>OX387239.1:47132930-52132930 GCA_947561735.1 Cenchrus americanus
AGCTCTAGCATGGGCTACCCAACATAAAGTAAACCCAGGTTGGTGAAGGCATAGGATAAACAAAACTAGTCGAACCTTAGTAATAGGACTCTTCAATTTAATGCAAAGCAATAATAAATAACAGTGTAATCAAATGCATGTTGTAACAGGATCAACGGGAATGCAGCAAGGACTTGCCTTCTACCAGCTCTGGAAACTGCTCAGGGTCTTGAAATTCTTCAACGGCAGCGAAGTCCTCGAACTGTTCGTACTCTACACTCCACACATTCACATACAAGCATACTGTGGAATAAATATGAAACAGTACACCCATCATCTCAAATAGAAACAAAAGCAACAGAAAACTAGTCTACTCGTCGAGGCGATCGCGTGGACATAAAGAACGCTAAAAACGGAGTTGAAACGACTAAGATACAACTAAAACAAGTTTAGGAGCTAAACTGAAAGAAAACTAAACTATCTGAGCTAAACTGAAGAAAATAGGACCTATCCGTGAGAAACTATACGGTGGAAGGACCGGGTTGCAAATCTAAGGAAACAAAGGGCTTTCTTTGCAAAAACGCGTCGTCAAGGCGGGGGACGGATCCGATCCATTGGATCACGATCCAACGGTTGGGATCGCCTGTGGGCGCGGGCGGCGGCGGGTTGACTGGTATGCACCGGTTGACCGGCCCGCAAACAGATCTAGGTCGTCCGTTTGGGATCCGGCGGCCCTGGCGCTGCGCACGAGTGGGCGGTGACGACTGGCAGCGCAAGGCAGCGAGCGGCGGTGCGCTGCTGACTTGGGGCTGGGGTGATCCAATCGCCACAGGAAAGGCTCTAGGACGACGACGTGCTCCCGGCGGACTCAACGGCGGGCTTCCGGGGCGACGACGATGGTGCACGACGGCCGGCCGGCGGCGGCGGCGGCGGCGGCGCAAGACCGGCGAGCCCGGGGAGGGTGCCGTGAAGCATGGGAGCGTGCGCAAAACACACCGGGTGCTCGTCACCTCCACGCGCCGCTCCCGGGTGCTTCACGACGGCGGGAAGGCGACGGACGGGCGGCGGTACGCGGCTCCGGCGACGGCGGCGCTAGGGTTTTGAAGGCGGCGGCTCGGGGGCGTGCGACACGGGGTAGGGGCGGCGCGCGGGGGTAGGGCGGCGCCCTTAAATAGGCGGCGGGGTCGCCCCCGGAGAGCGGGCCCGCGGTGGACGCGGCACGGACGCCGAGTCGGGGTCAAACCGCAGCTCGACCCCGGCTTGGTCGGTTGGCGCGGCGGGCGGGATGACGGGCGGGTCCCGCCCGGCGGCCGCCGGCGGGGGGTGAGGGAGGCGGGTCGCGCCGGGCCGGAAGCCGGCCTGGGCTGTGCGCGCGCGGGTTAGGGAAGCCGGGCTGCCGGCGCTAGCGGCTGAAAGGAGGGAAAAGAGTGAGGGTGAGGGAGAGGGTTTTCCATTTTACAAAAACACTCAAACAATTGAATTCAAACAAGAATTTGAATTCAACCACTCCAAAACAGTGCACCAGCATGTATGCAATAGTAAACTCCTATATTTCATTATTTAATTAAAAAAATGGTTAAATGCCTAGAAAAGCACAAACACCTTATATTCCTTAAACAAGAGCAATGGTTGCTAAGCAAAATTTTAATTAAATTCAGAAGCGAAAAATTAGGGTGTTACACATATTCAAACAAATTTCTATACCAAATAAACAAATTTAAACTAACTTTCAAATTTTATAAACTAAACAAACTAAATTCTACATTTCTAAACAAAATAAACTATGTTTCTAAATTTTCTAAATCAAACAAAATTATTCAAACTAATTTCTATTCCAAATAAACAAATTCGAATTAATTTCATTATTTTCTAAACTAAAAACCCTATTTTGTAAATTTTCTAACCCAAATAAACTAATTTTCTAACCCAAATAAACTAATTTTCTAATTTTGCTAAAACAAATAAACATATACAAACTAATTACTATACCACATAAAAAATAAACTAATTTATAAATTTTCTGTAATTTTCTAAGCCAAATAAACATATTTAAACTAATTTATATACCAAAACAAACAACTTTTAACTAATTTCTACATTTTCTAAACTAAATAAACTAATTTATAAATTTTCTGAACTAATAAAACTAATTTCTAAATTTTCTAAACTAATTCTGAAGTAAGTAAACTAAATTTAGATTTTTTAAACTAAGAAAAGTAATTTTCTAAATTTTCTAATCCAAATAAATAAATTTAAACTAATTTTCTAAATTTTCCTATATAAATAAACTAATTTCTAAAATTTATAAACTAACAAAACTGATTCTAAACTAATTAAACTATTTCTAAACAAATTTAAAAAATAAAACACTTACCTTAAGGGGGTTGCGGCTGTAGGCGAGGGCGGGAGTGGGGTGGGGGAAGGTGGTCGTCAACGTCCTTTATATAGGCAGAGCTGCTGATGTCCGCAACGGCGGTTGGCAGCTTGGCGCCCACTGCCATGGGCCGTGGCGGTAGCAAAGCCAACAGTCGTGGCCCAAGGTGGTAGGTGCTCGTCGGCCCACTGTCAGGCCACGCGGCCACTCGACCGTTGGCGATAGGCGTACTATCATGGCCTAGGGCGGTTGACCCTCCAGCAGCCGCTGTAGACCACGACGGTTGGGCCTAAACACCATGGGCCATGACGGTTGTCATATAGGTTTGATAAATTCCTGGGCGATCATATATTTTTGCAAAATCAAAAAAATATAAAAATATCCTTGGGAACCGTTGTGTGAAATTTATCTAGTTGGACTGCTTGTCCAATTTGTATAGCTTTTGATGACCTGGAACTAACCATGAAAATAGATCAGATACGAACAAATACAGATAGTTTTTCTCGGACTGAATTCTCGAATCGAATTCGGATATAAATAGTAGATGATGTGTCTGAATAGTGATATTCATCATATTTGGATCTTAGAAATCCTTGAATATACATATACTAATACGGTACGCATAATTACGGATATTGAATGTTCAGATTCGGATACGATTTTTACAATTTGAATGCTTGACCCTTTCAGTCTGACGGTATGCGGATAATATCCATACCACTTTCATCCCTACTTAGAACAATTCCTTGATGGAATCCTAATGAAACGAACGAGGCCAACAAGAGATGTGAAAGAAGGTTGGAATCCTATACATCTTGCAGAAATTGAGACTATAACCCAACATAAGCCCAATAACAGCTCAAAATCTAAAAATCCTATCTCCTTTACTATTCACTCTCCTCCAAACCCTCCCCTACCCGCTTGCAGCCGTAGCCACCCCCATAGGGCACCCCTTTCATGCCTCCTTTGGCATCCCTTGCATGCCTCCTCAGGGAGAACAAGCCCGACACGATACAAGGCCAAATTGACCCAAACAGGAGATGCAACACTTTGTCATGGTCACACAACATGATCCACGAATGTTCTAAAGCTAGGACCAGAACCAAAATGACATTCTGTCATACCCTTTCCAACTCATCAAAGAACACCTCGTTTCAACGTCGTATAAAGGAGATATTGCTGAAACCGTGTAGCAATGTCATCTGAATCCGAACCGAATGTGCGATCGAGTTGGTGACGACTTGTAACTTGGGAAAGACCGCGATTCGTGTATATTGTTTATAATTTTGTGCAAATGAGACACAAAGACAAGAGTGAAATGATTGTCACTTATACTGATTTCATGAAGTATGTAGATCTGCACCTATAATATATAATAATAATATTAAAGCAAGGAGTGTTTCTGCCTCTTTTTTCGTCTGTCCTAACAAGTGTGATCATCTGTCAGAGGCTCTATCTCTCTCTCATGCTTTGTGTTCCTCCGGTCCATCCTTTTCTTAATCATCACACCGCATACATGCTTCCTCCATCTATTCCTCCCTTGCCCATTTGGCCATTTCTCCCCGTCCATCCCCCTTGCCTGCACTACCGGAATCGGTGTCTTTGCCAAGAGCAAGATGCTCTTGGCAAAGGAACCTTTCCTCTCGGCGGCGCCTCAGCACAATCTGACCGACAAAAAGCTCTTTGCCGAGATCCATGTAACGCCCTCTCGGCAAAAGGTGTGCCGAGAGGCCAAGCTGGCTCTAGGCAAAGAAACTTTTCTAAAACAAAAAAGCCACCGCAGCCTCCACTGGTTTGCCGCCACCACCACCCCCACCACTAGCACAGACACCGCCACCACCACTACCGCCGCCCACACCACCACTGACACCACCACCGCTGCGCACACCGAAACAGAGAGAGAGAGAGGGGGGACCTGGCCTCGCAGATCCCGCCGGCGGCCACCGAGGGGAAGGAGGTAGCGCGCCTCATAGATCCTGCCGCCATGCTGGGAGGAGTCCACGCCAACGAAGGTGGTCGCGGTAGCGCCAGGGAGGTGCCCTCAGATCTGGCCTCGACCGTCGTGGGAGGTCGCGCTAGGGGAGGACCCTTAGATCCGCCGTCGTCTGACCTTGAGCTCCTCCCCCGGTGACGGATCAGAGGGCAGTGGCGGCCGGACGGGGGAGACGAGGGAGGGAGGCGGTAGGATCTGCCGCCACCGCACTCGGCCCATCACTGCTCCTCACCACGAGGTGAGGGGCAAGCGGCGGGGAATGGTGAGGCACCGGCAGAGAGTGAGAGGGTGAGGCGGCTGCGGCGGTAGGGGAAGAGAGGAGAGTGGGAGGCGCAGGGGAGCTGGGCGTTATATACTAGGGTTCAGTGGGGTGGGGGATAGTGGGCCGGCGGGGGAGGTGGGTTTGTGGTCTGGTTTTTGGGAGAGGCTCTCAGCAAAGATTTTTACTCTTGTCAAAGCGTCGGATTTTGGCATTGATGCATGCCTCCTCCTTCCATCTTCGATCCCTCTATCAGTCTTTCTTTGTGCCTCCTCTCTGCTAGGATCATGTACCATGATGACCTATCCCTACGGAAGCTCTGCCAGACTCGAGTGGATGGCCTGACCCCACCTAAAATCTGCATGGTACCAACCCCACGATTATTCCAAGCGGTGACTAGCGCCATCGTTAGCGTCAGCGATAGGTGAGCGCCTCAGTCGTGCTCAATTGACTCAATGGCGGAGCAGATGAACGTGACATCGGTGCGACGATGCGTCCTGGACAGAACATGTGGCCGCTGACTGCTGTGGAGGTCACTAGTGTCAGAGATGCGGTAGGCAAAGATGAAGACGTTGCACTAGAACCGACCGTGAAGCAGCGGAGAAACTCGACGGCGGACTGGATGTTGGCAAGGCAGTGGTTCATGCATGGTGAGCTCGAGGACAAGGCCCCCATGCTTGAACTTGGTCATCTACACGGTCAGCAATGGCGCTTGGAAAAAAGCTTCCCGAAGCTATGAATGAGGCTAATGGGACGGTAGTCAGAAAGGGAGACTGGGTTGGGTTTTTTGGGGACCAAGGTAATAAGGGCTCCATTTAGATGATAGAAGTTGCGACAATCCATGTCAGAGAGAGCATTAAGAGCTCGAAGAATGTCACCCCAAATGACTGACCAAAACGACCGGTAGAAGCGACCAGTAAACCCATCGGGACCAGGTGCTTTGTCCAAGGGTAACTCTTTTATGACCTCCCAGATTTTGGCCTCGGAGAACGGTTGTCCCAGGTCCTGCATGTCCAATCTCGGGAGACCAAGCTCCTCAAAGTTCGGAGCGCAAGAGCATTCATGACTAGCTCCCAGTATCCTGTCGAAGTATTTGAAGGTGGCAGAAACCTTCTCATCCTCACGAGTGAGGGTGCGACCGTCAACAAGCAGAGAGGGGATGTAGTTTTTCCTTCGGCGATGGTTAGCATGGAGGTGGAAGAGCTTGGTGAAGGTGTCCCCCTCACGAAGCCATCAGAGGCTGAACTTCTATCTAGCAATCGTACGCTGGAGAGAGGTGAGGCCAAGAACAAGAAAACGAAGCTTGAGGAACCGCCTCAAAGACAATTCTTCTGGGGAAAGCGACCGGGACTCCTGCACGACCTCCAAGCGGAAAATTACCTCTTTAGCGACTTGAATTTGCATTCGGATGCTGCCCACCGCTTTCGCACTCCATTTGACCAGTAGTTTCACCGTCTCGCAAAGCAGGTGGTCGATGAGACATAAGGGGTCAACATCTGGACGTGGCGCCAACCAGACTGTCTTAACAGTGTCGAGAAAACCCGCCACCTTTTGCCAAAATGCCTGAAAGGTGAACCGACGCTTGGACTGGGTGCAGTTTTCAAGAGATAAGAGGAGGGGGAGTGATCAGTGCATCGAGAAGAAATAGCCCGCAACGAAGAGGAAGGGAAGAGCAGCTCCCAATCTAGAGAGACAAACACCGTGTCAATCCGCTCGAGCGTGGGGTGTGTACGCTCATTGCTCCAAGTAAAGAGGCAACCATGAAGGTGGAGCTCAAGCAACTCTAAGTCATTTAGAAAACAACGGAAGAGACCCATCATTCGCCGAGAGAGGCGATGTCGGCCGTCTGATAGATGAGGTTGAAGTCTCTGCAAAGCATCCAAGGACCAGAAAGGGAGGGGCGTAAAGAGCGGAGGCTGTCGAGGAAGGCGATCTTCTCGGCGTCAGACTGTGGTTCATAGATCCATGTTAGCCACCAAGAAAGGGAGGGGGCAGAGGTGAGGGTGACCTTAACGGTTACATGGCTGAGTCCAAAAGACAGAGAGGAAACAAGCCACAAATCTTTGCACCAAGCGACCAAAATACCACCACAACCAGAAACCGCAGGCAAAGCAACAAATCGAAACCAAGCCCTTTTTTATGCAGTTGTACTAAAAAACAATTTTAATTAGTAACATAATGCATTAATGCCCACTGTGTGTATATAGTATATACTAGGTAGCTTATAGATATAGATAAAGATAGAGATCGAAGATAGAGATAGGATAGATCAAAAAAGTTATAGTCTAAATGTTTATTTATATGGGTTGTGTTGCGTTCTTCTATATAAACATCTAGACAATACATAAAACAGGGTATACCCGCAAACAAGAAGAAACAACCAGAATCCCTACACTCTCACAGAAGAAGGTATAATCTTCCTCATGGCTGTCGTCAAGAGGGAAGCGACTAGGATTATGTACTTAACCGCCGCAGTTTCGCTGGCCCTTGTTATAATGTCCACCACCTTCCCATTCTGTCTAGCCGGGAGCTCCTCGTGTAAGCACCCCTCTTAGTTACTTTGCAACATTTTTTAAGCATGTTCATATCTACTCCCTCCATCCCAAACTATATGTCATTTGGCTATTTTAGATTCATAGATTTGTTATGCACTTAGATATATCCTGTGTCTAGATGCATCATAATTATATACATAATAATATTTATACATCTAGTGAAGCCAAAATGACTAATGATTTGAGCGGAGGGAGTACAATACAAGTAAATAAATAAACTAATATCTTTATATGTTGCAGGTGTAGACTTCATAGGCCCATGCTCAGTGCCAACGCCGGCAGCATTGTTTAAGTGCTTCTCTTCAAGCGATTGTAAGCCAAAAAGCTGCCAAGATGTGTGCCAAGAGAAACATTATCCTCGTGAAGGTGCCCACTGCCGTTCAGATGGCAGTTGCTGCTGCAGAAATTCTTAGGGATGGCAACTGCATCCATTCATTTGATATAGAATCAAAAATAGAGACGCCTTTCAAATATCGAGCGCATGCCCAGTGCATCCATGTGGAAACTCTTATGTGAAGTATTCTCTCTCTCTTTACAAGGATTATTGACCATGTTCACCACATCCAGTCCGCGCGCCGAATATCAATCGAGCCACTAAGTTTAAACAATTATAATGCACAATGTAGGACATGGTTCAAACATTGATAGTTTGCCAACAAAAATCGAACTGAGCTTGCATATATACGTGCAAGGATGACTGCATGAGTCTCCTTATGGCAAATTGGCAATGTCGTACACTACTATAGAAACGAGAATTCATCCAAAAAGTTAGTATTTTCGACTGGTACTAACATGCAATTTAGTACCGGTCACATTTCGACCGGTACTAACAACCGGCCATCAAAACTCATTCAGTACCGGTTAGAAACTCCAACCGGAACTAAATGGCAGCGTAGGAGGTCCTCTTAACGCCATTTAATACCGACTGGAGTCTCCAACAGTACTAAATGGTGTTAAGGCCATTTAGTTCTGGCAGAAGACACCGATCAGGACTAAATGGCTCCACCAGCACCACCATCATCTTAAATATCCACCACAGACCTAGGTATCTCTATGCGCCATAAAAAGCTCAAGAATGTAGGTGGGAAAGAAATATAAGTGAGGTTTGAAAAGAAGCTAAGTTGCTGGAAAGAAAATATGCTTTCAGTGGGTGGTAGCTAGATTAGTGCTTACAAACTCCATTCTTAGCTAGTAATATGTCAATTTTTGTGATGTCCTCCTTTGATGTACCTAGGAGGTATTAAAGAAACTAGACTTTTACAGGTAAATATTTTTTTGGTAAAGTGATGGCATAAAAAGAACTACAGACTTATGAGATGGAGTATTCTCTATACATTGAAAGACCAAGGAGGCACTTAAATCCTTAACCTAGATTTACAAAATAAATGTCTTCTGCATAAATCGCTCTTTAAACTAAACTATACTATAAATCGGAAACAGTTGAAAACATTTCTCACCCAATTCGGATTCACTGTACTTCTCTCACACCGGACCCACTTGTCATGTATTTTAGGAAGTGAATACGGTGAAGACCCATAGAAATTAGAGGTTAGAAAATGCTTCTGCCAAAAAGTCATTTCTTTTTTCACCCGTGCCTTTTCTACCCGTCATTGTACCCACTTCTCCACCTCTCCCATCGCACCACCTCCCTTGCCGCAATGTTCCCCTTTCGCCTAGTCCTCACCAAATGTCCTTCCCACCTTGCATGCTTCCCTCCCATCCGCGTGAAAGAAGCTTTGAATCTTGTCGCTTTGCTTCCAAGTTTGGACAGCAGGTTCTAGCAGTCGCTTGGTCAATTAATTGCTGCAGCGGGTCGATTGCTAGGATGAAAAGTAGAGGTGAGAGCGGGTCCCCTTGTCCGAGGCCTCTACCATGCTGGATCGGCTGGAGCAGGGTACCATTGAGTAGCACACGTGATGTTGAGGTGGAGAGGAGTGCCGTGATCCAGTTGCACCAGCGCGCTGGAAAGCCCCTATGTTGCAACAGGGAGATAAGATAGTCCCATCAGACTGAGTCAAAAGCTTTGGAGATGTCCGGCTTCAATAAGAGGGCAGGCATCTTATTGCGGTGGAAGCGCGTGCGATATTGTGCACATATAGATAGTTGTCATGGATGTTTTTGCCTTTTATGAAAGCGCTTTGGCACGGTGAGATGAGGGATCGCATGTGTGTGGCCAGTCTTAGGGCCAACGCCTTGGTTAGAATCTTAGTGAACGCATGGATGAGACTGATAGGGCGAAAGTCAATCACACATTGAGCCCCCTCTTTCTTCGGGATGAGTGTGATATTTGCCTTGTTGAGCAGATTAAGGTCGCCGCAACGCAAATTGTGGAAAGAGTTGACCGCCACCATTACATCACCTTTGATGATGGGCCAACATTTTTTGAAGAAAAGGCCGGTGAAGCCATCTAGACCCGGTGCTCGTTTTTATCAAAAGGTTGGTCCAACTGAGAGAGGTCAACTCTGGGCAGCACTAAGACCATCCACACTCGTCGTACTTCAAAACCTCCTTCAAAACAGAATATTTCGTCCTTGTCATCGAAATTCTCTCCTTCATATCCACTACTCCCGCATCCATCCTCCTTCATATTTCTCCTTCATCCCAACCACCAAACTGTGGGGCCCACACGCCAGCCACATGCCCTCTTTTTTACTCCGCAACGCTGGTTCCTCCGCCTCCCTTTCTTCACCCGGCCCAACCACCCCATCCGTCTTCACCGGCGCCGCTCTTCCCCACCCGCACCGGTGCCAGCCTGCGCGGCGCGAGGAGCACCACCACCCTCTGCCGCAGCTGGCGTGGGCCACGCCCGCGCGGGCGACCATGGCCACGGTGATGTCGGTGCCGCCGCCGCGAGCTCCGCCCTCCTCCTCCTCGGCGTGGCTCGAGTAAGCCGCGAGTACACCAAGGCGGCGCGGGCCGAGTCCCGCCCGCCGCCGAAGTGGGCGACACGGGTGGCGGCCGCGGCCGCGGTGACGGGGGAGGGCGCGGACGTGCCTCGGTCCGCGGGGCTCGCGGAGGTGCCGGCGCGGGCGGCGCTCTCCGCCGCGCCCACGGCCGCCGCGCGCGCTCGCGTCCCCGCGCGCTCTCGCTCGCGCTCCTCCCCCGCGAGGATCCATGGAGCTCGGCCCGCCTCCCGGTGGATCCATGGAGTCCTGCCTCCACCGGGTCCCCGTGCCTCCTCCTCCGATGTGGCGGCGGCGGGCGGATCACGGGCGTGACGCCCTGCGGCTCCCCCATGCCCGCGGCCCCCTCGCCGCCTCCGCCGCGGCCCACCTCACAAGGACGGCGGCGCGCGCGACTCGCTACGGATCCGGCGCGCCTCGTCCCACCGGCGGCCGTTCGGAGGAGCCTCGTCCGCGCGGGTCGGGAGGGAGCTCCTCCGCTCCCCGCGTGGCCTTCTTCCTCGGCGGCCCTCGCTGGACGGACAGGGGAGCCTGGTGGCGAAGCTCCCTCTCCGCCGCGGAGCTGGGGGACCCGCGACAGAGGAGCTCCCTGGCGGCGGAGCTCCCTCTCCCGACGACGACGGAGAGGCGAGGCAGAGCTTTTCCGGGCTCGCGACGTCAGCGACGAGGTGCAGAGGAAGAAGACCGTCGACAGCCATGGTCGAGCGCGGCGGGAGCTCTCTCCGAGCTGGGCGCGAGGTAGTTGGGGCGGCAGCATCGATGTGTGGTGGGCCCTCGCGGAGCCCTCTCCATCCCTCTGTATTTGGAGGAGGCGGGAGGGCGACGCCTCTTTCCCATGCTCCTCCAGGAGGCCGCTGCAAGCGTAAAAACGCCAAAACTCTCCTGCAGGAGCCGATGGCGATTTTTTGCAGGGCCCAGTGCGGATGGTCTAAGGTATCCCAATTAATGTCTTGTGTGCGGTGATCTCGGGCAAACATGGAGGTAGCGTAGTGTTGCTGGACGAGGTCGCTTTTATCTTGGTGTGAAATTGCCCACCCTCCTTCTATTTTCAAATGTTGGATGAAATTTTTTCTTCGACGCACATTTACTTTGAGATGGAAGTATTTCGTGTTGGCGTCCCCTTGGTTTGATCTTCCAATTGAATAATTTAATTTGTTTGCTATCCCAAATGCAATTTGTTTAGTGCTTTGAGATCGGTGGTCTACTGTGTTGAATTGGCGCCTCCTCCTAGAGCTTGTCATCCTGCCGTGTCCGCAGTAAGAGAGGCAGTGGCGGCGGAGGTCCCTCGGTGCGAGCAGCGTTGACGCGGCGGGCCTGGTGATGCAGGCGAACGAGATCCCATGCAGTTGGTCCCTCTGCCGTTGGGTCACTGACGTGTGGGCCCGGCCCACACTGACTAAAGGGAGAGGCGTCAACGATGGAAGAACCGGTTCGCAGGGGCATCATATCCATCCATAACAGAGAGCCCTAGTCCATGGACATCATAGTTATTGGCCACCGTCGTGAAAAAAAAAGTGAGCATGGCGCAAAATCATAAACGCAAGGAACGGTCATCAGTACACAGCGCAAATACGCAATACGCCATTTATATTATACTTCTCACTTCTGTGAAGTAAATAAACTGGGGTTAGGCAACAGGGTAATGCTCCTCCAATAGAGAATTGAAAGGCATGCATCTTTATTGAATATTTGCATCAAGCAGACGCACTCTACGAGGCCTAGTTGTCTTGGCAGCAGCACTGCGCTGGGTGATGTTCGTTCGGACCTGGTCTGCATTCGCAGTCTTTTTCCTTCTTGCCTTTGTGTACACAATGTTTACCGCACTTCTCACGGGTGCAATCACGGAAGGTGTAGCATGTCATCGACAACAGTGATGGCGAGCCATTGCCTTTGATGCCTAACACACATGAGACGGAACATAGCAAATCAAACAAGAAACAATATAAAACATGAACAAAATGTATATATAGTATGCAGCATATATATGCAAAAGAGTGGGGGAATTACTGTTCCCGGCTTCGCATGATGGGAAGGTTGCGTACGTGATCACAAGAACCAATACAAAGCACATGATCCTTGTGTTAGAGCTCCTTATTAGGAGCGCCATGGTACGTGAAGATGACGACGTTGATAATAGGATTTTCTTTTCTTTTTTGTGAGGAAGAATGAAGGCTTACTTGTATGTCATCTCTTTTTGACTCCCAGCCCGGTGTTTATATAGAAACACTGAAACACAAGACCATGGTCTTGTATAAATGTATTATTGATTTGTCATGTATAGAAACGTTTCCAATCCTAGCATATCCACCAGCTGTAGAGTTTTGGTATCTCTAAGGAGTTGATATCTTATTTTCAAAAAAAGTCTGTATCCAGTTTAAATTAATTTTTGATATCTAAAGGCTATGTTCTTTATTTTAATTGTTTAAGTTATCTCTTCAATCGTATAAATCCAGCACTAACGTGCATGCTCGAGCAGATACCCAACTCCGCCTCACTAAGGCCACCCCTCGACCAACGGAGTCCCGCCCGTACGCTCCGCCCGACAAGAGCATTAAATGCCCTAATTTGCTGCGTCAAAAGGCAAATCGCCTCCCATGTGACGCAGCTGACACCGCCTGGTGCTCTACACGTTTGACCCCGTCACTGTGCAGCTGAAACCTGAAACTGTGCGGCCATCCTCGGCACTGTGCAAGTACTGCGCGTGAAAGGACCTTGATGTCACCTAGCGGGGGTGAATAGGCGAGATGACCGACTTAAACTTTTCTTCCCCGAAAACTTGAGCTGCCAGTGTCCCACCGGTCAGACCGGTGGTGGTGACTGGTCAGACCGATCGTGCACTGGGCTTCACAGGAGGCACCGGTCAGACTGTTGCCTAGCACCGGTCAAACCGGTGTAGCATAGAGCACCTGCAAAAATAACTTCAAGCACCTCTTGACCTCTAGCACGAACCAAACCTAGTGAGTGACCTTTGTGTCAGTGTTTTAGACCGGCAAACCTACCGAGGGGGTACCCGAGGTAGTAGATTGTGCGGTGAGGATCGTGATCGGGAGACCGAGAACTCGAAGGTGTGCGCAAGGACACGGGACACAAGATTTATACAGGTTCGGGTTACCAAGGTGGCGAACTCTACGTCCTGTTTGGGGAATCAAGTATGGCGCCCTGCGCTTGGTGTTGGGTTGTTCAGGTGCTCCGCTCGGTACCCGGTCCTCCTTATATAGTCCGGGGGCGGGTTCCTAGTCGGTTACAAGGCAGGAGTCCTAGTAGGATTACACAGAACAAGTCCTAGTAGGATTACAGGGGAATTCTAATAGGAGTCCGTCTTCATCCTTCCTTGCATGAGTACCCGGGGAGTATGCCCGACAAGCCCCCGAGCACATTGTAGTCGAGTGTAGTAGTTCGAGTAGTCTTGAAGCCTCTGCGAGTAGTTCTTGAGCGTCCTCGAGTACTGCTTGGAGAAGTCTTCAATAGTACTTGAACTGCCATGAGGCTGGAAGGTGGTCCAGCTCATCTGTCTTGAAGTCGAGATTATATGGAAGTGCGGTTGCAAAATCGCACTCCATATGGAGTAGCCCCCGAGCCTTAGGTTGAGTTGCAGCCTCTAGCTGAGGGCCAATCTTGATTCCGAATCTTCCGTCTTGAAAAATTTGAATGATGGGTGTAGCATAGCAGCTCCCGAGCCTTGAAATGATTAGGTAATCAATCCAAGGGTCTTCAGTATTCGCGAAAGCCATCATCTGAGTACTCTTGCAGCGTGTAGCCCCCGAGATAAGAGAGCCGTATGAGTCACGTCGAGTAGTTGTTGATGCGGAGCCCCTGAGCCTGAGAGCGAGCAAAGCCTGCTGAAGTTATCCTCGAGTAGTAATTTAGCATCGAGCCGTGTAGCTTGAAAAGTAGCCATGCCGTCAGAGCGGACTTTAGATGCGACCAAAGTCGACTTTAGATGCCGACAGAGTGGACTTTAGAACGCGACTTAAAAACTGAAGTCGACTTTGTGCCGCGCGGAGCGGACTTTGAGATGCGACTTGAAAACCGAAGTCGACTTTAGGATGCCGCGTGGAGCGGACTTTGATATGCGACTTGAAAACCAAAGTCGACTTTAGATTGCCGCGTAGAGCGGACTTTGAGATGCGACTACAGTAGTCGACTTTGTGCCACGCGGGGTGGACTTAAGATGCAAAAAACGAAAAGCACTTGTTTTGCTGCCGGAGTGGGCTTAAGATTGCGACCGAAGTCGGCTTGTGCCAACGGAGTGGGCTTGGGTGCGACCGTTAGCGTCAACTTGTGCCACCGGAGTGGGCTTAAGTACCTGAGCCATGGATTTCAGACCCAATGTACAGTTGCCGCCAGAGCGGGCTTGAGGGTGCGACCGGAGTCGGCTTGTGTACCTAGGCCATGGATTTCAGACCCAAGGTATGGTTGCCACCGTAGTGGACTTGAAGGTGCGACCGGAGTCGACTTGTGTACCTAGGCCAAGGATTTCAGACCCAAGGTACGGAGCGCGAGTACTTAGGGTACTTGGACCCATGGTACAGAGAGTGAAGACCACGTGCAGCTAGGTTCCATCGTCGCCAGGACCCGAGGGCCACTTACAGCTAGGTTCCATCGAAGCTTAAACACGTAGTATGCCACCGAAGCAGGTGAAGATGCGACCAAAGTCGACTTTAAGTTGCCGCACGGAGCGGACTTTAGAAGCTGCCTCCTAGGGATAGCCCCCGAGTTGATGAAGTAGACTCGTGGTGACTTGATTGATATACCCCAAGAGTAGTCAGCAGAGTGTAGCTCCCGTGAAAACCCGCCGAGAAGCGTACACAAATGAGTAGTCAGCAAGTAGTCCTACATGATGAGGAGAACAAACCAAGAAAAGAAAACAGTAATCATTTAAATAAATGACTTAGCTTTTGCTGCATGGGCAGATTGTTGATGAAGCCGTGGCAGTCAGCGATGGAGCCGCGACGGTTGTCGCTAAAGTTGACTAGTTAGAGTTGATTCCGACTAGATGTTGGGGGCGTGACTGCCGTTCTCGACTAGTTTGGAAAACTAGTCAAGATGAATGGTCGACACGATGCGACCAGAAGACGACGTCGTGGCGGCGCTCGGCGTACTCGAAGTAGAGCCAGTGTTACCGCGAGACAAGTAGTCACAACGCACGGCGTGGCTGAAGTAGAGCCAGCGTGGCCGCAAGACGAAGTCACGGCGCACGGAGTAGTCAACGATAAGTCTCGTGATAGGCCGCGCGATGTGCCGAAGCACCCGGATGCGCGGCGTAGGCGAAGTAGTCGACGACGAGCGGCGCAACGAGCCACGCGACGAGCCTGTGCGACGTGGAGTAGTCGACGACGAGTGACGAGCCACACGACGAGCCTGCGCGAGGCAAAGTAGTCGACGACGAGCCTACGCGAGGAAGAGTAGTCGACGACGAGCGGTGCGACGAGCCGTGTGACGAGCCGTGCGACATGCCGAGGCACCCGGACGCGCGACAGAGGCGAAGTAGTCGACGACGAGCCTGTGTGAGGCGGAGTAGTCGACGACGAGCAGCACGACGAGCCGCGTGACGAGCCGCTCGACGTGCCGAGGCACCTGAACGTGCGGCGTAGGCGAAGTTGTCGACGGCGAGCCTGCGCAAGGCGGAGTAGTCGATGACGAGCGGCGCGACGAGCCGCGTGACGAGCCACGCGATGTGCCGAGGCACCCGGACGCGCGGCGGAGGTGAAGTAGTCGACGACGAGCTCGCGCGCGGCGCAGTAGTCGACGACGAGTGGCGCGACGAGCCACGTGGCGAGCCGCGCGATGTGCCGAGGCACCCGCACACGCGGTGGAGGCGGCGTAGTCGACGGCGAGCTCCGCGCGAGGCGCAGTAGTCGACGACGAGCGGCGTGGCGAGCCGCGCGATGTGCCGAGGCATCCGGGACGTGCGGTGTAGGCGAAGTAGTCGACGACGAGCTCGCGCGAGGCGGAGTAGTCGACGACGAGCGGCGCGACGAGCCGCGTGACGAGCCGCGTGACGTGCCGAGGTACCCGGACACGCGACGGAGGTGAAGTAGTCGACGACGAGCTCGCGCGAGGCGGAGTAGTCGAGGACGAGCGGCGCGACGAGCCGTGTGGCGAGCCGCGCGACGTGCCGAGGCACCCGGACGTGCGCACGGAGGCGCAGTAGTCGACGACGAGCCTACGCGAGGCGGAGTAGTCGACGACGAGCGACGCGACGAGCCGTGTGACGAGCCGCGCAACGTGCCGAGGCACCCGAACGCGTGGCGTAGGCGAAGTTGTCGACGGCAAGCTCGCGCAAGGCGGAGTAGTCGACGACGAGCGGCGCGATGAGCCGCGTGACGAGCCGCACGACGTGCCGAGGCACCCGGACGCGCGACGGAGGCGAAGTAGTCGACGACGAGCCCGCGCGAGGCGCGCAGTAGTCGACGACGAGCCACGTGGCGCGCCGTGCGACGTGCCGAGGCACCCGGATGCGCGGTGGAGGCGAAGTAGTCGACGACGAGCCTGCGCGAGGTGGAGTAGTCGATGACGAGCGGCGCGACGAGCCACGTGACGAGCCGCGCGACGTGCCGAGGCATCCGGACGCGCAGTGTAGGCGAAGTAGTCGACGACGAGCCTGCGCGAGGCGGAGTAGTCGACGATGACCGGCGCGACGAGCCGCGTGACGAGCCGCGCGACATGCCGAGGCACCCGGACGCGTGGAGTAGGCGAAGTAGTCGACGACGAGCCTGCGCGAGGCGAAGTAGTCGACGACGAGCCGGGTGACGAACCACACGACGTGACGAGGCACCCGGACGTGCGACGTAGGCGGATGAGGACCAGGAGCGTCCTAGTGGTCGATGGATGACCGCTCCTCAGTGATGAGTGATTGACAACGGGTGTTGGACTGACTCTTGGCTCAGTGCGCAGGTGTAGGCTGCGGCCTAGTTTGTGTTGTTGCAGGTGAAGAATGGGCGCGAAAGGTCTTCAGCCTTGAGGGGCCTTCGGGAGATGGAGAGACATGTAGGCTCGGTTCGAGGGACCCGGTGGACGGCGGGACTAGTGCGGGCCACATGGTGGCGACACGAGCAAGACGAAGTCATGGACAATCGAGCCGGTGCAAGGTGGCGGTCGAGTCAAGTGGTTTGGCGGGAGGCCGGACCGAGCACGCGGGGTTTGGTGGTTTGCCCACAAAACCATCGGAGGACGGTTTCTTGGTTTGGGCCTCAAAACCAAGTCCGAGGGCCCAACACGACGGAGACGGGATCCGGGCGTGTCGGGAAGCTTCGAGGCGGAGGACACGCGGCGGGATCGCATGGCTTGCGTCGGGAGGACGCGGGGTGCGGCAAAGGCGTGGTCGTCCGATGGCAAGACCCACAAACATTACCTAAATGCCCCTACGTCAGTTGTATCGCCAGTAGTTAAGTTAGGGGTAGTCGAGTCATTTACCACTCCGGCGGGACCTGAAATATAAGCCATGAGTGTGTGTGGATGGCTCTCGCTCTCCGTGACTTAGGGTTTCATTTCCCCCCTCCCATTTCTCATTTTCGTAGCTATTTTCTTCTCCATTTTCTCTAGGCTAGCATGAGAGCTTCATGAGAGATTAGTTGAGAGGGATGGATGCTAGGGCGGCATGCTAGACCTTGTGAATCTTTCCTGGTTTGTATAGAAGATTCGGAGTTGTGGTTTTCATGGTCTTTTTGTGCTTGTTTTCGTGCCTTTGTTCTTGGCGTGATTCCATAGATTTGAGTGGGTTTCTCCTCGGATTTCTTTGAGGGAAACATGGATGGATGTCTCGTGCATCTTTGTGATTGATCTTGTGCCCTCAAACGCCGGTAAACCACTTCGATTCGAGGATTTTCGTTCGGTGCTCTAGCTTTTGGTGGTGCTCAAAGGATTCGCGATTCCCGGTGATTTAGGGAGTTAGGAGGCAAGATTTTTGGGCTATAGCATCCTTGTGTGACGCTTTTCAAGTCCCCAAACCCTTGTCTTCACAGCTTCAACCGTTTGGGAAATTCGATGATGATTTGGGGGAGTTGACCTTCGAGGTCGAGCTGTTTTTCTGCTCTGTCCGTGCCTCGCGGACGGTCCGCGTCGTCCTGGCGGATGGTCCGCGCCGCGCGTGTTCGTCGGGTGTTCTTCGTGTTCTTGCTCGCCTTTCATTTCGATCCATCGTGGTTTTGAGTTTTGGTTGGACGAAGTTTCGGACGGTCCGCGTGTGCTGGGCGGACGGTCCGCGGGTGCCTGGCGGACAGTCCGCATGCTCCCCGCGGACGGTCCGTTATTCGGGGTCGTCTCTGGAGGTTCTGTGTGTTTTATCGGACGGTCCGCGGCGTAGGGCCGGACAGTCCGTGGTGTTGGTGCGGACGGCCGCGGCGGCGGCCGGACGGTCCGCGTGGCCAGTGCGGACGGTCCGCCCCTCCTGGCCGGACGGTCCGCCAGAGCCTGTGTGCTTTACTTCTTGGTTCGATTCCTTCCTCCCTTTCTTGTGCTTCCGCGTGTGCTTCAAGGAATCGCTCCTAGGTCTAGAGGTTGATCCATAACCTCGTTGTCTTGGCGATTGGTGTGTGATTCTATCCATCGCTTGTGTGTGACCGGGACTTGACTAGGGTATAGGACGGGTTCTTTGAGAAGAATTTTTACCAGCTCCTATTCACTCCCCCCCTCTCTAGTCGCCATCTGATCCTTCAGCGGAGTAGTCGACGACGAGTGGTGCGATGAGCCCCGTGACGAGCCGCGCAACATGCCGAGGCACCTGGACGTGCGGTGTAGTCGAAGTAGTCGACGACGAGCCGCGAGACGAGCCGCGCGACGTGCCGAGGCACCCGCACGCGCGCGCGCGCGCGGCGTAGTCGACGACGAGCTCGCGCGAGGCGAAGTAGTCGACGACGAGCCGGGTGACGAGCCGCGTGATGTGCCGAGGCGCCCGGACGCGCGATGTAGGCGGGAGTAGTCGACGACGAGCGCGCGCGCCGAGGCACCCGAACGCGCGGCGCAGGCGAAGTAGTTGACGATGAGCGTGCGCGAGGCGAAGTAGTCGACGACGAGCTGGGTGATGAGCCGCACGATGTGCCGAGGCACCCAGACGCGCGACGTAGGCGGAGTAGTCGACGACGAGCGCGCGACGAGCCCCGCGACGTGCCGAGGCACCTAGACGTGCGGAGTAGTCGGCGTAGTCGACGACGAGCCGCGGGACGAACCGCGCGACGTGCCGAGGCACCCGGACGCGCGCGCGCGGCGAAGTAGTCGACGACGAGCCTGCGCGAGGCGAAGTAGTCAACGACGAGCCGGGTGACGAGCCGCGCGATGTTCCGAGGCACCCGGACGCGCGACGTAGGAAGAGTAGTCGACGACGAGCGGCGCGACGAGACGCGTGACGAGCCACGCGACATGCCGAGGCACCTGGACGCACGGCGTAGTCGAAGTAGTCGACGACGAGCCGCGTGACGAGTTGCGCGACGTGCCGAGGCACCCGGACGCGCGGCTCAGGCGAAGTAGTCGACGATGAGCCTGCACGAGGTGAAGTAGTCGACGATGAGCCACGCGACAAGTCGCGCGACGTGCCGAAGTAACCGGACGCGCGGTGTAGGCGGAGTAGTCGACGACGAGTGGCGCGACGAGCCGCATGACGAGCCGCGCGAGGCGAAGTAGTCGACGATAAGTCACGCAACAAGTCGCGCGACGTGCCGAAGCAACCAGACGCGCGGCATAGGTGAAGTAGTCGACGACGAGCCGCGTGACGTGCCGAAGCAACCGGACGCGCGGCATAGGAAAATTGATTCCGCTTTGACAGGAGCAAGGCGACTTGCTTCAATGGATCTCGGCGAGTCGACAAGTAAATTGATCTTGTTGACGAGGGTCCTTCGAATTCGTCCGGTGGTGATGATCACCCCTACCTGCCGCGTCAGCTGTCGGTGTTTTAGACCGGCAAACGTACCGAGGGGGTACCTGAGGTAGTAGATTGTGCAGTGAGGATCGTGATCGGGAGACCAAGAACTCAAAGGTGTGCGCAAGGACACGGGACACAAGATTGATACAGGTTCGGGTTACCAAGGTGGCGAACCCTACGTCCTGTTTGGGGAATCAAGTATGGCGCCCTGCGCTTGGTGTTGGGTTGTTCAAGTGCTCAGCTAGGTACCCGGCCCTCCTTTATATAGTCCAGGGGCGGGTTCCTAGTCGGTTACAAGGCAGGAGTCCTAGTAGGATTACACGGAACGAGTCCTAGTAGGATTACAGGGGAATTCTAATAGGAGTCCCTCTTCATCCTTCCTTGCATGAGTACCCAGGGAGTATGCCCGACACTTTGTAGATGATCACAAGCAGGGTAATGATCCCTACACACACAAGTAGCACACCCAAGTAGATCAAAGCGGAAGCAAATCAAATATGCTAGAAAAACAACTTAAAGAGGGCAAACCACAAAGAGATGCGAGGATTTGTTTCCCGAAGTTCACCGCCCACTAAGGAACGACAACATCTCCATTAAGGAGCTTGTAAGGGAGAATTCCCACGACAAGTCGGTTCTCTTTCAACCTCTTTCTTCCTTTCCACTAAGGTGATCTTTTTCATGAAGAGGCAAGATCACAGCCCTCACAAACTTCTCGCTGTTCACCACAACCTTGAGAGCTAGCCGGCGACGCCTAGCCGTCTAGGAGGCAAATCTCAGAGTAACAAATGCTTCAAAGCTCGTAGACGCGAAACCGAAGTGCTCAAGCTATGGGAATTCTCTTGTTAGCTCACAAAGACGCTCTTGAGCTCACTCTCTCAACCCAACACAAAGAATATGGCTTGAATCCACATATCTCACAAAGAAAGGTTGGGGAGAGCCACTAAGGCTTAGGGCTTGCAAGAATTGGCTTAGGAACTCAGCACAAGCACTAGAAACAGCAACCTTCAACTGAAGAAGGCTTGGGGTATTTATAACCCTCAAAGGAGAAAACTAGTCATTAGCCCTTGGGCGGCAACGGTCAGACTGGTGCCTCACACTAGTCAGGCACCAGTTAGACCGGTGGTCAAAAAACTAGCCGTTGGCTAGTGGCACCGGTCAGACCGGTCAGGCCTGAGGCACCCCCAAAACCCTTTCTATGATTCTAACACTTCACCAAAGAGATGAAGTGGCTCAAGTAGGTTAGGAGGGTTTGTTAGCACACTCTAAGGCTCTCAAGGCTAGATCTCACTTAGGCCAACTAATGAGCACTTTTGACTTGGTCAACTCACTAATGTTGCATCCCACTTAATAGTACGACATACATATACTCAAGAATAAATAAAAACACTTTGTCAACCTCTTGAGCTTGAATGTCTTCAACCTTGCCATACTTGATCGATATCCACTTGAGGGCTTTCAACATAGCCTATGTTTTGAGCATGTCCATACTTGAGCTAATGACTTAGGATCTTTCCTTCTAGCATATGAATGCACACTTGGATCCATAAGTCACTCCCATATTGACAATCATAACGTATTCATGAGTTGCATTGCTTCCCTCGATTAAGGTTTGGATATGATACTTGAAGGCCCCACGGATGCTAGAACTTCACCTTAGCAAAACACTAATGGCAGCTTAGCTACGGCCCCAAATATTGCTTAGTCCCTCACCCTAGACATCTCGGTTGATGTCTTCATCACTTACCCAATCCACTTTGAGTTCCAGTTTGCTTAATCCATAATTAAACTTCATTTAAAATCCCGCTTCAAATACTTGATTTTGATTGACAACGAATATGCAAGCTTCCAATATAAGAACCATAATGTTTGCACTCATCTTTGTGTCCTCTTCCAATTATCACATGAAGCCTTGCACTTGACTTAGAGAATTACCATATTCTCTTTTATGATCCTTGTAAATTTAATCAAGCTATGTCTAGTATGGGAGACCATGAATTGACCTTCTCAATTTATCCCAATAATTATCTTCCTTTATTGCTTGATATTTGTCACTTATGCATTAGGATCATCTATATATTTGTCTTTTCCAATGTGCGACATATAATATTCACTCTCAAAAAAATACTCCAATAATTGCCCATGAATATTTAAATAAAACATGCTCACAATCAAGACATTAGTCCTTTAATCGTTTTGTCATTCAATTTACAAAAATCCACTTAGGGACCTAGATGCACTTTTCAGCGCGGCCCTGTGTAGACAGGCCAGCGTCACTCCGCGCCACTATGCCGCCAACTCTCGTCCTCCCATGGCGAGCCCCACGAATGGGTATGGGAACACCCTCGAAGGATGTACAGACGGCGACCAAGCACGAACGCCAAACGACGCTGCGGTGTGAATAACGCGTGCTACGTCTCGTCTGCCAGCTCTGGCACTGTGCAGCCATTCCCGGCGATGTGCAAGCCGGCAACGCCCTGTGCGGACGGGACAACACCACTCCGACACCCGTGGTGCCAACTCCCGAACTCTCCCCCGTGATGAGGCTCTTGAACGAGCACGAGCATACCCTCGCGATAGTACGAACGACGACCGGGTGCGGACCCCGGTCAAAGCTACCCCTCGAAGCTACTCCCCGACAAGCACAGGGGCCACCATGACGCCCGCAGAAGCCAGAGCTCGCCATCAACTCACGCCAGGCGCAAGGATTCGCAAGGACGATGGTCTCGCTTGGCGCATTGCTCACCAATACACAACCACTGTACGTTTCACTGTGCAGCACACTTGTAACTGCCTCTACTTGGTCTATAAAAGGAGGAGGCAGACACCCAGCCGCGGGCACGCTATCACAACACACTCGATTCACAACTCCCACTCCACAACTCACGATATTGGCACTCGCATCAATCATCCTAGCTGGGACTTGGAGGATTTGCCTCCTCACCCATCTTGCTTGTAGCCCCCTCTACGAGCAAACCCGGTGCAAGATAATACAGTGCTCACGCACACCCTGCTAGACGTACGGCTACATGGCCGGAACCAGGATAAACCCCGTGTCATTGTTTTAGCATTTGCACCAACCATGAAGAGAAGGAACACAACGCAAATCACTAGTTAGTGTGGGGACTAATCCAAACACTAACACCCTCAACGGGGAAACAACGCCCCAAGGGTGCCGCCACCATGGCCACCGACAGACACATCAGTGAAGGCTTTCGCCTGACCTAGCACCATGTCTGCGCACCCTTGTGGTCATGATGGTAGCCCACTCCCCAAGAATCTGCAATACCTCTACTGAAAGAAGTCGGGTGTAGCCCGAAGAACCACAACGACACCCTCAACATGCACCAACCAACCCCCAACCCCACCACCTAGGTGTCGTCTGACCAATATCCAACGAGGAGAGAAGAAAGGGAAGCGGCTGTCGCAGTCGGTCGTGCAACCGCAAACCTCCGTCAGCTGCAGCCAACCACTGCCTGAAACCGTGGCCGCAGCCACCTAGGCCACTGCGGCCGCCGCCCATGCCCGTAGACGCTGCAGGCTTCCATTGCCGTCTTCCTCCACTCCCCTAGCACAATAACACATGAAACACGCCCCCTACCGCACTGGCCACCAGATCCGGTCGAGGGCTGCCCGGATTCGTGGCATCCCGCAGCCGCCACCCTCGGAGAGACCTCAACCACCGACAAGGCACACCAGGACCCAGGCAGCTGCACCTGCCACAGAGTCCCCGTGAGGCCTTGTTCGGTTACCCCCTCCCCGGCCGGGAACACGGCCCGACCCACCGTGGTATCCCGGTCCGGGGTCAAATACCGACCCACTAAAAATTCAGCGTTCGGTTCGCCTCGGGATGGTTTGTTCCCGGCCCAAAACCCCTCTCTTCCTCCCAAATCTGACCGGGATCCAAAAATCGTCGGCCTGCTCGTGGGAACAAACCCCTCGCGCGAGGGGGAGGAAACGCGAGACGGCTCTGGTGGCGGCGACATGGCTCTGGTGGGTGGCGGGCTAGCGGCGTGGCTCTGCAACATCTCCGATCAGCGGCGGCGGAACAGGTCAAGCAGCAGGAAGACCTCTTCTGACGACCCCTACGACGGATGCGGCCCCGCCCGGCGGCGGCTCCTCTCGACGATAGTGGATCCTCCAAAGTCGCACGAACGTCGGTGGCGACACCGGTGCGGTCTTCTTCCTCGTCCCTTCCAGAGTCGCCTTCTCGCCGGTGAGTCAATCCTGCTCAACCTTCACCCCTTCTCTCTTTACAGGCTAGGGTTCTTGAGGCACATGCCCATATCTAGATATCCAAATCGCTAATAGTCAGTCACATTTTCTTGATTTGTGTAGTGATTGTTGTAAGAACCGGAGGTGATTCGCCTGAATATTGGATCACAGCCTTTGCAAAGTTCGTTGGTTATATTATGTGATCCTGAATATTGCAAAGTTCGTTGTAATCCAAAGCTTGATTAGCATGTTGTATGTTGGAATGCTCCTGTTATCAGAAAAATGGAAAGCATATAACATAGTTGTGGGCCTGTGGCTGTGTCATTTAATTAGTGGCATCTCTGAACTTTGAATTTTGGTCAATCCAACTCATGTACAGATGCCAAATAATTGGCTTCGTTGGACACATAACTTGTTGAATGTTACTTGCTTTTGAGCATCTATTCAGGCAGATAATCCTTTATTCAGTCTTCCATCCTATTCTTTCTTGCTGACATATATTTTGTCATCCCTCAATGTTCTCAAAGGAAGCCTGATATTGTATGTAGCCTGTCTTCATGCATTGTAGCAGTGGCTATTTCCATTTGCCCAATGATTGCATAGTTTTTCTTGCTGTTGGGGACAGCCCTGGGGGTCCCCTTAAACAGATGGGGGAATCCCACTTAAAACCTGCAAGAAACCAAAGCCAGACGCATCTTGCTTAAAGCGCACACACAGGGCACGGCCCACGCCGCGGTGGCCCCCGCGGCCCACCAAGGCGGCCCACTCAAAAATCCCCTCGAGCAGGCTCCGCCTCGCTCGAGGGCACACGCCTCCCTCGGGCGGGCTCCGCCCCGTTCGAGGGTGCACGCTTACCTCGAGCGGGCTCCGCCTCGCTCGAGGGTACACGCCTCCCTCGAACAGGCTCCGCCTCGCTCGAGGGCGCTCCGCACGTGCACGCCCGTGCCCGCACGCGGGTACGGGCGCTTACGTGCTCGACAACGGCAGGGCGGCGCCATCATGCGCCTGGGACTCACGCCCCGGTCCTGTTGCACCAACTCCCTAGGGGGAACCCATCCCCGCCACTGCGGGGGACTGTGCGGCATGGCCGGTGTCAACCCAGTGACGCCGCGCCGCCTACCCCCGTACGGCTAACGTGCCGAGCCCTCGAAGGGGGGCCGGCCACACCCTCGAAATGCTTTCCCGTGACCTTGCAGGGTCAGGTCAAGACGCTAGGCCGGCGGGACGCCATCCCTGCCACTGTTGATTGCAGGCGGCCGCCCCCGCGCGTACAACCCCACGCCGGGCACTGTGGTAATAGCTCCGGCGCTGTGAGGCGTGCGAGAACGGGACGCCACCACGCCTGCCACTGTGTCTCGTACGGATCATCGTCGGCAACCTCCTCGAGCCCGCCTGAGGACATCACGGCCAACCACTGCGCTCCTACCCTCGAAGCCACCACTGTTCGGGTACAAGATACGCCATGGTGGCCAGATCGCGGCAAGGACCGTCAAGGCGACCGCCTACTCTACGGCGCGGCGCACCATACTTCCCCATGTAGCTGAATAGTGCAGCATGCTTGTAATTCGCTCTCTCCTTGGCCTATAAAAGGAAGGTGAACTCCCCCGCCGCAGGGGACAGAAAAAAGACAACGGACAACATACGGCACACCACACATACACTCTCCCCAATTCTCCCACAACATCTTCAGCCACCTCACCAGGGACTTGGGGGCCAGGCCTCCTCTCCCGCCTTGCTTGTAGCCGCCCCACTACAGGCACCCCCGGTGCTGAGCAATATAGTGCCCCGAGCACACCACTGCTGGACGTACGGCCCCTCGGTCGGAACCAGGATAAACCTCGTGTCTCTGATTGTTTAGCATCGACTATTGAGGGATAGTCCTAGGCGCTTATTACTGGTTAGTGTCGGGACCACATTCCGCACCGACAGTTGGCGCCCACCGTGGGGCACGCGAGCGCCTAAGGTCAATCCACCGTCGACTCCCTCCATGGTGATTCGCACCGAGTACCGCGGTACGCGCTACTCCATGGGCAGCTCGGACCCCCTCCCCGCCGGGTTCGAAATCCGGTTCGGGGGCCTGAACTTTCAGGCCACGGGGAACGGCTACCTGATGCGCCTCACCAACCGTGAGGAGCTCTGTGCACGGTGCCAACCTGGGTCCGCCCCGGTCGCCGCTACGCGCGTCGCTGCGACGCAAACGACCGCTGGCACGGACACCGCGGGTCCGTCGGCGTCACGGCGTCGCCGTCGCTCCGTCGGCGCTCACGCCGGGCGCGGTCGGAGCGGCGGCAAGCTCAACGCGGCGCGCCCCTCGGCCACGGCGGCCGCCGCCCCGGCGGGGAAACGCGCGGTCTCCGGGCCGCGCTTCCCCATCGGTCTGCGCTGTGCTACGACAGCCTACAACGCCAACGTCAACACCACGATGCGCAGGGTTCCCCCTGGCCGTCACGTCTTCGTCGCCAGGGACCCTAGGGCCTCCGCCGGCGATGAGTCGTCCCTTGGCTCTCTTGACGCGCTGCCACCCGCCAACCTGCACGGGTACGCGGAGTGGGACTTTTCCGGCGTACCGGACCCGGTAATGTTCAGGCGTTTTCTTGACGCCACAGACTACTGGTTCGGTTGCTTCGACGACTCCAGCACTGGGAGCTACGACCCTGCGCGGGAATGCTGCGTTGTCGTCGCCAACGACCCAGCAAACGCCACCGGTGCAGCGGGCGCCGGCGACGGGGAAGTTACGCCCGCCCCAGGGATCGCTCCGCGCCCGGCGGCCGGGACCGAGCACCCCCTGCCGGGGCCGACATCGATGCGCAGTTAGCCCAAGCCCGCGAACTCGAGGCCAAGCCGGCGGAGGAGTATCGGACGGTGCGGGCGCTCCGCGCCTCTATGGCGGGGGAAGCCTCGCGCGCGGCGAACGCGCACGGGAGCTGGGCATCCAGGGCCGCGACCGCATCAACGCTGACTTCAACGTCGACAACCCAGACACGCCTCCGCGAGCGAGCCAGAAGCTTATTGCCACTGCGACGCTGCTGCGGGCCATACCGGCCCCCTCGACGCCCGAGGTGCGAAACCTGCACCGTGAGGTGCAGGCACTCATCGAGCAGGCGGCCGTCCAACAGGCCGAGAGCTCGGCGTCCCACATCCACCAGCAGGGGGACGCATGAGGCGATGGAGGCGCGCAGGGGGGCGAACCCTCGGTCCACGCAGGCGGAGCGGCGGAGCGACCTGCCAACCCGGGACGCAATCCGGCTAAGGAACGGCTCCTCGACACGCGCGGGCAAGCGCGGGACGGCGACGCCCGCGACGTCATCAACGCTCGACGGACGAGCAAAGCGGATGCGCGAGCGGCGGTAGGCTACCACCTTCGACGAGGTGGACGCTACGACAGCGATGAAGACCGCTCGCCGACGTCGGAACCCCCGGGAACCCGTGTGTTCAGCCGGGAGATCCGCGCGGCGGCCTTCCCCCAACGCTTCCGCCAGCCTACGACCATCGTCAAGTACAACGGGAAACGGATCCCCGCGTGTGGCTTAACGACTACCGCCTAGCATGCCAGCTGGGCGGGGCCACCAGTGACGAGGTCATCATCCGCAACCTCCCCCTGCACCTCGGCGATTCAACCCACACATGGCTCGAGCATCTGCCGGCCAGTCAGATCCATAACTAGGACGACTTGGTCCGCACGTTCGTGGGCAACTTCCAGGGCATGTATGTGCGCCCTGGGAACTCCTGGGACCTGCGCTCCTGCACCCAGAAGCCCGGTGAGTCGCTCCGAGACTTCATACGTCGCTTCTCCAAGCGCTGCATGGAGCTCCCAAGCGTGGCGCAATCCGAGATTGTGCATGCCTTCCTCGAGGGCACCACGTGTCGGGACCTCGTGCGCGAGTTGGGGCGCAGCCCGCCGGCGGACTCGAACGAGCTGTTCGACATCGCCACCAGCTTCGCCTCAGGTGAAGAGGCCGTGGGGGCGATCTTCGATGGTAAGAAGGGCAAGCGCTCAGACGACGCGCCCGCGGAGGGCAGCAAGTCCAGGGAGCCCCACCAGAAGGACAAGCGGGGCAAGAAGGGGAAGAAGCCGCGCCGCGAGGCGCGCGAGCAGGACGCGACGGCGACGACGCCGAGGCCCTTGCTGTGGACCCGGCTCAACGGGGCCCTCGACCGGCCCCTCGAGGTCCGGGGGTATTCGACGACATGCTGAAGAAGCCATGTCCATATCACAAAACACCGGTGAACCACACCCTCGAGCAGTGCGATATGCTCAAGAAGTTCTACGGCCGCGCCACCGCGAAGGACGCAGAGGCCAAGAAGGACGGAGGAGATGGCGACGCCGGCGGCTTCCCTGCCGTGGAGAACGTGTTCCTCATCTTCGGGGGGCCGACCATCGACATGTCGAGCCGCCAGCGCAAGCGGGAGCGACACGAGGTCCTCGCCGCGGAGAAGGCGCCTCCCTCCTTCCTTGACTGGTCGGAGGATGCCATCACCTTCAGCCGTGAAGATCACCCGAACCGCATCCCTAACCCGGGCCAGTACCCACTGGTGGTCGACCCGGTCATCGGGAACGCGCGGTTCTCAAAGGTCCTGATGGACGGAGGCAGCAGCCTCAACATCCTCTACACGCACACGCTGCGCCTGCTGGGGATCGGGTTGGACCAGCTGCGGCCCAGCACGACGCCGTTCCATGGCGTCGCGCCGGGCAAGCGCGTCCAGCCCCTCGGGCAGATCGATCTGCCGGTTTGGTTCGGCACTCCGAGCAATTTCCGCAAGGAGATGCTCACCTTCGAGGTGGTGGGGTTCCGGGGCGCCTATCACACCATACTTGGGCTGCCTTGCTACACCAAGTTCATGGCCGTCCCGAACTACACCTACCTCAAAATGAAGATGCCAGGACCGAACGGTGTCATCACTGTGGGCTCGTCCATCGAGCACGCGTTCGACTGCGACGTCGAATGCGTCGAGCACGCGGAAGCACTTGCGCTGGATGAAGCGCTGGTGACCACCTTGGAGAAGATGGTCAACGAGGACCTCGACTCCACCGCCAAGCACGCCGGCAATTTTGAGGCCGCGGAGCAGACCAAGGAGGTGCCCCTCGACCCTGCTGCCCCCGAGGGCAAGGTGTTGAGGGTCAGTTCCACCCTCGACCCGAAATAGGAAGTGGTGCTCGTCGACTTCCTCCGCGCCAACACCGACATCTTCGCGTGGAGCCCCTCGGACATGCCAGGCATCCCGAGGGAGGTCGCCAAGCACTCCCTTGACATCCTGCCTCACTCCCGCGCCGTGCAGCAACGGCTCCGCCGCTTCGACGAGGAGCGGCAGCGGGCGATCGGAGTGGAGCTGCGGAAGCTTCTCGAGGCCGGGTTCATCAAGGAAGTGTTCCACCCTACGTGGCTAACCAATCCTGTACTAGTAAAGAAAAAGAACGGGAAGTGGCGGATGTGTATAGACTACACCAGTCTTAATAAAGCATGTCCCAAAGTTCCTTTTCCTTTGCCACATATCGATCAAATTGTTGATTCGACCGCCGGGTGTGAGCTACATTGTTTCCTTGATGCCTACTCCGGGTACCGCCAAATCAAGATGAAGGAGTCCGACCAGCTCGCGACTTCATTCATCACGCCGTTCGGGTTGTTTTGCTACGTCACGATGCCGTTCGGCCTCCAGAACGCGGGTGCAATGTACCAACGCTGCATGCAGCACATTTTCGGAGACCACATCGGGCGAACTGTCGAGGCGTACGTCGACGGCATTGTCGTGAAAACCAGGAAGGCGGACGACCTGGTTGGCGACCTCAACATCGCGTTCGGCTGCCTGCGGGCGAACGGGGTAAAATTGAACCCCGCAAAATGTGTCTTTGGTGTGCCGCGGGGCATGCTCCTAGGATACATAGTATCCCAGCGATGCATCGAGGCCAACCCCGAAAAGGTTGTAGCCCTCGAGCGAATGGGTCCAATTCGGGACCTCAAAGGGGTACAAAAGGTGCTGGGGTGCCTTGCCGCCTTGAGCCGCTTCATCTCTCGGCTTGGCGAAAAAGGCTTGCCCCTCTACCGCCTCCTCAAGAAGCACAAGCGCTTCTCCTGGACCACCGAGGCCCAGGAGGCGCTCGACAAGCTGAAGGAGTCATTGACTCACGCTCCGATCCTCACACCACCGCGGGACGGCGAACCTCTGCAACTCTACGTGGCCGCGACCACCCAGGTGGTCAGCGCTGTGATCGTGGTAGAGCGCGCGGAGGAAGGTAACGCCCTGCCGGTCCAGCGGCCGGTGTACTACATCAGCGAAGTTTCGTCCGACACTAAGACACGCTACCCTCAAGTCCAGAAGCTGCTGTACACGGTGGTCCTTGCGCGGCGCAAACTTCGCCACTACTTCGAGGCCCACCCTGTCACGGTGGTCTCCTCCTTCCCGCTGGGGGAGATCATCCGCAATCCAGATGCGGTGGGCAGAATCGCCAAGTGGTCGGTGGAGCTGATGGGTGAGACACTCGCCTACGCCCCGCGCAAGGCCATCAAGTCCCAGATCCTAGCAGATTTCGTCGCCGAGTGGACGGACACGCAATTGCCGCCCCCGCAGATCCAGGCAGAGTGCTGGACTGTGTATTTCGACGGCTCGGTGATGAAGACCGGGGCGGCGCGGGCCTGCTCTTCGTGTCACCCCTCGGGGAACACATGCGGTATGCAGTACGTCTCCACTTCCCCGCGTCGAACAACATGGCTGAGTACGAGGCCCTTCTTTGCGGCCTCAAGATCGTCATCGAGATAGGCGTCAAGCGCCTCGACGTGCGGGGAGACCCGCAGCTTGTGATTGACCAGGTCATGAAAAACGCGAGCTGCCACGACGACAAGATGGAAGCGTACTGCAAGGCCGTGCGAGCCCTCGAGGACAAGTTCTACGGCATCGAGCTCAATCACGTGCCCCGCCAGTACAACGAGGAGGCGGACGAGCTCGCAAAGATCGCGTCCGGGCGGATCACTGTTCCCCTGAACGTTTTTGCCCGAGATATTGCCCAGCCCTCCGTCACCCTCGAGCCGCACCCCTCGAACCACACGGAACCCTCGGGGGCTCCCTCGAATCCAGCAGGCGCAGAGCCCATGGATGAGGACCCCTCGAACAAGGCGTACGTGCTCTCCCTCCTCGAGGGGTACGGCGCCAACGAGGCCGAAGCGATGGACGTCGAGCCAGCCCCCATCAAGGCGGATTGGCGCGACAAGTATGTCGCCTGGATGGCCCGAGGGGAACTCCCCTCGGACCGGTCCGAGGCCAGGCGCATCGCCAGGATGGCCAAGTCTTTTGCCCTCGTCGACAACGAGCTGTACAAGCGCGCCGCTTCCGGCATCCTACAACGATGCGTGCCAATCCTCGAGGGGCGCGAGCTCCTCCGGGACATTCACGCGGGCGTCTGCGGCCACCACGCCGCGCCCCGCACCCTCGTAGGCAACGCGTTCCGCCAGGGCTTTCACTGGCCCACTGCGGTCGTGGATGCCAACGAAATCGTACGCACCTGCGAGGGGTGCCAGTTCTACGCCCGCAAATCCAACCTCCCTGCTCACGTCCTGCAGACCATCCCCATCACATGGCCTTTCGCCGTGTGGGGGTTGGACATCGTCGGGCCCTTGCGAAAGGCGCCCGGGGGCTTCACCCACTTGCTGGTCGCAATCGACAAGTTTTCCAAGTGGGTAGAAGTACGCCCCATTACGAATCTCAGGGCGGAACAGGCAGTGACGTTATTCACTGACATCGTCCATCGTTTTGGAGTGCCGAACTCCATCATCACCGACAACGGGTCCCAGTTCACGGGTAGGAAATTCCTGGAGTTTTGCGACAAATTCCACATCCGTGTGGACTGGGCAGCTGTGGCGCACCCACAGACCAACGGTCAAGTAGAACGTGCCAATGGCATGATCCTACAAGGCCTTAAGCCCAGAATTTTCGACTAGCTGAATAAGTCTGGTCGAAAATGGCTCCAGGAATTGCCTGCGGTCGTGTGGAGCCTAAGGACCACCCCAAGCAGAGCCACTGGGTTCACCCCGTTTTTTCTAGTCCATGGCGCGGAGGCCGTCCTCCCCACGGACTTAGAATATAGGTCACCCAGGGTACGAGGCTATGACGAGGACGCCAACCAGCGAGCCCGCGAGGACTCGCTAGACCAGCTGGATGAAGCGCGCCTCGTGGCCTTGATGCACTCCGCAAGATACCAGCAGTCCCTCAGGCGCTACCAAGCACGGAAGATACGCCGGCGGGACTTCAGCGAGGGGGATTTGGTCCTAAGGCTACACCAAGACAACCGAGGACGCCACAAGCTATCACCTCCGTGGGAGGGACCCTACGTCGTGGTGAAGGTGCTCAAGCCCGGCACATACAAGCTAGCCAACGAGGACGACGAGGAACTCACCAACGCTTGGAACATCCAACAGCTACGTCGCTTCTATCCCTAGCTAGGATTTCCAAGTCTTTTGTTGTAAATCAAGTGCCCAACACCCCAGTTGGCGACGACCATGTAAACATCACCAGTTCAATAAAAAGGGCAACTCGGCTTTCCCCTAAAACCCAAGTTACCCTCGGGGGCTACTACGGGGGGCATCCCCCCCCCCAAAAATGGTCCCATTTTTTCGCAAAAAATCCACGCGCGCTAAGTATGCTTCGACTTTGGCCTTGAGCAAAATTCGAACAGGGCGCAGGCAGCCTAGCGGAAAGGACGCGCGAGTCAGAGATAGCCTACGCCTCCGCGAGGATACGACCCTTCTCTCTTGCCTCCGGCCCAGCAGGCGGCTCGTGAAAATCGAACTCCCCTAACTCGAATTTACTCAGGAAGAAGGAGAAACAAAACAGCGCAATAAAGTAAAAGACACCATTTCGCTTTCACAAATGTTCGAAGTAAAATGATTTGTTTATTTACATGGCCATGCGGCCCATACACTAATGCACAAACAAAAAGGGCTTGGCGCCCGGCAATCTTCAGGCTGGCGGAGCATCAGCGTCGGTGGCATCCGGGAACAGAAACTCCTCAAAGGCTTCGGCAAGCGCCCCGACGGCGTCAGCGGCTAACGCGTCCATGCGCTCCATCGCCACCTCGTCCTCGACACCCTCGGGGACGATGTAGCCCTCCGCCACGGCCTCGAAGTTGATCTCGTAATGAGATCGCACCACTCCGAGGGCCTTTTGGACACCGAGGTGCAGCGCCCGGCGCATGCGCCCAGAGACGTGCCCGCCAAGGGCGCGCAGGCGGCTGGCCAACGAGCTCCCACCCTGCGCCTCGCCCTCCTCCACGGCCTGGCAGGTCTCGAGGGCCGCAGAGCGCAGCTCCAGCAGCTCCTGCTCGGAGGAGTTGTAGGAGGTCTGCAGCGCCTCAGCACGGTTAGTCGCGTGCCCCAGCGCGGTGCGCAGGCCTGAACGTTGCCAGCAAGAAAGAAATCAGAAAAAGGGACGAACCCTCTAAGGGAAAATCAGCAAAACAAAAGACAAAGAGTGACCTACCTTCGACCTGCTTCCTCTCTACCTTGAGGGCGCGACGCTCGGCCTCGATCGCCTGCTGAAGGCCGTTGACGGTGTCGCTCTGCTCCTTGAGGGCCTGCTCCTGGCTCGCGCTCGTGATGCTGAGGACCACCAGTTCGCCCTCGAGCTTCGAGAACTCCGCGTTCCGCTCCTCCGGCCCACTCGCGCCGCCTCGCGAGCGGCACGCTCCCGCTCGAGCGCCGACTGGGCGTCGACAAGAGCGGCCGGCTCCTCGCCGAAGCTACCCCTCGGCCCCCGGCGGCGCGGTACGCTCTTGCGGAGCCGGTCCTCCGCGTTGGCGAGCGCAACGAACCTTGGCGTCGAGGGTGGCCCGCAGCTCGTCGGCCTCCTTGGCCCTCTGCTCGGCCACGCGCGCCCTCTCCTCAGCCTGGCTCTGCTGGGCCTGCGCCCCCCGGAGAAACGAATGGAGATCCAGGTTGTTGCTGCGGACGACGGCCACCTCCGCCTCCCAGTTGGACGCCAGGGTGCGCATCCTCTCCAGATCCGCCCGCGCCTGCCGCAGCGCCTCATCTCGGTCTATGAGGGCCGTGCAAACCCGCTCGAGGGTGGAGGGGCGCGCCGCGGCCTGCCTCTCGCTCTCTTGGAGCTGGTCGTGTAGGGCCTTAGCCCGGTACGACAGCCAGCTGTCCGGGGTCCTCAAGGCGTCAGCGAGCGCATCGAAGGCGTCGCACCGCTCTCGGAGCTGGCGGAGCTCGGCGCTCATCTGATCGAAGGTGCCGTATTTGTCGCGGGCGCGGTGCTCGAGCTCCTGCCACCAACAAGCTGAAACCTGTGAGCGTCGCGCCGCAAGGATCGCGCGCGAAGACGAAAAAATCAAAGAAAGTAGACGACGGCGCCTCACCTGAAAGACGCGCCACGCGGGGCCGCCATGGATCCGCAGTGCCTCGTTCAACGCTCGGTTGAGCGCGGCGCCGTGGTCGCGGAGCTCTCCCCATAGCTCCTGCTCCTCCTGGGCGTGGGCGAAGGCGGGCGGATCGCTAACGTGCCCCTCTTCCGGGGCGGAGCGGCCGGCGCGGGAAGAAGAGGCCTCGACACCGTGCCCTCGACCTCCCGCCACCATGTGGCCATCCCGCCGCCTCACAAGAGCCCCCTCCTGGGACTCGGAGGACGGCGTGGGGAAGCTCACCCACTGGTCCCACCCGGGCAGCGGGGAGTCGTCGTTCGGAATCTCTCCACCACCACCACCCGGGAGCCGCCGGCGGGTGTAGTCCCCTGCTGCGCCTCCACCGACGCCTCTGCCCGCGCCTCCGTGGCCGCGAGCTCCCGCCTCCGGCCGCGGCCACCGCCTCCGGCCGCGTCTCCGCAACCGCGGGCGCCACCGGCCCTCCACGGCGGACGCCGCCGGCGGCGCCACCGCGACCGGTGCCGCCGGCCGCGCCTCCACCGCGATCGGCGCCCGCCTCTCCTCGACGGCCGCCGGCCGCGGCGCGGCGGGCGGAACCACCGGCCGCGGCCTCGAGGCCTCGCGCGCACCCCCGCGCGCTCTCGCCCGCCGTGGCCGCCGCGCTCGCCCCCGCCCGCGGCGCCCTCGAGGAACGCCGCCGGGTGGGGACGGATGCGTCTGCCCTCAACACCTTGGCCGGTGCGAGGGGAGGCACGGTTGGCACCACCCTGCGCAAGCACAAGCAAATCGTCAGGTCCTTGCCTATCAGACACGCAACCTCTCGAAAGGATAAGTCTCTCACCTCGAGGAGGAAAAGGCACGCTTCCTCTTCCTCGAGGTCCCGGCCGACAACGTCGGCGCGGCCGCGCGCGGCCGCCGCCGCGCCTCCGGCCATCTCCACCGCGCGCGGGGGCCTCGCCCCGCGCGCGGGCGCGCATCCGTCGCGCGCACCTCCGAGGCACGCGCCGGGTGCCTCCTCGGCCCGCGCCGCCCCCGTTGTCGATTGCCCGGCGGCGGGCGCCTCCGCACCGCCCCGCCAGGCGATAGCCGCTCCCCGTCCGCCGGGAGCCGGCTCCCGGCGACGGGGCGCAGCTCCCACCTATCGGGGAGAGCCTGCCCCCCAACCTCTTCCTCCTCTTCCTCCTCGTCCGAGGACGAGTACTCCTCGGTCCCCGGTGAGGAGAGCCCCTGCTGCTCGCGCAGCCGGTACTCCTCGTTCCTCCGCTCGCGACGCTCCCGGTGTCGCGTTGCGCGCTCCTTCTTGCGTGCCGCCCGCTCCCGCTCTCGCTGCTGCGCCGCGCGACCAAGCGCGCGAGAGCGAGGAGTGGGCGGGTCGGATTTCGCGGCGCTCAACTGCACCAGCTGCGAGCGAAGCATCAAAGCACGTCAACAACCAAAGGTATTGGAAAAATCAAAAACGGAACCAAGGACTTCACTCACCAGCTTGCCGGTGGGGAGCATCTCAAGATCCCACAGGGATCGATCGTTGAGCACGGACTTGGGGTCAACGGCGCTCCGCGCCCGGGTAGCCGCGTACTCCCGCAGGAGGGGGCCCTGCAGCATCTGCGACCTCGCCAGCGCGATGGGGTCCGCCGTCTCGGTCATTTCGAAGATGCGGAGCGGCCTCTCCATCAGGGGGACGACCCGCCGGTGGTGGAGGAAGGCGAGGACGGCCCCCGCGGTCAGCCCGCGGCCCGCCAGATTCCTCAGCGCGGCCAGGAGCGAATCCAACCGATCCCGGTGCTGGGGCGGGGACACCCCATGGTGCTAGGAGTCGGGCCTCTCCCGGAGCACCAGACCGGTGTAGGGGGGAGACCGGGCTTGTCGTTGCGAAGGTAGAACCACCCCCGCTTCCAGCCTGCGTTGTTGGTTGTCATGGTGCAGGGGATGTAGTCGTCCTTGCGCTGACCCCGCAAGGCGAGCGACATGCCGCCGGCGCGCACCGCGCGGCGGGTCCTCTGCTCCGACGTCGGCTGCGTGAACAGCTCCGCGCGAAAGAGGTGAATCCAGAGATCCCAATTCACTGGGATCCCTAGATAGCCCTAGCAAACGCCCACGAATGTGGCCGCCTGCGAAATCGCGTTCGGCGTGAAGTTGTGAAGCTCCACGCCGTAGTGGTGGCAGAACGCCCGCATGAAGCGGCTCGCCGGCGCCGTGAAGCCTCGCTCGTGGAAGCGGACGAAGCTAACCACATAGCCGCTCGGGGGGTTGGGCGTGTGGTCCCTTGCCGGCGGCACGATCCACTCGACCGGCCGTCCGTCCTCGTTCGCCGCCAGCTGGCCGGCGGCCACCAGCTGGTTCAGCGCCAGCGGCGTTACCGTCGAGCGCTCCCACGCGTACGGGTCAACGATGGTGAGAGGCTGCTGGGGCACCATGCGAGCGGGCGAGGGAGCGAAGCACAAGGAACAAGGAGAGCTCCGAAGGCGGAAAGCTGCCTGGACAAGAACGGCTCGGGGGCTGGGGCGCGAGGAGCAAAAATGGCGAACGCTAAGGTAAAAAACCGCCGTTTTCCCCACTCGTCGGATTTATAGGCCGCGGGCGTGTTCTCCGGAGCGTGCGCCCCGCGCGCATTAACTGCAGGAGGAATATTCTCTCACTGACGGGCGGGCCCCACCACGACCGCGGCGGCCACGCAACCGCTCACGGGCCATCATCACGGCGTAGAAACGGGAGGGCCGTGGCAGGCGGTCACATCCGCCTGCCCACGCCGCCCACTACGCGCGCGGTTGCAGCGCCTAAAAAGGCACGCCCGCGGCGCGAAACTACAGCCGCGACCGCGAGCATTAAATGGCTCGGTCCCTTATTGAGTAAGGAAGACCCTCGAGCGGCGCGAGCCCCTGGCTCAAAAAAATTCGACCCTCAAAGGGTGCAAGCATCGGTGGGTCACCTCGGGGCCCGTTTGAAGTAAAACAGGCACCACAGGTACCTTCGATGCACTATTTTACTGATCAACGTTTCGGGGGCTGACGCAATCAGGGACCCTCGAAACCCGCAGATGCAAAGACGGGAGCGCCTAGCCGCCACCCCGCACTATTTTACTGATCAGCGTTTCGGGGGCTGACGCAATCAGGGACCCTCGAAACCCGCAGATGCAAAGACGGGAGCGCCTAGCCGCCGCCCCGCACGGCCCTACTGATCAGAGGTTCGAAGCCTGACCCTCGACGGGTCCGAACAGGCGCCCCAGATCACCAGAGTCAGGGACGACGAGGGCACACGCGTTCGAGCCGTTCCTCGAGCCCGCCGGCTCGAGGGTGCCCCACATGTCGTGTTCGAGAGCCAGCGAGGGAAGCTAGCCGGGGGGATCCCACCGAGGGAGAGCTTCTGCGCCCTCGGTCCCTAGCGAACGGGACCGAGCCCCACCTAGCAAACCCACGCAAGCGCTTTAATGGACGCGTCCCCGGACCGCGCAGCCTACCCTTATCGAACGGGGCATGGGCGTCCACTCGAACCACCCACTAACAGCTCAACGAGGAATCCGCAATCCGCGACCCGATCGATGGGGGTTGCGGAAACCTCACCCTCCGTCCCGCGGAGGGACGGCGAGGGCGCGTTAAAAACAAGTCGTAGAGCTCTACCCGATCGCCTCGAACGGGCCCAGGCTCGGGGGCTCGGCGCACGGCTACACCTCCTGGATTGCGCCGGCCGCGGATAGTGGCAGCTGTGCGTGCGTCACCGAAGCCGGCTGAAACATCGCCGACGCCGGTTGGAATATGTACCACGCCCTCTGACCAAATCCCGCGGTAAAACCCCTGCAGGAGCACTCACGCTCCTACAGGGCTTCGGGGGCTAGACCCGCGGGTCCGCTGACACGGCCCCACAGAAAGCGTTTGCGAACCAGGGGGAAGGACGTCCTATCAGTAGGCTCCAGCATCTGCGGGAGCCTGGCCGGCGAACCCGCAGATGCTCGGGGGCTACTGTCGGGGACAGCCCTGGGGTCCCCTTAAACAGATGGGGGAATCCCGCTTAAAACCTGCAAGAAACCAAAGCCAGACGCATCTTGCTTAAAGCGCACACACAGGGCACGGCCCACGCCGCGGTGGCCCCCGCGGCCCACCAAGGTGGCCCACTCAAAAATCCCCTCGAGCGAGTGCCCGCCCTCGCTCGAGGGCACACGCCTCCCTCGGGCGGGCTTCGCCCCGTTCGAGGGTGCACGCTTACCTCGAGCGGGCTCCGCCTCGCTCGAGGATACACGCCTCCCTCGAACAGGCTCCACCTCGCTCGAGGGCGCTCCGCACGCGCATGCCCGTGCCCGCACGCGGGTACGGGCATTTAATGCTCTGACAACGGCGGGGCGGCGCCATCATGCGCCTGGGACTCACGCCCCGGTCCTGTTGCAGCAACTCCCTAGGGGGAACCCATCCCCGCCCACCGGCGGGGACTGTGCGGCATGGCCGGTGTCAGCCCCGTGACGCCGCGCCGCCTACCCCCGTACGGCTAACGTGTCGAGCCCTCGAAGGGGGCTGGCCACACCCTCAAAATGCTTTCCCGTGACCTTGCAGGGTCAGGTCAAGACGCTAGGCCGGCGGGACGCCATCCCTGCCACTGTTGACTGCAGGCGGCCGCCCCCGCGCGTACAGCCCCACGCCGGGCACTGTGGTAACAGCTCCGGCGCTGTGAGGCGTGCGAGAACGGGACGCCACCACGCCTGCCACTGTGTCCCGTACAGATCATCGTCAGCAACCCCCTCGAGCCCGTCTGAGGACATCACGGCCAACCACTGCGCTCCTACCCTCGAAGCCACCACTGTTCGCGTACAAGATACGCCATGATGGCCAGATCGCGACAAGGACCATCAAGGCGACCGCCTACTCTACGGCGCGGTGCACCATACTTCCCCATGTAGCTGAATAGTGCGGCATGCTTGTAATTCGCCCTCTCCTTGGCCTATAAAAGGAAGGTGAACTCCCCCGCCGCAGGGGACAGAAAAAAGACAACGGACAACATACGGCACACCACACATACACTCTCCCCAATTCTCCCACAACATCTTCAGCCACCTCACCAGGGACTTGGGGGCCAGGCCTCCTCTCCCGCCTTGCTTGTAGCCGCCCCACTACAGGCACCCCCGGTGCTGAGCAATATAGTGCCCCGAGCACACCACTGCTGGACGTACGGCCCCTCGGCCGGAACCAGGATAAACCTCGTGTCTCTGATTGCTTAGCATCGACCATTGAGGGATAGACCTTGGCGCTTATTACTGGTTAGTGTCGGGACCACATTCCGCACCGACACTTGCAAAGAAGGAACTGTATGGCCATGTATGGTTCAATCTGAACTATTTGAGTTCTGAAATGATAAAGATTGTGATCCTTCCGTTAATTTTTCCATTTCTCTAAAGAAAAAAAGAAGGTGCGTCAGCTATTCAGACATGGCAGTAGCTTGTTTCAGAAGCATTACTTGGGGAATTTTTTTGTTGATTTATGGAATGATTCTGGTAGAAGTGAATTGCGAGCCTTATAATTTAGTAATAATGATTTCACCTGATTTTGTTGTTAAGAATTTAATTTGGGGTGTTTTTTTGGCTGCCTAACAGTCTTTAGCTTGTGTCAGTCGGTTGCAAGATTTTTTTACATTTAGCTTGGCAATAAAATCACCTGATTCTACATTTGTTTACTACTTTTGGATGCCTGAACAAGTGCTGTGTGTCAGTCGGTTGCAAGATTTTTTTACTTTTGCTTTGCAAAATATTATACACCAGTGTGTTAAACTGTAATCAATGACTTTGACATGTATAACTTGCTGACCATTTTAGTTCCTCTATAAACAATGCAGGACAGGGAGGTGGTTCAGGTGTTGGTGCAGAGGGATTGAGGGAGGACAAAAGTAGGAGATGCAGACTGCATTTAAACAAGCTAAATAAATTGGGATCCCTGGTTTCAGTTTAATGGAAGTTTTGGTGGGGAAGCTCTCCCCCTGTTTGTTTTTTAAAAAAACCTACTATGCTGTCATATGACACTGGGCAATTAGTTGTGCATGGTTGTATGCGTCTGTTTTTTTGAAATTTCCTGCATGCTCTGCCTAAAACTGTTGTATTCAATCCCAGCCTAAGTTATAACCTAACACACTATTCATTAGACAGGGATCACAGAGAAGCAAGTGATTGTTCCCCACAGGGGTAGAGTGGCAAGGGAGGGGTCAACCCAATCCCTCCCTGGATTAAAACATTGGGCATGTTTGGAGAAATAGCCTAGAGCTATTTTGAGGGCTAAAGTTTAGCCTAAGAAAATAGCTCTCTAATAAAATAGCCCTTGAGTTGTTTGGATCCTAGGGCTATTCGAGCTATTTGACCATACCCTCTCTCTTTTACTCCTCTCTCCCTTACCCTTAGAAAAAATAGCCCAATTAGCATGTATTTTGGGGGTAATTTTTTGGGTGAGCTAGTTGCAAATAACCCTAAAACAGCCCACCTGTTTGGTTGCTATTTGAGTTATTTAGACTAAAAAGAGGTGGGCTAAAAATAGCTCATGGATTCAAACACCCCATCTTTGGGTTTTGAACCCTGTCAACCAAACATAGACCGAAGGGAAGTGGGCCGCACCATTGCGTCCATTACTCCATTGGGATCTCACGGGGGCTTGCAAAGCCACTCTCGGACGGGCGGCACGACAAGCCCGGGTCGCCCACGTGCAGTGGGGGACGACGGGAGCGGGAGCCGGTTCCGCGTCCTGTTGGCTCAGCTAGTACTCCCTCTGTCCCCGAACCATTGTCGTTACAAAATTTTTGCGCAAACCAATGTAACTAGGAAATGACTTTAACACCCCTAGATACCACTGATTACTCATGTGTTAGAAGCACATGACATTAATGCTGAGGCTCGCTGCACACCGCGTGAATGTATTTTTTTACTACCTTGCGTGAATTTGTGTGGTGCTAATTAGACTGTCTCCAGGAGCTTCCCTTCGCCCATCTGCAAAAATTCCCCATATGCAGACGTTCCCGTCGCGCAAAGGAAGAGGGCCTGCAGCGGTCTCGCGCATCGCTCCGCGTCCGTTGGTTCCCGCGAAAGGAGAGAGAGAGAGAGAGAGGACCACACCGGCGCCGTCCACAGGCCACTCGAGGAGAGGGGAGCATGGGTGCCGCATCGGCTGGAGAGGGGAGCAAGGGTGCCGCGCCGGCCGAGGAAGATCCAGCCGCCGCCGCCGCCATGCCCAAGCGCAGGGCAGAGGCAGGCCGCGGCCGTCCTCCCACCGGCGCATACCCAGGCCGCCGCGAGGGAGAAGGTTCCAACACCGCAATAAAGGGATGGAGATCCACTGCCGTGTGGAGCAGGGAAGGGCCGCGCGCCGTCCACCCACCTGGCTCGTAGGTCAACGCGCCGGAACCTCGAGGAAGAAGCTATCCCTCGCCAGATCTGGACCTTAGAAGGAGAGATGAAGGTCGTCACTTGTCGGATTTGCGCCGGTGCGCGCCGGCGCGGTGGCTGCTCTGCTCCGGCGGGGTTGGAGGTGGCCCTGGATCCCACCGCGGAACACCGTCCCGACGGGGGCCGCAGGTCGGCAAGGCTCTGGATCCACAGGGGTGGGGGCGAGGGAGCCGGAGGCGGCCGCAGAGGCGGCCGGATGCGGGTGGAGAAGGAGCCGGGAGGGAGGAGGAGAAGGGCGGCCACGAGTGGGGCGACGGAGGAAAGGAGGGACGGTTGGTTGGTGCGCGTTTGAGCAAATGAGAGAGAAAGGGCGGAAAATCCCAGGAATGCGCTCGCGTGGGGGGCGTCACTCATTTTGCAGCTGCCGTTGCGGCAGCTGCTAGAACCGGCACAGTGACTTTTTTCCCCATTTTGCGTTAGTGGACTTGGATAGAGAAGCCATTGGAGACGGTCTAAGAGGTCCACGATTTTTTGTTCACCGCTCGAAGCGTTTGATTCTTTTACTGCCTTACATGTACAAGTAGGCATCAGTGCGTACAGCTCTGCAGCTACGACCTACTACTGCGAGCGACAAAGATTCCCGGACAACGCCCTATAGCTTCCGAGACCATGATTCGGGGACGGAGGGAGTACGTGCTAACGTGCACGCCTTCCTTTCCTGGAAAACTGAACCCACACGAGCCGACAAGCTTGGCGACAACTTGACCCAAACGGCCAAACTGGTGTGCACTCGTGCTCGTGCACGATACGGTTTTTCTTTTTCATTTTTGTCCTTTCAAGTGTGTGTCAACAGCCGCTGCTCCCTCACCGCAGTACCGCACACGTGTCCCCTCCACCGCCTCACCTGCTCCCGCGGCACCCGCCTCCGCTCCCCCGCACGCCACCACCACCTCCTCCTCCCTCTCCAGCCGCACGACCCCCGGGCCACATCCACCCCGTCCATCCCGCCGCACCACGTCCCGAGAACGAACCGACGGCCAGATCCCCGCCGCGCCGCCGCTGAGCGAGCCCCTCTTCTCAAGTCCACCCCGACTTGTCCTCTCCCCGTCCCCGGCCACCTCGACGCCAAGGACACCGACGACGCAGCCCCGCCAAGCTATGGCCATGGCCGTGATCCGCCTCGCGGGCCCCGCCTCCCTCCTCCCGCCAGCGCCAGCGCCGTCGCCGTCGCCTTCGTCGTCTCTGCGCCCCCCGGCGCGCGGCGGGCGCGCCGTGCGGCTGCGCCTGCGCCGCGTGAGGTGCCGCGCCGCCGGCGGCGACGGGGCGGAGGGGAAGGGGAAGGAGGAGGAAGAGGAGGCGCCGGAGTCGCTCTTCGCCAGGGAGCTCCGGCGGCGCGGGATGGCTCCTGGGGCCGCGCCCGCGGAGGCGAAGGAGGCGGAGGAAGGGGGAGGAGCGGAGGCGGGGAGGAAGCGCGGGGTGGCCGCAGCGGCGTTCGAGCGTGGCGCCGCCGCGGACGGGCAGCGGGAGCGGTCCATGGCGCTCAACAGCGAGGGCCTCGAGGTGCGCTCGCAATCCCCGCTCGCTCACTCTCACACGCACACGCACGCACTCAGTTGCGATTGGCGATCGATAAAGTTGCGATATTTGGCTTCCTCTGAACTCGAAGATCAAACCTTTGAAGCTCAGAAAGATTGGATAAGGGGATAAGGCACCAATTGATGCGTTGGTTGTTTGCCTACTTGCAGTAATTAACTATGGAAAAGTGTGTGCTCGGCCTTCTGAATCGTTAGCCTATTGAGTGGTTAATTCCTTAATTTGACCTAGGCAGGCACCACTAATTACAGAAAGGAAACTAGTTGTGGACTGGTGGTTGCTGTTCTGGCTTACTAGTGGTAGTAAGAATAATGATCGGAGAGATGCCCTGGTTTATCTTTGGTGTTCTTTCTGTAATTGCGTTGATACTTTGTAGTGAAAAATGGTACTGACTATTAAGATTGTTGAGCATTGTTTATCCTTTCTGGTAGGGTCACATGAGCTATTGTGCAATTGTGCACAGCTTTTGTCTTGTGGCACTTATCAGTGCATTGCGACGATCACTGAGACCTGGGGCCAGTTTGGATGGTAGGGTATGGGGCAAATTTACCTATAATTTACCCCTAAGGTGCCAAACATGTGGGGCAAATGTGGTGAGGCAAATGTTTTGCTCCCTAATTTCATTTACCCCTAAAAGGTAGCAAATTAGAGCAAATTTGTGGTGGGTCCGCCTTCCCTCTCTCATCCACATTTACCCTTCCATCCAAACACACCCCAAGGGGCAAATATTAGTAGAGACAAATGGGAGGGGCAAATCATACCTTGGGGGTAAAAATCTACCCCTACCATCCAAATAGTGCCCTGATGTTTTCTATTTGGCGTCAGTTTTGTACTGATAGTTGAACCCACATACCAGGGCATGCATGTATATGCTGCATATTTTTGTTATTCCCAAAAATACTATAAATTCAGTTGTATGAATATGTATGAATATGGTAATCAGATAGTCAGCGGGTACTTCTGTCGTCGCCTTGTCATTATCTACGAAAGAAACTTTGTCTTATCATTACTGAAAAGTCTTCATCTGATATCAACTGTCAATTCTGTAATAATATGATAATCAGATAATTGAGTCTTTTTCTTACAACTATTTATTTCTTTTCAGGGTCTTGTACCACGGGCAAAGTTACTATTGTCACTTGGCGGTACCTTCTTTCTGGCATTTGGGCCCCTGATTCTGGTCACGGTATCTCTCTTTGCTGGTTTATATTTGGTAAGCTGTCACAGATGCCTTTTCATGTGCTGTGCATGCTTATGCTCGGCATGAGCTTTGTTCTTAATTTATTACTTGGATTCGTCATCTTATTTATCATTATTATAGTCATAAGTTTTAGCCTAGTTGAACTACTGCCACTAAAATTATTTTTGAATTTGCACTCTAAACAATGCAGTTGTAAAGGGGGCTGGATTTTACTGTGTAGGGAAGTACAGATAAACAAAATCTTTTCTTTCAGCTATTCTTGAGATCTTGGTTATTCATCAGGGATGTGCCAACCGAAGTGTTCTCAATCCTGATTAACCTTGTTTTCTGTTTGCAGTACTTTGGACCGAGTTTCGTACACGATGCGAGCAAGAATCCAGGTTCGCCACCACCATACATAGACCCATACGAGCTACTGGAGGACGAGAGGCTCACCCGGCCGTCCCCAGACGTGTTCTGAACCCGAATAGCGCAAGAACAACTGCAGATGTGACCACAAAGAATGGTCACCCGTACATATCTCAATACTAGTGTTAGCTGTAAATGCAAAGATAGATGTAGACTTATAATCAATCATTTCAACGAGATGTGTTCCCGCTGTTCTCACGTCGACGTTGTTAGCACCCATGTCTCAACAAACTGAAATCTTTCGAGCGCTGGGCTGCATGACAGATTATGGGGGCGATCCTTGTAACAAGAGACTTAAGATAAGGATTTCGACAACAACGCTTGCGTACATGCACATTTTCTGAAAGGCGTATGTTTGTTGATTCCGCATCTTGCAAATGGATGCATACACAGACAGCTGCCTAATTTACACAGCAGAATTCGTTGTATGAACGGCAGAAAGCACCCTTCCCCGGGTAGTCAGCTTTTTGACATAGTTTTCCGGCTTTTCCCTTGCTCGTACACTTCTCCCGTTTATAACAAGCAAAGCACGTAAGGGATGCCGGTGGTGGTGGTGAGCGTTGGCCTTTGGAGCCTGCACATGCAACATTATTGTTATCAAATAATAAAATGAAACAAGGTTTGGTTTGGTTTGGTTGGTTCACGTAATAACGCAAACGTGGGTTGCTTACCCGCGCCCCCGGCTCCACTGAATGGAATGATGGTGGACACCGTCGCAAGAACCAAGAAAATAGAGATGATCAAGCAAATAATCTTGGTCGCCATGAGGAAGGGAATAAATAACTTTTTAACTTTTTGGTGAGGAGTAGAGTGTTGTTTCACTGCCTTATATAGAAACACAACCCACCTTTGAATTTAATATAAACTAACTTAAAAAGATAGCATAATACTACTATCTGAATATCTATACATATCTCTATCACTGTATCCATCTCTATCTCTATCACTATCACTATCTGCTCACTATTAGAGTAACTCCATCAATATCTCTGAAATTAAAGACCCCAAAGGCTAAAGGCTGCAGCTTGCCACTACATGGTATCAGTCTGTCAATTCTATAGCTAAGTATCTTTAGCCAAGCCCGGCCCGCCCCGCGCCAAGCCCGCCCATGAACTTTACTGGACGGGCGTGGGCAAAGATCTTGAAGCCCACAAAAAATCTTGACCCAAGCCCAGCCCGAAATGTTGTTTTTAGTTATTTTACACTAAAATACGCGGGTGGTGCACCTAAGCCCGGGGCTGCCCCGAGCCCGACCTGAAAACTGAGGCCCGACACGTCGCATGAGACAGTCATGGGCAGGATTTTCTCAACCCGAAAAACCTGGGTTTTTTCGGCCCGGCCCGAACCCGGCCTGGCCCATGAAATGCTCAGGTCTAGTCAATTCGTTCTCCTCCCGAAGCCGGCCATCTAATTTTCCCGCCTGATGCCCACAGTTACAGGGAAAAGGAGCTGTCGGTTCTTCATCCAATCCTGCATGATTCTCCTTTTTAGTGCCACATGAACACCGAACAGGAGTTGTTCGCGTATGGGCCGGGTAAGGAGGAAGCGGAACGCCCGTTCCTAATCAACTAGTTTCGCCCCGCTCGTCCCCCGTGTTGCCCCCACGGGCGACACGGGCGGAACTGCCGCCGCCGCCTACTTGCGCAGCAGCCGCTACCCGTCTCTGGCCCTCCGTTCTTCCTTGTCTCCGGCCTCCTAGCCGGTGGCAAGGGAAGCGGGGGTCCGTCTTTTAGTAGATCGAGTCCATCTAGGTTTAGGGTTTGCTCACCGCAGATGATCGTCGGTGGAGTCAGGTTTTGCCGGAGGAGCATGGCTCCTCTGTGGCTTGGTTTTCCTGGCAGCGATGGCGATGCAGAAGCGACGGCGCTGCAGAGGAATAATTTCCCAGTTTCTTCCGTTCTCCGATGGCGATCTACTCCGACGTCAACGGAGAGGCTGGCAGACTTGTCCAGGAGTCGAGAGCCTGCGCATCGTCGTCTTCTTCAGGTGATGATGTTGTTGACCCTGTTAATCTCGAGGAAGCTGTTCTTTCGCGAAAATCTGAGCTTTGCTCGAGTTGCTGGCGATGGTTTCGATGGATGCATCGTGGGTACTTGAGTTGGCCGATGCGCCTGGGAGGCAGTGTACTCGGCTAATTCACCTAGAAGTAAGCCCTCCTCTGCAGCCTCCACCTTGTGGAGATTGGCTTTGGTGCCCGGTGATGATTGGAAAGCGGTTTTGGCGGCGGCGACAAACAGATCTCCGAAGGCTTCAAGGAAGATGATTAGGAGTTTGGACAACTTCTTTGTAATCTTCTTTATTTGGGGTCCTGTTTGTAAAATGGCCAGTGTAATAGGCTAAGATCAATGCATTTTCCGTCTAAAAAAATACTTACGGAAGTTAGCAGCAACTAATGGAGGAAAAGACTCCAAATAATAAAATAAATGTGGTGCCAACTAGGTCTTGCTTAGATCGGCAAGTTTCTACTATTCATATAGGATGTTCTCGTGATAATTAGGAGTGTTAAACGTAAATTAATAACATAACACATTTCATGACCTCATGTAAATGCACGAGACAAATCTATTGAACTCAATTAGGTCATGAGTAGACAATATGGTGCTACAGTAAATATCCTTTAATGATAGCTTAATTAAGCTTATCATGTAATTACCGGTATGTCCGTGCAAATTAGTTTTAGTTTAATAATTATATCATGTTTAGTCCTCCTACTTAGCATCGGTAAACTCGATGTGACATTTTCAATAATTTTTTTCACCCAACTAAACTAAGTCTTATTTGCACCTGATCCTGGGGCTGGGGGCTCCTATATGGCTTCCGGAAAATGGATAAGCCTACGAACTTCCGACTCACTAAAGCCCATCTAAATGGTGTGTTTTTATTTTTTCCACCAGCCCACTTCATGACTATTAAATTAAGAGTTAAATAAACCATGGGTCCATGAACTTGCAGCGTTGTGTCAAATAGGTCCATAAACTTGAAAACCAGACATCTAACCCCTCAAACTTGCAAACCCGTTCACCTCAGGTCCAACCCGGTTTTGTACTGTGGTTTTGCATGGGTACTGCAGCATTGTTGATGTCAGCGGTGACATCAGCACTCCTATTTAATTTGTGAAATTGATATCTTTTTATTTGAAGCTCAAAATATGGCAAATAATATATCAATTTCGATCGTCTCAATAAGCTCTTTGCAATGGTGTACTTCATTTTGTTATTTGAAATAATTTATTTCGTGTAAAATTAAATATTTTTATAAAATGAGTGATATTTTATTCTCACTTACAACAAGATATATATGTGGTCATGATTAAGTCATGGACTGAAATTGATTAAGATTTAAGGCCTGGATGTGCCCATTTTTATTGTCATGATTCAGAAATAAAAAAGAAAGGTGTAACCAAAATTGTTTAAGATTTAAGACCTGGATGCACATAAAGCTAGGGTTTTATACCAACCAACCCGACCGTGTTATCATCTCATGTCACCATCCTGGAAATAAAGAAACGATGCGAAACAGAAATAGCTGGCTGCATCAGTTCTATTCTTGGTGATCCACATGTGGTGTGTCGTCGCCCAAACCTCCATGAGGACCGGCGGACATATACTTTTGCACATGTGCAAAGTAGAGAGACGTACTCTGAATCGATCGATCCCTTCCTCTCCGACGATGTTGGCCAAGAAATTAGCGAGCGGTTGGTTGGTAAAACCCTAGCTTTACGTGCGCCCAAGTCTTAAATCTTAATCAATTTCAGTTGTACCTTTCTTTTTTTCTGAATCATGACAATAAAACTGGCAATATATATCTAGAACTTAATCATGACCACATATATATTTGATTGCAAGTGAGAATAAAATATCACTCATTTTATAGAAATATTAAATTAATGTTCCAACATTTTTCAAAATGTTACAACACTTTTCCTTCAACATTTCTATTAATTTTTCATCAACATTTTACAAAATTTTCCAATATTTTTGGGACCAACATTTTTGTAATCAAATTTTTTTTGCTTATTCCAACATTTTTCAAAAATGTTACAACATTTATTTCTCAACATTTCTAGTAATTTTTCGTCAACATTTTACAAATTGATACAACATTTTTGGGACCAACAGTTTTTTGGCTTGTTTCCAAAATTTTTCAGAAATGTTCCAACATTTTCAGAAATGTTGGTTTGGTCAACTATTTTTTTCAACATTTTGCAAAATGTTGCAACATTTTTCAGAAATGTTGGATTTTTTCTGAAAAAAATTCAATCTGTCAGCTGTCGGGGCAGGGCAGGATGGTCGCGGTGGCTCGACCCGCAGCGGCCACCGCCATGGCCGATGGCGGTGGAGCTCGATGTGCCTGTCCATGGCTGGTGGCACAAGGAGCTCGGCCAGCCCCAGGCGGCGGCGCGCGGGGTTCCGAACGCGGCCACATGCGGCGCGTAGGGGGGCTCCGGCCCCGGCTCCTACGGCTAGATCCTTGGCAAATTTTTGGGCCACCAAACATGCTAAGCGGGCTTTTTGGAGAAGGAAATCCCAGGATGCTATTCTTGTTACCTCACCAATTTCTTGGGCCCAATCTGGTGATGTAAGCCAGCCTTATTTGTGATTTTTTATTTGTATTTTCATGATTTTTAAAAAAATATATGTCTCATTTGAAAATTTGCAAATATATGCCACCACTGCCGTATGATATGGCTTTGGGTCCAATCGCCATATGGTACGGCGGTTGGAGGTGCTACAGTGTTCCAACCGCCGTATCACGGCGTTTGTAAATAGTACCCCGACACAGGTATGGTAGCGCCTGCAACCGCGTGTCATACGATACAGCGGTAGGGGTTAGACGGTTAGTTCGTTCTCAAAAAATCATCTTTTTTGTATGAACTCAGATGCAAATAAACTTTACATTAAAATATTAGCTTTCGATGAGATCTACAATTTTGTAGTTCAAACTTTTTCATTTGCAGTCATATACAAACTCAAATATTCAATATTCTATTTGGATCTCAGTTTTTGGTGGCCAAAAACTTCTGCCAACCCTCTATCCTAGAGCCGAATGGCGAACTCCCCTGTGGATCCTCACTGCCGGACCAATATTGTGTGAATAATGTTGGAAAAATGTTGATCCAACATTTCCAATGTTAAAAAAATAATCCAATATTTTATGAAAATTGTTTGTCCGACATTTCTAAAAATGTTGGCCTAATATTTTTAACAAGTGTTAAAACAATATTTTTCAACATTGTTTCAGTAAGCTATCATCAAGTGAAAGTCAGTAGTTAGGGAAGAGAAGATTAGTTAGTAGTTAGTGAAGAAGATGAATTTTGATGGATCAGGGAAGAGAAGATTAGTTAGTAGTTAGTGAAGAAGATGAATTTTGATGGATCCAAAGTTTGAACTCGTATCTATTTTCTACAAGATAGATAGGAGCACCGACTGTCTGTCTCGGAGCTTGTATGTTTCGTGCGTACCACTACCAGTGCGCCGCAGTTATATGTCGCCGAAGTGACAGTTTCACAAACTGTCATGCTGGTGGGACCTACGACAGTGGTGGAAGGGGAAGAAGGTAAGGATCTCCCCAACGGCATGGAATGTGGGTGACGGCGTTCGGGGAGGGTGCCCAGAGCCGCCTATAGCGTCGCGGTTGGCTCGCGAGCGTGATTGGATGGAACTGCACGGCTAGACAAAGTTCCAAACTTTGGGGTTCGATTAAAATTACTTAACTCCAACATCCACCTCAACAAATGAGAGTACATGTTCACCAATATTCATAGATCCCATTTTGCTATTGTGGAGCTAAAGTTTAGATGTAAAGTTGTTCAGAAATAAATTTTTAAAACAGCTAATTGATGTTGTTTCAGACTTCATTATTCTTTGAATTTTCAGATTGCGAAGCATCAGCAGTTCAGGAGTTTGTGTCTTGTGACAATTCCGAGTAAGGAAACCGTGAGCTGGATATTCTTCTCATGATATGCTGTGAGAATGCGAGCATGATCTATATATTTGATCCAACACCTGGACGATCTAACCTCAGATTACGAGGAAGAAGATGAATATTTACCCTGCCTCGCTAAGCAGCACAGCACCACAGTATCACTACCGGAATCGACCGCTGTGCCGAGAGCTGGACCCACTCGGCACAGGGCTGTTTGCTCTCGGCACAGCCTGTGCCGAGAGGGAGCTCTCGGCAGAGCGCTCCCGGCACCGCTGGGCCGGCACAGGCGGCTCTGCCGAGAGCCACGGGCCAAACTCTCGGCACAGCTGTGCCGAGGGCCCATTTAGCTCTCGTCACAGGCCCGTCCGCAACTGACGGCGTGAACTGCGGGCCCCACTCCTGTGCCGAGAGCCACGCAGAAAGCTCACGGCACGGAGCGCGCTCTCGCCGAGAGCCCGTGGGCGGCTCTCGGCACAGGAGTGGTGTCGGGGGTCCGCTGGCGGGGGTGGGCCCCACCTCTTTGCCGAGAGCCTTCGGCGGCTCTCGGCACAGAGCTGACAAGCGGGCCCGCGTTTGGCTCCTGTGCCGAGAGCTGGGCCCGCGGGCTCTCGGCACAGAGCCTATCTGGGCCGCCAGCCAGTCCCTCTGTGCCGAGAGCTAAAGCCATTGCTCTCGGCACAGAGCCCGCTTTGCCGAGAGCCTGGGCTTTGGCTCTCGGCACAGATTGCTTTTTTTTTTCCAGCAAGCTTATGGTTACCCTCGTCACTTATACATCATCACGGTCGGTTAATATTCATCGCGGGCGCTTAATATTCATCACGGGCGCTTAATATTCATCACGGGCGGTTAATATTATCCATCACAAGCACATAAAACATAACCACCACATGGCAATTATCGAAGGTCCAAATGCACGTACAATTATCGAAGGTACATAGTCATCACATGGCACAGGCAAGTTTGGCTGTCGAAATGCAAATAAAAGTTCAGTAGTCCAGCAACTCACTGCGGTGGCTGATGCTGTGGCCACGACCCCACCCAGACCCCGGTGGCAGCTGTGGCACCCCAGGCCAAGAGGACGGGCCACGCGGCATCCCCCACGGAGTCTGCTGAGCTGGCGGCGACATGTCGTGTCCTGGCGACGGGCCAAGCGGCATCCCCCCACCGAGTCTGCGGAGCTGGCGGCGACATGTGTCCCGCAGGCCCGTCATTTGATGCCGCCGACAGATTCTGCATATGATTGAAAATCAGAAATGATAATACAAGATTATGAGCATGTATACCAAGTCATTTTCAATTTCTACGTCATTCTAGGTTTTGCTAACATTATAAGTTATATACAACAATAAGAAAGAAATGAAAGTACAAGGTTTTCTAGCTCACCACGAGTAATTCTAGGTCATTCTAGTTTTTAAGCATCTATATCAAGTCGTTCTAGCTCAATACGAGAAACAAAAGAGCAAGCTAGGTTGGAAAGCAACTCACGGGAGAAAGAGCGGCCGGTCGAGGAGGTGGAGCGACCAACACCGCGGTGGTGGAGGGAGCTGCACCGTGGCGCTACCACGTGGCCAAGGTTCGCATGTACCGGAGCATGGCGGCCATCTCGCTGATTTTGGGACTCTTGCATCGCATCTAACCGCCTCGGTAATTCACGTGCAAATCATGCACCGCCCCCGCGACTCTTCTCCCGCCTCCTCCCGCTCTGCCTTCTCTCGCCGCAAGTTGGGCCTACAATATTTGATCCAAAAATTAGAATACAAGGAAACATATGTAAACATCAATGAAGGACGAATAAAACGAAATAACCCGGAAGGTAGCATTTAAGGTCTCCGTAACACCGGGTCGTCGTTCTATGGGCGGGGCCGAGCTCGTGGCCCCGTCTCGAGATCGAACCCGCGAGAGAGTCGGAACATCGCGCGGGACCGGGAGAGAGTCGCCAACGAAGTACCGTCCATGTTTCCCCGCCTTCTCCAATCCCGACGACGGTTTCTGGATCCAGAGGCTCTCTCACCGGATCGAAGTCCGGCCCACGAACCTGCCTTGCCACCGTGGTGTACCTTGCGATGCGGGGGCCGGATTGTCGGGTTGGTGTACGCCTCGGGCGGGTCGTCGGGGTTGAAGGTGACGTCGGACGTCGCCCGCCCTTGTGTGCCATACCATATGCCTCGAGCTCAGAGCAAGCTTGATTCTCATGTGACTTAGACTGCAGGAAAACAATCGAGAGTTAGAAAACAGGAAATTATGCGATGCGAGAGTTAGAATAAAGAAATAGATTAACATACCCATCTACGAGCATACTCGCGGATGTTAAGGGGGCCTTGATGGTGTGGCGGTCCTGCCATCTTCAAACGTCTCTCCCGACGCTCGAGGTGTTTTGCCTCCCAATCGGGCGCAAACCACAAGTCCACAATCGCACTCCAAGCCCGAGGCATCTCGACGAGCCACCACGGAGGCACCTGCACGTCATCAAGTGGATACCATACAAGAACATAAAGGTTGGCATATCTAATCTGAGAAGAATGAATAATAGTAATTTTCTGCATTTACCTCCATGTATTGTTCTCGAGTGAGGCGCAGGTTTCGGACGTCCCTTTTTTTAACTTTCTCACCATACTTAGCCTTGTAGGCAACATTTTGCGAGATACGTGACTCGTAAATCATATCTGTCACAAGCTTCCGACACGTATACATCGCACACTCAGCCGCTCGGTCCTCATATCCCTCAAGGACTCTATAGAAATCCTGCATGTAGAAGCAATGTTAATACTTGAAGGATATCCAATTAATTCAATTTATTGAGAAATACAATTTGTTGCAAGGAAGACTCACCCAAAACTCGCCAACCACCCGACGGGCCTTGTTCTGGAACGTCCTCTGTGTCGGATCAGGCAAATCGATCATGAGGGCGTAGTGGTCAAACGTCGTCACCAACTCGCTCTCGAGCGTCTTCTCCCTCCCCAACTGTCACGAACCCGGGTAGTGCCGCCCTTGCACAAAACGCCCAAGATGCCATTGGGAAGACGATTATGAGAGCCTGGAGTCACGACCTCCCACCCCCCGCCAAAATGATTTCACACAAATTATTAGTTTCAATCGTGAGTTTGAACGAACGGATGAAAAAAAGTTGTGATAAGTTACCGTAGTCCCTCTCGGTTTAATAACCGGTCGGTTGGCAAGCGGTATGGGTCGATCCGAAGCCGAGCGGGGCCTCGGATATAGACCTTCGGCACGCCCCCCCGCCCCGCACCCCAGCCTCCTCATCCTCCTCCTCGGGCTCATACGCCTCCTCATCCCGATGGGCCTCCCCCTCATCCCGCGCCTCCTCCCCTCATCCCGATCCGCACCCCCGCCCCCTCATCACTCTCCTCGCCGCAACTCTTCCTCCTCATCACTCTCATCCCGCACCGCATCCTCCTCATCCCCGTCATCCGACAACGACGGCACCGAAGTGGGTGCACCTTTCCGAGCCCTGGATCCAGACGACGAGGTGGGTGCCTCAGACGGGGACCTCGTCACCCTCCTAACAGCGCCACCCCCGCCCGGTACAACTCATTGATGCTCCTCACCGTAGTGGCGCGACGAGTAGGCTTCTTTGGCATCTTTGATCAATCACCCGAAATAGACAAGATTAAACCGGTTAGTATATAATTAAATGTAAATACCAATTAGTAAATAAGAAAACAAATGTCGTAGTAAAGAAGAAACAATTTATCCTACAAAATTAGAAAACACAATTATCCTAGTAAATAAAAAACAAATTATCGTAGTAAATAAGAAACGAAATATCGTAGTAAATAAGATTCCTAGAAAGTTAGAAGCATAATTTCAATTAATACGGACCTTACATGTTTTAGAAATATTCATCACGATCCGGCATATCAGGATCATAAGTCTCGTCATCACTATCACGCATCTCCAAAGACTCAACACTGTGCTCCAAAGGAGGATCAATGTCATCATCATCACTGACAATGCCTAATTGTAATCGCTCAAGTAATTGTAAGTCCTCTTCATTATCAACCTCTTCTGCATCATCGACGTTGACGTCCATTTCATTGTCTACTTCCATTTCGATCTCTTCAGTTAAGTTTATCTCAAAACACCATTCTATCCCATCTTCTTGGAAGAACTCTCCGGCATATGTGTTTGGATCTAGTAGGTGGTAATCTTCATCGTTTGGGGTAGGTAGTTTACCGTGTGGCGATACCTTGTACACAACATCCCAACCCCTGAGACGCTTGTCCTTTTTGCAAGGGTATGAGAGGTAATATACTTGCGTGGTTTGTTGGGCCACAATATAGACATCGTGTCCAGGGTACACGGATGATTGTTTAATTTCGACTAGCCCAAGATTCTTGTTTCGTCTCACAACATTTGGATCAAACCAATGACACTTGAATATGACAGGTTTAAGAGGTTTGCAACCACGATACTCGAGTTCATATATTTCTTCAAGTCTTCCATAGTAATCTAGCCCATCAGTTTGGCCATGTGTACAAACTCCATTATTTGTGGTTTTTCGATTGGGCCTTTTCTCGCTCATGTCGTGTCGTGTGAAAGCGATATCCATTCACGTCATAAGCAGCATATGACTTGACCCTTAAGGAGAAACCATCGGCAACCTGTCTCAACTCAGGACTCATAGACGCATCGGTTTGGCTCTGCAAGTTCAGGCATGATTGCAGTTAATGTGATATTTAATGTGAGCTCAATTACTTGTAATATTAGAGTACGACCTATATTACCTTCTTTTTGAACCAAGAAATGAAATCGGCATTTAGAAGAACGTTTTCCTCATCGTGGTCGGTAGGGGGCCTTGACCGACGCGGAAGTGACCCAATAAATTCACCGCACCAAATCAAATCAAAGTTGGATGCGGATGAGGCAAGATACAAGAAAGGAAATGAGAACCTCTATTGACAACTTACTTTATGTATGGTCGTACTTCCTCAAGGTTGCGCGAATATATATCGTCATAGTGCGCCACTCTTCAAGAGATAAGGTCTTGAACGTCGAACCACTTGCACTTCCGAGCTGCCCCGGAAAAGGCCGAGTTTCGATTCATTTGCGCCAGCATTGTACCGAGGAGGTGGATTATGCACGCTGGGAAGGTGCTCAACATAGTATTTAGTTGTAAAGTTTGTCACCTCCGCAAAATAGCTGCCTCTGCAATGCAAGCTTCAACTTTGTTTTTATTTTTACATGTACTTCGAAGAACCTTTTGAACCCTCTCAATTGGATAGCACCAACGGTTCTGCACGGCCCCCCCAATCGTGCCTCACGCGGGAGGTGCAAAATCATATGTTGCATCGGATTGAAGAAGCCGGTGGAAAGATCTTCTCTAGCTTACGAGCAATACAGGTGCATCTTTTTCTAGTTTGTTAATCACAACCTTAGATAACTCCTTGGCACAAAGCTGACGGAAGAAATAACTCAATTCTCGCCAAGACTTGCCACACATTCTCGTGTACATAGCCTCGAACCATCACCGGAAGAAGTCGTTCGATCCATATGTGGTAGTCATGACTTTTCAACCCCTTTATTCGAAGAGTAACTAAGTTGACTCCCCTTCTCAGATTCGCGGCATATCCATCAGGGAACATTAATTTTTGCATCCATTCTAGTACTTCCTTCCTTTGTACCCTATTAAGGATGAAATCAGCCTTAGTCCTATTCCATGTCTTTCCCGGTACAGCCTTCGGGATGACTTGCTTTGGCCTGTCGCATAACATTTCTAGATCGAGTCTAGCCTTAACATTGTCCTTGCTCTTCTCTTTTATATCCATCATTGTAGCCCATAGTGCCTCGGCAACATTCTTTTCGGTGTGCATCACATCAATGTTATGTGGAAGAAGAAGATCTTTCATATAGGGTAGCCTCCACAAACCCGCCTTTTGAGACCAAGCATGTTTCTCACCATATCCCTCAAAACGACGTTGTTCTTCTTTGAGCACGAGACCTGTCTACCTCGGCTTGAATCTCAAGACTCTGTCATCATGTACGGTGGTGGATCTCTAACTACAACACCTTTCGTGAAGTTCTTGGTATCTAGTCCGAATGGATGGTCGGCAGGGCAGAATTGTCGATGTTTGTCAAACGAAGAATACTTGCCACCCCTCTTCAACCAAATGAACCTCAGAGCTGCCTTGCATACTGGGCAAGGGAACTTCCCGTGGACACACCAGCCACAAAATAACCCATAAGCCGGCATGTCATGGAGGGAGTACATGTACCACACGTGCATTTTGAAGTTTGTCTTCGTAGCTCGGTCGTATGTCGTCACCCCTTCATTCCAGGCCTTGAGCAAATCATCAATCAGAGGCTCCATGTACACACACATATTATCTCCCGGGTATCCAGGAATTATCAACGACACGAATATGTATTGTCGTTGAAAGACGATGCCGGGGGGTAGATTGAGGGGGATAACAAACACGGGCCAACTCGTGTGCGGGGCGGCCGTCATTCCAAATGGATTGAACCCATCCGTCGCTAGCGCAACACGTACATTTCGAGCCTCTACCGCTTTGTCGCATGTTTCTCATCAAACTTTGTCCATGCTAGGGCATCGGATGGATGTGTCGGTTATCACCGTATCGACGACCCGTTTTGTGCCATTTCATTTGCTTCGCAGCTTCTTCGGTCATGTACATCCGTTGGAGCCGTTGTATGGGCGGGAGGTACCGTAGGACACTTACTGGGATCGTGAGTTGCATTTTTTTACCCTCGCAGAGTCTACCTCCATGAACCGAGATTCTTTACATTTCGGACAGTGCGTCGCATTCTCATGTTCTTTCCTGAATAAGACGCATCCGTTCGGACAGGCATGTATCTGCTCGTATGGCATCTTAAGTGCACGAAGGACTTTTTGTGCTTCATACATGTTCTTCGGCAAAATGTGACCTTTGGGAAGCATGTCGTCGAAAACGGTCAGCAAAGCATCAAAGCATTCTCGACTCATGTTATGTCGAGACTTTACGGCCATCGGGCGGCCGATGGAATCTAATTGAGATAGTTTAGTGTGCTGGTGAAGAGGTTTTTGTGCTGCAGCCAACATATCATAATACGCCTTCGCACTTGGCTCGGTTCCTCCTCTCGACTTTCTTCTTGAAAATGTGCCTCATGAAAGTCATCTATCATGTGTGGTACTCCAAAGATCACCATCAAGCTCTCCGATGCGTTGCCTCACAACCTCGTCTCTCATTCGACTGGTTTCACCGTGGTGGGTCAACTTTGAATAGTCTCTCGTAAATCCATTCCTATAGAGATGTGATGCCATCTCCACCTTTGTAATGCGACGTGAGTTTCCACAAATGCCGCAGGGGCACCATGTGGTTTTCCTATCTTTAGGCCCTTTAACCTTGCTAAATGCTTCATCAAGAAAAGCTTGAGCATTTTTAATCCATTCCCGTGTCATACGACCAAGACTTGCCCATCCATTGTACATCCACTGATGGTCACCCATTCTCTATCATATCAACGAGTTATATAAAAAACATTGCATCACCTACACATTGTCTAGACATTCTAATAGGTAAAGATAGGTCCTAATCCCACCCGTCGATGCGTAGATGGGGTTAGTTTCTATGGTCTACTCTGATCCGAGACGAATTTCGGCACACCTCCCCTTGCTTCTCCAAATACACGTCCCGTTAGGGAGATTGTGTATCCGGAGAACAACGGGGAGGTGCTGCCGAAACTCGTCTCGGATCGTAGTAGACCATAGAAACTAACCCCATCTACGCATCCACGGCCGTCCAAAAAACGTGGACAATTCGAAACGGATACGACCATAAATATGCAAAGTTTTGCATATTTCGAACCGTATCTCTTCCGAACGGGAGACACCTAACTAGGTTTCGCGATCTACGACATCTATTAACTCGATGGCGAGGAAGGGGCGTGCTCACCTAGTGACTCGATGGTGAGGCGGAGGCCGGCAAAGAAGACCGGGGTCGACCGGGCCTCCGAGACAATGTGAGTGCCCTACTCCTCCTTCGGCGGTGGCGACCGGGCCTCCTTCCCCGCAAAAATAGATCAATGATGGGTGTTTAGTCAAAATTTCGGCAACACCTCCCCCCGTACGGTGAGGTTTCCAAAACCCGCAACAAAAGGCATGACACGAAGGTCGGGCTACACACGAGCACGGTTCCAACGGCTCGATGGCCGGACAAATCACGTGTGCTTTGCCCCCAAGCTAGCCACGAGTCTCACCTAGGAGATCGACAAATCACCCCTCTTCCTCAAAAAAAAGCCTCCGTGGTCCGTGCGGCAAATCAAGGCATCTCTTCCTATAAAAATGAATTGCATTAGATGTATGAAAACAAAAATTAGAGACACGATAAATTTGCTAATTGCTAACTAGCAAGAATTCTATCTATAAATTGCACACTAAATCTTCTAGTCTTACCTTCCTTAATATTGCTAGGAAACTAAAATTTCTAATAATCCTAACTAACTTGAATTTTAAATTATAATTAAAATAATTAGCTAACCAAGACACCTAAAATTTGATAACTGAAATTTCTAACTTAAATTTTCTATCTAAATTTGAAAACTACAACTAAATTTCTATCTAAATTTCTATCCTAACTTGAATTTCAAACCTATAACTAAAATTACTCACTATTGACTGATGAGGAGGAGGACTGGAGGAGGCCGCGGCCTCCCCACGGCTAAGGCCGCGAGGGGGCGCAGGCCGGGGGAGGGGGGCGGCCCGGCGGACGAGCCGCGCGCGCGCGCCGGCGGGGCGGGGCGGGGGCAAGCCGAGGCGGGCGGTGCGGCGGCGGCGCGGGGCGGCAAGCGTGGCGCGGGCGAGGCCGGGGCGAGGCGGGGGCGGGCGGAGGCGCGGGCGGGCGAGGAGTGGCGGGGCGGGGGTGGCGCGGCGGGCGGGCGCAGCTCCGGCGAGCCGGGCGCGCGCGCGGCGGGCGGGCGCGGTGTGCCGGTGTGTGTGTTGTGTGTGTGTATCGCGGGCGGGATAAGTGTTGTGTGTGTTGTGTGTGTTGTGTGGCACTGTGAAGTGGGCCCCGTTCTCCATCTGTGCCGAGAGCCAGATCCATTGCTCTCGGCACAGAGGGAGGGTGGGGCCCACCTGGCAGCGCCCGTAACCATCTGTGCCGAGAGCTTTGGATCTAGCTCTCGGCACAGAGGGAGAGCGGAGCCCACATGGCAGCGCCTGTAGCTACCTGTGCCGAGAGCTTTAGATCTAGCTCTCGGCACAGAGGGAGAGCGGGGCCCATATGGCAGTAGCGCAGGCACTTGGCACGTTATCCCATCTGTGCCGAGAGCAAGATAGTCCAGCTCTCGGCACAGATTCTCGATGGTCCCACCTGCAGCTTCTTTGCCGAGAGCATTGCTCTCGGCACAGAACTATTTATTCAAAATTATTTTAAAAAACAGCAAACGGACACGAAAATTTTCCAAAACTCAATATGTCACCACTGATGATGTGTATTACTTATAAAAATGTTCTTGTACTCAAAGTCAATTTTGAATTTCCCTTAGATTGCAAACCTAGTGACATTAGTTTAAATTCCTATAAACTCCCCGTGAGATGTTCGAGTTTCTAAACAACGTACGTGCCCCGGTGTTCAAAATGTTGTCAATTTTTTTTCTCCACTTCCTTGGATGATATCATTAGTGCTCGACAAAAGTCGTGATTTTCAAACTTTATTTGAATTTTATAAAAAATTTAAATTGTTCTAGCTCACGATGTTCAACGTCATGAGAGAGTCAAATGTCGAAAATTTAGCGTCATTTCGTGTAATTGGTCTTAAAGATGCTTCACGAACATAAATATCATTTTTTGACTAACTTTACTTCGTGATTTCATGCACCTCCAGTTCATATCGGAGCTCTACGGAGAAACTAGCTAGACTGAAATAAAATTGTTAAATACAAAATAAATATATATTTTTATGTGAAATTTGAGCATATGATTTGTAGGAGTGTGTGTTGATCCAGGAAAAACTTTGGAAACCTAAAAATGATTTTTTTTAATAGTTGCCGAGAGCTAAGGCGAAGCACTCGGCACAGGACTCTTTGCCGAGAGCAATGCTCTCGGCACAGAAAAATTATTTATTCAAAATTATTTTAGAAACTAGCAAACCGACACGAAAATTTTCCAAAACTCAATATGTCACCACTGATGATGTGTATTACTATAAAAGGGTTCTTGTACTCAAAGTCAATTTCGAATTTCCCTTAGATTATTCCAAACCTATTGACATTAGTTTAAATTCGTTGAAACTCTCCGTGCGTGTTTCTAAACAACGTACGTGTCCCAGTGTTCAAAATGTTGTCAATTTTTTTCTCAACTTCCTCGGATGATATCATTAGTGCTCGACAAAAGTCGTGATTTTCAAACTTTATTTGAATTTTATACAATTCTTAAATGTTCTAGCTCACGATGTTCGTTCGACGTGATGAGAGATTCAAATGTCGAAAATTTAGCGTCATTTCATGTAATTGGTCTTGAAGATGCCTCATGAACATGAATATCATTTTTCACTAACTTTACTTCATGATTTCATGTACTTCCGGCTCGAAGAGGAAGCGTGGTTCTAAGCTCGGTGTTTCCCTCGCCATTTCATGTTCAAAGAGAAGCTCCTCTCAAGGTACCGGCAGATATCTTTCCCTACTAATACAAAAATTTCGGAATTAATTCATGTTCTCAGTTACTTTCTCATGTAAATGCAGACGAGCTTGGTCGCCTCTTTGAGGTCGACTTCGCGAGTTTTTTGGCTCATGTAAGGAGGAAGCGCGCCGCAAGAGCAAGGACGAAGACTGCGAGAAGGCACTGATCAAGCTGGAGCACGGCACTAGCAGTGTGCGTGAAGGGTGCGGTTGGACATCCGAGAATTGGACCAGGGAAGAAGGCGCTGACGTTCGAGCTCAGGACCTCGGGAAGCTGACCGAGCAAGAGGACGGAAATCTAACGAGGATGGTGGTGGAAAGCCTGAAGCACGAGAAAGAGATGATAGAGGAGAGGCCTAATATATATGGTGTTGGATGAGAGGACGAAGGAGCTCAGGAAGATGTGCTTCAAGGAGAGGTTCAAGAGGAGGCAGCTGATCATGGCGCGCCCATGCATGGCACCTAGCTAGTGAAAGATGACTGCTTGCAGATTCTGGTCTCTTGGATTTTGTTCAGCTGCAGGTTTGGTCATAGGAATTCTGTGTGATGGCCAAGTGTCAACCGTCTCAAAGCTTAATTAGCAGTGGTGTGTTAAGTTGTTAACCCGTACTAATCAGTTGTAGAGTCTACTGTCCAGGCTTGTCACTAGCGGCGAGTTAACCGGAGAGTAGAGCAAGAACCATTTTGTTACCGTATATATGTAATCGTCCTTGGCTCCTTTGGCCCTTGCTGACCTCCCATTTTGATGCTCTCGATTGGTGTCTGTAAAGACTTTCGTTGCCAAACTTGTTTTCTGTTAGAAGCAATTTGATGGTTTCATTTATTTAAATTCTATACAATTTTTAAATTGTTCTAGCTCACAATGTTCATCGTGATGAGAGAGTCAAATGTCGAAAATTTAGCGTCATTTCATGTAATTGGTCTTGAAGATGCCTCATGAACATGAATATCATTTTCACTAACTTTACTTCATGATTTCATGTACTTCTAGCTCGAAGAGGAAGCGTGGTTCTAAGCTCGGTGTTTCCCTGCCATTTCATGTTCAAAGAGAAGCTCCTCTCAAGGTACCGGCAGATATCTTTCCCTACTAATACAAAAATTTCTGGAATTAATTCATGTTCTCAGTTACTTTCTCATGTAAATGCAGACGAGCTTGGCTGCCTCTTTGAGGTCGACTTCGCGAGTTTTTTGGCTCATGTAAGGAGGAAGCGCGCCGCAAGAGCAAGGACGACGACTGCGAGAAGGCACTGATCAAGCTGGAGCACGGCACTAGCAGTGTGCAGAAGGGTGCAGTTGGACATCCGAGAATTGGACCAGGGAAGAAGGCGCTGACGTTCGAGCTCAGGACCTCGGGAAGCTGACCGAGCAAGAGGACGGAAATCTAACGAGGATGGTGGTGGAAAGCCTGAAGCACAAGAAAGAGATGATAGAGGAGAGGCCTAATATATATGGTGTTGGATGAGAGGACGAAGGAGCTCAGGAAGATGTGCTTCAAGGAGAGGTTCAAGAGGAGGCAGCTGATCATGGCGCGCCCATGCATGGCACCTAGCTAGTGAAAGATGCTTGCAGATTCTGGTCTCTTGGATTTTGTTCAGCTGCAGGTTTGGTCATAGGAATTTTGTGTGATGGCCAAGTGTCAACCGTCTCAAAGCTTAATTAGCAGTGGTGTGTTAAGTTGTTAACCCGTACTAATCAGTTGTAGAGTCTATTGTCCAGGCTTGTCACTAGCAGTGAGTTAACCCGAGAGTAGAGCAAGAACCATTTTGTTACCGTATATATGTAACTCGTCCTTGGCTCCTTTGGCCCTTGCTGACCTCCCATTTTGATGCTCTCGATTGGTGTCTGTAAAGACTTTCGTTGCCAAACTTGTTTTCTGTTAGAAGCAATTTGATGGTTTCATTTATTTAAATTCTATACAATTTTTAAATTGTTCTAGCTCACAATGTTCATCGTGATGAGAGATTCAAATGTCGAAAATTTAGCGTCATTTCATGTAATTGGTCTTGAAGATGCCTCATGAACATGAATATCATTTTTCACTAACTTTACTTCATGATTTCATGTACTTCCAGCTCGAAGAGGAAGCGTGGTTCTAAGCTCGGTGTTTCCCTCGCCATTTCATGTTCAAAGAGAAGCTCCTCTCAAGGTACCCCAAGATATCTTTCCCTACTAATACAAAAATTTCTGGAATTAATTCATGTTCTCAGTTACTTTCTCATGTAAATGCAGACGAGCTTGGCTGCCTCTTTGAGGTCGACTTCGCGAGTTTTTTGGCTCATGTAAGGAGGAAGCGCGCCGCAAGAGCAAGGACGAAGACTGCGAGAAGGCACTGATCAAGCTGGAGCACGGCACTAGCAGTGTGCAGAAGGGTGCAGTTGGACATCCGAGAATTGGACCAGGGAAGAAGGCGCTGACGTTCGAGCTCAGGACCTCGGGAAGCTGACCGAGCAAGAGGACGGAAATCTAACGAGGATGGTGGTGGAAAGCCTGAAGCACGAGAAAGAGATGATAGAGGAGAGGCCTAATATATATGGTGTTGGATGAGAGGACGAAGGAGCTCAGGAAGATGTGCTTCAAGGAGAGGTTCAAGAGGAGGCAACGATCATGGCGCGCCCATGCATGGCACCTAGCTAGTGAAAGATGACTCGCTTGCGTTTCGGTCTCTTGGATTTTGTTCAGAGGCAGGTTTGGTCATAGGAATTCGTGTGATGGCCAAGTGTCAACCGTCTCAAAGCTTAATTAGCAAGTGGTGTGTTAAGTTGTTAACCCGTACTAATCGGTTGTAGAGTCTCTCGTCCGGGCTTGTCACTAGCGGTGAGTTAACCCGAGAGTAGAGCAAGAACCATTTTGTTACCGTATATATGTAACTTGTCCTTGGCTCCTTTGGCCCTTGCTGACCTCCCATTTTGATGCTCTCGATTGGTGTCGTAAAGACTTTCGTTGCCAAACTTGTTTTCTGTTAGAAGCAATTTGATGGTTTCATTTATTTAAATTCTATACAATTTTTAAATTGTTCTAGCTCACAATGTTCATCGTGATGAGAGAGTCAAATGTCGAATATTTAGCGTCATTTCATGTAATTGGTCTTGAAGATGCCTCATGAACATGAATATCATTTTTCACTAACTTTACTTCATGATTTCATGTACTTCCAGCTCGAAGAGGAAGCGTGGTTCTAAGCTCGGTGTTTCCCTGCCATTTCATGTTCAAAGAGAAGCTCCTCTCAAGGTACCGGCAGATATCTTTCCCTACTAATACAAAAATTTCTGGAATTAATTCATGTTCTCAGTTACTTTCTCATGTAAATGCAGACGAGCTTGGCTGCCTCTTTGAGGTCGACTTCGCGAGTTTTTTGGCTCATGTAAGGAGGAAGCGCGCCGCAAGAGCAAGGACGACGACTGCGAGAAGGCACTGATCAAGCTGGAGCACGGCACTAGCAGTGTGCAGAAGGGTGCAGTTGGACATCCGAGAATTGGACCAGGGAAGAAGGCGCTGACGTTCGAGCTCAGGACCTCGGGAAGCTGACCGAGCAAGAGGACGGAAATCTAACGAGGATGGTGGTGGAAAGCCTGAAGCACGAGAAAGAGATGATAGAGGAGAGGCCTAATATATATGGTGTTGGATGAGAGGACGAAGGAGCTCAGGAAGATGTGCTTCAAGGAGAGGTTCAAGAGGAGGCAGCTGATCATGGCGCGCCCATGCATGGCACCTAGCTAGTGAAAGATGACCGCTTGCGATTCGGTCTCTTGGATTTTGTTCACCGCAGGTTTGGTCATAGGAATTCGTGTGATGGCCAAGTGTCAACCGTCTCAAAGCTTAATTAGCGGTGGTGTGTTAAGTTGTTAACCCGTACTAATCGGTTGTAGAGTCTACTCGTCTAGGCTTGTCACTAGCGATGAGTTAACCCGAGAGTAGAGCAAGAACCATTTTGTTACTTGTATATATGTAACTTGTCCTTGGCTCCTTTGGCCCTTGCTGACCTCCCATTTTAATGCTCTCGATTGGTGTCTGTAAAGACTTTCGTTGCCAAACTTGTTTTCTGTTAGAAGCAATTTGATGGTTTCATTTATTTAAATTCTATACAATTTTTAAATTGTTCTAGCTCACAATGTTCATCGTGATGAGAGAGTCAAATGTCGAAAATTTAGCGTCATTTCATGTAATTGGTATTGAAGTGCCTCATGAACATGAATATCATTTTTCACTAACTTTACTTCATGATTTCATGTACTTCCAGCTTTCTTTCTCACTCGATCTAGCTCTCTCACTACCAGCTCGAAGAGGAAGCGTGGTTCTAAGCTCGGTGTTTCCCTGCCATTTCATGTTCAAAGAGAAGCTCCTCTCAAGGTACCGACAGATATCTTTCCCTACTAATACAAAAATTTCTGGAATTAATTCATGTTCTCAGTTACTTTCTCATGTAAATGCAGACGAGCTTGGCTGCCTCTTTGAGGTCGACTTCGCGAGTTTTTTGGCTCATGTAAGGAGGAAGCGCGCCGCAAGAGCAAGGACGATGACTGCGAGAAGGCACTGATCAAGCTGGAGCACGACACTAGCAGTGTGCAGAAGGGTGCAGTTGGACATCCGAGAATTGGACCAGGGAAGAAGGCGCTGACGTTCGAGCTCAGGACCTTGGGAAGCTGACCAAGCAAGAGGACGGAAATCTAACGAGGATGGTGGTGGAAAGCCTGAAGCACGAGAAAGAGATGATAGAGGAGAGGCCTAATATGGTGTTGGATGAGAGGACGAAGGAGCTCAGGAAGATGTGCTTCAAGGAGAGGTTCAAGAGGAGGCAGCTGATCATGGCCCATGCATGGCACCTAGCTAGTGAAAGATGACTGCTTGCAGATTCTGGTCTCTTGGATTTTGTTCAGCTGCAGGTTTCGTGATGAGAGAGTCAAATGTCGAAAATTTAGCGTCATTTCATGTAATTGGTATTGAAGTGCCTCATGAACATGAATATCATTTTTCACTAACTTTACTTCATACTTCCAGTTTCTTTCTCACTCGATCTAGCTCTCTCACTACCAGCTCGAAGAGGAAGCGTGGTTCTAAGCTCGGTGTTTCCCTGCCATTTCATGTTCAAAGAGAAGCTCCTCTCAAGGTACCGATAGATATCTTTCCCTACTAATACAAAAATTTCTGGAATTAATTCATGTTCTCAGTTACTTTCTCATGTAAATGCAGACGTGCTTGGCTGTCTCTTTGAGGTCGACTTCGCGAGTTTTTTGGCTCATGTGGAGGAGGAGGAAGCGCGCCGCAAGAGCAAGGACGACGACTGTGAGAAGGACCTCGGGAAGCTGACCGAGCAAGAGGACGGAAATCTAACGAGGATGGTGGTGCAAAGCCTGAAGCACGAGAAATAGATGATAGAGGAGAGGCCTAATATGGTGTTGGACGAGAGGACGAAGGAGCTCAGGCAGATGTGCTTCAAGGAGAGGTTCAAGAGGAGGCAGTGGCCCATGCACGGCCCCTAGCTAGTGAAAGATGACCGCTTGCGGATTCTTGTCTCTTGGATTTTGTTCGGTACCGCATTTGGTCATGTAATTGGTCTTGAAGATGCCTCATGAACATGAATATCTTTTTTCACTAACTTTACATCATGATTTCATGCACCTCGAGTTCATATCGGAGCTCTACTCTACAGTGAAAAACTAGCTAGCTAGAACGAAATAAAATTATTAAATACAAAATAAATATCTATTAAATACAAACTAGCCCGTAGGGGTTTAGGTTGATGAAGAAAAGGTTTGAATGTGTGAATTTGATTTTTTTTTAATTCTTTGCCGAGAGCCCGTGGCGGTGCACTCGGCACAGGTGCTCTGTGCCGAGAGCCGAATGGGCTCTCGGCACAATTGACGGCCGGGCAAACGGCCATGACGGCCGTTACGTTGCGCCGTGAGGTGGCGGGCGTGCCGAGGGCCCGCTTCTGCAGCTCTCGGCACAGATTTTCTGTGCCGTGAGTAGGCGCCTGTGCCGAGAGGCGGAACTGTTCCCTCTCGGCACAGGAACTCTGTACCGCGGGTTTTTTCTGTGCCGAGAGCTGAGACCTTTGCTCTCGGCAAATCCTCTCTGTGCCGAGAGCTTGGGATCTGGCTCTCGGCACAGAATCGAGCTCTCGGTAGAGGCCGCGTTTCCGGTAGTGTATGTTTGATCAATCCTGAATGTTTCTACTTTTCAATGAAGGATAAATTTGGTGCTATCTGATAGAAACAGAAGTTAATTTTTGTTATATCGTTTGTTCGAGAACTCAGCACCAATGGCTCTCAATGCTTTGTAAAGTTGAATCATGTCGGCATTTTCTCTGCAGTGCAATGCAATCGCCGCTAAAGTTGAATCAACTAGGGTAAAGCTTGTTGTGAGTATCTGCCTCTGAGCATGTGACCACTGCACCCATCTTGCTATATTCAACATTGGGGGTGTTTGAATCCATGAGCTATTTTTTAGCCCACCCCTTTTTAACCTAAATAGCTCAAATAGCAACCAAACAGGTGAGCTATTTTAGGGCTATTTGCAACTAGCTCACCTAAAAAAATTATCCCCAAAATACATGCTAATTGGACTATTTTTTCTAAGGGTAAGGGAGAGAGGGGTAAGAGAGGGGGGAGGTCAAATAGCTCAAATAGCCCTTGGATCCAAACAACTCAAAGGCTATTTTATTAGAGAACTATTTTCTTAGGCTAAACTTTAGCCCTCAAAATAGCTCTAGGCTATTTCTCCAAACACACTCATTGTGTCGATTGGATTGGCATGTTGTGGTCTATGCAGAGAGGTCGATTGAAAAGTAGGACGATCCCACCATCCAGAGCCACTCAAGGGGAAAACTCTTTAGGAAATCCCATCTATGTTGCTCGCTCGCTCCTCGTCATACAAAACGAAGAGCCGTCGTCCGACTGGAACACCATCCACCCCCGGTGGACGCCATGTGTCAGGACCTAGCGATCACCAACACCATTCATTCAACTATCAGTGTCTTCCGTTGATTTCAAGCACTTTACATTACGGCCCTTATTAATTGTAATATTTACACTTTAGTCCGGGATGTCTATTTAGCCGGAAGGGAACTCTGTAATGAATCATGGCTGGAGAAAGGGGATTGAACCCTAGGTAGAGTAGCAGTAGCTGTAGTTCATCGTTTCTCTAGCGATTGCCTTGGTCTGTACTCGGATTTTCCCCTTCAGTTAAGATTACAGCTGCTGCTCCTTGCCGATTTGGTCCGAGTTCTTCTTTCTCTTGCTCTGAGTCTCGCAATTTTGTTCTTTTTTCCTCTCCCCTTGTCAAGTCCCTGAAAATTGGTATACAGAGCCATCCATCCTTGGCGAAAATTTTTTCGCTTCAAAAGCCCGTTCCTCGATTCGTGTCTGATCGACGTGATGGAAGGGGGTTGCTGCTCAACAGTGTAAAATCCCACCCTCCCATCCCGATTCGAGGAAACCACCCATTTTTTTCCCAAATTTTGCGACGGATTTAGTGCGACGAGGGTTGCACAGCATTTGTCTGTGTGTGAAATTCTGTAAGCCTAGCTGAATCTGTTTGCGGAGGCGTAGAAGGGGGTTGCTCTTCAGCTAGGGTTTCAAGACTAGTTCTTGTGTAAAATTCCAAGGCTGAAGCCGTGACCCAGGCGGCGGCTAAATTGCTTGCAGATTTGATTGGGGAGGGCTGTTCTCAAACCAATTCTGCAGCCAAGATGGTGAACACAAGCAACGACAAGGCTGTCGGTGAGCTTTACGCTTCTTCTGAAGAAGTAGAGGCTCTGAAGGCCAAGTTGGAGACCTTCATGGAGGAGCAGGATATTCATAACAAAACAATCAGCACTTCCCTCGAGAAGCTCCTCAAACTAGCTGAAGAATCTGGTGCAAAATTACAAGATCCCCTGGCCGAGGACAAAGGCTCCAGTGTCAAAGGTAAAGACACATCTCAGAGTTACAAGATCCCTCAGCTTAGGAGATCTGAGTACTGTAGAGATCAACAGATGCATAAGAAAGTTAATTTTGCTCCTAGTTCTAGTACCATGGTCAACAAAACTTTGCCACCACAGCCCACTCAATATCAGCACTCCTCACAAGATGGCCAATATGATGATGATGAGTACACTGTTTTTGGGCAAGAGGATGGAGAGGAGTATACTGAACACCCATGGAACCTTTATGAGCATGAAGAGCATTTTCCCAAACAGCCTTATACACCTCCACTATCAAATCCCAACCCAAACCCTATACCAAATCCTTCCACAACTACACCAAATTACATCAAACAGTTTCCTCATAATAGTCATTCCCAAGCCTATACAGCTTACAACCTACATACAGCCAAAGAAAAGCCACACCAACCTGTTAACCACAACTACAACCAGCATACAAACCCAAACCCATACTATACCTACCAACCACCACCTGTCCAAAATTTCAACCAAAACTTCCATCAACAGATGCACTACCAGCATAAAGCTATAGCTAGAGGCCCCAAACTCAATTTCCCTGAGTTCAGTGGAGAGGATGTGGAAGGTTGGATAAGGAAAGCTGAAAAATACTTTGAGCTGATAGGAGTGCCTAATGAGGACAGAGTTCAAATTGCCATCATGTATATTTCTGGGAAGGCTGAATTTTGGTGGAGAGGGACTGGCTGCAATGCTAGAACACTACCTTGGCATCAATTTTGCAGAATGGCTAGTGACAGGTTCAATGTCATTTCTGAGTATGAGATTGTGGGGCAATTTCATAACTTGAAGCAGATAGGTACAATTGGGGATTATATTGACAGATTTGAGGAAATGATTAGCATGGTTAAAAGGCACAATCCAACACTGTCAGATAATTATTTTATCAGCAACTTCATTTCTGGCCTCAAAGACCAAATTCAATACCATGTCCAATGTCACAAGCCAATTACTCTACCTCAAGCATTTTGGTATGCTAAGAGGCTTGAGCAATCGACACCAGCTTTCAGGAAATTTGCCAACTACACTCCTCCAAACAGGATACTAAACAAAGCTACAGAAATACCTCCCAAAGCTATAGAAGCAAAGGAAAAACTGCCAGCCCAAACAATAACAGAACCTAGAGCTGCTGGAAAATGTTTTAAATGTAGAGATCCTTGGGTTCCAGGGCATGGGAAAATTTGCAAAGCCAAGCAAGTATACTCTGTAATCCTGGTGGAAGATGAAGACGGTAAAGAAGAAGTTGCTGTTATAGAAGACTGTGATGCTTCAACAGATCCAGATACAGAAGCCTTCCAGGACATCAAAACTTGCAAGATCTCTGTCAGTGCATTTTCTGGTACCCCAACTACAGCAAATACATTCACATTGAGACTCCACATTGGATCTAGAGTAGCAGTGGCATTAGTTGACAGTGGCAGTGATGTTTCTTTTATCAGCTCTTCCTTTGCTATCAAGTCACAATGTCTTATTACTCAAGTTGAGGGAGTAAAGGTGGCTGCAACTCATGGTAAACAGATGCTCAGCACAATAGCTTGTCTCAATTGTCCATTCAATATTCAGGGCCATGAATTTCATTCTGATTTTAGACTATTGGAATTGAAGGGCTATGATGTGATATTAGGGGATGATTGGATATACACTCACAGTCCTGTTGGCTTAGATCTAAGGAGAAGAGAATTCTCTATCACCAAAGAGGGCACCCACTTGGTAACATTTTCAGATGAAACAATCCTCAATAGCAACCAAGTCATTGGACCAAAGAAGCTTTGCCATCTCCTGAAGAAAAGAGCAATAGGTGCTGTCATCATGTTGAAAACATCTGGTGACCAGAATACCAGAAATTCTAAGCCACCACCCAAAGAAATCTTTGACCTTATTGTGGAATTTGCTGACATATTCCAAGAACCAGATCAGTTACCCCCAACTAGAAATGTGGATCATGCTATTCCACTACTCCCTGATGCCAAACAGTAAACCAAAGAGCTTACAGATTACGACACCACCAGAAAAATGTAATGGAGGAACTCATTAAGCACCTACTCCAAGCAAATCTGATCCAACCAAGTGTCAACCCTTACTCTTCCCCAGTTATTTTTGTGAGAAAGAAAGATGGCACGTGGAGGCTATGTGTGGATTATAGACAGTTGAATGCTAAGACTGTGAAGAACAAGTACCCAATACCTATCATTGAGGATCTGCTAGATGAGTTGTTTGGAGCCAAAATTTTTTCAAAAATTGATCTTAGATCAGGGTACCATCAAATTCGAATGACACAGGCCGACATCCATAAGACGGCATTCACTACCCACTTGGGTCATTTCGAATATCTAGTGATGCCTTTCGGATTAACTAATGCCCCAACAACATTTCAGACACTTATGAACACTGTCTTATCAGACTACTTGAGAAAATTTGCTCTTGTTTTTTTTGATGACATCCTCATTTACAGCACATCTCTCTCTGCACATGTGCAACATTTGAGAACAGTGCTGCAAGTTTTGAGAGACAACAAGTTGTATGCCAAGTTATCCAAGTGTTCTTTTGCACAGGAAGAAATAGAGTACTTGGGCCATATAATTAGTGAAGCAGGAGTTGCAACAGATCCCTCTAAGATTGCCATCATTCAGCAGTGGCCTCAACCAACTAATGTGTCTGAATTAAGGGCTTTCTTGGGCATGGCAGGGTACTATAGAAGATTTATACAGGGGTATGGGATGATTTGCAGACCCTTGTTCAACACACTTAAGAAGGATGCTTTTCAGTGGGGCCAGATCAGCAACAGGCATTTGCCCAGATTAAGCTAATTATGTCAACTCCACCGGTCTTAGCCCTTCCTGACTTTAGTCAGCCATTTGTTCTTGAAGCTGATGCAAGTGGCACAGGCCTTGGAGCTGTTTTGATGCAAAATGGCAAACCTATCTCTTTTTTGAGTCGAACTCTTGGCACTAAAGCCTCAGCTGCATCAACCTATGAAAAGGAGGCCATGGCAATACTAGAGGCCCTGAAGAAGTGGAAGCACTATTTTGCTAGTACCTCTGTGATTATTAGAACTGACCAACAGAGCCTAAAATATATACAAGACCAAAGGCTAGTGGAAGGCATTCAACACAAGTTGCTCATTAAGCTGCTAGGCTTCAACTACAGAGTCGAGTACACGAAGGGAAGAGATAACAAAGTAGCTGATGCATTATCTAGAGCTACACATTCAACTGAAGTGTTAGCAATTTCAACTATCGTACCTACCTGGATGCGGCAAGTTTTGGACAGCTATGAACAAGATCAAAAATGCTTCGAATTGCTCACTAAGCTAAGCATTGACTCTGATGCAGTACCAAATTTTTCTTTGAGAGATGGCATTCTAAGATATAAAGGTAAATTGTTTATTGGGGACAAGACACTGTTGAAGACACAACTTATGAGCTCCTTTCATAACTCAGCATTTGGGGGTCATTCTGGTGAAAGAGCTACCTACAAAAGACTTCAACTTATTTTCCATTGGCCCCAAATGAAACACCAAGTTCAGCAATATGTGAAAAACTCGTCCAAGATGCCGTAAAAAACAAGTCTGAAAATGTCCCATACCCTGGACTGCTGGCTCCTCTTCCAGTTCCTGAAAGGGCATGGACTCACATATCTATGGATTTTGTGGAAGGACTCCCAAAATCACAAGGCAAAAATGTTATTCTTGTTGTGGTAGACAGATTTACAAAGTATTCCCACTTCCTTGCTCTTAGTCACCCATACACTGCACAGGATGTTGTTAATCTGTACATGGACAACATATTCAAGCTACATGGCATGCCACAGGTGATAGTAACTGATAGGGACCCTATCTTCACAAGCTCACTATGGCAAGGACTATTCAAGAGCCTCAAAGTAGAACTCCATCTATCTTCTGCGTACCATCCACAAACTGATGGTCAGACAGAGTGTGTTAATCAATGCTTAGAGAACTACCTGAGATGCATGTGCTTCACCAGCCCTTTGAGATACTGGTTATCCCTAGCTGAATGGTGGTATAATACTTCGTATCATACATCTCTGAAAATGACACCATTCCAAGCATTGTATGGAGTTCCTCCACCCTTGGTTGCTGAGGACATTATACCAGACTGTCCTGATCTGTCTGTCCAGGAGCAATTGAAAAACAGACAGGTGGCTAATCAAGTCATCAAAGACAACTTGTTTAAAGCTCAAACAAGGATCAAGCAGCAAGCTGACAAAAAGAGATCAGAGAGGGAATTTTCAGTGGGTGACATGGTTTATTTGAAGATACAACCATATAGGCATACATCTCTAAGTGCACACAGATGTCTCAAATTACACTCAAGGTACTATGGCCCTTTCAAGATCATTGACAGGATTGGTAAAGCAGCCTACAAACTCCTGTTACCAGAGGGTTGTCAACTACATGAAGTCTTCCATGTTAGTCAGTTGAAGCAGCATTTGGGACCAACAGCTATACCAAGCAAAGAACTCCCTCTCATTGATTCCAAAGGTACCATCAAAGTTGCCCCTGAAGCTATCTTGCAAAGACGAATGATCCCTCGCAACAATGAGCCAGTTGTTCAGTGGCTGATCAAATGGGTAAATCTCCCTGAATCTGAAGCAACTTGGGAGGATGCAGGCTTTATTCGCAAGGTGTTTCCATCCTTCCATCCTTGAGGACAAGGATGTTTAAGAGGGGGGCATTGTCAGGACCTAGCGATCACCAACACCATTCATTCAACTATCAGTGGCTTCCATTGATTTCAAGCACTTTACATTACGACCCTTATTAATTGTAATATTTACACTTTAGTCCGGGATGTCTATTTAGCCGGAAGGGAACTCTGTAATGAATTATGGATTGAGAAAGGGGTTGAACCCTAGGTAGAGTAGCAGTAGCTGTAGTTCATCGTTTCTCTAGCGATTGCCTTGGTCTGTACTCGGATTTTCCCCTTCAGTTAAGATTACAGCTGCTGCTCCTTGCCGATTTGGTCCGAGTTCTTCTTTCTCTTGCTCTGAGTCTTGCAATTTTGTTCCTTTTTCCTCTCCCCTTGTCAAGTTCCTGACACCATGGCTGAGCTGCCGCCACTCACGCTCGATGCGGGGAGATGAATCGATGCGGGGAGACGATTCGAGCGTGCGGAGCCAGGGACGCGAGCCGCGGACGGCGCAGCCGAGCCGATCGCGCGTGCGAGGCGAGGCCGGAGTGTGGAGTCGGCGCGAGCCTGCGAGCCGATCGAGACCGAGGGACGCGCGCGGATGAGTGCGGGCAGCGAGCGTCCGATCTGGATTGGCGGCGATGCGCAGGGGTGGGCACCAGGAAAAAAATGGGTGCGCACCCCCTTGTGGCAGCTCGCGACTGGGTGGAGCGTCCGCGTCCCGCGCGTCGTCTGTTTTGGGAGGGAGCCGCCTGCAGCCTCACGAAGCCCGCTCGGCTCGCTCCTGCCAGCGACATCATTTAGCTGCTTTTGAAAATGATTTTTGAGTAATTTTGCATCTAAACTTTGCCTTTACAGTAACAAAATGATATCTATGAACATTGACGAACATGTACTCTCATTTGTTAAGTTACATGTTGGAGTTAATTAATTTTAAGAGAACTATAAGAATTGATTGCAGAATTGGGCGCCACTTCAGGGTGACAAGGAATGGAGTCTGAAACAACATCATTTAGTTTCTTTAAAAAATGATTTTTGAGCAACCTTACATCTAAACCTTGGCTACACAGTAGCAAAATGGGATCTATAAACATTACTGAACATGTACTATCATTTGTTGAGTTAGATGTAAGTAATTTTAGAAGAGCTCCGAAAATTGATTGCAGCACTTGGCGCCAGATTTTGGGTGACAGGAGTATGCATCATTTAGCTTCTTTTGAAAATTATTTCTGAGCAACTTTGCATCTAAACATTGGCTCCACAAGTAGCAAAATGGGATCTATGAGAATTGGTGAACATGTACTCTCATTCGTTAAGCTAGATGTTGGAGTTAACTAATTTTAAGAGCGCTCCGAATATTGATTGTAGCACTGGCGAGACTTGTGGACAGGAGCGAGCCTATTACATCGAGCCGCGCGTTTAGGGCGGAGCCGATCATGCCCGTGCGGGCGGGAGCCGCGGGTGGGGACTTGCGGGCCCGGTGCTTCCCTTCATCAAATAGTACGACGCCACGTAGGGGTGCGCACCGGGGCTGTCGTGCGCCCGGTGCGCACCCAATTTTTTTCCGCGCACCAGGGCTCCCGTGCGCCCGGTGCGTACCCAATTTTTCCCCTAAATGCACTAACTTTTGCAGCGGTCCAAATTGCTCATAAATCTGGGAAGGTCAAAAGCTCATGAGTCGACAACGTTCCATATTTCACAGGCTAAAAAAACGTTCCATATTGCACCGATCACATTTAGAGGCTCTTTGGCAGGGCTTTTCCAAGTGCTTCTCCACTGGCTTCTACAGAAGCCCTGCCAAACCCCTAACAAAAAACGGCTTCCAAGCTGAAGACATGAAGAAGCCATTTTGCAATTTGTACTATGGAGGTGAAGCCAAAAATAGTGGCTTCCCGCGGCTTCTTCTCCACATGTGACATAGAAGCCACAACCGCAGCCATTTTGCCAAACACTTTACAAAATGACTTCAGCTTCACCAAAAAAACCATTTTACTAGAGTAGCCACAGCCACAACTGTTTTAGCCACAACCGAAGCCCTGCCAAAGGGGCCCTTATTTGTTCTTCTTCGATCACGTACGATATGATCCAGCCGTGCTTGATCCGAAGACTCTATCTGTTTCTTAAACCCTGGCAATAAGATCTCAGCAACAAATAGCCGGCACAGTCCACGGCCACGCACACGTATCTCTCGAAGCGATGGAACGGCTCTCCGAGGACACCGTCGCCGACATCCTCCTCCGCCTGCCCACGCCATGTGCAAGGGCTGCCGCCGCATCACCCCCGCACCGCATTTCCTCGCTGCGCGTGCGCCGCCGCCGCTCTCGATCATAGTGTGCATGGACCTGTATGGGGCGCGGTGACCGCACCTCGCGCTGGACGCGGTCCCAGTCTCCTCCTCCGTCGCCGAGGAGGCCGCCGGCGCCGGCCGCCACCGCCTCATCCGCTACACCAACGCGCCGTTCTCCGTGCGGCCGCACTACCTCCTCCTGGCCTCGTGCGACGGCGTGCTCCTTTTCGGCACGGACGCCGGGGGATACCTCCTTGGCAACCCCGTCACGAGGCAGTGGGCCGAGCTGCGGCGTGTTAGCATTAATCTTGACTAGTTAGGTTGCATTTGGCTAGGACGTGTTTGTTCACGGTGTGGCCGGTAGATGCGTGCATGTGTTGCTTGCTTGCATTCCGTCTGCAGATAGTTAGCTAGTTAGTGCTAGTCCATGCGTGTGCAGATAGTTAGCTAGTTAGTTTGCGTGGCGCGTGTCTGTTAGGATTGCAGTAGCGGCAACGAGTTAGCGGTTGGCAGGATCGGTGGAAGAGCACGACGGGCCATAGATCAACACTAGGGGCTCCTTTGGGAGCGATGGGGAGCTGACCCAGGGTGGAGACGCCCCGGAGGGGAATTTTTTGCAGAAACCCTTTCCCATCATTTTCCTGGGTAGTTAATCCCTGTCTTATGCGGTTGTTTGGGAGTAAAGGGAGAGGAATCCCCCAGATAGCATAACATGTCTCAATACAGCACGTTTGAGAATACAGGTGGTCTGATAATAATTCATTTCAAAACATGTCTCACAAACAATGCAAATACCATCCAAAATTAATACAAGTGTGCATCATTATCGAATGATCACCCATAGATTCACATCGTAAATACAGAACCATATTCAGTTTCAGAACTCATCGCACAGATGCACCCAAGCCAACACATAATTAAAATCATACAATGTATCACTTCAGTTCCAACTTATAATTTAGGCAGCAACACAAAACTTCACTTCAGTTTTACTACGCCATAAATGGCGTGACAAAAATAGCAACAATGTAGATCTGAAACACGATGACAAAACCATGGCCAGTTGAGTCCCTCAAGAATACCCTGTTGTTGTTTTTCACCTATTCATCTTCAACAGTTCACTGCTCACATATTCTGAAAAAAAAGTCGTCGGAAATAAATTAGCTTAAATTGTTTCGCTTATTGGAAAACAGAAAAACAAACACTAGATCAATGTACAAATGTTGTTCCAAGATCAACACAGGCAGATTTTAAGCTCATGTGGGCATAAATGCTTGCAAATTCACAAATTGAAAAGAAATTGTCACACCCTGAAATCTCCAATTTCAGGATGTGAATAGAGAGAATAATTAAATAACGATTTTATCATAATTTTAAAATTTTTCCCAACATTTATTTTCTTTACAGGGAATATAGTATAGGAAAAAAATCCCTTGTTTGATTTTCTAAATTAAATAAAAGTTGAGAGTGTTGCATTCATGCCGATGCATCTAGTGGTTCTTGAGTGCAAAAGGTTTCAACAATGCGTTTAGGAGCTGTCCAAAACCTTCCGAGAATTTTCCAGAATTTTCACGGAATTTATTCTCATTTTCTCCGAGCATTTTCTATTTATTAGAAGGCTCTAAAATCTTTTTCATGAGCACCAAATGCTTTATTTGGATTATTCATGTCTTAATCTATCTCTAGGAATTTTCCTGGATTTTTTGTGATTTTCGGAGTATTTTTCGTGCCTTTAAACAATTTCTGGATGTTTTCTGGAATTGTTTTCGCACTGGAAATAGATTCTGAAAAAAAAACTATCCTACCGGATTGGGCCGGGCCGCAGGCCCGACCCAACCCGCCCGCGCCTGCGGCCCGGCCCGCCATGGCCCATCGGGGCCCGGCCGGTGCCACCGCCCGGCCGCCGCCGCCGGCGCCCCCCCGGCAGGCGCCGCCTCCCCGCGCCCGCGCCCCCATAAAGGGGGGGGGGGGCCGAGCCCCGCGCGCGCCCTAGCTGCCCCGCGCGCCGCCGCCTCCCGCGCCCGGCACCCGAGCCGCCGCCGCCTCGCCCGCGCCGCCGCCGCACAGAGCCGCCGCCGGTTGAAGGCAGTGCCGCGAGTCACCGTTTCCCTTCATCTCCGCCCGTGGTGAGCATCTCCCAAGCATTCCCTTCCTCTCCTCTGTAATCCGCGCCTTCCACCCGAGCCTGTAGACCTCCAGGCCGCCGGCGCCCCCCTGAGCCGCGCCCTCCCCTATCCTCTGTTCCTGTTCGGTTGGGATAGAGGAAGAAGAAAGGTCAAGTTGCTCATGACCCCCTGTGATTTCTAGTAATTCCTAGATCTATTTTTGTGTCTTGCAACCTTTGCTCATAACCCCTTGGAAAAATCCCACCCTTCGCACATAGATCCAACAGAGCACTTTTATAGATCTAACCTTGAGTTTTATCCTTTTCCCGAGCACTGTTTATTGTGTCTTGCAAATCTTTTCTGCTACCCCTCCAAATCTATAGTTAATCGCGAACAGGTCCTTTCAATCTTGTTTTTCTCATATCTTTTTCGTTTTAGCTCCGATTTAATCCGTTCAAGTTGCGTTAGGTCCATAATAATGTAAAGCACGCGTTAGTGGTGTGTTTTCACCATGTTTTGTTTCTGAAAATAAAATTAATATTAATTTTGATTAATGACTAGTTGTGCATGTCTTTTCCAAATAAAAGCTATATAGATCTATATATCGTTTTTGGTAATCAAATTTAATTTGATTAATGATTACTTTACATGCTTTTATGAATAAAATCTAATTAGATCTTTTACACGGTTTTCCATAAGTCAAATATTAATTTGCTTAATGATTAATTAACTTTTATAATTAAAAGTTGATTAGGCTTTTACTCCGGCTTTATAAACAAATGTTAATCTTGATTAATACCAATTTAATATTGTTTTTGATAATAATATGATGAACTCGAATTACAAAGCTTCGTTTAGATTGTTCATATAGTTTAGTTTTTCTAAATTAAATGTTTAATCGGTTTAATCAATATATGAATCTTTATAAATAAAACTTGAATAGTTCTTTACACCGGTTTCATAAATAAAGTTTAATATTGCGTTAATATTAACATAGGGTATTTTATTTCTGAAATATCCTTTATATTTGTTTTGTTAATTAAAATGAACCTAGCTCATAGTCTTGTTCTCTCATAAATGCAAATAATTCGTTAGACGTTCGGCGTCAGCTTTTATCTTAGTATCTCTTTTGATCAAGTTTATCAGAAGCTCTAAACCTTTCTAGTGTCGGCCCAAGCTAAACCGTGTGCATCTAATCAAGCCTTAGAGTTTCTGCTTATCTTAGAAGCTTTGTCTATGTGAGTAGTTTGCACCGCTCATTTGCCTATCAAGTAATCTTATCACTCTTGTTTCATGTTTATCTTAGAATCTTGTATATCAGCATCTAGCTAGTTGATGTCTATCCCATCTCTGTTAGGTTGTCTTTTTATAAATCAGCTATGTTCTTACGCCCAATCTTTCGTAGCTATACCTTTCTTCGCAGCTAATCTTGTTATCGTTCCTTTACTAATTAGTTTAGCTTACCTTTTGCTCGCTTCTTGCCCTTCGATCTAGTTCTCTACGTAAATTAGTTTTCCTAAACCCATCTTAAGGTTCTCTTATGCGTTGATAGTCCGTTTGTGCTGTTCTAGTTCGTTTCACCATAACTTATGCGTTAGCACGTGTATCACCTGCTACTTGTTTTAATATTAAAGATGCATGTTAATCTTGACTAATTCTTATTCCAATGCTTTTATGAATAAAAAAAAAGTGAATAGGTTCTAATCCGGTTTTCTTTAATCATGATGTAATTGGTTAATCCCTATTTATAACTAGTTTTTCTAAATAAAAGATGTTAGAGTTAAACACCGGTTTTCATAATAAAGTTAATATGCCTAAGGACTTCATAAATGCCTTTTCAATATAAATATGTTTAGTTGAACACGTGATATAAAGTTACTCGTTTAGATATCTTACACCCGCTTCATCTTTCTAAAGTAATTGTTAATTTGACATAACTTCTACTGGAATGTTATAAATAAAACATGATTAGGTTTATCGTGATTTCTTTAATTAAATATAACTAGTTTAATGGTAACATAGAGTATTTCTCTGAAATATTCTTTCACATGATTTCTTAAGTAAAATATGCCCAGCGTAGTTTCTTGTGGTTTGATAATAATCTTTCGATAGATTTGAGCTTAGTTCCGTTCTCAGTGGTTCCCTCGTTTCTTGCGTAACCATTAGAATCAAACCCTATTCCAGAGTGATCTTTCCAATCTTCCGCGACCATCTCCTCAAAGTTAACCAAGCCTTTCCCTTCCAAGCACCCTTTGTGTTCTTTAGTGATCCATCTAATCGAGTCGTTTCTTTTGTGCGCTCTTTTAAAGCTTTCTTTCGATTGGTGTATTGTTCTTAGTTGTACTCGTGTGTTTGCTTTGCATGCTTGTGCCTGATGATGGATGCGAGTAGAACGAGCGTGGTTCGAGAAGTTTGGAAGAGCTTGAAGTTGAAGATTCTGAGCCACGACATTACTTTGGTTAAAGTCAAGTGTGTCCTTGATCTTTTGTCCTAAGAATTATATTAAATCACTCATTGCATATGCTTGCATTAATATGATGGGACCCATGTTTAAGGTTTGACTAGTGTTATTTATCCTGTGCCTTGATCAAACGGGTTTATCTTTATGATGGGTAGCTATGCTTAGTTGCTATACCTGGGTTATGGTGGTTTTAATGAACATTAATGATGAATCATGTTATACCTTTGTGCTATATCTTTGGATGTTAATACAAGACCATATGATTAATCGGAACATGGAGCGACCACCCAGGACAACAGTGCAACCACAAGGACTATATGGCTCTGGTCTTGGCCGATTAATTAGGGAAGTCTTTGTGTGGTTATTACTCGCATAGTAGGTTGGGGACGGAGGAATGCTTTTATGGCTACTTCTATTCCGGAGTGGTGATGGAACGGAAGACTCTATGGCTTACCGTCCGTAATAGAAGTGTGGAACGAAAGATAGCCTCTATGACATACTACTATGGACTAATACGCACGGGAGGACTCTTTGTAAAGGCCTCGTAGCGTCCCTATGCAGCCACACCTCGGTAGTGTGGTATTGTGCCTACTTTTGCACAGCGTGGTTGGGTGCAAAACTCTTCGGAGTTTTTACGCGACTTGTGGGTAAAGATGTACAACCTCTCGCAGAGTGTAAAACTAATCGATTAGCCGTGCTCACGGTCAAGAGCGGCTGGACCCTCACATGATAATTAAACTTGAAGATGGACTTAAATCGCTCTCTCTTTCTCTCTCTCGGTTATGCTTGCCATATGCTTATGGCGTATCTCTTGTCTTATGCTTAATTGTGGGATGGTATAAACTTATACTTTATTAGTAATCGAGGTGCTAATAAAACTTGACCAACTAAAATTGCTTAAATGCTTATAGCCCAGTCCACTATAAAGCCTTTGCATTCATTCTTTTTCCCACACTTGCTGAGTACGACAAGTGCTCACCCTTGCTATAACCATTGTTGCTCAGAAAGAGGATGCTACTTGAAGTCTTGTGAAGATGTTGCTGGTGCTAGGCGTACGCAACCCCCAGTCGATTGCCTGTGATGTCCGGTGCCTTCGTTTCCAGGATTCAGCGTAAATCTCTGATAATCTTTCTTTTTCTTACGTGATACTGTTTCTGTATTCACTTTTATGTCACTATATGCATGAAACTTGATCCTGGCATGCATATAGGTATGCACTTGGTTTTCTTCGGAAAGTCGGGTGTGACAGAGTGGTATCAGAGCTGTATCGACTGTAGGACGTAAGCCTAGATAGCAATGGATGTTTCCTAAGATCTCTTTTCATCTAAAGTCCCTTCTTACCGTATCCATGACCTCTCTGATGAAGGATCTCACATCTTAACCATCTTCTTTTCTCCAAACCATAAGTTCTTGTATATTTATCTTCACTCTCCTTGAACATTTCTCCGACCTCGCCTATTCATTCTCTCAAGCAATAAACACCCCCTTGATTGATTGGTGGAATTGTTACCCTTAACATTCCATCTATTCGCGCAGCTCTCTGACACATCAGCGCTGTTTCAATTTTATCTCGAGCTACAGAACTCCGATTGGCATGAAACCAGTTGGGTTAGTTCCTAAATTTGATAAGTGATTTTCTATCAAAAATCCAGCCCTATCCAGTACCTGTTCCAGGAGCTATGCCCGAAGCATTGGAGCTATCAGAATCTGTAAACTCTGCTGACCTAGTTACCTTCAATATTCTATATCTCGGGCTATGGATCTCCGATTGAGGTAAATCCAATTGTAGTAGTTCAGGAATTTCATCAGCTTCGCTCTGTCCAAAATTTAGCAGTATTCGTTTTGTATCAAAGGAGATACCTACGAATTAGTGGAGCATTCAGAATCTGCCAACACTGCTGACATAGCCATCTTGTTTAATTCACATCTCGAGTTCTGAACCTCCGATTGAGGTGATTCCAGTTGGGTTGAACTCATAATTTCGTACTCCTTGATCTGGGAAAAATCCATTATTTATGGAGATCCCTGCTGGGAGCTACATCTGATCTATTAGGAGGATACCCCCTGACTTCATTAACAACGTGTAGTGTCGTTCCCCTTTAGCTATGCCTTGATTGGTGGAATTGTGTGTTTGCATGATGATGCTTGGTTTTATGAACTTGATTGATTCGTTTCTTTGAAGTGAGTGTTGGTGTATTGTGGGTCTTACGTCCGCAATAACATCAGTTGCCTAGTTGGGTTCTTCTTTTGTACCTCCCACCTCCTTGTTCCCCCCACTCGTTTTGCACTACTCTTGTTCCCTTCTGATAATATCTTTACCTACCAACCAGATGGAAAACCAAGAAGGAGGTAACCAAGGAGAAAGCTACGAGAACGGTGATGACTATGGATACAACCAAGATGCGCTATCATTTCCACCCCCGAGGATAAGTATGCGAGTTCATGAAGGTCGAGCCGCCAATGTTCTCCAGTACCACATATCCCTTAGAAGCTGAAGACTGGATCAAGACAATTGAAGAGAAGCTAGATATGGTACAATGCAATGATGGAGAGAAAGCTTTGTATGCATCTTGGCAGCTTATAGGAGCAGCTTCAGAATGGTGGAATTCTTACATCAATGGACATCAGCAACCTGAGAGTATTGTGTGGAAGGAATTCAAAGACAACTTTATCTTACACCATACTCCTGTGAGTGCGATGAAGCTCAAGAGGAAGGAGTTCCTAAACTTAAAGCAAGGACAGATGACGGTAACTGAGTACGGGGATAAGTTTGTTCAATTATCTCTGTATGCCCCAAGATCGGCTGAGAGTGATAAGAAGAAACGAGAGCATTTCATCAAAGGGTTGAATGAAGATCTTCAAAGTATACTAAGCTTACATGAGTATTCCAGTCTACAAGATTTAATCAACAGAGCCATTGGGCTAGAAAGCAAACTACAAGAGATCGTGAGTAAGAAGAGAAAACGGGAATATCCAGGGGAAGCCAATAGCAATTCTCACCTACATCATATGTCTCAAGCCCAAGGTTTTCCTGAAGATCACAATGAAGATGCGTATCTAGAATATCCTCATGGTGTCACAATACCAGTGATTTATGAGACCCCACAGAATCGTCGGGATATTAGGGAAAGTAAAGCTTGTTTTTATTGCAAAGCTGGTGGACACTTTATCAACAGGTGCCCGAAGAAGTTTCTAGATCGTCATTTTAAGAAGGAATGGCGACAGCGACACAAGCAAGACAAGACCCCCGATACCTAAGGATGTTGGTATAAGTTAGGCTGTGGAAAGATTTCTGTAATATGAAAGGAAGAATATTGTTGAAGGATATGAAAAGAGTTTGAAATAAACCCTTGTCTCTTGCTAGCCTTTTTCGAATCTCGGGACGAGATTCCTTTTAAGGGGGGTAGATTTGTCACACCCTGAAATCTCCAATTTCAGGATGTGAATAGAGAGAATAATTAAATAACGATTTTATCATAATTTTAAAATTTTTCCCAACATTTATTTTCTTTACAGGGAATATAGTATAGGAAAAAAATCCCTTGTTTGATTTTCTAAATTAAATAAAAGTTGAGAGTGTTGCATTCATGCCGATGCATCTAGTGGTTCTTGAGTGCAAAAGGTTTCAACAATGCGTTTAGGAGCTGTCCAAAACCTTCCGAGAATTTTCCAGAATTTTCTGGAATTTATTCTCATTTTCTCCGAGCATTTTCTATTTATTAGAAGGCTCTAAAATCTTTTTCATGAGCACCAAATGCTTTATTTGGATTATTCATGTCTTAATCTATCTCTAGGAATTTTCCTGGATTTTTTGTGATTTTCGGAGTATTTTTCGTGCCTTTAAACAATTTCTAGATGTTTTCTGGAATTGTTTTCGCACTGGAAATAGATTCTGAAAAAAAAAACTATCCTACCGGATTGGGCCGGGCCGGAGGCCCGACCCAACCCGCCCGCGCCCGCGGCCCGGCCCGCCATGGCCCATCGGGGCCCGGCCCGGCCACCGGCCCGGCCGCCGCCGCCGGCGCCCCCAGGCGGGCGCCGCCTCCCCGCGCCCGCGCCCCCATAAAAGGGGGGGGGGGGGGCGAGCCCCCGCGCGCGCCCTAGCCGCCCCGCGCGCCGCCGCCTCCCGCGCCCCGGCACCCGAGCCGCCGCCGCCTCGCCTGCGCCGCCGCCTGCACAGGAGCCGCCGCCGGTTGAAGGCAGTGCCGCGAGTCACCGTTTCCCTTCATCTCCGCCCGTGGTGAGCATCTCCCAAGCATTCCCTTCCTCTCCTCTGTAATCCGCGCCTTCCACCCGAGCCTGTAGACCTCCAGGCCGCCGGCGCCCCCCTGAGCCGCGCCCTCCCCTATCCTCTGTTCCTGTTCGGTTGGGATAGAGGAAGAAGAAAGGTCAAGTTGCTCATGACCCCCTGTGATTTCTAGTAATTCCTAGATCTATTTTTGTGTCTTGCAACCTTTGCTCATAACCCCTTGGAAAAATCCCACCCTTCGCACATAGATCCAACGAGCACTTTTATAGATCTAACCCTGAGTTTTATCCTTTTCCCGAGCACTGTTTTTTTTGTGTCTTGCAAATCGTTTCTGCTACCCCTCCAAATCTATAGTTAATCGCGAACAGGTCCTTTCAATCTTGTTTTTCTCATATCTTTTTCGTTTTAGCTCCGATTTAATCCGTTCAAGTTGCGTTAGGTCCATAATAATGTAAAGCACGCGTTAGTGGTGTGTTTTCACCATGTTTTGTTTCTGAAAATAAAATTAATATTAATTTTGATTAATGACTAGCCGTGCATGTCTTTTCCAAATAAAAGCTATATAGATCTATATATCGTTTTTGGTAATCAAATTTAATTTGATTAATGATTACTTTACATGCTTTTATGAATAAAATCTAATTAGATCTTTTACACGGTTTTCCATAAGTCAAATATTAATTTGCTTAATGATTAATTAACTTTTATAATTAAAAGTTGATTAGGCTTTTACTACGGCTTTATAAACAAATGTTAATCTTGATTAATACCAATTTAATATTGTTTTTGATAATAATATGATGAACTCGAATTACAAAGCTTCGTTTAGATTGTTCATATAGTTTAGTTTTTCTAAATTAAATGTTTAATCGGTTTAATCAATATATGAATCTTTATAAATAAAACTTGAATAGTTCTTTACACCGGTTTCATAAATAAAGTTTAATATTGCATTAATATTAACATAGGGTATTTTATTTCTGAAATATCCTTTATATTTGTTTTGTTAATTAAAATGAACCTAGCTCATAGTCTTGTTCTCTCATAAATGCAAATAATTCGTTAGACGTTCGGCGTCAGCTTTTATCTTAGTATCTCTTTTGATCAAGTTTATCAGAAGCTCTAAACCTTTCTAGTGTCGGCCCAAGCTAAACCGTGTGCATCTAATCAAGCCTTAGAGTTTCGGTTATCTTAGAAGCTTTGTCTATGTGAGTAGTTTGCACCGCTCATTTGCCTATCAAGTAATCTTATCACTCTTGTTTCATGTTTATCTTAGAATCTTGTATATCAGCATCTAGCTAGTTGATGTCTATCCCATCTCTGTTAGGTTGTCTTTTTATAAATCAGCTATGTTCTTACGCCCAATCTTTCGTAGCTATACCTTTCTTCAGAGCTAATCTTGTTATCAGTTCCTTTACTAATTAGTTTAGCTTACCTTTTGCTCAGTTCTTGCCCTTCGATCTAGTTCTCTACGTAAATTAGTTTTCCTAAACCCATCTTAAGGTTCTCTTATGCGTTGATAGTCCGTTTGTGCTGTTCTAGTTCGTTTCACCATAACTTATGCGTTAGCACGTGTATCACCTGCTACTTGTTTTAATATTAAAGATGCATGTTAATCTTGACTAATTCTTATTCCAATGCTTTTATGAATAAAAAAAAGTGAATAGGTTCTAATCCGGTTTTCTTTAATCATGATGTAATTGGTTAATCCCTATTTATAACTAGTTTTTCTAAATAAAAGATGTTAGAGTTAAACACCGGTTTTCATAATAAAGTTAATATGCCTAAGGACTTCATAAATGCCTTTTCAATATAAATATGTTTAGTTGAACACGTGATATAAAGTTACTCGTTTAGATATCTTACACCCGCTTCATCTTTCTAAAGTAATTGTTAATTTGACATAACTTCTACTTTGGAATGTTATAAATAAAACATGATTAGGTTTATCGTGATTTCTTTAATTAAATATAACTAGTTTAATGGTAACATAGAGTATTTCTCCCAAATATTCTTTCACATGATTTCTTAAGTAAAATATGCCCGGCGTAGTTTCTTGTGGTTTGATAATAATCTTTCGATAGATTTGAGCTTAGTTCCGTTCTCGGTGGTTCCCTCGTTTCTTGCGTAACCATTAGAATCAAACCCTATTCCGAGTGATCTTTCCAATCTTCCGCGACCATCTCCTCAAAGTTAACCAAGCCTTTCCCTTCCAAGCACCCTTTGTGTTCTTTAGTGATCCATCTAATCGAGTCGTTTCTTTTGTGCGCTCTTTTAAAGCTTTCTTTCGATTGGTGTATTGTTCTTAGTTGTACTCGTGTGTTTGCTTTGCATGCTTGTGCCTGATGATGGATGCGAGTAGAACGAGCGTGGTTCGAGAAGTTTGGAAGAGCTTGAAGTTGAAGATTCTGAGCCACGACATTACTTTGGTTAAAGGCAAGTGTGTCCTTGATCTTTTGTCCTAAGAATTATATTAAATCACTCATTGCATATGCTTGCATTAATATGATGGGACCCATGTTTAAGGTTTGACTAGTGTTATTTATCCTGTGCCTTGATCAAACGGGTTTATCTTTATGATGGGTAGCTATGCTTAGTTGCTATACCTGGGTTATGGTGGTTTTAATGAACATTAATGATGAATCATGTTATACCTTTGTGCTATATCTTTGGATGTTAATACAAGACCATATGATTAATCGGAACATGGAGCGACCACCCAGGACAACAGTGCAACCACAAGGACTATATGGCTCTGGTCTTGGCCGATTAATTAGGGAAGTCTTTGTGTGGTTATTACTCGCATAGTAGGTTGGGGACGGAGGAATGCTTTTATGGCTACTTCTATTCGGAGTGGTGATGGAACGGAAGACTCTATGGCTTACCGTCCGTAATAGAAGTGTGGAACGAAAGATAGCCTCTATGACATACTACTATGGACTAATACGCACGGGAGGACTCTTTGTAAAGGCCTCGTAGCGTCCCTATGCAGCCACACCTCGGTAGTGTGGTATTGTGCCTACTTTTGCACAGCGTGGTTGGGTGCAAAACTCTTCGGAGTTTTTACGCGACTTGTGGGTAAAGATGTACAACCTCTGCAGAGTGTAAAACTAATCGATTAGCCGTGCTCACGGTCAAGAGCGGCCTGGACCCTCACATGATAATTAAACTTGAAGATGGACTTAAATCGCTCTCTCTTTCTCTCTGGTTATGCTTGCCATATGCTTATGGCGTATCTCTTGTCTTATGCTTAATTGTGGGATGGTATAAACTTATACTTTATTAGTAATCAGGTGCTAATAAAACTTGACCAACTAAAATTGCTTAAATGCTTATAGCCCAGTCCACTATAAAGCCTTTGCATTCATTCTTTTTCCCACACTTGCTGAGTACGACAAGTGCTCACCCTTGCTATAACCATTGTTGCTCGGAAAGAGGATGCTACTTGAAGTCTTGTGAAGATGTTCTTGGTGCTAGGCGTACGCAACCCCCGATCGATTGCCTGTGATGTCCGGTGCCTTCGTTTCCAGGATTCAGCGTAAATCTCTGATAATCTTTCTTTTTCTTACGTGATACTGTTTCTGTATTCACTTTTATGTCACTATATGCATGAAACTTGATCCTGGCATGCATATAGGTATGCACTTGGTTTTCTTCGGAAAGTCGGGTGTGACAGAAATGAGATTGTTTGTACCCACAGGCATATCAAGCAATGAGATTGTCGGCCCAAAAGAAACAGTACCTGACTAGTTTTCACTGCTGGCAGCACTAGAGGGGGTAGAAAGCCGAGCAATCTTTTTCTTCAACCAAATCGACCGACATTTGGATTTTTGGTACCCACAAACACTTTCTGTGTGTTTCATTTTCAAAAACTTCATTTGCATCGGCCTTTTCTTCATCGAGACGGCCCTTCCATGGCATCCACAATGTCAATACATTTCTCAATTGAGTAGTCTTCTTCACGTTTCTTTTTGTCTTCTATTGCTTCTTGAGCCTTTTGAATACGAGCCTTTCTAAAGCCAAGGTAGTCCCCAAGTTTTGCCGCCATTTGACTTTGCTTGCGTTTCTTTCCACTTTGGTAACATCTAGGTCCTCTAAATTGTGAGTACCTATATCGGACGAACTTCTAGGCCTTCTACACCACCAAGACCAATACTCTCTGCGAGATGGAGGTGGTACTAGGGGTGGCTGATTTGAGATACTACTTCGGAGATTGAGTTCGAGGTTGCGGCTCACTTCTTTGTGGTGGATGTGGCACTAGTGGAGGTGGTACTTGGTTGAGTTGATGTGAAGTTTAGATCACCCGGTGGCAATGCTGCCTATAAAACAATGTGGTTCGAGTTCAAAATAAACAATAACATCCGAAAAATCAAGACGCTGCTGAAAACAAAACAACACATGATAACTAGTTTTTCAGGCTTTGCAGATCATATTTTTCATGTTTAAACGAGCAATGACTTATAACCCATGATAAAAAGGCTGAACAGGTCAAGTATTTGACATGCCATGACTGACATGAGCATGCTCAAATGGGACTTCCACAAAAAAACACGGTATAAAATGGTTTGTTATATGGCCAGGCAGCCATACACAGAAAGGTAGGAAGGATGACATCCAGTAACCAACATGGAGATCACGACTCTGTTGATTGCATGAAATGACCCTGGAACCTCAATCTGCATGACCTGAAATTTTGTAACTACTTCTAACATGCACCTTCAGCCTTCAATATCCCCGTTAACACTATTTCCTTCTACTTCAACTGAAACTATTGTTTGTAGGCTTAGGGCATAAGATCAGAAAGCGAAGTATACTACAGGACAACCTGAAGCTTTCAGTTCAACTGTAAGCAGTCATTTATCCATGTTCAGTAAGATGCACATAACACAATGCAAGATCCAACAATCCACAAAATTTACTGACTAGAAAATTTAGATTATATATTACCTTCATATAGTGACTCCAAGCTGCTATATAGAGGAAATGGTTTCTTGCGAAATTTGCTGACTTTGGGATTGTCTTTTATCATTTTTTTCCCATCCTTGTGGTTCTGCAATGATCATGCCCAAAGTGTCATTCCAGCCCACACCACTTTTCCTAGCTTCTTTTATAACCTTGTAGTTGCCTTTCAGCTCCTTCTCCTTTTCATGTACTTGCTGTTTCTTCGAAGTTTGCTCTTGGAAACATATCATTGAATTTGTTTGTGATACTCCAACCTTCGGTCGTCCACCCATTCCGCCCCTTAAACATTGGTATGTTGCCCAACTCTTTCAAAATATCCACCAATCCCTTCTCATACGTGAAGTTCCGGGTGGCCCTTTCGATGACATTGCTTTGCAAGAAATAAACAAGATTAGATTAAGGATACGAAATAACAATGAAACAAAAAAGTACGAAACAATAAATCGATGCATCCTAGTGCTTCACCTAATTATTATGGGCAGCCCACATCGATGGGCAATTTGGTCTCGTAGGGCGTTTCCATCAATCGATTGAAGTTCATCCGGGTAATTGTCATCCCCCTCTCGGTAACTCAACAAAATCGGTTGGGTCGATATTATTTGGTTGGTGATCCAGCCACCCTTCATCCCCATTTAGACCTCTAATGAGATTGTGAAACACTGCAGCTGCAGCTGGAATTTTAATCTGATTGTCAATGGGATGAAAGGTTCCAACTTTTAGGATTGGAAACCGTTTCTTTAGCACACCAAAAGCCCTTTCAATATGATTGCGAAGCTGAGCATGCCTATGGTTGAACAATAGGTGTAATTTGCATACCGATTGCCTTGCCTCCTAAACTCGCTAAGGTGATACCTAACGCCTCGGTATGGAGCAATAAATGAGGTTGTATTTGCATAACCACCGTCTACAAGGTAGAACTTTCCTTCAGGCACATGAAAACCCTTGGCAAGTGCAGACCGTAGGACCCCTGCATCAGATGCCGATCCTTCCCAACCACATGAGATGAAAGTAAAATTCAAATCAAAGTTGCAAGCACACATCACATTCTGTGACAAGGTCCCTTTCCTATTTCTGAAGGGAGCAGCTCTTTCTTGTGCAATAGTGATAGGGACATGAGTGCCATCAATGGCCCCAATGCAGTTCTGGAAGAAAGGCATAAAACGGGGATCTGATGCAATCTTCACATGGATATGGTCCACATTTGGGAGCTTCACAAATCTTTGTGTAAGTGTTGGAATTATATCGAAGACCTCCGTTATTTTCCTATGGATAGTCTCACCACTGTGCTGAAATTCCTTCTTTAGCCTATCAGTGCTAGCATTGTAAGCAAGCATGAACATGAACATCCCCAGCTGTTCCTCAACTTTAACACCACGGGTGTCATGCAATAAATTCTGTGTCCTAAGATAATGTGCTGCAGCTCTAAATATCTCAGGCTCCATCCTAAACTCCACTCTGCACCAATTCGGATGGCCTTCTAATATTTCTTTGATCTTTTGTGCACCAGAAAGAGAAGAGGTGTGCTCTGGCATTTTCTCATCATAAAGGCACAGTTGAAGTGCAGGGAGAAAAACAAAAAAAAAATCATCATCTTCCTCCTCTTGCTCTAACATAAATCTCCTAAGATCATCCTCCCAAGTTTCCATAGCAGTATCTAGACTTATTTTCATGTCCATGCAAAAAGAAAAAGGAAACAAAGAAATTGTAAATTGCACAAACTACATGCTGCAGATCTTACCCATCAACTTCAATAATCAGAATATATATAAGCTGCATGCATCTATATATGCAAAATGCAATATTACTGATTGGTAACTTTTCCTTGCTGACCGTTGAACCTAAATGACAGAACTAGAAACAACTTCAAACACCTTGAACCTAAATGACATCTATAACAACTTCAAACACCTAGCTAATATCCTGGTATATAGCATCCGCGTCTTGCCAAGGATAAACTGTTCATGATGCTAATATAATGGCTAGCCTAGCTACAGCCTACAGTACAAGGCTTGTGAGTCATTCTGTCATTGTTGTGTGTTCTCATGAACAGAATACCATCCAAGATATAACTGTGATCATTTCAGTCGACAATATCAATAGACCCAGATCAAAGGTGCAGGTTGGTTCAGGTTCCCGGAAAATAATCATTGAAACAGATTTGCTTGTGTGTGTACAAATGGTACCGCTGTTGTTACAAAATTATACACTAAATCTTTTTACCTGATATACAGAAAATTGGTATACTTACTATATATCTGGGCACAAACTTGAAATTGTCAGTACAAACAGTAACGTTGCAAAGTTAATATTTGATGTGGACCATGACAGAACTAGAAACACAATGACTGGATGACAGGCAGATGGCAGATACAAAGACGCTCAAACATGAACTCATCATATTCAATTATCCACATAAGGAACAAGATACAAAGACGCTCTTCCCTCGAAGCGAGCAAGACTGCAAATGTACCTGGATCTTGGTGAGGCGCATGCGAATGGTGCGGGTCTTCTTGGGACGGAGGTTGAGCGGGAGCAGCTTCTTCTTCTTGTACGCCTCCTTTAGCGTTGCCTTTTGCTTATGCGAGATCACTCTACTGGCTGCAATTGGAAAAAACATGACGGAACAACAAACATTATTGATATAACGCAGAAGTCATGAGAAAATTTTAGTAGAGTGAGTGCTTAACGCAGAAGTCATGAGAAAATTTTGAAAAGTAATAATTATTGATATAACGTTTGCAAAAAAAAAATCCGTTGGCTACAGCCTTCAGCCTAAAAGCGGGCAAATTGCCGTCATCCCTCAAAGGGATGGTGGGGGGCGAAACGGCAGAGATTTGGCGTAGTAGTGTTTCTGTCAGACTGTCACAAGGAAAGCTGGCTACCTATAGATTCATTCATCTTATCCGGAAAAGAATATCGCGCTCAGCTCCCCAAGTCCAAGATGTGGGTTGTGTTGCGAGCCTGGGTTAAACTGTATCCTGTCCGACTCAGCAGTAGCAATTCTTTGTGACCACCGGAACAGAAAAAGGTCAGTCAATTTTATATGCCAGTCAGGTACTACTAGGTGATCGAAAACCTAACAAGGAGATATAGCTACAGAAAGAAGCAACAAACATTTAATAAACACAAGTGCTTTCTGAAATTAGAAGGGCATAAATTCAGCCACAAGCCTCCAGATCCATGAATCCAGCTGCTAAAAGATTGTGGGGGGCTAAACGAACTGAGCCCACACGGGAAATATTGCATCGAGCAAGAACATATGCAACTACAGTAGTGAACAGGATAGCTAACCAGCATTTTGATTGGAATCTTGGGAAGCTTTTGCCTGACTAAATGCAGCCTCGCTCGTATACAATTTCGCGTAATTCAGTAGTAATTCAGGGAGAAACAGTCTGAATTGGAGGCAATAGTTCAGGGAGGGTAAAAAACATAGATGAAATGTCTATTAGCAAAATAAGCAGGGTAGCAGCAAAGTAATTATTCACCAACAAGTAGTCAACTAACAGCATTAGGCGTAGGCTGTAGGCATGTGATGAGACATCTTTGTTGGTAACTTGTTGCTACATTGCTCAGCTTGAGGTCGAAAATCAGGCCACCAGGAAAACACTACTTTGACCACAGCGAGGAAGCAGTGACCAAGCTATAATTTCATTGTTGGGCAAATTCTCATAATTCCGCAAAATGCAATACCCAAAGCTACAATTCACATGTCACATAAAGTCGACAAGACTAATTTCAGCTAACTAGTAACTGCGCACGCTGGCAGGCAATCCCAGACGCAAATTTGCAATAGGCAATAAGACAATAAAAAATGTTGTTTTAAAAAACAAAGGACTACTACCTTGTCTGCTCCTCCCTGCCCGCGGCCGTCGTAGATGCGCAGGCTATCAGGCAAGTGCCTGCAGCAGTTTCGCTGCTCGGCACCTCCCGGTCCACTGGCGGACGGCCGGCCGGCCGGCGCTGCAGGGGGTGGCGCACGGCTGCAGCAGCAGTGCAGCTCCTCGGCGAGCGAGGGGCAGAAGCGAGTTACAGGCCCGCCGCGGTGCCGCCGGCTGCCCTCGTCAGTGGATTGGGGTTAACGAGGGCCAGATGGGATGGGGAATCGAACGCGAACGGAGGCGCGGTCAGGCTCAGGCAGGCGGAGGCGGAGCAGCCGAGAGGAGGCGGTCGATCTACTTCCAGCAGGCGGCGGAAGCTGCGGAACAAGCGGTGTGGTGGTGTTCAGGTGAGGCTGAAGTCGAGACGGGAGGCGGTGCGGTGGTGAAGCGACGGGGAGGCGGCGTGGTCAAGCGCGGCAGCGCAGGTGGCGGAGTGGAGGGGGAGGAGCCGTGCGGGGAGGCGCCGACCGCCGAGTCGTCAGGAAGAAGCGCGTCGCGAGGAAGAAGCGGGGGAGGCGCCGACCGCCGAGTCGTGAGGAAGAAGCGCGTCACGAGGAAGAAGCGTGTTGCGAGGAGCCGTGCGGGGCGGCGCCGTCCCGACTCGGGAGGTGGGGAAGACTGGGCACGGGGAAAAGAGGGGGTTAGGGTTGCGCCGGCCTGGGCCGTTGGGCTTCCAAATGGCCGGACCAAGCAACTCGGGGCCAAAATAGATGGGGGGTTTCGGCCCGGGGTAGAAGGGGGGATCCCGGTGGGATTCTGGGCTCCCAAAGGGGCCCTAGAAGACCGATTCTCCCGGGGAGTAGGAACTCACGAATGGGGAATGGTCGGGTCTTCAGGAAGCGTACGTGCGCTGGAAGATCGACACGGTGGGAGTTGTGTGGGTGCTGAGTCGCCAAGATGAAGGCCATGTAATCCTAGCATGTAAGGTGAGCCGAGTGAAGCAATGAAATAACGAGCCAAGATACAGGCCGTCCGTGCGGCCGCGGCGTTCGTCGGCGGAAAAACTTATGTCGGTGCGTTCGTGCGCCATTGCTGTGTGCTTGAGCTCCCTCTCGCGTTCGTGCGTGAGTGATCAGTCCATAGGCGGTTCCAACACTGCGCCGACGCTGCCCGACGAGTACAGTGTCAAGGACCTTGCCGTCGAGCACGCCTTATACTTCCACCTCCCCTCCGGCGAGTTCCGGGCTTCCGGCTCCTGCGCTGCAGCCTCCAGCGCCGCGTCTGGTACGTCGTCGCCTCCACTGGCAGCGGCGGTGGAGAGGCCGAACCCCGGCACTCGAAAGCGATCGACGACCCTAGTCTAATCCCCAAATTAATGGACTCCCGGTTCATGACGACGGTTCTCCACGGCAACCTGCACTGGCCGCCTCTCGAACTCCCCGACGCCGACCATACGGAGATCATCGTCTTCGACACCGTGTCGGAGACGTTCGGCAGCATGCCGGGGCCGCCGGCGTCGTGGGCGCCGAAATGGCTGAAGCTGTTCCAGATGGGAGAGCTGCTCGCGGCAGCGGACTTTGGGCAGGAGGAGCACGTCGACCTCTGGGTCCTCGAGGACTACGGCGCCGCCGGGCGGTGGGTTCGCCGGCACCGGGTCGCCTCGCCGTGGAATCAAGGCAAGGAAAGGCCGCGTGGCCGATCAGCCATGCATTCCGTGGCGGCGGCTGCCAACGGCGAAGGCAACGTCGTCATCCTCGGCAACAGCAAAGGGGGTTGGCGGTGTACGACACGAGGAGGGGGGAGGCGGCGGGGAGGAGCGTCGGCTCGGTGATGCGGTGGGAGTTCGTGACGAGGCATGTGTTCTCAGGGAAGCAGGTGGAACACGCGTGCTTCGGCCCGCCGCCGACGGCCGACTCCCCGTCTATACTTTTTGTTGAATTGTAAAGGGAACAATACAATGAATAGTGTAGAAGACAATGTAAATGAAAACCTTTAGGCCTCATTCGTTTTCCACGGGATCAATTCCGATCGGAATGAATAAATATAAGAAGAAAATCATGATAGTTACTATAAGAGATCCGGATTTATTAATCCGGGTCGAAAATTAATTTGCTCATGATAGGTACACCAAAAGACTCGGAATCAATCAACTAGTCAAGAGGTGTGGAACCAATCCGGCTCTGCGGTCTCTTGTTCTACCTATCATTATTGTTAAATTAAATTTGATCCGGAATAAATCCGAGTCCATATCATAATTTTCTGCATACATTTATTATTCCGGCCGGATTGAATCCCACAGAAGCGAACAAGCCCTTAATCTTTATTGATGAACAATGGTACATATATAGTACATGCCCAAGGGGCAGTTTGTAGGATGTAAAGGCACTTGGTAACTGCCATTAGCAGTTGCTAATCATACCTTCGTTATCTTATAATTGATCATTAGAATATTAAGAATATTCTCAACACTCCCCCTGATCAATTATCTTCTAGAATCTCCAATGTTCATCATAGTTACTAATTCTTGAAAAAACCCTGTGGGAAAAACTTAGATATACATTGATATATCATGATAAAACTCCTTAAAACCCAATGGGAAAATATAGGAGAAAACACCATGATAATCATGTGTATGCCCGTACAATATCATCTTAAAAAACCCCTGTGGGGAAAAACAAGATGATATGACATACATAATGTTGATATTGCCTTGTTAAAAACTTCATATGAGAAACCATCAAAGTAAAACTAATATAAACAAAAGAGTACAATACGATGCACAAAGGATTTATTTATTCAAATTTACTCCCCCGGATTTCTGCAAGTCTCTCATACCAATTCTTTCAACACATTTATGAAATGATGAATATGGTAGAGATTTTGTGAATAAATCAGCAAGATTATCACATGACATAGTTTGCAGAATCTCTATTCCCCCATCCTGTTATAACTCATGGGGATAAAATAACTTCGGAGTAAAATGCTCAATCAAGTTACTCTTGATGTAACATGATTCCATTTGTGCAACACAAGCAGCATTATCTTCAATGATAATCGTTAGTGCATCAAGTGCACCAATTCCACATAATTTGAATATGTGGTCAATCATTCCGTGAAGTCAAACACACTAATGTGATGCTTCATACTATGCAATTATCTTAGAATGATTAGTGGAAGTAGACACTAAATTCTGCTTGGAAGATTTCCAAGAAATATTAATTCCACCATTTAAGAATACAAAGTCTGTCTGGGATCTGCTATCATGGGGATCAAATGGATAGCCTGCATCTGCATAGCCTAAAAGATTTTGATTTTGATTTCTTTGATAGAACAATCCAAGATCTCTAGTGCCGTTAAGATACCTGAATACGGTCTTAACCCCGACCCAATGTCATTTTGTTGGAGCTGCACTATGTCTTGCTAGTAGGTTCACTGCAAATGCAATGTCCGGCTGGGTACTATTAGCAAGATATATCAATGCTCCAATGACACTTAGATAAAGAACCTCAGGTCCTAAAATCTTTTCACCCTCATCCTGTGGTCTGAAGGGATCTTTCTCAATATCCAAAGATCTCACCACCATAGGAGTCTTAAACGGGTAGGCTTTATCCATGTTGAATTTCTCCAACATTTTCTGAATATAGGCACCTTGATGTACAAATATCCCAGATGGTAAATTTTCAAGCTGTAGGCCTAAACAAAGTTTGGTTTCACCCAAATCTTTCATTTCAAACTCCGTCAAATGATGACGAGCTTCACTAATGTCATGTTTGTTACCAATGATATTAATATCATCAACATAGACAAACACAATGCAAATATATGTTGTAGTTTTCTTGATGAAAACACATACACAATCATCATTGATTATGTATCCCTTATGCTTAAGGAATACTCAACCGATTGTACCACATTCGGCTTGATTGTTTTAAGTCATATCATGACTTTCGCAACTTAACACAAAAACATGTTGTTATTTGCCTTAGAATTTGATATACTTATTCTACTAGGAACATTCATGTATATCTTAGAATCCAATGACCCATACAAATATGTGGTCACTATGTCCATCAAATGCATAGATAGACGATTTTGTACTACCAAAGATATTAAGTATCTAAATGTTATGCCACTCATAACTGGAGAATAAATTTTGTTGAAAATCAACATTAGGCCTTTGCGTAAAGCCTTTGCAACTAGCCTTGCATTATATCTCACCAATTCATTGTTTTCATTCTGTTTCCAAATAAAACAAATTTATATCCAATAGGATGGACACTAGGAGGTGGTGGTTTAACACCAGAAAACACTTCCCTTAGTGAGCAAGGCTATCTCTGTTTCTATTGCATCCTTTCTATATGTTCCAATCCGAGCGCATCAGGCTCTCTACCATGGATTTTAGATCTGGATCACTTTGAAGTATTTCAGCAATTTGTTCAGAGAAATAATTGTTGACAATGATAATAAGACTCTCCAGTCTCTATGTAATTAATGGTGAACCCTTAATAGATCATCATGATTTCCCAAAACAATCGATCTAGGGTCTTTAGATTTCTCGGTGTCATAATGTATGGGCATATGTGAGCTGGGTAATAACCAAATCTCTCTCAAAAGAATTGATTACTAAAAGATTTGTATCAACAAAAGTTGATCTTCGTTTACCATTTTCTTTTATTTCGCATCTTACATCTTAGAATTGCCTCTCCCCCTCTTGCGTCCTAGAGGGATTATTCGAGTGGTTATCTTTAGGATCTTTCACTCTTTCAGGCATGTTCTTTGCAAGATAAAAGGGTTTAAGAACACCTTTGTATTTGGTAAACAAATCTGGCAGATTATTTGCACCATTTGCAAATCTATAAGTCTCTAAACATAAAGTTTAGTGCCCATAGTACGTGGATCATAAAGGACATCTTCTCGCATTCCAATCAATTTCCAGGCATTCAAATTTATGGTACAATTCTCCCCTTAATGCCGGAAAATGATCCTTATTAAAGATACTATCAGCGAAATGAGCCGTACATAGATCTCCTGTCATAGGTTCTATATACTTAATGATCGACTGAGATTTAAATCCCAGAAAGATCCCCAAATTTCTTAATGGCCCCATTGTTGCCGCTGATGTGGTGAGATGGGTACATAAACAACTTACCCAAACTTACGCAAATGGGAAATGCTTGGTTAATTTCCACGTACCAATTGTAAGGGGGATGTAATAATATGCAGTTACTCATGGTTGGATTGATTTAGCAGTTTGCGGTACTGCATGATCCCAACACGATGTAGGCAACTTGTAGTTCCTCAATATTGGTATTGATAAAAGTTTAAAACTTTTTAACCAATGGCTTAGGAAAGCCATTTTAATGTGGATATATCGTACAAAATGCTAAACCCGAATTTTCGATAGAAAATTCAGCAGCATTGTACATTCAAATCGATTGATTTCGATGTTCAGAATAATCAGTCTCCAACTAAATTAGTTAAGACAATATTTTAGCTAGCTTTATTCATGGTTTCATGTCAATAAAGAGACACATTAGATCATCTTATAGATGCATCTATAAATACCATGATTTAACTGAACAATCCACTATCAGGCTGAATCAGTCCACAAAAATCACCTTGAATTCTTTCAAGTAATTTGTTTTGTTTCAGCATTCAATTTCCCTTTAGCACATGTAGTGCATAGAAATCCAAAGATTGTGGGAACTTTGCTTTATACAAATCAAGACTAATGGAATCTCTAATAATCTTCCTCATCATTCCAACTCTAGGATGACTTAGACTATCATGCCCTGCTTGGAATGAATATACATTTGGGGAGATTATTTTATATGCAACAAAAATATAGGTTTTATGTATGTATAGTACAACCCATATTCGAGGGATGGAATTTTCACAAATTTGTTGGCTATATCCCGTAAGGTTAGTGAAGTAAATTAATTATTCTTTCCCATCTACATGTATTTGCACATGAAGACCATTCTTACAGATATCTTTATAGCATAATAGGGTACAAGTTAATCCTGGATACAATAAGGTATCCTCTCTCATTAATTGAGCACTCTTAGGGAGAATAATAGTGGATCAAACTGAACCAACTATTGAAGCATCATACAATGATGATCATAATATTTCCTTCTCTTTTGTTAAGAGTCCGGAAAAATTCAACTCCCAAAGAATATAGTTTCTAGTACCACTATCAACAATACATAATTCCATCCTACATTGGATTGCCATCAATTATATTCTATAGTGTAATAAGAATGCATACTAAAAAGATCTTCTTATTAAACATATAGGAAAACATACATAATCACACAAATGTATTATAATATCCAACATATGAGTATGATATTAAAACACATATGTGCTCACAATACATCCATCACTAGCAAGTTTTCAACTCTTCAAATCACATAGAGTTTGTACAACTTAAATTATTACAACACTGTAACAATCCCACACAATAATCAAATAGATATCAACTTCGGATTGAGACTTAGATGAAATATCCAAACATGTCATTTAAGGAGAACTCTATGAGCATGTCATCAGTACTTGGAAGTTTCTCATTCATGAGATCATGGTTGTCATTTGGTTCCACAGGAGCCATGCTTGAACAACCTACTTCCTTAGTAGTATCAGGAGCATGATTGAAATTTGCTTTATATCTTGTCACTTTGACATTACTTTGCTTTCTTTATGGACTTTTAGTAGAGAGCAACCAAATGTCTTGGAGTACGGCAATCCTCAGCAAAGTGATTAAAAGTGCCACATCTATGACATTTAGTGTCATTCTTGGCCTTAGTATCACCCTTTTGCATAGGATTTGGCTTTTGCTTCTTGTTGAATTTGTGTTTATCAGGCATGTTCTCTGGGTCACCAGAACTGGATCCCATGAACCTTTTATTATTCTGTACACTATGAACCTCAGGAAGAGGTGTTGCACCCATAGGATGCTTATGATGGTTCTTCATTAGAAGCTCATCATATATCTCAACTTGTGTTAGTGTATGATTAAGCGAAGGATATTGAGTGTAATTACTCGCCTGATAATACTATTTGTAATACTTAATCCATAGGAGGCATGGTAGAAAGAGTTTTCCACCATCCGTTGGTTCTTTCTCACATAATTCAACTTAGAGCAAATTTTATGAACTACATGATTGTAATCTGCAATGGACTTAAAGTCCTGCAAATGTAAATGATTCCACTCATGATGAGCCTCAGGCCATATGAGTTCCTTTTGCTGCTCATAACGCTCTTTAAGCGCAAGCCATAGAACACGAGGGTTTCCCTCCATAAGGTACTCTTGTTTGAGATCCTTATGTATGTAAAACCTTAAAAGCATTAAGGCACCGTACTTATTTTGTTCATCCAAAATGACACCTGCAGTAGGCTTGCTAAGCTATGGCAAAAGTCTGCGGGATGCAAAGTTAATCTTTATATCCGAAGTCCAAGTGGGGTAATTATGACCATCAATGGCAAGTTCATCGAACTCTTTTGCCATGGCCATAGCCTACAAAGTAGGACCACATGATTCAATAATTCATACATGAAATATAATCAAGTGGCTAAACAATGTTGTAATAAATGCAAATTAATTCGAATAGCACAACTCTTCAAGGATTAAGAAAAGTATAAGATAAACAAATAGCATGTAAACCCTCAATTTTCCAATCTCATTAACTTGTATACATGGTAGATAATCTCAAATGCCATAGGACATAGAGTAGATCAAAATGATAGGCAAATAAATTGATGCCAAAGCATGGTCTCAAGGCAAATAATTCATCTTGAATTAAATGCAACCTTTGCTAAGGTCCCTATCACACCATATGTATACTCAAGTTAATGATTGAGCATTTAATTTGGTAATCACTACAATAGTGTAAGCCAAAATTCCCAATGGTAATAAACACTTCAATAGTGTAATCCATTGTAATATTTCGATATTTAATCCTTGTTTTGGGAACATTGTATAGGTAATCATCAATCTTCAAAATGAGCATGATGTAGACCTTTAGTAATAGATCGTCAAAATCCATATACATGGATATGATCTCTATCACAAAATGTTTGTATCCCAAAATTTTAAGAGAAATGCATAAATTAATTGCAAAAGATCACTAGTAATATATTACTAGTGAGTAAAATCACGACATTGAGATGGTGTATGTGATAATAATTATTGCAATAACAAAAATTGAGTATGAAAGTGCATATAAAATGACACAAACATACTTGCATTCTATAATAGAATTCGAAATTGCACGGTACATAAGTGATAAATACACATTTGTACAAAATCATCAAATGTTTGATCTAGACTTAATCAAGTAGCAAGACTAGACAATGATAATCAGCAGTAATTAACATAGGCTATTAGCTAATAAAGATTGAAAGAAAACAGAAATAGGCCCAGCACAGCCCTCACGGCCATCCGGCCCATGACCACCGCCCGGCCCAGGCAGCCTTTTTCCGCCGCCGTTCTCCTGGTTCACCGGGGCAGATGCTCGGCTCAGTTGGCCTGCGCTACAGCAGTTGGCCCATCGGGCCTGACTTCGCTGCGGTCCGGCCCGGTGCGCTTGTGTGCCTCGCGGCCCATCCGCCTAAGTCATCGCGTGCGCGGCCCAGGCGGCCCACGTTGCCGTCATATAAGAGGGTGGCAGTTAGGGCAAACCCTAACTGCCTCCTCCCTCATTCGCACAGTGCAGCCGCCCATGGCGATCGACGGCGCCGCTTGCTCCGCTGCGAAATCCTGCCCCCTCCGCGCCATCCCCAGCCACCGGTCACCGGTTTGGAGTAGATCCGCCACCCACCGTCGTCCATCTGTCACCGAAGCTCGAGCCCGGCACAGATCAGGGATTGGGCCCCCACCGACCCCCGGACTGAAGGACCGATACGGCGAACCAGAGAGGGGGGGAGTGAATGACAGCCGATAAAAATTCTTCTCGAAGGAGATGGAAACTCCAACAAGATGAACACGGCTTCTAACACACGTCTCCGACTCACTACCCAAATTGGCCAAGCGCATGTAGCCACTGGAGTGCCACTGGACCTAGGAACCAACAACCAACCTTCCGACCCGAGAACACAGCGGAACACCAAACCTCGAGTCCACTGACCAACACCGGTCAGACTGGTGAGCACCACCAGTCAGACCGGTCCCTGCTGGTGAGAGTTGGCAACTTCCACTAAGTGGCTTCACACCGGTCAGGCCGGTGTAACACACCGGTCAGACCGGTCCAAGCCTGAAAGTCCCCAAATCACCAAACAGGCCTACCGACCTCCAAACAGACCCAAACTCGAAACAGCTGCAACACAGGACATCAGCGAACACACCTAGACGTTCACCCGAGCAAAAACCCACCGAGGGTTGCACCGGTCAGACCGGTCAAGAGCACCGGTCAGACCGGTGTAGCCTGGGCAGCTCGGGATGAACAGCACCCGCGGGTCAACTCCTTCAAACCCAAACCTCGATCTCCCGAATCGCTCCACGGACTTGAACAAGACTTTGGGGATATTAGGAACACCTCATGAGGAGTCCATAGCCAAGTTTAATCCCACCAAAACTTGTCCAAAAAGGAGGAATCAAAGAAATCCCGCCAAGAACACCTCTAACCTTAGAACTCGGAAAACCCGAAAATCGAGCCCCTTTACTCACGGATTTGGGAGGGGAATCACAGCCCAAAGAACCACGAAGGGTTCCCACAAATTTCCCCCCATCAAATCCCCAAGAGAAAGGTCCCGAAAACAACCCAAGAAAAACACAAAGAAGGGGCTCCGAAAATCACCACCAAGAACAACCGGGAACAACACAACAAGGCCTTGAGGAACCACGCCGAATCATCTATACAAGCCACAAAGGTTCATACAAGGTCTAGCTTGCCGCCCGATCATCCAACCCTCTCACAAGATCTCACCATGAAGCTCTCAAGCTAGTCCTATGAAAATCCTAAGAAAATAGGAAGGGAAAATAGGAAAGCAAATGAACTAGAGTTCCAAGAGAGTTGGCTGCCATCCTCTCACCTCTTGGGTTATATGGAGGCAACCGAAACTCTAAAATACCCATTCCTAATAACTAAGGATACAAGCCCCACAAGGGCGGTTTTGGAAGTCTTCAAGATTTCTCCATCGGACGGATGCCCGGCGACCGCAACCTGCTTAGTCTCGACGCAAGCCTTGCGATCCCGACGCGTGTCCTCCTCTTGGAAGATTCCGGACTGCGTCGTCGCACACCGGTCAGACCGGTACCCACCAGTCAGACCCACCGTTCAGACTGGTCTGGCACTGCTGTAGCACCGTCTTCGGTTCTTCGGTCTTGGCTTTGTGGATCAACCAAGGACCCCAGTGGTTTTCTGGTGAACCACCGGAAACCCCGCGAACTCGGTGTAGCCTCCGCCAATCTTCACTCATGACTCGGCTCCCACGTAGTCCCGACTCGACCTTGGTTTTGAGTCTCTACCAAGAAACCGTCCACGACTTCATCTTGCTGTTCATGCCACCATGCGGCCCGCACTTGACCCCGCCGGCCACCGGGTCCCTCGAACGAAGCCTACTTGTCTTCTCCACACCTGGAGGCCTCACCGGCGACGACCTTTTGCGCTTGTTCTTCACCTGCACCAACACCAGTCAAGCCCCAACCTGCATCTGCAATACTTAGCCAAGAATCAGTCCACACAACGTTGTCAATCACTCATCACACAAGGAAGCGACCATCCACCGGTCCTCGAACCACACATGGTCCTCAATCTCCCCCTTGATGAGTGCATTGACAACACCCTCACGAAAGTAACAAGAGAGAAAAGAAAAAGAAAAGAAACGAACAAAAAGAAACTCCATCAAGCGATCGAAAGCCAAACAAAGGCAAAGAGCAAGATCACTTGAAGAAGACAAGTCTCGGACCCCTTAGGCAAGGGCAACGGCTCGACACATCCGAGACAAAACAAAGCTCAAGCAAAGAGCGCAAACCACCGAAACAAAACTCGAGCAACCACAAAGAGCTCCCCCTGCACACATGCAAGCTCCCCCTGAACCAATGCAACTCCCCCTGGACGAATGCATGCAAACCACTTGAAAACAGGGCAGTTGCAACACTTTTAGCTCACACCGGTCAGACCGGTCATCACCACCGGTCAGACCGGTGCCCAACATGTGCACAGGACCAACACTCACACCGGTTAGATCGGTGACCTCGACCGGTCAGACCGGTGACCAACAGAGCCCAGAAATGGCTCAAAACCACCTCAAAACCTTCTAAATGCATCCAGCAAGCCATTTCAAGCTCAAACTTCTCCCCCTTGTTGGCAATGATGAATCAAGCCAAAAATGCAAAACTTTCAACCTAGAGCTTCTCAAATAGACAAAATTCAACATGGGATGCTACACATGTCCAAATGGGCAAGTTAGATACTCTATAGCTTCGTATCGACATCAACTACAAGATCACCAAGTTTCACAACCATTGGACGAAGCTAAGATGGATTTGGGCAATTTTGCGAAAAACTTGCCTCTCATGAGCAAAGTTCTAAACATGTTCAAAACATATCAAAATGGCAAAGCCACACAAACTTCATGCTAGGACAGCTATTCTAATCATAAGACCATCACAAACACCCACAAGCACCTCATGTCATGTCAAAGCCACTGAGCCATGTGCATACTTCTATGTATGAGACTTCTCATTGGTAGGCATCATGCAACGGTTTTAGCACCCAAAGCAAATTAAATTCAGCACATATGACATGGGAGCACATTTTCCAAGCATTTTACATTTCATTTTCACATTCATAAATGGTACATGAAATGTCTTTGCGACAAAAAGGAACTTATGCCCCTCCATAAGATAAAGCAAGAGGGCTAAACATTCATGATGGCAAATAAGCCTTTGGCCCCATATGATCAATAAACTAGCTATCCAACCACAAATTAAGCATAACCAAGCCACTAAAACATGTCAAGATCATATAAAGGCATTTACACACGAGAGAGCATATATGTGACATTTTTGAAAAACATAGCCATCAACCATGGATATAAATCAAGATGATCAAGAGCTAAGCCAAACTAACCATAACATACCAAACAAGCTCACAAAGACATAAATAGCATTCCATGGTGAACAATGTATATAGGAGAAGCTTTTCTTATCCAATGCATATGATACAAAATGCATGCAATCTAAGATACAAGGATGCCTATACATCATGTTACATATGCCATGCTAAATGCAAGAAATGCACAAAGGAAAGCTATACATATGCTACAAAGGTGCTCCCACACACAAAGCTCACAAACCACCGACTCCTCGAGGGGAGGCAAAAAGGGCTCGACACCACCGGCAAAAGAGCAAAGGAGCACAAAACTCACAAGCTCCCCCTAAACACATGCACTAGGGCCAAAGAGCATACAAAGCTCACCCTACACACATGAGATAGAGAAGGAGCAAAACAAACCAAGTGGCTTGACCAAGGCCACACACTCGAAGGTCACAAATACACTTACCTTTATCATTTCTTCACAATTCACTCATCCTTGTCCACCATCCCCGAAAGTGATGCACCTACATGTCACCACCGGGATATGAAGCCGAAGAACCACCCCCGATATCAACCAAAGGTTCTCCGGGCCATCCACCTGCAACTCAAAACCAAGAGCGAGAGCGAGCAAACGACTCAACACTGGGGTTAGTTCCAAATGTGTAAAACTAGTGCCTAGCCATTTGCTCAATGTGGGGTTAGCACAAACCAAACCGTCTTTCCTACCAAAGCTACCTTCACGAACACCACTACGGTAACCACCATGAGGGAACCAACCCTCTCTACTTGGAGGAGGACCAAAACCACGAAAGAAAGCCCGTGGACTGTCCTTCCTCTCCTTCTCAAAGATAAGACTCCTCTCATCCCCATAGTGAGCTCGAGGGGGAGAATGCCTAGCAAACTGACCTCCTGCAAACTCTCTAGCCCAACCACCAGAACCACGTACTCCAGAACCAAACCTCGCACCTGTACGAGCACAAAACCCAAACTGCTACCTGTCCAGGCCTGCACCGGTCTGACCGGTGCCCCACATCGGTCTGACCGGTGTGACCTGGGCAGCAGCACCTCCAACAGCCTTCCGCTCTTTCCAAGCCCGAACTGTCCTCACACTCGCCTTGGCCCTGGGCAACTGCACATGAGGCTCAAGTACACCATCGGAAGGGTGGTACTTGTCCTTGTTAGCCCACTCCTTTGCCATTCTCTCCTCACGCTTCCTCTTGAAGCAAAACGCTCTCTTGTGACCATCCTTTCCACAAAACTCACAATGGAAACGGATTGACCTGGGCTCTTCACAAGGCTTCTCACTTGGTTTCTCACTAGGCTTTTCACTTGCCTTCTCACTCGGTTTTTCTCTTGGTTGGTTTGGCTTGGATGCAAACTTGTCTTTGGGTGTGAGTTGTGGTGGAACTGAAACATTCCCAAATTTCCCTTCTCTCTCACCACTGCCCTCACCAACCTTATCCAATCCCAAAGTCCAACCATCAAAGCGCTTACAGCTAGCAATCATCATACCAAGCTGAGGTTCTTGACTCGACAACCAACTCAGCGCTTCACGAAACTTATCATTCTCATCTTGCAAGCGACCAACACATTTTGCAAGATCCAAATTCTTCATAGCATGCAACTCACATGTAGAACAAGAAGTAGGAATAGGCACTTTCAAATCAGCCTCAAGCGAAACAATGCGTGAATGAAGCTCAACAATTTTCTTATGCAAACCAGGGCAAGAAGTGCAAGCACCAAGCAAAGTGGGTCTAGATTATAGCTCAGCCAACTCAACCCTAAGCACATCTAGTTCCTCACACTTGGAGGCATACTTCTCCCTAAGATTAGTCAAGTCAGCTAGGAAAGTAGAGCAATCCGCACAATCATTCTCATTAGAGGCAACAGGGCTAGCCTTAAGAGAATCAATTTCAAGCTTGCTATCAAGAACCTGAGTTTCTAGCTCAGCCACTCTAGTCCTAGCATCCTCGAGCAAAGATCTAAGCTCCTTCCTAAGCTTCTTAGCCTCTCTAAGCATGTGATCGCGATTATCAAGCAAGTCAACCAACTCCTCATTCTCCTTGCGCAAAGAAGAGAGCTCGTCACATACCTCATCCTCGGAATCCAAGTCCGAGGCGCCCTTCTGGCTTCTCTTGCTACTCAAACTGCGAGACATGCCGCAGAAATCGTCCTTGAGGCTTAGGCCCGTCACACAGAGGCCGTTGAGATACTTGCCGAGGTTCTTCTTCTTCTTCTTCTTCTTCTTCTTCTTCTTCTTCTTCTTCTTCTTCTTCTTCTTCTTCTTCTTCTTCTTCTTCTTCTTCTTCTTCTTCTTCTTCTCATCCTCTTCGTCTTCATCACTCAAGCTTGAAGATGTGTCCTCGAAATCGGACTCAATGTCACTCGATCTCTTCATCTTCTCTCGAGCCCGTGTCTTCTTCCCATGTCCATGATCCTTCTTCTTGGACTTCTTCCTCTTGTCCTTGAACTTGTGCTTGTTGTGGTTGTTCTCCTTCGGACACTCAGCGAAATAGTGTCCAGCCTTGCCACACTTGAAGCATGTCCTCGTGTTCCTCCTCATGTTCACTCGGTTCTCGTCCAGCCTCTCGAACCGCCTCGTCAGGAGCGCCAACTCTTCTTCTCCAAGTACGTCGAACTCCTCATCTGGCATAGACATCAAGTAAGACAAACAGAACATTCTGGTGGATGGGTTAGTGTTAGCCTTTCCTTTCGAACCACCAACGAGGGCAAGACTACGGGAATCAGTCGGACCCTCGAGCTTGGCAGTCATGCCCCTATCCACCTAAACCGACATGAGCTTCGAGAACAGCTCGTTCACCGTCAGAGTGTCATACTTCTCCGACTCCACAATGGCCTCGAACTTTCCGCTCCATATTGTACAATTCAAAGAGTGTAAGAGCTTGACCGCTCTATCATGATCATCGTATGGGAGCACGTCCACATTGGCCCTCATGTTGTTCACAACCACCGTGAACCTCTAAAACAAGGCATCGATGGACTCACCGGGGAGATGAGTGAAGTTCTCGTACTCTCTCCGGTTAGTCGCATAAATCCGTGGCCGAACCCTGGGCATTCCCAACATGAGCCTCCTTCAAGACCGTCCAAATTCTACAAGCCAAGTGCTCGGTGTGCACCCGATCGAACTCGGCCGACACAAAGCACGAAACAAGTAGTCGACCGCTTTATTGTTGGCGTCGAATCCGTCCCTCGATCTCGGAGCGAGTAAGTCCATCGGCCGGGACATAGCCCGTGTCCACCGTGACATCCCAAAGGATCTGACCCTTTCCGCGGAGGAACGCACCCATCCGCTTACTCCACATCTGGTAGTTCTTGCCATCGAAGTGTGGAGGACCCAAACCCCGTTCCTGATACGCCATCCTTGGATCTTAGACTGGTTAGAGTCAATAAAGACCCCGAACTGGCTCGGATACCACTTGAAGGACCGATACGGTGAACCAGAGAGGGGGGAGTGAATGAGAGCCAATAAAAATTCTTCTCGAAGGAGATGGAAACTCCAACAAGATGAACATGGCTTCCAACACACGTCTCCGACTCACTACCCAAATTGGCCAAGGCCACGTAGCCACTAGAGTGCCACTAGACCTAGGAACCAACAACCAACCTTCCGACATGAGAACGCAGCGGAACACCAAACCTCGAGTCCACTGACCAACACCGGTCAGACCGGTGAGCACCACCGGTCAGACCGGTCCCTGCTGGTGAGAGTTGGCAACTTCCACTAAGTGGCTTCACACCGGTCAGGCCGGTATAACACACCGGTCAGACTGGTCCAAGCCTGAAAGTCCCCAAATCACCAAACATGCATAACTACCTCCAAATAGACCCAAACTCGAAATAGCTGCAACACAGGACAACAGCGAACACACCTAGACGTTCACCCGAGCAAAAACCCACCGAGGGTTGCACCGGTCAGACCGGTCAAGAGCACCGGTCAGACCGGTGTAGCCTGGGCAGCTCGGGATGAACAACACCCGCGGGTCAACTCCCCCAAATCCAAACCTCGATCTCCCGAATCGCTCCACGGACTTGAACAAGACTTTGGGGATATTAGGAACATCTCATGAGGAGTCCATAGCCAAGTTTAATCCCACCAAAACTTGTCCAAAAAGGAGGAATCGAAGAAATCCCGCCAAAAGCATCACGAACCCTAGAACTCGGAAAACCCCAAAATCGAGCCCCTTTACTCACGGATTTGGGAGGGGAATCACAGCCCAAAGAACCACGAAGGGTTCCCACAAATTCCCCCCATCAAATCCCCAAGAGAGAGGTCCCGAAAACAACCCAAAGAAATCACCAAGAGAGGGCTCCGAAAATCACCACCAAGAACAACCGGGAACAACACATCCAAACCTTGAGGAACCACGCCGAATCATCTATACATGCAACAAAGGTTCATACAAGGTCTAGCTTGCCGCCCGATCATCCAACCCTCTCACAAGATCTCACCATGAAGCTCTCAAGCTAGTCCTATGAAAATCCTAAGAAAATAGGAAGGGATAATAGGAAAGCAAATGAACTAGAGTTCCAAGAGAGTTGGCTGCCATCCTCTCACCTCTTGGGTTATATGGAGGCAACCGAAAGTCTAAAGTACCCTTTCCTAATAACTAAGGATACAAGCCCCTCAAGGGTAGTTTTGGAAGTCTTCAAGCTTTCTCCATCGGATGGATGCCCGGCGACCGCAACCTGCTTAGCCTCGATGCAAGCCTTGCGATCCTAACGTGTGTCCTCCGCTTCGAAGATTCCGGACTGCGTCGTCGCACACCGGTCAGACCGGTCAGACCCACCAGTCAGACCGATCTGGCACTGCTGCAGCACCATCTTCGATTCTTCGGTCTTGGCTTTGTGGATCAACCAAGGAACCCAGTGGTTTTCTGGTGAACCACCGGAAACCCCGCGAACTCGGTGTAGCCTCCGCCAATCTCCACTCATGACTCGGCTCCCACGTAGTCCCGGCTTGACCTTGCTTTTGAGGCTCTACCAAGAAACCGTCTACGACTTCATCTTGCTGTTCATGCCACCATGCGGCCCGCACTTGACCCTGTTGGCCACTGGGTCCCACGAACGAAGCCTACTTGTCTTCTCCACACCTGGAGGCCTCACCGGTGACGACATTTCGCGCTTGTTCTTCACCTGCACCAACACCAGTCAAGCCGCAACCTGCACCTGCAATACTTAGCCAAGAATCAGTCCACACAACGTTGTCAATCACTCATCACATAAGGAAGCGACCATCCACCGGTCCTAGAACCACACATGGTCCTCACGGACCTCGGTCGCCGTCGACGAGGCCGAGCCGGCGGCTCCCCCACCCACTCCGGTGGTCGCTCAGGCAGCAGCAACATCGCTCCTCCCCCCGGAAGGAGAAGAGGAGCCCCTACCACGCGTTCCGCCACGCTCTCCCCGAGCGGTGGTGCTCAGGCTGCCACCACCGTCACCGCGCGAGCGTACAACGACATGCGCGAGGCTTGGTGATGGTGGTGCGGACAGGTCGTGCGGTGCCAGCTCGACGGCGTCACCGACATCCCTGGAGAAGAGGCACAACTGTGGAACACTCCGGCGGGCCGCAATGGTCCCCGAGGGCCTCGGCGGCATCGTCTCAAGGACGGATCCGTTAGCAAGCGGACGCCCAGCTGTACTAGTCGGCTCTCTCGCCACCGGAACCGAAGGAGGAGAAACCCGACAGCGACGATGAAGGGGATCTGCGGCGGAGGCAACCTGCGTTGATGGAGATGCCCGCCGAGGCGGCCGGCGGCGCACTGGTGCCCGCGCCGGCGCTGTCCCCTTGGTGGTTGAAGGCCCGGCTGTTTCCTGCCGCGATACGGGCGTTCTGGCGATGGTGAGGAGCGGCAACCGGGATCGACGGGGGCGTCGCCACGACGTTCCAGAGATGGAAAGCCTCGTGCGCGGCGGCGGGTGTCGCCGTGTGATGCTCAACGAGGGAGCAACACACATAGTGCTGGATGAGTTCCCTCAGGCGGCAAGCACGGCGATGAAGAGGAAGGTGCATGACAGAGGCCACAAGTTCGTCGATGGTAGGCATTGTACCTCTCCTAGTTGGAGGCTGACTCCTCCCTTCTTCTCCGGTGAACTCGCCGGTGAACTGCTCCCAGCCTCTTTCTTCTAAGTGATTAGAGCGCTGATAACATGTTGAATTGTAAAGGGAACAGTACAATGAATAGTGTAGAAGACAATGTAAAATGAAAACCCTTAATCTTTATTGATGAACAATGGTACATATATATAGTACATGCCCAATGGGCAGTTTGTAGGATGTAAAGGCACTTGGTAACTGCCATTAGCAGTTGCTAATCATCCCTTCATTATCTTATAATTGATCATTAGAATATTAAGAATATTCTCAACACTTTTGACTTCTTGAGCTAGGAGACTAGAAGTCTGGCACTAGCCACTAGGCATCGTTATTTGGGCATTGTTCAACACTAGATTGTGCAGTGGGGGATTGCCAAGGTTAAAATGAGGACACGTCACACATATTTTTACATGTTCACGCTGTCAAGACAGTGAAATACCATACGTCCTGTTTTGAGGTGTGTGTATATGGCACCCTGTGCTTCGGTGTTGTGGTGTTGGTTCCTGGTGTTGTTTGTTCTCCTAGGTAGCCTCCTTAATATAGTCCAAGGGGCGGGTTCCTTGTTGGTTACAATGTAGGAGTCTTAGTAGGATTACATGCACTGGTAGGGAGGGGGCTTTAGTCCCAGTTGGAGAGGTGTTTAGATCTCTCCAGTCCAACCGAGACTAAAGTTCAGAGACAAAAGCCCCCCTTTAGTCCCGGTTGGTATTACGAACCGAGACTAAAGGGGGGCACGCCAGCACCTGCGCCCACCCCCCTTAATCGTTTCTCTTTTTTTTGGTTTTCAATTTCAGCATATATTCTAATTGTTGTCTAACCGTTATGCACGTATACGTATTTGAACATGTATATAGGTATATACCTGTCTATATATACCATATACACAGTTAGACTTATATATAAAGTTTTTGAAGTTAGACTTATATATAAACTTACAAAAACTTAGAAATATACACATCAAAATAGATAGTATTTATACATCAAAATATTGTTCACTTCAAATTTCTAGTCTATTAGATTTTTTTGGATGCATCATAATAATGTTTTCCTGTTGGCATAACCACCTCCTCATGGATGAATCCTAAGAGACTTTCTTGAATCGCCGAAAGACGATCCTTCTGAATGACCTCGTCCTTAACCATATCCATCCGTATAATGTGCAAATATGTTAATATATTGCACCCAACCATTTAATATATAGAAGCATCTGTATAATGTGCAAATATGTGTTAACACCAAAATTTGGTAAGGAGTCTGACTTGTGGGTCCAGCTCGGTGAGGAGTCCGTTTGGTGGAAGGAAAGGATTTTTCAGATGTATTCGGCAAAGAAGTCTGCGGTCGGCTATCTGCTCCCGTTCGGCAAAGGAACAGTTGAGCTGATTTTGCGGGATTGGACGGTGACGTGGCTCAAGCAGGAAGGACGAATGGATGGATAGGCGATCAAAGCTTAGAGATAAGTTAGGCAGCGAATCCATTCGAGATTGTACTTGGCAGGGTATAAATATGAGCCCTGAATGTATGTAATACACACAATCATTCTTCAATACAAACCGGCCTTACGCCAAACCCTAGAGTCCTTTTGTCGTGTCGTCGAGTTCTTCGAGAGGGTTCATCGATCCGTCGACCTCCGTGAGTACCGCAACCTTGTATCATGTCTAGTATCATGCGGTGGATTTAGATCTGATGCAAGTAGTCTTGTTGCCATGCTTCGTGTCATGCGGTAGATTCAAGCTTGGTTCAAGAGGGTTTCTTGTTAGGTCATGAGCCATGCGGTAGGCTAAGATCTAGCTTGAAGCTAGTTATCGGCTCTATTGGATTTTGGCAAGATCTAATAGATTCATTAAGTTACCCTGTGTTGCTTTGAGTTTTGCTTTATGTTTAAATTCATGTAACACCTTTTGCCCAATCTAGATCGGTTTGGATCGGCTTTATCCCTCTCGTGATCCTCGTACGAGTAGATCTCGTGTTTTAGCACGTGGATCTTGTGCTTTCCTATAGCCGAAACCGAATCGATCTAGGTTGTTACGTGTTGCGGGTTCAAGCTTGCCAATGTTGGTATAAATCTTGAAAGAACTGAGTATCATGCGGTAGATGCAGGTTTTGGGGTTGCTTTGGAGCTAATCATCCGGTGGATTAGATTTCGAATCAATCTGATAGATTTATTTCGCTTGGTAATGTTCGTTCCTTCTTCATGGACCCCGGATCGGATGTTCAGCCGTATTCGGTTATTTTTCTTCACGAGTAGGACACATGCGTAATTCATGCTTTAAATAACGTGTGCTTTTAGCTTTCCATATTTAGATTGTATCATGCGGTGGATAGATCTATTTGTGGAAAGTGGTGCGATTTTTCATGCAAGTTGTATCATGCGGTGGATAGATTTGCTTGGTGTCGTACCCGACGGATTTTTAAGTACCTATACATGCGGTAGACTAGTGCTTTGGATCTATGCATGCTTATTTATTATATGTTTACGTTCGCGCTTTACTTTATCCATTTATTTAATGTTAGTTATCATGGGGATCGGTCATGGCCTCGTGCACGTACATCTTTGCTCAAACAAAGACCGATTCATCGTCATGCTCACGTCATCCATTCGGCGTTGTTACTTTTCCTTTTATAAGTTCCCGAATGGCTTTCAGTTTATTGGCAGATAGCTTTCTATAGCTATGTGTCATCCCATTTGGCTTCTTAGCCGTAAATATGGAACTGTCTGGTACCACCCGGCAAGTTCCAAGCTTTGGTATCTATCTACTTTATCTTTTGTTAATTTTCAGGAAAAAATTGACTGGCACGTCTCGTGATTCTCTGCGCGTGTGAAGCCAGCTTTGTTCGGCTTGCTGTGTGCTTGGCGTCGGGTGCACATTTTGCGTCAACAATATGTTAATATATTAGGAAATGATGTATTATTAATAGGTTTATTTAATTAACTTACATCATAATTTCCGGACTTTGCACTTGCCAAACATCATATGTGCTCACAGACATAGTATCCACATAAATTATTTCCTTGTTCCTATCTCAAACACTAAAGTGGATAGGAGAAAATGTTATGAAATATAAGTATGATAAATTTAAATTTTCTAGAATCTGAAGTTATTATTTGGATTATGTACCGGATAATCAGTATAGAATGTAATTGTTGGGTTAAATTCACCTTCTTTCTCTGCAATGAATTTTTGCCAAGCTCTGAGGAAAATTAATGAGAGATGATGTGTTAGTAAAAGCATATCTTGAAACAAATATTGAAGGTTTGGTAACTTGCAGGTAAGAGAATATATATATATATATATATTGCATTTAAAAGAATTATTACACTTGAAACATATGTTGAAGGTTTTGGTAACTTGCGGGATTTTTTCTCAATGAATCCCACACCATGACGCTGCTATTGTCGGCTTGAATGATCATAAGAATCCAGTGGAAACTGTACATACATGGTCATAATAGTCTTACAAATTAGAACTAAATAGAATTAGCAAAGACAATTAGATGGCAATTGCACATACTCGCAGCTGTGAGGTGGTAGTATGAGATCCTTGTCATGAAACCTACACGAGGTCCTATAGATTGTCGCGATTGTAGTGTCTAGTTGATGCTTGATCTCAAACTCATTGACTTTTGATGGGTCCATGAAACCAATACTGGCAATATTCTTTTTTTGCATCTCACGTTTTTGCAGGCTACCAAAAAGGAAATACAAATTTAATTAGTAAATCCACATATGTAATAATTTAATTAATAACATAAAAAAGACGCCACTTACAGACACCAAGTGAGGATAAGATCGGTACTAAGGGCATCTTGATGGTAAACTTCAAAAATATCTTTGAAATCCAGCGAACCACCTTGTTGCTTCCAGTGGCAAAATCTTCGGGCGCAACAAGCATAGCTATGTTATGTACTCCTTTCAGTGATTGCCGCATGTACCACTCATAAAATTTGTACATCTTAGGTGAGAGCTTAAGTTCTAGTTCTGGCTTGACAAGAGGTTTTCCTAGCTGAAAGGGCCATCTATACTCGAAACTTGGATCCTGGGGTGGTTCTTCATGACCGAGTGCAACACCTAAAGGCATCCTTGTTTCTTCCATGAAACCAAGGAGCTTTACTACTTCTTGTGTAGGCATTTCTCGCTACTGCTCGTTCCCCGTGCATTGAGGCCGGAGGGAACGTAAGTTTGTGTCCTCATCGACGCATCTTCTTTAGACGATGTCGACACCAGTATGGGCATCATCAATTTCTTGCTGTTTTCACTCATTAGTTTGAAAAACCCAAGTTTTGATAGATCTAGTTGTTTGGTCTTCTCTAGCTCCCTCCGTTGCTGTTTTGTATTCAGATTGCTGAAAAATTCATGGACATGTTGTCTAACCGTTATGCACGTATACGTATTTGAACATGTATATAGGTATATACCTGTCTATATATACCATATACACAGTTAGACTTATATATAAAGTTTTTGAAGTTAGACTTATATATAAACTTACAAAAACTTAGAAATATACACATCAAAATAGATAGTATTTATACATCAAAATATTGTTCACTTCAAATTTCTAGTCTATTAGATTTTTTTGGATGCATCATAATAATGTTTTCCTGTTGGCATAACCACCTCCTCATGGATGAATCCTAAGAGACTTTCTTGAATCGCCGAAAGACGATCCTTCTGAATGACCTCGTCCTTAACCATATCCATCCGTATAATGTGCAAATATGTTAATATATTGCACCCAACCATTTAATATATAGAAGCATCTGTATAATGTGCAAATATGTGTTAACACCAAAATTTGGTAAGGAGTCTGACTTGTGGGTCCAGCTCGGTGAGGAGTCCGTTTGGTGGAAGGAAAGGATTTTTTCAGATGTATTCGGCAAAGAAGTCTGCGGTCGGCTATCTGCTCCCATTCGGCAAAGGAACAGTTGAGCTGATTTTGCGGGATTGGACGGTGACGTGGCTCAAGCAGGAAGGACGAATGGATGGATAGGCGATCAAAGCTTAGAGATAAGTTAGGCAGCGAATCCATTCGAGATTGTACTTGGCAGGGTATAAATATGAGCCCTGAATGTATGTAATACACACAATCATTCTTCAATACAAACCGGCCTTACGCCAAACCCTAGAGTCCTTTTGTCGTGTCGTCGAGTTCTTCGAGAGGGCTCATCGATCCGTCGACCTCCGTGAGTACCGGCAACCTTGTATCATGTCTAGTATCATGCGGTGGATTTAGATCTGATGCAAGTAGTCTTGTTGCCATGCTTCGTGTCATGCGGTAGATTCAAGCTTGGTTCAAGAGGGTTTCTTGTTAGGTCATGAGCCATGCGGTAGGCTAAGATCTAGCTTGAAGCTATTTATCGGCTCTATTGGATTTTGGCAAGATCTAATAGATTCATTAAGTTACCCTGTGTTGCTTTGAGTTCCGCTTTATGTTTAAATTCATGTAACACCTTTTGCCCAATCTAGATGGGTTTGGATCGGCTTTATCCCTCTCGTGATCCTCGTACGAGTAGATCTCGTGTTTTAGCACGTGGATCTTGTGCTTTCCTATAGCCGAAACCGAATCGATCTAGGTTGTTACGTGTTGCGGGTTCAAGCTTGCCAATGTTGGTATAAATCTTGAAAGAACTGAGTATCATGCGGTAGATGCAGGTTTTGGGGTTGCTTTGGAGCTAATCATCCGGTGGATTAGATTTCGAATCAATCTGATAGATTTATTTCGCTTGGTAATGTTCGTTCCTTCTTCATGGACCCCGGATCGGATGTTCAGCCGTATTCGGTTATTTTTCTTCACGAGTAGGACACATGCGTAATTCATGCTTTAAATAACGTGTGCTTTTAGCTTTCCATATTTAGATTGTATCATGCGGTGGATAGATCTATTTGTGGAAAGTGGTGCGATTTTTCATGCAAGTTGTATCATGCGGTGGATAGATTTGCTTGGTGTCGTACCCGACGGATTTTTAAGTACCTATACATGCGGTAGACTAGTGCTTTGGATCTATGCATGCTTATTTATTATATGTTTACGTTCGCGCTTTACTTTATCCATTTATTTAATGTTAGTTATCATGGGGATCGGTCATGGCCTCGTGCACGTACATCTTTGCTCAAACAAAGACCGATTACTGTCATGCTCACGTCATCCATTCGGCAGTGTTACTTTTCCTTTTATAAGTTCCCGAATGGCTTTCAGTTTATTGGCAGATAGCTTTCTATAGCTATGTGTCATCCCATTTGGCTTCTTAGCCGTAAATATGGAACTGTCTGGTACCACCCGGCAAGTTCCAAGCTTTGGTATCTAACTACTTTATCTTTTGTTAATTTTCAGGAAAAAATTGACTGGCACGTCTCGTGATTCTCTGCGCGTGTGAAGCCAGGTTTGTTCGGCTTGCTGTGTGCTTGGCGTCGGGTGCACATTTTGCGTCAACAATATGTTAATATATTAGGAAATGATGTATTATTAATAGGTTTATTTAATTAACTTACATCATAATTTCCGGACTTTGCACTTGCCAAACATTGTATGTGCTCACAGACATAGTATCCACATAAATTATTTCCTTGTTCCTATCTCAAACACTAAAGTGGATAGGAGAAAATGTTATGAAATATAAGTATGATAAATTTAAATTTTCTAGAATCTGAAGTTATTATTTGGATTATGTACCGGATAATCAGTATAGAATGTAATTGTTGGGTTAAATTCACCTTCTTTCTCTGCAATGAATTTTTGCCAAGCTCTGAGGAAAATTAATGAGAGATGATGTGTTAGTAAAAGCATATCTTGAAACAAATATTGAAGGTTTTGGTAACTTGCAGGTAAAAGAATATATATATATATATATTGCATTTAAAAGAATTATTACACTTGAAACATATGTTGAAGGTTTTGGTAACTTGCGGGGTTTTTTCTCAATGAATCCCACACCATGACGCTGCTATTGTCGGCTTGAATGATCATAAGAATCCAGTGGAAACTGTACATACATGGTCATAATAGTCTTACAAATTAGAACTAAATAGAATTAGCAAAGACAATTAGATGGCAATTGCACATACTCGCAGTTTGTGAGGTGGTAGTATGAGATCCTTGTCATGAAACCTACACGAGGTCCTATAGATTGTCGCGATTGTTGTGTCTAGTTCATGCTTGACCTCAAACTCGTTGACTTTTGATGGGTCCACCAATACTGGCAATATTCTTTTTTTGCATCTCACGTTTTTGCAGGCTACCAAAAAGGAAATACAAATTTAATTAGTAAATCCACATATGTAATAATTTAATTAATAACATAAAAAAGACGCCACTTACAGACACCAAGTGAGGATAAGATCGGTACTCAGGGCATCTTGATGGTAAACTTCAAAAATATCTTTGAAATCCAGCGAGACCACCTTGTTGCTTTCAGTGGCAAAATCTTCGGGCGCAACAAGCATAGCTATGTTATGTACACCTTTCAGTGATTGCCGCATGTACCACTCATGAAATTTGTACATCTTAGGTGAGATCTTAAGTTCTAGTTCTGGCTTGACAAGAGGTTTTCCTAGGTGAAAGGGCCATCTATACTCGAAACTTGGATCCTGGGGTGGTTCTTCATGACCGAGTGCAACACCTAAAGGCATCCTTGTTTCTTCCATGAAACCAAGGAGCTTCACTACTTCTTGTGTAGGCATTTCTGCTACAGCTCGTTCCTGTGCATTGAGGCCGGAGGGAACGTAAGTTTGTGTCCTCATCGACGCATCTTCTTTAGACGATGTCGACACCAGTATGGGCATCATCAATTTCTTGCTGTTTTCACTCATTAGTTTGAAAAACCCAAGTTTTGATAGATCTAGTTGTTTGGTCTTCTCTAGCTCCCTCCGTTGCTGTTTTGTATTCAGATTGCTGAAAAATTCATGGACATGTTGGGTACCGATCGTTGTTTTTCCTTCTTCTTCTGTCGTCTCCCATGCTAGCTTCCCTTTGCTGATGGGCTTAACCATTTCCTTTATCGTTGGTGGTTTTGGTGGTTGCACTGGGTTGGAAGATTGTGCTCCGACGGCTTTTTCGGTTGTGCTTTCGTGGCTAGGTGGTTTTTTTCTATGGTTTCTTCTGTGGTGGTTTCTTCTGCGATGGTTTCTTCTGCGGTGGTTTCGCGGTTTTTTCAGATATGCTTTGGTGGTTGGGCGGTTTTTCTGATGTGCTTTCATGGCTGGGCGGTTTTTTCTGCGGTGTTGCCGTGTTTTTTTTGTGCTTTTGATGGCGCTTGCTTTGCCGCCATTGGTTTTTCTGCTTTTTTGGAGGTGATTCAGGATTGATGTCAATATCATGGCTGGAGCTCGCACCTCCAGAATTGAATAATGGTTCTTGTGTAGACGGTGAGCGAGGTGATATTGAAGGTCGTGAGGACGACCTAGGAGATGATGATGGTCGCGACTGCGGGGGATCTGTAGGAGGGATTGATCCCTCCGTCTGGGGGATTATAATGTAACGTTTGGGCCATAACACTAAAAAAACCTTGTGATCTATGACGGTCGATTTTCATCACGAATCATCCAATTTTCATCATAAAATAGCATCTATGACGAAATTTCATTTCGTCATGGATTGAGCGTCACAAATCATCTCTCGTGACGTATTAATGTTTTCGTCATGGATTGACGTAATCCATGACGTTTTCAGACCGTCATAGATTGGTGTAAAGCCCAGTGAACCCAGCCCAAAGCCGAAAATCTGTGACGAAAGTTACCGTCATGGATTAACTTGCCACATCACTTGTTGAGATGATTTGGCAGATGACGTGGCGATTATGTGGCAGATGACGTGGCAACGGTGTTTTAAAAACGTGTCGCTGACGTGGCAGCCACGCGGCGCTGACGTTGCAACCACGTGGCGCTGACGTGGCTGCCAGATGACGTGAGTGTATGCAATTTTTTCCCAGACTGAATTTCAGCCTATATAAATCCATTACAGCCCAGCCCAGATACATTCCTAACACATCCCATATACATTTCAGCCCAACAAATGCCCAACAGATTCAAAACAGGTATATAAATTTCAGAAATTGCCAAATCACCATATATTTTACCATATTAATAGAGATCACCAGAATATCAACAGACCAACAAATCACATACATTTTCTATCTAGCATCACCACCCACCGTTTGGCACCATAAACATTGTCTTTGACCAAGGTTTGACACCCTTCTCTTTCACCGTTTGGCACCATAAACATTGTCTTTGACCAAGGCTTGACACCCTTCTCTTTCATATTTATAACCACACTGTACCTGCACATACACATAGTATTTGAGGATACTGAGGTCTTGCATATTCAGATCTTACATTTCTATATCTGTGTTCTCTACAGCTCAACAAAGTATACAATATGCAGTACTTCACAGGCTGAACAACTATCACTATGTTTAAAAAAGTGATTATTGCAATTTCGAGTAGATAATAGCGCTAAAATTTCTAGTAGCTAATAATGGAAGCACAAGTGAATTCAGACTTGTTATATATATAGTTTGATTTATGTTATCATTAGTAATCATTCCATGTGGGGCTGGGAGGGTTTAAGCAATGATTTTCTATTTAATATCTGGAGGTTCCAGCCGAAGTTATCCAGGTACTAGGATCTTGGAGAGGTGCTTCTTCACTTTCCCAGCGCATGCTTTGAATGTGGGGATACCTTCAGCACAACCACCTGGAGCTCAGTTCACAGCGAGTAGCCAAGCACATATGTTGGTTTCGCAGATTATTGAGTACAATCAAACTAGTACGCAAGGAATCAAACTGAATATATGTCTATATTAAAGAAAAGGAAATCAGAAGACTAGTATGCAAGCAATCAAACTGAATATATGTCTATGTTAAAAAGGAAAAGGAAATCAGAAGTGGCATGTTGTGAGTTTCTGATACTAATCTAGTAGGCCGCAAAGCGGCAGTCATCCAGTAATTTTATATGCATATATCTGTTTGCAATTCAGAATCTTTAGCCAACTTTCCACAAAAGTGGTGAGTTAAAGATAAGTAGATCAGTATCGAGTATAAGAAAAATGTGTAGTCCGATTGATGCTGCATTGCTGTAAACCCAAGCAAACATGAACTGATGCCATGTGAACATATTAAACCAAGAGCTAACTCTGGGCACCGAACAAGTCACCATCTAGGAGTGCAATCAATGAGCATTTGATTAAGCTAACTTGTAACACCCCAGAATAGGAACAACATTATGGAGTGTTACCACACCACAACAAGCTATTATAGGCACACACATAAGAAAAAAAAGCAACAAAGAGATAAATTAATAGAGCACGCGGAAGCAAACTAAATCATCTAGGTAACCATCTCAAAACAGGTCCAAAGAGATTATAAGCTAAGCAAGGACTTCCCAACTAAACATTTTTATTACAACACATGTGACCAAAATATATATTTAAAGAATGTGTGTGCACACGTGCTGCTACTCCCATCTACCATCGCACTCCAAACTCAAAGACCTGCGGGGAGGAAAAAGCGTATGAGGTTTATGGAAACCTCAGCAAGCAAACTGCTTCAACCATGCCATTTAAATCACAATAAAATAAGCAGCAATTTAAGAGTCACTATAATCAAAGATGCACCACATAACTTCAAGTAATAAGTTAAAATAAATACTCCACAATAATGCTTCATGATGAATTGCAAATGGTGCAATGCAATGCATGTCTTCACTTCTACCCACACATCCCGAAGGAAGGATATGAGGGCTGCAACCACATTGCTATATCTCAACGTGCGTTTCTGTACCGGTACTTACCTCACCAATCCGGCTATGGTTTTCTTCATATGCATAAAAACATTGAGAATGCAAATGCAAGATTGCAATGCATTAACTTCATATACTTCATAATTCTTAACTTCAATTCAGAGGTAAAGCCACACGTGCATCAAAATACTCCGATGTAAAGATAAATTCAGATTGATCTTGCTGGTGTGAGGTACTGAAATTAAATGGAGGCAATTCAAACAACAAAGTTAAAGCATTTAGATCATCGCTACGTTTACTTGCCTTTACCGAAGATCAAGAACGTGAGCTAAGCACGATCCGAAGGCGCACCACCTGTCCACAAACATATCTCAGCACCAACACATACACACAAGCATAAAGAATTTAAATCACAGCGCTCCTACGTCCGAACCCGACATTCTCACAAAAAGACACACAAGTCTAGACATGACAGCAGCGATAAGTCTTCTCTTTTTTGTATCTTTTAATTCTGATGGCTAAAAATTCCAATCTTGTGCCAAAAGAAAGAAAACTTCAGTAGTCACAACTTTCTAGTGATCCATCAAGAGGGGAAAAATCATGAACAAAGACTAATCTTGAGATGAATCTCATACTGAAAATCTGGCAATCTCTGCAGAACAGTCCTAGAAAAATGGGCATATCTTGAGCTCCAAAATTCATATGAATATGTACTTAACCAATATGGAAAGGTTATGAAATTCTCTAAAACTTCTTTAGTCATCCCAAGATCCAGTTCTGTCGTTTGGGTTGCCTAAAATTTATGTGAACAGATACTGCTCAGAATTACGATGCTGAAAAACTGACAGAAAGAAACTTCGATATCTCTTAGATCTTAAATCCGATTGTAGTGTTCTTTACGGATATGGAAACCCCTAAAAATTTCCTACAACTCATATATAGATTTGTTATTTTTTGAGACCACTAAAAGGGTGTAAAACAGCAATTACAGAAAACTGCACAGATTGATGGTATGCTAAGAACAGCCACGAGATTGAATCCCTAACCCCAAACTTGTCAGCGTTTAATTCCACTAACACACATGAGAACTCATCTAAACCTGTGATAGGGTGCCTACTACAGGGCAACACGATTTACCTAGGATTTCCCTTGCAAATTCTAATGTCGTCGGTGATGGCAGCAATGGCTACCGCTTCTCCTCCTCCTTTGAGTTGTCCACGATGGAAAACTCAAACCCCCTTCATGGGATCAGCCTTGGGATAGCAGACCCCCCTCTTCACTGGGACGGCAACAAGGACAGAAAGGAGTTGAGTTTAAGGAAAACCAAAATGCATGGTAGATGGTACCAGGAGGAAGGGTAGGAGCGCTTATGGCACGACACTCCATTGTCGGCAGCTAGGGTTGAAGGAAGAGAATAGGAAGATGCCGATGTGGGAGGAAAAGAAGAAGAGGAAGAAAAGGAACTGCTCGACTCGGCCAGGACTGGTTCGACTCAAACTCGGTCACCCGACACCATGTGGGTCCGACTTGATTATTGTAGCCGCGGCTACTATAGCAGATATGGTTGAATCTTGGGACTTGCATAACTTTTTGATCCAAATTGCAAATTATGCATGTAAGTAGTGAAACGGAAAGGATTCGACGAGCTCTACGCAACCATGACCTCCGTTCGTCCATCCGAGCGATGTAACAAAACCTCATGTTTTAGTCGTCCACTTTATGTATTCCAATATACAAAGCGTATTTTCCTTTTACGTATTATGGGTGTTACATTCTCCCTCCTTAAAAGAATTCGTCCCCGAATTCACCATCGCTAAGGAAAGAACGAGAAAAGAGCCATATGTATATAAATATTGCTTACCAGTCTCAAAGAGCTCCGGATATTCCCCGCGCATAGAGTCCTCCAATTCCCATGTTGCTTCTCGCTCCGACTGATTAGTCCATAGGATTTTCACATACTTGATAGTCCTATTCCGCATGACACGCTGAGAGAAATCCAATATACGCACTGGATGGCATTTTATAGTCAAATCCTTCTCAATAATCACTGGCTCAGCCTCCATCCTCTGCTCTGGATCTTTCAAATACTTCCTCAACATAAAGACATGAAACATAGGGTGCACACCACTCATCAACTCTGGTAGCTGCAAACGATAAGCCAAGGAACCAACTCGAGCAGTGATCAAATAAGGTCCGATATACCTAGGGTTGAGCTTCCCTCTAGTGCCAAACCGAACAATGCCTTTTGTTGGTGACACCTTAAGAAGAACCTCGTCACCAACTGCAAACTCCAGATCCCTCCGTATGACATCTGCGTAGCTCTTCTGTCAGCTCTGAGCAGCCAACAAGTTTCGACGGATCTCACGTACCTTATCATGAGTTTGTTGCACCCAATCTGGGCGACCAAGGATCCCCCACCAACAACATCCCAACAGAGTGGGGAAATACACCTGCGGCCATACAATGATTCAAATGGAGCCATCTTGATACTAGCCTGATAGCTGTTATTATAAGCAAACTCTGCCAATGGCAAGTGATCCTCCCAACTGCCCTTCCAAGAGAGCACACAAGAACGCAACAAGTCCTCTAAGGTCTGCATGGTACGCTCTGACTGACTGTCTGTCTGAGGTTGAAAAGGAGTGCTAAGGTCCAAATTAGTACCCAAAGCGCTATGCAAACTCGTCCAAAAATTCGATACAAATTTTGAATCACGATCAGAAACAATGGACTTAGGCACACCATGCAACCTCACCACTTCCTTGATATATAAAGGAACCAAATCTGAAGTAGAATTAGTAGTCTTCATGGGGAGAAAATGGGCAACCTTTGTGAGTCTTTCTATCACAACCCAAATTGCATCCTTGCCTCTAGGGGAACGAGGTAATCCAACCACAAAATCCATGGTAATGTTCTCAAATTTCCATGTAGGGATTTCCAATGGTTTTAATAACCCCGTTGTGCCTTTGATGCTCAGCCTTTACTTTCGACAAATACCACAAGAAGCCACATACTTGGCAATATCAACCTTCATCCGCTTCCACCGTAAACTCGCTTCAAATCTTGATACATCTTAGTTTCACCGATGCACTGTATATGGAGTCCGATGAGCTTCCCTCAAAATCTCCATATTAACTGTAGCTTTTTGTGGCACACAGAGGCGACCTCTAAAATAAATAGTACCATCCTCCTCCATGCTGAAATCACGAGGTCTCCCTGCCTCAATACGCTTGCGAACAGCCAAGAGCAAGTGATCCTGTAATTGTGCCACACGCACCTGCTCCCGCAACGGTGATCGAATAACCAATTCAGTTTCCTCATGGGCAACACCAGCATAGCAGAGAGAAATACCCATATGGTCCAATTCATTAGTCAGTTGCATACAAGTCTTAGGAACACCGGTCCTACTAAGTGCATCTGCAACGACATTTGCCTTACCGGAAGGTACTGTATATTCAGATCATAATCCTTAATCAATTCAAGCCACCTCCTTTGTCTCATGTTTAATTCCTTCTGAGTGAAAATATACTTAAGACTCTGATGATCTGTAAAGATGTCACATGACTCACCATAGAGATAATGCCTCCAAATTTTCAATGCAAAAACCACAGCTGCTAACTCTAAGTCATGTGTAGGATAATTCTCTTCATGCTTCCTCAACTGCCTAGATGCATATGATATAACTCTTCCTTCCTGCATGAGAACACAACCAAGACCAATACGAGAGGCATCTGTATATACCGTATAACGCTTGCCACTCTCGGGCAATACCAGAATAGGAGCACTCACCAACCTCTCCTTTAGAGTACGAAAGCTCGCCTCACAATCCTTAGTCCAAACAAATGGGACACCCTTCATCGTCAGCTTCATCATTGGCTTTGCAATGGAAGAAAAATTCTGAACAAACCGACGATAGTATCCAGCAAGACCAAGAAAACTCTGAACCTCTGTAACAGTAGTCGGTCTCTGCCACTTCACCACCGAAGCAACATTCTTTGGATCAACAGTAATACCATCCTGGTTAATAACATGACCAAGGAAAGGAACCTCAGAAAGCCAAAATGCACACTTCTTCAACTTTGCATAATACTTATACTCCCTCAGCTTATCCAGGACCAATCTTAGATGCACCTCTGCTCCTCCACAATTTTTGAATAAACTAGGATATCATAAATGAACACGACCACAAAAATGTCCAAGTATGGGTGCAACATCCTGTTCATGGCTTCCATGAAAACAGCATGAGCATTGGTTAGACCAAAAGACATAACCACATACTCATAATGTCCATACCTCATGCTAAAAGCCATCTTCTCAATGTCCTCCTCCTTAATTCTCAATTGGTGATAACCCGACTGCAAGTCAATCTTGGAGAACACCTTAGCACCCTTTAACTGATCAAATAATGCGTCAATACGAGGCAAAGGATACTTGTTCTTGATTGTCACTTGATTAAGCCCTCGATAATCAACACATAACCTCTTAGTGCCATCTTTCTTCTCCACAAAAATCATAGGGGCAGCCCAAGGGGAGACACTTGGCCTAATAAATCCCTTTGCTAAGAGCTCATCAATCTGCCTCTTTAATTCATCTTGCTCAACAGGTGCCATCTTATACGGCGACCTGAAAATTGGCTGAGTTTCGGGGACCAACTTAATCTCAAAGATAGACTCCCTTTCAGGAGGCAAGCCAGGAAGATCAGTGGGAAACACATCTGGATAGTGGCAAACCTCTGGAATATCCTCAACACATAAGATAGCCTCAGGAACCTCGACCATGGACCACAAAAGACCTGCCTTCCTCATAAAGCGACTAGGAAACAAGTAGCATAGCAGTGCAAGGGAAAACTTAGGAGTACTACCCTGGAATACAACCTCACGTCCTGAAGGTGCCTGCAGTGAGATTGTCTTCCAGAAGCAAGAGATAACAGCCTGATAGCGAGAAAGACAGTCCATCCCCAGAATAACATCAAATATATCCAGTGAAATAATTACTAGATTGGCCACAAAATCTTCATCTGCTAGGGAGATACGACAACCTGGACTAACAAATGTACTAGAGACAGGACCCTTAGCAGAACTAACTGTAACTACCTGACCAATCTGCTGAACAGAAATATCAGTACGACCCACAAAACCTCGGAAACAAACGAGAAGCTAGCTCCAGAATCAAATAGAACATATGCATCAAATGAATCAACGGAGATAGTACCTGTCATCACATCACTACGGTCTCGACCGCCGCCTGAGGGCATAGAGTATGCCCCATGAACACCACTAGAAGGAGAAGGCCTCTGAATCCCAGACTGTGTAGGTGCCCATGTTGGAGCTGATGGAGTAGGAGTAGGAGCATGAGTCACCCAATATGCACCACCAGGAATAGGGGTGTGTGAAGAACCAAGCATCGGTGCCGCTGAAGGCGCAGGCAAGAGCTGTTGCGAAGAGGATGCAGGTAAGTACTGTTGTGCAACAGGTGCTGGTAGAAACTGATGTGCTAGAGTAGTATGCTGCTGCCCAAAAGAACCTCCAGCCACCATGTATGCAGAGCCACGCTGACCAGACGAGGAAGAAGTCACTGGCTCCCAGATCAGCTTGCTGTTAGGATTCTTCCTACACACATCCTCCTTATGATCATGACCACACCTAGAGCACCGACCAGTCCAACGGCAGTTCGCACGGTGGTGAGCATCACCGCAACGAAAACAGACCAATCCTAGTCCTGGCTTGACAATAGCTCGATACCGAATAGAGCCATCTCTAGAACCACCTCCAGAACCACTTCCAGAACCTCGAGACTGAGAAGAACTACCGCTGTACGGATGGTGATGATGATGCTTATCCTTCTTTTGAATTGGACCACTAGAATGGCCCTTCGGCTCCTTCTGCACATGTGCATGATCTCTACCTCTAAGCTCCTCAGTAAAGTCATCCTGCACCTCAACTCCCAAAGCTCTCTCAACATTCGAGCGAAAATCCTCCACAACAAAAGCACCCAAAACATGACGAATGGAAGCCTTTAGACCTTGTCTAAAAATCCGTGCCTTCTCATAGTCATCACGGGCCACATGAGGTACAAAGCGCACAATTTTGTTAAACTCAACCTCATATTCTGCAACAGTCCTCTTACCTTGATGGCACCTCTCAAGCTGAGTCTTCATCTTATCCATGAAAGCAATATGATAGAACCTCCTCTCAAACTGGCCAACAAAGTCCATCCATGTGATAGGTCCACGTGCAGCAGGATAAGATGACTGAACACCCCTCCACCATACCAGAGCCTCACCCTTCAGCAACTGATGAGCATAACGAACCCAATCTGAAGCACCTGTACCACTGAAGATAGCCAATCTGCTGCCTCAATAGGAGCACCTGTACCATCAAACTTCTCTAGTGCCATACGACACCAATCTCTCAAGTCCAACGGACGCTCAAGAGGCACTACCGGTGCTCCATCAAGATTAGCACCAGGGGCATTACCAGGAGCACCACAAGGAGCACTAGGAGCACCACCAGGATTAGTACCACCCACATGTGCCTGACGTAAAGCATTCATCTCTGCCCGCATTGTTTGCATCTCTGCTAAGATTGCAGCCAGATCTAGATTGGCAGGATAATCCTCAGGAATAGGTTCACCCCTACCACGACCACGACCACCTCGACCGCGGCCTCGACCACGAGGAGGCATCTACAGCCCACACAACAATGTCAGTAAAACAACACAACCACAAGGGAAAACAAAAGATAGAACAACATATAACCAAATAACTCCCATCCTACGTGTGCAAGTGTGTCATGTTTTAAATTGAGTCAAGTTTTAACAAAAAGAACCTATAACCTTAAGCTCTGATACCAACTGTAACATTCAGGAGTGTTACCACACCACAACAAGCTATTATAGGCACACACATAAGGAAAAAAACAGCAACAAAGAGATAAATTAATAGAGCACGCGGAAGCAAATTAAATCATCTAGGTAACCATCTCAAAACAGGTCCAAAGAGATTATAAGCTAAGCAAGGACTTCCCAACTAAACATTTTTATTACAACACATGTGACCAAAATATATATTTAAAGAACGTGTGTGCACACGTGCTGCTACTCCCATTTACCATCGCACTCCAAACTCAAAGACCTGCGGGGAGGCAAAAGCGTATGAGGTTTAAGAAACCTCAGCAAGCAAACTGCTTCAACCATGCCATTTAAATTACAATAAAATAAGCAGCAATTTATGAGTCACTATAATCAAAGATGCACCACATAACTTCAAGTAATAAGTTAAAATAAATACTCCACAATAATGCTTCATGATGAATTGCAAATGGTGCAATGCAATGCATGTCTTCACTTCTACCCACACATCCCGAAGGAAGGATATGAGGGCTGCAACCACATTGCTATATCTCAACGTGCGTTGCTGTACCGGTACTTACCGCACCAATCCGGCTACGGTTTTCTTCATATGCATAAAAACATGAGAATGCAAATGCAAGATTGCAATGCATGAACTTCATATACTTCATAATTCTTAACTTTAATTCAGAGGTAAAGCCACACGTGAATCAAAATACTCCGATGTAAAGATAAATTCAGATTCATCTTGCTGGTTTGAGGTACTGAAATTAAATGGAGGCAATTCAAACAACAAAGTTAAAGAATGTAGACCATCGCTACGTTTACCTGCCTTTACCGAAGATCAAGAACGTGAGCTAAGCACGATCCGAAGGCGCACCACCTGTCCACAAACATATCTCAGCACCAACACATACACACAAGCATAATGAATTTAAATCACAGCGCTCCTACGTCCGAACCCGACATTCTCACAAAAAGACACACAAGTCTAGACATGACAACAGCGATAAGTCTTCTCTTTTTTGTATCTTTTAATTATGATGGCTAAAAATTCCAATCTTGTGCCAAAAGAAAGAAAACTTCAGTAGTCACAACTTTCTAGTGATCCATCAAGAGGGGAAAAATCATGAACAAAGACTAATCTTGAGATGAATCTCATACTGAAAATCTGGCAATCTCTGCAGAACAGTCCTAGCAAAATGGGCATATCTTGAGCTCCAAAATTCATATGAATATGTACTTAACCAATATGGAAAGGTTATGAAATTCTCTAAAACTTCTTTACTCATCCCAAGATCCAGTTCTGTCGTTTGGGTTGCCTAAAATTTATGTGAACAGATACTGCTCAGAATTACGATGCTGAAAAACTGACAGAAAGAAACTTCGACATCTCTTAGATCTTAAATCCGATTGTAGTGTTCTTTACGGATATGAAAACCCCTAAAAATTTCATACAACTCATATATAGATTGGTTATTTTTTGAGACCACTAAAAGTGTGTAAAACAGCAATTACAGAAAACTGCACAGATTGATGGTATGCTAAGAACAGCCACGAGATTGAATCCCAAACCCAAAACTTGTCAGTGTTTAATTCCACTAACAACACATGAGAACTCATCTAAACCTGTGATAGGGTGCCTACTACAGGGGAAACACGAATTACCTAGGATTTCCCTTGCAAATTCCAATGTCGTCGGCCACGGCAGCGATGGCTACCGCTTCTCCTCCTCCTTTGAGTTGTCCACGATGAAAAACTCAAACCCCCTTCATGGGATCAGCCTTAGGATAGCAGACCCCCCCCTTCTTCACTGGGACGGCAACAAGGACAGAAAGGAGTTGAGTTTAAGGAAAACCAAAACGCATGGTAGATGGTACCAAGAGGAAGGGTAGGAGCACTTACGGCACGACACTCCATTGTCGGCAGCTAGGGTTGAAGATGCCGATGTGAGAGGAAAAGAAGAAGAGGAAGAAAAGGAACTACTCGACTCGGCCAGGACTGGTTCGACTCAAACTCAGTCACCACGACACCATGTGCGTCCGACTTGATTACTGTAACCGCGGCTACTGTAGCAGATATGGTTGAATCTTGGGACTTGCATAACTTTTTGATCCAAATTGCAAATTATGCATGTGAGTAGTCAAACGGAAAGGATTCGACGAGCTCTACGCAACCATGACCTTCGTTCGTCCATCCGAGCGATGTAACAAAAACTCATGTTTTAGTCGTCCACTTTATGTATTCCAATATACAAAGCGTATTTTCCTTTTACGCATTATGGGTGTTACATAACTCTGATGCATTTGATTTTTGTGTTATTATCTAAGCAACAAGGATATTTCACCAAATAGCAGTGAATAATTTAGTGCACCACATAACTGATCTGTAACTAATGTTGTAAAAAGCAGTCCTCATGTCACCACGGAGCACATAAGCAAGATAGGAAGGAAATAATGGAGAAACCGATCGACTCATATATAAGTAAGCTTTATTCAATGTTTAGTCAATTTGAAATAGGGTGGAAATAAAGAGGTAGTTTCCAAAACTTGCAATTTACATGTGTTCTACAAAAACTACGATTTCGAGTCACTGTCAACATTCAGCTAACATATACATGTAAAAGATGTTCCTTCAAATTTCTTTGAAGCTAACTGATCTCCATATGGTATTTCCTGAACCAAAACACTGCAACCTTCAGCTAAGAATCCATCCTAAATTGCAATTCAGAAAGCAATATACTAAAATATCGGTTGACTGGTTGACATGTTTTTCCATGGGAAGGACACATAACAAGTTCATCACTATGGATACAACACTGGATTGCTCTACTGGGCAATCAAAATGCAAGGTGAAATGATACTGACTATGAAATGCAATATTGAAAGACTTAATAAACATTCACGACATCACAGGAGTGCTTGCCTAAGCACACATAGAAGTTGGACAACATTTTAGAGATATGTTGATGAGGTGAACAACAGGGGTGATTTGTTAACAGCTGAGACCTGAGATCAAATCCGTAATCCCCAACTGAGACCTGCGACCAAATCCGCACCGAACTAATTTAGTGCGCACATAGTCAGACACATGATCAGAGTGGGAAGGGAAGAGACGGGATTGGCGTACTGTGCCGATGTGATGCTTGGCCTCCATGGACGCGGCGGTCTTCTCCAGCCCAGCCCACGCCTTGGGGTCAATCTCCAGGAACCTAAGCGACCGATTCACAAGTAGTAGTAGTAGTAGTAGAGGATCCCATAAGGACGAGCGGCGGCAGGGAACTGGGCAGCTGCAGAGTGCACCTGAAGACAGGGCGGAGGAGCCCGAGCCGCTGTTGCTGCTGGCCTCCTTGTCGTCGTCGGGAAAGGCTGCGCCGAGGTGCGCCGACTAGTGGATCTGCGCCGTGGGCAGGGCAGTCGCGCTCGCGCGGGCCTCCTTGGCTCCCTACGCGCACCCCGTGCAGGCAGGTCAGGTGAATCGACGGTGGAGACCGGGTGCGGTAGGTGTGCGGGTTTGGACGGGAGGAGGGTGCAATGGGGCGGCTCGATGCGGGAGGAAGGGGCTGGGGTCCCGCGCGTTGGGGTGGTGGTGGTGGCGATGGTGGTGGAGCCGTGGAGGTGGCGGTGGATGGGCGGATCTGAGGGCACGCCGGGAGGCAAGGGGAAGGGAAGGCGGACTGGGGAGAGTGAGAGAAGGAGGAGGGGCTAGGGCTTCGGCTTCTTTTATACTATGAAAGCGTGACCAGAGCCATTGAATCGGAGATGGACTGTAACATCCCTGATGTTTAATTGTGCTAATGACATTAATTACATGAATTAATCAAGGTTAATTACCTTCTAAGCATGTTTGACGTGATTGGGCACACTTTTGCACAAGAGACCTCGGTCAAAACCCCAAATCCCGGTCAAACCCTAGATCTACTATAAAGGTTGAAATGGTTTTCTTGCGCGTTCTCCAAATTTCACTATAGAAGTTCAAAATCGGCCAATACGAAAGTTGTTCATTATTTCCGGGAACACATTTTTCGTAATTGGCGGACATTCCAATTTTGAGTGGAAATTAGCCAAAAATCGAGTTTACTGCGCTGTGAACAGTAAATCGAGCCGTGGAAAGTCTGCAACTTCGGTCGACGTTCCCGGGCAAACCGTTGATCAAAACATATGTCGCCCTTTGGGAAAGTTGTAGATCTATAGCTCCTCTACAACTTTGCTATTGGGAGATTTTGAAGTTAGTTGACACTTTAGGGAGTTATGCATTTTCGAATCTGTGCAAATGAAATGAAAATCAGCACCCTAAGAGCTCCCGCGCCATGGACGTCGGGGCTGAGCGAGCCACGCGTCGCCCGCCGATTCCCCCGGCGTACGGACGCCCCGATGGCTCCGCTATAGACCTCTCCCACACCTAGACTGCTCCGCCCGTTCTCGCGCCGTGAACCGCGCCTACGCGCGCCCCCCGCGCCGAGCCGGCCACGCGCCGCGCGCGCCGGGCGGGCGCGCGCGCGCGCGCCGCCCATGCACGGTGTCCAGCTGGACCGCGACGCCTTAAGGCCAGGGGCGCCGTCTCGTGCACGTCGTCCTTCATCTTGAGCCTGTCAAAACCGTCGCCGCCCCTTTGTTCCCTGTGCCGCCGCCAATGTTCCCTGCGCCGCCGCCAATGTTCCCTGCGCCGCCGCTGTTTAGTGCCTAGAGGTCGCCGAGCCCCGTCTCCGCGCCGAACCACAGCCGCCCCAACCTCCCTTAGCCTGCAGCAGCGCGTCCCCCACCTCACCGCGCCACCAACTGGGCCGCCGCCGCCGGCAGCCGTGCTCGGGCGGCCGGCCACCCCCGCGCGCCGTCGAGGGGGGCCGCCGGCACCGCCTCCGGCCGGCGGCGCACACCGGCGGCGCACGGGCGGGCCCGCCGGTGCCGCCCGGGTGCTCGCCCGCGCCCCTCCGCCCTCCTCCGGCCGCCAGAGTTGGCCACCGCACCGGCGAGGGTCACATTGCGAAGGTTAAATTAGTTCCAGGGAGATTTATGCAAAGTTCCAGGGACCCGGCTGTAAAAGAAATTTTAGGGTCACAGCAGTACCTTCGAAAAATCATTAAAAATCGTAGAAAAATCAGAAAAATGCAAAACCAATTTTTTTGGGTTCGTGGTGAAGAAATCTATCTTTTCTAGAAAACATGTATATGGTTTTTCTGCACAGTTTTTGAATTAAAAATTCAAACTCAGTTTGGAGTGTTTTTAGCGTTATTTAAAATATACACATGCTATGAACTTGAATTTTGGATATGTTGCTCTTTATAGCATGTTTAGATCTGTGGCAAAAGTTTGCATGATTTTGATGCATATATTTTCAGTTATGATTTATTTAAGCTTTATGATAGAATAAGTTTGATGCTTTTTATAGCACCTTTAATGAACTTTTCTTTGAGCACAAGTGCACCCTAGGGCTTTGATTTGATTATTAGTACCCCTGGTGTGATGGATGTGAAATTAGGGAATTGTTTACTAGGTGTTTTGGATTTAATTTTGTGTAGGAGCTTAAATTCAAATTCTGAAAAATAAATTGAATTTGCAACCATACCTTGGTCAAAAACTCATTTTTGGCATACTTGACCTGTAGGAGAAAGTTAAGATCAAAAAGTTTATTAAATCTTTTTATATGAATTAATGTTGATTTACTAGGCTGGGATTTGTCTTTTTCGTATAAATTAATTTATAAATGATCTTAGGCCAACTTTTGGTGTGAGAGCTTAAACTAAGCATATGTTGCTGTGTGCAAAAGATTAGGCTCATTGGAAGTGTTTTTGATTTAATTTGGATTTATGGTAGAAAGGCTTGTTGTAAATAATTAGAGAAAGAAATGGAAATTAAATGTGCTAAATTGTAAAATCATGTTTGTTTCTGTTTTTATTAAATTAAACACACCCCCTTGCTGTTTGATGAAGTTAAGTAACTTAAATTGCTTAGATGTGCACACAATCACCATCAAAATAGTGTTTTGTTATTTATCACACACCATAATAATTTATATGAGAAAATATTAATATTTGGGTGTATGTGACCAACAAGAGTTGGTTTTGTGGTAACTATCCCACCTTCACCATAATCTAATGCATGTGCATGTGAACGTGTAGATCTTCCCGACGGGACTTACATGCTTACCCAGGAGGAAGAGGGAGCTGCCAGCGGGGAGTTGAGTCAAGTTAGCGTGCAGCAAGACCTGGACCAAAGTCCAGAAGAGCCAAAGGCTTGTTTGGGTGTAGAGTCTGAGGAAGGCAAGCACCGGTTTCATCTAACCCATGTTTTAAATTAAAATCATGTCCTTTACTTTTCAGCGCTTTATGCTTTACTTTGTGCATTTAAGTTTCAGGAGTTGCTTTGAAACCTAGATGCATGATCCTTAGGACTCCTATGCTCTTTTACTAGTATGTTAGGAACATTAGTGCCATGCTCTAAGGTCACGGTAGAAGTCGAGTAATGACTCATTGCTCGCGAGATATAGGATGCTTATGTTGGAATCATAAGTTGGTTAAATTGACTCGCTCATGTGGTAAGAGCAATGGGTTCGGTCTCGACCGAGTAGCATGGTGCTGGTCCTAAGCTATTGAACGTACCAAGTACTTGCCGGGAATGGGACCGGTAAGCCTAGTACCTTCTGAACCGGGGCAGGATCTTTCTAGCTACCCGCTTGGGATGTGTCTCCGGGCTAGCTACCCGTGGTATAGTGTGTGAGTCCGGACTGGTCGGGTTAGACCCTCCGGATAACCGTGTACCAGAGTTTGTAGCGTCTGATCCCAAACTGTGGGATGTTGGGAACCGCCTGGCCTGCATTTGCTTTTATTTTTATTCTTGGGGTCTACTTCCTCTGTGTATCTTGGGTTTACCTTGCAAGGATATAAATCGATGATCGTCGGTCACTCGCCGTTATCTGAGTTGGCTTGACCACTGGCTACCCCATGTTTAATTACGGAACATTTTGGCTTAATATTGTTACCTGTTTAATATTGTTTGCACAACATGCTTGTTTAGTACAGGTGCTAACCTAGACTAATTAATATACTAGAATATGAGCTAAAACTTGAAAATAAGGATCCACTCTTAGTCGCTTTTGGCAAAACAAACCCACAAGCCAAAAAGCCTTGCATGTCTAGTCTTACTTTATCTTTGTCGGGTAAGTCTTGCTGAATATTAGTACTCAGCCTTGCTTAATTTATTGTTTTTAGGTAATCCCATCTGGCCTGGTTCGATCCCAGATGGTTGGGAGCTTGAATGGGAAAACGATGATGAGGAGTGATATGCATGGATGGCCTCCCGTGTGTATCATGCGCTAGTTTTATTTTCCGCTGTTTAAACTCTGAACCATGTTTACTTTTATGTATGAAAAACCTGGTTTGTAATAATGTTGAACTTGTGAAACCTTTTATGTAATTAATGTTGTACCCTGGTCCCGCCTTCGTGTGGGCTTAGCACATATCAGCGATCCTGTTGTATGTGATTTACCGGGCTTTACCCGGCGGAAGCGACAGAATAGTTCTTTATTATTGCTTAATGGCCACGTGGACAGGCTTAGGCGATAATACGGAACTATTTTGGGCGGTTCTGTCACATGGACGACCAGAAATTATTGGGTCGTGTGGGTTGAAACGGGCCGTAGATTAAACCTTTCTCTTTTTATTTTCTTTTTAATTTCACTATTGTGAAGTAACACATAGCAATAATTATCTTTATACACAAATTGATTTTTATATACAAAAGACAACATATAAGTTGTCATATAGGAATTTCAAGATTTTCGAATAGATTTGTTAATTTCTATCATTTGAACGAATTTCTGCATGTTTACCGAAAATAATTTCAAATTTACATATATGTACCTCTAATAAGATTAAAAAATTCAGAAAAACTATATTTAGGCATTTATGGTCCATTCTAGGCCACATCTAGGATATTGACGAAAAATTCAATTAACATATATGAAAACTCGAACTTCTACTAGTCACATTGTTATAAAATAATGATAATAATACCTAAAGCTTCTCCAAAAATTATGTAATATTGGCTTAGAATCATTTTATGGATGTACAAGCTCGACCATAAAATTCATAAGGTTTTCGGCAAATTGGAGCATATGTTGTCATAAACTAGATAGTTCATCACATTGTTCCTTATATCTCAAGTCAAAACTTTGGTATTTGAATACCTCTTGACATTTTTGAACTCGTATGAACCTCAAATTTGGACACATTCACACATTCACCGTCCAAGTAACATTTGTTGATTTACAATGCCACTTGTTGTGCAAAAAAGTTGGTTTTCTATTTATAAATACCTACATAAAACACCTTTATGAAGTAAATGGAAAAATAATTACCTTATATATCACCAATCCATTTTTCACATGTAGCAGACAACGTATAAGTTGCAATCTAGGGGTTTCAGAAATTTTGGATTAGATTTGCTATTTTCTATCATTTATATGAATTTCTACGTGCTTACCAAAAGTATTTCAAAATTGACTTATGTGTACTTCTAACAAGATTCAAATAATTCAAAAAAATATATTTATGCTTCTGTGGTCCATTATAGCCCACATTTAAGAGATTAACGAAAAATTCAATTGACTTATAGGGAAAACTCGAACTTTTACTAGTCACCGTGTTATACAATAATGATAATAATACCTAAAACTTCTTTATTAATTATGTAAATTGGCATAGAATCATTTTATGGATGTACAAGCTTGAAAAAAAAGTTTTATAAGATTTTGTGAAAATTGGAGTATATATTGTTCACAAACTATATAGATCTCTTACAATGTTTCATACAACTCAACTTAAACTTTGAAGTTTGTATACCCTAAAGTATTTTCTTGGTCATGTACACCTCAATTCTACACATAACCATACATTTACTCTTCTATTAACACATGGGGATTCACATTTCCATTTTTTGTACAAAAATATTTTTTTTCTATTTTAAAATCCCTAATTAAGACACCTTTATGCATTAATTGAAAAAAATTATCTTATATACCCAAACATATTTTTCACATGTAAAGGAACACATTTAAGTTATCTCCTATTAGTTTCAAGATTTTTTGAACAAATTGCTATTTTCTACTATTTAAATTAATTTCTACAGGTTTATTGGAAATAATTAATTTTTGAACTCATGGATGTCAAAAGTCTGCAAGTAGCCCTTCATTTTTGCGCACCTAGGCCAGCCTTTTGGGCTGCGCAACTGGGCCGGCCTATTGTGTTGCGTGGGCCAGTTTGGGATCTCGGGGTGGTTTCCTAGTCCCGTTAAGGAGTTAGAGGGCCACCAGTAGACTTCAACTCTGGTTACCAAGCCAATTTACTTTGAGTTCATTTTTCACGAAAGTATAGTTTTGCCGCTAAACTTTGTAACTACACAAAGTATATCCTCGAACCTTTGAAACTGTGCAATTACATCCCGAGCTTGATTATGTGTGATTTTAAATACGATTTTGTCTTTTTCTTTTTATCTAATTCACCTGAATATTTAAAAAATAATAGTAAATTATAAAAAACCATAAAATGGAAATCCAATTTTATTTGCCTTTATATAAGTATATCTATATATACTGAATATATAATATTATATGCTTTAGAAAAAAAATAAAATTTAGATTTTTTAAATTTTGACTGTGATTATCTCTAATTCTTTTCATACATTATATGAATTTTTTGAATTTATTGATCATGAGGAAATGTTGAAATGCAATGTGGTCGGATTATGACGAAATTGGCGCAACATCATAGTGTTTGGACTTCATATCGTGCTTCATATCCAACACTGCTAATCTATGACGGAATTTGACTGTTGTCATGGATGTAATGTGATCTATGACGAAATCTGTGACGAAACTGGCACAATGTCATAGTGTTTGGACTTCATATCGGGCTTCATATCCAGCGTTGCGAATCTATGACGAAATCTGACTATTTGTCATGGATGTAGTGTGATCTGTGACGAAATCAGAAAACGTCATGGGAATTTCGTCATGGATCAAAGGATTTCTTGTAGTGCAATATGATACCGTGAACCGCATCCTTGAGTGTCCTTTCCCCGTCACCTCCTGGGATGTCTAGCACTATATCTTCAAATTGTGACTGACAAATCTCCTCCACAGAAACCGAGGCGTAGCCGGGTGGAATCAACATGCCATGGCTAGTCTGCCCAGGAAAATGAGCAAAAGCACTTCCGTACACCACCTGCATTGTGATGTTACCTAATGGCTTGTGCAGCTCACATGGGGTGCACCGACAGACAAAATCCACCGGGTATTGTTGGTTGTCATCCACTGGAACTCCTTCGATTGCCCTCGGCTCTTCAGGGCCTTCTGTGCAAGCACCCGGTGCGACCTCTATGCAAGCACCTATTGCAACCTGAAGGATCAGATGGCGACTAGAGAGGGGGGGAGTGAATAGGAGCCGGTAAAAATTCTTCCCAAAGAACCCGGCCTATGTCCTACTCAAATCCCGGTCACACACAAGCGATGGATCGAATCACGCACCAATCGCCAAGACCACGAGGTTATGGATCAACCTCTAGCCTTAGGAACGATTCCTCAAAGCACACGCGGAAGCACTAGAAAGGGAGGAAGGAATCGAACCAAGAAGCAAAGCACACGAGGCTCGCGGACCGTCCGCGCAGAGGGGCGGACCGTCCGCAAGAGCCGCGCGGACCGTCCGGCCGGGTATCGCGGACCGTCCGCACCCGGCCGCGGACCGTCCGGCCTTAGCCGCGACCGTCCGTTAATTTACACGAACGACCCAAAGACACCCCCCGTGCCACGGACCGTCCGCGGGGAGCACGCGGACCGTCCGCCTAGCACCCGCGGACCGTCCGCCCGACACCGCGGACCGTCCGAAACTTCGTCCAACCAAAAACCAAAATCACAACGGATCGAAACAAAGGACGAGCAAGAACACGAAGAACACGGGATGAACCGGAGCCGCGCGGACCGTCCGCCCGGTCCTCGCGGACCGTCCGCCGTGTGCGGACGAGACGTAAAAATAGCCCGACCCCGAAAGTCAACTCCCCCAAATCATCATCGGATTTCCCAAACGGTTGAAGCCGTAGAGACAAGGGTTTGGGGACTTGAAAAGCGTCACACAAGGATGCTATAGCCCAAAAATCTTGCCTCCTAACTCCCTAAATCACCGGAATCGCGAATCCTTTGAGCACCTCCAAAAACTAGAGCACCGAACGAAAACTCACGAATCGAAGTGATTTCCGGCGTTTGAGGGCACAAGATCAAGCACAAAGATGCACAAGGCATCTATCCATGTTTCCCTCAAAGAAATCCGGGAAGAAACTCACTCAAATCCGCGGAATCACACCGAGAAAAAAAGGCACGAAAATAAGCACAAAAAGGCACGAAAAACAACCCCGAATCTTCTATACAAACCAGGAAAGATTCACAAGGTCTAGCATGCCGCCCTAGCATCCATCCCTCTCAACAAATGTCTCATGAAGCTCTCATGCTAGCCTAGAGAAAATAGGAAGGAAAATAGCTACGAAAATGAGAAAGAGAAGGGGGGAAATGAAACCCTAAGTCGCGGAGAGAGAGAGCCATCAACACACACTCCAGGCTTATATATCAGGTCCCGCCGGAGTGGTAAATGACTCGACTACCCCTAACTACACTACTGGCGATACAACCCACGTAGGGGCAATTTGGTAATGTTTGTGGGTCTTGCCATCGGACGGCCACGCCTTTGCCGCACCCCGCGTCCTCCCGACGCAAGCCATGCGATCCCGCCGCGTGTCCTCCGCTTCGAAGCTTCCCGACACGCCCGGATCCCGTCTCCGTCGTGTTGGGCCCTCGGACTTGGTTTTGAGGCCCAAACCAAGAAAACCGTCCGCCGATGGTTTTGTGGGCAAACCACCAAACCCCGCGTGCCCGGTCCGGCCTCCCGCCAAACCACTTGACTTGACCGCCACCGTGCACCGGCTCACTTGTCCATGACTTCGTCTTGCTTGTGTCGCCACCATGTGGCCCGCACCCGGGCCCCGCCGTCCACCGGGTCCCTCGAACCGAGCCTACTTGTCTCTCCATCTCCCGGAGGCCCCTCAAGGCCGAAGACCTTTCGCGCCCGTTCTTCACCCGCAACAACACGAACTAGGCCGCGAGCCTACACCCGCGCACTAAGCCAAGAGTCGGTCCAACACCCGTTGTCAATCACTCATCACCGAGGAGCGGTCATCCACCGACCACCGGGACGCTCCCGGTCCTCAATCTCCCCCTTGATGAGTGCATTGACAACACACAACGCGAAATGAAATTCGAGTGAAAGAGAAAGAAAGAAGAAAGAAAAACGCGTAAGCTCAACTCATGACCAAAACCGAAGAAAGGCAAAGAAAGGTCACAAGCCAAGCAAAGCACAAAATCCACACCGAAAACAAGAAGAAAGCTCCCCCCGAACAAATGCCTCCCCCTGAACATGTGGATGCACACTTCCAAATTTCAGCTCACCTTTTTCTGAATTTTCATTAAGCTCACCTTTTCTCCCCCTTGTTGACAATGTATGAATCAAGGTGAAAATGCAGAAATGCAAAGCAAAGCATATAGACAGCTACATGAGCTTCTCAAATAGGCCAAATCTAGTGTCAAAGGCTAAAGATGAGACAAAGATCACACACATGAATCATAGCATAGTCAAAGCATTGCCACAAGTAATATATGAAAATACAAGCATGTGACAAAGCAAAATTTTCAGATTTAAGCAGTTTTACCAAAAGAAGACTCGCTTCACATGTAAAAGCCTATCCATGTCACACTCGAGCCACAAACATGCATACCATTTAAAGATCATACAAGGATAGCAAATTCTCAAAGAAAAGATCATGGCAAACACCCATAAAGCAAAGCATGTCATGTCAAAGCTCATGAGCCATGTGTCCACTTCGGGGAGACTTCTCCACCGGTGAACATCATGCAACATGTTTTGCACCCATATGTGAAAGATAAGACATTTTAAACATAGACATGATGGATGGAGCATTTTTCAAGCAATGTGCACTTCTTTTCAAGATTGATTCATTTCATGGTACATGAAGTGCCTTTGCGGCAAAAAGAAGCTTATGCTCCCCCATGAATGCAACATAGGCTAAACATTCACAATGATATCCTACCTTTGGCCCAAATGCAAGAACAAGGCATCCAAGCACAATCTAAGCATGAAAAGCACATTTAGACTAAACTGTGACATGGATACACAACTACACACGAGTGGAGCATATTTCATCAGAAATTAGTCAAGTTAAGCATTTATTTCAAAAGGGGCTATCTCACCACACATATATCTCAAATATTCCAAGAGCATAGCCTCACATCACCATTTCTCCACACATATAACCAAAATCTCACAAATAGCCAAAGAGACTCAAACAGGGCATATGAAAGAAGCTCATCATCCTAAAATGCAATATGACACAAATGCAACATGATATATGACAAGATGGCTATCCTACCATGGTTTATACATAAAGCAAAGCATGTATATACATCAAAGTAAACATGGTATGATACATATGGTACAAAAAGGAAATCTCCCAAGAATCAACTAGAAAGGGCAACAAACCCCAAGTTCCCCCGCAAGCGCACAAATGTAGCTTGGTCGAGAGGCTTTGTAAAGATGTCGGCTAGCCGATCTTGGGTAGGGACATGGCTCAAAACAATGGTTCCTTTCTCCACATTGTCCCTCGGAAATGATACCTCACTTCTATATGTTTGGTTCTCGGGAGTGAAGCACTCGGATTTTTGGCTACGCTTATGGCACCGGTGCTATCACAAAGCAAAGGGGATCCGGGGTGCACTCCTCACCAAAGTCTCTCAAAGTGTATGAAATCCACAACAACTGGGAGCAACAACTAGCGGCAGCAACATACTCCGCCTCTGTGGTAGACTGAGCTACACTAGACTGCTTACGGGAAGACCATGAGACCAACGAAGAGCCAAGAAACTGACAAGTACCAGAAGTAGACTTCCTCTCGACTCGACAACCAGCAAAATCCGCATCGGAAAACCATGAAGAGACAGAGTCGAGGAGGAAGAATACCAAAGGCCAAGACCAGGGGCGATCGTAGGTACCCCGAAAATCCTCTTGACGGCCCGTCGATGTGATGTCCTCGGCGAAGCCCGAAAACGAGCGCACGTACACACACCGAACCGTATGTCCGGCCTCGTCGCCGCCAAGTAGAGGAGGGAGCCGATCATGCTCCCGTACTCCCGCCGGTCCACCGGTTCTCCGTCCTCATCCGCATCCAAAGTGGCCGTACTCCCCATGGGAGTCGACATCGGCTTCACATCTTGCATCCGGAACTTCCTCGCATGTCTTTCGTGTACTTGGTCCGGTGCACAAATGTACCGTCCTTCACTTGCTTGATCCGCAGCCCGAGAAAATACCGCAACTCGCCCATCATGCTCATCTCGAACTCCCCGCTCATCTCATCCGCAAACTTGGCAACAAGGTTATGTGACGAGCCACCAAAGACAATATCATCCACGTATATCCGCACAATCGCAAGTCATTCCTATGCTTGAGGAGAAACAAGGTTCTATCTACGGTACCCATCACAAACCCTCTCGCTCAAAAGAAAACCTCTCAATCTCCCATACCAAGCACGGGCGCCCGTTTCAACCCATACGAGCCCTTTTCAACCCGTATACCCCGTGTGGGTACAACTCGCTCTCAAACCCGTGTGGTCGCTTCACATACACCTCCTCCTCTATGACTCCATTCGAAAAGCACTCTTCACGTCCATTTGAAACAACTTGAACCCTTTAGCCACGGCAAAGGCTAGAAGGATCCGAATTGCCTCAAGACGGGCCACGGAGCAAAGGTCTCCTCAAAGTCGATCCCCTCCTTCTGACTAAACCCCTGAGCAACAAGTCTGGACTTGTTCCTCACAACCATCCCATTCTCTCCCTCTTTGTTCTTCCAAACCCACTTGGTTCCTATGGGATGGCAATTTGGAGGTGGTTCAACTAACTCCCACACCTGGTTCCTCTCAAAGTTTTCCAACTCCTCATGCATAGAATTGACCCAGTTTGCATCAGATAAAGCATGTCCAATGTCCTTGGGCTCAAAAGTAGCAACAAAAGCGGCATGAGCAAAATGAGAGTAATTCCTGGACCTCGACCGTGTAGTGCGTTCATTGATGCCTCCAATGATCTTCGACAGGGGATGCACTTCTTGAATCCGCCGGGGAGCCTCACGCCTCGAGACTACCTCCCCCTCAACTTCAGCTTCTCTCGCCTGGTCCTCTTGTTGCACCGTCGTTGTCCATGAAGTAGACGGTCCATGCTCCAAAGTAGTCGTAGGGGAAGTAGTGGGTACATGCTCGCCTTCGGGCGCATGGTTCTCCCCATCATCATCTCCAGCTTCATCTTTCTCCTCTTCAAAAAGGTCCTCGGCCATCTCTTCATCACCTGCACATTCAAAGCCAAGAGAGGTACATGGCATTGTCTCGTCGAAGGTCACTTCGCAAGTCTCCATGATTTTGTTAGTCTCAAGGTTAAGCACCCTATAGGCTCTAGAGTGGTTAGCATATCCAAAGAAAATACCATCACTAGACCTAGCCTCAAACTTGTCGAGTTTTCCCTTTTTCAAAATAAAGCACTTGCAGCCAAAAACTCGAAAATGACTCACTTTGGGTGCCCGACCATGCATAAGCTCATAACAGGTTTTCTTCTTGAAAGCTCTCAATAGAATCCGATTGGAAACATGACAAGCTGTATTGACCGCCTCAGCCCAAAACCTCCTAGGAGTCCTGTGCTCATCGAGCATCGTCCTAGCCATCTCACAAAGAGTTCGATTTTTCCTTTCCACGACTCCATTTTGAGGGGGCACATAAGGGGTCGAAAACGATGTTCAAGACCTAGATCACGACAAAAGGCATCAAAACGAGAGTTCTTGAACTCGCAGCCATTATCACTTGCGGATAGCTCGAATAGCATTCCCATGCCTCTCGTTTTTCAACCTCACGATCGCATCTCGAACAAAACCAAAAGTCTCACTCTTATCCTCCAAGAAGAACACCCGTGCATAGCGAGAGTAATCGTCCACCACAACAAGGACATACCACTTCCCACCCACCGAGCGAACTCGAGCCGGCCCAACAAGGTCCATATGCAACGGCTCTCCGTCGGACGCTCGGTCATGACATCGGTCGGGGGTGGATGGGGAGTGGCTACCATCTTACCATGCCTACAAGGAGCACAAACCAAATCCTTCTCAAACTTCAACTTCGGCAATCCTCGGACCGAGTCAAGACCACTCAAGAGGGAAACCAAATCAAAGCTCAAGTGTCCCAACCGCCTATGCCATTTCCACAAATCGAAGATGGACCGGCCATCAAACAAATGAAAGCGAGCGGGACCCAAAGAACGAGAAAAATCAGCCACGAAAATCGACCCTCGGGGATGATCATACGGACAAGATCACCTCGAGAATCAAGCAAACGAGACTCGCCGGACTTGAAACGCACCTCAAAACCCTCATCAAGCAACCGAGAAACCGAAAGCAAATTAAAACCCAAAGACTTCACAAGAGCCACTCTCTTCAACGTTACCTTGTCACTCACATGCACAACACCCTCGTACAAAGACCCTACCTCGTCCATTGTCCCCAAATGTGATGTACATCTTTTCCTTCACCGGGGTGAGGGCCGGAGAACCACTTCTTATCTCCGGTCATGTGTCGAGAACACCCGGAGTCGATCAACCAAATGTTCTCCAAGCCTCCCGCCCGCAATCGAAACAAGAACGAGAATGAGCTAGCGACTCGACACCGGGGTTAGCACGAGAGAAAGTTAAACCGTTGTCGAGCCATCCGCTCAAAAGAGGGGTTAGCAAACATCACTCCCTTGCCACCAAACTTCCCATGTCCCATGGGAGGAGTACGAGCACCACGAGGGGGAAAACGTGGTCCGTAGTTCCTCTGGAACCCAAAGCTGCGATCATCTCTCCTAAACCCGTACTGAGGACGAGTAGTGGGACGTCCAGCAATACCACCACGAGCCCGACCAAAACTCTCACCAGCACGCACACCATCATCTCTCCTGACAAACCTCTCAGCACCACCTCTCTGTGGGAACCTGCCAACACTCCTCACACTTCCCACACCCCGTGGAAGTGGCACTCTAGGCTCAGGAATACCGCGAGGCTGGCGATACCTGTCCTGGTTTGCTTGCTCCCTAGCAAGCCTCTCATCCCTCTTCCTCTTGTAGCAAAACTCTGCAAGATGCCTCTCCTTGCCACAATACTCACATCTGAAGGGGATGGGTTTTGGTTTTGGCTCTGGCTTCTCTTTAGGCTTCTCACCCTTCTCACCCACAAACTTCACTGGTTTCTAGAAATTATTTGTCTTAGGTGGGAATTTGGGTGGATCTTGGGTTGTGTCAAGCTTGTTGCAAAGGTGGTTGGGCTTTGGTGTGAAAGAGTTCTTGGGTGCTTTTGGGAGTGGGACTTGGATCTCTCCGATCACCTCAAACTCGGGGTTAGACTCAACACACTTCTCGTACACACTCTCCCCACTGTTCTCTCCCACTTTCTCACCCAACTTCTCAAACCCCAAACCACGACCATCGGCCCTCTTGAACTCCTCAATCATGATTTTCAATTGAGGTTCCCCGCCCGTACAACCAACCCAACACTTTCCTCAAATAGTCATTCTCCTCATAAATGACATCCAACCGGGAAGTAAGCTCAAGATTACGCAAAGTGACTTCATCACAGCTAGAACATGCATTTGCAACAGGAGATTTCAAAGATGCTTCCAAAGAACTAATAGTAGAGCGAGCATCAACAAGCTTAGCATGCATAGTAGGACATGATTTGCAAGCACCAAGCAAAGTAGGTCTAGCCTTAAGCTCATCATGTTCATTCCTAAGAGCATCTAGTTGAGTTAAAAGAGAAGCATTCTTCTCATTAAGCAGTTTGATCTCATTCAACCAAGCATCACATTCAACACATTCAACATCATCAGGAGAAGTAGGAGCAAGTTTCAAAGAGTCATTCTCAAGTTTTAATTCAAGCAATTTTGACTCTAAATCTCCTACTTTCTCACTAGCATTCTCAAGCCGAGCCCTAAGATCTTTCCTCATCTTTTTGGCATCTCTCAAGACACTATCACGATTATCAAGCAAACCATTCAACCTAGCAATCTCAGCAAGCAAAGAGTCGGGATCACGGTTTACCTCATCCTCCGAGTCGGAGTCGCCGTCCTCCTTCACACTCTTCTTGCTCGCTCGAGCTATGGGCCATGCCACAAAAGCCCTCGAGCGCCACACGGCTCCCCCGCCGAGGTTCCGGCTTGCACTCTTCTTGCCACCGCGCCTCCCGGCGTCTTCATCTTCGCCGCTTGAGCTTGACCGCTCCTCGCTTGAGCTTGAGTCGACGTCACTCGCACCGGCCACCATCGCTCTTGCCTTGTTCTTCTTGTAGGTGCTCTTGCTCGGTCGCCGCCTGTCCTTGTCCTTGCTCTTGGACTTGTTGAAGTGCTTGCCCTTGGAGGAGTACTTGTCTTCACGCCTCGGGTGCGCCTTGTACTCGTTCACCTTGTACTTGTTCTCCTCCGCTTCCGGGCACTCGGCGATGAAGTGGCCACGCTTGCCACACTTGTAGCACGTCCCTGAGCTCCGCCTTGCACTCCTCTGACTCTCGTGTAGTCGTTCAAACCTTCTTGAGAGCAAGGCCAGCTCCTCCTCGCCCAGCACATCAAACTCCTCATCTGGAATGGACATAAGAGAGGACAAAGAAAACTGTCGACAGGAAGGGTTAGATTTGCCCTTTGATCCTCCCACAAGAGCAAGACTATGATCAGTCGAGCCCTCATGCTTGGATAGCAACTTCCCCGTCAACCTCAGCCGACTTGAGCTTAGAAAAGAGGTCATCCAACTCAATAGTCAAATAATTCCCGCACTCCTTGATGGCCTCAACCTTAGCACCCCAAACATTCGGGTCCAAGACATGTAAGAGCTTCAAAGCCCGATCATGCTCGGAGTACGGAAAATCCTCAACATTAGCCTTCATGTTGTTCACGATGGCGGTGAACCTCGAAACATCGCATCAATGTCCTCACCGGAAGTGGAGTGAAATTCTCATATTGCATCCGGTAAGAGACAAAGAGGCGAGCCTTCACATGGTTATCACCACCGTGAGCAACCAACAACTTTTCCCAAATTTGCCAAGCAAGATTCAAATGGCGAACACGCTCAAACTCGGATCACACAAGCTCCGGCACAAGTGATCAACGGCTTTTGCATTAGCCTCATACTTGGCCTTGGCATCGGCATCGGCCACCATAAGAGTATGGATGTTGACCGGAATAGCATAGGTCTTGTCAAGCACAATAAAATCCAACGCCTTCCCTCGAAGAAAGATCATCATACGAGCCGCCCACTTGTGGTAACCCTTGCCATCGAAGTGCGGCGGACCGCCCCGCTCAACGTACGCCATCTTAGGATTCGAGACTTGTCAAAGTCGCAAAGAATCCGGCACCAAGCTCTGATACCAATTGAAGGATCAGATGGCGACTAGAGAGGGGGGGGAGTGAATAGGAGCCGGTAAAAATTCTTCCCAAAGAACCCGGCCTATGTCCTACTCAAATCCCGGTCACACACAAGCGATGGATCGAATCACGCACCAATCGCCAAGACCACGAGGTTATGGATCAACCTCTAGCCTTAGGAACGATTCCTCAAAGCACACGCGGAAGCACTAGAAAGGGAGGAAGGAATCGAACCAAGAAGCAAAGCACACGAGGCTCGGCGGACCGTCCGCGCAGAGGGGCGGACCGTCCGCAAGAGCCGCGCGGACCGTCCGGCCGGTATCGCGGACCGTCCGCACCCGGCCGCGGACCGTCCGGCCTTAGCCGCGGACCGTCCGTTAATTTACACGAACGACCCAAAGACACCCCCGTGCCACGGACCGTCCGCGGGGAGCACGCGGACCGTCCGCCTAGCACCCGCGGACCGTCCGCCCGACACCGCGGACCGTCCGAAACTTCGTCCAACCAAAAACCAAAATCACAACGGATCGAAACAAAGGACGAGCAAGAACACGAAGAACACGGGATGAATCGGAGCCGCGCGGACCGTCCGCCCGGTCCTCGCGGACCGTCCGCCATGTGCGGACGAACGTAAAATAGCCCGACCCCGAAAGTCAACTCCCCCAAATCATCATCGGATTTCCCAAACGGTTGAAGCCTGTAGAGACAAGGGTTTGGGGACTTGAAAAGCGTCACACAAGGATGCTATAGCCCAAAAATCTTGCCTCCTAACTCCCTAAATCACCGGGAATCGCGAATCCTTTGAGCACCTCCAAAAACTAGAGCACCGAACGAAAACTCACGAATCGAAGTGATTTCCCGGCGTTTGAGGGCACAAGATCAAGCACAAAGATGCACAAGGCATCTATCCATGTTTCCCTCAAAGAAATCCGGGAAGAAACTCACTCAAATCCGCGGAATCACACCGAGAAAAAAAGGCACGAAAATAAGCACAAAAAGGCACGAAAAACAACCCCGAATCTTCTATACAAACCAGGAAAGATTCACAAGGTCTAGCATGCCGCCCTAGCATCTATCCCTCTCAACAAATCTCTCATGAAGCTCTCATGCTAGCCTAGAGAAAATAGGAAGGAAAATAGCTACGAAAATGAGAAAGAGAAGGGGGGAAATGAAACCCTAAGTCGCGGAGAGAGAGAGCCATCAACACACACTCCAGGCTTATATATCAGGTCCCGCCGGAGTGGTAAATGACTCGACTACCCCTAACTACACTACTGGCGATACAACCCACGTAGGGGCAATTTGGTAATGTTTGTGGGTCTTGCCATCGGACGGCCACGCCTTTGCCGCACCCCGCGTCCTCCCGACGCAAGCCATGCGATCCCGCCGCGTGTCCTCCGCTTCGAAGCTTCCCGACACGCCCGGATCCCGTCTCCGTCGTGTTGGGCCCTCGGACTTGGTTTTGAGGCCCAAACCAAGAAAACCGTCCGCCGATGGTTTTGTGGGCAAACCACCAAACCCCGCGTGCCCAGTCCGGCCTCCCGCCAAACCACTTGACTTGACCGCCACCGTGCACCGGCTCACTTGTCCATGACTTCGTCTTGCTTGTGTCGCCACCATGTGGCCCGCACCCGGCCCCACCGTCCACCGGGTCCCTCGAACCGAGCCTACTTGTCTCTCCATCTCCCGGAGGCCCCTCAAGGCTGAAGACCTTTCGCGCCCGTTCTTCACCTGCAACAACACGAACTAGGCCGCAGCCTACACCTGCGCACTAAGCCAAGAGTCAGTCCAACACCCGTTGTCAATCACTCATCACTGAGGAGCGGTCATCCACCGACCACTAGGACGCTCCTGGTCCTCACAACCTCGGTAGAAGCACATCTGCTTTTCCGAGCGGAAGGGCTAATGATGGGATCCAGAGGTACTTCAGGCAATGCTCTAGTTTGGGCTATTTTAGATATCGTTACGGCTAGTTGCCGTTCAATCTCTACCTGCATCTTTTCGTCTTGTTCTTCAAGTCTTTGCTCCATCATTTGGCGCCAATGATCCTCTTCGCGCTCTTTTCTTCTTTTGCAGCTTCTATAGCTATCGAGGTTTGTCTTGAAGGCATACTTCCACAGCACCACCCCGTAGCCCCTGCAACGTCCTGGGTGTTCTGGATTCCCGAGTGCCATAGTGAGCTCATCCATTTCTCTGTCAACCTTCAATCTACCAGCTTTGACATCTTCTATTTTGTTCATTAACTCAAGTGCCTTCTTGTCGTATGGACCTCCCTGGGCCCACTACCTCGGTGGATACCAGGACCGACTACTCGGTGGGCCCCTGGAACTACCCGACTTGCGCTCCACTGCACCTGCAGGCGTGAAGCACAAGGACTACAGAGGAGAAGTACTCGGTTAGGAAGCTGGACATGTCCCGCACTGTATAGAGGACTCCTAGACATACTCGACTAGTACTCTCTCCCTGAACCGACTTGTAACCCTGCCTCCCAGACTATATAAGGCGAGGCAGGGACCCCTCTCTAGATCGTCTCGCTCATACGCATCTGATTGCATCATCTTGTAATCATACCCAATCAATCCAGAGCTACGCAGCATACAGGACGTAGGGTATTACGCACCTCTCAGCCCGAACCTGTCTAAATTGTGTGCCACGTGTCTCTTCCTTCAAGTTACCGATCTCGGCGAGGCGACATTCATCTACTTCAGGTACTCCCCTTAGTAGGTTGCCGGTCTAAAACACCGACAGCTGGCGCGCCAGGTAGGGGCTCTCAGTCGAGATCACATGGTGAACTCGACGGCTCCCGTCTACATCAAGCCAACCGTCGCCTTCAACCGTGGTGACACCTTCGTCTTCAGCACCTGGGTCTGCACTACTGACGACGCTGGATCTTTCCAACGCCACCTCACCATGCCGCCCAACCCGGAGACCGGCCTCGTGACGCTTCTCGAAGTAGTCACGGGCGAACTCGCCGGCAAGTTCGGCGAAATTTTGCTTTTCGACCAACACGCCGACTTCGAGCTTGGATCTGCCTCCAACTTGAACTCGACATCCCCGTGGGCCACCTTATGCGAGCTGGCTACTCAGCCATCGCATGTGGACAGCCCACCCCGTGAGCGCTTCACACGTGGTCCCCGCAATCTCAGCAGGGCCCGCACGGAGACCCCCCTCCACGCCGGGCCGGCAAGGAGCCCGTACCCGAGCACAACTCGGACTCCAACACCGTCCCTGGCCACTCCTCGAACTCCAACCCCCTCTTCGGCTTCTACTCGGACTCCACGTACGAGTTCGACTTCGGGTCGGACCCAGAGGATCCCGAGTCCGAGGACAACTCTACCGAGCAACCCTTATCAGGACCGGTTTCTGGGCTGGTTATAACATCCACACCCGCCGGGAGATTCGTCTACTGGCCAGACCGCAAGCCCGCCGACCTGATAGACGGGAACTCACGCTACGTCGCCTACCTCGACTCGCTTCCCTTCCAGGAGGGAACACCACTCACTCGAACTGAGGAGTACACTCCAACTGAGATGGCGAGCTCTGACTCAAGTCTTGGCAACCCCGATCGGCAAGTCTTTATGGCTGCCGGCGACACGCCAGGAACTTCAGAGGCGGCACAAGACCGGTACCTTGAAGACATCTCCGCAGACGAGCTGTCTGCTGAAGCACCCGTGGATGAGACCGACGCCAACAGGGACGCTCGACGTGAGCGTAACAGAAAGCGGAACGAACGGCGCCGGCATCTCCGAGACAACCTCCCCATCCGCAACCTCGCAGAAGCCCTCGAACAAGTCGAGAGCAGGGTACACACCACCCCGAAGCAATGCCTCATGTCGATCACAGCGATCGCACGCCAAGCTCAGGGGATACGTGCTGGAGAAGTCATCGCCAAGCTTGCAGAAGACGCTTACTTCATGCGAGTCGACAACAGGGTCACCCAGCCGCCCCTCGCCAGGAACCGTGACAACGAAGCTACAAGTCGCAGTGCTGACCTCGGCCGAAACCGTACTCGAGCCGAGCTGCCGGCCCAGCCCAACCGTACTCGTGCAAACGCCGGTGGACCCTCTCAAGCTGGCAACAGCGCCGCAGCTGCTACCGGCGGTCGTGAGATCATCCCCCACCGCGACCCTGGTGGCGGAGGCAGTGACGGCGGGAGCTCCAACCATGGGGCCAACAGGAGGGTTGGTGGCGGAGGCGATCGCGGCGGCCGAGGCCACGCGAACAGCCACGCCTCCGGAGCCTCACAAGGCAGCTATGACACTCGCCAGAAGATCAAAGAACTGCGACAGAAGAAGTCCGCCACCTTAGACGACAACGACGGCTTCCCCGCCTTCTCTCCTCGGCTTCGCAACTTACTCCTCCCGGACAAGTTCAAGCCTCTAGGAATCACCAAGTACGACATAAAGCAGGATCCCATCCAGTGGCTCAGATGCTACGCCTTCTCCATCGAGAACGCTGGCGGCAACAACGACACCAAGTGCCTCTACTTCCCCTTCGGCCTGGACCAAGCCCCGCTCACATGGCTCGAGTCGCTGGACAAGCACTCGATCGACAAGTGGGACCAGCTGAAGTATTTCACCAACAACTTCGCGGGTGCCATGGGCCGATCGGGTACTCGCATGGACCTGGCTATGGTGAATCAGGAACAAGGCGAGACCCTTCGCAAGTACATGCAGTGCTTTTTCGACAAGCGCGCCACCGTAGTCGACGTCACCGACAAGGAGGTCATCGACCTCTTCCAAGACGGTCTCTACCACTGTCGCACGTTCGAAGACTTCGGTTGACGCCGCCCCAGGTCCATCACTCATCTCAAGGATATGATCACCTCCTGGGCGGATGAAGAAGACAAAGCCAACGCCAAGTACGATGCCATCCGTGGCAAGAGCAAACAGAACACGGGCGGTGGCAGCAGCAACAACGGGAAGCAGGGTGGTCGCAACAACAACAACTACTCGGGTCCCAACCGCAAGCGCAAGCCAGACAACACTGTCGCGGCTATCCAGCGCCCTGCGAAGGAGAACTCAAAGAAGACCTCCGGCGGCTTCAAAGATTTGCTGAAGGAGAAGTGCCCATGGCATCTGGACGGCAACCACACCACCGAGCAGTGCTACCAACTCAGGTGAGCACTCAAGGGTACCCCAGAGCCACCGCACCCTCACGACAAGACAGGCAAGAAGAAGAACGACGAAGGCAATGGCGACTTCCAGGAACCCGACAAGACGGTCAACGTCCTCTTCGGTGGACTACCCAGCACACGGGAACAAAAGGCTACCCATCGAGAAGTCATGAGCATTGAACCAGCGTTCCCGACCCCTCTCAGGTGGCCGGAGGTACCCATTACCTTCTCCCGCGCGGATCAATGGACAAGCTTCTCCGAACCAGGACGGTTCCCACTAGTCTTGAAGCCGGTGGTCGCGGGCTCCAAGCTTAACAAGGTCCTCATCGACGGTGGAAGAGGGCTCAACGTCCTTTTCGCCAAGACCTTGAAGAAGATGAAGCTCGACATCACCCACATGCTCACCAAGAGCACCTCGCCCTTCTACTGCATCGTCCCCGGCAATGCGGCTATCCCACTGGGCTCAGTTGTCCTGCCAGTTACTTTTGGGGAATCTCGGGACAACTACCGTACCGAGTACATCAAGTTCGAAGTCGCGGACTTCGAGACCTCCTACCATGCCATCCTCGGCAGACCGGCTATCGCCAAGTTCATGGCGGTACCCCACTACACTTACTTGGTACTCAAGATGCCAAGTCCAGCAGGTGTACTCTCACTGCAAGGGGACTTGAAGATCTCGCACGACTACGACACGGAAGCTGTGGAGATCGCCACCACAAATCAAGTACCCAATGCTATGATGGAAATCTACTCTGCGTCGAAGAAGCTTGCCCCAAGTGAACTCGACATCCTAGAGAAGTTGGACAAAGCCAACAAGCCTCAGCCAGCTGCGGAGATTCTGGTCAAGCCAATCGACCTCGGGATAGGCGACAGCAGCAAGACCACCACCATCGGGGCGGGTCTCGACCCCAAATAGGAAGATGCGCTCATCAACTTCCTCCGGGCTAACTGCGACATCTTCGCATGGAAGCCAGCGGACATGCCAGGGGTGCCCAGGGAGTTGATCGAGCATTCCCTCAACGTCGATCCTAAAGCTACCCCCAAGCGACAACACCTCTGCCGTTTCGCCGACGACAGACGGGACGCCATCAAGAAGGAACTCGCCAAACTACTCGCGACCGGCTTCATCAAAGAAGTCTTCAATCCTGAGTGGCTCGCCAACCCCGTCCTCGTCCGCAAGAAGACCTCGAACGAGTGGAGGATGTGCGTCGACTACACCGACCTCAACAAGCACTACCCCAAGGACCCCTTCGGGTTGCTGCGGATTGACCAAGTCATCGACTCCACGGCGGCCGCGACCCCGCTCTGCTTCCCCTCGACCGCTACTCCGGTACCACCAGATCGCGATCAAGGAAGAAGACCAGGAGAAGACCGCGTTCATCACCCCGTTTGGCGCGTACTGCTACACGACCATGTCCTTCGGGTTGAAGAACACCGACGCTACATACCAATGAGCTATCCAGGCCTGCTTCAAGAGGAAACTCAACAAGAACGTCAAAGCCTACGTGGATGACGTGGTCGTCAAGACCAGAAACTCCAGCACGCTCATCGACGATCTTGAAGAGACTTTCGCATCCCTGCGCGAGTACCGCTGGAAGCTCAACCCGAACAAGTGCGTCTTCGGCGTACCTCCGGGCAAACTACTCGGCTTCATCATCAGCCATCGCGGCATCGAAGCCAACCCCGAGAAGATCTCCGCCATCACCAGCATGAAAGCTCCCACGTGCATCAAAGACGTCCAGAAGCTGACCGGGTGCATGGCGGTCTTGAACAGATTTATCTCGAAGCTTGGAGAACGGGGGCCCCCCTTCTTCAAACTACTCAAGCACCAAGAGAAGTTCGTGTGGACCACATAGGCGGACCAAGCCCTTGCCCAGCTCAAGGACTTCCTATCGAAGCTGCCAGTCCTCACGGCTCCTCGCAAAGGCGAGCAACTACTGCTCTACCTCGCTGCGACTACTCACGTGGTCAGTACTGCCATCGTTGTCGAGCGGCAGGAAGATGGCCACGCCTACCCAGTCCAATGCCCAGTCTACTTCGTCAGCGAGGTCCTATCAGAGTCCAAGGCACGCTACCAGCCAGTACAGAAGCTTCTGTACGCAGTGCTCATCACCTCGCGGAAGCTACGACACTACTTCCAGGAGTACTCGATCTCCGTCGTCACCGACTACCCGCTCGGCGACATCCTGCGGAACCAAGATGCTACTAGAAGAATCTCCAAGTGGGCAGTCGAACTCGGCGCCCTCAACATCGACTTCAAGCCACGCATAGTCATCAAGTCACGGGCGCTAGTCGACTTCATGGTAGAGTGGCGGGAGAATCTGCTACCTACTCCAACCGAGCGCCCAGAGCACTGGGTAATGTACTTCGACAGCTCACTCAACCTCGAGGGCGCAGGTGCAGGGGTACTCTTGATCTCTCCAATGGGCGAACAACTCAAGTACGTCCTGCAGATCTTCTGGAAGGTCTCAAACAATGAAGCCGAGTACGAAGCTCTGCTACATGGGCTCCGCCTCGCGGGTTCTCTGGGCATCAAGCGGCTACTAGTCTACGGCGACTCCGCAGTGGTCATCAACCAAGTCAACAAGTCCTGGTACCGCAACAAGGAGAACATGGATGCCTACTACCTAGAAGTCCGCAAGCTCGAGAACAAGTTCTATGGTCTCGATTTTCACCGCGTCGTCCACGACAACAACGTTGCAGCGGACGTCCTGTCGAAGCTTGGTTCTACTCGCGCTCAAGTACCAGCGGGTGTCTTCGTCCACGAGCTTCACGCGCCATCCATCCCAAAGCCGGCGCCACCGACCACTGTCCCAGCGCGTCCCCCGGCTGGCCAGGAGGTCATGATGATCGACGTGGACTGGAGGCAGCCCTTCATTGACTACCTCAGTGAGGAGAAGGTTCCCTCGGACAAGAACTTGGCCGAGCAGCTCATCCGCCGTGCCAAGTCCTATGTCATCGTCGGAGACAAGCTCTACAGGCGGGGCGCATCTTCACGAGTACTCATGAAGTGCGTTCCCAGACAAGAAGGCAAAGACATCTTGGAGGAGATCCATAAAGGCGTCTGTAGGAACCACGTGTACTCTCGCACGCTAGTCAGCAAGGCCTTCCGACAAGCCTTCTACTGGCCCACCGCTCTGGGCGACGCCGAAGAACTCGTTAGAAGGTGCCAAGGGTGCCAATACTTCGCCAAGCAGTAGCATGTCCCAGCCTACAAGCTAGTCACCATACCGCCAACCTAGCCTTTCGCCTGCTGGGGGCTCGACATGATTAGGCCACTCCCAACTGCGCCAGGAGGATTCAACAGAGTACTGGTGGCCATCGACAAGTTCACCAAGTGGATCGAGGTCAAGCCGGTTACATGCCCCAAGGCTAACAGAGTACTCGACTTCCTGGATGAACTTGTGCATCGCTACAGACTACCCCACCGCATCATCACAGACCTGGGCTCCAACTTCAACAACCACCAGTTCTAGGAGTACTGCGAGAACAGCGGGATCGACGTCCGATATGTCTCAGTTGCCCATCCTCGGGCCAACGGACAAGTCGAGCGCGCCAATGGGATGGTGCTCGACGCTCTCAAGAAGCGGCTCCACGATGCTTCTGACTCCGAAGGAGGCAATCGGATCAAGGAACTACCCAATGCTCTCTGGGGGCTACGTACTCAGCCCTCCAAGCCTACGGGACAATCCCCGTACTTCCTGGTCTACGGCTCCGAAGCAATCCTCCCTGCTGATGTCATGTGGGATTCACCAGCAGTGGAGCACTACAACGAAGGCGTCTCTGAAGACAGCAGACGAGTTGACATCGATGGACTCGAAGAAGCCCGCTGTGCCGCCCTCGTCCAGTCAGCAAGGTACCTAGAGGGTATCCGACACTACCACGACCGCAACGTTAAGGAACGCTCCTTCAACGTTGGTGATCTTGTCCTCCGTCGCATCTAGAACACGGAAGGACTACACAAGCTCAGCTCGCCCTGGGAAGGTCCCTTCATAGTTGCAAAGGTGACCGGACCAGGCTCCTACCGCCTCCAGACACTTGAAGGTGAAGACGTCAACAACTTGTGGAACGTCGACCAACTCTGTCGGTTCTACGCCTGTCTACACGACTACCCCAGGGGCTTCAGTCTATACGACTACTCAAAGACCCCTCCGCCGTAAGCGGCCTCCGGGTCCAGGCACCAGTCTCCGGACTACTCCACTCCAAGATCCAGTCCATGCGGCTACTAACGGATCTTGGGCTGCGATGAGCGACAAAGGACTGTAGCAGCGGTCTACTGAGAGACCATGCACTTCTAGATCCAGCCTACACGGCTACTAACGGATCTACTGCTGTAAGCGGCTTTACGCCATAGCATTACTTAGCTGTAAGCGGCCTCCGGGTCCTGGTGACTACTCTGTAACAATGGCCCTGGCCATCCAGGTGTACTTCTTCAGTAATAAAGTTTGATCACCTATCAACTGCTTTACTGTCTTCTTCCCTAAATGGGACCACTGCCGAGTATGACTACTCGCAACAGCTTCATGATGGGACTCCGCACTCAGAGATCGCAATAACGAGTACTCATTCATGGAAGTTTCTTTCATTCATACTTAAACAATTTCATTACAATTGTTTATGTACAACTACTGCTACGAGCTAACATTACAGGACTACTGGAGATTGAGCTTCTCGGCGACTTGTTCAGCAATGGGCGCCATCTGCTCCAGCAGCTCCGCGTACTGCTCGTCCGTGCAGTTGGCGGCTAGTCCGCCGGCGACTACGTCCACAGGAGCTTTTGGGAAGTATGACTTCATGAAGGCCAGCACCTGGTTCGAGATCGACTTCACCAAGTGCTTGACGTAGGCCGCCATGCGGCTGGGGGCTTCCTTCAGCCGGTCCACCAGTGGATCTATCTTTGGACCGCCAGGGTGAGGCACCAGTAGCCTCTCGATGGGGAGCGCGGATTCCTAGAGTTCCTTGAGTTGAGCCCGCAGCCTCTCGCAGTCCTCGTTCAGCTTCTGCAAGGATTTGTAGCAGTTGACGAGGTCACAATCTGATGCAATACGGAGCTCCATGTGCTTGTCGCACTCGTAAGCAAGATCCTTATAATCGTACTCCAGTACCTGGCGGGCCTCCTGCTCTCGGTAGAAGAGGTTCTTCAAATCAGTCTCTGAAGCCTTCAGCTGGCCGACCTTGGTCTCAAGCTCTACAATCAACAAAGGCAAAATGGGTCAGACTACCTCAAGCTACCATCAACAAGTACCCGACAAGGCGGTCGCGTACCTTTATTCTTGTTGCAGAGAGACTTGTTCTTCCGCACCAGATCGTCGCTCTTCGCCTGCATGTCTTGGATATCGTTGTGATACTTGGCAAAGGCGGTGTCCAGCTTCGACTGCATCGCGACGGCGTGCTTCTGGGACTTCACAAGCTGCTCTTCTAAGGCTTCTGCCCGGAGTACTGCGTCGCTGTAACCTTGAAGCATGCTGGACTTCTGGCGGGACCTCTCCGCGACGTCTGCAACAGACAACACATGTCAAATGGGTACTCAACATTAAAGGATTGACTACTCAAGGGTGTCGACTACTCACCTTCATCCATTGCTCGGCCTGGCGCACCGCCTCCAGGTGCCGAGCTACCGTCACCGGGTCGACGAGATCATCCGCCAACAACTCAATCCCGCTACGACTACTCGCCGCGGCTTCGGACATTGGCGCCGAGCGGATTGACTTCGCGTCCTGGATCTCTGGCGAGCGCACGACTACCTCCAGAGCGGGTTCTGGCAGCATGTCATCGCCCTCTCCTCCAGTCGTCGCGGCGGCTTGTTCGACGGCTTCCTCCACCGGCTTGGGGGCTACTCCGGCAGCTCCCTGGGTCTCCGGTACCACGTCTTCAACGGGCACCGCTGCCGGGATATCACTCCTCTCGGCTTCAGCACCTGTTGACAAGAGGACAAGTGTATCAGGCATACCTGGCGACTACGACTACTCTCTGGGGCTACTTGCACCTGAGAGAGTACTCACCTTCAACGATGCTAGCCTCAGGCAATGTAGCCTTAGCGGCCGGCGCCTTGGGCTCTGCCTGAGGGGCGGGAGCGGACTCCTCAGCGGGCGGTGCGACTTGCTCTTCCACCACCGCTGTGGCGGGTTCATCCCCTCCCCAGGACAGGTCCGTCGATTTCCTGTAGAGTATACAAGCTGGTTGTCAACCTAGTACGACTACCACGCCCAATGTACTACTCGAGGAGGATCAACACTTACAAGCTCGACCGGACCACTGTCAAGGTTGGGGCGCCGAGGATACTGGCGTTGTCAACCAGTCCTGCCTCGGCAGGCGCCTCTTCTTGCGCCTCAGTAGCCGCTGCCTCTTCAATGGCAGCAGCGGCCCGTTCTGCGTCCCCCCAGCAGCAGGGGCTGGCGCTCCAGCTGCGCCAAAAGCTCTTCTACAGTGGGGGCTGGGCTACGACTACCCCCAGCTGGTTCCCCCACTGTGTCCCAGTCGCCTTCGACGCCCTGCTCAACGGGGTCGGAAGGCGGCATCTCCTGGAATCAAGGGAACTTCATCGTCAACACATAAGATCGAGACATGAGTACTCGACTACACTAGTAAAGACGGCTTACCTCCTGGGATGTGGTCTTAGTGACCTTCAAGTTCTTGGCCACGCGCTTGCGGGTCACATTGCGCAGCTTCCTCGGCGGCGCGGGCAAGCTAGCCTCCAGGCTAGTTGGTTGATCCTTAACGAGAGGTATATGAGGCAATCCAGGGCGGATGAACCGCGATCGCAGCTGAAAGCGCTCCTGGAGCATCTCCTCATCGTCGTCGTCCTCAGACGAGTCTTCAACGACAACTGTGTCATCTCCTTCACCAACTTCGCGCCGCTCCTTGGTCTTGGCCCTCCCTTCCTCTGGGACCTCGACGAGCTGAGGAGGCGAGGCCGGCTCGGAGACGAACTTCGCCAAGTCATCATGCAAGAACCACAGCTCATCAGCACGACTACTCTTCAGCAATGAGTACTCGACAACGGGGATGGCTACTGACCTTGTTTGGTGGGCGCGCGGCGGAGTACTCGGGTACAAGACACGGCGTGTACGCCGGCATATCCTTGAAGATTCTGCTAAGCCTGTCGACGATGTCGTCGTCGTCCACCTCATCTCCGGGCATCCGTGACGTGTCGTCGTTGCTGGTGTACTCGTACCCTAGGGTGTCGCGGGCCATCAACGGCTGCACCCTGCGCTTCATGAAGCTGAAGGCCACATGTTCGGCCCTCAGCCTGGCTTCCCTCAGTGCCTTGATCTTCACCAGCAGCTCGGGCAACTGCAGACCTTCTTGCATCGTCGGCTCCGAGTTCCACCACGGCCGGTGTTTGGGCTTCTTCCTGCTTGGCTTCGGCAGCTCGGGGTGGTGGTTAGTCACATAGAACCACTTCGCCTTCCAATCCTGGTTGGAATCTATCAGCTTGTAGGAGAGGTACTGCTCGGTGGCATCCTCCCTCATCTGGATCCCCGCTCCACCGACTACTCGGGGATTGCTGGCACTGGGTTGAGGCTTCACCCGGAAGAACTTCCGGAACAAGGTCCAATGGGGCTTGATCCCCAAGAAGGCTTCGCAGAAATGTATGAAGACTGAGGTATGGAAGATACCGTTGGGGTTGAGGTTCAGGTACTCGATGCCGTAGTACCCCACCAGCCCTTTGAAGAAGTCGCTGGCAGGGAGGGACAGTCCGCGCTCCGCGAACCGGGTGAACATCAGAATCTCATCTGGGTTCTTCTCCATGGGTTACGGATCCCCTGCGGCGGCTCTCCACATGTCCACCTCCTTCTCCCGGATGAACCCGCTGTTGAGAAGGGCTAGCAGATTCTCGGTCTTGGCCTTGGATTTCTTCCCTCGCGGTTTGGATCTGGTCGCGGCGGAGACACCGACGGCGATGTTCCTGTAGCAGATCCGACGGCCTCTTCACGGGCCCTCTTCTTCCCAGCGGCGGCCTTCGCGGTCTTCGACGGTGAAGGCTTCATTCTCCAAGTGCACGGTGTCTTCACGCGCATTCGCTCGGGGGCTATGGCAATGGCTTCCTACGGCGGCACGAATTGGATCTACAACTTTCTCAACGGCGGCAGTGCGCACTGGTGGTGATTCCTGGCTAGATCTGCTAGGAATGGCTGCGAATGTGTTGGGTGAAAAAACCCTAAGGGTTTTGGCTTCTATTTATAAGTCAACGGCGGCCCCTCCAACGGCCGGATGGATAACTCCGCGCTCGGCTGACTCAACGGCGGCGCGTGACTCTTCAACTTCTACTAGTCGACGCGCTTCACCTCGGGGGCTCGGCTACTTCTACTCAACTTCCTGGGTAGCGACAAGACTCAAGAGCAACTCAAGACACATTCTACAAGATGACCCTTGAATTCGAGAGGAAGTACTCGACTCAAGGCTCGGGGGCTCCATGCCACGTGTCCTTCGGTTTTTTCTCCGGATTTTTCGGGATTTTCTTGCCAAAACTTCAGATGGACCCTCAGCCAGAGTCTACAACTCAACCTAAGGCTCGGGGACTACTCCATATGGAGTGCGATTTTGCAATTGCACTTCCATATCAGTTTCGGCTTTAAGACAACACGGACATTGTTGAAGACCTTCAAGAGCAGCACTCGAGGACGCTTGGGACTACTCGAGAAGACTTCAGGATTGTTCAAATGTCAGCTAGAGTACATTCCAGCCTCAGGATGCTTCGTCTACTCTTGAGGACTTTTGACTTGTAGTACTCGGGGACGCTTGAGGACTACTCGTTAAGGCCGTCAAGACTACTCGAAGCTATCCTTCTCGACTACAAAGTACTCGGGGGCTTGTCATATGGACCTCCCTGGGCCCACTACCTCGGTTGGTACCAGGACCGACTACTCGGTGGGCCCCTGGGACTACCCGACTTGTGCTCCACGGCACCTGCTCGTGTGAAGCACAAGGACTACAGAGGAGAAGTACTCGGTTAGGAAGCTGTACATGTGCCGCACTGTATAGAAGACTCCTAGATGTACTCGACTACTACTCTCTCCCTGAACCGACTTGTAACCCTGCCTCCCGGACTATATAACGCGAGGCAGGGACCCCTCTCTAGATCGTCTTGCTCATACGCATCTGATTGCATCATCTTGTAATCATACCCAATCAATCCAGAGCTACACAGCATACAGGACGTAGGGTATTACGCACCTCACGGCCCGAACCTGTCTAAATTGTGTGCCACGTGTCTCTTCCTTCGAGTTACCGATCTCGGCGAGGCCACATTCATCTACTTCGGGTACTCCCCTTAGTAGGTTGCCGGTCTAAAACACCGACACTTCTCTCGTAACATGGGCGGGAATTCAAGGGTACCATCATCCGGGTTCATTCTGCCTCCATGCGCATAATACCAATTCTTCGATCTTTCGGGCCAGTGAAAGACTGCTGATATGATACCTTTGGCGCTAAGGTCTTGTTCCATCTTCCGCCACTTGGGAATTGCTACCGTGTAACCACCTCGACCAAGACGATGGTTGTACTCCCCTTTCTTACTAGCACTGTTCTTCGCTTGGGCACTTTTTTGGGCAAAAGTTTCACTTTTCTTGTATTCAACAAAGGACTTCCAGTGATCTTTTATCTCCGGATATTCATCCCAATTTGGAGTTCGGTTGTTCTTGATAAAATCTCTAGTCAACTTCTTCTTCAAATTCTGAAATTGAGTTGCCATCTTCACTAGAGTCCAACCTTTAACAAGGTTTGGGTTGACACCTTCAGGAAGTGCGAAGTGTTTTAGCACATCATTCCACAACTGGTCTTTTACTGAGTCTGGAACCACGTATGGATTACTTGGGTTTCCCTTCCATTCTCTATACTTGATGGGCATGTTGTCCCTTACAATTGCCCCGCATTGAGACACAAACTTGTCCTTGACTTTTTTTGGAGCAACAAGCTGGCCAAGCTTTGACACCTCCGTGATACGATACATCACATCGCCGACGATTAGTTGTGCACGACCTCTCTTGGACTTTTTCGTCGTCGATCTAGAATCCTACAAGAATTAACAGTAATTTTCCATGAATCGACATAAATTTATGAGAACATACAAGAAATGGTGTTATCGAATTAATAGTAATGAACTTAATGCATGATATGTATGCCTCATTGGAACCTTCTGCATTAGCATCCTCAAGGTCGTCATTATTTTCTGAGTCGGCGACTATGTCTTCCTTGTTATTTGCAAAGTCATCGGCGGCGATGCCTCCTTGACCAATTATATTTAGAATAATTTCCTCGTTCGTGTAGGATGCAAAGGCATTTGCACCGCCAGCAATAATCTCCTCCATAATCCTTTCATCGTTGTCATTGTTATCCATCTAGAATTAACAGAAATTTTCTATGAATCGACACGAATTTATGAGAATATACAATAATTTCTATGTATTTCTAGTATCCATGTAGAATATACACTAATTTTCTATGAATCGACACGAATTTATGAGAATATACAATAATTTCTATGTATTTCTAGTATCCATGTAAAATGTACACTAATTTTCTATGAATCGACACGAATTTATGAGAATATACAATAATTTATATGTATTTGTAGTATCCATGTAGAATATACACTAATTTTCTATGGATCGACACGAATTTATGAGAATATACAATAATTTCTATGTATTTCTACGAGAAGGGGAATATACAATAGTGTCGCCTACTGCAGTAGGTGAGGAGAAAGGGAGCCGGGATCCTAGGGTGCATCGAGGGAGGCAGTGGGTAGCCTGGGCGAGACGACGGCGGGATCTTGGGTGCGTCGAGGGAGGCAGTGGGGAGCCCGGGCGAGACGACGGTGGGATCTTGGGTGCGTCGAGGGAGGCAGTGAGGAGCCGGGGTGAGACGGCGGCGGGATCTTGGGTGCGTCGAGGATGGCGGTTGGCGATGCTGGGGAGAAACAAATTTAATTAGAATTATTATAAACATATTTAATACAATTTTATACATAAATTAATTCTTTAAAAGAAATTAAAAAAATGTTGACGCAAACAATTAATTTTCTTGCGTCAGCAAGACCCAATTTGGGAGGACAACTGTGAGCCGGGGCAGGGTCGGTGTCCGTCGGGAGGGGGGCACTACCGGCGGCGTTGGGGAGGACAACTGTGCAGGACGAGGCGACGATGCTCAGGACGGCCGGCGGCAAGGCGGGTGGCAGCGGAGCCCCCGAAGCCGGGGAGGGACGGCGCGGGGAAGGAGGACGGCGTGGCGGCGGCGAGCCCCGGAGGCCGGGCGGTGTCGGGGGGAGGAAGCCGCCCGCGTTCCGGGGGCCGACGGTGGCGGACCGGTGTGGCGGGGGGGCGAGGGCGTCGGCAGAGGCTGGCGGCGGCAGAGAATTCTGTGGGGCAGAGGACGGGGGGCGCCACAGAAGGCGGCGGTCAGGGAGGATGACGGCGGCGGCGGAGGATGAGGACACGACGACGACGATGACGGCGGATCGGGGACGAAAAAGTGGCTAAGTGCTGGAGGGGGAGGGTCGCTGCTTTTATATATAGACACACCTTTAGTCCCAGGTCGTGTAACGAACCATGACAAAAGGGGTGACTTTTGTCAAGGTTGGTGATACCACCCGGGACTAAAGGGTGATTTCGCGGGAGTACCAAAAGGGAAAAAATTTCCCTCTTTAGTTCCAGGTCGTGTAACGAACCGTGACAAAAGGGTGGCCTTTTGTCTCGGTTCGTGTAACCACCCGGGCCTAAAGGTGTATTTGGAGCGGGACTTTAATTCTTTTCCCATTTTCCCTCCTCATTTTCTCAATCTTTCTCTTTGCAACATTTTTAAAATATGGTAAGTTTAATATTTGAAGCATGCAAAATTATATTTAGTTAAGTGTTAACAGCCTTAACTTTCCAATATAAAAAATAATTTAATAGTTGAAATAATTACTTTCTTTTCGGACTCGATAATATTTGTCTCCTATAACATAAGAAAAATGTCAAACTTTGTGGTTACTTCTCACAGGGCATCTGAAAGGCTTTAACAAGTTTCATTTCAAATAACTAAAGGAATACACTCATAGAACATTACACAAATGATTTGAACATTAATCATTACAGTACAGTATTAAAGTTTCTTTTCTTGATGAAAGTTCCTTGGTCATGGTCGTGACGTAAGTACGGTGTCTCTTCATTTCCCAGCGGTATGCTTGGGTCAACTTCGACAGCGAATGGAGGCATGCCATCGAACTGATCATAGTCATCTGATTTGTTTGTTCTGTCCTCGACTCCCACAATTACTCTTTTACCTCGAAGAACAATGGGTCGCTTTGGCTCTTGTGGTCCTTCGAGATTTTTATTCTTCGGTTTGCTGGTCATATCCTTGACATAGAAAACTTGATGCACATTTTTGGCAAGGACGAATGGTTCATCTCTGAAACCAATCTTGGTCAGGTCGACTATTGTCATTCCATATTGATCTTTCCTTATGCCACCTCTAGTTAGTTTTACCCATTGGCAAAGAAACAGAGGGATGTTAAGTGGCCCATACTCAAGCTCCCATATCTCTTCTATGACACCATAATATGAGTTCTTGTTATTGTTGCTATCCATGGCATCTATACGGACACCACTATTTTGGTGTGTGGTTTTACGAACTTGGTCCCTTGTGTAAAAAATATAATCATTTATATCGTAAGCTTGGAATTTGGCAATTGTGCTAGAAGGTCCCCTGGATAACAAAGCTAGTTGTGGGTGAATTGTGGAATCACCAATAACTTGTTCACTCAACCACGAGGGGAAATTTTCCAGGTGATGGCATGTAACTCATGCTTCGGTTTTGGATGGATTTTGTGAAGAAATAATCTGCTTGTGTTCCTCAATGTACGGAGTCACCAAGGTTGATTGTTGCAGAATAGCTAGGTGTGCTTTATTGAACAAATCAGTATCATTGCTGAAACATGCTTTCTGTTGACGGATAAAAGACGTATCCCTCTACGATCCGCAAGCGTACGGACCCCACACCTTTTTCACCACGGGATTCCCAAGGTTCTTGTCAATCCGCGGAGCAAGGGGATTACAAGCGTTCGATCAACAACGACACACTAGCTACTAAAACCCTAACTACTATTATACTAGAAAACAACTAAACTACACTAGAGAGAATGATAAACGATCAAGGTAGAAGACACTCGCCCACGGGTCTACGATACTAGAGCATGCAATCGCTTAAAGACATGAAAACCAATCTAATCTATCGGGGATGTGACCACGGTTTCGCCCTTTCCCTCCTCTCGTACTGTCACTACGCGAAGGTATTCATGACTAGACCTTTGATGGCCGCGGCGTATTGAATGGATCCAAGGAAGCATTGGAGCTCTACTCCCTCTACGGCACGGTTGCAAGCCTTAAGCATTAAAGTATATTCAACACAAGATGATAGATAGATAATCCGACAAAGTGCGATTACATCTCAATATCGATTACAACCCATGGACGAATGAGAAGATTACCCCATCAAGGTGCTGATCATGGCACCGTTGATCATGGTTTCCCTTCCGCCGGTGTCTTCCTCCTTCTCCACGAGAGGGTGCTTCCTTCGAGGTGGTCGATCTCCCACCGGAGATCCTCCTCCTCTCTCTCTAGCTTGTGGATGGCCTTCTGGTGCGAATAACTCCTCCTTTTTGTGTTGGCGGCGCGTCGGGGGTTTTAGGGTCGAGGATCCTTCGAGGGCAAGGAAGACGGGACCGAACCGGTGCCCGAAGTGGGCTGGGCCGCCCGCCCGGGCCGGCCGGCCCGTGCCCGGCTTCGGCCCGGTTCGGTCGCCCTTTTTGCTCCGTGGGTCCTCGTGCACTTATCTACTTTTCCCCCTCCACTTGGATGATTTTGACACTGTTATCCTCTCGATCAAGATGGAGGCTCTCTTTGCATGAAGTTTGATCTTTTACGCTTCAATCCCCTGGGGTGTTCCTCGTAGCACTTCGGTCCTCACCACCATTGGAAGTAATTTCAGCGAGCTCATGAACACGAACAAGACCCCATGAATGCTCCTTTGAACTTGTTGTGAATCCGTCCTTTATGTCCATGTTTTCCTACATAAACATAACACTTCCAAATGCATGCACAAAGATGAACTTGTTATATGATTAGTGTGCCTAGTGGCGGGTTAGTTCCATAATCAAATCCAAACCAAAGTGTAATGAACATGCTAGGTGCACCAAAATACACCGTCAACATCTCCCCCACACTTAGCTCTTGCTCGTCCTCGAGCAAGTACTCGTAAAAGAACTTCGTCCAAGGAGTGTAATCGTGTACCACTTATCCTTATTCACAAGTTAGTCAATCCCTTCATCTTTAATACATAAACACAAAGTAATGATAATCAAACATAAACATGGGCGTTTAGAATTTTTACCACGTCAAGATTTACCCCACAACTCAAACCTTTCACTTGAAGTCTTCAATTTCAGCCATGCTTACTCCTTTGCTTCCATCGGAGGGTTTTTATGGTTTTCAAAACAAAAATTCCTGCAACAAGTATTAGACAAAAACCTTTCTCCAAGCTCTCTCAAGTCACTCATATGAAGTGTCTATCCTAACCAAATTTTATAAAACTCTCACCTCCCATTAATCTCTCATATATCATGTAAAAGTGGAGCTATAGGTAGGGCTAGCGCAATCAACACAAGTATTGTCAAACTAAGAACTTCCTCTAATGGTTGTCTACCTTTCAAAGCCAATGATCATGAGAATTAACCATATGTAGGGATATCAAGGATGAGAAGATTTAGAATGGTGGACATGTGCAAGGGCAAAAGAAAATTGTGACTACAAGGCACCAATGATGTCCTCGTTGTCGGATTGCACATGGTTGGAAATAGAGTAAAAGTTTCGTCTCACAATCAACGTGACATCCTTCCTTACACTTTATTTTTTCTTTTCTTTCACTTGATCCATCCCTCTCATATCTTCATTGCTAACTCATCTTTCTCTCTTTTTCTTTTCTTCTTTCATTCTCATATGATTTTTCTTTCTTTCTTTCTTTCTTTTCCATACACATACCTTTTCTCTTTATTTTTCTCTCTCTTGACAACTTTTCAAAGCTTTCAATTCTCCCTTTTCTCGCATGCATATAATCTGAATTTTTTAAATAAATCATGCTAGAGACGAGACGAAACTTTGAAAATAGGTTGTGTTCACGGAATACGATGTACAAAAGAGATGTATTGGGTTGGGTATGGAATTCTGCGATATTCATGACTTTCGTTGTGAAAGTCATGAACTGAATATATGACGAGGCTAGCAACAAAAGATAAGCACAAGGACATGATCATTGCTCGAAATTAAAACTCACCAAGAGAGAAGGGTCCTAGCCTAACTCATCGTGCTAATCACACTTATGGTGGAGCGAAAAAAATAAACTTGGCTTTGGATAGGAATTTTTTCTTACTCTCAACTTGGAAAAAGAGGTTTTGCTAACCTTTATTACAAGGGTTTTAAGATAATTTTCAGAACTGAAATCCTCCAATTTTAGCATCGAAAATAGCACAACTAGCATGTGAAGCTCAAGATCGAAGTGCGGTATGGGTACTTTAAGTAGTAACGATTCCACTAAGCACCACGGTAAACGTCCTTCAAACCACATACTTGTGCTCATATATCAAGAATCGAAGATTAAACAAACAAGTAAATAAAGATAAACAATACATAAAACACAAAGATATATATGAAGACTCTTTTTATTTGGTTTTCTTGACTCAACACTAATTTAAGACACTTGCAAAAAATTAAAAAAATTTAAAAACAGACTCGAAAACTAAAGACTCATTAAAACACTAAGACTCTCACACGAAGATTAAACCGAACCTAAACTTGAAGTTCAAAAGCTAAGGCTAGCGAGCTAGCTCTCCCCCACACTTAAAACATACGACGTCCTCGTCGTATCTTACAAAAACCAAAGGGGAAAACTAGATCTAGTGGTACTTCGAGCAAGCTTTGCACCACTTGCCTCTCATGTTTCCAACCATGCCGAAAAGTTTGCGCACGTTACGGTTAAGGAACTTGTAATCATCTTCAACTACGCGCTCCAAGTCCTCCATACGCTGCTTCATCGCTTCCATGGTTTGAAGACATTCGTCGGCCGACGCGTAGAGAGCCGCGATGGATTGACGGCAAACTCGACAAAGACACCGGATGCAATCCGAAGGGGTCGTCGTCGCCATAATCTCCACCGTTGTCACCACCGTCGTCGCCACCTCCATTGTTGTTGCCTTCGCCACCGCCGTTGCCGTTGCCGTTGGGGCCTTCGGGAGTCCTTTCATAGGGTTGCTCACCCCAATCATCATCATCTCTACCGGCGGCCGCCCACGAGCTCGGGCTACGATCATCGGAGTAGTCGCTATCCCCATAATCCTTAGGCTCCGGCGACACCTCCTTGTAATCTTTGCGCTTGATGCCTTGGAGACGTGCCGACCTTCGAACGGGTGTAGGGACCTTCTCTCCTTTGACGGGGTTGCGAGATGCAAGAGCTCCGGTCGGGACACGTCCTCCGCAACGGATACGTGCGGTCCTCTTGAAGGGTAGCTTGACCTCGCATCGCATCGCCTCCTCCATCGATGGCTTCTTGGCTTCTACCTTCAACTCTAAGATTTTTGGAGGTTCAATGGCTGCTACAAGGGTGCAACACATTGCTTGAAAGGTTTGATTCTCGAGCTCCCAATTCGGCCAAATATATAGTCCTGAGAGAAAAGCCCTGGGAACCTTATTTTCCTTTTTTACACTTCCCTTAAAATTTTCCGACCAAACAAGGAAGTCAAAAAGGAGCAATTCGGGCAAAATTCGGGGACATCGGGCATCGGGCCACCCCTGGGCCGATCCGACTGGGCCGGCCGGCCCACCCTGCCTCGGGGGCCGGGCCGGTCCGATTTTTTGCACACCGCCCTATTTTTTCTTCCTCAGCCCATGGGAAAAAGTTGGCCCAGTTAATCTTCGCGAAAAACTCCAGAAAGCTAAAAGAAAAATTATTTACAGAAGTTGGTGCCTTGTTTTTCGTCCTAGGCGGGACGTTCGGGCTCTTCCTCCATGGTGAAGACGTCAACATGATGAATGGGCACGACGTCGGGTTCGTAGTAAACCTTAAGCCGCTGTCCATTCACCACAAATTGATCGCCATTTATATCCATAATGGTTACCGCTCCGTTGGAGAACACCGAATGCACAACATAAGGTTCGTCCCACTTGCTTTGCAACTTCCCCTTTCCGAAGGTTTTAAACCTCGAATTGTAGAGGAGGACCTTATCTCCTTCTTTAAATTCTTTTTTCTTCAATCTTTTATCATACCACCTTTTGATTCTCTCCTTGTATATGCTTGCGTTTTCATAAGCTTTCAACCTCAACTCCTCTAGCTCGCTTATTTGAATCCTTCGTTTCACCACCGCGGCATCAAGATCAAGGTTCATCTCTTTTATCGCCCAATAGGCTTTATGTTCCAACTCAACCGGAAGGTGGCAAGCTTTTCCATAGACGAATTGATAAGGGGTCATACCTATCGGTGTTTTAAACGCCGTTCGATAAGCCCATAAAGCTCCATCTAATTTCTTTGACCAATCCTTGCCTCCCTTCTCTATGGTTTTGTTAAGTATGCTTTTTAATTGCCTATTTGACGTTTCCGCTTGTCCGTTGGTTTGTGGGTGATAGGCCGTGGAGACCCTATGCTCAATTCCCAATTTGGACAAGCACTTTTTGAAGTTCTTCCCGGTGAAATGAGTTCCTCCATCACTTATCAAGATTCTCGGTGTACCGAAACGGGGAAAAATCACGTTCTTGATCATAGTGATGGACTCCTCCGTGGAAGCTTTACGACATGGTATAGCCTCTACCCACTTGGATACATAATCGACCATAACAAGTATATACTCGAATCCAAATGAGTTTTTAAAAGGCCCCATGAAGTCTATGCCCCATACATCGAATATGTCGATTTGCAAGTTGTATTTCAAAGGCATAGAATTTCTTTGAGAGATGTTTCCAGTTTTTTGGCATTCGGGGCATGACGCAACATATCTTTTAGTATCTTCATGCATCTCCGGCCAATAGAATCCGCTCGACCATACTTTGGCTTCGGTTCGAAAATGGCTATAATGCCCACCGTACTCCGCCGAGTGGCACTTCCTTAGAATCTCAAACCTCTCTTCCCTTGGCACACATCTTCTCATCACTCCATCATTGCCATGCTTGAAGAGGTATGGTGCATCCCAAAAATATTTCTTACTTTCAGAAATTATCTTCCTTTGGGTGTTTTTGTCTAGATGATCGAGGGGCATCTTTCGAATTGCTCGAATGATGTCGATCATCCAAGTATCTTTATCAAGCACTCTATAGAGGTGGTCATCTCTCATCTTATCTTCTATGGGCTCTTTATCATCTTGCCCACGATTCATCCTAGACAAATGATCGGCCACAACATTTTCCACCCCCTTTTTATCACGAATTTCAACATCGAACTCTTGGAGAAGAAGGATCCAACGAATCAAACGTGGTTTAGCTTCCTTCTTAGCCAAGAGATACTTTATAGCTGCGTGATCGGTGTAAACAATGACTTTCGAGTTCACGATGTAAGATCTGAATTTTTCGAAAGCGAATACTACCGCTAGCAACTCTTTTTCCGTAGTGGCGTAATTTAATTGTGCCCCACTAAGAGTTTTGCTAGCGTAGTAAACGGCGTGAACTCGGCCTTCCTTTCTTTGTCCCAAGACCGCGCCTACGGCGTAGTCACTTGCGTCACACATGATCTCGAAAGGTTGGCTCCAATCCGGAGGTTGGATGATGGGAGCACTCACCAACGCATTTTTCAAGGTCCGGAATGCCGCTAGACACTTCTCATCAAAGTCGAAAGCCACATCCTTTTGAAGAAGGTGTGTTAAAGGCTTAGTGATCTTCGAGAAGTCCTTTATAAATCTTCTATAGAATCCGGCATGGCCTAGAAAGCTCCTTAAGGACTTAACATCCGTAGGAGGTGGGAGTTGCTCAACCGTCTCTACCTTAGCCTTGTCCACTTCAATCCCTCTCTCGGATATAACGTGTCCGAGCACTATGCCTTGCTTAACCATGAAGTGGCATTTTTCCCAATTTAAAACCAAATCTACCTCCGCACACCTTGTAAGGACCTTTTCTAAGTTTGTTAAGCAATCCATGAACGTCTTCCCGTAAACGGAAAAATCATCCATAAACACTTCAACAATTTCTTCGATGAATTCCGAAAACACGGCCATCATGCAACGTTGAAAAGAGGCCGGAGCGTTGCATAGGCCGAAGGGCATCCTCCTATATGCAAACGTTCCGTAAGGACACGTAAACGTTGTCTTATGTTGATCTTCTAGGTGAATAGGAATTTGCATGAACCCCGAGTATCCATCGAGAAAGCAAAAATAAGCGTGGTTTGCTAACCTCTCGAGCATCTCGTCTATGAACGGTAGGGGGAAGTGATCTTTCTTCGTCGCTTTGTTAAGCTTACGGTAATCAATACACATCCGCCACCCGGTCACGGTTCTTTGCGGTATCAATTCGTTTTTCTCATTCTTCACCACGGTCAAACCTCCTTTCTTCGGTACACAATGTACCGGGCTCACCCATTCGCTATGTGGAACCGGGTAGATGATTCCGGCATCAAGTAACTTGATAACGTCTTTCTTTACTACCTCTCGCATGGCGTGGGTTAGCCTCCTTTGATGGTCCACTACAGGCTTACATTGGTCTTCCATTGGTATACGATGAGTGCAAAAGGCTGGGCTAATACCTTTGAGATCATTAATTGAATATCCAATCACCTTCCTATGTTTTTTTAATAAAATCAGCAATGCTTCATTTTCTTCGGGGCTCAACTCGTCGCTCACAATGACTGGATAGGTTTTGTCCGGGGCCCAAAAATTCATATTTTAATCCCTTGGGCAAAGGTTTAAGGTCTACTTCGGGCACTTGTGGCTCCTCGGGTTTGATTTCTCCTATGTCTTCGAACTTCTCTTCCTCCACGCTACCATCATGCGGCTCTAAGCCTTTTGTTGCTTCCTCTAGTTCTTCATCTTGTTGATTACTAATTTGATTTTCCATCGCTCTTTGCAGCGGGTCTCTAAGGGTTTCAACAAAACAAAGACTATCTATCTCATCTATTTCTTCGTCTTCGGGAGGAAAAGGTGTAAGGTGTTTAGAAGCACGAAGAAAGTTATATGTGTACTTTGTTCCATTAAGGTTCATTGTTACTTTGCCTTCTCCGGCATCTAACACGGCATCAACCAACTTAAGAAAAGGCCTACCTAAGATTATATGATCAGAATTACCATGGTAAGCATCAATAACAAAGAAGTCGGTTGGTATATAGTTTCTAGAGATTTTTACTTTCATGTTGCAAGCAATACCTAGAGGTTTGATAGTTCTACCATCTCCCATAATTAATTTCGTTGATGTTGGAGCTAAGTCTAGGTTGTGGTATTGAACTTTATCGTAAATTTTAGAAGATAGAACACTTACTTGGGCTCCGATGTCGCATAAAGCTTTGCATTGAACTCCGTTGATCTCGCAACTCAAGTGCGGCGTCGTCTTCTCTTCTTCTTCGGATCCGATCGAATAAATTTCAGCAAGGCGAGCGTATGGTGATGCTTCGGGCTTGATCCCCAAGATCCTCTTCACCTCGGCAATATGTTCCGGATCCACCACGTCATCTCCAAAGAGCTTTTCAAAAATCTCACCGGTGGTTTCAAGGTCGTATGAATTTTCAGCTTTCTTCTCTGGTGGGAAATCGACTTCCAATGCTCTTGCCATTCCCTTTTGATTAGGGAACGGTCTTCTCTTGTCGAATACTTCTCCGTAATCAATAGGAACCCAATCCATTGGCTCGAACTCCCTTAGTGGCTTCGCGCTTGACATGCTTCTCTTGTTCGTCTCATTTGGTGCGGCGAAGTCGACGTTTGGTGTAGTTCTTGACTTGATGTGTTCTTGTTCAAGCTTTTCCGTGATTGGTTCCTCCTTTGTGACTTCCGGGGTCGCCTCTTTAGAAAAATCAGCAAGCTTTTTCTTCCTTGAATTGAATTCCGGCTCTTCCGCAAGTCTTGTTTCCCAATCTCTTCGCATGGCAGCCGCTTTACTAACTTTTTGTAGAAGTTGGGCGGCTTCCGTGAGTGTTTTCTCCATGAGATCCCCACCTGCACACATTTCGACGTGTCGCATGCAACTAGGGGTTAGGGAAAAGAAAAATGTATGCAAGAGTACGTCACCGGTGAAGCCGAGTTTTGGTCCTTGTTCGATTAATTCATTAAACCTTTCCCGTGCTTGGTCTATCCCTTCCTCTTCTCCTTGCATGAAATTGATCACTTGCCTCCTTAGATGTTGAACCTTGCTCATTGGAAAGAACTTCTCGCAAAACTTCTTTGTCAACTTGTTCCAATTGCCTTCAACTTCAAAGGACGCAACCGAATACCATGTCTTTGCTTTGCCGGCAAGTGAGTAGGGAAAGAGATTCCATTTGAACCATTCATCGGGAACTCCTTCTTGACGCACCGTGTTGCATATTGTCGTGAAATCCCTTATGTGTCTATATGGGTTCTCCGTAACCATCCCTTCAAATGGGTTTTCCGCCACCATCTTCATGATCTTGGATTTAATTTCATACTTGGTCGCTTCGAGCTTCGAATCCGACTCTTGTACCTTTATGTCTTCACATCGAGGGCTAGCGTAATCCCTTAATGATTTCTCTGGTTCTTCCATGGGTTGATTAACGAACTCCATCTAGACAATAAGATAAAAACAAAAACAAAAAAAGAAACAAGTGTTTTTCTGATAATATACGTTAGATATAGCGAAAAAAAGATAAACTAAAATATAAAACTAAGTTAGATGCAAATCAAACGATGTAAACTAACTTGCTCCCCGCAACGGCGGCGCCAGAAAAAGGGGCTTGTTGACGGATAAAAGACGTATCCCTCTACGATCCGCAAGCGTACGGACCCCACACCTTTTTCAACGGGATTCCCAAGGTTCTTGTCAATCCGCGGAGCAAGGGGATTACAAGCGTTCGATCAACAACGACACACTAGCTACTAAAACCCTAACTACTATTATACTAGAAAACAACTAAACTACACTAGAGAGAATGATAAACGATCAAGGTAGAAGACACTCGCCCACGGGTCTACGATACTAGAGCATGCAATCGCTTAAAGACATGAAAACCAATCTAATCTATCGGGGATGTGACCACGGTTTCGCCCTTTCCCTCCTCTCGTATCGTCACTACGCGAAGGTATTCATGACTAGACCTTTGATGGCCACGGCGTATTGAATGGATCCAAGGAAGCATTGGAGCTCTACTCCCTCTACGGCACGGTTGCAAGCCTTAAGCATTAAAGTATATTCAACACAAGATGATAGATAGATAATCCGACAAAGTGCGATTACATCTCAATATCGATTACAACCCATGGACGAATGAGAAGATTACCCCATCAAGGTGCTGATCATGGCACCGTTGATCATGGTTTCCCTTCCGCCGGTGTCTTCCTCCTTCTCCACGAGAGGGTGCTTCCTTCGAGGTGGTTGATCTCCCGCCGGAGATCCTCCTCCTCTCTCTCTAGCTTGTGGATGGCCTTCTGGTGCGAATAACTCCTCCTTTTTGTGTTGGCGGCGCGTCGGGGGTTTTAGGGTCGAGGATCCTTCGAGGGCAAGGAAGACGGGACCGAACCGGTGCCCGAAGTGGGCTGGGCCGGCCCAGGCCCAGTTTCGGCCCGGTTCGGTCGCCCTTTTTGCTCCGTGGGTCCTCGTGCACTTATCTACTTTGCCCCCTCCACTTGGATGATTTTGACACTGTTATCCTCGCGATCAAGATGGAGGCTCTCTTTGCATGAAGTTTGATCTTTTACGCTTCAATCCCCGGGGGTGTTCCTCGTAGCACTTCGGTCCTCACCACCATTGGAAGTAATTTCAGCGAGCTCATGAACACGAACAAGACCCCATGAATGCTCCTTTGAACTTGTTGTGAATCCGTCCTTTATGTCCATGTTTTCCTACATAAACATAACACTTCCAAATGCATGCACAAAGATGAACTTGTTATATGATTAGTGTGCCTAGTGGCGGGTTAGTTCCATAATCAAATCCAAACCAAAGTGTAATGAACATGCTAGGTGCACCAAAATACACCGTCAACACTTTCCTTCCAATAGTGCCCTTTCCTAGTAGTCTCCCCTCGTGTGGTGATACTGGAACCCCAATCGAGTCAATTGAGTCGACGAAGTCCACACAAAACTCAATGACCTCCTCAGTTACATATCCTTTGGCGATGCCTCCTTCCGGATGTGCGCGGTTAAGAACATATTTCTTGAGGACTGACATGAACCTCTCAAAAGGCCACATGTTGTACAAGTATACTGGTCCAAGAACAGCAATCTCTTTCACAAGGTGCACTAGGAGGTGAGTCATAATATCGAAGAATGAAGGTGGAAATGCCAACTCAAAGCTGACAAGACATTGCACAACATCATTTTGTAGCTTCACTAGGTTCCTTGGATCGATTGCCTTCTGTGAAATTGCACTGAGAAATGCACAAAGCTTTACGAGCGCTAATCGTACTTTCTCTGGTAGAACACCCCTCAACGCAACTGGAAGTAACTGTGTCATCAACATGTGGCAGTCGTGGGCCTTTAGATTTGTGAACTTCTTATCTTTCATACTTATTATCCTTTTTATATTCGATGAGCAGCCAGATGGAACCTTCATACTGTTTAGGAAATCAAACATGATGTCCTTCTCTTCCTTGCTTAGGGTTTAACTAGCAGGACCTAAGTAATCTTGTTCTTCCTCCTCAACCTCTTCAGGATCTGCTTCTTCCTCATCAACCTCTATCGAAGGTGCCTCATTTCTATGGATATTTTTCAGGTCCCGTCGTGCTTCCAATGTATCCTTAGAGTTCTTGTAACAACCCAAGAAGCCTAGGACATTCAAACAAAGATTCTTCGTCAAGTGCATCACATCAATAGCATTCCGGACCTCAAGAATTTCCCAATAAGGTAACTCCCAAAATATAGATTTCTTCTTCCACATTAGTGCACGCCCATTAGCATCATGTGGAACAGGTTCACTACTGTCACCCTTTCCAAAGACAACCCTTAGATCCTTTACCATCTCAAACATCTCCTCACCTTTAAAATGGGGGGGGGGCTTTGTACGATGATCAGCCTTTCCTTTCTAATGCAAACCTTTCTTCCTTAAGGGATGCTTCTCAGGAAGAAAGCGACTGTGACCCATATACACAACCTTCTTACAATTTTTCAGATGAATACTATCTATTTTATGTAAACAGTGGGTGCAGGCCCGATATCCCTTGTTTGAGTGCCTAGATAGGTTACTTAAAGCAGGCCAATCGTTGATGGTAATGAATAACAATACTCGTAGGTTGAAGTTCTCTTGCTTGTTCTCATCCCACACACGTACACCTTCTTTCTTCCATAGTAGTAATAGTTCATCAACCAATGGTCTTAGATACACATCAATGTCGTTGTCAGGCTGTTTTGGACCTTGGATTAGCACCGGCATCATAATGAACTTTCGCTTCATGCACATCCAACCAGGAAGGTTGAACATGCATAGTGTCACAGGCCAAGTGCTATGACCACTGCTAAACTCACCAAATGGATTGAAACCATCTGTGCTTAAACCAAATCTTATGTTTCTTGCTTCCCCAAAAAAATCTTTGTATTTTCTATCAATCTTTCTCCATTTAGACCCATCTGCCGGATGTCTCAGCATGTGGTCTTGCTTACGATCGCTTTTGTGCCATGTCATCAACTTAGCATTTTCTTTGTTCCTGAACAAACGCTTCAAACGTGGTATTATAGGAAAATACCACATAACCTTCGCCGGTACTTTCGTCATCTTGGGAGGTGTCCCCTCGGGAGAACCAGGATCATCATCTCTCCGGATCTTATAACGTAGCGCGTTGCACACCGGACAAGCTTCCAAATTTTCGTGTTTTATGCCTCAATATAGGATGCAATCATTAGGGCAGGCATGGATCTTCTGAACCTCCAACCCCAGAGGGCACCTAGTCTATTTCGCTTCATATGTTGTCGATGGTAATTTATTATTCTCGGGAAGCTTGTCCTTCACAATTTTTAGCATGCCCTCAAATGCTTTATCAGACACACCATATTTTGTCTTCCATTGCAACATTTCAAGTGTAGTACCAAGCTTTTTGTGACCCTGTTTGCAATCTAGGTACAATAGTTTTCTATGATCTTCTATCATACGATGCAACTTTGCCTTTTCATTATCATTTTCACAGTCCCTTTGTGCATCTTTTAGAACTTGACCAAGATCATCAACATGGCCGTCTTCCAGTATCTCTTCTTTGTCAGCATCTTCCATTAAAGTATCCGCAAAATCTTGCCCTGCGGCCCAGTCAGGAATGTTATTATCATCCTCCTCATCTTCGTTCTCTTCCATCAAAACCCCTCTTTCATTGTGCCTGGTCCAAAGCACATAGTTCACCATGAATCTGTTTTTAATCAAGTGGAGGTGAAGAGTCCCCCAGTCAGAGTAGCCTTTGTTGTTTCTACACAAAGAGCATGGACAACACATGAATCCCTTTGGGTTCTTGTTGGCTTTGGCCACTTCGAGGAAAGCTTTCATGCCAGCAATGTACTCTGGGGATCGTCTGTCGACATTCATCCATTGCCGATTCATCTGCATCATATTAACTCCAATTTTTATCAGTGAAAAGTAAACAAAGAGAAAGATGAAGAATGGTGAATTCGATGATGTATTCTGTTATGAACTAGATGATGAGAACTGGAGGCCTACCTACAGTCTTCCTTAACATGTTGATCATCTCAACACAATACGTGAATTCATAAATGTGTTTGAAGCAGAGGTTCAAAAGCTAGAAGCTGACTAGTTTTTAGCTTGGGGACTTGTGATACAATGACATACAGAGGTCACTTGATGACCATTTTGATCTCCATTATGAGTGACCATACTTTTTATAAACTAACTTCTATAAAATTAGCTAAATGCAAAATTAAGATTAGTTCCATGTTCCGTTATATTAAAAAGTAAATTAACAAAGAGAGATGAAGAAGGATGAATTTGATGATGTATTCCGTTATGAACTGGATGATGAGAACTGGAGGCCTACCTACATTCTTCCTTAACATGTTGATCATATCAACACAATACGTGAATTCATAAATGTTTTTGAAGCAGAGGTTCAAATGCTAGAAGCTGACTAGTTTTTAGCTTGGGGACTTGTGATACAATGACATGCAGAGGTCACTTGATGGCCATTTTGATCTCCATTATCAGTGACCATACTTTTTATAAACTAACTTCAATAAAATTAGGTAAATGCAAAATTAATATTAGTTCTATGTTTCGTTATATTAAAAAGTAAATTAACAAAGAGAAAGATGAAGAAGGGTGAATTCGATAATGTATTTCGTTATGAATTGGATGATGAGAACTGGAGGCCTACCTACATTCTTTATAATATAAACTAACTTCTATAAAATTAGCTAAATGTAAAATCATAATTAGTTCTATGTTTCATTATATCAAAAAGTAAAATTCAATTTTCTCTACCTCAATATAAAAGATAACAAGACAATGCTAGTGTTTATCCAACCACATTTTTCTCAATCGAAAGTATATAGATAATAACCTCATCTCTCATTACCTCCTCTCACCTAGGATTTAAGATTTCTATATTCTCCATCTCTAAAATATATCAAAACAATTAATCACAACAAATGATGGGAGGAAGAAGAATCAAACCTCGGAAACACTTTAGAGGAGAGAAATCTTCACAAATACATGAAGAAAAAATTCAGCAACACCTCTCTAAGGTTGAGGCGCCATGGAGGAGGAGCTTGAGCTCTTGGTGAAGAATGGCTCAGGCAAAAGAAAGGGGAAGAAGAAGCTGGATTTATAGGGCGCCGACTATTTGTCCCGGTTGGAGTTACCAACCGAGACTAAAGGGCACACTTTAGTCCCGGTTGGTAACTCCACTCGGGACTAAAGAATTAGCACCGGGTGGAATTACCAACCGAGACTAAAGGGTACACCTTTAGTCTCGGTTGGTAATTCCACCCGGTGCTATAAGACCCCGTCAATCATTGCGGGAAAATGCCGTTGGGACACCCCCCCTTTAGTCACGGTTGGTTGTACCAACCGGGACTAAAGGCGGGGTGTCTTCAGCGGGCATTTCGGGCCACGTCGACGAAAGGCCTTTAGTCCCGGCTCCAAAGTTGAACCGGGACTAAAGGCCCGAACAAAAGCCTCGCTCTCCACTAGTGATGGTATGAGTCCTAGTAGGATTACAGAAATTAATGATATGAGTATGTATTCTTCTATGTATAGGTACTCGAGGTGCATGCTCGACAAGCTAATGACCACTTTTTAGTCGAGAGTAGTAGTTTGAGTAGTTTTGAAGCCTCTTCGAGTAATTCTTGAACGTCCTCGAGTATCGTTTGGAGAATTCTTCAATAGTACTTGTCGGTGTTTCCGGCAACCTACCAAGGGGAGTACCCGAGTGTTGACGCAAAATCAGCACCTCACGCCAAGCACATTGCAAGCCGAACAAAGCTGGATTAACACACACGCTGAATCCAAAGCGTGCCAGTCAATTTTCCTGAAACTGACAAAGGATGAAAAAGCAGTTAGATAAAACCTGGAACTTGCCGGGTGGTACCAGACAGTTCCGTATTTACGGCTTCAAAGCCAATTAAAACGACATATAGCTACAACAAGCTATCTGACAGCAGTTTGAATATCACTCGGGAGCTTCTAAAATATGAAAACAGGATATAGCCGAACACATGACGTAAGGATGACGAAAGATCGGTCTTTGTTTATACAACACTGCACGCACGTGGTCATGACCGATTTTGGAGATAAATTACAATAAAATAAATAAGGTGAAAGCATGATTATAAATTTGAAGTAAACAAGCATGCATAGGCCAAAAGCACTAGTCTACCGCATGTCTAGGTACTTTCAAACCCGTCGAGCATGACACCAAACAAGTTAATCCACCACATGATACGACTTGTTTGAAACCACACCACCAACCAAGTGTAGATCAATCCACCGCATGATACAACCTAAACATGGAAGGCTAAAAGCATACATTATTTAAAACAAGCTTATGAACACGTTTCACTTGTGGTAGAATTGCCGAATACAGCTGTACAGCCGATTCGGGTTCCGTGGAGAAGGAACAAACATTGAAGAGCCAACAAGCTTGAACCCGCAACACGTGACAATCTAGATTGATCTAAATTCGGCTATTGAGAGCACTTGATCCTTTTACGATAAATAAAACCAAAGATTTGAAAGTACAACACATGGATCTCAAAGAGATAGAGCCGAAACTAATCGATCTAGATTGGGCAAAAGAGTGTTACATGAATTAAACATAAAGCAAAATCCGAAGCAACACGTGGTAACTTAATGAATCTATTAGATCTTGCCAAATCTAATAGAGCCGATAACTAGCTTCGAGCTAGATCTTAGCCTACCGCATGGCTCGTGATCTAACAGGAAACCCTCTTGAACCAAGCTTAAATCCACCGCATGATACTAAGCAAGGTAACAAGACTACTTGCATCACATGCTAAATCCACCGCATGATACTAGACATGATACATGGTTGCCGGTACTTACAAAGGTCGACGGATCGATAGCTCCTCTCGAAGAACTCGACGACTCGACTAAAGGACCCGAAGGTTGGCACGGGGCCAGTTTTGTCATGAAATTGTTCGATCCCTATCACAAACATGAAGGGTTTATATTTATACCCTTGTCCTAACACGACTCCTAGTCGATCACGAATACAACATTAATGTCCCGTCACCAATGTCCGTCTTGCACCCGTCATCATTTCGTCCCTTCCTTATATCCAGCCCACGTCATTACGTATTCTCAAATGCTTCCTTTTTCAAGTGCAAACACCCCTTCTGCCGAATGATGACGCACTACCGACCGCAAGTGTCTTTACTGAATCCTTTGAGGAGAATTTCCTGCCGAATGGTGCTTCTTTACCAAACTCAGCCCACAAGCCAGTCCCTTTCCTGTACCAATTTTTGGTGTTAACATATGCCCCTTCAATTACGGGATAAAAAGTGATTTTATTCCGGAATTGACCATAAATGCTCAACGTCTCCGAGCTAAATCTGTTCAACACCCGTTCTTTCCTCTTGCAAACCGTTGGAGTCTTCACTCAAATCCAAACCCTAGTTCATCAATCATTCGAACTCAAATCTTCAAATGGTGGACCAAGACCAAGTTCTTTAGGTAATCTCATCCCCCTAAGTCTCATTCGGTATTACTTTTCGAATTCCATCTTAGATTTTTTTTGCCTTTTCTTGTTCTTGATAGGCTGTAGCCGCCGAGATTTTGATTCCCATCGAGGACCAATCACCATCCTACTTTCTCGGGCCCGTGGGAACCTTCGACCCTCTCGTGTTTATTGAAGCCGAATCTCAGTGAATCCCTTTCAAAGTAGCTTTTGCAAAACCCCATGAATGGCAAGATGCCTTCAAAGACTGGCCCCTGCCCCCAATTGCAGGTTGAAGGAACTGGTATAAGAGGATGCTTGATGATGACAGCGCTAAAACAAGCAATTGGGACCGCCTTCACATTGCCCATTGTTTGGAATTATCCTTGGCCGAAACACCCAAAATGAGGATCTTCTGATTGCGGCCTGTCATTTTTGGTCGAATGGTGTCGATGCTTTTCTTTTTGGTCATCGACCAATGTCTCTCACTCTGGCCGATGTATATATGATAACCAGCCTTGATGTCACAGGATCCGTGTACCCACACAAATACAAAGGTTCCTCCAGGCAAACAGGAGTAAAAACAAGAGTTGGATAAGAGGTATATCCAAAAACATATGTCTGATGGCCCTTTGTCTGAAGTTGAGTACAGGGCCTTTCTGAACATGTGGCTATGCAGATTCATCTTCTGTGGCAAAGCCAATGAGCCAACCCTGAACCACATTGTAATGGCTGAGGACTTGGCTGTTGGTAACCTTATTCCTCTTGGAAAATACCTCCTAGGAAGTGTATACCACATGCTCCATCAGACCACCCACTTGATGCACACCAGCCAGAAGATCTCCTGTGTTAATGGCCCCTGGTGGTTTGTTCAAATGTGGCTGCAGCTATAGCTGTACCAGATCATTGCAATCGACCTTAACAATCGGTACTTTCCTTCAGCCAACTACAAGGAAGGGGAAACCCATATCACCAAAGGTTGCCAGACTTATGGAGAAGCTGCCTCAACCATATCCATCGACCAAAACATCAGCCAACTTTTTGAGCTCTTCTTCAAAGGCTTTGCTAATCCTCTTTGGTTTCCATATCTGAACAATGACAACTTGACTCTCCCTTGTGAATTCAGCTTTGAAACCAGATGCAATGATGTAAAATCCATAGCAATCTTCAACATCTTCATTCATCCATGCATCCTGCCAGCAGAATTTAGTGGAGGAAGGCAAAATCAGAGCACCTTTGAATACTACCAACCAAATATGATGGCCAGACATCTAGGATGTGGCCAAGTGCCCCAAGGCTATTCCTTCATGAATTCCTCAAGCCCAGAGAGGATATTAAGGAACTCCTGCAAGCAAAAAAGGTCTTTGAGTATCGGTGTAGCTCAACTGTTTATGCACCTAGGCCCTTTGTGCCAACAACAATAGCTCATCCCTCCTTTACTTTCTGGTGGCAAGAATTCCATGATCACACCTTCAATGTGCCAGTGCATTCCCTTTCAGAGGTAATATACTTATTTTTTCCCTCTTTCTCAATCATGTCCTTCTTCACTGATCATGATCCTTTGCCATTTTCTGCAAGATACAGTGCCTGCTCCTCGTGCCAGGACAATCTCTTACAACATTGCAGGCCCAATCTCTGCCTTGGGATTTAATTCCACCACCTTGGCTCAACTGATGTCCAGATATGCCACGTCAGACCCAACTCTCATCAGTTCAGCCTCTGACAAAAGGAAAGCTCCATCCCTAGTTGCTCCTCCAGCCGCCAAGAAGAAAAGAACATCTAAAAGAGTTCTTATTGAGGTTAACATCTTTTCCTTCCTAAGCATAAAACCACTCTTCATCCTGATAATTTTATCTTGTGTAATTTCAGACCAGAGCTCAGCAACCAATAATCACTACAGAATCTGCCAATGCTACTGGTAAGATCTTCACCATATCTCTTTTTCTTTTTTAAAACATTTTCTTCATTGGCATTTACCCTCTACTTATCATTTGCAGAGGAAACATTGGTGAGCCAAACTATGGGGAGTTCCTCTCCTCAACATGTTTTGAATCCAGCTTCACCAAGAATTCAGCCATTCTCTTCTCAAGCAGAAGTTCCAGCTTCGCCATGGATGGGTTCATCTTCTCCTCAGCTAGAAGCTTCAAACCTACCAAGGACTCCACCAGCTTCTCCTCAGTTAGAAGCTTCAGCTTTACCAGGGACCTCTCAAGCTTCTCCTCGACTGATCATCCAGGAACCTCTTCTTGAACCTGAAAAACTCCCTTCTCCAACTCAGGAGGCCAGGAATGAGGTAAGCACGAATATTTATCTCTTTTACTTCCAATAAATCATCCTTAATTCATGTTGACGGTGTATTTTGGTACACCTAGCATGTTAATTACACTTTGGTTTGGATTTGATTACGGAACTAACCCGCCACTAGGCACACTAATCATATAACAAGTTCATCTATGTGCATGCATTTGGAAGTGTTGTGTTTATGTAGGAAAACTTGGACATAAAGGACGGATTCACAACAAGTTCAAAGGAGCATTTACGGAGTCTTGTCCGTGTTGATGAGCTTGATGAAATCACTTCCAATGGTGGCAAGGACCAAAGTGCTATGAGGAACACCCCCGGGAATTGAAGCGTAAAAGACCGAACTTCATGCGAAGAGAACCTCCATCTTGGACGCGAGGATGACATCGTCAAAATCATGCAAGTGGAGGGGGCAAAGTACATAATTACATGAGGATCCACGGGAGCGAAGGGGCGACCGAACCGGGCCGAGGTGGGCCCAGGCCGGTCGGCCCAGGCTAGACGGCCCAGCCCACTTCAGTGGCCGGTTCGACCCCCCTTCCTTGCACCCGAAGGATTTTCAACCCTAAAACCCTGGAGGCGCCGCCATTCGACAGGGAGAGAGACATTCGCACTAGGAGGCCATCCACAAGCTAGACAGAGAGAGGAGTAGGATCTCCGGAGGGAGATCAACCACCTCGAAGGAAGCACCCTCCCATGGAGAAGAAGGAAGACACCGTCGGAAGGGAAACCATGATCAACGGTGCTATATCCAGCACCTTGATGGGGTAATCTCCTTTTTCGTCCATGGGTTGTAATCGATCTTGAGATGTAATTGCAGTTTTTCGTATTATCTATCTATCATCTTGTGTTGAATATACTTTAACGCTTAAGGTTAGCTACCATGCCGTAAAGGGAGTATGAGCTCCGATGCTTCCTTGGATTCATTCAATACGCTGTGTCCATCATAGGTCTTGTCATGAATACCTTCGCATAGTGACAGTACGAGAGGAGGGAAAGGGCGAAACTTGGTCACAACCCCGATAGATTAGATTGGTTTTCATGTCTTTAAGCGATTGCATGCTCTAGTATCGTAGACCCGTGGGCGAGTGTCTTTATCTAGATATCTTAATCATTCTCTCTAGTGTAGTTTAGTTGTTTTCTAGTTTAATCATAGTTGGAGTTTGAGTAGTTAGATTGTGAATGTAGATCGAACGCTTGTAATCCCCTTGCTCCGCGGATTGACAAGAACCTTTGGAATCCCGTGGTGAAAATGGTGTGGGGTCCGTATGCTTGCGGATCGTAGAGGGATACGTCTTTTATCCGTCAACAATTCGGCAACCCCCTCTTTTCAGGATCAGGCTGTGTCACCACCAAGCTTTTCTTTCACTGTGGATGACTTAACTGCTGAACAAGGAGATGAGGCATCTTCAAACCAAGCTTTATCATAGGAAAATCAAGCAAAGCTGAGAAAAATCCTCTCTTTGATACAAAGGGATATCCAGGATCAAGTCAGGGATGTTGATCTTTTAAAAGAAGTGCTTGAATCCATCGACCAAGAGCTTCCTGACGATATCAAAGCCTCCTTGGAGCCTATCTCACAATTGGATAATCACTTTGCAGCAGTGAGGCGAGCTTTGAAGAATCAATCCTCTCGACCAGCCCTGGAACAAAAGAGAGCCCAAGCCAAGCAATTCGTGAAAGAATCACAGGCTCAGATCCAAAACAATAAGGAATTGCTGGTTGAACTGCAGCCTGCACTTGAATTGAAGATCGCCAGAAAAGCTGCACTAGAAGCCGAACTGAAGAACTTGACAGCTGAAATCGAGGCTGGCAAGAAAATGATAGCCGAACTTCCTGAATCAACAGAGAAGATCCAAAAGGAAGCTACAGCAGCCTTGATTGAATCAAATCAGCTCAAGACAAAGCTTTCTGCTCTGTCTAAAACCCAAGAAGCTGATCAGAAATTGCTGGAAAACATCAGCAAGATGATATCAGATGCTTCCAGTGTAACCTCAAAATACTTGGGCATATGATTGTATCAAACAATTTGTAGACGAATGGTTTATTGTCCTTGTAATTTTGCTCACCATAAGCTTTATTTTCCAATATTTGTTTTGCCTTACTTTAGCGAGCAACCCTCAGACGATTCATTCGGTAGCTCTAGCCAAACATCATTAGACCCGAATAGCAACCCGACCGCAACTCAGCCGAATTTCAACCAGTCAAACTGAATATGACTCAGCTTGAATCCCAAACGACCCGACGACGATTCGGTTAAGGAAGTCTCTCCACCTCCCAAATTTCTCGGGACATGCACCACGATCTCCGGCCACGATCTCTTTGCTAGTCCCATAAATAAGAACCTCGGGTGCCCCTAGCCTTTCACCAAGTCCTCTGCTTTCAAGCCTTTGCCAATCGAAACTTCTCTTCTCTAGCACTAGTACTCCAAAAAGCTCAATGGCAGGCAGTAGCAACAGGCGCCAGGCCAGCGACGAGGCTGAAGGGAGCTGCGCTGGCGCTCGCCGGAGGTGGTGACCGTCAATTTCTTCACAACTTTTTTTCTAGATTTCCTTTTGTTTCTGACGACCCTCTTCGAGTTTCCAGGTTCATCCAGTGGAACCCTGCTCCTGCACCGGCCACGACTCCGGCCATGGTGGGTGACTCGTCGGGATCGTCCGACTATTCCCACTCCCCAAGCTCACGCTACAGCGACTGCGACGCCCGTAGGTTCAAGGTGGAGCGTGACGAAACCCGGTGCGAGTTGGGGGACGTATCCAAGAAGGCCGAAATCACCGAGCTCGAGTGGGAGCACCAGCGCAAGCAACTGCTGGAGGCCATCGACAGTGAATCTTGTAATTTGTTTTAATTCAACTCAACTTTGAACAACCGCCATTGCTCCGTAATCGTTGCATACCGTGACGCCGAGCTCAACTGGCTGAAGACACTAGTGAAGAAGCTGGTGGACAAGGTGAACGCTCCCGGAGACACACCGGAAGCCCGCCTTGGCGCGGTGGAAGACCACTTCGACGAAGTGGCCCTCCACGGCGTCCGTCTGGGCACCACCCTAGGCCTGGCTGCCATGGCGACGCACACCGATGTCGACTACTCCACGTGGCCGCGCGGCTTCCATGGTGGCGCGCCATAGGACATCTACGACATCGAGGTCATCCTGGAGCGCCTCAACGGCCACAGCGACGCCATCGCCGACTCCATTCATTCCCAGTCTGTGCTGAACAGGCTTTTTGATTAGTTTGTACTAGGGATGTTGGAATTTTGGCAATAAGCAATGAAATTTTATCTTCTGCATTTGTGTTGTGATGATTTCCTTCGATTTGTGCATGCGAACCTTTACTATTTTGAACGCATTCGGGAACTTTTGTCCTAGCCGAATACGCACAAATTCTTGCCCCTTGGCGTAAAATCCACAGAAAATCCTCACTCGGGAGCCATGAACACTGTTCAATGAAAAACCCTTCGCATTCGGGGAGAAAACCCTGCCGTTTTGTATTCCATTAATGTACGCCAGCCAGTCATCACTCCCAATGCGCTCTCACAGCTAATACACTTCCTTGGTACACTTCCATCACCTCCCTTGGTACTCTGTAAATCCACTCTCATACACTTCCATCACCTCACGTCTTCTCTCCCTGCTTCTCCAGATGAGAAAACCCCCAAGGTCATGGAGGATAAGGGGAAACAGCCAATCGAGGAGAGCAGCACTCCAAAGAAGCGAACCATTCGAGGGTAAGTTTTCCTTCTCAATCCTTTCTCTTACTCTTCAAATCTCATGATTCACCTTCCTTTGTTTTCAGCCTTGACTTGCTCCCAGAGGAGATTTTTGGAACTGAAGAGGTTCCTGAGTACATCCCCTCTGATTCCTCCACTGAAGAAGAAGACGCCACGCCGAAATAGAAGACCAACCATCAATTGCGCCGTTGCATCCGGCATCTAGAACACAACCTGCGAGACATCACCGCCCACTGCAGTGCCTAACACGAACGCTGCAAGAGCTTGGAAGCGTTGGTAGGGGATAAGATCTTCATCCTCATTCGATTCTCATGTTTAAGTTTCAGATCTCACTTTCAACAAGAATATGTTCCCTTTCTTTAGATGTTTCTGACAGGTATAACAACTTGAAGGCTTCCTGGGACAACCTGATGGAAGCCGCAAGTCATGGCAACCCCCGAAGCTTCTACATTGCCGTCACGGTGGTCCTAGAACAACTGAAGATGGAAGAGATGAAGAGGAAAAACGCGGAATCAAAGAAATGAAGCATACTTTCGCTTCTTCCTTCAGGCCTTTTGCTTCCCACAGGCTTCGTTTTGTAATTTAGGTAGCTGGGTTGCCAAATAAAGAACCTGCAAGAAACGCTTGTAATGTAAAACATTTTTTGTGCCAAGGACAATACACTTCAGTATTGGCCATCTCCTTTGTCAGGACTTTGGTTTTGAAGGCGGCTTCCTTCCTGAACGCCGGCTGTTTCTATATTTCTGACGCTTGTAATCCTGATGATTGTAATAAACGATCAACTTCAATACTAGGATAATATTTCTTCAAGTATCTCCCGTTTATTGCAGCAGTAAACTCTTCTCCTAGCAAAGTTTTCAAGATATATGCATTTCCAAGCGTACATCTAACTACCCGAAAAGGACCTTCCCAATTCGGGGACCATTTGCCGAACGTACTGTACTTAGTCCCAATCAACAGTAATACTTTCCAAACCAAATCCCCTTCTACAAATTGCTTGACTTTTACTTTTGTTGTTGTAATATTTAGCAACTCGCATCTTGTTCTTCTCAATATTTTCCAAGGCCCTAAGACGAATCATATGCAAATCCTCTAACTCGTCCATCATTAAGCCACTGTAATCTTTGGAACATAAATCTTTTTGCAAAACCACTCTCCTTGAATCTGATTGCATTTCCCATGGCAAAACAGCATGATGCCCATAAACCAACTCATAAGGAGATGTTTTTTATCTCCATGAGGGGCCATTCGGTAAGCCCACAAGGCTTCATTGAGTACCGAATGCCACCTTTTTGGCTTCTGATCAATCTTCTTTTGTATAATCTTGATCATGACCTTGTTAGAAGCCTGTGCCTGACCATTAGCTTGGGCATAATAAGGAGAAGAATTCAACAATTTGATACCCATGCTTTTAGCAAATTCCCTGAACTCTAAAGATGTAATTTGAGTTCCTTGGTCAGTTGTAATTGTTTGAGGAATTCCAAATCTGTAGATGATGTGCTCTTTGACAAACTCAACCATGTTTCTTATGTTACTTTCTTCAATGGAATTGTCTCAACCCATTGAGTGAAATAATCTGTTGCTAAAAGCACAAACTTATGCCCCTTGCTAGATGGAGGATTTATTTGGCCAATAAAATCTATACCACATCCTCTGAATGGCCATGGCTTGATAATAGGATTCAACGCTGATGCTGGAACTCTTTGGATATTCCCAAACTTCTGACAATCTTGACACCCTTTGTAATACTCAAAGCAATCTTCAGCATTTTCGGCCAATAACACCCAGTGTGCCTGATAACCCACTTCATTCGGTAAGCCGATTGATGCGCTCCACACAGCCCATCATGCACTTCACTCATCATTTTCTTTGCTTCTTCTTGACCCAGGCATTGTAGCAACACCCCATCTAATGATTTGTAAAACAAATGTCCATCAAGAAGAATAAACTTTATAGCTTTATACCTGAGCTTCCTAGAGACCTTTCGAGATGGAATTTCCAGATAATCAACAATTTCTTTTCTCCAATCATCTTCTATTAGATCACTCCCGAGAGCGCACACATCATTGGCAAACACTTCCTGATTTTCTCTATAACCTGAAGCACTTTGAGCCAACCTGTTTGCTTCTTCATTATGTTCCCTAGGAATATGTTGCAGAATCACCAACTGAAAACTTTTCAAAATCTCCTTGCATTCCTCATAGTAATTCCTCAGGATATCATTTCTACACTCATATTGGCCATTCAATTGTTTTATAACTAATTCTGAATCTCCATAAATTTCAGCTGAAATAGCCTTTGCTTTTTTCAAATACTGAAGCCCTCTAAGCAATGCCTCATATTCATCTTGATTATTTGTGACAGTAGGTTGAATATGAATAGCAAACTCAGACATCTCCCCTCTAGGTGAAATCAATAAAATTCCTACTCCACTACCTTTGCCACACGAGGATCCATCAAAGAACAAAGTCTAAGGAGTAATCTCAAGCAAATTACTTGATGGGTCGCGATGTTCAGTAATGAAATCAGCAATAATCTGACCTTTAATAGCTTTTGCCGATTCAAACTTCAACTCAAACTCAGACAAAGCTAAAATCCACTTGTCAATCCTTCCATTCAAAATTGGCATAGACAAAATGTGTTTAATTACATCAAATTTTGAATATACGACGCATTCGGCATTCAGCAAATAGTGCCGAAACTTTGTACATGAGTAATAAACACACAGGCAAAGCTTCTCCGCAGCCGAATATCTTGTTTTGGGATCAAGCAATTTTCGGCTAAGGTACGCAACTACTCGTTCCTTTCCCTCAAATTCTTGTATGAGGGCCGATCCAATGGTTTGGGTATCGGCCGCCATGTACAACTTGAAAGGCTTGTTCAATTGTGGAGGCACCAACACTGGCGATTCCTTCATGTACTCCTTGATCTCATCGAAAGCCTTTTGTTGTTCGTCACCCCATACAAACTTCTGATCCTTCTTAATCCTCAACAGTGGAGAGAAAGGCAACACCTTTTGTGACAAATTTGAAATAAATCTTCTCACAAAATTGATCTTGCCGAGCAGTGATTGCAATTCCTTGAGATTGGTTGGAGGAATAACTTCATCAATAGCTTTCATGCTTTTGTTGCCAACTTCTATTCCTCCCTCATGCACCAAAAATCCCAAGAACTCTCCAGCTGAAACCCCAAAGGCACACTTGTTCGGGTTCATCTTAAGCCCATGCTTTCGAGTGCACTCTAGAGTTTTCCTCACATCATTCAAGTGTGATTCATGATCTAAAGACTTGATCACGACATCATCAATGTATATCTCAACAATTTTGCCGATCAACTCATGAAAAATATAATTCATGGCTCTTTGATAAGTTGCACCGGCATTTTTCAACCCAAATGTCATGACAATCCACTCAAAAAGGCCTATATGTCCAGGACATCTGAAGGTTGTATTTGATATATCTTCTATTGCCATAAAAATTTGATTGTACCCTGCATTGCCATCCATGAAGCTAATAACTTTATGTCCAGCAGTGGCATCAACCAACAAGTCAGCAACAGGCATTGGATATCCATCCATGGGTGTAGCTCTGTTTAGATCTCTAAAGTCTATGCAAACCCTCATCTTCCCGTTTTTCTTATAAACAGGGACAATGTTAGAGATCCACTCCGCATATCTGCATGGCCGAATGAAATTTGCTTCTATCAATCTTTCAACTTCTTTTTTCACGTCGGCCAATACTTCATCATTGTAGATCTTTCGGGGAGGTTGCTTGTAAGGCTTAAAACCAGGCTTGATTGGCAACCGATGCTCAACGATGGAACGATCCAAATCAGGCATCTCCGAATAATCCCAAGCGAAGCAATCTTTGTATTCTTTCAGTAGCTTGATCAACTCTTTTCTGAAACTTGAATCCAAGTTAGCACTGATAAATGTTGGCCTTGGCTCATCACCATCTCCAATATCAATTTCTTCCAATTTGTCAGCCGACATGAGTCCATGTCCTAACTTTCCATCAATTCCATCAATCGGATTATCCATTAAAAATTGCTATAAGAGCCGACTGCTTGAATCGGCTGTTGATCACTGCTGACTGGTTCAACAGGACCTTCACCCCAGTCCTTGCCTGAGAAGCAATCTATACCTTGGTACTCCCAGAAGGTTGGTTCCACGTTAGCCACACTTACTGAATCATCTGCTTGGATTACTTCTATATCGTCATCAACCCATTGAACAAGTTGTTCATGCATGGTAGATGGGATGCAGCAATTTGCATGGATCCAGTCCCGTCCAAGCAGCAAGCTATATGCCCCTTTGCCCTCAATGACAAAGAAGGTCGTGAGCAAGGTCTTAGATCTGATCATCAGATCCACATGTACACAGCCCTTGGTGTCTGAAGGATTCCCAACAAAATCATTCAGAACTATACTTGTTGGCGTCAAATCCCCAGGGCCCATGCCAAGCTTCCTGAACGTAGTGTACGGAATCACATTGACAGCAGCTCCACCATCAACAAACATCTTGGTCAATGGCTTCCCATTGACATATCCTCTCAAGTACAGCGGTCTCATGTGCTGATTCTTGGCTGGCTTGTCAAAGGTTGCTTGCTTGGTCAACAGTAGCTGCGCCATCAGCCCAAGTTGCTCAGCCTCATCGATGCCTGGCGATGCCTCTTCCTACACAACCTGATTAGCTGAAGCCATGAATTCATTCGGCAAGAAGCATACCATGCATGTAGGAGCCGAACGACCAGATCCATCAGGCTTGTCTTTTGGACGCCACAGATGTTTCCTCTTGATCCCTGCCTGCTTCAACTCCTGATTCCTCAAGCGTTGAACTCTTCTCTTTTGGCTCCTCTTCAAGCCAGGTGGGCACCACTGTCCTTTCTGCCAGACATATTCACGCTCTTCTTCTTCATGATCAATCCATCTATGATCAGCATATCTTTTCCTTGGTTGATCATTAACCTCATTTATTTTTATGCGTCGACCGTCAGTAGGGTGTATCCTTCCAATTCTTTCATGGACGGATCAGCGATTGACAGTATCCTGCCTATATTTAGTATATTTGTCACTGCATTCAGGACAATTGTTCAACATGGGGAGCTTCAAACCTTCATTCCAGCAGTGCCTGAAGAACGCACATCCCCAATGCGCACGCTCTTGCTCTCGCACATGCTCTTCTCGTTCTTTCCTGTGCACTTCTTCCTCATATCTTCGCTTCTCCTCCTCCTCGTATTTTTGTTTCTGGTAGCGCTCCTTTTCTTGTTGACGCTGCCACTTATTAAGGAGAATGCGCGAAGTCACTATCGTATGGACCTCCCTAGGCCCACTACCTCGGTGGGTACTAGGACCGACTACTCGGTGGGCCCCTGTGACTACCCGGCTTGCGCTACACGGCACCTGATGGCATGGAGCACAAGGACTACAGAGGAGAAGTACTCGGTTAGGAAGCTGTACACGTCCCGCACTGTATGGAAGACTCCTAGACGTACTCGACTAGTACTCTCTCCCTACTCCGACTTGTAACCCTGCCTCCCGGACTATATAAGGCGAGGCAGGGACCCCTCTCTACATGATCTCATCTCACGGCGTACAATAACACCATCTTGTAATCGTACCCAATCAATCCAGAGCTACGCAGCATACAGGACGTAGGGTATTACGCACCTCGTGGCCCGAACCTGTCTAAATTGTGTGCCACGTGTCTCTTCCTTCAAGTTACCGATCTCGGCGAGGCCACATTCATCTACTTCGGGTACTCCCCTTAGTAGGTTGCCGGTCTAAAACACCGACAGCTGGCACGCCAGGTAGGGAATCTCGCCCGAGATCACATGGTGAACTCGACGGCTCCTGTCTACTTCAAGCCAACTGTCGCCTTGAACCGCGGCGACACCTTCGTTTTCGGCGCTTGGGTCTGCACTGCTGACGGCGCGGGGTCCTTCCAGCGCCGCCTCACCATGCCGCCCAACCCGGAGACCGACTTTGTGACGCTTCCAGAAGTTGTCACAGGCGAGCTCGCCTGCAAGTTCGGCGAAATTTCGCTCTTCGACCATCACGCTGACTTCGAGCTCGAGTCCCCTTCCAACTCGAACTCGACGTCTCCATGGGCTATCGCATGCGATCCGGCTGCTCAGCCATCACATGTGGTCCCACCACCCCGTGAGCGCTCCGCGCGTGATTCCCGCATCCTCAACCTGGCCCGCACGGAGGCTCCCTCTTCGCGCCGGGACGGCAAGGAACCGGTACCCGAGTACAACTCGGACTCTGACACCGCCCCCGGCCTCGCTTCGTATTCCAACCCCCTCTTCGGGTTCTACTCTTATTCCGCATACGAGTTTGACTTCGGGTCGGACCCAGAGGATCCCGAGTCCGAGGACAACTCTACCGAGCACCCCTTATCAGGGCCAGCCTCTGGGCTGGTTATAACGTCCACACCGGCCGGGAGATTCGTCTACTGGCCAGACCACAAGCCCGCTGACCTGATAAGTGGAGACTCATGCTACGTCGCCTACATCGACTCGCTCCTGTTCCAGGATGGAACACCACTCGCCCGAGCTGACTCGAATACCCCAACTGAGGTGGCGGTTTCTGAGTCCAGCCTAGGCACCCCCGATCGCCAAGTCTTCATGGCTGCCGGCAACACGCCAGGACCTTCAGGGACGGCTCAGGACAAGTACCTTGAATACATCTCCGCAGACGAGCTGTCTGCTGACGCACCTGCAGACGAGACGCCCACCAACAGGGACGCTCGACGTGAGCGTAACAGGAAGCACAACGAACGGCGCCAGTGTCTCTGAGACAACCTCCCCATCCGCAACCTCGCGGAAGCTCTCGAGGCGGTCGAGAGTAGAGTACACACTACCCCTGAGCAGTGCCTCATGTCGATCACAGCGATCGCACGCCAGACCCAGGGAATTCGCGCTGGGGAGGTCATCGCCAAGCTCGCTGAAGACGCCTACTTCATGCGGCTCGACAACAGGGTCAACCAGCCTCCTCCCGCCAGAAACCGCTACAACGAAGCTACAATTCGCAGCGCAAACCCCGGTCCCAACCGTACTTGAGCTGAGCTTCTAGCTCAGCCCAACCGTACTCGCTCAAACGCCGGCGGACCTCCACAGGGTGGCAACAGCAACCGCGAAGTTGTCGCTCACCGCGCCCACGACGGCGGCGGCTGTGACCCTGACGGCGGCGGCAGCGATGACGGGAGCTCCAACCACGGAGCCAACAGGAGGGACGGCGGCGGCGGCAACCGCGGCGGTCGAGACCACGCGAATAGCCACGCCTCCAGTGCCTCACAGGGCGGCTACGACGCCCGCCAGAAGATTGAGGAGCTGCGGCGGAAGAAGTCAGCCACCACAGGCGACAACGACGGCTTCCCCGCCTTCTCACCTCGACCTCGCAACTTGCTCCTCCCCGACAAGTTCAAGCCTTTGGGAATCACCAAGTACGACGCGAAGCAGGACCCCATCTAGTGGCTTAGGTGCTACGCCCTCTCCATCGAGAACGCTGGCGGCAACAACGACACCAAGTGCCTCTACTTCCCCTTCTGCCTGGATCAAGCTCCACTCACATGGCTCGAGTCGGCCGGACAAGCACTCGATCGACAAGTGGGACCACCGAAGGAACGAGCTCACCGAGCAACTTCGCAGGCGCCATGGGCCGATCGGGTACTCGCATGGACCTGGCCATGGTCAAGCAGGAACAAGGCGAGACCCTCCGCAAGTACATGCGCCACTTCTTCGACAAGCGCGCTACCGTAGTCGACATCACTGACAAGCAGGTCATCGACCTCTTCCAAGACAGCCTCTACCACCGCCGCACCTTTGAAGACTTCGGTCGTCGCCGCCCCAAGTCCATCCCCCACCTCAAGGACATGATCACGTCCTGGGCGGATGAAGAAGACAAGGCCAACGCCAAGTACGACGCCATCCGTGGCAAGAACAAGCAGAACACGGGCAGCGGCAGCGACAACAACGGGAACCAAGGCGGTCGCAACAACAACAACTACTCGGGTCCCAACCGCAAGCGCAAGCCAGACAACACCGTCGCGGCTATCCAGCACCCTGCGAAGGAGAACTTGAAGAAGAATTCCGGCGGCTTCAAAGACTTGCTGAAGGAGAAGTGCCTGTGGCATCTGAACGGCAACCACACCACCGAGCAGTGCTACCAACTCAGGCATGCATTCAAGAGTACTCCGGAGCCACCGCACCCTCACGACAAGAAGGGCAAGAAGAAGAACGACGGAGACAACAACGACTTCCAGGAACCCGACAAGACTGTCAACGTCCTCTTCGGCGGACTACCCAGCAGGCGGGAGCAAAAGGCTACCCGTCGAGAAGTCATGAGCATTGAACCAGCGGTCCCGACCCCTCTCAGGTGGTTGGAGGTACTCATTACCTTCTCCCGCGCGGATCAATGGACCAGCTTCTCCGAACCAGGGCGGTTCCCCCTCGTCCTGAAGCCGGTGGTCGCGGGCTCCAAGCTCAATAAGGTCCTCATCGACGGTGGAAGCGGGCTCAACGTCCTTTTCACCAAGACCTTGAAGAAGATGAAGCTCGACATCACCCACATGCTCACCAAGAGCAACACGCCCTTCTATGGCATCGTCCCCGGTAACGCGGCTATCCCACTGGGTGTAGTGGTCCTGCCAGTTACCTTCGGGGAATCTCGGGACAACTACCGTACCGAGTACATCAAGTTCGAGGTCGCGGACTTCGAGACTTCCTACCATGCCATCCTCGGCAGACCGGCCATCGCCAAGTTCATGGCGGTGCTCCACTACACCTACTTGGTACTCAAGATGCCAAGCCCAACGGGTGTACTCTCTCTCCAAGGGGACTTGAGGATCTCCCACGACTGCGATACAGAAGCCGTGGAGATCGCCTCTACAAATCAAGTACCCAACACTATGATGGAGGTCTACGCTGCGTCGAAGAAGCTTGCTACAAGTGAACTCGACATCCCGGAGAAGTCTGACAACGCCAACAAGCCTCAGCCAGCTGAAGGAGGTTCTAGTCAAGACGATCGACCTCGGAACAGGCGACTCCAGCAGGACCACTACCATCGGGGCCGGCCTAGACCCCAAATAGGAAGACGCGCTCATCAACTTCGTCCAGGCTAACCGCGACATCTTCTCGTGGAAGCTAGCGGACATGCCAGGAGTGCCCAGGGAGTTGATTGAGCACTGCCTCAACGTCGATCCTAAGGCCACCCCCAAGCGACAACACCTCCGACATTTCGCCGACGACAGACGGGATGCCATCAAGAAGGAACTCGCCAAACTACTCGCGGCTGGCTTCATCAGAGAAGTCTTCCATCCTGAGTGGCTCGCCAACCCTGTCCTCGTCCACAAGAAGAACTCGAACGAGTGGAGGATGTGCGTCGACTACACCGATCTCAACAAGCACTGCCCCAAGGACCCCTTCGGGTTGCCGCGGATTGATCAAGTCATCGACTCCATGGCGGGCTGCGACCTGCTCTGCTTCCTCGACTGCTACTCCGGGTACCACCAGATCGCGATCAAGGAAGAAGACCAGGAGAAGACCGCGTTCATCACCCCGTTTGGCGCGTACTGCTACACGACCATGTCCTTCGGGTTGAAGAACGCCGGCGCTACCTACCAACGAGCTATCCAGGCCTGCTTCAAGAAGCAGCTCAACAAGAACGTCGAAGCCTACGTGGATGACGTGGTCGTCAAGACCATAGACTTTCGCATCTCTGCGCGAGTACCGCTGGAAGCTCAACCCGAACAAGTGCGTCTTCGGCGTACCTTCGGGCAAACTACTCGGCTTCATCATCAGCCAACGTGGCATCGAAGCCAACCCCGAGAAGATCTCCGCCATCACGAGCATGAAAGCTCCCACGTGCATCAAAGACGTCCAGAAGCTGACCGGGTGCATGGCGGCCCTGAACAGATTCATCTCGAGGCTTGGAGAACAGGGGCTCCCCTTCTTCAAACTACTCAAGCACTAAGAGAAGTTCGTGTGGACTCCAGAGGCGGATCAAGCCCTTGCCCAGCTCAAGGACTTCCTATTGAAGCCACTGGTCCTCACGGCTCCTCGCAAAGGCGAGCAGCTACTGCTCTACCTCGCTGCGACTACTCATGTGGTTAGTACTGCCATCATCGTCGAGCGGCAGGAAGACGGCCACGCCTACCCAATCCAGCGCCCAGTCTACTTCGTCAGCGAGGTCCTGTCAGAGTCCAAGGCACGGCCTGTGCAGAAGCTCCTGTACGCAGTCCTCATCACCTCGCGGAAGCTACGACACTACTTCCAGGAGTATTCGATCTCCGTTGTCACCGACTACCTGCTCGGCGACATCCTGCGGAACCAAGACACTACTGGAAGAATCTCCAAATGGGCAGTCGAACTCAGTGCCCTCACCATCGACTTCAAGCCACGCACAGCCATCAAGTCGCAGGCGCTAATCAACTTCATGGCGGAGTGGCGGGAGAATCAGCTACCTACCCCAACCGTGCGACCAGAGCATTGGGTGATGTACTTCGACGGCTCACTTAACCTTGAGGGCGCAGGCGCAGGGGTACTCCTAATCTCTCCAACGGGCGAACAACTCAAGTACGTCCTGCAGATCTTCTGGAAGGTCTCAAACAACGAAGCCGAGTATGAAGCTCTCCTACATGGGCTGCGCCTCGCGGCTTCACTGGGCATCAAGCGGCTACTAATCTACGGCGACTCAGTAGTGGTCATCAACCAAGTCAACAAGTCCTGGGACCGCAACAAGGAGAACATGGACGCCTACTGCCTAGAAATCCGCAAGCTCGAGAACAAGTTCTACGATCTCGTGTTCCACCACATCGTCCATGACAACAACGTTGCAGCGGGCGTCCTGTCGAAGCTTGGATCTACCCGCGCTCAAGTACCAGCGGGTGTCTTTGTTCACGAGCTTCATGCGCCATCCATCCCGGAGCCGGCGCCACCGACCACTGTCCCAGCGCATCCACCAGCTGGACAGGAGGTCATGATGATCGACGTGGACTGGAGGCAACCTTTCATCGACTACCTCAGCGAGCAGAAGGTTCCCTCGGACAAGAACTTGGCCGAGCAGCTCATCCGCCGCTCCAAGTCCTACGTCCTCGTCGGAGACAAGCTTTACAAGCGGGGCGCATCTTCCGGAGTACTCATGAAGTGCGTCCCCAGGCAAGAAGGCAAGGACGTCTTGGAGGAGATTCACAAGGGTGTCTGCGGCAACCACGCGTCTTCCCGCACGCTGGTCAGCAAGGCCTTCCAGCGAGCTTTTTACTAGCCCACAGCTCTGGGCGACGCTGAAGAACTTGTCAGAAGGTGCCAAGGATGCCAATACTTCGCCAAGCAGCAACACGTCCCAGCCTACAAGCTAGTCACCATACCGCCAACCTGGCCCTTCGCTTGCTGGGGGCTCGACATGATTGGGCCACTGCCAAATGCGCCAGGTGGTTTCAACAGAGTATTGGTGGCCATCGAGAAGTTCACCAAGTGGATCGAGGTCAAGCCGGTCACATGCCCCAAGGCTGACAGAGTACTCGACTTTCTGGATGAACTCGTACATCGCTACGGACTACCCCACCGCATCATCATAGATCTGGGCTCCAACTTCAACAACCACCAGTTCTGGGAGTACTGCGAGAATAGCGGGATCGACGTCCGATACGTCTCAGTTGCCCATCTTCGGGCCAACGGACAAGTCGAGCGCGCCAACGGGATGGTGCTCGATGCTCTCAAGAAGCGGCTACACGACGCTGCTAACTCCAAAGGAGGCAAGTGGATCAAGGAACTACCCAACTCACTCTGGGGGCTACGTACTCAGCCTTCCAAGCCAACGGGGCAATCCCTTACTTCCTGGTCTACGGCTCCGAAGCAATCCTCCCTGCTGATGGATATGGAACTCACCAGCATTGGAGCACTATGACGAAGGCATCTCTGAAGATAGCAGAAGAGTTGACATCGATGGACTCGAAAAAGCTCGCTGCGCTGCCCTCGTCCAATCAGCAAGGTACCTGGAGGGTATCCGACGCTACCACGACCGCAACGTCAAGGAACGCTCCTTCAACATTGGCGATCTCGTCCTCCGTCGTATCCAGAACACGGAAGGACTACACAAGCTCAGCTCCCCCTGGGAAGGTCCCCTCACAATTGCAAAGGTGACCGGGCTGGGCTCCTACCACCTCCAGACACTTGAAGGCGAAGACGTCAACAACTCGTGGAACGTCGACCAACTCTGTCGGTTCTACGCCTAGTCTACATGACTACTCAGGGGTTCAAGTCTACACGACTACATCAATACCCCTCCGCCGTAAGCGGCCTCCGGGTCCTGGCTCCAGTCTCCGGACTACTTCTCCGCCGTAAGCGGCCTCCGGGTCCAGGCACTAGTCTTCGGACTACTCCTCTCTAGGATCCAGCCCGCGCGGCTACCTACGGATCCTGGGCTGCGACGAGCGACAAAGGACTCTAGCAGCGGTCTACTGAGAGACCATGTACTCCAAGATCCAGCCTACACTGCTACTTACGGATCTACTGTTGTAAGCGGCTACTCGCCCTAGCACCACTTAGCCGTAAGCTGCCCCCGGGTCCAGGCGACTACTCTGTAACTACGGCCCTGGCCATCCAGGTGTACTCCTTCAGTAATAAAGTTTGATCGTTCATCAACTTCTTTACTGTCTACTTCCCTCAACGGGACTACCGCCGAGTACGACTACTCGCGTCAACTCCACGATGGGACTCCGCACTCTAAGATCGCGACTACGAGTACTCATTGATGGAACTTTTCTTCATTAATACTAGAACAATTACATTACAAATGTTTTTGTACACATACTGCTATGAGCTAACTATTACAGGACTATTGGAGGTTAAGCTTCTCGGCGACTTGCTCCGCAATGGGCGCCATCTGCTCCAGCAGCTCCGCATACTGCTTGTCTGTACAGTTGGCGGCTACCCCGCCAGCGACTACATCCACGGGCGCCTTCGGGAAGTAGGACTTCATGAAGGCCAGCACCTGCTTCGGGATCGACTTCGCCAGATGCTTCACGTACGCCGCCAGCCAGCTGGGGGCTTCCTTCAGTCGATCCACGAGCGGTGCTATCTTGGGGCCGCCAGGATGAGGCACCAAGAGTCTTGCGATGGGAAGCGCGACTTCTTCAAGCTCCTTCAGCTGGGCCCGCAGCGCCTCCAAGTCCTCGTTCAGCTTCTGCAACGATTTGTAGCAGTTGACGAGGTCACGATCGGAAGCAATATGAAGCTCCATGTGCTTGTCGCACTCGAAGGCAAGCTCCTTATAGTCTAGCTCGAGTACCTGGCGGGCCTCCTGCTCCTGGTAGAAGAGGTTCTTCATGTCTGTCTCTAAAGTCTTCAACTGCTCAACCCGGGTCTCAAGCTCTGCAAGACAACAAGGCGCAGCGGGTTAGACTACCTCTCGACCTCCAACAACTACTCAACAAATCAAGCGGTGTACCTTTGTTCTTGTTGCGGAGAGACTTGTTCTTCCGCACCAAGTCGTCGCTCTTCGCCTGCATCTCCTGGATGTCGTAGTGATATTTGGCGAAGGCGGCATCCAGCTTGGATTGCAAGGCGGACGCGTGCTTCCGCGACTTCAAGAGTTGATCCTCCAGCGCTTCAGCCCGGAGCACCACGTCACCGAAGCCTTGCAGCATGCTAGACTTCTCGCGGGACCTCTCCACGACGTCCTGCACAGACAACACATGTCAAATGAGTACTCAACGACAAAGGATTGACTACTCAGGAGATAAGACTACTCACCTTCATCCACTGCTCAGCCTGGCGGACCGCCTCCAGGTGCCTGGCCACCGTTGCCGAGTCGACCAAGTCGTCTGCCAGCAACTCCACCCCGCCATGACTACTCGTGGCGGCTCCAGTCATCGGCGCAGAGCGAATGAGCTCCGCGTCTTGGATCTCCGGGGAGCGGACAACCACTTCCAGAGCAGGCTCTGGCGGCACGATGGCCTCCTCTCCTCCGGTCGCCACGGCGGCCTCCTTGGCGGCTACTTCCATCGGCGCGGGGGCTACTCCAGCAGCCTCCGGCACTTCTGGTGTCAACCTCTCCATAGGCACCGCCGCGGGGATTTCGCTCCCTTCGGCCTCAACGCCTATCAAAGAGAAGACAAGTGCATCAGCATCACCTAACGACTACGACTACTCTTCGGGGGTATTACAACCTCAGCAGAGTACTCACCTTCGACCACGCTGGCTTCAGGCAATGTAGCCTCAGCAGCCGGCGCTACGGGCTCCGCCTGTGGGGCGGGAGCGGACTCCTCGGCGGGTGGCGCAGCTTCTTCTTCCGCCACCGCTGTAGAGGGTTCATCTCCCTCCCAGGACAGATCCGTCAGCTTCCTGCAGAGTACACAGATTGGTTGTGAATCAAGCTCGACTACTACATCAAGTACTACTCGGGAAGGCTCAACACTACAAGCTTGACCGGACTATCGTCACGGTAGGGGCGCCAAGGATGCTGGCGATGTCCACCAGCCCAGCCTCGGCGAGTGCCTCCTCTTGCGCCTCTGCGGCTGCTGCCTCTTCGCGCCACGCGGTGCCGGTGCAGCGCTCCCCTGCGCTTCCACGGCCACCACTTCTTCTACGGTGGCGGCTGCGAGCTCCATTCTCCCTTGAGGAGCAGGGGGCTGACGCTCCATCTGCTCCTGGAGCTCTTCGATAGTAGGGGCTGGGCTACGACTCCCAGCTGGTTCCCCCACCGTGTGCCAATCGCCTTCGTCGCCTTGATCAACGGGCTCCGTAGGCGGCACCTCTTGCAAGCAAGGAAGCTCAGTCATCAGTAAGTGAACTCGAGAGACTAGTACTCGACTACACTACTCAAGACATCTTACCTCTTGGGGCGTGTTCTCAGAGACCTTCAACTTCTTCGTCACCCGCTTGCGGGCAGGGTTGCGCGACTTCCATGGCGGCGCAGCCAGACTAGCCTCTAGGCTAGCCGGCGGATCCTGCACGAGGGGCACATGAGGTAGGCCAGGACAGCTGAACCTCGACCGCAGCTGGAAGCGGTCCTGCAGCGTCTCCTCGTCATCGTCCTCGTCGGACATGTCCTCCACGACTACGGCGTCTTCTCCTTCGCCGACTTCCCGCCGCTCCTTGGCCTTGGTCCTCCCCTCCTCCGGGATCTCGACTACCTGAGGGGGCGGCGGCGGGTCGGAGATGAACTTCTGCAAGTCATCCTGCAAGACATAACTCGTCAGCGCGACTACTCACACGGGATGAATACTCGACAGGGGGGTACGACTACTTACCTCCTTTGGCGGGCGCGCGGCAAAGTACTCCGGGACAGGGCACGCTGTGTACGGTGGCATGTCCTTGAAGATGTGTGTCAACCTATCGACAATGTCGTCGTCGTCGACTTCATCTCCTGGCATCCGCGACGTGTCGTCGTCGCTAGTGTACTCGAATCCAAGGGTGTCGCGGGCCATCAGTGGCTGCACCCTGCGCTTCATGAAGCTGAAGGACACGTGCTCGGCCCTCAGCCCGGCTTCTCTCAGCGCCTTGATCCGTGCCAACAGCTCGGGGAGCTGGATCCCCTCCTGCATCGTCGGCTCTGTGTTTTACCATGGGCAATGCTTGGGCTGCTTCCCGCTCGGCTTCGGCAACCCTGGGTGGTGGTTCGTGATGTAGAACCACTTCGCCTTCCAGTCCTGGTTGGAGTCGATGAGCTTGTACGAAAGGTACTGCTCGGCGGCGTCCTCCCGCATCTAGATTCCTGCTCCACCGACTACTCGCGGGTTGCTGGCGCTCGACTGGGGCTTCACCCGGAAGAACTTCCGGAACAAGATCCAGTGGGGCTTGATCCCCAGAAACGCTTCACAGAAGTGGACGAAGGCGGCGGTGTGGAAAATACCGTTGGGGTTGAGGTTGAGGTACTCGATGCCGTATTACCCCATGAGCCCCTTGAAGAAGTCGCTCGCCGGGAGCGCGAGTCCACGCTCCGCGAAGCGTGCGAACATCGGGATCTCGTCTTCGCTCTTCTCCAACGGGTACAGATCCCCTGCGGCGGCCCTCCACATGTCCACCTCCTTCTCACGGATGAATCCGCTGTTGAGGAGGGCAAACAAGTCTTCGGTCTTTGCCTTCGATTTCTTCCACTCGCGGTTCGGATCTGGCCGCGGTGGAGACATCGGCGGTGCTGCCCCTGCAGCAGATCCGGCGGCTTCGTCGCGGCTTCTTTTCTTCCCCCCGGCGGCCTTCGCGGTCTTGGACGGCGACGGCTTCATCCTCCAAGTGCACGGCGTCTTCACGCGCATTCGCTCGGGGGCTACCGCGGTGGCTCTCTCTGGCGGCGCACTCAGATCTACAGCGGCGGCGGTGTGCGCTGGCGGTGACTCTGGCCAATATCTATTCGAAATGGCTACAGCGGTGATGGGTGAAAAACCCTAAGGGTTTTGGCTTCTATTTATAAGTCAAAACGGCCCTCCAACGGCCGGATGGATAAGTCTGCGCTCGGCTGACTCAGCGGCCGCGCGTGACTCTTCGTATTCTACTAGTCGACGCGCCTCACCTCGGGGGCTCGGCTACTTCTACTCGACTACCTGGGAAGTGACAAGACTCAGAAGCATCTCAGGACACATTCTACAAGATGACCCTTCAATTCGAGAGGAAGTACTCGACTCAAGGCTCGAGGGCTCCGTGCCACGTGTCCTTCGGTTTTTTCTCTCCGCATTTTTCGGGATATTCTTGCCAAGACTTCAGACGGACCCTCAGCCAGAGCCTACGACTCAACCTAAGGCTCGGGGGCTACTCCATATGGAGTGCGATTTTGCAATCGCACTTCCATATCAGCTTCGGCTTCAAGACAACGCGGGCTTTGTTGAAGACCTTCGAGGGCAGCACTCGAGGACGCTTGGGACTACTCGAGAAGACTTCAAGATTGCTCAAACATCAGCTGGAGTACATTCCAGCCTCGGGATGCTTCGACTACTCTTGAGGACTTTTGACTTGTAGTGCTCAGGGACGCTTGAGGACTACTCGTTAAGGCCGTCAAGACTACTTGAAGCTATCCTTCTCGACTACAAAGTACTTGGGGGCTTGTCGTATGGACCTCCCTGGGCCCACTACCTCGGTGGGTACCAGGACCGACTACTCGGTGGGCCCCTAGGACTACCCGGCTTGCGCTACACGGCACCTGATGGCGTGGAGAACAAGGACTACAGAGGAGAAGTACTCGGTTAGGAAGTTGTACACGTCCCGCACTGTATGGAAGACTCCTAGACGTACTCGACTAGTACTCTCTCCCTACTCCGACTTGTAACCCTGCCTCCCGAACTATATAAGGCGAGGCAGGGACCCCTCTCTACATGATCTCATCTCACGGCGTACTATTAAACCATCTTGTAATCGTACCCAATCAATCCAGAACTACACAGCATACAGGACGTAGGGTATTACGCACCTCGCGGCCCGAACCTGTCTAAATTGTGTGCCATGTGTCTCTTCCTTCGAGTTACCGATCTCGGCAAGGCCACATTCATCTACTTCGGGTACTCCCCTTAGTAGGTTGCCGGTCTAAAACACCAACAGTCACCTTGGATTTAGAAGATTCCCCCACTTCAACTTGACTTTTCAGGATGCGAGGCATTTCCTTGTGGACTTGTTCAACTTTTACTTGTTGAGCAGGATCAACTGATCCATCCTGCTTAGCCCTCGCTGAAGTCAAAACTTTCACTTTTCCTTTTTCCTCAGCAGTCACCATGTTGACTGAAAACCCAATCATGTTTTGAGGAAAAGAATTGCCATCCAACTTCATCTTATTGTCAAATTTTAGATGACCTTCTTGGATAGCCTTTTGAATTCTCATCCTGAAAACCCTGCACTCATTGATGGAGTGAGAATTCCGGTTGTGAAACCCGCAGTATCTCTTTTCTTTGACTCCATCAGGCCGAAGCATAGAATGCCCTTCTGGCAACTTGATTCGGCCTTCCTTTACAAGGAACTCAAAGAGCTTATCAGCCTTGGTCACATCAAAATCATAGGTGCCCTTGGCTTGCTTGACCCATCTCTGGTTCACTGTTAACGGCTCTTTGCCCCACACCATTTCAGCTGCAGCTATTTCCTCTTCATCATCAAATTCCTCTCCTTGATCAGCTCTTTCGAGGAATTAGTTATAGATGTCAGCTATATCACTGTGTTTGGCGAACCTGGAGGCTTTCTTGAAACCATAAGCCTGGTTGCTCATCAATGACAGTCTATGTGACAATTGGCCAAGATTATCAAACTCTGTGCCGAATAGCTTTTCCCAAATAGCTGGCAACATACACCTTTCTGACCATACCGACCAATTGATCATCTGGTAAGTTCAAAGAGAAGCACATGCTTTTGGTCTCTCTGAACCTCCTGAGGAACTCCATTGGTGTTTCATTGTTCCTCTGCCTCAGGGTAGTCAGATCAATTAGCTTCTTCTCATTGCTGCCAATGAAATAATGAGCATGAAATTTCTGCTCCAAATCTCTCCAAGAGCAGATTGATTGAGCAGGCAAAGAAGTAAACCATGTAAAGGCCGGGCCTGTCAATGATAGGGGAAAATATCTGATACTGAATGCTTCATCAGCTGAAGCTTCCCCAAGCTGCATCAAGTATCGGGCTATATGCTCCATAGTGCTAGTATCATCTTGCCTAGAAAACTTTGTGAAATCTGCAGGAGCTTTCACCCTGTGCGGCAAGGCCACCCTGTTTTACCATTCTGGGAAAGGAGGTGTATACACATGCCCTTGATTTTTGGGTTTTAGACCGAATTGATTTTGTAACACATCGGTCATTTTCTGCACCATAAGATCAACGTTAGCGTCTTGATCCCCTAGCCTTCCAGCAGGCCCAGTAGGCATTCCTGTGGCTGTACCATATTCAGGATTCGGGAAAGCATCAATGGCACCGTAATCCATGAATTCCGAATATCCACCCCCATACATGTTCTTTTGTAACCTATTATTTGCTGGGGCTATCCTGTAAGTAGAGCCAGGTGGAACTCCAGAAGAGCCGAATGCCAATTCTCCATAAGTAGGCCTATTAGGCATTGCCTGATAAGGGTTCTGCTGCTAGATTGGATGACCTCCCGTCCTTAGCAGAGGTGGCTGGATTGGTTGACCTCCCGCGCTTTGCGGAGGCGGCTGGATTGGTTGACCTCCCGTGCTTTGCAGAGGTGGCTGAGCACTTGCATCTCGAGCTGGTTGGCTATTGATAGCAGCACTTGATTCTCCTATCTCCACACTAGGCCCTTAGGGTGATACTCGACCAAGCACCTTTTCCATACCTAGGCCAAAGATACTAACCATCATTTGCCGGAACATATTCAAGACAGCAGTATTGTGTTTGGCCATTATGTTTTCCATAGTTTGCTGAACCACATTGATAACCTCCTGTTTCTCTTCAGCAGATGTGGTATCAGGTTCTCCAGGTAGTAGAACTCTTGGCATGTCAGACTTAAGATATGGTACACCACTTCTGTTTTTAGAGAATGACATGAGACACTTCTGCCGAAATTGATCAACAACATCCTTTAATTGCAACTGCTGCTCTGGAGACAGCTCCTCTATGGTGACATCCATGACATCATGAATATCAGGCATCTTGATCAGCTAGATTGTCCCACCGAGCGTGCCAAAAAGTGTGTTGACGCAAAATCAGCACCTCACGCCAAGCACACAGCAAGCCGAACAAAGCTGGCTTAACACACGTGCTGAATCCAAAACGTGCCAGTCAATTTTCCTGAAACTGACAAAGGATGAAAAAGTAGTTAGATAAAACCTGGAACTTGCCGGGTGGTACCAGACAGTTCCGTATTTACGGCTTCAAAGCCAATTAAAATGACATATAGCTACAACAAGCTATCTGTCAGCAGTTTGAATATCATTCGGGAGCTTCTAAAATATGAAAACAGGATATAGCCGAACACATAATGTAAGCATGACGAAAGATCAATCTTTGTTTAAACAACACTGCACGCACATGGTCATGACCGATTTCGGAGATAAATTACAATAAAATAAATAAGGTGAAAGCATGATTATAAATTTGAAGTAAACAAACATGCATAGGCCAAAAGCACTAGTCTACCGCATGTCTAGGTACTTTCAAACCCGTCGAGCGTGACACCAAACAAGTTAATCCACTGCATGATACGACTTGTTTGAAACCACACCACCAACCAAGCGTAAATCAATCCACCGCATGATGCAATCTAAACATGGAAGGCTAAAAGCATACATTATTTAAAACAAGCTTATGAACACGTTTCACTTGTGGTAGAATTGCCAAATACAGCTGTACAGCCGATCCGGGTTCCGTGGAGAAGGAACAAACATTGAAGAGTCAACAAGTTTGAACCTGCAACACGTGACAATCTAGATTGATCTAAATTCGGCTATTGAGAGCACTTGATCCTTTTATGATAAATAAAACCAAAGATTTGAAAGTACAACACATGGATCTCAAAGAGATAGAGCCGAAACTAATCGATCTAGATTGAGCAAAAGAGTGTTACATGAATTAAACATAAAGCAAAATCCGAAGCAACACGTGGTAACTTAATGAATCTATTAGATCTTGCCAAATCTAATAGAGCCGATAACTAGCTTCGAGCTAGATCTTAGCCTACCGCATGGCTCGTGATCTAATAGGAAAACCTCTTGAACCAAGCTTAAATCCACCGCATGATACTAAGCAAGTTAACAAGACTACTTGCATCACGTGCTAAATCCATCGCATGATACTAGACATGATACAGGGTTGCCGGTACTTACAGAGGTCGACGGATCAATAGCTCCTCTCGAAGAACTCAACGACTCGACTAAAGGACTCGAAGGTTGGCACGGGGCTGGTTTTGTTGTGAAATTGTTCGATCGCTATTACAAACACGAAGGATTTATATTTATACCCTTGTCCTAACACGACTCCTAGTCGATCACGAGTACAACATTAATGTTCCATCGCCAATGTCCGTCTTGCACCCGTCATCAATTCGTCCCTTCCTTATATCCAGGCCACGTCATTATGTATTCCCGAATGCTTCCTTTTTCAAGCGCAAACACCCCTTCTGCCGAATGATGGCGCACTACCGACCGCAAGTCTCTTTACCGAATCCTTTGAGGAGAATTTCCTGCCGAATGGTGCTTCTTTACCAAACTCGGCCCACAAGCCAGTCCCTTTCCTGTACCAATTTTTGGTGTTAACATATGCCCCTTCAATTACGGGATAAAAAGTGATTTTATTCCGGAATTGACCATAAATGCTCAACGTCTCCGAGCTAAATCTGTTCAACACCCGTTCTTTCCTCTTGCAAACCGTTGGAGTCTTCGCTCAGATCCAAACCCTAGTTCATCAATCCCTCGAACTCAAATCTTCAAATGGCGGACCAAGACCAAGTTCTTCAAGTAAATCTCATCCCCCTAAGTCTCATTCGGTATTACTTTTCGAATTCCATCTTAGATTTTCTTTTTGCCTTTTCTTGTTCTTGATAGGCTCTAGCCGCCGAGATTTTGATTCCCGTCGAGGACCAATCACCATCCTACTTTCTCGGGCCCGTGGGAACCTCCGACCCTCTCGAGTTTATTGAAGCCGAATCTCAGAGAATCCCTTTCAAAGCAGCTTTGTCAAAACCCCATGAATGGCAAGATGCCTTCAAAGACTGGCCCCTGCCCCCAATTGCAGGTTGGAGGAACTCGTATAAGAGGATGCTTGATGATGACAGCGCTAAAACAAGTAATTGGGACAGCCTTCGCATTGCCCATTGTTTGGAATTATCCTTGGCCGAAACACCCAAAAATGAGGATCTTCTGATTGCGGCCTGTCATTTTTGGTCGAATGGTGTCAATGCTTTTCTTTTTGGTCATGGACCAATGTCTCCCACTCTGGCCGATGTATATATGATAACCGGCCTTGATGTCACAGGATCCGTGTATCCACACAAATACAAAGGCTCCTCCAGGCAAACAGGAGTAAAAACAGGAGTTGGATATAAGAGGTATATCCAACAACATATGTCTGATGGCCCTTTGTCTGAAGTTGAGTATAGGGCCTTTCTGAACATGTGGCTATGCAGATTCATCTTCTGCGGCAAATCCAATGAGCCAACCCTGAACCACATTGTAATGGCTGAGGACTTGGTTGTTGGTAATCTTATTCCTCTTGGAAAATACCTCCTAGGAAGTGTATACCACATGCTCCATCAGACCACCCACTTGATGCAATGTGACAACCCCACCCGAGATAATTCTGTACAATCGCTTAAACCACTCCATTTGGTCATTAAGCGATAATAAAGAAGCATCTCATTGAGTGTTGCCGGGTTAACGTCCGGTAAATCTTTTGACATCACAGAGAGGATCAAGCGTATGCATTAAAACTCCCACGAAGAGAGTCCAGAGTGCCTTACAAATTAAACTATCACATCCCCGTAGGGTTCATTATTACAAACATAGTTCTTTGACATGAAAGGAAATAGTTCAGAGTTTATTTAAAACATCGGAAGATAGCTAAATGGTACGATCACATCATAGGAGGCCTGTCCATGATGCAATCACTCCTCGTCATCCACCCATTCCAGCTCCCAGCCGGGTGGAAGATCTCCGGGCCACACATCAGATGCATTACCCGGAAACAACATTTATACAGCAAGGCTGAGTATACTAATACTCGGCAAGACTTACCCGTCTAAAAGAAAGACTTTACCTCTAGTTATGCATGGCTTTTGGCTTGTGGGTTTGTTTGCCAAAAATCTACTAAGTAGTGAATCCTTACTTTCACATTTTAGCTCAAGTTCTAGTAGAAGTTATCATTACTAAATCAGCAACTATTGCAACCAAAGTTGTACAAACAAATAATCAAAGTAATAATCTTCACAAAGTTCCATCATAAAGGGATATCATGGCCAGTCGGGTAAGTAGTCTCAGATGACGGTGAGAGGCCGGCAATCGATTGATTCAAAACCTTGCAAGGTGGACCTAAACACACGGGAGGTGCCCTCACCAAGAGTTCACCAACCAGGCGGTTCCCGTCATTCTTCAGTTTGGGGATAATAGCTCACATTCTTAAGTACAAGGTTTATCTGGGCTACGGCACTAAGGTCACCCAGCCTCACGCATGCACTCGGGTGGGGAGCCCGGAGCCGCAACCCTATGAGTAGTGATAGTAGAACCCCGTACCACCTCATTTAGGTACTAGGCTTATCGTACCCATTTCCGACAAGTGTTTAGTACTTTCAACACTTAACCAACGAAGCCATTGGACCGGAGCCCAAATCCCATGCTCTTACCACATGAGCAATCCATTTAAACATATGGTGATTCCATAAAGGAGATCATATTCTCGCGAGTGACGAACATCACTCGACTTGTACCAGATCCTTAAGGCATAGCAACTAGCGACCTAGCATGCTAGTAAAAGACCATAGGTGCTTATGGATCATGCAACTAGGGTTTCATTTCAACTCCTGAACGTAAATGCACATAAGGTAGCATCAAGTAATTTCAGAAGTTTAAAGAAACACATGGGTTAATGAATAAACCGGGGCTTGCCTTCGTCAGCACAAGCAGACTCACAAACTTCCGGGCTTTGGCCCGGGTCTTGCTCTACGATCACGTAGTGCACGTCTCCTCCTGCTCCCTCGTCCTCATCAACCGGCACAAGCATATAGCTACCGTCGGGGATTTCTACACGGGGAATGCAATGCAGTGATTAGGAGTGCAATTATTTTAATTTAATTCAAAAACAGTAGTAAACAACAATAAAGAGTATAAGGTTGGTCATATTCACCTTAAGAAATGTATTTAACCATTTCTCCTTTTAAAGATAATCAAAAGGCTTATTTAGTCTTCTCTATAGGTGATGGTGAGCACATCTATAAAAGAACATTTTATTTACATGCAACAGCAAGGAATTTAGTTTTGTACCACCATTTTACTTTCCTATCTCATTTATTTCACTTATGCACAAAAGGAAGCATTTTTCCTATTTTTCCTTTCTAGATTAATCTAGTTTGCAACCTTTTAACAACTAAACACAAAACAAACTTATCCAACACCACCCACTGGCCCTAATGACCAGGAACACTTCCTTGGACAGCAAGAACTAGCTTTTGCACTACTGAATGTAAATACACATATTAAAGGCATTACTAGTTAGCATATGAGGGAATAATACATATTAAAATCAATATAGTAGAAATGCATGCAAACTTCCTTGCTACACATAGCTCTCATGGATCTTGCTACACATATTTATGATTAAAAACAAGCATAAATTCGGAAATAATAATTTTAACAGAGATAAAATCATGGTAATTCAGTAGAGATGCATCTCATCATTACAAGATGATATCCATAAGTTGGGCTCTAAAATAATTGTATAACAGGCTACAAAAATCATCTAGGCAGATTTATCAATATCACAAGATGATTTATTTAAAAATATTCCTTCAGTACATTTGTGCAATTTTTGGCACAAAACCTAAACATGCTAGTTCCCACAACATATCCAAAATCCAGATCAAGAGCTTGTGTGGATTTTGCAGAAACACAAATCTAAGTATTTTACATTTCTATTTATCAAGCAAAAACTATAACTCAAAAGCATATACACATTTGAAGAAAGTTGTAGTTCTGGTTACACTGAGCACAGCAAAATTGGGTTTGTTATTTTTTGATTTTTCTATGATTTTTAATCGATTTTACAAGGTGCTGAACCCAAACACAAAACAGAGAAGAATCTTTTTACGCTGCAGACCCTAGAACTTTTAAAATCTTCACAAGAATACCCTCAGCTCTACCCTCTTGGGCCCGACGGCGGAGGCGAGCTCGCCGGTGGCGAGGTGGGGCCTGGGGAGGTAAATATGCTGCGGGGATCGTCGATTGGGATCACTAGTGATTGATTGGTGGCGGTGATTCGGCCGGAGAAGTCACTGGCGAGCGGCGGTGGCGGAGCAGCGGCGGCGTGCCCGCGGGAACTCGGACGGCGGTGAGGGAAAGGACTGGGCTCAACCATGTGCCGCACGGGAAGCTTCCATGTGGCCTAGGGGAGATGCTAGGCGGTTTCCTGGGCTCGGAGGATCGGCGGAGGGGCGAGTTCGGCGGCGGCGGTCGGCGGCGGCCGCGGGAGCTCGAGCTTCGGCGATCGTGCGGCTCGGCTTGATCAACAAGCGGCTCGGGGAGGTTTTGTGATGCACAAGCGAGAGCTTAGGAGCTTGGGTGGGTGAGGACGACGACGGGAAGGGGGTTCACACCGGGCGGCGCCAATAGCGGACGGCGGGGCTCGGTGGCGAGTGCGCGTGCGCGTGAGAAGCGACCGGGCGGGTTTATAAGGGCGCTGGAGGTCGGTTAAGGGTTCGTGGGGTCAACCACGTCATCAGTGCGCGCGCGGCGTGGGCAGCAAGGCGCTGCGAAGTGCGTCGGAGCGGCGGCCCAATGGCGTGCGGCGGTTGGCACGCCGGCGAGTGGGAACTAGCCACTTGGCGCCATCCAAACGCTCGTGAATGTCACCAACAGTAGCACTCCCGGCGCGGCGCATGGACCGCTGGGTCCGCCGGTGCCTCGGCGTGCACGTGCGGCGCGCGTACGGCCGGCCGGCGTGGCACGCGCACGCGACGTCGCGCGTGGGCGCGCTTTGGCGTTCACGGGGTGGAAACAGTTTGCTGAAGCAGTTTTCAATTTAGTTTTTCTCTAAATTTTCAAACTAAAGTGCACCTTCTGGTCTGAAGCAAAGTTGAATATCACACTTCCATCTGCAGCTTCCACAAAGGTTGGTAGGGGTCTTGTTCAAGAAATCGAGTAGGAACTCCATGCCAATCTGGTCAAAATCTCGACTCGTGTGAACAGTGAACCAGTGTCTTGTTTTGCCATTTTCACCCTCCAATACTCCAAACCAGCAATGCCACTCAACAGCAAAGTTGTGTGCCTTGAAATTCTGCACATTTTTCCCTTTGAGTGGTTTTGAAGTGTTTAGGGAAATTTTGGAGAACGTGCCTGTCGTATGGACCTCCCTGGGCCCACTACCTCGGTTGGTACCAGGACCGACTACTCGGTGGGCCCCTGGGACTACCCGGCTTGCGCTACACGGCACCTGATGGCGTGGAGCACAAGGACTACGGAGGAGAAGTACTCGGTTAGGAAGCTGTACATGTCCCACACTGTATGGAAGACTCCTAGACGTACTCAACTAGTACTCTCTCCCTACTCCGACTTGTAACCACCGCTCCCCCGACTATATAAGGCGAGGCAGGGACCCTTCTCTAGCATCCAATCTCATCTCACGGCGTACAATTACACCATCTTGTAATCGTACCCAATCAATCCAGAGCTACGCAGCATACATGACGTAGGGTATTACGCACCTCGTGGCCCGAACCTGTCTAAATTGTGTGCCACGTGTCTCTTCCTTCGAGTTACCGATCTCGGCGAGGCCACATTCATCTACTTCGGGTACTCCCCTTACTAGGTTTCTGGTCTAAAACACCGACAGATGGCGCGCCAGGTAGGGGATCTCGCCCGAGATCACATGGCGAACTCGACGGCTCCTGTCTACTTCAAGCCAACCGTCGCCTTCAACCGCGGCGACACCTTCGTGTTCGGCGCCTGGGTCTGCACTGCTGACGGCGCGGGATCTTTCCAGCGCCACCTCACCATGCCGCCCAACCCGAAGACTGGCTTCGTGACGCTCCCTGAAGTCGTCACAGGCGAACTCACCGGCAAGTTCGGCGAAACTTCGCTCTTCAACCACCACGCCGACTTCGAGCTCGAGTCCACTTCCAACTCGAACTCGACGTCTCCATGGGCCATCGCATGTGAGCCGGCTTCTCAGCCATTGCACGCGGTCCCCTCACCCCGTGAGCTCTTCGCGCGTGGTCCCCGCATCCTCAGCCGGGCCCGCACGGGGGCTCCTCCTTCGCGCCGGGCCGGCAAGGAACCCGTACCCGATTACAACTCGAACTCCGACACCGCCCCCGGCCTCGCTTCGGACTCCAACCCCCTCTTCGGGTTCTACTCGGACTCTGCATACGAGTTCGACTTTGGGTCGGACCCAGAGGATCTCGAGTCCGAGGACAACTCTACTGAGCATCCCTTATCAGGGCCAGCCTCTGGGCTGGTTATAACTTCCACATCGGCCGGGAGATTCGTCCACTGGTCAGACCGCAAGCCCGCTGACCTGATAAGTGGAGACTCACGCTACGTCGCCTACATCGACTTGCTCCCGTTCTAGGAGGGAACACCACTTGCCCAAGCTAACTCAAACACCCAAACTGAGGTGGCGGTTTATGAGTCCAGCCTTCGCACCCCCGATCGCCAAGTCTTCATGGCTGCCGGCGACACCCCAGGACCTTCAGGGATGGCTCAAGACAACTACCTTGAAGACATCTCCTCCGACGAGCTCTCTGCTGATGCTCCAGAAGACGAGACCCCCGCCACCAGAGACGCTCGACGCAAGCGTAACAGAATGCGCAGCGAACGGCGTCGGCGTCGGCGTCTCCGGGACAATCTCCCCATCCGCAACCTTGTGGAAGCTCTCGAGGCGGTCGAGAGCAGAGTACACACTACCCCCGAGCAATGCCTCATGTCGATCACAGCGATCGCACGCCAGGCCCAAGGAATTCGCGCCAGGGAGGTCATTGCCAAGCTCGCTGAAGATGCCTACTTCATGAGGGTCGACAACAGGGTCAACCAGCCTCCTCCCGCCAGGCACCGCGACAACGAAGCTACAAGTCGCAGTGCCAAGCACAGTCCCAACCGTACTCGAGCTGAGCTCCAAGCCCAGCCCAACCATACTCGCTCAAACGCCGGCGGACCTCCACAGGGTGGCAACAGTAATCGCGAGGTCGTCCCTCACCGCGCTCCTGCCGGCGGCGGGGGCCACGACCCTGACGGCGGCAGCAGTGACGACGGAAGCTCCAACCATGGAGCCAATAGGAGGGCCGGCGGCGGTGGCAGTCGCGGCGGCCGTGGCCACGCGAACAGCCACGCCTCTTGTGCCTTACAGGGCGGCTACGATGCCCGCCAGAAGATTGAGGAGCTGCGGTGGAAGAAGTCGACCACTGCAGGCGACAACGACGGCTTCCCCGCCTTCTCACCTCGACTTCTCAACTTGCTCCTCCCCGACAAGTTCAAGCCTTTGGGGATCACCAAGTACGACGCGAAGCAAGACCCCATCCAGTGGCTCAGGTGCTACGCCCTCTCCATCGAGAACGCTGGCGGCAACAACGACACCAAGTGCCTCTACTTCCCCTTCGCTCGGACCAAGCTCCACTCACATGGCTCGAGTCGCCCGGACAAGCACTCGATCGACAAGTGGGACCAGCCGAAGGAGCGATTCACCGGCAACTTCGCGGGTGCCATGGGCCGATCGGGTACTCGCATGGACACCGGCCATGGTCAAGCAGGAACAAGGCGAGACCCTCCGGAAGTACATGCGCCGCTTCTTCGACAAGCGCGCTACCGTAGTCGACGTCACCGACAAGGAGGTCATCGACCTCTTCCAAGATGGCCTCTACCACCGCCGCACCTTTGAAGACTTCGGTCGTCGCGGCCCCAAGTCCATCCCCCACCTCAAGGACATGATCACGTCCTGGGAGGATGAAGAAGACAAGGCCAACGCCAAGTACGACGCCATCCGTGGCAAGAACAAGCAGAACGCGGGCGGCGGCAGCGGCAACGGGAACCAAGGCGGTCGCAACAACAACAACAATAACTACTCGGGTCCCAACTGCATGCTCAAGCCAGACAACACTGTCGCGGCTATCCAGCGCCCTACGAAGGAGAACTCAAAGAAGAACTCCGGTGGCTTCAAAGACTTGCTAAAAGAGAAGTGCCCGTGGCATCTGAACAACAACCACACCACCGTGCAATGCTACCAACTCAGGCATGCACTCAAGAGTACTCCAGAGCCACCGCACCCTCACGACAAAAAGGGCAAGAAGAAGAACGACGGAGATAACAACAACTTCCAGGAACCCGACAAGACCGTCAACGTCCTCTTCGGCGGACTACCCAGCAGGCGGGAGCAAAAGGCTACCCGTCGAGAAGTTATGAGCATTGAACCAGCGGTCCTGACCCCTCTCAGGTGATCAGAGTTACCCTTTACCTTCTCCCGCGCGGATCAATGGACCAGCTTCTCCGAACCAGGATGGTTCCCCCTCGTCCTGAAGCCGGTGGTCGCGGGCTCCAAGTTCAACAAGGTCCTCATCGACGGTGGAAGCGGGCTCAACGTCCTTTTCACCAAGACCTTGAAGAAGATGAAGCTCGACATCACCCACATGCTCACCAAGAGCAACACGCCCTTCTATGGCATCGTCCCCGGTAACGCGGCTATCGCACTGGGTTCAGTGGTCCTGCCAGTTACCTTCGGGGAATCTCGGGACAACTACCGTACCGAGTACATCAAGTTCGAGGTCGCGGACTTCGAGACTTCCTACCATGCCATCCTCGGCAGACCGGCCATCGCCAAATTCATGGCAGTACCCCACTACACCTACTTGGTACTCAAGATGCCAAGCCCAGCGGGTGTACTCTCTCTTCAAGGGGACTTGAGTATCTCCCACGACTGCGACACAGAAGCCGTGGAGATCGCCTCTAAGAATCAAGTACCCAACGCTATGATGGAGGTCTATGCTGCGTTGAAGAAGCTTGCTACAAGTGAACTCGACATCCTGGAGAAGTCTGACAACGCCAACAAGACTCAGCCAGCTAAAGAGGTTCTAGTCAAGACGATCGACCTCGGAACAGGCGACTCCAGCAAGACCACCACCATCGGGGCCGGCCTCGACCCCAAATAGGAAGACGCGCTCATCAACTTCCTCCGGGCTAACCGCGACATCTTCGCGTGGAAGCCAACGGACATGCCAGGAGTGCCCAGGGAGTTGATTGAGCACTGCCTCAACGTCGATCCTAAGGCCACCCCAAGCGACAACACCTCCGACGCTTTGCCGACGACAGACGGGATGCCATCAAGAAGGAACTCGCTAAACTACTCGCGACTGGCTTCATCAGAGAAGTCTTCCATCCTGAGTGGCTCGCCAACCCTGTCCTCGTCCGCAAGAAGAACTCGAACGATTGGAGGATGTGCGTCGACTACACTGACCTCAACAAGCACTGCACCAAGGACCCCTTTCGGTTGCCGCGGATTGATCAAGTCATCGACTCCACGGCGGGCTGCGACCTGCTCTGCTTCCTCGACTGCTACTCCGGGTACCACCAGATCGCGATCAAGGAAGAAGACCAGGAGAAGACCGTGTTCATCACCCCATTTGGCGCGTACTACGACACGACCATGTCCTTTGGGTTGAAGAACGCCGGCGCTACCTACCAACGAGCTATCCAGGCCTGCTTCAAGAAGCAACTCAACAAGAACGTCGAAGCCTATGTGGATGACGTGGTCGTCAAGACCAGAAACTCCAGTACCCTCATCGACGACCTTGAAGAGACTTTCGCATCCCTGCGCGAGTACCGCTGGAAGCTCAACCCGAACAAGTGCGTCTTCGGCGTACCTTCGGGCAAACTACTCGGCTTCATCATCAGCCAACGCGGCATCGAAGCCAAACCCCGAAAAGATCTCCACCATCACCAGCATGGAAGCTCCCACGTGCATCAAAGACATCCAGAGGCTGACCGGGTGCATGGCGGTATTGAACAGATTCATCTCGAAGCTTGGAGAACGGGGGCTCCCCTTCTTCAAACTACTCAAGCACCAAGAGAAGTTCGTGTGGACTCCAGAGGTGGATCAAGCCCTTGCCCATTTCAAGGACTTCCTATCGAAGCCACCGGTCCTCACGGCTCCTCGCAAAGGCGAGCAGATACTGCTCCACCTCGCTGCGACTACTCATGTGGTCAGTACTGCCATCATCGTCGAGCGGCAGGAAGACGGCCACGCCTATCCAGTCCAGCGCCCAGTCTACTTCGTCAGCGAGGTCTTATCAGAGTCCAAGGCACGCTATCAGCCTGCGCAGAAGCTTCTGTACGCAGTACTCATCACCTCGCGGAAGCTACGACACTACTTCCAGGAGTACTCGATCTCCATCGTCACCGACTACCCGCTCGGCGACATTCTGCGGAACCAATATGCTACTGGAAGAATCTCCAAGTGGGCAGTCGAGCTCGGTGCCCTCACCATCGACTTCAAGCGACGCACAGCCATCAAGTCGCAGGCGCTAGTCGACTTCATGGCGGAGTGGCGGGAGAACGAGCTACCTACTCCAACTGTGCGACTAGAGCATTGGGTGATGTACTTCGACGGCTCACTCAACCTCGAGGGCGCAGGTGCAGGGGTACTCCTGATCTCTCCAACGGGCGAACAACTCAAGTATGTCCTGCAGATCTTCTGGAAGGTCTAAAACAACAAAGCTGAGTACGAAGCTCTCCTACACGGGCTCCGCCTCGCGACTTCGTTGGGCATCAAGCGGCTACTGGTCTACGGCGACTCCGCAGTGGTCATCAACCAAGTCAACAAGTACTGGGACCGCAACAAGGAGAACATGGACGCCTACTGCCTAGAAGTCCGCAAGCTCGAGAACAAGTTCTACGGTCTCGAGTTCCACCACATCGTCCGCGACAACAACGTTGCAGCGGATGTCCAGTCGAAGCTTGGATCTACCCGCGCTCAAGTACCAGCGGGTGTCTTCGTTCACGAGCTTCATGCGCCATCCATACCGGAGACGGCGCCACCGACCACTGTCCCAGTGCACCCACCAGCTGGACAGGAGGTCATGATGATCGACGTGGACTGGAAGCAACCCTTCATCGACTACCTTAGCGAGCAGACGGTTACCTCGGACAAGAACTTGGCTGAGCAGCTCATCCGCCGCGCCAAGTCCTACGTCCTCATCAGAGACAAGCTCTACAAGCGGGGCGCATCTTCCGGACAACTCATGAAGTGCGTCCCCAGGAAAGAAGGCAAGGACATCTTGGAGGAGATCCATAAGGGCGTCTGCGGCAACCACACGTCTTCCCACACACTGGTCAGCAAGGCCTTCCAGCGAGCTTTCTACTGGCCCACAGCTCTGGGCGAAGCTCAAGAACTCATCAGAAGGTGCCAAGGATGCCAATACTTCGCCAAGAAGCAACACGTCTCAGCCTACAAGCTAGTCACCATACCGCCAACTTGGCCCTTCGCTTGCAGGGGGCTCGACATGATTGGGCCACTGCCTACTGCGCCAGGTGGTTTCAACAGGGTATTGGTGGCCATCGACAAGTTCACCAAGTGGATCGAGGTCAAGCCGGTCACATGCCCCAAAGATGACAGAGTACTCGACTTCCTAGATGAACTCGTGCATCGCTACAGACTACCCCACCGCATCATCACAGATCTGGGCTCCAACTTCAACAACCACCAGTTCTGGGAGTACTGCGAGAACAGCGGGATCGACGTCCGATACGTCTCAGTTGCCCATCCTCGGGCCAACGGACAAGTCGAGCGCGCCAACGGGATGGTGCTCGACGCTCTCAAGAAGCGGCTACACGACGCTGCTAACTCCAAAGGAGGCAAGTGGATCAAGGAACTACCCAATGTACTCTGGGGGCTACGTACTCAGCCCTCCAAGCCAACAGGGCAATCCCCTTACTTCCTGGTCTACGGCTCCGAAGCAATCCTCCCTGCTGATGTCATATGGAACTCACCAGCAGTGGAGCACTACGACGAAGGCGTTTCTGAAGACAGCAGACGAGTTGACATCGATATCCTCGAAGAAGCTCGCTGCGCCGCCCTCGTCCAATCAGCAAGGTACCTGGAGGGTATCCGACGCTACCACGACCGCAATGTCAAGGAACGCTCCTTCAATGTTGGCGATCTCGTCCTCTATCGTATCCAGAACACGGAAGGACTACACAAGCTCAGCTCCCCTTGGGAAGGTCCCTTCACCGTGGCAAAGGTGACCGGGCCGGGCTCCTACCGCCTCCAGACACTTGAAGGCGAAGACATCAACAACTCGTGGAACGTCGACCAACTTTGTCGGTTCTACGCCTAGTCTACACGACTACTCCGGGGCTCAAGTATACACGACTACATCAAGACCCCTCCGCCGTAAGCGGCCTCCGGGTCCTGGCCTAGTCTCCGGACAACTCCTACGCTGTAAGCGGCCTCCGGGTCCAGGCACTAGTCTCCGGACTACTCTTTTCCAGGATCCAGCCCGCGCGGCTACCTACGGATCCTGGGCTGCGACGAGCGATAAGGGACTCTAGCAGCGGTCTACTAAGAGACCATGTACTACCAGATCCAGCCTACACGGCTACTTACGGATCTACTGCTATAAGCGGCTACTCGCCCTAGCACCACTTAGCTGTAAGCGGCCTCCGGGTCCAGGAGACTACTCTGTAACTACGGCCCTGACCATCTAGGTGTACCTCTTCAGTAATAAACTTCGATCGATCATCAACTTCTTTACTGTCTACTTCCCTCAACGGGACTACTGCCGAGTACGACTACTCGCATCAACTCCACGATGGGGCTCCGCACTCTAAGATCTCGACTACGAGTACTCATTGATGGAACTTTTTCTTCATTAATACTTGAACAATTACATTACAAATGTTTTTGTACATATACTGCTATGAGCTAACTATTACAGGGCTACTGGAGGTTAAGCTTTTCGGCGACTTGCTCCGCAATGGGCGCCATCTGCTCCAGCAGCCCCGCATACTGCTCGTCTGTATAGTTGGCGGCTACCCCGCTAGCGACTACGTCCACAGGCACCTTCGGGAAGTAGGACTTCATCAAGGCCAGCACCTGGTTCGGGATCGACTTTGCCAGATGCTTCACATACGTCGCCAGCCGGCTGGGGGCTTCCTTGAGCCGATCCACGAGCGGTGCTATCTTGGGGCCGCCAGGATGAGGCACTAAGAGTCTTGCAATGGGAAGCGCGGCTTCTTCAAGTTCCTTAAGCTGGGCCCGCAGCTTCTGCAACGATTTGTAGCAGTTGACGAGATCACGATCGGAAGCAATGCGAAGCTCCATGTGCTTGTCGCACTCGAAGGCAAGTTCCTTATAGTCAAGCTCGAGTATCCGGCGGGCCTCCTGCTCCCGGTAGAAGAGGTTCTTCATGTCTGTCTCTGAAGTCCTCAACTGCTCAACCCGGGTCTCAAGCTCTGCAAAACAACAAGGCGCAGCGGGTTAGACTACCTCTCGACGTCCAGCAACCACTCAACAAGTCAAGTGGCGTACCTTTGTTCTTGTTGCGGAGTGATTTTCTTCCGCACCAAGTCGTCGCTCTTCGCCTGCATATCTTGGATATCGTTGTGATATTTGGCGAAGGCGGCATCAAGCTTGGATTGCATGGCGGCCGCATGCTTCCGCGACTTCAAGAGTTGATCCTCCAGCGCTTCAGCCCGGAGCACCGCGTCGCCGAAGCCTTGCATCATGCTAGACTTCTCGCGGGATCTCTCTACGACGTCCTGCAAAAGACAACACATGTCAAATGAATACTCAACAACAGAGGATTGACTACTCAGGAGTTAAGACTACTCACCTTCATCCACTGTTCTGCCTAGCAGACTGCCTCCAGGTGCTTGGCCACTGTCGCTGGGTCGACCAAGTCGTCTGCCAGCAACTCCACCCCGCCGCGACTACTCGTGGCAGCTTCAGTCATCGGGGCAGAGCGGATGGGCTCCGCGTCTTGGATCTCCGGGGAGCGGACAACCACCTCCAGAGCAGCCTCTGGCGGCATGGTGGCCTCCTCTCCTCAGGTTGCCACGACGGCCTCCTCAACGACCTCCTCCATCAGCTCGGGAGCTCCTTCAGCAGCCTCCAGCACTTGTGGTGTCAACCTCTGTACAGGCACCGCCGCCGGGATGTCGCTCCCTTCGGCCTCGGCACCTGTCAACAAGAAGACAAGTGCATCAGCAACTACGACTACTCTTTGGGAGTACTACAAGCTCAGCAGAGTACTTACCTTCGACCACACTGGCTTCGGGCAATGTAGCTCCAGCAGCTGGCGCCTCGGACTCCGCCTGGAGGGTAGGAGTGGACTCCTCGGTGGGCGGCGAGGCTTCCTTGTCCGCCACCGCCGTAGAGGGCTCATCGCCCTCCCAGGACAGATCTATTGATTTCCTGCAGAAGTACACAAATTGCCTGTCAATCAAGCTCGACTACTACACCAAGTACTACTCGGGAAGGCTCAGCACTTACAAGCTTGACCGGACTATCGTCACGGTCGGGGCGCCGAGGATGCTGGCAATGTCGACCAGTCCAGCCTCGGTGGGTGCCTCCTCTTGCACCTCTGCGACCGTTGCCTCTTCAGCAGCAACGGTAGCCGGTGCAGCGCTCTCCTGCGCTTCGGCGGCCACCACTCCTTCTGCAGCAGCTGCTGCGGGTTCTGTGCTCTCTTGATGAGCAGGGGGCTGGCGCTCCATCTGCGCCAGGAGCTCCTCGACAGTGGGGGCTGGGCTATGACTCCCAGCGGGTTCTCCCACTGTGTCCCACTCGCCTTCATCGCCCTGATCAACGAGCTCCGTAGGCGGCACCTCCTGCAAGCAAGGAAGCTCAGTCGTCATCAAGTGAACTCGAGAGACTAGTACTCGACTACACTACTCAAGATGTCTCACCTCTTGAGGCGTGGTCTCAGAGACCTTCAATTTCTTCGTCACCCGCTTGCGGGCGGGGTTGCGCGGCTTCCGTGGCGGCGCAGCTAGACTAGCCTCCAGGCTAGCCAGTGGATCTTGTATGAGGGGCACGTGAGGAAGGCTAGGACGGCTGAACCTCGACCACAGCTGGAAGCGGTCATGCAGTGTCTCCTCCTCCTCCTCGTCGTCGTCAGACGTGTCCTCCACAATAACGGTATCGTCTCCTTCACCGATCTCCCGTCGCTCCTTGGCTTTGGTTTTTCCCTCCTCTAGGATCTCGACTTCCTGAGGGGGCATCTGCGGCTCGGAGATGAACTTCTGCAAGTCGTCCTGCAAGACACAAGACATCAGCGTGACTACTCACAAAGAATGGGTACTCGACTGGGGGGTACGACTACTTACCTCCTTTGGCGGGCGCACGGCGGAGTACTCCGGGACAGGGCACGCCGTGTACGGTGGCATGTCCTTGAAGATGCGCGTCAGCCTATCGACAATGTCGTCGTCGTCGACCTCGCCTCCAGGCATCCGCGACGTGTCGTTGTCGCCGGTGTACTCGAAGCCCAGGGTGTCGCGGGCCATCAGTGGCTGCACCCTACGCTTCATGAAGCTGAAGGCCACGTGCTCGGCCCTCAGCCCGACTTCTCTCAGCACCTTGATGCGCACCAACAACTCGAGGAGCTGGATCCCCTCCTGCATCGTCGGCTCCGTGTTCCACCACGGGCGGTGCTGCGGCTGCTTCCCGCTCGGCTTCGGCAACCCTGGGTGGTGATTCGTGACGTAGAACCACTTCGCCTTCCAGTCTTGATTGGAGTCGATGAGCTTGTACGAGAGGTACTGCTTGGCGGCGTCCTCCCGCATCTGGATTCCTGCTCCACCGACTACTCGCGGGTTGCTGGCGCTCGGCTGCGGCTTCACCCGGAAGAACTTCCGGAACAAGATCCAGTGGGGCTTCATCCCCAGGAACGCTTCACAGAAGTGGACGAAGAAAGCGGTATGGAAAATACCGTTGGGGTTCAGGTTGAGGTACTCGACGCCGTAGTACCCCAAGAGGCCTCTAAAGAAGTCGCTCGCTGGAAGCGCGAGTCCGCGCTCCGCGAAGCGCATGAACATCGGGATCTCGTCTTCGCTCTTCTCCATGGGGTACGGATCCCCAGCGGCGGCCCTCCACATGTCCATCTCCTTCTCACGGATGAAACCGCTGTTGAGGAGGGCCAGCAAATCTTCGGTCTTCGTCTTCGATTTCTTCCACGCGCGGTTCAGATCTGGCCACGGTGGAGACATCGGTGGTGCTGCCTCTGCAGCAGATCCGGCGGCCTCGTCACGGCTCCTCTTCTTCCCGGCGGTCTTCGCGGACTTGGACGGCGACGGCTTCATTCTCCAAGTGCACGACGTCTTCACGCGCATTCGCTCGGGGGCTACTCTAGCAGCTCTGGGTGGTGGCGCGCTCAGATCTACAGCGGCTGTGGCGTGCGCTGGAAGTGTTTCTGGCCAAGATCTATTCGAAATGGCTACAACAGTGATGGGTGAAAAACCCTAAGGGTTTTGGCTTCTATTTATAAGTCAAAACGGCCCTCCAACGGCCAGATGGATAAGTCCGCGCTCGGCTGACTCAGCGGCCGCGCGTGACTCTTCGTATTCTACTAGTCGACGAGCCTCACCTCGGGGGCTCGGCCACTTCTACTCGACTACCTGGGACGCGACAAGATTCAGGAGCATTTCAGGACACATTCTACAAGATGACCCTTCAATTCGAGAGGAAGTACTCGACTCAAGGCTCGGGGGCTTCGTGCCACGTGTCCTTCGGTTTTTTCTCTCCGGATTTTTCGGGATATTCTTGCCAAGACTTCAGATGGACCCTCAGCCAGAGTCTGCAACTCAACCTAAGGCTCGGGGGCTACTCCATATGGAGTGCGATTTTGCAATTGCACTTCCATATCAGCTTCGGCTTCAAGACAACGCGGGCATTTTTGAAGACCTTCGAGGGCAGCACTCGAGGATGCTTGGGACTACTCGAGAAGACTGAAGGATCAGATGGCGACTAGAGAGGGGGGGAGTGAATAGGAGCCGGTAAAAATTCTTCCCAAAGAACCCGGCCTATGCCCTACTCAAATCCCGGTCACAGACAAGCGATGGATCGAATCACGCACCAATCGCCAAAACCACGAGGTTATGGATCAACCTCTAGTCCTAGGAACGATTCCTTGAAGCACACGCGGAAGCACGAAAGAAGGGGGGAAGGAATCGAACCAAGAAGCAAAGCGCTCAGCCATAGGCGGACCGTCCGGCCAGACAGGGCGGACCGTCCGCAAAGGGCCGCGCGGACCGTCCGGCCGGCACCGCGGACCGTCCGCACCCGAGCCGCGGACCGTCCGCCCGAGCCGCGGACCGTCCGTTAAATCACACGAACCAACCGAAGCAACCCACGAACCACGGACCGTCCGCGGGGAGCACGAGGACCGTCCGCCGGCAGCACCCGCGGACCGTCCGCCCTCTGCTGCGGACCGTCCGAAACTCCGTCCAACCGAAAACCAAAATCGCGACGGATCGAAACGAAAGACGAGCAAGACCACGAAGAACACGAGACGAACCCTAGCCGCGCGGACCGTCCGCCTGGTCCTCGCGGACCGTCTCGCGGAAAGGACGGCCGAAAACGCCCGACCCCGAAAGTCAACTCCCCCCAAATCATCATCGGATTTCCCAAACGGTTGAAGCCGTAGAGACAAGGGTTTGGGTACTTGAAAAGCGTCATACAAGGATGCTATAGCCCAAAAATCTTGCCTCCTAACTCCCTAAATCACCGGGAATCGCGAATCCTTTTGAGCACCACCAAAAACTAGAGCACCGAACGAAAACTCACGAATCGAAGTGGTTTCCCGGCGTTTGAGGGCACAAGATCAAGCACAAAGATGCACAAGACATCTATCCATGTTTCCCTCAAAGAAATCCGGGGAGAAACCCACTCAAATCCGCGAAATGACATCGGGAACAAAGGCACGAAAACAAGCACGAAAAGCCACGAAAAACAACCCCGAATCTTCTATACAAACCAGGAAAGATTCACAAGGTCTAGCATGCCGCCCTAGCATCCATCCCTCTCAACAAATCTCTCATGAAGCTCTCATGCTAGCCTAGAGAAAATAGAAGGAAAAATAGCTACGAAAAATGAGAAAGAGGAGGGAGGAAATGAAACCCTAAGTCGCGGGGAGAGAGAGTGTTGACGGTTAATAGTTGTATCAAAGTTCGTTTGTGACTTGCAAGCGGACAAGTCTCCCGTCGTAGTCAAGGGACCCTTCTTCCCTCGAGTGGTGAACCCAAGGTATCGAATCCGTGGAACAATGTGCAACGCAAGGATTCAATCTAGTAAAGCAAGGTAAGCTATCTTATTGAAGAATCAAATTGCATCTAATCTACTAACTCATAAAGAAAACGAATCTAATCTAATCTACTAAAGAGGTAACAAGAGAAAGCAAGAGATAACCAATCTAGAGAATCTAGATCATGCTTATGTTGTAGCTCCAAACAAGATAGATGAAGATAGAAAAGCGAATCTCATTAAAAGCATCTTTAAATCGTGTCCTTCCCATCCGACTCCGAAAACATCCGCCTTTCGAGACCCCCGTTCTGTCACAACGTATCCCTATTCATGCGGGGAGCTTAGGGCGAGTTCGATAGAACAAGTTGAAATCACTTGGCCGGTCCGGTATGCACCTCTAGCCACCGCGGCTACAAGAGCACCCTATGTAATCTAGCTATAGACTAGATCGTAGAAGAAGCAAAACCAAGAAGAAAATAAAATCATCGAGAAGGCACTTAATCGCTAGAAATCGGATTCACTTACAAACTTCACCATGAATGATTACATGAACAAGATCACCACCGGGCCCTCCCTCGATCTTGATCCTCGCTCCCGCAGCTCCGACGTGGTCTTCCATGCAAGGTTCCCACGTCGGCTAGGGAAACCCTAGGCAACTAGCACGACCCTCATCTCCGAGATGGTGTCCCTCAAGCTTCTCTCGCTCCTCGGCGGCGGATTACGACTTCGGTTCGCGTGGCTCTCGGTCGGGGGGGCTATTTATAGCCCGAGAAGCAATTAGGTCAAAGGAGAGGCCGATTGGGCCCCGAATTGGACTGGGCCGGCTGGCCTGGGCCCAATTCGGCCCATCCCGAGGCCTGCTTCGCCCGGTGTTGCTTCCCACGTCTTCTAGATGTTCTCCCCTTTTGCATGTAGGCCCTTGACGTCGGTTTTTCTCCGAATTGGACTCAACTCCTTGTCTTGCAAGATTCAGCACTTTTCTGGTTCAGTCCTCGGAGTTTATCATCTTCTCGGGCTTGGTCCTTGGGCTCTTGGAGTCTTGTTCACTTCATTGCTTGACTTGTATCGGGCTTCAAAGTCTTGTCATGAGGTGCTTAATGAACTTATCCCGGAAGTCTTGCTTTCAACGTTAAAACCCTGCGTAAACACACAACTCCAAAACCGACATGCACAAGTGAACTTGTTATACCACGGGGGTTAGTACCAATGAATAAGATACAAAAGTTATGCCAACACCGAAGGTAAACTCATGGCTAGGTTGACGGATTTTCACCGTCAACAAAGAGCCATCAACACACACTCATGGCTTATATATCAGGTCCCGCCGGAGTGGTAAATGACTCGACTACCCCTAACTTAACTACTGGCGATACAACCCACGTAGGGGCATTTTGGTAATGTTTGTGGGTCTTGCCATCGGACGGCAACGCCTTTGCCGCACCCCGCGTCCTCCCGACGCAAGCCATGCGATCCCGCCGCGTGTCCTCCGCCTCGAAGCTTCCCGACACGCCCGGATCCCGTCTCCATTGTGTTGGGCCCTCGGACTTGGTTTTGAGGCCCAAACCAAGAAACCGCCCGCCGATGGTTTTGTGGGCAAACCACCAAACCCCGCGTGCCCGGTCCGGCCTCCCACCAAACCACTTGACTTGACCGCCACCGTGCACCGGCTCACTTGTCCATGAATTCGTCTTGCTTGTGTCGCCACCATGTGACCCACACCCAGTCCCGCTGTCCACCGGGTCCCTCGAACCGAGCCTACTTGTCTCTCCATCTCCCGGAGGCCCCTCAAGGCTGAAGACCTTTCGCGCCCGTTCTTCACCCCGCAACAACACGAACTAGGCCGCGGCCTACACCCGCGCACTAAGCCAAGAGTCGGTCCCAACACCCGTTGTCAATCACTCATCACTGAGGAGCGGTCATCCACCGACCACTGGGACGCTCCTGGTCCTCAATCTCCCCCTTGATGAGTGCATTGACAACACACAACGCGAAATGAAATTCAGAGAAAGAAAGAAAGGAAGAAGAAAGAAAAACAAATAAGCTCAACTCATGACCAAAACCGAAGAAAGGCAAAGAAAGGTCACAAGCCAAGCAAAGCACAAAATCCACACCGAAGAAAGCTCCCCCTGAACAAATGCAAGCTTCCAAATTTCAGCTGACCTCTTCTGAATTTTCATTAAGCTCACCTCTTCTCCCCCTTGTTGACAATGTATGAATCAAGGTGAAAATGCAGAAATGCAAAACAAAGCATATAAACAACTACATGAGCTTCTCAAGTAGGCCAAATCTAGTGTCAAAGGCTAAAAATGAGACAAAGATCACACATATGAATCATAGCATAGTCAAAGCATTGCCACAAGTAATATATGAAAATACAAGCATGTGACAAAGCAAAATTTTCGGATTTAAGCGCTTTACCAAAAGAAGGCTCGCTTCACATGTAAAAGCCTATCCATGTCACACTTGAGCCACAAACATGCATACCATTCAAAGATCATACAAGGATATCAAATTCTCAGCAAAAGATCATGGCAAACACCCATAAAGCAAAGCATGTCATGTCAAAGCTCATGAGCCATGTGTCCACTTCGGGGAGACTTCTCCACTGGTGAACATCATGCAACATGTTTAGCACCCATATGTGAAAGATAATACATTTTAAGCATAGACATGATGGATGGAGCATTATTCAAGCATTCACACTTCTTTTCAAGATTAATTCATTTCATGGTACATGAAGTGCCTTTGCGGCAAAAAGAAGCTTATGCTCCCCCATGAATGCAACATAGGCTAAACATTCACAATGATATTCGGCCTTTGGCCCAAATGCAAGAACAAGGCATCCAAGCACAATCTAAGCATGAAAAGCACATTTAGACCAAACTGTGACATGGATACACAACTACACACGAGTGGAGCATATTTCATCAAGTTTAGCATTTATTTCAAAAGGGGCTATCTCACCACACATATATCTCAAATATTCCAAGAGAATAGCCTCACATCACCATTTCTCCACACATATAACATATATCTCACAAATAGCCAAAGAGACTCAAATATGGCATATGAAAGAAGCTCATCGTCCTAAAATGCAATAAATGACAAATGCAACATGATATATGACAAGATGGCTATCCTACCATGGTTTGTACATCAAGCAAAGCATGTATATACATCAAAGTAAAACATGGTATGATACATATGGTACAAAAGGAAATCCCCCAAGAATCAACTAGAAAGGGCAACAAACCCCAAGTTCCCCCGCAAGCGCACAAAAGTAGCTTGGTCGAGAGGCTTTGTAAAGATATCGGCTAGCTGATCTTGGGTAGGGACATGGCTCAAAACAATGGTTCCTTTCTCCACATTGTCCCTCAAGAAATGATACCTCACTTCTATATGTTTGGTTCTGGAGTGAAGCACTGGGTTTTTGGCTACGCTTATGGCACCGGTGCTATCACAAAGAAGTGGGATCCGGGTGCACTCCTCACCAAAGTCTCTCAAAGTGTACGAAATCCACAACGGTGGGAACAAAGAACTCGCGGCAACAACATACTCCGCCTCGGTGGTAGACTGAGCTACACTAGACTGCTTGCGGGAAGACCATGAGACCAACGAAGACCCAAGAAACTGACAAGTACCAGAAGTAGACTTCCTCTCGACTCGACAACCAAAGACAAAATCCGCATCAGAAAAACCATGTAGAGAAAGAGCCGAGGAGGAAGAATACCAAAGGCCAAGACCAGGGGCAGACTGTAGATACCTGAAAATCCTCTTGACGGCCCGTCGATGTGATGTCCTCGGCGAAGCTCGAAAACGAGCGCACGGACACACGCCGAACCGTATGTCCGGCCTCGTCGCCGTCAAGTAGAGGAGGGAGCCGATCATGCTCCCCGTACTCCCGCCGGTCCACCGGTTCTCCGTCCTCATCCGCATCCAAAGTGGCCGTACTCCCCATGGGAGTCGACATCGGCTTCACATCTTGCATCCGGAACTTCCTCGGCATGTCTTTCGTGTACTTGGTTTGGTGCACAAATGTACCGTCCTTCACTTGTTTGATCCGCGGCCCGAGAAAATACCGCAACTCGCCCATCATGCTCATCTCGAACTCCCCGCTCATCTCATCCGCAAACTTGGCAACAAGGTTATGTGACGAGCCACCAAAGACAATATCATCCACGTATATCCGAACAATCGGCAAGTCATTTCCATGCTTGAGGAGAAACAAGGTTCTATCCACGGTACCCATCACAAACCCTCTCGCTCAAAAGAAAACCTCTCAATCTCCCATACCAAGCACGGGCGCCCGTTTCAACCCATACGAGCCCTATTCAACCCGTATACCCCGTGTGGGTACAACTCGCTCTCAAACCCGTGTGGTCGCTTCACATACACCTCCTCCTCTATGACCCCATTCGAAAAGCACTCTTCACGTCCATCCGAAACAACTTGAACCCTTTAGCCACGGCAAAGGCTAGAAGGATCCGAATTGCCTCAAGACGGGCCACGGGGAGCAAAGGTCTCCTCATAGTCGATCCCCTCCTTCGACTAAACCCCCGAGCAACAAGTCCGGACTTGTTCCTCACAACCATCCCATTCTCTCCCTCTTTGTTCTTCCAAACCCACTTGGTTCCTATGGGATGGCAATTTGGAGGTGGTTCAACTAACTCCCACACCCGGTTCCTCTCAAAATTTTCCAACTCCTCATGCATAGAATTGACCCAGTTTGCATCAGATAAAGCATGTCCAATGTCCTTGGGCTCAAAAGTGGCAACAAAAGCAGCATGAGCAAAATGAGAGGAATTCCTGGACCTCGACCGTGTAGTGCGTTCATCGATGTCCCCAATGATCTTCGATAGGGGATGCACTTCTTGAATCCGCCGGGGAGCCTCACGCCTCGAGACTACCTCCCCCTCAACTTCAGCTTCTCTCGCCTGGTCCTCTTGTTGCACCGTCGTTGTCCATGATGTAGACGGTCCATGCTCCAAAGTGGTCGTAGGGGAAGTAGTGGGTACATGCTCAGCTTCGGGTGCATGATTCTCCCCATCATCATCTCCAGCTTTATCTTTCTCCTCCTCAAAGAGGTCCTCGGCCATCTCTTCATCACCTGCACATTCAAAGCCAAGAGAGGTACATGGCATTGTCTCGTCGAAGGTCACCTCGCAAGTCTCCATGATTTTGTTAGTCTCAAGGTCAAGCACCCTATAGGCTCTAGAATGGTTAGCATATCCCAAGAAAATACCATCACTAGACCTAGCCTCAAACTTGTCGAGTTTTCCCTTCTTCAAAATAAAGCACTTGCAGCCAAAAACTCGGAAGTGACTCACCTTGGGTGCCCGACCATGCATAAGCTCATAACGGGTCTTCTTCTTGAAAGCTCGCAATAAAATCCTCGTTGGAAACATGACAAGTCTGTATTGACCGCCTCGGCCCAATATCTTCTAGGAGTCCCGTGCTCATCGAGCATCGTCCTAGCCATCTCACAAAGAGTCCGATTTTTCCTTTCCACGACTCCATTTTGAGGGGGCACATAAGGGGTCGAATACCGATGTTCAAGACCTAGATCACGACAAAAGGCATCAAAACGAGAGTTCTTGAACTCGCAGCCATTATCACTTGCGGATAGCTCGAATAGCATTCCCATGCCTCTCGTTTTTCAACCTCACGATCGGATCTCGAACAAAACCAAAAGTCTCACTCTTATCCTCCAAGAAGAACACCCGGGCATAGCGAGAGTAATCGTCCACCACAACAAGGACATACCACTTCCCACCCACCGAGCGAACTCGAGCCGGCCCAACAAGGTCCATATGCAACGGCTACTCCGTCGGACGCTCGGTCATGACATCGGTCGGGGGTGGATGGGGAGTGGCTACCATCTTACCATGCCTACAAGGAGCACAAACCAAATCCTTCTCAAGCTTCAACCTCGGCAATCCTCTGACAAGGTCAAGACCACTCAAGCGGGAAACCAAATCAAAGCTCAAGTGTCCCAACCGCCTATGCCATTTCCACAAATCAGAAGAAGGACCAGCCATCAAACAGCGAGCAGGACCCAAAGAACGAGAGAAATCAGCCCTGAAAATCTGACCCTCGGGGATGATCATACAAACAAGATCACCTCGAGAATCAAGCAAACGAGACTCGCCAGACTTGAAATGCACCTCAAAACCTTCATCAAGCAACTGAGAAACCGAAAGCAAATTGAAACCCAAAGACTTCACAAGAGCCACTCTCTTCAACGTTACCTTGTCACTCACATGCACAACACCCTCAGACAGCACCCTACCTCGTCCATTGTCCCCAAATGTGATGTACATCGTTTCCTTGACTGGGGTGAGGCTGGAGAACCACTTCTTATCTCCGGTCATGTGTCGAGAACACCCGGAATCGATCAACCAAATGTCCTCCAAGCCTCCTGCCTGCAGTCAGAAACAAGAACGAGAGTGAGCTAGCGACTCGACACTGGGGTTAGCACAAAGAAAGTTAAACCAGTTGTTGACAGTTAATAATTGTATCAAAGTTCGTTCGTGACTCGCAAGCGTACAAGTCTCCCGTCGTAGTCAAGGGACCCTTCTTCCCTCGAGTGGTGAACCCAAGGTATCGAATCCGTGGAACAAATGTGTGATGCAAGACTTAATCTATTAAAGCCAAGTAATCTTCAATCTTCGAATAAAAACCTAATGCATCTAAGTTAAAGACACAAAACAGATCTAATCTACTAAAAACCGGAGAAAACAAAGTAAGATTAGGTAGATAAACCGATCTAGAGGGATCGGGGTAAGCCTTTTGTTGAAGTTCCAAGCAAGAGAAGAAGTAGCAAATCGAATCTTAATAGAAGCCTCTTTAAATCGTGGTTTCCCGTCCAAATCCGAAAACATCCGCCTTTCGAGACCCCCGTTCGTCACAACGTATCCCTATTCATGCGGGGAGCTTAGGGCGAGTCAAAAGACAAGTCGAGATTCTTTCGGAAGATCCGCGTGTACCTCTAGCCACCGCGGCTACAAGAACACCCTATGTAATCTATCTCGAGAATAGAATTGAAATAAGCAAAGCCGATCGAAAAACGAAATCTTCGAGGAAACACTTGATCGCTAGGAAAAGATTCAACTTGATAATTCAACTATAACAATGATACATACACAAGATCACCACCGGATCCTTCCTTGATCTTGCTTCTAGCTCCGGAACTCCGACGTGGTCTTCCGTGCAAGGTTCCCACGTCGGCTAGGGGAACCCTAGTCAACTAGCTCGACCCTCTCCTCTCCTAGATGGTGTCCCTGTCTTCTCTCGCTTCTCGGCGGCCGAAGACGAAATCTTCTCTCGCGTGGCTCTCGGTCGGGGGACTATAAATAGCCCGATTGGCGGCTAGGGCAAAGGAGGGCGAAATTGGGCCCAAAATGGGCCCGGGCCGACCGGATCGGGCCGGCCGGCCCGGGCCCATTTAGGCCCGGCCCCGTGGGCTCCTTTGCCCCACGTCGGTTCCCTTGCTTCTCGGATGTTTCCCCCTTCGCATGTAGGTCCATGTCGTCGGTTTCTCTCCGAATTGGACTCAACTCCTTGTCTTGCAAGATTCGGCACTTTTCCGGTCGTGTCCCCGGAGTCTCGTCGTCTTCTCGGATCAAGTCCCCGGCTTCTTGGAGTTAAGTTTGCTTCATTGCATGACTTGTTCGGGGCTTCAAGGTCTTGTCATGAGGTGCTTGATGAACTTATCCCGAAAGTCTTGCATTCAACACTAAAACCCTGCATAAACATTAAACTCCAAAACCGACATGCACACGTGAACTTGTTATACCACGGGGGTTAGTACCAATGGATAAGGTATAAAACTCATGCCAACACCGAAGGTAAACTCATGGCTAGGTTGACGGATTTTCACCGTCAACATCTCCCCCATGCTTAAACCTTGCTCGTCCTCGAGTAAGCCTTCGATGAATATCATCATTGCTAAACAATGTTTAAACTTTGCACTTGATTACACATGAGAAAACATAATGCTCTCAAAATTTTAATTCATTAAAGTTCCATAATGTACTAGCCTTCATCTCTACGGAGGGTAGATTCTTTTTAAGCTTATCCCACAAGTATTAACATGCTCACAAAGTTTTAAATAGATCTCAGAATTTTTGAAATGAAGATCGAGATAAAGAAAAGCTAAACCAAATTCACAAATTTAAATCATCTCATGTATTGCTCATAAACTCTCATCTCACTTGTCTCTCAAGCCTATATATTCTACTCCTTTCCCTCTCATATATATGTGGTAGGCTTTATATGGAGCTTTGGGAAAGTTTAGTCCTAACAAGATTTTATAAATGAGGTATTGCCAAAACAAGACAAGCTTCTCATGGTCTTACCGAGACTCGTCAAAAAGGTCATTGGAAAATAATGTTAATCAAGGAGGGGAAAGAGAAAAATACACACACTTTTAGATGAGTGGACATGTGCAAATGGCAAAGAGTGATCCCGAGGCACAAAAGAAAGTCCTCGTTATCGGATTGCACATGGTTGGAAAATGAGAATGGATCTTTTTAACTTGAAGCCTTGAATGCACTTTTAGAGAACCGGGGAGTTCACTTTACGCACATATATTTTTTCTCTTTCTCATATTTCTCATTCTTTTCTTTCTTTCTTTCTTTCATTCATTCATTATATATATTTTTCTTCTTTACCTTGAAAGTCATGATTATCACTGGATTTTTTTTTCTTTCATCATCATTCATTTTTTTTAAAAAAAAATACTCCCTTTTAACTCTAAAACTGCACCGTACCTACCTCCTCCCCCATGCTTAGACGTTGCTCGTCCTCGAGCAAAGAGGCGAAAAAGAAATAAGGTAGGTACCGAAAATATTTTTCCTTGGAGAGATACTTGATATCTTCAACGTTGGCATCGTCTTGCGATCTTCCTTGAATTGATGATCCATTCTCAACGATAGGTTGTGGTCAAGGAGGTAATCACAAAAAGATGATATTTGGTTTAAGGGTGGATATCCGGCGAAGTTTGTGAGATCACCGATGCGGGGATACACAATGCACGGATAAAAGGCTAGCAAAAAAGATAGATACGCAAAAATGGAATGACCAGCTTCTTAGTCTCGGGCCAAAGAAATCATGGCCTGCAATAACGCACTCAAAAATAAATCTTGTACACTAAGGTTTATGCACTCAAATATATATAAGGCCTTGGATAGGTTGAGCAACACACAAGTGATATTTGTGACAAGGTTAGCGATATTTTTGAGCATAAAAGACATCTTTAATCTATTCATAACTTGAGAGCACATAAAACACTATGGGTCTTTATTTTAATCATAACCTCCGCTGAAAATTAAGCTAGTATTTAAATAAATTCAGATCTGTATTTTTAAGAGAGCACTAGCTTAAACATGCATAAATCAACTACGAAGATGAACAAAGCTGCAATTTTAATCATATATCATCATGGCACGAATTTTGTAACTTTTCCAATGATATAATCAAGGTGGTGTCTTTATTAATGGTGACATCAAGTTGAAATACACACTGAAAATAAACAAACATGCTTGCTGAAATTTAAATAAAAACAGAAAATAATACGCAAACACACATAAGCAAAAGCTGAAAATTACAGAGAAAAAGAAAAGAAAAGAAAACTAAAGTTCCTAAATCTTCTAGTCCTCCGCCGGTGGTTGATGTTGATAGTCTTGATAATAATACCCTTGCTCATAATACGATTGGACATTTCCTCCGACGAATTGATTTGGCTCCACAAGGTGAAGGCGTCCAAGTTCAAAGGCAATATTTGCGTTGCCTTCACCGAGTTGAGTTGCGTTAGCTTGGATGGCTGCGATGTTTTGAGCGTTTCTTGCAGCATACCCTCCAATAATGGCCATGCTTTGTTGTGGTTGGGGATGATGAGCGTAGGACTCCGCGAAGTTAGCGTTGGGCACAACATAATTTTGTGGGGGTACCGGTGCACCACCCCCCCATGCTTGTCCTTGTGACCCTCCGTAATAACTTGGCGGAGGAGGAACCCCGCCGAATGGTTGCACATTGGGTTGTGCTCCACTCGCTTGTGCGGAGGATGTTCCCTCCTCTACGATTCTTCCTCTTTTGTTCTTCCTTGCAGGGACAAGTAGTCCCTCTTCCAACCAATCTTCCCTTCCTTCGGTGAAAAGCCTAAGCCTCTCATTCGGAAGGGGTAGGTTCACTATGGCCAACGATAACCTCCTCTCTCATCTCCACTAATGTATTTGCCTTGCCGCAAATACTCAAAACCGAGAGAGGTACCACGCAAAAGGTGAGCGGGGTTTCTTGCGATCCCCGGCCGCAAGGAAAAGGCCAACATGGAGAGGTAACACCCCGAACCAATATTACCCGCCCCCGATGTTGCTTCACAACACCAACGGTTGATCATAAGGTAAGAGGGGTCAATTGGCTGCCTGGCAATTAAAGCCGAGTACAGCCAATTCAACTCCGTGTCGGTCACCTTTGTTTCCTTCATCCTCCCCAATACCCTCTTGCACATCCAAGAGTGAAATATCCGGATAATGGGGTTGCGGATGCAATTGCGTTGTTGATGGGCTTCTCCGGAGATCATGTTCCAAAATCCCGCCAACATGCGGGTGGCACGTCAACTTTCTCCGGAGCTCCCTTGTGGAATCCAAGCAGCTCCCTAACGTGCTCGTAGGGAACCACTTGCTCGATTCCCTCCAAACGGAATGACAAGCTTTGCACCCCATCATCATCAACGATGGGTGCAATAGTCATCAAAATTTCCAAGGCGTAACCCAAATGGGTGTCCACCGATATTCCGTTGGAGAACTGCACCCATCCGAGGTGCCCCAACATATAGTATATGTCGGTGCAAAAACCCAAGGTGTAGAGTGCTTGGTCGTCGAACTCGACGTTCGGCACAAGCCTCTTCTCAAGATTGGCGAGCCTCTCCTCCTCTTCCGCCGACAAGATGATGAAGCCGTACGAAGATTGTGTCGGGGTGTAAGGAGGTGGTGCGGTTGAGCGAGTCGATCGTCGTGGTGGCGCGGGCTGCTCCTCCGTGTGCCCACGAGGTTCGGTGAACCTCATGGAAGTGCTTCTCGCAGCCCTCATACCACCAAGGAGGAGAGCATCGTTCCTCCTCGGTGGTGCCGTGTCCGTCTCCATGCTCCGGGAGACTCGGAAACCGAGTGCCTCCTCGAAGACGTGGTTGATGACGGCTTGGACGACGACGAACTCTTCTTCTTGGAGAAGAGACTTGTGGTCTTTTTCCACATGGTTGCTGCACTCTTTCTTCAACTAAAATTCCGGGTTGCAACCGGTAAACTAGGCACTTAAACTCTTTGCTTCGGATGTGGACTTTGAGTGGATTAAGGATGTGGATTTTTTTCTCTTGAGCTATCAAGCTTGGGATGGTTGGCTATGTCTACGGAGGTTCTGAGCACACAAACTTGAACACACAAACAAGGGAAGGAGAGGGAAGCTTGCCTGCAGAAAACGGGAGCCGAGGGGCTCCTTAAATAGGGCAGGCCGGCCGGCCTGGGCCGGCCGGCCCGGGCTCCTCCGGCTCCTCCCCGCCGCGTCTTTCTCCCGGCACGATCATTTCGCCTCTCGCAACTTTCCTGCCCGCGTGCTCCACGAGTTGCACCGCCCAAACGCTCTCGTCCACTCCTTTTCTTGAATTATTGGTCCTCCCACTTGATGCTCCATGCTTTGGGTCATGTCCATGCTCCCTAGCTCCACTTGCTTCACATGCCACCATGAAAATCCTGCAAAGTTGATGCTTGCTGCCCACCATGCTTGTCCTTTGCATGTGGAATTGGTGAAAGTTGATAAAAGGGCATCCAATGGTGCATGCATGATTAATTCAAACTAGATTGCCTCCATTTAGGTGTGTTTAAGGTTAAGCACTCCCCTAATTCGAAATTTAAAATATTTTTCAGAGCCATGCAAGAGCTCAAGCATAATTTTAGAGAAGTTTTTAAACCATTAAAAACAAATGTAAGTCGAAAATATTTTTCGACTACGTCGGTTTCGGTCTCACCGGTATAGTTTGCTTTCATTGGTTGAGAGCAAACATTTCCCGGCTTGATCATGGGGGCATAGGTTTAGGTTCTAATTTTGGCTAAACAAGAAAGATTTTGAATAAAACAAAATTAGAAGAGGCTTAGAAAAATTCTAATCCTAGAGAAACCAAGGATAAAGATTTTTTAAAACCAACCAAAAGCTTTGATTTCTAGGTTCACGCGAGTCCTACCACGTGCTGAATTTTATTAACACTTAAACACAAATCGTGGCTCTACTCGTGTGGTTTTAGCATGAAAAATAAGTCAACCTCAGCACCATAATGAGGGTGAAAGGTTGAGTTAAGGTTCTGAAATTATTTGGTTGAGAGTTTCTCGAAAAGAAAAGAATCAAACAAGCACATAGGACGGTTCATGCAAAGGGTTTATGATAAAGCAAACATTCAATCAAGAATTATGTCTCTAATATTGTTCAACCACTTCTAAGTCTAATGTCTTTGCGTAATAAAACTCAAAAACTAAATTATTAAAAATACTCGAAAAACCTGGAATCGGGTTGTCCTCCCGGTAGCTTATTCTTGACTCGACGAAACGGGTTGCCTCCCGCCTAGCGCTTCGTTTATAGTCTATAGCTAGACTTCTTCACTTGATTACTCCGGATCAACGCTCTTTGCGGGCGTTGCAATCTTGGGTACCCACTTCCACACCATCTTGGGCGCGGGCTCGTCTTTCGGCTTAGTTGGCTTAGTCATTTTTTTGGTCTTCACAGGTGGCTTCTCTTCCTTTGTCTTGACGGATGCAAAACCTTCTTTGATTTTCGTTACGTTCATTTTTTTCGGCTCCTTCTTCTTTTTCAGCCCCTCCGTTTGTTTTGGTTCTCCCTTCACTCCAATCATGTTGCATGCCTCAATCCTTTGACGGAACTTGAAGGAACTCCTTTCTCCGTTGATATCGAACATGATCTCCCCCTTGCCAACATCAATAGTAGCTCCCACGGTCTTGAGGAACGGCCTCCCTAGGATGAGCGGCGGCTTCTCCCTCTCTCCCATCTCGAGCACAACGAAGTCGACGGGGATGAAGTGGTGTCCAATCTTCATGGGTACATCTTCGCAATGCCCAAGGGATAGCGAATGGAGTTGTCTCCCAACTCCAAACATATTCCCGTAGGCTCCATCGGTAGGCGTAGCTTCTCGAACACATCCCTCGGCATGACGCTCACACTAGCTCCAAGGTCGCATAACGCCTTCTCGAAGTTGAAAGAACCAACTGAACATGGAATTGTAGGGCACCCGGGGTCTTTTTGCTTCTCTAGCCCATAAGCAATAGCTGCACTACACTCCTCGGACATCTTGACATGATCTACCCCGAGTGTTGCTATCTCATATTTATTTGCAAGTATGTCTTTAAAGTAACGAGAATATGTAGGTACTTGTAGGGCATCTAGTAATGGCATGTTGATGCTAAGTCTACGCACAACTTCCACAAACTTCTCAAAGTGGTTGTCAAGTTTACCTCGGAAGTAGCGTGGCTTGAGTTGCGGTATCCTCGTGTCATCCTCCGGCATCTCAAATTCGGGTTCCTCGGTGACGATCCCCGTAACCTTCTCTTTAGCAGCTCCTTCCACCTCGGTAGATGGTTTAAGCTTCCTTGCTCCCGCGGAACGTTCCGGATCTTCGGTCTCCTTCCCCGAACGCGTTTGAATGGCCTTCGCCGATTCGGGACATTTGGGTTGTCCCGGAAGCTTCCCTTCATCATTAGTGAGGCGCCCCGCAAGTTGTCCAACTTGCGTCTCAAGCATCTTCATCATGTTGAGCACTTGATGATTGGAACTTCCGACCTCCGTCACTTTGCTATCGATGTTCTCCAACACCTTGTCTATGGTCTTGAACTTGGTGACGGTGTCCTTGTTGATCTTAGCTTGCTCATCCATGAACTCCTTCAATTGTATACGAAGCGGAACCGCGTTAGGAATAGATTAGTTTGCATTAAATTGAGGCCTACCTTGCCCGTAGCGGAAGTTCGGCAATTCTCCCTTCCTCATGTAGTCGAGCACTTTGGCTTCCTCCGGACAATCCTTGCGGACATGGCCATACTCTCCACATTCTTCGCATGTGGACCTTGCTTCGGCGGCCTTCAAGTCTTGAGCCTCTTTCTTTTCTATCTCCATCTTCTCCAACCTCCTCATGAGCGAGTCGATCTTGCCTTCAAGTATGTCTTCCTTCTCCACTTGCAAGACTCCTTTGACGTTCCCCATGGGTTGAGCCGGATGTAGGCGCCCGGATGACGCCCACGTGTCATTATCCGCGACATTCTTGAATAGCGTGAAAGCTTCCGTCGGTGTAAGCTTGATGATAGATCCTCCCGCTGATGCATCGATGATCGTCCTTGACGCCATGGTGAGTCCTTGATAGAACTTTTGCACGAGGTCTTTCGGGAACTTGTGATGTGGAACCGCCCGGGTGTACTCGTTGAAGCGCTCGAATGCCTCCGAGATAGTTTCCGTAGGATATTGAACAAAGGTGGCAATCTTATTACGCAAGCTTTGAGTTTTACCCGGTGAGTAGTATTCCTTCATGAAAGCCTTCATCAACGTGTTCCAATTTTGCACCGTCTCCGCCGGTTGAGAGTGGAACCATTGCAAAGCCTTCCCGAGTAGTGAAAACGGAAAAAGCCTTGCCCTCATTTGATCTTGAGTCACCCCATCCATGTTGAAAGTCTGACATAGTTGAATGAATGCTTGGAGGTGAAGGTTCGGATCCTCTTTGCCGGTGAAGGGTGAATGTTGCACCATGCGGATTGTTGAGGTCTTGATCTCGAACGGTCTTCCGATCTCCTCGAGGTTCAAGATTGGTAGGTCGATGATGTCTGGGGTGCATAGCTCCCCAATCTTGCATTCTTCCGGTGGTTGGTCACCCATTGGTGGAGGTCGATTCTCCCGCGGACTTTGAGGTGGTGAATTCTTCGGAGATTCCTGCGATCCTTTGTCTTCTGACTCCGAATCTACAAAATCCAGCTTTTTAGCTTGATGTGCTTCGCGTCTCCTTAGCCTGTAAAGTTTTTCTGGATCATCCAAAAAATTATTGGGTTTGTTGGAGAGGTAGCCGTCCATCTCCTGTTAGGGTTAGCAATAAACAGAGTATGCAAGAAAACTAGAAAACAAAACAAATCTATAAAGACTAGAGTTAGACAAACTAGATTAGATGTATTTTGAGGATGATCAAAATTTAGTAGATGCAAAAATAAAACAAAATCAGTACTGAAAATTACAAAAAAAGCAATAAAAAATCAAATCTTGATCACTTGTTCCCCGGCAACGGCGCTAGAAAAAGGGGCTTGTTGACGGTTAATAATTGTATCAGAGTTCGTTCGTGACTCGCAAGCGTACAAGTCTCCCGTCGTAGTCAAGGGACCCTTCTTCCCTCGAGTGGTGAACCCAAGGTATCGAATCCGTGGAACAAATGTGTGACGCAAGACTTAATCTATTAAAGCCAAGTAATCTTCAATCTTCGAATAAAAACCTAATGCATCTAAGTTAAAGACACAAAACAGATCTAATCTACTAAAAACCGGAGAAAACAAAGTAAGATTAGGTAGATAAACCGATCTAGAGGGATCGGGGTAAGCCTTTTGTTGAAGTTCCAAGCAAGAGAAGAAGTAGCAAATCGAATCTTAATAGAAGCCTCTTTAAATCGTGGTTTCCCGTCCAAATCCGAAAACATCCGCCTTTCGAGACCCCCGTTCGTCACAATGTATCCCTATTCATGCGGGGAGCTTAGGGCGAGTCAAAAGACAAGTCGAGATTCTTTCGGAAGATCCGGCGTGTACCTCTAGCCACCGCGGCTACAAGAACACCCTATGTAATCTATCTCGAGAATAGAATTGAAATAAGCAAAGCCGATCGAAAAACGAAATCTTCGAGGAAACACTTGATCGCTAGGAAAAGATTCAACTTGATAATTCAACTATAACAATGATACATACACAAGATCACCACCGGGATCCTTCCTTGATCTTGCTTCTAGCTCCGGAACTCCGACGTGGTCTTCCGTGCAAGGTTCCCACGTCGGCTAGGGGAACCCTAGTCAACTAGCTCGACCCTCTCCTCTCCTAGATGGTGTCCCTCTCTTCTCTCGCTTCTCGGCGGCCGAAGACGAAATCTTCTCTCGCGTGGCTCTCGGTCGGGGGACTATAAATAGCCCGATTGGCGGCTAGGGCAAAGGAGGGCGAAATTGGGCCCAAAATGGGCTCGGGCCGACCGGACCGGGCCGGCCGGCCCGGGCCCATTTAGGCCCGGCCCGTGGGCTCCTTTGCCCCACGTCGGTTCCCTTGCTTCTCGGATGTTTCCCCCTTCGCATGTAGGTCCATGTCGTCGGTTTCTCTCCGAATTGGACTCAACTCCTTGTCTTGCAAGATTCAAGCACTTTTCCGGTCGGTCCCCGGAGTCCGTCGTCTTCTCGGATCAAGTCCCCGGCTTCTTGGAGTTAAGTTTGCTTCATTGCATGACTTGTTCGGGGCTTCAAGGTCTTGTCATGAGGTGCTTGATGAACTTATCCCGAAAGTCTTGCATTCAACACTAAAACCCCTGCATAAACATTAAACTCCAAAACCGACATGCACACGTGAACTTGTTATACCACGGGGGTTAGTACCAATGGATAAGGTATAAAACTCATGCCAACACCGAAGGTAAACTCATGGCTAGGTTGACGGATTTTCACCGTCAACACCGGTGTCGAGCCATCTGCTCAAAAGAGGGGTTAGCAAACATCACTCCCTTGCCACCAAACTTCCCATGTCCCATGGGAGGAGTACGAGCACCACGAGGGGGAAAACGTGGTCCGTAGTTCCTCCGGAACCCAAAGCTGCGATCATCTCCCCTAAACCCGTACCGAGGACGAGTAGGAGGACGTCCGACAAAACCACCACGAGCCCGACCAAGCCTCTCACCGAGCACGCACACCATCATCTCTCCCGACAAACCTCTCACCACCACCTCTGCGTGGGAACACCGCCAACACTCCTCACACTTCCCACACCCCGTGGAAGTGGCACTCTAGGCTCGGGAATACCATAAGGTGGCGATACCTGCTCGGTTTGCTTGCTCCCTAGCAAGCCTCTCATCCCTCTTCCTCTTGTAGCAAAACTCGCAAGATGCCTCTCCTTGCCACAATACTCACACCTGAAGGGGATGGGTTTTGGTTTTGGCTCTGGCTTCTCTCTAGGCTTCTCACCCTTCTCACCCACAAACTTCACTGGTTTCTGGAAATCATTTGTCTTAGGTGGGAATTTGGGTGGATCTTGAGTTGTGTCAAGCTTGTTGCAAAGGTGGTTGGGCTTTGGTGTGAAAGAGTTCTTGGGTGCTTTTGGGAGTGGGACTTGGATCTCTCCGATCACCTCAAACTCGGGGTTAGACTCAACACACTTCTCGTACACACTCTCCCCCCTTGTTCTCTCCCACTTTCTCACCCAACTTCTCAAACCCCAAACCACGACCATCGCCTCTCTTGAATTCCTCAATCATGATTTTCAATTGAGGTTCCCCGCCGAACAACCAACCCAACACCTTCCTCAAATAGTCATTCTCCTCATAGATGACATCCAAACGGGAAGTAAGTTCAAGATTGCGCAAAGTAACTTCATCACGGCTAGTGCATGCATTGACAACGGGAGATTTCAAAGATGCTTCCAAAGAACTAATGGTAGAACGAGCATCAACAAGCTTAGCATGCATAGTAGGACATGATTTGCAAGCACCAAGCAAAGTAGGTCTAGCCTTAAGCTCATCATATTCAGTCCTAAGAGCATCTAGTTGAGCCAAAGTAGAAGCATTCTTCTCATTAAGCAGTTTGATCTCATTCAACCATGCATCACACTCAACACATTCAACATCATCAGGAGCAGTAGGAGCAAGTTTCAAAGAGTCATTCTCAAGTTTCAATTCAAGTAATTTTGACTCTAACTCTCTGTCGGTGCGGAATATGGTCCCGACACTAACCAGTAGATAACGCCTAGGTCTGTCCCTCAATGGTCGATGCCAAGCAACAAATGACACAAGGTTTTATCCTGGTTCCGGCCGAGGGGGCCGTACGTCCAGCAGGGGCATGCTCGTGGCACTATATTGCTGGGCACGGGGGTGCTTGTAGTGGGGCAAGTACAAGCAAGGCGGGAGAGGAAGCGTGGCTTCCAAGTCCCCGGGAGAGTGGGCGGAGATGTTGTGGGAGAATAAGAGAGTGAGTGCACGGTGTGTTGTGTTCCTCGAACTCGTTCTCCCCCCGCGGCGGGGGTTCACCTCCCCCTTTTATAGGCCAAGGGGGCGACGGGTTACATGCACGCCGCGCTACCTAGCTACGTGAGGGAGCACGTCGCGCTACGGTGTAGAGTGGGCGGCCGTCGGACGATCTTCGCTGCGATCCGGCCATGATGGCCTACCCCCGTGCCCGAACAGGTGGCGGTTCGAGGGTAGGAAGGCGGCGGATGGCGGTGGCGTCCTTTGATAGGCTTCGAGGGAGGTGCGATGATGGCCGGTACGGGGAACGGGCGCGGGCGCAACGGCGTTCCTTCCCAATGCGCTCCGCGGCGGCGGGAGTGGTTGCTGCGGTGTTCGGGCGTGCGCCCGCGGCGTCGGGCGTGCGCCCGCATGCGTGGGTACGGCGGCCGCGCCGCGTTACGCGTGGCGGGATGGCCATCCACCGGCCTGGCGCCCCTCACCTAACCTGCAGGGTCACGGGAAAGTGGAATCGAGGGTGCGCCCGGCCCCTTTTCGAGGGTCGGGCATGTTAGCCGTACTGTAGTGGGCGCGCGGTGTCACGGGATTGTCACCGGCCGTACCGCACAGTCCATCCCCCACAGTGGCGGGGATGGGCTCCTCCCTGGGGAGTTGGTGCGGCGGCACCGGGGCGTGAGCCCAGGGCGCATGATGGCGCCGTCTGCCCGGCGTCGGGCGTTAAATGCCCAAGTACGGGGCCGGTGCACGCGTGCGCGCGCCCGTGAGCGTGGCGGGCCCCGGCGAGGGCGGAGCGAACCCTCGAGCGAGTCGAGACCCGCTCGAGGGGGGTGCGATCCCTCGAGCGGGGCGGGACCGCTCGAGGGGAAAAGGTTGCCCCTCGAACGGGGCGGAGCCCGCCCGAGGGGGAGCGCGTCCTCGAGCGAGGCGGAGCCTCGCTCGAGGGGTCTTCTCCGTGGGCCGTCTCGGTGGGCCGTCGGGATCCCGACGTAGGCCGTGTCTCGCATGGTTAGTTACCCGCATGGTTAGGCTTAGCGTGTTTTGATACCGGGATTAAGTGAGGATTCCTCGTTGTTTAAGGGGACCCCTAGGGCGGTCCCCGACGCAGCCCCCGAGCATCGCGGGTTTGCCATTGAGGCTCCCGCAGTGCCGGAACCTACCGATAGGACGTTCTTCCCTCCTTGTTTGCGAACGCTTTCCGTGGGGCCGCGTCGGCGGACCCGCGGGTCTAGCCCCCCGTAGCCCTGCGGGAGTGTGGTTCTCCCCGGGGGTTAACCGCGAGAACTTTGGTCGAAAGGCGTGGCACATATGCCAACGGCATCGGCGGTGTTTCGGCCCGGCCGGGGGTGCACGCTCCCCCCCCCCCGTCTCCCGGCGGGTGCAATTTCAAGGAGGTGTAGCCGCGCGTCAAGCCCCCGAGCCTTGGCCCGTTCGAGGCGATCGGGTCGAGCCTGACGACTTGTTTTTTAACGCGTCCTCGCCGTCCCTCCGCGGGACGGAGGGTGAGGTCTCCACGACTCCCATCGAGCGGGTCGCGAATCGCGGATTCCTCATCGAGCTGCTAGCGGGTGGTTCAAGTGGACGTCCATGCCCCGTTCGATAAGGGTAGGCTGCGCGGTCGGAGACACGTCCATGGGAAGCGCTTGCGTGGGTTTGCTAGGTGGGGCTCGGTCCCGTTCGCTAGGGACCGAGGGCGCGGAAGCTCTCCCTCGGTGGGATCCCCCCGCGCTAGCCGCCCTCGCCGGCTCTCGAACACGACATGTGGGGCACCCTCGAGCCGACGGGCTCGAGGAACGGCTCGAATGCGCGTGCCCTCGTCGTCCCTAACTGCGTGATGCGGGGCGCCCGTTCGGGCCCCGTCGAGGGTCGGGCTTCGAACCTCGATCGGTAGGGCCGTGCGGGGCCGTGCATGGACGGCCCCCATCTTTTCGCGCTTGCGGCCGTCGAGGGGGTCCGGGCGTGCGGACCCTCGAGGTGCTGGTTGGTGGCACGGCGCGGCATGAGTGCTTTCGGCGCCCGCTCTATTTCAAGCGTGACACAGGGGCGATCCTCTTACGCGCGTGCCTTCTTTTAGAGGGTTGACATTGTCTCGAGCCGGAGGGTCATGCCGCCGAGGGCTTCACGTGGCATGGGTGCCCGCGGTTACTGTTCATCGAGCGAGGTCCGGGCGCCCCCCGGCACATCCACGAGGGCCGCCTACGTTTCGGGCGGGGGCCAGCGCCGGGGCCCCCGCGACGGGTGCCGCGGTGCACATCTACATCGACGCGGTGCGGGCGTTCTTCTCTGTTGTCATCCCATCGAGGGTCGCCTTTGTTTCGAGCCGAGGGCTCGCCTCGCTCGAGGGCTCTCCTTGCGCGCGGCGGCCCGGCATTTAGTTGCCTTGCGGTCGTGGCCGCGGTTTGCGGCACGAGCGCGCCTTTTAGGCGGCGTGGGCGCGCGCGCGCGCGTAGTGGGCGGCGCGGCGAGCGGACGTGACGGTTTCGCCTCGGCCGCGGCGGCTCTCGCCGTAATGATGACCCGCGCGCCCGGTCGTTTAGAGCCGGCTGGCGGTCGTGGTGGGGCCCACCCATCGACGTGATGGAAAAGATTCTGCACGCTTGTCGGCGGGGCGTGCGCTCCGGGAGAGCTCGCCCGGCCGCCTATAAAACCGCGAGGGAGGAAGGGACGGCGGTTTTTTACCCCGCCAGCTTCTCATCGTTTCGGCCTCTCGCCCCTTCGCCTTCGTCCTTGCTCTTGCCATCGCGCGGGTTCGGCTCGCTTTTGTGAGCTTTTTCCTCGTTTCCTTGTCCTCCCCGCCTTCGCATTCGTTCGTCCCCCCTCACCGGCGGCGCCTCGGCTTCCCATCGTGTCCCCGGAGCCGTACGCACCGGGAGAGGTCGTGACCCGCCCGCTCCCTGGGCGGCGGGCCGTCCCGGCTGCACGCCCCCGTCGGCCAACGAAGAAGGGCGCCCGACGGAAAGGGATCGATGCCCCGGCCCGGCGCCACCCCCCGAGCCCCACCCGCGGGAGGGCTATGTGGTGAGCTTCGTCCGTTACCACGAGCGTGGCTTCAATGCGCTCGGCGAGCACCTTCATGCGGGCGATGTGCTACCACTACCGAGTGGAGCTGCATAATTTCGCCCCCCAACGCGATCTCTCGTGCGGCCACATTCGTGGGCGTCCCTCGAAGGGTACCCGGGGATCCCGACTAATTGGGAGCTCGGTGCACCTTTTCCGCCCGTGAGTCATCCCCAGCCCACGACGTAGGGCCAAGGACCCGCCCGCGGCGACGCGCGCCGGCGGGGTCGCTCGCCCTCGCGGGGGGCGGGGCCAGGATGTCTACATCCCCGCCCGCGCCTACGACAAACAACGCGGGGCGGGAGCGGGGGATGGTTTTATGCGCGCAACGCCGAGCTCCCGCCGCCTCCCCCTACACGGGCGGTGTTCAAGGAAGAGGCCCGCCTCCTCGGGGGTACGGGGGTCCCCGCCCACGGAAGATCGGACGCGGCGGTGGAGTCGGTCGGTTGGGCGCGTTGCGGCCGCCCGAGGAAGCATGGGGCGACCGCGATGGGCGTCCTCGCCTTCCTCCTCCATCGGCGGGTTGTGCCTCTGTGGAGAGGCCGGCTTCCGCATCTTTCGGGATGACAGAGGCGGCCAACCCGCGTCGACCTCCGGCGGGCCGCGGATGCCGGCGTGCCCCCGGCGGCCGTATGCGCTCACCGGCGCGGGCGGTCGACACCCGGACGCCGCCGGTGCCCCACGAGGGGGCGACCCCGTGGGACGTCGAGATGCTCCCCATCGGCCCGTTGGTGAGTGTGGTTCTCGATTTCGTTTTGATTCTTTAGCGTTGCCTTTGCCTCCGAGCACGCCTTGTCGCTCCTGTGTACACCGTGAAGTTCAACACCGCCAAGTCCGTTCCACCCACCCCCGACTCCGTGCGCTCGACGGGCGGCGCAAGCGGGGAGGCCGAGGAGCGGGGCGGCGCGCAAGAGGGAGCACGCCGGGCGCCGCCAAGTCGCCGCCGCGACCAACGGTCGCGAGGCACGGCGGCGTGAGGAGGGCGGGGGCTCTCCTCCTCGGGATATTGAGGAGCCCCTCGCCCGGAGGGCGAGGACGAGGGGAGGAGCTCCCCGGGGGAGGGCCCCGAGACGGGTGGCGGCTCGCGCCCCGTCGGCCGAACCGTGTCGGCGTCGGGGGCAGCCGCTGGGGGCGGGCGCACCGGCGCCGCGCCGCGAGCAATCATCGTCGGGAGCGGCACGCGCGCGGGTGCCGCCGGCCGGCCACCGAGGAACGCGCGGCGGACGCGCCGCGCGCGCGCGTCCAAGCGTGCCCGCGCGCGGGGAGCGCAGGCCCCGCGCGCGGCGGCATCGTCGCGGGGCGAGTCGGCAGCGTGCCCGCGCGCGGGGCGAGCGGCGTGCCGCGCGCGGGGGCGCCTCTTCGGGTGTGTGCGGCGTCGGGCGCGCCCGCGCACCGGGGCGGGCGTGCCCGTGCGTGCGCGGCGCCGTCGGGAGGCGCCGCGGCGGTGCGGCCGCCGCGCCGGCCTCTTCGCGCAGGCCTCGAGGAAAAGGAACCGGGCCTTTTCCTCCGCGAGGTAAGGAGCCCGTCCCTCCTTCGTTTGGTTTGGTTCGCCGGTGATTAGGTGCTCTAACCCTCCGTTCGCGCCGCGCCAGGTCGTGGCCAACCGTTCCTCCTCTTGCACCGGCCAAGGTGCCGAGGACGACGCATCGATCCCCACCTGGCGGCGCTCGTCGAGGGGGTCGCGCCCCGGGACAAGCGTAGCGGCGGGCACCAGCTCGCAGGGCCCGCCGGGGCCTCGAGGCCCGGCCACGGACCGGCCCGCCGCGGCGCAGCTAGAGGCCGCCGGGGACCGGCCGGCGCCGGCCGTCACGGAGACGCAGCCGCGGCGGCGGCGACGGTGGTGGTGGAGCCCGCGGTGGCGCCCACCGCGGGGAGGAGGGGAGCGGGCGCAACTCGCGGGGGCGCCCGCGGGCGCGCGCACGGCGGCCGGAGGTGGCGGCCACGGCGGCGCGGCGGCGCTCGGGGCCGCGGAGGCGCGGGTGGAGGTGCCGGCGGAGGCGCGCAAGCGGCCGCACCCGCCGGCGACGGCGGGCGGAGGTGGTGGAGCTCTCGGACGACTCCCCGCCGCCCGGATGGAATCGCGGGGGCCGGCCGGCCCACGAACTCCCCCGAGCCCCGGGAGGGGGGCCTTCGTGAGGCGGCACGAGGGTCACATGGTGGTGGGGGCCGAGGACACGGTGCCGAGGCCTCGTCCTCCCACGCCGGCCGCCCCGCCTGTGGGGGGGGGCCGTGGAGGATCCCCCTTGCGTTTGCCGACGCCGGGGAGCAGAGCTCGGGGGCGAGCTCCGGAGCCACGCGCCACGCTCAACCGCGCGTTGAACGAGGCGCCGCAAGTCCATGGCGGCCCGGCCCGGCTCGTCTTCCGTGTGAGCCGCGCTGCTCGTCCCTCTTCCTTTTTCGTCTCCGTGTGCCGCATTCAAGCATTGACACTTACGAGACGGATGTGTGGACGCCGTGAGCTCGAGCGTCGCGCCCACGTCAAATACGACGTGTTCGACCGGGTGAACGCCGAGGCCCGCCGCCTCCGGGAGCGATGCGGCGCTTTCGACGCGCTTGCGGACGCTTTCGACACCGACGGCCGGCTAGCGTACCGGCGATGGCGTGGTGCGACGAGCTCCCGGGAGAGCTCGCGCGGACGCGGCGCGCCGGTCGAGCCTCGAGCGGATCCGCGCAGCCCCTCGTCGATCGTGACGAGGCGCTATGTGACGCGCGCGCGGACCAGAGAAGACGCGACGCCGGCCGCCAACCGGGAGGGCGAGGTGGCCACCGCCGCGCCGAAACTCGGGGAGCTCCGCATGTCGCCGAGGGGGCGCAGGGCACGGGGCCGGCCGGGAGCCGAGGAGCGGCGCGCGGTTGGAGCAGCCGCGCCAAGGAGGCCGACGACCCGAGGGCCGCCCTCGACGCCAAGGCCGCGCCCGGGGCCGCCGCCGAGGAGCACCCTCCGGCGCAGAGCGCATCGCCCGCCGTGGGGGGCCGAGGGGGCGGCTCCGGCGAGAGAGCAGGCCGCCCTTGGCGACGCCCCGAACGGCGCCGGAGCCGAAGTGCGCCGCGCGCGAGGCGGTGGAGAAGTCGCCGGAGGAGCGGAACGCCGCATTCTCCAAGGTTGAGGATGATGCGCCGCGCGGCGCACGCAACGCCGCCCGGAGAGCCGGCCCTCCGCGAGCAAGGCGAGGCCATCCGCCGTCTCGAGCCGGCACCGAGTCCGCGCGCCGTGACCTCGATTTGGAGAGGAAGCAAGTCGAGGGTGAGACTTTTTGACCTCGTTTGTTGGTTTTTTGCTTTAGAGGGTTCGTTTCTCCCTTTCGATTTCTTGTCGTCTTGTTGATTCCAAAGCTTGCGCACCGCCTTAGGGCACGCTCGCCGGGGCGGCCGAGGCCCCGTGAGCTTCCTACAACTCCTCCGAGCAGAGCCGCAGAGCCGCGCGACGCGGCCCTCGAGACCCGCCGCGTCGTCGAGGAAGGCGAGGCCCGGGCCGGCGCCTCGGCCGGCCGCCCCCGCGCGCCCTAGGCGGCCACGTCACCGAGCGGATGCGCCGGCGTTGCACTTAGGCATCCGGGAAGGCCCCTCGGAGTGGTGCGATCCCACTACGAGGTCAACTTCGAGGCGCCGCGGGAGGGCTACATTGTGCCCGAGGGCGTCGAGGACGAGGTGGCCATGGAGCGCGCGGACGCGCTTGCTCGCCGACGCCGCCGGTCGCTCGCCGAGGCCTTCGAAGAATTCCTCTTCCCGACGCCGCCGATGCCGTCGCTCCTCCCCCCGCTCGAAAGCGAGCTGGGCGCTAGGCCCATTTTTTGTTTGCGTGTATCAGAATTCTGGCCTCGTGGCCTTTTGTAAATGAACAAATTGTCTTGTAAACACGAGCAGCTGCTGTAAATGAAGTCGCTTGCTTATTACGCTTTTTTGTTTCTCCTTCCTCCTGAGTAGATTCTAGTTAGGGGAGTTCGTTTTTCGCAGGGGGCCCGCTGGGTTGGAGGCGAGAGAGACGGGCCGTAGCCACGCGACGTAGGCTGTCTCTGGCTCGCGCACTCCTTCCGCTGTGCCGCCTACGCCCTGTTCGAATCGTGGCTCGAGGTTGAAGTAGGAAACAAACTTAGCGCGTGTTGTTATGTTTTTTGCGCGAAAAAATGGGACCCCTTTGGGGGGGTGCCCCCCCGCAAGAGCCCCCCGAGGGTAACTTGGGTTTCGGGGGAAAGCCGAGTTGCCCTTTTATTAGACTTGCGTATTTACATAGTTGACACCAACCGGGGCGTTGGCCACGTGATTTTACAATAACAAAAAATACTTGGAAAATCCTAGCTAAGGGTAGAAGCGACGTAGCCGTTGGATGTTCCAAGCGTTGGTGAGTTCTTCGCCGTCCTCGTTGGCCGCCTTGTACGTGCCCGCTTGAGCACTTTCACCACGACATAGGGTCCCTCCCATGGGGGCGATAGCTTGTGACGCCCTCGGTTGTCTTGGCGTAGCCTTAGGACCAGATCCCCCTCGCTGAAATCCCTCCGACGTATCTTGCGTGCTTGGTAACGTCGAGGGACTGTTGATACCTTGCGGAGTGCATCAACGCCACGAGGCGTACTTCGTCTAGCTGGTCCAGCGAGTCCTCGCGGGCTCGCTGGTTAGCATCTTCGTCGTACCCTCGAATCCTGGGCGACCCATATTCCAGGTCCGTGGGGAGGACGGCCTCCGCGCCATGGACTAGGAAAAACGGGGTGAACCGGTGGCTCGCTTGGGGTTGTCCTTAGGCTCCACACGACCGCCGGGTAGTTCTTGGAGCCATTTTCGCCGCATTTGTTGAGCTGGTCAAAAATTCGGGGCTTGAGGCCTTGCGTAATCATGCCGTTGGCACGCTCTACTTGGCCGTTGGTCCGTGGGTGTGCCACGGTACCGCCCAATCCACGCGGATGTGGAACTTGTCGCGGAACTCCAAAAACTTCCGCCCGTGAACCGGGACCCATTGTCCGTGATGATGGAGTTTGGCACTCCAAAGCGGTAGACGATGTCGGTGAAGAACGTGACCGCCTCGCTCGCCCTCAAATTCGTGATGGGGCGCACCTCCACCCATTTGGAGAATTTGTCAATCGCGACGAGCAGGTGGGTGAAGCCCCCGGCGCCTTCCGCAGGGGCCCGACGATGTCCAACCCCCCACACGGCGAACGGCCATGTTACGGGGGATTGTTTGTAGGGCGTGAGCGGGCAAATTGGACTTGCGGGCGTAGAACTGACACCCTTCGCAGGTGCGCACAATTTCGCTGGCATCCGCGACCGCGATAGGCCAGTAGAAGCCCTGGCGGAACGCGTTGCCAACGAGGGTGCGCGGCGCGGCGTGGTGGCCACAGATCCCCTCGTGGATGTCCCGTAGGAGCTCGCGCCCCTCGGGAATGGGTATACACCGCTGGAGGATGCCTGATGCGGCGCGCTTGTACAGCTCGCCGTCGACGAGGGAGAATGATTTGGCCATCCTGGCGATGCGCCTGGCTGTGGCCCGGTCTGCGGGGAGTTCTCCTCGAGCAATCCAGGCGATGTATTTTTCCCGCCAGTCCGCCTGGACGGGAGCCGGCTCTATATCCATTGCATCGACCTCGTGGGAGCCGTACCCCTCGAGAAGGGAGAGTACGTACGCCTCGTTCGAGGGGTCCTCTTCCATGGGTTCCGCACCCGCTGGATTCGAGGGAGCCCCCGAGGGTCCGCCGTCGCTCGAGGGGTAGGGCTCGAAGGTGACCGAGGGCTGCGCGATGTCGCACGCGAAAACGTTCGGGGGAACGGTGATCCGCCCAGATGCTATTTTTGCCAACTCATCTGCTTCCTCGTTGTACCGGCGGGGTACATGATTAAGCTCGATGCCGTAGAACTTGTCTTCGAGGGCCCGCACGGCTTTACAGTAGGCCTCCATCTTGTCATCGTGGCAGCTCGCGTTCTTCATGACTTGATCGATCACGAGCCGCGAATCCCCTCGTACGTCGAGGGCGCTTGACGCCCAACTCAATGGCGACTTTGAGGCCGCGAGAGAAGGGCCTCGTATTCCGCCATATTGTTAGATGCGGGGAAGTGGAGGCGCACCGCGTAGCGCATGTGCTCCCCGAGGGGTGACACGAAGAGTAGGCCCGCGCCCGCTCCCGTCTTCATCACCGAGCCGTCGAAGAACAGAGTCCAAAGACTCGCTTGAATCCGAGGGGGCGGCACCGCGTGTCCGTCCACTCCGCAACGAAATCGGCTAGGATTTGCGACTTGATGGCCTTGCGCGGAGCGTAGGCGAGCGTCTCGCCCATCAACTCCACGGACCACTTGGCACCGCCCGCCGCGTCGGGGTTGCGGATGATCTCTCCTAGCGGGAAGGAAGAGACCACCGTAATCGGGTGGGCCTCGAAGTAGTGGCGGAGCTTGCGCCGTGCGAGGACTACCGCGTACAACGCCTTCGGACCCGGGGGTAGCGTGTCTTCGTGTCCGACAGACTTCGCCGATGTAGTAGACCGGCCTCCGCACGGAGCAAGGCATGCCCTTCCTCCGTGCGCTCCACAACGATCACGGCGCCGACCACCCGGGTGGTTGCGGCCACGTAGAGTTGGAGGGGTTCGCCGTCTCGCGGCGGCGTAAGGATTGGGGCGTGCGTCGGAGACGCCTTCGGCTTGTCGAGCGCTTCCCGGGCCTCGGCGGTCCAAGAGAAGCGCTCGTGCTTCTTGAGCAGCCCGGTAGAGGGGCGGTGCCCTTCTCACCGAGCCCTCGAGATGAAGCGGCTCAAGGCGGCGAGGCACCCCAACACCTTCGCACCCCCTTGAGGTCCCGAATTGGACCCATTCGCTCGAGGGCCGCGACCTTTCGGGGTTGGCCTCGATTCCTCGCCGGGAGACGATGTACCCTAGGAGCATGCCCCGCGCACTCCAAAGACACATTTTTCGGGGTTTAGCTTGACCCCGTTTGCCCGTAGGCATCCGAACGCGACGCCAAGGTCGTTAACTGTGTCGTCCGCCTTCCTAGTCTTGACGACGATGTCGTCCACGTAAGCCTCGACCGTCCGCCCGATATGGTCCCCAAAAACGTGCTGCATGCAGCGCTGGTATGTCGCGCCCGCGTTTCTGAGGCCAAAAGGCATCGTGACGTAACAGAACGTCTCAAACGGTGTGATGAACGAAGTCGCGAGCTGGTCGGACTCCTTCATTTTTATTTGGTGATATCCCGAGTAGGCATCGAGGAAACAGAGCGATTCACACCGCACGTTGAATCAATGATTTGATCTATACGTGGCAAAGGAAAGGGAACTTTTGGACACGCTTTATTGAGACTAGTGTAGTCTATGCACATCCTCCACTTCCCATTTTTCTTTTTTACAAGCACAGGATTAGCTAGCCACGTAGGGTGGAACACTTCCTTGATGAATCCGCCTCGAGGAGCTTCCGCGGCCTCCGCTCCGAGTCGCCCGTCGCCGCTCCTCGTCGAAGCGGCGCAACCGCTGCTGTATAGCGCGGGCGTTTGGCAGGATATCAAGGGAGTGCTCGGCGACCTCCCTCGGGATGCCTGGCATGTCCGAGGGGCTCCACGCGAAGACGTCGGCGTTGGCGCGGAGGAAGTCGACGAGCACGCTTCCTATTTAGGGTCGAGGGTCGAGCTGACCCTCAACGCCTTGCCCTCGGGGGCCGACGGGTCGAGGGGGACCCCTTTGGTTTGCTCGGCGGCCTCGAAGGTGCCGACGTGCTTGGCGGCGGAGCTGAGGTCGTCGTTGACCATCTTCTCCGGCCGTGTTCACCGGCGCTTCATCCGGCGCTAGCGCCTCCGCATGTTCCACGCACTCGACGTCGCGGCCGAATGCGTGCTCGATCGACGACCCGACGGTGATGACGCCGTTTGGACCCGCATCTTCATCTTCGTGTACGTGTAGTTGGGGACCGCCATGAACTTGGCATAGCATGGTCGCCCAAGGATGGCATGGTAGGCCCCTTTGAATCCCACCACCTCGAAGGTGAGGGTTTCCTTGCGGAAATTCTTGGGGGTCCCAAACCGGACGGGCGGATCGATGCCGCCCGAGGGGTTGAACCCGCTTGCCGGCGCAATGCCGTGAAACGGCTTCGTGCCGGGCCGCACTCGGTCCCACCCAATTCCCATCGGGCGCAATGTATGCGCGAAGAGGATATTGAGGCTACGCGCTCCGTCCATAAGGACCTTCGAAAACCGGTGTTCCCAATGATGGGATCGACCACCGGTGGCTTGCGCCCGGTTCGGGATGCGGTTTGGGTGATCATCCCGGCTAAAAGTGATGGCGTCCTTCGACCGGTTGAGGAAGGCCGGAGGTGCCCTCTCTCGCGGCGAGGACTTCGTGCCGCTCCTTCTTGCATTGCCGGTCGACATGTCGACGTAGGTCCCCCAAAGATGAGGAACACATTTTCGACGGCGGGGAAACCACCCGCGTCGCCATCGCCCCCATCCTTCTTGGCCTCCGCCTCCTTCGCGGCGGCACGGCCATAGAACTTCTTGAGCATGTCGCCTTGCTCAAGAGTGTGGTTCACGGGGGTCTTGTGGTAGGGGCATGGCTTCTTCATCATGTCGTCGAACACCCCGGGCCTCGAGGAGCCGGTCGAGGGCCCCGTCGGGCCGGGTCAACGCCGAGGGCCTCGGCGTTGCCGCCGTTGCGCCCCTCGCTCGCGCGCCGCGCGCGCGGCTTCTTCCCCTTCTTGCCCCGCTTGTCGTTGCGGCGCGGCTCCTTGGACCCGCTGCCCTCCGCGGGCGTGTCCTCGGAGCGCTTGCCCTTCTTGCCGTCGAAGATTGCCCCCACGGCCTCCTCTCCGGAGGCGAAGCTGGTGGCAATGTCGAACAGCCTCGTTCGAGTCCGTGGGCGGGCTGCGTCCCAGCTCGCGCACAAGGTCCCGGCACGTGGTGCCCTCGAGGAACGCGTGCACGATCTCGGACTGTGCCACGCTGGGGAGCTCTGTGCAGCGCTTGGAAAAGCGCCGTATGAAGTCCCGTAGCGATTCGCCCGGCTTCTGCGTGCAGGAGCGCAGATCCCAGGAGTTCCCAGGGCGCACGTACGTGCCCTGGAAGTTGCCCACAAACGTGTGGACTAGATCGTCCCAGTTATGGATCTGGCTGGCGGGCAAGTGTTCTAACCATGTCCGGGCCGCGTCGCCCAGGTGCAGGGGCAAGTTGCGGATGATCACTTCGTCGTTAGTGGCCCCGCCCAGCTGACAAGCTAGGCGGTAATCGTTGAGCCAGACGCGGGGGTCCGTCTCCCCGTTGTACTTGACGATTGTCGAGGGCTGACGGAAGCGCTGGGGGAACGCCGCCGTGCGGATCTCTCGGCTGAACACACGGGTGCCCGGGGGCTCCGGCGTCGGGGAGCGATCCTCACCGCTGTCGTAGCGTCCACCCCTTCGAGGGTGGTAACCCCTAGCCGCTCGCGCGTCCGCCTTGCCGGTGCGCCCGGCGTTGATGACGTTGCGGGCATCGCCATCCGGCGCCCGCGCGTGTCGAGGAGCCGTTCTTTGGCCGGCGTGCGCCCCGGTCGGCGGGTTGACCCGCGTGCACCGAGGGTTCACCTCCGGTGCAGATCATCACCCCGTGCGTCCCCCGTTGGCGGATGCGTGAGGCCGAGCTCTCGCCCGCCGGACGGCCGCTTGCTCAAGGAGAGTCTGCACCTCGCGGTGCATGTCTCGAGCCTCGGGGGTCGAGGGTGCCGGCATGGCGCGTAGCAACGTCGCGGCGGCGATGAGCTTTTGGCTCGCCCGTGGCGGAGTATCCGCGTTGTCGACGTTGGGGACGGGGTTGAGGCGGTCACGGACCTGTCGGCCCAGCTCCCGCGCGCGTTCGCCGCGTGCGGAGGCCTCCCCTGCCATCGAGGCGCGGAGCGCCCGCACTGTCCGTACTCCTCCGCCGGCTTGGCCTCGAGCTCGCGGGCTTGGGGCCACCGCGCGTCGACGTCGGCCCCGGCGAGAGCGCTCGGTCCCCGCGGCCGGGCGCGTGGCGACCCCCGGGTGGGCGTGACTTCCCCGTCTCCGCACCCGCCGCACCGGCGGCGTTGGCCGGGTCGTTGGTGATGACGGCGCAACACTCCCGCGTGGGGTCGTAGCTCCCGTGCCGGAGTCGTCGGAGCGCCCAAACCGCAGTCCGTGGCGTCGAGGAAGCGCCTGAACGCGACTGGGTCCGGCACGCCGGAGAAGTCCCACTCCGCGTACCCGTGGCGGTTGGCGGGTGGCATCGTGTCGACGGAGCCCAGGGACGACTCGTCTGCTGCTGAGGTGCCGGGATCCCTGGCGACGAAGACATGGCGGCCAGGTGGAACCCGGCGCATCGTCGTGTTCACGTTGGCGTTATGGGCCGTCGTGGCGCCACGCAGCCCGATGGGGATGCGTGGTCCTGAGACTGCACGCGGTCCCGCCGGGGCGGTGGCGGCTGTTGTGACGGTGGGCGCACCGCGTTGGGCGGCGGCGCGCTCGCCTTGCCGCCGCTCGGACCGCGCCCGGCGTGAGCACGGCCCGGAGCGACGACGGCGTCGCGGCGTCGACGGACCCGCGCATCCGTGCCCGCGGGCGCCCGCGCCGGTGTCGTGCGTGCGGCGGAGACCGAGCGGACTCCGGCCTCGCGCCGCGCGCGAAGCTCCTCACGATTGGTGAGGCGCATGAGATAGCCGTTCCCCGTGGCCCGGAAGTTCAAGTCTCCAAAGCGGATCTCGAACCCGGCCGGGAGAGGGTCCGAGCTTCCCATGTTGTAGCGCGTAGCACCGGTACTCGGTGCGAATCACCATGGAGGGAGTTGGTGAAATGACCTTAGGCGCTCGTTTGCCCCACGGTGGGCGCCAACCTGCCGGTGCGGAATATGGTCCCGACACTAACCAAGCAGATAACGCCTAGGTCTGTCCCTCAATGGTCGATGCCAAGCAACAAATGACACAAGGTTTTATCCTGGTTCCGGCCGAGGGGGCCGTACGTCCAGCAGGGGCGTGCTCGTGGCACTATATTGCTCGGCACCGGGGGTGCTTGTAGTGGGGCAAGTACAAGCAAGGCGGGAGAGGAAGCGTGGCTTCCAAGTCCCTGGAAGAGTGGCTGGAGATGTTGTGGGAGAATAAGAGAGTGAGTGCACGGTGTGTTGTGTTCCTCTGAACTCGTTCTCCCCCGCGGCTGGGGGTTCACCTCCCCCTTTTATAGGCCAAGGGGGCGACGGGTTACATGCACGCCGCGCTACCTAGCTACGTGAGGGAGCACGTCGCGCTACGGTGTAGAGTGGGCGGCCGTCCGGACGATCTTCGCTGCGATCCGGCCATGATGGCCTACCCCGTACCCGAACAGTGGCGGTTCGAGGGTAGGAAGGCGGCAGATGGCGGTGGCGTCCTTTGATAGGCTTCGAGGGAGGTGCTGATGATGGCTGGTACGGGGAACAGGCGCGGGCAGAACGGCGTTCCTTCCCAATGCGCTCCGCGGCGGCGGGAGTGGTTGCCGCAAGCAGTGTTCGGGCGTGCGCTGCGGCGCGGGGCGTGCGCCCGCACGCGTGGGTACGGCGGCCGCGCCGTTACGCGTGGCCGGGATGGCCATCCACCGCCCGGCGCCCCTCACCTAACCCGCGGAGGTCACGGGAAAGTGGAATCGAGGGTGCGCCCGCCCCTTTTCGAGGGTCGGGCATGTTAGCCCCACCGTAGTGGGCGCGCGGTGTCACGGGATTGTCACCGGCCGTACCGCACGGTCCATCCCCCACAGCGGGCGGGGATGGGCTCCTCCCCGGGGAGTTGGTGCGGCGGCACCGGGCGTGAGCCCGGGGCGCATGATGGCGCCGTCCCGCGGCGTCGGTGGCGTTAAATGCCCAAGTACGGGGCCGGCGCACGCGTGCGGGCGCGCCCGTGAGCGTGGCGGGCCCCGCCGAGGGCGGAGCGAACCCTCGAGCGAGTCGAGACCTGCTCGAGGGGGGGTGCGATCCCTCGAGCGGGGCGGGACCGCTCGAGGGAAAAGGTTGCCCCTCGAACGGGGCGGAGCCCGCCCGAGGGGGAGCGCGTCCTCGAGCGAGGCGGAGCCTGCTCGAGGGGTCTTCTCCGTGGGCCATCTCGGTGGGCCGTCGGGATCCTGACGTAAGCCGTGTCCTGCATGGTTAGTTACCTGCATGGTTAGGCTTAGCGTGTTTTGATACCGGGATTAAGTGAGGATTCCTCGTTGTTTAAGGGGACCCCTAGGGCGGTCCCCGACACTCTCCTACTTTCTCGCTAGCATTCTCAAGTTGTGCCCTAAGATCTTTCCTCATCTTTTTGGCATCTCTAAGCACACTATCACGGTTGTCAAGCAAGCCATTCAACCTAGCAATCTCAGCAAGCAAAGAATCGGGGTCACGGTTTACCTCATCCTCAGAGTCGGAGTCGCTGTCTTCCTTCTCGCTCTTCTTGCTGCTTGAGCTATGGGCCATGCCACAAAAGCCCTCAAGCACCACACAGCTCAGCCCGCTGAGGTTCCGGCTTGCACTCTTCTTGCCCTTGCGCCTCCCGGCGTCTTCATCTTCACTGCTTGAGCTTGACTGCTCCTCGCTTGAGCTTGAGTCAACGTTGCTCGCACCGGCCACCATCGCTCTCGCCTTGTTCTTCTTGTAGCCGCTCTTGCTCGGTCGCCGCTTGTCCTTGTCCTTGCTCTTGGACTTGTTGAAGTGCTTGCCCTTGGAGGAGTACTTGTCTTCACGCCTCGGATGCGCCTTGTACTCGTTCACCTTGTACTTGTTCTCCTCCGCTTCCGGGCACTCGGCGATGAAGTGGCCACGCTTGCCACACTTGTAGCACGTCCCTGAGCTCCGCCTTGCATTCCTCCGACTCTCGTGTAGTCGTTCAAACCTTCTTGAGAGCAAGGCCAGCTCCTCCTCACCCAGCACATCAAACTCCTCATCTGGAATGGACATGAGAGAGGACAAGGAAAACTGTCGACAGGAAGGGTTAGATTTGCCCTTTGATCCTCTCACAAGAGCAAGACTATGGTCAGTCGAGCCCTCATGCTTGGATTGCAACTTCCTGTCAACCTCAGCCGACTTGAGCTTAGAAAAGAGGTCATCCAACTCAATAGTCAAGTAATGCCCAGACTCCTTGATAGCCTCAACCTTAGCACCCCAAACATTTGGGTCCAAGACATGCAAGAGCTTCAAAGCCTGATCATGCTCGGTGTACGGAAAATCCTCAACATTAGCCTTCATGTTGTTCACGATGGCGGTGAACCTCTGAAACATCGCATCAATGTCCTCACCGGGAAGTGGAGTGAAATTCTCATATTGCATCCGGTAAGAGACAAAGAGGCGTGCCTTCACATGGTTATCACCACCGTGAGCAACCAACAACTTTTCCCAAATTTGCCAAGCAAGATTCAAATGGCGAACACGCTCAAACTCTGGATCACACAAGCTACTGACCAAGTGATCAACGGCTTTTGCATTAGCCTCATACTTGGCCTTAGCACCGGCATCGGTCACCATAAGAGTATGGATGTTGACCGGAATAGCATAAGTCTTGTCAAGCACAATGAAATCCAACAGCTTTCCACGAAGAAAAATCATCATACGAGCCGCCCACTTGTGGTAACCCTTGCCATCGAAGTGCGGCGGACCGCCCCGCTCAACGTATGCCATCTTAGGATTCGAGACTTGTCAAAGTCGCAAAGAATCCGGCACCAATCTCTGATACCAATTGAAGGATCAGATGGCGACTAGAGAGGGGGGGAGTGAATAGGAGCCGGTAAAAATTCTTCCCAAAGAACCCGGCCTATGCCCTACTCAAATCCCGGTCACACACAAGCGATGGATCGAATCACGCACCAATCGCCAAGACCACGAGGTTATGGATCAACCTCTAGTCCTAGGAACGATTCCTTGAAGCACACGCGGAAGCACGAAAGAAGGGGGGAAGGAATCGAACCAAGAAGCGAAGCGCTCAGCCTCAGGCGGACCGTCCCGGCCGGACGGGCGGACCATCCGCAAAGGGCCGCGCGGACCGTCCGGCCGGGTACCGCGGACCGTCCGCACCCGAGCCGCGGACCGTCCGCCCGAGCCGCGGACCGTCCGTTAAATCACACGGAACCAACCGAAGCAACCCACGAACCACGGACCGTCCGCGGGGAGCACGCGGACCGCCCGCCGTGCACCCGCGGACCGTCCGCCCTCTCGCTCCGACCGTCCGAAACTCCGTCCAACCGAAAACCAAAATCGCGACGGATCGAAACGAAAGACGAGCAAGAACACGAAGAACACGAGACGAACCCTAGCCGCGCGGACCGTCCGCCTGGTCCTCGCGGACCGTCCGCCAGGTGCGGACAGAGCTGAAAACGCCCGACCCCGAAAGTCAACTCCCCCAAATCATCATCGGATTTCCCAAACGGTTGAAGCTGTAGAGACAAGGGTTTGGGTACTTGAAAAGCGTCATACAAGGATGCTATAGCCCAAAAATCTTGCCTCCTAACTCCCTAAATCACCGGGAATCGTGAATCCTTTGAGCACCACCAAAAACTAGAGCACCGAACGAAAACTCACGAATCGAAGTGGTTTCCCGGCGTTTGAGCGCACAAGATCAAGCACAAAGATGCACAAGACATCTATCCATGTTTCCCTCAAAGAAATCCGGGGAGAAACCCACTCAAATCCGCGAAATCACACCGGGAACAAAGGCACGAAAACAAGCACAAAAAGCCACGAAAAACAACCCCGAATCTTCTATACAAACCAGGTAAGATTCACAAGGTCTAGCATGCCGCCCTAGCATCCATCCCTCTCAACAAATCTCTCATGAAGCTCTCATGCTAGCCTAGAGAAAATAGAAGGAAAAATAGCTACGAAAAATGAGAAAGAGGAGGGAGGAAATGAAACCCTAAGTCGCGGGGAGAGAGAGCCATCAACACACACTCATGGCTTATATATCAGGTCCCGCCGGAGTGGTAAATGACTCGACTACCCCTAACTTAACTACTGGCGATACAACCCACGTAGGGGCATTTTGGTAATGTTTGTGGGTCTTGCCATCGGACGGCAACGCCTTTGCCGCACCCCGCGTCCTCCCGACGCAAGCCATGCGATCCCGCCGCGTGTCCTCCGCCTCGAAGCTTCCCGACACGCCCGGATCCCGTCTCCGTCGTGTTGGGCCCTCGGACTTGGTTTTGAGGCCCAAACCAAGAAACCGCCCGCCGATGGTTTTGTGGGCAAACCACCAAACCCCGCGTGCCCGGTCCGGCCTCCCGCCAAACCACTTGACTTGACCGCCACCGTGCACCGGCTCACTTGTCCATGACTTCGTCTTGCTTGTGTCGCCACCATGTGACCCGCACCCGGCCCCGCTCGTCCACCGGTCCCTCGAACCGAGCCTACTTGTCTCTCCATCTCCCGGAGGCCCCTCAAGGCTGAAGACCTTTCGCGCCCGTTCTTCACCTGCAACAACACGAACTAGGCCGCAGCCTACACCTGCGCACTAAGCCAAGAGTCAGTCCAACACCCGTTGTAAATCACTCATCACTGAGGAGTGGTCATCCACCGACCACTGGGACGCTCCTGGTCCTCAAAGACTTCAAGATTGCTCAAACATCAGCTGGAGTACATTCCAGCCTCGGGATGTTTCGACTACTCTTGAGGACTTTTGACTTGTAGTACTCGGGGACGCTTGAGGACTACTCGTTAAGGCCGTCAAGATTACTTGAAGCTATCCTTCTCGACTACAAAGTACTCGACGGCTTGTCGCATGGACCTCCCTGGGCCCACTACCTCGGTGGGTACCAGGACCGACTACTCGGTGGGCCCCTGGGACTACCCGGCTTGCGCTACACGGCACCTGATGGCGTGGAGCACAAGGACTACGGAGGAGAAGTACTCGGTTAGGAAGCTGTACATGTCCCGCACTGTATGGAAGACTCCTAGACATACTCGACTAGTACTCTCTCCCTACTCCGACTTGTAACCCTGCCTCCCGGACTATATAAGGCGAGGCAGGGACCCTTCTCTAGCATCCAATCTCATTTCACGGCGTACAATTACACCATCTTGTAATCGTACCCAATCAATCCAGAGCTACGCAACATACAGGACGTAGGGTATTACGCACCTCGCGGCCCGAACCTGTCTAAATTGTGTGCCACGTGTCTCTTCCTTCGAGTTACCGATCTCGGCGAGGCCACATTCATCTACTTCGGGTACTCCCCTTAGTAGGTTGCCGGTCTAAAACACTGACAGTGCCAAAGTTCTAGAATGGCACAAAGGGTCAAAGGGGACACTGGGGTTTTAAGCTAGGGTTTTGACCAAGGGTTAACCTAGGGTTCTCATGGTTAGCTAGAGGGGGTGTTAAGAGGGCCATTAGCACAAAACACCACTGAGCAAAAACACGGGGTGTTACAGCCTACCCCCCTTAACGGGAATCTCGTCCCGAGATTCAAAATCAAGAGTACGTGAGAAAGAGTTCACTTACGAGCTTGACTCGGAAGAAAGTCGGGGTACTTGGTGTTTAAAAACTGCTCGGTCTCCCATGTAGCTTCTTTTTTGGTGTGGTGGCTCCATTGTATTTTGTACATCTTCACTTTTTGCCTCCTAGTTTGCCTCTCTTTATGATGCAATACCCTCATTGGATACTCTGCTAGTGATAGATCTGGTTCTATTTCCGCATTGGTCTCTTCAATTATTTGTGCCTCTGGAACTTGCTCACACTTCTTCAATTGCGAGACGTGAAAAACGTCATGCACTGCAGACAATCGGTCAGGTAGTCGAATACGGTAGGCAACCGTACCAAACTTTTCGGTGACTTCATAGGGACCAATATAGCGTGGAGCCAGTTTCCCTTTTACTCCAAAGCGTTGTACGCCTTTGGTCGGAGATATCTTTAGGTATACATAATTACCAACTTCAAACTCTCGGGGAGCTTTAGCTTTATCGTGGTAGCTCTTTTGCCTCATCTGAGCTGCCCTCAGATTTTCTCTAACACACTCACTTTCTCCTCGGCTTCTTGTACTAACTTAGGACCAAACAAGGTTCTCTCACCTGCTTGTGACCAATTCAAAGGGGTGCGACACCTTCTTCCATACAAGGCTTCAAACGGGGCCATCTTCAAACTAGCTTGAAAACTATTGTTATAAGCAAACTCTGCTAGGGCTAGGCATTTGTCCCAAGATTTGTCAAAATGAATGACACAAGCCCTCAACATATCTTCTACTATTTGATTTACTCTTTCCGTCTGACCATCAGTCTGAGGATGATAGCTGGAGCTATGGACTAGCTTGGTTCCCAAAGATTCGTGCACTTGTGCCCAAAAGCGAGCAATGAATTGAGTGCCTTGATCTAACAAGATAGTCTTGGGGACACCATGTAAGCACACTATGAGATCAATATAGATTTCCACGTAGCGCTCAGCTGAGTAGGTAGTGTGAACGGGGATAAAGTGAGCGGTCTTGGTAAGCCGGTCCACTATTACCCAAATGGAATCATGCTTCCGGGGCGTGAGCGGTAGTCCGACAATGAAATCTATGCTGATATCGTCCCACTTCCATGTAGGAATGGACAATGGTTGCATTTGACCTACGGTCTTTAGGTGACTAGCCTTGATTCTTTGGCATGTATCACAACTGGACACATACTCAGCTATTTCACCCGTCATATTTGACCACCAAAAGTTTTCCCTAAGATCTCGGTACATTTTGGTACTTCCGGTGTGAATGGTGAATTAGAGAGGTGAGCCTCATCTAAAATTTCCTTATTTAAGTCTTGATCCCGAGGTACCACTAGTCTTTGTCCGAACCAAACAACTCCCTTGTCATCCTTTCGGAAACAATCATACTTGGGGTCTCCTTCTTCTAATTTCTGTTTGATTTTTTGAACCTCTTCATCATTGAGTTGAGCTATAGCAATTCTCTCATGGAGAGGGGATTCGATCGAGACAGCATGAAGCTTGCCATGCTCGACCACTTCCAAGCTAAGCTTCCTCATTTCTTCACATAAAGCTTCATTCTTCGGCTCTAACGTCACATAGTTGCAATGCTTGCGGCTAAGCGCATCTGCAATAGTGGACTTCCAAATCATAATCCTTGATTAATTCCAATCATCTTCTTTGCCTCATATTCAAGTCAGATTGAGTGAAAATCTACTTGAGACTCTTGTGGTCGGTGTAGATATTGCAGTGATTACCCATCAAGTAGTGCTGCCAAAGTTTCAAGGCATGCACGACTGCTGCTAACTCAAGATCATGAGTCGGATAGTTCTTCTCATGAGGTCGAAGTGCCCGTAAGGCATAGGCAATGACTCGGTTTTCTTGCATAAGCACGCAACCAAGACCAGTGCCCGAAGCATCACAAAACACCTCAAACGGTTTTGACATATCCGGTTGAGTCAACACAGAAGCTGAGGTTAAGTGTTTCCTCAAGGTATGGAAAGCTTGGTCACACTCCTCACTCCACACAAACTTGACACCCTTTTTCAAAAGTTCAGTCATGGGTTTAGCTATTCTGGAGAAATTTGGAATAAACCGACGATAATAGCCTGCTAGACCCAGAAAGCTACGGATTTGATGTACCGACTTGGGTGGCTTCCAATCCATGACCTCCTGCACTTTGCTAGGATCCACGGAGACACCCTCTTTGGAAATAGTGTGACCCAAAAACTTCACACTATCCAGCCAGAACTCACATTTAGAGAATTTGGCATAGAGTTTGTGATCTCTCAATCGCTGCAAGACAATACGAAGATGCTTCGCATGCTTGGCTTTGCTTTTGGAATTGTTGACGGTGAAAATCCGTCAACCTAGCCATGAGTTTACCTTCGGTGTTGGCATGAGTTTTATACCTTATCCATTGGTACTAACCCCCGTGGTATAACAAGTTCACGTGTGCATGTCGGTTTTGGAGTTTAATGTTTATGCAGGGTTTTAGTGTTGAATGCAAGACTTTCGGGATAAGTTCATCAAGCACCTCATGACAAGACCTTGAAGCCCCGAACAAGTCATGCAATGAAGCAAACTTAACTCCAAGAAGCCGGGGACTTGATCCGAGAAGACGACAAACTCCGGGGACCCGACCGAAAAGTCTCGAATCTTGCAAGACAAGGAGTTGAGTCCAATTCGGAGAGAAACCGACGACATGGACCTACATGCGAAGGGGGAAACATCCGAGAAGCAAGGGAACCGACGTGGGGCAAAGGAGCCCACGGGCCGGGCCTAAATGGGCCCGGAGGCCGGCCGGGCCCGGTCCGGTCGGCCCGAGCCCATTTTGGGCCCAAACGTGCTCTCCTTTGCCCTAGCCGCCAATCGGGCTATTTATAGTCCCCCGACCGAGAGCCACGCGAGAGAAGATTTCGTCTTCGGCCGCCGAGAAGCGAGAGAAGAGAGGGACACCATCTTGGAGAGGAGAGGGTCGAGCTAGTTGACTAGGGTTTCCCTAGCCGACGTGGGAACCTTGCACGGAAGACCACGTCGGAGTTCCGGAGCTAGAAGCAAGATCAAGGAAGGATCCCGGTGGTGATCTTGTGTATGTATCATTGTTATAGTTGAATTATCAAGTTGAATCTTTTCCTAGCGATCAAGTGTTTCCTCGAAGATTTCGTTTTTCGATCGGCTTTGCTTATTTCAATTCTATTCTCGAGATAGATTACATAGGGTGTTCTTGTAGCCGCGGTGGCTAGAGGTACACGCCGGATCTTCCGAAAGAATCTCGACTTGTCTTTTGACTCGCCCTAAGCTCCCCGCATGAATAGGGATACGTTGTGACAGAACGGGGGTCTCGAAAGGCGGATGTTTTCGGATTTGGACGGGAAACCACGATTTAAAGAGGCTTCTATTAAGATTCGATTTGCTACTTCTTCTCTTGCTTGGAACTTCAACAAAAGGCTTACCCCGATCCCTCTAGATCGGTTTATCTACTCAATCTTACTTTGTTTTCTCTGGTTTTTAGTAGATTAGATTCGTTTTGTGTCTTTTACTTAGATGCATTAGGTCTTTTATCGAATATTGAAGATTACTTGGCTTTAATAGATTAAGTCTTGCGTCACATATTTGTTCCACGGATTCGATACCTTGGGTTCACCACTCGAGGGAAGAAGGGTCCCTTGACTACGACGGGAGACTTGTACGCTTGCGAGTCACGCATGAACTTTGATACAATTATTAACCGTCAACAGGAATAAATGAGAATATCGTCGATGAAGACCACTATGAACTTGTCCAGTTCATTCATGAAGACTGAGTTCATAAGGTGCATGAAATAGGCAGGTGCATTGGTGAGACCAAAAGACATCACCAGGAACTCATACAGTCCGTATCAAGTGGAAAAGGTTGTCTTTGGTATGTCACTTTCCCGAATTTTGATTTGATGATAGCCTGATCGAAGATCAATCTTGGAAAAGACCTTGGCACCAGCCAATTGATCAAAGAGAACATCAATGCGGGGCAATGGATATTTATTCTTAATTGTCACCGCATTGAGTGGACGATAGTCAACACACATCCGCAAACTACCATCTTTCTTTTTCACAAAAAGATCGGGGCTACACCAAGGAGAAGAACTTGGGTGGATATACCCCTTATCAAGCAATTCTTGCAACTGAACTTTCAACTCAGCCAGTTCCTTGGGTGGCATTCGGTAAGGCCTTTTAGATATTGGTGTGGTACCTGGCTGAAGTTCTATGACAAATTCGACGTCCCTGTCTGGTGGCATACCAGGCAAGTCGCTGGGAAAGACGTCGGGATATTCGCATACTACTGGAATATCTTCTAGTTGGATGGCTATGGCAGCATAGGAACAAGGATTTGTGCCTTCCACCTTGGGTAGGTACAAGATGGTATGACCACTGGTAGGGGAATGGATTTCTATCATTCTAGTGGCAATATCCAAAACAACTTGATGTTGGGTCAACCAATTCATCCCTAGAATCACATCTAGACCTCCCAATCCTAAATGAATCAGGTTGGTTAAGAAGGTTTTGATGCCCAGCTGCAAAGGAACGGCTTTGGTTATGGTGCTGGAGAGGATTCTTCCTCCCGTCGTGGCTACGACCAAAGAATCGTTGGTATGACAAGAGTGTAATCCCAACTTGCTCACTAGACTTTCACTAATGAAACTATGGGTTGCTCCAGAATCAAACAAAATTCGAACAGGGTGGTCACGGATAGAGAATGTACTTGTTGACAGTGTATTTTGGTGCACCTAGCATGTTCATTACACTTTGGTTTGGATTTGATTATGGAACTAACCCGCCACTAGACACACTAATCATATAACAAGTTCATCTTTGTGCATGCATTTGGAAGTGTTGTGTTTATGTAGGAAAACATGGACATAAAGGACGGATTCGCAACAAGTTCAAAGGAGCGTTTACGGAGTCTTGTTCGTGTTCATGAGCTTGATGAAATCACTTCCAATGGTGGCGAGGACCGAAGTGCTACGAGGAACACCCCCGAGGATTGAAGCGTAAAAGATCGAACTTCATGCGAAGAGAACCTCCATCTTGGACGCGAAGATAACAGCATCAAAATCATGCAAGTGGAGGGGGCAAAGTACATAAGTGCATGAGGACCCACAGAGCAAAAGGGGCGACCGAACCGGGCCGAATTGGGCCTGGGCCGTCCGGCCCAGGCCGGCCGGCCCAGCCCAGTTCTGGCATCGGTTCGGTCCCGTTTTCCTTGCCCTCGAAGGATCTTCAACCCTAAAAGCCCTGAGGCGCCGCCAACACCGATAGAGGATTCATTCGCACCAGAAGGCCATCCACAAGCTAGAGAGAGAGAGGAGGAGGATCTCCGGTGGGAGATCAACCACCTCGAAGGAAGCACCCACTCGTGGAGAAGAAGGAAGACACCGGCGGAAGGGAAACCATGATCAACAGTGCCATGATCAGCACCTTGATGGGGTAATCTTCTCATTCATCCATGGGTTGTAATCGATCTTGAGATGTAATCGCACTTTGTCGGATTATCTATCTATCATCTTGTGTTGAATATGCTTTAATGTTTAAGGTTAGCTACCATGCCGCAAAGGGAGTAAGGCCTCAATGCTTCCTTGGATCCATTCAATACGCCGTGTCCATCAAAGGTCTAGTCATGAATACCTTCGCGTATTGACAGTACGAGAGGAGGGAAAGGGCGAAACCGTGGTCACAACCCCGATAGATTAGATTGGTTTTCATGTCTTTAAGCGATTGCATGCTCTAGTATCGTAGACCCGTGGGCGAGTGTCTTCTACCTTGATCGTTTATCATTCTCTCTAGTGTAGTTTAGTTGTTTTCTAGTTTAATAGTAAGTTAGGGTTTTAGTAGCTAGTGTGTCGTTGTAGATCGAACGCTTGTAATCCCCTTGCTCCGCGGATTGACAAGAACCTTGGGAATCCCGTGGTGAAAAAGGTGTGGGGTCCGTACGCTTGCGGATCGTAGAGGGATACGTCTTTTATCCGTCAACAAGCCCCTTTTTCTGGCGTCGTTGCCGGGGAGCAAGTTAGTTTACATCGTTTGATTTGCATCTAACTTAGTTTTATATTTAGTTTATCTTTTGTTTGCTTTATCTAACATATATTATCTAGAAACACACTTGTTTCGTTTTTGTTTTTGTTTTTATCTTATTGTTTAGATGGAGTTCGTTAATCAACCTGTGGAAGAACCGGAGAAATCATTAAGGGATTACGCTAGCCCTCGATGTGAAGACATAAAAGTACAAGAGTCGGATTCGAAGCTCGAAGCGACCAATTATGAGATTAAATCCAAGATCATCAAGATGGTGGCGGCGAACCCATTTGAAGGGATGGTTATGGAGAAACCATATATACACATAATGGATTTCACGACAATATGCAACACGGTGCGTCAAGAAGGAGTTCCCGATGAATGGTTCAAATGGAATCTCTTTCCCTACTCACTTGCCGGCAATGCAAAGACATGGTATTCGGTTGCGTCCTTTGAAGTTGAAGGCAATTGGAACAAGTTGACAAAGAAGTTTTGCGAGAAGTTCTTTCCAATTAGCAAGGTTCAACATCTAAGGAGGCAAGTGATCACTTTCATGCAAGGAGAAGAGGAAGGGATAGACCAAGCCTGGGATAGGTTTAATGGATTGATTGAACAAGGACCAAAACTCGGCTTCACCGGTGACGTACTCTTGCATACATTTTTCTTTTCCCTAACCCCTCGTTGCATGCAACACGTCGAAATGTGTGCAGGTGGGGATCTCATGGAGAAAACACTCACGGAAGCCGCCCAACTTCTACAAAAAGTTAGTAAAGTGGCTGCCATGCGAAGAGATTGGGAAACGAGACTTGCGGAAGAGCCGGAATACAATTCAAGGAAGAAGAAGCTTGCTGATTTTTCTAAAGAGGCAACCCCGAAAGTCACAAAAGAGGAACCAATCATGGAAAAGCTTGAACCAGAACACATCAAGTCAAGAACTACACCAAACGTCGACTTCGCCGTACCAAAGGAGACGAACAAGAGAAGCATGCCAAGCGCGAAGCCACTAAGGGAGTTCGAACCAATGGATTGGGTCCCTATCGATTACGGAGAAGTATTCGACAAGAGAAGACCGTTCCCTAACCAAAAGGGAATGGCGAGAGCATTGGAAGTGGATTTTCCACCGGAGAAGAAAGATGAAAATTCATACGACCTCGAAGTCACCGGTGAGATTTTTGAAAAGCTCTTTGGAGATGACGTAGTGGATCCGGAACATATTGCCGAGGTGAAGAGAATCATGGGGATCAAGCCCGAAGCATCACCATACGCTCGCCTCGCTGAAATTTACTTGATAGGATCCGAAGAAGAAGAGAAGATGACACCACACTTGAGTTGCGAGATCAACGGAGTTCAATGCAAGGCTTTATGCGACATCGGAGCCCAAGTAAGTGTTCTATCTTCTAAAATTTACGATAAAGTTCAAGACCACAACCTAGACTTAGCTCCAACATCAACGAAATTAATTATGGGAGATGGTAGAACTATTAAACCTCTAGGTATTGCTTGCAACATGAAAGTAAAAATCTCTAGAAACTATATACCAACCGATTTCTTTGTTATTGATGCTTACCATAGTAATCATGATCACATAATCTTAGGTAGGCCTTTTCTTAAGTTGGTTGATGCCGTGTTAGATGCCGGAGAAGGCAAAGTAACAATGAACCTTAATGGAACAAAGTACACATATAACTTTCTTCGTGCTTCTAAACACCTTACACCTTTTCCTCCCGAAGATGAAGAAGTAGAAGAGATAGATAGTCTTTGTTTTGTTGAAACCCTTAGAGACCCGCTGCAAAGAGCGATGGAAAATCAAATTAGTAATCAACAAGATGAAAAACTAGAGGAAGCAACAAAAGGCTTAGAGACGCATGATGGTAGCGTGGAGGAAGAGAAATTCGAAGACATAGGAGAAATCAAACCCGAGGAGCCACAAGTGCCCGAGGTAGACCTTAAACCTTTGCCCAAGGGATTAAAATATGAATTTTTGGGCCCAGGCAAAACTTATCCAGTCATTGTGAGCGACGAGTTGAGTCCCGAAGAAAATGAAGCGTTGCTGATTTTATTAAAAAAACATAGGAAGGTGATTGGATATTCGATTAATGATCTCAAAGGTATTAGCCCAGCCTTTTGCACTCATCGTATACCAATGGAAGACCAATGTAAGCCCGTAGTGGACCACCAAAGGAGGCTAACCCATGCCATGTGAGAGGTAGTAAAGAAAGAGGTTATCAAGTTACTTGATGCCGGAATCATCTACCCGGTTCCGCATAGCGAATGGGTGAGCCCGGTACATTGTGTATCGAAGAAAGGAGGTTTGACCGTGGTGAAGAATGAGAAGAACGAGTTGATACCGCAAAGAACCGTGACCGGGTGGGGGATGTGTATCGATTATCGTAAGCTTTGTCGGTGCGGAATATGGTCCCGACACTAACCAGTAGATAGCGCCGTGGTCTATCCCTCAATGGTCGATGCTAAGCAACAAATGACACAAGGTTTTATCCTGGTTCCGGCCAAGGGGGCCGTACGTCCAGCAGGGGTGTGCTCGTGGCACTGTATTGCTCAGCACCGGTGGTGCTTGTAGTGGGGCAAGTACAAGCAAGGCGGGAGAGGAAGTGTGGCTTCCAAGTCCCTAGAGGAGTGGCTGAAGATGTTGTGGGAGAATAAGAGAGTGAGTGCACGGTGTCTCGTGTTTTTTCTCCCCCGCGGCTGGGGGCTCGCCTCCCCTTTTATAGGCCAAGGGGGCGGCGAGTTACATGCACGCCGCGCTATCCAGCTAAGTGGGGGTGCACGTCGTGCTACGCTGTAGAGTGGGCGGCCGTCAGATCGACCTCCGCAGCGATCTGGTCACGATGGCCTGACTTGTACCCGAACAGTGGCGGTTCAAGGGTAGGGGAGCAGCGGATGGCGGTGATGTCCTCTGATAGGCTCGAGGGAGGTGCTGACGCTGGCCCGTACGACGCACAGGAGTTGGCAGAACGGCGTTCCTTCCCAACGCGCCTCACGGGGCCGGAGTCGTTGCTACAGGGTCCGGCGTGCGCCTGCGCGTGCGGGTACGGCGGCCACGCCGCGCGGTGGCGGGGATGGCAGTCCACCGGCCTACCGCCTCCACCTAACCCTGTAGGGTCACAAGAAAGTACATCGAGGGTGCGCCGGCCCCCTTTCGAGGGATCGGCGCGTTATCCGTACCGGGGCGTGCGCGCGGTGTCACGGGACTGACACCGGCCGCACTGCACAGTCCATCCCCACAGTGGTGGGGATGGGCTCCTCCCCGGGGAGTTGGTGCGGCGGCACGGGGCGCGAGCCCCGGCGCATGATGGCGCGCGTCCCGCGGCGTCGGGGCGTTAAATGCCCGTGTACGGGACCGGCGCACGCGTGTGGGGCGCCCGTGAGCGTGGCGGGCCCCGGCCGAGGGCGGAGCAAACCCTCGAGCGAGACGAGACCCGCTCGAGGGGGGAGCGAGCCCTCGAGCGGGGCGGGGTCCGCTCGAGGGAAGAGTTGCCCCTCGAACGGGGCGGAGCCCGCTCGAGGAGGAGCGCGCCCTCGAGCGAGGCGGAGCCAACTCGAGGGGTCTTCTAAGCGGGCCGTCTTGGTGGGCCGTCGGAGTCCCGCGGCGTAGGCCATGTCCTGCACGGTTAGTTACCTGCATGGTTAGGCTTAGCGTGTTTCGATACCGGGATTTAAGTGAGGATTTCCCCGTTGCTTAAGGGGACCCCTAGGGTTGTCCCCGACAGTAGCCCCCGAGCATCTGCGGGTTTGCCATTGAGGCTCCCGCGGATGCTGGAACCTACTGATAGGACGTTCTTCCCTCCTTGTTTGCGAACGCTTTCCGTGGGGCCGCGTCAGCGGACCCGCGGGTCTAGCCCCCGAAGCCCTGCAGGAGTGTGGGCTCTCCTGCAGGGGTTAACCGCGAGAACTTTGGTCAGAAAGGCGTGGCACATATGCCAACCGGCATCGGCGGTATTTCAGCCGGCTTCGGGGGTGCACGCTCCCCTGTCACTGTCTCCGGCGGGTGCAATTTCAAGGAGGTGTAGCCGTGCGTCAAGCCCCCGAGCCTTGGCCCGTTCGAGGCGATCGGGTCGAGCCTGACGACTTGCTTTTTGACGCGCCCTCGCCGTCCCTCCGCGGGACGGAGGGTGAGGTTTCTGCAACTCCCATCGAGCGGGTCGCGAATTGCGGATTCCTCTTCGAGCTGGTGGCGGGTGGTTCAAGTGGACGCCCATGCCCCGTTCGATAAGGGTAGGCTGCGCGGTCCGGAGACACGTCCATGGAAGCGCTTGCGTGGGTTTGCTAGGTGGGGCTCGGTCCCGTTCGCTAGGGACCGAGGGCGCGGAAGCTCTCCCTCGGTGGGATCCCCCTGCTAGCTGCCCTCGCTGGCTCTCGAACACGACATGTGGGGCACCCTCGAGCCAACGGGCTCGAGGAACGGCTCGAATGCGCGTGCCCTCGTCGTCCCTAACTGCGCGATCCGAGGCGCCGTTCGAACCCGTCGAGGGTCAGGCTTCGAACCTCTGATCAGTAAGGCCGTGCGGGGCCGTGCCTGGACAGCCCCGTCTTTTCACGTTTGCGGCCGTCGAGGGCTCTGGGCGAGCCAGTCCTCGAGGTGCTGGTTGGTAGCACAGCGTATGTGCTTTGTTTTAGAGGGTTGACATTGTCTCGAGCCAAGGGCTCGTGCCGCTCGAGGGTTTGCCGTGGCATGGGTGCCCGCGGTTGCCTACTCTACATCGAGCAGGTCCCGGGCGACCTTCTCACGCTGATATCCCATCGAGGGTCGCTTTTGTTTGGAGCCGAGGGTCATGCCGCTCGAGGGTTTTCCGTGGCATGGGTGCCCGCGGTTGCCTGCTCTACATCGAGCAGGTCCCGGGCGACCTTCTCACGCTGGTGTCCCATCGAGGGTCGCCTTTGTTTGGAGCCGAGGGTCATGCCGCTCGAGGGTTTTACGTGGCATGGGTGCCCGCGGTTGCCTGCTCTACATCGAGCAGGTCCCGGGCGACCTTCTCACGCTGGTGTCCCATCGAGGGTCGCCTTTGTTTCGAGCCGGGGGTCCGCCCCGCTCGAGGGTTCTCCTTGCTTGGCAAGGGACCCGGGCATTTAAATGCCTTGCGGTCGTGGCCGCGGTTTTGCGAGCCGCGGGCGCGTCTTTTTAGGCGGCGCGGCGCGCGCGCGCGCGCGCGTAGTGGGCGGCATGGCAGGCGGACGTGACGGCTTCGCCTCGGTCGTTGCCGGTCTTTGCCGTAATGATGGCCCGCCTGCAGTGTTGTGGCCGCTGCGGTCGTGGTGGGGCCCACCCGTCGACGCGATGGAAAGATTCCCTGCAGTTAATGCTAGCGGGGCGTCCGCTCCGGAGAGCTCGCCCGTCGGCCTATAAAGCTGCGGGGAGGAGGGGGCGACGGTTTTTTACCTTAGTGTCTCACCATTTTCGGTCCTCCGCCCCTTTGTCTTCGTCTCGCTCTTGCCGCCGCACGGTTTCGCCGTTAGAGCTCTTTTTTCCGTTCCCTTGTCCTCCGCCTTCGCATTCCTTCGCCCCCCTCATGGCGCCGCCTCAGCTCCCCCTCAGGATCCTGGAGCCGTATGCCTGGGAGAGGTCGACGGTGACCCGGCTCGCCCTTGGCGAGCTGGTCGCCGCCGGTCAGCTGGCGGCTAACGAAGAAGGGCGCCCGGCGGAATGGATCGTGCCGCCGGCGGCGCACCACGAGCCCAACCCGCCGGAGGGCTACGTGGTGAGCTTCGTCCGCTACCACGAGCGTGGCTTCAACGCGCGGCGAGCACCTTCATGCGGGCGATGTGCTACTACTACGGGGTGGAGCTGCACAACTTCGCCCCCAACGCGATCTCGCAGGCGGCCACGTTCGTGGGCGTTTGCGAAGGGTACCTGGGGATCCCAGTCAACTGGGATCTCTGGGTTCACCTTTTCCGTGGGGAGCTCATCACGCAGCCCACGTCGGAGCCGAGGACTCGCCGCGCGGTGCGCGCCGGCGGGATGTCGCTTGCCCTGCGGGGGCAGCTCAAGGATTTCTACATCCCCTGCACCATGACGACGAACAACGCCGGCTGGGAGCGGGGATGGTTCTACCTGCGCAATGCCGAGCCTGGCCTTCCTCCCTACACCGGCCGGGTATTCAAGAAGAGGCGGGACTCCCCGGGGCTACGGGGGTGTCTACGGCCCAAAGCATCGGGCGCGGCAAGAGTCGCGTCCTCGCCGCCCGCGGCGGTCGGCGAAGCACGGGCTGAACGCGATGGGCGTCCTCGCCTTCCTCCACCACCGGCGGGTCGTGCCTCGATGGAGAGGCCGCTCTGCATCTTCGAGATGACAGAGGCGGCCAACCCCGTCGACTTGGCGAGGTCGCGGATGCTCCCGACGCCCCTTGAGCGGCCGTATGCGCTCACCCGGGCGCGGAACGCCGTCGACACCCGGGCGCCGCCACCTGCGGGTCGGACCCCATGGGACCTTGAGATGCTCCCCACGGGCCCGCGGGTGAGTTGGGTTCCTGATTTTGTTTTAGTTCTTGGTCCTGCCTTTGTTTCCTGATGCGCCATTGTCGCTCCTGTGCGCAGCTGGTGGAGTTCAACATCGCCAAGTCCGTTCCACCCACCCCCGATTCCCGTGCGCTCGGCCGGGCGGCGCGGCGGGAGCGACGGGGAGCGGGCGGCGTGCAAGAGGGAGCACGCGAGGCGACGTCAAGCTCGCCGCGGCCGGCGGGCCGCGGAGTACCGACGGCGCGAGGAGATGGGGCTTTCCTCCCCGGGAGATCGAGGAGCCCTCATCCTCGGAGGAGGACGAGGAGGAAGAGGCTGAGGGGGAGGGCCCCTCGGACGGTGGCGGCCCGGCGCCCCCGACGCCGGAACCCCGGCGGCATCGAGGGCAACTTCGCCTGGGGCGGGCGCACCGGCGCCCGCCGCCGGGCAATCGACATCGGGGACCGGCACGCGCCGCGGGGGGTGCCGGCGCGCGCCACGGAGGCACGCGCGGCGGGGACGCGCCCGTGCGCGCGTCAAGCGTGCCGCGCGCGGGGGAGCGTGCCCGCGCGCGCGGGGGGAGCGTGCCCGCGCACGCGGCGTCATCGTCGAGGGGCGCGCCGGCGGGCGTGCCCGCGCTCGGGGCGAGCGTGCCCCCGCGCGCGGCGGCGCCCTCGGGAGGCGCGGCGTCGGGGCGCGCCGCGCGTGGGGCGGGCGTGCCCGTGCGCGCGGCGGCGCCGTCGGGAGGCGCTACGGCAGGCGCGGCCGCTGCGCCGGCCTCGCCCGCAGAGACCTCGAGGAAAAGGAAACGGGCCTTTTCCTCCGCGAGGTAAGGAGCCTGTCCTTCTTCGTTTGGTTTGGCTCGTTGGCGATTAGGTGATTTAACCCTTCGTTCGTGTCTGCGCAGGGTGGTGCCAACCGTTCCTCCGCTTGCACCAGCCAAGGTGCTGAGGACGGACGCATCGATCCCCACCCGACGGCGCTCGTCGAGGGGGTCGCGCCCGGGGACAAGCACGGCGGCGGGCACGAGCTCGCAAGACCCGGCTGGGGCCTCGAGGCCCCGGCCGGCGGATCGGCCGCCGCGGCGCGGCCGGAGAGGTCGCGGGGGGCGGCCCGCACCGGTCGTCACGGAGACACGGGCCGCGGCGGCGGCCACGGTGGAGGTGCGGCCCGCGGTGGGCGCCGCTTTGCGGAGGAGGTGGAGCGGGCGCAACTGCGGGAGCGCCGCGGATGCGGCGGTACGGCGGAGGTGGTGGCCACGGCGGCACGACGGGCGCCGTGGCCGCGGAGGCGCGGGTGGTGGTGCGGGCGGAGGCGGCGCAAGCGGCTGCGTCCGCCGGCGACTTGCAGGCGGAGGTGGTGGAGGTCTCGGACGACTCTCCGCCGCCCGGGTGGGATCAGTGGGCCAGCTGGCCCTCGAACTCCCCCGAGCCCCAGGAGGGCGCCCTCGTGAGGCGGCACGAGGGTCACATGGTGGTGGGGGGCCGAGGACATGGTGCCGAGGCCTCGTCCTCCCACGCCGGCCGCCTCGCCCGGGTGGAGGGGGGCGTCGGTGATCCCCGGCGTTTGCCGACGCCGGGGGGGAGCGAGAGCTGCGGGGCGAGCTTCGGAGCCACGGCGCCACGCTCAACCGCGCACTGAACGAGGCGCTGCAAGTCCACGGCGGCCCGGCCTGGCTCGTCTTCCAGGTGAGCCATGGTTGCTCGTCCCTCTTCCCTTTTCGCTTTCGTATGCTGCATTCAAGCCTTGGCGCTTACGGGATTTGATGTGTGGATGCCAGGAGCTCGAGCGCCGCGCCCACGACAAGTACGACGCGTTCGACCGGGTGAACGCCGAGGCCCAGCAGCTCCGGGGGCAATGCAGCGCTTTCGACGCGCTTGCAGACGCTCTTAGGACGCCGGGACGGTGGGGGCGTGCACGGCCCCGGCTCGGCCCCGACGAGCTTCCCGAGAGCTCGAGGGCGGGGACACGGCGCGTCGCTCGAGCCTCGAGCGGGTCCGCGCGGCCCTCTTTGATCGCGACGAGGCGCCGTGGAACGCGCGCGCGGATGCGGAGAAGACGCGGACGGCGGGCCGCCAACCGGGAGGCGGAGGTGGCCACCGCTCGCGCTAAAGCCCGGGAGCTCCGCACGTCGCTCGAGGGGGCGCGGACGCAACGGCGCCGGGCCGAGGAGCGGGCGCGTGCGTTGGAGCGACGCGCCAAGGAGGCTGACGACCTGAGGGCCGCCCTCGACGCCAAGGCCGCGGCCCTTGTCACTGCTGGGGAGCGGCTCCTGCAAGAGAGCACCGCCCGCCAAGGGGCTGAGGAGCGGCTCCAGCAGGAGCAGGCCGCTCTCACCAATGCCCGTGCGGCGCTGGAGCAGGAGCGCGCCGCCCACGAGGTGACGCGGAAGTCCTTGGCGGATCTGGACGCCAAGCTCTCCAAGGCTGAGGGCGAGGTCGTTGCGCTCTGCATTGCGAGCGCAAACCAGGAGATGGCCCTCCAGGAGCAGGGTGAGGCTGTCAAGCGCCTCGAGTTGACGGTCGAGGCCGTGCGCCGCGACCTCGAGATGGAGAAGAAGCAAGTCGAAGGTGAGCCACAATCTGACTCTTGTCTTGTTGGATTCTCGATTGGGAACTTCGCATTCCCCTTTTTTCTGATTTATCCCTTGCCTTGATGTTCCCAGGCTTGCGCACTGCTCTGGGGCACGCGGCAGAGCGAGCCGAGGTGCTGCAGGCCTCCTACAACTCCTCCGAGCAGAGCCGCCGGGAGGCCGCGCGATGCGGCCCTCGAGACTTGCCGCTCCGTCGAGGAGGGCGAGGCACGGGCCGGCGGCTCGGCCGGCCGGCCCGCCTGCGCGCCCTTGGTGGCCACGTCACCGAGCGAATGCGCCGGCGCCGGCGCGCGGGCGTCCGAGAAGGCCCTCGGAGTGGTGCGATCCCACTACGAGGTAAACTTCGAGGCGCGGCGGAAGGCTACGTCGTACCCGAGGGCGTTGAGGACGAGGTGGCCATGGAGCGTGCGGACGCGCTTGCCGCCGACGCCGCCGGGTTGCTCGCCGAGGCCTTCGAGGAGTTCCTCTTCCCGGACGCCGCAGACGCTGCTGTTCCCCCCGCCTGAAAGCAGTTTGGGCACTAGGCCCATTTTTTTTTTGATGTGTATCAGTACTCTGGCCTCGTGGCCTTTTGTAAATAAACAAGTTGTCTCATGAACATGGGCATTTGCTGTAAATGAAATCGTTTGTTTATCACGCTTTTTGTTTCTCCTTCTTCCTGAGTAGATTCTAGTTAGGGGAGTTCGATTTTCGCAAGGGGCCCGCCGGGTTGGAGGCGAGAGAGAAGGGCCATAGCCACGCGGCGTAGGCTATCTCGGCTCGCACGCTCCTTCCGTTGTGCCGCCGCGCCTGTTCGAATCGTGGCTCGAGGTTGAAGTAGGGAAACAAACTTAGCGCATGTCGTTTTGTTTTTTGCGCGAAAAAATGGGACCATTTGGGGGGGGGGGGGCCCGCGGTGCCCCGAGGGTAACTTGGGTTTCGGGGGAAAGCCGAGTTGCCCTTTTATTAGACTTGGAGTATTTACATAGTTGACACCAAGCGGGGCGTTGGCCATGTGATTTTACAACGAAAGTACTTGGAAATCCTAGCTAAGGGTAGAAGCGACGTAGGCTGTTGGATGTTCCAAGCGTTGGTGAGTTCTTCGCCGTCCTCGTTGGCCGGCTTGTACGTGCCGGCTTGAGCACCTTCACCACGACGTAGGGTCCCTCCCATGGGGGCGATAGCTTGTGGCGCCCTCGGTTGTCTTGGCGTAGCCTTAGGACCGAGATCCCCTTCGCCGAAATCCCTCCGACTTATCTTGCGTGCTTGGTAACGTCGTAGGGACCGTTGATACCTTGCGGAGTGCATCAACGCCACGAGGCGTACTTCGTCTAGGCCGGTCCGGCGAGTCCTCGCGGGCTCGGCCGGTTAGCATCCTCGTCGTAGCCTCGAACCCGGGCGACCCGTATTCTAAGTCCGTGGGGAGGACGGCCTCCGCGCCATGGACCGGGGAAAAAGCGGGGTGAACCGGTGGCTGCGCTTGGGGTGGTCCTTAGGCTCCACACGACCGCCGGTAGTTCTTGGAGCCATTTTCGCCCGCATTTGTTGAGTCGGTCGAAAATTACGGGCTTGAGGCCTTGTAGGATCATGCCGTTGGCGCGCTCCACTTGGCCGTTGGTCTGTGGGTGTGCCACAGCTGCCCAATCCACGCGGATGTGGAACTTATCACAGAACTCCAAGAACTTCCGACCCGTGAATTGGGACCCATTGTCTGTGATGATGGAGTTTGGCACTCAAAAGCGGTATACGATGTCGGTGAAGAACGTGACCGCCTGCTCAGCCCTTAAATTCGTGATGGGGCGCACCTCCACCCACTTGGAGAATTTGTCGATCGCGACGAGCAGATGGGTGAAGCCCCCGGCGCCTTCAGCAGGGGCCCGACGATGTCCAGCCCCCACACGGCGAACGGCCATGTCACGGGGATCGTTTGCAGGGCATGAGCGGGCAAGTTGGACTTGCGGGCGTAGAACTGGCACCCTTCGCAGGTGCGTACGATTTCGCTGGCGTCCGCGACCGCGGTAGGCCAATAAAAGCCCTGGCGGAATGCGTTGCCGACGAGGGTGCGGGGTGCGGCGTGGTGGCCACAGATCCCCGCGTGGATGTCCCGTAGGAGCTCGCGCCCCTCGGGAACGGGTATACACCGGCCCGGAGGATGCCGGAGGGCGGCGCGCTTGTACGGCTCGCCATCGACGAGGGTGAAGGATTTGGCCATCCCGGCGATGCGCACGGGCGCGGCCCGATCCGCGGGGAGTTCCCCTCGAGCGATCCGGGCGATGTATTTTTCCCGCCAATCCACTTGGACGAGGAGCCGGCTCTATGTTCATCGCATCGACCTCGTGGGAGCCGTACCCCTCGAGAAGGGAGAGCACGTACGCCTCGTTCGAGGGGTCCTCATCCATGGGTTCCGCACCCGCTGGATTCGAGGGAGCCCCCGAGGGTCCGTCGTGGCTCGAGGGGTAGGGCTCGAAGGCGACCGAGGGGTTGCGCGACGTCACGCGCGAAAACGTTCGGGGGGGAACGGTGATCCGCCGGACGCGATCTTTGCCAGCTCGTCTGCTTCCTCGTTGTACCGGCGGGGTACATGATTAAGCTCGATGCCGTAAAACTTGTCTTCGAGGGCCCGCACGGCTTTACAGTAGGCCTCCATCTTGTCGTCGTGGCAGCTCGCGTTCTTCATGACTTGATCGATCACGAGCTGCGAGTCCCCTCGCACGTCGAGGCGTTTGACGCCCAACTCAATGGCGATTTTGAGGCCGCAGAGAAGGGCCTCGTATTCTCGCCATATTGTTGGACGCGGGGAAAGTGGAGGCGCCCTGAGTAGCGCATGTGTTCCCCGAGGGGTGACACGAAGAGCAGACCCGCGCCCGCTCCTGTCTTCATTGCGGCCGTCGAAGAACGGGAGTCCGGCACTGCTGCTTGGATTTGTGGGGGCGGCAGCTGCGTGTCCGTCCACTCAGCGACGAAATCGGCTAGGATTTGCGATTTGATGGCCTTGCGCGGGGCGTAGGCAAGCGTCTCGCCCATCAGCTCCACGGACCATTTGGCAATCCTGCCTGCCGCGTCAGGGTTGCGAATGATCTCTCCTAGCGGGAAGGAGGAGACCACCGTGACCGGGTGGGCCTCGAAGTAGTGGCGGAGCTTGCGCCGCGCAAGGACTACCGCGTACAGCAGCTTCTGGACGTGGGGATAGCGCGCCTTCGTGTCCGACAGGACTTCGCTGATGTAGTAGACCGGCCTCTGCACGGGCAAGGCGTGCCCTTCCTCCGTGCGCTCCACGACGATCACGGCGCTGACCACCTGGGTGGTTGCGGCCACTTAGAGCTGCAGGGGTTCGCCGTCTCGCGGCGGCGTGAGGATTGGAGCGTGCGTCAGAGACGCCTTCAGCTTGTCAAGCGCGTCCTGGGCCTCGGCGGTCCAACAGAAGCGCTCGTGCTTCTTGAGCGGCGGTAGAGGGCGAGGCCCTTCTCACCGAGCCTCGAGATGAAGCGGCTTAAGGCGGCAAGGCACCCCAACACCTTCGCACCCCTTTGAGGTCCCGGATTGGACCCATCCGTTCGAGGGCCGCAACCTTTTCGGGGTTGGCCTCGATTCCCCGGCGGGAGACGATGTATCCTAGGAGCATGCCCCGCGGCACTCCAAAGACACATTTTTCGGGGTTTAGCTTGACCCCGTTGGCCCGTGGCGGTGAACGCGACGCCAAGGTCGCTAACCAAGTCGTCGCCTTCTCGGTCTTGACGACAATGTCGTCCACGTAGGCTTCGACCGTCCGCCCGATGTGATCCCCAAAAACGTCTTGCATGCGGCGCCGATATGTTGCGCCGCGTTTACGAGGCCAAAAGGCATCGTGACGTAACGAACGTCCCGAACGGTGTGATGAACGAAGTCGCGAGCTGGTCGGACTCCTTCATTTTTATTTGGTGATATCCCGAATAGGCATCAAGGAAACGAGTAGTTCACACCCAGCCGTTGAATCAACGATTTGATCTATGCGTGGCAAAGGAAAAGGAACTTTGGGACATGCTTTATTAAGACTCGTATAGTCTACACACATCCGCCACTTCCCATTTTTCTTTTTTACAAGCACAGGATTGGCTAGCCACGTAGGGTGGAATACTTCCTTGATGAATCCGGCCTCGAGGAGCTTCCGCAGCTCCGCTCCGATCGCCCGTCGCCGCTCTTCGTCGAAGCGGCGCAGCCGCTGCTGCACAGCGCGGGCGTTTGGCAGGATATCAAGGGAGTGCTCGGCGACTCCCCTCGGGATGCCTGGCATGTCCGAGGGGGTCCACGCGAAGATGTCGGTGTTGGCGCGGAGGAAGTCGACGAGCACTGCTTCCTATTTAGGGTCGAGGGTCGAGCTGACCCTCAACGCCTTGCCCTCGGGGGCCGATGGGTCGAGGGGGACCCCTTTGGTCTGCTCGGCGGCCTCGAAGGTGCCGACGTGCTTGGCGGCGGAGCTGAGGTCATCGTTGACCATTTTCTCCGAGCGTGTTCACCGGCGCTTCATCCCGGCGCCGGTGCCTGCGTGTTCCACGCATTCGACGTCGCAGTCGAATGCGTGCTCGATCGACGACCCGACGGTGATGATGCCGTTTGGCCCGGGCATCTTCATCTTCAGGTACGTGTAGTTGGGGACCGCCATGAATTTAGCATAGCAAGGTCGCCCAAGTATGGCATGGTAGGCCCCTTTGAACCCCACCACCTCGAAGGTGAGGGTTTCCTTACGGAAGTTCTTGGGGTTACCAAACCAGACCGGCAGATCGATGCCCGAGGGGTTGAACTTTGCTTGCGGGGGCGCGATGCGCGTGAAACGGCTTCGTCTTCGGGCCGCGGCGGTCCGGCCCAATCCCCATCGGGCGCAATGTGTGCGCGAAGAGGATATTGAGGCTACGCACTCCGTCCATAAGGACCTTCGAAAACCGAGCGTTCCCAATGATGGGATCGACCACCGGCGGGTGCTTGGCCGGGTTCGGGATACGGTTTGGGTGGTCGTCCGGCTAAAGGTGATGGCATCCTTCGACCGGTTGAGGAAGGCCGGAGGGCGCCCTCTCGCGGCGAGGACTTCGTGCCGCTCCTTCTTGCGGCTGCCGGGTCGACATATCGGCGATAGGTCCCCCAAAGATGAGGAACACATTCTCGACAGCGGGGAATCCACCCGTGTCGCCATCGCCTCCGTCTTTCTTGGCCTCTGCCTCCTTCGCGGCGGCGCGGCCATAGAATTTCTTGAGCATGTCGCACTGCTCAAGAGTGTGGTTCACGGGGGTCTTGTGGTAGGGACATGGCTTCTTCAGCATGTCATCGAACACCCCCGGGCCTCGAGGAGCCGGTCGAGGGCCCCGTCGGCGGGTCGACGGCGAGGGCCTCGGCGTTGCCACCGTTGCGCCCCTGCTCGCGCGCCTCGCGGCGCGGCTTCTTCCTCTTCTTGCCCCGCTTGTCGTTGCGGTGCGGCTCCTTGGACCCGCTGCCCTCCGCGGGCGTGTCCTCGGAGCGCTTGCCCTTCTTGCCGTCGAAGATTGCCCCCACGGCCTCCTCTCCGGAGGCGAAGCTGGTGGCAATGTTGAACAGCTCGTTTGAGTCCGCAGGCGGGCTGCGCCCCAGTTCGCGCACGAGGTCCCGACACGTGGTGCCCTCGAGGAACGCGTGCACGATCTCGGATTGTGCCATGCTGGGGAGCTCCGTGCAGCGCTTGGAGAAGCGCCGTATGATGTCCCGCAGCGACTCGCCAGGCTTCTGCGTGCAGGAGCGCAGATCCCACGAATTCCCAGGGCGCACGTATGTGCCCTGGAAGTTGCCCACGAACGTGTGGACTAGATCGTCCCAGGTATGGATCCGGTGGCAGGCAAGTGCTCGAGCCATGTCCGGGCCGCGTCGCCCAGATGCAGAGGCAAGTTGCGGATGATCACTTCGTCGTTAGTGGCCCCGCCCAGCTGACAGGCTAGGCGGTAGTCGTTGAGCCAGACGCGGGGGTCCGTCTCCCCGTTGTACTTGACAATCATCAAGGGCTGACGGAAGCGCTGGGGGAACGCTGCCGTGCGGATCTCCCGGCTGAACACACGGGTGCCAGGGGGCTCCGGTGTCGGGGAGCGATCCTCAACGCTGTCGTAGCGCCCACCCCGTCGAGGGTGGTAACCCCTTGCTGCTTGCGCGTCCGCCTTGCTGGTACGCCGGGCGTTGATGACGTTGCGAGCGTCGCCATCCAGTGCCCTGCGCGCGTCGAGGAGTCGTTCCTTGGCCGGCGTGCGTCCTCGCTCGGTGGGATGCCCCGCTGGTCCCCCCGCGTGCACCGAGGGTTCGCCTCCTGGTGCAGCTTCGTCACCCCGCGCATCCCCCTGTTGGCGGATGCGTGAGGCCGAGCTTTCGGCCTGCTGGACGGCCGCTTGCTCGATGAGAGTTTGCACCTCGCGGTGCATGTCTCGAGCCTCGGGGGTCGATGGTGCTGGCATGGCCCGTAGCAGCGTCGCGGCGGCGACGAGCTTCTGGCTTGCTCACGGCGGGACGTCCGCGTTGTCCGCGTTGGGGGGCGGTATTGAGGCGGTCACGGACTGTCGGCCCCGGCTCCGCGCGCGTTCGCCACGCGCGAAGCTTCCCCCGCCATTGAGGCGCGGAGCAACCGCAGCTGTCGGCGTATTCCTCCGCCGGCTTGGCCTCGAGCTCGCGGGCTTGGGCCGGTGTGCGTCGACGTCGGCCCCGGCGGGGGAGCGCTTGGCCCTGCGGCCGGGCGCGCGGCGATCCACGGGGCGGGCGTGACTTCCCCGTCTCCCGGCGCTGCCGCACCGGCGGCGTTGGCGGGTCGTTGGTGATGACGGCGCAACACTCCCGCGTGGGGTCGTAGCTCCCGGTCTTGGAGTCGTCGGAGCGACCAAACCGGTAGTCCGTGGCGTCGAGGAAGCGCCCGAACGCGGCCCCGGGTCCGGCACGCGGAGAAGTCCCACTCCGCGTACCCGTGGCGGTTGGCGGGTGGCATCGTGTCGACGGAGCCCAGGGACGACTCATCTGCTGCTGAGGTGCCGGGGTCCCTGGCGACGAAGATGTGGCGGCCGGGTGGAACCCGCCACATCGTCGTGTTGACGTTGGCGTTGTAGGCCGTCGTGGCGCCACGCAGCCCGATGGGAATGCGCGGTCGGAGGCCGCGCGCGGTCCCGGCGGGGTGGTGGCGGCGGTCGTGACGGTGGGCGCACCGCGGCCGGGCGGCGGCGCGCTCCGCCTGCCGCCGCTCGGACCGCGCCCGACGCGAGCGTTGCCCGGAGCGACGGTGGCGTCGTGGCGCCGACGGACCCGCGGCCTCCGTGCTGCGGGCGCCTACGCCGGAGTCGTGCGCGTGGCGGGGGGTCCGATCGGACCGGCCCCGACGCCGCGCGCGGAGTTCCTCACGGTTAGTGAGGCGCATGAGATAGCCATTCCCCGTGGCACCGAAAGTTCAGATCCCCGAAGCGGATCTCGAACCCGGCCGGGAGGGGGTCCGAGCTACCCATGCAGTAGCGTGTAGCACGGTATTCAGTGCGGATCACCATGGAGGGAGTTGGCGAAACGACCTTAGGCGCTCGCTGGCCCCACGGTGGGCGCCAACTGTCGGTGCGGAATATGGTCCCGACACTCACCAGTAGATAGCGCCGTGGTCTATCCCTCAATGGTCGATGCTAAGCAACAAATGACACAAGGTTTTATCCTGGTTCCGGCCAAGGGGGCCGTACGTCCCGACGAGGGGGTGTGCTCGTGGCACTGTATTGCTCAGCACCGGTGGTGCTTGTAGTGGGGCAAGTACAAGCAAGGCGGGAGAGGAAGTGTGGCTTCCAAGTCCCTAGAGGAGTGGCTGAAGATGTTGTGGGAGAATAAGAGAATGAGTGCACGGTGTCTCGTGTTTTTTCTCCCCCGCCGGTGGGGGGCTCGCCTCCCCTTTTATAGGCCAAGGGGGGCGGCGAGTTACATGCACGCCGCGCTATCCAGCTAAGTGGGGGTGCACGTCGTGCTACGCGCGTAGAGTGGGCGGCCGTCGGATCGACCTCCGCGGCGATGCGGTCATGATGGCACGACTTGTAGCCGAACGGTGGCGGTTCGAGGGTAGGGGAGCGGCGGATGGCGGTGATGTCCTCCGATAGGCTCGAGGGAGGTGCGCGCCGGCCGTACGGCGCACGGGGAGTTGGCAGAACGGCGTTCCTTCCCAACGCGCCTCACGGGGCCGGAGTCGTTGCTACAGGGTCCGGCGTGCGCCTGCACGTGCGGGTACGGCGGCCACGGTTGTTACGGTGGCGGGGATGGCAGTCCCCCGGCCTACCGCCTCCACCTAACCCTGTAGGGTCACAAGAAAGTACATCGAGGGTGCGCCGGCCCCCTTTCGAGGGCTCGGCGCGTTAGCCGTGCGGGGGCGTGCGCTCGGTGTCACGGGACGACACCGGCCGCCGCGCACGGTCCATCCCCACAGTGGTGGGGATGGGCTCCTCCACGGGGAGTTGGTGCGGCGGCACGGGGCGCGAGCCCCGGGCGCATGATGGCGGCGTCCCGCGGCGTCGGGGCGTTAAATGCCCGTGTACGGGACCGGCGCACGCGTGCGGGGGCGCCGTGAGCGTGGCGGGCCCGCCGAGGGCGGAGCAAACCCTCGAGCGAGACGAGACCCGCTCGAGGGGGAGCGAGCTCTCGAGCGGGGCGGGGACCGCTCGAGGGAAGAGTTGCCCCTCGAACGGGGCGGAGCCCGCTCGAGGAGGAGCGCGCCCTCGAGCGAGGGGGAGCCTGCTCGAGGGGTCTTCTAAGCGGGCCGTCTTGGTGGGCCGTCGGAGTCCCGCGGCGTAGGCCATGTCCTGTACGGTTAGTTACCTGCATGGTTAGGCTTAGCGTGTTTCGATACCGGGATTTAAGTGAGGATTTCCCCGTTGCTTAAGGGGACCCCTAGGGCTGTCCCCGACAAGCTTAACAAAGCGACGAAGAAAGATCACTTCCCCCTACCGTTCATTGACGAGATGCTCGAGAGGTTAGCAAACCACGCTTATTTTTGCTTTCTCGATGGATACTCGGGGTTCATGCAAATTCCCATTCACCCGGAAGATCAACATAAGACCACGTTTACGTGCCCTTACGGAACGTTTGCATATAGGAGGATGCCCTTCGGCCTATGCAACGCTCCGGCCTCTTTTCAACGTTGCATGATGGCCGTATTTTCGGAATTCATCGAAGAAATTGTTGAAGTGTTTATGGATGATTTTTCTGTTTACGGGAAGACGTTCATGGATTGCTTAGCAAACTTAGAAAAGGTCATTACGAGGTGTGCGGAGGTAGACTTGTTGTTAAATTGGGAAAGTGCCACTTCATGGTTAAGCAAGGCATAGTGCTCGGACATGTCATATCCGAGAGAGGAATTGAAGTGGACAAGGCTAAGGTAGAGACGGTTGAGCAACTCCCACCTCCTACGGATGTTAAGTCCTTAAGGAGCTTTCTAGGCCATGCCGGATTCTATAGAAGATTTATAAAGGACTTCTCGAAGATCACTAAGCCTTTAACACATCTCTTTCAAAAGGATGTGGCTTTCGACTTTGATGAGAAGTGCCTAGCGGCATTCCGGACCTTGAAAAATGCGTTGGTGAGTGCTCCCATCATTCAACCTCCGGATTGGAGCCAACCTTTCGAGATCATGTGTGACGCAAGTGACTACGCCGTAGACGCGGTCTTGGGTCAAAGAAAGGAAGGTCGAGTTCACGCCGTTTACTATGCTAGCAAAACTCTTAGTGGGGAACAATTAAATTATGCCACTACGGAAAAGGAGTTGCTAGGGGTGGTATTCGCTTTCGAAAAATTCAGATCTTACATCATGAACTCGAAGGTCATTGTTTACACCGATCACGCAGCCATCAAGTATCTCTTGGCTAAGAAGGAAGCTAAACCACGTTTGATTCGTTGGATCCTTCTTCTCCAAGAGTTTGATGTTGAAATTCGTGATAGAAAGGGGGTGGAAAATGTTGTGGCCGATCATTTGTCTAGGATGAATCGTGGACAAGATGATAAAGAGCCCATAGAAGATAAGATGAGAGATGACCACCTCTATAGAGTGCTTGATAAAGATACTTGGATGATCGACATCATTCGAGCAATTCGAAAGATGCCCCTCGATCATCTAGATAAAAACACTCAAAAGAAGATAATCTCTGAAAGTAAGAAATATTTTTGGGATGCACCATACCTCTTCAAACTTGGCAATGATGGAGTAATGAGAAGATGTGTGCCAAGAGAAGAAAGGGTAGAGATTTTGAGAAAGTGTCACTCGGCGGAGTACGGTGGACACTATAGCCATTTTCGAACCCAAGCAAAGGTATGGTCGAGCGGATTCTATTGGCCGGAAATGCATGAAGATACTAAAAGATATGTTGCATCATGCCCCGAATGCCAAAGAACCGGAAACATCTCTCAAAGAAATTCTATGCTTTTGAAATACAACTTACAAATCGACATATTCGATGTATGGGGTATAGACTTCATGGGGCCTTTTAAAAACTCATTTGGATTCGAGTACATCCTTGTTATGGTTGATTATGTATCCAAGTGGGTAGAGGCTATACCATGTCGTAAAGCTTCCACGGAGGAGTCCATTACTATGAACAAGAACGTGATTTTTCCCCGTTTCGGTACACCGAGAATCTTGATAAGTGATGGAGGAACTCATTTCACAGGGAAGAATTTCAAAAAGTGCTTGTCCAAGTTGGGAATTGAGCATAGGGTCTCTACGGCCTATCACCCACAAACCAACAGACAAGCGGAGACGTCAAATAGGCAATTAAAAAGCATACTCAACAAAACCATAGAGAAGGGAGGCAAAGATTGGTCAAAGAAATTAGACGGAGCTTTATGGGCTTATCGAACGGCGTTTAAAACACCGATAGGTATGACCCCTTATCAATTCGTCTATGGAAAGGCTTGCCACCTTACGGTTGAGTTGGAACATAAAGCCTATTGGGCGATTAAAGAGATGAACCTTGATCTCGATGCCGCGGTGGTGAAACGAAGAATCCAAATAAGTGAGCTAGAGGAGTTGAGGTTGAAAGCATATGAAAACGCAAGCATATACAAGGAGAGAATCAAAAGTTGGTATGATAAAATATTAAAGAAAAAAGAATTTAAAGAAGGAGATAAGGTCCTCCTCTACAATTCGAGGTTTAAAACCTTCGGAAAGGGGAAATTGCAAAGAAAATGGGACGGACCTTATGTTGTGCATTCGGTGTTCTCCAACGGAGCGGTAACCATTATGGATATAAACGGCGATCAATTTGTGGTGAATGGTCAGCGGCTTAAGGTTTACTACGAACCCGACGTTGTGCCCCTTCACCATGTTGACGTCTTCACCATGGAGGAAGAGCCCGAACGTCCCGCCTAGGACGAAAAACAAGGCACGAATTTCTGTAAATAGTTTTTCTCTTAGTTTTCTGGAGTTTTTTGCGAAGATTTACGGGGCCAACTTTTTCCCATGGGCTAAGGAAGAAAAAATAGGGCGGTGTGCAAAAAACCGGACCGGCCGGCCCCGGCGGGGGGGTGGGCCGACCGGCCCCGGCGGACCGGCCCGAGAGGGTCCCGGCGGCCGATGACATCGAATTTCGCCGAATTGCTCCTTTTTGACTTCCTTGTTTGGTCGAGAAAATTTTAAGGGAAGTGTAAAAAAGGAAAATAAGGTTCCCGGGGCTTTTCTCTCGGGACTATTTATTTGGCCGAATTGGGAGCTCGAGCATCAAACCTTTCAAGCAATATTTTGCACCCTTGTAGCAGCCATTGTGCCCCCAAGGAGCTTAGAGTTGAAGCTAGAAGCCAAGAAGCCATCGATGGAGGAGGCGATGCGATGCGAGCTCAAGCTACCCGTCAAGAGGACCGCACGCATCCGTTGCGGAGGGCGTGTCCCGACCGGAGCTCTTGCATCTCTCAACCCCGTTGAAGGAGAAAAGGTCCCTACGCCCGTTCGAAGGTCGGCACGCATCCAAGGCATCAAGCGCAAAGACTACAAGGAGGTGTCGCCAGAGCCTAAGGATTATGGGGGTAGCGACTACTCCGACGATCGTAGCCCGAGCTCTTGGGCGGCCGCCGGAAGAGATGATGATGATTGGGATGAGCAGCCCAAGGAAAGGACTCCCGAAGGCCCCAACGGCGACGGCAACGAAGGCAACGAAGGTGACGACAATGAAGGTGGCAACGACGGTAGTGACGATGGTGGAGATAATGGCAACGACGACCCCTTCGGATTGCATCCGATGTGTTGTCGAGCTTGCCGTCAATCCATCGCGGATCTCTACACGTCGGCCGACGAATGTCTCCAAGCCATGGAAGCGATGAAGCAGCGTATGGAGGACTTGGAGCGCGCAGTTGAAGACGACTACAAGTTCCTAAACCGTAACGTGCGCAAACTTTTCAGCATGGTTGGAAACATGAGAGGCAAGTCGTGCAATACTTGCTTGAAGTACCACTAGATCTAGTTTTCCCCTTAGGATTTTTGTAAGATACGACGAGGACGTCGTATGCTTTAAGCGTGGGGGAGAGCTAGCTCGCTAGCCTTAGCTTTTGAACTTCAAGTTTAGGTTCGGTTTAATCTTCGTGTGTGAGTCTTAGTGTTTTAATGAGTCTTTAGTTTTTGAGTGTGTTTTAAAATTTTTGCAAGTGTCTTAAATTAGTGTTGAGCCAAGAAAATCAAATAAAAAGAGTCTTTATATATATCTTTGTGTTTTATGTATTGCTTATCTTTATTCACTTGTTTGTTTAATCTTCGATTCTTGATATATGAACATAAGTATGTGGTTTGAAAAACGTTTACCGTGGTGCTTAGTGGAATTGCTACTGCTTAAAGTACCCATACCACACTTCGATCTTGAGCTTCACATGTTAGTTGTGCTATGTTCAATGCTAAAAGTTGGAGGATTTCAGTTCTGAAAATTATCTTAAAACCATTGTAATGAAGGTTAGCAAAACCTCTTTTTCCAAGTTGAGAGTAAGAAAAAAATTCCTATCCAAAGCCAAGTTTATTTTTTTCGCTCCACCATAAGTGTGATTAGCACAATGAGTTAGGCTAGGACCCTTCTCTCTTTGTGAGTTTTAATTTCGAGCAATGATCATGTTCTTGTGCTTATCATTTGTTGCTAGCCTCGTCATATATTCGGTTACGTGACCTTCACAACGGAAGTCACGTTCATCGCCGAATTCCATACTCAACCCTATACATCTCTTTTGTACATCGTATTCCTTGAACACAACCTATTTTCAAAGTTTCGTCTCGTCTCTAGCATGATTTATTTAAAATTTCAGATTGTATGCATGCGAAGAAAGAGAGAATTGAAAGCTTTGAAAAGTTGTCAAGAGAGAGAAGAAAATAAAGAGAAAAAGTATGAGTATGGAAAAGAAAGAAAGAAAGAAAGAAAAAAATTATATGTCAATGAAAGAAGAAAAAGAAAAAAAGATGAGGTAGCAATGAAGATATGAGAGGGATGGATCAAGTGAAAGAAAAGAAAAATAAAGTGTAAGGAAGGATGTCATGTTGTTAAGAGACGAAACTTTTACTCTATTTCCAACCATGTGCAATCCGACAAGGAGGACATCATTGGTGCCTTGTAGTCACAATTTTCTTTTGCCCTTGCACATGTCCACCATTCTAAATCTTCTCATCCTTGATATCCCTACATATGGTTGATTCTCATGATCATTGGCTTTGAAAGGTAGACAACCATTAGAGGAAGTTCTTAGTTTGACAATACTTGTGTTGATTGCGCTAGCCCTACCTATAGCTCCACTTTACGTGATATATGAGAGATTAATGGGAGGTGAGAGTTTTATAAAACTTGGTTAGGATAGCCACTTCATATGAGTGACTTGAGAGAGCTTGGAGAAAGGTTTTTGTCTAATACTTGTTGCAGGAATTTTTGTTTTGAAAATCATAAAAAACCCTCCGATGGAAGCAAAGAAGTAAGCATGGCTGAAATTGAAAGCTTCGAGTGAAGAGTTTGAGTTGTGGGGTAAATCTTGACGTGGTAAAAATTCTAAACGCCCATGTTTATGTTTGATGAACATTACTTTATGTTTATGTATTAAAGATGAAGGGATTGACTAACTTGTGAAGAAGGATAAGTGGTACATGATTACAACACCTTGGACGAAGTTCTTTTACGAGTACTTGCTCGAAGACGAGCAAGAGCTAAGCGTGGGGGCGATGTTGACGGTGTATTTTGGTGAACCTAGCATGTTCATTACACTTTGGTTTGGATTTGATTATGGAACTAACCCGCCACTAGGCACACTAATCATATACCAAGTTCATCTTTGTGCATGCATTTGGAAGTGTTGTGTTTATGTAGGAAAACATGGACATAAAGAACGGATTCGCAACAAGTTCAAAGGAGCATTTACGGAGTCTTGTTCGTGTTCATGAGCTTGATGAAATCACTTCCAATGGTGGTGAGGACCGAAGTGCTACGAGGAACACCCCCGGGGATTAAAGTGTAAAAGATCGAACTTCATGCGAAGAGAACCTCCATCTTGGACGCGAAGATAACAGAATCAAAATCATGCAAGTGGAGGGGGCAAAGTACATAAGTGCATGAGGACCCACGGAGCAAAAGGGGCAACCGAACCGGGCCGGGTGGGCACAGGCCGGCCGGCCCGAGCCGGCCGGCCCGGCTCGGTCCCCGGCACCGGTTCGGTCCCGTTTTCCTTGCCCTCGAAGGATCTTCAACCCTAAAAGCCCCGAGGCGCCGCCAACACCGAGAGAGGATTCATTCGCACCAGAAGGCCATCCACAAGCTAGAGAGAGAGGAGGAGGATCTCCGGCGGGAGATCAACCACCTCGAAGGAAGCACCCTCTCGTGGAGAAGAAGGAAGACACCGGCGGAAGGGAAACCATGATCAACGGTGCCATGATCAGCACCTTGATGGGTTGTAATCGATCTTGAGATGTAATCGATCTTGAGATGTAATCTCACTTTGTCGGATTATCTATCTATCATCTTGTGTTGAATATGCTTTAATGTTTAAGGTTAGCTACCATGCCGTAAAGGGAGTAAGGCCTCAATGCTTCCTTGGATCCATTCAATACGCCGTGTCCATCAAAGGTCTAGTCATGAATACCTTCGCGTAGTGATAGTACGAGAGGAGGGAAAGGGCGAAACCGTGGTCACAACCCCGATAGATTAGATTGGTTTTCATGTCTTTAAGCGATTACATGCTCTAGTATCATAGACCCGTGGGCGAGTGTCTTCTACCTTGATCGTTTATCATTCTCTCTAGTGTAGTTTAGTTGTTTTCTAGTTTAATAGTAAGTTAGGGTTTTAGTAGCTAGTGTGTCGTTGTAGATCGAACGCTTGTAATCCCCTTGCTCCGCGGATTGACAAGAACCTTGGGAATCCCGTGGTGAAAAAGGTGTGGGGTCCGTATGCTTGCGGATCGTAGAGGGATACGTCTTTTATCCGTCAACAGTACCCATCAACACTGCTGCTCCCTCTGGGACGTCAACCAAGGTGGTGAAGTTGAGTTTACCCTGCTTGACTTGCACCATGGGCTTCTTGCCTTGGTTCCCTGACGGAAGCTTGAGCTTTCATTCTGCTTTTTCTACCTGGGCTTAAGGCACTCATTGGCATAGTGTCCAGGCTGCCCCCAATTATAGCAGCGACGATCCTTGATAGCACTGTTATTAATGTTGTTAGCCGGGGGTGCACTAGGCTTGCATGGCTGCTGTTGTGCCTTACGGAATTGAAAGTTCCCAGATGGCTTGTTCTGAGATGGAGTCACCCTCCAGTGTCCAGTTGAAGATGACTGAGGAGGACCCTGAGTACCTTTCTTGATAAAGCGGAATTTCTTGCCTGACCCACCAGTAGCAGTGAATCCTGCCTGTCTCTTTCTATCCCTCTGGGCTTTGGACATTGCATCCTCTTGAGAAATGACCTTGTTCACCAGGTCCTGATAATTGTTAGGCTCATAAAGATTAAGCCTCTCGTAGAGATCTCCATGTAGCCCATCACGGAATCGCTCTATCATCTTGGCATCGTTGTCAACATGATGCCCACCATACTGACACAAGGCATTAAATTTCTTTGCATACTCGTACACCGTATCGGTGCCTTGCTTTAGAGCAAGCAACTCCTTCATCTTTCTATCCATGAGACCTTTAGGAATGTGATGTTCCTTGAAGGCCTGCTTGAATTCAGCCCAAGTGATCTGGTGTCCGGCAGGAATCATGGTCTTGAAGTTCTCCCACCATATCAACGCTGCACCACGGAGCTGTAGGGCAGCGAAGCTGGCCTTTCGCTCCTCGGAGCAGGGCAAGGTGAACACAGAGAACTTGGCCTCAATGGCCCTGATCCATGCATCAGCAGCCAGTGGCTCCTTGGCCTCTTCAAAAGTCGGGGGCTTCATGGCATAGAAATGCTCATACTCAGTGACTCGAGGCTGGCCATCGATGTTCTCCCCACGGGGATTATTCTGCAGCTGCTGAGCAAGTTGCTGCTGCGTTTGCAAGAGCTGCCTCATCACCTCAGTTTGGGTGACCATAAACTGCTCTTGAATGATCATGTTGGAAGGAGGAGGCGGAGTGTCACTCCCACTTGCACCAAAACCATTGGGAGAAGCACGAGTTTGTCCCACCATCTGAAATCCATGAGATTTTCATTAGTTACATATTCACAAGCTTGTTTACATCATCCAAAAGAAGAATATGCAAACGAAAACTCATAGCATTAATTCGGTGAAAACTGGACAGCACGGCTGAGTTACTAGAAAATTCATAACTCTTTGCCCGCATTAGCAAAAACTCCCATTTTTGGTCAGAAAGTGCAAAATTTAATGAGCTCCAACATTGGTATTCAACCTGAGGTCTAATTCCAATGTTAACATGCCCGAAAAATTCCAACACCGAGGTTCTGCCTAGCTGTTTTTGCTGTAGGCCTAACTGCACAACTTTCGCTACAATTCTTGATACGCTTATGCACTGGTGGTAAATTTTGGTGAGCTCATTCTCCACAACATAACGCACAAGATTGGTATTCAACACAAGGTGAAACTTTGATCACAACAACCCTAATTTATTCATTGAACATGACAACATCGAGATGTCCATCCAAGCATTACACGATGCGGAGTCTTTTGGACCACTTACAAACTTATGTACAACAAAAGGTCATCGATTATACTCTCTAAGCAGCCTTTACCCTTACACAAAAGCCAGCTGAGGAAGCTAGACTAAGAGTACATGATCATCCTCCAAAAGACAACTGCTAAAACCACTAATAGCCCGCAGCGGAGCCAGTGCTAGTGTCCGGAGAGTCGGGTGGTGGACCACCAGCACTGTCCTCGCTCAAGCCCGAAACTCCCCGTAGCTCGTACGGAGCGGCGGGTGCGGGCGGTGGTGCGATCGGCGGCTGCTGACCCTGCTGGGCCATCGCCTGCCACACCTCTACCTCCATCTCCGTCTCAGCTACCTGGTTTTGCATCTCCATCACGTTCTGCACCAAGGCAAAACGCTGGGCCTCAGTGTGAGCTAGCTGCACCTGAGTCGTCTCAAGAGCGTGCTCTCGGGCAAACAACTGCTCCGTGAGCTCGGCACACTCCTGGTGCCACTGAATGCGCTCATCCTGAAGCGTAACAATCTCCTGCTGGGGTGAGCAACGGTCTGGTGCTCGTACTGAAGGTCAAGGGTGAAGATATCCCTCATCGCTGTGGAGTCCATCAACACCACTGAGAGCATACCCTGAGTGGAAAGACGAAACACCTGCATGTTGTACACCACCTCCAAGAACCTCAGAAGCTGGCGCACAACAACCGCTGGAGGGTCTGCCGTGAGCAACACGTCGGTGAGCGAGAGACGCTCTCGCCAAGCAGGGTCGAGTGGGTCCATGGCCGGGAACAAACCCAGTGCAGTGAGCATCACCTCGTCCGGGTGCTGCTCGCAGAAAGTGTGAAGGATCTGCATGGCCGCGGACTCAACTGACTCGACACCGCGGTGAGCAAAGAACATCAAGCTCAAGTCCGCCCACTCCGGGTCCTCGGGGTGAGGAAGCACGGTAGTGGTTGTGCGGGCATAGGGAACACCCTGGTCCCAAAAAGAGACCACCTCGTACAGCGGCGGCGTAATGTAGCCCACCTCACTGAGAGTCTCCCACAAAATGCAGGGAAAACCCTCCCAGTGAAGGGCATCGGTACAAATGGTACCGTCCGCGTCGATCTCGTAGATCGGTGGCTGCGCCATCTGTACAAGAATTAAGAACTACACGTTAGATATCAATCGACATCAACGAGCAATAGGGTAAAATCTGGCAGGTATGAACAAAAATTCATAACATAAAAAACGGAGCCCCAAAAAATTCCCAATATTTCACAGCAACTTAATGACAAGATTATGCACACTTTTGGTATTCAAAGGTAGATCTATATTGGACTGGAATATACTCGAAAAATTTCATTTGCCGAGGGATGCTGCTCTGAAAAACAGCAGAACAGAGGCTCGCTAAACTGAGCATAAATCTCTGCACAAAATTCCTAAAATCCTGAAAAATTCACAGTGGATGCTCAACTTGATAAGAAACAACTTTCCTAAAGGATGTCTAGTCAGATTCCTTACATATTTGGCTACAAAAATTGAGAAATGACAGAGACAGAATCTGCCAGAATTTTCCTAAACTCAAAAGAGAGGAAAACCTGATCTAAGATCAACCAATTTACTTAGAAAAAATATTCAAGCAAGAAGGACCAATTTTAGGTTCAACGAAATTTTAATCATGAATGCACACGTCTTAAACGAACTTACACCACTAGATCCAAAAGACGTAGTTAGTGCCGGTGGCAAGCTTATAATCGGCTCTCCTTATAATAACTAGTCGGAGCTACTCGATTCGCACTTAACGACTCACGAACGTTGTTAGTGTACCTGCAGAAAATGAACCTTTCGTACCAACACATCACGAAAGTGTCCACATACATTACCGTTCACTTATAGCAACGGTATCCATGCGTCAAGCCGCTGCATGGAGAGTGTCCAACATCGGACACCCTCCGTTTGAATGGAGTGTACCCTTGCCTCGCATGATCGACATGCGGAATGCACACGTATGAAACACGTGGCGACACCAAAACTCATATCCAGACATGAAGATGGGATCCGTGGAATGTATCACTCCATCAACCCTCGCAATTCCCGTGATGTGGAACAGCACACGTATGAAACACGTGGCTCATCTAGTTTGGTTGTGCAATAAAGTAAGTCTGGCATAAAGTAAAGTGCTGGAAGTTAGCAAAATACACCATAGATTCTTATGCCACCTTAAAGAACCCAAAATTTCCCTCTAGGGCCTCTCGATCTAGATCATTCCTTAACGATCCAACGGATTTTCAAAATCCAACCAAACTTGGCAAGTTTTATTGTAAACCATGTGATTAGTAGTAATCTAATCACTCCGGTGCATACGGATGCTCTGATACCAACTGTGACAACCCCACCCGAGATAATTCCATACTATCGCTTAAACCACTCCATTTGGTCATTAAGCGATAATAAAAAAGCATCCCGTTGAGTGTTGCTGGGTTAACACTCGGTAAATCACTTGACATCATAAAGAGGATCGAGCGTATGCATTAAAACTCCCACGAAGGAGAGTCCAGAGTGCCTTACAAATTAAACTATCACATCCCCGTAGGGTTCATATTACAAACATAGTTCTTTGACATGAAAGGAAATAGTTCAGAGTTTATTTAAAACAACGGAAGATAGCTAAATGGTACGATCACATCATAGGAGGCCTGTCCATGATGCAATCACTCCTCGTCATCCACCCAGTCCAGCTCCCAGCCGGGTGGAAGTTCTCCGGGCCACACATCAGATGCATTACCTGGAAACAACATTTATACAGCAAGGCTGAGTATACTAATACTCAGCAAGACTTACCCGTCTAAAAGAAAGACTTTACCTCTAATTATGCAAGGCTTTTGGCTTGTGGGTTTGTTTGCCAAAAAGCTACTAAGTAGTGAATCCTTACTTTCACATTTTAGCTCAAGTTCTAGTAGAAGTTATCATTACTAAATCAGCAACTATTGCAACCAAAGTTGTACAAACAAGTAATCAAAGTAATAATCTTCACAAAGTTCCATCATAAAGGGATATCATGGCCAGTCGGGTAAGTAGTCTCAGATGACGGTGAGAGGCCGACAATCGATTGATTCAAAACCTTGCAAGGTGGACCTAAACACACGGGAGGTGCCCTCACCAAGAGTTCACCAACCAGGTGGTTCCCGTCATTCTTCGGTTTGGGGATAATAGCTCACAGCTTAAGTACAAGGTTTATCTGGGCTACGCCACAAAGGTCACTGTAACATCCCAGATTACATGAATTAATCAAGATTAATTAACTTCTAAGCATGTTTGACCTGATTGGGCACACTTTTGCACAAAAGTCCTTAGTCAAAATCCCAAACCCCGGTCAAACCCTAGATCTCACTAAAGGCTGATTTCGTTTTCTTGCGCGTTCTCCAAATTTCATTATAGAAGTTCAAAATCGGCCAATACGAAAGTTGTTCGTTATTTCCGGGAACACATTTTTCGTAATTGGCGGACATTCCAATTTTGAGTGCAAATTGGTCAAAAATCGATTTGACTGCGCTGTGAACAGTAACTCGAGCCGTGGAAAAACTGCAACTTCGGCCGACGTTCCCGGGCAAACCGTTGATCAAAACATATGTCGCCCTTTGGGAAAGTTGTAGGTCTATAGCTCCTCTACAACTTTGCTTTTGGGAGATTTTCAACTTAGTTGTCACTTTAGGGAGTTATGCATTTTCGAATCTGTGCAAATGAAATAAAAAAGAGCACCCTAGCGACTCTCGCGCCATGGACGTCGTGGCTGAGCGCACCACGCGTCGCCCGCCGATTCCTCCGGCGTACGGACGTTTCTGTGCCTCCGCTATGGACTTCCCCCACGCCTGGATTCCTCCGCCCGTTCCCGCGCCGTGAGCCGCGCCAACGCGCGCCCCCCGCCGGCGGAGCCACGCGCCAAGCCACGGCGGCCGCAAGGCCGTGCGACGCGCGTGCGCCCGCCGGTGTTTTTCGCGGCATATAAGAGGGAGAGAGGGTGTGTCGGCGCTCGTTCTCCTCGTCCATCTCGCCGTGCTCGCCGCCCGTCCATTGCCGGCGCGCAACCACCGGCCGCCCGCGGGGGGTGCGGCGCGCGCGCCATGGACGGCTCGCGCGCGGCCGGCCCGCGCGGCCGAGGCCACCTCCCCGCCGGGATCGGTCCACGGCAACTCCGGGCGCCGCCCTCCGGCCAAGTCCGGCCGCCGTCGGCCCTGGATTCCGGCCGCCGGCGCGGGCAGACCGCCCCAGGGGGCACATTGCAGTGATTGAGTTCTTTGCGGGGGAATTTATGTAAGTTTCCAGGGACCCGGCTGTAAAGGTCGTTTTAGGGTTTCAGCTGCAACTTCGAAACTTCACTAAAAATCGTAAAAAAATCAGAAAAATGCAAACCCAATTTTGTTGGGTTCGTGGTGAAGAAATCTATCTTTTCTAGAAAACATGTATAGGGTTTTTCTGTACAGTTTTTAAATTAAAAATTCAAACTCAGTTTGGAGTGTTTTTAGTGTGATTTAAAATATACACATGCTATGAACTTGAATTTTGGATATGTTGCTCTTTATAGCATGTCTAGATCTGTGGCAAAAGTTTGCATGATTGTGATGTATATATTTTTCAATTATGATTTATTTAAGCTTTATGCTAGAATGAGTTTGATGCTTTTTATAGCCCCTTTCATGAACTTTTCTGCAACCATAAGTGCATCCTAGGGCTTTGCCTTGATGATTAGTACCTCTGGTAGAGTGGATGTGATTTTAGGGAATTGTTTAATAGGTGTTTTGGATTTAATCTTGTGTAGGAGCTTAAATTCAAAATCTGAAAAATAATTTGAATCTGCACTTATGCTTTGGTCAGAAACTCATTTTTGGCATACATGGCCTTTAGGAGAAAGTTGAGATCAAAAAGTTTATTAAATCTTTTTATATGAATTAATGTTGATTTACTAGGCTGAAATTTGTCTTTTTCGTAAAAATTAATTTATAAATGATTTTAAGCCAAATTTTGGTTTGAGAGCTTAATCTAAGCATATGTTGCTGTGTGCAAAAGATTAGTTTCTTTGTAAGTGTTTTTGATTCAATTTGGATTTATAGTTGAAAGGCTTGTTTTAAGTAATTAAAGAAGGAAATGGAAATTAAAAGTGCTAAATTGAAAAATCATCTTTGTTTCTGTTTTTATCAATTTAAAAACACCCCCTTGCTGTTTGGTGAAGTTAAGTAACTTAAAATGCTTAGATGTGCACACAATCACCATCAAAGTAATGTTTTGTTTATTATCACACACCCTAATAATTTCTGTGAGAAACTAATAATGTTTGGATGAATGTGTCCAACAAGAGTTGGTTTTGTGGTAATTCTCCCACCTGCACCATAATCTAATGCATGTGCATGTAAACGTGTAGATCTTCCCGACGGGACGTACACGCTTACCCAGGAGGAGGAGGGAGCAGCTAGTGGAGAGTTGCATCAAGCTAGTGTGCAGCAAGACCTGGACCAAAGTCCAGAAGAGCCCAAGGCTTGTGAGGGTTTTGAGTCTGAGGAAGGCAAGCACCGGTGTCATCTAACCCATCTTTTATCAATGAAAATCATGTCCTTTACATTTCAGCACTTTCTTCTTTAATTTGTGCATTTAAGTTTCAAGAATTGTTTTGAAACCTAGATGCATGATCCTTAGAACTCCTATGATCTTTTACTAGTATGTTAGGAACGCTAGTGCCATGCTCTAAGGATACGGTAGAAGTCGAGTAATAACTCATTGCTCGCGAGATATAGGATGCTTATGTTGGAATCATAAGTTGGTTAAATTGACTCGCTCATGTGGTAAGAGCAATGGGTTCGGTCTCGACCGAGTAGCATGGTGTTGGTCCTAAGCTATTGAACGTACCAAGTGCTCGTCGAGAATGGGACCGGTAAGCCTAGTACCTTCTGAACCGGGGCGGGATCTTTCTAGCTACCCTCTTGGGATGTGTCTCCGGGCTAGCTACCCGTGGTATAGTGTGTGAGTCCGGACTGGTCGGGTTAGACCCTCCTGATAACCGTGTACCAGAGTTTGTAGCGTCTAATCCCAAACTGTGGGATGTTGGGAACCGCCTGGTCGGGGTAGACCCTGCATTTGCTTTTATTTGAATTCTTGGGGTCTACTTCTTCCGTGTATCTTGGGTTTACCTTGCAAGGATATAAATCGATCGATCGTTGGTCACTCGCCGTTATCTGAATCGACTTGACCACTGGCTACCCCATGTTTATTTATGGAACATTTTTGGATTAATATTGTTACCTGTTTAATATTGTTTGCACAACATGCTTGTTTAGTACAGGTGCTCACCTAGACTGATTAACATACTAGAATATGAGCTAAAACTTGAAAATAAGGATCCACTCTTAGTCGCTTTTGACAAAACAAACCCAGCAGCCAAAAAGCCTTGCATGTCTAGCTGTACTTTATTTTTGTCGGGTAAGTCTTGCTGAGTATTAGTACTCAGCCTTGCTTAATTTGTGGTTTTCAGGTAATCCCATCTGGCCTGGTTCTATCCCAGATGGTTGGGAGCTTGGATGGGAGAACGATGATGAGGAGTGATATGCATGGATGGCCTCCCGTGTGTATCATGCGCTAGTTTTATTTCCGCTGTCTAAACTTTGTTCATGTTTACTTTTATGTACAAAAACCTGGTTTGTAATAATGTTAAACTTGTGAACCTTTTTATGTAATGTAATGTGGTACTCTGGTCCCGCCTTCGTGTGGGCTTAGTGCATATCAGCGATCCTGTTGTATGTGATTTACCGGGCTTTACCAGGCGGAAGCGACAGAATAGTTCTTTATTATTGCTTAATGACCACGTGGACAGGCTTAGGCGATAATACGGAACTATTTTGGGCGGTTCTGTCACAGCTGGTACCAGAGCGATGATATGCACCAGAGTAATTAAAATACCTTAACAAACTTGTTTTTTGAATAAAAGTTGCCAAGATTAATAATCTTGCTAAAAGAGTAGGATGTTAAGGTTTAATCTAGTCCGAGAGGCCTTGGAGCGAATTTTGGGTTCTTTCAGGTGGCTAGTATTCTATGGTGTATTTAGTCTGACTTACAGCACATTTATTTATGTCAAAACTTACTTTCTTGAACAACCAAACTAGATGAGCCACGTGTTTTATACGTGTGCTGTTCCGCATCACGGGAATTGCGAGGGTTGATGGAGTGATCCATACCACGGATCCCATCTTCGCATCTGTTTATGAGTTTTGTGTCGCCACGTGTTTCATACGTGTGCATTCCGCATGTCGCTCATGCGAGGCAAGGGTACACTCCATTCAAACGGAGGGTGTCCGAGGTTGGACGCTGTCCATGCAGCGGCTTGATGCATGGATACCGTTTCTATAGTGAACGGTAATGAATGTGGACGCTTTCGTGAGTGCTGGCACGAAAAGTTCTGAATGTTCTGTGATCTTTTGCAAGTACACTAACCACGGTTGTTAGGCACGGTAATTAAGAAACGAATAGCTTCCGACTAGTTATTATAGGGAGAGACGTTTATATATGCCCTGCCACCGGCACTAACTTCGTTTTTAAGCTTAAAAGCTTTGTGAGAAAGTTTAGGATGCTTTCTGCATCATGTAAAAAGCTATTAAACCAAAAATGAACTTAAATCATGTGTCATTTGGTCTTTAGTTAAATTGTGTTTCTTAAGGATCAATCGTGCTAGTTTGATGCTTTGATGTGTGGTTAAGCAAAAAATTTAACTAGCTGCTGTCCAAATCTTCCTAAGGATTATCTAGAAAATTTCTGGCTAGGTGCTCTTTAGGGAAATTGTTCATCACCTAGTTAAGTTTGCTCCCTGATTTTCTCATGATTTTAGGAGGTTTAAAACTGAAGTTAGGATCAAAATGGCTAGCCTACGTCTTGCTGAATTGCTGTCAAAATTCTGAGTTAGGCAGAAAACTCGAATCTTTACTTATAGTTCCAAACAGAATTTGACCTGAGAATCTACAGCAAAAATGTTCATTACCTAGCATAGATCGTGCTGTGAAAATTTCATGGTAATTGGGTACTCATGTATTGAGTTATGGTCTTTTTAGTGAAGCTCTGTCCTGCTGTATTTCTGGTCAACAGCACTCCGAAAATGGACCTTTTGCACCCTTTTCCAATCTGAATTGGTTCGACCTTTGAATACCAAAAATGTGAGTTATAATATTGTCTAGTTGCTCACAAAAATTTGGAATTTTTGGGCTACTGGTTTTTCAGTTATGAATTTTTGTTCAGAACTGCCAGTTTTGCCATATTGCATGTTAAACTCATATTTTGGGTTCTAACGTGTGTTTGTAATTATTTTACAGATGGCTGCCCCTGGGTTTGTTGCGGTGGGCGCCGATGGCACATTTGCCACCACTGGCTTGCAGTGGGAGGGCTTCACACGCATTGCGTGGAAGGCCTTGTGTGCTGTCGGCTACACCACCCCTCCCTTCTACGAGGGGGTGGAGTACGAGGAGTTGGGCATACCGAGCTGCAGAGTTCGAGTGACTATGCTCCCCCACCCGGGCCACCCGGAGTGGGCAGACTTGAGCATGGAGCTCCTCTGCTTCCGCGCTGCCGAGGCAGTGGAGTCGACAGCCTTGATGGTGCTCCACGCTCTCTCCACCCACAGACCGCAGGAGATGCTTCAGACACCGTTGGGCTTGGTTCTAGCTTTGGACCCCAACGATCCTTTGTGGCTAGGCAGGATGGCCAATATAGCCACACTTCACGAGACTGTGACACCCTACGACACAGTACAGACTTTGGGCACGTGCTTGAGGGCCTTGTACGCTCTACAGGACCTTCGTCGAGTTATCGCAGACGACTTGGCTGGTCGTCTCACTGGAGCTACTTGGTACATCTACTGGGTTGTCGACCTCTTCACCGAGCAGTATGTTAAGTACACTCGGTGCGTGCGCATTATTGCCGACCTTCGGGATCGGATACAACGGCTCCGGGAGCGGGGCACACCGGTTTCGTTTGAGCGAGGTGACCACTTGCGGCAGCAGTTCGGACTTACGGTGGGCGGCGGGGGTCCGTAGGCTCGGCTGGTTGATAGGGATGCCGAGAGGCTTGTGCACCTTGAGCACATCCGGGATTTGCGGGGAGCGAGGTTGGGGACCTCGAGCTCGATATACAGGCCTTGGAGGGTGTTGTGGTTATGCTCCAGCAGGTGCACCACCCACCGGCTATTGTTGACGATGAGCAGATGGAGATCCAGCTGGACCTAGAGGAGGTTCAGGGCGTTCCCGGACTCGATTAGAGGAGCTTGGTGCTCTATCCTTTAATGTCGCGGGGAACTCTCCATAGTTTGTACATAGGACCTAGATCCTAGATGTTGTAGTAGGAAAACTTGACATGTACTCTTGTTAGCCCTTTTGGTTGGATTTTGGTGCTAGGCTGACTTAGAGTATTCTTTTGTGTAGCGAGAAGCTACATAGTGACCCCCCTATGTAATGGTGATCCACCAAATTTTGTAATCTGTAATTATGGTGGAAAAACACCTTTCCGGCAGCAAGCTGCCTAAGAAATGAAATGAAGAAAGCTATGGTCATTTCTGGATTTTGCAATGACTACCAAAGCTGTTCGAAATTTTATAATGGTCATGCTCACCAAAATTCAGCATTTTTGCATATGTAGTTTAAGAAATATCGAATTTTTAGTAAGCTGCTGGCTGCTGTCCAAACTGCTAGACAGAACTTTGGAAACTGAATTTTTCGACCCCTGTAAAGGATGAATCTGATCTGGAATTGAATACTAAAGTTGAAGCTTATAAAATTCTACACATGCTGACCAAATTTTATGAATTTCGGACTTCTGTACAGAGAGTTATGATTTATTTACTCAGAACTGTGATGCTGTCTGAATTCTGAAAGTTTCTATAAGTCTGAATTTTCGTATGCATATTCTTCTTGTATTCTTTTAAGCAAGATTTGAATATGTATCTAATGAAAGTTCAACTTTTCAGATGTATGATAACACACAGAATGACTCTCGGGGTGCGGGAGGCAGTGGGGATGCTCCTCTTCCTCCACCTCCACCCATGACACCCGCAGAAGCGTTCATTGCTGAGTAGACCGAAGTGTTGCGCCAAATACTTCAAACTCAGCAGCAGATTGCTCAAAGATTGCAGCAACTTGTGCGCAATCAAGGCCATGTTCAGGAAGGAGCTAATGCAGTCATGTCCTATGAAAAATTCAGGGCAATGAGGCCACCCCTCTTCACCAAGGCAGAGGAACCCCTAGAGGCTGATGCTTTCATCAGGGCCCTAGAGGCCATGTTTTCCATCTTCACACTGCCTTGCTCAGAAGAACATAAGGCAGGCTTCGCTGCTCAGCAACTGAGGGGTGAAGCATTAATCTGGTGGGAGCATTTCAAATCCATGCAGCCACAGGGTCACCAGATTACTTGGGCAGAATTCAAGAAAGCCTTTAAAGAGCATTACATTCCTAAGGGCCTTGTTGATAGGAAAATGAGAGAGCTAATGAATCTCAAGCAAGGCTCTGACTCAGTCTATCAGTATGCTCAGAAGTTTAATAGTCTCTGTCAGTATGGGGACTATCATGTTGATACTGATAAGAAAAAGATGGAGCGATTCCGTGAAGGGCTTGATGGAGAGCTCTGTGAGAGGTTGAACTTAATAAAAATTGATAGCTATCCTGAGCTAGTGAATTTGGCCATATCTCAGGAGGACGCCATAAAGAGAGCTCACCAGGATAGAAAGAGGAAGTTTAATCAAGCTTCAGGCAGTGGCCAAGGCAAGAAATTTAAATTTGTTAAGAAGAATGTGCAGGGTGCCACCCAGCCATCTTCAGCTGGACGCTGGGTGATGAGGCAATCTAAGTCTAAGCCGTCTGGCAACTTTGGCTACCGCAGCGCTCAGCAGACTGCTCCTAGGCCTAGTGCACCCCCACCTGCCCGCAACAATGATTATCGCCGTTGCTATAACTGCGGATAGCTGGGGCACTATGCTAACAAGTGCACACGCCCTCGACAGCAACATCAGCAAAGTCAGGGGCAAGGCTCTAAGGCTGGAAATCAGGGAAAGAAACAAACTGTGCAAGTGAAGCAAGGCCGTTTAAACTTCACCACAGTGGTTGATCTGCCAGAGGGAGCACCAGTATTGACGGGTACATTTTCTATCCGTGGTCGTCCAGTTACTATATTATTTGATTCTAGTGCTACTCATAGCTTTATTAATGTGAAAACTATGAGTAATTTGGACTTGAAGTGGTGTCATACTAAGCAGGCCTATATGATTGCCACACGGGTGGAAAGGTTGCTTCAAATCAAGTAGCTTTAAGCGTACCACTTGAGATAGGTAGCAAAACTTTTCCAACTAATGCGGTCACTATGTACCTAGAAGGGGTAGATGTTATCTTAGGCATGAATTGGATGACTCGGCACAAAGTTGTCCTGGATATTTCTGAAAGAATGTTAGAAATCAACTCACCTTTGGTCGGAAATTCAATTCTTTACCTTCCCCCAACAGGCCATAAAGGCTCATGTGTGTATGCAGCCATAACTACTCAACTTGAGGACATTCCAGTAGTATGTGAGTACATGGATGTCTTTCCTGATGAATTGCCTAGCTTGCCACCAGACAGAGATGTTGAGTTTGTCATTGAGCTACAGCCTGGCACCGCTCCTATTTCTAAGCGATCTTATAGAATGCCGCCCAAGGAACTTGCTGAATTAAAGAAACAACTTCAAGAGTTGCTTGATAAGGGCTATATCCGCCCAAGCTCATCTCCGTGGGGTTGTCCTACCCTCTTTGTGAAAAAGAAAGATGGTAGCCTGAGGTTGTGTGTGGACTACCGACCTCTCAATGCGGTGACTATCAAAAACAAATATTCGTTGCCCCGCATTGACATGCTATTTGACCAGTTGGCTGGAGCTAAGGTCTTCTCAAAGATTGATCTTCGGTCCGGTTATCATCAAATTAAAATCTGGCCTAGTGGTATTCCCAAAACAGCTTTCTCTACTCGCTATGGCTTATATGAATTCTTGGTTATGTCTTTTAGTCTCACAAATGCACCAGCCTACTTCATGTACCTTATGAATTTCGTATTTATGACAGAGTTGGATAAATTCGTCGTGGTTTTCATTGACGACATCCTTATTTTATCCAAGAATGAGGAAGAACATGCGGAACATCTTTGCATTGTCTTACAACGCTTGCGAGAGCATAAACTCTATGCTAAGTTCTCCAAGTGCGAGTTTTGGTTGGATAGTGTTAAATTTCTGGGGCACACTATTTTCAGCGAAGGCATATCTGTCGATCCAAGCAAAGTGCAAGAGGTTATGGATTGGCAACCTCCTAAATCAGCTCATCAAATCCGCAGCTTTCTAGGCTTGGCTGGTTATTATCGCCGTTTTATTCCGGATTTTTCTAGGATTGCTAAGCCTATGACCGAGTTGCTAAAGAAAGGTGTGAAATTTGTGTGGAGTGAGGCTTGTGATAAAGCTTTCGAAAAATTAAGAGAACATTTAACTTCAGCCCCAGTGCTAGCGCAGCCGGACAATTCAAAGCCATATGAAGTTTATTGTGATGCTTCAGGCACGGGTCTTGGTTGTGTTCTTATGCAAGAAAATCGGGTTATTGCCTATGCCTCACGAGCGCTTCGCCCTCATGAAAAGAATTATCCCACACATGACTTAGAGCTAGCAGCGGTTGTTCATGCATTGAAATTGTGGAGGCATTATCTTATGGGAACCCGCTGCAATATCTTCACTGACCACAAAAGCCTCAAATACATGTCACTCAATCTGATTTAAATATGAGGCAAAGAAGATGGTTAGAGTTAATCATAGATTATGATCTTGAGGTTCATTACCATCCTGGAAAGGCGAATGTAGTTGCAGATGCTCTAAGCCGCAAGGCTCACTGCAATTGCCTATCAATGGAACCTTACAGTGACACTCTATGTGAGGATTTGAGAAGGCTAAACTTGGAAATTGTTGAACAAGGAAGCCTAAATGCTCTTTCCGCAGAGTCTAACCTATTTGATAGAATTGTTAAGGCTCAACTTCAAGATGAGGGCATTCTCTTAATTAAACAAAAATTGCTAGAAAAGGATCCTAAGCATGATTGCTTCCGGAAGGATGAGAAAGATATAATCTGGTTTGGGCAACGCCTTGTTGTTCCAGATAATTGGGAATTGAAAAAGGAAATCTTTGATGAAGGTCATCTCTCTAAATTCTCTATCCATCTGGGGAGTAGTAAAATGTATCAAGATTTAAAGGAGAATTTTTGGTGGTCCAATATGAAGGTGGACATTGCCAAATATGTGTCGGAATGCGATACTTGTCAACGAATTAAAGCAAGTCACTTAAAACCTTCCGGTACTCTTCAACCCCTACCCATACCTTCATGGAAGTGGGATGACATAAGTATGGACTTTGTGTCCGGATTGCCACTCACATCTAGGAAACATGATTCCATCTGGGTTATCGTTGACAGATTGACAAAAACTGCTCACTTTATTCCAGTCCACACTACATATGATGCCAAAGATTATGCAAGTCTTTATATTGAGCACATTGTTCGCTTGCATGGTGTTCCTAAAACCATAATTTCCGATAGGGGATCTCTTTTTGTGTCACGTTTCTGGGAACAGTTACATAAGTCACTTGGCACAAAAGTCATACGCAGTTCAGCTTATCGTCCTCAGACTGATGGTCAAACTGAAAGAGTAAACCAGATTCTGGAGGACATGTTGCGAGCATGCGTGATTCATTTTGATAAGAGTTGGGACAAGTGTCTCGCCCTGGCTGAATTTTCTTACAATAACAGTTATCAAGCCAGCTTGAAAATGGCACCTTTTGAGGCTCTTTACGGACGGAGATGTCGTACTCCCTTGAACTGGTCACAGACCGGGGAGAGGAAATTCTTTGGTCCAGCCTTAGTGAAGGATGCCGAAGAAAAAGTGAGGGTAATCAAGGAAAATTTGAGAATTGCTCAAGAAAGACAAAAGAGTCATTATGACAAGGGAAAAGCACCTAGGGAATACAAAGTTGGTGACTTTGTGTACTTAAAAGTTTCGCCAACCAAGGTGTCCAAAGATTCAGTGTGAAAGGGAAGTTAGCTCCTCGCTATATTGGCCCTTATGAAATCATTCAAGTCTGTGGGCCAGTGGCATAGCGTGTTCAGCTGCCCGAACGATTCTCTGTCGTGCACAATGTGTTTCATGTATCACAATTGAGGAAATGTGCACATGAACCGGCTAGAGAAGTGATCGAAGAAGCTAATGCTTGGATTGAACCGGATCTCTCTGTTGTGGAACATCCTTTGAGAATTCTTGATGTAAAAGAAAGAAAAACTCGAAGGCAATCTGTAAAGATGTATAAAATCCAATGGAGTCATCATATGGTAGAAGAAGCTACATGGGAAACTGAACATTATCTCAATGAGAATTATCCGGGTTTTCTTGAATCAAGGCAAAGTAAGTTCCTTCCTCCTACTTCCATCTTTTAAATCCTAAATCTCGGGACGAGATTTCTTTTAAGGGGGGTAGGCTGTAACATCCCAGATGTTCGTTTGTGCTAATAACATTAATTACATGAATTAATCAAGGTTAATTAACTTCTAAGCATGTTTGACCTGACTGGGCACACTTTTGCACAAAAGTCCTTAGTCAAAATCCCAAATCCCGGTCAAACCCTAGATCTCACTAAAGGCTGATTTAGTTTTCTTGCGCGTTCTCCAAATTTCATTATAGAAGTTCAAAATCGGCCGATACGAAAGTTGTTCGTTATTTCCAGGAACACATTTTTCGTGATTGGTAGACATTCCAATTTTGAGTGCAAATTGGCCAAAAATCGGTTTGACTGCGCTGTGAACAGTAACTCGAGCCGTGGAAAAACTGCAACTTGGGCCGACGTTCCCGGGCAAACCGTTGATCAAAACATATGTCGCCCTTTGGGAAAGTTGTAGGTCTATAGCTCCTCTACAACTTTGCTTTTGGGAGATTTTCAACTTAGTTGCCACTTTAGGGAGTTATGCATTTTCGAATCTGTGCAAATGAAATAAAAACGAGCACCCTAGCGACTCTCGCGCCATGGACGTCGTGGCTGAGCACGCCACGCGTCGCCCGCCGATTCCTCCTGCGTACGGACGTTTCGGTGCCTCCGCTATGGACTTCCCCCACGCCTGGATTCCTCCGCCCGTTCCCGCGCCGTGAGCCGCACCTACGCGCGCCCCTGCGCCGGCCGTGCCACGTGCCAAGCCACGGCGGCCTCAAGGCCGTGCGACGCGCGTGCGCCCGCCAGGTGTTTTTCGCAGCATATAAGAGGAAGAGAGGGTGTGTCGGCGCTTGTTCTCCTCGTCCATCTCGCCGTGCTCGCCGCCCGTCCGTTGCCAGCGCGCAACCACCGGCCGCCCGCGAGCGGGGGCGCGCGCGCCGCCGGGGACGGCTCGCCGGCGCGGCGGCCCGGCCGGCCGAGGCCACCTCCCGGCCGGGATCGGTCCACGGCAACTCCGGGCGCCGCCCTCCGACCAAGTCCGGCCGCCGCTGGCCCTGGATTCCGGCCGCCGGCGCGGGCAGACCGCCCCAGGGGACACATTGCAGTGATTGAGTTCTTTGTGGGGGGATTTATGTAAGTTTCCAGGGACTCGGCTGTAAAGGTTGTTTTAGGGTTTCAGCTGCAACTTCGAAAATTCACTAAAAATCATAGAAAAATCAGAAAAATGCAAAACCAATTTTGTTGGGTTCGTGGTGAAGAAATATATCTTTTCTAGAAAACATGTATAGGGTTTTTTTTAAATTAAAAATTCAAACTCAGTTTGGAGTGTTTTTAGTGTGATTTAAAATATGCACATGCTATGAACTTGAATTTTGGATATGTTGCTCTTATAGCATGTCTAGATCTGTGGCAAAAGTGTGCATGATTTTAATGTATATATTTTTCAGTTATGATTTATTTAAGATTTATGGTAGAATGAGTTTGATGCTTTTTATAGCCCCTTTAAATAACTTTTCTGCAACCACAAGTGCACCCTAGGTCTTTGCCTTGATGAGTAGTACCTCTGGTAGAGTGGATGTGATTTTAGGGAATTGTTTAATAGGTGTTTTGGATTTAATCTTGTGTAGGAGCTTAAATTCAAAATCTGAAAAATAATTTGAATCTGCACTTATGCTTTGGTCAGAAACTCATTTTGGCATACATGGTCTGTAGGAGAAAGTTGAGATCAAAAAGTTTATTAAATCTTTTTATATGAATTAATGTTGAATTACTAGGCTGAAATTTATCTTTTTCGTATAAATTAATTTATAAATGATTTTAAGCCAAATTTTGGTTTGAGAGCTTAATTTAAGCATATGTTGCTGTGTGCAAAAGATTAGTTTCTTTGGAAGTGTTTTTGATTCAATTTGGATTTATGGTTGAAAGGCTTGTTTTAAGTAATTAAAGAAGGAAATGGAAATTAAAAGTGCTAAATTGAAAAATCATGTTTGTTTCTGTTTTTATCAATTTAAAAACACCCCCTTGCTGTTTGGTGAAGTTAAGTAACTTAAATTGCTTAGATGTGCACACAATCACCATCAAAGTAATGTTTTGTTTATTATCACACACCCTAATAATTTCTGTGAGAAACTAATAATGTTTGGATGAATGTGTCCAACAAGAGTTGGTTTTGTGGTAATTCTCCCACCTGCACCATAGTCTAATGCATGTGCATGTAAATGTGTAGATCTTCCCGACGGGACGTACACGCTTACCCAGGAGGAGGAGGGAGCAGCTAGTGGAGAGTTGCATCAAGCTAGTGTGCAGCAAGACCTGGACCAAAGTCCAGAAGAGCCCAAGGCTTGTGAGGGTTTTGAGTCTGAGGAAGGCAAGCACCGGTGTCATCTAACCCATCTTTTATCAATGAAAATCATGTCCTTTACTTTTCAGCACTTTCTTCTTTAATTTGTGCATTTAAGTTTCAGGAGTTGTTTTGAAACCTAGATGCATGATCCTTAGGACTCCTATGCTCTTTTACTAGTATGTTAGGAACGCTAGTGCCATGCTCTAAGGATACGGTAGGAGTCGAGTAATAACTCATTGCTCGCGAGATATAGGATGCTTATGTTGGAATCATAAGTTGGTTAAATTGACTCGCTCATGTGGTAAGAGCAATGGGTTCGGTCTCGACCGAGTAGCATGGTGTTGGTCCTAAGCTATTGAACGTACCAAGTGCTTGTCAGGAATGGGACCGGTAAGCCTAGTACCTTCTGAACCGGGGCGGGATCTTTCTAGCTACCCGCTTGGGATGTGTCTCGGGCTAGCTACCCGTGGTATAGTGTGTGAGTCGGACGGTCGAGTTAGACCCTTCGGATAACCGTGTACCAGAGTTTGTAGCGTCTGATCCCAAACTGTGGGATGTTGGGAACCGCCTGGTCGGGGTAGACCCCGCATTTGCTTTTATTTGAATTCTTGGGGTCTACTTCTTCCGTGTATCTTGGGTTTACCTTGCAAGGATATAAATCGATCGATCGTCGGTCACTCGCCGTTATCTGAGTCGGCTTGACCACTGGCTACCCCATGTTTATTTATGGAACATTTTTGGATTAATATTGTTACCTGTTTAATATTGTTTGCACAACATGCTTGTTTAGTACAGGTGCTCACCTAGACTGATTAACATACTAGAATATGAGCTAAAACTTGAAGATCCACTCTTAGTCGCTTTTGGCAAAACAAACCCAGCAGCCAAAACGCCTTGCATGTCTAGCTGTACTTTATTTTTGTCGGGTAAGTCTTGCTGAGTATTAGTACTCAGCCTTGCTTAATTTGTGGTTTTCAGGTAATCACATCTGGCCTGGTTCTATCCAGATGGTTGGGAGCTTGAATGGGAGAACGATGATGAGGAGTGATATGCATGGATGGCCTCCCGTGTGTATCATGCGCTAGTTTTATTTCCGCTGTCTAAACTTTGTTCATGTTTACTTTTATGTACAAAAACCTGGTTTGTAATAATGTTAAACTTGTGAACCTTTTTATGTAATGTAATGTGGTACTCTGGTCCCGCCTTCGTGTGGGCTTAGTGCATATCAGCGATCCTGTTGTATGTGATTTACCGGGCTTTACTCGACGGAAGCGACAGAATAGTTCTTTATTATTGCTTAATGGCCACGTGGACAGGCTTAGGCGATAATACGGAACTATTTTGGGCGGTTCTGTCACAGTCACCCAGCCTCACGCATGCACTCGGGTGGCGAGCCCGGGGCCGCAACCCTAAGAGTAGTGATAGTAGAACCCCGTACCGCCTCATTTAGGTACTAGGCTTATCGTACCCATTTCTGACAAGTGTTTAGTACTTTCAAACACTTAACCAACAAAGCCATTGGACCGGAGCCCAAATCCCATGCTCTTACCACATGAGCAATCCATTTAAACATATGGTGATTCCATAAAGGAGATCATATTCTCGAGAATGACGAACATCACTCGACTTGTACCGGATCCTTAAGGCATAGCAACTAGCGACCTAGCATGCTAGTAAAAGATCATAGGTGCTTATGGATCATGCAACTAGGGTTTCATTTCAACTCCTGAACGTAAATGCACATAAGATAGCATGAAGTAATTTCAGAAGTTTAAAGAAACACATGGGTTAATGAATAAACCGGGGCTTGCCTTCGTCAGCACAAGCAGACCCACAAACTTCCGGGCTTTGGCCCGGGTCTTGCTCTACGGTCACGTAGTGCACGTCTCCTCCTGCTCCCTCGTCCTCGTCAGCCGGCACAAGCGTATAGCTACCGTCGAGGATTTCTACACGGGGAATGCAATGCAGTGATTAGGAGTGCAATTATTTTAATTTAATTCAAAAACAGTAGTAAACAGCAATAAAGAGTGTAAGGTTGGTCATATTCACCTTAAGAAATGTATTTAACCATTTCTCCTTTTAAAGATAATCAAAAAGGCTTATTTAGTCTTCTCTTTAGGTGATGGTGAGCACATCTATAAAAGAATATTTTATTTACATGCAACAGCAAGGAATTTAGTTTTGTACCACCATTTTACTTTCCTATCTCATTTATTTCACTTATGCACAAAAGGAGGCATTTTTCCTATTTTTCCTTTACTAGATTAATCTAGTTTGCAACCTTTTAACAACTAAACACAAAACAAACTTATCCAACAGCACCCACTGGCCCTAATGACCAGGAACACTTCCTTGGACAGCAAGAACTAGCTTTTGCACTACTGAATGTAAATACACATATTACTTATCCAGAAGTTGGGCTCAAAAATAATTGTATAACAGGCTACAAAAATCATCTAGGCAGATTTATCAATATCACAAGATGATTTATTTAAAAATATTCCTTCAGTAACTTTGTGCAACTTTTGGCACAAAACCTACACATGCTAGTTCCCACAACATATCCAAAATCCAGCTCAAGATCTTGTGTGGATTTTGCAGAAACACAAATCTAAGTATTTTACATTTCTATTTATCAAGCAAAAACTATAACTCAGAAGCATATACACATTTGGAGAAAGTTGTAGTTCTTGTTACACTGAGCACAGAAAAATTGGGTTTGCTATTTTTGGATTTTTCTACGATTTTTAATCGATTTTACAAGGTGCTGCACCCAAACACAAAACAGAAGAATCTTTTTACGCTGCAGACCCTATTACTTTTAAAATCTTCACAAGAATACCCTCCGCTCTCCCCCCTTGGGCCCGACGGCGGAGGCGAGCTCGCCGGCGGCGAGGTGGGGCCTGGGGAGGTAAACATGCTACAGGGATCGTCGATTGGGCTCACCAGTGATTGAATGGTGGCGGTGGTTCGGCCGGAGAAGTCACCGGCGAGCGGCGGCGGCGCGCCCGCGGGATCTCGGACGGCGGTGAGGGAAAGGACTGGGCTCAACCATGTGCTGCACGGGAAGCCTCCATGTGGCCTAGGGGAGATGCTATGCGATTGCCTGGGCTCGGAGGATCGGCGGAGGAGCGAGTTCGGCGGCGGCGGTCGGCGGCGGCCGTGGGAGCTCGGGCTCCGGTGATCGTGCGGCTCGGCTTGATCAACAAGCGGCTCGGGGAGGTTTTGTGGTGCACAAGCGAGAGCTTAGGAGCTTGGGTGGGTGAGGACAGCGACGGGAAGGGGTTTCACACCAGGCGGCGCCAATAGCAGACGGCGGGGCTCGGTGGCGAGTGCGCTTGCGCGCGAGAAGCGACCGGGGCGGGTTTATAAGGGCACTGGAGGTCGGTTAAGGGGTCGTGGGGTCAACCACGTCGCCGGTGCACGCACGGCGTGGGCAGCAAGGCGCTGCGATGTGCGGCAGAGCGGCGGCCCAATGGCGTGCAGCGGTTGGCATGCCGGCGAGTGGGAACTAGCCACTTGGCGCCGTCCAAACGCTCGCGAACGTCACCAACAGTAGCACTCCCGGCGCGGCGCATGGACCGGCGGGTCCGCCGGTGCCTCGGTGTGCACGCGCGGCACGCGTACGGCCGCTGGCGTGGTACGCGCGCACGACGTCGCGCGTGGGCGTGCTCTGGCATTCATGAGGTGGAAGCAGTTTGCTGAAGCAGTTTTCAAATTAGTTTTTCTCTAAATTTTCAAACTAAAGTGCACCTTCTGTCTAAAGCAAAGTTGAAGATCACACTTCCCTCTGCAACTTTCACAAAGGTTGGTAGGGGTTTTCTTCAAGAAATCGAGCAGGAACTCCATGCCAATCTGGTCAAAATCTCGGCGCCTGTGAACAGTGAACCAGTGTCTTGTTTTGCCATTTTCACCCTCCTACACTCCAAACCAGCAATGCCACTCAACAGCAAAGTTGTGTGCCTTGAAATTCTACACATTTTTCCCATTGAGTGGTTTTGAAGTGTTTAGGGAAATTTTGGAGAACGTGCCAAAGTTCTAGAATGGCACAAAGGGTCAAAGGGGACAATGGGGTTTTAAGCTAGGGTTTTGACCAAGGGTTAACCTAGGGTTCTCAAGGTTAGCTAGAGGGGGTGCTAAGAGGGCCATTAGCACAAAACACCACTGAGCAAAAACACGGGGTGTTACATGCACACCAACCAGAAGATCTCTTGTGTTAATGGCCCCTAGTGGTTTGTTCAAATGTGGCTGCAGCTATACCAAGCACCAGATCATTGGCATCGACCTTAACAACCGGTACTTTCCTTCAGCCAACTACAAGGAAGGGGAAACCTAGATCACCAAAGGTTGCCAGACTTATGGAGAAGCTGCCTCAACCATATTCATCGACCAAAACATCAGGCAACTTTTTGTGCTCTTCTTCAAAGGCTTTGCTAATCTTCTTTGGCTTCCGTATCTGAACAATGACAACTTGACTCTCCCTTGTGAATTCAGCTTTGAAACTGAATGCAATGATGTAAAATCCATAGCAATCTTCAACATCTTCATTCATCCATGCATCCTACCAGCAGAATTTAGTGGAGGAAGGCAAAATTAGAGCACCTTTGAATACTACCAACCAAATATGATGGCCAGACAGCTAGGATGTGGTCAAGTGCCCCCAAGGCTATTCCTTCATGAATTCCTCAAGCCCAGAGAGGATATTAAGGAACTCCTGCAAGCAAAAAGGGTCTTTGAGTATCGGTATAGCTCAACTGTTTATGCACCTAGGCCCTTTGTGCCAACAACAATAGCTCATCCCTCCTTTACTTCCTGGTGGCAAGAATTCCATGATCACACCTTCAATGTGCCACTATATTCCCTTTGTCTTGAGCTAATGCCTGATTTCCAGCCAATTTCAGAGGTAATATACTTATTTTTTTCCTCTTTCTCAATCATGTCCTTCTTCACTGATCATGATCCTTTGCCATTTTCTGCAGGATACAGTGCCTACTCCTCGTGCCAGGACAATCTCTTACAACATTGCAGGCCCAATCTCTGCCTTGGGATTTAATTCCACCACCTTGGCTCAACTGATGTCCAGATATGCCACATCAGACCCAACTCTCATCAGTTCAGCCTCTGACAAAAGGAAAGCTCCATCCCTGGTTGCTCCTCCAGCTGCCAAGAAGAAAAGAACATCTAAAAGAGTTCTTATTGAGGTTAACATCTTTTCCTTACTAAGCATAAAACCACTCTACATCCTGATAATTGTATCTTGTGTAATTTCAGACCAGAGCTCAGCAACCAATAATCACTACAGAATTTGCCAATGCTACTGGTAAGATCTTCACCATATCTCTTTTTCTTTTTTAAAACATTTTCTTCATTGGCATTTACCCTCTACTTATCATTTGTAGAGGAAACATTGGTGAGCCAAACTGTGGGGAGTTCCTCACCTCAACATGTTTCAAATCCAGCTTCACCAAGAATTCAGCCATCCTCTTCTCAAGCAGAAGTTCCAGCTTCACCAAGGATGGATCCATCTTCTCGTCAGCCAGAAGCTTCAAACCTACCAAGGACTCCACCAGCTTCTCCTCAGTTAGAAGCTTCAGCTTTACTAGGGACCTCTCAAGCTTCTCCTCGACTGATCATCCAGGAACCTCTTCTTGAACCTGAAAAACTCCCTTCTCCAACTCAGGAGGCCAGGAATGAGGTAAGCACGAATATTTATCTCTTTTATTTCCAATAAATCATCCTTGATTCGGCAACCCCCTCTTTTCAGGATCAGGTTGTGTCACCACCAAGCTTTTCTTTCACTGTGGATGACTTAACTGCCGAACAAGGAGATGAGGCATCTTCAAACCAAGCTTTATCAGAGGAAAATCAAGCAAAGCTGAGAAAAATCCTCTCTTTGCTGCAAAGGGATATCCAGGATCAAGTCAGGGACATTGATCTTTTAGTAGAAGTGCTTGAATCCATCGACCAAGAGCTTCCTGACGATATCAAAGCCTCCTTGGAGCCTATCTCACAATTGGATAATCACTTTGCAGCAGTGAGGCGAGCTTTGAAGAATCAATCCTCTCGATTAGCCTTGGAACAAAAGAGAGCCCAAGCCAAGCAATTCGTGAAAGAATCACAGGCTCAGATCCAAAACAATAAGGAATTGCTGGTTGAACTGCAGCCTGCACTTGAATTGAAGATCGCCAGAAAAGCTGCACTAGAAGCCGAACTGAAGAACTTGACAACTGAAATCGAGACTGACAAGAAAACGATAGCCGAAGTTTCTGAATCAACAGAGAAGATCCAAAAGGAAGCTACAGCAGCCTTGATTGAATCAAATCTTCGAGTTTCCAGGTTCATCCAATGGAACCCCGCTCCTGCACCGGCCACGACTCCAGCCATGGTGGGCGACTCCTCAGGATCATCCGGCTATTCCCACTCCCCAAGCTCGCGCTACAGCAACCGCGATGCCCGCAGGTTCAAGGCGGAGCGTGACGAAACCCGGCGCGAGTTGGGGGACGTCTCCAAGAAGGCCGGAATCGCCGAGCTCGAGTGGGAGCACCAGCGCAAGCAGCTGCTGGAGGATATCGACGGTGAATCTTGTAATTTGTTTTAATTCAACTCAACTTTGAACTAACCGCCATTGCTCCGTAATTTTTGCAGACCGCGACGTCGAGCTCAACTGGCTGAAAACGCTGGTGAAGAAGCTGGCGGACAAGGTGAACGCTCCCGGAGACACACTGGAAGCCCGCCTTGGCGCGGTGGAAGACCGCGTCGACGAAGTGGCCCTCCACGGCGTCCGTCTGGGCACCACCCTAGGCCTGGCTGCCATGGCAACGCACACCGGCGTCGACTACTCCACGCGGCCGCGCGGCTTCCATGGTAGCGCGCCAGAGGACATCGATGACATCGAGGTCATCTTGGAGCGCCTCGACGGCCACGGCGACGCCATTGCCGACTCATTCATCCCCAGTCTGTGCTGAACAGGCTTTTTGATTAGTTTGTACTAGGGATGTTGGAATTTCGGCAATAAGCAATGAAATTTTATCTTCTGCATTTGTGTTGTGATGATTTCCTTCGATTTGTGCAAGTGAACCTTTACTGTTTTGAACGCATTCGGGAACTTTTATCCTAGCCGAATACGCACAAATTCTTGCCCCTTGGCGTAAAATCCACAGAAAATCCTCATTCGGGAGCCATGAACACTGTTCAATGAAAAACCCTTCGCACTCGGGGAGAAAACCCTATTGTTTGGTATTCCATTAATATACGCCAGCCAGTCATCACTCCCGATGCGCTCTCACAGCTAATAAAATAGCCCCCTTGGTACTCTGTAAATCCACTCGCATACACTTCCATCACCTCACGTCTTCTCTCCCTGCTTCTCTAGAGGAAAAAAACCCCCAAGGCCATGGAGGACAAGGGGAAACAGCCAATCGAGGAGAGCAGCACTCCATTCGAGAGTAAGTTTTCCTTCTCAATCCTTTCTCTTACTCTTGAAGTCTCATGATTCACCTTCCTTTGTTTTCAGCCTTGACTTGCTCCCAGAGAAGATTTTTGGAACTGAAGAGGTTCCTGAGTACATCCCCTCTGATTCCTTCACTGAAGAAGAAGACGCCACGCCGGAACAGAAGACCAACCATCAACTGTGCCGTCACATCCGGCATCTAGAACACAACCTACGAGACATCACCGCCCGCTGCAGTGCCGAACACGAACGCCGCATGAGCTTGGAAGCGTTGGTAGGGGGTAAGATCTTCATCCTCATTCGATTCTCATGTTTAAGTTTCAGATCTCACTTTCAACAAGAATCTGTTCCCTTTCTTCAGATGTTTCTGACAGGTATAACAACTTGAAGGCTTCCTGGGACAACCTGATGGAAGCCGCAAGTCATGGCAACCCCCGAAGCTTCTACATTGCCGTCACGGTGGTCCTGGAACAACTGAAGAGGGAAGAGCTGAAGAGGAAACGCGGAATCAGAGAAATGTGAAGGACCGATTAGGCGACCAGAGAGGGGGGGAGTGAATGGGAGCCGATAAAAATTCTTCTCGAAGGAGATTGAAACTCCGACAAGATGAACTCGCCCGGTCGGACCCCCAAAATCACACGCTCTGCACTTCTACCTTCCGTTTGCCAAAACCATGTAGCCACTGGAGTGCTACTGGTCCTAGGAGCAAACACTACCAGCAACCTCAACACACACGCACCCACGACAGCGGAAACAACTCGAAAGCCGTGTCTAGAGGGGACGGTTAGACTGGGTATGGGGGGCGGTTAGACCGCCCCCACCAGGCAACCAAGAAATCCTTCGAAACACCTCTTCCGAGCACCAAAACGCACCACGGTTTCACCAACAGAGATCTCTGGTCAGGGCCATGCTAGCTACCAGAAAATCTTGGCAAAAACCAAAACTCCACCCAGGGGCCTAGGGGCGGTTAGACCGGCTACCAGGGGCGGTCTAACCTCCTGTACCCAGCAACGAACTCCAAACAAGAACTCCTAGCAACTGGCACGAGAACGACCCGAAAATTCACCCGGACGCTCCTCGATCAAGGCGAACAAACTCACGAGAGGAAAATGCGGCGAAACGAACTTTGACCTGGAAGACCCAGGGGGTTAGACTGCCCCCTCCAGGCGGTTAGACCGCCTCTCCCAGAAAATCAACCCGCGGGTCAAACCCCAACTTCCTCGCGCCCGATCTCCCGAATCACTCCACGGATTGCAGCAAAACTTCGGGAATAGCTGGGTTACCTTCTGGGCAACCTCTACCTCAATGGAATCGACCCGAATCGCTCACAATCATAAGGAATCGAAGAAATCGCCTCTCTAGGTCAAGAACTCGCCCAACTCGAGAAACCACCAAATCGAGTCCGATTCAAGAGAGATTTGGGGGCAAAGTCACCAGCCAAAGAGGCACAAGATCCTCATACGTGACACCCACCAAAAACCCCAAGAAATCGTTCTCAAAACACCACCAACAAAGAGCTCCGAAAATCAACACAAAGAAGGACGGGAAAAACACTTCACCACCTTGAGGAACAACGCCGAACCATCTATACATACCATGAAGGTTCGTACAAAGTCTAGCTTGCCACCCAAACATCCATCCCTCTCTCTAGATCTCACATGAAGCTCTCATCTAGTCCTAGGAAAAAATTAGGGAAAAAGGAGAACGAAAATGGAAAAACAAATGAGCTAGGGTTCCAAGAGTTGGCTGCCATCCATCCACTCAATGAGTATATATGGAGGCACCCAAAAGACTAAACTACCCTTACTTAACACTAGGGATACAAGCCCCTCAGGGGTGAATTTGGAAGTCTTCAGATTTTCTTCATCGGACGGATGCCCGGCGACCGCAACCTGCTTAGCCTCGACGCAAGCCTTGCGATCCCGACGCATGTCCTCCGCTTTGAAGCATCTCGGCGCCAGCAACCAGGGCGGTCAGACCGCCCCCCCGTGGGTGGTTAGACCGGCCCGGGAAATCTGACTGGCCCAGGCGGTCTGACCGCCCCTCCTGGGCGGTTGAACTGGCCTGGGTTGGCCACACCTCCTCGTCAAGTCTTCAGCCTCGGTTTTGTGGCTCAACCGAGTAACCCAGTGGTTTTCTGGTGAACCACTGGAAACCCCGCGAACTCGGTGTAGCCTCCGCCAATCTCCACTCATGACTTGGCTCCCACGTAGTCCCGGGTCGACCTTGGTTTTGAGGCTCTACCAAGAAACCGTCCACGACTTCATCTTGCTGTTCATGCCACCATGCGGCCCGCACTTGACCCCACTGGCCACCGGGTCCCTCGAACGAAGCCTACTTGTCTTCTCCACACCGGAGGCCTTACCGCAACGACCTTTCGCGCTTGTTCTTCACCTGCACCAACACGAGTCAAGCCGCAACCTGCACCTGCAATACTTAGCCAAGAATCAGTCCACACAACGTTGTCAATCACTCATCACACAAGGAAGCGACCATCCATCGGTCCTCGAACCACACTTGGTCCTCAACCTCCCACTTGATGAGTGCATTAACAACACCCACATGAAGTAACTCAAGAGAAAAGAAAAGGAAAAGAAACAAAAGAAAAGAAACCTCAACAAGCGATCGAAAGCCAAAGAAAAGCGAAGAACAAGATCACTTGAAGAAGACAAGTCTCGGACCCCTTAGGCAAGGGCAACGGCTCGACACATCCGAGACAAAAACATGCTCAAACAAAGAGCACAAACCACTGAACCAAAGCTCGAGCAACACAAAGAGCTCCCCTGCACATATGCAAGCTCCCCCTGAGCCAAAGCACACTCCCCCCGAACCAATGCAGCAATGCAGCACGAGTATGCAGCAAAGAACAAAAAACTGCTCACCAAGCCCAGGGCGGTTAGACCGCCTTCACAGGGCGCTTAGACCGCCTGCGCCACAACTGACCGCCTGGGGGCGGTTAGACCGCCCCAAGAGACCAGCCCTGCACCAAACTGCTCAAAAATTGCCCGAACCAATTGGAACACCTTCCAAACACTCACAGGTGCCCAAAGCAAGCACAACCTTCTCCCCCTTGTTGACAATGCATGAATCAAGGCAAAATGCGAAAAGTTTCAACATATAGGTTCTCAAATATACAAAATTCATCACAAGAGGCTACACAAGTCCAAATGAGCAAGTTAGATACTCTACAGGTTCGTAATGACCTTAACTACATGATCACCAAGTTTCACAACCATTGGACAAGGCTAAAAAGGATTTGAGTAATTTTGCGAAAAGTTACTTTCTCATAAGCAAAAACCTAAACATGAGCAAAACATGTCGAAATGGCAAAGCCATACAAACTTCATGCTAGGACAGCCATTCTAATCATAAGACCATCACAAACACCCAGAAGCACCTCATGTCATGTCAAAGCCACCGAGCCATGTGCCTACTTCTATATATGAGACTTCTCATTAGTAGGCATCATGCAATGGTTTAGCACCCAAAGCAAATTAAATTTAGCACATATGACATGGGAACATATTTTCCAAGCATTTTACATTTCATTTTCAGATTCATAATTGGTACATGAAATGTCTTTGCGACAAAAAGGAACTTATGCCCCTCCACAAGATAAAGCAAGAGGGCTAAACATTCATGATGGCAAATGAGCCTTTGGCCCCATATGATCAATAAACTAGCCATCCAACCACAAATTAAGCATAGAAACGCCACCAAAACATGTCTAGATCATGTAAAGGCATTTACGCATGAGAGAGCATATATGTGACATTTTTCAAAAAACATAGCCATTAACCATGGATTATTCATCAAGATCATCAAGAGCTAAGCCAAACTAGCCATAGCATACCAAACAAGCTCACAAAGACATATATAGCATCCCATGGTGAACAATGTATATAGGAGAAGCTTTTCCTGTCCAATGCATATGATACAAAATGCATGCAATCTAAGATACAAGGATGCCTATACATCATGTTACATATGCCATGCCAAATGCAAGTAATGCACAAAGGAAACTATACATATGCTGCAAAGGAGCTCCCACACACCCAACTCAAGAAATCAAACATACACCAAGTTCCCCCCGCAAACGAGTGAATGTTGCTTGATCTAAGGGTTTGGTGAAAATATCGGCTAGTTGGTCATGTGTGGGTACATGGATCAAAGCTATCTTTCCTTTCTCTACGTTGTCCCTCAGAAAATGGTACCTCACTTCTATGTGCTTGGTTTTGGAATGGAGCACTGGGTTCTTTGCAACACATATGGCACTGGTGCTATCACATTGAAGTGGGATATGGGTAAACTCCTCACCAAAGTCACTCTTGGTGTATGAAATCCAAAGGAGCTAAGAGCAAAAACTAGCAGCGGCAACATACTCTGCCTCGGTAGTGGACTGAGCAACACTCGACTGTTTGCGAGAAGACCAAGACACCAAAGAAGACCCCAAAAACTGGCAAGTCCCAGAAGTGGACTTCCTATCCAACCGACACCCGGCAAAATCCGCGTCTGAAAAACCATGAAGCGCCAAAGAAGAGGACGCGGAGTACCAAAGGCTGAAGTCGGGAGTGTGACGCAAGTACCTGAAAATTCGCTTCACTGCTTGTCGATGCGAAGTCCTCGGAGACGCTTGAAAACGAGCGCACAGACACACCGAGAACTGGATGTCCGGCCTCGTCGCCGTCAAGTAGAGGAGTGACCCGATCATGCTTCGGTACTCCTTCTGGCCCACATGTTCACCTTCCTCGTCCGCATCAAGAGCCGTAGTCGTACTCATCGGCGTCGTCATAGCCTTGGAATCCTCTATCTTGAACTTCCGCACAATGTCCTTGGTGTACTTAGCTTGGTGCACAAATGTTCCTTCCTTTGATTGTTTGATTTGTAGCCCGAAGAAGAACTGCAACTCGCCCATCATGCTCATCTCAAATTCCCTGCTCATATCCTCTGCAAACCTTGCAACAAGAGAGTTAGACAAGCCACCAAAGACAATATCATCCACGTACACCTGCACAATCAGGATATCTCTACCCTGCCTCAGCAAAAACAAGGTCTGATCGACCTTCCCCATCTCAAAACCTCTCTCAAATAAGAACCCCCTCAACCTACCATACCAAGCTCTAGGCGCCTGCTTCAACCCATACAGCGCCTTCCTCAACTTGTACACCCGGTAGGGGTACTTCTCACTCTCAAACCCCGGAGGTTGCCTCACATACACTTCTTCCTCCAACACACCATTCAGAAAAGCACTCTTCACATCCATTAGGTGCAACTTGAACCCTTTAGCCACGGAAAATTTTAGAAGGATCCTAATCACCTCCAAACGGGCAACGGGAGCAAAGGTCTCCTCGTAGTTAATCCCCTCCTTCTGACTGAACCCTTGAGCAACAAGCCTCGACTTGTTCCTCACAACCTCACCTTTCTCTCCCTCTTTGTTCTTCCACACCCACTTTGTACCAATCGGATTACACCCTGGGGGAGGGTCAACCAACTCCCAAACCTGATTCCTCTCAAAGTTCTCTAACTCCTCATGCATCGAATTAACCCAATTATGATAAGATAGTGTGTGTCCAATGTCTTTGGGCTCAAACGTAGCAACAAATGCAGCATGAGCGAAATGAGAATTGTTCTGAAACCTCGACCGTGTAGTGCGTTCATTTATGTCGCCAATGATCCTCGAAGCTGGGTGATTCACTTGTACTCGCCGGGGAGGTTATTGCCTCGATGCTACCTCCCCCTCAACATCAGCTTCTCCTCGTTCTTGATTTGTCGTCGTAGGTGTAGGAGAGGGTCCGTCCATCACCGTAGTCGAAGTAGTGGGTACATGTTCAGTCGGGGGCACCACACCACCATCTTCATCGTCTCCATGTTCAAGCTCCTCCTCCTGAAAGATCTCCTCGCCAAGCTCATCATCACCTGCACACTCAAAGACAAGCTGACTACGTGGCTCTGTCTCATCGAACGTTACCTCGCAAGTATCCATGATTTGGTTAGTTTCAAGATTGAGCACACGATATGCTCTAGAATGAGATGCATAACCAAAGAAAATACCATCGACAGACCTAGCCTCAAACTTATCCAACTTCCTACCTTTCTTCAGAATGAAACACTTGCAACCAAAGACATGGAAGTGACTCACCTTGGGTGTGCGATTATGCATCAACTCATAGCATGTTTTCTTCTTGTGCACTCTGAGGTAGATCCTGTTCGACACATAGCACGCGGTATTTACCGCCTCAGCCCAATACCTCCTCGGAGTCCTATGCTCATCAAGCATCGTCCGAGCCATCTCGCACAAGGTCCTGTTCTTCCTTTCCACAACACCATTCTGGGAGGCGTATACGGACTCAAAAACTGGTGCTCAAGACCCAAGTCATGGCAAAATGTTTCAAAACGAGAGATTCTGAATTCTGAGCCATTATCACTACGGATAGCTCGTATGGCATCTCCGTGTCTCTCGTTCCTCAACCTCAAAACTAGATCTCGAACAAAACCAAACGTCTCCCCCTTATCCTCGAGAAAGAACACCCACGCATACCGAGAATAGTCGTCCACCACAACAAGGACATACCACTTCCCACCCGCAGATCGCACACGAGCTGAGCCACCAAGGTCCATATGGAGCAGCTCGCATGGACGCTCACTCATCACATCGGTGAGAGGCGGGTGAGAAGAGGCTACCATCTTAGCATGCCTACACGGCTCCCAAACCAACTCTTTCTCAAGCCTCAACCGTGGCAATCCTCGGACCAAATTGAGTTTACTCAAGCGAGACAAAGGTCAAAGCTCAAGTGACCCAACTTCCTATGCCACTTCCACAACTCACTCGAAGAACCAGCCAAGAAACAACGCTCCATACCCGAAGACTGAGAAAAAATCAGCACGAAACACCTGACCCTCGGGAACGACCATACAAACAAGGTCCCCTCGAGAGTCCAAAATCCGAGAACCACCTGGTCGAAACAACACCTCAAAACCCTCATCCAACAGCTGGGACACAGAAAGCAAATTGTACCCCAGCGATTGAACAAGAGCGACACGCTTGAGAGTGATCTTGTCACTCACCTTAATCTCACCTTCTGAAAGCACACGCCCACGCCCATTGTCCCCAAAAGTGATGTACCTCTTCGTCACCACCGGGACGAGACTTGAGAACCACCCCCTGTCTCCGGTCATATGCCTCGAGCAACCGGAGTCAATCAACCAAATGTTCTTCAAGTCTCCCACCTGAAATTTAAAAACGAGCATGTGAGCGAACAAACGACTCAGCACTGGGGTTAGTACCAAAAGAGTAAAACCAGTGCCGAGCCATTTGCTCGAAAGTGGGGTTAGCACACACCAAACCATCTTTCCTACCAAAACTACCACCACGAACACCACCTCGGTAACCACTCCGAGGAAACCAGCCCTCGCTGCCTGGAGGAGGACCAAAACCACGAAAGAAGACCCGTGTACTGTCCCTCCTCTCCTTCTCAAAGCTACGACTCTTCCCATCCCCGTAGTAAACTCGAGGGGGAGAATGCCTAGCAAACTGACCACCTGCTGACTCTCCAGACCAACCACCAGCACCACTATCTCCAGAACTGAAACCTCTCGACTCACCACCTCGAAAACCACTCCGCCCAGAATTCTGGGGGCGGTTTAACCGCCTAGCCAGGCCGGTCTAACCGCCCCCCTCTGGGCAGGGCCGGTCTGACCGCCTAGCCAGGACGGTCTGACCGCCCTCTCCAGAACAGCTCCTCGGCTGCGGGAATTCGCATCTCCCCATGCCAGAACACTTCTCACCACAGCTTTACCCCTAGGCAGTGGCATACGAGGCTTAGGTACACCATGGGAAGGGTTGTACATATCCTTGTTCGCCCACTCCTTTGCCATCCTTTCCTCTCGCTTTCTCTTGAAGCAAAACTCATCCTTGTGACCATCTCTTCCACAATAGCCACAATGGAACCTCACAAGTTTAGGTTTAGGCTTGGATTGGGGCTGCTCACTTGGTTTCTCTCCACTCAACTTCTCCACCGGTTTCTCCTCACTAGACTTCTCACTCTCTTTCCCAAAGAACACTTTCCCAGAAGTGCTCACAAACTTGATAGGCTTTTGGAGATCATTTGTGGGTGTAGGAAACACGGGTGGAGCTGGGGTTGTGTCTAGTCGGTTCCTAAGATGGTTAGGTTTTGGAGGGAAATCATTTTTGTGGTGGGTTTTTGGTGGCTCTGGGATATTCTCTCCACTTCCCTCACCAACCTTGTTTGCCCCAAGTCCCTCACCATCCTACCTCTTAAATGCCTCGATCATCATTCTCAACTGAGGCTCAAGACCAGACAACCAACCCATCAACTTTCTCAGCTCATCATTCTCATCCTGCAAACGATCAACATAATGTGCAAGTTCCAAATTTTTCAAAGCATGCATTTCATAGGTAGAGCATGATGTAGGCATGGGTTCCTTCAATTTAGCCTCAAGAGAACTAGTGTAAGCATGCATCTCATCAATTTTAGCAGGCAAAACAGGGCAAGAAGTGCAAGCACCTAGCAAAGTAGATCTAGATTTAAGCTCAGCCACTTCAACCCTAAGCACATCTAGTTCCTCGCACTTGGAGGCATGCTTTTTCTTGAACAAAGCAAGATCAGCAAGAAAGATGGAGCAATCAGCACAATCAACCTCATCGGAAACAACAGGGCTAGCCTTAAGGGAATCAATCTCAAGCTTGCTATCAAGCACCTGTGTTTCTAGCTCAGCCACTCTAGTCCTAGCATCCTCGAGTGAAGCCCTAAGCTCTTTTCTCATTTTCTTGGCCCCGCTAATCATGTCATCACGGTTATCAAGCAAAGAGCCAAGCCTCTCATTCTCCTGGCGCAAGAAGGGAAGCTCATCACGCACCTCATCGTCGGACTCAGAGTCCGAGTTGCTCTGTGTGCTCTTCTTGGTGCCGAAGCTCAGCGCCATGGTGCAGAAGCCGTCTCTAGCAAAGCAGCTCAGCCCGCTTAGGTTCTTGGACGACTTCTTTCCCTTGCGATGATCACCTTCGTCTTCACTGCTACTCGAGCTCGAGGTGGAGTACACGGAACTGGAGTCGACATCGCTCGCACCAACCATCGCTCGGGCCTTGCCTCGGCTCTCCTTCTTCCTCGATCGTCGCTCGTCCTTGTGCTTGTTCTTGTACTTGCTCTTGTGGTCGCGCCTCGACCGGTACTTGCCACCGTTCCTCGACTTGTGCTTGTAGCCGTCCTTGTTCTCGACCTTCTCCGGGCAGTCGGCGACGAAGTGTCCCGGCTTGCCACACTGGAAGCATGTCCTCGTGTTCCTCCTCATGTTCACTCGGTTCTCGTGCAGCCTCTCAAACCGTCTCATCAGGAGCGCCAACTCGTCCTCTCCAAGCACATCAACTCCTCATCTGGCATAGACATCAAAGAGGACAAAGAGAACATCCTGGTGGATGGGTTAGTGTTAGCCTTTCCCTTGGAACCACCAACGAGGGCAAGACTATGGGAATCAGTCGGACCCTCGAGCTTGGCAGTCATGCCCCTATCCACCTCAGCCGACTTGAGCTTCGAGAACAGCTCGTTCACCGTCAGAGTGTCATACTTCTCCGACTCCACAATGGCCTTGAACTTTCCGCCCCATATTGTACGATCCAAAGAGTGTAAGAGCTTGACAGCTCTATCATGATCATCGTACGGGAGCACGTCCACATTGGCCCTCATGTTGTTCACAACCACCGTGAACCTCTGAAACAAGGCATCGATGGACTCACCGGGGAGATGAGTGAAGTTCTCGTACTCTCTCCGGTAGGTCGCATACATCCGTGCCTGAACCTGGGCATTCCCAACATGAGCCTCCTTCAACACCGTCCAAATTCACCAAGCCAAGTGCTCGGTGTGCACCCGATCGAACTCAGGCTGACACAAAGCACGAAAGAAGTAGTCGACCACCTTATTGTTGGCGACGAATCTATCCCTCGATCCTGGAGCGAGGAAGTCCATCGGCTGGACATAGCCTGTGTCCACCGTGACATCCCAAAGGATCTGACCCTTTCCGCGGAGGAACGCTCCCATCCGCTTACTCCACATCTGGTAGTTCTTGCCATCGAAGTGTGGAGGACCCGAACCCCGTTCCTGGTACGCCATCCTTGGATCTTAGACTGGTTAGAGTCAACAAAGACCTGAACCGGCTCTGATACCACTTGAAGGACCAATTAGGCGACCAGAGAGGGGCAGTGAATGGGAGCTGATAAAAATTCTTCTCGAAGGAGATTGAAACTCCGACAAGATGAACTCGCTCGGTCGGACCCCCAAAATCACACGCTCCGCACTTCTACCTTCCGTTTGCCAAAACCACGTAGCCACTGGAGTGCTACTGGTCCTAGGAACAAACACTACCAGCAACCTCAACACACACGCACCCACGACAGCGGAAACAACTCGAAAGCCGGCTGTCCAGAGGGGGCGGTTAGACCGGGTATGGGGGGCGGTTAGACCGCCTCCACCAGGCAACCAAGAAATCCTCCGAAACACCTCTTCCGAGCACCAAAACGCACCACGGTTTCACCAACAGAGATCTCTGGTCAGGGCCATGCTAGCTACCAGAAAATCTTGGCGAAAACCAAAACTCCACCCAGGGGCCTAGGGGCGGTTAGACCGGCTACCAGGGGCGGTCTAACCTCCTGTACCCAGCAACGAACTCCAAACAAGAACTCCTAGCAAACGGCACGAGAACGACCCGAAATTTCACCCAGACGCTCCTCTGATCAAGGCGAACAAACTCACAGAGGAAAATCCGGCGAAACAGAACTTTGACCTGGAAGACCCAGGGCGGTTAGACCGCCCCCTCCAGGCGGTTAGACCGCCTCTCCCAGAAAATCAACCCGCGGGTCAAACCCCAACTTCCTCGCGCCCGATCTCCCGAATCACTCCACGGATTGCAGCAAAACTTCGGGAATAGCTGGGTTACCTCCTGGGAAACCTCTACCTCAAAGGAATCGACCCGAATCGCTCACAATCAAGAGGAATCGAAGAAATCACCTCTCTAGGTCAAGAACTCGCCCAACTCGAAAAACCACTAAATCGAGTCCGATTCAAGAGAGATTTGGGGGCAAAGTCACCAGCCAAAGAGGCACAAGATCCTTATACGTGACACCCACCAAAAACCCTAAGAAATCGTTCTCAATACACCGCCAACAAAGAGCTCCGAAAATCACCACAAAGAAGGACGGGAAAAACACTTCACCACCTTGAGGAACATCGCCGAACCATCTATACATACCATGAAGGTTCGTACAAAGTCTAGCTTTCCACCCAAACATCCATCCCTCTCTCTAGATCTCACATGAAGCTCTCAAGCTAGTCCTAGGAAAAAACTAGGGAAAAAGGAGAACGAAAATGGAAAAACAAATGAGCTAGGGTTCTAAGAGTTGGATGCCATCCATCCAATCAATGAGTATATATGGAGGCACCCAAAAGAATAAACTACCCTTAATTAACACTAGGGATACAAGCCCCGCAAGGGCGAATTTGGAAGTCTTCAGATTTTCTTCATCGGACGGATGCCCGGTGACCGCAACCTGCTTAGCCTCGACGCAAGCCTTGCGATTCCGACGCGTGTCCTCCGCTTCGAAGCATCTCGGCGCCCGCCAGTGACCAGGGCGGTCAGACCCCCCCCCCCCCACGGCGGTTAGACCGGCCCGGGAAATCTGACCGGTCCAGGCGGTCTGACCGCCCCTCCTGGGCGGTTGAATCAGCCTGGGTTGGCCACACCTCCTCGTCGAGTCTTCGGCCTCAGTTTTGTGGCTCAACTGAGTAACCCAGTGGTTTTCTGGTGAACCACAGCAAACCCCGCGAACTCGGTGTAGGCTTCGCCAATCTCCACTCATGACTTGGCTCCCACGTAGTCCCGGGTCGACCTTGGTTTTGAGGCTCTACCAAGAAACCGTCCACGACTTCATCTTGCTGTTCATGCCACCATGCGGCCCGCACTTGACCCCACTGGCCACCGGGTCCCTCGAACGAAGCCTACTTGTCTTCTCCACACCTGGAGGCCTTACCGGCAACGACCTTTCGCGCTTGTTCTTCACCTGCACCAACACGAGTCAAGCCGCAACCTGCACCTGCAATACTTAGCCAAGAATCAGTCCACACAACGTTGTCAATCACTCATCACACAAGGAAGCGACCATCCACCGGTCCTCGAACCACACCTGGTCCTCAAAATGAAGCATACTTTCGCTTCTTCCTCCAGGCCTTTTGCTTCCCACAGGCTTCCTTTTGTAATTTAGGTAGCTGGGTTGCCAAATAAAGAACCTGCAAGAAACGCTTGTAATGTAGAACATTTTTTGTGCTAAGGACAATACACTTCAGTATTGGCCATCTCCTTTGTCAGGACTTTTGTTCTGAAGGCGGCTTCCTTCCCGAATGCCGGTTGTTTCTATATTTCTGACGCTGGTAATCCTGATGCTTGTAATCAATGATCAACTTCAATACTAGGATAATATATCTTCAAGTATCTCCCGTTTATAGCAGCAGTAAACTCTTCTCCTAGCAAAGTTTTCAAGATATATGCATTTCCAGGCATACATCTAACTACCCGAAAAGGACCTTCCCAATTCGGGGACCATTTGCCGAACGTACTGTACTTAGTCCCAATCAGCAGGAATGCTTTCCAAACCAAATCGCCTTCTGCAAATTGCTTGACTTTTACTTTCTTGTTGTAATATTTAGCAACTCGCATCTTGTTCTTCTCAATATTTTCCAAGGCCCTAAGACGAATCATATGCAAATCCTCTAACTCGTCCATCATTAAGCCACTGTAATCTTTGGAACTTAAATCTTTTTGCAAAACCACTCTCCTTGAATCTGATTGCATTTCCCATGGCAAAACAGCATGATGCCCATAAACCAACTCATAAGGAGATGTTTTTGTAGCTCCATGAGGGGCCATTCGGTAAGCCCACAAGGCTTCATTGAGTACCGAATGCCACCTTTTTGGCTTCTGATCAATCTTCTTTTGTATAATCTTGATCATGATCTTGTTAGAAGCCTCTGCCTGACCATTATCTTGGGCATAATAAGGAGAAGAATTCAACAATTTGATCCCCATCCTTTCAGCAAATTCCCCGAACTCTAAAGATGTAAATTGAGTTCCTTGATCAGTTGTAATTGTTTGAGGAATTCCAAATTTGTAGATGATGTGCTATTTGACAAACTCAACCATGTTTTCTGATGTTACTTTCTTCAATGGAATTGCCTCAACCCATTTAGTGAAATAATTTGTTGCTAAAAGCACAAACTTATTCCCCTTGCTAGATGGAGGGTTTATTTGGCCAATCAAATCTATACCCCATCCTCTGAATGGCCATGGCTTGATAATAGGATTCAAATGCTGGAACTCTTTGGATATTCCCAAACTTCTGAAAATCTTGACACCCTTTGTAATACTCAAAGCAATCTTCCATCATCGTCGGCCAATAACACCCAGTGTGCCTGATAACCCACTTCATTCGGTAAGCCGATTGATGCGCTCCACACAGCCCATCATGCACTTCACTCATCATTTTCTTTGCTTCTTCTTGACCCAGGCATTGTAGCAACACCCCATCTAATGATTTGTAAAACAAACGTCCATCAAGAAGAACAAACTTTATAGCTTTATACCTGAGCTTCCTAGAGACCTTTCGAGATGGATTTTCCAGATAATCAACAATTTCTTTTCTCCAATCATCTTCTGTTAGATCACTCCCGAGAGCGCACACATCATTGGCAAACACTTCCTGATTTTCTCTATAACCTGAAGCACTTTGAGCCAACTTGTTTGCTTCTTCATTGTGTTCCCTAGGAATATGTTGCAGAATCACCAACTGAAAACTTTTCAAAATCTCCTTGCATTCCTCATAGTAATTCCTTAGGGTATCATTTCTACACTCATATTGGCCATTCAATTGTTTTATAACTAATTCTGAATCTCCATAAATTTCAGCTGAAATAGCCTTTGCTTCTTTCAAATACTGAAGCCCTCTAAGCAATGCCTCATATTCAGCTTGATTATTTGTGACAGTAGGTTGAATAGGAATAGCAAACTCAGACATCTCCCCTCGGGGTGAAATCAATAAAATTCCTACTCCACCACCTTTGCCACACGAGGATCCATCAAAGAACAAAGTCGAAGGAGTAATCTCAAGCAAATTACTTGATGGGTCGCGATGTTCAGTAATGAAATCAGCAATAATCTGACCTTTAATAGCTTTTGCCGACTCAAACTTCAACTCAAACTCAGACAAAGCTAAAATCCACTTGCCAATCCTTCCATTCAAAATTGGCATAGACAACATGTGTTCAATTACATCAAATTTTGAATATACGACACATTCGGCATTCAGCAAATAGTGCTGAAACTTTGTACATGAGTAATAAACACACAGGCAAAGCTTCTCCGCACCTGAATATCTTGTTTCGGGATCAAGCAATTTTCGGCTAAGGTACGCAACTACTCGTTCCTTTCCCTCAAATTCTTGTATGAGGGCCGATCCAATGGTTTGGGTATCGGCCGCCACGTACAACTTGAAAGGCTTGTTCAATTGTGGAGGCACCAACACTAGCGGTTCCTTCATGTACTCCTTGATCTCATCGAAAGCCTTTTGTTGTTCGTCACCCCATACAAACTTCTGATCCTTCTTAATCCTCAACAGTGGAGAGAAAGGCAACACCTTTTGTGACAAATTTGAAATAAATCTTCTCACAAAATTGATCTTGCCGAGCAGTGATTGCAATTCCTTGAGATTGGTTGGAGGAACAACTTCATCAATAACTTTCATGCTTCTCTTACCTACTTCTATTCCTCCCTCATGCACCAAAAATCCCAAGAACTCTCCAGCTGAAACCCCAAAGGCACACTTGTTCGGGTTCATCTTAAGCCCATGTTTTCGAGTGTACTCTAGAGTTTTCCTCACATCATTCAAGTGTGATTCATGATCTAAAGACTTGATCACGACATCATCAATGTATATCTCAACAATTTTGCCGATAAACTCATGAAAAATATAATTCATGGCTCTTTGATAAGTTGCACCGGCATTTTTCAACCCAAATGTCATGACAATCCACTCAAAAAGGCCTATATGTCCAGGACATCTGAAGGCTGTCTTTGATATATCTTCTATTGCCATAAAAATTTGATTGTACCCTGCATTGCCATCCATGAAGCTAATAACTTTATGTCCAGCAGCGGCATCAACCAACAAGTCAGCAACAGGCATTGGATATCCATCCATGGTTGTAGCTCTATTTAGATCTCTAAAGTCTATGCAAACCCTCATCTTCCCGTTTTTCTTATAAACAGGGACAATGTTAGAGATCCACTCTGCATATCTGCATGGCCGAATGAAATTTGCTTCTATCAATCTTTCAACTTCTTTTTTCACGTCGGCCAATACTTCATCCTTGTAGATCTTTCGGGGAGGTTACTTGTAAGGCTTAAAACCAGGCTTGATTGGCAACCGATGCTCAACAATGGAACGATCCAAACCAGGAATCTCCGAATAATCCCAAGCGAAGCAATCTTTGTGTTCTTTCAGTAGCTTGATCAACTCTTTTCTGAAACTTGAATCCAAGTTAGCACTGATAAATGTCAGCCTTGGCTTATCACCATCTCCAATATCAATTTCTTCCAATTTGTCAGCCGACATGAATCCACATCCTAACTTTCCATCAGTTCCATCGATTGGATTATCCATTAAAAATTGCTATAAGAGTCGACTACTTGAATCAGCTGTTGATCACTGCTGACTGGTTCAACAGGACCTTCACCCCAATCCTTTCCTGAGAAGCAATCTATACCTTGATACTCCCAGAAGGCTGGTTCCACGTTAGCCACGCTTACTGAATCATCTGCTTGGACCACTTCTATATCATCATCCACCCATTGAACAAGTTGTTGATGCATGGTAGATGGGATGCAGCAATTTGCATGGATCCAGTCCCGTCCAAGCAGCAAGTTATATGCCCCTTTGCCCTCAATGACAAAGAAGGTCATGAGCAAGGTCTTAGATCCGATCATCAGATCCACATGTACACAGCCCTTGGTATCTGAAGGATTCCCAGCAAAATCATTCAGAACTATACTTGTTCGCGTCAAATCCCCAGGGCCCATGCCAAGCTTCCTGAACGTAGGGTACGGCATCACATTGACCGCAGCTCCACCATCAACAAACATCTTGGTCAATGGCTTCCCATTGACATATCCTCTCAAGTACAGTGGTCTCATGTGCCGATTCTTGGCTGGCTTGTCAAAGGTTGCTTGCTTGGCCAACACTAGCTGTGCCATCAACCCAAGTTGCTCAGCCTCATCGATGCCTGGCGACGCCTCTTCCTGCACAACCTGATTAGCTGGAGCCATGAATTCATTCGGCAAGAAGGATACCATGCATGTAGGAGCCGAACGACCAGATCCATCAGGCTTGTCTTTTGGACGCCACATCTGTTTCCTCTTGATCCCTGCCTGCTTCAACTCCTGATTCCTCAAGCGTTGAACTCTTCTCTTTTAGCTCCTCCTCAAGCCAGGTGGGCACCACTATCCTTTCTGCCAGACATATTCACACTCTTCTTCTTCATGATCAATCCATCTATGATCTACATATCTTTTCCTTGGTTGATCATTAACCTCATTTATTTTTATGCGTCGACCATCACTAGGGTGTATCCTTCCAATTCTTTCATGGACGGATCGGCGATTTACAGTATCCTGCCTATATTCAGTATATTTGTCACTGCATTAAGGACAATTGTTCAACGTGGGGAGCTTGAAACCTTCATTCCAGCAGTGCCTGAAGAACGCACATTCCCAATGCGCACACTCTTGCTCTCGCGCATGCTCTTCTCGTTCTTTCCTGTGCACTTCTTATTCATATCTTCGCTTCTTCTCCTCGTATTTTTGTTTCTGGTAGCGCTCCTTTTCTTGTTGACGCTGCCACTTATTAAGGAGAATGCGCGAAGTCACCTTGGGCTTAGAAGATTCCCCCACTTCAACTTGACTTTTCAGGATGCGAGGCATTTCCTTGTGGACTTGTTCAACTGTTACTTGTTGAGCAGGATCAACTGATCCATCCTGCTTAGCCCTCGCTGAAGTCAAAACTTTCACTTTTCCTTTTTCCTCAGTAGTCACCATGTTGACTGAAAACCCAATCATGTTTTCAGGAAAAGGATTGACATCCAACTTCATCTTATTGTCAAATTTTAGATGACCTTCTTGGATAGCCTTTTGAATTCTCATCCTGAAAACCCTGCACTCATTGATGGAGTGAGAATTCCGGTCGTGAAACCCGCAGTATCTCTTTTCTTTGACTCCATCAGGCCGAAGCATAGAATGCCCTTCTGGCAACTTGATTCGGCCTTCCTTTACAAGGAACTCAAAGAGCTTATCAGCCTTGGTCACATCAAAATCATAGGTGCCCTTGGCTTGCTTGACCCATCTCTGGTTCACTGTTAACGGCTCTTTGCCCCACACCATTTCAGTTGCAGCTATTTCCTCTTCATCATCAAATTCCTCTCCTTGATCATCTCTTTCGAGGAATTGGTTGTAGATGTCAGCTATATCACTGTGTTTGGCGAACCTGGAGTCTTTCTTGAAACCATAAGCCTAGTTGCTCATCAATGACAGTCTATGCGACAATTGGCCAAGATTATCGAACTCCATGCCGAATAGCTTTTCCCGAATAGCTGGCAACATACCTGCTACAGCCATACCAGCCAATTGATCATCTGGTAAGTTCAAAGAGAAGCACATGCTTTTGGTCTCTCTGAACCTCCTGAGGAACTCCATTGGTGTTTCATTGTTCCTCTGCCTCAGGGTAGTCAGATCAATTAGCTTCTCATTGCTGCCAATGAAATAATGAGCATGAAATTTCTGCTCCAAATCTCTCCAAGAGCAGATTGATTGAGCAGGCAAAGAAGTAAACCATGTAAAGGCCGGGCCTGTCAATGATAGGGGAAAATATCTGATCCTGAATGCTTCATCAGCTGAAGCTTCCCCAAGCTGCATCAAGTATCGGGCTATATGCTCCACAGTGCTAGTATCATCTTGCCCAGAAAACTTTGTGAAATCTGCAGGAGCTTTCACCCTGTGCGGCATGGCCACCCTGTTATACCATTCTGGGAAAGGAGGTGTATACACATGCCCTTGATTTTTGGGTTTTAGACCGAATTGATTTTGTAACAGATCGGTCATTTTCTACACCATAAGATCAATGTTAGCATCTTGATCCCCTGGCCTTCCAGCAGGCCCAGTAGGCATTCCTGTGGCCGTACCATATCCAGGATTCGGGAAAGCATCAATGGCACCGTAATCCATGAATTCCGAATATCCACCCCCATACATGTTCTTCTATAATCTATTATTTGCTGGGGCTATCCTGTAAGTAGAGCCAGGTGGAACTCCAGAAGAGCTGAATGCCAATTCTCCATAAGTAGGCCTATTAGGCATTGCTTGATAAGGGTTCTGCTGCTGGATTGGATGACCTCCCGTGCTTAGCAGAGGCGGCTGGATTGGTTGACCTCTCGCGCTTTGCAGAGGCGGCTGGATTGGTTGACCTCCCGTGCTTTGCAGAGGTGGCTGAGCACTTGCATCTCGAGCTAGTTGGCTATTTACAACAGCACTTGATTCTCCTATCTCCACACTAGGCCCTTGGGGTGATACTCGACCAAGCACCTTTTCCATACTAGGGCCAAAGATACTAACCATCATTTGTCGGAACATATTCAAGACAGCATCCTTTAATTGCAACTGCTGCTCTAGAGACAGCTCCTCTATGGTGACATCCATGACATCATGAATATCAGGCATCTTGATCAGCTAGATTGTCCCACCGAGCGTGCCAAAAAGTGTGTTGACGCAAAATCAGCACCTCACGCCAAGCACACAGCAAGCCGAACAAAGCTGGCTTAACACATGTGCTGAATCCAAAGCGTGCCAGTCAATTTTCCTGAAACTGACAAAGGATGAGAAAGCAGTTAGATAAAACCTGGAACTTGCCGGGTGGTACCAGACAGTTCCGTATTTACGGCTTCAAAGCCAATTAAAACGACATATAGCTATAACAAGCTATCTGTCAACAGTTTGAATATCATTCGGGAGCTTCTAAAATATGAAAATAGGATATAGCCGAACGCGTGACGTAAGCATGACGAAAGATTGGCCTTTGTTTAAACAACACTACACGCACGTGGTCATGACCGATTTCGGAGACAAATTACAATAAAATAAATAAGGTGAAAGCATGATTATAAATTTTGAAGTAAACAAGAATGCATAGGCCAAAAGCACTAGTCTACCGCATGTCTAGGTACTTTCAAACCCGTCGAGCGTGACACCAAACAAGTTAATCCACCGCATGATACGACTTGTTTGAAACCACACCACCAACCAAGCGTAGATCAATCCACCGCATGACACAATCTAAACATGGAAGGCTAAAAGCATACATTATTTAAAACAAGCTTATGAACACGTTTCACTTGTGGTAGAATTGCTAAATACAGTTGTACAGCCGATCCGGGTTCCGTGGAGAAGGAACAAACATTGAAGAGTCAACAATCTTGAACCCGCAACACGTGACAATCTAGATTGATCTAAATTCGGCTATTGAGAGCACTTGATCCTTTTACGATAAATAAAACCAAAGATTTGAAAGTACAACACATGGATCTCAAAGAGATAGAGCCGAAACTAATCGATCTAGATTGGGAAAAAGAGTGTTACATGAATTAAACATAAAGCAAAATCCGAAGCAACACGTGGTAACTTAATGAATCTATTAGATCTTGCCAAATCTAATAGAGCCGACAACTAGCTTCGAGCTAGATCTTAGCCTACCGCATGGCTCGTGATCTAACAGGAAACCCTCTTGAACCAAGCTTAAATCCACCGCATGATACTAAGCAAGGTAACAAGACTACTTGCATCACGTGCTAAATCCACCGCATGATACTAGACATGATACAAGGTTGCCGGTACATACAGAGGTCGACGGATCGATAGCTCCTCTCGAAGAACTCGACGACTCGACTAAAGGACTCGAAGGTTGGCGCGGGGCCGGTTTTGTTGTGAAATTGTTCGATCCCTATTACAAACACGAAGGATTTATATTTATACCCTTGTCCTAACACGACTCCTAGTCGATCACGAGTACAACATTAATGTCCCGTCGCCAATGTCCGTCTTGACCCGTCATCAATTCGTCCCATCCTTATATCCAGGCCACGTCATTACATATTCCCGAATGCTTCCTTTTTCAAGCGCAAACACCCCTTCTGCCGAATGATGGCGCACTACCGATCGCAAATGTCTTTACCGAATCCTTTGAGGAGAATTTCCTGCCGAATGGTGCTTCTTTACCAAACTCGGCCCACAAGTCAGTCCCTTTCATGTACCAATCTTTGGTGTTAACACATACGCACACACCTAGAGGCTACAACCTATACACCTCCAATGTTCCTTCTATACATCAGACAAGCACAAGCCTCCACGAGTCTCATAAACGACGGGCACGTCGTAATCCCATCTGTAGCGCCACGCGATTGTCTAGGAGTTGCACGAGCTAAATTGGGGAAAATCTCTAATGCGGCACCGGTGTTCATCCCACCCAAAGGATCGAATGCGGGCGAGAGGCCTGGCCGCTGCCAATGCTCTCCACTGGATTATGAGCCTATTCGCAAAAAAAATATTGTATTGGAGCGGACACACTAATACCGTTAGCTTCCTGCACTCTTGTATGGTGTGTCGGAGTTTTATATCCGGCAACCTCCATAGGGGGAGGGTCTCGTCGGAGAGTAGATGGTGGGGGTCTCGTGATTTGGAACTCAAAGGTGAGCACAAGGACATGGGACACATGTTTATACAGGTTCGAACCGTCAAAGTAGCGTAATACCCTACGTTCTATTTGGGGTGTTGTATATTGCGCCCTACGCTTAGGTGTTGAGGTGTTGGCCTCTTGTGGAGATGCCAATCTAGGTACCCTCGGCTCTTCTTTATATAGTCCAGTACCCCCGGTCCTCTTTTATATAGTCCAGGGGGTGGGTTACTAGTTGGTTATAAGGTAGGAATCCTAATAGGATTATATGGTATGAGTCCTAGTAGGAATATAGGAGAATTCTAGTAGGAGTACACCTTCGTCCTTTCTTGCGGGTATCCGGGTTGTATACCCCCAAGCATTTTGCAGTCGAGTGCATTGACCCCTCGAGTACTTTTAAGATTCCCGCGAGTAGTCTTGGTGCTCTTCAAGTACTTCTGGTGGAATCCTTAAAGTGTGTCGAGGATGCAATGAGGGTGTGATATGCTCAAACCTCATCATCCAACCCCCGAGATCATCACCAGGTGAGCCATATGAGCTGTATCGAGTAGTTGTTCGTGTTGATCCCCCGAGCTTGAGAGCTAGCGAAGCCTACTCGAGTCATCTTTGAGTAGTGATTTAGCATGTAGCCCCTGAGTTTGGGAACTAGCCACGCTAGTGGAGGTATGTGGAGCATCCTGGAGAGTCGTCGCCGAAGCTTGACCTAAACGAACAAGATGCATACATTATGTAGCATATTTGTACAAGTTGAATCTACTAATGACAAATCCAAAATACAAATGGGAATGTAAAATGTAAATATCATGTGTCATGCTCTTGTTTCAATTGTAAAAGTAGTTAGCCTGTTACGATTAGGCGCACAGTCCCTGTTAAGCCATGTCGCTGCGTGTAAGATTGTTGTTCTATATACGCGTATGGTCTGTTGCATAACTGTCACAACCGGATTTAAGGGCAAATCCGAATGCATAGAACACATGTGCGCCAGGATCAAGTTTCACACATGCGTTGACTCAGTGTATACCAAAACACAGTGTAAAAGCGTGAAGAGAGTATTAAAACTTTATTACATGACCGAATGTCTCAAAATCGTAACATAAGCGAGTACTAGCAGCGGTAAAGAACATCTCCACAGGCAGCTGACTGGTGGCACGCTCGCCTAGAAACCACCGAGCTCTCCAGGAAAGTCTTCAAAGCGTCCGTCTGAGCAGCAACCGGGTTGTGTAGATGCATATAAAAGAACAACAAGCATGAGCACATGTCGTACTCAACAAGGGAAAAGTTCTGTAACAACATGCAAAGGCTTTATGGTGGAAGCTTGTGGTTGCATAGCAGATCAGCATTTTAGTTGGTCAAATTTTATTAAGCAGGCTGAATTACTAGCAAATGTAAGTTTATACCAACCCAGAGAATAACATAAGCATCATCATCATGAACAAAAATAAATGCAACAAATTTAATCCATCTTCCATAGTTTACTCATGTGAGGGTCCAGGCCGCCCGTGACCGTGGGCACGGCTAACTAGTTAGTTTTACAAGTCGTACATCTTTACCCACAAGTCGCGTAAAAGTCCCGAAGAACTTTAAACCCAACCATGCGATGCTGATCAGGCACCATACCACACTACCGAAGTGTGATTGCATAGGGACGCTACGAGGCCATTACAAAGATCCCCAGATGAAGGCTGCCCGCTAGGTTACCTGGTCAGTGCAACGTATAAAGCTCCCGGACGAGTACCATGTCTTAGCTAAGCCCACACCTACGCCCGAGCAGGTCCATACGCCACTACCCGCCAGCCCCCAACCCTTATCAGGTAAAGCATACCTAACACCTAGTTCACTAATTAATAAGCCAAGACAGAGCCATATGTCTTGTGATAGCACTGTTTTCCTGGGTGGTTCTCCATGTTCCGATTAACACAGGTGATCTTGTTTAACGAAAGGTACAACATAAGTAAAGCAAGATTAACATTGTTGTTCATCAAAACCACCATAATCCCAAGTTGAGCAACTAAGCACGGTCTACCCAACATAAACATAAACCCAGGTTGGTCAAGGCACAGGATAAACAAAGCTAGTCAAACCTTAATAGTAGGACCCATCAATTTAATGCAAAGCAATAATAACTAACGGTGTAATTAAAATGCATGTTGTAATAGGATCAACGGGAATGCAGCAAGGACTTGCCTTCTACCAACGTTTGCTGCGGCTCAAGATCTTGGAAATCTTCAACTCTAGCATTCTCCACGAACGAACCGTCTTCTACGCACCACATCATTCACATACAAGCATACAATGGAAGAAAATAAGAAACAATCACCAAACAGTACTAACAGAACGAAACAGGGGCAAAAAGTCGTTCTACTCGTCGAGACGATCGCGTGGACATAAAGAACGCTAAAAACGGAGCTAAAACGACGAAGTTATGGCTAAAACAATTTTTAGGACTAATCTGTAAAGAACTTTAAGTTTGCGGATTAAACTGAAGAAAACAGGACATATACGTAAAGGTTTGTTAAGGTGGGAGGATTGGGTTGTGAATTTGGAAAAACTCAGGGTCTCTTTAACAAAAGCGCGCGGGGGCGACTGAAGGGATGGATCTGGTCCATTGGATCAAGATCCAGCGGCCGGGGTTCAACGCAGGCGGGGGTGTTAGGGTTGACCGGTACGCTGGGTTTGACTGGAAGGCGTGGCACGATCTGGATCGCGGGATGCACATCGGACGGCTACGGTCCAGCGCAGGCGGGCGGGACGGCGGCGGCGCGCGGCGGCGCAAGACGGCGAGCTCGCCGGCGCCGCGGTGCACCAAAAGCGGCGAGAACGGCACCAAAATGACCAGGAGCGCACCGGCGAACCCCACGGTAGGCACCGGAGAGGCGACGGCGAGGCGCGGCGGTCGCACGATGAGCAACCGCGGCGGCGGAGCTCCGGCGAAGTCGAGCCAGCGACGAGGTGCACGAGGGCGCAAACAAACGACACGTGCGGGTTCCTTACCGTGCGGCGGTTCTATATCACAGCTCCAAGGCGACGGACCGGCGGCGAAACGGCGGCGAACGGGCGGAACCGGAGCGGCGGGTTCACGGCGGCGGCCAACTAGGGTTAGGTGGCGGCGGGTGCTAGGGTTTGGGGAAAATCGTGGGGCGGCGCGGAGGAGGCGGCGCACCTAAATAGACGGGGCGGGGGAGTCGCTGGCTCGCGGGCCGGGGGAGCACGGGCGTGCGGCGGCCGGACTCGGGCTCGACCCCGAGTCGGAAACGGGGCGGCGGCGGGAGGTAGATGCCGACGAGCGGGGCCCGGGCGTCGGCGGCGGGGGGGGCGACGGCGCGCGCGCGGGGTTAACCGGGCCGGAAGCCGGGCCGGGCCGGGCCGAGCGCGCGGGCGACGCGCGGACGCGGGGAAGGGATGAGGGGCTGCCGGCGAACTTCAAAGAAATGGGCCGCGACGCAAAACAGGGCTAGGACAGAGGCGGTTGCGGGCTGCGGTGTTGGGCTGGAAAGGGAGGTTGGCTTCTTCTTTTTTTCCTATTTCCTTTTTAAAGCAAGCAAACAAATTTGAATTCAAACCAGGTTTGAGTCCAAACACCCAAAAACAATGCACCGGCATGAATGCAACACACACACAACTATTTATTTAATTTAGCAAAAATCAAACAAAGGATTTTTCCTATACTATATTCCCTGTAAAGAAAATAAAAGCTGGGCAAAATTTTAAAATTTAGACTAAATCGTTGTTTAAGTTTTTCTTCCTATTCACATCCTGAAATTGGAAATTTCAGGGTGTGACAATAACTGAGAGTGTGGTCTCGTGTGTGTCCTAACATTTGGTGTCACAGAAGATCTGAGGCTTTTCACGGAGTAAGGCGTGTACTACTGGAACTAGACCATTAAGAAGTAGACGAAAGTAGTCGGCATGGCAACAAGAAAGAGCGTGATTGCTCATAGAGTAGTTTGTGAGACTTTTCCGCGTGGTGAAGCGCATGATTTCGCAAAGAATTTGCCTCCTTAGGGTCTAACCATAGTGAACCTCTAGTATTCGGTATAAAAATTTGTGGATGTTGCCTCCGTAATTTGATGTACCAAACATGTGGTGAAGCCTCCGAAACTCAATACACCGAAGATGTGGCTGGAGCCTCCCGTAATGTAGTGTACTGAACCCGTGGTGGAGCCTCTAAAACTTAGTATGCCAAACTCGTGGTTGTAGCCTCTGCAATTCGACATACAAAACTCATGGTGAAGCCTCCAAAACTTAGTGCACAAACTCATGGACGGAGCCACAGTGTCTGTATGTGATGCAGTAAGCTCGTGGCGATTTGGTCGATATACCCCAAGAATAGTCAGCATAGTGTAACTCTGTGGGTGAGTACCCGTCAAGAAGTGAGCGCATTGTAGTCGACATAGTAGTCGTTTGAGACCGTAAGCGAGAAGAGTGTGCATTGTGCGCAGTGATTCCTTAGGGTGTAGTCGTTTTGTGCCTCCAGTACTCAATACATGAAACGTCGTGGTAGAGAGCCGTCTAATTTGGTGTACCGAGCATCTGGCAGTCGGTCAACATGCGCAAAGTGTAGCTCTGTTGGCAGGTTGCCATCGACAAGCGCACACAAAGTAGTTTTCGGTGTGTTGTCATGCATGCGGAAAACAAGCCAAAGAAAAATCAATTATACATTGAATTAGATGTCTTAGCTGGAATCATGGACGAGTGTCGACGAAGTCGTGGCTATCGGCGATGGAGCCACAACGGTTGTTGCTGAAGTCGACTAGTCAGAGTCGATTCCGACTAGATGTAGCCGTTCTCGACTAGTCTTCTAGTCGAAACTAGTTGAGATGAGTAGTCGAGGTAGTCGTAATCATGTACATTTTCTGTGTACGTTTAGAGAAGATCTTAGATAGTGGGGGACTTGTGATCTGGAACTCAAAGGTGAAAGTGAGGACACGAGATACAAGATTTATACAGGTTCAGATTGTAACTACCCTATACGTCCAGTTTAGGGTGTTGTATATTGTGTCCTGCGCTTTAAGGTGTTGGCCTATTGTGGACATGTCGATCTAGGTAACCCAATCCTCCTTTATATATAGTTTGGGGCGGGTTACTAGTTGGTTACAAGGTAGGAATCCGAATAGGATTACATGGTATGAATCCTACCATGTAATCGTAATAGGAATACTATAGGAACTTTAGGAGTTCACCTTCATCCTTTCTTACAGATATCCGCAATGTAAGCCCGACAAGGTACACCATACTACATTATACCATTGTTTGAAAAAATACTAATATAGATGGTATGCGTGGGTGATATAGATGGTATATGGATATTATTGAAAAATTTATCTTGGTGGAAAAGGCCGTGTGAAAAACGATGTTCACGGGGGGATCACAATACCCAAAATCACATGTATATATTTTATGTTTAAAGATTTACCCATTTTAAAAAGGAACTTTTTTGAAAGAAATTTAAAAAGGAACTTATATACAAACAACTTATGGTTTCCGCTAGTGGTCTAGTGGAGCGTCAAAAACACGTTCTAGTTCCAGGCATGAATCAAGATGACGAGATATAAAAAATACAAGAAATAAATTAGAACCTTGGAAATACAAGCATATTCAAAAGGGAGCGGCAAAACAACTTGGAAATCAAGATAAAACGAGATACAAATGTAAAAAAAATAAGATGAGCAGAACACTTGAATTCATATTGACATTAGTCATTTTATCTATAATTAAGAAAAACCGAGTTATTATAATTTAACAATCCAAATACATCCTGCAGTCTTCGTGGAAAAAGAATAACTGGAAACACCAAACATATTCCTACTAACATACCATTGGATGCACAAGAAACTTTTGATCCAAAGTGCAAGTACCGAGGGCTTGTTCGCTTCTATGGGATTCAATCCGGCCGAAATAATAGATGTATCACGAAAATTGTGATAGAGACTCGGATTCATTCCGGATTGAGATTTAATTTACTCATCATGATAGGTAGAACAAGAGACCGAAGAGCCGAATTGATTCCGACCAGTGGATTGATTCTGAGTCTCATGGTGTGCCTATCATGAGTAAATTAATTTTCGACCCGGAATAAATCCGAATCTCTTATAGTATCTATCATGATTTTCGTATTTACATTTATCAATTCCGGTCCGACAACCCGATGGAAACAAATGAGGCCTCAGGGGATTTCACATCCGCTGTCAGATGAACCCAACTCGGACTACCACGGTAACACCTGTTTAAAATGGAAACAAAATAAAACAAGCAAGGAGCGACTACATGTTATTTACTGTCCAGTATACACGACGGGAATCAAACAATATGGTGACTGTATGTATGAGACATCTACAATTTTAATTCAATACAACATTGGATTCAGAAAAGCCACATTGACATCTATAGGCACTCATTTGATCATTCATCCACAACAGAAACGGCTCATGCTAGCAAAGGTGTGGCCAACGAAAAGAAAGCATACTGCACACATCTGCATGCGAACAATCTACAGAAACAATTCTATGATCGATTACACTGTCTAAAATCCTGTACGAAGGGGTGTGACTCAGAATGTCCCTCGTCTAAAAACCTGTATGAAGGGGTGTGACTCAGAATGTGACCCAAGTAGGTCCCCTCTTCACACCCATTGTCCTCCATGTCTGAACAAACTAAAATATTCGAGCCTAATGATGAAAACATAAGCTTTTCAGGCTGCTCTTTGGTGTATAAGCTTTGACAAATAACTTGAGTTGCAAGATCGGTTGCTCTAGCTTCTCTGTACTGTTTGTTGAAGGGTTGGCCATGCAATCTCCTCATCATTGGTGTATCCATTGATAAGAAAATCAGTACAGTTCCTCTGGCAACCACGACTGTAAGGATTTCTGAAACGCCCATCAGGCCCTCGAAGATATGAGTAGCGGGACTTGTTTGCTTGCTCATTAGTTGTGATGTTCCATGCTATCTGCAAGAAATAGCCGAAGTATACACATTATATAAATGAACCCAATGACAACACATGCTACTTCTACCCAACTGTTTATTCCAACAAAATTATTAAGTGATATGCAGTTTCAAAAATCAAAGAAATGAGATAAATATATTCTTATATGATTGATGGTATAGCAAATGATTCGAATTTTATAAGGCACAAAAATAAAACCTATGTGAGAAGTGCACAGACCATGAGACCATAATTAGATCATACAACATACAGGAATGTTTGTTGAAAATATGCAGCTATATACAAACTGGGTGAAAAATAATACTGCAGCACAACCTGCTACTGGCAACATTTGACAATTACCTGTACTGCTTGTGCTCCAGTGAGAATAAGAGCTCCAGTTAATAAAAACACATCCAGAAACATGAATAATACAGCACCAGGATGATTTTTGAACATGAAGTGTGTCCACGATTCTGAAGATGAGAGTATAACAGGCTCTGTCCAAAGTCCTGGCATTAAATCACATTGACTTGTTAGAATAACCTTGAAGGGATGGATAAAAAATTGTTTACAGATGCCCTTACTATGGAATCCAACGGCAGCAGCCACAAAGGATGTAGCTATCCCCATACAGAGAAACAAGAAAAAGTCCCACTTATTTCGCTGAAAAAAAATCAGTAGTTATATGAAATCTATCAATGCTGCATGCAGAAAACAATTGAATACAAACATGCAGATTTTAAAAGTGTGACAGTCATATTGCAGTCAGATTTTAAAAGAACAATCGGAGTCAGCTGTTTTTAAGGTGAATATTGAACATCAAACAACTATATACTCTCTTTAGCAGTAAGAGTGCTATTCTTCCAAGGAACTAAAATAGTATCCAAATTTAGTCCCTGGTAAGGAAAAGGTGTACTTAAAACAACTGGAAGAGAAAAACAGGCATTTAAGTTCACAGCCAAAGATAATTTTAGATGTGTAATTATAGCACAGAAATAAATATCTACATCATACCTTACCAACACAGTTTGATATCCACGGGCAGTGATGGTCAAATTGCTCAACACAATGCTTACAAGTTGGACAATGTTTGGAGCGCATAGGGCGAATTATCTGGTAAGTTACCCATCAGTAAAAAACAAGCAGAATTGGACTCATAGCCAAAACAAGAGCAGGTAACAAGAGAAGCACATAATATGAAAGATAAAAGTCAAAATAAATAAGTAATGGTGAAAAACTTTTCCTAATACCTTACAAGTAGGGCATAGCTGAGACCAATTGCCTGTCCAAGAGGAGTTGGAAAGATCAATCTCCATAAGTGGTTCCTGTAAATAAAACACTAATCATCGTATTTATCACACTGGAAATAATTATATTGGGTATACAACTTTCTATTGTCTTTGAACTACAATGATATAATATTTTGCACCTTCGAATCAAGTCGCTTGGTATTTGCCTTGATATAGCCCGGATTCTTTCTACAGAAACAGAAAAGTATCACAGGCATTAAGCAGGGAGAAGGATACAGACAACATGCTAAGAACAAATAATATGACAATCATATTTAAGTAGATGTTGAGATAAAAACTTCAGACATTAAGCAGGGGGCAGGAGACAGACAACATGAATAATATGTCAAAAGTAGATGCTGAGATAAAAACTTCAAAATGGACTAGAACACAAGCATGTGTTACATTATCAAATATATTCCCAAACGCTCATCACAAGGTCCTTAGAACAGTATGGCATCTATTTAATGACTACATTAAGTAATCATCATAGCTCCTTAATGTACAAAAAGACTGTGCATAGCACATCAGAAAATTGCAAAAGGTGCACATAAATGGCATAATAAACAAACAAATGTGTAATGTAAGCTACCTGTTAACTCTGTAGAACTGTATTTGTGATGCAAAGAAAAGTGATACAGCAGCCCAAGACCAAAGACCAGCAGTAGCAGTGATCCTAGAAAAACTAGGTGCTGCAAAATTTTATAATAAGGTCTGGTGATAAACAAATATCCATATTTTCGCAAAAACAATAAAAGCTCAGAAACAACACTCACCAAATACAATTGAGTTCAGGAAAAGGATAAGGCAGATGACAAGATAAGCAAACAAGAAAGGAGCATATCCAATTTTTCTCGATCTCCCAGGGAATAACCTGTCTTCAAAGCTTACTTTTGTAGCATTAGACTACAAGAGAAATGGTTCCGTTAGTTGAACAGATCAGTGCATCACACAAAATTCAAATAGGGGATGAACGAATAGGAAAAATGAATATAGTGGTCTAATACATGCTATTGCAATCATTTACCAAAGCACACACCTTGATGCTTAACAGGTAAATAAAAATGATAGGGGGGACCTACAAGGATATTGGAAAGATGCCGATGACCTTTTTCTGCTGCAAGTTGCACAGGAGTTAGACCACCACTATCCTTTAGTGTGAGTTCTTCCTTCGTACCAGCATGTATAAGAAGTGTGCAAACCTCCAAATTTCCTCTTACAACAGCCCAGTGTAAAGGGGTACAACCTACACGGCATCACAAAAGAGCTTAAATAACTTTGACAACTAGTTGCCTAGGTAACAAAAAAATTCAGCCACATTCACAACCATCCGTATTTTCAGGGGAGTTAATTGACATGTTCTAGACTTTCTTTCCACAAGGTTGGGAGAAAACTACACTGTATGTTTTTAAACTATCTTATCAAGCACCGAAGCCTACCAAAATACATGTCAATCGTATTGTTCTTAACATAAATCAGAGAGGCATATGAAGTAGACAAGAGATGTAATTAAATACCACAGAAAAGAGGCAGCTACCGTTTTTGTCTTGCCTTACTTGATTAGCATCCATAAACAGAAGCAATCTGATTGTATCTGCATTCCCCTTGTAGGCAGCCCTGTGTATGTTATTATGTTATAGAAGATATAAAGTTACATTACTCCAAACATGGACATGCGGATCAAAGTTCCAGAACTATGTAAGACTCAAATCAGGTAGAAAATACATTCACTGAATATTTAGGACTCTGATGATGGGGATAACTAGCTTTATTTAAACAAACTTCACACTGCTCCAACTTTGGATGCACTACCACAACTGTTGACAATTCACCAATTTGTTGGAAGACATTGTCAGGTGAGGAGATTGACTGGGGTGGCACTACCACTACAATTGAAAACTCATTCCCCCATGATTCTAAGAGAAAGTGAGAAACAACCAAATCAGAGGCAACAAATGATTTCTGTACAATATATTACCAGAACAAGTACGTAGAAAATATTTATCATTTTGAATTTGCTTGAACTTAGGTACAGCAATCCATTTTTAGCAAAGGTGTAGCATGGTGGTTGTTAATTTTCTTGATACCAATTGGCAAACAAAAGTTAATAAATATGAAACACCATTTGCATGCAGAGCACTGCAAAAGACATTATCTGAATTCTGAATGGATTGTTTACCTGGAGGGGCAATTTGAGGCGTGCTTCGAACAAAATATAGAAAATGATAATAAACATATTTTTTTCCAGGAGACAATGATACATAAAGTATTCAAAAAGCGGAGTATTATCAGTAATCAAGTAGTACCAGTGCAATGCGCTCCTCCCATCCTTGTCCAAAGCATCAAAATCGGCACCATACTTTGAGATAATGTGATGCAAGAATGACGTCTGGCCATACTGAGCTGCAACATGGACTGCCTGACATAATAATCAAAATGGGGAACAGTTAAATAGAAGATTTCACTTGACTCAGAAAGCTAAAATATTAAGAGACCTTAGACTGTGGCCAGGAACTGAACTTTTTTTCCTTATGAGTATTACGTTGTGTGAATCTCAAGGAGTGCTGATAAGCTGCTCCAAAGCTTAAGCCTAAACGAAAATCCCCACAAAGTTGTCCTATAAATTTAGTCACACATAAGGTTGTGCAGCATCACACAGCATAATAAGCTTTAATAGATCTTGTTGGCAGTGAATTTTTGTTTGCAAAAGCAAATGGCCCTAGCACAAAATTTGCCTGCGACTTCATCCTTATCCAAACAATAATGCTTTGAGGGAATCCACAAGCAAATGTACTTTTCTCATCTAAAAAAGGCATAAAGATGATAGATTTCTATATTGCCAATCCAACTCCTTACTTATGTCCAAATGTAGCCACTTGACATCAATTTTGAAACATATAGACCATGCTTTTTCAGATGAATAGGCAATATAGTGTAGTCCAATGGTAGGACGGTGCAGTGGGACGCTACCCACCAGGGTTCAAATCCTAGTGCTTGCTCAGCCCTTCAGAGGTGCTCATAGGGGTAGAATTTGCATACGATGTGTTCATATTGGTGAGTTTGCGTGCGTGTTGTGAGTGTCTGCGTTGTTGTCTAATTCTAAAAGAAATACAGCTGACCTGGCAGACCAACCAATAATCAACACAGAATCTACATCATCGAATGACCAAAAAAACATTCCAAACATCAAAATTCGTCCCACAGACTATCCCTAAAGGCAAATTCAGTTTCATTACACCCTCAAGTTCCTCACCAACCAGATGCTAAACTCAACATCCAAGCAAATGGGCAGCAAAAAGGAAAATCTGAGCTGTGCATAAACTATCCATAAAGGCAAAATCAGTTTCAATGTACCCTGAGTTCCTCACCAACCAGATGCTAAACCCAATATCCAAGAAAATGGGCGAAAAAAAATTCGAGCTGTAAATCCCGAGTGAAAGAGGCGCCGCATTACCCGGTAGCCGTTGACGTCGGCGGCCTCGACCCTGGCGCCGTGCTCCATGAGCACGTCGGCCACGGACGTCGACCCGCGCACCGCCGCCCAGTGCAGCGCCGTCTGCCCCGCGTGGTCCGTCGCGTTCACATCGGCCCCGTGCTGCGCGTTCCGAAAAAGCCCATCAGCGACGCAAAATGGTGGAGCTCGAATTGCTCAACTCGGCGCGAGGAAGGAGCAGAACTGAACAGCAGCAAGAGGAGAGGGGAGAAAGCCGAAGAGGGACACGACGACGCGACCTCGATGAGGTAGAGCGCGACGTGGGGGTAGTTGTTGAGCGCGGCCCACTGGAGCGCGTGGTAGCCGTTGCCGTCAGGCTCCGTGATGGCCGCGGCGCCCCCGCGCTCGACGAAGCCCCGCAGCCGCTCGAGGTCCCCGTACGCCGCGGCCGAGTACACGTCCACCACGGGGTCCGGCTCCCCCGCCGCGGGCGCACCCCCGCCCTGCTGCCGCCGCCGCTCCCCTTCCACATCAACATCCCGCCTCGCGGTCACCACCTCGATCTCCGCCATGGCCGCCCCGGGGGCGGAGTGGAGGAGGCGAGGTGGGCAGGAGAGCTAGGGTTGACGGCGACGCGAGCGCGGCGGGGTGGGGGTGGGGTGGGGGTTGGGGTGGGTGGTGGGGGTCAAGGGCGGCTGGCTGACGAGGGGAGGAAGATTTGGTTTGGGAACGGAGACCAGACCACCGACAAGGCGACAGCCGCCGGTGGCGTCGGGGTCCGGAATCCGGAGTGGTTGGGGGAGAGGAGGGCGGAGTGCCGCGGTGGCACGTGAGCGACTGACTGACGGGAGCCGTCGGATGCTCAGGTGGGAATTTTTTTATTTTTTATATTTACGATTTTACAAAATAAGTGTTTAACAAAAATTGTGCAAAAATACCATTGAGGTATGCTGCTCTGGTGATTTTTACTGTAGCAGGTAAACGGATGAATGAAACGAGGGCCTTAGTTGGTGAAAATTTTGACTTTTCAACATTTCAAACTCCCGTAGCATAATGTAGCACGTTTCGTTTGTTTGTGGTAAATATTATCCTACCATAACCTAACTATATGAAGTAGGAGCCGCCACCAGTGGGCCCTTAGCGTGGGACAGACATAGCACCGTAATCCACGGCGTTAGGAACATAGTGTTGTGGGCTACGGCGTTATGTCCTAGCGCCGTGGGCCATGGCGGCAGCAGGCCTGCTAGCGTCGTGGGTCACGGCGCTAGGATCTGGCTGCCTATATAACACCGAAATTCAGCCGAAAATGTCATAATAATTCGAAAAAAAAGAGGGGAAGAGGAGAAGGGAGTGAGGAGGAGGTGGTGAAGGTGCGAACCTCTGTCGGATTTTCATCTTGTTAGAGGTAATACTCTGATACTTAATAGTGAACTGTCATAATAATAAATATATAGTTTTAGTGTAGATCTGCTTAGTAAATATATAGTTTTAGTGTAGATCTGCTTAGTAAAATTATAGTTTTAGTGTAGATCTGCTTAGTAAAATTTAGTTTCAGTGTAGATCTGAGTAGATATATTTTGTAGTTGCAGATCCATTGGTTAATAGCGTTTTATTTTTTCATGTTGTCAGACATGTCGGATGATCTCAGTGTCAAGTTGTATTTCGGTAATGGACAGATTAGATACGATAAACATGGAGTTGACTTGTCATAATTTGATTCGGTTGACCATGTGATTAGAGAGCAGCTTCAAGAACTTGAGGGTCCATTACCGACTTTTTTTAGGCATTCCATGTAGATGCAGAGCTACATGACTTGTCCATTATGACTAATCAACAGGAGTGAGTCAAAATATTGGGGGCTTATGCCACTTCAAGGCACTGAATATTGGAGGAGTTATATCAAAACAACATGTGAAATAGGTTTGTTTGTGATGTTGTTTATCCAAGTTGTTTATAAGGTTGGGTCTAGTAGTCAAGTGCCTGAGGAGGTTGTGACTGAACTACAAACAGGAGATGGTCCTGCAACTGAGCCACAAGAAGAAGATGGTGGTTCCACTGAGGAAGAAGAAGGAGATGGTGCCACACCCTTTGAGGCCCGTGGTGAAATTGACGAGGGGGAAGTTAATGAAGAAGTACTCAGGCGGTACGAAATGGAGGTCGATGAGGATGAATGTGGATTGGAAGAGAACTCATGAGATGATGAGGATGACCCGCTAGTTCCAAGGGACTGGGACAGTTACAATTTCTCACAACTATCTATCAAGTGAGAATGTGTCATGGGAGTATAGAGACAATACGGTTTCTGTTGGGCCACGCTTACTCTGCAGAGAGAGTTCAGGGTAGTGAAGAGTTCTCCACATATCTATGATGTACAATGTCTGAAGCCCAACTGTCCTTTTCGAGTGTATGCTTCCAAGGGCAAGTGGAAAATTATTGGGAGATCAAATTTGTTGTGGATTACACTTGTGTACTTGAGCAGCTGGATGCAAGCCATCGTAATTTGTCATCCGGTTTTGTGGCCAGCCAGATGTTTGCTAAGATTGTGAAAAATCCTACTTATGAGTTTAAGTCCATTATCTTGGAATTTGAGGAGAAATTTAGGTACCAGATAAGTTATGGTAAGGCATAGATGGCAAAGAAGAAGGTAATGGAGATGAGGTGGGGAACATAGGAAGCATCCTATGACAATCTGCCTCGATTGCTGAACACAAATGTCACGCTAAATCCCGGTAGTTATTATGATATCAAGACTTATAATCTTGTATCAAGGCCAGGGAAGCAAGTCTTGCAGCAGGCATTCTTAGCATTGGGTCCCACTATTGCTGCATTCAAACAGTGTCGACCAGTTATTTGCATAGATGGCACATTCCTAACAGGAAAATACAAAGGCACAATCCTTACAGTTGTGGCTGCAGATGACAACAATCAGTTCTTACCATTGGCAATTGCTTTTGCAGAGGGAGAGAATGGTGACAGTTGGTATTGGTTTCTGGAGAGATTGAAGCAGATGGTGGTGGGAGATGTGTCAGATATGTGTGTAATACACGACGAACACAAAGGTATTTTGCAGGCCATTAATGACATCAAAGAAGGTAGTGAAGAGCGTAACAGAGCAGCACACTGGCCAGATGTGCATAGCAGGTGGTGCATGAGGCATATGGGAGAAAACTTTCATAGCCAGTTCAAAAACAAAGAACTTACACAATTGTTCAAGCGCTTATGTTCGACCAATCAGGAGAAAAAGTTCTACAACCTATGGCAAAAGTTAGATTAGATGATCTGACGAAGAAAGCATCAAAAGAGATAGCTAAGAAGCCAGTACGTACTGAACCCGGGGAAGAGGCAGTTTCTCTGGAGGATGTGGGGCTAGATGCTCCAAATGTCAGAAGGAGAAAGGGACATTCTGTGAAGACCTTCAGTTAGTGGATTCAGAATGAGCCTAAGGAGAAATGGTGTGGGATAATGGCAGCAAATTTTGTTAAGGTCTACAACGCTGTTTTGCGTGGTGCTAGAGCTCATCCTCTTGTTGGTATCATTGAGTTCTTCTTGTACCGCATAATGAAGTACTTTCTTGACCGTGCTAATGCAGCAATGCAGGACTCTCAGAAGGTGTATTCAACATGGATGATTGAGTACTTGAAAAAAAACAGAAGGCTGCTCTTGCTCATAGAGCTTACCCACAACCTCTACGTCGTGATCCTGGCGAGGAAGTGTAGTGGAAATATCAGATGAGTTGTCAGTCCAAATCACAAAACGCAAATGGTGAAATAACAATAAAAACAGTTATTGGGAATCAGACATGCTCATGCTCTTGTCAGAAGCCACTTCTGCTATACTACCCCTGCTCACATGTGATCGCTGCATGCCTTGCAACAAAGAATAAGCATTGGGGTCGCTACGTGCCTAAATACTTTCTGAAGCAAACCATTCTAGACACTTGGAACCACACTATTGAGGGTTACCTGCATCTTGGAACTTTCACTCAAGACCCCAAAGACAGTGTGTTGTACATACCAAATCCAGATCCAACCATGTGTCAAGGTGTCGGTCGACGCAGAAAGAAGAGGATTAGGAACAACATGGATGTGGCTGAAGCTGGACCTCGGGTGCAGATATGCTCTTAGTGCAACAATCCAGGACACTCCTACAAGAAATACACTGAAGCATCTTACTTTTCCACTGCCACTTCTACACCACCTTCAGCTAGTGCACGTGGACGTCGTTCCAGTTGCTACAACGAAGGAATGCAGTGACCGTACTTATTTGTCTTACCGTGTTGTAATATTTAAAATACCTATGCATGTTATCATCTTGTAATATTTGAACAATTTTATCTGGCAAGGTCTTGTAATATTTAAACTTATGCATGTTATCGTGTTGTAATAATTGAACTACCTTTTCATTTGCTTGTTGTTTTATTCTTGCCGTCAAATTTCTTATCATATCATGTTATGTTTTGTTCTCTAATTTCAAATGAAACATGTAATGAATTATCATATTTCTCATCTTTTTTGTAGTCTTTCAATGGATTCGACGGGTCTTGAGTTGGATTTGGAGTTGCTCACCAGTAGGAAGGACAAGGTTCCGGTGCCAAAGGGGATCCACACTCCTATGTGCTACTGCGGTGACAACTGTAAGCTTGTCAAGTGCAACGTTCTCAGGGTACTGCTACGGGACGAGGTTCTTCATGTGCGAGAACTACGAGCATGACCCACTCCCACCATGTCGCAATGTTAGACCAAAAGTAAGAACTAACTGTATTACTAAATAAATATTATGTCATTGCTATTTTATTATGTGCTAACTTGTCTTTGAAAACAGACTCCACCTCCTCTCTGTGATTTTATGCAGTGGCTAGATTGTGAGCAATCCGAACAAGACAAACGTTACATCGAGGAGACGGGTCATTCAGCACGTGAGAGGTGGCAAAGGATGGTTGAGGCAGAAAAACAAGAAGAAAAACGTAAGGAGCAGCAGGAGGAAATTTGCATTCACTGGGAGATCAAAGAACGTGAAGCGGCCGCGGCCCGTGAAGCAGGTAGAGAGAGGAAGAGGGAGAGAGCTCGCCGGGCTAAGGAAGATGGGCCGGATGCTATGAGGAAGGGGAAATACCCCCATTGTACCCATTAGACGTAGGGTACTCTACTCATCATTATCTAGAGTCGGGTTGTATCTTTAAGAATGTTGACGGATAAAACTCGTATCCACCTACGATCCGCAAGCGTACGGACCTACACCTTTTTCACCACGGGGATTCCCTAGGTTCTTATCAATCCGCGGAGCAAGGGGATTACTAGCGCTTAACCAAGTACTAATCTAGTTGATGGGAAACCTTTGAAAGGGGTATTAATCTAAAGGTAAAGACAATCTAACCTAAGTTGATCAAACAAATGTAAGGTTAAACTAGATGGCAAAGGGTAGACACAAGAGAAAGATTAAGATAGATAAGCCTTCCCTCCCTAGGGTTTAGGATCACATGAACAGGCATCTACTACATGAAAAAGGTGTTGCCTACACTAGCTTCATGGCGGTTATGCGGCCGCTAAGCCTTTTCCCTCCCCTCGTACTGTCACTACGCGGAGGTAATCAAACACTTTCACGTATAACCGCATCTATGCCCAAGCATCCATAGGGTTAAGCTAATCACCACGATTACCACAAACCCTACTAAGACCACATGTTACACAAACATATGTAAACAAAGCATACGCGAAGACATAGACCATACAACATTGATTGGCATAAGATTCATGTATAGATTACATATCATGCATCCATCTGACCCTAGGGATGAACGGAGACATTACCCCATCATCTTACACGGATTGAAGCCCATAGGGGTGATGGAGACTCCGGAGAACGTCGTCGATGAAGATGGCGACGATGAAGCTTGGAACACCCCTAGGCCAGCGGCTTGGAGTCCTCCTCTTGCTTCCTTCCCTCCACCGGCGTCGATCCTTGCGACGAGCTCATCCAACTCTATCCCTCATCTTGCGGCAGCGGTTTTCTGGTGAATGGTGTCGGTAGAATGATTTGTTCGATGTGGCGGACGACGGCGGAAGAGGCAATAAATAGACGAACACCTAGGGCAAAGGGGGGGGCGAACCGGGCCAAAAGGCCCCTGGGCCGATCCAACTGGGCCGGCTGGCCCAGGCCCTTTCTGGGCCGGTTCGGGCCCGTGTTCCTCCTCGGTTGCTTCTTGCGCGATTCCTTATTTGTGTGCACTTGCATGTGGGCCTTTGACATCGTTTTCTTCACGGTTAAGGCTTGAATCCTTGCTATGCAAGCTTCGTTGTTTTCTGGTTGAGTCCCTGAAGACTTGCACGTTGACGCTTCGGTCCTCGGGTCATTTGGAGTCATGTTCATCACGTGTCTTGACTCTTGTCGGGCTTCATGATCTTCTTCCAAAGTGCTTGGTGAACTTATCCCGAAAGTCTCCTCTTTAACGTTAATTTCCTGCGTAAACAACAACCTCCAAAATCAACATGCAAGTGTGAACTTGTTACATCATTAGTATGCCTAGTGGCAGGTTAGTTGCAAATCATAATCCAAACCAATGTATAACAAGTACTCTAGGTTGACGGAAATTCACCGTTAACAAAGAACTTGCTTTCAGATGCATTTCAGATGCAAATAGTAAAACTCATACTAGGGTGTGTTTTCTGTGAACTGCACCAAACAGTGAACACATAGGGTGTGTTTTCTATGAGTCACTGCACCAAACAGTGTACCTAGTTGAAAGGATCTTGTGATGCCTAGAGGGGGGGGTGAATAGGATCACTTTTAAAATTCTGCAAAATCTGAGCAGCGGATCAGGGACCGGATGACCCGGCACGACTGACCGGATGACCCGGGGGTCTGGGTCACCCTGGCACTTGTGTCGGATCAACCAGTGCGCAGGAGTAAAACGCAATAACTTAGGGGGAAAGTGAATTTGCAGAAAATATATGAACCAACTTGGTGTAATTGAAGTGAAGAAGACCTGCAACAAGAGATATTATACACAACAACACAAAAGTAGAGATCGATTCAAATATAACTTCTAGGGTTAGGGTTGAAGATGATGAACACAAGCAAGCAAGAGAGACAAGCGATTTGTTTACCGAAGTTCACCTCCACTAAGGAGGCTACGTCTCCGTTGAGGTTCCCACAAAGGGAGGGCTATCACGAAGAGCCTCTTGCCTCTCCAATTCACCACAAAGGCAAATTGGTGCTCACTAAGAAAAACTCCACAAAGGAGGGGCAATACAAACGATCCCGGGTGCTCCACACGGAGAGGGCACTCAACGGGCGACGCCTAACCGTCTAGAAGCAAGCTTCAAGAGTAATAAACACAAATCAATCAACCAAAGCCACCACAAGTGCTTCTTGAGAGGAGGAAATGAAGAGCTCTCACAAAGGGGCTAAATCCTACACCTCAAATGCTCTCACACTCAAACCCTAGGACGAAATCTTGATTGGAGTGCTTGGGAATGAGTTAGGAGAGAGGAAATGAAGCTATGGGGGTGCAGCAATGGAGGGGGAGGCGGAACCCTAAAGAGGAGGAAGAAGGGGTATATATACCCACTTCCCCCGACTTGACCGTTGGGGGCAACCTGCGACCTGGCCGGGTCACCCGGCACGGGTGGCCGGGTCACCCGCCTCCCTTCAGCACGGTTCCGGGTGGCCTGGCCACTCGTGCCGGTTGACCCGGTAGGCCTGGAGGGGGAGAGGTTTAACAAGAAGGGGTTGTTTTTGATTTTTCTAAAGGTTTTTCTAGGTTTTTCACTCTTAGAAAAGATGAGAAAAGATCACAAGAAGCACTTGTAGTAAACCTTGATTAATCGACCGCATCCCTCTTAATAGTACGGTGTTTCCTAAACTCAATTTCGAACCGAAAATTAAAATTAAATCGCCAATTGAGCTTCAACACCATATATAAGAAAATGAGGGCCTTCCTTTGAGAATTCATATTTATTTCACCTTAAAGCCTGCACACATCTCATTCAAAGCATTAATCCTCCCTAATTGCATTGTCATTATCACCAAAACAACTAGGAGCCTAGATGCACTTTCAATCTCCCCTTTTTTGGTGATTGATGACAACACAATTTGGTTAAAAGAAAGAGATGTGTGTATCCAACAATTTAGTGAGAAGCTCCCCCTAGATGTGTGCATCGTTAAAGAAAAGAGGCCTCAAATGCCTTTGCACACACATTTGGAAGAACTCCCCCTAAATCTTTGCATAAACACATTGTGCACAAGTGTGAAAAGAATTATCCCGTGATGCAAATGACAAAATATATCACGACAATAAAGTGAGAAATAACAAATCATCAACCAACACAAGCATCACAAATAACCATTAAGATCCTTACATCACACTAGCATGGATAAAAGTACCACAATTAAGTCTTACAAATAAAAGTTTTGCACTTGGCACACCAACATCCATCACATCACACATAGTTCATTACATGTCCACTAGTTCTATTACATGAATAACGATAAGATAGATAAAGAAGGAGGTAGGGGCGGCGTCCTTCCACCAAATTCACTCCCCCTTTGGCATCAAGTACCAAAAAGGGAAGCTACTCCTCGTCGCCCTCGTCGTACTCCTCCTCTTCTTCATAATCTTCCTCTTCATCATCAACGGGAACCCAAGAGCCAAGGTCCTCCCAAGGATTTGGAACGGGAGAAGGAGGATCAAAGGTTCTCATCTCATGGACCGGAGAGTGTGGAAGATTAAGACTAGCAGCCATTTCCTTTTGATTTTTTCTCTTGCCGGTGAAGCTCTTGAGCCAACCACCGACGATCGGCCTCACGCTCCCTAGCATCTTTGCGGAGCATGTTGAAGCAAGCAAACAAGCCTTTGGCAAGAAAGTTGAATTTGCCTCTCTTACCCCTAGGAGCCCCATGAGAGTGAGAGGCACCCTCCAAAGGAAGTGGATCATATGGGCCTCGCGTTGGTGGAGCTTGAGAGGAAGAGGCACCCGCATCAGACGGTCCATCAATAGTATAAATACCCGGATAGCGGCCTCTAGCATCAACACCGATGGTGTGCTTGCCAAGACGGAAAGATCGAGCTAGTTTGCCTTTACTAGTCTTGTAAGATTCATGAACAACATCCGTCTGGAGATCAAGTTGGGTGGCATGCTTAACCATCATGAAAATATAGGGCGCATAGTGACAACCACTAGAAGAAGTGTGTGAACAAATGATGATCTCACTCCAAAGAAAGTGACAAGCATTGAACTTAGGTTGACCGGGAGCCATTTGATAAAGAAGATTTCTAGCTCTATGAGATATGTTATCGGAATCCCCACCCCTAGGACAAAGAGTGTATCTAAACAAAAGATTTAGCATCTTGTAATACGGGATGAGTCCACTAATATGACCATAGTTGATGTTTCCATAGGCACGATCATACATAAACCTCATCTTAGTCACCTCTAGTTCATCCTCACAATGAAGTCGGACTATATCACTTTTGAATTGATTGGTTGAAGTTGCACCTCTAAGTTGGAAAAGTTGAGCAAAATCATAAACGGAGATTTTGAAGCGCTTACCACCCAGAGTGAAGTGCATCTCATTTTCATCTTCATCAACATATAGTGTGGCATAGAACTGGGCCACCACCTCCTGAGATTAGTCACACTGAAGACCCATGAGATAAGAAATCCCCATGAACTGGCACCGAGAGTGAACAACCTGCATAACCTCCTCAATGGGAGCAGGAAGATCAAGCAAGTACGGCCAATCCACCCATTTCATCTCAATCGTGACACGTCCCTTGGGTAGAATGGTCGACTCATACCAATCCGCTTGATGAGCAAGCCAAAACCGGTCATCACTGAAGAATGACCTCTGAAGCCGCCTCGGATCTTCTGGCCAAAACCGAAGAGACCTCATGTCAGTGCCCGCCTTCATGAAGTTAACCAGAGGCGGATCACGGCGTGAGCGCGCAGGTCGGCGAACAGGAACTGCCATCTGCTCATAGATAGATAAGTCAATGTTGTCATCATAGCGGTCTCCAACCTCAGCAGCGGTGCTCGCCCTCTTGGTCCTAGCACCGACGGTTGTGGTCTTCTTCTTGAGAACGGGATTGCCATCATGACCACGGCCTCGGCCTTGAGCACGAGAGGGAGGAGCTTGAGGTTTGGTCCTCTTCTCATGCACATGGATGCCAAACTCCTCGCCGGAAGAGCGCTCCTCAAATGCCTCAATCTCCTCATCTCCCTCTTCACTTGATTCGGAGCGAATCTCCTTGCCACGAGAGCTAGCTTTCTCACGACCCATCTGAAAAATGATAGGATATGCAAGGAATGAGATACATGATTGAAGGTGCACGAAGCAAGCGTCATTGGGTCACCCCAGCCGGAGCCGGGTCAACCGGCATGGGTGGCCGGGTCAACTGGCTCGGCGGGATGAACCCTAGAACGCAAAATCGAAGGTCTGAGAAATATAGCCATGGGATTGTGACAAGATCATGGGAGGTTGTTCTAGGACCTAAATGGAGGCATTTGACCAAGAGGAATCATCTAAAACGAATCACACGAGTAGATCGGGAAATCCGGAGTTTGAATCGAGATTACCGTTGGATTCTCGCGAAGTTTCTGGAAAATCCGATGAGGAGGGAGCTCGAGATGAAGAGGAGGATTGAAGCCCCCACCCGGCACAGGAATCCCCTGGAGGACCGGCGAAATCGCCCGGTGGCGAAAAGGGGGCGGCGGCGGCGGTCCGAAGCAAAAAGAGGAGCTAGGGTTCGGGGTCCGCCGGCCGCGGGCTTTTATACGCCCGGCGCGGGGGCGGGCGACCCGGCGACCACCAGAGGCGCCCCGGGCGACCCGGGCACCTGTGCCGGTCGACCCGGCGGGGCCTAGGGTTTGCGCTCGATTTTTTTGTTTTTTTGTTTTTTTACTAGTTCCTGCCGCGACGGTTCCTGACAAAGGGGGTCCGGGCGACCCGGCACGGGTAGCCGGGCGACCCGGCGGCCAACGAGCCGCCCGGGCGACCCGGCACCGGTGGCCGGTCCACCCGACGGCCAACAGGACCGCGCGCGGGTCAACCGGGCACCCGTGCCGGTTGACCCGCCTTGCCCAGAAAGAGGGAAAACAGAGAGTCTTCAAAAGATGTAGATTTTTTTGTTTAAATGTATATGAATTTACCTGAGAATTAAAGATAGATACAATCTCAAGATTGGAGGAGAATTTTCGACAGAAGAAATTTAAGGGAATGGGTTATGAAATGTGTTGATAGATGTGAGATCTTTCATGATTTGAGATTAGTAAAGGATTCATCTAGTGGACACGTAATAAACTCTCGGTAACAAGTGACTAGCCACAATCAATCATTCATAACAATAGTCACTTGGGCCGAGTATTTGATCAAAAGATCTCAAGATCCAATATTTTCGAAAGACTCACACAAACAAATAAAAATAAATCATTTTCAACCTATCTAGGCAACAATCAAGTATGTGCAATAAGTCAAGCCAAGTTACGAGAATCTAAGATGTTTAGCTCACTCCTCAAAGCACAAAACCTTTGCTCGTCTAGAGGCTTAGTGAAAATATCGGCAAGTTGCCTCTCGGTGCTTACGTGACGTAAAGCAATATCGCCCTTAGCCTCATGATCCCTTAAGAAGTGATGTCTAATGTCTATGTGCTTTGTTCTAGAGTGTTGGATTTGGATTGTTCGCTAGCTTGATAGCACTCTCATTGTCACACAAGAGTGGAATCTTGCCAAACTTGCAACCATAATCACTCAACGTTTGCTTCATCCACAAGAGTTGTGCACAACAAGCACCGACCACCACATATTCGGCCTCGGCCGTGGATAAAGCAACCGAGTTTTGCTTCTTTGAGCTCCATGACACCAAAGACCTACCAAGAAATTGGCAAGTCCGGTTGTGCTCTTTCGATCTACTTTGCAACCGGCATAGTCCGAATCGGAGTATCCAAGTAGATCAAAAGTGGAGCCTTTGGGATACCACAAGCCTAGGTTAGGAGTGTGAACCAAATATCTAAAGATTCTCTTAACGGCCATTAGATGACACTCCTTAGGATTGGCTTGAAATCTTGCACACATGCACACACTAAGCATTATATCAGGCCTAGATGCATAAAGGTAAAGTAGGGAGCCAATCATGGAACGGAATACCTTTTGGTCGACCGACTTCCCTTCTTCATTGAGATCAAGATGTCCATTTAGTGCCATGGGGGTCTTGATGGGCTTGGAATCGGCCATGTCAAACCTCTCGAGCATATCCTTCACATACTTAGATTGGCATAAGAAAGTTCCTTCCTTCATTTGCTTGATTTGAAAACCAAGAAAGAACTTCAACTCGCCCATCATTGACATCTCAAATCTCTTGGTCATAATTCTACTAAACTCCTCGCAAAATTTATCATTAGTAGACCCAAAGATAATATCATCAACATAAATTTGACAAATGAATATATCTTTTCCATTTCTTTGTATGAAGAGAGTAGAATCGGCTTTGCCTATTTCAAAACCGTTCTTGAGAAGAAAATCCTTAAGGCATTCATACCATGCTCTAGGAGCTTGTTTAAGCCCGCAGAGCGCCTTATGGAGCTTGTACACATGGTTTGGAAATCTTGAATCTTCAAAGCCCGGTGGTTGATCAACATAAACTTCTTCTTGGAGAGGTCCATTCAAGAATGCACTCTTCACATCCATTTGACGAAGCTTGAAATCATGGTGGGTAGCATAGGCTAAAAGAATGCGAATTGACTCAAGCCTTGCTTCCGGAGCATAAGTCTCTCCAAAGTCCAAGCCTTCAACTTGCGTGTAACCCTTGCCAACAAGCCTAGCCTTGTTCTTTGTGACGACACCAAATTCATCTTGCTTGTTTCTAAAAACCCATTTGGTGCCGATCACATTTTGCTTGGGTCTTGGTACCAACTCCCAAACTTCATTTCTCTTAAAGTTGTTCAACTCTTCCTCCATGGCAATAATCCAATCCGGATCCTCAAGAGCTTGGTCCGCACTAAGAGGTTCCAAAGAGGAAACAAACGAGTAAAATGCACAAAAATTTGACAATCTTGAGCGAGTTGTTACCCCTCTTCGAATGCTCCCAAGTATGTTGTCAACGGGATGATCCCGTTGAACCATTTGATGTACTCTTGGGTGTGGTGCTTGAGACTCACGTTGAATTGGTCCATCATCATCATTTTCAACTTGTGGAGCTTCTTCTTGAGTTTCACCACCTCGTTCTCCCCCTTGATCAAAGTCCCGTCCATGATCGTCACCATGAACTTGACTCTCATCTTGATGAACTTGAGAACTAGGTGGTTCCACCCTTGTTGACGATGATGGATCATGAGTGCTTGTGTCAACCGGAGTTTGTGCTTGAATCTCTCGAGGCATCACTTCACCGGTCCCCATTCTAAAGATGGATATGCTTGGGGGCTCTTCATCATCTACAAGGTTTTCACTAACTTGCTCTCGTTGAGAGCCGTTGGATTCATCAAATTTCACATCTACCGTGGTCTCAACACAACCGGTGGTTTTGTTGAAAACACGATAGGCATGCTCGTTAGTTCCATAACCAAGGAGAAAACCTTCATCAACCTTGGATGCAAACTTTGAGGCTTTGGGTTTCTTGTTAAGTATGAAACACTTACACCCAAAGACCCTAAAGTAATGCACACTAGGTTTCTTACCGGTGATGATTTCGTAGGGAGTCTTGTTCAAGTACTTGTGGAGGTAGAGTCGGTTGGCGGCGTGGCATGCGGTGTTGATGGCTTCCGCCCAAAATGAGTCCGGAGTCTTGTACTCATCAAGCATTGTCCTTGCCGCTTCTATCAATGTACGGTTCTTCCTCTCAACGATGCCATTTTGTTGAGGTGTATATGGAGCGGAGAGTTCATGCTTGATGCCTTCTTCATCTAGGAACTCTTCAACTTGTGTGTTCCTAAACTCCGAGCCGTTGTCACTTCTTATGTTCTTGACCTTGAGCTCGAACTCATTTTGAACTCTTCTAATGAACTTCTTCACGATTCCCTTTGCCTCACTTTTATCTTGCAAAAAGAATACCCAAGTGAAACGGGAAAAGTCATCAACAATTACTAAACCATATTTATTACCACCGATGCTTATATAGGCAATTGGTCCAAATAAATCCATGTGTAGTAGCTTCAATGGTCTTGATGAGGATAGAATGTTCTTGGCGGGATGGTGAGCTCCAACTTGCTTCCGGCTTGACATGCGCTACATAACCTATCTTTCTCAAAGACAACATTTGTTAGTCCTAGGATGTGCTCGTCTTTTTGAAGTTTGGCCAAGTTCCTCATGCCAACATGGGCTAGTCGGCGATGCCATAGCCAACCCAAGTCGGATTTTGCCACTAAGCAAGCCTTAGGATCCACCTTTACTTTTGTGAAATCCACATAGTAAAGTTTTCCCCGTAAGTGACCCGCAAAGACAATAGAGGAATCCTCCCTTCTAGAGACGGTCACACCCTCATGAGTAAAGAGGCAATTGTAGCCTTTCTCACAAAGTTGTGAAACCGACAACAAGTTGTATCCCAACCCTTGCACATGATAAACATCTTCAATTGAATTTGTTGTTGAGATAGCAATTTTACCTAAGCCAATGACATCCCCTTGACCATTATCTCCATAGATGATAGTTTCCGTAGGATTGTCATAACGGTCAAGAGATGCAAACAAGCCTTCATCTCCGGTCATGTGATTAGTGGCACCACTATCAATCAACCATGCACTTCCACCGGAGGAGTAGGCCTACAAAACAAGTTTAAGCTCTTGGTTTAGGTACCCAAAAGGATTTGGGTCCTTGGAGGTTAGATGCAAAAACTTTTGGAACCCACACACTCTTTCTCATGGCCTTCATGGCATAGGCCCCAACATACTTGACAACCATTTTACCATTATGGTCCAAGGTTACAATGTAATCACAAGTGTAGTTGGGTGTTGGTTTGTGCTCAACCACATTCTTCGATTCCTTAGGTGGGGTGTTACTCCCACCAATTCCCTTTGTGTTTTGCACCATCTTTGGAGCTTCCTTGGTTGTGGTAGATGTGGTGACTCCATGGGCAATATCCATGATTGTGTTGAGGTAGCCACCCTTGTTCCACAAGGGGATCTCATGCCCTCTCACCACGGCTCTACCATTGGCCTTGTTGTTCTTGCGGTGCCCAAGTCCTTGTTTGTCCACTACCTTGGGTATGGACTTGGCACCAATATTGCCTTGTGTGATCAACATGTTCAATCGGGCAATTTCCTTGTCCTTGCTCTTAATTTTCTCTTCAAGCCTAGCATGGTTAGTCTTGAGAGCATTTATATCAATGTTAAAACAAGAAGAACAATTTTTGCTAGTGGAGGCACTAGAGTCCAATCTTGCCGAAGGAGTGGCTTTGGTGCTTTCCCAAAGACTACTAAAGTTAGATTCAAGAGTTTTGTGTTTCTCCGTCAAGCATGAGAAGCTTGATTGAAGCTTACTATGAGTAGCCTTTAGGGAAGCTAAAGATTCGTTTGCCAAGGTGTATTCCTTTGACATCCTCTTATTAGAATCATTGATCAAGGACAAGTCCATGGTCAACTTTTCAACCTTAGCCTTCTCTTCGGCAAGAGATTTTTCTAGAGCAATATTTCTTTCCTTTTCAAGGATAAGCAAGTCTTCTTGCTCATGAAGAATCTCTTTCTTTTTCTCTAGTTTGTCCAAAAGCCTTTTAATTTCCTTGTAGCCCTTTTTGCCAAATTTCTTTATCATGTTGTTCTCTATTTCCTTTTCCTCATCTATGTTTTCTATGTCACTAATAGGTGTGGATGAAGAGAAGGTTGGAGAAGATGAGACGGAAGATTCTAATACCTTGCTCCCCCTTGCCAGTAGGCAAAAGTGAGAGTGGTCTTCATCATCGGAGAGGTTGTTGAAGAGGCGTGGTGAGGATGAGCCTTGTGCCATGGCCATGGTTGCCATCCCTTGCTTCTTTGGTTCCTCATCTTCATCACTTGAGTCCCATTGTTGACCCACGTGCGCACGCCCTTGGTACTTGTTCTTGTACTCCTTGCTCTTCTCCTTGAACTTCCTCTCTTCCTCATTCTTGTTCTTGTTCTTGGGGCATTCGGCAATAAAGTGTCCATACTCTCCACACTCATAACACTTTCTTTGTGACTTCTTCCTTCTTTCATCTCCACCTTTCCTTGAGTTTCTTGACTTCAAGAATTTCTTGTACTTCCTTATAGCAAAGGCGGTTTCTTCATCCGTGCTTTTTTCATCGCTAGTGTCCTCCTTTTTGCTCTTGGAGGGCTTGGGCTTCTCTTCAACTACTTCACTAGAGCTAGCTTTGAGAGCTAGACTCTTCCCCATCTTCAAGGTTAGGGACTTCTCTACGTCTTGGTCAACAAGTTCTTGATGCAATATTTCTCCAAGGAGTTGAGTGGGAGTCATTGTTGGATATCTTGGATCTCTTCTTATCATTTGTGTCAAGTTCTTGTCTTTAGGGGCAAAAGCTCTTAACAACTTCTTTGTGACCTTTGAGTCATCCCAATCTTTGCTACCAAGAGCTCTAATGTCCGAGACAAGTACCATGAGCCTATCATACATTTCTTGTACGGTCTCTCCATCCTTCATGAAGAATAGCTCAAGCTCTCCGTTGATGAGGTCCATCTTTCCTTGTTTCACATGTTTGGTTCCCTCATGTGCTTCCTTGAGTGTATCCCAAATTACTTTGGCAATTTGAATATTCCGCACCTTGTTGAACTCTTGAGCACATAAGGATCCCGTGATGACTCTTGTAGCTTGTACATTGCGGTGTAGGTCTTGCTCATGCTCGATAGTGAGAGCTTCTCCTTCGGTGGGAATAGTCACACCTACAACCACAATCTTCCAAAGAGAAGGGTGAAGCCCGTAAAGGTGCATTTGCATATCATAAGCCCATTTGGGATAGTCCTTCCCATCGAAATGAGGAGGCTTTCCCAAATGCACGGAATAAAATTTGTCGTTAGAGTTGTTGCCGGAATTTGCCCGTAGTTGTGGGGCACTTCGTAGAAGCGGAGTGCGAGTACTTGGCTTGCTCCTTCTTGATCATCTTCTTGAGGAGCTTCTTGGCCATCTTCTTGGCCTTCTTCTTCTTCTTGGCCTTTCTTCTCTTCTTTGCCGCCTTCTTTGCCGCATGGTCATCATCCTTGACATCCTCATCGCTTGAATCGGAGTCCGAGTCGGAATCGGAATCCGATGATGAGTCGTCGGAGCTATCGACATTGGACGGTGTACGGCTTGGAGCCTTGTCCATGAGGTCGCCGACTTGAGCAGTCTTGAGCTTCTTTTGCGGCAATTTCTTCGGCGGTTGGGTTGCTTCCAATCCCCGACTGTCGGTGTTTTAGACCGGCAACCTACTACGGGGAGTACCCGAAGTAGATGAATGTGACTCGCCGAGATCGGTAACTCGAAGGAAGAGACACGTGGCACACAATTTAGACAGGTTCGGGCCGCGAGGTGCGTAATACCCTACGTCCTGTATGCTGCGTAGCTCTGGATTGATAGGGCACGATTACACGATGGTGCAATTATGCGCCGTGGGTTGTATGAGAGGAGATTGGATGAGGGAGATCGGTCCCTGCCTCACCTTATATAGTCCGGGAGGCAGGGTTACAAGTCGGAGTAGGAAGAGAGTTCTAGTCGAGTACGTCTAGGAGTCCTCTGTACAGTGCGGAACGTGCACAGCTTCCTAACCGAGTACTACTCCTGTGTAGTCCTTGTGCTCCACGCCTTCAGATGCCGTGTAGCGCAAGCCGGGTAGTCCCAGGGGCCCACCGAGTAGTCGGTCCTGGTACCCACCAAGGTAGTGGGCCCAGGGAGGTCCATACGACAAGCCCCCGAGTACTTTGTAGTCGAGAAGGATAGCTTCAAGTAGTCTTGACGGCCTTAACGAGTAGTCCTCAAGCGTCCCTGAGCGCTACAAGTCAAAAGTCCTCAAGAGTAGTCGAAGCATCCCGAGGCTGGAATGTACTCCAGCTGAAGTTTGAGCAATCTTGAAGTCTTTTCGAGTAGTCCCAAGCGTCCTTGAAATCCGCCTTCGAAGGTCTTCAAGAAATGCCAGTCCTGTCTTGAAGCCGGAGCCGTCATGGAGGTGCGACTTGCAAAACCGCACTCCACATGAAGTAGTCCCCGAGCCTCGAGCCGCGGGCTCTGGCTCAGGGTCTTCCTGGAATCTTGGCAAGATAATCCCGAAAAATCCGGAGAGAAAAAACCGAAGGACACGTGGCACGGAGCCCCCGAGCCTTGAGTCGAGTACTTCCTCTCGAATTGAAGGGTCTTCTTGAAGAATGTGTCCTGAGATACTCTTGAGACTAGCCGCGTCCTAGGTAGTCGAGTAGAGGTAGCCGAGCCCCCGAGGTGAGGCGTGTCGACTAGTAGAATACGAAGAGTCACGCGCAGCCGCTGAGTCAGCCGCGCGTGGGCTTATCCAGACGCCCGTTACGGAGGCGATTTGGCTTATAAATAAGAGCCAAAACCCTTAGGGTTTTTCACCCAAGTGAGCCGCAGTCATTCCCGTTTGAATCTTGAAGTAGATCCACTCCAGCGCCTGCTGCCGCCGTAGTAGATCCGAGCGCATCCCCACCCGAAGCCATTAGGGTAACCCCCGAGCGGATGCGAGTGAAGACTCCTTGCACTTGGAGAATGAAGCCGTCGCCGTCGAAGACGTCGAAGACCGGCGGGAAGAAGAGAGGCCGTGCAGAGGCCGCCGCGGCCGCCACCAGTGCGGCGCCGCCTCAGTCTCCACCGCGCGCTGATCCAAGCCGCTGAAGGAACGGATGGCGACTAGAGAGGGGGGGAGTGAATAGGAGCCGGTAAAAATTCTTCCCAAAGAACCCGGCCTATGTCCTACTCAAATCCCGGTCACACACAAGCGATGGATCGAATCACGCACCAATCGCCAAGACCACGAGGTTATGGATCAACCTCTAGCCTTAGGAACAATTCCTCAAAGCACACGCGGAAGCACGAGAAAGGGAGGAGGGAATCGAACCAAGAAGCAAAGCACACAGGCTCTGGCGGACCGTCCGCGCAGGAGGGGCGGACCGTCCGCAAGAGCCGCGCGGACCGTCCGGCCGGGTATCGCGGACCGTCCGCACCCGAGCCGCGGACCGTCCGGCCTTAGCCGCGGACCGTCCGTTAATTTACACGGAACGACCCAAAGACACCCCGTGCCACGGACCGTCCGCGGGGAGCACGCGGACCGTCCGCCAAGCACCCGCGGACCGTCCGCCCGACACCGCGGACCGTCCGAAACTCCGTCCAACCAAAAACCAAAAACACGACGGATCGAAACAAAGGACGAGCAAGAACACGAAGAACTCGGGACGAACTCGAGCGGCGCGGACCGTCCGCCGGGAGGGCGCGGACCGTCCGCGAGGCTCGGACGAGGCGAAAAACGCCCGACCTCGAAAGTCAACTCCCTCAAATCATCATCGGATTTCCCAAACGGTTGAAGCTATGGAGACAAGGGTTTGGGGACTTGAAAAGCGTCACACAAGGATGCTATAGCCCAAAAATCTTGCCTCCTAACTCCCTAAATAGCAGGAATCGCGAATCCTTTGAGCACCACCAAAAACTAGAGCACCGAACGAAAACTCACGAATCGAAGTAGTTTCACGGCGTTTGAGGGAACAAGATCAAGCACAAAGATGCACAAGACATCTATCCATGTTTCCCTCAAAGAAATCCGGGAAGAAACTCACTCAAATCCGCGGAATCACACGGGAACAAAGGCACGAAAATAAGCACAAAAAGCCACGAAAAACAACCCCGAATCTTCTATACAAACCAGGAAAGATTCACAAGGTCTAGCATGCCGCCCTAGCATCCATCCCTCTCAACAAATCTCTCATGAAGCTCTCATGCTAGCCTAGAGAAAATAGGAAGGAAAAATAGCTACGAAAATGAGAAAGAGGAGGGAGCAAAATGAAACCCTAAGTCGCAGAGAGGGAGAGCCATCAACACACACTCCAGGCTTATATATCAGGTCCCGCCGGAGTGGTAAATGACTCGACTACCCCTAACTACACTACTGGCGATACAACCCACGTAGGGGCATTTTGGTAATGTTTGTGGGTCTTGCCATCGGACGGCCACGCCTTTGCCGCACCCCGCGTCCTCCCGACGCAAGCCATGCGATCCCGCCGCGTGTCCTTCGCTTCGAAGCTTCCCGACACGCCCGGATCCCGTCTCCGTCGTGTTGGGCCCTCGGACTTGGTTTTGAGGCCCAAACCAAGAAACCATCCGCCGGTGGTTTTGTGGGCAAACCACCAAACCCCGCGTGCCCGGTCCGGCCTCCCGCCAAACCACTTGACTTGACCACCACCGTGCACCGGCTCACTTGTCCATGACTTCGTCTTGCTTGTGTCGCCACCATGTGGCCCGCACCCGATCCGTGTCCACGGGTCCCTCGAACCGAGCCTACTTGTCTCTCCATCTCCCGGAGGCCCCTCAAGGCCGAAGACCTTTCGCGCCCGTTCTTCACCTGCAACAACACGAACTAGGCCGCAGCCTACACCTGCGCACTAAGCCAAGAGTCAGTCCAACACCCGTTGTCAATCACTCATCACTAAGGAGCGGTCATCCACCGACCACTGGGACGCTCCTGGTCCACAGCCGCGAGTGGAAGAAATCGAAGGTCAAGACGGAGGACCTGCTGACCCTGTTGAACAGCGGGTTCATCAGGGAGAAGGAGATCGACATGTGGAGATCCGCCGCAGGAGACCCCTATCCAATGGAGAAAGCCGAAGACGAGATCCCGATGTTCTCGCGCTTCGTGGAGCGCGGGCTTGCGCTCCCAGCAAGCGACTTCTTCAAGGGGCTGCTCAGGTACTATGGCATCGAGTACCTCAACCTGAACCCCAACGGTATCTTCCATACATCTGTCTTCGTCCACTTCTGCGAAGCCTTCCTGGGAATCAAGCCGCACTGGGTGCTATTCCGGAAGTTCTTCCGCGTCAAGCCGCAGCCCAGCGCCTCCAACCCTGGAGTAGTCGGAGGAGCGGAATCCGGTCGAGGGAGGGACGCCGCGGAGCGTACACGGCGTACAAGCTCGTGGACTCCAACACCGGCGGAAGACGAGATGGTTCTACATCACGAACCACCATCCCGAGCTACGAAGCCTAGCGGACGGCGGCCCGAGCATCAAGATTGGTGGAACACGGAACCCACCATGCAAGAGGGGATCCGGCTCCCGAGGCGCTAGCGCGCATCAAGACGCTCAGGGATGCGGGACTGAGGGCCGAGCACGTGGCCTTCAGTTTCATGAAGCGCCGGATCCAGCCGCTGATGGCGCGGGATACGATGGGCTTCGAGTACACCGGCGACAACGACACGTCGCGGATGCCGGGGGGCGAGCTGGATGACAACGACATCGTCGAGAGGTTGTCGAGGATCTTCAAGGACATGCCGCCGTACACGGCGTGTCCGGTCGAGGAGTACTCCGCCGCGCGCCCGCCCAACGAGGTGAGTAGTCGTACCCCCTCGTCGAGTAGTGAGTACTCGTAGTGAAGTTGCAGACGCCTTGTGTCTTTGCGCAGGATGATGTGAAGCGGTTCGCCTCCGAGCCGCAGCCGCCACCGAGCGGGATCGCGATCCCGGCGGTGGGAAAGGTGAAGGGGTGCCGCGAAACCGGAGAAGGCGACGACGCCATCATCGTGGAGGATACCTCCGATGACGACGATGAAGATGAAGAGACGCTACAGGACCGCTTCCAGCTGCGGTCGAGGTTTAGCCGTCCGGGCTTGCCTCATGTGCCACTCGTTCAAGACCCTCCGGCTAGCCTGGAAGCTAGCCTTGCCGCGCGCGCAAGGAAGCCGCGCAACCCCACCAAGAAGCGGGTGGCGAAAAAGATGAAGGTCTCAGAGACCACGCCTCCGGAGGTAAGTCATCTTGAGCAGAGCGGTCGAGTACCCGGCAGTCGAGTACATTGCTGACAAGTAGTCTTTGTGTGCAGGAGGTGCCGCCAATGGAGCCTGTCAAAGAAGGCGACGAAGGCGTGTGGGACCGGTGAGGGAGCCGCCGGAAGCCGAAGTCCGGCCCCTGCGTCGAAGAACACGGCGCAGGCGGAGCGCCGGCCCCCCGCTCCGGAGGAGAGCGAGGAGTACCCGCGGCCGCCGCCGTTGGAGAGATGGGAGCCGCGAGGGACGCAAGAGACGTACGCGCGGCCGCCGCCACCGTGGAGGAGGCGGTAGTCGAAGAGGCGGAGGAAGAAACGCCCGCCGAGGGTGGGCCCGGTTGACATTGCCGGTATCCTCGGTGCTCGGCCGTGACTATCGTCCGGTCGAACTTGTAAGTACCACGCCCTCATGAGTAGTACTTGTTGCGGTAGTCGATTGTGCGACGACCCTCTGCGCGAATACCACGCGAGAAAATCCACGGATCCCCGAGGGCGGGACGGGGAAGAGCCCACGACGGCGGAGGCGGAGGAAAGCTGCGCCGCCGGTCGAGGAGGCCGCTCACGAAGCCCAAGCCGCGGCCGGAGCCCCCGGCTGCGGAAGCACCGGCGCCGGAGGCGGTCGTGGTCGAAAGTGAGCACCGTCTTGAAGGCTGTAGAACTCCAAGATGAGTAGTCATAGGCGCGATGCGCGTGTTCCTTGTTGACGAGGTCTTTGGAAAAGATGACATCCTGCGGGGGTGCCCATGCGGGAGTTGGCACCGAGAGGCCCGGAGGCCGCGGGGAAGGAGCCCCCGAGCCCGTGGGGGAAGTCGTTGAGAAGTCCGCCGAGGGGGAGGCGGCTACCACATCGCCAGGGGTTGCCCTGGAGGTGGCAATCCGATCCCCCGAGATCCAGGACGCGGAGCCTATCCGCTCAGCGCCGATGACGGAGGCTACGTCGAGTAGCCGCGGCGGGATTGAACTTCTGGCCGACGACCTCGTCGAGCCGGCGATGTTGGCGCAGCACCTGGAGGCGATGCGGCGAGCCGAGCAGTGGATGAAGGTACGTAGCCGTAGCCTCCCGAGTAGCCAATCCTTTGCGTTGAGTACTCTACTTGACTTGAGCTTGTCTTGTGCAGGACGTCGTGGAGCGATCCCGCGAGAAGTCGAATCTGCTGCAGGGTTACGGCGACACCGTGCTCCGAGCAGAGGCCCTGGAGAAGCAGCTCGTGAAGTCGCGGAAGCACGCGGCCGCGATGCAGTCGAAGCTCGATGCCGCCTTCGCCAAGTACCACAACGACGTCATGGACTTGCAGGCGAAGGGCGACGAGTTGGTGCGGAAGAACAAAGGTCTCCGCAACAAGAATAAAGGTATGTCTCTTGACTTGTCGGGTACTTGTTGGAAGTCGTCAAGGCTCTGACCCGTTGCTGTGTTTGCAGAACTCGAGAGCCAGGTGGAGTAGCTGAAGGCCTCGGAGGTCAGCATGAAGAACCTCTTCTACCGGGAGCAGGAAGCCCGCCAGGTACTTGAGCTCGACTACAAGGAGCTCGCCTTCGAGTGCGAGAAGCACATGGAGCTGCGGATTGCCTTTGACCAGAGATCTCGTCAAGCTGCTACAAATCTTTGCGAAGTTGAATGAAGATTGCGAGGCGCTCGGGCCCCGTGGCCGAAGGACCTTGAAGAGGTTGCTCTCCCGATCGCGAGGCTTCTGGTGCCGCACCCGGGCGGCCCCAAGATCGCCCCTCTGGCGGATCGACTTCGTGAGGCGCCGAGCCGGCTGGCCGCTTACGTCAAGCACATGGCCAAGTCGATCCCGAAGCAAGTACTAGCCTTCATGAAGTCGTACTTCCCGAAGGCTCCAGTGGAGGTGGTCGCCGGCGGGGTAGCCGCCAACTGCTCGGATGAGCGATGCGCGAGCTGTTTGGAGCGAGATGGCTCCCATTGCGGAGCAGGTAGCCGAAAAGTTGAACCTCCAGTAGCTCTGCATAGATAGCTTAGTAGCCACAATTGTACAGGAAGCATTTGTAATGAACTGTTCATGTATTAATAAAGTGAAATTTTCCATCAATGAGTACTCGTAACCGCGATCTCAGAATGCGGAGCGCCCATCGTGGAGTAAGTGCGAGTAGTAGTACTCGGCTAAGTAGTCCCGTCGTAGGGAACAGAACAGTAAACAAGTTGATGAAAAATCAAGCTTTATTACTTAAGAAGTACACCTGGGTGGCCAGGGCCGTAGTTACAAGTAGTAGCCTGGACCCGGAGGCCGCTTACAGCTAAGTGGCGCTGGAGCGGGTAGCCGCTTGCAGCTGGTGATCCGTAGGTAGCCGTGTAGGCTGGATCGTAGATCCGTAGGTAGCCGCGCAGGCTGGATCTTGGAGTGTGGTCTCTTGGTAGACCGCTGCTAGAGTCCTTGACGCTCGTCGCAGCCACAGGGTTCGTAGGTAGCCGCGGGGGCTGGACCCTGGTGGGGAGTAGTCCGGAGACTTGAAGCCAGGACCCGGAGGGTCGCTTGCGGCAAGGGGTGTTGATGTAGTCGTGTAGACTTGAACCCCGGAGTAGTCGTGTAGACTAGGCGTAGAATCGACAGAGCTGGTCGACGTTCCACGAGTTGCGACTTCTTCGCCTTCAAGTGTTTGGAGGCGGTAGGAGCACGGCCGGTCACCTTAGCCACGGTGAAAGGGCCTTCCCGGAGGAGGGCCGAGCTTGTGAAGTCCTTCCGTGTTACGGGATACGACGGAGGACAAGATCTCCAACGTGGAAGGAGCGTTCCTTGACGTTGCGATCATGGTAGCGTCGGATACCCTCCAGTACCGAGGCGATTGGACGAGGGTGGCGCGGCGAGCTTCTTCGAGGGCGTCGATATCAACTCGTCTGCGTCTTCGAGACGCCTTCGTCGTAGTGCTCCACCGCTCGGCGAGTTCCATATGACGTCGACGGGGAGGATGGCTTCGAGCCGTAGACCGGGGAAGTAGGGGGATTGCCCCGTTGGCTTGGATGGTTGAGTCCGCGGCGCCCGAGTGCGTTGGGTAGTTCCTTGATCCACTTGCCCCCTTTGGAGTTAGCGGCGTCGTGTAGCCGCTTCTTGAGGGCGTCGAGCACCATCCCATTGGCGCGCTCGACTTGTCCGTTGGCCCGTGGATGGGCGACTGAGACGTATCTGACGTCGATCCCGCTGTTCTCGCAGTACTCCCAGAACTGGTGGTTGTTGAAGTTGGACCCGAGGTCTGTGATGATGCGGTGGGGTAGCCCAGTTCATCCAGGAAGTCGAGTACTCTGTCAGCCTTGGGGCATGTGACCGGCTTGACCTCGATCCACTTGGTGAACTTGTCGATAGCCACCAGTACCCTATTGAATCCTCCTGGCGCAGTTGGCAGTGGCCCAATCATGTCGAGCCCCCAGCAGGCGAAGGGCCAGGTCGGTGGTATGGTGACTAGCTTGTAGGCTGGGACGTGTTCTTCGCTTGGCGAAGAACCGACATCCTTGACACCTTCGACGAGTTCTTCGGCATCGCCCGGGGCGTGGGCCGGTAGAAGGCTCGCGGAAGGCCTTGGCGACTAGCGTGCGTGAAGACGCGTGGTTGCCGCGGATGCCCTTGTGGATCTCCTCCAAGATGTCCTTGCCTTCTTCATGAGGGACGCACTTCATGAGTACTCCGGAAGATGCGCCCCGCTTGTAAAGCTTATCTCCGACGAGGACGTAAGACTTGGCGCGGCGGACGAGTTGTTCGGCTGCGTTTTTGTCGGAGGGGACTTTCTGCTCGCTGAGGTAGTCGATGAAGGGTTGCCTCCAGTCCACGTCGATCATCATGACCTCCTGCCCAGCTGGTGGGTGGGCTGGTACAGTGGTCGGTGGCGCCGGCTCCGGGATGGATGGCGCATGAAGCTCATGGACGAAGACGCCCGCGGGTACTTGGGCGCGGGTGGATCCCAGCTTCGAGAGGACGTCCGCTGCAACATTGTTGTCGCGGACGATGTGATGGAACTCGAGACCATAGAATTTGTTCTCGAGCTTGCGGACTTCTAGGCAGTAGGCGTCCATGTTCTCCTTGTTGCGGTCCAAGGACTTGTTGACTTGGTTGATGACCACTGCGGAGTCGCCGTAGACTAGTAGCCGCTTAATGCCAAGTGAAGCCGCAAGGCGGAGCCCATGTAGGAGAGCTTCGTACTCGGCTTCGTTGTTTGAGACCTTCCAGAAGATCTGCAGGACGTACTTGAGTTGTTCGCCCGTTGGAGAGATCGGGGGAGTACCCCCGCGCTGCGCCCTCGAGGTTGAGTGAGCCGTCAAAGTACATCACCCAATGCTCTGGTCGCACGGTGGGAGTAGGTAGCTGGTTCTCCCGCCACTGCGAGGACCGGGAGCGTCCCGGTGGTCGATGGATGACCGCTCCTCGGTGATGAGTGATTGACAACGGGTGTTGGACCGACCGTTGGCTTAGTGCGCGGTGTAGGGGCCGCGGCCTAGTTCGTGTTGTTGCAGGTGAAGAACGGGCGCGAAAGGTCATCAGCCTTGAGGGGCCTCCGGGAGATGGAGAGACAAGTAGGCTCGGTTCGAGGGACCCGGTGGACAGCGGGACTGGGTGCGGGTCACATGGTGGCGACACAAGCAAGACGAAGTCATGGACAGATGAGCCGGTGCACGGTGGCGGTCAAGTCAAGTGGTTTGGCGGGAGGCCGGACCGGGCACGCGGGGTTTGGCGGTTTGCCCACAAAACCACCGGCGGATGGTTTCTTGGTTTGGGCCTCAAAACCAAGTCCGAGGGCCCAACACGACGGAGACGGGATCCGGGCGTGTCGGGGAAGCTTCGAGGCGAGAGGACACGCGGCGGGATCGCATGGCTTGCGTCGGGAGGACGCGGGGGTGCGGCAAAGGCGTGGCCGTCCGATGGGAAGACCCACAAACATTACCAAAATGCCCCTACGTGGGTTGTATCGCCAGTAGTTTAGTTAGGGGTAGTCGAGTCATTTACCACTCCAGCGGGACCTGATATATAAGCCATGAGTGTGTGTTGTTGGCTCTCTCTCTCCGCGACTTAGGGTTTCATTTCCTCCCTCCTCTTTCTCATTTTCGTAGCTATTTTTCTTCCATTTTTCTCTAGGCTAGCATGAGAGCTTCATGAGAGATTTGTTGAGAGGGATGGATGCTAGGGCGGCATGCTAGACCTTGTGAATCTTTCCTGGTTTGTATAGAAGATTCGGGGTTGTTTTTCGTGGCTTTTCGTGCTTGTTTTCGTGCCTTTGTTCCCGGTGTGATTCCGCGGATTTGAGTGGGTTTCTCCTCGGATTTCTTTGAGGGAAACATGGATAGATGCCTTGCGCACCTTTGATGATGATCTTGACCCCTCAAACGCTGGATTTGGCCTTCGATTCGTTGACTTTTGGATGATCTCTAGGTCTTTGTGTTCTTGGCAAGGATTTGTGATTCCGGGAGTTGTAGGGAGTTTGAGACCATAATTTTTGGGGCATAACCTCTCCTTGGGGTGTTCATCATCTCCCCAAAATTTCGTCTCAAGACTTCAAGTGGTTTGGGAGATCCGTCGATCGAAAGTTTGGGGTCGTTTTGCGGGGTCGATTTTTAGGGGGGGCGGTACTACCGACACCGTGCGAGTAGTACCGATGACCCGATTTTCGGCTGCCGGAGAGTCCTTATCGGTAGTACCGACACAAGGTCGGTAGTACCGATAGTCGAAGTACCGACCCGGTGCCGTAGTACCGATAACTCTGGTTTTTAGGTGCCGATAAGCCCATATCGGTAGTACCGAGCCCGGGGGGCGGTAGTACCGACAATTTCGGGCTGCGGTTGCCTCGTGCTAGCTTTTTCTCTCGGTTCATTTGGCGCTTGCTTCCGCTTTGTTCTTAGGCTTGATCTAACTTGTTCATAGGGTCAGTAGGTCCGTTGTGACTACGTGATCTTGGCAAGTGCGTGCGAGATTCTTCGGAAGTGATTTGGGGGTATAGGCCAAGTTCTTGAGAAGAATTTTTATCGGCTCCCATTCACTCCCCCCCTCTCTGGTCGCCTAATCGGTCCTTCAATTGGTATCAGAGCTTGGTGCCGGATTCTTTGCGACTTTGACAAGTCTCGAATCCTAAGATGGCGTACGTTGAGCGGGGCGGTCCGCCGCACTTCGATGGCAAGGGTTACCACAAGTGGGCGGCTCGTATGATGATTTTTCTTCGTGGAAAGCTGTTGGATTTCATTGTGCTTGACAAGACCTATGCTATTCCGGTCAACATCCATACTCTTATGGTGACCGATGCCGATGCCAAGGCCAAGTATGAGGCTAATGCAAAAGCCGTTGATCACTTGTGCCGGAGCTTGTGTGATCCAGAGTTTGAGCGTGTTCGCCATTTGAATCTTGCTTGGCAAATTTGGGAAAAGTTGTTGGTTGCTCACGGTGGTGATAACCATGTGAAGGCTCGCCTCTTTGTCTCTTACCGGATGCAATATGAGAATTTCACTCCACTTCCCGGTGAGGACATTGATGCGATGTTTCAGAGGTTCACCGCCATCGTGAACAACATGAAGGCTAATGTTGAGGATTTTTCGTACTCCGAGCATGATCAGGCTTTGAAGCTCTTGCATGTCTTGGACCCAAATGTTTGGGGTGCTAAGGTCGAGGCCATCAAGGAGTCTGGACATTACTTGACTATTGAGTTGGATGACCTTTTTTCTAAGCTCAAGTCGGCTGAGGTTGATAGGAAGTTGCTATCCAAGCATGAGGGCTCGACTGACCATAGTCTTGCTCTTGTGGGAGGATCAAAGGGCAAATCTAACCCTTCCTGTCGACAGTTTTCTTTGTCCTCTCTTATGTCCATTCCAGATGAGGAGTTTGATGTGCTGGGCGAGGAGGAGCTGGCCTTGCTCTCAAGAAGGTTTGAACGACTACACGAGAGTCGGAGGAATGCAAGGCGGAGCTCAGGGACGTGCTACAAGTGTGGCAAGCGTGGCCACTTCATCGCCGAGTGCCCGGAAGCGGAGGAGAACAAGTACAAGGTGAACGAGTACAAGGCGCACTCGAGGCGTGAAGACAAGTACTCCTCCAAGGGCAAGCACTTCAACAAGTCCAAGAGCAAGGACAAGGACAAGCGGCGACCGAGCAAGAGCGCCTACAAGAAGAACAAGGCAAGAGCGATGGTGGCCGGTGCGAGCGACGTCGACTCAAGCTCAAGCGAGGAGCAGTCAAGCTCAAGCAGCGAAGATGAAGACGCCGGGAGGCGCAATGGCAAGAAGAGTGCAAGCCGGAACCTCAGCGGGCTGAGCTGTGTGGCGCTCGAGGGCTTTTGTGGCATGGCCCATAGCTCAAGCAGCAAGAAGAGCGAGAAGGAAGACAGCGACTCCGACTCTGAGGATGAGGTAAACCGTGACCCCGACTCTTTGCTTGCTGAGATTGCTAGGTTGAATGGCTTGCTTGATAATCGTGATAGTGTGCTGAGAGATGCCAAAAAGATGAGGAAAGATCTTAGGGCTCAGCTTGAGAATGCTAGCGAGAAAGTAGGAGAGTTAGAGTCAAAATTGCTTGAATTGAAACTTGAGAATGACTCTTTGAAACTTGCTCCTACTCCTCCTGATGATGTTGAATGTGTTGAATGTGATGCTTGGTTGAATGAGATCAAACTGCTTAATGAGAAGAATGCTTCTATTTTGGCTCAACTAGATGCTCTTAGGACTGAACATGATGAGCTTAAGTCTAGACCTACTTTGCTTGGTGCTTGCAAATCATGTCCTACTATGCATGCTAAGCTTGTCGATGCTCGTTCTACCATTAGTTCTTTGGAAGCATCTTTGAAATCTCCTGTTGCAAATGCATGTTCTAGCTGTGATGAAGTCACTTTGCGTAATCTTGAGCTTACTTCCCGTTTGGATGTCATCTATGAGGAGAATGACTATTTGAGGAAGGTGTTGGGTTGGTTGTCTGGGCAGGAACCTCAATTGAAAATCATGATTGAGGAGTTCGAGAGAAGCTGAAGTTGAGGGGGAGGTAGTCTCGAGGCGTGAGGCTCCCCGGCGGATTCAAGAAGTGCATCCCCTGTCGAAGATCATTCGGAACATTGATGAACGCACTACACGGTCGAGGTCCAGGAATTCCTCTCATTTTGCTCATGCTGCTTTTGTTGCTACTTTTGAGCCCAAGGACATTGGACATGCTTTATCTGATGCAAACTGGGTAAACTCTATGCATGAGGAGTTGGAAAACTTTGAGAGGAACCAGGTGTGGGAGTTAGTTGAACCACCTCCAAATTGCCATCCCATAGGAACCAAGTGGGTTTGGAAGAACAAAGAGGGAGAGAATGGGATGGTGGTGAGGAACAAGTCCAGACTTGTTGCTCAGGGGTTTAGTCAGAAGGAGGGGATCGACTATGAGGAGACCTTTGCTCCTGTGGCCCGTCTTGAGGCAATTCGGATCCTTCTAGCCTTTGCCGTGGCTAAAGGGTTCAAGTTGTTTCAGATGGACGTGAAGAGTGCTTTTTCGAATGGGGTCATAGAGGAGGAGGTGTATGTGAAGCGACCACACGGGTTTGAGAGCGAGTTGTACCCACACGGGGTATACGAGGTTGAAAAGGGCTCGTATGGGTTGAAACGGGCGCCCGTGCTTGGTATGGGAGATTGAGAGGTTTTCTTTTGAGCGAGAGGGTTTGTGATGGGTACCGTAGATAGAACCTTGTTTCTCCTCAAGCATAGGAATGACTTGCCGATTGTGCGGATATACGTGGATGATATTGTCTTTGGTGGCTCGTCACATAACCTTGTTGCCAAGTTTGCGAGATGATATGAGCGGGGAGTTCGAGATGAGCATGATGGGCGAGTTGCGGTATTTTCTCGGCCGCGGATCAAGCAAGTGAAGGACGGTACATTTGTGCACCAAACCAAGTACACGAAAGACATGCTCGAGGAAGTTCCGGATGCAAGATGTGAAGCCGATGTCGACTCCCATGGGGAGTACGGCCACTTTGGATGCGGATGAGGACGGAGAACCGGTGGACCGGCGGGAGTACGGGAGCATGATCGGCTCCCTCCTCTACTTGACGGCGACGAGGCCGGACATACGGTTCGGCGTGTGTCCGTGCGCTCGTTTTCGAGCTTCGCCGAGGACATCACATCGACGGGCCGTCAAGAGGATTTTCGGTATCTACGGTCGCCCTGGTCTTGGCCTTTGGTATTCTTCCTCCTCGACTCTTTCTCTTCATGGTTTTTCCGATGCGGATTTTTTGGTTGTCGAGTCGAGAGGAAGTCTACTTCGGCACTTGTCGGTTTCTTGGTTCTTCGTTGGTCTCATGGTCTTCCCGCAAGCGAGTCTAGTGTAGCTCGGTCTACCACGGAGGCGGAGTATGTTGCCGCCGCGAGTTGTTGTTCCCGGATTGTTGTGGATTTCATACACCTTGAGAGACTTTGGTGAGGAGTGCACCCGGATCCCACTTCTTTGTGATAGCACCGGTGCCATAAGCGTAGCCAAAAACCCGGTGCTTCACTCCGAACCAAACATATAGAAGTGAGGTATCATTTCCGAGGGACAATGTGGAGAAAGGAACCATTGTTTTGAGCCATGTCCCTACCCAAGATCAGCTAGCCGACATCTTTACAAAGCCTCTCGACCAAGCTACATTTGTGCGCTTGCGGGGGGAACTTGGGGTTTGTTGCCCTTTCTAGTTGACTCTTGGGGGATTTCCTTTTGTATCATATGTATCATACCATGTTTTACTTTGATGTATATACATGCTTTGCTTGATGTATAAACCATGGTAGGATAGCCATCTTGTCATATATCTTGTTGCATTTGTATCATATTGCATTTTAGGATGATGAGCTTCTTTCATATGCCATTTTTGAGTCTCTTTGGCTATTTGTGAGATATTGGTCATATGTGTGGAGAAATGGTGATGTGAGGCTATGCTCTTGGAATATTTGAAATATATGTGTGGTGAGATAGCCCTTTTTGAAATAAATGCTAATCTTGACTAATTTTTGATGAAATATGCTCCACTCGTGTGTAGTTGTGTATCCATGTCACGAGTTTGGTCTAAATGTGCTTTTCATGCTTAGATTGTGCTTGGATGCCTTGTTCTTGCATTTGGGCCAAAGGCCGAATATCATTGTGAATGTTTAGCCTATGTTGCATTCATGGGGGAGCATAAGCTTCTTTTTGCCGCAAAGGCACTTCATGTACCATGAAATGATTTAATCTTGAAAAGAAGTGTATAATGCTTGAAAAATGCTCCATCCATCATGTCTATGCTTAAAATGTCTTATCTTTCACATATGGGTGCAAAACATGTTGCATGATGTTCACCAGTGGAGAAGTCTCCCCGAAGTGGACACATGGCTCATGAGCTTTGACATGACATGCTCTGCTTTATGGGTGTTTGCCATGATCTTTTGCTGAGAATTTGATATCCTTGTATGATCTTTGAATGGTATGCATGTTTGTGGCTCAAGTGTGACATGGATAGGCTTTTACATGTGAAGCGAGCCTTCTTTTGATAAAACTACTTAAATCTGAAAATTTTGCTCTGTCACATGCTTGTATTTTCATCTATTACTTGTGGCAATGCTTTGACTATGCTATGATTCATATATGTGATCTTTGTCTCATTTTTAGCCTTTGACACTAGATTTGGCCTATTTGAGAAGCTCATGTAGTTGTTTATATGCTTTGCTTTTGCATTTCGCATTTTCACCTTGATTCATACATTGTCAACAAGGGGGAGAAAAGGTAAGCTTAATGAAAATTCGAAGAGGTGAGCTGAAATTTGGAAGTGTGCATCCACATGTTCGGGGGGAGCTTGCATTTGTTCGGGGGGGAGCTTTCTTCTTGTTTTCGGTGTGGATTTTGTGCTTTGCTTGGCTTGTGACCTTTCTTCGCCTTTCTTCGGTTTTGGTCATGAGTTGAGCTTATTTGTTTTTCTTTCTTCTTCTTTTCTCTTTTTCTCTCGAATTTCATTTCGCGTTGTGTGTTGTCAATGCACTCATCAAGGGGGAGATTGAGGACCGGGAGCGTCCCGGTGGTCGATGGATGACCGCTCCTCGGTGATGAGTGATTGATAACGGGTGTTGGACTGATTGTTGGCTTAGTGCGCGGGGTGTAGGCCGCGGCCTAGTTCGTGTTGTTGCGGGTGAAGAACGGGCGCGAAAGGTCATCGGCCCTTGAGGGGCCTCCGGGAGATGGAGAGACAAGTAGGCTCGGTTCGAGGGACCGGTGGACGGCGGGGCCCGGGTGCGGGTCACATGGTGGCGACACAAGCAAGACGAAGTCATGGACGGATGAGCGGTGCACGGTGGCGGTCAAGTCAAGTGGTTTGGCGGGAGGCCGGACCGGGCACGCGGGGTTTGGCGGTTTGCCCACAAAACCACCGGCGGATGGTTTCTTGGTTTGGGCCTCAAAACCAAGTCCGAGGGCCCAACACGACGGAGACGGGATCCGGGGCGTGTCGGGAAGCTTCGAGGCAGAGGACACGCGGCGGGATCGCATGGCTTGCGTCGGGAGGACGCGGGGTGCGGCAAAGGCGTGGCCGTCCGATGGGAAGACCCACAAACATTACCAAAATGCCCCTACGTGGGTTGTATCGCCGTAGTTTAGTTAGGGGTAGTCGAGTCATTTACCACTCCCGGCGGGACCGATATATAAGCCATGAGTGTGTGTTGTTGGCTCTCTCTCTCCGCGACTTAGGGTTTCATTTCCTCCCTCCTCTTTCTCATTTTCGTAGCTATTTTTCTTCCATTTTTCTCTAGGCTAGCATGAGAGCTTCATGAGAGATTTGTTGAGAGGGATGGATGCTAGGGCGGCATGCTAGACCTTGTGAATCTTTCCTGGTTTGTATAGAAGATTCGGGGTTGTTTTTCGTGGCTTTTCGTGCTTGTTTTCGTGCCTTTGTTCCCGGTGTGATTCCGCGGATTTGAGTGGGTTTCTCCTCGGATTTCTTTGAGGGAAACATGGATAGATGCCTTGCGCACCTTTGATGATGATCTTGACCCCTCAAACGCTGGATTTGGCCTTCGATTCGTTGACTTTTGGATGAACTCTAGGTCTTTGTGTTCTTGGCAAGGATTTGTGATTCCGGGAGTTGTAGGGAGTTTGAGACCATAATTTTTGGGGCATAACCTCTCCTTGGGGTGTTCATCATCTCCCCAAAATTTCGTCTCAAGACTTCAAGTGGTTTGGGAGATCCGTCGATCGAAAGTTTGGGGCCGTTTTGCGGGGTCGATTTTTAGGGGGGGCGGTACTACCGACACCTTGTGCGGGTAGTACCGATGACCTGATTTTCGGCTGCCGGAGAGTCCTTATCGGTAGTACCGACACAAGGTCGGTAGTACCGATAGTCGGAAGTACCGACCCGATGCCGTAGTACCGATAACCCGGTTTTTAGGTGCCGATAAGCCCATATCGGTAGTACCGACACGGGGCCGTAGTACCGACAATTTCTCGCCGCGGTTGCCTCGTGCTAGCTTTTTCTCTCGGTTCATTTGGCGCTTGCTTCCGCTTTGTTCTTAGGCTTGATCTAACTTGTTCATAGGGTCAGTAGGTCCGTTGTGACTACGTGATCTTGGCAAGTGCGTGCGAGATTCTTCGGAAGTGATTTGGGGGTATAGGCCAAGTTCTTGAGAAGAATTTTTATCGGCTCCCATTCACTCCCCCCCTCTCTGGTCACCTAATCGGTCCTTCACACTCTGCCATAAAGTCGACTAGTGCTTGCGACTTGATGGCTGTGCGTGGCTTGAAGTCGATGGTCAGGGCGCCGAGCTCGACAGCCCACTTGGAGATTCTTCCGGTGGCATCTTGGTTCCTCAGGATGTCGCCGAGCGGGTAGTCGGTGACGACGGAGACCGAGTACTCCTGGAAGTAGTGTCGTAGCTTCCGCGAGGTGATGAGTAGAGCGTACGGGAGCTTCGCACGGGCCGGTAGCGAGCCTTGGACTACGATAGAACCTCGCCGACGAAGTAGGCCGGGCGCCCGGACCGGGTAGGCGTGGCCGTCTTCGTGCCGCTCGACAACGATGGCGATGCCGACCACGTGAGTAGTCGCGGCTAGGTAGAGCAGATGGCGCTCGCCCTTGTGAGGAGCCGTGAGGATTGGCGGTTTTGACGGGGAAGTCCTTGAGCCGGGCAAGGGCTTGATCCGCCTCTCGCAGTCCACACGAACTTCTCGTGGTGTTTGAGTAGTTTGAAGAAGGGGAGGCCCCGTTCTCCTAGCCTCGAGATGAATCGTTCAACGCCGCCATACACCCCGTCGGCTACGGACGTCCTTGATGCTCGTGGGAGCTTTCATGCCGGTGATGGCGGAGATCTTCTCGGGGGTTGGCTTCAATGCCGCGGCGGGTCGATGATGAAGCCGAGTAGTTTGCCCGAAGGGACGCCGAAGACGCACTTGTTCGGGTTGAGCTTCCGGCGGTACTCGCGTAGCGATGCGAAGGTCTCTTCAAGGTCGTCGATGAGGGTACCGGAGTCCCTGGTTTTGACAACCACGTCATCCACGTAGGCCTCGACGTTCTTGTTGAGTTGCCGCTTGAAGCGAGCTCCGGATGGCCCGTTGATAGGTAGCGCCGGCGTTCTTCAACCCGAATGACATGGTCGTGTAGCGATGACGCGCCAAACGGGGTGATGAACGCGGTCTTCTCTGGTCTTCTTCCTTGATCGCGATCCGGTGGTACCGGAGTAGCGATCGAGGAAGGGAGAGGAGTCGCAGCCCGCCGTGGAGTCGATGACTTGATCAATCCGCGGCAACCCGAAGGGGTCCTTGGGGCAAGTGCTTGTTGAGGTCGGTGTAGTCGACGCACATCCTCCACTCGTTCGAGTTCTTCTTGCGGACGAGGACGGGGTTGGTGAGCCACTCAGGGTGGAAGACTTCTCGGATGAAGCCGGCCGCTAGGAGCTTGGCGAGCTCCTTCTTGATGGCGTCCCGTCTGTCGTCGGCAAAGCGTCGGAGGTGTTGTCGCTTGGGGGTGGCCTTTGGATCGACGTTGAGGCAGTGCTCAATCAGCTCCCTGGGCACTCCTGGCATGTCCGCTGGCTTCCACGCGAAGATGTCGCGGTTAGTCCGAAGGAAGCTGATGAGCGCGTCTTCCTATTTGGGGCCGAGGCCAGCCCCAATGGTGGTGGTCTTGCTGGGGTCGCCTGTTCCAAGGTCGATCGCCCTGACGAGTACCTCCTCAGGTGGCTGAGGCTTGTTGGTGCTGTCAGACTTCTCTGGGATGTCGAGTTCGCTTGTGGCAAGCTTTTTCGACGCAGCGTAGACCTCCATCATCGGGTTGGGTACTTGGTTTGTTGAAGCGATCACCACGGCCTTTGTATCGCAGTCGTGAGAGATCTTCAAATCCCCCTGGAGGGAGAGTACACCGGCTGGGCTTGGCATCTTGAGTACCAAGTAGGTGTAGTGGGACACCGCCATGAACTTGGCGATGGCTGGTCTGCCGAGGATGGCATGGTAGGAAGTCTCGAAATCCGCGACCTCGAACTTGATGTACTCGGTGCGGTAGTTGTCCCGAGACGCCCCGAAGGTAAGCGGCGTACCACCGAGCCCGGTGGGATAGCCGCGTTGCACGGGACGATGTCGTAGAAAGGCATCGTTGCTCTTGTCGAGCATGGGGGTGACGTCGAGGTTCATCTTCTTCAAGGTCTTGGTGAAGAGGACGTTGAGCCCGCTTCCACCGTCGATGAGCACCTTGTTGAGTTTGGAACCCGCCATTGTTGGCTTCGGGACGAGGGGGGAACCGTCCTGGTTCGGAGAAGTTGGTCCATTGGTCCGCGCGGGAGAAGGTGATGGGTACCTCCGACCACCTGAGAGGGGTCGGGACCGCCGGTTCAATGGACATCACTTCTCGACGGGTAGCCTTCGCTCCCCCCCGCTCGGGGCGTCCGCCGAAGAGGACGTTGACGGTCTTCTCGGGTTCTTGGAAGTCGTTGTCGTCGCCGTCCTTCTTCTTTCCCTTCGGTCGTGAGGGTGCGGTGGCTCGGCGTATCCTTGAGTGCGTGCACGAGCCGGTAGCACTTGCTCGGTAGTGTGGTTGCCGTTTGGATGCCACGGGCACTTCTCCTTCGAAGGTCCTTGAACCCGCCGGAGTTCTTCTTCGAGTTCCCTTTCGGAGGGCGCCGGATAGCCGCGACGGTGTTGTACGGCTTGCGCTTGCGGTTGGAACCCGGGTAGTAGTTGTTGTTGTTGTTGTTGTTGCGGCCGCCTTGGTTTGCATTCGCCGCGCCGCCGCCGCCCTGGTTCTGCTTGGACTTGCCGCGGATGGCGTCGTACTTGGCGTTGGCCTTGTCCTCTTCGTCCGCCCAGGACGTGATCATGTCCTTGAGGTGGGGAATGGACCTGGGGCGGCGACGACCGAAGTCCTCAAAGGTGCGGTGTTGACGGATAAAAGACGTATCCCTCTACGATCCGCAAGCGTACGGACCCCACACCTTTTTCACCACGGGATTCCCAAGGTTCTTGTCAATCCGCGGAGCAAGGGGATTACAAGCGTTCGATCAACAACGACACACTAGCTACTAAACCCTAACTACTATTATACTAGAAAACACTTAACTACACTAGAGAGAATGGTAAACGATCAAGAGAGAAGACACTCGCCCACGGGTCTACGATACTAGAGCATGCAATCGCTTAAAGACATGAAAAACCAATCTAATCTATCGGGGTTGTGACCACGGTTTCGCCCTTTCCCTCCTCTCGTACTGTCACTACGCGAAGGTATTCATGACTAGACCTTTGATGGACACGGTGTATTGAATGGATCCAAGGAAGCATTGGAGCTCGTACTCCCTCTACGGCACGGTTGCAAGCCTTAAGCATTAAAGTATGTTCAACACAAGATGATAGATAGATAATCCGACAAAGTGCGATTACATCTCAATATCGATTACAACCCATGGACGAATGAGAAGATTACCCCATCAAGGTGCTGATCATGGCACCGTTGATCATGGTTTCCCTCCCGCCGTGTCTTCCTCCTTCTCCACGAGAGGGTGCTTCCTTCGAGGTGGTTGATCTCCGGCGGAGATCCTCCTCCTCTCTCTCTAGCTTGTGGATGGCCTTTTGGTGCGAATAAACTCCTCTCTCTGTGTTGGCGGCGCGTCGGGGGTTTTAGGGTCGAAGATCCTTCGAGGGCAAGGAAGACGGGACCGAACCGGTGCCCGAAGTGGGCCGGGGCCGATCCGACCGGGCCGGCCGGCCCGGTGCCCGGTTCGGCCGGTTCGGTCGCCCTTTTTGCTCCGTGGGTCCTCATGCACTTATCTACTTTGCCCCTTCCACTTGGATGATTTTGACACTGTTATCCTCGCGATCAAGATGGAGGCTCTCTTTGCATGAAGTTTGATCTCTTACGCTTCAATCCCCGGGGGTGTTCCTCGTAGCACTTCGGTCCTCACCACCATTGGAAGTAGTTTCAGCGAGCTCATGAACACGAACAAGACTCCATGAATGCTCCTTTGAATTTATTGCAAATCCGTCCTTTATGTCCATGATTTCCTACATAAACACAACACTTCCAAATGCATGCACAAAGATGAACTTGTTATATGATTAGTGTGCCTAGTGGCGGGTTAGTTCAATAATGAAATCCAAACCAAAGTGTAATGAACATGCTAGGTGCACCAAAATACACCGTCAACATCTCCCCCACACTTAGCTCTTGCTCGTCCTCGAGCAAGTACTCGTAAAAGAACTTCGTCCAAGGTGTGTAATCGTGTACCACTTATCCCTCTTCACAAGTTAGTCAATCCCTTCATCTTTAATACATGAACACAAAGTGATGATAATCAATCATAAACATGGGCATTTAGAATTTTTGCCACGTCAAGATTTACCCCACAACTCAAACTCTTCACTCGAAGCTTTCAATTTCAGCCATACTTACTTCTTTGCTTCCATCGGAGGGTTTTTATGGTTTTCAAAACAAAAATTCCTGCAACAAGTGTTAGACAAAAACCTTTCTCCAAGCTCTCTCAAGTCACTCATATGAAGTGTCTATCCTAACCAAATTTTATAAAACCCTCACCTCCCATTAATCTCTCATATATCATGTAAAAGTGGAGCTATAGGTAGGGCTAGCGCAATCAACACAAGTATTGTCAAACTAAGAACTTCCTCTAATGGTTATCTACCTTTCAAGGCCAATGATCATGAGAATTAACCATATGTAGGGATATCAAGGATGAGAAGATTTAGAATGGTGGACATGTGCAAGGGCAAAAGAAAATTGTGACTTCAAGGCACCAATGATGTCCTCGTTGTCGGATTGCACATGGTTGGAAATAGAGTAAAAGTTTCGTCTCACAATCAACGTGACATCCTTCCTTACACTTTATTATTTTTCTTTTCTTTCGCTTGATCCATCCTTCTCATATCTTCATTGCTAACTCATCTTTCTCTCTTCTTTTTCTTCTTTCATTCACATATGATTTTTTCTTTCTTCCTTTCTTTCTTTTCCATACACATACTTTTTCTCTTTATTTTTCTCTCTCTTGACAACTTCTCAAAGCTTTCAATTCTCTCTTCCCTCGCATGCATACAATCTGAAATTTTTAAATAAATCATGCTAGAAACGAGACGAAACTTTGAAAATAGGTTGTGTTCAAGGAATACGTTGTACAAAAGAGATGTATAGGGTTGGGTATGGAATTCGGCGATGTACGTGACTTCCGTTGTGAAAGTCATGTTACCGAATGTATGACGAGGCTAGCAACAAAAGATAAGCACAAGGACATGATCATTGCTCGAAATTAAAACTCACCAAGAGAGAAGGGTCCTAGCCTAACTCATCGTGCTAATCACACTTATGGTGGAGCGAAAATAAACTTGGCTTTGGATAGGAATTTTTTCTTACTCTCAACTTGGAAAAAGAGATTTTGCTAACCTTTATTACAAGGGTTTTAATATAATTTTCAGAACTGAAATCCTCCAATTTTTAGCATCGAACATAGCACAACTAGCATGTGAAGCTCAAGATCGAAGTGCGGTATGGGTACTTTAAGTAGTAGCGATTCCACTAAGCACCACGGTAAACGATTTTCAAACCACATACTTGTGTTCATATATCAAGAATCGAAGATTAAACAAACAAGTAAATAAAGATAAACAATACATAAAACACAAAAATGTATATAAAGACTCTTTTTATTTGGTTTTCTTGACTCAACACTAATTTAAGACACTTGCAAAAATTTAAAAAAACAGACTCGAAAACTAAAGACTCATTAAAACGCTAAGACTCTCACACGAAGATTAAACCGAACCTAAACTTGAAGTTCAAAAGCTAAGGCTATCGAGCTAGCTCTCCCTCACACTTAAAACATACGACGTCCTCGTCGTATCTTACAAAAACCAAAGGGGAAAACTAGATCTAATGGTACTTCGAGCAAGCTTTGCACCACTTGCCTCTCATGTTTCCAACCATGCCGAAAAGTTTGCGCACGTTACGGTTAAGGAACTTGTAGTCATCTTCTACTACGCGCTCCAAGTCCTCCATACGCTGCTTCATCGCTTCCATGGTTTGAAGACATTCGTCGGCCGACGCGTAGAGAGCTACGATGGATTGACGGCAAACTCGACAGCACACCGGATGCAATCCGAAGGGGTCTTCGTCGCCATAATCTCCACCGTTGTCACCACCGTCGTCGCCACCTCCATTGTTATCGCCTTCGCCACCGCCGTTGCCGTCGCCGTTGGGGCCTTCGGGAGTCTTTTCATAGGGGTACTCATCCCAATCATCATCATCTCTACCGGCGGCCGCCCACGAGCTTGGGCTACGATCATCGGAGAAGTCGCCATCCCCATAATCCTTAGGCTCCGGCGACACCTCCTTGTAATCCTTGCGCTTGATGCCTTGGAGACGTGCCGACCTTCGAACGGGTGTAGGGACCTTCTCTCCTTTGACGGGGTGGCGAGATGTAAGAGCTCCGGTCGGGACACGTCCTCCGCAACGGATACGTGCGGTCCTCTTGACGGGTAGCTTGACCTCGCATCGCATCGCCTCCTCCATCGATGGCTTCTTGGCTTCTACCTTCAACTCTAAGCTTTTTGGAGGCTCAATGGTCGCTACAAGGGTGCAACACATTGCTTGAAAGATTTGATTCTCGAGCTCCCAATTCGGCCAAATATATAGTCCCGAGAGAAAAGCACGGGAACCTTATTTTCCTTTTTTACACTTCCCTTAAAATTTTCCGACCAAACAAGGAAGTCAAAAAGGAGCAATTCGGGCGAAATTCGGGGACATCGGGCGTCGGGCCACCCCGGGCCGATCCGACCGGGCCGGCCGGCCCACCCCGCCTCGGGGGCCGGGCCGGTCCGGGTTTTTTGCACACCGCCCTATTTTTTCGTCCTCGGCCCATGGGAAAAAGTTGGCCCGGTTAATCTTCGCGAAAAACTTCGAAAGCTAAAAGAAAAATTATTTACGAGAAGTTGGTGCCTTGTTTTTCGTCCTAGGCGGGACGTTCGGGCTCTTCCTCCATGGTAAAGACGTCAACATGATGAACGGGCACGACATCGGGTTCGTAGTAAACCTTAAGCCGCTGTCCATTCACCACAAATTGATCGCCGTTTATATCCATAATGGTTACCGCTCCGTTGGAGAACACCGAATGCACAACATAAGGTCCGTCCCACTTGCTTTGCAATTTCCCCTTTCCGAAGGTTTTAAACCTCGAATTGTAGAGGAGGACCTTATCTCCTTCTTTAAATTCTTTTTTCTTCAATCTTTTATCATACCACCTTTTGATTCTCTCCTTGTATATGCTTGCGTTTTCGTAAGCTTTCAACCTCAACTCCTCTAGCTCGCTTATTTGAATTCTCCGTTTCACCACCGCGGCATCGAGATCAAGGTTCATCTCTTTAATCGCCCAATAGGCTTTATGTTCTAACTCAACCGGAAGGTGGCAAGCTTTTCCATAGACGAATTGATAGGGGGTCATACCTATCGGTGTTTTAAACGCCGTTCGATAAGCCCATAAAGCTCCGTCTAATTTCTTTGACCAATCCTTGCCTCCCTTCTCTATGGTCTTGTTAAGTATGCTTTTTAATTGCCTATTTGACGTCTCCGCTTGTCCGTTGGTTTGTGGGTGATAGGCCGTGGAGACTCTATGCTCAATTCCCAACTTGGACAAGCACTTTTTGAAGTTCTTCCCGGTGAAATGAGTTCCTCCATCACTTATCAAGATTCTCGGTGTACCGAAACGAGGAAAAATCACGTTCTTGATCATAGTGATGGACTCCTCCGTGGAAGCTTTACGACATGGTATAGCCTCTACCCACTTGGATACATAATCAACCATAACAAGTATATACTCGAATCCAAATGAGTTTTTAAAAGGCCCCATGAAGTCTATGCCCCATACATCGAATATGTCGATTTGCAAGTTGTATTTCAAAGGCATAGAATTTCTTTGAGAGATGTTTCCGGTTCTTTGGCATTCGGGGCATGACACAACATATCTTTTAGTATCTTCATGCATCTCCGGCCAATAGAATCCGCTCGACCATACTTTGGCTTCGGTTCGAAAATGGCTATAGTGCCCACCGTACTCCGCCGAGTGGCACTTCCTTAGAATCTTAAGCCTCTCTTCTCTTGGCACACATCTTCTCATCACTCCATCATTACCAAGCTTGAAGAGGTATGGTGCATCCCAAAAATATTTCTTACTTTCAGAAATTATCTTCCTTTGAGTGTTTTTGTCTAGATGATCGAGGGGCATCTTTCGAATTGCTCGAATGATGTCGATCATCCAAGTATCTTTATCAAGCACTCTATAGAGGTGGTCATCTCTCATCTTATCTTCTATGGGCTCTTTATCATCTTGCCCCCGATTCATCCTAGACAAATGATCGGCCACAACATTTTCCACCCCCTTTTTATCACGAATTTCAACATCGAACTCTTGGAGAAGAAGGATCCAACGAATCAAACGTGGTTTAGCTTCCTTCTTAGCCAAGAGATACTTTATGGCTGCGTGATCGGTGTAAACAATGACTTTCGAGTTCACGATGTAAGATCTGAATTTTTCGAAAGCGAATACCACCGCTAGCAATTCTTTTTCCGTAGTAGCGTAATTTAATTGTGCCCCACTAAGAGTTTTGCTAGCGTAGTAAACGGCGTGAACTCGGCCTTCCTTTCTTTGTCCCAAGACCGCGCCTACGGCGTAGTCACTTGCGTCACACATGATCTCGAAAGGTTGGCTCCAATCCGGAGGTTGGATGATGGGAGCACTCACCAACGCATTTTTCAAGGTCCGGAATGCCGCTAGACACTTCTCATCAAAGTCGAAAGCCACATCTTTTTGAAGAAGGTGTGTTAAAGGCTTGGTGATCTTTGAGAAGTTCTTTATAAATCTTCTATAGAATCCGGCATGGCCTAGAAAGCTCCTTAAGGACTTAATACCCGTAGGAGGGGGGAGTTGCTCAACCGTCTCTACCTTAGCCTTGTCCACTTCAATTCCTCTCTCGGATATAACATGTCCGAGCACTATGCCTTGCTTAACCATGAAGTGGCACTTTTCCCAATTTAAAACCAAATCTACCTCCGCACACCTTGTAAGGACCTTTTCTAGGTTTGCTAAGCAATCCATGAACGTCTTCCCGTAAACGGAAAAATCATCCATAAACACTTCAACAATTTCTTCGATGAATTCCGAGAAAACGGCCATCATGCAACGTTGAAAAGAGGCCGGAGCGTTGCATAGGCCGAAGGGCATCCTCCTATATGCAAACGTTCCGTAAGGACACGTAAATGTTGTCTTATGTTGATCTTCCGGTGAATAGGAATTTGCATGAACCCCGAGTATCCATCGAGAAAGCAAAAATAAGCGTGGTTTGCTAACCTCTCGAGCATCTCGTCTATGAACGGTAGGGGGAAGTGATCTTTCTTCGTCGCTTTGTTAAGCTTACGGTAATCAATACACATCCGCCACCCGGTCACGGTTCTTTGCGGTATCAATTCGTTCTTCTCATTCTTCACCACGGTCAAACCTCCTTTCTTCGGTACACAATGTCCGGGCTCACCCATTCGCTATGTGGAACCGGGTAGATGATTCCGGCATCAAGTAACTTGATAACCTCTTTCTTTACTACCTCTCGCATGGCATGGGTTAGCCTCCTTTGATGGTCCACTACGGAGCTTACATTGGTCTTCCATTGGTATACGATGAGTGCAAAAGGTGGGCTAATACCTTTGAGATCATTGATTGAATATCCAATCACCTTCCTATGTTTTTTTAATAAAATCAGCAACGCTTCATTTTCTTCGGGGCTCAACTCGTCGCTCACAATGACTGGATAAGTTTTGTCTGGGCCCAAAAATTCATATTTTAATCCCTTGGGCAAAGGTTTAAGGTCTACCTCGGGCACTTGTGGCTCCTCGGGTTTGATTTCTCCTATGTCTTCGAACTTCTCTTCCTCCACGCTACCATCATGCGGCTCTAGGCCTTTTGTTGCTTCCTCTAGTTCTTCATCTTGTTGATTACTAATTTGATTTTCCATCGCTCTTTGCAGCGGGTCTCTAAGGGTTTCAACAAAACAAAGACTATCTATCTCTTCTATTTCTTCATCTTCGGGAGGAAAAGGAGTAAGGTGTTTAGAAGCACGAAGAAAGTTATATGTGTACTTTGTTCCATTAAGGTTCATTGTTACTTTGCCTTCTCCGCATCTAACACGGCATCAACCAACTTAAGAAAAGGCCTACCTAAGATTATATGATCAGAATTACCATGGTAAGCATCAATAACAAAGAAATCGGTTGGTATGTAGTTTCTAGAGATTTTTACTTTCATGTTGCAAGCAATACCTAGAGGTTTGATAGTTCTACCATCTCCCATAATTAATTTCGTTGATGTTGGAGCTAAGTCTAGGTTGTGGTATTGAACTTTATCGTAAATTTTAGAAGATAGAACACTTACTTGGGCTCCGATGTCGCATAAAGCTTTGCATTGAACTCCGTTGATCTCGCAACTCAAGTGCGGCGTCATCTTCTCTTCTTCTTCGGATCCGATTGAATAAATTTCAGCAAGGCGAGCGTATGGTGATGCTTCGGGCTTGATCCCCATGATCCTCTTCACCTCGGCAATATGTTCCGGATCCACCACGTCATCTCCAAAGAGCTTTTCAAAAATCTCACCGGTGGTTTCGAGGTCGTATGAATTTTCAGCTTTCTTCTCCGGTGGGAAATCGACTTCCAATGCTCTTGCCATTCCCTTTTGATTAGGGAACGGTCTTCTCTTGTCGAATACTTCTCCGTAATCAATAGGAACCCAATCCATTGGCTCGAACTCCCTTAGTGGCTTCGCGCTTGACATGCTTCTCTTGTTCGTCTCATTTGGTGCGGCGAAGTCGACGTTTGGTGTAGTTCTTGACTTGATGTGTTCTTGTTCAAGCTTTTCCATGATTGGTTCCTCTTTTGTGACTTCCGGGGTTGCCTCTTTAGAAAAATCAGCAAGCTTTTTCTTCCTTGAATTGAATTCGGCTCTTCCGCGAGTCTTGTTTCCCAATCTCTTCGCATGGCGGCCGCTTTGCTAACTTTTTGTAGCGGTTGGGCGGCTTCCGTGAGTGTTTTCTCCATGAGATCCCCACCTCGCACACATTTCGACGTGTCGCATGCAACTAGGGGTTAGGGAAAAGAAAAACGTATGCAAGAGTACGTCACCTGGGTGAAGCCGAGTTTTGGTCCTTGTTCGATTAATTCATTAAACCTATCCCGGGCTTGGTCTATCCCTTCCTCTTCTCCTTGCATAAAATTGATCACTTGCCTCCTTAGATGTTGAACCTTGCTCATTGGAAAGAACTTCTCGCAAAACTTCTTTGTCAACTTGTTCCAATTGCCTTCAACTTCAAAGGACGCAACCGAATACCATGTCTTTGCTTTGCCGGCAAGTGAGTAGGGAAAGAGATTCCATTTGAACCATTCATCGGGAACTCCTTCTTGACGCACCGTGTTGCATATTGTCGTGAAATCCCTTATGTGTCTATATGGGTTCTCCGTAACCATCCCTTCAAATGGGTTTTCCGCCACCATCTTCATGATCTTGGATTTAATTTCATACTTGGTCGCTTCGAGCTTCGAATCCGACTCTTGTACCTTTATGTCTTCACATCGAGGGCTAGCGTAATCCCTTAATGATTTCTCCGGTTCTTCCACGGGTTGATTAACGAACTCCATCTAGACAATAAGATAAAAACAAAAACAAAAAAGAAACAAGTGTTTTTTCGATAATAAATGTTAGATATAGCGAATAAAAGATAAGCTAAAATATAAAACTAAGTTAGATGCAAATCAAACGATGTAAACTAACTTGCTCCTCGGCAACGGCGCCGAAAAAGGGGCTTGTTGACGGATAAAAGACGTATCCCTCTACGATCCGCAAGCGTACGGACCCCACACCTTTTTCACCACGGGATTCCCAAGGTTCTTGTCAATCGCGGAGCAAGGGGATTACAAGCGTTCGATCAACAACGACACACTAGCTACTAAACCCTAACTACTATTATACTAGAAAACACTTAACTACACTAGAGAGAATGGTAAACGATCAAGAGAGAAGACACTCGCCCACGGGTCTACGATACTAGAGCATGCAATCGCTTAAAGACATGAAAAACCAATCTAATCTATCGGGGTTGTGACCACGGTTTCGCCCTTTCCCTCCTCTCGTCTCGTCACTACGCGAAGGTATTCATGACTAGACCTTTGATGGACACGCTGTATTGAATGGATCCAAGGAAGCATTGGAGCTCGTACTCCCTCTACGGCACGGTTGCAAGCCTTAAGCATTAAAGTATGTTCAACACAAGATGATAGATAGATAATCCGACAAAGTGCGATTACATCTCAATATCGATTACAACCCATGGACGAATGAGAAGATTACCCCATCAAGGTGCTGATCATGGCACCGTTGATTATGGTTTCCCTCCCGCCGGTGTCTTCCTCCTTCTCCACGAGAGGGTGCTTCCTTCGAGGTGGTTGATCTCCACGGAGATCCTCCTCCTCTCTCTCTAGCTTGTGGATGGCCTTCGGGTGCGAATAAACTCCTCTCTCGTGTTGGCGGCGCGTCGGGGGTTTTAGGGTCGAAGATCCTTCGAGGGCAAGGAAGACGGGACCGAAGCCGGCCCGAAGTGGGCCGGGCCGATCCGAGCGGGCCGGCCGGCCCGGGCCCGCCGGTTCGGCCGGTTCGGTCGCCCTTTTTGCTCCGTGGGTCCTCATGCACTTATCTACTTTGCCCCTTCCACTTGGATGATTTTGACGCCGTTATCCTCGCGATCAAGATGGAGGCTCTCTTTGCATGAAGTTTGATCTCTTACGCTTCAATCCCCGGGTGTTCCTCGTAGCACTTCGGTCCTCACCACCATTGGAAGTAGTTTCGGCGAGCTCATGAACACGAACAAGACTCCATGAATGCTCCTTTGAACTTATTGCAAATCCGTCCTTTATGTCCATGATTTCCTACATAAACACAACACTTCCAAATGCATGCACAAAGATGAACTTGTTATATGATTAGTGTGCCTAGTGGCGGGTTAGTTCAATAATCAAATCCAAACCAAAGTGTAATGAACATGCTAGGTGCACCAAAATACACCGTCAACATGCGGCGATGGTAGAGACCGTCCTGGAAGAGGTCGATGACCTCCTTGTCGGTGACGTCAACGACGGTAGCGCGCTTGTCGAAGAAACGGCGCATGTACTTGCGGAGGGTCTCGCCTTGTTCCTGCTTGATCATGGCAAGGTCCATGCGAGTACCCGAACGGCCCATGGCGCCCGCGAAGTTGCTCGTGAACTGTTCCTTCAGCTGGTCCCACTTGTCGATTGAGTGCTTGTCCAGCGACTCGAGCCATGTGAGTGGAGCTTGGTCCAGACAGATGGGGAAGTAGAGGCACTTGGTGTCCCTTTTGCCGCCAGCGTTCTCGATGGAGAGGGCGTAGCATCGGAGCCACTGGATGGGATCCTGCTTCGCGTCGTACTTGGTGATCCCCAAAGGCTTGAACTTGTCGGGGAGGAGCGAGGTTGCGGCCGGGGTGAGAAGGCGGGGAAGCCGTCGCCCTCGGCGGCGGTGGTCGACTTCTTCGCCGCAACTCCTCGATCCTCCGGCGAGCATCGTACCCGCCATGAGAGGCACCGGAGGCGTGGCTATGCGCGTGGCCACGGCGCGCCGGCGCGCCGCCGCCCCCGGCTTTCTTGTTGGCCCCGTGGTTGGAGCTACCGCCGTCGCTTCCGCCACCGTCAGGGTCGTTGCCGCCGCCACCGGCCGGAGCACGGTGGGGGACGACTTCTCGGTTGCCTTGGTCTTGTCGTGAAGGTCCGCCGGCATTGGAGCGGCGACGGTTTGGGTCAGCTGGGATGTCGCCCCGAGTACGGTTGGGGCCGGGGTCAGCGCTACGACTAGTAGCTTCGTTGTCGCGAGACTTAGCTGGGAGAGGTTGGCTGACTCTGTTGTCGACCCGCATGAAGTAGGCTTCTTCAGCGAGCTTGGCGATGACCTCCCCGGCGCGTATGCCCCGAGCTCGTCGTGCGATCGGCGCGTGATCGACATGAGGCCTTCGCTCGGGGGTGGTGTGTACTCCGCTCTCGACCGCCTCGAGAGCTTCCGCAAGGTTGCGGATGGGAAGGTTGTCTCCGAGCCGCCGGCGCCGTTCGCTGCGCTTCTGTTGCGTTCGCGTCGGGGGCGTCCCCGTTGGCGACGGTCTCATCCGCGAGGTGCGTTGGCGGACGGCTCGTCCGCGGAGATGTCCTCCGTGTACTGTCTTCGGCCGCGCTTGAGGGTCCGGGGTGTTGTCGCCGGCGGCCATGAAGACTTGGCGATCGGGGGGTACCCAAGCTAGACTCGAGAGGGTGCCACCTCGGTTGGCGTGCTTGAGTCGGCCCGGGGCCGGTGGTGTTCCCTCCGGAACGGTAGCGAGTCGATGTAGGCGACGTAGCGTGAGTCCTCCTTTGTCGGTTCGGCGGGCTTGCGGTCGGCCGCAGACGTATCTTCCGGCCGGCGTCGATCTTATAACCGGCCCGAGGCCGGCCCCGACAAGGGAAGCTCGGAGGAGTCATCTTCGGACACGGGCTCCTCGGGGGTCCGACCCGAAGTCGAACTCATAGTCGGGTTCGAGTAGAACTCGGAGAGAGGGCCGGAGTCCGAGATGTGGTCGGGGACGGCGTCGGAGTCCGAGTTGTACTCGGTTACGGGCTCCTTGCCGGCCGGCGCGGTGCGGGGGAGCCTCCGTGCGGGCCCGGGCCGAGGACGCGAGGGCCACGCGCGGAGCGTTGGCGTCGTGAAGGGGTCGCCTGCGATGGCTGAGCAGCCGGCTCGCATGCGACGACCCATGGCGACGTCGGGTTCGAGTTGGAGACGGACTCGAGCTCGAAGTCAGCGTGATGGTTGAAGAGCGAAATTTCGCCGAACTTGCCGGCGAGTTCGCCTGTGACGACTTCGGGAAGCGTCACGAGGCCCGTCCTCGGGTTGGGCTGCATGGTCAGGCGGCGCTGGAAGGAGCCCGCGCCATCAGCAGTGCAGACCCAGGCGCCGAAGACGAAGGTGTCGCCACAGTTGAAGGCGACGGTTGGCTTGATGTGAACGGAAGCCGCCGAGTTCGCCATGTGATCTCGAGCGAGACCCCACCCGGGTGCGCCGGTGTCGGTGTTTTAGACCGGCAACCTACTACGGGGGAGTACCCGAAGTAGATGAATGTGACTCGCCGAGATCGGTAACTCGAAGGAAGAGACACGTGGCACACAATTTAGACAGGTTCGGGCCGCGAGGTGCGTAATACCCTACGTCCTGTATGCTGCGTAGCTCTGGATTGATAGGGCACGATTACACGATGGTGCAATTATGTGCCGTGGGTTGTATGAGAGGAGATTGGATGAGGGAGATCGGTCCCTGCCTCGCCTTATATAGTCCGGGAGGCAGGGTTACAAGTCGGAGTAGGAAGAGAGTTCTAGTCGAGTACGTCTAGGAGTCCTCTGTACAGTGCGGAACGTGCACAGCTTCCTAACCGAGTACTACTCCTGTGTAGTCCTTGTGCTCCACGCCTTCAGATGCCGTGTAGCGCAAGCCGGGTAGTCCCAGGGGCCCACCGAGTAGTCGGTCCTGGTACCCACCGAGGTAGTGGGCCCAGGGAGGTCCATACGACACCGACATCTTGATCCCTTAGCGGTTAAGCCTAAATCAAGGGATTAGGCTCTGATACCAATTGAAAGGATCTTGTGATGCCTAGAGGGGGGTGAATAGGATCACTTTTAAAATTCTCGCAAAATGCGAGCGACGGATCGGGGACCGGATGACCGGCACGAGCGACCGGATGACCGGGGTCCGGGTCACCCCGGCACTTGTGCGGATCAACCGATGCGCGAGGAGTAAAACGCAATAACTTAGGGGGAAAGTGAATTTGCAGAAAATATATGAACCAACTTGGTGTAATTGAAGTGAAGAAGACCGCAACAAGAGATATTATACACAACAACACAAAAGTAGAGATCGATTCAAATATAACTTCTAGGGTTAGGGTTGAAGATGATGAACACAAGCAAGCAAGAGAGACAAGCGATTTGTTTACCGAAGTTCACCTCCACTAAGGAGGCTACGTCTCCGTTGAGGTTCCCACAAAGGGAGGGCTATCACGAAGAGCCTCTTGCCTCTCCAATTCACCACAAAGGCAAATTGGTGCTCACTAAGAAAAACTCCACAAAGGAGGGGCAATACAAACGATCCCGGGTGCTCCACACGGAGAGGGCACTCAACGGGCGACGCCTAACCGTCTAGAAGAAAGCTTCAAGAGTAATAAACACAAATCAATCAACCAAAGCCACCACAAGTGCTTCTTGAGAGGAGGAAATGAAGAGCTCTCACAAAGGGGCTAAATCCTACACCTCAAATGCTCTCACACTCAAACCCTAGGACGAAATCTTGATTGGAGTGCTTGGGAATGAGTTAGGAGAGAGGAAATGAAGCTATGGGGGTGCAGCAATGGAGGGGAAGGCGGAACCCTAAAGAGGAGGAAGAAGGGGTATATATACCCACTTCCCCCGACTTGACCGTTGGGGGCAACCTGCGACCTGGCGGGTCACCGGCACGGGTGGCCGGGTCACCCGCCTCCCTTCAGCACGGTTCCGGGTGGCCCGGCCACTCGTGCCGGTTGACCCGGTAGGCCTGGAGGGGGAGAGGTTTAACAAGAAGGGGTTGTTTTTGATTTCTCTAAAGGTTTTTCTAGGTTTTTCACTCTTAGAAAAGATGAGAAAAGATCACAAGAAGCACTTGTAGTAAACCTTGATTAATCGACCGCATCCCTCTTAATAGTACGGTGTTTCCTAAACTCAATTTCGAACCGAAAATTAAAATTAAATCGTCAATTGAGCTTCAACACCATATATAAGAAAATGAGGGCCTTACTTTGAGAATTCATACTTATTTCACCTTAAAGCCTGCACACATCTCATTCAAAGCATTAATCCTCCCTAATTGCATTGTCATTATCACCAAAACAACTAGGAGCCTAGATGCACTTTCACTAGTACTAGGGCGTGTTTCCTTTGAGTCACTACCCGTTTTCTTGCCCCGGATCGAATGGCCCACCATCCAGTCTGCGCCTACATATATGTGAGCACTCTTCTCCAGTCTCACTTCACAACACAACAAGCAACAACGAGTTCCTGGACTGGGGATGATGATGATGATGACTCCCTCGGTCTAGCACTGTGGAGCCAGCAAGATCTAGAGTTCAACAACAATTTTCCAGTCTTAGACGAGAGAGATTTCAAATCCATGCGTGATGTTAGAAAGTACGCACCAAATCAAATGGTGAACTAGCCAAGGTGTACACACGGTGAGTTCTGTGTGATGCAGGTTTATCAAGGATGGGACAACTATGGTCGACGCTTCTGGCATTGCTCACGAGCATGGGTAAGCAATACTCCATGACCTCTGTCCTTCATCATTTTATGATTTACTAATGTAATCACGGTTTCTGCAGTACTCTGAAAAACCAAATAACTGTGGTTTCGTGCAATGGGTGGATCCCCTAGCTATTCACCCGTATCAAGAGTACATCAACTACCTCGAGTTGTCATCTTCAACCTGAGGCAAGAACTCGCGTCGACATTGGCTTCTCCAGATCTGACATCTACTAACGACGATGACGGACCGATGACCGGACCAATGGTGGTGAAGACGAACACCGGCAGTGAGGACGAGTACTGTTGTTGTCCGTGCCACGAAAAGAAGGACATCACTCCACCAGCAACTCCACCCCCGCCACCATATGATCCAATTCCACCCTGTTGGGGTACTACATGCCCTCCCAGCACTCCGGCGGGTCTATGATGTTCGGGTTCTCCGGGTACTATTCGTACAACTAGACTACAATTGTTGTAATCATTTATCTAAATTCCCTAAGGCACATTAGGACTAGCAGCAGCGGCACAAAGTTAGGGTAATTGTGTCGCACATGCCATTTCAAATGTTGTAATCGTTTATCTAAATTTGTCGTTAAGGATTAATGATTTGTCGTTTTATCAATGCTTCAAAAATTGAAATTTACAAAAAAAAATCCTATCGCCGCAGCGAACGGCGTTACCTAGGGGCCATGTTGCCACCTACCGGTAGGCTCCTACCACCGTGGCCCATGGCGTCAGGGACCTAACGCCATGGCCCGCGGCGGTAAGACCTACGAGCCCACTGCTGGCGGCTCCTACCGCCGTGGGTCATGGCATTATGTCCCTGACGCCGTGGGCCACGACGACAGATGTATAGTTTTGCAAAATTTCGGGAGGGCCATATATTTTTGCAAAATCGAGATAAAAAATATATAAAAAAAATTCCCTAACTAGGCTCAAAAGATACATGTCGCAAAGTACATCAAAACCGTGTAATTAGTAATTTTTTACCTACATTTACTGCTCCGGACATATGTCTTTTGGTGTATTTAATGTGATGTGATGGAGAGACTTGAAAAGGTAGCAAATTTTTTTGCTAAAAATCTGCCAACTAAACAAGGCCGAGGATTCTTGTAGAACAGATCACGGTAGAAACTATCATCGTTTCAAAAGGTAGTAATTCTAGTTCATCATATTTTCAAAAAAATATAACTACTGGGATGTAGATAAGTTTATCCAAAATGTAGATCTTGGCCAAATTTAAACCTCTGTAGTTCAAATATTTTTCATTTAAAACTATCTTTGTGCTCAAATAATTTGAATTTCAGTTGAAGCATTATACACTAACTAGTAAGGTGCACGTGCGACACGCACGTGTTTTAAGCAAAACTTATTGAATACTTGAATTTTTTTGCAAATCACTAAGGGTGTGCTCCCATTTGATCTGCATTTCTCAGTCAATGACCACTTTTTGGACGCATCATGTGAAAAAAATACATGCACCTTGTGTCTTCCTATTCAATGCAGGACATAAAGCAAGAGGACCTAATCATTTGCCCTTAAACCCACATATTCGCTCCCAAAGTATTTGATTTATTTCTTGCTCATCACCATCTCCAAAGGAAGACAATTTCTTTAAGTTGAATTTGTTGCTTTAGGCCCCAAATTTTCTTCGATTGACCTTTATCTGAATGACATCCCACCAGATCACAAATGACATATTAGTGTTCTATTCATGTCGAGATCTTGGAACTTGAAGGATCCACAATGCAGTTGCATCAGAAAGTGCAAGCAGCCTCTTTACATGAATTTTCTGAATTTATTTTTGCGGATGCTCATACTAATCAGTTTAACAACAGATTAGGTGACTGGCATTTTTCTGTCATCAAATTATGTTCCCTATACACAAATAAACATAATACAATGCAGCATTGTCTCATTGATTCAAGCTTGTCGAGCATTTAGAAATGTATAGCAAATAGTGTTTAGAAACAACCATAGTGCTGAGGCAGCATAGACTGAGGGCATGACTGCTTGCTAGCAGCTAAGCAACGACTGTTCACGTGGGGCTGATGGACACTTCTGACCATAAACAGTGTAGCATTATGTCCACAAGAAATAAATTTGTCACTCCCTACAATTAGAGGAGGGTTTCCATTGCCTTAGGTCTGGGGGCCCTTCCTTTACAATCAATAACAATTATGTAACAATTAAAAAGGTGAAACTTACAAAACAAATATCGTCCCAGTGTATGATTCATTAGCTATGCATTGATTAAGACTCAAGGAGGCTTTTGAAATTGGAGATGAAGATGATTCAAAGAGCTCAATTAATTTATTAGTGAACGCACTTTGGAATGTGGCAGTGAAGTCGAGATACTATACTAAAGAATGCACAGAGAAATTTACTGTACTCTAGAAATGTCTCTCCACCAGCCAAATTTCCATTATGGTTGTAATTGTTATTGCCTAAGTAAAACCCAAGAAGAGCATTTTCATTGCTAAGATTTCTAAACAACATGGCAAAGAAGTGTAAGACATATCTGCTAATAATCGATGTATACTTATAACTATAACTTGTTTTTTCAATAGCAAACAAACCCTTTAACACTCACTTACAACTAATGAGATACACCGGTATAGAGGGAAGAACTGTTTGCAAATAGTATTTCTCCTCTGACAATTGCAAATATGCTACAAGGCACACCTATGTGTATATGAGCTTGATGCAAACATGGCACGCTAAAGGAAATAACAAACTAACAATATTACAACACTTGATTTGCTAATGTATCCGTATTGTTAACTTATTTCAAAAATCTTATTTGTATAGTGAAACAGAACCGGGTAAAGACTACAACATATCTATGTGGTGGTGACTGTCCATGCATGGAAAAACAGTATTGCAAATCTTTGTGAAAGTGTCTTCTTCTCCTGAGTAATTTATGCTCTCCATTGCACTCACCAAAAAACTTCTCACAAAACCCCATCACAAGAAGTACCTCCTTTGTGGCACCCATATGGAAAACATCGTGTGTAATAAGAGTGGATGCCCTTTGAGGATGTGCATAACCAGGATTTCCTTCATGGCAAAAATAATACAAATAACTTATAAATTCACCGGGTACCAATTACTAAGAGCTGCTCTTTAATAAGTAAGAGGAATTAAGATTACTCAAACACATTTAAGAGTAGCACTATGTACTTATCATATTGGTTTCATAATTAAAAGAATATTATACAGAGCTAGGAAAATATCAAACATGTCAAAGAGAGAATATCATGCATCCTGCACCATGAGTGTTATTTGAGTATCAGGAACCATGGAGATAGATATGCAGGTCATAGCTATCCATCCCGGCAGTCAGTATCAGACCGTGGCATCGATATTTTGTCAAACACATCACATGCACTAGATAGCAATAAAGCATACGAAGCATAGTAGGATTATTTACTATCAAGCACGTGGCAAAGTGGATTGTGATGAGAGCACTGCTCTAGCTTGTGGCCTCCGCTAAGCGTCGCTTGTTCTCAAGGCATTGGTGAATGGCACTTCGCCATGGCCGCGGGAAGTGGGATGGTGGGGGAATGCTTGGATTTTGGCGGGAGCTTACCGATGCTAGCAGGGATTGCCGGGACGCGATGGTGAGCGCGTGCAGGCAGCACTACGTTCGTGGGCGGCAGAGCGAGAGGGGGAGCTTGGCCACCGCGACAGTCGTGGAATGGGCAGAAGCAACTGGTGCATGTGTTGGTCTCGGCTTCCTTGCGTGGGATCACAGTCTCATGGCGCGGCGGTTGGCATCCTCCTGTAACACCCTAGGTGTTTATTAAAGATAAATACCTCAATTAGTTGTGTTAATCATGTTTAATTGGCTCATAAACATGTTTGACATGATCTTGCACACATTTGCACAAAAGACCTTGGTCAAAATCCCTAAATCGTGGTCAAAACCCTAGATCTCAAAAAGGCTGATTCGGTTTTCTTGCGCGTTCTCCAAATTTCACTATAGAAGTTCAAAATCGGCCAATACGAAAGTTGTTCGTTATTTCCGGGAACACATTTTTCGTAATTGGCGGACATTCCAATTTTGAGTGCAAATTGGCCAAAAATCGAGTTGACTGCGCTGTGAACAGTAACTCGAGCCGTGGAAAAACTGCAACTTCGGCCGACGTTCCCGGACAAACCGTTGATCAAAACATATGTCGCCCTTTGTAAAAGTTGGAGCTGGATATGTGGTCTACAACTTTTATATTGGGAGATTTTGCAGTTTAGTTCAACTTTTTATTGTTTGAACTGATCAACGACCCTTCACCGAATGGCTTGGCGCCCCGGAACGCCAGAGCGCGTTCGCGCTGCCGCCCTGCCCCGGCTTGTGCGCCCAGTCCACGGACTCGTACGTACACGTCGCAGCAATGGGTCCCCATGCTAGTACTACACCCACACGCTACGGCCATGTGGACCCGCGCCCCTCCGAGTTGCCCGGGTGGCCGCCGCGCCACCGCCCGCGTCGCCCCGGCGGACACGCGCCCTGCCGCGCACCCTCGCGACGCCCGCGTCGGCGGCCCGGCCGCGCCAGCTAGTCTCGAGGGTGAAGTGGACGTCCTCCGGTAGCCCCACCCATCCGTTCCCCTCGATGGCAGACGAAAACGAGCAGAGCCGGTCTTGCCCTGTCCACTTCTGCCGGACGCCATTGGAGCGTGCAAGGCGAGGTCCACCACAGCCCCTTTCCAACGCCGTCTAAGCTCCCTTCCGCCACCTCTAACCTCCACCAAACCTCCTCAAGCCGCCAGACAGTCTCCACTACCGACCACCTCGCCCCAGACAGAGCAACCGTGGTTGCAGATCCACGGCGCCGCTAAGGATCGCCGCCGGCACCTCCTCCGACCTTTCCAACCATCAAAATCGAACCCTAGGTGAGCAAGGACCACTTCCCCGCCCTTTCCCAGCCAAGCCCGGCCTTCCCCTCGCCGGAATCCGGCCATCTCCGCTGCTGGTCGCGCCAAGGACTACATTGCAGAGGTCAAGTTCTTTTCAAGGTCTTAGATGCAAGAACTAGGGACCTGTTCGTAAGTACTATCTAGATCCAAAACGCAGGAATTTGTAAAATACATTAAAAATCGTAGAAAAATCAGAAAAATGCAAATCCAATTTTGTTGAGTTCCTGGTGAAGAAACCTATCTTTTCTAGAAAGCATGTATAGGGTTTTTCTGTACAGTTTTTAAATTAAAAATTCAAACTCAGTTTGGAGTGTTTTTAGTGTGATTTAAAATATACACATGCTATGGATTTGATTTTTGGATATGTTACTCTTTATGGCACGCCTAGATCTTTGACAAAAGTTTGCATGATTTTGATAGGCATATTTTCAGTTATGATTTATTTAAGCTTTATGCTAGATTAAGTTTGATGCTTTTTATAACCCCTTTAATGAACTTTTCTGTAACCACCTGTGCACCATAGGACCTTTCCTTGATGATTAGTACCTCTGGTAGGATGGATGTGATTTTAGGGAATTGTTTAATAGGTGTTTTGGATTTAATCTTGTGTAGGAGCTTAAATTCAAAATCTGAAAAATAATTTGAATCTGCACTTATGCTTTGGTCAGAAACTCATTTTTGACATACATGACCTGTAGGAGAAAGTTGAGATCAAAAAGTGTATTAAATCTTTTTATATGAATTAATGGTGATTTACTAGGCTGAAATTTGTCTTTTTTGTTTAAATTAATTTATAAATGATCTTAAGCCAAATTTTGGTTTGAGAGCTTAAATTAAGCATATGTTGCTGTGTGCAAAAGATTAGACTCTTTTGAAGTGTTTTTGATTTAATTTGGTTTGATGGTTGAAAGGCTTGTTTTGAATAATTAAAGAAAGAAATGGAAATTAAAAGTGCTAAATTGTGAAATCATGTTTGTTTCTGTTTTTATCAATTTAAAAACACCCCTTGCTGTTTGGTGAAGTTAAGTAACTTAAATTGCTTAGATGTGCACACAATCACCATCAAAGTAATGTTTTGTTTATTATCACACACCCTAATAATTTATGTGAGAAAATAATAATGTTTGGATGAATGTGTCCAACAAGAGTTGGTTTTGTGGTAATTCTCCCACCCTCACCATAATCTAATGCATGTGCATGTAAACGCGTAGATCTTCCTGACGGGACGTACACGCTCACCCAGGAGGAGGAGGGAGCAGTTAGTGGAGAGTTGAATCAAGCTAGTGTGCAGCAAGACCTGGACCAAAGTCCAGAAGAGCCCAAGGCTAGTGTTAGTATTGAGTCAGAGGAAGGCAAGCACCGGTTTCATCTAACCCATTTTATAAATGGAAATCATGTCCTTTACTTTTCAGCACTTTATGCTTTTCTTTGTGCATTTAAGTTTCAGGAGTTGCTTTGAAACCTAGATGCATGATCCTTAGGACACCTATGCTCTTTTACTAGTATGTTAGGAACGCTAGTGCCATGCTTTAAGGAGACGGTACAAGTCGAGTAATGACTCATTACTCGCAAGATATAGGTTATTCTTGTTGGAATCATAAGTTGGTTAAATTAACTCTCTTATGTGGTAAGAGCAATGGGTTCAGTCTCGACCGAGTAGCATGGTGTTGGTCCTAAGCTATTGAACGTACCAAGTGCTTGTCGGGAATGGGACCGGTAAGCCTAGTACCGGGGCGGGATCTTTCTAGCTACCCGCTTGGGATGTGTCTCCGGGCTAGCTACCCGTGATATAGTGTGTGAGTCCGGACTGGTCGGGTTAGACCCTCCGGATAACCGTGTACCAGAGTTTGTAGCGTCTGATCCTAAACTGTGGGATGTTGGGAACCGCCTGGTTGGGGTAGACACTGCACTTGGTCTACCTTCTTCCGTGTATCTTGGGTTTACCTTACAAGGATATAAATCGATCAATCGTCGGTCACTCTCCGTTATCTGAGTCGGCTTGACCACTGACTACCCCATGTTTATTTATGGAACATTTTGGATTAATATTGTTACCTGTTTAATATTGTTTGCACAACATGCTTGTTTAGTACAGGTGCTCACCTAGACTGATTAACATACTAGAATATGAGCTAAAATATGAAAATAAGGATCAACCCTTAGTCGCTTTTGGCAAAACAAACCCAGCAGCCAAAAAAGCCTTGCATGTTTAGTCTTACTTTATTTTTGTCGGGTAAGTCTTGCTGAGTATTAGTACTCAGCCTTGCTTAATTTGTGGTTTTCAGGTAACCCATTTGGCCTGGCTATATCCCAGATGGTTGGGAGCTTGAGTGAGAGAACGATGATGATAAGTGATATGCATGGATGGTCCCCTATGTGTATCACGCGTTAGTTTATTTTCCGCTGTTTAAACTCTGAATCACTTTTACTTTTATGTACGAAAAACCTGGTTTGTAATAATGTTAGAACTTCTGGACTTTAATGTAATGTAATGTTGTACTCTGGTCCCGCCTTCGTGTGGGCTTAGCGCATATCAGCGATCCTGTTGTATGTGATTTACCGGGCTTTACCCGGCGGAAGCAACTTAATAATTCTTTATTATTGCTTAATGGTCATGTGGACCGGCTTAGGCGATAATACGGAATTATTTTGGGCGGTTCTGTCACACCTCCCTACGTTTGTCTCGACCTCGCCGGCGCGGCGACCTCCTACCTCGGAGGTGCGGCGACCCAACGGGACCACCCGACGCGGGTTGGCCTCCGTGGCACCTCCTCCGAGATCCGGCAAGGGCGCAGACAGCCTCCCGACACCGGTGAGACTCCTCCTCGATGGCACTCTCCTCCCTTTGTCCTGCGACGTCGTGCAGAGCTCACTGGTCTCCTCCAAGCGACAAGCTCGAGGGGGCGCCCTCCACCGGTGGCCGCGCTGCTCCTCCGCCGCCTCCTCCAGCCCGAGCCCCGCCTCCGTGCCGTCCCTCTCCTCCCCTGCTTCTCTGCACTGTCGTAGATCCCACAGGGGGAGCTAACTCTTGTGGCGCCTGCGAGGGCCCTGCTCCTCTGCCAACGCAGGGGTCCCCACTACATTAGCGCCGTACCGCGGAGGAGCGCGACGAGCGCGTGGATCCAGGAGCCACAGTCGGTCGTGATGCTGGCGGCGACCCGCAACGGCACCCACGACGACAGTACACACAGTCACGGGCGGGTGGTGGGCCCGACGGGTATGGGGGTGGGTAGACACGGGGTGGGTGACAAAAATAATTCGTTTTTGGCAGAAACGCTCCCCAAATTGCGATTTCTACGACCGTTTCACCTTTTTGTCATCACGCATAGTGACGGGTGGGTGCGGTGTGAGGGGTAAGGCGGGTCCAAATTGGGTGAGAAAAGTTTTCAACTGTCTTCACTCCTTATAATATAGATATACTTTTTTTCATACAACAAACTAATTACCACACATTATGTATTTGGAGGATGGTAGATGATTCATTTTTCAAAACATGGTTATATTCCTTAAATTGAGAGTTATGTGTTTAAATGACATATGGTGGATTCTTAAAGATTAAAAATGTACAAGTTGCAGTTAATAATATATTTCATCTCTATCAAAATATTTGTCTTATTCGAAAAGTTATGTAACTGTAATTTACCAAATTCAATCTCGTCGAGTTTTCAAGCACACAGTCGCCATTGCCCAGGTGCCCCTTCCTCCACCGCTCCACCTCCGTGCTCTACGGCTCCTCTTTTCGTCTTTTTCGAAATGTGAATCTTTTTAGTGGTATGAATCTAAATCTCCGAGAAAATAGTAACGATGAATATTTTGATACGAAAGGTTGCATTTGCAATGTAAACAGTACACGTGTGGACGTAATTGCAATTTTCGCCGCACAAATGCACTTTGGGCCTGATTGGTTGGTATCAAAACTTTCCAAACCAAAATTTGGGCAAACCAAAATCTGGGCTTACCATATCAAAATGTGGGACAAAAATTTTAGAATGTGTTAAGTGGGTGACAACCAAGTGAATGCCAAAATTTATTGAACTTGCCCCAATTTTGACTTGGGGATTTGGGAGCCAACCAATCAGGCTCTTCATGCACAACAACCCTCTCCGCCTCACCGGATTGCGGCTGCCGCACTCTGCTCCACGGGGATCCCTGCTCCACGCAGCGCCGTCCCTGCATTCTCGGAGCCCCCCCTCAACGACGCCAACGCGGCGCCGCCGCCAGCCCGCGCGCTACGAGCCCCATGGCCACGGGCTCCCCCTCCCCGACCACCCCGCAACCCTTCAAGGTTCGCCCTCACCAATTTCAATTCAACTGGCAACAAATCCCTTCCTCTCCTATCCCTCCGCTCGTTCTGACAGCCGAGTTGGCTTCGTCCCGTCGCAGCTGATCCTGGGGTCGTCGTCGGTGGCGCGGAAGCACATCCTCGAGGAGATGGGGCTCGAGTTCCAAATCATGGTGGGTCTGGGTCGTCGAGCGGCTCCTTGGCTCCTGCTGCTCTGGCTCTGCTCGGCAAAGTGCTGATGAGATTTGTTTTGTTTTTCAATTTTTGTGTGGTTTCAGACTGCGGATATCGACGAGAAGAGCATCAGGCGGGAGAATCCTGACGACCTGGTGATGGTTCTCGCTGAAGCCAAGGTAGGCACGGGATTTGCTGCTGTGAGAGAATGTGCATTGCAGTATTGCGATAGCTTCAGCACTGCGAAATAGGGAGTTGTAAAGTTCGATTTAGTTCTCCATGTGCTGCTTTGTATGGTTAGAAATGCGTGGTCGGCTCCTGCAGTCAATATTTCAATGTCTTTACCTCAGTGTCCGGGGACCATGTCAACACCCCCCCCCCCCCCTTTCCGAAAGTTAAGTAGATGTAGTTCTGATGTTCGCAAGGAATTAAGAAAGCCCTTTCTAATTCCCTAAAAAGTATCATATCATTTCCCTAAATACAAAGAAAGATTTTTCAGCAATGGATGCAGAAAGGCAAACAGAAATTGAAATGGTTATGAAGCTGCATAATTAGTTGAGGGCCACCAAATGTCCACAAGTACCTATTGGGAGGTTGTAAGGAATTCTATCCCTAGCTGATTTCTAGCCATACTTTGTGACCACGGTATCATGCTAATAAGAATGAGTGACCTATTCTAGAAATTCCATAATTGTTGACTCGGCTCAAAATACTTTTCATATCCAATCATGTGAGGGCCTTTCTTACTTTTTATGCAGTAGGTGTCATTTAATTTCTGCATGAATGGTCGTGGCTGCTGTTTACCTCTATACGCAACATCATGACACTTGGTGAAAAATAAGAGATGTTTAGAGGATATGAAGGGGCTGAGGAATTGTGTGACCTTAGATATGCTGAAAATTTTGATCCCAAATTATGACTAGAGCTAACTAGTGATGTGGTTTATGTGAATTTTTTTAGTATCTTTTGGTTGGACAGCTGTACACTTAGCGAGTTAACCAATTTTGTAAATGTGTCATGTTTTCAGCTAAAGTGGAGATTAGAACTTTTTTAGAGTAATGTATTCGGTAAGTTGTCTAGTTGCATATAATACTGAACACCAGATTCAGTGCACGATATGGTTCATCAGTGATTTGCAAGGCATTGAACTTTATTTCTACAACTTTGTTGGTGAAATAGACGGTTCACACATTTGTTGTTGTGCACTTGTGCCTTTGACCTAGTTAGTTGTGCATATGTATAGGCATGTATAGTGGTTGTGATTGTGTTCGACACAGAGTTCACTTTTGTTGTGATTGTCTTCCACACAAAGCATACAATATTATGGAGATATTCAATGGTGCTTTTCTCAAGTTTTGGAAAAAACATCCATATCTTGCAGTGTCTTTGTTTTCATGTAGTTGCTTCATTTTGGTGTTGTCATTACATTGTTGAATACTCTATGTTTAAATTTATGGTAAACTTTTCTAAGAAATAAGATGTTACGGGCCAGCAGCACCAGGGCCCGGCGCGGCCAGAGGTGGTGGCGCCCCCAGGCCCATCACCTATTTCCCCCGCCGTTTCCGTAATCGTGGCTAGTTGGTTTCCTTTTCGTAGATGGATTACTTTCCTTAGATATTTTTGTAATTGGAGATATATACTCCCGAACTGGAAAGGATTGAATAAGTTGGCAATCAATCTGATTGCTGGCCTCAAGGGCCAACCCTAGACCCCTCAACTCCTCCCCTCGCGCTACAGTAACCGCTACTGTAGTGCTGCCCCTCTTCTTCCTGTGATCACGGCACACCAGCGCCGCCGTCGTCCACCGCCTCCGCCTCCCTCTCACTCGTATTCCCTGCGAGAGATCCCCGGTAGGGCTAGGAACCCTATCATAAGAGATTGACGAAGACTAAATTCCAAGGACTGCATAAGCTTTGGCGTCTAGAGGCACCAGTGACAATGAAATAGGACAGTACCACTGAAACATGTGTGCTGTTCATGATATTTTTTTTCTATTTCTTTGTTTACTTTATGATGGTCTCTATAAAGACAGATTTATTTATTTCTATCCTCTACTTTTGCTAATTGCATATTTCTATGACAATGAAATAGAAATGGAGAGTGGATTAATATTCTTCAATATCAACTTTTTAGTTATAATAACACTAGCATTGCCATATTTTTCTTGTTTTATGGAAAATAGTTATGCTACTTGTGATATCACTTAAGCCACTACTTTTTTGTTCTCTTTTTTTTTGGCCCTGCAATGAGCTAACCACTTTGGCACCTTTCAGGCTGATGCTATCATGTCTAGACTGAACATTGCTGATTACCAGAAAGAAGACAATCATCCAACACTTCTAATCACTTCTGACATAGTATGTCCTAATTACCTGGGGTCTCTTATTTTGTTGGGATTTATACGATGTGGTCCACAATTGTTCTGTCTGTTACAAAAGCAACTATGCTGTCTCCATTTGATGTTGCTTTCCAGCTAGGAATTTTTTGGCTTCTAATTTAATGTAGAAAGACCAGTTTGGTGGCATGATCATGTTAGTTTCACATCTGTGCAGATTGTTTTATTTTGCATCAGATCCAAATATCGTAATGATGTGTGCATGCATGGTAATGATGTATTATGTAACTCATCCATATGTTCATAAGTAGGCATGCTCGTATTGTTGCTACATTTCAGGCCAGTCATGTGGTTGAGCATATGATCTCTATTTACGGTTTTACTAGAATAGTGTCATTTGTGTGATTACATACTGAATTGTAGTTGACTTTGAGGTGGTCGTCCATGAAGGGATTATTAGAGAAAAGCCAACCACCAAAGAAGAAGCACGCCAATTCCTGAAAGGTACTCCAGAAGTCCACACATCATCTGATTTCCTAATGTTTTATGCAATTAATTATTAGTAGAACCATATCATCTCCAGGCTATTCCGGTGGTCATGTGTCAACTGTTGGGTCTGTAGTTGTAACTAATCTTACAACTGGGAAGAGGCTTGGAAGCTTGGACAAAGCTGAGGTAATTTATTACTTAGTCAGAAGCTTTTTTTTTATTAAGGCTACACATGTTGGATTGTTCAAGTAAGATTTGTAGTGCAGGTGGTTGTATGGAGATCAATCAATTACCTTTCCCATTTTGTACTCGAAGGGTTCTGTTGATGAGATTCTTCATATTAAGCATGCTGAAAGCATACAGCTTCCACAATTTGATTGTGTTTTTTTTGTGAAAAACAATTTGATTGTGATTTAGTATCTTAAATTTAGTTTTCTGCTTGACAATTGACCAAGGCAATTTTTTGTCTCCATGCTGCAGGTGTATTTCCATGATATACCAGATGAGGTCATTGAGAACCTGGTATGATGCCATTTACTTTACTCTCATTTCTGTAATCCAACAGTCACACTGGTAGCACCCAAAATAATTTCTGGATTGGCATCAGATTGTTTGATATTTGCAAATGATGTAATTCTGTTATTTCACCGAGTCCCTCCCTATCCTATTGTAGATTGATGAAGGGGTAGTATTCAGGGTCGCAGGTGGCCTGCTTCTTGAGCATCCTTTGACACTGCCATTTGTTGAAGCAGTGGTTAGTTTCTTGTTCACTGTAATTCTTGCATTGTATAGCACAATTTTCTTCAATTTCAAAGCAATACAAACTTAACTCCCCAATCATGTAGGTTGGCTCCAGCGACAGCGTAATGGGGCTCTCAAAGGAAATAGCAAACAAACTGATTCATGATTCACTTGTCTGAGTAAGCTGTGGTTGCAACTTTGGTTATTGATCACTGATCACATTCTTCCGAATGCTCACCTATCAAATACCGTGCAGATGAAGCATTTCAAAGCTTGGTTATATCTCAGTGATTTTAGTATTCTGAACAATTGAAGGATTTGGGAACGGATGACCCATTGTGTCACGGCAAGTTGTTACATTACATGCAATTGTAAATTGTTACAGCAAACAACACACGAGATGGCTCCTTTTGTTGTAGATTGCAGTCTTCTGCATCGTTAAAAATACACTCTTCAGGTTCAGTTTTTATTTAAAGTCAAGCTATAGCCAAATATAGATCTTTCAAACCCTTCGAGAGCTGCCCATCATCCTCGCTCGTACGTCATTTCACCTTTTTTGTCAATCGAAATTAGATAAAATTCGGCATTTTTGAAATTAAATACGTGTTATTTTCGAATATCTTTGTAATACAAGAATGGAAACTTAAAAAGAAAAATGCATCAAAGGCAGCTCGACTTGGGCCGTCAATTACACAGCATTGTTGGATGCACACTATGAGCCTATTCGTTTGGCTGGTGGTTGGTGCTGATTTGTTCTGAGAGAAAAGTACTAGTTGCTGGTGGCTGTTTGTTGTGAGAGAAAAGTAATGTTGGCTGGTCGCTGATAAGTCAAACGAACAGGGCGTATACCAACTGCCCAGATGAGTCTGACGACATCACGAGGGAGCACAAATTTTCTAGAGTCTTTTACCTGTATGCCATTAAAAAAGTTGGTCGTTACCTGTATGCCATGAAAAAGTTTGTCGATACCTGTGTACCATCACCTGAACTTTCTTTTACCTCTATGCCATTCCGTCCATTTTCTGAGCTAACAGTGTCAAACCGAGGCGTGAAATGACCATTTTGCCCCTGTGGGCCCCACCAACCTCCTTCCTCCTCCCTTTCTCCTTTCTTCCTCCTCCGGCTGCCAGCCATCCACACTACTCCGGCGGCCCCACCTCCTCCTCCTCGGCGCCGTCGTCAAGCTCGTCCTAACCTCGGCGCGCGCGCGCGCGGCGAGCTCCAACCGGCCGGCGTGGGCGCGCGTGCGGGGGCTCGCCCCCGGCCGCCGCGGGCACGCGGGGGAGCTCGGCCGCCGCCGCGGGCGCGCGGGCGAGCTCGCCCCCGGCCGGCGTGGGCGCGCGCGGGGGGCTCGCCCGACCGCCGCGAGCGAGGGAGCTCGGCCGGCCGAGCGAGCTCGACCCCCGCCGCCGGGGCGCGCGGGGGGAGCTCGGCCGGCCGCCGCGGGCGCGCGGGCGAGCTCGCCCCCGGCCGGCGTGGGGCGCGCGCGCGGGGGCTCGCCCCGACCGCCGCAGGGGAGGGAGCTCGGCCGGCGAGCGAGCTCGACCCCGCCCCGCCGGGGGCGCGCGCGGGATGGGCCGGCTAGGACATCGCCGCCGGCGGCGGAGCGCCGGTGAGTTGGGAGGATGGCCGGCAGCCGGAGGGAAGGAGAAAGGGAAGAAGAAGAAGGGAGGAGGAAGGAGATTGGTGGGGCCCACAGGGGCAAAATGGTCATTTTACGCCTCGGTTTGACACTGTTAGCTCAGAAAGTGGACGGAATGGCATAGAGGTAAAAGGAAGTTCAGGTGATGGCATACAGGTATCGACAAACTTTTTCATGGCATACAGGTAATGACTAACTTTTTTAATGGCATACAGGTAAAAGACTCAATTTTCTAGCCCAAAGTCCAGACCACCATTTTTACATTGGTTTCCAGAACTAATGCAAAAAAATTTGTTTGGAGCTTCTCCAAATCCGATGCTGTGGGGCAAAGTATCCGCAACTTTGTTAAACAAGGGAATCCATAATTCTGCTGATAATCATCTTTTGTTTTGTGCCTTGTGTTGGTTCTTCTCTCGCATTGATGGATAGATAAATTAGACACTATAAACTCTCCAGAATTTGAAGATCTTCCTCTTCAAATGTTGCTATGATACTAAGTGAGATGACTGAGCAGAGAGACATCCAACGTGGTACTTTGCTCGTGATCCAATGGCGAGCTAGAGCAAACCAGAGGGGTGTCTTTACCTTGTAGGTGCATACAATTGAATATATGGCCAAAATTGTACCTAACTAATGTTTTAAAAATTTGGGAGGGGAGGGGCATTAGCACCCCCAAACCACAATATACCTCCGGCCCAGATGAGTCTGGGAGCACAAATTTTCTAGCCCAAAGTCCAGACCACCATTTTTCCATTGTCCTCAAACTAATGCAAAAATCAATTATTTGGACCCGCAACATTGCCCCTAGTGCGAACATCGGATCCAATGATAATGTTGTGGCGCAAAGTATCCGCAACTTTGTTAAACAAGGGAATCCATAATTCTGCTGATAACCATATTTTGTTTTGTGCCTTGTGTTGGCTCTTACCTTGCATTGATGGATAGATAAATTAGACACAATAAACTCCCTAGAATTTGAAGATCTTCCTCTTCAGTGATCCAGTGGCGAAGCTACAACAACCTGGAGGGGTGCCTTTACCTTGTAGGTGCATAGAATTGAATCATAAGATGTGCATATATGGTCAAAAATTATACCTAACTAATATTTTAAAAATGGGGGGCAGGGGCATTAGCCCCCCAAACCACAATATACATCTGCCCTATCGTGATCATTAGACTTCCAAGGTGTGGAGTTTCTGAATTTCGTGACGAACTGTAACCAGATCTATGCTGCCATCAATATCATAAAGACTCATGGACTCAAGGTAGTTGTGATCTCATTGGAGAAATGAGGCCTAGAGACTACTTAACTTAGTCAATCTTCTCAGACCATTCAACTCGTGAACAGACACCAATGGAGAACCAACATTTGATCCAGAGCCTTAGTCCCGGGTGCTTTGGAACTAGGACTAAAGGAACGGGATCAAAAGTGCAATGCTAGGCACCAGACCTTTTGTCTTGGTTGGTACGGGACTAAAGGCCCCAAGTGCAACGGTTAGTTTGGGACAATCATGGGTGCAGAGCTTTTGTCCGGGGTCGTAATACCACCCGAGACTAAAAACCAAGGTTTTAAATCGCGGGCTAAGGCATTTAGCGGCGGAGCTGCCAAAATGATGTTTAGCGGGCTATAGCCGGCATTTAGCGGGATATAGCCGGCTATAGTGGGCTAAATGCCATAGCCGCTACCCTTCCGAACAACTATATCCGGCTATAGCGGCAGCTTTAGCCGGCTATTTAGAACCATGCTAAAAACACGTCCTTTAGTACTGGGTGGTAAAACACGTCCTTTAGTCTCGAGTGGTATTAACAACTGGGAACACCCTGCTTATAAAATTCCCTTCTTGCTCCCCTACCTGAGCCATTCAACATAGCTTGAGCTCAACTTCATGGTGTTGGTGGAAGCTTAGGAAGGTGCTGCCAATTTTTTCTCATCATTTGGTGGTGATTTCTTTCATCCAAAGTGTTGAAGGTTATGTTCTTCATCCTCTCTTCATTTGTTGTTATTTTGTTTTATGGTTTAAAAATAGAGAAAATCGAGTTTTAATTTCTAGCTACTAGGAGCCAAGAGACGTCATTTCACTTTTTCAATGAAAATTAGATAAAATTCGCAATTTTTTGAAATTAAATACGTGTTATTTTCGAATAGCGCTATAATACAAGAATGGGAAATTTAAAAAATACATCGAAGGCAGCTCGACTTGGGCCGTCCATTGCATGGCGTTGCTGGATCCCCGTGCTCCCTACTATACCAACGGCCCAGATTCAGCAGCACCGCCTTCGCCGGCATCCGCACGGCGGAAACTCATCCCCACCCTTTGCCTAAACCCCCGGCGGCGCCCGCCTCCCCTCCGGCGACCGCCCCCCCCCCCCCCCCCCCCCCCCCCCTCTCGTAGTCTCACTCGTTTTCTCCTCCCCTCGAACCCCTCCGCGCGCCCAAATGCACGCGGGTTCGGAGGAGGAGGAGAGGGCGGCGGAGCTGGCCGGCCCGCTCCACGACCTCCTCCCGCCGGTGGACTTCTGCTGCGCGTACGGTTCCACGCTCCTCCACGCGCGCCCCGACGCGACGTCCATGGTCGACTATATCCTCGGCGTCTCTGACCCCCTCCAGTGGCACTCTGAGGTACTAGGAACCCCAACCATCTAGTTTCGCTGAATCCTTCAAATTGTTCTGATTCTTAATTGATTGCCATCCTGAATGAATGTGTTCTTGGTTGGTGAAGAACTTGAAGAGGAACCCTGGGCACTACTCCCCCTGGATGGGACGCCTCGGTGCCGGCGCCGTAAGCTGCCTCCCAACCACATCACAATCTTTCTAGTTCATTGGTTGATTTCCTGGTTTGATATTGGCTAGTTATGTGACTTAGATATTGGTATTCTTGGTCTTGGGAGTCAGATTACTGGGCTTGCTGATCACATTGGCGTCGGGGTATACTTCAACCCATTTGTTGAGTGGAGAAACAAGGTATCAATGGATATCGTCCTGTCTTTGATTGCATTGTGTTGCACTGAATTGAGTTCTAAAGAATTTGTTTTGTGGTGGTGCAGAGGATAAAGTATGGTGTGGTGCGAATGAAGGACCTGGCCATGGATGCCTTGACCTGGGACAGGTTCTACCTCAGTGGACGATTGCAGAAACCGGTATGCCAGAGGAATGCCCTGTTCTTTGGCCTATTGTGCCTGGGCAAAGATTTTTTTTTATTTTTTTTCTGTGGATGTACAATCACATTGTGCTACACTTCTGACTATCCGCAGTTGTACATATGGCGACTTCAATGTGCTATGTGGCTCTGCAATATTACATGCTTTGTCTGATTCATACAGCCTTCATTTTAAGTTTTTATTAACTAATAGCTTATTTGTTTCACTATTCAAGATTGTTTATTATTTGACTGTGTAGTATTTAGATTATTTGTTGTACAATTCTACTGCCTTTTGTGCAAATTGATATCTTGCAGTGTGAAGTTGACTTAATTTGCTCTCTGTATTTGTGTAGGTTCATGTTCTTGTTGATAACTGGGATATAAGGAAGGTGAACACAATAAATCTTGAAATGGCAACTTCAGCTTCTCTACTTCTTTTACCAGAAGAATTCAATGAGGTTATGTCAACGTTGATGTTATCACAATAATTATTAATTATTGTGTGTGTTCTAATCTTCGCTACTTTAAACCCTCTTTGTGCAGTATGACCTATATGCTCAAATCTGTAGTCTATCATATATGGGTGATTTGAGGATGCTTTTTGCTGAAGACAAAAACAAGGTATTAGCGAAAGAAATGATTGGCAACCTTTGCTTCATACTGTTAGCCATTTTAATATGATTTAATATTACAACATTCTTCACAAAGGCATTCCTGTAATTTTGACACGTTCAATAGCGACTTGTATATTTAGTTCTGTAAATTGAAAATGTTATGTCCTTTGCAACATCAGACAATAAAAATGAAATAGTACACATTATTTAACCAAAATACTCTGTTGTAGTGTTTCTCAAATATGATCTATATTGCATATCATTAGGATCACTAATTTACTGTGACGGTTAATGGGCGTCATGGACTGGGATGGAATGATAATTGAGATTTTATTTTTGAGAGCTTAGCTCTAACTTCATTTGCTTTTATTTGATCTGTACAGTAGGCTCGAAGATTGTCTAAATCACTTTCTTTGTGGTCCTTGTTCACATCTCCAAGTTTATGATAAGATTGTATGCTAATGAGATTTCTATTTGATTTATGTTTCGATGCTCAATTTAACCCAAATTAGGTGAAGAAGATTGTTGAGGGTAGTTTTCAGTCATTTCAAACGATGTACAGACCCCTCTTGCAAGAGTATATTGCTGAAGGGCTATTGAAGACACCATCCCATGGACAACGAATGACTTTCCAGCAGGTTTGTCCGTGCTTAGCCTTTGACATGCACAATGCATTGTGGTCACACACCAATACGTTTGATTATGTTTATGAAGTGGCTTGTATAAATTATCCTACCTGTCTTAATGCCTTCCTTGTCTTACCTTTGCCAAGATTTCTTGTTATCACTTAAGCAAAGTTGATGGCAATTCTCATGCTAGTAACAACAGCCAACTGATATCTCTCCGTGAATGTCGGTCCGCTTGGTTTGAATGTCTGTGTAACTAGTGTTACACATTTACAGGATTGTGGTCCATCTACAACAAATGAACTGTTCTCTGTTCTTCCATGGACGGTCCAAAGGCAGATGCAGGGAAGATATGCGTCACATGATAAAGGTAGGGATGCTGACGCTCCTTAAATCCATTACAGTATCAAAGTATTGTTGATTATGTAAGACATTCTCACTGGCAGTGCTCAATGTAGAAATGACAACACACACTGTAGTCTCTTCGAAGGACATGGCAGCAAACTGTGTGCGGAGGGCCCTTAGGCGTCGGGTCATGGTTTCAAGCGCGCGTCAAGCAGTATCTGGGCTGCTCGCCTCTGGTGGTGCTGTTGCTGCTCAATACCTAGGGAAGAAGATGGCTAAGGCCTGGCAATCTAGAGCAGCCTAAGCTACAGCTAATGCCGTTGTTATTTCTAGTTCAGTGTTTTATGCAATGTACAGTAATTGAATTAATCAATCTTGTGTTTTTCACTTCTGAGGCGAGCCAAAGTTTTGTAGGATGGTTCGAGTCAATGATCATATTCAAACCAAAATTTTAAGAATCCTAAGAGTCAACGATCCAGACCAAATTATCAGCACATTTTGTGTATTTTTCGAATACATTTATCGCATTTCATAGCACTTAGGGAGTGTTTGGATTAGGGATTAAAGTTTAATTACTATCACATTTAATCTTGGGATGCTACTTAGAAATAAATTTTAACTAATTATAAAACTAATTACACAGAGGTTAATGATCTGTTAAACCTAATTAAACTATCATTAGCATATATTTATTTTAGCACCACATTATCAGATCATTGCCTAATTAGACTTAATAATTTATTTCTTGCTAATTAACCTCCAATTGATTTCGTAATTATCAGTCTAAGTTTAGTCCAAACACCCACTTGGATCGAACGAGCAGACTGTACAACTTCTGTGGCAACCTTTTGGTTCTTATTTATTGTAGCACCACATTATCAGATCGTTGCCTAATTAGACTTAATAATTTATCTCTTGCTAATTAACCTCCAATTGATTTCGTAATTATCAAGTTTAGTCCAAACACCCACTTGGATCGAACGAGCATAATGTACAACTTCTGTGGCAACCTTTTGGTTCTTACGGCAACATTCAATCATAATACCAAATTTGATTACTTGCTGCCCTGAGCTGACCTGTACAGCGAGCCTATGGTATTGGTAACGATGTTACAACACATGTATGATTTGCACAAGATACATGAATTCATGATCCAATCAGCAATTGGAGTTACCATTGACACACTTTAGGGCATTATGTAAGTTGAAGACCTTGACTGATCTCCCCGAACATCTGTCTGAGTTTGTTCACAGCCTTATGCCTGGCATCATTTACTTTTGCTAACAATCCCGCTATTTCTGAGGAAGTAAAGCAAGCAGGATTAAAAATTGAAGTCAAAACATCAGGATGGTGATGGTGTCCTTACCGATAAGTATCCTCAAATGGAGATAGCTGATATTTGTTTTGACTTGCAAGAACATCCAGTTGATTGCACCTGGATGCAATAGAAGAGCTCCAAGACATTAGGCTAGCTAGGACAAGTTGATGACAACAGGAGTAAATGTTAGTGTAGTTGACTTAAAATACCAGACTCCAATTTGGGCTGTTTCTCGAGCCCATGTATAGCACATTTTGCATAAGTGTGAAGCCGAACATGGCGTGGCGCCCCTAGATTCCCCAAAATGGACCTCAATAATCCACTGAAATTGAGATAAAACATTTATAAGCTGCAAGAATGAAGGTAACAACAACATGCCGATGTGCTCTGACAAAAGAGTTCCATACTCTGTTCGCAGTATGACATAAAAGTCCCGTGGCAAGGCTTCCATAAATGAAGATATATCATCCATTCCCAGAGAGCTCAAGTCCTCCTTTAAACGCCTCTGCTCTTCACCAGACATTTGTGCGCCGAGAGCTGATTTGCTGATCATTATGACAATGAGTTTTATGGATACAGATATAGGCATCAATTCCGAGCACAAAAGGCATACTGGTCAATAATATACAGTACGGTTATATGACATGATTCAAATGTTAACTGATGGGTCCCATCATGATACACTAAGTAATATTGCCCCATATAATTTCACACATCAATATGCAAATTTTATGGTTCGAAATAGGAGTTCTCCTACCTAAGTAGCTTCAAGTTGAATGCTTGAAGTAAAACGAACAAAGAATTTTAGGCTTCATTCACGTATAATTATTAATAAAGTATATAAATGATATGAAATTTAAAGTTTTCCTTCATGCAGTTCTATTTAGATTTTTAGTTCTTTTCATATTGGATTTTACTCTCTACTCAGATTAAACTTTAAACACTGCTAAAGAAATTGATCATTGAAAATAATGTGCATGGTGTATATTGAGTTACATGCACCAACCAGTTCAACCCAAAAGCCTAAGCTGATGGGGAAAGGTACTCCAACAGTGTACAATTGGGATAACCCATAAGTGTGTCCCATGATACCATTTCTAATATTTATTGCTCAATGATAACTATCATGGTATTACATATGAAAGCATTGAATCTTACCTTTCCAGGGTTCTGCCTGTGAATATTACAGGAAAGTACTTTGCATATTTGCCAACACCGAACTGCTCGCCTAACTCCAGAATTTTTTTCGTATCCAACAGTATCAATGCTTTCCACAGCTGACAATAGTCCAATCTGAACTTTTGATCCAATTCTCTATAAATCCCATGATCCAACAGAACTGCAAAAAGCCATACCCACTTTTAGATGTAAACATCTACAAGATCAACATGGCCAATTCACACTCCATACAATGTTTGAGTCTGATTAGCTCCCTCCAATCCATTAAAAATATATCATCCAGTGCAGAGCAAGAAATGTATTACTCATGCTTGCAGTGTGAATATGGATAAGTAGAAAATACCATGTTCAAGTAATGAGTACCTAGTGAAAATTTTCCATTGCCTTGAGGAGAAACTAATATATTTCCAGGATGTGGATCACCATGGACAAAACCGTGTACAAATACCATTTCACCAAACAGTTCAATCAAAGCCTTAGCTACCTGGAAGATAAATACAATGCATGAGAAAATGAAACCTGCAATAGAGGTAGGTGAATAAAATTCTGTGCTAAATACAAAGAGAAAATAGTTTAGTATTAAGGTATAGAAATATACGACCATATATGGTGGTGCATGGTTTGTAACTCGAAATGGTATCATGCTTTCAGAAAATACAACCCTGATTGGTGACTATGCATTTGTGACAAGTGTTCATGTACATGAATACAAAATAAATATTTCGTATACCATAATAATAACTCAATGATGAAAAATCCATATCTGGTTCTAAACACACAAGTGAATATGTGGTATGTGAGACACACTATTAACTTACAATCACAAGAAGTGTATTGGTACCAATATCATTACTGTACAAATTCTGGCTGAAGTACATGACAATGACACCTATGTTACACGAGTACGGGTACGGATACGGGTATCTGATACAATATGTATCGGATACGCACTTTGTCAAAAGAAAACCCACTAAAATGGTGTATCCGAGTATCCGATGAGTATCGGATACAGATACGTCACCTCCCTTGGAGTATCCGTGTGACGTAGAATGACACAGAACTAGATAATGCAATAAATTATATTTCATTTCTTATATTTCCACAGAGATACATCTTTGCTCAACAACTTAAGTTTCTGGGTTACTTGATGCATGAAAGTATGAAACTTGACATGGTACTAGAGAAAAGACTGAGTTAACACTAAACACAATTGTCATACAAGGAACAATTGCAGACAACCTCTAGTCTATGCCATAGGCCTGAGAAAGCTTAGTGGGAGAGTGTAGAAGTGTATTGCCCGTCCTCCCCAGTAGTTCAAATCTTTTTTTTTTTTGAACCAGCTCGAACGTGAACTTAACAAACTTAATGAAGATTGAGCAGAATTTGGAAAACCTGAATCTAGCAAGTTCTGAAGCATTTTAATCACATTTGTAATGTATGCACAAGAAATCTTTCGATGAAGCCGCCACTTATGATTGAAAATATATTAATAATGCAATTCAAATGCAAACCTTTGTTGGACTAATACTTGCTCTCCTCAGGAAGTCCAAGTCATTAACCTGTCAAAACATAACACAAGGGGTCAATGGTACTTCTACTTTTTAGTAATTGACCAATTTTTTTCCCTATCTTTAGAGTGAGTAAAGGAGTATTATGTGGTTTTCACATTTTTCGAGAAGTGTTTAGCTGATTAAAAAACCCTAGACATTCGTAACGAAATCATTGAAATTTCACATCAAACCCACTGATAGATAAAGATGTGCAAATAGAAACTGATAGATAAAGATGTGCAAATAGAATCTTTGTACAAGTAAAGCCTAAGGATTAATTATTTACCTTGTGCCCATAACAAAATTCCATCGTCAAAACCTCTCTGGTTGTCAGTTGCTGCAACAGGATTAAGTGTTGTCACAAATTTCCATACATACAAAAATCTAAATAGTTCACAAAATAGTCAATTTAAATATGTGAAAGCATAAATACAGCCCTGACAGTCTAGTATTGGTTCATGTTCTTGTTGACTGTTTGTGATATGCGTGTGTGGTGGGATAAGGTATGCTGTATTATGCAATGTAACATACAGAAATAGATGAATATTCTAAAAAAAAGACACAGCAAACTTATTTAGTTTTTAAGGCTCATACCCAGAACACATAAGGCACTTTAACAACACTGTTTTTTCTGAAGCAGTTGGCTGTTCTCTCGGAATTCTTAGCCTCTTGGGTAAAATCTGTAAAAGAACGAGTACAGTGATTTCCACAATATGAAACAATATATAATGCAAATGTTAGAAGATCAGATAGTGGTAATGAGAATTTCAGCAGGTGATCTAAATGAAATGCAACAAAACAACAAACCTCAATCTAAGAGCATAATATGTGCATGAAAAATATGGACATAGTTTGACTTTGAAACTCATCGCACAAAAAATACAGGAACTGTTGTTTTATTTTCTAGAGCCCTGACATATGCAAAATTATGGTTCAAGGAAAATAAATAAAAAAATCTAAAATAAATAAATTATGGTAGTCCATCCATAATATACATATACAAAAGAAAATAATCAAACAGATATACTAAATAGAAGATTCCTCAGAAATCATTTATCCAAATAAGATTTATACACAGTTTACAATAAAGGAACATTAATGCACTCACCAAGCTCCATTGACATAGATTTCTCAAATTCAACTAGTATTCTGTCAAATTTATAATCAGGAAAAATCTGCAGAAGTAAAAAACAGAATTTTGATTGTGAGTTGTGACAAACAATAAAGTATATTAGAACAGAGTGATACATGTAAATTTCCAATTAACAAAATTGCATGCATCTTTAGAATCATGGAAGCATATCCTAAAGTTACAGCAATGAATCTGACCACAGCAGGGGATACAATGATGGAACAGTGGGTACCACCAGTACTCAGTAGAGGTCCAAGCAAATCAATTTATGGCCACTTCCATTCATGAGATATATGGTCAATGCATTTAATGGGGTACTAGCAAGTAGCAACAAACTACTTGATTGTAAGGCACCGTGGTACATCAGTCTTTAAATCAACAGAAATCAGTTCGCCACAAGGATCATTGAAACACATGTTTGTCCGAAAAAAGATAAAAAGAACACCACAGTGGAGTACCATGGATGTGACCAATTGCTACCAATACAGCCTGTCCAATCATGGCAACTGCTACTCAAGGATAAAGTATTTGCCAACAATAATATGTGCAGCAGTAGGGGATCAGTACACTGATTGTGTAGTGCACTGATTTTATCATGCAAAGATGTTCCACGCCGATTGGATTTTATGCTATCAACTCATACAACTGATTTAAAGGTCAGTGATGGTGCATGCCGAAGTGTCAACAAATTCAATTAACTATAAGACCCACGGAAATATAATTTTATGGTTAAGCTCTTAAGCTAATCTCTTTACTCCGTTCCTAAATATATGATGTTTAGGACAAGTAAATTAGTTAAAAATGAACTAACTAGCTAGTCCTAAATGTCATATATTTAAGGACGGAGAAGTACTTTGCAAAGTCAATGGAGTTGGTAGAACTCCTCAGCTGCTACAGACTACTGCCAGCCATATGTGGCAGCAGTGTCAAGAGTAGAAGGGCAAGCATGCCCTGCTGTATTGTACATAGTAGTTGATAGTTGGTAGAAGACTAGAAGTACACATTCTAGTTTGTACCTAGGTTTGACTTTGTGTTCTATATAGTAGATGAGCAGCTAAAGCTCATAGCAGTTCAGCAGCACCAATTGAGAAAAATTCAGTGGGTGTGTGCTCTACTCATCCTCTACCTCCTGACTGTGTGTGTGTGCGCGCGCTGTGAGTTTAGAACTCACCTTGGCCATTGCCAATTGCCAACACTGACTACAGTGGAGGACAAGATAGCAGGTCCAAGGCTATTCGCTGAATCACAATCTATTTGGATGTCGCAACTGCCACCTAAAAGGCTAATGCACCCACCCACAACATTAAATAATGCCAGCATCTATTCACTAAGCATAAATAAAGTCTTGCTTAGAATTGCATCAATTTCTTTCATTAATGCTGCTACAGAGAAGTAGTACTTAGACTAGGGCTTTCCTTTATCTAAAGGGTAATGCTACAATCCAAAAACAATCGGATGGTTTGAGACATTCAATAGTTCATCTTTGATGTTGGAACTATTTTTTCCACAAGTTTCACAGTCAATGTTGCATGAAACACATTATTTATGTTGTGGTAGGAAGTTTCCATCCCACAGTCAAACGACTTAAGTAGTTTGTCCGCATATTTTCAATGTTGCACCTTGCAGATATTTTGTTTCGATGTTGCAACAGAGCGTCCGATGGGGACGTCCGGGCGCTAGCAACGCTCTTATTCTTAAATGCACAAAAAATGGTCTCGAACAACCATCCAACGAATGCTGCTTTTCTTAAACTACTTTGTAGTGAAAGTGTACAATTATTTTAGCATATAAGATGGATTAAATGCAACAACTGGTAAAATATTTGCATATAAAAGGAAAACAGAGATTTGCTGTATTTAACATACCCAAGAGACTGATTTTGACAAGAAAGACATTGTCATGATGTCTATCTTCATTCGCTGCTCCAATCCAGGATACTGAACCTAGATGTCACAAAGGTTTGTATGAAAGCTCAGTACCACGTTAATACATATAACACTAATTCAAGAAAATTTGCATGAATATATGGCAAAATGAGAGTGAATCTATGCATAGGTTAAAGAGGAATGTCTTCTGCAAGTTTTTCTATATTCTGAACATATTATGTTACGCTGTTGTGTTCATCAGCAAAATTAAAACTATCAAAATGAAGATAACAACATATGCGGTCATATCTTGTTACTAACAATTGTATAGTTCACTCAATGTTAGGTCAAACATACGTACAAGAGAGAATTGAGCATATGAACTATGATGCATGCACTTATACTTAAAATGTCTTTGAAGAATTTTCGACTCAAGCCATTCTAACTAAGTTTTCACGTTCTGGCGTTCAGCTGCTTCAGTTTGAAACAAGTTTTACTCCATCAATTTTTTAGAGGAATACTCTGTTAAATTGTGCATAAAGGTAACAATTAATACCCATTTAAAGGGATACTGATTTCTAGTTTACTTCTGGTCTTTATGAAACATTGTGACCCAAACTTTTACAATGCACATAATAAAATTAGTCAAGAACTAAAGAATGAAACCTATTCTAAGTCTAAAGGTAAAAGTAAAAAACAATTCCACAAAATGCCCAACTTTCTAAAACTAGGGTAGCCACACTGTATCCACCCAGATTAATTTGGTAGATTGTAGTATAAAACAAGAGAGTTGGATGGTGGATATGTCTGTAACATGTTTGTAAAATTTCTGTTGTCAGCTCGTTTGGAACTGCTAGCAACCAGAATGGTGATATATTCCTTGACACAACAGTATACCTTAACAAAAATGGAACAGAAACTGAGACAATTTAACAAGAATCTCACCTTGACAGCTACATCTTGATTGTCATGCAATCGACCTCGATGAACCTGAGCAATTGATGCAGCAGCAATCGGATGTTCGTCAAATTCCAGGAATCTGATACTCAGATATTAACGCTTAAGATTTTTTTCCCAAACCATAAGCTATTATGAATTATTAAGCACCTAAAAGGCTAAACCCCCAGAAAACCACATAAAAGTATGAACTGAAATGAAATGCTTTGCACATTCACAGTTTCAAGCCTTTAAATGGTGTTGATAGCATGGTATGGCAAAGGTTCATTTTACTACTAAAAAGAATCCAAACTAATAATAAAAACAGCCAAAATCTTTCCCTTATTAAGTATAATGTGAATGTTAACAGTAATAAGGAACAAGCTGGCAAAAACACTTAGGCTGAATGAAAGGAACAAATTGGAACACACAAACTACAGTATGATAGGTACAACAGCCAACCTATGAAAATTCTGTTCTGACTGCATGTTATTGATCAACAACCAATCTGAAAAAGGTAATAACAAAATAAAATACTTACATTTCTTGCAATTTCTTGCCAAAATTTTTCTCTATGACCATTTTTACATCATGAAACTTGGATGGAGTTGCCTGAATTGTTGGACAAAAACATAGTAAAAACAAAGCCAAGTCATATACACCATCATTGAGGTAGCAGCTAATAGCGAACCTGATCTTGCAGGCTGGAGAGAGTTGATGAGTACTCCCTTGGTACTTGTCTTAGTGATGAAACATATTGACCAGCTTTTACATAGAACCCTCCATTCACTTCACATAGTCTAAGTAGCTTTTTCGCTGAACGCAGATGAACCTACACTCATGCAAAGAAAAACATATCATTTGAGGCTTTATGTGATCTATAATCATATGTGAACTCGGACGATTACTAATTGCATGACAAACACTAGATATTAGATCAAGGAGTACAACCATTGTAAAAGAGAAGACCGCTATGGCAAGCTAACTCAAACAAGTGATAAATCTGCATAATGTCTCTATTCAAGTATATCAGAGCATCAACATTGCACAACTTGGTTTCTGTGGATAATGAGGTCAGGGAATAGTAGTATGAACTATTGTGTTCTAAAATGCTACATTAATTGCATATGCGGGACACATAAATAACTAAAAGTGGGTCCTAGAGGTCACTAACATCAAGAGCAAGCAAGTATTTGTATTATGTTGTCTGCTACTCAGTACTAAGGAAACATTTTGAGTATATCATCCAAACAACTAAGGAGGCTACAACCAGTTAATTCCTCAACTGTTGCACAGGCACAGAAAGGCTACCATGTGAGGGTGTTATCTAAACGTGAACTTTATGTAACATCAAAATAAATTATTTTTCTGTTTCCAAAAATTATGCACTGGGACTATACAACTTCAGCAACCAGATCCATGAAGTTAATGGCTCTAGCCCTACCTAGCTACCACATTCAAAATAACTGATCAATCATACAGCAATCATAACATAATGATAAAAACAAATTACCGTACTCAACAAGCTTACACACGGCCAACACATCCGGGCAAATCCATACCTCAGCAAGCTTAACCCGGTAATCCGCCGACCCAGAATCCAGCCCCCTCAGGGAGTACTTGTAATCCGCCACCACGAATCCAATCTGCGACAACCAACCGCCGGGAAACTGAGCAAGAGCAGCCTTTGGAACGCAGGAGGAAAAATAACGGGTAGGAGCCGTATCTAGCGCTGAGGGCGAACCGTGTAGACGGCGCGGGAGGAGCGGGCGACGCCGTGCTGGAGCGCGGAGGCAACGCTTCGGCTGTTGTCGCCGGTCGGGGAGGTGGCGGCCAGCGCGACACCCGCCGCGGCGGCGGCGGCGAGGAGCGGGGCGCGACGGCGGCGGAGCATTGCGGCGCGGATTGGGGTTCAGACAGGGTTTGGGATGGTAGATTTGGAATTTGGGGGAAGTTTCGAAACTTATAAATATTCATTAAATATTGCTCCTTTGAAATCATTTCAAAAAATATGTATCTGTGTCTCATAATTAATAAAAAAATATTGTTCTCTGAAATTGTTTTTTAATTATTAAACTCCATCACATTCCGTCTATCTTGACAAATACATACTCCGTAGTTTCTTGCAAAGCACCACGCATTTTTATATTTTTGTTTCAAATTTAATCCCTTATGTCAGTCTTTATTGCTGAATCATACAAACTTGCAAATTTTGGTTCATGATCTGTTTGGTAAAGCTCTATCTGATTTTGATTCTCTATGAAGGTTGATTCTCTGAAAGAAGTGATTTTAGAAATCTTCTTAATATGATTCCTGGCCAATATCGAGCACATTGAACGTGGCCGCGTCGCGCCCAGGTCCCGGCCGTCAGATCGCGCACATCACGGCCCAGACGAGCGATAGCACGACGGTTTTACAGAAAAGCCCTCGGGCTTCACCAAAATACCACCCGCCGTCCCCACCAGCCTCCCCACCTCTCTCTCCTCCGGCGCGGGTGGGCGGGCGCGACCTGCCTCCAACGCGGGTCCATAGCCTCGCACAGCGCCTCCAGCTTTGCCAGGCACCATACATTGCCACCGCGCGGTGTCTCGAACTCCACCGGCGGCCGCGCTCCCATGCAACGCCGCACCGTAGCACCCCGTCATGGGGAGTAGCGTCGCAGAGCCCCATCGGCACTGGATTCGTCGACCACCGTGTCGTAGCGGCGCTGCCTGCTGGCCCGACGCAGCACTCCACAACCCACAGCCGCCCAGCGCACTGAATCTAGGTGAGCAGTTGAGGAAGCAATGGAAGGCGGATGGAGCTCGAAAAAACTGGATACCCACGACTTCTTCGGTCTAGATGCAAAAACACCGATGCTACCCTCGGTGGACTTCAGGGTTTTTTTTACCGCTCGGTACCGCGCGGTATACCGCGGTTACCGCCGTTACCGCTGGGGTACGGTAACAGTACCGAGCGGTAGGAACCCCCCCCCCAAAAAAAAATTCAAATTTGAATTTAAATTCAAAAAAATGAAAAAAATCAATAAAAATCACCAAAAAATAGTTCATGATTTGTAGAGTCTTATGGTGTCAAATGTTTTCAAATTTGAGCGCATTTGGTATTTATTTGGAGCTTTAGAAGTTGAAACAAAAAAAAAAAAAAAAAACGGTGGCCGGCCGTTAAGGCCCATGAAGCCCACTGCCGGTTTAACCCTACCTAGCGGCGGGGACCCGTGCCCCGCGGCCTCCCACTCGCGTCCCGGTCCCCGTCCGCGCCTCTCCCCCTCGCGTCCGCCGCCGCAACGCCGCTACCGCGCGCCGCCGGCGGCCACCGCGCCGCGGCCCGCGGTTTCGCGCGGTAGCGGCGGTAAGCCGCGCCGCGGGCGGATCCGCTCCCTACCGCGCGGGAGGCGCGGTCAGCCGCGCGGTTAGCGCGGTATACCGCGGTTAGGTACGTTTTCTTTTTTTTGCTTTTGAGTTCATTAAGGCTTTAGGAATTGTGTTAGGAGTTAGGATTTTAGTTAGGATTTAGGTTTTCTCTGTTTTAGGATTTTTGCTAGGGTTAAGGATGTGAGTTAGAGGTAGAAATAGAATTGTTGCTTTAGGTAGAATTAGAAATAGAATTGTTGGTTTAGCTTTTAGGTTTATGAGTATAATTTGTGGCATGATCATGATGTAGGATCTAATTTTCAGTAGGTATAATTGTAAGGAAGTGTTTTGTAATTTAGTTTGTGTTGGCATTTATGCAGGTAGAAAATGTCAGGGAGACCTAAAGACCCCGTATGAGAACATGGTGTAAATCTAGCTCCCGGATGGCGATGCAATCACTGTGGTATGCAGAAAAGTGGTGGAGGTTCAACTAGGTTGAAACAACATTTGGCCGCGCGTGGATCATCAGTGCTCCATTGCAACAACGTTCCACCAGACGTGCGGGAGTACTTTCAGCGGGATCTTGATAGGACGAGGAAGGCAACTAATGAACGCGCTCGTCAGAGGTTGGCACGGGAGGAAGCAGCAGCAGCGGGTAACAATCCCGCTAGAGGATATGATGAGGAGGCTCAGATCCAGGATGCAATTAATTTGTCGAGAGCGAGCGCGAGTTCCGACAGGGGGTTGAAGGGAGAGGAGGTACTTATGAGCGTGGAGGGGGTAGTGGTTCGGCGGGGTTGAATCCCTTCCAGAGGATGCTTAGAAGAGCGTAGTCCACCGTACCAGGAGTCTGGGGATAGCAGCTCAGATGAGGATGACGGTGATGATGATGACGATGGTGATGGTGATGGAGATGGTGATGGTGATGGTGACGGTGGTGGTGATGATGATGATGGTGATGGTGGTGGTGGTGGTGGTGGTGGTGGTGGTGATGGAATTCGTTTCACAGGTATACATATCTACATTTACACACACGTATGATGTTTCTAACTATATGTGCTAATTATGATCCATGGTTTGGTTTCTTGCGGGGGGCCGAATTCACCCATGCTACTCGGGATCGCGACCATGGCGCACCGAGTCGCGAGAGGAGAACGGTTGGAGCGTCACAATACGACCCAGCGTACTCTTCTTCCTCCCACACTGATACCTCGCAGTCGCGTTCTTTTTATCCCATTCGGACATCAACGCCCAGCCACAGACGACTTGGGTGTATGAATGGGAAGACCCTGATTTCTACAACTTGTTAGTCGGTGAGTGGCAGACGACAGCGGCGTGGACGGGCCTAACTTGGCAACAATACAAGGGTGAGTTGCTTAGGACGAGAGGTTTGAATGTCATGTCCATCGCCGAGTACCACTCCGCGACCCAGCTAGGGATCTTTCCATTCTACCATTGAACTTGTGTTGTATGAACTATTTGTATGAACTTGTGTTGTATGAACTATTTGTGTTTGAACTTGTATTTGAACTATTTGTGTTTGAACTATCAACTCACTTATGCACGGCTAGTATTATTGTGTTTGGTGTAGTATTTATATGTATATCTATAAATTATTGATTGGGGGTGCTATTTAACACTAATTTGTGCCAACACCATGCCAAAATTTTCATTGATTCAAAGCCGGGAGGTGTTTTTTCCCCAGCGGTATAAATAGTTTATACCGCGGTAAAAACAGTTTATACCGCGGTAAAAACTATTTATACCGCGGTATACCGTTCAAAACCGTTTGAACTAGCGGTAGCAATGGATTTTGGTTTGAAATTTGAATTCGCGCGGTATCTAGCGGTATACCGCGGTATACCACGGCATACCGCCATACCGCTGGGCAGCGGTAAAAAGCTAGGGGTTGGTAAAAAAACCCGGGTGGACTTACCTGTGGGGCGATCCAGCGCAAGGTAGATGAGCAGGATAGGCTAACGCAATGGAGCTTGGTCGGCGGCACGGTTGGGCGACAACATCAAGACAAACTGGCGAGGGGCAAGAACCGGATCGGCGACACAACGAATGGGCGAACGGTGGCATCGGGAATTCGGGACGAGGCAGCGCGAGACAGGCGCAGGGTCAACGATTCAACGAGGACAGACAAATCGAGTGGATAAGCAATGGAAAGAGATAACGTTGGGAGTCTGATGAAAGAAAAAAGGAAGGAAAATGAAAAAAGAAATATAAGTATTAAATTTAAAAAGAAAGTAAATAAGTGTAAGTAACTAAAATTCATTACTCTAATAATAATTTCTTATTAAAAGTTTGTGATTAACTTAAATTTAAAATCAAATATTAAAAATTCAAACAGTCCACATAGAAGGGTATACATGATATTTGATTTCTCACAACCATTCCAAAATTAAGATACATAAGAAGTTGGTTTGCCAAACACTTTATAAACGACTTCAGTTCCATCAGAGACGTCATTCCATCGACAGACACAGCCACAACCGGTTTCGGTGTGGCGGAGGGCATAGTATTAGACCTGAGCTCAAATATTTAGTGGGACTATTTGTATATATCACAGGCTCCGTTAGGACCATATTAATTTTGTAAAAATTAATAAAAACAGTTAAATTCCATATCAACCTCCATAATATAAAACATAAACCAAATTTGTCATCTTACTGAATTAATGCTAATCAAAATTGACATGCTTTGGTATTTAGCACATCATTTTAGATCCGAACCAAAACCAATAACCACCATGCTCTTAGTTCAAATCCTTAAATACAACATCTTCATCAAGATGTATATGACCCGTTATATCAAGTAACATCAAATCAAAACATCTTCTCCATAGCACGTTGCACGAACTAGCAAGAGGCAAAGCGAAAACGTGCCATAGGCAAAGACATCATGAATCAAACATGAGACTGATCGATAGAAATGCAAACAAATTGTAACGTATCCATTGTACTTGTTTGAAAAACGGCCCCACCCACTGCGCGACACCAAGAGACTTTCTAGTTATTTTGATTCTTCAGCATAAACTCTTACAAGGACGAAAAGTCAGTTCAGATAATTATAGAAAGAATACGAAGAAGTTACTTTTTCAGCTTTTGTCTTTTCATTTTGTGTACTTGAGCAACTCCAACAGTTTGGCAAATCAACCTAGCATCCATCTAATTTTGGCAAAACAAGAAAAATGGTCTCCAACAATTTGGCAAAACTCACCTCTGATCGTGGTTGCCATCATCGTTTCCCTGTAGGTGGGAGGGTGAAAAAAGAAATAAAGAATAGAGAAGGATTCCTTCCGTAAGTTTTCAAGAGGTGGAAGGGTACAAACATAATTTTATTTCTCTCAGGATTCCTGATGTAAGTTAGATCTGAGTTTGGCAAGTGAATTATGCCAAACTATTGGAGATAAACTATTTTTTTACTTACATATCTTTTTAGAGGTGACAAAAACACAAGATTTTGTCAAGTAAAACTTGGCAAACTTTTGGAGATGAGCAACTCTAAGAGTCCTCCTATAATTCTCCCAAAACCTGATTTTGAGGAAAAGGAGGGAAAAATGCTCCGACAGATACCGTATATCTTTCCCAAAAGTTTAGCGACGCGAAAAACACTGCGCATATATTCGCGTCTCTCTTCCTCCCACAATCGCCAAATGCGGCGGTAGAGGCCCACCGCCAGGCGCGCGGGAGCACCGAGAGCTCGGGCCACCTTTCCCGTGAAGAAGGACTGCAGCTCGCCGAGCCCGCGCGGCCGTGCCGCGGCTCGCCGGACCTACACCGCCGCTCCCGTCGGAGCGGCCGGCTCGCCGACCCGTGCCACCGTTCCCGTGGGGGCCCTGCGGCTCGAGGAGCCCGCGCCGCTGCTCCCGTCGGGGCAGCAGTTCAACCGGGCCATCCGTCCGCACTCCCGTGAGAGGCTGTAGCTCGCCGGATCCGCGCTTCCGCTCCGGTAGGAGCAGCAACTCACCCGGGCACGTGTGAGTGCTCCCATCGAGGGCTGCAGCTAGGTCTACGAGAGCTACCTACGCGCTAGCGAGAGCGATGGGAAGTGCGTCGTGCTGGAGAAGGTGTGGCTGAAGCAGGGGAGGTAGACGGCTAGGACGAGATACTCATACTCGCCAGCTACGAGCCTGTTCGTAGGCTGGTGCTGATTTATTCTGAGAGAAAAGTACTGCTGTCTGGTTGCTGGTGGCTGGTTTGTTCTGAGAGAAAAGTATTGCTGGCTGGTGGCTGCTAAGCCAAGCGAACAGGCTGTACATTGCCAAGCACGGAGAGGGGTCTCGGGCTTGGACGTCGCTGCCCAAGAATGCAGGTAACTCGAGGCAAGGTGGGGCAGCAACTCGCTGGAGGAGCAGTGAATTGAAAATCAGAGAGGTGTGTGGTGCAGGGTGTAGGGTGCTCACATAGTCAGGGTGCTCAGATAGTCAGATGGACGGGGTGTTTTCGTATACTTTGATGAGGTGGTTTATTTAAAAATTTTTGGGAGACTTAGTTTTAGCGATCTGTTGGAGGATTTAGTATTTTGGGGAAACTTTTTTTTTGGAAAGCTCCCAATACATAGTTTTGGGGGAGAAATTTTTAGCAATCTCTTAGAGATGCTCTTAGCCCCAGATTTTCAATACATAAAGGTCTTTAAGGGTAAAAATACATCCGATACGAGTACCGGGTCGTAACACCAACTAGACTAACTAGTATCGAGTCGTAACACCAACTAAACTAAAATGTGACATTTAGTACTGGTTGTCTGCGCTAAATGTCATTTCATGAGATACTTCCAAAGGAGAACATATTTAACTCCGACACCATGTGGTGTGTAGGTGAGATGTGTGAGGCTTGATGTCGTAGGTTGGAATCCCATAAACGGGTACTAAGACCCTATTTGGGATTGCTCCAACTCTAGCTAGAGCTTCTCCACTCCAAACCCTCCACATGAAGCTAGCTCTAAGTGGACTTTGAGTTATTCAAAATGAGTGTTTGGCTATCAGCTCTATAAATAAGAATGCAAAACAATCCAATGATAGGTGGTTCCCACCCATCAACTTCACAACTCTCCTTCCTCCCTCTCTCTTTCACTTGCATGCAACAAAGCATAGCCACAGTGAGTAGCCCGCGGTCGCCGACGACGTCGTGGCCTCACCCACACATGGGGTGCCAAGCGGGGCACCGTGACACGCGCGGGCCAGAGTCATCCTTCTTCTTTTCTCTCTTTCTTCTCTCCTCCACTCCCCTCCGAATGGTTACCCCTACGCAGGCCTCCAACGATCATCTTCAAGAGCCATGATGAAGCAGTAGCCAATGATGTCACTTGCAAGGCTAGGGCGCAGGGTGACATCATATGGTTAGGACGCATGTGGTGAACCAAATCCTTGGTTGGCCCTCCATTTTCAAATCAGATGCATAGGAACCTCCTCCACTTCCTTAGCTACTCTGAGCTCCAACCAAGCCTTAGAAAGTTGGGGATTTTGAATTACGTGGTCACGAGTTTGCCAACACAACTGCCATGCATCCGTCTCAATGTTGACTAGTCTACAATTAATCTCTGCTCAAGGCAAACCTCGTCGTGAGCTCCATGGAAATTGTGCTTGTCCCCCCCTCCATCATGCGATGTCAGCTGGTCGGATAACCAATTGTCACTGCTCCATGGTCACAGTGAAGGCATCAAGGCCTCTTATTTTTGTTTTGGTAATTAATGACAATCATGGCATGGTGGACTAACAATTTCATTGAGATATGAGAATAGGTTAGTCCCGAAGATACGTTGAGCTTATCTGGGCATCTTTTAGTTGGTAAACCTTCTGCCATTCTAAGAGATGGCTTGGCGCCCTTGCTGGCCGTTTGAAATGACATTGAGGTGGACTGTTCGCCCCCCTGGTGGCGGACTGTCCGCGGCCTCTGTAACGGTCAGTTCTAATACATTTTCTAGTTGTTGTGTAGAGGGCAGACTGTCCTCACAATGGGAGGCAGACTGTCTGCCGGTCCCCTATTTCTTCGTTTTTTTGAATGTAACGGCTAGATAGTAGAAGATGTACTATAAATTCTTCACTCTCGAGTGTGGGTGAAGTCTCTCGGCCTTTGGGAAAGCTTTCTTAACATACTAGAGCCTTCTTCCACCTCTCTAACTCACTTTACTTAGAAATTGCCTCTTTGTGAGATTAAGAGCATTCTAGCGCATTACATCAAGAGTTTGAACTTTGTGGCACTAGGGAGTCTTCAAGCAAGTGTCATTGGTTTGTTACTCTTGGGTGTTTGTGACAACCCCATCCGAGATAATTCCGTACTATCGCCTAAACCACTCCATTTGGTCATTAAGCGATAATAAAGAACCATCCCGTTGAGTGTTGCCGGGTTTACGCCCGGTAAATCACTTGAAACACACAGAGAGGATCGAATGTATGCATTAAAACTCCCACGAAGGAGAGTCTAGAGTGCCTTACAAATTAACATCAAATTCCCCGTAGGGTCCATTATTACAAACCATGGTTCTTGACATGAAAGTAAATGGTTCAGAGTTTATTAAAACAGCGGAAGATAACTAATCGGTATGATAACATCATAGGAGGCATGTCCATGATGCAATCACTCGTCATCATCCACCCATTCCAACTCCCAGCCGGGTGGAATCTCTCCAGGCCACACATCACATGCATTACACGGAAACAACATTTAAATAGCAAGGCTGAGTATACTAATACTCAGCAAGGCTTACCCGTCTGAAAGAAAGACTTTACCTCTAATCATGCAAGGCTTTTGGCTAGTTGGTTTGTTTGCTAAAAATCTACTAAGTAGTGAATCGTTACTTGCACATTTTAGCTCAAGTTCTAGTAGGAGTAATCATTACTAGATAAGCAACTATTACAATCATAGTTGTACAACACAATTAATCAAATAATAATCTTCACAAAGTTTCATCATAAAGGGATATCATGGCCAGTAGATTAAGTAGTCTCAGATAACGCTGAGAGACCGATAATCGATTCATTTAAACCTTGCAAGGTGGACCTAAACACACGGGAGGTGCCCTCACTAAGAGTTCACCAACCAGGCGGTTCCTGTCATTCTTCAGTTTGGGAATAATAGCTCATAGTCTTAAGTACAAGGTTTATCTGGGCTACACCACCAAGTGTCGTATGGACCTCCCTGGGCCTACTACCTCGGTGGGTACCAGGACCGACTACTCGGTGGGCCCCTGGGACTACCCGGCTTGCGCTACACGGCACCTGAAGGCGTGGAGCACAAGGACTACATAGGAGTAGTACTCCGTTAGGAAGCTGTACATGTTCCGCACTGTATGGAGGACTCCTAGACGTACTCGACTAGTACTCTCTCCCTACTCCGACTTGTAACCCTGCCTCCCAGACTATATAAGGAGAGGCAGGGACCGATCTCTAGCATCCAATCCCATCTCATACAACTCACGGCGCACTATAGCACCATCTTGTAATCGTGCCCAATCAATCCAGAGCTACGCAGCATAAAGGACGTAGGGTATTACGCACCTCGCGGCCCGAACCTGTCTAAATTGTGTGCCACGTGTCTCTTCCTTCGAGTTACCGATCTCGGCGAGTCACATTCATCTACTTCGGGTACTCCCCTTAGTAGGTTGCCGGTCTAAAACACCGACACCGGCGCGCGGTAGGGGCTCTCGCCCGAGATCACATGGCGAACTCGACGACTCCTGTCTGTTTCAAGCCAACCGTCGCCTTCAACCGCGGCGACACCTTCGTGTTCGGTGCTTGGGTCTGCACCGCTGACGGCACGGGCTCCTTCCAGCGCCGCCTCACCGTGTCGCCCAACCCGAAGACTGGCCTCGTGACGCTTCCGGAAGTCGTCACAGGCGAACTCACTGGCAAATTCGGCGAAATTTCGCTCTTCAACCACCACGCTGACTTCGAGCTCGAGTCCGCTTCCAACTCGAACTCGACGTCGCCATGGGCCATCGCATGCGAGCCGGCTGCTCAGCCATCGCAGGCGGTCCCTTCACCCCGTAAGCGCTCCGTGCGTGGCCCCCGCATCCTCGCCCCGGCCCGCACGGGTGCTCCCCACTTCGCGCCGGGCTGGCAAGGAGCCCGCACCCGAGTACAGCTCGGACTCCGACGCCACCCCCGATAGCGCTCCGACTCCAACCCCCTCTCCGAGTTCTACTCGAACCCTGACTATGAGTTCGACTTCGGGTCGGACCCTGAGGAGCCCGAGTCCGAGGACAACTCCACCGAGCTTCCCCTGTCAGGGCCAGCCTCTGGGCTGGTTATAGCATCCACACCGGCTGGAAGATACGTCTACTGGCCAGACCGCAAGCCCGCTGACCTGATAAAGGGAGACTCACGCTACGTCGCCAACATCGACTTGCTACCGTTCCAGGAGGGAACACCCCTAGCTCGGGCTGACTCAAGCACACCAACTGAGGTGGCACCCTCTGAGTCCAGCCTTGGCACCCCCGATCGCCAAGTCTTCATGGCTGCCGGCGACACCCCTGGGCCTTCAGGCAACGCTCAGGACAAGTACCTGGAAGACATCTCCTCCGACGAGCTCTTTGCTGATGCTCTACCGAACGAGACTCCGGCGGACAGAGACGCTCGACGTGAACGTAACCGGAAGCGCAACGAACGCCGTCGGCGCCTCCGCGACAACTTCCCCATCCGCAACCTTGCGGAAGCTCTCGAGGCGGTCGAGAGCAGAGTACACACTACCCTCGAGCAGTGCCTCATGTCGATCACGCGCCGATCGCACGTCGAGCTCGGGGCATACGCGCCGGAGAGGTCATCGCCAAGCTCGCCGAAGAAGCCTACTTCATGCGGGTCGACAACGCAGTCAACCAGCCTCCTCCGGCCGGCACCCCCGCGACAACGAAGCCATAAGTCGCGGCCGCCAACAACGGTCCCAACCGTACTCGAGCCGAGCTCCCGGCCCGAGCCAAACCGCCGTCGCTCCAACGCCGGCGGACCTTCACCGCGCGACCACAACAACCGAGAAGTCGTCCCTCACCGCGCTCCGGCCGGCGTGGGCGGCAATGATCCCGACGGCGGCGGCCAGCCGATGGCGGCGGCTCCAATCACGGGGCGAACGAGGAGGGCCGGAGGCGGCGGCGCCGTGGCGGCCGAGGCCACGCGAACAGCCACGCCTCCGGCGCCTCGCAGGGTGGCTACGACGCCCGCCAGAAGATCGAAGAGCTATGGCGGAAGAAGTCTGTCGTATGGACCTCCCTGGGCCCACTACCTCGGTGGGTACCAGGACCGACTACTCGGTGGGCCCCTGGGACTACCCGACTTGCGCTACACGGCACCTGAAGGCGTGGAGCACAAGGACAGCACAGGAGTAGTACTCGGTTAAGGCTCTGTACACGTTCCGCACTGTATAGAGGTCTCCTAGACGTACTCGACTAGTACTCTTTCCCTACTCCGACTTGTAACCCTACCTCCCGGACTATATAAGGCGAGGCAGGGACCGATCCCAGGATCACCTCATCCAATCTCAACTCACGGCGCACCGTTGCACCATCCTGTAACCGTGCCCTATCAATCCGAGCTACGCGGCATACGAGACGTAGGGTATTACGCACCTCGCGGCCCGAACCTCGTCTAAATTGTGTGTCGCGTGCCTCTTCCTTCGAGTTACCGATCTCGGCGAGTCACATTCATCTACTTCGGGTACTCCCCGTAGTAGGTTGCCGGTCCAAAACACCGACACCGGCGCGCCAGGTAGGGGCTCTCGCTCGAGATCACATGGCGAACTCGACGGCTTCCGTTCACATCAAGCCAACCGTCGCCTTCAACCGTGGCGACACCTTCGTCTTCGGGGCTTGGGTCTGCACTGCTGATGGCGTGGGCTCCTTCCGGCCGCCGCTTGATCATGCAACCCGACTCGAGGACAGCCTTGTGACGCTTCCCGAAGTTGTCACGGGCGAGCTCGCCGGCAAGTTCGGCGAAATTTCGCTCTCCAACCTTCACGCTCGACTTCGAGCTCGAGTCCGTCCCCAACTCGAACCCGACGTCGCCATGGGCCATCGCATGCGAGCCGGCTCCCCGAGCCATCGCAGCGGTCCCCTCTCCACGTCGCCGCTCCGTGCGTGGCCCTCGCGTTCCCGGCCCGGGCCCGCACGGAGGCTTCGCACCACGCCGGCCGGCAAGGAGCCCGTAGCCGAGTACAACTCGACTCCGACGCCGCCCCCAACCGCGTCTTGGACTCCGGCCCTCTCTCCGAGTTCTACTCGAACCCGACTACGAGTTCGACTTCGGTCGGACCCCGAGGAGCCCGAGTCCGAAGATGACTCCTATGAGCTTCCCTTGTCGGGCCGCCCTCCGGGCCGGTTATAAGATCGACGCCGGCCGGAAGATACGTCTACCGGCCGACCGCAAACCCCGCCGAGCCGACAAAGGACTCACGCTACGTCGCCTACATCGACTCGCTACCGTTCCAGAGGGAACACCACTAGCCCAAGCCGACTCAAGCACACCAACCGAGGTGGCACCTTCGAGCCAAGCTTGGGTACCCCCGACCGTCAAGTCTTCATGGCCGCCGGCGACACCCCGGAACCTCGGGCACGGCCGCGTACAAGTACTTGGAGGACATCTCCGCGACGAGCCGTCCGCCGAGGCCCCCGCGGACGAGACCGACGCCGGCCAGGGACGCCCGCGCGAACGTAACAGAAGCGCAACGAACGACGCCGGCGGCTCGGAGACAACCTCCCCATCCGCAACCTTGCGGAAGCTCTCGGCGCCGAGAGCAGAGTTCACACCACTCCCCGAGCGGGTTGCCTCATGTCGATCGCGCCGATCGCACGGCGAGCTCGGGGCATACGGGCCGGAGAAGTCATCGCCAAGCTCGCCGAGGAAGCTTACTTCATGCGGGTAGACAAGAGAGTCGCCCAACCTCCCCCGCCCAAGCCTCGCGACAACGAGGCCACTAGTCGCAAGGTCGACCCCCGGCCCTAACCGTACTCGGGGCGACATCCCGGTCGAACCAAACCGTCGACGCTCCACCGCCGGCGGCCCCTCACGACAAGACAACGTCAACCGAGAACTCGTCCCCCACCGTGCCCTCGGCCGGTGGTGGCGGCAACGACCCCGACGGCGGCGGCGGCGGACGGCGGCAGCCTCCAACCACGGAGCCAACAAGAAAGCGGGGAGGCGGCGGCGCCCGCGGCGGCCGCGGCCACGCGCATAGCCACGCCTCCGGCGCCTCTCACGGCGGGTACGACGCCCGCCGCAGAATCGAAGAGTTGCGGCGAGAAGAAGTCGACGACCGCCGCCGAAGGCGACGCGCTTCCCCGCCTTCTCACCCCGCTTCGCAACCTTGCTCCTCCCCGACAAGTTCAAGCCTTTGGGGATCACCAAATACGACGCGAAGCAGATCCTATCCGATGGCTCCGATGCTACGCTCTCTCCATCGAGAACGCCGGCGGCAACGGCGACACCAAGTGCCTCTACTTCCCCTTCGCTCGGACCAAGCCCCACTCACGTGGCTCGAGTCGCCGGGACAAGCACTCAATCGACAAGTGGGACCACCGAAGGAGCAATTCACGAGCAACTTCGGCGGGCGCCATGGGCCGCTCGGGTACTCGCATGGACCTTGCCATGATCAAGCGAGAACAAGGCGAGACCCTCCGCAAGTACATGCGCCGCTTCTTCGACAAGCGCGCTACCGTCGTGGACGTCACCGACAAGGAGGTCATCGACCTCTTCCAGACGGGCTCTACCATCGCCGCACCTTCGAGGACTTCGGCCGGCGCCGCCCCAGTCCATTCCCCACCTCAAGGACATGATCACGTCCCGGGCGGATGAAGAGGACAAGGCCAACGCCAAGTACGACGCCATCCGCGCCAAGTCCAAGCAAGAACCAAGGCGGCGGCGGCAGCCGCAACCCAAACCAAGGCGGCCGCAACAACAACAACAACAACAACAACTTCTCGAGTTCCAACCGCAAGCGCAAGCCGGACAACACCGTCGCGGCTATCCGCGCGCCCTCCAAAAGGGAACTCGAAGAAGAATTCCGGCGGTTCAAAGACCCGCCGAAGGAGAAGTGCCCGTGGCACCCGAACGCAACCACACCACCGAGCGGTGCTACCGCCTCGGCATGCACTCAAGGATACGCCGAGCCACCGCACCCTCACGATCGAAGAACAAGAAGAAGGACGGCGACGACTTCCAAGAACCCGAGAAGACCGTCAACGTCCTCTTCGGCGGACTACCCCCGCAGCGGGAGCGAGAAGGCTACTCGCCGTGAAGTGATGTCCATTGAACCGGCGGTTATGACCCCTCTCGGGTGGTCGAGACGCCCATCACCTTCTCCCGCGCGGACCAATGGACCAGGCTTCTCCGAACCAGGACGCTTCCCTCTCGTCCCGAAACCAACAAAGGGCGGGCTCTAAGCTCAACAAGGTGCTCATCGACGGCGGAAGCGGGCTCAACGTCCTCTTCACCAAGACTGCGAAGAAGATGAACCTTGACGTCACCCCCATGCTCGACAAGAGCAAGATGCCTTTCTACGGCATTGTCCCGGTGCAACGCGGCTATCCCACCGGGCTCGGTGGTACCGCGCTACCTTCGGGCGTCTCGCGACAACTACCGCACCGAGTACATCAAGTTCGAGGTCGCGGATATCGAGACTTCCTACCATGCCATCCTCGGCAGACCGGCCATCGCCAAGTTCATGGCGGTGCCCCACTACACGTACTTGGTACTCAAAATGCCAAGTCCAGGTCGGCGTACTCTCCCTCCAAGGGGACTTGAAGATCTCTCACGACCGCGATACGCAGGCCGTGGTGATCGCTTCGACAAATCAAGTACCCACCCCAATGATGGAGGTCTACGCCGCGTCGAAGAAGCTCGCCACGAGCGAACTCGACATCCCGTAGAAGTCGGACAAGCACCAACAAGCCTCGGCCACCCGAGGAGGTGCTCACCAAGCTCGGTCGACCTCGGAACAGGCGACCCCACCAAGACCACCACCATCGGGGCCGGCCTCGACCCCAAATAGGAAGACGCGCTCATCAGCTTCCTTCGGGCTAACCGCGACATCTTCGCGTGGAGGCCGACGGACATGCCGGGAGTGCCCGTGGAGCCGATCGAGCACTCCTCAACGTCGACCCAAAGGCCACCCCCAAGCGACAACACCTCCGACGCTTCGCCGATGACAGACGGGACGCCATCAAGAAGGAACTCGCCAAGCTACTCGCTGCTGGCTTCATCAGAGAAGTCTTCCATCCTGAGTGGCTCGCTAACCCCGTCCTCGTCCGCAAGAAGAACTCGAACGAGTGGAGGATGTGCGTCGACTACACCGACCTCAACAAGCACTGCCCCAAGGACCCCTTCGGGTTGCCACGGATTGATCAAGTCATCGACTCCACGGCGGGCCGCGACCTCGCTCCGCTTCCTCGATCGCTACTCCGGTACCACCGGATCGCAATCAAGGAGGAAGACCAGAGAAGACCGCGTTCATCACCCCGTTTGGCGCGATCGCTACACGACCATGTCTTTCGGGTTGAAGAACGCCGGCGCTACTTACCAACGGGCCATCCGGGCTGCTTCAAGCGGCAACTCAACAAGAACGTCGAGGCCTACGTGGATGACGTGGTTGTCAAAACCAGGGACTCCGGTACCCTCATCGACGACCTTGAAGAGACCTTCGCATCGCTACGCGAGTACCGCCGGAAGCTCAACCCGAACAAGTGCGTCTTCGGCGTACCTTCGGGCAAACTACTCGGCTTCATCATCGCCCAACGCGGCATCGAAGCCAACCCCCGAGAAGATCTCCGCCATCACCAAGCATGAAAGCTCCCACGAGCATCAAGGACGTCCGTAAGCCGACGGGGGTGCATGGCGGCATTGAACATGATTCATCTCGAAGCTAGGAGAACGGGGCCTCCCCTTCTTCAAACTACTCAAGCACCACGAGAAGTTCGTGTGGACCGGCGAGAGGCGACCAAGCCCTTGCCCGGCCCAAGGACTTCCGTCGAAGCCCCCCCGTCCCCACGGCTCCCTACAAGGGCGAGCGACCGTCGCTCTATCTCGCCGCGACTACTCACGTGGTCGCATCGCCATCGTCGTCGAGCGGCGGGAAGACCGGCCACGCCTACCCGGCCCGGGGCCGCCCGGCCTACTTCGTCGGCCGAGGTTCTATCGTAGTCCAAGGCTCGCTACCGGCCCGTGCGAGAAGCTTCGTACGCTCTACTCATCACCTCGCGGAAGCTACGACACTACTTCCCGGGAGTACTCGGCCTCCGTCGTCACCGACTACCCACTCGGCGACATCCCGAGGAACCCGACGCCACCGAAGGATCTCCAAATGGGCCGTCGAGCTCGGCGCCCTCACCATCGACTTCAAGCCACGCACGCCATCAAGTCGCAAGCTCTGAGTCGACTTCATGGCGAGTGGCGGGAGAACCCGCCTACCTACTCCCACCGTGCGACCGAGCATTGGGTGATGTACTTCGACGGCTCACTCAACCTCGAGGGCGCAGCGCGAGGGGTACTCCCCGATCTCTCCAACGGGCGAACAACTCAAGTACGTCCCGCATCTTCCGGAAGGTCTCGAACAACGAAGCCGAGTACGAAGCCCTCCTACACGGGCTCCGCCTCGCGGCTTCACTTGGCGTCAAGCGGCTACTAGTCTACGGCGACTCCGCAAGGTGGTCATCAACCAAGTCAACAAGTCCTGGGACCGCAACAAGGAGAACATGGACGCCTACTGCCTAGAAGTCCGCAAGCTCGAGAACAAATTCTATGGTCTCGAGTTCCACCACATCGTTCGCGACAACAACGTTGCAGCGGACGTCCTCTCGAAGCTCGGATCCACCCGCGCCCAAGTACCCGCGGCGTCTTCGTCCATGAGCTTCACGCGCCATCCATCCCGGAGCCGGCGCCACCGACCACCGTCCCGGCGAACCAACCACGCGGGCGGGAGGTCATGATGATCGACGTGGACCGGAGGCAACCCTTCATCGACTACCTCGCCGAGCGAAGGTCCCCTCCGACAAGAACGCGGCCCGAACAACTCGTCCGCCGCGCCAAGTCTTACGTCCTCGTCGGCGACAAGCTTTACAAGCGAGGCGCATCTTCCGGGAGTACTCATGAAATGCGTCCCTCGCGAAGAAGGCAAGGACATCTTGGAGGAGATCCACAAGGGTGTCCGCGGCAACCACGCGTCCTCCCCGCACGCCGGTCGGCCAAGGCCTTCCGCGAGCCTTCCCACCGGCCCACGGCCTCCGGGCGATGCCGAAGAACTCGTCGACGGTGCCAAGGATGTCGGTTCTTCGCCAAGCAAAGAACACGTCCCCGCCTACAAGCTAGTCACCATACCACCAACTTGGCCCTTGCCCGCCGGGGGCTCGACATGATTGGGCCACCGCCAACCGCGCCAGGAGGATTCAACCGGCATCGGTGGCTATCGACAAGTTCACCAAGTGGATCGAGGTCAAGCCGGTCACATGTCCCAAGGCCGACAGAGTACTCGACTTCCCGGATGAACTCGTACACCGCTACGGCTACCCCACCGCATCATCACGGACACCGGGGTCCAACTTCAACAACCACCAGCTTCCGGGGAGTACCGCGAGAACGGCCGGAATCGACGTCGATACGTCTCCGTCGCCCATCCACGGGCCAACGGACAAGTCGAGCGCGCCAACGGGATGGTGCTCGACGCCCTCAAGAAGCGGCTACACGACGCCGCTAACTCAAAAGGGGGCAAGTGGATCAAGGAACTACCCAACGCACTCTGGGGGCTGCGGACTCAACCATCCAAGCCAACGGGGCAATCCCCTTATTTCCTGGTCTACGGCTCGAAGCCATCCTCCCCGCCGATGTCATATGGAACTCGCCGGCAAAGTGGAGCACTACGACGAAGGCGTCTCAGAAGACAAGCAGACGAGTTGATATCGACAGCCCTCGAAGAAGCTCGCCGTGCCGCCCTCGTCCAATCGGGAAGCAAGGTACCTCGAGGGTATCCGACGCTACCACGATCGCAACGTCAAGGAACGCTCCTTCAACGTTGGAGATCTTGTCCTCCGCCGTATCCAGAACACGGAAGGACTTCACAAGCTCGGCCCTCCCCCCGGGAAGGCCCCTTCACCGTGGCTAAGGTGACCGGCCGGGCTCCTACCGCCTCCAAACACTCGAAGGCGAAGAAGTCAACAACTCGTGGAACGTCGACCGGCTCTCGTCGATTCTACGCCTAGTCCGTTCGACTACTCCGGGTTCAAGTCTACACGACCGCATCAACACCCCTAGCCGCATGCGACCCTCCGGTCCTGGCTTCAAGTCTCCGGACTATTCTACTCCAGGCCCAGCCCGTGCGGCTACTTACGGACCCCCCGGGCCGCAATGAGCGTCAAAGGACTCTAGCGCCGGTCTATCAAGAAGACCACACTCTAAGATCCGCCCCTCCGCGGCTACCTACGGATCTGCGATCCAGCCTACACGGCTACCTACGGATCACTCACTGTAAGCGGCTACCCGCTCCAGTACTACTCAGCTGTAAGCGGCCTCCGGGTCCAGGCGACTACTTGTAACTACGGCCCTGGCCACCCAGGTGTACTTCTTCAGTAATAAAGTTTGATTGTTCATCAACTTCTTTACTGCCTACTCCCTGCGACGGGACTACTAAGCCGAGTACTACTACTCGCACCTACTCCACGATGGGCGCTCCGCACTCTGAGATCGCGGCTACGAGTACTCATTGATGGAACTTCACATTTCATTGATATATATGAGATAGTTCATTACAAGCTCGTTTCCTATACAACCATGGCTATCAAGCTATCTATGCGTAGCTACCGGAGATTCAACTTGTCGGGCCACCGCTCCGCGATGGGAGCCATCTCGCTCCAAAGAACTCGCGTATCGCTCATCCGAGCGCGTTGGCGGCTACTCCGCCGCGACTACCTCCACCGGCCTTCGGGAAGTACGACTTCATGAAGGCCAGCACCTGCTTCGGGATCGACTTGGCCATGTGCTTCACGTAGGCGGCCAGCCGGCTTGGCGCCTCACGAAGTCGATCCGCCAACGGAGCAATCTTGGGGCCGCCCGGTGCGGCACCGGGAGCCTCGCGATCGGGAGGGCGGCCTCTTCCAGGTCCTTCAGTTGGGCTCGGAGCGCCTCGCAGTCTTCGTTCAACTTCTGCAAGGATTTGTAGCGATTGACGAGATCCCTCGATGCAATTCTCAACTCCATATGCTTCTCGCACTCGAAGGCCGCCTCCTTGTAGTCGAGTTCAAGTACCGGCGGGCTTCTTGCTCCCGTAGAAGAGATTCTTCATGCCGATCTCCGAGCCCTTCGGACGCTCCACCCGGTCTTCGAGTTCTCGCAACACGAGAACACAACAACGGGTCAGAGCTTGATGACTCCCAACAAGTACCCGACAAGACAAGACACATACCTTTATTCTTGTTGCGGAGGCCTTTGTTCTTCCGCACCGCATCGTCGCTCTTCGCCCGCAAGTCCATCACGTCGTTGTGGTACTTGGCGAAGGCGGCGTCAAGCCTCGATCGCATGGCGGCCGCGTGCTTCTTCGACTTCATGAGCCTGCTCCTCCAAGGCTTCGGCTCGCAAAGACGTGTCGCCGTACCCCTGCAAAGCATGTTGGACTTCTCGCGGGATCGCTCCGCGACGTCCCCGCACAAGACAAGCTCAAGTCGCGCAGTACTCTACGCAAAGGATAGACTACTCGGAAGGCAACGGCTACGTACCTTCATCCATTGTTCGGCTCGCCGCATCGCCTCCGGATGTCGCGCCAAGGCCGCCGCTCGACGAGATCGTCGGCCAACAACTCGATCCCGCCACGGCTACTTGTCGTAGCCTCCGTCATTGGCGCCGAGCGGATAGGCTCCGCGTCTTGGATCTCCGGGACCGGATCGCCACCTCCAGGGCAGCCCCTGGCGACGTGGCAGCCGCCTCCTCCACGGCGGACTTCTCGACGGCCTCCCCCACGGGCTCGGGGGCTCTCGCTGCAGCCTCCGGGGCCTCCGGTGTCAACTCCTGCACGGGTACCCCTGCAGGGATGTCACCACCTTCAGCGCCTGTCACCAAGGAACACGCGCATCAGTATTCTCGACTACTCTTTTTGGGCTCTACAGCTTCAGGAAGAGTACTCACCTTCGACTATGACCGCCTCTGGCAGCGCCGCTTCGGCAGCTGGGGGCTCGGTCGCGGCTTGGGCCTCTGGAGCGGGTTCCTCGACGGGTGGCACGGCCTCTTCTCGCCCTCTCGCCGCCGCGGGCTCCTCCCCGTCCCAGCTCAAGTCGGTGGATTTTCTGCACAAGTATCCACAAAGGTTCATCAGACAACATCGGCTACTACAATGAGTACTACTCACGAAGTGTGGTACTTACAAGTTCGACCGGACGATAGTCACGGCCGGAGCACCAAGGATGCTGGCGATATCGACCAGTCCACCCTCGGCGGGCGTCTCTTCTTCCGCCTCTTCGGCTACTGCCTCCTCCACGGTGGCAGCGGCCGGCGCAGATGTCCTCTGCGCCCCTGCGGCTTCCATCTCTCCAACGGCGGCGGCCGCGGGTACTCTGCTCCCTCCTGGGGCAGGGGGCTGGCGCTCCAGCTGCGCCAGAAGCTCTTCGACAGTGGGAGCTGGACTCCGGCTTCCAGCCGGTTCCCCCACTGTGGGCCACGCGCCCTCATCGCCCTCCTCCACGGGCCCGCCGGGCGGCCTCTCCTGCACATGGGGATAACTACTCGTCAGCACCGTACTCGATCATTGGGTACTCGACGTCTCCTCGCTCAAGATGACTTACCTCAAGAGGCGTGGTCTCTGAGACCTTCATCTTCTTGGCTACCCGCTTCTTGGCGGGGGTTGCGCGCTTCTTCGGCGGCGCGGCAAGGCTAGCCTCCAGGCTAGCCGGAGGGTCTTGGACGAGAGGCACATGAGGCAAGCCTGGACGGCTAAACCTCGACCGCAGCTGGAAGCGGTCCTGCAGCGTCTCCTCGTCCTCTTCGTCTTCGGAGGTATCCTCCACGATGACGGGATCGTCGTCCCCGACTACTCGGCGCTCCTTCACCTTCTCCACCGCTGGAATCTCAATTCCGCTCGGTGGTGGCTGCGGCTCGGAGACAAACCGCTTCACATCGTCCTGCATCCAAAAGACACACAGGCGTCAGCGCTCGCTGGAGTGGATTTTTCTTCAAGATTCAAGTGGCAAATGACCTGCAGCCTCACTTGGGTGAAAACCCTAAGGGTTTCGGCTTGAATTTATAAGCCAAAACGCCTCCGCAACGGGCGGCCGGATAAGTCCGCGCGTGGGCCGACTCGCCGCCGCGCGTGACTCTTCGTATTCTACTAGTCGACGTGCCTCACCTCGGTGGCTCGGCTACCTCTACTCGACTACCGGGACGCGGCTAGTTTCAAGAGCATCTCAGGACACATTCTCCAAAGAAGACCCTTCAATTCGAGAGGAAGTACTCGACTCAAGGCTCGGGGGGCTCCGTGCCACGTGTCCTTCGGTTTTTTCTCTCCGGAATTTTCGGGATTTTCTCGCCAAGACTTCGGATAGATCCTCAGCCCGAGCCCGCGGCTCGAGGCTCGGGGGGGCTACTCCACGTGGATTGCGGTTCGGCAAATCGCACTTTCTTGACGGCTCCGGCTTCAAGACAAGGCGGGGCATTTTTGAAGACCTTCGAAGGCGTATTTCGGGGACGCTTGGGACTACTCGAGAAGACTTCAAGATTGCTCAAACATCGCCGGAGTACATTCCGGCCTCGGGATGCTTCGACTACTCTTGAGGACTTTTGACTTGTAGCACTCGGGGACGCTTGAGGACTACTCGTTAAGGCCGTCAAGACTACCGGAAGCTATCCTTCTCGACTACAAAGTACTCGGGGGCTTGTCGTATGGACCTCCCCGGGCCCACTACCTCGGTGGGTACCGGGGACCGACTACTCGGTGGGCCCTCGGGACTACCCGACTTGCGCTACACGGCACACCGAAGGCGTGGAGCACAAGGACAAGACACGGGGAGTAGTACTCGGTTAAGGCTCGTACACGTTCCGCACCGTATAGAGGTCTCCTAGACGTACTCGACTAGTACTCTTTCCCTACTCCGACTTGTAACCCTACCTCCCGACTATATAAGGCGAGGCGGAGGACCGATCCCAGGATCACCTCATCCAATCTCAACTCACGGCGCACCGTTGCACCATCCCGTAACCGTGCCCTATCAATCCGAGCTACGCAAAGCATACATGACGTAGGGTATTACGCACCTCGCGGCCCGAACCTGTCTAAATTGTGTGTCGCGTGCCTCTTCCTTCGAGTTACCGATCTCGGCGAGTCACATTCATCTACTTCGGGTACTCCCCGTAGTAGGTTGCCGGTCCAAAACACCGACAAAGTCGACCACCGCAGCTGAGGGCGACGGCTTCCCCGCCTTCTCACCTCGACTTCGCAACTTGCTCCTCCCCGACAAATTCAAACCTTTGGGGATCACCAAGTATGATGCGAAGCAGGATCCCATCTAGTGGCTCAGGTGCTACGCCCTCTCCATCGAGAACGGCCGGCGGCAACAACGACACCAAGTGCCTCTACTTCCCCTTCGCTTGGACCAAGCACCACTCACTTGGCTCGAGTCGCCGGATAAGCACTCGATCGACAAGTGGGACCACCGAAGGAGCGGACTCACAAGCAACTTCGCAGCGCCATGGGCCGACGGGTACTCGCATGGACCCGGCCATGATCAAGCGAGAACAAGGCGAGACCCTCCGCAAGTACATGCGCCGCTTTTCGACAAGCGCGCTACCGTCGTCGACGTCAGCGACAAGGAGGTCATCGACCTCTTCCAAGACGGCCTCTACCACCGCCGCACCTTCGAAGACTTCGGTCGTCGCCGCCCCGAGTCCATCCCCCACCTCAAGGACATGATCACGTCACGGGCGGATGAAGAAGACAAGGCCAATGCCAAGTACGACGCCATCCGTGGCAAGACCAAGCAGAACCAGGGCGGCGGCAGCGGCAACAACGCGAACCGCAAGGGCGGTCGCAACAACAACAACAACAACAACAACAACAACAACAACAACAACAACTACTCGGGTCCCAACCGCAAGCGCAAGCGGACAACACCGTCGCGACTATCCAGCCGCCCCGCGAAAGGGAACTCGAAGAAGAACTTCGGCGTTTCAAGGACCCGCCGAAGGAGAAGTGCCCGTGGCATCCAAACGGCAACCACACCACCGAGCAAGTGCTACCAGCTCATGCACGCACTCAAGGAGACGCCGGAGCCACCGCACCCTCACGACCAAAAGGGCAAGAAGAAGGACGGCGACAACAACGACTTCCAGGAGCCTGAGAAGACCGTCAACGTCCTCTTCGGCGGATTGCCCAGCAGGCGGGAGTAGAAGGCTACCCGTCGCGAAGTGATGTCCATTGAGCCAGCGGTCCCGACTCCTCTCAGGTGGTCGGAGGTACCCATCACCTTCTCCCGCGCGGATCAATGGACCAGCTTCTCTGAACCAGGACGGTTTCCCCTCGTCCTGAAGCCAACGATGGCGGGCTCCAAACTCAACAAGGTGCTCATCGACGGCGGAAGTGGGCTCAACATCCTCTTCACCAAGACCTTGAAGAAAATGAAGCTCGACATCACTCATATGCTCACCAAGAGCAACGTGCCCTTCTACGGCATCGTCCCCGGCAACGCGGCTATTCCACTAGGCTCAGTGGTCCTGCCAGTTACTTTCGGGGCAACTCGGGACAACTATCGTACCGAGTACGTCAAGTTCGAGGTCGCGGATTTCGAGACCTCCTACCACGCCATCCTCGGCAGGTATCGGCCTATCGCCAAGTTCATGGCGGTGCCCCACTACACCTACTTGGTACTCAAGATGCCAAGCCCAGCCGGTGTACTCTCCCTCCAAGGGGACCTGAAGATCTCCCACGACTGCGACACATAAGCCGTGGAGATCGCCTCCACAAATCAAGTACCCAACACGATGATGGAGGTCTACGCTGCGTCGAAGAAGCTTGCTACAAGTGAACTCGACATCCCAGAGAAGTCCGACGCCGCCAACAAGCCTCGCCCACCGAGGAGGTACTCGTCAAGACGATCGACCTTGGAACAGGCGATCCCAGCAAGACCACCACCATCGGGGCAGTGTCGGTGTTTTAGACCGGCAACCTACTACGGGGAGTACCCGAAGTAGATGATTGTGACTCGCCGAGATCGGTAACTCGAAGGAAGAGACACGCGGCACACAATTTAGACAGGTTCGGGCCGCGAGATGCGTAATACCCTACGTCCTGTATGCTGCGTAGCTCTGGATTGATAGGGCACGATTACAAGATGGTGCAATGGTGCGCCGTGAATTGTATGAGAGGAGATTGGATGAGGGGATCGGTCCCTGCCTCGCCTTATATAGTCCGGGAGGCAGGGTTACAAGTCGGAGTAGGGAGAGAGTACTAGTCGAGTACGTCTAGGAGTCCTCTATACAGTGCGGAACATGTACAGCTCCCTAACCGAGTACTACTCCGCGTAGTCCTTGTGCTCCACGCCTTCGGGTGCCGTGTAGCGCAAGCCGGTAGTCCCGGGGGGCCCACCGAGTAGTCGGTCCTGGTACCCACCGAGGTAGTGGGCCTAGGGAGGTCCATACGACAAGCCCCCGAGTACTTTGTAGTCGAGAAGGATAGCTTCAAGTAGTCTTGACGGCCCTAACAAGCAGTCCTCAAGCGTCCCCGAGTGCTGCAGGCCAAGGTCCTCAAGAGTAGTCGAAGCATCCCGAGGCTGGAATGTACTCCAGCTGATGTTTGAGCAATCTTGAAGTCTTCTCGAGTAGTCCCAAGCGTCCTTGAAATCTGCCTTCGAAGGTCTTCAAGAAATGCCTGTCTTGTCTTGAAACCGGAGCCGTCATGGAGGTGCGATTTGCGTAACCGCACTCCACATGGAGTAGCCCCCGAGCCTTGAGCCGCGGGCTCGGGCCGAGGGTCCATCTCGAAATCTTGGCAAGAAAATCCCGAAAAATCCGGAGAGAAAAAACCGAAGGACACGTGGCACGGAGCCCCCGAGCCTTGAGTCGAGTACTTCCTCTCGAATTGAAGGGTCTTGTTGGAGAATGTGTCCTGAGATGCTCTTGAGACTAGCCGCGTCCCAGGTAGTCGTGTAGAGGTAGTCGAGCCCCCGAGGTGAGGCGCGTCGACTAGTAGAATACGAAGAGTCACGCGCAGCCGCTGAGTCAGCCGCGCGTGGACTTATCCAGCCGCCCGTTGCGGAGGCGATTTGGCTTATAAATAGAAGCCAAAACCCTTAGGGTTTTTCACCCATTCGAGCCGCAGTCATCCCATTTGAATCTTGAAGCAAATCTACTCCCAGCGCCTGCTGCCGCCGTAGTAGATCCGAGCGCATCGCCACCCGAAACCTTTAGGGTAGCCCCCGAGCGGATGCGAGTGAAGACACCTTGTACTTGGAGGATGAAGCCGTCGCCGTCCAAGGCATCCAAGGCCGCCGGGAAGAAGAGAGGCCGTGAAGAGGCCGCCGCGGCCGCCACCGGGAGCGGCCGCCGCCCATGTCTCCACCGCGGGCTGATCCTAGCCGCGAGTGGAAGAAATCGAAGGTGAAGACGGAGGACCTGCTGACCCTGCTGAACAGTGGGTTCATCAGGGAGAAGGAAGTGGACATGTGGAGATCCGCCGCGGGAGACCCATATCCAATGGAGAAGGCCGAGGACGAGATCCCGATGTTCTCGCGGTTCGTGGAGCGCGGTCTTGCGCTCCCAGCCAGCAACTTCTTCAAAGGGCTGCTCGGGTACTACGACATTGAGTACCTGAACTTGAACCCCAACGGCATCTTCCACACGTCCGTCTTGCGTCCACTTCGCGAAGCCTTCCTCGGAATCAAGCCGCACCGGGTGCTCTTCCGAAGTTCTTCCGCGTCAAGTCACGGTTCCCCGGTGCCTCCAACCCCGAGTAGTCGGAGGGGCCGGCATCCGACCGAGGGAGGACGCCGCGGAGCGCACTCGGCGTACAAGCTCGTCGACTCCAACACGGACCGGAAGACCAGGTGGTTCTACATCACGAACCACCACCCCGTCCCGCCGAAGCCGAGCGGACGGCGCACCCTGTGCACCGTGAGTGGTGGAATACGGAGCCCACCATGCAAGAAGGGGATCCAGCCTCCCCGAGCTGCTAGCACGCATCAAGGTGCTCAGGGAGGCGGGACTGAGGGCCGAGCACGTGGCCTTCAGTTTCATGAAGCGCAGGATCCGGCCCGCTGATGGCGCGGGAGACACTGGGCTTCGAGTACACCGGCGACGACGACGCGTCGCGGATGCCGGGGGGCGAGTTGGACGACAACGACATCGTCGAAAGGTTGTCGCGGATCTTCAAGGACATGCCGTCGTACACTGCGTGCCCAGTCGAGGAGTACTCCGCCGCGCGCCCGCCCAAGGAGGTGAGTAGTCGTACTCCCCTCGTCGAGTAGTGAGTACTTGTAGTAGAGTTGCTGACGTCTTGTGTCTTTGCGCAGGATGATGTAAGACGGTTCGTCTCCGAGCCGCAGCCGCCACCGAGCGGGATCGAGATCCCGGCAGAGGGGAAGGTGAAAGAGCGCCGCGGAGTCGGTGAAGGCGACGATCCCGTCATCGTGGAGGATACCTCCGATGACGACGAAGAAGACGAAGAAACACTGCAAGACCGCTTCCAGCTGCGGTCGAGGTTTAGCCGCCCGGGCTTGCCTCACGTTCCGCTGGTACAAGATCCTCCGGCTAGCCTGGAGGCTAGCCTCGCTGCGCCGCCACGGAAGCCGCGCAACCCCGCCAAGAAGCGGGTGGCGAAGAAGATGAAGGTCTCAGAGACCACGCCTCCGGAGGTAGGTTATCTTGAGCAGAGTAGTCAAGTACCCATTGTTCGAGTACATTGCTGACGAGTAGTCTTCCTTTGTATGCAGGAGGTGCCGCCAGCGGAGCCCGTCGAAGAGGGCGACGAGGGCGTGTGGGATCCGGTGGGGGAACCGGCTGGAGGTCGTAGTCCAGCCCCCACTGTTGAAGAACTCCTGGTGCAGCTGGAGCGCCAGCCCCCTGCTCCAGCAGAGAGCAGAGGACCCGTGGCCGCCGCCGTTGAAGAGGTGACGGCCTCAGGAGCGCAGGAGGCATCTGCGCCAGCCGCCGCCGCCGTGGAGGAGGCGGTAACCACAGGGGCGGAGGAGGAGGCGCCCGCCGAGGGTGGACTGGTTGATATTGCCAGCATCCTCGGTGCTCCGGCCGTGACCATCGTCCGGTCGAACTTGTAAGTACCATATCCTCACGAGTAGTACTTGCTGCAGTAGTCGATCTTTGTCTGACGACCCTCTGTGAATGTTTCTGCAGAAAATCCACAGATCTGAGCTGGGATGGGGACGAGCCCTCATCAGCGGTGGCGGAAGAAGTCGCGCCGCCCGTCGAAGAGGCCGCTCCCGATACCCAAACCGTGACTGAGCCCCCGGCTACCGAAGCGCCGCTGCCGAAGGTGAGTGTAGTCGAAGGTGAGTACCCTTCTTGAAGCTGTAGAGCTCCAGGATGAGTAGTCATAGGCACTGACGCCCGTGTCGTGTTGTTGACAGGCGCTGAAGAAGGTGATATCCCTGCGGGAGTGCCGATGCAGGAGTTGACACCAGAAGCCCCGGAGGCTGCAGAAGGAGCCCCCGAGCCCGTGGGGGAGGTCGTCGAGAAGTCCGCCGGGGGGGAGGCGGTCACCACGTCGCCAGAGATTGCTCTGGAGGTGGCTATCCGATCCCCTGAGATCCAAGACGCGGAGCCCATCCGCTCTGCGCCGATGACGGAGGCTACCTCGAGTAGCCGCGGCGGGATAGAACTTCTGGCGGACGATCTCGTCGAGCCGGCGATGGTAGCCAAGCACCTGGAGGCGATCCGTCAAGCTGAGCAATGGATGAAGGTACGTGGCCGTAGCCTTAGAGTAGTGAATCCTTTGCCGTTGAGTACTCTTCGTGACTTGAGTTGTCTTGTGCAGGATGTCGCGGAGCGATCCCGCGAGAAGTCGAACTCCGCCGGCAGGTTACGGCGACACCGTGCTCCGAGCCGAGGCCCTGGAGGAGCAGCTCGTGAAGTCGCGGAAACACGCGGACCGCCATGCTCAAAGCTCGACGCCGCCTTCGCCAAGTATCACAACGACGTCATGGAGTTGCGGGTGCGAAGGGCGACGACTTGGTGCGGAAGAACAAGGGCCTCCGCAACAAGAATAAAGGTATATCCTTCGACTTGTCGAGTACTTGTTGGAAGCCGAGAAGCATCCGACCCGCCGTTGCGTTGCCGTGCTGCGCAGCTTGAGGGCCGTGGAGCACCGAAGGCCTCGGAGGTGAGCATGAAGAACCTCTTCTACCGGAGCGAAGAAGCCCGCCGGTACTCGAGCTCGACTACAAGGAACTCGCCTTCGAGTGCGAGAAGCACATGGAGCCGCGGATTGCTTCGACAGGATCTCGTCAACCTCGCTACAAATCTTTGCGTAAATTGAACGAAGACCGCGAGGCGTTGCGGGCCCGGCTGAGGGAGTTGGAGGAAGCCGCTCTCCGATCGCGAGGCTCCCGGTGCCGCACCCGGCGGCCCCAAGATCGCTCCTCCGGTGGATCGACTTCGTGAAGCACCGAGCCGGGCCGGCCGCCTACGTCAAGCATATGGCCAAGTCGATCCCAAGACAAGTCTTGGCCTTCATGAAGTCGTACTTCCCGAAGGCTCCAGTGGGAGTGGTCGCCGGCGGAGTAGCCGCCAACCGCCGATGAGCAAGATGCGCAGCCGCCGGAGCGGATGGCTTCCATCACTGGATGCGGTAGCCGAGAAGCTGAACCTCCAGTAGCCCTGTAATAAGTAGCTAGTAGCCATAGTTGTACAGGAAAACAATTGTAATGAATTGTATCAAGTATCAATGAAAGAAGTTTTTCCAGCAATGAGTACTCGTAACCGCGATCTCAGAGTGTGGAGCGCCCATCGTGGAATAGGTGCGAGTAGTAGTACTCGACTTTAGTAGTCCCGTCGCAGGGAGTAGGCAGTAAATAAGTTGATGAACAACCAAACTTTATTACTGAAGAAGTGCACCTGGGTGGCCAGGGCCGTAGTTACAAGGTAGTCGCCTGGACCCGGAGGCCGCGCATGTGCCTAAGTGGCGCCGGAGCGGTAGCCGCTGCGTAGGTGATCCGTAGGTAGCCGTGTAGGCCGGATCGTGCATCCGTAAGTAGCCGCGGCAGTCGGATCTTGGAGTGTGGTCTCTTGGTAGACCGCCGCTAGAGTCCTTGACGCTGGGGCGTCACGAGTGGTCCGTAGGTATCCGCGTGGGCTGGACCCTGGAGAAGAGCAGTCCGGAGACTGGAGCCAGGACCCGAGGGGTCGCTTGCGGCGAGGGGTGTTGATGTAGTCGACTAGACTTGAACCTCGGAGTAGTCGTGTAGACTAGGCGTAGAATCGATAGAGTTGGTCGACGTTACACGAGTTGTTGATGTCTTCGCCTTCAAGTGTTTGGAGGCGGTAGGAGCCCGGCCCGGTCACCTTAGCCACGGTGAAGGGGCCTTCCCAGGGGGAGCTGAGCTTGTGAAGTCCCTCCGTGTTCTGGATACGGCGGAGGACAAGATCTCCAACGTTGAAGGAGCGTTCCTTGACGTTGCGATCATGGTAGCGTCGGATACCCTCCAGGTACCTTGCTGATTGGACAAGGGCGGCGCAGCGAGCTTCTTCGAGGCCGTCGATGTCAACTCGCCCGTCGGCTTCCGAGACGCCTTCGTCGTAGTGCTCCACCGCCGGCGAGTTCCATATGACGTCGGCAGGGAGGATGGCTTCGCAGCCGTAGACCGAGAAGTAGGGGGGATTGCCCCGTTGGCTTGGATGGTTGAGTCCGCAGCCCCCAGAGTGCGTTGGGTAGTTCCTTGATCCACTTGCCCCCTTTGGAGTTAGCGGCGTCGTGCAGCCGCTTCTTGAGGGCGTCGAGCACCATCCCGTTGGCGCGCTCAACTTGTCCGTTGGCCCGTGGGTGGGCGACTTAGACGTATCGGACGTCAATCCCGCTGTTCTCGCAGTACTCCCAGAACTGGTGGTTGTTGAAGTTGGACCCCAGGTCTGTGATGATGCGGTGGGGTAGCCCATAGCGGTGTACGAGTTCATCCAGGAAGTCGAGTACTCTGTCAGCCTTGGGGCACGTGACCGACTTGACCTCGATCCACTTGGTGAACTTGTCGATAGCCACCGACTCCGTTGAATCCTCCTAGCGCGGCTTGGCAGTGGCCCAATCATGTCGAGCCCCCAGCAGGCAAAGGGCCAGGTTGGCGGTATGGTGACTAGCTTGTAGGCTGGGACGTGTTGCTGCTTGGCGAAGTACTGACATCCTTGGCACCTTTTGACGAGTTCTTCGGCGTCGCCCAGTGCTGTGGGCCAGTAGAAAACTCGCCGGAAGGCCTTGCTGACCAGCGTGCGTGAGGACGCGTGGTTACCGCAGACGCCCTTGTGGATCTCCTCCAAGATGTCCTTGCCTTCTTCACGAGGGACGCACTTCATGAGTACTCCAGAAGATGCGCCCCGCTTGTAAAGCTTGTCTCCGACGAGGACGTAGGACTTGGCGCGGCGGACGAGTTGTTCGGCCGCGTTCTTGCTCGGAGGGGACCTTCGCTCGCCGAGGTAGTCGATGAAGGCTTGCCTCCCGTCCACGTCGATCATCATGACCTCCTCGCCCACTGGGTGGATGGCCGGGTACAATGGTCGGTGGCGCCGGCCCCGGGATGGATGGCGCGTGAAGCTCATGGACGAAGACGCCCGCCGGTACTTGAGCGCGGGTGGATCCGGCTTCGAGAGGACGTCCGCCGCAACGTTGTTGTCGCGACGATGTGATGGAACTCGAGACCATAGAATTTGTTCTCGAGCTTGCGGACTTCTGTGCGTAGGCGTCCATGTTCTCCTTGTTGCGGTCCCATGACTTGTTGACTTGGTTGATGACCACTGCGGAGTCGCCGTAGACTAGTAGCCGCTTGATGCCCAGTGAAGCCGCGAGGCGGAGCCTGTGTAGGAGAGCTTCGTACTCGGCTTCGTTGTTTGAGACCTTCCAGAAGATCCGGGACGTACTTGAGTTGTTCGCCCGTTGGAGAGATCGGAGTGCCCTCGCGCCTGCGCCCTCGAGGTTGAGTGAGCCGTCAAAGTACATCACCCAATGCTCTGGTCGCACGATGGGAGTAGGTAGCTGGTTCTCCCTCCACTCTGCCATGAAGTCGACTAGTGCTTGCGACTTGATGGCTGTGCGTGGCTTGAAGTCGATGGTGAGGGCGCCGAGCTCGACAACCCATTTGGAGATTCTTCCGGTGGCGTCTTGGTTCCTCAAGATGTCGCCGAGCGGGTAGTCGGTGACGACGGAGACCGAGTACTCCTGGAAGTAGTGTCGTAGCTTCCGCGAGGTGATGAGTAGAGCGTACGAGAGCTTCGCACGGGCGGTAGCGAGCCTTGGACTCTGATAGAACCTCGCTGACGAAGTAGACTGGGCGCTGGACCGGGTAGGCGTGGCCGTCTTCCCCGCCGCTCGACAACGATGGCGATCGACCACGTGAGTAGTCACGGCTAGGTAGAGCAAAGAGGCGCTCGCCCTTGTGAGGAGCCGTGAGGATTGGTGGCTTTGACAAGAAGTCCTTGAGCTGGGCAAGGGCTTGATCCGCCTCTGGAGTCCACACGAACTTCTCGTGTGCTTGAGTAGTTTGAAGAAGGGGAGGCCCCGTTCTCCTAGCCTCGAGATGAATCTGTTCAACGCCGCCATGCACCCCGTCAGCTTCTGGACCTCCTTGATGCTCGTGGGAGCTTTCATGCTGGTGATGGCGGAGATCTTCTCGGGGTCGGCTTCAATGCCGCGCTGGCTGATGATGAAGCCGAGTAGTTTGCCCGAAGGGACGCCGAAGACGCACTTGTTCGGGTTGAGCTTCCGCCGGTACTCGCGTAGCGATGCGAAGGTCTCTTCAAGGTCGTCGATGAGGGTAATCACCGGAGTCCCCCGGTTTTGACAACCACGTCATCCACGTAGGCCTCGATGTTCTTGTTGAGTTGCCGCTTGAAGCCGTGCCCGGATGGCCCGTTGATAGGTAGCGCCGGCGTTCTTCAACCCGAATGACATAGTCGTGTAGCAAGCACGCGCCAAACGGGGTGATGAACGCGGTCTTTTCTCTCGGTCCTCCTCCTTGATTGCGATCCGGTGGTACCCGGAGTAGCGGACGAGGAAGCAAAGCAGTCGCGGCCGCCGTGGAGTCGATGACTTGATCAATCCGCGGCAACCCGAAGGGGTCCTTGGGGCGTGCTTGTTAAGGCTCGGTGTAGTCGACGCACATCCTCCACTCGTTCGAGTTCTTCTTGCGACGAAGACGGGGTTGGCGAGCCACTCAGGGATGGAACACTTCTCTAATGAAGCCACGGCGAGTAGCTTGGCGAGCTCCTTCTTGATGGCGTCCCGTCCGTCGTCGGCAAAACGTCGGAGGTGTTGTCGCTTGGGGGTGGCCTTAGGATCGACGTTGAGTGTGCTCAATCGGCCCCTCGGGCACTCCCGGCATGTCCGTCGGCTTCCACGCGAAGATGTCGCGGTTAGCCCGAAGGAAGCTGATGAGTGCGTCTTCCTATTTGGGGTCGAGGCCGGCCCCGATGGTGGTGGTCTTGCTGGGGTCGCCTGTTCCGAGGTCGACCGTCCTGACGAGTACCTCCTCAGGTGGCTGAGGCTTGTTGGCGCTGTCAGACTTCTCTGGGATGTCGAGTTCGCTTGTAGCAAGCTTCTTCGACGCGGCGTAGACCTCCATCATCGCGTTGGGTACTTGGTTTGTGGAAGCGATCACCACGGCTTCTGTATCGCAGTCGTGGGAGATCTTCAAGTCCCCCTGGAGGGAGAGTACACCGGCTGGACTTGGCATCTTGAGTACCAAGTAGGTGTAGTGGGGCACCGCCATGAACTTGGCGATGGTCGGTCTGCCGAGGATGGCGTGGTAAGAGGTCTCGAAATCCGCGACCTCGAACTTGATGTACTCGGTGCGTAGTTATCCCGAGACGCCCGAAGGTAATCGGCGTACCACCGAGCCCGGGGGGATAGCCGCGTTGCCCGGGACGATGCCGTAGAAGGGCGTGCCGCTCTTGGTGAGCATGGGGGTGACGTCGAGGTTCATCTTCTTCAAGGTTTTGGTGAAGAGGACGTTGAGCCCGCTTCCACCGTCGATGAGCACCTTGTTGAGCTTGGAGCCCGCCACCGTTGGCTTCAGGACGAGGGGGAAACGTCCTGGTTCGGAGAAGCTGGTCCATTGGTCCGCGCGGGAGAAGGTGATGGGTACCTCCGACCACCTGAGAGGGGTCGGGACCGCTGGCTCGATGGAAATCACTTCACGACTGGTAGCCTTCTGCTCCCGTCTGCTGGGCAGTCCGCCGAAGAGGACGTTGACGGTCTTCTCGGGTTCTTGGAAGTCGTTGTTGTCGCCGTCCTTCTTGCCCTTTTTGTCGTGAGGGTGCGGTGGCTCCGGCGTATCCTTGAGTGCATGCCTGAGCTGGTAGCACTGCTCGGTAGTGTGGTTGCCGTTTGGATGCCACGGCACTTCTCCTTCGACGCAGTCTTTGAACCCGCCGAGTTCTTCTTCGAGTTTCCTTTCGCGGCAGGCGCTGGATAGCCGCGACGGTGTTGTCTGGCTTGCGCTTGCGGTTGGGACCCGAGTAGTAGTAGTTGTTGTTGTTGTTGCGGCCGCCTTGGTTTGCATTGCTGCCGCCGCCGCCGCCCTGGTTCTGCTTGGACTTGCCGCGGATGGCGTCGTATTTGGCGTTGGCCTTGTCCTCTTCATCCGCCCAGGACGTGATCATGTCCTTGAGGTGGGGGATGGACCTGGGGCGGCGACGACCGAAGTCCTCGAAGGTGCGGCGATGGTAGAGACCGTCCTGGAAGAGGTCGATGACCTCCTTGTCGGTGACGTCGACGACGGTAGCGCGCTTGTCGAAGAAGCGGCGCATGTACTTGCGGAGGGTCTCGCCCTGTTCCTGCTTGATCATGGCCAGGTCCATGCGAGTACCCGAACGGCCCATGGCGCCCGCGAAGTTGCTCGTGAACTGCTCCTTCAACTGGTCCCACTTGTCGATCGAGTGCTTGTCGAGCGACTCGAGCCATGTGAGTGGTGCTTGGTCCAGACATAAGGGGAAGTAGAGGCATTTGGTGTCGCCGTTGCCTCCGGCGTTCTCGATGGAGAGGGCGTAGCATCGGAGCCACCGGATGGGATCCGCTTCGCGTCGTACTTGGTGATCCCCAAAGGTTTGAACTTGTCGGGGAGGAGCAAAGGTTGCGAAGTCGAGGTGAGAAGGCGGGGAAGCCGTCGCCCTCGGCCCGGCGGTGGTCGACTTCTTCCACCGCAGCTCCTCAATCTTCCTCGGCGAGCGTCGTACCCGCCGTGAGAGGCACCGGAGGCGTGGGCGTTCGCGTGGCCTCGGCCACCGCGACCGCCGCCGCCTCCGGCCTCTCTTGTTGGCCCCGTGGTTGGAGCTGCCGCCATCGCTGCCGCCGCCGTCAGGGTCGTTGCCGCCGCCACCGGCCGGAGCACGGTGGGGAACGACTTCTCGGTTGCCTTGGTCTTGCTGTGAAGGTCCGCCGGCGTTGGAGCGGCGGCGGTTTGGATCGGCTGGAATGTCAGCTCGAGTACGGTTGGGGCCAGCGTTGGCGCTGCGACTAGTAGCTTCGTTGTCACGGGGTTTAGCTAGAGGAGGTTGGTTGACTCTGTTGTCGACCCGCATGAAGTAGGCTTCTTCAGCGAGCTTGGCGATGACCTCTCCAGCGCGTATGCCCTGAGCCTGGCGTGCGATCGTTGTGATCGACATGAGGCACGCGCTCGTGGGTGGTGTGTACTCTGCTCTCGACCGCCTCGAGAGCTTCCGCAAGGTTGCGGATGGGGAGGTTGTCTCTGAGCCGCCGGCGCCATTCGCTGCGCTTCCTGTTGCGTTCACGTCGTGCGTCCCTGTTGGCGATGGTCTCATCTGCAGGTGCGTTGGCAGACAGCTCGTCTGCGGAGATGTCCTCCAGGTACCTGTCCTCAGCCGTGCCTGAAGGTCCCGGGGTGTCGCCGGCAGCCATGAAGACTTGGCGATCAGGGGTACCCAAGCTGGACTCAGAGGGTGCCACCTCAGTTGGTGTGTTGGAGTCAGCCCGGGCTAGCGGTGTTCCCTCCTGGAACGGTAGCGAGTCGATGTAGGCGACGTAGCGTGAGTCTCCCTTTGCCAGGTCAGCAGGCTTGCGGTCTGGCCAGTAGACGTATCTGCCGGCAGGCGTTGATCTTATGACCAGCCCCGAGGCTGGCCCTGACAAGGGAAGCTCAGTGGAGTCGTCTTCGGACTCGGGCTCCTCAGGGTCCGACCCGAAGTCGAACTCGTAGTCCGGGTTCGAGTAGAACTCGGAGAGAGGGCTGGAGTCCGAGGCGCGGTCGGGGACGGCATCGGAGTCCGAGTTGCACTCGGTACGGGGGCCCTTGCCGGCCCGGCGCGAAGTGGGAGCACTCGTGCGGGCCCGGCTGAGGATGCGTGGGCCACGCGCGGAGTGCCCACGTGGTGAGGAGGCCGTCTGTGATGGCTGAGTAGCCGGCTCGCATGCGATGGCCCATGGCGACGTCGGGTTCGAGTTGGACTCGAGCTCGAAGTCAGCGTGGTGGTCGAAGAGCGAAATTTCGCCGAACTTGCCGGCGAGTTCGCCTGTGACAACTTCGGGAAGCGTCACAAGGCCTGTCTTCGAGTCGGGCTGCATGGTCAGGCGGCGCTGGAAGGAGCCCGCGCCATCGGCGGTGCGGCACCTGTGCGCCGAAGACGAAGGTGTCGCCGCGGTTGAAGGTGACGGTTGGCTTGAAGTGGACGGAAGCCGTCGAGTTCGCCATGTGATCTCGAGCGAGAGCCCCTACCCGGCGCGCCCGGTATCCATTGTTTTAGGACCGGCAACCTACTACGGGGAGTACCCGAAGTAGATGATTGTGACTCGCTGAGATCGGTAACTCGAAGGAAGAGACACGCGGCACACAATTTAGACAGGTTCGGGCCGCGAGATGCGTAATACCCTACGTCCTGTATGCTGCGTAGCTCTGGATTGATAGGGCACGATTACAAGATGGTGCAATGGTGCGCTGTGAATTGTATGAGAGGAGATCGGATGAGGGGATCGGTCCCTGCCTCGCCTTATATAGTCCGGGAGGCAGGGTTACAAGTCGGAGTAGGGAGAGAGTACTAGTCGAGTACGTCTAGGAGTCCTCTATACAGTGCGGAACATGTACTGCTCTCCCTAACCGAGTACTACTCCGCGTAGTCCTTGTGCTCCACGCCTTCAGGTGCCGTGTAGCGCAAGCCGGGTAGTCCCAGGGGCCCACCGAGTAGTCGGTCCTGGTACCCACCGAGGTAGTGGGCCCAGGGAGGTCCATACGACAGGCAGGCCTCGACCCCAAATAGGAAGATGCGCTCATCAGCTTCCTTCGGGCTAACCGCGACATCTTCGCGTGGAAGCCAGCGGACATGCCAGGAGTGCCCAGAGAGCTGATTGAGCACTGCCTCAACGTCGATCCTAAGGCCACCCCCAAGCGACAACACCTCCGACGCTTTGCCGATGATAGACGGGACGCCATCAAGAAGGAACTCGCCAAACTACTCGCGGCTGGCTTCATCAGAGAAGTCTTCCATCCTGAGTGGCTCCCCAACCCTGTCCTCGTCCGCAAGAAGAACTCGAACGAGTGGAGGATTTGCATCGACTACACCGACCTCAACAAGCACTGCCCCAAGGACCCCTTCGGGTTGCCGCGGATTGATCAAGTCATCGACACCACGGCGGGCTGCGACCTACTCTGCTTCCTCGACTGCTACTCCGGGTACCATCAGATCGTGATCAAGGAAGAAAACCAGGAGAAGACCGCGTTCATCACCCCGTTTGGCGCGTACTGCTACACGACCATGTCCTTCGGGTTGAAGAACGCCGGCGCTACCTACCAACGAGCTATCCGGGCCCTGCTTCAAGAGGCAGCTCAACAAGAACGTCGAGGCCTATGTGGATGACGTGGTCGTCAAGACCAGAAACTCCAGTACCCTCATCGACGACCTTGAAGAGACCTTCGCATCATTGTGCGAGTACCGCTGGAAGCTCAACCCGAACAAGTGCGTCTTCGGCGTACCTTCAGGCAAACTACTCGGCTTCATCATCGCCCCGGCGCAAGATCGAAGCCAACCCCGAGAAGATCTCCGCCATCACCAGCATGCAAGCTCCCACGAGCATCAAAGATGTCCAGAAGCTGACAGGGTGCATGGCGGCGCTGAACAGATTCATCTCGAGGCTAGGAGAACGGGGACTCCCCTTCTTCAAACTACTCAAACATCAAGAGAAGTTCGTGCGGACTCCAGAGGCGGATCAAGCCCTTGCCCAGCTCAAGGACTTCCTATCGAAGCCACCGATCCTCACGGCTCCTCACAAGGGCGAGCAGCTACTGCTCTACCTAGCCGCGACTACTCATGTGGTCGATCGCCATCATTGTCGAGCGGCATGAAGACGGCCACGCCTACCCGATCCCGGCGCCGAGTCTACTTCGTCGGCGAGGTTCTATCGCAGTCCAAGGCCCTCTATCGGCACCGTGCGCGAAGCAGCGTACGCAGTACTCATCACCTCGCGGAAGCTACGACACTACTTCCAGCAGTACTCGATCTCCGTCGTCACCGACTACCCGCTCGGCGACATCCTGCGGAACCAAGATGCTACTGGAAGAATCTCCAAGTGGGCGGTCGAGCTCGGCGCCCTCACTATCGACTTCAAGCCACGCACAACCATCAAGTCGCAGGCACTAGTCGACTTCATGGTAGAGTGGCGGGAGAACCAGCTACCTACTCCCACCGTGCGACCAGAGCATTGGGTGATGTACTTTGACGACTCACTCAACCTCGAGGGCGCAGGTGCAGGAGTACTCCTGATCTCTCCAGCAGGCGAACAACTCAAGTACGTCCTGCAGATCTTCTGGAAGGTCTCAAACAACGAAGCCGAGTACGAAGCTCTCCTACATGGGCTCCGCCTCGCGGCTTCATTGGGCATCAAACGGCTACTAGTCTACAGCGACTCCGTAGTGGTCATCAACCAAGTCAACAAGTCCTGGGACCGCAACAAGGAGAACATGGACGCCTACTGCCTAGAAGTCCGCAAGCTCTAGAACAAGTTCTATGGTCTCGAGTTCCATCACATCGTCCGCGACAACAACGTTGCAGCAGACGTCCTCTCGAAGCTTGGATCCACCCGCGCTCAAGTACCAGCGGGCGTCTTCGTCCACGAGATTCACGCGCCATCCATCCCGAAGCTGGCGCCACCGACCACCGTCCCGCCCCCATCAACCGGCCGGGGCAGAGGTCATGATGATCGACGTGGACTGGAGGCAACCCTTCATCGACTACCTCAGCGAGCAGAAGGTCCCCTCCGACAAGAACTCGGCTGAGCAGCTCATCCGCCGCGCCAAGTCCTACGTCCTCGTCGGAAATAAGCTTTACAAGTGGGGCGCATCTTTCAGAGTACTCATGAAGTGCGTCCCTCGTGAAGAAGGCAAGGACATCTTGGAGGAGATCCACAAAGGTTTCTGCGGGAACCATGCGTCCTCACTTACGCTGGTCAGCAAAGCCTTCCGGCGAGCTTTCTACTGGCCCACAGCTCTGGTGATGCCGAAGAACTCGTCAGGAGGTGCCAAGGATGTCAATACTTCGCCAAGCAGCAACACGTCCCAGCCTACAAGCTAGTCACCATACCACCAACCTGGCCCTTCGCTTGCTGGGGGCTCGACATGATTGGGCCACTGCCAACTGCGCCAGGAGGATTCAACAGGGTACTGGTGGCTATCGACAAGTTCACCAAGTGGATCGAGGTCAAGCCGGTCACATGCCCCAAGGCTGACAGAGTACTCGACTTCCTGGATGAACTCGTACACCGCTACGGACTACCCCACCGCATCATCACAGACCTGGGCTCCAATTTCAACAACCACCAGTTCTGGGAGTACTGCGAGAACAGCGGGATCGACGTCTGATACGTCTCAGTTGCCCATCCACGGGCCAACGGACAAGTCGAGCGCGCCAATGGGATGGTGCTCGACGCTCTCAAAAAGTGGCTACACGACGCTGCTAACTCCAAGGGGGGCAAGTGGATCAAGGAACTACCCAACGCACTCTGGGGGCTACGGACTCAGCCATCCAAGCCAACGGGGCAATCCCCCTACTTCCTGGTCTACGGCTCCGAAGCAATCCTCCATGCTGACGTCATATGGACCTCGCCAGCAGTGGAGCACTATGACGAAGGCGTCTCAGAAGACAGCAGACGAGTTGACATCGACAGCCTCGAAGAAGCTCGCTGCACTGCCCTCGTCCAGTCAGCAAGGTACCTAGAAGGTATCCGACGCTATCATGATCACAACGTCAAGGAACGCTCCTTCAAAGTTGGTGATCTCGTCCTCCGCCGCATCCAGAACACGGAAGGACTACACAAGCTCAGTTCCCCCTGGGAAGGTCCCTTCACCGTTGCAAGGGTGACCGGGCCGGGCTCCTACCGCCTCCAAACACTTGAAGGCGAAGACATCAACAACTCGTGGAACGTCGACCAGCTCTGTCGATTCTACGCCTAGTCTACACAACTACTCCGGGGTTCAAGTCTACACGACTACACCAACACCCCACCGCTGTAAGCGGCCTCCGGGTCTTGGCTCCAGTCTCCGGACTTCTCCTCTCCAGGCTCCAGCCTACACGGCTACCTACGGACCCTGGGCTGTGACGAGCGTCAAGGACTCTAGCAGCGGTCTACTAAGAAACCACCCTCCAAGATCCAGCCGCCACGGCTACCTACGGATCTACGATCGAGCCTACACGGCTACCTACGGATCCACTGCTGCAAGCGGCTACCCGCTCCAGCTCTGCTCAGCTGTAAGCGGCCTCCGGGTCCAAGCGACTACTCTGTAACTACGGCCCTGGCCATCCAGGTGTACTTCTTCAGTAATAAAGTCTGATCATTCATCAACTTCTTTACTGCCTACTCCCTGCAATGGGACCACTACCGCCGAGTATGACTACTCGCATCCACTCCACGATGGGGCTCCGCACTCTGAGATCGCGGCCACGAGTACTCATTGCTGGAAATTTTCTTTCATTGATACTCAAGCAATTCATTACAATTATTTTTTGTACAACCCTGGCTACTAGCTCTCTATTAAAGGGCTACTGGAGATTAAGCTTCGGCTACTTGCTCCGCGATGGGAGCCATCTGCTCCAGCAGCTCTGCATACTGCTCATCAGTGCAGTTGGAGGCTACCCCGCCGGCGACTACCTCCACTGGGGCCGTCGGGAAATACGACTTCATGAAGGCCAAGACCTGCCTTGGGATCGACCTCTCCATGTGCTTCACGTAGGCCGCCAGCCGGCTTGGAGCTTCCTTGAGGCAATCCACCAGTGGAGCTATCTTGGGGCCGCCCGGGTGCGGCACCAGGAGCCCTGCGATCGGCAGCGCGGCTTCCTCGAGCTCCTTCAGCTGGGCTCGCAGTGCCTCACAGTCCTCATTCAACTTCTACAAGGATTTGTAGCAATTGATGAGATCGCGGTCAGAGGCAATCCGGAGCTCCATGTGCTTCTCGCATTCGAAGGCAAGTTCTTTGTAGTCGAGCTCGAGTACCTGGCGGGCTTCTTGCTCCCGGTAGAAGAGGTTCTTCATGCTCGTCTCCGAGGACTTCAGCTGCTCCACCTGGCCCTCAAGCTCTGCAACACAGCAACGCAACAGCGGGTCAGAGACTTCTCGACCTCCAACAAGTACCCGACAAGTTCAGCGGTATACCTTTGTTCTTGTTGCGGAGGCCCTTATTCTTCCGCACCAAGTCGTCGCCCTTCGCCTGCAACTCTTGGACATCGTTGTGGTATTTGGCGAAGGCGGCGTCGAGCTTTGACTGCATGGCAGCCGCGTGCTTCCGCGACTTCACAAGTTGCTCGTCCAGCGCCTCAGCCAGGAGCACCGCGTCACCATAGCCTTGCAGCATATTGGACTTGTCGTTGGACCTCTCCGCAACGTCCTGCACAGACAACTCAAGTCAAACAAGTACTCAACAAATAGAGGATTGACTACTCAGAAGCTACGGCTACATACCTTCATCCACTGCTCAGCCTGGCGGATCGCCTCCAGGTGCTTCGCCACCATCGCAGGCTCGACGAGATCATCTGCGAGCAACTCTATCCCGCCGCGACTACTTGCGGTGGCCTCCGTCATCGGCGCAGAGCGGATGGGCTCTGCGTCCTGGATCTCCGGGGAGCGGATAGCCACCTCCAGAGCAACCTCTGGCGACGTGGTGACGCCCTCTCCCCCGGCCGTCACGGCGGCCTCCTCTACGACTTCTTCCATAGGCACGGGGGCTCCTCCCGCAGCCTCCGGGGCCTCTGGTGTCGACTTCTGCATTGGCCCCCGCAGGGATGTCACCGCCTTCGGCCCTCGGCGCACCGTCAACGAGAAGATAAGTGCATCGACAATTGCGACTACTCCTCGAGGAGCTCCATAGCTTCGAAGAGTACTCACCTTCGACTACGCGGCCTCCCGGCGGCGGCGCCGCCTCGGTGGCCGGCGGCTCGGGCACCGCCCGGGAAGCGGGGAGCGGACTCCTCGGCGGCGGCGCGACTTCTTCCGCCACCGATGAAGAGGGCTCATCCCCCCTCCTAGGACGCATCCGTGGATTTCTGTGAAGCACACAAAATTGGTCGTCAGTCAACCTCGACTACTACAACAAGTGCTACTCGCAAAGATGCAGTACTTACAAGTTCGACCGGACTATTGTCACGGCCGGGGCGCCAAGGATGCTGGCAATATCGACCAGTCCACCCTCGGCGGGCGTCTCCTCCTGCGCCCCTGCGGCTACCGCCTCCTCCACAGCAGCGGCGGCCGGCGCGGGCCCTCTTGCGCTCCCCGAAGCCACCACCTCTTCAACGGCGGCGGCTACGTGCTCCGTGCTCCCCCGTGGAGCGAGGGGGCCGGCGCTCCGGACCGCGCCAAGAGCTCCTCCACAAGGGGGGGGGCTAGACTACGACGTCCACTGGCTCCCCCACCGTGTCCCACACGCCTTCGTCGCCCTCTTCGACGGGCTCCGTTGGCGCACCCCCCCGCAAACATGAAAGACTACTCATCGGCAAGGGTACTCGTGCGATGGGTACTCGACCACTCTAGTCAAGATATCTTACCTCCCGAGGCGTGGTCTCCGAGACCTTCGGGCCTTCTTCGTCACCCGCTTCCTGGCAGGGTTGCGCGGCTTCCGTGGCGGCGCAGCCAGGCTAGCCTCCAGGCTAGTCGGGGGGTCTTGCACCAGAGGCACATGAGGTAAGCCTGGGCGGCTAAACCTCGACCGCAATTGAAAACGGTCCTGCAACGTCTCGTCGTCGTCGTCATCATCGTCGGAGGTGTCCTCCACGATGACGATGTCATCGCCTGCACCGACTTCTCGCCGCTCTTTCTCCTTGGCCTTCCCTTCCTTCGGGATCTCGATCCCGCTCGGGGGCGGCTGCGGCTCGGAGATGAACTTCTTCAAGTCATCCTGCAAGGCACAAGACGTCAGCAAGTCTACATCAAGCAATGACTACTCAACAAGGGGAGTACATCTATTCACCTCCTTGGGCGGGCGCGCGGCGGAGTACTCTTGAACAGGGCACGCCGTGTACGGCAGCATATCTTTGAAGATCCGCGACAACCTCTCGATGATGTCGCTGTCGCCCAGCTCGCCTCCGGGCATCCGCGACGTGTCATCATCGCCGGTGTACTCGAAGCCCAAGGTGTCTCGAGCCATCAACGGCTGCACCCTCCGCTTCATGAAACTGAAGGCCACGTGCTCGGCCCTCAGTCCCGCTTCCCTGAGCACTTGATGCGTGCCGGCGGCTCGGGAAGCCGGATCCCCCTCTTGCATGGTGGGCTCCGAGTTCCACCACTCGCGGTGCCTGGGCTGCCGTCCGCTCGGCTTCGGCAGGCTAGGGTGGTGGTTCGTGATGTAGAACCACCTTGTCTTCCAGTCAGTGTTGGAATCGACAAGCTTATACGCCAGATACTGCTCCGCGGCGTCTTCCCTCAGCTGGATGCCGGCTCCTCCGACTACCCTTGGGTTGGTGGTACTTGGCTGCGGCTTGACCCGGAAGAACTTCCGGAAAAGGATCCAGTGCGGCTTGATCCCAAGAAAGGCCTCGCAGAAGTGCACGAAGACCGCGGTGTGGAAGATGCCGTTGGGGTTCAGGTTCAGGTACTCGACTCCGTAGTACCCGAGGAGACCCTTGAAGAAATCGCTGGCCGGGAGCGCAAGCCCGCGCTCCACGAACCGCGCGAACATTGGAATCTCATCTTCGGCCTTCTCCATTGGGTATGGATCTCCAGCAGCGGCCCTCCACATGTCGACCTCCTTCTCCCGGATGAACCCGCTGTTCAGGAGGGCCAGCAGATCCTCCGTCTTCACCTTGGACTTCTTCCACTCGCGGCTTGGATCAACCCGCGGTGGAGACATGGGCGGCGCGACTCCGGTGGCGGCCGCGGCGGCCTCTTCGCGGCCCCTCTTCTTCCCGGTGGCTTTCGACGACTTGGATGGTGACGGCTTCATTCTCCAAGAACAGAGCGTCTTCACGCGCATCCGCTCGGGGGCTACCCAAAAGCTTTGGGTGGCGGCGCACTTGAATCTACTACGGCGGCAGCGTGCGCTGGAAGCAGATCTACCACAGATGGAAGCGGAATGGCTACAGCTCGAATGGGTGAAAAAACCCTAAGGGTTTCGGCTTCTATTTATAAGCCTAACTGACTCCGCAACGGCCGGATGACTAAATTCACGCGCAGCTGAGTCAGCGGCTCAGCGTGACCCTTCGTATTCTACTAGTCGACACGCCTCACCTCGGGGGCTCGGCTACTTCTACACGACTACCTGGGAAGCGGCTAGTCTCAAGAGCATCTCAGGACACATTCTTCAAGATGACCCTTCAATTCGAGAGGATGTACTCAACTCAAGGCTCGGGGGCTCCGTGCCACGTGTCCTTCGGTTTTTTCTCCGGAATTTTCGAGATTTTCTTGTCAAGACTTCAGATGGACCCTGAGTCAGAGCCTGCGGCTCAACCTAAGGCTCGGGGGCTACTCCATATGGAGTGCGATTTTGCAAATCGCACCTCCATATCAGCTCCGGCTTCAAGACAAGACAGGCAGTTTTTGAAGACCTTCGAAGGCAGTGCTCGAGGACGCTTGGGACTACTCGAGAAGACTTCAAGATTGCTCAAACGTTAGCTGGAGTACATTCCAGCCTCGGGATGCTTCGACTACTCTTGAGGACTTTTGACTTGTAGCACTCGGGGACGATTGAGGACTACTCGTTAAGGCCGTCAAGACTACTTGAAGCTATCCTTCTCGACTACAAAGTACTCGGGGGCTTGTCGTATGGACCTACCTGGGCCCACTACCTCGGTGGGTACCAGGACCGACTACTCGGTGGGCCCCTGGGACTACCCGGCTTGCGCTACACGGCACCTGAAGGCGTGGAGCACAAGGACTACATAGGAGTAGTACTCGGTTAGGGAGCTGTACATGTTCCACACTGTATGGAGGACTCCTAGACGTACTCAACTAGTACTCTCTCCCTACTCCGACTTGTAACCCTGCCTCCCGGACTATATAAGGCGAGGCAGGGACCGATCTCTAGCATCCAATCCCATCTCATACAACTCACCGCGCACTATAGCACCATCTTGTAATCGTGCCCAATCAATCCAGAGCTACGCAGCATACAGGACGTAGGGTATTACGCACCTCGCGGCCCGAACCTGTCTAAATTGTGTGCCACGTGTCTCTTCCTTCGAGTTACCGATCTCGGCGAGTCACATTCATCTACTTCGGGTACTCCCCTTAGTAGGTTGCCGGTCTAAAACACCGACACCAAGGTCACCCAGCCTCACGCATGCACTCAGGTGGCGAGCCCGGGGCCGCAACCCTAAAAGTAGTGATAGTAAAATCCCGTATCGCCTCATTTAAGTACTAGGCTTACCGTGCCCATTTCCGACAAGTGCTTAGTACTTTCAAACACTTAACCAACGAAGCCACTGGATCGGAGTCCAAATCCCATACTCTTACCACATGAGCAATCCATTTATAAACATGGTGATTCCATAAAGGAGATCCTATTCTCGTGAGTGACGAACATCACTCGACTTGTACCGGATCCTTAGAGCATAGCAACTAGCGACCTAACATGCTAGTAAAAGATCATAGGTACTTAAGGATCATGAAACTAGGGTTTCAATTCAACTCCTAAATGTAAATGCGCATAAAATAACAATGATAAATTCAGAAGCTTTAAATTAAACACATAGGTTAATGATTAAACTGGGGCTTGCCTTTGTCAGCACAAGCAGTCACACAACCTTTCGGACTTTGGTACGGGTCTTGCTCTACGGTCACGTAGTGCACCTCTCCTCCTGCTCCCTCGTCCTCGTCAACCGGCACGAGCGTGTAGCTACCGTTGGGAACTTCTACACGGAGGATGCACATGCATTAATTAGAGTGTAACTAATTCAATTTAATCAAAACAGTAGTGTTGACGGTTGAAACACGTAACAACCTTCGATCCGCAAGCGTACGGACCTACACCTTTTTCACCACGGGGTGACCCCCAAGGTTCTTGTCAATCCGCAGAGTAAGGAGATTGCTAGCGCTTAACCAAGTACTAATCTAGTTGATGGGAAACCTTTGAAAGGGGTATTAAACTAGGTAAAGACAATCTAACCTATGTTAATCTAAGAAGTCTAAGGTGAAACTAGATGGCAAAGGGTGGACACAAGAGAGAGATTAAGATAGATAAGCATTCCCTCCCTAGGGTTTTGGATCACATGAACATGCATCTACTACATGAAAAGGGTGTTGCCTACACTAGCTTCATGGCGGTTATGCGGCCGCTAAGCCTTTTCCCTCCACCGTACTGTCACTACGCAAGGTAATCAAACACTTTCACGTATAACCGCATCTATACCTAAGCATCCATAGGGTTAAGCTAATCACCACGATTACCACAAACCCTACTAAGAACACATGTTGTACATACATATGTGAATAAAGCACTCGCATAGACATAGACCATTAAGCATCGAAAAGCATAGTGTTCATGTAGCGATCACATAGCATGTATCCATCTAACCGTAGGGATGAATAGAGACATTACCCCATCATCTTAGAAGGATTGAAGCACATAGGGGTGATGAAGACTCTGGAGAACGTCGTCGAAGAAGATGGCGGCGATGAAGCTTGGGAACACCCCTAGGCCAGCGGCTTGGAGTCCTCCTCTTGCTTCCTTCCCTCCGCCGGCGTTGATCCTTGCGACGAGCTCATCCAACTCTCTCCCTCAACTTGCGGTGGCGGTTTACTGGTGAATGGCATCGGTAGAATGATTTGTTTAATGTGGCGGCAGACGGAGAAGAGGCAATAAATAAACGAACACCTAGGGCAAAGAGGGCGCCGAACCGGGCCCGGAGTGGGCTGGGCCGGCCGGACCAAGCCCGTTTCGGCCCGGTTCGGCCTCGGTTTCCTCCTCGGTTGCTTCTCGTGTGATTCTTTATTTGTGTGCACTTGCATGTGGGCCTTAGACGTCATTTCCTTCACGGTTAAGGCTTGAATCCTTGCTATCCAAGCTTCGCTGTTTTCTGGTTGAGTCCCTAAAGACTTGCACGTTGACACTTCAGTCCTCGAGTCATTTGGAGTCATGTTCATCGCTTGTCTTGACTCTTGTCGGGCTTCATGATGTTCTTCCAAAGTGTTTGGTGAACTTATCCCGAAAGTTTCCTCTTTAGTGTAGATTTCCTGTGTAAACAATAAACTCCAAAATCGACATGCAAGAGTGAACTTGTTATATCATTAGTGTGCCTAGTGGCGGGTTAGTTGCAAATCATAATCAAGCATAACAAGTACTCTAGGTTGACGGAAACTCACCGTTAACATCTCCCTGATGCTTAAACCTTGCTTGTACTCGAGTAAGTAATCCTTGCTTAAAAGGGAAATCAGCGTTGCCTTCTAATGTTGTCCCTGCACTTAGTCATTCATGACGAGGCAAATTGCTCTCTCTCTTAAGAATTTATTTTTAAAGTTCAAGTTGTGACCGACTTCTTTTTCATTATGGAAGATAGACTAACAATAAAGAACAAGCCACATTTAATAAATACGATGCTCTCAAACTTAAGTGAACTTCAAACCATTACCTTGTTACATGGAAGAATTTTCAAAAAGATGCATATCCAACATAAGTGAATATCTCTTGCAAAAGTTCATGGAAACACTAATCTCATCAAGTCACTCAAGCCTATACTAGATTATTTTCAACCTATTCTACTCATATGCGATAGTGGAAGGCTTATGTGGATCTTGGAAGGTTAAAAACAATCCTAGCAAAACATACATCCGAAATATTGTCAAATTAAGAGAGAGATCTATTGGAATTACCAAGACTCGTCAAAAAGGCCGTGGAAAAATAAATGTTGGAAAGAGAGGGATGAAACACACACATTTAGATAGGTGGACACATGCAAGTGGCAAATGGATGATCCCGACGCATGAGTGAAGTCCTCGTTATCGGATTGCACATGGTTGGAAGATTTGAGTATGGATTTGTCATCAAGGCACTTGAGAACTTATGAAGCAAAAAAAATCGAGGAGCATCTTTATTTTTTACTTTTATTTTATTTCCTTCTCATTTTCTCTCTTTCTTTTTTTCTTACATCATTCTTCTTCTTTTCCTTACTTTTCTTTTTCTTCTCTTCATAATTTTTCATTTTTCATTTTTTTCTTTTGCTCCTCAGGAACTTTTTCAACATAATACTTACATCACATTTGTTAGAGATGATGTAATGACTCCTCCCCCATGCTTGAACGATGCTCGTCCTCGAGCATAAAAGAGAGGGGGGAAATGACTGCTAAAGTAAGTATAAATTCCATAATCTTACGGAATATTTGAATCTCCATCGAGAATTTTACTCCATACTCAAATTGGGTTGTGGACAAGGAGGTGATCACAAAAAGATGTTTTTGGTTTAGGGTGGATGCCCAGCAAAGTTTGTGAAATTTTCGATGTGAAAATCCACAATGCATGGACAAAAAGGCTAGCATGAAAAAGTTACACAAAGGAATGACCAGCTTCTTAGTCTCGAAAATCAATCCTAATCCAACTCATCAAAACATATGTTTGCAATCTATGGGTTTTGTTATCATAAAACATATATGTATATGGCTTTGGTAGGTAGAACTTTGCAAGAGCATCACAAATATGTAGATAGCATAAAAGTTAAGTTTTCATAAAAACAACAAGTTATCCGGCTTTCCATAAACTTAAATCAAAGAGCAAAGATATGTATGTGGGTCTGGAGCATAGTCATTTCACCTCCACAAATAAAAGAGCCAGTATTTAAATTAATTTTAGATCATATAATCGAGAGCAATTAGCCAAGTCATGTATAACTTCATGTAGGTAAAACAAAGCAACAACTTTCATCATCTTTCCATAAGCATAGGCAATAAAAAAACATCGAGATGAACACATGGTCATGTCTATCTATTGAAAAGAAAAATAAACCTAGGTTTTCCTCCTAGTAGCCATGTTATTGTTGGAAGAGAAAAACAAAATGTTGCACCTAAGGTTGAAGGCATACTTACAAGCATTTATGTTTGGAAAAGAGAAGGTCCATGGAGATGGTACCATCCTTTGTAGTTCTTCGTTGCCTTCTTCCGACATCTCCATGTATCGATGTGGCTTTTGCTTTTGTCTTGGTTTATCAATGCTCTAAACTTTTGAATTTGATCTTGTATGCTTAATGGAGTCATTGGTCGCCCTTCTCTTCAATGTTGTCATCACCATCTCCTCTTTCTTGTTCTCATCATCTCCTTGCTGTCTTTTTCATAGATTTCCCCTCTGTCCAGAACAGAACATATATCGAAATATAGCTCTATTGAAAAGTTTATGAAATTACCTTTCCAATGTGTGGTCATTCATCGAAAACGGAGTTCAAACAAGGGAGCTATGCCCGTTTTACTTCAGCGCTGCGTGCTGTCCAAAACTGATTTCAGGACGTGTTGCACTCAGTGATTTGGGCATAACCGCTTGTAGGAACCTTCAATTTTCTTGATTCTTGATTTTTTGGAATCGTAACTTCACGGGGCTTCTAAATATCCAAAAATATTCAGTGTTTTCCCTTCGAGAGCACACAGAATTTTGATGAGATCGGTGGCTTCTTGCGCATTGATCCGGAGACGTCAATGATCTTGATCATTCTATCTTCTAGAGCGTCATGTTGCACTTCCGTGTTGAAGATTAAGGGTCTCCTCCGTGCTTAGAATTTTGCTAGGCATGTAAGTAGAAGACAAAGCATTTTTATCTTAGCCATCCTTCAATTTCCTTGTAGTGAGAGTCTTTATCTTGCCCGCAAGACGTTTTAAGCGCACATTCTACCCCAAGGTGACGGTTGGGAGTAGATAGAATTGCCAACAATCCAACAATACCTCCTAAGATTCTTAACTTGTGGCATAATTAGTCTAATGAGAAATAAAAACCTAATAAGTGTACGTAGTGTAAGGTGTGTATGCACATGATAGGAAAGCATATAAACAAAGACAATGTTTTCACCTAGTTCTAAACACCATGTTTACAACTAGGTTGCCGAATTTCTCCATAGCCACAAGGGTTGATAAATCTAGGGTTAAAACACCATGTCTATCCCTAGATCAATAACTCTTATAGCACAAGAAAAATTAAGCGCATTGCAAAGCTTATAAACTAACCAATGCAACATGAAAACATATGAAAAGCTAGCAAGGTTTATCGAACTTAACGATGATGGTCCGCAATCATGTTTAAACACCACGTTTACACAAGATCACAAAAGGAAAATACTCATAAGGCCTTATGAAGCATTAACATGGAAAATGAAGCATACATCCTTAAGTATATAAAACAACCAAGCCAACTATGTACAAAACATGTATACACAAAGAAACATCATGTTGATAACAAAATGCAATGCATGCAAATAAATAAATATGATCATGAACATGATGGTGGTTCTAAAAAGGAAAACTAAACTTAGATTAATAACCACAAGTTGATCATCATAGGATGGTGTCATTCATTATTCTCTCTAAGAAAGGAATAAAAACATAAAGAAACGGGTTGCCTCCCGAAAAACGCTTCATTTAAAGTCATAGAGTTCGACTTTCTCACATACCTTATTTTCGTCGCATAGCCATGGTCCCTCATGCAAGAAGAAAGGTACCAATGCAGCTTTAATTTACTTCCCATGTTGTGCTTGATCACTTATAGAAGACTTGCCCAAGGCATCCTTTTGCTTCATCGCTATCTCCTTCTTTATAAACCTTCGGTGCTGCCTTCACTCCATGAATTTTTCTTTAATGTATAGAACAGAAAGTATACCCAATCTCTACTCCATTGCATAGTGCACAAAATTTTCTTTCCAACGAGTCTTTATTTGCCCAAATCGGACTCCAGACAAGAGAGTTACGTCTGTTTTACTTCCGCGATGAAATCTGTCCTGAAATTTCAGAACGCGCAACGCTCAATGTTTTCTCCATAACTCCTTGCACGGGTCTTCAAATTTGTTGGTTCTTGATGCGTTGGAATGTCAACTTTATGGATCTTCTAGATATCTCATTTTCTTCACTTGTACACCTCTGAACAAGCTCTCAAATTGATGAAGACAGCAACATCTATTGCGGGATTTGGAGAGGTTAATGATTTATCTTGCAACTCTTTTAGGCATGACTTCTTTTTTAATTATTCGAGCCTTGTCTACATAGTTAGTAAAAATCAGTCCTTCTCCCGACATGTATTTTTTAAGTTCATTAGCTTGACCAAGCGCAAAGCATGATCGAAATTTACAAAACTTATTGTAAACATACGCATCCATAATTAACACCACATGCGAAATGTAGCAACAAGTCAAGGTGTATACAAAAGAAGCATATGTTTCATGCATAGCACTTAGCTCACCATTAGGAAAAGGTTCTTTAGGTGTGAGATTAATTGGTTCAAACATAAATTTTTCCTCTTTTTCATCCTCAAGAAAATCTAGCCTATCAACATGATCATTATTGGAACAAGGCATATAATTTAAACTATTATTCATACTATTGGTTGAGCATGAGTATTTGAATTTATTAACATCAATACCAATAATATCTTGATATTTCAGCATGTACCTTGACCTTAGAGCTTTTTCAACAAGAGTGATATTTGGTTCATCTAGTGGTGTTGAAGGCGAATCAATCTCAACGAGTGAAGGTGTCTCTTTGTTACCTTTTTGCACCCCCTCCATCTCATCATGTGGAACATGTAATCCATCAACTACATTTGCATTTGTCTCTTCTTTGAAGTCTTCATTGTCATCCCAATCTTCGTCTTCAAAGTCTTGTATGTTACTTTCTTTATCTCCCGTGTACCACATGTCGTCAAGATCGCTCATCGTTGATTCACTCTTTTCTTCATCCTTGAGTGCTTCCATGTCTTGATTTGCTAGTGTGTAGGCTTCAATAGCACACAAGCTATCACCGTGTGGGGAGGGGCCTTCTTGGAGTACTTGCTCTATGTCAACTCCTTCCCATTCATCTTCTAGCTTGAGTTCTATCTTCTCCCATTTATCCTTAAAGTCACTAGGCTCGTCACAGTTGTACTCTTCTCGTTCTTCATCATAAATCCTTGAGTTGTCAAACTGATCGATCCATCCTTCATCTCCTTCTTCTCTTTCTTCTTCAAATATCTTTTGGATTGATTCTCCACTCATCTCTTGATCAAATATATCTTCAACTAGTTTGGCAACGTGTCGGCGTTCCTCCTTCCTTCGGTAGTTGATTAGTGGGGCAAAATCAACTTGAATCCAACCAGATTGATTGAACTCCGCCAATGGTCCAGCATTCCACATACTTCGGCCTACATTCATGTTAGTTTCAACATTTTTAACATCCGAAATGACTTCTCTTACCTTGGGAAGTGGATCTTCAATTTCTTGTATGGTCGGTTCATCTTCCTTGACTTCTGGTTCATCTTTTTCAGAAAATTCAGCAATCACCTTGGGCTTGCTTTTGTCGTTTTGCTCCTCTCGACAATGTCTTTGCCAATCTCGTTGCGATCTTTGTCCATTGCTTATCCTTTGTAAGATTTGTGCAGCTTCACTAATTGTTTTATCCATTATATCACCGCCTGCACACATGCTTACAAAACGAGACGAGTTAGGGGTTAGTGAAAAATAAAACGTATGCAACATCAAGTCACCGGAAATCCCAAGTTCGGGCCTCGCTCAAGTAGTTCATTAAAACGGTCCCATGCTTCATCAATTCCTTAATCCTCTCTTTGCTTGAAAGTAAGCACTTGTCTCCTTAAGTCTTGGACCTTGCTTATGGGAAAGAACTTCAAAAGAAACTTCTTCACTAGCTCATCCCAATTTCCTTTTGCTTCAACGGACGCAAGTGTGTACCATCTTCGCGCTTTGTCTTCGAGAGAGAACGAAAAAAAGATTTCACTTGAACCAAGTGGCCGGAACTCCTTCTTGTTGCACTGTGTTGCATATCATCGTGAATTCCTTAATGTGTCTATATGGGTTGTCATCCTCCAATCCTCTAAGTTGTTTTATTGCCACTAACTTGATGATTCTAGGCTTCACTTCATATTGGGTTGTAGCAAGTGCCAAATCTGATTTTTGCATCTCAATGTCTTTCATTGACGGCATTGCTAGCTCCCTTAGCGACATCTCTTCGTCTTCCAATGGTGAGGTGAACAAATCCATCTAGGCACAAGAAAAGTAGAAGGAAAAACAAAAAAAGATTTTTTTCTAGAAAATAAGGGTTAGATGTTAGTAATCAACAAAATTAATACTAGATTAAACGTAGCAAACTGGCTTGCTCCCCTGCAACGACGCCAAAAAAAGGGGCTTGTTGACGGTTGAAACATGTAACAACCTTCAATCCGCAAGCGTACGGACCTACACCTTTTTCACCACGGGGTGACCCCCAAGGTTCTTGTCAATCCGCTGAGCAAGGGCATTGCTAGCGCTTAACCAAGTACTAATCTAGTTGATGGGAAACCTTTGAAAGGGGTATTAAATTAAAGGTAAAGACAATCTAACCTATGTTAATCTAAGAAGTCTAAGATGAAACTAGATGGCAAAGGGTGGACACAAGAGAAAGATTAAGATAGATAAGCGTTCCCTCCCTAGGGTTTAGGATCACATGAACATGCATCTACTACATGAAAAGGGTGTTGCCTACACTAGCTTCATGGTGGTTATGCAGCCGCTAAGCCTTTTCCCTCCACCGTACTGTCACTATGCAAGGTAATCAAACACTTTCACGTATAACCGCATCTATACCTAAGCATACATAGGGTTAAGCTAATCACCACGATTACCACAAACCCTACTAAGAACACATGTTGTACATGCATATGTGAATAAACAACTCGCATAGACATAGACCATTAAGCATTGAAAGGCATAGTGTTCATGTAGGGATCACATAACATGTATCCATCTAACCCTAGGGATGAACAGAGACATTACCCCATCATCTTATAAGGATTGAAGGACATAGGGGTGATGAAGACTTCGGAGAACGTCGTCAATGAAGATGGCGGCAATGAAGCTTGGGAACACCCCTAGGCCAGCGGCTTGGAGTCCTCCTCTTGCTTCCTTCCCTCTGCCGGCGTTGATCCTTGCGACGAGCTCATCCAACTCTATCCCTCATCTTGTGGTGGCGATTTTTTGGTGAATGGCGCCGGTAGAATGATTTGTTCGATGTGGCGGCGGATGGAGGAAGAGGCAATAAATAGACGAACACCTAGGGCAAAGGGGGCGCCGAACCGGGCCTGGAGTGGGCTGGGCCGGTCGACCCAGGCCGGCCGACCCAGGCCCATTTCGGCCCTGGTTTCCTCCCCGGTTGCTTCTCGTGTGATTCTTTATTTGTGTGCACTTGCATGTGGGCCTTAGACGTCGTTTCCTTCACGGTTAATGCTTGAATCCTTGGTATCCAAGCTTCGCTGTTTTCTGGTTGAGTCCCTGAAGACTTGCATGTTGACGCTTTGGTCCTTGGGTCATTTGGAGTCATGTATATCGCGTGTCTTGACTCTTGTCGGGCTTCATGATCTTCTTCCAAAGTGTTTGTGAACTTATCCCGAAAGTTTCCTCTTTAGCGTAGATTTCCTGTGTAAATAATAAACTCCAAAATCGACATGCAAGAATGAACTTGTTATATCATTAGTGTGCCTAGTGGCGGGTTAGTTGCAAATCATAATCGAAACCAATGCATACAAGTACTTGGAAATTCACTGTCAACAAGTAGCAAGTAGTCCACAAGGAGCATATGGATGACCATATTCACCTTGACAACAATATACACACTTTTCCTTTTAAAGATTATAAGAAGGCTTATTCATTCTTCTCTTTATGGTGATTATGCATACATCTAAAAAATAATTAATTTAAGTGCACAACAGCAAGGAGGTGGTTTTCAATACTGAACTTATTTACCTAACACTACCATGGGGTTCAAGAATACAAAAGAAATGATTTTTCCATTTATTTCACTAAGAAGCCTATAATGGTTCCTTCACTTTTATTCAACAAAAAGCTTTATAAAAACAAGGACACTGAACAACAAGCACCCAAGTTGGAGCTTTGAAAGTAAACTATATAAAGAATAACATTTCTGGCTAGCATAAATGAAATAAATGTACACAAAAATAAATATAGCATTTCTGGAGCAAAACTTTATCCTACATCAACTCTGATCTAAAACAAGCCTAGGAAACCAACAAACACATCCATAGCTATTATAGATCTTGATCTACGCATTTATGATTAAAAACAAGTGTAAATCAGGAATGAATATTTATATCACTCCAAAAATCATGATTAATTCAGTAAAGGTGCATCTAGGCATACTATGACTATTCCCAGAAGTAGAGCTCAAAAATTTATTTACTTTTTGCTACAAAAATCATTAAGGCAAACAAGGGATAAATACAAGATAAATCATAATAAAAGATTCATTCTGTAACTTTGTGCAAATGTTTGCACAGGGCCCACACATGCTAGTAGTCACAACATATCCAAAAATCAGCTCATGAACATGTGTAGGTTTCGAACTGCAACAAAATTGGATCAAACTGATTTTAAATTTTTATGCACAAATTACAACTCAAAAGTATATACAACTTTTACCAAAGATGTAGTTCTACTCACAAGGAATACAACAAAATTGGTTTCACATTTTTCTGATTTTTCCTTGAATTTCTAGAGATTTTACAAGACACTGGACTTAGTTGAGAGGAAACTTAAACAAAGACTATAACAGACAGGTCCCTAGATCGCAGATTTGCCCCTGGGAAGAACTCAGACCACGCAATTGGGTCTCTGGCGCCATGGCCGGCGAAGGGAGCTCGATTCCGGGGAGGGGAAGGCTTGTCTCGGCCGGTAAAGGACGGAGGAAGCACTAGTGATCACCTGGGGTTCGATTCCGAGGGTTGGTTGGGGCGGAAGAGTGACCGGCGACGAAGTTCGGCGACGCCCGGGGTCTGCGTCCGCGGGACAGTCTGCTCCGTTGAGTTGGCCGACCGTGGAGGCAAGCAAGTTGCCGGCAAAGCTCTAGTGGGGTTGGTGTAGCCGACGGAGAGCTCAAACGGTAAGGGAGGCAACCGAGGAGTGGAGCTTGTCATGGCGGCAATGGCGAGCGGAACAGGCGGGCGGCGGCGACACACGCACGGGAGCAAGTTGGCCCCATTTATAGGCAGACAAGTGGAGGGCGGTTAGCGTACGTCAATGCACGGCATGGTCGCGACATGGGCGAAGGGCGGTGGGCGACGTGCGGTGCGGTGCGGCGGCGACGCGGTTGGGCGGTCGGCGTCGATGGTGCGGCGCTGCCCATGCGCGTGTGGCGCGTGGCGCAAGGGGATAGGGTCGGGATGGCGGTGTGATTTAGAGCGGATTTAGAGCGGGCCCACATTGCGCATGTGGGGGAGCGTGCCCCTAGGCGTCCGGGCCCAGCCAGCGGCGTGGGTGCCCGGCCTGGCGCCTGTCGGCACGCGACGTCACGCAGGAACGCGTTCCGGCGTGAAAACATTTTAGACTAGCCTGGTTTGACCTAGTGTAACTCTAAAAGTTGAACTGAAGTGCACCAAGATTTGAATAGGAAAGTTGTAGATCAGGTTACCCTCTACAACTTTTAAAAAGGTCGATGGTGTTTTGATCAACAGATTGTGCACAAAAGGCATGCCAACCTGGCAGATTTCATGGCACCGATGAAGAGTGATGTGCTACATTGACCAAGGTTTTCACCCATTTATGCTTCAAATCTCAAATGCCACTCAACATGAAAGTTGAGTCCCTCGACAAACTGCACAACTTTTACATTGGGAGAATTTGAAGTGTTTATGTGAAATTTGGAGAACGCGACAAAAGTTCCCGAAGAGCTATGGGTGTCAAAGGGTTTGGGTGGGGGTCTGACTAGATTTGACCAAACCTTGACCAAAGTTGACCATTAGTTGATCATTAGTGATTATCGGCTAGGTTTTCGAGGTGATGGCCCAGGTTGACTCTTGTTTGACCAAAGACAACTAGTTTGACCCGATCATTAGGGTTAATGAATCCGGCTGAAAACCTGGGGCGTCACAGCCTACCCCCCTTAAAAAGAATCTCGTCCTGAGATTCGACAACCAGATTAGGACGATTCCTTCGAACAAGATAAGGGTTACAAAGGGAGGAAGACAAATTCTCTTACACTTCTCGACATCGAGAATCCAGATAGGATAAAAGATACATGGTGCTCTCCTCACTGCCTCAACATAGCTCATGAGGAAGCGGGCGATGAATGTGCACATGAAAAGCTAAGAGCAGACATATCCCGCCTGCAATGCAGAGATACATCCCTACAAGCGTCCATCGAAGGGACTCGAACACCTCCATGAACTGAGCCATGGTTGGCGATGTAGGCTGGGGTTCTTTTCTCGGTCTTCTTCTGAGCTTCTTCTGGAGGTTGTCGACGAAGACGGAGGGAGAGCTCGCTCGGCGAGGAGTGGAACAGACGGCAGAGATGGGCTAGTGGTGGGTTGGCCAAAAACTAGCCGGAGGGATAACAAAGAGCAATGGTGATGTCGAGCTCGAAAGGAGGCGAGACTTGGTAATGGCGACACCGCGGGAGGGCTTTCCTTGTATGCCTCAGCGGGACCGCAACGGTCATCCATAACCATCTATGGTAGGGGCCGGCGAAGCGATGCAGTGATGGCAACACGGGGCTCGATAATGGTCGGCCCGTGAGGTCTCGGCGACGTGATCGTGGCCGCGGAAAGAGATGGCAGAGTGATGCTATGACGTTGTACCGTCATGGCACGGAAAAGGATGGGGTCCAACGGGTCTGAAGAACTGACCTTGATGGCCCATGAAAATCTCTGCTCCTACCTCTTCAACTTAGCCGATTGATTTGATTTGATGCTAAGAGAATATTGAGATTGAATGTAAAGAGACCAAGTTGAAAAAGTGATTACCAAAAGAGATTTCTATGAAGAAAAGGAAGACTAGTAAACAAATATTCACCAGATTTGTTTACTAAGATCTCTGAATTTAATCTTGAAAAACAACTAAGATGTAAGGATGGATAAAGTGTTTTACCATCAAAAGTCCATGGTGGTTGTTCACAAAACAATAAATGATGGTAAGTCATAGGGAGTAGTGTTCTCGAGTAGAAACAATACCCATGAAATTACGCTGACCTTGCTTCACTTGAATATTTGGCTTCTTGTCTTGATTACCCTTATGTGCTCTGGAACCTTGCCTCTGAGGATGGGGCTTGTTCTGCCTAGGGTTCGGGCATTTATTGGCATAATGCCTGGGTTGTCTACAATTGTAGCAAATACGGGGCGGAAATTCTTTAGGCTTGGAGGCTTGTTGATGTGGCTTCTTGCCGCTGTCGTCACCTTGTTTGCCCTTGTGAGGACAAAATTCCTTGTAGGTAACTCCCCACTCACTCAAATCCATTTCGGGGAATGCTCGCTTGTGGCTCCGGCTTTTCCCTTCTTCCTTTGTAAGATCCATTGGTAACTTTGGTGGTGGTAGTAGAGAGTCAGAGGTGTTGAGTTGATTCTGATTCATATGATCCATCAACAAATTGCATAAGTGGGCCTGCTCAACCATAGACGTAAATAACGCCTAAGAGAGACCGTTAGTTAAACTAGTTTGAGATAGCCCTTGATAACGATCCTGGAGCACTGAATTTTGTTCTTCCAACATCTTGATTGCACCGACAATGGTGTCTATATCAGCCTGAGTAGGTACTCGGGGTGAGCAAGACTCATAGGGTCGAGGTTTCTCTGGATCTTTTCTGGTGGAGCTCATGGTCTGAGCGACCAAATTTGGTCCATCTAGATGGGCGCCAAGGGAAGGTTGCTGCTGCAGCCCCTGGGCAAGCTGTTGCTGCGTCTGGAGGATTTGGCACAACACTCTTGTTTGAGCCATCATGAATGCCTCTACAATCGTCTTGGGTGGTGGTGGTGGTGGTGGTAAGTCACTACCGCTACTCGACACACCAAGACCACTCGGGGAGCTGCACGTTGGTCCCACCATCTGAAAGATTTGAGCTTCCATTAAGCACACATTCATAAGCTTGTCCTCACAAGCAGAACATGTACGACGAAAACCCAATTTGAACAAAAGTCTGACTCGGGGCAACCGCAATGTTCTAGAACTAAGAATTTCGTGCGCTCAGCTCAAGACTACGAGGATTCATGACTCCAGTGTGCATTACAATGCAAAGGTTTCGAGCGACTAGATATCCAACTTGGAATCAAAAGCTAATGTTATCACGTTTGGAAGAATTTGGTACGCGGGTCTTATTCTGGCGGTTGCGAACAAAAATTCCCAACTCAAACACTAGAGTCCCAAAAATTTCCAAATTTTACCAGTAACTCAGTGATATAAATATGCACATTTTTGGTATTCAAAAGTAGATCTAGATTGGATTGGAACGTGCTTGAAACATTCCATTTTCAGAGGAAGGTTACCCAGAAAAACAGCAGGACAGAGACTTACTAAACTGATCATAACTCCTGATAGAAAATTCCTAAAATCACGAGAAATTCACAGTAGATGATAAATCTGATAAGAAACAACTTTACTAAAGGATGTATAGTCAGATTACTCACAGATTTGGCTCTAAAAATTATGAACTGACAGCAACAGAATCTGCCCGAAATTTCCTAAGATCAAAAGAGAGGATAACCTTGTCTAAGATCAAGCAATCACCCTAGGAAACATTACTGAAACATACAACAACAAATTCTAGGTTCGACAAGATTTTAATCATGATGCACACGCCTTAAAGGACCTCACACACATGGATCACGAAAGACGTAGTTAGTGCCGGTAGCAAGCTTATAATCGACTCTCCCTATAATAACTAGTCGGAGCTACTCGATTCGCACTTAGCGACTTACGGAACGTTGTTAGGGTATCTGCATAAGAGAACTTCTGTGTCAGCACGTCACGGAAGCGTCCACATACATTATCGTTCACTATAGAAACGATATCCATGCATAAAGCCGCTGCATGGACAGCGTCCAACCTCAGACACCCTCTGTTTGAATGGAGTGTATCCTTGCCTCGCATATTCGTCATGCGGAATGCACACGTATGGCAAAATGTGGCGACACCACAACCAATGACATGTTCATCCTGAATAGAGCATGTTATCCTTCGTATAACTTTCATACGGAAAGCACACGTATAAGACACGTGAGCGACCAGACGAGAAGATGGGATCCGTTGAATAGATCACTCCATCAACCTTCGCAATTCCCGTGATGCGGAACAACACACATATAAAACACGTGGCATCATCTAGTTTGTCTGTGCAAGAAAGTAAGTCTGATATAAAGTAAAGTGCCGGAAGTTAGCAAAATAAACCATAGATTCTTATGCCACCTTAAAGACCCCAAAATTCCCTCCAGGGCCTCTCGATCTAGATTATTCCTTAACGATCCAACGGATTTTCAAAATTCAATCAATCTTGGCAAGTTTTATTGTAAATCATGTGATTAGTATTAATCTAATCACTCCGGTGCATACAGATGCTCTGATACCAACTGTGACAACCCCATCCGAGATAATTCTGTACTATCGCCTAAACCACTCCATTTGGTTATTAAACGATAATAAAGAACCATCCTGTTGAGTGTTGCCTGGTTTACGCCCGGTAAATCACTTGAAACACACAGAGAGGATCAAACGTATGCATTAAAACTCCCACGAAGGAGAGTCCAGGGTGCCTTACAAATTAACATCAAATTCCCTGTAGGGTCCATTATTACAAACCATAGTTCTTGACATGAAAGTGAATGGTTCCGAGTTTATAAAACAGCGGAAGATAACTAATCGGTACGATAACATCATAGGAGGCCTATTCATGATGCAATCACTCGTCATCATCCACCCATTCTAGCTCCCAGCCGGGTGGAATCTCTCCAGGCCACACATCACATGCATTACTTAGAAACAACATTTAAATAGAAAGGCTGAGTATACTAATACTCAGCAAGGCTTACCCATCTGAAAGAAAGGCTTTACCTCTAATCATGCAAGGCTTTTGGCTAGTGGGTTTTTTTTTGCCAAAAAGCTACTAAGTAGTGAATCCTTACTTGCACATTTTAGCTCAAGTTCTAGTAGGAGTAATCATTACTAGATAAGCAACTATTACAATCATAGTTGTACAATACAATTAATCAAATAATAATCTTCACAAAGTTTCATCATAAAGGGATATCATGGCCAGTAGATTAAGTAGTCTCAGATAACGCTGAGAGGCCGACAATCGATTGATTTAAACCTTGAAAGGTGGACCTAAAAACACGGGAGGTGCCCTCACTAAGAGTTCACCAACCAGGCGGTTCCCGTCATTCTTCGGTTTGGGAATAATAGCTCACAGTCTTAAGTACAAGGTTTATCTGGGCTACGCCACCAAGGTCACCCAGCCTCACGCATGCACTCAGGTGGAGAGCCCGGGGCCGCAACACTAAGAGTAGTGATAGTAAAATCTCGTACCGCCTCATTTAGGTACTAGGCTTACCGTGCCCATTTCCGACAAGTGCTTAGTACTTTCAAACACTTAACCAACGAAGCCACTGGACCGGAGCCCAAATCCCATGCTCTTACCACATGAGCAATCCATATATAAACATGGTGATTGCATAAAGGAGATCATATTCTCGCGAGTGATGACGAACATCACTCGACTTGTACCGGATCCTTAGAGCATAGAAACTAGCGACCCAACATGCTAGTAAAAGAACATAGGTACTTAAGGATCATGCAACTAGGGTTTCAATTCAACTCATGAACGTAAATGCGCATAAAATAACAATGATAAATTCAGAAGCTTTATATTACACATAGGTTAATGATTAAACCGGGGCTTGCCTTCGTCAGCACAAGCAGTCACACAACCTTCCGGACTTTGGTCCGGGTCTTGCTCTACGGTCACGTAGTGCACGTCTCCTCCTGCTCCCTCGTCCTCATCAATCGGCACGAGCGTGTAGCTACCGTCGAGAACTTCTACACGGAGGATGCACATGCATTAATTAGAGTGTAACTAATTCAATTTAATCAAAATAGTACCAAGCAGTCCACAAGGAGCATATGGATGACCATATTCACCTTGACAACAATATACACACTTTTCCTTTTAAAGATTATTAGGAAGGCTTATTCATTCTTCTCTTTATGGTGATTATGCATACATCTAAAAAATAATTAATTTAAGTAAACAACAACAATGAGGTGGTTTTCAATACTAAACTTATTTACATAACACTACCATGGGGTTCAAGAATACAAAAGAAATGATTTTTTCCATTTATTTTACTAACAAGCCTATAATGGTCCCTTCACTTTTATTCAACAAAAAGCTTTATAAAAAGCCAAACATGTAGCTGACTGAGCCCACTGATCTAAAACAAGGACACCGAACAACAAGCATCCAAGTTGGAGCTTTGAAAGTAAACTATATAAAGAACTAGGGGATACCCCCGCACGTTGTTGCGGAAATTTTTAAAACAAAATTTTAAGGTGAAATGAGGAAGTCCAAACACAAAAGTGATTACATGGAAACATTCGTTGAGAGCGAATCATTCTAAAATGATTGATCCTAATGTATTTTAGCTGTGGGAATTTTGTGTTGTGCTACGTATAAATACATGCTATTAGCCACAGAAAATCAGTTGAAAACATAAATAGATGGTTGGTGGATAATGACATGGCATGTAGTGGACGGTGACATGGCATCTAGTGGGTCATGATGTGGAATGCTTGCATGTTGAGAGAAATGATACTATGACTTTTAGTGGGTCTCACTTATATAAGTTTTATAGATAACATTTCTAGCTAGCATAAATGAAATAAATGTACACAAAAATAAATATAGCACTTCTGGAGCAAAACTTTATCCTACATCAACTCTGATCTAAAACAAGCCTAGGAAACCAACAAACACATCCATAGCTATTATAGATCTTGAACTACACATTTATGATTAAAAACAAGTGTAAATCAGGAATGAATATTTATATCACTCCAAACATCATGATTAATTCAGTAAAGGTGCATCTAGGCATAATATGACTATTCCCAGAAGTAGAGCTCAAAAATCTATTTAATTTTTGCTACAAAAATCATTAAGGTAGACAAGGCATAAATACAAGATAAATCATAATAAAAGATTCATTCTGTAACTTTGTGCAAATTTTTGCACAGGGCCTACATATGCTAGTACTCACAACATATCCAAAAATCAGCTCATGAACATGTGTAGGTTTTGAACTACAACAAAATTGGCTCAAACTGATTTCAAATTTTTATGCAAAAATTACAACTCAAAAGTATATACAACTTTTACCAAAGATGTAGTTCTACTCACAAGGAATACAGCAAAACTGGTTTCACATTTTTCTGATTTTCCTTGAATTTCTAGGGATTTTACAAGACACTGGACTTAGCTGAGAGGAAACTTAGACAAAGACTATTACAGACAGGTCCCTAGTTCGCAGATTTTCCCCTGGGAAGAACTCAGACCATGCATTTGGGCCCCTGGCTCCTTGGACGGTGGAGGGAGCTCGATTTCGGTGAGGGGAAGGCTCATCTCGGCCGGGAAAGGGCGGAGGAAGCACTAGTGATCACCTGGGGTTCGATTCCGAGGGTTGGTTCGGGCAGAAGAGCGGTCGGCGATGAAGTTCGGCGGCGCCCAGGGTCTGCGTCCGCGGGACAGTCCGCTCTGTTGAGTTGGCCGACCGTGGAGGCAAGCTAGTGGCCGGCAAAGCTCTAGTGGGGGTTGGTGTAGCCGGCGGAGAGCTCAGACGGTAAGGGAGGCAACCGGGGAGTGGAGCTTGCTGTGGCGGCAATGGCGAGTGGAACAGGTGGGCGGCGTCGACACACACACGGGAGCAAGTTGGCCCCATTTATAGGCGGACAAGTGGAGGACGGTTAGCGCACGTCAATGCACGACATGGGCGAAGGGCGGTGGGCGACGTGCGGTGCAGTACGGCGGCGACGCAGTTGGGCGGCCGGCGTGGACGGCGCGGCGCTACCCATGCGCACGTGGCGCGTAGCGCAAGGGGATAGGGCCGTGATGACGATGTGATTTAGAGCGGGTCACCTTGCGCACGTGGGGGAGCGTGCCCCTCGGCGTCCGGGCCTAGCCAGCGGCGTGGGTGTGCGGTCTGGTGCCTGTCGGCGCGCGACATCGTGTAGGAGCGCGTTCCGATGTGAAAACATTTTAGACTAGCCCGGTTTGACCTAGTGTAACTCTAAAAAGTTGAACTGAAGTGCACCATGGTTTGAATAGGAAAGTTGTAGATCAGCTGACCCTCTACAACTTTTAAAAAGGACGATCGGTGTTTTGATCAACAGATTGTGCACAAAAGGCATGCCAACCTGGCAGATTTCATGGCGCCGATGAATAGTGATGTGCTGCATTGACCAAGGTTTTTCACCCATTTATGCTTCAAAACTCAAATGCCATTCAACATGAAAGTTGTGTCCCTCGACAAACTGCACAACTTTTACATTGGGAGAATTTGAAGTGTTTAGGTGAAATTTGGAGAACGAGGCAAAAATTCCGAAAGAGCTATGGGTGTTAAAGGGTTTGGGTGGGGGTTTGACTAGATTTGACCAAACCTTGACCAAGGTTGACCATTAGTTGATCAGTAGTGATTGTTGGCTAGGTTTTCAAGGTGATGGCCCAGGTTGACTCTTGTTTGACCAAAGTCAACTAGTTTGACCTGATCATTATGGTTAATGAACCTGGCTGAAAACCTGGGGCGTCACAATGTTGCCGCCTCCTAGACAGCTTGGAGATTGTGGTTCTATTGTGCGCTTCAAATAAGATTGTGAAGGTGCCATTGGAAGATCATTGTGAGTGGGTGTGTGCTCACCTCGTCGGAGCGGTGAATAGCAACTCCAGTGGAATCGTGGGTTGAAGAGGTTCATTGGTCCCAACCGGCTCAAAGATCAAGCGGTGCCTTGATAGAGGAGCGGTTGAGTATTGAATCCTCCTCAACGTGGATTATAGGTGATCGCCAAGTCATCGGCACCACAAAAAAAATTTGTCTCTTGTGTTTGATTAATTACTTTGCTCATTTTCTTTCAAGAAATTTACTTTGAGCATTTTACATTCTAGAGATTGAATTGTATCTTGTCACCCTAGGTTGCAATTCTCAACATGGGCATAGAGTAACTAGAGATTTAATTCTCCTTGTGTTTTTAATTAAATTTATCTAGTGTTGTGATTTTAGTTAAAACCGCCTATTGACCCCATCTAGTTGGTATCCTAGATCCTACACATGGTCATCCAAGGCACATGGGAGGTCAACACGAGAAGGGCGATTGCCAAGGAGGAGGCAATGGTGCATAGGAGGCGCTCCTCGGGGCGGATAGCTTGTAGTGGCAGAGAGCGCAGGGTGCTGAGAGGAATAGAGAGATAGGGAGGAAAGGAGACAAGAAAGAGAGGAAGATGAGAGTATGTGGGATCCATCACCACATGACCCAATTTGAATGATTTTAATAGTTGAATGGTCAATTTTTTTTTGATTTTGCGGTATTATCTTGCTATAACAAACATAGAGTAGACTTTCGTGGCACCCTTTTGCGGTTTCATGACAATGAGTGTGGTTGATATATCATAACATAATTATTCTTTTGTTAAGCAGTATAATAGCTGACTTAAGCCTTATTTGCGAAACACGTATATATATTTTCATCGCGTTTGTTGTGGGGTATGAATTTTCTCATACTGTCAAGAAGAATAAGAAATTTTGAATGGAAGGGTTGATCCATCATTCTTCAATTTTTTTCAATTATTCTTCCACTTGTTTGCATTGCATGCATGCTCAATAGCTATGCACCATCACTTGACGAGCGCGTGGACGGAGAGCATGATGATGAGCGCCGTGCACACGGCGGCCGCCAGCATGAGCCCCGCGGAGACGTAGGCGAGGTTGAAGAACCTGTCCACGTCCCGGTTGAGCCTGGCCAACTCCGGCGAGCCGTCGGTGCCATCGAGCACCCCGTCGAAGTAGCGCTTCACGTCGTGGGTGAATCCGAGCCCCGCCGCGGCGCCCGCCGCTAGCAGCAGCGCGAAGGCCACGTCGGCGAAGACGAGGAGCAGCGCTGCCACGCCCTCGCCGACGAGCGGCTTCCTCCGGGCAATGGCCACGGCCGCGAACGGGAGCTGTAGCAGCGTGTAGGCGCACCCGATGACGGCCACGGCCAGGACGTACCGGTACGCGTAGACGTCCTTGAAGGTGACCTTTTGCGGCGGATCGCCGGCGTCGCCTTCGATCGTGAGCTTGTCGGTGGCGATGACGGCGAGCGAGGCGGCGAGGAGGGCGAGGGTGAGGAGACGGAGGATCAGGACGGCGGCCGGCAGAGCGGCGGTCGTGGACGCCATTGTTGTTAATAGCTCAACAACCTTAGCTAGGTTGGCTTGTTCACGATCGAGGCCACCGGGTTTTATAAACGGCAGAAGCATGCAGTATCATGCGCTGCAGCTCTCGCAGGGCTAGAGATTGCTTTGCTGGTTTCTTTGTGCAGGTCGCCAGGTCGCCATGCCTGTGTGTCGGTGTGTTCTTGGAGCTGATGGACAAGACGGCCGCGACATTTGGCACGGCCTCCGGCGGGATATTGTTGACTGTTCCAACTCTTTGAACCAGTCTCACCTGCTGTGCCGGTTTGTCAGTTCGTCTGAATCGACAGGACAACAGGGACGACGGGAGGGAGATCCAAGGTCTTGTTCGCTGGGCTTTTCAGCCACGAGCTAGAGGTATTTTTGTCGCACTAAATCGGCACTAATAACCCATTAATCCTAGTCAGTATTTTTCTCGGAGCCTACCCTGTCCGGACTAAGTTCCGGGGAAGGGTTTGATCTCCTGTGGCCGCTTCTGAGGTGAGCTTGTGGCCCATGGCAGCCTCGGCCGGCATCGTGCTCTCGTGTGCTGACCTATCTCGGGGCCTAAGTGCAACAGAGGTTCGCCGGTGTGCAGCGTGGTGACAGTGGCAGTTGGCGCATGCTGCGGGTTGCTTTCGCCTTCAGCGCCCTCTTGTGTTGATATGAGCTCTTCCAGTAGGTGTCGGTCTGCCGACGAGCTGAGTAAGGTGTTGTGACTCTTGTGTCGTTGGTCTGGTAGAGGGGAGCCGAAACTCGCCCTCACGCTACTGATGGTCGCGATTAGTGTTGTGGTTCAACTTATTTTTCGTTCGTCGGGTCGGCATTCGACAGAGCTTCGGGCACAAGTCTTACCCGGCTATGGTGTCGGTGTCAACAATGGCGACACGAGTGTCATAATTCTCGTTGGAGGCATTTGTTGGGAGACTTCCTGCTTGGTCTTTGTTTTTCCAGGTGAAAACCTTTCTCTAGTTATCGGAGGAGCGATGGCGGCGGCTTCGACATCTTTTCATTCTTAGAGGCGTTGCTCTGAAAATCATGTTGACCTACTTCAACTGTGGAGGATTGGCTAGGCGAGCGTTTGAAAATCATGAAGTTTGGATGGAGAAGAAGTTTGAAGTTTAGTCTTCTTTTTTGTCTTAGTATTTTTTTCTTGTTTCTTTCTTTTCCTATGTGTGAGGTTTAGAGTCTAAGTGCTCAGGTTCGTGCAACTTTTGGCCGTATATATCTACTTGTGAATATAGAGGCCAGATTTTAATCCTTAATTAAAAAATAAAACTTCTCTCACAACAAAGAGCACTAGCCAACAGAACAAGCTCCAAAAACAACAGGCTGTGATGGCCATTATATATAGCCTGATGAAGTGATTATTCATTTATGTGTGAGGAGAAGCAACTTGGCTATCCATGTGTTGGTTTTCTCTTTTCTGTATTGATATATCTATACTATAAAGAGCAAAAACAATTGAAAATGTTTCTCACCCAATTTATGCCTTTCTTACCCCTCACTCCGACCAACCCGTCATCTACTTGAATGACCAGATAGAGGGTAGACCCATAAAAATCGCAATTTATAGAACATTTCTGCCGAAAAGTAAAAGTTTTTCTCACCGAGGGTGTTTGTACCCCCTGCACCCGCAGTGGCCCCCACTACAGTTGCTGTTCACCGAGGTCGCTTTTTTTCCTGACCGTCGTAGCACACTTGCGGCGCTCCCCTTGTCCCCTGCCATTGTGTCATCATAGCTCCCCCCGCAGCAGCGCAGCCATATGGCCGAGCCCCGCGCGCTCTCCTGAACGCCCCCCACGGAGCCCTCTCCTACTCCCTCGTAGCCATGGGCGAGTGCTGCCCCCTCCTGAACGCCACCATGTTGTGCTTCCCCGAGTTGTACCCCGTCATCCGTGACCTTACCCACCCATCGTGCCCCCAAATTAGATGAAGAATGAGGCTCCTACGATGCAGCGGTCCTCCACTTCCATATCTGCGGCGAGACGGTGGCGGTGCTACAGGGGAGACAGGGGAGTTTAAGGCAGCGGGGTGCGGTCGTGTGGATGGGAAGAAGAGGGGACCAACGCCCATGACAACAAGCACTTCCACGGGGGGCACCCTTAGCAGCCATGTTCTCGTAACATTGGAAACAAGGAATGGGAATATACCTGAGCATTTTGAGCCCGGCCCGACCCGTCCCGCTGGCCCGGCCCGCCCACGAATCTTACTGGACGGGCGTGGGTAGAGATCTTGAAGCCCGCAAAATTTTTTTTGGCCCGAGCCCGGCCCGAAATTCTGTTTTTAGTTGTTTTACACTATAAAATGCGCGGGCGACCCGCCCAAGCCCGGCCCGAAAAGTGAGGCCCGACGCGTCCAGTGGGATGGTCATGGGCAGGATTTTTTCGGCCCGAAATAACAGAATTTTTTTTGAGCCCGGCCCGAAAAATGCTCAGGTCTAAGTGGGAACATGGGACATGGAACATCACTTTGAGAAACATTGGGAACAAGGAATGGGAAAGCATTCGAGCAGTAGAAGAGATTTTTTTTGTAATAGCAGATTAAGTTTATTAGGTCTGAATACATGTGCTTCCCTGACGATTACTTCTGATTTGAATCAATGTTTCTTTGTAAGTGGTGTATAAATCAAAATAGGGGGGGGGGGGGGGGTGTTAGGTTAGGTGTTCCAAACCTAGCTACTCAAGATGACCCTTTTCAGTTGTCCAAATTTGGCATGCTAGATGCGAATGGTAAATCGAGTAGCACCATCAAATTACCGTCAGCTGCAGCAGTACTCTCCGATCCACCATTCACTAGCTCGGAGAGTGCTGGTGCAACGGGTGCTGGCACCAATAAGCAAGAGGGGTCTCCAAATCAAAATAACAAAGGGGGTTTGGCTGGGCGAACCGAACCTAGCTACTCAAGATGACCCTTTTCAGTTCTCTAAATTTGGTATGCTACATGTGAATGGTAGATCAAGTAGCCTAGTAAAATTACCCTCAGCTGCAGAAAGCAGTATGTAACTATAGCTCGGAGAGTACTAGTGCAGTAGGCCAGTAGTGTTGGCACCAATAGGCAAAAGGGTATCAAAGGCTATTTTTCAATGCTTTCTTCAGTTATGGTTAATAACAAGTGCCCATTTGGAAGTTGGAACAACCAATTGAATTGATAGATTTTGAAAATGATAAATGGGCGCATACAAAGGTCAACAGACATGAGAAAGCGATTCATGTCAAATTCAAAAATCAAACGTGTATGCATGTTCCATGTGACAACAATTATTTTTTCATGTTACCAATTTGAAATTCAGCTATGTTGTGATTCAAACAGTCAACCTATTGACCAAACCAAAACAATTTCTAACATAAGGTGAAAATTATAACAACATGCAATTAGTATAGCAAAATCTGGAATAGCAAAACTAAAAGTAGAGGAGCAACGAGTCATTCATGTTAGTTATCTTAAACTACAATTGTATTATTTCAATTCTATTGATGCTGCCCTCATGACTTGCTTTTCTTAGCAATGCACTATTGAGCAATTGAGAAATTAAAAACTTATTCATTCATCGTGAATTTTTGTTTATTGTATCAAGATGTAGCACGTGCGTGTCACACATGCCCGGTTACTAGTTTGTATATAGGAGTGAAAAATTTTGATGATAGCCTAAAAAATTTCGGGATAGCAATCCATGCATACATCAAAGGTGAATTTTTTTGGCTGTTTTTAGGTATCCTTGCAGTTTTGTGGGATAGCAATCCATTTTACATAATCAGTTGGAAATGCTTTTACATATAGTAAAATTGCGATTTCCTTATTTGACTTCGAAAAATGAGAACTTCCTTATTTGACATGGGGTTGAACTTTTATCCTCATTTGACACGTACTACCGGTCAGTTAACTTTGGTTCAATTCCCCCTCCCTCTTTCTTGACCAAAAACAACATCCAGATCATCTCAAAATTTACAAAATTTTTTATAGTGATACAATAGATGAAGAGTACCCAATTTTGCATACGAACAAATATGTAGCTTTTAACAAACCTTTAAACTAAAATCCACCAAATTAGACCCCCCTAAAGATTATCTCAGTTTTTAGAGTATATTTTTATTTTCTGTATCATTGAGGATCCCTGTATCATTGAACATACACTACGGGAAATCGGAAGAACGCCATGAGCCATGGCGAAGCCCAGAAAACCCCTAGCAAACCGTTAGCTGATGGCCTCTCTCGACAAAGAGCTCACAACAAAGTTCAGCTGACAAATAGGCTCTTTGTCGTGATCCATCTGTCGGGCCACTGCCACTGCCATTGATTAGTTGGAAAAAACGTTTCGGTTCTATTCTCCCACCCATCCTGCCGTGACTCCCCTCTCTGCGCGTCTGCACGCTGCTGAACCCGCCCTCCACACTGGTGAGGCCGCGCCCGCCCGGCCAGCGGCAAGGCTGTGCCCGCCCTGCGCACAAGCAGGAGCCGACAGGAATTGCGAGCTGCTAGTCGGACCTCAGCGCGCGAGCAGGAGCCTACCTGACGGGAGGAAGTAGCAAGTTTTTTCTTCTATGTTCTTCTGGCATGCGGACCCAAAATGTCATAGAGATGTGGAAAATCTGGAGCTGTACCAAACAATTTTCGGGATCTCATATTCGTAGTGGAGCTGCTCCACGGTGGAGCTATGTGGATCTGTTGGTATGTGATGATATTCTTAATGTCCTAGAGAGCTGCCATGCGTAGGCGGGCCCGACATAGGATAGATGGGTCATTACAAATGGCATCAGAGCCGACTCTCGCGGTTTCATGGGGGCACGTGTGGGGCGCAATTGACCGACCGGGAAGTCCTTCCTGGGTGCGCATGAGTTCGATGGGTGACTGACCGGGAAGTCCCCATCTCGAAAGAACTCCAATGTTAAGCATGCTTGGCCTGGAGCGATGGGTGGCCGATCGGGAAGTCCTTCCCGGGTGCACATGAGCTAGTGAGGATAAAGTGCGTAGAAAAGACATATGTTGGTATGTGAGGATATTCTTAAGGTCATAGATAGCTGCCAGGCGTAGGCAGGCCCGACATAGGATAGGCGGGACGTTACAACCCCACCCACGACCGGATCCAGATGCTGGAGCCCCACTGGATCTAGATGCCATGGGGAGAGAGAGAGAGAGAACCTTGCAGTCGGAGCTCACTATACCTTGACTGTTGGAGATCGCTTCGTCGCTGCAACTCTACCACTGTCCGTTGTTGCCCGCCGCCACAGCCACTGTTGACGTTGCTAACGTCATCGACTAGAAACAGATATAAGATCCATCTCCATCGACGACACCAGAAATGCAAAGGTATATCTTAACATGATGCTAAGTGTATATTAGATGTTGCTTTCAGATTAAACTAAAAGGTGAACTCCGACACAATTCATAGCACAACTCGATATAGGTTGTCAGCCCTGACAGGTGTGCCAGAAAACGCATGGATATGGTACTCTTACATATGTCTTGGATCTCTAGAAAAGAATATATATAAATATCCTATATAGGCCAGCGCTATTCTATACCCAGGGTATGGAATAGCTATTCCATACCCGAGGCAACCTGACCATCCCTCCGCACCGCACCCCGCCCGTGCTTGCTACTCCAGTTCTTTTGTGCGAGCCCCACGCCCCAACACCCATCCGGTTTTTTCTGGTCTTGGTCCCATGTTCTCCTACCTCTGTCCTGACCCAGGTTCCTGATTTTTTTTTCACCGCACCTCTGTCCGGTTCCTGATTTTTCTTCACTGCATGGATTGCATAGTACGCTTTTGTGTCAAGGGGGACATTTGTTCTTAATCAAACACTTTATAAAAATAGTTTGCAATTTGGATATATTGTTTATAGAAGAGCTAATTCATCGAAGTCATGAATACAGTACGATTGCCAGTTCATCTTGTCCCTGGTATTGGAAACAAGAGCTTCATAATTTGAATACAACTATTTTGCGATAGACTTCCATCTCAATTATGGTATTAAATAACCCTATTTGAATACAATGGTTTTGTAACTGCCAGCTCATTTTAAAAGCACTGCGACATGACATGAGCAACAGAAACATATATATGAACCCCACTTTGAATGCGTAACAAGATTGCTGGGCTTGGTAGGATTCTAGGAGGGTGCTCTACACCGCACAGCTCTCCGTATTAGCCACGATATATGGATGTAAACCAAGATGAGGACAAGTTGTTCTTCGGTTGCTGGCATGCTTGTTCATATCCTCCATCAGCATGAGTACTTCCATCTAAGATGCAACGACAATTTGCACCCAAATACTTCTGAAAGGAAAAGCATGTAAATAATCGAAACTCCATTGCGAATCGGCTTGGACTTGTGGTATTGTACAAATAGATATTTTGGAGGATAATTCATAGCAGAAAGATGTAGGATTGCATATAAAACAGATAAGCTGGTCCATTTGTCATTAGTATGGCATACAGTGCCAACTAGCTAAACCAATCTAAAAATAAGACAGACATGGATTTCCATGTATAGATTTCTGCAGCTGAAAATGTATTAAGTGAAAGAATCTGCCCTATTTTATACATTGTCTACTTTGCACTTCAACTGGAACACCTAAACAAATAAACTAGGATGAAAAAAATGCTCGTGGGAGGATATAATCATGGAAGAAACACACTCGGAAGCAGATTAAGGCACACAGAAAAGGCACTGAAACACATTATCAAAGCAAGCAAATACTAAGCCCTTGTGTACACATCTGCACGGACGAGTAGGGCTGCAGAGGAACACAACCGTGAGCTACTCATGGCATGTTTTCTATTATAAACATGGATGACATACAATGGTGTTCAGTAATTATGTTTTATCACGGATGCTCCCTCAGCGTTTCTTAAGAGAGAAAAGCAACATTACGTAGGTAAATAGCAAGTTAATTTCTATAAGCCAGAAGCAACTACCGATGGCGCTATACTTAAATTTTACAAAGAAGTTAACAAATTAGTTACTAGTCTTGGTAGGTTGACTAACATTGTACACAATTGATGCTCAATCTCTCGAGCAACGAGCAAAGATCGATCGTTGTAAGTTTTGTCACACATAGGGGATATTATTTTACTTCAACTTCCAGATTTAGGCTGTTCACAAAAAAACTTCGAGATGTATGCATTACATGGTTTTTAAGGTATCATGGAAAATCTGAGCACACCTTACCTCCTGGGCGACACCTAAGCGACGCTTAGGCAACACCTTAAAAAATGATGCATAAAGATGAACTTCAGAGCAAGCAATGTCGAATCTCATTAAAATAGTCATAACCAACATCATCATGACTTGCTAGTGAACCAAAAATAATTATAGGAAACAATATTCCTCATTTCACAAATAAGCCAACAGATTAGCATATGGTATTGCTAGGCAAGATCTTAGTTGCCCGACTAACATCGATCGTTTTTTCAGCAGAATTCTTTCTAGAATATTCTCTCAAAGACAAGCTGAGAACAGATAGCAAATAGTTTATTTTTCACCAATAAATTAGTTCCTGCATTATCTTAAATAACAATGGCATAGGCTTATGAGATCCATCTGCCTCCCACATACATGCTCAGCTAAGTCAGTGACATATGAAAACTCGGCAATTTGCAACCAAATAGCCTAGCTACAAATACTGTCACTTGTGAGCAGAGAAACACCATTTATATGCAACCTAGCGTCAATTTAGATTACATGAAAATAAATTATCATTATAATTGTACACTGTGAATTAGGGTGGGGGACCGTGCCTAGTACACTATACATCTGAAAATTGAAGTTTGTCATTAGGCAGGGTGGCAATTGAGATGACAGAATGGACCTTAATATGCATTGAATTGAAAACAAACATACAGAGTAGCAGATCGAATTAAACTGGAGAAATCAACCGTTCATAACGGAAACCATAATTCTGTAATATCAGGGACCACATGTAAAGTCCAATAAGTGTAATTCAAGAAGACAGGATAATAACAACAATTCAGCAACCTAAAAAAAAATCTAGTTCAGTTAGCAAACCATGGAACCAACACTCAGAACAATTAGTATTCAATAAGAAAAATTAGTCCCAAGAAACAATGGAACCACAAGTCATTGCCGAGCTCATTAACAAGGACTACACAACAGAATCCAAATAAGTCTAGCTCAATTGACATTCGTTCATGGGTAGCAAGGAGAGGCTGCATATTAGCAAGTTTGCTTGAAAAAAATAAATCTGAAAGGTGGATTAAGGATGAAAGCATGCAGCCGGGACTAACCGGAGCTTTGTTCATGAGCTGGTTAGCTCCTTGTGTCCTCGGTTCCTCACACTTGAGAGGAGAAATAAACAGGGAACAGAGAAATCAAGTTGTCCCAGATATTGTATTAGATGAAGACGACATGGCAAGCAAGAACAAAAATATGAAATCTCAAGCTCCATGGCCAAAATAAATCACAAAATCTTTATTATTTGCAACCTAATTGATGCCATGGCTGGACACCAAACCTTCAATTCAATGAAATCCAACAACGAAGAGAAGACTACAATCACGAAACATATACATCCACTAAAAATTTCGAGTACCTTAAAAATATTGAGACTACAAATTTAACTCATCGAAGCCAAATTTGTATTTATCCTGCGGGCATAGAACTATTAAATGACAATGTTAGAAAATAATTATACCTAACCAAGAGATTGATGAACATTAGACCAATGATGCACTAGACAGATAAAGTGGTTGTTCCCGTTATGCATCTCGGTTATGCCAAATAACACAGAGGCAAGAGCAAATTTTGAGTAGCATGTGCCATGTTGAATTATCAACTAGTGAGAATAATCCGATGTCACTCAATTGTTTAGAAAAAAATGTAAGTGCTAAATTGCTTGTAATCCAAGTAGACAAGTGCAACAAAAGTAATCGGGGAATTAATTTTACCGATTAGAAGTCAGATTAAATGACTAGTTGACTCACATAAATACTCTTACAAACACCTTGTGGGCACGATAAATTGAAGCAAAGTTAATTGTTTTGCAAAGTGTCTGTATGAATCACACGAGAACAAAAGTGACAATCTAGATCTGGTGAAGGGAATCAACTTTGACAGGAAGCAATTTAAGGAATGTCTACGGCGACGAGGTAACCGATGAGAGAATGCCGGTAGGAAGGATAAGGAGCAACGTAGAAGGAGTTAACTCATTGTGAGGATGCGGCCGTCTTGGCTAGTCTCTCCTCTCGCGCCGAATGTCAAACAAGGAGCGACTCGATGAGAGAAGGCTCGCACTCCAAGAAAAAATATAATCCGAACCAAATGTCGATCTAAAAGCAAATCCGCCACGCTCGAAGTCAATTGTAGGCCGTATTCGTCCACCGACCGGAGCCGGAAGATGCGGAGGCCGATGGCGAGGAGTTGTGCGTTCGCCCCCCGATCCGAGCCGGGCGCGGCGGCGGCGGCCGTGTGGCCGGGTGCGGCGGCGAGGGAACGGTGTCGAAGGAGGATGGTAGGCATGGGCAGTCGTCGTGGATCCCAGTGCCCCGAGGGAGGCTACCTTCACGTCGCTGCTCGCCGGGGAGGTGACCTCCGCGCAAAGAAGCTCCCGTGCGGGGACCGGTCCCGCGTGCTGTCCTGTCGCCGCTCGCATCGCCTGGAAACCATCAGGAAGATCCCACCGCCTCTTCGTGCCCCTAGGGGGAGCAATCTAGGCTGGCCACTGCCGCTTGCACCCAAGGAGCGCGGACCTAGCCGAGCTCGTCGGCATGGCGGTCCCGGAGCACTCCCGCCACCGGGATCCAGCATCGGTAGAAGAGGGACGGGGGATGAGGGAGAGGGCGGTAGCGGCGGTGGAGGAACGGAGATGGCTCGAGGAAAACTACTAGAGACATGGGACCCTTTTTTCCAGGGGAAGAAAAACCGGTTAAAAAAACCGGACGCGGGTGGCGTGGTACGGTCGGTCGGATTGCGAGAGGTGGGGGTGGTCTCGGGTAAATATCCTATTCTATATATATATATATATATATATATATATATATATATATATATATATATATATATATATATATATATATATATATATATATATATATATATATATATATATATATATATCGGGAATCCGCAAGCGCACAAATATGAATATACCATTGTAGCATTTTAACCAGGAGTAAAATCAGGTATCGTATTTATATTCTACCACAGGAAAAGAAGTCTTTCTAATCCATAATAGCTAATACATGCTCATCTCTCAGTTTTATAATGTAAAGTGACCAAAATATATCAATTGCTATAAATAGGTGTAAGTCACATAAAGATAAAGATATTGATAGCATTGTTCAAGTCATAACATCATGAGCAGCTAGAAAGTGTCATTATAGCAAAACATAGCAAAGTCTAGTTAGAGAGGATACTCCTCGGTAACTCTAAACTATATGTCAATGCAAACTATGATTAGTGCGAACATTTAACAATCATGGAAGAAAAACTATTATATTAATGCATGGGGAGACTATCCAGGAGGATCAAGGCCGAAACTTGAAACAACCCAAACAGTATAAGGCTCCACTAGTCCTATACACGGGGGGGGGGGGGGGGGGGGTGGACCGCGAAGGACTCAATAGTGCTGTCACCACCACGATCTACCACACGACCTGACATATAGGGTGCAATCGCAGATAAATACAATATAAGCACAACGCTTACACTGTCTTTACCATTCACCTATGTTAACAAATGATCTAGGTGAGGGCTATACGACTCCATACATGAATATAAAGGCAAATCAACTATGCTAAATAGGTAAGCATAATAAACACCAAAGCATATAATGTCGAATATAATCATTGATAAGAACATATGTCTGTATAACAAATGTAAGGAACTAGATAAGAACTTACAAGAGCGAAGCTAGATCAGTATCTCGATCAGCCTCTTGACGATCAGGAGCCAAGTAGATGCCTTGCCTCCTCCTAGATCTAAACTAGCTAGCTACTCTGCTATATGGTGTTTCTAGGGCGTAGTGTCTTTGACTTGATGACTTGATCCAGATGAATTCCAGATTGCCTCTGCCAGGGGTAGGGGGGCTGCTTACATAGTCCCGACGGGTAGACGTGCACCGTAGGATCAAACCGACCTAAACATGTGGTTTAGATTGATCATCATAGGAGGTGGAGGAAACTTCCGGAAGCTGGGCCCATTTGGCACCAGGGGGGCCGGTCGGCACCACCACCAGGCCGCTTGGGCTGGGGTGGGCCCCTCTGGGCCCACTTCGGCCAGGTGGGTTCTTGATCCTTCTATATGCTTCTTTCTTGGGTGCTAAGTCACATTGAGTTCCGGAGCCTTCTGGAGTCTTCTAGAGTGGTTTCTTTTAGCACTTTTTTCGAATGGTTCCTGGATTTATATAATTTACCAAATCTCCAGAAAAACTGTTAGTGGCACCCTATTCTAAGTTGATATTAACATTTATGCCCTTTTTTCATGTTTAGTTGACTTATAAATATATAGGATAAGATGTATCAACAGCCACCAGATCCCGCACACCCGTGCTGCCCGCTGTCACAGCCGTCGGATCCCACACACTCATGTTGCCCGCCGCCACAGCTGCTGGATCACGCACGCCACACCCGCTGTCGGAGTGCGCTCACCACCGCCGCGGCTTCCTCCGCACCTCGCGCCGCTGGCGCTCCTCTCTGCCAAGTCGAGAGGCAGCAAGCGGAGGAGGGAGGAGTGGAAGCGAGCAGAAGGGGTGGCGAGGGAGGTAGGGGAGGGAGGTGCGGCACAGGAGGTAGGGAAGGAAGTGGTGATGGTGGAGGGGGTGCGGGGAGATGAGGGAGATGGCGATGGGCAGGGAGGGTTTGGGGCTGGCATGGGGTGGGGTTATATAGATAGGATTCGGCGGTGGAGGCCTAGGACATGGGCTTGATGGGCTGGTTTTTGGGCTGGCTTTGTCGTGAGCTCAAAATCCGGCTCTCGACAAAGTGATTTGTTTTTCAAAATTTTATTGAAATGCATTTAATTAGTTAAACATAAGAAACAAATATAAAATGTGCCAAATTTTAATATGGAGTACCACATGTTGTATGTGGTGAGTGGAAAAAGTTTTGAAGTCAGATTCCAATTTGAACAACACTTTGTCTACAAATCTAACCGCATCCTTCTTAACTCTATGAAACTTCTACGAATATGTTTCGGTTTCTAAGCATCGTGTGTGACAAAATGTGAGAAACCCACAAATTTTTTCCCACAACCTCCGTATATGATATCATGAGACATTGAAAAATTCATGATTTTTAGACTTCATTTGCGTTTTTCTAAAATTTTATGATCATTTGGGTGCGTGTTTGTGATCGTGCTTCCTAGACAAGATGTTGGAACTTTCTTTTCATTTTATGGTTAATGTCTGAAATTTGACTAAATAACATGAATATCATTTTCCACTCATTTTATTCTATTATTTGAATCATTTGCAGTTCAAAATTTGACTTGACTCAAAAAATATTTGAAATGCAAATAATTCAAATTTGACTTGACTCAAAAAATATTTGAAATGCAATTAATTAGTTAAATATAGAAAACAAATACAAAACGTACCAAATTTTAACATGGAGTAGCACATGTTGTATGAGAAGTAGAAAATTTTTAGGGTACAGAAGATAAGTATAACTATAGTTACTTCAAAAGTATCCCTTTTATATCCAGTCGAAAAAGATAAGACATATTTAGATTGAAAATTTTGAAATACTTTCATACTAAAAGTCCAATTTTGCTGTGATGCGAGTCCGCTTTTTGCCACGAGCTTTCGTCGTGGCCGTGAGCTCGATAAAAAACTCATGACAAAAAGGACGGCTCACGACGAACGTCGATTTTCCCGTAGTGATATTGTGATGATCCCTAGCTTAGGGGGGGGGGGGGGGCAAGGGGGGCCCTAGTGCCCTTTCAAAAACTCATGTATACAAATACAAGTAGGAGGGATCGAAAAAATACATAAGACGTATTTTGGTATATTGGGCCAATTATTTCGCCTAAGCCGAAACTTCAAAGCGCAACAAAGGAAAACCCATATCCGGCCAACAATTCCCGTCCGCCGTCTCCCGTCACCTCCACGTCTCTGCCACCTCACGCCGTCTCTCCTCGCCCCAATGCAACCCAAAGTCCCCAATCCTCTCTTCGTCGCCCCAAGCTCCCAACCCCAATCCTCTCTTTGACTCTCACGGTCTCCTGCTGTCTCCACCTCTCCGGTCGGCTGGTCCCACCCTACGGTCTCCCAGGCGCAACTCCCTGCCCAGGCGGGCACCGGTGGGCGGCGGGGCGGGTGCCGACCGGCGTGAAGCCCCCACGCCGCAGGCCGCGGCACTGCAACACTCAGAGGCGAGTCGCGAGCGCCGAGTAGCACGGCGTCAGGCGGCCACGAGCCCACCAACATAACTATATAAGACTATTTTAAACTGTTATATTTTACTCATGATTTGTATTTTATGATTTTCATCGTTCATCGATGTTTCAATATATATAACTATATAAGACTATTTTAAAAATTATTATATTTGTCTATTTTGAGAGGTCATAGTGGTGTTATGTTGATACGGCTTTATAGTTCAGCCCCTCCTAGAATTTTTCTGACTCCGCCCCTGCATTGAACATATAGCGCAGGGAAGGTTCCAGATGGAATGTGGCCACTCGAACAACCTCTGTGCATGGTAACACTATAGTTGCCCCATTACATTCACTGTAGATGAGTTGCACTACTCACTCTCTCTCTCTCTCTGGTCCAACAAAACTCGACTTTCAATGACTTCTGCCCTTGCACGTATCCCCATCTCACTAAGTATGATAACAACACATAGCCCTCTCACAAGTCACAACATGCATGCATCAACGACGTTAATCGCAAGCAAAAATCATGCTTTCTCCCCTGTTAATTATATTATCCCCTGTCATCGATCATAACACGCTTATCCGTGTACCAGATCAGTTGCTGACGCACCAACCATCCTTGAATGCCGCAAGCAGTACATGCGCTGTACAACGACGACGACCACGTACGATGCTCACCACCAGCCGAAACCTACCCCATCAAAAACGGTTATATGCCTCCCATCCAACCGACGCCCCGGGCCCCACTTGCAGCCGCTCGCGGACCGCTGACAAGCTGGGCCCACCCTCGAATTACTGGTGTCCGCCTCCGACGAGCCTATAAATGCATGGGAGCTCGTCACGCTTTGGACACTCACACAAACACACTCGAGCTAGCTAGCTTCTCGCCTTTGCCTCCAGTACTGTTTGCAGTGCCATGGCGGCTCGGGTTGGGATCGTGCTCGTCGTTGTGGTGAGCGCGGCGGCGTTGCTTCTGGCGCCGGGCGTGGCAGCGCTGCCACGGGTGGAGCACGCGCCGAAGGCCGCCGACGGGTCGCTCGCCATCCTCGTCGTCGGCGACTGGGGGAGGCGTGGGCAGTTCAACCAGACCTTGGTCGCTCAGCAGGTAAAGTAAAACCCTCATCAGCCTGCCTACTGATGACGATTGAACTTTACATGCATGCATATGGTGCTATAACTAGATTCACGACTTCATCTAAAACTCCAACTTGTTTGTGTATTTCCTCTTGTTATAATTCTATTATACTAGGTAGCAAATAATTTACGGAAATATATAGTCGAAGTTCCATATTGCTAACTGTTAAAAGTAAAAATAACATGATTTCGCCCTATTGCAAAGTAAGATGATCATCGGCTAGATAGCTTGCTGGTGCCTGGTGGTGTTCAACTCACCATGTCCGGTAGATTAGATGGTGTTGCGCACCAATTTATGAACATGCATGAGCCATTTATGCCTCCACTCAGTTTCCTCTCTGTGCGGGTTGTGTGCGCGCGTGTTGATTATGTTCATTTATACTCCCTTTGTTTTTGTTTATAAGGTGCGAGCTGGCATGACACGCATAGTATTCCAAATTATACTTTGACCACTGATTTCTCTTATATTATTTCATTTATTATTATGAATTTATAATCATTGAAAAGTACATTTCATTACAAACTCAACCATGTCAAATTTACATTACAAAATTTAAAAATTATGGGTAAAGTTCTTAGTCAAAGATTGTAAAGTTTGATCTTGTTATGCATGTGCGCCTTATAAATAGGAATGGAGGGAGTAGCTAACAAAAAAGAAGAAGAAAATCTTCACATTGTGCATTGCAAAAAATCAGCTAAAAGGGTGACTTTGATGGTGAGCAAAAATAATTGATCAAGAAATCGGTAGACTTTCGAATGCATGATCCGTGGTAAAAGAGCAAAGGGTTCGTGTTATTGTTAATTTTCATACGAAACAACAATAACAATCTTTATAAAATTGGTAGGTCACAAAATTAATACGGACATGAAAAAAATCAAAGGGGTGAAGCCAGCATTTTCCATAGATCAAATACTTATTGCACTCCGTCCTTAAATAAGTTGATTTCTAGAAAGTTTCAGAGACATTATCATTATATCGAATAGAAGATATATTAATCTGCCCTTGATTAATAAAATACTCCTTTAATTAAGGCCACTCTGTTGTTAGGTTCTATTTGGTCACCCAAGCTTAATATAATTGTTCACCTAGAACAATGCGTGTAGTGAAATGAAATTAACAAAATCTATCTAGCAACCAAGCTAATTAAATACGTGCAAGGCGACACACACACACATGCATATAAATCAGCTCTTTATGCATGGGGACAAATCTTTTTTAAATCAACTGATCTTTTTGGGCATAAACTTTTTTTGCTATACAAGTTAATTATTGGGACAGAGGAAGTGCCATTTTGTTATTGAAGTGTATGATAAAATGATGCATGAACGAAGCAGACGCGTTGTGTTGACAATGCAATGGTCCAGTTCCCTAAACTTAGTCGCTAGCTCACCAGCAATCTGAGCAGTAACCCTAATCGTCTAGCTAGCACCACTCTAACTGCTGGCTCCGTCGATCAGAAAACGCCATCTTGGCTTCCTGCATTCAGATACCAGATCAGCGATCATTTGGTTTACACTTAGTTTTGATTTAAGGTATATACCTAAGTTTACACGAAATTTATCAACAGTTTGTAGGTTCAGCATGTTTTGAATTACGGTACTTACATTCTTAGAATAGTGATCGAGGCTGGATGCTTTTGTTCCTTAATCTGAAAAGATTTTTAGAGAAGTCCAATGAAAAACAGAAAGATAGCATGGCTTTATTTTGAATATGCCACATTAATTCTTATGAGTCAATGTACGTATGTTCCTGCATACTTTCAAGTGATCATCATTGGTTCTTTTGCACATGCATGGTCCCCCAATAAGTTCTTGCCATATGCACATGGTGGTCATCATGGTTCTTCGTTCATAACTAGCCGAAAGTGGATAAATTGACTTAGAGTTATCCACTTGGTACGATCACACTGCCCTTCTGCTGAAGCAGTTACGACATAAAACAGATGCAAATAAACTCAATTATTGGCTTCTAACTAACGACCCAACACGTCATTAACAGTGCAATGTTAGCTGCTGCGCACTGGCCTCCATCCTGGGCCTAGAAACAGATCACTGAATCAGTTTAGTGTTCCCACTGTACGTGCAGATGGGAGTGGTGGGGGAGAAGATGGACATCGACTTCGTCATCTCCACCGGCGACAACATCTACGACGACGGCATCGCCAACACTAGTGATCCGCTCTTCAAGGAGTCCTTCTCCAACATCTACACTGCCAAGGGTGTCCAGAAGCCTTGGTACCTCGGTAATGCAACAGCTACCTATAGTGGATGAACATCTGATGAACACTACTGAACAAGATTACTGGTGATGATTGATGCTGCTGCGTCTTTGACATGGATGCAGTCCTAGGTAACCATGACTACACGGGCAATGCGCTCGCGCAGCTGGACCCTGCCATTCGCAACGTGGACAGCCGGTACACTGTACTCGCAAAGTCCTTCATCGTCAACTCAGGTAATCAAATCAAGTACTCGATCCGTCCCAAAAAAAACACATGTATCCTAAGAATTTCACCACAAATGGAGATAAAATGACCTCAATTATTGCCCCAATTTTATTAGTCATATTTGGTGCTAGTCTTACTTAGGGCCACCATAACTGCCTGGTCAAAATCCTTCTATGGTCATAATTTCTACTACAAGATTTTACCTATGTTTATACCTTTTAAAATTTTCTTTTCGACGAATGAAGGAATTGCCGATTTCTTCCTCATCGACACAACACCATTCATCCTCCACTACTGGAACAACACCAAGTTCGACTGGCGAGGGGTGGCTCCTCGCGACACCTACATCACAAATCTCCTCAAGGTATATATCCACCACTTTGCTAGCTACATGACTCATGTCATCTTGTGTGAGCATTTCTCTCTGAAATTTCTGAAACCTGTGGTCCGATCCAATACATAAATGGTGCGAACCTTTCCCAGGATCTGAAGTACGCGCTGACGCAATCCAAGGCCGCCTGGAAGATCGTCGTCGGCCACCACCCCATCAGCAGCGGCTGCGGCCACGGGAACAACACAGAGCTCGAGGAGTTGCTTCTCCCAGTCATCAAGGCATTTCACACTATCTTCTTATATTGGCATTCAATCTAGAAAATTTTACTAGCACTCGTGTACTTCCGGTAACTCAGAATCTAACTCTGAAACTGATTTGCCTCACCATATATATATATATGGCGATGCAAATAAACGCAGGCCAACGGCGCCGACATGTACGTGAACGGCCATGACCACTGCCTGCAGCGCATCACCAGCAGAGACAGGTCAGGAATTCAGCATACACCAGTAGTAGTAATGTGCATCAGAGACAGATACATGGATCAAGAATAACTAATTAACTCTATGAAATTTCATTATATGTTCTGAACGCTCAAAAAAAAAATTGCACTGCAGTCCTCTTGAGTTCCTGACGAGTGGCGGCGGGTCCAAGGCGTGGGGTGGCAAGTTCAAGGAGACCCCCGACAAGATGGAGTTCCTCTACGACGGGCAGGGGTTCATGTCGATGCGGCTGAGCAAGACGGAGGCCCACCTCGCCTTCTTCGACGTCGCCGGCAGCGTCCTGCACTGCTGGGGCCTCACCAAGACCGGGGCAGCTGGGCACTAATAAGCTTATCAGCTGTGCGTGGACTCTCAAATATATATAGCTGGCAAGGCAGCAGCCGTACGATAAGTTGAGCAATCACAAGGCATGCAATTAATCGTTTGTGTAAACCGGAAGCAATTACTGTTTTTGTTGTTTTTTTTGAGTGGGTTGTTGCTCTAGCTTGTTTCTTTCTCGCGAAATGTTGTTCTTGCTGTTGTGGGCACGTGTGATGGTGTGAAATTTGTTCACCCTGCTGTAAGAGAAATTGTAATCTTCAATTGAATAAGTAAACGATAATTTTTGTGGTTGGGGATGGCCTTGTGCACTCTTAGTGATGTTTCTGATTTCTGTCTCCTACTCTCTCAATAACCATTAAAATAGATACCAACTTGTTGTAATGAAATACTCGGTTTAACAAAAATTTTTTGGGCTGGGGTGTGTCGGGGGGGTTGTGGGATCCTAATCACCTTGTGTGCATATATCCTTAAAGTCGCACAAAAAGGTAAATCTCATCATTACAAATGCATGACTACAAGAATCACTTAAATCAGAGATAATGAACAAAATCGTAATCATTTTAAGATCCAATGACTAAACTATAAATAAAATAGTCACCGGATATTCAAATGATTACTAGTTTTTCTCGTATCTTTTATTTAAGTGATTCTTGTGGTCATACGTTTGTAATGATGAACTTTATCTTGTGACTCTAAATAAAAAAAATTAAAACCACCAATCAAAATAGCCCGATGGCCAAATTTGAATGGTTTCGATAGTTGGATGACCAAAGATATCTGGTTTTGGAGTTCAATGGTCAAAACCAAACTAAGACAAAAGTTAAATTGGTAAAAAATGGATATTGTTTAAAAAAATACAAAAACACCATTTTATGCATTGAGACAAAAATGACACAACTGAATCAATCGGTCTAGGCTTCAAGTACAACTCCTCAATGGTCACTGAGACATCACCGACACATTATTTAGTACCTGCTCACTGTTTCCATCGTAAAAATCGATGTGGCCTTATGTACGATCAAGTCACATAGGGGGTGGGACTTCTTTTCCAAGCTCTAGAGAAAACCGAAAACCTTAGCCTATCAACGAGTGTTGCCCATTCTAAAAAGGTTCTTCCCTACTACTAGAGCACACTATCACAAGTTTCCTTAGCAATTAACACACTAGGAGGCAAGATAACAACCTAGACAAGAAATGAAGCATACAAGCAAAAACAAGAGCAAAAACAAAGAAACTTGTGAGCGGAAATAAGGTGCTGAAAGTAAGTGCTAGAAGTAAATGAGAGGGACAAGAGGCGACCAAAATTTTTTCCTGTGGTATCGAGAAGTTGACGCTTCCCCCTAGTCCACGTTGGAGCACTCACTTAGAGTATTGCTCCCCCTTGAGTCACAAAGACACAAGTGCTCACTAAGAGTACCCGTTCTCCATCTCCGGAACGGTGGGTCTCGAACCGTGTACACCAAGCTTGTCTTGAGGCTCCCACAATCTCCAAGAGCTCACCAAGAACCCCCAAGTCACCTAGACCGTTTAGGAGCCGTCAAACTCCAAGAGTAATAAGCCCGCACACCTTCACTTGACCTGAGCACTTAGCTAAGCCATGTATGCACCTTGAACACTCTTGATCACTAAGAAGAACACCTCAATGAAGAGGAAGAGAATCCCAAATGGCAAGAACACACTCTACTTCTCTCCTTGGCTGCAATGGATCTTCAGAATGGCAAAGGCAGCTCAAGAGAGGCAGGGGGTCATATTTATAGGCCTAGCAAGGGAGGCTAGCCGTTAGAAAAGGTAACTTGAAAAGTAGTACCGTCGAATGAACCGATGGTCTCCCCCTGCAAAGCGTCGGATCATCCGGTCACTCACAGACTCCAATATAGCCGTTGAACCTTGAAACCCAGACAATACACCGACGCTATACACCGACGCCCTGTCGGATCATCCGGTGCTGAAGGCACCACACTTGGGGAGGTTCTGTATGATTTTAATTAGACCGTCGAATGAACCGCTGAGTGTACCTATCCAAGCGTCGGTTCATTCGGTGCTGAAGCATTTGACTTGACGCGTCTCTATATGATTTAAAACCAACCGTTGGATGAACCGATGGTCAAGGCATCAGATCGTCCGGTGCTTAAGTCCATAGCCTTGACCCATACTGTAGCCAAACCCTAAGGCGTCGGATGAATGCCTGTACTGTCGGTTCATCCGACGGTCCATTTTGAATTTGCTGGCCACAGAACTCATCTGACGCATGTAAATAGTGGGGCGTCGGTTCATCTGACGCTATGAACTTCTTTTTAACTCGTCCAATTCAACGCCTTTGAGTTTTCTGTCGATTCTTTTGCTTCAACCTAGCTTCCATGAACTCTCTGAGCTAGTTGACAACCAAGGAACTTGAGTGTGCATATTTTTATGGCTTTTGAGTGCATGGTTAAGCTACTAATGTACGAACCCCTCTTAATAGTACGGTCGAAACTACAAACTAGCAATCCAAGTGTCCTTCATCTCCTTTGTGACACTTGGAACTAACAAAGTCCTTAGCCTTGTAGTATCCAACCATATTGAGTCTATTAATTCAAATTGAGGGGTCTCAATCCATCCAATACTCGTGACAATAACCCAAATAGAAATCCGCTTCAAAACAAAGGTTAGTCACAAGCATATGGTTGTCATTTATCACCGAAACACACCCTTACCAAAGGTGCGAAAGGGCCTAGATCGCTACAATCTCCCCCTTTTTGGTGATAGATGACAACACGAGTAGAGATATACGAAAATTTGAATTTAAAAACATATAAACTCTACTTCTAATGCATGAAATAGAATAAGCGGTAAACACACATGCATTAAGGTAAACGAGCACACAAACATGAGTAGACATGTAAATCAACGACAAGCACAAGATCCAAATACATGTCTCATCATGAAGCTCCACAAAGCGAGAGAGGCTACAAAGAACTCAAAAACCTGCACTTTCCCCTAACTCCCCCTATCTCTACTCCCCCTATCTATCTCCCCCTTTGGCAACAAGCACCAAAAAGGAGTCTAAGGCTGAGGCGGAGAGGAAGGATCCGGCGGCGAGGTAGAGACGACCCTCGAAGGTCGAACAGAGAAGCCGGAGGCGTCGTCGTCGTCGTCGTCCTCGCTGAGAAGAGACCAAGTCGGAGAGGAAGGACCCGGAGCCGGAGGAGGTGGAGCTAACAAAGTCCTTAGCCTTGTAGTATCCAACCATATTGTCACACCCGGATTTAAGGACAAACCCGAATGCAAGAATACATGTGCGCCAGGATCAAGTTACACACATGCATCGACGCAGTGAATATCAAAACACAGTGTAAAAGCGTAAAGAGAGTATTAAACAGTTATTACATGACCGAATGTCTCAACTAAACAATCGTTCGAGTAGCTAACAGCGGAAAAGAAACACACGTAGAAGTCCTCCACAGGCAGCTGACTGGAGAACGGACGCCTAGAACCCATCAAACTCATCATTGTAGTCTTCAAAACGCCCATCCGAGCGCAGACGGGTAGTGTAGATGCAATACATAAACAACAAGCGTGAGCACATGTCGTACTCAGCAAGGAAAAAGTTCTATAACAACATGCAAGGCTTTATGGTGGAAGCTGTTGGCTCATAAGCAAGTCAGCATTTTAGTTGGTCAAGTTTTATTAAGCAACTGTTACTAGCAAGTGTAAGTATATACCAAACCCAGATAATACGATGCAACAGATCCATAAAATGTAATGCACAAGTTTAAAAGTTCCATCTTCCATAGAATTAATCATGTGAGGGTCCAGGCCGCTCTTGACCGTGAGCACGGCTAACTAGTTAGTTTTACACTCTGCAGAGGTTGTACATCTTTACCCACAAGTCGCGTAAAAACCCAAAAGAGTTTTAGACCCAACCATGCGGTGTTTGCAAGGCACCATACCACACTTCCGAGGTGTGATTGCATAGGGACGCTACGAGGCCGTTACAAAGATCCCCGGATGAAGGCCGCCCAGCTAGGTTACCCCGGTCGGTGCAACGTATAAAGCTCCGGACGAGTACCGTGTCTTAGCTAAGCCCACACCGCGCCCGAGCAGTCCATACGTCACTACCCGCCGGCCCCCAACCCTTATCGGGTAAAGCATACCTAACATCTAGTTCACTAATTAATAAGCCAAGACAGAGCCATATGTCTTGTGGTAGTACTGTTTTCCTGGGTGGTTCTCCATGTTCCGATTAACAAAGTAAAGTGTTCTTGCATTACATGAAATGATAGCATAAGTAAAGCCATATTAACCAGTGTTCATTAAACCATCCCAAAACCACATAAAGCGCTAGCAAATGCTACCCAACATAAAGTAAACCCAGGTTGATCAAGGCATAGGATAACAAAGCTAGTCGAACCTTAGCAATAGGACCCATCAATTTAATGCATAGCAATAATAACAACAGTGTAATTAAAATGCATGTTGTAATAGGAATTTAACGGGAATGCAGCAAGGACTTGCCTTCTACCAGCACCGGAAACTGCTCAGGGTCTTGATACTCTTCAACAGCAGCGAAGTCCCCGAATTGCTCGTACGCTACGCTCCACACATCACATACAAGCAAGCAATGGAAATAAATAAGAAACAGTACACCAATCATCTCAAACAATAACAAAAGCAGCAGAAAACTATTCTACTCGTCGAGACGATCGCGTGGACATAAAGAACACTAAAAACGGAGCTAAAACGACAAAGTTATGATTAAAACAGGTTTTAGGACTTATTTGTAAAGAATTTTAGGGCTTCGGGTTAAAACAGAAGAAAACAGGACTAAATCGTGAGAGTTTTATAAGGTGGGAGGACCGGGTTGCAAAATTGGAAGAACTCAGGGTTTCTTAAACAAAAGCGCCACGGTCAGGCGGGGCTTGACCGGCGGGGACGGATCTGGCCGTTGGATCGCGATCGGGCGGTGTGGATCTAATGCGGGCGCGGGCTAGGGTTGACCGTTATGTCGCCGGTTTGACCGGCGGCGTGGCGCGATCTGGGGCGTTGAGCGGCCATCGGACGGCGCTGGTGCCGCGCGAGCGAGCGGCGGCGGCGAGCGGCCGGCGGCGAGGCGAAACGCGGCGGCGCGCGGCGGCGAGCGCGCGGCACGATGCGGCGCGAGGGGCTAGGGGTGCCCCAAAAACTACGGGGGCTCGCACCGGACGTCGGGCGCGCGCGGCGAATCCACCGGCGACCCTCACGAGCGGCGACGACGAAGGACGACGGCGCCCGGCGAGGCATGGCGGCGGGCCAACTCCGGCGACGGCGGGACCGAAGATGCGGCGCACGGGGACACCAACAACCCGCACCGGTAGGCTCCTTACCCGACGGCGGATGCACGGGGAGCGACGGATGGGCGACGAACGACGGCGGCGGCGCGAACCGAGGGCGGCGCACGGCGGACGGCGGCGGCGGCCGACGGCTAGGGTTCGCGCGGCCGCGGGCGCTAGGGTTCGGGGTGAGGCGGCGCGGCGAGGGGTGGCGGCGCATTAAATAGGGCCGCGAGCCACGCCCGGCGTGCGGGCCCAAGGCGCGCGCGGCGGCGGCGCCGGTCGGTCTCGAGTCCGACCCCGAGCCGGAAGCGGGGCGCGGCGCAAGGAAGGTGCCGACGGGGCGGGCCCCGCTTGTCGGGCCGACGGCGGGCGGCGCGGGGCTGCGGTGGGCCGGCGCTGGGCCGCAAGGAGTAGATGGGCCGGGCTGCTGCGGTGGTTTGGTTGTTTTCTTTTTTTTTGCCTTTCTCTTTTACAAATCCTATTCCAAACCTCTAAACATCAAACAAACTTCGAATTCAAACCGAGATTTGAATCCAACAACCAAAAGCAATGCACCAGCATGTATGCAACAGTAAACTCCTATATTTCATTAATTAATTAATAAAAATGATTAAATGCCTATAAAAGCACAGCAACCTTATATTCCTTAAGCGAGATCGAAATGTTGCTAAGCCAATTTTAATTAAATTCAGAAGTTGGAATTTAGGGTGTTACACATATTGAGTCCATTAATTCAAATTGAGGGGTCTCAATCCATTCAATACTCGTGACAATAACCCAAATAGAAATCCGCTTCAAAACAAAGGTTAGTCACAAGCATATGGTTGTTATTTATCACCGAAACACACCCTTACCAAAGGTGCGAAAGGTCCTAGATCGCTACACCTTATTTTGAGCCTTTTGTATCGCCAAATTCGGTGATGTTTTTGAGTCGATTTGGGACGAGCTGCTCATACTAACCAATTCGGTGGGGCTCAAGAGTACCAACCGAATCAATTGGTTCACACAACTGTTCACAACTCAAAAACATCACCGACTAATAGTCTGCCACCTCTGAGCCCACCATGCCATACGGTAGGGCAAGCGTGCACACTACCTGTGCGTGTTGTATTCACTGACTCATTCAGTGACATATTCTAGTTTGTCAATGAATGAATCGGTGACATAAACTTCTCGAGTCTAAGTGTTTGAAACTCGTCAATTAAAGTTCTTTTAGTTTGACCACTTCTCGCTTATCCTTCAACCCGATGCAATTTCATTCTCATTGGAGACGGGAGTCACAGTGCGTTTTGGCTTGACAAATGGATGCTTAACTCTACGCTTGCTGACACCTTCCCTGCTTTGTTCTCCCATTGCGTTCAACCAGACATCACGGTGCAGGCTGCCTTTGGTGTTCCTTTGCACGAGCAGCTCAGGCCTCGCTTAACCAACTATGCTGCTGAGGAAAAAGGATGCTCCATGATTGTCTCCTGCAAATTACTCTCTCTAAAACTCCAGAGACTTGCTCACTTGCTCACCGTCCTCACCATCTCCTGAACACCAGAGAAATCATGTATGCCCTGCAGTTAGATGAGCAACCTGACCCTGTGGCTCACCGTATTTGGTCTACAAATCTACCCAAGAAGGTACAATTTTTCGCTTGGCTTCTCCATGGTAGATTAAACACTCGCTCCTCGCTATACCGACGCAACATTCGAGAGTTGGATGAGTCCTATTGTGAACGCTGTGTTGGAATTCTGGAAGACGACGATCACATCTTTACCCAATGCCCTAGTGCAAGAACAGTCTGGGCCCTCCTTGGGATCGAGCATCTTTTTGGTGATTGCCGGTGTCCGTGGATCCTTGGAAAAGAACTATGTCTCCCGGCTGCAGTTCATCTGGATGTCATACTTCTCATCCTTTGGCACATCTGGAAGGCACGCAATGCTCCGATCTTCGACCACCAAATACTCTCTGGTAGAGAAATTTTGAAACGAATAACCGACGACATGGCCGCTTGGTCCTGCAGATACCGAAAGACAAACCAATTATGCCAGCACTGGCGCAACTACCTTTGTTCTTGTCTGTAATCTCCTTGCTTGCAACCATGCATCTTGGTTGTTGTACTCTCCTCTCCCCTCCCCTGTGATCTCACCTGGGATGCCAGGGGAAATCCTTTTGTACTAGACCTTTCTACATTCGAAATATAGTAGGTGGGGATTCTCCCCCCGATATTGTTCAAAAAAAATTCATTCTCATGATGGGGCCAAGAAAGATATTACACTAACTTATTTAATGCTGCTGCACACGTGTTAGCCACAATGATCATGTTGTCATTAATCGTCAAAATCGAATTAGGGAAGCTAGATGCTCTTTTAGACATGTGAAATTGGGTACTCACAGATTCATTTGAAACTACGTACTAAAAGCTGAGGATACCATGGCTTTAATTGGGATATCACACTCTAGAGAGAAAAAATATCCTTGAGATGCTGATAGCTTGAGATTTTATTATACTTCTATTCTATATATAACCGCTTGCACACACCTGTCTCAGCGCAATACCGAGGGACAAGGCAGAGTTTTCTCCTCTCCTCCCATCTCATGGCTCTCACCAGATCCAGTACCAAGAGAGCCATTTACCTGACAGCTGCTGTTTTACTGTTCCTTACAATCATATCTTTAATCTCCCCGTCATGCCAAGGTAAGTATCACTATACTACACATTTTTTTATGTATTTTGAGATATTCAGGTTGCTAATAAATCCATGTGCCTTAATTATATACTTTGCGTTGCGTTGTAGGCCAAGATCAGCCCCAGCATCGACATTCTCCCCCACAACGCGGAGCGACGGGGGCTTCACCGCCGCCGTCACGGCTGGTGGGGTGGCCAGGGACAAAGAAAACGTGCTACCCCTTCAATGACGTATACTGCTTGTCTGAATACTGCAAAAAGATGTGCGCAGAAAACGGCTTTAATCGCAAACGTGGCACCTGCGTTAAGACACAGGATGGTAAATGGGATTGCTGCTGCCCACATTAATTAAGCAGTGTGTAACGCGCGTCTGTTTGGTGCAAGCTCATCAATAAAATATTTCCCCCCTGTTGATTATATATAGCTAATAAGGTCCCGAGATAGACTTGTCCATATCTGAAACTGAAATGGCAACATTTGTTTTATCAAAGATCATTATGGTCCAGCTTTGTAGAGCTTGACGAGACCACTGTCATGACAATATCCATGATACTTAGTCGACTAGACTAAAACAATACAGAAAACCAACACTGAAACAGCCATACAGGCATCTATGGTCGACTTGTAAGCCTGCATGCTTCTACCCCTGTATATGGCAGGTTGCTCATGCATGGCAGGCCGTTATTGGGCATGGCCCAGTGCAAAAAAACTTCTAGTGAGGCCACCGTACGGGAACCGGGCATTAGTCTCCGTTGGTTAAGTCTTGTAGAGACCCACAGACTAATGCAAAAAGAGAAAAAGACCCCCTCTTCTTTATTAGTTCCGGTGGTATTACTAGCTGGGACTAAAGATCGTTTTGGACACGTGGCCCTACGCTAGGGAGGGCAGCCACGTGCCCCAACACTTCCGCGTGCTATGCCCCAGCGCTAGCCAAGGAGGCATACGCCCCGTGCCACTGGCCTCCTGTACTTGGCCGGCCCGCGTTGGCTACGCTGCCGCCGCCACCTCCAGAGCTAATTCGGTCACCCACGCAAGGAGAGAAGAGAGAAGGGATAAGGATTGGGAAAGAAAAGAAAGAAGATAAAGTGGTTGCGGCAATGGATAAGAGAGAAGAAGAAGAGATAGATAGAGGGAGGGCTGACGGTGGTGTGGGAGAGAGCCTTTTGTCTCGGGTGTGCAATGTCTATAATAATATATTCCTTAGCTATTTGTTTGCGCCTGCAATTGAGATATCACAATTTTTAACAATGACAAGTTTAATTAAAGCATATTAATTTATATTTCTTTTATTCTATAATATATCCGTTGGTGGATAGATCTTGTTTTAGCCCTGTGATATCTTTTCTTCCTGGAACACTTTAGCCTCGGGGTATCAAAACTTTTAGTATATGAGATAGGGGGAATTTCTGAGAGTTTTGATATCTATATAAACACTCGGACACTGAAATAGAGAAGAGACAGATCCAAGTGACCTCCGATCCTAGCTATTCTCCACTCATGGCACTCGCCAAATGCAGTACCAAGAGGGTTGTGTACTTGACAGCAGCTATTTTCCTGATGCTTGCGATCATGTCGCACACTTCATGCTGCCAAGCTGGGGAGGAAGGTACACGTGTAGCTCCTTATGCTTCGTATTATTATTTCTGAGATGTTCAGCTTATATACTAATAACTAATCAAATCAAGCAATCTGAATCTGATTGTGTTGTGTTGCAAGTTTAGTCGACCTTAACTATCGTCGCCACAAGCCAGAGATGACGTGCTATCCTCACGACAGTGCTTCAAAATGTGAAGATCATGCCTGCAGCCAAGTTTGTATCAGCAAGGGCTTCAATGGCAAGAGGGCCTTCTGCACTAAATATGATCTTGCATATGTGTGCTGCTGCCCACATCATGCAGTGTAGCGCATCCATCTGCTCGACTTGAATAAAGATATAATACATTTCCTAATTCATATTATGTGCACACAAAGCATGTGCCGTTCATATTCATCTTATCATCATATAATATACAACTATGTAGATAGAACCCACTAAGAGGCATTAACTATGTTTCTTTCAACATGCAACTCATCCACCTCACATGCCACATCATCACTCACTAGACTATCAATTTATGTTTTCCACCAATTTTCGGTAACTATAGCTTCCATGCATACGTCTTTGCGAGTATACCATACTCCAAAATTCCATTAATAACAACACGTGAAAGATAAAAATTTTTTTCTCTCAACAAACAGAATATATTTTTATATATAGTGTCATTTGTAAAAGAATGTTGCATAGCAATCACCTTACTTTATACTTTCAAATTTTCATCTTACAACTTTATTTAAAAATTTTCGCAACAACACGCGGGGTGTCACCTAGTATAACTATATAGGAACACCCCACTAACCATTTCACTCAACAGGGAAGCAATCCACGTCAGCGCCGCGTCACCATTCATTAAGACTATCTATTTATTTCTCATACCGATTTTTGTGACTAATTACATCCATGCATACAATTTATAATCCTTGCGAGTACCATGTTATAAAATTCCCATAGTAGAATACTTGAAGGATCAATAATTTGAGAGCAATTCTCTATCAATAATGTCGTTTGCAAAAGAATGCTGCCTTGGTATCATCTTAATTTTCTACTTTCAAAGTTCATCTTAAAATTAAATTTTGCTTAAAAGTAATTCTCGCAGCAAGGTGCAAGGTATCACTATTAAACATAACTTATCTGCATGTCATACTATGATCGAAAAATTCTCTCAAATCTGGCAACAACACACAGGGAATCACCTAGTACAACTATATAAATGGAAACCACTAAGAAGCATTAATTATATTCCTCTCAACATGCAAACCATCCACCTCACATGCCACATCATCATCCACTAGATTATCAATTTATGTCTTCCACCGATTTTCTGTGACTATAGCATCCATACATCTTTGTGAGTACCATGCTCCAAAACACCCTAATTTTAATTGATTTTTGCTCAGTTGCAACTAGATCGACTCTAGTTGCAGTTGGTTTGCATCGGGTTGCAACCAGGTCTGGATGAGTAGCAATTGTTTCGAGTCCAATAGGAAGTTGCAACGGGTCAAAACTGTTGCAATTAGTTCTGTCAAGTTGCAATTAGTACAATATCATAGTTGCAATTGGTCTAGTCTCGCGGTTGCAATTTGTTTACACAGATTCAACACCCCAATTTCAATTGATTTTTGCTCAGTTGCAACTAGACCGACTCTAGTTGCAATTGGTTCGCATCGGGTTGCAACCAGGTCTGGTCCAGTGGCAATTATTTTGAATCCAGTAGGAAGTTGCAACGGGTCAAAACTGTTGCAATTAGTATAGTATCATAGTTGCAATTGGTCTAGTCTCGCGGTTGCAATTGGTTTAGACTCAGATTCAACACCTAATTACAACTAGTTGGGTCTGATTGCTATCGGTCCGCATCCAATTGCAAGTCCATCTAGTTGCAATTAGTGCAAGTCACACATTTGTAACTGCGAGAGTTTGTACATTTGTTGTACAAAATGATTTTTCATGGAGTTGCAATTAGTATAGTGACAGAGTTGCAATTGGTCTAGTCCAGATGTGGTAATTGGTTGCAATTACGGGGTGTGTGCATTTGCTGTACAGAATGCACCTGAGTGTGTGTATATATAGTGTCGTTTGTAAACAAATGTTGCATAACAATCACCTTAATTATTTTATACTTTCAAATTTTCATCTTACAACTTTATTTAAAAATTTCCGCAGCAACGGTATTAATTCGAGACTTCTTTTGAGGCCTCCGTTAATTTTCTCAAGACATGCTACAAAATAATAAATCTTAGCAAATCTCACAAAAATTAGAAACTAACTCTTATTACCATTTGCAATAATAGAAATAAGGGGTATATTCAGTTTTCTAAAAAATGTAACCGCCTCTACTGTTACGAAAATAATTTATAACATCCTAATGTTTGTTCATCTAATCACCTCCCCAAGGGGATTGAAGAGGATTTGGGAGGAGGAATAATACTCCTACAAGTCTGTTGGGAGTTAGTCCTCTCAGTCCCTCCCAATTTGGGATTAACAGAACATGTCATATGGAGTATTTCTTACTGTGCTTGAGGGGAACTGGAGGTTCCTCTTCCTCCTGTCTCCGATTTTATTTTGACGGAACCGTAGGAAGGGTAGTTTTGCAACGTAAAAAGTTCACTATCCGATCCGTCCACAATCTACTCCACTATCTAGGCTCGCCGTCGGAGACCGACCCATCGCCGCTAAGCTCCCAGAAGATGCGTCGACCCATCATCGCCGATAAGCTGAGGCCTTCCTACGCAGCTGCCGCCTCCGCCACTAAAGCTTCTTGCACCGGGCCGATTCCCGTGCTTGCGCCCCAACGACCTGACCATGGTGGTTACGATTTACGAAGAACTGCTGCCCCAGCTCCTCGGCGCCCGCAGCTATCAAATGCTCCATCAGAGTTAACCTTTGGCCTGGTGGCCGCCACCTCTCCATTGGCCTGTGTTCACCTCGTGCTCACCCCAGCCCCCCAGACACAGCAAGTCTTCCACAGTTCGTGCAACAAACTTCGCCGTCGCAGCAGGAGTCCACTGTTTCCGTCCATGCACACGGCTATTACGGCTCGTCAGATCCACAGCGACCATGCACCACAAACGAAGATGGCTGCCTCCTCCCTGAAGCATATGGTTCCCAGCAGGAGATCAGTCGCCCATGACAGTGGATGTAGAGTCTGCAACTTCCTCCCTGTGCTCTGTTATTTTTGTGGTTGGGAATGGCCTTGTGCACTCTAATACACTATAACAACTTACTAAATAGATACCACCTTGTTTCAATGAAATACTCCTTGCGTTAAATAGAAAGGAAATAAGATTTTTTAGAACTTGAAACAAAATGAAGTTATGGTGTAAGATGTTGGAAAGATGTCACTTTAATCTGTGTTCCCAAGACACCAAAATAAATAAATAAATACAACACTAAATAAAATGATGAAACAATTGAGGCCCATCCCCTTCAATTGAGGCCCTCACTGTTTGATTCCAGTGACTAAAGGTCATTATAGAAGTTGAGCAAATATCAAACTACCTCTAATGAATACTCCCTCCGTCCTATGAAGAATGCAATCCTAACATTTAAATATATATATAATTACCTTCCTAATTAAGAAATCAGATCTGAATTGCATTCTAAAACTTACTACATGTGGCTAAAAAAGGGGTACTAAGTCTTTTCGCGCTACCACTAATCTATCTTAGAAAACCAGAATTGCACTTCTCATGAGACGGAGGAAGTACATAGGGAGGGGTGGGGGACCGGTGATAAAAGTAGGAGCAGCCCCTATATAAATTTGCACTTTTAGTCCCTGCAGTAAGAAACTCATTGGAGACTTATGGAGTAAAATTTAATCCCATGGAGTCACCCTGCTTGCCAGTTTAGTAGTTCAGGGACAAAATGAGACTAAACTTTGGCAAGAAAAAACCAAGGAGGCTCCGAGAATGCAGATCGCCGGACACTGAAAGGATCCAGAAATTTAAACCTGACATGAAGCCTAAGCACCCCATGCACATATATCCATAAGAGTGTGTCTATTCTAGTTAGTTGCACAAAATATTTGTAACCTAGTTCCAACCCCATGTAGCAAATAGCATTGGCAATTCTATACATTGAAATGCAGAAAAGTAAATGCGGGATATAAGTGGGGAAAGTAAATAGCAGGTTAGAATGCCAATTTTTCCCCTGAAGCTCCCCTAGTTCTTCTTGGACTTGGAGCACCCACATAAGGGTATAGCTCCCCATTGATCCACACAAGGGCCAAGTGCTCACTAGTGGCAATCCATTCCCCACTCCGGATTGGCAGAATCTGTTGGCGGTCGATTTCCGTCAACCAAGAACACTTGTTATGTTATGGTTTGAACTTCATTTTGGAACTAACCCACCACTAGGCATACTAATGATATAACAAGTTCACCGTTGGATGTGCATTTTGGAGTATAGTGTTTTTGCAGGCATTCACGTATTAAATGAGGAAAGATGCATCTAGTTCGGAGAACGTTTTGCAAGTCAATCAAGGAGCTCCGACCATGTGCCAACTGGCCTCCAAAAGTGGCAAGGACCAATGTGCTTGAATGGAGAACTCCGAGGACCGAGATGAAAAGGCTGGAAGTTCATGCATAAAGATCCCTCAACTTGGTCGCGGAGATAACGACGTCCAAAGCCCACAATTGAAGGGGCCAATGATCCAAAGTGCAAGAGATGGACCGTGGAGCCCAGAAGGGCCCAGGCCGGCCAGCCCGTGCGGACCGGCCCAGCCCCTTCTGGCGGCGGTTCGGGTCCCCTTTTCTTCAGTGCTAAGTAGATGCAACCCTAATCGCAGGGGCAAGTTGCCATTCGCCAAAGACGCCGTCTAGTCCCTCAAAGCCACCGAGGAAGAGAAGATCGACTACGAGAGAGACCTTTAGGGGAGGACAGTTGGGAGAGATCATTGCCAAGCCCAAGGGAGGTCGCCACGAGGAAGGAGGAAGCCGAGATCTTGCCACGGCGCCACCGGAGTTGAAGGACAACGAAGATCCATCTTCGGAGGCATCCGCCATCTCAACGGTGCCATGCCTATCATTATGATGGGGTAAAATATTTCGTTTGTCCATGGAGTTGTAATGGAACTTGAAGTGTAGTCACCTATACATCTTGTTTGGATCATATGTCTATCATACCTTTTGTTGATAATGCTTAATGTTTAAGGCTAGCTACCATGCTTTCGGGGTTGCTCCCATAGATCGCGTCAACATACTGTGTTCATTAGGGTTAGTATCGATTACCTTCGCGTAGTGACATGTACGAGGGAAGGGATTGGAAAATTCTAATCCTTGATCACACACCTAGATAGATTGGATCGGGGCTTTACCATGTTTTGGGTGATTGCATCTTCAAGTGCCTAGACTCCATGAGCATACGTTCTTCATACTTGTACACCTTTAATCTCTCTTTAACATAATCTAGTGTTAGTTTGTCTTTACTTTATAGATTAATATTTCTATCGTAAGTCTTTAATCAACTAGATTAGTGTTAGGTTAAACACTAGTAATCCCCTTGCTCCTTGGGCTGACAAGAACCTTGGGATCTCCCGAAGGTGAAGGAGGGCATAGGAGATCTGTATGCTCGCGGACCAAAACATACGAGTTTTACCTATCAACAAGCCCCTTTTTCTGGCGCCATTGCCGGGGAGCAAGCTAGTTTACTTCGTTTAATCTTTCATTGATTTTGTTGAGTACTAACATCTAACCCCTTTGTTCTAGAAAACCACTCGTTTTGTTTTCTTTTGATTGTCTAGATGGCGTTCATTCGAAATCCCTTGGAGGAGCCGAAAAATCACTAAGAGAATATGCTAGCCCTCGATATGAGGACATCAAGGTACAAGAGTCGGACTTGGTTCTCCAAGCTACAAGGTACGAAATCAAACCTCGAATCATTGAGATGGAAGCAACTAATCCGTTTCGAGGGGTGGAGACGACAACCCATATAGACATATCCGGCGCTTCACGACACTATGCAATACAATACGTTAAGAGGGAGTCCCTGATGATAGGTTTAAATGGAATCTCTTCCCCTACTCACTTGCCGATGAAGCAATGAAGTGGTATTCATTCGCATCCTTTGAAGTCGATGGAAATTGGGATCAATTGATAAAGAAATTTTGTGCCAAGTTTTTCCCTATAAGCAAGATTCAACATATAAGGATGCAAGTGATTAACTTTAAACAAGGAGAAGAAGAGGGGATTGATCAAGGATGGAATAGATTCAACGAGCTAGTTGAACAAGGACCAAGACTCGAATTTCCCGGTGATGTACTTTTGCATACATTTTTCTTTTCCCTAACCCCTAGCTGCATGCAATATGTTCAAATGTGTGCATGAGGGGATCTCATGGAGAAAACACTCACAGAAGCTTCCCAACTTCTACAAAAAATAAGCAAAGTGGCGGCCATGCAAAAAGATTTGGAAACACGACTTTCGGGGAAGCCGGAATGTGATACAAGTGTGAGATCATTTGCTGGAATTTTAAGAAATACGGTCTCGGAAGAAAAGAAAGAGGAGCCAATCCCCAAAAAGGTTGAAGAAATTAAACATGCGGAAACTAGAACTACCCCGGAGAGTGATCACACCGAGACATGCAAAGCAAGTGAAAGGACTATGTCAAGAGCGAAGCCACTAAGGGAGTTCGAGCAAATGGATTGGGTCCCAATTGATTTTGGAGAAATTTTTGACAAGAGAAGACCGTTCCCTCATCAAAAGGGGATGGTGAAAGCCGTGGAGATGGACTTTCCACCGGAGAAACATGTGGAACAACCATACAACCTAGAGACAACCAGTGAGGCCTTTTAAAAACTCTTTAGCGAAGAAGAACTGGATCTGGACCATGTGGCCGAAGCAAAAAGAATTATGGGAATCAAGCCCGAGGCATCACCATTCGCTCGCCTCACTGAAATTTATGCCATAGGATCCGATGAAGAAGAGAAGACATCATCGCGTATAGATTGCAAGGTCAACAACATTGATGCAAGGCGTTATGCGACATTGGAGCACAAGTAAGTGTCTTGTCTTCTAGAATTTTTGATGAAATTCAAGATCATACCATTGATCTAGTTCAAACCACTACTAAGTTAATCATGGGAAATGGTAGAATTCTCAAACCTATTGGAATTGCTCGAAATCTAGAAGTTTTAATTTTTGGAAAAACAATTACTAACAGATTTCTTCATTGTTGATGTCTACTATGATAAAAATGATCATGTAATTCTTGGTAGACCTTTTCTCAAGTTGGTTAATGCCATTTTAGATGCCAGAAAAGGAAAAGTAACTATTAATCTAGATGGGGATAATCACACATATAATTTTCTTCCCGCTTCTAGAATTGCCTCGCCCCTGCCTCTTGATGACGAAGAGGTAGAGAGCCTTCACTTTGTTGAAACCTTTAGGGATTCATTGCAAAGAGCAATGGAGAATGAAATTAATAATGAGCTAGATGAAGAATTAATAGAAGCAACCAAAGGATTAGAACCACAAGACGGAAGCTTAGAGGAAGATAAGTTTGAAGACATAGGGGAAATTAAACATGAAGAACCAAACTACCAGAGGTAGATCTTAAGCCATTGCCCAAAGGATTAAAATATAAATTTTTGGGGCCGGACAAGACTTATCATGTGATCGTGAGTGACGAATTGAGTCCCGAGGAGAACGACATGTTGCTGAATTTATTGAAAAAGCACAAGAAAGTGATAGGATATTCGATAAATGACCTCAAAGGACTTAGCCTAGCGTTTTGCACTCACCGCATACCTATGGAGGATCAATGGAAGCCCGTTGTGGACCATCAAAGGAGGTTAACCCATGCCATGCAAGAGGTGCTGAAGAAGGAGGTCATCAAATTGTTAGACGCCAGAATCATCTACCCGGTGCTGCATAGCGAATGGGTGAGCCCCGTACATTGTGTGCCAAAGAAAGGAGGTTTGACCATGGTGAAGAATGAGAAGAACGAACTAATACCGCAAAGAACCGTGACCGGATGGAGGATGTGTATTGATTATCGTAAGTTGAACAAAGCAACAAAGAAAGATCACTTCCCCTTACTGTTCATCGACAAGATGCTTGAGATGTTAACAAACCATGCATATTTTTGCTTTCTTCATGGCTACTCGGGGTTCATGCAAATTCCCATTCACCCTAATGATCAACACAAGACAACATTCACTTGCCCTTATGGAACATTTGCATATAGAAGGATGCCATTCAGTTTATGTAATGCTCCAGCCTCTTTTCAACGATGCATGATGGCAGTATTTTCAGAGTTCATTGAGGAAATCATCGAAGTATTTATGGATGACTTCTCCATTTATGGTAAAACTTTTGCGGATTGTTTGGCAAATTTGGATAAAGTTCTTACAAGGTGTTGGGAGGTTGACTTGGTGCTAAATTGGGAGAAATTTCACTTCAAGGTGAAACAAGGAATATTGTTGGGACATGTGATATCCGAGAGGGGGATCGAGGTGGACAAGGCCAAGGTTGAAGCGGTTGAGAAGCTTCCTCCACCGACAGATATCAAATCTTTGAGGAGTTTCTTGGGCCATGCGGGATTCTATAAGAGATTCATCAAGGATTTCTCAAAGATTACAAAGCCGTTGACTAATCTTCTCCAAAAAGATGTGCCATTTGATTTTAATGAGAAGTGCTTGACAGGGTTCCGGACACTAAAGAGAGCTCTCATGACCGCACCTATCATTCAACCGTCCGATTGGAGTCAACCATTTGAGATCATGTGCGACGCTAGCGACTATGCCGTTGGAGCCATGTTGGGACAACAAAAAGAAGGCAAGGTACATGCTATATATTATGCTAGCCAAACCCTTAATGGAGCTCAATTGAATTATGCAACAATAGAGAAGGAATTGCTTGCAGTGCTATTTGCCTTTGAAAAATTTAGATTATATATTGTGAATTCTAAAGTAATCGTCTACACATCGATGATGCGGCAATCAAGTATCTCTTGTCTAAAAAGGATGCCAAGCCAAGGTTGATTAGGTGGATCCTTCTCTTGCAAGAGTTCGATGTGGAGATTCGAGATAAAAAGGGGTTGGAAAATGTTGTGGTCGGCCATCTATCAAGAATGAATCATGAGGATAATAAAGAGCCCATCGAAGACAAGATGAGAGACGATCATCTATATCGTGTCCTTGACAAAGACACTTGGATGATCAACATTATTAGAGACATACGAAAGATGCCACTTGATCACTTAGATAAGAATGCTCAAAGAAGGGTGATGGCTGAGAGCTGAAAATATTATTGGGATGCACCTTATCTCTTTAGACTTGGAGCGGATGGAGTCTTGCGAAGGTGCGTACCAAGGGAAGAAAGCGTCGAAATATTAAGGAAGTGTCACTCGAGCGAGTATGGAGGACACTGTGGACATTTTAGGACTCAAGCAAAGGTATGGGCTAGTGGGTTCTATTGGTCAGAGATGCATCAAGATTCGAAACAGTACGTTGCTTCTTGTCCAGAATGTCAAATAACGGGGAATATATCACAAAGGAATGCTATGCCTTTAAATTATAACTTGCAAATTGATATATTCAACGTATGGGGAATTGACTTCATGGGGCCTTTCACTAATTCAAATGGATATGAGCACATATTGGTAATGGTTAATAATGTATCCAAGTGGGTAGAGGCCATCCCTTGCCGAAGAGCTTCAACGGAGGAATCTATATCAATGATCAAGAATGTTATATTCCCACACTATGGAGTCCTACGAATATTGAAAAGTGATGGAGGAACACACTTCACGGGAAATAGTTTTAGAAAGTGCTTGTCCAAGTTGGGAATCGAGCATAGAGTGGCCACGGCTTACCACCCACAAACCAATGGTCAAGCGTAAACTTCACATAGGCAACTCAAGAGTACTTTTAACAAGACTGTTGAAAAGGGAGGTGAAGATTGATCGAAAAAGTTGGACGGAGCATTATGGGCATATCGGACGGCACACAAGGCACCAATAGGTATGCCACCATATCAATTCGTCTATGGTAAATCTTGTCATTTGCCTTTGGAATTAGAGCACAAAGCATATTGGGTGATCAAGGAGATGAATCTTGATGTGGATGCCGTGACAATCAAACGGAGAATTCAAATAAGTAAATTAGAAGAGATGAGGCTTTGTAGCTAACATGGCCCCATTTTCCATTAGTTCGAGTTTGATTTTGGTGATTCATGACAACATGATCAATGGGACTAACCATATTGTTTAGCATGTCTCTGTAGATATTTCTAGGTCCCAAGGATGCCAAAATACCACATGCAAAATTGAGAAGATAGTCTATTTTTCAAGGGTCAAAAACGAGAAAGAAAAGAAAAAGAAAGGACACTGTCGGATGAACCGACGGTACCTAGATAGCAAGCGTCGGTGCAATCGTCAGAAGAGTTGGTACACTGGGTAAAAACAAGGGCACCGTCGGATGAACCGACAGTCCATTTTCTAGTAGCGTCAGACGAGTTGAAGAGGAGGAGCAGCGGAGAAAGTAGCAACGGATGATCCGACAGTCTGAGTGAGGACACCGTCGGTCTATCCGACGCTCAGTTTGAATCAAGACAGAGACGCACCAAGACAAAGTCTTCAGCACCGGATGAACCGACGCCTTGGTCAAGGGGAAGCGTCGGTCTATCCGACGGTCGCGTCTAAGCTACCAGAGACGTTTTGGCCGCGGGGTCTTCAGCACCGGATGAACTGACACACCGTCGGTGTAATGCGTCGGAGCAGTTGTGTCAGTGGATCTTCAACGGCTAAGTGACGTGGGAGGGGCATCGGATGAATCAACGCCTTGAAAAAGCATAGCATCGGTTCATCCGACGCTACCTTTTCCAATGGCCGTTAGCCAACTGCTCTTTGGATGCCTTGGGCTATTTATACCCCCTCCGCTCACCCATTTGACGTTGCTGGATTGTGTGGAAGTGCAGGAAAGTGCAAGACACCTAGAAGACCATATCCAATCCATCCAAATGCTTAATTGCTCATTCTTAGACTTGTACATGCTTTGTGTATGTGCTTAGTGCTAGCTTTAGCTTAGAGCTGAGTGAGTGCAAGGTTGTGCCAACCTTGTGAGGTGATCCTTGAGTGAATCAAGTTGTACAAGGTTCGCCGGAAGCCTTGGGGCCTAAGTGGCTAACCGACAATCGTCATCGACCCTCCGGCTTGGTGTGGAGCGGTGAGGACACTTTGTGCGGGGGACGTGGAGACCCCCTTCCTTGGTGGAGAAGCTCCTTAGTGGAGGCGACATCAAGGTGACCAAGGGAGATTGGCAAGTGCCTAAGTGGTTAGCCTTTGTGGCGAGTCAAGTGGTGCTCTTGGGAGAGACTTGGTGACCGAGAAGCAATACTCTTGTGTGAGTGCTTCAACAACGTGGACTAGGGGTGGCTTAGTGCCTACCGATACCACGGGATAAATTGCATGTCAAGAGTTTGCTTCCTCTCATCCCCTTTACGTTTCCGCATTTACTCTATTGCAATCTTTGCTTGCCTTTACTTTCCTAGAGTAGTATCATCTTAGGATTGGCTATAGGTTGCAAACCTTGTTTTCGGATGGGAGTTTCACACCACAACAACCCTAGTTGCACATCTAGATAGTATGTTCTAGTGTATCTTTGTGTAAAAATAGTGAAGCCATAGGTTAAGGTTTTTAGTTGCCTAATTCACCCCCTTCCCCTCTTAGGCTAACGAGCATCCGATTCCTTACAGGCTTAAGGCTTATGAGAGTGCAACCATCTACAAGGAAAGAATGAAGCGATTGTATGATAAAAGACTTCAAGCAAAGGAATTCAAAGAAGGCGACAAGGTCCTCCTCTTTAACTCAAAGTTCAAGATATTTGGGAAAGGCAAATTGAAAAGCAAATAGGATGGACCGTATGTCATCCACTCAGTCTCGCCAAGTGGAGCGGTAACAATTATGGATATAAAAGGAGACCAATATGTGGTTAATGGACAACGATTGAAGGTTTTTCTTGAGCCCGATGTCGTGCCCATCGACTACATTGACATATAGACCATGGAGGACGAGCCCGAGAGTCAAGCCTAAGACGTAAAACAAGGTAACTTTTCTGTAAATAAATTTTCATTTTCTTTTCTTATTTTTATCGAGTGATTTTTGCGATTTTAGCTGGACCTTTTCCCCACATAGGCTAGTATGCATGAAACACAGAGGCCTACAGAAGATGGGCCATGGGGGCCCAAAACCAGGGGGTAGGCCAGCCGGCCCATGCCGACCGACCCAGCATCCCCTTGCCTTGGTTCATGCCAATCTTTTTCTGGGACACGACTTGATTTATTTCCAATCATTGTCGACCATTTTAGCAACTTCGAAATTAAGAAGGGTAGAGTTTAGGCCGAGTTTTTCCCGAAGGAGTGGTGCTCTTCTTGTAGCATTGTGAATAATTGTTTACCGTGGTGCTTAGTGGAAATTTACCTTTGAAAGTATCCATGCTCAACTTTGATCTAGGACCTTACTTTGGCTATGCTTGAGTAATACTAATATTGGAGGTATTTATTTCTGAAAATTATGAAAAAACCCCTTGCAATGAAGGTTAGCGATTTCTTTCTCCAAGTTGAGAGGCAAGTCTATCCTATACAAGGCCTAAACTATATATATACTCCACCATAAGTGTTGTTTAGTATGATGAATTGAGTTAGGACTTTACTCTCTTGGGAGATCTAATTTCAAGCAATGATCATGTCCTTGATGTTACATCTTATGTTGCTAGTCTCGTCATATATTCGGTAATAGGAACTTCACATTGAATGCCCCATACATCGCCGGATTCCATACCCGAAACCATAAACATCTTTTTATCATCTTATTCCTTGAACACAACCCATGTCCAAAGATTTGTTCAATTTTTAGGTAAGGTTTTATTTAAAATTCAGATTGGTATTCATGTCAAAAAGATGGACGAAAGGCTTCGAAATAGAAGATAAAGATGTGGAGGAAAGGAAAAAACATATATATGTATATGTGTGTGCACACATAAGAAAAAAGAGGAAGAGAGAGAGAGAAGAAAGAAAAAGAAAGAAAAGATAAGGAAAAGAAAGAAAAGAAAAAAAAGAGAGAAAAATACAAGGCAATGCAAGAAGGATATAATGAGGGGTGATAAATCAAGTGAAGATCAAGAGAAGTGCAAGGAAGGATGCGATGATGTTGAGAATGAATCTTCGATATTCCATACCATGTGCAATCCGACGTCAAGGACATCATTAGTGCCTTGAAGTCATTATTTTTTTCGCTTTACACATGTCCACCATTCTAAATCTTCTCATCCTTGATACCCTTACATATGGTTTAACTCTCATGATCATTGGCTTGGAAGGTGAACAACCACTAGAGGATTTTCTTAGCTTGATAATACTTGTGCTAACTTCACTAGCCATACCTATAGCTCCACCTACATTATAAATGTCATACTTATGGGAGGTGAGAGTTTATGAAATTATCTAGGATAGCCATTTTAAATGAGTGACATGTGAGAACTTGGAGGAGGACTTTGTATAACACTTTATGCAGCAATTTTATTTCTAAAAGCTTGTGAAAACCCTCCGATGGAAGTAAGAAAGTAAGTATGGTTGGAGATGAGGATCTCTAGTGAAAGGTATGGGTTGTGGGGTAAGTCTTGAGTTGGTAAATTTCTGAACTCCCATGTTTACATTATGATCTTTGTTTCATGTCTCTTATATTAAAGATGAATGATTGACTAACTTGTAAGGAAGGATTTGATGAAGCATGTTTCAATTCCTTGGATGAACAACTTCTAAGCAACTTGCTCGAGGACGAGCAAGATCTAAGTGTGGGGCGATGTTGGCAGTCGATTTCCGTCAACCAAGAACACTTGTTATGTTATGGTTTGAACTTCATTTTGGAACTAACCTGCCACTGGGCATACTAATGATATAACAAGTTCACTGTTGGATGTGCGTTTTGGAGTATAGTGTTTTTGCAGAAATTCACATATTAAATGAGGGAAGATGCATCTAGTTCGAAGAACGTTTTGCAAGTCAATCAAGGAGCTCCGACCATGTGCCAACTAGCCTCCAAAGGTGGCAAGGACCAATGTGCTTGAATGGAGAACTCCTGAGGACTGAGATGAAAAGGCTGGAAGTTCATGCATAAAGATCCCTCAACTTGGTCGCGGAGATAAAGATGTCCAAAGCCCACAATTGAAGGGGCCAATGATACAAAGTGCAAGAGATGGATCGTGGAGCAAATTGGGCCGAAACCGAGCCCAGAAGGGCTAAGGTCGGCCGGCCCAGCCCCTTATAGCGGCGGTTTGGGTCCCCCTTTCTTCGGTGTTAAGTAGATGCAACCCTAATCGTAGGGGCAAGCCGCCATTCGCCAGAGACGCCGTCTAGTCCCTCAGAGCCGCCGAGGAAGAGAAGATCGACTACGAGAGAGACCTTTGGGGGAGGACACTCAGGAGAGAACATTGCCAAGCCCATGGGAGGTCGCCACGAGGAAGGAGGACGCCGAAAGCTTGCCACAATGCCACCGGAGTTGAAGGACAACGAAGATCCATCTTCATCGAAGGCATCCACCATCTCAACGGTGCCATGCCTAGCATCATGATGGGGTAAAATCTTTCGTTCGTCGATGGAGTTGTAATGGAACTTGAAGTGTAGTCACCTATACATCTTGTTTGGATCATATGCCTATCATACCTTTTGTTGATGGTTCTTAATGTTTAAGGCTAGCTACCATGCTTTCGGGGTTGCTCCCATAGATCGCGTCAACATACCGTGTTCATTAGGGTTAGTATTGATTACCTTCGCGTAGTGACATGTACGAAGGGAAGGGAAAAGTCTAATCCTTGATCACACACCTAGACAGATTGGATCGGGGCTTTACCATGTTTTGGGTGATTGCATCTTGAAGTACCTAGACTCCATGGGCATACGTTCTTCATACTTGTACACCTTTAATCTCTCTTTAACGTAATCTAGGGTTAGTTTGTCTTTACTTATAGATTAATCTTTCTATCGTAAGTCTTTAATCAACTAGATTAGTGTTAGGTTAAACGCTAGTAGTCCCCTTGCTCCTTGGGTTGACAAGAACCTTGGGATCTCCCGTAGGTGAAGAAGGGCATAGGAGATCCGTACGCTTGCGGATCGAAACTTCATACGAGTTTTACCTATCAACAGATTCCAAAACAATCACAACACTTCTTGAGGTTTCTCATAAGACACCTCATTTAGAGCTCAAAAAACTCCTACCATCAAGTCATCTAGGTGATGCCGATCACCAATAGTAACAATCAAAGATTCTCACTTCACCTACACAACCCAAAGAGATGTATGGATGCACACTTGCTACTCCCTAAGCACTAATGATATCTTAATATTCAATTAAGAACTTATCAAATCTCTTCTAGTTCTCATCTTTTCCTTGACCTCAAATTTTATCCTATCAACTTCATTCACTGAGTGCCAACACAGATGGAAGGAACCATGACAACATGTATTTATAGACCAAGTAAAGAAAGTAGCCTGACACAAAAATGGCACCACCAAATCAATCGGTGGATGCTTCAAGTACAAATCCTCAATGGTCATTGACACAACACTAACTCATTTAATTTGGTGCTTGACCATTTTTCCATGGTAACAATCTGTGTGCCCTTATTTTGAGCCTTATTTATGGCAAAAGTCAGTGATGTTTTTGAGCGGACCTCATTGTCCCATTTGGTGGGGCTCAAGAGCACACATCCGCTCACAACTCAAAAACAGCTTGTCACCGACTGATACTCTACCACATCACTATGCCCACTGTACCATATTGCTAGCACATTGCATGTGCGTCAATGACTCATTGGTGACATATCCCAGTTGTCAACGACTAAATTGGTGACATGAACTTCTTCAATCCAAGTGCTTGAAACTTTTCCTATTCAACTCTTTGAGTTCCACCACTTCTCACTTATGGTTTAAATGACAATTATGATTTCAATCTCATAATGGGGGCTAATAATACCATGAAAGCCTTGTAGCACAAAAGAATAAAATTCGTAAACTGGCAGTTTTGCTTGTACTATTCTTGTACTTTCATTAATACATCAACCTCTAATAGTAAACACACCATTATTCTTCATAAAGGAGTTAGATCATGCACATTAAAAGTGTTCTGCCGATAATCCATAACTTTTATGAACATGTGAATTCAGTATCATTAGTTGTACACTTGTTTGTGAACGCTAGGATGCTTGGCTGCTATTTTCTATCCTTGTTTATGCGTAGTCAGTTCACTACATCTTATTAAGTTGGTTTGGTGTGATATAGAATCTACTTATTCAGTGGGATTTAGTCTTGTCAGATATTTCCTTTGACAAGGTCATGCCTTTTTCATACTTCTCTTATCCTGATGTATATTCCTTCCTCTGTTAGGGCTATTTGGCAAAGATCTATGTTTTGGTTCTGTAGGTATCATACAGATGTTTTGCAAGCTGTCATTACTAATGTTTTGTGTATATCATACAGAAAAAAATTAACAACCAGAAAACATGGAGCTCCAGTATCTGTAATGCTGTCAAGCCTTTGTTGATCACTGCAATTCACATGTACGCCATAGTCCATGACACTATCCTTGTACTTTCATTAATACATCAACCTCTAATAGTAAACACACCATTATTCTTCATAAAGGAGTTAGATCATGAACATTAAAAGTGTTCTGCCTATAATCCATAACTTTTATGGACACATGAATTCAGTATCATTAGTTGTACACTTGTTTGTGAATGCTAGGATGCTTGGCTGCTATTGTCTATCCTTGTTTATGCGTAGTCAGTTCACTACATCTTATTAAGTTGGTTTGGTGTGATATAGAATCTACTTATTCAGTGGGATTTAGTCTTGTCAGATATTTCCTTTGACAAGGTCATGCCTTTTTCATACTTCTCTTATCCTGATGTATATTCCTTCCTCTGTTAGGGCTATTTGGCAAAGATCTATGTTTTGGTTCTGTAGGTATCATACAGATGTTTTGCAAGATGTCATTACTAATGTTTTGTGTATATCACACAACAAAAAAATTAACAACCAGAAAACATGGAGCTGATAAAAAGAGTTGGATCCTTGTTGCCTAATGTTTGCTGCAAACGGACACTTTCCTTTCAATATTTTGTGCCTGTTAGCATGTATGCACATAAAGAAATCAAAATGCTTCCTATTTTCATGATATGTGTTAGCTGAACTGAACCACTATCCATGCCCTGGTTCTGCAGATCTTGATTTTGATTTTGATCTCTAAGTCATTAGTAGTAGCTGTGTAGCAACCACATTATAGTAGCATTAAGTTTGTCTCTAGTAGCTGATCGTTTAAGTATTGTTCCTTTTCACTCCACTGTACCATTTTTAAATTTTGGATGAGAATAGTGCTTCAGGGAAATCCTTATTTGTCCAGTCCAATTAGAGATTAGCTGTAATGCTCATCCTGTCATATAGTATGAATTTAGTTATTTTATTCTATCCCATGTCTAGAGATGCAGTAGTTCTAATTAGCACATAATGTGTGTAGTTCATGCCATTTTATTTTCTGAATTGATCTATTCACCAGTATTTCTGAATCTGTAGTAGTTGCTTCTACTTAGTAACATTACTCCTTGCGAATTAAATGGCGTTACATCTTTTCTATGTATTGCTTGCAATATCTGGAGTGGGGATAGAGGGGAAACATGAGATGTTGTGCGGTTGTGCTAACTTCCATTAGCTTGCTCATTGGCTTTGTGCATTTTGACAATAGTAGCTTTCAAATTGTCCTAAAAATTTTCTGGGCAAAGGAAAATAGGCTTGCTGTTGATTTACATGTCTCGAACTAGCTAACTCTGCTTGCCTGGTTTATTTTACTCTGCAGGTGAGAATCATTGGTCTAACAGCATGCTGCTCTTGGTGGTAAAGTAGGCCAGAGCTTGGCGGCTCACATCTGCTGGCTAGAGCTTCTAGAACAGAAACATCAACACTACAATTTGTAGCTTCTTATTGCAACAGACCAAGCTAAGAACTCAGGTAAATGGTGGACGTAGTGATGCTGTTTGTGGTGATCTGCTGGTGATATGGTGTTTTGATGTCATGCTGGATATAAACACGATTCATGGATGTATTTTTTCCCCAGAATTTCTGTGTTTTCTGGGAAATAGTTGTTTTGAATCTGCTGAGACAAATCTGTTGGGCTGGAATTTATGGTTGGAGCTGAAATTTATCTGTTGTTCTGAAATTTGTATGGGCTGAAATTTGTATCTGTTGTGTTTTTCGCATGATTTGTAAAAAGTGAAATGACATCCCAAGTTTAGGCCCATTTTGAATTCGGCCATTTTAAGAAATGACGTGTGTTGATGTCATCATCACCATGTTAGCTGCCATGTGGCTGCCACCTCGTCTGCCACGTGGCTGCCACCTCATCTACCACGTGGTTGCCACCTCATCAACTGCCACATCATCTGACACGTACTGACGTACTCATCCACTTCAGCAGCCAACTCATTGTCCATGTCATCTACGAGTGATGTGGAAAGTTGATCTATGACGATCAGTTTCGTCATAGAATTTGGGCTTTGGGCTGGGTTCGATGGGCTTTAGACAAATCTATGGCGGCTTGAGAACGTCATGGATCACGTTAATCTATGACCAAAACTTAAGGACGTCACGAGAAGGGATCCATGACGCTCAATACATGACGTTCTCAAATTTCATCATAGATGACGAAATTTTGATGATCTGTGACGAAAATCGACCGTCATGGACCACAAGATTTTTTGTAGTGCCAAGTGCTTGAAACTCTTCCAATTTAACTTCTTTGAGTTCCACCACTTCTCACTTATGGTTTAAATGACAATTACAATTTCAATCTCATAATGGAGGCTAATAATACCATGAAAGCCTCATAACACAAAAGAATAAAGTTCGTAAACTGACAGTTTTGCTCACCGTAGTTGTCTTTTACAGTGCACAATACTACCTTATACTACTATTCAAAAAGGACTTGTACTAAGGATCTGATGGTTGACATTAATTCTACACTACTAAAATCTTAAGGTGTAGTATATGTAGTATGCATGAGTAGTATAGGGGTATAATTGGAAATATGTAAAATGACATTATTGAAATATATCAAATCTTTATGTAGGGTGCAGGCATGTGGGGAAAAATTAAAAGCCCAAATAATCAAATTACAATATTAGCATATCAAAAACCGGTTATAATACTTTGTACTACCACCTTGGTAGTATTGTGCACCACCGTAAAAACCTAAAAAATTATGGTAGTGTGTTGGATGTGTGGAACAACTATCAACAAGATAAATTATATAGAGACTACAAAGCTGCAACACTTAAATTTCGCTTACCAACTGCTGGTCAGTTGGAGCATATATTAAAGTGAATGATAATATGCATGTGCCAATCTAACAAAAATAAATAAGTCATTTTAAGATAAAGACCCAACCAAAAAAGAATTTGCATGAGATTACCCCTTTTACATAGAACTAATATTATAAATAACAAATAATGAACTAAAAAAGAAAATGAAACAAAAAAGAGAACGTGGATAAACATTGACTTGGATACTGATAATTTCAATGCCTTACAGAACGATTGATTTGTAAAAGTTGTCATGAACAAAAATCTTAATTGGAAAAAGATAGGGATGTTTGACATTATGTGGATTCTGAGAGGGTTGTAATGTTGTTTTTGTTGTGCAATGTCTATAATACTAGGTGATACCCCGCGCATTGTTGCGGGAATTTTTAAACAAAATTATAAGGTAAAAATGTGAAAGTAGAAACACCAAAGCGATTACATAGCGATATTCATCTGTAGACAATATTATATATGAAAGTATGTTAATTATGTTGAGAGAGAACCATTCTTAAATGTTTGATTCTACATATATTTCAACTACGAGAATTTTATGGCGTGCTACTCGCAAATACAAAATGTTATTAGTCATAAAAAATCCACAAAGACATAAATATATGGTTTGGTGAATGTTGACATGGCTTGGTGGATGTTGACATGTCATATAGTGGATAGTGACATGACATGTAGTGGGTTATGACGTGGCACATTGAGAGCCAGGAGAGATCGTTAGTGGGTATACCTTAGCTATTTGTTTGCGCCTGCAATTGAGAAATCATTATTTTCACAATTACAAGTTTAATAAAAACAACTTAGAAATCTGCTCCGGTACTCCTCTTCTAAATTTTCTGCAGAAATATTAAAGCAGCTCATTAATTTATCCACTTTTTTGTTAATTAATTTTTAGGCGGGCTTTGACTCGTCCCAGCCCTTTCCACATCCGGTCCCTACCCCAACCCAGCCCAACATCCACTCATTCGTTGACTTCTAATCCCCCGAGCCGATCCGACTTTGCCGATGTCTATTATTCTGTTCCTCCCCAGTCCGCTGCCCACCAGCGGGAGGTCTCCGCCGCCGGCACCCCTTCCACTCCCTACCCTATCTGCTTGAGAATTGTTCTTCTGTTCCACGATGAGCTGCTCGGAGGCGTCCATGGTCTACTCCGGGGAAGGGCACCTGCACGGCGTCATCAGGGTGCCAGTCCGGCAGTCAGCGTTCCATGACGGGGAGAACCAGTATACTGATATTAGAATGTGACCTTTTTTTAAGGAGATTTACTCTGCTTTTATTGAAAGCAAATAAGGTTTGGTTTACACCCAGAACACTTCAGACTAGCCCCCTTGGCTAAACATACGAAACACTAAACCGAAAAGCAAGCCCTATTACAATGCAGGCAACAGGAACTAGCCAAAGGAAACAAGACACTATAGAATGACAATATCCGGCGCTGTTGCTTCATGCATCCTATAGAGCTCCAGAAAATCTTGTAACTTTTTGAGTACTACTGCTACCGTCTTGTGTTCAGCGTCCTTCAGGAGAAGCGACCATTTCTGCACAAAAACATGCCTGAACGAATTACATCCACTAGGTTAGAAGGAAATTTTTGCTCAATCGCCATTTTATTTCTAGTCCTCCACATGGCCCATGCCAACCCTGCAAAGACAAATAGACCAGTTCTATAGGACATTTTAAAACTTTGCGACAACCAACCTCCCTGGAAGTCGTCCCAAGAAATAGGAGACCTACTCAGCCTGAAAATATCTCTAACGCAGCACCATACAAATTGCGCCAGAGAACATTTAAAGAAGATGTGATCATTATCTTCTCTCCTCCCACATAAGCAGCACTTGCTGCCACCTTTCCAGCCTCTTTAGTTAGTTCAGTGGCTGTTTGCAGCCTATTGTTTGCAACTTTCCACAGAAAAACTTTAATTTTCAGAGGGAGTTTGGTTTTCCATATGTTTTTGCTGTTATCTAGCCTCACACCCCTGTGAGTGATGAATCTGTATAGGGATTTTGTTGTGAAATTTTTAGATTTTTCAAAGGCCCAAGACACTTCATCCCTACCCGTAGAATCAAGGGTCACCCCCTGCAGGATTGCAAACAGAGCATCCCTCTGCTCCATCTCATTAACTGTTAGGGTCCTTCTAAAACCTACTTCCCAACCATCTGTACTACCGCAGTCAGCTACCAAAGCCCTCGGATCGTCGCTGAACTTGTACAGGTCCGGGAATTGTATCTTCAGGGGGTACCACCCAGCCAAACATCCTCCCAGAAAAAGGTTTGCCCCCCACTTCTCACTCTATGCTCTGCACCCCATTTAAAGAGGTGTTTTACTTTATGCAAACCCTGCCAAAACTGCGAGGCCCCTCGGCATTTGGAGTTAAAAAAGTTACCATCCTGCATATATTTGGCTTGTAAGAGTTTATACCAGGTTTCATTAGAGCCTTTAGCAATTTTCCAAATCCATTTAGCTAACAAGCATTCATTCATGATGTGAGTATTTATTATACCCAACCCCCCTGGTCTTTTGGTCTGCTAATGGTTTCCATCTTGGCCATGTGGTATTTGAAGTCTTTTCCAGCCCCTCGCCAAAAAATTTCCCCCTAATTGAGTCCATGTCCTCATGAACCGTTTTCGGGAGCAGATAGAAACCCATTGTATACATGGGTAAGCTGGTTAAGCAGGAGTTAGTTAGAAGCAATTTGCCCCCGGAAGAGAGGTGTTTACCCTTCCAAGGGTCCAACCTTTTCCTCATCTTGTCTTTTAGACCTGAGAAGGCATTAACCCCCAACCTTTGCTCAGAAATAGGGATTCCTAGGTATTTCATGGGCCACTCCCCCAGTTTGCAATTAAGCATGTTTGCTATTCTCTCCTTCTCCTGTTGATCCACCCCAGAGACATAAACCTCGCTTTTGTGATAATTAATTTTTAAACCCGACATCCACTCAAAACATTATAGGATTAGTTTTAAGTTCAGGATCGAGTATCAGACCCATCCACCATAATAACCGTATCATCCGCATATTGGATATGAGAGATCCCCCCAGGGATCAGGTGCGAGAGTACCCCCAATATGTGGCTTTTCCGGGACGACCTTGTCCGGCATTACTCAACACATCAGCCACCAAGTTGAACAGCAGCGGGGAGAGGGGGTCCCCCTGTCTCAATCCTTGATAAGTATTGAAGTAAGTGCCCCTTTCACCATTGACATTCACACAAACTTTCCCCCCTCGGACTGTTTGCATGACCCAATCTGTCCACTTCTGTGGGAAACCTTTTCCCCTCATTACTAACTCCAGGAAGTCCCATCTCACTTTGTCATAAGCTTTTTCAAAATCAATCTTAAGTACAACACCCCTCATTTTCGACCGCTTTAATTAATGGATCACCTCATGAAGAATCAACACTCCTTCCAATATATTTCTCTCCTTAACAAAGCCAGTCTGGTTAGGGCCTATGACCTCCTTGGCCATGAGGGACAGCCTACTGTTCAATATTTTAGTGATTCCTTTACAATCAACAATCAACAAACATATAGGCCGATACTGTTTTATGTTAGTAGCTTCCTTCAGTTTTGGAACTAAGGTGACAACTCCATAGTTCAACCTTCTCATATCCAAAGCCCCTCTATAAAAATCCTGAACCAAGGCCATATAATCACCCTTGATTATATGCCAAAAGGTTTTGAAGAAATGTACACCAAAACCATTTGGCCCAGGAGCAGAGTCTGCTTTCATGTCAAAAATCACACGCTTAACCTCCGCTTCCTGAAAAGGCTTAGTAAGCATCTCTTTTTCCTCTTCCGAAAGGATGTGCCTATCCTCCCAAAAAATTTCCAACAAGGACACGCCCCCCACCCTTCCTGACCCAAAAAGAGTTTTATAGAACTCCGTTACATGTTTCATTATCCCTTCCTGGGTATTCACCACTCCTTGGTCAGTATCTAGAGTGATAATGGTTTTTTTCCTACGTCTTCCATTAGCGTACAGATGAAAAATTTTTTGGAATTATTATCCCCTTCCAGCACCCACCTATTATTACCCCTTTGTTGCCAGTATATCTCTTCCTTATTATATATCTCTTCAAGCTTGTTTTCCATTTCGTATCTAGATCGCCATTGTTCTGCTGAAAGGTCCATCCTGTCAGCTAGAGAATCAATGGCTGCCAGTTGTTGTAATAGCTTGTTCCTCTCTTTTTTCTGTTCCCCTATTTTATGTAGATTCCATCCTCTCAGCGCTCTCCGGAGGAAACACAAGCTCCCATGCCAATTGTTAAGAGAGTAACTATGTATCAGCCTCCTTGCCACACTCTCGTCCCACTTTTCCTTCACAATGTCGTGTAGGCCAGGCACCAACAGCCATTGTTTTTCAAAGAAAAAATACTTAGGTCGGGGCTCCCCTTGCTCACCCGAATCTAAGATTATTGGTGAGTGGTCAGAACCCACTCTCGTAAGGCTCCATGCCATGTAGAGAGGAAATCTTTCCTCCCAATTAGTAGAAATAAGAAACCTATCCAGATTTACCATAATCGGGTTTAGCTGTTTATTAGTCCAGGTGTATTTTGGACCAGCCCTTCTTACTTCTCTAATCTGGTGATTACCAATAAAGTTGTTAAAAAGGTCCATAAAAGTATAATTAACATTATCAGAATTTTTCTCTCCTTCATTCCTGATTAGATTGAAATCCCCCCATAACCCACGGAAGCCCCCCTGGCTACAGATATCATCCAATTCTAGAATGAAAGCGTCAGACAACTCATGGTGGGCAGGACCATAAACTGTTACTAGGTCCCATCTAAGGTTAGTCATCCTGTTATGAACAGTAATCTGAATAGAGAACTCCCTAATCACGTGATCCTCTAATTCAAAGGGATCTTTTTTGACTCCCACCAGAATGCCCCCTGATTTTCCTTTGGCTTCCAGCCAAACCCAAGAAAAACTCACCCCTCTAGCTATTTCTGCTAACTCCTTATCCGAGAAGTCTGACTTAATAGTCTCCTGTAAACCAATAATATCAATACGCTCCTGGCTTATATAATCTCTAGTTTGTCTACGTCTAGCAGCCTTCCCCAAGCCCCTAACATTCCACATCATGATCCTCATTGTTAATTATTTATGAGAGGGATTTCTTCGCTGCCCCCTTTTGGCAGCAAAGAAATCAGCATGCCATCATTCTCAGCCCCGTCCACATTTCGGTTGGCATTCGATATAACCTCCATGGTTAACTCCCCCAAATCATCCTCACCTTGAGGAGCAGTTTTCTTTTTTAAGTTCTCTAGGTAAACTTGGTAATTTGCTTTAGCTAGATCTGCTCTAACAGCCTCTTCAGCTCTAAAGGCATCAATTTGAGCATCAATGTCATCACATGTTATGTCTAAATCTAACATCACACCCCGCAAATGAGTAGTAGATGCATCCTTCAAAACTGTAAAGGAGTTAGAGCAATTACCTTCGAGGAAGTTGTTCCGCTCCTTAGCCCTTGCCATGGCCTTGTCCGCAATGGGCACCCCATCCCGGGGCACCCTCGCGCTTGCTCTGGTTGCTGCCACTTGATTTGTCTTCTTCTTCATTTTCTTTCGCTTCTTCTTCTTGGAAACTGACTCCACCCACCCTCGGGCTTCCTCATCTTCTGATGGTACAACCCTCTCATCCACATAGGTATCATCCATCAGATCTTCCTCCTGAGTAAGCTGCGACCCCCCAACTGTTCTGTGTCAGTGAGCTTTGGCCACTTGGCAGCATCCATCAGGTAAGGACCATCCTTGTCATGCACCACAATCTGCCTCTCAACAACAGAAGAGCAATGCTACAACACAGTGTTTGAATTTCCCTCTTTGATTTCAGCACATCCTGTCTCTTGTGCTTTTTTGTCCCACTTTGCATTACCTCCTTTCCACTTTTAGCTCGACAAACCCTCTCTTCAGATTCCTGATCAGAATCAGATTGTCCTTCTTTATTATCGAAACCCTTGTCCTTTCTTTTGTCACTATAATCATCTTTATCCTTATCTTTGTCTTTGTTTCTCTTTTGTTGGTCATCTCCTCCCCCTGACCCCCCTGGGCCACTGCCCTTGCCCTGATTCCTCTGCTGCAAGCATTCAGCTTCAAAACGGATATCAAATCCCACACCATTGAAAAAGATCTCTATAAAACCTCTCAACTTGGCTGGATTTCTGCAGTTAACCCTTACTCTTACTGGCTCATCCCTGATCAGACTGAACTCATCCACCTTGATTGGTTCCCCTACCAAAGAAGCTATTTCCTTCACCACCTCCTCTTCCTTAGCAAAACCTGGTATCCCAACTATCTTAACCCAAGTCGACTGGAGAATGGAAGAGGCTGCAGGATCCACACTGGTCTTGATAATCTTAATTTTGTGGCCATGTAATGCTAGTTGAATGCCTGTCATTTTAGAGAGAGTGTCAAGAGACCCCTGATCAGGAAAAGCAACTCTGTACTCTTTCTCAGCGATCTGCTTAATTTGGAAATCCCAATCATTCCTCACCAGATGTTTAAGTTCTTCAAGCAACTTCTTCTCTGAGGCTTCCCCCTCCTGCACTACAATCAGTCCACTAAGTTTGCTCATAATCCCTTTCTCTGGAATTCCAAATGTTAGCACGGTGGCGGGGTACGACAGCGGTGGCTAGCGGTTGGCGGCGGCGGCGGCGGATCTGAGGAGCAGGAGGGGAGACGGATAGAAGGAGGGCGAGGAATACAGATAGATTAGTTCAGATAGGGTTCCATTACATGATGCCTTCCTCCCCTCTCCACTCAATACTTATACAAGTCTCAACACCACTCTGGCCCACTAACACGCACGTTGGGCTTAGACACACGCTTGGGCCTTGGGCCCGGAGCGGCTTGCTAGCCTGCAGCAGGTGTGCTGCTAACATTCCCCCCTCTTCAGAAGTGACTTGTCCCCAAGTCGGAGCCGATGGAAAGCGCAGACGCAGAGCTTCCAAATCTTCCCATGTAGCTAAGGCTTCCGGCATACCTGACCACTTGATCAGTCCCTGAAGAGATGGCCGATCACCTTGAGTCATACGCCTTTGCAGGATGCGCTCAGGAATCTGAAACAGAGCAGTATTAGCAGGCAAAGTGGAAGATACAAGCTGTTTGCCAGGAGCCTGCTTAAGCTGGGAAACGTGGAAGACTGGGTGAATAGCAGATTCAGCAGGCAAATCGAGCTTATAGGCAACGGCTCCCACTTTCTGAAGCACAATAAAGGGCCCAAAGAACTTGAATGCTAACTTCTAGTTAGAGCGAGGCGCCAGAGATGATTGCTCGTATGGCTGCAACTTGAGGTAGACTGAATCACCCACTTGAAAAGACCGCTCAGAACGACCCTTGTCCGCTTGGCGCTTCATCCGGTCTTGTGCACGAGCCAGATGTTGCTTGACCAATGACTGCATGACAGCTCGCTCATTCAACCATGAAGACAAGTCAGGATTAACACAAGCCGCAGCAGCAGTAATACCGAAGTGGCGGGGTGTGTGGCCGTAAAGCACTTCAAACGGAGATCGCCCCAATGCAGAATGCTCGCTGGTGTTATACCATAATTCAGCCAACGACAGCCATTTAGACCACTTGTGAGGACAAGCGTGGACAAAACAGCGCAGGTACGTCTCCATGCACTGATTCACGTGCTCCGTCTGGCCATCTGTTTGCGGGTGGTACGACGAACTCATTCTCAAGGGTATGCTAGCCAGAGCAAAGAGTTCCTTCCACAAATTGCTGGTGAAGATACGATCTTGGTCAGAAATCAAGGACAGGGGCATACCAAGCAGTTTGTAGACAGAATCCATGAAAGCCTTGGCCACTGAAAGGGCAGTGAACGGGTGCCGTAGCGGAATAAAGTGAGCCATCTTAGAGAACTTATCAACAACCACTAATACACAGTTGTACTGGCCAGATTTCGGAAGACCTTCCACAAAATCTAAGGAAACCATGTCCCATGCAGCATCAGGCACTGGCAGCGGTTGCAGCAGTCCTGGGTAACGAGCCCTGTCTGGTTCGGCCTTCTGACAAACGTCACAATTCTGCACAAAAGCAAGGACTGCGGCCTTCATACCAGGCCAATAGAAGAATTTCTTGAGCCTGCTGTAAGTGACAGGTGCGCCGGAGTGACCCCCTAAGGCGCTGGCATGCATAGCTGAGATAATTTGAGTGTGCAAGTCCTTGTTATCCCCAAGCTAGATGCGATGTTTATGACGAAGTACCCCATTAGACCAAGTAAAATCAGGCACTGAATCAGCCTGTAGGGACAGTTTGGTGATGAGCTCTTGAGCCTTAACATCAGTGTCATAGGAAGCTACCACAGGAGCCAACCACTGAGGAACCGAAGCAGAAATCGCCAACACTTGTTCGGAAGAACCTCTTCTGGACAACGCATCCGCAACCCGATTCTCGGAGCCTTGCTTATAGACAATCCTGTACTGTAGACCCAAAAGCTTGGTAAAGACTTTCTGTTGCCACGGCGTATGGAGACGTTTCTCATTAAGATGAATCAAGCTTTGTTGGTCCGTGAAGATGGTGAACTCGCCCACTTGCAGGTAATGGCGCCATTGTTCCACTGCCACCAATATGGCTAAATATTCCTTCTCGTACGTGGACAACCCTTGATTCTTGGGGCCAAGAGCTTTGCTAATAAAGGCCAAGGGGTGACCCCGTTGCAACAGGACAGCACCCACACCCGTGGCACAAGCGTCGGTCTCAATAGCAAACGGTTGGGAAAAGTCTGGTAAGGCCAAGACCGGTGCCGTAGACATGGCCGTCTTTAGAGCTGAGAAAGCCTGATCGTGTTCATGGGTCCACACATACATTGTGTTTTTCTTGAGCAGATTGGTGAGCGGCTTGGCAATAATCCCAAAGTGTTTGACGAACTTCCGGTAATAGCCCGCGAGGCCCAAGAATCTCCTCAACTCTTTGACAGATTTAGGCACTGGCCAATCCACAATCACCTGAACCTTTGCTGGATCTGTTGCAACTCCCTGACTGCTGATGGTGTGCCCCAAGTAAGCCACTGAACGCTGGGCAAATGTACCTTTGGACTTCTTAAGCTTCCATTTATCCCGCTGCAACCACTGAAAAACCAGCCTGAGATGTTCAATGTGCTGCTCATAAGTAGCACTGTATACCAAAATATCATTGAAAAAGACAATAACGAATTGTCGCAAACCAGGAGCTAGGGTAGTGTTCATGGCCCCTTGGAATGTCCCCGGAGCCCCCGTAAGACCAAAAGCTAAAACCCGAAACTCAAACTGGCCGAAGTGAGTCTGAAAAGCTGTTTTGAATTCCTCTCCTGGCTTGAGGAGGATCTGGTGGAACCCGGAACGCAAATCCAAATTAGAAAACCACGAAGCCTTGCCCAATTCATCCATCAGCTGGTCAAACACTGGTACCGGATACTTGGATTTTAGAGTTAGAGCATTCAAGTGACGAAAATCCACACAAAACCGGTAGGAGCCATCTTTCTTCTTGACCAAAAGAACCGGGGATGAAAACAGACTGGTACTAGGCTGTATGATACCCTGAGGAGCATGTCCGCAACCTGCTTTTCAATTTCTGTCTTCAAGGCCGGGGGGTAACGGTACGGCTTGATGTTCACTGGTCGGGCCCCTGGAAGAAGCGGAATCTGGTGATCACATGCTCGAGACGGAGGGAGGCCGGCAGGCTCTTCAAACAAAATAGCAAACTGATCTAACAGCAGTTGTATTTCAGCAGGCAACACATGAACTGCAGAAGGAACCACATCTTCTGGTGTGAGGATGGATAGCTGCACCAACACCTCCTCTGGACAGTCCGGCACCACCCCCTGTAGTGTAACCACCTGACCCTCGTTTCCAATGGACTCGCATGGGACTATAACACTCTAACCAATCCATACCAACAATAATGTCATAAACAGCCAGAGGTAAAACCCGCAAGTTGGATTGGAATGGTAGATCACCAATGAACCAAATAGCCTGGGCAAGCAAAGCTGAACAGGACAGCAACCCTCCTCCTACTACTTGCACACTAGTTGGTTTGGGAAGAGGAATTATACCAGAAAGCCGAGAAGCCAGCTTGGAACTGACAAACGAGGTAGAGCTGCCAGAATCCACCAAAATAGACTCAGGGACATGCTGAATGGAGCCCAGAAATTTGACAGTCCGAGGAGCCACTTGCCCAGTAACTGCAGCCTTAGAAATTGCCAGAAAAACATGCTCCGAACTGCCATCAGAAGACGGAGAAATGACCCCATCGTCTTCCAGCTGCAAGGCATCCCACACTTCCTGGACAACGTGTAATTGCACTATTGGAGCACACTTGTGATCACGACTCCACTTCTCACTGCAGCGATAACACAAACCCATGGCTCTGCGATAAGAGCGTAGTGCAACAGCCTTGGAATCAAAAGCGCCAGCACGAGCTGCCTCGACAGCTCGGGAATCATCCACAGGCGGCTGCACGGGCTGCCTGTCACGAAGCGGAGGAGCCGGCAATGGCAGCGGACCCTTGGATGATTGCTTGGAGTGAAAACCATACTCCAGCTTCTGATAATCTCGGTGGCGATGGGGATCACCAACCTCTTCCTGCAAGGACGCAAGCACAAAAGCAGTATCCAAATCTTTCGGGCGTTGGACAAGAACAATAGATTTAATGTCATCCTTCAGACCATCAATGAAACGTAACGTATAATACATGGGATCAGTAATGGAAGTGTAGGTTTCTAACTGATCAACAAGCTGTGCAAACTGCTCAATATACTCACAGACTGGACCCGTTTGATGAATATGAAATAGTTGCCTAATCAAGATCTCATGTTGGTCCCTACCAAACCTATCATGAACCATTTTACAGAACGGATCCCAGTCTGTATACCGAGCCTTGGACTCCACTGATTGCAACCAACGAGCTGCAGGACCATCAAAGTACATAGTTGCTATCCTAACCCAAGAGAACTTGTCGATGCCACACATATCAAAATAATTTTCGCATCTAGACTGCCACAACCTAGGGTTTTCACCAGTAAACTTAGGAAAAGGCAATTTCGGCCAATGCCCGGATGAGGCACGACTCGAATGACCATGGGAACTAGCAAACTGTGAAGAATTGATGTGCCGACCAAAGGTAGGTGGATCTGAAGACGTACCCTTGACCGGGAGGTGGGTATAGGCCAACACGGACCCATACCCATTCTCCCGGAGATGGTTGTCGACGCAGTGCCCTATAGGGCCGATGGCTGGGTTGCCGACAGATAGAGTCGCCGCAGCCATCTCCGGGTTGGGCAGGATGCCCAACACAGGTCGCCCGCGATCGAGGACCACTCGATCGACACGGTTGGAGAGGTGGGAGACCTGCGACTTGAGGTCGTCGACGGCAGTGGCCGCGCCAGCGAGATCCGCGACGGCGTTGACTTTGCCGGCGAGGCCCTCGACCGCCGCCACCTTGCCGACGAGATCCATGACCGACGCGTCGATCTCCGACTTCCACTCCTGTACCGCGTCCGCCTTGCCTTCGATGGTGTTGAAGCTCTTGTGCAAGTCACCCACCGACGACTCGAGGGAAGACAGCCGGTCGCCGAGCTTCTTCATCTCATCGAGGATCAGCTTCGTATTTGGATCCATGGCGCCGCGCAGCTTCTGGAGACGGGTGAAATGGTGGTGATTGAGGTGGCGCTCCAGCAAGTACCGGATCGAGTCTCTGATACCAAATGTTAGAATGTGACCTCAGTTGCCCTTTCAGAAGCATTATGTTGTTCCAATTCATTGTGTTCCATTCGAGGTCTACAAATCCCATTATTGTGATTTGCAGGAGCTGATTGTGCTTCTGCCCTGTGCTGTGATCCTGCCCCTGTGCAAATTGGGTCATCTCTCATCTGTGATGAAGAACATGCTGATGGTGATTGTGTTTCGCCTGCTGCTGGTTCCATTGGAAGTTTTGGGGCCCAGAGATGATGCAGAGTTGTAAAAATTGTTCTTGACGCCCACTTTTGTGATTATGATTCAAAGCTTTCTCTTGTTCCCATGTACCAATTCTGGACTAAATGCTAGTGTACATTTTGGGTTTGACAAATGTGATGGTTGGGACCTGTGTTATTATGTTGTGTCCAATGATTTTATTGTAAACATAATATTAGTACGCCGAAAAGTGCATGAGACTGAAATGTCTCGTCTCTGAAAGGAGTATGTTAAGGGAAACCATCCTGACATAGCTGTGGAAGTGTCTCATCTCATGACAGCAACGGATAAGAAAAGCGTCTCATACTGTCATACACAATGTGCCAATATCTGTAATTTGAAAGCTTCTCGAACAGGCGAGTCTAGTACTGATATTATGATATTGTTGCACATGTTTTGTATGAAACTCGAGCTTGTATCCTATAGAGAATTGTATTCAGGATCTAATGTTTAGATTCACTTTGCAAATGCAATCCGCCAAAAGCCTAATGGAGAACTGATCTTTACATCGAGGCAGAACGGAAGTAGGGATGTGGATCGAGTGAGCAAGCGAAATGGGCCGCCGACACACGAGGATGTCATTGTTACCTGTTGCGGGGGGGCCGGCGGCGGAAAGCTCGAGCCGATGGAGTTCGGGGTAGCTTCGACGAGTCACGACCGCCTCTCCTTGTCGTGGAACGCCGACTGCCGGGTTGGCACACCCCGACGACACGGCGCAGGTGCCCTCCACTAGAATATCCGAGCAGCTCACGCAGAACAGAGTAACGGTTCTCGGGGAGATGGGGTACGAAGCGGAGGGGTGGTGCCGGCGGCGGAGATCTCCCACCGACGAACAGCGGCAAGGGGATCGGGAATCAACGGATGAGTGGATGGATGTTGGGCTGGGTTGGGGCAGGGCCGGGGATGTGGATAGAGCCAGGTCTAGTCGAAACCCACCCAACACTACCGGATTCGAGGCCTTCGCCGAGAGCGAGGTTCCTCTCGGCGAAGGGGTTTTTCCTCTCGTTGAAGGCTTCACCGAGAGGAAGCTTTCGGCGAAGGCCTCTCGGCGCCACTGTACTGGCGAAGGCTTCTTCGCCGAGAGCATAGGCGGGACCCCTCTCGGCGGACATGCGCCGAGAGCTAGGCCCGCCTAACTCTTGGCAAAAACAATTTCATGAAAAAAAAAGAAATCGCCAGGTGCATCGGCCCACCGGCCGCCCGCCCTGGCCCCCAACGTCGCTGCCTCCTCCTCCACCACCGGCCGGCCGCCCCTAGCCCCCACCACCACCACCCGCCGCGGCCACACTGCAACCCCACCACCCCCCTGCCGCCTGGAATCCCACCACCACCGCCCGCCGGCGCACAACAACAACAATAACAACAACACCAGACCCGCGCCGCACCACCACCACCACCACCACCAGATCCGCGCCACACCACCTTAACCATGTCGCACCAGATCCGCGCCGCACCACCTGAACCATGCCGCACCAGGAGCGCCGGGTCGTCGAGGTCGCGTCGGAGGAGACTGCCGGGTCAAGGTCGCGTCGGAGGAGACCGTCGGGTCGAGGACGTGTCGGGTCGTCAAGGCCCGCGGGGGCCGGATCTGCGCCGCCACCGCGCCTCGCCCCGCCGCTGCTCCTCGCCACAAGGTCAGGGGCGAGCGGAGGAGGGAGGAGGGGGGTGGCGCGGCTGCGCCTGCGGGCAGGAGGCGTCAGCTTCTCAGAGTGGAGGGAGGAAGGGAGGGAGATGTGGGGGATGCCATGGAGGAGGAAGCGGCGGCGGCGGGAGAGAGGCGGAGGTGGCCGGCAGATCGGCGGGAGAGAGTCAGCGGCGGCGCTGAAGGGGAAAGGGAGGAAGAGGTAGGGTTTGTGGGGGGAGGGGGCACCGACTATTTATATAGAAGGAGGAGGCAGACTTAGGTGGGTCGGCAGGGAGTTGGGCCTCCGGCCCAAGTTTGCTTCGCCGAGAGCCCAATAAATGGCTCTCGGCGAAGAAATGCTTTACAAATGCATTTATTTAGTTAAAATAGTAAAAAAAATGCAAAAAAATCTCTAGAATTTAACATGACACTAGATATGTTGTGTATTGCTTATAAAAAAGTTGTTGTGGTCAAACTCAAATTTAAATTTCTCTAATGTACCAAACCTAGAGACATTAGTTCAAATTCTCTGAAACTTCTCGTGAGATGTTCCGGTTTCTACACAGTGTACGTGTCAAAGTGCTCAAAATGTTCTCAACTTTTTACCACAACCTCAACATATGATATAATGAGCGCTCGACAAAATTCGTGATTTTCAAACTTCATTTGAATTTTATACAATTTTAAAACCTTTCTACGACACGATCTTCATCATGATCAGAGAACAAAATATTTGAAATTTAGTTTTATTTCATGTACATGGCCTTAGAGATGTCTCACGAACATGAATCTCATTTTTCCAACAACTTTACTCTATGATTTCATGCACTTGCAGTTCATATCGGAGTCTTGGAAAAAATTACCTAGAATGAAATAAATTTTTTTAAAAATAGCAAATAGAAATAAAATTTCCTCAAATTTGAATATATTCTTTGTATGACTGCATGTTGATGGTATAAAAAGTTTGAAGGTGAAAAAGTGATTTTTTAAATTTCTTCGCCGAGAGCCAAAAAGCTCTCGGTGAAGAAATTCTTCACCGAGAGCCAGCCGGCTTGCTCTCGGCGAAGAATTCTTTACCGAGAGTTTTTTTGGCTCTCGGTGAAGAATTTATTCACCGAGAGTTTTTGTCTTCGTCGAGAGTTTTTTTACTCTTGGTGAAGAGTTCTTCGCCGAGAGCCCAAGGGAAGACTCTCGCCAAAGATTTTTGCTCTCGGTGAAGGCCCTGTTTCATGTAGTGTAAGAATTAATTAACAAAATATGTGGATAATTAACTAATGAGCTGCTTTAATATAATTCTTTTATATTCTATAATATATCACCTGGTGGACAGATCTTGCTTTAGCTTTGGGATATCAAAGCTTTGAGACGATTCTTACTTGAGTTTGGTTGTGCTTTGATCTATATAAACACTCGGACACTGAAATCGAGAACAGACGTATCCAAGTGACCTTCTCCATCCGATCCTAGCAATTCTCCACTCATGGCACTCGCCACGAAGAGAGTTGTGTACTTGACAGCAGCTATTTTCCTCATTCTTGCAATCATGTCACACACTTCTTCACGCTGTCAAGCTGGGGAAGAAGGTACGCGTATAGCTCCTTACACTTCGTTTTTTTGAGATGTTCAGATTATTAACTAATCAAGCAATCTGAATCTGATTGTGTTGTGTTGCAAGTGTAGTTGACCTTGGCGACCGTCGCCGCAGGCCAGAGATGACGTGCTATCCTTACAGTGCTTCACACTGTGTAGATCATGACTGCAGGCCAGTTTGTGTCAACAAGGGCTTCAATGGCAACAGGGCCTTCTGCAGCAAACGTGGTTTAGCATCTCGTTGCTGCTGCCCACATCAAGCAGTGTAGTGCCTCCATCTGTTCGACTTGAATAGAAATAAAATGCATTTCCTATTGCATAATATGTACACCCTAGCTTTTGCCGTTCATATATTCTGTTAGAATAAATAGGTATAGAGCCATTTATTATAATAATAAAAGAATTAAAGTCTATTCATTTAATGCTAGGGAAAAGAGAGAAATACCTTATGGGTATTTGAGAAGTCTCCCATCCAACTTATGAGGTAGCTTTCGGTACACCTCTTGTATAGTGGAATAAAGGAGATAGACATGCCACACGCGCGCGCATGCGCTCGCTCGCCTCGCCGAGGTCCTGGGCGTGGCGAGTTGAGACGAGGGGCGGGAGCATCTTTTTGTTGTTGTCTGTTGGAGAGGAATGATGGCACCTTAACCACGACCATTACTAGACCTTAACGATAGCGCCTTAAACCGTGACAGTTACTGAGCCTTAACGGCGACCGTTACTGCCTGAGGCGTATTAACCGTGATGTCCAGGTTCATCCCCCTCGCCGCCCGTGCCTGCTCGCCTATATAAGTCGCACTCCTCCTCCTGCCCAGGTTGCCAACTCACACTAAGGTATTCCTGTTCAGGAGACCTCTCCCTCTCTCCCTCTGTTTGCTGCTTCTTTTTGCATTCCCATCACCACATTCTTGGAGGGATTTTGCTACCTCTCTAAAACACAAGAGAAAGGAATTCCCTTGTGATGACCTTATTACGACTCTTGATGTTGAAGAGAAGGCGAGAGCAAAGGACACACGTGGAAAGGCAATAGCCGGCAACTCAAGCGCAAACATTGTGCAGAGGGGCAATCCCAAGTCCCAGAAAAACTAGAACAAGAGGAAGAAACCTTCATAAAACCCACCCAAGGCTAAGGAAGCCGACGGGCCTAAAAAGAAGAAGAGAAAGCCGGGGGGTGCTTGCTATACTTGTGGCAGTCCGGATCACTTGCTGCAAAGTACCCGAATCGTAAAGATCGCAAGGCTCCAAAGACAACGAACATGGTTGTTAGCGATGGTGGAGGAACATCGGTGTATGGTAATTTCTTACCTACAATTCTTTCAGTGTGTTCTTCACCTGAGTGGTGGATAGACACCAATGCTAATATTCATGTATGTGCTGACATTTTTATGTTTTCTTCTTATTAGGTCCGGGGGACTATCTCTTGTTGATGGGGAACGGTGCCCATGCACGTGTTCTTGGCGCTGGTATGGTTACTCTAAAGTTCTCTTCGGGGAAGACCATACAATTTAAGAATGTGCAGCATGTACCTACAATCAAGAAGAATCTAGTCAGCGGGTCTCTACTGTGTAGAGATGGTTTTAAGTTAGTCTTTGAGTCAAATAAATGTATCATTTCTAAGTTTGGTACCTTTGTTGGAAAAGGCTATGATAGTGGAGGTTTGTTCCACTTTTCTTTATTGTTCGATGATAATGTTGTGAACCATGTGATGAATGATGAATCAAATGTTTGGCATTCGAGGCTTTGTCATGTTAATTTTGGTTGTATGATGCGCTTAACTAGTTTAAATTTAATTCCAAAGTCTACCTCTGTCAAAATTTCTAAGTGTCACGTATGTGTTGAATCGAAACAAACTCGCAAGCCACATAAGACTGTTGAGGCGAGAAACTTGGCACCTCTAGAATTAGTTCATTCCGATCTAAGCGAAATGAATGGTGTGTTGACAAAGGGTGGTAAAAGATATTTCATGACTTTGATAGACGATAGCACTAGATTTTGTTACATCTACTTGTTAAAATCAAAAGATGAAGTGTTACATTACTTTAAGATCTATAAATCTGAAGTAGAAAATCAACTTGAGAGAAAGATTAAACACCTAAGGTCGGATCGAGGTGGCAAATACTTCTCTAATACTTTTGACACATTCTGTGATGAACACGATATTGTTCATGAGAGGTCATCGCCTTATTCACCCCAATCCAATGGGATTGTCGAAAGAAAGAACCACACACTGACTGGCTTGGTGAATGTCATGTTAGAAACCGTGGGACCATCTAAGGAATGGTGGGGTGAGGTGATACTGATAGCCTCTTTGTTTTGGTGCCCGTTACCAAAGTTCCCTGTGGGCCCAAAGAAACAGTCATTCCATGTGACCGGTGACTAGTTGTGGTAACGGTTGTTGTTTGATGCCCGTTACGAATACTAGTTGTGCTGAGACACGCGTGAAATAGACGCGTCTCATTTCGTCGAGACATCGGAGATGCAGTTTCATAAGACGCGTCGCTGATGTTGAGTTCCTGTAACGGGCTTCGTTTTGGTGCCCTGTTGACGGTGAAAATCCGTCAACCTAGCCATGAGTTTACCTTCGGTGTTGGCATGACTTTTGTATCTTATTCATTGGTACTAACCCCCGTGGTATAACAAGTTCACTTGTGCATGTCGGTTTTGGAGTTATGTGTTTACGCAGGATTTTAACGTTGAAAGCAAGACTTCCGGGATAAGTTCATTAAGCACCTCATGACAAGATCTTGAAGCCCGATACAAGTCAAGCAATGAAGTGAACATGACTCCAAGAGCCCAAGGACCAAGCCCGAGAAGACGATAAACTCCGAGGACTGAACCAGAAAAGTGCTGAATCTTGCAAGACAAGGAGTTGAGTCCAATTCGGAGAGAAACCGACGTCAAGGGCCCACATGCAAAAGGGGAGAACATCTAGAAGACGTGGGAAGCAACACGGGCGAAGTAGGCCGCGGGATGGGCCGAATTGGGCCCAGGCCGGCCGGCCTGGGCCGGCCGGCCTGGCCCAATTCGGGGCCCAATCGGCCTCTCCTTTGACCTAATTGCTTCTCAGGCTATAAATAGCCCCCTGACCGAGAGCCACGCAGAACGGAAGTCGTAATCCGCCGCCGAGGAGCAGAGAAGCTTGAGGGACACCATCTCGGAGATGAGGGTCGTGCTAGTTGTCTAGGGTTTCCCTAGCCGACGTGGGAACCTTGCATGGAAGACCACGTCGGAGCTCCGGAGCGAGGATCAAGATCGAGGGAGGGCCCGGTGGTGATCTTGTTCATGTAATCATTCATGGTGAAGTTTGTAAGTGAATCCGATTTCTAGCGATTAAGTGCCTTCTCGATGATTTTGATTTCTTCTTGGTTTTGCTTCTTCTACGATCTAGTCTATAGCTAGATTACATAGGGTGCTCTTGTAGCCGCGGTGGCTAGAGGTGCATACCGGACCGGCCAAGTGATTTCAACTTGTTCTATCGAACTCGCCCTAAGCTCCCCGCATGAATAGGGATACGTTGTGACGAACGGGGGTCTCGAAAGGCGGATGTTTTCGGAGTCGGATGGGAAGGCCACGATTTAAAGATGCTTTTAATGAGATTCGCTTTTCTATCTTCATCTATCTTGTTTGGAGCTACAACATAAGCATGATCTAGATTCTCTAGATTGGTTATCTCTTGCTTTCTCTTGTTACCTCTTTAGTAGATTAGATTAGATTCGTTTTCTTTATGAGTTAGTAGATTAGATGCAACTTATCTTCATTAGATAGCTTTACCTTGCTTTACTAGATTGAATCCTTGCGTTGCACATTGTTCCACGGATTCGATACCTTGGGTTCACCACTCGAGGGAAGAAGGGTCCCTTGACTACGACGGGAGACTTGTCCGCTTGCAAGTCACAAACGAACTTTGATACAATTATTAACCGTCAACAAGCCCCTTTTTCTGGCGCCGTTGCCGGGGAACAAGCAATCAAGATCCGATCTAGTATCGCTTATCTTTCAGCTTTTTCTTTTGATTTTCTTTTGCATCTCTTATGTTTGATCATCCCCGAAAAGAAAAAAAGAGTCAATCTAATCTAGTTTTGATTAACCCTAATTTTTCTTTTGTTAGATTTTTGTTTTATTACTAACCCTAACCGGAGATGGTTGGCTACCTCTCCAAGAAACCCAAAACTTTTTTGTGGATGATCCAGGAAAACTTTACAGGCAAAGGTGACGTGCAACACAAGCTCGAAGGACCATCAAAATCTCCAAGGGTATCACCACCTCCAAGTCAAGACGCCGGAAGGCCGTTCAAGATCAACGAGGATGGAGAAGATGGAGATGGAGAAAGAAGCTCAACACCTAAAGGCTTGTTGACGGTTAATAATTGTATCAAAGTTCGTTCGTGACTCGCAAGCGTACAAGTCTCCCGTCGTAGTCAAGGGACCCTTCTTCCCTCGAGTGGTGAACCCAAGGTATCGAATCCGTGGAACAAATGTGTGACGCAAGACTTAATCTATCAAAGCCAGGTAATCTTCAATATTCGATAAAAGACCTAATGCATCTAAGTTAAAGACACAAAACAGATCTAATCTACTAAAAACCGGAGAAAACAAAGTAAGATTGGGTAGATAAACCGATCTAGAGGGATGGGGGTAAGCCTTTTGTTGAAGTTCCAAGCAAGAGAAGAAGTAGCAAATCGAATCTTAATAAAAGCCTCTTTAAATCGTGGTTTCCCGTCCAAATCCGAAAACATCCGCCTTTCGAGACCCCCGTTCGTCACAACGTATCCCTATTCATGCGGGGAGCTTAGGGCGAGTCAAAAGACAAGTCGAGATTCTCTCGGAAGATCCGGCGTGTACCTCTAGCCACCGCGGCTACAAGAACACCCTATGTAATCTATCGTACGAATAGAATTGGAATAAGCAAAGCCGATCGAAAAACGAAATCTTCGAGGAAACACTTGATCGCTGGGAAAAGATTCAACTTGATCATTCAACTATAACAATGATACATACACAAGATCACCACCGGGATCCTTCCTTGATCTTGCTTCTAGCTCCGGGAACTCCAACGTGGTCTTCCTTGCAAGGTTCCCACGTCGGCTAGGGAAACCCTAGTCAATTAGCTCGACCCTCTCCTCTCCGAGATGGTGTCCCTCTCTTCTCTGCTTCTCGGCGGACGAAGACGAAATCTTCTCTGCGTGGCTCTCGGTCAGGGGACTATAAATAGCCCGATTGGCGGCTAGGGCAAAGGACGACGGATTTGGGCCCAAAATGGGCTCGGGCCGACCGGGACCGGGCCGGCCGGCCCGGGCCCATTTAGGCCCGGCCCCGTGGGCTCCTTTGCCCGACGTCGGTTCCCTTGCTTCCGGATGCTTCCCCCTTCGCATGTGGGTCCATGTCGTCGGTTTCTCTCCGAATTGGACTCAACTCCTTGTCTTGCAAGATTCGAGCACTTTTCCGGTCGGGTCCCCGGAGTCCGTCGTCTTCTCGGATCAAGTCCCCGGCTTCTTGGAGTTAAGTTTGCTTCATTGCATGACTTGTTCGGGGCTTCAAGGTCTTGTCATGAGGTGCTTGATGAACTTATCCCGAAAGTCTTGCATTCAACACTAAATCCCCGCATAAACATTAAACTCCAAAAACGACATGCACACGTGAACTTGTTATACCACGGGGGTTAGTACCAATGGATAAGGTATAAAACTCATGCCAACACCGAAGGTAAACTCATGGCTAGGTTGACGGATTTTCACCGTCAACATCTCCCCCATGCTTAAACCTTGCTCGTCCTCGAGTAAGCCTTCGATGGATATCATCATTGCTAAACAATGTTTAAACTTTGCACTTGATTACACATGAGAAAACATAATGCTCTCAAAATTTTAATTCATTAAAGTTCCATAATGCACTAGCCTTCATCTCTACGGAGGGTAGATTCTTATTAAGCTTATCCCACAAGTATTAACATGCTCACAAAGTTTTAAATAGATCTCAGAATTTTTGAAATGAAGAACGAGATAAGAAAAGCTAAACCAAATTCACAAATTTAAATCATCTCGTGTATTGCTCATAAACTCTCATCTCACTTGTCTCTCAAGTCTATATATTCTACTCCTTTCCCTCTCATATATATGTGGTAGGCTTTATATGGAGCTTTGGGAAAGTTTAGTCCTAACAAGATTTTATAAATGAGGTGTTGTCAAAACAAGACAAGCTTCTCATGGTCTTACCGAGACTCGTCAAAAAGGTCATTGGAAAATAATGTTAAATCAAGGAGGGAAAAGAGAAAAATACAGACACTTTAGATGAGTGGACATGTGCAAATGGAAAAGAGTGATCCCGAGGCACAAAAGAAGTCCTCGTTATCGGATTGCACATGGTTGGAAAATGAGAATGGATCTTTTTATCTTGAAGCCTTGAATGCACTCTTAGAGAACCGGGGAGTTCACTTTACGCACAAATATATTTTTTTTCTCTTTCTCATATTTCTCATTCTTTTCTTTCTTTCTTTCTTTCTTTCTTTCTTATATATATATATATTTTTTACCTTGAAAGTCATGAATACCGCTGGATTTTTTTTCCTTTCATCATTATATATTTTTTTAAAAATACTCCCTTTTGAACTCTAAAACTGCACCATACCTACCTCCTCCCCCATGCTTAGACGTTGCTCGTCCTCGAGCAAAGAGGCGAAAAATAAGGTAGGTACCGGAGATATTTTTCCTTAGAGAGATACTTGAAATCTTCAACGTTGGCACCGTCTTGCGATCTTCCTTGAATTGATAGTCCATTCTCAACGATAGGTTGTGGTCAAGGAGGTAATCACAAAAGATGATATTTGGTTTGAGGGTGGATATCCGGCGAAGTTTGTGAGATCACCGATGTGGGGATACACAATGCACGGATAAAAGGCTAGCAAAAAGATAGATACGCAAAAATGGAATGACCAGCTTCTTAGTCTCGGGCCAGAGAAATCATGGCCTGCAATAACGCACTCAAAAATAAATCTTGTACACTAAGGTTTATGCACTCAAAATATATAAGGCTTTGGATAGGCTGAGCAACACACAAGTGATATTTGTGACAAGGTTAGCGATATTTTTGAGCATAAAAGACATCTTTAATCTATTCATAACTTGAGAGCACATAAAACACTATGGGTCTTTATTTTAATCATAACCTCCGCTGAAAATTAAGCTAGTATTTAAATAAATTCAGATCTGTATTTTTAAGAGAGCACTAGCTTAAACATGCATAAATCAATTACAAAGATGAACAAAGCTGCAATTTTAATCATATATCATCATGGCACGAATTTTGTAACTTTTCCAATGATATAATCAAGGTGGTGACTTTATTAATGGTGACATCAAGTTGAAATACACACTGAAAATAAACATACATGCTTGCTGAAATTTAAATAAAAACAGGAAATACTACGCAAACACACATAAGCAAAAGCTGAAAATTTCAGAGAAAAAGAAAAGAAAAGAAAACTAAAGTTCCTAAATCTTCTAGTCCTCCGCCGGTGGTTGATGTTGATAGTCTTGATAATAATACCCTTGCTCATAATATGGTTGGACGCTTCCTCCGACGAATTGATTTGGCTCCACAAGGTGAAGGCGTCCAAGTTCAAAGGCAATATTTGCGTTGCCTTCACCGAGTTGAGCTGCGTTAGCTTGGATGGCTGCGATGTTTTGAGCATTTCTTGCAGCATACCCTCCAATAATGGCCATGCTTTGTTGTGGTTGGGGATGATGAGCGTAGGATTCCGCGAAGTTAGCGTTAGGCACAACATAATTTTGTGGGGGTACCGGTGCACCACCCCCCATGCTTGTTGTTGTGACCCTCCGTAATAACTTGGCGGAGGAGGGACCCCGCCGAATGGTTGCACATTGGGTTGTGCTCCACTCGCTTGTGCGGAGGATGTTCCCTCCTCTACGATTCTTCCTCTTTTGTTCTTCCTTGCAGGGACAAGTAGTCCCTCTTCCAACCAATCTTCCCTTCCTTCGGTGAAAAGCCTAAGCCTCTCATTCGGAAGGGGTAGGTTCACTATGGCCAACCGATAACCTCCTCTCTCATCTCCACTAATGTACTTGCCTTGTCGCAAATACTCAAAACCGAGAGAGGTACCACGCAAAAGGTGAGCGGGGTTTCTTGCGATCCCCGGTCGCAAGGAAAAGGCCAACATGGAGAGGTAACACCCCGAACCAATATTACCCGCCCCCGATGTTGCTTCACAACACCAACGGTTGATCATGAGGTAAGAGGGGTCAATTGGCTGCCTGGCAATTAAAGCCGAGTATAGCCAATTCAACTCCGTGTCGGTCACCTTTGTTTCCTTCATCCTCCCCAATACCCTCTTGCACATCCAAGAGTGAAATATCCGGATAATGGGGTTGCGGATGCAATTGCGTTGTTGATGGGCTTCTCCGGAGATCATGTTCCAAAATCCCGCCAACATGCCGGGTGGCACGTCAACTTTCTCCGGAGCTCCCCTGTGGAATCCAAGCAGCTCCCTTACGTGCTCGTAGGGAACCACTTGCTCGATTCCCTCCAAACGGAATGACAAGCTTTGCACCCCATCATCATCAATGATGGGTGCAATAGTCATCAAAATTTCCAAGGCGTAACCCAAATGGGTGTCCACCGATATTCCGTTGGAGAACTGCACCCATCCGAGGTGCCCCAACATGTAGTATATGTCGGTGCAAAAACCCAAGGTGTAGAGTGCTTGGTCGTCGAACTCGACGTTTGGCACAAGCCTCTTCTCAAGATTGGCGAGCCTCTCCTCCTCCTCCGCCGACAAGATGATGAAGCCGTACGAAGATTGTGTCGGGGTGTAAGGAGGTGGTGCGGTTGAGCGAGTCGATCGTCGTGGTGGCGCGGGCTGCTCCTCCGTGTGCCCACGAGGTTCGGTGAACCTCATGGAAGTGCTTCTCGCAGCCCTCATACCACCAAGGAGGAGAGCGTCGTTCCTCCTCGGTGGTGCCGTGTCCGTCTCCATGCTCCGGGGAGACTCGGAAACCGAGTGCCTCCTCGAAGACGTGGTTGATGACGGCTTGGACGACGACGAACTCTTCTTCTTAGAGAAGAGACTTGTGGTCTTCTTCCACATGGTTGCTGCACTCTTTCTTCAACTAAAATTCCGGGTTGCAACCGGTAAACTAGGCACTTAAACTCTTTGCTTCGGATGTGGACTTTGAGTGGATTAAGGATGTGGATTTCTCTTGAGCTATCAAGCTTGGGATGGTTGGCTAAGTCTACGGAGGTTCTGAGCACACAAACTTGAACACACAAACAAGGGAAGGAGAGGGAAGCTTGCTGCGCAGAAAACGGGCGCCGGGGGCTCCTTATATAGGGCAGGCCGGCCGGCCGGGCCGGCCGGCTCGGGGCTCCTCCGGCTCCTCCTCGGCGCGTCTTTCTCCCAAAGCACGATCATTTCGCCTCCGCAACTTTCCCCGCCCGCGTGCTCCACGAGTTGCACCGCCCAAACGCTCTCGTCCACTCCTTTTCTTGAATTATTGGTCCTCCCACTTGATGCTCCATGCTTTGGGTCATGTCCATGCTCCCTAGCTCCACTTGCTTCACATGCCACCATGAAAATCCTGCAAAGTTGATGCTTGCTGCCCACCATGCTTGTCCTTTGCATGTGGAATTGGTGAAAGTTGATAAAAGGGGAATCCAATGGTGCATGCATGATTAATTCAAACTAGTTGCCTCCATTTAGGTGTGTTTAAGGTTAAGCACTCCTCTAATTCGAAATTTAAAATATTTTTCAGAGCCATGCGAGAGCTCAAGCATAATTTTAGAGAAGTTTTTAAACCATTAAAAACAAATGTAAGTCGAAAATATTTTTCGACTACGTCAATTTTGGTCTTACCGGTATAGTTTGCTTTCATCGGTTGAGAGCGAACGTTTTCCCGGCTTGATCATGGGGGCATAGGTTTAGGTTCTAATTTTGGCTAAATAAGAAAGATTTTGAATGAAACAAAATTAGAATAGGCTTAGAAAAATTCTAATCCTAGAGAAACCAAGGATAAAGATTTTTAAAACCAACCAAAAGCTTCGATTTCTAGGTTCACGCGAGTCCTACCACGTGCTGAATTTTATTAACACTTGAACATAAATCGTGGCTCTACTCGTGTGGTTTTAGCATGAAAAATAAGTCAACCTCAGCACCATAATGAGGGTGAAAGGTTGAGTTAAGGTTCTGAAATTATTTGGTTGGGGGGTTTCTCGAAAAGAAAAGAATCAAACAAGCACATAGGAGGGTTCATGCAAAGGGTTTATGATAAAGCAAACATTCAATCAAGAATTATGTCTCTAATATTGTTCAACCACTTCTAAGTCTAATGTCTTTGCGTAGTAAAACTCAAAAACTAAATTATTAAAAATACTCGAAAAACCCGGAATCGGGTTGTCCTCCCGTAGCTTATTTTTGACTCGACGAAACGGGTTGCCTCCCCGCCTAGCGCTTCGTTTATAGTCTATAGCTAGACTTCTTCACTTGATTACTCCGGATCAACGCTCTTTACGGGCGTTGCAATCTTGGGTACCCACTTCCGCACCATCTTGGGCGCGGGCTTGTCTTTTGGCTTGGTCGGCTTAATCATTTTTTTGGTCTTCACGAGCGGCTTCTCTTCCTTTGTCTTGACGGATGCAACACCTTCTTTGATTTTCGTTACGTTCACTTTTTTCGGCTCCTTCTTCTTTTTCAGCCCCTCCGTTTGTTTTGGTTCTCCCTTCACTCCAATCATGTTGCATGCCTCAATCCTTGGACGGAACTTGAAGGAACTCCTCTCTCCGTTGATATCGAACATGATCTCCCCCTTGCCAACATCAATAGTAGCTCCCACGGTCTTGAGGAACGGCCTCCCTAGGATGAGCGGCGGCTTCTCCCTCTCTCCCATCTCGAGCACAACGAAGTCGACGGGGATGAAGTGGTGTCCAATCTTCACGGGTACATCTTCAGCAATGCCCAAGGGATAGCGAATGGAGTTGTCACCCAACTCCAAACATATTCCCGTAGGCTCCATTGGTAGGCGTAACTTCTCGAACACATCCCTCGGCATGACACTCACACTAGCTCCAAGGTCGCATAACGCCTTCTCGAAGTTGAAAGAACCAACTGAACATGGAATTGTAGGGCACCCGGGGTCTTTTTGCTTCTCTAGCCCATAAGCAATAGCTGCACTACACTCTTCGGACATTTTGACATGATCTACCCCGAGTGTTGCTATCTCATATTTATTTGCAAGTATGTCTTTAAAGTAACGAGAATATGTAGGTACTTGTAGGGCATCTAGTAATGGCATGTTGATGCTAAGTCTACGCACAACTTCCACAAACTTCTCAAAGTGGTTGTCAAGTTTACCTCGGAAGTAGCGTGGCTTGAGTTGCGGTATCCTCGTGTCTTCTTCCGGCATCTCGAATTCGGGTTCCTCGGTGACGATCCCCGTAACCTTCTCTTTAGCAACTCCTTCCACCTCGGTGGACGGTTTAAGCTTCCTTGCTCCCGCGGAACGTTCCGGATCTTCGGTCTCCTTCCCCGAACGCGTTTGAATGGCCTTCGCCGATTCGGGACATTTGGGTTGTCCCGGAAGCTTCCCTTCATCATTAGTGAGGCGCCCCCGCAAGTTGTCCAACTTGCGTCTCGAGCATCTTCATCATGTTGAGCACTTGATGATTGGAACTTCCGACCTCCGTCACCTTGCTATCGATGTTCTCCAACACCTTGTCTATGGTCTTGAACTTGGTGACGGTGTCCTTGTTGATCTTAGCTTGCTCATCCATGAACTCCTTCAATTGTATCCGAAGCGGAACCGCGTTAGGAATAGATGAGCTTGCATTAAATTGAGGCCTACTTTGCCCGTAGCGGAAGTTCGGCAATTCTCCCTTCCTCATGTAGTCGAGCACTTTGGCTTCCTCCGGACAATCTTTGCGGACATGGCCATACTCTCCACATTCTTCGCATGTGGACCTTGCTTCGGCGGCCTTCAAGTCTTGAGCCTCTTTCTTTTCCATCTCCATCTTCTCCAACCTTCTCATGAGCGAGTCGATCTTGCCTTCAAGTATGTCTTCCTTCTCCACTTGCAAGACTCCTTTGACGTTCCCCATGGGTTGAGCCGGATGTAGGCGCCCGGATGACGCCCACGTGTCATTATCCGCGACCTTCTTGAATAGCGTGAAAGCTTCCGTCGGTGTAAGCTCGATGATAGATCCTCCCGCTGATGCATCGATGATCGTCCTTGACGCCATGGTGAGTCCTTGATAGAACTTTTGCACGAGGTCTTCTTTCGGGAACTTGTGATGTGGAACCGCCCGGTGTACTCGTTGAAGCGCTCGAATGCCTCCGAGATAGTTTCGTAGGATATTGAACAAAGGTGGCAATCTTATTACGCAAGCTTTGAGTTTTACCCGTGAGTAGTATTCCTTCATGAAAGCCTTCATCAACGTGTTCCAATTTTGCACCGTCTCCGCCGGTTGAGAGTGGAACCATTGCAAAGCCTTCCCGAGTAGTGAAAACGGAAAAAGCCTTGCCCTCATTTGATCTTGAGTCACCCCATCCATGTTGAAAGTCTGACATAGTTGAATGAATGCTTGGAGGTGAAGGTTCGGATCCTCTTTGCCGGTGAAGGGTGAATGTTGCACCATGCGGATTGTTGAGGTCTTGATCTCGAACGGTCTTCCGATCTCCTCGAGGTTCAAGATTGGTAGGTCGATGATGTCCGGGGGTGCATAGCTCCCCAATCTTGCGTTCTTCCGGTGGTTGGTCACCCATTGGTGGAGGTCGATTCTCCCGCGGACTTTGAGGTGGTGAATTCTTCGGAGATTCCGTGATCCTTTGTCTTCCGACTCCGAATCTACAATCCGGCTTTTTAGCTTGATGTGCTTCGTGTCTCCTTAGCCCGTAAAGTTTTTCCGGATCATCCACAAAATTATTGGGTTTGTTGGAGAGGTAGCCGTCCATCTCCGTTAGGGTTAGCAATAAACAAAGTATGCAAAAAAAACTAGAAAACAAAACAAATCTATAAAGACTAGAGTTAGACAAACTAGATTAGATGTATTTTGAGGATGATCAAAATTTAGTAGATGCAAAAATAAAACAAAATCAGTACTGAAAATTACAAAAAAAAGCAATAAAAAATCAAATCTTGATCACTTGTTCCCCGGCAACGGCGCCGGGAAAAAGGGGCTTGTTGACGGTTAATAATTGTATCAAAGTTCGTTCGTGACTCGCAAGCGTACAAGTCTCCCGTCGTAGTCAAGGGACCCTTCTTCCCTCGAGTGGTGAACCCAAGGTATCGAATCCGTGGAACAAATGTGTGACGCAAGACTTAATCTATCAAAGCCGGGTAATCTTCAATATTCGATAAAAGACCTAATGCATCTAAGTTAAAGACACAAAACAGATCTAATCTACTAAAAACCGGAGAAAACAAAGTAAGATTGGGTAGATAAACCGATCTAGAGGGATCGGGGTAAGCCTTTTGTTGAAGTTCCAAGCAAGAGAAGAAGTAGCAAATCGAATCTTAATAAAAGCCTCTTTAAATCGTGGTTTCCCGTCCAAATCCGAAAACATCCGCCTTTCGAGACCCCCGTTCGTCACAACGTATCCCTATTCATGCGGGGAGCTTAGGGCGAGTCAAAAGACAAGTCGAGATTCTCTCGGAAGATCCGGCGTGTACCTCTAGCCACCGCGGCTACAAGAACACCCTATGTAATCTATCGTACGAATAGAATTGGAATAAGCAAAGCCGATCGAAAAACGAAATCTTCGAGGAAACACTTGATCGCTGGGAAAAGATTCAACTTGATGATTCAACTATAACAATGATACATACACAAGATCACCACCGGGATCCTTCCTTGATCTTGCTTCTAGCTCCGGGAACTCCGACGTGGTCTTCCTTGCAAGGTTCCCACGTCGGCTAGGGAAACCCTAGTCAACTAGCTCGACCCTCTCCTCTCCGAGATGGTGTCCCTCTCTTCTCTCGCTTCTCGGCGGCCGAAGACGAAATCTTCTCTCGCGTGGCTCTCGGTCGGGGGACTATAAATAGCCCGATTGGCGGCTAGGGCAAAGGACGACGGATTTGGGCCCAAAATGGGCTCGGGGCCGACCGGACCGGGCCGGCCGCCCGGGGCCCATTTAGGCCCGGCCCCGTGGGCTCCTTTGCCCGACGTCGGTTCCCTTGCTTCCCGGATGCTTCCCCCTTCGCATGTGGGTCCATGTCGTCGGTTTCTCTCCGAATTGGACTCAACTCCTTGTCTTGCAAGATTCAAGACTTTTCCGGTCGTGTCCCCGGAGTCCGTCGTCTTCTCGGATCAAGTCCCCCGCTTCTTGGAGTTAAGTTTGCTTCATTGCATGACTTGTTCGGGGCTTCAAGGTCTTGTCATGAGGTGCTTGATGAACTTATCCCGAAAGTCTTGCATTCAACACTAAATCCCTGCATAAACATTAAACTCCAAAAACGACATGCACACGTGAACTTGTTATACCACGGGGGTTAGTACCAATGGATAAGGTATAAAACTCATGCCAACACCGAAGGTAAACTCATGGCTAGGTTGACGGATTTTCACCGTCAACAAGGCTGCCAAGGCAAGATCCACATGCGGGGTGTTCATCGTGATGAAGATGTTAGAGACGCAAGTGGGACAACTTGCCGGACAACCGATTGGTGACAAAGAAGAATATCCGAGACAACTCCAAGGTCCCAAGACGGCGAAGGCTACTCAAACTCATTCGGGAGAGATGAAGGATCACACTAGAGACCATGAAGATCATGACCGAAGGACCGGAGTTTGAGATGCCGAGCCACAAGGAAGATGTTGCATCCGTCAAGACCAAAGGACAAAGCCACTCGTGAAGACAAAAAAAAAAAAATTGACTAAGCCAAAGTGGGTACCCAAGATTGCAACGCCCGCAAAGAGCGTTGATCCGGAGTAATCAAGTGAAGAAGTCTAGCCATGGACTATAAACGAAGCGCTAGGCGGGAGGCAACCCGTTTCGTCGAGTCAAGAATAAGCTACGGGAGGACAACCCGATTCCAGGTTTTTCAAGTCTTTTTAAATTTAATTCAGTTTTGAATTTTACTACGAAAACATTAGACTTAGAATGGTTGAACAATATTAGAGACATAATTCTTGGTTGAATATTTTGCTTGATCATAAACCCTTTACATGAACCATCCTATGTGATTGTTTGCTTCTTTTTCGAGAAACCACAACCAAAAAGAAAAAAATTTCAGAACCTAACTCAACCTTTCATCCACTTTACGATGTTGTGGTTGACTTGTTTTTCATGCTAAAAACACACGAGTAGAGCCATGACTTGTATCTAGATGTTATTTAAATTTCAGCACGTGGTAGGACTCGCGTGAACCTAGAAACTTGATTTTTGGTTGGTTTAAAAATCCATATCCTTGGTTTCTCTAAGATTAGAATTTTTCTAAGCCTCACTTAATTTTATTTCATTCAAAATCTCTCTCATCTAATCAAAATTAGGACCTAAACCTATGCCCCCATGATCGAGCCGGGAAAAGCTTGCTCTCAACCAATGAAGGCAAACTATACCGGTGAGACCGAAATCGACGTAATAAAAAAATATTTTTGACTTGCATTTGTTTTTAATGGTTTAAAAACTTCTCTAAAATTATGTTCGAGCACTTGTATGGCTCTGAAAAATATTTTTAAATTTCGAAATTAGAGGAGTGCTTAGCCTTAAAGGGAGGCAATCTAGTTAACCTAACCGTGCATGCACCATGTACATCACGGGATGCCCCTCCAACATATTTAAACCACATGCAAAGTACAAGCATGGGGGGCAGCCAAGGCTTTGTTTTGTAGGAATATCATGGATGCATGTGAGGCAAGGGAGTATGGAAGTGAATCAAGCGAAAACATCAAGTGGAAGGAGCAATAATGCAAGCGAAGGAGTGGAAGGAACGTTGGGAAGGTGTACGCGATCACGAAGCAACATGAATGCACTAGAGAAGTACCAAGCCAAGAGGAGGAGAGAGGTAAGTCTTTCATCCAACTCTTTGTTCGTGTGCTCTAGTTTGTAGGCCGGAATCACCTTAGACTTAGCCATCCACCGCGTTTGTTTCGTGCAACAAATCACATCCTTAATCCACTCAAAGTCCAGACTCCAAAATAATATTTGTGTACCTTGTTACCGGGTGAAAACCCCGGATATTTATTTGTGAGGGAGAGTGCTGCAATCATGGAAGAAAACTACAAGCCTTTTCACCAAAGAAGAAGGGATCATCGTCGTCTGAGCCATCATCGACAACCTTTTCGAGGAGGCACTCATTTTCGAGTTTCCTCGGGGTATGGAGGAGGACACGGCACCGCCGAGGAGGAATCGCACTCTTCTCCTTGGTGGCATGAGGGCCACACAAAACTCGTTTATTAGGTTTACCAAACTTCAATAACATATGGAGGAGCCGCCCGTCCAACCTCACCACTTGACACGATCATCCACTCCACCTCCATATGCTCCGCGGTATTCCGAGGGGTATGTCATCATGACGGAGGAGGAGAAGAAGCTCGCTCGCCTTAAGTAGAGGCTTGTAGCGAACGTCGACATCGACGACCAAGCTCTCCACATATTGGGTTTCACACGGGACACCGGTGCAATTCTCTAACGGAGTGTCGGCAAACACCCACAAGGAATTCGCCTAGGAAATTTTCGTGACCATGGCGCATACCCTTGATGAAGGAGTGCTGAGTCTCTCATTCCGTTGGAGGGAGCCCACAAGTGGAGAAGAAGGAAGACACCGTCGGAAGGGTAACCTTGATCAACGATGCTATTTCTAGCACTTTGATGGGGTAATCTCCTTTCATCCATGGGTTGTAATCGATCTTGAGATGTAATCACACTTTGTTGGATTATCTATCTATCATCTTGTGTTGAAAATACTTTAATGCTTAAGGCTAGCAACCATGCCGTAAAGGGAGTATAGGCCTCAATGCTTCCTTGGATCCATTCAACACAATCCCCGATAGATTAGATTGGTTTTCATGTTCGAAATGATTGCATGTTCTAGTATCGTAGACCCATTGGCGAGTGTCTCCTATTTTCAAAAGGGAGCTCCGGAACAAGTGGATGTGCATGAAGGCACATGGGAAGGTTTTTGGAGTATGATCACGGGAAGAGACCATCAACGAAGAAATACTATCCGGACCCCATCATCCAAGTGTGTCACTTTTGTGCAAGTGGATTTTTGGGAGAACAAGAGAGACAAAGATAACCAACACGGAGTTGAATTGGCTTTACTCGGCTTTGATTGCCAAGTGGCCAATAGACCCCACTCACCTATGATCAACCGGTGGTGTTGTTTTTGCAACATCGAGTTCGGAAGATATTGGTTCGGGGTGTTACCTCTCCATGTTGACTATCTCTTTAAAACCGGGTATTACAAGGAACCCGAATCATCTCCTACCCGGGACTTCCCTAAGAATATATGAAGAAAGGAAAATATAAGAGTGAAGATGAGAGAGGAGGCTTCCAAGTAGCCTAGGTGAATTTGCCCCTTCCGGATTGAAGATTAAGACTTTTCTTGAGGGGAAGAAGATCGGTTAGAGGAAGGACTTCTTGTGCCGGCGAAGAAAAAAAAATATAATAGAGAAGGATTAGGAGAAGGTTTTTCCACGACCCAAGAAGGAGGTGCACAACAAAATTATGTCCCACCATTGGGAGGAACCCCGGCGCCGCCGAATTACTACGGTGGTGTACCAATGCAAGCATGGGGGAGTGGTGCAGCCATACCCCCACCATTTTTGCGGTGCCCAACGTAGCCTTTGCGGAGCCATTTCCACACCTTCCTCAACCACAACAAAATGTGGCCACCATTGGAGGATACGCTGCAAGGAACGTGCAAATTATTACAGCCATCCTAACCAATGCAAACCAAATGGGTGAAGGAAATGCAACGTCGCTTATGTGCTTGGACACCTTCACCTAGCACCGTCGGACAATTCATAGGAGGAGTGATGCATTCCTATTGCAAGTAAGGGTACAACAACCAAGACTATCAATATCAATCATCGGCAGAAGATTAGAGAGAGGAGGAGCTTTAGTTATCTTTCCTTTACCCCCTTTTCTTTAATTTTCAGCTTGTTTGTGCCTATGTTTGCGTAGTATTTTCAGCTTTGCTTTAATTTTCAGTTTTTAGTTTAATTTTCAGCGTGTATCTTAGTGTTTATTTTCATCATGAATAATCTCACCACCAAGTTTTTACCTTTGGTAAAGTTACAAAGTTTGTGCCATGATGATATATGATTATAATTGCCGCTTTGTTTATCTTTGTAATTGATTTATGCATGTTTGAACTAGTGCTCTCTTAAAAATACAAATCTGAAATTATCTAAATGCTAGCTTAATCTTCAGCGGAGGTTATGATTAAAATAAAGACCCATAGTGTTTTATGTGCTCTCAAGTTATGAATAGATTAAAGATGTCTTTTATGCTCAAAAATATTGCTAACCTTGTCACAAATATCACTTGTGTGTTGCTCAACCTATCCAGAGCCTTATATATATTTGAGTGCATAAACTTTAGTGTACAAGATTTATTTTTGAGTGAGTTATTGCAGGCCATGATTTCTCTGGCCCGAGACTAAGAAGCTGGTCATTCCGTTTTTGCGTATCTATCTTTTTGCTAGCCTTTTATCCGTGCATTGTGTATCCCCACATCGGAGATTTCACAAACCTCGCCGGATATCCACCCTTAAACCAAATATCATCTTTTGTGATTACCTCCTTGACCACAACCTATTGTTGAGAATGCATCATCAATTCAAGGAAGATCGCAAGACGGTGCCAACATTGAAGATTTCAAGTATCTCTCCAAGGAAAAATACTCCGGTACCTACCTTATTTTTCGCCTCTTTGCTCGAGGACGAGCAACGTCTAAGCATGGGGGAGGAGGTAGGTACGGTGCAGTTTTAGAGTTAAAAGGGGAGATGTTGACGGTGAAAATCCGTCAACCTAGCCATGAGTTTACCTTCGGTGTTGGCATGACTTTTGTATCTTATTCATTGGTACTAACCCCCGTGGTATAACAAGTTCACTTGTGCATGTCGGTTTTGGAGTTATGTGTTTACGCAGGATTTTAACGTTGAAAGCAAGACTTCCGGGATAAGTTCATTAAGCACCTCATAACAAGATCTTGAAGCCCGATACAAGTCAAGCAATGAAGTGAACATGACTCCAAGAGCCCAAGGACCAAGCCCGAGAAGACGATAAACTCCGAGGACTGAACCAGAAAAGTGCTGAATCTTGCAAGACAAGGAGTTGAGTCCAATTCGGAGAGAAACCGACGTCAAGGGCCCACATGCAAAAGGGGAGAACATCTAGAAGACGTGGGAAGCAACACCGGCGAAGCAGCCGCGGGATGGGCCGAATGGGCCCAGGCCGGCCGGCCCAGGCCGGCCGGCCCAGCCCAATTCGGGGCCCAATCGGCCTCTCCTTTGACCTAATTGCTTCTCAGGCTATAAATAGCCCCCTGACCGAGAGCCACGCAGAACGGAAGTCGTAATCCGCCGCCGAGGAGCAGAGAAGCTTGAGGGACACCATCTCGGAGATGAGGGTCGTGCTAGTTGTCTAGGGTTTCCCTAGCCGACGTGGGAACCTTGCATGGAAGACCACGTCGGAGCTCCGGAGCGAGGATCAAGATCGAGGGAGGGCCCCGGTGGTGATCTTGTTCATGTAATCATTCATGGTGAAGTTTGTAAGTGAATCCGATTTCTAGCGATTAAGTGCCTTCTCGATGATTTTGATTTCTTCTTGGTTTTGCTTCTTCTACGATCTAGTCTATAGCTAGATTACATAGGGTGCTCTTGTAGCCGCGGTGGCTAGAGGTGCATACCGGACCGGCCAAGTGATTTCAACTTGTTCTATCGAACTCGCCCTAAGCTCCCCGCATGAATAGGGATACGTTGTGACAGAACGGGGGTCTCGAAAGGCGGATGTTTTCGGAGTCGGATGGGAAGGCCACGATTTAAAGATGCTTTTAATGAGATTCGCTTTTCTATCTTCATCTATCTTGTTTGGAGCTACAACATAAGCATGATCTAGATTCTCTAGATTGGTTATCTCTTGCTTTCTCTTGTTACCTCTTTAGTAGATTAGATTAGATTCGTTTTCTTTATGAGTTAGTAGATTAGATGCAACTTATCTTCATTAGATAGCTTTACCTTGCTTTACTAGATTGAATCCTTGCGTTGCACATTGTTCCACGGATTCGATACCTTGGGTTCACCACTCGAGGGAAGAAGGGTCCCTTGACTACGACGGGAGACTTGTCCGCTTGCAAGTCACAAACGAACTTTGATACAATTATTAACCGTCAACATGCCCGTTACCAAAGTTCTCTGTGGGGCCAGAGAAACAGCCATTTTATGTTACCGGTGGCTGTGGTAACGATTGTTGTTTTATGCCCGTTGCGAATATGTGTTATCAGTAACGGGCATCTACCAATTACCTTTCTTGGCTTATTTGTAACACTTGATCGATAACGGGCACATTGCCTGTTACCAAAGGCAATCTATGCCCGTTACCAAAGCGAGTTTTACGTAGTGATCTAAGATAGAATTGAGCAATTTTGTGAAAAATCACTCTTTCATGAGCAAAGTCCTAAACATGAGCAAAACATGTCAAAATGGCAAAGCCACACAAACTTCATGCTAGGACAACCATTCTAATCATAAGACCATCATAAACACCCACAAGCACCTCATGTCATGTCAAAGCCACCGAGCCATGTACCTACTTCTATATATGAGACTTCTCATTGGTAGGCATCATGCAATAGTTTATCACCCAAAAGCAAGTTAAATTTAGCACATATGACATGGGAGCACATTTTCCAAGCAAATTACATTTCATTTTCAGATTTGAAATTGGTAAATGAAATGTCTTTGCGACCAAAAGGAACTTATGCCCCTCCACAAGATCAAGCATGGGGGCTAAACATTCATGATGGCAAATGAGTATTTGGCCCCATATGATCAAAATAAGCTATCCAACCACAAATTAAGCATAGCCTAGCCACTAAAACATGTCAAGATCATATAAAGGCATTTACTCACAAGAGAGCATACATGTGACATTTTTCAAAAACATAGCCATCAACCAAGGATATAAACCAATATCATCAATAGCTAAGCCAAACTAACCATAGCTTATCAAACTAGCTCACAAGGACATATATATCATACCATGATGAACAATGTATATAGGAGAAGCTTTCCTACACAATGCATATGATACAAAATGCATGCAACCTAAGATACAAACATGCCTATACATCATGTTACATATGCCATGCCAAATGCAAGAAATGCACAAAGGAAAGTTATACATATGCTACAAAGGAGCTCCCACACACAAAGCTCACAAACGACTGGCTCCTCGAGGGGAGGCAAAAAGGGCTCGACACCACTGGCAAAAGAGCAAAGGAGAGCAAAACTCACAAGCTCCCCCTAAACACATGCACTAGGGCCAAAGAGCATACAAAGCTCACGTTACATACATGAGATAAGGTAACGAGCAAAACAAACCAAGTGGCTGACCAAGGCCACACACTTGAAAAGGTCACAAATTCACTTACCTTGATCATTCCTCCAGAAGTCCCACGTCCTTGTTCACCATCCCTGAAAGTGATGTACCTCCATGACACCACCGAGGTATGAGGCCGGAGAACCACTCCCGATATTGACCAAATGTTCTCCGAGCCTCCCACCTACAACTCAAAACCAAGAGCGAGAGCGAGCAAACGACTCAACACTGGGGTTAGTACCAAAGGTGTCAAACTAGTGGCGTGCCATTTCCTTAAAAGTAGGGTTAGCAACATCCATCCTACTGCGCCTATCAAAACTGCGATCCATCCTGTCAAACCTATCAAACGTGGAACCTCCATGGGAAAACCACTCCCGTCTCGTTGGAGGAGTACGAATACCACAAAAAGGAAAGTGTGGTCCGGAGCCCCTCTGAGACTCAAAGCTACGACCTCTCCCAAATGCGTATTGATCACGAGGTGGAGAACATCCAGCAAACTCAACACCGCTAGACTCAAAACGCCTACTACCTGTTCCACTACCAAACAGGCTGAACCCTCTAGCATCACGACCCCGAACTGTCTAGCACTCTGCCTAGCACAGGTCTGATTGGTCACTCTGACTGTCTAGCCAGTGGTTCTCGGCCAGCAAACTTGCCTCCACCCAAAGCTCTCTTATCTCTCCATGCTGGAACCGTATGCACAACACCCTTTCCCTCTCTCCTCTTATAGCAAAACTCTCTCTTGTGACCATCCTTTTCACAAAACTCACAATGGAAACAGATTGGTCTTGGCTTAGGCTTCGGGTGAGGCTCTTCACAAGGCTCCTCACTAGGTTTCTCACTAGGCTTTTCACTAGCCTTCTCACTTGTTTTGTTTTTCAGTTTAAGCAACTGGTTTGGCTTGGGTACAAACTTGTCTTTGGGTGTGGGTTGTGGTGGAACTGTAATATTCCCAAATTTCCATTCTCTCACCACTGCTCTCACCAAACTTATCAGATCCCAAAGCACAACCATCAAAGCGTTTATAACCGGCAATCATCATACCAAGTTGAGGTTGAAAGTGCATCTTGTCCCCTAATTTTTTGGTGATAGTGACAAAAACAATTTGTTGTATTTAATGTTTGAATAAGATGTGTGCAGGATTTACTTAATTGAAAATCATGGTTTTGACCAAAAGAAGGCCCCCAACTCCATTTCGGCATTTTCAACTCAAGTCAAGGCTTAATTTAATTTTGATTTTGAATTTTAATATAGGAAACACCGTACTATTAAGGGGGGTGTGAATTGATAGCCAAGAGATGCTTAAATTGCTTTTGGAGATGACCCAAGTGAGTGAGAAGAGAATAAAGTTGACACGTGCAAAATTGCTCCTCTTATCTCAACTTCTCAGCCTTTGTCAGTAGTACTGACGCTGGGTCGGTAATACCGATATGGCTTCACTGGATAGTTTTAGCCAGGGGCTCGGTAGTATCGACCCGGGGTCGGAATTACCGACAAGCCCGCACTGTTGGGTTTCAGCCACACCTCTCAGTAGTTCCGACCCCCTGTCGGAAGTACCGATAAAACACATTTTTGCACAGTAACGGCTAGTTTTCAGGGCTTAGTACAAATACCTCTCTTCTCCCTCCTCACTCATTGCTGACCAACCACGGGACAAACCCTCCCTTAAGCATTCACTCCACTTCTCCCCTTCCCTCTAGAGCCAAGGTTTGATTCCTTTGAGCTAGGGCTTGGGTAGAGAAGTGATTCCTAGCGAGGATTAGAGAAGCTTTGAGAGCCCCTTCGAATCTCCCCATCTCAAGAGCACTTGAAGCATCTTCGGGCTATTGATTCGTGTTTGTTACTCTTGAAGCTTGCTTCTAGACGGTTAGGCGTCTCCCGTTGAGTGCCCTGTTGGTGTGGAGCACCCGGGATCGTTTGTATTAGCCCTGTCCTTAGTGGAGAATTCTTAGTGAGCACCAATTTTCCTTTGTGGGGATTGGAAGAGGAAAATAGGCTCTTGGTGATAGCCCTCCCTTTGTGGGATCCTCAACAGAGACGTAGCTTCCTTTGTGGGAGTGAACTTCAGATTAAATTCTTGTGTCTCCATTTGCTTGCTTGAATTATTTATCTCTCTCTAACCCTAAAACTTGTTTAAGCTCAATCTCTAAATTGGTTGTGCTCCAACTCATATCTTTGGTTGTTAGTGGTTCTTAGCTTCTAAACTAAACCTTTGACTCAAATAGAACTGCTAGAATCACTTTACATTTCAAATTTCGTTTTAGTCATCTCTGTATTGTCGGTAGTACCAGACCAGTACCAGAAGTACTGACCCCTCGGTAGTTCTGGCACCGCGTCGGTAGTACCAACAGAGGTTTTAACCGCTTCATTTGTTTCAGAAATTTGAAGTGATCCTATTCACCCCCCTCTAGGCATCACAAGGTCTTTTCAATTGGTATCAGAGCCTAATCCCTTGATTTAGGCTTAACCGCTAAGGATCAAGATGTCGGGGAGTGGAGACAACCAATCCGCCGAAGAAATCGTCGCCAAGGAAGCTCAAGAGAAAGAGCTTATGGTCGCTCAAGATATCACCGAGAAAGCTCCAAGTCGCTCCAATGGAGAGAGCTCTGATGACTCCTCATCTGACTCCGACTCGGACTTTAACTCAAGTGATGAGGATGTTAAGGATGGTGATGATGCGGCAAGGAAGGCGGTGAAAAAGAGAAGAAAGGCAAAAAGGAAGAAAAAGGCCAAGAAGCTCCTCAAAAAATGATCAAGAAGGAGCAAGCCAAGTACGTACACTCACTCCGGCTTCTATGGAGTGCCCCACAACTACGCACAATTCCCGGGCAACAACTCTAACGAAAAATTCTATTCCATGAATTTGGGAAAGCCTCCTCATTTCGATGGGAAGGACTATCCCAAATGGGCTTATGATATGCAAATGCATCTTTACGGGCTTCACCCTTCTCTTTGGAAGATTGTGGTTGTAGGTGTAACAATACCCGCCGAAGGAGAAGCCCTCACGATTGAGCATGAGCAAGACCTCCACCTCAATGTGCAAGCAACAAGTGTTATCATGGGATCCTTGTGCGCCCAAGAATTCAACAAGGTTCGAAACATCCAAATTGCCAAGGTGATTTGGGACACACTCAAGGAAGCACTTGAGGGAACCGAACATGTGAGGCAAGGGACGACGGACCTAATCAACAGAGAGCTTCAGCTATTCTTCATGAAGGATGGAGAGACCGTAAGGAAATGTATGATAGGCTCATGCTTCTTATCTCGGACATTAGGGCTCTTGGAAGTGTAGATTGGGATGACTCTAAAGTTACAAAGAAGTTGCTAAGAGCTTTTGCCCCAAAGGACAAGAACCTAGCGACAATGATAAGAAGGGATCCAAACTACCACAAGATGACACCCAATCAACTTTTTGGAGAAATCTTGCATCAAGAGCTAGTTGACCTAAGATGTGTAGAAGTCTCTAAGCTTGAAGATGAACAAGAGCTTAGCCCTCAATGCTAGCTCTAGTGAAGTGATGGAAGTAAAGCCAAAGACCTCCAAGACTAAGAAGGAATGCACTAGTGATGAAGAAAGCACAGATGAAGAAACTGCCTTTGCCATAAGGAAGTACAACAAATTCTTGAAGTCTAGGACATCAAGGAAAGGCGACGATGAAAGAAAGAAAAAGTATCAAAGGAAATGTTATGAGTATGGAGAGTATGGACACTTCATAGCCGAGTGTCCCAAGAACAAGAACAAGAATGAGGAAGAGAAGAAATACAAGGAGAAGAACAAAGAGTATAAGAACAAGTACCAAGGGCATGCTCACGTGGGTCAACAGTTTGACTCAAGTGATGAAGATGAGGAACCAAAGAAGCAAGGCATGGCAACCATCGCCATGGCACAATAATCACATTTACCACGCCTCTTCAACAACTTCTCCGACGATGAGGACCACCCTCATTTTTGCCTCATGGCAAGGGGGAGCAAGGTACAAGAGTCTACCACCTCATCCTCTCTAACCTCTTCTTCATCCACACCTAGTAGTGGCATACAAAACATCGATGAGGAAAAGGAAATGGAGGCAAACATGATAAAGAATTTTGGTAAAAAGGGTTATAAAGAAATTAAAAAGCTCTTGGACAAACTAGAGGAAAAGAAGGAGATTCTTCATGAGCAAGAAGACTTGCTCATCCTTGAAAAGGAAAGAAACCTTGCTCTAGAGAAATCTCTTGCCGAGGAGAAGTCTAAGGTGGAAAAGTTGACCATAGACTTGTCCTTGGCCAATGACTCCAACAAGATGATGTCAAAGGATTACACCTTGGCAAATGAATCTCTAGCTTCCCTAAAGGCTACTCATAGTGAGCTTCAATCAAGCTTTTCATGCTTGAAGGAGAAACATAAAATTCTTGAAGCAAACTATAGTACTCTTTGGGAAAGCACTAAAGCCACTCCTAAGGAAACATTTGACTCTAGTGCCTCCACTAGCAAAGGTTGTTCTATTTGCTCTAATATTGATATAAATTCTCTCAAGACTAACCATGCAAGCCTTGAAGAGAAAATTAAGAGCAAAGACAAGAAAATAGCCCGGTTGAACATGTTGATCACTCAAGGCAACAATGGTGCCAAGTCCATTCCTAAGGTGGTTTACAAGCAAGGACTTGGGCACTACAAGAACAATAAGGTCAATGGTAGAGTAGTGGTGAAAGGGCATGAGATCCCCTTGTGGAACAAGGGAGGCTACCTCAACACTATTATGGATATTGCCCATGGAGCCACCACCTCTACCAGAACAAAGGACAAGCCTAAGGTAGTGAACACCACAACAGGCAACAGTGGGGTTAACCCTCCATCAAAGGCAACGAAGAATGTGGTTGAACACAAGCCCTCTCCCAACTACACTTTTAACTATGTTGTGACCTTGGACCACAATGGTAAAATGGTGGTCAAGTATGTTGGGGCCTACACCATGAAGGCTACGAGGAAGAGTGTGTGGGTTCCAAAAGTTTATGCACCGAACCTCCAAGGACCCAAATCTTTTTGGGTACCTAAACCAAAAGCTTAAACTTATTTTGTTGGCCTACTCCTCCGGTGGAAGCGCATGGTTGATTGATAGTGGTGCCACTAATCACATGACCGGAGATGAAGGCTTATTTGCATCCCTTGATCATTATGACAACCCTACGGAAACTATCATCTATGGAGACAATGGTCAAGGAGATGTTGTTGGTCTAGGTAAAATTGCTATCTCAACAACTAATTTAATTAAAGATGTTTATCATGTTCAAGGGTTACAACTTGTTGGTGGTTTCACAACTTTGTGAGAAAGTCTACATTTGTCTCTTTACCCGTGAAGGTGTGACTGTGTCTAGAAGGGAGGATTCCTCTATTGCCTTTGCGGGTCATCTGCGGGGAAAGCTTTACTATGTGGATTTCACAAAAGTGAAGGTGGACCCTAAAGCTTGTTTAGTGGCAAAATCTGACATGGGTTTGCTATGGCATCGCTGACTAGCCCATGTTGGCATGAGGAACTTGGCCAAACTTCAAAAGACGAGCACATCCTAGGAGTAGGAAATGTTGTTTTTGAGAAAGATAGCTTATGTAGTGCTTGTCAAGTTGGGAAGCAAGTTGGAACTCATAATCCCGCCAAGAACATCCTATCTTCATCAAGACCTTTGAAGCTACTACACATGGATTTGTTTGGACCAATTACCTACATAAGCATCGGTGGTAACAAATATGGTTTAGTAATTGTTGATGACTTTTCCCATTTCACTTGGGTATTCTTTTTGCAAGATAAAAGTGAAGCAAAGGGAATTGTGAAGAAGTTCATTAAAAGAGTTCAAAATTAGTTCGAGCTCAAAGTCAAGAACACAAGGAGTGACAACGTCTCAGAATTTAGGAATACTCAAGTTGAGGAGTTCCTAGATGAAGAAGGCATCAAGCATGAAATCTCCATTCTATACACACCTCAACAAAATGGCATCGTTGAGAGGAATAACCGTACATTGATTGAAGAGGCAAGGACAATGTTTGATGAATACAAGACTCCAGACTCATTTTGGGCGGAGGCCATCAACACCGCATGCCATGCTGCCAACCGCGTCTACCTCCCCAAGTACTCGAACAAGACTCCCTACGAGATCATCACCGGTAAGAAGCCTAGCATGCATTACTTTAGGGTCTTTGGGTGTAAGTGTTTCATACTTAACAAGAAACTCAAAGCCTCAAAGTTTGCATCCAAAGTTGATGAAGGTTTTTTCATTGGTTATGGAACTAATGAGCATGCCTATCGTGTTTTCAACAAAAGAACCGGCTGTGTTGAGACCACGATAGATGTGAAATTTGATGAATCCAACGACTCTCAATGAGAGCAAGTTAGTGAAAACCTTGTAGGTGATGAAGAACCCCCAAGTGTATTTAGAATGGGGACCGGTGAAGTGATGCCTCGTGAGGCTCAAGTTCAAGTGCCGGGTGAAACAAGCAATCAAGATCCACCATTGTCAACAATAGTGGAACCACCAAGTTCTCAAGTTCATCAACAAGAAAGTCAAGTTCATGGTGACGATCATGGACGGGGCTTTGATCAAGGGGAGAACAAGGTGGTGAAGCTCAAGAAGAAGCTCCACAAGTTCAAGATGATGATGATGAATCCATTCAACGTCAATCTCAAGCACCACACCCAAAAATACATCAAATGGTTCAACAGGATCATCGCGTCGACAACATACTTGGGAGCATTCAAAGAGAGGTAACAACTCGCTGAAGATTGACAAACTTTTGTGCATTTTACTCGTTTGTCTCCTCTTCGGGACCTCTTAGTGTGGAACAAGCTGTTGAGGACCCGGATTGGATTATTGCCATGGAGGAAGAGTTGAACAACTTCAAGAGAAATGAAGTTTGGGAGTTGGTGCCAAGACCAAAGCAAAATGTGATTGACACCAATTGAGTTTTTAGGAACAAGCAAGATGAATTTGGTGTTGTCACAAAGAACAAGGCAAGGCTTGTTGGCAAAGGATATACTCAAGTTGAAGGTTTGGACTTTGGAGAGACTTATGCACCGGTTGCAAGGCTTGAATCGATTTGTATCCTTTTGGCCGATGCTACTCATCATGACTTCAAGCTTCATCAAATGGATTTCAAGAGTGCTTTCTTGAATGGACCTCTCCAAGAAGAAGTATATGTTGAGCAACCATCGGGATTTGAAGATCCAAACTTCCCCAACCATGTGTACAAGCTCCATAATGCGCTCTACGGGCTTAAGCAAGCTCCTAGAGTATGGAATGAATGCCTTAAGAAATTTCTTCTGAAGAACGGTTTTGAGATAGGCAAAGCTGATTCTACTCTCTTCATTCAAAGAAATGGAAAAGATATCTTTGTATGCCAAATTTATGTTGATGACATTATCTTTGGTTCCACTAATGATAAATTTTGTGAAAAGTTTAGTAGGATCAGGACCAAGAGGTTCGAGATGTCTATGATGGGTGAATTGAAGTTCTTCCTTGGGTTTCAAATCAAGCAAATGAAGCAAGGGACTTTCTTGTGTCAAACCAAGTATGTAAAGGATATGTTCAAGAGGTTTGACATGGTCGACTCCAAGCCCATCAAGACCCCTATGGCACTTAATGGACATCTTTATCTCAATGAAGAAGGGAAGTCGGTCGACGAAAAGGTATTTTGCTCCATGATTGGCTCCCTCCTTTACCTTTGTGCATCTAGGCCCGATATAATGCTTAGTGTGTGCATGTTTGCAAGATTTCAAGCTAATCCTAAAGAGTGTCATCTAATGGTCATTAAGAGAATCTTTAGATATTTGGTACACACTCCTAACCTTGGTTTGTGGTATCCCAAGGGCTCCATTTTGATTTACTTGGCTATTCGGATTCGGACTATGCCGGTTGCAAAGTAGATCAGAATAGCACAACTGGGACTTGCCAATTTCTTGATTGGTCTTTAGTTTCGTGGAGCTCAAAGAAGAAAAATTTGGTTGCTTTGTCCACGGTCGAAGCTGAGTGTGTGGCGGTCGTTGCTTGTTTCGCACAACTCTTGTGGATGAAGCAAATGTTGAGTGATTACAGTTATGAGTTTAGAAAGATTCCACTCTTATGTGACAATGAGAGTGCCATCAAGCTAGCAAACAATCTGGTCCAACTCTCTAGAACAAAGCACATAGATATTCGACATCATTTCTTAAGGGATCATGATGCTAAGGGAGATATTGCTCTACGTCATGTGAGCACCGAGAGGCAACTTGCCGATATCTTCATTAAGCCTCTAGACGGGCAAAGGTTTTGTGCTTTGACAAGTGAGCTAAACATCTTGGATTCTCATAACTTAGCTTGACTTGTTGCACACAAATTGTTTGATGCCTAGATAGAGAGAAAAATGTTTTATTTTCTTCACTTTGTGTGTGTCTTACAAAATTTGGTTCTTCCCATAGTGTTTGGTGATTATCGCTTTGATTGTTTGATTGATTGTGTCTAATCGCCAAGCCCTATGTGGTTGCTCTACATGTCCATAGCCTTTTCCCTCTACCTATCTCAGCTAGTTTCTCAATCCATTCTTCAAAATCCTTGAGATTCACGGTACTATCGACACAAGGTCGGAAGTACCGATAAGCGTTCACTGTAGGAATTTCGAAAAACCACGGTACTACCGACACGAGGCTGGTAATACCGATAAGAGCTTACTGTTGGATTTCTACAAAATCTATAGTAGTACCGGTGCCCTATCGGTACTACTAGTGGGATCCCTAGTAGAACCGACGCTCCGTTGGTAATACCGATATGCACTCCCTGGCTCAATTTTTCTTGGACCCTCGGTAGTACCGAACCCCTGTCGGTACTACCGGTAACCTTCGCTGGGTTATATATACCCCCAAACCAGACGACCTCCCTTAGGGTTCATCTTCAAGACCGTTGCCGCCCCTCTCCTCTTCTCTCTCAAATCCGTGAGGGGAACTCAAAATCCAACCATGAAACTTCAAACTAGCCACTCCATTGGATTCTCCACCCTTCGGAACATCCGATCCTCGCCGGAAGTTCCTCGATTCGTGCGGGAACATTTAAAGTCCTTTCAAGGTATCTTTTTCAAATCCTCCTTTGCTCAATCTCCCAATGCCGTAGTTTCTAGGAGGAATGCTTTAGGGAATCATCTTTGTATCCATCCTAGAATACTTGCCAATGATTTGTAGCATTTCGTTGGTTGAATTGCTTGATTCATGGATCGACCGTACTATAGCAAGCCCCGTCGGTAGTACCGACCCGAGGTCAGTAGTACCGACAGGCGCCTGTCACTAGAGGTTCAGTCCATGAACCAAGTCAATTCAATTCAATCTTTTACATCCATCTTATGCAATCATTTGAAATCTTATCAGATGGGTCGTGCTGGAAAACAAGTGATCCAAGAGGGATATGATGAGGATGACGTCCCTCTCGCTCAATGGTAGAGGAAACTGGGCACAAGTGCTCAACATCCACGTGGTCGGGGTCGTACCAATCCTCTAGCTGCTCCTCGTAGCTCCACTAGTCAAGGTCACCATGTTCGCACCAAGCAAGCCCATGAACCGGATAACCACTACAATGACTATGAAGACATCTCTTTGGACACCCTCACAGGCTTTGTGCTTAGGTCATCTCGTCCCACTCGTCCGGCAACTCAAATGGGGATATTGAAGATGGTTGACTACAAGAGTGGGTCACATGATCTGTACAAGGAAAGGTACTCCAATCTAGCTCTATGGAAAAAGGAGTTTGGTGCGGACATTCGGTTTTGGCTCAAGTTCAACGCCGATTGGTATGAATCGATTATCCTTAGCAAGGGGCACATGACCGTGGATATGAAGTCTATCAAGTGGGATACTTTGAGGCCTTTAAACATTCCGGCCATCAATGAGGCCATTGACATTTGCCATGCTAAGGGGTTGACTTCAATCATGGTACTGAATTATGATTGGAATGAAGAAGTCATTGCACAATTATATGCCAATCTTTATGTCCAACGTGAAACCAAGACTTTTCATTGGCTCTTGCAAGGCAAGCCCCTCTCCGTCTCTTATGAGAGGTTCGCTCAAATTCTTGGTTTTGGTGAGGAGTATCTCGGTCGTTCTAAGATCCATGGAGGAGAGATCCCACTTGGTAGTGAGATGGCATTTATGTATGAATCTATCTATGGTAAGGTTGAGTTTAGTACTACACATGGTATGAAGCCCGTCTATAGGATGTTGAACCAACTCTTTCGATACACACTCACTCCTAAGATTTGTGACAACTACAACATCTCAAACATTGCCAAGGATATTCTTGTGAGGATGGCACCAGACAAAGAAAAGTTTAGTGTGTTTGATTTCATATGGGAGGAGATCATTGTGTGCTCCGTGTCCGCTAACAAGAGCTGTCAGTATGCCCCTTGGATCTTCAAGATGATATGTGAGGTGACTAAAGTTGACATTCTTACTGATAAGACTCACACTTCATACAAGCCAAACAAGGGGAACATTGAGCATCTTCTCAAGTTGGGAAAGAATGGCATTCCTAGAGCTACCTCCTCAGGTGGACCTTCCTCCGGTGGTCCATCCTCCTATGAGCCTCCATCCTCCTCTCGTGGCCCATCATCTTCTAGAGGCACCATTCCCTCCGGCAAGAAGAAGAGTATCTTCAACTTTCTATCTCAAGGCCTCTTCGCTTGCTTCAATGTTGTGAAGAACAATGCACAAGAGATCCGTGCCCATAGCCAGCATGTCGATGAGCAGCTTCTCAAGTTGGAGACCCGTCAGAAGGCCATGCTAGCTCAGCACAACATTGAGCACTCTCCCGTTCGCGAGTCCATGAACTTTCCTCCTCCACCGGTCTTCTACAACCCTTGGGAGGTGAACTGCGATACATCCATGATGTATGGATCTCACCCGGCCGACATCGACGATGAGGACTTTGGTGGTGGTGAGACCGAAGAAGACGACTCTCCTCCGGCGGACCACTCTCCACATGGTAGTGATGATTGAAGGGCCTCCTCTTTTTGGCGCTTGATGCCAAAGGGGGAGAAGCTCATAATTTTTCCATGTGGGGAGTGGTGTGTATCTTTGCTCTTTTATCTATCTACCTTAGGTTGTGGACATGTATGAACTATTTGTGTGGTGTGATGGATGGTGAACCTAGAACCTTTTAAATTTGTAAGACTTAATCGTGCTAGTGTGGAACCTCACTTATATATTTGTGATGCTTGGTGGTTGTTATTTCTCACTTTGTTGGTTTGTATATCTTGTCATATGTATCATGGTTATTATATCACACTTATGCACTTGTGTATGCAAATTGAGAGCGAAGTTTCGTCTAAATGTCTGATAGGCATTTGAGGCCTCCATAAAAGACCAAGCACACATTTAGGGGGAGTTTCACTTTAAATTGTTGGACACACACATATTTATTTGAAAACGAATTTTGTTGTCATCAATCACCAAAAAGGGGGAGATTGAAAGTGCATCTTGGCCCCTAATTGTTTTGGTGATAGTGACAAACACAATTTGAGGTATTTAATGTTTGAATAAGACGTGTGCAAGATTTACTTAATTGAAATCATGGTTTTGACCAAAAGAAGGCTCCCAACTCCAATTCAGCGTTTTCAACTCAAGTTAAGGCTTAATTTAATTTTTATTTTGAATTTGAGTGTAGGAAACACCATACTATAAAGGGGGATGCGAATTGATAGCCAAGAGATGCTAAAAGTGCTTTTTGGAGATGACCCAAGAGAGTGAGAAGAGAATAGAGTTGACACGTGCAAAATTGCTTTTCTTATCTCAATTTCTCAGCCTTTGTTGGTAGTACCGATGCTGGGTCGGTAATACCGATATGGCTTCACTTGCGAGTTTTAGCCAGGGGCTCCGTAGTACCGACCCGGGGTCTGAACTACCGATATGCCTCCACTGTTGGGTTTCAACCACACCCCTCAGTAGTTCCGACCCTATGTCAGAGGTACCGATAAAACACGTTTTCGCATAGTAACAGCTAGTTTTCAGGGCTTAGTATAAATACCTCTCTTCTCCCTCCTCACTCATTGTTGACCAACCACGGGACAAACCCTCCCTTGAGCATTCACTCCACTTCTCCCCTTCCATCTAGAGCCAAGATTTGATTCCTTTGAGCTCGGGCTTGGGTAGAGAAGTGATTCCTAGTGAGGATTAGAGAAGATTTGAGAGCCCCTTCGAATCTCCCCATCTCAAGAGCACTTGAAGCATCTCCGGGCTATTGATTTGTGTTTGTTACTCTTGAAGCTTGCTTCTAGACGGTTAGGCATCTCTCATTGAGTGCCCTATTGGTGTGGAGCACCCGGGATCGTTTGTATTACCCTCTCCTTGGTGGAGAATTCTTAGTGAGCACCAATTTTCCTTTGTGGGGATTGGAAGAGGAAAAGAGGCTCTTGGTGATAGCCCTCCCTTTGTGGGATCCTCAACAGAGACGTAGCTTCCTTTGTGGGAGTGAACTTTTGATTAAATTCTTGTGTCTCCATTTGCTTGCTTGAATTCTTTGTCTCTCTCTAACCCTAGAACTTGTTTAAGCCCGATCTCCAAATTTGTTGTGCTCCAACTCATATCTTTGGTTGCAGGTGTTTTTTAGCTTCTAAACTAAACCTTTGATTCAAATAGAATTGCTAGAATCGCTTTACATTTTAAATTTTGTTATAGTCATCTCTGTACTGTCGGTAGTACCGGCCCGGTACCGGAAGTACCGACCCCTCGGTGGTTCCGACACCACATCGGTAGTACCGACAGAGGTTTTAACCGCTGCATTTGTATCAGAAATTTGAAGTGATCCTATTCACCCCCCTCTAGGCACCACAAGGTCCTTTCAGAGGTTCCTGACTAGACAACCAACTCAGCACTTTACACAACTTATTGTTCTCATCCTGCAAATTATCAACACATTGTGCAAGTTCCAAATTCTTCACAGCATGCAATTCATAGGTAGAACAAGTAGGAATAGGCACTTTCAAATCAGCCTCAAGCGAAACAATGTGAGATCGAAGCTCAACCATTTTTTCATGCAAACCAGTGCAAGGAGTACATACACCAAGCAAAGTGGGTCTAGATTGTAGCTCAGCCAACTTAACCCTGAGCACATCTAGTTCCTCACACTTGGAGGCATAGTTCTCCCTAAGAGTAGTAAGATCAGCTAGGAACACAGAGCAATCAGCACAATCAACCTCATCAGAAACCTCAGGACTAGCCTTAAGAAAATCAATTTCAAGCTTGCCATTAAGAACCTGTGTTTCTAGCTCAGCCACTCTAGTCCTAGCATCTTCAAGCAAAGCTGTAAACTCCTTCCTAACCTTCTTAGCCTCTCTAAGCATGTGATTGTGATTATCAAGCAAGTCAACCAACTCATCATTCTCCTTGCGCAAAGAAGAGAGCTCATCACATACCTCATCTTCGGAGTCTGAGTCTGAGTCCGAGTCATTCTTCTGGCTTCTCTTGCTGCTAGAGCTGCGTGTCATGCCGCAAAGGCCATCCTTCTTGTTGCAACTTCTCGAAGTCTTTCTTGCGGTACAGCAAAGGCCATCCAAGTACTTGTCGAAGTCCTCCTCCTCCTCCTCCTCTCCTCCTCCTTCTCCTTCTTCCTATCCTTTTTCTTATTCTCCTTCTCCTTCTCCTCCTCCTCCTCCTTCTCCTCCTCCTCCTCCTCCTCCTCCTTCTTCTCCTTTCTCCTCCTCCTTCTTCTTTCTCTTCACTCGAGCTTGATGACGCATCCTCAGAGTCAGAGTCGATGTCACTCAATCTCTTTGAAGGACTGAAACGGAGAACTAGAGAGGGGGGCAGTGAATGGGAGCTGATAAAAATTCTTCTCAAAGGAGATAGAGGATCCAACAAGATGAACACGGCTTCCAACACACGTCTCCGACTCAACTACCCAAGTTGGCCAAGACCCCGTAGCCACTTGAGTGCTACTGGTCCTAGGAACCAACACACAGCCTACTGAACCAAAACTCACGAACACACACAGTGGAAACTTGCACGCCTTGTTGCCTGTGCTACACCGGTCAGACCGATGGCTTGCGCCGGTCAGACCGGTGGATAGAACCGGTCAGGCCGGTGGCAACAGCAGCCGCACAACGAATGTTCCAGGAAGCCTCAGTGACTCCTCTAGACCCTGGAACAAAAACACCTCCCAAACACAACCTGCAAGGAAGAAGAACTCTCCACAAAACCTAGCAAAACAACTTCAAACCTGCCAAGAACTGACCAGCAACAACACAACCCAAAGACACACAAACCAAGCAATTCACCTGACACAAATCCCACAAAGGGCTCACACCAGTTAGACCGGTCAAGAGCACCAGTCAGACCGGTGATGCCTGGGCAGCTCGGGATGAACAGAGCCCGCGAGTCAACTCCTCCAAATCCAACTCCCGTTCTCCTAATTTGCTCCATAGATTCGCGCAAGACTTTGGGAATAGTAGGAACACCTCATGGGCACTCCATAGCCAAGTTATGGTCCACCAAAACTCGTTGAAGCAAGAGGAATCAAAGGATTTCCGTCAAGAACACCACAAACCCTAGAACAATGAAAACCCCAAAATCAAGCCCCTTCTCTCCTGGATTTGGGAGGGGAATCAAAGGGAAAAGAACCATGAAGGGCTCAAACATATATCTCCCACCAAATCCCCAAGCGAAAAGCCTCGAAAACGCTCCAAGAGAATCACCAAGAAAAGGCTCTGAAAATCACCAAAAAGGAAAACCGGGAAGAACTCAAACAAGCCTTGAGGAACCACGTCGAATCATCTATACATACAATGAAGGTTCATACAAGGTCTAGCTTCCGCCCGATCATTCTACCCTCTCACAAGATCTCACCATGAAGCTCTCAAGCTAGTCCTAGACATTCCAAGGGAAAAATAGGAAAGCAAAATGAGCTACGGTTCCAAGAGATGGCTCCCATCCTTTCACCACTTGGGTTATATGGAGGCAACTAAAAGTCTAAAATACCCTTACTATCTAACTAGGGATACATGCCCCTCGAGGGCGTATTCAGAAATCTTTGTCATCGCTCCATCAGATGGATGCCCAGCGACCGCAAACTTGGTTAGCATCGACGCAAGCCTTGGGATCCCGACGCGTGTCCTCCACTTCGAAGTCTCCGGACTGCGTCGTCGCACACCGGTCAAACCGGTGCTCCTCACTGGTCAGACTGGTACCCACCGGTCAGACCAGTCAGACCCATCGGTTAGATCGGTCTGGAGCTGTTGCACCACCGTCTTCAATTCTTTGGTCTCGGCTTTGTGGATCAACCAAGGAACCTAGTGGTTTTCTGGTGAACCACTGTAAACCTCGTGAACTCGGTGTAGCCTCCGCCAATCTCCACGCATGACTCGGCTCCCACGTAGTCCCAGCTCGACCTTGGTTTTGAGGCTCAACCAAGAAACCATCCATGACTTCATCTTGCCGTTCTTGCCACCACGCGGCCCGTACTTGACCCTGCTGGCCATCAGGTCCCTCGAATCAAGCCTACTTGTCTTCTCCACACCTGGAGGCCTCACCGGCAACAACCTTTCGCGCTTGTTCTTCACCTGCACCAACACTAGTCAAGCCGCAACCTGCACCTGCAATACTTTGCCAAGAATCATTCCACACAACGTTGTCAATCACTCATCACACCATGAAGCGACCATCCACTGGTCCTCGAACCACACATGGTCTTCAATCTCCCCCTTGATGAGTGCATTGACAACACACACATATACTAACTGTGACAACCCGCCCAGAAAAATACCGTACTATTGCCTAAACCAATCTACTTTGGTCATTAAGCAATAATAAAGTATCATCCCGTCGTTAGTCACCGGGTTAACGCCCGGTATAGCAACAAGGATCGACATATATGCATTAAACTCACGCGAAGGCTAGTCCAGAGATACAACATAATTAACAACAGAAATTTTACCCCGAAGGGTTTAATTATTAGAAACCGAAGTTTTTGACATAACAACGTTGTTCAGAGTTTTAAAACAGCAGAATTAAACTAAGCGGAAAGCAAGAACACCACGGGAGGCCAGGCATGATGCCTTCATTCGTCATCCTCCACCCACTCCAGCTCCCAGCCGGGCGGGATCTCTCTGGGCCACACATCACCAAAGGCATTACCTGGAGCAACAGATTATAGCAAGGCTGAGTATACTAATACTCAGCAAGACTTACCCGTCGGTGATAACTACTTCACCAACTCTAGACATGATAGGCTTTTGGCTACTGGGTTTCTTTGCTGAAAAGTAACAAAGAGTATGTCCTTACTTTCAAGATTTTAGCACAAGTTCTAGTGAGTATATTCTTTTCTAAATTAGCCATCTAGTACAGACAAGGTTGTACCATACAATTAATCAAGCATAATATTCATCAACTTCCATCATTAGGGATCTCATGGCTAGTGGAGTAAGTAGTCTCAGATAACGGTGAGAGGCCGACAATCGATTGATTCAAACCTTGCAATGTAGACGTGAACACACGGTGGGATGCCCCCGCGAGGACAACCACCAAGCGGTTCCCAAAACTCTTCGGGTCGGGATAAAAGGCCATAGTCTTTGGTGCAGGCTATCCGGTATACCCCGCGAGGCACCCGGACTCACCATACACCACCGGTAGCTAGCCGTGAGACGCATCCCAATAGTAGTGACAGTTAAATCCCCAACCCTCTCATTAAGGTATTAGGCTTACCGATCCCATTCCCGACAAGTGCTTAGTACGTTCAAACACTTAACCCACGATAGCCATTGGACCGGAGTCCACATCCCATGCTCTTACCACATGAGCGATCCATTTAAGTAGATCTTATGATTCCTACCTAGGAACCTATTCTCGCGAGTGACATCATCACCCGACTTGTAATGGTCCTATAGCTTAGCAGCTATCAACCTATCATACTAGTAAGGACACAGGTACCTAGGGATCATGCATCTAAGGTTCCATACAACTCCTGAACTTAAATGCACAAGCATCCATAGATAATTGTATATCAAATTGAAAAACTAGGTCAGATGCACCGGGGCTTGCCTTCGTCAGCAAAGTTAGCCTGGGCACCCTCGGTGTCTTCGAGTACTTCCATGTACTGTAGTGCAGCTTCCGCTTCTCCGTCCTCGGCTTCCGGCACGAGCGAGTAGTCACCGTCAGGAAGATCTACACGGAATGCAATGCAGGGTTTCAGGTGATGTGATAGATTAATTATTTATTCCAACTCTCGTTGGCCATATTCACCTTAACAATAATTAGTTATTAATTTCTTTTCATGGAGGTTATTATTGATATGTTTTTATTCTTTTTAATTAAACACTTAATTAATGCTTCCTTTAATAAATCGTTATTTCGTTTGAAGATTTAATACTTCACCTTTCATTAGTAAAGGTGTGTACAAAGATAATTATTTACATTTAATTCTTTAAACAGCAAGTGCATTCTTAGATCTTAAATAAGTTTTCCAAACATTTCACAAAGGGGTATAAAGAATAAAAAGGCATTTTCCTATTTGACGAAACATTAATCTATAAAAGCCTCCAAAGATTTTATTTAAAGAATAAACCACCAAAAATTCAGCGGTGTGCTTCTTAAGCACCAAAACACTTAGGGCTCGTTTGGCCGCAATCCATGTGATGACGGAGCCGGAGTTGGAGCAGGAGGAGCTGTGTTTTTCAGCTCCTCCGACTTCGCCGATTTGATGCAAAAACAACTCCTCTCCTAGACACGTCAGCAGGAGCAGGATGCGCAGGGGCTCTTTGGTGCGGCTTCGACTTCAGCTACTGGCGGAGTTGTCGAAGGAGCCGCACTAAACACACCCTTATACTAAGCCACTGAGCACACATGCATGCTTGGAAGGGCAAGAAATTAATTATACCAATAATTACAAAAGGTTAAACACATGAACAAGATAAAAGCATATAAAAAAATAAATAGGCATCTAAATGCTCCAAATTTCCTCACACACGTTCTCTGGTCCTAAACCATCCTAGAAAAGCAGCAAACACACCTAGAACTACTACTGATCTTGCATTATTAAATTACAAAGGAAAACATGCATATAGATTAAGAATAAATACTTATAGTCATGCAAATATTGTGATTAATTCACCAGATGTGTATCTTGGCATAACAAGATAGCTTGCAGAAGTTGGGCACAAAAACATAATTAGTTTTAGCTACAAAAATCATCTAGACAGATTCTGCATAAAAGTTAAACAATTCATATAAAAAGATTTACATCATAACTTTGTGCAATTTTTGGTACAGGAGCTAGTCCTAACATAACACACAACATACACAAAATTTAGATACAGAGGACTTATGGATTTTGAGATATCATAGATCTAGGTTTTTCACATTTCTATTTTTCGTGCCAAAAATTTTAAGAAACAACCTAGGTGAGTATAGCAAAAGTTGTAGTGCTCCTCACCAGGAATCTAGAAAAATTGAGTTTGCAATTCTCCGAATTTTCTACGATTTTCTAGAGAATTTACAAGATTCAGCAATATGACTATACTATTGAAGATCAGGTTTTACCGGCAGGCCCCTGGAACTATCCTAAACTTCACAACTATGCGCTTATTTCGCACAAAACACCCTAGATAGAACGAAAGGAATGCAATTGGGTCCCTAGGCCATGGGGGCGGCGGTGCCGGCCAAAATCGGACGGGGAAGGTGGGGAGGACGACTAGGGACTCACCGGCGACTGGTTTGTGGGCTTGGTTGGGGGTGGAGGGTGCGGCGAAGGGGCGGCGCGGCCTGGACGACACGCGTGCCGGGGGTGTTGAGTGGATGCTAGGCAAGGCGCCGGAGTGGTTGGGAGGCTTTGGAGGAGGATGCCGGAAGATGCCCAGCGGCGGCGGCCATGGTGAACCGACAGCCGAGCCAGGCACAGGGTGAGGCGTGCTCGCGCAAGAAGGAGCGCGACGGCCTTAAATAGGGGAGTTGCCTCATGCTTCGGAGCTAAGACATCGTCCAACCTGGCCGTAGCACGATGTCCACCTTGGTAGGCACGCACAGGAGGAGAGTAGCGGACGGACTGGTCGGTCCGACGCGGCGCGGGGTGGGGGAAACTTCACGGCGTCTAGGGGCACGGGTCGGCCTCGGGAAGCCGAGGGTGGCAGGCGGCCCGAGGGCGCGGCGCGGTCGGGGCCGGCGAGCGTGCGTGGGCGCGCCCAGCGCGCGACGTCGCGGCGCGGCGTCAACTGGCCTGAAACCGTGCCACTATACCCCTGTTTGAACGCTTAAAACTCCAAAATTTTGAATAGAAGTGCACCAAGTGGTGAATAGGAAAGTTGTAGATCTCACTACCCTCTACAACTTTTACAAAGGCTCTAGGGTGTTTTTCTCAGCGGATTTTGCATAAAATGCTGCCAAACTTTGAATGTCGCCATGTCTCGGTGAATTGGAGATGCTGTCGGTTGACCACGTTTTTCACCAATTTCCTCTCAAAATTGGAAATGCCAATCTGCATGAAAGTTGTGTCCCTCGACAAACTGGACAACTTTCATATTGGTAGATTTTGAAGTGTTTAGGTGAAATTCGGAGAACGCAGCAAAAGTTCGGGAAGACATTCACCGACGTCAGGGTTTAAGCGGGGTTTGACCGTGTTTTTGACCAAGGGTTGACCACGAGGGTGTGTTGACTTGGTCAAGGGGGTCAATAGGGGTTGTCGGCTCAGTTTTCGGGGTGATGACCCAGGTTGACCTAGGTTTGACCAGTGTTAGTCAGTTTGACTTAGCCGATCCGGCCATTAGCATTAATGATGCGAATTAAAAACCTGGGGCGTCACACTAACCTAAGAGAAAAGAAAAGAAAACAAATGAACAAAAAGAAACTCCAACAAGAGATCGAAAGACAAAGAAAGGCAAAGAGAAAGATCACTTGAAGAAGACAAGTCTCAGAACCCTTAGGCAAGGGCAACGTCTCGACACATCCGAGACAAAACTATGCTCAAGCAAAGAGCGCAAACCATCAAACTAAAAGCTCGAAAACCACAAAGAGCCCCCCTGCACACATGCAAGCTCCCCTTGAACAAATGCAACTCCCCCTAGATGAATGCATGCAAACCACTTAACGAAAAAAGAGTAGCTGCATTAGCTCACCTCTGAAGGGTCAGACCGGTTGACACCACCGGTCAGACCGGTGCTCAACATGTGAACAGGACCAGCACTCTGACCGTTCTATCGATTTCAGCCGTCTCCGTCGTCCTACGTCTCCGTCATCTCAACCTCATCTATCTCCTGCGCCTATCACTCGAGATCTTAGGCCACCGAGTCACCGGTGATTGGAACCAGCCCAGCTCCCTGTCCACCGGAACCAGAGGAAAAAGAAGTTGTTGTAGTTTTGCACCCGACCCCTGAAGACCCACGTAATCTTTTCAAGATCTTTTGTGTCTTGCCCCTTTTCCAAGGAACCCCAATATCTATTAGATGCTTGCAATCAGATCCAAACCGAAGCCCTTTTGTAGACCTAACCTTGATCTTAGATCTTTTCGCGAGCACTATTCTTTGTGTCTCGGGAATCACATCTAGGCCCTTACCATCTTGTTTATCTCATAGTTTCCATATTTTGGCTCCGTCATAATCCGTTCAAGTTGCGTTAGGTTCATAATGACATAAAGTACACGTTAGTAGTGAGTTTTCATCATGTTTGTTTTTTCTGAAAATTAATTTAATATTAATTTTGTTTAATGTCTAGTAAACATGTCTTTTTCTAAATAAAAGCTATAAAGAGTTATACCCCGTTTTTCATTAACAATGTGAATTTGATTAATGTTATTTCACATGCTTTTGTAAATAAAATCCAATTAGATCTTTACCTTGGTTTTCATAACCAAATGCTAATTTTTAACAGTTAATTAACTTTTCTAATTAAAAGTTGATTAGGCTTTTACATCAGCTTTTACAAACAAATGTTAATTTGATTAATACCAATGTAATGATGTTTTTAATAATAACATGATCCACTTGAATCATAAATTATGTTTAGAGGATTCATATACCTTTTCTAAGTTAACTGTTTAATTGGTATAATTGACACATGAACATTTATAAATAAAATTTGACTAGTTCTTTACTTAGGATTTGCAAATAAAATGTAATTTGCATTAATGTCAACATTGGGTATTTTGTTTCTAAAATATCCTTTACATTTGTTTTGCTAATTAAAATGAACCGAAGGTTGTAGTCTTTTATGTTCATAAATGAAATGGATCGTTAGACGTTCTTTATCTCTTTTGATCAAGTCTGTCTGAAGCTCTAAATCTTTCTAGTGTTAGCTCAAGCTCAAACCATGTGCATCTAATCAGGCCTTTCTCTTCTAAGCATGGTTTGTGTGCTTAGTGATCCATAGGATCGGGCCTATCTTCTAGTGCGCTCTTTTAAAGTTTTCTTGATTAGAGTATTGTTCTTAGTTTGCTTGTTTATTTGGTTTGTATGCTTGTCCTCGATGGTTGATGCGAGTAGATTGAACGTGGTTCGAGAGATTTAATTAGAGAGCATGGAGCAACTATTCTCTGGTTAAAGGTAAGTGTGTCCTTGTTCTTTTGTCCTAATAATTATCTAATCACTTTGCATATGCTTTGCATTTAATATTGATGGGTCCTATTAAGGTTTATCCTAGTATTTATGATCATTCATTGCCAACCTGGGTTTACCTTTGTGTTGGGTAGCTCTTACTTAGTTGCTATACTTTGGGTTATGGTGGTTTTAATGAACAATAATGCTGAACTTGCTTTACTTTTATGATATAACTCTGGTTAATACAAGATCATATGATTAATTGGAACATGGAGAGCCACACAGGAAAATAGTACAACCACAAGAACTAAACAGGCACCGGTCTTGGCCAATTAATTAGGAACTTTAGCTTGGGGTGACGTACTTGATAAGGACAAGAGATTGGTGGTACCGCGGGGTATGAACCCACCCTAGTAGGGGGTTGGGTTGGTTCTTTTTATGGAGGGGTATTGACCTACTAGGGGGCATTATACCTTGCTAACTCACTACAATAAACTATTTAATCTGTGACGAACTTTCTGTGACGTTCTCAGAAAACATCACGAAGAGCACTGCGTCTACGACGTATTTTGTTTTTTCATCACGGATGTGCACTGATGGATATTGAAGCCCAGAACACTGTGACGATTTGTTTAATTCGTCGCAATTCTACGACGTATTCTGATTTTTCGTCACAGATGTGCACTGATGGATATTGAAGGCCAGAACACTGCGACGATTTGTTAAATTTTTCGCAATCTGACCTAGGATGCTATGACATTTTAGCAGATTCGTCGCGATCAACAAATAACAAATAGTCATGTTAGAAATGGAAAAAATTGATAAATTAAAAAAATAAAAAATCAATAAAGAACAAATAGTCATTTTATGAATGGAAAAGATCTAAAAATGAAAAAACCTAAAAAGACAAAAAAACACATAGCCATGTTATACATTCAAAAAATTGAAAAAAGAAACTAAAAAATAGCTACTAGTGGTGTGGTTGGCCGCGGCCACGCCCGGCCATGGCACAGCCGGCGGCGGCCGACCGCATCCGCGCCTAGGCCGGCCCCGGCGGCCGCATCCTGGCCATGACCGGCCACGGCCTAGCCGCACCCTGGCCAGCCCTAGCTATGCCCAGCCGTCCACGGCCGCGCCAAGCCAGCCTCGGCCTGGCACGCAAAAAAGGACCTGAAGGGGATTCGAACCCACAACCTCATTGTTCGGTGGCGGATGAGCTACCACTAAGCTAGCTTTTGTTTTGTGATTTAATCTACTGATATATGTTAGTTATACTATTTAACATGCCATGTCAATATAAACAAAAAATGATGCAGCAATGAGGGTTCGAACCCTGACCGCTGGAGACATGAAGCATCATCTTATCACTGCAATCATTGGTGTCTTGCTCTAGCATTTTCTCATACTTGGATCGAGTGGCCATTTGGACCAATCAGGTTGTGGCACATCACTGGTTTAAGATGAAGAACACATAAAAAGTTCATATTTTTCTTTTTAATCCAAATTTTAATTTTCTAACTGGTATTTCTCCTTCACAGTAACTCCAAATTTGATGGGTTTTTCCGACTTTCTTCTAAAATCACACTCCTTCATTTATTGGTATTATTTTATATGTTACTTATTATGCTTCGATCTTTTACATAAATCTTGTTTTCTTTCACCCAAGTAGCAAATAAAAATAACATATTTTTGATACAATTTAAAATATAACTTTATATTTACTCATATTAAGACCAAAACAAGGTTGTGTCCAAAATTTAGCTGCATACAAGTTTAGTAGCATTATAAGGTGTACAAACTTTGAAGGTTTGACTATAGTTATAAGAAACTATGTGAGAAATGTTCCCATTTATGAATATCTATAGTCTCACTTTGTTAAAACTACTTGAATTTTTTATGGAAAGATTGTGGGCCAGAAACATGCAGTTTTGCCAATTTGTAGAATTTTCTGGTCAAATTTAGATATTATTGTAATTATTATGTTGTACTTTTGAGATAAAAATTTGAATGTTCCTTATAACTCGAATTGAATTTGTCATCAATCTGCAAAACATGGACTAGATTGGAACATAGAAGCTTAAATATGATTTTTGTGAAATGCTTCCAGTTTTATTGGTGGTACACAGGTCAACTAGGAATTACTCTCGCTAAGCACGCTGAAATTCAATTAAATGATAGAAAATAGCAAATCTATTCGAAAAATCTTGAAACACCTAGAAGGAAACTTAAATGTTGTCTGCTACATATGAAAAATGTATTGGGGGTATATAAGATAATTAATTTTCAAGTTACTTCATAAAGGTGTCTTAATTAGGTATTTAAAAATAGAAAACCAACTTTTTTAAGAAAAAATAATAATGTAACTTCATATTTTCTAATGTTATGGTCAACGTAAGGTTGTGTCCAAAATTTATATGCATACAGTTCCAAAATTATCATGAGGTATTCAAATCTCAAACTTCGACTCTGAGTTTTAGAAAACTATAAGAGGGATGTGTCCATTTGTAAACAATGTAGGTTCCGCCATTACAGAAACCATTTGAAAATTTTATGTAAAGTTTAAACATCCATAAAATGATTCCATATCAATTTTTAGAATTTTCAGAGAAGTTTTAGATATTATTATCATTATTTTATTACAAGGTGACTAGTACAAGTTTAAATTATCCTTAGTGTACACTTGAATTTTTTAACTATTTTTAGGATAGGAGCTACACTAGAGCAAATGTACTCTAAATATAGTTTTTAGGAATTTTACAAATTTTATTTGATATACATGTAGTTCAAATTTATATTATTTTCAATAAACCTACATAAATTCATTTAAACGGTAGAAAATGGTAGATGAGTGAGTAAATTACTAGAATTTCTTAATAACAACTTATGTGTAGTATATTGTATTAAAAAAATATAAGAATACAAATAATATTATTATTTGTATGTGATAGCATAAAATGAAAAAAGAAAAAGAAAAATGCTAAGTAAAGCACGAATGAAACAAAGCCTGTGTCGGCCCAAATGGCCCAACTATTTCCATCCGTCCATCAGTGATTCGACGACTGTGATCGCATTCGCAAAGTATATAAGCAACTGCATCCCCAAACCCTAAAACTCATTTCCTCCCGCTCCCACACATCGTGCCTCTCCCTTGCCGGCTGCAGACCCCTCATCCCTCCCCATTCACGCCCTCACCCTCTCCGTGCCGGCCCCCGTCGGCCGGCCTCCCGCCGCTGGCCTCCCTTCGACCGGCCTATCACCGCTCCGCCCCCCTCCCCGCCTCCCGCACCGCAACACTACTGCCCTCCGGATCTGGTGATGGCGCTGCTTTAGTTTGCTCACACCCCCAATCCCGATCCGGTGCGGTCGGTGCCTGCCTACCCCACGCCGCACCGGGGCGAGGCGCGTTGGTGTGTCACGAACAAACCAACAGAACCTGACCGACCGAACCAATCAATCCGGGGAGTGGAGGAGTGGGTGGGGTGCGGTGCCGGTGCGGTGCGGGCGGCATGGCGACCACGTGCGGCAGCAGCGGATCATCGTCGAGGGTGGGCGACGGGGATGTCAACCTGGGCGAGGGATGGGACTGGCGCTCCATCCTGCAGCTCATCTCCTCCGGCTGCCTCTTCTTCTGCTCCGGGTGGGTCCCCACTCCCGCGCCCCCGTTCCTCTCTTCCCTCGTATTCGTCTTTCCATCTTGTGCCTCCCCTGTGCGATTCGCGCCGCGTGAGACCGAGCCCGTAGGGGTGGGGAGTTCCGCCTGGAATCGGCTGCTCCTGGCTGGTGCACGGATACAGATTTTGTGGCAGATTGACGTGGTTGGTAGGGAAGCGATGCAGAAGGGGAATGGAATTGATTGATCGTGACGTGCTTTACGTGGAAACCGTTTTGTCGCGAGATGGCAAGACGTCTCAGGGTGTGCCCCGTCCGCGCCATAGGCTGGTGACGGATCCCTCAGGGCTTCTGTGTATGTGAGTTCTCCATTTCCTGGAGACTAGGTGATGCGGAGAGAGGGAGGGGATGTTGTCACTGATTATCGACTACTTGATTATCACTTGGCATGCTTTATCCCTTCAAATTTACCATCAAATGTCTAATTCTTAGCTATTATATTAGGTGTCATGGTGGGAATAGATTTTGCAGTGTTCTCGTGGTCTCAGTCTTTCACCCACTAGTCAGAGTGAAAGGTTACCTTGCCTACCTCTCACTAGCCTGTCATGCATGCACTTGTAATGTGTTTTTGCAACAAATTTTAGCACTTCCCCCCACTTTATGCAACATATGAGAGCTTAGTATCTGTTCTTCTGTTCTCTTATCTGAATGCAATGCAAATTGAATCTGAATGTGAAAAGATAGTAGTCCTTGCCTGTGAATGTGCTAGTGCTCCTATTGCTATCTAAATGTGAACTATGAACATATAGTGGTGCTTTCTCTTGTGTATGCTTGATATTATTCAATCAAAACAGCACACAACGGTATACACAAATGAATTTTGGTGACTCTAATAAATGCAACCAAGATGGAAATTTACATTTCTCATTTGGTCCATGTTTTACTTAGAAGTCGGAATACCAACTCTGTAGATCAAAGCCTATGTTTATAACCTGACAATTGTAATTGAAAGCACCATTTGCATTATTGGAACATCAGTAATGCTTTTCTCAGTCCTAACTATGAGTTCTATTTTGCATTGTTGATTCCGCTGCAGGATCTAACTTAAATTCATGTACTCTAACTGAAATGATTCTTTGTCATATTTCTCTCACACATTTTGAACATTATATACTAATATCTGTTTCTCATATGATTTCTCGATTGAATTGACATTTTGGTCACCGACCTGATAGATTGCTTGAGATTGCTTTAGCAGCCATTTTAAAGATTTCTCTATTCCTTTTGTGCTTCATGGCAACAAGTTGCATACTCTTACTAAATTCAAGTTCCACGATGAACACTGATATTGCATTTGTTCTCTTAATTTCAGAAAAAAACTGGAGAAGTAGAACTGAGGTAAACTCTTACTGGATGAAAACTTGTACCTAATGACTCTTGCTGGATGAAAACTTGTACCTGTACCTGATGTGTTGGATCCTCTTTGTATTTGATGTAATACTAGATGAAATTGAAGTGTCTCTGTGATGTTAGTTTTGTTTATTTTTTGAAATTATATCCATTGGTTGGAATTGTACGCTTGAATGGGCTAAAAAGCCTAATGTAATTGTTGGGCCAGATTTTTTTATGGGTTGTATATCTACTGGGCTGAAAATGTGATGACGTCACCATTTATGTAACCTGCCACATCGTCGTCCACGTAGGCTGCGACGTGATCGTCCACCTAGGCTGCCACGTCATCGTCCACGTAGGCTGCCACGTCATCATTGTCCATGTAGGCTGCCATGTCAGTGTTGTACACGTAGGCTGCCACGTCATTTTCCATGTAGGCGTCCACATCAGCATCCATGTTGGCAGCCACATAATGATCCATATCAGCAACAATCTGTGACGATTATTTTTGTCGCTAAAACTGGGCTTTGGGTTGGGTTGCATGGTCCTCGAGCTGCTCCATGACGATTCAGATACGTTACAGACCATGACATTTATTATGGAACATTGACAGATTTAATCAATGACGCTCATTCCACCATGAAAATTGAAATCGTTGCGGATGCTGATTTGGGACGAATTTTATTTAATCCGTGACAGAATGATTATGTCACAGAATAAATAGTTTCTTGTAGTGACTGATCCGAACCTTGTGGGTCACAACTGGCTGGGGAACCTTCGTAAAGGCATTGTAGCGTCCCTATGCAGCCACACCTCAGTAGTGTGGTATGGTGCCTGCGCAGCACCACATGGTTGGGTTCAAAGTTCTTCGGAGCTTTTACGCTGCTTGTGGTGAAAGTGTACAACCTCTGCAGAGTGTAAAACTAACCGGTTAGCCGTGCTCACGGTCAAGAGTGGCCTGGACCCTCACATGATAATTGAACTTAAAGATGGACCTACATTGTGATATGGTTATGCTTGCCATATGCTTATGGCGTATCTTACCTTTATGCTTAATGTGGGTTGGTATATATTTATATCTAAGTAATCAGGTGCTAATAAATTTGACCAACTAAAAATGCTTAATGCAGTCAACCTGTGAGCCTTTCCTTGTTTAAGCCTTTGCATTCACACTTTCCCACTTTCCCCTCACTTACTGAGTACGACACGTGCTCACTCTTGCTATAAACAATGTTGCACAGAAAGAGGAAGCTGCTATGGAGTTTGTGAAGATGTTGCTGGTGCTAGGCGTACGCAACCCCCAGTCGAGTGCTTGTGAATGTTCGGTGCCCTGTTTCCAGGATTTAGCATAACACTCTGATAATCTCCCTTTTTCTTACGTGATATTGTTTCTGTATTCACTTACATGTCAACTATGTGCATGGAATTTGATCCTAGCATGCATATAGATTTGCACTTGGTTTTCTTTGGAAAAACAGGTGTGATAGAATTTGAAGTGTTTAGGTGAAATTTGGAGAATGCGGCAAAAGTTCTAGAAAGGTATAGATGTCAAATGGGTTTAACTAGGGTTTTAATAGACTAGGACTTTGACCAAGGTATGACCATTAGTGTTTGTTGGCTAGTTTTCGAGGTGACAACTCAGGTTGACCAGGGTTTGGCCAAGGTCAATGTATTCGACTTGGTTGACTAAGTCATTAACGTTAATTAACCCTAATTGAAAACCTTGGGCATCACAGAGAACCTGCGTCAACCCTGCGGATTCCCGACTAGTTGCCCCACCAGCTCTCCTAGCGCCACAACCCGGTGTACAGCCATCATGCCCGAGGCCCCATAACTCGATCCCCTCTACTTTCCCCTGCATTCTTTTACTGTTGTAATCCTATTTGTTAGTTACACTTATGTCATTTTTACCGTTGTAATCCGATTTGAAAGACTTATATATTATGCCATTTAGTAATTGTGTACTGAATTGTTCAATAATTTTTATGAAGCTTTACTGAATTGCTAACGGATTTACCGATTTGCGTAAGAATAATTATTTTGGCATACGAAAATCCTAGCTCCGCCAACGGAGACAGACCCATCACCGCTAAGCTCCCAGAAGATGCGTCGACCCATCGCCGCTAAGCTGAGGCCACGCAGCTGCCGCCTCCGCCACTAAAGCTTCTTGCACCGGACCGAGCCACCGTGCTTGTGTCCCAACGACCTGACCAAGGTGGTTACGAAGAACTGCTGCCCCAGCTCCCCGTCGCCCGTAGCTATCAAATGCTCCATCAGAGTTAATCTTCACCCATCCTTCCTCTGGTGGCCGCCACCTCGCCATTTGTCTGTTCACCTCATGCTTACCCTAGCCTCCCAGACACAGCAAGTATTCCACAGTTCGTGCAACAAACTTCGCCATCGCAGCAGGAGTCCATTGTTTCTGTCCATGCACACGGCTATGACGGCTTGTCCAATCCACAGAGACCATGCACCACAAACGAATATGGCTGCCTCCTCCCTGGAGCATATGGTTCCCAGCAGGAGATCAATCGTCCATGTCAGTGGATGCAGAGTCGGCAACTTCCTCTCTGTGATCTCCTGTTATTTTGGTGATTGGGAATGGCCTTGCGCACTCTTAATACCCAATAACCACTTACTAAATAGATACCACCTTGTTTCAGTGAAAGACTCCTTGCGTTAATAAACAGAAAGGAAATAAGATTTTTCAGAACTTGAAACAAAATGAAGTTACGGTGTTAGATGTTGGACAGATGTCACTGTATTTAATCTGTGTTCCTCAGATACCAAAAAATAAATACAACACTAAATAAAATGATGAAACAATTGAGGCCCATCCCTTTCAATTGAGGCCCTCACTGTTTGATTCCAGTGACTAAAGGTCATTATAGAAGTTGAGCAAATATCAAACTGCCTCTAATGAATACTCCCTTCGTCCCATGAAGAATGCAATCCTAACATTTGAAAAAAAAATCTCACAAAGAGTGCAATTCTAGAAAAAATATATAATTACGTTCTCAATTAAGTAATCAGATCTGATCTGCGTTCTAAAACTTACGACATGTGGCTAAAAAAAGGGGTACTAGAGTCTTTTCGCACCACCACTAATCTATCTGAAAAAACCAGAATTGCACTTCTCATGGGATGGAGGGAGTACATAGGGAGGGGTGGGGGACCAGTAATAAATGTAGGAGCAGCCCCTATATAAATTTGCACTTTTAGTCCCCGAAAGAAACTCATTGGAGACTTATGGAGTAAATTTGCACTTTTAGTCACCCTGTTTGCAAGTTTAGTAGTTCAGGGACAAAATGAGACTAAACTTTAGCAAGCAAAAACTAAACAGGCTGCGAGAATGCAGATCGTTGGACATTGAAATTAAGGATCCAGAAATTTAAACCTAACATGAAGCCTGTTGACGGTGAATTTCCGTCAACCTAGAGTACTTCTTATACATTGTTTCGATTATGATTTGCAACTAACCCGCCACTAGGCATACTAATGATGTAACAAGTTCACACTTGCATGTCGATTTTGGAGTTTGTTGTTTACGCGGGACATTAACGTTAAAGAGAAGACTTTTGGGATAAGTTCATCAAGCACTTCAAGAGAAGATCATGAAGCCCGTCACAAGTCAAAACACGAAGTGAACAAGACTCCAAACAACCCAAGGACCGAAGCTTCAACACGCAAAACTCCGGGGACTTGGATGTTAACCAACGAGATTAACTCAGCCCGAGAGATATTCTCACAGCCCAGGACAGCATGATCTTTCAATGCAGATTTGGAAACTTAAACGGCCTTTAATGGCAAAAGTTTGACATGTGGAAGGCCAGATTCGGAGCACTACCAAAGTTGTGGGCCTTGACGATACCTTCGATTTGGACATGTGGAAAGCCCGATTCGAATAAGGGAGCTAGGAGATATGGCCCCCGAAATCCCTGCTGCGCAGTCAGTCCGAAATCAGAACAGATTATCTTCAAGGCCGATTTGGAGATCTTATCTTCGTTTCCAAGGAAAGAAATGAATACCAAAGTTGAAGATAATTTCGTGGCACACAACATCGACACCGAATTTGCATTATTTGGCGTCTGGACGTGGGAGATATGACACCAGCAAGGAAGGGCTGCGAATCAGGAAAATCTGGACGAGGCTAATTTTATGGAAACCAAGTTTGCTTCTCTCCCAAGGAGGATCTCGTGCAAGGCAAGGTGGAGCACGCCCCAAGGCACCCCAGGGACATAAATAAACCCCCCTAAGCGCCCCAAGATGGTTACCCATTTGATAGAGGGGGAGAGCCCGATCTTTCGGTGAGTGGAGATAAATCCGATTTGGTGGTTGTTGACCCTCACGATCCGACTACGACGAGCAAGCCCGAAGCGCCAATGCAATCGCTGAACCAACTCCCGATGGTTACCGACCTTGCTGGCGCAAGATCAGCCTGATCACGAAGATCAATTCCTGTGCGCAATCGAAGAACGAACAAGAATCTGAGGCGAGCAATCTTAATATCACTCGAAGGTGGAGTCTGAATTACACGACGGCGGCACGATGGCGGCTGTTCGGTTGTAGCTAAGGCTAACAAATAAATCAAACTCAAGTTTCTAAGGCGGCGGCTACTGAAAATATAAGAGACAGGGCGTCCTAGGGTTGGGGGCGACCAGGGGTGGGGCGCCCCCAACTTGGGCCTAAGGCCCAACCAAACTGTCAGCGCAGCACTTTGGCAGATTCTGGACGTCAACTTGTTTCGACGATTCCCGTTGACTCGGAACGAATTTTGGTACAAGACCGGTGCCATTGGAAGATTTATGAAATTCTGCTTCCAACCATATATAAAACGTCCAAAACCAACTCCGTATGCGACCTGGGCGTCCGTTTTATTGCGCACTGCTCCTGGACTTCGAACTGGACTCGAACTTGAATTGCTTTTGGCCTCCACCTTGGGGACTCGAACCGGATCAACCTTGGACCTCCTTGTTGACTTGGAAACCCTTGTTGGACTTCTTCTACTCCATTCCATGCACCAATCATGGTCTTATGCATGGGTGTCATGTCCTCATCATTCTCCCCTTCTTGATGAAAAGCCGTCCTCGGCGTCAATTGTACTTGGAACCGATCCTGCACAACACAAGAGCGAACGGGGTTTCGAAAACCAAAGAAATCAAAATTATTGTGAGGAGGAATGTCACCATGTCTCCAATTGATGAATATGTCATCTTGCATAGAAAATTTAGCAAGCATGTAAGCATCTTGATCGGATGACACATAATATTTGGCAACACTACCCTGCAAAAGATTAGTACCAACAAAAGACAAAGTAGGCATAGGGAGCAACCAGCATTGCTCCCCTTCTTGGAAGTAAACTTGTTTCACCAAAACTGAACTAGAGAAAGGTGAAGGAATATGTGTAGTGTGGCTGCCCTCTAGTGGATCAAAATTAAGCACAACAAAAGAATAATTTAGATTTTCACAAATGTACACTCGATGTATCATATATTCTCCTTTATTGTTATATTTGCCAATAGCATGATATGTGTGTTTAGAAAAACATGGCAAATCAGTATATTTAGAAAGTTGCTCTTCCAAACAATCTAGATTACACAAAACATCAAATTCAATGCAACCCAAAGTATGTAAGGAAGACAACAATTTCTGCTCATCATTAGCACTAACAATATGCATAACATGTTTAGTTTTAGCAATAGTATTTGGTTCCAAAGCATGTAAAATTGAAGCATTATCAACCAAATCATCTTTATCACAAGGAGCATCAATCAAAGCAGCATGTGACAAAGATTCATCAAGAGATGGTTCCACTGACAAGTGCTCTATGATAGCATGGTTTGTGGAAAAATTCAGGATATTAACACAATTCTCACCTTCCGTGAGTGTAGCACCATGGACATTACCTATGTTCTCAGTAGAAGTATTAGGTGCATTGTGAAGTGATGGATCCGAGGATGCTCCTGCAGGTACAGCCGTCCTCTCGAGCGGTGTAGTGGTGGGCATGAGTGGCGTTGGGCTCTCGAGTACTGTAGTGGTGGGAGTAGATGGCGCTGGGAGAGCGGGCGCTGAGCTGGATGTCGAGCTTTCTGCTGCAAAAGAGTTAGAATATTGCTTCGAGCGATGTCCCTGCACATCACGTAAAGCGTTGCGAGCATAATATGAAGGCACAAATCTACGTCGCATAGCAGCTTTTAATTCAGCCCAAGTGGTGGGAGTGCTAATGGGATTTTTTTTTGTTCATAGCGCCACCAATGTAAGGCAAGATCGGTAAAAGCACTAATAGCAGTCGTAACTTGAGAACTAGCGGGAAGATCATGACATGAAAATTTTTGTTCGACCGCTAACTCCCAATCAAGATATGCGAGTGGATCATATTTGCCATTGTAAGGTGGAATTGTAAAAGGAAGCTTAGCAAAAGAATCATTACCACCATGGATGCACGCACGACGGGCGCGTCCACTGAAGCCTCCAGCATTCATCTCCTTTTGGAAACTTGTGATCAATGTTTTCAGTGCATCGAGGTGTGACACAATGGTGTCGAGCTTAGTCTTAGTGGCCTGCGGCTGGTCATCCCTCGTGTCGTCGCCTGCCATTGTTAGCTCAAACACAAAAAAACAAAATCGACAACAAAACAAGGGTGTAATGGCCCGCAAGGCGCTCACTACAATGCTGTTATCAAATTCTTATCTGTTCTTACCAAGCACACAGGGCAATCGAGACGCAAACAAGTAGCACCTGTGAAAGATTGACACAACGATTGCCTGGAGAAACAAAGGCGACTCGTCGTAGGAGTATGTGGAGTTTTGGGTAGGCTGCACTCAAATCAAGAATTAGCACAATCTAACAATGATGCAAAGTTGAATAAAAGTGCTAAAACGTACTGACAATTGCTGGAAACAAAGGGCAAGAAAAGAACAAGGAGTAGAAAGAAAAAAGAACACAGGGAAACTAAGGCAACAAGGTAACCGGCCGGTTTCTCAACAGAAACGATCGCAACTTCCTCGGCTTTTTTTTGATAATATGCAACACGGACTCCAACAAAAAAAACACGGCCACGGGAAAACGGTGGTGCACACGACGCAGCACGCCTGGGCGTGTCTGTTCGGATTTTTTTTCTTTTTTTCTTTTTTTTTAATTTTGTTTTTTTACTTTTCCTTTTTTATATATCCAACCGGACAGACAACGAGACCGAGACGAACAGGGGGCGGCGCAGGGCAAAACGCGTCCACGCAGGACGCGGCGTGCCGCGTGACCGGCTGGGCTTCGTTCTTTGCTTTTGGAAACTTTGACCAACCCGAAACAGGATATTGCGGCAGCGGTTAGGAGACCGAAGCAGAGGGAAACACGGCGCAGGCTAGGGCCGGCGGCGCGCAGGATCGAGAGAAAAAAGGCGGAAAGGAGAAAAAACAAAGGAAACACAATGTATCCAGCAATGATCAATGCACAAGAACGCAAATTCAACAACGCGAAGATTGAAAGAAAGTGCAAGGCGAAGAGGGGTGTTGGGATAAAGATCTAACCTGAATTTTTGTGGCTTTTGTGGACTGTAGGTAATGTAAAAAAACACTCGATAAAACTTACCGATCAACCTAGAAAGCTGATACCACTTGATAGAGGGGGGAGAGCCCGATCTTTCGGTGAGTGGAGATAAATCCGATTTGGTGGTTGTTGACCCTCACGATCCGACTACGACGAGCAAGCCCGAAGCGCCAATGCAATCGCTGAACCAACTCCCGATGGTTACCGACCTTGCTGGCGCAAGACCAGCCTGATCACGAAGATCAATTCCTGTGCGCAATCAAAGAACAAACAAGAATATGAGGCGAGCAATCTTAATATCACTAAAAGGTGGAGTCTGAATTACACGACGGCAGCACGATGGCGGCTGTTCGGTTGTAGCTAAGGCTAACAAATAAATCAAACTCAAGTTTCTAAGGCGGCGGCTACTGAAAATATAAGAGACAGGGCGTCCTAGAGTTGGGGGCGACCAGGGGTGGCCGGGTGGGGCGCCCCCAACTTGGGCCTAAGGCCCAACCAAATTGTGAGCGCAACACTTTGGCAGATTCTGGACATCATCTTGTTTCGATGATTCCCGTTGACTTGGAACGAATTTTGGCACAAGACTAGTGCCATTGGAAGCTTTATGAAATTCTTCTTCCAACCATATATAGAACGTCCAAAACTGACTCCGTATGCGACCTGGGCGTCCGTTTTATTGCGCACTGCTCCTGGACTCCGGACTGGACTCGAACTTGAATTGCTTTTGGCCTCCACCTCGGGGACTCGAACCGGATCAACCTTGGACCTCCTTGTTGACTTGGAAACCCTTGTTGGACTTCTTCTACTCCATTCCATGCACCAATCATGGTCGTATGCATGGGTGTCATGTCCTCATCACCATTGACATCCAATCATTCTACCGCCACCAATCACCAGAAAACCGTCACCGCAAGATGAGGGAGAGAGTTGGATGAGCTCGTCGCAAGGATCAACGTCGACGGAGGGAAGGAAGCAAAAGGAGGACTCCAAGCCGCTAGCCTAGGGGTGTTCCCAATCTTCATCACCGCCATCTTCATCGACGACATTCTCCGGAGTCTCCATCACCCCTATGTGCTTCAATCCTTGTAAGATGATGGCGTAATGTCTCTGTTCATCCCTAGGGTTAGATGGATACATGTTATGTGATCACTACATGAGCACTATGCCTTTCGATGCTTAATGGTATATGTCTATGCGAGTGCTTTATTCACATATGTATGTACAACATGTGTTCTTAGTAGGGTTTGTGGTAATCGTGGTGATTAGCTTAACCCTATGGATGCTTAGGTATAGATGCGGTTATACGTGAAAGTGTTTGATTACCTTGCATAGTGACTGTACGGTGGAGGGAAAAGGCTTAGCGGCCGCATAACCGCCATGATGCTAGTGTAGGCAACACCCTTTTCATATAGTAGATGCATGTTCATGTGATTCTAAACCTTATGGAGGGAACGCTTATCTATCTTAATCTCTCTCTTGTGTCCACCCTTTGACATCTAGTTTCACCTTAGACTTCTTAGATTAACTTAGGTTAGATTGTCTTTACCTTTAGATTAATACCCCTTTCAAAGGTTTTCCATCAACTAGATTAGTATTTGGTTAAGCGCTAGCAATCCCCTTACTCCACGGATTGACAAGAACCTTGGGGGTCACCACGTGGTGAAAAAGGTGTAGGTCCGTACGCTTGCGGATCGAAGGTTGTTACGTGTTTCAACCGTCAACAAAGCCTAAGCACCCAATGCACATATATCCATAAGAGTGTGTCTATTCTAGTTGCATAAAATATTTGTAACCTAGTTCCAACCCCACGTAGAAAATAGCATTGGCAATTCTATAAATTGAAATGTAAAAAAAGTAAATGTGGGATATAAGTGGGGAAAGTAAATAGCAGGTTAGAATGCCTATTTTTTTCCTGAAGCTCCCCTAGTTCTTCTTGGAGCACCCACATAAGGGTATATCTGTTAAATAAATGGGCCTAGGGCCATTTATTGTAATAATAAAAGAATTAAAAGCCCATGTTTTTAATGCTAAAGGAAAGAGAGAAATACCGTATGGGTATTGGAGGAGTCTCCCATCCAACTTATTAGGTAACCTTTCGGTACACCTCTTGTGAAGTTGAATAAAGGAGACAGGCGTGCCACACGCGCGCGCGCTCGCTCGCCTCACCTCGGCCGAGGGCGAGGGCGAGGGCGTGGGCGTGCGGTGCGATGTGGTCGGATGGACGGACGGATGGACGTGATGTGTTGCGGGGCGGGAGCATACCTTAATGGTGAACGTTACTGTTGGCTGTCAATGGGCTCTTGATCATGACAGTTACCAGTAGCCCTTAAACCACGACAATAACTCAGAGCCTTAACCGCGACCGTTAGTACTTGAGGCGCATTAACCGTGACGTCCAGGTTCATCCCTCCTGCGCCTGCTGCTTGCCTATATAAGGCGCCCTCCTCCTCTCCCTCAAGTCGCCAATTCACAGACTATAGGTACTCCTGTTTAGGAGACCTCTCTCTTCTCCCTCTGTTTGCTGCTTTCTTTTGCATCTCAACGCTTGCACCGCGCGCACGGTAACGACAAGCGAGCGAACGACTACTTCACCTACAGCGGGTCTGCACTGCGATCCCCTGCCTGCATCAACTGTGTACGGCTACACCGATTGAGGTCACTCACAATGGGTGATGACGGAAATTCGGGTGACGCCGTCACCCAAACTTCCACAGGGTACTTTCTTAACCAAATGTTCATGTTTATTAGTTGTATAATCATGGATATTGTTATGTTTATTTGTGATTTAAACATACACACTTGCACATGGATTGTCTCACTCACTATAATATTGAAATATCTACTAAATTATGGAATTAAAATATGCCAAAATGTTGCCTATCTTCTAACAATCCAAAAACCTTATTATGTTGATAGGACTATGTTTGGTGCAACTAGCTTGGAAAATTCAATTAAACCAAAGCCTTTTGATGGTTCCAACTTTAAGAGATGGCGTGAGTTGGACATCTTGTGGCTCACTGCCATGAACGTGATGTATGTTGCCACCGGAAAAGCCCCCGAGGGTGTCTCGGAGGAGAAATTCAATGCAGATGATAACCTGTTCCGGGATGCCATCATTAGCGTTCTAGTTGACAACTTGGTGGATACCTATCTTCAGAGGAAGACGGGAAAGGATATTTGGGAGGCTCTTGAGGCTCAGTACGGAGCTTCTGACGCCGGCGGTGAGCTGTATGTAATGGAATAGTTCCTAGACTACAGGATGGTTGAAGACCGTTCTGTGGTGGAACAAGCCCATGAAGTACAGGCGCTGGCTAAAGAGCTTGAGAACTATAGCAAAGTGGCCCCATGTGTGTTACCCAACAAGTTTGTGGCATGAGAGATTATCACAAAGCTGCCACACTCTTGGAGGGATTTTGCTACCTCTCTAAAACATAAGAGAAAGGAATTCACTTTTGATGACCTTATTGCGACTCTTGATGTTGAAGAGAAGGCGAGAGCGAAAGACACACGTGGAAAGGCAACAGCTGGTCCCTCAAGCGCAAACTTTGTGCAGAGGGGCAATCCCAAGTTCAAAAATAATCAGAAGAAGAGGAAGAGGCCTTCACAAAACCCGCCCAAGGCTAAAGAAGCCGACGGGCCTAATAAGAAGAAGAGAAAGCCGGGGGTGCTTGCTATACTTGTTGCAGTCCGGATCACTTTGCTGCGAAGTACCCGGATCGTAAAGATCGCAAGGCTCCAAAGATAGAGAACATGGTTGTTAGTGAGGGTGGAGGAACAACGGGGTATGGTAATTCTTTACCTACAATTCTTTCAATGTGTTCTTCACCAGAGTGGTGAATAGACACCGGTGCTAATATTCATGTATGTGCTGACATTTCTATGTTTTCTTCTTACCAGGTCGGGGGGACTACCTCCTTGTTGATGGGGAACGGTGCCCATGCGTGTGTTCTTGGTGCTAGTACGATCATTTTGAAGTTCACGTCAAGGAAGACCATACAATTGAAGAACGTGCAGCATGTACCTACCATCAAGAAGAATCTAGTCAGCGGGTCTCTACTGTGTAGAGATGGCTTTAAATTAGTCTTTGAGTCAAATAAATGTATCATTTCTAAATTTGGTACTTTTGTTGGAAAAGGCTATGATAGCGGAGGCTTGTTCTGCTTTTCTTTATCGTTCGATAATAATGTTGTGAACCATGTGATGCATGATGAATCAAATGTTTGGCATTCAAGGCTTTGTCATGTTAATTTTGGTTGTATGATGCGCTTAGCTAGTTTGAGTTTAATTCCAAAGTTTACCTCTGTCAAAAATTCTAAGTGTCATGTATGCGTTGAATCGAAACAAACTCGCAAGCCACATAAGACTGCTGAGGCGAGAAACTTGGCACCTCTAGAATTAGTTCATTCTGATCTGAGTGAAATGAATGGTGTGTTGACAAAGGGTGGTAAAAGATATTTAATGACTTTGATAGATGATAGCACTAGATTTTGTTACATCTACTTGTTAAAATCAAAAGATGAAGTGTTACATTACTTTAAGATCTATAAAGCTGAAGTAGAAAATCAACTTGAGAGAAAGATCAAACACCTAAGGTCGGATCGAGGTGGCGAATATTTCTCTATACTTTTGATATATTCTGTGAGGAACACGGTATTGTTCATGAGAGGACACCACCTTATTCACCCCAATCCAATGGGATTGCCAAAAGAAAGAACCACATGTTGACTGACTTGGTGAATTCCATGTTAGAAACCGCGGGACTATCTAAGGAATGGTGGGGTGAAGCGATACTGATAGCTTGTCATGTCCTGAACCGTGTGCCTATGAAGAATAAGGAAGTAACACCATTCGAGGAATGGGAGAAGAAGAGGCAAACTCTTTCATATTTACGCACTTGGGGTTGTTTGGCCAAAGTCAGTGTGCCAATCAACAAGAAACATAAACATGGACCAAAAACAGTGGACTGTGTCTTTCTGGGGTATGCTTTTCACAGTGTCGGATATAGGTTCTTGGTAGTAAGATCTGGAGTGCCTAACCTGCTTGTCGGCACAATTATGGAGTCCAGAGACGCTACATTCTTTGAGAATATTTTTCCAATGAGAGATGAAACAAGTTCATCTAGGCAAGAGTCTGTCGAGAAGGACGACTCCACCAAGTCGATGGAACTCAATGAGCTTAGATTTATTGAGCATCTTTAGGAGGACAATGATGAGGCTCCTAGGAGGAGCAAGAGACAAAGGACAGAGAAATCCTTTGGAGATGATTTCATCATATACCTCGTGGATGATACTCCTAAGACCATTGCAGAGGCATACTCTTCACCTGATGCTGACTATTGGAAGGAAGCAGTGAGGAGTGAGATGGACTCCATTATGTCAAATGGCACTTGGGAAGTTGTTGAACGTCCTTACGAGTGCAAACCCGTGCGATGTAAATGAGTGCTCAAAAAGAAGCTTAGGCCAGATAGTACTATTGATAAGTACAAGGCTAGACTTGTGGCCAAGGGTTACACCCAAAAGGAAGGAGAAGACTTCTTTGATACTTACTCACCAGTCGCTCGATTGACTACCATAAGAGTACTACTTTCCCTGGCAGCCTCTCATGGTCTTCTTGTTCATCAGATGGACGTTAAGACAGCTTTCCTAAATGGAGAGTTGGAAGAGGAGATCTATATGGATCAGCCAGAAGGATTTGTAGTAAAGGGTCAAGAAGGAATGGTGTGTAAGTTAGTGAAGTCTCTCTATGGCCTCAAGCAAGCACCTAAGCAATGGCATGATAAGTTCGATAAAACTTTGACATCTGTTGGCTTTGTTACAAATGAAGCTGACAAATGTGTGTACTATCTCTATGGTGGGGGCGAAGGAGTGATTCTGTGTCTGTATGTAGATGACATACTTATCTTTGGCATGAGCCTTGAATTGATCAAGGAGGTCAAAGACTTTCTTTCTCAAAAGTTTGAGATGAAAGATTTGGGAGAAGCTGATGTTATCCTTAACATAAAACTGATAAAGGGAGAAAATGGTGGGGTGACTCTGTCACAGACTCACTACGTTGAGAAGATGCTAAGTCAGTTTGGCTACAACAATTCTAAAACTGCACCAACTCCTTATGATGCCAGCTTGGTTCTGAGGAAGAACCTAAGGATAATGGTGGATCACCTAAGGTACTCCCAGATCATTGGATCATTAATGTATCTGGCTAGCGCCACGAGACCTGACATTGCATATGCATTTAGTAAACTGAGCCGATTTGTTTCAAATCCGGGCAGTGAACACTGGCGTGCTCTCGAACCGGTAATGCGCTATCTAGTGGGTACTATGAACTATGGCATTCACTATTCCGGAGATCCCAAAGTCTTGGAGGGTTATAGTGATGCAAACTAGATCTCTGATGCTGATGAGTTAGAAGCCACAAGTGGATATGTGTTCACACTTGGAGGTTGTTGACGGATAAAAGACGTATCCCTCTACGATCCGCAAGCGTACGGACCCCACACCTTTTTCACCACGGGATTCCCAAGGTTCTTGTCAATCCGCGGAGCAAGGGGATTACAAGCGTTCGATCAACAACGACACACTAGCTACTAAAACCCTAACTACTATTATACTAGAAAACACTAAACTACACTAGAGAGAATGATAAACGATCAAGAGAGAAGACACTCGCCCACGGGTCTACGATACTAGAACATGCAATCGCTTAAAGACATGAAAAACCAATCTAATCTATCGGGGTTGTGACCACGGTTTCACCCTTTCCCTCCTCTCGTACTGTCACTACGCGAAGGTATTCATGACTAGACCTTTGATGGCCACGGCGTATTGAATGGATCCAAGGAAGCATTGGAGCTCGTACTCCCTTTACGGCATGGTAGCTAACCTTTAAGCATTAAAGTATATTCAACACAAGATGATAGATAGATAATCCGACAAAGTGCGATTACATCTCACGATCGATTACAACCCATGGACGAATGAGAAGATTACCCCATCAAGGTGCGATCATGGCACCGTTGATCATGGTTTCCCTTCCGTCGGTGTCTTCCTCCTTCTCCACGAGAGGGTGCTTCCTTCGAGGTGGTTGACCTCCGGCCCGGAGATCCTCCTCCTCTCTCTCTAGCTTGTAGATGGCCTTCGGTGCGAATAACTCCTCTTCCCTGTGTTGGCGGCGCGTCGGGGGTTTTAGGGTCGAAGATCCTTCGAGGGCAAGGAAGACGGGACCGAGCCGGTGCCGAAGTGGGGCTGGGCCGATCCGGCGGGCCGGCCGGCCCGGGCCCGGTTTCGGCCGGTTCGGTCGCCCTTTTTGCTCCGTGGGTCCTCGTGCACTTATCTACTTTGCCCCTTCCACTTGGATGATTTTGACGCTGTTATCCTCGCGATCAAGATGGAGGCTCTCTTTGCATGAAGTTTGATCTTTTACGCTTCAATCCCGGGGGTGTTCCTCGTAGCACTTCGGTCCTCACCACCATTGGAAGTAATTTCAGCGAGCTCATAGACACGAACACGACTCCATGAATGCTCCTTTGAACTTATTGCGAATCCGTCCTTTATGTCCATGATTTCCTACATAAACACAACACTTCCAAATGCATGCACAAAGATGAACTTGTTATATGATTAGTGTGCCTAGTGGCGGGTTAGTTCAATAATCAAATCCAAACCAAAGTGTAATGAACATGCTAGGTGCACCAAAATACACCGTCAACATCTCCCCCACACTTAGCTCTTGCTCGTCCTCGAGCAAGTACTCGTAAAAGAACTTCGTCCAAGGAGTGTAATCGTGTACCACTTATCCTTCTTCACAAGTTAGTCAATCCCTTCATCTTTAATACATAAACACAAAGTAATGATAATCAAACATAAACATGGGCGTTTAGAATTTTTACCACGTCAAGATTTACCCCACAACTCAAACTCTTCACTCGAAGCTTTCAATTTCAGCCATACTTACTTCTTTGCTTCCATCGGAGGGTTTTTATGATTTTCAAAACAAAAATTCCTGTAACAAGTATTAGACAAAAACCTTTCTCCAAGCTCTCTCAAGTCACTCATATGAAGTGTCTATCCTAACCAAATTTTATAAAACTCTCACCTCCCATTAATCTCTCATATATCATGTAAAAGTGGAGCTATAGGTAGGGCTAGCGCAATCAACACAAGTATTGTCAAACTAAGAACTTCCTCTAATGGTTGTCCACCTTTCAAAGCCAATGATCATGAGAATTAACCATATGTAGGGATATCAAGGATGAGAAGATTTAGAATGGTGGACATGTGCAAGGGCAAAAGAAAATTGTGACTTCAAGGCACCAATGATGTCCTCGTTGTCGGATTGCACATGGTTGGAAATAGAGTAAAATTTTCGTCTCACAATCAACATGACATCCTTCCTCACACTTTATTATTTTTCTTTCACTTGATCCATCCCTCTCATATCTTCATTGCTAACTCATCTCTTTTTTTTCTTTTCCTCTTTCATTCACATATGATTTTTCTTTCTTTCTTTCTTTCTTTCTTTTCCATACACATACTTTTCTCTTTATTTTTCTCTCTTGACAACTTTTCAAAGCTTTCAATTCTCTCTTTCCTCTCATGCATACAATCTGAAATTTTAAATAAATCATGCTAGAGACGAGACGAAACTTTGAAAATAGGTTGTGTTCAAGGAATACGATGTACAAAAGAGATGTATAGGGTTGGGTATGGAATTCGGCGATGTACGTGACTTCCGTTGTGAAAGTCATGTTACCGAATGTATGACGAGGCTAGCAACAAAAGATAAGCACAAGGACATGATCATTGCTCGAAATTAAAACTCACCAAGAGAGAAAGGTCCTAGCCTAACTCATCGTGCTAATCACACTTATGGTGGAGCGAAAAAAACAAACTTGGCTTTGGATAGGAATTTTTTCTTGCTCTCAACTTGGAAAAAGAGGTTTTGCTAACCTTTATTACAAGGGTTTTAATATAATTTTCAGAACTGAAATCCTCCAATTTTTAGCATCGAAAATAGCACAACTAGCATGTGAAGCTCAAGATCAAAGTGCGGTATGGGTACTTTAAGTAGTAGCGATTCCACTAAGCACCACGGTAAACGATTTTCAAACCATATACTTGCGTTCATATATCAAGAATCAAAGATTAAACAAACAAGTAAATAAAGATAAACAATACATAAAACACAAAGATGTATATAAAGACTCTTTTTATTTGGTTTTCTTGACTCAACACTAATTTAAGACACTTGCAAAAATTTTAAAACAGACTCAAAAACTAAAGACTCATTAAAACACTAAGACTCTCACACGAAGATTAAACCGAACCTAAACTTGCAGTTCAAAAGCTAAGGCTAGCGAGCTAGCTCTCCCCCACACTTAAAACATACGACGTCCTCGTCGTATCTTACAAAAACCAAAGGGGAAAACTAGATCTAATGGTACTTCGAGCAAGCTATGCACCACTTGCCTCTCATGTTTCCAACCATGCCAAAAAGTTTGCGCACGTTACGGTTAAGGAACTTGTAGTCATCTTCAACTACGCGCTCCAAGTCCTCCATACGCTGCTTCATCGCTTCCATGGTTTGAAGACATTCGTCGGCCGACGCGTAGAGAGCTGCGATGGATTGACGGCAAACTCGACAAGACTGCCGGATGCAATCCGAAGGGGTCATCGTCGCCATAATCTCCACCGTTGTCACCACCGTCGTCGCCACCTCCATTGTTGTCGCCTTTGCCACCGCCGTTGCCGTCGCCATTGGGGCCTTCGGGAGTCCTTTCATAGGGCTGCTCGCCCCAATCGTCATCGTCTCTACGGCGGCCGCCCACGAGCTCGGGCTACGATCGTCGGAGTAGTCGCTATCCCCATAATCCTTAGGCTCCGGCGACACCTCCTTGTAATCCTTGCGCTTGATGCCTTGGAGGCGTGCCGACCTTCGAACGGGTGTAGGGACCTTTTCTCCTTTGACGGGGGTTGCGAGATGCAAGAGCTCCGGTCGGGACACGTCCTCCGCAACGGATACGTGCGGTCCTCTTGACGGGTAGCTTGACCTCGCATCGCATCACCTCCTCCATCGATGGCTTCTTGGCTTCTACCTTCAACTCTAAGCTTTTTGGAGGCTCAATGGCTGCTACAAGGGTGCAACACATTGCTTGAAAGGTTTGATTCTCGAGCTCCCAATTCGGCCAAATATATAGTCCTGAGAGAAAAGCCCTGGGAACCTTATTTTCCTTTTTTACACTTCCCTTAAAATTTTCCAACCAAACAAGGAAGTCAAAAAGGAGCAATTCGGGCGAAATTCGGGGACATCGGGCGTCGGGCCACCCCTGGGCCGATCCGACTGGGCCGGCCGGCCCACCCTGCCTCGGAGGCCGGGCCGGTCCGGTTTTTTGCACACCGCCCTATTTTTTCGTCCTCAGCCCATGGGAAAAAGTTGGCCCAGTTAATCTTCGCGAAAAACTCCAGAAAGCTAAAAGAAAAATTATTTACAGAAGTTGGTGCCTTGTTTTTCGTCCTAGGCGGGAAGTCGGGCTCTTCCTCCATGGTAAAGACGTCAACATGATGAATGGGCACGACGTCGGGTTCGTAGTAAACCTTAAGCCGCTGTCCATTCACCACAAATTGATCGCCGTTTATATCCATAATGGTTACCGCTCCGTTGGAGAACACCGAATGCACAACATAAGGTCGCGTCCCACTTGCTTTGCAATTTCCCCTTTCCGAAGGTTTTAAACCTCGAATTGTAGAGGAGGACCTTATCTCCTTCTTTAAATTCTTTTTTTCTTCAATCTTTTATCATACCACCTTTTGATTCTCTCCTTGTATATGCTTGCGTTTTCATAAGCTTTCAACCTCAACTCCTCTAGCTCGCTTATTTGAATTCTCCGTTTCACCACCGCGGCATCGAGATCAAGGTTCATCTCTTTAATCGCCCAATAGGCTTTATGTTCTAACTCAACCGGAAGGTGGCAAGATTTTCCATAGACGAATTGATAAGGGGTCATACCTATCGGTGTTTTAAACGCCGTTCGATAAGCCCATAAAGCTCCGTCTAATTTCTTTGACCAATCCTTACCTCCCTTCTCTATGGTTTTGTTAAGTATGCTTTTTAATTGCCTATTTGACGTCTCCGCTTGTCCGTTGGTTTGTGGGTGATAGGCCGTGGAGACCCTATGCTCAATTCCCAACTTGGACAAGCACTTTTTGAAGTTCTTCCGGTGAAATGAGTTCCTCCATCACTTATCAAGATTCTCGGTGTACCGAAACGGGGAAAAATCACGTTCTTGATCATAGTGATGGACTCCTCCGTGGAAGCTTTACGACATGGTATAGCCTCTACCCACTTGGATACATAATCAACCATAACAAGTATATACTCGAATCCAAATGAGTTTTTAAAAGGCCCCATGAAGTCTATGCCCCATACATCGAATATGTCGATTTGCAAGTTGTATTTCAAAGGCATAGAATTTCTTCGAGAGATGTTTCCGGTTCTTTGGCATTCGGGGCATGACGCAACATATCTTTTAGTATCTTCATGCATCTCGGCCAATAGAATCCGCTCGACCATACTTTGGCTTCGGTTCGAAAATGGCTATAGTGCCCACCGTACTCCGCCGAGTGGCACTTCCTTAGAATCTCAAGCCTCTCTTCTCTTGGCACACATCTTCTCATTACTCCATCATTGCCAAGCTTGAAGAGGTATGGTGCATCCCAAAAATATTTCTTACTTTCGAAATTATCTTCCTTTGAGTGTTTTTGTCTAGATGATCGAGGGGCATCTTTCGAATTGCTCGAATGATGTCGATCATCCAAGTATCTTTATCAAGCACTCTATAGAGGTGGTCATCTCTCATCTTATCTTCTATGGGCTCTTTATCATCTTGCCCACGATTCATCCTAGATAAATGATCGGCCACAACATTTTCCACCCCCTTTTTATCACGAATTTCAACATCGAACTCTTGGAGAAGAAGGATCCAACGAATCAGACGTGGTTTAGCTTCCTTCTTAGCCAAGAGATACTTTATGGCTGCGTGATCGGTGTAAACAATGACTTTCGAGTTCACGATGTAAGATCTGAATTTTTCGAAAGCGAATACCACCGCTAGCAATTCCTTTTCCGTAGTAGCGTAATTTAATTGTGCCCCACTAAGAGTTTTACTAGCGTAGTAAACGGCGTGAACTCGGCCTTCCTTTCTTTGTCCCAAGACCGCGCCTACGGCGTAGTCACTTGCGTCACACATGATCTCGAAAGGTTGGCTCCAATCCGGAGGTTGGATGATGGGAGCACTCACCAACGCATTTTTCAAGGTCGGAATGCCGCTAGACACTTCTCATCAAAGTCGAAAGCCACATCCTTTTGAAGAAGGTGTGTTAAAGGCTTAGTGATCTTCGAGAAGTCCTTTATAAATCTTCTATAGAATCCGGCATGGCCTAGAAAGCTCCTTAAGGACTTAATATCCGTAGGAGGTGGGAGTTGCTCAACCGTCTCTACCTTAGCCTTGTCCACTTCAATTCCTCTCTCGGATATAACATGTCCGAGCACTATGCCTTGCTTAACCATGAAGTGGCACTTTTCCCAATTTAAAACCAAATCTACCTCCGCACACCTTGTAAGGACCTTTTCTAAATTTTCTAAGCAATCCATGAACGTCTTCCCGTAAACGGAAAAATCATCCATAAACACTTCAACAATTTCTTCGATAAATTCCGAAAACACGGCCATCATGCAACGTTGAAAAGAGGCCGGAGCGTTGCATAGGCCGAAGGGCATCCTCCTATATGCAAACGTTCCGTAAGGACACGTAAATGTTGTCTTATGTTGATCTTCCGGGTGAATGGGAATTTGCATGAACCCCGAGTATCCATCGAGAAAGCAAAAATAAGCGTGGTTTCCTAACCTCTCGAGCATCTCGTCTATGAACGGTAGGGGGAAGTGATCTTTCTTCGTCGCTTTGTTAAGCTTACGGTAATCAATACACATCCGCCACCCGGTCACGGTTCTTTGCGGTATCAACTCGTTCTTCTCATTCTTCACCACGGTCAAACCTCCTTTCTTCGGTACACAATGTCCGGGCTCACCCGTTCGCTATGTGGAACCGGGTAGATGATTCCGCATCAAGTAACTTGATAACCTCTTTCTTTACTACCTCTCGCATGGCATGGGTTAGCCTCCTTTGATGGTCCACTACGGGCTTACATTGGTCTTCCATTGGTATACGATGAGTGCAAAAGGCTGGGCTAATACCTTTGAGATCGTTAATTGAATATCCAATCACCTTCCTATGTTTTTTTAATAAAATCAGCAACGCTTCATTTTCTTCGGGGCTCAACTCGTCGCTCACAATGACTGGATAGGTTTTGTCTGGCCCCAAAAATTCATATTTTAATCCCTTGGGCAAAGGTTTAAGGTCTACTTCGGGCACTTGTGGCTCCTCGGGTTTGATTTCTCCTATGTCTTCGAACTTCTCTTCCTCCACGCTACCATCATGCTGCTCTAAGCCTTTTGTTGCTTCCTCTAGTTCTTCATCTTGTTGATTACTAATTTGATTTTCCATCGCTCTTTGCAGCGGGTCTCTAAGGGTTTCAACAAAACAAAGACTATCTATCTCTTCTATTTCTTCATCTTCGGGAGGAAAAGGAGTAAGGTGTTTAGAAGCACGAAGAAAGTTATATGTGTACTTTGTTCCATTAAGGTTCATTGTTACTTTGCCTTCTCCGGCATCTAACACGGCATCAACCAACTTAAGAAAAGGCCTACCTAAAATTATATGATCAGAATTACCATGGTAAGCATCAATAACAAAGAAGTCGGTTGGTATATAGTTTCTAGAGATTTTTACTTTCATGTTGCAAGCAATACCTAGAGGTTTGATAGTTCTACCATCTCCCATAATTAATTTCGTTGATGTTGGAGCTAAGTCTAGGTTGTGGTATTGAACTTTATCGTAAATTTTAGAAGATAGAACACTTACTTGGGCTCCGATGTCGCATAAAGCTTTGCATTGAACTCCGTTGATCTCGCAACTCAAGTGCGGCGTCATCTTCTCTTCTTCTTCGGATCCGATCGAATAAATTTCAGCAAGGCGAGCGTATGGTGATGCTTCGGGCTTGATCCCCATGATCCTCTTCACCTCGGCAATATGTTCCGGATCCACCACATCATCTCCAAAGAGCTTTTCAAAAATCTCACCGGTGGTTTCGAGGTCGTATGAATTTTCAGCTTTCCTCTCCGGTGGGAAATCCACTTCCAATGCTCTTGCCATCCCCTTTTGATTAGGGAACGGTCTTCTCTTGTCGAATACTTCTCCGTAATCAATAGGAACCCAATCCATTGGCTCGAACTCCCTTAGTGGCTTCGCGCTTGACATGCTTCTCTTGTTTGTCTCTTTTGGTGCGGCGAAGTCGATGTTTGGTGTAGTTCTTGACTTGATGTGTTCTTGTTCAAGCTTCTCCATGATTGGCTCCTCTTTTGTGACTTCGGGGTTGCCTCTTTAGAAAAATCAGCAAGCTTTTTCTTCCTTGAATTGAATTCCGGCTCTTCGCAAGTCTTGTTTCCCAATCTCTTCGCATGGCGGCCGCTTTACTAACTTTTTGTAGAAGTTGGGCGGCTTCCGTGAGTGTTTTCTCCATGAGATCCCCACCGCACACATTTCGACGTGTCGCATGCAACTAGGGGTTAGGGAAAAGAAAAATGTATGCAAGAGTACGTCACCGGTGAAGCCGAGTTTTGGTCCTTGTTCGATTAATTCATTAAACCTATCCCAGGCTTGGTCTATCCCTTCCTCTTCTCCTTGCATAAAATTGATCACTTGCCTCCTTAGATGTTGAACCTTGCTCATTGGAAAGAACTTCTCGCAAAACTTCTTTGTCAACTTGTTCCAATTGCCTTCAACTTCAAAGGACGCAACCGAATACCATGTCTTTGCTTTGCCTGCAAGTGAGTAGGGAAAGAGATTCCATTTGAACCATTCATCGGGAACTCCTTCTTGACGCACCGTGTTGCATATTGTCGTGAAATCCATTATGTGTCTATATGGGTTCTCCGTAACCATCCCTTCAAATGGGTTTTCCGCCACCATCTTCATGATCTTGGATTTAATTTCATACTTGGTCGCTTCGAGCTTCGAATCCGACTCTTGTACCTTTATGTCTTCACATCGAGGGCTAGCGTAATCCCTTAATGATTTCTCCGGTTCTTCCACGGGTTGATTAACGAACTCCATCTAGACAATAAGATAAAAACAAAAACAAAAAGAAACAAGTGTTTTTCTGGAAAATATATGTTAGATATAACAAATAAAAGATAAACTAAAATATAAAACTAAGTTAGATGCAAATCAAACGATGTAAACTAACTTGCTCCCCGGCAACGGCGCCGGAAAAAAGGGGCTTGTTGACGGATAAAAGACGTATCCCTCTACGATCCGCAAGCGTACGGACCCCACACCTTTTTCACCACGGGATTCCCAAGGTTCTTGTCAATCCGCGGAGCAAGGGGATTACAAGCGTTCGATCAACAACGACACACTAGCTACTAAAACCCTAACTACTATTATACTAGAAAACACTAAACTACACTAGAGAGAATGATAAACGATCAAGAGAGAAGACACTCGCCCACGGGTCTACGATACTAGAACATGCAATCGCTTAAAGACATGAAAAACCAATCTAATCTATCGGGGTTGTGACCACGGTTTCGCCCTTTCCCTCCTCTCGTCTTGTCACTACGCGAAGGTATTCATGACTAGACCTTTGATGGCCACGGCGTATTGAATGGATCCAAGGAAGCATTGGAGCTCGTACTCCCTTTACGGCATGGTAGCTAACCTTTAAGCATTAAAGTATATTCAACACAAGATGATAGATAGATAATCCGACAAAGTGCGATTACATCTCACGATCGATTACAACCCATGGACGAATGAGAAGATTACCCCATCAAGGTGCTGATCATGGCACCGTTGATCATGGTTTCCCTTCCGCCGGTGTCTTCCTCCTTCTCCATGAGAGGGTGCTTCCTTCGAGGTGGTTGACCTCCAGCCGGAGATCCTCCTCCTCTCTCTCTAGCTTGTAGATGGCCTTCTAGTGCGAATAACTCCTCTTCCCTGTGTTGGCGGCGCGTCGGGGGTTTTAGGGTCGAAGATCCTTCGAGGGCAAGGAAGACGGAACCGAACCGGTGCCCGAAGTGGGCTGGGCCGATCCGACTGGGCCGGCCGGCCCAGGCCCAGTTTCGGCCCGGTTCGGTCGCCCTTTTTGCTCCGTGGGTCCTCGTGCACTTATCTACTTTGCCCCTTCCACTTGGATGATTTTGACGCTGTTATCCTCGCGATCAAGATGGAGGCTCTCTTTGCATGAAGTTTGATCTTTTACGCTTCAATCCCGGGGGTGTTCCTCGTAGCACTTCGGTCCTCACCACCATTGGAAGTAATTTCAGCGAGCTCATAGACACGAACACGACTCCATGAATGCTCCTTTGAACTTATTGCGAATCCGTCCTTTATGTCCATGATTTCCTACATAAACACAACACTTCCAAATGCATGCACAAAGATGAACTTGTTATATGATTAGTGTGCCTAGTGGCGGGTTAGTTCAATAATCAAATCCAAACCAAAGTGTAATGAACATGCTAGGTGCACCAAAATACACCGTCAACAGAGGTGGCACTGTTTCCTGGAAGTCTTGGAAGCATACCATTTTAACCAGGTCAACAATGGAAGCAGAACTCGTAGCATTGGAGGCTGAGTGGCTTCGTGAACTCCTAATGGACTTGTCGATAGTTGAAAAACCGATACCGGCAATCCTAATGAACTGTGATAATCAAACGGTGATTGTCAAGGTGAACAGTTCAAAGGATAACATGAAGTCATCCAGGCATGTTAAGAGGTGGTTGAAATCTGTCAGGAAATTGAGAAACACCGGTGTCATAGCTTTGGATTACATCCATAAGTCTAAGAACCTGGCAGATCAATTTACAAAGGGTTTATCACGTATTGTGATAGATCATGCATCTATGGAACTGGGCTTGAGACCCACGTGAGTCTTTCCATAGTGGTAACTTGTCTTATGTGATCGGAGATCCCGTGAATTAAGATGCTGAAACAAGCTATGGTTTGACTGAGAGAAGAAATCCTTTGAGAAGGCTCAGTTCATGGAAAAGATGCATTTCTCTTCAAACCTGTATGGCAGGCTGGTATTTATATCTTAATGTGGTCCAAGTGGTTTTCATGAAACAAGGAAGTTGTTTCTCTCAAGCAAAGACATAGTCCTACAGTATGTCTTGAATGAACACACCTATATGAGTATCGACTACTGGTCATAGTCTATGAGAGTTGGGTGATCTCTAGAAAACTCATGAAGAGGCACGTAGTGTGACCCATAAGCTCCAACCCGCGGGGATGCTATGTGCAGCCAAGTATCAGTAAAGGGTTCTAGCCAAGCTTAGATGCACAAAACTGTCAATTCAAGGCATAGTCCATTGTTCAGTTGCAAATAAGTGTAACTAGAGTTCCTGGTGGATGTTCAACTTAACAGTCTCCATCATAGTACTGGTATATCAAAAACAAAATGAGAGTGTTTTTAATGTGGCTTGAAATTTTTGGTGGGGATTGTTAAATAAATGGGCCTAGGGCCATTTATTGTAATAATAAAAGAATTAAAAGCCCATGTGTTTAATGCTAAAGGAAAGAGAGAAATACCGTATGGGTATTGGAGGAGTCTCCCATCCAATTTATTAGGTAACCTTTCAGTACACCTCTTGTGAAGTTGAATAAAGGAGACAGGCGTGCCACACGTGCGCGCGCGCGCTCGCTCGCCTCGCCTCGGCCGAGGGCGTGGCGTGACGTGCGGATGGACGGACGGACGTGATGTGTTGCGGGGCGGGAGCATCTTTTTGCTGCTGATGACTCCTTAATGGTGAACATTATTGTTGGTTGTCAATGGGCTCTTAATCATGACAGTTACCAGTAGCCCTTAAACCGTGACAATAACTCAGAGCCTTAACCGCGACCGTTACTACTTAAGGTGCATTAACCGTGACGTCTAGGTGCATCCCCCCTACGCCTGCTACTCGCCTACATAAGGCGTTCTCCTCCTCTCCCTCAAGTCGCCAATTCACAGATTATAGGTAGTCCTGTTTAGGAGACCTCTCTCTTCTCCCTCTGTTTGCTGCTTTCTTTTGCATCTCCATCGCTTGCACCGTGCGCACGGTACCGGCGAGAGCAGAGCCTCCGGAACCGCGCCTTGCTGCTGAGATCGTACTCAGGATAGGCGGGCGATAAGGTTTTTGGGGAGCATCTTCACGCGACTGCTCGCTCCCGAACGACTACTTTCTCTACGTCAACGACAAGCGAACGAACGACTACTTCTTCTACGTCAACGACAAGCGAGCAAAATACTACTTCACCTACAGCGGGTCTGCACTGCAATCCCCTGCCTGCATCAACTGTGTACGGCTACACCGATTGAGGTCACTCACAATGGGTGATAATAGAAATTCGGGTGACGCCATCACCCAAACTTGCACAGGGTACTTTCTTAACCAAATGTTCATGTTTATTAGTTGTATAATCATGGATATTGTTATGTTTAATTGTGATTTAAACATACACACTTGCACATGGATTGTCTCACTCACTATAATATTGAAATATCTACTACATTATGGAATTAAAATATGCCAAAATGCTGCCTATTTTCTAACAATATCTCCCCCTTGATCCACACAAGGGCCAACTTTTCAATAGTGGCAATCCATTCCCCATTGTAGATTGGCAGATTCCAAAACAAGCAGAACACTTTTCGAGGCTTCTCACAAGACAACTCCTTTAAAGCTCACAAAAACTGCCAACATCAAAGTCATCTCGGTAATGCCGATCACCAAGAGTAAAATCAAAGACTCTAACTTCACCTGCACAATCCAAATAGATGGATGGATACACACTTGCTACTCCTTAAGCACTAATAATGATATCATAATCTTCAATTAAGAACTCAAATCTCTTCTAGTTCTCAACTTTTCTTTGACCTCAAATTTTATCCTATCAACTTCATTCGCTGAGTGCCAACAGAGATGGAAGGAACCATGCCAACATGTATTTATCACTACAAGGTTTTGTATCAAAATCAACACCGAAAAAGTGTTGCAATAGACCCAAAAATGGTAGTAATAGTACTTTTGCTACCTTTTTTTTTGGTTAAAAGTCGTTGCACTTGTAACCGTAGCAATAGCGTAATGCAACAGTTTACGTTTTAGTAGCGATACAGAACTCATCTATTGCAACAGTTTTGACGCTTTTGCAACATGTTGGGAGCGTTGTAACATAAGACATTGCAACCACTATGGGTGTTGCAATGGAACCAATTGCAATGAACTAGGCGTTGCTAGTGACACATTTTGCGACACGTTGGTTGTGTAGCAAGAAAATGCGATCGCAACCGAACATAGGTGTTGCAATAGGTATTTTTGCTACGCATAGAAATCATAGCAATAGAGGTTCTCTATTACCACATCACCTAAATGGTTGCTATAGGCTGTCTTAGGATATTGCAACGTTATGGGTGGTTGGTTGCTACAGAGAGGTCCTCTATTACCACATTTGCGAATGGTTGCTATAGGAGACATATGCTATTGCCACAGGCATTAGGTTAGTTGCGACAGGTAGGTTATCTATTGCCATGATATTTAATGGTTGCTATAAGTGGGTTCTCTATTGCAACCGTCGCATTGTTTTTGTTGCAAGAGAATGTATGTTTATTGCCACGATAATTGTACCTATTTCCACATCTTAATGTGGTTGTTATATGTGAGTCTATTGCAACCCAATATGGTTTGATGTCCATGTTATATTGCAACCCACGATTCATATATATTAAGAATAAAATACGTTGCTTTGTTTGTTCTATTGAAAAATTAATCACAAAACCACAAAAACATAATGAATGAGGCATCAACATCCATTAAACCGAAATATCATTCGTTCATACATAATCAAACCAAAGACATCGAGTGTAAAGATAAATGAGAACACAAGTCCATAGCTTAACACATAATAATGCGTCGACCACACAAAATTGTTTGAACATATTGTAAGAAAAAGACTAATGTTGTAGCAGCGACGGTTCCATTGATATATATGTTGGCCATCTTCCCACCATTCGCATGCTCCTTCTTAAGCTCAAGAATCATCCTGAAAAAAAATCATTGACATGCATTAGTTAAACAAAATTTGTAGAAATAAAAATCAGTTATATGCAAAAGGCAAATATGAACCTTCTCCAAAAGGACTACATGTTCCATTTCAATGCAAAGAGAGATAAAAGGTTTGACATAGTACCTGTGCATTCTTTTTGGACATTGATCTTTTCCTAGCTGCAGCTTCCTTCAATTGCTTTGTTGTAGTGTAAACAGCACCCGAATTCGCTCCTTTGTTTTGGGATGCTGAATTACTTCTAGTCGTGCGCCCTGTAGGACGTTCTTCACCTGCAGGATTAGTGGGTTGCTTTGTTACGGTAGGCTTACGTCTTGGTTAACCTAGAAAAAAGGGTTGGTGGATAAAATTACACACGTTGATAAGAATATGACATGTATGTTAAAATTTATCATCCTTTAATTATCATGGCACTACCTGCTCATTATGCATCATTTGTTCACCCTCTGTAGTCGGATTTTGTGACCCCTCAATTGTTGCGCGGCGGCAACATTTCCAGGTGATTCCACAACCACTGCAGCAGCAGCAGTAGCCTGCATTTTTGAATTGGGTGGAAGATCATGATTTTCAGCAAATGAACTATTAAAAAATAGATGTTGTTAATATTACCGTTTGTACTTGAAGCTTGTTTTTGGGCTGCTTGCAACAGCAACGTTGCTTGCCTAAGTGCTTCTCTATCGGCCTCCCTTTCCTTGTTGATCTGTTCAAGGCGACGCTTATGTTCTTGCCTCTCTTGCTTCCCTTTCATCATCTTGAGCGTCTAGTCTATCTTGCAGCTGTCTAAACGATTCAATGAGTGCCTCCTCCTGTTGGACTCTGCGCTGGTAGTCCTCAGACAGTAGCTCCTTCCTAGTTGGGTACCTTGCTAGGTATCCATTGGCATACATCTTGTTTGACTTGGATTTCCTCGTTTCCTTGTAGGTCGATTGGAAAATCAGGTTCTGCTCCAAGTCTGATACGACATTTGCGTCAGGCCGTGACTCCAACTCCATAATCTTCTTGTTTGTATTGTCCTAACAAAGTACATACATTTAGTTAATTATATATGTAATTCTAAGCGAGGACGAGTTGCATCACTTAATAATGGTTGTACAAAAGAAATACTCACATAGATTTCCTTAGATTCCTCGCTTGTCCATTCTCCATTTTGTTGGTGGGTGATCATAAAAAGCTCCATATCATTTGGCTCTTCACCAGTTAGTTGGTCCCTCTAATTAGGCAAGAATGTAAACAAATTAGCCATATTTCATAATGTAGGGTAATGTACAAGTTTTTGTTCACTGTAAATATGAGAAAGATATTCACCAGGAAAAGAAAAGGTAAACAGAAATATTTATTGCTATTGAATAACTAAAGGAATCCAATGTTTTATTTTTTGAACACTTAATTAGTTTAGGTAGTTTTCAGCTATCTGTTTAGAAGCATGGAAAATCTATATTGCTTTAGTGGGCGTTGGGCAAATTATATATGTCTATCAAATACAAAGCATATAGAGGTTGCAACCATATCATGTCATAGTCATTGGGGGGCAGAAGAACAAACCATAAAATTTGCACGAACGTAAACCTTGTTGCATAATTTGTTACCTTCTCATAGCTCACTTGAGAAAAACCCTTTGATCCGGTATTATGGTGCATCTTTCGATTCAGCCGATTCTGAGAATTTTTATTGCTAATTTTCTGCACACAATCAGCAAAGATATTATTTTTACAAAATCAGCAGTGCACTATACATAAACATTGATGCAAGTGGATTTGGCAAGTATTTTTAAAAATTGGCAACCAACCTGGAATTCTTCAGTGCCAAAATACAACACCATATAGTGCCACTCAACAATGTCTAATTCTTCTGGCCTATGTCTCATTCTCTCATCATAGGTGGTGTACGCCTTGTAGGTAGCACTCAATGTAGATCGCCATCCTTTGTAACGGTCATTAGCCACGGTCCAAATCTTGATTCTGTTAGCCTCATTATCCTCAAGGTCCCACTTAGCCTGCTCAAATTAAATCACAAATAAATTACTTCTTATACATTTTTTTAATAGTGCAAATTTGAAAAACACATGGACAACATAAGCTTACCAGCACATCATTTTCTATTGCAATTTTGACGTCCACATGGATATCTCTCCACGTTCTTACTCCAATGAGAGGTGCTCTTTTCCTTGTGAACGGTGTTATTTCATCAATAAATGTTCGTTTGTTTGCACCTACGAGGTCCTCCAAGCACCGGAGAGCTGGATGCTAAGCTTACGAGATGCCTCCCTGGTTCTCTTCTTTGTTCTTGTCCATCCTTTCAAGTTACCTCTTGGCTTCCTCTTGTTGGAGTCTTGTCCATGAAAAAGAAATATATACGGAACAATAGAATTAAGAAAGTGGTCACGTAGTACAAAATTACTTGAATCTCACTAAAAAACGAGAAAATATTCAGTACTTACTACTACTTCCCTCTCCCTGTGGAATGAAACGCCGCGCATGGGATGGTCTGCTTACTGGTGGTGTGGGGGTGCTATCTTGACTTGAAAGTTCAACTACGTAGGCTGAGTACTATTTGCATATGCCACTGCAGAAAATATAAATCACTTGTGTCAGATATAATATGATTGTGAAGGATGACTAAGTAATAGACAAATAGGGAGAGATGTTAAATTACTAATATCATCCAGTATTCGTTCCACCCTTAACCATTCTTTGTAAGTTTTGGTGGTGTCATCCCTCTTGATATCTTTCAAATCTGGGTTAATCAAGCCAATATTAGTACAAAGGCTTCTCGAATATATAGAAAATATTACAACATAACACTTACCAGTGAATCGGTTTTGCCTATGCATGTTGGCCAGCCAGTCCTTGTAAGCATCAATTGGCTCCTCATCTTCATCTAAATTCATATCCCTAATGGGTCTACTTCTATGTACTTTCAAGGGTGTTATGCTAACATTTTGGTCTATTTTTTGGTCCTTGGACAGCAATAGTCGTACCTCTTTCTCCACCTCGTTACACGCTATCATAGCATGTACATGGTCTTCTTCTTCGAGTTCTTGTAGTGTTGCTGCATTACCGCATCTCCTCTTGTAGTACAAATAGTCCCTTACCCTATACCCCATTTGTAACTTCATTGCAATCAAGTTACTCATGGTGAGCTCGGACCTACCGATTCTAATGGTGGAAGATTCTTGCATCCCCCCCGACGCCCCCTCGCAAGTGAAGTAGAGAGTCCACGTATCATCCTCGTTGTCAAATATTACAATAGTATCAAACTTAAGCACTAGTGATGATAAATCAATTTAGTTAAAAGGAAAAGAGTGTACATATAGTTGTGTACGGATAGTGGAAGTAATTAAAACTTAGTGCCACTTATTTTAACTCCCCTATATGTAAACCCCGAATTTAAGGTAAAGCGACAAATATTTTTCCTTTCTTGATTATTACTACAATAGTGTGCATAATTTCGGGACCAATTGTCTCACTATGCAAAAGATAGATTGAATTTTCGAAAAGCGCACACACCATCCCATTGTCACTAAATATTTGGAGTAGATCTTTCTCGATTATTACTACACTAATTAAAACGGTTGGTCCGCTCGTTAGAGTAGAGAAATTCACACGGCATATCATTTTTGCTAGAACCCTAAACCCGAGATGGTGTGATGAATCTAATAATATAGGTAGCATACGTATCATTTGTCCCATGGCGCAACGATGTGATGAATAAAAAAATACGAAGCAATCATCTTTACTAGAACCCTAAAGCCGAGATGATGAAGGCAAAGATACGAAGCCAAGAACTGTTACCGCTCAGTAGTGTCGTCGATTGAGCTTTGTTGTCGAGCGACGGCAACTCCCGTCGCCCTGGACATGGTCGAGATGGGCCTGGATGAACTTGCCGGCGTGGATGCCGCCGCCGCCGGAGTTGATGGCGTCCCCGATCTGTCGACCGGAGCGTGTTGCCCCAAAAAGAGACATGGTGATGTTGGGTCTCGATGAAGTTGCGGCGACGCCGGCGCCGGAGTTGTTGGCGTCCCGGTTCTCGAAGGTGTGCGCATAGACGCCGTGAGTGGTGTTCCACTCGTTGGAGAAGAAGTCGCCATGGTCTAGTTCTCCAAGGTGCAAACCGAGAAACCCTAATTCTTGGAGACGGGAGCGGCGGCGTGGGCTAGTTCGGAAGCGCGTGTAGATGAGAAAGCTATGAGAAAAAGGGCGACGTGGGGGGGAGGAAACGGGGGTGGGCGCGCGATCAATTTGTTGGCACGGCGTTTTCTCTGTTGTTGAAATTTTTTGGAAACTTTTTTGGCGGCGTGGGGGGAGGGGTGGGCGCGCGTGTAGATTGAATAGGTTTTTGTACCTTTTTTTTGTGATCGACTGGTGCTCGGTTTGATGAGGGTTTGTACCATTTTTGACTCATCTATGTTAAAAAATCCTAAAGTGCCAAAAAATACCATAAAAACAAGGAGGGACGCATCCTTTGGATGCATAATTGTTCCCAAAAAAATCCCCGAGAGATGTTCATCCTCGTGCGAGACGCGTATAGTACCAATTCGTCAAAACCAATCCAAACTCCACTAGGATGTTTAAAGACCCAAACTATAAATTTGAGTGCATTTATGCAAATTTCTGACCAAGTTTACCTATTATTGTTTTTTATTTATAATAATATTAAAGCTAAATGTTAAAAAATCCTAAAGTGCCAAAAAATACCATAAAAACAAGGAGGGACACATCCTTTGGATGCATAAGTGTTCCCAAAAAAAATTGAAGTAATTCGGAGAAATCGGTCAAGCACATCTTCACAAAGTCATATGAGCCGGCACACATGCCCCTATAGATCCCCGAGAGATGTATCAACAAGGAGGATGCATCATGTATATGAGGTGTTGATAACGAGAGCTTTGCATGTTTAGTAAGGTGGCTCAGGTACGGAGCCAAAAAGCGTGTGTGGACAGGCAAATCAAGGTACACACGCACACATATGGTGTTACTAGCCTAGGTTGACACCGCTGCCCGGGCACAGGTGCCTAGCTACATGCACCGGTACCTATCTAGACACGCGAAGGAGGATGCATCATGTATATGAGGTGTTGATAACGAGAGCTTTGCATGTTTAGTAAGGTGGCTCAGGTACGGAGCCAAAAAGCGTGTGTGGACAAGCAAATCAAGGTACACACGCACACATATGGTCTTACTAGCCTAGGTTGACACCGTTGCCCGGGCACAGGTGCCTAGCTACATGCACCGGTACCTATCTAGACACGCGAAGGAGGATGCATCATGTATATGAGGTGTTGATAACGAGAGCTTTGCATGTTTAGTAAGGTGGCTCAGGCAGGGAGCCAAAAAGCGTGTGTGGACAGGCAAATCAAGGTACACACGCACACATATGGTGTTACTAGCCTTGGTTGACACCGTTGCCCGGGCACAGGTGCCTAGCTACATGCACCGGTACCTATCTAGACACGCGAAGGAGGATGCATCATGTATATGAGGTGTTGATAACGAGAGCTTTGCATGTTTAGTAAGGTGGCTCAGGTACGGAGCCAAAAAGCGTGTGTGGACAGGCAAATCAAGGTACACACGCACACATATGGTGTTACTAGCCTAGGTTGACACCGTTGCCCGGGCACAGGTGCCTAGCTACATGCACCGGTACCTATCTAGACACGCGAAGGAGGATTCAAAAATATGAATCGAATTTTTGAATGATATTTAATTGGTTAAATGTTAATAAGAAAAAATGAATTTAAAAAACAAAAAAAAAATTGCTAAGGGGCTCTAGGGCCAAGCCAGACCACAACCAGGCTCAACCGGCGAGCGGGAGCCCGATTGGGCCCAGCAGGCCCACTAAGCCCCTTAGCGGATGTAGCGAGCAAGCAGTGCAGGATGTTTAGTAATTAGGAGTTCGGGATGGTGCGCACGCCTTCACTTTTAAGCGGGGGTCGCGCCCTCCTTGTTCTCCGATGTGGTACTAAAGGGTGCGATGGCGGCCGCTGCACACTTGTTGTAATCGGGCCGATAGTTGGGTGTCTAAATGGGCCGGCCCGTCATGTATACATAGGTAGCACCGGCACCCTCTCACAGTTCCCCGACCCCCCCGTTGACCACATCGGTTCCCCACCTCCCCTCCGTTCCCCACGTCCCCTCGGTGGCTCCGACGGTTCTTCTTCGCCATGGCGAGCGGCCGGAGGGGCCGGAGCGGGGCCTCGCGAGTGAGCGGCGCGGGGAGGAAGGCGGGGCGCCATCGCGGGATCGAGCGGCGGAGCAGGGAGGAGGGGCCGCATCGAGGGATGCAGCGGCGACGGGAGGAGGGGCCGGATCGAGGGATGCGGCGGCGACGGGAGGAGGGGCCGCATCGAGGGATGCAGCGGCGACGGGAGGAGGGGCCACAATGCCGCGACGCAGTTGCGCGATGCACGCGGGCGATTCAAGGCTCCTACACCGACGCGCTCCCCAACCTCGTCTTCCTCCGGTGGCTACGGCCGGAACCCTACCTCGTCGATCTCTCGGTTCATACAACTCGGGACCTCCTCCTCGTCGTCCGACGGGCCGCATCGCGAGGTTGCACCGTCGGGTAAGGGGAAGGAGGTCATAGTGGGGTGCAAGCGCACGCGCCGTGAAGTTAGGTAAGCGGCATCTCCGGTTTTTCATTTTTCTCCACTTGAGCTGCTGAATTTGGTTTCTTGTTTCCGTGTGATTGCTTGTGGAATGCAGGGTACCAATAATTTGGGTGCTAATTTGTGGTTGCTTGTGGAATGTTGGGTACTAGTCGTGCCAGTACTTTGCTAGTCGTGAATTTAGAATTTGTAGCATACCAAGACCGATGTAGGATGTTTTAGTGGAGTAAACCATTGTAGGTTATGGAATTGATCTCCTTAATTTGGTCCTTAATTGTAGGTTATGCAATTGACCATTTTAGGTTATAGAATTTGCATAAGTAGACAGTGGATCGTGACACTCATTAAAAAAGGATGCACTTATATTAATCATGCTAGTATATAATATGACCTTCAAAGTTGTGTGTGTTATTTGTTGAGCCTCATCCGTGATTAAGATAACTTTTCCATTTAATTTCGTTTTCGCTTCCATTATGTGAAAGTGCTTTCTACATTTATATGTACTAGCTGCGATTGGAACCAGGACAAAGTGGTCGGCAAATGTGTGAGTAAGGTGCAAATCATCATTCCTGACTCGGATGATGAAGAACCCAACAACAACATTCCGTCGCCCTTACCCAAACAGACAGATGCGGGATCATCGAAAACAAAGGTGAGTACTATAAATAAATTAACCTTGTACACCGTTTATCCGAGTCATTTCATGTTCATAACTTAATCTTGTTGCTTCGCTGAGAAGGTGACCTTGCGCCGACAGTGGAGCGGCGAAGGATCGCTACGACGATATGCGTGAGCAGATTGAGAGCCTAGCCCTGCAAGTTGATGGAGCTGAGGAAGCCATGGAAATGAACCTGGAGGAGTTCATGGACAGTGTCGCTAGCAAGTTAGAAGCCATGGATAAGAAGATCTCCAAGCTGTACGCCAAAGTCAGTCGCAAGTAGTACTAAGTATGGTGGTGTCTTTTGCCATGGACTAAGTGTGGCTACTTGTAATTAGTGGCAAGATCTAAGTAATGACTCTAGTCGAACTTCAATAGTCGAACTATGTTAATTAGTACCTCGTGTGTGAACTATGGCTACTTTATGTTAAGTACTTCTGCTGGATGTTAAACAAATCGTGCTGTTTAGTACTTCATGTTATGTGGTCATGGATGTTAATTAAAGTTGTTGTTAACTACTTTATGTTATCTGTAATGCTAATCCACTTATCATCAAATTAGGACCCATTATTAGCTACTAAAAGTGCTAACCATAAGAATGAAATAATTAAGATTGGTGCAACAAAAACAATTGTCTTCAAACAAAGAAATCATCTTCTATATTTTCTTCCATGACTGGTGCAATAACCCCATCGTCAATGTAGGTGTCCTCGTCGTCACAATCGTCATGACCAATGTAGTCATCGGCGGGTTCGGGAATTGCTTCGCTACGCACTTGATTAATAATGGCGGGCTGAACCGGTTGTGCCGGCCCCTATCATGTCCGGACCAGCTTGATAATTCCCGACCTCCCCCCGATTCAATCATTTGTTGGATTCCCACATCGAGTGCATCCGCGTCGTTTCCGGTTTCGGCATGGAAAACAAATTTCTTGGTCCGACCGAAACAACAAGAGACCATCCCGCTTGTCCACGATAGGGGCATAAAACACCGGTTCGGCGTTTGAAGCAAGAATGTAAGGTTCATCCGAATATCCGAACATGGAAGTAGCAATGTCAATAATACCATATTTATCCCTAGAGTACCCTTTGCTTCGCCGGTACAGGTAGTCGGCGCATCATACCAATCGCACCGAAACAAGTATAACTTCTTTTTCATGTGGGAATTCCGGTGATATTATATTTCTAATGACTCCATACCAGTCATGTCGCTATTCTCGGACTTCACAAGCACACCGAGTTTTGTGTCACGAGACCTTTCTCGTGGCGTATGTCCGAAATAGCCAATTATTGATGTGCACTCTATTCAACACACAAGCTCGAGGGTCCGGTCCTTGAGAAAGCCCATGCATCGGCTTGCATACTTCCCCTTTCTCGTATAGTTTTGCTACCCGCAATTTTGTAATATACTTAGACAACTACTGTGTAATTAATTACTACATCTCGGTCTGATCATAAAGTGGAATATTAAAAAATGAAATATTACTCCATACCTCGATTTCAAACCATCTGACCAAATGATCCTTGTGTCGTTTTTTAAGGTTAACTTGACTAACCCTTTTTAGTTCTTCCTTGTGCTCCCTGCATGATAGTCAACCAAATTAATTAGTAGTTGCCACCACAATAAAGGACATAATAGATAAATTTAGTGGTACAAATTGCGACTTACTCTACCCATTTGTTGGCTTCATCGCAATTAGTAATTATGTAGTGCCTCATATTATGAAGTTCAGGATTCTCCAAATTCTTAATCTTATTTCCTCTCCTCTTGTAATCAATTTCACTAAATATGCTTAGCCCATTTGGAGGCTCGTTCAACTGTATTTTCATGACGATCAGCTCGACTCAGCTTGGTGTCAATGTCGAAGAATCGAGAGCAAAATATAAGACACTCCTCAGCTATGTAAGCCTCGGCTATTGACCCTTCTGGTTGTGCCTTGTTTCGGACATATCCTTTAACAGTACGTAGATACCTCCCCTCCGGATACATCCATCCGTAACACACGGGCCCTCCTAGTTTAGCCTCTTCGACTAGGTGGACCGGCAAATGAATCATTATATCAAAAAATGCAGGTGGAAAAACCATCTCAAGCCGACAAATAGTCTCTTTAATTGAACTGCTTAGTTTGTCAAGATCGGATGGCACCAACTCATTTGAACAAAGTGCCTTTGAAGAACCTACTGAGCTCAATCAATGGCCTGACAACATCTTCTGGCAAAATCCTTCTAATGACCAAGGGCAACAATTTTTGTAGAATAATATGGTAGTCATGAGTTTTGAGTCCAGACACCTTACATGTTTTATCATCCACACATCTCTTCAAATTGGAGCAGAACCCATCAGGCATCTTCACGCCTTGAAGAAATTGGCATAAAATCCTCTTGTCATCCGGGTCTAGAGAGTACAACGCTGCTGGCAAGGTGTACTCGTCATCTTCAATCACAGGATGTTGATCTTCCCTGATCCCAAGATGTTCCATGTCAAGGCGTGCATTCTCGCTGTCCTTACATTTCCCTTCAATTTGAAGCAAAGTCCCTAATATGCTCTCGCATATGTTTTTCTCAATATGCATCACGTCCAAATTATGCCTTATGAGCAAAGAAGACCGGGAGGGGAGCTCAAAAAAATACTCTTCTTCCTCCAATTGTGCCATCTTGCATCTTCATCACGCTTCCTCTTTTTCGATATGTCCTTTCCAAATTTCGCTTGATCAAAAGTTGCATAATGGTCTAATACAGCTTGACCAGACAGTGGAACTGGAGCCTCCCTGGTTTCCTCCTCATTGTTGAAACTCATCTTGTTCATTCGCCATGGATGGTCTAAGGGCAAAAACCGACGATGTCCCATGTAGCGAGTACTTCTTCCCATGTTTCAACCATAAATAATCGTATCCTTGTGACAATAAGGACATGCAAATTTTCCTTTTGTGCTCCAACCGGACGACATCGCATATGCGGGGAAGTCATTGATCGTCCAAAGCGGCATAGCACGTAGTGTAAAATTTTCTTTCTCCTTTACATCCCTACAATCAACCCCGGTATTCCACAACTCCTTCAACTCTTCAATGAGGGGCCTCGGGAAAACATCAATATTCATTCCGGGACTTTTCTTGCCGGTATCAACATCGACATGATCCAATAAGATTGTTTCTCATACAACCAAGGCGGCAAATTATAAGGTATTAGGATAACGGGCCAACAAGCGTAAGTAACATTTTGCATACCGAATGGGTTGAAGCCATCGAAGCAAGACCCACCGAACATTACGTATTTGTTTAAATTCTGGAAAAGTATTGTCCACATGCTTCCATGCACCGGAGTCGACGGGATGACGTAGTTTCCCATCTTTTATTCTTCCCTCCTCATGCCAACGCATTTCCGAAGATGTCCTCTCGACATGTACAATGCGCGGCCGATGTGTGAGAGGGAAATACCGAAGGATTTTGGCGGGAACACGACGACGGTTCTTATCCCGACCATCCTCCAAATTGCCACCACCATGGTTCTTATCCACGATCATCTGTTTTCCACCTAGAGGCTTTACATTTGGGGCATATATCCAACTTCTCGTATTCCTTCCAAAATAACACACAATGATTCTCGCATGCATCTATCTTGATATAGTCCAAGCCCAGATCACGAACCACCCTTTGCACTTTCTCCATTGTGTTTGGCACACAATGACCTTTAGGGAGAAACTTTGATATCAGAAACAGTACCCCCTCCAATGCTTTGTTACTTATCCCATACATGCACTTCAATTTGGAAAAGTTCCACAATAAAAGATATCTTCGTACCATCTTCGCAACCTGGATATAATTCCTTTTTAGCCTCCTGTAGTAACTTGAAGAAGACCTTGGCTTGGTCGTTCGTTGTCTCATCTTCATCACTGATCTCTCCTCATATTTCACCTCTGATTAGCGCTTTAATCAAATGACTGGCCCCATCATCTTCACTCGATGCGTCGCCTTCTTCACTAACTACTCCGAGAATCATGTGGTGCACCTTCATCATCGTTGCGTACTTGTACATCCACGAGCCGCCGGGTCGTCGTCGTTGTGTACTTGAACATCACTAGGTCTGCATCATCATTGTGAAATACCACATCACCGAACCTCCCCCTTCCATGATAAAAGATTCGGCAAACCCTCTTAAAAGGACATGACTGCGAAGCAAAGCCGGGTTTTGTGTGCATTGCACGGACATCTAGTGCACGGACATGCGAGCGGTTCCACCACTCGATGTGCCACCGAATGTCCCGTCCATAAACTGCGGGAATTTCTTCTTCCACTCAGATGAACAACGAGGCAAGCGCATCCAACTCCTATCATCGCCTGACATCTGCGTGACGAACATGAACGATCCCCAATTTAAAACGGCGTATTTACATACATATAATTCAAATATATGTGCTTCGCATGATGATCTCGCTCGTACCTTTAATTTCGACGCGACTCGAGGATGTCTAGTCTGATCGATCAATCGACGTGCATGATGGAGGGCGTGCCGCGGCCGACAATTAGGGCGAGAAACCACCCCCTTGTGCGGCAACCCGTCGGAGGAGGGCGGATGCCGGCGGCGGAGCGTGCCCGGCAAGGCGACGTCCAAGGCCTCGAAGAGTCGAGATGCCGAGCGGCGGCGGCGGCGCGCACGCCGCCCGACCGCCTTGCGCGGCGCGGCGCGCGCGTCGTGTGGGAGCTTCGTCGGGCGGCGCCCCGTCGTCGCTCTCCTCCCGTGCGCGGCGTCAAAAATCCCTAGATCGCCCCCCGCCCGGTGATAAGGCCCAATCCAAATCGACTCGGCTTAGTTGTTGCAACACTCCAAGTACATATTGCCACCATAATTAGGCGTTGCACTTGAACACAATTTTCGCTTCGGGACCAAACATCTTGTTGCAACAAAGTTTAGCATTTGCAACAACAAGGATTTTAATTGCAACTATAAACATAGGTTGCATTTGAATCTCACTTTTGCTTCGCCTCCAAGATTTCTCGTTGCATTAACCATCAATAATTTGCAACGTTTCCGAAACTTTATGCAACACCACACAAGCGTAGCAATATTCGCATCTAAATGCAACTGACACAAATGTGGTTGCAGTACTACAACACAATTGCAACCACATTCAATTATAGTGCAACCATTTGGCACCATTGCAATATCGACAACCAAATGCAACAAAGCTTTGCAACGCTTGCAAAACCGTTGTATTAAAAACATGTATAGCTACGGATTTTAAGAATGGTTGCAAAACAACCATCTATACCAACCAAATTTTCAGCGTTGCAATACAGAGGCGTTGAATTTGATACAAAACCTTGTAGTGTATAGACCAAGTAAAGAAACTAGATGTTGTTGTTCATGTGAACAACAACACCAACTTATACGGTGACACAAAAATGGCACCACCAAATCAATCGGTGCATGCTTCAAGTACAACTCCTCAATGGTCATTGACACATCACTGACTCATTTAATTTTGTGCTTGACCATTTTTTCCATGGCAACCATCCATGTGCCCTTCTTTTGAGCCTTATTTATGGCAAAAGTCGGTGATGTTTTTGAGTAGATTTCATTGACCCATTTGGTGGGGCTGAAGAGCACACATCCGCTTGCAACTCAAAAACGTCTTGTCACCGACTGATACTCTACCTCATCACTATGCTCACCGTACCATATGGCTAGCATATTGCATGTGCTATAGTCAACGACTCATTGGTGACATATCCCAGTTGTCAACGATTGAATTGGTGACATGAACTTCTTCAATCCAAGTGCTTGAAACTCTTCCAATTCAACTTCTTTGAGTTCCACCACTTCTCACTTATGGTTTAAATGACAATTACGATTTCAATCTCATAATCGAGGCTAATAATACCATGAAAGCCTCATAACACAAAAGAATAAAGTTCGTAAACTGGCAGTTTTGTTCACCACAGTTGTCTTTGCCGTGCACAATACCACCTTATACTACTGTTCAAAAAGGACTTGTACTAAGGATCTGATGGTTGAGATTAATTCTACACCACTAAAACTTTAAGGTGTAGTATGCATGAGTAGTATTGGGGTATAATTGGAAATATGTAAATGACATTATTGAAATATATCAAATTTTTCTATAGGGTGCGGACATGTGGCGGAAAATGAAAACCCCAAATAATCAAATTACAATATTAGACATATCAAAAACCGGTTATAATACTTTGTACTACTACCTTAGTAGTATTGTGCACCACTGTAAAAACCTAAAAAATTATGGTAGTGTGTTGGATGTGTGGAACAACTATCAACAAGATAAATAATATAGAGACTACAAAGCTGCGGCACTTAAATTTCACTTACCAACTGCTGGTCAGTTGGAGCATATATTAAAGTCAATGAAAATATGCAGGTGTCAATCTAACAAAAATAAATAAGTCATTTTAAGACAAAGACCCCAACCAAAAAAGAATTTGCATGAGATTACCCCTTTTACATAGAACTAATATTATAAATAACAAATAATGCACTAAAAACGAAATGAAACAAAAAAGAGAACGTGGATGAACATTGAATTGGATACTGATAATTTCGATGCCTTATGGCACGATTGATTTGCAAAAGTTGTCATGAACAAAAATCTTAATTGGAAAAAGATAGGGTTGTTTGACATTATGTCTATTCCGAGAGGGTTGTAATGTTATTTTTGTTGACAATGTCTATAATACTAGGTGTACCCCGTTGTCGGGCAAACTCCTCGGGTACTCATACGAGGAAGGATGAAGACGGACTCCTACTAGAATTCCCTTATAATCCTATTAGGACTCGTTCCGTGTAATCCTACTAGGACTCCTGCCTTGTAACCGACTAGGAACCCGCCCCTGGACTATATAAAGGAGGGTCGGGTACCTAACCGGGCACCTGATCTCAACCCAACACCAAGCGTACGGCGCCATACTTGATCTCCAAACAGGATGTAGGGTTCGCCACCTTGGCAACCCGAACCTGTATAAATCTTGTGTCCCGTGTCCTTGCGCATACCTTCGAGTTCTCGGTCTCCTGATCACGATCCTCATCGCACAATCTACTACCTCAGGTACCCTCTTGGTAGGTTTGCCGGTCTAAAACACCAACAGCTAGCACACCAGGTAGGGGTGATCATCACCACCGGGCGAATTTGAAGGACCCTCGTCAACAAGATCAATCTACATCGTCGACTCGCCGAGATCCATTAAAGCAAGTCGCCTTGCTCCTGTTGCTTCGACTATGCCGCGCGTCCGGTTGCTTCGGCTTGTCGCGTGACTCATCGTCGACTACTTCGCCTCGCGCAGACTCGTTGTCGACTACTTCGCCTACGCTGCGTGTCCGGGTGCCTCGGCACGTAGCGCGGCTCGTCAAGCGGCTCGTCGTCGACTACTTCGACTACGCCGCGCGTCCGGTGCCTTGGCACGTCGCGCGGCTTGTCGCGTGACTCATCGTCGACTACTTCGCCTCACGTAGGCTCGTCGTCGACTACTTCGCCTACGCCGCGCGTCCGGGTGCCTCGGCACGTCGCGCGGCTCGTCGTCGACTACTTCGACTACGCCGCGCGTCTAGTTGCTTCGGCACGTCGCGCGGCATGTCGCGTGGCTCGTCGCGCCGGTCGTCGTTGACTACTTCGCCTCGCGTAGGCTCATCGTCGACTACTTCGGCTACGCCGCGCGTCCGGTGCCTTGGCACGTCGCGCGGCTCGTCTCGCCGCTCAACGTCGACTACTTCGCCTACACCGCGCGTCCGGGTGCCTCGGCACATCGCACGGCTCGTCGTCGACTACTCCGTGCACCACGGCTTCGTCTTGCGGCCACACTGACTCTACTTCAGCCACGCCGTGCGTCGTGACTACTTATCTTGCGGCAACACTGGCTCTACATCAACTACGCCGCGCGCCGCCGCGACGTCGTCTTTTGGTCGCATCGCGTCGACCATTCATCTCGACTAGTTTTCCAAACTAGTCGAGAACGGCAGTCACGCCCCCAACAACTAGTCGGAATCAACTCTGACTAGTCAACTTCAGCAACAATCGCTGCGGCTCCATCGCCGACCGCCACGGCTTCATCAACAGTCTGCCCAGGCAGCAACAGCTAAGTCATTTATTTAAATGATTACTGTTTTTTCATTTTCTTGGCTTGTTCTCCTCATCATGTAGGACTACTTGCCGACTACTCATTTGTGTACGCTTCTCGGCGGGTTTTCACAGGAGCTACACTCCGCTGACTACTCTTGGGGTATATCAATCAAGTCACCACGAGTCTACTTCATCAACTCGGGGGCTATCCATAGGAGACAGCTTCCAAAGTCCACTACGCGTGGCAATCTAAAGTCGACTTCTAAAGTCACATTCTAAAGTCCGCTCCATGCGGCAAATGAAAGTCGACTCCGATCGCATCTTCGCCTGCTTCGGTGGCATACTACGTGTGTAAGCTTCGATGGAACCTAGCTGTAAGTGGCCCTCGGGTCCTGGCGACGATGGAACCTAGCTGCACGTGGTCTTCACGCTCTGTACCATGGGTCCAAGTACCCTAAGTACTCGCACTCCTTACCTTGGGTCTGAAAACCATGGCCCAGGTACACAAGTCGACTCCGGTCGCACCTTCAAGTTCACTACGGTGGCAACCGTACCTTGGGTCTGAAATCCATGGCCTAGGTACACAAGCCGACTCCGGTCGCACCCTCAAGCCCGCTCTGGCGGCAATTGTACCTTGGGTCTGAAATCCATGACTCAGGTACTCAAGCCCACTCTGGTGGCACAAGTCGACGCTAACGGTCGCACCCAAGCCCACTCCGGTGGCACAAGATGACTTCGGTCGCAATCTTAAGCCCGCTCTGGCGCTAAAACTACTCTTTTCTCTGATTTTTTCGCTTTGGCTTTCCGAAAAGTGCTTTTCATTTTTTTTATCTTAAGTCCACCCCGTGTAGCGCAAAGTCGACTACTGTAGTCGCATCTAAAGTCTGTTTCACATGGCAATCAAAAGTCGACTTCTTCAGTCGCATTCCAAAGTCCGATTTGCGCGGCAACTAAAGTCGACTTCGGTTTTCAAGTCGCATCTCAAAGTCTGCTTCGCGCGGCAACTAAAGTCGACTTCGGTTATCAAGTCGCATCACAAAGCCGACTTTGGTTTTTAAGTCGTATTCTAAAGTCCGCACTGCCAGCATCTAAAGTCGACTTCGGTCGCATCTAAAGTCCGCTTTGACGGCATGGCTACTTTTCAAGCTACACGGCTTGATGCTAAATTACTACTCGGAAACTCTCCATCTCGGGGCTGCACTCAAGTTACTACTCGAGGATAACTTCAGCAGGCTTCGCTCGCTCCCAAGCTCGGGGGCTCCGCACCAACAACTACTCAACGTGGCTCATACGGTTCTCTTATCTCGGGAGCTACAGGCTGCAAGAGTACTCGGATGATGGCTTTCGCGAACACTGAAGACCCTTGGATTGATTACCTAATCATTTCAAGGCTCGGGGGCTGCTATGCTACACCCATCATTCAAAATTTTCAAGACGGAAGATTCAGAATCAAGATTGACCCTCAGCTAGAGTCTGCAACTCAACCTAAGGCTCGGGGGCTAATCCATATGGAGTGCGATTTTGCAATCGCACTTCCATATAATCTCGACTTCAAGACAGATGAGCTGGACCACCTTCCAGCCTCACGGCAGTTCAAGTACTATTGAAGACTTCTCCAAGCAGTACTCGATGACGCTTAAGAACTACTCGAAGAGGCTTCAAGACTACTCGAACTACTACTCTCGACTCCAACATGCTCGGGGGCTTGTCGGGCATACTCCCCGGGTACCCATATGAGGAAGAATGAAGACGGACTCCTAGTAGAATTCCCTTGTAATCCTATTAGGACTCGTTCCGTGTAATCCTACTAGGACTCCTGCCTTGTAACCGACTAGGAAACCGCCTCCTGGACTATATAAAGGAGGGTCGGGTACCTAGCCGGGCACCTGATCTCAACCCAACACCAAGCGCAGGGTGCCATACTTGATCCCCAAACAGAACGTAGGGTTCGCCACCTTTGCAACCCGAACCTGTATAAATCTTGTGTCCCGTGTCCTTGCGCATACCTTCGAGTTCTCGGTCTCCCGATCACGATCCTCACCGCACAATCTACTACCTCGGGTACCCCCTTGGTAAGTTTGTCGGTCTAAAACACCGACACCCATGCGTTGCTGTGGGAATTTTTGAACAAAAATTTAAGGTAAAAATGTGAAAGTAGAAACACCAAAGCAATTACATGGCGATATTCATCTGTAAACAATATAATATATGAAAACATGTTAATTTTGTTGAGAGAGAACCATTCTTATATGATTGATCCTACATGTATTTCAACTGTGAGAATTTTATGGTGTGCTGCTGCAAATACAACATACTATTAGTCATAGAAAATCCACTAAGACATAAATATATGGTTTGGTGGATGTTGACATGGCTTAGTGGATGTAGACATGACATATAGTGGATAGCGACATGACATGTAGTGGGTTATGACGTGGGGTATTGAGAGGCAGGTGATATTGTTAGTGTGTACTAATTATATAGTTGTATATGATGATATGATATGATACGATGATATCTCCCTTAGCTATTTGTTTGCGCGTGCAATTGAGAAATCATCATTTTCACAATTACATGTGTAATAAAAACAACTTACTTTATAATTCTTTTATATTCTATAATATATCCCTTGGTGGACAGATCTTGTTTTAGCTTTGGGACATTTTTTTTCCTCGAACACTTTAGCCTTGGGATATCAAAACTTCGAGACGATTCTTGCTTGAGATTTGGTTGTGCTTTGATCTATATAAACACTCGGACACTGAAATGAAGAACAGACATATCCAGGTGACCTTCTCCGATCCTAGCAATTCTCCACTCATGGCACTCGCCACCAAGAGAGTTGTGTACTTGACAGCAGCTATTTTCCTCATTCTTGCAATCATGTCACACACTTCTTCATGCTGTCAAGCTGGGGAAGAAGGTACGCGTATAGCTCCTTACGCTTCGTTTTTTCTTTTGTGATGTTCAGATTACTAACTAATCAAGCAATCTGAATCTGATTGTGTTGTGTTGCAAGTGTAGTTGAACTTGACGACCGTCGCCGCAAGCCAGAGGTGACGTGCTATCCTTACAGTGCTTCACACTGTGTAGATCATGACTGCAGGCAAGTTTGTGCCAGCAAGGGCTTCAATGGCAACGGGGCCTTCTGCAGCAAACGTAATTTAGCATATCAATGCTGCTGCCCACATCAAGCAGTGTAGTGCCTCCATCTGTTCGACTTGAATAAAAATAAAATACATTTTCTATTGCATAATATGTGCACCGTACCCAAGCATTTGCCGTTAATATATTCATGTTAGTTCTAGTAATTCGTGACTTCTTTTGAGGCTTCCACGTGTTACTTCTCACAAGATGTGCTAGAAAATAATAAATCCTAGTAAATCTCATAAGAATTAGAAACTCATTTACAATAATAGCAATAGGGGTATATTCAGTTTTCTAAAAACATTAGATGCCTCTGCTATTATAAAATAATTTTAAACATCCTAAAGGCTTGTTCAGCTAATCACCTGCCCAGGGGATTGAAGAGGATTCATAGGAGGAATAATTCTCCTACGGGCTTGTTTGGGAATTAGTGGAATGAAGGGGAATGAAGGGTATTGGGGTGGAGGAATTTCCATTATAAGTCAAAATTTCCTAAAATCCCCTTCAATCCTCTTCCATCCACTTGATTCCTCCGTTTCCCAAACAAGCCCTACAAGTCTATTGGGAGTTAGTACCTCTCAGTCCCTACCAATTTGAGATTATTAACAGAACTAGGCATAAATGTGTATATAAATTATCCATATTTGTCACCATCAAATTTTTTTACAATAACCCCTAATATTAATCTAAATTATCCACATATACAATTTTTAAAAGAGAAATTTTTAGAGTGCTTGAAATGAATGATAATTGCCCATTCGGTGAAATCTAATGGTAGAAGTACCAGGAAGTATAAATTTGGTGGAACCAAGTGTCAAAATAGTAAAAGTAATATAAGTATCTTCTGAATCTGCATCTAAGTTATGGATGGATGTCATTACTAAAATACTATGATTTAACTAAACTTCGTCTAAATTTCCGACCTTGTATGTATGTATGTATGTATGTATGTATGTATGTATGTATGTATGTATGTATGTATGTATGTATGTATGTATGTATGTATGTATGTATGTATGTATGTATGTATGTATGTATGTATGTATGTATGTATGCATGCATGTATGTATGTATGCATGTATGTATGTATGTATGGATGTATGTATGGATGTATGTATGTATGTATGTATGTATGTATGTATGTATGTATGTATGTATGTATGTATGTATGTATGTATGTATGTATGTATGTATGTATGTATGTATGTATGTATGTATGTATGTATGTATGTATGTATGTATGTATGTATGTATGTATGTTAAATAACTTAATGTAACCACTAAATTACTCAATCTGGACATCAAAAGAAAAACAAATTCAATGTGGTAGTGGAGGCACAGGTACAACTAGATCCGCCAATGCAAGATTTAAGATCCTAGTTCGTTCCCATAAATTACAAACACAAGTATGCATTAGTGGGGTATTTTGAGAGGTAGTGCATAATGTGTGCATTATATGGAGTTTAGTAGAGTGACCCAATTATTATCTTTGTGAGTGATGAGGTGGTAATAGATCAACCCATTACCTCACGCCGCTCGCTGCTTGCGCATAAGCTGCAGGCGGGGGTGCCTAAGGAGGAGGACGAAGAGGAGAAGATGAGGTCACACATCTAGTGGCGACTTCGCATCTTCACCGACACGGCGACGGCGACCGTTGCTCCCTCATTACAATAGTGAGCAGCGATCACTCTTTCGACTGGGACAGGTGCATCTCCAATAGCGACCATTCAGCAGCATATGCGTATTCATCGCCGGATCTGATCCACATTCTGTTTGGATCGAGTGTGGGCCGGTTTGCTAGCTGCAGTGGGGGATGTCCGGAAGGCGGCATATCACTTTGCCTTTGCGCGGGCGCGCTGAGGTGGGGTGTTCATGAGTCTCAATTCTTCGACGCCATGGATGCTAGTTGATCTTTAGTACACTTTTCTTGTACTGGAGTTTCTTTCTTCTTCTTAGGTCTTGTAATAGTTTTGGCTGTGTGTGGTCACACAGAGGCTTTGGCTGTGTGCGTTACCGCAGAGGCCGGAATGTAATTCCGTTATTAAAAAATAGATTAACCCATTCTATATTCCACAAACTGAACAAAAAAAGAGGAATGAGAAGGTGTGATGACCTATATATTTGTTGAAGTCGTGCTTACCGTAGGATGTGCACTTGCAGGTACGTCACCTGTGATGTATGTGGTGGTCTCTTTACTGGTGTGTGATCAATATAATATAACATAAGGAATTTAGGTTGCTAGCGACCGAGTCCTGACGCCCAGCTAGAAGAGCCAGAGCTCTTGCTTAAACCGATTGGGATTGTCAGGTTTACACCTGGTCTGCTCCTTTGTACCAACCAGCTTGCTTCCATGCACTCCAACCAAAACAAACAAAAAATGGTATGATATATGCCTATTAGCTTGGCTACCTCCAACCTCTTCAAGACAACTTCAGACTGACTGACTAAGATATTGATTGGAACAAGAACTCTTTATACAGAATGCCTTCAATAGCTCAGCATCAATTTAACTATATACCCCAATGGAAAAGTAGTATCAACTCGTATAAAGCTGGAAAGAAAGGGCAAAGATCAGCTCTCATGCTGGTGCAAAGAGATGGCCTTCTCGGAGATAGCTTTCGCTGCAGTATCCCTGCTCCTACGGGTCGTAACACTCCTCCTCTTGATAGCTTCTCTTATCATCATAGTTACTAACAAAAAAATATGAGCCGTTTACCGACGTAGTAGACCCACCAAATCTCACTTTCCGGGACTTCTACGCGTACCGATGATTTCAAAAGATCTCTCCTCATCTATCAAGTTATATTTTCCTTTTGTGAATTTTGTTGGTTGGTTTCTCAATTTTAGCTTTGTGTCGATTTGATACCTTTTTCAGGTATGTTCTGTCGGCTGCTGTCATTGGCTCTGCATATACTTTGTTGGTGCTTCCGTTCGCAGCCATACATGTTGCCCAAGGGAGGAGAATTGGGCGTGGTCGTGGCATAGCTCTCCTCATTTTCACAGATGTGGTAAGCATTAATTCTTGCACTGTGTGAGGAGGGACTGGGGAGCATCGAGATCTCCAACCCAAGTAAAGTTACAAAAGGGTGTCCCTTCATTCAAAGCATTTCATATAGTTACACTCTCTATCGCAAATTACAATTTATGTAGCTTTTTCTAGATACATAGCCTTTGCTATGGATCTGATGGATGTATGCATGTCTAGATAGGTACGTAGCAAAAATTTTGTATCTTGAAAACCAAAACAAACACTAATTTGAGGTACACGGAGTAGCTTTTTATTTCTCAATAAAAAACTAGTGAAATTATTATAGGATTCAATTCCTATCGTAATTCTACCGTTATATCTTTAAAATAAAAAATATCTTTCAAATCAAACTTAATTTTTTCTTCGTACGTATTAGTGACTCAATAAAAAATGCACTTACCGGACGAATGTCCCCACATGCTGCAGGTGGTTGCTGTGCTGATCGCCACAGGAGCTGCGGCAGGTCTGGGTGTAACAGTTGAATTCCATCGTTATCCACAAGATTCTGATTTCAAAATTTTCTTGAACTTTGTGGACATCTCGTGTGGTTAGATGCTGGGAGCCACAGTATGTATTGTTGGAAATATGCCCTGAAGTCAACTGGATTTGATCCACTAGTGGGCTCAGATGGATTTGATCCATTATGGTGTAAAAGTCCTAATGGGCCACAAATGTTGTAAAGCCCGTTAGTATTGAAAGGGGTACACCATCTATTAGTCCCGTATTGCTAATGGATGATAGTGTGGGGGTTTTCCTCCCAATAAATATGGACCACACCCCTCCTGAAAAGACACAACTTTCTCAAGTAGCAGCCGCGCTGCCAACGCTCTCTCCTCGTCGCACTCGCGGACCTAGCAGTCCGGCGTGCGTCGCTTCCTTCTCCGTACGTGTGGATACCTTGGAGGTGCTGCATCTGGAGCACTTGGATCGGACGAGCCACACGTGCAAGTCAAGAAGGACGTGAGCAACCGCACGCTCGCTACCCTCGACGCGTTCATCTACATCGAGACGATTCCGCTGCATCTGCGCGTCTAGTGGTAATCCCGTGATCTCTGACAGCAGCAGTTCCTGTTTTGCGGGGAAAATTTTGTTTTGCGCTAGCGTAGCCACCCCGTTTCCCTTCAGTGGTACCAAAGCCGTAGCTGCTAAGTTTTAGATTCGGGATGTGTGCATATAGAGATATGCAGATGTAGATCAAAGTTTTGATCGGCTTCGTGTTCTTGACGTGATGGTCGTGTAACGAATTACTCCTACCGGTCGGAATTCCGCCATCGGAGTTAAGTGATACACGTAAACCCAGTCACAACGAGAAGGAGATCAATTGGATTGGTCGAATCGAAGCTAGGTCAAGTTCCAGGCGCATAGGATGCGTGGCGGTGGCAGATTGGATCTCTACCGGCCCGGGAAAAACCAGAAAATATACTGCTCGGTAAAACAGTCATAACTTTTCGTGGTTAACTCGGATGAAGACGTTTTCTATACGAAAATTGATCTAAAGAAAATTTTACACATGTGATAAACCAGCTATGCTGGTCTCGGCGAAATTAGTTTTGCCAAATTCGGCTTGCAAGGTGGGTTTTCGGGCGTTTTAAGTTTGGACGTCGGAATTGCGATAATCTGTTTTGCAGGTTTTGTAATCGGTATGGCCTATATGTGTATGTGATGCATGTGTGTAATTTTTTTCGTGACCTGCGTGTCACGCATAAGGCAATACGGCTGGAGCCACATGTATTGTCAAAATTAATGTAATGGTCTGCGTACCAAATTTGTGATGATCTAATACGCGATTGTGTAACTTTCATTACTAGCACGCGTTAGATAGTTCTTGGAGGACTCATCACATGGAGGATGGCACACACGGATCATGGAGATGGAGATCAACATGATGTACGGGTCAATGGAGATGGAGATCACCATGCGACAATAGGCCATACCGTGTTACAACTGTGTGAATGTCGTTCTTACCGTTCTACTTTTACATGCGACAATGTTATTTTCTTGCGTGTGATGTTACGAGTAGAACGATCCCTTTGGAATTTTAAGTTAACATGCCCTCCCAACACTTGCCATCGTCCCACGTCTCGTACAATTAGTGGTGGGTCTATGAAATTAGGGTGCCACTAGTTTTCCTTGACTAGACGGGTTTGTATCGGATACTTACACGCATAAGTGTTGGTTTACTTATCAAAGTCATCTTAATGGTTAAGGACTTTGGGGCATAAAGGTTGGGAGCCTAGACATAGAGATGTCACCCAACAACAGGAGTCATATGTGATATGATTAGCAAAGAGTTGCTTACCAATCTACCTTGTTTACTAGCAGTGACGCAAAAGCTCACTAGTAGACTTGTTAGTTGTGGATTTCGAATCACTAAGTATCAATGTGGGGATATTGATTTTAGTGGGAGTAAATTCTTTTATTTTACTCGATCATGGATATTTTGTCTTAGTATTTTGCATTTATTATTTTGTTGTAGATGGCACCTAGTAAGGAATTTTCTTTGCGTACGATCCTTGAGAAGGACAAGTTGAATGGAACGAACTATACGGATTGGATCCATAACCTTAGAATTATTCTCAAGGCTGAGAAAAAGGAAGAGGTTCTAGACACCCCTTTACCCGATGAGCCTGATGAAAATGCAACACTCGCTGTAAAGAACGCTTACAAGAAGGCATGGGATGTCGATCTTGAAGTGGGTTGCCTTATGCTTGCGTTTATGGAACCTGACTTGCAAATGCAGTTTGAGTCAGTCCATGTGCACGATATGGTCGTGGCACTCAATGATATGTTCGCCACACAGGCTAGGACTGAAAGGTTCAATGTCTCTAAAGCCTTTGTGGAGTGAAAATTGGCGAAGGCGCGCCAGTAGGACCACATGTAATCAAAATGGTTGGTTACATTCAAAGGTTGGAGAAGCTAGGCTTCCCACTGGGCAAGGAGTTGTCCACTGATTTCATTCTCACATCTCTTCCGCCTAGCTATGGGTACTTCATCTCGAACTACCATATGCATGGGGCGGAGAAGGGCTTGAATGAACTGTGTGGTATGCTAAAGACAGCAGAGAGTGACATCAAGAAAGGCACTTGCAGCAGTCATGTGATGGCGATCCAAAACAAGTCGACCTTTAAAAGGAAGGGCAAGTCTTGGAAGAAGAAAGGCAAGGCCAAGGATAAGATCCCCATGCCAAACCAGACGCCCAAGGCTAGGCCAGCTGCCAATGCTGAATGTTTTCATTGTAAGGAAATTGGTCATTGGAAAAGAAACTGCAAGTTATACCTATCTTCTTTGAAGAACAAGGGAAGCAAGGGTACTTCCACTTCAGGTACACTTCATGTTTATGTTACAGATCATGTTTTCCTCGCTAATACTGTCATTAATTCTTGGGTATTTGATACCGGATCGGTTGCTCACATTTGCAATTCGACACAGGGAATGATAAGAAGTAGAAGCGTTGGAAAAGGAGAAGTTGATTTCCGCGTGGGCAATAATGCAAGAGTTCTTTGCGTTGACCGTCGGGACGATGCAACTCCACCTCCCGTCAGGATTTATTATGGATTTGAATAATTGTTATTTTGTTCCTAGTTTGAGTCGAAACATTTTATCCCCTTCATGTTTGATGAAGGATGGTTATTCATTTGCGAGTGAAAACAATGGTTGTGTGATCTCTAAGGATAATATGTTTGTGGCTTGTGCATCCATTGTGAATGGCTTATTTGTTTTAAATCTTGATGATTCACCTATCTGTAACATAAGTGCTAAAAGGTCTCGACCTAATGATTTAAGTCCTACCTACATATGGCATTGTCGTTTGGGTCACATCGTTGAAAAGCGCATGAAGAAGCTCCATAACGATGGACTTTTAACTTCGTTTGATTTTGAATCCTACGAGACATGTGAAGCTTGTTTGCTAGGCAAGATGACCAAGATGCCTTTCTCGGGTTTTCCCGAGAGAGCCTCGAACTTACTGGAACTCATACATACGGATGTGTGCGGACCAATGAGTACGACAGCTAGAGGTGGATACCAATACTTCATAACGTTCACTGATGATTTAAGTAGATATGGTTATGTCTATTTAATGAAGCACAAGTCTGAAACTTTTAAAAAGTTCAAAGAATTTCAGAGTGAAGTAGAAAATCAACGTGGCAAGAAAATCAAGACCTTGCGTTCTGATCGTGGAGGTGAGTATTTGAGCCATGAGTTTAGCAGTCATCTAAAGAGTTGCGGAATTGTTCCACAACTTACGCCACCTGGAACACCTCAAAGAAACGGTGTATCCGAGCGACGTAATCGAACCTTGTTGGACATGGTCCGATCAATGATGAACCGATCGGACCTACCATTGTCATTTTGGGGTTATGCTCTAGAAACCACAGACTTTCACTTTAAATAGGGTACCTTCTAAGTCCGTAGTTAAGACACCATATGAGATGTGGACCGGTAAGACTCCCGCTTGTCTTTTACGAAAATTTGGGGTTGTGAGGTTTATGTGAAGAAACTTCAATCAGATAAATTAACACCTAAATCGGACAAGTGCATATTCGTGGGATATCCAAAGGAAACCTTGGGATATTATTTCTACAACCGGTCAGAAGGCAAAGTGTTTGTCGCTCGGAACGCCGTTTTCTTTGAGAAAGAGTTTCTTAAAAGAGAAAAATGTAGACAGAAGGTGTATCTTGAAGAAGTTCAAGATGAGCCGGTTGGGCAAGATTTCACAATTGATGCTAATGAAGCTGAACGAGTTGAGATGCCCGTGGCAAGAGAAGCACCACCACAACCACGAAGGTCTGAAAGGGCATGTCGCGCAACCGATAAGCTCAATCTCATGATCGCAGGAGAGCGCGACATATTGTTGTTAGACAATGATGAACCTATGACATATGCGGAAGCAATGATGGACCCAGATTCCGAGAAATGGCAAAGTGCCATGAGATTCGAAATAGATTCCATGGATAACAATCAAGTTTGGAACTTGGTTGACCCGCCAGATGGTGTTAAACCCATAGAGTGCAAATGGATCTATAAGAAGAAGAGGGACATGGATGGAAATGTTCACATCCATAAAGCTCAACTTGTTGCAAAAGGTTTTCGACAAGTTCAAGGGGTTGACTACGACGAGACATTTTCACCCGTAGCGATGCTTAAATCTATTCGGATCATTCTAGCTATAGCTGCATATTTCGATTATGAGATATGGCAGATGGATGTTAAAACAGCTTTCCTAAATGGAAATCGACCGAGGATGTGTATATGACACAACTCCGAGGGATTTGTTGATCCAACCAATGCCGGAAAGGTGTGCAAACTTCAAAAATCCATTTATGGATTGAAGCAAGCATCTCGGAGTTGGAACCTTCGCTTTGATTAGGTGGTAAAAGGGTTTGGCTTCATTCGAGTGAAGAAGAGCCTTGTGTTTACAAGAAGGCAAGTGGGAGCTCGTAGTATTTCTAATCTTATATGTGGATGACATATTACTGATTGGAAATAACATTCCTATGCTTGAGGCCGCTAAGACCTCATTAAAAAATAGTTTTTCAATGAAGGACTTAGGTGAGGCGGCATACATTTTGGGCATCAAAATCTATAGAGACAGATCAAAAAGGCTTATAGGATTAAGCCAAGACACTTACATTGATAAAGTGTTGAAAAGGTTCAACATGGAAGAGGCAAAGAAAGGGTTCTTGCCTATGTCACATGGCATACATCTTAGCAAGACTCAGTGTCCTTCGACAACTGATGAGCGGGAACGCATGAGTAGAATACCATATGCTTCGGCCATCGGATCTATTATGTATGCAATGATATGTACACGTCCAGATATTTCGTATGCACACAATGTTACAAGCAAATACCAATCTGATCCAGGTGAGGGTCACTGGACAGCGGTTAAAAATGTTTTTAAGTACTTAAGAAGGACTAAAGGCATGTTCCTAGTCTATGGAGGTGAGGAGGAGCTCGTTGTAACGGGTTACACCGATGCTAGTTTCCAAACTGACCAAGACGATTCAAAGTCGCAATCAGGATACGTATTTACGATAAATGGTGGAGCCGTGAGCCGGAAGAGTTCCAAGTAGGAGACAAGTGGCGATTCTACAACGAAGCCGAGTACATTGCGGCTTCGGAAGCCGCAAAGGAGGGTGTTTGGATCGGGAAGTTCCTTTCGAACTTGGTGTGTTTCCGAGTGTCTCTAGCCCGTTGGATCTTTATTGTGACAACAATGGGGCTATTGCGCAAGCAAAGGAGCCAAGGAACCACCAAAAGAATAAACATGTACCGCGGAAATTTCATCCGATACGAGAGATCGTTAGACGAGGTGATATCAAGATATGCAAAGTACACACGGATTTGAATGTTGCGGATCCTTTGACAAAACCCCTTCCACGACCTAAGCATGAGGCGCACATGAGAGCTATGGGTATTAGATATATTCTAAATTAGCTCAAGTGCAAGTGGAAGAATGTTAGAAATATGTCCTATAAGGAATTATAGAGATGATTATATTTCATTATGTCCATGTCACTTGGTTCTTTTATTGAATATCCATGAAAGGCGACTTGTATTTGATTGGAAATTATGTGAATTGTTTGTGAAACTCTTTTACTCGTATGGTTATTCAAAAGTTGTCCCTAGTATGAGTTAATGACTAGCACATGAATTAGTTGATGACTATGTTTCACAAGTCATGAACATGGAGATGTATAACTAATAATGTGGGCACATGTATGACATGGGGCCGGATCGACCCAATTTGAGACCTCGTTCTCTGTTTACACAACGTATATGCTATGTCCTTAGACTTGAGATTGTCGCATGTACTCAAGATGTGAATTGACCTACTTAGGGGCCATCAACCGCTACTCAGAATCGGGTAGTCATAAAGATGACTTTCGTGTTTGTCGGGAAGCATCTTTGTGAGGCATGGTCAATCAAGATAGAATTTGCCCCTCTACTTGAGAGAGATATATCTGGGCCCCTCGAGTGATCGGATCAAGAAATGCATGGCCGTGCTGGGTTAAGGGTTAACCCCCTTTTGATGGTCCGAATCACAGTGTCGAGAATGAGAGGTCAGCTTGGAGCTAGACCAAATATCGTGAGGCAAAGGGAATAGCATGTATGAATTGTTGTGATGGTTTGTCTGATAAGATCTTTACGTATGCATAGGAGTTGACACGTTTTGCTAGAGGCCGCTATCAACTATTGATCGAGTAAAGTACTCGGGTCAAGTCTATGTGTATGTGAACCTATAGGGTCACACACTTAAGGGGTTGAAAGCCGAATGAGGATGAATATACTTGCATAGTTGACTCTATTGCAAGTGGGAGACTGTTGGAAATATGCCCTAGAGTCAACTGGATTTGATCCACTAGTGGGCTCAGATGGATTTGATCCATTATGGTGTAAAAGTCCTAATGGGCCACAAATGTTGTAAATCCCGTTAGTATTGGAAGGGGTACACCATCTATTAGTCCCGTATTGCTAATGGATGATGGTGTGGGGGGTTTTCCTCCCAATAAATATGGACCACACCCCTCCTGAAAAGACACAACTTTCTCAAGTAGCAGCCGCGCTGCCAACGCTCTCTCCTCGTCGCACTCGCGGACTTAGCAGTCTGGCGTGCGTCGCTTCCTTCTCCGTACGTGTGGATACCTTGGAGATGCTGCATCTGGAGCACTTGGATCGGACGAGCCACACGTGCAAGTCAAGAAGGACGTGAGCAACTGAACTGCCTGCTACCCTCGACGCGTTCATCTACATCGAGACGGTTCCGCTGCATGCGCGTCTAGTAGTAATCCCGTGATCTCTGACAGCAGCAGTTCCTGTTTTGCGGGGAAAATTTTGTTTTGCGCTAGCGTAGCCACCCCGTTTCCCTTCATGTATGGTGATCATGATAATAGCCTCGGTTCACTCCCTTACCCAGCTAGCCAACAAACACCTGCATCAAGAAAATTTTATTTTGTAAATTAGAAAAAGGTTTTTCTGTTTCTGCATCAAGAAACACCTGCTTCTCCACCAGTATCAATTCTTTGGTCAACCAGTCCATGATTGTGATTAGTATGGAGAGTTTTTATGTTCTCTAGAAAAGTGACTATTATTGAATATATGGTCTACAACAAGTGAAGTTTTTTTTGTTCCGATATTTATTCATGTTAAATGATGACGACAGCCTGTTACCCTTTTGTTTGTTTAACTGTAATTTGTGTGTAGACACTTATTAATTGCACACATGATCCTCCATGTTATAAGCGATGTAGTTGGGACTTACCTTTTACTAATTATATATGGCATATATATTTTAAAAAGACGTTTATACACAGCTAAATGGAGACAATTTCTTTTTTCTAAAAAACTATACAGCTGCCTGAACATGGCTTTTGCATCACATTGATATGAACCAACTTAGGTCATTGTCTCGCTTGGCCCGGGAAAATTTCTAAGGAACTAGAACATGCATACAAGCCCACCAACAACTCCGTGCATCGTTGTTTCCCGTTGGCAAGTGCAGTGCGTTGCTCTATATGTCGCTTCAGCGATAGAATGACCAACCGTTGCGCTAGAGGCGGGCCCATCTATCAGCGACATGAGGGCGGAGAGTGGTGGCAACCATAGGAGGAAGGCGGTGTGAGGCACGAAGGTCAAAAGGAGCTTGCCACCGGTAGGGTTAGGGTTCAGGTTTTCAGGGTTCGGGTTGCCATGGTTTGGGCCTTCCATGGCCTCCGGTTGTAGAGGGAGGACCTTGGGCGAAGACAACAGGTTTTGGGTAGGGCAGCCAGGCGGCGGGATCGAGTCGCTGGCTGCGGGTGGTGGGACAAATTCGGTGGGCGGTGGCGGCCGGCGAGATCAAATCCGACAACAGTAGCTGCCAGAGATGGAGCATGTGGGCAGCGCAGGGGGCGACATGAGTGAAAGTCGGGAGGTTGAATATGATGGTGTGCGCGTGAGGATGAAGGCGACGATGGTGGGCATCATGGGCCGAAGTGGGCCCAACCGCACCAAGTGCAGTGCCGGTAAATAGTCTGTTGTTCATTTGCTTCCCTTTCAAGCTTTTCCTAACCACAAGAACAGCGATAAATTCCCCTTATGCTATTGAATATAAGGATGCCGGGATGAGGTATTTGAAGCTTGAACCATCTGATAAATTCCCCTAAAAATACGCTTAAAGGGCCTGTTAATATATATGCTATGGAATATAGGGATGCCCAAGCCTGGGCGAGGCATTTGAAGCTTCAACAATCTGATAAATTCCTCTAAAAATATGCTTAAAGGGCCTATTAATCTGTCGTGTCGAGACTAAAGGCGCGATGCAGCGATTCGAACTCAGACCTCTAACCTCATGTGCACCTTCTTTATCATCTCACGTGTACAATATATATGATTGACTAGGGAATGCAATCCCTATAGTAACTCATGAAGGACCGTTTAGGGCTTGTTTGGGAATTAGTGGAATGAACTGGAACCAAGGGCATTGGGGTGGAGGAATTTCCACTATAAGTCAAAATTTTCCAAAATCCCCTACAGTCCTCTTCCATACACTTGAATCCTCCATTTCTCAAACAAGCCGTTAGACTAATACTTTCATCACCGGTCTCATTTCGTTCGTGACCGTTGTTTCCAACCAAGACTACTACTACCACACGATGGCATTAGCATCCCCCTGGCCGCGTTAGTTAGATGCTAGCTCCGCCATTCTGGAACACACACTAGTTTTAGCAGAGATTCTCACAAGCAATACAATTACTTCGAGATGTGCCATGACAACATACTATCTTAGTTCAACCAAAACTGTTCGGCACCGATCTAGTCCCTTCGTTCCAAATTACTTATCATTTTTACTTTTTTAAATATATTCCATTTGTTATGCACATATACTATATATCTAGATGCATAATAAATGAATGTATCTAGAAAAGTCAAAATGACAATTTGGAACAGACAGACTTTTCCGGAGCATAGTATATATTATGCTGGTCTTTGAGGACCATAATGATCATAATAATTAATTAGCAGAAGACGGTTACTGTGCAAATGGCTGGGTATTGAATTGAATCTATAAAAGATCCGCAATGTTGTTTTTTAAGGGAAATCCGTAATGTTTTTAGAAAGGCAAAGCTGCAGCCCACAAGTACCTGGCCATGGAATTGATGGACCATCGTTCATTTCTAGCCCATGATGATATTTTGTCATGACCAAAATGTTGAATTCCGGAGGCCTGCGGCCCAAACAATCGGCAGCGGTTCGTCGAAGCTTGAAAAGCAGCGATGCATTTGCGCGAGGGCTAGAAATCCAACGGCTTTTGTAAAGTACTACTCCCTCCATCCTCAGAAGAGCGTTGTTCGTTTTCGTACCACAGATTTGACTGGGTTTGTAGAAATACATGGAACAATTGTGTCTCGAAATAAATTTTATAAAAAACTAAATTCAAATATCTATCTAACGATATTAATCCTGTAACATAAATATTAATAAATATTTTTATATATTTAGTCAAAGTTGTTTCTCGACAAGCGAAAACGACACTCTTTTGGGGACGGAGGGAGTATGTGATACCTCGTGTGATGCTGCAGAAATTTTTTAAACAAAATTGTAAGGTGCAATATAAAATTAGGAATACCAAAGTGATTTCAGGACAACATTCTTTTTTAGAAGGAAGATGTATTCATCTTAGAGCATTACACCAACCCTTTTCCAAATAGGACCTCAAAGAAAAGAAAAATTACAAAGAATTTCAAAACTCATGTTCATCTTCCTCAAAGCCTTCATAGATCCGTTCGTCACCGCCACCGAAGCCGCTCCCTAATCATCGCGGGCACCACAGTCAATCTCCACGAAGTGGAGGCCGCGGAGGAGGGCTTACTGCTAGGCGAATAAGCCGGGTACACTGCCTCCCAGGCGCATCAGCCAACTCCGGTACCAACGACGCATCCTTCGTATCCACCGCCGGCAACCCTAGCGAAGCTCAGATTTCCACCAAGGATGATCTTCCTCAAGATTAACAGGGACAGCAGCATCATCACCTGACAAAGACGACGATGCACTAGCCATCGACTCTAGGACAGATCTCCCCAACATCTTCATCGATGTCGGAGTAGATCGCCACCGGAACGGAAAAAACTGGGAGAAATTATTCCTCTGCAATGTTGTCGCTTCCGCATCGCCGATGCTGCCAGGAAAACCAAGCCGCAGAGGAGTCATGCTCCACCGTCAGAGTCTAACTCCACTGCCGAGGATCGGTGGTGAGCAAACCCTAGACCTAGATGGACTCAAATAAGACTCGATCTACTAAAAGAATGGACCCCCGCTCCCCTTTCCACTGGCTAGGAGGTCCGAGACGAGGGAGAACGGGGGCCGGAGGCAGGCGGCGGTGGCGGCGCAAGCCCCGGCAGCGGCAATTCCACCCGTGTCGCCCCTCAGGGGCGACGCGGGGGACGGACGGTTCCAAGGGAGCGAGTTTTCGAAACATTCTTTTATAAACAACATTATACATGGAAGTATGATAATTTTGTTGAGAGAGGACCATTCTAAATCAGAGGCGGATCTAGGATTAATTTTAGGAGAGGCTTTCCTCTCCTTCTTCTTTCTCTCGCCACTTCTTCACTCATTTTTCTTCCTCAAATTTGTAGAGGGCTCTATTGAATTTCCGGCGGTGGGGAGCTCGAGCCCCGCCCGCCCCACCGTTGGATCTGTCCCTGTTCTAAATTATTGATCCTATATATTTTTCTCTATTACGGGAATTTTGTAGCATGCTATTCACAGTAGCATGATATTAACCACAGAATATTGGTTGAAAAAAAATATATGTGGATGGTAACATGACGCATAGTGGACGGTAACATGTTGCATAGTGGATGGCGACATGGAATGTTAGCATGTTGAGAGAAATCTATCCATAAATTTTAGTAGGTCTCATATATAGTTGTTATAGACATGTCATAGTCAAATATTTGTACAGGCAAAGAATGGATTACACAGAATACAAATCGATGCATGCACAATACATCAATGACTGATGCCAATTAGATGTTGTTTCATGGTCTATATATCCATTTAACTTGAAAATTCTACATGCCTATCATAAACAAGATAAATCAATATGGACTAGTTCTGATCTCCCTTTGCACAAAACAAAGCATGAACTGCCTAAACCTCAAGTTCAGAATTCATGGGCCACAAACCGGCTACAACCGGTTCTAGAGTTTTTCCCTCCACCTTAGCTTCTCACAAATATCAAACCATCTACACCATGTGGGCCCAATTAACATCCCCAATACCCCGTAACATATCATTTTAATCCTTTTGATGACTACCATTACGTGCGACACACATGTGTTTATAATAATAATAATAATAATAATAATAATAATAATAATAATAATAATAATAATAATAATAATAATAATAATAATAATTTCAATTTTAATTTTAATATCAAAAATCCATTTACGATAAAAATTTTAGTTATCCTAGCGAATAGCTATTGATGTGGAGTGTCTGCACGCTGCCTGTCAGCTCAACCGACATGAGCCGATGGCCGGGACAGGTAGATTTGATGTGTGGGGTCGCCAAACCGTTCAATTCTAATGTCTAGTAAGAAATCAAATTGAATAGTTATGTGGAGTGTCTGCACGCTGCCTGTCAGCTCGCCCGACATGAGCCGATAGCCGTGACAGGTAGATTTGATGTGTGGGATCGCCAAACCGTTCAATTCTAATGTCTAGTAAAAAATCAAATTGAATAGTTATTTGATGTGGAGTGTCTGCACGTTGCCGTCAACTATACCTGAGCATTTTCGGGTCGGGCCGAAAAAATCCCAATTATTTTGGGTTGAAAAAAAATCTTTCCCATGACGTCCCATTAGGCAAGTCGGGCCTAGTTGTTTTGGATTGGGCTTGGGCTTGGGGCGGGCCACCTGCATAATTTAAACTATAAAATAGCCACAAATGTATATCAGGCTTGGTTCGGGTCAAAAATAATTTTATCGGGTTGTGAGATCTTTGCCCAAGCCCTATCCATTAAGGTTCATGGGCGGGCCAAACCCATCGAGCTTGGGCCGGGTCGGGTTGGGCTATTTTTTTCTCAGGTATACCGTCAGCTAACCCGACATGAGTCGATGGCCGTGACACTAGGCCAGAAATGATTTGTCCTAGCACTAGCAAATTAGCGTGCTGGCGGGTGCAACTATCAACCACTAGCAAAGTGGGTGCAGGGGCGCCGGGACAGCAACCGCCAGCATTGAAGCATCACTGCTGGCGGGCGACATAATCCACCCGCCAGCACAAATGGTACCATTTATGCTGGCAGACGAGTAATGTCGATCGCCAGCATAGGAGGTTTAGTGGGGGCGGCCTACATAAGCCAACTGCCAGCAGGGATCTTTACTACTGACGGCTTTCATATGCACCCGCCAACACAGTGAAGCTGAAAATAGCTTGAATTTGATACAAGTCACCAATATTTCAACATGCATGGACAGCAATAACAAGTAAAATTCAAACTGAAATAGCAACACAAACAACACCTTAGAAAGGTTTATTTCACACAAACAACATGCATGATGACAAATGTTTCAAAGCACACTTAAAACCAACACAAATTAAAGTACACAACAGTAGGGGCCTCACTCACAAATCAACACAACTTTGCCTCACTCAAATTTCTTCGACAGTCCGGCCGTGATATAGCTACCAAGCACTAAACCTATTATCAAGACCACAATAGCGATGATGGTGCCCTGCATGCAGAATCCTTGATTTTTGTTGCGCTTCTTCCGATAGCCAATTTCCGCCATAATTTCATTAAGTTTCCCTCTATGGTCTGCTAGTTCAAGCCTCGTTTCATTACTCGCTATCTTCAAATCACTCATCCCCACCTTCAGATCAGAAATGACACACTTCATCTGATTCCATTGTTCAAGAAATTCTGAATTTGCTTGTGGTGGCTCCTACACCTGCCCCGGCGGATACACAACACTAGACGGTTGTGCCGCTCCTGGTGCTGGCGTTGCACCAACTAAACTGCTGAACGACTGATAGTTTGGCGGAAGCAAATGAGGGTGAAAAATTTTCAAATGGTTGATGTATTGATTTTCATAATAAACTTCCTGACATGAGTTAGGGTCCCCCTAAAAGAATAAACAACAAATGTGGCTTTCATCAATAAATTGGATAATTCTATAGACATAAAATTATATCAACCAAATCATTAATAATCGACAATTGTGGATAATTCTATATCTACCGAATTACTAATAATCAACAAATCCTACTAATATTATATCAACTGAATCAACAATAATCAACAAATCCTACTAATATTATATCAACCGAATCAATAATAATCAACAAATGCTACTAATATTATATCAACTAATAATCAACTAATAATCACTAATATTATATCAACTGAATCAGTACTAATCAAATGAATTAGGGCATGAGATGAAAAACAAACCAAGTGGTTGTTCGGGCACTTGTAGATGATGCTATTTGCCTTGGTCTTGTACCAAATTAACCGGAGCTGACATGACGGGCAGATCAGCAGGGGGAGAGGCACGAATTGGCTAAGGTTGGGCGTGACGGAGCTGCTCGCCATGCGACGGCGGTGAACCTGCTCGACGTCGGTCGAGGAACTGGAGGTTGAAGAGTGGGTCCACAGTTTGCCGACGGCGGCTGAGGCGGCGGCGCGCGCGCGAACCTCACGAGCGGCGGTGGCGGGGTACAGGGTCGGTTGCGGCTGCTTGCGGCGGCGGCTAGGGTTGGGAGCGAGTGTGTGAGTGAGTGAGTGAGTGAGTAGTTGAGTCAAAGCCCGTTCCGACCGAAGATATTCAGACAAGTGTGTTGGCGGTTATGTCGGGCATACACCCCGGGTACTCATGCAAGGAAGGAGGAAGAGTTGAAGACGGACTCCTACTAGAATTCCCCTGTACTCCTACTAGGACTCGCTCTGTGTAATCCTACTAGGACTCCTACCCTGTAACCAACTAGGAACCCGCCCCTGGACTATATAAAGGAGGGCCGGGTACCTAGGAGACATCCCCAATCCCTCCAGGGACAACCCAACACCAAGCGCAGGGCGCCATACTTGATCCCCCAAACAGGACGTAGGGTTCGCCACCTTGGCAACCCAAACCTGTATAAATCTTGTGTCCCGTGTCCTTGCGCATACCTTCGAGTTCTCGGTCTCCCGATCACGATCCCCACCGCACAATCTACTACCTCAGGTACCCCCTTGGTAGGTTTGCCGGTCTAGAACACCGATAGCTGGCGCGCCAGGTAGGGGTGATCATCACCACCGGGCGAATTCGAAGGACCCTCGTCAACAAGATCAATCTACTCGTCGACTCGCCGAGATCCATTGAAGCAAGTCACCTTGCTCTTGTCAAAGCGGAATCAATTTTCCTACGCCGCGCTTCCGGTTGCGTCGGCACGTCGCGCGGCTCGTCAGGCGGCTCGTCGCGCCGCTCGTCGTCGACTACTCCGCCTCGCGCGGCTCGTCGTCGACTACTTCGTCTTCGCCGCGCGTCCGGGTGCCTCGGCACGTCGCGCGGCTCGTCGCGCCGCTCGTCGTCGACTACTCCGCCTCACGCGAGGCTCGTCGTCGACTACTTCGTCTTCGCCGCGCGTCCGGGTGCCTCGGCACGTCGCGTGGCTCGTCATGTGGCTCGTCGCACCGCACGTCGTCGACTACTTCGCCTTCGCCGCGCGTCGGGTGCTTCGGCACGTCGCGCGGCTCGCCATGCGGCTCGTCGCGCCGCTCGTCGTCGTCCACTACTTTGTCTTCACCGCGCGTCCGGGTGCCTCGGCATGTCGCGCGGCTCGTCATGCGGCTCATCGCGCCGCTCGTCGTCGTTGACTACTTTGTCTTCACCACGCGTCCGGGTGCCTCGGCACGTCGCGCGGCTCGTCATGCGGCTCGTCGTGCCGCTCGTCGTCGACTACTCCGCCTCGCGCAGGCTCGTCGTCGACTACTTCGTCTTCGCCGCGCATCCGGGTGCCTCGGCACATCGCGTAGCTCGTCATGCGGCTCGTCGCGCCGCTCGTCGTCGACTACTTTGTCTTCGCCGCGCGTCCGGGTGCCTCGGCACGTCGCACGGCTCGTCATGCGGCTCGTCGCGCCGCTCGTCGTCGTCGACTACTTTGTCTTCGCGCGCGCGCCTCGGTGCCTCGGCACGTCGCGCGACTCGTCATGCGGCTCGTCGCCCGCTCATCGTCGACTACTCCTCCTCGCGCAGGCTCGTCGTCGACTACTTTCTCTTCGCCGCGCGTCCGGGTGCCTCAACACGTCGCGCGGCTCGTCATGCGGCTCGTCGCGCCACTCGTCGTCGACTACTCCACCTCGCGCAGGCTCGTCGTCGACTACTTCATCTCTGCCGCGCGTCCGGGTGCCTCGGCACGTCGCGGGCTCGTCATGCGGCTCGTCGCGCCGCTCGTCGTCGACTACCGCGCCTCGCGCGAGCTCGTCGTCGTCGGCGCTTTGCCTCCGCCGTGCGTCCCGGTGCCCCGGCACGTCGCGCCGCTCGTCGTCGACTACTCCGCCTCGCGCGGGATCGTCGTCGACTACTTCGTCTCCGCCGCGCATGCGGGTGCCTCGGCACGTCGCGTGGCTCGTCATGCGGCTCGTCGCGCCGCTCATCGTCGACTACTCCGCCTCGCGCGAGCTCGTCGTCGTCGACTACTTTGCCTCCGCCGCGCGTCCCGGTGCCCGGCACGTCGCGCGGCTCGTCACGCGGCTCGTCGTGCCGCTCGTCGTCGACTACTCCACCTCGCGCAGGCTCGTCGTCGAATACTTCGCCTCCGCCGCGCGTCCGGGGTGCTTCGGCACGTCGCGCGGCTCGTCATGCGGCTTGTCACGCCGCTCGTCGTCGACTACTTTGTCTTCGCCGCGCGTCCGAGTGCCTCGGCACGTCGCGCGGCTTGTCATGCGGCTCGTCGCGCCGCTCGTCGTCGTCGACTACTTTGTCTTCGCCGCGCGTCCGGGGTGCCTCGGCACGTCGTGCGGCTCATCATGCTGCTCGTCGCGCCGCTCGTCGTCGACTACTCCGCCTCGCGCGAGCTCGTCGTCGACTACTTTGCCTCGGTGCGCGTCCGGTGCCTCGGCACGTCGTGCGGCTCGTCGCGCCGCTCGTCGTCGACTACTCCGCCTCGCACAGGCTCGTCGTCGACTACTTCGTCTCCGCCGTGCGTCGGGGTGCCTCGGCACGTCACGTGGCTCCTCATGCGGCTCGTCGCGCCGCTCGTCGTCGACTACTCCGCCTCGCGCGAGCTCGTCGTCGTCGACTACTTTGCCTCCCGCCGCGCGTCCCTAGTGCCCGGCACGTCGCGCGGCTCGTCACGTGGCTCGTCGCGCCGCTCGTCGTCGACTACTCCACCTCGCGCGGGCTCGTCATCGACTACTTCGCCTCCGCCGCGCGTCCGGTTGCCTCGGCATGTCGCGCGGCTCGTCATGCGGCTCGCCGCGCCGCTCGTCGTCGACTACTCCGCCTCGCGCGAGCTCGTCGTCGACTACTTCGTCTTCGCCGCGCGTCCCGGGGTGCCTCGGCACGTCGCGCGGCTCGTCATGCGGCTCGTCGCGTCGCTCGTCGTCGACTACTCCACCTCGCGCAGGCTCGTCGTCGACTACTTCATCTTCGTCGCGCGTCCGGGTGCCTCGGCACGTCGTGTGGCTCGTCATGCGGCTCGTCGCGCCGCTCGTCGTCGACTACTCCGCCTCGCGCAGGCTCATCATCAACTACTTCGCCTCCGCTGCGCGTCCGAGTGCCTCGGCTCGTCGCGCGGCTCGTCACGCGGCTCGTCGCGCCACTCGTCGTCGACTACTCCGCCTCGCGCAGGCTCGTTGTCGACTACTTCGCCTCGCCCAGGCTCGTCGTCGACTACTCCGTGCGCCGCGACTTCGTCTTGCGGCCACGCTGGCTCTACTTCATCCACGCCGTGCGTCGTGACTACTTGTCTCATCGGCAACACTGGCTCTACTTCGAGTATGCCGCGCGCCGCCACGACGTCGTCTTCCGGTCGCATCGCGTCGACCTTTCATTTTGACTAGTTTTCCAAACTAGTCGAGAACGGCAGTCACGCCCCCAACAACTAGTCGGAATCAACTCTGACTAGTCAACTTCAACAACAACCGTTGCGGCTCCATCGCCGACCGCCACGGCTTCATCATCAGTCTGCCCAGGCAGCAACAGCTAAGTCATTTATTTAAATGATTAATGTTCTCTTGGCTTGTTCTCCTCATCATGTAGGACTACTTGCCGACTACTCATTTGTGTACGCTTCTCGGCGGGTTTTCACGGGAGCTACACTCTGCTGACTACTCTTGGGTTATACCAATCAAGTCACCACGAGTCTACTTCATCAACTCGGGGGCTATCCCTAGGAGGCAGCTTCTAAATTCCGCTCCGTGCGGCAACTCAAAGTCGACTTCTAAAGTCGCATTCTAAAGTCCGCTCCGTGCGGCAACTTAAAGTCGACTCCGGTCGCATCTTCGCCTGCTTCGGTGGCATACTACGTGTGTAAGCTTCGATGGAACCTAGATGTAAGTGGACCTCGGGTCCTGGCGACGATGGAACCTAGCTGCACGTGGTCTTCACGCTCTGTACCATGGGTCCAAGTACCCTAAGTACTCACGCTCCATACCTTGGGTCTGAAATCCATGGCCCAGGTACACAAGTCGACTCCGGTCGCACCTTCAGGTCCACTACGGTGGCACCCGTACCTTGGGTCTGAAATCCATGGCCTAGGTACACAAGCCAACTCCGGTCGCACCCTCAAGCCCACTCTGGCGGCAACTGTACCTTGGGTCTGAAATCCATGGCTCAGGTACTTAAGCCCACTTCGGTGGCACAAGCCCGCTCTGGCGGCAATCGTACCTTGGGTCTGAAATCCATGGCTCAGGCACCCAAGCCCACTCAGGTGGCACAAGTTGACGCTAACGGTCGCATCCAAGCCCACTCCGGTGGCACAAGCCGAATTCGGTCGCAATCTTAAGCCCGCTTCCGGCGGCAAAACTACTTGTTTTCTCTGATTTTTTATTCGCTTTGGCTTTCTGGGAAGTGCTTTTTCGTTTTTTGCATGTTAAGTCCACCCCGCGTGGCACAAAGTCGACTATTGTAGTCGCATCTGAAAGTCCGCTCCGCGCGTTACCCTAAAGTCGACTTCTAAAGTCGCATATCAAAGTCCGCTCTGTGCGGCAACTAAAGTCGACTTCTGTTTTCAAGTCGCATCTCAAAGTCCGCTCCGCGCGGCACAAAGTCGACTTCGGTTCTCTCGCATCTCAAAGTCCGCTCTGCGCGGCAACTAAAGTCGACTTCGGTCGCATCTAAAGTCCACTTCGCGCGGCACAAAGTCGACTTCGGTTTTCAAGTCGCATTCTAAAGTCCGCTCTGCCGGCATCTAAAGTTGACTTCGGTCGCATCTAAAGTCCGCTCTGACGGCACGACTACTTCTCAAGCTCCACGGCTCGTCGCCAAGCTACTACTCGGAATCTCTCCAGCTCGAGGGCTGCACTCAAATTACTACTCGAGGATGACTCCAGTAGACTTCGCTCGCTCTCAAGCTCGGGGGCTCGCACCAATAACTACTCGACGTGGCTCATACGGCTCTCTTATCTCGGGGGCTACACGCTGCAGGAGTACTCGGATGATGGCTTTCGCGAACACTGAAGACCCTTGGATTGATTACCTAATCATTTCAAGGCTCTGGGGCTACTATGCTACACCCATCGTTCAATTTTTTCAAGACGGAAGATTCAGAATCACGACTGACCCTCAGCTAGAGTCTGTGACTCAACCTAAGGCTCGGGGGCTACTCCATATGGAATGCGATTTTGCAACCGCACTTCCATATAAATCTCGACTTCAAGACAAATGAGCTGGACCACCTTCCAGCCTCACGGCAGTTCAAGTACTATTGAAGACTTCTCCAAGCAGTACTCGAGGACGCTCAAGAACTACTCAAAGAGGCTTCAAGACTACTCGAACTACTACTCTCGACTCCAACGTGCTCGGGGGCTTGTCGGGCATACACCCCGGGTACTCATGCAAGGAAGGAGGAAGAGTAGAAGACGGACTCCTACTAGAATTCCCCTGTACTCCTACTAGGACTCGCTCTGTGTAATCCTACTAGGACTCCTACCTTGTAACCAACTAGGAACCCGCCCCCTGGACTATATAAAGGAGGGCCGGGTACCTAGGAGGACATCCCCAATCCCTCCGGGGACAACCCAACACCAAGCGCAGGGTGCCATACTTGATCCCCCAAACAGGACGTAGGGTTCGCCACCTTGGCAACCCGAACCTGTATAAATCTTGTGTCCCGTGTCCTTGCGCATACCTTCGAGTTCTCGGTCTCCCGATCACGATCCCCACTGCACAATCTACTACCTCGGGTACCCCCTTGGTAGGTTTGCCGGTCTAAAACACCGACAGGTTAGCTTAATAAACCACCAGGAGAGGTATCAGTGTTGGCGGTTGGCTTAATAGCCCGCCGGAAGAGGTATCAGTGCTGGCGGGTGGCATAAGCTGCCGCCAGCATTAATGGACACAGTATTGGCCGTTAACATAAGGCACCTGTCAGCGCAGAGATTACTACTGGCGGTTGCCTTATGCCAACCGCCAGCACTGCGTCTTCTATAAATATAGGTCAGCTCCTTCTTCTCACAACCTTCCAATGGCGCTGTGCCCGAGAGGAGCTCGAGAAAAGCTCCAAAAACACCAAAACTAGGGGGAAGGTTTTGCTCTTGATTTTCTTGGAGGAGGTGGCTATATAAGGTGAGTTAGTGCTATTTTAACCTTAGTTTTCTCCTTTTATTAATGATTTCTATGTAGATAGAGATCTAGATCTAGACCTAGGGTTATCTAGGAGAGAGGGGAGTGAAGAGAGATCTTGTTTTAAATAGCTTTAGATTTAAATTGTTAGTTTGTCAATGCAACATATTTAAATGTTCATAATATAGAAGCAAGTTATATTAAATTATATAAGTTATTAGTTTGTCATTAATAGCAAGTTTACATTATAGAAGCAATTATATTAAATTATTATTGCAATTATAGAAGCAAGTTTACATATTAAATTATTAGTTTGTCATTAAAATTACTAGCTTCAATAATTTAATTTATAGAATTTTGTTTTGTTTCCGTTTTTTACATATTAAATGAAGCATAGAGCATACGGAGTTTATAATAGAATTACTTTTATAGGTTATTTAAGATGAAACATAGAGCATGGATGTATGGCATACAGAGAAATTCGTCTACATTCTTGACAGAGTTAACAAACTTTCTTGAGGTTGCGCAGAAGCATGCCCAAATTTCTAGGACAAAGAAAATACATTGTCCATGTTGTGATTGTTGCAACAAAATTGTGTGGTAAGATATTAATGCCATCAAGATGTATTTGATAAAGCCTGGTTTTGTGAAAGGATACAAAACTTGGTCCCACCATGGTGAAGCAGAAAATACTTTCAATAATGCAGACATCGGCACCAGGTATGATGAAGTGGGTGATGAAGATGCAGATGAAAATAATCATGTCATGATGGCTGATGCTTTTGGCTGTGAAGATCAAAATGATCATCAAACAGATGCACCACAGGTGGACGAGGAATGTGTTGTTGATATGGAAGAAATGTTGCGCCACACGGAACCGGAGGTGTTGCTAGGGAGTGCTAAAGGGTTAGAAAATTTTCAGACACTAAAGAAGGCAACAAAGGACCGTATGTATGAGGGTTGTGGGAAGGAGTGGACCGTGTTGCATTTCATGCTCCATCTTCTGATTGTGAAGGCAAATTCGGATGGTCGGACAATAGTTTTAACGAACTCCTTACTTTGCTGGCTAATCTACTCCCGAAGCCTAACTTGGTCCCAAGAAACACATATGAAGCAAAGAAGATTATCAACCCATTGAAGATGCGAGTGCAAAGAATACATGCATGTAGGAATCATTGCATATTGTACCATGGTGACTATGCAGAACTGGAGAAGTGTCCAAATTGCGATGCTAATCGTTACAAAAGTAATGCCGATTTTGCTGTGGAACGGGTCATTGCATCTAAAGGCACGAAGAGGAAGGTGGGTGGAAAGAAAAGTGTATTGACACTGCTACTCAACGTAAAGTCCCTGCATTGGTGATGTGGTACTTGCCGGTGGAGGATCGTCTAAAGCGATTGTTCTCGAACCCAAAGACCACTGAACTAATGACTTGGCACGCAGATTGCCCAGAGAAGTATGATGGGAAGCTTCGACATCCTTCTGATGCTCGGCAGTGGAGGACCTTTGATTCCAAGCACAAAGAGTTTAGAGAAGAAAAAAGAAATATAAGGTTCGCGTTAAGTACAGATGGTATGAATCCATTTGGTGAAAGAAGCAGCACACACGGCACATGGCCAGTGTTGATGACCATATACAACCTCCCCCTGGCTATGTCACAAGAGAAAGTTCCTTTTGCTTACCATTCTAATCCAAGGACCGAAGCAACCTGGTATTGATATAGATGTCTTCCTGGAGACATTGATGGTAGAAATGGAGAAGTTATGGAAACATGGGGTTGAGATGTGGGATGAGTACAAAAGGGGGGCATTCACACTTAAGGCAATTATCTTTGTTACCATTAATGATTACCCTGCCCTATTTTCTTTGTCTGGTCAGAAAAAACGAAAAACAGGTTGTGTAGTTTGTTTGAATGGTACAATATCTGTGTACCTGAAAGGATCTCAGAAGACAGTGTATATGGGGCATAGACGTTGGCTACTAAGGACTCACAAGTACCGTAAGATGGCAGACTATTTCAATGGAAAGATTGAGAAAGACTCTTTTGCCCCACAACCGGCCACCGGTAGAACCGTATTTGAAATGTGTCAGAAGGTCAAGTTTAAACTTGGTAAGAAATCAAAAGGTGATGTTGATGATAATTCAAAAGGGGGAAGGAAGGAGGCCGAAACTACAGAAAACATTGACGTGCCTTTCAAGAAGATGTCTATATTTTTTAAGTACTTGCCATACTGGGAAGATTTGACAGTGTGTCATGCCATTGATGGGATGCATCTTCAGAAAAATGTGTTTGAAAGCACAATGGGATTCTTAGGCTTAACAGGAAAGGTAAAGGACGGACTGAAGTCGCGTAATGATCTTGTTGACCTAAAAATTAGGCAAGAACTCCACCCACAACCACGTCCTAATGGTAAGCAGTACCTTCCACCTGCTAGCTTCAACTTAACACAACATGAGAGGTTTGCTATCTGCAAATGCTAGCGCAGGCTGAAAGTGCCAACCGGATTCTCATCCAACATCCGATCATTGGTCTCGTTGAAGGACATGACACTTACTGGTTGTAACTCTCATGACTGTCATGTGATGATTACTGTTTTTCTTGCGATTGCGATCCGAGCTGTCAAACTAGTATTCCTTAAGATGGTCATCACAAGGATGTGCTACTTTTTCAACGTCATTTCGCAGAAAGTGGTAGATTGTGTAGAGTTGGCAAGGCTTCAGCTGTTTATGTCAGAAACTCAAGCCCAGCTCGAGATGTGGTTCCCTCCGTCATTTTTTGATATCATGGAACATCTAATGATCCACATGGTCGAGCAAATTCGAACTAGGACCTATGTACTTTCATCAGATGTGGACGTACGAACGGTTCATGTCGATTCTCAATGGATACATGAGAAACAAGGCATTTCCAGAGGGAAGCATGATCGACAGCTACCATACAGAAGAGAGTGTTGATTGTTGCATAAACTACATAAAAGATAAGAGAGCGATCGGTTTACCGGAATCTCAACACGAAGGCAGATTGTCAGGGAAAGGGACCATTGGAAGGAAAAGATTCATTGACGAGGACAACCAACAACTGGAGAAAGCACATGCTAGTGTTCTGCAACAACTTGCAATAGTGGAGCTATTTATCGTGCAACACGAAAATGAGATTCGTGAGGAAAATGATAGTCGGACCGAGGATTGGGTCATCAAAGAGCAAAAGCGTCGTTTCCCATCATGGTTAAAGGAACATGGGCATCTATTTCAAGGAAATTCCATAGATGACACAACGTTGACCAGGTTGGCGGCTGGTCCGTCAAGCAATGTTACCTCATGGCAAGCATACGAAATTAATGGGTACACCTACTATACGAAGGCGAAAGACAACAAGAGTGTCGCGTATCAAAATAGAGGTGTTCGCATAGATGCGATTGATAAATCCGGAAACAACATCACTTACTACGGGTTCATAGAGGAAATATGGGAACTTGACTGTGGAGAGAATATCAGGTTCCCCGTGTTTCGGTGCCAATGGGTCAAACACCTGAATGGCGTCACAGATGACAATTATGGGTTGACACTTGTAGAACTTGCCAATGTAGGTTACAAAGATGATCCATGGGTACTCGCCGAGCGTGTTGCACAAGTTTTCTACATAGCTGATCCTATGAATGTGAAGAAGCACATTGCCGTCTCCGGAAAACAAAGAATTCTAGGAGTAGAAGGTGTAATTGATGTTGAGGACTACAATCAGTTCGAGGAACTAGTCTTGTTCAAAAATCATGAGAAGAGAATAAAAAAATTGAAGCTAGCATTCCTAAATTAGAGAAGCCATGGTTACGTACAGATTGTGAAAGGAGAATTGTTAAAGGATAAACTTGCACTTCTTATTAGTCGGGCATGATGTATCACTTGTACGACTTTATATAATTAGTGTTGTTGTAAGACTTTCAATCAATTTATGAGAGTTTTGGAAGTTTTGATGAAATGGAAATACCACATGAATTATGGAAATTATGGTTTCAATTAGTGTTTGAATATTTGAATTTATGTATATGAGGTGTTTTGTCATAAAAAAGGTTTGCATTTGAAAAGGTTAGTTCAAATGAGACTCTAGAGTTAAACAACCTATAACTCATTAGGTATATGAACCTATTTGAACTAACCTTTTCTAACTAGGACTTCTTTTACAAAAAACACACCCCCTATACTTAAATTCAAATATTTTATGATACCTTGGGAAGTTTCAATGAAATTTGAACAATTTAAGCCCCTACTTCAAATTTTGCAAATTATGGAAAACACTATGTTGGCGGGCTCTTAAGAAACCGCCAGCGGTGAGACACACCACTGGCGGTTATCATAATTCAACCGCCAGCACAGTGGTTTGCCAAAATTTGAAAATTTGAAATCCTGGCCTGAAAATGTTCAAAATTCTTTGAAACTTCCAAAAATTGTCATAAAATATTTGAATTTATGTATATGAGGTGTTTTGTTACAAGAAAAGGTTTGAATTTTAAAAGGTTAGTTCAAATGAGACTCTAGGGTCAAACAACAACTCATTAGGTGTATGAACCTAGAGTCCTATTTGAACTAACCTTTTCTAACTAGGACTTATTTTACAAAAGCACACTCCCTATAGTGAAATTGAAATATTTTATGATACCTTGGGAAGTTTTAATGAAATTTGAACAATTTAAGCCCCTGTTTCAAATTTTGCAAATTATGGAAAACTCTATGCTGGCGGTTGTCATAAGTCAACCGCCAGCACAGTTGTTTGCCAAAATTTGAAAATTTGAAATCCTGGCATGAAATTGTTCAAAATTCTTTGGAACTTCCAAAAATTATCATAAAATATTTTAACTTATTTATAGGAGGTGTTTTGTCATTTTAATTTGAAAAGGTTTGTATTTGAAAAGTTAAGTTCAAATTCTTTCAAGTAACAGCACTGGCGGGCGTTTATGATAACCGCCAACGAGAATTTTCACCACTGGCGGTCGCTTAAGTGACCCGCTTGTGGTAAGGATCACCGCTGGCGGTTGCCTAATGTGACCCACCAGTGGTGACCTACCGCTGGCGGTTGCCTTATGTGGCCCGCCAGTGGTGATTCTATCTATATATACACGAGACGCGATCTCGAAAATTTTGTAAGTCTAGCGCGAAAATGAAACGACGCCGTGAGGCTGCCAAATTTTCCCACTGAGCGCCGCCGTCGTCCCCGACCGCTGCCGCCCCTCCGACAAGCCCTCCGTCCTCCAGGAGTGCCCGACCGACCTCCACGAGCGCCCCACCGTCGTCCGCGAGGGCCCCGCCCCTTCTCCCCGTGGACCGCCGCCGGCTTCCGCTAGGGCACCGCCCCTTCTTCCGTGGACCGCCGGCCGCGCCGTCGTCCGCGGTCGCCCCGCCGACCGATGACCTCCTCCTCGAGCGCCACCGCCCCTCTTCCCTACCGGGATGACGTCCTCCTCGCCGCCGGCCGCTTCCCCAACCGCCGGCCGGCAGAACCGCCGCCGATCGCTCCGCCGCCGCCGACAAGCACCGCCGCCGCCTCCGCCGATAGCTCCGCCGCCCCCGCCAACCGCTCCGCCGCCCCCGCTCGCCACCGACACCTCATCTCCTCACCGCTCGGCACGCATGGAGGCCGGGGATGGGGCCGGCGGCGTAGCAACGACAGCCCCGGCTTGGTTGGTTTTTTTTCTTTTTTTCAAAATGCAATTACATGTGTTAAAATGTGGATAAATAAATTGTGGATAAATTCAATTACATGGACCGTAGATAAATAGATTTAAAAATGTTACAAATGGACTATGGATTTAATTTTATTAGTTTTGTTGTATAAATAATTAAATATGGACTATGGATTGTGGATAAATAGATTTATTTTATAAAAATGGATTATGCATTTTGTATAAATAGATTTTTTAGAAGTATGGACTATGGATTGTATCTAATTTTTAAATAGATTTATTATATAAAAATGGACTATGGATTTAATTTTATAAAAAATTAAATATGGACTATGGATTGTGGATAAATAGATTTATTTTATAAAAATGGATTATGCATTTTGTATAAATAGATTTATTATAAGTATGGACTGTGGATTGTGTCTAATTTTTAAATAGATTTATTATATAAAAATGGACTATGGATTTAATTTTATTAGTTTTGTTGTATAAATAATTAAATATGGACTATGGATTGTTGATAAATAGATTTATTTTATAAAAATGGATTGTTGTATAAATATGGACTATGGATTATTGTATAAATATGGACTATGGATTATGGATTATCTATGATCAAATGTTAACAGTGAACAATCCGGTGAGGAGGAATCTAGTGATAGTGGTATAATTGGAGACTATGAAACTCCCTCTGAGTACGAACCAAGCGAACCACGACCTCGTAGGCGTCCTGAAGACGATGATGTTGATTACGAACCAAGTGATAATGAGGTCTGCATGCACATTCACACAAATTAATGTTTGTTTATTCAATTAAGATATACTTTAAATAGTGTTTTATGTGTGGAACAATCACCGATCCCCGCGACGACGTCGTAGAGCATCTAACATTCGTGCCCAAGAGGCAGAAGTCATTTCAGAACCACAACCTTCGGGTACTACTAGTTCTAGTAACCTGAAAAAGAAACGTGGTCATAGAAGAAGAAACCAGATCCCTGAAAGAGGACAACTTGTGATAGAACGGTTGGGTGACAAAGGTGAGCCTATCGAACCTAAGGGGATAGCTTCTAGGTTTCGGAACATCGTTGGTGCAATTGTCAGAGACCAATTGGCGTCTTGGATCACAACTACTAATTGAAAGAGAGTCCCTAAGGCCACGAAGGATGTATTATGGGATAAAGTGAAAGAAAAGTTTGTTTATCCGGAAGGTACAGAAAATGCAGGTAGAACTTTTGCTGAGGGCCTTTGTGGAAGAGCTCTTAGGAATTGGAGGTCTACACTTAATACTGAATTTGTCCAGAAAGGAAAGGATTCTAGGGATGTGTATGGTAACATTCCGCTAGCAGTCTGGGAAGAATTCGTAGATCAGAAGAAGATGGCAGAAGCAGTAGCTCTGAGCGTCCAACAAAAGGAGAAGGCTATGAAAGCTGCTGAGAACCCCCATCGCTTGGTTTCGGGAGGATATACTGCCAAAATGGCAAAATGGAGGAAGGAGGAAGAAGAAAGGAGGGTAGCTGATTTACCAACTATTTTTGAAGGCATGGATGAGCGTAGAAGGAATTAGATCCTTGCTCGAGTTCCGGCTATAGCACCTGATGGTAATGTTTCATTCCAGAAGCCCTCAACAGAACAAATTTATCAGAAGATGGAAGAACTTGCGAAAATGCAAAAGAAAGGTCTTTTCGTGCCCGACAAGGAGAAAGATATGCTAACCGCCGCGATCGGAACGCCTGAGCACCCTGGCCGTGTTCGAGGGATTTCTTCTACCTTGCCCTGGGGTAAAGCATTTCGTGAACACCGATCAAGTTGTAAAAAGTGAGACCGTTATAAGAAGAAGCTTGAAGACAAGATGAGAGAAATTGCCAAGCAAGAATTGATAGGCTTCTTCATACAACAACAACAAGCTTCTGTTGGGCCAAGTGCAGAGAATCTAATATCTGGTGGTTCTGGACAGGTTCCTCCAAACTTGATGCTTGCTCAGATTGGAGCCATCCCGACTCCAAGTAGTGTTGGTTCTATTGCTAACGCCAAGCATCCTGTGGATGACATTGTAGAGGATACACCATGCAAGTTGGTTATTCCATATGGAAGAAAACTAGATAAGTTTCGAGAAGTTGGGACAGCTATGGCCCTAACGGGTCGTGTGTTTCTGAATCCACTACTGCCAGAGTACGCATGGGTTCAAGTTGTTTCGGTTTCTAATGAGTCGCGTGAGATTGATATCCCTACTGAGGATGGGATGGAGCTTCTCGGTGATGCGAGGAACCAATACATACTGTGGCATTGTCGAGATATCATACTTAATGCATCACCAAGTCCCTGCTTGCAACCTAGCCAAGAACAAGTACCCCCCAGGATCCAGATGCTGCAATGGTCGAGTACACAATGGGTGGGGAACATGGAGGCAGTAACAATGACAACAACATGCCACAAACTCCTCCGACGTCAGGGGCAGGGGCATCATCATCTCCGAAATCTATTCCAAGACCACAAACTCCTCCGACATCAGGGGCACAGGCAGGGACATCATTTCCGAAATCCGTTCCAAGATCACCATCTCCTCCGACATCAGGGGCGGGGGCAGGGGCAGGGGCATCATCATCTCCAAAATCTGTTCCAAGACCACCATCTCCTCCGCCATGTCCAAGACCACCATCTCCTCCTCCAGCAACCAAGACGCCAACAACAATATACCGGATGATAAACTCATATGAACCAAAGACGAAATCATCTGATGTTGACTTGTTCGTGAAAGTACTAAAGAATAAACCTAAACGGGCTCCAACGTCCGGTAAAGAATCACCTAATGTTCAAGTACTCAAGAAGGCACTAGATGAAAAGTCTTTATCCCGCACCTCTTTTCAAAAACAAAAGGAGGAGCACATAAGTATGTTTTCGTCGGATGAGGTGCTCGACAAATATGAGCATGGCAAACCATTCTTGTTTAGGTGGCAATTGAACGAAGGGCCGTCAGAATTGTTGAGGCTGCATACTTGGATCATGCACACCATGTAGAAAGGCATTCACACTATCACCGCCAATCTCCCGAAATGGGTGTTCAGTAGCTCTTTTGAATGGAAGGTTGCAAACGTTTTCCCCGATTTGCATGTGATGTTTCGTCGTGAAAAACTCGACATCAACCTCGTCACCATTTGGTCCATGTAAGTCAACATCCCTATATGACATCCAAATCTATTGAATCCCATATGTATTGTTATCACCATCCTAAGTAAACGTTTTTGCAGGATGCAAGCGTCTGATGAAAAGAAGACAAATGGGAGGTGGAAGGTAGCATATGTTGACCCGCAACAAGTAAGCCAGTCACAACACACGTTCATAATGAGGGATCAACTAAGAAAGCAAATAGAGGAAGAAGCAAAGACACCAAAAGAGAAGGAAGACGTAATAAAGGGTTATGAGAAAGCTAAACTTCACGAAGTGTCTGTATACATTGCAAGGGTCATGAGGAAAAATCAACATAAGGATTCTATCAAGTTTGCTTACCATTTTGAGTAAGATCCTTTAAATAACTATTTCATCATTTGCCTTCATTTTTAGTCTATTTATATTAATTATTTTAATTTTATGCAGTGACCATTTCATTTGCTTTCACATGTGTTCGAAGTTGGGAACTGTGGGGGTCTTCGACTCATTACACTATTCAGAGGCTTCTTACAAGAAAATCATTGATATTATAAGAAAGTAAGACAACTAAGTGCAATATATAATCACTACTGCGTGTATCGGCTATATTTCAAATTGTATTACTAACTTATGTCTTTGTATCCTTAAAGTGCGTTTAGGCTATACATACTCAATGGCGGGGAGCACAAGAAGAAAAAACTGGTGATACGACATGCCAAATGGGTAAGAACACTTCTGTTAATAATTACCAAGCATTTTTATTAGAGTTGTACATTTCTATTAATTAGTACCGATCATTTTTTATTTGTTTACAGTGCTACAAACAACCTCCTGGCAGTGTGCTATGTGGATATTATGTGTGTGAGGTTTTGCGAAATAATGGGAGGTACTGGACGAATCCTGAAGACGTAAGCCTCTTGTTTGTACACAACTATGTATGTGCTAATTATGGTCCTGATGGTAATGCATAACAATCTTCATTTATTGTGTTTACGTGCAGATGCCTACCATTGAGGGATCATGGGGGCAACTTGGTGACAATCAAATCACCAACATTTGTGCGGACATGGCGAGATTCATCCTACGTGAGATTTGCCACGAGGATGGAGAATTCTTCGATAAAGAAGAAGTTTTGACATTAGATGATGTAGAAAGGTTACGTAGATGGGTGTCTTAAGGTTATCTATTATGCACAATGTTTTGTAATGTGACTTATGTATAAATTTTGTATTTAGTTTGGATTGTGTGTTTGTGAGACATATATTTGGATTTGGTGGTGAAATACAAATTAAATTACAGTAAATTAAAGTGAATTTAGCATACAAATGCCAATGTGAAAAAAATAATAGACGAAAATGACAAATTATATACAAATAATAAACAATTATGGGGAATTATATAGGAAATGAGAAAATGCTTTCTGTGGCGGGCGGTCTAAGCAACCGCCAGCAAAGATGAATTTTGTGCCGGCGGGCGTCCTAAGAAACCTCCAGCACTGATGGCATTTTTGCTGGCGGGCTGCTTAAGTAACCGCCAGCGCTGATGAGATTTGTGCTGGTGGTCGTTTAAGTGACCCGCCAGGACAAATGGCTCGTCTTGGCGGGCCCGGCCCACCCGCCAGCACAAAGGGCCATTTCTACTGGCTCAAAGTTGCTGGCGGGTGCCTCACCCGCTAGCAAAAACCGGTTTTAGCCGCCAGGACAAATCGTTTCTGGCCTAGTGTGACAGGTAGATTTGATGTGTGCGATCGCCCAACCGTTCAAGTCTAATATCTGGCCAGAAATCCCAAAATATTTAAATATTCAATTAATTTTGCAAATATTTCCACTCCACACTTTATTTTGTTACTATAAATGCATGGATGAAGTAAATCTAACAGAAAGCGACAGTATCACATCATGTATAATTTGTCCGGTCAATCGGTGTGGATAATTTCTTCTACCACTTGATAGTGGTGCGCTCTACACAATTTATTTGGTGGACGTGTGCTCCATAATTGATAAAGCATGTATAATTAATTAAAAAACTACAATTGCTACTGATCAAATTACAGGAAATACACCATGCATGATCTACCATTGTAGGTCCTCTAGGTGCAGGGTTCACCTTACCGTTGGTAACCGGCCGGTTATCGCGGTAACCGGCCTTACCGGCCTGGATCGGTAGCAAAAAAAGCTCGGTTACCGCTCTATAACCCAACCTAGCAAACCCTAGAAAACCGCTCTTTTTGGTTTACCGGTCGGTTTTACCGGTTTACCGGACCGGGTTTGCCGGTTTCGAAAACCGCTACTGTTGCGGTTTTTGAAACCCTGTCTAGGTGTAGATGATGTTGTCATCGTGCTACACAGCATCACACTCAGTGGTTCACTGCGGTGCTGATGCCCATGGCCGTCTAGGTGTAGATGTTCGGAAAGGGATGCTCCTCTGATCATTTGTGGAGCATGGGCCTTGTGGTCTGGTCGGAATACACGGAGGCATGGTAAGGATAACTATATAAGTGGAATTCAATGGCAATGGCGCAAGTGCATGAAACATGTTACATGTCGATGCATTGGTAGAGGAGCTGGTGTGCATGGACTTTGGCAGGGAGGTAGGAGCACATACGACCTGGAAGAAATATGAGGTGGTGGAAAGTGAATACAGATGCTTCCTACATACTATGCTGATTCTTCTTCAAGGGGTGTTGGAGCGGTGATTCGTGATAGTGATGGTCGCCTGCTCACTGCATCAGCAAAGCGATATGAGTACTTGGCGGACGCATTAATTAACAGCAGAAGCTAGCGATGGCAGCAAAAAGGATGGTCTACTTTTCGCAGTGGTGCAACGATGTGAAACGGTGATCCATCCTAGAGATGGATAATCTCCCCCGTTCAACCTTCTGCATGCAGTGTTATCTCTGGTGTCTGGCAAGAGGTCCAAGATGTTTAGGGATTTTAAATTCTCTTGCGTAAATAGGGAGGGCAATGGAGTAACTCGTGTTTGTGCGAGTCTTACTCGGAGTCATCACCAGATGACAGAGGTGGTTTGGGTTAGTGATTTCCCATATTGTCTACTTAGGGTAAGCGATGCAGATGTATACTCAAATATAAATGAGAGCTTCGTGTATATAGAGCCCCTTTGGCAGGGCTTTTGCAGCGGCTTCACCGGCTGCGGAAGCCGAAGCCCTGCCAAAGGGTGTCAATCAAAACGGCTTCGGGCCCGAAGCCCCTTTTTTTGCGGTGACTGGAGCCGAATGGGAGAGGGGAAGCCAAAAAAAGTGGCTCCCCGCGGCTTCCCCACCCTCACATTTTGCAAAAAACTCCCCAAAGTTTTCCCCAATCCCCAATTCGTCCCAACCCCAATCCCCAATCCGTCCCGACCCGTCTCCCTCCTCGCGTTCCTCCTCTGGCGGCGGCGGGCGGTGCGCGATGGCCGACGGGGCGCCGCCGGATCCGTCCGGGCGAGGACCTCCGTGCCGGGAGGCGGCGGATCCGATCACGCGCCCCAAGATGCGGGCACCGGCGCGTCTTCTCCGTTCGCGTGGCGGGGAGGCCCGGCCGACGGGTTCCTTGGGTGCACCGCGGCCGCCGCCGGAGCTCCCCCAGGCATGGGCGCGGGGGCATGGCCCGGCTTCCCCAGCACCGGCGCTCCCCCAGGCATGGGCGCAGGTACATGGAACTTCTTCCCTGGTGCCGGAGTTCCCCCAGGCTTGGGCACGAAGGCAGACGGCACGGCCAAGAACAGCCAGGCCGCCGGCTCCACGGGTAGCGGCACACCCTTGGCAGGCCTGGCCGCCGGTGCTTGGCCACCAAGCGCCTCCATGGCCGGAGGAAGCACCGGCCCTACTCTCCATGGAGGAATCCCAGACTGGTTCGCCGGAGCAGCGACCGCGGCGCTTGGACCGGAATGGCTCTCTGCCGATCTTCGGACTTCCGGCGGCGTCACTAGAGCTTCTTCATCAACCACAAAGGTGACCACTTCACATGGGATTGACGTTTACGAAGACAACGAGCGGGTGCCAGTTCGAGCTGCCTCTGGTCCCTCATCAAGTCGCCAGCGGCGTGGTGCCCGCGCTCCTAGGCCACCACCAGCATCAAGGGCAGCTCCTGCTCCAGCATCTGTGGACGTCGACCTCACCAATCCAAGGTATGAGCCCCGGACACACATATCATGCTATTGAGATGCTGTTGTTTGAGATAAAATTGGTGCTTACCTTTCTGTTGTTCTGTGATTGTTGAATGATGATTAATTAGAAAGACACATGGGTGTTGTGACCTTTAGGGATGTTCAAGTAGTCAAATGATAATGTTGGAATGTAAATGACAGATACATGAAAATGTCCACTGATTTGAAATGGAATACTTGTGTGGATTTGTTCTTGCATTGTGGATTACAATCTGTCAAAAATATCTTCCAGAAGACATTTGTGTTGCAAAGTATACGAAGTTCTTCAGTACTTGGCGGATATTCTGTTTTCTGTTTGGTTAATTGCATTTTAGGTTTATATATTTTTAAAAGAGGTGATTCGTTCAGTTGAAGTTCTAGCATGTACGTAGCAATCTGGTACATATGCTTATAGATTGATAAATATGGGGAGTAAACATATCTGTGTTGTTTGAAAACATTGAGAGGGGGTTGGGGGGTGCTGCTATGGTCATGCTGTTTATGTTAGTAATCAATCAGGATTCTAGAGAGCAGAGGTCATCAGTTGCACTAGGATAGATGCTAATCCAGGATGTTTATTTTGTGTCTGGTTATTTATCACCACCAAGTAGAGTACTGTGATTAGTTTATGCTCTTTCCTCACAAGTAGTTTAATGTTTGGACAGTATGGGTCTGTGTGTTTGCCCTTTCTTGTTTCCCACACCTGTCTGATTTCCTGAATCATGTAGTACTACCACAATTAGTAGTAAGAGCATTTTGGTCAATAAATACACTCTTTAAATATGCTACTCCGCAACCAGAATGTTTTTCTTCATATGTCTGTCCTGCCCCTTTTTGTTTGTTTTACTCATTCCACAAACAAGATGCCGGCTTCTTTTGTTGAAACTTTGCCCTTGAGTCCTGATACGCTTGCTTCAGTACTTGGCCCAGTCCCACGTAAGCTGTCACTTGCTGGAACATATGATATTGGTAGAGTGTTTTCCAAGGGAAAAAAATACTGTGTAGAGCTGGCTCGAGTACTACATTTTCAGTTTTTTTCAGGCTATATGGGACAACCTTTCTGCTGCTGTCACATTTGCTATATGGGACTTGTAGATCCTGGCCGGAGAGAACTGAAAGCCTTTTCTGCTGGCTGCCGGGCCATATATGATCTGAAAATTCAGCGATATATGACACAATGATCATATATATAGGATCAGCATTCATACACAATGATGTGCTGTAACTGAATTTATAGATACTCTATGATTAGAAGTAGCATTTGGCCAGTATATGCTTTTCTGTACCAGCACATATATTTGAATCTTGCAAATATTAGTTCTGTGACATTAGCAATAGGGAATGGTGCTAAGTGATAACTGGATCTGGTGCTAAGTGCTAACTGGATTTGCTGGGACGAGTCATCGTAGTTTAATGTTTATTTTCTGGACTTAAGAGGCACAGAGCCTGTCATATTTGCATGTAGCATTCTTGGAAGAACAATGACTAGTTGCTGGATTTTTGGAAGCTTAATTGCATAACACCTAACCTATGTTTGTAAAGCACCTGTGAACTGTATGGGATATTAATGAATTGTGTTGTGCCCAGTGTCTGGGTTCATAGAGTTCCATATTCATACTAGTCTTATCTGCATGGAAATATATTAGTTCTTTGATCTGAAAATTCAGCGATATATGATGCATGCGGCTTGTTTTGATCCTAATTAATAGCCTGTGAATGTTAGCCTTTTCATTTAACTACAATACTTGAATGCCGTCACTTCAATAAGCTTTTGTTCCCTCGATATTAACCAAAAAGTTAACTGAAAGCTGGGTAGTCCTGTTTGTAGCCATTTCACTTTATAGCCAGTTAGTGTTTAACTGAAAGCTGGGTAGTCTCTGTATGTTCTTTGATGCAGTAGACATATTTCTGGAAAGCTTTGGATGCTTCTGTCAAGGATTTAATTGCTAGCTAGCTGCAAATACACCTCTGAAATTGCATCATTAATCTGTCATAGTTTTTTCTTCCTAGTAGCTTTGTAACAAGCATGCTGATTTTGCAACTTGTGATCTAGATGCCTCCTCCATCCACCTTTCGGTTTGTCGATGCAGTACTAGTGTCCAGTACTAGTGTCCAGTTTGAGCTTCTTTATGTTTGATGCCTTTGCTGCACCCTGATATGCATTCCATTTCAATGTGACTGATTTTGTTGGCAACAGCTTAGCTGACTGGTGTGATGAGAACACTAGGATAGTCTGTGAGATTTTTGCTGATGAGGTTTTGAAAGGAAATAGATCAAGCACCCATTTGAGTAAGACTGGCTATAAGAATGTGATAGAAAGGTTTAAAGGTAGAACTGGGATTGACTATACGCGGAAGCAATTCAAGAACAAATGGGATAAGTGCAAGCAAGATTATGATATTTGGAAGAGATTGACAACTAAGGAGACTGGGATTGGATGGGATGAATCAAAAAAGAATATTGTAATGACAGAGGCATGGTGGAAAAAAGCAGCTCAAGTAAGTTATCTGACTAATGATTGTAGCTCAAGATACAGTTTCTAGTTTTTCATTTTATAACATGACTAATGATCTTTATCTGATTTGTGCATTTCAGGACATAAAGGGTTGTACCCGATTCAAGTTGAAAGGACTACAAAATGAAGAGCAGCTAAGTATCATGTTTGAAGACCTCAAGAACACTGGTGATGACCATTGGTCAGCTTCTACTGGTATAGCACCTTCTTCGGCGAACTCCCCTATTCCCGTTGATGATGAAGATGAACTAGAACATGATGATGATAGTGATCCTGAGGAGGTGACAACTATGAGTACGCAAGTTCAAAGAGAGGTAGAGGGGCCGGGAACAAGAAGGAGAAGAAAGCAAAAACAAGTACTTGGACATTGGTTACAAGAAGAAATGGGTAAACTTATGAAGATGAATGAAAGGACAAGCGCATCTTGTGAGTCCATCGCAAGGAGGGAGGACACATCCGGTTGTTCTATCAAGGATGTCATGACACGGTCAAGAGTTGTGGTGCGGTTCCGTCTACAAATGAACATTTTGTTGCTACTCTACTTTTCACCAACGAGCCTGAGCGAGAGATGTTCATGACTATGGACACTCCAGAGGAGAGGTTTGATTGGTTGAAGAGAAAGTATGAGTGGATGATAAGAAATGATGTGCCAAAGTAGCTTGTGTGCTGTTTTGTGATATTTATGACTCTTGTGTGCTACCATAATATTTATGACTCTTGTGTGCTGTTTTGTAATATTTATGACTCCAAATAATGAAACAATGTTGTTTTTGTGTTGAACAGATCTGATGATGACATGAGTGATGATGAGTTGTTTATTAAAAGAACTCTAGGATTGATGAGATCTCATCAAATCAATCTATATGCTACTGCACTTCTTTCATGCAAGTATTTCATGAAATCTTGTGACAAGAATGATGCAAGAAGTCCATCACAAAGTGGATTTGGTTGGACAATGGAGAAATTGCAAAATCCGGGCGAATGTTACAGGATATTTCGAATGGATGCATCTCTATTCTATATGTTGCATGATCTGTTGGTGAGTGATTATGGACTCCAATCTTCTATTCATATGAATTCAATTGAGTCACGGCTATATTCCTCCTGGCTTGTGGGCAAGGTATGTCTAATAGTGCTTTGGATGGCATATTCAAGCACTCTTCAGAGACTATTAGTAGAAAATTTGAGGAGGTTTTGCTTTGTGTGGTGGCCATGAGTGTAGACTACATAAGGCCAGTGGATCCAAATTTCTCTACTACTCATACTAGGATCAGTCGTGATCGTAGGATGATGCCATATTTTGAAAATTGCATTGGTGCTTTAGATGGCACTCATATTTCGGCAACACCACGTTCGGAAGACCTAATTAGATACATTGGCCGAAGTGGCATTGCAACACAAAATGTGTTGGCTATTGTTGATTTCGACATGCGGTTCATCTATGCATCTACTGGACAACCCGGGTCTATGCATGATACTAATGTGCTCTTTCATGCCCTCAGACATGATCATGACACATTCCCACACCCTCCTCAAGGTATGTTGTAGATCAATAATATTATTCACATGTTTGTACATGAATTTATTAAATATGTGGCTTACACAATATTAATTGTGTTTAGGAAAATATTACATGGTTGATGCCGGGTATCCTAACAGACCTGGATACTTGTCACCATACAAGGGCAAAAGGTACCATGTACCTGAATGGAGGAGAGGTCCTGCTCCAATCGGTGAGAAAGAGCATTTTAATCATTTGCATTCAAGTATTCGCAATGTAGTAGAGCGCTCTTTCGGTGTGTGGAAAATGAAATGGAGAATTCTTCTCAAAAAGCCGGGCTACCCAATGGAGAAGCAAAAAATGATCGTTGCCGCAACAATGTGTCTCCATAACTTCATACGTGAAAACCATGCACAAGATAAGGAATTCCGCAAATGCGACCGGAATCCCGATTATATGCCCACTATACCTTCAAGATACAGGAAGCACTACATTTCTCAGAATGCTGGAGATACATCCCACACCGAAACCGATGATCGAGGCATGGATAGATTTCGAGATGAGCTTGCTAGAGCAATCCTCCTTAGATAATCTTGAGCATGTCTGTTAGCTATCTTGTATGGTTGCATGCTATGTAAATTAAACATTGACTACTTTCATAATTATTAACTTATATGTGAGGATGGATAAGAAAAAGTTAAGAAATGGATCATCTCCTAGCTCATTCTTTGCATAGCTATTTTTGATAAATTTTGAGAGATCATTATTTTTGCAAAATCATAAAAAACATATATATTAAAAAATATTCTTAAGCTTCATCCCTGAGTTATTGAATGCTCTCCATGACTATGAGAAAACGACTATGGATGCTTCCATCTATTGTCACAGTTTGAAACACAATGTATCTGCAATAAAATTTGTCAGGGGTTACAGTTTGGGACCACTCTACATAAGTACCTGTTCCTTTCTAACTGATGCGACTGTTCTGTAATTTTAGATATATGAAAATGCCAATATTTGGCAAAGTTGCATACGGATTTCATCGGAATTGTAACGAGAGCACTTTGTACTGCAGATGAATTTCAAATTCAGAAGCCAAAAGCATGCCGAAGGCAATTTTACGTGTAATTCCTTCAGATTTTACGTGTAGGGAGCTCTTATGCATTTCTTTCAAAGTCAAAGGACTTATGTGACATTTTGATCTCCCACAAAATACAAGGCAGCCACAGCCACAGCCATTTTGCCAAACACTTTACAAAATGGCTTCAGCTTCACCATAGAAGCCATTATTTTGCCACAGCCACAGCCGCAGCCGTTTTAGGCACAGCCGAAGCCCTGCCAAAGGGGCCCTATAGTATATGAACGTGGGCAAATAGGAAACCAGTCCAAACGTTCATGCGTGATAGATAAAAAGTCCATGCAGAAGACGTGTACGTTGGAGAGACGTACCGACGTCGTCCACATTTATGTCCGATACTCCGATTCTTTAGTACTTGCTGATAACACAGTTTTTTATGGGTACGATGGGTGGGTAAGAGAAGGGTGGGTAAAAAAACAAATTGTTTTTGGCAGAAACACCATCCAAATTGTGATAGGGTCTTCCACCCTATCCACTCCCAAATTAATTGACAGCTAGGTGGGTCCGACGTGAGGGGTAAGACGGGTCCGAATTAGGTGAGAAAGGTTTTTCAAATTATTCAATCTCTATAGTATAGAAGATATCAAGGCTACCAAAAATTTCACAGAATGTTATCAAACTATACTCTTTTCGTATCAAAATATTTGTCACTGTTGACTTTTTCTTACAACTATGATTGTTTATCGCATTCAAAAAATTATTGCAAATATATAAAAAGATAAAGTCAAGGTTAAAATCTACATAGTGAAGCATGTAGCAAACAAAGTCGATGATGCTTGCACAATTTTATAATTAATAGAATGGCTAAAGTTGTAAAAGAAAGTTAACGTCGACAAATTTTTCAATACGACGGGAATACATCATATCATTCCCTTTTCTCTGACTAGTACAATATACGTGCGGCACACTTGTATTTTTTAAATATGTATGGTTATATTTTTTATTCATAAACTCATGGAACACTATCAGATTTTTACCCAATCGACGGCAAAGTCACAATTTGTCTCAAAACATTATTAAAACCAACATCCGATAATCTAAGTGCACTCAGTTAGATGAAAGCACCGTGTTTTATTCTTCACCGAGACCCATTTCCACTTGAGAACTTAGACAGATCACCGGATCGACAATGGTAGATATCTTCTGCACCCAAATCTAAAGTATATATCATGTTACCTCAAAAATCCTGAATTCCTTGGTGTTGTTAAATTTGAGTTCAATTGACAATGATAGTACACTTGTAACCTAGAAAAGGTACAAAATCAACGGGGGTCTGAAACAATCTGAGACAAACACAGGAGGAAATAATAACAACCATTATATTGAACAATATACATTTGGAGTACCCGATGAAACTAAACAACTATTGTAACAAGAGGGAAACCACAAGAGAAGCATTAATTTCGCTATGCACCATGTGGAAAGATAATTCACAGACAGAGAGGACAGAGGAGGGGATCGCCGGGTTGTAAGGAATCGGATGTTTGTTAGCCTAAGAGGGGGAGGGGGTGAATTAGGCAATCTAAAACCTTAACCTATGGCTTCACTAATTTTACACAATGATAAACTAGAACTTACTATCTATATGTGCAACTAGGGTTGTTCTAGTGTGAAACTCCCGTCCCAAAACAAGGTTTGCAACCTATAGCCATTCCTAGCATGATCCTACTATAGGAAAGTAAAGGCAAGCAAGGATTGCATAAGAGTAAATGAGGAAACATAAAGGGGATGAGAGGAAGCAAACTCTTGACACGCGATTTATCTTGTGGTATCGATAGGCACTAAGCCACCCCTAGTCCACGTTGTTGAAGCACTCACACAAGAGTATTGCTTCCCGGTCACCAAGTCTCTCCCAAGAGCACCACTTGACTTGCCACAAAGGCAAGCCACTTAGGCACTTGCCAAGCTCCCTTGGTCACCTTGATGCCGCCTCCACTAATTAAGGAGCTTTTCCACTTAGGAAGGGGGTCTCCACGTCTCCCGCACAAAGTGTCCTCGCCGCTCCACACCAAGCCGGAGGCTCGATGATGATTGCTGGTGAGCCACTTAGGCCCCAAGGCTTCCGGCGAACCTTGTACAACTTAATTCACTCAAGAATCATGTCACAAGGTTGGCACAACCTTGCACTCACTCAGCTCTAAGCTAAGCCTAGCACTAAGCACATACACAAAGCATATGCAAGTCTAAGGATGAGCAATTAAGCACTTGGATGGATTGGATATGATCTTCAATGTGTCTTGAACTCTTCTGCACTTCCACACAATCCAGCTACCTCAAATGAGTGAGTGGAGGGGGTATAAATAGCCCAAGGCATCAAACTAGCCGTTGGCTAACGGCCACTGAAAAAGGTAGCGTCGGATGAACCGATGCTAAATTTTCTAGGGCGTCGGTTCATCCGGTGCCCCTCCCACGTCACATAGCCGTTGAGATTCTCTGACACAACTGCTCCGACGCTATACACCGACGGTGCGTCGGATCATCCGTTGCTAAAGACTCCGCGACCAAGTCGTCTCTGTTAGCTTTCACGCGACCGTCGGATAGACCGACGCTTCCCCTTGATCAAGGCGTCGGATCATCTGGTGCTGAAGACTTCGTCTTGGTGCGTATCTGTCTTGATTCAAACTGAGCGTCGGATAGACCGACGGTGTCCTCACTCAGACCGTCGGATCATCCAGTGCTACTGTCTTCGCTGCTCTTCCTCTGCAACTCGTCCGACGCTACTAGGAAATGGATTGTCGGTTCATCCGATGGTTCCTAGGGTTTCACCCAGTGAACCAACTCGTCCGACGATTGCACCGATGCTTGCTATTTAGGTACCGTCGATTCATCCGACGGTGTCCTTTATTTTCCTTTCTTGCTCGGTTTTCACCCTTGAAAAATAGACTATCTTCTCAATTTGGCATGTGGTATTTTGGCATACTTGGGACTTAGAAATCTCTACAAAGACATGCTAAACAGTATGATTAGTCTCATTGATCATGTTGTCATGAATCACCAAAATCAAACTCGAACTAATGGCAAATGGGGACATGTTCGCTACAATCTCCCCCTTTTTGTTGATTTATGACAACACAAGCAAAGCTAGCATAATTTTGCGAAAATTGACAAAATTAGAACCACTTACACTTGCTTGGATGCTTACCATCATCCAAACTCCCCCTAGATCAAACTCCCACCTTTTTGATCTTCTCTTCCTATGTTCACGCATAGCTTGCCTCTTCCCACTTTGGAACTACTAGCTTTCTTTGGTCTCACATTCTCCCCCTTTGGAATAAAATCTCCAAAAAATCCAAAACTAAAAGGGCTCCAAGGAAACTAGCAAGTCCTAGCAAACATAGCTCAAAGAGAAATGTTAAATACAAGGGAGAAAGTCGCATGAACCATGACCCAAATGTATGATATCAATGAACATACCACATATAAGAAAAACTAAGGTGGATCACAAGCTCATGAGACTTAGCATGATACAAACTAAGCTCCCCCTAAGTGTGTGCACAAAAGGATAGTGTGAAAAACAAGTGCACAACTACAAACTTGTAAGACAAGGAAGCTTAGAGCATATCATGCAAGAAGGTAGCTTAAAGGACAAGAGATAAGACAAATGGGTTCTAGTTACATTACCACTTGTAGATATCACTTGTAGTATTTTGATCATTGCATACCTCCGGGGGATGGGTCTTGTTCCTCTCTACCTTGTTGGCACCACATTGAGATGAGCTACTTGGAAATGATATCACTAGGTGACACCACATGAAAGAAGCTTGCATAGAAGATACTTGGGGTACCACAAGGATTAGGAATGTATGAGTACATTGCCTTTGAACTTATATAGAGACATAAGCTCGCAAGGACATGACTCAATAGCATGAAGCTCATATTGCTATATTCACTCTTTTAGAGATGTTAGGTCACATTGAGAGTGAAATAGCATTCTCTTAGAATGAAATGCCGCACCGGAACGCGTCGCCAAGGGACTACATAAGATAAACTGGAAACAATGTTAGTCCCATAACCAAACCATAGGACGAGCTCCCCCTAAATGTGTGCATTTAGTGTTTGAATCACCAACCAAATGTATGCACATTGTTTATGACAACAAAAGGGAAGCTAACCCTATAGCTTGCTCATGATGCAAAGGGATATATATGAAAACATGCACCATGAAAGAACAAGTGTAGCTTTCCTACACACTAATCAAACCATGTAGGTTGCTCATGGGTTAGCACATGACACAAGCAACCTACCATATGTAAATATTGCAACAAATGCAACCTAAACAAGGCAATGGAGCTACAATGATACAAGAGATAGGTACTAGTTTCCATTACCTCAACCGGGGAACTTGGGCAACACATGTCCAACTTGCAAGCTTGGCTTCTAGGCTTGAAACTTCACATCTTCTTTGTGCCAAGCCTCCCAAGTCCCCGCACTCAAGGCCTTCAAGTGGCCTTTGGAACCCAAACCATTTGAGGCCCCTTCATGTTGATGATGACTTCCTTGGGCACCCAAATGGGTTGGTTCCAACCCTGCTCCTCCTTCATCTTCCCAACCTTGTGTGCAACCACCTTGCCATTAGCCTTTTCTTGATGACGTAGGTGTTGCTCTTGGTCTTGTTCTTGCGGTTGGGCTTGGTGTAGATGAGTGAGCTCTTGATGATGGGGTTCAACTTCTTCTTTGCGCCTTTGTACATCTTCTTGACAAATTGAGGGCATTTGTAGAACTTGTGCCCTTCTCCATGACACTTGTAGCAAGTCACGATTGCACCCTTCTCAAGCTTCTTCACCATGGAATCACGGTTATCTTGAGAAGGTTAGACTTTGCTCTTCATGTCTTGAGAGATGTCCACTTGTTCCTCATCATTCTTGCCCTTGCCCATCAAGTTTGCCAATCTCTCTCGGAGCCATTTCACTTCTTGCTTAAGCTCATCATTTTCTTGCCTATGAGACAATCACATGTTTCTACAACAACATTCTCATTGCAAGATGGTGAGCAAGATTCATCAATTAAATCAGTGCAAGAAGTTGAAGCATCTACCTTGAAGATAGGAATTGCACAAGGGATAGATGATTCATCAAGCTAAAAGGAATTACTTGTTTTAGTCTCATTGCTCTCAAGCTTAGATTTTAGCTCATCACACTCCATGCTAAGCAATTTGAATTTGCACAACATATGTTCATAATTTGTAGCAAGGGTTGCACTAAGATCATTGAGAGCATTGAGTTCTTTAATTTCATTAGCTTGTTTCTTAAACATTCCTTTTTGCTCATGGACTAGCTCAACAAGATCATCGAGAGAGGTGGTGTCGGATTCGTCATCACTTACATTGCTCTCCATCCCTTTTGCCATAAGGCACATGTGTAGTGATGATGAAGGACCTTGCATGAAGCGGGTGGTGAAGTTCTTTCTTGATTCATCACTTGAGCTAGAAGAACTTGATTCTCCATCACTTGTCCACTCACGGACGGCGATAGTTGCTTCTTGCCTAGGTCTCCTCTCCTTGACCACCTTCTTCTTGGGCTTGTGATCGATCTTGGTGAACTTGATGTGTTGATGATGACGCCCTTCTCTCAAGTGGACGTTGTAGTCGTACATGTTGACTTTCTTCTCATACTTGAAGATCTTTTTCATGTACTCGGCCACCATGGATTCAACCTCTTCATCACTTGAGGAATCTCCATCGTCACCATCATCACCATCATCCTCGCTTGAGCTTCCATGAGTAGCCATCCTACTCAACATCTTCTCTTGTTGACTTGAGAGAGCATGGCTTGTAGTTGTAGAAGATGGTTCTTGGGGCTTTTCTTGGGGCGCCTTCTTTGACTTGGGCATGAGTTGAAGCTCATGTGCCATGATCTTGCTCAAGATATGAGATGGCTTCAAATCTTCGAGCTTCTTCTCGTAGATGATTGCCTTCACCAAGTCATAATCGGGCTTCCGGAGACTTTGAAGGATCTTGCGGTTGACGTTCAAGTCCGTGATGTCCTTCACACCTAAAGCATTGATCTCATTGACAAGCACATTTAGGCGTGAGTACATAGATTCAACATTTTCATTTGCAAGTTGCTTAAAGCTATTGAATTCCTCAAGGAGACAACCGTAGCATTCATTAGCAACTTCTTTCGAACCCTCATTTTGCTCCTTGATGGTTTTCCATAGCTCAAGAGCATTTTCACAATTAAAAACTCTATTGAAAACGCCTACATCTAGTGAGGACAAAATGATACACTTAGCAATCACATCAAAATGCTTTTCCTTCTTAGTACCATTTCTTATACCCTCATCGGTGACTCTCCAAACATCAAGATCCTTTGCTTGGAGATAGGCCTCCATGAGAACCTTCCACCTAGGATATCCTGTGCCATCGAAATATGGAGCCAAACCTAAGGTATCCACCCCTTTCATTCCTCTATAGAGCAACTCACTAGGCGATGAAGCCTAACCGTTCCAATGAGCTGGTTTTCACAATTTACCAATCGAATTGGCGTATCCTTGTGAAGGAAGTGAGTCCCGGCTCTGATACCACTTGTAAGGAATCGGATGCTCGTTAGCCTAAGAGGGGGAGGGGTGAATTAGGCAATCTAAAACCTTAATCTATGGCTTCACTAATTTTACACAAAGATAAACTAGAACATACTATCTATATGTGCAACTAAAGTTGTTCTAGTGTGAAACTCCCATCCCAAAACAAGGTTTGCAACATATAGCCATTCCTAGCATGATACTACTCTAGGAAAGTAAAGGAAAGCAAGGATTGCATAAGAGTAAATGCGGAAACGTAAAGGGGATGAGACGAAGCAAACTCTTGACACCGATTTATCCCATGGTATCGGTAGGCAATAAGCCACCCCTAGTCCACGTTGTTGAAGCACTCACACAAGAGCATTGCTTCCCGGTCACCAAGACTCTCCCAAGAGCACCGCTTGACTTTCCACAAAGGCTAGCCACTTAGGCACTTTCCAAGCTCCCTTGGTCACCTTGATGCCGCCTCCACTAAGGAGCTTCTCCACGTAGGAAGGGGGTCTCCACGTCTCCCGCACAAAGTCTCCTCGCCGCTCCACACCAAGCCGGAGGGTCGATGACAATTGCCGGTGAGCCACTTAGGCCCCAAGGCTTCTGGCGAACCTTGTACAACTTGATTCACTCAAGAATCACGTCACAAGGTTGGCACAACCTGCACTCACTCAGCTCTAAGCTAAGCCTAGCACTAAGCACATACACAAAGCATATGCAAGTCTAAGGATGAGCAATTAAGCACTTGGATGGATTGGATATGATCTTCAATGTGTCTTGAACTCCTCTGCACTTCCACACAATCCAGCAACCTCAAATGATTGAGTGGAGGGGGTATAAATAGCCCAAGGTATCAAACTAGTCGTTGGCTAACAACCACTGAAAAAGGTAGCGTCGGATGAACCGATGCTAAATTTTCCAGGGCGTCGGTTCATCCGGTGGCCCTCCCACGTCATATAGCCGTTGAGATTCTCTGACACAACTGCTTCGACGCTACACACCGACAGTGCGTCGGATCATCCGGTGCTGAAGACTCCGCGACCAAGTCATCTCTGTTAGCTTTCACGCGACCGTCGGATAGACCGACGCTTCCCCTCGATCAAGGCGTCGGATCATCTGATGCTGAAGACTTCGTCTTGGCGCGTCTCTATCTTGATTCAAACTGAGCGTCGGATAGACCGACGGTGTCCTCACTCAGACCGTCGGATCATCCGGTGCTATTGTCTTCGCTGCTCTTCCTCTGCAACTCGTCCGACGCTACTAGGAAATGGACCGTCGGTTCATCCGACGGTGCCTAGGGTTTCACCCAGTGAACCAACTCGTCCAACGATTGCACCGACGCTTGCTATTTAGGTACCGTCGGTTCATCCGACTGTGTCCTTTCTTTTCCTTTCTTGCTCGGTTTTGACCCTTGAAAAATAGACTATCTTCTCAATTTTGCATGTGGTATTTTAGCATCCTTGGGACCTAGAAATGTCCATGACTTGCTAAACAATGTGATTAGTCTCATTGATCATGTTGTCTTGAATCACCAAAATCAAACTTGAACTAATGGCAAATGGGGCCATGTTCGCTACACGGGTCAAGCAGTGCTTCAAAGTCGTATCAATGCTGCGACTGTATAGCAAAAATAGCTATCACTTGGCTAATGTTGAACCACCGGCGGCGAGGCCCTTGCTCACCATTCCCCGCCTTCGAAACCACACCCTCTACAATCGACGTGCTCCACAGGGACAGCCTCGCGCCAACCGCATTCTGAAGGGCCTCAACGACGGCACTGCCGGAAGCAAAGCGCCACGACGTGAATGCCCCGACCATGCTTGGCTCCTCTTTGGACACCTTGGACTACGTCGTCACCATGGGCCTCGGCACGCCGGCAGTCACCCAGATCGTACGTGCACGTCGATACCGGTCGCGGCGTCACATGGCTGGGTGCAGTGTCGCCCGTGTCCTGCCACCGGCGCTACCCCCAAAAGGATGAGCTCTTCGATCTGGGATCCGGCTAGGTCGGTCGTCACGTCCTCGGCCATCGGTTGCGGCTCCGGCGCCTGCAACGGTCTAAGGCGTGATCTCTACATTAATGGCTACTCCAAGTGCCGCCAGTGCTGATATATTGTCAACTGCGGTGACGGCTCCAACACCACCGGGACGCACAGTGCCGACAAGGTGACGCTGACCCCGGCCTACGCCGTCGTCAACTTCTAGTTCGGTTGCAGCCACGCCGCGCAGCTGTTCAGCAACAAGGCCGACGGGCTCATGGGTCTTGGCGGCTCATGTGTCCGATTGTGGAAGGCGCCCAGCCGCCTGCTTGCCATTGAGGACCAACACATGAGTTGAGCGAAGGCAAATCCGATTCCAGCTCGATCTGTTTGCGGACTTCAACAGAAGGAAAGGTCGAGCTAGCCGAGGAGACGTTGGCGTGTCGGTGCGGCACCGCATAGAATTTTTTCCCATTGTTGCCGTGTCAAATTTCGATGCGGTGTGGGCCCAACGTGGGTACGCGGGGTGGGTAGGGTGATATTGGGTGACAAAATCATTAGCTTTTTGGCAGAAACGCTCCCCAGATTGCGATTTCTATAGTCATTTCACCTTTTAGTTCATCACGCAACCTTACGGATGGGTCCGGCATGAGGGGTATGACGGGCCCGAATCGGGCGAGAAAAGTTTTCAATTGTCTTCGCTCCTTACAGTATAGATAGATAGAGATACGTGGGGGCAATACCATCAAGGAGATTTGACATTTGGTATGCCTGCTGATCCATCATCTACGGTCTCTATTTCACATATGTACAGCAGTAATTATCAACACGTACATTGGTTAATGATGCCAATCAACATCTTGCACCATATATTCGCAAAAAAAAACATCTTGCACCATATTTTTCATCAATATATGCATGTAATTTAGGTTTTACTTAGATCTACAAGGACACCCATCCAAATAAACTAGTATCTTTTTGTTGACTATTCCATCATTGGTTATAACATTTTACACATAGAACCAAATTAAATGTTAGCAGTATCTTGTCGTCGAACAGTGATTAGTCCGGCAAAAAATTATTACCCTTCTTATTATACGCAGCTTAGGACTGAAGGCACCTCGATTGCCTTATTAGCTGTGCATATGCATGACGACCTAAGCAAGGAAGAATTACATTGTCCTTGTAGGTGTCCTTTCCAGCTTCCCTTGAACTTAACTCCTCGTTGTTTCCAACCAAGCGCGCGGCCCTGCATGCATGCAGACAGGACCTGTATATATCCTTATGGAAACAACCAGCTAGCTGCACAATGCAAGCGCATAGCATCTACTAAGCCACAAATGGCCTTCTTCTCAGCTCGAGCTCGAGCTGTCGCTGTGGTAACTCTATTCCTCCGGGTCCTCACACTAGGCCTCCTCACAGCTTCTCTTGTCGTCATAGCAACGACAGCTAAAACACAGGAATATATCGACATTTATTACCAAGATCTATACACATACAGGTGAGTGAGAGTTTGCAGCAAGATAATATATGTAAATGAAACAAGATAATATAAGAAAATGATGGAAAGACAGCAACACAAATCTTATACAACTTTCTTGAGCTCTAGTTCTCTTCTTCATTTATTTTTTAACAAGTTTTTGTTCTTGCTTTTAGGTATGTCTTGTCCGTGGCTGCCATTGGCTGTGCATACTGTCTGATACTAATTCCTTTGGAAATAATCGCTGCCATCGAAGGGAACAGAGTTGGAGGAACCAGTGCGGCAAGGTTCCTCATTTTCATTGATGTTGTAAGCATTTCCTCACTATATATGTTTTTCAATAGCAGAGTTGTTAAAAGTTTATGAAGATATGATGGCACTACTATCTAGAGAGAGAGAGAGAGAGAGAAAGGATTATCTATGATATTTTAGAAGTACTCCTTCGAAAACATCTCTTATTACTCGTTTCTGAATTAAATATTGACTAAAAGATGGTAAAGGATGCTTACCACACTTTAGGCTTAAATAATGAATGTGCACATTATATTGTTTAGGTATTTTGCACATTATTCACCTCGGGAGGTGCTGCCGGACTAGGTCTCGTGTTCGACGATCAGCGTCTTATTGGAAAATACTTGGACTCCGCTTCTAGAAAATTCCTCATGTCCTTCGACGCCTCATGTGGTTTGCTCCTAGCGGCCGCCGTCTGCACTGTGGTCATCATCATGATTTCGGTTTATTCAAAATAACAAATGAAGGTTTACACAATTATATATGGTGATCCACCATCATAAATAATTTTTACTTCTCTTCTCTCCTTTTATGATGATGAGGAGTAAAAACTATAATGTTGTGTGGTTTGTTTTCTATCTTGAGCATCAATAATAATCTCTTAATTATTTTCGATCACGACTTTGGCACTGCCTAATAATGGAGAAAATGCCTGGCACTATCGCTAGGGTGGATACAGTCCAAATCGATTTATTTGTATGGCTACTAGTTTTGCTTGGATGTATCAAACTATTAGTTTCCGATTTCCGTCCTCGTGCTTGTCTGTGGAATGGATTCCCTTTTTTTTTGTAGAAATTTGATTTCCTTTCTTTAAGATGATTCATTTGGAGTATCCAAACAGCCCAAGCTACAGTGACCTCCAAACCTAGCACTGGTCTATATGTGATTGCAACCAGGAAGAAGCAAGTAGGGGCATAACAGTCTTTATGTGAAAGTTACTGAACGTCAAGCCAAGCACGATGTCTATCCCCAGTGATGCATCTTAAGTACATAGCAATGGTCTTGTTGAGAGCCTCTGATTGACCATCTGTTTGAGGATGAAAGGTTGTACTCATGTGCAATTTCACTCTTGCTAGTTTGTATAGGTCACGCCAAATATGTCCTGTGAAAACAGGGTCGCGGTCATTGACAATAGAGGACGGAAAGCCATGAAGTCTGACAATGTCTGTAAAGAAGGCTCTGGCTACTGTTGATGTTGTTGCTGTGTAAGGATGCCCCAACGGAATCAAATGAGTGTATTCTGAAAGTCTGTCAACCACAGTCAAGATTACACTTCTCCCATGAACTTTTGGGAGAGCTTCAATAAAGTCCATGGATATGTCTAACCAAACTTGTGAAGGTATTTGCAATGGCTGTAGTAGGCCAGCAGGACTGAGATGCTCAGTTTTATTTTGTTGATAAGTTGTGCAAGTTCCGACAAATTATCGGACAACAGCTCTACCATTGTCAATGGGTGAAATCACGGCGTAAAGGGTGACTAGTTTTCTGGATACCTTCATGGCCACTTGTGTGAGCAATCAGAAGCACAGTTGGAAGCACTGCTGATGATGGTGGGACATACACACGGTGGTCACACTTGATTAAGCCTTCCTGGACAGGCCACTGATCACCTCTGTTTTGGTAATGTTGTCTCTAATCTGGTGCAAATTTGTGTCAGTCTGGAGCTCAACCTTGAGGTCCAGAAACAACTGAAGGTAGGGGCAGAGAGAGTGGCTAGACGTGGTTCCTGCTGAAACTTGCGTGAGAGAGCATCTGCCAATGAGTTCAGGCGACTGGGTCTGTACTCCACGGTAAAATCAAAGCCAAAGAGTTGCTGATCCACTGATGTTGAGGTACTGTTGACAGTCTTTGATCGAGCATGAACTTTAGGGCATAGTGATCTGTTCTGACAATGAATTTCCTACCCCAAAGGTACGAGCACCAATGCTGGATAGCTTGAACAAGGCCAATAAGTTCACACTTGTATGCTGCAATCTTAACATGCAAGTGGCGAATGGTTTACTGAAGAAAGCAAGAGGTCCTGCACACTACGTGAAAACCTCAAATAGGTCACGCAACATTTGTAATGGGCCCTTAATGCCCGTTACATCCACCCACATCTGTAACGATTGTTGTTTGGCGCCCGTTACCTATAAACGCGCCAGAACGACCCCAGGGTTGGCCTCCACAACACCTGTTACTAATGTGGACTTCTGGTAACGGGCTTCTTAAACACCCGTTACATAAATTCATTGTAACGGATGTTAAAAGAGTTCGTTACAAATGTTAAATCTATCGGTAACGGGCTTGTAAAGTCCGTTACCGATCAATGCCCTATCGGTAACGGGCTGCTTAAGTCCGTTACTAATCACTCTGTATTGGTAACGGGCTATAAAGTCTGTTACTGATAAGTTCGTACTGGAGACGCATACTTGTAGGATGCGTCTCCTTTGATTGGCACCTAGGGTCGCCTTTTTTCTCACATCGGAGACGCATGTTGTTCTCTCGTCTGTGTGTCTGTGTCTTATCCTTTCGACACCACTCGCTCTCTCTCCGCAGAAGCTAGGCCACTCCTGTTCCGACAACAACACACACACTCTCTCCCTCTCCTCAGAAGGTCACTCGCTCTATCTGTGTGCTCAGATGTCCCCGCCGGCCTGTCCCGTTCGCCGCCGCCAGCTGCGCGCGCTCTGAGGATTGCACGACGACGAAAGGGGCCAGAGCGGACGTCGATCGCGGCGTCCTCCGCGCCTCCGATCCTCCTCCTCGGTTGCGCTCAGCTCATAGAAAGTCCTCGTCAAGGTGTAAATTAATTGGCCCATTTTATTGAAACTCTTCAACTATCTTTTTGTGTGATGAATTATGCTCATTTGGTGTATGGAATGTAGATGGCATCTGCTGCTTGGGCTTGGATGTACAGACATCCCCAAGAAAATTGGGAGAATTTCTTAAGCGGGGTCAATGGTTTTCTAAATCAAGCAGAGGCGGAAATGAGAAACCGTGGTGTTCAGGCAATGCTTTGCCCCTGTATTGATTGTCTCAACCAAAAGAAATTCGCACAACAGGAAATCATTTTTCATCATTTGGTCACACGTGGTTTCACAAAACATTACACATGTTGGAATAAACATGGTGAGGAAGGCCTTAATGAACTCGAAGCAGGCTGCCTAAATGAAGGTGAAGTACGACACCATGCTAACCATGATGAAGGCCTTGATGACAGTGCAATTTTTGAGGGAAATGAACCATTATTCCCACCAAATGTGTTGAGGCCTAAGGATATCACTGATCAAGAAGTTAGGGGCTTCGATGATGGTTAGGTGTTGCAACGTGTGCACAATGTTGATCAAATGTTGCGGGATATTGAATTAGTGAGGCTGAAGCAGTTCATTGAAGATTCAAAGAAACCCCTGTATCCTGATTGCCAGAAGTACTCTCGCCTTTTTGGTCTAAAACTTCTGCAGCTTAAGACAGATCACGGTTGTAGCAACAAAAGATTCAAACATCTATTGGATGTGCTTAGAGACATGCTACCTGAAGGAAACCAAATAGCAGAGTCTGTCTATGAGGCGAAGAGATAATCTGTCCTCTGGGAATAGAGGTTGAAAAATCCATGCATGCAAGAACAGTTGTGTATTGTTCCGTGGAGATTATGCAGACCTTGACAAGTTCCCCAAGTGTGGCTATAATCGGTACAAGAGGAAAAATGATGGTGGAGATGATAATAATGCTGATGACAAGAACGAGCCCGGCGAGATCAGAGGCAAGAAGAAGAAGGCCAACAAAGGGGCTCCTATGAGGGTGGCATGGTATTTTTGCATCATTCCTCGGCTGAGAAGATGGTTCGCAACACGAAAGGAGGCCAAACTCTTGCATTGGCATGGCGAAGGCCGAAAGGAGCTTAATTACAAGAAAGATGACAAGTTTAGGCACCCCGCAGATGCAACGCAATGGGGTAACATTAATACCCACTTCCCATGGTTTGACGACGCAAGGAGCATACGGTTTGCTATGAGCACAGATGGCGTGAACCCATTCGGTAACTAGAGCTCAACACATAGCACCTGGCCTGTCGTGCTGTTGTTGTACAATCTTCCACCCTGGCTATGCAAGAAACAGAAATATATGATGCTGACAATATTGATCTCCGGGCCAAAGCAACCTGGCGACCGTATTGATGTCTACTTAAGGCCACTAGTTGATGACTTGAAGATATTGTGGAAGCCTGGTGTGCCAGAGGTTTGAGATGAGTACAAGCGTGAGGAGTTCACAATGCATGGCATGTTGTTCACCACCATCAACGACAACCCGGTTCAGCGCAACCTCTCTGGCCAGAGTAAAAGGAAAGGTGCAGCTTGCCCACACTGCTTGGAAGATACTTGCGCAATATGGCTAAGACATTCAAAGAAATACGTATTTATGGGGCACCGTCGTTTCCTCAGCAAGAAACATTCATACCGGGCCATGGATTGTCAGTTTAACGGGGAAAAGGAGAATCGAGAGGCGTCGTTGCATGTGACTGGAGATCTAGTCCACTTGAAAGTCAAGGACATCAAAACTATCGAGGAGTTACCCAAACTGACTGAAAAACCCTTGGCAAAAGAAAGAAACGAGATGGTGAAGAAGAAGAAGGAATGTGGAACAAGATATCAATTCTATGGGAGCTAGAGTATTGGCCAATGTTGGATGTGCGTCATTCGATTGACAACATGCATGTCAAGAAGAATGTGTGTGGAGCTACTTGTGGAACATTGCTACAACAGAAGTCCAAAGGAAAAGATCATAAAAATGCAAGGGAGGATCTTAAAGAGCCGGGCATTAGGCCGGAGCTCTATGCAGAGGAAACAGAGACGGGGACGAACCTTCCCGTTGCTGCAACCACCTTGTCAAATGCAGAGAGAAAAGAATTCTGTTAGTTTTTGCATGATTTAAAAGTACCTTCAGGCTACTCATCAAACTTCAAGAGGCTAGTGTCAGTGAAGGACATGAAAATGAATTTCAACTTGATGAAATCTCATGATTGCCATGTGTTGATGACAGCTCTTCTTCCTGTTGCACTTAGAGGTATCAAGACAGAACTGGTTCGCGAGGCGGTCATGAGCTTGTGTTTATTCTTCAATGCAATAGAACAGAATGTGATTGATGAGGAAAAACTATTGGACTTGGAGAGGCGGCATTTCGAGACCCTATGCCTGCTTGAAGCTACCTTACCACCGTCATTCTTTGATCTCATGTTGCATCTAACAGCACATCTGGTGAGGGAAATCTGGTTCCTTGGCCCATCTTACCTTCATCAGATGTTTCCATATGAGAGGTTCTAAGGATTCCTGAAATCATTGGTACATAACAGGTTATTTCCGGAGGGAGCCATTGTTCGTGGCTATGAGACCATCGGAGTAGTGGAGTGGGCCATGGGTTATATGGACCCACAAAACCCCATTGGTGTGCCTCGCTCACAGCATGAAGGTAGGCTTTTAGGTGTTGGGACCATGGGGAAAAGGTCAGTCACTCCGGATGCAGATGCCTTCGAAAAGGCTCATTTCACCGTGATACAACAGCTGCACCTAATTACATCGTTTGCCAATGAGCACAAACGACAACTACGTGAAGACAACCCTAACCGTGGTAGGGCTTGGCTTGCAAAGATGCACATGCAAGGTTTCAGCATGTGGCTCCAAGATTATGTCGAGACATGCAGCAATAATGTTGTAATTATCGACGAGATAAGGAATCTAGCAGTGGGGCCATTGTTCACTGTTACAAGATACGAATGAATGGATATCAATGGATACACGTTCTATACCATGACCCATGATGAAAAGAGCATCTATCAAAATAGTGGTGTGCGTGTACGGGCCGTCGTTGATGACAGTCATGACGACGATGATGACACGGAGACAGACACATATTATGGTCAAATAGAGGAGATATGGGAGCTTGATTATGTAGGATTAAAGGTAGCCTTGTTTCGGTGTAGATGGGTCACCAATGGGAAGAGAGCTGTGAGCAAGGACAAATATGGTTATGTTAGTGTTGATCTCCGGGTCTTTGGTTACAAAACTGAACCGTTTGTCCTCGCCAATGATGTTGAGCAAGTGTTCTATGTACTGACCTTGCAAAGAAGAACTGGTCTGTGGTTATGCCTGGAAAAAAAGGATTGTGGGGATTGAAAATGTTGTTGAGGAGGAGGAATACAACCAGTTTGACGAAATTCCATCCTTTGACACTTCATACAAGCCCCAACTATTCGGAAATAACAAAACACCGTACTTGCGAAGCGACCATAGTGAAAAATCCATATACAGAAATCAAGGAAGAAAGAGCAAGCCTGATTTCTGCTGAATCCTTTTTGTAATGCCGGAGGATGTGTCTATTGGTGGAAATGGAATCCGTTTTGTACTATAAAGGATGCGATGTATTGGTGGAATTTCAATCCTTTTTATAATATATGGGATGTGGTGGAATTTGAATCCTGCTTGTAATATATTCTGCCAAAGATACTATATATATATACTCTGTTTATATTCTGCTTCAGTTCAGTAACGGGCAAGAGACGAGGACTAACAAACCAGCGTCGCCTTTGTTACGGGCAAGAGACGAGGACTAACGAACCAGCGTCGCCTTTGTTACGGGCAAGAGAAGAGGACTAACGAACCAGTGTCGCTTTTGTTATGGGCAAGAAGATATGCGAAATCATGAATAGATTACATCAAAAAGAGACACGGATTAGAGCATCTCCAAGAGGTTGCCAAATTTTACTTGGCAAATCTTGTGCTTTGCCAACTTCTAAAAAGATATGCCAAGTAAAAAAAGAGTTCATCTCCAACAATCTAGCATAATTTCACTTGTCAAATCTAGATCAGGAATCCTGAGAGAAACAAGTTGATTTGCCAAACTGTTGAGATAATCACAAGCTTTGCAAGTGAGTAGGTAAATCATACAAAAAATTGTACTACATAGAGATAATCACAAAAGCATGTCTCTTGAGATGCAAAATCACACACACAGATTACAGTCATCATTCATACATCAGAACAAGGTTACAATGTGGCCATATCTTCATGACGAGATATGCAAAATCACACACACACACATCGATCTTGCTCGCAGGTCGTCGATCTTGCTGCACGTGGTCATCGAACAAGCTCCACATCAGCTGACGGCTTAGAGACTTGATTCCTTGCATGACTAATTAAAGAAAGCTTCTATCTAGCAACCCTAATTTTGGTTTGCCAGAAAAGGCTGTCCTTAATTATGCTCATCTTACAAGGAAAAATAATGAGATATGCTCTATCCAGATTCTGGCTGCTTCCTCATCTTCCAAGTGAACACAAGAGAAAGATACAGAGAGGGTGGAAACATATCTCTTAAAAAAATCCCTCCTCCTGGAGGAGAAGGGGAAAGCAAAAGGAAGCCCAAGTGTGACGGAGAAGTTGTAGCAAGCTTTCCGTCGGCTTGTACATCCTGATGCCAGGAGGTTCTGGGCTACCTTCCCCGGACACGACTGCGTGGAAGGGGTACGTCACAAGGATTCTTCTGGCAGCCGTGTTCGAGGGATGAGCAACCCAATCACCCCCTATCACAAGAATTCTTCTAGCAACTGAGAGATCGAGGAGGAGGAGGAAGAGAAAAAAGTAAAAGCTTGCGCCCTACAAGATCTATTCTTTGCACCATAGCTAGATCTAGATCTAGAGAAGAAGGAAGCAAGTGACTCGCTTTATTGTATCAGAAGAAGGAACCATATAGCTACATCTAGATCTAGAGAAGAAGGAAGCAACTTGAAGTGAGGAGGACCGATAGGCATCGGTGCCGTTTTATAGAAAAACAAGGAAGGGATAAGATCAAGAGCACAGGAACGGCCGGGAAGGTTCCCAAGATGGTCAAGATGGCCGGGAAACTGTTGCTAGTCAATGGCTGAGAGCAGAGCTGCAGAGGTAGTGATTCCAATGTAGAATTAAATGATACGCGGAGTAAGCAAACATCGTCTCCAATGACCGTGGTTGGATGGTAGATATTAGTGTTACTGTTAGTGGTAGTTCTTAACACCTCCAAATTAACACATGTGTTTGGCTCCAAAGTGTTAGTTTTGGTGTTAGTTTGCTACAAACTAACACTAACACCTCCATCCAAACATCCAATGTAGTCATCATCTCCAAAAAAAAGAGAGGAAGGGATAAGATCAAGAGCACAGGAAACGGGAAGAGATTCCCAAGACGGTCAATGGCGAAACTGTTGCTAGTCAATGGCTTAGAGCAGAGCTGCAGAGGTAGTGATTCCAATGTAGAAATAAATGATACGCGGGGTAATGAAACATCGTCTCTGCGCGGATTAGCCAAATGTCGTTTCTAATTGAGAATTAAATGATAATGCGGATTAGCCAAACGTCATCTCCATTGCATACTTAAACCGTGTTTGGAAACAAATATCCTGTATCTTCTCCTTCCAAAACAATTAGATCTCCTGCCCCTTCATCTCTACCTGCGAAAAATAGCAGCTGCCTACTCCTCATCATCACCATTCCCGGACAGAGATAGATAGCATGCCGGGAAGAAGCACGCGGCACCAGCCGTCATCGCTGCTGTTGGGCCTCCCTCAATACCTCCGCATTGAGATTGCGGCCCGCGTCGGTGCGACCTCGGAGCGGCCCTTGGCTGACCTCCGCAGCCTACGCGGTACTTGCTCGACCATGCGCCGCGTGTGCAGCCACGCGACGTCGGCCGGCATTTGTCGATAGAGGGGATACGAAATGAGATTTCTTGGGTGTGGAACCCCACCGCTTACAAAGCATTCCTTGCTATGCTGAGCGGTCTCGGGAATCCGGAGGCTTGTTTACTCTCCGGAATCAAAGCCTTCTTCATCGAACAAAGGGGATACAATGATCTCCGGCGCGCCGCTGAGGGTGGGCACGATGCGGCGGCTTATCTATACGCCATCTTGCTCTATAGAGACAATGGCGGTGCCGCCGCCGATGATACCGCGAAGGGGTACATGAGGTGGGCCGCAGGCGGTGGCAGTTCGACGTCGTCGAGACGGCTGAGCAACGAAGGGTGTCTGCCTTTGTGCGAGAAGGCCGCGCGTGCGCTCCATTACTCGACTTGGCGCATTTGGGGTGAACCGCTACCGCCTCCGACATAGGTGCGCGGTGATCAGTGCACAGGCACCGGCGGCGGTTGTGGCATGGAAAAAGGATGGCTCAGATTTCTCTGTTTTGCAGTGAAGACTGTAGGCTACGCTGCGAAATGGTGAAGTTCGCACAGAGAATAGGAAATCAGTAGTAGTAGATTAGCTTTTGAATGATGCTCGCATTATCTGTGTAAAATTTTGGGAGAGTAGAAAATCCGACGCGGGTTATCAGCCCCACGTCGCTAATGCCTGTGGGGCCCAGTTCTATTCAAATGAAGAACGGTTCTCATTTCTCCTATTAATCTACAATCAAATGTTGTAACAAGTATTTTTTTCGTCCTTATTAATCCAAATTTGATACTTTTTTTTGTAAATTTTTGTAAAATCACCATCTATTCATTAATTTCATTGTTTAGTGTACATTCTGTTTGTTGAGTGATGTTTATATGCCTTATTTTGTTCTTTGTAAGTACAACATACAAATAATATTTGTTTTATGCAACCATCAGTGATGGAACATTACATTTCGTAAGCTTAAGGTGAACACAAGGTTTTGTTAAGTTTTCAAATTCATATGGGTTCGAACATGTTGCAAAGTGTGGAAAACTTCAATGTTCAAGCAAACATTCTAGGAAACTATGTGAGAGATGAAGACATTTGTACACAAGTATATTATTCCTTCATCTAAACCACTTGAAATTTCGAAGACAAGTTTAGGTACCCAAATTATGTTGCCAAGTCAATTTGTAGATTTTTTAGAGCAAATTTGATGTTATCAGAACTATTATATAATTACCATGGGGTGTAAAAATGAAATATATGAATTTTGGGCACACAAGTTTGATTGTTGATATTTTATTCAAATACTGAATGTCCAAATATGGATTGTTCGTATTTTTATGATTTTTTAGGTGTTGTTTTATGGGCTCTAATAATTTAGGGAAGCAAGTTTCATTCCAAAAAATTGTGACAGGCCCACACGTCAGGAGCCAATATAAAAAAGATAACCGTTGCCTGCCCGCCCAGACCCAACTGCCAACAAATGCGATCCGGGTTCACTAACCATCGTTGCCAATGACACTGGCCCACGCGCCAGCGTCAGCGTCAGCAGATCTAATTCATCACAACAGATCTCCAATTAATCTCGCGTATATTAGATCGAGTTCATGACATACAAATTCTAACAACCAAGCTAGTTAACTAAGCAGTTCATGATCGACAAACAAACTAAGCAGTTCATGTCCAAGAACCTGACGAAGACACAAAAGCACACAAACATTATTGTTACTAATTGGTAGAGGAGTCTATCAATTAGTCGGAGTCCCGCCGTCGCCGCCTTGGCTGCCGTCGTCGCCGCCGTCGTTGCCGTGGCTGCCGTCGTCGTCGTCGGATCCGCCGTCGTCGAAGAAGAAGTGGCGGCGGGCAGCCCGCTTGACCACGGGGAGGTTCTCGAGCTTTTCAGCCAACCCGTGGATCCTGAAGGTGAGACCCTTCAAGGTCGGGTCCTTGTACGCATCATGATGCGCATTGATGTCGAAGGCCTCGCCAACACCTTGAAGCTTTCTGAAGGCGCTCCTGAGCAGCTCGGTGGCGAACTTGTTGTCGTCGAAGAGCGGTTCCTCGTCGGCATCCTTGGCCGCCGGCTCCTTCCCCTTCTCCAACTTCTTCCGACGGCGGCTTTCGTCATCGTCGTCCTCCCTTCGTCCCCCCTTTGACGGCGGTGGGCTCCTCGATGCCATCTCCTCCTTCTCTTGGTGACCGAAGATTTGTAGTGGTGAGTCGCGAGGAGGAAGAAGAAGTGAAGAAAAAGATGATAAGCTTATGGAAGAAGCAGGGGAGAAACAGGGGAGGGCGACTGGGCGAGGGAGTTATATTGACAGGATGTGGAACCGTCAGGCGCCTCTGCCCCCACCCACTACTCCAGTAATGCTAATACGTGCCACTCGATTGCGCATCGGGCTCCGTCTCGAGCGCAAAGACACGCGTCGCCTTTCACATATGTGGGAAGGAGAAGGGGCGGGGCAATGATGTCGGGCCCACTTGTCAACGGCAGTAGCCAAACTGCGGCGCCTTTTCAATTTCCATTTATTGTCTTATTATGACATGGTCGAGGCGCCATCTTCAACCTTCAACCCTCGAGCTCGTCGCCTCCTTCAACTTCAATCCTAGTTGCCAACTTCATCCCTCTTCAACTTCAATCCTCCTTGCCAACTTCATCCCTCGTCGCCGCCAACTTCAACCCTCGTCGCCATTCAAATTCCAAACCCCGTCGCTGTGCTATTTCCTCCATTCTCCTTGATGGTCGCAGCGGTGTGCTTGATGCTGCTGCTGCCAGATAAACTTCTCACCAAGATCATCATCCACTCCATCAAGGATGTGGCCATTTTCCATTTTCTAAACCTTCACAATAAAATCTGGGGCACATTCCGGCGCATCTGCAACTCCGATGAGGTACTACTGCACGTGTCGCTGCGTGATCTTCGTTCGGTGTGCAAGAATCGCTACGTCAGGTCGTGCTTTGAGCGGCGCTTCCGCGAGGCCAATCATCCAAAGGCATTGTGCTTCGAGGGGATGGTGGGGTTGATGAGGCGGCGGAACCCTGATAAGGGTCTAAAGCTCATCAGAGATGCCACCGCTGCTGAAGACTCCGGTGCCAAGTACTTTTTAGCGATACTGAAGTACCGTTGCAACCCGGCAGACCCCGAAGCCATGGCACTACTCCAGGAAATCATTAGCGGCCCGTCGCCCCCTGACGGCCGGTGGAAGAACCACAACCTGCGGCGGCTGCGCTACCTCGTCAAGCAGGATCTCGACAACATTGCGTGGTTGTACTGGCTTGATGACGGCGACGACGATGACGACATTCCGTTGCTACCCGTCTAGAATCCCCACATCTGCATTTGGGAAGTGGGATGTAGGCGCTACGGGCCGGATACCAAAGAGATCATCCACTACTGCAGCGCCGAGTGTCGCATTCGTCATGAGTTCGACCTCTGGACGCGTAAATTCCACCCCGCCGTGGAGTACGCTGTCAGCAGGATGAACATCGGGATGTAGGCACAAGCATCAATATGAACATTATCTATCTTGAATATGAATTATTAGATATTACTAAACGTGGATTTGATTTTATCGGGAAGTCGAGATGTCGGCGGTGCCATCTACTTCCTCCTTTGTTCTATTCAAATGACTGCGGGGGCCAGTTCTATTCAAATGACAAGCAGTTCCCATTTCTCCTTTTAATCTACAACCAAATGTTGTAACAAGTATTTCTTCGTCGTTTTTAGTCCAAATTTGAAAAAAAAAATTCAAATTTTTTCTAAAATCACCATCTATTCATTAATTTCATTGTTTACTGTACATTCCGTTTGTTGAGTGATGTTTATATGCCTTATTTTGTTCTATGTAAGTACAACATACAAATAATATTTGTTTTTACACAACCATTAGTGATGGAACTTCACATTTCGTAAGCTTAAGGTGAACACAAGGTTTTATTAAGTTTTCAAATGCATATGAGTTTGAACATGTTGCAAAGTGTGGAAAACTTCAATGTTCAAGCAAACATTCTAGGAAACTATGTGAGAGATGAAGACATTTGTACACAAGTATATTATTCCTTCATCTAAACCACTTGAAATTTCGTAAACAAGTTTAGGTACCCAAATTATGTTGCCAAGTCAATTTGTAGATTTTTAGAGCAAATTTGATGTTATTAGAATTATTATATAATTACCATGGGGTGTAAAAACGAAATATATGAATTTTGGGCACACAAGTTTTATTATTGATATTTTATTCAAATACTGAATGTCCAAATACGAATTGTTCGTATTTTTATGATTTTTAGGTGCTGTTTTATGGGCTCTAATAATTCAGAGAAGCAAGTTTCATTCCAAAAAAAATGTGACAGGCCCACGCGTCAGCGTCAGCAGCCAGTATAAAAAAGATAACTGCTGACCCAACTCCCAACAAAGGCGATCCGGGTTCACTAACCATCATCGCCCATAACACTGGCCCACTCGTCAGTGTTAGCAGGCGAACCGTGCGCGGACTGCTCAAAATTTCCCACCTATATTTACTATAGTGCCCATAAAATTCCAATTGCTGAACAGAGCCGTCAAGGGCACACCAGAAAGTTTCATTAAACACAGTTATGCGCGTCGTTCATATTCGCCTCCTCGCTAGACAGATCCACAACGCCCGCATTCTCTCCACCGCCGCCGCCGGTCGCCCCGCTCGCCTTCACCTCTCTCCCCCCGCCGCAGCCCTGCTCTTCTCCAGCCCCACCGCTCCCTGCGTGACGACGGTGACGAGGATGCAGTTACTGGCGTGCGGACGTACGTTCGGCCAACCTAAAGACAGTTGACGCGGATCCATCGACGTCGTCCCCAGCCACGATGACGAGCCAGCCGGCTACCTCAGGCCACGAGCCGTCGTGGATCCGGCCCCTCCGACCATCACGAGAACAACTACTTCATTCGCAACAGAGGTTAGTCCTACTTTAACCCCCAACGCCCTCTCTCTCATCAGCCACCAAAATCGATCTGCTATATATTCATGTCAATGTGGATTAATTAGGGAGACATGCCTAGATAGTTCATCTTTAATTGACTGTGGTTTTGATTGATGGATTTTGTTGCCCCAAGTCTGTGTGAATAAATTGTTGCTAACAGATGTAGTTATATGAACTGTTGAAATTCATTTTCATGTTCCTAGTGCAACAATTTTTGCGTTGTAAATTCATGAAAAGCATCGAGGATGTTAGCATACTTTAATTCTGCTATGCTCTGAATGTACCAGATCGACAGTTATGCTTTGGACCTGTTAGCATACTTTAATTCTGATGACCACAAAATGTCATTGGGAATTGCATCGCAGTGGTTTATAATGTAGTCCACCTAATCTGCTATATATTCATGTCAAGGTGGATTAGGGAGACATGTCTTAATAGTTCATCTTCAATTGATTGATTGTGGATTTGATGGATGGTTTTTGTTGCTCCAAGTCTGTTTTGAATAAATTGTTGCTAACAGATAAGTTATATGAAATGTTGAAATTCATTTTCATGTTCCTGCTGCTATAATTTTTGCACTGTAAATTCATGAAAAGCATAAAGGATGTTTGCATACTTTAATTCTGCTATGCTTTGAATGTAGTGATAACTAGACTGTCTTATGCTTTGTTGTGAGTGTTAATTGTTTCACTACTGTCATACTACTGTCATATATATCGTTATTGTTGGTGTCATGATGTGTTGTGAGTGTTGTTCACTACTGTCATATATAATGTCATGACCATTGCTTTATCCTCCTGTTGCATGTACATATGGAACACACAATCTATCGCTGCTCAAGTTGGGCAAGGAATCAGTTGAAGGAATTTATTCTCTGCTTTGATATATAAGCATATGGTTGTGTCCCAGTCAAAATGATTAGCACCTATCCATGTATGCTAATTAAGTAAAATATGAACTGTGTATGTCTATGCTGATTTTATTTACGACTGTATCAGCATATACTTTAATTCTGCTATGCTCAGATCGACAGTTATGCTTTGGACCTGTTAGCATATTTTAATTCTGATGGCCACATAATGTCATTGGGAATTGCATCGCAGTGGTTTATAATGTAGTCCACCCAATCTGCTATATATTCATGTCAAGGTGGATTAGGGAGACATGCCTTAATAGTTCATCTTCAATTGATTGACTGTGGATTTGATGAATGGATTTTGTTGCTCCAAGTTTGTTTTGAATAAATTGTTGCTAACAGATGAAGTTATATGAAATGTTGAAATTCATTTTCATGTTCCTGATGCTATAATTTTTGCATCAGCATACTTTAATTCTGCTATGCTCTGAATGCACCAGATCGACACTTATGCTTTGGACCTATTAGCATAATTTAATTCTGCTATGCTCTAAATGTACCAGATCGACAGTTATGCTTTGAGCCTGTTAGCATATACTTTAATTCTGCTATGCTCAGATCGACAGTTATGCTTTGGACCTGTTAGCATATTTTAATTTTGATGGCCACAAAATGTCATTGGGAATTGCATCGCAGTGGTTTATAATGTAGTCCACCCAATCTGCTATATATTCATGTCAAGGTGGATTAGGAGACATTCCTTAATAGTTCATCTTCAATTGATTGACTATGGATTTGATGGATGGATTTTGTTGCTCCAAGTCTGTTTTGAATAAATTGTTGCTAACAGATGAAGTTATATGAAATGTTGAAATTCGTTTTCATGTTCCTGCTGCTATAATTTTTGCACTGTAGATTCATGAAAATCATAAAGGATGTTTGCATACTTTAATTCTGCTATGCTTTGAATGTAGTGATAACTAGACTGTCTTATGCTTTGTTGTGAGTGTTAATTGTTTCACTACTGTCATATATATTGTTATTGTTGGTGTCATGATGTGTTGTGAGTGTTGTTTCACTATTGTCATATATAATGTCATGACCATTGCTTTATCCTCCTGTTGCATGTACATATGGAACACATAATCCAACGCAGCTCAAGTTGGACAAGCAACCAGTTGAAGGAATTTATTCTCTGCTTCGATGTATAAGCATATTGTTGTGTCCCTGTCAAAATGGTTAGCACCTATCCCTGTTTGCTAATTAAGTAAAATATGAACTGTGTATGTCTGTATGAAGTTCACAAAGGTTTAGTATCTAGATTCTGCTAAACAACATCCCCCGCTAAAGTTCCCAGACCTCCAAAATGTTTTGAACTGGTCGGTTTCTTGTAGGTTTTGTTCACAAAAATTCAATCTCTTAGTGTTTCTAATTGGTATTGCTGACCATGCAAGGCCTTTGGTACAATATTTTTTGTTCAAAAAAAATCAATCTCTTAGTGTTTCTAATTGGTATTGCTGATCATGCAGGGCCTTTGGTGATGCACAGTACAGAGTGACGAAACGAAAGAAAAATGCCAAAAGCCACACTGAAGCACAAAACAAATCTCGATGTAAGACAGAGATTTTTTATGGTCCCTTCTTACCTATTTGGTACTGCATTAACTTATCATTTTGGTACCTTGATGCAGTGTGCTCAGCAGCCATGGGGGTCCTCTTTGTGTGGATTCCATGTGGCATTCCATATGTTAAGACTGCTCGATGTTGTAAGTGGATAATAATGCTCAACCTTGTCTCTGCTCATATTATCCATCTGATTTTAGAAAATGATTTCTACTTGTATTCTCATAAATGATTGTATTTTGCAGGATTTCAAACCTCCTGTAGATGTTTCCATAGAAGATGTAAAGCGTCCGGGAGATGTTGTGCGAGTACATTCCTAAGGAGGCCATCGACCGAAAGGGCAACTTGTACAGTGGTGCACCGCGAGTTTATTGTGACCAGAAACTTGAAACTCATTCGGTCTTCTTTAGTCAGGTGTTGTTGCCTGAGAAACCTGCTTGGCTTGCTTGGTTGGGGTCAGATACTTCCTGGTTCAGTCTGTTTTCTCATGATTCCATCCAAACAAGCCCTGATGAGAGTAACTTGAAACTTGATGTGATACTAGCTAGCTTGTCTATAAATGTGATCTTGCTTTGCCAATATCTGTGATGTGAGAATGTGTTTGTGATGTCTCCTTGCTGTGGTGGGTGCCATATCTCGGGTCGGTACCGGGATGCGCCCCCGGTGGCCGCCAAATCCGGCCGGTTCCGGAATCGCCGCCGACAACCGGGCAGGTCACTGTAGGGATGGCCGCCGTATCTGTAATGGGCGTTAATTAAAGCTCGTTACAAACACAGATCAGTAAGTAACAGGCTTCATTCGGAAAGCCCGTTACAAAAATGTCCACAATGTAACGGGCAGTGTAAAAGCCCGTTACCAGTCCTGACCGGTGGGCCCCAGGACCTGACCGTTCATCGAGATATAGGAGACGTAGGTTGAAAACAAGTGTCTCCTTTAATAGAGAGAAAACAGACACGCATAGAAATAGATGTGTCTCATTTCGTCGAGACAGTGGAGACGCCGGTTCATAAAATGTGTCTCTGATGTTAATTTAACAGTAACGGGATCTGTTTCATGTCCGTTACCGAAGTTCCATGTGGGCCCAGAGAAACAGCCATTTCACGTGACTGGTGACTAGTTGTGGTAACGATCGTTGTTTGATGCCCGTTACGAATACTAGTTGTGCTGAGACGCGCGTGAAATAGACGCATCTCATTTCGTAAAGATAGTGGAGACGCAGGTGCACATCAGGCGTCTCTGATATTGAGCTTCTGTAACGGGCTTTGCTTTTGTGCCCGTTACGAAAGTTCCCTGTGGGCCCAGAAAAACAGCCATTTCACGTGACCGGTGGCTAGTTTTGGTAATGATCGTTGTTTAATGCCCGTTACTAATATGTCTTATCAGTAACGGGCATCTGCCCGTTACCTTTCTTGGCTTATTTGTAACACTTGATCGGTAACGTCCGCATTGCCCGTTACCAAAGGCGATCTACGCTCGTTACCAAAGCCAGTTTTTTACATAGTGTGCACCTTGATGCAAAACAGCTCCAAAACATGCATCACAGTCAACCATGAAGGGTTTTTGATAGTCAAGAAGGTGAAGAACTGGGGCTGTTGAAAGTGCTTGTTTCAAGGTGTTGAAGGCAGTCATGGCTTCCACTGTCCAGTTAAATGCATCTTTGCGTAGTAATTGTTTGAGACGGGAAGCTATAATGCCAAAATCTTTTATAAAACGTCTTGCGTAGTAATTGTGTGAGAAGGGCATCTTTTATGAAACGTATGTAGTATCCAGCTAAGCCCAAGAACCCCCTAAGGTCATGTGCAGAGGTTGGTTGCGGCCAATTTTTAACTGCTGAAACCTTATATTCATCCATTGCTACACCCTCAGCTGAAATGATGTGTCCTAGGTATGCGACTGAAGATGTAGCAAAGGTACACTTAGAACATTTCACTTTCAGGCTGTTGGCATGCAGAGCAGACTGTACAACACGCAAGTGTTGGAGATGCTCTAACCCGGATGCACTATATATCAAAATGTCATTGAAAAAACAAGCACACACTTGTGGAGGAACGATTGTAGAACTATATTCATTAAGCTCTGAAATGTGTTGGGTGCATTAGTAAGTCTGAATGGCATCACAAGAAACTCATAATGGCCTTGGTGAGTTCTAAAGGTTGTGTTGTCAACATCAGCAGGATGAACCCTGATTCGATGATAACCAGCATCAAAATCCAACTTGGTGACAAAGTGGGCTCCACTTAATTCATCAATCATTTCTTCCACAATCGGAATTGGAAATATATCTTTTACTATCTGATTATTGAGAGACGGATAATCAACACAAACATTCCATGTGCAGAAAATGGCGATGTGTTGGGTCTGACTATTCCCTGTTCAAGCATGGTGGCACACTGCTGTTCTAGTTCATCTTTCTGGAGATGAGGGTATTGGTATGGCCAAACAACCGGGGCAGTGTCAGGTAGCAATTGTATCTGATGATCACAAGGGCGGGATGGAGGTAGGCCTGTGGGCTGATCAAAAACATCTTCAAAGGAATCCAGGAAGTTGTCAAGTAATGGGCATTCTTGTTTGTTGATGCTGTTCAGACGACTTGTTGTCGGAGCAATATCCCAGCGAGCCGAATCCACTCCTTTCCACAGTACTCTTTTGCCACCATGCCAAAATGCCATGCATATATCCTCAAAATCCCAAAGGATGGGTCCTAGGGTTCTTAAGAAAGAGACTCCAAGGACCGGATCATAGCAGTCTAATGGTATTGTATAGCAATCAACTATGAAGAACTCATCACAAATTCTAAGGGCAACATCTCTGGCTAGACCACAACAAGCATCTTTATCACCATTTGTGACTGTAACACCCATAATGCGTAAAAGGAAAAATATGCTATGTATATTGGAATACATAAAGTGGACGACTAAAACATGACTTTTTGTTACATCGCTCGGATGGACGAACGGAGGTCATGGTTGCGTAGAGCTCGCCGAATCCTTTCCGTTTGACTACTCACATGCATAATTTGCATTTTGGGTCAAAAAGTTATGCCAGTCGCAAGATTCATCCTTGATTGCTACAGTAATCGCGGCTACAGTAATTAGAGTCGGACCCACCTCGTGGGGAATCCCTGTCGAACCAAATCCTGCCGAGTCGTTCTGTCCTCCGTTCCCTTTCCACATCAACATCATCAGTTTCTCCTCCATCAACCCTAGGGCCCTCCCTCTCAACCGTGATAGTTCCTTGACAAGCCTCACTGATCTCTTCGATCTGTTGGTGAGGGCAAAACGAAAAGGGAAATCATCTTCTCGGTGAGTCTCCCCATCTTTCTTCTTTCGGCTTTTGGATCTCCTCGCTGATCTGTTCCCTCTGGTCCGTATGACATGAAGGAAAAGGAGGAGACCTGCTTGATGGCAAAACGGATCCACAAGGTGATGAGACCAAGTTTGTTGGATCTTTGATTGTGATAGTTTTTCCTCCTGATATCCTCAAGGGAGATTAGTCAAGGTATAGCCCATTAATTGTTTTCCCCTGAGTTTAGATGAGTTCTCATGTGTTGTTAGTGGAATTAAATGCTGACAAGTTTGGGGTTAGGGATTCAATCTCGTGGCTGTTCTTAGCATACCTTCAATCTGTGCAGTTTTCTGTAATTGCTGTTTTACACCATTTTAGTGGTCTCAAAAAAATAACAAATCTACATATGAGTTGTAGGAAATTTTTAGGGGTTTCCATAGACGTAAAGAACACTACAATCGGATTTAAGATCTGAGAGATAACAATATTTCTTTCTGTCAGTTTTTCAGCATCGTAATTCTGAGCAGTATCTGTTCACATAAATTTTAGGCAACCCAAACGACAGAACTGGATCTTGGGATGACTAAAGAAGTTTTAGAGCATTTCATAACCTTTCCATATTGGTTAAGTGCATATTCATATGAATTTTGGAGCTCAAGATATGCCCATTTTGCTAGGACTGTTCTGCAGAGATTGCCAGATTTTCAGTATGAGATTCATCTCAAGATTAGTCTTTGTTCATGATTTTTCCTCTCTTGATGGATCACTAGAAAGTTGTGACTACTGAAGTTTTCTTTCTTTTGGCACAAGATTGGAATTTTTTAGCCATCAGAATTAAAAGATACAAAAAGAGAAGACTTATCGCTGCTGTCATGTCTAGACTTGTGTGTCTTTTTGTGAGAATGTCGGGTTCGGACGTAGGAGCGTTGTGATTTAAATTCTTTATGCTTGTGTGTATGTGTTGGTGCTGAGATATGTTTGTGGACAGGTGGTGCGCCTTCGGATCGTGCTTAGCTCACGTTCTTGATCTTCGGTAAAGGCAAGTAAACGTAGCGATGGTCTACATGCTTTAACTTTGTTGTTTGAATTGCCTCCATTTAATTTCAGTACCTCACACCAGCAAGATCAATCTGAATTTATCTTTATATCAGAGTATTTTGATCCATGTGTGGCTTTACCTCTGAATTGAAGTTAAGAATTATGATGTATATGAAGATCATGCATTGCAATCTTGCACTTGCATTCTCATGTTTTTATGCATATGAAGAAAACCGTAGCCGGATTGGTGCAGTAAGTACCGGTACAACAACGCACGTTGAGATATAGCAATGTGGTTGCAGCCCTCATATCCTTCCTTCGGGATGTGTGGGTAGAAGTGAAGACATGCATTGCATTGCACCATTTGCAATTCATCTTGAAGCATTATTGTGGAGTATTTATTTAAACTTATTACTTGAAGTTATGACTCTTAAATTGCTGCTTATTTTATTGTGATTTAAATGGCTTGGTTGAAGCAGTTTGCTTGCTGAGGTTTCCATAAACCTCATACGCTTTTTCCTCCCCGCAGGTCTTTGAGTTTGGAGTGCGATGGTGGATGGGAGTAGCAGCACGTGTGCACACACGTTCTTTAAATATATATTTTGGTCACATGTGTTGTAATAAAATGTTTAGTTGGGAAGTCCTTGCTTAGCTTATAATCTCTTTGGACCTGTTTTGAGATGGTTACCTAGATGATTTATTTTGCTTCCGCGTGCTCTATTAATTTATCTTTTTGTTGCTGTTTTTTTCTTATGTGTGTGCCTATAATAGCTTGTTGTGGTGTGGTAACGCTCCAGAATGTTGTTCCTATTCTGGGGTGTTACAATTGGTATCAGAGCGTAAGGTTATAGGTTCTTTTTGTTAAAACTTGACTCAATTTAAAACATGACACACTTGCACACGTAGGATGGGAGTTATTTGGTTATATGTTGTTCTATATTTTTGTTTTCCCTTGTGGTTGTGTTGTTGTACTGACGTTGTTATGTGGGCTGTAGATGCCTCCTCGTGGTCGCGGCGGTCGTGGTCGTGGTAGGGGTGAACCTGCTCCTGAGGATCCTCCTGCCAATCCAGATCTGGCTGCAATCTTAGTAGAGATGCAAACAATGCGGGTAGAGATGAATGCTTTACGTCAGGCACCTGTGGGTGGTGCTAATCCTGGTGGTGCTCCTAGTGCTCCTGGTGGTGCTCCTGGTAATGCCCCTGGTGCTAGTCTTGATGGAGTGCCGGTAGTGCCTCCTGAGCGTCCGTTGGACTTGAGAGATTGGTGTCGTATGGCACTAGAGAAGTTTGATGGTGCAGGTGCTCCTATTGAGGCAGCAGATTGGCTATCTTCAGTGGTTGACAAGCTAGAGACCTTTCAGGTTCCTGCTTCAGATTGGGTTCGTTATGCTCATCAGTTGCTGAAGGGTGAGGCTCTGGTATGGTGGAGGGGTGTTCAGTCATCTTATCCTGCTGCACGTGGACCTATCACATGGATGGACTTTGTCGGCCAGTTTGAGAGGAGGTTCTATCCTATTGCTTTCATGGATAAGATGAAGACACAGGTTGAGAGGTGCCATCAAGGCAAGAGGACTGTTGCAGAATATGAGGTTGAGTTTAACAAAATTGTGCGCTTTGTACCTCATGTGGCCCGTGATGACTATGAGAAGGCACGGATTTTTAGACAAGGTCTAAAGGCTTCCATTCGTCGTGTTTTGGGTGCTTTTGTTCTGGAGGATTTCCGCTCGACTGTTGAGAGAGCTTTGGGAGTTGAGGTGCAGGATGACTTTACCGAGGAGCTGAGAGGTGGAGATCATGCACATGTGCAGAAGGAGCAGAAGGGCCATTCTAGTGGTCCAATTCAGAATAAGGATAAGCATCATCGTCACCATCCGTACAGCGGTAGTTCTTCTCAGTCTCGAGGGTCTGGAAGTGGTTCTGGAGGTGGTTCTAGAGATGGCTCTATTTGGTATCGAGCTATTGTCAAGCCAGGACTAGGATTGGTCTGTTTCCGTTGCGGTGATACTCACCACCGTGCGAACTGTCGTTGGACTGGTCGGTGCTCTAGGTGTGGTCATGATCATAAGGAGGATGTGTGTAGGAAGAATCCTAACAGCAAGCGGATCTGGGACCAGTGACTTCTTCCTCGTCTGGTCAGCGTGGCTCTGCACAAATGATGGCTGGAGGTTCTTTTGGGCAGCAGCACACTACTCTAGCACAGCAGTTTCTACCAGCACCTGTTGCACAAAAGTACTTACCTGCATCCTCTTCGCAGCAGCTCTTGCCTGCGCCTTCAGCGGCACTGATGCTTGGTTCTTCACACACCCCTATTCCTGGTGGTGCATATTGGGTGACGCATGCTCCTACTCCTTCTCCATCAGCTCCAACATGGGCACCTACACGTCCGGGGATTCGAGGCCTTCTCCTTCTAGTGGTGTTCATGGGGCATACTCTATGCCCTCAACTCGACGGTCGAGACCGTAGTGAGGTGGTGACGGGTACTATCTCCGTTGATTCATTTGATGCATATGTTCCCGTTTGATTCTCGGAGCTAGCTTCTCGTTTGTTTCCGAGGGTTTTGTGGGTCGTACCGGTATTTCGTTCAAAGCAAATTGGTCGGGCGATTCTGATTAGTTCGCTAAGGGTCCTGTTTCTAGTACGTTTGTTAGTCCAGGTTGTCGTATCTCCCTAGCAGATGAAGATTTTGTGGCCAATCTACTAATTATTCCACTAGATATATTTGATGTTATTCTCAAGATGGACTGGCTTTCTCTCTATCAGGCTGTTATCTCTTGCTTCTGGAAGACAATCTCACTACAGGCACCTTCAGGACGTGAGGTTGTATTCCAGGGTAGTGCTCCTAAGTTTTCCCTTGCACTGCTATGCTACTTGTTTCCTGGTCGCTGGATGAGGAAGTCAGGTCTTTTGTGGTCCATGGTCGAGGTTCCTGAGGCTATCTTACATGTTGAGGATATTCCAGTTGTTTGCCACTATCCAGATGTGTTTCCCACTGATCTTCCTGGCTTGCCTCCTGAAAGGGAGTCTATCTTTGAGATTAAGTTGGTCCCTGGAACTCAGCCAATTATCAGGTCGCCGTATAAGATGGCACCTGTTGAGCAAGTTGAATTAAAGAGGCAGATTGATGAGCTCTTAGCAAAGGGATTTATTAGGCTAAGTGTCTCCCCTTGGGTTGCACCTGTGATTTTTGTGGAGAAGAAAGATGGCACTAAGAGGTTATGTGTTGATTATCGAGGGCTTAATCAAGTGACAATCAAGAACAAGTATCCTTTGCCTCGTATTGATGCATTATTTGATCAGTTAAAGGGTGCTAAGGTGTTCTCCAAGATTGACTTGCAGTCGGGTTATCACCAATTGAGGATTAAGGAGGAGGACATTGAGAAGACGGCTTTTAGCACGAGGTATGGACATTATGAGTATGTGGTTATGTCTTTTGGTCTAACCAATGCTCCTGCTGTTTTCATGGAAGCCATGAACAGGATGTTGCACCCATACTTGGACATTTTTGTGGTCGTGTTCATTGATGATATCCTAGTTTATTCAAAAACTGTGGAGGAGCATGAGGTGCATCTCCGATTGGTGCTGGATAAGCTGAAAGAGTATAAGTATTATGCAAAGTTGAAGAAGTGTGCATTTTGGCTTTCTGAGGTTGCTTTCCTTGGTCATGTTATTAACCAGGATGGTATTACTGTTGATCCAAAGAATGTTGCTTCGGTGGTGAAGTGGCAGAGACCGACTACTGTTACAGAGGTTAGGAGTTTTTTTGGTCTTGCTGGATACTATCGTCAGTTTGTTCAGAATTTTTCTTCCATTGCAAAGCCAATGACGAAGCTTACGATGAAGGGTGTCCCATTTGTTTGGACTGAGGATTGTGAGGCGAGCTTTCGTACTCTAAAGGAGAGGTTGGTGAGTGCTCCTATTCTGGTATTGCCCGAGAGTGGCAAGCGTTATACAGTATATACAGATGCCTCTCGTATTGGTCTTGGTTGTGTTCTCATGCAGGAAGGTAGAGTTATTGCCTATGCATCTAGGCAGTTGAGGATGCACGAGGAGAATTATCCTACACATGACTTAGAGTTAGCAGCTGTGGTTTTTGCATTGAAAATTTGGAGGCATTGTCTCTATGGTGAGTCATGTGACATCTTCACAGATCATCAGAGTCTTAATTACATTTTCACTCAGAAAGAATTAAACATGAGACAAAGGAGGTGGCTTGAATTGATTAAGGATTATGATATGAATATACAGTACCATCCCGGTAAGGCAAATGTCGTTGCAGATGCACTTAGTAGCACCGGTGTTCCTAAGATTTATATGCAACTGACTAATGATTTGGACCATATGGGTATTTCTCTCTGCTATGCTGGTGTTGCCCGTGAGGAAACTGAGTTGGTTATTCGATCACCTTTGCGGGAGCAGGTGCGGGTGGCACAATTACAGGATCGCTTGCTCTTGGCTGTTCGCAAGCGTATTGAGGCAGGGAGACCTCGTGATTTCAGCATGGAGGAGAATGGTACTATTTATTTTAGTGGTCGTCTCTGTGTGCCACAAAAAGCTACAGTTAAGATGGAGATTTTGAGGGAAGCTCATCGGACTCCATATACAGTGCATCCGGGTGAAACTAAGATGTATCAAGATTTGAAGCAGAGTTTCTGGTGGAAGCGGATGAAGGTTGATATTGCCAAGTATGTGGCTTCTTGTGGTATTTGTCAAAAAGTAAAGGCTACGCATCAAAGGCCTGCAGGGTTATTAAAACCATTGTAAATCCCTACATGGAAATTTGAGAACATTACCATGGATTTTGTGGTTGGATTACCTCGTTCCCCAAGAGGCAACGATGCAATTTGGGTTGTGATAGATAGACTCACAAAGGCTGCCCATTTTCTCCCCATGAAGACTACTAATTCTGCTTCAGATTTGGTTCCTTTATATATCAAGGAAGTGGTGAGGTTGTATGGTGTGCCTAAGTCCATTGTTTCTGATCGTGATTCAAAATTTGTATCGAATTTTTGGACGAGTTTGCATAGTGCTTTGGGTACTAATTTGGACCTTAGCACTGCTTTTCACCCTCAGACAGACGGTCAGTCAGAGCGTACCATTCAGACCTTAAAGGACTTGTTGTTTTCTTGTGTGCTCTCTTGGAAGGGCAGTTGGGAGGATCACTTGCCATTGGCAGAGTTTTCCTATAATAACAGCTACAGGCTAGTATCAAGATGGCTCCATTTGAAGCATTGTATGGCCGCAGGTGTATTTCCCCACTCTGTTGGGATGTTGTTGGTGGGGGATCCTTGGTCGGCCCAGATTGGGTGCAACAAACTCATGATAAGGTACGTGAGATCCGTCGAACTTGTTGGTCGCTCGAGCCGACGGAAGAGCTACGCGGATGTCGGACGGAGGGATGCGGAGTTTGCGGTTGGTGACGAGGTTCTTCTTAAGGTGTCGCCGACAAAAGGCATTGTTCGGTTTGGCACTAGAGGGAAGCTCAACCCTAGGTATATTGGACCTTATTTGATCACTGCTCGAGTTGGTTCCTTGGCTTATCGTTTGCAGCTACCAGAGTCGATGAGTGGTGTGCACCCTGTGTTTCATGTCTCTATGTTGAGGAAGTATTTGAAAGATCCAGAGCAGAGGATGGAGGCTGAGCCGGTGATTATTGAGAAGGATTTGACTATAAAATGCCATCTAGTGCGTATATTGGATTTCTCTCAGCGTGTCATGCGGAATAGGACTATCAAGTATGTGAAAATCCTATGGACTAATCAGTCGGAGCGGGAAGCAACATGGGAATTGGAGGACTCTATGCGCGGGGAATATCCGGAGCTCTTTGAGACTGGTAAGCAATATTTATATACATATGGCTCTTTTCTCGTTCTTTCCTTAGCGATGGTGAATTCGGGGACGAATTCTTTTAAGGAGGGGAGAATGTAACACCCATAATGCGCAAAAGGAAAAATATGCTATGTATATTAGAATACATAAAGTGGACGACTAAAACATGACTTTTTGTTACATCGCTCGGATGGACGAACGGAGGTCATGGTTGCGTAGAGCTCGCCGAATCCTTTCCGTTTGACTACTCACATGCATAATTTGCATTTTGGGTCAAAAAGTTATGCCAGTCGCAAGATTCATCCTTGATTGCTACCGTAATCGCGGCTACAGTAATTAGAGTCGGACCCACCTCGTGGGGAATCCCTGTCGAACCAAATCCTGCCGAGTCGTTCTGTCCTCCGTTCCCTTTCCACATCGACATCATCAGTTTCTCCTCCATCAACCCTAGGGCCCTCCCTCTCAACCGTGATAGTTCCTTGACAAGCCTCACTGATCTCTTCGATCTGTTGGTGAGGGCAAAACGAAAAGGGAAATCATCTGCTGGTGAGTCTCCCCATCTTTCTTCTTCTGGCTTTTGGATCTCCTCGCTGATCTGTTCCATCTGGTCCGTATGACATGAAGGAAAAGGAGGAGACCTGCTTGATGGCAAAACGGATCCACAAGGTGATCAGACCAAGTTTGTAGGATCTTTGATTGTGATAGTTTTTCCTCCTGATATCCTCAAGGGAGATTAGTCAAGGTATAGCCCATTAATTGTTTTCCACTGAGTTTAGATGAGTTCTCATGTGTTGTTAGTGGAATTAAATGCTGACAAGTTTGGGGTTAGGGATTCAATCTCGTGGCTGTTCTTAGCATACCTTCAATCTGTGCAGTTTTCTGTAATTGCTGTTTTACACCATTTTAGTGGTCTCAAAAAAATAACAAATCTACAAATTAGTTGTAGGAAATTTTTAGGGGTTTCCATAGCCGTAAATAACACTACAATCGGATTTAAGATCTGAGAGATAACAATATTTCTTTCTGTCAGTTTTTCAGCATCGTAATTCTGATCAGTATCTGTTCACATAAATTTTAGGCAACCCAAACTACAGAACTGGATCTTGGGATGACTAAAGAAGTTTTAGATCATTTCATAACCTTTCCATATTGGTTAAGTGCATATTCATATGAATTTTGGAGCTCAAGATATGCCCATTTTGCTAGGACTGTTCTGCAGAGATTGCCAGATTTTCAGTATGAGATTCATCTCAAGATTAGTCTTTGTTCATGATTTTTCCTCTCTTGATGGATCACTAGAAAGTTGTGACTACTGAAGTTTTCTTTCTTTTGGCACAAGATTGGAATTTTTTAGCCATCAGAATTAAAAGATACAAAAAGAGAAGACTTATGGCTGCTGTCATGCCTAGACTTGTGTGTCTTTTTGTGAGAATGTCGGGTTCGGACGTAGGAGCGTTGTGATTTAAATTCTTTATGCTTGTGTGTATGTGTTGGTGCTGAGATATGTTTGTGGACAGGTGGTGCGCCTTCGGATCGTGCTTATCTCACGTTCTTGATCTTCGGTAAAGGCAAGTAAACGTAGCGATGATCTACATGCTTTAACTTTGTTGTTTGAATTGCCTCCATTTAATTTCAGTACCTCACACCAGCAAGATCAATCTGAATTTATCTTTATATCAGAGTATTTTGATCCACGTGTGGCTTTACCTCTGAATTGAAGTTAAGAATTATGATGTATATGAAGATCATGCATTGCAATCTTGCACTTGCATTCTCATGTTTTTATGCATATGAAGAAAACCGTAGCCGGATTGGTGCGGTAAGTACCGGTACAGCAACGCACGTTGAGATATAGCAATGTGGTTGCAGCCCTCATATCCTTCCTTCGGGATGTGTGGGTAGAAGTGAAGACATGCATTGCATTGCACCATTTGCAATTCATCTTGAAGCATTATTGTGGAGTATTTATTTAAACTTATTACTTGAAGTTATGACTCTTAAATTGCTGCTTATTTTATTGTGATTTAAATGGCTTAGTTGAAGCAGTTTGCTTGCTGAGGTTTCCATAAACCTCATATGCTTTTTCCTCCCCGCAGGTCTTTGAGTTTGGAGTGCGATGGTGGATGGGAGTAGCAGCACGTGTGCACACACGTTCTTTAAATATATATTTTGGTCACATGTGTTGTAATAAAATGTTTAGTTGGGAAGTCCTTGCTTAGCTTATAATCTCTTTGGACCTGTTTTGAGATGGTTACCTAGATGATTTATTTTGCTTCTGCGTGCTCTATTAATTTATCTCTTTGTTGCTGTTTTTTTTCTTATGTGTGTGCCTATAATAGCTTGTTGTGGTGTGGTAACGCTCCAGAATGTTGTTCCTATTCTGGGGTGTTACAGCGACAACTACATTGGCTACATTGCTGTTGTGGAAGTGCAGATCCACATGGTGTGCTGCTGGGCCACTAATGAAATTGTGTGTAGAACCTGAATCAATTAATGTAGTGAATTGAGGATTACCAACAGGAACTTCCAATTGCATTGTATCTTCAGTTCGAATACTAGTGATGGCATGTAGAGATATTAATGGTGGCTGCTCATCTTGCTGTTGTTCCTCCTCTGGCAATAGCAAATCAGCCTCTTGATAGTCTGAAACTTCCAGGTAGAACAGGCACGAGCACTTGTTTCCCCACACATACTACTCATCACAATTATCACACAACCCTTGCTTCCTTCACTCTGCCATTTCAGTGGGTGTGAGTCTTCGAAACTGCCTGGGAGGTATGGCTGGATTAGCTGTGGCCGTCACTTAAGTTGTCTCCGGGGTTGGTGAACTTGATTGAATTTGTTGGGAAGAATGTTGTGGCAATCATGCTGGCCTGTTTTGCAATGTGGTGCTGATTTGTGGCACTTCGACACTCATAAGCCTAAGCAAGAAGCATTGCATGTTGTAAATCTGCCGATGCTTGAAGTTCAACATATGTTCTAATAGGATCCGGAAGACCTCCAGTGAACAATTGCACCTGCTGTTCGGGAGTTAAATATCCAGCATGAGCCATCTTACTCTGAAGAACTTCTTGATATTCTACCACTGAACCCAGGAACTGAATATGTGCTAAATCAGCCAAATGATTGGCTTAGAGGAGGACCGAAACGCTGCTGACAGAGAGTGCGAAATTGATCCCAACTAATAGTGTTTGTGCCCCCAGAGTCACGGACAAGCATGTAAAACCAGTGTTGTGCAACTCCTGTGAGATGAAAGCCTACTATGTCCACTTTATCAGTTTCAGGAGTGTGTTGAGTGCGGAAGAAATGCTCACATCGATTGAGCCAGCCAAGGGGTTCCTCTGTGTTGTCGTAGGAGGGGAAGGACCACTTCTGATACCGAGGAGTGGTGGTCGAGTAAGCTGGTGCCAGCACATGGCCTGGGTAGCTCAGAGGTGGTTCTTGGAGGATTGGAATGGCATGCATTGAGTGGGGGAAGGGGATTTGGTGGAGGGAGTGGCTAAGAGGTGTTGATTTGGCATAGGTTGGGTGGGGGCTGTGTGGGCGGCGTATTTTCATCACTTAACATAGGAGACTTACATGAAACAACCACACTACTTTGCAATGGCATGTACGTCACTTCTACTACCCTAACCATGCGCCTTACCTAGTCTTAACATGCCTTAGGGAATTTAGATATTTGATTACAACAAACCTAATTAATCTAGTTGTACGAGTATTGCCTGGAGAACATAGAGCCACCGGAGTGCTGGGACGGCATGTAGTTGTACCCAGCTGGGGTGGAGGTGGAGGTGAAGGTGGAGAAGTCAAATATTGGGGGGGGGGCTGATCTTCTTGTGGCATCCACAAGTGCAAGTTGAACATGTGCAACATCGATTATCACCTACACCAGACGATGGATATGGAGAAGCTAGTGCCTCTGACAGCTGCTGATTCAGGTTGTTGATGATGACCTCATTGAGGTAGTTGATGTACTATTGATAGGGGTCAATAGCTGGGGGGATCCACCCATTGCGAGAAATTGCAGTTCCTTGGTTTGTGGGAGTACAACAAAAGACAACAAAACGTTTGCAAACCAAAGAAAGATGATGAACCAATATCATTGACATTGCTTACCCATGTGTGTGGGTAGTGCTAGAAGCGACGACTGGAGTCGTTCCGTCCCTTGCAGACTTGCATCACACAAAACTCACTGTGTGAACATCTTGGCCACAACACCAATTACTTGGGTGCGTAGTTTCTAACTTCACGCATGGAAGTGAAGTCACTCTTACCTTTCAGTGGGAAGTTTTCCTTGAAATTTGAATCTTGCTCACTCCACAACTCAGGAAAAAACCATGTTCATCACCACTCCAGGAAGTCATTGTTGTATATATATAGGCGGAAGAAGAAGGCTCATAGTCAGCCGTTCGATCCGTGGGAAGGGAAACACAGCAGTGACTCAGAGAAAACACACCCTACTACTAGGGAACTATTGCGTTATGGGGCATTCAATCAGTGAGAGGGAAATCTAGTAGTGACTCAGAGGAAACACATCCAACTCTATATCTTTCAATCACTCTAATGAAGCATAGCTTACAGAGAAAACACACTCTATTGCACTTAATTAAAGTTCTTAAGGATACAAACTGACTCTAGTTGACGATGACATGAACTCCAGAATTATTTGATACAGTACGACTCCACGATTAATACTCTAGGTCTACTGAGTACAATAGGGGTATTTCACCTTCTTAATGGCATCTGACCTAGCTTCCTTGGCTCGTCGAGCCCTCTCCCTCTTCCTCTCTATCTGCTTCACGGTCATGGGCCGCTTCATGTTCTCTCATATCCTAGCGATTGCGAAATTCCTTCTGCTCCTGCCTCTGGTTTTCCTCTATTTTCCCTCCTCGACCATGCGGAACCACTTCTCCCTTGCATCACGGGCCGCCCACTTGATGTATCTCTTTTCGAAGCCAGATTGCTTGGTATCTAACCACTATATGAAATCACAAAGAGGAGGTGAAGTCTTTTTGCAAAGACATGTCAACACATAATAAAACAAAAATGACAATGAATAATTGAGAAATGTAGTAAGTCTTTACTTTGGCTCTAACATTGAGGTTGAATGGCTTGATCGGGTCGTGCACATTGTTGGTGCACATGAAGAACCTCATCCTGTAGGCATACCCGAGAACATTGCACCTGACAAGCTTGCAGTTGTCACCGCAAAAGCACATAGGAGTATGGATCCCCTTTGGTACCTCAACATTGTCCTTCATCTTGGTGAGGAACTCCAAGTCCAACTCAGGACCTGAGGAAGCCATTGCAAACCTTCAAAAGAAGATGAGAACTAACATTTCAGTTCAATTTAAATGTTAGAACAATACGTAAGGAAAAGATAATGAATCTACAAACAAAATCATATCAACAAGCAAGAAAATAGTGGTTTAAGTATTACAACATGATAACATCATCAGTTCGAATATTACAACATGATAGCAAGAATAGATGGTCCATTATTACAAACAAGTATGACAATGATGTTCACTACATTCCTTGGTTATAGCGATTGGTACGACGTCCACATCCACGTTCACTTGCACTTGCTGAAGGAGTGCCCTGGATTATTGCACTTAGAGCATAGCAACACCGAAAGACCAGCTTCGACTTCATCCATGTTGTTCCTAATCCTTTTGTTCTTCTATCTACCAACGCCTTGGCACATGTTTGGATTTGGATCAGATATGTAAAGTGCATTTTCCTTGCGGTCTTTAGTGAAAGAACGAAGATAGAGGTAGCCCTTAATAGTGCGGTTCCAAGTGTCCAGAATGGTTTGCTTGAAGAAGTACATAGGAACATACTAACCCTAGTGCAAACCTTTAGCTGCATAACATGCAATGATCACATGTGTGCAGGGTCTATGTAACAGCTCTGGCTTTTGGCAAGAGCATTTGCACGGGTTGTTCTCAAGAATAGTCCTATTTTTTCATTGCCCCCTTTTGTGCTTTGGCCTTGCACTGAACCTCAAACTTCCACTGAACTTCATCGCAAGGAGCACGTTCTAGAGGTACTTGTTTCACTCTATGAAGAAGAGCCTTTTTCTGTGCTTTGTCCAAGTACTCTGTTATTTTGGTTGAGTACACCATTTGAATGTTTTCCATAGTGGTATGCGCTACATTTGCACAATCAAGAAAGTACTTTATTTGGCGGTACAGAAAGAACTCAATGATGCCAACAAGAGGAAGAGCTTTGGCACCATGCAAAACTGTGTTGTAAACCTCAACAAAATTATTGGTCTTTATCCCATGCCTTACACCTCTCTTATCAAACAAGATACACCATTTCTTCTTTGCTCATTCTCAATCCACTAGCTAAAGGTCTTCACTGCACGTCCCCTTTTGTGCCTAACGTTTGGATCATCAAGGCCCACGTCCTCAAGAGAAATTGGCTTTTGACTAGGTTCAAGATTGATTGGCCTCTTTGCTATCTCTTTTGATGTTTTTTGTGAGCTCATCTAATTTCTTCCAAATCTCATTGAACTTTCTCTCCTGATTCTGCTCACATAACTACTTGAACAATTTAGTCATTGCTTTGTTCTTGAACTGGCTATGGAAGTTTGCTCCCATTTGCCTAATGCACCACCTGCTATGAACATCTAGTCACTGTGCTACCCTGTGATGTTCTTCAATACCATCTTTGATGTCATTCATCGCCTGCAAAATACCTTTGTGTCTATCGTGTATCACACACATGTTTGGCACATTCCCCACCACCATATGCTTCAATCTCTACAAAAACCAATACCAACTATCACAGTTCTCTCCCTCTAGAAAAACAAGGGCCAATGGCAGCAATAGATTGTTACCGTCTACTACCACAACTGTAAGGATTGTGCCCTTGTATTTTTCCTGTAAGGAACGTGCCATCTATGCAAATGACTGGTCGACAATGTTTTAATGCCTCAATAGTGGGAACCAATGCTAAGAATGCCCGCTACATGACTTGCTTCCCTAGCTTTGATGCAAGATTATAAGTCTTGATATCGTAATAACTGCTATGATTTAGTGCAGCTATTGTGTTCAGGAAGACAGGCAAATTGTCATAAGATGCTTCTTAAGTACCCCTTTTCTTCACCCTATATGACTTGCGATAACTTATCTTGTACTTAAATTTCTCCTCAATTGCCAAGATAATGGACTTGGGCTCATAAGTAGTATTCTCCATAATCTAAGAGAACATCTAGCTAGCGACAAAACCAACCGAGAGATTGTGATGGCTTGCATCTAACTGGTCAAGTACACAAGTGTGATCCACAACATATCTAACCTCCCAGTAATCCTCACTCGAAAAGGACAGTCGGGCTTCAGACAACATACATAATATATGTGTGGAGAACTATTCACTACGTTAAACTCTGTTTGCAAAGACAAGGTGGCCCACCTCTTCACTACATCCTTGAGATCGACTGGATTCGAATACATGGTGCCGACTGAAACCTCATTCTCTTTGTACTCCAAGGGCATATTCTCACCAGGATTGATAGTGATTGTGAGAAATTGTAGCTCCTGCCAGTCCCTTGGCACAAGTGGGTCATCCTCGTCATATGAGGAGTCCTCTTCCAACGCACGTTCATCTATCGTCCTCACCCTCCATTTTTGTACTGCCTTAGTACTTCTGTATTTTCTTCCCCCTCTTCAATCTCACCACCCGCTTGAATGGGTTTGCCATCATCTTCCTCCTCATCCCCTCCTTTTGCGTCAGTTGCAGCACCATCTCCCCCTTCTGCCTCAGCTTCACCATCGTCAGCACCATGAGATTCGTCATGCACTTGACTACTAGACCCACCCTTGTGAACAACTTGGAGAAGCAAAACCATGGGCAAAACAATTTGGCATGCATTTCTGATATAACTCCTCTAATGTGCAGTGCCTTAGAGTGGCTAAGCTCCCAACACACAGGATAACTTCTGTTGATTAATGCTATTATCGACAAGTCATGTTGCTCTAGATCTACTAAGAATGCCTTGTACAACCAGTTGGTTATGCCCCCCAAGTTCTTTCTACTGCTCTTTTAATATCTTTCTCGACTGAATTAAATTTTGCCAAGTCAACTCCATCTGAACCATATCTAATTTTCCCATTACTGAAATATGATTCACTTCATGAAAACCTCAAATAGGTCATGCAACATTTGTAATGGGTCCTTAACACTTGTTGCATGCACCCACATCTGTAAAGGCTGTTGTTTGGTGCCCGTTACCCATAAGCGCGGTAGGCTGACCTCGGGGTTTGCCACCACAACGGCCGTTACCAATGAGGATTTCTGGTAACGGGCTTCTTGAATGCACGTTACACGAATTCTTTGTAACATACATTAAAGAGAGTCTGTTACAAAAGTTAAACCTATCGGTAATGGGCTCATAAAATCCATTACTGATCAATGCCCTATCGGTAATAGGCTCTTTAAGTTCGTTAATGATCACTTTCGTATCAATAACCGGCTTTAGTGTCCGTTGCCGATGACCATTTGATGCCTATTACTAGAGTGGGAGCTTAATAATTGAAGTCTAATAGCACTCTTCACTGCCTTGAAGCGGGAGCGTGGCGGCAGGGGGTTATTAGCCAAATCGGGGGTCTCCAATTTATGGGGGCGGCGATCCTGCATGTATAGAATATGTGCTAATATAAATTTTGTCTCCTCTATGAACAAAGGAGATGTGTGTCTGTCTTCATTGATAGGTCAGCTCGATCTCTCATTGCTTCCATTTCGACAAACAAGCACAACCAAGACATATATCTTTTGAGACAAAACAGACATCATAAGTGAGATAACTTATCCACATAGATAAAGGTAGTCCATGGGAATAAAGATAATTGTTACAAACAGTTAACTTGTCCATCTGGCTAGCACTTAACTTGTCCATCACATTTTTTACTATGGTCATGCTATCTGACCATACACATCAACAAAAGTATGTCCCTTGCCACAAAAGTATGGCTATCTGACCCTACACATCAACAAGCTTGAACTTCCTCATGCCCCATCAAGATTGGCTCCTTTTACAACCTCTTCGTAAGAAACCATAGATTATTGAATCCCTTCGAGCACATATTCAATGGGCTCGAGATTTTTTTTAGTCGTATACTTGTACCTCCTTATGTGCTTAGCCTTATTGATGAGGATGTTCACTTCTTTCGTGATTTTTTAAACTCAGGTTTCACATAATCCCATATTTGAAGGATTAGAAGTAACTCAAGCTCTGCTTGCGACTCATAGAGTTTTGCCCAAAACAAGGTTAAACATGGTATAAGAATAACATAGTTAATTCAGAACTAATTTGCCTTAGAACTTGGAGCAGTATAGGCACAATAATCATCATAGGAAAATTATATAAGAACTTAAAAATTATCCTAGGCTACATAACAGGTTGACAAGTAAAAGCAGAACTTAGTTGAGAACTGATTTGTCTCAGAACTTAGTATAAGATCATGACAATCATGGAAGACATCATCATAAGCACTAACTTTATCAAGCTCAATCTCAAGCTCCATCTATATAACAAGTAAAAGGCAGTGAGATTAAGAGAAACTTGCCTCGTCATCATCGTGGTCATTACCTAAGTCGGAGATGAGGTCCTCTACACCTTCTCCGCTCCCTCGACCCCTCTTCGTCGTTGCCAGACACTTGTGCTCGCAGATGTGAGGCAGACACCTCGCCCACTTTGCTGCCCCCTCGTTGGCACACTCCTTCTTGCCGCTACTTGGACCCTCATCGGCACACTCCTCCTTGTCGCTGTTTTGCCCCTCGTCGAAACCTGAGAGGATCCAGTCGAGGACCCTCATCTCTGGCTTTGGGTTCGCTCCACCGCTACTCGGCACCTCTGCAGCGCTCATTGTCGTCTCCCTCTTTGCCACCATCTCATCGGCATGTGCCCAGATCCAATTGCGGCACCGCTTCGCTTTCTGGTTCTCCTCCTCGATCCAGGCTGCGCGGGGTCGTCCGCTGCTTGGCCCCTCGCCGACGCTAATCATCATCTTCCCGCCTCCGCTCACCTTTGCTAACCCTAGTGAGAAATGAGAAAGCGTCGTGTGCTACGCTTATCCATTCAGAAGAAAGAAGGGGAGATGGAATGGGGCCGGGGCGGATGAATATTCATTTTGCAAAATGGATAGTTATTGCTGACGCGGGTTAGCAAACCTACATCTCCTTTGTTGGCTGGTGCGCGGGCGAGCAACGGTTATCTTCTTCATAGTTGGACATTTGGTATTTGAATAAAAATATCAATAGTTACACGTCTCTTTGTGACCACACATCTCCTTTGTGGCCAAGAGTCTCTTGAGCGTACACAGGTTCTGAGGCGCATGACCGGCCGCTTGACGATTCCCCATCTTGTCACTATAAATCCCCAACGGACCAAGAACTTCGTCAAGCGTGCCACTAATAAAACCCTAGCATCACCATCTCTGGTCACCGACAAGTGAATCCAATAGCTTCTTCTTCCTCAAGCGCTTGCATGGCATCATCAAGTGAGCCGTCCAAGAAGTGGGGAAGGGCGGAGGATGACGATGATGATGAAAGCTGCCGTCGTAAGATCATCAAGGTGGGGACGGTGCCGGCGCCCGAGTCGACACCGCCACCTAAGGAGCCCGAGGAGGTGTCATCACTGCCGCCTGAGGAGGCACCGGCACTGCCGCCTGTGGAGGCTGCCCCTATTCCTAACCTACATCATGTGGACATTTGGTCAGTGAACATGCTCCTCGAAGCTTTCAGGAGGCTTCGACAGGTGGCCATTGAGGTCGGCCTCCAACGACCCAATAAGCCGTTGTAGAGGATCGTGAGGGATTTCACCTTCAAGATTCATGACTTGGCTTGGGACCTTGAGAGAGTCATGGTCACCCCCCACAACGACGACGATAGTGATGATGGCAGCCTCGACAGTGGCGACATTGGTGGCCTCGACGGCTCCAACCCCGACTCCAACTCCGACGGTGGGGCTCCTCCGGTGGCGACTAACTCTGCTTAATTAATTTGTTCCTCCTCTGTTTGTCGTTCTCTGCTTGTTTTTCATGAACATATTCCTAATGTGTTCCTCTGCTCCTCCTGTGTGTTTGTTAATCTTGTGAGGAACTAGTAGATATAAGAGACGCAAGTAGATCAATCTGCGTCTCCTATAATGCATTGCAATGTCTATGGCTGTAGTTTACAATGAATTGCAATGTGCATGCTAGAAGTTTGTTATTACTTTGTTTGTGTCTATACATGGCAGCAGTTTACAATGAATTGCAATGTGTATGCCAGAAGTTTATTACTCTGTTTGTGTTGATCCGCATTTCCTTTGCCTCGTGTTGCAATGAAATGTCAACACGCATGAATTGACGAATTTTGTGATATGTGACACGTTAAGATTTGTGACCCAATTGTCATTCCATCCATTCTTCATTCATACATTTAAGTTTGTCATCTGTGACAAAATTTTCATTCTTCATCCACACAGATCAAGCAAAAGCACCACTTTTCACATCAGGATTGCTATTTTGCAGCATACATCCCTAGTAAACATCCAAATACTACACAAACAACAACCGAAATAATCAAGTTCATCTTCCAGATTTCATTGTCCATCTTCTCCTCCAGTGCTTTCTTCCTCTACTTGTTCTCCAGTGCTTACCCTTGCTAGCCGCTCCAAATTTGACAATCCACTTGTTCAATTACTTCATCAACCACATCTACCCAGTTTGACGGTCAAAAATAATGACACCAGCATCCATCAGCATCTAGAGATACTCCTTGTGGAAACGATAATATCCACAATTCCTGGTGTACTTCAAATCAAAAGCACATAAGAACCGTAACTCAGATTTGGGAAACACAGCAGAGACTACTCACGAGTTCCTTGCACACTTCAAATAAAGATGACCGTGGTTCTCACCTTCCTCTTGCGTCCGCCCCTCCACCACCCGAGCCATACCATAGTCCGGGCAAGGCACCAGTGGAAAGCTGCTTAGCTCATCGACTGTATCCAAGTCAATGGAGTGAATGTGACTGCTCTGGCCACCTTGAACCCTGCTCCTAGCACGTGCACCTCCAAAAAATCGGCATAGTGCGACGTGTGCTTGATGGCAAAAAAGGACGGGTGGGCAGAGGCGGTGGAGCTCAGATTAGGGAAGAAGAATGGGTCCGAGGCCAGGGCCGGGGCGGATGGATATTTATTCAGCCAGGGGCATTTCGGACAATGGAGCACTTGTTGGCGACACCAGTTAGTGTACCAGCGTCACCGGGGTAATGCATATTCATTCTTCCAAGGGCATTCTGAACAATGGAGCACTTGTTGGAGACGCGGGTTAGTGTACCCATATCGCATTTGTCGGTCGGGCATGCAACGATTATCTTTTTTATGTAGGCTTCTGACGCTGACGCGTGGGTTCGACACTATTTTTTCTGAATTGAAACTTGCTTCCCTCAAATATTAGAGCCCATAAACAGCACCTCAAAATTCATAAGAAATATGAACAATTCATACTTGGTAATTTAGTATTTGAATAAAATATGAACAACCACACTTGTTTAACCAAATTTCTTAAAATAAGATTTTTAATCTCTTGTTTATGATGTATTAACTATAATAACATCTTAGTGTGTTCTAAAAATTCTACAAATTGACTTGGCAAAATAATTTGGGTCCCTGAACTTGTCAACAAAAATTTAAATGGTTTCATAAAAGGAAAATAATACTTGTGTACAAATGTCTACATCTCTCATATAGTTTCTTAGAATGTTACTTCAACATTGAAGTTTTCCACACTTAACAACATGTTCGAACTTATATGCATTTGAAATTTTAACATAACCTTGTGCTCACCATAAGATTACGAAATACAATGTTTCATTAGTAATGGTTGTGCAAAACAAATATTATTTCTATGTTGTACTTATAAGGAACAAGGTAAGGCGTATAAACAACATCCAAGAAATGGAACTACATACGAAAAAATGTCATAAATGAATAGATGTTGATTTTAGAAAAATCCATAAACAAAAATCTTCAAATTTGGATTATGTATGACGAAGAAATACGTGATACAAAATTTGGTTATAGATTAAAAGGGGAAAAGCAAATTGTTCTTCATTCGAATAGATCTGGCCCGCCCCTTCATTGGTGATGCATGGTTGTTAATCCACATATCATTTGCACCTCCGAACCTTTTTAATGAACTGTCCACCCCACCTTCTTTCTTTCGCCTTCCTCATCTCTGTCGCAGGGATGGCCGATGACTCTACGGGGAGGTTCTGCAAGGAGGAGGCCCCGCAGCCACTTCTCTGTTGGTCTTCCTCAGTGTTGTCTGCCACTCCCGCCAAGAGAGTGAGGTTCCACGATGATGAAGAGGAGCCGTTCTCGCGTGCCGCCGCGTGTGTCTTCCTCAGCGCTCCATGGAAGAGGCTGGTTCTTTGTCGGCCCGAGGGAGGAAGTCGTACACGCGCGCAAGGGCCAAGTTGGCGGACTCCAGCAACGCCCGAAAAGGAGAGGCAGGGTTTTTTCCTTGACACGAAGGAAGAAGCGTTCCACGCGCGTTGAGGTGAGCGTAGACTCCTCCGGTGATGACCCGGGCTAAAGAGTGGGGGTAGACCTCGTCTCCTCCGGTGACGACTCCGGCAACAACTCCGGCTACAATTCTGAAGACCATGAGGCAAGTTCTGAAACCATCATGCACAATTTGTCCATGTACATTAACACCTTCACTGATCACTTATTCTAATGCATCAATTTCCATTTGTTGTAGGAAGTTGCTGCACATGACATTGATAGGATGTGGACTAAAATCAACAAGCTCAGGGAATCAGCTGAAGAGAAGCAGACAAGTTTTGAAACTAGTTAGAGCTAAACATATTTCTCGCAAGAAGTTACAACTGTTATGAAACTTGCATCAATATAATTGGCCTTTGTTTTAGGAACGTGTTGTTATTCGGGATGACATTGACTACATCGAATCGACAAGCAGGATGAGCATCTTAAAGCCACACAAAAGAGATAGGAGATTGAACTTCTAAAGAAGAATGCTGAGCTGGTAGAAAGAGTTGCAAAACTAGAGATAAGGATAGCTGAATTTGAGGCAGCATCATAAATGAAGCCATCTAGCTAACTAGTTCCCTTGCAGCTACAGTCTAGTTTGGTGATGCGCCCAGCTGATACAGTCTTATTTTGGTGATGTGCCCTAGCGATGCATGTCAGATGTGAATATGTATGTTATGAGTTAGTTTGCTTGGTGATGTGAACTTGTGATGCGGGTCATATGTGAACATGTGATGCTATATATGCATTTATCTTAAAATATGTCGAATATGCTCCTTTGACTATATGTGTTTCTCTAGAATTTTTCATGTTGTATTATAAAAACATCACAACATTCCTTACACTAATTTCGGACAATGGAGCGCCCGCGTCGCCTTTGTCGGCTTCTAACTCTGACACGTGGACCCGAAACTATTTTTTTCTATATTGAAACTTGCTTCTCTCAAATATTAGAGCCCATAAACAACACCTAAAAATTTGTAAAAAAATACAAACAATTCATAGTTGGTAAATTAGTACATGAACAAAATATCAACAACCACACTTGTTTAACCAAATTTCTTAAAATTAATTTTTTTAATCTCAAGTTTATGATATAATAATTACAATAACGTCTTAGTGTGTTCTAAAAATTCTACAAATTGTCTTGGCAACATAATTTGGGTCCCTAAACTTTTAAAAAAAATTCAAATGGTTTCGATAAAGAAATATTATACTTGTGTACAAATGTCTACATCTCTCACATAGTTTCCTAGAATGTTACTTCAACATTGAAGTTTTCCACACTTAACAACATGTTCGAACTCACACGCATTTGAAATTTTAACATAACCTTGTGTTCACCGTAATGATTACAAAATGCAAAGTTTCATTTGTAATGGGTTGTAAAAAATATTATTTTTATGTTGTGCTTATAAGGAACAAGATAAGGCGTATAAAAACATCCAAAAATGAAATTATATAAAAACATTTCACAAATTAGTAGATGTCAATTTTAGAAAACATCAGAAACCAGTATCATCAAATTTGAATTACAGATGACGGAGAAATACATGATACAAAATTTGATTGCAGATTAAAAGGGGAAAGCAAATTGTTCTTCATTCGAATAGATCTAGCCCCGCCCCTTCATTGGTGATGTGTGGTTGTTAATCCGCATATCAATTGCGCTTCCGAAACCTTTTAATAAACGCGTATGATGTTTGTGATATTAATGACAGGAGGGGCTTAATTTCTTTTCATGTATGTTGCTTGAAAATTTAATATGCTTCTCACTAATCATTCTCTATCGAAATGTGCTTTTTGCCTCACATCATCTTTACCATGTATTTTGCCTCCTTACACTTTGTTTTTTCTTACTGATAGGAATATGGCTGTATATAAGACGGGCGCTGCAGTTGGCTTCCTTGATCTTGAATGCTTTAACTTGACAATGTATAGCAAGGCTCACTCTCTGATTTTTTTGTGTCCTATATCAAGTGTGCCTTCCAACTATATGCTAAAAAGAAACTCATCCTTTCCGCTTATCTCAGTGTCAACCATTGGATTGTAGTGGTGATCCTCCCGAAGCAGAAGAGGGTCTCGTTTCTTGATTCATTCAAGAGCCTTAAGACTAATATTTCCCTTTCGACTAAAATCATTAATGAGTAAGTTATTTCTTTCTTAACCTGCAGACGTTCCTCAACAAACTCTATAGAGTAAATTAATAGTTCCCAAACCATTGTTGCATGTTTCGTTGTAGGGGTTGGGATAGTTACTGTGTCGACAAGAAGTTGCCCCGCAGCACCTTGGAACATGTCAAAGATGTTAAAGTACATACCACTTATTTCCTTCCTATGGAAGCTAGTACTAAAGCTTGAGTTTATTTCTTCTCAATCACCACTATTTTTCAGTGCCACCAACAACATTCACATTCTAGACTGTACGTCTTCTATTGTGCCTATCACATTCTTAAAGTAAAAGATAGATTTAGGAAACATGTACTTTCTTGGGATCTGCATTTGTAACACCTGCAACTAAGCACAGTTCTTGCTCATTAGCATTGCACATGTTTGTTAACCACCTATATATGTGTGCTGACATGTGACATTGCTATATCCAGAAATTTGAGCAACCAGAGGATGGTCTCCACGAAACCACACTGGTCTATGTTCATGATAGAATTGCCACATTCCTCATGGAACAGTTGATCACAGTCGGAGGAAAACTTCATGATGATGAAACTGTGTAGGCTAATATCATATATTGTTAATATTATATATGGTTCTTTATGATATTGTTGTCAAGCTAGTGGACTATGGATGTGATGTTGTCAAGCCAATGATGCTTCTTTACTTCTGAGATGGTGATGATGAATTTTTTCATATGATGAATTCTGAATTATGTGGATTTTTGTGAATTTGGATGTTGGATCTAATTTCTATTAATTTTGTCATATCCTGGCTGGTTCCAGGATGCAGCCGGCAAGCAGGCAGGTTACTGTAGGGGTGGCCTACGTATCCGTAATGGACGTTAATTAAAGCTCGTTACAAAAACTTATCAGTGAGTAACGAGCTTCATTTGGAACGCCCGTTACAAACATGCCAACAATGTAACAGGTAGCATAAAAGACCGTTAGCTACCAATACTGACCGGAGGGCCACAGAACTTGGCTCGTTCGTCGAGATAGAGGAGATGTGGGTTCACAACATGCATCTCCTTTAGTTGCAACAGAGGAGATGCGCGTACACAGCACGCGTCTCCTTTAGTCGAGACAGGAGACACATGTGAAATAGATGCGTCTCATTTCGTCGAGACAGAGGAGACGTAGGTTCACAGCATGCGTCTCTAATGTTGAGCTCATGTAACGGACACTGCTTTGCTGTCCGTTACCAAAGTCCCCTATGGGTCCAGAGAAACAGCTATTTCACGTGACCGGTGACTAGTTGTGGTAACGGTCGTTGTTTGATGCCTGTTACGAATACGTGTTATTAGTAACGGGCATCAACCAATTACCTTTCTTCGCTCATTTGTAACACTTTATCGGTAACGGCGGTTGTGCTTGTTACTAAAGGCCATCTATGCCCATTACCAAAGTGAGTTTTTCACGTAGTGAATTGACACGAATTGCTTCCGACATGTCTGACAACATAAAAAGAAATAATGGCTATTAACAAATAAATCTAGTGACTAAAAAAATCTTATACTGTCAAATCTACATTAAAACTGCAATTTCATTATATCATCCAATCTTTAAATCTATTGAATCTACACTACCTATATCCTCATTATATCTTAGTACATAGATTAATAGAGTTAAATTAGCGTAGTACCTCCAATGAGACCAAAAACCGGCAATGCTTGGCACCTTCCACCACCTCTCCCTCACTCCCTTCTCCTCTCCACCATCTCTTTCTTTTTTTCTGAATTATTATGACATTTTCAGCCAAAATTCAGCATTTTGTAGGGGTGCGGAACCAACCGTGCAACTGCTTGCAAATGGTCCAAATGCCATACGGTACGACGGTTGGAGGGCAGACACCATATGGTATGGCGTTTATACCTGCGCCCATTCAAACGCCTGGCGAGTGGCCTCACCGCCATACGGTACAGACACTTGGTCCTGCAAATGCCCAATGGCATGGCGGACGCCGTATGGTATGGCGCCAATAGTATAGTTTTGCTTATTTTTCAAACTGTCATTTATTTTTGGAAAATCGTGGAAAGAAATTTATAAAAAATCTGCCTTTCACAAAAGAAAGCATGAACTCCTCAACCTCAAAGTTCAGAATTCATGGGCCACAAAGCAGGTACTCCACTGTACCTCGTCTACCCACAAATATCCAACCACCTACACCATGTGGGCCCAATTAACATCCCCAATGCCTGTAACACAACATTTTAATCTTTTTGGATAATTTCATAGAACGTTATCAAGATATACTCTTTTCATATCAAAATATTTGTTGTCGTTGACTTTTTCTTACAACTTTGATTATTTGTCTAATATTCAAAAATTTATTGCAAATATATAAAAAGATAAAGTCAAGGTTAAAATAACCAAACATGTAGCAAACAAAGTGGACGATACTTGCATAATGTTTTAATTAATAGAATGGCCAAAGTTGTAAAAGAAAGTTAATGACGACAAATATTTCAATACGTAGGGAATACGTCATATCATTCCTTTTCTCTGATGACGTGGGGGCAATACCATCAAGGAGATTTGACATTTGGTATGCCTGCTGATCCATCATCTACGGTCTCTATTTCACATATGTACAGCAGTAATTATCAACACGTACATTGGTTAATGATGCCAATCTACATCTTGCACCATATTTTTCATCAATATGCACATCAATATGCATGTAATTTAGGTTTTACTTAGATCTACAAGGACACCGATCCAAATAAACTAGCTAGTATCTTTTTTTTGTTGGCTATTCCATCATTGGTTATAACATTTTACACATAGAGATCCAAATGTGTTATAGCAGTATATCTTCTCGTCGAACAGTAATTGGTTATAAAATTTAATACTCTTCTTACGCTTAAGACTGAAGGCACCTCGATTGCCGTATTATACACAGCTTAATTAAGACGAGCTAAGCAAGGAAGAACCCCATCCCAATCTATCGTCCTTGTAGGTGTCCTTTCCTTGTACTTAACTCCTCGATGTTTCCAAACACAGCCCTGCATGCATGCAGAGGACCTGTATAAATCCTTATGGAAACAACCTGTTGAACAATTCAAACTCATAGCATCTAAGCCACAAATGGCGTTCTTCTCAGCTCGAGCTCGAGCTCTTGCTGTGGTAACTTTATTCCTTCGGGTCCTCACAATAGGCCTCCTCGCAGCTTCTCTTGTCGTCACAGCAACGACAGCTAAAACACAGGTCTCTATCGACGGTACAGACATTACCTTCCAAGGTCTATACACATACAGGTGGGTAAGAGTTTGCAGCTGGCTATGAGAGTTCAGGAAAAAAATTAAAGGATAACCGAATTAAAAATAGTATATATTTTTTTCATGAAACAAGAAAATATAGGTAAATGATGGAAATTAAAGAGGACAACAATAAAAACCCTTATGCATTTTTGTTGAGTTTGGTCTCCTCATTTAATTTGTTGCCCTGTTTTTGTTCTTGCTTTTAGGTATGTCTTGTCCGTGGCTGCCATTGGCTGTGCATACAGTCTGATACTAATTCCTTTCGAAATAATTACTGCCATCGAAGGGAAGAGAGTTGGAGGAACCTGTGCGGCAAGGTTTCACATTTTCATTGATGTTGTAAGCATTCCTTCACTTTACTTTTCAACAGTAGTTGAGTTGCTAAAGTTTATGAAGATACTAGTATGATGGTGCTACTATTATTTATATATAGATATGTTATGGTTTGCCATGTCTATGTGGTTATTTATCATTGTCAATATCCAGTGAAAGAACTAAGGGCTTTTTGGATCTTAGAATAAAGTTTAGTACTTGTCACATTGAATCTTCAGATGTAAATTACGATGACATAAGCTAATTATAAATCTAATTGTACAAGTCCTAGGTTAATTCGCAAGATAGAATCTATTAAGCCTAATTAATTCATGATAAGCACATGTTTACTATAGCGCCACATAGTAAAATCACGGACTAAATATACGTACATTATTTAGGTATTTTGCACATTATTCACCTCGGGAGGTGCTGCCGGACTAGGTTTCGTGGTTGACTTTCAGCGTCTTTATGGAAAAAACTTTGACTCCGCTGATAGAAAATTCCTCATCTCCTTCAACGCCTCGTGTGGTTTGCTCCTAGCGGCTGCTGTCTGCACTGTGTTCATCATCAAGATTTCAGTTCATTCAAAGTAACGAATGAAGGTTTACACAATTATGGCGACCAGCCAGCATAAATAATTTTTGCTTCTCTGATTTCCTTTTATGATGATATGAGGAGTAAACTATGATGTTTGTGTAGTTTGTTTTCTTAGCAAAGGATCCAGGATGACACAATAAGATGCTTACTATTGCTTTGATATATATGCATCGTCGGTATTAATATATTGTGGTCACAGACTCTACCAAAGTAATTGGCAATTGAGCGCTACAGTACCACGGTACTGTTCACGTGGAGGGGGCTGAAAGGGAGAGCTGCTAGGGTTGCAGAGGCGCTAGGAACGCCGGCCGCGGGGCTTCGCCCACGGCCGGCAAGAGAGAAGGGGTTTTCTTCTAATCTCTTGCTTGATTTGATTGATACATCTCCTCTCTTTAAATAGAGAGGACTACTTGACCCCTAAGCAAGGACTCAATCTTATCCCTACACCTAAACCTAACGGGCCTCCCGACCCATTAGGCTCTTGACACCTGACATAATCACTTACTTTGGATCATGACTTTGGCACTGCCTAATGATGGAGAAAATGCCTGGATTCTACCAGTAGGTCGGGGCATGCAATTGCTTGGCACTATCATTATGGTGGATACAGTCCAAATCGATTCATTTGTACTCCCTCCATCCTGAAATATAAGGCATTCTAGGATTTTTAAGATAGATTAAAAAGGCGGGAAAATGTCACATATACCCTTAGTCAATGATAATTAAAGGTAAGTTTTTTAGTTAAGAAGTGCAATATTTGGCAAGTCTTTAATTGCGTTGATTGAGTAGTTACCAAAACCTCCTACGATGCTTTATATTTGGGGACAAATTTTAAACCCTTGAATGCCTTATATTTCAGGACGGAGGGAGTACGCTACTAGTTTTGCTTGGATGCATCAAACTATTAGTTTCCGATTTCCATCCTCGTGTTTGTCAGAGAATAGATTCTTTTTGTTTTGTTGAAATTTGATTTCCTTTCTTTAAGATGATTTCTATATGTGATTGGGACCAGGAAGAAGGAAATAGGGGCATAACTGTCTTTATGTGTAAGTTATGGAACGTGAGGCAAAAGTGCACACAGGGGGTGAGAAATTTAAACCAATGGTAAAGAAGGGAAGTTGAGTTTTTTTTCCTTTAGCATATAAGGATTGGTATAATTTCTAGTGGTATACAAGGAATTGTATCGTTTTCCACTACTAGAGAATTACACATTTGTCTCTAGCCCGATTTTTGATTTGTACCGGATATTTTTGCCTCCAGTACAAATAATAGCATTTGTACCGGATGGAGCCACTATGCGTTACAAATGGCCCCTCACAGGGCCGCGTCAGGGCCATCTCCAACCCACCTGGTACAAATGCCTCACATTTGTACCGGGTGGTGGCTCCGCCTGGTATAAATGTGAGGCCGGCACATTTGTACCAGTCGGAGCCACGGCTCGATACAAATGTGAGGCCATTTGTACTGGCCCATGTGGTGGCTCGGCACAAACGTGCAACGGCTATATTTGCTTCTTCTTCCACCTGCCCAAGCCCCCCCCCCTCCTCACTCTTCTTCCTCTCTCCAACTCGAGCTCCCTCTCCCCAATGGCGACCTAGGGAGCTTTTGCGACGATTTCTCCATGATTTTACTCATTTCTCCACGACCTAGGAAATTGCACCGCATAAATGGGCAAATAAACCGAACTATGTGCCAGGGTGTGAGCTTGCATTGTGTGGCCGTGATTGCTCCAATATCTTCCAACGAGGATGTATGAATTGCACCAGTGGCACATGTTCCAACCTGCCGGCGGGATGGAGTTGCTCTATGTTCGCATTGAGGACCATCATTATTTCCGTGGGCATCGGGTCTTCACTATTCCCATGAAGGAATTCCGATTCCTATTCAATATGGATGCACTTGACGTCTTAGTCATCAATTGTTGGGCTCTGTAAGTGTTTATTCTACTATAAGTTAAAAATCAATGCTCTAGCCATTTTGTCCCATATATAAACTTCTATATTTCTTGTGTCATACAGTTTTGAGATGCAACAGAGCAGGAGGAAAGGAATCATGAGTGTGGAATACATGGATCCTTTGATGATAACTCAGAACACTCTCAAACATAATGAGAGGAAACACTTAATCACATTATCAACTTTCTAGACAAACACCATGATAAGGCTATCATATAGCTATCATACAACTTCGGGTGAGCAACATGTATCTCATCTCTTTATCTTTTTCAAAAATTACATTGCATATTTTAAGAAACTAATACTTCTGCATCTATGGACAGCTTCCACTGGATTCTTTTTTGTTTTTGTATGGCGCGAAGCAAGGTCTTTGTCTTCGACTCTTTGTACAAGACTACAGAAAAAGTAGATTCCAAGATATCATAGAGTTGATTAAAAATAAATGGACTTGTCTCTGTGATAAGTACCCCGGAAAGTTCCACAAAAAACCTTATGTCCACTATGATTGGCCAGTACGTGTCTTACCTTATTCGGTTCTTACAATACAATAAAAACTTATTTCATGACTTGCTTTTCCCATATTTGCAGGTCATGACGCAGCCTTCCAGCACCAATCTATGCAGATACTATGTTTGCGAGTACATGCACCGTGTTTCAGCCTGCGCTGATGGTAGCAAATTTGAAGAGAAGGTGTGTGCACAGTGTACTGCGATTACATGTAATTCTTAATGTTCATATTCTCTGGTCTGGTTCTTATTCTTTTGTTCATATCCTTTCGTAGATTGACAACATCAAGGAAGGATTCATCGAGATTGAAAAAATCCGACTGATTCAAGAACAATTATGTGGATTTCTTCTAGATGAGATTATTAATCCCGGGGGAGACTTTTATGCTGGCTTATCCTCTATTCTTGTAACGGGAGCGACAACCATAGAAGGGACAAGTCAGTCCAACAAAGAAGCAGCTGGAAGCAAAAATTAAACTCTGCTAACATTTCATCCAATGTATATTGTTAATCTAAATTTCAGTATGCACAATATGATAATGTGTAATATTATTTCCAAAGTTCTTCAATTTTAGGATTGGAGATGATATATTCTACAAGCATTCGCATTTATTTATTTATTTATATAGTATTATCTCTAATATTATACAAATAAATATATATGAATTTATGTAGAATATTATCTCAAATATAACATTTTATATGCCACACGACTTTATATTACTTTGTATTAGGATTAGTATTAGTACATTAAGCAAATACGTTAGAGAAAATAAACATAAAAAACAATAAAACACATATTTGTACTGGGTGGTACCTCCGCCCGGTACAAATGCCCCCCCTGCCAGGTCGGAGGGGGCAAGGGACATTTGTACCGGGTCGAGGCTCCACCGGATACAAATGTGAGGCATTTGTACCAGGTATCTCGCACGGTACAAATGCTCAACCTCATTTGTACCAGATGGTTTGTACCAGTTGGAGACCCGGTACAAACGAGGGTTACCAACCGATACAAATGAGCATTTTTCCAGTAGTATTCATAGCATTGCTCAAACCCTGATGTTGTTGATTTCTCTCTTTGCAATGAACTATTTGGCTTTTTGTCTTTTAATTACTATATATACTAGTGATTTATATAAATAAAATGAGCATGTAGTTCATGAAAAGGTAATGTAGTATGCACCTTGGGGTGGTAAAGGATTCTCTAATCTAGCCTAGCAAGTTTAAGGATCAGGCTCGATATATAAGGCTGGGCCATAACACTATACAATTTTGAGCTACAAATAATTAGGGTTCAGTTACCACCTCTATATGCACCTGGTTGGGGAAAGGCAATTGGCCATTGCTACAAGGCTAAGCATGTGTTTGGTTTGGGAAGAAACTGGGTTGGGTTGGGTTCGATGCATTTCGTAAATGGTTAAATAAGTTGAGTTGATTTCATTTGTTTTTTTTTTTTGGTTGGAGACATTGAGAGTGATGAATGGATGTCCTCTTTAACCAGTTAGTATCAGTAATTATTATGTCCCACCTGTCAGTTGTGGGTTCCATCTATAATTCCTCTAGTTTACCTTATCTTCTTCCTCTGTCACGCTCACCCATCACTTAACACCTTAAGTGTCGCACATCTCTCCCAGCCTTGGCTAGTGAGCAGAACTCCCCGGGGCGGAGCTCCTTGTGCAGCTGCCACACACGCCCCAGCCAATGGTGGATCTCCTCCCCGGTCAGCGGTGGCCGCCGAGCATGCCTCGGTCAGTGATGGAACCCCTCCCCTAGGCAGAACCCGAGCTTGCCATATTGGCGCGGGAGCTACTGAGCTTGCCCTGCTCCAACCTTTCTTCACTGAGCAGCTTCTCCCTGCCATTCTCACGCAGTCCTCTTCACCTCCCATCGAGCCCACCATCCGCGCGGTCCTGCTCTACCGGCTTTACCCTCCACGATGTGCCTGCAGTTTACTATACCCCCACGGTGTTTGAGTGCAACGAAGTGGGTTGCCGCTGTCCGCTCATTTTGGGCAGATGAGATGGACCTGCATCTACGAGGTATACCCCTACACTACAAGAAATGTAGCCACTAGTGATGAAAATTTTATGGCATATTTGTTCTCATCGTAGGTCTATGATGCTTCTGGCTGAAAACGTAATAAAGTTTCGCATTCGACTAAATTTAGTGACACATAATGTCATTAAAGTTACCACTGTAGCCAAAACAAATTGTCACTTGCTGTTACATGGTGGTTTTGTGATAATATAAGGTCCACGGAAATGTCAAAAACCATATCGGGTCCCACATGTAACTTTAAGATGATAAATAGAGTGGTAAACTAAAATGGAAAACGTGCTCCTCCCGATCGGATGGGTAGCCTCCACTGCGACCAGGTCCCACATGTAAGGTCAGTTTCATGTTAGTGTGATAGTTGGGGGTAGAAAAGCCCACACTCCAAGCAAAAAGTAATCTACCTACTTCTGCGACAGAGAAAAGAAAACAGAGAGAAGGCGGCCAGTATGCAGTACCATGATGTCCCAGTCTTATAACACAAGTCTGGTCCTTCCTACAGCAGCACATCAATCCGGTCAGTTTGAATTTACCAAAATTTCATTAAGTCTTTCTTATGAATTTTGAGTTGCATTTGCCAAAAATTTCTAGATTGATAAACACTAGATAGACGGTTTGTTATAAACGATGGCGAATAAACGACGACAAGTAAAGGAATCAAACCGCAGGAGACACGAGATTTAACGTGGAAAACCCTTGCGGGAAAAAACCACGGGCGCCAGCCAGCAAGAACTTCACTATATCGGGAGTCAGGTTGCAACGCCAACGGCGGCGGCTTACAAGAGAATAAATCAATCTCTAATGGAAAACCCTAACGGGTATTTATGACCCGTACCGTACCGCGGGGGGCGCCGCCCCCCGCACCCCCGGCCCGCGACCTGGGAAAAGGGTGTGGCCCGATGGGCCACTTCTGCCCTTGCTTCGCTCCGGCCCAAGCCTACCGGCGACAGGCCTCCGCTTCGCTCCGTCAGAAGTCAGCCTTTCTCTTGGGAGACAGAATTTGAATCATAACTCAACAAACTCCACCTTGAGACAAATTCCTTCTTGCAGCATAAACAAAAACGAACCTTCATCCTGAACACATCAAAGAAACAAAATACTTCTGGCGTCAAATAGCCTCTTGGGCTACACAGTTAAGCCAACTAAGCTTGAGCAAAGCTCAAACTTAGGAACAGGAACTGGCTTTGTCAACATATCAGCAGGATTATCAAGAGTGTGTATCTTGCATACCTTTAACTTACCCTTTTCAACCTCATCACGCACATAATGATACTTGATTTCAATGTGCTTTGTCCTCTCATGGAACATCTGGTCTTTGGTAAGATATATAGCACTCGACTATCCGAAAACAAAGTTAATGCAAGAATCAACACCACAAAGCTCAGCAAGCAATCCTTTCAGCCAACACAACTCTCTACATGCTTCAGCAATAGCCATGTACTCAGCCTCAGTAGTAGACAAAGCAACAACAGGTTGCAAGGCAGCCTTCCGACTCACAAAGACAACTGCCAATAGTAAACACATAACCTGTGAGTGACCTTCGCTTGTCCAAATCACCGGCATAATCTGAATCCACATAGCCAATAAGTCCCTTATCTGTCCTGCCAAACTTCAAGCAATGATCTGTTGTGCCTCGAAGATACCTGAAAATCCACTGAACTGCCCTCCAGTGTTCTTTACCAGGATTAGACATGTATCTGCTAACCAAACTCATAGCATAAGACAAATCCGGGCGAGAGCAAACCATAGCATACATCAAAGAACCAACAAGCACTAGAATACGGAACCTTTGACATATACTCAACATCCTCAACTGTACTAGCACACTGCTCAGCTGACAATTTAAAATGCGGTGCAATAGGAGTACTAACAGGCTTTGCATCATGCATATTGAACGCTGAAGAACCTTCTCAATATAACCATGCTGACTAAGAAATAATAAACCAGCTTTTCTATCTCTAGTGATTTCCATACCTAGAATCTTCTTAGCAGCACCAAGATTCTTCATGTCAAACTCACTACTCAACAATTTCTTCAATGTAGTTATCTCTTTCCTGCTCTTGGCAGCAATCAGCATATCATCAACATATAACAGCAAGTATATAGGTGATCCATTAACATACTTGATGTAAACACAGCTATCATATTTTGATCTCTTAAAGCCATGTGACAACATAAATGAATCAAACCTTTTATACCACTGACGGGGAGACTGTTTCAAACCATACAAGGATTTCTTCAACTTGCAAACATAATTCTCCTTGCCAGGCACTATGAACCCCTCAGGCTGGTCCATGTAAATCTCCTCCTCAAGCTCTCCATGTAAAAACGCAGTCTTCACCAAGATTATGTGCAGCAACAATACTCAAGAATGTACGAATTGAGCTATGCTTTACAACTGGAGAGAATACATCATTATAATCAACACCAGGAATTTGACTGTAACCTTTAGCCACTAACCTTCCCTTAAACTTTGGAGGTTCGCTAGGAGATAAACCCTCCTTTCTCTTGAAGATCCATTTGCAACGAACGGGCTTCTTTCCCTTAGGCAAAGGAACAACCTCCCATGTGCGGTTCTTCTCAAGAGATTGCATCTCATCCGCATAGCTGCAATCCACTTCTCACGATCACCACAAGAGATAGCTTCAGAATATGTGGCCGGCTCATAATCGCTATCAACTTTGTTCAAGACAACTCAAAGCATAATAAATCATATTACACTCCTCAATAAGACGACGTGGCCGTCCACAAACCCTTTTAGACTTGCGAGTAGCAATTGGCAAATCTTCATCAAGGTGCAAAACGGGGGTAAGTGCTGAACATCATCATGAGCCTCATCATCAACGGCTCCATTTTTCTCGGTCATCTACGAGCGGCTCCACCTCGCTCGTCTGTATCATCATACACATGTTGCTGCACCTGCACACCTTTTTTGTCATCCACATGCTCCACCTGCACGCTCATATGCTGCAGCCCTTTATCAAAATTATTTGGAACATGATCTGAGAACAAACTGTCATTAAACATCACAGATTCATTGAAAACAACACTCCTGCTCATGAAAGTCCTTTTAGTTTCAGGATTCCACAACTTATATCCTTTAACTCCCGAACCATAACCAAGAAAAAGACATTTAATAGCTCTAGGCTCCAATTTTTCATTATCAACATGAGCATAAGCAGTGCAGCCAAAAACTTTCAACTGTGAATAATCAGCGGGTGTGCCAGACCATACCTCAATAGGTGTTTTCTTATTAAGTGGAATAGACGGCGACCTGTTTATCAAGTAGCATGCGGTGTTAGCTGCTTCAGCCCAAAAACGCTTGCTCATCCGCGCGTTGGACAACATGCAACGGGCCTTCGAGATGATGGTCCTGTTCATGCGCTCAACCACACCGTTTTCTTTGCGGAGTATACGGTATGGTGTGGTGCCCGACAATGCCTTCCCGCTCGCAATAATGATTAAACGCAGCGAGAACAAAATTCTCCACCATTATCGATACGAAGCACCTTCACCTTCCTATCAGTTTGCCTTTCTATCATCACTTTCCAATCTTTAAAAGCAGCAAAAGTATCATCTTTATTTTTCAGAAAGTAAGGCCATACTTTTCTAGAGTAGTCATCAATACTAGTAAGCATGTAACGAGCACCACCATAAGAAGGCTTACGAGAGGGACCCCATAAGTCAGCATGTACATAATCAAGAGTACCTTTGGTGGTATGAACAGCGGTATTGAACTTTACCCTTTTGTGCTTCCCGAAAATACAATGCTCACGAGAACTTCTTGCCACTCAAAGTACGGCCATCCAAAGAGGTTTCTCTTCACCAATTTCGCCATACCAAGTTCACTCATATGTCCAAGACGCATATGCCAAAGGTTAGTCTTACTAGGTTCAGCATTAGTAACAGCAGCGGATATGGAACCTTGTAAAGTACTTCCTCTAAGGACATATAACTTTGCAGAATTCATATCACCTACAAAGAAGACAAGGGAACCTTTTGATACCTTTAAAACTCCACCTGAACCGGAGTATTTGAATCCTTCTGCATCAAGTGTGCTGAGTGAGATGAGATTTCTAGTCATCCTCGGTATGTGCCTCACATTCTGTAGCGTACGTGTCATGCCATCATGCGCCTTGATCTGAACGGAGCCTATACCCACAATCTCACATGGGTTATCATCTCCCATACGCACTACATCTCCATTTCGCACGGGTTTATAAGAACCGAACCAATCTCTCGTTAGTGCGTATATGAAATGAACATGCGGAATCAAGTATCCATTCATCATGACCAGAAACACAACCGGCAAGGACAACCGGACATTCTCCCGAATCGAAGTATTCCCGGCACCGAAACAACAGAGGCCTTACCATCCGAATTATTTTTCCCGTTCTCCTTATTCTTAAGCTTCCAACATTCCTCAATAAAATGAGTCTTTTTCTTGCAATACTTACGGAACTTCTTGGGCGGTCTAGACTTAGAACGACCTCTCGCTTTCTTGGCTCTTGAAACGATCATTGCTTTCATTAGAGGATCTCTCGCTCGGTTGCGCTCTAACTTGCAAAGCATCGCCCTTGGAGGACGACCCATCAGAGTGCACCATGCCTTTCATCTTCTCCCTGGATTGGAGTGCCTCATAAACATCCGAGACGGTTAGTTCATCACGGCTCAAAAGTATGGTGTCACGAAAAGATGCAAACGAACTGGGCAGAGAGCATAACAGTAAGAGGCCTAAATCCTCATCCTCATACTTCACCTCCATCGACACTAGGTCGGCAACGATCTCCTTGAAAGCAGATATGTGGCTCAACACCGAACCACCCTCCTCCATCTTGAGTGTGAACAACTTCATCTTCATATGCATCTTCTCGGTTAGATCCTTGGACATACGGATCGATTCCGGTTTCAACCGAGTGCTTTGCAGCGATCTCTTCCGCGTACATTCTTGCAAAATATCATTGGACAGATGAAGTTGAATTAAAGACAGAGCCTTACGATCCTTGCGACTCTCCTCATCGGTCCAATCTTTGGACAACTTGCCACCGAACTTATCCAGCGCCACATCAAGATCATGAGTGTTCGCCAGAATAGCTCGCATCTTGACTTGCCACAGCGAGAACCTCGTCTTGTAATCCAACAGCGGTAGATCAAACTTCATCGTCGACGACATCGAAGAAAAAACAAATCTGAAACCAGCTCTGGTACCACTTGTTATAAACAATGGCGAATAAATGACGACAAGTAAAGGAATCAAACCGCAGGAGACACGAGATTTAACGTGGAAAACCCTTGCGGGAAAAAACCACGGGCGCCAGCCAGCAAGAACTTCACTATATCGGGAGTCAGGTTGCAACGCCAACGGCGGCGGCTTACAAGAGAATAAATCAATCTCTAATGGAAAACCCTAACGGGTATTTATGACCCGTACCGTACCGCGGGGGGGGCTGCCGCCCCCCCGCACTCCCCCCCAGCCGCGACCTGGGAAAAGGGTGTGGAACCTCTTGCTCTGACCTGTATTTGTGAATGACAACGAAAGCGAAATTGTGACAAAGTTTTGATATATGTAAGTGTGCATTGCAGTTTGAATCTTGTGTATACATAGATACTAAAATTTGCATACTTTTGTTCTTATGATGTGAGGGTGCATGCCTCAAATTTAAAAGGAAACATAATTATGATTTCCTTGTGCTTAATAAGTATATTCAAAGTGTTGTAGGAAAAATATCAGAATATTACATCATGGTGCTGAATTAATTCTTAGAACTCTTTCTTACTAGAATTTTTTGAAATTGTGTGCAGTAAATCATAAATTAGTGTTTAGAAGAGGTACACACGAAAGGAAAAGGTCAAAATTACTAGCCTCAAGTATAGCTAAAATCTGGATAACCACAAACTAAGATTTAGTTCATTTTACCTCATAAACGATGTCATTTGGTTCAATATCCCATAATATGATTTTCTTTTTTTTGTTTCTCCATACACAAATTGAATTTGAATTTAAAATTTTGTAGGATGGTAATAGACATCATAATATATGTCAAACACATAAAATTAGTTTTTCGTCATTATTTTTATTATAACTTTTGTATCTTAGGAGTTAATTTATGATTAAATGTCTTACTCTACAAAAATAATGATAAAAATCCATGACATATTTTTCTGACATGTATTATGATGTCTACCATTAAGATTTTGGCACTGTGGTTTCTGAATTTGAAATTCTTATTACCAAGTTTTTTGAAAATATGTTCTTGCTTCTTGTACATCTTTGCTAAAGATATAAAATTATTGTTTAATTATTTTTTATAAATATAAATTCTTGTTTAGTGAATTTTATTTTGAATTGTTATATGTTATGAATTTCAATAATATAAATAAAAATTCAATATATGGTGGGAACTAGGTGCTGTATCCACTTGATAGATGACTCTTGTAATGGTTTATGTGCAAGGATCAAAACAAGTAATTACGATGAACTATTGAGATATCAGTAACTATGATGCCTCATAAGTCTACAAAAATTTTGTATGCAATCTTTTCTATATCATATACTTGCTGCACATGTACACTAGATTTATGATTAAAAATATAAAAAATAGAACAACCACACCGAGGCTTTCCCAAGGCCATCGTCCATCACCGTTGTGAGCCGTTGGGCAAGGAACCCATGTTCTCACCTGCCCTAGCGCTTACTCATCCCAACCAAGTTGTACCCCCTACATGGCGCCACCATGGCGCCAGAGCCTCTCATGTTGGAGCCAAGGCTTCCTCATGGGCTCATGGCTGCTCTGATCCTTGGCCTCTTGGCGGTGGAGCACATCCGCTAACATGTGTTGCACTGAGTTCATGCCTATGTGGCCATGCCAAGATCTGTGGCGACTAATATTCGTTACCGCTCGACTCATAATATTCTTTTTTTTAGGATCAAGGAATTACAGAGTTCCCAAAAGACCCTTCAATTCGAAGATAACCCATTGTGCACGCTCTATGTTGAGTTTTCTCAAAGTTACGTATCAATCCATGAGAACGCATAATAGTTGACACCAATGTAATTGCTCTACTATGTATCTGTTCCACAGTTGGTCAAGCATGCAGAATCTTCAAGGATTTAGATGGGGTCGATTAGATGATCCTCGAGCCTTCCGAAGCACCTTAAAATTGATGCTTTACTGTTTGCACTTTGAGATGAATATTCACACTATTGGATAATCAACTTCTAGTAAGTACCAGTCGGGAACCCCCCCCCCATGCCCGACTAGTATCGCTTGGATGTTACTAAATGCATTTAGTACCAGCAAAACACTAAATTCATCATTTAGTACCAAGAAATAACACCAACTGATACCATTATTATCAGTTGGTGTTATTACCCGATACAAAATGGTACTCCATGAGATACAAGTGCAGCCTATTCATCTAGCTCATCGGCAACCAACCAGCAGTATTTTTCTCTCAGAACAAACCAGCCACCACCCACCAACAAACATTACTTTTCTCTCAGAACAAATCAGCGCCAACAACCAGCCACCAGCTAAATGAACAGGCTGGTTATTGCCTGGTAGTAAATGACCCAAGAGCAATGGTACTGGGACATAACACCAATTGGTACTAGAGAGTGACACTAGTACTAATTCCATGCATTAGCACCATGGATGAATGCTCGGTTTTCTTGTAGTGCCTATGTATAAACCACCTTTATCTTAAGCTCCACCTATGGACTTCTTTTGCGCATGTACTGCCCCCGTCACGACCCCACATGTTGTTGCCTTAATGCGACAGTCTATAGTTTTAGATTTAGGTGTTTTGTGTCAGCTGGACCAAACACCATATAGCCACCTGTGTGACTCTAGCTTGCCATGGGAAGCTCCATTCCAGCCCCTCCTGCCATAGTCATCCTGGTTATCGCCATTCACCCTAACCCCACCTACCAAATGTCCTCTACTGGACACACTGTTGGAAAAAACAGCCTAATTATGAATAATCCAGATTTAATGTTGAGGAAAAGCATATTGACTAAAAATGATGCAATCACACAACACAGATGAACAAGCCACATATTAAGAAATTACTCACAGTTCTTGCGCAGTGAGTTGACGAACGCGTCGAAGAAGTAGTTGCAGATCCTCCAAGCGGTCGCGTGTGACGCTGCCCAAAAACCTGATTACCGCCCCGTGCAGGATTGTTGCGGTAGTGGTTTCGGAGATCCCGCTTCCTCCAAGCCCGGTGCACGCCGAGGTCACAAGTCACGCGATAATTTACGCGAAAATGCGCGGGCTGCGCGTGCGTGTATCAACAGTCTCCTTTTCTCTCACATGCATCTATTTTGCTATGATAGGAGACTCCCATATTTAAACAAGGCAACCTCTCCTTGTCTTGGCAATACGGGACTATTATCGTGCATGCTTTAGAATTTACTAAATGGGCCACATGGACCAAATTCCAACACACACCAGTGACATCCGCACCGCAAAACCTTAGCACCAACACTCTCGAGGCCTGAATCCTAGTTTGTTACCAGAGACACACAACAGTTCACCTGAGCTAAAAATTTCTCACCATATCTAAAAAGAAATCGAATGAGGAAGTCTTACTTAAAAAATAATTGCATATCTTGTCTTTTTTTATAGTTAGATAATGCACGCACGCTCGTCACCACTCACGGTTTTGTTTGTAAATCGATCGCCGGCTGCCTTCTTTTGCCCAAGGAAACTATACGTGGAACAACTGATGAGCAGTAAGCTGTTGCATCCCATATCCATACCATACCCGGCCCCTGTGTTTGCTGATGCCAGAGCCTAGTGTACAGAGGTGGAGCAGGGCTCCATCATCTCAGCAAGTATGATGGGAACACATGCCGTCTGTGTAGACAACGTCTCCTGATGCCCCGCAAGCCCATGTCTACACCTCGATCGTACAGAGAAATGAACGAAATCTAGGAGCTCTCCTAGGTGTGCAATCCATGAATAGTGAGAAGGTAGCCACTGTGACGACTTGAGACTTGAGACTTGAGAGCTGTAAGCTCTGTTTTACTTTTATAGGTGCGTACACATCTTCCATTGGAGATGGATAACAAGCACCCCGAGCATGACCAGGGCATTAATGGTCGCGCAGCAGCTGCAGAAGAAGATCACATGCCATTCGATGAATCGCAGCCATGCACCGTACTCGCGACGGGCCTCAAGACTCGGCCAGGCATCGCACGCGAGACTCGGCCCAGCCGCGGCGCCATTCCCACCACGCACCCCTAGTAAAGGCCGTACCTGCTCCGGCGGCGGTGCCGGTTCGTCACGCCGCGGCTCGCCGGCGGCTAGCTTACAATGGAAGCAATGATGCATGGAGAGACAACTGTGTGCACTGTATTTTGTTAGTGTCTGCGCCGTTTCCGTTACATATGCAAACAGAAGAGCATACCTGGAAAGCTTCTCGATGGGCGGGCTGCAGGCAATCCATGGTTCTCCCTCCAGGGAAGGACCATCATGTCGTGCATGCTTCATTGTCTAGCTGTTAGGCCACGTGGTTGCTTTCGCGGAAAATCGGCGTACCGTTTCCACATCACATGTCATCGGAAATTTGTTGTGGAAGTGCAATCATATTTTCTCAACATAACAACAAGTTATTAACACCAATATACAGAAATGGTAGTCAAGGATTCACAAAATTGAAATAGTGGCGGTGAAGGGAATCGGGAAACTTGGATGGTAATGAGTGAAAGTGCATCTTGGCCCTTAATTATTTTGGTGATAATGACAAACACAATTTAAGGTATTTAATGGCTTAATTGAGATGTGTGCAGGATGAAAGTAAACGAAAATGTTCTTTGACAATAGAAGATCCCCAAATCGGTGTTGAAGATCCTTGAGGATTTAAATTCATTTTCATTTTCATTTCTAATTTGAGTATAGGAAACACAGTACTATAAAGGGGATGCAAATTGAAGGTCTTGAGATACTACAGGTGTTATTTTGAGATGCCAAGAAACCTAGAAGAGAGACAAAGCTTACACGTACACAAGTTGATCTTTTGGGAAAAGATCAACCTCTGTCGGAAGTTCCGGTCCAAGGTCGGAAGTACTGATATAGGCTCTCGGGTTCAATTTATGGTCACCATCGGAAGTTCCGGCCCTAAGCTAGGTCAGAAGTACCGATAAGCCTTCCTTGTTTCAATTTCCAGTGGCCATCGAAAGTTTCGTCCTGACACCGGAAGTTATGATGACTGCGTATTCTACACAGTAATGACTAGTTTTTGATGGCGGGTATTTATACCCCTCACCTATCCCTTCATTTGTTGCTGACCTACCATGGAACAAACACACTCTTGAGCATTCACTACTCATCCCCACTCCCTCCTAGAGCTAATCCTTGAGAGTTTTGAGCTAGGGCTTGGGTGAGAAGAGAATTGAGGTGTGAGATTGAAGAGTATCTTGGCCCCCTAAGTGGGTTTTGGTGATTTAATAACACACACTTAAGTGGCTAATGATTTATCTAGTGTATGAGCAGGAATTAAAATTGTATGTGGCATCAAGTGTTGATTCATTGAGTAAACAAAAAGGAAGTGATGCTACAAAGAGTTCTTATGAAGGCTTATTTATTTTATATTTTGAATTTGAGTCCTATGAACGCTGTACTATAAAGAGGGACAAGAAATGCATCTTCCAAGAGTCGAACAAGTGCTCTAGTTGTCAAAAAAAACCTATGAGAGACACCTTTGCACCAACACGTTCACGGGGTTGACTTTTTGGGTGCTGACCTTGGGAGGTCAGAGTTTCCGGGTTTTTCCCGGAGTCTCCAGACTTCCCGGAGTTTCCGGGGTTTTCCCGGATATTCCAGGTCTTAGAGTTGTAACGGCTCTTTTCTGGGTGAGGGGGTATAAAAGCCTCCTCCGCCCTTTCCTCTCTCTCTCTCTCTCTCTCTCTCTCTCTCTCTCTCTCTCTCTCTCTCTCTCTCTCTCTCTCTCTCTCTCTCTCTCTCTCTTGCCCATTTCGATCTACAACAACTCAGAACTCATTCACTCCCCTCTTTACTCCCATTGGCCTTGTCATGGTGAGATTTGTTGGGAATTTAAGGAGCGTTTGAGAGTAAGAGCTTGGAGAGTGCTAGTAAACTGATTTCCCATCTCTAGAGCACCTCATTCTTCTCTTGGTTGGCACATTTCGTGTCTGTTACTCTTGGAGCCTTGAGCTCCTAGACGGCTAGGCGTTGCCTTGGAGCATCCAAGGGTTTGTGGCTACCCAAGGAAGTTTGTATCACCTCGAAATTGAGTAAGTAACTCTAGCTTGATCTTTGTGGTCGCTAGAGGGAGGAAAGTGACCTAGGTGTAAAGGTCCACCTTTTGTGGGTTCCTCAACCAAGACGTAAACCTCAAGGTGTGAGGTTGAACTCCGGTAACAAATCCTTGTGTCTCTTGCGCTTGTTGCTCTTGTTGTATGCTTGTATCCCTCTTGAGCACATTTCTAGGGTTTGGTGCCGATCTACTCCGTGTTGATGTTCCTGCAGGTTCTAAGTGGATAAACAAGCTTGTCTCATCCTAGTGCATAACCTATTTTCATAGATCTATGTTTGAGCAAGTTTAAATTCTATCGAATTTGATTCCCCCTCGTAGGTCGGACTATCCGGACATTTTCCCAGATTCTCCAGATTTCCCGGAGTATCCGGAAAAATATCTGGAGACTCCGGACCTAGACTGACAGCTGTGTAAAAAGTTTGTAAATTTCAGGTTCGACTATTCACCCCCCCCCTCTAGTCGACATCTTGAACCTTTCAGAGATTGAGAAGCTTTGAGTGACCGGTTCATCCCCTTGTTTAGTAACCCTAGAAGCTTGATTTGTGCCAATCTACATATTTGTGTTGTTCCTATACATATATTTGGTTGCAGGTGGTTTTTAGCCTATAGACTTAACTTTTGATTCATATAGAATTGGTAGTTTTGCTTCCGTTTTTGAATTTCGTTTTCGTCAACTCTGCCAGGTCGGAAGTTCCGCCCCTATGGCAGAAGTTCCAAGCCATCGGAAGTTCTGACACACCACCAGAAGTTTCGACCTCTATTTTAACTGTTGCATTTCGTTTCAGAAATTTGAAGTGACCCTATTCAACCCCCCCCCCTCTAGGCATCACAAGGTCCTTTCTATGAGAGAAGGGGTATAATTTTCAGTGGCATTAACTATGTCAGGATCGTTCTAAGGCGACACGGGTTAAGGCACATTGGCGACACGAGTAAAACACGTTGCTACTTTTTTTGTCACTCATGACTCTATATCGGAGACACGTAAAATACAAGTCTTCTTTTAAGGACACAAGAGACACATCATAGCCGTGTCGCTAAACACTTCGGTAATGCATCGCCTGAGCAAGATAAAATTGATGCGTGCTATTAACCAGCGTCTCCTCTATTTCGACATGTTGTTGAGCAAGATAAACTTTTTTTATAGTGGTGTGTATGGCTATAGAGTGTAGTTGTCGGAACGCTAAGGGTTAATAAGACAAAGCCGCCAAGAATACAGAGTTGTTGGAGCGTGAAAAGAGAGACACGTATTAAAAAAGCACAACTCCGATGTTTGAAAATAAAGGAGATGCTAATTGCTAAGCATCTCCAATTGGGTCGCCATCAAAAGAGATGCACCTTAATAAAAATGGGCCTCCAATGATGTCCACCAAGGAGACACACATGTAGCCAACAGGAGTCTTCAGTAGTGTTGTCATCACAGGAGACACGTATTTACAAACATATGTCTCCTTTGTAGGAAGGCAAAGGAGACGCGTCCTGACGAATAACCGTCTTCTTTGATTGGTGAAGTAAACGGAGGCGCTTGTCTATAAAACGTGTCGCTTTTATGCGTGCATACGAGAAGCGCATGCAGTTTTCAGCAGACTTCTAGGAAACCGGGCATGTAAATCGCACCTCCAAAGACTCATTAGAGCAACTCCAAGAACCTCTCTATAAATCACTAGCTAAAACTCTGATTTGGTTAGTATGTAAAATGAAATAGCTAATAAAAAGTTGATGGAATCCAACAGACTAGGTAAAATCAACTCTCCATATGCTCTACCGCTAGTGGGTCCCGCCTGGCATACTCATGTACGAGGGGATAGCTAGCGGGACTGGCTAGCCAAAGATGGCTAGCGAAGCCCCCGGTTTAGCTAGCGGAGGATAGAGAGGGAAAGTTTAGCTAGTTTGTTGGATTGAGTTTTTGACCAAAATTTCTATTATTTAGCTAGTTAAGTCAAGATAGCTAATCTCTTGGAGTTGCTCTTAGAGAGGTGTCTTAAAATCTGCATCTCCTGAACTGGTGCCTTCTTTGTTGTTTCCTTAAGTGATTGAGAGAATTCTTTCTAAAACAATATAATACATGTGTATCCTAGATGGAGCTTCACCTGCACATGCACACAACTAAGTGAACTAACCACCTCATATACAGACGTTCCACCACAATAGCATTAACGGTTGAATCACATAGGTGCATGCCTCGCATACGTGCACTCGTTCCAAGTGCCGCAAGCCACGCTACGCTAACGTACTTGTCCGGCAACAGCACGGGATTATCCAACACGTACAGAAATCATCACGGGTTGTACAGCTACATTACACTAGACTTAAATGATGTACCTTTTTTGCCTAACCTCTAAACGCAACAAAAGTACAAAACTCGTGTTCACTGTGCACTACACAATGAGAAACTCAGTGCGTGACTCCAGGTACCTAATCTTCCTCTATCCTAGCTAGTAAGCTCAGATATATAGGCTAAGGATAAAATGAAAAACTTAAAACTCGTATTCACTGTGCACTACACAATGAGAAACTCAGTGCGCGCGTGAATCCAGGTACCTAATCTTCCTCTATCCTGGCTAGTAAGCTCAGATATATAGGCTAAGGATGAAATGAAGAACTTATTAAAATAGCAAAATGCGCGTGCGGTCTCTAAACTTGTCACGAGTTGTCATTTTGATTGCTGAACTCTTAAAAATGCATTTTCAGGTTCGTGAACTTGTCCAGGTGCATCTAGGTCTCTAAATTCTCCAAACACATTTCATGTTCTTCAACTTGTCTAAATGTGTCATTTATGTCCTTAAACTCTCAAAGTTCATATAAAATTTGGCAATCAAACAAGTTTGGGACCTAAAAATGCACTTTGAGAGTTTATGGACCTAGGTGACACTTGAAACAAGTTTGGGAATCTAAAAATTCATTTTGAGAGTTTAAGGACCCAGAGAATACCACAATACAAGTTTAGGGACCACCGGTGTATTTTACTCTTATTAAAATTCTGAGAGGAAAAAATGTGCATGTGCACATTACTAATAGCGTTTCCCGAAAGTTTATGTACATGTGGCAAACAGTTGCCCTGTTCGCTTGGCTGATGAGCCACCAGCTAGCAGTACTTTTCTCTCAGAACAAACCAGCCACCCGCAACCAGTCAGCAGTACTTTTCTCTCAGAACAAACCAGCACCAGCCATCAGCCACCAGCCAAACGAACAGGCTGTCTGGTTTCTAATATTCGATTAACTAGCTAGTACTCCCTCCGTATGAAAGTATTATTCATTTTGAATTGTCTTGATATATTTGTTTTGTTATGAAACTAAATATATACTTATATCTGGATGTATAATAAAAGGAATGTATCTAGAAAAAAATGACTAGTAGTTTAGGACAGAGGGAGTATAATTGTAGTAAATTGTACTGGAAAAACTGTGTCCACTTCTGAAAAATCAAATTGTAAAAAAGAAGTAAAACAGTTGCCATTGATTATTAAGAAATATAAAGGAAATACAGTAAACAATCTTGTACAGTGAGAAAGCCTCTCTTGCATATGCGCTAGCTCGATGTCACTAAATACTGACCTGTTCAAAATTATATGTTGTTATGATTTTTCTAATATATACACTATGTGAAAAAAGCTAGATGAAGCATTCCCAAGTAGATCGTCATGAAAATCCGATATGATCGACCGTTGATTTAATTTCCTTCCGAACGTCTTCTCAGCTAATTACCCAAAATGGAAACAGGAACAGCGTTGGTTTATTACGAGCCAATTAAGCGTCACCCCAACGAGTCCAAATTAAATAAGGCCATCTGTCATGGAGCTCCAAGTTCCTCACGCACCAACTCTTGTTCAATACCGCGCGCCGTACACCAGCCTAATTCCCGGGCGGCCGCCACACCGCGCGCACGCTAGCTTTTGATCACCCCTACCCTAACGCGATCTCGACCGACGCCGCGGCCGAGCCCAACGCGCAACCGCACACGGTAACCGATCAACGGCCGTACGTCGTCCATCCATGGAGCTAGCTAGCCTATAAATGCTTGCGAGCTCGCCACGCTTGGACACAGAAACAAAGTCTTCTTCGAGCAACCCATCGCCGACGATTGGAGTCGAGCTCTCTGCAATGACTCAAGTAGCTGCAATCGTGCTCGTCGTCGTGGCGGCTGCGGTGGTTGCGCTTGCGCCGGCGGCGGCCGAGCTGACGCAGGTGGAGCACCTGCCCAAGGCCGAGGGGTTGCTCAACATCCTTGCCGTCGGCGACTGGGGGCGCCGCGGGCAGTACAACCAGACCCTGGTTGCCCAGCAGGTAATGTGTAAAACATTCACATTGTTTTCACTGCAGGGTAAGTTATTCGAAATAGTACAAAGTTGACATGGTAACTGAGGATGATTAAGGAACGTAAGGTTGGACGACTTAGACGGTTCTTTGTGCTGTGCGGATGGTGATCATGGCTCTCGTTTCGTCAGTAGCCGAAAGTGGAGGCGTTATCAGTCATTATCTCCTTGACCCTTAATAATTAGCTTGGGTAGTACGATTGAACTGCTCTTCTGTTGGTAAAGTTACAAATTTAAAACCCCAAATGATTGCTTACTAGCCAACAAGTAATAATGGCATATGCAAATTGTTAAGCAGTGTATGCCACGTACGATTAAATCCCAAATGATTGGTTACTAGCCAACTAAAATACTTGTCATTCTGGCTTTTCTACACACTTTCCCTTTATTATGTATGTAGACATAATATATATCTAGTTGCATAACAAAGGGATTGTATCTAGAAAAGTCAGAATGACAATATTTTGAAATGGAGAGAGTAGTAGATTGCATCTAGATACTCTCTCCAATGGTTACGTATTGTACTGTGATTGTATAAAATTGTTACGTATTGTACTGTGATTATCTAGCTGATTAGACCTAGATTAAATGATTTCCTTATGAAAAGCAAATTCAAGTAAATTTGCTTCACATAAACTAGACTGGTCTCACAGTCTGGAAAAATCCCGAGGGATATTTTTTTTCAAAACCAAACCCAAAAAATCATCCCTAGATATTCAAACTTGGGTGTACTAGACGCTACTTAGGTGCTTTAATAATCACTAGATTAGAGGACCTTTCGCAAGTAAATCTGTTTCACAAAGATGTAATAATGAACTAAATAAGTAAACGACTGCTGCTAATTAATCCATTCCTGATTCATCCCGATTTTCCCTCTGTGTGTTTTGTTTGTGCCTGTAGATGGGACTGGTGGGGGAGAAGCTGGACATCGACTTCGTCATCTCCACCGGCGACAACATCTACGACGACGGCATCGCCAACACCAGCGACCCCCTCTTCAAGGAGTGCTTCACCAACATCTACACCGCCGAGAGCCTCCAGACGCCTTGGTACATTGGTAATGTGCAATCTCTATACATCATTAATGCTACGCACACATGCTTGTAGTTTCAATGATTATTGTCACATCTCTATAACCGAAAAGCAATTAAGGGTACTGATCCTTTTCAGTGACATATCCTTGCAGTCCTTGGCAACCATGACTACACGGGCAACGCGCTGGCGCAGCAAGACCCTGCCATCCGGGAAGTGGACAGCCGGTACCTCTCAATTGCCAAGTCCTTCATCGTCAACACAGGTCAGCAAATGGAACCACCTACTACTCATTGGAACCTTGATCTGTCATGCCAAAAAGTTTGCACTTTTAATTTAATAACGCTAATGCGAAAAGTTGGGCATTGTACTTGACGTCGTTTCAATATTTGTGACTTTGTGTACATATATATTTGTTGTTCACAAAAAAAGCAGAAATTGCCGACTTCTTCCTCGTCGACACATCACCGTTCTACCTCAAGTACTGGAACAGCAGCAAGTATGATTGGAGAAATGTTTCTCCTCGCGACACCTACATCGAAACCCTCCTCAAGGTATAAATATATACACTACACACCGCTTTAATTTCTGTTATATGAAGATATACGCTTTCTGAATCTCTTGATGTCATTGTGAGTAAACAAAACTTCTGTAATTGACATCAGGATCTGGACGATGCGCTAACACTGTCGGAGGCGCCATGGAAGATCGTCGTCGGCCACCACCCCATCAGCAGCGGCTGCGAGCATGGGAACACCACCGAGCTCCAGCAGCTGCTCCGACCCATCCTCGAGGCATAAGTTTTTTGCGTGACTTTTTATGATTATGTCTATTTTGATTTTTCTTCTTGATCGATCTGGACAGTTTATTAGCTGCTGGTCCAGTAAGATGAATTCTGAAACTGATTTGTTTCGCCATGGAAATGCAACGAGCAGGCACGCGGAGTTGACATGTATGTGAACGGCCATGATCACTGCCTTCAGCACATCAGCAGCAAGAGCAGGTGAGCTCTGCGCCAATATCGTCGTCAATACTAAATTTCCATTTCCATTGTTCTGTCGTTCTTGTAAGAAAACATGCATTTGCATTGATCTGTTGTTGAGACAAGATAACAAATGGTAATTTGTGCTGTTCTTTTGCTGGAAAAATACATAAAAACATTGCAGCCCTGTGCAATTTATGACGAGCGGCGGCGGGTCCAAAGCGTGGGCAGGCAAGTTCAAGACCACCTCCGACAAGATCGAGTTCATCTACGACGGACAAGGGTTCCTGTCGATGCAGCTGAGCAAGACGGAGGCGCACCTCGTCTTCTATGACGTCGCCGGCAATGTACTGCACACCTATGACAGCACCAAGACGGAAGAAGATGAATGAAGCCCTACTAGCTGCTTAGACGGAAGAAGATGCACAACATTGCGATCGGATTGTGTGAACCAGCTGCGGCTCATTGGTTAATCATTTGTGTGATCTTGGAAGCACTTCGTGTGTGTGTGTGTTGTCGTCGTCGTTGTTGTTCTTGTTGTGTGACCGTGAAAATTGTGAAGGTGTGCGTGGGGAGCAGAAAGGAGAATTGTATCTTCAGTGTAATTAATCAGTAAATTAATTTATTGCAAGCGTTAGCGGTGCATATATAGTGTTTAGATACATACAGATGGACTTTCACTGTCTGTGTGATGTGCAGCTCCAAATTCACCAAATTTTGACGCCCATTACTCATTTGTTATGCAAAATGTTGACACTTTTTTTTGGCCAACACATGAGAGCACATGAGAGCACTAGACCGTGCCGATCTCGAAGGGACCGAAGAGCGAGGATGATGCCAAGACCGGTCAAACCGGTGTCCTAATGTAGGCTAAATCGATTGTCACACCTGATTTCCGAAGAGGAACCAAGTGCATCTCATATGTGCGCCAGGATCAGTTCACACATATGATAGACAAAAATGAGTGAAATATCATAAACAGTATTCAAACGTATTTCAAAGTTTAACCTTTTATTACACTCATGCGGGGAGACTCGAAGGTCTCTAACAACGGAAAACGATAACTACTTGTCGAGTCCTCGTCTTCCGCTCCCACAGGCACTTGACTGGGGGTCCGCAAGCCTCACAGCTCATCGAAGTCATCATAGAACTCCCCTCCAAAGTTTTCCTCTGAACAGCGATAAGCAAGGCTGAGCACACTTATGGTTGGAGCTCAGCAAGTGGGGGAAATGCAAGGCTATCAAGGATAGGCTAAGGTTTTGCAGCGGTTAGCATTTTAATGTTGGTCAAGTTTTAATTAAAGAACACCTAATTATTAAGTGTAAGTTCGTACCATCCCACTTAAGAAAAACCTAAGTACCAAAACAGCCCAAGCTCAACGAGCTTCACCAACCACGATTTATCTCGTCTTTAAGTTTATTAATCATGTGAGGGTCCAAGCCGCTCATGACCGTGAGCACGGCTGATCGATCGTTTTACACTGCGAGAGGTTTGCACACTTTACCCACGGTTCGCGTAAAAGCTCCGAAGAACTTTAAACCCAACCATGCGATGCGAGGCCAAGCACCATACCACACTTCCGAGGTGTGATTGCATAGGGACGCTACGAAGCCTTTACAAAGGCATGCAAAAGACTAACGACCCGCATAGTTACAGATCAGGGCGGACCATAACCCTCCCTAGTGGTCAGCACCTTAGCAAAGGCTACTACCCCAAAAGGGCCGGGCTATACCCCTGCAACCCGGATCCCCCTCTGCTCCTTTCGGAAAAGGGCCACTAGTACGATCACACACCTAATTATTCGGCTAAGGTCAGAGCCATGTAACACTGTGGTTGCGCATGTTTTCTTGGGTGGTTCTCCATGTTCCGATTAATTCAAGTGTTCTTGTATTACCCAAAACATTAACTATAAGCCAGGTATCATTTTCCATAAAAGACCCCTTTTAACCAACCCATGTTAAGCAGCTAGCGTTTTCTACCCAAAACTTTACTTAAAAGGGGCTAGGCCAAGGATCAGGGTAAAAGATCTAGGTAGGTCCTTAAAAAGGTTTTCCCGTCAAATTAATGCAATGATATCATAAAGTAAACATTAATTTGTAATGCAATTATATAGGACAAAAGAGAACATGCGGGGGGAGAAGACCACTTGCCTTCCTCAACTACGGTAAAAACTTCCTCCTCTTCGAACAACTGCTCCTGATCGTCCCCGAGAGGTGGCTCAGATGAAACAGGCACGATATCTACGATGCACACATAAAGCATACAATAAATAAAACAGATCACCAATCAATCCTAAAGACTGAAAACATGCTACTAAAACAACGGGCTCGCTGAGACGATCGCAAGGACTACTAGAACGCTAAAAACGGAGCTATAACGGAGAAGTTATGCTAAAAACAAGATTTAAGGACTAATCTGCGATAAACTAAACTATACAGGGACCTAACAGCAAGAAAACAGGGGCTAAAACGTAATTAAACTTAAAAACAGAAGGTTTAAACTATAAAAAGAGTGTTTAGGACCTCGGGTAAGGTTTTCAAATAAAACAGGGGCTTAAACATAAATTTCAGGACTGACTTGCAAGGATTTTATGAGGTGGAAGGACCGGCTTGCGATTATAAAAGAGTTGGGGGTCTCTTTAAGAAATTGGCCCTGGGTTGACCGGTACCTGCGGGTTTGACCCGCGGGTCCAACAGATCCGAGCCGTGGATGGCCGATCCGATGGCCATGCACGCCCGCATGCGTCAGAGAGGGCGGCGCCCGCGCGCGGCGGCGGTGGCGCGCGGCGGCGCACGGCGGTGGGTCGCCGGCGACGACCAAAACAGGGGCTCCCGGCCACGAATTCGTGCGGAAACAACACCTACGCGCAGCTGGGAACAACGCGAGCCTAAACAAGTGCTTGCACGGGTGGAAAGAGCGACGGTCGAGGCGGGGCGTCCATGGGGGCGGACGGCCGGCGGCCGGCAAGCGGCGGAGCGCGCTGCGGTCGGGCTCAAGCGAAAAGGATGGCGGGGATAGGGTCCTTACAGTGCGTAGAAGCTACGGTGGGCGAGAATTGGACGGAGAAGGCGGCGGCGGCGCAGTTCAACTCCGGCGGCCGGTCTTCAAGGGCGGCGACGGCGAGCTTCGAAAGGGGCGCACGGGAGCCTGCGGGTTCGATAGGATGCAAGGGTTAGCTCACACGTGCGAAGGAGAAGTGAATAGGAGGGTCCAGGGAGCTTCACCGACGGCGGACGAGCACGGGCGACGCCAATGGCGTGGCGGCCGGCGGTTCACTGCGGTGGCGCAAGCGACTAGGGCACGGGAGGCGCTTGGGCTTGGCGTGAAGCGAAGGGGGAGGTGCGGGGTGCTCTGGGGATGCTTATATAGGCCCGAGGGAGCTCGGGAGGCGGTTCCCGGCGGCTCGGCCATTAACGGCCGCGGCCTTGATTGGGAGTTAAGGGGGGAGGGGGATTAAGGGCGTAATGGTCGATTGAAGAGGGGGAAGTGATGGAGGAGCTTCATGGCGGCTTAATTGCTCGATTTGAAGGCGCGGGGCGCGGGGAGGCGGCCGGTAACGGCCGGCGGCGCACGGGTCGGAGGCGCGGGCCGCCGGCCGAAGGTTAGGGACGGGCCGACGGCCGGGTCCCCCTGTCGGCGTCCGCGTTAAAAGAAAAAAGGGGGAGAGGCGGTCTTCGGGCCGGCGGGGTGGCGGGTTGGGCCAACTGGGTCGTCTGCGCTCGCGCGAGAAAAAGAAAAGGCCTTAGGCCTGCTCGCTTGCGGGCTGAAAGAGGAGAAAGGGAGAGAGAGAGGGAGAGGGAAAAGGTTTTGCCTTTTTTTTAAATTTCTTTCAAATTCATTTTTCAAACATTCAAACTCCAATCAAACAAAATCCATGCATTCGAATCATGATGCACAAACACTTATTATTTCTAAACTATTTTAGTGATGTTTAAATATTTTAAAAGTCATTTTGCTTAATGATTTATTCATGTCTTTAAAGGAATTTTTAAACCTTGCCTTTTGTTGCTAAATTATTTTAGTGATGGAATTTTTAGGGTGTTACAAATCCTACCCCCTTAAAGAGAATCTCGTCCCGAGATTCAGGAAGATTAGAGAACAGCTGAGGGAATTCTTCCTTAAGTTCGTCCTCTCTTTCCCAAGTAGCCTCATCCTCTGAATGGTGACTCCATTGTACCTTGCACATCCTAATGACCTTGCTGCGAGTAGCCCTTTCGGAGGTATCCAAGATTTTGACTGGGTGTTCCTTGTATGTCAGATCATCCTTTACCTCAAGTTCCTCCAATGGTAAATGCTCTACTCTGCCCTCACTTGTACACTTTTCAATTGAGACACATGGAACACATCATGAACACCTGCCAAGCGTTCAGGTAACTCCAACATGTAAGCCACTTCGCCACGTCTTTCCAAGACTCGAAATGGTCCGATAAAGCGAGGTGACAACTTTCCTCTGATATTAAACCTTCGAAGGCCTCGGATAGGTGACACTCTAAGATATGCATAATCCACGACTTCAAATATCACTTCTCTTCTCTTAGGGTCTGCATAACTCTTTTGTCTAGATTGAGCAATCTTGAGATTTTCTCGAATTATCTCCACTTGTCTTTCTGCCTCCTTTATTATTTCTGGACCAAAGAGTTGACTCTCCCGGTCCGGTTCCGAACAATGGCGTCCGCACTTTCTTCCATACGAGCTTCAAATGGTGCCATCTTAAGACTACTCTGATAACTATTGTTGTATGCGAATTCAGCGTATGGCAAGCTTTTATCCCAACTTCCACCATGTTTCAAGGCACATGCCCTTAACATATCCTCTAAGATTTGATTCGTCCTTTCTGTTTGACCATCTGTTTGTGGATGATATGCTGATCTGAAATTTAACTTCGTATCCATAGACTCATGTAACTTCTGCCAGAATCGGGACGTGAACTGAGTGCCTCGGTCAGATACTATCTTCTTTGGAACCCCATGTAGACAGACTATCTTTGATATGTATAATTCTGCTGACTTTGTTCCTGAATATGTGGTCTTTACTGGTATGAAATGTGCAACTTTGGTTAATCTGTCCACTATGACCCATATCGAATCATATCCATCACGTGTACGTGGTAATCCTACTATAAAATCCATACTAATCTCTTCCCACTTCCATTCGGTACTGCAGGTGGTTGTAGTAACCCCGTCTGGTCTTTGATGCTCTGCTTTTACTCTTTGGCATATATCACATAGTGCCACATGGGCTGCAACATCCTTCTTCATACCGTACCACCAATATTTCTGCTTTAGATCTTGGTACATCTTGGTACTTCCTGGATGTATAGAGAGGGCTGAATCGTGTGCTTCTTTCAATATGGACTCACGAAGATGTTTGATTTCCGGTACACAGATCCTGTTCTTAAACCAAATAGTTCCCTGTTCATCCTCTCTGAATTCCGGAACCTTGCCTTGTTCAATCAACTTCTTATATCCCTTAATCTTTTCATCATCCAATTGCCCTTTTCTAATTTCTTGTTCAAGAGTTGACTCCATTTCTAAGGTCATACTTTCGCTCGGTGCGGCTATCCCTAGATTGAGTTGTTCCATTTCCCAACACAGTTCCTGGGGCATTAGTCGGGCTACTAACATGTTTTCTTGACTCTTATGGCTCAAGGCATCTGCCACCACATTGGCCTTTCCTGGATGATACTGTATGTCCAAATCGTAATCCTTAATCAGCTCTAACCACCTTCGTTGTCTGAGATTGAGATCTCTCTGGGTGAAGATATACTTCAAGCTTTTGTGGTCCGTGAATATCTGACACTTGTTTCCAATCATATAGTGTCTCCAAATCTTCAGTGCGTGCACTATAGCTGCTAACTCCAGATCATGTGTAGGGTAGTTTTGTTCATGCTTCCTTAGTTGCCTAGAAGCATATGCTACCACTTTTCCTTCCTGCATCAAAACACATCCTAGTCCTTGCCTTGATGCGTCGCAATACACATCAAATCCTTTGTGTATATCAGGCATTATTAGTACTGGTGCGGTGGTCAGTTTCTTCTTTAGTTCTTCAAAGCTAGCTTGACACTTATCATCCCATTTAAACTCCTTTCCTTTCTCCAACAAAGAAGTGAGTGGTTTTACGATCCTCGAGAATCCCTCTATAAACCGTCGGTAGTATCCTGCCAAACCGAGGAAGCTCCTGATCTCTGGCACATTTCTTGGTGGATTCCAATTTAGCACATCTTGAACTTTACTTGGGTCTACAGCGATTCCTCCGTCCGTGATAATGTGCCCAAGAAACGAGACCTCCTTTAGCCAAAAATCGCACTTGCTGAACTTGGCGTATAACTGATGCTCTCGAAGTTTCTGCAATACCAGTCTCAAGTGTCCCTCATGTTCCCCTTCATTCTGAGAGAAAACTAGGATATCATTTATAAATACTACCACAAACCTATCAAGATACTCCATGAAAACCTTGTTCATCAGATACATAAAGTATGCTGGAGCGTTGGTCAATCCAAAGGACATCACTGTGAACTCGTATAGACCATATCTTGAGGTGAAAGCTATCTTAGGAATATCTTCCATACGGATCTTCAGCTGATGGTAGCCAGATCGCAAATCTATCTTAGAGAAAACTTTCGCCCCTCTCATTTGATCAAACAGATCCTCGATCCGGGGTAAAGGATATTTATTTTTGATAGTGACCTCATTGAGAGATCGATAGTCTACACACATCCTCCTAGATCCATCCTTTTTATCTACGAAGAGTGTGGGGGCTCCCCATGGTGATGAACTAGGACGGATAAACCCTTTACTTAACAATTCCTCTATTTGTTTCTTTAATTCTGCCAAATCTTTGACATCCATTCTATATGGTCTTTTGGATATAGGAGCAGTACCAGGTAAGAGTTCGATACTGAATTCAATGTCTCGGTCGGGTGGCATACCTGGCAGGTCATCAGGAAATACATCCGGGTACTCATTTACCACCTTAATATCCTCCAGCACTTGTCCTTTCATTGAATTCACTAACTCCTTCCCAGTAGGTGACGGTGTTGCGGTAAATTCTATTCTGTCCCCTTGTGGACTAGTCAAGTGAACTGATTTCTCCCGGCACTGGATAACCCCATCATACTTTCTTAACCAATCCATCCCTAGGATTACATCTATGCCCCAGGATTTGAGGACTACCAGGTTGGATGGAAAGTCTATCCCCATAATTTTAAGGTTTACTTGCGGGCACAGATGACTGGCTTTCATATCACCGCCCGGTGAACTAACAAGCAACGGTTTCTTCATTGGGCTCACAGGCATATTATGCTTTGCTATGAACTGATCGGTAATGAATGAATGCATAGCTCCTGAATCAAATAATACCGTAGCAGGTACAGAATCGATAGGGAACGTACCAAGCACAACCCCAGAAGCGTCTTGTGCCTGCTCCACAGTCATGTTGTGCACCCTACTGCGCACATAATTTTGTTGCGCTTTGTTGCCTGGAGTACCTGCATTTCCCGGGCGTGCTGGAGTTGATGACTGTCCAACCTTCTGAATATTACTCCTCTGGGGAGTCTGCATTCCACGTTTAGGACGGTTATTAGCGTAATGCCCCAACTCGCCACATTTGAAGCATCCATTGGGCTGCACGGGAGTGGTGTTTCTTGCTTGGTGCACCGAGGGTAAGAGCTGGGCGGTTCTGCTGGAAGTTTGGTGTGCGAGGGGTTTGCGGGTTGAACCGTTGAGGCTGCTGGAATGAACGCTGCAGCTGCATATTCTGTGGGTGCTTACCACCATGTCCCCCAGGGCGGAATGGTGTATTCTGATGGTAGCTGAAGCGTGGGCGAGTATGGCTGCTGGACTGTCCCTGGGATTGAAACTTGCGTTTCTGCTCCCCAAGCTCTCTGCGTTTGTTCTCTAGGCCGATTGCTTTGTTTAACAGAGTGGCGAAATCTGGGAAGGTATGGCTCTGGAGTTGGTAATTCAGTGGTCCTATCAACCCATCAAGGAAGCGTTCCTGCCTTTTTGGATCTGTGTTGACCTCGTCGGGAGCATAACGAGACAACTGAGTAAACTTGTCAAGGTATTCGTTTACAGACATATTGCCCTGTTTCAGAGCAAGGAACTCTCTCTGCTTAAGCTTCAATACCCTATCAGGGATGTGGTGAGCGCGAAAAGCATCTCTGAACTGCCGCCATGTGATAGTGTTAGGCGCAGGGTGGGCGGCTGTGTAGGCATCCCACCAATCTGATGCCTGCCCTTCCAGGCGTCCAGAAGCATAAAGGACCATTTCTCGGTCATTACACTGTGCCCTCTCCAACTTTTTGGTAACGGTTTTCAACCAGTCATCAGCATCTAGCGGATCGGTTGAGTGGGAGTAGGTGGGAGGGTGGTGGCTCATAAACTCCTTATGCTTGTCTCTCGGAGCGGGTGGTGGTGGTGGGGGTGGTGCCTGCGGCTGATTCTGCTGGGCTTGTATGTTCTGCACTGCGGCAGTGAGATTCTGAATCAGCTGCATCTGGGCAGCGAAGAATTGCTGGGTAGCGGGATCCATTGCGGGATTGAGCGGGGGAGGTGGCACCGGGTTTTGTTGGTTGGCTATGTGTGCCCGAACAACTGGTGGGACGTCCTGTCCTCCTCCTGACCTAGTGTTTACCATCTGATTGTTAGAGAAAGGTATTTCAGATAAGATTATCAAACTGTTGTATAAAGAAGTGAGTTTGAATTAAGGAAACAGCAAGATTTTTCTTTTCTGTGACAGATTTGGTTGATTCCGATAAAATAGTTGTATCCCATGGTATCCTTCTTCCAAAATTATAAACTTTTGCCAGGCCGTGTAGAACCCATTTCTGAAACTAACCCCACTGGTTTTATCCCATTTGGAGACCCATAATTTGAGATAAAATTCAAACACCGCAGCTGTGTTAGCATGGTCTTACAGATTCTGTTAGCCCCATTGTTTTGTTTATAACTCGCTGTATATTAATCCTTTGGTGCTGAATTTTGGACAGAGGTTGATCCACAAAATTTGTGAACCAACCCAACTGGATTTAGGTCAATCGGAGTCCTGTAGCTTGAGTTATGATAAAAACATTGCTGTGCTGTCAAGGAGCTGCGCGAACAGATTTTGTACGATTGATTTGGTTGGATAAGTAAGGTAGAAGTCAACTTTGAATTGAACCCCAACTAACCATTAACTTAACATGATTTTTCTTGTTGCATTTGTGGCCATCACTCCACAATACAACTCACTCAAACAAAGATCCAAATCAAACATGGTTCAATCAACAACTTATTACAATCGTTCGTCCTCGCAGGAACGTCTACCGGAAAAACAAAAAGAGGGTGGATATCCTAGTCCCTATTCCACTGAAGACTAGTGGTAGCTGCTGGAGTGCCGTATCGAAGCCTTTTGCGTGGAGGAGAACGGGAAGGACAAGATGCTTCTGCTTCGTCAGGTGGCTGCTGTCCTGCCAGCTGAGCTTCCAGCTGAGCTATCCTCGCCTGTGCATTCTGTAGCTCCTGATGTGTCCTATCCAACTCCGCTGTCGCTCCCTCCAAGTCCGTGTTAAGAGCTGCTGTCACTCTAGCAAGTATGTCAACACGGCTATCTCGGAAGTCCCCCATAGGTATCACGGTGTTTTCTGTACCACTGACTCTGCTGGGGACGAATCGGAAGTCCGTGCCTTCTAAGCGATCGCGGAACGTGTTGCTGATGGACCATAGTGCTCTTCTTGCGGCATCGTTGATGGCAGCTGCTTCTGAGGCAAAGTGTGCTGTGCAGGGGTGAATAGTACGGGTCCTCCATCTTCCTGCCTGTGCAGTGGCAACCCTGACATGGACCTCTGTGGTATAATAATCTCTCATCCCTGGCTCTACATAGTGTTTGGTGATGTACAACGGTCTCACTGCATACTCTATATCCTGCAACAACTCCTCCAATAGCTCACAGAACGGAGCGTCTGGGCCGATGTATGTGTGTTCATGATACTCAGCCCTGTGATACCTATGCTCATCACCTTGCTGGTCTCCATTTTCATTGTTATTGTTGTTGTTCTCATTCTGATTATCATTGTTGTCTTCTCCATTTCCCACAGCACTGTTGTCATCCTCTAATCCTTCTATGTCCACCTCCTCTTCTTCTTCCTCACTCTCATCATCTTCTTCGCTGGAACTGTCTTCATCGCTACTTGAATCATCCCACGGAGTCATCCGGATCATCCCCTGCAAAGATTCGTTCAAGCTCTTCTCCTCCTACCACATCTGGTTCTGGTTCAGCTTCTACCTCTGGTGGAAATATTATGTCTCCATCTTCATTAACCTCCAGAAAAACTCCGTCATATAGCTGTGGATGTTCCTCGGTCCCATCATCCTCAAACACTATTTCCTCTGGATCCTCTTCATCATTTTCTTGATGCTGTACTGCCTGATATCCCTGCTCAACTGCTCCCGGCTGTAACTGTACCGGGTAGTCTCCAACCTCCTGCTGCATCTCCTCCAGCTGTGCCTCCTCCGGGACTACTGGGTAGCGTGGAGCCAACTGTCCTGCAGGAAGGCGACCACCGGTGCTCTTGCGGGCAGTCAAACGAGTCCTGGCCATCTGTTAAGAGAAAGTGAACTCAGCATAGAGGAAATCAAAATGATGCAAATTTTCAACAAAAGAACAAGAACAAATTAGATTTTTATGCGAAAATAAGGTGGTTTTGAAGGATGACAGAATGATCTAGAACATGAATCCTTAAATTTCGTCCATTTCTAACTAAGGCTGCGTTCCTACAGTCAACACTGCTCTTATACCACTCTGTCACACCTGATTTCCGAAGAGGAACCAAGTGCATCTCATATGTGCGCCAGGATCAGTTCACACACATATGATAGACAAAAATGAGTGAAATATCATAAACAGTATTCAAACGTATTTCAAAGTTTAACCTCTTATTACACTCATGCGGGGAGACTCGAAGGTCTCTAACAACGGAAAACGATAACTACTTGTCGAGTCCTCGTCTTCCGCTCCCACAGGCACTTGACTGGGGGTCCGCAAGCCTCACAGCTCATCGAAGTCATCATAGAACTCCCCTCCAAAGTTTTCCTCTGAACAGCGATAAGCAAGGCTGAGCACACTTATGGTTGGAGCTCAGCAAGTTGGGGAAATGCAAGGCTATCAAGGATAGGCTAAGGTTTTGCAGCGGTTAGCATTTTAATGTTGGTCAAGTTTTAATTAAAGAACACCTAATTACTAAGTGTAAGTTCGTACCATCCCACTTAAGAAAAACCTAAGTACCAAAACAGCCCAAGCTCAACGAGCTTCACCAACCACGATTTATCTCGTCTTTAAGTTTATTAATCATGTGAGGGTCCAAGCCGCTCATGACCGTGAGCACGGCAGATCGATCGGTTTTACACTGCGAGAGGTTTGCACACTTTACCCACAGTTCGCGTAAAAGCTCCGAAGAACTTTAAACCCAACCATGCGATGCTGGCCAAGCACCATACCACAATTCCGAGGTGTGATTGCATAGGGACGCTACGAAGCCTTTACAAAGGCATGCAAAAGACTAACGACCCGCATAGTTACAGATCAGGGCGGACCATAACCCTCCCTAGTGGTCAGCACCTTAGCAAAGGCTACTACCCCAAAAGGGCCGGGCTATACCCCTGCAACCCGGATCCCCCTCTGCTTCTTTCGGAAAAGGGCCACTAGTACGATCACACACCTAATTATTCGGCTAAGGTCAGAGCCATGTAACACTGTGGTTGCGCATGTTTTCTTGGGTGGTTCTCCATGTTCCGATTAATTCAAGTGTTCTTGCATTACCCAAAACATTAACTATAAGCCAGGTATCATTTTCCATAAAAGACCCCTTTTAACCAACCCATGTTAAGCAGCTAGCGTTTTCTACCCAAAACTTTATTTAAAAGGGGCTAGGCCAAGGATCAGGGTAAAAGATCTAGGTAAGTCCTTAAAAAGGTTTTCCCGTCAAATTAATGCAATGATATCATAAAGTAAACATTAATTTGTAATGCAATTATATAGGACAAAAGAGAACATGCAGGGGGAGAAGACCACTTGCCTTCCTCAACTACGGTAAAAACTTCCTCCTCTTCGAACAACTGCTCCTGATCGTCCCCGAGAGGTGGCTCAGATGAAACAGACACGATATCTACGATGCACACATAAAGCATACAATAAATAAAACAGATCACCAATCAATCCTAAAGACTGAAAACATGCTACTAAAACAACGGGCTCGCTGAGACGATCGCAAGGACTACTAGAACGCTAAAAACGGAGATATAACGGAGAAGTTATGCTAAAAACAAGATTTAAGGACTAATCTGCGATAAACTAAACTATACAGGGACCTAACAGCAAGAAAACAGGGGCTAAAACGTAATTAAACTTAAAAACAGAAGGTTTAAACTATAAAAAGAGTGTTTAGGACCTCGGGTAGGGTTTTCTAATAAAACAGGGGCTAAAACATAAATTTCAGGACTGACTTGCAAGGATTTTATGAGGTGGAAGGACCGGCTTGCGATTATAAAAGAGTTGGGGGTCTCTTTAAGAAATTGGCCCCGGGTTGACTGGTACATGCGGGTTTGACCCGAGGGTCCAACGGTCCAGGGCCGTGGATGGCCGATCGGACGGCCACCCACGCCCGCATGCGTCAGAGAGGGCGGCGCCCGCGCCGGCGGCGGCGACGCACGGCGGTGGGTCGCCGGCGACGACCAAAACGGGGGGCTCTCGGCCACGAGTCGTGCGGAAACAACACCTACGCGCGGTACCGGGGAACAACGCGAGCCTAAACAAGTGCTTGCACGGGTGGAAAGAGCGACGGCCGAGGCGGGGCGTCCATGGGGGCGGACGGCCGGCGGCCGGCAAGCGGCGGAGCGCGCTGCGGTCGGGCTCAAGTGAAAAGGAGGGCGGGGATAGGGTCCTTACAGTGCGTAGAAGCTACGGTGGGCGAGAATTGGACGGATAAGGCGGCGGCGGCGCAGTTCAACTCCGGCGGCCGGTCTTCAAGGGCGGCGACGGCGAGCTTCGAAAGGGGCGCACGAGAGCCTGCGGGTTCGATAGGATGCAAGGGTTAGCTCACACGTGCGAAGGAGAAGTGAATAGGAGGGTCCAGGGAGCTTCACCGACGGCGGACGAGCACGGGCGACGGCAATGGCGCGGCGGCCGGCGGTTCACTGCGGTGGCGCAAGCGGCTAGGGCACGGGAGGCGCTTGGGCTTGGCGTGAAGCGAAGGGGGAGGTGCGGGGTGCTCTGGGGATGCTTATATAGGCCCGAGGGAGCTCCGGGAGGCGGTTCCCGGCGGCTCGGCCATTAACGGCCGCGGCCTTGATTGGGAGTTAAGGGGGGAGGGGGGATTAAGGGCGATGAATCGTCGATTGAAGAGGGGGAAGTGATGGAGGAGCTTCATGGCGGCTTAATTGCTCAATTTGAAGGCGCGGGGCGGGGAGGCGGCCGGTAACGGCCGGCGGCGCACGGGTGGGAGGCGCGGGCGGCCGGCCGAAGGTTAGGGACGGGCCCGACGGCCCGGGTCCCACCCGTCGGCGTCCGCGTTAAAAGAAAAAGGGGGAGAGGCGGTCTTTGGGCCGGCGGGGTGGCGGGTTGGGCCAACTGGGCCGTCTGCGCGCACGCGAGAAAAAGAAAAGGCCTTAGGCCTGCTCGCTTGCGGGCTGAAAGAGGAGAAAGGGAGAGAGAGAGGGAGAGGCAAAAGGTTTTTCCTTTTTTTAAAATTTCTTTCAAATTCATTTTTCAAACATTCAAACTCCAACAAACAAAATCATGCATTCGAATCATGATGCACAAACACTTATTATTTCTAAACTATTTTAGTGATGTTTAAATATTTTAAAAGTCATTTTGCTTAATGATTTATTCATGTCTTTAAAGGAATTTTTAAACCTTGCCTTTTGTTGCTAAATTATTTTAGTGATGGAATTTTTAGGGTGTTACATCGATCATTCGAGATAATGACTAGCACACTTACATGATGGAAGTCGGCTATGTTTACGAGCACACCGGCATAGGGATAACCAACGCACTTACGTGGCGAAGAATGACTAGTTTACGAACAAACTAGCAAAGGTCGTCGAAGCCCTCGCCCGGGCCGGGAGGGACCCCGTCAGCGTGTGGACGTTGTCGGCGTACCCTAGGTCGACCAGTAAGCCTTAGGACGTCATCTATGTCTGTGGAGATTAGTAGAGAAAAGCATGGATGTCACACCCTGAAATTTCCAATTTCAGGATGTGAATAGAGAGAATATTTAAATAACGATTTTCTCATAATTTTAAATTTTTCCAACATTTATTTTTCTTTACAGGAAATATAGTATAGGAAAAATCCTTGTATTGATTTTCTAAATAAAATAAAAAGTTGTGAGTGTTGCATTCATTCCCATGCATCTTGGTGCTTCCTGAGTGCTAATGGTTTCAAAAATGCGTTTAGGAGCTGTCCTAACTCTCCCGAAAATTTTCCGGATTTTTCTGGAATTTATTCTCATTTTTTCCTAAACTATTTCTATTTATTAGAAGGCTCTAAAATCTTTTTCATGAGCTCCAAATGCTTTATTTGGATTGTTCATGTCTTAATCTATCTCTAGGAATTTTCCTGGGATTTTTGTGATTTTCGGAGTATTTTTCGTGCCTTTAAAACAGTTTCTAGATTATCTGGAATTGTTTCTGGCATTAAAAATAAATTCGAAAAAAAAGAAAACCTATCCTACCGGATTGGGCCGAGCCCGTGGCCCGACCCAACCCGCTCCAGCCCAGCCGCCAAGCCCGCTAAGGCCCATCGGCCAGGCAGGGCCATGGCCGCCGCCGCCCCACGCATCGGCGGGTGTCTTGCGTGTGTGGCCCGCCACGCCCCTATAAAGGCGAGGCCCGGGCCCCGCGCGCGTCGTGCCCTAGGCCGGCCGCGCGCGCGCCGCCACCCCGCACGGAGCGCCGCCTCCTCGCGGGAAACCGAGTCGGCGAGCTCGCCGACCGCCGCCGCCGGCCGGACCGCGGCCGCCCCTCCACGTCCCTCGCCGACGCTGAGCCCTCCATCGAGTTCCCCTCCTTCTCCTCTCTCGATTCCCCATCTCACCGCCAACCCTAGCTCGCCGGAGCACCTGCGCCGCCGCCCACCAGGGCCGCCGCCGCCCCCCTGTTTGCTCCTATGCGCCCTGTCCTGAGATAGGAGACGAAGTCTTGGCCGTCTTGCGGTTAGGCCCCTGAGCAATCTCGAATTTCGTATGCTACTTTTTGTGTCTTGCAAATTACCGCATAACCCCCTAAATCTTTAAATTCCTTGCAGTCAGATCCATCCCAAACTCTTTTACAGATCTAACCCTGTATTTTATCCTTTTGGCGAGCACTGTTCTTGTGTCTCAGGTTTCTTTTCAGCTACTCCCTGCCGCCGCCCCCCCCTGTTTGCTCCTATGCGCCCTGTCCTGAGATAGGAGACGAAGTCTTGGCCGTCTTGCGGTTAGGCCCCTGAGCAATCTCGAATTTCGTATGCTACTTTTTGTGTCTTGCAAATTACCGCATAACCCCCTAAATCTTTAAATTCCTTGCAGTTAGATCCATCCCAAACTCTTTTACAGATCTAACCCTGTATTTTATCCTTTTGGCGAGCACTGTTCTTGTGTCTCAGGTTTCTTTTCAGCTACTCCCTGAAATCTATAGATAATCGCGAATAGGTCCTTATCATCTTGTTTTGCTCCTAGTTTCTTCGTTTTAGCTCCGTTTTAATTCATTCAAGTTGTGTTAGGTTCATAATAATGTAAACTACGCGTTAGTGATGTGTTTTCACCATGCTTTGTTTTCTGAAAATAAAATTAATATTAATTTTGATTAATGTCTAGTTATACATGTCTTTTCCAAATAAATGCTATATAGATCTATACATCGTTTTTTCATAAGCAAATTTAATTTGATTAATGTTTCTATCACATGTTTTTGTACATAAAAGTTAATTGGATCTTTATCTCGGTTTTCGTAAACCAAATGTTAATTTGCTTAATAGTTAATTAATCTTTTCTAATTAAAATTTGATTAGGCTTTTACATCAGGTTTTATAATAAATATTAATTTGATTAATGTCAGTTCCATAATGTTTTTAATAATAATATGATCTACTCGAATTACAAAGTTTCGTTTAGATTGTTCATATAGTTTATTTTTTCTAAATTAAATGTTTAATCGGTTTAATCAATATATGAATCTTTATTAATAAAACTTGACTAGTTCTTTACACCGATTTCGTGAATAAAGTTTAATATTGCATTAATGTCAACATGGGGTATTTTATTTCTGAAATATCCTTTATATTTGTTTTGTTAATTAAAATGAACCTAGCTCATAGTCTTGTTCTCTCATCGTTCGATTGACGTTCTTTATCAAGCTCTCTCTCAGTGTGATCTTTCCGGTCCTTGCTCGATATTCCCCAACCATCTCCTTAAAGTTAACCAAGTCTTTCCCTTCCAAGCACACTTTATGTTCTTTAGTGATCCATCTAATCGAGCCTATCCTTTAGTGCGATCTTTTAAAGTTTTTCTTTTGATTGGTGCTTTGTTCTTAGTATATGCTCGTTTGTTTCCTTTATGTATGTTTGCGCCCGATGATTGATGCGAGTAGAGTGAACGTTGTCCGAGAAGTTTTGAAGAGCAAGAGGTGAAGACATTCTGAGCAACTACTTTGGTTAAAGGCAAGTGTGTCCTTGATCTTTTGTCCTAAGAATTATATTTAATCATTCATTACATTGCCTGCATTAATTTTGATGGGTTCCTATTAAGGATTACCTAGTCTTTATGATCACTCCTTGTTAACCTGGGTTTATATTTATGTTGGGTAGCTATGCTTAGTTGCTATATGTGGGTTATGGTGGTTTAAATGAACAATAATGATGAATCACATTATACCTTTATGTTATATCTTTGGATGTTTAATACAAGACCATATGTTTAATTGGAACATGGAGAACCACCCAGGAAAACAGTACAACCACAAGACATATGGCTCTGTCTTGGCTTAATAATTAGAGAACTAGGTGTTAGGTATGCTTTACCTGATAAGGGTTGGGGGCTGGCGGTAGACGGTGTATGAACCTGCTCGGGCGTAGGTGTGGGCTTAGCTAAGACACTGTACTCATCCGGGAGCTTTATACGCTGCACTGATCAGGTAACCTAGTGGGCAGCCTGCATTTGGGGATCTTTGTAACGGCCTCGTAGCGTCCCTATGCAATCACACCTCGGTAGTGTGGTTTGGTGCCTGATCAGCACCGCATGGTTGGGTCTAAAGTTCTTCGGGACTTTTACGCGACTTGTGGGTAAAGATATACAACCTCTGCAGAGTGTAAAACTGACTAGTTAGTCGTGCCCACGGTCACGGGCGGCCTGGACCCTCACATGATAATCAAACTTGAAGATGGACTTAAATCGTGTTCTCTGATTATACTTGCCATATGCTTATGGCGTATCTCTTACCTTATGCTTAATGTGGGTTGGTATAAACTTATACTTTATTAGTAATCAGGTGCTAATAAAACTTGATCAACTAAAACGCTAAATGCTTATAGCCCAGTCCACTATAAAGCCTTTGCATTCATATCTTTTTCCACACTTGCTGAGTACGAAAAGTGCTCACCCTTTCTATATACAATGTTGCTCAGAAAGAGGAAGCTACTCTAAAGTCTTATGAAGATGTTGCTGGTGTTAGGCGTACGCAACCCCCAATCGACTGCCTGTGATGTTTGGAGCCTTCGTTTCCAGGATTAAGCGTAAATCTATGATGATCTTTCTTTTTCTTACGTGATACTGTTTCTGTATGCACTTATATGTCACTATATGCATGAAACTTGATCCTGGCATGCATATAGGTATGCACTTGGTTTCCTTCGGAAAATCGGGTGTGACAATGGAGGTTGGAAAGGAGTTTAGGAGTTGAAAGTTAAAAGGTAATAAATTGATTCGATTGTGTTGCCCCTCAATCGGGCGTGACCCTTCATAAATATATGGTGGAAACGTATTGCCCCGGTAAGAGTCGAAACCTATACAAATCTTATGTCAAAATACAACTCATAACTCAGATTTGACTGGGAGAACCTGTCAGACCGTTAGTCACCATCGATCAGATTGGTCAGCATAGGGCTGAGTCCTGCCAGAGCCATAATTCTCTCATCAGGACTCCAAATTGGATGTTCCACATACACAATGGTGAAGTCCAATTGGAATTTGAGAACTCTGGTCAGACTCGTCTTATCGGTTGGGGTGACAAGTCTAACTGATTGGCACTGCTGAATCGACCACAGTGCCATTGTGAATCTATTGTGATGCTAGATGAAAGTATGCATGTGATCTGGGTTGTGTAATTTGTTGAAATTATGTGTATCATGGCTTGTAATACATAGTATGATAAGTGGGTTTAAATTTGGTAAATTTTGGTGTGCTGAATTTTTAGTATTGTTGAATGAGTTAGAATATTTAAACAAATAGTGAAATAATTAACCCAATTTATACCTATATATTTAAATTTTGCATGTGATGATGATGTCATCATTGCCACGTCACCTACGATGTTGTCATCATGTCATCATCTACCAAACTTCCATGTCATCGTCTGCCACGTCATTAATTGCCACATCATCTGCTAAAGCAGCCACGTCCTCATCCAAATCAACAGCCAACTCATCATTTAAGTCATGTATGAGTAATGTGGCAATTTAATCCATGACGGTCAGTTTCGTCATAGATTATGGGCTTTGGGCTGGATTTGGTCGGTTTGAGACAACTCTATGACGGTCTGAGAATGTCATAACGTCATGGAGGTTAGTCTATGACGCTCAATACGTTATGTTATCAAATTTTGTTATAAGGCCGTTTTGTGACAAATTTTCGATGATCCATGATGAAAATTGACCATCATGGGCCATAGGATTTTTTGTTGGCTTCGTCATATCAGCAAGACCAGCCACTTTTGACTATCATAATATAATCTAAATGTCTATCTCCATCGTCTTGGCAAGGGTTTCATATTGGTAACTTGAACTCATGACTTGACCTCATATTTCCGTTGCTCCAAGTACTTCTTTGTCCTTTTCATTGAAATCACATGACAATATCCAAGATAAACCTCTTGTCTTGTAAAATGCATATACAAAAAAATCTTGCAAAATATAAATAGTAGGTACTAAATTGATAATGGTAACATTAACTTCATGTATCTTGGACCATACCATTTTTGTGTGTCAACACAAAACAATACCTCTCTACATGTTGCACAATGAAATTGCGTCTGTTTGCGATATTCTGGAGCTCGAACAAGCCTCCAAGGGCCAATCTAAAGGCTGCCACTATATGGCTCTTCTCCAACCTCGGAATACATAGATAGAGAGTGCATGTGAGTCAAACGGCCATTAGTCAGTTAAAACAAATTAACTTATGTTATTATGCACAATTTAAGATTCAAGGCACCTCCCTTTTGAGGTATGCTCAAGGCGAGAAGAACAATGAACAATTCCATTCAAACCCTTTGTCCTTGGTAGTGTACTTACCTATAACTAAGTCTTTCCAGGGGGTGGGAGGAGAATTTTTTTTAATCCTTTTTAATCTAATTTATTAAAAATAACCCGGGCCCAACTAAAATTGCAAAAACTAGCCCTTTTGGTCGCGCCAGGCCGCGTGGCGCGACTCCTCATTGAGTCGCGCCACATGCCCCGGCGCGACCAAGGCTCCACGTCGGCCGCGCGCGCGCCGGCCACTGCTGAGGTGGCGAGTGAGTCGCGCCACATGCCCCGGCGCGACTCGGCCGCGCCGGGAGTCGTGGCGCGACTCACTTAATAACCCCGGGGGCCGCCGGCCCCCTTCTTCTTGCTCCCTCCTTTCTTTTCTTCCCCAACGGACCGAGCCGCCCCTTGCCGCCGCCCCGCCGCCTCCCCCTCCGGATCCCCTCCTCCTCCACCGGATTCAAGTGGATTTGGGTGGGAAATTACTCATTGAAGGTACCTCCTCCACTTTAACCGGCTAGTTTTTCTCGATTTGGTTGTTTACCTAGGGTTTAGCCATTGCTAGGGTTTGTTGACTATGTGGCTCCAATGGTGGATTGAGTACGAATCGGTCACTTTTAGTTGGCTTGTATCGATGCATTGGTTGATTGTAACACCGATCTATCGTGTAGTTTGCAATGCATGCTTCGGTTTCAATGGATTTTGGTGGTGTAGATGTTGAAGTAATGTTGAGCACTATGAACGATTGAAATTGCAATGTAGGCTCATGTAGTAGGTTTTATTAGTAGTACTAGCTTTGAGTAGTATTTTCATTAGTATTTCGTTACTTACCTTAGTAGTATTTATTTTTCACTAGTATATCTTTGCTTACCTTTCACTTGTCTATTGTATTTAGAATGAAATTTGATTTGCAATTGAATAAATCAATACTTACTTTCCTTTGATTGATGTTTGAAATGCAAGTGATGGTACTAGCTTTAGTCATGACTTAGTAGTTTTTTTCACTAGTAATTCTTTCACTATGTGTATGTATGTTGGAGATTGAAATATTTTCTTCACAAGTTGATGCATGTTTGAGATAGTAGTATATATCTTGCTGCTTATTTTTCTTCGCTAGCTTTTCTTATGTATTTTAATTTTATTTCACATATGCATGCATTTTTAGGTGGGTTATGAATAATATTTTCTTCATTTAGGACCATGGCTCAACAAGAGCAGTACCACCCAAGGTATCCACTCCTTGAGAAGTACTACGATGACAATCACCGTGGGCGGAAGCTAGAAGAGCGTTTGGAGGTAGGATTAGAAGCACTTGTTAATTTGATCATGGAAGCATTGAAATTGGATTGTCGTGTACTAATAAATTTTTGTGAATGTGATTTTTTTTGTAGGTTTTGAAGCCTTTGCGACCCCGTACTCACACTCCTCTACAATGGGATGATAGGTACACTCCTTTCATTCGCCGATCGGGTTTCCTCCCTCTTGCGACATTGATCAAGACTGGGCTCCCGAAGATGGACAATGCTTCGCTTTGATCGCGCTAGTGGATCGGTGGAGGCCCGAGACACATAGCTTCCACCTTCCCTGTGGTGAGATGACTGTGACATTGGAGGATGTTGCCATGCTGTTTGGCCTCCGTGTTGACAGGTATGCTGTGACCGGTTACATAAACCCACAAGATTGGAGGGATATTGTCGAGGCATTGTTAGGAGTGCGGCCACAAGAACCGCAAGAAGGTGTGAAGGACAGGAAAACCACTGGAGTAAACTCGTCTTGGTTGGCCCAAAGACTTTGGTCATCGGCCACCACAGCATGCTAATGAGCTCCAGATTCAGATGCATGCTCGTGCATGGTTGTGGCATATGGTGGGTGGATTTCTTTTTCCCGATTCTAGCGGGAATACAATATCTTGGATGTGGATACCGATCATCGGGTAAGAATGGGATGGCATTGCAACTTATAGTTGGGCGAGTGCGACTCTGGCATGGTTGTATCGGCAGATGTGTGATGCATGCAGGAGAAGTGGACCTAATGCTAATCTTGGTGGGTGTGCTTACCTTCTCCAGCTGTGGATGTGGGAGCGGCTTCCAATTGGTCGGCCAGAGCGCTACACATTTGGTGTACGTAATTTGCAACTCTAATGTTTTTAAGCATTTGTCCGTTTGAGTTCTTATTTAGACTTGACACTATGTTGTAGGATTTGCCATATGACGGTGAGGTTCCCTTGGCCACTGTCGGGTATCTTTGGACCAACATTGCAAGGGTCCATGGGAACCCAGGACGGCGCTACACGGACTACACCAACGCCATAGGATCGCCTTCAACCAAGTCATGTAAGTGATACACTTCACCACTACTCCTTTCTTTCTTAAGGACTGCTTATATATGTTACAACATTTGCTTAGATAAATGAATATGTGTATCTAGGTTACTTGGCAGCCATATATACGGAATGAGATTGCTGAGGGAGATTTTAGCCCGATGTGCACAATTGATGAACATTATTGGCGTAACATTTGCCCTTTGATTTGCTTCTATGTTGTGGAGTACCATCCGCCACATAGAGTGCGGCGGCAATTTGGGCATCTTCAAAACTACCCTCCGGATTACTACAACACTAGCCACGGCCTCCACGAGTATGTACTTTTTGTTTCACACTCTTCAAATTGTTGGTTGTCTACGAAATTACTCACTATGATTAATTACCGTAAATGCAGAATCGACCGTCGTAAGCAAAGGGGTGCCAAGAATTGGTCGGAGCATCACATCCACGCGGTCAATGCATGGAATGCGAGAGCGAACAACATAGTGCATGGGGGGGCACGACACCGTGACGGTCCGTTCAATGAGTATTTGGATTGGCTAAAACAAAACACCCGCTTAAAGTTAAGGGTTGCAATGGATGAAGAGTACATTGAGGATCTACCTTCCGATCCGGAAGATGTTTTGCCCGAGTACGACGAAATCACTAGACGTGGGAGGCAGCCAGAGCGTGGTCCGTTCGAGGATTATATTGTAAGTGATGATACTCTTTTCACGAGTTTGCAATTTCACTTGGTATTGTGACATAATGTTAACTTATGAACCACATGTAGGGGCAACAACTAGGAAGATTTGCTAATGAAGAGGAGCAAGCTTTGGCTGTCCCGATCGGATCTCCGGAGGAGGCCGGTGTGTTGAGGAGTTTTGTGCAGGTAATATCCATTTTCAGCAGTAGTTTTGTGGTTGTTATGGATGAATGCTCAATTTGGTTATGGTGCTTTACAGAGGATTAGACGGGGATGTAGAAAAGCGGCGTTCAAGTTGAATTGCTTGGCAAGACCGGCACCAGGACCCAGACATGTTGCTGGAGCTTCACAGTCCGCACAAAGATCCACGAGACGAGCACAAAGTGCATCAACTTCAGGTGTGTGGCCTTGGTAGTTGTAGGTTTGTCTTTTTTTTTAATATATGGTTAGGTACATCAATGATGCAAATATGGTTTTTGTAGGAGGATCTCGTCGCCGTGCACCGGGGATTGTAATTAGATCCCCTCCACGTACCCGAGAGCCGGAAACCGAGTCCGAGGCCAGTGTAGACAGCGAGCCGGGAGATCCCTCTTACACTGAAGCAGCGGAGATTGGGTCCTCTCAACTTGCGGGTGCTCCAGTTGCCACACAAGAAACTCAACCGAAGCGGCGTGTGAGGCGGGAGCGTGCGGATGTGGGCAGCCATAATGTCGTTGACACGCAACCTGGGCGGGTTCGAAAGGCGAAGAAAGTCTACACTCCGCATCCTTAGGCTTGTGCTAAGTTTGAGTGGTTGAACGTTCCCTTAGGCTTGTGGTCGAACTATGTGCCTTGTGGTCGAACTATGTGGCTTGTGGTCGAACTATGTGGCTTGTGATCGAACTATGTAGGCTTGTTGCTTGTGATCGGACTTTGTAGACGGGCTTGTGATCAAACTATGCACGTTTGTGATTGAATTGAACTATGCCGGATTTGTGATCGATCTATATTTGTGTGAATTGGTGTTTGTTAACCATGTAAATATTTGTGGTCGTGTTCATGAACTCACTCCAAAAAACGGCACAAATTTATCAAATTTCGAACTCACCAAAGAAGCTCCCAGACTTAACCAAATTCCAGCACCCCACAGAGGTGCAGTACTGGTTTTGGCTCTCGCCTGGCGCGACTCCTGCATGAGTCGTGCCAGGCGGTTTGGCGCGACTCCTACATGAGTCGCGCCAGGAGGCTTGGCGCGACTCCTTCATGAGTCGCGCCTGCGCAGAGCCAAAACCAGTACTGCACCTCTCTGGGGTGCTGGAATTTGGTTAAGTCTGGGAGCTTCTTTGGTGAGTTCGAAATTTGATAAATTTGTGCCGTTTTTTGAGTGAGTTCATGAACACGACCACAAATATTTACATGGATAACAAACATCAATTCACACATATATACATCGATCACAAATCCGGCATAGTTCAATTCAATCACAAACCCCAAACCTCCATAGTTCAAATACACCAAACATTCAACATTTCCTGAAGCCACATTTTTGAAACATTACATAAGGTCCACGACATAAGTTCATTACATGGCATAATTAAGTCTATTACAACACAAGGTCACTACTCAAACCCAAAATCAAACAATAATTCATCGTCACCCCAATCGTCATCCTCCACCTCAATTATATTGGCTTTGCCCTTGTCGTTGACCTCCACCTCTTGTTCCTTGCCCTTGCCCTTGTCCTCCACCTCTTGCGCCTTGGTAGCAAGTCTCTTTATCGCCTCCCATTGAAATTTGGTAGTCGCATCCACAATTTCCTCTACATTGTTGCTACACTTCTTTTGTGTCGTAAATTTTGGCAATTCTCTCACAAGAGCTTTCATTGCCCGCAATTGTGCCATTTTTGCCTCAATTCTAGCCAACTTCAAATTAATCCCTCTTTTCTTTGCTTCCGCCATTTGGAACCACTCGGCTATGGAATCCTTTGCAAATATCCTTGATGGATCAAACTCACTCCAATCACGACGCCACTTTTCCCTCATGTTACGCATGCATTTCCCTCTTCTCTCTTTCTCCTCTTCCTCCTCCCTCAACCTCTTCCTCCTCCTCTCACTTGCACTTAGGGGCGGTGGATAATTCATCCTATTCCGCCTCCAAAATTCAATGAGGCCCTCTCTAATGCCCTCTCCAACACTAGTTTGTGAACATCCCTCCTCTCTAGCAAGTTTATCCTTTGCAATTTGTCCAAACAACTCTTTATCCGATGGAATTGGGACATCATATTTTTCTCTTAATTTATTTTTCCTCATGGCTGTTTCCTTGATTTTCAAATACCGGAACATTGCCCCAAATGTAGACGCAAGTGCTTCCCTCCCCGCAAAGCTCTCCCAATCACATGTTCTCCCCTCCTACAAAATTAATGTCAATTTTTAGGCAACACAACCATTTAAGTGGGCACAACACATGGATAAAAAAGTTAGGAAAGTGACTTTACCCAATAATCTCTCGTACGAGTTACCACAAAACCAACCATATCCAAGCTCAGATGGAACCACTCCCTTTCGAGCGAGTATTCCACACTTGCAACGAGGCCTATAAGGCTCATCACATGGCCATGGCTTCTCCCCACTCTCGAATGCTTGCACTTCTTCTTTTGACGGCCAATGAGACTTCGGCCCGTATATGTCCTCTTGAAAATCACATTGGGGCCATCCATCCTGGACAACAAATTCAATAAAGTCCTCTATACATCTAAATATCGAGCAGAATGAATTTGTCGGGAAGAGCAATGATTCTTACATGTGTTCTTTGGTTGCACCGAAAGAATGGTGTGAATTTATCGGGAAGGTCAAGATCAGGAAGTTGCAACTTGCTTGGCCTCCCACAATGACACAATGGAGGGTTGCTAACACGCTTGCATCCCGCCTCTTGTTTTTCTTGGAATGTCATTTACGGTGGATTTGGTGGTGGTGGCACCCACCGTCTGAACTCATGATATGGTTGCACCACCGATTCTATCCACGGAAATAATCGGATCCTAGGGTCAAATTTTTCCGGTCCATCAATCCACCGGTGGAAAAAGCAAGGTGCCATGTTGTATTGACTTGGGCCGCCATCTTCATTTAGTATCCACTTTCTTGCACATGTGTAGAACGCCCTTCCATTTCGTTGCCTCATCCCTTGATTGCTTCACTTGTCTTTGGAATGCCACAATGACACATAGGAACCGGAAGAGGTGGTGGGATGAGATCATCACGCCTGCCTTTGGTCGCCGCCATTTGCCTGAAAAAACATAAATTTTCATCAGATTATTTATACAAAAGGAAATGACAAAAATGTTATTTGCATAATTAAGAAATAGAGACATGAAATCCTAAGTAGCTACCGTATGCCCGCTTCCACTAGATTGTTTATGTCGTTCCTTCCGATGACCCTCCTCGTGGCAGACACTACATCGGTTCTTCGACTTTTCTTGGTCAAACTCCCCGGCACCGTAAATATCCCTATCGTACCCACTTGTTTGGTCCATCTCATTGCGTAATCGCTTTTTTTTTCCTCCTTCCCACACCAAGTTTCCTCTTCTCGTCATCTGGGACGTAGTCAGGACCATTGTACTCAGGCCAATGTGTCTCGTCTAGTATTGGCTCAAAACGAGCCGCCCATGTCTTCAATACTGAATCCTTAGAATACAATTGTGTCGTGTACGCTGGTGCTAGCCAAGACACCCCTCTAACAGTGCATGCAGCAATCATATGAGAGCATGGAACATGTAGCAACTGAGGTATACAACAAGTGCAAGACACTCCAGAGAGGTCCACCTTATATATGCGTCCACCCGTCATCTCACCTCCAACATTCAAAGCGGAAGCTGTTCTCACTGAGTACACATACAATGTGGGATCAAACAACTCAGCCCTCATGCTCGCAGCTTTTTTACCTTGCTCGGTTAAGTGCTTCTTTGCGGCTTTACCAAAAATATTCATCCCACGTAACCCTCTTTCTATTTGCACTTTTGCTTTTTTCCACCTATGCACAAAATATGAATTGATCTTGTAGAAAGTGTACTCCACAATAGCCGATACTGGCATAGCACGGATGCCTTTGAGGACCTTGTTGAGCACTTCCGAAAGATTTGTATTGTTCACACCATATCTCCAACCACCTTCATCAAATGCGTTGGCCCACTTATGTTTATTGACCATCCGCTCCTCCAACCACTCTTTTGCTTCCGGATTCATCATTTGTTTTAGTTTCTCTAGTCTAATATTAAAAGTCCTCTCCGCTTTGGCTGCACACACCGATTTGAGCTGCTCTCTAACTTTCTTGTTAGCTTGCCTATGCCATATGTTCGCCGCAAAGTGTCGCATGCACCGGCGACTCACGACGAGTTCGTACCCTTCCATGTAATCCTCAACCGCACTTAGTATTCCTTGATGGCGGTCCGAAACTATACACACCTTCCCGAGACGTCCCACAACGTCCCGACGGACCAAATGCAAAAACCAAGACCAGCTCTCAATATTCTCACTTTCGGCTAAGGCAAATGCAAGGGGTACCAATCTATCCTCACCATCAACACCGGTGGCGATCAACAAAACACCCCCGTACTTTCCAGTTAAGAATGTGCCATCGACACTTATCACCGGTCCGCAATGCTTGAATGCCTCTACACATTGGGGGAAACACCAATACACCCGCTCCATTACCGGCTTCATTACACCTTTGTGGAGCTCCTCCTTTCCCGTAGTATGAGTGCACCACTTCGTACCGGGTTGAAGTGTGTTATTGCTTGTAGGATTGTTGGCACCCTACCATAAGCATCCTTCCAATCACCCCACAACATGGATATTGCATGCTTGCTTAGCTCTCCATGCCTTTCCATAATTCACCGTGTAGTTGCTTTGAAAGCTTTGATGGACTCAATGATGGCGGCTATAGAAACATCGGGATCCTTATAAACCATGGCAGCAATCCGTCTCGAAATGTAACGAGCCGTGCATTGAGAATGTTCTTGTGCCACTTCGACGTCCCACATGTATGAGGTTGGACAACTCTTGTGATTCTCCATTTGTTCCTATCATCAGGAAGTGGACGCGCCCACACCTTCCAAGCACAATCTTGTTGGCAAGCAACCGTGTATCTTGTTTTGGCCGATGAATGAATCACATTATATGGCCTATGGTGCCGCACCGAGTAATCCCTTAAGAAAAACTTTAATTCTTCCAAGTTATCAAATTGCATTCCCTTGGTTATAAACAATTCACCACTGTCGGGATCTACTTCACTAAGATGTAACCCTGAATCACAATATGCCTTCCTCGGTACCGAATGGAAAACGGAAACTTCAGGTACATCAACATGTACAAACCTTCCAATTGCCTCAACTCTCTTTGAGTGAATTCGGCACTCGAAATCCGGATAGAGTGTACACCGACCCTCTAGACGCCTCATCTACCATCTCACCAAATAATGGAGGCTCTTCACCCAAAGAACTAAATTGGCGTATAGGATTTGCTCGAGCCATATGTGTTGGTTGGGTTGGTTGACTATGTGGAGATGGGGTTGGTTGGCTAACCGGAGTTGGTTCTTCTTCTTCTTCTTCAAAGCTCACGGGATATATCATCCCCATCTTCTTCCTCATCATCCTGATACTCACCAAAATTATTATTCAACCCACATCTATCAAAGTCATCTTCCCCATCTGAACCATAAGAACATTCCTCATCATCACCACCTTCTTCATCATCCTCATTATCATGAACCTCATTGTGGGGTACCATATCTTCCTGAGTTAAGTGTTCCATGGGCTCATCATTATGCGGTGAATCAACCGGAGAGTGAACATCAACAACTAACTCAAGACAACGAACTTGAGATTCTTTCACACACTCTTTGTAAAATAACCAATCATCGCCACAACTAATAGGCATCATCACATAGTGACTTCTTTTCTCACCGGAGTCAAACCTTCCGTGAATCCTTAATTCCTCCCCCTCATTACCAACCTTGAACAAAGTACTCACTCGGGTTTTAATATCTTCAAAAGTTGGAGGACTATCAAATCTTGCTACTTGTTGCCTCATGCTTTTAAACTCCCCATTGTCATCAACTATGCCACCCGAAAATATACGTACTAAACGATCCATCTACACACAACCACAAATTAAATTGATTATACCAACACTCATCTCACATATCAATAGCATCTACACTATCCAACATGAAAATGATGAAATCCTACCATGCAAGAGAAACTAGACGATAAGAAGAGGTTAACATCGGTCACTTGAACGATACACTTCACTAAATCATACCCGATTCGTACTCAATCACGCTATATATCTCAAATCATTCACTAAACCTAACCACCTCAAATCCAACGAAAACGATGGAATCCGCGAAAACTAATTGGTTAGAATGGAGGAGTTACCTTCCACGAGCAATTTCCCACACTTTCCTCTTCAAAATGGGTGAGGGATGGAGTGGATCTAGAGGGGGGCGGAGGGGGGCGACGCCATGGGAGGGAGCTCGGTTTGGGAGAAAGAAAGGAGGAGGAAGAAAGAAAGGGGCCCGGCGGCCCCCTGTATCGTGAGTGAGCCGCGCCAGGCCGCGTGGCGCGACTCCTCATTGAGTCGCGCCACATGCCCCGGCGCGACTCACTCGCCACCTCGGCAACGCCGCGCGCGCGCCGGCCGACGTGGCGCCCGAGTCGCGCTAGGGCATGTGGCGCGACTCAATGAGTAGCCGCGCCACGCGGCCTGGCGCGACCAAAAGGGCTAGTTTTTGCAATTTTAGTTGGGCCGGGTTATTTTTAATAAATTAGATTAAAAAGGATTAAAAAATAAAAAAAATCGTGGGAGAATAGCCCGGCTGGATTAGATGCCGCACTCCACACCAGGAGTGTCCGGTTCGAATCCCAGGTGAGACGGCTCGCTGGAAGTGAGTACGCCACCAGATAGGTGTATTATAGAGAGAACCTGGGTTGGGGTTATTCTCAAACCTCATATATTTAAGAACGGACAAAGAACACAAACTTTACAAAATCTATAACTCCTATATAGGAGCTCCCACTAGTAATCTTTAGGGAGTTCTAAGGCATCTCATTGGTCCGTGCTAGTGGTACTGAAGCATAGGAAAGTGGCCTTCCAGCGTTCTCCTTGCACACGTGCCAACTGCCGAAAGACCTGCCCAAAACCAATAATACTATTACGGCATATGTCTCGGTCCATCCATGATGAGGAATGAACGCATGGCTGCGATAACAAAAGGCAGCTAAAAAGGGCCAAAACCCGCGTCACCTACCATTCCTTGAACAAAAAACTAGTTATCGTGCCATGCATGGCGCACTGATCACACGTACTACGCGTCCTCTCTTCCCTCGCGCCAAGAGTACGGCACGCCCACCAACCCACCGGGCCCACGTGCAGCCACACAGTCACACACACACACGCACCACGCCCCCTTAGCTAGCTCCCAATCACGCCACGCGCGAGGCGAGGCAATTAAATTTGTTTGTTTGCTTTTTTCCCCGGCGCGTGTCCACTGCTGCATGCGATCGAGCCTAATTTTAATTTGTTCAATCTCCTTTCTGGCACGGTCTACAAATACACACGCCAGCGCACACTCGTTTGGAGCAACCTCCCTCCTCCGGCCATCCTCCTCCTGTCCACCTGCCACCGGACGCCGCCGGAGCCGGCCGGCCAGCCGGGTGATCGAGCTAGCCCTGCTTCTTCCACGGTGAGGATTCTTCGTCCGTGTCACCATGGCGGCTCCGCGGCGGCCGATCGCGCTGCTCGTCGTCATCGCCGTCCTTGTGGCCACGACTTTGGTCCTCGCGGCGCCATTGGCGGCCGCCGACAGGGGCGGAGCCAGAAATCCACCATAGGGGGGGCAAAAGCCATAGGTTTACCGTTTACCGATCTTATAATCATAGTCATGTATTAGCATTTTAGTTAACTGATGTAAAGAAACACTTAATTTCTAAGCAGATTGCAAACACTTGTCGAGCTCTAATTGAAAAGACGATAGCTTCTAATAAGTAAATAATGGAGATTAGCAGGTATGAACTAATGAATATTAAGTAGATTAGCAGCTTGTTGGAGGGTGCCAGGCCCCCCTCAGTCCCCCCTCCCTCCACCCCTGGCCGCCGAGCTGCCGCGGCTGGAGCACCAGCCCACCAAGGGCGACGGGTCGCTCACTGTGCTCGCCGTCGGTGACTGGGGCCGGCGCGGGCAGTTCAACCAGTCCCTGGTGGCGGAGCAGGTCCGTGTGGCATGCACCACGCATATCATTTGCCTTCATATGCTCATGTTGACGACAAGTTCAATTCTTCCTTCTTTTTCTTTGTTTTTGTTGGCGAGAACACGCTTTCTTCACTGGTAGACTGGTAGTACCCATGTTTCATGTTTGCCCATGCATATATATGATTTGATCTGATCTTTCATCCGCACGCTTGTCAATTTCTTTTATTTTTGCTAATTTTTTAGAGGTGCATAGCACGTTTATATTCATTAAAAGAAGAAAAAAGTGCAACATAATCAAACATACAACCAAGACGTACGCGAACGTCCAAAAGACAAAAATAAGAAATTACATCAGCTGTCTTGGGCCAAACAAAGCTCTCAAACCAAGAAAACCGGCCTGTGCCCAAAGCCGGCCGTCGTCGAGGCCAACGCCAGGGGCATTTTATTTGTGCCAATGGAGTTAATCATTATGCATGCACATGTGGTCAATTAATTTTCGAAGGGAGCTTTTGTCCGTCTGGTAAAATTATATGCATAATACTCAACATGTACCTTATTTGTGCCAAGATAATATACACCGTTATGTTTTAAAATTGCAAGTTTTTAAATGGTTCTCGATGAGAGGTCGATCAGTCACAAATATAACATGGTGTGTGAATTTGAAGAAGAAAACCAAACAGACCTGCAAAATTCTTGTGCAAGATACATTGGCAACAATGCTTATGTTTCTGTGTTTGCAGATGGGGATAATTGGGGAGAAGAGGGACATCGATTTTGTCGTTAATGTTGGAGACAACTTCTACACCAATGGACTCACTGGCGTCGACGACAAGGCATTTGAAGAGTCTTTCACCAACATATACACTGCCAAGAGCCTTCAGAAGCCCTGGTACACAAGTAATGTCATATAGAGGTTTTTTACGGTACACAATACACAATACGACCCAACGGCCCTACGGTCGTATTATCGGTTTTTCTAAATGGTAATTTGATAGATATATATTATTTGGAAAAAAATTCCCCGCGGCCCCCTTATACTATCTAACACATTTCATATATTTCATTTCCTAGAATAGAACAATACCATTTTACATTTTCGATGATACCCTTGTATTACCCATACGACCTTTGAATACTGCCGTACGACGGCTAAAAAACCAGTTGTATACAATTAATCTCAACCGTCGGATCCTTACATATAGGTCCTTTTCTATTACATACGAATCCTTTTTCAACCGGTCGTACAGGTCGTATTGTGTACCGTAAAAAACCTCTCCATATATTAGCTACTACTCTCAAGTTCGATTTTCTGTCCTACTTCTACAATGCAAATTAAATAGAGAAATACTCCTGAAGCCAGCAGTTAAATTGTTCGAAATTCTAATTTACCCTCCTGTCATGCATACAGTTCTTGGCAATCATGACTACAGAGGTGACGCTCTTGCGCAGCTGAGCCCAGTCCTTCGCAACATCGATAGCCGATGGATCTGCATGAAGTCCTTTGTTGTCAATGCAGGTGAGCACGAAAATGTTGCACACTAAAGAGCTTACAGATTAAAAAACCTAACTCATTGAAAAAATAAGGAAAAACATATATATGCATTATTGCTCTTTTACATTAGAGTATATGTGCCAAATTCTGTTAAAAAAACTTTACTCGCAACCTTAAACATTTTTTCATGAAACATTAAAGAGATTGCGGATTTTTTCTTCATCGACACGACCCCCTTCGTCCTCAAGTACTGGAACGAACCGAAGAATGACACTTACGATTGGAGAGGGGTTGCTCCTCGCGAGACCTACATCGCAAACGTCCTCGAGGTACAAAACATGCATCAGCTGTAGTCACTCGAATTTATACGTCACAGTGATCGATGAACCCAAGATTGATGTTTAACCGTATGATCATTTTAACTAACAAGTTCATAGGGTGTGTTCATGCGAATCACCAGGATTTGAACGCTGCACTTAAACAGTCTAAGGTGACATGGAAGATCGTTGTTGGCCACCATGCCATCAGAAGTGTCAGTGAGCACGGTGACACTATGGAGCTCGTGCAGCAGCTTCTCCCAATCCTAAAGGTGTTTGCTCGAATATAGCGTTCGCTCGAGTCTTCAATTCCTACTTATATATGTTAGATCTTAAGCACTTAACTAAACATAAACACCAGTAGCTAATCACTTCGGGTAGATACTTAATGATTACAGATAAGGAACTTAACCACCTAGATCTAGATCTACTACACCTAAAACAACTACTAAAAGGGAACAGAGGGAGAACGAGGGGCGCAGACCATCTGGGTTCGAGGGGAGCGCGGAGTCGGAGGCCATCTCTAGCGTCGGGGTCGCAGGGGCGGCGCCGGCTTGACGTAGAGGTAGCAGTGCGGGCTCGGGGACGACGGGATCTCGAACTCTCCGGTCGAGCGTCGGGCGGTGGCACCGGGTGCGCCGGATCCAGGAGGAGGGACGCGGTGGCGGCGGTGGCGGAGCTTCCCGCCGCTCCAGTGCTCCCTCGGTCGGTTAGGGTTTGTGGGGTGGGGTGTAGCGGCGGCGCGGTGAACCTCGTACTGCGAGCCGTGGTCCCCACCCCCTCTTTATAGCACTGTGCGACGGGGGCCCACCAACCATGGTTTGGTTGGGCGCCCCCGACCAGGGCGCGGGATCCAGCCCGTTACGGCCTTTGGGCCGTAACGGTGAAGAGATCGAACTAACATTCTCCCTCTCGATCTCTTCTACAACATTCACTTAATCTCGAGTCCTTTACTTGACATCCATCTCATCACAAATAAACATATTGAGCATGGGTCATCTAAATTGTAATCACAACCAGATTAACCAGCCACAATACACTTATCCATTTTGATAGGATCTTAACATGGGCCCGGTCAGGAATCATAGGCTTTCCCTTAAACCCATACGGCTAAGTGTTCTCCGAACACATTGGGTGGTAAGACTTTTGTGAGCGGATCCGCTAACATTTCTTTAGTGCCTAAATGCTCCAGACTTATAGTTTTATCCCGGACTCTGTCTTTCACCGCATAGAATTTTATTTCTATCGGTTTGGTAGCATTACTTAACTTGTTGTTGTGAGCATAGAATACCGCTCGGTTTATTATCGCGGTACAACCGTAGTGGTTTGTGAATACAATCCACTACTCTTAAGTCGGTATAAACTTCTTTAGCCACATCACCTGTCCTGTTGCCTCATAACGAGCAATGAACTCGCATACATCGTAGATGTTGCCACTAGTTCTTGTTTTGAGCTTCTCCACGAAATAGCTCCTCCTGCGAGAGTGAATATATATCCTGACGTGGATTTTCTATCATCCCTATCTCCCGCATAATCAGCATCTGAGTACCCTTTTATCTCTAGGGAATCAGACCTTCTATATGTTAGCATTAAATCTTTCGTGCCTTGTAGATATCGAAAAGCCTTCTTTACCATCATCCAGTGATCCTTTCCTGGATTACTTTGATATCTACCAAGCACTCCCGTAACAAATGCTAAATCGGGGCGAGTGCACACTTGTGCATACCGTAAGCTACCAACTGCCTGAAGCATATGGAACCATTTTCATTTGATCGGTCTCATATTGGTTCCTTGGACATTGGTGAAGTCCAAACTTATCGCCCTTTACTATAGGAGCGAGGTGTGGCTCTACTCGCATGCATATTATATTTCTTTAGTACCTTTTCAAGATATGCCTTTTGCGATAATCCTAAGACCCCCTTCTTCCTATCTCGATGAATCTCAATGCCTAAAACATATGAGGCTTCACCAAGATCTTTCATATCAAATTTTGAAGACAAGAACTTTTTCGTTTCTCGTAGTAGTCTAACATCACTACTAGCTAGTAGAATGTCATCCACATACAGTATTAGGAAAATGAATTTCCCATTCTTAAACTTTGCATAAACGCAGTTGTCCTCAACATTTGCCTTAAAACCAAATTTTGTGATGGTCTCATCAAACTTTAGATTCCATTGTCTAGAGGCTTGCTTTAAACCATAAATGGATTTTCTTAAACGACACCCTAAATGTTCCTTCCCTTTCACAACAAAACCTTTGGGTTGAGTCATGTATACATCTTCATATAAATCTCCATTCAGAAATGCCGTCTTAACATCCATCTGGTGTAATTCCAAATCATAGTGCGCCACCAAAGCCATTATGATCCTAAAAGAATCCTTACACGAGACTGGAGAGAACGTCTCATTGTAATCTATCCCTTCTCTTTGCGTGTATCCCTTGGCCACAAGCCGTCCTTTATACTTTTCTATGTTCCCTTTGGAGTCATATTTAATCTTGTAGACCCATTTGCAGTCTACTGTTTTGGCTCCTTTAGGAACTTCCTCTAAGTCCCAAACTCTGTTGGTACTCATTGACTTCATTTCATCTTCCATGGCTTCTTGCCACTTCGATGCATCAGGACGACTCATAGCTTCTTCATAAGAAGTAGGATCACCTTCTATGTGAATTTCTTCACATTCATAAACTTCATAATCGTCGGGGATAGGCGACTTTCGACTCTTGATGACCTTCTCGGAGCCTCTCGCAACCGGCTCTTCCCCGCACTTGGGGCCGTTGTGTTTCTTCGGTGCATCGGTTGTACTTGTAGGATTCGTGGAACGGTTTCCTCATTTTCTTCCACCGATGGCACGGGCGTACTAACAACGGGTTCCGGTGCTCGTCGGTGTTTTGGACCGGCAACCTACTACGGGGAGTACCCGAAGTAGATGAATGTGACTCGCCGAGATCGGTAACTCGAAGGAAGAGGCACGTGGCACACAATTTAGACAGGTTCGGGCCGCGAGGTGCGTAATACCCTACGTCCTGTATGCTGCGTAGCTCTGGGTTGATAGGGCACGATTACAGGATGGTGCAATAGTGCGCCGTGAGTTGAGATTGGATGAGGTAGATCGGTCCCTGCCTCGCCTTATATAGTCCGGGAGGCAGGGTTACAAGTCGGAGTAGGGGAGGAGTACTAGTCGAGTACGTCTAGGAGACCTCTACACAGTGCGGAACGTGTACAGAGTCCTAACCGAGTACTACTCCTGTGTTGTCCTTGTGCTCCACGCCTTCGGGTGCGCGTGTAGCGCAAGCCGGTAGTCCCGGGGGTCCACCGAGTAGTCGGTCCCGGTACCCACCGAGGCGGTGGGCCCGGGGAGGTCCATACGACAAGCCCCCGAGTACTTTGTAGTCGAGAAGGATAGCTTCAAGTAGTCTTGAAGGCCTTAACGAGGTAGTCCTCAAGCGTCCCCGAGTGCTACAAGTCAAAAGTCCTCAAGAGTAGTCGAAGCATCCCGAGGCCGGAATGTACTCCACCGATGTTTGAGCAATCTTGAAGTCTTCTCGAGTAGTCCCAAGCGTCCTTGAAATCTGCCTTCGAAGGTCTTCAAAAATGCCTGCCTTGTCTTGAAGCCGAAGCCGTTATGGAAACGCGATTTGTAGAACCGCAATCCACGTGGAGTAGCCCCCGAGCCTCGAGCCGCGGGCTCTGGCTGAGGATCTATCCGAAGTCTTGGCAAGAAAATCCCGAAAAATCCGGAGAGAAAAAACCGAAGGACACGTGGCACGGAGCCCCCGAGCCTTGAGTCGAGTACTTCCTCTCGAATTGAAGGGTCTTCTTGGAGAATGTGTCCTGAGATGCTCTTGAGACTAGCCGCGTCCCAGGTAGTCGAGTAGAAGTAGCCGAGCCCCCGAGGTGAGGCGCGTCGACTAGTAGAATGCGAAGAGTCACGCGCAGCCGCTGAGTCAGCCGCGCGTGGACTTATCCAGCCGCCCGTTGCGGAGGCGTTTTGGCTTATAAATACAAGCCGAAACCCTTAGGGTTTTCACCCAAGTGAGCCGCAGTCATTCGCCACTTGAATTTTGAAGTAGATCCACTCCAGCGAGCGCCGCCGCCGTAGTAGATCCAAGCGCATCACCACCCGAAAGCTGTAGGGTAGCCCCCGAGCGGATGCGAGTGAAGACTCCTTGCACTTGGAGGATGAAGCCGTCCCCGTCGAAGACGTCGAAGGCCGGCGGGAAGAAGAGGAGCCATGCAGAGGCTGCCGCGGCCGGCACCGGAGCGGCGCCGCCCACGTCTCCACCGCGCGCTGACCCAAGCCGCGAGTGGAAAAAATCGAAGGTGAAGACTGAGGACTTGCTGACCCTGTTGAACAGCGTGTTCATCAGGGAGAAGGAGATCGATATGTGGAGATCCGCCGCAGGAGATCCCTATCCGATGGAGAAAGCACAAGACGAGATCCCGATGTTCTCGCGCTTCGTGGAGCGCGGTCTTGCGCTCCCAGCGAGTGACTTCTTCAAAGGGCTTCTCAGGTACTATGGCATCGAGTACCTCAACTTGAACCCCAACGGAATATTCCACACTTCTGTCTTCGTCCATTTCTGCGAAGCATTCTTGGGGATCAAGCCACACTGGGTTCTCTTCCGGAAATTCTTCCGCGTGAAGCCGCGCCCGGCGGCGCCTCCAACCCCGAGTAGTCGGAGGGGCCGGGATCCGGTTGAGGGAAGATGCCGCCGAGCGCACCGGCGTACAAGCTCGTGGACTCCAACACGGACCGGAAGACGAGGTGGTTCTACACCACGAACCACCACCCCGAGGCCGCCGAAGCCGAGCGGACGGCGGCCCAAGCACCAAGAGTGGTGGAACACGGAACCCACCATGCAAGAGGGGATCCGGCTCCCGGAGTTGCCGGCACGCATCAAGACCCCGGCGGGATGCGGGACCGAGGGCCGAACATGTGGCCTTCGGTTTCATGAAGCGCCGGATCCGGCCCGCCGCCGCGGCGCGGGATACGATGGGCTTCGAGTACACCGGCGACGACGACACGTCGCGGATGCGGGGGCGAAATTGAAGACAACGACATCATCGAGAGGTTGTCGAGGATCTTCAAGGACATGCCGGAGTACACGGCGTGCCTGTCGAGGAGTACTCCGCCGCGCGCCCGCCCAACGAGGTAAGTAGCCGTACCCCCCCTCGTCGAGTAGTAGGCACTTGTAGCGAGTTGTCGACGCTTTTGTGTCTTTTGCGCGAGATGATGTGAAGCGGTTTGTCTCCGAACCGCAGCCACCACCGAGCGGAATTGAGATCCCAACGGTGGAGAAGGTGAAGGAGCGCCGAGTAGTCGGAGACGACGACGATCCCGTCATCGTGGAGGATACCTCCGATGACGAGGAAGACGAGGAGACGCTGCGAGACCGCTTCCACCGCGGTCGAGGTTTAGCCGTCCGGGCTTGCCTCATGTACCTCTCATCCGGGACCCTCCGGCTAGCACCGGAGGCTAGCCTTCTGCTGCGCCGCCGAGGAAGCCGCGCAACCCCGCCAAGAAGCGGGTAGCGAAGAAGATGAAGGTCTCAGAGACCACGCCTCCAGAGGTAAGTCTTCTTGAGCAAAGTAGTCGAGTACCCAGTGATCGAGTACGGTGCTGACGAGTAGTCGTCCTTGTGTGCAGGAGAGGCCGCCAACAGAGCCCGTGGAGGAAGGCGATGAGGGCATGTGGCCCACAGTGGGGGGACCGGCTGGAAGCCGAAGTCCGGCCCCCCCGTCGAAGAACTTCGGCGCGGTCGGGGCGCCGGCCCCCCGCCCCGAAGGGGAGCGAGTACCCGCGACCGCCGCCGTTGAAGAGGTGGAAGCCGCGGGGGTGCGAGAAAACACGCGCCGGCCGCCGCCGCCGTGGAGGAGGCGGTAGTCGGAGAGGCGGAGGAAGAAACGCCCGCCGAGGGTGGACCCGGTTGATATCGCCAGCATCCTCGGTGCTCCGGCCGTGACTATCGTCCGGTCGAACTTGTAAGTACCACGCCTTCATGAGTAGTACTCATTGTAGTAGCCGATTTTATCTGACGACCCTCTGTGGATACTTGTACAGAAAATCCACGGACTTGAGCTGGGACGGAGAGGAGCCCACGGTAGCAGAGGCAGAAAAGGCCGCGCCGCCCGTCGAGGAACCCGCTCCGAAGCCCAAGCCGCGACCGAGCCCCCGCCGCCGGAAGCGCCGCCCGCGCCGAGGCGGTCGTAGTTGAAGGTGAGTACTCCTCCTGAAGCTGTAGAGCCCCAAAAAGAGTAGTCGTAGATACTGATGCGCGTGTTCCTTGGTGACAGGCGCCGAAGGAGGTGACATCTCCGCAGGAGTGCCCATGCAGGAGTTGACACCAGAAGCCCCAGAGGCTGCGGTAGGAGCTCCCGAGCCCATGGGGGAGACCGTCGAGAAGTCCGCCGAGGGGGAGGCGGCTACCACGTCGCCAGGGGTTGCCCTGGAGGTGGCGATCCGATCCCCCGAGATCCAAGACGCGGAGCCTATCCGCTCGGCGCCAATGACGGAGGCTACGCCGAGTAGCCGTGGCGGGATTGAGGGCGCTTGCCGACGATCTCGTCGAGCCGGCGGTGTTGGCGCAGCATCTGGAGGCGATGCGGCGAGCCGAACAGTGGATGAAGGTACGTGGCCGTTGCCTCCCTAGTAGTCAGCCCTTTGCGTTGAGTACTCTGCTTGACTTGAACTTGTCTTGTGCAGGACGTCGCGGAACGATCCCGCGAGAAGTCGAATCTACTGCAAGGCTACGGCGACACGGTACTGCGAGCTGAAGCCCTGGAGGAGCAGCTCATGAAGTCGAGGAAGCACGCGGCCGCCATGCAGTCGAAGCTTGATGCCGCCTTCGCCAAGTACCACAACGATGTGATGGACTTGCAGGCGAAGGGCGACGAGCTGGTGCGGAAGAACAAAGGCCTCCGCAACAAGAATAAAGGTATGTCTCTTGACTTGTCGGGTACTCGTTGGGAGTCGTCAAGCTCTGACCCGTTGTTGTGTTCGGTGTTGCGAACTCGAAGGCCGGGTGGAGCGACCGAAAGGCTCGGAGATCGGCATGAAGAATCTCTTCTACGGGAGCAAGAAGCCCGCCGGTACTTGAGCTCGACTACAAGGAGGCGGCCTTCGAGTGCGAGAAGCACATGGAGTTGCGAATTGCATGCGATAGAGACCTCGTCAAGCTGCTACAAATCTTTGCGGAAGTTGAACGAAGGCGCGAGGCGCTCGGGCCCAGCCGAAGGACCTTGAAGAGGCTGCCCTCCCGATCGCGAGGCTCTCGGTGCCGCACCGGGCGGCCCCAAGATCGCTCCGTTGGCGGATCGACTTCGTGAGGCGCCAAGCGGGCCGGCCGCCTACGTGAAGCATATGGCCAAGTCAATCCCGAAGCGGTGCGGCCTTCATGAAGTCGTACTTCCCGAAGGCCCCGGTGGAGGTAGTCGCCGGCGGGGTAGCCGCCAAGCGCTCGGATGAGCGATACGCGAGTTCTTTGGAGCGAGATGGCTCCCATCGCGGAGCGAGGTAGCCGATAAGTTGAACCTCCAGTAGCCCTGCATGGATAGCTAGTAGCCGTAGTTGTATAGGAAACAGTTGTAATGAACTTTTTCATATATCAATGAAATGTGATGTTCCATCAATGAGTACTCGTAACCGCGATCTCAGAGTGCGGAGCGCCCATCGTGGAGTAGGTGCGAGTAGTAGTACTCGGCTTAGTAGTCCCGTCGCAGGGAGTAGACAGTTGATGAACAATCAAACTTTATTACTGAAGAAGCACACCTGGGTGGCCAGGGCCGTAATTACAAGTAGTCGCCCGGGCCCGGAGGCCGCTTACAGCTGAGTGGTACTGGAGCGGGTAGCCGCTTACAGTGAGTGATCCGTAGGTAGCCGTGTAGGCTGGATCGCAGATCCGTAGGTAGCCGTGCGGGGCTGGATCTTGGAGTGTGGTCTCTTGGTAGACCGCTGCTAGAGTCCTTGATGCTCGTTGCAGCCCAGGGTCCGTAGGTAGCCGCACGGGCTGGACCTGGAGGAGAGTAGTCCGGAGACTTGGAGCCAGGACCCGGAGGGTCGCTCGCGGCAAGGGGAGTTGATGAAGTCGAGTGGACTTGAACCCCGGAGTAGTCGTTTAGACTAGGCGTAGAATCGACAGAGTTGGTCGACGTTCCACGAGTTGTTGACTTCTTCGCCTTCAAGTGTTTGGAGGCGGTAGGAGCCTGGCCCAGTCACCTTAGCCACGGTGAAGGGCCCTTCCCAGGGGGAGCAGAGTTTGTGAAGTCCTTCCGTGTTCTGGATACGGCGGAGGAGAAGATCTCCAACGTTGAAAGAACGTTCCTTGACGTTGCGATCGTGGTAGCGTCGGATACCCTCCAGGTACCTTGCTGATTGGACGAGGGCGGCACAGCGAGCTTCTTCGAGGTCGTCGATATCAACTCGTCTGTTGTCCTCCGAGACGCCTTCGTCGTAGTGCTCCACCGCCGGCGAGTTCCATATGACATCGGCGGGGAGGATGGCTTCGGAGCCGTAGACCGGGAAGTAGGGGGGATTGCCCCGTTGGCTTGGATGGTTGAGTCCGCGGCCCCCGAGTGCGTTGGGTAGTTCCTTGATCCACTTGCCCCCTTTTGAGTTAGCAGCGTCGTGTAGCCGCTTCTTGAGGGCGTCGAGCACCATCCCGTTGGCGCGCTCGACTTGTCCGTTGGCCCGTGGATGGGCGACGGAGACGTATCTGACGTCGATTCCGCTGTTCTCGCTGTACTCCTAGAACTGGTGGTTGTTGAAGTTGGACCCCAGGTCTGTGATGATGCGGTGGGGTAGCCCGTAGCGGTGCACGAGTTCATCCAGGAAGTCGAGTACTCTGTCAGCCTTGGGGCATGTAACCGGCTTGACCTCGATCCACTTGGTGAACTTGTCGATAGCCACCAGTACCCTGTTGAATCCTCCTGGCGCAGTTGGCAGTGGTCCGATCATGTCGAGCCCCCAGCAGGCAAAGGGCCAGGTTGGCGGTATGGTGACTAGCTTGTAGGCAGGGACGTGTTGCTGCTTGGCGAAGAACTGACATCCTTGGCACCTTCTGACGAGTTCTTCGGCATCGCCGAGGGCTGTGGGCCAGTAGAAGGCTCGCCGGAAGGCCTTGCTGACCAGCGTGCGGGAGGACGCGTGGTTGCCGCAGACGCCCTTGTGGATCTCCTCCAAGATGTCCTTGCCTTCTTCGCGACGGACGCACTTCATGAGTACTCCAGACGACGCGCCTCGCTTGTAAAGCTTGTCGCCGACGAGGACGTAAGACTTGGCGCGGCGGACGAGTTGTTCGGCTGCGTTCTTGTCGGAGGGGGACCTTCGCTCGGCCGAGGTAGTCGATGAAGGGTTGCCTCCAGTCCACGTCGATCATCATGACCTCCTGCCCGGTGGTGGATGGGGCTGGGGTAGTGGTCGGTGGCGCCGGCTCCGGGATGGATGGCGCGTGAAGCTCATGGACGAAGACGCCCGCGGGTACTTGCGCGCGGGTGGATCCGAGCTTCGAGAGGACGTCCGCTGCAACGTTGTTGTCGCGGACGATGTGGTGGAACTCGAGACCGTAGAATTTGTTCTCGAGCTTGCGGACTTCTAGGCAGTAGGCGTCCATGTTCTCCTTGTTGCGGTCCCAGGACTTGTTGACTTGGTTGACGACCACTGCGAAGTCGCCGTAGACTAGTAGCCGCTTGATGCCAAGTGAAGCCGCGAGGCGGAGCCCGTGTAGGAGAGCTTCGTACTCGGCTTCATTGTTCGAGACCTTCCGGAAGATCGCGGGACGTACTTTAGTTGTTCGCCCGTTGGAGAGATCGGGGAGCACTCCTGCGCGCTGCGCCCTCGAGGTTGAGTGAGCCGTCAAAGTACATCACCCAATGCTCCGGTCGCACGGTGGGAGCGAGTAGGCGGTTCTCCCGCCACTCGCCGCCATGAAGTCGACTAGAGCTTGCGACTTGATGGCTGTGCGTGGCTTGAAGTCGATGGTGAGGGCGCCGAGCTCGACAGCCCATTTGGAGATCCTTCTGGTGGCATCTGGGTTCCTCAGGATGTCGCCGAGCGGGTAGTCGGTGACGACGGAGACCGAGTACTCCTGGAAGTAGTGTCGTAGCTTCCGCGAGGTGATGAGTAGAGCGTACGAGAAGCACGCACGGGCTGGTAGCGAGCCTTGGACTCTGATAGAACCTCGCTGACGAAGTAGACTGGGCGCTGGACCGGGTAGGCGTGGCCGTCTTCCTGCCGCTCGACAACGATGGCAGTACTGACCACGTGAGTAGTCGCAGCAAGGTAGAGCGATGAGCGCTCGCCCTTGTAGGGAGCCGTGAGGACCGGCGGCTTCGACGGGGAAGTCCTTGAGCCGGGCAAGGGCTTGGTCCGCTTCTGCGGTCCACACGAACTTCTCGTGGTGCTTGAGTAGTTTGAAGAAGGGGAGACCCCGTTCTCCTAGCTTCGAGATGAATACGTTCAATGCCGCCATGCACCCCGTCGGCTTACGGGACGTCCTTGATGCTCGTGGGAGCTTTCATGCGGTGATGGCGGAGATCTTCTCGGGGGTTGGCTTCGATGCCGCGGCGGGCGATGATGAAGCCGAGTAGTTTACCCGAAGGTACGCCGAAGACGCACTTGTTCGGGTTGAGCTTCCGGCGGTACTCGCGTAGTGAAGCGAAGGTTTGTTCAAGGTCGTCGATGAGGGTGCGGAGTCCTCGGTTTTGACAACCACGTCATCCACGTAGGCCTCGACGTTCTTGTTGAGTTGCCGCTTGAAGCGAGGCTCGGATGGCCCGTTGGTAGGTAGCGCCGGCGTTCTTCAACCCGAAAGACATGGTCGTGTAGCGATGACGCGCCAAACGGGGTAATGAACGCGGTCTTCTCCGGTCCTCTTCCTTGATTGCGATCCGGTGGTACCGGAGTAGCGGTCGAGGAAGCGAGAGCGAGTCGCGGCCCGCCGTGGAGTCGATGACTTGGTCAATCCGCGGCAACCCGAAGGGGTCCTTGGGGCGGTGCTTGTTGAGGTCGGTGTAGTCGACACACATCCTCCACTCGTTCGAGTTCTTCTTGCGGACGAGGACGGGGGTTGGCGAGCCACTCGGGATGGAAGACTTCTCGATGAAGCCGGCGGCGAGTAGCTTGGCGAGCTCCTTCTTGATGGCGTCCCGTCCGTCGTCGGCGAAGCGTCGGAGGTCTTGTCGCTTGGGGGTGGCCTTTGGGTCGACGTTGAGGGCGGTGCTCGATCGGCTCCACGGGCACTCCTGGCATGTCCCGCGGCTTCCACGCGAAGATGTCGCGGTTAGCCCGAAGGAAGCTGATGAGCGCGTCTTCCTATTTGGGGTCGAGGCCGGCCCCGATGGTGGTGGTCTTGGTGGGGTCGCCTGTTCCGAGGTCGACCGACTTGACGAGCACCTCCTCAGGTGGCCGAGGCTTGTTGGCACTGTCAGACTTCTCTGGGATGTCGAGTTCGCTTGTGGCAAGCTTCTTCGACGCGGCGTAGACCTCCATCATTGGGGTGTTTACTTGATTTGTTGAAGCGATCACCACGGCCTCTGTATCGCAGTCGTGAGAGATCTTCAAGTCCCCTTGGAGGGAGAGTACGCCAGCTGGACTTGGCATTTTGAGTACCAAGTATGTGTAGTGGGGCACCGCCATAAACTTGGCGATGGCCGGTCTGCCGAGGATGGCATGGTAGGAAGTCTCGATATCCGCGACCTCGAACTTGATGTACTCGGTGCGGTAGTTGTCGCGAGACGCCCGAAGGTAGCGGCGTACCACTGAGCCTAGTGGGATAGCCGCGTTGCCTGGGACGATGCCGTAGAAAGGCATGCTGCTCTTATCGAGCATGGGGGTGACGTCAAGGTTCATCTTCTTCAGAGTCTTGGTGAAGAGGACGTTGAGCCCGCTTCCGCCGTCGATGAGCACCTTGTTGAGCTTAGAGCCCGCCACTGTTGGTTTCAGGACGAGAGGGAAACGTCCTGGTTCGGAGAAGCTGGTCCATTGGTCGCGCGGGAGAAGGTGATGGGTGTCTCCGACCACCGAGAGGGGTCATGACCGCCGGTTCAATGGACATCACTTCACGGCGAGTAGCCTTCGCTCCCGCTGCGGGGTAGTCCGCCGAAGAGGACGTTGACGGTCTTCTCGGGTTCTTGGAAGTCGTCGCCGTCCTTCTTCTTGTTCTTCGATCGTGAGGGTGCGGTGGCTCCGGCGTATCCTTGAGTGCATGCCCGAGCCGGTAGCACTTGCTCGGTAGTGTGGTTGCCGTTCGGGTGCCACGGGCACTTCTCCTTCAGCAGGTCTTTGAACCCGCCGGAATTCTTCTTCGAGTTCCCTTTCGGAGGGCGCTGGATAGCCGCGACGGTATTGTCTGGCTTGCGCTTGCGGTTGGAACCCGAGAAGTTGTTGTTGTTGTTGTTGTTGTTGTTGTTGTTGTTGTTGCGGCCGCCTTGGTTTGGATTGCTGCCGCTGCCGCCGCCCTGGTTCTGCTTGGACTTGCCGCGGATGGCGTCGTACTCGGCATTGGCCTTGTCCTCTTCATCCGCCCAGGAGGTGATCATGTCCTTGAGGTGGGGAATGGACCGGGGGCGGCGACGACCGAAGTCTTCGAAGGTGCGGCGATGGTAGAGCCCGTCCTGGAAGAGGTCGATGACCTCCTTGTCGGTGACGTCCACGACGGTAGCGCGCTTGTCGAAAAAGCGGCGCATATACTTGCGGAGGGTCTCGCCTTGTTCCTGCTTGATCATGGCGAGGTCCATGCGAGTACCCGAACGGCCCATGGCGCCCGCGAAGTTGCTCGTGAACTGTTCCTTCAGCTGGTCCCACTTGTCGATTGAGTGCTTGTCCAGCGACTCGAGCCACGTGAGTGGGGCTTGGTCCAGGGCGAAGGGGAAGTAGAGGCACTTGGTGTCGCTGTTGCCGCCGCCGTTCTCGATGGAGAGAGCGTAGCATCGGAGCCACCGGATAGGATCTGCTTCGCGTCGTACTTGGTGATCCCCAAAGGCTTGAACTTGTCGGGGAGGAGCGAGGTTGCGAGCCGGGGTGAGAAAGCGGGGAAGCCGTCGCCTTCGGCGGCGGTCGTCGACTTCTTCTCGCCGCAACTCTTCGATTCTGCGGCGAGCATCGTACCCGCCACGAGAGGCGCGGAGGCGTGGCTATGCGCGTGGCCGCGGCCGCCGCGGCGCCGCCGCCTCCGGCTTTCTTGTTGGCTCCGTGGTTGGAGCCGCCGCCGCCGCCGCCGCCGCCGTCGGGGTCGTTGCCGCCGCCACCGGCCGGAGCACGGTGGGGGACGACTTCTCGGTTGGCGTTGTCTTGCCGTGAGGGTCCGCCGGCGGTGGAGCGTCGACGGTTTGGGTCGAGCCGGGATGTCGCCCGAGTACGGTTAGGACCGGGGTCAACACTGCGACTAGTAGCTTCGTTGTCGCGGGGCTTAGGCCGGGAGAGGTTGGCTAACTCTCTTGTCGACCCGCATGAAGTAGGCTTCTTCGGGCGAGCTTGGCGATGACCTCTCCGGCCGTATGCCCCGAGCTCGACGTGCGATCGTTGTGATCGACATGAGGCATTGCTCGGGAGTGGTGTGGACTCGCTCTCAAGCTGCCGAGAGCTTCCGCAAGGTTGCGGATGGGAAGGTTGTCTCCGAGCCGCCGGCGTCGTTCGTTGCGCTTCTGTTACGTTCGCGCGGGGCGTCCCCGTTGGCGTCGGTCTCGTCCGCGGGGGCATCGCGGACGGCTCGTCCGCGGAGATGTCCTCCAAGTACTTGTCCGCGGCCGTGCACCGAGGTTCCGGGGTGTCGCCGGCAGCCATGAAGACTTGACGATCAGGGGTACCCAAGCTTGGCTCAGAAGGTGCCACCTCAGTTGGTGTGTTTGAGTCGCCTGGGCTAGTGGTGTTCCCTCCTGGAACGGTAGCGAGTCGATGTAGGCGACGTAGCGTGAGTCCTCCTTTGTCAGCTCAGCGGGCTTGCGGTCCGGCCGCTGAGACGTATCTTCCGGCCGGCGTCGATCTTATAACCAGCCCCGAGAGGGCGGCCACGACAAGGGAAGCTCAGAGGAGTCATCTTCGGACTCGGGCTCCTCAGGGTCCGACCCGAAGTCGAACTCGTAGTCCGGGTTCGAGTAGAACTCGGAGAGAGGGCTGGAGTCCGAGACGCGGCTGGGGACGGCGTCGGAGTCCGAGTTGTACTCGGTTACGGGCTCCTTGCCGGCCCGACGTGGTGTAGAAGCCTCCGTGCGGGCCCGGCTGGGAACGCGAGGGCCGCGCGCAGAGCGCTGGCATGGAGAGGGGACCGCCTGCGATGGCTGAGGAGCCGGCTCGCATGCGATGGCCCATGGCGACGTCGGGTTCGAGTTGGAGACGGACTCGAGCTCGAAGTCAGCGTGGAGGTTGGAAAGCGAAATTTCGCCGAACTTGCCGGCGAGCTTGCCCGTGACAACTTCGGGAAGCGTCACAAGGCCTGTCCTCGAGTCGGGTTGCATGATCAAGCGGCGCTGGAAGGAGCCCGCGCCATCAGCAATGCAGACCCAGGCGCCGAAGACGAAGGTGTCGCCGCGGTTGAAGGCGATGGTTGGCTTGATGTGAACGGAAGCCGTCGAGTTCGCCATGTGATCTCGAGCGAGAGCCCCCCGCTCGGCGCGCCGGTGTCGGTGTTTTGGACCGGCAACCTACTACGGGGGAGTACCCGAAGTAGATGAATGTGACTCGCCGAGATCGGTAACTCGAAGGAAGAGGCACGTGGCACACAATTTAGACGAGGGTTTGGGCCGCGAGGTGCGTAATACCCTACGTCCCTGTATGCTGCGTAGCTACGGGATTGATAGGGCACGATTACAGGATGGTGCAATAGTGCGCCGTGAGTTGAGATTGGATGAGGTAGATCGGTCCCTGCCTCGCCTTATATAGTCCGGGAGGCAGGGTTACAAGTCGGAGTAGGGGAGGAGTACTAGTCGAGTACGTCTAGGAGACCTCTACACAGTGCGGAACGTGTACAGAGTCCTAACCGAGTACTACTCCTGTGTTGTCCTTGTGCTCCACGCCTTCAGGTGCCGTGTAGCGCAAGCCGGGTAGTCCCAGGGGTCCACCGAGTAGTCGGTCCTGGTACCCACCGAGGCAGTGGGCCCAGGGAGGTCCATACGACAGGTACCACAGTGGGTTGCACTGTGGCTATCGGAACAACAGGCAGCTCAAAATACGGTTCTTCAACCATCGGAGTGGGTGCGCACACCCGCTTTTCTTCAAGATCAACCTTTCGAACTGCCTTGCTCCCTCTGATCATTTCATCCTCTAGAAAAACAACGTGTCTCGTTTCCACGAACCTTGTATGTCCGGTAGGACAGTAGAAACGATATCCTTTAGATTTTTCCGTGTAGCCAATGAAATGGCAACTTACTGTCTTGGGGTCTAACTTCCCAATATTTGGGTTGAAAACTTTAGCCTCTGCTGGACATCCCCACACACGCATATAATTCAAGGAGGGTTCCCTACCCGTCCATAACTCATATGGTGTAGTAGGTACTGACTTACTAGGTACTTTATTTAGAATGTGAGTGGCGGTTTTTAATGCCTCCATCCACAAACTAATCGGTAATGTCGAGTAGCTTAACATACTTCTAACCATATCCATCAAGGTACGGTTCCTTCTTTCGGCTACTCCATTCCGTTGAGGTTCACCGGTGTACTATCTTGGGCAACTATGCCATTTTCTGTAGAAACCTTGCAAAAGGTCCGGGAACTTGGCCATACGGGGGTGTGTCGACCGTAGTACTCCCCACCTCGGTCGGACCTCACCACCTTAATCTTTAAGTTGTGCTGATTTTCAACTTCAGCCTTAAATATCTTAAATTTCTCAAGCGCTTCTGACTTCTCCTTAATTGGATAGATGTACCCATATCGAGAATAATCATCTGTGAATGTAATGAACGAATCAAAACCATCCACAGATGCCACAGGGAATGGACCACAAATGTCTGTGTGGATTATCTCCAACACCCCTGTGCTTCGCTTTGCGCCTTTCTTAATTTGTTTGATAAACTTGCCTTTAATGCAATCTATGCATTGTTCTAAGTCATTAAATTCTAACGGCGGAAGAATTGATTCCTTAACTAAGCGTTCCATCCTTCCCCTCGAAATATGGCCTAAGCGACAGTGCCATAATTTCGGTGATACGTTATCAATTCGCTTCCGCTTCTTGCTTACATTCGTAGATGATTCAACATTCGCATTTTCACACACAGAATCAACACATTCAGAGCAATCATCATGAATAGCCAACATGTAAAGTTTGTCTTGTCGGATGGCAAGACCCACAATATCATTATTTAACTTAATAGAACAATGTTTTGCACTAAAGCGACACTCAAACCCATTGTACGCTAAACATGAAACCGAAATTAAGTTGCGACTCAACGATGGAACATAAAGAACGTCATGAAGCGAAGCGTGAAGCCGTCCTTCAACTTGATGGGGAGATCACCAATGGCTTCAACTTCGGCCTCGACGCCATTCGCAACCTTAATTGTTCTTGCTCCTCTTGTTAGGATTCACGGTTGTAGTCATACCCGCATAGAATTAGCAACATGAATTGTTGCACCCGAATCAATCCACCAAGTAGATTTACTATAACTTAAGTACAGGGATTCATCTACAAATGTAATAATGTCCTCACCCTTTGACCACATGAAGTGCAACCACTTAGGACACTGCTTCTTCCAATGCCCTGTCTTCTTGCACCAGTGACACTGGTTTGGAGCAAACTCCATCTGCTGAGGCGGTTTCTGAGGTTTAGGAGGCTGATCAATCTGCATGGGAGCTTTTCCATTAGACTTCATCTGTCCCTGAGGAGGTGCATTGGAAGGTCCGCTTTCCGCTTGATTCTTAGCTTGAAAGTTCTTATGTGGAAAGCTTCGCTTCTGTGGCTTCTTACCATGGTTTACATAGTTAACAAGACCACCATTCTGAGCCTTTAACCTTTCCTCCTCCTGGACTGACATGGCAATCAACTTGTGCACATCCCACTTATACGGTATGGTGTTGTAGTTAACCTCAAAAGCCGAAAACTCGGGAGGCGGGGACTTAAAAATCAAATGAATGACAAACTCATTGGGAAGGACCATGCCCATCTCGGCAAGCTTGCCGTTCATGTTGCTCATCTTAAGTATGTGGTCCCTTATACCACCACCGGTGTACTTCATTGCAACCAAAGCGCCAATAGTAGTACCGGCATAAGTCTTAGTGTGATGAGAGTCTTGCTTATCCACTATCTCCAAATACTCGGAGGCAGTGAGTAACTTCCCGTCCTTATCCTTTTCAGGAATGGACGCCTTAATTGCCTCTGTCATCTTAGTCTGAATGATCGCTAGACACCTCTTGTTGTCTAGATCCCACCTCGCTTTAGCGAGTTGATGCTCACTTTCCGCCTTGATATGGGCGTCTTCCCTTAATTTCCATGCATCATCAATCTCATTTGCCTCTCTGACAGGTGCCTGAGGCTCAGCAGGACGCTCTGTGGTCAGCACATACTCCATACCCAGCATTAAGAATGCCGGTTCACCAACTTGCGCCAAGCCGTGTAGTTGTTGCCGGTCAACTCAGGGATCTGACCAACATACCCAGCTTGAGCTGAAAATAAAATTCAGAAAAAAGTGTGAGAACATTTAACAACAAATATTGCATGCATCAATTTAACTTTGGTCAAAATTAATACATACAACATGCTACTACATTAATTCTATATCACCTTTGGGCAGAAAAATAGAACTAATGCATAAAACTTTAGTATATCAGGTTATAATATTGTAATTATCAGCTTTGGCCAGAAAAAATAACAATATCATAACATATTCTTAAAAGAAAAACCTTCTCTAATTAAATATCCCTTTGGTTCAATTTAACTAGAGAAAGTAAATCAACGCAGCGGAAAAACAAACAAATTAACAGAAAAAAAAACTTTAATTTCAGAAGCATTCAACTCTCTGTAAAATTTCATGAATTTATCAGAATTAAACAGAGATATTAACTTACATGAAAAACAGCAAGAAAAACAAGAAAAAACAAGACAACATTGCTTCTGAAATTAAATTCTTAATCGCAAAACAATACTGTTCACAACCGACCGCACCGGCCCAAAACTTAAAGCGGCCCGCGGCCTGCCTGTGCTCGCCCGCGTGGGCTTTAGGCCCGGCCGGCCGACGGCCGGGCCGGCGAAGCGGCCCAGCGTCGCCTCCCGCCTGGGCTAATTGTAGCCCGCATAGCCGCCAGTGCCTCTCCGCCGTCGATCGGCAGATCGACGGCCGAGATCACCCCCGCCCATATCGCTCCTATATAAAAGGGCGGATGGACCCTGAAAACCCTAGCCCCTTCATTTTTCCACCCGCAGCACTTGCACAGGGTCCGGCGGCGGCCGGCCCTTGTCTTCCCCACGGCCGGCGGCCTCGCCGGCGGTGGTTGGAGGCGCCGCCCAGCCAAAATCCGCAGCCAGCACCCTTCTTTACGTTCCTTTAGCCCTTCCTCTCCACCAAATCACCAAGAGCGCAAGAACCATAGAATAAAACACATCTCTGGTGACCGGTGTAAAGAGCGCGGCGCTACTGCCGGCCCCTCGCCGGCGCGCGCGTCCACCCCATGGGTGAGCGCGCGGCCGTCGAGCGGCCGGTGGTGGCGCCCAAAAAACATGTCCCGCACGCCGTCGCGGCGGCGAGCTCCTGCTCATCAAGCCCCGCACGGCGGCGGGTCAACCCGCACAGGAGCGGTGGCTGCTAGGTGGGTTTCCTTTAGGTGGTTAATCTCGGGGGAAAAAATATTTTGGGATCTAGGGTTTGATTTTTCTCGATTCGCATCGGTTTTTATTAATTTCTTCCCCTAACCCGAGTGGATCTGGGGTTAGGTAGCCTCTGTTGATGCGTATGTGTGTTTCCTTCCCCTAACCCGAGCAAGATCTAGGGTTAGGGTTTCAACCTTTATGCGTTTTTCAACGTTTTATTTCGAATCCAGTGTTCTCTCCCCCAGATCTAAGAGATTTGGGGTCATCTCCTTCTACTTGCTACACTGAATGAAATAGATCTAACCCCGAAATAAAAATGCTAACTGGCCTGACTACTGATACCATTGTTAGATCTTAAGCACTTAACTAAACATAAACACCAGTAGCTAATCACTTCGGGTAGATACTTAATGATTACAGATAAGGAACTTAACCACCTAGATCTAGATCTACCACACCTAAAGCAACTACTAAAAGGAAACAGAGGGAGAACGAGGGGCGCAGACCATCTGGGTTCGAGGGGAGCGCGGAGTCGGAGGCCATCTCTAGCGTCGGGGTCGCAGGGGCGGCGCCGGCTTGACGTAGAGGTAGCAGTGCGGGCTCGGGGACGACGGGATCTCGAACTCTCCTGGCCGAGCGTCGGGCGGTGGCACCGGTGCGCCGGGATCCGGAGGAGGAGGGACGCGGTGGCGGCGGTGGCGGAGCTTCCCGCCGCTCCAGTGCTCCCTCGGTCGGTTAGGGTTTGTGGGGTGGGGTGTAGCGGCGGCGCGGTGAACCTCGTACTGCGAGCCGTGGTCCCCACCCCCTCTTTATAGCACTGTGCGACGGGGGCCCACCAACCATGGTTTGGTTGCGCGCCCCCGACTAGGGCGCGGGATCCAGCCCGTTACGGCCTTTGGGCCGTAACGGTGAAGAGATCGAACTAACAATATAGCGTTCGCTCGAATCTCGATCAAGTGCCACTGTGATTTAGCTTAACGAATTTTCTTTCCCATGGTTAAAAATTATGCAGGCCAATGGGGTTGACCTGTATGTAAACGGTCATGATCACTGCCTCGAGCACATCAGCAGCAGGGACAGGTAGGCACTACCATACCTAGGTCACCCTTAAAGGAATCAGTGTAATGAAATTAAAGCATGGAGTCTTTGAACATTAAGCAGAAGTACATAACAAAATTTACCAATTGAAATAAATGTACTTTCATGATGCATACCACTCCTGAAATTACAAGGCTCGTTAGAATAAGCCTTTGACTAACAATTACTCTATAAATACACATTGTTTTAACTATATGAAGTTATTATCATCAGGTTTTTATTTAAAAAATACTTTATTGTAAGTACTTTTGTACCACACAAGTTATATACTAATTGAGTAATTGTTGTTTAAAACCTTATCCTAACGCGAAGAAATTTTCCTTGTAAAAGAAAGCAGAAGGATCATGAGTAACTTAATCAAAATCTTTCAAATTTACAAGACAAATTAATTATAATGACTCAGAACTGCTAGCTACGATATTGATCAGAAGTTCTCAATTTTATTAGTAAAATAAATAAATGACTTGATTGCAGTCCAATTCAATATCTGACGAGTGGTGGCGGTTCTAAAGCATGGCGTGGCGTCTTCACACCAAACACCGACAAGCTAGAGTTCTTCCATGACGGGCAGGGGTTCATGTCGATGCGGCTGACCAATACAGAGGCACATCTCGCCTTCTATGATGCTGCCGGAACAGTCCTGCACAGCTGGGGGCTCATCAAGGGTGGACACTACTAAGCTACATTCCCTTTCATTCTTTTCTGTGGTTTGATTGATCGATTCGTCATGCGCAACTTTCTAGTTGATTGTTCTAGTGCATTGAAGCACTATGCAAGTGTAGCAGATGTAACCGCTTTTTTTTTCCTGTGTAATAAATCAAAGTGGTGCTGCTCATCAGACACCCTTCTGAACTAACAAATGGTATCAAAAATATGTTAAATAATGTTTGGTGACACGTATCTAATATACTGCAAATCAATCTCTTCATTTTGCTTCAAAGGACATCAGCACAAAAAAAAACAGAAAAGAGTTAGTCTCACAACAAGAAATAAACAAGATCATTACTGCATTGCATCATCCACATTTAAATGAGTTCCATATACAATTTTTTAGGTAATATGTCATAGAGATAAGAACAAGAACAAAATCTCCGTGGGGATATAGCTTATGACCAATATCCTAATTTGGGGCACACCTGGTTTTCCCAAAGTACATATGTTGTGTTTTGAATTATGGCATTTTGTAGAATTCTTCTCTAGTTCATAATTCGAGACATTCAGGGTACATTTGGTAGATCAATTTGATTTGATTCTCTATGGGAGTACACCCTGTTCGCTTGGCTTATCAGCCACCAGCCAGCAGTACTTTTCTCACGGAACAAACCAGCCACCAGCAACCAGCCAGCAGTACTCTTCTCTCAGAACAAACCAGCACCAGCCATCGGCCACCAGCCAACCGAACAGGCTGGTAGTTTCTCTGAGAAATGATTATGGGGATGAAAGTGATTCTCTAGCATAGACTTTTGAAATAAAGATTGAGAATCACTTCACAGGATCAGGAGAAGCAATTGTTTTCAGCTTCCATCCTCTTAGTTCATTATATTTTAGAGAATCACTCCACACAATAAGCAGAGAATCACTTCTCTCTGAACTGTTTGGCGGAGCTCCTACTAGAATCAACTCTGAGAGCTCTGCCAAACGCAGTGGTGATGAGATATCAAAGCAGTACTCTCTGCATGCCAAATTACTATTTGATTTGGCTTTGCTAGGTAAATATTTTTTTTGTACACCTTGATACATGTTATGTATGGGAATGTATCATGTGGAAACCAACCTATCTGTGCAAACTATGCAAACTCCGATCATGGGCACACGATCCGTAACCGATGGCTACGAGTGAGGTGGAACCAGTTTGCAAAACAACGCTCACAGCCCCCAGACTGCTCGATGCAGTTTTGCAGAACCACCCTCGCCCCCTAATCCCAGCGCTGGACCCTCCCTCGCATGCATGCCACATCGCTTCACCCCTGACGAGTCATTTCGACTATCGCGAGTTGAAGTCCGCCGCACAAGCAGGATGGCAGAGTTGCCCACCGCCGCCGCCATGGAAACTATCCCGACGCCGCGAATGAGTCCACCCTTGCCATGGAAACAACCCCCGGTGCCATGGACTCGGCTGGTGGCTCCGCCATGGAGGCCGCGGCCACAAGCAAGAAATTCGAGGCAGCACCATGGAGTCCTCCGTCGCTCAGGCACGCCGTGGTCACCTCTACGTCGTCTTGCTTGAACGGCGGCGCACATCTTGAACCGCGGCGGTGTGCCCTGCTTCCCATCCTCGACTCCTCGTAAACGTAACACAGTACAGGGGCGGCGGGCGGTGACTCCGGGGCTAGCGGGTGGTGACTCCAAGAGCGGTAGTTGGGGACTCCAGGGGAGGCGACCGGGGACTCCATGGGAGGCCGCTAGAAGACACTAGCGAGCGGGCTGGATTGGAGGGGTGGCGGCGCTAGAGCGATTGGCTTGGGGGGAAGAAAAAACACAGGGGGCGGCGCTAGAGTGATTCGCCCAGTAGGGGTGGCGTGCGTAGGCCACATGGGGTGTAATGCAAAATGACTACGGGCTAGCGGGCATTGTTTTGCAAATTGGTTCCACCTCGCTCGATAGCCAAAGGTTTCAGACCATGCGCCCATGATCGGAGTTTGCATAGTTTGCATAGGTGGGTTGGTTTCCATCTTATACACTCCTGCCGTGTATAGATACATACCAGGAGTTAGATATCTAAGCCAAAACATTGGTAGAGAGCGTGGCTTTGGTTCGGGCCTTTAGTCCCGGTTCAACTTTGGAGCCGGGACTAAAGGCCTTTCGTCGACGTGGCCCGAAACGGCTGTTGCAGCCCCCCCCTCCCTTAGTCCCGGTTGGTATTGCCAACCGTGACAAAAAGGGGGGCATCCACCAGCTATTTAGAGCAATAATTGGCATCAGCTTTTAGTCCTGGGTGGTGTTACCACCCCGGGACTAAAGGGTACCCCTTTAGTTCCGGGTGGTAACACCAACCCAGACTAAAGGCCAAAGACCCTTTAGTCTCGGTTTGTGTTATCAACCCAGACTAAAGGGACCTTTTAGTCTCGGGTTGAAACATGACCCGAGACTAAAAAGGTCACGCACCAATAGTGCTAGGGACATCGTCTCTCCCCGTGACCCTCTCTCTTCTTTATTTTCTTTCTTTGTTCCGTATCCACTCTTTCATCTCTTCTTCTATCTCTCTCTTATCCTTTCTCTTCTTCCCTATGCAGGAGATGGGCGGCGCGGGGTCCCTCCGACCGGCGCGCGGCCTCCCTCCCGGCGTGCGCGCGGGGGCCGGCGGTGCGGCCTCCCGTCCGGCGGGCACGCGGGGGCGGCGCGTGCGGCCTCCCCGTCCGGCGAGCGCGTAGGGGCGGGCGCGGTGGCGGGCTCGGCGGGCGCGCGGGGCGGCGGTCGCCGGTGGGCAAGAGTACGGGGCTGCTCTGGTGCGGCGAGCTCCAGTGCGTGTGAGTGATTTTTTTCATGTGAGTCCGAGTCAAACTTATGTGATGTGATTTGTGATTTTTGTGTGAAATCGAGCTTGTGTTGACGGTGTATATTCATATCAAATTTCATATGGATTTGCAAGCGGACAAATCCCCCATCGTAGTCAAGGGACTCTTCTTCCCTTAAGTGGGAGAACCCAAGGTATCGAATCCGTGGAACAATGTGCAACTCAAGGATTCAATATAGTAAAGCAAGGAAAGCTATCTTTTGAAGAACCAAGTTGCATCTAATCTAAGAGATCATCAAGAGAACACATCTAATCTAATCTACTAGGAGGTAGCAAGAGAAAGCAAAGAGATAACTGATCTAGAGAGTCTAGATCATGCTTATGTTGTAGCTCCAAACAAGATAGATGAAGATAGAAAAGCGAATCTCATTAAAAGCATCTTTAAACCGTGGCCTCCGGTCCGATTCCGAAGACACCCGCCTTTTGGAGCCACCGTTCTGTCACAACGCACCCCTATTCGTGCAGGCTAGCCTAGGGAGAGTTCGATAAGAACAAGTTGGAAACACTTGGTCGGTCCGGTATGCACCTCTAACCACTGCGGCTACAAGAGCACCCTATGCAATCTATCTTAAGTATAGATTGGGGAAGAAGAAAAACCAAGGGAGAACAAAATTATCGAGAAGGCACTTGATCGCTAGAAATTGGATTCACTATAAAACTTCACCATGAATAATTACATGAACAAGATCATCACCGGGATCCTACCTTGATCTTGATCCTTGCTCCGAAGCTCCGATGTGGTCTTCCATGCAAGGTTCCCACGTCGGCTAGGGAGACCCTAGACAACTAGCACGACCCTCCTCTCTGAGATGGTGTCCCTCAAGCTTCTCTACTCCTCGGCGGCGGATGACGAATGAATTCTTCCGTGGCTCTGGGTCAGGGGGCTATAAATAGCCCAAGAGGCGGCTAGGTCAAAGGGGGGCCGACTGGGCCTCGAAGTGGGCTAGGCCGGCCGGCCAGGGCCGACCGGCCTGGGCCCACTTTGGCCCAGCCCGCGGCCTCCTTTGCCCGATGTTGCTTCCCGAGTCTTCTAGAGTCTTCCCCCTTCTGCATGTGGGCCCTTGACGTCAGTTTCTCTTCGCTTTAGATGAATCTCCTTGTCCCGCAAGATTCGGCATTTTTCTGACTGGGTCCTCGGAGTTTTCCATCTTCTCGGGTTTGGTCCTTGGGCTTCTTGGAGTTATGTTCACTTCATTGCTTGACTTGTACCGGGCTTCAAGGTCTTGTCATGAGGTGCTTAATGAACTTAACCCGGGTGTCTTGCTTTCGATACTAAAATCCTGCATAAACACTAAACTCCAAAACCGACATGCACAAACGAACTTGTTATACGAAGGGAGTTAGTACCAATCGATAAGATATAAAATTTAAGCCAACACCGAAGGTAAACTCATGGCTAGGTTGACAGAATTTCACCATCAATAGCTTGTAATTATGAAATTGAATTCATTTGATTCGTTTGTGATTGGGTTGCGAATCAAATCGAACATATGCTTGTGCTTGTGAGATGAACATATCAATTTGTGAAACAATCTGTGAAGTGTCAATTGTTTGTTGTTCTTGAGAAATTTTTCTTGAGAAATTGTGAAGTGTTAGAACATTGGAAGGGATAGAGATGGGGATGAGGATGGGGATCAGATGGGAGCAGGGCACCGGCAGTTTTTTTTGTTTTGGGGAACCAGCTTTAGTCCCGGGTGGTAATACCACCTGAGACTAAAGGGTTTAGTCTCGGGTGCTATTACCACCCGGGAATATTCAACCGGGACTAAAAGGGGGGCCTTTTGTCTCTCATCATTAGCCCCGGCTGGACTTGAGAGACTTATTCCCCTTACCAACCGGGACTAAAGCCCCTCTCCCTACCAGTGAAACCATTAGTATTTTTGGGCCGAAGGGACTAGTACTAGTTTAAAATAGGAGAGCACATAATTTTATATATGCTATATATTTATATCATGGATTAGTTTGGATACACATATATTTATTTCTGCCTTCCAAAATATGTCAAATTCTAGCCATGAGATACAGATTTGTAGAAGCTATTGGTTTGAGCCATTATATTATTGATTTAATATTATTCAATTGTATAACGGTACCATATAGCCCTGAGGTGCCAAAGCGTTAGATATCCAAAGCAAAGTATAAGAAAGATATCCACATCCAAGAATAATTAGTTGTCTGATACCCACATATTTATTATGCCTTCCAAAAGATTCTACATCCTATATATACTTATGAGTTGTGACACACATATATGCAAGCCTTGATCACCTCTCTCGTCACAGGAGTTTTAGAACTTTGTTCCCTCATCACGGCACTCGTCAAGATGAGTATGAAGAGGCTTGTCCACTTGATGGTGTCCTTGTTCCTAGTTCTTGCGACCATGACATCTACCTCGCAATCCGTTGAAACTGGATGTAGGGCACACAGCTCAACTTTTACTTTTGCTCTCTTCATTATTCATTATACCATTCAAATAATTGATTACCAAACTGCACAATAATGTTTTTTTTTGCTTAATGCGTTGCTTGTGTAGGCACTGGCTGGTGGTGCCTACCACATCGGTCGCCGCCACGTCCTCCTAAGCATAGAGTAAACTGCTTCACACCCTATTCTCTGGAACACTGTAACAATCGTGACTGTGGCCATACGTGTAGCTCCAATGGCTTCCATCGCGGTGGCTACTGCAAACAAGACTATCACCCAATGTGCTGCTGCCATAGTTAGCAAAAAGATGTGTAAAGCATCCATCCATCTCGGGTGCAAATTAAATAAAAGACATGCTTTTATTTTTGTGCTAATGATTCCGATCCTCTACCCTCTATGGTATCTCCGACCCTGATGAGATTCGTGCCACCTTTATCCCCTGAAGTCCACCCTGCAGTCGAGCTAAACGCTATGCAAGGTGCTTGCCAACCAGTGGATACGGAAATTACAGCCAACAATACAGAGGTAACGGAAGAAACAGTTGGGCAAATTGCAGCGGAGGTTGAGAGCGGGACGCAGCAGGCTCCCACTCCGGCTAGCACAGCAGCTCTGTCATTCAACCTGGGCGCTGATCGTGTGACAGAGCAAGCTAGCACAGCTGCAGTCAATTTTGTGGCCACATCTTCACCTGTTAATTGGCGACCTGCAGAGGAAGTGCTGCCAAATTTGACAGAGGAAGGACTTGTTCGCCCATGCAACAATGTTTATGTTAGAAGACATAGAGGGCAGGAGCAGCACCCTACTCCACTTTGCGAGGCTCCGCCTTTACCTGAGCAGGCATCCCCTATGCTCGGTTCCACACCACAGCAGGCAGCGTTTCTTGACAAGATTACTAAGCCTTTGTCGACTGCCCTCCCGGCCCCTGCAACAAAGAGGCGCCGCCGCCAAATTTCAGTGGTTTCCGCACCCCCAAGACGAAGCCGGCGAGTTGCGAAATTGCCTCCGGATTTCAACAACCCGGCGGCTGCCGCATTGTGCAGGAAACTTGGTTTCACGAGTAGCAACTCTCAGCCATCCTCAGAAGCCATGAAGAAAAATCAGGAGTTCTTTGGTAAACCACTAAGCAGGGATCATATTAAGGCAATGGCATCAATGTTAGGCAAGGAGGTGCCGGAGGAGGAGGCCCTGAGTGCAACGGAATTTATTTCTGTTGTCTAAAGGCCTTATCTGTCGGTCTTGTTCTTCCTTTTGTCTCTATGGGGAATACAAATTTTCTTATTTGGAACGCACGGGGTCTCAATGACCGTGCTCGTCGGGATGCTTTTCGAAAGGTCGTGGACAATTGTAATAATCCTTCGTTGGTAAATTAGCAGTTATTTCAGATCAAGATATTCTTTCTCTTTTGGGTCGTGACTTCCGGGAGTTTGTTTATCTCGGAGCGACGGGTACCCGTGGTGGTATTTTGGTGGCTTGGAGGCAAGGTGTTTTATACTCCGACCACTCGGTTTCAGTTCGTTTCCGTCTCCATGATGAGCCTGCATGGTGGTTTACCGGGGTCTACGGGCCTCACCAGGATGCTGAAAAGGTGGGATTTCTCGAGGAGCTAAGAGAAATTAGGAGTTTCTGCTCTGGTCCCTGGGTGATCGGAGGTGACTTCAACATGATATACTCCGCTGAAGACAAAAATAATGAAAATCTGAATAGGGCGATGATGGGCCGGTTTCGAAGGTTTGTGAACGACTACGAACTCAAAGAAATTCCATTACTTGGCAGACGTTATACGTGGTCTAATGAGCGAGAAGCCCCTACGTTAGTCAAGCTTGACCGCGTCCTCTGTACCACGGATTGGGAAGACATGTTTCCGGATTGTATTTTGCAAAGCCAAGCCACACAGATTTCAGACCATTGCCCTCTCGTTCTTGGTCTCACGGAAGGAGGTCATGGAAAGAAAAGATTCCACTTTGAAAGTTTCTGGACGAAACTCCCTGGTTTCCATGATGTGGTGGAAAATTCTTGGGCTCAAGAGGTCAATGCAACTTGTCCGACGGAACGAATTTCGTTAAAACTGAAGAGACTCACAAAAGCGTTGCAATCGTGGAGTCAAAAGAAGGTCGGCCACATAAAGACTCAACTGGGACTGAGTAGAGGGATATTGCATCAGCTGGAGATCGCCCAAGATAGCAGGATCCTGACACCTATCGAAAATTGGTTCAGAGCAGAGCTTAAGCGCCACTGTTTGGTACCTTCCTCGCTGGAACGAACGGTAGCGCGGCTACGCTCGCGAATCAGGTTTCTGAAAGACGGTGATGCTAATACAGCGGCCTTATTCCATAGCCAAGCTCGGTTTCGTAAGCGGAAGAATTACATCTCTAAAGTCATTCACGAGGATGGGATTGCTACATACATCACAGGAAGACAAACAGGAAGCCTTCTTCAATCACTTTGAGGGTCTACTTGGGACAGCGATGGCTCGATCTTCTACTCTTGATTTGGATTTCTTTCACCGAGAAGGATTGGATCTCTCGGCCCTTGATCAGCCAATAACTGAAGAGGAAGTGTGGAACACTATCTGTAGCGAACATGGCCTCATATGCCATTTGTTCGGAGTTTGATTTTGGTGATTCATGACAACATGATCATTGGGACTAACCATATTGTTTGAGCATGTCTTTGTAGACATTTCTAGGTCCCAAGGATGCAAGGAAACCCCATGCAAAAATGCCAAAACAAAGGGTCAAAACCGAGCAAGAAAAGGAAAAGAGAAGACACCGTCGGATGAACCGACGGTCCCACATTTACAAGCGTCGGTGCAATCGTCGGACGAGTTGGTACACAGGGTGAAACCCTAGGTACCGTCGGATGAACCGACGGTCCATTTTCTACATGCGTCGGACGAGTTGCAGAGGAAGAGCAAGGAAGGCAGTAGCACCGGATGATCCGACGGTCTGAGTGAGGACCCCGTCGGTCTATCCGACGCTCAGTTTGAATCAAGACAGAGACGCGCCAAGACGAAGCCTTCAGCACCGGATGATCCGACGCCTTGGTCAAGGCATAGCGTCGGTCTATCCGACGGTCTGTTAGAAGCTAACGCATGCGACCCGGACGCGAGGCCTTCAAAGCACGGATGATCCGACGTAGCGTCGGAGCATAGCGTCGGAGCAGTTGTGTCAGAGAACCTCAACGGCTACGTGACGTGGGAGGGGCACCGGATGAACCGACGCCCTGGAAAAGCATAGCGTCGGATCATCCGACGGTACCTTTTTCAGTGGACGTTAGCCAACGGCTAGTTTGATGCCTTGGGCTATTTATACCCCCTCCACTCACTCATTTGAGGTTGCCTGGATTGTGTGGAAGTGCGAGAGGAGTTCAAGACACATTCAAGATCATATCCAATCCATCCAAGTGCTTAATTGCTCATCCTTAGACTAGTGCATGCTTTGTGTGTGTGCTTAGTGCTAGGCTTAGCTTAGAGCCGAGTGAGTGCAAGGTTGTTACAACCTTGTGAGGTGATTCTTGAGTGAATCCGGTTGTACAAGGTTCGTCGGAAGCCTTGGGGCCTAAGTGGCTCACCGGCAATCGTCATCGACCCTCGGCTTGGTGTGGAGCGGCGAGGACACTTTGTGCGGGGGACGTGGAGACCCCCTTCCTTGGTGGAGAAGCTCCTTAGTGGAGGCGGCATCAAGGTGACCAAGGGAGCTTGACAAGTGCCTAAGTGGCTAGCCTTTGTGGCAAGTCAAGTTGGTGCTCTTGGGAGAGACTTGGTGACCAGGAAGCAATACTCTTGTGTGAGTGCTTCAACAACGTGGACTAGGGGTGGCTTAGTGCCTACCGATACCACGGGATAAATCGCGTGTCAAGAGTTTGCTTCCTCTCATCCCCTTTACGTTTCCGCATTTACTCTATTGCAATCTTTGCTTGTCTCTACATTCCTAGAGTAGTATCATGCTAGGATTGGCTATAGGTTGCAAACCTTCTTTTGGGATGGGAGTTTCACACTAGAACAACCGTAGTTGCACATATAGATAGTATGTTCTAGTTTACCTTTGAGAAAAAGTAGTGAAGCCATAGGCTAAGTTTTTAGTTGCCTAATTCACCCCCTCCCCCTCTTAGGCTAACGGGCATCCGATTCCTTTCAAGTGGTATCAGAGCCGAGACTCACTTCCTTCACAAGGAAACGCCAATTCGATTGGTAAATTGTGAAAACCGGCTCATTGGAACGGTTAGGCTTCACCGCCTAGTGAGTTGCCCTATAGAGGAATGAAAGGGGTGGATACCTTAGGTTTGGCTCCACATTTTGATGGCACGGGCTATCCTCGGTGGAAGGTTCTCATGGAGGCCTATCTCCAAGCAAGGGACCTCGATGTTTGGAGAGTCACCGATGAGGGCATGAAAAATGGTACTAGAAAGGAAAAGCAATTTGATGTGATTGCTAAGAGTATCATTTTGTCCTCACTAGATGTAGGCGTTTTCAATAGAGTTTTTACTTGTGAAAATGCTCATGAGCTATGGAAAACCATCAAGGAGCAAAATGAGGGTTCAAAAGAAGTTGCTAATGAACGCTACGGTTGTCTCCTTGAGGAATTCAATAGCTTTAAGCAACTTGCTAATGAAAATGCCGAATCTATGTACTCACGCCTAAATGTGCTTGTCAATGAGATTAATGCCTTAGGTGTGAAGGACATCACGGACTTGAACATCAACCGCAAGATCCTACAAAGTCTCCGAAAGCCCGACTATGACTTGGTTAAAGCAATCATCTACGAGAAGAAGCTCGAAGATTTGAAGCCATCGCATATCTTGAGCAAGATCATGGCACATGAGCTTCAACTAATGCCCAAGTCAAAGAAGGCGCCCCAAGAAAAGCCCCAAGAACCATCTTCTCCAACCACAAGCCATGCTCTCTCAAGTCGACAAGAGAAAATGTTGAGTAGGATGGCTACTCGTGGAAGCTCAAGCGAAGATGATGGTGATGATGGTGATAATGAAGATTCCTCAAGTGATGAAGAGGTTGAATCTATGGTGGCCGAGTACGTGAAGAAGATCTTCAAGTATGTGAAGAAAGTCAACATGTACGGCTACAACATCCACTTGAGAGAAGGGCGCCATCATCAACACATCAAGTTCACCAAGATTGAGCACAAGCCCAAAAGGAAGGTGGTCAAGGAGAGAAGACCAAGGCAAGAAGCAACCTTCGCCGTCCGCGAGTGGACAAGTGGTGGATCAAGTTCTTCTAGCTCAAGCGATGAATCAAGAAAGAACTTCACCACCCGCTTCATGCAAGGTCCTTCATCATCACACATGTGCCTTATGGCCAAAGGTATGGAAAGCAATGTAAGTGATGACGAATCCGACACCACCTCTCTCAATGATCTTGTTGAGCTAATCCATGAGCAAAAAGGAATGCTTCAACAACAAGCTAATGAAATTAAAGAACTCAATGCTCTCAATGATCTTAGTGACACCCTTGCTACAAATTATGAACATTTGTTGTGCAAATTCAAATTGCTTAGCAAGGAGTGTGAGGAGCTAAAATCTAAGCTTGAGAGCAATGAGACTAAAACAAGTAATTCCTTTGAGCTTAATGAAACATCTATCCCTTGTGCAATTCCTATCTCCAAGGTAGATGCTTCAACTTCTTGCATTGATTTAATTGATGAATCTTGCTCACCATCTTGCAATGAGAATGTTGTTGTAGAATCATGTGATTATCTCATAGGCAAGGAAAATGACGAGCTCAAGCAAGAAGTGAAAAGGCTCCGAGAGAGATTGGCAAACTTGATGGGCAAGGGCAAGAATGATGAAGAACAAATGGACATCTCTCAAGACATGAAGAGCCAAGTCCAACCTTCTCAAGATAACCGTGATCACATGGTGAAGAAGCTTGAGAAGGGTGCAACCGTGACTTGCTACAAGTGTCATGGAGAAGGGCACAAGTTCTACAAATGCCCTCAATTTGTCAAGAAGATGGACAAGGGCGCAAAGAAGAAGTTGAAGCCCACCATCAAGAGCTCCCTCATCTACACCAAGCCCAACCGCAAGAACAAGACCAAGAGCAACACCTACGTCATCAAGAAGAAGGCTAATGGCAAGGTGGTTGCACACAAGGTTGGGAAGATGAAGGAAGAGCGGGGTTGGAACCAACCTATTTGGGTGCCCAAGGAAGTCATCACCAACATGAAGGGGCCTCAAATGGTTTGGGTTCCAAAGGCCACTTGAAGGCCTTAATAGCGGGGACTTGGGAGGCTTGGTACAATCAAGATGAGAAGATTCAAGCCTATAAGCCAAGCTTGCAAATTGAACATGTGTTGCCCAAGTTCCCCGATTGAGGTAATGGAAACTAGTACCTATCTCTTGCATCATTGTAGCTCCATTGCCTTGTTTAGGTTGCATTTGTTGCAATGTTTACATATGGTAGGTTGCTTGTGTCATGTACTAACCCATGAGCAATCTACATGGTTTGATTAGTGTGTAGGAAAGCTACACTTGTTCTTTCATGGTGCATGTTTTCATATATATCTTTTTGCATCATGAGCAAGCTATAGGGTAAGCTTCCCTTTGTTGTCATAAACAATGTGCATACATTTGGTTGGTGATTCAAACACTAAATGCACACATTTAGGGGGAGCTCATCCTATGGTTTGGTTATGGGACTAATATTGTTTCAAGCTTTTCTTATGTAGTCCCTTAGTGACGCGTTCCGGTGCGGTGTTTCATTCTAAGAGAATGCTATTTCACTCTCAATGTGATCTAACATCTCTAAAAGAGTGAATATAGCAATATAAGCTTCATGCTATTGAGTCGTGTCCTTGCGAGCTTATGTATCTATATAAGTTCAAAGGCAATGTACTCATACATTCCTAATCCTTGTGGTACCCCAAGTGCCTTCTATACAAGCCTCTTCCAAGTGGTGTCACCTAGTGATATCATTTCCAAGTGGCTCATCTCAATGTGGTGCCAACAAGGTAGAGAGGATCATCCCCCGGAGGTATGCAATAATCAAAAAGACTACAAGTGATATCTACAAGTGGTAATGTAACAAGAACCCATTTGTTTTATCTCTTGTCCTTTAAGCTACCTCTTCGCATGATATGCTCTAAGCTTCCTTGTTTTACAAGTTTGTAGTTGTGCACTTGTTTCTCACGAACCTTGTCTTGCAAGTGGTATTCTTTTTATGCACACACTTAGGGGGAGCTTAGTCTGTATCATGTTAGTCTCATGAGCTTGTGATCCACCTTAGTTATTCACACATGTGGTATCTTCATTGATATCATACATATGGATCATGGTTCATGCGGCTTTCTCCCTTGCATTTAACATCTCTCCTTTGAGCTATGGTTGCTAGATCTTGCTAGTCTCCTTGGACCCGTTTGCTTTGGACTTTTTGGAGATTTTATTCCAAAGGGGGAGAATGTGAGACCAAAGCAAGCGTGTGGCGTAAGCTTACAAGTGGGCTCAAGGATGCTTACAAGTGATTTCAAGGATTTGAGACCAAAGGGGGAGAATGTGAACATAAGAGCAAAAAGGGGGAAAGTTTGATCTAGGGGGAGTTTGGATGATGGTAAGCATCCAAGCAAGTGTAAGTGGTTCTAATTCTGTCAATTCTAGCAAATTTATGCTTGCTTTGGTTGTGTTGTCATAAATCACCAAAAAGGGGGAGATTGTAGCGAACATGGCCTCATATGCCATTTGTTCGGAGTTTGATTTTGGTGATTCATGACAACATGATCATTGGGACTAACCATATTGTTTGAGCATGTCTTTGTAGACATTTCTAGGTCCCAAGGATGCAAGGAAACCCCATGCAAAAATGCCAAAACAAAGGGTCAAAACCGAGCAAGAAAAGGAAAAGAGAAGACACCGTCGGATGAACCGACGGTCCCACATTTACAAGCGTCGGTGCAATCGTCGGACGAGTTGGTACACGGGGTGAAACCCTAGGTACCGTCGGATGAACCGACGGTCCATTTTCTACATGCGTCGGACGAGTTGCGAGAGGAAGAGCAAGGAAGGCGGTAGCACCGGATGATCCGACGGTCCGAGTGAGGACCCCGTCGGTCTATCCGACGCTCGCCTTGAATCAAGACAGAGACGCGCCAAGACGAAGCCTTCAAAGACCGGATGATCCGACGCCTTGGTCAAGGCATAGCGTCGGTCTATCCGACGGTCCGTTAGAAGCTAACGATCCGGCCCGGACGCGAGGCCTTCGGCACGGATGATCCGACGTAGCGTCGGAGCATAGCGTCGGAGCGGTTGTGTCGGAGAACCTCAACGGCTACGTGACGTGGGAGGGGCACCGGATGAACCGACGCCCGGAAAAGCATAGCGTCGGATCATCCGACGGTACCTTTTTCGGTGGACGTTAGCCAACGGCTAGTTTGATGCCTTGGGCTATTTATACCCCCTCCACTCACTCATTTGAGGTTGCTGGATTGTGTGGAAGTGCGAGAGGAGTTCAAGACACATTCAAGATCATATCCAATCCATCCAAGTGCTTAATTGCTCATCCTTAGACTAGTGCATGCTTTGTGTGTGTGCTTAGTGCTAGGCTTAGCTTAGAGCCGAGTGAGTGCAAGGTTGTTACAACCTTGTGAGGTGATTCTTGAGTGAATCCGGTTGTACAAGGTTCGCCGGAAGCCTTGGGGCCTAAGTGGCTCACCGGCAATCGTCATCGACCCTCCGGCTTGGTGTGGAGCGGCGAGGACACTTTGTGCGGGGGACGTGGAGACCCCCTTCCTTGGTGGAGAAGCTCCTTAGTGGAGGCGGCATCAAGGTGACCAAGGGAGCTTGACAAGTGCCTAAGTGGCTAGCCTTTGTGGCAAGTCAAGTTGGTGCTCTTGGGAGAGACTTGGTGACCGGGAAGCAATACTCTTGTGTGAGTGCTTCAACAACGTGGACTAGGGGTGGCTTAGTGCCTACCGATACCACGGGATAAATCGCGTGTCAAGAGTTTGCTTCCTCTCATCCCCTTTACGTTTCCGCATTTACTCTATTGCAATCTTTGCTTGTCTCTACATTCCTAGAGTAGTATCATGCTAGGATTGGCTATAGGTTGCAAACCTTCTTTTGGGATGGGAGTTTCACACTAGAACAACCGTAGTTGCACATATAGATAGTATGTTCTAGTTTACCTTTGAGAAAAAGTAGTGAAGCCATAGGCTAAGTTTTTAGTTGCCTAATTCACCCCCTCCCCCGCATCTCCACCAAATGTGAGACCAAAGCAAGCGTGTGGCGTAAGCTTACAAGTGGGCTCAAGGATGCTTACAAGTGATTTCAAGGATTTGAGACCAAAGGGGGAGAATGTGAACATAAGAGCAAAAAGGGGGAAAGTTTGATCTAGGGGGAGTTTGGATGATGGTAAGCATCCAAGCAAGTGTAAGTGGTTCTAATTCGTCAATTCTAGCAAATTTATGCTTGCTTTGGTTGTGTTGTCATAAATCACCAAAAAGGGGGAGATTGTAGCGAACATGGCCTCATATGCCATTTGTTCGGAGTTTGATTTTGGTGATTCATGACAACATGATCATTGGGACTAACCATATTGTTTGAGCATGTCTTTGTAGACATTTCTAGGTCCCAAGGATGCAAGGAAACCCCATGCAAAAATGCCAAAACAAAGGGTCAAAACCGAGCAAGAAAAGGAAAAGAGAAGACACCGTCGGATGAACCGACGGTCCCACATTTACAAGCGTCGGTGCAATCGTCGGACGAGTTGGTACACAGGGTGAAACCCTAGGTACCGTCGGATGAACCGACGGTCCATTTTCTACATGCGTCGGACGAGTTGCGGAGGAAGAGCAAGGAAGGCGGTAGCACCGGATGATCCGACGGTCCGAGTGAGGACCCCGTCGGTCTATCCGACGCTCGGCTTGAATCAAGACAGAGACGCGCCAAGACGAAGCCTTCAAAGACCGGATGATCCGACGCCTTGGTCAAGGCATAGCGTCGGTCTATCCGACGGTCCGTTAGAAGCTAACGATGCGACCGGACGCGAGGCCTTCGGCACGGATGATCCGACGTAGCGTCGGAGCATAGCGTCGGAGCGATTGTGTCGAGAGAACCTCAACGGCTACGTGACGTGGGAGGGGCACCGGATGAACCGACGCCCGGAAAAGCATAGCGTCGGATCATCCGACGGTACCTTTTTCGGTGGACGTTAGCCAACGGCTAGTTTGATGCCTTGGGCTATTTATACCCCCTCCACTCACTCATTTGAGGTTGCTGGATTGTGTGGAAGTGCAGAGGAGTTCAAGACACATTCAAGATCATATCCAATCCATCCAAGTGCTTAATTGCTCATCCTTAGACTAGTGCATGCTTTGTGTGTGTGCTTAGTGCTAGGCTTAGCTTAGAGCTGAGTGAGTGCAAGGTTGTTACAACCTTGTGAGGTGATTCTTGAGTGAATCCAGTTGTACAAGGTTCGCCGGAAGCCTTGGGGCCTAAGTGGCTCACCGGCAATCGTCATCGACCCTCCGGCTTGGTGTGGAGCGGCGAGGACACTTTGTGCGGGGGACGTGGAGACCCCCTTCCTTGGTGGAGAAGCTCCTTAGTGGAGGCGGCATCAAGGTGACCAAGGGAGCTTGACAAGTGCCTAAGTGGCTAGCCTTTGTGGCAAGTCAAGTTGGTGCTCTTGGGAGAGACTTGGTGACCGGGAAGCAATACTCTTGTGTGAGTGCTTCAACAACGTGGACTAGGGGTGGCTTAGTGCCTACCGATACCACGGGATAAATCGCGTGTCAAGAGTTTGCTTCCTCTCATCCCCTTTACGTTTCCGCATTTACTCTATTGCAATCTTTGCTTGTCTCTACATTCCTAGAGTAGTATCATGCTAGGATTGGCTATAGGTTGCAAACCTTCTTTTGGGATGGGAGTTTCACACTAGAACAACCGTAGTTGCACATATAGATAGTATGTTCTAGTTTACCTTTGAGAAAAAGTAGTGAAGCCATAGGCTAAGTTTTTAGTTGCCTAATTCACCCCCTCCCCCTCTTAGGCTAACGGGCATCCGATTCCTTTCACTATCAAAACACTACCGGCAGATAGGGCGCCGGGACCGGATGGATTCACGGGTCGATTCTATAAAGCATGTTGGCCTCTTATTAAAGCTGATTTTATGGCAGCAGTGATCACACTACAGCAGGGGAATGCACAAAAGCTCTGGCTTCTTAACTCTGCCTATCTCACCCTCATACCGAAGAAAGATGAACCACTTCGAGCAACGGATTATAGGCCAATCAGTTTGATACATAGCTTCGCGAAGCTAATCACCAAAATACTGGCCAACCGGCTTGCACCTTTGTTGAAGGATTTAGTAGCCTCCAGCCAGAGCGCGTTTGTCGGTGGGCGCTGCATACATGATAATTATATGCTGGTTCAACAAACTATCAAGCTGCTGCACAAACGAAAGGTACCGAGTGTCTTTCTGAAATTAGATATCTCGAAGGCTTTCGACTCGGTCTCGTGGTCATTTCTCTTGGAAGTATTATCTCACTTGGGTTTTGGGGCTTCTTGGTGTAATCTGATTGCTAATCTTCTTTCCACGGCCTCCACTAAAATTCTGATTAATGGGGAACCGGGGGAACAGATTCGGCACAGGAGGGGTCTTCGCCAAGGCGACCCACTATTCCACATGCTCTTCATACTGGTAATGGATGTTCTTAACAGCCTTTTCACCGAGGCCGAAGAGTTGGGTCTGTTGCAACCGCTCACTCGAGGAAATATAGGGCAACGGATTTCCCTCTATGCGGACGATGTTGCCTTATTCATTAGGCTTATAGAGGAGGAGCTGGATTTAACGACAAAAATTCTAGAGATCTTTGGTGAAGCCTCAGGTCTCCGGACTAATTTTCAGAAGAGTTGTGCAATCCCTATCAGATGTGACCCCCCTAGTGATTGAAACTATCTAAACTTCCATGGCTCGCACGATGGCTGATTTCCCGTGTACATATCTGGGACTTCCACTATCTGATAGGAAGTTAAGAAAAGCTGACCTTATGGCATGGATTGAAAGGATCGGAGATAAGCTTCCCAACTGGAAGGCAAACCTTATGAACATGGCTGGGCGAGCTATTTGGGTCAGGTTTGTGCTCTCGGCCCTGCCCATACATTTATTATTAGCTATCAATGTGCCCAAATAGTTTATTAAGGCAGTGAACAAGATCAGGAGAGGGTTTCTTTGGAAAGGGAGGCAAAATGTGAATGGCGGCTGTTGCTTGGTTGCATGGGATAAAACAGGGCCGGCTCTGTAATTCTGAAGGCCCATGGGCAAGTAAGAAAATAAGGGTCTATTGAAATAATTTTTAATATCAAAATTATAGTGGATAATAAAAATTATTTTTCATATGTATATCCATAAAACATAACAGTAGTATAATAAGAAAATAAGTACAAATATTTGTTTTTCTCTGAGCACAAGACATATAATTTTTAGGCAACATCTATATAAAGAAGTACATTGAATTATAAATTCATAAACCTAGCATCGTAAATAGCGTATATGACATACATACACAAAACAAAGAAGAAGAAAATTAGGGAAATATTAAGGATCATGGGCCCGGTGTTGGTGTGTTGCTTAATGTGACCGCGTGCACATCTATTGTTCGTGGCTCTTGCAGTTGCCGGTCGCCAGGCGTCGAGGAAATTGATCAGACCGGGGTCGTGCGTCGTTAGACAGGCATCGTCTAGAACCTAATAGGCGTCGACGTCGTGCGTCCATAGGCAGGCAGGGTGCCAGGGTTGCGACAGCGGCAAAAAACCAAAACGAGATGTCGAATAGTGTCTGTGCTAGCTCCCCTCGATGATATTTGACTTCCCTACGACTGGTCTGTACGCTTGTATGCAGTCACTTTCAAAGAATTGTTATGCCAAATATTAAATTATGTATACTAATTACCTAATTATTCTTGGGCCCCTCAGCTCCATGGGCCCATGGCGGTCGCCCTGTCTGTCCCCCCCTCTAAGCCGGCCCTGGATAAAATGCAGCGACCACTGGACCTAGGTGGACTAGGCATTCCCAACCTGGAGCTCATGGGATGGGCGCTGCAAGTTAGATGGCTTTGGTTCCGTAAAACGGACAGAAACCGTCCTTGGCATGCCCTAGAAATCCCAGCCCATCACTGTGTGATTGCCATGTTTCAAATTGCCATGGAATCTCGGGTTGGAAATGGCAATATCACTTTATTTTGGAGGGACAATTGGCTCACCGGAAAATCAATTTCTGAAATTGCTCCTTTGGTGGTGGAAGCTGTACCAGCCAAAATCAAAAATAAGAGGACTGTGGCAGAAGCAATGGCTGATCAAACTTGGACCAGAGACGTCCGTGGTGGCCTGTCGCTTCTTGGGCAGTTTGAATTTTTCTTGTTGGTAGATGCTTTACTTCAGGTCGTCCTGACTCAAGAAGAGGATGTACATGTGTGGAGATTAGACGCTTTGGGCCAATACACTTCTAAATCAACTTACAGGGCTTTCTTTAACGGATCGATCACGTTCGAAACTGGATGTAGGGCACACAGCTCAACTTTTACTTTTGCTCTCTTCATTATTCATTATACCATTCAAATAATTGATTACCAAACTGCACATAATAATGTTTTTTTTTTGCTTAATGCGTTGCTTGTGTAGGCACTGGCTGGTGGTGCCTACCACATCGGTCGCCGCCACGTCCTCCTAAGCATAGAGTAAACTGCTTCACACCCTATTCTCTGGAACACTGTAACAATCGTGACTGTGGCCATACGTGTAGCTCCAATGGCTTCCATCGCGGTGGCTACTGCAAACAAGACTATCACCCAATGTGCTGCTGCCATAGTTAGCAAAAAGATGTGTAAAGCATCCATCCATCTCGGGTGCAAATTAAATAAAAGATATGCTTTTATTTTTCTGCTAATAACAAGTGCTCTCGGTGCCTCTCGCTTGCTACCCCTTAAGCCCTGTTTGGAAGGCCGGTATTTGGGTCAAAACCTCTGTAAATTACAAGCCCCAAAATTTTTCCAGTGTTTTCCGAAATTGTTGCTTGGAAGACAGGTGAGCCCACTTATTTTACCTCTGTTTTAGGCCAAAACCGGCGCAAATAAAAAATCCTCTCTGTCGGCCCGACTAAAAAAACGAGAAGTATCGGGGCTCACGACCCCGAGTCGCGACTCGCGAGTCCTCCCCGACCGCGGTGACGGCGGCGCAGGAGGCCGATCCGGAGTTCCCGACGGTGGCGGCTGCCTCCTCCTCCTCCTCGCAGCCAGTTCCGCTCCCGCATCGAGGATCTGCAAGAGCTATCAGGGCGTCTCCCTCTTCCGGCCAGTCCGAGGGCGCCGACGAGCTCCCTGCCCCGCTACTACGACGGCGAGAAGCTCCACAGCGACGGCTAGCAGATCCGCGTCCACGGCAAGAGAATCAGCGGCGTCCCACCACTGCCTCCTAATTTCTGGTAACCAACCACCTCACTTCAGATCTACATGTACGTGAGCTATAAGAATGGAATCTGTACATGATGCATGCTTTTGCCACAGTTCGATTATACAAGAACATCACAAGAAAGTGTCATTGGTATTAAGTGTTTTATTCATATACATATGGAGGGAAGAAGGGCCACATAGGAACAGGCTTCCACGCCGTGTACAGTATGCTGCCATTTTACACTAGGATTATTCTTTTGGTATGTTTCCATTCTGCTCAGATTGGCATGGTAGGAATTTGGAAATATGAGGCCGCTGTAAATGCTGAAGCAGCACAGGGATATCTTCTGGCTGACGCTAGAACGGCAATCTTGCTTGCTCAGCTCATGGCAAGCAGAAGTTGAAGTAGAAGACTCCGAGCCCGGCCCCTTAATAAGCTATTATACTGATTCTCAAGGAGTCAATTGCGTTCACATAAGGGTTGATCGAGCACATTCTTATTGGTGTGGTGTCGTTGCCTGAGGCAGCCAAGGAGGTGCTAATCAACTAATCGTAATCCTGCTCGTTGGGCTTTCAATAAAGCTGGGTCTAAAAAAGAGGTATTGACTAGAAATTTTGGCCCTCTAGTTGATCAGAAATTTCTTGCGAGTAATATACATAACTATCTGGGTTCGGTTTTTTATTTGGGTCTGATTTTCCTTATAAACTACATCAATTCTCTTTTTTCTTCCAATAAAAATTTCAGTAAGCGAAAGCTTTCTCTGTCCCTTAAAATTTCATAATTATTCCTTAAAAAATACTAGACAGAATAACACATGCAATACTTCCTCTCTATTTTGCACAGGCATTAAAAATATCCACAAGCACAAGCAGATAGTGCTTTTGTTGCTTGCCTTTGGTGACTTGTGTGTTTCTTTTTCAGTGTGTCAGTGCTAATTTCCATAGTAGCTTGTTCTATCTGTGAGATGGTTGACCTGCTTCAAAGTGCAGAGTAGTTTATGCACAATGCATTGGTATTACTTGTTTATTCACAATTGAATTAGCTTATGAATTGTTGTGTGTATTGAGATCAAAACTCATTTGCTACTATGTAGATTCAAATATGTTTGTGCATATTGAGTTCACAGCTCTCCTTTACCCAAGTAACAAGTGCTTGCAATAACCATATCATTGCAATTAAAATCCTTCATGCTGCATTGCCTCATTTAATTATTATGTTCTTGAGTGCTAGTAGATACATTCAACCACTGGATATGGAAGATGACATAAGAACTGAAACTGATTCTGAGGAGGAAGACGATGAATTGATGATGCTCATTATTCCAGCACTAGTAGCTTCTACCAAAACCAAAACCAAAACCCCATGCCATACTTCAAAGCTTAGTGGCGTAGAATATACAAGTGAACTTCTTGAGGGCCATAAGCGTCGATCTCATCACAATCTTCGAATGGAGCCACGAATTTTCAAAGCACTTTCAGATTATCTTAGTTCAAGAAAACTTTTGTGGACCACAAGAGGGGTCACCGTAGAAGAACAATTTGCAATGTTCATGTACATGCTCGCTCGAAATGCAAGTTTTACTGCATTGTGTGATAGGTTTCAGCATAGTGGAGAAACAATACATAGGCATATTGCCGCATGCTTCAATGCAATTACCTCATTGGCATTTGATTCGTGAAGCCTCTATCAGCCGACACACATTGGAAAATACAATCTGATCCGCAATTTGCACCTTACTTTCAGGTAGATATAACACATGATTTTACAGTTTTAAATTCTACACGTATGTTATATATCTCAATTAGTAATAGCATTCCCCTTGCAGAACTGTTTAGGAGCTATAGATGGGACTCATGTCCCAATCACAATACGTGGGAGTGAGGCAACACCATATCGGAATAGAAAAGGAACTCTATCTCAAAATGTGATGCTTGCTTGTGATTTTAACCTGAACTTTGTATATGTTTCTACTGGATGGGAAGGTTCTGCATCAGATGCAGGGGTACTGAATTCTGCCATTAGATCTGGATTTCAAGTGTCGACCGGCAAGTACTATCTAGTTGATGGAGGTTATGCAAACACTCCATGCTTTCTAGCACCATACCGTGGAGTACGTTACCATCTCAAAGACCATGGGGGACGTAATAGCCGTCCAAGAGACTACAAAGAATTATTCAATCTTCGTCATGCTCGCCTTCGAAATCACATAGAGCGTGCTATTGGCATCTTAAAGATAAGATTTCCTATCTTAAAGGTTGCCACATACTATCCCATTGAAACTCAGGTGAAAATCCCAGCAGTTGCTGTTGTGTTACATAATATAATCCGAAGCCACAATGGTGATGAAGAGTGGTTAAGCAGTCAAGAACCTCTAATTGATCCTAGAAAATATGTGCCACTTCCCGATGATGATGATGATGATGAAGAAGAAGATGTTACACAGGTGAGCGGTCAAAGAAATGAAGGCAATGCAATGAGAGATGATATTGCTAAAAGGATGTGGGCAGATTATGAAAGAACTAGGAGACGAAGGGGGCAAAGAAGAGTAGCTAGATGATATTGATAGTTTATGATACTTGTACTATTTTTTATTATATATATCTTGTAATGTATTATACTTTATAATAATTATTGAAACATAGCATATCTCAAATCTTGCAAATCTGAAACTTTTTGTATCAATTACAATATTCAATTGTGTTATCGAGTTTAGTATGATATACTGACAGTACAATTTTTATTATTCTCAATTGTGTGTTTAATGGTTCATCTCAGAACTGATGGCACAAAGGGCAAAGTGGAGCTCTAAATATGAAAAGGGGCTTGTTGATGTACTTAGTCAGTACAAAACTTCTCATTATCGTGGACAGAATGGTTGGTCCTCGGAAGGGTGGAGACGTATCGCTCAAGATTTTAATCAACGATTTCCAGAAGCAAGATTCATGAAATCACAGATTCAAGAGGAGGCGCAATTGAAGAAGGAATATAAGGCCATCAAGTCCATTCTTAGGAAAAGTGCTGTTAATTGGAAACACGACACATCAATGATTAACACAACTGATGAAATTTGGGATGAGCTAAAAGAAGTAAGTTTGATTCAGAGCCTTTTTATTCAGAAATTGTTATTTCTCATAATTAACTCTGATCTTTTTTTAAATTTGACAGGAAGATCAAAAGTTAGGAAGGTATCAAAATAAGAGCTTTCCCTTGTATGAGTCCTTGGACCTGTTGTATGAAGGTAAGACTAGTGATTATATTTCTTCTATTTAAAGTTTGTACTGATTGTAAACAATTTGTTTTTTTAAGCTAACTTGATGTCTTAATAGGGCAACTTGCTGAAGGGAAGCATTGCTTTACTTCTAGCAAACCAAGACATACAAGTAGAATTGTAGAAGCAGAGAGAGCTCAAAGTACAGTTTTGGACTTCACTATCCAGAAGCCTCGAACTACAGGAAGCAATGTTAGAGGCCGTCCTGTTGCAGGTGATGATCTTGGAACGATTTCTCCAAACAGAGCGGGAGATTTTGGAATCACTGATGTGGAGAACGAGTATGTACCATATAAAAGGCAGAAGAAAGTATCTCACTCAATGGTAGAAGGTCAGAACATATTGACCTGTCAGATAATGATGATGAAGATGTAGGAAACCAGAGTGATGAGAATACAAGTTCAAGATCTGTAACGGTTGGACCAAACAAAAGAAGGACAAGGAAAAGAAATGATAGAAAACAAGTCCCACGTATTGAAGAATCTTTATCAGAATTTGTAAGCTTGAGAAAGGAGCAAGTTGCAGCGAAAGAGATGGTGAAAAAACAAGGGGAAGAGTTTTCAATCACAAGTTGCTTGGCAGTGTTGAAGGACATAAATGATGTGTCAGATGAGATAAGGATAGGAGCCTCAGATGTTTTCAAGGATGTATTAAATCGACAATTGTTTCTAGGCTATGAACCTAGACTCCGTGGTATGTGGCCGAAACGGGAAGTTAGCAAGTTTGAAAATCAATCAACATCAAGTAAGTTGTGGTTTTCAAATTAATTTCACTAAGAACTTCCTGCCATGCATGTTTTGTTTCTTCCATTTCATATTATGGCAAGTGCTTCCTTTGCATGCATTAACTCGTTGTATGGATGTTTCTCTCGTTGTGTGTTTAATGGTTCAGATGCAAGATATACCAAAGCATAATTTTTTTAATATAGTTAACTTGTCATTAAGCACAAGAACTTATAACATCGTTTCTTGTTTTTGGCAGATATGAATTGAAAATACAGGTGTTCTGGTTAGTGATGCATCTAGGCTCATTTTTTGTAAGGTGGTCACACGTGATTCAAGTATTTATTTGTTGGGTACCAAGTGCTTAATTACGGGTAATCAAACTGATGTGTTTCTACATAGACAATGTGGTTGAGACCCTACCTTATCTTCTCTATGTTTGAACATGATGTGGAAGGCATTTGCTTTTTCATGTACCGGTGGATAGTTTCAAAAACATTGCACATAAGCACCCTGTGGTGATGAGTTTGTCCCCTGGCTTTGGATCTGAATCTTTCAATCTGTTGCTGACTTCTTTAAAATTTGTTTTCATGGTCGTTCTTCATATGGCGGTTATAAAATTTGTATTTATGTTATTGTATCTTAGTTTGAGAGTAATATTATTTATATGAACTTTAATTTCTGGCTCTTGTTTGAGGTTGGATGTGGTATGTCGGCTTTGAGCTCTAATTTCATTCTTTGTTTTAAAATTTCAATGCATCATGCATGGTGGTTCGCTCTCAGTTTGCTGTCTTTGGTTATTGTTGTTTGCATAATCTATTCAAAAGTAAACACAAAGTCTAGACAAACAAGCATGCAGCAAAGCGTTGAGGCATATACGCATATACCAATTAGCTAGACCAACGTGGCCTGTAAATCATTGTGTTGGATTTCTCCTTTACCCAAACAGCTATTTCCAAGGGTGAAAAGAAACACCTGTATTCTTTGTGCACAATGTTTTACACCTGTAAACCAATTACAGGTTCAAAAAATTACTAGACTGCCAACAGGCCCTTATAAGTAAATACGTTGTACTGGGTCACACTGAGTATGATTGAACGTTTTCCCAAAAAAAACACAGTATGACTGAAGGTATCATGCATGTTCAGCGATTCCTCCTATCAGGTGCAAAGCTGTTCTAGTATATTAAACATCACTAAGGGGTGAGATGTTTAAGAAAAAAACTAAAAGGTAAAAAGAATTCCTAGATTCCAATAGAACATGCAAACGGCAATGTGTCTCTAGTCCTCTACATATCTATATACTACCTAAAATTACGTGAGATCCTCCATGCTGCCTCCCTGTGGTCTGGCATCAATTCAACATGACAAAAAACGGTTTTGTGTAGCCACTTTCCGCTCCATCTTCCCAAACCCACCCCCCCCCCCCCCAACACACACACCTCTCCCCTACTCCCTCTTTAATTTTCCACGTGCACCCCTTCTCTCTTCCTCATACACCTCCACCTCTTTAATTTTTCATGTTCACCACCTCTCTCTTCCTTAAGCACCTCCTCTTCCTCCTCCTCATCCTCTTCCTTTTCAGGATGCAGAGATAGGTTAAATTATCCGAATTCGTATTTGGTAAAAACATTATGGATATCCATATTCGTATTTGTTTTTAATGAAAATGTTAAATGGATGTATTCATATTCAATTTTACATATTTTCTCTATTCGATTCCATATTCGTATTCAACAAAAATGTGGACTATCCGACTTTATTCAACACTACCTGTATCCGTGTAGAATAAAGTAGTGATAAAGTCATCTAAAATTAATTTGATGACTAATTAACAATTACAAAATGATATTAATATAATATCGTTACCTAAAAATGATGTACATCATCTAAACTATTAAAAATAACTAATAAGTAATTATGTTAGTCTAATATTACTAGTGATATACAATAATAAATTTTAATTAATATTAATATGTCTATTCATGTTAATTTAAAATATATTATATTATTTTTAATGAATAAATTTTATTTACTCACTAGTAGTAACATATTTTTTTACTCATCGATGAAGAAAATCTATCCGTTTTGTATTCGTATCCGATAAGATTCGTATTTGTATATATTCCATAATATTCGTATTCCTATTAGAATTTAGATTAACATGTGATAATAAGTGACATCTGTATCCGTATCCTTTCATATCCGATTTGAATCCATCCTTATGAATAGAGGATCAACAAATTGTGCTAGTTACATATTTTAATATTCCTTGTTATTCTTCATTGGGGCAACCCTAGGTGAGGATTCCTAACATTTGCCCCCTAGTTTTCTCAAATTGATCATTGCACATGTTTTTAAATTTTCATATAGATGAATCTGGTTAGGGAATTGTTTTTTCTAGTGTTACCATGCGGTTTTCTCCCAATCTCTGATCACTCACTGCTGGATCTTGAGTTCCCACCAGCAATGACGAGTTGATGACTACAGAGTATGTCAAACGTCAAATAATTAATTTTGATGTGAGTATTAATAAATACAACAATTTTATTGTAATTTTGAAACTTTCACAACAATTGAACTATGAAGATTATCAGTGTACGAAAATAATTTTGAAACTTTTGCAAGCTTTTTTTTCATCCATCACATTTTTGTGACACCTCCTTAATCATTACTCAAAACATAAGTATGATTGTTTTAGAGAAATTTTAAGGTGCTTCTTTTTTTATGAGCCGTCCATCCGACGAAATCTAATGGTGGAAGTATCAGGAAGTTGTTATGGGGAAGTATTAGGAAGTATCTAATTGGTGGGACCCACACCAACATTTAGTTAATTTTTTAGATGGTGGGAATATCAAAATGTACTTCTCAATAGTACCCAATACTTCTCAATACTTCCCAATACTACAAATGCACCGTAAAAAATCTCTTGTTTTTAACAATTTTGGAGGATTTATTACAAATTACACATGAAAACATCAAAAGAGACATCACTTTTCATGCTTGAGAACTAACATTTGTTGATCTAAGGAGAAAAAGAATAGGAAATGAAAATGCAGTAATGTGAAAAGAAAATGAATGGAAGAAAACAGAAAATATGAAAAGAAATTATAAATGTTGTAATTATGTTCCTCGTTACATGAAACTTTCTTAATTTCTTGGTCAGAACATTGTTGATATCAGTCTTATTCTTTTCAACCATGAGCAATAAGATAATGAGAACCTCATTTGTGCCTTGGGATAAAATACACTCTCCACTTATACAATCATGTACACCTATCAGAATGTATGTGTTCATCTCTCTCTTTTCTAGCATTATTTTCATGATCTTTTTGACAAGCAGCCAAAAAATATTCAATAGATCGCTATCTTAGTCTGATGATATTTCAAATATAATATACTTGTTAATCCTTAATATTGCCACTTTTACGGTCGACACTATAGTATGCAATCATGCTAATGTAACTGATGGTGCTCGAGGGAGCATGCTTCGCGCCTCCAGATGAAATTGGATGGTACTTGCACCGAGTACCATAACAAAATCCAGAAGGTCACGGCCCAGAAGGATGATGTTGTCGAGAAGAACAAAGTGTTGCACCGCAAAAAGAATGGTAATGCCTTGTTGATCACAACTACCCAAGTGCTTATTTCTCAATCTTCTAGTTGTACCATGACACTATGTTTGTTATAGAGCTCGAGAAAGCCGTGGAGCAACTGGAGGGATCTGTGACAGACTTGAAGTACACCATCTACTGAGAGAAGACTGCTCGCAAAGAGATGGCCCGGGAGCTCGAGGTGCTGAATATTAAACTTGAGCAAGAACTGCAGCTCCGCTTCGACGACGAAACTGATCTGGTGACATGTATACAGTCACTCAGGAGGCTGAACCATGAGAATGAGGCCCTGAAGAAATCCCTCAAGAGAAGTTGATAGAAGTTGCATAGCCTGTGGCAGATCTCTTTGAGCCTTGAAAGCCTGGAGTGGAAGTGCGGTCATTGTTGGGCCGACTACGAGACATCATAGGCAAGCTGCTGATATGTGCAGAGGTTGGAGAAATCCATCCCGAACCAAGTGCTCAACTTCCTGAAGTCCTTCTACCCGAAGGTGGATCGGGGGGTAATTGTTGTTGTTGATGGTGTGGCCACCGACTACTCTGACGAGAAATTTCAGAAACTTATGCAAGAGACGGCGCCCATTGCAGAGAGGGTTGCTCAGTGCCTCAAGCTGCAGTAGTTGTATATGTAGAGAAACACTGTAGGAATAAGTGTAATATAAACAAGTCGGATGTAGTGACTATAGTAATTGCAGGAGAAATATTCAATTATCTGTATCCCCTTGTGTTGTGATGAAGCCGTGTACTCTGTTGTGGATCACGTAATGAAATCCATAGAGTTAGGCTGCAAAACAGAGTAGTCGAGTAGTGGTGGTACTCGCAGGTTGTATTGTTAGCAACACGCTTGGAGTTGCAGATCCCCAAAGTGTTGGATTCCAGAGAACCCGGGTAGTCTTAGGAAGACCAGGAAGGAGTAACATAGGACTCCGTTGTAGTCGAGTAGTGTAGAAACCACCTGTGGACTCCTTTCCCAAGGGGAGTTGAGCTTGTGAAGCCCTGTCGTATACTAGATACGACGGAGAACCAGATCGCCAACACTGAAGGTGCGTTCCTTGACATTGCGATCATAGCGGGCGGATTGGTTGAGTGCAGCGTAGCGGGCTTCTTCTAGACTGATAATATTGACCCTCCCGACTTCTTTTGTGGCGCCTTCCTCGTGTTTCTCGACTATGGGAAACTTCCACATGACATTAGTAGGTAGCACGGCTTCGGAGCCATAGACTAGAAAGTAGGGCGATTGCTCCGTGGGCTTGGTTGGCTGAGTACAGAGCCAACAGAGTATGTTGGGTAGTTCCTTGAGCCACATGCTGTCTTTAGTGTTGGAGATATCCTTCAGTCGCTTCTTGAGAGCATCAAGTACCATCCCTTTGGCATGCTCCACCTTGTCATTGGCCCACGGGTGAGCGATGGAGACGCACCAAGCGTCAATTCCGTTATTTTTGTAGTATTCTCAGAACTGGTGGTTGTTGAAGTTGGAGCCTGAGTATGTGATGATGCAGTTCATGAACCCGTAATGATGCACAATCTCATCAAAGAGGTCGAGTACCCTGTCAACCTTGGGACATGTGACAGGTTTGACCTTGATCCACTTAGTAAACTTGTTGACAACCACTAGAACTTTGTTGAATCCTCCTAGGTTTTTGGTACAGGACCAATCATGTCGAGCCCCTAGTAAGCAAATGGCCAAGCACCTTTGGGCTAGTTCTTCTACATCAGCCAATGCGGTAGGTCAACAGAATGCTTCTTTGAAAGCTTTGCTCAAGATGGTCTGGGAAGACGCGTGATTCCCGTAGATCCCTTTGTTTATTTCTTCCAAGATGTCATTTTCGTCTTCTCGAGAGACACACTTCATGAGTACGTTAAATGTCACTACATGAAAACCTCAAATAGGTCATGCAGCATTTGTAACGGGCCCTTAACACCTGTTACATCCACCCACATCTGTAACGGTTGTTGTTTGGCGACCGTTACGTATAAGTGCGCCAGGACGACCCGGAGTTGGCCTCCACAACACCCGTTACCAATGTGGGCTGCTAGTAACGGGCTTCTTAAACGCCCATTACAAAAATTCTTTGTAACAGATGTTAAAAGAGCACGTTACAAATGTCAAACCTATCGGTAACGGGCTTGTAAAGTCCGTTACCGATCAATGCCCTATCAGTAACGGGCTGCTTAAGTCCGTTACTAATCGTTGTCGTATTGGTAATGGGCTATAAAGTCCGTTACCGTTAATTCCGTATTGGAGACGCATGCTTGTAGGATGCATCTCCTTTGATTGCAACCCAGGGTCGTCTTTTCTCTCACATCGGAGATGCATGTTGTTATCTCGTCTGTGACTTCTCCTTCCGACACCACTCGCTCTCTCTCCGCAGAAGGTCACTCCTATTCCGACAACAACACTCGCTCTCTCTCCTCAGAAGGTCACTCGCTCGATCTGTGTGCTCGGATGTCCCCGTCGGCCTGTCCCTTTCGCCACCGCCAGCTGCGCGCACTCTGAGGATTGTGCTTAATTTCTCTCCTCAGAAAGCCGACGCTGCAGCAAGCCGGCCGGCCGCGCGTGCGTGACGACGAAAGGGGCCAGAGCGGACGTTGACCGTGCTGTCCTCCTTGCTGTCGCCGCGGCCGCGACGCCGCCTCCGATCCTCCTCCTCGGCCGCGCTCGCCTCGTAGAAAGTCCTCGTCAAGGTGGAAATTAATTTGCCCCTTTTATTGAAATTCTTCAACTGTCTTTTTGTGTGATGAATTATGCTCATTTGGTGTATGGAATGCAGATGGCGTCTGCTGCTCGGGCTTGGATGTACAGACAACCCCAAGAAGATTGGGAGAATTTCTTAAGTGGAGTCAATGGTTTCCTAATCAAGCAGAGGCGGATATGAGAAACTGTGGTGTTTAGGCAATGCTTTGCCCATGTATTGATTGTCTCAACCAAAAGAAATTCGCACAACGGGAAATCATTTTTCATCATTTGGTCACACGTGGTTTCACAAAAATTACACGTGTTGGAATAAATATGGTGAGGAAGGCCTTAATGAACTCGAAGTAGGCTGCCTAAATGAAGGTGAAGTGCGACACCATGCTAACCATGATGAAGACCTTGATGACAGTGGACTTTTTTGTGACGCCCCAGGATTTTAATTAACCCTAATCGTCGATCAACCCGGCTGACAGTGGTCAAATCACGGTTAACCTGGGTCCTCACCTCGAAAAACTCACCAACCAACTCTAATGACCCCTTTGGTCTAGTGGACACACATGTGGGGCCAACCCTCGGTCAAAGACTTGGTCAAACCCCACTTAAACCCTAGTATCCATAGATGTCTTTCGGAACTTTTGCCGCGTTCTCCAAATTTCATCTAAACACTTCAAAATCTACCTTTATGAAAGTTGTCCAGCTTGTTGAGGGACACAACTTTCATGTAGATTGGCATTTAAAATTTTGAGTGGAAAAGCATGAAAAACTTGCCCAAAAGTCAGTATCTCCTGTTCATGGAAATTGAGTGACATTCAAAGTTGGCAACCTTTTCCTGCAAAATCTATTGAGAAAAACCCTATCTAGCCTTTTTCAAAGTGGTAGAGGGTTGCTAGATCTACAACTTTCGTATTCATCGATTGGTGCAGTTCTATTCAAAAAATTGAGATACGTGTGCTCAAACATCGGGTCAGCAACACAAAATGGGTCGGCCACTACGTCGAACCACGACGCCGCGCCCACGGCGTGCGCGCGCCGTGCCCTTAGCGTTCGCGCCGGTGCGCCACCCGAGGCGTCCTCCGCCCGAAGCCGGCCGCAACCCCGGGCCGTGCGGCTCCGAGGCCGCCCGCGCCCCGTGATGCGCGGGAGTCCGCGCGCCGCGCCACGTGCGGCGCACCTGCGTGCCGTGGCCGGCCGGGACGCGCCCCCCTTCGGTCCCGGCGGTCCGTCCCGTGACCTCCCTCCCTCGTGCGCCGTACCACGGACGGAGCATCACGCCGTCGTCACCGCCGGCCGGGTTGTTCCCCTATTTAAGCGCTCACTCGCCTCTTCGCGCCGCCCGACCCCGCTCCCCGCCGCTCTCCCCGCGCCGCCGTGGCCGCCGCCGGCAAGCCGCCGCCTTGCTTCGTCTCCGGGCCACCCCGCGCATGAGTAGCATCCCCTAGGACCCGTAGCATCATCCCAAGCCACGCATTGCCGGCCGTGCGCCCTTCCCTCGCCGGAGCCCGACCCGCCGCGGCCGCCGCCACCGACCATCGCCGAGCACCCACGCCGGCGACGTCTCCGCCCAAACCACGGCCACCAACCGACCCTAGGTGAGCATGTGGTCGACCCCGAACCCTCCCCCGGCCGGGAGCGCTGCCGGAGCTGCCGGAATTCCGGCGAGCCCGCCGCCCCGTGAGTCTAGGGACCCAATTGCTTGGCCCCAAATCTTTCCAAGGGCCTCAGCGCAAAATTGCATCTTCAATAGTATACCTCTTTTGCTGAAACTTGTAAAATGTGTAGACAATCATAGAAAATTCAGAAAAATGCAAACTCAATTTTTTTGGATTCGTTGAGAAGGGTACTACAACTTTTGTTATACTCACATGGTCTTATTCTTGATATTCTTAGCATGAAAAATAGGAATGTGAAAAACCTAGATCTGCCATAACTCAAAATCCATAAGTCCCATGTATCTAAATTTTGGATATGTTGTGTGTCATGGTATCAGTAGCTTTTGTGCCAAAAATTGCACAAAGTTATGAAGTAAATATGTTTATATGAATTGTTTTCCATTTATGCAGATTCTGCCTAGATGATTTTTGTAGCTAAAAATATTTATGTTTTTGTGCCCAACTTGTGCATGCTGTCTTGTTATGCTAGGATACATCTCTGGTGAATTAATCACAATTTTTGATTGATCAGAAGTAATTATTCTTAATATGTGCATGTTTTACTTTGTAATTTGATGAAGCAAGATCAGTAGTGATTCTAGGTGTGCTTGCTAATTTTCTAAGATGGTTTAGGACCAGAGAACATGTGTGAGGAAGTTAGGAGCATTTGGATGCTTATTTATTTTTGTATGCATTTAACTTGAATTGCTATCTAGCTTTTGTTATTTTCAGAGTAATTAAATTTCTAGTTGCCCAAACCTTATATGTATGTTCAGAGGCCTAGCATGGGTATGTTGATGCTCCAGAAAGGCTTTACTGAATTTTTTATGTGATTATTGTTTAATAAAATCTTGGAAGCCTTTTCATAGGTTAATGTTGGATTAAATTAGGAAAATGCCTTTTACTTCTTTTACCCTTTTGTGAAAAGTTTTCCAACTTAATTAATGGCTAAGAATACACCCTTGCTGTTGAAGAATTAATTTATAAATAATTGTCTTTGTACACACCTTTACTAGTGAGAGGTAAAAGTATTAAACCTTCACATGAAATAACAAGTATAAAAGAAAACATTAATTCAAGTGTGTAATAAAAGAATGAAACACATATCAATAATAACCTTCATAAAAATGAGTTAATAGTTAATTAATTGTTAAGGTGAATATGACCAACAAGAGTTGGATAAGTTAAAAAAATCTATCACATCACCTGAACCCTGCACGGCATTCCGTGTAGATCTTCCTGACGGTGACTACTCGCTCGTCCCGAAAGCTGAGGAAGGAGAAGCGGAAGCTACTCTACAGTACGTGGAAGTACTCGACAACACCGAGGGTGCTTAGGCTAACTTAGCTAATGAAGGCAAGCCCCGGTGCATATGACCCAGCTTTTCAAATTAATATATACTTATATATGGATGTTTGTGCATTTAAGTCTGGAGTTGTATGGAACCTTAGATGCATGATCCCTAGGAACTTGTGCCCTTACTAGTATGATAGGTCGATATATAGCTGCTAAGCTATAGGACCGTTACAAGTCGGGTGATGACGTCACTCGCGAGAATAGGTTCCTAGATAGGAATCATAAGATCTCCTTAAACGGATTGCTCATGTGGTAAGAGCATGGGATGTGAACTCCGGTCCAATGGCTATTGTGGGTTAAGTGTTTGAACGTACTAAGCACTTGTCGGGAATGGGACCGGTAAGCCTAGTACCTTAATGAGGCGGCGAGGGATCTTACTATTACTCATCTTGGGATGCGTCTCACGGCTAGCTACCGGTGGTGTATGGTGAGTCCGGGTGCCTCGCGGGGTATTTCGGATAGCCTGCACCAAAGACTGTAAGATTTGATCCCGACCCAAAGAGTTTTGGGAACCTCTTGGTGGTTGTCCTCGCGGGGGCATCCTACCGTGTGTTTAGGTCCACCTTGCAAGGTTTGAATCAATCGATTGTCGGCCTCTCGCCGTTATCTGAGACTACTTACTCCACTAGTCTTGAGATCCCTAATGATGGACGTTGATGAAGTTTATGCTTGATTAATTGTATGGTACAACCTTGTCTGTACTAGATGGCAAACCTAGTAAAGCTTAAACCCAATAGAACTTGTGCTAAAATCTTGAAAGTAAGGACACACTCTTTGTTACTTTTCAGCAAAAGAAACCCAGTGGCCAAAAGCCTTTCATGTCTAGAGTTGGTGAAGTAGTCAGCACCGACGGGTAAGTCTTGTTGAGTATTAGTATACTCAGCCTTGCTATAATATGCTGATCCAGGTAATGCTTTCGGTGATGTGTGGCCCGGAGAGATCCCGCCCGGCTGGGAGCTGGAGTGGGTGGAGGATGACGACTGAAGGCATCATGGCTGGCCTCCCGTGGTGTTCTCGCTTTCCGCTTAGTTTAATTCCGCTGTTTCGAAAACTCTGAACTTCGTCGTTATGACAAAAACTTCGGTTTGTAATAATTACACCCTTCGGGCTAATTCGGATGTTAATGATGTTATATCTCTGGACTCTCCTTCGTGTGAGTTTTAGTGCATATATATCGATCCTTGTTTCTATATAAGTGATTTACCGGGTGTTAACCCGGAGACTAACGACGGGATGATACTTTATTACTGCTTAATGACCAAAGTGGAAATCATTTTTCATCATTTGGTCACACATGGTTTCACAAAAAATTACACGTGTTGGAATAAACATGGTGAGGAAGGCCTTAATGAACTCGAAGCAGGCTGCCTAAATGAAGGTAAAGTGCGACACCATGCTAACCATGATGAAGACCTTGATGACTGTGGACTTTTTGAGGGAAATGAACCATTATTCCTACCAAATGTGTTGAGGCCTGAGGATATCACTAATCAAGAAGTTAGGGGCTTCGATGATGGTGAGGTGTTGCAACATGTGCACAAGGTTGATCAAATGTTGCGGGATGTTGAGTTTCAATGAGTGTACACACCTTCTGAAATAGCGAGGCTGAAGCAGTTCACTGAAGATTCAAAGAAACCCTTCTATCCTGATTGCCAGAAGTACTCTCACCTTTCTGGTGATCTAAAACTTCTGCAGCTTAAGGCAGATCATGGTTGGAGCAACAAAAGTTTCAAACATCTATTGGATGTGCTTAGAGACATGCTACCTGAAGGAAACCAAATAGCAGAGTCTGTCTATGAGGCGAAGAAGATAATCTGTCCTCTGGGAATAGAGGTTGAAAAAATCCATGCATGCAAGAACAGTTGTGTATTGTTCCGTGGAGATTATGCAGACCTTGACAAGTGCCCCAAGTGTGGCTATGATCGTTACAAGAGGAAAAAGGATGGTGGAGATGATGATAATAATGCTGATGACGAGAACGAGCCCGGCGAGATCAGAGGCAAGAAGAAGGCTAACAGAGGGGCTCCTGTGAGGGTGGTATGGTATTTTTGCATCATTCCTCGGCTGAGAAGATGGTTCGCAACACGAAAGGAGGCCCAACTCTTGCATTGGCATGAATAAGGCCGAAAGGAGCTTAATTATAAGAAAGATGGCAAGTTTAGGCACACCGCAGATACAGCGCAATGGGCTAACATTAATACCAACTTCCCATGGTTTGACAACGCAAGGAGCATATGGTTTGCTATGAGCATAGATGGCATGAACCCATTCGGTAACCAGAGCTCAACACATAGCACCTGGCCTGTCGTGTTATCGTTCTACAACCTTCCACCTTGGCTATGCAAGAAACAGAAATATATGATGCTGACAATATTGGTCTCCGGGCCAAAGCAACCTGGCGACCGTATTGATGTCTACTTGAGGCCACTAGTTGATGACTTGAAGATATTGTGGAAGCCTAGTGTGTCGGAGGTTTGGGATGAGTACAAGCGTGAGGAGTTCACAATGCATGGCATGTTGTTCGCCACCATAAATGACAACCCGGCTCATCGCAACCTCTCTGGCCAGAGTAAAAGGAAAGGTGCAGCTTGCCCACACTGCTTGAAAGATACTTGCGCAATATGGCTAAGACAATCAAAGAAATACATATTTAATGGGCACCGTCATTTCCTCAGCAAGAAACATCCATACCGGGCCATGGATTGTCAGTTTAATGGGGAAAAGGAGAATCGAGAGGCGTCATTGCATGTGACTGGAGATCTGGTCCACTTGAAGGTCAAGGACATCAAAACTATCGAGGAGTTACCCAAACTGACTGAAAAAACCCTTAGAAAAAGAAAGAAACGAGATGGTGAAGAAGAAGGAATGTGGAACAAGAAATCAATTCTATGGGAGCAAGTATTGGCTGATGTTGGATGTGCGTCATTCGATTGACAACATGCACGTCAAGAAGAATGTGTGTGAAGCTACTTGTGGAACATTGCTACAACAGAAGTCCAAAGGAAAAGATCATAAAAGTGCAAGGGAGGATCTTAAAGAGCTGCCATTAGGTCGGAGCTTTATGCAGAGGAAACAGAGACGGGGACGAACCTTCCCGTTGCTGCAACCACCTCGTCAAAGGCAGAGAGAAAAGAATTGTGTCAGTTTTTGCATGATTTCAAAGTACCTTCAGGCTACTCATCAAACTTCAAGAGGCTAGTGTCAGTGAAGGACATGAAAATGAATTTCAACTTGATGAAATCTCATGATTGCCATGTGTCGATGACAGCTCTTCTTCCTGTTGCACTTAGAGGTATCAAGATAGAACTAGTTCGCGACACGGTCATGAGCTTGTGTTTATTCTTCAATGCAATAGAACAGAAGGTGATTGATGAGGAAAAACTATTGGACTTGGAGAGGAGGCATTTAGAGACCCTATGACTGCTTGAAGCTACCTTCCCACCATCATTCTTTGATCTCATGCTGCATCTAACCTTTGATCTCATGCACATCTCGCGAGGGAAATCTGGTTCCTTGGCCCATCTTACCTTCATTAGATGTTTCCATATGAGAGGTTCTATGGATTCTTGAAATCATTGGTACATAACCGGTTATTTCCGGAGGGAGCCATTGTTCGTGGCTACGAGACCAACGAAGCATGGAGTGGGCCATGGGTTATATGGACCCACAAAACCCCATTGGTGTGCCTCGCTCACGGCATGAAGGTAGGCTTTTAGGTGTTGGGACCATGGGGAAAAGGTCAGTCACTCCGGATGCAGATGCCTTGCAAAAGGCTCATTTCACCGTGATACAACAGCTGCACCTAATTACACCATTTGCCAATGAGCACAAACGACAACTACGTGAAGACAACCCTAACAGTGGTAGGGCTTGGCTTGCAAAGATGCACATGCAAGGTTTCAGTAGGTGGCTCCGAGATTATGTAGAGACATGCAGCAATAATGTTGTAATTACCGACGAGATAAGGAATCTAGCAGCGGGGCCATTGTTCGCTGTTACAAAATATGAAGGAATGGATATCAATGGATACACGTTCTACACCATGACACAGGATAAAAAGAGCGTTTATCAAAATAGTGTTGTGCGTGTATAGGCCGTCGTTGACGATAGTCATGACGATGATGATGACACAGAAACATACACATATTATTGTCAAATAGAGGAGATATTTGTCACACCCTAAAATTTCCAATTTCAGGATGTGAATAGAGAGAATAATTAAATAACGATTTTATCATAATTTTAAAAATTTTCCCAACATTCATTTTCTTTACAGGAAATATAGTATAGGAAAAATCCATCGTTTGATTTTCTAAATTAAATAAAAAGTTATGTGTGTTGCATTCATGCTGATGCATCTAGTGGTTCTTGAGTGCAAAAGGTTTCAAAAAATGTGTTTGGGAGCTGTCCAAAAGCTTCCGAGAATTTTCCGGATTTTTCTGGAATTTATTCTCATTTTCCATGAGCTATTTCTATTTATTAGAAGGCTTTAAAATCTTTTTCATGAGCTCCCAATGTTTTATTTGGATTGTTCATGTCTTAATCTAGCTCTAGGAATTTTCCTCGAATTTTTGGGATTTTCTGACTATTTTTCGTGCTTTAAAGTATTTTCTGAACTTTTTCTCGAATTACTTTTGCACACGAAATGTTTCGGAAAAAAAGAAAAAAAAAGAAAACCTATCCTATTCCTAACGGGCCGAGCCCGGGAGGCTCGAACCGGTCCGCCCGCCCCGCCTCGACCTCGGGCCCGCCAAGGCCCATCGCGAGGCCCCGGCCGCATGGCCGGGCGCCGCCGCCGCTAGCCTGGGCGTGCGTGCCCGGGCCCCCCGCCCGCGCCCCTTTAAAGGGAGGCCGCGAGCCGCCCCGCGCGCGCCGTGCCTAGGGCGCCGACGCGGCGCACCGCCGCCCGCCTCGCAGGAGCCTACCGCGCCGCCGCCGCCAGACCGGACCTACGCCCTGTACAGAGCCGCACCGGCGTTGACTCGAGATTTCCGGCCGACTCCGTCGATCCCCGCTGCCGGTGAGCACATCCTCGAGACCCCCTCGATCCTCTCTTTCAATTCCGCGCCTCGGTCGAACTCATAGCGCCCCTGACCGCCGGCGATTTGAACCAACAGGGCTGCCGCCCCCTCCCTGCTCGCTTCTGGCCAAAGGAAGAAGAAGGCCGGTTTGCAGATTAACCCCTCTCCTTCCTAGTAATTTTTTAGATCTTTTCTTGAGTCTTGCACCTTTCCTCGAAAACCCCCTGGAGAGATTAGATCCTTCAGATCCAGTCCACCCCATGAATCTTGCGTGAAGGCCCTCTGGTTTATGTACATAATTATGTATATGCCCTGAGTTTTCGCAGAAAAGTCCCTGGAAGTTTCCAATCTCTGCAGCAAGGTCCCTAATCTTGTTTTCTCCCTAGAATCTTCGTTTTAGCTCCGTTTTAATCCGTTCAAGTTGCGTTAGATTCATAATAATGTGAAGCACGCATTAGTGGTGTATTTTCACCATGTTTTGTTTTCTGAAAATAAAATTAATATTAACTTTGATTAATGTCTAGTTATACATGTCTTTTCCAAATAAAAGTAATATAGATCTATACATCGTTTTTCATAAGCAAATTTAATTTGATTAATGTTCCTATCACATGTTTTTGTACATAAAAGTTAATTAGATCTTTATCTCGGTTTTCGTAAACCAAATGTTAATTATTTTAATAGTTAATTAATCTTTTCTAATTAAAATTTGATTAGGCTTTTACAACGGCTTTTATAATAAATATTAATTTGATTAATGCCAATACCATAATGTTTTTAATAATAATATAATCTACTCGAATTACAAAGTTTCGTTTAGATTGTTCATATAGTTTAGTTTTTCTAAATTAAATGTTTAATCGGTTTAATCAATATATGAATCTTTATTAATAAAACTTGACTAGTTCTTTACACCGGTTTCGTAAATAAAGTTAATATTGCATTAATGTCAACATAGGGTATTTTATTTCTGAAATATTCTTTATATTTGTTTTGTTAATTAAAATGAACCTAGCTCATAGCCTTGCTCTCTCATAAATGCAAATGGCTCGTTAGACATTCTTTTCTCAGCTCAATCTAAGTGTGATCTTTCCGGACCTTGCTCAATCTTCCGCGACCATCTCTTTAAAGCTAACCATGCCTTTCCAAGCACCCTTTGTGTTCTTTTGTGATCCATCTAATCGAGCCTATCCTTTAATGTGTTCTTTTAAAGTTTTCTTTTGGTTCGTGTTTTGTTCTTAGTATGTCTGTTTGTTTGTCTGCCTTGTATGTTTGTGCCCGATGCTTGATGCGCTTAGAGTGAACGTCGTTCGAGAAGTTGAAGAGCAAGAGGTGAAGATATTCTGAGCAACTGCTTTGATTAAAGGCAAGTGTGTCCTTGATCTTTGTCCCAATAACTATGATTAATCACTTTGCATTGCTTTGCATTAATATTGATGGGTCCTATTAAGCTTTGTCTAGTCTTTATCATCACCCCTTGTCAACCTGGGTTTATCATTTATGTTGGGTAGCTATGCTTAGTTGCTATACCTGGGTTATGGTGGTTTTAATGGACAATAATGATGAATCATGCTATACCTTTATGTTATATCTTTGTTTGCTTAATACAAGACCATATGCTTAATCGGAACATGGAGAACCACCCAGGAAAATCGTACAACCACAAGGCACATGGCTCTGCCATGGCTGAATAATTAGAGACTTTAGTGTTGTAGCAACCTTACCTGGAAGGGACAAATGGGGAGGCGTTGACGGAGTATAGACTCGCTCTAGTAGGGAGTTGGGCTTTGCTAAGACACGGTACCTACTAGGGGACTTTATGCCCCGCTTCATCCTGAAACCTAGTGGGTTGTTGCGCATTGGAGGATCTTCGTAAAGGCCTCGTAGCGTCCCTATGCAATCACACCTCGGTAGTGTGGTATGATGCTTGGCCAGCATCGCATGGTTGGGTTTAAAGTTCTTCGGGACTTTTACGCGACTTGTGGGTAAAGATGTACAACCTCTGCAGAGTGTAAAACTAATCGATTAGCTGTGCTTACGGTCAAGAGCGGCCTGGACCCTCACATGATAACTGAACTTGAAGATGAACTTAAATGGTGCTATCTGGTCGTGCTGCCATGTGCTTATGGCGTACCTCTTATCTTTTGCTTAATGAGGGTTGGTATAAACTTACACTTTATTAGTAAACAGGTTCTAATAAAATTTGACCAACTAAAATTGCTTAAATGCTTATAGCCCAGTCCACTATAAAGCCTTTGCATTCATATCTTTCTCCACACTTGCTGAGTACGACAAGTGCTCACCCTTGCTATAAACATTGTTGCTCAGAAGGAGGAAGCTGCTCTGAAGTCCTGTGAAGATGTTGCTGGTGCTAGGCGTACGCAACCCCCAGTCGACTGCCTGTGAAGTTTGGTGCCTTCGTTTCCAGGATAACGCGTAAATCTCTGATAATCTTTCTTTTTCTTACGTGATACTATTTATGTATTCACTTATATGTCACTATATGCATGAAACTCGATCCTGACATGCATATAGGTATGCACTTGGTTTCCTTCAGAAAATCGGGTGTGACAATATTGGAGCTTGATTATGTAGGATTGAAGGTAGCCTTGTTTCGGTGTAGATGGGTCACCAATGGGAAGAGAGCTGTGAGCAAGGACAAATATGGTTATGATAGTGTTGATCTCCGGGTCTTTGGTTACAAAAATGAGCCGTTTGTCTTCGCCAACGATGTTGAGCAAGTGTTCTATGTACCTTACATTGCAAAGAAGAACTGATTTGTGGTTATGCCTGGAAAAAAAGGATTGTGGGGATTGAAAATGTTGTTGAGGAGGAATACAACCAGTTTGACAAAATTCTATCCTTTGACACTTCATACAAGCCCCAACTCTTGGGAACTAACAAAACACCGTACTTGCGAAGAGATGAGGACCAGGAGCGTCCCAGTGGTCGATGGATGACCGCTCCTCAGTGATGAGTGATTGACAACGGGTGTTGGACTGACTCTTGGCTTAGTGCGCAGGTGTAGGCTGCGGCCTAGTTCGTGTTGTTGCAGGTGAATAACGGGCGCGAAAGGTCTTCAGCCTTGAGGGGCCTCCGGAGATGGAGAGACAAGTAGGCTCGGTTCGAGGGACCCGGTGGACAGCGGGACTGGGTGCGGGCCACATGGTGGCGACACGAGCAAGACGAAGTCATGGACAGACGAGCCGGTGCATGGTGGCGGTCGAGTCAAGTGGTTTGGCGGGAGGCCGGACCGGGCACGCGGGGTTTGGTGGTTTGCCCACAAAACCATCGGCGGGCAGTTTCTTGGTTTGGGCCTCAAAACCAAGTCCGAGGGCCCAACACGACGGAGACGGGATCCGGGCGTGTCGGGAACCTTCGAGGCGGAGGACACGTGGCGGGATCTCATGGCTTGCGTCGGGAGGACGCGGGGTGCGGCAAAGGCGTGGCCGTCTGATGGCAAGACCCACAAACATTACCTAAATGCCCCTACGTGGGTTGTATCGCCAGTAGTTAAGTTAGGGGTAGTCGAGTCATTTACCACTCCGGCGGGACCTGATATATAAGCCATGAGTGTGTGTGGATGGCTCTCTCTCTCCGGGACTTAGGGTTTCATTTCCTCCCTCCTCTTTCTCATTTTCGTAGCTATTTTTCTTCCATTTTCTCTAGGCTAGCATGAGAGCTTTATGAGAGATTTGTTGAGAGGGATGGATGCTAGGGCGGCATGCTAGACCTTGTGAATCTTTCCTGGTTTGTATAGAAGATTCGGGGTTGTGTTTTCATGGCCTTTTTGTGCTTGTTTTCGTGCCTTTGTTCCCGGTTCGATTCCGCGGATTTGAGTGGGTTTCTCCCCGGATTTCTTTGAGGAAAACATGGATAGATGTCTCGTGCATCTTTGTGATTGATCTTGTGCCCTCAAATGCCGGGAAACCACTTGGATTCGCAGTTTTTCGTTCGGTGCTCTAGCTTTTGGTGGTGCTCAAAGGATTCGCAATTCCCGGTGATTTAGGGAGTTAGGAGGCAAGATTTTTGGGCTATAGCATCCTTGTGTGACGCTTTTCAAGTCCCCAAACCCTTGTCTCCATAGCTTCAACCGTTTGGGAAATCCGATGATGATTTGGGGGAGTTGACTTTCGGGGTCGGGCGTTTTCTGCTCTGTCCGCACCTGGCGGACAGTCCGCGGGGTGCTGGCGGACGGTCCGCGCGGCTAGGGTTCGTCGCCTGTTCGTCGTGTTCTTGCGCGTCCTTGCTTTCGATCCGGTTTGGCTTTTGGTTTTTGTTGCAGCCGGTTTGCGGACGGTCCGAGATCGAGTAGCGGACGGTCTGTGGGTGGAGCGGACGGTCCGCCCGGCCTTGGCGGACGGTCCGTTTATCTCGGGTCGCTTCTGGTGGTTCTGTGTGTTTTAACGGACGGTCCGCGGCGTAGGGCCGGACAGCCCGCAGGGTTGGCGCGGACGGTCCGCGGCTTCAGGTCGGACAGTCCGTGAGGCCTGCGCGGACGGTCCGCCCCTCCTGGCCGGACGGTCCGCCAGAGCCTGTGCGCTTTGCTTCTTGGTTCGATTCCTCCCCTCCTTCTTTTGTGCTTCCGCGTGTGCTTCAAGGAATCGTTCCTAAGGCTAGAGGTTGATCCATAACCTCATGGTCTTGGCGATTGGTGTGTGATTCGATCCATCGCTCGTGTGTGACCGGGGTTTGACTAGGGTATAGGCCAGGTTCTTTGGGAAGAATTTTTACCGGCTCCTATTCACTCCCCCCTCTCTAGTCGCCATCTGATCCTTCAATTGGTATCAGATCTTGGTGCCGGATTCTTTGTGACTTTGACAAGTCTCGAATCCTAAGATGGCGTACGTTGAGCGGGGCGGTCCGCCGCACTTCGATGGCAAGGGTTACCACAAGTGGGCGGCTCGTATGATGATCTTTCTTCGTGGGAAGCTGTTGGATTTCATTGTGCTTGACAAGACCTATGCTATTCCGGTCAACATCCATACTCTTATGGTGACCGATGCCGGTGCTAAGGCCAAGTATGAGGCTAATGCAAAAGCCGTTGATCACTTGGTCCGAAGCTTGTGTGATCCGGAGTTTGAGCGTGTTCGCCACTTGAATCTTGCTTGGCAAATTTGGGAGAAGTTGTTGGTTGCTCACGGTGGTGATAACCATGTGAAGGCTCGCCTCTTTGTCTCTTACCGGATGCAATATGAGAATTTCACTCCACTTCCCGGTGAGGACATTGATGCGATGTTTCAGAGGTTCACCGCCATCGTGAACAACATGAAAGCTAATGTTGAGGATTTTCCTTACACCGAGCATGATCAGGCTTTGAAGCTCTTGCATGTCTTGGATCCAAATGTTTGGGGTTCTAAGGTTGAGGCCATCAAGGAGTACGGGCGTACTTGACTATTGAGTTGGATGACCTCTTTTCTAAGCTCAAGTCGGCTGAGGTTGACGGGAAGTTGCAATCCAAGCATGAGGGCTCGACCGACCATAGTCTTGCTCTTGTGGGCGGATCAAAGGGCAAATCTAACCCTTCCGTCGACGAGCTTTTCCCTGTCTTCTCTTATGTCCATTCTAGATGAGGAGTTTGATGTGCTGGGCGAGGAGGAGCTGGCCTTGCTCTCAAGGAGGTTTGATCGACTACACGAGAGTCGGAGGAATGCAAGGCGGAGCTCAGGGACGTGCTACAAGTGTGGCAAGCGTGGCCACTTCATCGCCGAGTGCCGGAAGCGGAGGAGAACAAGTACAAGGTGAACGAGTACAAGGCGCACCCGAGGCGTGAAGACAAGTACTCCTCCAAGGGCAAGCACTTCAACAAGTCCAAGAGCAAGGACAAGGACAAGCGGCGACCGAGCAAGAGCGACTACAAGAAGAACAAGGCAAGAGCGATGGTGGCGGTGCGAGCGACGTCGACTCAAGCTCAAGCGACGAGCGATCAAGCTCAAGCGGCGAAGATGAAGACGCCGGGAGGCGCAAGGGCAAGAAGAGTGCAAGCCGGAACCTCGGCCGGTTGAGCCGTGTGGCGCTTGAGGGCTTTTGTGGCATGGCCCATAGCTCAAGCAAGCAAGAAGAGCGAGAAGGAAGACAGCGACTCCGACTCGGAGGATGAGGTAAATCGTGACCCCGACTCTTTGCTTGCTGAGATTGCTAGGTTGAATGGCTTGATTGATAACCGTGATAGTGTGCTAAGAGATGCCAAAAAGATGAGGAAAGATCTTAGGGCTCAACTTGAGAATGCTAGTGAGAAAGTAGGAGAACTAGAGTCGAAATTGCTTGAATTGAAACTTGAGAATGACTCTTTGAAACTTGCTCCTACTACTCCTGATGATGTTGAATGTCTTGAGTGTGATGCATGGTTGAATGAGATCAAGTTGCTTAATGAGAAGAATGCTTCCACTTTGGCTAAACTAGATGCTCTTAGGACTGAATATGATGAGCTTAAGGCTAGACCCACTTTGCTTGGTGCTTGTAAATCATGTCCTACTATGCATGCTAAGCTTGTTGATGCTCGTTCTACTATTAGCTCTTTGGAAGCTTCTTTGAAATCTCCTGTTGTCAATGCATGCACTAGCTGTGATGAAGTTACTTTGCGCAACCTTGAACTTACTTCCCGTTTGGATGTCATCTATGAGGAGAATGACTATTTGAGGAAGGTGTTGGGTTGGTTGTACGGGGGGAACCTCAATTGAAAATCATGATTGAGGAGTTCAAGAGAGCTGATGGTCGTGGTTTGGGTTTTGAGAAGTTGGGTGAGAAAGTGGGAGGGAACAGTGGGGAGAGTATGTATGAGAAGTGTGTTGAGTCTAACCCCGAGTTTGAGGTGATTGGAGATATCCAAGTCCCACTTCCAAAAGCACCCAAGAACTCTTTCACACCAAAGCCCAACCACCTTTGCAACAAGCTTGACACAACCCAAGATCCACCCAAATTCCCACCTAAGACAAATGACTTCCAGAAACCGGTGAAGTTTGTGGGTGAGAAGGGTGAGAAGCCTAGAGAGAAGCCAGAGCCAAAACCAAAACCCATCCCCTTCAGGTGTGAGTATTGTGGCAAGGAGAGGCATCTTGCAAAGTTTTGCTACAAGAGGAAGAGGGATGAGAGGCTTGCTAGGGAGCAAGCGAACCAGGACAGGTATCGCCAGTCTCATGGTATTCCTGAGCCTAGAGTGCCACTTCCACGGGGTGTGGGAAGTGTGAAGAGTGTTGGTAGAGTTGGAGCTCAGAGAGGCAGGTTTGTGAGGAGAGATGATGGTGTGCGTGCTGGTGAGAGGTTTGGTCGGGCTCGTGGTGGCTTTGTTGGATGTCCCCCTACTCGTTCTCAATGCGAGTTCAGGGGAGATGATCGCAGCTTTGGGTTCTAGAGGAACTACGGACCACGTTTTCCCCCTCGTGGTGCTCGTACTCCACCCATGGGACATGGGAAGTTTGGTGGCAAGGGAATGATGTTTGCTAACCCCTCCTTTGAGCAGATGGCTCGACACTGGTTTAACTTTCTTTGTGCTAACCCCAGTGTCGAGTCGCTAGCTCATTCTCGTTCTTGTTTCGGCTGCGGCAGCGGGGAGGCTTGGAGGACATTTGGTTGATCGACTCCGGTGTTCTCGACACATGACCGGAGATAAGAAGTGGTTCTCCGGCCTCACCCCAGTGAAGGAAAAGATGTACATCACATTTGGGGACAATGGACGAGGAAGGGTGCTTTCGGAGGGTGTTGTGCATGTGAGTGACAAGGTAACGTTGAAGAGAGTGGCTCTTGTGAAGTCTTTGGGTTTCAATTTGCTTTCGGTTTCTCAGTTGCTTGATGAGGGTTTTGAGGTGCGTTTCAAGTCTGGCGAGTCTCGGTTGCTTGATTCTCGAGGTGATCTTGTCTGTATGATCATCCCCGAGGGTCAGATTTTCAGGGTTGATTTCTCTCGTTCTTTGGGTCCTGCTCGCTGTTTGATGGCCGGTTCTTCTTCTGATTTGTGGAAATGGCATAGGCAGTTGGGACACTTGAGCTTTGATTTGGTTTCCCGCTTGAGTGGTCTTGACCTTGTCCGAGGATTGCCGAGGTTGAAGCTTGACAAGGATTTGGTTTGTGCTCCTTGTAGGCGTGGCAAGATGGTAGCCACTCCCCATCCACCCCTGACCGATGTCATGACCGAGCGTCCGACAGAGCTGTTGCATATGGACCTTGTTGGGCCAGCTCGAGTTCGCTCGGTGGGTGGGAAGTGGTATGTCCTCGTTGTGGTGGACGATTACTCTCGCTATGCCTGGGTGTTCTTCTTGGAGGATAAGAGTGAGACATTTGGTGTTGTTCGAGATCTGATCGTGAGGTTGAAAAACGAGAGGCATGGGAATGCTATTCGAGCTATCCGCAGTGATAATGGCTCTGAGTTCAAGAACTCTCGTTTTGATGCCTTTTGTCATGATCTAGGTCTTGAACATCAGTATTCGACCCCTTATGTGCCCCCTCAAAATGGAGTTGTGGAAAGGAAAAATTGGACTATTTGTGAGATGGCTAGGACGATGCTCGATGAGCACAGGACTCCTAGGAGGTATTGGGCTGAGGCGGTCAATACGGCTTGTCATGTTTCCAACAGGATTTTATTGCGAGCTTTCAAGAAGAAGACCTGTTATGAGCTGATGCATGGTCGGGCACCCAAGGTGAGTCATTTCCGAGTTTTTGGCTGCAAGTGCTTTATTCTGAAAAAGGGAAAACTCGACAAGTTTGAGGCTAGGTCTAGTGATGGTATTTTCTTTGGATATGCTAACCATTCTAGAGCCTATAGGGTGCTTAACCTTGAGACTAACAAAATCATGGAGACTTGCGAGGTGACCTTCGACGAGACAATGCCATGTACCTCTCTTGGCTTTGAATGTGCAGGTGACGAAGAAATGGCCGAGGACCTCTTTGAAGAGGAGAAGGATGAAGCTGGAGATGATGATGGGGAGAACCATGCGCCTGAAGCTGAGTGTGTACCCACTACTTCCCCTACGACCACTATGGAGCGTGGACCGTCTACTTCATGGACAACGACGGTGCAACAAGAGGACCAGGCGAGAGAAGCTGAAGTTGAGGGGGAGGTAGTCTCGAGGCGTGAGGCTCCCCGGCGGATTCAAGAAGTGCATCCCCTATCGAAGATCATTGGGAACATCGACGAACGCACTACACGGTCGAGGTCCGGGGAATTCCTCTCATTTTGCTCATGCTGCTTTTGTTGCTACTTTTGAGCCCAAGGACATTGGACATGCTTTATCTGATGCAAACTGGGTCAATTCTATGCATGAGAAGTTGGAAAACTTTGAGAGGAACCAGGTGTGGGAGTTAGTTGAACCACCTCCAAATTGCCATCCCATAGGAACCAAGTGGGTTTGGAAGAACAAAGAGGGAGAAAATGGGATGGTTGTGAGGAACAAGTCCAAACTTGTTGCTCAGGGGTTTAGTTAGAAGGAGGGGATCGACTATGAGGAGACCTTTGCTCCTGTGGCCCGCCTTGAGGCAATTCGAATCCTTCTAGCCTTTGCCGTGGCTAAAGGGTTCAAGTTGTTTCAGATGGATGTGAAGAGTGCTTTTCTGAATGGGGTCATAGAGGAGGAGGTGTATGTGAAGCAGCCACCTGGGTTTGAGAGCGAGTTGTACCCACACAGGGTGTACAGGTTGAAAAGGGCTCTGTATGGGTTGAAACAGGTGCCCCGTGCTTGGTATGGGAGATTGAGAGTTTTTCTGTTGAGCAGTGGGTTTGTGATGGGTACCGTGGATAGGACTTTGTTTCTCCTCAAGCATGGAAATGACTTGCTGATTGTTCAGATATACGTGGATGATATTGTCTTTGGTGGCTCGTCACATAACCTTGTTGTCAAGTTTGCAGATGAGATGAGCAGGGAGTTCGAGATGAGCATGATGGGCGAGTTGCAGTACTTTCTCGGTGCGAGATCAAGCAAGTGAAGGACGGTACATTTGTGCACCGGACCAAGTACACAAAAGACATGCCGAGGAAGTTCCGGATGCAAGATGTGAAGCCGATGTCGACTCCCATGGGGAGTACGGCCACTTTGGATGCGGACGAGGACGGAGAACCGGTGGACCGGCGGGAGTACGGGAGCATGATCGGCTCCCTCCTCTACCCGACGGCGACGAGGCCGGACATACGGTTCGGCGTGTGTCTGTGCGCTCATTTTCGGCTTCGCCGAGGACATCACATCGACGGGCCGTCAAAAGGATTTTCGTGTACCTACGATCCGCCTTTGGTCTTGGCCTTTGGTATTCTTCCTCCTCGACTCTTTCTCTTCATGGTTTTTCCGATGCGGATTTCGCTGGTTGTCGAGTCGAGAGGAAGTCTACTTCGGTACTTGCCGAGTTTCTTGGGTCTTCGTTGGTCTCATGGTCTTCCCGCAAGCGAGTCTAGTGTAGCTCAGTCTACCACCGAGGCAGAGTATGTTGCGGCCCGCGAGTTCTTTGTTCCCCATTTGTTGTGGATTTCATACACTTTTGAGAGACTTTGGTGAGGAGTGCACCCGCATCCCACTTCTTTGTCATAGCACCGGTGCCATAAGCGTAGCCAAAAACCCGAGTGCTTCACTCGGAACCAAACATATAGAAGTGCGGTATCATTTCTTGAGGGACAATGTGGAGAAAGGAACCATTGTGTTGAGCCATGTCCCTACCCAAGATCAGCTAGCCGACATCTTTACAAAGCCTCTCGACCAAGCTACATTTGTGCGCTTGCGGGGGGAACTTGGGGTTTGTTGCCCTTTCTAGTTGATTCTTGGGGATTTCCTTTTTGTATCATATGTATCATACCATGTTTACTTTGATGTATATACATGCTTTGCTTGATGTATAAACCATGGTAGGATAGCCATCTTGTCATATATCATGTTGCATTTGTATCATATTGCATTTTAGGATGATGAGCTTCTTTCATATGCCATATTTGAGTCTCTTTGGCTATTTGTGAGATATTGGTCATATGTGTGGAGAAATGGTGATGTGAGGCTATGCTCTTGGAATATTTGAGATATATGTGTGGTGAGATAGCTCTTTTGAAATAAATGCTAATCTTGACTAATTTTTGATGAAATTTGCTCCACTCGTGTGTAGTTGTGTATCCATGTCACAGTTTGGTCTAAATGTGCTTTTCATGCTTAGATTGTGCTTGGATGCCTTGTTCTTGCATTTGGGCCAATGGCCGAATATCATTGTGAATGTTTAGCCTATGTTGCATTCATGGGGGAGCATAAGCTTCTTTTTGCCGCAAAGGCACTTCATGTACCATGAAATGAATTAATCTTGAAAAGAAGTGTATAATGCTTGAAAAATGCTCCATCCATCATGTCTATGCTTAAAATGTCTTATCTTTCACATATGGGTGCAAAACATGTTGCATGATGTTCACCAGTGGAGAAGTCTCCCCGAAGTGGACACATGGCTCATGAGCTTTGACATGACATGCTTTGCTTTATGGGTGTTTGCCATGATCTTTTGCTGAGAATTCGGTATCCTTGTATGATCTTTGAATGGTATGCATGTTTGTGGCTCAAGTGTGACATGGATAGGCTTTTTCATGTGAAGCGAGCCTTCTTTTGGTAAAATTGCTTAAATCTGAAATTTTTGCTTTGTCACATGCTTGTATTTTCATATATTACTTGTGGCGATGCTTTTACTAAGCTATGATTCATATGTGTGATCTTTGTCTCATTTTTAGCCTTTGACACTAGATTTGGCCTATTTGAGAAGCTCATGTACATGTTTATATGCTTTGTTTTGCATTTCTGCATTTTCACCTTGATTCATACATTGTCAACAAGGGGGAGAAGAGGTGAGCTTAATGAAAATTCAGAAGAGGTGAGCTGAAATTTGGTGGAAGTTTGCATCCACATATTCAGGGGGAGCTTGCATTTGTTCAGGGGGAGCTTTCTTGCTGTTTCCGGTGTGGAGTTTGTGCTTTGCTTGGCTTGTGACCTTTATTCGCCTTTCTTTGGTTTTGGTCATGAGTTGAGCTCCTTTGTTTTTCTTTCTTCTTCCTCTCTTTCTTTCTCTGAATTTCATTTCGCGTTGTGTGTTGTCAATGCACTCATCAAGGGGGAGATTGAGGACCAGGAGCGTCCCAGTGGTCGATTGATGACCGCTCCTCAGTGATGAGTGATTGACAACGGGTGTTGGACTGACTCTTGGCTTAGTGCGCAGGTGTAGGCTACGGCCTAGTTCGTGTTGTTGCAGGTGAAGAACGGGCGCGAAAGGTCTTCAGCCTTGAGGGGCCTCCGGGAGATGGAGAGACAAGTAGGCTCGGTTCGAGGGACCCGGTGGACGGCGGGGCCCGGGTGCGGGCCACATGGTGGCGACACGAGCAAGACGAAGTCATGGACAGACGAGCCGGTGCACGATGGCGGTCGAGTCAAGTGGTTTGGCGGGAGGCCGGACCGGGCACGCGGGGTTTGGTGGTTTGCCCACAAAACCATTGGCGGGCGGTTTCTTGGTTTGGGCCTCAAAACCAAGTCCGAGGGCCCAACACGACGGAGACGGGATCCGGGCGTGTCGGGAAGCTTCGAGGCGGAGGACACGCGGCGGGATCGCATGGCTTGCGTCGGGAGGACGCGGGGTGCGGCAAAGGTGTGGCCGTCTGATGGCAAGACCCACAAACATTACCTAAATGCCCCTACATGGGTTGTATCGCCAGTAGTTAAGTTAGGGGTAGTCGAGTCATTTACCACTCCGGCGAGACCTGATATATAAGCCATGAGTGTGTGTGGATGGCTCTCTCTCTCCGGGACTTAGGGTTTCATTTCCTCCCTCCTCTTTCTCATTTTCGTAGCTATTTTTCTTCCATTTTCTCTAGGCTAGCATGAGAGCTTCATGAGAGATTTGTTGAGAGGGATGGATGCTAGGGCGGCATGCTAGACCTTATGAATCTCTCCTGGTTTGTATAGAAGATTCGGGGTTGTGTTTTCGTGGCCTTTTTGTGCTTGTTTTCGTGCCTTTGTTCCCGGTTCGATTTCGCGGATTTGAGTGGGTTTCTCCCCGGATTTATTTGAGGAAAACATGGATAGATGTCTCGTGCATCTTTGTGATTGATCTTGTGCCCTCAAACGCCGGGAAACCACTTGGATTCGCAGTTTTTCGTTCGGTGCTCTAGCTTTTGGTGGTGCTCAAAGGATTCGCGATTCCCGGTGATTTAGGGAGTTAGGAGGCAAGATTTTTGGGCTATAGCATCCTTGTGTGACGCTTTTCAAGTCCCCAAACCCTTGTCTCCATAGCTTCAACCGTTTGGGAAATCCGATGATGATTTGGGGGAGTTGACTTTCGGGGTCGACGTTTTTCGCTCTGTCCCGCACCGGCGGACGGTCCGCGGGTGGTTTGGCGGACGGTCCGCGCGGCTAGTGTTCGTCGCCTGTTCGTCGTGTTCTTGCGCGTCCTTGCTTTCGATCCGGTTTGGCTTTTGGTTTTTGTTGCAGCCGGTTTGCGGACGGTCCGAGATCGAGTAGCGGACGGTCTGTGGGTGGAGCGGACGGTCCGCCCGGCCTTGGCGGACGGTCCGTTTATCTCGGGTCGCTTCTGGTGGTTCCGTGTGTTTTAACGGACGGTCCGCGGCGTAGGGGCCGGACGGCCCCGCGGGGTTGGCGCGGACGGTCCGCGGCTTCAGGTCGGACAGTCCGCGAGGCCTGCGCGGACGGTCCGCCAGAGCCTGTGCGCTTTGCTTCTTGGTTCGATGGAGAGGAAAAGATATGCCAAGTAAAAAAAGAGTTCATCTCCAACAATCTGGCATAATTTCACTTGCCAAATCCAGATCTAACTTACATTAGGAATCCTGAGAGAAACAAGTTGATTTGCCAAACTGTTGGAGTTGCTCTTAGCCAGCCCCCGTCGGCTTGTTCTTCAAGCTTTGCAAGTGATTAGGTAAATCATACAAAAAATTGTACTGCACAGAGATAATCACAAAAGCATGTCTCTTGAGATGCAAAATCACACACACACACATATTACAGTCATCATTGATACATCAGAACAAGGATACAATGTGGCCGTACCTTCATGACGTGATATGCAAAATCACACACACACAGATTACAGTCATCATTAATACATCAGATCAAGGTTACAATGTGGCCATATCTTCATGACGAGAAATGCAAAATCACACACACACATCGATCTTGCTCACAGGTTGTTGATCTTGCTGCACGTGGTCATTGAACAAGCTCCATTTCTCTTGATGTCTTAGAGAATTTATTCCTGGCTTGCAATGAGACCACAAAGCTTCCTAGCTTAACCTGCACTTTTGGTTTGCAAGAGCATTCCGCGAGTGGAAGGAGAAAGCATAGGAAAAATAATTATCATTGGACACAGGATTAAGGATTGTTCATCCTGAAAACAATGATCATTGGACACAGGATGAAATTGTTCATCCTGATGCCAGGAGGTTCTGGGCTACCTTCCCCGGACACGACTGCGCGAAAGGAGTATGTCACAAGAATTCTTCTGGCAGCTGTGTTAGAGGGATGAGCAACCCAATCACCCATATCACAAGAATTCTTCTAGCAACTGAGAGATCGAGGAGGAGGGAGAAGAGAGAAAAGCAAAAGCTTGCGCCCTACAAGATCTATTCTTTGCGCCATAGCTAGATCTAGATCTAGAGAAGAAGGGAGCAAGTGACTCACTTTATTGTATCAGAAGAAGGAACCATATAGCTAGATCTAGACCTAGAGAAGAAGGAAGCAAGTAACTCGCTTTATTGTGTTAGTGAAGGATCGGATGGCGACTAGAGAGGGGGGAGTGAATAGGAGCCGATAAAAATTCTTCTCGAAGAACCCGGCCTATACCCTAGACAAATCCCGGTCACACATGAGCGATGGGATCGAATCACACACCAACCACCAAGACAACAAGGTTATGGATCAACCTCAAGTCTTAGGAACGATTCCTTGAAGCACACACGGAAGCACGAAAGAAGGAAGAGAGGAATCGAACCAAAGAGCAAAACAGCCAGGCATTGGCGGACTGTCCGGCCAGGTGGGGCGGACTGTCCGGCAGGGTATCGCGGACTGTCCGCACCCATGCCGCGGACCGTCCGGCCTAGAGCCGCGGACCGTCCGTTAAATCCAACAGAACCTCCAATAGCGAACCCCGAAAAACGGACCGTACGCGGGGAGCACGCGTACTGTCCGCCAGGCACCCGCGGACTGTCCGCCCAGTACACGCGGACCGTCCGAAACCACGTCCAATGAAAACTCAAAGCCACAACGGATCGAAAGCGAAGACGAGCAAGAACACGAAGAACACACGACGAACACTGTGCGCGCGGACCGTCCGCCAGGCCCTCGCGGACCGTCCACGGGGCACGAACAGAACTGAAAACTGCTCGACCCCGAAAGTCAACACTCCCAATCCATCACCGGATCTCCCAAATGGTAGAAGCTATTGAGACGAGAGTTTGGGGACATGAAAAGCGTCAACCAAGGATGCTATACCCCAAAAATTTCGCCTCCTAACTTCCTAAATCATCGGGGATCGAGGATCCTTTGAACACCACCAAAAGCTAGAGCTCCGAACGAAAATCCTTGAATCGAAGTGGTTTCCCGGCGTTTGAGGGCACAAGATCAATCCCAAAGATGCACAAGACATCCATCCATGTTTCCCTCAAAGAAATCTGGGGAGAAACCCACTCAAATCCACGGAACCACACCAAGAACAAAGGCACCAAAAACAAGCACGAAAAAGACCACAAAATTCACAACGTCGAATCTTCTATACAAACCAGGAAAGATTCACAAGGTCTAGCATGCCGCCCTAGCATCCATCCCTCTCAACAAATCTCTCATGAAGTTCTCATGCTAACCTAGAGAAAATGGAGAAGAAAATAGTCCCAGAAAAATGAGAAATGGGAGGGGGGAAATGAAACCCTAAGTCGCGGAGAGAGGGAGCCATCCACCCACACTCATGGCTTATATATCTGGTCCCGCCGGTGTGGTAAATGAATTGACTACCCCTAACTCAACTATTGACGATACAACCCACGCAGGGGCATTTATGTAATGTTTGTGGGTCTTGCCATCGGACGGCCACACCTTCGCCGCACCCCGCGTCCTCCCGACGCAAGCCATGCGATCCCGCCGCGTGTCCTCCGCTTCGAAGCTTCCCGACACGCCCGGATCCCGTCTCTGTCGTGTTGGGCCTTCGGACTTGGTTTTGAGGCCCAAACCAAGAAACCGTCCTCCGATGGTTTTGTGGGCAAACCACCAAACCCCGCGTGCTTGGCCCGGCCTCCCGCCAAGCCTCTTGACTCGACCGCCACCGTGCACTGGCTCAATCGTCCATGACTTCGTCTTGCTCATCTCGCCACCATGTGGCCCGCACCTAGTCCCGCCGTCCACCGGGTCCCTCGAACCGAGCCTACTTGTCTCTCCATCTACCTGCACACTGAGCCAAGAGTCAGTCCAACACCCGTTGTCAATCACTCATCACTGAGGAGCGGTCATCCATCGACCACCGGGACGCTCCTGGTCCTCAATCTCCCCTTTGATGAGTGCATTGACAACACACAATGCGAAATGAAATTCAGAGAAAGAAAGTAAGAAGAAAGAAAAACAAAGAAGCTCAACTCATGACCAAAACCAAGGAAAGGCAAAGAAAGGTCACAAGCCGAGCAAAGCACAAACTCCACACTGAAAACAGCAAGAAAGCTCCCCCTGAACAAATGCAAGCTCCCCCTGAACATGTGGATGCAAACTTCCAAATTTTAGCTCACCTCTTCTGAATTTGCATTAAGCTCACCTCTTCTCCCCCTTGTTGACAATGTATGAATCAAGGTGAAAATGCAGGAATGTAAAACAAAGCATATAAACATCTACATGAGCTTCTCAAATAGGCCAAATCGAGTGTCAAAGGCTAGAAATGAGACAAAGAGCACACAGATGGGTCATAGCATAGTCAAAGCATTGCCACAAGTAATATATGGAAATATAGGCATGTGACAAGGCAAAGTTTCAGATTTGAGCAGTTTTATCAAAAGATGGCTCACTTCAAATTTAAAGGCCTATCCATGTCATATTCTAGCCAGAAACATGCATATCATCCAGAGATCATACAAGGATATCAAATTCTCAACAAAAGATTATTGCAAACACCCATAAAGCAAAGCATGTCATGTTAAAGCTCATGAGCCATGTGTCCACTTCGGGGAGACTTCTCCACTGGTGAACATCATGCAACATGTTTTGCACCCATGTTTAAAAGATAAGACATTTTAAGCATAAACATGGTGGATGGAGCATTTTTCAAGTATACACACTTCTTTTCAAGATTAATTCATTTCATGGTACATGAAGTGCCTTTGCGGCAAAAAGAAGCTTATCCTCCCCCATGAATGCAACATAGGCTAAACATTCACAATGATATCGGCCTTTGGCCCAAATGCAAGAAAAAGACATCCAAGCACAATCTAAGCATAGAAAGCACATTTAGACCAAAACGTGACATGGGTAAACTACTACACATGAGTGGAGCACATTTCATCAATTTTAATCAAGATTAGCATTTGATTCAAAAAGGGCTATCTCACAACACATATATCTCAAATATTCCAAGAGCATAGCCTCACATAGCCATTTCTCCACACACATGACCAATATCTCACAAATAGCCAAAGAAACTCAAATAAGGCATATGAAAAAAGCTCATCATCCTAAAATGCAATATGATACAAATGCAACATGATATATAACAAGATGGCTATCCTACCATGGTTTATAGATCAAGCAAAGCATGTATATACATCAAAGGAAAAACATGGTATGATACATATGGTACAAAAGTAAATCCCCCAAGAATCAACTAGAAAGGGCAACAAACCCCAAGTTCCCCCCGCAAGAGCACAAATGTAGCTTGGTCGAGAGGCTTTGTAAAGATGTCTGCAAGTTGATCTTGGGTAGGGACATGACTCAGCACAATGGTCCCTTTCTCCACATTGTCTCTCAAGAAATGATACCTCACTTCTATGTGTTTGGTTCTGGAATGAAGCACTGGGTTTTTCGCTACGCTTATGGAACTGGTGTTATCACAAAGAAGTGGGATCTGGGTGCACTCCTCACCAAAGTCTCTCAAAGTGTATGAAATCCACAACAGCTGGGAACAACAACTCGCGGCTGCAACATACTCTGCCTCGATGGTGGACTGAGCTACACTAGACTGCTTGCGGGAAGACCACGAAACCAACGAAGACCCAAGAAATTGGCAAGAACCAGAAGTAGACTTCCTCTCGACTCGGCAACCAGCAAAATCCGCATCAGAAAAACCATGAAGTGAAAGAGTCAAGGAGGAAGAATACCAAAGGCCAAGACCAGGGGCAGACTGTAGGTACCTGAAGATCCTCTTGACGGCATGTCGATGTGATGTCCTCGGCGAAGCCTGAAAACGAGCGCACAGACACACACTGAACTTTGTGTCTGGCCTCGTCGCCGTCAGGTAGAGGAGGGAGCCGATCATGCTCCGGTACTCCTGCTGGTCCACTGGTTCTCCATCCTCGTTTGCATCCAAAGTAGCCGTACTCCCGATGGGTGTCGACATAGGCTTCACATCTTGCATCTGGAACTTCCTCAGCATGTCTTTTTTGTACTTGGTCTGATGTACAAATGTTCCGTCCTTCACTTGCTTGATCTGCAATCCGAGAAAGTACTGCAACTCGCCCATCATACTCATCTTTAATTCCCTGCTCATCTCATCTGCAAACTTGGCAACAAGGTTATGTGACGAGCCACCAAAGACACTATCATCCACGTATATCTGCACAACCAACAAGTCATTCCCATGCTTGAGGAGAAACAAGGTCTTATCAACGGTACCCATCACGAACCCTCTGCTCAACAGAAAACCTCTCAATCTCCCATACCAAGCCCGGGGCGCCTGTTTCAACCCATACAGAGCCCTTTTCAACCTGTACACCCTGTGTGGATACTTCTCACTCTCGAACCCCGGTGGCTGCTTCACATACACCTCCTCCTCTATGACCCCATTCAGAAAAGCACTCTTCACATCCATTTGAAACAACTTGAACCCTTTAGCCACGGCAAAGGCTAGAAGGATTCGAATTTCCTCAAGACGGGCTACAGGAGCAAAGGTCTCCTCATAGTCGATCCCCTCCTTCTGACTATATCCCTGAGCAACAAGTCTGGACTTGTTCCTCACAACCATCCCATTCTCACCCTCTTTGTTCTTCCAAATCCATTTGGTTCCTATAGGATGGCAATTTGGAGGTTGTCGGGGACAGCCCTAGGGGTCCCCTTTAACAACCGGGAAATCCCCACTTAAAACCCGCAACAAAGCCAAACACACTTTGCCTAACCATGCAGGATATGGCCCATGCCGCAGGGACCTCAACGGCCCACCAAGGCGGCCCCCTTGAAGATCCCCTCGAGCAGGCTTCGCCTCGATTGAGGATGCGCGCCTCCCTCGGGCGGGCTCCGTCCCGTTCGAGGGGGTGCGCTTCCCTCGAGCAGGCTCCGCCTCGCTCGAGGGCCCGCTCCCCTCGAGCGAGGCTTCGCCTCGCTCGAGGGTCCGCCCCGCCCTCGACCGGGGTCCGCCTCGCTCGAGGGTGCCCCGCGCGCGTGCGCCTGCCCCCGTACGCGGGCATTTAACGCCCGACACCGGCGGGACGGCGCCATCATGCGCCGGGGCACGCGCCCCCGTGCCGCCGCACCAACTCCCCGGGGGGGAGCCCATCCCCATGAGCGTGGAGGGGGACCGTGCGGCGCGGCGGTGCCGGTCCCGTGACGCCGCCGCCGCTCCGCTCCGTGCGGCTAACGCGCCGAGCCCTCGAAGGGGGGCCGGCTGCACCCTCGATTTGCTTTCTTGTGACCTTACAGGGTTAGGTGGAGGCGCTAGGCCGGTGGAACGCCATCCCTGCCACTGTTACGGTATGGCTGCCGCCCCCGCGCGTGCGGGCGCACGCCAGGCTCTGTAGCAACGACTCCAGCACTGTGGAACGTATTGGAACGGGACACCGCTTTACCTACTCCTGTACCCCGTATGGGCCGACGTCACCAGCTCCCTCGAGCCTATCAGAAGACGCCACAGCCATCCGCCGCCCTTCTACCCTCGAAGCCGCCACTGTTCGGGTACAAGATAGGCCATGATGGCCGGATCGCTTAGAGGATCGTCCGGACGGCCGCCCACTCTACAACATAGCACGCCACGCCCCTTCACGTAGCTAAATAGCACGGCGCGCATGTGATTCGCTCCCTCCTTGATCTATAAAAGGGGGACGAACCCCCCTACCGCGGGGAGAGGGACACAGACACAACACAACTGGAGACAGGCTGCGCCACGCACTTGCTCTCCAATTCTCCCACAACATCTTCAGCCACTACACCAGGGACTTGGAAGCCACGCTTCCTCTCCCGCCTTGCTTGTAGCAGCCCCACTACGGGCACCCCCGGTCTCGAGCAATATAGTGCCTCGAGCACACCCCTGCTGGACGTACGGCCTCCTCGGCCGGAACCAGGATAAAATCTGTGTCTCTTGTTGCTTAGCATCGACCATTGAGGGATAGACCACGGCGCTTACTACTGGTTAGTGTCGGGACCACATTCCGCACCGACAGTTGGCGCCCACCGTGGGGCAATCGAGCGCCTCAGGTCATTCCGTCAACTCCCTCCATGGTGATCCGCACTGAGTACCGCGGTACGCGTTACAACATGGGCAGCTCGGACCCCCTCCCTGCCGGGTTTGAAATCCGGTTTGGGGGCCTGAACTTCCAGGCCACGGGGAATGGCTACCTCATGCGCCTCACCAACCGTGAAGAGCTCCGTGCGCGGCGCCAGGCCGGGTCCGCCCCGATCCCCGCCGCGCCGACGCCCGCCGGCACGGACGCCGCGGGCCCGTCAATGCCACGACGCCGCCGTCGCTCCGGGCTGCGTTCGCGCCGGGCACGGTCCGAGCGACGGCAGCCGAGCGCGCGCGCGCCTCTCAGCGCGACGCGCCCGCCATCACGGCATCCGCCACCCCAACGGGACAGCGCGCGGTCTCCGGACCGCGCCTTCCCATTGGGCTGCGAGGAGCCGCGACGGCCTACAACAACAACGTCAACACCACGATGCGCAGGGTTCCCCCCGGCCGTCACGTCTTCGTCACCAGGGATCCCAATGCTTCAGCCGGTGACGAATCGTCACTGGGTTCCCTTGACGCGCCTCCACCCGCTAACCTCCACGGGTACGCGGAGTGGGATTTCTCTGGCGTACCGGACCCAGTCATGTTCCGGCGTTTCCTTGACGCTACGGACTACTGGTTCGGCTACTCCGATGACTCCAGCACCGGAAGCTACGACCCCGCGCGGGAGTGCTACGTGGTCGTCGCAAACGACCAGGCCAATGCCACCGACGCTGTGGGCGCCGGAGACGGGGAGATCACGCCTGCCTCAGAGATCGCCACTCGCCTGGCCGCAGGGCCAAGCGCTCCTGCCGGGGCCGACGCCGACGCGCGGTGGCCCAAGCCCGCGAGCTCGAGGCCAAGCCGGCGGAGGAATGCGGACGGTGCGGCCGCTCCGTGCCTCAATGGCGGGGGGGGAAGCCTCCGCGCGCGGCGAACGCGCGCGGGAGGCCGGGCAAACGGGTCCGCGACCGCATCAACGCCGACCCCAACGTCGACAACACGGACGCACCTCCGCGGGTGAGCCAAAAGCTCATTGCCGCCGCGACGCTGCTGCGGGCCATGCCGGCACCCTCGACCCCTGAGGCGCGAGACCTGCACCGCGAGGTGCGGACTCTCATTGAGCAAGCGGCGGGTCCGGCGAGGCCGAGAGCTCGGCGTCGCGCATCCGCCACGGCGGGGGGGATGCGCGGGATGACGGGGCCACACGGGGGGGCGAACCCTCGGTCCACGCGGAGAGGAGCGGCGGGGCGACCCGCCAACCCAGGACGCACGCCGGCCAAGGAGCGGCTCCTTGACGCACGCAGGGCGCTGGACGGCGACGCCCGCAACGTCATCAACGCCCGGCGCACGAGCAAGGCGGACGCGCGAGCAGCGGTGGGCTACCACCCTCGACGGGGTGGGCGCTACGACAGCGACGAGGACCGCTCCCCGACGCCGGAACCCCCGGGAACCCGTGTGTTCAGCCGGGAGATCCGCGCGGCGGCCTTCCCTCAACGCTTCCGCCAACCCTCGACCATCGTCAAGTACAACGGGGAGACGGATCCCCGCGTGTGGCTCAACGACTACCGCCTGGCGTGCCAGCTGGGCGGGGCCGCCAGCGACGAGGTCATCATCCGCAACTTGCCCCTGCACCTCGGCGATGCGGCTCGGACATGGCTCGAGCACCTGCCCGCCAGCCAAATCCACAACTGGGACGACCTAGTCCGCACGTTCGTGGGCAACTTCCAGGGCACGTACGTGCGCCCCGGGAATTCTTGGGACCTGCGCTCCTGCACCCCGAAGCCCGGCGAGTCGCTGCGGGACTTCATACGACGCTTCTCCAAGCGCTGTACGGAGCTGCCCAGCGTGGCGCAGTCCGAGATCGTGCATGCCTTCCTCGAGGGCACCACGTGCAGAGACCTCGTGCGAGAGCTGGGGCGCAGCCCGCCCGCGGACTCCAACGAGCCGGTTCGACATCGCCACCGGCTTCGCCTCGGGGAGAGGAGGCCGTGGGAGCGATCTTCGACGGCAAGAAGGGCAAGCGCTCGGAGGACGCGCCCGCGGAGGGCGGCAAGTCCAAGGAGCCCCACCGCAACGACAAGCGGGGCAAGAAGGGAAAGAAGCCGCGCGCGAGGCGCGCGAGCGGGGCGCGACGGCGGTAATGCCGAGGCCCTCGCCGTTGACCCGGCTCGGCGGTGCCCTCGACCGGCCCCTCGAGGTCGGGGGTGTTTGATGACATGCTGAAAAAGCCATGTCCTTACCACAAGACCCCAGTGAACCACACCCTTGAGCAGTGCGACATGCTCAAGAAGTTCTATGGCCGCGCCGCCGCGAAGGAGGCGGAGGCCAAGAAAGACGGAGGAGATGGCGACGCCGGCGGCTACCCCGCCGTAGAAAACGTGTTCCTCATCTTTGGGGGGCCAACCGTCGACATGTCGACCCGCCAGCGCAAGAAGGAGCGACACGAGGTCCTCGCCGCCGAGAAGGCCCCTCCCTCCTTCCTCAACTGGTCGGAGGATGCCATCACCTTCAGCCGGGAAGATCATCCAAACCGGATCCCCAACCCGGGCCAGTACCCACTGGTGGTCGACCCAATCATCGGGAACGCGCGGTTCTCGAAAGTCTTGATGGACGGAGGCAGCAGCCTTAACATCCTCTACGTGCACACACTGCGCCTACTGGGGATTGGGTTGGACCAGCTGTGGCCCAGCACGAAGCCGTTCCACGGCGTCGCGCCGGCAAGCGAGTCCGGCCCCTCGGGCGGATCGATCCGCGGTTTGGTTCGGCACCGCGAAAAATTTCCGCAAGGAAACACTCACCTTCGAGGTGGTGGGGTTCAAGGGCGCCTACCATGCCATACTTGGGCGGCCCTGCTACGCCAAGTTCATGGCGGTCCCCAACTACACCTACTTGAAGATGAAGATGCCAGGACCGAACGGCGTCATCACCGTAGGCTCGTCCATCGAGCACGCATTCGACTGCGATGTCGAGTGCGTAGAGCACGCAGAAGCACTGGCGCTAGATGAAGCGCTGGTGACCACTTTGGAGAAGATGGTCAACGAAGACCTCGACTCCGCCGCCAAGCACACCGGCACCTTCGAGGCCACGGAGCAGACCAAGGAGGTCCCCCTCGACCCTTCTGTCCCCGAGGGCAAGGCGTTGAGGGTGAGCTCCACCCTCGATCCCAAATAGGAAGTGGTGCTCGTCGACTTCCTCCGCGCCAACGCCGACATCTTCGCGTGGAGTCCCTCGGATATGCCAGGCATCCCGAGGGAGGTCGCCGAGCACTCCCTTGACATCCTGCCTCACGCCCGCGCCGTGCAACAACGGTTGCGCCGCTTCGACGAGGAGCGGCGACGGGCCATTGGAGTGGAGCCGCGGAAGCTTCTAGAGGCCGGGTTCATCAAGGAGGTGTTCCACCCGACGTGGCTAGCAAACCCCGTGCTTGTAAAGAAAAAGAATGGGAAGTGGCGGACGTGTATAGACTACACTAGTCTTAATAAAGCATGTCCTAATGTTCCTTTTCCTTTGTCGCGTATTGATCAAATCGTTGATTCAACTGCTGGGTGTGAGCTGCTATGCTTCCTTGATGCCTACTCCGGGTATCATCAAATAAAGATGAAGGAGTCCGACCAGCTCGCGACTTCGTTCATCACGCCGTTCGGGATGTTCTACTACGTCACGATGCCATTTGGCCTCCGAAACGCAGGTGCAACGTATCAACGCTGCATGCAACACGTTTTTGGAGATCACATCGGGCGGACAGTCGAGGCGTACGTGGACGACATCGTCGTAAAAACCAGGAAGGCGGACGACCTGGTTGGCGACTTGAGCATCGCGTTCGGCTACCTACGAGCCAATGGGGTCAAATTAAACCCCGAAAAGTGTGTCTTTGGAGTGCCGCGAGGCATGCTCCTGGGATACATTGTCTCCCAACGGGGAATCGAGGCTAACCCTGAAAAGGTCGCGGCCCTCGAACGAATGGGTCCGATCCGGGACCTCAAAGGGGTGCAGAAGGTGCTGGGGTGCCTTGCCGCCTTGAGCCGCTTCATCTCGAGGCTCGGCGAGAAGGGCCTGCCCCTCTATCGCCTCCTCAAAAAGCACGAGCGCTTCTCCTGGACCACAGAGGCCCAGGACGCGCTCGACAAGCTAAAGGCGTCCTTGACGCATGCCCCGGTCCTCACGCCGCCCCAGGACGGCGAACCTTTGCAGCTCTACGTGGCCGCGACCACCCAGGTGGTCAGCGCTGTGATCGTGGTGGAGCGCACGGAGGAAGGGCACGCCCTGCCGGTCCAGCGGCCGGTCTACTACATCAGCGAGGTCTTGTCTGACACCAAGACGCGCTACCCCCAGGTCCAAAAGTTGCTGTACGCGGTGGTCCTCGCCTTTGCGCAAGGCCGCGTCACTACTTCGAGGCCCACCCCGTCACGGTGGTCTCCTCCTTCCCGGCGGGGGAGATCATCCGCAATCCTGACGCGGCGGGCAGGATCGCCAAGTGGTCCGTGGAGCTGATGGGCGAGACGCTTGCCTACGCCCCGCGCAGGGCCGTCAAATCCCAAATCTTGGCAGATTTCGTCGCTGAGTGGACGGATACGCAGTTGCCGCCGCCATAGATCCAAGCAGAGTGCTGGACTCTGTACTTCGACGGGTCGGTGATGAAAACAGGGGCGGGCGCGGGCGTGCTCTTTGTGTCACCCCTCGGGGAGCACATGCGCTACGCGGTGCGCCTCCACTTCCCCGCATCGAACAACATGGCCGAGTACGAGGCCCTCCTCTGTGGCCTCAAGATCGCCATTGAGTTGGGCGTCAAGCGCCTCGACGTGCGAGGGGACTCGCAGCTCATAATTGACCAGGTCATGAAGGACGCGAACTGCCATGACAACAAGATGGAGGCCTACTGCAAGGCCGTGCGAGCCCTCGAAGACAAGTTTTACGGCATCGAGCTCAACCACGTGCCCCGCCGGTACAATGAGGAGGCGGACGAGCTGGCCAAGATTGCGTCCGGGCGGATCACCGTCCCCCCGAACGTTTTCGCCCGCGACGTCGCTCAGCCCTCGGTCGTCCTCGAGTCTCACCCCTCGAACCACACAGAACCCTCGGGGGCTCCCTCGAATCCAGAGGGTGCGGAACCCATGGATGAGGACCCCTCGAACGAGGCATACGTGCTCTCCCTCCTCGAGGGGTATTGTCACACCCGATTTTACAAGGAAAACCGAATGCATCTCATATGAGCGCCAGGATCAATTTACACACACATGAAAGACAAACGAGAGTAATACCATTGCTGTAATAAAACGTACAATAAACCACTATGATAACCATTATTACATCCATAAGGGTGGACTCGAAGGTCCGAACAAGACGATAACTAAACGACGACGAGCAACTCCATCGCTGACTTCCACAGGCATGATGACTGGGGGATCCGCATGCCCTAGAACTCCTCGTAGTCACTCCAGTATTCGTCCTCGCCTCCGACGTTCTCCTCTGAACAGCGGTAAGCAAGGGTGAGCACACTTATGGTTGGTGCTCAGCAAGTGGGGGAAACAATGCAAGGCTATCAAGGATAGGCTATGGTTCACAACGGTAAGCATTTTATAAGTTGATCAAATTTTATTAGCAAGCACCTAATTACTAGGTGTAAGTGTATACCAACCCACTTAACCATTAAAAGAAACCTCAAACCAAACCACAAACCCATGATTTACATTAATCTTCAAGTTTATTAATCATGTGAGGGTCCAAGCCGCTCGTGACCGTGAGCACGGCTGATCGATCAGTTTAACACTCTGCAAAGGTTGTACACTTTACCCACAGTTCGTGTTCCCCATCTTGCCCGGGCTAGCTAGACCCTTAAACACTTCCAAGGTGAGTGGCTAGGGGTCCACTACGAAGCCTTTACAAAGGAAAGAAGAGAAACCAACAGGCCCACAACGATTACGGCGGCGGAGCAGAACCATAACCCTCCCTAATGGTCAGCACCTTAGCCAAGGCTGCTACCCCAAAAGAACCGGGCTATACCCCTTCAACTCCGGCCCCCTGTGCCCCTCTCGGAACAGAGCTATCAGCTAACCCACTCTCCTAATTAATTGGCTAAGCCAGAGCCATATGGACTGTGGTTGTACTGTTATCTTGGGTGGTTCTTCATGTTCCGATTATGATTCAAGTTATCTTGTTTTAAGCACAAACACATTATATACGCAAAGCGAGATGTATATCAAAAACGAGCATAACCAAACTCATGTAAAGCAAACTAAGCATTTATCTACCCCAAGCATTTGTTTAAACAGGGTTGATCAAGGTAAAGTGGTAAAGTATCTAGTCAAGTCCTTAGCTAGGTGTTTGCCCATCAGGTTTATGCATAGCAACATGAATAGTAAACATTGTTTAGCATGCAGTGTCATAGGTTCAAAAAGATTATGCAGAGGGGGAAAGCCACTTGCCTTCCTCTACAAGCTGAGTGAAATCCTCCTCGAAGACAGGCTCTTCCTGATAACCTCCGACAGGGAGCTCAGACAAAACAGGCACGATATCTACGAGTCAAACATGAACAACAAACAATAAATAAAACAGTAAACCGAACAGTAGCAAAACTGGTAAATTTACTGTTTAAAAGATTCTACTCGTCGAGACGATCATTTTGGTATATAGAACGCTAAAAACGGAGTTAAAATGAGAAAGATATGATTAAAACAGTTTACAGGGGCCTATCTGCAAGAAAACTAAGTTTACAGTGCTTTTATAAACAAAATCAGGGGCTAAAACATAATTTTATATAAAAACTAAAGGTCCTAAGTGTTAAAACTCAAGAAAAGGACTCCTAACACTATTATCCAGGGTAGACAGGGGCTAGATTGTAAAAATCAGGACCTAACCGTAATGATTCTTAAAGGTGGAAGGACCGGCTTGTGAAATTATAAAAACACAGGGGCTCTTAATCATAATCGCCAGAGCGGCACCGTGGATCTCAGATCCAACGGCCACCGATGTGCGCGCGTCCCGTGGACCGCGCCGTGCGCCCGGCGCACGGGTCCACGGTGGACCGGCCGCATAACCTCGAAGGGGTACGCGATCCGGGCCGTCCGCGCAAAATCCGACGGCCCCGGACGTGCGCACGCGATGGGCGGCGGCGGCGTCGCCGGAGGCGGCGGCGCGCGCGGCGGGAGCTCGCCGGCGCTAGCTCTGGACGGCGCTCCCGACCATCTCTTCGACCACGGGTTGGGGCAAAATGACGCGGGGAAGCTTGCGCACGTGCTCGTGGGGTCTACGAGAGCGATCGGGCCTCACCGGCGGCCAGCACCGTAAGGGGGCGGCGCAGTCACTCCGGCGAGCTCGGGGAGGCAATGTTGTGCGCGAAAAGAAGAGGAATTGGGCGGGGGATTTTGCTTACCGCGCACAGAGGACGACTGCGAGCTAACTGGCGGAGAGGAGGCGGCAGCAGAGGGGCTCGACGACGACGGCGGCTCGGGCGGCGCTCGGCGTGGACGAGGCGCGGTGCCCACGGGCTCCGAGGACGCGAACCTGCAGCCAATCGAGCTTGATGAGCCCCAGGTGAACCCCAAGAGAAGAGAAGGGAGGCGGCGGAGGTGATCCTTCACCGACGGCGACGCTTGCACGGCGGCGGCGGGGACCCGAGGCGGCGGCGCTGGGAATTGGGGCTCGGTTGCGTGCGTTGGTGTGCTGCGGGTGCAAAGGGGAGTGCAGGAGCTCGAGCATGAGCTTAAATAGGGGCGCAGGGAGGTAGGCGATGCGGGAAGGGGACGGGGCGGCCGGCGGCTTGCCATTGATGGCCGGCGGGCCGTCCGGGCGTAAAGAAGGCAAGGGGAAAAGGGGAAACGGCCGGGGATTTGAGTGGGGGATTAATTGCCTTAATTGGCGTGCTCACAGGGGAGAGAAAGGAAGGGGAGAAGGCGGGGGCGCGGCGGATTCCGCGCGGCTGAGGCGACGGCCGGTGAGCAGGGAGAAGAAGAAAAGGAAGGGGGGAGAGGGGAGGCTGACAGGTGGGCCCCGGCTGTCAGTGTCTTGGTGGAAAAAGAAAAAGGGAGGGGAGAGGTGGGCCGGTGTGGGAGGCGGGTTGGGCTGCTTGGGCCGAAAGTGAGCCGGGCTGTTTTCTTTTTTTTCTTTTCCTTTTTCAAACTTCATTTTCAAATCATTTTTCATCTCAAATTCAATTCAAACTTTTTCAAACTTTTCCCAAAAATTTTATAGACATTTTAGAAACCACACAAGCAACCAAAAACCATGCAAGCCAACTGATGATGCACATACACTTGTTGTCTCTAAATTTATTAAATTATGTTTAATATTTTAGAGCTCAATTTAAATAGCAATTTAATTTCTTTTAAATCCTTAAAACTATTTTAAGTTGCTAAGTGATTTTAGTGATGGAATTTTTAGGGTGTCACAAATCCTACCCCCTTAAAGAGAATCTCGTCCCGAGATTCAGAAGACTTAGAGAACGGTCGAGGAAAGTCTTCCTTGAGTTCATCCTCTCTTTCCCAAGTTGCCTCTTCCTCAGTATGACTCCACTGCACTTTACACATTCTAATGATCTTACTCCTGGTAACTCTTTCTGACACATCCAAGATCTTAACAGGGTACTCTTTGTATGTCAGGTCATTCTCCATTTGAATATCCTCTAACTGTACCGGTTCTATCCTAACCTCACTTGTGCATTTCTTCAGTTGTGATACGTGAAACACATCATGAACTCCCGATAACTGTGCTGGCAACTCTAACTGGTACGCTACTTCTCCTTTCCGTTCCAGAATCTTGAAAGGTCCGATAAATCGAGGTGATAACTTTCCTCTGACATTAAACCTTCGTAATCCCCGAATAGGTGACACTCTGAGGTATGCATAATCACCGACTTCCAAAATCACTTCTCTTCGCCGAGGATCAGCATAACTCTTTTGTCTTGACTGTGCTGCTTTAAGATTCTCCCTTATGATTTCAACTTGCTTTTCTGCTTCTCGTATGCTGTCTGGCCCAAAGAATCTCCTTTCACCAGTCTGGTTCCAAAACAACGGTGTTCTACACTTCCTTCCATACAGAGCTTCAAAAGGTGCCATTTTGATGCTGGACTGATAGCTGTTGTTATAAGCAAACTCTGCATAAGGCAAACTCTTATCCCAACTGCCACTGTTCTTCAATGCACAAGCTCTCAACATATCTTCAAGTATCTGATTTGTTCTCTCTGTCTGTCCATGTGTCTGAGGATGGTATGCTGAGCTGAAGTTTAACTTTGTATCCATGGATTCATGCAACTTCTGCCAAAACCGTGAAGTGAACTGTGTGCCTCGATCTGACACTATCTTCTTCGGTACCCCGTGCAAACACACTATCCTTGAATTATACAACTCAGCTAGCTTCACTCCTGTATAGGTCGTCTTCACTGGGATAAAGTGCGCTACCTTGGTTAATCTACCCACAATAACCCAAATAGAGTCATACCCATCACAAGTACGAGGTAATCCTACTATGAAATCCATACCGATTTCCTCCCATTTCCACTCAGGTACCTTCAGAGGCTGAAGCAATCCTGCTGGCCTTTGATACTCAGCCTTCACTCTTTGACACACATCACACAAAGCTACATGAGCTGCTACATCTTTCTTCATCCCATACCACCGGTATCTCGCTTCAAGTCCGATACATCTTGGTACTTCCGGGGTGTATAGAGTAAGCCGAATCATGTGCTTCCTTCAAAATAGCTTCTCTCAACTCCTTGATCTCAGGTACACAGATTCTGTTCTTAAACCACACTGTTCCTTGCTCATCTTCTCTGAATTCCGGAACTTTGCCTAACTTAATCAACTTCCTGTATTCTGCAATCTTGTCATCAGTCAACTGTCCCTTTCTGATATCTTGCTCAAGTGTCGACTCAATCTCTAATGTCAAAGTCTCACTTGAAGCAACCATTCCCAAGTTAAGATGTGCCATTTCCCAACATAGCTCCTGAGGTAACAGGTGTCCTATCAGCATGCTAGTCTGTCCCTTCCGACTCAAAGCATCTGCCACAACATTTGCCTTTCCCGGATGATACTGGATATCCAAATCATAATCTTTGATTAACTCTAACCATCTTCTTTGCCTCAAATTCAAATCCTTCTGAGTAAAGATATACTTCAGACTTTTATAGTCAGTAAAGATCTTGCACTTGTTCCCAATCATATAATGTCTCCAAATCTTCAATGCGTGAACAACCGCAGCTAACTCAAGATCATGAGTAGGGTAGTTCTGCTCATGTTTCCTCAACTATCTTGAAGCATAAGCTACTACCTTTCCTTCTTGCATTAACACGCATCCCAAACCTTGCCGAGAGGCATCACAGTATACATCGAATCTTTTGTGTATGTCTGGCATGATCAACACAGGTGTTGTGGTCAGCCTCTTCTTCAACTCCTCAAAACTAGCTTGACACTTATCATCCCACTTGAATTCTTTTCCTTTCTCGAGCAGAGTGGTAAGTGGCTTCACTATCTTAGAAAATCCTTCAATGAACCTCCGATAGTATCCTGCAAGTCCAAGGAAACTTCTGATCTCCGGCACATTCTTAGGCGGACTCCAGTTCAATACATCCCGAACCTTGCTTGGATCGACTGCTATGCCTCCATCTGTGATGATGTGTCCGAGAAAAGAAACCTCCTTCAACCAGAAAGCACACTTGCTGAACTTGGCATACAGCTGATGTTCCCGTAGCTTCTGTAACACAAGCCTCAGATGTTTCTCATGTTCTTCCTCACTGCGAGAGAATACCAGTATGTCATCAATGAACACCACAACGAACTTATCCAGATACTCCATGAATACCTTGTTCATCAAATACATAAAGTATGCGGGTGCATTGGTCAGGCCAAAGGACATCACAGTGAACTCATACAACCCATATCTAGATGTGAATGCTGTCTTTGGTATGTCCTCCACTCGGATTTTTAATTGGTGATAACCTGATCTAAGATCTATCTTAGAGAAGGCCTTAGCTCCTGTCATCTGATCAAACAAATCCTCAATCCGAGGTAAAGGGTATTTATTCTTGATAGTAACCTCATTAAGTGATCGATAGTCTATACACAACCTCCTAGATCCATCCTTTTTATCAACGAAGAGTGTGGGGGCTCCCCATGGTGATGAACTAGGACGGATAAACCCTTTACTAAGTAGTTCTTCGATTTGTTTCTTTAATTCAGCTAGATCTTTAACATCCATTCTATATGGTCTTTTTGATATGGGAGCAGTACCAGGTATAAGTTCAATACTAAATTCAATGTCACGATCAGGTGGCATACCTGGCAAATCCTCTGGAAACACATCAGGAAATTCATTCACTACCCTTATATCCTCCAAGGCCTTGCCTTCAACAGAGTTCACAACTCCTTTGCTGGATGAGGGTGCACTCACATATTCTACTCTCTCCCCTTGAGGACTTGTTAACAGCACTGACCTCTTCCGACACTGAATAACTCCATCACAACTCCTTAACCAATCCATACCAAGAATGACATCTATTCCCCATGCTTTTAGAACTACCAGATTAGTAAGAAAGTCTACCCCCATGATATTAATCTTTACTTGTGGGCATATATGACCGGTTTTCATTTCTCCCCCAGGAGTGCTAACTATCAGTGGGTTCTTCATTGTGCTCATAGATAAGTTATATTTTGCCACAAATTGATCAGTTATGAATGAATGTGATGCTCCTGAATCAAATAATACGGTAGCAGGTACAGAGTTGACGAAAAACGTACCCAATACCACACCGGCGTCATTCTGAGCTTGCTCCACTGATACATGATTAACTCGGCCACGCACATGACTCAGCTGGCCTCTCTTGCTGGGTGTCGGTGGAGTACGAGCCTGTGAAGATGGCTGCCCAGTCCTGTTCCCATTATCTCTCTGCGGAGTCTGCATCACCCTCTTGGGACAATTGTTAGCATAATGCCCCAGCTCTCCACACTTGAAGCATCCACCAGGCTGAACAGGATTGGTGTTTCTGACAGGTGCCCCAGAGTAATTTCTAGAACGACTCAGCTGAGGGGTAGGAGCTCTGGGTGTCTGAGGACTGAAGCGCTGTGGCTGATGTAACATCCCTCAAATTTATTGAGGAATGTTAATTAATAAGATTGTGGATTTAAAATTTTTGATGAATTATTTGAGTGGTTATCAACTTATTTAAGGATGTCTTCCTTTTCTCTCCTTTAATTCCTAGATTCATTTTCAGCTAAATAAAATTTCTAGGAAATATAAAAATGTTAGTGTGAGAAACTTGGAGTTCTTTTGGTTTTATTTGGAGTTTATTTGAGTGGGATTTCAAATTTGAATTTGCATTCAAATTTGAATCTAAATTAGAAAGGTGTTGGAATGAAATAAAAAGGGTAAAGGGAGGATAGCTTCTGGGCCGCGAGCCCAAAGTCCCGAAGTCCGCCGAACCACCCTCTTCTCTTTTTCTCTGCGCGCCGCGCCACCTTCTCCTTTTCCCCTTTCCAGCCCACCGCGGCCCGTCAATCGCCAGCCCGCTTACCACCTACCGCACCCGCGTGGAGTCGCCGCCAGGTGGGGCCCGCGTGACGTCACCCCCGACGTCACCTTCTTCCTCCCGTCACCCGTCTCTTTTCCTCTTTACCATCGGCGCCGCAGCCTTCCGCACCGCCCCTCGCCGGCGGCCGTCCGAGCTCCGCCGGAGCCATCCGCGCCGTCCACGCGTCCGGCACCTCGCCCCCGCCCTATAAGAAGGCCGCCGCGCGCGCCGGGGAAGCCCCCAACCCTAGCCGCCACGGGGAGTCCTCCCAGTTCCGCTTCGCCTCTGCCCGCCGGAGAAGAAGAAGGAGGAGGAGGGAAGAAGGAGACCCGGAGGCCCACCGCCAGCTCGCCGCCTACCCCGCGAAGCCGAAGGACCGCACGTGGGAGCTCGAGGACGCCGCGAAGCCAAGTACCGCGACGCCCCTGCTTCCTCTGCTCCGCGCCGCCGTCTCCTTCCACGCCGACGACCTTGCTCCGCCCCGCTTCACCGCCGCCTGCACGTCGGCCCGTGGCCACCAAGGTGAGGCGAAGCTCCCTCCCCCCCCTCGTGGTCGACCCGGCCTTCGAGCCGAGGCGCCTCGCGATCGCCCCGTGCCGCTCATGCCGCCGCGCCGCCGCCGGTGATGCCGGCCTTCGTGCCGGCCGGGACGCTTTGTGCGGGTGCCACCGCCGCCGTCGCCGCGACCACGCACACGCACCGCCGTTTTCCTTTCGACCCCGCACCATCCTCACCCCGCCGACGTGTGTCACGCCGCCGTCGTGCTCCGGTGCGCCGCGCCGCCGGCTTGCTCGACTCCGTTTCCCACACGCACGAGCGCCCGCCACCCACACAAGCACGACGACACGACCGCCACGACACCCCGGTCACCGTGCGCACGCATGCGGAGAGCCACCCCGTGGCCGGAGCTGCGCTCGCACCACGCGTCGCCACCGGCCAGAGCTCCGCCACGGCGGGCGGAAGCTGTTCCAGGCGACCTAGGGGGAAAAGCCCCGGTTTTGGGTGTTTTGCGTCCCTAGGACCCATCCGCAACCAGCCAAGGCTGCTGGGCGTCGATTAGCGCCGTCGCCGGCGACCCTCACCACACCGCCGCACGCGTCCGCCGCCGCCGCTCCATATTTCGCCGCCGGCCGCCCTTCTTTGGCCGAGGCCGACCCCGATTGGGGCCGGGGACGAGCCTTGCCTCTCCTCGTCCTTTTCCCGGCCACCTGTTGGCCCGGCCGAGCGCGCCTCGCCGCCCGTGAGCCGCCGCCGCGCCGCCGCCCGTCACGGGCATTTCACCGAGCACCTTCGGCGGGGAGGGGGGGGAAAACCCCCCCGGGGTTTTAGCACGCACACGGGAGTGCACACACGCGCGTGACCGCGGGGGATCCGAGGGGATCCCGTGCGCCCGCCAACCGAGGCTAGGCCACACGGGTGCCGCACGGCGCGCGCGCCACGGGGATCCACCACGAGATCCACGCGCGCGCCGCGCCACGCGGGCGCCGCGTGGCTGGCCACGCGGCCTGCCGCTGGCTTAAAGCCGCCGGCGTGGCTGCCACCTCAGGGGGTATAGCCGGCCTACCGCTGGCTTAAAGCCGGGGTTGAGCCAGTTTGAGCTACCTTATAGCTAGCTAAGAGTCTGCAATATTGTATATGCGTATTTTAATTTCAGAAATGTATTTTATCTTTGGAAATTCATAATAAATCCGTTTTAGCTCCGAAAAATATGAAACTTCTTCTGAAAATCTTCTAAAAACCCAAACTCCGTGCTAGACTAGAGTTTGCCTCTTTTTGGATCTTATTTGCTCTTATTTGGATTTAAGTTGCTTTAGTACCGCTATTTATTTCCTTTTTCGCGCTATTAGGAGCGGCGGGAGCCGAGAGCCGAGCCGGGGAGTACGACTACGCCGACGACTTCGCCGCGGAGGACTACCCGACCCCAGGTTCACGCCCGACTGATTCTGAACTACCCATTAGGCATTGCTGAGTAGTATTGCTAGTGCTTTACTTTATATATGCATGTTGATGAACCTTGCACTGCCTCTTTGTTTACCCTGTCCTTGATTGCCCTACCACTACTATATACGTTTATGTGGGCGTGTATATACGCCGAGCTTCGCGATGCATGTGTTGGGATGGGAATAGTGGTTCTTGGCGTGTGTGGGGTAAAAACCGGCAGGAGAAGGCGTTTTGGGTACTTTGGCGGGGGTGAGCTCGAGACAACCGATCTGGGATCGAGGATAGGGGTGCACTCCTCAGTGCATCCCTCCTGTTACGGTTTTCGGAGCCTATGTGTTGGGGTTTTACGTGCGCTTGGAGGACATGAGCTCGCCCCGGTCTGAAATCGAGTGGATCAACTTGTTTATAGGACATCGTACACACCACCCCGCCGAGAGTGGGGGATAGGGCCGAGTTGAGCTCGGCAAGTGCGGAACCATACCGCCTAGGAAGGATAGAGGGTATCCGTGGGGGAGCGGTGGAGGTGAGACCACCCTCTCGGAGCGTCTCCGTGTGGCCACACGGGAGCATTTCACGTTCCGGTCCTGTCTTCACTGCGGAGAGGACCGTTTTGAGGGCCGGATGCAGGGTGGGTTCATAACTACCGAGAGTTCGCCGGTAGGATGGGCTCGGTCGGCCGTACACCGGCCGGGTACCATTCCGGATGGGTACAGTGTACACGCTCTCGCCGGAGTTGTTCGATCTATAGCTATAGCCGCGTCCTCGGTCATGGACACTGCCTAGAAGACTTACTTGATCCTCATGTTTTGGGTTTTCTACCTTCCCCCTATAGGTGAGAGTGTGGTGAGCCGTGGTTACCGCCGGCTAGAGGAGAGAGGCTCCATCTACCTCGTCGATCCGGTGGTAATCATTGAGGTGCGAGGAGAGGAAGTTCTCGCATCGACCCTAGACAGGAGTAGGAGGTGGTGACGGGTCTCCTGGGTGACCGGGTGGATCCGAGCTGTGATGAGAGACTTGGGTTTTGGGATACTGATGGAGATACCTTGTTTTTACTCTGCTGCTGCTTAGGAACCCACAGCCGTTTCCTTGTCTACTCTATTTTCCCTTTAGATGTTAGGCCACTTAAAGATGCATACAGTTGGTGACGTGGACCTATCCCACTCCTTGGGGATAGAATTTGGGTGTGCAGGGTACGAGTCCGAGTTCGACTGCAACGCCGACGGATGGTACGACTGAGGGATACGTCGCTTCGCTCGAGTTTGCCTGTGGCGGGAGGAATAAAGATGGAGACCCTTCTGAGAAGATAGCTACCGTTGCGTAGAATTTTCACTCTGATTCAACCAAGAGGCTTGTAATGATGTACTCCATAATGGACTTGTAATGAATTCATGTACTATTAACTTTATGTGATGCGATGTATGACTTTGTGTATCTATCTGTGAGACGTTCTGTATGCGATAGCCACTGATCCAGGGACTATCGCGATGGTACAGGGATTCGGGTTTTCTATGAAAATCCGGGGTTTTACAGGTGGTACCAGAGCCATGCTTGACCGTAGCACGTATCCCTAGGAAAGGTCGATAGAAATAGGACTCTATACGCTCTACCTTTATAGTTATACTCTTGAGCTATGTTATAAAACTCGTTCCCTCTTTGAAAATTTCTTACTCACCTGCGCTGACAGAAATTGCTTGCGTTTCATAGGAGATGGAGCACCAGGTCGCGGAGATCACCCCCGAGACGTGCGGGGCGATCTGCCACTGGATGGAGAGGGCCCTTCTCAGGCTTGGAGTCCCTCCGACCTACGTCACGTACCGCGCCGAGTACGTACCCGCCGTGACTGGGCGGATGGTGCTCTGCACGGTCGCTGTGCTCCCTCACCCGAGTCTCCCCGGGTTCAAGGGAGAGGTCTGCTACAGCGCTGCACTCACCGTCGCGACCGCGATGGACGTCGCCTGCCGCCAGGCACTGGGCTGCCTTCTCGCACAGTACCGCGCCTCCTTCGAGACCGGGACTCTTCGACTGCTGCCCCGGGACTACTGGCGCCTCGCACCGCTCGTGGACGGAGTTCCTTCGTACGAGGGGATCCAGGACGACGTCAACGCTGCTCTCTTCCGCGAGTCCGACGAGACCCTGGTGGAGACCGCCAGCTACTTGGTCGACCTCGACAAGTACGCGCGTCGACTGGAGGACGAGTCGCGTACCCTCTACGGCCAGGTCAGGGACGCCACCATCGACGCGCTCCAGTACCAGCCCCGCTGCACCGAGCTGGAGAGGGAGAACACCGCTCTACGCCACCGTGTTTGCCAGCTCGAGTTGAGCCTCGACCGCGCGACCACTGTCCTGCTGCAGTCTGAGAGGGAGAGGGTGGACACCCGGGAGGAGTTGCTGCACGCCAAGGAGGACCTACGTAGGCTGACCGCGAGTCAGAACAGGCTGAAGGACAAGCTCGAGCGCAAGGACGACCTGCTCACGGTGCGCGCTCACCTGCTCGGGTGTGAGCGGCTCAAGGTGGAGAAGCTGGAGAAGAGCCGAGCAGACAACGTCGCCAACATCGAGTGGCTCACGCGCACGGCCGTCTACTTGAGGGACAACGCCGAGAGACTGAGGAGGACTTGGGAGGATGCCGACTCGCTACGAGTGGACGAGCTCTTCGAGCTCCACGGAGAGCTACCCCCCGAGTCTCAGCGTGAGATTCGCACCGAGACCTTCGAGCTGCACCAGTCACGCCTCAAGCTTCACCTGTGCCCGATGGCCCGTCTGCCGACCCCCGTCGAGACCGAGGAGGTTCGAGAGGCTCACGCCTTGGTCTCCCGGATCTTTCCGCCGGACTACCCCGCCGAGGACCGCTACCCCGTCACGTACCAGAGGGCACGCACTGAGTAGTGAGCTGAGCAGGAGGCATGACCTAGAGTAGTGTTTTATGCTAGTAGTTTCCATGAGATGTTCCATGCAGCCGCGAGCATGTTCCGGTGCATGAAGAGAGTCATGCCACACCATGTAGACACTACCCTTTTGAGATTGTACCGATGTATTAGATCGTTGACTTGTTGCTGCTACCCCAAGGTCTGAATCAGCCTCAGGGGAGCAAGTGTAATAATCATGTTTGATGTGTGCTTGGATCTTAATGGTGTTATTTGTGTCTTAATGCTTCTTCTACTTGAGTGTAGGTTATAATTAGAACTATTTTCTTGATTGCTTAAGACTCATGTGTGAGTTGGTGAGTGACGTGTGTAAACTTCTCCCTTTTTCCTTATGTTTTCAGAAGGATGTCAATCCGCCGCTCCAACCGGCTGATAGCACGCCTCGAGGAGGCAGCTGCTGAGGAAGAAGCCCAGCAGGGGCGTGGACGCGGGCGTGGCCGTGGCCGTCCACCCCTACGTGGAGGAGCTTTGGGAGCTAGGGCCCGAGGTGACGGAGCACCGCCACCACTGCCCGAGAACCCTGAGGCCGAGGTTGCGCAAGGAGCGGCCGAGCAAGGCCAGCCTGAGCCGGACCAGCCACCACCACCCCCACCTAACTTGGTGGAAGTGATGGCGCTCCAGACTCAACTGATGCAGAGGATGGCGGAGGCCATGGAGCACAGTGGCAACGGTGGGAACCGCGTCGCCCCGCAGGACGAGGACCTCACGAGGAAGATCGAGAGGTTCATCCGCCTGAAGGCCCCCACCTTCAGCTACTCAGATGACCCACTCGAGGCCGACGACTGGCTGCGAGTGATCGAGACCAAGCTCAATCTCACCGTCTGCTCCGACGAGGAGTGCGTCACGATCGCCGCGCACCAGCTGGAGGGTCCTGTCAAGGCATGGTGGGACAACTACACTGCCACCCACCCAAACCCAGCTTTCATCACCTGGCTAGAGTTCTGCGAGGCGTTCCGCGAGCAGTACCTCCCCGATGAGCTGCTAGTCCAGAAGGCGCAGGAATTCCGCACCATGACTCAGGGTGCGATGAGGGTCGAGGAGTACGAGCGCCACTTCATGAAGATGATGCGGTACGCCCCCGACGACACCAACACCGACCAGAAGAAGCAGTTCTGGTTCCTGCGAGGCCTCCACCACGGCCTTCGCCAGGCGCTGAAGGCAAGTGAGCACAAGTCCCTGCGCCATCTCGTCAACCGCGCCATCGCGGTCGAGGAAGAGAGGAGGGGCCACGAGGAACTCATGAGGGGCAAGAAGAGGATGGGAGATCGGGATCAGCCTGACCGATCCTTCCAGAAACCGAGGAGCGGACAGAGCAACATGCTGAGGGGGAGCTACCGCCCGGGGCACAACCAGCCTGGGCGTGGCTTCGGAGGAAGTGGACGTAGCCCGTTCCCTGGAGGGAGGAACCCCGGCTACCCCCAGCAGACTGGAGGCTACACTCGTGCTCCACCGAGCACCGCGAGACCCGCCGCAGGAGGCTTCACCGTCACCGCTCGCGTGTGGCAAGCCAGGCCACAAGTCCTTCGAGTGCCCCGACAAGAAGGTCGCGCTACCCCCGCGAGGGCACTCCGCTCCAGAGGCCGACCTCCTCAGCCGCGCCGCCCCCGCCGCCGGCCATGGAAGGCCGAACCACCTCACCGAGGAGGAGGCTGCCGATGCCCCCGACGTCGTGATCAGTAAGTTTTTGGTTTGTGGTACTTCTGCTCTGGTTCTCTTCGACACCGGTGCAACCGGGTCCTATATCACCTCTCGGTTCGTAAATAAACTCTCCCTCCCTACAACCACCCGAACGATGCCCATTATCACGAGCTCTCCGCTCGGGGATATCCGATGCACCCTGCTGTGCAAAGGAGTGGAAGTGGTCATCCGAGGTCACACGTTCTATGGGGATCTTACCGTGCTGCCTTCCCATGGCATTGACGTGATACTGGGAATGGATTGGATCACTGCCCACAAAGGTGTCATCTCCACTTCGCCGAGACTGGTAACACTACTACACCCTGACGGGACGAGGGTTACCTTCGAGCCGATGAAGTCTCGAGACATACCGGCCGTGTACAGCCTTCACACGAAGGCCATATCGGACGTACCGGTAGTCTGTGAGTATGAAGATGTGTTTCCAGAGGAGTTGCCCGGGGTGCCTCCTGATCGTGATGTGGAGTTCGTGATTAACTTGGTGCCGGGAACGGCGCCAATAGCCCAGAGTCCGTACCGTATGGCACAGGTTGAGCTGAAACTGTTGAAGGCAGAGCTAGACTCACTACTTGAGAAAGGATTCATTCGACCAAGTGCTTCACCCTGGGGTTCACTGGCACTATTCGTACCGAAGAAGGATGGAACTCAGCGTCTGTGCGTCGATTACCGCGCCCTAAACGCGGTAACCATCAAGAACAAGTACCCACTGCCCAGGATTGATGATTTGATGGATCAGCTGAGGCAAGCCAAGTACTTCAGCAGGATTGATCTCCGGTCGGGGTATCACCAGATGAAGATCCACCCGGAGGACATCCACAAGACGGCATTTGTAACCCGGTATGGGCAGTACGAGTACACAGTCGTGTCATTTGGCCTGACCAATGCCCCGGCATACTTCATGAACATGATGAAAAAGGTCTTCATGAATGAGTTGGACAAGTGTGTCGTCGTCTTCATCGACGACATACTGGTCTACTCCCAGACAGCTGAAGAGCACGAGGAGCACCTGAGGATCGTGTTGGGGAAGCTCAGGCAGCATCAGTTGTACGCCAAGTTCAGCAAGTGCGAGTTCTGGATGGAGGAAGTCGCGTTCCTAGGTCACGTGCTGTCAGCTAAAGGAGTTGCCGTAGACCCAAGCAAGATTGAGGCAGTGTCCAAGTGGCAGTCACCGAAGTCCGTGACAGAGATCCGCAGTTTTCTCGGTTTGGCCGGATACTACCGCCGGTTCATCGAGAACTTCTCGAAGATCGCCAAGCCCATGACAGAACTGTTGAAGAGCAACACGCCGTATGTGTGGTCGGACAAGTGTGAAGCCAGCTTCCAGGAGCTCAAGACTCGCCTCACCACTACGCCGGTCCTGACCCTGCCCGATGCGAGCAAGGACTTCGTAGTGTACTGTGACGCGTCGAGGCAAGGACTCGGATGCGTGTTGATGCAAGGAGGCAAAGTGGTGGCCTACGCCTCACGACAGCTAAGGAAGCATGAGGAGAACTACCCTACGCACGACCTCGAGCTAGCCGCTGTCATTCACGCATTGAAAATATGGAGGCACTATCTGATGGGGAACAAGTGCGACATCTATACGGATCACAAGAGTCTGAAGTATATCTTCACCCAGTCGGAGTTGAACCTGAGGCAAAGGAGATGGCTAGAGCTGATCAAGGACTACGACCTGAACATTCACTACCACCCTGGTAAGGCAAACGTCGTAGCCGATGCTCTGAGCCGCAAGCACTACTGCAACAACCTGATGGTGCGAGAGGAACAACCAGCCTTGCATGAGGAGCTGGAGAAGCTGAGTTTGGAGATAGTGGAAGAGGGGCAGTTGAACCAGTTGTGGGTGAAATACACACTCGAAGACCAAATCCGACAAGCTCAGAAGGAGTGCCCGGAGATTCAGGAGGTGAAACGCCTGATGGAGAGAGGCAAGGCAGCTGACTATCGCCTCGATGAGCAGGGTACACTGTGGCTGAAGGGCCGCATCTGCGTGCCTCAGGACAAGGAAATTCGGGACTCGATCCTTAAGGAGGCCCACGATTCTCGATACTCGATCCACCCTGGCTGTACCAAAATGTACAAAGACTTGAAGGTACGGTTCTGGTGGGAGAAGATGAGGGAAGATATAGCAGAGTACGTCGCTCGATGTGACACGTGTCAGCGAGTGAAGGCCGAACACCAGAGGCCTGCCGGACTGCTGCAACCGCTCGAGATACCCACGTGGAAGTGGGATGATATCAGTATGGACTTCATTGTGGGGTTGCCACGCACTCAGAAAGGGCACGACTCCATATGGGTAATTGTTGATCGGTTGACCAAGGTGGCACACTTCTTACCCGTTAGGACGGACTACCGCGTAAGCCGACTGGCAGAACTGTATGTGGACAACATCCTAAAGCTTCATGGGGCTCCGAGGAGCATCGTGTCAGATAGAGGGCCTCAGTTCACTGCCCAATTCTGGAAAAGTTTGCACGCTTCCATGGGTACCCAGCTGAACTACAGCACAGCGTTCCACCCACAGACAGACGGTCAGACAGAGAGGGTGAATCAAGTACTAGAGGACTTGCTGAGAGCTTGTGTGTTGACCTATGGGTCCAATTGGGAAAAGAGCCTATCATATGCCGAGTTCTCATACAACAACGGCTACCAGACCAGCTTGAAGATGGCTCCTTTCGAAGCCCTGTACGGCAGAAAGTGTCGGACACCGTTGATATGGTCCGAGGTGGGGGAGCGAACTTTTTTCGGTCCCGCCACCATTGTTGAGGCCAAGGAAAATGTCGCCAAGGTCAGGGAGAACCTGAAGATAGCTCAGAGCAGACAGAAGAGCTACGCCGACGCGAAGCGAAAGGATGTCTCGTTTGAAGTGGGGGATCATGTCTACTTCAAGGTGTCACCCCTCCGAGGTACGAAGAGGTTCCACATCAGAGGGAAGCTGTCCCCTAGGTACGGTGGACCCTACCCTATTGTGAGTAAGGTCGGGAAGGTAGCTTACAGACTCGAGCTACCTCCGGAGCTTACGGGAGTGCACCCAGTGTTCCATGTTTCCCAACTTCGGAAGTGTGTGGTCGTCGAGAAGAGAGTGCCTGCTCAAGCGCTCGACGTCCAGGAGACCCTGGAGTACTTGGAGTACCCGGTTCGGATCCTGGACTGGGCGGAGAAGTCGACCAGGAACACCACCACGCGTTTCTGCAAGGTGTTATGGAGTAACCACTCCGAGCGCGAAGCTACATGGGAGAAGGAGTCAGCGTTAAGGGAGAAATACCCTCATCTCTTCGAAGCGGAGGTAACTTCTTAATCTCGGGGACGAGATTCTTTTGAGGGGGGGAGTCTGTAACATCCCTCAAATTTATTGAGGAATGTTAATTAATAAGATTGTGGATTTAAAATTTTCGATGAATTATTTGAGTGGTTATCAACTTATTTAAGGATGTCTTCCTTTTCTCTCCTTTAATTCCTAGATTCATTTTCAGCTACATAAAATTTCTAGGAAATATAAAAATGTTAGTGTGAGAAACTTGGAGTTCTTTTGGTTTTATTTGGAGTTTATTTGAGTGGGATTTCAAATTTGAATTTGCATTCAAATTTGAATCTAAATTAGAAAGGTGTTGGAATGAAATAAAAAGGGTAAAGGGAGGATAGCTTCTGGGCCGCGAGCCCAAAGTCCCGAAGTCCGCCGAACCACCCTCTTCTCTTTTTCTCTGCGCACCGCGCCACCCTCTCCTTTTCCCCTTTCCAGCCCACAGCGGCCCGTCAATCGCCAGCCCGCTTACCACCTACCGCACCCGCGTCGAGTCGCCGCCAGGTGGGGCCCGCGTGACGTCGCCCCCGACGTCACCTCTTCTTCCTCCCGTCACCCGTCTCTTTTCCTCTTTACCGTCGGCGCCGCAGCCTTCCGCACCGCCCCTCGCCCGGCGCCCGTCCGAGCTCCGCCGGAGCCATCCGCGCCGTCCACGCGTCCAAGACCCCCCGCCCGCCCTATAAGAAGGCCGCCGCCGCGCCTCGGGGAAGCCCCCAACCCTAGCCGCCACGGGGAGTCCTCCCCGTTCCGCTTTGCCTCTGCCCGCCGGAGAAGAAGAAGGAGGAGGAGGGAAGAAGGAGACCCGGAGGCCCACCGCCAGCTCGCCGCCTACCCCGCGAAGCCGAAGGACCGCACGTGGGAGCTCAGGACGCCGCGAAGCCAAGTACCGCGACGCCCCTGCTTCCTCTGCTCCGCGCCGCCGTCTCCTTCCACGCCGACGACCTTGCTCCGCCCCGCTTCACCGCCACCTGCACGTCGGCCCGTGGCCACCAAGGTGAGGCGAAGCTCCCTCGTCCCCTCTGTGGTCGACCCAGCCTTCGAGCTGAGGCGCTTCGCGATCGCCCCGTGCCGCTCATGCCGTCGCGCCGCCGCCGGTGATGCCGGCCTTCGTGCCGGCCGGGACGCTTTCTTGTGCGGTGCCACCGCCGCCGTCGCCGCGAGCACGCACACGCGCCGCCGTTTTCCTTTCTGACCCCGCACCATCCTCACCCCGCCGATGTTTGTCACGCCACCGTCGTGCTCCGGTGCGCCGCGCCGCCGGCTTGCTCGACTCCGTTTCCCACACGCACGAGCGCCTGCCACCCACACAAGCACGACGACACGACCGCCACGACACCCCGGTCACCGTGCGCACGCACGCGAGCCACCCCCGTGGCCGGAGCCGCGCTCGCACCACGCGTCGCCACCGGCCGCAGCTCCACCACGGCGGGCGGAAGCCGTTCCGGGCGACCTAGGGGGAAAAAGCCCCGGTTTTGGGTGTTTTGCGTCCCTAGGACCCATCCGCAACCGCCCAAGGCCGCCGGGCGTCGATTAGCGCCGTCGCCGGCGACCCTCACCACACCGCCGCACGCGTCCGCCGCCGCCGCTCCTCGTTTCGCCGCCGGCCGCCCTTCTTGGCCGAGGCCGACCCCCGATTGGGGCCGGGGACGAGCCTTGCCTCTCCTCGTCCTTTTCCCGGCCACCGTTGGCCCGCCGAGCGCGCGCCTCGCCGCCGGTGAGCCGCTGCCGCGCCGCCGCCCGTCACGGGCATTTCACCGAGCACCTTCGCGGAGGGGGAAAACCCCCTGGGGTTTTAGCACGCACACGGGAGTGCACACACGCGCGTGACCGCAGGGGATCCGAGGGGATCCCGTGCGCCCAGCCAACCGCGGCTAGGCCACACGGGCGCCGCACGGCCGCGCGCCACAGGGATCCACCCCCAGATCCGCCGCGCGCCGCGCCACGCGGGCGCCGCGTGGCTGGCCACGCGGCCTGCCGCTAGCTTAAAGCCGCCGGCGTGGCCGCCACCTCAGCGGCTATAGCCGGCCTGCCGCTGGCTTAAAGCCGGGGTTGAGCCAGTTTGAGCTACCCTATAGCTAGCTAAGAGTCTGCAATATTGTATATGCATATTTTAATTTCAGAAATGTATTTTATCTTTGGAAATTCATATGAAACTTCTTCTGAAAATCTTCTAAAAACCCAAACTCCGTGCTAGACTAGAGTTTGCCTCTTTTTGGATCTTATTTGCTCTTATTTGGATTTAAGTTGCTTTAGGACCGCTATTTATTTCCTTTTTCGCGCTATTAGGAGCAGCGGGAGCCGGAGAGCTGAGCCAGGAGTACGACTACGCCGACGACTTCGCCGCGGAGGACTACCCGACCCCAGGTTCACGCCCGACTGATTCTGAACTACCCATTAGGCATTGCTGAGTAGTATTGCTAGTGCTTTACTTTATATATGCATGTTGATGAACCTTGCACTGCCTCTTTGTTTACCCTGTCCTTGATTGCCCTACCACTACTATATACGTTTATGTGGGCGTGTATATACGCCGAGCTTCGCGATGCATGTGTTGGGATGGGAATAGTGGTTCTTGGCGTGTGTGGGGTAAAAACCGGCGGGGAGAAGGCGTTTTGGGTACTTTGGCGGGGGTGAGCTCGAGACAACCGATCTGGGATCGGGGATAGGGGTGCACTCCTCAGTGCATCCCTCCTGTTACGGTTTTCGGAGCCTAGGTGTTGGGGTTTTACGTGCGCTTGGAGGACATGAGCTCGCCCCGGTCTGAAATCGAGTGGATCAACTTGTTTATAAGACATCGTACACACCACCCCGCCGAGAGTGGGGATAGGGCCGAGTTGAGCTCGGCAAGTGCGGAACCATACCTGCCTAGGAAGGATAGAGGGTATCTGTGGGGGAGCGGTGGAGGTGAGACCACCCTCTCAGAGCGTCTCCCGTGTGGCCACACGGGAGCATTTCACGGTCCGTGTCTTGTCTTCACCGGCGGAGAGGACCGTTTTGAGGGCCGGATGCGGGGGTGGGTTCGTAACTACCGAGAGTTCGCCGGTAGGATGGGCTCGGTCGGCCGTACACCGGCCGGGTACCATTCCGGGATGGGTACAGGTGTACACGCTCTGCAGAGTTGTTCGATCTATAGCTATAGCCGCGTCCTCGGTCATGGACACTGCCTAGAAGACTTACTTGATCCTCATGTTTTGGGTTTTCTACCTTCCCCCTATAGGTGAGAGTGTGGTGAGCCGTGGTTACTGCCAGCTAGAGGAGAGAGGCTCCATCTACCTCGTCGATCTGGTTGTAATCATTGAGGTGCGAGGAGAGGAAGTTCTTGCATCGACCCTAGACAGGAGTAGGAGGTGGTGACGGGTCTCCTGGGTGACCGGGTGGATCCGAGCTGTGATGAGAGACTTGGGTTTTGGGCTACTGATGGAGATACCTTGTTTTTACTCGTCGTCGTCGCTTAGGAACCCACAGCCGTTTCCTTGTCTACTCTCTTTTCCCTTTAGATGTTAGGCCACTTAAAGCCGCATACAAGTTGGTGACGTGGACCTATCCCACTCCTTGGGGATAGACTTTGGGTGTGCAGGGTACGAGTCCGAGTTCGACTGCAACGCCGACGGATGGTACGACTGAGGGATACGTCGCTTCGCTCGAGTTTGCCTGTGGCGGGAGGAATAAAGATGGAGACCCTTCTGAGAAGATAGCTACCGTTGCGTAGAATTTTCACTCTGATTCAGCCAAGAGGCTTGTAATGATGTACTCCATAATGGACTTGTAATAAATTCATGTACTATTAACTTTATGTGATGCGATGTATGACTTTGTGTATCTATCTGTGAGACGTTCTGTACGCGATAGCCACTGATCCAGGGACTATCGCGATGGTACAGGGATTCGGGTTTTCTACGAAAATCCGGGGTTTTACAGCTGAAACGAGCGCTGCAGCTGCATGTTCTGTGGATACCTCCCAGCTTGACCACCAGGACGATATGGAGTCAGGCTCTGCTGAGAACTGTAACGGGGACGGGTGTTACTGCTAGACTGCCCATGAGACTGAAACTTGCGTTTCTGTTCACCCATCTCCTTTCTCTTGCTTTCCAGCCCAATAGCTTTGTTCACCAGCGTCTGAAAGTCTGGGAAGATGTGACTTTGCAGTTGATAGTTCAAAGGACCAATCAAACCATCCAGGAACCTTTCTTGCCTCTTTGGATCAGTGTTGACTTCATCAGGTGCATAGCGTGACAAGTGAGTGAACTTGTCCAGATACTCAGTCACTGACATATTGCCTTGCCTCAGTGACAAGAACTCCCTCTGCTTAAGCTTGAGAACCCCTGAAGGAATGTGGTAAGTACGGAAGTTGTCACGGAACTCCTGCCAAGTGATATTATGCCTGTTGGGATGAGCAGTTGAGTACGCATCCCACCAATCTGCGGCCTGCCCCACAAGTCTTCCAGCAGCATACAGCACCATCTCCCTGTCAGTGCATTGCACGATCTCCAGCTTCTTGGTGATAGTTTTCAGCCAGTCGTCAGCATCCAGTGGATCAGCTGAGTGGGAAAATGTAGGGGGATGGTGGCTCATGAACTCCTTGTGCCTGTCCCTTGGTGGCGGGGGTGGTGGAGGGATCGGCTGTGGTGGCTGGTTCTGTTGAGCTTGCATCTGCTGCACTGTGTTGGTAAGGTTTTGAATCAGTTGCATCTGCGCTGCCAGGAACTGCTGCATGTTTGGGTCCATTGCTTGGTTGATCGGTGGAGGTGGTGCTGGGTTTTGCTGATTTGCAATATGTGCCCGGATCACAGGTGGCACGTCTTGACCTCCTCCGGACCTGGTGTTTACCATGTGACCGTTACAAAAATCATATCTCAGATATTGTACTTGAATCATTGCATAAGAGGATAACTCAAAATGAAATAACAGCATGTTCTTCAGTTAAGACAGATTCTGTTGACCTCAAAGAATTATGTATAACTTTCTGTGTAATTATCCAATGTCCACGAATTTTTACCAGATTATGATGTATAAAATTATGGAACCATCCCAACTGGAATCACCTCATTTGGACATCTATAACTCGAGATAAAATTCAAACAGTACAGCTATATCAGCAGAGATTTACAGATTCTGACATGTTCATTACTTCGTGCATAATTCCCAGAATATGTACTGTATACCATTGAATTTTTTGACATAAATTCATCCTCTAAATTTGTGAACTAACCCAACTGGTTTCATGTCATTTAGAGTTCTGTAGCTTGAGTTATAAACAAAACATTACTGGTATGTCATATGACTGCGAAAACAGATTTGATCCAACCAAACTTGCATAAGAGATTAAGCAATGACAACCGATAAAACCCAAACCATACTTTAATTAACTTAACAATTCAGATTGCATAGTGTCCATCACTCCACCATACAATTCACAATCAAGGAAAGATCCAACTCAAACATGTTTGCAAACAGCATTCATTATTACAAGCAAATACGTTCACGCAGGAACGGTCTATCGAAAGGTAAATGATAAGGGCGAGCATCCTAGGATCCTAGCCAAGACGAGTAGTAGCTTCATCAGTGCCGTAACGGAGCCTCTTGCGCGGAGGGGAAGCTGTAGTCTGATATGGCATGACTTCCTGAGGGGGTCGCTGTCCTGCCAGCTGTGCTTCCAGACGTGCTATCTTCGCCTGAGCAGCCTGCAACTCTTCATGATACTTGTTCATCTCCAAAGTTCCTCCCTCAAGATCTGCGTTCAGAGCAGCAGTCACCCGTGCCAAGACGTCGATGCGATCATTGCCTCCTGCTGGCACTACAGTCACTTATGTGCCACTTGCACGTCGAGGCACATGGCGGTACTCTGATTGGAACAACTGCACCCGATTAGCATAGCAAATCGACCAGAGCGCCCTCCTTGCTGCATCATTCACCGCAGCATCATCCGTAGAGAACTGAGCTGTGCTATGGTGAGATGAGCGATACCTCCATCCTTCTATATCATTCAGAGGCTTCCTGATGTAGACTCTGCAAGTGTAGTAGTCCCTCATTCCCGGCTCACTGAAGTGCTTAGTCACATAGAGAGGCCTTATGGTATATCCCAGGTACCTCAGAACATTCCACAGAAGAATGCAGAACTGTCCATTCTCAGCTTCAGTAGAGTGTTTGTGGTATTCTGCTCCATGATAGCGGGGGTTTTCATCCTCGTCTTCCTCTGGATTGCCAACAGCATTATTACCATCATCCTCACCCACACTATCATCACTGGAGTCATCCGGGTCACCTCCTTCACCATCAGGCACTGGATCAGCAGGTGCAGGGGGTGCTTCCTCATTGACTACAGGCGCCGGTGGGATCACGATGTCTCCACCTGCGTCTGCCTCTAGCACTGTGCCATCGTACAGCTGTGGCTGTTCCAATGGCTCTTCTGGCTCCTCCTCCTCCATCTCGACCTCTTCAGGATCTTCTTCTTCTTCTTGCTGGACCTCCTCTGGGTCTTCCTCCACCTCAACCTCTGGCTGGAACTCCTCCTGTTCCTCCTCAACATCTTCAAGACTATGGCGAGGGGCCAGCTGTCCAGAAGGAAAACGCCCACCAGTGCTCTTGCGAGGGGTCATGTAAGTCCTGGCCATCTGTCAAAGCAAAACTGATCTCAGAGTACAGAATAAATCAAAATGACAGTTTAAAAATGATAAACAAAAATTAAATTAGATTTTTAATGCGTAAATAAGATGATTTGAAGCATGATAAGGCTTTCTAGAACATGAATCCTTAATTTCGTCCATTTCTAACTAAGGCTGCGACCTACAGTCATCACGGCTCTGGTACCACTTTGTCACACCCGATTTTACAAGGAAAACCGAATGCATCTCATATGTGCGCCAGGATCAATTTACACACACATGAAAGACAAACGAGAGTAATACCATTGCTGTAATAAAACGTACAAGAGTTTAAACCAGTATGATAACCATTATTACATCCATAAGGGTGGACTCGAAGGTCCGAACAAGACGATAACTAAACGACGACGAGCAACTCCATCGCTGACTTCCACAGGCATGATGACTGGGGGATCCGCATGCCCTAGAACTCCTCGTAGTCACTCCAGTACTCGTCCTCGCCTCCGACGTTCTCCTCTGAACAGCGGTAAGCAAGGGTGAGCACACTTATGGTTGGTGCTCAGCAAGTGGGGGAAACAATGCAAGGCTATCAAGGATAGGCTATGGTTCACAGCGGTAAGCATTTTATAAGTTGATCAAATTTTATTAGCAAGCACCTAATTACTAGGTGTAAGTGTATACCAACCCACTTAACCTTAAAAGAAACCTCAAACCAAACCACAAACCCATGATTTGCATTAATCTTCAAGTTTATTAATCATGTGAGGGTCCAAGCCGCTCGTGACCGTGAGCACGGCTGATCGATCAGTTTAACACTCTGCAAAGGTTGTACACTTTACCCACAGTTCGTGTTCCCCATCTTGCCCGGGCTAGCTAGACCCTTAAACACTTCCAAGGTGAGTGGCTAGGGGTCCACTACAAAGCCTTTACAAAGGAAAGAAGAGAAACCAACAGCCCGCAACAGTTACAGCAGCGGAGCGGGCCATAACCCTCCCTAATGGTCAGCACCTTAGCCAAGGCTGCTACCCCAAAAGAACCGGGCTATACCCCTTCAACTCCGGCCCCCTGTGCCCCTCTCGGAACAGAGCTATCAGCTAACCCACTCTCCTAATTAATTGGCTAAGCCAGAGCCATATGGACTGTGGTTGTACTGTTATCTTGGGTGGTTCTCCATGTTCCGATTATGATTCAAGTTATCTTGTTTTAAGCACAAACACATTATATACGCAAAACTGAGATGTATATCAAAAACAGAGCATAACCAAACTCATGTAAAGCAAACTAAGCATTTATCTACCCCAAGCATTTGTTTAAACAGGGTTGATCAAGGTAAAGTGGTAAAGCATCTAGTCAAGTCCTTAGCTAGGTGTTTGCCCATCAGGTTTATGCATAGCAACATGAATAGTAAACATTGTTTAGCATGCAGTGTCATAGGTTCAAAAAGATTATGCAGAGGGGGAAAGCCACTTGCCTTCCTTTACAAGCTGAGTGAAATCCTCCTCGAACACAGGCTCTTCCTGATCACCTCCGACAGGGAGCTCAGACGAAACAGGCACGATATCTACGAGTCAAACATGAACAACAAACAATAAATAAAACAGTATTCCAAACAGTAGCAAAACTGGTAAATTTACTGTTTAAAAGATTCTACTCGTCGAGACGATCATTTTGGTATATAGAACGCTAAAAACGGAGTTAAAATGAGAAAGATATGATTAAAACAGTTTACAGGGGCCTATCTGCAAGAAAACTAAGTTTACAGGGCTTTTATAAACAAAATCAGGGGCTAAAACATAATTTTATATAAAAACTAAAGGGCCTAAGTGTTAAAACTCAAGAAAAGGACTCCTAACACTATTATCCAGGGTAGACAGGGGCTAGATTGTAAAAATCAGGACCTAACCGTAATGATTCTTAAAGGTGGGAGGACCGGCTTGTGAAATTGTAAAAACACAGGGGCTCTTAATCAAAATCGCCAAGGCGGCACCGTGGATCTCAGATCCAACGGCCACCGATGCGCGCGCGTCCCGTGGACCGCGCCGTGCGCCGGCGCACGGGTCCACGGTGGACCGGCCGCATAACCCGAAGGGGTACGCGATCCGGGCCGTCCGTGTAGAATCCGACGGCCCCCGGACGTGCGCACGCGATGGGCGGCGGCGACGTCGCCGGAGAGCGGCAGCGCGTGGCGGGAGCTTGCCAGCGCTAGCTCTGGACGGCGCTCCCGGCCATCTCTTCGACCACGGGTTGGGGCAAAATGACGCGGGGAAGCTTGCGCACGTGCTCGTGGGGTCTACGAGAGCGATCGGGCCTCACCGGCGGCCAGCACCGTAAGGGGGCGGCGCGGTCACTCCGGCGAGCTCGGGGAGGCAATGCTGTGCGCGAAAAGAAGAGGAATTGGGTGGGGGATTTTGCTTACCGCGCACAGAGGACGACTGCGAGCTAACGGGCGGAAAGGAGGCGGCAGCAGAGGGGCTCGACGGCGGCGGCGGCTCGGGCGGCGCTCCGCGTGGACGAGGTGCGGCGCCCACGGGCTCCGAGGACGCGAACATGCAGCCAATCGAGCTTGATGAGCCCCAGGTGAACCCCAAGAGAAGAGAAGGGAGGCGGCGGAGGTGATCCTTCACCGACGGCGACGCTTGCACGGCGGCGGCGGGGACCCGAGGCGGCGGCGCTGGGAATTGGGGCTCGGTTGCGTGCGTTGGTGTGCTGCGGGTGCAAAGGGGAGTGCAGGAGCTCGAGCATGAGCTCAAATAGGGGCGCAGGGAGGTAGGCGATGCGGGAAGGGGACGGGGCGGCCGGCGGCTTGCCATTGATGGCCGGCGGGCCGTCCGGGCGTAAAGAAGGCAAGGGGAAAAGGGGAAACGGCCGGGGATTTGAGTGGGGGATTAATTGCCTTAATTGGCGTGCTCACAGGGGAGAGAAAGGAAGGGGAGAAGGCGGGGGCGCGGCGGATTCCGCGCGGCCGCGGCGGCGGGCGCGGCGAGGGGGATAAGAAGAAAAGGAAGGGGGGAGAGGGGAGGCTGACAGGTGGGCCCCGGCTGTCAGCGTCTTGGTGGAAAAAGAAAAAGGGAGGGGAGAGGTGGGCCGGTGCGGGAGGCGGGTTGGGCTGCTTGGGCCGAAAGGGAGCCGGGCTGTTTTCTTTATTTTTCTTTTCCTTTTTCAAACTTCATTTTCAAATCATTTTTCATCTCAAATTCAATTCAAACTTTTTCAAACTTTTCCCAAAAATTTTATAGACATTTTAGAAACCACACAAGCAACCAAAAACCATGCAAGCCAACTGATGATGCACATACACTTGTTGTCTCTAAATTTATTAAATTATATTTAATATTTTAGAGCTCAATTTAAATAGAAATTTAATTTCTTTTAAATCCTTAAAACTATTTTAAGTTGCTAAGTGATTTTAGTGATGGAATTTTTAGGGTGTCACAGGTATGGCGCCTACGGAGCTGATGTGATGGACATCGAGCCAGCTCCAGTCAAGGCCGATTGGCGTGACAAATACGTGGCATGGTTGGCCCGAGGGGAACTCCCCACGGACCGAGCCGCGGCAAGACGCATCGCCAGGATGGCCAAGTCCTTTAACCTCGTCGACGGCGAGCTGTACAAGCGCGCCGCCTCCGGCATCCTGCAGCGGTGCGTGCCCATCCCTGAAGGGCGCGAACTCCTGCGGGACATCCACGCGGGGATCTGCGGTTATCATGCCGCGCCCCGCACCCTCGTCGGCAACGCGTTCCGCCAGGGCTTTTACTGGCCCACCGCGGTCGCGGACGCCAGCGAGATCGTACGCACCTACGCCCGCAAGTCCAACCTACCCGCCCATGCCCTGCAGACCATCCCCATAACATGGCCATTTGCCGTGTGGGGGCTGGACATCGTCGGGCCCCTGCGGAAGGCACCCGGGGGCTTCACCCACTTGTTGGTCGCGATCGACAAGTTCTCCAAGTGGGTGGAAGTGCGCCCCATCACGAATCTCGGTGCGAGCAAAGCGGTAACATTCTTCACCGACATCGTCTACCGCTTTGGAGTGCCAAACTCCATCATCACCGACAACGGGTCCCGGTTCACGGGCGAGGAAATTCTTGGAGTTTTGCGACAAATTCCACATCCGTGTGGATTGGGCAGCTGTGGCACACCCACAGACCAACGGCCAAGTAGAGCGTGCCAACGGCATGATCCTATAAGGCCTTAAGCCCAGAATTTTTGACCAGCTGAACAAATCTGGTCGGAAATGGCTCCAAGAATTGCCAGCAGTTGTGTGGAGCCTAAGGACCACCCCAAGCAGAGCCACCGGGTTCACTCCGTTTTTCCTAGTCCATGGCACGGAGGCCGTCCTCCCCACGGACTTAGAATACGGATCGCCCAGGGTTCGAGGCTACGACGAGGATGCCAACCAGCGAGCCCGCGAGGACTCGCTGGACCAGCTGGACGAGGCACGCCTCGTGGCCTTAAAGCATTCCGCAAGGTATCAACAGTCCCTAAGGCGCTACCAGGCACGCAAGATACGTCGACGAGACTTCGGCGAGGGGGATTTGGTCCTAAGGCTACGCCAAGACAACCGAGGGCGCCACAAGCTGTCGCCCCCATGGGAGGGACCCTACGTCGTGGTGAAGGTACTCAAGCCCGGCACATACAAGCTGGCCAACAAGGACGGTGAAGAGCTCACGAACGCTTGGAACATCCAACAGGTACGTCGCTTTTACCCTTAGCTAGGATTTCCAAGCATTTTTGTTGTAAAAATCATATGACCAACGCCCCAGTTGGTGAAAACTGTGTAAACGCCTCAAGTCTAATAAAAAGGGCAACTCGGCTTTCCCCTGAAACCCAAGTTACCCTCGGGGGCTACTGCGGGGGGCACCCCCCCAAAATGGTCCCATTTTCGCGCAGAAATAAAACAACTCACACGCGCTAAGTTTGTTTTTCTACTTCAACCCCGAGCAACGATTCGAACAGGGCGCAGGCGGCCTAGCGGAAGGAGCGCGCGAGCCAGAGATAGCCCACGCCGCGAGGATACGGCCCTTCTCTCTCGCCTCCAACCCAGCAGGCCCCCCGCGAAAATCGAACTCCCCTAACTAGAATCTACTCAGGAAGAAGGAGAAACAAAAAGCGCAGTAAACAAAAGACTTCATTTCGTATCAACAAATGTTTACGATTAAAATAACTTGTTTATTTACAAAGGCCGTGTGGCCAGAATACTGATGCAGAAATAAAAACGGGCCAAGCGCCCAGCTGTCTTCAGGCAGGAGGAGCGGCGGTGTCAATAGCGTCCGGGAAGAGGAACTCCTCGAAGGCTTCAGCGAGCGACCCGGCGGCATCGCCGGCGAGCGCGTCCATGCGCTCCATCGCCACCTCGTCCTCAACGCCCTCCGAACGACGTAGCCCTCCGCCGCGCCTCGAAGTTGACCTCGTAGTGGGACCGTACCACTCCGAGGGCCTTCTCGGACGCCAAGACGCAACGCCCGGCGCATCCGTTCGGTGACGTGGCCGCCAAGGGCGCGCGGGCGGCCGGCCGGCCGAGCTTCCGGCCTGCGCTTCGCCCTCCTCCACAACCGCGGCGGATCTCGAGGGCCGCATCGCGCGGCTCCCGCAACCCCGCTCGGAGGAGTCGTAGGAGGTCTGCAGCGCCTCGGCCCGCTCAACCGCGTGTCCCAGCGCGGCGTGCAAGCCTGGAGTCACCAAGACAAGAAAGAAATCAGAAAAAAGAATGCGAATTCCCAAACAGAAAACCAACCAAACGGAGAGTCAAGCGGCGGCTCACCTTCAACTTGCTTCCTCTCCGCCTCGAGGTCACGGCGCTCGGCCTCGACCGCCGGCTCGAGGCCCTTGATGGTCTCGCCCCGCTCCCCGGAGGGCCGGCCGGCTCGCGCGTTGATGCCGAGCACCACCGCCCGCCCTCGACCTTGGAGAGCTTGGCGTCCCCGCTCCTCCGGCCGACTTCGCACCGCTTCGCGAGCGACGCGCTCCTCGCTCCGCCGACCGGCGTCGGCGAGGGCAGCTTGCTCCCCGCCGGAGCCGCCCCTCGGCCCCCTTGGCGGGCGGTGCGCTCCCGCGAGAGCCGCTCCTCGCCGACGGCGAGCACCGCGACCTTGGCGTCGAGGGCGGCCTTCAAGTCATCGGCCTCCTTGGGCCGGCGCTCCCGCCGCGCGCGCCCGCTCCTCGGCCCGGCGGCGCTACGCCGCGCCCCCTCGAGTGACGAGCGGAGCCCCCGGTTCTCGCCGCGGACGCCGCCACCTCCGCCTCCCGCTAGTCGCCGGCGTCCGCATCTTCTCCAGGTCCGAGCGCCGCCCGCCACGCCGCCTCATCACGATCGATGAGAGCGTGCGGCACCCACTCGAGGCTAGAGCGGCGCGCCGGGTCCCCGCCTCGTGCTCTCGGGGGGAGTTCGTCGCGCTACCACGGCCCGCACGCCAACCAGCCGTCCGAGTCCCGAGGGCGTCGGCCGAGCGCGTCGAAAGCGCCGCATCGCTCGCGGAGCTGGTGGAGCTCGGCGTTCACCCGATCGAAGGCGTCGTACTTGTCGTGGGCGCGGCGCTCGAGCTCCTGTCACCCAGAACTCGAAACCCGTAAGTGCCACGACACAGAAACAGTGCACAAAAACGAGAGAAAGAAGAAAATGAGCAACAACGCCCTACCTGGAAGACGCGCCATGCGGGGCCGCCATGGACCCTCAGCGCCTCGTTCAGCGCGCGGTCGAGCGTGGCGCCGTGGCTCCGGAGCTCTCCCCAGAGCTCCTACTCTCCCTGGGCGTCGGCGAATGCAGGCGGATCGCCAACGGCCCCCTCTACCTGGGCAGAGTGGCCGGCGCGGGAGGACGAGGCCTCGGTGTCGTGTCCTCGACTCCCCGCCACCATGTGGCCCTCGCGCCGCCTCACGAGGACCCCCTCCTGGGACCCTGGGCAGAGCGTGGCGCTCACCCACCGATCCCACCCGGCGGTGGGGAGTCGTCGTCCGGGACCTCCACCACCTCCGCCCGGAACCGCCGGCGGCGCCGGCCCTAGCGCCGCCTCCGCCGGCGCCTCCACTTGCGCCTCCATAGCCGCGGGCGCCGGCACGGTGCCGCGGCCACCGCCTCCGCCGCGCCTCCGCGACCACGGGCGCGCCGCCGGCCGCACCCGCTCTTCCTCCCTCCTCCGCGGCCGGCGCCACGAATCGCGCCTCCGTCGCGGCGGCCTCCGCGGGCCGCGCCTCCGCCACGGCCGCCGCCGTGGGCCGCGCCATGGTGGGTCGATCCGTCGGCCGAGGCCTCGAGGCCTCGGCCGCGCCCCGCGAGCTCTCGCCCGCCGCCGCCGTGCTTGCCCCCCGCCCGCGACGCCCTCGACGAGCGCCGCCGGTGCGGATGGACGCGTCCGCCCTCGCACCTTGGCCGGTGCGAGGGGGAGGCACAAGAGGCACCACCCCGCGCAAGCACAAACGAAAGTTAGAATGCCCGATTGTCAAAAACCGAACCGAGCAGAAGAACGAGCCCCTTACCTCGAAGAGGAAAAGGCGCGCTTCCTTTTCCTCGAGGCCTCGGCCAGATGAAGCCGGCGCGGCCGGCGCGCCCGCCGCCGCGCCGGCCGCCGCCGCCGCCGCCGCGCGCGGGGGCCCCGCCCCGCGCGCGGGCGCGCTTGCCGTGCACGCCTCGCGACGCGTGCCGGCACCTCCGCGGCACGTGCCGTCCCCTCGTTGTCGATTGCCCGGCGGCGGGCGCCGCCGCGCCCGCCCCGGCGATGCCGCCCTTGCCGCCGGAGCCGGCTCCCGGCGGCGACGGGGGTGTGCCCCCACCTATCGAGGGGCCCCCCCCCTCGCCCTCTTCCTCCTCGTCCTCCTCCGAGGACGAGTACTCCTCGGTCCCCGGGAGGAGATCCCCGCCTCCTCGCGCCGCCGTACTCCGCGCTCCGTCGCTCGCGGCGCTCGCGGTGCCGCCTCGCGCGCTCCCGCTTACGCGCCGCCCGCTCCTGCTCCCGTTGCTGCGCCGCCCGACCGAGCGCGCGGGAGTCGGGGGTGGGCGGAACGGACTTCGCGGCGGTGAAGTTCACCAGCTGCATGCAGGAACGTCAAAGACGCGTCAGGGGGCAGAGGCAACACCAAGAACTAAAACGGAATCAAGAATCATACTCACCAGCGGGCCGGTGGGGAGCATCTCGAGGTCCCACGGGGTTCGGTCCGGGCGCGCCAGCATCCGTGTGTCGACGGCGTTCCGCGCCCGGGTGAGCGCATACGGCCGCCCGAGGGGGGTCGGGAGCATCCGCGACCTCGCCAGCGCGACGGGGTCCGCCTCCTCTGTCATCTCGAAGATGCAGAGCGGCCTCTCCATCAGAGGCACGACCCGCCGGTGATGGAGGAAGGCGAGGACGCCCGCCGCGGTCAGCCCTTGCGCCGTCAGGCTCCTCAGGGCGGCCAGGACCGAGTCCTGCCGCCTCCGATGCTGGGGCGTGGACACCCCGTAGCCCCAGGAGTTGGGCTTCTCCTTGAACACCCGACCGGTGTAGGGGGGGAGGCCGGGCTCGGCGTTGCGCAGGTAGAACCATCCCCGCTCCCAGCCGGCGTTGTTCGTCGTCATGGTGCAGGGGATGTAGTCGTCCTTGAACTGCCCCCGCAGGGCGAGCGACATCCCGCCGGCGCGCACCGCGCGGCGGGTCCTCGGCTCCGTCGTGGGCTGCGTAAAGAGTTCCGCACGGAAGAGGTGTATCCAGAGCTCCCAGTTGACTGGGATCCCCAGGTACCCCTCGCAGACGCCCACGAACGTGGCCGCCTGCGAAATCGCGTTGGGCACGAAATTGTGCAACTCCACGCCGTAGTAGTGGCACAGCGCCCGCATGAAGCGGCTCGCCGGCGTGGCGAAGCCGCGCTCGTGGAAGCGAACGAAGCTCACCACGTAGCCTTCCGGCGGGTTGGGCGCGCGGTCCCCCGCCGGCGGCACTATCCACTCCGTCGGGCGGCCATCCTCGTTTGCCGCCAACTGGCCGATGGTGACCAGCTCGCCAAGGGCCAGCTGGGTCACCGTCGACCGCTCCCAGGCGTACGGGTCAAGGATCGTGAGGGGCGGAGGCGGCGCCATCAGGAAGGGCAAGGGATGCCAAGAACAAAGGACAAGAAGAGGAAGAAGAGCTCTAATGACGAAGCCGCACGGTGGCGAAAGCAAAGCGAAGACGAAAGCACAGGGGGCTAAAATGGCGGAGCGCTAAGATAAAAAGAAAAAACGCTGCTTCCCCTTCCCCTCAGATTTATAAGCCGCGGGCGAGCTCTCCGGGGCGGACATCCCGCACGCATTAACTGCAGGGAATCTTCTCTTCTCGCTGACGAGCGGGCCCCACCACGACCGCAGCAGCCACATCACCGCGAACGGGCCATCATCACGGTCAAGACTAGCAGGGGCCGTGGCAGGCGGTCACGTCCGCCTGCCCACGCCGCCCACTACGCGCGCGCTCGGCCGCGACGCCTAAAAAAGCGCGCCCGCGATGCGAAACCGCAGCCTCTACTATGGAGCATTTAATGGCCCGGTCCCTTGCAAAACAAGGAGAACCCTCGAGCGGCACGGACTCCTGGCCCGGGATAAATTCAACCCTCGACAGGGTACAGGCGTGAGAAGGTCGCCTCGAGGCCCGTTTTGAAACAAAACGGGCATCGCATGCACCCATGCCACGTAGTACCCTCGAGCGGCACGAGCCCCTGGCTCTAGATAATTTCGACCCTCGAAAGGGTACAGGCGTGAGAAGGTCGCCTCGAGGCCCGTTTTGAAACAAAACGGGCATTGCATGCACCCATGCCACATAGTACCCTCGAGCGGCACGAGCCCCTGGCTCTAGATAATTTCGACCCCCTAAAGGGTACAGGCGTGAGAAGGTCGCCTCGAGGCCCGTTTTTGAAACAAAGCGGGCACCACGAGCACCCATGCCACGCTATACTACTAATCAGCGCCTCAGGGGCTGGCTCGCCCAGGTCTCTCGATGGTCGCAAACGCAAAGACGGGGCCGCCCAGGCGCCGCCCCGCACGGCCCTACTAATCAGGGGTTCGAAGCCTGACCCTCGACGGGTTCGAACGGGCGCCCCGCATCGCGAGTCGTGGACGACGAAGGCACGCGCATTCGAGCCGTTCCTCGAGCCCGCCAGCTCGAGGGTGCCCCACAAGTCGTGTTCGAGAGCCAGCGAGGGCAGCTAGTCGGGGGATCCCACCGAGGGAGAGCTTCCGCGCCCTCGGTCCCTAGCGAACGGGACCGAGCCCCACCTAGCAAAACCACGCAAGCGCTTCCATGGACGTGTCTCTGGACCACGCAGCCTACCCTTATCGAACGGGGCATGGGCGTCCACTCGAACAACCCACTAGCAGCTCAACGAGGAATCCGCAATTCGCGACCCGCTCGATGGGGGTTGCGGAAACCTCACCCTCCGTCCCGCGGAGGGACGGCGAGGGCGCGTTAAGAAACAAGTCTTAAAGCTCTACCCGATCGCCTCGAACGGGCCCAGGCTCGGGGGCTTGACGCACGGCTACAACTCCTTGGCTTGCACCCGCCGGAGACAGTGCCAGCAGCGCGTGCATCACCGAAGCCGGCTGAGATATTGCCGACGCCGATTGAAACATGTACCACGCCCTCTGACCAGCTCTCGCGGATAACCCCTACAGGAGCACCCACGCTCCTGCAGGGCTTCGGGGGCTAGACCCGCGGGTCCGCTGACGCGGCCCCACGGAAAGCGTTCGCAAGACAAGAAGGGAAGAACGTCCTATCAGTAGGCTCCAGCATCTGCGGGAGCCTCAATGGCAAACCCACACATGCTCGGGGGCTACTGTCGGGGACAGCCCTAGGGGTCCCCTTTAACAACCGGGAAATCCCCACTTAAAACCCGCAACAAAGCCAAACACACTTTGCCTAACCATGCAGGATACAGCCCATGCCGCAGGGACCTCAACGGCCCACCAAGGCGGCCCCCTTGAAGATCCCCTCGAGCAGGCTTCGCCTCGCTCGAGGATGCGCGCCTCCCTCGGGCGGGCTCCGTCCTGTTCGAGGGGGTGCGCTTCCCTCGAGCAGGCTCCGCCCTCGCTCGAGGGGCCCGCTCCCCCCTCGAGCAGGCTCCGCCTCGCTCGAGGGTCCGCCCCGCCCTCGACCGGGGTCCGCCTCGCTCGAGGGCGCCCGCGCGCGTGCGCCCGCCCCCGTACGCGGGCATTTAACGCCCGACACCGGCGGGACGGCGCCATCATGCGCCGGGGCACGCGCCCCGCACCGCCGCACCAACTCCCCGTGGGGGAGCCCATCCCCATCACCGTGGAGGGGGACCGTGCGCGCCGCGGCGGTGCCCGTCCCGTGACGCCGGGCCGCTCGCTCCGAGACGCGCTAACGCGCCGAGCCCTCGAAGGGGGCCGGCTGCACCCTCGATTTGCTTTCTTGTGACCTTACAGGGTTAGGTGGAGGCGCTAGGCCGGTGGAACGCCATCCCTACCACTGTTACGGTATGGCTGCCGCCCCCGCGCGTGCGGGCGCACGCCAGGCGCTGTAACAACGACTCCAGCACTGTGGAACGTATTGGAACGGGACGCCGCTTTACCTACTCCTGTACCCCGTACGGGCCGACGTCAGCAGCTCCCTCGAGCCTATTAGAAGACGCCACAGCCATCCGCCGCCCTTCTACCCTCGAAGCCGCCACTGTTCGGGTACAAGATAGGCCATGATGGCCAGATCGCTGCGAGGATCGTACGGACGGCCACCCACTCTACAGCATAGCACGCCACGCCCCTTCACGTAGCTAAATAGCACGGCGCGCATGTGATTCGCTCCCTCCTTGATCTATAAAAGGGGGACGAACCCCCCTGCCGCGGGGAGAGGGACACAGACACAACACAACTGGAGACAGGCTGTGCCACGCACTTGCTCTCCAATTCTCCCACAACATCTTCAGCCACTACACCAGGGACTTGGAAGCCACACTTCCTTTCCCGCCTTGCTTGTAGCAGCCCCACTACAGGCACCCCCGGTGCTGAGCAATATAGTGCCTCGAGCACACCCCTGCTGGACGTACGACCTCCTCGGCCGGAACCAGGATAAACTCTGTGTCTCTTGTTGCTTAGCATCGACCATTGAGGGATAGACCACGGCGCTTACTACTGGTTAGTGTCGGGACCACATTCCGCACCGACAGAGGTGGTTCAACTAACTCCCACACTTGGTTCCTCTCAAAGTTTTCCAACTCCTCATGCATAGAATTGACCCAGTTTGCATCAGATAAAGCGTGTCCAATGTCCTTGGGCTCAAAGGTGGCAACAAATGCAGCATGAGCGAAATGAGAGGAATTTCTAGACCTTGACCGCGTGGTCCTTTCGTCGATGTCCCCAATGATCTTCGATAGGAGATGCACTTCTTGAATCCGCCGGGGAGCCTCACGCCTCGAGACTACCTCCCCCTCAACTTCAGCTTTTCTCGCCTGGTCCTCTTGTCGCACCGTCGTTGTCCATGAAGTAGACGGTCCACCCTCCGTAGTGGTCGTAGGGGAAGTAGTGGGTACACACTCAGCTTCAGGTGCATGGTTCTCTCCATCATCATCTCCAGCTTCATCCTTTTCCTCTTCAAAGAGGTCCTCGGCCATCTCTTCATCACCTGCACATTCAAAGCCAAGAGAGGTACATGGCATTCTCTCGTCGAAGGTTACCTCGCAAGTCTCCATGATTTTGTTAGTCTCAAGGTTAAGCACTCTATAGGCTCTAGAATGGTTAGCATATCCAAAAAAATCCCATCACTTGACCTAGCCTCAAACTTGTCGAGTTTTCCCTTCTTAAGAATAAAGCACTTGCAGCCAAAGACTCGGAAATGACTCACCTTGGGTGCCCGACCATGCATAAGCTCATAACAGGTCTTCCTCTTGAAAGCTCGCAATAAAATCCTGTTAGAGACAAGACAAGCCGTATTGACCGCCTCAGCCCAATACCTCCTAGGAGTCCTGTGCTCATCGAGCATCGTCCTAGCCATCTCACAAAGAGTCCGATTTTTCCTTTCCACAACTCCATTTTGAGGGGGCACATAAGGGGTCGAATACTGATGTTCAAGACCTAGATCACGACAAAAGGCATCAAAACGAGAGTTCTTGAACTCTGAGCCATTATCACTGCGAATAGCTCGTATAGCATTCCCATGCCTCTCGTTTTTCAACCTCACGATCAGATCTCGAACAAAACCAAATGTCTCACTCTTGTCTTCCAAGAAAAACACCCAGGCATAGCGAGAGTAATCGTCCACCACAACAAGGACATAGCACTTCCCACCCACCGAGCGAACTCGAGCTGGCCCAACATGGTCCATATGCAACAGCTCTGTCGGACGCTCGGTCATGATATCGGTCAGGGGTGGATGGGGAGTGGCTACCATCTTGCCATGCCTACACGGAGCACAAACCAAATCCTTCTCAAACTTCAACCTCGGCAATCCTCGGACAAGGTCAAGACCACTCAAGCGGGAAACAAAATCAAAGCTCAAGTGACCCAACCGCCTATGCCATTTCCACAAATTAGAAGAAGGACCAGCCATCAAACAGCGAGCAGGACCCAAAGAACGAGAGAAATCAGCCCTGAAAATCTGACCCACGGGGATGATCATACAAACAAGATCACCTCGAGAATCCAGCAAACGAGACTCACCAGACTTGAACGCACCTCAAAGCCCTCATCAAGCAACTGAGAAACCGAAAGCAAATTGAAACCCAAAGACTTCACAAGAGCAACCCTCTTCAATGTTACCTTGTCACTCACATGCACTACACCCTCAGAAATCACCCTTCCTCGTCCATTGTCCCCAAAAGTGATGTACATCCTTTCCTTCACTGGGGTGAGGCTGGAGAACCACTTCTTATCTCCGGTCATGTGTCGGGAACATCCGGAGTCGATCAACCAAATGTTCTCCAAGCCTCCTGCCTGTAGTCAGAAACAAGGACGAGAATGAGCTAACGACTCGACACTGGGGTTAGCACAAAGAAAGTTGAACCAGTGTCGAGCCATCTGCTCAAAAGAGGGGTTAGCAAACATCATTCCCTTGCCACCAAACTTCCCATGTCCCATGGAAGGAGTACGAGCACCACGAGGGGGAAAACGTGGTCCGTAGTTCCTCTGGAACCCAAAGCTGCGATCATCTCCCCTAAACCCGTATTGAGGATGAGTAGGGGGACGTCCAGCAAAACCACCATGAGCCCGACCAAACCTCTCACCAGCACGCACACCACCATCTCTCCTATCAAACCTCTCACCATCACCTCTCTGTGGGAACCTGCCACCCTAAGCTCCAACTCTACCAACACTCCTCACACTTCCCACACCCCGTGGAAGTGGCACTCTAGGCTCAGGAATACCATGAGACTGGCGATACCTATCCTGGTTTGCTTGCTCCCTAGCAAACCTCTCATCCCTCTTCCTCTTGTAGCAAAACTCTACTAGATGCCTCTCCTTGCCACAATACTCACACCTGAAGGGGATGGGTTTTGGCTCTGGCTCTGGCTTCTCTCTAGGCTTCACACCCTTCTCACTCACAAACTTCACCGGTTTCTGGAAGTCATTTGTTTTAGGTGGGAATTTGGGTGGATCTTGGGTTGTGTCAAGCTTGTTGCAAAGGTGGTTGGGCTTTGGAGTGAAAGAGTTCTTGGGTGCTTTTGGAAATGGGACTTGGATGTCTCCGATCACCTCAAACTCGGGGTTAGACTCAACACACTTCTCATACACACTCTCCCCACTGTTCTCTCCCACTTTCTCACCCAACTTCTTAAAACCCAAACCACGACCATCCGCTCTCTTGAACTCCTCAATCATGATTTTCAATTGAGGTTCCTGCCCTGACAACCAACCCAACACCTTCCTCAAATAATCATTCTCCTCATAGATGACATCCAAACAGGAAGTAAGTTCAAGATTGCGCAAAGTAACTTCATCACAGCTAGTGCATGCATTGACAACAAGAGATTTCAAAGAAGCTTCCAAAGTGCTAATGGTAGAACGAGCATCAACAAGATTAGCATGCATAGTAGGACATGATTTACAAGCACCAAGCAAAGTGGGTCTAGCCTTAAGCTCATCATACTCACTCCTAAGAGCATCTAGTTTAGCCAAAGTGGAAGTATTCTTCTCATTAAGCAACTTGATCTCATTCAACCATGCATTACATTCAGAACATTCAACATCATCAGAAATGGTAGGGGTAAGTTTCAAAGAGTCATTCTCAAGTTTCAATTCAAGCAATTTAGACTCTAACTCTCCTACTTTCTCACAAGCATTCTCAAGTTGAGCCCTAAGATCTCTCCTCATTTTCTTAGCATCTCTCAACACACTATCACGGTTGTCAATCAAGCCATTCAACCTAGTGATCTCAGCAAGCAAAGAGTCGGGGTCACGGTTTACCTCATCCTCTGAGTCGGAGTCGGTGTCTTCTTTCTCGTCCTTCTTGCTGCTTGAGCTATGGGCCATGCCACAAAAGCCTCCAAGTGCCACACAGCTCAAACCACTGAGGTTCCGGCTTGGATTCTTCTTGCCCTTGCACCTCCCGGTGTCTTCGTCCTCACTGCTTGAGCTTGAATGTGTGTCGCTTGAGTTTGAGTCGACGTCGCTTGCACCGGCCACCATGGCTCTTGCCTTGTCCTTCTTGTACCCGCCCTTGCTCGATCGTCGCTTGTCCTTGTCCTTGCTCTTGGACTTGCCGTAGTGCTTGCCCTTAGAGGAGTACTTGTCTTCACGCATCGGGTGCGCCTTGTACTCGCTCATCTTGTACTTGTTCTCCTCCGCTTCCGGGCACTCGGCGATGAAGTGTCCACGCTTGCCACACTTGTAGCATGTCCCCGAGCTCTGCCTTGCATTCCTCCGATTCTCATGTAGTCGATCAAACCTCCTTGAGAGCAAGGCCAGTTCCTCCTCACTCAGCACATCGAACTCATCATCTAAGGCCGCAAACAGGGCGGAGCGGTGTGCTCCTAACGTTGACCCGCCGCCCCACCGGTGCCAAGTGAGGGTCAGGGGTCGATCCGCCCCGGATGCAAAACTGAACCGCGTGACCCGTGGGTAGCCAGGGGTCGAATCCCTCTGCTGCCGTCGTACGTTATAATTACTCACTTCCTAGTTGTAGGCTTGTAGCTCTGTACATGATTCAGTGAAACCGGAAAACCAACCCAGCTAAAACCAGCTGCAGAGTCATGAGCGGGTTTGGTTTAGTTTGGGTGGGAACCATCTAACACGTTGACCACAACACATCAGCTTCGTCTTCCTTCGTTTTTCCGATTCAAGCCTCCCTTGCTTCAACAAAAAAACAGGTAGCGCCCACCTCGGCTTAATGGAGGATGTGGCTCCGTACCAGCTGCGGCCTCTCCTTTGCAGCATTGCAAGAGTGTCTCGTGTGGGTCAGAGGACAGCTTTTAACCCCCTTCTCTCTTCCCTAAAATGTCGATCCATTAGTCTGAGCTTTGAAGAAAAAACAAAGATCGCGCGCCTCCCGATTTTGATGTTGGAGAACAAGTAAAAGTTGTGCAATTGCATTGCAATCTTATACTCGTGCTGCCCCGCTGGGAGATCGATGCATGCTGCTAACCTTGCTCCTCTTTCGCTAGCTGTACTATCCATCTACACATCGAGCAGTCGACCTGCAGGCTGCAGCGCCGTAGGTCATGGTGCTACTTCTGCTATATCTCTTCACCATCAGATAGTTCCTACCTCCCGCGTCCAGCAGCCACTCCACTGTCTCTCCCTCTGGTCGCCACTGCCGCCGGCAACCTCGACGAGATAGATAGCGGCGGCGACAGCCAACGACAACTAGTATCTACATATTGACTTTCGATCGGCAGAGAAGCATAGAGATTATGCGAGAGGTTGTACTAGCAGGGAGGTGCCTCGGGTGACTGGCCGGGAGGTGCCTCTACTTCGACGGGTGATGGCGAGAGGTCGTACTAGCAGGCCGTACTGGCTGCGAGAGATTATGTGAGAGGTCGTACTAGCATGCCGTACTAGCAGGGAGGTGCCTCTACTTCGACGGGTGATGGCAGCGAGCCCAATCTGGTGGCCAACGCCAAGAAGGAATCCGGAGGGGGCCGAGGCAGCAAGGTGGAGTGACACCGCAAGGTTCGAACCTGGGGTCGATTGGGGTCGATGGAGTCGCTGACCCTGTCGCCCCTCTCTCATTTGGGGCCGAACCGATTCGCTCCACTCACTAATTGCCGGATCGGAGCGAGCTCGCAAATGGAGCGACCCGCTCCCTTTGCAGGCCTATCATCATCTGGAATGGACATGAGAGAAGACAAGGAAAACTATCGACAGGAAGGGTTAGTGTTGGCTTTGCCTTTTGATCCGCCCACAAGAGCAAGACTATGATCAGTCGAGCCCTCATGCTTGGATTGCAACTTCCTGTCAACCTCAGCCGACTTGAGCTTAGAAAAGAGGTCATCCAACTCAATAGTCAAGTATTGCCCGAACTCCTTGATGGCCTCAACCTTAGCACCCCAAAAATTTGGGTCCAAGATATGCAAGAGCTTCAAAGCTTGATCATGCTCGGTGTAAGGGAAATCCTCAACATTGGCCTTCATGTTGTTCACGATGGCGATGAACCTTTGAAACATCGCATCAATGTCCTCACCAGGAAGTTGAGTAAAGTTCTCATATTGCATCCGGTAAGAAACAAAGAGGCGAGACTTCACATGGTTATCACCACCGTGAGCAACCAACAACTTCTCCCAAATTTGCCAAGCAAGATTCAAATGGCGAACACGCTCAAACTCAGGATCACACAAGCTCCGAACCAAGTGATCAACGGTATTTGCATTTGCCTCATACTTGGCCTTAGCACCAGCATCGGTCACCATAAGAGTGTGGATCTCAGCCAGAATAGAATAGGTCTTGTCAAGCACAATGAAATCCAACAACTTGCCACGAAGAAAGATCATCATACGAGCCGCCCACTTGTGGTAACCCTTCCCATCGAAGTGCGGCGGACCGCCCCGCTCAACGTACGCCATCTTAGGATTCAAGACTTGTCAAAGTCACCACGAATCCGGCACCAAGCTCTGATACCAATTGAAGGATTGGATGGCGAATAGAGAGGGGGGGAGTGAATAGGAGCCGGTAAAAATTCTTCTCGAAGAACCCGGCCTATACCCTAGACAAATCCCGGTCACACACGAGCGATGGATCGAATCAAACACCAACCGCCAAGACAACAAGGTTATGGATCAACCTCAAGTCTTAGGAACGATTCCTCGAAGCACACGCGGAAGCACGAAAGAAGGAAGAGAGGAATCGAACCAAAGAGCAAAACAACCAGCTGCGGCGCATCGTCCGGCTGTGTGGGGGCGGATCGTCCGCACGAGCCACGCGGACTGTCCGGCAGGGTATCGCGGACTGTCCTAACCCGTGCCGCGGACCGTCCGGCCTAGAGCCGCGGACCGTCCGTTAAATCCAACAGAACCTCCAGTAGCGAACCCCGAAAAACGGACTGTCCGCGGGGAGCACGCGGACTGTCCGCCAGGCACCCGCGGACTGTCCGCCCGGCACACGCGGACCGTCTGAAACCACGTCCAACGAAAACTCAAAGCCACAACGGATCAAAAGCGAAGACGAGCAAGAACACGAAGAACACATGACGAACACTGTGCGCGCGGACCGTCCGCCAGGCCCTCGCGGACCGTCCGCGAGGCACGAACAGAACTGAAAATTGCTCGACCCCGAAAGTCAACACTCCCAATCCATCACCGGATCTCCCAAACGGTAGAAGCTGTTGAGACAAGAGTTTGGGGACATGAAAAGCGTCAACCAAGGATGCTATACCCCAAAAATTTTTCCTCCTAACTTCCTAAATCATCGGGAATCGCGGATCCTTTGAACACCACCAAAAGCTAGAGCTCCGAACGAAAATCCTTGAATCGAAGTGGTTTCCCGGCGTTTGAGGGCACAAGATCAATCCCAAAGATGCACAAGACATCCATCCATGTTTCCCTCAAAGAAATCCGAGGAGAAACCCACTCAAACCCGCGGAACCACACCAAGAACAAAGGCACCAAAAACAAGCATGAAAAAGACCACGAAGTTCACAACGCCGAATCTTCTATACAAACCAGGAAAGATTCACAAGGTCTAGCATGCCGCCCTGGCATCCATCCCTCTCAACAAATCTCTCATGAAGCTCTCATGCTAGCCCAGAGAAAATGGAGAAGAAAATAGTCCCGGAAAAATGAGAAATGGGAGGGGGGAAATGAAACCCTAAGTCGCGAAGAGAGGGAGCCATCCACCCACACTCATGGCTTATATATCTGGTCCCGCCGGTGTGGTAAATGACTCGACTACCCCTAACTCAACTATTGGCGATACAACCCACGCAGGGGCATTTATGTAATGTTTGTGGGTCTTGCCATCGGACGGCCACGCCTTCGCCGCACCCCGCGTCATCCCGACGCAAGCCATGCGATCCCGCTGCATGTCCTCCGCTTCGAAGCTTCCCGACACGCCCAGATCCCGTCTCCGTCGGGTTGGGCCTTCGGACTTGGTTTTGAGGCCCAAACCAAGAAACCGTCCTCCGATGGTTTTGTGGGCAAACCACCAAACCCCGCGTGCTCGGCCCGGCCTCCCGCCAAGCCTCTTGACTCGACTGCCACCGTGCACCGGCTCAATCGTCCATGACTTCGTCTTGCTCATCTCGCCACCATGTGGCCCACACCTAGTCTCGCCGTCCACTGGGTCCCTCGAACCGAGCCTACTTGTCTCTCCATCTCCCGGAGGCCCCTCAAGGCTGAAGACCTTTCGCGCCCGTTCTTCACCTGCAACAACATGAACTAGGCCGCAGCCTACACCTGCACACTGAGCCAAGAGTAAGTCCAACACCCGTTGTCAATCACTCATCAATGAGAAGTCATCCATCGACCACCGGGACGCTCCTGGTCCTCAATTAGAAGAAGGAACCATATAGCTAGATCTAGATCTAGAGAAGAAGGAAGCAACTTGAAGTGAGGAGGACCAATAGGCGTCGGTGCCTTTTTATAGAAAAAACAAGGAAGGGATAAGATCAAGAGCACAGGAAAAGCCGGGAAGGTTCCCAAGACGGTCAATGGCGAAACTGTTGCCAGTCAATGGCTAAGAGCAGAGCTGCAGAGGTAGTGATTCCAATGTAGAATTAAATGATACACGGAGTAACCAAACATCATCTCCACCAGATGGCGCATACTCTTGGTACTACTGCTCTACATAATCTTAGCCGTGTTTGGATGGTAGATGTTAGTGTTACTGTTAGTGGTGGTTTTTTCAAATGTTTGGAAAAGTTAATTCAAATGCAAACTAACACCTCCATTTAAACATCTAAGAGAGAAAAGGGGTGGGGTCCACCAAACTAACACCAATTACCACCTCTTAGAGGTGTTAGTTTTTTTGGGGGTGTTAGTTCCAACTAAACACCAAACTAACACATGTGTTTGGCCCCAAAGTGTTAGTTTTGGTGTTAGTTTGCTACAAACTAACACTAACACTAACCAAGATGGTCAATGGTGAAACTGTTGCCAGTAAATGGCTGAGAGCACCGTTGCAGAGGCAGTGATTCCAATGTAGAATTAAATGATACGCGGAGTAACGAAACATCGTCTCCATTGCATACTTAAACCGTGTTTGGAAACAAATCTCTTGTATCTTCTCCTTCCAAAACAATTAGATCCCCTGCCCCTTCATCTCTACCCACGAAAAACAGCAACTGCCAACTCCTCATCGTCACCATTCCCGGCCGGAGATGGATAGCATGCTGGGAAGAAGCACGCGGCACTAGCCGTCGTCGCTGCTGGGCCTCCCTCAAACCTCCGCATTGAGATTGTGGCGCGCGTCAATGCGACCTCGGAGAGGCCCTTGGCTAACCTCCGCAGCCTACGTAGTACTTGCTCGACCATGCGTCGCGGTGCGGCCATGGCGACGTCGGCCGGCGTTTGTCGATAGAGGGGATACGAGATGAGATTTCTTGGGTGTGGAACCCCACCGCTTACAAGGCATTCCTTGCTATGCTGAGCGTTCTCAGGAATTCGAAGGCTTGCTTCCTCTCCGAAATCAAAGCCTTCTTCATCGAACACATAGGATACGATGATCTCCGGCGCGCCGCCGAGGGTGGGCACGATGTGGCGGCCTATCTATACGCCATATTGCTCTACAAAGACAATGGCAGTATATGAGGCGAGTCGCGGGCGGCGGCAGTACGACGTCGAGATGGCTGAGCAATGTGGGGTGTCTGCCTTTGCCCGAGAAGGCCACGCGTGCGCTCCATTACTCGACTTGGCGCATTTGGGGTGAACCACTGCCGCCTCCGGCACAGGTGCACAGCGATCAGCTGTGCGCAGGTACCGGCGGCGGCTGCGGCGTGGAAAAAGGATGGCTTCGAATTTCTCTGTTTTGCAGCGAAGTGTGTAGGCTGCGCTGCGAAATGGTGAAGTTCGCACAGAGTATTGGAATAGGAAATCAGTAGTAGATTAGCTTCTGCATGATGGTCCAATTATCTGTGTAAAATTTTGGGAGAGCAGCAAATCCAACGCGAGTTATCAGCCCCGCGTCGCTAATGACTGTGGGGCCCAGTTCTATTCAAATGAAGAATAGTTCTCATTTCTCCTTTTAATCTGCAATCAAATATTGTAACAAGTATATCTTCGTCGTTATTAGTCCAAATTTGATACTTTTTTTTCTAATTTTTTCTAAAATCACCATGTATTCATTAATTTCAGTGTTTAGTGTACATTCCGTTTGTTGAGTGATGTTTATATGCCTTATTTTGTTCTTTGTAAGTACAACATACGAATAATATTTGTTTTACACAACCATTAGTGATGGAACTTTACATTTCATAAGCTTAAGGTGAATACAAGGTTTTGTTAAGATTTCAAATGCATATGAGTTCGAACATGTTGTAAAGTGTGGAAAACTTCAATGTTCAAGCAAACATTCTAGGAAACTATGTGAGAGATGTGGACATTTGTACAGAAGTATATTATTCCTACATCGATACCATTTGAAATTTCGAAGACAAGTTTAGGTACCCAAATTATGTTGCCAAGTCAATTTGTAGATTTTTTAGAGCAATTTTATGTTATTAGAATTATTATATAATTACCATGGGGTGTAAAAACAAAATATATGAATTTTGGGCACACAAGTGTGACTGTTGATATTTTATTCAAATAATGAATGTCCAAATACGATTTTGTTGACGGTGAAAATCCGTCAACCTAGCCATGAGTTTACCTTCGGTGTTGGCATTAGTTTTATACCTTATCCATTGGTACTAACCCCCGTGGTATAACAAGTTCACGTGTGCATGTCGTTTTTGGAGTCTAATGTTTATGCAGGGTTTTAGTGTTGAATGCAAGACTTTTGGGATAAGTTCATCAAGCACCTCATGACAAGACCTTGAAGTCCTGAACAAGTCATGCAATGAAGCAATATTAACTCCAAGAAGCCGGGGACTTGATCCGAGAAGACGACGGACTCCGGGGACCGACCGCGTAAAAGTGCCGAATCTTGCAAGACAAGGAGTTGAGTCCAATTCGGAGAGAAACCGACGACATAGACCTACATGCGAAGGGGGAAGCATCCAGAAGCAAGGGAACCGACCTCGGCAAAGGAGCCCGTGGGCCGGGCCTAAATGGGCCCTGGGCCGCCGGCCCGGGCCCGGTCGGCCCGAGCCCATTTAGGGCCCAAACCCGTCGCCCTTTGCCCCGGCCGCCAATCGGGCTATTTATAGTCCCCCGACCGAGAGCCACGCGGAGAAGATTTCGTCTTCGGCCGCCGAGAAGCAAGAGAAGAGAGGGACACCATCTAGGAGAGGAGAGGGTCGAGCTAGTTGACTAGGGTTGCCCTAGCCGACGTGGGAACCTTGCAAGGAAGACCACGTCGGAGTTCCCGGAGCTAGAAGCAAGATCAAGGAAGGATCCCGGTGGTGATCTTGTGTATGTATCATTGTTATAGTTGAATTATCAAGTTGAATCTTTTCTCGCCGATCAAGTGTTTCCTCGAAGATTTCGTTTTTCGATCGGCTTTGCTTATTCCAATTCTATTCTCGAGATAGATTACATAGGGTGTTCTTGTAGCCGCGGTGGCTAGAGGTACACGCCGGATCTTCCGAAAGAATCTCGACTTGTCTTTTGACTCGCCCTAAGCTCCCCGCATGAATAGGGATACGTTGTGACAGAACGGGGTCTCGAAAGGCGGATGTTTTCGGATTTGGACGGGAAACCACGATTTAAAGAGGCTTTTATTAAGATTCGATTTGCTACTTCTTCTCTTGCTTGGAACTTCAACAAAAGGCTTACCCCGATCCCTCTAGATCGGTTTATCTACCCAATCTTACTTTGTTTTCTCCGGTTTTTAGTAGATTAGATTCGTTTTGTGTCTTTAACTTAGATGCATTTGGTTCTTTATTGAAGATTGCAGTTATTTGGCTTTAATAGATTAAGTCTTGCGTCACACATTTGTTCCACGGATTCGATACCTTGGGTTCACCACTCGAGGGAAGAAGGGTCCCTTGACTACGACGGGAGACTTGTACGCTTGCGAGTCACGAACGAACTTTGATACAGACTTTAACCGTCAACAAGCCCCTTTTTCTGGCGCCGTTGCCGGGGAGCAAGTGATCAAGATTTGATTTTTTATTGCTTTTTTTGTAATTTTCAGTACTGATTTTATTTTATTTTTGCATCTACTAAGCTTCGATCATCCTCAAAATACATCTAATCTAGTTTGTCTAACTCTAGTCTTTATAGATTTGTTTTGTTTTCTAGTTTTTTTTGCATACTTTGTTTATTGCTAACCCTAACAGGAGATGGACGGCTACCTCTCCAACAAACCCAATAATTTTGTGGATGATCCGAGAAAAACTTTACAGGCTAAGGAGACGCGAAGCACATCAAGCTAAAAAGCTGGATTTTGTAGATTCGGAGTCGGAAGACGAAGGATCGCAGGAATCTCGGAGAATTCACCACCTCAAAGTCCGCGGGAGAACCGACTTCCACCAATGGGTGACCAACCACCGGAAGAACGCAAGATTGGGGAGCTATGCACCCCGGACATCATCGACCTACCAATCTTGAACCTCGAGGAGATCGGAAGACCGTTCGAGATCAAGACCTCAACAATCCGCATGGTGCAACATTCACCCTTCACCGGCAAAGAGGATGCGAACCTTCACCTCCAAGCATTCATTCAACTATGTCAGACTTTCAACATGGATGGGGTGACTCAAGATCAAATGAGGGCAAGGCTTTTTCCATTTTCACTACTCGGGAAGGCTTTGCAATGGTTCCACTCTCAACCGGCGGAGACGGTGCAAAATTGGAACACGTTGATGAAGGCTTTCATGAAGGAATACTACTCACCGGGTAAAACTCAAAGCTTGCGTAACAAGATTGCCACCTTTGTTCAATATCCTACGTAAACTATCTCGGAGGCATTCGAGCGCTTCAACGAGTACACCGGGCGGTTCCACATCACAAGTTCCCGAAAGAAGACCTCGTGCAAAAGTTCTATCAAGGACTCACCATGGCGTCAAGGACGATCATCGATGCATCGGCGGGAGGATCTATCATCGAGCTTACACCGACGGAAGCTTTCACGCTATTCAAGAAGGTCGCGGATAATGACACGTGGGCGTCGTCCGGCGCCTACACCCCGCTCAACCCATGGGGAACGTCAAAGGAGTCTTGCAAGTGGAGAAGGAAGACATACTTGAAGGCAAGATCGACTCGCTCATGAGGAGGTTGGAGAAGATGGAGATAGAAAAGAAAGAGGCTCAAGACTTGAAGGCCGCCGAAGCAAGGTCCACATGCGAAGAATGTGGAGAGTATGGCCATGTCCGCAAAGATTGTCCGGAGGAAGCCAAAGTGCTCGACTACATGAGGAAGGGAGAATTGCCGAACTTCCGCTACGGGCAAGGTAGGCCTCAATTTAATGCAAGCTCATCTATTCCTAACGCGGTTCCACTTCGGATACAATTGAAGGAGTTCATGGATGAGCAAGCTAAGATCAACAAGGACACCGTCACCAAGTTCAAGACCATAGACAAGGTGTTGGAGAACATCGATAGCAAAGTGACGGAGGTCGGAAGTTCCAATCATCAAGTACTCAACATGATGAAGATGCTCGAGACGCAAGTTGGACAACTTGCGGGGCGCCTCACTAATGATGAAGGGAAGCTTCGGGACAACCCAAATGTCCCGAATCGGCGAAGGCCATTCAAACGCGTTCGGGGAAGGAGACCGAAGATCCGGAACGTTCCGCGGGAGCAAGGAAGCTTAAACCGTCCACCGAGGTGGAAGGAGCCGCTAAAGAGAAGGTTACGGGGATCGTCACCGAGGAACCCGAATTCGAGATGCCGGAGGATGACACGAGGATACCGCAACTCAAGCCACGCTACTTCCGAGGTAAACTTGACAACCACTTTGAGAAGTTTGTGGAAGTTGTGCGTAGACTTAGCATCAACATGCCGTTACTAGATGCCCTACAAGTACCTACATATTCTCGTTACTTTAAAGATATACTTGCAAATAAATATGAGATAGCAACACTCGGGGTAGATCATGTCAAAATGTCCGAGGAGTGTAGTGCAGCTATTGCTTATGGGCTAGAGAAGCAAAAAGACCCCGGGTGCCCTACAATTCCATGTTCAGTTGGTTCTTTCAACTTCGAGAAGGCGTTATGCGACCTTGGAGCTAGTGTGAGTGTCATGCCGAGGGATGTGTTCGAGAAGCCGCCACTCATCCTAGGGAGGCCGTTCCTCAAGACCGTGGGAGCAACTATTGATGTTGGCAAGGGGGAGATCATGTTCGATATCAACGGAGAAAGGAGTTCATTCAAGTTCCGTCCAAGGATCGAGGCATGCAACATGATTGGAGTGAAGGAAGAACCAAAACAAACGGAGGCGCTGAAAAAGAAGAAGGAGCCGAAAAAAGTGAACGTAACGAAAATTAAAGAAGGTGTTGCATCCGTCAAGAAAAAGGAAGAGAAGCCGCCTGTGAAGACCAAAAAAATGACCAAGACAGCCAAGCCAAAAGACAAGCCCGCGCCCAAGATGGTGCGGAAGTGGGTACCCAAGATTGCAACGCCCGCAAAGAGCGTTGATCCGGAGTAATCAAGTGAAGAAGTCTAGCTATAGACTATAAACGAAGCGCTAGGCGGGAGGCAACCCGTTTCGTCAAGTCAAGTCAAGAATAAGCTACCGGGAGGACAACCCGATTACAGGTTTTTCGAGTATTTTTAATAATTTAGTTTTTGAGTTTTATTACGCAAAGACATTAGACTTAGAAGTGGTTGAACAATATTAGAGACATAATTCTTGATTGAATGTTTGCTTTATCATAAACCCTTTGCATGAACCCTCCTATGTGCTTGTTTGATTCTTTTCTTTTCGAGAAACCCCTCAACCAAATAATTTCAGAACTTAGCTCAACCTTACACCCTCATTATGGTACTGAGGTTGGCTTATTTTTCATGCTAAAACCACACGAGTAGAGCCACGATTTATATTCAAGTGTTATAAAAATTCAGCACGTGGTAGGACTCGCGTGAACCTAGAAATCAAAGCTTTGGTTGGGTTTTAAAAAAAATCTTTATCCTTGGTTTCTCTAGGATTAGAATTTTTCTAAGCCTATTCTAATTTTGTTTTATTCAAAATCTTTCTTATTTAGCCAAAATTAGAACCTAAACCTATGCCCCCATGATCAAGCCGGGAAAACGTTCGCTCTCAACCGATGAAAGCAAACTTTACCGGTGAGACCAAAATCGACGTAGTCGAAAAATATTTTCGACTTACATTTGTTTTTAATGGTTTAAAAACTTCTCTAAAATTATGCTTGAGCTCTTGCATGGCTCTGAAAAATATTTTAAAATTCGAATTAGAGGAGTGCTTAACCTTAAACACACCTAAATGGAGGCAATCAAGTTTGAATTAATCATGCATGCACCATTGGATTCCCTTTTATCAACTTTCACCAATTCCACATGCAAAGGACAAGCATGGTGGGCAGCAAGCATCAACTTTGCAGGATTTTCATGGTGGCATGTGAAGCAAGTGGAGCTAGGGAGCATGGACATGACCCAAAGCATGGAGCATCAAGTGGGAGGACCAATAATTCAAGAAAAGGAGTGGACGAGAGCGTTTGGGCGGTGCAACTCGTGGAGCACGCGGGCAGGAAAGTTGCAGAGGCGAAATGATCGTGCTGGGAGAAAGACGCGCCGAGGAGGAGCCGTTGGAGCCCCGGGCCGGCCGGCCCAGGCCGGCCGGCCTGCCCTATAAAACCAGCCCCCCGGCGCCCGTCTTCGCGAGCAAGCTTCCCTCTCCTTCCTTTGTTAGTGTGTTCAAGTTTGTGTGCTCAGAACCTCCGTAGACTTAGCCAACCATCCCAAGCTTGATAGCTCAAGAAAAATCCACATCCTTAAATCCACTCAAAGTCCACATCCGAAGCAAAGAGTTTAAGTGCCTAGTTTACCGGTTGCAACCCGGATTTTTAGTTGAAGAAAGAGTGCAGCAACCATGTGGAAGAAGACCACAAGTCTCTTCTCCAAGAAGAAGAGTTCGTCGTCGTCCAAGCCGTCATCAACTACGTCTTCGAGGAGGCACTCGGTTTCCGAGTCTCCCGGAGCATGGAGACGGACACGGCACCACCGAGGAGGAACGACGCTCTCCTCCTTGGTGGTATGAGGGCTGCGAGAAGCACTTCCATGAGGTTCACCGAACCTCGTGGGCACACGGAGGAGCAGCCCGCGCCACCACGACAATCGACTCGCTCAACCGCACCACCTCCTTACACCCCGACACAATCTTCGTACGGCTTCATCATCTTGTCGGCGGAGGAGGAGGATAGGCTCGCAAATCTTGAGAAGAGGCTTGTGCCAAACGTCGAGTTCGACGACCAAGCACTCCACACCTTGGGTTTTCGCACCGACATATACTACATGTTGGGGCACCTCGGGTGGGTTCAGTTCTCCAACGGAATATCGGTGGATACCCACTTGGGTTACGCCTTGGAAATTTTAATGACTATTGCACCCATCGTTGATGATGATGGGGTGCAAAGCTTGTCATTCCGGTTAGAGGGAATCGAGCAAGTGGTTCCCTACGAGCACGTTAGGGAGCTGCTTGGATTCCACAAGGGAGCTCCGGAGAAAGTTGACGTGCCTCCCGGCATGTTGGCGGAATTTTGGGGCATGATCTCCGGAGATGCCCATCAACAACGCAAATGCATCCGCAACCCCATTATCCGGATATTTCACTCTTGGATGTGCAAGAGGGTATTGGGGAGGATGAGGGAAACAAAGGTGACCGACACGGAATTGAATTGGCTATACTCGGCTTTAATTGCCAGGCAGCCAATTGACCCCTCTTACCTCATGATCAACCGTTGGTGTTGTGAAGCAACATCGGGGCCGGTGATATTGGTTCGGGGTGTTACCTCTCCATGTTGGCCTTTTCCTTGCGACCGGGGATCGCAAGAAACCCCGCTCACCTTTTGCGTGGTACCTCTCTCGGTTTTGAGTACTTGCGGCAAGGCAAGTACATTAGTGGAGATGAGAGAAGAGGTTATCGATTGGCCATTGTGAACCTCCCCTTCCGGATGAGAGGCTTAGGCTTTTCACCGAAGGAAGGGAAGATTGGTTGGAAGAGGGACTACTTGTCCCCGCAAGGAAGAACAAAAGAGGAAGAATCGTAGAGGAGGGAACATCCTCCGCACAAGCGAGTGGAGCACAACCCAATGTGCAACCATTCGGCGGAGTTCCTCCTCCGCCAAGTTATTACGGAGGGTCTCAACAACAAGCATGGGGGGGTGGTGCACCGGTACCCCCACAAAATTATGTTGTGCCCAACGCTAACTTCGCGGAGTCCTACGCTCATCATCCCCAACCACAACAAAGCATGGCTATTATTGGAGGGTATGCTGCAAGAAATGCTCAAAATATCGCAGCCATCCAACCCAACGCAGCTCAACTCGGTGAAGGCAACGCAAATATTGCCTTTGAACTTGGACGCCTTCACCTTGTGGAGCCAAATCAATTCGACGGAGGAAGCGTTCAACCATATTATGAGCAAGGGTATTATTATCAAGACTACCAACATCAACCACCGGCGGAGGACTAGAAGATTTAGGAACTTTAGTTTTCTTTTCTTTTCTTTTTCTCTGTAATTTTCAGCTTTTGCTTATGTGTGTTTGCGTAGTATTTTTCTGTTTTCATTTAAATTTCAGCAAGCATGTTTGTTTATTTTCAGTGTGTATTTCAACTTGATATCACCATTAATAAAGTCACCACCTTGATTATATCATTGGAAAAGTTACAAAATTCGTGCCATGATGATGTATGATTAAAATTGCAGCTTTGTTCATCTTTGTAGTTGATTTATGCATGTTTAAGCTAGTGCTCTCTTAAAAATGCAGATCTGAATTTATTTAAATGCTAGCTTAATTTTCAGCGGAGGTTATGATTAAAATAAAGACCCATAGTGTTTTATGTGCTCTCAAGTTATGAATAGATTGAAGATGTCTTTTATGCTCAAAAATATTGCTAACCTTGTCACAAATATCACTTGTGTGTTGCTCAACCTATCCAAAGCCTTATATATATTTTTTTTTGAGTGCATGAACCTTAGTGTACAAGATTTATTTTTGAGTGAGTTATTGCAGGCCATGATTTCTCTGGCCCGAGACTAAGAAGCTGGTCATTCCGTTTTTGCGTATCTATCTTTTTGCTAGCCTTTTATCCGTGCATTGTGTATCCCCGCATCGGTGATCTCACAAACTTCGCCGGATATCCACCCTTAAACCAAATATCATCTTTTTGTGATTACCTCCTTGACCACAACCTATCATTGAGGATGGATCATCAATTCAAGGAAGATCGCAAGACGGTGCCAACGTTGAAGATTTCAAGTATCTCTCCAAGGAAAAATATCTCCGGTACCTACCTTATTTTTCGCCTCTTTGCTCGAGGACGAGCAACGTCTAAGCATGGGGGAGGAGGTAGGTACGGTGCAGTTTTAGAGTTCAAAAGGGAGTATTTTAAAAAAATATATAATGATGAAAGAAAAAAAAATCCAGTGATATTCATGACTTTCAAGGTATAAAAAATCAAAACTTCGTTGTGAAAGTCATGGACTGAATAAATGACGAGGAAGGAAAAAAATGAATGAATGAAAGAAAGGAAAGAATGAGAAATATAAGAAAGGAAAAAAATATATTTGTGCGTAAAGTGAACTCCCCGGTTCTCTAAGAGTGCATTCAAGGCTTCAAGTTAAAAAGATCCATTCTCATTTTCCAACCATGTGCAATCCGATAACGAGGACTTCCTTTGTGCCTTGGGATCACTCTTTGCCATTTGCACATGTCCACTCATCTAAAGTGTGTGTATTTTTCTCTTTCCCCTCCTTGATTTAACATTATTTTCCAATGACCTTTTTGACGAGTCTCGGTAAGACCATGAGAAGCTTGTCTTGTTTTGACGACACTTCATTTATAAATTCTTGTTAGGACTAAACTTTCCCAAAGCTCCATATAAAGCCTACCACATATATATGAGAGGGAAAGGAGTAGAATATATAGGCTTGAGAGACAAGTGAGATGAGAGTTTATGAGCAATACACGAGATGATTTAAATTTGTGAATTTGGTTTAGTTTTTCTTTATCTCGATCTTCATTTCAAAAAATTCTGAGATCTATTTAAAACTTTGTGAGCATGTTAATACTTGTGGGATAAGCTTAAAAAGAATCTACCCTCCGTAGAAATGAAGGCTAGTGCATTATGGAACTTTAATGAATTAAAATTTGAGAGCATTATGTTTTCTCATGTGTAATCAAGTGCAGAGTTTGAACATTGTTTAGCAATGATGATATACATCGAAGGCTTACTCGAGGACGAGCAAGGTTTAAGCATGGGGGAGATGTTGACGGTGAAAATCCGTCAACCTAGCCATGAGTTTACCTTCGGTGTTGGCATGAGTTTTATACCTTATCCATTGGTACTAACCCCCGTGGTATAACAAGTTCACGTGTGCATGTCGTTTTTGGAGTCTAATGTTTATGCAGGGTTTTAGTGTTGAATGCAAGACTTTTGGGATAAGTTCATCAAGCACCTCATGACAAGACCTTGAAGTCCGAACAAGTCATGCAATGAAGCAATATTAACTCCAAGAAGCGGGGACTTGATTCGAGAAGACGACGGACTCCGGGGACCGACCGAGAAAAGTGTCGAATCTTGCAAGACAAGGAGTTGAGTCCAATTCGGAGAGAAACCGACGACATGGACCTACATGCGAAGGGGGAAGCATCCGAGAAGCAAGGGAACCGACCTCGGGCAAAGGAGCCCGTGGGCCGGGCCTAAATGGGCCCGGGGCCGGCCGGCCCAGCCCATTTAGGGCCCAAACCCGTCGCCCTTTGCCCTAGCCGCCAATCGGGCTATTTATAGTCCCCCGACCGAGAGCCACGCGAGAGAAGATTTCGTCTTCGGCCGCCGAGAAGCGAGAGAAGAGAGGGACACCATCTAGGAGAGGAGAGGGTCGAGCTAGTTGACTAGGGTTGCCCTAGCCGACGTGGGAACCTTGCAAGGAAGACCACGTCGGAGTTCCGAGCTAGAAGCAAGATCAAGGAAGGATCCCGGTGGTGATCTTGTGTATGTATCATTGTTATAGTTGAATTATCAAGTTGAATCTTTTCTCAGCGATCAAGTGTTTCCTCGAAGATTTCGTTTTTCGATCGGCTTTGCTTATTCCAATTCTATTCTCGAGATAGATTACATAGGGTGTTCTTGTAGCCGCGGTGGCTAGAGGTACACGCCGGATCTTCCGAAAGAATCTCGACTTGTCTTTTGACTCGCCCTAAGCTCCCCGCATGAATAGGGATACGTTGTGACGAACGGGGGTCTCGAAAGGCGGATGTTTTCGGATTTGGACGGGAAACCACGATTTAAAGAGGCTTTTATTAAGATTCGATTTGCTACTTCTTCTCTTGCTTGGAACTTCAACAAAAGGCTTACCCCGATCCCTCTAGATTGGTTTATCTACCCAATCTTACTTTGTTTTCTCCGGTTTTTAGTAGATTAGATTCATTTTGTGTCTTTAACTTAGATGCATTTGGTTCTTTATTGAAGATTGCAGTTATTTGGCTTTAATAGATTAAGTCTTGCGTCACACATTTGTTCCACGGATTCGATACCTTGGGTTCACCACTCGAGGGAAGAAGGGTCCCTTGACTACGACGGGAGACTTGTACGCTTGCGAGTCACGAACGAACTTTGATACAAACTTTAACCATCAACAGATTTGTTCGTATTTTTTTATTTTTTAGGTGTTGTTTAATGGGCTCTAATAATTCAGGGAAGCAAGTTTCATTCCAGAAAATTGTGACAGGCCCACGCGTTAGCGTCAGCAGCCAATATAAAAAAGATAATTGTTGCCTACCCGCTCGGACCCAACCGCCAACAAATGTGATGCGGGTTCACTAACCATCGTCGCCAATTGAGGACCATGTGTGGTTCGAGGACCGGTGGATGGTCGCTTCCTGGTGTGATGAGTGATTGACAATGTTGTGTGGACTTACTCTTGGCTAAGTATTGCAGGTGCAGGTTGCGGCTTGACTGGTGTTGGTGCAGGTGAAGAACAAATGCGAAAGGTCATCGCCAGTGAGGCCTCCATGTGTGGAGAAGACAAGTAGGCTTGGTTCGAGGGACCCAGTGGCCAGCGGAGTTAAGTGCGGGCCGCATGGTGGCAAGAACAGCGGGACGAAGTCGTGGACGGTTTCATGGTTGAGCCTCAAAACCAACGTCGAGCCGGGACTACGTGGGAGCCGAGTCATGAGTGGCGATTGGCGGAGGCTACACCGAGTTCGCGGGGTTTATAGTGGTTCACCAGAAAACCACTGGGTTACTCGGTTGAGCCACAAAACCGAGGCCGAAGACTCGACGAGGAGGTGCGGCCGCCCAGGCCTGTTGAACCGCCCAAGAGGGGCAGTTAGACCTCCTGGGTCGGTCTAACCACCCAGGGGGGCGGTCTGACCGCCCTGGTCGCTGCCGCCGAGAAGCTTCGATGCGGAGGACACGCGTCGGGATCGCAAGGATTGCGTCGAGGCTAAGCAGTGTTGTGGTCGCTGGGCATCCGTCCGATGGAGAAAATCTGAAGACTTCCAAATTTGCCATTGGGGGGCATGTATTCCAAGTTATTAAGTAAGGGTAGTTTGGTCTTTTGGGTGTCTCCATATATACTCTTGAGGGGATGGATGGCAGCCAAGTCTTTGAACTCTAGCTCATTTGTTTTCCCATTTTGGTTCCTATTTTCCTCTAGTTTTCTAGGACTAGCTTGAGAGCTTCATGTGAGATCTTGAGAGAGGGATGGATGTAGGGGTGGCAAGCTAGACCTTGTACGAACCTTCATGGTATGTATAGATGGTTCGGCGTGGTTCCTCAAGGTTGTGTGGTGCTTTTCCCGTCCTTCTTTGTGGTGTTTTTCGGAGCTCTTTGTTGTGATTTTCTTGGCGGAGTTTTGAGGACGATTTCTTGGGGATTTTGTTGGGTGTCATGTATGAGGACCTTGTGCCTCTTTGGCTGGTGACTTTGCCCCCAAATCTCCCTTGAATCGGACTCGATTTGGTGGTTTTTCGAGTTGCTCGAGTTCTTGCTCTAGAAAGCCGAAATCTTCGATTCCTCTTGATTTTGAGCGATTCGGGTTGATTCCTTTTAGGCAGAGGTTGCCCAGGAGGTAACCCAGCTATTCTCGGAGTTTCACTGCAATCCGTGGAGTGATTCGGGAGATCGGGCGATGGGAAGTTAAGGGTTGACCTGCGGGTAGGTTTTCTGGAAGGGGCAGTCTAACCGCCTAAGGGGGCGGTCTAACCACCCTAGGCCTTCCAGGTGAAGGTTTTGATTTTACTGGATTTTCCTCTATGAGTTTCTTCGTGTTGATCAGAGGAGCGTTCAGGTGAAATCTTGGGTCGTTTTCATGTTGTTTGCTAGGAGTTCTTGCTTGGAGTTCTTTGCTGGGTACAGGAGATTAGACCGCCCCTGGTAGACGGTCTAACCGCCCCTAGGCCCCTGGGTGAAGTTTTGGTTTTCGCCAAGATTTCCTGGTAGCTAGCTTGGCCTTGACCAAGGATTTCTGTTGGTGAAACCGTGATGCGTTTTGATGCTCGGAAGAGGTGTTTCGGAGGATTTCTTGGGTGCCTGGTGGAGGCGGTCTAACCACCCCCCATACCCAGTCTAACCGCCCCCTCCAGACAGTCGGCTCCCGAGTTATTTCCGCTGTCGAGTGCGTGTAGGTGTTGAGGTTGCTGGTAGTGTTTGTTCCTAGGACCAGTAGCACTCCAGTGGCTACATGGTTTTGGCAAACAGAAGGTAGAAGTGCGGAGCGTGTGATTTTGGGGGTCCGACCAAGTGAGTTCATCTTGTTGGAGTTTCAATCTCCTTCGAGAAGAATTTTTGTCGGCTCCCATTCACTCCCCCCCCCTCTCTGGTCGCCTAATCGGTCCTTCACCAATGACACTGGCCCACGCATCAGCGTCAGCAGGCTAACCTGCATCGGCAATGACTACTCTAATAAGATCTAATCATCACAACATATCTCCAGTTCATAACAACGCGGTTGGATCTACTCACATATATTAGATCGAGTTCATGACATACAAAATCTAACAACCAAACTAATTAACTAAGCAGTTCATGATAGACAGACAAACTAAGCAGTTCATGTCCAAGAACCTGACGAAGACACAAAAGCAGACACACATTATTGTTACTAATTGGTAGAGGAGTCTATCAATTAGTCGGAGTCCCGCCGTCGTCGCCGCCGTGGCTGCCGTCGTTGCCGTCGTCACCGTCGTGGCTGCCGTCGGAGCCGCCATCGTCGAAGAAGAAGTGGCGGCGGGCAGCCCTCTTGACCACAGGGAGCTTCTCGAGCTTCTCAGCCAACCCGTGGATCCTGAAGGTGAGACCCTTCACGCTCGGGTCCTTGTACACATCATTATGCGCCTTGATGTCGAAGGCCTCGCCAACACCTTCAAGCTTTCTAAAGGCACTCTTGAGCAGCTCGACGGCGAACTTAGTGTCGTCAAAGAGCGGTTCCTCGTCGGCGTCCTTAGCCGCCGGCTCCTTCCCCTTCTCCAACTTCTTCCGACGGTGGCTTTCGTCGTCGTCGTCCATCCTTCGTCCCAGCTTCGACGGCGGTGGGCTCCTCGACACCATCTCCTCCTCTCGGTGACCGAAGATTTGTAGTGGTGAATCGCGAGGAAGAAGAAGTGTAGAAAAAGATGACAAGCTTATGGAAGAAGCAGGGGAGGGCGATTGGGTGAGGGAGTTATATTGACAAGATGTCGAACCCTCAGGCACCTCTGCCCCCACCCACTTCTCCATTACTGCCAGTACGTGCCACTCGATTGCGCATCGGGCTCCGTCTCGGGCGCAAAGCCATGCATCACCTTTCACTTACGCGGGAAGGAGAAGGGACGGGGTAATGATGTCGAGCCCACTTGTCAATGGTAGTAGCCAAACTGCGGTGCCTTTTCAATTTCCATTTATTGTTTTATAACGACATGGCCGAGGCGCCATCTTAAATCTTCAACCCTCGTCGCATCCTTCAACTTCAATCCTCATCACCACTTCATCCCTCTTCAACTTCAATCCTCCTTGCCAACGTCATCCCTCATCACCGCCAACTTCAACCCTCGTCGCCATTCAAATTCCAAACCCCATCGTTGTGCTATTTCCTCCCCTTCTCTTTGATAATGCCCACGGTGTTGTGCTAGATGCTGCTACTGCTGCCCACGCATCAGTGTCAACAGCCAAAATAGTGGCTGGCCCACGCGTCAGCATCAGCAGCCAAAATAAAAAGATAACCGCTGCCCGCCCGCGCGCCGGACCCAACTCCCAACAAAGGCGATGCAGGTTTAACCATCGTCGCCCATGACACTGGCCCACTCGTCAGCATTAGCAGGCAAACCGTGCGCGGGCTGCTCAAAATTTCTCACCTATACTTAATATAGTGCCCATGAAATTCCAATTGTTGCACAGAGCCATCAAGGGCATGCTAGTAGTTTCATTAAACATAGTTATGCGCGTCGTTCATATTCAGCTCCTCGCTAGACAGAAATGCGCACGCACATTCTCCCCACCGCCGCCGCCACTCACCCCTCTCACCTTCGCCGCTCTCTCCCCGCCGCAGACCTGCTCTTCTCCAGCCTCACCACTCCCTGCGTGACGACGGTGACGAGGACGCGGTTACTGGCGTGCGGACATACGTCCGGCCAACCTAAAGACGATTGACGTGGATCCGTCGACATCGTCCTCGGCCACGACGACGAGCCGACCGCCTCAGGCCACGAGCCAATGTGGATCCGGCCCCTCCGAACATCACGAGAACAACTACTTCATTCGCGACAGAGGTTAGTCCTGCTTGAACCCCCAATGCCCTCTCTCTCACCGGCCACCAAAATCTGCTATATATTCATGTTAGGGAGACATGTACCAGATCGACAATTATGCTTTGGACCTGTTAGCATAATGCAATTCTGCTATGCTTTGAATGTACTAGATCGACAGTTATGCTTTGGACCTGTTAGCATATACTTTAATTCTGCTATGCTCAGATCGACAGTTATGCTTTAAACATGTTAGCATATTTTAATTCTGATGGCCACTGTTGACAGATAAAACTCGTATCCACCTACGATCCGCAAGCGTACGGACCTACACCTTTTTCACCACGGGATTCCCAAGGTTCTTGTCAATCCGCGGAGCAAGGGGATTACTAGCGCATAACCAAGTACTAATCTAGTTGACTAAGGAAACCCTTAAAGAGAGTATTAAATTAAAAGTAAAGACAATCTAACCTAAGTTAATCTAAGTTAAGTTGATCAAACAAATCTAGGATTAAATTAGATGGTAAAGGATGAACACAAGAGAGTGAGCAAGAAAGATAAGCGTTCCCTCCCTAGGATCTAGGATAACATGGTATGTATCTACTACACGAAAGTGGTAAACCAATCTACCGGGGGTTGTGACCACAGTTTCGCCCTTTCCCTCCTCTCGTACTGTCACTACGCGAAGGTATTCGTGACTAGACCTATGATAGACACGGTATGTTGATGTAATCTATGGGAGTAGCGGATATCATACGCCCGAAAAACACGGTGGCCTACCTTAATCATCAAAGCATCATCAACATGAAAACAATAGATTGAAACCACGAATCAAGTAGCGATTACATAGCATGTATCCATCTAATCCTAGGGATGAACGGAGACATTACCCCATCATCTTACACGGATTGAAGCACATAGGGGTGATGGAGACTCCGGAGAATGTCGTCGATGAAGATGGCGGCGATGGAGCTTGGGAACACCCCTAGGCCAGCGGCTTGGAGTCCTCCTCTTGCTTCCTTCTCTCCGCCGGCGTTGATCCTTGTGACGAGCTCATCTAACTCTCTCCCTCATCTTGAGGCGGCGGTTTTCTGGTGATTGGCGTCGGTAGGATGATTTGTTCGATGTGGCGGCCGACGGCGGCGGAGGCAATAAATAGACGAACACCTAGGGCAAAGGGGGGACCGAATCGACCCCGGAGTGGGCTGGGCCAGTCGGCCCAGGCCCACTTGGGCCCGGTTCAGCCCCGGTTTCCTCCCCGGTTGCTTCTCGCGTGATCCCTTATTCGTGTGCACTTGCATGTGGGCCTTTGACGTCATTTCCTTCACGGTTAAGGCTTGAATCCTTGCTATGCAAGCTTCGTCGCTTTTACGGTTGAGTCCCTGAAGACTTGCATGTTGACGCTTCGGTCCTTGGGTCATTTGGAGTCATGTTCATCGCGTGTCTTGACTCTTGTCGGGCTTCATGATCTTCTTCCAAAGTGCTTGGTGAACTTATCCCGAAAGTCTCCTCTTTAGTGTAGATTTTCTGCGTAAACAACAAACTCCAAAATCGACATGCAAGTGTGAACTTGTTATATCATTAGTATGCCTAGTGGCCGGTTAGTTGCAAATCATAATCGAAACCAATGTATAACAAGTACTCTAGGTTGACGGAAATTCACCGTCAACATCTCCCCTATGCTTAAACCTTGCTCGTCCTCGAGTAAGTAATCCTTGCTTAAAAGGGAAATCAATGTTGCCTTCCAATGTTGTCCCTGCACTTAGTCATTCATGACGAGGCAAATTGCTCTCTCTTAAGAATTTATTTTTAAAGTTCAAGTTGTGACCGACTTCTTTTTCATTATGGAAGATAGACTAACAATAAAGAACAAGCCACATTTAACACGATGCTCTGAAACTTAAGTGAACTTCAAACCATTACCTTGTCACATGGAAGATTTTCAAAAAGATGCATATCCAACATAAGTGAAAATCTCTTGCAAAAGCTCATGGAAACACTCATATCATCAAGTCACTCAAGCCTATACTAGATTATTTTCAACCTACTCTACTCATATGTGATAGTGAAAGGCTTATGTGGAGCTTGGAAGGTTAAAAACAATCCTAGCAAAACATACATCCGAAATATTGTCAAATTAAGAGAGAGATCTATTGGAATTATCGAGACTCGTCAAAAAGGCCATGGAAAATAAATATTGGAAAGAGAGAGGGACGAAAAACACACATTTAGATAAGTGGACATGTGCAAGTGGCAAATGGATGATCCCGAGGCATGAGTGAAGTCCTCGTTATCGGATTGCACATGGTTGGAAGATTTGAGTATGGATGTGTCATCAAGTCACTTGAGAACTTATGAAGCAAAAAGAACCGAGGAGCATCTTTATTTTTTTCTTTATTTTATTTCCTTCTCATTTTTCTCTCTTTCTTTTTTTTCACTTTATTCTTCCTATTTTTCTTACTTTTCTTTTCTTCTTATCATATATTTTTTTCATTTTTCATTTTTTTTCTTTTTTTCTTTTGCTCCTCAAAACTTTTTTCAACATAATACTTACATAGCATTTGTGTCAGAGAATGACTCCTCCCCCATGCTTGAACGATGCTCGTCCTCGAGCATAAAAGAGAGGGGAAATGACTGCTAAAGTAAGTATAAATTCCATAATATTGCAAAATATTTGAATCTCCATCAAGAATTTTACTCCATACTCAAATTGGGTTGTGGACAAGGAGGTGATCACAAAAAGATGTTTTTGGTTTAGGGTGGATGCCCAGCGAAGTTTGTGAAATTTTCGACGTGAAAACCCACAATGCATGGACAAAAAAGCTAGCATGAAAAGTTACACTAAGGAATGACCAGCTTCTTAGTCTCGAACCATAGAAATCAATCCTAATCCAACTCATCAAAACATATGTTTGCAATCTACGGGTTTTGTTATCATAAAAGATATATGTATATGGTTTTGGTAGGTAGAACTTTGCAAGAGCATCACAAATATGTAGGTAGCATAAAAGTTAAGTTTTCATAAAAACAACAAGTTATCCGGCTATCCATAAACTTAAATCAAAGAGCAAAGATATGTATGTGGGTTTAGAGCATAGTCATTTCACCTCCACAAATAAAAGAGCCGGTATTTAAATTAATTTCAGATCATATTATAGAGAGCAATTAGCCAAGATATGTATAACTTCATGTAGGTAAAACAAAGCGGCAACTTTCATCATCTTTCCGTAAGCATAGGCAATATAGAACATCGAGGTGAACACATGGTCATGCTTATCTATTGAAAGTAAAAATAAACCTAGGTTGTCCTCCTAGTAGCCATGTTATTGTTTGAAGAGAAAAACAAAAGGTTGCACCTAGTTGAGGTTGAAGGCATACTTACAAGCATTTGTGTTTGGAAAAGAGAAGGTCCATGGAGATGTTACCATCCTTTGTAATTCTTCGTTGCCTTCTTCCGACATCTCCATGTATCGATATGGATTTTGCTTTTGTCTTGATTTATTAATGCTCCTAAACTTCTGAATTTGATCTTGTATGCTTAATGAAGTCATTGGTCACCCTTCTCTTCAATGTTTTCATCACCATCTCCTCTTTCTTGTTCTCATCATCTCCTTGCTGTCTCCTTTTCATGGATTTCCCCCTCTGTCCATAACAGAACATATATCGAAATATAGCTCTATTGAAAAGTTTATGAAATTACCTTTCCAACGTGTGGTCATTCATTGAAAACGGAGTTCAAACAAGGGAGCTATGTCCGTTTTACTTCAGCGCTGCGTGCTGTCCAAAACTGATTTCAGGACGTGTTGCACTCGGTGATTCGGGCATAACCGCTTGTAGGAACCTCCGATTGTCTTGATTCTTGATTTGTTGGAATCGTAACTTCATGAGGCTTCTAAATATCCAAAAATATCCAGTGTTTTCCCTTCGAGACCATACAGAATTTTGATGAGATTGGTGGCTTCTTGCGCATTGATCCGGAGATGTTAACGATCTTTATCATTCTATCTTCTAGAGTGTCATGTTGCACTTCCGTGTTGAAGATTCAGGGTCTCCCCCATGCTTAGAATTTTGCTAGTCATGGAAGAAGAAGACAAAGCACTTCTTAGCCATCCTTCAATTTCCTTGTAGTGAGAGTCTTTATCTTGCCTGTAAGACGTTTTAAACGCACATTCTACCCCCCAAGGTGACGGTTGGGAGTAGATAGAATTGCCAATAATCCAACAATGTCTCCTAAGATTCTTAACTTGTGGCATAATTAGTCTAATGAGGAATAAAAACCGAATGAGTGTACGTGGTGCAAGGTGTGTATGCACATGATAGGAAAGCATATAAACAAAGACAAATTTTTTCACCTAGTTCTAAACACCATGTTTACAACTAGGTTGCCGAATTTCTCCATAGCCATAAAGGTTTATTTATCAAGGGTTAAAACACCATGTCTATCCCTAAATCAATAACCCTTATAGCACAAGGAAAATTAAGCGCATTGCAGAGCTTATAAACTAACCAATGCAACAACATCTGAAAAGCTAGCAAGGTTTATCGAACTTAACGATGATGGTCCGAAATCATGTTTAAACACCACGTTTACACAAGATCACAAAAGGAAAATGCCCAGCTGAAGCATTAACATGGATATGAAAGCATACATCATTGAGCCTTAAAACAACCAAGCCAACTATATGCAAAACATGTACATGCAAAGAAACATCACGTTGACAACAAAATGCAATGCATGCAAATAAATAAATATGAGCATGAACACGATGGTGGTTCTAAAAAGAAAACTAAACTTAGATTAATAACCACAAGTTGATCATCATAAGATGGTGTCATTCTTTATTCTCTCTAAGAAAGGAATAAAAACATAAAGAAACAGGTTGCCTCCCGAAAAGCGCTTCATTTAAAGTCATAGAGCTCGACTTTCTCACATACCTTCTTTTCGTTGCATAGCCATGGTCCTTCATGCAAGAATAAAAGGTACCAATGCAGCTTTAATTTACTTCCCATGTTGTGCTTGATCACTTATAGAAGACTTGCCCAAAGCATCCTTTTGTTTCATCGTTATCTCCTTCTTTATCATCCTTCAGTGCTGCCTTCACTCTATGAATTTTTTTTAATGTCCAGAACATATAGTATACTCAAGCTCTACTCCAATGCACAGTGCACAAAATTTCCTTTCCAACGAGTCTTTATTTGCTCAAATCGGACTCCGGACAAGAGAGTTACGTCCGTTTTACTTCGGCGATGAAATCTGTCCTGAAATTTCAGAACGCGCAACGCTCAATGTTTCCTCCATAACTCCTTGCACGGGTCTTTAAACTTGTTGGTTCTTGATGCGTTGGAATGGTAATTCGATGGAGCTTCTGAATATCTCATTTTCTTCATTTGTACACCTCTGAACAAGCTCTCAAATTGATGAAGACAGCAGCATCCATCGCGGGATTCGGAGAGGTTGATGATTTATCTTGCAACTCTTTTAGGCATGACTTATTTTTTTCATTATTCAAGCCTTGTCTACATGGTTAGTGAAAATTGGGTCTTTCCCGACATATGATTCTTTAAGGTCATTAGCTTGACCAAGCGCAAAGCATGATCGAGATTTACAAAACTTATTGTAAACATACGTGTCCATAATTAACACCACATGTGAATTGTAGCAACAAGTCAAGGTGAAAATAAAAGAAGCATATGTTTCATGCATAGCACTTAGCTCATCATTAGGCAAAGGTTGTTTAGGTGTGAGATTAATTGGATCAAAAATAAATGTTTCCTCTTTTTCATTCTCAAGAAAATCTAGCCTATCAACATGATCACTATTGGAACAAGGCATACACATTAAACTATCATTCATACTATTGGTTGAGCATGAGTATTTGAATTTATCAACATCAATACCAATAATATCTTGAGATTTCAGCATGTACCTTGGCCTTAGAGCCTCTTCAACAAGAGTGATATTTGGTTCATCTAGCGGTGTTGAAGGCGAATCAATCTCAACGAGTGAAGGTGCCTCTTCATCACCATCTTGCAAATTCTTTAACTCATCATGTGGAACATGTAAACCTTCAACTATGTGCGCATTCATCTCTTCTTTGAAGTCTTCTTTATCAACCAGATCATCATCTTCAAAGACTTGTATGTTGCTTTCTTTATCTTCCATGTACCACATGTCGTCAAGATCTCTCATTATTGATTCACTCTTTCCTTCATCCTTGAGCACTTCCATGTCTTGATTTGCTAGTGTGTAGGATTCAATAGCACACAAGCTATCACCTTGTGGGGAAGGGCCTTCTCGGAGTACTTGATCTATGTCAACCCCTTCCCATTCATCTTCTAGCTTGAGTCCTATCTCCTCCCATTTATCCTTTGAGTCACTAGGCTCATCACAGTTATACTCTTCTCTTCCTTCATCATAAATCTTTGAGTTGTCAAACCGGTCGATCCATCCTTCATCTCCTTCTTCTCTTTCTTCTTCAAACATCTTTTGGATCGACTCTCCACTCATCTCTTGATCAAATATATCTTCAATTAGTTTGGCAACGTGTCGGCGTTCCTCCTTCCTTCGGTAGTTAATTAGTGGGGCGAAATCAACTTGAACCCAATCGGATTGAATGAACTCCGCCAATGGTCTAGCATTCCACATACTTCGGCCTACATTCATGTTAGTTTCAACATTTTTAACATCCGAAATGACTTCTCTTACCTTGGGAAGTGGATCTTCAATTTCTTGTATGGTCAGTTCATCTTCCTTGACCTCCGGTTCATCTTTTTCAGAAATTTCAGCAAGCACCTTGGGCTTGCTTTTATCGTTTTTCTCCTCTCGACAACATCTTTGCCAATCTCGTATTGTTCTTTGTCCATTTCTTATCCTTTGTAAGATTTGTGCGGCTTCACTAATTATTTTATCCATTATATCACCGCCTGCACACATGCTTACAAAACGAGACGAGTTAGGGGTTAGTGAAAAATAAAAGGTATGCAACATCAAGTCACCGAAAAATCCCAAGTTCGGGCCTCGCTCAAGTAGTTCATTAAATTGGTCCCATGCTTCATCAATTCCTTCATCCTCACCTTGCTTGAAAGTGAGCACTTGCCTCCTTAAGTCTTGGACCTTGCTTATGGGAAAGAACTTCAAAAGAAACTTCTTCACTAGCTCATCCCAATTTTCTTTTGCTTCAACGGACGCAAGTGTGTACCATCTTCGCGCTTTCTCTTCGAGAGAGAATGGAAAAAGATTCCACTTGAACCAAGCGGCCGGAACTCCTTTTTGTTGCACCGTGTTGCATAACATCGTGAATTCCTTAATGTGTCTATATGGGTTGTCATCCTCCAATCCTCTAAATGGTTTTGTCGCCACTAACTTGATGATTCCAGGCTTCACTTTGTAGTGGGTTGTAACAAGCATCAAATCTGATTTTTGTATCTCAATGTCTTCCATTGACGGCATTGCTAGCTCCCTTAGCGACATCTCTTCGTCTTCCAATGGTGAGGTGAAAAAATCCATCTAGGCACAAGAAAAGTAGAAAGAAAAATAAAAAAGATTTTTTCTTTTTTTTAGAAAATAAGGGTTAGATGTTAGTAATCAACAAAATTAATACAAGATTAAACGTAGCAAACTGGCTTGCTCCCCGGCAACGGCGCCAGAAAAAGGGGCTTGTTGACAGATAAAACTCGTATCCACCTACGATCCGCAAGCGTACGGACCTACACCTTTTTCACCACGGGATTCCCAAGGTTCTTGTCAATCCGCGGAGCAAGGGGATTACTAGCGCATAACCAAGTACTAATCTAGTTGACTAAGGAAACCCTTAAAGAGAGTATTAAATTAAAAGTAAAGACAATCTAACCTAAGTTAATCTAAGTTAAGTTGATCAAACAAATCTAGGATTAAATTAGATGGTAAAGGGTGAACACAAGAGAGTGAGCAAGAAAGATAAGCGTTCCCTCCCTATGATCTAGGATAACATGGTATGCATCTACTACACGAAAGCGGTAAACCAATCTACCGGGGGTTGTGACCACGGTTTCGCCCTTTCCCTCCTCTCGTACTGTCACTACGCGAAGGTATTCGTGACTAGACCTATGATAGACACGGTATGTTGATGGAATCTATGGGAGTAGCGGATATCATACGCCCGAAAAACACGGTGGCCTACCTTAATCATCAAAGCATCATCAACATGAAAACAATAGATTGAAACCACAAATCAAGTAGCGATTACATAGCATGTATCCATCTAATCCTAGGGATGAACGGAGACATTACCCCATCATCTTACACGGATTGAAGCACATAGGGGTGATGGAGACTCCGGAGAACGTCGTCGATGAAGATGGCGGCGATGGAGCTTGGGAACACCCCTAGGCCAGCGGCTTGGAGTCCTCCTCTTGCTTCCTTCTCTCTGCCGGCGTTGATCCTTGCGACGAGCTCATCTAACTCTCTCCCTCATCTTGAGGCGGCGGTTTTCTGGTGATTGGCGTCGGTAGGATGATTTGTTCGATGTGGTGGCCGACGGCGGCGGAGGCAATAAATAGACGAACACCTAGGGCAAAGGGGGGACCGAATCGACCCCGGAGTGGGCTGGGCCGGTCGGCCCGAGCCGGCCGGCCCGAGGCCCACTTCGGCCGGTTCGGCCCCGGTTTCCTCCCGGTTGCTTCTCGCGTGATCCCTTATTCGTGTGCACTTGCATGTGGGCCTTTGACGTCGTTTCCTTCACGGTTAAGGCTTGAATCCTTGCTATGCAAGCTTCAGCGTTTTACGGTTGAGTCCCACGAAGACTTGCACGTTGACGCTTCGGTCCTTGGGTCATTTGGAGTCATGTTCATCGCGTGTCTTGACTCTTGTCGGGCTTCATGATCTTCTTCCAAAGTGCTTGGTGAACTTATCCCGAAAGTCTTCTCTTTAGTGTAGATTTCCTGCGTAAACAACAAACTCCAAAATTGACATGCAAGTGTGAACTTGTTATATCATTAGTATGCCTAGTGGCCGGTTAGTTGCAAATCATAATCGAAACCAATGTATAACAAGTACTCTAGGTTGACGGAAATTCACCGTCAACAGTCACATAATGTCATTGGGAATTGCATCGTAGTGGTTTATAATGTAGTCCACCCAATCTGCTATATATTCATGTCAAGGTGGATTAGGGAGACAGGCTTTAATAGTTCATCTTCAATTGATTGACTGTGGATTTGATGGATGGATTTAGTTGCTCCAAGTATGTTTTGAATAAATTGTTGCTAACAGATAAAGTTATATGAGATGTTGAAATTCATTTTCATGTTCCTGGTGCTATAATTTTTGCACTGTAAATTCATGAAAAGCATAAACGATGTTAGCATACTTTAATATGCTATACTTTGAATGTACCAGATCGATAGTTATTCTTTGGACCTGTTAGCACTTTAATTCTGATGGCCACATAATGTCAGTGGGAATTGCATCGCAGTGGTTTATAAGGTAGTGATAACTAGACTCTCTTATGCTTTGTTGTAAGTGTTAATTGTTTCACTACTATCATAATATTGTTATGGTTGGTGTCATGATGTGTTGTTAGTGTTGTTTCACTACTGTCATATATAATGCCATGACCATTGCTTTATCCTCTTGTTGCATGTAAATACGGAACACACAATCCATCACTGCTCAAGTTGGACAAGGAAGCAGTATAAGGAATTTATTCTCTGCTTTGATATATAAGCATATTGTTGTGTCCCTGTCAAAATGGTTAGCACCTATCCATGTATGCTAATTAAGTAAAATATGAACTGTGTATGTCTATGCTGATTTTATTTACGACTGTATCAGTTATTTTGCCTGTCAGAGAAAATGAATTTATCTAATAAGAATTTTGTTTAGATTTTCAGTCTTGCTTATGTTGCTCTACTAACAAACCTGACATATCATCTATGCAGTCTCCCACAACAACAAACTCCTCTACCTCCAGTGCATCATCACAGCCCATCGTCGGTGAACCTTCTTCACAGGGTCACTCACATAGACTGTTGTGAGTAGTACTTGATCTCGCGGGTCAAAGACACAAACCAAATGGCCAGAAGACAAGTTGACTGCAACTGGACTTGATGCCAATTTTTGGCCTACCCCAGATGCTGCGAGAGATAGATTTGTATTGATCTGTGGTCTCATTGCTCGGGAGAGGGTGTCAATCAACAAGGCGGTTGATGATCTCTCACCAATTGAGAAGGACCATCTGTTCACAGTTTTAGAGGAAAAGCTAGATTACCCAGCCAATCTGGAAGAATCTGTTCGCAAGAAGGCAGTTAAGGCAGTTATACCACAGATTGGAACCTTACAACGGTGGTTCAAGGCCCATTTAAGAAAAAAATATGTGAGTGAAGAGGAGACTCCCTTTGTGAAGCATGCCTTTTTGCAGCAACAAGACTGGGACATGTTTGTGCAGGAAACCAATTCTCCTTCATTTTAGCAATTGAGCCAGGAGATGAAACAAAAGAGAGCATTGCATAATAATCCACACAAGACGGGCAGAAAAGGTTATCGTGGTAAAAGGAAAGAGTGGGAGGAGCAGGATGCAAAGCTAGCTGCAGAAGGAAAACAGAACCCTTGGGACCAATTTCCTGGACGTTCGAGACCTTATCTGCGAGCAAGGGTAGGGAAGAAGAAGAAGAATACTAGTGAAGGAAGTGGGGGCATAACATTCAGTAACCTTGCGGTGGTGGGGTAGCAGATAGGGTGAAAACACTTGCAACTTAGGGTAGTGATGGTTCTTTCTCTGGGGTTTGGGAGGATGATATCCTCACCGCAGCACTTAAGACTCCAGAGCATCGAGGTCGGATTCGAGGCGTGTCTAGTTCACTTGGCTGAGGTAAAGGGTTTGGTTAAGAGTTCGTTGAAATGTACAGGAAGAAGAGGAACAAGAGGTTTGATGCTCATGATGTGATGGCGGACAAAACATTTAAATCAATTGTCCATGCTCTAAGACTATCAGGCATCAACATACCGAAAAATGCACTTCTTCCTTCCCAATTACCAGCGCCTGTCAGTAGCAACGAGGAAGAAGATATGGATGGCATTGAGGAAGAAGATGGGCATGACCGCGAGGAAGAACATGCGCATGACAGCAAGGAAGATGGCAGAGAGCAAGATCATTAGAATGCCAATGGTGACGAAGCGAATGAAGTGCACAGTGATAGTCGATCACCTATGCTGGACACAATAGATAAGCTGATAAAGCCAACCGTGTGCAGCCTTTTGGATGGCACCGTGGAGCTCGCACTAGCGAAAGTCTTTCCATCTCAAAAGGCTTGCCATTCAGTACCAGTGCAGGATGGGTATGTTGTGGTGCAACCTACTTATGTGTGGGCCAATGTGAGTCAATACCCTCTGCCTGTACCAATTGATGGGGGTGACGTAGCAACCCTAGTTGAGGCTCTCGTTCAAAGGATCCAATGGCCAAAGGACAGATCATTATACCACCCATGACGAGACATCCCAACCCTGAAGCCGCAACGGGTAGCAGGGGTACAACATCGGATGGAGGTCTTTGCGGCTCGGTGTCGGCAACGAAGGCTCAACGGCGGCGGCGGCGGCGGATCGGCGAAACTACACAGCAGGAGCGTCGACAACAACCGGAGGAGGAGCCCAAACAAACTCCGCCTAAGCAGCAGCTGTAACTTGAGGGTAATCAACAGACAAAACAGCAACCTCTCCAGCAGCAGGAGCGTCGACAACAGCAGGAGGATCCCAGGCAAACTATGCCTAAGCAGCTGCTGCAACATGAGGATAAGCAACAGATGAAACAGCAGCATCTCCAGCAGCAGGAGGAGGAGCGCAGGCAATCTCCCCCTAAGCAGTAGATGCAATAAGTATAGCAGCCTCTGCAACAGGAGGAGCCCAGGAAATCTCCACTGCAGAAGGGGAGCCAGGCTAGGAAACCTTTGTCTAAAGATGAGATTCTTAACTGTGTTAATGGGACACAACAGGACCAACCAAAATACAAGCCTGGTGCACCTATGTTGTCAGAAGAAAATGTAAAGGCTGCTGGACCAAATTTTGCCAAGTTTCATGCCTATGTCATGGAACACAGTAAGGATAAACTTGTCTTTCCAGCAAAGGTGGATCAAGACTACTTTAAAGGTGGTTTTGGTGCTTTAATGTTAAACATTGAATTCAGTAGCGTGTATAACCTTATAACCCTGGCTTCTCTGGATGTTACCTTCATGAGGTTGTGGACATTGTAAGTCCTTTAAAACCAAAAAAGATATTTCTTTAATTTTGACCGCAAAGTTCATGCATGCTAACAATTTGATTTTTTTGTAGGAAAATGATGCACAAGGCAGCGGGGATGCAGATCAGTGTTGGGTTTTTAGATCCAGATTTGTTTACTTCAACAAATATTTCTCAGCGTTCTCAGCAAGTTGGCAAAGCAATCTCAAATGCAATAATGAACAACTACTACGTGGTGGGTGCCTACTGCACTAGCCACTAGGTAACAGTGATCATCTGTATGAAGTTCAAAGAGGTTTGGTATCTAGATTCTGCTAAACAACATCCCCCGCTAATGTTCCCAGACCTCCAAAATGTTTTGAACTGGTCAGTTTCTTGTAGGTTTTGTTCACAAAAATTCAATCTCTTAGTGTTTCTAATTGGTATTACTGACCATGCAGGGCCTTTGGTACAGTATTTTTGTTCAGAAAAAATCAATCTCTTAGTGTTTCTAATTGGTATTGCTGATCATGCAGGGCCTTTGGTGATGCACATGACAAAGTGACGAAAGGGCAACTTGTACAGTGGTGTAGATGTTTCCATAAAAGATGTAAAGCGTCCGGGAGATGCTGTGCGAGTACATTCCTAAGGAGGCCATCGACCGAAAGGGCAACTTGTACAGTGGTGCACCGTGAGTTTATTGTGACTAGAAACTTGAAACTCATTCAGTCTTCTTTAGTCAGGTGTTATTGCCTGAGAAACCTGCTTGGCTTGCTTGGTTGGGGTCAGATATTGCCTGGTTCAGGCAGTTTTCTCATGACTCCATCCAAACAAGCCCTAACGAGAGTAACTTGAAACTTGATATGATCCCAGCTTGTCTATAAATGTGATCTTTCTTTGCCTATATCTGTGATGTGAGAATGTGTTTGTGATGTCTATTTTTTGTGGTGGCTGCCATATCCTGGCTGGTTCCAGGATGCAGCACCTAGTGGCTGCCAAATCCTGACTGGTTCCAGGATGCAGCCCCTAGTGGCTGCCAAATCCTGGCTGGTTCCAGGATGCCGCCAGCAACCGGGTAGGTTACTGTAGGGGTGGCCGTCGTATCTGTAATGGGCGTTAATTAAAGCTTGTTACAAACACTGATCAGTGAGTAACGGGCTTCATTCGGAAAGCCCGTTACAAAAATGCCCACAATGTAACGTGCAGTGTAAAAGCCCGTTACCAGTCCTGACAGGTGGGCCCCAGGACCTGGCCCGTTCATCGAGATATAGGAGACGCAGGTTGAAAGCAAGCGTCTCCTTTCATAGAGAGAAAGCAGACGCGCGTAGAAATAGATGCGTCTCATTTCGTCGAGACAGTGGAGACGCAGGTTCACGGAACGTGTCTCTGATGTTAATTCACAGTAATGGGCTCTGTTTCATGCCCGTTACCAAAGTTCCATGTGGTCCTAGAGAAACAGTCATTTCACGTGACCGGTGACTAGTTGTGGTAATGGTCGTTGTTTGATGCCTGTTACGAATCCTATATGTACTGAGACGCGTGTGAAATAGACGCATCTCAGTTCGTCAAGATAGTGGAGACACAGGTGCACATCAAGCGTCTCTGATATTGAGCTTCTGTAACGGGCTTTGCTTTGGTGCCTATTACGAAAGTTCCCTGTGGACCCAAAGAAACAGCCATTTCACGTGACTGGTGGCTAGTTGTGGTAACGGTCATTGTTTAATGCTCATTATGAATATGTCTTATCAATGCCCGTTACTTTCTTGGCTTATTTGTAACACTTGATCGGTAACGGGCGCATTGCCCGTTACCAAAGGAGATCTACGCCCGTTTCCAAAGCCAGTTTTTCAGGTAGTGTGTTGCGCCTCACCTGTAAAGCTTGTCTCTGACTAGAACATAAGTCTTTGCTCAGCTTGTGTCTTATCGTAGGGTAGAAGGTGGTCCTTGATGTAGTCAATAAAGGGTTGTCTCCAGTCCACATAGATCATCATGCCCTTGCAGCTGGACTCAGGAAGCTCAGGTCTGGTGGTGGGTGGTGGTGGAACCTCTCTAGTATGGATGGATTATGGAGTTCGTGGCGAAGATCCCTGTTAGGAGTTGTGCTCAAGTTGATCCCAGCTTTGACAGGACATCCACAACAACGTTGTTGTCGTGGATGATGTGGTGGAACTCGAGACTAGAGAATTTGTTCTCGAGCTTGCGCACTTCGAGGCAGTACGCATGCATGTTCTCCTTGTTGAGATCTCAGGACCACCTTGTAGTCGTCGTAGACCATGAGTTGTTTGATGTCGAGAGAGATTGTCAAACAGAGCATGTGCAGTGGAGCCTTTACTCAGCTTTGTTGTTGGACACCTTCCAGAAGATTTACAGGACGTACTTGAGTTGTTCTCCCTTGGGGATATTAGTAGTACTTCTGCGCTGGTGCCTTCGAGCTTGAGGGGTCTATCGAAGTAAATGACCCAATGCTCTGGGCGCTCGACTAGTGTAGGGACCTGATTCTCCTGCCACTCTGCCATGAAATCCACTAGAGCCTAAGTCTTGATGGTGTTTTGTGGTTTCAAGTCCAGAGATAGGGCACAAGTTCAACTGCTCACTTGGAGATCCTGCCTGTGGTGTCCCAGTTGTGTAGTATTTCACCGAGTGGGTAGTCTGTCACCATAGAGATGTTGTACTCCTGGAAGTAGTCTCGTAACTTCCATGAGGTCAGTAGTATCACACAGAGCAGCTTCTGCACTAGTGGATACCAGGTCATGGAATATGAGAGAACCTCACTGATGAGGTAGATTGTCTGCTACACCTTCTATGCATGGTCTGCTTCTTGTCATTCAACATCAATAGCCATGCTGACAACATTGGTAGTCGCAACAATGTAGAGTAGGAGTTCTTCACTGGGATGTGGTGCCGTGAGGATCAATGTCTTGGATAGAAAGTCTTTGAGTTGTTGTAGAGCTTGGTAAGCCTCCTCGGTCCATACAAAGTTCTCTTGTTGCTTGAGTAGTTTGAAGAAGGGGAGGCCCCGTTTTCCAAGCCTTGAGATGAAACGGTTCGGAGCCGCCATGCATCTAGTAAGCTTCTAGACGTCTTTGATGGTTGCTGATGATGCATCGCATTGATGGCGACGATCTTCTCGGGGTTCGCTTTGATGCCGCAGTGGCTGATGAAGAACCCGAGTAGTTTCTCAGAGGGTACATAGAAGACACTTGGAGGGATTGAGCTTCCATTGGTACTTCTGCAAGCTTGCGAAGGTCTCTTAAAAATCTGTAATGAGTGTATCAGGATTTCTGATCTTGATGACCACGTCATCCACGTAATCCTCGACATTCTTGTTGAGTTGGCTCTTCAAATAGGCCTAAATAGCTCACTGGTAAGTGGCGTCGACATTCTTCAACCCAAACTACATCGTTGTGTAGCAGTAGGTGCTGAACTAGGTGATGAACGCGTTCTTCTCTTGATCCTCTTCCTTGAATGCTATTTGGTGGTACACCAAGTAGCAGCCAAGGAAGCGGAGAAGGGCACAACCAGCCATGGAATTGATGATTTGATCTATCTGCGGCAATCTGAAGGCATCCTTGCGGTAGTGCTTGTTGAGGTTGGTGTAGTTGACACTTGACACACATTGTTGGTATTTCTTAACCTCATCAATAGTGGCGCATCTAGCGTAAGCGTGTAAGGAACACCCAGGTACACTGATGGGTGTGAACGAATCCACAAGCGCACAGATACACCGTTGTAGCACTTCTCCCAAGGAGTATTCCAAAAAGTATCAAATCCTAGGAACGGTAAGAGGAGTTCTACAAATGAAAATCCAAGGACAGAGGATCCCTGCTAAGGTGGATCGGGAGATGAGGAGTCTCCTATGGGTATTGATTCTAGAAGGGTGCAAGCACGTGATAGGGACACTCGCTATGGGCACCAGTTCCCTCCTAGCTATAATTGAAGGACCGATTAGGCAAACCAGAGAGGGGGGAGTGAATGGGAGCCGATAAAAATTCTTCTCGAAGGAGATGAGGACTCCTACAAGATGAACACGGCTTCCGAAACATGTCTCCGACTCAGCTACCCAAGTTGTCCAAGACGCAGCCACTGGAGTGCTACTGGTCCTAGGAACCAACAACCACCTTCAAAGACTCGAGAACGCAGCGGAACAGCAACTCGCACCACTGACCTACACCAGTCAGGCCGGTGAGCAGCACCAGTCAGACCGGTCCCTGCTGGCGAAACTTGAGAACTTCTGCATAATGCCCCTACACCGGTCAGGTCAGTGTAGCTCACCGATCATACCGGTTCAAGCCAGGAAATCCCAAATCCACCAAACAGGCCTACCGAGCTCCAAACTGACCCAAACTCGAAATAGCAATAACACAGAACAACAACGAACTCACCCAGATGTTCACTCGAGGCAAAACCCTCTACACCGGTCAGACCGGTGAGCAGTACCAGTCAGACCCGTCAGGTTGGGCCGCTCGGGGATGACAAGCACCCGCAGGTCAACTCCCCCAAATCCAACTCCCAATCTCCCGAATCGCTCTATAGATTTGTGCAAGACTTTGGGGATAGTAGGAACACCTCATGGGCACTCCATAGCTAAGATTTGGTCCAGTAAACCTTGCTAAATCGAGAGGAATCGAAGAAATCCCACAAAGAACGCCTCTAACCCTAGAGCGAAGAAAACCCCAAAATCGAGCCCCTTAGCTCACGGATTTGGGAGGGGAATCAAAGGGAAAAGAACCACGAAGGGTTCAAGCATATATCCCCCACCAAATCCCAAATAGAAAGGCCTCGAAATTGCTCCAAGAAAAACGCCAAGAAAGGGCTTCGAAAGTCACCAAAAAGGACAAACGGGAACAACACATCTAAGCCTTGAGGAACCACACAGAATCATCTATACATACCAAAGAGGTTCACACAAGGTCTAGCTTGCCGCCCGATCATCCTTCCCTCTCACAAGATCTCACCATGAAGCTCTCAAGCTAGTCCTATGGAAATCCTAAGGAAAATAGTAAGGGAAAATAGGAAAACAAATGAGCTAGGGTTCCAAGAGATGGCTTCCATCCTCTCACCACTTGGGTTATATGGAGGCAACCAAAAGTCTAAAATACCCTTACTAGCTAACTAGAGATACATGCCCCTCGAGGGAGAATTCAAAAATCTTTGTCATCACTCCATCGGATGGATGCCCAGCGACCGCAAACTTGCTTAGACTCGACGCTAGTCTTGCGATCCCGACGCATGTCCTCCACTTCGAAGTCTCCAGACTGCATCGTCGCACACCGGTCAGACCAGTGCCCCTCACCGGTCAGATAGATCAGACCCATCGGTCAGACCGGTCTGGAGCTGCTGCACCTCCATCTTCTGTTCTTCAGTCTTGGCTTTGTTGATCAACCAAGGAACCCAGAGGTTTTCTGGTGAACCACCGGAAACCCCACGAACTCGGTGTAGCCTCCGCCAATCACCACTCATGAATCGGCTCCCACGTAGTCCCGACTCGACCTTGGTTTTGAGGCTCAACCAAGAAACCGTCCATGAATTCATGTTCTTGCCACCATGCGACCCGCACTTGACCCCGTTGGTCACCGGGTCCCTCGAACCAAGCCTACTTGTCTTCTCCACACCTGGAGGCCTCACCGACAACGACCTTTCGCGCTTGTTCTCCACCTACACCAACACCGGTCAAGCCACAACCTGCACCTGCACTACTTAGCCAAGAATCACTCCACACAACGTTGTCAATCACTCATCACACTTGGAAGCGACCATCCACCAGTCCTCGAACCACACATGGTCCTCAATAACAGTTGGTTCCGGCAGAAAGCTCTACACCGCATCTGAACATGGAGGAGTACAAAGGGTCCAATGGTTGTCGCTACCGCGGACTACCTCAAGACAATTCGTGGGATACGGGGCAAATGAAGGATAACCGATAGTCTAGACACCACGTCTACACCATCGATCACTACTATAGCACGGCTACTTCTGACATCCTGTAAGAACACTATAGCACCCTATATAAATACAAAGCGACGAACCCACAAGTACGAGCTAGGCATCACTCATGATGGAATCGAATAGGCGACAGGAGATATGAATGATACTTTGATCTAAATCAAATATGCATGAGCATCCATTATATTCTAATTGACGAGCAATCACACAAACGGATAAACTACTTATGTAACTTCTCCACAGGATCGAAAGGAGTGGTTCTACTAGAACACAAGCCTAAGATCAAGAACGGACGAAGAACACAAGAACATATGACCTATGCATGAATGCTACTTTAGTCTAATTGGAATATATTGAAATACCCACTTCGGTCTAAATGAAGAGCGGCATCACCCACGAGGTACAAGGGGGTGATGGATGATGAACGGATCATCACCATCTCACCTCTGTTCATCCACACACTCCCTCTCTACCTAGCACCACCTAGGCTAGATCTTCCACACACACACACCCATGGTGAGGTGAGGTTTCACCTCAACCAAAAGAGAATGACAAAGGAGAAAGAGGCAAAGGTGAGAAGTTGCCTTCAAGTGTGTTATCCTATTCTTACCCCCTCCTCTTTTATTTATAGGCCTAAGCACCGGCGAGAGAACACCCGAGCACCCCTGGAACATGTCTAGGATCCAACCCAAAGCCAACATGTGGAAGGCCAGGATAAGTCGAGCCAATGGCGGTTTGGCCGACCTATGGGGTCAGCCGACCCCATGGTGGGCCCCCTGCCTTATGCTTTCTCCTGGTGGCTGTCAGGTGGGTCCTCAAGGCGGTTCCAGGTGTCCACATGGTTTTGAGGCAGTTTGGGCGTGTTGGTGGGCTATAGGATCCATGTGATGCGCATGTGGCAGCTTCTGATTTGTTGAGCCTTTCTCCCTTAGATTGATGACATCATGGATCCAGGGAATGCTTGCATGGCAACTCCTCATTGGCTGAGCTTGAATTACTTGGATCATGGAGTTGTGTTTTCTTCTCATTTCTTGTGCCAAATACTTGCAATCAACTTTGCATTACCACTTGTGGAATTTGTTAGTCTAAGCTCTTGTTCTACTACGGATGCATGGTTCTCATGGTGAAATGCAGGAATTGACGGCCTTAAAATGGGTACTTAACAACCGTCAACACACATCCTCCACTCATTTGTTATTCTTCTTCTTGACCAGGACATGATTTGCGAGCCTCTCAAGATGGAACTCCTCTCTTATGAAGTCGGCAGTAAGTAATTTTACGAGTTCCTTCATGATGGTGTCTATGCACTCCTGGGCAAATCGATGTAGGTTTTCCCTCTTTGGTGTATCTTTAGGATCGATATTGAGTGAGTGCTTGATCATCATCTTGGGTACCGCAGGCATGTCTGTTGGTACACACGCAAAGATGTCTCGGTTAGCCCGAAGGAAGCTGACGAGTGTGTCTTCCTATTTGGAGTTGAGGCCGACCCCGACCATGGTCACCTTGCTATTGTCACTGGTGCCTAGATCAATGGCTTTGCCTAGATCAACCGACAAAGTTGCTGGTGAAGACTTTCTTCAAGTTGCCCCAAGTGTCCGTGGAGTGAAGCTTGAGTGTCTCCAAACAAGTGAGACAAGCTTGCTCCATGCACAGCGGGAACTAGAGTACTTTAGTGTCATCATCGCCTCGAGCAGATTCCATAGCAAGGGAATAGCAGCATATCCATTGCTTTGGGACTTTCTTGTCGTCATATTTGGTTATGCCAGTGGGTTTGATCTTTCAGGCAATTGAGGCATTTGGAGAAAGCTAGAAAGCCATTATTGTTTTCTTCTTCTTCACGAGCATGTCATCTTGTGGAGATAATGTTACAGGCATTGTAGCCACATTCGGAGTTAAGGACACTCCGGATGTTGGTATCACCTCGTCCCCCGTGGCCACCGCCACCAGGGTTGGGTTGCCTCCTAGAGTTCCTCCGTCGCGGCTAGGTTGTGACTAGTCTCCGGTGGGGAGTCTGGTTTCCTCTATTTCAGCTTCCCTTTGGCCGGTTGTTGTTGTGAATGTCGCAGCTTTTGGCGTGTTCGCTTTGATCGTGAGGTTTCCTAGGTGCAACATCACATATGCTTGCTCTGCCGACTCTAAGACTAGTTGAGTGGCTCGACCGGTGGGCATAGATCGACCGATGAGGTTGATCAAAACTATGCATGCTTCCGGGGTAGGATGTGGTCACATCTCGACTACTGCCAGGGTTTTGTTGAGGTTGTGGATCAACAGGGTGGCCACAAGGCGCAGTCGGCATTCCACATTCTTGGCGTTTTTGAGGCGTTGTGCGATCTTCTGCTCCTCTGTCTCAGCTTGAGGTGTGTCTGCGGAGAGCTCATCAACAGAGATGTCTTCCAGGAAGCATGTTTCGTAAGAGTATTGGCCAGGATATTCTCCATTGTGAGGAGTGAGCGCCGCGAAGACTTTGCGGCTAGGAGTGTGGCTGGCCGAGCTTGAGGTAGTCGATTCCATGATAATCGTGTCACCACCATCTTCCTCTTCGATGGTGGAGAGTGGTGCTCCATATGGTAAGGGAGCGTCTCGAGGTAGGCGATGAGGCAAGATTTGTTGTCCTCCATGAGAGTGAAGGGCTTCTTGTCCGACCGGTAAACGAATATACCTTCCAAAGTTGACGTGATGACCACGCCCTGAGCGGGCCCGAACAGGGCTTCTCCTCTTGCAGGTCTAAGAAGTAGTCATCGTCCGAGTTTGAGTAGTACTCAAGCTTGGGGAGCTTTCTGAAATTCTGGATCTTGGGTAGCATTGCCTGGTAGACAGCACCGGAGCTGTCTGAAGAGGAGTCGCTGTAGGGGAAGTCTGAATCGCGTGATGGCTCAAGAGCAAGCTCGCGCGGTTCAGACCAAGCGGGGATGAAACCCGAGTGGTAATCAGATTCAATCTTGTGCCCTCTAACTAGGACAGAAAGCAAAATTTCACCAAAATTTTCGACGAGATCTTTGATGAGACGGAGTGCTTCTGGCCCCCATGGGTGTGGCCTTCGTCGATCCCATCCATGTCGATCTACAAGTACGATTCTCTCTCTCTCTCTCTCTCTCTCTCTCTCTCTCTCTCTCTCTCTCTCTCTTTCTCTAGGGACAGACAGCACGAGAAATCTCTGTGGTAGCGTAGGAGCGCCAATCATTGGTGTTTTGCCAGATGGGAGCGAGGGCCTCCCAAAAGTGAGAGTTGTGAAGGGAATAATGAGGTAGCCTCATCCCTCAGGGCCGGATAAGAGATCGGTTAGTGAGGTTTTTTTGCATTTGAACTCTCATAGATGAGGTAAGGGCTCAAGAAGGGTTTTGGTGGGAGTTGCCATCGTGGACATGAGGTGCCCCTTCCACTACAGGTAGGATCTCAAGAAGGGTTTCGGCGGGAATTGCCATCATGGACATGAGGGCCCCTTACACTGCAGCACGACCGTGCCAGCGTGAGCATGGGTGCGGGCGCAGTGGCAAGAGGTTGCTGGTCTCGGGACACTGGTGATCTCTTGCATGGCTGCACATGCGGCAGAAGGTTTTTTTTGACAAATACCACTTAGATTATATTAAAGCGGTAAAGTTGCAACTGGGCCCTTTGCGAAAGGCGAAATTACAGCAAGGTCCCTGAGGGACAAAGATCCAGAGTCATCGCCGGTGGACTGGTTGCCGACGGACGGCAGTAGGGGTGTCGCAGACACATGGTGTCGTTGAAGCGGAGGGGCCTTGCATAGCGTAGGCTTGTAGAGGTCGATGGCGACGTCGTGTAGAAGCATCACCGGCCGGCAGAGGATGTAGTTGAAGAAGCTGTCGGTGAGGAGAGGGTCACCGTCCATAGACCCAGTGGGTGGCTCACTGCCCAACCAGTGACGGGGGATCTGATGAGATCTTGGAGTAGTAGTTGCTGCTTGTAGGCGGGTGTAGGCGGGCCGAAGACGAGTCCGCGTGTTCGACGACAACGAGAACGCACCGGAACAACCGCTGACAGTCGCAGATCCAGGGACAACGTCAATGTCGTGGACAGCGGCGACGAGGTGGAGGAAGGAGCATAGCAATGCGTTCAATGATAAACTCATAGCTTCCCTGATGGGGAAGAGTTCATCGGAACAACCGTCGTTCAAGAGAACAAGATCTACAGGGACTGCAACAGCAGCGGCAGGTAGATCCACTTGAGGGAAGCTCCAGGCAACCTCCAAATCAACCAGATCTAGGGCGAAGAGGTGGGGGAAGAACCGGCAGCGACGACGGAAGGTGGAGAAGAAGTTGCAGGCTGCGACTTTATTTTATTACGACTCACTTTGGAGCAGACCGCGCCGGCAACGAGGGGACCGAAGATAGCTCTGACAACGACAAGGACGACAACTGTGGCAAGGCAGCGGGATCCACTACGGGAGAAAACCATAAAGGCTAAAAGCAAAAAGGAAAGGGAAAGATATAGCTCACCTGGGTGATTTGGAGCTTCTCCTCACACGAATTTTTCTTCAGCTCCATCTTCTCCCCACCTCCTTCTCCAACTCCGGCGAGCTACTCCGACGAGTTTAGGGTTCGGGTTAGGGTTCCAGGGTTAGGGTTCGGGGTTTCTGGGGGTGGGGCTGCTGTCATCGTCGGCCATATAAGGAGGGCTGCCGGCGGCAGGCCGGCCCGGCGGAGGTGGCGGCTCGCGGGGCGGCGAGGCCGGCGGCGGGGGCGCCGCGGTCGGGCGGTGGAGACCGGCGGTTGGGGCCGGGGTCGGGGGCGGGGGTGTCTCGCCGGCGACGGGGCGGCGGCGGGGCGGTATCGCCGGCCATAGAAGGAGGGCCGCGGCGGCGGCAGCCGACCCGGCGGAGGTGGCGGCTCGCGGGGCGGCGGGGGTGCCGCCGGTCGGGCGGTGGAGGCCGGCGGTTGGGGCCGGGGTCGGGGGCGGGGGTGTCTCGCCGCCGCCGGGGCGGGCGGCGGGGGGCGGTCGGGGAGGGCGGGGGGGTGAGGGTGGCCGGCGCGGGGCTGCGGTGGGACCCTATCCCGCCCGCGTTAGAGGGTGGGGGAAGGGGCTGGGCGGCAAGGCTGGCGAGCCGTGGCGGGGGCGGGGCAAGCGCTGGGCGACGGAGAGGGGAAGAGGGAGTTTCCTTCCTAGAGAAGGAAACGGTAACGGCAGTGCCAAGGAACAAATTAAAAGAATAGGTGTCAAATAGGGATAGCAAAAATTTTCAGTGCTATATAGGATTTAGTTTTTTTAGTGCTACGTAAAGGTCCCTATAGAATTCTACATATAAATTTAAAGGTAAAACAACAAAACTGCTGTTAAAACCAGCGCGGCCCAGGCAGCGAAGAACCGCCAAGAAATAATCCAGTTAGCCTAAGTGAATCTATTTGCAGACTTATTCAATTTGGTCGACTTCCATGGCTTCAACTGAGTCTGTCAGAATCTCTCTTAACTTCTGCCTCCTTTCTTTCGCCAAGCTAATGCACTCCTGTAGGATAAGATTTGAAATACAATTAGCTGCAATTACTTTAAATATGTACGTATTATATTTGGAGGAATACACATGCCTTTAGTGAACGAGATAATAACAGAAAAAGAAAAAGAAGTCAACTTTTTTTACGTACCATTTTATTAATACTAGAAGAAATGAGTCATACATAAAGACCCACACACCAAATGTTGCAAGATGGCAAATTTATAGTATCCTAGCATGCCCATTGACCATATTTAATACAATAATACCCTCCTTATCAAATAACATATTAAAAGTGTACTCTCTGATAATGACACATTGCTGCAAATTCACATGCACCACAGCAGAGTGTTACACAGCTCAGGGTTTTCAAAATTCAACATACTCCATGTGTCCATTGAGAAAATTCTATATATTTGAAAAAAGGAAAATGAATTATTTAGAATTCAGGCTAACAGTTAATTAAACTAAATAAACATTTAGGTAAAAGTTTACACAGACAGATTCATAGTAAATGTAATTTCAAATAAAATATTGATTTTATAGCGATTAACAATACAGTAAAGATCGTTTGCAATCCTTGTCACTGAGTTTGAAAAAAAAACGAACTCGAAAACCATGTCATACTGTAGCAGTTCAAAAACCGGACAAAGTGCCCCTTAAGCAGTTCAAAGTACTTTCAAGCCTGTTTTCCCTGATGTGGCATGCAGGGCAGTTTCCAAAGTCAGAAAAGTATAAATGAAATATTTCCATTTCAAAATATTCTAGGAAGAAAAGCCTGACTGACCTTAATAGCTGCCATGGAAGTCACTGCACCTCCATGTTTGTGAATTGACACTATGCGGTCTGAAGAATCTACAACAACAGTCACATAGGTCTCTATTATTGATTCCTCTTCAGAAGTTGGGTCCGCTAGAATACTATCCTTGTGAATTGCACATGTAAGGGAAAATGGAATGTTGCCAAGTGTAAGCTTCCTCTTTTCTCTGTTTACCAATTCGAATTTGGTCTTTCCTTCATTGCCTCCAACAGTGAATACTCTACCATCATCACCAACAGAAACTAAAGGAATCTCCACTGCAAAAAAAAAAAAGAGCATAGAACTAGTAGTGATTAGTGTTTTGTAAGAGCTTCACCACCGCTTGCGAACTCATCTTTATTTCTTAATGCAAAGATTGCACACCTCTCTTGACACAAAGGTACCAGCAGACAGTAGCACTAATTCAACAGGATCTCACCTAACTTCCAAAGGGTGATTCGTATCATGATCCAACTTTGGATCATGGCTGGTGCCAAAGGGTTTCACAGCTGACCATGGCTGAGGTTTAACTTTGGATGGAAAACTCATTGGTCATTCTTATTTTCTTTAGTGGCACGTATGGAATTAAGTAAAGTCTGGTAAGGAGCTTATATAGTTAAGCAGATACTAGCACTAAGGCATTGAAACATAACATAATAATTGAATGCATGAACCAAATTTATTTGAAGAACAAAAGATAGAGGTGAGCATAGCATAGTTGAGATTTTGGCTTCCTAACCAAAACATATGAACTATAACAAACTGCAAGTTGCCAGAAAAATGCATTGGAGTATTGGACCAACACAGCATTAGCTACAAAAGGATTAGCACTCACTCCTTCCGGCCACAAAGAGTGTCCCTTTAGGTTTGTCCTTAGTCAAACTGTTTAAAGTTTGACCAAGTTTACAATGAAGAGTATCAATATTTATAGGAATAACTAGGTATGCTGTGAAGATATATTTCATAACGAATCTAATCAAACAGCACTCACTCCCTCCGGCCACAAAGAGTGTCCCTTTAGGTTTGTCCTTAGTCAAACTGTTTTAAGTTTGACCAAGTTTACAATGAAGAGTATCAATATTTATAACACTAACCAGGTATGCTATGAAGATATATTTCATAACAAATCTAATCAAACTTGCTAGACACCAAAAGCATTGATATATTTTTATAGAAACTTGGTCAAACATAAGATGGTTTGACTTAGGACAGAACTAGGCACACTCATGCAAGGAATGAGCATGCAGTGCCAAGGAAGTGCCAAAGCAGAGATGAAGACAGCTAGGCATCAGTTTGAGTTTGAGATCAAGAACAGCATCAGCCACTAGGTCAGACTTAGTTAGACTGAGGACAGATATTGTGCTATAGTGAGAATGTTCCAAAAGACACTATGGAATCAGTTTAAGGTATGCATGATTGCCTGAGCACTGATCAATTTTTACCGGAAAAACCAGGCTCACGAGAAAAACTAAGTTTATGACCATCTATTTTCGTACTTTCAATGAAAGTAAGGGTGTTGCACTTGTAATTTTCTTGCACAAGTGAGCTAAGCATAGGTCGGTTCCAGTCACAAGAAAAGGAAACATAAGCATGTCCTCCCTCTGTCCCAAATTATAGGTCGTTTTGGCCTTTTTAGATTCATAGAGTTTGCTATGCACTTAGATGGCAACATATCAGGTGGAAACCCACCTCTTCATGCAAACTATGGAAACTTCAATCTGAGTCACACGATGTTGATCCAATTGGGCGCTCAGAGGAGGTGGGAGGAGTGATTTGCAAAATCACCTTTGCAAATCACGCCTCCCACCTCCCATGAATTTTGCAAATCACCCCTTCCACCTCTCGTGAGCTCTCCCTTGGATCAAGATCGTGTGACTCAGATTGAAGTTTCCATAGTTTGCATGAAGAGGTGGGTTTCCACTAGATATGTTCCCCACTTAGATATACCCAATATCTAAATGCATAATAATATCTATGCATCTAGAAAAGTGAAAATGACCTATAATTTGGAACGAAGGGAGTAGCAGATGATGTTGGTGGGATGAACCCTGGCAACACCTCAACTCAAGACACACACTTGCAGTCCTGCACTAAGGGGGCAGAAAGGAGAACAGAGAGCACTCTGCTTTGGTGCTGCTGAACTGAGCAGCAGCTGCTCCTACCCCTTCCATATAAATAAGGCAAGGCAAAAGTCAACGGAGGTACAAGTGATGTCACTACCAACTGCTACTAGCATACTTCTACTGGCTCTACTATTAGGCGCTCTCTCTAGGTGGTGACGCACCGTCGAGGGAGGTGGGACTAGGCTTTTTCTAGGAAGTGCAGTATACATACATATACCTTGCCATATACACCATATATACCTCTAAAAGAAAAGAAAAACAGGGTACCAGTGAGCCTTGAGTTGGAAAAAAACATCAAAGCAGACCAACTATCCAACAGCCCACCTCCGACCACATCCCCCCCTCTCCTCTTCCATGACGCCTCACCTCCCCGAAGCTCGCCCCTGCATAACCCCCGCCTCACTGCCTCCTCCGCCGCCACCCTCAGGTCTCTGTCCCCTGCCTACTCCTCCGCACTCAGGCGGTCACCCCTGCCTCCTTCTACGCCACCACCCATCCCTGGCCTCTGCAGCCACCACAGGCCGCGTAGGCGACTGCCTATCCCGGCGCCCAGCGCATAAGCGCTCTTAGGCGGATGGGGAATTCCACCCTCTGGAATACTGATCACTATCTGCTGCATACTACCTCTACTTGCTACAGTCTGCTGCTGTAAATTGACAAAGCAGAGCATGGCCAAAAGAAAAACGAAGCACACCGGTTGCTCCAATAACAGAGGTAATAAAAAACTTGACCATCAGGGCAAAGACCGCCCCCACAGCATTGCACTAAGAAGAAATCTCAGCCAATCCGTCGAAGAAACCCCATACCCCGGCTTCACCTTATAGGGCCGCACCATAACCTGGGTCGACCACGACCAACTGGGCTGGCGACCACTGCAACTACCCCCTGGTAGGAGGGCCCAAACCAGTTATAGGTGCCCCAGGCCGACACCCTGCCACTATTTTCTTTGGGTTGCCAGCGAGGAGATTTTTTTGCTGCCACCAGGATTTGAACTCTGGTTGGTGTCTCCCTCAACTAGGGAGCATAGCACTACAGTACAAGAGTGTTGGCACATAGTTCATTTCACTAAAACTAAGTATCAAAAAGCAAGATATGTTCATATTCGAAATTAATCAAATCATCAAGCACCTAATGGGAGCACAAAAAATACACAACCCCCACCCCCCACCCCCTCTTCCTAAAAGAGTAAGGAACACAAAGAATATAGATATTTGCTCCTACAAGGTAACTTATTCAACAACTATTAAGATCTTTAACATAAATATGTTATATTCTATTCTTTGAGACATAAACTTGACGGATGAATCAAAAATTCAAAACACAGCAGGAAACAATCATCTCATTATAGCAGCTTCCAAAAAAAACTAATACAGGAAATATATACATATATAAAGACTGATTCAGTGGACCCATGCCGACTAGGAAACCAGAGTGACCTTTCCTCTTTTTTAAAAAATCCAGTCCCGTTTAATTTGCTCCCACAGGGAGTCTAACCCGGACCTGCTACTAGATGCTACTCAAGTGCTCTAGTCACTAGGCTAGAAGCCCTTTCACAACACAGGAAATATGTTAGGACCAAAGAAGGATATGCATCATTTTAGCCCTTTCAATTTTAATATACACAGTGAAAATAAAGGGACGTACAATGTGTGAAGGCAGCCACTGCTGAAATCAGTGCAGCGTCAAACAGAGACCCATCAACATTCAAACAATAGATATCCTGCACATGTTTGATGTCAAGTTGATCAAAACAAAGTTCTCGTAAAAAACTTATTTAGGACTAAATGAATACCTCAACTTATTTCTAATGAAAAAAATTGACCTGTGCCACTTCAAAATGGAACAAATTTGAAAATTTCATTGTAAATAGGAAAGGGCACCCTAAACAGGTTTATCTAATCATTGGCCACTCTTGAACATTACTGACTGTTTTCCAATCAAATTTTATTCACCTCTACTCTCTCTTGGCGGCCCTCAATGGTTGAAAAATTGCTAGGCTAGGCGGTGAAGGGTGTGTGGTGTTTAGGCATCGCATAGGTGTGACTAAGTGCTTGTACTTTTTACAAGTGAGTAGAGTAACAGCGTGTTAAACAGAGTATATGTGGAATACTAAGACATTACCATGCTGCTCGAGTTGCATGATCATAGACCATTAATCCATTAATCTCCACCTCTAATTTGTCCTGTTTCGGATATAAATCAAGCCCTAAACTCTTCTAGGGAAAAATGGCTAGACAAAATACTTAGGTGCTAAGTGAGGCAGTCTTCCTCCGCCTAGCACATATTGCTGATTATGCCTAGCCACCGCCTTTCAAACAGAGACCAGCAACAAGGCTTAATTCAATGTGATCACTGGCGCAGGCAGCACCTAGATCCTCACAAAGAAGGGAAAGATATGAATGGCATAAGATTGTTCACTTTTTAGAATGGCATTTTCCAAGTGGTAAAATTTTGAAGGATCATGGATCCAACCTTGCGTGATATAACGACTAACGTTGTATGTATTACCGTGAACACATATAAATATGCACATGCAATGCTGTAGTCTAGGGCAAACATCCTATATGGTGCTATCATGTGAACCTTACAAAAAAAGGGTAAAGAAGGAAACAGTTAAACTCAAAAAATTTATTGGGCAGGGTGGGGTTTAATCAGTTATTTTAGGCCAAATACTATCTGCTAACCAGAAGTTGCACAAAGTTTGTATAAATCCTGTCCACTCCCCTGAGGCATAAAGTCCTAAAACTTAAGTGGTATAAATTTCAAAGGTGCTGCTGAAAACCAATGCTTGGATAGTAATCAAATTTTTGGGGCTACTCTTATAGCGTAAAATAAAAAATCACTTGAGTAAAGAAAGTTCAAAAGAGTTAATAAGATGATAGTACGATGAAGGTTTAGAAAGGTAATGAAAAAATGCTGAAATTACAGGAAATACATAAGAAATGAAGGTGGGTTAGCTTCTAATAAGAAATCAATGACAGAGGGATCACAGTAAAGTTGGCTAAACAAGCACTAGTTTTTGACATTACAAGCACTAGTTTTTGGGTAAACAAAGGGATCACAAACACTAAGGATAACACATCACTCCCTCCGTTTTCGATTATAAGGCATGCGGAACTTTCTTGCTTTTGGTGTATTTATAGGGTGCACCGTCTTGATTACCAGAGGCCTCTCGGTACCCTTCACACATTAATTCGCGAAGTTAATCACGCTACGGAACTGAATAGGCCACAGACAAATCAAACGCTGTGTAGACTATCTGACCCTCCCACTCCATCCACTGCATGTTGCGATGTGACTAGAAGGGATGAATCAATCAATGCAGTATTTAAACTTCGCGTGTGCTGCCAACTTTATTTTGATCTCTGTGTACCACTGCCGCGCGCCTTAGAATCGAAAACGGAGGGAGTAGCATTCTAGCACTAACAGGATAGGATGAGTAAAAATATAAGATATTTTAGCTTTTCGGTATTTAGGTTCGATACTACAGAAGGATGGCGACATCGACGAAGATGTTAGGCATAGAATTTCAGCTGGTTGGTTGAAATGGCGTCAAGCCTCTGGCGTCCTCTGTGACAAAAGGGTGCCTCAGAAGCTAAAAGGTAAGTTTTATAGGACGGTGATTCGCCGGCGATGTTATACGGTGCGGAGTGTTGGCCTACAAAAAGGCGACATGTCCAGCAATTGAGTGTGGCGGAGATGCGTATGTTGCGTTGGGTTTGTGGGCACACGAGGAGGGATAGAGTACGGAACGATGATATTCGGGACGGGGGTCGGGGTGGCGCCAATTGAGGAGAAACTGATCCAAAGATCGGTTGAGATGGTTTGGACATGTCCAACGAAGGCCTCCCGAGGCTCCGGTGCGTAGTGGGGTCCTAGAGCGGGACGACAATGTGAAGAAAGTTAGAGGTCGACCTAAACTGACCTGGGATGAGTCAGTTAAGAGAGACCTTAGGGAGTGGAATATCTCCAAGGACTTAGCTTTGGATAGGGGCGCTTGGAGACTAGCCATCAACGTTCCTGAGCCATGACTTCTTCTACGTGTCTTTATGTTGATGGTACCTTTGGGTTTCATATCTAGCCTACCCCGACTTGCTTGGGACAAAAGGCTAAGTTGTTGTTGTTGTTGTTGTTGTTGTTGTTGTTGTCATTCTCAACTACTATCATGCTATTCCAAGTCACCTGATCTTTCAAGTACAAAGTGGAGCCTTTGTAATGAGTAATTGAGATTTTTTCCACATCACGGATGATGTTCCTTTCGCATTACACTATGAAACTAACAACGAGATAAGCATAGATATATTACCAGGTATGCTAGCCAAGAAGCCTTCCCACTGATCAAACAGAGCTGCTTCAAATTCAACACTCCAGAACTGCACAGAAGGCATAAGAGGACAGAAAAAAGTTACATATGCACCACTATGTACCATTTATTAGGTTATCAAAGTGTTACAGAAAAAAGGACAAAGTAGCAAAATCAAGCAATGACAAGACAAAATCAAACAGACTAGCCTACAATCAGAAAAATAAGTTTTACATGTTTTTCAAAAAAATAAATAAATAAATAAGTGTACATGCATGCCAGTGCATGATAAAAACTAGTGCTGCTCCCTCTTCTTTTTTGTTTAACATTTTTAACTGCAGTCTCCAACATGTAAGTCATAATATTTTGTATAGCTAAACGTATGTCTACTAATGGAAAAACAGAGAATGTCACATGTGTCACTTAGTATTCAAAGCAATCACATAACCAAGAGAAAGTAAGTATAACTGGCAAAGAAAATGTCAAGTAGTCCTGCTCATATTTTGAGTTACAGGAAATAGTCTGGTAGATAAACTGAAGTGGCAATGTTATGTTAGTTTATTATTATGATAGAAAAAAGAATGACTAGGCTAAAGCAGTACTATCTATTAAAGTGCAGCTAGTCATCTAAATCCATATTGATTGGTAACGGTCAGGATTTTTCTGGTAGAGATCAATTAAAATTGATGTGGACGAATTCTTGCTTTCACTGGAAAGGATTCAATTCTGCATCTATAAATATACTCATTCAACAAAGAACTGATGTTAATGAAGAAACAAAATGAGACAACAAAAACCTGATGAGAACGTCCTCAAGGGACTTGGAGATAACCGGTGCCACATCAATAGGCCGGCCTGGCCTGACCAGCGGGGAGCAGATGGGTGGCATATGGAACTCAACAGCTGCGCAAAACAAAGTAAATTAAAAAAACAGTAACAACCCAAGGCAATAGGAGGAGCAGCTATCCATGAGACAGGAGGAGAACGAACCGAGGGATCCTTCATCTGGGGATTCGGCCGGGGGCGACATAACCTCAAGTTTGACCGAAGCGAGCATGGCCTGCAGAGGCATTTCGTCAAGCAGTTGCCGGGCGCGCGAGGCCGCACGAAGGGAAAATTAGCGGGACGGGGGGACGGGGGGGACGCATTACTGTGTCGCCGACGCGAACGAGAGCGGAGCCATGCGCGGAGGAAACGGCGCCGAGGGCGACGGTGGTGGGGCGAGCCTCGGAGAGGCGTCGGGCATCGGGGCGGACGGATTCGCCAAGGTAACGCTCGAGGAAGGCCAGCGGGAAGAGGCGGCGGTACGCCTCTACCTCCATCTCCCCGGCGAGCCCGCTGGCCGCGGCCGCCGGCGGTTCGGTCTCCGCCGCCATCTCACCAGTGGCAGCTGCTAGGATTTTGGGAGAGCCGGAGGCGTATGGGTTTCGTGCCGAAACGCTGCGGCGTACTAGGGTTTAGGTGGCGTTTGGACATGACCTGGAACAGGAATAGGCAAAATTAGATCCTAGACAAGTAGACAGTACTAAAAGGTGGTCTTTGCTGCAACAGCAACACACTAAAAAACAAATATTTGCCCAAACATATTAAAATTCTATGGCAATTAGGTGTTGGAAACTATAACACATATTATAACATAATCTCATCAAAGAGGTATCAACACATTTATAAAAGACAAGTATACCCCTACCCTTTCAAATGAACATATATCAGATAAAAATACTCTTTGGCATTCAGCAAGCTAACACAAATACAAATAGGAGTTTCATCCATATTTGGATACAATATCGACCCTAATGACATGACTTAACAAAAGAGGATGATTCAACTGATTTATCAAAAGGACATCACATATTTGAGCCACATTTTGACTATCTGGATGCTACCAAAAGGCAGGTTCTGCCAAAACTAAACTATACTCCCTCCATCCATTTATTCAATGCCTATTTTAAAATCTGAAAAATCCATTTATGTAAGGCCCAATTGTGTTTTTCATTGGAAAACACTAAATCGTCGCTTTGGCATCTGTGCAAGTAATAAATTCCTCTCACATGCTTATCCGGAGATTAATGATGGAGAGACTTTATTTCTTTTCCTTGGTCTTTGAGTCAAGTGCAAATGGGCCTTGGATAAATGGATGGAGGGAGTACATGCTACTGAACCCGGCACTCCTACTCTTTCTTAGACCTGATAATCTTCAACTTCTTTGCTTTCCCCTTCTCCATTAAGGCTACTAGAGATAGTGTTGTGCTTGTAACAGGTCTATGAAGCCTTCAAATTCCAGCAACCTTTTACGACTGAAACAGATATAAAAGCATGTCAACAATTATTATAAAGCTATCAATCAGGAAAACATAATTGAAGGACTTATACCTTCTTGTCATAGGGCTTGTCATAGGGCTAGGTGTTTGCAGAGGAGTGTTGTCTCTAGTTGGTGTAGATGGATTTGCAACAGTAAGGTCTTTGACATACTAAATGGAGAGAGGAAAAAATCAAATTCAGCAAGAAGTAAGAAAGTATAGGAAAATTTTGGAAGTTGCAATTGTACCTTCTTGTCATAGGGCTTGGTGTAGAAACAGATGTGATAGTTTTTGGTGGTGTAGCAATATAAATTATTTAGATATGCTTTGTTAGTAATCTGATATGGAAGATATGTTTCAAGCTAGTTTGAGTTGAAAGCTTACAATGGTTCATCAAGTGATGGTTGTTCCTGTAATGGATCAAAAGCACTACTACATGGGGTGTATCTGGTGGAAACCAGAGTATCTATGCAAACTATGGAAACTGCGATCAGGGATGTTGGATCGAGATCCAAAGGCTGGGGAGAGATGTGGGGTAATTTTGCAAAAACCCGCCCGCTAGCCCCCTGCTAATTTGGTAAAACGCCCCTGAGCAGCCGAGCCCCTGGCCCCCTACGCGTGTTTCTTCTCCTTGTAGTCATTCGCCCCCTGCAGGAGGAGCGCCACCCCCTCGTCTCACCGTGCACCATGATGTAGCCCCTCGACTCACTGCCCACCGCTGCCGCGAGAACAGAGGCTCTAATTCTGGCAGGTCAGCAACGCCACCAGCGCCCTCGCCCTGTCGAGGTCGCTAGATAGCCCACGCAACAGCAGCGTGCTGAGGCCGCACGCGTCACAGCGCTCCTGTCGCGGTCCCACCGCGGCGCCGCCGTCGGGTCGCCGAGCCGGGGGTAGGGACGAGGGTCGTCGCGTCTACCAGGCGTGGGCCCTCACACCGGCGCCCGCCCAGAGATTATGGCAGCGCTCGGCCATGGGGTAGCTCGGCAATACGACGGACGCTAGCCGGTCGAGAGCGAACGACGCGCACCACGACGTTGCCAGTGGGGCCTAGGTGTCGTCGTTCGCCGGTGTTGGCGCATGAGCCTTCCGCCGCGCGTGACCCACCGCCCGAGTGGTGGCGTGCGCCCGGCTCTGACGCTCCTCCGTGGACACTAGGCGAAGGTGGTGGCCTGGGATCCAGGTCCACCTGTTGCTGCTGTGTAACGCCCGCGTTTTTAGCTCCTAATAAATCGCCTACTAAATCACGTGTGTTTTCAAAACCCTCCCGCTGAGCTCAATTAACCCCTTCGAAACCACGGTCGTCTTCCCCCTCGGCGCGCGTGCCGCGAATCCCGCCGCACCGCCCGCACCCGGCCGTCGCCCACCGCGTGCCGCCCCGCCGCCGCTGTCGGCCACCACGCTGGGAATCCCGCGCCCGCCGCGGTCTTGCCGACCGGTCCGCCTCGCCATCACCGTCGTCCCGGAATTAACGCCGGTATCTGAGAAACCCAGAAAAATCCGCAAAAATCCTTCTTCCCCTCTCCTAATTTTCCTAGGATTTCTCCTAATTTTCTAAATCCTTTTCCTATTTTTCTTTCCTTATTTTCCTTTTTCCTATTTCCTTTTCTCTCTTTTCCTTTTTCCTTTTCTTCTTTTCCTTTTTCCCCTCCTTCTTTTCCTCTCCCTTCTTCTTCCTTCGGCTGGCTCCCCTGCCTCGGCCTGCGCCCGACAGCGCCTAGTCCTCCTCCTCCTCTACATGCCACGCCGGCCCACCTGCCTTGCACAGCGCGGCACGGCCCCCGCGACGCGACCCGTCGCCGCCGGGGTCGCCATTACTCCGCCCAGCGAGCCGTCACCTCACCTCGCACGGGCCGCCGCGGCCCCCCTCCCTGTCAAGCCACCGCCGACCGACGGGGAGATATTTCCCCCGCTGCCAGTGCACCTGCACGACGAGTCGCGTCCCACAGCACCGGATTGACCGCGAATCCCGCCGGCCGGAGTCCACGCCGGGATTTTTCCCGAACCACCATTGCCGACCACTAGAGCTCCTTGAGCTCGAAATATCAGTCGACAAATCGCCTTACTCCGGCTATAAGTAGCCTCGCGCCGTTCCCCGCCTCACCTCGCACCATCACGGTCACCTCCCTCCCCTGCCTGAGCACCGGAGCACCGCCGCCCGAAATCCCCCATCTCCAGTCCGCCGCCGCCCGTAGGGCCGCCTCCACGCGCCGCCCCAACCCAAGGTGAGCACGGGAATCGAACCCCCTCGGCCTCCTCTTCATTTTGCCCCATCCCCCAGCCGTTGCAATGCACGGGACCGCCGCTCCCCCCCCCCACGGCCGGCCACCGCTCGGCTCGTTCCTCCCCCTCTGTTCTGAATCAGGGGAGGGAGGAAGAAGATGGCCTTTTGGCAAAAAACCTCCATGCCCTCTTCCCTTTTTCCACCCGAGCCCCCTATCCTCTATTCCCTTCTCACTATTCCTCCAAATAAGACCCTAGCCCATAAACCAAATTACAAACTAGCCCTATTTAATTGCAAGAAGACCCTTGGACTATTCCATCCAAACCTCACCTCAATTATATTCTTGCAAATAAGCCCACCTCTCTATTAGGTCTATTTACCAATAGGTCCTTAGCCCCTTTAAACCCTCTTTAACCCGATATTTCATGCACAATTTTTACTCCAAATTAACCCCAGTCTTCAACACATCTTTCCCGGGATTATTCCCGCCGAACCATTCACCAATCCCCCCTTAGAACTTATATATTCCTCCTTTTCCATTTATTCTCCTCGAGCTCAGCCGGTAATTTGTGCGCTTATATTGATTGCATGCTTGCTTGTGTGTGTGCTATAGCCGACGGAGTGAACGAAGGAGGGTACCACGAGCCGGAGCTTGGACCTGAGTATTGCGAGCAGGAGCCCAAGATCCCGAACGCCGAGCCGGAACTCCCCGAGGACTTCGAAGACGGCAAGTTCAATCTCACCCTTTGATGCATGCTTTGGTCCCAGTTTTATAAACATAACCCTATACCCGTTTTATAAATTGCATATTGTTTTACTGCAAAAACATGGTAGGTTAGCCACCCTTGATTGCTATGATTGACCTTGTTTGTCCTAAATGATTGCTTTAAAAATGTGTGAGTGCTTTAAAAATGGGAATGGGATATTTCAGAAAATGAGTAAAGAACTGGGTAGACGGGATGGACGTGTGTGTCAGGAGTATGGGTGAGCTCGTACCTATGTGGTTGAGCATGTGGGGAAGTGTCCATCTTGTCGTTAAGGACCGGGTTGCGTGACATCTCACCTTGCCCAATTTATCGTACTACCACTCGACCGTTGTATGTGGCAATGGCTTAGCATAAATCCCACTAGTTAGTCTACTTGCCATCTGGTGTGCGGGTGAGCAACGGAAGACCAAGGAGTAGGGGTACGCTCTGTGTGAGGTACGCCCTGGTTATGTGAGATAACCCCTTGGTTGCTTCCGTGGTGGCTCGTAGGGTTAGATAAGGTGGGTAATGGCTTTGATAGGATCCGCGCCGGCACTAAGGTGTTCATGTGCCGGTACCCTACTTGTGGGTAAAGTTGTACAACCTCTGCAGAGTGTAAAACCTATTCGAACAGCCGTGTCCATGGTATTGGACGAGTCATGGTGTGGTCACAAAACTAGTGTTTGGGTTTGGGATGTTTCTCATGGAGTGAGTTGTTTTCTACAAAAGTGTGTGGTTGTGTGCTTGTGCTACTGCGGACGGGGAGTCCGGTAGTCCCAAATTGGGTTTTCTCAAAACAGCTGAGTTACTTGGGTTATAAAAATGGTTGCGAAAACCTTTTCGAAAATGAACCCCTGCATGAGTAAATGTGTTTGCAAATAAACTTGACCTGAACCTTGATATATCCTGTGCATGATCTGTCTATAAGCCCCTCCGTGGGTGGGGTTGAACTTGTTGAGTACGTTTGTGCTCACCCTTGCTTTACTACCTGTTTTTCAGAGGAGGATCCCGACTTCGTCCCCGAAGACGTCGAGTAGGTCGCTGCCCTACACCCAACCGTGTCTGTGTTTTCAGGGCTTCCACAGAGAGCTTCCATGGTGTGGTACTCTGATGAGGCTTTGGAAGCCTTCGCTATTGTAGTTTGGTCCTTAGTGCTTGTGTTGTTTCTCGTGGCATTGGCACTTCCATGCCCACTATGCCGCCGTGATGTAAGAGACTGAACCACCTGTTGTAATAAATGTGTTGCCAGCCTCCTGGGACTGGTATTTGTGTCACATTTAGTCACCTCTAATGAGGGGACGCTTCAGGTGGTATCAGAGCCGTAGGTTGGTCGTAGGACGCGACCCCTAGGACCCGAGACCTCCTCTGGCCCCTCTCCAACCTTTTCTTTGCTAAACTCATCTTCTCCCAAAGTCCTTACCTTGATCCTTGCTTGGTTCCGGATGCCTAACCTGGAATGGAACGGAGGAGTCTTCCCTGCACATCCTGGCCTCCCTAACCTTCTACTACTCAGCCTGGAGCGCGTCGGAGTGAGGGACCCACCAGAGTTCGTCTATCGGGAATACGAGCGCTATGGCACCCTTCGGTGTAAAGTGCTGATCTTCGTGGGTAGAAGCACACTCTACCCCGACATAGAACCCTGGTTCATCTCCACCACTGGGTTTCGTTTTCAAGACACCTACCCGAAGGCTGCCCGGAAGGCCCTGCGATGCCTACGAGTGGTTTATAGGCAGCATCTCAGAAGGACTCCAATGAGATTCTTCCCACCCTCAAGAGGTAGAGGACGCTCATGGATTGACCGCATGAGAGGACTGGAAAGGGAAGAAGAAGACTTAGAAGATGCAGTTTCCCACCTGTCCATCTACCTCAATGGCCTAGACCACCTTTACCATGAACAAGCCCAGCAGCTGAAAGAACAGATCGACCGGGCAGAAAGAGCAGAGCAAAGGATAGAATTGGAAAGGGTAAAGACAACAATGGCGGAAGTTGCCCTAGCCAACATGGAGCAAGATTACCTTAGGGAAAGGGAGCGCACTCTAATGGCCAATAAAGCCCCATGGGATGAGGTCAGGGAACGTAGAAGGAGAGAAGAAGCCGGATTAGAGGAAGATGAACCCGAAGAAACTCATTGGGACAAAGGAACCCAGACCGAGAACATGATACTGGAGCAAGACCTCCCACCAAAGAAGCGTCGCATTCAGATGGAGGAAGAGTCCCCGTGAGGATAGGCTGGAATGCCTAGGCTAGAGTTGTTAAACTAGTAATAATAAGTGTACCCCGAGGAGTGTACCCCAACCTTGTTGCTAAATAAAGCTATCTATCTTTTGTACCCTACTACAACTTGTTCAACCCTACCCTTGTTTTCAGATGGCGGAAGATGGATGGACCCAAGGCGTGTGCCAGGAGGAGCCTGGTTTTGCTCACCTCCTTATCAACTCCCTGGAGCGCCTCGGTATCACTGAGCTCCCTAGGTACTACGGCAGAGAGTACGAGCAACTCGACACTCTTCGCTGTAGGGTGGTCCTCTCCATCGTCAGAAGCAACCGCTACCCCAACGTCGAGCCGTGGCGCGTGACCGCCACAGGGTTTCAACACCGAGACACCTACCCCTTGGCCCTCAGAAAAGCCCTCCGCTACCTGTGTCGGATCTACGAGGAACACCTCGTCCCCGCACCGATGAGGTATTTTCCCCCAGCCATCAGAACCCTAGTCTGGCAGGCTCGCATGAGAAACCTGGAACGACACCGCCATCAAGAAGACCTGTTGTACCATATAGTTGCCTGCCTCGTCTCCCTGGACAAACTCTTTGATGACCAGGCCAAGCTCTTGAGGGAGCAAATCAGTCGGGCCGAGCAAGCAGAAGTCACAGTGAGGATGCACCAAGTCCGAGTGGCTCAAGCTGAAGCAAGGACCGCAGCCGCCATAAGCAGTGAAGCTGTTGCCCATGAAAGCCTCAGGCGGATCCAAGACCAGCGCATGCAGGAATGGACCAACAGCAGAACACCCGTTCCGGCCATTGGAGAAGCACAAGTCCTGCTTGGGACGCCCGTTGTAGGATGGGGAGGAACTATTGAGGCCCCGCCAGCACCACCGGTAGTCACCGAACAACCAACGACGACTGCGGAAGCTGCAGCACAGCCCCAAGAGAATGGAAACCCCGAGGGCGAGGACGACGATGGCTCATTCCGCTAGAAGTGCACTCAACCCCGGAAGATGGCTCGCCTCGCGAGTAGCATGCCTTAGTCACCTTTACCAGGGAATGAAGCCCCGTTGGTCCAAGCTTAGAGTCGCACCCTTAGCTTTTGTTGTAGTGCCGAGTCGTGTAGCGTGTCCGCGTTGTATTAGTCGCGTAGTTCAGGATGTATCCTCCTCACTTGTTTGTAATAAAAATTTGTCTGTGCTTGTTTGTTTGCTATATGCTTGTTGTGTTCTTGCTAGCAGGAGTAGACCCTACCTTTTCAAAAATAACTTCGTCTTAAACCACTTAAACATCACATAAAACCTAGATCTCTTAGAAACCCGCTCCTTTACAGATAGTTTCCAGGCGCCCTGCTAGAACCCACCAAGGCTCTGGTCGTATGGACACGGAAGGATCTCAAGCCGATCGAAGGGAGCACCTTAACGACCAGGAAGTGAACCAAGGCGAAGATGGAGGAGAGAATGATGTCCTACCACCGCCACCCCCTCCGTAGACCTGGCGCAAGTCTTGTCCAACTAGACTCTACTGATGGAGGCCATATTTAATGCCGTCAACCGTCCAAGGCCCCGAGTTCTGGGCATGAATGAGAAGGTGATAGAATTCCGCAGGACGAAGCCACCCACTTTTGGCGGGTCCGTGAACCCCTTGGATGTTGATGACTGGCTGAGAGCCATCCTAAGGGAACTGGAGCCCTTCAACTGTGAAGACCGAGACAAGGTTCTCCTGGCTACTCACCAGCTCACCGGGACAGCCTTAGCCTGGTGGGAAAACTACTGTGCAGCAGCCAAGGATCCCTCCGCCATCACTTGGGATGGGTTCGTGGAAGAGTTTCACCGCTACCATATCCCAGAAGCTACGCTGAAGCGCAAGGCAGATGAGTTTCGTGAACTCCGTGTTGACGGTTAATAGTTTTATCAAAGTTCGTTTATGACTTGCAAGCGGACAAGTCTCCCGTCGTAGTCAAGGGACCCTTCTTCCCTCGAGTGGTGAACCCAAGGTATCGAATCTGTGGAACAATGTGCAACGCAAGGATTCAATCTAGTAAAGCAAGGTAAACTATCTTATGAAGACAAGTTGCATCTAATCTACTAACTCATAAAGAAAACGAATCTAATCTAGTCTAATCTACTAAAGAGGTAGCAAGAGAAAGCAAGAGATAACCAATCTAGAGAATCTAGATCATGCTTATGTTGTAGCTCCAAACAAGATAGATGAAGATAGAAAAGCGAATCTCATTAAAAGCATCTTTAAATCGTGGCCTTCCCATCCGACTCCGAAAACGCCCGCCTTTCGAACCCCCCGTTCGTCACAACGTATCCCTACTCATGCGGGTAGTCTAGGGCGAGTTCGATAAGAACAAGTTGAAATCACTTGGCCGGTCCGTATGCACCTCTAGCCACCGCGGCTACAAGAGCACCCTAAGTAATCTATCTTAAGTATAGATCGTAGAAGAAGCAAAACCAAGAAGAAAACAAAATCATCGAGAAGGCACTTGATCGCTAGAAATCGGATTCACTATAAAACTTCACCATGAATGATTACATGAACAAGATCACCACCGGGATCCTACCTCGATCTTGATCCTTGCTCCGGAGCTCCGACGTGGTCTTCCATGCAAGGTTCCCACGTCGGCTAGGGAGACCCTAAACAACTAGCACGACCCTCATCTCCGAGATGGTGTCCCTCAAGCTTCTCTGCTCCTCGGCGGCGGATTACGACTTCGATCCTGCGTGGCTCTCGGTCAGGGGGCTATTAATAGCCTAAGAAGCAATTAGGTCAAAGGGGAGGCCGATTGGGCCCCGAAAAGGGCTGGTCCGGCCGGCCTGGGCCGACCGGCCTGGGCCCTTTTCGGCCCAGTTTGCTGCCTCCTTCGCCCGGTGTTGCTTCTCGCGTCTTCTAGATGTTCTCCCCTTTTGCATGTGGACCCTTGACGTTGGTTTCTCTCCGAATTGGACTCAACTCCTTGTCTTGCAAGATTCAGCACTTTTCTGGTTCGGTCCTCGGAGTTTATCATCTTCTCGGGCTTGGTCCTTGGGCTCTTGGGGTCATGTTCACTTCATTGCTTGACTTGTATCGGGCTTCAAGGTCTTGTCATGAGGTGCTTAATGAACTTGTCTCGGAAGTCTTGCTTTCAACGTTAAAACCCTGCGTAAACACTTAACTCCAAAACCGACATGCACAAGTGAACTTGTTATACCACGGGGGTTAGTACCAATGGATAAGATACAAAAGTCATGCCAACACCGAAGGTAAACTCATGGCTAGGTTGACGGATTTTCACCGTCAACACTCCTCCAGGGCAACAAGTCCGTGAAGAAATACACTTACCAGTTCATAGAGCTGGCTCGATATGCCCCTGAAGAAGTGGACAAGGGCTCCAAAAAGTAGGAGATGTTCAAGAAGGGCTTGACTCCGGAGCTGAGGACTCTGCTTACCCCTTAGATCTACCCGGATTTCAACACCCTCATGAACATGGCCATCCTCACAGAGAGAGCCAGGGCAGAAGAGAAGAAGGAAAACAAGCGCAAGTTCATGAAGCACAAGGCTCAACAGCAAGAGCGCTCCCAGAGACAGAGAAGCTTTGGACATCCCATGTCCAGGTTCCAAGCCCCCATGCAGTATAGAACCCAGTCGCAAGCCACAGGCTCCCAGGCCCCAGAACCCAGTTCAAACCGTACAACAACCAGAACACCATGAAGCCCCCGCAGAGCAACACTAGCCAGGTCACTGCCAACAACAACAACTCCAGGGTGTGTTTCAACTGTCGTGAGACCGGACACTTCATTGTCAACTGCCCATATGCCAAGAAGCGAACAGCTTCAACCTTCTCCAACTCAGTGAATGGGCCAAGACCGCTCGTATCTGGAGCCAACCGCGTGCCAGTTCGTAGCAACAACAACTTTGGCAACAACAACAACCAGCAGATGAGGCAGCCCCAGCAGTCCTATGGACCAGCCCGCGTCAACCACATCAACGCACAGGAGGCTCAAGATGCACAAGGCGTAGTGCTCGGTGAGTTCCTGGTCAGCTTAGTCTTGGCAACCATATTATTTGATTCAGGAGCATTACATTTGTTCATATCCTCAAGTTTTGTGGAAAAACATGACATACCTACAGTACTACTAAAAGCACCCCTATTAACTCGAACACCCGGAGGTGACATCAAGTGTCAACTGGGATGCTCCCGGGTAAGGATCATTTGAAGTGGGGTAGAGTTCCTAGCGGACCTAGTAGTACTAAAGTCCAAGGGAATAGATGTGATCCTTGGGATGGATTGGTTAAGCCAACACCATGGTCTCATAAGTTGTGTCGATAAGGTAGTACACCTAACCAACCCAGACGGAACACAAGTAACTTGCCACACCCGAGGACACAGACCAAACATAATGGTTTTCAGCATGGAAGCCAAATCCATAGAGGATGTCCCAGTAGTGCGGGAGTATCCAGATGTGTTCCCCGAAGAACTCCCTAGAATGCCACCAGATAGGGATATAGAGTTCGTCATTGACCTTATCCCTGGAACCTCTCCCATAGCCAAGAGACCCTATAGGATGGCAGCCCCTGAGCTGGCAGAGTTAAAGAAGCAGCTGAGAGAACTTCAGCGAAGTGGATTCATCAGACCAAGCTTGTCACCATGGGGAGCCCCAGTGCTCTTCATAGAAAAGAAGGACAAAAGCCTGAGGATGTGTGTGGACTATCGCTCACTGAACGAAGTTACTATCAAGAACAAGTATCCTCTCCCCAGGATAGATGGTTTATTTGACCAACTGAAAGGAGCCAAGTATTTTTCGAAGGTGGATTTAAGGTCAGGATACCACCAACTCAAGATTAGAGAAAGCGACATCCCAAAGTCTGCCTTTGTCACCCGTTACGGGCAGTATGAGTTCACAGTAATGTCCTTCGGACTCACCAACGCACCAGCATATTTTATGAACCTCATGAATAAGGTGTTTATGGAAGAGCTGGACAAGTTTGTCGTAGTTTTCATTGACGACATACTTGTTTAATCTAAGAGTGTGGAAGAGCATGAGTAGCATCTTCGAGTGGTACTAGGGAAACTAAGGGCACACAAGCTATATGCTAAGTTCAGCAAGTGTGAATTCTGGCTGGAGAAAATATCTTTCCTTGGGCATATTCTGACAGCGGAAGGAGTAGCAATAGACCCCGGGAAAGTCGAGACAGTCTCCAACTGGCGACAACCAACCAACGTGAGAGAGATTAGAAGCTTTCTTGGGTTAGCAGGATACTACCGGAGGTTTATTGAAGGATTTTCTAAGATTGCCCGACCCATGACGGAGTTGCTCAAGAAGGAGAAGAAGTTCAACTGGACTGAGTCTTGTGAGAAGAGCTTCCAGGAGTTGAAAAGAAGATTGACCACAACCCCAGTGCTGACCTTGACAGACATTCAACGGGATTTTGTCGTATATTGCGATGCATCCCGACAAGGGTTAGGATGTGTCCTTATGCAAGATGGGAAAGTAGTGGCGTATGCTTCCTGCCAGCTCAAACCCCACGAGCAGAACTATCCTACCCATGATTTAGAGTTTGCAGCCGTAGTGCATGCCCTTAAGATTTGGAGACATTACCTGATTGGGAATAAGTGCGAAATCTATACAGACCACAAGAGCTTAAAGTACATCTTCACCCAGCTTGACCTGAACCTAAGTGAAGGACCGATACGGCGAACCAGAGGGGGGAGTGAATGGGAGCCAATAAAAATTCTTCTCGAAGGAGATGGAAACTCCTACAAGATGAACACGGCTTCCAACACACGTCTCCGACTCACTACCCAAGTTGGCCAAGCCCACGTAGCCACTGGAGTGCCACTGGACCTAGGAACCAACACACACACCCTTCCGACCCGAGAACGCAGCGGAACACCAAACCTCGAGTCTTCGGACCCACACCGGCCGACCGGTGAGCACCACCGGCCGAGCCGGTCCCCGCCGGTGAAACCGAGCAACTTTCACTAAGTGGCTCTACACCGGTCGACCGGTGAGACACACCGGTCGACCGATCGCGGCTCGAAAGCCCCCAAGGCACCAAACAAAGCCAACCGACCACCAAACCGACCCAAACTCGAAACAAGCAGCACCACGAGAAAACAAGCGAACACACCAAGACGTTCACCCGAGCAAAATCCCACCGAGGGTTGCACCGGTCAGACCGGTCAAGAGCACCGGTCAGACCGGTGTAGCCTGGGCAGCTCGGGATGAACAACACCCACGGGTCAACTCCCCCCAATCCAAATCTCGATCTCCCGAATCGCTCCATGGACTTGAACAAGACTTTGGGGGATATTAGGAACACCTCATGAGGAGTCCATAGCCAAGTTTAATCCCACCAAAACTCGTCCAAAAAGGAGGAATCGAAGAAATCCCGCCAAGAGCACTTCCAACCCAAGAACTCAAGAAACCCAAAAATCGAGCACCTTTACTCACGGATTTGGGAGGGGAATCACAGCCCAAAGAACCACGAAGGGTTCCCACAAATTTCCCTCATCAAATCCCCAAGAGAAAGGTCCCGAAAACAACCCAAAGAAATCACCAAGAGAGGGCTCCGAAAATCACCACCAAGAGCAACCGGGGAAAACACATCCAAACCTTGAGGAACCACGCCGAATCATCTATACATGAAGCAAAGGTTCATACAAGGTCTAGCAAGCCGCCCGATCATCCATCCCTCTTCAACAAGGTCTCTCCATGAAGCTCTCTTACTAGTCCTATGGAAAACCTAAGGAAAATAGGGAGGAAAATAGGAAAACTAATGAGCTAGGGTTCCAAGAGTTGGCTGCCATCCTCTCACCTCTTGGGTTATATGGAGGCAACCGAAAGTCTAAAATGCCCTTTCCTAATAACTAGGGATACAAGCCCCTCAAGGGCGGATTTGGAAGTCTTCATGTCTTCACCATCGGACGGATGCCCGGCGACCGTACCCTGCGTAGCCTCGACGCAAGCCATGCGATCCCGACGCGTGTCCTCCGCTTCGAAGTCTCGGACCGCATCGTCGCACACCGGCCGACCGGTGCTCCTCACCGGCCGACCGGTACCCACCGGTCGGACGGCCGGACCCACCGGTCGACCGGTCCGGCGCCGCCGCAAAGACCGTCTTCGGTTCTTCGGTCTTGGCTTTGTGGATCAACCGAGGAACCCAGTGGTTTTCTGGTGAACCACCGGAAACCCCGCGAACTCGGTGTAGCCTCCGCCAATCTCCACTCATGACTCGGCTCCCACGTAGTCCCGACTCGACCTTGGTTTTGAGGCTCAACCAAGAAACCGTCCACGACTTCATCTTGCTGTTCATGCCACCATGCGGCCCGCACTTGACCCCGCTGGCCACCGGGTCCCTCGAACGAAGCCTACTTGTCTTCTCCACACATGGAGGCCTCACCGGCGACGACCTTTCGTGCTTGTTCTTCACCTGCACCAACACCAGTCAAGCTGCAACCTGCACCTGCAATACTTAGCCAAGAATCAGTCCACACAACGTTGTCAATCACTCATCATACAAGGAAGCGACCATCCACCGGTCCTCGAACCACACATGGTCCTCAATCTCCCCCTTGATGAGTGCATTGACAACACCCACACGAAAGTAACAAGAGAGAAAAGAAAAAGGAAAAGAAACGAACAAAAAGAAACTCCAACAAGCGATCGAAAGCCAAACAAAGGCAAGGAGCAAGATCACTTGAAGAAGACAAGTCTCGGACCCCTTAGGCAAGGGTAACGACTCGACACATCCGAGACAAAAACAAAGCTCAAGCAAAGAGTGCAAACCACCAAAACAAGGCTCGAAAAACCACAAAGAGCTCCCCCTGCACACATGCAAGCTCCCTCTGAACAAATGCACCTCCCCCTGGACAAATGCATGCAAACCGGTCGAAAACGGGGCAGCACGCAAGCAACTTCACCACACCGGTCAGACCGGTCATCACCACCGGTCAGACCGGTGCCTCACATGTGTACAGGACCAGCACTCACATCTGTCAGACCGGTGCTCCTCACCGGTCAGACCGGTGTACAACAGAGCCCAGAAATGGCTCGAAACCACCTGAAAACCTTCTAAATGCGTCCAGTAAGCCATGCAAGCTCCCCCTGAACCAATGCACCCCCTGGACGAATGCATGCAAACTAGCTGAAAACAGGACAGCTGCAGCAACTTCAGCTCACACCGGTCAGACCGGTCATCACCACCGGTCAGACCGGTGCCTAACATGTGTACAAGACCAGCACTCACACCGGTCAGACCGGTGCTCCTCACCGGTCAGACCGGTGTACAACGAAGCCCGTAAATGGCTCGAAACCACCTGAAAACCTTCTAAATGCGTCCAGTAAGCCATTTCAAGCTCAGACTTCTCCCCCTTGTTGGCAATGCATAAATCAAGCCAAAAATGCAAAACTTTCAACCTAGAGCTTCTCAAATAGACAAAATTCAACAATGAATGCTACACATGTCCAAATGAGCAAGTTAAATACTCTACGGCTTCGTATCGATCTCAACTACATGATCACCAAGTTTCACAACCATTGGACGAAGCTAAGATGGATTTTGGCAATTTTGCGAAAAACTTGCCTCTCATGAGCAAAGTCCTAAACATGATCAAAGCATATCAAAATGGCAAAGCCACACAAACTTCATGCTAGGACAGCCATTCTAATCATAAGACCATCACAAACACCCACAAGTACCTCATGTCATGTCAAAGCCACCGAGCCATGTGCCTACTTCTATGTATGAGACTTCTCATTGGTAGGCATCATGCAACGGTTTAGCACCCAAAGCAAATTAAATTCAGCACAAATGACATGGGAGCATATTTTCCAAGCATTTTTCATTTCATTTTCAGATTGATAAATGGTACATGAAATGTCTTTGCGACAAAAGGGAATTTATGCTCCTCCACAAGATAAATCAAGAGGGCTAAACATTCATGATGGCAAATGCGCCTTTGGCCCCATATGATCAATAAACTAGCTATGCAACCACAAATTAAGCATAACCAAGCCACTAAAACATGTCAAGATCATATAAAGGCATTTACACATGAGAGAGCATACATGTGACAATTTTTCAAAAACATAGCCATCAACCATGGATTATTCATCAAGATCATCAAGAGCTAAGCCAAACTAACCATAGCATACCAAACAAGCTCACAAAGACATATATTTCATTCCATGGTGAACAATGTATATGAGAGAAGCTTTTCCTAACGAATCCATATGATACAAAATGCATGCAATCTAAGATACAAGGATGCCTATACATCATGTTACATATGACATGCAAAATGCAAGAAATGCACAAAGGAAACTATACATATGCTACAGAGGAGCTCCCACACACCCAACTCAAGAAATCAAACACACACCAAGTTCCCCCCGCAAACGAGTGAAAGTTGCTTGATCTAGGGGTTTGGTGAAAATATCGGCTAGTTGGTCATGTGTGGGTACATGGATCAAAGCTATCTTTCCTTTCTCTACGTTGTCTCTCGAAAATGATACCTCACTTCTATGTGCTTGGTTTTGGAATGGAGCACTGGGTTCTTTGCAACGCTTATGGCACTGGTGCTATCACATTGAAGTGGGACATGGGTATACTCCTCACCAAAATCACTCATGGTGTATGAAATCCAAAGGAGCTGAGAGCAACAACTAGCAGCGGCAACATACTCGGCCTCGGTAGTGGATTGAGTAACACTCGACTGTTTGCGGGAAGACCAAGACACCAAAGAAGAACCCAAAAACTGGCAAGTCCCAGAAGTGGACTTCCTATCCAACCGACACCCGGCAAAATCCGTGTCTGAAAAACCATGAAGTGCCAAAGAGGAGGACGCGGACTACCAAAGGCCGAAGTCGGGAGTGTGACGCAAGTACCTGAAAATTCGCTTCACCGCTTGCCGATGCGAAGTCCTCGGAGACGCTTGAAAACGAGCGCACAGACACACCGAGAACTGTATGTCTGGCCTCGTCGCCGTCAAGTAGAGGAGTGACCCGATCATGCTCCGGTACTCCTTCTGATCCACATGTTCACCTTCCTCGTCCGCATCAAGAGCTGTAGTCGTACTCATCGGCGTCGTCATAGCCTTGGAGTCCTCCATCTTGAACTTCCGCACAATGTCCTTGGTGTACTTAGCCTGGTGCACAAATGTTCCTTCCTTTGATTGCTTGATTTGTAGCCCGAGGAAGAACTCCAACTCGCCCATCATGCTCATCTCAAATTCCCTGCTCATATCATCTGCAAACCTTGCAACAAGAGAGTTAGATGAGCCACCAAAAACAATATCATCCACGTACACCTGCACAATCAGGATATCTCTGCCCTGCCTCAGCAAAAACAAGGTCTGATCGACCTTCCCCGTCTCAAAACCTCTCTCAAACAAGAACCCCCTCAACCTGCCATACCAAGCTCTAGGCGCCTGCTTCAACCCATACAGCGCCTTCCTCAACTTGTACACCCGGTGGGGGTACTTCTCACTCTCAAACCCCGAAGGTTGCCTCACATACACTTCTTCCTCCAACACACCATTCAGGAAAGCACTCTTCACATCCATTTGGTGCAACTTGAACCCTTTAGCCACGGAAAAGGCTAGAAGGATCCTAATCGCCTCCAAACGGGCTACGGGAGCAAAGGTCTCCTCGTAGTCAATCCCCTCCTTCTGACTGAACCCCTGAGCAACAAGCCTCGACTTGTTTCTCACCACCTCACCTTTCTCTCCCTCTTTGTTTTTCCACACCCACTTTGTACCAATCGGCTTACACCCTGGGGGAGGGTCAACCAACTCCCACACTTGATTCCTCTCAAAGTTCTCCAACTCCTCATGCATCGAATTAACCCAATTGTGATCAGATAGTGTGTGTCCAATGTCTTTGGGCTCAAAAGTAGCAACAAATGCAGCATGAGCGAAATGAGAGTTGTTCCGAACCCTCGACCGTGTAGTGCGTTCATTCATGTCGCCGATGATCCTCGAAGTTGGGTGATCCACTTGTACTCACCGGGGAGGTTCTCGCCTCGATGCTACCTCCCCCTCAACATCAGCTTCTCCTCGTTCTTGATTTGTCGTCGTAGGTGTAGGAGAGGGACCGTCCTGTTGACGCAAAATATGCACCTAGCGCCAAGCACACAGCAAGCCGAACAAGCTGGCTTCACACGCGCAAAGAATCACGAGACGTGCCAGTCAATTTTCCTTGAAAATTAACAAAAGACAAAGTAGTTAAATACCAAAGCTTGGAACTTGCCGGGTGGTACCCGACAGTTCCATATTTGCGGCTACGAAGCCAGATGGGGTGACATATAGCTACAGAAAGCTATCTGCCAATAAACTGAAACCATTCGGGAGCTTTAAGAAGGAAAAAGTAACATAGCCGAATGGATGACATAAGCATGACGGCGATCGGTCTTCGTTTGGGCAAAGATGCACGTACGCAAGACCACGACCGATCCCCGTGGTGATCAACGTTAAATAAATAAATAAAGTAAAGCACGAGCATAAACATTTAATAAACAAGCATGCATAGATCCAAAGCACTAGTCTACCGCATGTCTAGGTACTTTAAAACCCGTCAGGTACGATGCCAAACAAATCCATCCACCGCATGATACAACTTGCATGGGGATCGGACCACTTTCCATGAATAGATCTATCCACCGCATGATACGATCTAAATATGGAAAGCTAAAAGCATACATTATTTAAAGCATGAATTACACATGTGTTCTACTCATGAGAAACATAACCGAATGCGGCTGAACAGCCGATTCGGGGTCCATGAAGAAGGAACGAACATTACCAAGTGAAATAAATCTATCAGATTGATTTGAAATCTAATCCACCGGATGACTAGCTCCAAAGCAACCCAAAAACCTGCATCTACCGCGTGATACTCAGTTTTTTCAAGATTTATACAAACATTGGCAAGCTTGAACCCGCAACACGTAACAACCTAGATCGATTCGGTTTCGGCTATTCGAAGAGCACGTGATCCACGTGTTGAATTAACCCAAAGCACGAACTTGACTTGCATAAGGATCATCAAAAGATATAAAGCCGATCCAAACCCATCTAGATTGGGCAAAAGAGTGTTACATGAATTTAAACATAAAGAGAAAACTCAAAGCAACACGGGGTAACTTAATGAATCTATTGGATCTTGCCAAAATCCAATAGAGCCGATAACTAGCCTCAAGCTAGATCTTAGCCCACCGCATGGCTCATGACCTAACAAGAAACTTTCTTGAACCAAGCTTGAATCTACCGCATGACACTAAGCATGGTAACAAGACTACTTGCATCAGATCTAAATGCACCGCATGATACTAGATATGATACAAGGTTGCCGGTACTCACGGAGGTCGACGGATCGATAAACCCTCTCAAAGAACTCGACGACACGACAAATGGACTCTAGGGTTTGGCATAAGGCCGGTTTGTATTGAGAATGATTACGTATCTGTTACATACAACCAGGGCTCATATTTATACCCTGCCAAGCACAACCTCGAATGGATTCGATACCTAATTTATCTCTAAGCTTGATCGCTTATCCATCCATTCGTCCTTCCTGCTAGAGCCACGTCAGCATGCAATCCCGCAAAATCAGCTCAACTGTTCCATTGCCGAACGGAAGCAGATAGCCGACCGCGGATCTTTCTGCCGAATGCATCTGAGGGAACCTTCCTTCCGCTAGACGGACTCCTCACCGAGCTGGACCCACAAGTCAGACTCCTTACCAAATTTTGGTGTTAACACATGCCCCTTCAATTGCGGGATAAAAGTGATTTTATTCCGGAATTGACTCCATCCACCAACGTCTTCAAATCGAATCTGTTCAACACCTATTCTCTCTCTTCGCAATCCGCCGGAATCTTCGTCTAGATCCAAACCCTAGATCCCCTTGTTCTGAGCTTGAATCCCCAATGGCGGCTCAAAACCAAGTTGCTCAGGTAAATTCCCCTTCCATAAGCTTCATTCGGCATTTAGGTTTTCAATTTTTTACCTGAGATTTCTTTTCCGCTTTCCTTTAGGAGCCTTCCACCGAGCTTTTGATTCGCACCGAGGCCAATTCAAGATCTTACTACCTTGGTCCTGTGGGAAACTCTGATCCTCAAGATTTTATCGCAGCCGAATCTCAAAGGATCCCCTTCAAAGCGGCTTTGTCCCCACCTCCTCGGTGGCGGGGATGCTTTCAAGAACGCGGCCCTTACCCCCAATCGCAAAGTTGGAAAAATTGGTACCGGAGGGTTCTTGCAGACAAGAGTGCCAGGACCCAGAATTGGGATACCCTCCGCATTGCTCAGTGCCTGGAGTTATCTTTGGCCGAGACCCCAAGAATGAAGACCTCTTGATAGCAGCTTGCCACTTCTGGTCAAATGGCGTCAACGCCTTCCTCTTTGGTCACGGCCCGATGTCCCCAACTCTGGCCGATGTGTATATGATCACCGACCTCGACATTACAGGATCTGTTCACCCCTGGGATTTTAAAGGTTCCTCAAGACAAACAGGGGTGAAACCAGGGAGCGGATACAAAAACTATATCCTGAAGCACATGAAGGATGGCCCCCTTGGTGAAATTGAATACAGGGCATTTCTAAACATGTGGCTATGCAGGTTCATCTTCTGTGGTAAAGCCAATGAGCCTACCCTGAATCACATTGCAATGGCTTCACACCTAGTCGAGGGCAAGTGCTTCCCTCTTGGAAAATACCTCCTAGGCAGTGTGTACCATATGCTTCATCGATCGTCACCCGGATGTACACCGACCGAGAGGATAGCATGTGTCAACGGTCCCTCGGTGATTTGTTCAAATGTGGGCGCACTGCACATGCATCAGATTGTTGGTATTGACTTGAACACCCGGCTCTTCCCTTCATCTAATCATCATGAAGGGGAACCCCAAGCCACCAGAGGATGCCAGACTTATGGAGAAGCTGCTTCAACTGTCCTCATTCAGCAGAATATCAGCCAACTCTTCGAGCTCTTCTTCAAAGGATTCCAAAATCCTCTCTGGCTCCCCTACTTGGATAATGACAATTTGACTCTCCCTTGTGAGTTCTCTTTTGAAACTGAACGCCAAGATGGAAGATTCCTGGAGATCTTCAATATCATTATCCGCCCATGCATCGTGCCGGCTGAATTCAATGGAGGAAGGATGACCTACAACACTTATGAATATTATCAGCCCAACATGATGGCCCGACAACTAGGATGTGGCCAGATGCCCCCAAGACTGTTCTTGCATGAATTCCTCAAGCCCAGAGAGGAAATCAAGGAACTTACTCAAACTAGCAGAGTTTTTCAATATGCATGCAGTCCTTCTGTTTACACCTGACCTTTCATTCCCACAACAATAGCTCACCCCACCTTCAACTCGTGGTGGCAAGAATTCCATGATCACATCTTCAGTGAGCCTGCACACTTGTTCTGTACAGAGTTGATGCCTGACTTCCAGCCAACTTCAGAGGTAATATGTTTAACTCTTAAATCAAACACTTCCTCTTCCAATCATGATTCTGATTTTATTTCTTTTGCCTTCAGAACACAGTGTCTGCCCCTCTGGCCAGGGATATTACCTACAATGCAGTAGGCCCAATCTCAGCATTGGGATTCAGATCACCAACCCTGGCCCAGCTAATGGCTAGGTATGCCACAACAGACCCAACTCTGTCCAGCCTTGCTGCTGACAGGAGGCAAGGCTTATCTCTGATTGCTCCTCCAAATGCCAAGAGGAGAAGAACTGTCAAGAAAGTCCTTGTTGAGGTATAATTTCTCCCTTTCTTGATCACAGGATTACTTTGTTTCTGATAAATCATATCTTGTGCATTTTCAGACCATAACTCAGCAATCCTCAGTTTCAGAACCTGCCAATGCTCCATCCACTGGTATGACCTTTACTGTCCTTTTCCTTGAGGATGAACACTGGCATTTATTTTTAATTTGACATTTGCAGAAGAAACAATGGAAGAACAACTTGTGGACGTCCCAGTGTCTCAACAAACAAGTCCACCCAGGGTTGAGCCACCTGTCCAAGTGGAAATCTCATCTTCATCAGGGACTCAGTCACCCCCTGTCCAGACAGAAGCACCAAGCTCGCCAGAGATGAGCTTCCCAGTCCAACTAGAGCCATCAAGTCCTCCAAGGGCCCAATCAACCGTTGGTCATGCAGAGACACCAATCCAAGCAGAGGTGAACCCATCTCCTCCTCAGCCAGAAGCTCCTGAGTTGCCAAGAACTGCATCAACGCCTTCTCACACAGAAGCTTCAGCTATGCCTGGAACACCTCCTTCACCAGTGGCTGCCCCTGAACAAAATCCTGCCCCAGTTCAGGAAATCAGACACGAGGTACTTATTTGCACTTAACCATGCTACCTTTTACTCCCCAGCACTCCTGACTCGGCAATATTGCTTTCTTAGGATCAGACCCCATCATCATCAAGTTCATCAATGGGGAACAACCCAGTTGCCGAGGCAAGGGAAGGAGCGCCTCAAACTCTGTCAGAGGAAGTGCTAGAAAGGCTCAAGGAGATTATTGCCTGGCTGCAAAGGGATGCGCGAGATCAGTTCAAAGATCTCGATCACTTTGAAGAAATGCTCGAACCCATTAGCCAAGAGCTCCCTGAGGACATCAGTGCCTCTCTTGCATCTATCTCTGGTCTGGAGATTCATTACGTGCCCATAAGACAAGCTTTGAGAAAGGTGTCATCCCGCCCATCTGTTGAAAAGAAGAGGGCCAGTGCTGAACAAGCTATGAAAGGGGCACAATCTCAGACCGAGAGCCATAAAGATACATTGGCCAATCTGCAAGCTTCTCGCGAATTGAAGATCACCAGAAAAGCCGCCTTGGAGGCGGAACTGAGAAGCCTATCAGCTGAAATAGAGGCCGATGACAAGAGAATAGCCGAGCTCCCTGGATTGATAGAGAAGACCCAGGAGGAAGCAATATCGGCTATAGCTAAGGTGAAACAATGCGATGCAGAACTTACCACCCTGTCCAGCGCTCAGAAAGATTATCAAGAGCAGATGGAAAGTTTTCGCCAAGCAACATCAGATGTCCGTGGTGTAATTGCGAAATACTTGAACATATATACGCTTCAATCGATGTGTAATCGAATTGGTCGCCCTTGTAATATTTGTTTTTGCAATTTTGTTTCCCTTTTCTTCTACGCATTCTTGAATGTGATGCTGAACGACCCATTCGGCAAAGAAATGCCAATACCCGAATGGCACTTTGACTCCTCTTAGCCGAGCCAGTCAACCGAATATGACTCAGCCTAGAACTCCAAATGACCCATTGGCGGACTGGTCAAGGAAACCTTTCCACCTTCCGATTTTCTTGGGATATGCGCCACGATCCAGAGCCACGACTTGAGGCCACGACTTGTCTTGCCAGGCCTATAAATAAGACCGTAGGTGCCCCTAGCTCTCCACCAAGCCTTTAGCCTTCGATTCTTTGCCAATCTCAACTCTTCTTCTTCTTTCCAAACAGTGCACATCCCAGAACAGCATGGTGCGCCGCCTCAACCGACACCGCGCCTCTAATGAGGCGGAGGGGAGTAGCGCCAATGCGCGCCGGAGGCAATGATCGTCAATCCCTCTTCTCTGATTCATCTTTGATCTGCTTTTGTTTTGACGATTACCCCTTTTCAGGCTGATTCAATGGAATCCATCTCCTGCGCCGGCCGGTCAGCCCCTACCAGACGACTCCTCGGAGTCTGACGGCCACTCCCCCGTGCCCTATGGGGAACTCGACGCTCTCCGCTTCAAAGGGGAACTGGAGGTGGCCCAGCGCGAGCTGGAGGAGGTCTCCAAAAAGGCTGGCATAGCCGAGTTGGAGTGGGAAGACCAGCGCAAGCAGCTGCTGGAGACCATCGACGGTACGGTCTTGACACCGCTCCTTAATCCAACCCGGCCTTTGATGCTAATCTCCCTTTTTCTTGCACTTTGCAGCCCGTGATGCTGAGCTCAACCAGCTCAAGATGCTGGTGGAGCAAGTGGCCGATAAGGTGAACGCCCGCGGAGACACGCCGGCGGAGCGCCTTGCTGCGGTGGAGCACCGCGTTGATGAAGTGGCCACCCATGGCGTCCGCTTGGGCACGACCCTGGGCCTGGCTACCATGGTGACGCACACGGACGTCGACTACTCCACCAGGCCGCGCGGCTTCCGGGGCGGCGCGCCAGAAGACATCGAGGAGATTGAGCTCATCTTAGAGCGCCTCGATGGCCACGGCGACGCCATTGCCGAACTCACTCATCCCCAATCTGTGCTGAACAGGCTTTTTGACTAGATTGTATTAGGGATGCTTGAATATCGGCAATAAATAAAGAACTTTTGAATTCTGTGCTTGCACTGCGATGATTTTCTTCATGTTTGCATCCGTGAATTTTGTTTTTCCTTAAACGTATCCGGGAACTGTCTTGAACCGAACACGCGAGAACAAATGCCCCTTGGCGCAAAATCCACAGAAGATCCCTGAATCGGCAATCCGTAAGCACTGTTCAAGTGAAAACCCTTCGCATTCGGGAAGAAAACCCTGCCGCTTGGTATTCCAACAGTGCAAGCCGGCCAGTCATCACTCCCAATGCATCCCCTCGGTCAATAAAATAGCCTGCTGAGACGCCCTGCAAATCCACTCGCACACTCATCCATCACTTCTCATTTCCTCCCCGTCCTCAGAGGAGAAAACCCCAAGGCCATGGACAAAGGCAAGCAACCCCAGGAGAGCAGCACTCCGAAGAAACGCACGATTCGAGAGTGAGTCTTCCCTTGATTCACTCCTTGTTTCCTATATGATCTTGCGCTTTACCTCCTCTCTTCTTTTCTTCTTTCAGCCTTGATTTGCTTCCTGAAGAAATCATTGGGACCGAAGACGTGCCTGAGTACATCTCCTCCGATTCCTCCCTCGAAGCAGAGGAGGCTACGTCTGAACAGAGGACCAATCACCAACTGCGCCGCCGCGTTCGGCACCTGGAGCACGGCCTCAGGGACATCACTGCTCGTTGCCAGGCCGAACGCGAGCGTCGCATGGCTCTGGAGGCACTAGTAGGGGGTAAATGTTTCTGACCCCTTCTTGACTTCGCGCTCACATCTGGATTTCTTGCCCCTAACACCCACTCCTCTGTTTCAGATGTCTCTGACAGGTACAACAACTTGAAAGCGGCTTGGGACAGCTTGGTGGAGGCCGCAAATCATGGTCACCCCCGTGCATTCCAAGTCGCCGTCACGGTGGTCTTGGAGCAACTGAAGAGGGAGCAGCCGAAGAAGCAAAGGAAAGATTGAATCATACTTTCGCTTCTTCCTCCAGGCCTTCTGCTTTCCACCTCCTCGTAGTCTAGATCACCAGGGTTGTTGGATGTAAACCTGCGAGAAGTAGTTGCAATGTAGTTTTGTGCTAAGGGCAATGCATCTGGGCATTGGCCATTTCTTCTGTTTGTGTATTTTGTTCTGAAGGCGGCCTCATTCTTGAGCGCCGGCTATTTCTTGTGTTAGATGCTTGTAATCCCACTGCTGGTGATCATCGATCGATTTCAATACCAGGATAATATTTCTTCAAATATCTTCCATTTATTGCAGCGGAAAATTCTTCTCCTAGTAAAGTTTTCAATATGTATGCATTACCAGGGACGCATCTGACCACGCGAAAGGGTCCTTCCCAGTTAGGGGACCATTTGCCGAATTCGCTGTATTTGGTTCCAATCGGCAATAGCGCTTTCCAAACCAAATCCCCTTCTGCAAATTGCCTGACTTTTACCTTCTTGTTATAATACTTAGCAACCCGCAGCTTGTTCTTCTCGATGTTTTCCAGGGCCCTGAGACGGATCATGTGTAAATCCTCTAGCTCATCCATCATTAGGCCACTGTAATATTTGGAGCTTAAATCCTTCTGTAACACGATTCTCCTGGAATCTGATTGCATCCCCCAAGGTAGGACCGCATGATGCCCATAAACCAATTCGTAAGGAGAAGTCTTTGTAGCTCCATGAGGGGCCATTCGGTAAGCCCACAGTGCCTCACTGAGTACCGAATGCCACCTTATTGGCTTCTGGTCGATCTTCTTTTGTATCAGCTTGATCATGATCTTATTAGAAGCCTCTGCCTGACCATTAGCTTGGGAGTAATAGGGAGAAGAGTTAAACAATTTGATCCCCATGCTTTCGGCAAACTCTCTGAACTCCAGGGACACGAATTGAGCCCCTTGATCAGTTGTGATTGTCTGAGGGATTCCAAACCGATAGATGATGTGCTCCTTGACAAATTCGACCATGTTTTCCGACGTCACCTTCTTCAGTGGGATTGCCTCAACCCATTTAGTAAAATAATCTGTAGCCAAAAGCACAAACTTATGCCCCTTGCTAGATGGTGGATTAATCTGGCCAATCAAGTCTATACCCCAGCCCCTGAATGGCCATGGCTTAATAATGGGATTTAATACTGACGCGGGGACCCTTTGAATATTTCCAAACTTCTGGCAATCTTGACATCCTTTGTAATACTCAAAGCAATCCTCTAATATCGTTGGCCAAAAGCACCCAGCTTGCCTGACAACCCATTTCATGCGGTAGGCCGATTGGTGTGCTCCACATATCCCATCATGCACTTCACTCATCATCTTCTTCGCTTCTTCTGGACCCAGGCATCGTAACAACACCCCATCTAGTGATTTGTAAAACAAATTGTCATCCAGAAGAATGAATTTTATGGCCTTGTACCTGAGCTTCCTAGAGACCTTTCGGGATGGATCTTTCAAATAGTCGACGATCTCTTTTCTCCAATCATCCTCTGCAAGATCCATTCCCAGTGCGCATATATCTGCAGCAAATGCTTCTTGACTCTCTTTGTAACCAGAGGCGCTCTGAGCCAACCTGTTCGCTTCTTCGTTATGTTCCCTAGGAATATGCTGTAGAGTTACTAACGGAAAGCCCTTCAAGATTTCCCTGCATTCTTCGTAGTAACTCCTCAATGCTTCACTTTTGCATTCGTATTGGCCGTTCAATTGCTTGATCACCAACTCTGAATCTCCATAAACCTCAACTGAAACGGCCCCGGCTTCTCTCAAATATTGAAGCCCCCGAAGCAATGCCTCGTACTCAGCCTGATTGTTTGTAACAGTGGGCTGTATAGGGATAGCAAATTCAAACATCTCACCTCTAGGCGAAATCAGTAGGATCCCTACTCCCCCACCTTTACCACATGACGATCCATCAAAAAATAAAGCCCAAGGAGTAATTTCAAGCAGATCAATTGATGGATCGCGATGTTCAGTTATAAAATCGGCAATGACATGACCTTTGATAGCTTTTGCCGATTCGAACTTCAACTCGAACTCTGATAAAGCCAAGATCCATTTGCCAATCCTGCCATTCAAAATTGGCATTGATAACATATGTTTTATTACATCAAACTTGGAATACACAGTGCATTCGGCATTCAACAAGTAAGCCGAAACTTTGTACACGAGTAGTATACGCACAGGCACAGCTTCTCGGCAGCCGAATACCTGGTTTCAGGATCAAGTAATTTTCGGCTAAGATATGCTACTACCCGCTCCTTTCCTTCGAACTCTTGAATAAGGGCCGATCCAATGGTTTGGGTATCGGCCGCCACGTACAACTTGAAAGGCTTCTCCAGCTGAGGAGGGACCAGCACTGGTGGCTCCTTCATGTATTGCTTGATCTCGTCAAAAGCCTTTTGCCCATGTGAACTTCTGATCTTTCTTTAGCTTCAGCAATGGAGAGAACGACAAAACCTTCTGTGACAGATTTGAAATGAATCTCCTTACGAAATTAATTTTGCCGAGCAGTGATTGCAATTCCTTGAGATTAGTCGGAGGGACAACTTCATCAATGGCCTTCATGCTCTTCTTGCCAACCTCAATCCCCCCTTCGTGGACCAAAAACCCCAAGAATTCTCCAGTTGATACCCCAAAAGCGCATTTGTTTGGTTTCATCTTTAAACCATGCCTTCGGGTACACTCTAAGGTCCTTTTCACATCTTTCAAATGCGTATCATGGCTTAGGGACTTGATCACGACATCATCAATGTAAATTTCAACAACTTTGCCGATCAACTCGTGAAAGATGTAATTCATAGCTCGCTGATAAGTTGCACCGGCATTTTTCAACCCAAATGTCATGACTATCCATTCAAATAAGCCTATATGACCAGGACATCTGAAGGCCATCTTTGATATATCCTCTATTGCCATGAAAATTTGGTTGTATCCCGCATTGCTGTCCATGAAACTGATAACCTTGTGCCCAGCAGCGGCGTCAACCAACAAATCGGCAATAGGCATGGGGTAACCATCCATCGGAGTAGCTCTGTTCAAATCCCTGAAGTCTATGCAGACCCTCATCTTTCCATTCTTCTTGTAAACATGGACAATGTTAGAAATCCACTCCGCATATCTGCATGGCCGAACGAAGTTTGCATCAAGTAATCTTTCAACTTCTTTCTTCACGTCGGCCAATACTTCATCCTTGTAGATTTTCCGGGGTGGTTGCTTGTATGGTTTGAAACCAGATTTGATTGGCAACCTATGCTCAACGATGGAACGATCCAGTCCAGGCATCTCCGAATAATCCCAGGCGAAGCAATCTTTATATTCTTTGAGTAGCTTGATTAATTCCTCCCTGAAGTCTGATTGCAAGTTTGCGCTGATGAACGTCGGCCTTGGCTTGTCACCGCTTCCAATGTCAACTTCTTCTAATTTATCATCCGACATGAATCCTCGCCCTAACTTGCCATCAGTACCATCGACAGGGTTCTCCATTAAAAATTGCTATAAGAGCCGACTGCTTGAATCGGTACGTTGATCACCGCCGACGAGTTCAACGGGACCTTCTCCCCGTCTTTCCCCGAGAAACGATCAATGCCTTGATACTCCCGGAAAAGCTGGTTCCATGTTTGCAACGCTCACGGAGTCATCTCGCTTGGACCACCTCAATATCATCATCCACCCATTGGATGAGCCGCCGATGCATGGTGGATGGGACGCGGCAATTGGCATGAATCCGGTCCCGTCCAAGCGATGAGGGCCGTAGGCTCCTTTACCTTCGATAACAAAGAAGGTCGTGAGCAGCGTCTTGGACCCGATCATCAGATCCACGTGAGCGCATCCCTTGGTGTCTGAAGGATTTCCAGCGAAATCGTTCAGTATTATGCTTGTAGGCGTCAGATCGCTAGGGCCCATGCCAAGTTTCCTGAAGGTGGTGTATGGCATGGCGTTGACCGCCGCTCCACCGTCGACAAACATCTTGGTCAATGGCTTGCCATTGACGTATCCCTTCAAGTACAGCGGCCTCATGTGTCGATTTTTGGCCGGTTTGTCGAAGACGGCTTGCTTGGCTAGCACCAGCTGTGCCATCAGCCCCTCAATCTGCTCATCATCCAGGGACGCCTCTTCCTGCACAACCTGATTAGCAGGAGCCATGAATTCATTCGGCAGAAAATATACCATGCATGTTGGAGCCGAACGTTTTGACCCTTCAGGTTGATCCTTTGGACGCCACACCCGCCTTGTCTGGATCCCAGCCTGCCTCAGTTCACGATTCCTCAAGCGTTGAACCCGTCTCTTCTGACTTTTCCTCAGGCCAGGCGGGCACCATTGCCCCTTCTGCCAGATGTACTCGTCCTCGTCTTCTTCTTGATCAGCCCACCTTAAGTCAGCTTGCCTCTTCCTGGGATGATCAATGATTTCAATTTTTTGACGCCGATCCTCGCTAGGATGTATCCTTCCAATTCTTTCATGGACGGATCGGCGATTGGCAGTTTCCTGCCTGTACTCAAAATATCTGTCGCTGCATTTAGGGCAGTTTCTCAGCGTGGGCAGCTTCAAACCTTCGTTCCAGCAGTGCCTGAAGAACGCACACCCCCAGTGCGCGCGCTCCTGCTCGCGCGTGTATTGCTCCAGGTCTCTCCTGCGTGCTTCCTCCTCAGCCCTACGCTTCTCCTCCTCGCACTTCTGTTTCTGGTAGCGCTCCTTTTCCAGCTGGCGCTGCCACTTGTTGAGGAGGATACGCGTGGTGACCCTGGGCTTGGCTCTGGATGATTCCCTGATTTCGATGTGGCTCTTGAGAATGCGGGGGGCTTCACCATGCACCTGCTCCAAAGTCACCTGACGCTCCGGGTCTATTGCTCCATCCTGCCTTGCCCTGGCTGAGGTCAAGACTTTGACATTGCCTTTCTCCTCAGCTGACACCATGTTGACCGAAAAGCCCACCATGTTCTGAGGGAAAGGGTGGCCATCCAGCTTCATCTTGTTATCAAATTTGAGGTGCCCCTCCTGGATGGCTCTCTGGATCCTCATCCTGAAGACCCTGCAGTCGTTGATGGAGTGCGAGTTCCTGTCGTGGAAGCCACAGTAACGTTTCTCCTTGACTCCATCGGGCCGAAGCATGGAATGCCCTTCAGGCAATCTGATTCGGCTTTCCTTTACCAGGAGCTCAAACAGCTTGTCAGCTTTCGTGATGTCGAAGTCATAGGTACCTTTGGTCTGCTTGACCCAGCGCTGATTCATAGTCAATGGCTCTTTTCCCCACATGATCTCGGCCGCAGCCACGTCTTGTTCATCATCAGAATCTTCCACCAGGTCGGCCTTGTCCAGGAACTGGTTGTAAATATCAGCCACGTCATGTTGTTTACCGAACCTGGCATCCTTCTTGAAGCCGTATGCTTGGTTGCTCATCAATGATAGCTTTTGGGACAGCTGGCCCAGGTTATCGAACTCCATGCCAAACAGCTTCTCACGCACGGCCGGCAGCATCCCGGCAACGGCCATGTCAGCCAACTGGTCGTCTGGCAAGTTGAGCGAAAAGCACATGCCCTTAACTTCCCTGAACCTCCTGAGAAATTCCAAGGGCGTCTCACTGTGCCTCTGCTTTAGAGTAGCGAGGTTGATGAGCTTCTTCTCTGAGCTGCCGCTGAAATAGTGGGCATGGAACTTTCGTTCTAGCTCCTTCCATGTGCTAACTGATTTAGGGGGCAAGGACGAAAACCACTGGAACGCCGGGCCCGTCAGTGACGCGGGGAAGTATCTGACTCTGAACGCTTCTTCAGCTGAGCACTCTCCAAGCTGCATCAGGTAGCGAGCAATGTGCTCCACCGTGCTGGTGTCGTCCTGCCCGGAGAACTTTGTGAATTCCGTCGGAGGTTTTACCCTTGGCGGAAGGATCACGTTGTAGTACCATTCCGGGAACGGCGGCGTGTAGGCAGGTCCTTGCATTTTCGGTTTGAGGCCGAACTGATTCTGCATCAACTCGGCCATCTTTTGTGCCAGGGCGTCGTCCTCCTGTGCGCCTGCAGCTGGCGCGTAACCCGGATTCGGGAAAGCGTCGATGGCTTCGTAGTTCCCCACCTCGTGGTAGCCTCCACCGTATAGATTCCTCTGTAGCCAGTTGCTTGCTGGAGCGATCCTGTGGCCGGAAGCAAGCGGGGCCCCAGGCGAGCCGAATGCCAACTCCCCGTACGTGGGCTGGTACGGGTTCGGCTGTTGCACAGGTTGACCCGTGCTACCCTGTGGTGGTGGCTGAACTGGTCGTCCTCCTGCGGCCTGCAGCGGGGGCTGAGATGGCTGACCCCCAGCACCTTGTGGAGGAGGCTGGAAAGCTTGACTCCCAACGCTCTGAGGAGGAGGCTGGGCTTGCTGGCTCTGCAATGGCGGCTGAGAACTGGACTCGCCAAACTCCACGGTGCCCCCCTGAATGGGTGCCTTGCTGAATGCCTGCTCCATGCCCGGACCGAATACAGCCACCATCATTTGTTTGAACGCACCAAGGAAAGCTTTGTGGTGCCTGCTCAAGATGTGGTCCGCGGCATCTCGGAACGCCTGTATGCATTCCTCCTTCTCCTGCTGGGTCGTGGCGTCGCTCTCCCCCGGCAACAATACCCTGGGCATCTCGTTTTTTAGGTACGGGGCGCCACTCCTGTTCTTTTTGAAGGACAGCATACACTTCTGCTGGAATTGGTCCACGGTGTCCTGGAGCTGCTGTCGCTGTTCAGGGGAGAGGTCTTCAATGTTGACATCCATGACATCCGCGATCTCAGGCATCTTGATTTTTCGGCTGTCGTCCCACTAGGCATGCCAAAAAGTGTGTTGACACAAAATATGCACCTAGCGCCAAGCACACAGCAAGCCGAACAAGCTGGCTTCACACGCGCAAAGAATCACGAGACGTGCCAGTCAATTTTCCCTGAAAATTAACAAAAGACAAAGTAGTTAAATACCAAAGCTTGGAACTTGCCGGGTGGTACTAGACAGTTCCATATTTGCGGCTACGAAGCCAGATGGGGTGACATATAGCTATAGAAAGCTATCTGCCAATAAACTGAAACCATTCGGGAGCTTTAAGAAGGAAAAAGTAACATAGCCGAATGGATGACATAAGCATGACGGCGATCGGTCTTCGTTTGGGCAAAGATGCACGTACGCAAGACCACGACCGATCCCCGTGGTGATCAACGTTAAATAAATAAATAAAGTAAAGCACGAGCATAAACATGTAATAAACAAGCATGCATAGATCCAAAGCACTAGTCTACCGCATGTCTAGGTACTTTAAAACCCGTCAGGTACGATGCCAAACAAATCCATCCACCGCATGATACAACTTGCATGGGGATCACACCACTTTCCACGAATAGATCTATCCACCGCATGATACGATCTAAATATGGAAAGCTAAAAGCATACATTATTTAAAGCATGAATTACGCACGTGTTCTACTCATGAGAAACATAACCGAATGCGGCTGAACAGCCGATTCGGGGTCCATGAAGAAGGAACGAACATTACCGCATGATACTAGATATGATACAAGGTTGCCGGTACTCACGGAGGTCGACGGATCGATGAACCCTCTCGAAGAACTCGACGACACGACAAATGGACTCTAGGGTTTGGCGTAAGGCCGGTTTGTATTGAGAATGATTACGTATCTGTTACATACAACCATGGCTCATATTTATACCCTGCCAAGCAAAACCTCGAATGGATTCGATACCTAATTTATCTCTAAGCTTGATCGCTTATCCATCCATTCGTCCTTCCTGCTTGAGCCACGTCACCATGCAATCCCGCAAAATCAGCTCAACTGTCCATTGCCGAACGGAAGCAGATAGCCGACCGCGGATCTTTCTGCCGAATGCATCTGAGGGAACCTTCCTTCCGCTAGACGGACTCCTCACCGAGCTGGACCCACAAGTCAGACTCCTTACCAAATTTTGGTGTTAACACGTCCATCACCGTAGTAGAAGTAGTGGGTACATGTTCAGCCGGGGGCACCACACCGCCATCTTCATCCTCTCCATGTTCATGCTCCTCCTCCTGAAAGATCTCCTCGCCAAGCTCATCATCACCTGCACACTCAAAGACAAGCTGACTATGTGGCTCTGTCTCGTCGAAGGTTACCTCGCAAGTCTCCACGATTTGGTTAGTTTCAAGATTGAGCACACGATATGCTCTAGAATGAGATTCATAACCAAAGAAAATGCCATCGACAGACCTAAGCTTCAACTTAATCAAACTCCTTGCCTTTCTTCAGAATGAAACACTTGCAACCAAAGACATGAAAGTGACTCACCTTGGGTGTGCGACCATGCATCAACTCATAGCATGTCTTCTTCTTGTGCACTCTGAGGTATATCCTGTTCGACACATAGCACGCGGTATTCACCACCTCAGCCCACTACCTCCTCGGAGTCCTATGCTCATCAAGCATCATCCGAGCCATCTCGCACAAGGTCCTGTTCTTCCTTTCCACAACACCATTCTGGGGAGGCGTATACGGACTCGAAAACTGGTGCTCAAGACCCAAGTCATGGCAAAAGGTTTCAAAATGAGAATTTCTGAATTCCGAGCCATTATCACTGCGGATAGCTCGTATGGCATCTCCGTGCCTCTCGTTCCTCAACCTCAAGACTAGATCTCGAACAAAACCAAACGTCTCCCCCTTATCCTCGAGAAAGAACACCCAAGCATACCGAGAATAGTCGTCCACCACAACAAGGACATACCACTTCCCACCCGTAGATCGCACAGGAGCTGGGCCAACAAGGTCCATATGGAGCAGCTCGCATGGACGCTCAGTCATCACATCGATGAGAGGCGGGTGAGAAGATGCTACCATCTTGGCATGCCTACACGGCGCACAAACCAACTCTTTCTCAAGCCTCAAACGTGGCAATCCTTGGACCAAATGGAGTTTACTCAAGCGAGACAAAAGGTCAAAGCTCAAGTGACCCAACTTCCTATGCCACTTCCACAGCTCACTCGAAGAACCAGCCAAGAAACAACGCTCCACACCCAAAGACTGAGAAAAATCAGCACGAAATACCTGACCCTCGGGAACGACCATACAGACAAGGTCCCCCCGAGAGTCCAAAATCTGAGAACCACCTGGCCGAAACAACACCTCAAAGCCCTCATCCAACAACTGGGACACAGAAAGCAAGTTGTACCCCAGCGATTGAACAAGAGCAACACGCCTCAGAGTGATCTTGTCACTCACTTTGATCTCACCTTCTGAAAGCACATGCCCACGCCCGTTGTCCCCAAAAGTGATGTACCTCCTTGTCACCACTGGGACGAGACTTGAGAACCACCCCTGTCTCCGGTCGTATGCCTCGAGCAACCGGAGTCAATCAACCAAATGTTCTTCAAGTCTCCCACCTGAAATTCAAACACGAGCACGTGAGCGAACAAACGACTCAGCACTGGGGTTAGTACCAAAAGAGTAAAACCAGTGCCGAGCCATTTGCTCGAAAGTGGGGTTAGCACCAACCAAAGCATCTCTCCTACCAAAGCTACCTCCACGAACACCACCACGGTAACCACCCTGAGGGAACCACCCCTCTCTGCCTGGAGGACCAAAACCACGAAAGAGAACCCGTGGACCGTCTCTCCTCTCCTTCTCAAAGCTACGACTCCTCCCATCCCCGTAGTGAACTCGAGGGGGCGAACGCCTAGCAACCTGACCACCTGCAAACTCTCCAGCCCAACCACCAGAACCACGACCTCCAGAAACCACCCTCGCACCTGTACGAGCACGAAACCCAAAACGCTGCTTGTCCAGGCCTGCACCGGTCTGACCGGTGCTCCACACCGGTCTGACCGGTGTGACCTGGGTAGCAGCGGCTCCAACAGCCTTCCGCTCTCCCCAAGCCCGAACTGTCCTCACATTCGCCTTGGCCCTGGGCATCTGCACACGAGGCTCAAGTACACCATCGGAAGGGTGGTACTTATCCTTGTTAGCCCACTCCTTTGCCATTCTCTTCTCACGCTTCCTCTTGAAGCAAAACTCCTCCTTATGGCCATCTCTCCCACAATAGCCACAATGAAACCTCACAAGCTTAGGCATAGGCTTGGGATGTGGCTGCTCACTTGGTTTCTCTCCACTCATCTCCTCCACCGGTTTCCCCTCACTAGCCTTCTCACTTTCTTTCCCAAAGAACACTTTCCCGGAAGTGCTCACAAACTTGATAGGCTTTTGTAGGTCATTTGTGGGTGTAGGAAACACGGGTGGAGCTGGGGTTGTGTCTAGTCGGTTCCTAAGATGGTTAGGTTTTGGGGGGAAATCATTTTTGTGGTGGGTTTTTGGTGGCTCCGGGATATTCTCTCCACTTCCCTCACCAACCTTGTTTGCCCCAAGTCCCTCACCATCCTGCCTCTTAAACGCCTCGATCATCATCCTCAATTGAGGCTCATGACCGGACAACCAACCCATCAACTTCCTCAAATCATCATTCTCATCCTGCAAACGATCAACATAATGTGCAAGTTCCAAATTTTTCAAAGCATGCATTTCACAGGTAGAGCGTGATGTAGGCATGAGTTCCTTCAATTTAGCCTCAAGTGAACTAGTGTAAGCATGCATCTCATCAATCTTAGCATGCAAAACAGGGCAAGAAGTGCAAGCACCTAGCAAAGCAGGTCTAGACTTAAGCTCAGCCACTTCAACCCTAAGCACATCTAGTTCCTCACACTTGGAGGCATGCTTCTCCTTAAACAAAGCAAGATCAGCAAGGAATATGGAGCAATCAGCACAATCAACCTCATCCGAAACAATAGGGCTAGCCTTAAGGGAATCAATCTCAAGCTTGCTATCAAGCACCTGTGTCTCTAGCTCAGCCACTCTAGTCCTAGCATCCTCGAGTGAAGCCCTAAGCTCTTTTCTCATTTTCTTGGCCTCTCTAAGCATGTCATCACGGTTATCAAGCAAAGTGCCAAGACTCTCATTCTCCTAGCGCAAGGAGGGAAGTTCATCACACACCTCGTCGTCGGACTCAGAGTCCGAGTCGCTCTGTGTGCTCTTCTTGCTGCCGGAGCTCAGCGCCATGGTGCAGAAGCCGTCTCTCGCGAAGCAGCTCAGCCCGCTCAGGTTCTTGAACGACTTCTTGTTCTTGCAACGATCACCTTCGTCTTCACTGCTGCTCGAGCTCGAGGTAGAGTACGTGGAACTGGAGTCAACGTCGCTCGCTCCAACCATCGCTCGGGCCTTGCCTCAGCTCTCCTTCTTCCTCGATCGTCGCTCGTCCTTGTACTTGTTCTTGTGCTTGCTCTTGTGGTCGCGCCTCGACCGGTACTTGCCATCCGTCCTCGACTTGTGCTTGTAGTTGTCCTAGTTCTCGGCCTTCTCCAGGCAGTCAGCGACGAAGTGTCCCAGCTTGCCGCACTGAAAGCACGTCCTCGTGTTCCTCCTCATGTTCACCCGGTTCTCGTGCAGCCTCTCGAACCTCCTCGTCAACAGCGCCAGCTCATCCTCTCCAAGGTCATCAAACTCCTCATCTGGCATAGACATCAAAGAGGAAAAAGAGAACATCCTAGTGGATGGGTTAGAGTTAGCCTTTCCTTTGGAACCACTAACGAGGGCAAGACTATGGGAATCAGTCGATCCCTCGAGCTTGGCAGTCATGCCCCTATCCACCTCAGCCGACTTGAGCTTCGAGAACAGCTCGTTCACCGTCAGAGTGTCATACTTCTCCGACTCCACAATGGCCTCGAACTTTCCGCCCCAAATCGTACGATCCAAAGAGTGTAAGAGCTTGACCGCTCTATCATGATCATCGTACGGGAGCACGTCCACATTGGCCCTCATGTTGTTCACAACCACCGTGAACCTCTGAAACAAGGCATCGATGGACTCACCGGGGAGATGAGTGAAGTTCTCGTACTCTCTTCGGTAGGTCGCATACATCCATGCCTGAACCTGGTAATTCCCAACATGAGCCTCCTTCAACACCGCCCAAATCCTACAAGCCAAGTGCTCGGTGTGCACCCGATCGAACTCAGGCTGACACAAAGCACGAAACAAGTAGTCGACCGCCTTATTGTTGGCGTCGAAACTGTCCCTCGATTCTGGAGCGAGGAAGTCCATCGGTTGGACATAGCCTGTGTCCACCGTGACATCCCAAAGGATCTGACCCTTTCCGCGGAGAAAAGCACCCATCCGCTTGCTCCACATCTGGTAGTTCTTGCCATCGAAGTGTGGAGGACCCGAACCCCGTTCCTGGTATGCCATCCTTGGATCTTAGACTGGTTAGAGTCAATAAAGACCCGAACCAGCTCTGATACCACTTGAAGGACCGATACGGCGAACCAGAGAGGGGGGAGTGAATGGGAGCCGATAAAAATTCTTCTCGAAGGAGATGGAAACTCCTACAAGATGAACACGGCTTCCAACACACGTTTCCAACTCACTACCCAAGTTGGCCAAGCCCACGTAGCCACTGGAGTGCCACTGGACCTAGGAACCAACACACACACACCCTTCTGACCCGAGAACGCAGCGGAACACCAAACCTCGAGTCTTCAGACGCACACCGGTCAGACCGGTGAGCACCACCGGTCAGACCGGTCCCTGCTGGTGAAACTGAGCAACTTTCACTAAGTGGCTCTACACCGGTCAGACCGGTGAGACACACTGTCGGGGACCGATCGCGGCTCGAAAGCCCCCAAGGCACCAAACGGAGCCAACCGACCACCAACCGACCCAAACTCGAAACAGCAGAACCACAGGAAAACAGCAAACACACCAAGACGTTCACCCGAGCAAAATCCCACCGAGGGTTGCACCGGTCAGACCGGTCAAGAGCACCGGTCAGACCGGTGTAGCCTGGGCAGCTCGGGATGAACAGCACCCACGGGTCAACTCCCCCAAATCCAAATCTCGATCTCCCGAATCGCTCGACGGACTTGAACAAGACTTTGGGGGATATTAGGAACACCTCATGAGGAGTCCATAGCCAAGTTTAATCCCACCAAAACTCGTCCAAAAAGGAGGAATCGAAGAAATCCCGCCAAGAGCACTTCCAACCCAAGAACTCAAGAAACCCCAAAATCGAGCACCTTTACTCACGGATTTGGGAGGGGAATCACAGCCCAAAGAACCACGAAGGGTTCCCACAAATTTCCCCCATCAAATCCCCAAGAGAAAGGTCCCGAAAACAACCCAAAGAAATCACCAAGAGAGGGCTCCGAAAATCACCACCAAGAGCAATCGGGGAAAACACATCCAAACCTTGAGGAACCACGCCGAATCATCTGTACATGAAGCACAGGTTCATACAAGGTCTAGCAAGCCGCCCGATCATCCATCCCTATTCAACAAGATCTCTCCATGAAGCTCTCTTGCTAGTCCTATGGAAAACCTAATGAAAATAGGGAGGAAAATAGGAAAACTAATGAGCTAGGGTTCCAAGAGTTGGCTGCCATCCTCTCACCTCTTGGGTTATATGGAGGCAACCGAAAGTCTAAAATGCCCTTTCCTAATAACTAGGGATACAAGCCCCTTAAGGGCGGATTTGGAAGTCTTCATGTCTTCACCATCGGACGCATGCCCGGCGACCGTACCCTGCGTAGCCTCGACGCAAGCCATGCGATCCCGACGCGTGTCCTCCGCTTCGAAGTCTCGGACCGCGTCGTCGCACACGGCCGGACCGGTGCTCCTCACCGGTCGGACCGGTACCCACCGATCGGACCGGTCGGACCCACGGTCGGGACCGTGCAGCGGCTGCGCGCCGCAAAGACCGTCTTCGGTTCTTCGGTCTTGGCTTTGTGGATCAACCGAGGAACCCAGTGGTTTTCTGGTGAACCACCGGAAACCCCGCGAACTCGGTGTAGCCTCCGCCAATCTCCACTCATGACTCGGCTCCCACGTAGTCCCGACTCGACCTTGGTTTTGAGGCTCAACCAAGAAACCGTCCACGACTTCATCTTGCTGTTCATGCCACCATGCGGCCCGCACTTGACCCCGCTGGCCACCGGGTCCCTCGAACGAAGCCTACTTGTCTTCTCCACACCTGGAGGCCTCACCGGCGACGACCTTTCGCGCTTGTTCTTCACCTGCACCAACACCAGTCAAGCCGCAACCTGCACCTGCAATACTTAGCCAAGAATCAGTCCACACAACGTTGTCAATCACTCATCACACAAGGAAGCGACCATCCACCGGTCCTCGAACCACACATGGTCCTCACTAAGGCAAAGAAGGTGGCTAGAATTAGTCAAAGATTATAACCTAGAAATCCACTACCACCCTGGAAAAGCCAATGTAGTAGCAGATGCCTTAAGCAGAAAATCCTACGAGAAGGCAGTGCCTAAGAGTGCCCAGTTGCAAGAGGAAATGGCACGACTCAACGTGCACATTGTTCCCCAAGGCTACGTTCACCAACTAAGTGTTCAACCTACCTTGGAGGAAAAGATAAGGAAGGCCCAAGAGACCGATGAGAATCTGATGAAAATCCGCAAGCACACAGGAGAGAATAGGTCTCCAGACTTTAGAGTGGATGATCAGGGCACACTGTGGTATAAAAATAGGATATGTGTGCCTGAAGACGGAGATTTCCGACAAACCATCATGGATGAGGCACACAACTCGGCATATTCCATCCACCCGGGATCCACTAAGATGTATATGGATTTAAAACAGAAGTATTGGTGGGATGGAATGAAAGCGGACATTGCCCGATTCGTCGCCCACTGTGATACTTTTCAGAGGATTAAAGCTGAACACCACAAACCCGCAGGACTGCTACAGCCCTTACCCATTCCGGTATGGAAATGAGATGAGATAGGCATGGACTTTGTAGTGGGTTTGCCCAAGACTCAGAGGGGGCATGATTCCATATGGGTAATAGTGGATTGACTCACTAAGGTCACTCACTTTTTACCCATACGAACCACTTATGGTGGAGAGAAGTTGGCAAAACTCTACATAGAGAACATAGTGAAATTGCATGGAGTACCTAGCAGGATAGTCTCGGATAGAGGGACCCTGTTCACCTCTAGGTTTTGGAAGAGTTTGCATAAAGCCATGGGTACCAAGCTGGATTTCAGCTCAGCATATCACCCGCAAATAGATGGACAGACCGAGAGGGTAAACCAAATTTTGGAAGACATGTTGAGAGCATGTGTCCTCACCTATGGCAAAGACTGGGAACAAAGTCTGTCGTATGTAGAATTCTCCTACAACAACGGCTATCAAGCGAGCCCAGGAATGTTACCATTTGAAGCCTTATATGGAAGGAAATGTAGGACACCCCTGATGTGGTCAGAAGTGGGGGAACGTGCCCTGCTTGGGCCCGCACTTATAAAAGAAGCCGAGGAGCGAGTAGCTGAAATCCGAGGAAAGTTAAAGGCCACCCAATCCCGACAAAAGAGCTATGCAGACAAGAAGAGGCGAGAAGTAAGCTTCAGTCCAGGAGACTTTGCTTATCTCAAGGTTTCACCTATCCGGGGAACTCGAAGATTCCAAGTACACGGGAAGTTGGCCCCTCGGTACATTGGACCGTACAAAGTGTTGAAGAAGGTTGGAGCAGTAGCGTACCGGTTGGAGTTACCAGAAGAAATGTCAGATATACACCCGGTGTTTCATGTCTCCCAGCTACGAAGATGTTTGAAAGTCCTCGAAGAAAAGCGAGTGCCGATAGAGACAATTGATCTACAGCCAGATCTTAGGTACCAGGAAGTGCCCGACAAAATTTTGGCACAGTGGTCAAAAGAACAAAAACATCAGAAGTACGAGTGTGCAGAGTCCAATGGAGCAGACACGGAGTAGAAGAAGCCACGTGGGAACGAGAGGACGCGTTGAAGAAAGAGTTTTCCCACCTGTTCGAGAGCTAGCCGAATCTCGAGCGCGAGATTCATTTTAAGTGGGGTAGGTTTGTAACGCCCGCGTTTTTATCTCCTAATAAATCACCTACTAAATCACACGCGTTTTCAAAACCCTCCTGTTGAGCTCAACTAACCCCTTCGGAACCACGGTCGTCTTCCCCCTCGGCGCGCGTGGTCCTCCTCCTCCTCTACACGCCACGCCACCCCCTGCCCTGCACAGTGTGGCACGGCCCCGCGACGCGACTCGTCACTACCGAGGTTGCCATTACTCCGCCCAGTGAGCTGTCACCTCACCTTGGACCGGCCGCCGCGGCCCCCCTCCCTGCCGAGCCACCGCCAGCCGACGGGGAGATATCCCCCCCTCCGCGGCTACGGCCAGTGCACCTGCACGACGAGTCGCGTCCCACAGCACCGGATTGACCGCGAATCCCGCCGGCCGGAGTCCAAGCTGGGATTTTTCCCGAACCACCATTGCCAGCCACTAGAGCTCCTTGAGCTCGAAATATCGGTTGACGAACCGCCTTACTCCGGCTATAAGTAGCCTCGCGCCGTTCCCTGCCTCACCTCGCACCATCATGGCCACCTCCCTCCCCTGCCTGAGCACCGGAGTGCTGCTGCCCGAAATCCCCCATCTCCAGTCCGCCGCCGCCCGTAGGGCCGCCTCCACGCGCCATCCCAACCCAAGGTGAGCACGGGAATCGAACCCCCTCTGTCTCCTCTTCATTTTGCCCCATCCCCCGGCCGTAGACATGCACGGGACCGCCGCTCGTCCCCCCCCCTCTGTTCTGAATCAGGGGAGGGAGGAAGAAGCTGGCCTTTTGGCCAAAAACCCCCTGCTCTCTTCCTTTTTTCCACCCGAGCCCCCTACCCTATATTCCCTTCTCACTATTCCTCCAAATAAGACCCTAGCCCATAAACCAAATTACAAACTAGCCCTATTTAATTGCAAGAAGACCCTTGGACTATTCCATCCAAACCTCACCTCAATTATATTCTTGCAAAATAAGCCCACCTCTCTATTAGGTCTATTTACCAATAGGTCCTTAGTCCCTTTAAACCCTCTTTAACCCGAGACTTCATGCACAATTTTTAGTCCAAATTAACCCTAGTCTTCAACACACCTTTCCCGGGATTATTCCCGCCGAACCATTCACCAATCCCCCTTAGAACTTATATATTCCTCCTTTTCCATTTATTCCCCTCCTCGAGCTCAGCCGGTAATTTGTGCGCTTATATTGATTGCATGCTTGCTTGTGTGTGCGCTATAGCCGACGGAGTGAACAAAGGAGGGTACCACGAGCCGGAGCTTGGAGCCGAGTATTGCGAGTAGGAGCCCGAGATCCCGAACGCCGAGCCGGAACTCCCCGAGGACTTCGAAGATGGCAAGTTCAATCTCACCCTTTGATGCATGCTTTGGTCCCAGTTTTATAAACATAACCCTATACCCATTTTATAAATTGCATATTGTTTTACTGCAAAAACATGGTAGGTTAGCCACCCTTGATTGCTATGATTGACCTTGTTTGGCCTAAATGATTGCTTTAAAAATGTGTGAGTGCTTTAAAAATGGGAATGAGATATTTTGGAAAATAAGTAAAGAACTGGGTAGACGGGATGGACGTGTGTGTCAGGAGTATGGGTGAGCTCGTACCTGTGTGATTGAGCATGTGGGGAGTTGTCCATCTTGTCGTTAAGGACCGGGTTGCATGACATCTCACCTGGCCCAATTTATCATACTACCACTCGACCGTTGTATGTGGCAACGGCTTAGCATAAATCCCACTAGTTAGTCTACTTGCCATCTGGTGTGCGGGTGAGCAACGGAAGACCAAGGAGTAGGGGTACGCTCTGTGTGAGGTACACCCTGGTTATGTGAGATAACCCCTTGGTTGCTTCCGTGGTGGCTCGTAGGGTTAGCTAAGGTGGGTAATGGCTTTGATAGGATTTGCGCCGACACTGAGGTGTTCGTGTGGCGGTACCCTACTTGTGGGTAAAGTTGTACAACCTCTGCAGAGTGTAAAACCTATTCGAATAGCCGTGTCTACAGTATTGGATGAGTCACGGTGTGGTCACAAAACTAGTGTTTGGGTTTGGGATGTTTCTCATGGAGTGAGTTGTTTTCTGCAAAAAGTGTGTGGCTGTGTGCCTGGGCTACTACGGACGGGGAGTCCGGTAGTCCCAAATTGGGTTTTCTCAAAACAACTGAGTTACTTGGGTTAAAAAAATGGTTGCGAAAACCTTTTCGAAAATGAACCCCTGCATGAGTAAATGTGTTTGCAAATAAACTTGATCTGAACCTTGATATATCTTGTGCATGATCTGTCTATAAGCCCCTCCGTGGGTGGGGTTAAACTTGTTGAGTACGTTTGTGCTCACCCTTGCTTTACTACCTGTTTTTCAGAGGAGGATCCCGACTTCGTCCCCGAAGACATCGAGTAGGTCGCTGCCCTACACCCAACCGTGCATGTGTTTTCAGGGCCTCCACAGAGAGCTTCCATGGTGTGGTACTCTGATGAGGCTTTGGAATCCTTCGCTATTGTAGTTTGATCCTTAGCGTTTGTGTTGTTTCTCATGGCATTGGCACTTCCGTGCCCACTAAGCCGCCGTGATGTAAGAGACTGAACCACCTGTTGTAATAAATGTGTTGCCAGCCTCTTGGGACTGGTATTTGTGTCACATTTAGTCACCTCTGATGAGGGGATGCTTCATGCTGCTGGATGCTATCCCTAGTGACATGGGACAGCAGGTCTCGCTCCATCCCATCTCTGCTCTCTGCGAACAGACGTCCGGATAGGCTCCTCCCTGTTCAGCCAGACGCCCAGACCTCGGCACTACTCCAGCTAGGACCGTCCCATGCCAATCCGGTGGAGGTTCTGCTGCAACACCAACCTCCATCGCTCCCTTAATTTTACCACCCCATACCTGCATCCCTCCCATACGGCTTTAGTGAATGGAACTGGTGGCGGCTGCCAATCAAATCGTGAGACCCCGTCTGCGGCCAATCCGTGACATGGTGGGGGGACTGTCGAGGCAGCGGCCACCAGTGGCTTAGACGAAGGCAGTGAGGGGACAATATGTGTGACGGTGACTTTGGCATGGATCTACCGGAGCCCGGTCCGGGAGGTAAGCACGCGACCCGCAGGGAGTCGAGGGGCCGCTGGTGTTGCATCGCGATGGGCGGGGAGTCGGGACTCGAGGGCTCGCTCGTGCTGCATCGCATCGCGCTAGAAGTTGAGATGCAGCGGGTGCTGCATCGCGGCGCGCGGCGAGTCGAGGGGCCGGTGAATGACTACGGGGAGCGTAGGGGCTCGGCCGCAGCAACCAGCAAGGGTCTGGCAGGCGGGTTTTTGCAAAATTACCCCACCTCTTTCCCCAGCCTCTGGATCCCGATCCAACATCCCTGTTAGGAGTTTCCGTAGTTTGCACACCTACCCTAGTTTCCACCTGATAGGCCCTTCTACTAGATGGCACTACTGTGACAATTTTCTTGGTTCTCTTTCTTTTTTGACTTTGAAGGTGCAGGTGGTGGTGCATCAGATTCATAAACATATTCATTGCATGTGTTTTCCATGTGGCCAAGTTGTTTGCACCTTTTGCATCTTGTGGATCTCTTTCTAGGGACACTTTCTGCAGCTGATTTGTACCTTCTCTCCCTTGGTCTACTGGCTGCCCTTTTCAGAATTGGAGGCCACAATTTGAGTCCAGGGTCCACCTTAGGCCATTGTTTCCTATATGTCATTGGCTTCACCGACTTTTCATAGGCTTTCTTGAACTTTGCCACAGAATAGTACTCATGAACATAGTCTTCTATATTACAACCTCGAAATGAGGTGATAATACAAAGGGTGTGTGTACATGGCAAAACAATAACTTGTCAGTGCCTACATGTGCATGTCCTCTCTTTAAGATCAACAGTATGCCTCCAGTGAACCAGGTCCCAAGTCCTTCCATCCTACAGTTATGAAGCATCTATACGCCACCTGCACCGTTCAACTTTGCAATGGCCCCTATACCTTGTTGCCTCACAATAAGGTGCTGCAATTTCATATTCACCTTTTATTGCATATTGTTTAATAGCTTTCTTGAAAGTATCACGATTCTCAAAAGTTACACCAACTTCTATTTTTGGATTCTCCAAGTCGGTTGCATGGATAACTGTCTCACAACCCCATTCATCCTCAACAAATAATTCATCCTCCAAACTAGCATAGTCTACATCATTATAAGGTTCAGACTCTAATGTATTAGAAATTGCATCCTCATCATTCAAACCAACGTACTCTACATCATCATCCACCCAAGCTACTTCAGTAATTTGATGAATCGGTGGCTCTACAAGGGATGAGTCAAATTCAAGTGAAGGTTGTGCACTAGTTTGGTTGGCTGCAGCATTGGTGCTTCCTTGCAAAACACAAGGCATGCTATCAAGTTGGCCAATATCATCGTCATCATCTTTTCTTATAACACGCACTTGCACTAAAACCCTTCTTATATTCCAATACATGTCAATTGCATGAAGCAATTTCTAGTCACGACTCATATTATCCCAATAGGTCACACGTAGTTTTTGTTTCGAGCCTAGCTTAATTTATGTAGCAATTTCAAGAAGCAAATCATTTCGGTTTGTGCAATCCATATCTAAAATCTTTGGAGTGTTACATGCTTTGCAATATTCAGGACCATCATCATCAATTAATTTGACATAAGCACCTACTCGAACAGCAAGCATGTAGGACGAATTGGGATCCATCCTACACATATAGGGCCACAAAGACGAACAAGACGAGCAAGGGTAGGATTTAATTTGTAAAATCCAACCTACAGTTAGCCTAACCCTAGAGGAAAATGACAAGAATCTTACCAGTCAGGAACCCATAGCAGACTGGCATGGTTCTCTATGAAAATATCGCTCAAGAATTGTGAAGGAGGTTCAGGTTCCTCCGTCTCCTTCCACGGGCGGGTGCCCCCAACCTACCATGAGCGGGCGCTGCCGCCTGACGCCCGGCCTCGGGGCACCGCCGTGAGCTTGGAGTAGGGCGGGGTTGCAGTAGCCTGCTTGTGGATCCTGACGCAAGGCAGGGCAGCAGCAGTTGGCGATCGTGTTTGCGGCCTTGCGGGAGCACCGGCGGTGGTGCAGAGAAGCCCTATTTGTTTGCATGTTCGACAGTAGGGGAAAGAAGGGAAGAGTCGGGGGTAATTTCATCTTTTCGTGTATCTTTCTATTAAAACCGAATATAATAGGAGGCACAGTGTCCAGGGCCAAATTACTAAAGAGTTTTGATGTGTTTGGACAAAGACATGTTTTTTTATGTGTTGTAGCAAAGACCATCTTTTGTTAGTGTCCAACACCTAATTTTGCCATAGAAATAAGGGAAACTAACGATACCCGCGTTGTTGCGGGATCTTTAGATGAAATTTGAAAAATAAATACGGAACTACTAGCGCTCAGACGTCCATCCCGGGTGTTAGCATTCGACAGGTCCGCAGCCGTCGGATTGAAAGTCCAGCGAGTAATGTTGCGAGCATGTTGCGTGCAACATCCAACATCATGGGACCTCCTCCCTCCTCCCCGGGGCACAACACCCAAGTGACCCATGTTGCGACCATGTTGCGACCCGTGTTTCGTGCAACATCCAACATCAAGAGCCCTTCTCCCCTCATCCTCCACCTCGACACAACACCAACATCACATGTCTGCAACATCGAAACTCAACATCCGCAATATTAACGTTTGCTAAATGATAATGAAACATTAAGATGCATATGTCGCAACATGATACAGTAGCAGATGAGATACGAAAAACAAATGTTGCAACATCATCAAAACAATAGTAATACATCTCAAATCACTTCATACAACATCGAACACAACTAGATGAAACATCTCTCAAATCACTTCACGCAACATGAGATAGCACCAGATGAAACATCTCAAAATGCAACATCGCCTCGGGCTGTCGGGGGAACTCATGTGGATGCTTGTGGGAGCTCGCGCGTGCCGTGTTGCTCGGTGAGCTCATACTGGTGCTCTTTCAAGTCACATCCCCCGCATGGTCGGCCCCGCAGGAGCTTCTCCGGGCAGATCCTCGGCCGACCTTGGCAATCTCCTTCGGATGGAGGGGCGTGCGGGCAGCCCCGGCCCTGGAGGGGGGCGAGAGGGGCGGCCGCCCCGGGCCCCCCAATCCCAGGGGCCCCACCCTAGGTATTAGGTATGTATATGTATTATACTGTGTGTATACGTCAGTAGTATTTAGGGAATGCGAAACGTCGAGCAATCAAGCAAAAAGGAAACGTAGGATGCCCCCCTTGCCGCGGCGACTCCTCATTCCAATCTATTGCGTGCTCGGTGCTTCCTTCCTTTCTGGCGACTAGCGCACCGGCAGCTCAGACATCTGGAGACGGGAGATGGCCAGGACGACGCCGGCGACTCGAGCGTCCTCCGCATCGCTACGCCGCCCAAACGCCCGGTGCCCGCTTTTGCTACTCTATCCGCGATCGCCCATCCGTCCGTTGTCTTTGGATCGCGTGAAGCGGTGAAGGTTAGTTCTTGTTAATCCGAAATTCTAAGTAAATTGCATTACCACCGATAAGTGATCAACAATCGGCAAGCTGCGTGCATATCTGACACATGAATCATTTTTATTTAGTAGCAGGCAAGTAGACTGACTTTGAGTGTTCAGCCAGTATTCAGGTAGCATATCGATTAGAGTTCTTAGACTAGAATATTAGAGAAGTGGACATTCGTCCTAATATTTCTATTGCCTATGGTATCCTATTTACTGTGCCTGTCATTGCACCATCAACGGAAAGAAGCTTTTCAAATTTGAAGTCATTGAAGAATTATTTCATATCCAAAATATCTCAAGAAAGGCTAAATGGTTTAGCAATTCTAAGCATCGAGAAGAAATTATTATATGAGATCAATCTTGATGTCATTGTCACAGACTTTGCATCCAGAAATGTTAGAAGAAAAAATTAAGGTATTATATGCAAATTGCTTTATATAAATATTTTTTTCTTGCTGCATCTTTGTTAGTAGCATTTTTATATATATATGTACATCTAATTATTATTATTATAATAACAAAGGGCCCCTTCCTTAGTGTCTCGCCCCGGGCCCCAAAAATCATAGGACCGGGCCTGCGTGCGGGTGGCTTCACCGACGGTGGCAGCGCAGGGTCGGAGGTTGAGGCGAGCTCATTGTGGGTGGCGGCGCGCAGCGCGGCGACAGACGCTAGCTGCACGCGATCTCCCTCGTCGGGAAGCACCAGCGCTGGCGACACGCGTAGCGCTCCCTCGTCGGGGAGCACATGCGCTAGCGGGCGCGTGGGGCGGAGAGAACCATGGAGGAGGGAGAACCGCGAGATCCAAGGTTTGGGAGGGCGGAAGGAGCCACCCGGCCATCGGATGTTGGCCGGAGAGGCGCACCGCCGCCGGAGTGGGCCGGGCCCGCATCGCCGCTGAAGCATGGTGGCATGGTGGAGGAGCTCCCCCTGAAGGCCGAAGTAGGGGAGTACACCGGTGTAGGGAGCGCCCTGGCATGGCTCGCTCTCGGTAGCTGTGCTCAAGCCCACACGCCCCGGTGGAGCTCATCTTACGCCATGGCTGCAGACCTGCAAGAGAGAAGACAGGAGGGGCAGGTGAATGGTGTGATAACGATGCGGGAGGGGGCAGGTGAATGGTGAAAGGATAAGATATAGACACGGGTCCATGTGAAGAGGCATCCGGAAATTTCTCCGCACGTCGGATATAGCATTACTGGCATAAATATTAAAGTAATTGTATGGCAACAAAATTTGAAAATAAAGAATTAATGGAAGGAAACACAATGAGATAACAATCAAACCTCCCACTCTTACCGAGTATACCTGAGCATTTTTCGGGTTGGGCCGGGTTCGGGCCGGGTAAAAAAGATCCCGATTATTTTGGGCTGAAGAAATCTTACCCATGACGTCCCATCGGACAAGTCAGACCCAGCTTTTTCGGGTCGAGTCCGGGCTCGAGCGGGTCGCCCTTGTAATTTACACTACAAAATAACTAAAAATGTATATCAGGTTGGGTTCGGGCCAAAAATAATTTTATCGGGATGTGAGATCTCTGCCCAGGACCTGTCCATTAAGGTTTGTGGGCGGACCAAAGCCCGTCGAGCTCGGGCCAGGATAGCTTTGCCCAGGTATATTACCGAGGAGTACAGACGGATAGCAGCAACAGGCTACTGGACGAAAGTCCTAGTCAACTAGGGTTCCAGCAACTCCGTCGGCGATCGCCGACGAAGGTTTTTCGACCAGTGCCGTACATCCTTCTCGCCCGAGATTGATCTGTTCCTGCTCGTTGGCCATTGGCGTCGACGAGGGAATCTTGACCTTTTCCGGACTCAACTACGATTCACCTATGTGATCGTTCGTTCAGGCTGATTAAGGGGCTGGCTTTGCCCAGCTTCTCGTTCTTGGCGTTCTGTATCGGAGAGTCTCGCAGCGACGGAGCGGTCTAGTTATGGTGGCCGAATGGTCGAACTCACCGGCGGCCAAAGGCAATGATGATCTGGTCAGCATGGTGCAGAATCTGCAGTTGACTGCTGAACGTGAGGGGGTTTTCTTGACGTAGACTGATGAGGATGGGCTGTCGAAGGTGACAATCACAGAAGGGGTGGGTTCCCGCCATTACCATTGAGTTGCATTAGCTGGAACTGTCGCGGACTCGGTAATACCGCGACAGTTAAAGAGCTTCACGAGATGGCGAAGAAATTTGCCCCATCAGTGTTGTGTGTTCTCGAGACTCATGTGCACAAATCACAGGTGGAAGGTCTAAAAAATCCTTAGGCTTTGATAATTCTTTTGTTGTATCTAGTACGCGCCGCAGTGATGGTCTAGAGATTTTTTGGAATAATGATATTAATGTTTCATTGTTACCCTACTCACAGTATCATATTGATGCAATTATCACAAAGGGGAATTCTCCTCCCTGGAGGTTAACCTGTGTGTATGGGAAGCTCAGACGAGTGAGAGATACAAGACTTGGGATTTTCTTAAATTCATAAAGTCCTCCTCGGATTTACCTTGGGTTTGCATTGGTGATTTTAATGAGGTATTACATCGATCGGAACATAATGGGGTACAGGAGAGAAGGAATGCTTAGATGACTGGTTTCCGTGAGATGGTTGATGTATGTGGCTTATTGGACCTTGGCTTCGAGGGATGTAGCTGGACTTTCGAGAAGAAGGTTGCAGGGGGTCCTATTGCCAGGTTAGACTTGATTGTGCTCTTGCCGCGTCGGATTGGAGTTCTTGCTTTAGGACAGCATATAGGATTCATCTTTCAGCGGCTGCATCGGATCACATACCGATAATGTTGCAGTGGCAGCGGAATAAGGCTCAAAAGTGTCGTAAGGGCCGTTTTAAGTATGAATGGAGACTCACCAAGATTTTGCTAATATGCTAGCTGAGGAATGGCACAAGGGCGATAGTGTTAATTCGTTGCAGGAGCTCAAATCAAAATTAAGCAGGCTGTCAGTTGCTTTGTCTGGGTGGAATAAACATACTTTTGGGTTTGTCCGGAGGGAGCTAGCTAAGCTGGAGAAGGAACTGGAACGGCTGCGGAACGAGCCCAACAGGCAGGGACATTCCCGTGCTGAACTGAAGATTGTTGAACGACTTCTAGAGTTACACCATCGTGAGGAGTTGATGTGGAAGCAACGTTGGAGGATTGAGTGGTTGCGTGCCGGGGACAAGAACACTCGTTTTTTCACCTACGTGCAAGTATGAGGCGTAAGAAGAACAGAATAGTGAAACTCTGATGTTCGGATGGGACAGTCACAGAGGATGCCATTGATATGGCTACAGTGACCACCGATTTTTACAAAACACTATATACGTCGGAGGGAACCACAAATATGGATTCAGTGCTCAATACGATCCTTGTGAAGGTGACGACTGAGATGAATGGAGCATTGTTATCACCTATGAGCGAACAAGAGGTAAAAGAAGCACTTTTTCAAATGTTTCCTACTAAAGCTCCGGGGTCGGATGGTTTTCCGGCACATTTTTTCCAATGACATTAGGAGTTATGTGGCAAAGAAGTTATTTCGATTGTTTTGAGGATTTTGAGGGGGACGATGATGCAACAGAGATTAACAATACCTTCATTGTCTTGATTCTAGAGGTGGTGAGCCCAGAAGAATTGGGGCAGTTCCGTCCTATCATCCTATGTAACACTATGTGAAAAAAATCACTTTGGTAACGGGCATAGATCGCCTTTGGTAACGGGCGCTTTGCCCGTTACCGATCAACTGTTACAAATGAGTCGAGAAAGGTAACGGGCAGATGCCCGTTACTGATAACACATATTCGTAACGGGCATAAAACAACAACTGTTACCACAACTAACCACCGGGCACGTGAAATGGCTTTCTCTGGGACCACAGAGAACTTTGGTAACATGCACCAAAACAAATCCCGTTACAGGAACTCAATATTAGCGACGCATTTTATGAAACTTCGTCTCTGATGTCTTGATGAAATGAGACGCATCTATTTCACGCGCGTCTCAGCACAACTAGGATTTATAATGGGCATTAAACAACAACCATTACCATAACTAGTCACCAGTCACGTGAAAATGACTGTTTCTCTGGGCCCACGGGAACTTTGGTAACGGGCACCAAAACAGAGCCTATTACTGTGAAATCAATATCGGAGACGCGTGTGGTGAACCTGCGTCTCCGATGTGAAGGATCGGATGGCGACTAGAGAGGGGCGAGTGAATAGGAGCCGGTAAAAATTCTTCTCGAAGAACCCGGCCTATACCCTAGACAAATCCCGGTCACACACACGAGCGATGGATCGAATTACACACCAACCGCTAAGACAACAAGGTTATGGATCAACCTCAAGTCTTAGGAATGATTCCTTGAAGCACACGCGGAAGCATGAAAGAAGGAGGGAGGAATCGAACCAAGGAACAAAGCTGCCAGACACTGGCGGACTGTCCGGCCAGGCGGGGCGGACTGTCCGCAAAGACCGCGCGGACTCTCCGGCAGGGTATCGCGGACTGTCCGCACCCTTGCCGCGGACCGTCCGGCCTGAGCCGCGGACTGTCCAAAAAAGGCAACAGAACCTCCAGAGACGCACTGTGAATAATGGACCGTCCGCGGGGAGCACGTGGACTGTTCGCCAGGCACACGCGGACTATCTGCCCGGCACACGCGGACCGTCCGAAACTTCGCTCAACCAAAACTCGAAAACACCATGGATCGAAAGCAAAGCCGAGCAAGAACACGAAGAACACGCGACGAACAGGCACGGCGCAGACCGTCCGCCAGGTCCACGCGGACCGTCCGCGAGGCACGGACAGAGCAGAAAACTGCTCGACCTCGAAGGTCAACTCCTCCAATCCATCACCGGACCTCCCAAATGGTAGAAGCTGTTGAGACAAGAGTTTGGGGACATGAAAAGCATCAACCAAGGATGCTAGACCCCAAAAATTTCGCCTCCTAACTTCCTAAATCATCGGGAATCACGGATCCTTTGAACACCACCAAAAGCTAGAGCTCCGAACGAAGATCCTTGAATCGAAGTGGTTTCCCGGCGTTTGAGAGCACAAGATCAATCCCAAAGATGCACAAGACACCATCCATGTTTCCCTCAAAGAAATCCGCGGAGAAAACCACTCAAATCCGCGGAATCACACCAAGAACAAAGGCACCAAAAACAAGCACGAAAAAGACCACGAAAATCACAACGCCGAATCTTTTATACAAACCAGGAAAGATTCACAAGGTCTAGCATGCCGCCCTAGCATCCATCCCTCTCAACAAATCTCTCATGAAGCTCTCATGCTAGCCTAGAGAAAATGGAGAAGAAAATAGTCCAGGAAAAAGAGAAATGGGAGGGGGGAAATGAAACCCTAAGTCGTGGAGCCAGAGAGCCATCCACACACACTCATGCTTATATATCGGGTCCCGCCGGTGTGGGAAATGACTCGACTACCCCTAACTCAACTACAGGCGATACAACCCACGCAGGGGCATTTATGTAATGTTTGTGGGTCTTGCCATCGGACGGCCACGCCTTCGCCGCACCCCGCGTCCTCCCGACGCAAGCCATGCGATCCCGCCGCGTGTCCTCCGCTTCGAAGCTTCCCGACACGCCCGGATCCCGTCTCCATCGTGTTGGGCCTTCGCACTTGGTTTTAAGGCCCAAACCAAGAAACCGTCCTCTGATGGTTTTGTGGGCAAACCACCAAACCCCGCGTGCTCGGCCCGGCCTCCTGCCAAGACTCTTGACTCGACCGCCACCGTGCACCGGCTCGATCGTCCATGACTTCATCTTGCTCGTCTCGCCACCATGTGACCCACACCTAGTCCCGCTGTTCACCGGGTCCCTCGAACCGAGCCTACTTGTCTCTCCATCTCCCGAAGGCCCCTCAAGGCTGAAGACCTTTCGCGCCCGTTCTTCACCTGCAACAACACGAACTAGGCCGCAGCCTACACCTGCGCACTGAGCCAAGAGTCAGTCCAACACCAGTTGTCAATCACTCATCACTGAGGAGCGGTCATCCATCGACCACCGGGACGCTCCTGGTCCTCACGATGTCTCGACGAACAGGCCATGTTGTGGGGCCCACCGGTCAGTACTGGCAATGGGCTTTTACGGTGCCCGTTACTTTGTTGGCATGTTTGTAACGGGTGTTCCAATTGAAGCCCGTTACTCAGTGATCAGTGTTTGTAATGAGCTTTAATTAACACCCGTTACAGACACGTAGGCCATCCCTACAGTAACCTACAGCCTGCTTGCCGGTTGCATCCTGGAACCAGCCAGGATTTGGCAGCCAACAGGGGCTGCAACCTGGAACCAACCAGGACATGACTAAGTTCACAAAAATTAGATGAAGCATCCAAATTCACAGAAATCATCCAAATTCACAGAAATCCACATAATTCACATGCATCATATGATAAAATTCAGCATCATCATCTCACAAGGAGGAAATGCATCTCACAAGGAGGAATGCAACAATATCACAAAAATGTATGGACAAGGAGGAATGCAAAAAATTCCTAGTCACCATATTTAATCTGAGCCCACACAGTTTCGTCAGCATGAAATTTTCCTCCGGCTGTGATCACCTGTTCCACGAGGAATGTGGCAATTCTTTCATGAGCATTGACCAGCTTTGATTTGTCTAAAGGATGCTCATATAGCCCTAATCTCTTGATATAACAATTTCACTAGTCAACACACATATATAGGTGGTTACCAAACATGTGCAGTGCTAATAAGCAAGAACTGTGCTCAGTTGCAGGTTTTACAAATGAAGATCCCAAGAAAGTACCTCCATATGTGGGCTGCTATCTTTTAATTGAAGCATGTGATAGGAACAATAGAAGCCACAGAGTCTGGATCCAGTAGGTTGTTGGTGGCACTGCAATAAATGTACAAAGAAAAATAGTGGTGATCGAGAAGAAATAAACTCAAGCTTTAGTACTAGCTTCCATAGGAAGGAAATAAGCGGTATGTACCTTAACATCTTTGATGTGTTCCAAGGTGTCAAGGCGCAACAACTTCTTTTTGCCGCAGTAACGTTCCCAAGCCCTACAATGAAACAAGCAACAATGGTTAGGACACTATTAATTAATATACTCTATACAATTTGTTGAGGAACGTCCGCAGGTTAAGAAAGAAATAACTTACTCATTAATGATTCGCTCGAAAGGGTCGGTATCAGTATTAATTGTCTTCAATGAATCAAGATAGTGGACCTTCCGCTACTTCGGAACGATCACCACTGCAATCCAGTGGTTCGTACTGAGATAAGCGGTAAGCATCAAATTCTTTTTAGCATATAGTTTGAAGGCATTGCACATATAGGACACAGAGATAGCAAGAGTGTTATCCGTGCTGCTCAACGTTATCGAGCAAAGGCATTCAGGATCAAGGCAGCCAACTGCAGCGCCTGTCATCTCAACTTCTATAGTCATATTCCTATTAGTAAGAAAAAACAAAGTGTAAGGAGGCAAAATATATGGTAAAGATGATGTGAGGGAAAAAGCACATTTTGATAGAGGATGTGATTAGTGAGAAGCAGATTAAATTTTCAAGCAACTTACAGAATGAAGCAGTGGAGAAGTGTCAGATCCAAAGCATCCAAGTTGAAGAGATTGTACGAATCACTGAGTTGCACAGGTAGTTGCTGGAGTTCGTTTGACGATTCATCTCTCTGAGGCCATGCATTGGTCCCGGGCCGAAGTGCGACCATAATGTCAGAATTATCATCTGACTTACCACGTTGCATGTAGAATGTGTGGAGTTGGCTGGTACAAGGAGCAGCCTTTTTGAGATCACCATCACTGAGAAGGCTCTTTTCGAATTTGTAATTTGGGTTATCCATAGCCCAAGGATTCTTCTCAGTGTCTCCCTCAGATTGCTTTGGGCTAGTCATATACCAAGGATTCTCCTTGGTGTTTCTCTTAGATCGCTTTCTAGTAGGCCTCTTAGAGGTTTTATTTACACCAATTTCCTTTTTCTGCTGCTTTGAGATGGCTGAAGAAGGTTTCTTAAGGGCTTGCTTGCCTGCTGTAGGTGGTGTAGAGCTTTTATTTTTGGTATGTTTCTCTTTTTGCGGCTTTGAAATGGCTGAAGGTTTCTCATGGGATTTCTTGCCTGCTGTATTAGGCCCAGATGTACCTACTTTAGCATGATTGTTTTGAGCACTTCAGTTTGGGGGTGTAGGTTTTGTTGTTTCATGAGGAGGAGGAGGTGGTGGGGATGGAATATTTGGTGTCTCTTGCGGATGTGGGGATGCAAGTTTTTCTGTTTCTTCAGGACTAGGAGTAGGTGGTGTCGGTGTTTTAGACCGGCAACCTACTAAGGGGAGTACCTGAAGTAGATGAATGTGGCCTCGCCGAGATCGGTAACTCGAAGGAAGAGACACGTGGCACACAATTTAGACAGGCTCGGGCCGCGAGGTGCGTAATACCCTACGTCCTGTATGCTGCGTAGCTCTGGATTGATTGGGCACGATTACAAGATGGTGCAATAGTGCGCCGTGGGCTGTATGAGATGAGGTGATCCTAGAGATCGGTCCCTGCCTCGCCTTATATAGTCCGGGAGGCAGGGTTACAAGCCGGAGTAGGGAGAGAGTACTAGTCGAGTACGTCTAGAAGTCTTCCATACAGTGCGGGACATGTACAGCTTCCTAACCGAGTACTTCTCCTTTGCAGTCCTTGTGCTCCACGCCTTCAGGTGCTGTGTAGCGCAAGCCGGGTAGTCCCAGGGGCCCACCGAGTAGTCGGTCCTGGTACCCACCGAGGTAATGGGCCCAGGGAGGTCCATACGACAAGCCCCCGAGTACTTTGTAGTCGAGAAGGATAGCTTCAAATAGTCTTGACGGCCTTAACGAGTAGTCCTCAAGCGTCCCTGAGTACTACAAGTCAAAAGTCCTCAATAGTAGTCGAAGCATCCCGAGGCTGGAATGTACTCCAGCTGATGTTTGAGCAATCTTGAAGTCTTCTCGAGTAGTCCCAAGCATCCTCGAGTACCGCCTTCGAAGGTCTTCAAAAAATGCCCGTCTTGTATTGAAGCCGGAGCTGTTATGGAGGTGCGATTGCAAAATCGCACTCCATATGGAGTAGCCCCCGAGCCTTAGGTAGAGCCGCAGGCTCTGGCTGAGGGTCCATCTGAAGTCTTGGCAAGAAAATCCCGAAAAATCCGGAAAGAAAAAACCGAAGGACACGTGGCACGGAGCCCCCGAGCCTTGAGTCAAGTACTTCCTCTCGAATTGAAGGGTCGTCTTGAAGAATGTGTCCTGAGACACTCCTGAGCCTTACCGCTGCCCGGGTAGTCGAGTAGAAGTAGCCGAGCCCCCGAGGTGAGGCGCGTCGACTAGTAGAATACGAAGAGTTACGCTTAGCCGCTGAGTCAGCCGCGCGTGGACTTATCCAGCCGGCCGTTGCGGAGCCGGTTTGACATATAAATAGAAGCCAAAACCCTTAGGGTTTTTCACCCATCCGAGCTGCAGTCATTTCGATTCCATCTGAGGTAGATCCACTCCCAGCGCACGCTGCCGCCGTAGTAGATCCAACTGCGCCGCCACCCAAAGCTTTTAGGGTAGCCCCCGAGCGGATGCGCGTGAAGACGCCCTGCACTTGGAGAATGAAGCCTTCACCATCCAAGTCTGCGAAGGCCGCCGGGAAAAAGAGGGGTCGTGAAGAGGCCGCCGTGGCTGCCACTGGAACAGCGCCGCTCATGTCTCCACCACGGGCCGATCCAAGCCGCGAGTGGAAGAAATCCAAAGTGAAGACCGAAGATCTGTTGGCTCTCCTGAACAGCGGGTTCATCCGGGAGAAAGAAGTTGGCATGTGGAGGGCCGCTGTCGGAGATCCATATCCGATGGAGAAGGCCGAAGATGAGATTCCAATGTTTGCGCGGTTCGTGGAGCGCGGACTCGCGCTCCTGGCTAGTGATTTCTTCAAGGGCCTCCTCGGGTACTATGGAGTCGAGTACCTGAATCTGAACCCCAACGGTATTTTCCATACCGCGGTCTTCGTACATTTCTGCGAGGCTTTCCTTGGGATCAAGCCGCACTGGATCCTCTTCCGGAAGTTCTTCCGGGTCAAGCCGCAGCCAAGCACCACCAACCCAAGAGTAGTCGGAGGAGCCGACACCCAGTTGAGAGAAGACACCGCGGAGCAGTACCTGGAGTACAAGCTCGTTGACTCCAACACCGACTGGAAGACGAGGTGGTTCTATATCACAAACCACCACCCCGGCCTGCCGAAGCCGAGCGGGAGGCAGCCAAGGCACCGCGACTGGTGGAACACGGAGCCCACCATGCAGGAAGGGATCCAGCTCCCCGAACTGCTGGCACGCATCAAGGTGCTGAGGGAAGCTGGACTGAGGGCCGAGCATGTGGCCTTCAGTTTCATGAAGCGGAGGGTGCAGCCACTGATGGCCCGCGACACCTTGGGCTTCGAGTACACCAGCGATGACGACACGCCGCGGATGCCCGGAGGCGAGCTGGACGACGGTGACATCATCGAGAGGCTGACGCGGATCTTCAAGGATATGCCGCCATACACGGCGTGCCCTGTCCAGGAGTACTCCGCCGCCCGCCCGCCAAAGGAGGTGAGTAGTCGTACTCCCCTAGTCGAGTAGTCCTTGCTTGGAGTAGACGTGCTGATGTCTTGTGCCTTTGCAGGATGACTTGAAAAAGTTCATCTCCGAGCCGCAGCCGCCCCCAAGTGGGATCGAGATCCCGAAGGAAGGGAAGGCCAAGGACAAAGAGCGGCGAGAAGTCGGCGAAGGCGATGACATCGTCATCGTGGAGGACACCACCGACGACGATGACGACGACGACGACGAGACGTTGCAGGACCACTTTTAGTTGTGGTCGAGGTTTAGCCGTCCAGGCTTACCTCATGTGCCTCTAGTGCAAGACCCCCCGACTAGCCTGGAGGCTAGCCTGGCTGCACCGCCACGGAAGCCGCGCAACCCCGCCCGCAAGCGGGTGACAAAGAAGCTCAAGATCTCAGAGACCACACCTCAGGAGGTAAGATGTCTTGACTAGAGTAGTTGAGTACCCATCGTACGAGTACCCTTGCTGATGAGTAGTCTTCCTTGTATGCAGGAGGTGCCGCCAGCGGAGCCCGTCGAGGAGGGCGACGAAGGCGGATGGGACACATTGGGAGAGCCGGCTGGAAGTCGTAGTCCAGCCCCCACTGTCGAGGAGCTCTTGGCGCAGTTGGAGCGCCAGCCCCCTGCTCCACAAGTTAGCACGGAGCCCGTAGCCGCCGCCGTTGGAGAGGTGGTGACTACAGGAGCGCAGGAGGGCACTGCGCCGGCCGCCGTTGCTGCAGAGGAGGCGGTAGCCGCAGGGGCGCAGGAGGAGGCGCCCGCCGAGGGTGGACTGGTAGACATTGCCAGCATCCTCGGTGCCCCGGCCGTGACAATAGTCCGGTCAAACTTGTAAGCACTGCCTCTTCCCGAGTAGTACTTGTTGTAGTAGTCGAAGTTGACTGACGACCAATTGTGTGTGCTTCTGCAGGAAATCGACCGATCTGTCCTGGGAGGGGGATGAACCTCTTCGGCGGTGGCGGAAGAAGTCGCACCGCCCGTCGAGGAGCCCACTCCAGCTTCCCAGGCAGTGCCCGAGCCGCCGGCTACCGAAGCGCCGTTGCCGGAGGCCAGCGTAGTCGAAGGTGAGTACTCTTCTGAAGCTGTGGAGCTCCTCGAGGAGTAGTCGTGGTCGCTAATACATTTGTCTTCTCTTTGACAGGTGTCGAGGCCGAAAGGAGTGACATCCCTGCAGGGGTGCCAATGCAGAAGTCGACACCAGGCGTGCCGGAGCCCCCGAGCCCATGGAGGAAGTCGTCGAGGAAGCCGTCGTGGCGACCGGAGGAGAGGGGGTCACCACGTCGCCAGAGGTCGCTCTGGAGGTGGCTATCCGCTCCCCAGAGATCCAGGACGCAGAGCCCATCCGCTCTGCGCCGATGACGGAGGCCGCCGCGAGTAGTCGTGGCGGGATAGAACTGCTCGCGGACGATCTTGTCGACCCGGCGACGGTGGCTAAGCACCTGGAGGCGATCCGCCAGGCCGAGCAGTGGATGAAGATAAGTAGCCGTAGCTTCTGAGTAGCCAATCCTCTGTCGTCGAGTACTCGTGTGACTTGAGTTGTCTATGCAGGACGTTGCGGAGAGGTCCCGCGACAAGTCCAACATGCTGCAAGGCTATGGTGACGCGGTGCTCCGGGCTGAGGCGCTGGAAGAGCAGCTTGTGAAGTCGCGGAAGCACGCGGCTGCCATGCAGTCGAAGCTCGACGCCGCCTTCGCCAAGTATCACAATGATGTCCAAGAGTTGCAGGCGAAGGGCGATGACTTGGTGCGGAAGAATAAGAGCCTCCGTAACAAGAACAAAGGTACGCTGCTGGACTTGTCGGCTAGTTGTTGGAGGTCGAGAGGTAGTCTGACCCGCTGTACTGTTGCTGTGTTGCAGAGCTTGAGGGCCAGATGGAGCAGCTGAAGTCTTCGGAGACGAGCATGAATAATCTCTTCTACCGGGAGCAAGAAGCCCGCCAGGTACTCGAGCTCGACTACAAAGAACTCTCCTTCGAGTGCGAGAAGCACATGGAGCTCCGGATTGCATCTGACCGCGATCTCGTCAACTGCTACAAATCATTGCGGAAGTTGAATGAAGACTGCGGGGCACTGCGGGCCCAACTGAAGGAGCTTGAGGAAGCCGCGCTGCCGATCGCAAGGCTCTTGGTGCTGCACCCGGGTGGCCCCAAGATTGCTCCACTGGTGGATCGCCTGAAGGAAGCCCCAAGCCGGCTGGCGGCTTATGTGAAGCACATGGCGAGGTCGATCCCGAAGCAGGTCTTGGCCTTCATGAAGTCCTACTTCCCGAAGGCCCCAGTGGAAGTAGTCGCCGGCGGGGGTAGCCGCCAACCGCACCGATGAGCAAGACTCGGAGCGCTCGGAGCAGATGGCTCCCATCGCGGAGCAAGTAGCTGAGAAGCTTAATCTCCAGTAGCCCTGTAATAGGTAGCTAGTAGCCAAAGGTTGTACAAAAACAATTGTAATGAATTGCTTAAGTATTAATGAAAGAAAATTTCCAGCAATGAGTACTCGTAGTCGCGATCTCAGAGTGCGGAGCCCATCGTGGAGTGAATGCGAGTAGTCGTACTCGGCAGTAGTGGTCCCGTTGAAGGGAGTAGAAAGTAAAGAAGTTGATGAACGATCAAACTTTATTACTGGAGAAGTACACCTGGATTGCCAGGGCCGTAATTACAGAGTAATCGCCTGGACCCGGAGGCCGCTTACAGCTGAGTAGTGCTAGGGCGGGTAGCCGCTTACAGCAGTAGATCCATAGGTAGCCGTGTAGGCTGGATCGTAGATCCGTAGGTAGCCGTGTAGGCTGGATCTTAGAGTGTGGTCTCTCAGTAGACCGCTGCTAGAGTCCTTGACGCTCGTCGCAGCCCAGGGTCCGTAGGTAGCCGCACGGGCTGGATCCTGGAGAGGAGAAGTCCGGAGACTAGAGCCAGGACCCGGAGGCCGCTTACGGCGGCGGGGGGGGGGGGTGTTGTTGTAGTCGTGTAGACTTGAACCCCGGAGTAGTCATGTAGACTAGGCGTAGAATCGACAGAGTTGGTCGACGTTCCACGAGTTGTTGATGTCTTCACCTTCAAGTGTCTGGAGGCGGTAGGAGCCCGGCCCAGTCACCTTTGACATGGTGAAGGGACCTTCCCAGGGAGAGCTGAGCTTGTGTAGTCCTTCCGTGTTCGGGATACGGCGGAGGACAAGATCTCCAACATTGAAGGAGCGTTCCTTGACGTTGCGATCGTGGTAGCGTCGGATACCCTCTAGGTACCTTGCTGATTGGACGAGGGCGGCGCAGCGAGTTTCTTCGAGGCTATCGATATCAACTCGTCTGCTGTCTTCTGAGACGCCTTCGTCGTAGTGCTCCACTGCTGGCGAGTTCCATATGACGTCGGCAGGGAGGATTGCTTCGGAGCCGTAGACCAGGAAGTAAGGGGATTGCCCCGTTGGCTTGGATGGCTGAGTCCGTAGCCCCCACAGTGCGTTGTGTAGTTCCTTGATCCACTTGCCCCCTTTGGAGTTAGCAGCGTCGTGCAGCCGCTTTTTGAGAGCGTCGAGCACCATCCCGTTGGCGCGCTCGACTTGTCCGTTGGCCCGAGGATGGGCAACTGAGACGTATCGTACGTCGATCCCACCGATCTCGCGGTACTCCCGTAACCGGTGATTGTTGAAGTTGGAGCCCAGGTCTGTGATGATGCGGTGGGGTAGTCCGTAGCGATGTACGAGTTCATCCAGGAAGTCGAGTACTCTGTCAGCCTTGGGGCATGTGACCGGCTTGACCTCGATCCACTTGGTGAACTTGTCGATAGCCACCAATACCCTGTTGAAACCTCCTGGCGCAGTTGGCAGTGGCCCAATCATGTCGAGCCCCCAGCAGGCAAAGGGCCAGGTTGGCGGTATGGTGACTAGCTTGTAGGCTGGGATGTGCTGCTGCTTGGTGAAGTACTGGCATCCTTGGCACCTTCTGACGAGTTCTTCGGCATCGCCCAGAGCTGTGGGCCAGTAGAAAGCTCGCTGGAAGGCCTTGCTGACCAGCGTGCGTGAGGACGCGTGGTTGCCGCAGACACCCTTGTGGATCTCCTCCAAGATGTCCTTGCCTTCTTCACGAGGGACACACTTCATGAGTACTCCAGAAGATGCGCCCCGCTTGTAAAGCTTGTCTCCGACGAGGACGTAGGACTTTGCGCGGCGGACGAGCTGCTCAGCCGAGTTCTTGTCGGAGGGGACCTTCTGCTCGCTGAGGTAGTCGATGAAGGAGTCCACGTCGATCATCATGACCTCCTGCCCAGCTGGTGGGTGAGCTGGGGCAGTGGTCGGTGGCGCCGGCTCCGGGATGGATGGCACGTGAAGCTCGTGAACGAAGACACCCGCTGGTACTTGGGCGCGGGTGGATCCAAGCTTCGAGAGAACGTCCGCTGCAACGTTGTTGTCGCGGACGATGTGGTGGAACTCGAGATCGTAGAACTTGTTCTCGAGCTTGCGGACTTCTAGGAAGTAGGCGTCCATGTTCTCCTTGTTGCGGTCCCAGGACTTGTTGACTTGGTTGATGACCACTGCGGAGTCGCCGTAGACTAGTAGCCGCTTGATGCCCAGTGAAGCCGCGAGGCGGAGCCCGTGTAGGAGAGCTTCATACTCGGCTTCGTTGTTTGAGACCTTCCAGAAGATCTGTAGGACGTACTTGAGTTGTTCGCCCATTGGAGAGATCAGGAGTACCCCTGCACCTGCGCCCTCGAGGTTGAGTGAGCCGTCGAAGTACATCACCCAATGCTCTGGTCGCACCGTGGGAGTAGGCGGTGGTTCTCCCGCCACTCGCCATGAAGTCGACTAGTGCCCGCGACTTGATGGCCGTGCGTGGCTTGAAGTCGATAGTGAGGGCGCCGAGCTCGACCGCCCACTTGGAGATTCTTCCAGTAGCATCTTGGTTCGCGCAGGATGTCGCCGAGCGGGTAGTCGGTGATGACGGAGATCGAGTACTCCTGGAAGTAGTGTCGTAGCTTCCGCGAGGTGATGAGTACCGCGTACGGGAGCTTCGCACGGGCGATAGCGGGCCTTGGACTCTGATAGAACCTCGCTGACGAAGTAGACTGGGCGCTGGACTGGATAGGCGTGGCCGTCTTCCTGCCACTCGACAACGATGGCAGTACTGACCACGTGGGTAGTCGCAGCGAGGTAGAGCAGTAGCTGCTCGCCCTTGTGAGGAACCGTGAGGATCGGTGGCTTCGATAGGAAGTCCTTGAGCTGGGCGAGGGCTTGATCCGTCTCTGGAGTCCACACGAACTTCTCTTGATGCTTGAGTAGTTTGAAGAAAGGGAGCCCCCGTTCTCCTAGCCTCGAGATAAATCTGTTCAGTGCCGCCATGCACCCTGTCAGCTTCTGGACATCTTTGATGCTCGTGGGAGCTTTCATGCTGGTGATGGCGGAGATCTTCTCGGGGTTGGCTTCGATGCCGCGCTGGCTAATGATGAAGCCGAGTAGTTTGCCCGAAGGTACGCCGAAGACGCACTTGTTCGGGTTGAGCTTCCAGCGGTACTCGCACAGTGATGCGAAAGTCTCTTCAAGGTCGTCGATGAGGGTACTGGAGTTTCTGATCTTGACGACCACGTCATCCACGTAGGCTTCGACGTTCTTGTTGAGTTGCCTTTTGAAGCAGGCCTAGATAGCTCGTTGATAGGTGGCGCTGGCGTTCTTCAGCCCGAAGGACATGGTCATGTAGCAGTACGCACCTAACGGGGTGATGAACGTGGTCTTCTCCTGGTCTTCTTCCTTGATCGCGATCTGGTGGTACCCGGAGTAGCAGTCGAGGAAGCAGAGCAGGTCGCAACCCGCCGTGGAGTCGATGACTTGATCAATCCGCGGCAACCCGAAGGGGTCCTTGGGGCAGTGCTTGTTGAGGTCGGTGTAGTCGACGCACATCCTCCACTCATTCGAGTTCCTCTTGTGGACGAGGACGGGGTTGGCGAGCCACTCAGGATGGAAGACTTCTCTGATGAAGCCAGCCGCGAGTAGTTTGGCGAGTTCCTTCTTGATGGCGTCCCGTCTGTCATCGGCAAAGCGCCGGAGGTGTTGTCGCTTGGGGGTGGCCTTAGGATCGACGTTGAGGCAGTGCTCAATCAGCTCCCTGGGCACTCCTGGCATGTCCGCTGGCTTCCACGCGAAGATGTCGCGGTTGGCCCGAAGGAAGCTGATGAGCGCATCTTCCTATTTGGGGTCGAGGCCAGCCCCGATGGTGGTGGTCTTGCTGGGGTCTCCTGTTCCGAGGTCGATCGTCTTGACGAGTACCTCCTCAGGTGGCTGAGATCAGACTTCTCTGGGATGTCGAGTTCACTTGTTGCAAGCTTCTTCGACGCGGCGTAGACCTCCATCATCGCGTTGGGTACTTGGGTTCGTAGAGGTGATCTCCACGGCTTCTGTGTCGCAGTCGTGGGAGATCTTCAAGTCCCCTTGGAGGGAGAGTACACCAGCTGGGCTTGGCATTTTGAGTACCAAGTAGGTGTAGTGGGGCACCGCCATGAACTTGGCGATGGCCGGTCTGCCGAGGATGGTGTGGTAGGAAGTCTCGAAGTCCGCGACCTCGAACTTGATGTACTCGGTACGGTAGTTGTCCCGAGATGCCCCGAAGGTAACTGGCAGGACCACTGAGCCCAGTGGAATAGCCGCGTTGCCGGGGACGATGCCGTAGAAGGGCGTGTTGCTCTTGGTGAGCATGTGAGTGATGTCGAGCTTCATTTTCTTCAAGGTCTTGGTGAAAAGGACGTTGAGCCCGCTTGCACCGTCGATGAGCACCTTGTTGAGTTTGGAGCCCGCGACCACTGGCTTCAGGACGAGGGGGAACCGTCCTGGTTCGGAGAAGCTGGTCCATTGATCCACGCGGGAGAAGGTGATGGGTACCTCCGACCACCTGAGAGGGGTCGGGATCGCTGGCTCAATGGACATGACTTCACGACGGGTAGCCTTCTGCTCCCGCCTGCTGGGCAATCCGCCGAAGAGGACGTTGATAGTCTTGTCAGGCTCCTGGAAGTCGTTGTTGTCGCCGTCCTTCTTCTTGCCCTTTTGGTCGTGAGGCTGCGGTGGCTCTGGCATATCTTTGAGTGCGTGCCTGAGTTGGTAGCACTGCTCGGTGGTATGGTTGCCGTTTGGATACCACGAGCACTTCTCCTTCAGCACGTCTTTGAAACCGCCGGAGTTCTTCTTCGAGTTCCCTTTCGCAGGGCGCTGGATAGCCGCGACAGTATTGTCTGGCTTGCGCTTGCGGTTGGGACCCGAGTAGTTGTTGTTGTTGTTGCGGCCGCCCTAGTTCGTGTTGCTGCCGCCGCCGCCGCCCTGGTTCTGCTTGGTCTTGCCGCGGATGGCGTCGTACTTGGCATTGGCCTTGTCTTCTTCATCCGCCCAGGACGTGATCATGTCCTTGAGGTGGGGGATGGACCTGGGGCGGCGACGACCGAAGTCTTCGAATGTGCGGCTGTGATAGAGGCTGTCTTGGAAGAGGTCGATGACCTCCTTGTCGGTGACGTCGACGACGGTAGCGCGCTTGTCGAAGAAACAGCGCATGTACTTGCGGAGGGTCTCGCCTTGTTCCTGCTTGATCATGGACAGGTCCATGCGGGTACCCGATCGGCCCATGGCGCCCGCGAAGTTACTGGTGAACTGCTCCTTCAGCTGGTCCCACTTGTCGATCGAGTGCTTGTCCAGCGACTCGAGCCATGTGAGTGGAGCTTGGTCCAGGCAGAAGGGGAAGTAGAAGCACTTGGTGTCGCTGTTGCCGCCAGCGTTCTCGATGGAGAGGGCGTAGCACCTGAGCCACTGGATGGGATCCTGCTTCGCATCGTACTTGGTGATCCCCAAAGGCTTGAACTTGTCGGGGAGGAGCAAGTTGCGAAGTCGAGGTGAGAAGGCGGGGAAGCCGTCGCCGTCGGCTGCAGTGGTCGACTTCTTCCGCCGCAGCTCCTCAATCTTCTGGCGGGCATCGTACCCGCCCTGTGAGGCGCCGAAAGCGTGGCTGTTCACGTGGCCTCGGCTGCCGCGACTGGCGCCGCCGCCAGCCCTCCTGTTGGCTCCATGGTTGGAGCTTCCGCCATCGCTGCCGCCGCCGTCGGGGTCGTTGCCGCCGCCGCCGGCCGGAGCACGGTGGGGGACGACCTCACGGTTGCTGTTGTCGCGCTGTGGAGGTCCGCCGGCGTTGGAGCGACGACGGTTGGGCTCGGCTGGGAGGTCAGCTCGAGTACGGTTAGGACCGTTGTTGGCGCTGCGACTTGTGGCTTCGTTGTCGCGGGGTCTGGCTGGAGGAGGCTGGTTGACTCTGTTGTCGACCCGCATGAAATAGGCGTCTTCAGCGAGCTTGGCGATGACCTCTCCAGCGCGTATGCCCTGAGCCTGGCGTGCGATCGCTATGATCGACATGAGGCATTGCTCAGGGGTAGTGTGTACTCTGCTCTCGACCGCCTCGAGAGCTTCCGCAAGATTGCGGACGGGGAAGTTGTCGCAGAGGCGCCGGCGACGTTCGCTGCGCTTCCGGTTACGCTCACGTCGAGCGTCTCTGTCTGCAGGGTTCTCATTCGGTGGAGCATCAGCAGAGAGCTCATTAGAGGAGATGTCTTCCAGGTACTTGTCCTGAGCCGTGCCTGAAGGCCCTGGGGTGTCGCCGGCAGCCATGAAGACTTGGCGATCGGGGTGCCAAGGCTGGGCTCAGAGGGTGCCACCTCAGTTGGTGTGCTTGAGTCAGCCCGGGCTAGGGGTGTTCCCTCCTGGAACGGTAGCGAGTCGATGTAGGCGACGTAGCGTGAGTCCCCACTTATCAGGTCAGCGGGTTTGCGGTTTGGCCAGTAGACGAATCTCCCGGCCGGTGTGGATGTTATCACCAGCCCAAAGGCCGGCCCTGACAAGGGAAGCTCGGTGGAGTTGTCCTCGGACTCGGGCTCCTCAGGGTCCGACCCGAAGTCGAACTCGTAATCGGGGTTCGAGTAGAACTCGGAGAAAGGGCTGGAGTCCGAAGCGAGGCCGGGGGCGGTATCGGAGTCCGAGTTGTACTCGGGTACGGGCTCCTTGCCAGCCCGGCGCGAAGAGGGAGCCCCCGTGCGGGCCCAGCTGAGGGTGCGGGGACCACGCACGGAGCGCTCACGAGGTGCGGGGACCGCCCGCGATAGCTGAGTAGCCGGCTCGCAAGCGATGGCCCATGGAGACGTCGAGTTCGAGTTGGAAACGGACTCGAGCTCGAAGTCAGCGTGGTGGTTGAAGAGCGAAATTTCGCCGAATTTGCCGGCGAGTTCGCCCGTGACGGCTTCTGGAAGCGTCACGAGGCCAGTCTTCGGGTTGGGCGGCATGGTGGGGCGGCGCTGGAAGGAGCCCGCGCCGTCAGCAGTGCAGACCCAGGCGCCGAACATGTAGGTGTCACCGCGGTTGAAGGCGACGGTTGGCTTGAAGTAGACGGGAGCCGTCGAGTTCGCCATGTGATCTCGGGCGAGATCCCCTACCTGGCGCGCCAGCTGTCGGTGTTTTAGACCGGCAACCTACTAAGGGGAGTACCCGAAGTAGATGAATGTGGCCTCGCCGAGATCGGTAACTCGAAGGAAGAGACACGTGGCACACAATTTAGACAGGTTCGGGCCGCGAGGTGCGTAATACCCTACATCCTGTATGCTGCGTAGCTCTGGATTGACTGGGCACGATTACAAGGTGGTGCAATAGTGCGCCGTGGGCTGTATGAGATGAGGTGATCCTAGAGATCGGTCCCTGCCTCGCCTTATATAGTCCGGGAGGCAGGGTTACAAGCCGGAGTAGGGAGAGAGTACTAGTCGAGTACGTCTAGGAGTCTTCCATATAGTGCGGGACATGTACAGCTTCCTAACCGAGTACTTCTCCTTTGCAGTCCTTGTGCTCCACGCCTTCAGGTGCTGTGTAGCGCAAGCCGGGTAGTCCCAGGGGCCCACCGAGTAGTCGGTCCTGGTACTCACCGAGGTAGTGGGCCCAGGGAGGTCCATACGACAGGTGGGGATGGAATATTTGGTGTCTCTTGCGGATGTGGGGATGCAAGTTTTTCTATGTTTTCAGGATGATGAGGATGTTGGGGATGCAAGTTTTTCAGGATGAGGAGGAGGTCCGAATGGAACGTCTTGCAGATGTGGGGATTGAGGAGGAGGAGGGAGGAGGAGGATGTGGGGAACCATGTGAGGAAGGAACTTGTACCGTACTGTGTGAACTACAAGGAATCTATACCGTAGCCTGTGAACGAGGTTTACATGTTGGTGTTCCTTTGATGTCAATCCGACACCTTCTCCACTGTAACCTCTATCCTTCAGCTTGTCCGAGTTTCATCATCTCGTCATTAGGAGGGTATTCCAGCAGTTCATCCGCAAAGATAGTATATACAGTGAGCACTTCAACCACAACACAGTCTTCATGAATCGGGACTGTTTGTAGCATAGTCTCCTCTGGATGAACAAGATGTTGACGGTTGATTATCGTATCAAAGTTCGTTTGGACTTGCAAGCGGAAAAGTCCTCCGTCATAGTCAAGGGACCGTTCTTCCCTTAAGTGTGAACCCAAGGTATCGAATCCGTGGAACAATGTGTAACGCAAGATCCAATCTAATAAGTGGAAAACACTTTGATCTTGAAAGGGGGGGGGGGTTTGCATCTAATCTATGGAAGAACCATAAAATGCATCTAATCTACTAAACACCGGAGGTAGCAAGAGAAAGAGAGATAAAACCAATCTAGAGATTGGATTGGGTCTTTTGTTGAAGTTCCAAAGCAAAGAAGAATAAAGCAAATGAATCTTATAACTAGCCTCTTTAAATCGTGGCTTCCATTCCAACTCACCCCTATTCGTGCGGGTTAGCTTAGGGCGAGTCCAAGAAGAACAAGTTGAAAACGCTCGGTAGATCGGGTATGCACCTCTAGCCACCATGACTACAAGAGCACCCTAAGCAATCTAGCTATAGACTAGATTGGGGAAGAAGCAAACCCAAGCGAAGACAAAGTCGTAGAGAAAGCACTTGATCGCTAGAAATCGGATTCAATCTTGCAAATTCAACAGGAGAGTATAATACATGGACAAGATCACCACTGGGATCCTACATTGATCTTGATCCTAGCTCCGAGAACTCCAACATGGTCTTCCATGCAAGGTTCCCACGTCAGTTAGGGGAACCCTAGTCAACCATCTCGACCCTCTCCTCTCTGGAACAGTGTCCCTCACTTCTCTGCTCCTCAGCGGCGGATGACGAATGTATCCTCTCGTGGCTCTCGGCCAGGGGGCTATAATAGCCCGAGAGGCGGCTAGGTCAAAGGGGGCTTAGGCTCGTTTCGGCCCGGTTCGGCCCGGGTTTGCTCCAGGCTTGCTTCTCGCGCAATTCCTTATTTGTGTGCACTTGCATATGGGCTTTTGACGTCGTTTCCTTCGCGGTTAAGGCTTGAATATTGCTATCCAATCTTCGTCATTTCCTGGTTGAGTCCCTGAAGATTTGCATGTTGACGCTTCGGTCCTCGGGTCATTTGGAGTCATGTTCATCGCGTGTCTTGACTCTTGTCAGGCTTCATGATCTTCTTCCAAAGTGCTTGATGAACTTATCCCGAAAGTCTCCTCTTTAGCGTAGATTTCCTACGTAAACAATAAACTCCAAAATCGACATGCAAGAGTGAACTTGTTATATATGGAGGGTTAGTTCCAGTGGTTAGAATAATAAATCATTGCCAACATTAAAGGTAAACTCATGGCTAGATTGACGGAAATTCACCGTCAACAATCTTATACTCCTTATACTAGTAGCTATTACCACTAATTGAGGTGTCGCTTCTTTGTCGATGGTGCACCCGGTGCCTTGTCGCAGCCGCTAGCTCACGGACGAGAATGTTGCTCTGTTGCCGCCGGTCGTGGAAGATGACGGCAGACCTCCCTAGGCGTCTCCCGCTGACGGCATCCCTCCATTGTCGCCTCCTGCGGATGATGGCACTACTCCATGGTGGTCGATCGAGTGTTGGTGTTTCTTAACCTCACCGATGTGGTGTCGGGTTAGCGTGAGCGTGTAAGAATCACCCAGGTATACTGAAGGGTGCGAATGAATCCACAAGCGCACGGATACTCTGTTGTAGCACTTCACCTAATGATTATTCCCTAGGGTATCAAATCCAAGAAACGATGTGCACTATCTTCTATTTTACATGAACGGTCCAAGGATACCCAACCACAACTGTGGTAGAGAGATGATGAAGGGCGTCCTGAAGGTATGAAGTTCTAAAGTCGTATCAGTCTATATGGGTCTTGCTTTGGGCACCGACCCCGCCTGGCTCTAATAGTTGGTTCCAGTATGTGGCTCTACGTCGTATCTGAATGCGGAGGAGTACAAGGGGTCCAATGGCTGTCACTATCGCGGCCTACCTCTGTCTAAATGTGGGATACAGGGCAAACGAAGGATAACCCGCAGTCTAGACACCACGTCTACACCACTGATCACTACTATATAAGAAATACGTATAGGCCTCTCGTAGTCTGCTATAACACCCCGTATAAATATGGAGCGACAAACCCGCAAGTATAGACCAGATCATACTTATGACGAACCATGATGCAATAGGAAGAATGGATGCTACCACATTTATGCATGCTAGATAGATCAAACAGGATTAATCACACAAACAATATACAAACTTTTGCACCTAATCAACTGGATCAAAGGGGTCATTTTCACGACGAACATGAACATGAGCCTCTATATGATAAACAGATGAAGAACATAAGAACATATCACATATGCATGAATAACACTCTAGTCTAAATAAAAAATGCAGAAATACTCACTTTGCTCTAAATGAAGAACAACAACATCCTCTCACCTTCACAACTCTTTCCCTAGCTCTACTCTCATTTGATCCATGAGAGAACAAATAAGAGAAAGGGAAAAGTGTTTCTAATGAGCAGAAGTGGAATGAGATGGTTCTAAAATGAGAAGGTCTTCTTGTATTTGTAGTGCTAAGCGGGTAGAAGTTGGAAATGTTTCTCCCTTGTCTCTACCCTTCTGTACACAACATGTGCAGTCTTCCTTGTGGTGTACACTTCCTAGAAACCGACGTATGGATGGGCCAATAGAACGGTGCCATGTGGCCAGGCTCCCGCGGCAGCACAGTGTTGCACACGATAGGTAATCGAAGTACAGGTTGGTCTATCCGCGAGCGCCGTGTGTCCCAAGTCCTGCGCGGCTCGCGCCAACAGCCGCCTACCTCTTGGCGGACATGGTCTACTACGCACGCGTGTGGGACCCCATCGAAGCGAGGCACGGGTTCCCGTGGGGCCATTTTCCGCGTGCTGCGTGGCCTAGCGGGCCGCCTCCTGCGCACATGTTACACTGCGTGTGACAACCCGCCCAGGAAAATACCGTACTATCGCCTAAAACCAATCCACTTTGGTCATTTAAGCAATAGTAAAGTATCCTCATGTCGTTAGTTGCCGGGTTAACTCCCGGTAAATCACTTGGAAACCATTACAGAGGATCGACATATGCATTAAAACTCACGCGAAGGTGAGTTCAGAGTACAACATCAATTTAAGTCCAAATTACCCCTGAGGGTTACATTATTACAAGACATGAAGTGCAGGTTCAGAGTTCGAAAGCAGCGGAAATAAAATAACTAGCGCAACGGTAAACAGCACAGGAGGCCATTCGTGATGTCATCACCTGTCGTCATCCACCCGGTCAACAACACCTGCACAACAGTTTTAAGCAAGGCTGAGTATACTAATACTCAGCAAGACTTAACCGTTGGGTGATAACTACATCACCAAACTCTAGACATGAGAGGCTTTTGGCCGGTGGGGTTTCTTTTGCTGAAAGTCAACAAGAGTATGTCCTTACTTTCAACATTTTAGCACAAGTTCTAGTTGATTACCATTTCTAAGTATGCCAACTAATTCAATCAAGAATTGGACAAGCAATTAATTCATACAACAATATTCACCAAGTTCCATCATTATGGGATATCATGGCCAGTTGATTAAGCAGTCTCAGATGACGGTGAGAGGCCGACAATCGATTGATTTAAACCTTCAAGGTAAACCTAAACACACGGTAGGGTGCCCCCGCGAGGACAACCATCCAGGCAGTTCCCAAAAATCCTCGGGTTGGGATCAATGCTTACAGTCCTGGGTACAAGGCAAACTGGCATACCCCGCGAGGCACCCAGTCTCACACATGCACCCCCTTCCCAGTAGCTAGTCGTGTAGGTGAATACTCAAGAGTAGTAAGGGAGAGTTCCCGCACCGTCTCATTAAGGTACTAGGCTTACTGGTCCCATTCCCGACAAGTGCTTAGCACGTTCAAAAACTTAGCCCACGAAAGCCACCGGACCGGAGCTCAAATCCCATACTCTTACCACATGAGCAATCCATTTATAAAGATCTTATGATTCTAACATAAGAACCTATTCTCGCGAGTGACGAACATCACTCGACTTGTACCGATCCTATAGCATAGCAGCTATCGACCTAGCATACTAGTGATAGAGCATAGTGTAACGACCCGAATTCCCGCGAACGGAAACTCGACTCTCTGCACCTTCGTGATAGTCCCAGGAAGAGGCTATCACGTGCAATCCCTGTCTCAAGTGGTACAAACCCATACAACACGGGAATAAAAGAAGAATTACATAATATTATTATTACAACATCAGAGTACAACTCTTCGGCACAAGCCGGGTACAAGTCCAACAGATCGAATCAAGAAAGGTAAAACACCTACGCAGCGGATCTACATAAGCGAAGCGTCTCCAACTCCATAGGCAAGCTCGAGCATAGGACCGGCTCCAGTCTTCACACCTTCGTCACGGAAGTTGTAGTCGTAGACGGTCACCGAGTCCGAAATGCCGCATCTACCCGATAAGCGGGTAGGTCATGTCGACTTCCCAACAAAGAGCAAAAGCGGTGGTTGAATCTAGTATGCATGGATAAAACCTATATTGGGTCGTAGAAAGTTATGCATGCAGCAACGCGGTAGCAACAATCAAGGTATGCAGAATATGCAGCGAGGTCCACACCTCCGGGAGGTCCACACCCTCGAGGTCCACACCTCTGAGGTTCACACCTCCGGGGTCCACACCCCTCAACAAGGATGTCCACACCAAAGCACTGAATCACAACCACGATCCAGCTCCCAACTCTCATCTGCGATGTGGGGCCCACCTGCTCCTATCCCCACATCTCAACGGCCACGGGCGGGCTCACACACTCGAGGGGAGAGAAGAAGCACAAGAAAAGAGTCTAGCCAGGTGAGAGATCAGAGGACTGTCCATAACCGGTGGACACGGACTATAGCTATAGGTTTAACACTGCGCAGGTTGTACAACCGTACCCGCCCGAGTAGAGCCGGAAACGGTGGCCGCCGTCCCAAACCCTACCATACGGGCGGAGTCCAAGTAAGTGGATAGTACCCTCCTGCGTCTCCGAGTCCGGCGCGCCCCCCGCCGTAGAGCTCATGCGCCGGCCGAGGGGTCCCTCGAAGCTGTGGAACCCTTCCCCGGCCTCGCCGGGGCGAAGTCTTCTAAGGAGGAAAGCCGTCTCCCGACACGATCACACCGATCCGCCTACAGGAGGGATGCTATCCACTACGAGTCTCACCCCGCACCCCCGCCCAATACAAGGCGGGCGGTTTGTACGGTAAGAGTCCACTGAAGCAAGGTCAACTGACGATCGGTCCTTAAGGGCCGAGAGCAAGCACTCACCATCTCCATCCCGTCCGACACGCTGCTCGGGCGAGAGGCCAGATCGCATCTCCCCGAGGTAGGCGTTCACAAATAACCAAACGGCTCGCTCCCGCCAGTAACACATCAAGGAAGAACACACCCAGAACTCACGCTAGAACACACCGAGATCTCCCACGTCTCAGTCCAAACCCGAGAGAACCATCCATAATCAAGCAACAAAAGTATGGATAGTTGGTATATGGGACTAGCTAGGGGTCTGTAGCTAGCCCCGAGGTAGGTAAAGCAAGGAATCAGGATATATCAAATAACAAGGCAAGGCTAATCAAATGGCTATGCAATCCATCAAATCAAGTAACATAAATATAGCACTAGCAACTAATAGCATGCATGGGTTCTACATGGTTGGGAGTGACATGACACCTGCGCGGTAGTCGTCGTAGAGTAGTAGAGGTTGAGCGTCCTCTCGGGCAAAGTCGGGGTAGTCGCGTCTCCTCAGTCGTCGCAACTCGGATCTTCAACAAGAACACAAGCCTACACGAGATGCGACGTGGAAATAAATAACGAGCATTCATCTAATGCAAAAACATCAATAAGAACCAATTTAGAAGATCCGAATAAACTCCAGAGTAAATACAAGCAGCACTGGTTTAATTAATAAAAAATAGAGCAATTGATTTTAAAACAAAAGTAGTTTAAGCAACTAGTTTTATATACTAGTAAACAGGGTAGGATCAAGAGTTAGTTCAAAGTTAGCTTACGGGTCTTACGGCTAAGATCTTAGGTAATCAAGCCTGCAAGCAGGAAAGCGGAGAGGCTGAGATCAAGCACTTGCTAAGTTTTAGCTCACAGAGGATTCAAGCGTTAGCGCAACGGATGATGATAGCAAAGCGAGATTGGAGATAAACTAGAAGAGGCATTATCATGCCAAGATATGCGGCGACAACTCTGAGGATGTGAAAGGATCAACTTGTTACCGATAACGGGTGGTGAAGAGGTAAGGTGTGCTTAAGAGCGCTACAAGGCAAGTACTGGTGATGCGGCAATGTTCATGGCAAGGCAGCTAGGTTGCGGCTCGGGGTTGTCGAGCGTGAAGCTGAGGCCTCTGCTCACGACACGGCCGTCCATCACGTGCGACATCCTGGTTTCAAGCACATGGCATGGTACACGCTTCACAACACGAAGCCAAGTGGAGCGAGAGCGGATATGCACGAAGCAGCAAAGAGGGAAGGCAAAGGTGTAGAAAAGGTAGGCGATGAGATAATGGGATAGGATTCCTGTCCGCATCACGCCAATGGTTAGTTGCGGGGCTCCAGCGTCCCAAACCCACATTGGCACAGTGGCAGGTAGCGGCCACAAATTCTACACCATGAACGCGGGGTATAAAGGTCTCGGTATAAGGGCAAGAGCAGAGAAAGACAAGATATCAGCGAGAGCCTCGAAATTATGAAACCAACGCAAGTGGTTTCATAATTTTCGGAGCTCCAGATAATTCGTTATGAACTTTTGATGGGGAGAAAGATTTATAAAACATTTATAAAACCTTTGTTAGAACAGAAAAGGATTTTTAATTTGAAGATGGGATGATGTCAGCATGACGTCACCGTGACGTCATCGTCACAGATGGTGGACCGTTAGGTTCCGGTGAGGTTCCCGGCGCAGACAAGCCCCTGGGGTCGAGCGTCTGGGCTCGGCAAGGCGGAACGCGGCGGTGCTCCCGGCGCAAGGCAGATGCGACAGGCGGCGTCAAAGCAAAACTGCTGCGGCGAGTCAAAACGGATGGGAACCTATGTTTGAGCAACGCACGCGCGCGACACAACCAGCACCTGGGTGTGCTAGATCAAGCTCACGCGCGAGCACAGGCAAAGCCCAGCTACGACTCGCTTTGCCGACACACGCAGGTCCCCGGCAAGCCGAGTTACCGGTGCTGCGCCACAGCGACGATGGCGACAAACTCTCGCGGCGCGGTGGTGTGGCTCATTGGTGGTGAGCATTTTGGCACTTGCGCACACCTACACGCGAGCGTGGTAGCGGAGTTAGTGCACGCGCACACGTTCGTTCACGCGCACGACGCGGAGGCGTTCGATGGAAACACAGCGCGGCGCAGTGCGACGGAACTGGTTAGCGGCCGAGGGCCTGCCTGCACGTGCTGGGGTGCACGGCGGCGACACGGTAGGTGGATTCCTGCAAAAGACAGCAGCACGAAGGCCGGACACAGACAGGATGTTCACAGGTTGGCTCGATGGTCAACACAAGCAAGCAGGGTGGTAGCTTGGACGGGCAACAGAGGCAAAAAGGAAAGCAAGCACGTGAAGTTCTTGGCTTTTACACAAAACGTCGAGCAGGTTCTGGGCATGCCAAGGCTGCACCTCCGACATGCCTTCCAAGGTTCCAGTGGCCGGGGGGAAAACAAAGATAGCACGGCTCGACGGCCGGTGTCACGAGCGAGGCAAAAGAAGGGCAAAACGGAGACGATTTGGGGACGTGCTGCTCACCGGCGGGCTCGAGGGGTTTCAAGGTGACGCAGGGAGTCGTCGTGGCCGTGACGGCTTGGCGCAGTGCAGCGCGGGGTGGTCGGTGGTCGCGGTCCAGCTTGCGGACGGCGTCCTTGGTGGTGTCGACTCGAGCTCGGCGGAGAGGAAGCAGACTGGTGACCGCTGTTGGTTCAGGCATTTCAACGAACACGTCGAGGGTGATGTGGAAAAAGGCAGCAGCTTGGTTAGCACATTCCATCGAGCGTCTGGTGTGCGTGCCCGTGGTTAAGGACAGAAGGCCGCAACTCAGGGAAGGGCAGCACTGTTAGGTTTGGGTCCTGCAAGAAGCGTACACGGCACGAAGGCCGGCTTCAGAGACAGAAGGAGAGCGGCGACAACACATCTCGTGGTGCAGGCATTTCAACGAATAGTTGGTATGCAAGGGCGAGGCTTGGATGTGTGCTCACCGTGGGGCATGTCAAAGGTGCGACGGTGCAGGGAGAGTTCGAGGCCGTTCCGAGATGAAGCAGACCGTCCGGAGATCGTGGTTCAGGGCGTCGACGGCGTGGTTCACTTGGAGGCGGCGTCACGGTTCACGGGCTTGAGAACGCAGTCCAGCGGTGCGCAGGTGTTCTTCGTCCTCCTGGTGCTTGGCGTCGGCGCGGTGACGGGCTTCCTGGTTGCCGCCCGTGGCGTTCTGGTACCCAGCGACGAGGACGCAGCGCTTCCGGTCCCTGGCGTCACTGCGACCCACAACGGCTGCTTCAGCTCGGCGACGATGCAGATGTGGCAGGCGGCAGGTCTTCTGCTCGGCGTCGACGGCGTACCGCTCCCAAGCGGCGCTTCGGAACAGCGACGACGTGGCGGCGGTGTCCTTGTCCACGGCGGCGGCAGCGACGGGACGCTCGGCGTGGCGAGCTCGATTCCTCTGTTCTCATCTTCTCCTCCTCTTTCTAGTTCCCTCTCTAGCAGCTTGGGTTGATGTGCTGGGGAAATCGAGATGGGGCAAGCAGCGCTGCTGGGTGCGTGGTGAAGGAAAAGGGGTTGCAAGCATGTGATAGCAATTTCCTTTGGAGATCGTGATTGGCTCAAACAATTTGGAGCAGATGGGGTCAACGGAGAAGAGAACAGGAAGGTGCTGTTTGCGTGAGGGGCTTTGCAGCTTGTTGCCTTGACGGAGAAGGGAGCAGTGGCTTAATCATGGGGTGGAAGATCAAAGCGGCACAGCAAGCCGAGAGCCAAGTGCTGCGGCGGCGGTGTAGGAGAGGGCAGGGTAGAGATGAGAGAGGGTGAGAGAGTGGGATGGATATTTAAGGGAAGGAGTTAGGGTTTGATAGATGGGCTTTGAGATGAGCCCGGTGATTTGGGCCGAACAAATTAAGCCCGCCAAATAAATTGGTAATAATTTATTTCGTAGAATTGGAACAAAAGAATTAGACTAATTTTCCGGAATCAAACTAAATAGTCTGACTTTAATTTGAAGGGCCGGAAAATATTGACATAATTCAAAAGGAGCTCCCAGATATTTATTCCATATGAATTAGCATATTCTCTGTGATCGAACCGATTGCAAAGGATTAATTTCGAGAAGTCGGAAAAAATATTATAGAATTCACTTAATAAATTCCATAGCACTTCGGAAGGCTCGGAAAAAGGTTGTGAGCTTGGAGATTAGCGGATCGAGCTGAGGAAGATGTTAGTAGATCAGGCCGAGCTAATTGGCTAGTGTTAGCTCGGGTGCAAAGTTAGTGTTAGTTAAACAAGGTTTAGATTTTAAACAAAATAGTTTTATATTTAGTTTGAATTTGGATATAGTTCAAATTCAAACTCCACACAACTTCAAAATCCAAATAAGATCCATTTGTAAAATCTAACTCACAATTAAACCGTAATTTGAAAATAATTTATATATGGTTTTAATTTGTATGGAATTTTAAGATGAGTGGCTAGCAATTTGGCATAAAATTTGGTAGCACACATGTTCAAACAAAAAGTTTTTAATTTTTGCAAAAAAATTCACACATGGTAAATCATTCAAAATTCTGGTATGTTACATTCTACCCCCCTCACGAGAATCTCGTCCTCGAGATTTAAGCTCATACCCGGTGTGGTGAGGGTCTTCACTTCGGTATGCCTTCTCTTTCCTCTTTATGTTCATCTTCCCAATGTTGATGAATTTCGACGTGTTTATTCCACTTCTTCGGATGGACCTTCTCAACAAAATCGCATCTATTTTACTCATGCTCATCTAGCAAACTCAGGAGACTTGGTTCGTGATAACTCTTAGGAATACCATCAAAGCTTAATTAATTCCTCAGAATGTCCAAAGTTATTGTAACTTTAAGGATTGGTTCACTTGCACAACCTTAGTGTAGATCACGACCCTTTACCATTCCTTTGAGTTACTCCTCATGATGGTATTCTCACCTTTAGGTATCCTGGAAATATTCATGTCTTTATGGCTTTGCCATGCTTATTCAACAATTCCAAATAATGTCACCCATTTAGGTGAGCAATTTTCCTCACTTTTGCTCATGACCTCTTATTACTTCTTTTCCAATAGGGTGGTAGGTTCCAACTGCGAGGTTGAACAAATAACTTGAGTCCAGTAGTTGTCGGAGTAATTCTCCATCCCACTAGTTCAATCTACGGTGTCTAGTAAAGACTCTTTACCATTGGTTAATTCCGAAAGTGGGATCGGCCGACTCCAATCTCACTCCAGTTATCAACCTCGTAATTCCTTTAGATACCCTCTAGGCATCCTATTCCAGAAGCACAACTTGTGGTGCTCAACTGTTTACCGCTTACACAACAGTTTCCAAAACAACTGCGTAGGTGTGTAAGATGGATTAATCCAAATAAAATGACTATAGGATGAATGCTCGTGTAGTGCAAACCTTATATCCTTTGAGTTAGTCATCCAAATCAAATCCAAAACCTCAACAATACCTTCCATGGTGAGGTACTGTCTACTTAGGGCTGATCCCTTATGCATGGATTCGTTACTTCCGAATACATGGTCGGGGGCGCAATTCCATAAAACATGCGTGATTGTCCGTCTGTGGAGAGTTCGATGCGCTTATATCTACTCCCTCCCTGGGTTGTCTTCTGATATGTTAGTTGCTCTCATCAATGGATCCATTACCAAGATATGAGGTTACCAGGTTCTTTCGAGTCTCCACACGGGTCAGTTCGCGGTTAGGCGAAGAACCTTATTGGCAAACTTCGTATCCATTAGCAAATTCCAAAGGTGGACATTCATAAATTACCTTATGAACGCTAAAATTCTCGAATAAAATTCCCAGTGTTCCATATGGAGTACTACATCTTTATCCAATAATTGAGTTCCGACCGAAACCATCCAAAATGTGTTGCTGACATCTAGGGTACTCAATTGATCTTAACCAATGTATGCCCCCATAACAGTACTTGCAGTTCCGGGCTTCAAAGGTTGCAAATTCTTGAGGTACTCATTTTCTGATTTACGAACTCGAGTCCAATGTTCATAGGGTATCTCATCCAAAGACTTGGTCTAATTTGCCGGGGTCGCAAGAAATCCTTCACGTCTTTTGAAGTTTGAGCTTGTTAAGCTAGCTTGAGCACGTCGATCTTTGTTCTGCTAGCTTGATCTTGTAGGATGGGTAGCTAAGGCCTCTAAAGGAGTCATCTAAAGATCTAGCAAGCATAAGCACTCAATACAATTACACACAATCATGAAGAGGCATAACAACAATAAGACCAAAAGATCCAACCACTCAAGCAATGCACCAAAACAAATGTGTTTCTCGAGGCAGACTCCTAAGACCTTCGAGGTTACACCGGCGTAAACATACTAGTATATCGTGGGCACTCGAGGGATTTTTCCTAATGTTAGCCATAGAGCACTTGAAAGAACGCGTGTCATCTGCTGCTTCGGCACTGATCTTTCCGAAGTAAGTTGGTGAAACTCTTCTTCGTGCTGACTCTCATGGGATTATCCTTGCATAAGGGGGTGCTTTCGTCTAATTTAATCTATGCCCCCATGTTTCTCATTTGTTCCCATAGCAAGCATCCACGTCTCACACTTCTTACCGAGGGGGAATTCCATAAGGTCAATTATCCATTGTTATTCCGAGTATGTGATGCTCGCTTGTAGGTTGGTACTAACTTGACCGTTCAATCAATTGGTCGCCTCCGTAGCTACGGCTCGTTTTAATATCTTAATCCTCTCGCGATTCGGCTATCCATATCGCTTCGAGTCTTTGGGTCTTCATCCAACCGCCGAGCTACCAAGCATCTCGAGAGTCTTCGACTCCTACATCCAAGTTTATGTGTGCCGATTCCATATAGTAGACCACGAGTTTCCCGCATTGGCACGCTTGAAGTTAAAGTCTTTACTCCTCGGTATCCTCGGAGTAGGCACACGGTGTCATCCAAACTGCATTTCAAGCAAGGGGTGGAAGGGTGCATCTTGTTGTTGTAGCTTCACCTGTATGCAGACTTCATGTATCACGGGGCAATCTAATCATTCCCCAGTGGATTTAGTTCCAAAGTAGAGACAACTGTGTTGACATAACATGACACTGATGTGTCAGCAGGGATAATCCAATTGTGTCCGGTAGATTCAGCTTCATCTCGTCCCTGTACCCCATCTTCATAGTTGTCTCTGTCGTAGTTGTCTTTCCCTTGTATCAGACGTCGTACCTCGGAGTTGCAGGGTCTTGAAGCATGTGACATCTGTTGTTCTCCTTAGGTCATCAACCGCGTAGAGGGGTTCTTAGTGAGTCAGTTAGTGAGAATTCAAGGAGGTAATAGTAGATTTCAAGGGGTTTATATAGAAGTCAAGGGTATATACTCAATCAAGGATATTCGGGCTATCCTAACCTATCGGCCGTTGCTAGGGCTCGTCCTACGGTCAAGCATGGCTCTGATACCACCTGTAACGACCCGAATTCCCGCGAACGGAAACTCGACTCTCTGCACCTTCGTGATAGTCCCAGGAAGAGGCTATCACGTGCAATCCCTGTCTCAAGTGGTACAAACCCATACAACACGGGAATAAAAGAAGAATTACATAATATTATTATTACAACATCAGAGTACAACTCTTCGGCACAAGCCGGGTACAAGTCCAACAGGACTGAATCAAGAAAGGTAAAACACCTACGCAGCGGATCTACATAAGCGAAGCGTCTCCAAGCTCCATAGGCAAGCTCGAGCATAGGACCCGCTCCGGTCTTCACACCTTCGTCACGAAGTTGTAGTCGTAGACGGTCCACCGAGTCCGAAATGCCGCATCTACCCGATAAGCGGGTAGGTCATGTCGACTTCCCAACAAAGAGCAAAAGCGGTGGTTGAATCTAGTATGCATGGATAAAACCTATATTGGGTGTAGAAAGTTATGCATGCGAGCAACGCGGTAGCAACAATCAAGGTATGCGAGAATATGCGGCGAGGTCCACACCTCCGGAGGTCCACACCCTCGAGGTCCACACCTCCGAGGTTCACACCTCCGGGGTCCACACCCCTCAACAAGGATGTCCACACCAAAGCACCGAATCACAACCACGATCCGGCTCCCAACTCTCATCCGCGATGTGGGGCCCACCTGCTCCTATCCCCACATCTCAACGGCCACGGGCGGGCTCACACACTCGGGGGGAGAGAAGAAGCACAAGAAAAGAGTCTAGCCGGGTGAGAGATCGGAGGACCGTCCATAACCGGTGGACACGGACTATAGCTATAGGTTTAACACTGCGAGAGGTTGTACAACCGTACCCGCCCGAGTAGAGCCGGAAACGGTGGCCGCCGTCCCAAACCCTACCATACGGCCGGAGTCCAAGTAAGTGGATAGTACCCTCCCGCGTCTCCGAGTCCGGCGCGCCCCCCCCGCCGTAGAGCTCATGCGCCGCCGAGGGGTCCCTCGAAGCCGTGGAACCCTTCCCCCGGCCTCGCCGGGGGCGAAGTCTTCTAAGGAGGAAAGCCGTCTCCCGACACGATCACACCGATCCGCCTACGGGAGGGATGCTATCCACTACGAGTCTCACCCCGCACCCCCCGCCCAATACAAGGCGGGCGGTTTGTACGGTAAGAGTCCACCGAAGCAAGGTCAGCGACGATCGGTCCTTAAGGGCCGAGAGCAAGCACTCACCATCTCCATCCCGTCCGACACGCTGCTCGGGCGAGAGGCCAGATCGCATCTCCCCGAGGTAGGCGTTCACAAATAACCAAACGGCTCGCTCCCGCCAGTAACACATCAAGGAAGAACACACCCAGAACTCACGCTAGAACACACCGAGATCTCCCACGTCTCAGTCCAAACCCAGAGAACCATCCATAATCAAGCAACAAAAGTATGGATAGTTGGTATATGGGACTAGCTAGGGGTCTGTAGCTAGCCCCGAGGTAGGTAAAGCAAGGAATCAGGATATATCAAATAACAAGGCAAGGCTAATCAAATGGCTATGCAATCCATCAAATCAAGTAACATAAATATAGCACTAGCAACTAATAGCATGCATGGGTTCTACATGGTTGGGAGTGACATGACACCGCGCGGTAGTCGTCGTAGAGTAGTAGAGGTTGAGCGTCCTCTCGGGCAAAGTCGGGGTAGTCGCGTCTCCTCAGTCGTCGCAACTCGGATCTTCAACAAGAACACAAGCCTACACGAGATGCGACGTGGAAATAAATAACGAGCATTCATCTAATGCAAAAACATCAATAAGAACCAATTTAGAAGATCCGAATAAACTCCGGAGTAAATACAAGCGAAGACTTGGTTTAATTAATAAAAAATAGAGCAATTGATTTTAAAACAAAAGTAGTTTAAGCAACTAGTTTTATATACTAGTAAACGGGGTAGGATCAAGAGTTAGTTCAAAGTTAGCTTACGGGTCTTACGGCTAAGATCTTAGGTAATCAAGCGCAAGCGGGGAAAGCGGAGAGGCCGAGATCAAGCACTTGCTAAGTTTTAGCTCACGAGAGGATTCAAGCGTTAGCGCAACGGATGATGATAGCAAAGCGAGATTGGAGATAAACTAGAAGAGGCATTATCATGCCAAGATATGCGGCGACAACTGCGAGGATGTGAAAGGATCAACTTGTTACCGATAACGGGTGGTGAAGAGGTAAGGTGTGCTTAAGAGCGCTACAAGGCAAGTACCGGTGATGCGGCAATGTTCATGGCAAGGCGGCTAGGTTGCGGCTCGGGGTTGTCGAGCGTGAAGCCGAGGCCTGCGCTCACGACACGGCCGTCCATCACGTGCGACATCCTGGTTTCAAGCACATGGCATGGTACACGCTTCACAACACGAAGCCAAGTGGAGCGAGAGCGGATATGCACGAAGCGACAAAGAGGGAAGGCAAAGGTGTAGAAAAGGTAGGCGATGAGATAACGGGATAGGATTCCTGTCCGCGTCACGCCAATGGTTAGTTGCGGGGCTCGGCGTCCCAAACCCACATTGGCACGGTGGCGGTAGCGGCCACAAATTCTACACCATGAACGCGGGGTATAAAGGTCTCGGTATAAGGGCAAGAGCAGAGAAAGACAAGATATCAGCGAGAGCCTCGAAATTATGAAACCAACGCAAGTGGTTTCATAATTTTCGGAGCTCCAGATAATTCGTTATGAACTTTTGATGGGGAGAAAGATTTATAAAACATTTATAAAACCTTTGTTAGAACGAGAAAAGGATTTTTAATTTGAAGATGGGATGATGTCGGCATGACGTCACCGTGACGTCATCGTCACGGATGGTGGACCGTTAGGTTCGGTGAGGTTCCGGCGCGGACAAGCCCCCGGGGTCGAGCGTCCGGGCTCGGCAAGGCGGAACGCGGCGGTGCTCCCGCGCAAGGCGGATGCGACGGCGGCGTCAAAGCAAACCGCCGCGGCGAGTCAAAACGGATGGGAACCTATGTTTGAGCAACGCACGCGCGCGACACAACCAAAGCACACGGGTGTGCTAGATCAAGCTCACGCGCGAGCACGAGCAAAGCCCGGCTACGACTCGCTTTGCCGACACACGCGAGGTCCCCGGCAAGCCGAGTTACGGTGCTTTGCGCCACGGCGACGATGGCGACAAACTCTCGCGGCGCGGTGGTGTGGCTCATTGGTGGTGAGCATTTTGGCACTTGCGCACACCTACACGCGAGCGTGGTAGCGGAGTTAGTGCACGCGCACACGTTCGTTCACGCGCACGACGCGGAGGCGTTCGATGGAAACACAGCGCGGCGCAGTGCGACGGAACTGGTTAGCGGCCGAGGGCCTGCCTGCACGTGCTGGGGTGCACGGCGGCGACACGGTAGGTGGATTCCCGCAAAAGACAAGCAGCACGAAGGCCGGACACGGACGGGGATGTTCACGGGGTTGGCTCGATGGTCAACACAAGCAAGCGGGGGTGGTAGCTTGGACGGGCAACGAGAGGCAAAAAGGAAAGCAAGCACGTGAAGTTCTTGGCTTTTACACAAAACGTCGAGCAGGTTCTGGGCATGCCAAGGCTGCACCTCCGACATGCCTTCCAAGGTTCCAGTGGCCAGGGGAAAACAAAGATAGCACGGCTCGACGGCCGGTGTCACGAGCGAGGCAAAAGAAGGGCAAAACGGAGACGATTTGGGGACGTGCTGCTCACCGGCGGGCTCGAGGGGTTTCAAGGTGACGCAGGGAGTCGTCGTGGCCGTGACGGCTTGGCGCAGTGCAGCGCGGGGTGGTCGGTGGTCGCGGTCCAGCTTGCGGACGGCGTCCTTGGTGGTGTCGACTCGAGCTCGGCGGAGAGGAAGCAGACTGGTGACCGCTGTTGGTTCAGGCATTTCAACGAACACGTCGAGGGTGATGTGGAAAAAGGCAGCAGCTTGGTTAGCACATTCCATCGAGCGTCTGGTGTGCGTGCCCGTGGTTAGGGACGAAGGCCGCAACTCGGGGAAGGGCAGCCTTTGTTAGGTTTGGGTCCTGCAAGAAGCGTACACGGCACGAAGGCCGGCTTCAGAGACAGAAGGAGAGCGGCGACAACACATCTCGTGGTGCGGGCATTTCAACGAAGCGGTTGGTATGCAAGGGCGAGGCTTGGATGTGTGCTCACCGTGGGGCATGTCAAAGGTGCGACGGTGCGAGGAGAGTTCGAGGCCGTTCCGAGATGAAGCGGGACCGTCCGGAGATCGTGGTTCGTGGCGTCGACGGCGTGGTTCACTTGGAGGCGGCGTCACGGTTCACGGGCTTGAGAACGCAGTCCAGCGGTGCGCAGGTGTTCTTCGTCCTCCTGGTGCTTGGCGTCGGCGCGGTGACGGGCTTCCTGGTTGCCGCCCGTGGCGTTCTGGTACCCAGCGACGAGGACGCAGCGCTTCCGGTCCCTGGCGTCACTGCGACCCACAACGGCTGCTTCAGCTCGGCGACGTTGCAGATGTGGCAGGCGGCGGGTCTTCTGCTCGGCGTCGACGGCGTACCGCTCCCAAGCGGCGCTTCGGAACAGCGACGACGTGGCGGCGGTGTCCTTGTCCACGGCGGCGGCAGCGACGGGACGCTCGGCGTGGCGAGCTCGATTCCTCTGTTCTCATCTTCTCCTCCTCTTTCTAGTTCCCTCTCTAGCAGCTTGGGTTGATGTGCTGGGGAAATCGAGATGGGGCAAGCAGCGCTGCTGGGTGCGTGGTGAAGGAAAAGGGGTTGCAAGCATGTGATAGCAATTTCTTTTGGAGATCGTGATTGGCTCAAACAATTTGGAGCAGATGGGGTCAACGGAGAAGAGAACAGGAAGGTGCTGTTTGCGTGAGGGGCTTTGCAGCTTGTTGCCTTGACGGAGAAGGGAGCAGTGGCTTAATCATGGGGTGGAAGATCAAAGCGGCACAGCAAGCCGAGAGCCAAGTGCTGCGGCGGCGGTGTAGGAGAGGGCAGGGTAGAGATGAGAGAGGGTGAGAGAGTGGGATGGATATTTAAGGGAAGGAGTTAGGGTTTGATAGATGGGCTTTGAGATGAGCCCGGTGATTTGGGCCGAACAAATTAAGCCCGCGAAATAAATTGGTAATAATTTATTTCGTAGAATTGGAACAAAAGAATTAGACTAATTTTCCGGAATCAAACTAAATAGTCTGACATTAATTTGAAGGGCCGAAAAATATTGACATAATTCAAAAGGAGCTCCCAGATATTTATTCCATATGAATTAGCATATTCTCTGTGATCGAACCGATTGCAAAGGATTAATTTCGAGAAGTCGGAAAAATATTATATAATTCACTTAATAAATTCCATAGCACTTCGGAAGGCTCGGAAAAAGGTTGTGAGCTTGGAGATTAGCGGATCGAGCTGAGGAAGATGTTAGTAGATCAGGCCGAGCTAATTGGCTAGTGTTAGCTCGGGTGCAAAGTTAGTGTTAGTTAAACAAGGTTTAGATTTTAAACAAAATAGTTTTATATTTAGTTTGAATTTGGATATAGTTCAAATTCAAACTCCACACAACTTCAAAATCCAAATAAGATCCATTTGTAAAATCTAACTCACAATTAAACCGTAATTTGAAAATAATTTATATATGGTTTTAATTTGTATGGAATTTTAAGATGAGTGGCTAGCAATTTGGCATAAAATTTGGTAGCACACATGTTCAAACAAAAAGTTTTTAATTTTTGCAAAAAAATTCACACATGGTAAATCATTCAAAATTCTGGTATGTTACACATAGGTACCTAGGGATCATGCATCTAGAGTTTCAAATCAACTCCTGAAACGTAAATGCATAATCATAGCACAGAACAATTGCATAATTTTAAAAGACGGGGTTAATGATCCAGGGCTTGCCTTCGTTGGCAAGGTTGGCCTTGGGCCCTTCTGGACTTGGGTCCAAGTCTTGAGCTACGAACACGTGCTGCAGCTCTTCGTCAGCACCTTCGTCTCCTACTTCCGGCACGAGCGTATATCTACCGTCGGAAAGATCTACACGAGGATGCAAATGCAAGATTTATTTGACAATTTTTAATTTAACTAAATACAATCAATAAATGACAATCATGGGGTGCATGGTTAACCACATTCACCTAGATAAGAAATACATTCAACATACTCTTCCAAAAAGGAACAATATGCATCTCTTTATTAATTATTCTTTTGATAGCAACTGTGTACATATATATGGAAATAATTTAATTTAAATTCACAACAGCAATGGGTTGGTAACATTTTTATTTTTAATAAGTTTTACACACACAAGGTCATTAAAGGTGGGTTGGTGATTTTCTCATTTAATTGACTATTAAGCCTTAAATTGCTTCCAAGGCTTTTATTCATAAAATTAATTAATAAAATTCAGTGAGGTGTGTTATCAAGCACTAAGAATCAAAACAAGGTCACTGCACACACATGCACACTTAGGAGAGTTACAAATTTAATTATATCAAAAATAACAAAAGCTAGCTAGTAAAGCAAGACAAATACACACAAAAATAAATGAGCATCCAAATGATTTAATGTTTCTCACACATGTTATATGGTCCAAAACTAACCTAGGAATGCAGCATATACACCTAGAACTGTTATGAATCTTGACTTATGCAATTATAAAGAAAAACAAGCATATTTCAAGAATAAATATTTCTGATAATTATAAAATTGTGATTTATTCACCAGAGGTGTATTTTGGCATAAATAGACAACATGCAGAAGTTGGGCACAAACACATAATTATTTTTAGCTACAAAAATCATCTAGACAGATTCTACATAAATGGAAAACAATTCATATAAAAAGATTTACAATATAAATTTGTGCAATTTTTGGTAAACTAGCTAGTCAAGGCATAACACACAACATATCAAAAACTTAGCTACAGAGGATTTGTAGATTCTGAGATACAACATATCTTAGTTTTTCACATTTCTATTTTTCATGCAAAAATTATCCGGAAGCAACCTAGACAAGTTGAACAAAAGTTGTAGAGTTTTTCTCCAGGAATCCAACAAAACCGGGTTTGCATTTTTCCGATTTTTCTATGATTTTCTAGAGATTTTACAAAAATCAGCAAAAGTCTTTAACTATTGAAGTTTCTCTTTTGCACCGAGGTCCCTAGAAGTTTAAGATTCCTTACAGAAAAGCCCTCAGTTTGCGCTTAGACCCTCAGAAGGATTTGAGACCTTGCAATGTGGTCCTTGGGGTGCGGCCGACGGCGGTCCGGTGGAATTCCGGCGAGCTCGTCGCTGGTCTTGGCCGGAGAAGCAGCGGGGGAGGTCCACGTGGTCACACGGATGCGATTTGGGGCCGGAGGAAAGGCAGGAGTAGCGCCGGCGAGCGAGCACCGCGGCATCGGGCGGCGGCGGTCGCCGCGAGCTCGCCTCCGGCGAGGCTGGAGCTCGGCCACGACCATCAAACGGTTTGGTCGGCCACTCGCGGCTCGGGACGCTCGAGTGGCGTAGGGGAAAGAGGCTAGGGGCGTCGGTTTGCGGTGGGGATGGCCAGAGGAGGCGGCTCCACGGTGGCGCCGCACTGGCAGGATCGGTGGGTGCTACGATGTGCGCGAGGCGGCATGGAGAGCGGCCAGTTATAGCCAGGAGAGGGAGGTGTGGCTCCAAGCCTTCATCATGAAAGATTCTCGATGTTATTGCTGCGGTACTGCGGTCGTACCTTGGGAGGCGCGCGTGCACAGGCGAAGACCGCAAGAGGACCGGCGGGTATTCAGCGGCGCGGCCGACCGGCGAGGAGGGGAGTGGCAAGTGGCCGGAGAGGACGCCCGCGGGCGCGGCGCATGGACCGACGGGCGCGGGCCCGCCTCGGCTCGTGTACGGCGGCGGAGCAGCACGGCATGGCGCGGCCGGCGCTCTGGCCAGCGCGATGTCGCGGCATGGCAACAAAACTAATTCAACTGGAAGAGGAAAAACTCCAAAAATTGCAACTAAAGTACTCTAAATTGTAGATCTCACTACCCTCTACAACTTTTACAAAGGCTCTAGGGTGTTTTTCTCAACGGATTTTGCACAATCTGCTGCCAAACTTTGAATGGCGCCATGTCTCGGTGAACAGGAGCTGCTGGCAGTTGACCAAGGTTTCCATCTTTTTCCACTCAAAATTTGAAATGCCATTCAACATGAAAGTTGTGTCCCTAGAAAAACTGGACAACTTTCATATTGGTAGATTTTGAAGTGTTTAGATGAAATTTGGAGAACGCGGCAAAAGTTTCGGAGGACGTTCAATGACATTAGGATTTTTGTGGGGTTTGACCGTGCTTTTGACCAAGGGTCGACCACAAGTGTGTGTTGACTTGATTAAGGGGGTCAATAGGGGTTGTCGGCTCGGTTTCGAGGTGATGACCCAGGTTGACCTAGTGTTTGACCAATGTCAGCCGGTTTGACTTGGCTGATTCGGCCTTTAGCGGTAATGACGCTAATTAAAAACCTGGGGCGTCACACTGCGCCTGCTCTGCGGTCAGCTGTGGGTCGTGCCTAGCTGGCTGACCTGCACCTACGCGAGCACACGAGTTGCTGCATTGCTAAGGCCGGTCTCAATGGAGAGGGTCATCACACATTTACCAAGACTGTAATCTTAAGAACTGTACCAATTGAGAGTCATGGTGACGCTCTCATTCCATGACATTTTCCCTCCTCACTCTTCATAAATTTGCTGATGTGGCATGAAATTTAATGCTCCTGACCCTCTTATGACACTCTCCATTGAGACTGGCCTAACTGCCAGGTCCTACCGGAGGTGAAACCGCCCAGAGTGGTAGGACCAGGGTGACATCAAGCTAAAGTCAGCAGTTGACTTATTTGCGCTCTCCTGTGATTTGCGATATCTCCTTCATCCCAACTCCAAAGCAGTCAAGTAATATATTCATTTCAATCGTCTCGACAAGCCCGTCGCAATGGTGCAATCCAATTTGGCACTTGAGAATGTTCATGATGGCGCTCTCTATATGCCATTGGATCACTTGCCCTCAAATGTATCATTTCATACGTATTTCGGTGTCTCCTCCAACAAAGTAGAGAAACAATACCACTTATGGAATTTGTTAGTATAAACCCCTATTATAGTGTTGATGCTCACATTTAATGTAGTTTACACAGAAGTTGATAGGCCTAAAAGTAGTACTTAACAGCCGTCAACATCGAGCACGACCTTGGTGGTGCTCCATGGCAGATGATGACGGTCGGTCGATGAGGGCCGCTTCTCGGAGAGGATCATAGAGATCGACTGCCATCGGCCGATGAGGATGAGAGAGGATGATGGTGCTTGTACACGACAGTTCCACGACCTCTTGCTGACTTGCGAGGGGTGCGATGTTTCAGAGGTACATGATCTTGGATTTCAATTTGTTCCACAAACTCCAAATCATCAGAGAATGTGTCAATTGACACTCGAATGCGGCTCTGCTCTGCCTCCTATTCATCAGACAACTTTGGATCCTTTCAGAACCTATGTGCGTCTGAGGACCGGTGGTGGATGGTTGCTACTTAGTGATGAGTGATTGACAATGTTGTGTTAACTCACTCTTATTCTAGTATTGTAGGTGAAGAACAAGCATAAAAGGTCTATACTATGAAAATGGTATAGTATAAAAAGAAAATGCGATCTTTTTCCCGATTTTCCATTTACCATTTTAGACTATGGAAATGGTATATTATAAAAAATGCGAGCTGAATCAAAAATAAAAAAATAAATGTATTTATGTGTCAAACGATTTTGATTTTCAATCTACAACAGTTACAGTAGTTCGTCACATTAATCGGACCTGAATTTAAGCCCGAATGGGCTATATGCATATCTGTGACAAAAATTCGCAAATCCTCGCAAATGGTGCATCGTTTATGATGTTCTCGGAATTTGTCGTGAAAAATCTGTCACAGAATAAATAGTTTGCTGTAGTGCTCCTTGGAGGCTTCGTTCTGCAGGGGCATCCTCACTTTTCCTCCGTTGGCTTCGTGTTGTTAGACGTTCGGTGATGTGTGTACATTTTTTGTGTACTTTCTCTAGCAGGTTCAACCCTCTTGGGTCATGTGTTTGTGCGTCGGTGGCGCTTTGGGTTCCTGTTGTTTTAGCTTCCTTTGTTGTTGGTCGTGTTATTTCCAGTTGCTCTGCGCTTCAGAGATTTTCTTGAAGTTGCGTTCTTGTAACTCTCTTCCGCTTAATAAATACATGCTATGCACGTTCTTTATTAAAACTTGACCTGCGAGGGGTAAGACCACCCCACGGGCATTGTATTAAGAAAGAAGACATTTCTCACATGGGTCGAGAAAATTTTTGAATCTCTACCCCATCCATACACAACGGTACCGCAGCTCACGTGAGATCAGGTCGACCTATGTTTTGGTGTGAAGCAGACGAGACAATTTTTTTTACAACAGCAGTTAGCAGACAACCGGAAGGGCCACAACAGCCGCTCAACCACCGCACACGAGTGTGTCTGCTCCGGATGAATCCCCGGTGCGACACCAAATTCGTCGCCATATTGGTCCGTGCCTTCAATATGTCGAATCCTAGGCTTAAGATACAGTATATCCAATTAGTTGGGTAGGATATAAATTATGAGAAATTATATATGTTGCTGCGGATTTGGTTTGAGTTATTTGTTTATTATTTTTCAAAGTGTACAACGATATCGATATCATATAGGCCTCGGATATGAAAGCATTAGTGCAGGATGTAGAGATGACCCCCTCTCGTCCTGTGCTCCGCTACAAATACACCCACGCACTGAGCCCCGTCCTCGTCCAACTGTTTCCCCTCTCTCTTTCTCTCCCTCCCATGGCCGCCGATCTCGCTGCGAGGACGTGCCGGGTCTCCGCCATGCCTCCAGTTTTGCTCATCATCGTTATCCTCCTGGCTGCCGTCGCCACGCTGCCGGCAGCCACCGCCGAGATGCCGCGGCTGGTGCACCGGCCCAAGGCCGACGGGTCGCTAACCGTGCTCGCCGTCGGCGACTGGGGCCGCCGCGGGGCGTACAACCAGTCCCAGGTTGCCACCCAGGTAATAAGCGCGCGTGCACGCTCACCATATACGCCAGTGTTGGCGTTTGTGAACTCTATAAGGTGTTCTTCGCCTCCTTCATTTCTTGGCGCTGACACTACTACATGCCTGCACCTGCACGCGTACTTCATTTCTTGAACCTGACACTATACCACATGTCCACTTTTGTTTGCAGATGGGGATAGTAGGGAAGAAGATGGACATCGACTTCGTCGTTAATGTCGGCGACAACTTCTACGAGAGCGGCCTCACCGGCGTCCACGACAAGGCCTTCGAGGAGTCTTTCACCCACATCTACACCGCCAAGAGCCTCCAGAAGCCCTGGTACACAGGTACACCAGCCACCCACTGTCAACCTCACTTTATTTACTGTCCCAGTTCTCTGAAGCAAATTCAAAATCCTAATTTGGGCTCTGTGTTCCATGCAGTTCTCGGCAACCATGACTACTGGGGCGACGCGCTCGCGCAGCACAGCCCCGTCCTTCGCAAGCTCGACAGCCGGTGGGTCTGCATGAAGAACTTTGCCGTCAACGCAGGTGGGCACGCCAAAGCAAAGTGCTTCATCTCCAAACACCATAACTCAGCAGCCAAAAGCTTACATCTGTACAGACATTATTGACATTGTCCAAAAGCACTGCTTAATTCATACACTGAGATGTTTTCTTGTTGCTGGACAAATTGAAGAGGTTGCGGATTTCTTCTTCGTCGACACGACGCCCTTCGTCCTCTGGTACTGGAAGGACCTTCGCAGGAAGTATGATTGGAGAGGCGTTGCTCCTCGTGAGACCTACATAGCAAACGTTGTCAAGGTAAATGTAATTGCAATTTTGTTACCTGAATCCATGCTCTACCATGCATGTTTGCGAGTAATTAATCCCATAATAAAAAAAAAAGTACTTCACCGATCATCTCTGAACTTTAAGGATCTGGACGCTGCGCTGAAGCAGTCGAATGCGCCGTGGAAGGTCGTCGTCGGCCACCATGCCATCAGAAGCGTCAGCCGGCACGGCGACACCGAGGAGCTCCTGCAGCTGCTCCTCCCAACTCTCAAGGTATTTGGTTCAACTTATAATGGCATTAATATTATACTAGTCTTAGAAAAATTAGATAATGCTTCTGGCTACAATTTTCACGGCCAAAATGCAGGCCCACGGCGTCGATCTCTACATCAACGGTCATGACCACTGCCTCCAGCACATCAGTAGTAGGGACAGGTCAGCCAGCCAATGACATGTCTCTCATGCTAAAACCACACTGCAGGCATCTACATCTCTCTGTCATCATCATCATCATCTCACCATAAAAACTAAAAACAAAATGTTTCTACTCCATATGATCGCAGCCCGATTCAGTACCTAACAAGTGGCGGCGGGTCTAAGGCGTGGAATGGCGTCTTCACGCCCAACTCCGACAAGCTGGAGTTCTTCTACGACGGCCAAGGGTTCATGTCGCTGCGCCTGACCAAGGCGAAGGCGCAGGTCGCCTTCTACGACATCACCGGCACCGTCCTGCACACCTGGGTGCTCACCAAGGGCGCGCACTAGTAGCGATGAGCTAAAGATCAAGCTATAGCATCTTGTGTTGATTATTGTTTGGTTGATCATAAAGTGTTGTTGCCTTTTTTTTCCAACTATATAAACCTGATTGTGCGAATATGATGGAGGGAATTAACTCCGAAGATGTGAAGGAGTGAACTATATATTTCTCGAATTGAATGGATCGCTTTTTCATAAAATAAACAAATAATGCACACTCAAAGGCATAGAAATTGACAACAAAATATAGAATTAGGAGCTCATAGAGAAGTGATTATGTGGCTGAAGGTGATTCTCTTTGATTCTCTAGTATAAACTTTTAAAATCAAGATAGATAATAAGTTTATAGAATTAGGAGAAGCTACTTTTTTCAGCTCATAGCCTCTTAGTTCATTTTAGAGAATCACTTCTCCGAAAAACTGATCTTTGGTAGAGGTCATATTGGAATCAGCTCAGAGAGCTCCTACTGGAATCAACTCCGAGGGCTCTTACAACTGGTGGTGAGATACCAAAGCAATACTCCTTCCATCATAAATTAGTGTTTTGGGTTTTCTAGGGAATAATTTCTTGTATAATTATGTCTAGATACATATCATAAGTTAGTTATCTAGAGATGTCAAAACCATTAGTGTTTTGGGGAACGAGGGAGGTAGTAGCATGTACTAGTTTAAGATAGGAGAACACAACATTTTATATATATGGTATATTTATATCATGGATTAGTTGGGATACTCACATATTTATTCTTACCTTCCAAAATATGTCAAATTCTAGCCATGAGATATATCCGATAGTTGAATAGGATATGAGAGAACAAAAAAATATGATACTACGGATTTTTAAGAAGCTGTTCGTTTGAGCCATTATTGATTTAATATTCAAGTGTACAACGATACCATAGCCTCGAGAGATATCAAAGCAAAGTATAAGATAAGAGAGCCCACTATTTTCTACGGTACAATTACACCAAGACCTCGTTGGATACCCACATTTTTATTCATTCATTCCAAAAAGATACTTTCTAGATAGCCTCGAGATATATCTAACAGTTGCGTAGGATAGGAGAGGATATGATCATGACACTTTATATTTGTTCAAGTTATTGTTTTGGGCCCGTTTTTATTTATTATTGAAGAAGCATACGTTTTCAGAGCCACATATATGTTCATGATGTGTCTTTCTATATAACAGACACACATTGAAACATACTTATGAGTTACAACACAGATATGCAAGACCTTTGTTCCCTCATCATGGCACTTGTCAAGATTAGTAGAACGAGGCTTGCCTACTTGACGGTGTCCTTGTTCCTAGTTCTTGTGACCATGGCATCTACCCCGCAATCCATCGAAACTGAATGTAGTGCACATCTCAAGTTCTACTTTGCTCTCTTCATTATTCATTAGAGATTAGACTGTTCAAATTGATTACCGAAATGCACATGTATTGTGCTGCTTGTGTAGGCTTGGACTGATGGTATGCCGTCCATGTCGGCTGCCTCCTCCTCGTCGGGGTAGAATAAACTTCTTCACACGCCCTACTCTAGGGAACACTCACTACTAGAGAATCGCACATATATCACAGGTCCGATTTTTCATTTGTACCGGGTATTTTTGCCACCGGTACAAATGATAGCATTTGTAGCGGTTGGATCCACCGAACGGTACAAATGTCCTCTCACAAAGACTCGTCGGGGCCTGATTCAACCCACCTGGTACAAATGCCTCACATTTGTATCGATTGGTGGCTCCGCCCGGTACAAATACGAGGCCAGCACACTTGTACCGGGTGAAGCCACCGCACCGGGGCTGAATTCAGCCCGGTACAAATGCTCCTCGCACCCACGCGTCGTCTGGACGGCCGTCACTTAGAAAAATTCTGCTCATCTCTTTTTCCCACTCTCTCTTATCCTTTGGTTCTTACCCCTCTCTCTATCCTCTAGTTACTGTGGTATCTCACTCACCTCTCTCGTCTCTTCATTGCGCAAACCGTCGGCAGCGCGGGGCGGGTCGGTGCGGGGCCAGGCCGCCGGTGCGGGGCGGGTCCTGCGCGGGGCCAAGCGGTCGGCGCGGGGCTCGCGACCTCCCGGCGCGAGGCGCGCGGCCACCGGCCAGGTGGGCTCCGGTGCGCAGTCGGGCTTCTTGGCGCAGGGAGAAAGAAGCCCCTCTTAGCACAGGGGCAAGTTGTTCTTCTCTTTCCCAAATGTTTTTGATATTCTTGTGATTATTGATGTACTGTTGTGATTATTGATGTGTTCATGTAAATCTTGATGCGGATTTGTGATTGCAAGTGAATATGATTGTGAGTGAATAGGTGATTGTGAATCTGTGTGTATGAACGTGTGATTGAGAGTGAGAAGTAGAGAGAAGAAAAAGAAAACAGAGAAAAGAAAAAATAAAAAGAAAAAGGAGGAGGGTAACGGACGGTGGCTTCATTCAACATTTGTATCGGGGCGGGGATTCCACCGGTACAAATGCTCCCCCACATGCTTTGTACCGGTTCAATACCCGGTACAAATGAGAGTTATGAACCGGCACAAATGCTTGTTTTTCTAGTAGTGATTGTAACGTTGTGACTGTGGCCATACGTGTAACACACAGGACTACCATTTCGGTGGCTACTGGCTATTGCAAACAAGGCTATCACCCAATATGTTGCTTCCATTAGCAAAAGGTTGTGTAAAGCATCTATCCACCTTGTGCAAATTAAATAACAGATACGCTTTTAATCTTTCTGGGAACAAGTGCTCTCCGGTGTATCTCGCTTCCTACTATTAGTAAGTTCGATGTACTGGGTCACACGGAGTATGATTGAAGGTTTTCCTAAAAAGGTATAATCGAAGGTTACATGCTCAGAGATTATTGCTCCTAATAGGTACAACAATTTTCAAGAAATCATTAAGGAGTAAAATGTTTAGGGAAAAAACAAAAGGTCAAAAGAACCCATAGACTACAATAGAACGTGCAAAAGGCAATAAAAGGTCAAAAAATAAATTGTGCTAGTTCCATATTTTAAAATTATTATACTTGTTGTTCATCATTGGAGAAACCCTAGGTGAGGATTCCTAACATCTACCCCCTAGTTTTGTTGAATTGATCATCGCACATTTTTTAATGGAAAAGTTACAGATTATTCTCCTCAAGTATAATCAAAATCTGGATAGTATTTATTGATTCGATTTCCCCCCTAAACTATGATATTTAGTTCAATTTTCCCCTTAACACAATTTGTCTTTGTTTCTCCATGCACAAGTGAAATTTTAAGTTCAAAATTTGCAAGTTTATTTCTGACAATATAAGATATGTTAAAAAAATATATCATGAATTTTTTATCACTATTTTGATAGGTAAGGTATTTTAGTAATATAATTTATCCATAAGATACAAACCAATGATGAAAAATTGTCAATTGTTTTTAATATATATTATGCTGTCCACAGCCACCCTACAAAGTCTCATTCAACTTGTATATGGAGAAACAAAAATGAAAATTGCATTATGGGGTAAGTTGAAACAAATAGCATAGTTTAGGGAGTTATCTAGACTTTTGCTATACTTGAAGGGAGCAATTTGAACTTTTTCCGTTTTGAATTTTCATATAGAGGAAACCGGTTAGGGCATTGTTCACCCAAATGTTACCATGTGGTTTTCTCCTGATCTCTAATCACTCACTAAAGAGTATGTCAAACCCCTAATACTTAATTTTTTGGATTTGAGTAGATAACATTAATAAATACAATGATTTTCTCATAACTTTGAAACTTTTGCTAAGATCCTATAACTACCAAGATGATTAGTGTAGGAAAATAATTACTTTTCAAATTTAAGATAAATGAACATAGATTAAATAATTTGTTATGCATTTACATTGATTACATCTTTTGCATAAGTTTATATGGTGCATCCGAGGACAATTTTTGTCGTATAAAACATTATTGAGAAGTCAAGGACGAGATTTTTTTACTTACACAATATTATATATAAATTAAATTCTACCTCTAGAATGTGGATTTAAATTGATTTAAATACCTACTCTATTTTTTGAGAGGTTAAATGACTAAATTCTAAATCTGCATTGTTTATATTACTCTTTTATTTAAGTTTATTGATGAGCGGATAACTCTTGCCATAATTATTATAATTTAATTCATATGTTGTCTAAGTTCTACCTACCAAAACTTATATATATATATATATATGCATGTTTATTCATATTTCATGGTCAAATCTCTAATGGCAACCTTATATTTTGGTGAGTTCGATTAGAATTGATTTCATTGGTTTTCAATTTAGAAGCTAGTAATTTCTTAGTTTTACCTTTTCAAGATTGCTTTTTTTCCATCCATTGTGATTTCTAACACTAAAAAACCTCAATGAGCAACCAACTAGAAATTTAAAAACATTCTTTGTGACACCTCCTTGATCACTAGCCATTACAAAAGTATGACTATGCTTAATTTCAACAAATTTGGAGGAAATTCTACAAGTTAGCCATGAAAATCATCAAAACAAACATCATGTTTCATGCTTGAGAACTAACATTTGTTGATCTAAGGAGAAAAGAAAAACAAAATAAAAAATTGTGAAAATAAAAGGAAGGAAAATATGAAAAGATAAAATAAATATCGTAATTATGCATTTATACTTCTTTACTTGAAAATAAATGATTTGCTAGATCATAACTTCTTGTTAATATCATTCTTATTTTTCCTTTGCTGCTGGAAAATATTGGAGATATTGCGGAGTTCTTCTTCGTCGACACTACCCCCTTTGTCCTCAAGTACTGGACCGACCTTAGCAGGAAGTATGATTGGAGAGGCGTTGCTCCCCGTGAGACCTACATAGCAAACGTTGTCAAGGTAATGTTATTGCAGTTTCGTAACCTGAATGCATGCCAAAAAGTACTTCATCGATCATCTCTGAACTTCAAGGATCTGGACGCCGCGCTGAAGCGGTCGAATGCGCCATGGAAGATCGTCGTCGGCCACCATGCCATCAGGAGCGTCAGCCGGCGACACCAAGGAGCTGTCTAGGTTTGGAGCAAATGTGGAGCACATGTGGAGATGTCTAGGTTTTGAGCATCCGACGCGGTAACTTGCTCCAAACTTTCTCAAATGTTTATCGCAGCCTCCACATGCGATAACAAGACACCCCGACAAGTTTCGTGATTTTTCGACTTCGTTTGGATTTTATATAATTAAAAAACAGTTGTACCACGCCTGGACCGTCGTGTTACGTGGACAAGGACTTCGAAATTTCGGGTGAGCTTTGGGACACGGCCTCAAAACACACTCCCCGACATGAATATCATTTTTCGAACGCCTAAGTTTCATTATTTCACGCACCTGCAGTTCAAATTTGAATTATGCCGGAAAATTCAAGTGAACGAAAATAATTAACGAAATATAGCTAAATGGCTCAAAACATCCCCAAGTTTTGAAGTTGAGATGTAGTTATAGTAGGAAGGACCCACAAAAAAGTTGAAAGGAAAAAAAAACAAAAATGCAAAAATTCTTTCCCAACAGCCTTGTGATGTTGTTGGCAAAGTGTCTTCGCCAACAGCTTTAATACCGCAGCTGTTGGCGAAGTCTGGCGCAGTAAAAAAATAAAAAAGGCTTTGCCTTACCCTAGAAGCCCTCTCCCTCCACACACACACACGACACCCACCCACACACACACACGCGCGCCGCCGGTCCCGCCGCCCACCCCGCGCGCCGCCGGTCCCGGCCCCCGCCGCCGCCGCCGGTCCCGGCTCCCGCCGCCGGCGGATCCGCCCCCGCCCGGCGCCGCAGCGGCCCGCGCCCCGCTCGGCGCCGCGGTGGGCCCGCCCCCGCCGCACCGCCCCCCGCCCCGCCCGCCCGCGCCGCCCCCCGCCCCGCGCGCGCGGCGGCGCCGCCCGCCGCGCCGCCCCGTGCCGTCCCCGCCCGCCCCTCCCCCGCCGGCCTTGCTGCGCCGCCGCCCCGCGCCCCGCCGGCGGATTCGACACTAACTACACTTCTGCAGAAGGTAATTCGATGATACTCCACCTTTCGCTGAATCCTGTCAGATTGGGTAGTAGGGAGGTAGCTAAGCTCTCCACTTGCAGGTGAGTCGCCAATCCTTCTTGCCACTGATGCCATGGAGGACAGGACGGACAAGTTTCTGCTAGGTTGGTTGGCTGGGTACTTGGGTTTAGCTCATGGAGAACCATGACGATGGGTCTCTGCTCTGAGATGTGGTCTTGCACACCTTGTGATCTGGGGGTCCTGGCCTCCCTAGTCCATTCGTGCTCAGTACTTAACTGGATCAGGCCGCTGTTTGCTCTGCTAAACACAAATGGTACTGCTGATGGTGTGCTTGTTTGGCATTATGTTTTATCACAGCAAACCTCACACTTGTTGTTCTTCTTAACTATTGTTAACATTGTTCAATTTTCTGCAACAGTGAGCTAATAAGTATCGTTCAAGTGCTGTTTTAAACATCATTGTTTGATGAGATGCTTTCATTGCATACGTTGTATGAATCCATATAGCTTGTGTTTGCTTCAATTTTCTCAATATTTTCTTTGCACATGTTGCATGTTCGGATCTGGCCGAGGCGACCCCGAAGCGGTGAGCAGGAGCAACCCTGTCTACCTTACTCTTGTTTCTTAGACGTGTGAACCATGGTGTGCAGATCTGGTGGCTATGTTGTTTGTGCGCCCCTCTTGCTGCTGTTTTGGATACATTGTTCCTTGACCTGATCCGTGGGTACTTTCTTCTGTTGCAGGTCTAGAGATGACCATAGAAACGGTGATCTAGGCCTTGGATTGTTCCACCAATTCCTGACGTGATCAGTGAGGAGGATAAGGTAATCGCATCCACTATGCTTACTGTGCTCCTGTTTTCTAGCACATGTTCTGTGGTGTGGTGTTTCTAGATCTACTTACTATAGACCCTTGGAGCACGTGTTCTGTGGTGCTTGTTATGGTGTTTGCTACCACATGTTCTGAGCATAGGTCATTCACATTTTTTGAGGCAATCACTAGGTTTTTTATCACCCTCTATCTATGTCAATTTCCTTATAGTGGTGGAAGTGCTCTGGTTGTGTCTGATTTAAAGTTTCTGCATGCTATGTGTCTTTTGTGCCTCCAGGGCACCACGAGGCTATAAGGGTGCTTCTATCCAAGGGTGTTCCTGTGGATCCTATCAACCGTCGTGGGACGCCCTTTGTCGGTGCGGAATGTGGTCCCGACACTAACCAGTAATAAGCGCCAAGGTCTATCCCTCAATGGTCGATGCTAAGCAATAGGAGACACAGAGTTTATCCTGGTTCCGGCCGCGGGGCCGTACGTCCAGCAGTGGTGTGCTCAAGGCACTATATTGCTCAACACTGGGGGTGCTCGTAGTGGGGCTGCTACAAGCAAGGCGGGAGAGGAAGCATGGCTTCCAAGTCCCTAGTGTAGTGGCTGAAGATGTTGTGGGAGAATTGGAGAGCAAGTGCGTGGTGCGACTTGTCTCGTGTTGTGTTCTGTTGGGCTCTGTTGTTCGTGTGTGATCTGTCTGTCCCCCGCGGCAAGGGGGTTCGTCCTCCTTTTATAGACCAAGGAGAGAGCGAATCACATGCGGGCCGCGCTATTTAGCTACGTGAGGGAGCGTGATGTGCTATGCTGTAGAGTAGGCGGCCGCCCAGGCGATCCTTGCAGCGATCCGGCCATCATGGCATATCTTGTACCCGAACAGTGGCGGCCTCGAGGGTAGAAGAGCAGCGGACGGCTGTGATGTCTTCAGATAGGCTCGAGGGAGTTGCTAACGTCGGCCCGTACGGAGCAAAGTGGCAGGTAAGGCGGCGTCCCGTTCCAGCACGCTCCACAGTGCTGGAGTTGTTGCCACAGCGCCTGGCGTGCGCCCGTACTGGCGGGGGCGGCAGCCATACCGTTAACAGTGGCAGGGATGGCGTCCCACCGGCCTAGCGCCTCCACCTAACCCTGTAAGGTCACGAGAAAAGCAGATCGAGGGTGCGGGCCGGCCCCCCTTCGAGGGCTCGGCGCGTTGGCCGTCGCTTGGAGCGGGCGGCGCGGCGTCACGGGACCCGGCACCGGCCACGCCGCACGGTCCCCCCCCCCCCCCCCACGGTGGTGGGGATGGGCTCCCCCACGGGGAGTTGGTGCGGCGGCACCGGGGCGCGAGCCCCAGGCGCATGATGGCGCCGCCTCGCCGATGTCAGGGCATTAAATGCCCACGTACGGGAGCAGGCGTGTGCGCGCGGAGTGCCCTCGAGCGAAGCGGACCCCGTTCGAGGGCGGAGCGGACCCTCGAGCGAGGCGGAGCCTGCTCGAGGTGGGCCTCTGGGGCCTTCGCGGCGTGGGCCATGTCCTGCATGGTTAAGCAAGGTGTGCTTGGCTTTGGCTTTGTTGCGGGTTTTAAGTGAGGGTTTCCCAGTTGTTTAAGGGGACCCCTAGGGCTGTCCCCGACAGTAGCCCCCGAGCATCTGTGGGTTTGCCATTGAGGCTCCCACAGATGCTGGAACCTACTGATAGGACGTTCTTCCCTCCTGGTCTTGCGAACGCTTTCCGTGGGGCCGCGTCAACGGACCCGCGGGTCTAGCCCCCGAAGCCCTGCAGGAGCATTGGCGCTCCTGTAGGGGTTAACCGCGAGACTTGGACAGAAGGTGTGGTACATGTTTCAACCGGCGTCGGCAATGTCTCAGCCGGCTTCGGTGACGCACGCGCCGCTGGCATTATCCCCGGCGGGTGCAATCCAGGAGGTGTAGCCGTGCGTCAAGCCCCCGAGCCTGGGCCCATTCAAGGCGATCGGGTAGAGCTTTGCGACTTGTTTTTTAACGCGCCCTCGCCGTCCCTCCGCGGGACGGAGGGTGAGGTTTCCGCAATTCCCATCGGTCGGGTCGCGAATTGTGGATTCCTCGTTGAGCTGTTAGTGGGTGGTTCGAGTGGACGCCCATGCCCCGTTCGATAAGGGTAGGCTGCGTGGTCCGGAGACACGTCCATTGAAGCGCTTGCGTGGGTTTGCTAGGTGGGGCTCGGTCCCGTTCGCTAGGGACCGAGGGCGCGGAAGCTCTCCCTCGGTGGGATCCCCCGACTAGGCGCCCTCGGCGGCTCTCGAACACGACATGTGGGGCACCCTCGAGCTGGCGGGCTCGAGGAACGGCTCGAGCTGCGCGTGCCCTCGTCGTCCACGACTGCGGCGATGCGGGGCACCTGTTCGAACCCGTCGAGGGTCAGGCTTCGAACCCCTGATCAGTAGGGCCGTGCGGGGGTAGCGCACGGGCGGCCCCGTCTTTGCATCCGCGACCATCGAGGGGCACTGGGGCGAGCCGGCCCTCAAGGCGGCGATCGCAAAAATGGTGCGGGGCGGCGCCTAAGCGCTCCCGGCCTGGCATCTGCGCTCCTTCGAGGGGCCTGGGCGAGCCAGCCCTCGAGGCACTGATCAGTAACACGGCGCGGCATGGGTGCTTTGCGGTGCCCGTTCTGTTTCAAACGGGCCCCGAGGCGACCTTCTCACGCTCGTACCCTTTCGAGGGTTGAAATCTTCCCGAGCCAGGAGCCGTGCCGCTCGAGGATTCTCCTTACTTTGTAAGGGAACCGGGCCATTAAATGCTCCACGAAGAGGGCCGCGGTTTTGCGTCGCGGGCGCGCTTTTTAGGCGTTGCGGCCGCGCGCGCGCATGGTGGGCGGCGTGGGCGGGGCGGATGTGACCGCCTGCCACGGTCCCTGCTATTCTTCGCCGTGATGATGGCCTGTTCGCGGTGGCGTGGCCGCCGCGGTCGTGGTGGGACCCCCCCCGTCAGCGAGAGAAAAGATTCCCTGCAGTTAATGCGCGCGGGACGTCCGCCCCGGAGAGCACGCCCACTGCTTATAAATCTGAGGGGAGGGAAAACGGCGGTTTTTTACCTTAGCGCTCCGCCGTTCTTGCCCCTTGTGCTCTCGCCTTCGTTTTGCTCTTGCCACCGCGCGCCTTCGCCATTAGAGCTCTTCTCCTTCTTATTGTCCTCCGCTCTCGCATCCCTTGTCCTTTCTCATGGCACCGCTTTCGCCCCTCACGATCCTCGACCCGTACGCCTGGGAGCGGTCGTCGGTCACCCGGCTGGCCCTTGGCAATTTGGTCTCCGCCGGCCAGTTGGCGGCGAACGAGGAGGGCCGGCCGGCGGAGTGGATTGTGCCGCCGGCGGGGGACCAAGCGCCCAACCCGCCGGAAGGCTATGTGGTGAGCTTCATCCGCTTCCATGAGCGCGGCTTCGCCGCACCGGCGAGCCGCTTCATGCGGGCGCTGTGCCACCGCTACGGCGTGGAGTTACATAACTTCACGCCGAACGCGATTTCGCAGGCGGCCACGTTCGTGGGCATCTGCGAGGGGTATCTAGGGATCCCAGTCAACTGGGAGATCTGGATCCACCTCTTCCGCGCGGAGCTCTTCACGCAGCCCACGACGGAGCAGAGGACCCGCCGCGCGGTGCGCGCCGGCGGGATGTCGCTCGCCCTGCGGGCGCAGTTCAAGGACGACTACATCCCCTGCACCATGACGACGAACAACGCCGGCTGGGAGCGGGGATGGTTCTACCTACGCAACGCCGAGCCCGGCCTCCCCGCCTACACTGGTCTGGTGCTCCGGGAGAAGCCCAACTCCTGGGGCCACGGGGTGTCCACGCCCCAGCATCGGAGGGCGGCCGGGACTCGCTCCTGGCCGCCCTGAAGAACCTGGCGACGCGCGGGCTGACCGCGGCGGGCTTCCTCGCCTTCCTCCACCACCGGCGGGTCGTGCCTCTGATGGAGAGGCCGCTCTGCATCTACGAGACGATGGAGGAGGCGGACCTCGTCGCGCTGGTGAGGTCACGGATGCTCCCGACCCCCTCGAGCGGGGGTATGCGCTCACCCGGGCGCGGAACGCCGTCGACACCCGGATGCTGCGCCAGGATCGGTCCCCATGGGACCTCGAGATGCTCCCCACCGGCCCGCTGGTGACTATGACTCTTAGCCCTGTTTTTGTTCTTGGTGTTGCCTCTGGCCCCTGACGCCCCCTTGACGTTCTTGCCTGCAGCTGGTGACCTTCAGCGCCGCGAAGTCCGTTCCGCCCACCCCTGACTCCCACGTGCTTGGCCGGGCGGCGCAGCAACGGGAGCGGGAGCGGACGACGCGCAAGAGGGAGCGCGCGAGGCGGCATCGCGAGCGCGCGAGCGGCGGAGCGAGGAGTACCGGCGGTGCGAGGGAGCCGGGGCTTTCCTCCCCGGGGACCGAGGGAGTACTCGTCCTCGGAGGAGGACGAAGAGGAAGAAGGCCGGGGGCGGGGCCCTCTCGATAGGTGGGAGCCGCGCCCCCGTCGCCGGAGCCGGCTGCGGCGGCAAGGGCGGCATCGCACGGGGCGGGCGCGGCAATCGACAACGGGAGCGGCGCGAGCCGCGGAGGTGCGGCACGAGCCGCGGAGGTGCCGGCGCGCGCCGCGAGGGCGCGCGTGGCAAGCGCACCGCGCGCGCGGGCGGGGCCGCGCGCGCGGCGGAGATGTCGGGGAGGCGCGGCGCGGCCGCGCCGGGCCACGCCGGCCTCATCCACCGAGGCCTCGAGGAAGAGGAAGCGCGCCTTTTCCTCTTCGAGGTAAGGGGCTCGTTCTTCTGCGGGGTTTGTTTTTTTGGTGCCCAGGCGTTCTGATTCTTTGCTTGTGCTCGTGCAGGGTGGTGCCAACCGTGCCTCCCCTCGCGCCGGCTAAGGTGCTGAGGGCGGACGCGTCCGTTCCCACCCGGCGGCGCTCGTCGAGGGCGCCGCGGGCGGGGGCGAGCACGGCGGCGGCGGGCGAGAGCTCGCGGGGGCCCGGGCGAGGCCTCGAGGCCTCGGCCGGCGGATCGGCCCCGCCGCGGCGCGCGGCCGGTGGTCGTCGAAGAGCGGTGGGCGCCGGTCGTGGCGGAGACGCGGCCGCGGCGGCGGCGTGATGGAGACGCGGCCCGCGGCGGTGGGCGTGATGGAGACGCGGCCGCCGGTGGGCCGCCGCGACGGAGGCGCGGTCCACGGCGCCGGCCGCGGCGGAGGCGAGCGGGCGGCGGTGGGCGAGGAGGGCGGCGGGCGCCCGCGGTCGCGGAGGCGCCGCCGGAAACGATGGCCGCGGCCCCGCGTCGGGCGCCCGCGGCTACGGAGGCGCAAGTGGAGGCGCCGGCGGAGGCGGCGCGGGGGCCGGCGCCCGGCCGGCGGTTCCGGGCGGCGGTGGTGGAGATCCCGGACGACGACTCCCCGCCGCTCGGGTGGGATCGGTGGGCGAGCTTCCCCACGCTCTCCCGGGGTCCCGGGAGGGGGCCCTCGTGAGGCGGCGCGAGGGCCACATGGTGGCGGGGGGGCCGAGGGCACGGCGCCGAGGCCTCGTCTTCCCGCGCCGGCCACTCCGCCCGGGTGGAGGGGACCGCTGGCGACCCGCCTGCGTTCGCCGACGCCCAGGGGTAGCAGGAGCTCTGGGGAGAGCTCCGCAGCCACGGCGCCGTGCTCAACCGGGTGTTGAACGAGGCGCTGAGGATCCACGGCAGCCCCGCGTGGCGCGTCTTCCAGGTGAGTTGACCTTGTTTGCTTTTCCTTTTTCCTCGTCTTTGCACACATTTTTCGTGGCTTGATGCTTATGGGTCTTGACTTATTGGTGACATGAGCTCGAGCACCACGCCCGCGAGAAGTACGGCGCCTTCGATCAGGTGACCGCCGAGCTTCATCAGCTCCGGGAGCGATGTGGCGCCTTCGACACGCTCGCCGACGCCCTCAGGACTCCGGACGGCTGGTTGTCGTACCGGCCATGGCCTTGCGCGATCAGCTCCACGAGAGCTCAAGGCAGGACCCGGCGCATCCCTCTAGCCTCGAGCGGGTCTGCACAGCCCTCATCGACCAGGATGAGGCGCTGCGGCAGGCGCGCTCGGACCTGGAGAAGATGCGCACGCTGGCGGCTAACTGGGAGGCGGAGGTGGCCGGCGTCCGCAACGAGAGCCGGGGGCTTCGCTCGTCGCTCGAGGGGGCGCGGGCGCGGCGGGCGCCGGGCCGAGGAGCGGGCGCGCGCGCTCGAGCGAAGGCCAAGGAGGCCGACGACTTGAGGGCCGCCCTTGACGCCAAGGCCGCGGCGCTCGCCGCCGGCCGAGGGCCGGCTCTGCCCGGGAGCGCACGGCCGTCGGGGAGGCCGAGGGGCGGCTCCGGCGAGAGCGAGCCGCCCTTGCCGACGCTCGGTCGGCCCCGGGAGCGGGAGCGCGCTGCTCGCGAGGCGACGCAGATGTCGCTGGTGGACCGGAACGCCAAGTTCTCCGAGGTCGAGGGCGAGCTGATGGTGCTCAGCATCACGAGCGCGGGCCAGGAGCTGGCCCTCCAGGAGCAGGGCGAAACCATCAGGGGTCTCGAGCAGACGGTCGATGCTGGGCGCAGCGCCTTCGAGATGGAGCGGAAGCAAGTCGAAGGTAAGCCACTTTTCGACTCCTGTTTCGCTGGTTTTCCCTTAGAGGGTTCGCACCCTTTTTCTGATTTCTTTCTTGTCTTGGTGACTCCAGGCTTGCGCACCGCGCTGGGGCACGCGGCTGAGCGGGCCGAGGCGCTGCAGACCTCCTACAACTCCTCCGAGCGGAGGCTGCGGGAGAGGCGCGCAATGCGGCCCTCGAGACCTGCCGGGCCGTGGAGGAGGGCGAGGCGCAGGCCGGAAGCTCGCTGGCCAGCCGTCTGCGCGCCCTTGGTGGCCACATCACCGAGCGCATGCGCCGGGCGCTGCATCTTGGCGTCCAGAAGGCCCTAGAGAGGTACGGTTCCACTACGAGGTCAACTTCGAGGCGCTGGCGGAGGGCTACGTCGTCCCCGAGGGTGTCGAGGACGAGGTGGCGATGGAGCGCGTGGACGCGCTCGCCGCCGACGCCGCCGGGTCGTTCGCTGAAGCCTTCGAGTAGTTCCTCTTCCCGGATGCTGCTGACGCCGCCGCTCCTCCCGCCTGAAGACAGCTGGGCGCTAGGCCCGTTTTTGTTTGTGTATCAGTACTCTGGCCACGCGGCCCTTGTAAATAAACAAATTGTTCTTGCCGTAAACATTTGCCAATGTGAAGTGATGTCTTATGTTTATTGCGCTTTTTTGTTTCTCCTTCTTCCTGAGTAGATTCTAGTTAGGGGAGTTCGATTTTCGTGGGTGGCCTGCTGGGTTGGAGGCGAGAGAGAAGGACCGTATCCTCACGGAGGCGTAGGCTATCTCTGGCTCGCGCGCTCCTTCCGCTAGGCTGCCCACGCCCTGTTCGAACCTTTGCTCGAGACCGAAGTGAAAAACAAACCAAGCGCGTGTGAGTTATTTCGTTTTCGCGCAAAAATGGGACCGTTTTGAGGGGGATGCCCCCCGCGAGAGCCCCCGAGGGTAAGCGGGGTTTCGGGGGGAAAGCCGAGTTGCCCTTTTCATTAGACTTATGATGTTTACATAGTTGTTACCAACTGGGGTGTTGGTCATGTGGTTTTTACAACAAAAATGCTTGGAAATCCTAGCTAGGGGTAGAAGCAACGTAGCTATTGGATGTTCCAAGCGTTTGTGAGCTCTTCACCGTCCTCGTTGGCCAGCTTGTACGTGTCGGGCTTGAGTACCTTCGCCACGACGTAGGGTCCCTCCCACAGAGGCGATAGCTTGTGGCATCCCCGGTTGTCTTGGCGTAGCCTTAGGACCAAATCCCCTTCGCTGAAGTCCCGTCGGCGTATCTTGCGTGCTTGGTAGTGCCTGAGGGACTGTTGATACCTCGCGGAGTGCATCAAGGCCACGAGGCGTGCCTCATCCAGCTGGTCCAGCGAGTCCTCGCGGGCTCGCTGGTTGGCGTCCTCGTCGTAGCCTCGAACCCTGGGCGACCCATATTCTAGGTCCGTGGGGAGGACGGCCTCCGCGCCATGGACCAGGAAAAACGGCGTGAACCCAGTGGCTCTGCTCGGGGTGGTCCTTAGGCTCCACACGACTGCTGGTAACTCTTGGAGCCATTTTCGACCGGATTTGTTTAGCTGGTCGAAAATTCTAGGCTTAAGGCCTTGTAGGATCATGCCGTTGGCACGTTCTACTTGGCCGTTGGTCTGCGGGTGTGCCACAGCTGCCCAATCCACACGGATGTGGAACTTGTCGCAGAACTCCAAGAATTTCCTGCCCGTGAACTGGGACCCGTTGTCGGTGATGATGGAGTTTGGCACTCCAAAGCGATGGACGATGTCGGTGAAGAACGTCACCGCTTGCTCCGCCCTGAGATTCGTAATGGGGCGCACCTCTACCCACTTGGAGAACTTGTCGATCGCGACCAACAAGTGGGTGAAGCCCCCGGGCGCCTTCGGCAGGGGCCCGACGATGTCCAACCCCCACACGGCGAACGACCACATTATGGGGATGGTCTGCGGGACATGAGCGGGAAGGTTGGACTTGCGGGCGTAGAGGCGGCACCCTTCGCGGTGCGTACGATTTCGGCGGCGTCCGCGACCGCGGTAGGCCAGTAAAAGCCTTGGCGGAAAGCGTTGCCAACGAGGGTGCGAGGCGCGGCGTGATGGCCGCAGATCCCGGCGTGGATGTCCCGCAGGAGCTCGCGCCCCTCGGGAATGGGCACGCACCGCTGCAGGATGCCGGAGGTGGCGCGCTTGTACAGCTCGCCGTTGACGAGGGCAAAAGACTTGGCCATCCTGGCGATGCGCCTAGCCGCGGCCCGGTCCGCGGGGAGTTCCCCTCGAGCCATCCACGCGATATACGTGTCGCGCCAGTCAGCCTTGACAGGGGCTGGCTCGATGTCCATCACGTCGGCCTCGTGCGCACCATACCCCTCGAGGAGGGAGAGCACGTACGCCTCGTTCGAGGGGTCCTCATCCATGGGTTCCGCACCCGTTGGATTCGAGGGAGCCCCCGAGGGTTCCGTGTGGCTCGAGGGGTGAGGCTCGAGGACGACCGAGGGTTGAGCGATATCGCGGGCAAAGACGTTCGGAGGGACGGTGATCCGCCCGGACGCAATCTTGGAGAGCTCGTCCGCCTCCTCGTTGTACCGTCGGGGCACGTGATTGAGCTCGATGCCATAGAACTTGTCCTCGAGGGCTCGCACGGCCTTGTAGTAGGCCTCCATCTTGTCGTCGTGGCAACTCGCGTTCTTCATGACTTGGTCAATCACGAGTTGCGAATCCCCCCGCACGTCGAGGCGCTTGACGCCTAACTCGATGGCGATCTTGAGGCCGCAGAGGAGGGCTTCGTATTCAGCCATGTTGTTTGATGCGGGAAAGTGGAGGCGTGGCACGTATCGCATGTGCTCCCCGAGGGGTGACACAAAGAGCAGGCCCGCGCCCGCCCCTGTTTTCATCACCGAGCCGTCGAAGTACAGAGTCCAGCACTCTGCTTGGATCTGCGGCGGCGGCGGCGGCTGCGTATCCGTCCACTCAACGACGAAATCCGCCAGGATCTGAGACTTGATGGCCTTGCGCGGGGCATAGGCGAGCGTCTCGCCCATCAGCTCCACGGACCACTTGGCGATCCTGCCCGCTGCGTCAGGATTGCGGATGATTTCCCCTAGCGGGAAGGAGGAGACCATCGTGATGGGGTGGGCCTCGAAGTAGTGGCGGAGCTTGCGCCGCGCAAGTACCACCACATATAGCAGCTTTTGGACTTGAGGGTAGCGCATCTTGGTGTCGGACAAGACCTCGCTGATGTAGTAAACTGGCCGCTGGACTGGCAGGGCGTGCCCTTCCTCCGTGCGCTCCACCACAATCACGGCGCTGACCACCTGGGTGGTTGCGGCCACGTAGAGCTGCAGGGGTTCGCCATCCTGCGGCGGCGTGAGGATCGGGGCGCGCGTTAAGGACGCCTTCAGCTTGTCGAGCGCATCTTGGGCCTCGGCGGTCCAGGAGAAGCGCTCGTGCTTCTTGAGTAGGCGGTAAAGGGGCAGGTGTTGACGGATAAAAGACGTATCCCTCTACGATCCGCAAGCGTACGGACCCCACACCTTTTTCACCACGGGATTCCCAAGGTTCTTGTCAATCCGCGGAGCAAGGGGATTACAAGCGTTCGATCAACAACGACACACTAGCTACTAAAACCCTAACTACTATTATACTAGAAAACACTAAACTACACTAAAGAGAATGATAAACGATCAAGAGAGAAGACACTCGCCCACGGGTCTACGATACTAGAGCATGCAATCGCTTAAAGACATGAAAAACCAATCTAATCTATCGGGGTTGTGACCACGGTTTCGCCCTTTCCTTCCTCTCGTACTGTCACTACGCGAAGGTATTCATGACTAGACCTTTGATGGCCACGGCGTATTGAATGGATCCAAGGAAGCATTGGAGCTCGTACTCCCTCTACGGCATGGTAGCTAACCTTTAAGCATTAAAGTATATTCAACACAAGATGATAGATAGAAAATCCGACAAAGTGCGATTACATCTCACGATCGATTACAACCCATGGACGAATGAGAAGATTACCCCATCAAGGTGCGATCATGGCACCGTTGATCATGGTTTCCCTTCCGCCGGTGTCTTCCTCCTTCTCCACGAGAGGGTGCTTCCTTCGAGGTGGTTGATCTCCGGCCCGGAGATCCTCCTCCTCTCTCTCTAGCTTGTGGATGGCCTTCGGTGCGAATAAACTCCTCTCTGTCCGTTGGCGGCGCGTCGGGGGTTTTAGGGTCGAAGATCCTTCGAGGGCAAGGAAGACGGGACCGAACCGGTGCCCGAAGTGGGGCCTGGGCCGATCCGGCGGGCCGGCCGGCCCGAGCCCGGTTCGGCCGGTTCGGTCGCCCTTTTTGCTCCGTGGGTCCTCCCTGCACTTATCTACTTCGCCCCCTCCACTTGGATGATTTTGACACCGTTATCCTCGCGATCAAGATGGAGACTCTCTTTGCATGAAGTTTGATCTTTTACGCTTCAATCCCCGGGGGTGTTCCTCGTAGCACTTCGGTCCTCACCACCATTGGAAGTAATTTCGGCGAGCTCATGAACACGAACAAGACTCCATGAATGCTCCTTTGAACTTATTGCAAATCCGTCCTTTATGTCCATGATTTCCTACATAAATACAACACTTCCAAATGCATGCACAAAGATGAACTTGTTATATGATTAGTGTGCCTAGTGGCGGGTTAGTTCAATAATCAAATCCAAACCAAAGTGTAATGAACATGCTAGGTGCACCAAAATACACCGTCAACATCTCCCCCACACTTAGCTCTTGCTCGTCCTCGAGCAAGTACTCGTAAAAGAACTTCGTCCAAGGCGTGTAATCGTGTACCACTTATCCTTCTTCACAAGTTAGTCAATCCCTTCATCATTAATACATAAACACAAAGTAATGATAATCAAACATAAACATGGGCGTTTAGAACTTTTACCACGTCAAGATTTACCCCACAACTCAAACTCTTCACTCGAAGCCTTCAATTTCAGCCATACTTATTTCTTTGCTTCCATCGGAGGGTTTTTATGGTTTTCAAAACAAAAATTCCTGCAACAAGTGTTAGACAAAAACCTTTCTCCAAGCTCTCTCAAGTCACTCATATGAAGTGTCTATCCTAACCAAATTTTATAAAACTCTCACCTCCCATTAATCTCTCATATATCATGTAAAAGTGGAGCTATAGGTAGGGCTAGCGCAATCAACACAAGTATTGTCAAACTAAGAACTTCCTCTAATGGTTGTCTACCTTTCAAAGCCAATGATCATGAGAATTAACCATATGTAGGGATATCAAGGATGAGAAGATTTAGAATGGTGGACATGTGCAAGGGCAAAAGAAAATTGTGACTTCAAGGCACCAATGATGTCCTCGTTGTCGGATTGCACATGGTTGGAAATAGAGTAAAAGTTTCGTCTCACAATCAACGTGACATCCTTCCTTACACTTTATTATTTTTCTTTTCTTTCACTTGATCCATCCCTCTCATATCTTCATTGCTAACTCATCTTTCTCTTTTCTTTTTCTTCCTTCATTCACATATGATGATTTTTTTTTTCTTTTTTCTTTTTTTTCTTTTCCATACACATACTTTTTCTCTTTATTTTTCTCTCTCTTGACATCTTTTCAAAGCTTTCAATTCTCCCTTTTCTCGCATGCACACAATCTGAAATTTTTAAATAAACCATGCTAGAGACGAGACGAAACTTTGAAAATAGGTTGTGTTCAAGGAATACGATGTTCAAAAGAGATGTATAAGGTTAGGTATGGAATTCAGTGATATGCATGACTTTCGTTGCGAAAGTCATGAACTGAATATATGACGAGGCTAGCAACAAAAGATAAGTACAAGGACATGATCATTGCTCGAAATTAAAACTCACCAAGAGAGAAGGGTCCTAGCCTAACTCATCGTGCTAATCACACTTATAGTGGAGCGAAAAAAAACAAACTTGGCTTTGGATAGGAATTTTTTATACTCTCAACTTGGAAAAAGAGATTTTGCTAACCTTTATTACAAGGGTTTTAATATAATTTTCAGAACTGAAATCCTCCAATTTTTAGCATCGAACATAGCACAACTAGCATGTGAAGCTCAAGATCGAAGTGCGGTATGGGTACTTTAAGTAGTAGCGATTCCACTAAGCACCACGGTAAACGATTTTCAAACCACATACTTGTGTTCATATATCAATAATCGAAGATTAGACAAACAAGTAAATAAAGATAAACAATATATAAAACACAAAGATATATATAAGACTCTTTTTATTTGGTTTTCTTGACTCAACACTAGTTTAAGACACTTGCAAAAATTTAAAAGCGACTCGAAAACTAAAAACTCATTAAAACGCTAAGACTCTCACACGAAGATTAAACCGAACCTAATCTTGAAGTTCAAAAGCTAAGGCTAGCGAGCTAGCTCTCCCCCACACTTAAAACATACGACGTCCTCGTCGTATCTTACAAAAACCAAAGGGGAAAACTAGATCTAATGGTACTTCGAGCAAGCCTTGCACCACTTGCCTCTCATGTTTCCAACCATGCCGAAAAGTTTGCGCACGTTACGGTTAAGGAACTTGTAGTCATCTTCAACTACGCGCTCCAAGTCCTCCATACGCTGCTTCATCGCTTCCATGGTTTGAAGACATTCGTCGGCCGACGCGTAGAGAGCTGCGATGGATTGACGGCAAACTCGACAAGACACCGGATGCAATCCGAAGGGGTCGTCGTCGCCATAATCTCCACCGTTGTCACCACCGTCGTCGCCACCTCCATTGTTGTCGCCTTCGCCACCGCCGTTGCCGTCGCCGTTGGGGCCCTCGGGAGTCCTTTCGTAGGGCTGCTCGCCCCAATCATCATCATCTCTACCGGCAGCCGCCCACGAGCTCGGGCTACGATCGTCGGAGTAGTCGCTATCCCCATATTCCTTAGGCTCCGGCGACACCTCCTTGTAATCCTTACGCTTGATGCCTTGGAGACGTGCCGACCTTCGAACGGGTGTAGGGACCTTCTCTCCTTTGACGGGGTTGCGAGATGCAAGAGCTCGGTCGGGACACGTCCTCCGCAACGGATACGTGCGGTCCTCTTGACGGGTAGCTTGACCTCGCATCGCATCGCCTCCTCCATCGATGGCTTCTTGGCTTCTACCTTCAACTCTAAGCTTTTTGGAGGCTCAATGGCTGCTACAAGGGTGCAACACATTGCTTGAAAGGATTGATTCTCGAGCTCCCAATTCGGCCAAATATATAGTCCCGAGAGAAAAGCCCCGGGAACCTTATTTTCCTTTTTTACACTTCCCTTAAAATTTTCGACCAAACAAGGAAGTCGAAAAGGAGCAATTCGGGCGAAATTCGGGGACATCGGGCGTCGGGCCACCCCCGGGCCGATCCGACCGGGCCGGCCGGCCCACCGCCTCGGGGGTCGGGCCGGTCCGGTTTTTTGCACACCGCCCTATTTTTTTTTCGTCCTCGGCCCGTGGGAAAAAGTTGGCCCTGTTAATCTTCGCGAAAAACTCCCGAAAGCTAAAAGAAAAATTATTTACGAGAAGTTGGTGCCTTGTTTTTCGTCCTAGGCGGGACGTTCGGGCTCTTCCTCCATGGTAAAGACGTCAACATGATGAATGGGCACGATGTCGGGTTCGTAGTAAACCTTAAGCCGCTGTCCATTCACCACAAATTGATCGCCGTTTATATCCATAATGGTTACCGCTCCGTTGGAGAATACCGAATGCACAACATAAGGTCCGTCCCACTTGCTTTGCAATTTCCCCTTTCCGAAGGTTTTAAACCTCGAATTGTAGAGGAGGACCTTATCTCCTTCTTTAAATTCTTTTTTCTTCAATCTTTTATCATACCACCTTTTGATTCTCTCTTTGTATATGCTTGCGTTTTCATAAGCTTTCAACCTCAACTCCTCTAGCTCGCTTATTTGAATTCTCCGTTTCACCACCGCGGCATCGAGATCAAGGTTCATCTCTTTAATCGCCCAATAGGCTTTATGTTCTAACTCAACCGGAAGGTGGCAAGCTTTTCCATAGACGAATTGATAGGGGGTCATACCTATCGGTGTTTTAAACGCCGTTCGATAAGCCCATAAAGCGCCGTCTAATTTCTTTGACCAATCCTTGCCTCCCTTCTCTATGGTCTTGTTAAGTATGCTTTTTAATTGCCTATTTGACGTCTCCGCTTGTCCGTTGGTTTGTGGGTGATAGGCCGTGGAGACCCTATGCTCAATTCCCAACTTGGACAAGCACTTTTTGAAGTTCTTCCGGTGAAATGAGTTCCTCCATCACTTATCAAGATTCTCGGTGTACCGAAACGGGGAAAAATCACGTTCTTGATCATAGTGATGGACTCCTCCGTGGAAGCTTTACGACATGGTATAGCCTCTACCCACTTGGATACGTAATCGACCATAACAAGTATATACTCGAATCCAAATGAGTTTTTAAAAGGCCCCATGAAGTCTATGCCCCATACATCGAATATGTCGACTTGCAAGTTGTATTTCAAAGGCATAGAATTTCTTTGAGAGATGTTTCCGGTTCTTTGGCATTCGGGGCATGACGCAACATATCTTTTAGTATCTTCATGCATCTCCGGCCAATAGAATCCGCTCGACCATACTTTGGCTTCGGTTCGAAAATGACTATAGTGCCCACCGTACTCCGCCGAGTGGCACTTCCTTAGAATCTCAAGCCTCTCTTCCCTTGGCACACATCTTCTCATCACACCATCATTGCCAAGCTTGAAGAGGTATGGTGCATCCCAAAAATATTTCTTACTTTCAGAAATTATCTTCCTTTGAGTGTTTTTGTCTAGATGATCGAGGGGCATCTTTCGAATCGCTCGAATGATGTCGATCATCCAAGTATCTTTATCAAGCACTCTATAGAGGTGGTCATCTCTCATCTTGTCTTCTATGGGCTCTTTATCATCTTGCCCACGATTCATCCTAGATAAATGATCGGCCACAACATTCTCCACCCCCTTTTTATCACGAATTTCAACATCGAACTCTTGGAGAAGAAGGATGCAACGAATCAAACGAGGTTTAGCTTCCTTCTTAGCCAAGAGATACTTTATAGCTGCGTGATCGGTGTAAACAATGACTTTCGAGTTCACGATGTAGGATCTGAATTTTTCGAAAGCGAATACCACCGCTAGCAATTCTTTTTCCGTAGTAGCGTAATTTAATTGTGCCCCACTAAGAGTTTTGCTAGCGTAGTAAACGGCGTGAACTCGGCCTTCCTTTCTTTGTCCCAAGACCGCGCCTACGGCGTAGTCACTTGCGTCACGCATGATCTCGAAAGGTTGGCTCCAATCCGGAGGTTGGATGATGGGAGCACTCACCAACGCATTTTCAAGGTCCGGAATGCCGCTAGACACTTCTCATCAAAGTCGAAAGCCACATCTTTTTGAAGAAGGTGCGTTAAAGGCTTGGTGATCTTTGAGAAGTCCTTTATAAATCTTCTATAGAATCCGGCATGGCCTAGAAAGCTCCTTAAGGACTTAATATCCGTAGGAGGTGGGAGTTGCTCAACCGTCTCTACCTTTGCCTTGTCCACTTCAATTCCTCTCTCGGATATAACATGTCCGAGCACTATGCCTTGCTTAACCATGAAGTGGCACTTTTCCCAATTTAAAACCAAATCTACCTCCGCACACCTCGTAAGGACCTTTTCTAAGTTTGCTAAGCAATCCATGAACGTCTTCCCGTAAACGGAAAAATCATCCATGAACACTTCAACAATTTCTTCGATGAATTCCGAAAACACGGCCATCATGCAACGTTGAAAAGAGGCCGGAGCGTTGCATAGGCCGAAGGGCATCCTCCTATATGCAAACGTTCCGTAAGGACACGTAAATGTTGTCTTATGTTGATCTTCGGGTGAATGGGAATTTGCATGAACCCCGAGTATCCATCGAGAAAGCAAAAATAAGCGTGGTTTGCTAACCTCTCGAGCATCTCGTCTATGAACGGTAAGGGGAAGTGATCTTTCTTCGTCGCTTTGTTAAGCTTACGGTAATCGATACACATCCGCCACCCGGTCACGGTTCTTTGCGGTATCAATTCGTTCTTCTCATTCTTCACCACGGTCAAACCTCCTTTCTTCGGTACACAATGTCACGGGCTCACCCATTCGCTATGTGGAACCGGGTAGATGATTCCGGCATCAAGTAACTTGATAACCTCTTTCTTTACTACCTCTCGCATGGCATGGGTTAGCCTCCTTTGATGGTCCACTACAGGATTACATTGGTCTTCCATTGGTATACGATGAGTGCAAAAGGCTGGGCTAATACCTTTGAGATCGTTAATTGAATATCCAATCACCTTCCTGTGTTTTTTCAATAAAATCAGCAACGCTTCATTTTCTTTGGGACTCAACTCGTTGCTCACAATGACTGGATAAGTTTTGTCTGGGCCCAAAAATTCATATTTTAATCCCTTGGGCAAAGGTTTAAGGTCTACTTCGGGCACTTGTGGCTCCTCGGGTTTGATTTCTCCTATGTCTTCGAACTTTTCTTCCTCCACGCTACCATCATGCGGCTCTAAGCCTTTTGTTGCTTCCTCTAGTTCTTCATCTTGTTGATTACTAATTTGATTTTCCATCGCTCTTTGCAGCGGGTCTCTAAGGGTTTCAACAAAACAAAGACTATCTATCTCTTCTATTTCTTCATCTTCGGGAGGAAAAGGAGTAAGGTGCTTAGAAGCGCGAAGAAAGTTATATGTGTACTTTGTTCCATTAAGGTTCATTGTTACTTTGCCTTCTCCGCATCTAACACGGCATCAACCAACTTAAGAAAAGGCCTACCTAAGATTATATGATCAGAATTACCATGGTAAGCATCAATAACAAAGAAATCGGTTGGTATATAGTTTCTAGAGATTTTTACTTTCATGTTGCAAGCAATACCTAGAGGTTTGATAGTTCTACCATCTCCCATAATTAATTTCGTTGATGTTGGAGCTAAGTCTAGGTTGTGGTATTGAACTTTATCGTAAATTTTAGAAGATAGAACACTTACTTGGGCTCCGATGTCGCATAAGGCTTTGCATTGAACTCCGTTGATCTCGCAACTCAAGTGCGGCGTCATCTTCTCTTCTTCTTCGGATCCGATCGAATAAATTTCAGCAAGGCGAGCGTATGGTGATGCTTCGGGCTTGATCCCCATGATCCTCTTCACCTCGGCAATATGTTCCGGATCCACCACATCATCTCCAAAGAGCTTTTCAAAAATCTCACCGGTGGTTTCGAGGTCGTATGAATTTTCAGCTTTCCTCTCCGGTGGGAAATCCACTTCCAATGCTCTTGCCATCCCCTTTTGATTAGGGAACGGTCTTCTCTTGTCGAATACTTCTCCGTAATCAATAGGAACCCAATCCATTGGCTCGAACTCCCTTAGTGGCTTCGCGCTTGACATGCTTCTCTTATTCGTCTCATTTGGTGCGGCGAAGTCGACGTTTGGTGTAGTTCTTGACTTGATGAGTTCTTGTTTAAGCTTCTCCATGATTGGCTCCTCTTTTGTGACTTCCGGGGTTGCCTCTTTAGAAAAATCAGCAAGCTTTTTCTTCCTTGAATTAAATTCCGGCTCTTCCGCAAGTCTTGTTTCCCAATCTCTTCGCATGGCAGCCGCTTTACTAACTTTTTGTAGAAGTTGGGCGGCTTCCGTGAGTGTTTTCTCCATGAGATCCCCACCGCACACATTTCGACGTGTCGCATGCAACTAGGGGTTAGGGAAAAGAAAAATGTATGCAAGAGTACGTCACCGGTGAAGCCGAGTTTTGGTCCTTGTTCGATTAATTCATTAAACCTATCCCGGGCTTGGTCTATCCCTTCCTCTTCTCCTTGCATAAAATTGATCACTTGCCTCCTTAGATGTTGAACCTTGCTCATTGGAAAGAACTTCTCGCAAAACTTCTTTGTCAACTTGTTCCAATTGCCTTCAACTTCAAAGGACGCAACCGAATACCATGTCTTTGCTTTGCCGGCAAGTGAGTAGGGAAAGAGATTCCATTTGAACCATTCATCGGGAACTCCTTCTTGACGCACCGTGTTGCATATTGTCGTGAAATCCCTTATGTGTCTATATGGGTTCTCCGTAACCATCCCTTCAAATGGGTTTTCCGCCACCATCTTCATGATCTTGGATTTAATTTCATACTTGGTCGCTTCGAGCTTCGAATCCGACTCTTGTACCTTTATGTCTTCACATCGAGGGCTAGCGTAATCCCTTAATGATTTCTCCGGTTCTTCCACGGGTTGATTAACGAACTCCATCTAGACAATAAGATAAAAACAAAAACAAAAAAAGAAACAAGTGTTTTTCGATAATATATGTTAGATATAGCAAATAAAAGATAAACTAAAATATAAAACTAAGTTAGATGCAAATCAAACGATGTAAACTAACTTGCTCCCCGGCAACGGCGCCGGAAAAAGGGGCTTGTTGACGGATAAAAGACGTATCCCTCTACGATCCGCAAGCGTACGGACCCCACACCTTTTTCACCACGGGATTCCCAAGGTTCTTGTCAATCCGCGGAGCAAGGGGATTACAAGCGTTCGATCAACAACGACACACTAGCTACTAAAACCCTAACTACTATTATACTAGAAAACACTAAACTACACTAAAGAGAATGATAAACGATCAAGAGAGAAGACACTCGCCCACGGGTCTACGATACTAGAGCATGCAATCGCTTAAAGACATGAAAAACCAATCTAATCTATCGGGGTTGTGACCACGGTTTCGCCCTTTCCCTCCTCTCGTACCGTCACTACGCGAAGGTATTCATGACTAGACCTTTGATGGCCACGGCGTATTGAATGGATCCAAGGAAGCATTGGAGCTCGTACTCCCTCTACGGCATGGTAGCTAACCTTTAAGCATTAAAGTATATTCAACACAAGATGATAGATAGAAAATCCGACAAAGTGCGATTACATCTCACGATCGATTACAACCCATGGACGAATGAGAAGATTACCCCATCAATGTGTTGATCATGGCACCGTTGATCATGGTTTCCCTTCCGCCGGTGTCTTCCTCCTTCTCCACGAGAGGGTGCTTCCTTCGAGGTGGTTGATCTCCGGCCGGAGATCCTCCTCCTCTCTCTCTAGCTTGTGGATGGCCTTCTCGGTGCGAATAAACTCCTCTCCGTCCGTTGGCGGCGCGTCGGGGGTTTTAGGGTCGAAGATCCTTCGAGGGCAAGGAAGACGGGACCGAACCGGTGCCCGAAGTGGGCTGGGCCGATCCGGCCGGGCCGGCCGGCCCCGGGCCCGGGTTTCGGCCCGGTTCGGTCGCCCTTTTTGCTCCGTGGGTCCTCTTGCACTTATCTACTTCGCCCCCTCCACTTGGATGATTTTGACGCCGTTATCCTCGCGATCAAGATGGAGACTCTCTTTGCATGAAGTTTGATCTTTTACGCTTCAATCCCCGGGGGTGTTCCTCGTAGCACTTCGGTCCTCACCACCATTGGAAGTAATTTCAGCGAGCTCATGAACACGAACAAGACTCCATGAATGCTCCTTTGAACTTATTGCAAATCCGTCCTTTATGTCCATGATTTCCTACATAAATACACACTTCCAAATGCATGCACAAAGATGAACTTGTTATATGATTAGTGTGCCTAGTGGCGGGTTAGTTCAATAATCAAATCCAAACCAAAGCAGGTAATGAACATGCTAGGTGCACCAAAATACACCGTCAACACCACCTTAGTTATTCTCACATGTGGTATCTTCATCGATATCATACATATGGATCATGGTTCATGCGGCTTTCTCCTCGTACGAACATCTCTTCTTTTTGAGCTATGGATGCTAGATCTTGCTAGTTTCGTTGGACCCGTTTGCTTCAAGTATAATCAAAGTCCGGATAGTATTTATTGATTCGATTTCCCCCTAAACTATGATATTTAGTTCAATTTTCCTTTTAACACAATTTGTCTTTGTTTCTCCATGCACAAGTGAAATTTTTAAGTTCAAAATTTGCAAGTTTATCACTATAATATATGATATGCTTAAAAAAATATATCATGAATTTTTTATCACTATTTTGATAAAAAGGTATTTTAGTAATATAATTTATCCATAAGATACAAACCAATGATGAAAAATTGTCAATTGTTTTTAATATATATTATGATGTCCACACCACCTCACAAAGTCTCATCTTAACTTGTATATGGAGAAACAAAAGGAAAATTGCATTATGGGGTAAGTTGAAACAAATAGCATAGTTTGGGGAGTTATCTAGACTTTTGCTATACTTGAAGGGAGCAATTTGAACTTTTTCCTTTTTGAATTTTCATATAGAGGAAACCGGTTAGGGCATTGTTCACCCAAATGTTACCATGTGGTTTTCTCCCTGATCTCTAATCACTCACTAAAGAGTATGTCAAACCTCTAATACTTAATTTTTGGATTTGAGTAGATAACATTAATAAATACAATGATTTTCTCATAACTTTGAAACTTTTGCTAAGATCCTATAAATCTACTCAAGATGATTAGTGTAGGAAAATAATTACTTTTCAAATTTAAGATAAATGAACATAGATTAAATAATTTGTTATTCATTTACGTTGATTACATCTTTTGCATAAGTTTATATGGTCATCTTGAGGACAATTTTTGTCGTATAAAACATTATTGAGAAGTCAAGGATGAGAAAACATTTTTTTACTTACACAATATTATATATAAATTAAATTCTACCTCTAGAATGTGGATTTAAATTGATTTAAATACCTACTCTATTTTTGAGAGGCTAAATGACTAAATTCTAAATCGCATTGCTTTATTATTCCTTATTTAAGTTTATTGATGAGCGGATAACTCTTGCCATAATTCTTATAATTTAATTCATATGTTGTCTAAGTTCTACCTACCAAAACTTATACATAGATGCATGTTTATTCATGGTTCATGGTCAAATCTCTAATGGCAACCTTATATTTTGGTGAGTTCGATTAGAATTGATTTCATTGGTTTTCAATTTAGAAGCTAGTAATTTCTTAGTTTTACCTTTTCAAGATTGCTTTTTTCCATCCATTGTGATTTCTAACACTAAAAAACCTCAATGAGCAACCAACTAGAAATTTGAAAACATTTTTTGTGACACTCCTTGATCACTAGCCATTTTAAAAAAGTATGACTATGCTTAATTTCAACAAATTTGGAGGAAATTGTGCAAGTAGCCAAGAAAATCATCAAAAGAGACATCATGTTTCATGCTTGAGAACTAACATTTGTTGATCTAAGGAGAAAAGAAAAACAAAATAAAAAATTGTGAAAATAAAAGGAAGGAAAATATGAAAAGATAAAATAAATATTGTAATTATGCATTTATACTTCTTTACTTGAAAATAAATGATTTGCTAGATCATAACTTCTTGTTAATATCATTCTTATTTTTCCATCTATATGCAATCTGATAACAAAACTTCATTTGTCTCTCGGGATTATTCATTTTACACTTATACATGTGCATAGATCTAAATGTTTGTGTTCCTCTCTCTTCCGAACATTTATATCAAAGGAGATATCCATATTGGTCCATGCCTTCAAGAAGATGCACCAAATATTCGCAAAAAAGATAAGATGCACCAAATATTAGGCTTAATTAAAATTCACTATTTCCATCATAACACAATCGTTGTGGCCTTATGTTGAGCCTTTTTCACAAAATTTGGTGATGTTTTTTAGTCGATTTGGGCCGAGCTACTCGTACTAACCAATTCAATGGGACTCAAGAGTACCCACCGAATCAATTGGTGCGCACAACCATTCACAACTCAAAAACATCACCGACTAATAGTCTGCCACCTCTGTGCCCACCATGCCATACGGTGGGCAGCAAGCATGCACACTACATGTGCCTGTTGTAGTCACTAACTCATTCAGTGACATCTACTTGTAAGACGTCTTTTTACTACGCACAATATAACCATGTGGTAGTACGGTGGTATTACCGGTTTTTTAATATGAACAAAATGATAATTTCCTCAAAATATATTATTTGGAAAAATTTCCCTGCTGCCCATTCATATATTTAATTTCCTATATTACAACAATATCATTTTATATTTTTGATAATACCCTTATACTACTCATACGACCTATGAATACTACCGCGCTACAATTAAAAACCGGTAGTATAAAATTAATCTCAACCGTCGGATCCTTACGTACTCGTCCTTTTCTATTAATATGAGTCCTTTTTCAATCGATAGTACACGTCATATAGTGTGCCGTAAAAGACCTCATATATTATGATTTGTAGAACCTATCAGTTTGAGTCATTATTTTTTTAATTTTCAAGTGGTCAATGACATATACCATAGCCCTCAGGTGTGAAAGCATTAGAGTTTGTTTGATTCGGGCCTGAGGATGCTGACTGCGGCAGCGATCTGCACCCCGGACCGACGAAATCGGATGCCTCAGGATATGCTGACTGCGGCAGCCAGCTTTCCCAGGAGGCTAAGCAAACAAGCCCTTAGTGCAGGATATAGATGATATAAATTACACCCACGCATAGGTTCAAGATACACATCCTCCTCTACAAATACACACCCACGCACTCTGAGCCGTCCCCTCATCGTCCATCTATTTCCCGGGTCTCCGCCATGGCTCCAGCTGCGCTCATCATGCTCCTAGCTGCCGTCGCCGCTGCCGGCAGCCACCGCCAAGATGCCGCGGCTGGTGCACCGGCCCAAGGCCGACGGGTCGCCAATCAGAGCGCCGCCGTCGGCGACTGGGGCCGCCGCGGGGCGTACAACCAGTCCCAGGTTGCCACCCAGGTAATAAGCATGCGTGGTGCGTGCACGCTGCCACGCTCACCATATACGCCAGTGTTGGCGGTTTGTGAACTTCAAGGTGTTCTTCGACCGCCATCTTCATTTCTGGAACCTGACACTATACTACATGTGTACTTTTGTTTGCAGATGGGGATAGTAGGGAAGAAGATGGACATCGACTTCGTCGTTAATGTCGGCGACAACTTCTACGAGAGCGGCCTCACCGGCGTCCACGACAAGGCCTTCGAGGAGTCTTTCACCCACATCTACACCGCCAAGAGCCTCCAGAAGCCCTGGTACACAGGTACACCAGCCACCCACTGTCAACCTCACTTTATTTACTGTCCCAGTTCTCTGAAGCAAATTCAAAATCCTAATTTGGGCTCTGTGTTCCATGCAGTTCTCGGCAACCATGACTACTGGGGCGACGCGCTCGCGCCAGCACAGCCCCGTCCTTCGCAAGCTCGACAGCCGGTGGGGTCTGCATGAAGAACTTTGCCGTCAACGCAGGTGGGCACGCCAAAGCAAAGTGCTTCATCTCCAAACACCATAACTCAGCAGCCAAAAGCTTACATCTGTACAGACATTATTGACATTGTCCAAAAGCACTGCTTAATTCATACACTGAGATGTTTTCTTGTTGCTGGACAAATTGAAGAGGTTGCGGATTTCTTCTTCGTCGACACGACGCCCTTCGTCCTCTGGTACTGGAAGGACCTTCGCAGGAAGTATGATTGGAGAGGCGTTGCTCCTCGTGAGACCTACATAGCAAACGTTGTCAAGGTAAATGTAATTGCAATTTTGTTACCTGAATCCATGCTCTACCATGCATGTTTGCGAGTAATTAATCCCATAATAAAAAAAAAAGTACTTCACCGATCATCTCTGAACTTTAAGGATCTGACGCTGCGCTGAAGCAGTCGAATGCGCCGTGGAAGGTCGTCGTCGGCCACCATGCCATCAGAAGCGTCAGCCGGCACGGCGACACCGAGGAGTCCTGCAGCTGCTCCTCCCAACTCTCAAGGTATTTGGTTCAACTTATAATGGCATTAATATTATACTAGTCTTAGAAAAATTAGATAATGCTTCTGGCTACAATTTTCACGGCCAAAATGCAGGCTCCACGGCGTCGATCTCTACATCAACGGTCATGACCACTGCCTCCAGCACATCAGTAGTAGGGGCAGGTCAGCCAGCCAATGACATGTCTCTCATGCTAAAACCACACTGCAGGCATCTACATCTCTCTGTCATCATCATCATCATCTCACCATAAAAACTAAAAACAAAATGTTTCTACTCCATATGATCGCAGCCCGATTCAGTACCTAACAAGTGGCGGCGGGTCTAAGGCGTGGAATGGCGTCTTCACGCCCAACTCCGACAAGCTGGAGTTCTTCTACGACGGCCAAGGGTTCATGTCGCTGCGCCCGACCAAGGCGAAGGCGCAGGTCGCCTTCTACGACATCACCGGCACCGTCCTGCACACCTGGGTGCTCACCAAGGGCGCGCACTAGTAGCGATGAGCTAAAGATCAAGCTATAGCATCTTGTGTTGATTATTGTTTGGTTGATCATAAAGTGTTGTTGCCTTTTTTTCCAACTATATAAACCTGATTGTGCGAATATGATGGAGGGAATTAACTCCGAAGATGTGAAGGAGTGAACTATATATTTCTCGAATTGAATGGATCGCTTTTTCATAAAATAAACAAATAATGCACACTCAAAGGCATAGAAATTGACAACAAAATATAGAATTAGGAGCTCATAGAGAAGTGATTATGTGGCTGAAGGTGATTCTCTTTGATTCTCTAGTATAAACTTTTAAAATCAAGATAGATAATAAGTTTATAGAATTAGGAGAAGCTACTTTTTTCAGCTCATAGCCTCTTAGTTCATTTTAGAGAATCACTTCTCCGAAAAACTGATCTTTGGTAGAGGTCATATTGGAATCAGTTCGGGAGAGCTCCTACTGGAATCAACTCCGAGGGCTCTTACAACCGGTGGTGAGATACCAAAGCAATACTCCTTCCATCATAAATTAGTGTTTTGGGTTTTCTAGGGAATAATTTCTTGTATAATTATGTCTAGATACATATCATAAGTTAGTTATCTAGAGATGTCAAAACCATTAGTGTTTTGGGGAACGAGGGAGGTAGTAGCATGTACTAGTTTAAGATAGGAGAACACAACATTTTATATATATGGTATATTTATATCATGGATTAGTTGGGATACTCACATATTTATTCTTACCTTCCAAAATATGTCAAATTCTAGCCATGAGATATATCCGATAGTTGAATAGGATATGAGAGAACAAAAAAATATGATACTACGGATTTTTAAGAAGCTGTTCGTTTGAGCCATTATTGATTTAATATTCAAGTGTACAACGATACCATAGCCTCGAGAGATATCAAAGCAAAGTATAAGATAAGAGAGCCCACTATTTTCTACGGTACAATTACACCAAGACCTCGTTGGATACCCACATTTTTATTCATTCATTCCAAAATGATACTTTCTAGATAGCCTCGAGATATATCTAACAGTTGCGTAGGATAGGAGAGGATATGATCATGACACTTTATATTTGTTCAAGTTATTGTTTTGGGCCCGTTTTTATTTATTATTGAAGAAGCATACGTTTTCGAGCCACATATATGTTCATGATGTGTCTTTCTATATAACAGACACACATTGAAACATACTTATGAGTTACAACACGGATATGCAAGACCTTTGTTCCCTCATCATGGCACTTGTCAAGATTAGTAGAACGAGGCTTGCCTACTTGACGGTGTCCTTGTTCCTAGTTCTTGTGACCATGGCATCTACCTCGCAATCCATCGAAACGAATGTAGTGCACATCTCCAAGTTCTACTTTGCTCTCTTCATTATTCATTAGAGATTAGACCATTTCAAATGGATTACCGAAATGCACATGTATTGTGCTGTCACACCCGACTTTCCGAAGAAAACAAGTGCATACCTATATGCATGCCAGGATCAAGTTTCATGCATATAGTGACATATAAGTGAATACAGAAACAGTATCACGTAAGAAAAAGAAAGATTATCAGAGATTTACGCTTAATCCTGGAAACGAAGGCTCCAAACATCACAGGCAATCGACTGGGGGTTGCGTACGCCTAGCACCAGCAACATCTTCACAAGACTTCAAAGTAGCATCCTCTTTCTGAGCAACAATGGTTATAGCAAGGGTGAGCACTTGTCGTACTCAGCAAGTGTGGGAAAAAGAATGAATGCAAAGGCTTTATAGTGGACTGGGCTATAAGCATTTAAGCAATTTTAGTTGGTCAAGTTTTATTAGCACCTGATTACTAATAAAGTATAAGTTTATACCAACCCACAATTAAGCATAAAGATAAGAGATACGCCATAAGCACATGGCAAGCATAACCAGAGAACACGATTTAAGTCCATCTTCAAGTTCAATTATCATGTGAGGGTCCAGGCCGCCCGTGACCGTGGGCACGGCTAATCGATTAGTTTTACACTCTGCAGAGGTCGTACATCTTTACCCACAAGTCGCGTAAAAGTCCCGAAGAACTTTAGACCCAACCATGCGGTGCTAGCTAGGCACCAGACCACACTTCCGAGGTGTGATTGCATAGGGACGCTACGAGGCCGTTACAAAGATCCCCGCATGTAGGTCGCCCGCTAGGTTACCCGGTCGTGCAACGTATAAAGCTCCCGACGAGTACCGTGTCTTAGCCAAGCCCACACCTACGCCCGAGCGGTCCATACGCCACTACCCGCCGGCCCCCAACCCTTATCGGGTAAAGCATACCTAACACCTAGTTCACTAATTAATAAGCCAAGACAGGCCATATGTCTTGTGGTAGCACCGTTTTCCCCGGGTGGTCGCTCCATGTTCCGATTAATGCACGAGGATCTTGTATTAACCCGAGAGATATATAGCATCAAAGTAAAGCATGTTCATCATTGTTGTTCATTAAAACAACCATAACCCAGGTATAGCAACTAAGCATAGCTACCCAACATAAATGTAAACCCAGGTTAACAAGGAATAATCATAAAGACTAGGTAATCCTTAATAGGAACCCATCGAAATTAATGCAAGCAATGCAAAGTGATTAATCATAGTTATTGGGACAAAGCTCAAGGACACACTCGCCTTTAACCAAAGTAGTTGCTCAAAATCTTCAACTTCAAACTCTTCCAAGCTTCTCGAACGGCGTTCACTCTAAGCGCATCAATCATCGGGCACAAACATACACAAAGCAAACAAACAAGCATACTAAGAACAAAGCACCAATCATAAGAAAGCTTTAAAAGAACGCACTAAAGGATAGGCTTGATTAGATGGATCACTAAAGAACACAAAGGGTGCTTGGCTTGGTTAGCTCTAAAGAGATGGTTAAGAAAGATTGAGCATGAACTGGAAAGATTACACTCAGATTGAGCTGAGAAAAGAACGTCTAACGAACATTTTGCATATATGAGAGAGCAAGGCTATGAGCTAGGTTCTACTTTGCTCTCTTCATTATTCATTAGAGATTAGACTGCTCAAATTGATTACCGAAATGCACATGTATTGTCGTGCTTGTGTAGGCTTGGACTGATGGTATGCCGTCCATGTCGGGCCCCCTCCTCCTCGTCGGGGTAGAATAAACTTCTTCACACGCCCTACTCTAGGGAACACTCACTACTAGAGAATCGCACATATATCACAGTCCGATTTTTCATTTGTACCGGTATTTTTGCACTCACAAATGATAGCATTTGTAGCGGTTGGATCCACCGAACGGCACAAATGTCCTCTCACAAAGACTCGTCGGGGCCCGATTCAACCCACCTGGTACAAATGCCTCACATTTGTATCGATTGGTGGCTCCGCCCGTACAAATACGAGGCCAAGACACTTGTACGGGTGAAGCCACCGCACTGCGGCCCGGGGCCGGCACAAATGCTCCTCGCACCCACGCGTCGTCCGGACGCGCCGTCACTTAGAAAAATTCTGCTCATCTCTTTTTCCCACTCTCTCTTATCCTTTGGTTCTTACCCCTCTCTCTATCCTCTGAGTTATCGTGGTATCTCACTCACCTCTCTCGTCTCTTCATTGCGCAAACCGTCGGCGGCGCGGGGGCGGGCCGGTGCGGGGCCGCGCGCGTGCAGGGCGGGTCCGCGCGGGGCCACGCGGCGGCGCGGGGCTCGCGACCTCCCCGCGCGCGAGGCGCGCGGCCACCGGCCAGGTGGGCTCCGGTGCGCAGCCGGGCTTCTTGGCGCAGGGAGAAAGAAGCCCCTCTTAGCACAGGGGCAAGTTGTTCTTCTCTTTCCCAAATGTTTTTGATATTCTTGTGATTATTGATGTACTGTTGTGATTATTGATGTGTTCATGTAAATCTTGATGCGGATTTGTGATTGCAAGTGAATATGATTGTGAGTGAATAGGTGATTGTGAATCTGTGTGTATGAACGTGTGATTGAGAGTGAGAAGTAGAGAGAAGAAAAAGAAAACAGAGAAAAGAAAGAATAAAAAGAAAAAGGAGGAGGATAACGGACGGTGGCTTCATTCAACATTTGTATCGGGGCAGGATTCCACCCGGTACAAATGCTCCCCCACATGCTTTGTACCGGTTCAATACCCGGTACAAATGAGAGTTATGAACCGGCACAAATGCTTGTTTTTCTAGTAGTGATTGTAACAGTTGTGACTGTGGCCATACGTGTAACACACAGGACTACCATTTCGGTGGCTACTGGCTATTGCAAACAAGGCTATCACCCAATATGTTGCTTCCATTAGCAAAAGGTTGTGTAAAGCATCTATCCACCTTGTGCAAATTAAATAACAGATACGCTTTTAATCTTTCTGGGAACAAGTGCTCTCCGGTGTATCTCGCTTCCTACTATTAGTAAGTTCGATGTACTGGGTCACACGGAGTATGATTGAAGGTTTTCCTAAAAAGGTATAATCGAAGGTTACATGCTTAGAGATTATTGCTCCTAATAGGTACAACAATTTTCAAGAAATCATTAAGGAGTAAAATGTTTAGGGAAAAAACAAAAGGTCAAAAGAACCCATAGACTACAATAGAACGTGCAAAAGGCAATAAAAGGTCAAAAAATAAATTGTGCTAGTTCCATATTTTAAAATTATTATACTTGTTGTTCATCATTGGAGAAACCCTAGGTGAGGATTCCTAACATCTACCCCCTAGTTTTGTTGAATTGATCATCGCACATTTTTTAATGGAAAAGTTACAGATTATTCTCCTCAAGTATAATCAAAATCTGGATAGTATTTATTGATTCGATTTCCCCCCTAAACTATGATATTTAGTTCAATTTTCCCCTTAACACAATTTGTCTTTGTTTCTCCATGCACAAGTGGAATTTTAAGTTCAAAATTTGCAAGTTTATTTCCCGACAATATAAGATATGTTAAAAAAATATATCATGAATTTTTTATCACTATTTTGATAGGTAAGGTATTTTAGTAATATAATTTATCCATAAGATACAAACCAATGATGAAAAATTGTCAATTGTTTTTAATATATATTATGCTGTCCACAGCCACCCTACAAAGTCTCATTCAACTTGTATATGGAGAAACAAAAATGAAAATTGCATTATGGGGTAAGTTGAAACAAATAGCATAGTTTAGGGAGTTATCTAGACTTTTGCTATACTTGAAGGGAGCAATTTGAACTTTTTCCGTTTTGAATTTTCATATAGAGGAAACCGGTTAGGGCATTGTTCACCCAAATGTTACCATGTGGTTTTCTCCTGATCTCTAATCACTCACTAAAGAGTATGTCAAACCCCTAATACTTAATTTTTTGGATTTGAGTAGATAACATTAATAAATACAATGATTTTCTCATAACTTTGAAACTTTTGCTAAGATCCTATAACTACCAAGATGATTAGTGTAGGAAAATAATTACTTTTCAAATTTAAGATAAATGAACATAGATTAAATAATTTGTTATGCATTTACATTGATTACATCTTTTGCATAAGTTTATATGGTGCATCCTGAGGACAATTTTTGTCGTATAAAACATTATTGAGAAGTCAAGGACGAGATTTTTTTACTTACACAATATTATATATAAATTAAATTCTACCTCTAGAATGTGGATTTAAATTGATTTAAATACCTACTCTATTTTTTGAGAGGTTAAATGACTAAATTCTAAATCTGCATTGTTTATATTACTCTTTTATTTAAGTTTATTGATGAGCGGATAACTCTTGCCATAATTATTATAATTTAATTCATATGTTGTCTAAGTTCTACCTACCAAAACTTATATATATATATATATATATATATATATATATATATATATATATATATATATATATATATATATATATATATATATAGCATGTTTATTCATATTTCATGGTCAAATCTCTAATGGCAACCTTATATTTTGGTGAGTTCGATTAGAATTGATTTCATTGGTTTTCAATTTAGAAGCTAGTAATTTCTTAGTTTTACCTTTTCAAGATTGCTTTTTTTTCCATCCATTGTGATTTCTAACACTAAAAAACCTCAATGAGCAACCAACTAGAAATTTAAAAACATTCTTTGTGACACCTCCTTGATCACTAGCCATTACAAAAGTATGACTATGCTTAATTTCAACAAATTTGGAGGAAATTCTACAAGTTAGCCATGAAAATCATCAAAACAAACATCATGTTTCATGCTTGAGAACTAACATTTGTTGATCTAAGGAGAAAAGAAAAACAAAATAAAAAATTGTGAAAATAAAAAGGAAGGAAAATATGAAAAGATAAAATAAATATCGTAATTATGCATTTATACTTCTTTACTTGAAAATAAATGATTTGCTAGATCATAACTTCTTGTTAATATCATTCTTATTTTTCCTTTGCTGCTGGAAAATATTGGAGATATTGCGGAGTTCTTCTTCGTCGACACTACCCCCTTTGTCCTCAAGTACTGGACCGACCTTAGCAGGAAGTATGATTGGAGAGGCGTTGCTCCCCGTGAGACCTACATAGCAAACGTTGTCAAGGTAATGTTATTGCAGTTTCGTAACCTGAATGCATGCCAAAAAGTACTTCATCGATCATCTCTGAACTTCAAGGATCTGGACGCCGCGCTGAAGCTGTCGAATGCGCCATGGAAGATCGTCGTCGGCCACCATGCCATCAGGAGCGTCAGCCGGCGACACCAAGGAGCTGTCTAGGTTTGGAGCAAATGTGGAGCACATGTGGAGATGTCTAGGTTTTGAGCATCCGACGCGGTAACTTGCTCCAAACTTTCTCAAATGTTTATCGCAGCCTCCACATGCGATAACAAGACACCCCGACAAGTTTCGTGATTTTTCGACTTCGTTTGGATTTTATATAATTAAAAAAACAGTTGTACCACGCCTGGACCGTCGTGTTACGTGGACAAGGACTTCGATATTCGGGTGAGCTTTGGGACACGGTCTCAAAACACACTCCCCGACATGAATATCATTTTTCGAACGCCTAAGCATTATTTCACGCACCTGCGGTTCAAATTTGAATTATGCCGGAAAATTCAAGTGAACGAAAATAATTAACGAAATATAGCTAAATGGCTCAAAACATCCCCAAGTTTTGAAGTTGAGATGTAGTTATAGTAGGAAGGACCCACAAAAAAGTTGAAAGGAAAAAAAACCAAAATGCAAAAATTCTTTCCCAACAGCCTTGTGATGCTGTTGGCAAAGTGTCTTCGCCAACAGCTTTAATACCACAGCTGTTGTCGAAGTCTGGCGCAGTAAAAAAATAAAAGAGGCTTTGCCTTACCCTAAAAGCCCTCTCCATCCACACACACACGACACCCACCCACACACGCGCCGCCGGTCCCGCCCCCCACCCCGCGCGCCGCCGGTCCCGGCCCCCGCCCCGCCGCCGCCGGCCCCGGCTCCCGCCGCCGGCGGATCCGCCCCGCCCGCGCCGCAGCGGCCCGCGCCCCGCTCGGCGCCGCGGTGGGCCCGCCCCGCCGCACCCCCCCGCCCCCCCCGCCCCCGCGCCGCCCCCGCCCCGCGCCGCGCCGCGCCGCCCCGCCGCGCCGCCCCCGTGCCGTCCCGCCCCGCCCCCTCCCCCGCCGGCCTTGCCGCGCCGCCGCCCCCGCGCCCCGCCGGCGGATTCGACACTAACTACACTTCTGCGAGAAGGTAATTCGATGATACTCCACCTTTCGCTGAATCCTGTCGATTGGGTAGTAGGGAGGTAGCTAAGCTCTCCACTTGCAGGTGAGTCGCCAATCCTTCTTGCCACTGATGCCATGGAGGACAGGACGGACAAGTTTCTGCTAGGTTGGTTGGCTGGGTACTTGGGTTTAGCTCATGGAGAACCATGACGATGGGTCTCTGCTCCGAGATGTGGTCTTGCACACCTTGTGATCTGGGGGTCCTGGCCTCCCTAGTCCATTCGTGCTCAGTACTTAACTGGATCAGGCCGCTGTTTGCTCTGCTAAACACAAATGGTACTGCTGATGGTGTGCTTGTTTGGCATTATGTTTTATCACAGCAAACCTCACACTTGTTGTTCTTCTTAACTATTGTTAACATTGTTCAATTTTCTGCAACAGTGAGCTAATAAGTATCGTTCAAGTGCTGTTTTAAACATCATTGTTTGATGAGATGCTTTCATTGCATACGTTGTATGAATCCATATAGCTTGTGTTTGCTTCAATTTTCTCAATATTTTCTTTGCACATGTTGCATGTTCGGATCTGGCCGAGGCGACCCCGAAGCGGTGAGCAGGAGCAGCCCTGTCTACCTTACTCTTGTTTCTTAGACGTGTGAACCATGGTGTGCAGATCTGGTGGCTATGTTGTTTGTGCGCCCCTCTTGCTGCTGTTTTGGATACATTGTTCCTTGACCTGATCCGTGGGTACTTTCTTCTGTTGCAGGTCTAGAGATGACCATAGAAACGGTGATCTAGGCCTTGGATTGTTCCACCAATTCCCCGACGTGATCAGTGAGGAGGATAAGGTAATCGCATCCACTATGCTTACTGTGCTCCTGTTTTCTAGCACATGTTCTGTGGTGTGGTGTTTCTAGATCTACTTACTATAGACCCTTGGAGCACGTGTTCTGTGGTGCTTGTTATGGTGTTTGCTACCACATGTTCTGAGCATAGGTCATTCACATTTTTTGAGGCAATCACTAGGTTTTTTATCACCCTCTATCTATGTCAATTTCCTTATAGTGGTGGAAGTGCTCTGGTTGTGTCTGATTTAAAGTTTCTGCATGCTATGTGTCTTTTGTGCCTCCAGGGCACCACGAGGCTATAAGGGTGCTTCTATCCAAGGGTGTTCCTGTGGATCCTATCAACCGTCGTGGGACGCCCTTTGTCGGTGCGGAATGTGGTCCCGACACTAACCAGTAATAAGTGTCGGTGTTTTAGACCGGCAAACCTACCAAGGGGTACCCGAGGTAGTAGATTGTGCGGTGGGGATCGTGATCGGTTGACCGAGAACTCGAAGGTATGCGCAAGGACACGGGACACAAGATTTATACGAGTTCGGGGCCGCCAAGGTGGCGAGCCCTACGTCCCGTTTGGGGGATCAAGTATGGCGCCTGCGCTTGGTGTTGGGTTGTCCCCGGAGGGGATTGGGGATGTGCGGCTAGGTACCCGGCCCTCCTTTATATAGTCCGGGGGGGCGGGTTCCTAGTCGGTTACAAGGCAGAGTCCTAGTAGAAGTACACGAGAAAAACGAGTCCTAGAAGGAGTACGGGGGAATTCTACTAGGAGTCCTTCTTCTACTATTCTTCCTTCCTTGCACGAGTACCGGGGAGTATGCCCGACAAGCCCCGAGCACGTTGGAGTCGAGAGTAGTAGTTCGAGTAGTCTTGAAGCCTCTTCGAGTAGTTCCCCCCCCCCTTGAGCGTCCTCGAGTACGCTTGGAGAAGCCTTCAATAGTACTTGAAGCGCCGCGAGGCGGGAAGGTGGTCCAGCTCATCGCTCTTGAAAAAATTTGAATGATGGGTGTAGCATAGCGACCCCGAGCCTTGAAATGATTAGGTAATCAATCCAAGGGTCTTCGGTGTTCGCGAAGCCATCATCCGAGTACTCTTGAAGCGTGTAGCCCCCGAGATAAGAGAGCCGTATGAGCCACGTCGAGTAGTTATTGGCGAGGGCCCCCGAGCTTGGAGAGCGAGCGAAGCATGCGTCGAAGTTATCTTCAAGTAGCCCCCCGAGCCGGAGAGATTCCAAGTAGCGCGTTTGGCGTCGAGCCGTGGAGCTTGAGAAGTAGTCGTGCGCGTCGGAGCGGACTTTAGATGCGACCGAAGTCGACTTTAGATGCCGGCGGAGCGGACTTTAGAATGCGACTTGAAAACCGAAGTCGACTTTGTGATGCCGCGTGGAGCGGACTTTGAGTTGCGACTTGAAAACCGAAGTCGACTTTAGTTGCCGCGCGGAGCGGACTTTGATATGTGACTTTAGAAGTCCGAAGTCGACTTTAGTTGCCGCGCGGAGCGGACTTTGATATGCGACTTTAGAAGTCGACTTTAGGATGCCGCGCGGAGCGGACTTTGATATGCGACTTTAGAAGTCGACTTTAGTTGCCGCGTAGAGCGGACTTTATGTGCGACTGCAGTAGTCGACTTTGTGCCACGCGGGGTGGACTTAAGATGCAAAAAACGAAAAGCACTTTCCGGAAAGCCAAAGCGAATGAAAAATCAGAAAAAACGAGTAGTTTTGCCGCCGGAGCGGGCTTAAGATTGCGACCGGAGTCGGCTTGTGCCACCGGAGTGGGCTTGGGTGCGACCGGAGTCGGCTTGTGCCACCGGAGTGGGCTTAAGTACCCGAGCCATGGATTTCGGACCCAAAGTACAGTTGCCGCCAGAGCGGGCTTGTGCCACCGGAGTGGGCTTAAGTACCTGAGCCATGGATTTCAGACCCAAGGTACGATTGCCGCCAGAGCGGGCTTGTGCCACCGGAGTGGGCTTAAGTACCTGAGCCATGGATTTCAGACCCAAGGTACGGGTGCCTCCGTAGTGGACTTGAAGGTGCGACCGGAGTCGACTTGCGTACCTGGGCCATGGATTTCAGACCCAAGGTACGGAGCGCGAGTACTTAGGGTACTTGGACCCATGGTACAGGGCGTGAAGACCACGTGCAGCTAGGTTCCATCGTCGCCGGGGACCCGAGGGTCGCTTACGCGCCTAGGTTCCATAGAAGCTTGCACACGTAGTATGCCACCGAAGTAGGCGAAGATGCGACCAGCGTCGACTTTAACTTGCCGCGCGGAGCGGACTTTAGAATGCGACTTTAGAAGTCGACTTTAGATTGCCGCGCATAGCGGACTTTAGAAACTCGCCTCCTAGGGATAGCCCCAGGAGTTGATGAAGTAGACTCGCGGCGACTTGATTGATATGCCCCAAGAGTAGTCGGCGAGTGTAGCTCCCGTGAAAACCCGCCGAGAAGCATACACAAATGAGTAGTCGGCAAGTAGTCCTACATGATGAGGAAAACAAGCCAAGAGAACAAAGAGTCATTTAAATAAATGACTTAGGCGGGACGTCCGCCAGGCAGACCGATGATGAAGCCGTGGCGGTCGGCGATGGAGCCGCGATGGTTGTTGTTGAAGTTGACTAGTCAGAGTTGATTCCGACTAGTTGTTGGGGGCGTGACTGCCGTTCTCGACTAGTTTGGAAAACTAGTCAAGATGAAGGGTCGACGCGATGCGACCGAAGACGACGTCGTGGCGGCGCGCGGCATACTCGAAGCCGAGCCGGTGTTGCCGCAAGACAAGTAGTCACCACGTACGGTGTGGCCGAAGTAAAGCCCGTGTGGCCGCAAGACGAAGTCGCGGCGCACGCAGTAGTCGATGATGAGCCGTGTGACGGGGCGCGCGACGTGCCGAGGGCACCGGACGCGCGCGCGTAGGTGGAGTAGTCGACGATGAGCCCGCGTGAGGCGAAGTAGTCGACGAGGGGGGGACGAGCGACGCGATAAGCCGCGTGACGAGCCGCGCGACGTGCCGAGGCACCGGACGCCGCGCCGTAGGCGGAAGTAGTCAACGACGACGGGCGCGCGCGAGGCGGGGAGTAGTCGAAGAGCGCGCGCGGCGAGCCGCGTGACGAGCCGCGCGCGACGTGCGAGGCACCCGACGCGCGCGCGCGAGACGAAGGAGTCGACGACGAGCCCGGGCGAGGCGGAGTATTCGAAGACGAGCGACGCGATAAGCCGCGTGACGAGCCGCGCGACGTGCCGAGGCACCCGGATGCGCGCGTAGGCGGCGAGTCGATGACGACGCGGCCGCGCGAGGCGGAGTAGTCGAAGAGCGGGCGCGGCGAGCCGCGTGGACGAGCCGCGCGACGTGCCGAGGCACCGGGACGCGCGCGGCGGAGGCAAAGTAGTCGGCGACGAGCGGCGCGACAAGCCGCGTGACGAGCCGCGCGACGACGTGCCGGGGCACCCGGACGCGCGGCGAAGACGAAGTAGTCGACGACGAGCTCCGGGCGAGGCGGAGTAGTCGACGACGAGCGGCGTGAGGGAGCCGCGTGACGAGCCGCGCGACGTGCCGAGGCACCCTCGGACGCGCGGAGTAGGAGAAGTAGTCGACGACGAGCTCGCGCGAGGCGGAGTAGTCGACGGCGAGCGGCGCGACGAGCCGCTCTGACGAGCCGCGCGACGTGTCGAGGCACCCCGGCCGCGCGGCGTAGGCGAAGTAGTCGACGACGACGAGCTCCGCACGAGGCGGGAGTAGTCGACGACGAGCGGCGCGACAAGCCGCGTGACGAGCCGCGCGACGTGCCGAGGCACCCCGACGCGCGCGGCGAAGACAAAGTAGTCGACGACGAGCCCGGGCGAGGCGAGTAGTCGACGACGAGCGGCGCGGCGAGCCGCGGGCGCAGCCGCGCGACGTGCCGAGGCACCCGCGACGCGCGGCGGGGACGAAGTAGTCGACGGCGAGAGTCGACGACGCGCGGCGCAACAAGCCGCGGGACGAGCCGCGCGACGTGCCGAGGGCACCCCGGACGCGCGGCGAAGACGAAGTAGTCGACGATGGGTAGTCGACGACGAGCGGCGCAACAAGCCGCGGACGAGCCGCGCGACGTGTCGAGGCACCGGGACGCGCGGCGGAGACGAAGTAGTCGACGATGCGTAGTCGACGACGAGCGGCGCAACAAGCCGCGGGGGACGAGCCGCGTGACGTGCCGAGGCACCCCGGACGCGCGGCGGAGACGAAGTAGTCGACGACGAGTAGTCGACGACGAGCGGCGCAACAAGCCGCGGGGGACGAGCCGCGCGACGTGCCGAGGCACCCGACGCGCGGCGGAGACGAAGTAGTCGACGACGAGTAGTCGACGACGAGCGGCACAACAAGCCGCGGGACGAGCCGCGCGACGTGCCGAGGCACCCGACGCGAGGCGGAGACGAAGTAGTCGACGATGAGTAGTCGACGACGAGCGGCGCAACAAGCCGCGGGACGAGCCGCGCGACGTGCCGAGGCACCGGACGCGCGGCGGAGACGGAGTAGTCGACGACGAGTAGTCGACGACGACGAGCCGCGCGAGGGCGGAGTAGTCGACGACGACGAGCTCCGGGCGGAGGCGGGTAGTCGACGACGACGAGCCTGGGCGAGGCGAGGAGTAGTCGACGACGACGAGCGCTGCCCGGGGGCGAGGCGGGGGTAGTCGACGACGAGCGGCGCGACAAGCCGCGTGACGAGCGGGCGCGCGACGTGCGCGGAGCACCGGACGCGCGGCGGAGGCAAAGTAGTCGACGACGACGAGCCGTCGCCGGGCGGGGGAGGAAGTCGACGACGCGCGCGCGCGACAAGCGCGCGCGCGGAGCCGCGCGACGTGCCGAGGCACCCGACGCGCGGCGGCCGGCGAGCGAAGTAGTCGACGACGAGCCTCACGAGGCGGAGTAGTCGACGACGGCGAGGGCGCATGACAAGCCGCATGCGACGAGCCGCGCGACGTGCGCGAGAGCACCGACGCGCGGCGGAGCGAAGTAGTCGACGACGAGCTCCGGCGAGGCGGGTAAGTCGGCGACGAGCGGCGCGACAAGCCGCGTGACGAGCCGCGCGACGTGCCGAGGCACCCCGACGCGCGGCGGAGGCGAAGCGGTCGACGACGAGCTCCTGGGCGAGGGCGGGTAGTCGACGACGAGCGCGCGACAAGCCGCGCGACGAGCCGCGCGACGTGCCGGGCAGCCGGACGGGACGCGCGCGCGAAGCCGGAGTAGTCGACGACGAGCCTCGCACGAGGCGGGGTAGTCGACGACGACGAGCGGCATGACAAGCCGCATGACGAGCCGCGCGCGCGCTGCCGAGGCACCCCGACGCGCGGCGGAGGCGGTAGTCGACGACGAGCCCGGGCGAGGCGGAGTAGTCGACGACGAGCGCGCGCGACAAGCCGCGTGACGAGCCGCGCGACGTGCCGAGGCACCCGGACGCGCGGGCGGGAGGCGGAGTAGTCGACGACGAGCCCGGGCGAGGCGGAGTAGTCGACGACGAGCGGCGCGACAAGCCGCGTGACGAGCCGCGCGACGTGCCGAGGCACCCCGGACGCGCGGCGGAGGCGAAGTAGTCGACGACGAGCGGCGCGACAAGCCGCGCGACGAGCCGCGCGACGTGCCGAGGCACCCCGACGCGCGGCGAAGCCGAAGTAGTCGACGACGAGCCTAGGCGAGGTGGAGTAGTCGACGACGACGAGCCTCGGGCGAGGCGGGTAGTCGACGACGACGAGCGGCATGACGAGCCGCATGACGATCCGCGCGACGTGCCGAGGCACCCCGGCCGCGCGGCGGAGGCGAAGTAGTCGACGACGAGCCCGGGCGAGGCGGAGTAGTCGACGACGAGCGGCGCGACAAGCCGCGCGACGAGCCGCGCGACGTGCCGAGGCACCCGGACGCGCGGCGAAGCCGAAGGGTAGTCGACGACGAGCCCGCACGAGGCGGAGTAGTCGACGACGACGAGCGGCGCGACGAGCCGCATGATGGCCGCGCGACGTTGCCGAAGCAACCGGAAGTGCGGCGTAGGAAAATTGATTCCGCTTTGACAAGAGCAAGGAGACTTGCTTCAATGGATCTCGGCGAGTCGACGAGTAGATTGATCTTGCTGACGAGGGTCCTTCGAATTCGCCCGGTGGTGATGATCACCCCTACCTGGCGCGCCAGCTGTCGGTGTTTTAGACCGGCAAACCTACCAAGGGGTACCCGAGGTAGTAGATTGTGCGGTGGGGATCGTGATCGGTTGACCGAGAACTCGAAGGTATGCGCAAGGACACGGGACACAAGATTTATACAGGTTCGGGCCGCCAAGGTGGCGAGCCCTACGTCCTGTTTGGGGGATCAAGTATGGCGCCCTGCGCTTGGTGTTGGGTTGTCCCCGGAGGGATTGGGGATGTGCGGCTAGGTACCCGGCCCTCCTTTATATAGTCCAGGGGGCGGGTTCCTAGTCGGTTACAAGGCAGGAGTCCTAGTAGAAGTACACAGAACGAGTCCTAGAAGGAGTACAGGGGAATTCTACTAGGAGTCCTTCTTCTACTATTCTTCCTTCCTTGCACGAGTACCCGGGGAGTATGCCCGACAATAAGCGCCAAGGTCTATCCCTCAATGGTCGATGCTAAGCAATAGGAGACACAGAGTTTATCCTGGTTCCGGCCGCGGGGCCGTACGTCCAGCAGTGGTGTGCTCAAGGCACTATATTGCTCAACACTGGGGGTGCTCGTAGTGGGGGCGCGTTACAAGCAAGGCGGGAGAGGAAGCGTGGCTTCCAAGTCCCTAGTGTAGTGGCTGAAGATGTTGTGGGAGAATTGGAGAGCAAGTGCGTGGTGCGACTTGTCTCGTGTTGTGTTCTGTTGGGCTCTGTTGTTCGTGTGTGATCTGTCTGTCCCCCACGGCAAGGGGGTTCGTCCTCCTTTTATAGACCAAGGAGAGAGCGAATCACATGCGGGTCGCGCTATTTAGCTACGTGAGGGAGCGTGATGTGCTATGCTGTAGAGTAGGCGGCCGCCCAGGCGATCCTTGCAGCGATCCGGCCATCATGGCATATCTTGTACCCGAACGAAGGGCGGCCTCGAGGGTAGAAGAGCGGCGGACGGCTGTGATGTCTTCGGATAGGCTCGAGGGAGTTGCTGACGTCGGCCCGTACGGAGCAAAAGTGGCGAGGGTAAGGCGGCGTTCCCTTCCGGCACGCTCCACGATGGCCGGAGTTGTTGCCCACGCCGCCCGGCGTGCGCCCGTACGGGGGGGGCGGCGCCCATACCGGGTGCGGGTGGCGAGGATGGCGTCCCACCGCCTAGCGCCTCCACCTAACCCCCCGTAAGGTCACGAGAAAAGCAGATCGAGGGTGCGGGCCGGCCCCCTTCGAGGGGCTCGCGCGTTGGCCGTCTTTGGAGCGAGCGGCGCGGCGTCGCGGCCCGGCACCCGGCCACGCCGCACGGTCCCCCCCCCCCCCACGGTGGTGGGGATGGGCTCCCCCCCGGGGAGTTGGTGCGGCGGCACCGGGCGCGAGCCCCGTGCGCATGATGGCGCCGCCTCGCCGATGTCGGGGCATTAAATGCCCACGCACGGGAGGGCAGCGTGTGCGCGCGGAGTGCCCTCGAGCGAAGCGGACCCCGTTCGAGGGCGGAGCGGACCCTCGAGCGAGGCGGAGCCTCGGCTCGAGGTGGGCCTCTCGGGGCCTTCGCGGCGTGGGCCATGTCTGCATGGTTAAGCAAGGTGTGCTTGGCTTTGGCTTTGTTGCGGGTTTTAAGTGAGGGTTTCCCGCCTTGTTTAAGGGGACCCCTAGGGGCTGTCCCCGACAAGAGCCCCCGAGCATCCGTGGGTTTGCCATTGAGGCTCCCACGGATGCCGGAACCTACTGATAGGACGTTCTTCCCTCCTGGTCTTGCGAACGCTTTCGTGGGGCCGCGTCAACGGACCCGCGGGTCTAAGCTCCCCGAAGCCTGCGAGAGCATTGGCGCTCCTGTAGGGGTTAACCGCGAGACTTGGACAGAAGGTGTGGTACATGTTTCAACCGGCGTCGGCAATGTCTCAGCCGGCTTCGGTGACGCACGCGCCGCTGGCATTATCCCCGGCGGGTGCAATCCAGGAGGTGTAGCCGTGCGTCAAGCCCCCGAGCCTGGGCCCATTCAAGGCGATCGGGTAGAGCTTTGCGACTTGTTTTTTAACGCGCCCTCGCCGTCCCTCCACGGGACGGAGGGTGAGGTTTCCGCAATTCCCATCGGTCGGGTCGCGAATTGTGGATTCCTCGTTGGGGTGGCCGTTAGTGGGTGGTTCGAGTGGACGCCCATGCCCCGTTCGATAAGGGTAGGCTGCGTGGTCCGAGACACGTCCATTGAAGCGCTTGCGTGGGTTTGCTAGGTGGGGCTCGGTCCCGTTCGCTAGGGGCCGAGGGCGCGGAAGCTCTCCCCTCGGTGGGATCCCCCCGCTAGCCGCCCTCGGCCGGCTCTCGAACACGACATGTGGGGCACCCTCGAGCCGGCGGGCTCGAGGAACGGCCCTCGACCGCGCGTGCCCTCGTCGTCCCCGACTCCCCGGCGATCCGGGCACCCGTTCGAACCCGTCGAGGGTCGGGCTTCGAACCCCCGATCGCAGGGCCGTGCGGGGGGTAGCGCCTGGGCGGCCCCGTCTTTGCATCTGCGACCATCGAGGGGCCTGGGCGAGCCAGCCCTCAAGGCGCTGATCAGTAAAAAATGGTGCGGGGCGGCGCCTAAGCGCTCCCGGCCTGGCATCTGCGCTCCTTCGAGGGGCCTGGGCGAGCCAGCCCTCGAGGCACTGATCAGTAACACGGCGCGGCATGGGTGCTTTGCGGTGCCCGTTCTGTTTCAAACGGGCCCCGAGGCGACCTTCTCACGCTCGTACCCTTTCGAGGGTTGAAATCTTCCCGAGCCAGGAGCCGTGCCGCTCGAGGATTCTCCTTACTTTGTAAGGAACCGGGCCATTAAATGCTCCACAGTAGAGGCTGCGGTTTTGCGTCGCGGGCGCGCTTTTTTAGGCGTTGCAGCCGCGCGCGCGCATAGTGGGCGGCGTGGGCAGGCGGATGTGACCGCCTGCCACGGTCCCTGCTATTCTTCGCCGTGATGATGGCCTGTTCGCGGTGGCGTGGCCGCCGCGGTCATGGTGGGGCCCCCGTCGGCCGAGAGAAAAGATTCCCCTGCAAGCATGCGCGCGGGACGTCCGCCCCGGAGAGCACGCCCACTGCTTATAAATCTGAGGGGAGGGAAAACGGCGGTTTTTTACCTTAGCGCTCCGCCGTTCTTGCCCCTTGTGCTCTCGCCTTCGTTTTGCTCTTGCCACCGCGCGCCTTCGCCATTAGAGCTCTTCTCCTTCTTCTTGTCCTCCGCTCTCGCATCCCTTGTCCTTTCTCATGGCACCGCTTCCGCCCCTCACGATCCTCGACCCGTACGCCTGGGAGCGGTCGTCGGTGACCCGGCTGGCCCTTGGCAATTTGGTCTCCCGCCGCCCGCCCTGGCGGCGAACGAGGAGGGCCGGCCGGCGGAGTGGATTGTGCCGCCGGCGGGGACCACGCGCCCAACCCGCCGGAAGGCTATGTGGTGAGCTTCATCCGCTTCCATGAGCGCGGCCCGCCGCACCGGCGAGCCGCTTCATGCGGGCGCCGTGCCACCGCTCCTACGGCGTGGAGTTACATAACTTCACGCCGAACGCGATTTCGCAGGCGGCCACGTTCGTGGGCATCTGCGAGGGGTATCTAGGGATCCCAGTCAACTGGGAGCTCTGGATCCACCTCTTCCGCGCGGAGCTCTTCACGCAGCCCACGACGGAGTAGAGGACCCGCCGCGCGGTGCGCGCCCGGCGGGATGTCGCTCGCCCGCGCGGCGCGACGGCTTCCCAAGGGACGACTACATCCCCTGCACCATGACGACGAACAACGCCGGCTGGGAGCGGGGATGGTTCTACCTACGCAACGCCGAGCCCGGCCTCCCCGCCTACACTGGTCTGGTGCTCCGGGAGAAGCCCAACTCCTGGGGCCACGGGGTGTCCACGCCCCAGCATCGGAGGCGGCTGGACTCGCTCCTGGCCGCCCTGAAGAACCTGGCGACGCGCGGGCTGACCGCGGCGGGCGTCCTCGCCTTCCTCCACCACCGGCGGGTCGTGCCTCCTCGATGGAGAGGCCGCTCCCGCATCTACGAGACGATGGAGGAGGCGGACCTCGTCGCGCTGGTGAGGTCACGGATGCTCCCGACCCCCCTCGAGCGGGGGTATGCGCTCACCCGGCGCGAACGCCGTCGACACCCGGATGCTGCGCCAGGATCGGTCCCCATGGGACCTCGAGATGCTCCCCACCGGCCCGCTGGTGACTATGACTCTTAGCCCCCGTTTTTGTTCTTGGTGTTGCCTCCCGGCCCCCCGACGCCCCCTTGACGTTCTTGCCCTGCACCGGGGAGACCTTCGCCGCCGCGAAGTCCGTTCCGCCCACCCCCCGACTCCCACGTGCTTGGCCGGGCGGCGCAGCCCGGGAGCGGGAGCGGACGACGCGCAAGAGGGAGCGCGCGAGGCGGCACACGCGAGCGCCGCGAGCGGCGGAGCGAGGAGTACCCGCGGTGCGAGGAGCCGGGGCTTTTCCTCCCCGGGGGGCCGAGGAGTACTCGTCCTCGGAGGAGGACGAAGAGGAAGAAGGGCGGGGGAGGGCCCCTCCGATAGGTGGGAGCCCCGCCCCGTCGGCCGGAGCCGCCTCTCCGGCGGCAAGGGCGGCATCGCCCGGGGCGGGCGCGGCAATCGACAACGGGAGCGGCGCGAGCCGCGGAGGTGCGGCACGAGCCGCGGAGGTGCGCGCGCGCGCGCCGCAGGGCGCGCGTGGCAAGCGCACCGCGCGCGGGGCGGGGCCCGCGCGCGCGGCGGAGATGTCGGGAGGCGCGGCGCCGGCCGCGCCGGCCACGCCGGCCTCATCCACCGAGGCCTCGAGGAAGAGGAAGCGCGCCTTTTCCTCTTCGAGGTAAGGGGCTCGTTCTTCTGCGGGGTTTGTTTTTTTGGTGCCCAGGCGTTCTGATTCTTTGCTTGTGCTCGTGCAGGGTGGTGCCAACCGTGCCTCCCCTCGCGCCGGCTAAGGTGCTGAGGGCGGACGCGTCCGTTCCCACCCGCCGGCGCTCGTCGAGGGCGCCGCGGGCGGGGGCGAGCACGGCGGCGGCGGGCGAGAGCTCGCAGGGGCCGGCCGAGGCCCTCGAGGCCTCGGCCGGCGGATCGGCCCGCCGCGGCGCGGCCGGTGGTCGTCGAAGAGCGGTGGGCGCCGGTCGTGGCGGAGACGCGCCCGCGGCGGCGGCCGTGATGGAGACGCGGCCGCGGCGGTGGGCGTGATGGAGACGCGACCGCGGTGGGCCGCCGCGACGGAGGCGCGGTCCACGCGCGGGCCGGCCGCGGCGGAGGCGAGCGGGCGGCGCGTGGCCGAGGAGGGCGGCCGGGCGCCCGCGGTCGCGAGGGCGCCGCGGAAACGATGGCCGCGGCCCCGCGTCCGCGCCGCCCCGGCTACGAGGCGCAACCCGGAGGCGCCGGCGGAGGCGCGCAGGGGCCGGCGCCCGCCGGCGGTTCCCGGCGGCGGTGGTGGAGATCCCGTACGACGACTCCCCGCCGCTCGGGTGGGATCGGTGGGCGAGCTTCCCCACGCTCTCCCGTGGTCCCGGGAGGGGGCCCTCGTGAGGCGGCGCGAGGGCCACATGGTGGCGGGGGGCCGAGGGCACGGCGTCGAGGCCTCGTCTTCCCCGCGCCGCCACTCCGCCCGTGGGAGGGGACCGGCCGGCGACCCGCCCGCGTTCGCCGACGCCCGGGGGTAGCAGAGCTCGGGGAGAGCTCCGCAGCCACGGCGCCGTGCTCAACCGGGTGTTGAACGAGGCGCTGAGGATCCACGGCGCCCGCGTGGCGCGCTCTTCCGTGTGAGTTGACCTTGTTTGCTTTTCCTTTTTCCTCGTCTTTGCACACATTTTTCGTGGCTTGATGCTTATGGGTCTTGACTTATTGGTGACATGAGCTCGAGCACCACGCCCGCGAGAAGTACGGCGCCTTCGATCAGGTGACCGCCGAGCTTCATCAGCTCCGGGAGCGATGTGGCGCCTTCGACGCGCTCGCCGACGCCCTCAGGACTCCGGACGGCTGGTTGTCGTACCGGCCATGGCCTTGCGTGATCAGCTCCACGAGAGCTCAAGGCAGGACCTGGCGCATCCCTCTAGCCTCGAGCGGGTCTGCACAGCCCTCATCGACCAGGATGAGGCACTGCGGCAGGCGCGCTCGGACCTGGAGAAGATGCGCACGCTGGCGGCTAACTGGGAGGCGGAGGTGGCCGGCGTCCGCAACGAGAGCCGGGGGCTTCACTCGTCGCTCGAGGGGGCGCAGGCGCAGCGCCGCCAGGCCGAGGAGCGGCGCGCGCGCTCGAGCGAAGGCCAAGGAGGCCGACGACTTGAGGGCCGCCCTTGACGCCAAGGCCGCGGCGCTCGCCGCCGCCGAGGGCCGCCTCCGCAGGAGCGCACGGCCCGTCGGGGAGCCGAGGGGCGGCTCCAGCAGGAGCAAGCCGCCCTTGCCGACGCTCGGTCGGCCCTGGAGCGGGAGCGCGCTGCTCGCGAGGCGACGCAGATGTCGCTGGTGGACCGGAACGCCAAGTTCTCCGAGGTCGAGGGCGAGCTGATGGTGCTCAGCATCACGAGCGCGGGCCAGGAGCTGGCCCTCCAGGAGCAGGGCGAAACCATCAGGGGTCTCGAGCAGACGGTCGATGCTGGGCGCAGCGCCTTCGAGATGGAGCGGAAGCAAGTCGAAGGGTAAGCCACTTTTCGACTCTCGTTTCGCCGGTTTTCCCTTAGAGGGTTCGCACCCCTTTTTCCGATTTCTTTCTTGTCTTGGTGACTCCGGGCTTGCGCACCGCGCCGGGGCACGCGGCCGAGCGGGCCGAGGCGGCTGCACCTCCCACAACTCCTCCGAGCAGGGGCTGCAGAGCCGCGCAATGCGGCCCTCGAGACCTGCCGGCCGTGGAGGAGGGCGAGGCGCGAGGCGGAAGCTCGCTGGCCAGCCGTCTGCGCGCCCTTGGCGGCCACATCACCGAGCGCATGCGCCGGGCGCTGCATTTTGGCGTCCAGAAGGCCCTAGAGAGGTACGGTCCCACTACGAGGTCAACTTCGAGGCGCTGGCGGAGGGCTACGTCGTCCCCGAGGGTGTCGAGGACGAGGTGGCGATGGAGCGCGTGGACGCGCTCGCCGCCGACGCCGCCGGGTCGTTCGCTGAAGCCTTCGAGTAGTTCCTCTTCCCGGATGCTGCTGACGCCGCCGCTCCTCCCGCCCCCCGAAGACCATCCTGGGCGCTAGGCCCGTTTTTGTTTGTGTATCGCACTCGGCCACGCGGCCCTTGTAAATAAACAAATTGTTCTTGCCGTAAACATTTGCCAATGTGAAGTGATGTCTTATGTTTATTGCGCTTTTTTGTTTCTCCTTCTTCCTGAGTAGATTCTAGTTAGGGGAGTTCGATTTTCGTGGGTGGCCTGCTGGGTTGGAGGCGAGAGAGAAGGGCCGTATCCTCACGGAGGCGTAGGCTATCTCTGGCTCGCGCGCTCCTTCCGCTAGGCTGCCCACGCCCTGTTCGAACCTTTGCTCGAGACCGAAGTGAAAAACAAACCAAGCGCGTGTGAGTTATTTCGTTTTCGCGCAAAAATGGGACCGTTTTGAGGGGGATGCCCCCCGCAGTAGCCCCCGAGGGTAACTGGGGTTTCGGGGGAAAGCCGAGTTGCCCTTTTCATTAGACTTATGATGTTTACATAGTTGTTACCAACTGGGGTGTTGGTCATGTGGTTTTTACAACAAAAATGCTTGGAAATCCTAGCTAGGGGTAGAAGCGACGTAGCTATTGGATGTTCCAAGCGTTTGTGAGCTCTTCACAGTCCTCGTTGGCCAGCTTGTACGTGTCGGGCTTGAGTACCTTCGCCACGACGTAGGGTCCCTCCCACAGAGGCGATAGCTTGTGGCATCCCCGGTTGTCTTGGCGTAGCCTTAGGACCAAATCCCCTTCGCTGAAGTCCCGTCGGCGTATCTTGCGTGCTTGGTAGTGCCTGAGGGACTGTTGATACCTCGCGGAGTGCATCAAGGCCACGAGGCGTGCCTCATCCAGCTGGTCCAGCGAGTCCTCGCGGGCTCGCTGGTTGGCGTCCTCGTCGTAGCCTCGAACCCTGGGCGACCCATATTCTAGGTCCGTGGGGAGGACGGCCTCCGCGCCATGGACCAGGAAAAACGGCGTGAACCCAGTGGCTCTGCTCGGGGTGGTCCTTAGGCTCCACACGACTGCTGGTAACTCTTGGAGCCATTTTCGACCGGATTTGTTTAGCTGGTCGAAAATTCTAGGCTTAAGGCCTTGTAGGATCATGCCGTTGGCACGTTCTACTTGGCCGTTGGTCTGCGGGTGTGCCACAGCTGCCCAATCCACACGGATGTGGAACTTGTCGCAGAACTCCAAGAATTTCCCTGCCCGTGAACTGGGACCCGTTGTCAGTGATGATGGAGTTTGGCACTCCAAAGCGATGGACGATGTCGGTGAAGAACGTCACCGCTTGCTCCGCCCTGAGATTCGTAATGGGGCACACCTCAACCCACTTGGAGAACTTGTCGATCGCGACCAACAAGTGGGTGAAGCCCCCGGGCGCCTTCCGCTGGGGCCCGACGATGTCCAACCCCCACACGGCGAACGGCCACGTTATGGGGATGGTCTGCAGGACATGAGCGGGAAGGTTGGACTTGCGGGCGTAGAACTGGCACCCTTCGCAGGTGCGTACGATTTCGCTGGCGTCCGCGACCGCGGTAGGCCAGTAAAAGCCTTGGCGGAAAGCGTTGCCAACGAGGGTGCGAGGCGCGGCGTGATGGCCGCAGATCCCGGCGTGGATGTCCCGCAGGAGCTCGCGCCCCTCGGGAATGGGCACGCACCGCTGCAGGATGCCGGAGGTGGCGCGCTTGTACAGCTCGCCGTTGACGAGGGCAAAAGACTTGACCATCCTGGCGATGCGCCTGGCCGCGGCCCGGTCCGCGGGGAGTTCCCCTCGAGCCATCCACGCGATATACGTGTCGCGCCGCCGCCACCTCACCTGGGGTGGGCCGGCTCGGATGTCCATCACGTCGGCCTCGTGCGCACCATACCCCTCGAGGAGGGAGAGCACGTACGCCTCGTTCGAGGGGTCCTCATCCATGGGTTCCGCACCCGTTGGATTCGAGGGAGCCCCCGAGGGTTCCGTGTGGCTCGAGGGGTGAGGCTCGAGGACGACCGAGGGTTGAGCGATATCGCGGGCAAAGACGTTCGGAGGGACGGTGATCCGCCCGGACGCGATCTTGGAGAGCTCGTCCGCCTCCTCGTTGTACCGTCGGGGCACGTGATTGAGCTCGATGCCATAGAACTTGTCCTCGAGGGCTCGCACGGCCTTGTAGTAGGCCTCCATCTTGTCGTCGTGGCAACTCGCGTTCTTCATGACTTGGTCAATCACGAGTTGCGAATCCCCCCGCACGTCGAGGCGCTTGACGCCTAACTCGATGGCGATCTTGAGGCCGCAGAGGAGGGCTTCGTATTCAGCCATGTTGTTTGATGCGGGAAAGTGGAGGCGTGGCGCGTATCGCATGTGCTCCCCGAGGGGTGACACAAAGAGCAGGCCCGCGCCCGCCCCTGTTTTCATCACCGAGCCGTCGAAGTACAGAGTCCAGCACTCTGCTTGGATCTGCGGCTGCGGCGGCTGCGTATCCGTCCACTCAACGACGAAATCCGCCAGGATCTGAGACTTGATGGCCTTGCGCGGGGCATAGGCGAGCGTCTCGCCCATCAGCTCCACGGACCACTTGGCGATCCTGCCCGCTGCGTCAGGATTGCGGATGATTTCCCCTAACGGGAAGGAGGAGACCACCGTGACGGGGTGGGCCTCGAAGTAGTGGCGGAGCTTGCGCCGCGCAAGGACCACCACATATAGCAGCTTTTGGACTTGAGGGTAGCGCATCTTGGTGTCGGACAAGACCTCGCTGATGTAGTAAACTGGCCGCTGGACTGGCAGGGCGTGCCCTTCCTCCGTGCGCTCCACCACGATCACGGCGCCCGACCACACCGGGTGGTTGCGGCCACGTAGAGCTGCAGGGGTTCGCCATCCTGCGGCGGCGTGAGGATCGGGGCGTGCGTTAAGGACGCCTTCAGCTTGTCGAGCGCATCTTGGGCCTCGGCGGTCCAGGAGAAGCGCTCCTGCTTCTTGAGTAGGCGGTAAAGGGGCAGGCCCTTCTCGCCGAGCCGCGAGATGAAGCGGCTCAAGGCGGCAAGGCACCCCAGCACCTTTTGCACCCCTTTGAGGTCCCGGATCGGGCCCATTCGTTCGAGGGCCGCAACCTTCTCAGGGTTGGCCTCGATCCCCCGTTGGGAGACGATGTACCCCAGGAGCATGCCTCGTGGCACTCCAAAGACACACTTTTCGGGGTTTAATTTGACCCCATTGGCCCGTAGGCAGCCGAACGCGATGCCAAGGTCGCCAACCAGGTCGTCCGCCTTCCTGGTTTTCACGACGATGTCATCCACATACTCCTCGACCGTTCGCCCGATGTGATCTCCGAAAACGTGTTGCATGCAGCGTTGATACGTCGCACCTGCGTTTCGGAGGCCAAACGGCATCGTGACGTAACACAACGTCCCGAACGGCGTGATGAACGAAGTCGCAAGCTGGTCAGACTCCTTCATCTTTATTTGATGATACCCGGAGTAGGCATCAAGGAAGCAAAGCAACTCACACCCAGCCGTTGAATCAACAATTTGATCAATGCGTGGCAAAGGAAAGGGAACTTTAGGACATGCTTTATTGAGACTAGTATAGTCTATACACATCCGCCACTTCCCGTTCTTTTTCTTTACAAGTACGGGGCTTGCTAGCCACGTTGGGTGGAACACCTCCTTGATGAACCCGGCCTCGAGAAGCTTCCGCAGCTCCGCTCCAATTGCCCGTCGCCGCTCCTCGTCGAAGCGACGGAGCCGTTGTTGCACGGCACGGGCGTGAGGCAGGATGTCAAGGGAGTGCTCGGCGACCTCCCTCGGGATGCCTGGCATATCCGAGGGGCTCCACGCGAAGATGTCGGTGTTGGCGCGGAGGAAGTCGACGAGCACCACTTCCTATTTGGGATCGAGGGTGGAGCTGACCCTCAACGCCTTGCCCTCGGGGGCCGCGGGGTCGAGGGGTACCTCCTTGGTCTGCTCCGCGGCCTCGAAGGTGCCGGTGTGCTTGGAGGCGGAGTCGAGGTCCTCGTTGACCATCTTCTCCAGGGTGGTCACCAGCGCTTCGTCCAGCGCCAGTGCTTCCGCGTGCTCCACGCACTCGACGTCGCAGTCGAATGCGTGCTCGATGGACGAGCCCACGGTGATGATGCCATTTGGTCCTAGCATCTTCATCTTCAAGTAGGTGTAGTTGGGAACCGCCATGAATTTGGCGTAGCAGGGCCGCCCAAGTATAGCGTGGTAGGCACCCTTGAACCCCACCACCTCAAAGGTGAGCGTTTCCTTGCGGAAATTCTTTGCGGTGCCGAACCAAACCGGCAGGTCGATCTGCCCGAGGGGCTGGACTCGCTTGCCGGGCGCGACGGCATGGAACGGCGTCGTGCTGGGCTGCAGCTAGTCCAATCCGATCCCTAGCAAGCGCAGCGTATGCGCGTAGAGGATGTTGAGGCTGCTGCCTCCGTCCATCAAGACCTTTGAGAACCGTGCGTTCCCAATGATGGGGTCGACCACCAGCGGGTACTGGCCCGGGTTGGGGATGCGGTTCGGGTGGTCTTACCGGCTGAAGGTGATGGCGTCCTCCGACCAATTGAGGAAGGAGGGAGGCGCTTTCTCTGCGGCGAGGACCTCGTGCCGCTCCCGCTTGCGCTGGCGGGTCGTCATGTCGACGGTGGGTCCCCCGAAGATGAGGAACACGTTCTCCACGGCGAGGAAGCCGCCGGCGTCGCCGTCTCCTCCGTCTTTCTTGGCCTCTGCCTCCTTCGCGGCAGCGCGGCCATAGAACTTCTTGAGCATGTCACACTGCTCGAGGGTGTGGTTTACTGGGGTCTTGTGGTAAGGACATGGCTTTTTCAGCATGTCGTCAAACACCCCCGGACCTCGAGGGGCCGGTCGAGGGCCTCGTCGAGCCGGGTCAACAGCAAGAGCCACGGCATCATCGCCGTCGCGCCCTTGCTCGCGCGCCTCGCGGCGCGGCTTCTTTCCCTTCTTGCCCCGCTTGTCCTTGCGGTGGGGCTCCCTGGACTTGCTGCCCTCCGCGGGCGCATCGTCCGAGCGCTTGCCCTTCTTGCCGTCAAAGATCTCCCCCACGGCTTCCTCTCCTGAGGCAAAGCTGGTGGCGATGTCGAACAGCTCGTTAGAATCCGCGGGCGGGCTGCGTCCCAGCTCCCGCACGAGGTCCCAGCATGTGGTGCCCTCGAGGAAGGCGTGCACAATCTCGGATTGCGCCACGCTGGGGAGCTCTGTGCAGCGCTTGGAGAAGCGCTGTATGAAGTCCCGCAGCGACTCGCCGGGCTTCTGGGTGCAGGAGCGCAGGTCCCAGGAATTTCCAGGGCGCACGTACGTGCCCTGGAAGTTACCCACGAACGTGCGAACCAGATCGTCCCAGTTGTGGATCTGGCTGGCGGGCAGGTGCTCGAGCCACGTCCGAGCCGAATCGTTAAGGTGCAGGGGCAAGTTGCGGATGATGACCTCGTCGCTAGTGGCCCCGCCCAGCTAGCACGCCAGGCGGTATTCGTTGAGCCACACGCGGGGATCCGTCCCCCCGTTGTACTTGACGATGGTCGAGGGTTGGCGGAAGCGCTGGGGGAAGGCCGCCGCGCGGATCTCCCGGCTGAACACACGGGTCCCCGGGGGCTCCGGCGTCGGAGAGCGGTCCTCGTCGCTGTCGTAGCATCCACCCCGTCGAGGGTGGTAGCCTACCGTCGCTCGCGCATCCGCCCTGCTCGTGCGGCGGGCGTTGATGACGTTGCGGGCATCACCGTCCAGCGCCCTGCGCGTGTCAAGGAGCCGCTCCTTGGCCGGCGCGCGTCCCGAGTTGGCGGGGAGCCCCGCGAGCCTTCGCCCTCGCGTGGACCGAGGGTTCGCCCCCCCGAGCAGCCCCCGTCTCCTCGCGCATCCCCCCGCCGGCGGATACGTGAGGCCGAGCTTTCGGCCGCCGGACCGGCCGCTTGCTTGATGAGAGCCCGCACCTCGCGTGTGCGCGGTTTCGCGCCCTCGGGGGTCGAGGGTGCCGGCACGCCCGCGCGGCGGCCGCGGCGGCAACGAGCTTCCGACTTGCCCGTGGAGGCGCGTCGGGGGTTGTCGGCGTTGATGCGGTCGCGGGCCCGTCGCCCGGCCCTCCCGCGCGCGTTCGCCGCGCGCGGAGGCTTCCCCGCCCATCGAGGCGCGGAGCGGCCCGCACCGTTCGGTACTCTTCCGCCGCCTTAGCCTCGAGCTCATGGGCTTGGGCTAGCTGCGCGTCGGCGTCGGCCCCAGCGGGGTGCTTGGTCCCGCGGCCGGGCGTGGAGCGATCCCCGGGGCGGCGTGACCTCCCCCGTCGCCCGCGCCCACCGCGCCGGTGGCGTTTGCCGGTCGTTGGCAATGACGACACAAAGCACTCCCGCGCGGGGTCGTAGCTCCCGTCTTGCCGGAGTCGTCGGGAGCGACCGAACCGCAGTCCGTAGCGTCAAGGAAACACCTGAACATGACCGGGTCCGGCACGCCGGAGAAGTCCCACTCCGCGTACCCGTGGAGGTTGGCGGGCGGCAACGCGTCAAGGGAGCCTAGGGACGACTCGTCACCCGCCGAGGCGCCGGGATTCCTGGAGACGAAGACGTGACGGCCAGGGGGAACCTGCGCATCGTGGTGTTGACGTTGGCGTTGTAAGCCGTCGTGGCACCACGCAGTCCTATGGGAAAGCGCGGTCCGGAGACCGTGCGCTGTCCCGCTGGGGTGGCGGTTGCCGTGGCGGCAGGCGCGCCACGCTGAGAGGCGGCGCGCTCGGCTCGCCGTCGCTCGGACCGTGCTCGGCGCGAACGCCGGCCGAGCGGCGGCGGCGTCGTGGCGTCGACGGGCCCGCGGCGTCCGCGCCGGCGGCGTCCGCGCCGTGGTGGTGCGCGCAGCGGGGACCGGAGCAGACCCGGCCTGCCGCCGCGCACGGAGCTCCTCACGGTTGGTGAGGCGCATCAGGTAGCCATTCCCCGTGGCCTCAAAGTTCAGGCCCCCGAACCGGAATTCGAACCCGGCGGGGAGGGGGTCCGAGCTGCCCATGCAGTAACGCGTACCGCGGTACTCAGTGCGGATCACCATGGAGGGAGTTGATGATTGACCTTAGGCGCTCAATGCCCCACGGTGGGCGCCAACTATCGGTGCGGAATGTGGTCCCGACACTAACCAGTAATAAGCGCCAAGGTCTATCCCTCAATGGTCGATGCTAAGCAATAGGAGACACAGAGTTTATCCTGGTTCCGGCCGCGGGGCTGTACGTCCAGCAGTGGTGTGCTCAAGGCACTATATTGCTCAACACCGGGGTGCTTGTAGTGGGGCTGCTACAAGCAAGGCGGGAGAGGAAGCGTGGCTTCCAAGTCCCTAGTGTAGTGGCTGAAGATGTTGTGGGAGAATTGGAGAGCAAGTGCGTGGTGCGACTTGTCTCGTGTTGTGTTCCCGTTGGGCTCGTTGTTCGTGTGTGATCTGTCTGTCCCCCGCGGCAAGGGGGTTCGTCCTCCTTTTATAGACCAAGGAGAGAGCGAATCACATGCGGGCCGCGCTATTTAGCTACGTGAGGGAGCGTGATGTGCTATGCTGTAGAGTAGGCGGCCGCCCAGGCGATCCTTGCAGCGATCCGGCCATCATGGCGTATCTTGTACCCGAACAAAGGGCGGCCTCGAGGGTAGAAGAGCAGCGGACGGCTGTGATGTCTTCAGATAGGCTCGAGGGAGTTGCTGACGTCGGCCCGTACGGAGCACAGTGGCAGGTAAGGCGGCGTCCCCGTTCCGGCCACGCTCCACGCGTCGGGAGTTGTTGCCACAGCGCCTGGCGTGCGCCCGTACTGGCGGGGGCGGCAGCCATACCGTTAACAGTGGCAGGGATGGCGTCCCACCGGCCTAGCGCCTCCACCTAACCCTGTAAGGTCACGAGAAAAGCGGATCGAGGGTGCGGCCGGCCCCCTTCGAGGGCTCGGCGCGTTGGCCGCTTCGGAGCGGGCGGCGCGGCGTCACGGGACGGCACCGCCACGCCGCACGGTCCCCCCCCCACGCCGGGGTGGGGATGGGCTCCCCCCCCGGGGAGTTGGTGCGGCGGCACCGGGCGCGAGCCCCAGGCGCATGATGGCGCCGCCCCGCCGATGTCAGGGCATTAAATGCCCGCGTACGGGAGCAGGCGTGCGCGCGCGGAGTGCCCTCGAGTGAAGCGGACCCCGTTCGAGGGCGGAGCGGACCCTCGAGCGAGGCGGAGCCTGCTCAAGGTAAGCGCGCCCCCTCGAACGGAGCGGAGCCTGTCCGAGGGAGGCGCGCGCCCTCGAGCGAGGCGAAGCCTGCTCGAGGGGATCTTCGAGTGGGCCGCCTGGTGGGCCGTTGGGGCCTTCGCGGCGTGGGCCATGTCCTGCATGGTTAAGCAAGGTGTGCTTGGCTTTGGCTTTGTTGCGGGTTTTAAGTGGGGGTTTCCCAGTTGTTTAAGGGGACCCCTAGGGCTGTCCCCGACACCCTTGCACTTGGCTGCAGCAAAGGACCATGACCAGGCTGTGAAGATCCTGCTGGAGCATGGTGCTGATGTAAGCTACAAGTATCACATTTGCCTCGTTGCATTTACAATTTGCCACATAGTAACACCTCATATAGGAACCAGCTAATTATTTTGTCTGGCTTGATGAGTGATGAAATTTCTCTATTCTTTTTTGCTGACGGAAATTTTTACTGTTTATAGCTTTCTTGCTGGACTGTATCACCACTTCCATGTTTATTGTTATATGCAGTGTGGGAATTTACCAATCATGCTACCGGCGGCGGGCGTGGCGACCATTCAATGTGTGACGACAGGAGCTCTAGGCGCGCGGCGGCGAGAGCGGTGGGGACGGGGCACGGCGGCCTGAGCTCTGGGCCTGGCCAGCGCATCCCCCTCCCCCCCCCCCCGGCCAGCAGTGAAGGTGAGGATCCAGTCCTATTCTCCCTTGCAGATCTTTAATTTTTGGCACCTCTTTCTAATTTTTTGCACTAACTAGTTGCCTGGCTATGATGGAGATAATTTGGGTATTATTGTGGAACACAAGATGGTAATTACAACCTCTGTTAAATATGTAAAATTGCAATGTGTATTACTGTGATAAAATGTTTTACAACAGAGTTGTTGGATGTCTAGGCATTATTTCTCTATGAGGGTTTGATTTTAGTTCCTGGTCCTTGATGACTTCTTATTGCTGAACTTTTAGTTCTCTTATAAGCAAAGTTCTGATCAGCCACTTTTGGATATGTAGAAAAAAATGTGTATGTAGGAGGAATTTTTAATGATTAGGTGAGTGTCATATACTGCCCTAAATTAGAGATCTAAAGATTTGATGGGTCCTAAATAAGGAAGCTATGGCCCTCAAGTTTATTATCCAGTAATGAAACTTTTATTTGTGTAACTCTAGAAAATAAAAGGTTTAGGTTGCTTTAGCTACCTATGGATATATTCATGTAAAATATATTCATAAGTTGTAAATTACCTGATCCAGAATTAACTCTGCATATTCCATGTTAATTAACAGAGTTATTCCTAGCAAAGTTCCTTTTCTGCCTATGTTTTGCATCTGATATGATGATTCATTGAGAATATTAAATCAACTCTACTAAGTGTTCAAGTTTCTCACATATTTTTTCTAGTAAAATGTAAATGTTGTATATGTAATGAGCCATCATGGTGATTCAACACTCTTATATGAAATGTTGCATTTCCTGATGACATGTATGTGTATATATTTCCTATGGTACATAGCCTGAAATACATTTCAAATTGGTTGATATAGCCATATAGATATAGGCTGTTTGTGGTGGTGCCAAAAAAATTAATCTTCGAACCATTTCCCACAATTAACTGTGCTGCCTGGACTATATAAATTGATGAATGCCACTGAGTCATTGAAACTAGCAGCCAATGAAGATTTCATAACTTGCTATGGAGAAGGTGTTCAATGTGTTGATGTGCCAGTGTTTGAAATATATGTTATGTTAGGACCTGCATCTGGATTGAGATATTGTGGTAAAATTAGGACCTTCATTTAGTCTATTTGCCTAATGTTCAGTGCTAATGAAAAAGCACTTTAAGTGTTAAAAAGCTGAAACCATTTCACATCTGAAAATTAGGATTACTAGTCCTATATTAGCTTCCTTGGTTCAGACCGAGCACATACATTGTTTTCTTGAGATCCTTAGGATGGCAACTGGTACTTTCTTGCCGCATTCCAAGAAAAATTCTTTCTGAGTCATTAACGAACATCTCTCTTTTGTTCATAGTTGAATGCTGCTGCTTTGTAGATTGAGAACCTGGAGCATGAACTGGAGGAAACAAAAAGGAAGTGCAGTCAGCTTGCTGCTGAGCTGTGTGTATGGAAGAATCAGCAGCATCTCCCTAACAGGTGAAGGTTACTCACTTTGCTGGAGCATGAATCAGCAGCATTTTGCTGTGGCGTGAAGGCTTTTGACGCGTAGCACCCTGCAGTTTGGAGGCCGTATCCAGCAAGTACAGGGCTGGTACTTCCCTGTACGAATGCGTGGCACGTGGCGCCCTCGTATTGGAGGTGGAGAGCCGCCTAAACGACCGTGCCGGGCAAATCCGCCTAAACGACCGTGCCGGGCCATGAATTTGCCGTCTTTTTTGCGTGCGGAAGCGTACACTCTATGCAGGACGACGCCAACGGCCAAGGCCAAACACTTTGGATATGCGGCTATGTTGCTACTACTAGTATATGGCTAGGAACCAGCTAGCTAGGTTTATTCTCCCTTATCCATAAATCCATATTCAAGAGGTGAAATAAAAACCCAGAGTGCTAGGTCTCTTGTGTGTAGAGTTCCTCGAGAAAAAGAAATAAAACTTCAATGAAGTTTGAGCCAAAAGCGATAAAGCTAGAATAAATTGAAGGGAAAGTTGTGCTTGCTTTGTGGGTGTGTATATATAATTGAACTGTTGAAATGCACATATATGCATGGTGAAAATTTCATATTCGATTATTACTTTTTTTTGTTCATTAAAAAAAGGTAGGATGGTGCCGACGGCTTTAAATCTTCCCCGAGAGCTAGCACGATACTCGGGGAAGGCTTCATATGCTATATTGTTGATATATATGTGGTATTCTGGTTCATATACTGATGTGTGGATTTGATGTGTCAATTAAATGCTATAAAAGAGCAAAAGAAAAGGGGGGAAAATTCCCACCTTTGCCAACAGCACAGGGCCAAAGTTGTTGACAAAGCTGGGCTTTCCTCACCAGCCTTGCCAGCTTTGCCAACAGCTTTGGGCCAGGCTGTTGGCAAAGATGGGCTTCCCCTGGAGCACGCGCCCAGCTTTGCCAACAGCTTCGGCGCATGCTATTGGCAAAGCAAGCTGTTGGCAAAGCTGCCGTTCCCTTTGCCAACAGCCGTCACTTCCCTATTGGCGAAGGTAACGGCATCCGAGCTGACGGCGTCCCCTCTTCGCCAACTGCACACATGGCTGTTGGCGAAGCTTTCCCAACAGGGTCCGTGTTTCTGTTGGCGAAGAGCTCTTTCCCATCACCTAAAACGCCAACGGTTCTTTCCCAACAGGAACTCGGAAACCCTGTTGGGAAAGCCTTCGCCAACAGGGTTGGAGTCTTCGCCAACAGCTTAGCGCTGTTGGCGAAGCACGCGTTTCCAGTTGTGAATGAAAAGTATTCCTGATGCAAGTTTTCAAGAGTTGGAATGGCACAAACATATTTTTGTTTCTCTCAGGGTTTCTGATTTAAGCTAGATCTGAATTTGGCAAGTGAATTATACCAAACTGTTGGAGATGAACTCTTTTTTGGCATATCTTTTTAGAAGTTGGCAAAACATAAGATTGCCAAGTAAAATTTGGCAAACTCTCGGAGATGCTTTGAACCATTGTATGGCTATTTCTTTTTTTTCTTTTTTTCCCTCGTGGAATAATCTGTTCTGGGACAGATACTCACATTCGTGAATCCCATTTACGTTCCTTCGTCGGATTCAGTTCCGCGGCATTAGTCATTTTTTTGGACGTGGCAACACATTCGTAACTCCCATTTTGTTGTTAAAAAAACAGCCGATTGAGTGCTGAAGTCTTTGCGTTTCTTATATATTAGTAAAGTGCACGTGCGGCACGCACATATCTAAAAACCACAATAAATAAATTTTTATATTTATAAATAAAGATACATGCATATTCAATAACAGAAAATTTAACACATTATAATAATTTTATTTGACATCTAATTTTGAACCTAACAACTTATATATTCATTTGATGGCGTAAGCTGTGACCCGATATTAGAAAAAGAGATATAAGCATGTCAAATAGAAAAAAGAGATATACCACTTCATTTGTGTGTCTTGTATTACTTCGCCGGCTCAATTTTTTATTTATGTGATGATCCAACATCAATATCGAAATATCAACATTCAGGATGGCGATCTCTTATGCCCAGCCTTGATAGATGGCAGAATATTTGGTGACATCTCCATGTTAACTATGGAATGGAAGAGTGTAGCAGTCATAAACCATGAAAGATACCAGAGTTATAAAAAATTAGTTAGGAAAAGAGTAAGAATTCAGTGCACATAGCATGATAAAATTTGATCATATATCCTGATTGAGTACAGTCATGAAGGGACTTCTTTTCTCCAACTCTTCCATACTACGATTCCATCTCTGCTGCCAACACGCTTCCAGTTGCCACTACCAAAGAATGTTTTATATCATATTCTAAGGTTGAAAATTGACACTCTAACAGAAGGTTGAAAACTAACATGATCAGAAGCTTGCAACAAATTGTTAAGCGTAAATTACATATAGCATAAAGTTCGGTTGAAGATTGTTGTGCTCACCAGGTTAATCTCGACCAATCTCCAAAATAGGAAAAAAATTGTATTTTTCATCTCTTAATTATTGTAAAAGTGTGACATTCATGCCTCATGCTTTATTTGGTGCAACCCAACTCCCTCAACCTCTGTGACCTATCCTCAAAGATAGTGCCACCACAACACTGTACTGTAGTGGACCATTATGCAATGAAGTAAGCCACACAAACACAACAAATTCTTAATTCCAGCACCTATTGTACACCTAATAAAATAGTCATCCATGTATATATTGCAGCTAAAGCTGATCATAAGAAAATTTGGTCCAAAACTTACCAAAACCGAAAGTTTATGCCAATAAGAATCATTGACATATGTTGCATCAGTTTCAAGATGTGTTGCAAAAAAAATCTGTAGTGGAGGGCCTAAAAATGAATAACAATTATGAAACGAGGGTAAATCCTAAAACAAAATAGATATTCTTGTGTGCTCCATTTACCATGGTTTTGCTTTGTAAGAGGCCAATTAATGAACTACAAAACACTTGCGGCCGACCAATCATCCCGAAAATGAATTGCAAAACACATGTCATTCATTTGTGTCAGTAAAAAGCTACTCCTATAACTTGCAATGGGAGAACAGAGCTATATATACACGCAATAAATATGGAGCAGCAAAATTGCAAGGCTAAAAGGCTGATGACTTGCCCATAAAAAGGCTGATGACTAAAGTACTAAACACAGGAGCAAAGTTAATCAACTGATTAAATGAGAAACCAAAGCAAGCAAGGAGTGCTTACATAAAGGAACTAACAGATGCGTCATGGGGTAGCTTTACTGTAGCCTGAAATTGACATTGAACATGAACTATTCTGTTGCTCTAAATGGAACTCGAATTTTACTTTGCCTAGTGCAAAACCTGATTGAAATGCTGCTGTCGTTGTCCACCAAAAACAGCTGTTGATGTCGATCAACACAAAAGCAGTAGAGCACTGCCATCGAACTACATGGAGCTGCAGAAAATTGATTCGTTCAATTGGAAGATGAATCGGATGGGGGATCTCGCGGCCGTACCTTGTAGGGACGTGACGTGGTAGACGGCCCCGTTCAGGTCGCGGATGGCGTGGCGGCTGAACCTCTCGGCATGACCGGCGAAAGCGCGGAGCCGGGGGTCCGCGTCCTTGTACAGCATCTCTACGCCGCCATGAGCCTGTGACCTGCACACGCTGGTGGCGTGGCGGCCGGCGGCGAGCGCGCGGAGCCGGTGGTCCACGTCCGGGTACGGCATCGGCATCTCTCCGCTGCCGTGACCCACACACGGTCAAAGGACAGGGGGTGGGCCCTGCGGGTATGGAGGGTGAGTAGACAAGGGGTGGGTGAAAAAAAATTATGGTTTTGGCAGAAACGCTCCCCAAATTGTGATTTTTATGGTCGTTCCACCTTTTTGGTCATTACGCAACCTGACGGGTGGGTCCAGCGTGGGGGGTAAACGGACCCGAATTGGGTGAGAAACGTTTTCAATTGTCTTCGCTCCTTATAGTATAGAAAAGGCAGTTGTAGTTTTGCAATTGCATAATTTGGTGGTTTGTTAGGGTAAGTACATTAGTGTGTTCTCATAGGCTGTCCCATGCATTTACACGTAATCTTGGGTCGACTCATCAGACAACGTATACAATGAGTTATCTGCTAAGTCGTCTGGTAGATCTATATAATTCCTTAATTTGTGTACATAAAAAAGGAATATTATGAGTTGCATGGTAACAACAACTCATACAATGGTTGTGGAGTTGTCTCATGAGGTAGTTGTTTTGTTCATGAGGTGGTTGTTTCGCGAGGCAACAGCCTCTTTCTCTCTTCTTGCTCTCTCTCCTCCAATCATCAAAAATATTATGTAGCACTGCATGGGACGACCTATGGGACTGCTGATGTGTACCAATGTACTTGCTCTTAGAAGAATTAATCCCGCAACTCTTTCGTGAAATAATGTCTACCTCGACTTCGTACAAGATAAGTTCATGCTGAATTTATATTTTCTTCCATTCAAGTTGAGAAAGTCTTTGGTACGTGCTTTGGTAACGTAAACGCAAATGGGATCCGATTATAATGATTGAATGATTACAATATTTGGTTTCACTATGGTAACTAATCAAGTGTATTAGTTATATCTGATTACGTTGGAGGAGGGTAACAAGCTTTTATATATATTGATTACGTAAGGATTCGATTATGGTGTTAATTGATTACAAACCGCCCCAACCAAACGTATCTAATAGAAATTTTTACCTTCTGTCATCTAATCGTATTACATTTGAGTCAACCAAACACTACCAAAAGTTATCTCAAGACAACTTTACAAAAGAACTCCAAATCAACTTGTGTTGGCACTTTCAAAGTTTGCTTATTCCTCTATGGGCCATGTTAGCCCCATATATGACCTCTTGCTGGGCCCGAGCGAGGAAAGCCGCAAAACAGTTGGGCCGCCCGGTGCTCAACTACAGAATTTTTTATATTTTTTATTTCAATTGGCAAATGTATAGGACCGTTTTCAAATTTATCAAAAATATACATCAACAGTCGTGGTGTGCGGCGGTTAGTCGCAGCCGCCATACGCCAAGGCGGTTACCTTGGTACCGTCGTGGACTTACAGCGATTGGTGGGCGTCCACGGCGGTTAGGGAACCTCCACAGCGGTTGGACCTAACCGCCATGGGCCCCGGTGGCTGGGCCTAACCGCCGTGATCCCCAATGGTTAGCTCATTTTTTAAAACTTTATTAATTTATAATAAATCCAATAGGATTAAGTTCATTACAGTAACTTAATGATTTATTTTTTTTAATAAATCCAATAGGATTAAGTTCATTACAGTAACTTTATTAATTTATAATAAATCCAGTAGGATTAAGTTCATTACAGTAACTTAATGCTGGCAGTTGACCAAGTTTTCCATCTTTTTCCACTCAAAATTTGAAATGCCATTCAACATTAAAGTTGTGTCCCTAGAAAAACTAGATAACTTTCATATTGGTAGATTTTGAAGTGTTTAGGTGAAATTTGGAGAACGCGGCAAAAGTTCCGGAGGACGTTCAATGACATTAGGATTTTGGTGGGGTTTGACCGTGCTTTTGACCAAGTGTCGACCACAAGTGTGTGTTGACTTGGTTAAGGGGGTCAATAGGGGTTGTCGGCTCGGTTTCGAGGTGATGACCCAGGTTGACCTAGTGTTTGACCAATGTCAGCCGGTTTGACTTGGCTGATTCGGCCTTTAGCGGTAATGACGCTAATTAAAAACCTAGGCCGTCACACTGCGCCTGCTCTGCGGTCAGCTGTGGGTCGTACCTGGCTGGCTGACCTGCACCTACGCGAGCACACGAGTTGCTGCACTGCTAAGGCCGGTCTCAATGCAGAGGGTCATCACACATTTACCAAGACTGTAATCTTAAGAACTGTACCAATTGAGAGTCATGGTGACGCTCTCATTCCATGACACTTTCCCTCCTCACTCTTCATAAATTTGCTGATGTGGCATGAAATTTAATGCTCCTGACCCTCTTATGACACTCTCCATTGAGACTGGCCTAACTGCCAGGTCCTACCGCAGGTGAAACCGCCCAGAGTGGTAGGACCAGGGTGACATCAAGCTAAAGTCAGCAGTTGACTTATTTGCGCTCTTCTGTGATTTGCCATATCTCCTTCATCCCAACTCCAAAGTAGTCAAGTAATATATTCATTTCAATCGTCTCGACAAGCCCGTCGCAATGGTGCAATCCAATTTGGCACTTGAGAATGTTCATGATGGCGCTCTCTATATGCCATTGGATCACTTGCCCTCAAATGTATCATTTCATACGTATTTCGGTGTCTCCTCCAACAAAGTAGAGAAACAATACCACTTATGGAATTTGTTAGTATAAACCCCTATTATAGTGTTGATGCTCACATTTAATGTATTTTACACAGAAGTTGATAGGCCTAAAAGTAGTACTTAACAGCCGTCAACATCGAGCATGACCTTGGTGGCACTCCATGGCAGATGATGACGGTCGGTCGATGAGTGCCGCTTCTCGGAGAGGATCATAGAGATCGACTGTCGTCGGCCGATGAGGATGAGAGAGGATGATGGTGCTTGTACACGATAGTTCCACGACCTCTTGCTGACTTGCGAGGGGTGCGATGTTTCAGAGGTACATGATCTTGGATTTCAATTTGTTCCACAAACTCCGAATCATCAGAGAATGTGTCAATTGACACTCGAATGCGGCTCTGCTCTGCCTCCTATTCATCAGACAACTTTGGATCCTTTCAGAACCTATGTGCGTCCGAGGACCGGTGGTGGATGGTTGCTCCTTAGTGATGAGTGATTGACAATGTTGTGTTAACTCACTCTTATTCTAGTATTGTAGGTGAAGAACAAGCATAAAAGGTCTATACTATGAAAATGGTATAGTATAAAAAGAAAATGCGATCTTTTTTCCCGATTTTCCATTTACCATTTTAGACTATGGAAATGGTATATTATAAAAAATGCGAGCTGAGTCAAAAATAAATGTATTTATGTGTCAAACGATTTTGATTTTCAATCTACAACGGTTATAGTAGTTCGTCACATTAATCGGACCTGAATTTAAGCCCGAATGGGCTATATGCATACCTGTGACAAAAATTCGCAAATCCTCGCAAATGGTGCATCGTTTATGATGTTCTCGGAATTTGTCATGAAAAATCTGTCGCAGAATAAATAGTTTGATGTAGTGCTCCTTGGAGGCTTCGTTCTGTAGGGCATCCTCACTCTTCCTCCGTTGGCTTCGTGTTGTTAGACGTTCGGTGATGTGTGTACATTTTTTGTGTACTTTCTCTAGCAGGTTCAACCCTCTTGGGTCATGTGTTTGTGCGTCGGTGGCGCTTTGGGTTCCTGTTGTTTTAGCTTCCTTTGTTGTTGCTCGTGTTATTTCCAGTTGCTCTGCGCTTCAAAGATTCTCTTGAAGTTGCATTCTTGTAACTCTCTTCCGCTTAATAAAATACATGTTATGCACGTCTTTAATAAAACTTGACCTGCGAGGGGTGAGACCACCCCACGGGCATTGTATTAAGAAAGAAGACATTTCTCACATGGGTCGAGAAAATTTTTGAATCTCTACCCCATCCATACACAACGGTACCGCAGCTCACGTGAGATCAGGTCGACCTATGTTTTGGTGTGAAGCAGACGAGAGAATTTTTTTACAACAGCAGTTAGCAGACAACCGGAAGGGCCACAACAGCCGCTCAACCACCGCACACGAGTGTGTCTGCTCCGGATGAATCCCCGGTGCGACACCAAATTCGTCGCCATATTGGTCCGTGCCTTCAATATGTCGAATCCTAGGCTTAAGATACAGTATATCCAATTAGTTGGGTAGGATATAAATTATGAGAAATTATATATGTTGCTGCGGATTTGGTTTGAGTTATTTGTTTATTATTTTTCAAAGTGTACAACGATATCGATATCATATAGGCCTCGGATATGAAAGCATTAGTGCAGGATGTAGAGATGACCCCCTCTCGTCCTGCCGCTCCGCTACAAATACACCCACGCACTGAGGCCCGTCCTCGTCCAACTGTTTCCCCTCTCTCTTTCTCTCCCTCCCATGGCCGCCGATCTCGCGGCGAGGACGTGCCGGGTCTCCGCCATGCCTCCAGTTTTGCTCATCATCGTCATCCTCCTGGCTTCCGTCGCCACGCTACCGGCAGCCACCGCCGAGATGCCGCGGCTGGTGCACCCGCCCAAGGCCGACGGGTCGCTAACCGTGCTCGCCGTCGGCGACTGGGGCCGCCGCGGGGCGTACAACCAGTCCCAGGTTGCCACCCAGGTAATAAGCGCGCGTGCACGCTCACCATATACGCCAGTGTTGGCGTTTGTGAACTCTATAAGGTGTTCTTCGCCTCCTTCATTTCTTGGCGCTGACACTACTACATGCCTACACCTGCACGTACTTCATTTCTTGAACCTAACACTATACCACATGTCCACTTCTGTTTGCAGATGGGGATAGTAGGGAAGAAGATGGACATCGACTTCGTCGTTAATGTCGGCGACAACTTCTACGAGAGCGGCCTCACCGGCGTCCACGACAAGGCCTTCGAGGAGTCTTTCACCCACATCTACACCGCCAAGAGCCTCCAGAAGCCCTGGTACACAGGTACACCAGCCACCCACTGTCAACCTCACTTTATTTACTGTCCCAGTTCTCTGAAGCAAATTCAAAATCCTAATTTGGGCTCTGTGTTCCATGCAGTTCTTGGCAACCATGACTACTGGGGAGACGCGCTCGCGCAGCACAGCCCCGTCCTTCGCAAGCTCGACAGCCGGTGGGTCTGCATGAAGAACTTTGCCGTCAACGCAGGTGGGCACGCCAAAGCAAAGTGCTTCATCTCCAAACACCATAACTCAGCAGCCAAAAGCTTACATCTGTACAGACATTATTGACATTGTCCAAAAGCACTGCTTAATTCATACACTGAGATGTTTTCTTGTTGCTGGACAAATTGAAGAGGTTGCGGATTTCTTCTTCGTCGACACGACGCCCTTCGTCCTCTGGTACTGGAAGGACCTTCGCAGGAAGTATGATTGGAGAGGCGTTGCTCCTCGTGAGACCTACATAGCAAACGTTGTCAAGGTAAATGTAATTGCAATTTTGTTACCTGAATCCATGCTCTACCATGCATGTTTGCGAGTAATTAATCCCATAATAAAAAAAAAAAGTACTTCACCGATCATCTCTGAACTTTAAGGATCTGGACGCTGCGCTGAAGCAGTCGAATGCGCCGTGGAAGGTCGTCGTCGGCCACCATGCCATCAGAAGCGTCAGCCGGCACGGCGACACCGAGGAGCTCCTGCAGCTGCTCCTCCCAACTCTCAAGGTATTTGGTTCAACTTATAATGGCATTAATATTATACTAGTCTTAGAAAAATTAGATAATGCTTCTGGCTACAATTTTCACGGCCAAAATGCAGGCCCACGGCGTCGATCTCTACATCAACGGTCATGACCACTGCCTCCAGCACATCAGTAGTAGGGACAGGTCAGCCAGCCAATGACATGTCTCTCATGCTAAAACCACACTGCAGGCATCTACATCTCTCTGTCATCATCATCATCATCTCACCATAAAAACTAAAAACAAAATGTTTCTACTCCATATGATCGCAGCCCGATTCAGTACCTAACAAGTGGCGGCGGGTCTAAGGCGTGGAATGGCGTCTTCACGCCCAACTCCGACAAGCTGGAGTTCTTCTACGACGGCCAAGGGTTCATGTCGCTGCGCCCGACCAAGGCGAAGGCGCAGGTCGCCTTCTACGACATCACCGGCACCGTCCTGCACACCCGGGTGCTCACCAAGGGCGCGCACTAGTAGCGATGAGCTAAAGATCAAGCTATAGCATCTTGTGTTGATTATTGTTTGGTTGATCATAAAGTGTTGTTGCCTTTTTTTTCCAACTATATAAACCTGATTGTGCGAATATGATGGAGGGAATTAACTCCGAAGATGTGAAGGAGTGAACTATATATTTCTCGAATTGAATGGATCGCTTTTTCATAAAATAAACAAATAATGCACACTCAAAGGCATAGAAATTGACAACAAAATATAGAATTAGGAGCTCATAGAGAAGTGATTATGTGGCTGAAGGTGATTCTCTTTGATTCTCTAGTATAAACTTTTAAAATCAAGATAGATAATAAGTTTATAGAATTAGGAGAAGCTACTTTTTTCAGCTCATAGCCTCTTAGTTCATTTTAGAGAATCACTTCTCCGAAAAACTGATCTTTGGTAGAGGTCATATTGGAATCAGCTCAGAGAGCTCCTACTGGAATCAACTCCGAGGGCTCTTACAACTGGTGGTGAGATACCAAAGCAATACTCCTTCCATCATAAATTAGTGTTTTGGGTTTTCTAGGGAATAATTTCTTGTATAATTATGTCTAGATACATATCATAAGTTAGTTATCTAGAGATGTCAAAACCATTAGTGTTTTGGGGAACGAGGGAGGTAGTAGCATGTACTAGTTTAAGATAGGAGAACACAACATTTTATATATATGGTATATTTATATCATGGATTAGTTGGGATACTCACATATTTATTCTTACCTTCCAAAATATGTCAAATTCTAGCCATGAGATATATCCGATAGTTGAATAGGATATGAGAGAACAAAAAAATATGATACTACGGATTTTTAAGAAGCTGTTCGTTTGAGCCATTATTGATTTAATATTCAAGTGTACAACGATACCATAGCCTCGAGAGATATCAAAGCAAAGTATAAGATAAGAGAGCCCACTATTTTCTACGGTACAATTACACCAAGACCTCGTTGGATACCCACATTTTTATTCATTCATTCCAAAATGATACTTTCTAGATAGCCTCGAGATATATCTAACGAGTTGCGTAGGATAGGAGAGGATATGATCATGACACTTTATATTTGTTCAAGTTATTGTTTTGGGCCCGTTTTTATTTATTATTGAAGAAGCATACGTTTTCGAGCCACATATATGTTCATGATGTGTCTTTCTATATAACAGACACACATTGAAACATACTTATGAGTTACAACACAGATATGCAAGACCTTTGTTCCCTCATCATGGCACTTGTCAAGATTAGTAGAACGAGGCTTGCCTACTTGACGGTGTCCTTGTTCCTAGTTCTTGTGACCATGGCATCTACCTCGCAATCCATCGAAACTGAATGTAGTGCACATCTCAAGTTCTACTTTGCTCTCTTCATTATTCATTAGAGATTAGACTGTTCAAATGGATTACCGAAATGCACATGTATTGTGCTGTCACACCCGACTTTCCGAAGAAAACAAGTGCATACCTATATGCATGCCAGGATCAAGTTTCATGCATATAGTGACAAATAAGTGAATACAGAAACAGTATCACGTAAGAAAAAGAAAGATTATCAGAGATTTACGCTTAATCCTGGAAACGAAGGCTCCAAACATCACAGGCAATCGTCTGGGGGTTGCGTACGCCTAGCACCAGCAACATCTTCACAAGACTTCAAAGTAGCATCCTCTTTCTGAGCAACAATGGTTATAGCAAGGGTGAGCACTTGTCGTACTCAGCAAGTGTGGGAAAAAGAATGAATGCAAAGGCTTTATAGTGGACTGGGCTATAAGCATTTAAGCAATTTTAGTTGATCAAGTTTTATTAGCACCTGATTACTAATAAAGTATAAGTTTATACCAACCCACAATTAAGCATAAAGATGAGAAATACGCCATAAGCATATGGCAAGCATAACCAGAGAACACGATTTAAGTCCATCTTCAAGTTCAATTATCATGTGAGGGTCCAGGCCGCCCGTGACCGTGGGCACGGCTAATCGATTAGTTTTACACTCTGCAGAGGTCGTACATCTTTACCCACAAGTCGCGTAAAAGTCCCGAAGAACTTTAGACCCAACCATGCGGTGCTAGCTAGGCACCATACCACACTTCCGAGGTGTGATTGCATAGGGACGCTACGAGGCCGTTACAAAGATCCCCAGATGTAGGCTGCCCGCTAGGTTACCTGGTCAGTGCAACGTATAAAGCTCCCGGACGAGTACCGTGTCTTAGCCAAGCCCACACCTACGCCCGAGCGAGTCCATACGCCACTACCCGCCGGCCCCCAACCCTTATCAGGTAAAGCATACCTAACACCTAGTTCACTAATTAATAAGCCAAGACAGAGCCATATGTCTTGTGGTAGCACTGTTTTCCTGGGTGGTCGCTCCATGTTCCGATTAATGCACAGTGATCTTGTATTAACCAGAGATATATAGCATCAAAGTAAAGCATGTTCATCATTGTTGTTCATTAAAACCACCATAACCCAGGTATAGCAACTAAGCATAGTTACCCAACATAAATGTAAACCCAGGTTAACAAGGAATAATCATAAAGACTAGGTAATCCTTAATAGGAACCCATCGAAATTAATGCAAGCAATGCAAAGTGATTAATCATAGTTATTGGGACAAAGCTCAAGGACACACTTGCCTTTAACCAAAGTAGTTGCTCAAAATCTTCAACTTCAAACTCTTCCAAGCTTCTCGAACGGCGTTCACTCTAAGCGCATCAATCATCGGGCACAAACATACACAAAACAAACAAACAAGCATACTAAGAACAAAGCACCAATCATAAGAAAGCTTTAAAAGAACGCACTAACGGATAGGCTTGATTAGATGGATCACTAAAGAACACAAAGGGTACTTGGCTTGGTTAGCTCTAAAGAGATGGTTATGAAAGATTGAGCATGAACTGGAAAGGTCACACTAAGATTGAGCTGAGAAAAGAACGTCTAACGAACGTTTTGCATATATGATAGAACAAGGCTATGAGCTAGGTTCATTTTAATTAACAAAACAAATATAAAGGATATTTCAGAAATAAAATACCCTATGTTGACATTAATGCAGTATTAAACTTTATTTATGAAATCGGTGTAAAGAACTAGTCAAGTTTTATTAATAAAGATTCATATATTGATTAAACCGATTAAACATTTAATTTTAGAAAAACTAAATTATATGAACAATCTAAACGAAGCTTTGTAATTCGAGTTCATCATATTATTATCAAAAACAGCATTAAATTGGTATTAATCAAGATTAACATTTATTTATAAAGCCGGAGTAAAAGCCTAATCAACTTTTAATTATAAAAGTTTAATTAACGATTAAACAAATTAACATTTGGTTTACGAAAACCGAGATAAAGATCTAATTAACTTTTATATATAAAAACATGTGATAGAAACATTAATCAAATTAAATTTGCTTATGAAAACGGTATATAAACCTATATAGCTTTTACTTGGAAAAGACATGTATAACTAGTCATTAATCAAAATTAATATTAATTTTATTTTCAGAAACAAAACATGGTGAAAACACACCGCTAACGCGTGCTTTACAATATTATGAACCTAACGCAACTTGAACGGATTAAATCGGAGCTAAAACGAAGATTTGGTGAGCAAAACAAGATTGCAGGGACCTAGTCGCGATTAACCGTAGATTTCAGGGAGTAGCTGAAAAGATTCCCGAGACACAGGAAACAATGCTCATGAAACTGGTAAAACTCAGGGTTAGATCTATAAAAGTGCTTGGGATGGATTGGATCTAAGGAATCTAATCTTTCCAGGGGGTTTTCGAGGAAAGGTGCAAGACTCAAAAGTGGATCTAATTATTTTCCAGATTTTGCGGGGGTCACGTGCAAAGCTGCCACCTTATCTTCTTCCTCAGCACAGACCGAACAGGGGCAATCCAAGGGGCGGCCGCGGCTCTGGTGGCCATGGGCGCCGGCACTCCGGGCGGCTAGGAGCTTGGATGAGATGCAAAACGGAGAGAGGAGATCGAGAGGATCGCGATGATGTGCTCACCCGCATGGGAGACGAACGGAATCGGCTGGAATCGAAGAGTCAACGCCGGCGGATTTCGTTCCGGGGAGCGGCGGCGCTGCCCGACTCCCCGGCGGCGCGGGCGGCTCGGGGGTGCGGGCGGCGGCGTGCGCGCGCGCGGGCGCGGCGCGCGGCGGGGGGGCGCGCGGGCTTGGCCCCGCCCTTTTATGGGCGCGGGCGCGGGGGCACACCCGCCGGCGGCGGCGGCCATGGTTGCGGGCCGGATGGGCCCCGCCGGTCCGGCGCGGGCGGGCCGGGGCGGACCGGGTCGGGCCTCCGGGCTCGGCCCGTTAGGATAGGTTTTCTTTTTTTTTGTTTTTTTTTCAGAAGCTATTTCCAGTGCGAAAAATAATCCAGAAAATTCTGTGAATTATTTTAAAGCACCAAAAATACTCAGAAAATCACAAAAAATCCAGGAAAATTCCTAGAGATAGATTAGGCCATGAACAATCCAAATAAAGCATTTGGTGCTCATGAAAAAGATTTTAGCGCCTTCTAATAAATAGAAATGACTCAAGGAAAATGAGAATAAATCCCAGAAAAGTCCGGAAAATTCTCGGAAGGATTTGGACAGCTCCTAATCGCATTTTTGAAACCTTTTACACTCAAGAACCACTAGATGCATCGGCATGAATGCAACACACATAACTTTTTATTTAATTTAGAAAATCAAACAAAGGATTTTTCCTATACTATATTCCCTGTAAAGAAAAATAAATGTTGGAAAAATTTTAAAATTATCAGAAAATCGTTATTTAATTATTATCTCTATTCACATCCTGAAATTGGAAATTTCAGGGTGTGACATGTGCTGCCTGTAGGCTTGGACTGATGGTATGCCGTCCATGTCGGCTGCCTCCTCCTCGTCGGGGTAGAATAAACTTCTTCACACGCCCTACTCTAGGGAACACTCACTACTAGAGAATCACACATATATCACAGGTCCGATTTTTCATTTGTACCGGGTATTTTTGCCACCGGTACAAATGATAGCATTTGTAGCGGTTGGATCCACCGAACGGTACAAATGTCCTCTCACAAAGACTCGTCGGGGCCTGATTTAACCCACCTGGTACAAATGCCTCACATTTGTACCGATTGGTGGCTCCACCCGGTACAAATATGAGGCCAGCACACTTGTACCGGGTGAAGCCACCGCACCGGGGCTGAATTCAGCCCCGTACAAATGCTCCTCGCACCCACGCGTCGTCTGGACGGCCGTCACTTAGAAAAATTCTGCTCATCTCCTTTTCCCACTCTCTCTTATCCTTTGGTTCTTACCCCTCTCTCTATCCTCTAGTTACTGTGGTATCTCACTCACCTCTCTCGTCTCTTCATTGCGCAAACCGTCGGCGGCGCGGGCGGGTCGGTGCGGGGCCGGGCCGCCGGTGCGGGCGGGTCTGCGCGGGGCTCGCGACCTCTCGGCGCGAGGCGCGCGGCCACCGGCCGGGCGGGCTCCGGTGCGCGGCCGGGCTTCTTGGCGCGAGGGGAGAAAGAAGCCCCTCTTAGCACGGGGGCAAGTTGTTCTTCTCTTTCCCAAATGTTTTTGATATTCTTGTGATTATTGATGTACTGTTGTGATTATTGATGTGTTCATGTAAATCTTGATGCGGATTTGTGATTGCAAGTGAATATGATTGTGAGTGAATAGGTGATTGTGAATCTGTGTGTATGAACGTGTGATTGAGAATGAAAAGTAGAGAGAAGAAAAAGAAAACAGAGAAAAGAAAAATAAAAAGAAAAAGGAGGAGGGGAACGGACGGTGGCTGCATTCAACATTTGTATTGGGGCAGGATTCCACCCGGTACAAATGCTCCCCCACATGCTTTGTACCGGTTCAATACCCGGTACAAATGAGAGTTATGAACCGGTACAAATGCTTGTTTTTCTAGTAGTGATTGTAACAGTTGTGACTGTGGTCATACGTGTAACACACAGGACTAATATTTCGGTGGCTACTGGCTATTGCAAACAAGGCTATCACCCAATATGTTGCTTCCATTAGCAAAAGGTTGTGTAAAGCATCTATCCACCTTGTGCAAATTAAATAACAGATACGCTTTTAATCTTTCTGGGAACAAGTGCTCTCCGGTGTATCTCGCTTCCTACTGTTAGTAAGTTCGATTTACTGGGTCACACGGAGTATGATTGAAGGTTTTCCTAAAAAGGTATAATTGAAGGTTACATGCTCAGCGATTATTGCTCCTAATAGGTACAACAATTTTCAAGAAATCATTAAGGAGTAAAATGTTTAGGGAAAAAACAAAAGGTCAAAAGAACCCATAGACTACAATAGAACGTGCAAAAGGCAATAAAAGGTCAAAAAATAAATTGTGCTAGTTCCATATTTTAAAATTACTATACTTGTTGTTCATCATTGGAGAAACCCTAGGTGAGGATTCCTAACATCTACCCCCTAGTTTTGTTGAATTGATCATCGCACATTTTTTAATGGAAAAGTTACAGATTATTCTCCTCAAGTATAATCAAAGTCTGGATAGTATTTATTGATTCGATTTCCCCCCTAAACTATGATATTTAGTTCAATTTTCCCCTTAACACAATTTGTCTTTGTTTCTCCATGCACAAGTGGAATTTTAAGTTCAAAATTTGCAAGTTTATTGCTGACAATATAAGATATGTTAAAAAAATATATCATGAATTTTTTATCACTATTTTGATAGGTAAGGTATTTTAGTAATATAATTTATCCATAAGATACAAACCAATGATGAAAAATTGTCAATTGTTTTTAATATATATTATGCTGTCCACAGCCACCCTACAAAGTCTCATTCAACTTGTATATGGAGAAACAAAAATGAAAATTGCATTATGGGGTAAGTTGAAACAAATAGCATAGTTTAGGGAGTTATCTAGACTTTTGCTATACTTGAAGGGAGCAATTTGAACTTTTTCCGTTTTGAATTTTCATATAGAGGAAACCGGTTAGGGCATTGTTCACCCAAATGTTACAATGTGGTTTTCTCCTGATCTCTAATCACTCACTAAAGAGTATGTCAAAGCCCTAATACTTAATTTTTTGGATTTGAGTAGATAACATTAATAAATACAATGATTTTCTCATAACTTTGAAACTTTTGCTAAGATCCTATAACTACCAAGATGATTAGTGTAGGAAAATAATTACTTTTCAAATTTAAGATAAATGAACATAGATTAAATAATTTGTTATGCATTTACATTGATTACATCTTTTGCATAAGTTTATATGGTGCATCTTGAGGACAATTTTTGTCGTATAAAACATTATTGAGAAGTCAATGAAGAGATTTTTTTACTTACACAATATTATATATAAATTAAATTCTACCTCTAGAATGTGGATTTAAATTGATTTAAATACCTACTCTATTTTTTGAGAGGTTAAATGACTAAATTCTAAATCTGCATTGTTTATATTACTCTTTTATTTAAGTTTATTGATGAGCGGATAACTCTTGCCATAATTATTATAATTTAATTCATATGTTGTCTAAGTTCTACCTACCAAAACTTATATATATATATATATGCATGTTTATTCATATTTCATGGTCAAATCTCTAATGGCAACCTTATATTTTGGTGAGTTCGATTAGAATTGATTTCATTGGTTTTCAATTTAGAAGCTAGTAATTTCTTAGTTTTACCTTTTCAAGATTGCTTTTTTTCCATCCATTGTGATTTCTAACACTAAAAAACCTCAATGAGCAACCAACTAGAAATTTAAAAACATTCTTTGTGACACCTCCTTGATCACTAGCCATTACAAAAGTATGACTATGCTTAATTTCAACAAATTTGGAGGAAATTCTACAAGTTAGCCATGAAAATCATCAAAAGAAACATCATGTTTCATGCTTGATAACTAACATTTGTTGATCTAAGGAGAAAAGAAAAACAAAATAAAAAATTGTGAAAATAAAAGGAAGGAAAATATGAAAAGATAAAATAAATATCGTAATTATGCATTTATACTTCTTTACTTGAAAATAAATGATTCGCTAGATCATAACTTCTTGTTAATATCATTCTTATTTTTCCATATATATGCAATCTGATAACAAAACTTCATTTGTCTCTCAGGGTTATTCATTTTCCACTTATACATGCGCATAAATCTAAATGTTTGTGTTCATCTCTCTTCCGAACATTTATATCAAGGGAGATATCCATATTGGTCCATGCCTTCAAGAACATGCACCAAATATTCGCAAAAAAAATAAGATGCACCAAATATTAGGCTTAATTAAAATTCACTATTTCCATCATAACACAATCGTTGTGGCCTTATGTTGAGCCTTTTTCACAAAATTTGGTGATGTTTTTAGTCGATTTGGGCCGAGCTACTCGTACTAACCAATTCAATGGGACTCAAGAGTACCCACCGAAACAATTGGTGCGCCCAACCATTCACAACTCAAAAACATCACGAACTAATAGTCTGCCACCTCTGTGCCCACCATGCCATACGGTGGGCCGCAAGCATGCACACTACATGTGCGTGTTGTAGTCACTGACTCATTCAGTGACATCTACTTGTAAGACGTCTTTTTACAACGCACAATATAACCATGTGGTAGTACGGTAGTATTACCGATTTTTTTTACTATGGACAAAATGATAATTTCCTCATAATATATTATTTGGAAAAAAATTCCACGCTGTCCATTCATATATTTAATTTCCTATATTACAACAATATCATTTTATATTTTCGATAATACCCTTATACTACTCATACGACCTATGAATAGTACCGTATACTACAATTAAAAACCGGTAGTATAAAATTAATCTCAACCGTCGGATCCTTACGTACCGGTCCTTTTCTATTAATATGAGGCCTTTTTCAATCGACAGTACACGTCATATAGTGTGCCGTAAAAGACCTCATATATTATGATCTGTAGAACCTATCAGTTTGAGTCATTATTTTTTTAATTTTCAAGTGGTCAATGACATATACCATAGCCCTCAGGTGTGAAAGCATTAGAGTTTGTTTGATTCGGGCCTGAGGATGCTGACTGCGGCAGCGATCTGCACCCCAGACCGACGAAATCGGATGCCTGAGGATATGCTGACTGCGGCAGCCAGCTTTACCAGGAGGCTAAGCAAACAAGCCCTTAGTGCAGGATATAGATGATATAAATTACACCCACGCATAGGTTCAGGATACACATCCTCCTCTACAAATACACACCCACGCACTCTGAGCCGTCCCCTCATCGTCCATCTATTTCCCGGGTCTCCGCCATGGCTCCAGCTGCGCTCATCATGCTCCTAGCTGCCGTCGCCGCGCTGCCGGAAGCCACCGCCAAGATGCCGCGGCTGGTGCACCGGCCCAAGGCCGACGGGTCGCTAACCGTGCTCGCCGTCGGCGACTGGGGCCGCCGCGGGGCGTACAACCAGTCCCAGGTTGCCACCCAGGTAATAAGCATGCGTGGTGCGTGCACGCTGCCACGCTCACCAGTCACCACATATGCCAGTGTTGGCGGTTTGTGAACTTCAAGGTGTTCTTCGACCGCCATCTTCATTTCTGGAACCTGACACTATACTACATGCATGTGTACTTTTGTTTGCAGATGGGGATAGTAGGGAAGAAGATGGACATCGACTTCGTCGTTAATGTCGGCGACAACTTCTACGAGAGCGGCCTCACCGGCGTCCACGACAAGGCGTTCAAGGAGTCCTTCACCGACATCTACAACGCCAAGAGCCTCCAGAAGCCCTGGTACACAGGTAATGCATGCCACACACCACACCACAACTGTCCCAGTTCTGATGCAAATTCAAAATCCTAATTTGGCCTTCTGTGGTCCATGCTGCAGTTCTTGGCAACCATGACTACCGAGGCAACGCGCTCGCGCAGCTCAGCCCCGTCCTTCGCAAGCTCGACAGCCGGTGGGTGTGCAAGAAGAACTTCGCCGTCAACTCAGGTGAGCACGCCAATGCAAAGTGCTTCATCTCCTGCCGAATCCTTTACAAGCAGTGGCGTAGTCAGAAAAAATAATTAGCTGGGGCGGACTTCTAACAACTGATTAAACCGAAACGAAAAACACATCGATTCACATCGCATTTGATACATCTATATATTGCAATCACACAATTTTAATTAGATGTTGAGATATTACCTCAAATTTGAAGAATAAATTGATAATTTTTGTGTCATACATGGTAAAATGCAAATAGAAATAATAAATAGATGAACTTATGTATCAGATAAAGACACGGATTAGCATATCCGGTCATTACAACAATTTTTTTGTCGTCTTGTTGCTGGCCTGATGGCTGGCTGCTGCTGTGATGCGTGGTGAATATGCCATGGGCCTTTTAGTTTTAGACTTTTTGGCTGCTGGGCCGGAGGCTAACAAGCTAACAAAAGGCCTAGTTGCAAAGGTTTTCTTCTACCTCCGAGTCGGCAACCAACCAGGCAGCCGCCATGGCCATCCAGGGGTTCTGCCGGAGGTTGAAATCTCGCAGAAGAACAAGGGAGTACTCGTGCAATCCGAAATCTAGCTGGGGCGGCCGCCCCAGCTCGCCCCAACGTAGATCCGCCACTGTTTACAAGGGTGCGCTTGGTTGGGAGACCCCCGGATGGTATATATGGTTCTGCTTTCGTTTTTTGGACGGTTCCATTTCATGTTTGATTGAGAAGGATGGACTCATCCCAGTTGTTTGTTTAATACGAGGGATCTAAAGAGACAATATGGATGCTTATTTGGCACCATTAAGACTGAGTCCAACAGCGGAAGCTGAAATATTTTTCGGCTCCCGCTGTGCCATCTGGATTTCCCCTCCAACAGATGATGCATAAGACTATCTCCAGCAGAGGGAATGCAAATACGAGACCCATTAGTTGGTTTAGGTCGCGCACAGAGAAAGACCACACACCCAAAAACTTGTGCTCTCCAACAACCAGACGCAAAAACCAGTCTTATCTCTTCCTGTGGCCTCGCTCCGTGACCGCACCCCGTCCTCCTCCGTTCTGCGTCGCCACCGAGCTGCAGCCTCAAGCTCGGCACCCCCCACGCTCGGCCCCTTTCCCTGCGCCCCCGGCCGCTGGGCTCACCCCGACAGCGACGAAGTTGGCAGCGCGCACTCGCTGAAGTGTCGAGCTCTGCTTCTCGGTGGCGCTGGACAGGTTGGCGTCCGCGACCGCCGCGGCCTCGGTGCAAGGACGGTGCCGCCAACCGCGCGAGCTGCCCCTCAATCGAGTACCAACAACAGGTGAGGGCGGTGTTGCGGCGTCCCTGCGGCTGCTCCAGCTCGATTCAGTGGTGGAAAGCTTCAATTCGACGGCAGTGTCCCCGATTCGATAGGGCTGATGCTCGATTCGGTGGCGGCGAGCTCCGATTCAGTGGTGGTGGACTCGATTTCGGGCGGTGAACTCCGACGAGCAGAAGCGAAAGGAGCGGCAACGCCTCGACGACAAAATGGAGCACCGACGTCTCCACGGGCCCTTCCTCCGTCGGTCGTGCTCGTCCTCCTTCGTCGGTTGTGCCCCTCCGCAGTCCCACCTCGTCGTCGTCATCCATAGGCCCGCGCCGTCATCTTGTATCGACTCCGGGGGCTGCGACGCGTGGAAGGGGAGGAGCTCAGGGTGGCGACGCAGAAGGGTGGACAGAGGAGGCACATTTGCCTTGCGCGTCGGCTCGAAAGCAAATTGCGTCGCCCCTTTGCCTCTCTTGTTGGAGGCCGGTTGTGCGACCAAAAAACACTGTGACGTCCTAGTTTTGGGTTTAGGTCCCTTGTTGGAGTTAGTCTAAGGGATGCACACTTCCTTCCTAGGAGAGAAGATGCAAATATACCCTTCCTCTCTCCTCAAAGTCAAACCGCAAGCGCACTGGACGAGCAACACGTGGCGGCGGCCGGGCGTGCGGGGGCTGCAGCGAAGCGGCGGCGGCACTAGCGGGAGGGAAGGTGGAGGAGGCGGCGGCCCAAGAGGAGGAGGTCGCGCGCGGAAGATGGAGAGGATCTCGACCTCGGAGTCGTCGCCGCGGCTGGGCTGGGCACGGGCAGGCGAACGAGATGACTGCGAGCAGGAACTCCCTTCCTCTTCTACGGGAGCAGGAGCTCCCTTCCTCGTTCCTCCCCCTTCCTATTCTCCGGGCGATGCCTACATCCCGGGGCATGACTACAGGCGCTGCTCCCCAACCGCAACACCTGCCGCTTTATAGTATCCCGCCTTCCCCCTGCGAGCCTGTCACTATGTCGTCATGGTTACATGAGCAGCCCCCTCTCAAAATATAAAGTATGACATAGACTCTACCCTATAATGCTAAAATACAACTCAAGTCCCATCGTAACCACTTGTTAGAGTGACGCAGCGGAATTCGGCCCAGCCAGTTATACCCACGAGCCGACGCCTCATCAGGCCTTAGGTCCACCGGAGCCCACAACAACAGACCCTGGGCCTAACTCAACCCAAAAGACTAGCTTGTTGGGTGAGGACGGCTCCTACATATATGTTGTGCTCCCTCACCATCAATTTCCAATGTGGGACTAAACCCAACAATCCCTATACTGCTAAAATACAACTCAAGTCTCATCGTAACCGGACTGTACAAATATTCGACACAATATCTAACACAACGACCGGGACACAGTTGCTCAGGGAACCGCCGCCGGATTGGAACCGTCGGTGGAGGGGGCCGCCGGCGTCAGGGGCGGAGGTGCGGCTGGCGGGCGGTGTGCGGTTTGGTAAAATGCCATTGCTTGTTGGAGACATCGAGACGGAGAGGAAATGCAAATCACTGTTGGCACGAGGCAAAGGTGGATTTGCCTATGTAAAACGGCTCTCCTTGTTGGAGTCGGCCTAAGCACAATATTGTATGGGACCCACTAGCAGTGGTGAACTAGTGGGATCCGCAATGTCATCCTCATTTTACTTTTGTGCTGGAGGAGCACCCAGAGAGCTCCACCAAAGTGCCCCTAAATGCACATTTATACAAACACTACTATTTAATTCATAGACACTGAAATTTTTTTCCTTTGCTGCTGGAAAATATTGGAGATATTGCGGAGTTCTTCTTCGTCGACACTACCCCCTTTGTCCTCAAGTACTGGACCGACCTTAGCAGGAAGTATGATTGGAGAGGCGTTGCTCCCCGTGAGACCTACATAGCAAACGTTGTCAAGGTAATGTTATTGCAGTTTCGTAACCTGAATGCATGCCAAAAAGTACTTCATCGATCATCTCGAACTTCAAGGATCTGGACGCCGCGCTGAAGCGGTCGAATGCGCCATGGAAGATCGTCGTCGGCCACCATGCCATCAGGAGCGTCAGCCGGCACGGCGACACCAAGGAGCTCCTGCAGCTGCTCCTCCCAACTATCAAGGTTTTACTGTAAACATACGACCCATGTGACATTATATATTATACCCTTACAAAAATTAGATAATTCTACTGGTTACAATTTTGCCGTCCTTATAATTATCACGGTCAAAATGCAGGCCCATAGCGTCGATCTCTACATCAACGGCCATGACCACTGCCTCGAGCACATCAGTAGCAGGGACAGGTCAGCCAGCCAATGACACATCTCTCCGATGCTAAAAGCCTAAAACCACACTGCAGGCATCTGCATCTCTCTGTCATATCATCCATATGATCGCAAAATGTTTTTACTCCATATGATCGCAGCCCGATTCAGTACCTAACAAGTGGTGGCGGGTCCAAGGCGTGGAACCGCGTCTTCACGCCCAACTCTGACAAGCTGGAGTTCTTCTACGACGGCCAAGGGTTCATGTCGCTGCGCCTGACCAAGGCGAAGGCGCAGGTCGCCTTCTACGACATCACCGGCACCGTCCTGCACACCTGGGTGCTCACCAAGGGCGCGCACTAGTAGCGAGATGAGCTAATGATCGAGCTACAGCAACCATGTGTCGATTGCTTGCTTTGATCTCAAACTGTTGTTGCCTTTGTTTCAACTTTCAACTATATGTAACAGATTGTGCGAATATGATGAAAGAAATTAACTTGTGAAGGAGTGAGTATATTGCTCATAAAACTAAATTGAATCATCTAATTTCTATGATTTCTGATAAAAATAATTAAATACCGCACAATCAAGGCATAAAAATTAAAAAAAGAAAATGAGGTTTGTTATGTTACTTGAAAGTACTCGGGGGCAGCACCAGCCATTAGCCAAACGAACAGGCTGACATGTGATACTTGCAGTTACATTCCTTTCTTATCCTTTTTTTAAAAAAATCAATAGCTTTACTCATAAGTGGTATCATAATAATATTTTGCATTTTTTTACTTCCTGGTACTTTCCTTTTGGTACTTCTTCGTACTTTCACTATTAGATTTTATTGGATGAAGTTACGTAGCATTTTGGGGAATTCCCCTATAATTCTTCCACCCCTTACTATAGGAGCTCCCCTGTACATTTTCTTCTCTTTCTCTTTAAATTTCTTTGCATATTAACTCTAACATAACTTTCTTGGGCTATTGCAATAATTCAGAATAGTATTTCTTCAACACACAATTCAACAACTTTTGAAATTCGTAATTTTCAAATTCAAACATATTTCAAATCACCTGGCCTAGCATAGGAAAAAATGAACACAGTTGCCTAGTAAAAAGTCTAGCAGGGACCACATGCTGATATATCCATAAGCATTTGACGGTGAAAGGCAAACATAAATATATGATGTGTATCAATCAAATTGTTAAAATATGTCGTAATGATATGAGGGAAACCAACAAGTTGGCAGCATGTGAGCTTATGGCCTGAGATGAACTTGGGGCTTGGAAGCAGAGCTGAAAGATGATCATTCGGTATGTGAGCGCGCATCTCAGGCCATCTCAGAGCATCTCTGGCAGTTTGGCAAACTAACTTGACATCCATCTAATTTCGGTAAAACAAGAAAAATTGACCTCCAATAGTTTGACAAATCAACTTGGCAAAATAGAAACTTGGCAAAACTCACCTCCCCGTGCGGAAATATAGGCGTGCCCATCCGGGTTGGCATTGGCGTGGCAAAGAATGAAAAGTATTCCTGATGCAAGTTTTCAAGAGTTGGAATGGCATAAACATATTTTTGTTTCTGTCAGGGTTTCTGATTTAAGTTAGATCTGAATTTGGCAAGTGAATTATACCAAACTGTTGGAGATGAACTCTTTTTTGGCATATCTTTTTAGAAGTTGGCAAAACATAAGATTGCCAAGTAAAATTTAGCAAACTCTCGTAGATGCTTTGAACCACTGTATGGCTATTTCTTTTTTTTTTTTTGCTTTTTTTCCCTCGTGGAATAATCTGTTCTGGGACAGATACTCACATTCGTGAATCCCATTTACGTTCCTTCGTCGGATTCAGTTCCGCGGCATTAGTCATTTTTTTGGACGTGGCAACACATTCGTGACTCCCATTTTGTTGTTAAAAAAACAGCCGATTGAGTGTTGAAGTCTTTGCGTTTTTTATATATTAGTAAAGTGCACGTGCGGCACGCACGTATCTAAAAACCACAATAAATAAATTTTTATATTTATAAATAAAGATACATGCATATTCAATAACAAAAAATTTAACACATTATAATAATTTTATTTGACATCTAATTTTGAACCTAACAACTTATATATTCATTTGATGGCGTAAACTGTGACCCGATATTAGAAAAAGAGATATAAGCATGTCAAATAGAAAAAAGAGATATACCACTTCATTTGTGTGTCTTGTATTACTTCGCCGGCTCAATTTTTTATTTATGTGATGATCCAACATCAATATCGAAATATCAACATTCAGGATGGCGATCTCTTATGCCCCGCCTTGATAGATGGCAGAATATTTGGTGACATCTCCATGTTAACTATGGAATGGAAGAGTGTAGCATTCATAAACCATGAAAGATACCAGAGTTATAAAAAATTAGTTAGGAAAAGAGTAAGAATTCAGTGCACAGAGCATGATAAAATTTGATCATATATCCTGATTGAGTACAGTCATGAAGGGACTTCTTTTCTCCAACTCTTCCATACTACGATTCCATCTCTGCTGCCAACACGCTTCCAGTTGCCACTACCAAAGAATGTTTTATATCATATTCTAAGGTTGAAAATTGACACTCTAACAGAAGGTTGAAAACTAACATGATCAGAAGCTTGCAACAAATTGTTAAGCGTAAATTACATATAGCATAAAGTTCGGTTGAAGATTGTTGTGCTCACCAGGTTAATCTCGACCAATCTCCAAAATAGGAAAAAAAATGTATTTTTCATCTCTTAACTATTGTAAAAGCGTGACATTCATGCCTCATGCTTTATTTGGTGCAACCCAACTCCCTCAACCTCTGTGACCTATCCTCAAAGATAGTGCCACCACAACACTGTACTGTAGTGGACCATTATGCAATGAAGTAAGCCACACAAACACAACAAATTCTTAATTCCAGCACCTAGTGTACCCCTAATAAAATAGTCATCCATGATATATTGCAGCTAAAGCTGATCATAAGAAAATTTGGTCCAAAACTTACCAAAACCGAAAGTTTATGCCAATAAGAATCATTGACATGTTGCATCAGTTTCAAGATGTGTTGCAAAAAAAATCTGTAGTGGAGGGCTTAAAAATGAATAACAATTATGAAACAAGGGTAAATCCTTAAACAAAATAGATATTCTTGTGTGCTCCATTTACCATCGTTTTGCTTTGTAAGAGGCCAATTAATGAACTACAAAACACTTGCGGCCGACCAATCATCCCGAAAATGAATTGCAAAACACATGTCATTCATTTGTGTCAGTAAAAAGCTACTCTATAACTTGCAATGGGATAACAGAGCTATATATACACGCAATAAATATGGAGCAGCAAAATTGCAAGGCTAAAAGGCTGATGACTTGCCCATAAAAAGGCTGATGACTAAAGTACTAAACACAGGAGCAAAGTTAATCAACTGATTAAATGAGAAACCAAAGCAAGCAAGGAGTGCTTACATAAAGGAACTAACAGATGCGTCATGGGGTAGCTTTACTGTAGCCTGAAATTGACATTGAACATGAACTATTCTGTTGCTCTAAATGGAACTCGAATTTTACTTTGCCTAGTGCAAAACCTGATTGAAATGCTGCTGTCGTTGTCCACCAAAAACAGCTGTTGATGTCGATCAACACAAAGGCAGTAGAGCAACCAGCTAATGCTAGACAGGAGCAGCTGCAGATGGCAGATGCACTGCCATCGAACTACATGGAGCTGCAGAAAAATGATTCGTTCAATTGGAAGATGAATCGGATGGGGGATCTCGCGGCCGTACCTTGTAGGGACGTGACGTGGTAGACGGCCCCGTTCAGGTCGCGGATGGCGTGGCGGCTGAACCTCTCGGCATGACCGGCGAAAGCGCGGAGCCGGGGGTCCGCGTCCTTGTACAGCATCTCTACGCCGCCATGAGCCTGTGACCTGCACACGCTGGTGGCGTGGCGGCCGGCGGCGAGCGCGCGGAGCCGGTGGTCCACGTCCGGGTACGGCATCGGCATCTCTCCGCTGCCGTGACCCACACACGGTCAAAGGACAGGGGTGGGCCCTGCGGGTATGGAGGGTGAGTAGACAAGGGGTGGGTGAAAAATAAATTATGGTTTTGGCAGAAACGGTCCCCAAATTGCAATTTTTATGGTCGTTCAACCTTTTTGTCATTACGCAACCTGACGGGTGGGTCCAGCGTGAGGGGTAAACGGACCCGAATTGGGTGAGAAACGTTTTCAATTGTCTTCGCTCCTTATAGTATAGAAAAGGCAGTTGTAGTTTTGGAATTGCATAATTTTGTGGTTTGTTAGGGTAAGTACATTAGTGTGGTCTGATAGGCTGTCCCATGCATTTACACGTAATCTTGGGTCGACTCATCAGACAACGTATACAATGAGTTATCTGCTAAGTCGTCTGGTAGATCTATATAATTCCTTAATTTGTGTTCATAAAAAGGAATATTATGACTTGCATGGCAACAACAACTCATACAATGGTTGTGGAGTTGTCTCATGAGGTAGTTGTTTTGTTCATGAGGTGGTTGTTTCGCGAGGCAACAGCCTCTTTCTCTCTTCTTGCTCTCTCTCCTCCAATCATCAAAAATATTATGTAGCACTGCATGGGACGACCTATGGGACTGCTGATGTGTACCAATGTACTTGCTCTTAGAAGAATTAATCCTGCAACTCTTTCGTGAAATAATGTCTACCTCGACTTCAGACAAGATAAGTTCATGCTGAATTTATATTTTCTTCCATTCAAGTTGAGAAAGTCTTTGGTACGTGCTTTGGTAACGTAAACGCAAATGGGATCCGATTATAATGATTGAATGATTACAATATTTGGTTGCACTATGGTAACTAATCAAGTGTATTAGTTATATCTGATTACGTTGGAGGAGGGTAACAAGCTTTTATATATATTGATTACGTAAGGGATTCGATTATGGTGTTAATTGATTACAAACCGCCCCAACCAAACGTATCTAATAGAAATTTTTACCTTCCGTAATCTAATCGTATTACATTTGAGTCAACCAAACACTACCAAAAGTTATCTCAAGACAACTTTACAAAGGAACTCCAAATCAACTTGTGTTGGCACTTTCAAAGTTTGCTTATTCCTCTATGGGCCATGTTAGTCCCATATATGACCTCTTGCTGGGCCCGAGCGAGGAAAGCCGCAAAACAGTTGGGCCGCCCAGTGCTCAACTACAGAATTTTTTATATTTTTTATTTCAATTGGCAAATGTATACGACCGTTTTCAAATTTATCAAAAATATACATCAACAGTCGTGGTGTGCGGCGGTTAGTCGCAGGTGCCGTACGCCAAGGCGGTTACCTTGGTACCGTCGTGGACTTACAGCGATTGATGGGCGTCCACGGCGGTTAGGGAACCTCCACAGCGGTTGGACCTAACCGCCATGGGCCCCGGTGGCTGGGCCTAACCGCCGTGACCCACAATGGTTAGCTCATTTTTTTAAAACTTTATTAATTTATAATAAATCCAATAGGATTAAGTTCATTACAGTAACTTAATGATTTATTTTTTTTGTTTTTAATTTTATGACAAAGAAAAATAGGTGGTAATAACGAAAAGCAAATTGGCATAATAAAAAATAGTCATAATCACAGATAAGAGTGATGTTGTATAAACAATATGCGACCCAATCTAGCATCGCTTGGTGCTCTTGTGCAGCCTGTCTGCTTGGGTTGCGGCGTGCGTCTGCTCGTGAGGGTACGTCAACTCATCACGTGGGTGGATCTACGACGCCTAGCATCAGTAGTGGCCTGCGGTGTCGCCATTGTCGCCGCTGTCCCTACAACCTCGTGGGACAACCCTGGCAACCCTCCTGGAGACGGATGCGTCCCACCGCTCGCGTTGGCAGCTGCGACCCTCCTGACTGCGTCCCATCGCTCGCGCCTGGAAGCTACAACCCTCCTGGCTGCGTCTCTACTCCCTCCTGTGTCCACGTGGGTGGTGCGCCTCCTATCTGCGACCCTCCAAGCTCGTCCTGTGGCGGCACACCGTGCAAGAAGTCGAACATGTCCAAGTTGAAGTCCTCGAACCCTCCCGCCTAGTCCTCTAGGGTGGTGGAGTCAGGAGTGTCACAGCTACCGACGTAAGCTAGAACAAATAGTATTATTAAATCACATTGTTCGAGATAGAGTTGTGGTCATTACCTGACGGAAGAACAACGCCAGTGGACGAGGAAGGAACGTGTGCCGGTGCTACTAGTGGTGATGCTCGTGCTGCTGCTGCAGGTCCTCTTGGTGCTAGTGCAGGTGCAGGACCTCTGGGAGACGGGCCCTCTAGACATCCTCCAGGGAGGATGCACTGGAGGTGCGGCGCAAACGACGATGTGTAGAAAGTGGCCGGTAGGCTAGCCGTGACGAGGACGATGGTGCCTGGTAGGAACGACCAGTCGAGGCGGAGCTGGAGGACGACTGGGGGTACTGTGGAAACAGGGGTAGAGCCGGGTTGTCGCGGTAGTTGACCGCGGCAAGGAACCTCGTGGTGATAGCCTGCATCTTATCCCATGTCTGCTCGATCTCCTGGTGTGACATGAGGTTCAGCCTCGCCTTCGACTCCCCTATAAAACGTGAAAGGTCCGCAATCACGTCTAACTGCAAAAGAAATTATTATTAAATGTTAGAATGTTAAGTACCATAAGAAAAATTAGTTACATTTTCAAACTCACCACTGCGTCGTAGTGCTGATCCCGTCGCACCAGGTACGGGACAATAGGAACGATCGCCCCCGCCGCGTCCGGAACCGGTGCTGGTGGTTGTGGTAGAATGTACATCACACGCGTACGAGTCCTCGGGGTTGTGACAACCCGCCCAGGAAAGTACCGTACTATCGCCTAAGACCGATCCACTTTGGTCATTAAGCAATAATAAAGTACCATCCTGTCGTAAGTCGCCGGTTTAACGCCCGGTAAATCACTTGAGAGCACAAGGATCGAATATATGCATTAAAACTCGCTCGAAGGCAAGTCCAGAGATACAACACCATTCAAATTCAAATTCGTACCCCGAAGGGTTTAATTATTACAAACCATAGTTTTTGTCATGACAGAATAGTTCAGAGTTTCGAAAAGCAGCGGAATTTAACTAGCGGAAGCAAAGTCACCACGGGAGGCCATCCATGATGCTTCAGTAGTCGTCCTCCACCCACTCCAGCTCCCAGCCGGGCGGGATCTCACCGGGCCACACATCATCCGAAGGCATTACCCGGATCAACACATTATAGCAAGGGCCGAGTATACTAATACTCAGCAAGTCTTACCCGTCGGTGATAACTACTTCACCAATTCTAGACCATGAAAGGCTTTTTGGCTACTGGGTTGCTTTTGCTAAAAAGTAACAAAGAGTAGGTCCTTACTTTCAAGATTTTAGCACAAGTTCTAGTAGCTTAGTGTTGACGGTTAATAATTGTATCAAAGTTCGTTTGTGACTCGCAAGCGTACAAGTCTCCCGTCGTAGTCAAGGGACCCTTCTTCCCTCGAGTGGTGAACCCAAGGTATCGAATCCGTGGAACAAATGTGTGACGCAAGACTTAATCTATTAAAGCCAAGTAATCTTCAATATTCGATAAAAGACCTAATGCATCTAAGTTAAAGACACAAAACAGATCTAATCTACTAAGAACCGGAGAAAACAAAGTAAGATTGGGTAGATAAACCGATCTAGAGGGATCGGGGTAAGCCTTTTGTTGAAGTTCCAAGCAATAGAAGAAGTAGCAAATCGAATCTTAATAAAAGCCTCTTTAAATCGTGGTTTCCCGTCCAAATCCGAAAACATCCGCCTTTCGAGACCCCCGTTCTGTCACAACGTATCCCTATTCATGCGGGGAGCTTAGGGCGAGTCAGAAGACAAGTCGAGATTCTCTTGAAAGATCCGGCGTGTACCTCTAGCCACCGCGGCTACAAGAACACCCTATGTAATCTATCGTACGAATAGAATTGGAATAAGCAAAGCCGATCGAAAAACGAAATCTTCGAGGAAACACTTGATCGCTGGGAAAAGATTCAACTTGATAATTCAACTATAACAATGATACATACACAAGATCACCACCGGGATCCTTCCTTGATCTTGCTTCTAGCTCTGGGAACTCCGACGTGGTCTTCCGTGCAAGGTTCCCACGTCGGCTAGGGAAACCCTAGTCAACTAGCTCGACCCTCTCCTCTCCGAGATGGTGTCCCTATCTTCTCTGCTTCTCGGCGGCCGAAGACGAAATCTTCTCTGCGTGGCTCTCGGTCAGGGGACTATAAATAGCTCGATTGGCGGCTAGGGCAAAGGAGGGCGAAATTGGGCCCAAAATGGGCCTGGGCCGACCGGACTGGGCCGGCCGGCCTGGGCCCATTTAGGCCCAGCCCGTGGGCTCCTTTGCCCCACGTCGGTTCCCTTGCTTCTCGGATGTTTCCCCCTTCGCATGTGGGTCCATGTCGTCGGTTTCTCTCCGAATTGGACTCAACTCCTTGTCTTGCAAGATTCGGCACTTTTACGGTCGGGTCCCCGGAGTCCGTCGTCTTCTCGGATCAAGTCCCCGGCTTCTTGGAGTTAAGTTTGCTTCATTGCATGACTTGTTCAGGGCTTCAAGGTCTTGTCATGAGGTGCTTGATGAACTTATCCCGAAAGTCTTGCATTCAACACTAAAACCCTGCATAAACATTAAACTCCAAAACCGACATGCACACGTGAACTTGTTATACCATGGGGGTTAGTACCAATGGATAAGGTATAAAACTCATGCCAACACCGAAGGTAAACTCATGGCTAGGTTGACGGATTTTCACCGTCAACACTTAGTCATTACTACATTAGCCAACTAGTACAAACAAAGTTGTACAATACAATTAATCAAACATCATCTTCATCAACTTCCATCATTAGGGATCACATGACTAGTGGAGTAAGTAGTCTCGGATAACGGTGAGAGGCCGACAATCGATTGATTTAAACCTTGCAAGGTAGACCCAAACACACGGTCGGCTGCCCCCGCGAGGACAACTCCCCAGACCGTCCCCATAAATCCTCGGGTCGGGATCGAATCTTACAGTCTTTGGTGCAAGCTATCCGGCATACCCCGCGAGATACCGGAGTCACCATACACCACCGGTGGCGAGCCGTGAGAGCGAATCCCAAGAGTAGTAACGGTAGGATCCCTAGCCGCCTCATTATGGTACTAGGCTTACCGGCCCCATAACCGGCATGTGCTTAGTACGTTCAAAAACTTAACCCACATAACCACTGGACCGGAGCCCAGATCTCATGCTCTTACCACGTGAGCAATCCATTTAAGGATATAGTATGATTCCTATCTAGGAACCTATTCTCGCGAGTGAGGTCATCACCCGACTTGTAACGGTCCTATAGCTTAGCAGCTATCGACCTATCATACTAGTAGGGACAAAGTTACCTATGGATCATGCATCTAGGGTTTCATTCAACTCCTGAACGTAAATGCACAATCATTCATAGATAATTGAATATAGAACTTTAAAACTGGGTTAGATGCACCGGAGCTTGCCTTCGTCGACTAGGTTAGCTTGGGCACCCTCGGTGTCGAGTCCGTCCACGTACTGTAGAGAACCTTCCGCGTTGCCTTCCTCGGTTTCCGGGACAAGGGAGTAATCTCTGTCCGGAAGATCTACACGGAATGCAATGCACTTTAGGTGATGTGATAGTTGGTTGTCTTATCCAACTCTAGTTGGTCATATTCACCTTAACAAGCATCTATCTAAAGTTTCTTCTTTAGGAAGGTTAATGATTGTACATGGGTTACTCTTTTATTGTATATTTGAATAAAGGTTTTTATTAAGCTTATCATTTCATGTGAAAGCTTCATTCCCTTTTATCTTTACCAACAATGTGTAATTAATATTTATATTTGTGAATTAATTCCTTATCAGTGATGATAATTAAATTTCTTTTATGTATATTAAATAATGCCTTCAAAAAAAGGAAAAGATTTGATTAAGGGTTTTCTTTTATTTAATTTCCCTTTTAATATTAAATGGGCATTTAAGCCATTTATTAATCAATTAAATTTCCAAAAATTAAATGAGTGTTTCTTAGGTCTACTAGCACCTATCCTGGTCCATTGGACCCACATGTAAGTGTTGGATGCTAGGAAATTAAATATTATTGAAAATAACATGGGGTTATCTAGTGATTCAACTTAAATGCATATAAAAATAAATAAGCATCAAAATTACCCAAACTTTCTGGGGGATGCTCTCTGGTCCTCAACAAGTCTAAAAAGCTAGCATGTTCACATGGAACCTCTACTGAATTTGGTTTATTAATTTACAAAGGAAAACATGCATTAAACAAGAATAATAATTTCTGTTACTCCTAAATTCATGATTAATTGACAAGATGTGCCTTTTGACATCACAAGACAGTGTGCACAAGTTGGGCTCAAGAACATGAATATATTTAACATGAAAAATCATCTATGCAGTTCTGCCAGAGATGGAAAAACATTTTTATAAAAAGATTCACATGATAACTTTGTGCAATTTTTGGCACAGCATCTAGTCATATCCTAACTCACAACATATCCAAAACTTATCTACAGAGAAGCTATACATTTCAAGTTATAACAGATCCAAGTAAAGCACATTTGAAATTTTCCTGCCAAACCTATTTTGAATCTAGCCACAAGTGTACCACACAGGGGTGGGGTTTAACATTCTGAAGCCTACAAAATTGGTTTGAGAATTTTCTGAATTTTCTGTGAATTTCTAGGAATTTCCTAAGACAGTGGACTGATCTGCAAATAAACTAAGTTACGGTTCCTTGCAAATAGGCCCCTGGATTCACATCCATGCCCTCGGCGGCGGCGGGAGGGCTCGCCGGCGGCGATGTGGGGCCCGGCCACGACAACACGCGGCACGAGGTTGCAATTGAGCTCACCACGGTCCGATTGGCGGTGGTGGCGAGGGCGGAACGTGCTCGGCGACGGCGCACGGCGGCGACCGGCGGCGGCGCTCGGGGCGGCTCGGTGTACTGTGGTGTGGAGGCCAAATTGACGCGAACGAGCGCGCTTGCGAGCTTGCCTGAGTGCTAAGGGACCTAGCGACGTGCTTGGACGGCGGCGAGCACAAGCAAGGAGAGCTAGCACCGGCGGCGGCGGGATGGCGGCGGCAATGGCGCGGGCGGCTCGGTGCGACGCGCGAGGAGAGGCGGGGGGCCTTTATACCGGCTCGGGCGGCTCGTGGGTGACGCGCGGGTGACGGCGGAGATGCGGGGCCGTGCTACGGCGCGTCGAGGCGCGCGCGTACGGCGGCGACGCCGCCGACGGACCGGCCGGTCCGTGGCGCGCGCGCGCGTGCGCGCGCGCGCGCGTGCCTCGGGGCACCTCGGGACGGAGCGCTTCGAGGGGCGCGCGCATCGGGACGGGGCGTGGCGCGGACGTCGAGGCCTCGGGCGGCGCGGGCATGGGCGCCGGGGCAAGGCCGGCGGTGGGCGGCGACGGCGGCGCACGGGGCGCGCACGACGTCGCGCGCGGCGCGCTCCGGCTCGGTCGTCTTTGCCGGTGCATGCTTTGACTCGATTTTTCTCAAAATTTTTAAACAGAACTGGACCAAGTGATGAATACCAAAGTTGTAGATCTAGGTACCAGCTACAACTTTTACAAAGACTGTATAGGGTTTTGCTGCCTAGATTTGAATCTAGAGGAATGCCAACTTTGAATGTCAGCATGGTTCTGTCAACAGTAGAATCTGGCTTGCAAGGGCTTTTTCACAATTTTCCCCTCCAAATCAGCAATGCCACTCTACATGAAAGTTGTGTCCCTCAACAAGATCTACAACTTTCCTAAAGGTAGAATTTTAAGTGTTTAGGTGAAATTTGGGGAACGCGGCAAAAGTTCCGGCAGACACCTGTGGACACTGGGTGGCAAGGGGGTTTGACCCACCCTTTGACCATGGGTTGGCCCCACAAGTGTTTTAACTATTCACTAGGGTCACTAGGGGTGTGTTAAGGAGTTTTCATGGGTGAGGGCCCAGGTTGGCCTAGGGTTGACCACTTGACCGGCTACTCGTGTCATTAGCGTTAATGACGGTAATTACAAACCTGGGGCGTCACAGCCTACCCCCCTTAGAAGGAATCTCGTCCCGAGATTCGACTTGACAACTAAGAGATGGGGAAAAAGACTCACTGTTTCGGGATTGGAGGAAGCCCGGGTACTTGGTGTTAAGATAATCTTCCGTCTCCCACGTGGCTTCTTCTTCCGTGTGATGGCTCCATTGGATCTTGTACATTCGCACGGTTTGCCTCCGGGTCTTTCGCTCTTTTTGATCTAATACCTTTAAGGGATGCTCGACGAGTGAGAAATCCGGCTCGATCCAAGCATTAGCTTCTGTGATGATCTCATTCTCCGGAACAGGCATTCCTTTCTTCAACTGAGTTACATGAAACACATTGTGAACCGCGGAAAACCGTTCTGGCAATTGGATACGGTAGGCCACGGGTCCACATACTTCTATTACTTCGTAGGGTCCAATGTAGCGCGGAGCTAACTTTCCTTTGACTCCGAACCTTTGCACACCTTTGGTGGGGGATACCTTCAAATATACATGATCTCCCACTTCAAAGTGTCGAGGTGCGGTTCCCTTATCATGGTAACTCTTCTGTCTCATCTGGGCCATCTTCAAATTTTCTCTTATCACTTGTACCTTCTTTTCGGCCTCTTTAACTAACTCTGGTCCAAAGAGCGTTCTTTCTCCGGCCTCTGACCAATTCAGTGGGGTGCGGCATCTGCGTCCGTATAAAGCATCGAACGGTGCCATTTTCAAGCTGGCCTGATAGCTGTTATTGTAGGAGAACTCTGCTAAAGACAAGCACTTGTCCCAACTCTTGTCAAAGTGCAAGATGCTTGCTCTCAACATGTCCTCTAGGATCTGGTTTATCCTCTCCGTCTGACCATCTGTCTGTGGGTGATAACTCGAACTACGGAGTAGCTGAGTTCCCAAACACTCATGCAACTGCTCCCAAAAATGGGCCACAAACTGAGTCCCTCTATCAGAGATTATAGTCTTTGGGATTCCATGTAGACGAACTATGTGGTCCACGTACAACTCTGCATACTGTTGCACGGAGTAAGTGGTGTGCACGGCAACGAAGTGAGCCGTCTTGGTAAGTCTATCCACGATTACCCAAATAGAATCTTTCTTCCTGGGGGTCAGGGGTAAACCTACAATAAAATCCATACTAATGTCATCCCATTTCCACATAGGTATCGACAGGGGTTGGAGTACTCCTGCCGATTTCAAATGACTTGCTTTCATCCGGTGGCAAGTATCGCACTCGGCTACATACTTGGCTACATCCACCTTCATATTAGACCACCAAAAGTTCTGCTTTAGATCTTGGTACATCTTGGTACTACCGGGGTGAATAGAGAACTTGGATTGGTGAGCTTCATCTAGAATGGTCTTCTTGATTTCTGGATCAACGGGGATCACTAGGCATTTTCCAAACCAGACCACCTCTTGGGGATCCTTCTGGAAACAAGTGTACTTCGGGTCTCCTTCCACTAGTTTCTGCCTGATGGTTCGGATATTCGCATCATTGCGCTGGGCAGTGACAATCCTGTCATAAAGGCTGGATTCTGCCGTCAAGGCATAAAGAATTCCCTGCGGTATCACTTCTAGGCTGAGCTTTCTCATTTCTTCACACTGGGGTTCACTGACTGGCTCTAACTCTAGGTGGTTGCAATGATCCTTGCGGCTAAGGGCATCCGCAACAACGTTTGCTTTGCCGGGGTGATAGTGCACTTCTAGGTCATAATCCTTGATCAACTCAAGCCATCTTCTCTGTCTCATATTCAATTCTGACTGGGTGAAGATATATTTGAGGCTCTTGTGATCAGTGAAGATATTGCAACGATTGCCCATTAGATAATGTCTCCATATTGAGGGCATGAACAACGACAGCTAACTCAAGATCATGGGTAGGATAGTTGAGTTCATGGGGTCGAAGGGCTCGCGAAGCATAGGCAATGACTCGGCCTTCTTGCATAAGGACACAGCCAAGACCGGTGCCTGATGCGTCACAGAAGACTTCAAATGGCTTGGAGTTATCGGGCTGAGCTAGCACTGGGGCTGAAGTTAGATGTTGTCTGAGGGTGTGAAAAGCTTTCTCACATGCTTCACTCCACACGAATTTCACTCCCTTCTTGAGTAATTCGGTCATGGGTTTTGCGATTCTAGAAAAGTCAGGAATGAATCGACGGTAATATCCCGCCAATCCTAGGAAACTGCGGATTTGATGTACAGATTTGGGTGGTTTCCAATCCATTACCTCCTGAACTTTGCTAGGATCTACGGAAATACCATCGTGGGAAATGGTGTGCCCCAAGAATTTAACACTCTTCAACCAGAATTCGCATTTGGAGAATTTAGCATAAAGCTGATGATCTCGCAGACGCTGAAGGACAACTCGGAGATGGTTGGCGTGTTCTGCCTCGTTTTTAGAATAGATGAGGATATCATCGATAAAGACCACGACAAATTTGTCGAGTTCCGTCATGAATACGGAGTTCATGAGGTACATGAAGTAGGCAGGTGCGTTAGTGAGTCCAAAGGACATGACCAAGAACTCGTAAAGACCGTAACGAGTGGAAAAAGCGGTTTTAGGAATATCGCATGGTCGAATCTTGATTTGGTGGTAGCCAGAATGAAGGTCAATCTTAGAGAAAACTTTGGCACCAGCCAATTGATCAAACAGAACATCGATTCGAGGAAGTGGGTATTTGTTTTTGATGGTGACTGCATTGAGTGGACGGTAATCTACGCACATTCTCAAGCTACCATCTTTCTTTTTGACAAAAAGAGCAGGGAAACCCCAAGGAGAAGAGCTCGGGCGAATGTAACCCTTATCTAACAATTCTTGGAGTTGGGTTTTTAGCTCGGCTAACTCTTTGGGTGGCATGCGATGAGGTCTTTTGGAAATGGGTGCGGTACCGGGTTGGAGTTCGATCACAAACTCGACATCTCTGTCTGGTGGCATACCAGGCAACTCGTCAGGAAATACATCCGGGTACTCACACACTACTGGAATCTCATCAAGGGAGGAGATAATGGTCGCATAGGCACAAAAGTCGGTACCGTCCCGGAAAGGTAGGTACAAGGTAGTGTGCCCGACCGTAGGAGAGTGGATCTCTACGACCCTATCTGATATATCTAGAACCACCTTATGTTGATTCATCCATTCCATACCCAAAATAACATCCATGCTTCCCAATTTGATGGTTATAAGATTAGATCGAATAACCTTACTTCCTAGTCTCAGAGGAACTTCGAAGGTCACCAATCGAGACTGAGGACCAGGAGCGTCCCAGTGGTCGGTGGATGACCGCTCCTCAGTGATGAGTGATTGACAACGGGTGTTGGACTGACTCTTGGCTTAGTGCGCAGGTGTAGGCTGCGGCCTAGTTCGTGTTGTTGCAGGTGAAGAACGGGCGCGAAAGGTCTTCAGCCTTGAGGCCTCCGGGAGATGGAGAGACAAGTAGGCTCGGTTCGAGGGACCGGTGGACGACGGGGCCGGGGTGCGGGTCACATGGTGGCGACACAAGCAAGACGAAGTCATGGACAAGCGAGCCGGTGCACGGTGGCGGTCAAGTCAAGTGGTTTGGCTGGAGGCCGGACCGGGCACGCGGGGTTTGGTGGTTTGTCCACAAAACCATCGGCGGACGGTTTCTTGGTTTGGGCCTCAAAACCAAGTCTGAGGGCCCAACACGACGGAGACGGGATCCGGGCGTGTCGGGAAGCTTCGAGGCGGAGGACACGCGGCGGGATCGCATGGCTTGCGTCGGGAGAACGCGGGGTGCGGCAAAGGCGTGTCCGTCCGATGGCAAGACCCACAAACATTACCTATATGCCCCTACGTGGGTTGTATCGCCAGTAGTTAAGTTAGGGGTAGTCGAGTCATTTACCACTCCGGCGGGACCTGATATATAAGCCATGAGTGTGTGTGGATGGCTCTCTCTCTCCGCGACTTAGGGTTTCATTTGCTCCCTCCTCTTTCTCATTTTCGTAGCTATTTTTCCTTCCATTTTCTCTAGGCTAGCATGAGAGCTTCATGAGAGATTTGTTGAGAGGGATGGATGCTAGGGCGGCATGCTAGACCTTGTGAATCTTTCCTGGTTTGTATAGAAGATTCGGGGTTGTTTTTCGTGGCCTTTTTGTGCTTGTTTTCGTGCCTTTGTTCCCGGTTCGATTCCGCGGATTTGAGTGGGTTTCTCCCGGATTTCTTTGAGGGATACATGGATAGATGTCTCGTGCATCTTTGTGATTGATCTTGTGCCCTCAAACGCCGGAAACCACTTGGATTCGAAGTTTTTCGTTCGGTGCTCTAGCTTTCGGTGGTGCTCAAAGGATTCGCGATTCCCGGTGATTTAGGGAGTTAGGAGGCAAGATTTTTGGGCTATAGCATCCTTGTGTGACGCTTTTCAAGCCCCCAAACCCTTGTCTCCATAGCTTCAACCGTTTGGGAAATCCGATGATGATTTGGGGGAGTTGACTTTCGGGGGTCGGGCTGTTTGCCTCTGCCCGCACACGGCGGACGGTCCGCGGGGGTGGTCGCGGACGGTCCGCGTGGGTCGTGTTCGTCGCGTGTTCGTCGAGTTCTTGCGCGTCCTCGTTTTCGATCCGATTTGGCTTTTGGTTTTTGTTGCAGCCAGTTTGCGGACGGTCCGGGCTTGAGTAGCGGACGGTCCGCGGGTGGCGCGGACGGTCCGCCGGCCTTGGCGGACGGTCCGTTTTCCCCGGGTCGTTTCTGGTGTTCTGTGTGTGTTTAACGGACGGTCCGCGGAGAGGGCCGGACGGTCGCGGCGTCGGCGCGGACGGTCCGCGGTAGCGAGGTCGGACGATCCGCGCGGTTCATCGCGGACGGTCCGCACTTGCCGAGCCGGACGATCCGCCGGAGCCGTGAGCGGTCTTCGCTTGTTTCGATTCCTTCCTTCCCTTTCTAGTGCTTCCGCATGTGCTTCAAGGAATCGTTCCTAGGACTAGAGGTTGATCCATAACCTCGTGGTCTTGGCGATTGGTGCGTGATTCGATCCATCGCTTGTGTGTGACCGGGATTTCAGTAGGGCATAGGCCGGCTTCTTTGGGAAGAATTTTTACCGGCTCCTATTCACTCCCCCCTCTCTAGTCGCCATCCGATCCTTCAATTGGTATCAGAGCTTGGTGCCGGATTCTTTGCGACTTTGACAAGTCCCGAATCCTAAGATGGCGTACGTTGAGCGGGGCGGTCCGCCGCACTTCGATGGCAAGGGTTACCACAAGTGGGCGGCTCGTATGATGATCTTTCTTCGTGGGAAGCTGTTGGATTTCATTGTGCTTGACAAGACCTACGCTATTCCGGTCAACATCCATACTCTTATGGTGACCGATGCCGGTGCCAAGGCCAAGTATGAGGCTAATGCAAAAGTCGTTGATCACTTGGTCCGGAGCTTGTGTGATCCAGAGTTTGAGCGTGTTCGCCATTTGAATCTTGCTTGGCAAATTTGGGAGAAGTTGTTGGTTGCTCACGATGGTGATAACCATGTGAAGGCTCGCCTCTTTGTCTCTTACCGGATGCAATATGAGAATTTCACTCCACTTCCCGGTGAGGACATTGATGCGATGTTTCAGAGGTTCACCGCCATCGTGAACAACATGAAAGCTAATGTTGAGGATTTTCCGTACTCCGAGCATGATCAGTCTTTGAAGCTCTTGCATGTCTTGGACCCAAATGTTTGGGGTGCTAAGGTTGAGGCCATCAAGGAGTCTGGGCATTACTTGACTATTGAGTTGGATGACCTCTTTTCTAAGCTCAAGTCGGCCGAGGTTGACGGAAGTTGCAATCCAAGCATGAGGGCTCGACTGACCATAGTCTTGCTCTTGTGGGTGGATCAAAGGGCAAATCTAACCCTTCCCGTCGACAGTTTTCCTTGTCTTCTCTCATGTCCATTCCAGATGAGGAGTTTGATGTGCTGGGCGAGGAGGAGCTGGCCTTGCTCTCAAGAAGGTTTGAACGACTACACGAGAGTCGGAGGAATGCAAGGCGGAGCTCAGGGACATGCTACAAGTGTGGCAAGTGTGGCCACTTCATCGTCGAGTGCCCGGAAGCAGAGGAGAACAAGTACAAGGTGAACGAGTACAAGGCGCACCCGAGGCGTGAAGACAAGTACTCCTCCAAGGGCAAGCACTTCAACAAGTCCAAGAGCAAGGACAAGGACAAGCGGCGACCGAGCAAGAGCGGCTACAAGAAGAACAAGGCAAGAGCGATGGTGGCCGGTGCGAGCGACGTCGACTCAAGCTCAAGCGAGGAGCAGTCAAGCTCAAGCAGCGAAGATGAAGACGCCGGGAGGCGCAAGGACAAGAGGAGTGCAAGCCGGAACCTCAGCGGGCTGAGCTGTGTGGCGCTTGAGGGCTTTTGTGGCATGGCCCATAGCTCAAGTAGCAAGAAGAGCGAGAAGGAAGACAGCGACTCCGACTCGGAGGATGAGGTAAACCGTGACCTCGATTCTTTGCTTGCTGAGATTGCTAGGTTGAATGGCTTGCTTGACAATCGTGATAGTGTGCTTAGAGATGCCAAAAAGATGAGGAAAGATCTTAGGGCACAACTTGAGAATGCTAGCGAGAAAGTAGGAGAACTAGAGTCAAAATTGCTTGAATTGAAACTTGAGAATGACTCTTTGAAACTTGCTCCTACTACTCCTGATGATGTTGAATGTGTTGAGTGTGATGCATGGTTGAATTAGATTAAACTGCTTAATGAGAAGAATGCTTCTACCTTGGCTCAACTAGATGCTCTTAGGACTGAATATGATGAGCTTAAGGCTAGACCTACTTTGCTTGGTGCTTGCAAATCATGTCCTACTATGCATGCTAAGCTTGTTGATGCTCGTTCTACCATTAGTTCTTTGGATGCATCTTTGAAATCTCCCGTTGTCAATGCATGCACTAGCCGTGATGAAGTTACTTTGCGCAATCTTGAACTTACTTCCCGTTTGGATGTCATCTATGAGGAGAATGACTATTTGAGGAAAGTGTTGGGTTGGTTGTACGGGCGGGAACCTCAATTGAAAATCATGATTGAGGAGTTCAAGAGAGCCGATGGTCGTGGTTTGAGTTTTGAGAAGTTGGGTGAGAAAGTGGGAGAGAACGAGTGGGGAGAGTGTGTATGAGAAGTGTGTTGAGTCTAACCCCGAGTTTGAGGTGATCGGAGAGATCCAAGTCCCACTTCCAAAAGCACCCAAGAACTCTTTCACACCAAAGCCTAACCACCTTTGCAACAAGCTTGACACAACCCAAGATCCACCCAAATTCCCACCTAAGACAAATGATTTTCGAAACCGGTGAAGTTTGTGGGTGAGAAGGGTGAGAAGCCTAGAGAGAAGCCAGAGCCAAAACCAAAACCCATCCCCTTCAGGTGTGAGTATTGTGGCAAGGAGAGGCATCTTGCAGAGTTTTGCTACAAGAGGAAGAGGGATGAGAGGCTTGCTAGGGAGCAAGGGAACCAGGACAGGTATCGCCAGTCTCATGGTATTCCTGAGTCTAGAGTGCCACTTCCACGAGGTGTGGGAAGTGTGAGGAGTGTTGGCAGGTTCCCACAGAGAGGTGGTGGTGAGAGGTTTGTCGGGGAGAGAGGATGGTGTGCGTCTTTGGTGAGAGGTTTGGTCGGGCTCGTGGTGGTTTTGTTTGGACGTCCTCCTACTCGTCCTCGGTACGGGTTTAGGGGAGATGATCGCGGCTTTGGGTTCCGGAGGAACTACGGACCACGTTTTCCCCCTCGTGGTGCTCGTACTCCTCCCATGGGACATGAGAAGTTTGGTGGCAAGGGAATGATGTTTGCTAACCCCTCTTTTGAGCAGATGGCTCGACAACGGTTTAACTTTCTTTATGCTAACCCCAGTGTCGAGTCGCTAGCTCATTCTCGTTCTTGTTTCGATTTGCGGGCGGGGAGGCTTGGAGGACATTTGGTTGATCGACTCCGGTGTTCTCGACACATGACCGGAGATAAGAAGTGGTTCTCCAGCCTCACCCCAGTGAAGGAAAAGATGTACATCACATTTGGGGACAATGGACGAGGTAGGGTGCTTTCGGAGGGTGTTGTGCATGTGAGTGACAAGGTAACGTTGAAGAGAGTGGCCCTTGTGAAGTCTTTGGGTTTCAATTTGCTTTCGGTTTCTCAGTTGCTTGATGAAGGTTTTGAGGTGCGTTTCAAGTCTGGCGAGTCTCGTTTGCTTGATTCTCGAGGTGATCTTGTTTGTATGATCATCCCCGAGGGTCAGATCTTCAGGGCTGATTTCTCTCGTTCTTTGGGTCTCGCTCGCCGTTTGATGGCCGGTCCTTCTTCGATTTGTGGAAATGGCATAGGCGGTTGGGACACTTGAGCTTTGATTTGGTTTCCCGCTTGAGTGGTCTTGATCTTGTCCGAGGATTCTTTGAGGTTGAAGCTTGAGAAGGATTTGGTTTGTGCTCCTTGTAGGCATGGTAAGATGGTAGCCACTCCCCATCCACCCCCGACCGATGTCATGACCGAGCGTCCGACGGAGCCGTTGCATATGGATCTTGTTGGGCCGGCTCGAGTTCGCTCGGTGGGTGGGAAGTGGTATGTCCTTGTTGTGGTGGACGATTACTCTCGCTATGCCCGGGTGTTCTTCTTGGAGGATAAGAGTGAGACATTTGGTTTTGTTCGAGATCGATCGTGAGGTTGAAAAACGAGAGGCATGGGAATGCTATTCGAGCTATCTCGCGGTGATAATGGCTGCGAGTTCAAGAACTCTCGTTTTGATGCCTTTTGTCGTGATCTAGGTCTTGAACATCGGTATTCGACCCCTTATGTGCCCCCTCAAAATGGAGTCGTGGAAAGGAAAAATCGGACTCTTTGTGAGATGGCTAGGACGATGCTCGATGAGCACGGGACTCCTAGGAGGTATTGGGGCCGAGGCGGTCAATACGGCTTGTCATGTTTCCAACCGGATTTTATTGAGAGCTTTCAAGAAGAAGACCCGTTATGAGCTTATGCATGGTCGGGCACCCAAGGTGAGTCATTTCCGAGTCTTTGGCTGCAAATGCTTTATTCGAAGAAGGGAAAACTCGACAAGTTTGAGGCTAGGTCTAGTGATGGTATTTTCTTTGGATATGCTAACCATTCTAGAGCCTATAGGGTGCTTAACCTTGAGACTAACAAAATCATGGAGACTTGCGAGGTGACCTTCGACGAGACAATGCCATGTACCTCTCTTGGCTTTGAATGTGCGGTGATGAAGAGATGGCCGAGGACCTCTTTGAAGAGGAGAAGGATGAAGGCGGAGATGATGATGGGGAGAACCATGCACCTGAAGCTGAGCATGTACCCACTACTTCCCCTACGACCACTTTGGAGCATGGACCGTCTACTTCATGGACAACGACGGTGCAACAAGAGGACCGAGCGAGAGAAGGCGAAGTTGAGGGGGAGGTAGTCTCGAGGCGTGAGGCTCCCCGGCGGATTCAAGAAGTGCATCCCCTGTCGAAGATCATTGGGAACATCGATGAACGCACTACACGGTCGAGGTCCGGGAATTCCTCTCATTTTGCTCATGCTTTGCTTTTGTTGCTACTTTTGAGCCCAAGGACATTGGACTTGCTTTATCGATGCAAACCGGGTCAATTCTATGCATGAGGAGTTGGAAAACTTTGAGAGGAACCGAGGTGTGGGAGTTAGTTGAACCACCTCCAAATTGCCATCCCATTGGAACCAAGTGGGTTTGGAAGAACAAAGAGGGAGAGAATGGGATGGTTGTGAGGAACAAGTCCAGACTTGTTGCTCAGGGGTTTAGTCAGAAGGAGGGGATCGACTATGAGGAGACCTTTGCTCCTGTGGCCCGTCTTGAGGCAATTCGAATCCTTCTAGCCTTTGCCGTGGCTAAAGGGTTCAAGTTGTTTCGGATGGACGTGAAGAGTGCTTTTACGAATGGGGTCATAGAGGAGGAGGTGTATGTGAAGCGACCACACAGGGTTTGAGAGCGAGTTGTACCCACACGGGGTGTACGGGTTGAAAAGGGCTGTATGGGTTGAAACGGGCGCCCGTGCTTGGTATGGGAGATTGAGAGGTTTTCTCGTTGAGCGAGAGGGTTTGTGATGGGTACCGTGGATAGGACCTTGTTTCTCCTCAAGCATGGAAATGACTTGTTGATTGTGCGGATATACGTGGATGATATTGTCTTTGGTGGCTCGTCACATAACCTTGTTGCCAAGTTTGCGGATGAGATGAGCGGGGAGTTCGAGATGAGCATGATGGGCGAGTTGCGGTACTTTCTCGGGGCCGCGGATCAAGCAAGTGAAGGATGGAACGTTCGTGCACCAGACCAAGTACACAAAAGACATGCTGAGGAAGTTCCAGATGCAAGATGTGAAGCCGATGTCGACTCCCATGGGGAGTACGGCCACTTTGGATGCGGATGAGGACGGAGTACCAGTGGACCAGCGGGAGTACAGGAGCATGATCGGCTCCCTCCTCTACTTGACGGTAACGAGGCCAGACATACAGTTCAGCGTGTGTCTGTGCGCTCGTTTTCAGGCTTCGCCAAGGACATCACATCGACAGGCCGTAAAGAGGATTTTCAGGTACCTACAGTCTGCCCCTGGTCTTGGCCTTTGGTATTCTTCCTCCTCGACTCTTTCTCTTCATGGTTTTTCCGATGCGGATTTTGTTGGTTGTCGAGTCGAGAGGAAGTCTACTTCGGTACTTGCCGAGTTTCTTGGGTCTTCGTTGGTCTCATGGTCTTCCCGCAAGCGGTCTAGTGTAGCTCGGTCTACCACGGAGGCGAGTATGTTGCTTTGCCGCGAGTTGTTGTTCCCGAGCTGTTGTGGATTTCATACACTTTGAGAGACTTTGGTGAGGAGTGCACCCGAGATCCCACTTCTTTGTGATAGCACCGGTGCCATAAGCGTAGCCAAAAATCCGGTGCTTCACTCCGAGAACCAAACATATAGAAGTGAGGTATCATTTCTTGAGGGACAATGTGGAGAAAGGAACCATTGTTTTGAGCCATGTCCCTACCCAAGATCGGCTAGCCGACATCTTTACAAAGCCTCTCGACCAAGCTACATTTGTGCGCTTGCGGGGGAACTTGGGGTTTGTTGCCCTTTCTAGTTGATTCTTGGGGGATTTCCTTTTGTATCATATGTATCATACCATGTTTTACTTTGATGTATATACATGCTTTGCTTGATGTATAAACCATGGTAGGATAGCCATCTTGTCATATATCATGTTGCATTTGTATCATATTGCATTTTAGGATGATGAGCTTCTTTCATATGCCATATTTGAGTCTCTTTGGCTATTTGTGAGATATTGGTTATATGTGTGGAGAAATGGTGATGTGAGGCTATGCTCTTGGAATATTTGAGATATATGTATGGTGAGATAGCCCTTTTTGAAATAAATGCTAAACTTGACTAAATTTTGATGAAATGTGCTCCACTCATGTGTAGTTGTGTATCCATGTCACAGTTTGGTCTAAATGTGCTTTTCATGCTTAGAATGTGCTTGGATGCCTTGTTCTTGCATTTGGGCCAAAGGCCGAATATCATTGTGAATGTTTAGCCTATGTTGCATTCATGGGGGAGCATAAGCTTCTTTTTGCCGCAAAGGCACTTCATGTACCATAAAATGAATTAATCTTGAAAAGAAGTGTAAATGCTTGAAAAATGCTCCATCCATCATGTCTATGCTTAAAATGTCTTATCTTTCACATATGGGTGCTAAACATGTTGCATGATGTTCACCAGTGGAGAAGTCTCCCCGAAGTGGACACATGGCTCATGAGCTTTGACATGACATGCTTTGCTTTATGGGTGTTTGCCATGATCTTTTGCTGAGAATTTGATATCCTTGTATGATCTTTGAATGGTATGCATGTTTGTGGCTCAAGTGTGACATGGATAGGCTTTTACATGTGAAGCGAGCCTTCTTTTGGTAAAATTGCTTAAATCAGAAAATTCTGCTTTGTCACATGCTTGTATTTTCATATATTACTTGTGGTGATGCTTTTACTATGCTATGATTCATATGTGTGATCTTTGTCTCATTTTTAGCCTTTGACACTAGATTTGGCCTATTTGAGAAGCTCATGTAGATGTTTATATGCTTTGTTTTGCATTTCTGCATTTTCACCTTGATTCATACATTGTCAACAAGGGGGAGAAGAGGTGAGCTTAATGAAAATTCGAAAGAGGTGAGCTGAAATTTGGAAGTTTGCATCCACATGTTCGGGGGGAGCTTGCATTTGTTCAGGGGGAGCTTTCTTGCTTGTTTTCGGTGTGGAGTTTGTGCTTTGCTTGGCTTGTGACCTTTCTTCGCCTTTCTTCGGTTTTGGTCATGAGTTGAGCTTCTTTGTTTTTCTTTCTTCTTCTTTTCTCTTTTTCTCTGAATTTCATTTCGCGTTGTGTGTTGTCAATGCACTCATCAAGGGGGAGATTGAGGACCAGGAGCGTCCCAGTGGTCGGTGGATGACCGCTCCTCGGTGATGAGTGATTGACAACGGGTGTTGGACCGACTCTTGGCTTAGTGCGCGGTGTAGGCTGCGGCCTAGTTCGTGTTGTTGCGAGGTGAAGAACGGGCGAGAAAGGTCTTCGGCCTTGAGGGGCCTCCGGAGATGGAGAGACAAGTAGGCTCGGTTCGAGGGACCCGGTGGACGGCGGGGCGGGTGCGGGTCACATGGTGGCGACACAAGCAAGACGAAGTCATGGACAAGCGAGCCGGTGCACGGTGGCGGTCAAGTCAAGTGGTTTGGCCGGGAGGCCGGACCGGGCACGCGGGGTTTGGTGGTTTGTCCACAAAACCATCGGCGGACGGTTTCTTGGTTTGGGCCTCAAAACCAAGTCGAGGGCCCAACACGACGGAGACGGGATCCGGCGTGTCGGGAAGCTTCGAGGCGGAGGACACGCGGCGGGATCGCATGGCTTGCGTCGGGAGGACGCGGGGTGCGGCAAAGGCGTGTCCGTCCGATGGCAAGACCCACAAACATTACCTATATGCCCCTACGTGGGTTGTATCGCCAGTAGTTAAGTTAGGGGTAGTCGAGTCATTTACCACTCCGGCGGGACCTGATATATAAGCCATGAGTGTGTGTGGATGGCTCTCTCTCTCCGCGACTTAGGGTTTCATTTGCTCCCTCCTCTTTCTCATTTTCGTAGCTATTTTTCCTTCCATTTTCTCTAGGCTAGCATGAGAGCTTCATGAGAGATTTGTTGAGAGGGATGGATGCTAGGGCGGCATGCTAGACCTTGTGAATCTTTCTTGGTTTGTATAGAAGATTCGGGGTTGTTTTTCGTGGCCTTTTTGTGCTTGTTTTCGTGCCTTTGTTCCCGGTTCGATTCCGCGGATTTGAGTGGGTTTCTCCCCGGATTTCTTTGAGGGATACATGGATAGATGTCTCGTGCATCTTTGTGATTGATCTTGTGCCCTCAAACGCCGGAAACCACTTGGATTCGAAGTTTTTCGTTCGGTGCTCTAGCTTTCGGTGGTGCTCAAAGGATTCGCGATTCCCGGTGATTTAGGGAGTTAGGAGGCAAGATTTTTGGGCTATAGCATCCTTGTGTGACGCTTTTCAAGCCCCCAAACCCTTGTCTCCATAGCTTCAACCGTTTGGGAAATCCGATGATGATTTGGGGGAGTTGACTTTCGGGGTCGGGCTGTTTCTGCTCTGCCCGCACCTGGCGGACAGTCCGCGGGGTGGTCGCGGACGGTCCGCGTGGGTCGTGTTCGTCGCGTGTTCGTCGAGTTCTTGCGCGTCCTCGTTTTCGATCCGGTTTGGCTTTTGGTTTTTGTTGCAGCCAGTTTGCGGACGGTCCGGGCTTGAGTAGCGGACGGTCGCGCGGTGGCGCGGACGGTCCGCCCGGCCTTGGCGGACGGTCCGTTTTCCCCGGTCGTTTACGGTGTTCCGTGTGTGTTTAACGGACGGTCCGCGGAGAGGGCCGGACGGTCCGCGGCGTCGGAGCGGACGGTCCGCGGTAGCAGGTCGGACAGTCTGCGCGGTTCATCGCGGACGGTCCGCACCTGCCGGGCCCGGACGGTCCGCCGGAGGCGTGAGCGCGTCTTTGCTTGTTTCGATTCCTTCCTTCCCTTTCTAGTGCTTCCGCGTGTGCTTCAAGGAATCGTTCCTAGGACTAGAGGTTGATCCATAACCTCGTGGTCTTGGCGATTGGTGCGTGATTCGATCCATCGCTTGTGTGTGACCGGGATTTGAGTAGGGCATAGGCCGGGTTCTTTGGGAAGAATTTTTACCGGATCCTATTCACTCCCCCCCTCTCTAGTCGCCATCCGATCCTTCAGAGACATAATGTATCCACCGGGCGTGGTAATTTTATAAGCAGATTTGGTTGGTACTCTTCTTAGACCCAATTTGTCTAGTAAACTCTCATTAATGAAACTATGGGTGGCTCCTGAATCAAATAAGACCTTGACAGGAGTGTTATTGATAGAGAATGTACCCGTGAGTACTGGAGCTCCTGCGGGAATGTCACTCATGGTGGTGAAGTTCAGCTTGCCCTGGCGCACTTGCACCACGGGTTTCTTGGCCGGAGTGGCAGGTTTGCTTCCCGTACTCTGGTTCTGTGGGTTTGGCTTGATCTGCCTGGGCTTGGGACACTCATTGATATAGTGCCCTGGCTGGCCACAGTTGTAGCAACGGCGATCTCCAACATCACGAGGGGGTGCATTAGGCTTCGGAGCCTGGCCGGCCGGGCACGGCGGAACCGGAAGTTCCCGCGGGTTTGCCCCGGAATGGCTTCATCGTCCAGCGTCCAGTTGAAGATTGCTGGGATGGGCCTGGAGCTTCCTTCTTCACAAAGCGAAACTTCTTGTGTGTTCCGCTGCCTGGGGTGAAACCGGACATCCTCTTGTTGTCCCCATGGGCTTTCTTCATAGCATCTTCTTGCGAGATAGCTTTATTCACGAGTTCATGGAAGTTGGCGGGCTCGAGCAGATTTAGGCGCTCATACAGCTTGCCATCAAGCCCGTCACGGAACCTTTCCATCTTCTTGGCATCCGTATCAACATGATGCCCACCGTACTGGCATAAGCTATTGAATTTCTGGGCATAGCGGTACACGGAGTCAGATCCTTGACGAAGGGCTAGCAGCTCCCTCATCTTCCGGTCCATCAGACCCTTGGGAATGTGATGACTCTTGAACGCTTGCTTGAATTCTTCCCAAGTCACGGCGTGGTTTCGTTGCATGGACTTGAAATGGTCCCACCACATCAAAGCTTCACCTCGCAGTTGTAGGGCTGCGAAGTTTGCTTTGTTCTCCTCCGAGCAAGGCAGCACAAAGGCAGAGAATTTCGCCTCTATGGCCTTGACCCAAGCCTCGGCTTCCAGAGGGTCTTCGGCTTTCGCGAAAGTTGGCGGCTTCATGGCGATGAACTGGGCATACGTGGTGACCTGGTTAGGTCCCTCGTGGTTGGCCCCATGTGGCGGCCCTCGGTTCATCTGCTGGGCGATCTGCTGCTGTGTCTGCAAGATCTGGCGCAGCACCTCGGTCTGGGTGGCCATGAAAGCCTCCATCGGGTTCATGGGCGGGGGTGGCGGCAAGTCACCACTACCACTCGCTCCAAAACCGTTTGGAGAGCTGCGCGTGGTTCCCACCATCTGAAAAGTGAGCGTTATTAGTGAGATAACCGAAAGCTTACTTCCAAATGATGACAAGCACGATCATGCATTACCACATCTCATTAGTAATAAATAATGAGTACAGCAACAAGCACAACATTCTATAGCCACCAAGATTCCTAGAATCGTTTCTCCTAACATGGTTAGGACGGTGGTTGCTCATCTGCGTGGCTCCTAATCACTTCCGAACGAGCACTTATATGCTGGCAACGAGTGACGTTCGAAAAGATGCTTTGTTTTACCTACGTTCTTAGGAGATAAACAATGCATTCTTTGACAAGCGTGATCATTCGCAACGAATTATCCAAGGATATGGTATTTAGCACAAGAAAATTCAATTTGAATGACAACGGAATTCACTTAAAGCATACAAGCTTGAGTATTCTTATTACAACATGACAGAACAAGGTTCAACGTCATTACAACTCGATTTTGAAACATCAAGACAACACATGATACAATAGTTGCTTGGCACGAAGACGTGCTGTCAAGCCAACTACTCTAACATCTCGAAGACAACTCGATATGATCGACATCCTTCTGCTCCCTGCTGTCGGCAACCTAGTTGCCCACTGAAGCACCACTGTACGAAGGCGAAGCTGGGGGAGTCGGTAGCGGTGGTCCTGCCTGGCTCGTCTGATCCAGACCGGACACAGCCTGCTGCTCCTCCGGGTGTGCCTGTACTGGGGGTAGTGGCTGTAAGGCCACTATAGCCTGCAAGGCTGCCACCTGTACCTCGGCCTCCTGCACCTGCTGCTGCATATCAGCAATGTTCTGTAGCAGGGTCAGCCTCTCTATCTCGTGTGCGTCGGCATCCTCCTCTAGTGCATTGTTCTCCGTCTCTAGGTCCACGATCCTCTGGAGGCGGTCACCTCGCTCAAGCTCCAACTGGAACCTCCTAGCACGCAGCCTGTCGTTCTCCTGCTGCACCTGGGTAAGCGTGAAGTTCGCCGCCGGTGTGCTGCCTGAAAGCCGCTCCCAATCACGCCTAGATGCCTCCAAGCGCCGTGCAATAATCGGCGCGGTGTTAAAACGCAGCCCCTGGAGTGTGAAAACCACGTTCAGACAACGGGCAAGTGTCTGAGTAACATCCAACGGCTCTGCTAGGGTCAGTAACTCCCGTAGATGATCCATACGGTCCAACCAAGCTGGGTCGTGAGGACTCACAGCCGGAAACAGTCCAAACGGGGAAAGAGCTACCACAGTAGGGTTGTGGTCACAAAAGTCTGTCAGCACTCTGAGGGCGGCTGACTCCACGGACTTGTGCGTGATAAATCCCTAGTAAATAAAACTCAGGTCGAACCAGTCGGCGTGGTCAGGGTGCGGCAGCACAGTCACGATCACCCTGCAGCGGGGAACACCAAAGCGCTCAAACTCCTTCACCTCGTACGTCGGCGGGGTAAGGTAGCCTGCGGCACTGAGTGCTTCCCACGCCAAGTGCGGAAAACCCTCCCAGTGCAACCCGTTGGTACGGATCGTACCGTCAGCGTCGAACTGGTGAAACACGGGGAAATCCATCTGTACACAAAGGTAACCCATGTCAGATCTCAAAAGAGAACGGCATGACAAATGGTGAAGTTCTGGCGGTTGTGAACGAAAACTTCATAACCAAATATCCAGAAACCTCAAAAATTTCCCAACTTTTTAAATTAATCCCTTAATACTCTTAATTAGGATTTTAAGATTGAACAACGATCAAGGAAACAAGATGGAGGGTCCTTAACTTGGATGTGCCTAGGGAAGTGTGAACCAACCCACCGAACTAGAATTGAGACTTGCTATTACAAGATAACTAGTTAAGGGGCAATTGTTTTTAACAATTTGGTTTAATTACACCTAGCACAAGGTAAACAAATTTTTCAAAAAAAATTTCGGCAGCATGACGGCTAGGTATGAGAGGTATTCTAGTTTATAAAAAGCACACACTAGCATAAACTTCCTTAGAGAACACATGGAAATTCGATTTTTGTGTCCATTTTGGGTCGTTTCGATTTTTATCATGCATGCAAGACGTCCTATTCGACCTCACATGGCAATCAAGCCAAAATCGAAGTTAGTGCCGGTGGCAAGGCTTATATTCGTCTCTCCCTATAATATCTAGTCGAGAGCTATACGGTACTTGCTTACAACTAACGAAGCGCTGTTATGTACCTGCAGAAAACGAACCTTTCGTGCCAGCACGTCACGAAAGCGTCCACATACATCACCGTTCACTATAGAAACGGTATCCATGCGTTAAGCCGCTGCATGGACAGCGTCCAACCTCGGACACCCTCCGTTTGAATGGAGTGTATCCTTGCCTCGCATGAGCGACATGCGGAATGCTCACGTATGAAACATGTGGCGACACACAACTCATAAACAGACGCGAAGATGGGATCCGTGGAATGGATCACTCCATCAACCCTCGCAATTCCCGTGATGCGAAACAGCACACGTATAAAACACGTGGCTCCTAGTTTGGTTGTGCATGAAAGTAAGTCTGACATAAAGTAATGTGCTGGAAGTTACCAAAATAAACCATAAGTTATTTAAGCCACTTGAAAGAACCCAAAATTCCCTCTAGGGCCTCTCGGTCTAGTTTATCCTTAGCGGACCAACGTATTTTGGAAAATCAGAAAATCTTGGCATATTTTATTCCAAAATCAGTGATTAAGGTTTATTAATTAATCTCTGGTGCATATAAGCTCTGATGCCAACTGTGACAACCCGCCCAGGAAAGTACCGTACTATCGCCTAAGACCGATCCACTTTGGTCATTAGGCAATAATAAAGTACCATCCTGTCGTAAGTCGCCGGGTTAACGCCCGGTAAATCACTTGAGAGCACAAGGATCGAATATATGCATTAAAACTTGCTCGAAGGCAAGTCCAGAGATACAACACCATTCAAATTCAAATTCGTACCCCGAAGGGTTTAATTATTACAAACCATAGTTTTTGTCATGACAGAATAGTTCAGAGTTTCGAAAAGCAGCGAAATTTAACTAGCGGAAGCAAAGTCACCACGGGAGGACATCCATGATGCTTCAGTAGTCGTCCTCCACCCACTCCAGCTCCCAGCCGGGCGGGATCTCACCGGGCCACACATCACTGAAGGCATTACCTGGATCAACACATTATAGCAAGGCTGAGTATACTAATACTCAGCAAGTCTTACCCGTCGGTGATAACTACTTCACCAATTCTAGACCATGAAAGGCTTTTTTGGCTACTGGGTTGCCTTTGCTAAAAAGTAACAAAGAGTAGGTCCTTACTTTCAAGATTTTAGCACAAGTTCTAGTAGCTTAGTCATTACTACATTAGCCAACTAGTACAAACAAAGTTGTACAATACAATTAATCAAACATCATCTTCATCAACTTCCATCATTAGGGATCACATGACTAGTGGAGTAAGTAGTCTCGGATAATGGTGAGAGGCCGACAATCGATTGATTTAAACCTTGCAAGGTAGACCCAAACACACGGTCGGCTGCCCCCGCGAGGACAACTCCCCCGGACCGTCCCCATAAATCCTCGGGTCGGGATCGAATCTTACGATCTTTGGTGCGGGCTATCCGCATACCCCGCGAGATACCGGAGTCACCATACACCACCGGTGGCGAGCCGTGAGAGCGAATCCCAAGAGTAGTAACGGTAGGATCCCTAGCCGCCTCATTATGGTACTAGGCTTACCGGCCCCATAACCGGCATGTGCTTAGTACGTTCAAAAACTTAACCCACATAACCACTGGACCGGAGCCCAGATCCCATGCTCTTACCACGTGAGCAATCCATTTAAGGATATAGTATGATTCCTATCTAGGAACCTATTCTCGCGAGTGAGGTCATCACCCGACTTGTAACGGTCCTATAGCTTACCAGCTATCGACCTATCATACTAGTAGGGACAAAGTTACCTATGGATCATGCATCTAGGGTTTCATTCAACTCCTGAACGTAAATGCACAATCATTCATAGATAATTGAATATAGAACTTTAAAACTGGGTTAGATGCACCGGAGCTTGCCATCGTCGACTAGGTTAGCTTGGGCACCCTCGGTGTCGAGTCCGTCCACGTACTGCAGAGAACCTTCCGCGTTGCCTTCCTCGGTTTCCGGGACAAGGGAGTAATCTCCGTCTGGAAGATCTACACGGAATGCAATGCACTTTAGGTGATGTGATAATTGGTTGTCTTATCCAACTCTAGTTGGTCATATTCACCTTAACAAGCATCTATCTAAAGTTTCTTCTTTAGGAAGGTTAATGATTGTACATGGGTTACTCTTTTATTGTATATTTGAATAAAGGTTTTTATTAAGCTTATCATTTCATGTGAAAGCTTCATTCCCTTTTATCTTTACCAACAATGTGTAATTAATATTTATATTTGTGAATTAATTCCTTATCAGTGATGATAATTAAATTTCTTTTATGTATATTAAATAATGCCTTCAAAAAAGGAAAAGATTTGATTAAGGGTTTTCTTTTATTTAATTTCTCTTTTAATATTAAATGGGCATTTAAGCCATTTATTAATCAATTAAATTTCCAAAAATTAAATGAGTGTTTCTTAGGTCTACTAGCACCTATCCTGGTCCATTGGACCCACATGTAAGTGTTGGATGCTAGGAAATTAAATATTATTGAAAATAACAAGGGGTTATCTAGTGATTCAACTTAAATGCATATAAAAATAAATAAGCATCAAAATTACCCAAACTTTCTGGGGGATGCTCTCTGGTCCTAAACAAGTCTAAAAAGCTAGCATGTTCACATGGAACCTCGACTGAATTTGGTTTATTAATTTACAAAGGAAAACATGCATTAAACAAGAATAATAATTTCTGTTACTCCTAAATTCATGATTAATTCACAAGATGTGCCTTTTGACATCACAAGACAGTGTGCACAAGTTGGGCTCAAGAACATGAATATATTTAACATGAAAAATCATCTATGAAGTTCTGCCAGAGATGGAAAAACATTTTTATAAAAAGATTCACATGATAACTTTGTGCAATTTTTGGCACAGCATCTAGTCATATCCTAACTCACAACATATCCAAAACTTAGCTACAGAGAATCTATACATTTCAAGTTATAACAGATCCAAGTAAAACACATTTGAAATTTTCCTGCCAAAACTATTTTCAATCTAGCCACAAGTGTACCACACAGGGGTGGGGTTTAACATTCTGAAGCCTACAAAATTGGTTTGAGAATTTTCTGAATTTTCTGTGAATTTCTAGAAATTTCCTAAGACTGTGGACTGGTCTGCAAATAAACTAAGTTACGGTTCCTTGCAAATAGGCCCCTGGATTCACATCCATGCCCTCGGCGGCGGCGGGAGGGCTCGCCGGTGGCGATGTGGGGCCCGGCCACGACAACACGCGGCACGAGGTTGCAATTGAGCTCACCACGGTCCGATTGGCGGTGGTGGCGAGGGCGGAACGTGCTCCGGCGACGCGCGCACGGCGGCGGCCGGCGGCGGCGCTCGGGGCGGCTCGGTGTCCTGTGGTGTGGAGGCCAAATTGACGCGAACGAGCGCGCTTGCGAGCTTGCCCGAGTGCTAAGGGACCTAGCGACGTGCTTGGACGGCGGCGAGCACAAGCAAGGAGAGCTAGCACGGCGGCGGCGGGATGGCGGCGGCAATGGCGCGGGCGGCTCGGTGCGGCGCGCGAGGAGAGGCGGGGGCCTTTATACCCGGCTCGGGCGGCCCGTGGGTGACGCGCGGGTGACCGGCGGAGATGCGGGCCGTGCTACGGCGCGTCGAGGCGCGCGCGTACGGCGGCGACGCCGCCGACGGACCGCCGGTCCGTGCGCGCGCGCGCGCGTGCGGCGGCGCGTGCCTCGGGGCACCTCGGGACGGAGCGCTTCGAGGGGCGCGCGCATTGGGACGTGGCGTGGCGCGGACGTCGAGGCCTCGGGCGGCGCGGGCACGGGCGCCGGGGCAAGGCCGGCGGCGGGCGGCGGCGGCGGCGCACGGGCGCGCACGACGTCGCGCGCGCGCGCTCTCGGCTCGGCCGTGCTGCTGGTGCATGCTTTGACTCGATTTTTCTCAAAATTTTTAAACAGAACTGGACCAAGTGATGAATACCAAAGTTGTAGATCTAGGTACCAGCTACAACTTTTACAAAGACTGTATAGGGTTTTGCTGCCTAGATTTGAATCTAGAGGAATGCCAACTTTGAATGTCAGCATGGTTCTCGTCAACGGAGAATCGGCTTGCAAGGGCTTTTTCACAATTTTCCCCTCCAAATCAGCAATGCCACTCTACATGAAAGTTGTGTCCCTCAACAAGATCTACAACTTTCCTAAAGGTAGAATTTTAAGTGTTTAGGTGAAATTTGGGGAACGCGTCAAAAGTTCCGGCGGACACCGTGTGGACACCGGGTGGCAAGGGGGGTTTGACCCACCCTTTGACCATGGGTTGGCCCCACAAGTGTTTTAACTATTCACTAGGGTCACTAGGGGTGTGTTAAGGAGTTTTCATGGGTGAGGGCCCAGGTTGGCCTAGGGTTGACCACTTGACCGGCTACTCGTGTCATTAGCGTTAATGGCGGTAATTACAAACCTGGGGCGTCACAGGGGTGTACCACTGGATGCGCGCCTCTTACGTTGTGTCGTCGTGGGGCCGGTCCTCGGTGATGACGTTCTGCGACGCGGTAGCCCAACCGTCCACGTACGTCTGCACCTTCTGAACCCAAGAAACACGCCCCGAAACTCCCCTCCGAGACTACCTACGACGAGTTAAACATATTGTCAGCGACTAAAATCTTCGAACATTGAATTAAATTTAAAAAATTGACGAGAACTCACTTATGGTGGGCGCTAGGAACAGTGTGCACCACAGGCACAGGCGACTCCTGGTAGAGGCCGAACTGCCTTAGTTTCCCTGTCGACGGCGTACTCCTCACGTACATGTCGAACACCAACGGCGTCCTCGTCACCCAGTAGTGCTGATCTCAGAAGCACAAAGACAAGATGCCCTGTGGTGTGCGGGTCGCGATAGCCTCCTCTGAGTACGGCGTCCACCTCACGTCCGCGTCCGTGAAAGAGTTGAATTGACCGACGAAGTCCTTGTACGCCCTTTTTGTCTGGTCGTGAGCGTACGCGGTCTGCATACAAACGAAATGTGAACCCTAAATGTGGATTGAACGACCTAGACAAAATGGAGAGACAAATTAAAAGTTAAAGGTAGGAAATTACCGTCCGGATGCACCACACCTAGCCGTTGTGGCCCACATCTTGGACCTAACTGATGGCAGTGGCCTTACCGCCATGGGCCACGACAGTTGGACATGCTGCCGCCATGACCTACGGCGGTAGGCTCTATCCGCTGTGGCCCACGGCGTTGGATGTATATTTTTGATAAATTTCAAAACAGTAGTATAATTTTCCAAATTGGAATAAAAAATATATATAACATTCTCAACTACACAAGCCTGCTTTGCCCGTTAGAACCGGTTTGTGTGTGCTAATGGACTGAACCGAAGTTGCCGCTGCTCCACTCGCGCTCGCATTCGCTATTTCTCTGTCCCTACCCGCACGAAGCCACGAACACGCCGGCGAGAGGTAGCGGCAACAAAGAATTCCTCGTATCCGCGTCGCTGCAGATCGATCGATCCATCACTCCGACGTTCGGCGCGTTCATGGCGGTGAGTGATGATATATCACTGACCTATACTGTCAATCTTATACTGGTACTGCATGAATGTGTGATCTTCAGTTGCTAGGTAGCTACATCTTCTTTCTCAGAGATTCCTCTCGATCGATTGATCCGTTTATAGCTTTTCGATGTTCGTTGCTGTCTTGGTGATCCACCATGGATCGATTTTAAGCATTTTATTTCTTTCTGAATAAAAGTGGTTTGATTGATCATTAAATGTTTTTTAACGAGATGATAACTGTCATCACTACCAGTAGTGAAATCAAATCTCTTAAACAAAGCCATGTCAATCATAGTAACACCCGGTTATTTTTAGGATCGATCCATGAAATTTTTTTCCTCTCACAATGCGGAGCGAGGAGCACATATAGGATAGATTAATCCGTCATCACTGCAATTTCCAACTTTCACCCATCTGTCTATTAGTCCGATGCAGATCAATAACCGGAAATGGATTTTTCTTCTTTTCGCTAGGTAGTTTCAGTTTCAGAAGAAGTTAGAAACACAAAAATAAGCCCTGATTGGGCTGACCATCATGCATGTCTAATGCAGGTCCGGCTGGACCGAGGCTGCCTGAGGATAGGAGTGGCTCCTGCTGAATTCCGCATCTCACCACAACCACCATCAACACCGTCGCCGTCACCACAATCCTGCACTTCCCCCAATTGGACCATCGATGTCTCGGACGTGAGTTGGATCATCTCCCTGCACCATGCTGCCTATTAGTACATACAGGATTAAGAAATACTCCCTCCGTCCCAAATTACAGTTGTTTGGACTAACACATTCCTTTCGTTATGCACCTAAATATATACTTATGGTTAGGTACATAACAAAGAAATTTATTTAGAAAAGTCAAAATGACGAGTAATTTGGGACGGAGGGAGTATTACATTTACATACTGAAAACCATAGTAAACATTGTTCAACCACATATTCAGAGTGGCACTGCATTTAGTGCACAGATAGATTCTCAGCGTGATAATCTGTTAATTGAACATGTGTTTAGACAAGCTAACTGTGCCCAGTGGAAGTCGATTGATTGATCAGTCTTCTCTTTTGCTTCAGGTCAGAACTATCAAGGTGACAAACATACCGCTGTCGGCCACCGCGGAGAACATGAAGGAGTTCTTCTCCTCCGGCGAGATCGAGTTCGTGGAGATGCGAAGGTTCTGCTCCCTAGCTACTTAATTCGATCACTTTCCCATCTCCCTTGCTGTTGCTCATGTCCTTGCCTCTGTTCTAAACCTCGTGACAGGGATTCAGAGACTTCCCAGGTTGCTTACGTCACATTCAAGGAGTTCAATGGAGCGGACACAGCTCTCCTCCTCTCTGTATGAACACGGATCTTGTCATTTCAATTCACCATTTTTTTCCAAACTTCTCTTCATTTCAGATTGCAAAGTTGAAATGCATATGCATTGTTGCAGGGATCAAGCATGTGTGGCGATGTTGCTGTGAATATCACACCGGTAGAAGACTATGAACTGCCACCGGAAGCCTACTCCGATAAAGAAGTAATTAAGAGTCCACGTTATCAAAATTCACTATGATAAAATCCATGATTTTGTGAAATTCAAGTATGGTTTCAAATTCGGTTGACTGGATATTTGCTCTTTGGCAACAAAATTAAAGCATGGACGACTCAAATCGCCGGGAACGCCGACCGGGGCGGCGGTGAGGAAGGCGGAGGAGGTGGTGAGCACGATGCTGGCGAGGGGCTTCGTTCTGAGCAAGGACGCGCTGCGCCGAGCTCAGTCCTTCGACGGCCGGCACCAGCAGCTGCTGTCGTCGGCGACGTCGCGTGTGGCGTCGCTGGACCGCCGGCTCGGGCTCAGCGACAAGTTCAGCCTCGGCACGGCGGTAGCCCGCGGCGCGGCGCGCGGCGTCGACGAGCGGTTCAACGTCACGGAGCGCGCCTGGGGAGCATTCTCCGCGGCAGGGGAGGTCGTGGCGGGTTCCCCCTACGCGTCCCGCGGCGCCGCGTGGGTGTCGGCGGCCGTGGGCGCCGTCGCCAGGGCCGCGTCCGACGTCAGCGCCATGACCGTGGAGAAGGTGGCGATGGCCGACGGGGACGGCGCCGGCACGGCGGAGGCGGAGCATGCGCATGCGGCGCGCGTCGACGTGCATGATGCGCGTGCTCGGCATGGAGAAGGAGATGGCCAGAAGAATAAGGCAGCGTAGAAGTAAAACAGTGGTAGTAGTAGCTGTGATTTTTTCCTTCTTCTCAGTTTTATGTTATACATGAATAATGCATAACTTTTTTGGAAAATAAGATAAACTTCATGCAGATCAGCTGTTAATTTGACACAATAAACTCCTGATTTTTTTTCCAACTTGAGAAGGAAAAAAAGACTTAAGTCGGCTCCAGATTTGGTTATTACCAATACCAAGTACGCCTAAAGCAATTCTAAAAAAAAGTCCGCCTAAAGCAACTTCAAGAGACTAGTTATCTTTACTTTACTATATCCAAAAAAATAGAAAAGTTGTCCAAAAATTCAATCCAACAGACTAGCTAAACTTACCCTCGCTATCCTCCACTAGCTAAACCGGGGGTTTCGCTAGTCATTTTTGGCCAGCCAGTCCCGCTAACTATCCCCTCGTACATGAGTATGACAGGCAGGACCCACTAGCGGTGGAGCATATGGAGAGTTGATTTTAGCTAACTTTTTGCTAGTTATTTCATTTTACATATTAGCCAAATCAAGGTTTTAACTAGTGGTTTTTAGAGAGGCTCTTGGAGTTGCTTTGTTCTAGTGAAATTCAGCATCAGGAACGCTCATTTTTTTCAACCAAGTGCCCAACTGCAAGCTATGAAGAATTCAAACCAAAATTTATGAAAATTTGTCACCAAACCTAAAATTCTGTTAAAATTTATGGTTCAGTATTGTATTGGGCCGCAGAAACGATCGAAGTACTACCCTTCCCTTAGAACTTACAAGTAGCTATATTTTGATCGAGACAAAATTTTAAATCTAAAAGGAGATATAATCTTTTTGAACGAACCGCACAAGACAGCGTGTGTTTTATTGATATAACAGAAAAATTACATGACTACGATTCTAGAAGGTCATAGGTAGGAAAAAGAAAAGAAAGAAAAAAGAAGTTATCCTCACCTGGTTGGATTGAGATATCAACATGGGTTACCGCTCGACGACCCTCCTTGGCCCGTTGGATTGGAACTTCAGCACGACCACAACTCTACACTCGACGATGGTAGTGGAGACAAAGCACATCTGCAGCACCCACCAACACACCACACTCTTGTAGTCGTCAAAACCTCTAACGTGATCCAGCGCCGACAGAGGATCGAATAAAGCAGATACAACCACACTAAGAAGGTCATCACTATGCAGGACCCTTTGCCACAATGCCGCTGCATCAATGGACACCACTCGACAGAATGGAAACATCGAATTCGGGCCACAACACAACGTGTGGGGGGCTCACTGCATCCACCATTGAACTCCCTTCTCACTCATGCACACGAGCCTCGCCATGCCCGACACAACTCCACACCTCGGATCCGTTTCTTATGTTGCCGTCGAGATGATAACAAAGGTACCCCACTCCCAAAAATTTCTATCAAACAGCCAAACTGCTGCCACAGCCGACTTCAACTTGTTGCATCACCGGCGCACAAAACCAGCACCATCGAACCAATAGACCAAGGAAGTCGTCTGCACCATCTTCCGATGTTGTATCGCACCAGATGGTCCCAACCATGTTGAGCCACCTGCTGCGATCCGCTACAAGCCTAGTCGTCCTCAGTTGTCGTTGTTCCAAGTGTCGTCCTCCGACACAGTCCCACACCGGACTAGTTATTGCGAAGCAATGCTAGCCACCGCAGTCCGCTGCGAGCAGCCAGACGCCAACTGAGAGACGACCTCTGGCCGCCATTAAGAAAGAAGTCATCTCGACATAGGCTAGCCTACACCCTTCCCGCATGCCACGCGACAGAGTTGCTAACACCAGCAGAAGCCACCATAAACTATGGACTAACAATGCCTAAGCGAACAAGATCTTTGGAGATGACACCTTCAGAAGGGCATGAGACCAAAGACGCCGCTGCCACTCGTCAAGAAACTAGATAGGGTTTTCACCCAGATAATCCTGTGCAGCAAGGTTGTAACTCTAAGATGACGCCCCAACGGGGAAAGCAACGTCCAAGAATGTTGTCGTCATCCCACTAGCATGACACTAGCGAGGGCTTTCACCTGAAGCATCCAAATCCTCGTTGCATATGACCGGCACAACATTCCGGCAACACCGCTATATGACAGCCCCACCAAAGCGACTCCTTCTCCACGTCACCACGTGACTCGCCACCGAAGCTTTGCATTCGCTACCACTCCTCACAGCCACCACCCACCACGCACCTCGACATTGCGGTAGCCCAAGCCGCGTCCCTATCCACGCCCACGTGTGGCTGCCTTCTCGAGGTAGCACCTCATTGTCGGGTCACATCCGGCCGCCACCGCCCATGGGGTCAGCTGTATGACCCCGTCGCCGCTGCTTCCCTGCACGACACACCGCTCCAGTCGGCATGCCCCTTATGTGTCACACGTGCCGATCGGTATGCCACCCCGCGTCCGCGCACCTGGCTGCCGCCCACCTCGCGACGGGACCCCCTCGCCCACCTGCCCGTCATAGATCTGGTCCGATGAGCACCAGATTCAGCCATGTCGCCCCCCGATCGTGTGTGTTGTGACCCTCCCCGCCGTGAGGCCACTATGGCCGCCGCGTGGGGGCCTAGAATCAGCAAACAGGTAAAATTGAAGTCTAAGAGCCCCATAGTTGCCATCCTAGAGGTCGGCCAGACCTGTGGTGGTCTCCTTCGACGATGGTGAGGTAGGGAAGGGGGGGAAGGGGGGGTGGTGGCCTCTGTCCCCCTAGCAAGAGGGGCGAGCGGGGGCAAGGGAGATGATGAAACAGCTTTCTTTGTAAAATGGGAGATATATATTCTGAGATGTGAGGGGAAGATAGTACATTTTCCCCCGAAACTATGGGTCTCGTATGAATACTTTATACCTACCACTCGCAATAAGACGAAAAAATATCCAGAAAAACGTAATTTGCAACAAGCAAACGCGGCCTATTTTGTTAAAGTTTCTTAAGTCGGGTCGATTTGGATTCGGCCCATATTTCTGCCAAGGAGAAAGCCCACGCATACGCGCGCACACAACAACAGACACAATTCTTTTGTTCCATACCGCTTCAGCACAAAGATTTGGCTACTTTAAAAAGTGGGGAACGTACGGCGATAATGCCTCATCCGAGGCACTCTAACGTATCTATCGCATCTGTGTATCTATTAGCAGACCCTATCAAAATGAAATTGTGGTGGAATTACGTTGGTGTGTGGCATGCACACCTGGCACGATAATCTCTTGAGCATTAAGAAATTGGTTGGAGATGGTGATAATAGGCAAGTGCTACATGCGCTTTCGAGCTCTCTCCCCCCACTTTTGTAGTTTATTAACAAGTACATGTATATTTTATAAAACTTAAATGTGAACAAATATACGTGCCGCAATGGAGCAGATGCACATGTATAACAAAATAACAATTATGGATAGTTTTAGTAGAGCTTCCAGAGTTGATCTAATAAAAGCTCTGCCAAACAATTTTTCACATAAAAGTGATTCTCTGAAATGAACTAAGAGTCTAGAAAATGAAAAAAAAATAAAGCTTCTCTTGAGAATATGTGGAGTGATTCTCTATTCTGATTTTAAAAATTTATGCTAGAGAATAGAAAAAGAAGAGTAAAATGCACCAGAGGTCCATCAACTTGCTACATGCGCTTTCGAGCTCCCCCCACTTTTTTAGTTTATTAACAAGTACATGTATATTTTTATAAAACTTAAATGTGAACAAATATACGTGCCGCAATGGAGCAAATGCACATGTATAACAAAATAACAATTATGGATAGTTTTAGTAGAGCTTCTAGAGTAGATCTAATAAAAGCTCTGCCAAACAATTTTTCACATAAAAGTGATTCTCTGAAATGAACTAAGAGTCTAGAAAATGAAAAAATAAAGCTTCTCTTGAGAATATATGGAGTGATTCTCTATTCTGATTTTAAAAATTTATGCTAGAGAATAGAAAAGGAAGAGTAAAATGCACCGGAGGTCCATCAACTTGTAAGGGATGTCACTCAGGTCCATCAATTTTGAAAATGCATTTCTGGGTTCATAAACTTGTTGAGTCGTTCACCACAAGTCCATAACTGTCCACATATGCTTCTAATACTGGCACGACATGATGACTTGGCTTGAAAAGGCATTGTCTATTTGAGACATTTCATCGAGTAGGTTATTTACATAGGCAACACATGCTTGGCATTTTTTGACGAGTAAAATACACTGGAGGTCCATCAACTTGTAACGAGGTGTCACTTAGGTCCATCAACTCTCAAAATGCATTTTTGGGTCCATGAACTTGTTGAGTAATTCACTGCAGGTCCATAACTGTCCAGATATGCTTGTACTGGTGACATGACATGATGACTTGGCTCAAGAAACATCTTCTAGCTGAGGCATTTCAGTTAGTAGGTTACAAATGGGCGACACATATACTTAGATACTTGGGTTGAATAACGGTAGCCTCCTCGCGTGTACGATAGGAGTAGGTTGCTGTCGTTTAGCTCCGGAAATATCAAGTACGTGTTACTTATAAGCTGCATGATGAAATGCCTCAATTAGGATGTGCTTCTTCTAGTCTAGTCATCATGTCATGTCACCAGTAAAAGCATGTGTGGACAGTTATGAATCTGCGGTGAACAACTCAACAAGTTTATGGACCTAAAAATGCATTTTGAGAGTTGATGGACCTAAGTGACACCTCCTTACAAGTTGTTGGACGTATTTTACTCTTTTTTTGAAAAAAGGGATCAACGACTAGAGTAACCCCTGCTTCACCTGAATCTAACCAGGTCGGATGCCAGGTATCGAGGTTCATGCCTCACCCAGACCATCTTCTACTCCCACGAAGATGCATATAGCGGGAATCGAACCCTGGTTGTCAAACACATGCTTGACATTCTCCGAGCTAAATAGTGGCGGCCTCCCCCTGTGTGTACAACTAACACTACATAGGAGGAGGCTGTCACCATTCAGCTCGGGGGATGTCAAGCATGTGTCGCTCGTAAGTTGCTTAATGAAATGCCTCAACTAGGAGATGCTTTTTTGAGCCAATTCATCATGTCCCGTCTGCACTAGACGCATATGTGCATAATTATGGGCATCTGGTGAATGACTCAACAGGTTTATGGACTTAGAAATGCACTTCGAGAGATGATGGACCTGAGTGACACCTCCATACAAGTAGATGGACCTTTGGTACATTTTACTTAGACCTGAGTGACACCTCCATACAAGTAGATGGACCTTTGGTACATTTTACTTAGAAAAATAATTTCTTTTAGACACAAAATCACTTCTCTTGAAAATCATCTTACATAGAGGATCGGAATCAGTTGCAGCTCTACCAAACATATCTTTTTTTGCGAATTACACAATACATCGAAGACACTCACAACGCACGCACAATCATCCCTATGAATACACACACAAACCCTACCCCTAGGAGCATCTTCGAATACTGTGCCGGCAAATCCTCAAGATTGACGAAGTCACCACAGGCGTCTCGCTGTCGACGGGAATGTCGCCTACCACTGAAAGCACAAGTGTTGACAGTCGATTTTGGTATACCTAGCTATGAGTTTACCGTCAACATTTGCACGTATTTGATATACTAACCAATGGTACTAACCCCCCGGAGGTATCAAGTTCACTCCCGCATGTCGATTTTGGAGTTTGTTGTTTACGCAGGAATTAACGTTAAAGAAGAGACTTTCGGGATAAGTTCATCAAGCACTTTATGAGAAGATCATGAAGCCCGTCACAAGTCAAGACATGAAGTGAACACGACTCCAAATGATCCAAGGACCGAAGCATCAACACGTAAAACTCCGGGGACTTGGATGTTTACCAACGAGATCAACTCAGCCCGAGAGATATTCTCACAACCCAGGAAAGCATGATCTTTCGGTGCAGATTCGGAGACTTAAATGTCCTCTAATGGCAAAGGTTTGACTACCAAAGTTGTGGGCATCGACGATACCTTCGATTTGGATATGTGGAAGGCCCAATTCGGATAAGGGACCTAGGAGATATGACCCTTGAAATCCCTGCTGTGCAGTCAGTCCGAAATCAGAACAAATTATCTTCCAAAGCCGATTTGGAGATCTTATCTTAATTTACAAAGAAAGAAATGAATACCAAAGTTGGAGTAAATTTCGTGCCATACAATCATGACACCGAATTTGCATTATTTGGAGTCCGGACGTGGGAGATATGGTGCCGGCAAGGAAGGGTTGCGAATCAGGAAAATCTGGACGAGGCTGATTTTATGGAAACCAAGTTCCCTTCTCTCCCAAGGAAGATCTCATGCAAGGTAAGGTGGAGCACGCCCCAAGGCTCCCCAAGGGCATAAATACACCCCCTTGGGCGCCCAAGGAGGGGTGATCAATCAATCCATTCACCAGAGAGCCATCGAGACGAAGGAGAAGCACCGGAAGGAAGCCGACGGCCGCCGCGAGTCCTTGAGTTGCCTAGGAGATGGCTTAGGCCATGCCCTAGCCGCCATGGTTGGCCCTGCGTGGTAAAGCCATGGTGGAGTTCTGGAGCCGCGACTTGAATTCGTCAAGTCGTTTGTACCTTCAACATTCGGTGATGTAACTATATCTTGTCATACTTTGATATACTAATAGCTATACTTATTCATATGTGTAGCTACCATATGCCTTTAGTAGGACTAGATCGAATCATGGTGATTAGTCTTGTCTTGCGGATACACCATAGTAGTGCACGGACCGAGGTTTATCGCTCGGTGATGATTATCCTCGCGTAGTGACAGTACGAGAGGGGAGAAAGCGGCGAGCGAACGTGCATCGGACCACTCCATATCGGGTTACTCCATATCGAGTGTAATCCTTATCATAGTATAGGTTTGGATTGGTTTATCACATTGGCCGGAACATCAACAAGAAGACGATAGGCTAGGGTTACCTTTTGATGCGTACCTTTATGGCTAGGTGGATGTGATCCATACATCCATTCGTGTTTGTCAGGGCCGTCCCGGCAAAATCCGAGGCCCTGTTCAAAATTTCAAAATGAGGGTTAGTAAATTAATAATGTATATAGATTGTAATATATTAGGTAGCAATCAGATACATCAAGAATATGGTTGACTATTTGACAAACCATTTTAGCGCCATTTAAACTAAAATATTAACCTTTTTGGAAATGATTGCATCTCATCTCATGAAACTGATCCAAATATATCAAAAGTTGGTAAATTTATGAAAAACACACAGTTGTATTGTCTTCTACAAACAAGAATAGGAAAATGTTATTGTGTTGTTATTAACATGAGCTATCCACCTGATAAAATCAAACTGTGAAAGTATCACATGATACCCGGAAGTACCAATAGATAGTACTAGGCTGACGAAGTCAAGGTGTTTCATTGTTTCAAATTGAGTAGTCAAACATGAATCGAAAGTCGACAAATTTTGGGACGGAGGGAATATAAGTGTAAAGACAAGTTTCACCAACTAGCCGTCACATCAATCTCTGAACACCAACAAGGAGTATTAAATGTGGATTAATGACAAAATTCATTCCACAACCCCTACCTTAATTTTCGAGACGAATCTAACGAGCCTACTTATGACACATGATTAGACAACGTCGTGCTACAATAACCAATCTCTAATGATGAATTAATTAGGCTTAATGGATTTATCTCGCAATTTTCGATTCATTTGTGTAATTATTTTTGTAACTAGTCTACGTTTAATAGTCCTAATAGACCTTGTAAGAGGACCCAAATTAAAATTTCACTACTCTAACTAAACGGGACCTTCAGTATCAGGAAGAGAGGGATACATTACAAAGCAAGAGAGAGAATTTGTTCACGAAATGGTTACAAGACTCCACCAGGATTTTACGAAAGAGTGATTAATTTTTTCTACCACCATCTAGCTAAGCACTAGCACTATTATTGGAGTTTAAATTTGAGGCCCTTTGCATTTGGAGGCCCTGTCCGGCCGCACAGGTTGCACATGCCCAGGGACGGGCCTGGTGTTTGTATGTTACCTTTATGCAATCAAGGCACCAAGTCACCCGTAGGCTTGCGGTGAACTTGAGCACGGTTTTACACCGTCAACAACAAGCGCCGTTAAATCTTGAGAAATTCGCTCCCACAGGGAGTTGAACCCAGGACATGAGGTGCTACCGGGCTCTTGTAACCACTAGGCTACATATCCTTAATCCTTAATACAGTTTTTTTATTTTTTTCTTAGGTTTAACAAAGTTATCGGGTTAGCTGACCTCGATAAGCACCTCTGGCTCCGCCGTCCGCCCTTACACAACCTTTTGCAGGCTACAAGTATACTGACCAGTTTCGGGCAGACAGCCGGAGACCGAGGTAAAGAGACAGGGTGAAAAAGACGATATGAATCATCGGGAGTGAAAGTACAATACATAGTGTTAAGAAATAAATGTAAATACTAGACAAGAGATGATAATTAGTCGATGCTTATGATAATTAGATAGTGTAATAATGCATAAAGTTTTTGGAAGATAAGACAAACTTCGTGCATATCAGTTGTTAATGACAAAATAAACTCCTGATTTCTTCAAACTTGAGAAGGAAAAAAAAGACTAAGTAGTCTCCAGATCTGGTTACCAAGTACGCCTACTGTTGTTCTTGTTCCAGTGAAAATTTATCAGGAACGCTCAGTTTTCAAGCAAGTGCCCAATTGCAAGCTAATGAAGACTTCTAAACAAAATTTAAGCAAATTTATCACCAAACCTAAGAATTTGCGACAAGCAAAACACGGCCTAACAATTAAAGTCGGGCCGTTTTGGATTCTGGCCCAGGCCACCAGATTCCCAGTCTTTCTTTCTGCCAAGGACGTGCGTGGGGCGCACGCGGCAACACACATAAATTTCTTTGTCCCAAACCGCTCGAGCACAAGAATTTGGCTAGTCTTAAAGTAGGGAAGCAAACGGCAGGGTTGCCTCGTTAGAGGCACTTAACGTATCTACCACATGTGTTGACAGCATATTATTCAAATCAGATGGCGGTGGAATCACTTGGTGTGTGTGGCACGCACACGTAGCACAAATACCTTGATTATTAAGAACATTGTTGGAGACTGTGGCAGTCAAGTGCGACATGCACTTTCGAGCTCTCCTCAATTTTTTTTAAATTCATTCCTATATCATCATTTTCGTTACGTACATTACAACTAATCAAAATAATAACTGACTTTGCTCACCATGCAAATTGATCAAACAGTGACCAGCACCGACCAAAAGCTAGCAAACCGTTTACTATTTCCCTCTTTCCTGTTACACACTGTTGGGGAAGTGGGTCTTCGGAAGCATCGCCCTCGTCCGCCCGCGCTGGCACCCTCGGTCTGCTTACAGCTTCGGTCTGGCGGGATGACCCTTCGCTGCACGGGCACTAATGAAACACTAATGCCGCTTATGCCTCATGAGTCTCGTTGTGCAGGAATGACCCCTTGTGGCGGCGCCTACCTTCGGCGCCGAAGGTGCAGACGGCCGTGCTCCGGTGACGAAGGCCCGGGAGGGCCAGGAGCGGGGAGCGCCGGCCGAGGATACCGCGTCCGGGGCCGGCGGCGGCGCGGACAAGGCGTCTGCGGAGGCTCGACGCCCCTGATCCAGGGTCGCTGCTTCGTCGCCGAAGGTGCGACGACCCTGGACACGTGGCCACCGCCTACGTGTAAAGTGGGCTCCGGACAAGGCAGAGACAAGGGCGGCCGCGTGTAAAGGCGTTTCGGCCGTACGAAGACACGCTGGAGGCCTGTACGACGCGGGGACTTACTGTTATACCCTTGTAAAGTGTTTAAAGCGATTTGTCAGGAACGGAAAAGGTGTAATTGAGGCAAATGACTATACCCAGGGGTCTCCTATAAATAGTGAACCCCTTGTAATGAAACGGACACACTGTAATGAGAAGAGAGCACCGAAGGCTACCGTTGGGTGAGCGGTTTTCGGTCTGTTGAGTATTCCCTTGTTTCCTTTACTGTTTTGTTAAGTTTAGCATTTCCTCTCCACGCACAAGTAGAAGTAGAAGCCTTGCGGAAGCAATCGAAGGGAGGGAGAGAACTCAGGGGGCTGTTGTGTCGGCGTCCACCCTTCGGGCCCGACTTCCACCAACAGTTTGGCGCCCACCTCGTGGAAGAGCTCAAGACCACATGGCCAGGACACGTTCGGCAGGCGCCGAAGCCGTAACGGCTCGGGCGGCGACCCCTCCACGCGCGCCGGAGCCCCCCAACCCGTCTCCTTCGGCCGTCCAGCCCTCGGCAGAGACCGGAGCCGGGTCGAGCGCTCCGGAGGTAGAGCACACCGCCTCGGGAATGTTCGAAGTCAGCCTCGAGGGGCTGGGGGCTTCGGCCCAAGACATTGAAGCTCTCCGAAGAATCCGGGCCCTCATCGCTGGCAAGTCCGTGCCAGCTCACCCTGAACAGGAGGCGCGCCCATCCTCCTCGCAGATGCAACCATCCCAGCACCAGGACGCGGCTCTGCCGCACGCCGCTTCCGATGCCATCGACTTCAACATCCGGCAGGCTGAGCGTTACCTCGCCATGCTACAAAGCCAGATCGCCGGCATGACGCCGCCACAAGTCGCTCTGGTGCCGCCCGCACCAACGCCGATGCCCGCTGTGCAGGCTGCGCCGGTGGCCCCGCCCCGCACGCCCGGCTCACCCCCGGGCAGCCATGCGAGCCCGGGCCCGGACCGGTGGAGGCGCAAAAGACGCCTCCGAAGGACAAAGCATAGGGCATCGCCAAGACAGGGGGCAGGTGCACGAGCACTTCGCTCCCGACGACGCTCCACTCCGTAACGTCGTCCCGGTGTCCCCGCTCTCGGTCGAGCTTGAGAGAGCGTCGTGGCCTCGTCGATTCAACGCCAACACCCTGCCCCAGTATGACGGAGACTACGATCCCAAGGAGTTCCTGATGAAGTTCGAAGCGGCGGTTGAGTCCAACGGGGGTGACGCCACCACAAAGGCGAAGGCCCTCGTGCTCGCGCTCAAGGGAGAAGTCCAGTATTGGTATGCCAACATACCGAAGGGGCACATAACATCTTGGTTCCGGGCACCGCGCGAACAAGCCGCTGTCCAGCTTCAAAGGCATGCAGGTCGAAGAGCTAGACTCCAACGACCTCGTCAACATGTGTGTCCAGGGGGACCGCGAGTCACTACAAGAGTACATGCACAGGGTTGTCAAATTGACAGCACGTGCGCCCACGGTGTCCGAAAGCAGCATCATCGACGCCATCGTTGGGGGCCTGAGGGTTGGAAACTGCCAAGATGTGCTCGACAGGGTCAAGACGAAGTCTTTGCAAGAGTTATTTGAAGTTATGCAAGAATACTGCAAGTCTTACAAGGGCCGCCGCCGAAGGCTCGACCGAGCAAACGCAGCAAAGAAGCAGAAGCAACAGGGGCAGTGGGACCAGCCGAAGGGGTGGCAAAACCAGCCGCCAAAGCAAGCGAATCGTCAGATCAACAATGTGTCTGCGCCCCCCGACCAGAACCAGAACAAGGGCGGCGGCCAGAACAAGGGCGGATACAAGCATAACAGGGGGCCGAAGCCACAGCAACATAACCAGCCGCAGCGGGCCGGCGGTGAGCGGTTTTTCTGCTGGCTCCATGGAATTGACGCCCAGCACCACACGCACCAGTGCCCTTCGGCGGTCAAGATGAAATTGGAGTGGGAGGCGGAGGAGAAGGCGAAGGCAGCAGGCATGGCTGTGAACCATGTCATGAAGTACCAAAACGCGGGCCGCTCGGGGCCCCGCCACCACCATACCATCACCGACCCTACCAACCTTCGGCACTGCGCGCATGCTTTCCACCCACCACGGCCTTACGCACCCCCCCCGCGCCGCAGTTGCTCCCGCCTCCTCCACCGCTTACGCAACAGCCTTCGGTCTTCGTGCCTTCGTGGCCGAACCCAGCTACCCACCACCAAGCACACTACACCCATAACCAACCGCCACCCCCACCCCCACCGAAGCAAGAGATCCCTGACTCCAGCAGCTCGGGGATGACGGGCATGCTCAACATCATCAATGCGATCTCCGGCGGATCCAATGAGCCGACGCACGAGACAAAGAGGCAACGCCAAGACTACTACCGAAGCGTATCGCATATTTGCTCCGGCAAGTATTTTCACCTGCCATGGTCCCATGTCCCCATAACCTTCACGGCAGCTGACATCCGGCTGCAGCACTACCCTCACAACTACCCGCTCGTCATAAGGGCCAACATCGGCAAAAACACAAAGTACTACTTCGGCAATGACGTGGGGAGGATCTTGGTGGATAACGGCGAGTCGGCGGATATCCCGACCTCGGCAAGAGTTCACCGAAGATGGGGTTCAAGAAGGAAGACTTGAAGAAGGCAGTAGCACCCGTTATACGGCTTCGGCAACAAGAAAATCGAAGCCCCGGGCAAAATTGATGTCAATGTATCCTTCGGCCAAGACGCCACCATGAGAACTGAGGTCATAACATTCGATGTTGTGGACTTCGCGTACCCGTACAACGCCATCTTCGGCCGCAACACCATAAACAAGTTCGCGGCGGTTATCCACCAAGGGTACCTGCTAATGAAGATACCGACGGCGGCAGGAGTAATATCAGTCTACGGCAGCCAGGAGGAGGCCCGAAGAGCCGAGCGCAACACTTCGGTCCACAACAGACAAGTCCATGTCATCAATGAAGACGAGAGCAACGAAGCTGCAGTGGCCGAAGAGCACAAGGCCGAAGCCCAAATGAGGCAGTCCATGAAGGGGGCCGAAGCCGAACGCATGAAAGTTGTCGATGTCACAAAGACAGTCCCCTTATGCGCGGATGTGCCAAGCAGAACCGTGATGATAGGCGCTGAGATCAGCACAGAAGACGAAGGCCGACTCCTGCAGTTCCTTCGTAACAACCAAGATGTCTTCGCATGGTCCAAGTCCGACTTGACAGGCGTTCATCGCTCGGTCATAGAGCATGCGCTCAACACCGACCCAAGAGTTAAACCGAAGCTGCAGAGGCAGCGGCCTATGTCAGCGGACAGGGTCAAGTCCGCGGAGGCCGAAGTACAAAAGTTGCTTGACGCAAGAATCATCAGAGAAGTCCAATACCCCATCTGGGTGGCAAACGTGGTCATGGTACCGAAGAAGAACGGCAACATGAGAATGTGTATTGACTTCACTGAACTCAACAAGGCATGCCCGAAGGACCCCTTCCCATTGCCAAGGATCGACGTCATCATTGATCAGGCCGCCGGCTGTGACATGTTGAGCCTCCTAGACTGCTTCTCCGGCTATCACCAAGTGTGGATGCGAAGGGAAGACGAAGCAAAAACCGGATTCACAACCCCCTTCGGCATCTTCTGCTTCGTCAGAATGCCCGAAGGCCTGCGCAACGCCGGGTCCACCTTCAACCGCATGATGAAGCTGATCCTGGGCAGCCAGCTGGGGTGCAACGCTTCGGCGTACGTTGATGACATCGTCATCATGAGCGAGAAAGAGCAAGACCACATTGCAGATCTAACCGAGACCTTCGACAACATGAGGCAAAACGGCCTCAAGCTCAACCCAGAGAAATGCATCTTCGGCATTCGGAAAGGGCAACTGCTGGGCTGCATGGTTTCAAAGCGGGGCATCCAGGCGAACCCCCAAAAAATCGAAGCCCTACGAAGGATGCAGCCCCCAGCCACCCGAAAGGAAGTCCAAAGGCTTACAGGCAGAATTGCCTCGCTGAACCGTTTTATCTCAAGAGCCGCCGAGCGAAGCCTTCCTTTTTTCAAGGTCCTCCGAGCAAACTCAGCCTTCCAATGGGGCCCAGAGCAGCAGCAAGCCTTCGACGAACTCAAGAAATACCTTGAAGATGCAGCAATCATGACCAAGCCGTCACCGAAGGCCGACCTGCTGTTGTACATTGCGGCAACCGACACAGCGGTTAGTGCAATGCTCGTGGAAAAGCGTAAAGAGGCAGATGTCCTGAGGCAATTTCCTATATATTATGTCTCCGAAGCTCTGAGCGGCTCAAAACTGCTCTACTCCGAAATGGAGAAGATGGCATATGCTGTCGTGATGGCAAAAAGGAAGCTTCGGCATTACTTCCAGAGCCACAACGTTTCGGTACCCACAGCTTTCCCCCTTCGGGACATGTTCGAGAACAAGGAGTCAACGGGCAGGATGGGCAAGTGGGCCTCGGAATTGGCGGAGCATGTTATAAGCTTCGTTGCCCGCAGCGCGATAAAATCTCAAGTCCTCGCTGACTTTGTAGCTGACTGGACGCCTTCGGCGCCGAAGGGGGAAGCAGTAGTCATAGAGCCAATATGGGAAGTCCAGTGTGATGGCGCATACTGCCACCTGGGGTCGGCGGCCGCAGCGGTCTTAAAGTCCCCTTCGGGCATCAAACTCCGATATGCCTTGCGGCTGAATTATGATAACTGCACGAACAACGTGGCACAGTACGAAGGCCTGCTACTCGCGCTTCGGAAGGCCAGGGCTGTAGGCGCAAGGAGGCTCGTCATCCTGACGGACTCCGAACTCGTCGCCTGCCACATTGCAAAAACCTACAAGGCAAAGAACCCGGACATGATGAAGTACCGCGCAGCCGTCCGGAGCATGGAAAAGTTCTTCATCGGCATCACAGTGAGAAGTTTTCCCAGGAACCACAACAAGGAGGCCGATGCTATCGCGAAGGCAACCGCACTACTTGAGCCTCTGCCACCGGATGTCTTTTATGAAACAGTCACATCGAGGTCCGCAGGCGACGAAGCAGCACCCCCCAAATTCGTGAACGCCATACAGAGCGAGGACTGGCGCGCCCCAATAGTTGCAGCGCTCAAAGGTTACTACGAGGCCGAAGATGGGGTCATCGCCAAGCGAGTGGCCATCAGGGTGAGGAACTATCACCTCGTCGACGGCAACCTGTACCGAAGAGGGGTGTGTGCCCCAATGTTAAGGTGCATATCGGTCACCGAGGGAAAACAACTGCTCCACGAAATCCATAGCGGCATGTGCTCACACCACCTCGGCACCAGGGCATTGGTACAGAAAGCCTTCCGCCAGGGTTTCTACTGGCCTTCGGCGGTCGCAGATGCCCATGACATTGTGCGCCATTGTCCAGAGTGCCAACGCCACGCGCCCTACAGCAAGTTCGCCTCCAATGAGATACAGTTGTTGCCGCCGGTCTGGCCCTTCGCCCGGTGGGGTATCGACATCGTCGGCCCGCTGCCTACGGCGCCTGGAAACTACACCCACGCGGTGGTGGCGGTTGAATATTTCTCCAAGTGGGTCGAAGCGAAGCCGTTGTTGAGCATCACTTCGGCAACCATTCAGAAGTTCTTTTGGCAGAATATAGTATGCCGCTTCGGTGTCCCCCACGAGGTCACAGTGGACAATGGCAAGCAGTTTGACAGCGCGGAGTTCAAGGAATTCTGTGCATACTTGGGAACGAAGTTGTGCTTCGCTTCGGTCTACCACCCACAGTTCAATGGGGCGGTGGAGCGGGCCAATGGGATCATCTTCGCTGGCATCAAGAGGAACATCACTGACTTACCCAAGAGCAAATGGGCCGAGGAACTACCGAGGGTAGTCTGGTCCCACAACACCACCACTTCCAGAACTACCCAATTCTCCCCCTTCAAACTGTTATACGGGGAGGAAGCCATGCTGCCCGAAGAGCTGTGTCTGGGCACCTGGAGGAGCACACCCTACGGAGACGAAGACCTTAAGGCTTTGGTTCAGAACATCGAGGAGGTCCGCTTACAGGCAGCCAGAAACCTCTCGGACTACCAAGACGAGACCCGAAGGTGGAAAAATAAAAAGATCAGACCGAAGCTCATACGGTCCGGGGACCTGGTGCTACGCAAGGTGCCGAAGGGCAACCGAAGGGCAAGATGCATGGGAAATGGGAAGGCCCGTTCATAGCAACAAGAACCGCAAACGAAGCAAAGATTCAAACCGCGCCGCTTACGGCGACGAAGAGCCATACACCTGTAATGTGGACATGCTTCAGAAATACTTCGTCTGAAGCAGTTGCAAGTCTTTAGCTTAGTCTTTGAAGTTTCAATAGTTTTCTCTTCCTTTTTTAGTCAAGTTACCGACTTTGTATTCTATGTACATTATGTAGTGGGGGGCGTACTCTTTTCCTCACGGGGGAGACTTCGCGGTTCCCCTCCGGATCCGCGAAGTGTGAGGTTTTTAACGAGGCGAACCCTTGTACCCCTTTGATTCCTGACATGTAATATAAGTCAGTGTTCCCCCATCCCTTCGTATGCAGTTTACTTTCTTTAAAAAGAATGCTTTCGCCACTCTGTTGAAGCTAGGCCACCGCCTTCGAGGGGGGCCTAGTCTCCGAGGTGGCCTTCGGCGCAGTAAGTGACAGCCTAGGCACGGTTCGCCTTGGGAGCGCGCGCACCAAGCCTGTCACTTATTGTCGTGACCGAAGAGGCAAACCGCTTGACGCGGTGCGGGGCCACGATTGGGCCGGAGTAAGCGCACGCCTGGAGCGATGCGTCGGTCACGATTTGACCGAAGAGGCAAACCGCTTGACGCGGTGTGGGGCCACAATTGGGCCGGAGTAAGCGCACACCTGGAGCGATGCGTCGGTCACGATTTGACCGAAGAGGAAAACCGTTTGACGCGGTGCGGGGCCACGATTGGGCCGGAGTAAGCGCACGCCTGGAGCGATGCGTCGGTCACGATTTGACCGAAGAGGAAAACCGCTTAACGCGATGCAAGGCCACGACTCGGCCAACGTAAGCGCGCACCTAAAGCAAGTGCTTTGGTCCTGATCCGACCGAAGGGAAACCTACTTCGCGTGGTATAAATCCTCGTCCCGGTTCGAGTAGGCACGCTAACAATGGTCTGCGGAAGACGCACGTCTTAAACAAAGCGGCGTTTTTAGCCCGAGTGGGCGGCCCGTTCGCAAATTGACTTCGAAGGGGAAGCGCGGTGCCGCTTCGTCCCAGTGCACTTACGATGATCTTGTCAAAGCAAGTAGAACACGAAACACTGAAGCACACAAAAAGTCGGGCTCTAGCACTCCTCGTTTATTGTGCCCCTTTACTCTTTCAATATACAACATCCTTCGTAAAAATAATACAACTTTACAAGGGAAAAACAACGCAAGTACAAAGTAGGCTCCGAGCATGCCGCGAACACTTCCGGGGGGGAGTTCCGAAGTCCTATGCTTCAAGTCTTCGCGCCAGCCCGTAGCCGTACTTAACAATCAATCTTCGTTCAGCACGTCCTCACAGATCTCGTCGATCAACCGAAGATATGCCATGTCTATAATCTCCAGAGCCATCTCCCGAAGTTCGCTGTCGGTAGGCATCCGTCCTGCGCCGAAGACGGGGTTAGAGTCCATGTGAAGGCGACTACTCCGTCTCCACCTTCACTGCCGCAAAGCTCTCCGACGAGGCGTCAGGAATCAAATACACATACTCGGGCGGCCCAAGAACCCCCTCCTCGATCGGCTCTACCTTTGGAACGACCCCTTCGGTCACGAAGGGGTCAACTAAGTTACGCTTAGCCGCCCTACGGGCGGCCCGCTCTCTAAGAATGGCATCCCGACGCGCGGGGTCCTTTGAAAAATCCGCAAAAAAACGCTTAGCCGCTTCGTTGTGAAGGCGGTAACGCTCCGCACGACATGACAGAAACTCGGCGTACGAAACATCAGGATGGCGAATGCTAAACTTCGTCCAAACGTTTGGCGCGACAAAAAGGGAGTCAAGGGGCAGAGTTGCGTTGCTCGCACCTTCGGACCTCTGCGCAGGAACCACCGAAGGAACCTGCGCAGAGATACCGTGCATCAGTTTACTTTACAAAAATTTCATCCCTTCAAGGGGAGAATAGTTCACTCCATCACAAGTCCCGCAACGACGCGTTTCACACCTCGGCACCCTCGGCGACGACAGCGGCTTCGTCCACGACGGCGCTCGCTTCGGTGGCCTCGACCGCTGCTTCCGCGGGGCCTTCGCCGCCGGGAGAGCTGGCAGCCAGCAGCGTAGCTTCAAGTTCCGCCGCGTGCGCCGCCTCCGAAGCATCCACCGTAGCGTCCCCGGCGGAGACCATGGCCACCTCGGCGTCTCCAGCTTCGGGTGCGACCCCTCCCTCGGCGCTGGGAGCAGCTTCAAGGCCGGCGGGCACCGAAGGGACGGCCTCCGCGGACGCTTCGGCACGCTCTTCTTCGGTGGCGGGCCCCGTCGCGTCCCCGTCGTGCCTTCCTTCGGTGTCAGGAGCCGTCGTGTCTTCGGCGATGCCAGCTCCGCCCCCAGCAACGCCGGCGGCCTCCCCTTCCTCCGGTGCCGCAGCTCCCGGGCCCGCGGCGGTGATAAGGGGAACACCGGGCATGGCGATCCAGTCCCCATCCATCATGAACTGGGGCAGGGGTGGAGTGCCGCCGTACCGAGCCAGAAGTCGGGCGTAAACGCGTTCTTGCAACCAAGACCCTATCTGCAAAAACGGCGAGGGCAATGTGTCAAACTATTTACGACGACGTGCTTTCAACGAAACACAGACAAAGGGAGGAAGCAGCTTCGGCGTACCTGGGCACTGAGGCGAGCGGACTCGTCCAAGGTAAGTTGATAACCGCGTCGGGCGAAGAAGGTGTTCATAAAATTCTTTGCAAGATTCTTGGGGAGCACTGGAAGTTGTCCAACGTCTAGCTCTGCGTCGCTAGGCCATTCAAAGTTCTCCTTCGTAAGTCGACAAAGATCGCCCTTGCTGATCATTTTTTCCGAAGATGGGCGATCTGAGGGCACTAGCGAGCACACCGAATACGCTAGCGTGCAAACCCCCACCGCAGCCCCAAGCTCTCCAAAGATCTTTGTGTTCATTGAGATGACATCGAAGCAAGTGTTCACCCACTCATAAAATGACTCAACATTGCAGCGAGGGAGCGGGACAGGCGGAGCACTCAGGTTGCACTGCTCCAGCAGCTGCAGTATGTCGTCGCGAAGGGCTTCGGCGCTCCGGATGTGGTATGTGCGGTACCGTTCCAGCGCTTCGTTCAGCTCGCTTAACCCTTTCTGCGCTTCGGCCAGTTTGACCTCCTTGTCGGCGAGCTGAACGCGCATGTCCTCCTTGGCGATGCTAAGGACCTCTACATCGTGCCGCAGCGTACTAAGGAGGGCTTCGGAGGATTTCGCAGAATTTTCCTTCTCCTGTTGCAGCTTCCGGGAGCGCTCCTGCTCCGCAGCCAGCCGTCCCTCCAGCTCTACCAATCTGCTCTCAAGCAAAGAAACGGCGGCCACCGATTTCTCCTTCGTCTCCTTGCTCTCCTGCTCCAACCTTCGCGAGAGGCACCGCGAGGCGATGAAGGCCTTCAGGGACAGGTCCCCGCACGCCGTCGTGAGCTCTGCGGCGGTGAGCTTCCCAAAGTACTCCTCTTCATGAGGTATCGCAAAGCTTGCCCCGGCCTCTTCCAGGAACTGGCGCTCATGCCCGCCGCTCGTCAGCCCTAGAAAGCGAATCGTCTTCCCGCCAATCAGCTTGGCTTCGGTGGGGATTTGAAGACGAACAGCGGCGGCCCGGGGCTCCTCAGGCGTCACCCGGTAGCTGCTGCTTTCGGGCCCCTCATCCTCCTCTTCCTCCGCTTCGGGGATGACATCATTTTTCTCGGAGGCGGGGGCCGAAGGGGAGGCGGACTGCTCGGTGCCGTCGGAGGATGTGTCAGACGAGCTGCTGGAGGTGGAGCTGGAGTCACCTTTGTCTTGAGGGGCTTCGGCGCCGAGGGCAGCAGGGCTTGGCTTGCGCGGCGCGTCACCAACGGAGGACACGATGCGAACATCGCTGTCGTCATCACTGTCCTTCTCCGGCGAGCTGAGGGGAACAATTAGCGGCCCGGCGGTCCCCTGCCCAGCCCTCGCCGGAGGTGCGCCCGAGGGTACGTCCGAAGGCGCGGCCGCGCGCAATGGCACGGCGGCTATCACGTCTCCGACAAGACCGGTTTCCACGTCCACGACGCGGGTCCTCTTGGGGGATGGGGGCGAGTCCGCCGGCCGCCCGCCCCCGCTTCTTCCGCGCCTTCCCTTCGGCCGGCCGCGGTGGCCGCAGCAGGCGCGCCCCTTCGGCCGGCTTTCGGCGGGCGCGCGCGCGGCGAAGTCGCCGTCTCCTCCGCGTCCGCTTCAGCGGCCGCGATCGCCGCTGCCTTCTTCTCGGCCGCCTCGCGGTGTTTGGCGAAACCGACGCGCTCAGGCGGCGCGATCTTGAAAAACTCAAATATACGGTTCGTCCGGGACCCGTTCAGCTCCGCGACGGTGTCCTTGTACTCCTTCGGCGAGACAGGGCCGAGGATGAAGTCCCCGTGCGCCTCCACCTTCCTCCTCCTCAACACTGCAGAAAAACAGCCAAGTCCGTCAGCAGTTCGTTTACTAAGAACATGGCAAAGAACCACTCTCTCGAAGGACGCAGAGTAACTTACGATCGGCTGTAAAGCCGAAGACCTTCGTCCAATCAGGGCAGGGGATGCCACCGATGTCTTCCGCCCACTCGTCTTCGGCCACGGACCAGCCGTCAACCAGCGGGCACACGGGGATGCTGCGGTACTCTTCCACGATGTCGCGAGTGCCGTACTTCCGCGCGAACCGACGCAGCATCATAACGAACTCATCGCCCTCCGAACACGAAGGGTTCTTCGCGTAGGACTCGTGCAGGGGCGGGAGTTCCTTCGTCGCCAGCGGGTGAGTGCCTCCGGAAGAAGGGGGGCTCAAGGCATAGTAGAACCAGTGCTGTTGCCAGTCCGTAGGCCACTTGTTCCTATATGCGGTGACCGGGCTCACCACGCCTGCCTTATACGAGAAGTTGAGACAGCCGAACTGGCAGTCCTTCTCCACGGATTGGTCCCCTTCCTCCTCGAAGACCGTCCGTCGCTGGTGGTGCACCTGATGCGCCGAAGCAAACCCTTCGGCGGAGGGCTTGTCTTCGTTGTCTGGCATATCCACATGTATACCGACAGCCGGAGGATGGCGTTAGGGGTGAGCTGATGAAGGTAGATGTCGAAGTACCGAAGTATGTCGACGACGGCGGGGTGCAGCGGAAACCGAAGCCCCGCGTACAGTAGATCTCGGAAGATGACGACCTCGTTGTCCCGTGGCCGCGGCACAGTCTCCCGGCCGGGGGCTCGGCCGGCCCCGACCATGCGGTTCTTCACCAGCGCCTCCACGTCGGTCTTGTCGATTTGGCTTCGACCGAACGTGTAGGTCTTTGCGATCTCTCTCGCGACAGCATCGCGTCTACGCTTTGGCGCCATCAATACTAACTACGCACGAAGTGAAAGCAGAAGCAAGGGGGCTGGAGCAAGTCTTACAGTAGGCCTTCGGAGCTCTCGCGCGTCGTAGCTCTGGGCTGCAGTCGCTGGGTGGGGCAACCCAAAGGACGGCCACCCTTTATATAGTAATGAGTCCCGATAATCGCGCCGACGACGACCGAAATTACCTTTTTACCCACTAACAGCCCCTCTCAACGGTAATTTTGGCAGAGGGCAACGCACGTCTTTTTCCGGACCGCCATGTCAGCGTGGGCCGTCCGGGGGAGTTCCGAAGACCGTCCTTCACCCGGCTAAAGTTGGTCGTAAGTTCGGCCCTTCGCAGATTCAGGACGGCCCTCACTGACGAGGGGCTACTGTTGGGGAAGTGGGTCTTCGGAAGCATCGCCCTCGTCCGCCCGCGCTGGCACCCTCGGTCTGCTTACGGCTTCGGTCTGGCGGGATGACCCTTCGCTGCACGGGCACTAATGAAACACTAATGCCGCTTATGCCTCATGAGTCTCGTTGTGCAGGAATGACCCCTTGTGGCGGCGCCTACCTTCGGCGCCGAAGGTGCGGGGACGGCCGTGCTCCGGTGACGAAGGCTCGGGAGGGCCGGGGAGCGGGGAGCGCCGGCCGAGGATACCGCGTCCGGGCGGCGGCGGCGCGGGACAAGGCGTCGCGGAGGCTCGACGCCCCGATCCAGGGTCGCCGCTTCGTCGCCGAAGGTGCGACGACCCTGGACACGTGGCCACCGCCTACATGTAAAGTGGGCTCCGGACAAGGCAGAGACAAGGGCGGCCGCGTGTAAAGGCGTTTCGGCCGTACGAAGACACGCTGGAGGCCTGTACGACGCGGGGACTTACTGTTATACCCTTGTAAAGTGTTTAAAGCGGTTTGTGAGGAACTGAAAAGGTGTAATTGAGGCAAATGACTATACCCAGGGGTCTCCTATAAATAGTGAACCCATTGTAATGAAACGGACACACTGTAATGAGAAGAGAGCACCGAAGGCTACCGCTGGGTGAGCGGTTTTCGGTCTGTTGAGTATTCCCTTGTTTCCTTTACTGTTTTGTTAAGTTTAGCATTTCCTCTCCACGCACAAGTAGAAGTAGAAGCCTTGCGGAAGCAATCGAAGGGAGGGAGAGAACTCAGGGGGCTGTTGTGTCGGCGTCCACCTTTCGGGCCCGACTCCCACCAACACACATCAAGGGCGTCACGAATTTTGCTCGCGTCCGGAAACACACACCTTTGGCACACCCGCACCGCATTCCATTCTCCTCCGGAGCCCCCCAACCAATGCCATCTCCGCCGGCGCGCACTCGCGTTACCGCCGACGGCGACGGCGACGGCGAGCCGGCAAAAGGAAAAGCGGCGGCCGAACATTCCGAGGCCCGGGATCGGCGGTGACGTGGCGCTGCGCGAGTGGCCCTCGCACGCCGCGGAGATATTTTCCTCCCGCCGGAGACCGGACCCGGGTGGACGAGGGCACGAGGCCGGGCAGCAGCAGATCGAGCGGGCGAGCGGGCGGGTGACACGATATTTTATTTTGGGGGGGTCGCGGGACGCAGGGTGACGGTTTTGCCCTCCGGTGGTGTCGGGGATATTTTGGCGCAGTCGACGGAAGGTTCTGGACTCGCTTTGCCTGCCGCTTGGTCCCGGTGCGTGGCTGGATGAGCATATATATCTTGCTGATAATGAATCGGTATCTCCTCTTTTCTTTTCTTTTTTAGTTAATGAATGTTCTCCGGAAGATCTGATCTGGCGTGAAAAAAACTCGTAAGATTGTTTTCGTTTACTACAAATTGTGTTTTCGTATTCCCTTTTTCTAAATACACGATAAGCAAATTAAGTATACTTAGTTGAAAAGTTATATATTCAAATTTTGGAACGGATGGGAGTGTGATTTTTTTTACTTGCAGGTAATTATTTATCCTAGCTACTTATCATTACAACCAACTTGCTAGTGTAACAAGAAATCGTCATGCTGCCATTGTCTTGGTTACTGCAGAAGGTAAGTAGTACTAGCTAGAAGAGTTTGTGCATGGGCTTCGAAGCGATATTATAGGTGCAAAAACCTGTGAGTGGATCCCTAGATATTAACATCCCGGCATCTAAAATAATTTCATTCAGAAAATTAAAGCAGCTTGTGTGGTAAAGCACAGTCTAGCGCTCTAGTCACTATAGATCTTTCTTCTGATCGATGGAGCTCGTTAGACAATGGGTGGGGATGGAGACATACTTCCATTTTCTAAATACTAGCATCTACGGTGATTAAATCGATTTTAATAGTATGCTGACTCATGTAGCATATATCTACAAACTAGATAATTGTCTACACTAGACCAACTCTTTGCTTAAAAGTTTGCTACAAAATAGAAAAAGAACACTAATAATTAAGTAAAGATTTCAAATAGTACTTGACAACTACTCCTACTAGGAAAGCACTCTTTACATAGAAGTAACCATCAACATAACTGAAAGCATGTGAAGATTTGGACACAACCATCGACTTTGGAGGATATGTGAGAAACCAAAGCCAATTTTTCCTTTAGGTGACGATGTTATTTTCAAGATATTTTGCAAATGTACACTATGCCACCTCCTCTATTTGCCACTCCTTTTTTCTCGTAAATACATAGTTTAACAAATGTTCGGTTACTTAGCCACATAATATTAGTCTTTGTTTGTTACGACGGAGAAAGATCTTCTTGGTCATTCTTTGATGGTTGTTTTGTTTCGATAAGAAAGATCTTCTTTTGGTTGTTCTTGATAAGCCAAGCGAACAGGGCGTAAGTTTGATACATAGTTCAAGAACCGTGAAAATAAGAATATTTTGCGCACATGTACATAATTCGAGACCAAAGCATGTTCCACACGTGACAATGCAAGGTACTATTATCCCATTACTTTCGTAGGAATACAAAACAAATGTTAGAAACAAGCAAATGTATTTTTGACAAAGAAATGCATTTAATAAATGCATTTTTTTAGTGTAATAAAGATTTTTTTCTAAAGCTATTTGGTGGTACTAGACTGGTAGTGCTACAGTATTTCTTCCCTGCCAAGCGAAGAAAACCCACGTGCACAGGCACCGTCGGATCCGATCCTAGGGCCCCACACAGCGCCGCCCCTCTTACCGTCGAGGGCCCACCCTACCGCCTCCGCGGCAGATATTTTTCCTCTGCCACGCTCGCCCGCTCCCCCCGCGTGGCAGATCCCGTAAATAACCCGCAACCCCGCGCCCCTTTCGCCCCGCTCGTCCCGCGCCGATAAAAACCAGGCGCAGAAATATCTCGCCGCCCCGGCAGAATCTCCCATTTCCTCCCGCACCAAACCACGGGCGCGCACGCCGAGGAGAAAGAGAGAGAGAGAGCCGTAGGGAGGGGAGAGAGAGAGAGAGAGAGGGTGGGCAGCTTGGCATGTTCGACGACGTCGCGGCGGGGGATCGTGGCGTGGTGGCGGTGAAGCGGATGAAGCTGTGGGAGGAGGAGGACGAGGGGTTGGACGGTGGGGAGGTGGGAGAGGAGGAGGGGATGGAGGTGGACGGGGAGGAGGAGGAGGAGGGGTGGGCGTGTGGTGCGCCGGCGGTGGGGTTGGGGGTGGGTTTGGGTATGGGAGAGCAGAGGGCGGCGGCGATCGTGGTGTCCGACGCGGCGGAGGTCGACTTCCCCGTCATCTACGTCAACGCCGCCTTCGAGGCCGCCACTGGGTACCGCGCCCACGAGGTGCTCGGCCGCAACTGGTTAGTACGCCGAACCTCCCCTCTCTATTTTCCTTGCTCTGTTTTTGCTCTGCTTGCGATGCGGGAGAATGCCGCTTGCTTTGCTTCGTGCCCCGGGCGAGCTGGTACCGTGAGTCGTAATTTAGGATTTTAGAGGCGCATTAGTGGTACCCACCTTTGATTGCAGGATCCGTGTGGTACGGCAATTGTTCGTGGTTTTCAATTCAAGCGATGTGTGTGCTAATGATGCTGCGGCGAAGGCAGCAATGGGTATTGCTTTGCTGTTGGTAGGATGTTAAAATGTAGTAAAGCCTTTTGATTGGAGTTTTGTGATCTTAGGATTTTGTGACACTTTAATTGAAGCACGGGTGGTAGTATGGTGAGATTTGGACGGCTGGTGTCAATTTGAGTGATCCTGAGTGTTTGCCTTCATGAGATAATTTGGTGTGCAGCCTGTCACCGAGATGCTGTAGTAATAGTAAGCAAGGTGGATGTGATATCAGTACAAGCTCAACAAAAATATGTATGCGAAAAAACATGTAAAAAACATCTCTTAAATAATTAATGGAGCAGATGAGATCCAATTTTGGGCTTATTCATGTAAGGTAAACTATATCAATGGGATTGCAAGTAATGGGTTTAATACCGCAAAGGAGCACCGACTGTGAAATGTCCATAGATCCATTCAACTCTCTCTGAGCCTGTTTTGGTTTTCTGGTGAGCTGAGGGTGGCGTGAGCATGTTGATGGCTACCTGTAAGATATTTTTGCTTCATACTTGGCTGCACTGCTACTGTTGGCCACTTGCACCTAGAGAAAAGGATGATGCAAGAATAGACCTTAGAATATATGTGTATACAAAAAAGATTTGCAGTCCATTATAACCTGGGTGGGCACCCTGAGTTGATGGTTGTCTTGAGACAAGATTGGTGGTGTGCTAGCCTTCCCACCACTAGTTCACTAGCTATTCCTACTCTTCACATTTGTAAAACTTCTTTTTTATGATATTGGATATTGGGTGAAAAATCAGGATATCATTGGAAATTCTAATGACTCCACAGTAATTGTGTTGAATAGAAAGTCCTAGATCATTGGATCCAGTCTGAAGTTGTTTAAGCATTTTGCATCAGATCTACTGCTAACAACTTCAGTACTGAAAACTGGTCGAAATTCAAATTCTGTACCTACTGCATGATAATATACACTTTTAGCCTTTATTGTTGATGTCATAAGTTGATGAGTAAATATTTGTTCTTACTATACAAGAATATTTTACAGTAGATCTACTCCTAACAACTTCAGTACTGAAACTGGTCGAAATTCAAATTCTGTACCTACTGCATGATAATATACATTTTTAGCCTTTATTGTTGATGTCATAAGTTGATGAGTAAATATTTGTTCTTTCTATACAAGAATATTTTACAGTAGATACTGACTGCTTGTTTACTATCTTTTTCTTATACCAATTTTTAAATTGCTGACACTGAAAACTTGACAGAGGGCCTATTGAAGCATCTCATGAACTGTGTTCACTCAAACTTGTCTTTCAGCCGATTCCTGCAATTTCGGGATCCACGTGCTCAAAGGCGACATCCCCTTGTTGATCCCATGGTTGTTTCAGAGATTCGGCGATGCCTGAATGAGGGGATTGAATTCCAAGGCGAGCTGCTCAATTTTCGGAAGGATGGTGCTCCACTTTACAACAGATTAAGGCTCATTCCTATGCATGGGGATGATGGCTCTGTGACACATGTTATTGGAATCCAGCTATTCTGTGAGGCAAACATTGATCTCAGCAATATATCATATCCAGTGTATAAACAACAGTCCAACTCCAACCACAGGCCTACTATTCAAGATCTGAACTCAGCTTCTCATGAACATACTCCAAAAATGCAGAGCTCAGATTACTGTGGTATCCTCCAATTGTCAGATGAAGTTCTTGCACACAACATCTTATCTCGCTTATCACCAAGAGATGTAGCATCGATTGGATCAGTCTGTACCAGAATGCATGAACTAACCAAGAACGATCACCTGAGGAAGATGGTCTGCCAGAATGCATGGGGAAGAGATGTCACTATAAGGCTTGAGATGAGCACCAAGATGTTACGATGGGGTCGCCTTGCAAGAGAGCTAACAACGCTTGAGGCAGCATCATGGAGGAAGTTCACAGTTGGAGGACGTGTGGAGCCTTCCCGTTGCAACTTCAGTGCATGTGCTGTTGGTAATCGCCTTGTCCTGTTTGGAGGGGAGGGAGTCAACATGCAGCCAATGGATGACACATTTGTGCTTAACTTGGAGGCTGCAAGGCCAGAATGGCGCCGTGTAAAGGTCTCTGCCTCCCCACCTGGCCGATGGGGACACACTCTATCATGGCTGAATGGGTCATGGCTGGTAGTATTTGGAGGCTGTGGACAGCGAGGTTTGCTCAACGATGTCTTTGTCCTTGACCTCGATGCTCAGCAGCCTACATGGAGGGAGGTTGCAAGTGAGGGTCCTCCACTGCCACGGTCTTGGCACAGCTCGTGCACTTTGGATGGCTCAAAGCTTGTTGTCTCAGGTGGGTGCACAGAGTCTGGTGTTCTTCTCAGCGACACCTTCCTTCTTGACCTCACAAAGGAAAAACCAGCATGGAGGGAAATTCCTACATCCTGGTCACCGCCATCCCGCCTTGGCCACACCATGTCTGTATACGGTACGACCAAACTGTTCATGTATGGTGGACTGGCATTGAGCGGCTCGCTCCGGCTTCGCTCAAGTGATGCATACACCCTGGATGTTGGTGAAGACAGTCCCCAGTGGAGGCAGCTGGCAACAATCGGGTTCCCAAATGTCGGCCCACCGCCAAGGCTTGACCATGTCGCTGTGAGCTTGCCATGTGGGAGAATCATCATATTTGGCGGTTCAATTGCTGGTCTGCACTCCCCAGCACAGCTGTTCCTGATTGACCCTGCTGAGGAGAAACCGGCCTGGAGGATCCTGAATGTCCCCGGGCAACCACCGAAGTTCGCCTGGGGACACAGTACATGTGTGGTGGGTGGGACAAGGGTCCTGGTTCTGGGAGGCCACACCGGGGAGGAGTGGATCCTGAACGAGCTCCATGAGCTCTGTCTCGCAAGCAGGCCCGATGAAGATGAAGAGTGATCCATTCTTCTCACGTGGATGTGGATCTGATCCTAATCGGACCTACTTTCAACCTGTTATCTTATTCTGCATCAGTAGTAAAAATAGTGGAAGTTAAACTGAAAAAAAAAGAGGTTAGTCCTGGAGAGTTTAGTCTACATTGCTGTTGTCATGGGGGCTGTTTTCGTGCACCCCCTTCGGTATAAAGAGAGGTTAGGTCCTGTAGTGTACTTTGTAGTTATCACCCGAGATGTTTTCTCACATGGTTCTAGATACATATTATTGTGGTCTATATGTGGATCTTTTTTGTTTTCAGAAAACCCCAAAAAAATAACTGGATTGTAAATTCATGTGCTCAAGTTTGTATCAAGTTGATTGTATCTGTTCATATTTGTATGGAGTTTAATTGTATGTCCATGCATGGTAGGCATCAAAATTCATATATCAAAGCCGCTGCTGCTTCAGTCTATATGATATGATGATACCGATGCCCGCCGCCGCTTCGGTCTATGATATCGATGCCTTGTAGAGGTCACAGCGTACGAAGCTGTGGATTTTCTTTGCAAGTGATGTGTGAAAAACTCTTAATTGCCTCCAATTCGAAAGGCTCGTGGTCAGGACTTTTTCCTCATTGCTGCTTCCGCCCATTTATGTCCAAGTTCCCGTCCAAGAGGACAACAGACGTTGGAATATAAACGGCGAGAAAGATGAGCTGGAGAACGAAAGCGAGTTTCGCGAAAGCGCAGCAAGCATGGTACCGATTACTGAAGATCAACGGCACGGCACAATTATTGGATTGTGGCCGGATCGTATGATTGTATACATATTACTGAAAAACGCATATGCCAATCGGATCGGACTCGAGAATCTTGGGCAGCACCACAAACCTATAGGATGTAATGGATTCTTGGTCCCAGATGGGCATCAGGTTCATGGTCCCAAACGACCCCAAAAATAACCCTCCAACTCTCCAAGTGCGCGCTGCTTTCGGACAGCTGCTTGATGAAACACTCAGAACCATGTATTGTTCATCACAGATCAAACCACATCTTCCATGCATTCTGAATTTTCAGATGATACAAAGTTCAGATAGGGCAGGAACACACAATACTTGCAAAGCCATCTCGATAAAGTACTACTGGCAGCAGGCCTGTCAAATACTCCATAAGTCAAGTAACATAAGCAATCATTCTAATAACAGCAGGTTTTTCTCCTGGTGGCCGGATTGAAGCATGAAAACCAGCATCCAGCCATCACTTTATCGGACTTAAAACAGAAACAAAAGCATGCGACAACAGATATCTAAGGTACGTAATTAAACAGCAACAATGCAGCATCGTCCAGTGATGATGACGTTGGAGGTACGTATACTAGGAGATAGCTATCGAAATCCAGAAACATTGCTCAGGTCACTCCCAAACATCAGCAGATGGACTGGGTCAGGAGCTTGGATCCATCTTACTGACCCTCTCCGGATTCCTTCGGGGCAGCAGCTTCCTTGATCTCATCACCTCCATCCTCCTGAAGTTGAAGGAGAGAACAAGGTCAGATGAGAACCATGGCAAAGAGAACTAAGAAGGTTAAAGAGATTAAAAGAAAACTAGGAAACTCACATTGGTGTCAGAGGTCCATAGGGTCAGGTTGTCGCGCAGGAGCTGCATGATCAGAGTGCTGTCCTTGTAGGACTCCTCACCCAAACTGTCTAGCTCAGAGATGGCCTCATCAAAAGCCTACAGACATTGAATTCCATGTCAACTCCAGCAAAAAAAATGTGAAGTAAATATCAAGGTCACTTCGATGCATTGTAGTTGAGAATTGAGATTGTCTCAAGTTTTCGACAAACATGGCAGAAGACTTCAGAAACTAGAATTAGAAACAACTGGTTATGCATGTGTGGTGTCTTAAGTATTCTAGACCATCTGTCAGTAATAAACAAACAGTTCTGTAATAGCATAACTAAGTTAACTTTCAACATTTGGTTGTTAGTAATATAAAGTAGAAATGTATGCAGCAAGACCTGTCAATTTCAGTGGAGGCAAAGGCAATTAAGCATCTTACTTTTCACAGAATAAGAATATAAATGGAAGTTGCAATAGTCAAATAGGTGAAATATGAAACAGGAACAAAAACTTGAATCATAAAATGAGGAAAGATTGAAACATTGCTGTCACTTCAAAGTAAATAGTGCCACTACTAGAACTTGTTACACTTAATGGTAAGAGGTAATGTTCCATTTATTACACATGAACAAAAACAAGCACAGATTATATGCACTGAGCCTTTTTTTCTAATAGCACTAAACCTTGCTAATAGTATTCTGACAGTTCAGGTTGTGCAAAATTTGTCATGCCATGCAAATTACTTAAGTATATATATATATATAACTATGATTCAGAAGTCAGTGATAGGACAATCAAAGTTGCAGTGTTTTCCCTATAGCCTTGATTGCCTTTTAAAGAAAAGTTAGCATTCATGAACCTACAACTTCGAAGAAACACAACGAAAAACATGTCTTAAAGTAAAAAGGTGAGAAGCACTATTATGCGCTAAGCCTGGTGTCCAACAATGCAAATCTAGAACAAGTCATCTCATAAAAGAAACCTCACATGCCATGCACACTAAAGAGAGGTAGAGGGAGCAGAAGCAGACCTGCTTGGCGAGGTTGCAAGCACGATCAGGGGAGTTCAGAATCTCATAGTAGAACACTGAGAAGTTAAGTGCAAGACCAAGCCTGATGGGGTGGGTAGGAGCCAGATCTGCAAGAGCAATATCCTACAACACAAGGCAACACCAACAGTCAATACCAATTTACAGATACATGATCAATCCATTAACATGTACACACGAAATATGATCAATCCATTAACATGTACACACAAAATAAGGTTTATTTTCATTGGATATCTAACCTGGGCAGCCTTATAAGCATTCATGGTGCTCTCTGCAGCTTCCTTCCTCTCTGCACCTGACTTGAACTCAGCAAGGTACCTGCAAATTCACCACAAGGATAAATCAGACAAAGATAAACAATGCAGGGCGCAAATACATAGCCATCGACCATATCACATAGCACCAATCATGTACAAAAATTATAAATCACAACCTCACTGCAATACCAATAATATAAACTATGCCATACATTGCAACATCAGTGTGCAGTATTAAGAAAGAGGGAGAACCGAACCCCCTCTTACAAACGTCACAAACATCAGAATCTATTTCCTTTTCTTGACTTTCAACCACCAATAACACGAACCTAGACCACAAAAAAATCAAACCAAAAAGACCACACCTTAAACTTTGACTTTAATCGTCACCGAGAACTCAGATCCCTATCACCCCAAATAAGACATTTCTAGACAGATCTTAAATTGACTTCCACCAACCACTAGTTGATGGCCCATGTACACAGGCCGGAAATCAAATCGTAACATACAAACCAACAATAAGGACTGAAATCGCCCGCCAATAATCTATCTTCGAAATCTACGCCCCTTATCATAGCCCAGACACAGATCTGGAGTTTATCCACCAACAAACCTCACTCCTCGTTCGCTCCGTACACGGATCGCACCATCTAGCCACAGACCCGCATAAGAAAGAGGCTAGATCTCACAAAGGGAATGGTGCGTGTACCTGTGGTAGTCGCCCTTCATCTTGAGGTAGAAGACCTTGGACTCGGCGGCGCCGGCGGAGGGGACGAGGTGGGAGTCGAGGAGAGCGAGGATGCCGTCGCAGATGCGGGCGAGCTCGGCCTCGATCTTGGAGCGGTAGGCACGGATGGAGGCGGCGTGGGCCTCGTTCCCGCGGCCCTCCTCCTTCTGCTCGATGGAGGAGATGATCCGCCACGAGGCCCTGCGGGCGCCGATGACGTTCTTGTAGGCGACGGACAGCAGGTTGCGCTCCTCGACGGAGAGCTCCTCCCCGCCGCCGGCCCCGCCGGCCGACCGCGCGACGCGCTCCATGAACTCAACCATCTCCTCGTACCGCTCCGCCTGCTCCGCCAGCTTCGCCATGTACACGCTCTCCTCCCGCGTCGGCTCCGACGGCGACATGGCTGCGGGTTGGTGGTGGGGGGAGGAGCGGCCGGCCGCGGCGGATCGGGATCGGGGGAGAGCTCTCGCCGGCAACAGGGGCGGCTACAGGGTTGGGGGATCTCCTGTGGGGTGGAAGCGACGCGGTTGTGCGGAGACGGAGGGGGTGGGGGCATTTGAGGAGGGGCGCGCGGGGGGAGCGGGGCCCGCCTGGCAGTGGGATGACGTGGCGGTCAAGGGGGCGGGGCGCGCGGCGCGGGAAGCGGGTGCGGGGGGAGGGTCGTGTGGCCCGGCGTGTGGGGGGACGGGGCGTGGTCGGTGGGACACGTGGCTGGATGGGGTTCGCGGGAGTGGTGTTTGCTGTGCGGTCGTGTGCGGGCGGGGAACGGGAGGTGGGGAGGGAGGCTTGGGCGGGCGGGCGGTCAATCCTGGGGGAGATGGGAAATGGGATGGGAGGTGAACCTTCGCCCATGCTTCTCTGTGTATAGGATCTGTATTTATTTTTACTTTTTTCGTGATCTGCAAAGATGTACTGTACTTTTTTGAATTGCAATTTGCAAAGATATATCATTTGTAGTGTCTCCAATGCGATAGCATTTTCAACCTCCAACGAGATAGCTAGCTAGCACCTGATCCTTTTTGTTCTCTCAACGTTTTCCTCAAGGGCCTCAAGCAAATTAGGCCGTCTTATTCGGTATTTCGGCCCATACAGAGGTAAATTGTTTACTTCATTTTCTATTTGGAAAACGTCATTTTGACGTCTCACGTTTCCATTGTCGAAGTTTGAATTTCGTCTTCATCCACAAAATCAGGTATTTAGAGTCTCACAACTACCAAATCTGTTTATTTTTTCACTCGCTGTTTTAGAGGGTGGTTATCAGGTCCCTCAACTATCAGATCGGTTTATTTTGGTCGATCGGTTGTTTTGGAGTGTAGTTTTCGCATGACGTGGCGTTGGTTTCCAACATGTCAGTGGGATCTATGCCACAAAAAATATTCCCCCCTTTCTCATTCCTCCTCCTTCCCTTATCTCTCACACAACTTTCTTTCTATCTCTCCATCCCAATCCAGAATGATGGAGCTCCAGGATCGTTGTGTCCAGCGAAGGCTAGCCAATGGGTCTTTCTATCTCTCCATCCCAATCCAGAATGATGGAGCTCCGGATTGTTGAGTCCGGCGAAGGCTAGCCAGTGGGAAGTGCAACCTTTTCGATTCGCTAGCAACACCCTCCCATGGTGCTTGAAAGAGCTCGACCATGGGGATTGGGAATAGAGATGAAAGTGGTGTGGATAATTTCCGCATCCGATCTGATCTGAATCCAAATTATGCGGTTACAGAGAAGAGTTTTTAATATCCATGCAGATGTGGATAATCTGAATCCGATTGTGTGCGGATGCGAATTAGGATATGGTGTTAGTGATATCTGACGGATATAAATTATCCGCTAATTGAATGCGTATAATCTGAGGCCTATAATAGGATATCCGACTACTATGACAGCCCAATACGGCTCATACAATGATCTTTGACCTATACATAATTTTTAGCCCACAAAACTTTATATATATATATATATATATATATATATATATATATATAGTGTGCACGTGCATAAAAACCTTAACCACAGTCATACGTAGAGCATCGTTTGTCACCATTTGAAACTAAATATAAGCATGTACTATCTGACTATATTAATCCGCATCCGCTCCATAACCGATCCGACTCCGCACCATATCCGACATCCGAAAAAGTCCGCATCCATAACCGCATTTGTGTAATATCCGCTCCGCTCCACATCCGACAAAAAAAATATGGATTCGGATGTGATAAATGTATTATCCGATCCGATCCGCTTTCATCCCTAATTGGGAACTTGATCTCACCTTCCCCGTGGTTCATCCTACAACAGATCTGATAGAATCGACGGACCTTGCGGCGGCGGGCTCATGCAGTGTGGAGCAAGAGGAATGAAGCGGTGGCGAGCTTGTGCGGTGGAGGAAGACAAGCGGGGTGGTGGTGGGCTCATGTGATAGAGCACGTGAAGCGATGTCGAGCTTGTGTGGTGGAGCAAGAGGAGAGGGGGGAGAAAGCCACATGACACGTGAGATCCACCAGCACATGTACTTGGCATGTAAGACCTATCGCCAAATCTTGGGAAAACTACCCACCAAAATAGCTGAGGACTAAAAATAAATAGATTTGATACTTGAGGGACCCCAGATACCCAGTTTTGCATAGGAGAGATGAAAGTCTGATTTGACAATAAGTGAGGGGGGAGTCGAAATAACTTTTTCCTTTCAATTTACCTTTAGGACTCAAAGCCCGCCATCTTATTTGGCGTGTTGGCCCATACAGAGGTAAATTGTTTCCTTCATTTCTATTTTACATAGGAAAAAGTATAAAAACACATATGGGAATGTTGGAACGAAATCTTGCTTAATTATTTAATATCGACTCATTTTTTGCGAATATTTTGATATTTTTGTTGAGATAGTATATTTCAATTCTAGAGGATTGTAGGCCGTGTTTTTTTTGCTAAGATTAAATTAAATTTTGTAAATAAAGCGACATCAATAGTCAGTATGGAGTATAATAGAATATACACTTTACGTCTTTTATAAATACAAGAGATTATTTTATGTACTCATGATTCGGCCAATTTCCAGAATGGATTCAGGAAATGGTTGCCCAAGACTTTAACCATGTTTTGATTTAATGGAAATCTCCTGTTTGCCTAAAAAATATAAGAAAAGTGAAATTGTAGTATTAGGAACAACATCAATGACTGAATGGCTTCTACCAACACGACGAAAAGCATATGTTTAAGATAGGGCTAATGTTTACCTCAGTAGCAGTAGTCTACAAAGATGTACTGTATTTCTTTAAAGTACTAGTGTTATGACCGCGTGTTGCTACGGTCAATTACAAGATCATGCACATAACGGAGGCACTTCACATAGGATTTTACGACAAAAGTCTGTGGCACTTCCAGAAAATTCAAACTTGTACAAATTTAAGGACAATACTGTACCCACCACAACCATTATCCCAAACATGGAATCAAACATACTAAATTGACTACTAATGAAATGCCAAATCCGAAGCCATCACCAATGGAATTATCACCATTTGCTAAAAAGACTGCAGGTTAAGTGTGTAGCTAGTATGCAAACTTAAGAAGCTTCAAAGTATGCTTCAAGAAGCTTCACGAATTAAGAGAAATTTCAGAGCCACAAATTTAATAGAGATATTATCTGAAAATTAAGAGAAACTTCGGAGCCATAAAATGGAATCTACAGAGCTTGCAGAAATTTCATGAATGGATTACATACCTCTTTTGTAAGTTTGTAAGAGACCAAAGACCAGCTGACTTCAAAAGGATTGGAAAGCTTGATAGAAAAAGATAATCAGTGGACAACAGTTGCCTGAGAGATAACCTGATGATTGTCTTCAGAATCTACACACACAACACCAGTCCAAACGCAACAACAAAAAAAACTCGATTACCACTTGCAATTGTTCACAACACAATATATGTTGAAATAAAAAAATGGGGGATACAACTGAGAAAACAACAATACAACTGAGAAGCAATACAACTGAGAAAACAATAGTATTCTAAACAGGTTCATGATTTCCTACAACATGAGTTTGCCAATGCATAATTGTTCAAGAACATCACCTGCTGATCACAAAGACCAAAAAATAAGGTAGATGTGAATCACTAAATTTGGCATCATGTTTTATTTGTCAATTATATTCATAGTGTACTGCCCGTGCTAACGCTACGGGTATCAAATTACCAAGTACTTACTCATTTTCTAAGCACCGGAATACGAGAAATCCTTCAAAAATGGGAAGGATATCACCAAGGCTTTATTCTCACCATAATAAACAAATGTCATATTATCATCACTTATGGTACAGTGTACAAAATTTATCCTCTTATGTAAAACACATACCATTGTAACAATAAACAAAATGAAACTGGACAACTGTGAGGGTTATGAACCCTATGATTTGATAGTCTGCTCTATTTCAATGGTTATGCAAATAATCATTACAACAGTGGGGATTACAAGCTATTCGAAGCAGGCTCTAATTCATTCACTGTCTCAAAGACATCATTTTAAATAGTGTTGAAAAAATCTGGACTTTCTGAAAAGGAACTGATAGCCTGCAATAAGCACACAAAAAATATATATGTATTACCTGGACTCAACTACGTCAAGCAGATCGCCAATCATCTTGCTAAGGCCATGATCCCAACCGAAAATATTCAATATTCATATAAGAAGCAATGTAAACTGCCATATATGAAGCATTTATGTTTCATGGTAGTACGATGGAAGTGGTTATGGCTACTTCATGACACAAAATGGGCAACGAAATATAGATGACTAGCGGTTGGGGCGCGCCCTTGCGCGCCGGCCCATTAAAGTCACAATGTTTGTTGTGGGTTGATTGGGCTCTTTCATTTGATTCGTTGTTTTGGGCCTTTATTTATTGTTTTCACCGTTACCTGGTGTGAGCAGCAAAAAGGTTAGCCACTACTACTGTAGTGCAGGGTTAACAAAACAGCCGCCGATCGGTTTCCGCGAATTAACAAAAACCGGGCGGTTTACTGGTGAAACCGGGCGGTTTACTTGTGAAACCGGTCGGTTTACCGTTATCGCGAATTTGTAAGCACAGTTTTGGGGTGGGAACCGGACCGGTTCATGTACCGGGCCGGACCGGTTCCACCGGGAACCGGTCGAACCGGACCGGTTCCCACCGGTTTTGCGAACCCTGCTGTAGTGTATTAGTTCTCCTCGCACCGGAGATAATGCAGCGCAACAGCGGACGTGCAAACCTTACTTCTGAAAAGACCATAGAAAAGGAATTGAAGTTCTGTCATTTCACCATGCTGCAACTGTTTGGAGATGGGTAGCCATGTGTGCATGAACGTAGGCCCTCTTTGGGAGGGCTCCAACCGGCTCCAGCAAAGCGGCTCCACCTCCTGTAGCACTACTGTGACGCGGAGCAGCTTCACCTCCTTCCCCCCTCCTCTCTCACTGACAAGCACCCTGTAGCAAGGAGCCCATGGAGCTAGGTTTTGGTGGCTCCGCCGGCTCAGCGCTACACTGCTGGAGCCGGAGCCGGCGGGAGCCCTCCCAAACAGGGCCGTACATGCAGCCAATATTATCTCAAGATGGATGTGAGTGTCACTTTACTCCTTTTAAAAAACAATTCATAATTCCATTTACATGTCTCTTGGTGTGTTTGGGATGCTTCAAATGCTACCTAGATTTATAATAATTGTGTGTTTTCCTTCTAGGCTACGAAAATTGAAAAGCATGATCCCTCGAAGTTGTGCTACGAAAATAAGAAGTACACTGCAAATTACCAAAAGAGTATGGAGAAAGTACATCTAGGAAGTCCTCAATCTAATTTAGAACACAGACATACTTTCTTCTTGTCTCTCTCTCCACAAAAACACACATAACCACTATTAGGCATGCACTGCTAGAGTTCAGGACTATTACACAATTTTCAAATCCAGGAACCATGGTTTAGCCATCAATTCATAAAATGAGTCCAAAATATGTATAGGCAGAAGACATTGTGTTCCCAACTTTCAGACACCAGTAAGCTTCCAGCTTCCATTGCTCTGCGTATGCAACAGAAAGTAAAGGTGTAAGAATACAGGAACTAACGACAATATTCAGTAGAGCAAATTCATGTATCATGAAGCTCCTAGGATGCAACTTCTAACCTGATCGTGCTGTGACACCATTCTGTGGAGCCTGAGAACGTCAGAAGGGGAGAGGTGGTATTCTGGAGGAAAACGGACAGAGAAAACGATAAGATAGTTTAAATACCGGAGTGAATGGAAGGGCCACAACAACTACTCTGTTGGGAGCTCCTCTGTTCCTGGGCCCATGGACTCGACGTGCAAACACGGGATGGCGCACTGGATGTGCAAACATTGGCCCCGGTCCTGTTTGGATCCATGAGCTAGAGTTAATTTTGGTTAGTTGGAGCTTAACTAGCCACAAAGTATCCAAACATGAGGGCTAGATTGAGCTAGTTTGCATCTAACCCACCCCAAAAAACTATCCCATCCAAGAGGTGCTTATTGAGGCTAGTTCATGTTGGGTCCACCAAAAAGTGACTTTTCTCCCTCCCTCCACCCACACCTAATGATTGAAAAGGTACATTTAATGTCATTCTAACCCTTTCATCCAAACACCTTTAGAGCTGGAGTTAGTTTAGGGCTAGAGCTAGAGTTAGAAACTAGCTCTAGCTCTAACCCTGCTAGAGTATCCAAACAGGTCCTCCTGATAGTCCTGAAAAGCACATAAAATAAGCAAAAGAAGTCATTGTTTCACCATACCACCAGTCCACCACTGTTGAGGGATGCACGCTTGCGTAAGGAACGTACCTGCACGGAATGGCATTTAGAACGTACCGACGGCCGATCCAATAGCACGAGAAAAGAAAAAAAACGCATCGCCCTCCCCTTCGCAACGCGCGAGAAAGCCGGTGTCGGCGCCACCGCTCCCCAAATCCTCGACCGCGCCCCTCCCCGGTTGCCCCTCCACATCGGTACGCCTCCTCCCCCGATCCGCTCCATCCTGCACCGGCGCCGGCGCTCCCCAAACCCTTCCATCCCGCGTCGGTGCCACCGCTCCCCAAACCCTACCGCGCCCCTTCTCTGCTCCAAGCACACCTCCTCCTCCGACCGCGCCGCACTCCTGTCTCCCCCGCTCCCCACCGCTGCCACTATCGTGATCTACCTCCGTCCCCTCGGCCCAGGCGTCGGCGGAGGTGACAGGCCCCTAGGAGGCACGCTCGACCTCGTCCCCGGTGGGAGCTTGCGGCGGCGTGCCCCGCGAGCATGACGGCCCCCATCGCGGAGGCTCGCGCGGCCGCAGCCCCTGGTGGTGGCCAGTCGGCGAGCTCGCGCGGCGAAGGTGCCCCTCCCGCATCCATTGCAATCAGCCCCTGGTGGAGAGTGCAAGGCTACCCAAACACGAAAGTGAGGTTTAGTCTGTTGAATTCCGTTCGTTTCATCTGATTTTGGGGACTTTGATTTCGTATGATTTTTTCGATTGCTAATTGCTGTCATACTGTTAGGGGTGGAAGAAGATTACAAACTGTTGGGGTACGGTGGAAAAAGATTCAGGGGAGGGGGTGTCCAAGGTTCATGAAACAAGGTGTGCATCCACTTTTTTCTCCCCACACTACCTTCAATAGCTCACTGGTAATTAGTATTTTCATGCGTATCTACATGGCGTGTGCTGCATCTTTACTAATCTCACATGCGTTTAACAGATGCTACGATGTAGCATTTTTTCTAGGCCCCACGATGAGGTGTTGTATGCAATGCTATATAAAAATTGAGCATCCTGGATAAGCATTTTGGTGGTAGTATGATCTATAAATTAAGAATGTTATAGTTCATCAGTTTTTTTGTTTCTTCTGTCTAACTGGCGAAACATTTTATTTTTTCTATAGGGGTAGTATGATCTATAATTTGAGCATGTATCTCTATAGGTTAGGGTATTATATAGCATGTTTGGCAATCTTTTGTGTGTGTCATTTTCGCAGTAGCTCATTATCATAGGCTATGGAAGAAAGTTAGGTACTATGATTAAGCATATATGTCACAAAATATAGAAATTTAGCATATCAATTAAGCAAGTTTTAACTGTGTTTTATAATTTTAGTAATCTCACAGCTTATCACTTTTTATTTACATTATTCGTAGCATCCATGGTTAATCTTTTGTTTATCATTCATTATTTATGCTGGAAATTTTTATTATGCATAATCCATTTGCATGCAGCACTGCAATATAACGAAAAAATTTCTACTACTCGTGTCTGATTGGCGATGTATATGGTGTGCTAGAGTTTTTTTAATGAAGCATATCAATTTGTCAACATTGATCACATGTTATTTTTCTCTGATGTGTTATTCTTAGCATAGGACATCGGGAACACATGTTAATTATCGGCAATTGTAGATAGGAAACAACATAGGATATGATGAAGCAATTTAGGATCACAGGGTGAAGCATTTGTAGGCCATTTAGTATGGAAAATTAGCATTCCAGTAGTATGATTTAGCAACTTTATAAAATATTTTCATTTTTCTATTTTGTAGTGCATAAGAAAATGCAATCATTTAGTGTCAAATGCCCGTGGCAACGCACGGGCACTTCGCTAGTGGGTTTTAATAATATCCAAAAACTATTCAGCACTCTAAGAAAAATACAGTGGGTTGCGCTGTAGCAGCAAAATATTTGAGTGAGCTCAGCTTCAACTTTTGTTTGATCCAAATCTAACAAACCATACAGGATGATTATCACACAATATAGTTGATAAGGTTTCCAAGAGGTAAGAATCCAGCTAAAAAAATGCCAGAGAGCCGAATATCTCAAATTTGATGGTGCATTGTCATAGTCACCCAAGAGCGAACAGACAAAATGAGTAACAAACAAAAGCAAAATATCATATGTCATCGTAAACACATATTCTCCTGCATATAGACAACGAGTAAAAGGCCCCAGATAATAACTGGACCACAACAAATCAGAGAGACGACGATGTCTCAGCGAAGAAGGACGAGGAGGAAGCAACGAGTGTACCAAAATGTCACTGGCGGCTCAGATGCCATGTTGTCTGACCACTCCCCAACGACCAGGAAACGCCGCAGACACCCCCACGGTCCCCAACCCCAATCCACCCTCTGTCGCAACGCCGATACATGGCCGAGGGCGACACGACAGGGCAAGAGAAACAAAACTATGAATTGTACAATGTCAAGGGGTGAGACCCGCACAGATCCGCAAGGGGGCTACCCAAGCGGTTGTAGGTTGATTGATGGGGGATCGGGACCTAAGAGCGTAGGTGGTAGTTCGCGGATGGAACTCGGAAATCTCGGCGAGACACGAGGGACATGGCGATTTATACTAGTTCAGGCCTCCGGAGAGTAAAACCCTACGTCCAGTGTGGTGAAATTATGCGTAGAAGGGAAGTCGACGTGCCCTTGAGGGGCGCCCCATGCCGCCTTATATTGGCTGGCGTGCCTTGGGTTACAAGTTGGTTTCCATCTATCCTACTCGGTTACAATATGGAAAGCTTATCCGAGCTAGACTATCTTGTCTTGTACACCAAGCTGTCTTTATGTCTTTGGACTCACAAGTCAGGTCGGGCAGGGTCCACAGACAAGTCGGCGGGTCTTCTGGTAGGTCGGGCCCGCCTATCGGGGACGGCTGAGACACTGGTCGGTGGGGACCCGAGGGTACCCATGTCTCACACATGCATTTTTCTTTTCCCTAACCCCTAGTTGCATGTAACACGTCCAAATGTGCGCAGGTGGGGATCTCATGGAGAAATCACTCACATAAGCCGCTCAACTTTTGCAAAAAATTAGTAGAGCGACATCCATGCGAAGAGATTAAGAAATAAGACTTGTGGGAGAGCTGGAATACAATTCAAGGATGAAGAAGTGAAGCGAATTTTCAGGTACTTGCATCACACTCCCGACTTCGGCCTTTGGTACTCCGCGTCCTCGTCTTTGGCTCTTCATGGTTTGTCGGATGCGGATTTTGCCGGGTGTCGATTGGATAGGAAGTACACCTCTGGGACTTGCCAGTTTTTGGGATCTTCTTTGGTGTCTTGGTCTTCTCGCAAACAGTCGAGTGTTGCTCAATTCACTACCAAGGTAGAGTACGTTGTCGCTGCTAGTTGTTGCTCTCAACTCCTTTGGATCACATACACCATGAGTGACTTTGGTGAGGAGTATACCCATGTCCCACTTCAGTGTGACAACACCAATGCCATAAGCGTTGCAAAGAACCCAATGCTCCATTCCAAAACCAAGCACATAGAAGTGAGGTATCATTTTCTGAGAGACAACATAGAGAAAGGAAAGATAGCTTTGATCCATGTACCCACACATGACCAACTAGCCGATATTTTCACCAAACCCCTAGACCAAGCAACTTTCACTCGTTTGCGGGGGAAGCTTGGTGTGTGTTTGATTTCTTGAGTTGGGTGTGTGGGAGCTCCTTTGTAGCATATGTATAGTTTCCTTTGTGCATTTCTTGCATTTGGCATGGCATATGTAACATGATGTATAGGCATCCTTGTATCTTAGATTGCATGCATTTTGTATCATATGCATTTTGAAGAAAAAGCTTCTCTCATATACATTGTTCACCATGATGTGCTATATATGATCGTGCGAGCTAGTTTGGTATGCTATGGTTAGTTTGGCTTAGCTCTTGATGATCTTGATCTATATCCATGGTTGATGGCTATGTTTTTTTGGAAAAATGTCACATATATGCTTTCTCATGTGTAAATACCTTTATATGATCTTGACATGTTTTAGTGGCTTGGTTATGCTTAATTTGTGGTTGGATAGCTAGTTTATTGATCATATGGGGCCAAAGACTCATTTGCCATCATGAATGTTTAGCCCTCTTGCTTTATCTTGTGGAGGGGCATAAGTTCCTTTTTGTCGCAAAGACATTTCATGTACCAATTATGAATCTGAAAATGAAATGTAAAATGCTTGGAAAATGTGCTCCCATGTCATATGTGCTGAAATTAATTTGCTTTGGGTGCTAAACCGTTGCATGATGCCTACCAATGAGAAGTCTCATATATAGAAATAGGCACATGGCTCGGTGGCTTTGACATGACATGAGGTGCTTGTGGGTGTTTGTGATGGTCTTATGATTAGAATGGCTGTCCTAGCATGAAGTTTGTATGGCTTTGCCATTTCGACATGTTTTGCTCATGTTTAGGTTTTTGCTTATGAGAGAGTAGCTTTTCGCAAAATTACTCAAATCCTTTTTAGCTTTGTCCAATGGTTGTGAAACTTGGTGATCACGTAGTTAAGGTCATTACGAACCTGTAGAGTATCTAACTTGCTCATTTGGACTTGTGTAGCCTCTTGTGATGAATTTTGTATATTTGAGAAGCTATATGTTGAAACTTTTCGCATTTTGCCTTGATTCATGCATTGTCAACAAGGGGGAGAAGTTTGTGCATGCTTTGGGCACCTGGGAGTGTTTAGAAGGTGTTGAAATTGGTTTGGGCAAATTTTGAGCAGTTTGGTGCAGGGCCGGTCTCTTGGGGTGATCTAACCGCCCCCAGGCGGTCAGTTGTGGTGCAGGCGGTCTAACCGCCCTGTGAAGGCGGTCTAACCGCCCTGGGCTTGGTGAGCAGTTTTTGCTCTTTGCTGCATTCCCGTGTTGCATTGCTGCATTGGTTCAGGGGGAGTGTGCTTTGGCTCAGGGGGAGCTTGCATATGTGCAGGGGGAGCTCTTTGTGGTGTTCGAGCTTTGGTTCGGTGGTTTGCGCTCTTTGTTTGAGCATGGTTTTGTCCAATGGTTGTGAAACTTGGTAGTCATGAAGTTGATGTCATTACGAAGCTGTAGAGTATCTAATTTGCTCATTTGGACATGTGTAGCATCTTGTGATGAATTTTGTATACTTGAGAAGCTCTAGGTTGCATATTTTCAAATTTGAGCCTTGATTCATGCATTGGCAACAAGGGGGAGAAAGAAAGGTGGAGAAAAGTTGCATTGCATCCCTAGAACCTTTCCCAAGAGTCAAGGGGGAGCTTGTGCATTTCTTTTACATTTTTAGCTTTTGGGGGTGTGGTCTACTGTACGAAATCGGCCTGACCGGTTTTGGGAACTGGCCTGACCGGTTTGTGCCCAGAGTTGGCACTTGTTCAGGGGAGTTTGCATATGTGCAGGGGGAGCTCTTGTATGCTTTGGTGGTTTGTGCTCTTTGCTTGAGCATGGTTTTGTCTCAGATGTGTCGAGCCGTTGCCCTTGCCTAATTGGTCCGAGACTTGTCTTCTTCAAGTGATCTTGCTCTTTGCCTTCTCTCGGCTTTCGATCGCTTGTTGGAGTTTCCTTTTTGTTTGTTTCTTTTCCTTTTCCTTTTCTCTGATTTAAAATGTGTGTGTTGTCAATGCACTCATCAAGGGGGGGATTGAGGACCATGTGTGGTTCGAGGACCGGTGGATGGTCGCTTCCTGGTGTGATGAGTGATTGACAACGTTGTGTGGACTAATTCTTGGCTAAGTATTGCAGGTGCAGGTTGCGGCTTGACTCGTGTTGGTGCAGGTGAAGAACAAGTGCGAAAGGTCGTTGCTAGTGAGGCCTCCAGGTGTGGAGAAGACAAGTAGGCTTCGTTCGAGGGACTCGGTGGTCAGCGGGGTTAAGTGCGGGCCGCATGGTGGCAAGAACAGCAAGATGAAGTCGGTGGACGGTTTCTTGGTTGAGCCACAAAACCAAGGTCGAGCCGGGACTTCATGGGAGCCAAGTCATGAGTGGTGATTGGCGGAGGCTACATCAAGTTCGCGGGGTTTGCGGTGGTTCACCAGAAAATCACCGGGTTACTCGGCTGAGCCACAAAGCCGAGGCCGAAGACCGGCGTGGTCGTCCGGCCAAAACCGGCCCCCGACCGATTTGGAGAACCGGTCTGACCGGTTTGGGGTCGCAGGGCGCCGGAAGCTTCGAGGCGGAGGACACGCGTTGGGATCGCAAGGCTTGCGTCGAGGCTACGCGAAGTGCGGTCGCTGGGCATCCGTCCGATGGAGAAAATCTGAAGACTTCCAAAACCGCCCTTGAGGGGCTTGTATCCCTAGTTATTAAGTAAGTGTATTTTAGACTTTCAGTTGCCTCCTATATAACCCAAGAGGTGAGAGGATGGCAGCCATCTCTTGGAACCCTAGTTCATTTTGCTTTCCTATTTCCCTTCCTATTTTCATAGGATTTCCATAGGACTAGCTTGACAGCTTCATGGTGAGATCTTGTGAGAGGGTTGGATGATCGGGCGGCAAGCTAGACCTTGTATGAACCTCCTTGGTATGTATAGATGATTCGGCGTGGTTCCTCAAGGCTTTGTTTTGTTGTTCCCGGTTGTTCTTGGTGGTGATTTTCGGAGCTCTCTCTTGGTGGTTTTCTCAGTTTGTTTTCGGGACCTTGCTCTTGGGGATTTGATGGGGGAAATTTGTGTGAACCCTTCGTGGTTCTTTTGCCTTTGATTCCCCTCCCAAATCCGCGAGTTAAGGGGCTCGATTTTGGTGTTTTCGGAGCTCTAGGGTTAGAGGTGTTCTTGAGGGTGACTTTCGATTCCTCTTGATTGAGTGGGTTTTGGGGACCGAGCTTCTAGCCAAGGGTAGCCCACGAGGTACCCCAACTATCCCCAAAATCTCACTTTGATTCGTGGAACGAATCGAGAGATCGATTGGTGGAAGGTTTGAGCTTTTCCCGCGGGCTATGTTCTTCGTGACTGTCCAGGTTAAAACCGGCCTGACCGGTTTCCTAAACCGGTCTGACTGGTTTCGCCCTGTGGGCTGTCGAGAAGGGTTTTTGAGCAAGGAAGTCTCTGTTGCGCTATGGCTTTTTTTGTTCAGATGTGGAAAGGCTCTTGAGATGTTTTGGGTCTTCGGGGAGTTTTCTGGACAAAATCGGTCTGACCGGTTTGCCAAACCGGTCTGACCAGTTTCCTCTGCCTGTGTGAGGCTAAGTTCAACAGAAGCGGTCTGACCGGTTTCAGAAACCGGCCTGACCGGTTTGGGCTGTCAGCAGCCATGTCGTGTGTGTTTCCGCTGCGTGTGTGTTGTGGCTGTTGGTTGGGTCTTGCTCCTAGGTTTAGTAGCACTTCAGTGGCTGCGTGAACTTGGCAAGAGAAGCTTGCGGAGGTGCATGAGTGAAATCGGGTTCATAGGCCGAAACCTTGAATAGAATTTTTATCGGCTCCCATTCACTCCCCCCTCTGGTTCGCCATTTCGGTCCTTCAAGTTGTGAGCAGGTACTTGCCGAGTGATAACACCATGCAACCCCTGATCCACCGAGGCCAAGTCTAGGCTTTGCTCGAGGATGAGCAAACATTTAGCTTGGGGGAGTTTGTTGACGGTCCTTACAACAAAGATTCGACCGTCAAAACCTCGGGTTCGAGAGGAGTATACAAAAAGTTTCATGCACATTTTTTATACTAATAAAGTTCCACAAGTTGTGTTGCAATTTTTGTGGATAGGTACACATTTAGGGGAGAAATGGAACCAACGTGCCACACGAGCCAGGCATGGCCGCACCACCAGGCACGGCTGGCCCTGCAGGTGCGGCTGGCCCTACCAGGTGCAACCGCACCTGCCCTATGCCACGTCCCTAGTCCCAATCAATTCCTTCCCCACGTGCACAACTTGGATGAACAAGATTGATCAAAGAAACATCGGTTTGATCGAATGGATGAAGTTGTGATCACTTGGATCAATGGGTCCACCTCTCCAGCCGATCAACCGCCACAACCGTCATTCCAAGACCATCCTGAGCGTCTCTGAGCAAAGGCGGTTCATCACACGACTTGTGGTAGGGCTAGCCGCACCTCCCAACCGCCATACCGGCCAAAACCGACGCAAGAAAGCGACCCTCAACCGCCTCAGGAGCAAGGATCAGGAGCGTCCAAGTCGAGAGGCGGTGGATCATAAGGTAGGGCGCACCTCCTTATCCGGCCGTGTTGACGCTCCTTATCCTAACCACTAGGCTGGCACAAACGGCAACGGCGACAGAAATGCTCGTTGACACTTACAAGCATCACTGCTGGGTTCACACCTCTAGTAATGGGACTAGGGGACATCTGGGGTAAAACACACGATCACAGAAAGGTCTGCAAGCGCACGGATTACCGTTGTAGCACTTCACCCGTTGGTATTCGGGTTGTCGAATTATATTTTCCCAAGGGAGGCACATCGGCAAAGATGATCGAGTAAACGGTGGAAAATAACCAAGACTTGGTAAAGAGCTATAGCGGGGGATAACAAATAAAGATATTCGGGGATAACTTGACACACACCAGGAGATCTAGATAAAAGATTAGAGAGGGTAGCGAGCTGGGAGGACAACGAGACAAGAAAGGATCCTAACACAATCTATCTATTTTTGTCAACTTTTGGTAAAGGGCTAAAGCAAAGGATAACCAAGGTAAGCTAACTCAACAAGCTCTTCTAGTGCTGCAGGGGCATGCAAAGCCGTGCCCTCAGACTGGGATGAGAAGGGAGGACTAGGACACGCTGAATCCTACCGGCCCGAACTAACGTGGTGGATTACAGAGCCCGTCCAGAGTTGTCACCTCCTTAGGGTACCACAACTATTCCGTTGCGCGGGACACCAATCTAAGACTAAGGTAAGCTCTGAACACCGTGCTCACAACGAACCAAAGAGCCTTTGCCCGGGTACTGCGAAGGAAGGTCTCTCTCTCCGGTGAAACACCAGAGATCAAGCGAAGAACGACCACAACACGATAGGGTTCAAGAGAGCTATGCTAACCAAGACTAAACTAACTTTAGTCTAAACCAAGAATAAAGCTTATAGAGCAAAGTAAAAGCTAAATGTAATTGACTCGAAAAGTAAGATAGAAAGATAACTTAACTTGTACTTGAGTCTAAACAAAGAAAGGATACAAGAGCAATACCAGAACTCTGAAGAAGACTCCTCCGGAACCCCAAGACTTGCTCGACTCGACTCTAACTCTCAAGCTACACCAATCCTACTCTAAGTGAACAAAAGATTGGAAATGAGATGCTCCAGCGATGTGTGTTCGATCCAGCGGGTGTGAGGCTCCTTTTATAGGTAAGTGAGGTTGGTTGAGCACGTGGGGCCATTTTCATAGGTGCTGCCGACCCTATGATCCACCGCGTCTTGACTAGGACGCTCCTGATCCTTGCTCCTGAGGCGGTTGAGGGTCGGTTCCTTGCATTGGTTTTGGCCGGTATGGCGGTTGGGAGGTGCAGCCGGCCCACCTCTAAGCCATGGGATGAACCGCCTTCGCTTGGTGACGCTCAGGATTGCCATGGAATGACGGTTGTGGCGGTTGGTCAACCGGAGAAGTGGACCCATTGATCCAAGTGATCACAACTTCATCCATTCGATCAAACCGACGTTTCCTTTATCAATCTTGTTCATCCAAGTTGTGCATGATAGGAAGGACTTGATTGGGACCGAGGACGTGGCACGGGGCAGGTGCAGCCGCACCTGCCAGGCCGGCCACACCTACAGGGCCGACCGTGCCTAGTTGTGTGGCCGTGCCTGGCTCGTGTGACACATTGGTTCCATTTCCCTCCTAAATGTGTACCTGTTCATAAAAATTGCAACACAACTTGTGGAACTTTATTAGTATAAAAATGTGCATGAAACTTGTTGTATACCCCCCTCGAACCCGAGGTTTTGACGGTCGGATATTTGTTGTAAGGACCGTCAACAAACTCGCCAAGCTAAACGTTTGCTCGTCATTGAGCAAAGCCTAGACTTGGCCTCAGTGGATCAGGGGTTGTGTGGTGTTATCGCTCGGCAAGTACCTGCGCACAAACTCTATGCTCTTCTTGCAAATTTGAAAAGGTTGGTACGGGAGAAGCTTAGCCTTACTTTACCCGTGGGGCTTTTAGCTTTCCACCTTGCCTTGGGGAGTTAAAAACTAGAACAGATTTTGACTTTGCATCTCTTACTCCTCTTCTTTTCTGGATCCGATCACGGAGTTTTTGAAAATTTTGCAAAGAAAGACAAGGTTACTCAGATGGTTCCCTCGATCGCTCAGGTGGTGTTTGTTACCTCACCAAAGGCTTTAAGCGGGCCTCAACTTCCTACTTCTATGGATTGTATGTGGAGCTTTGGGTAGGATAAGTATGAGGCTCACTTGTGCCACATGATATTGTTGAGCCAAAAACCGGATCCAAGAAGAAACTAGTCATGCAACTTGATCGAGATGTGCAAGTGTGTGGAATATTTTTGTGTTTTTTCTAAACAGTCCTTGCTTTAAGATTCTCCTTTTGCTTTTATTTTGGAGGGGGTCATGCTTTCTTTCTCTTTTTTCTATGCTCTTTGATTGGAGCACGCATTTTTTTCTATGCTTCTTAAACATAAATTCTTTTCTCTTTTTTTCGATGACCCCTCTCTCCTTTTGCAAGATCACAAGAAGAGAAATCTCTTTGAACTTTGGAGTATTTATTTTTGGTGGATGGATGGCATGTTTTGCGTAACTCCCAGTGTAGGAGTTAGCATGTATATGTGGGTGTACGTGATCTCGATCATGGAAGCATCAAAAGATTCTACCAAGGGTCACGACAATTTGGCAAAACTCAATGGGTCACAAGCAAGCATATGTAGAAGGTTTGATCATTGCTATCGACATATGACTTTGGTAGGTAATATAACCATTGAGGGACTTGCCTTGTTTTATTTTCAAAAAGAAATCGTCTGAGATTTCACCATACTTTGAGATAGAGCAGATCAACAATGTAGCACCATATCATACTAGTCAACAACCTAGATTTGGTCATAAGCATTTTCTTCCCACAAAGTTTTATTTCAGGCTCTTGTCTCAAAATATACCAACAAATTCAAAAAGGCATAAAGCACAAAGATATGCACTAGGTTCTTGCAAAGTTTTAACTTAGCAACCATTCACCATTTCCAAAGTGAGGGTATAAACAAGATTTCAAGCACAAGGTTGAAGCAAATATTTCTTTTATTCAAAAGAGATAAACAAGATGTAAAAGAGTAGTTTGGATGGACATACCTTCCTTGATTGAAATTGGGGTCCCCCCAAGCTAATTTTTGGCTCCCTGGTTGGCCTATCTTTATTTTGGTGATAGGACGAGCACCTGAACGCTTGTAGTGGTTGTCTTGATAGATTTGTGAAAAATCATAGGTATGGCCGTATCACATGGTACGGCCGACCCTACTAAATTTTTCTCAGGCACTCGTGTTCCCTCCTGAAAACATCCTGTACAAAAATTTTGTCGAGGGGAGGTACGACCGTACCTCTAGGTTCGGCCGTATCACCAAAATCTCCAAAACTGCTTTTCTATATCTTGTTTACTTACTGAATGCAATGATGAATACAAATTTGGAATCTAAACATGATTGATGCACGAAATAAAATGATTGAAAGGGAAATATGAGATAATTACCGATTTACCTCTCGGTGAGGACTCGTCGTTTAGAGTCTGTGAGCGGGACTCCTCCGGTTGCTCAATTGATCTTGGGCTCGTCCGATCTCGAAGTGGAAGACTCAAACGATGCTCTCTTCACTCGCCACACCTTCTTTGTTTTCTTCGGTGGTGGTGAAGTTGGTGAAGGTTTGGCGGGGGTGTTCTTGATTTCCATCTTCTTTTCCCCCTTGGCCTTGTTGATTGGCTTTGACTTCTTGGGTTGGTGGCGCCCGTTGAATGATTTTACCTTGGGTTTGGTCGGTCCCACCTTTTCTTTCTTATGTTCGGGTCGTGGCTTCTTCCACCCTCTAACTTCCTCATTTTGCACTAGGTAACATTGCTCTTCATTTGCTTGGAATCTGAATGTCATGTTCCTTCGCCCTATGCGGAATTGGATCTTCCCGGCTCCGACATCAATCCTTGCATTGACATCTCTTAGGAATGGTCACCCAAGAATGAGCGGAATTTCTTCTTGTGTGTCGAGGACCACGAAATCCGCAAAGACATACGAGCCTCTGACATTCACTAAGAGATTTTCTACTATGCCCTCTGGATATTTGATTGATGAGTCGGCAAGTTGGATTGTCATCGTCGTCGGAGAGATAGCCGGATATCCCAACTCTTCAAAAATGGCTTTAGGCATGAGATTGACACTCGCTCCAAGGTCACAAAGAGCATTCTTGATCTTTTGGTAGTAGATTGTGCATGTGATGCCCGGATAGTCATTGTCTTTCTTGAGGACCATGTGTGGTTCGAGGACCGGTGGATGGTCGCTTCCTTGTGTGATGAGTGATTGACAACGTTGTGTGGACTGATTCTTGGCGAAGTATTGCAGGTGCAGGTTGCGGCTTGACTCGTGTTGGTGCAGGTGAAGAACAAGCGCGAAAGGTCGTTGCCGGTGAGGCCTCCGGGTGTGGAGAAGACAAGTAGGCTTCGTTCGAGGGACCCGTGGCCGGCGGGGTCAAGTGCGGACCGCATGGTGGCATGAACGAGAAGATGAAGTCGTGGACGGTTTCTTGGTTGAGCCTCAAAACCAAGGTCGAGCCGGGACTACGTGGGAGCCAAGTCATGAGTGGAGATTGGCGGAGGCTACACCGAGTTCGCGGGGTTTCCGTGGTTCACCGAAAACCACCGGGTTCCTTGGTTGATCCACAAAGCCAAGACCGGAGAACCGAAGACGGAGCCGCAGGCGGCCGCGCACCGGCTCGACCGGTGGGTCTGACCGGTCTGACCGGTGGGGACCGGTCTGACCGGTGAGGAGCACCGGCTCGGCCGTGTGCGACGACGCAGTCCGAATCTTCGAAGCGGAGGACACGCGTCGGGATCGCATGGCTTGCGTCGAGGCTACGCGGGGTGCGGTTGCGGGCATCCGTCCGATGGTGAAGACATCAAGAATTCCAAATCCGCCCTTGAGGGGCTTGTATCCCTAGTTAGTAGAGAGGGGCATTTTAGACATTCGGTTGCCGCCTATATAACCCAAGAGGTGAGAGGATGGCAGCCAACTCTTGGAACCCTAGCTCATTAGTTTTCCTATTTTCCACCTATTTTCCTTAGGTTTTCTCTAGGACTAGCAAGAGAGCTTCACGGAGAGATCTTGTAGAGAGGGATGGATGATCGGGCGGCTTGCTAGACCTTGTACGAACCTTTGTTTCATGTATAGATGATTCGGCGTGGTTCCTCAAGGTTTGGATGTGTTTTCCCCGGTTGTTCTTGGTGGTGATTTTCGGAGCCCTCTCTCGGTGATTTCTTTGGGTTGTTTTCGGGGCTTTTCTCTTGGGGATTTGATGGGGGAAATTTGTGGGAACCCTTCGTGGTTCTTTGGGTTGTGATTCCCCTCCCAAATCCGTGAGAAAAGGTGCTCGATTTTGGGGTTTCTTGAGTTCTTGGGTTGGAAGTGCTTTCGGCGGGGGTTTCTTCGATTCCTCCTTTTTGGACGAGTTTTTGTGGGATTAAACTTGGCTATGAACTTCTCATGAGGTGTTCTTGATATCCCCAAAGTCTTGTTCAAGTCCGTGGAGCGATTCGGGAGATCGAGATTTGGATTTGGGGGAGTTGACCCGCGGTGCTTGTTCATCCCGAGTCGCCCGTGCTACACCGGCTCGACCGGTGCTCTTGACCGGTCTGACCGGTGCAAGCCCTTGTGGGTTTTTGCTCGGGTGAACGTCTTGGTGTGTTCGTTGTTGTCCCGTGTTGCTGCTAGTTCAAGTTTGGGTCCGTTTGGTGGTCGGTTGACCTTGTTTGGTGCCTTGGGGGCTTTCGGTCGCCACCGGTCCGACCGGTGTGTCTCACCGGCCTCGACCGGTGTAGAGCCACTTAGTGAAAGTTGCTCGGTTTCACCGGCGGGGACCGGTCGGCCCGGTGGTGCTCACCGGTCCGACCGGTGTGGGTCTCGTAGACTCGAGGTTTGGTTTTTCCGCCGCGTTTCTCGGGTCGGAAGGTTGCGTGTTGGTTCCTAGGTCCAGTGGCACTCCAGTGACTACGTGGGCTTGACCAACCTTGGTAGTGAGTCGGAGACGTGTGTTGGAAGTCGCGTTCGTCTTGTTGGAGTTTGCATCTCCTTCGAGAAGAATTTTTATCGGCTCCCATTCACTCCCCCCCCCTCTCTGGTTCGCCGTATCGGTCCTTCAAGTGGTATCAGAGCCGGTTCGGGTCTTTGTTGACTCTAACCAGTCTAAGATCCAAGGATGGCGTACCGAGAACGGGGTTCGGGTCCTCCACACTTCGATGGCAAGAACTACCGGATGTGGAGCAAGCGGATGGGTGCTTTTCTCCGCGGAAAGGGTCGGATCCTTTGGGATGTCACGGTGGACACGAGGCTATGTCCAGCGGTTGATTTCCTCGCTCCGGATCGAGGGACGCCTTCGACGCCAACAATAAGGCGGTCGACTACTTGTTTCGTGCTTTGTGTCGGCCGAGTTCGATCGGGTGCACACCGAGCACTTGGCTTGTAGGATTTGGGCGGTGTTGAAGGAGGCTCATGTTGGGAACGCCCGAGGTTCGAGGCACGGTTGTATGCGACCTACGGAGAGAGTACGAGAACTTCACTCATCTCCCCGGTGAGTCCATCGATGCCTTGTTTCGAGAGGTTCACGGTGGTGGTGAACAACATGAGGGCCAATGTGGACGTGCTCCCGTACGATGATCATGATAGAGCGGTCAAGCTCTTACACTCTTTGGATCGTACGATATGGAGCGGAAAGTTCGAGGCCATAGTCGAGTCGGAGCGGTACGATACTCGACGGTGAACGAGCCGTTCTCGAAGCTCAAGTCGGCCGAGGTGGATAGGGGCATGATCGCCAAGCTCGAGGGACCGACCGATTCCCATAGTCTTGCCCTCGTTGGTGGTTCCAAAGGAAAGATTAACTCTAACCCATCCACCAGGGATGTTCTCGTTTTCCTCTCCGATGTCTATGCCGGATGAGGAGTTTGATGACCTTGGAGAGGACGAGCCGGCGCCGTTGACGAGGCGGTTCGAGAGGCCGCACGAGAACCGCGTGAACATGAGGAGGAACACGAGGACTTGCTTCCGGTGCGGCAAGCGGGACACTTCGTCGCCGACTGCCCGGAGAAGGCCGAGAACAAGGACAGCTACAAGCACAAGCCGAGGAAGAACGACGACAAGTACCGTTCGAGGCGCGACCACAAGAGCAAGCACAAAAACAAGTACAAGAACGAGCGACGATCGAGGAAGAAGGAGGGCCGAGGCAAGGCCCGAGCGATGGTTGGAGCGAGCGACGTCGACTCCAGTTCCGCGTACTCCACCTCGAGCTCGAGCGGCCGGCGACGACGAGGGAGATCGCCGCAAGAACAAGAGGTCGTCCAAGAACCCGAGCGGGCCGAGCCGCTCGCGAGAGACGGCCTCCGCACCATGGCGTTGAGCTCCGGCGGCAAGAAGAGCACACGGAGCGACTCGGACTCCGAGTCCGACGACGAGGTGCGTGATGAGCTTCCCTTCTTGCGCCGGAGAATGAGAGACTTGGCTCTTTGCTTGATAACCGTGATGACATGCTTAGAGAGGCCAAGAAAATGAGGAAAGAGCTTAGGGCTTCACTCGAGGATGCTAGGACTAGAGTGGGTGAGCTAGAGACACAGGTGCTTGATAGCAAGCTTGAGATTGATTCGCTTAAGGCTAGCCCCGTTGTTTCGATGAGAATGATTGTGTTGATTGCTCTATTTTCCTTGCCGATCTTGCTTTGTTCAAGGAGAAGCATGCCTCAAAGTGTGAGGAACTAGATGTGCTTAGGGTTGAAGTGGGCGAGCTTAAGTCTAGACTCGCTTTGCTAGGTGCTTGCACTTCTTGCCCCGTTTTGCATGCTAAGATCGATGAGATGCATGCTTACACTAGTTCGCTCGAGGCTAAATTGAAGGAACCCATGCCTACATCTTGCTCTACCCGTGAAATGCATGCATTGAAAAATTTGGAGCTTGCACATTATGTTGACCGTTTGCGGGATGAGAATGATGATTTGAGGAAGTTGATGGGTTGGTTGTCCCGGTCACGAGCCTCGGTTGAGGATGATGATTGAGGCCTTTAAGAGGCAAGATGGTGAGGGGCTTGGGGCAAACAAGGTTGGTGAGGGAAGTGGAGAGAATATCCGGAGCCACCAAAAACCCACCACAAGAATGATTTCCCACCAAAACCTAACCATCTAAGGAACCGACTAGACACAACCCCGGCTCCACCCGTGTTTCCTACACCCACAAATGACCTACAAAAGCCTATCAAGTTTGTGAGCACTTCGGGGAAAGTGTTCTTTGGGAAGGAGAGTGAGAAGGCTAGTGGTGAGAAACCGGTGGAGGGTTTGAGTGGAGAGAAACCGAGTGAGCGACCACATCCCAAGCCAAAGCCTAAGCTTGTGAGGTTCCATTGTGGCTATTGTGGGAGAGATGGCCATAAGGAGGAGTTTTGCTTCAAGAGGAAGCGAGATGAGAGAATGGAGAAGGAGTGGGCTAACAAGGACAAGTACCACCCTTCCGATGGTGTACTTGAGCCTCGTGTGCGGATGCCCGGGGGCAAGGCGATTGTGAGGACGGTTCGGGCTTGGGGAGAGAAGAAGGTCAGAGGGGCGGTCTTCTTCGCCCGGACCACACCGGTCGGACCGGTGTGGAGCACCGGCCGACCGGTGCGGGCACAGCGGACGGATGTTCGGGTTTCGTGCTCGTACAGGTGCGAGGGTTGTTTCTGGTGGTCGTGGTTCTGGTGGTTGGGCTGGAAAGGGTGCAGGTGGTCAGTTTGCTAGGCGTTCTCCTCCTCGTGCTCAATACGGGGATTGGAGGAGTCGTGGCGGTGTGTTGGAAAGGAAGGACGTGCCACGGGCTTTCTTGCGTGGTTTTGGTCCTCCTCCAGGCAGAGAGGGGTGGTTCCCTCAGGGTGGTTACCGTGGTGGTGTTCGTGGAGGTAACTTTGGTAGGAGAGATGCTTTGGTTGGTGCTAACCCCACTTTCGAGCAAATGGCTCGGCACTGGTTTTCCTCCTTTGGTTCTAACCCCGATCTTTGAGTCGTTTGTTCGCTCACGTGCCTATTTTTGATGTACGGTGGGAGACTTGAAGAACATTTGGTTGATTGACTCCGGTTGTTCGAGGCATATGACCGGAGACAGGGGGTGGTTCTCAAGTCTCGTCCGTGGTGACGAAGAGGTACATCACCTTTGGGGACAATGGGCGTGGGCGTGTGCTTTCGAAGGTGAGATAAAAGTGAGTGACAAGATCACTGCGAGGCGTGTTGCTCTTGTTCAATCGCCGGGGTACAATTTGCTTTCGTGTCCCGGTTGTTGGATGAGGGTTTTGAGGTGTTGTTTCGGCCTGGTGGTTCTCGGATTGTGGACTCTCGAGGGGACCTTGTTTGTATGGTCGTTCCCGAGGGTCAGGTGTTTCGTGCTGATTTTTCTCAGTCTTCGGGTGTGGAGCGTTGTTTCTTGGCAGGTTCTTCGAGTGAGTTGTGGAAGTGGCATAGGAAGTTGGGTCACTTGAGCTTTGACCTTCTGTCTCGCTTGAGTAAACTCAATTTGGTCCGAGGATTGCCACGGTTGAGGCTTGAGAAAGAGTTGGTTTGTGCTCCGTGTAGGCATGCCAAGATGGTGGCCTCTTCTCACCCGCCTCTCACCGATGTGATGACTGAGCGTCCATGCGAGCTGCTCCATATGGACCTTGTTGGCCCAGCTCGTGTGCGATCTGCGGGTGGGAAGTGGTATGTCCTTGTTGTGGTGGACGACTACTCTCGGTATGCGTGGGTGTTCTTTCTCGAGGATAAGGGGGAGACGTTTGGTTTTGTTCGAGATCTAGTCTTGAGGTTGAGGAACGAGAGGCACGGAGATGTCATACGAGCTATCCGTAGTGATAATGGCTCGGAATTCAGGAACTCTCGTTTTGAAGCCTTTTGTCATGACTTGGGTCTTGAGCACCAGTTTTCGAGTCCGTATACGCCTCCCCAGAATGGTGTTGTGGAAAGGAAGAACAGGACCTTGTGCGAGATGGCTCGGACGATGCTTGATGAGCATAGGACTCCGAGGAGGTATTGGGCCGAGGCGGTGAATACCGCATGCTATGTGTCGAACGGGATATACCTCGTAGTGCACAAGAAGAAGACATGCTATGAGTTGATGCATGGCCGCACACCCAAGGTGAGTCACTTCCATGTCTTTGGTTGCAAGTGTTTCATTCGAAGAAAGGCGAGGAAGTTGGATAAGTTTGAGGCTAGGTCTGTCGATGGCATTTTCTTTGGTTATGCATCTCATTCTAGAGCATATCGTGTGCTCAATCTTGAAACTAACCAAATCGTGGAGACTTGCGAGGTAACCTTCGACGAGACGAGCCACGTAGTCGGCTTGTCTTTGAGTGTGCGGGTGATGATGAGCTTGGCGAGGAGATCTTTCGGGAGGAGGAGCATGAACATGGAGATGATGAGGATGGAGGTGCGGTGCCCCCGCCGAACATGTACCCACTACTTCGACTACGATGATGGATGGACCTTCCGCTACACCTACGACGACAAATCAAGAACGAGGAGAAGGCGATGTTGAGGGGGAGGTAGCTTCGAGGCGAGAACCTCCCCGGCGAGTTCAAGTGGATCACCCGGCTTCGAGGATCATCGGCGATATGAGTGAACGCACTACACGGTCGAGGGTTCGAAACAATTCCCATTTCGCTCATGCTGCGTTTGTTGCTTCTTTTGAGCCCAAAGACATTGGACACGCACTATCTGATCACAATTGGGTTAACTCGATGCATGAGGAGTTGGAGAACTTTGAGAGGAATCAGGTGTGGGAGTTGGTTGACCCTCCCCCGGGGTGTAAGCCGATTGGTACAAAGTGGGTGTGGAAAAACAAAGAGGGAGAGAAGGGTGAGGTTGTGAGGAACAAGTCGAGACTTGTTGCTCAAGGGTTCGATCGAAGGAGGGGATCGACTACGAGGAGACCTTTGCTCCCGTAGCCCGTTTGGAGGCGATTAGGATCCTTCTAGCCTTTTCTCGTGGCTAAAGGGTTCAAGTTGCACCAAATGGATGTGAAGAGTGCTTTCCGAATGGTGTCCTGGAGGAAGAAGTGTATGTGAGACGACCTCGGGGTTTGAGAGTGAGAAGTACCCCCACCGGTGTACAAGTTGAGGAAGGCGCCGTATGGGTTGAAGCAGGCGCCTAGAGCTTGGTATGGCGAGGTTGAGGGGGTTCTTGTTTGAGAGAGGTTTTGAGATGGGGAAGGTCGATCGGACCTTGTTTTTGCGAGGCGAGGCGGTAGATATCCCGATTGTGCGGGTGTACGTGGATGATATTGTCTTTGGTGGCTCGTCTAACTCTCTTGTTGCGAGGTTTGCGGATGATATGAGCGAGGAGTTCGAGATGAGCATGATGGGTGAGTTGCGGTTCTTCCTCGGGCTACAAATCAAGCAATCAAAGGAAGGAACATTTGTGCACCGAGGCTAAGTACACCAAGGACATTGTGAGGAAGTTCAAGATGGAGGACTCCAAGGCTATGACGACGCCGATGAGTACGACTACGGCTCTTGATGCGGACGAGGAAGGTGAACACGTGGACCGAGAAGGAGTACCGGAGCATGATCGGGTCACTCCTCTACTTGACGGCGACGAGGCCGGACATACGCTTCTCGGTGTGTCCGTGCGCTCGTTTTCAAGCGTCTCCGAGGACTTCGCATCGGCAAGCGGTGAAGAGAATTTTCGGTACTTGCGTCACACTCCCGACTTCGGCCTTTGGTACTCCGCGTCCTCCTCTTTGGCGCTTCATGGTTTTTCAGACGCGGATTTTGCCGGTGTCGGTTGGATAGGAAGTCCACTTCCGGGACTTGCCGCTTTTTGGGTTCTTCGTTGGTGTCTTGGTCTTCCCGTAAGCGGTCGAGTGTTGCTCAATCCACGACCGAGGCCGAGTATGTTGCCGCTCGCTAGTTGTTGCTCTCGGCTCCTTTGGATCACCTACACCATGAGTGACTTTGGTGAGGAGTATACCCATGTCCCACTTCGGTGTGATAGCACCGTGCCATAAGCGTTGCAAAGAACCCAGTGCTCCATTCCAAAACCAAGCACATAGAAGTGAGGTATCATTTTCTGAGAGACAACGTCGAGAAAGGAAAGATAACTTTGATCCATGTACCCACACATGACCAACTAGCCGACATTTTCACCAAACCCCTAGATCAAGCAACTTTCACTCGTTTGCGGGGGGAACTTGGTGTGTGTTTGATTTCTTGAGTTGGGTGTGTGGGGGCTTTCTTTTGCGGTGGTGTCGAGCCCGTTTTGCCTCCCCTCGAGGAGCCGGTTTTGTAGCATATGTATAGTTTTCCTTTGTGCATTTCTTGCATTTGGCATGGCATATGTAACATGATGTATAGGCATTCTTGCATCTTAGATTGCATGCACTTTGTATCATATGCATTGGTTAGGAAAAGCTTCTCTCATATACATAGTTCACCATGGAATGAGATATATGTCTTTGTGAGCTCGTTTGGTATGCTACGGTTAGTTTTGGCTTAGCTCTTGATGATCTTGATGAATAATCCATGGTTGATAGCTATACTTTTGAAAAATGTTACATGTATGCTCTCTCATGTGTAAATGCCTTTACATGCTCTTGACATGTTTTTGTGGCTTTGCTATGCTTAAATTGTGGTTGGATAGCTAGTTTATTGATCATATGGGGCCAAAGGCTCATTTGCCATCATGAATGTTTAGCCCTCTTGATTTATCTTATGGAGGAGCATAAGTTCCTTTTTGTCGCAAAGACATTTCATGTACCATTTACAAATCCGAAAATGAAATGAAAAATGCTTGGAAATGTGCTCCCATGTCATATGTGCTGAATTTAATTTGCTTTGGGTGCTAAACCGTTGCATGATGCCTACCAATGAGAAGTCTCATACATAGAAGTAGGCACATGGCTCGGTGGCTTTGACATGACATGAGGTGCTTGTGGGTGTTTGTGATGGTCTTATGGTTAGAATAGCTGTCCTAGCATGAAGTTTGTGTGGCTTTGCCATTTTTGATATGCTTTGATCATGTTTAGGACTTTGCTCATGAGAGGCAAGTTTTTCGCAAAATTGCCAAAATCCATCTTAGCTTCGTCCAATGGTTGTGAAACTTGGTGATCATGTAGTTGAGATCGATACGAAGCCGTCGAGTACCTAACTTGCTCATTTGGACATGTGTAGCATTCTTTGTTGAATTTTGCATATTTGAGAAGCTCTAGGTTGCAAGTTTTGCATTTTTGGCTTGATTCATGCATTGCCAACAAGGGGGAGAAGTTTGAGCTTGAAATGGCTTGTTGGACGCGTTTGGAAGGTTTTCAGGTGGTTTCGAGCCATTTCTGGGCTCTGTTGGGCACCGGTCTGACCGGTGGTGATGACCGGTCTGACCGGTGTGAGCTGAAATTGCTGCAGCTGCCCTGTTTTTAGCTGTTTTGCATGCATTCGTCCAGGGGGAGTTGCATTGGTTCAGGGGGAGCTTGCATGTGTGCAAGGGGAGCTCTTTGTGGTGTTCGAGCTTTGTTTCGGTGGTTTGTGCTCTTTGCTTGAGCTTTGCTTTGTCTCGGATGTGTCGAGCCGTTGCCCTTGCCTAAGGGGTCCGAGACTTGTCTTCTTCAAGTGATCTTGCTCTTTGCCTTTGTTTGGCTTTCGATCGCTTGTTGGAGTTTCTTTTTATTCGTTTCTTTTCTTTTTCTTTTCTCTCTTGTTACTTTCGTGTGGGTGTTGTCAATGCACTCATCAAGGGGGAGATTGAGGACCATGTGTGGTTCGAGGACCGGTGGATGGTCGCTTCCTTGTGTGATGAGTGATTGACAACGTTGTGTGGACTGATTCTTGGCGAAGTATTGCGAGGTGCGAGGTTGCGGCTTGACTCGTGTTGGTGCGGGTGAAGAACAAGCGCGAAAGGTCGTTGCGGTGAGGCCTCCGGGTGTGGAGAAGACAAGTAGGCTTCGTTCGAGGGACCGGTGGCCGGCGGGGGTCAAGTGCGGACCGCATGGTGGCATGAACGACAAGATGAAGTCGTGGACGGTTTCTTGGTTGAGCCTCAAAACCAAGGTCGAGCGGGACTACGTGGGAGCCAAGTCATGAGTGGAGATTGGCGGAGGCTACACCGAGTTCGCGGGGTTTCCGGTGGTTCACCGAGAAAACCACCGGGTTCCTTGGTTGATCCACAAAGCCAAGACCGGAGAACCGAAGACGGAGGCGCAAAGCGCCGCCGCACCGGTCCGACCGGTGGGTCCGACCGGTCGACCGGTGGGGACCCGGTCGGCCGGTGAGGAGCACCGGTCCGACCGTGTGCGACGACGCGGTCCGAATCTTCGAAGCGGAGGACACGCGTCGGGATCGCATGGCTTGCGTCGAGGCTACGCGGGGTGCGGTTGCCGGCATCCGTCCGATGGTGAAGACATCAAGAATTCCAAATCCGCCCTTGAGGGGCTTGTATCCCTAGTTAGTAGAGAGGGGCATTTTAGACATTCGGTTGCCGCCTATATAACCCAAGAGGTGAGAGGATGGCAGCCAACTCTTGGAACCCTAGCTCATTAGTTTTCCTATTTTCCACCTATTTTCCTTAGGTTTTCTCTAGGACTAGCAAGAGAGCTTCACGGAGAGATCTTGTAGAGAGGGATGGATGATCGGGCGGCTTGCTAGACCTTGTACGAACCTTTGTTTCATGTATAGATGATTCGGCGTGGTTCCTCAAGGTTTGGATGTGTTTTCCCCGGTTGTTCTTGGTGGTGATTTTCGGAGCCCTCTCTCGGTGATTTCTTTGGGTTGTTTTCGGGGCTTTTCTCTTGGGGATTTGATGGGGGAAATTTGTGGGAACCCTTCGTGGTTCTTTGGGTTGTGATTCCCCTCCCAAATCCGTGAGAAAAGGTGCTCGATTTTGGGGTTTCTTGAGTTCTTGGGTTGGAAGTGCTTTCGGCGGGGTTTCTTCGATTCCTCCTTTTTGGACGAGTTTTTGTGGGATTAAACTTGGCTATGAACTTCTCATGAGGTGTTCTTGATATCCCCAAAGTCTTGTTCAAGTCCGTGGAGCGATTCGGGAGATCGAGATTTGGATTTGGGGGAGTTGACCGCGGGTGCTTTGTTCATCCCGAGTCGCCCGAGCTACACCGGTCGGCCGGTGCTCTTGACCGGTCCGACCGGTGCAAGCCCTTGTGGGTTTTTGCTCGGGTGAACGTCTTGGTGTGTTCGTTGTTGTCCCGTGTTGCCGCCGGTTCAAGTTTGGGTCCGTTTGGTGGTCGGTTGACTTGTTTGGTGCCTTGGGGGCTTTCGAGTCGCCACCGGTCCGACCGGTGTGTCTCACCGGTCGGCCCGGTGTAGAGCCACTTAGTGAAAGTTGCTCGGTTTCACCCGGCGGGGACCGGTCGGCCGGTGGTGCTCACCGGTCCGACCGGTGTGGGTCCGTAGACTCGAGGTTTGGTTTTTCCGCTGCGTTTCTCGGGTCGGAAGGTTGCGTGTTGGTTCCTAGGTCCAGTGGCACTCCAGTGACTACGTGGGCTTGACCAACCTTGGTAGTGAGTCGGAGACGTGTGTTGGAAGTCGCGTTCGTCTTGTTGGAGTTTGCATCTCCTTCGAGAAGAATTTTTATCGGCTCCCATTCACTCCCCCCCTCTCTGGTTCGCCGTATCGGTCCTTCATTTCTTGTGCAAGATGGGTGATTTGTCCCGTGGGTATTGGATTTGATGTATTGGCTTCCCTACATGGTTGGGTGCATATGTCCTCCTAGATGGCTTACCTCAAGCGCTAACATGCTCTCGGGTAGGCTCAGGATTCCACCCGACTCAGAAGAAGGTAAAGAAGCAGCAAGCTGAGCAAGTTGAGTTTCGATCATTTTATTAAAGCTAAGCTGATTCTTCATGGCAGAGGTGAAAGATTCTATGGTGGAGTTAAGATTTTCAAGAACTTCCTCATTGGCGGATAGTTCATGTTTAAACTTTCATTAATTCTAGCTTGGCCAAAGACAAGATCTTTAATGGAAGGCTGATTATTGAAAGAATTAGAATAGTTACCTCCATTTTGATTGTTGAATGGGAAGTTGGTCCTCGAGTTCCACCCTTGATTGTTGAAGTTGTTGTTGCGGAACCTATTGTTGTTGCCATTGTTGATGAAGTTGGCTTCTTCCCTTGTTTCAAGACAATCATTGCCCGAATGACCCATATTACTGCAAACCTTGCATGTCATGTGTACGTCCATGATCTTGGCGGTTTCCATGTTGGTTGATGCCTCCAATTTCTTCATAAGGAGGTCCATCTTAGCGGCGATCATGTCGATTCCATCGACTTGGTGTACACCGCGGGTACGGGGTTGGAGACGATCTCCATCCCAACCTTGATTTGCCACCATCTTCTCAATTAATTCCTTAGCGGCTGGTACTTGTAGCGAGAAGAAAGCTCCTCCAACAGCTATATCTAGGTGCTCACGGGATGTACGCTTGAGCCCGTGATAGAAGGTCTGAATTAAGAACCACCTGTGCATGCCATGGTGCGGGCATGCAGTGATGTATTCCTGAAAGCATCCCCATGCTTCCAAGATACTCTCATCATTCTGCTGCTGGAAACCCGAAATTCATGCGCGGAGGGCATTGGTTTTGCCCACCGGGAAGAACTTTGCGAGAAATGCCTTTGAGCACTTATCCCATGTGTTTATGGCATCTCACTCCACATAAAACCATTGCTTCGCCTTCCCGAGCAATGAGAACGGGAATAGGCAATGACGGATGGCATCATCCGTCACTCCATGGATAGTGAAAGTCCTACACACCTCCAAAAAATGCTGAAGATGCGCATTGGCATCTTCATTCGGCTTGCCGGAGAACGGATTTGCTTGCACCATGTTGATCAATGTCAGCTTGAGTTCAAAGTTTCCATCTCCCACCGTTGTGGTTGGTCCGGTTGGGACATTGGTGTTGGATGGAGCAAAAAACTCGCGGATCGTCCTCTCGGCCATTGGAGCTGACGAGGTGTTGTCTACGGGATCGACGGTGTTTGTCTCTTGAGTCGAGAGAAACTTCTGAGGGATGATGACACGGGGTCGCACTCTCCTCACAAGTGACTTAGGATTGTTGTTAAAGTTGGATGGTAGGTCGAAACCGCTCATGCACTACTCGGCGTACACGAGAGTAGAGCAAGGGTAAACCCGCTTAAATAGCGGTTCATCGAACCTTGATAATTCTACCACGATGTTTAAACGATATCTTATGCCTATTGCCTCCCCGGCAACGGCGCCAGAAATGCTTGTTGACGCTCCTTAGCCTCACCACTAGGCTGGCACAAATGGCAACAACAACAGAAATGCTTGTTGACGCCTAAAAGCGTCGCCACCAGGTTCAGACCTCTAGTAATGGGACTACGGGACGTCTGGGGTAAAACACACGATCACAGAAATGTCCACAAGCGCACAGATTACCGTTGTAGCACTTCACCCGGTGGTATTCGAGTTGTTGATTTATATTATCCCAAGGGAGGCACAACGACAAAGATGATCGAGTAAACAATGGAGAATAACCAAGACTTGGTAAAGAGCTATAGCGGGGGATAATGAATAAAGATATTCGGGGATAACTTGACACACGCTAGGAGATCTAGATAAAAGACTAGAGATGGTAGCGAGCTGGGAGGACAACGAGACAAGAAAGGATCCTAACACAATCTATCTATTCTTGTCAACTCTAGGTAAAGAGGTAAAGTAAGGGATAACCAAGGTAAGCTATCTCAACAAGCTCTTCTAGTACTGCAGGGGCATGCAAAGTCGTGCCCTCAGATTGGGATGAGAAGGGAGGACTATGACGCGATGAAACCTACTGGCCCGAACTAATGTGGTGGACTATAGAGCCCGTCCGGAGCTGTCACCTTCTTAGGGTACCACAACTATTCTGTTGTGCGGGAAACCAATCTAAGACTAAGTTAAGCTCTGAGCACCGTGCTCACAACGAACCAAAGAACCTTTCCTCGAGTACCGCGAAGGAAGGTCTCTCTCTTCGGTGAAACACCGGAGATCAAGCGAAGAACGACCATAACACTATTGGGTTCAAGAGAGCTATGCTAACCAAGACTAAACTAACTTTAGTCTAAACCAAGAATAAAGCTTCTAGAGCAAAGTAAAAGTTGAATGTAATTGACTCGAAAAGTAAGATAGAAAGATAACTTAAATTGTACTTGAGTCTAAACAAAGAAAGGATACAAGAGCAATACCGGAACTCTGAAGAAGACTCCTCCGGAACCCCGAGACTTGCTCGACTCGACTCTAACTCCCAAGCTACATTAATCCTACTCTAAGTGAACAAATGAGTGGAAATGAGATGCTCCAGTGACGTGTGTTCGATCCAGCGGGTGTGAGGCTCCTTTTATAGGTAAGTGAGGCCGGTTGAGCGCGTTGGCCCATTTTCATAGGTGCGGCTGGATCAAGGGGTGCGGCCGGCCCTATGATCCACCGCCTCTTGACTTGGACACTCCTGATCCTTGCTCCTGAGGCGGTTGAGGGTCGGATCCTTGCGTTGATTTTGGCCGGTATGGCGGTTGGGAGGTGCGACCGGCCCTCTAGGTGCGGCCGACCCACCTCTAAGCCATGGGATGAACCGCCTTTTCTTGGTGACACTCAGGATTGCCTTGGAATGACGGTTGTGGTAGTTGGTCGGCCGGAGAAGTGGACCCATTGATCCAAGTGATCACAACTTCATCCATTCGATCAAACCGGCGTTTCCTTGATCAATCTCGTTCATCCAAGTTGTGCACGTGGGGAAGGACTTGATTGGGATCGAGGACGTGGCACAGGGTAGGTGCGGCCGCACCTGCAGGGCTGGTAGAACCTGCTAGGCCGGCCGCACTTGCAGGGCTGGCCGTGCCTGGTGGTGCGGCTGTGCCTGGCTCGTGTGGCATGTTGGTTCCATTTCCCTCCTAAATGTGTACATGTCCATAAAAATTGCAACACAACTCGCGGAACTTAATTAGTATAAAAAATGTGCATGAAACTTGTTGTATACACCTCTCGAACCCGAGGTTTTGACGGTTGGATATTTGTTGTAAGGACCGTCAACAGGCCACACCTATGAAAATGGGTCCACGCGCTCAACCAACCTCACTTACCTATAAAAGGAGCCTCACATCCACTGGATTGAACGCACAACGCTGGAGCATCTCATTTCCACTCTTTTGTTCACTTAGTGTAGGATTAATGTAGTTTGGGAGTTAGAGTCGAGTCGAGCAAGTCTTGGGGTTCTGGAGGAGTCTTCTTTAGAGTTCCAGTATTGCTCTTGTATCCTTTCTTTGTTTAGACTCAAGTACAATTCACGTTATCTTTCTATCTTACCTTTCGAGTCAATTACATTCAACTTTTACTTTTCTCTAGAAGCTTTATTCTTGGTTTAGACTAAAGTTAGTTTAGTCTTGGTTACCATAGCTCTCTTGAATCCTATAGTGTTGTGGTCGTTCTTCACTTGATCTCCCGTGTTTCACCGGAGAGAGAGACCTTCCTTCGTGATATCCGAAGAAAGGTTCTTTGGTTCGTTGTGAGCACGGTGCTCAAAGCTTACCTTAGTCTTAGATTGGTGTCCCGCGCAACGGAATAGTTGTGGTACCCTAAGCAGGTGACAGCTCCGGACGGGCTCTGTAGTCCACCACATTAGTTCGGCCGGTAGGATTCAATGTGCCGTAGTCCTCCCTTCTCATCCCAGTCTGAGGGTACGACTTTGCATGCCCCTATCGCACTAGAAGAGCTTTTCGAGTTAGCTTGCCTTGGTTATCCTTTGCTTTAGCCCTTTACCAAGAGTTGACAAGAATAGATAGATTGTGTTAGGATCCTTTCTCGTCTCGTTGTCCTCCCAGCTCGCTATCCTCTCTAGTCTTTTACCTAGATCTCCTAGCGTGTGTCAAGTTATCCCCGAATATATTTTTTGTTATCCCCCGCTATAGCTCTTTACCAAGTCTTGGTTATTCTCCACTGTTTACTCTATCATCTTTGTCGTCGTGCCTCCCTTGGGAAAATATAAATCGACAACCCGAATACCACCGGGTGAAGTGCTGCAACGGTCCGTGCGCTTGAGGATCTTTCTGTGATCGTGTGTTTTACCCTAGACGTTCCCTAGCCCCGTTACTAGAGGTGTGAACCTGGCGGTGACGCTTGTAGGCGCCAACAAGCATTTCTGTCGCCGTCGCCGTTCGTGCCAGTCTAGTGGTGAGGCTAAGGAGCGTCAACACCTTTGTGCTAGACGTCCGCAGACCTTTCGGCGCTTGGTCAATCTCGGCCTGGTCTTTCACCAGGTCTTCTTCCATCCCACCGGGCCTCACGTTGATGGGGTCTACATCGATGACTTGTGGAGAAGCCGACGTTCTGACGTCCCCTAGAGCACCTCCTGCTCCCGCCTCATCAGCGCGCGGCAGAGTCACTGTCCTTGAGTCTGTAGTCGGTGGTGGAGTCGCCCCCCTTTCATCGGCAGCTGGTGGTGGGGTCGCTGTTCTCGCATCGTCGACCAACGACTGCGCCACAACCTTAGGGTCGGGCGACCTCGTGCGGAAGGGCGAGGCCTGAGTGCCCAAGTCGTGCTGAGGCTCTGCAACTGACCTACACAAGTCCACCACACACAGACAAGAATAAACAACACGACAACAATGAGTTAAAGATATCTAGTGTTGAAGATTTTTCCTCATGACGGTCGGGACACGAAGCTTCGGCCTGAAGAACCACGACCTATTCAACACAGGCATCTTCGCCTGCGTAGCAGTGATAGCTCGCTGCGCTTTCAAACCCTGATGGAGGGCATCCTCCGTCGTCTTCTGCACCAACTCCTGCTGCCTCTTGGCAGCGGGGCTCAACGACCTCTTCACCGATCGATCTTCCACGACCGGTGGCTCCTCGATGGCTTCATCATCATCTTCTTCTTTAGACTCAACCTCCCTAGACTGAGGCATAGGAATTGCCGGCATCTCAACCGCCGGCGGAGGACTGACCTTCCTCTTCCCCCTCCTCTTCTTCTCCGCGGCCTTCATCGCGTTGACCGTAACAGCAGCCGTCATGGCTGACTGCTTCGCTACAGCTGCCTTGGTCTTGCATCAGGACTTCGCAGCACCACCAGCATCCGGGCCTGTCCCGGCGTCGCCACCGACCTCATTGTTGGTATCCTTGTCGGCCTCCACCGACGAATTGGACTCATAATACTCCAGCAGACGAGCCGCTAGAGGTTGGTACTTGTCCGACCTCAGCTTCCGCCGGTGCTACTCACCTTCGCGAAGAGGAGCCGGGCACCAAAACTAACGCTCACATTCCTGCAAGCAACCAATGACCAAAAGAGTTAACACGACGTAAATCAGCAAACAAGAATGAAACGACCTAAAACATGTCCCATGACTCACCGGGTCAGCCGGCCTCTTCGGCGAGTGTGCCTTCACGCACTTCTTGATCTTCACTTTCCTAGAATAGATCTAGGACACTTTGGCCGCCATCTCCTCCTTGGAGACCTTGCGGTTGAATTCACACGTGGGGTCCGACTGCCCCAATACTCATACGCGGGATGAACCCGGTCCTTGATCGGTTGAATCAGCAGCCGGCAAAATGACCTAGCGACTGAAGCCCCTGTCACCCCTAATTCTTCAGGTCCTTAACCAGCTCCAAGACCTCCTTCAGGTCGTCGGCATCGAGAGAAGACAGCCCCAAGTCCCATTCAGAGACCTTCACGGGCTTGTGGCCGGAACGTCGAGGAAGGGCCGACAACTGATCAGCAATACAAAGCCACTCCGACCTCCATCCAGCATTGTTGTCAGGGAGGTCGGTGTCTATCCACTCTGACTTGAGGCCCGACCTCAAGCAAAACATCACAGCCCCCATTGGCCCCGACCTTTTGCCAGTACTCATGACGCAGAAAAGATGCCTCCAAAGAAGAAAGTGAGGCGATATCCCCAGATATGCCTCACAGAAGTGGATAAAGGTCGAAACTACGGTGATGGAGTTGGGAACGAGATGTACCAGCTCCAACTTGTAGTAGTACAGAAGACCCCGAAAGAAGTCGCCCGCGGGGAGGCTGAAGCCACGCTCAAAGTACGACGCGAAGACGACCTGCTCCTTCACGTCCTTGGTCGGGAAATCCTCCCCTGCCGACGCCTTCCACTCCACCTCCGCCTTCGCTCTCAGCAGCCCGCGGTCCACCAAGGACTGGATCTTGGCCTCCGTCATCGTCGACCGCACCCACACAGTGCGTGGGTCCGGGATGGGAGCAGCCTCCGCCGCCATTTCTTCGCAAGATTTGAATTTGGATCTAAGTGAGCAAAGGGTCTTGATGTGCATGCGCAGTGGCGCACGACGCAAGGCGGTGGCGCTTGCACGCGGATGGCCAGAGCTGGTGATGGGATGGATGCCCGCGCAAGGGAAGCAAGCACGATTATGGCGGATACGGTGTGTCGGAGGTAGTAGCGACGAGAGGAGGAAGAAGACAAGTGTGGTCAACCTTGACCCGAGCCGTTCTATTTATAGGGGGTCCACCTGATCTGCCTGTTGAAGCTCCTTCCACCGTACGGTGCCCACCACAATGGATCTATTCCGGTAATTTAGCGACAAGATCACGCTGGGTTTTTAGCCAACATATTGAGCAGTGACCTAAACTCCGGGTTTAGGTTGTCTAACACAACAACGTCACCAGGTCATCCTAATGACAACATATTGATCCATACAAAGTTGATAAGCCCCCACGTCACATTAATTTAGGTCTTTGACAAATCATTTTGTCAAAACGACCAAGTACATGACAGAAGAGAGCGAACATTACACGAGACGTCCGAAGGTACACAAGTCGCATGCAACCTCACTGGATCCAGACCCGACACCAAAAGATAAACATACTACAAGACTTGGTCTACCCAGAGCAATCCTTGCGACCTACTTCGCCGATGCAAAGCACGTCGCGAGATTTCTTCTAGAACCAGGACCTTGATGGAAGCCTTGCGGGAGACAGCTGTCTCATGTCACAAGCAGCAGGGCATGCTCGGCCTCAACTATTAGAATATAGGTACGAGCTTGCTCTTCGGCATGGAATTTCGACCCCCGACGAGCACCTGATGCTCACCAGCGACGCCCAGCTGCACCTCGAGCTGGTACAACATCACCTCCAAACTCTACCTGGTACCACGCAGAGTCATGGTACAAAGAGTGGGGGTGCTGCCTACATTTTGCGAGAGTTCTTCTAGCTCCAAGCTTCTACAAGCACAACAATCTACAATCTGGTGGACGAACACATGCCCATGGCCTTGCTTCAATACTACCCTGCGGCTTCATAGCTGAACAATGCTCGGTGCTTGCCTTCTTCAGTCTCACAGTGCTATTTATAGCCAAAGGCCGACCTCGGGTAGGTGGTTGGGTGATGACATTGTCCCCACGTGGTCCAGAGGGCCTGCAGACATGTGCATGATTAAAGGCGATGACTTTATTCACTGTCTCGTGATGTCTTTGTCACTAGTGCATCAATAATGCCTGAGCCCCACCGCAGAGTCACATGGCTATAGTAACCCCCTTGATTCGTGGGCAGTTTGTCGTTTTCTAGGTGGCAAGAGAATCTCCAACCACTGTTGACCCGTGACCCTGCAGTCTACGGAACGCGACAAAACCTGACCATGTGTCAGAGGGCCCAGCGCCTAACTCAACCTCATACGACGATGACTCAATGAGCTTCTTCTATGACCCGATGTTTTTTATTTGCACCCGCTAGGCTCTGCATCCTGGTGCACCCGTTATGGCTCTGCGTGTAAACATACCTATTCCAATCAGCCTATATTTCTGTTTCCTAAGTAGAATGGCCGTAGGTTTGATTGAAGACCTTCCGGGGTAGGCGTGCCTCGCTGCTCTACCAGATCTGTCTGGGCGCCTGGAGATCAGAAGCATCATGGAGATCTACAATTTAAGTCGGGCCCCTGTGGTTGGTGTGCCTATTGCTGAGGTCATTAATACCTTAGTGCCATGGCTCTGCTGGATGGATGGCAGCTATATTGGTCATCTGGACACCAAAACGACCTCCTTGAGGTCGGCGTGCCTTAGTACCTAGGTCTTACAATACCTCGGGTATGTCTACGGCCCTTCCAACCTAGTCGGGCGCCCCGGATGCGTGACCTTCGGAGGTCGGTGTGCTCTTGTAGCCCTACCAGCCTACTCTGGACACCCAGGACTTCACGTCAGGTATGAAGGCCTCCCTGTGGGGTGCGCGCCTAATGGCCCTGCCAAGTACTTCCGGGTGCTTGGGGGCTTGTGTTTTGAGACCTTCCTGAGGTCAGTATGCCTCGAGTGGCTCTGCCAGACTCTTTGCAGCTATGCAAGATATCTGAGTGTCTCTACACTCCATACATTCAAGATTAACATCATTGTGCCAAGCTTCATCATTGACAACCTCTTCATGGTCAAGACCTTGCCGGGTATCCTCGGATACTGGGCATAGTTGATTTGAGGCCTCTTCGAGGTCGGCACGCCTACCAAGGCCTCCTCGAGGTCGGCCTTGCCAGACTCCTTGCAGCCATGTTGGGAGATCTGGGTGTCTCTACACTGCATTCGATCAAGACCATGACTAAGTTTTCTTATCCTTTTTGAGCAACAAACCAGCCATGTTGCCTGCTTCAATGCTCGGGGACTACTCTACGAGTGCGTCTTCGATGCCCTCTTGTTTTCCTCGTCGTACGGACCTGTTGGGAAACCCGTTTTTCATCACGTCGTTATTCGACCTACTTTCTCTTCTTTCTTTTTTGGATCATCATACCGGCCATCCTGCCCGCCACGATGCTCGGATACTACTCTATGAGTGCATCTTTGATGCCCTATGAATTTTTTCATCATCATTTCAATCTATGTGGAAGTTTTCTTCCTATAAATCATCACTCGACCTCGCTTCGTTCGACAAAGACTTCAAACAGGTCGGCTGCCAAGTTGATTTGCTCTTTTTTTCTTTTGGACCGATGTGCATGCTATTCAACCTGTCGATAGCTCTATGACTTCGTCTTGACCTTTCTAAGGTCGCTGCTCCTACACCTCGCTCGGGGCTTGTGAGACATGGGTACCCCTGGGTCCCCATCGACCAGGCTCACGACCGTCCCCGACAAGCGGGTCCGCCTATCAGAAGACCCGTCGACCTGTTTGTGGGCCCAATCGACCTAGTTGGCGGTCCACACGACCTCCTGAAGACCTTCCATAAGACTCCCCAGACGACCTGATTCAGCACGACCTCAAGACTTTGCGTACAAGACAAGACATCAGTGGATTTCGACCAAGGCAGATCGACGGATAATGGCAACTGTTGTAATCAACTAGACTTAGGTCTCCTGGTCATAACTGACCAGGAGTCTGGGAACCGACCTAGTCCGCTAGCCAATATAAGGTGGGCGAGGCGACCCCTTGTAATATTACGCAATCCTCAAGCAATCTACACCGACAATTGGACATAGGGTTTTACCCTCTGGAGGCCCAAACTAGTATAAACTCGTCGTGTTCTCTATGTTCCGCGTACTCGAGTGTGACCTTCTAGTTCTTAGCCTTAGATTCCACCCCACCAAACAACTAAACCACAGGGATTAACACCCCTGTGGGCTGTCTAGATCTCACCATCTGACACTCACTCCTAAGATAGGTGACAACTACAATGTCTCCAACATTGCCAAGGAAGTACTTGTGAGGATGGGACCGAATGGAGCAGCTTTTAGTGTGTTTGATTTCATTTGGGAAGAGATAATTGTGTGCTCCATGTCCACTCAAAAGAGTTTCCAATACGGCCCTTGGATATTTCAGATGATTTGTGAGGTCATCGGAGTCAACATTCTCACTGACAAGCCTCACACTTGGTACAAGCCAAACAAGGGCAACATTGAACGTCTTCTCAAGTTGGGCAAGCATGCTCCTCCTAGGCCTTCATCCTCAGCTGGGCCTTCCTCTAGTGGTCCTTCCTCTCATGAAGCTCCATCACCTCTCATGGAACATCCTCATCTAGGGGCAACCTTCCCCTCGGCAAGAAGAAAAGCATCTTCAACTTCCTCCCTCAGGGCCTCTTCGCTTGCTTCAATGTTGGGAAGCACAATGCTCAGGAGATTCGTGCCCATAGGCAATATGTGGTTGAGCAGCTCATCAAGTTGGAGACCCGTCAGAAAACTCTACTCACTCAGGCCAACATCGAACACTCTCCCGTTCGTGAGCCCATGGACTTCCCTCCTCCACCGGTCTTCTACAACCCTTGGGAGGTGTATGGTGACACTTCTATGACGTATGAAGCACCTCCGGTTGACATTGATGATGAAGACTTTGGTGGTGGTGAGATCGAAGAAGAAGAAGACTCCCCTCCGGCTGTCCACTCCCCACATGGTAGCGACAAGTGAAGGGCTTCCTCCTTTTTGGCGCTTGATGCCAAAGGGGGAGTGAGCTCACTATTGTTCATGTGGATGTGGTGTATCTCGCTTTATCACTTTATCTATCTATCTATCTTAGCTTGTGGACAGGTATGAACTTAATTGTGTGGTGTGATGAATGGTGATGTGGTGAACTAGAATCTTTTAAAATTTGTAAGACTTATTTGTGTTTGTGTGGAACCTTTATTATCTAGTGGTGATGCTATGTATTGGATGATGGTTGTTATTTGTCACTTTGTTGATTTGGATATCATGTCATATGCATCATAGTTATTAATTCACACTTATGCACTTGTGTATGCAAATTTAGAGAGAAACTTTTTCTATATGTGTGATGGGCATTTTAGGCCTCTCTAAATATCACGCACACATTTAGGGAGAGCTTCTCTCGAAATTGTAGGATACACACATCTTTATTTGAAAACGAATTGTCTTGTCATAAATCACCAAAAAAGGGTGAGACTGAAAGTGCATCTTGGCCCCTAATTGTTTTGGTGATAATGACAAACACAATTTGTGGTATCTAATTGTTGAATAAGATGTGTGCAAGATTTAATAAAGATAAAATCATGGTTTTGACCAAAGGATGGCCCCCAACTCCAAATCGGTGTTTTCAACTCAAGTCAAGCTTATATTCACTTTATTTTCAAATTTGAGTATAGGAAACACCGTACTATAAAGGGGGATGCGAATGACCGCCAAGAGAAGCTAAAAGAGCTTAAAGAGATGATCTAAGTGAGTGAGAGGAAACTTGAGCCTACATGAACACATTTTCTCTTCTTTCCTAAAAGTCTCTGCCATTGTCGGTAGTACCGATATGGGTTCTCTAGCGAGTTTTAGCCAGACCGTCGTAGTACTGACCCTGGGTCGGTAGTACCGATATGGCCTCACTGTTTAATTTCTCGGCACCCCTTGGTAGTACCGACCCGGGGTTGGAAGTACCGAGGGTCCCGATTCTGCACAGTAACAACTAGTTTTTGAGGGCTAGTATTTATACCCCACTTTATCTCTCTCATTTGTTGCTGACCTACCACGGGACAAACACTCACTTGAGCATTCACTCCACTTCTCCCCTCCCTACTAGAGCCAAGACTTGATTCCTTTGAGCTAGGGTTTGGTTGGAGGAGTAATTCTTGTGTGAGATTGAGAAGCTTTGAGCGCCCCTTTGATTCCCCTCATCTCAAGAGTGAGGACCATGTGTGGTTCAAGGACCGGTGGATGGTTGCTTTCTTGTGTGATGAGTGATTGACAACGTTGTGTGGACTGATTCTTGGCTAAGTATTGCAGGTGCAGGTTGCGGCTTGACTGGTGTTGGTGCAGGTGAAGAACAAGCGCGAAAGGTCGTCGCCGGTGAGGCCTCCAGGTGTGGAGAAGACAAGTAGGCTTTGTTTGAGGGACCTGGTGGCCAGCGGGCTCAAGTGCGGGCCGCATGGTGGCATGAACAACAAGATGAATTCATGGACGGTTTCTTGGTTGAGCCTCAAAACCAAGGTCGAGCCGGGACTACGTGGGAGCCAAGTCATGAGTGGAGATTGGCGGAGGCTACACCGAGTTCGCGGGGTTTCCGGTGGTTCACCAGAAAACCACTGGGTTCCTTGGTTGATCTACAAAGCCAAGACTGAAGAACCGAAGACGGTGCTATAGCAGTGCTAGACCGGTCTGACCGGTGGGTCTGACCGGTCTGACCGGTGAGGAGCACCGGTCTGACCGGTGTGTGTTGACGGATAAAAGACGTATCCCTCTACGATCCGCAAGCGTACGGACCCCACACCTTTTTCACCACGGGATTCCCAAGGTTCTTGTCAATCCGCGGAGCAAGGGGATTACAAGCGTTCGATCAACAACGACACACTAGCTACTAAAACCTTAACTACTATTATACTAAAAAAACACTAAACTACACTAGAGAGAATGACAAACGATCAAGATAAAAGACACTCGCCCACGGGTCTACGATACTAGAGCATGCAATCGCTTAAAGACATGAAAAACCAACCTAATCTATCGGGGTTGTGACCACGGTTTCGCCCTTTCCCTCCTCTCGTACTGTCACTACGCGAAGGTATTCATGACTAGACCTTTGATGGACACGGCGTATTGAATGGATCCAAGGAAGCGTTGAGGCCTTACTCCCCTTATGGCATGGTTGCAAACCTTAAGCATTAAAGTATATTCAACACAAGATGATAGATAGATAATCCGACAAGGTGCGATTACATCTCAAGATCGATTACAACCCATGGACGAATGAGAAGATTACCCCATCAAGGTGCTGATCATGGCACAGTTGATCATGGTTTCCCTTCCGCCGGTGTCTTCCTTCTTCTCCACGAGAGGGTGCTTCCTTCGAGGTGGTTGATCTCCCGCCGGAGATCCTCCTCCTCTCTCTCTAGCTTGTGGATGGCCTTCTGGTGCGAATGACTCCTCCTCTCGGTGTTGGCGGCGCCTCGGGGGTTTTAGGGTTGAAGATCCTTCGAGGGCAAGGAAAACGGGACCGAACCGGTGCCGGAAGTGGGCTGGGCCGGCCGGCCCAGGCCCAATTCGGCCCGGTTCGGTCGCCCCTTTTGCTCCGTGGGTCCTCGTGCACTTATGTACTTTGCCCCCTCCACTTGCACGATTTTGATGCTGTTATCCTCGCGTCCAAGATGGAGGCTCTCTTTGCATGAAGTTTGATCTTTTACGCTTCAATCCTCGGGGGTGTTCCTCGTAGCACTTCGGTCCTCGCCACCATTGGAAGTGATTTCAGCAAGCTCATGAACACAAACAAGACTCCATGAATGCTCCTTTGAACTTGTTGCGAATCCGTCCTTTATGTCCATGTTTTCCTACATAAACACAACACTTCCAAATGCATGCACAAAGATGAACTTGTTATATGATTAGTGTGCCTAGTGGCGGGTTAGTTCCATAATCAAATCCAAACCAAAGTGTAATGAACATGCTAGGTGCACCAAAATACACCGTCAACATCTCCCCCACACTTAGCTCTTGCTCGTCCTCGAGCAAGTACTCGTAAAAGAATTTCGTCCAAGGTGTGTAATCGTGTATCATTAATCCTCCTTCACAAGTTAGTCAATCTTTTCTTCTTTAATACATAAACACAAAGTAATGATAATCAAACATAAACATGGGCGTTTAGAACTTTTACCACGTCAAGTTTTACCCCACAACTCAAACTCTTCACTCGAAGTCTTCAATTTCAGCCATGCTTACTTCTTTGCTTCCATCGGAGGGTTTTTATGATTTTTAAAACAAAAATTCCTGCAACAAGTATTAGACAAAAACCTTTCTCCAAGCTCTCTCAAGTCACTCATATAAAGTGGCTATCCTAACCAAATTTTATAAAACTCTCACCTCCCATTAATCTCTCATATATCATGTAAAGTGGAGCTATAGGTAGGGCTAGCGCAATCAACACAAGTATTGTCAAACTAAGAACTTCCTCTAATGGTTGTCTACCTTTCAAAGCCAATGATCATGAGAATTAACCATATGTAAGGATATCAAGGATGAGAAGATTTAGAATGGTGGACATGTGCAAGGGCAAAAGAAAATTGTGACTACAAGGCACCGATGATGTCCTCGTTGTCGAATTGCACATGGTTGGAAATAGAGTAAAAGTTTCGTCTCACAATTAGCGATGGCAACGGGGACATCCCCGCCGGGGATCTGCAGAACGTTTTGCCCCCCGAGGACGCAAAAGCTCCCCGTTCTCGTCCCCGTCCCCGCTCGCGGGGGATGATTTTCCCCCGTCCCCGTCCCCGAGCGGGGATCACGTACCCGACGGGGACCCGACCCCGACAACAAATATCGAAGAACTCAAGCGCAGACCGCGGAAGGAGAAAAAATTCGATAATAGCTGATTACTTCCAGGGATCGCAACCCGCAAAAAATATATGCTCAAGAATTTGAGAAGCGGAAAAATGATCAACAAAAAAGAATCTTGTAACATCGGCTAAATAGATTACATGTCAGAGCAAGATCTAGAAAAATATTGCAACTAATCTAGCAATAATTGAACCAACACCATTGGTGCTACACTGCAAATCTCTGAATCGAACAGATGCCAGAGGCCCAGAGCCACAAACATCTTGATGTTGACTTGCCTGCAGACGACCTTAGCAGAGCATAGAAGAAAGAAAGATTGAGTGCCCGGCTGGTTGCAAGAGCTGAGAAGAGCAGAGCCACCTCCGTCGGGAGAGGAGCTCTTCCTGCTGGTTGCGGTCCCCCGGCTGCCCTGAGGCCTTGCTCGCCTGCCGACGGCTGAAGGGGCCTCCGCGCGCTGCTGAGTGCTGATGGCCTTAGGATCGCGTGCCGCCGGCGGCCCCCGGCCCACGTGTCGATGCGGTGCCCCTTGGCTTGCGCGCGTCGCCGCCGGCACTTGGCCCCGCGCACCGCCGCGGTGCCCCCTAGCTTGCTCGTGCCGCCGCCGTGCCCCCTGGCCTGTAAGCTGCGGGAAAAGAAAGAGGCGGCCGGAGGCGAGGAGAAGATGAGTGTTGTTAGGGTTTCCCAGCTGTATTATACTCTCTTTAAGGGCTTGGGCTTCAATGTTTAGATGGGCTTCTTTCAGCCTGTATGCATAAACATGCATACACGGGATCCCCGTCGGGGAACGGGGACGGGGACGAGCAGAACGTTAAGAGCCCCGCTTCACCCAACGGGGATCACATTTGGTATGCTAAGATCCCCGCGGGGATTAAAAATCTCCTAGTTACATCCCCTAATGGAGGAATTCCCCATCGGGGATCGGGTATCGGGGCCCCATTGCCATCCCTACTCACAATCAACGTGACACCCTTCCTTACACTTTATTTTTTTCTTTTCTTTCACTTGATCCATCCCTCTCATATCTTCATTGCTACCTCATCTTTTCCTCTTTTTCTTTTTCTGCTTTCATTCACATATGATTTTTCTTTCTTTCTTTCTTTTCCATACATACTTTTTCTCTTTATTTTTCTCTCTCTTGACAACTTTTCAAATCTTTCAATTCTCTCTTTCCTCGCATGCGTACAATCTGAAATTTTAAATAAATCATGCTAGAGACGAGACGAAACTTTGAAAATAGGTTGTGTTCAAGGAATACGATGTACAAAAGAGATGTATAGGGTTGGGTATGGAATCCAGTGATACTCATGACTTTCGTTATGAAAGTCATGTACTGAATATATGACGAGGCTAGCAACAAAAGATAAGCACAAGGACATGATCATTGCTCGAAATTAAAACTCACCAAGAGAGAAGGGTCCTAGCCTAACTCATCGTGCTAATCACACTTATGGTGGAGCGAAAAAAATAAACTTGGCTTTGGATAGGAATTTTTTCTTACTCTGAACTTGGAAAAAGAGGTTTTGCTAACCTTTATTACAAGGGTTTTAAAATAATTTTCAGAACTGAAATCCTCCAATTTTTAGCATCGAACATAGCACAACTAACATGTGAAGCTCAAGATCGAAGTGCGGTATGGGTACTTTAAGTAGTAGCGATTCCACTAAGCACCACGGTAAACGATTTTCAAACCACATACTTGTGTTCATATATTCGAAGATTAAACAAACAAGTAAATAAAGATAAACAATACATAAAACATAAAGATATATAAAGACTCTTTTTATTTGGTTTTCTTGACTCAACACTAATTTAAGACACTTGCAAAAATTTTAAAACACACTCAAAAACTAAAGACTCATTAAAACACTAAGACTCTCACACGAAGATTAAACCGAACCTAAACTTGAAGTTCAAAGGCTAAGGCTAGCGAGCTAGCTTTCCCCCACACTTAAAACATACGACGTCCTCGTCGTATCTTACAAAAATCCTAAGGGGAAAACTAGATCTAGTGGTACTTCAAGCAAGTTTTGCACCACTTGCCTCTCATGTTTCCAACCATGCCGAAAAGTTTGCGCACGTTGCGGTTAAGGAACTTGTAGTCATCTTCAACTACGCGCTCCAAGTCCTCCATACGCTGCTTCATCGCTTCCATGGCTTGGAGACATTCGTCGGCCGACGTGTAGAGATCCGCGATGGATTGACGGCAAACTCGACAACACACCGGATGCAATCCGAAGGGGTCGTCGTCGCCATAATCTCCACCGTTGTCACCACCGTCGTCGCCACCTCCATTGTCGTTGCCTTCCCCACCGTCGTTGCCATCGCCGTTGGGGCCTTCGGGAGTCCTTTCATTGGGCTGCTCATCCCAATCATCATCATCTCTACCGGCAGCCGCCCACGAGCTCGGGCTACGATCGTCGGAGTAGTCGCTATCCCCATAATCCTTAGGCTCCGGCGACACCTCCCTGTAATCTTTGCGCTTGATGCCTTGGAGGCGTGCCGACCTTCGGACGGGTGTAGGGACCTTCTCTCCTTCGACGGGGTTGCGAGATGCAAGAGCTCCGGTCGGGACACGTCCTCCGCAACGGATGCGTGCGGTCCTCTTGACGGGTAGCTTGAGCTCGCATCGCATCGCCTCCTCCATCGATGGCTTCTTGGCTTCTAGCTTCAACTCTACGCTTCTTGGAGGCACAATGGCTGCTACAAGGGTGCAACACATTGCTTGAAAGGTTTGATTCTCGAGCTCCCAATTCGGCCAAATAAATAGTCCCGAGAGAAAAGCCCCGGGAACCTTATTTTCCTTTTTTACACTTCCCTTAAAATTTTCCGACCAAACAAGGAAGTCAAAAAGGAGCAATTCGAGCGAAGTCGGCGTCATCGGGCGTCGGGCCCCTCGGGCCGGTCCGCTGGGCCGGCCGGCCCACCCCCGCCTCGGGGGGCGGGCCGGTCCGGGTTTTTGCACACCGCCCTATTTTTTCTTCCTTAGCCCACGGGAAAAAGTTGGCCCGGTAAATCTTCGCGAAAAACTCCGAAAACTAAAAGAAAAATTATTTACGAGTTGATGCCTTGTTTTTCGTCCTAGGCGGGACGTTCGGGCTCTTCCTCCATGGTGAAGACATCAACATGGTGAAGGGGGACGACATCGGGTTCGTAGTAAACCTTAAGCCGCTGTCCATTCACCACAAATTGATCGCCGTTTATATCCATAATGGTTACCACTCCGTTGGAGAACACCGAATGCACAACATAAGGTCCGTCCCACTTGCTTTGCAATTTCCCCTTTCCGAAGGTTTTAAACCTCGAATTGTAGAGGAGGACCTTATCTCCTTCTTTAAATTCTTTTTTCTTCAATCTTTTATCATACCACCTTTTGATTCTCTCCTTGTATATGCTTGCGTTTTCATATGCTTTAAACCTCAACTCCTCTAGCTCGCTTATTTGAATTCTTCGTTTCACAACCGCGGCATCGAGATCAAGGTTCATCTCTTTAATCGCCCAATAGGCTTTATGTTCCAACTCAACTGGAAGGTGGCAAGCTTTTCCATAGACGAATTGATAAGGGGTCATACCTATCGGTGTTTTAAACGCCGTTCGATAAGCCCATAAAGCTCCGTCTAATTTCTTTGACCAATCCTTGCCTCCCTTCTCTATGGTCTTGTTGAGTATGCTTTTTAATTGCCTATTTGACGTCTCCGCTTGTCCGTTGGTTTGTGGGTGATAGGCCGTGGAGACCCTATGCTCAATTCCCAACTTGGACAAGCACTTTTTGAAGTTCTTCCCGGTGAAATGAGTTCCTCCATCACTTATCAAGATTCTCGGTGTACCGAAACGGGGAAAAATCACGTTCTTGATCATAGTGATGGACTCCTCCGTGGAAGCTTTTCGACATGGTATAGCCTCTACCCACTTGGATACATAATCAACCATAACAAGTATATACTCGAATCCAAAAGAGTTTTTAAAAGGCCCCATGAAGTCTATGCCCCATACATCGAATATGTCGATTTGCAAGTTGTATTTCAAAGGCATAGAATTTCTTTGAGAGATGTTTCCGGTTCTTTGGCATTCGGGGCATGACGCAACATATCTTTTAGTATCTTCATGCATCTCCGGCCAATAGAATCCGCTCGACCATACTTTTGCTTCGGTTCGAAAATGGCTATAGTGTCCACCGTACTCCGCCGAGTGGCACTTCCTTAGAATCTCAACCCTCTCTTCCCTTGGCACACATCTTCTCATTACTCCATCATTGCCAAGTTTGAAGAGGTATGGTGCATCCCAAAAATATTTCTTACTTTCGCAGATTATCTTCCTTTGAGTGTTTTTATCTAGATGATCGAGGGGCATCTTTCGAATTGCTCGAATGATGTCGATCATCCAAGTATCTTTATCAAGCACTCTATAGAGGTGGTCATCTCTCATCTTATCTTCTATGGGCTCTTTATCATCTTGTCCACGATTCATCCTAGACAAATGATCGACCACAACATTTTCCACCCCCTTTTTATCACGAATTTCAACATCAAACTCTTGGAGAAGAAGGATCCAACGAATCAAACGTGGTTTAGCTTCCTTCTTAGCCAAGAGATACTTGATAGCTGCGTGATCGGTGTAAACAATGACTTTCGAGTTCACGATGTAAGATCAGAATTTTTCGAAAGCGAATACCACCGCTAGCAACTCTTTTTCCGTAGTGGCGTAATTTAATTGTGCCCCACTAAGAGTTTTGCTAGCGTATTAAACGGCGTGAACTCGGCCTTCCTTTCTTTGTCCCAAGACCGCGCCTACGGCGTAGTCACTTGCGTCACACATGATCTCGAAAGGTTGGCTCCAATCCGGAGGTTGGATGATGGGAGCACTCACCAACGCATTTTTCAAGGTCCGGAATGCCGCTAGACACTTCTCATCAAAGTCGAAAGCCACATCCTTTTGAAAAAGGTGCGTTAAAGGCTTAGTGATCTTCGAGAAGTCCTTTATAAATCTTCTATAGAATCCGGCATGGCCTAGAAAGCTCCTTAAGGACTTAACATCCGTAGGAGGTGGGAGTTGCTCAACCGTCTCTACCTTAGCCTTGTCCACTTCAATTCCTCTCTCGGATATAACATGTCCGAGCACTATGCCTTGCTTAACCATGAAGTGGCACTTTTGCCAAATTTAAAACCAAATCTACCTCCACACACCTTGTAAGGACCTTTTCTAAATTTGCTAAGCAATCCATGAACGTCTTCCCGTAAACGGAAAAATCATCCATAAACACTTCAACAATTTCTTCGATGAATTCCGAAAACACGGCCATCATGCAACGTTGAAAAGAGGCCGGAGCGTTGCATAGGCCAAAGGGCATCCTCCTATATGCAAACGTTCCGTAAGGACACGTAAACGTTGTCTTATGTTGATCTTCCGGGTGAATAGGAATTTGCATGAACCCCGAGTATCCATCGAGAAAGCAAAAATAAGCGTGGTTTGCTAACCTCTCGAGCATCTCGTCTATGAACGGTAGGGGGAAGTGATCTTTCTTCGTCGCTTTGTTAAGCTTACGATAATCGATACACATCCGCCACCCGGTCATGGTTCTTTGCGGTATCAACTCGTTCTTCTCATTCTTCACCACGGTCAAACCTCCTTTCTTCGGTACACAATGTACCGGGCTCACCCATTCGCTATGCGGAACCGGGTAGATGATTCCGGCATCAAGTAACTTGATAACCTCTTTCTTTACTACCTCTCGCATGGCATGGGTTAGCCTCCTTTGATGGTCCACTACAGGCTTACATTGGTCTTCCATTGGTATACGATGAGTGCAAAAGGCTGGGCTAATACCTTTGAGATCATTAATCGAATATCCAATCACCTTCCTATGTTTTTTTAATAAAATCAGCAACGCTTCATTTTCTTCGGGACTCAACTCGTCGCTCACAATGACTGGATAAGTTTTGTCTGGGTCCAAAAATTCATATTTTAATCCCTTGGGCAAAGGTTTAAGGTCTACCTCGGGCACTTGTGGCTCCTCGGGTTTGATTTCTCCTATGTCTTCGAATTTCTCTTCCTCCATACTACCATCGTGCGGCTCTAAGCCTTTTGTTGCTTCCTCTAGTTCTTCATCTTGTTGATTACTAATTTGATTTTCCATTGCTCTTTGCAGCGGGTCTCTAAGGGTTTCAACAAAACAAAGACTATCTATCTCTTCTACTTCTTCATCTTCGGGAGGAAAAGGAGTAAGGTGTTTAGAAGCACGAAGAAAGTTATATGTGTACTTTGTTCCATTAAGGTTCATTGTTACTTTGCCTTCTCCGGCATCTAACACGGCATCAACCAACTTAAGAAAAGGCCTACCTAAGATTATATGATTAGAATTACTATGGTAAGCATCAATAACAAAGAAATCGGTTGGTATGCAGTTTCTAGAGATTTTTACTTTCATGTTGCAAGCAATACCTAGAGGTTTGATAGTTCTACCATCTCCCATAATTAATTTCGTTGATGTTGGAGCTAAGTCTAGGTTGTGGTATTGAACTTTATCGTAAATTTTAGAAGATAGAACACTTACTTGGGCTCCGATATCGCATAAAGCTTTGCATTGAACTCCGTTGATCTCGCAACTCAAGTGCGGCATCATCTTCTCTTCTTCTTCGGATCCTATCGAGTAAATTTCAGCGAGGCGAGCGTATGGTGATGCTTCGGGCTTGATCCCCATGATTCTCTTCACCTCGGCAACATGTTCCGGATCCACCACGTCATCTCCAAAGAGCTTTTCAAAAATCTCACCGGTGGTTTCGAGGTCGTATGAATTTTCAGCTTTCTTCTCCGGTGGGAAATCCACTTCCAATGCTCTTGCCATCCCCTTTTGATTAGGGAACGGTCTTCTCTTGTCGAATACTTCTCCGTAATCAATAGGAACCCAATCCATTGCTTCGAACTCCCTTAGTGGCTTCGCGCTTGACATGCTTCTCTTGTTCGTCTCATTTGGTGCGGCGAAGTTGACGTTTGGTGTAGTTCTTGACTTGATGTGTTCTTGTTCAAGCTTTTCCATGATTGGCTCCTCTTTTGTGACTTCCGGGATTGCCTTTTTAGAAAAATCAGCAAGCTTCTTCTTCCTTGAGTTGAATTCCGGCTCTTCCGCAAGTCTTGTTTCCCAATCTCTTCGCATGGCAGCCGCTTTACTAACTTTTTGTAGAAGTTGGGCAGCTTCCGTGAGTGTTTTCTCCATGAGATCCCCACCTGCACACATTTCGACGTGTCGCATGCAACTAGGGGTTAGGGAAAAGAAAAATGTATGCAAGAGTACGTCACCGGTGAAACCGAGTTTTGGTCCTTGTTCGATTAATTCATTAAACCTATCCCAGGCTTGGTCTATCCCTTCCTCTTCTCCTTGCATGAAAGTGATCACTTGCCTCCTTAGATGTTGAACCTTGCTAATTGGAAAGAACTTCTCGCAAAACTTCTTTGTCAACTTGTTCCAATTGCCCTCAACTTCAAAGGATGCAACCGAATACCATGTCTGTGCTTTGCCGGCAAGTGAGTAGGGAAAGAGATTCCATTTGAACCATTCATCGGGAACTCCTTCTTGACGCACCGTGTTGCATATTGTCGTGAAATCCCTTATGTGTCTATATGGGTTCTCCGTAACCATCCCTTCAAATGGGTTTTCCGCCACCATCTTGATGATCTTGGATTTAATTTCATACTTGGTCGCTTCGAGCTTCGAATCCGACTCTTGTACTTTTATGTCTTCACATCGAGGGCTAGCGTAATCCCTTAATGATTTCTCCGGTTCTTCCACGGGTTGATTAACGAACTCCATCTAGACAATAAGATAAAAACAAAAACAAAAACGAAACAAGTGTTTTTCTGGATAATATATGTTAGATATAGCAAATAAAAGATAAACTAAATATAAAACTAAGTTAGATGCAAATCAAACGATGTAAACTAACTTGCTCCCCGGCAACGGCGCCAGAAAAAGGGGCTTGTTGACGGATAAAAGATGTATCCCTCTACGATCCGCAAGCGTACGGACCCCACACCTTTTTCACCACGGGATTCCCAAGGTTCTTGTCAATCCGCGGAGCAAGGGGATTACAAGCGTTCGATCAACAACGACACACTAGCTACTAAAACCCTAACTATTATTATACTAAAAAAACACTAAACTACACTAGAGAGAATGATAAACGATCAAGATAGAAGACACTCGCCCACGGGTCTACGATACTAGAGCATGCAATCGCTTAAAGACATGAAAAACCAATCTAATCTATCGGGGTTGTGACCACGGTTTCGCCCTTTCCCTCCTCTCGTACTGTCACTACGCGAAGGTATTCATGACTAGACCTTTGATGGACACGGCGTATTGAATGGATCCAAGGAAGCATTGAGGCCTTACTCCCCTTACGGCATGGTTGCAAACCTTAAGCATTAAAGTATATTCAACACAAGATGATAGATAGATAATCCGACAAGGTGCGATTACATCTCAAGATCGACTACAACCCATGGACGAATGAGAAGACTACCCCATCAAGGTGCTGATCATGGCACCGTTGATCATGGTTTCCCTTCCGCCGGTGTCTTCCTTCTTCTCCACGAGAGGGTGCTTCCTTCGAGGTGGTTGATCTCCCGCCGGAGATCCTCCTCCTCTCTCTAGCTTGTGGATGGCCTTCTGGTGCGAATGACTCCTCCTCTCGGTGTTGGCGGCGCCTCGGGGGTTTTAGGGTTGAAGATCCTTCGAGGGCAAGGAAAACGGGACCGAACCGGTGCCGGAAGTGGGCTGGGCCGGCCGGCCTGGGCCGGCCGGCCCGAGCCCACCGGCCCAGTTCGGTCGCCCCTTTTGCTCCGTGGGTCCTCGTGCACTTATGTACTTTGCCCCCTCCACTTGCACGATTTTGATGCTGTTATCCTCACGTGCAAGATGGAGGCTCTCTTTGCATGAAGTTTGATCTTTTACGTTCAATCCTCGGGGGTGTTCCTCGTAGCACTTCGGTCCTCGCCACCATTGGAAGTGATTTCAGCAAGCTCATGAACACGAACAAGACTCCATGAATGCTCCTTTGAACTTGTTGCGAATCCGTCCTTTATGTCCATGTTTTCCTACATAAACACAACACTTCCAAATGCATGCACAAAGATGAACTTGTTATATGATTAGTGTGCCTAGTGGCGGGTTAGTTCCATAATCAAATCCAAACCAAAGTGTAATGAACATGCTAGGTGCACCAAAATACACCATCAACAGTGTGCGACAACGCAGTCCGGAATCTTCGAAGCGAAGGACACGCGTCGGGATCGCAAGGCTTGCGTCGAGGCTAAGCAGGTTGCGGCGCCGGGCATCCGTCCGATGGAGAAAGCTTGAAAACTTCCAAAACCGCCCTTGAGGGGCTTGTATCCGTAGTTGGTAGGAAAGGGTATTTTAGACTTTCGGCTGTCTCCATATAACCCAAGAGGTGAGAGGATGACAGCCAACTCTCTTGGAACCCTAGTTCATTTGCATTCCTGTTTTCCCTTCCTATTTTCTTAGGATTTCCATAGGACTAGCTTGAGAGCTTCATGGTGAGATCTTGTGAGAGGGTTGGATGATCGAGCGACAAGCTAGACCTTGTATGAACCTTTGTGGTATGTATAGATGATTCGACGTGGTTCCTCAAGGCCTTGTTGTGTTGTTCCCGGTTGACCTTGGTGGTGATTTTCGGATCCCTTTCTTGGTGTTTTTCTTGGGTTGTTATCGGGACCTTTCTCTTGGGGATTTGATGGGGGAAATTTGTGGGAACCTTTCGTGGTTCTTTGGGCTGTGATTCCCCTCCCAAATCCGTGAGTAAAGGGGCTCGATTTTGGGGTTTTCCGAGTTCTAGGGTTAGAGGTGTTCTTGGCGGGATTTCTTCGATTCCTCCTTTTTGGAAAAGTTTTGGTGGGATTAAACTTGGCTATGGACTCCTCATGAGGTGTTCCTATTATTCCCAAAGTCTTGTTCAAGTCCGTGGAGTGATTCGGGAGATCGAGGTTTGGATTTGGGGGAGTTGACCCGCGGGGGCTGTTCATCCCGAGCTGCCCAGGCTACACCGGTCTGGCCGGTGCTCTTGACCGGTCTGACCGGTGCAACCCTTGGTGGGTTTTTGCTCGGGTGAACGTCTGGGTGTGTTTGTTGTTGTCCTGTGTTGCTGCTGTTTCGAGTTTGGGTCAGTTTGGAGGTCGGTAGGCCTGTTTGGTGATTTGGGGGCTTTCAGGCTTGGACCGGTCTGACCGGTGTGTTACACCGGCCTGACCGGTGTGAAGCCACTTAGTGGAAGTTGCCAACTCTCACCAACAGGGACCGGTCTGACTGGTGGTGCTCACCGGTCTGACCGGTGTTGGTCTGTAGACTCGAGGTTTGGTGTTCCGCTGCGTTCTCAATTCGAAAGGTTTTGTGTTAGTTCCTAGGTCCAGTGGCACTCCAGTGGTTATGTGGGCTTGGCCAATTTGGGTAGTGAGTCGGAGACGTGTGTTGGAAGCCGTGTTTATCTTGTTGGAGTTCCCATCTCCTTTGAGAAGAATTTTTATCGACTCCCATTCACTCCCCCCTCTCTGGTTTGCCTAATCGGTCCTTCTAGTGGTATCAGAGCCGGTTCGGGTCTTTATTGACTCTAACCAGTCTAAGATCCAAGGATGGCGTACCAGGAACGGGGTTCGGGTCCTCCACACTTCGATGGTAAGAACTAGCAGATGTGGAGTAAGCGAATGGCTGCACTTCTCCGAGGAAAGGGTCAGATCCTTTGGGATGTCACAGTGGACACAGCCTATGTCCAGCCGATGAACTTTCTTGCTGAAGGATCGAGGGACATGTTCAACGCCAACAATAAGGCGGTCGACTACTTGTTTCGTGCTTTGTGTCAGCCTGAGTTCGATCGGGTGCACACCGAGCACTTGGCTTGTAGAATCTAGTTGGTGTTGAAGGAGGCTCATGTTGGGAATGCCCAGGTTCAGGCTCGGATGTATGCGACCTACCGGAGAGAGTGCGAGAACTTCACTCATCTCCCCGGTGAGTACATCGATGCCTTGTTTCAGAGGTTCACGGTGGTTGTGAACAACATGAGGGCCAATGTGGACGTGCTCCCGTACAATGATCATGATAGAGCTGTCAAGCTCTTACACTCTTTGGATCGTATGATTTGGGGTGGAAAGTACGAGGCCATTGTCGAGTCGGAGAAGTATGACACTCTGACGGTGAACGAGCTGTTCTCAAAGCTCAAGTCGGCTGAGGTGGATAGGGGCATGACAGCCAAGATCGAGGGCCCGACTGACTCTCATAGTCTTGCCCTCTTTGGTGGTTCGAAAGAAAAGGCTAACACTAACCCATCCACCAGGATGTTCTCTTTGTCCTCTTTGATGTCCATGCCAGATGAGGAGTTCGACGTGCTTGGAGAGGACGAGCTGGCGCTTCTAACGAGGCAGTTCGAGAGGCTGCACGAGAACCGAGTGAACAGGAGGAGGAACACGAGAACATGCTTCAAGTGCGGCAAGACTGGACACTATTTCGCCGAGTGTCCGAAGGTGAACAATCACGACAAGCACAAGTTCATGGACAAGAGGAAGAAGTCCAAGAAGAAGGATCATGAACATGGGAAGAAGGCTCAGTCTCGAAAGAAGATGAAGAGATCGAGCGACATTGAGTCCGATTCCGAGGACACGTCTTCAAGCTCGAGTGATGAAGACGAAGAGGATGACAAGAAGAAGAAGAAGAAGAAGAAGAAGAAGAAGAAGAAGAAGAAGAAGAAGAAGAAGAAGAAGAAGAAGAAGAAGAAGAAGAAGAATAAGAAGACAAAGAAGAAGAAGAACCTCGGCAAGTATCTCAACGGCCTTTGTGTGACGGGCCTAAGCCTCAAGGATGACTTCTGCGGCATGGCTCGCAGTTCGAGCAGCAAGAGAAGCCAGAAGGACGCCTCGGACTTGCATTCCGAGGATGAGGTATGTGACGAGCTCTCTTCTTTGCGCAAGGAGAATGAGGAGTTGGTTGACTTGCTTGATAATCGCGATCACATGCTTAGAGAGGCTAAGAAGCTTAGGAAGGAGCTTAGATCTTTGCTCGAGGATGCTAGGACTAGAGTGGCTGAGCTAGAAACACAGGTTCTTGATAGCAAGCTTGAAATTGATTCTCTTAAGGCTAGCCCTGTTGTTTCTGATGAGAATGATTGTGCTGATTGCTCTGCTTTCTTGGCTGACTTGACTGATCTTAGGGAGAAGTATGCCTCCAAGTGTGAGGAACTAGATGTGCTTAGGGTTGAGTTGGCTGAGCTACAATCTAGACCCACTTTGCTTGGCGCTTGCACTTCTTGCCCTAGTTTGCATGAGAAAATTGTTGAGCTTTGTTCACGCATTGTTTCACTTGAGGCTGATTTGAAAGTGACTATTCCTACTTCTTGTTCTACATGTGAGTTGCATGCTATGAAGAATTTGGATCTTCCAAAATGTGTTGGTCGCTTGCAAGATGAGAATGATAAGTTGCGTGAAGCGCTGAGTTGGTTGTCGAGTCAAGAACCTTTGCTTGGTATGATGATTGCTAGCTGTAAGCGCTTTGATGGTTGGGCTTCGGGATTGGATAAGGTTGGTGAGGGCAGTGGTGAGAGAGAAGGGAAATTTGGGAATGTTTCAGTTCCACCACAACCCACACCCAAAGACAAGTTTGCATCCAAGCCAAACCAACCAAGAGAAAAACCGAGTGAGAAGGCAAGTGAAAAGCCTAGTGAGAAACCAAGTGAGCAGCCTTGTGAAGAGCCTCATCCCAAGCCTAAGCCCAGATCAATCCGTTTCCATTGTGAGTTTTGTGGAAAGGATGGTCACAAGAGAGCGTTTTGCTTCAAGAGGAAACGTGAGGAGAGAATGGCGAAGGAGTGGGCTAACAAGGACAAGTACCACCCTTCCGATGGTGTACTTGAGCCTCGTGTGCAGATGCCCAGGGCCAAGGCGAGTGTGAGGACAGTCCGGGCTTGGGGAGAGCGGAAGGCTGTTGGAGGTGCTGCTGGACAGGTCACACCGGTCAGACCGGTGTGGGGCACCGGTCAGACGGGTGCAGGCCTGGACAGGCAGCAGTTTGGGTTTTGTGCTCGCACAGGTGCGAGGGTTGTTTCTGGAGGTCGTGGTTCTGGTGGTTGGGCTGGAGAGTTTGCAGGTGGTCAGGTTGCTAGGCATTCTCCCCCTCGAGTTCACTATGGGGATAGGAGGAGTCGTAGCTTTGAGAAGGAGAGAAGGGACAGTCCACGAGCTTTCTTTCGTGGTTTTAGTCCTCCTCCAGGTAGAGAGGGTTGGTTCCCTCATGGTGGTTACCGTAGTGGTGTTCGTGGAGGTAGCTTTGGTAGGAAAGATGGTTTGGTTTGTGCTAACCCCACTTTCGAGCAAATGGCTAGGCACTGGTTTTACACATTTGGAACTAACCCCAGTGCTGAGTTATTTGCTCGCTCTCGCTCTTGGTTTTGAGTTGCAGGTGGATGGCCCGGAGAACATTTGGTTGATATCAGGGGTGGTTCTTCAGCTTCATATCTCGGTGGTGACATGTAGGTGCATCACTTTCGGGGATGGTGGACAAGGATGAGTGAATTGTGAAGAAATGATAAAGGTAAGTGTATTTGTGACCTTCGAGTGTGTGGCCTTGGTCAAGCCACTTGGTTTGTTTTGCTCCTTCTCTATCTCATGTGTTTAGGGGGAGCTTGTGAGTTTTGTGCTCCTTTGCTCTTTTTCCGGTGGTGTCGAGCCCTTTTTTCCTCCCGTCGAGGAGCCGGTGGTTTGTGAGTTTTGTGTGGGAGCTCCTTTGTAGCATATGTATAGCTTTCCTTTGTGCATTTCTTGCATTTTGCATGGTATATGTAACATGATGTATAGGCATCCTTGTATAGATTGCATGCATTTTGTATCATATGCATTGGATAGGAAAAGCTTCTCCTATATACATTGTTCACCATGGAATGCTAGTTATGTCTTTGTGAGCTTGTTTGGTATGCTATGGTTAGTTTGGCTTAGCTCTTGATGATCTTGATGAATAATCCATGGTTGATGGCTATGTTTTCGAAAAATGTCACATGTATGCTCTCTCATGTGTAAATGCCTTTATATGATCATGACATGTTTTAGTGGCTTGGCTATGCTTAATTTGTGGTTGGATTGCTAGTTTATGTAACACCCCGTGTTTTTGCTCAGTGACAAATTGTGCTAATGACCCACTTAATCACTCCTCTAACTAACCTTGAGGACCTTAGGTCAACCCTTGGTCAAAGCCCTAACTCAAAACCCCTTGATCCCCTTAACCCCTTGATGCCAGTCTGGAACATTGGCATGTTCTCCAAAATTTCCCTAAACACTTCAAAACCACCCAAAGAGAAAAATGTGCAGAATGTTGAGGCACACAACTTTGCTGTTGAGTGGCATTTGAAATTTGGAGGAATTCTTGGTGAAACAGGCCTTGGAAGGTGCCCTGTTCCTATTCATAGGCGCCGAGTTTTTAGCTGTGTTGGCATGGTGTTCCTGCTCCATTGCTTGAACAAAACCCCTACAAGTCTTTGTGAAAGTTGTAGAGGGATCCCTAATCTCCAACTTTGCTTCAGACGCTAAGGTACAGTTTAGTTTGGAAAATTTGAGAAAAGCAATTTTGAAAACAGCATTAGTGAAATACATTTACACCGAGAACGTCGGAGCGCGTCCAGGGCGCGACGTCGTGCGCGGCCACGTCGGCCACCGCCGTGCGCACCGTACCCGCTTCGGACGCGCACGTCGAGGTGCCGGTGTGACCGTTGGTCACTGCGCGCGTGCTTGGCGAGCACTCGTGCGTGCGCGTCCGTGGCAAGTGGGCCGGGCCGGTGGCGGCCCGATCCACCGGCCGGCGCACCGCCGCAGCGTGCCATTGGCCGCCGGAGCGGCACACGTCGCCGGCCATGCCCTCGGCTTCCCTACACGGCCTAGTGGCACCGGCACGTTCCTACCTACCCCAACAGACCTTCCCGCGCGCTTATAAGCCAGTCCCCGTCGTCCCTCGCGCGCACGCGTTCCTGCCTGAGCCGCCGCCGTCCGCCATTGCCACCGCTCGGTGAGCACCGCTTTCCAGTCGCTTTCCTCATGCACCCAAGAGCTTCAGCCCTTCCCTGTGTACCACAACACCTCCCCTAGCTGCGTGTTGTTCAAGCTGAGCCACCCATTCGCCGGAGCCGAATTCCCGCGGCCGTCGCCGGACCACTGCCGCCGAGCTCGCTTCTCCGCAGCTTCTCCAAGCCCCGTGACCTGCCTGGCACCTTCTCTGGGTCACATGGAAGCTCCCTATGCAGCACGTGGTTGAACCCAGGCCTTTCCCTCACCGCCGTCTAGCTTCCCACGGGCGCGCCGCCGCTGCTCCGCCGCCGCCGCTCGTCGGAGCCCTCACCGGTCGATCCACCGCCACCAATCGGTCACGGAGTGAGCCCAATCGACGATCCCCGTCGCATGTTTGCGTGGCCGGAGCCCCACCTCGCCGCCGGTGAGCTGGTTCCCGCCGTCGGGCCCGAGGGGGATGGACCGAGGGTATATCTGTGAAGATTTCAAAAGTTTTAGGGTCCCCCGCGCAAGAAGATTCTTCCTTGTTTTGTGAATTAGTCCAGCACCTTGTAAAATCGATTAAAAATCGTAGAAAAATCCAAAAATAGCAAATCCAATTTTGGTGGATTTTGCAGAAACACCAATCTAAGTATTTCACATTCCTATTTTTCAAGCAAAAACTAAAACTCAAAAGTATATACATATCTGGACAAAGTTGTAGTTCTTGTTACACTGAGCACAACAAAATTGGGTTTTCTATTTTTGGATTTTTCTATGATTTTTAATCGATTTTACAAGGTGCTGGACTAATTCACAAAACAAGGAAGAATCTTCTTGCGCAGGGGACCCTAAAACTTTTGAAATCTTCACAGATATACCCTCGATCCATCCCCCTCGGGCCCGACGGCGGGAACCAGCTCGCCGGCGGGGAGGTGGGGCTCGACCACGCAAACATGTAGTAGTGATCGTCGATTGGGCTCACATGTGACCGATTGGTGGCGGTGGATCGACCGATGAGGGCTCCGGCGAGCGGCGGCGGCGGAGCAGCGGCGGCGCGCCCGCGGGAAGCTAGACGGCGGTGAGGGAAAGGCCTGGGCTCAACCACGTGCTGCACGGGGAGCTTCCACGTGACCCAGAGAAGGTGCCAGGCAGGTCACGGGGCTTGGAGAAGCGGCGGAGGAGCGAGCTCGATAGCGGCGGTCCGGCGGCGGCCGCGGGAACTCGGCTTCGGCGAATGGGTGGCTCAGCTTGAACAACACGCAGCTAGGGGAGGTGTTGTGGTACACAGGGAAGGGCTGAAGCTCTTGGGTGCGTGAGGAAAGCGACTGGAAAGCGGTGCTCACCGAGCGGCGACAATGGCGGACGGTGGCGGCTCGGGCAGGAACGCGTGCGCGCGAGGGACGGCGGGGACTGGCTTATAAGCGCAGGGGAAGGTCGGTTGGGGTAGGTAGGAACGTGCCGATTCCACTAGGCCGCGTAGGGAAGCCGAGGGCATGGCCGGCGACGTGCGCCGCTCCGGCGGCCAATGGCACGCCGCGGGCGGTGCGCCGGCCGGCGGATCGCCGCCACCTCGGCCCGGGCCCCACTTGCCACGGACCGCACGCACGAGTGCTCGCCGAGACGCGCGCTGACCCGCCGGTCACACCGGCCGCCCCGCGTGCGCGCCCGAAGCGGGTACGGCGCGTACGGCGGTGGCCGACGTGGTCGCGCACGACGTCGCGCCCTGGACGCGCTCCGACGTTTTCGGTGTAAATGTATTTCACTAATGCTGTTTTCAAAATTGCTTTTCTCAAATTTTCCAAACTAAATTGTACCTTAGCGTCTGAAGCAAAGTTGGAGATTAGGGATCCCTCTACAACTTTCACAAAGACTTGTAGGGGTTTTGTTCAAGCAATGGAGCAGGAACACCATGCCAACACAGCTAAAAACTCGGCGCCTGTGAATAGGAACAGGGCACCTTCCAAGGCCTGTTTCACCAAGAATTTCTCCAAATTTCAAATGCCACTCAACAGCAAAGTTGTGTGCCTCAACATTCTGCACATTTTTCTCTTTGGGTGGTTTTGAAGTGTTTAGGGAAATTTTGGAGAACGTGCCAAAGTTCCAGATTGGCATCAAGGGGTTAAGGGGATCAAGGGGTTTTGAGTTAGGGCTTTGACCAAGGGTTGACCTAAGGTCCTCAAGGTTAGTTAGAGGAGTGATTAAGTGGGTCATTAGCACAATTTGTCATTGAGTAAAAACACGGGGTGTTACAGCCTACCCCCTTAACGGGAATCTCGTCCCGAGATTCGAATCACTAGCACGCGAGGAGAGTTCACTTACGAGCTTGCCTCGGAAGAAAGTCGGGGTACTTGGCGTTGAGAAACTGCTCGGTCTCCCATGTAGCTTCTTCTTCTGTGTGGTGGCTCCATTGTATCTTGTAAATTTTCACCTTTTGTCTTCTAGTCTGCCTTTCTTTGTGACCCAATACCCTCATTGGATACTCTGCTAGCGATAGATCTGGTTCTATTTCCACATTGGTCTCTTCAATTATTTGTGTCTCTGGGACTTGCTCACACTTTTTCAATTGCGAGATGTGAAACACATCGTGCAGATAATTGGTTGGGAAGTCGAATACGATAGGCAGTCGTACCAAACTTCTCGGTGACTTCATAAGGACCAATATAGCGTGGAGCTAATTTCCCTTTTACTCCAAAGCGTTGCACACCCTTGGTTGGAGATACCTTTAGGTATACGTAATTACCAACTTCAAACTCTCGGGGAGCTCTAGCCTTATCATGGTAGCTCTTTTTCCTCATCTGAGCTGCCCTCAGATTCTCTCTAATAACACTCACTTTTTCTTTGGCTTCTTGCACTAGCTTAGGGCCAAACAAGGTTCATTCACCCGCTTGAGACCAATTCAAAGGGGTACGACACCTTCTTCCATACAAGGCTTCAAACGGGGCCATCTTCAGACTAGCCTGATAGCTATTGTCGTAAGCAAACTCTGCTAGAGCTAGGAATTTGTCCCATGATTTGTCAAAATGAATGACACAAGCCCTCAACATATCTTCTACTACTTGATTTACTCTTTCCGTCTGACCATCAGTCTGAGGATGATAACTGGAGTTATGGATTAGCTTGGTTCCCAAGGACTCGTGCACCTATGCCAAGAAGCGAGCAACGAACTGAGTACCACGATCTAACAAGATAGTCTTGGGAACACCATGTAAGCGCACTATGAGATCAATATAGATTTCCGCGTATCGCTCAGCTGAATAGGTGGTGTGGACGGGAATAAAGTGAGCGGTCTTGGTAAGTCGGTCCACTATGACCCAAATGGAATCATGCTTCCGAGGCGTGAGAGGTAAACCGACAATGAAATCCATGCTGATATCGTCCCACTTCCATGCAGGGATGGTTAATGGTTGCATTTGACCTGCGGTCTTTAGATGACTAGACTTGATTCTTTGGCATGTGTCACAACTGGACACATACTCGGCTATTTCACCCTTCATTTTTGACCACCAAAAATTTTCCCTAAGATCTTGGTACATTTTGGTACTTCTGGGGTGAATGGTGAATTTAGAGAGATGAGGCTCATCAAAAATCTCCTTCTTTAAGTCTCGATTCCGTGGTACCACTAACCTTTGTCCGAACCAAACAACTCCCTTGTCATCCTTTCGGAAACAATCATACTTGGGGTCTCCTTCTTCTAATTTTTGGTTGATTTTGTGAACCTCTTCATCACTGAGTTGCGCTACCGCAATTCTCTCATGGAGAGGGGATTCGGTAAAAACAGCATGAAGCTTGTCGTGCTCGACCACTTCCAAGCTAAGCTTCCTCATTTCTTCGCATAAAGCTTCATTCTTCGGCTCTAACGTCACATAGTTGCAATACTTGCGGCTAAGCGCATCGGCAACCACGTTAGCCTTGCCGGGATGATAATGGACTTCTAAATCATAATCCTTGATTAATGCCAACCATCTTTGTTGCCTCATATTCAAGTCAGATTGAGTGAAAATGTACTTGAGACTCTTGTGGTCGGTGTAGATATTGCAGTGATTACCCATCAAGTAGTGCCGCCAAAGCTTCAAGGCATGCACAACTGCTGCTAACTCAAGATCATGAGTCGGATAGTTCTTTTCATGAGGTCGAAGTGCCCGTGAGGCATAGGCAATGACTCGGTTTTCTTGCATAAGCACGCAACCAAGGCCAGCGCCCGAAGCATCACAAAACACCTCAAACGGTTTGGACATATCCGGTTGAGTCAATACGGGAGCTGAGGTTAAGTGTTTCCTCAAGGTGTGAAAAGCTTGGTCACACTCCTCGCTCCACACAAACTTGACACCCTTCTTTAGAAGTTCAGTCATGGGTTTAGCTATTCTAGAGAAATCCAGAATAAACCGACGATAATAGCCTGCTAGACCCAGGAAGCTACGGATTTGATGTACTGATTTGGGTGGCTTCCAATCCATGACCTCCTGCACTTTGCTAGGATCCACGGAGATACTATCCTTGGAAATAGTGTGACCCAAAAACTTCACACTATCCAGCCAGAATTCACATTTGGAGAATTTGGCATAGAGTTTGTGATCTCTCAATCGCTGCAAAACAATACAAAGATGCTTCGCATGCTCGGCTTCGCTTTTGGAATATATGAGAATATCATCAATGAAGACCACTACGAACTTATCCAATTCATTCATGAAAACTGAGTTCATAAGGTACATGAAATAGGCAGGTGCATTGGTGAGACCAAAGGACATCACTAGGAATTCATAGAGACCGTATCTGGTGGAAAAGGCTGTCTTTGGTACGTCACTCGCTCGAATTTTGATTTGATGATAGCCAGATCGAAGATCAATCTTGGAAAAGACTTTGGCACCAGCCAATTGATCAAAGAGAACATCAATGCGGGGCAACGGGTATTTATTCTTAATTGTCACTGCATTGAGGGGACGATAGTCAACGCATATCCGCAAACTACCATCTTTCCTTTTCACAAACAAAGCGGGACTTCCCCAAGGAGAAGAACTTGGGCGGATATATCCCTTATCAAGTAATTCTTGCAACTGAACCTTCAACTCTGACAGTTCTTTGGGTGGCATTTGGTAGGGCCTTTTAGATATTGGTGCGGCACCTGGTTGAAGTTCTATGACAAATTCGACGTCCCTGTCTGGTGGCATACCAGGCAAGTCGTCGGGGAAAATGTCGGGATACTCACACACCACTGGAATATCTTCTAGTTGGGTGGCTACGGCAGCATAGGAACACGGATGGGTGTTTCCCACTTGGGGTAGGTACAAGATAGTATGACCACTGGTAGGGGAATGGATTTCTATTGTTCTGGTGGCAATATCCAAAACCACATGATGCTGGGTCAACCAATTCATTCCTAGAATCACATCTAGACCTCCTAATCCCAAATGAATTAGGTTGGTTAAGAAAGTTTTTCTGCCGAGCTGCAAGGGAACGACTTTGGTTATAGTGTTGGAGAGGATTCTTCCTCCTGCCGTGGCTACGACGAAAGAGTCTTTGGTATGACAAGAATGTAAGCCTAACTTGCTCACTAGGCTTTCACTGATGAAACTATGGGTCGCTCCAGAATCAAACAATATTCTAATAGGGTGATCACGGATAGAGAATGTACCCGTCAGCACTGCTGCTCCCTCTGGAACGTCAGCCAGGGTGGTGAAGTTGAGTTTACCCTGCTTGACTTGCACCACTGGCTTCTTGACTTGGTTCCCCTGACGGAAACCTGAGCTTTCACTCTGCTTGTTCTGCCTGGGCTTAGGGCACTCATTGGCATAGTGTCCGGGTTGCCCACAATTATAGCAGCGGTGATCCTTGGTAGCACTGTTGTTGTTGTTAGTTAGGGGTGCACTAGGCTTGAATGGCTGCTGCTATGCCTTACGGAACTGAAAGTTCCCAGATGGCTTGTTCTGAGATAGGGTCACCCTCCAGTGTCCAGTTGAAGATGACTGGGGAGGACCCTGAGTACCTTTCTTGATGAAACGGAATTTCTTGCCCGACCCACCAGTAGTGGTGAATCCGGCCTGCCTCTTTCTATCCCTCTGGGCTTTGGACATGGCATCTTCTTGAGAAACGGCCTTGTTCACAAGGTCCTGATAGCTGTTAGGCTCATAAAGATTAAGCCTCTCATAGAGATCCCTGTGTAGCCCATCACGGAAACGCTCTATCTTCTTGGCATCATTGTCAACATGATGCCCACCATACTGACACAAGGCATTGAATTTCTTTGCATACTCATACACCGTGTCAGATCCTTGCTTTAAAGCAAGCAACTCCTTCATCTTCCTATCCATGAGACCCTTAGGAATGTGATGTTCCTTGAAGGCCTGCTTGAATTCAGCCCATGTGATCTGGTGTCCGGCAGGAATCATGGTCCTGAAGTTCTCCCACCATATCAATGCTGCACCACGAAGCTGGAGAGTAGCGAAGTTGGCCTTTCGCTCCTCGGAGCAGGGCAAGGTGAACACAGAGAACTTGGCTTCAATAGCCTTGATTCACGCATCGGCAGCCAGTGGCTCCTTGGCCTCTTCGAAAGTCGGGGGCTTCATGGCATAGAAATGCTCATATTTTGTGACTCGAGGCTAGCCGTCAATGTTTTCCCCACGAGGGTTATTCTGCAGCTGCTGAGCAAGCTGCTGCTGCGTCTGCAAGAGCTGCCTCATCACCTCAGTTTGGGTGACCATAAACTGCTCCTGGATGGTCATGTTGGGAGGAGGAGGCGGAGCGTCACTCCCGCTTGCACCAAAGCCATTGGGAGAAGCACGAGTTTGTCCCACCATCTGAAATCCATGAGATTTTCATTAGTCACATATTCGCAAGCTTGTTCATGTTATCCACAAGAAGAATATGCAGAATGAAACTCATAGCACCAATTGGTCGAAAACTGGACAGCACAGCGGAGTTACTAGAAAATTCATAACTCTCTGCCCGCAATAGCAAAAACTCCCATTTTTGGTCAGCAAGTGCAAAATTTCCTGAGCTCCCACATTGGTATTCAACCCGTGGTCTAAATCCAACGTTAACATGCCCGAAAAATTCCAATACCGGGGTTATGCCTAGCTGTTTTTGCTGTAGGCCGAACTGAAAAATTTTGCTATAATTCTCGGTACGCTTATGCAATGGTGGTGAATTTCGGTGAGCATGATCTCCACAACATAACACACAAGGTTGGTATTCAACACAAGGCGAGATTTTGATCACAACAACCCTGAATTATTCATTAAACATGACAACATCGAGATGTCCATCTACGCATTACATGATGTGGAGTCTTGGAACCGCTTACACACTTATGTACAACAAAAGGTCATCCAATATACTCTCTGAGCAGCCTCTACCCTTACACAAAAGCTAGCTGAGGAGGCTAAACTAAGAGTACATGATCATCCTCTAAAGACAACTGCTAAAACTACTAGTAACCTGCAGCGGAGCCAGTACTAGTGTCCGGAGAGTCAGGTGGTGGACCACCAAGACCGTCCTCGCTCAAGCCCGAAACTCCCCGTAACTCGTCCGGAGTGGCGGGTGCGGCCGGTGGTGCGATCGGCGGCCGCCGACCCCGCTTGGGCCATCGCCCGCCACACCTCTACCTCAATCTCCATCTCTCGCTACCCGGTTCCGCATCTCCATCACGTTCGCACTAAGGCAAAACGCCGAGCCTCGGTGTGAGCGAGCCGCACCTGAGTCATCTCAAGAGCGTGCTCTCGGGCAAACAACCGCTCCATGAGCTCGGCACGCTCCCCGGTGCCACCGAATGCGCTCGTCCTGAAGCGTAACGATCTCCTGCTGGAGGTGAGCAACTGTCTGGCGCTCGTACTGAAGGTCAAGAGTAAGGATATCCCTCATCACTGTGGAGTCCATCAACACAACGGAGAGCATACCCTGAGTGGAAAGACGAAACACCTGCATGTTGTACACCGCCTCCAAGAACCTCAGAAGCTGACGCACAACAACCGCTGGAGGGTCCGTCGTGAGTAACACGTCGGTGAGCGAGAGACGCTCACGCCAAGCTGGGTCGAGTGGGTCCATGGCCGGGAACAAACCCAGCGCAGTAAGCATCACCTCGTCCGGGTGCTGCTCACAGAAGGTGTGAAGAATCCGCATGACCGCAGACTCTACCGACTCAACACCGCGGTGAGCAAAGAACACCATGCTCAAGTCCGCCCACTCCGGGTGCTCGGGGTGAGGAAGCACCGTCGCGGTCGTGCGGGCGTAGGGAACACCCTGGTCCCAAAAAGAGACCACCTCGTACAGCGGCGGCGTAACGTAGCCCACCTCACTGAGAGTCTCCCACAAGATACGGGGAAAACCCTCCCAGTGAAGGGCATCGGTACGAATCGTACCGTCCGCGTCGATCTCGTAGATCGGTGGCTGCGCCATCTGTACCACAATTAGGAACTACACGTTAGATATCAATCGACATCAACGAGCAATAGGGTAAAAATCTGGTAGGTTTGAACAAAAATTCATATCATAAAAACCTGGGCCCCAAAAATTCCCAATTTTTCACAGCAACTTAATGACATGATTATGCACACTTTTGGTATTCGATGGTAAATCTAAATTGAATTGGAACACGCTCGAAAAATTTCTTTTGCGGCAGGGTGCTGTTCTGAAAAACAGCAGAACAGAGACTCGCTAAACTGAGCATAACTCTCTACAGAAAATTCCTAAAATCCTGGAAAATTCACAGTGTATGATCAACTTCATAAGGGACAACTTTCCTAAAGGATGTCTATTCAGATTCCTTACAGATTTGGCTACAAAAATTGAGAGATGACAGAGGCAGAATCTGCCAGAATTTTCCTAAATTCAAAAGAGAGGAAAACCTTATCTAAGATCAAGCAATTCACTCTAGACAATTTATTCCAGCAATTAAGGGTAAGTTTTAGGTCCATCAAGATTTTAATCATGCATGCACACGCCTTATACGACCTTCCAACTAGATCCAAAAGACGTAGTTAGTGCCGGTGGCAAGCTTGTAATCGGCTCTCCTTATAATAACTAATCGGAGCTAATCGATTCGCACTTAACGACTTTTCGAACGTTGTTAGTGTTCCTGCAGAAAATGAACCTTTCATTCCAGCACGTCACGAAAGTGTCCACATACAGTACCGTTCATTTATAGAAACGGTATCCATGCGTCAAGCCGCTGCATGGACAGCGTCCAACCTCGGAAACCCTCCGTTTGAATGGAGTGTATCCTTGCCTCACATGATCGACATGCGGGATGCACATGTATGAAACACGTGGCGACACCACAACTCATATCTAGACGCGAAGATGGGATCCATGGAAGGGATCACTCCATCAACCCTCGCAATTCCCGTGATGCGGAACAGCACACGTATTAAACACGTGGCTCATCTAGTTTGGTTGTGTGATAAAGTAAGTCTGACATAAAGTAAAGTGCTGGAAGTTAGCAAAATAAACCATAGATTCTTATGCCACCTTAAAGAACCCAAAAATTCCCTCTAGGGCCTCTCGATCTAGATCATTCCTTAACGATCCAACGGATTTTCAAAATCCAATCAATCTTGGCAAGTTTTATTGTAAATCATGTGATTAGTATTAAGCTAATCACTCCTGTGCATTCGGTCGCTCTGATACCAGCTGTGACAACCCCACCCGAGTGCATGCGTGAGGCTGGGTGACCTTTGTGGCGTAACCCAGATAAACCTTGTACTTAAGACTGTGAGCTATTATCCCCAAACAGAGGAATGACGGGAACCGCCTGGGTGGTGAACTCTTAGTGAGGGCACCTCCCGTGTGTTTAGGTCCACCTTGCAAGGTTATGAATCAATCGATTGTCGGCCTCTCACAGTTATCTGAGACTACTTACCCGACTGGCCATGATATCCCTTATGATGGAACTTTGTGAAGATGATTACTTTGATTAATTGTTTGTACAACTTGGTTGCAATAGTTGCTGATTTAGTAATGATGACTTCTACTAGAACTTGAGCTAAAATGTGAAAGTAAGGATTCACTACTTAGTAGCTCTTTGGCAAACAAACCCACTAGCCAAAAGCCTTGCATGACTAGGGGTAAAGTCTTTCTTTTGGACGGGTAAGCCTTGCTGAGTATTAGTATACTCAGTCTTGCTTTATAAATGTTGTTCCAGGTAATGCATCTGATGTGTGGCCCGGAGAACTTCCACCCGGCTGGGAGCTGGAATGGGTGGATGACGAAGAGTAATTTCATCATGGACAGGCCTCCCATGATGTGATCGTATCGTTTAGTTATCTTCCACTGTTTTAAATAAACACTGAACAATTTACTCTCATGTCCAAGAACTATGTTTGTAATAATGACCCCTACGGGGATGTGATGGATAATTTGTAAGGCACTCTGGACTCTCCTTCGTGGGAGTTTTAATGCATTCGTTCGATCCTCTCTGTGTTTCCAAGTGATTTACCGGGTGTAAACCCGACAATACTCAACAGGATGCTTCTTTATTATCGCTTAATGACCAAAGGGAGTGGTTTAGGCGATAGTACGGAATTATCTCGGGTGGGGTTGTCACAGTTTATTGATCATATGGGGCCAAAGGCTCATTTGCCATCATGAATGTTTAGCCCTCTTGCTTCATCTTGTGGAGGGGCATAAGTTCCTTTTTGTCGCAAAGACATTTCATGTACCAATTATGAATCTGAAAATGAAATGGAAAATGCTTGGAAAATATGCTCCCATGTCAAATGTGTTGAATTTAATTTGTTTTGGGTGCTAAACCGTTGCATGATGCCTACCAATGAGAAGTCTCATACATAGAAGTAGGCACATGGCTCGGTGGCTTTGACATGACATGAGGTGCTTGTGGGTGTTTGTGATGGTCTTATGATTAGAATGGCTCTCCTAGCATGAAGTTTGTGTGGCTTTGCCATTTTCATATGTTTTGATCATGTTTAGGACTTTGCTCATGAGAGGCAAGTTTTTCGCAAAATTGCCCAAATTCATCTTAGCTTCGTCCAATGGTTGTGAAACTTGGTGATCTTGTAGTTGATGTCGATACGAAGCTATAGAGTATCTAACTTGCTCATTTGGACATGTGTAGGATCCTATGTTGAATTTTGTCTATTTGAGAAGCTCTAGGTTGAAAGTTTTGCATTTTTGGCTTTATTCATGCATTGCCAACAAGGGGGAGAAGTTTGAGCTTGAAAAGGCTTACTGGATGCATTTAGAAGGTCTTCAGGTGGTTTCGAGCCATTTCTAGGCTCTGTTGTGCACCGGTCTGACCGGTCGAGGTCACCGGTCTGACCGGTCGAGGTCACCGGTCTGACCGGTCAAAGTGCTGGTCCTGTGCACATGTTGGGCACCGGTCTGACCAGTGGTGGTGACCGGTCTGACCGGTGTGAGCTGAAGTTGCTGCAACTGCCCTGTTTTCAAGTGGTTTGCATGCATTCGTCCAGAGGGAGGTGCATTGGTTCAGGGGGAGCTTGCATGTGTGCAGGGGGAGCTCCTTGTGGTTTTTCGAGCTTTGTTTCGGTGGTTTTTCGGTGGTTTGCGCTCTTTGCTTGAGTTTTGCTTTGTCTCGGATGTGTCGAGTCGTTGCCCTTGCCTAAGGGGTCCAAGACTTGTCTTCTTCAAGTGATCTTGCTCTTTGCCTTTGTTTGGCTTTCGATCCCTTGTTGGAGTTTCTTTTTGTTCGTCTCTTTTCTTTTTCTTTTCTCTCTTGTTACTTTCGTGTGGGTGTTGTCAATGCACTCATCAAGGGGGAGATTGAGGACCATGTGTGGTTCGAGGACCGGTGGATGGTCGCTTCCTTGTGTGATGAGTGATTGACAACGTTGTGTGGACTGATTCTTGGCTAAGTATTGCAGGTGCATGTTGCGGATTGACTAGTGCTGGTGCAGGTGAAGAACAAGCGCGAAAGGTCGTCGCCGGTGAGGCCTCCAGGTGTGGAGAAGACAAGTAGGCTTCGTTCGAGGGACCCGGTGGCCAGCGGGGTCAAGTGCGGGCCGCATGGTGGCATGAACAGCAAGATGAAGTCATGGACGGTTTCTTGGTTGAGCCTCAAAACCAAGGTCGAGCCGGGCCTACGTGGGAGCCGAGTCATGAGTGGAGATTGGCGGAGGCTACACCGAGTTCGCGGGGTTTCCGGTGGTTCACCAGAAAACCACTGGGTTCCTTGGTTGATCCATAAAGCCAAGACCGAAGAACCGAAGAAGGTGCCGCAAAGAATGCCGCACCGGTCTAACCGTGGGTCGACCGGCTTGACCGGTGGGTACCGGCCGGCCCGATCGGTGAGGAGCACCGGTCGACCGTGTGCGACGACGCGCCCGTAATCTTCGAAGCGGAGGACACGCGTTGGGATCGCAAGGCTTGCGTCGAGGCTAAGCAGGTTGCGGTCGCCGGGCATCCGTCCGATGGAGAAAGCTTGAAGACTTCCAAAACCGCCCTTGAGGGGCTTGTATCTGTAGTTGGTAGGAAAGGGTATTTTATACTTTCGGTTGTCTCTATATAACCCAAGAGGTGAGAGGATGGCAGCCAACTCTCTTGGAACCCTAGTTCATTTGCTTTCCTATTTTCCCTTCCTATTTTCTTAGGATTTCCATAGGACTAGCTTGAGAGCTTCATGGTAAGATCTTGTGAGAGGGTTGGATGATCGGGCGGCAAGCTAGACCTTGTATGAACCTTTGTGGCATGTATAGATGATTCGACGTGGCTCCTCAAGGCCTTGTTGTGTTGTTCCTGGTTGTTCTTGGTGGTGATTTTCGGAGCCCTTTCTTGGTGTTTTTATTGGGTTGTTTTCGGGACCTTTCTCTTGGGGATTTGATAGGGGAAATTTGTGGGAACCCTTCATGGTTCTTTGGGCTGTGATTCCTCTCCCAAATCCGTGAGTAAAGAGGCTCGATTTTGGGGTTTTCCGAGTTCTAGGGTTAGAGGTGTTCTTAGCGGGATTTCTTCGATTCCTCCTTTTTGGACAAGTTTTGGTGGGATTAAACTTGGCTATAGACTCCTCATGAGGTGTTCCTATTATCCTCAAAGTCTTGTTCAAGTCCGTGGAGCGATTCGGGAGATCGAGGTTTGGATTTAGGGGAGTTGACCCGCGGGGGCTGTTCATCCCGAGCTGCCCAGGCTACACCGGTCTGACCGGTGCTCTTGACCGGTCTGACCGGTGCAACCCTTGGTGGGTTTTGCTTAGGTGAACGTCTGGGTGTGTTTGCTGTTGTCCTGTGTTGCTGCTCTTTCGAGTTTGGGTCAGTTTGGAGGTCGGTAGGCCTGTTTGGTGATTTGGGGGCTTTCAGGCTTGGACCGGTCTGACTGGTGTGTTACACCGGCCTGACCGGTGCGAAGCCACTTAGTGGAAGTTGCCAACTTTCACCAGCAGGGATCGGTATGAACGGTGGTGCTCACCGGTCTGACAGGTGTTCGTCTGTAGACTCGAGGTTTGGTGTTCCGCTGCGTTCTCGGGTCGGAAGGTTGTTTGTTGGTTCCTAGGTCCAGTGGCACTCCAGTGGCTACGTGGGCTTGGCCAATTTGGGTAGTGAGTCGGAGACGTGTGTTGGAAGCCGTGTTCATCTTGTTGGAGTTCCCATCTCCTTCGAGAAGAATTTTTATCGGCTCCCATTCACTCCCCCGCCCTCTCTGGTTCGCCTAATCGGTCCTTCAAAGAGCACTTGAAGCATCTCCGGGCATCGATTCATGTTTTTTACTTTTGAAGCTTGCTTCTAGACGGTTAGGCATCTCCCGTTGAGTGCCCTCTTGGTGTGGAGCACCCGGGATCGTTTGTATTACCCCTCTCCTTGGTGGAGAACTCTTAGTGAGCATCAATCTTCCTTTGTGGGGATTGGGTGAGACAAAGAGGCTCTTGGTGATAGCCCTCCTTTTGTGGGATCATCAACGGAGACGTAGCTTCCTTTGTGGGAGTGAACTTCAGATTAAATCTCTTATCTCATTTGCTTGCTTGAGTTCTTTGCAATTTGCTAACCCTAGAGCCTGTTTGTGCCCGATCTCTCTACTCGTTGCATTCCTATCTATATCTGTGGTTGCAGGAGGTTCCTAGCATCTAAACTCAACCTTTGATTCAAGTAGAATTGCTAGATTCGATTTACATTTCGAATTTCGTCTTAAACATCACTAATTGGTTGGTAGTACCGTCCCTGTACCGGAAGTACCGAGCTCCCCGTCTGTAGTACCGACCAAAGTTTTAACCGCTGCATTTGTTTCAGAAATTTGAAGTGATCCTATTCACCCCCCTTCTAGGCATCACAAGGTCCTTTCACCTCTTCTGATCTTCTCTGAGAATGTCGTAGAAAACCCATCACAAAATAAATAGTTTCTTGTAGTCAACGGTCTCCGTAGCATCGAGCCTGTGGGTCAATTGGGCCAAGCCAATTCGGAGTACCATGCATGTGGCGTGGTAGTAATTCTCAAAAAAATGTGGTGTGGTAGTTTTAGGAATTTAGTCCTGAACTGAAAGTGGAGAGTTTGATGAACCAACTTAAATAGCTAGTTGTAGGAAGCATTTCAAGTTTAGGTTAGCCCCTTTATACAAAGCGAGAACAAAAGTGTAAACATGTAATGTCGAGCTGTTTTCCTGAGATAGGTTGTTAACCCTTTTGAGTAGGAGTTATTTTTTGGCGAAAATTGAGTAGGGGTTATTGCTAGAGTTGCTTTAAAACTAAAGTACTTTCATTCAAACAGATTTCCAATAAAAAAATCTCAAAACAATTTTGTTACTAGAGTATATTTAGCAGCTCTAGATATAGTCCTTACCCCTTTTGAGAAGGGTTATTGTTGGATTTGCTTTAAATTAAATCAAAGTAAGGTCATTCAAATAGATTTCTAATAAAAAATCTCAGAACCAATATTGTTATTATAGTATATTTGGTAGTTGTAGACAGGGGGCAGACAGGATTTGGCCCAAGGCCTAGGGCCAACCCATAGATCAGTATGTGCTATGTTGTCTTGGGCTTCTTTGCTACAATGCTCTACTGTGAAGAATTTTGGCCCATGCCTAGGGCCATGGCCCAAGTGGCCCTAGGCCTCTATCTGCCCCTGATTGTAGATATATGTATCATGGACTGCCTTACGTATCTGTTGAGGTTGCCTTGCTCCCAAGTCTTGTGCTCTCATATATATCGGCTGATGTCTTGATGCAATTAATGTAATCCATCCATCAGTTGTACCAATTCCTACAATTGTCCAATTCGTTGCTTTCTTGTCGTTGTCTCATTCATTGCCAAGAATTCCAACAGTAACAGTTGTGCATGCTAGTAGTCCAAACAATCAACAATCGCAGTTCCTTGCCCCATCATGTTGGTTTCTTCATCACATGATGTGTCATCATCTGTCATGTCACTAGAGAAGTCCTTGGCCGCTTGAATGCTTTCCAGCGTCATCTCAACCTGTCTCATTGTGGGCCTTTCCTCACCTCCAGACTTTACACATATTGCTGCTACTAGGGCAACATCGATAACTTCTCCATCTCCCTCTTTAGTAACTTGTGGATCCAATATTTCAGCTAAGTTCCCTTCTGACAGGAGACTAGCAAAATGGTTAACTAGTACAAAACCTTGTGATGATCTATATGAACCTGGTTTCTTCCTAGTAAGCAACTCTATAAGAAGAACACCAAAACTATATACATCACTTTTTTGGGTAAGGTGTCCTGTACTATGGTACATAGGATCCAAATATCCTAATGTTCCTTGCACATTTGTGTGTATCCCTTCTTTATCAATTGGAATATATCTTGAAGCTCCAAAATCTGACAACCTTGCAGTTAAATTATCATCAAGAAGTACATTAGGGGACTTGATATCCCTATGTATAATTGGTGTCGAAACAAATGAATGAAGATATGTGAGTGCTCTCGCAATTTCAACAGCAATTCTCAACCTTTCTTTCCAGCATAGTGATATTGGAGCCTCAACATGAAGATGATCATAAAGTGTTCCATTGGAGACAAACTCATAAACAAGTAGTGGAACTTCTGTCTCAAGGCAACATCCAAGAAGTTTTACAATATTCCGATGGTTTATTTGAGAAAGTATAGAAACTTCATTTATAAATGCATCAATTTCTTTTTGTATGACAATCTTGGACTTCTTAATTGCCACAACATGTTGAGTTGATAAAATTCCCTTGTAGACTGTGCCGTGCCCTCCACAACCCAGCTCACGGTCTTTGTCGAAGTTATTGGTGGCATTCTCTATCTCATCCAAACTAACAATCATTCTTTCTGCTATATCTGCCATTTGACAAACCAGTTGTTGTAGCAACTGCCCACGATTTTGCACAAAGAACCTTCGCCTTAGATTTCTCTGGCTTCGCTCTTTCACTTTACGAACTAGATGGGTGATGCCTACGACCAGAACAAGAAGTGCTGCACCACTTCCAACTCCAACTCCAATGCTCAGACCTAAGAATATAGTAGAAAAAGGAAGTTTCAATATCTAACAAATGGAAAGCAAAGCTGATCAATATCCCAAAAGGTCCAGCCTTGAAATACTTCTGTATTAAGAAACTTTTATATGTCCAATTATTATATGTGTGTGTATATATATTTAATATAGGAAAAATCCAATCTACTCCCAGGTGTAGTTACTCACACGTTTAAAATACCAGTTTGCGTATGTATACATACCCATTTATCAATTGGAGTATATAAACATATCTAAAATAAGATTAATCAAAGTGATAACCATGAAAAAATTTCGATGAAACTCGTTATTTTTTGCACCTTGTGATATATGTTATTTCCTATATAGAAACAAGAGTATGTTCACAAACTATGTGTTCCCTCATATATAAAAAATGGGTATGCGCACATATCACTTTTGAAAATCAAGTATGTGTACATACTTATTTTAAAAACCTCAAGTGTGCAAAGATACCCTATAATTTGTGAGATACAAATATGAGATTAGTTACTCCTAGGAGTAGATACCCTATATATGTATATGTATATGTATATGTATATGTATATGTATATGTATATGTATATGTATATGTATATGTATATGTATATGTATATGTATATGTATATAATACATATTATAATATATATATATATATATATTATAATAGTATATATATATACTATTTACACTATTTCCCAGAGTAATATTCCTTTCTATCACACCTTTAGAAAAAACTACATTTATATGCCTTATAGAGGTGATCGGTCACGTATACCATGCTCAGATCTTGGACTTATTCAATGTAATTCAGTGTAACTATATAAAATTGTAGAGGAACAAGTTGGAATAATTACCTGCGGAGGATTTTACACAACCATGCATTATTGAATAATTGCCGTGATAACCTCGTGGGCACCAACACTGGTACGTTCCATGCATATTGGTGCATTCACCGTAGCAATGATAGTGAGTCGGATTGGCGCACTCATTGATGTCTAAGCCAATGAACCACAATTCCACAAAAGGAACACCACATCAAAAAATACTGTCAATGTTCATTTGATGATAAACTCAGCAAGGCCGTACCAAAGTTTTGGAGGCCCCGGTGAAAATGCAAAATGAGGCCTATATTTATAGGAAATATAATACCGATAATGTTTTTGGATGAGGTCATATAACTTCATGTGTGAAGTACCGCTATTGGACTCGTAATTTCTAGTAGCTCTAAAACACATAAAATAGTAACAAACCTTTTTATTTCACAATTCATAAACAAAAAATTGAATTAATAATCAAGATGGAGTTAATGGTAATCAATAAAGAGGGAAATTTGACTTATTATCGAATTTCCAAATGACTTCGTGTAAGTTAATACTCCACGTAAGATGACTAGATATGATTTAAGAGCAGTTCCAACCCAATGACTAGGATGGCGCTCGTAGAGTTAAATGAGCTGTCATCTAGGATAAAAGATGATGTGGCAAGAGAGTACATGGAAGAGAAGGAAACCTGACATAATGAAAGAAGAGTAGTATTAAATTCAAGTATGAAATTAATAGTGGTGTTTGTGCCTTTGTGCCGAAAGGCCGGGTAGTGTTTAGGACTAGTTTCTTGATAATGTGGAGTTTATGGAAACTATGACCAATATCTTGGATCGAGACCACCCTAATTGAGATATAAGAAATTAGATGAGAGTGGACAAGGTGGATTGTTGAACAGGAATCGAATCATGGTCAGATGGTAAAACACTGATCCGAATCATCATTTCTATTGCTTTTGGCAGAAAGTGAGTGGAAAGTATTAGTTTACTACTAATCAAATGACCTAAGTTCAGATTTGGGGGCCTGGTGTGGGGGTCGACTCGCACCGTGCCTTGTAGCATTTTCAAGAGTTTGCCAAATTTTTCTTGGCAAATCTTGTTTTTTTGCCAACTTATAAAATGGCAAGTAAAAAAAGTGCTCATCTCCAATAGTTTGACATAATTCACTTATCAAACTCAGATCTAACATACATCAGGAACACTAAGAGAGAAACAAAATTATTTTTTGATGCCCTTCCGCCTTTTGAAAACTTACATCAGGAACCATTCTCTATTCTTTATTTTTTCACCCTCCCACTTGGTTTGGCGCGTGGGAAAAATGCTGATGCCACCCCAGATCGGCGCGCTTATATTTCCGTGGGGAGAGGTGAGGTTTCCCAAGTTTCTAATTTTGCCAAATTGGTTTGCTAAACTATGGGGGGGGGCAAGTTTTCTTATTTTGCCAAAATAAGATGGATGTCAAGTTAGTTCGTCAAACTGTTGGAGATGCTCTTATACGGGCCATGATATGCTCCCTTCAATTTGGTAAATGAAGTCGTTTGGGACAGCAACTAAGTCTACAAAACAACTTTGACTTCTTATTTTTTTATATAAATATTTATTAACATATTTATACTTTTATGAAAGTATTTTACAAGATAAATCTATTAATGTAGTTTTCACATTTCTAAACCCAACGATTTAATAGTTACTCCATCCGGTTCCCTATTAGAAGTCGTTTTGGACAAGGTTGAGTCAAACATTGGGAATATAAATCATGAATAACTTTTAAGTCGTTGAGTTTAAAAATGTGAAAATCGTATAAACAAATTTGTCTTTGAAAATTACTTTCATAAGAATATACATATATAACTTTTCAATAAATACTTTTATAGAAAAGATAAGTTAAAGTTGTGCTTTGGTGACCGTGTCGCTGTCCTAAACCACTTCTAATAAGGAACCGGAGGGAGTATTTATGATCTATATTCCCAATGTTTAACTCAAAAATTGTCCAAACCGACTCCATTTACCAAAACGGAGGGAGTATAGTAATACATTTTTTAAAAAAAAGAAGAAGAAAAGTAAACACCACATCGTCTCTACGGGGCAAATAGAATTTGATAGACACTCACCTTGGCATCCACCAACGAGGTAAGGGTTGCCGTGGTAGCCCGGCGAGCACCGGCACGCGTAGCCGCTGCGGAAAGGGCTGTTCAAGTCGATGCAGGTGCTGTGCCTGCTCTTGCAGGCGCCGCTGGCTCCGTCCGTGGGGCATCTGGACGCGTCATCCACATATCCGTGGTGAGCCGGCAGGGCGGAGTCCATCGCCCACTCCAGCACCACCGGAGCGGCGGATAGATCCGGTTGTGGTGGGACGGAGCCGCCGTTCGCTTCAGGAAACGAAGCTGACATAGCCTGGCACCAGACGCCTTCGATCCAACCCTGCTCGGCGATGAACACGAGGTTCTGCAGCCGCTCCGCCGCCGGCCTGGTTGGATTCGGATCCAGCCTCTTGAGCCGGGAGCCGTAGGATGGGTAGAACAGGGGGATGGCCGCCCGGCAGCAACCGTTGCCGCCCGTGCACGCGTTGCAGGCGCCACCCAAGGCCGCGACGGCCGCGTCGTCCTTGCTGTCCACCGGGCAGAAGGTGGAGCATCCGGCGATGAGACTGGTGCCGTTCCCGTGCAGCGTGCCCTGGACGTTGCACCCGGTGACAACGAGCTCGTTGCGACGATACGGCAGGAAGAAAGGCCCGTTGCCACCGCCGAGGAACCCCCACATGCCCCTAGCCTCCGGGGTCGAGTTGGAGGTGTGGTTCACCATGGCGCTGCTTCTGACGCTGATGGTGGCGTCGTCGAGGGAAATGGCGGTGACCTGCAGGATGCTGGCCGTGCCGGCCGCGCCAAGGAGGAGGAGCCTCGGCGGGCGGTGCGCCCGGTCGCAGGTGAGGTCGAAGCCCGGGAGGGAGCAGCCGGTCCTGATGCCGAACGGGTACGGCACGCTCACGTTGCCGCATCTCGTCGGGCAGCCCGGTAGCCCGATCTGAACTGGTGGTGCTTCGGCTGCTGCCGCGGCCGACGCCTGCTGCACCCGAGCTATGGCGGCGGTCAGGAGCACCAGCACCAGGGCAGTCGACGACGACCGATCGCGAGGGCGATGCATCTGCATAATCACACATGCATGCAGCCGGTGTGCAGGCCTTTGGTCGATCGCTACCAGCAGCAATTTATCGGAGGACTGAAGTGCCGTGCTTGTCCCGAGTGCAGGCGGACGTGGATACCGACGCGAGCTGCAAAAGCGGCCGGACAAAAAATGATGCATTGATACTGTCGTCGCGCCCTGTTCCGCGGTTCGGCTGCCAGGTGTACTACCAGAAAACGTAATTTACAGTGTGTCCGATAGTTTGTCGTAACTTTTTTTTTGCACACGGTAAAAGAAAGAGGTTTTTACCTACGTACCATTATGAAAAGTTCACTTTCCCTATGAGCCATTGCAACCTGCTAAAGTTCTTGAAAACCATCGACCGAAAATTTCTTTCCCTGTGAACCACTCCGTCCACTGCCGTTGTTTCTTCCGTTTGCCTTTTCTACAGGGCCCACGCGTCAGCCTCTCTTTCTTCTCCTTCCTCGCTTCTTCTTCTTCCTCTCTCCTCCGGCAGCAGCAGCAAACAACACAGCACCGGCCTCCCTTCCTCTCCACCGCGCGCACCCCTCCTGGGCCCTTGCCGTGCTCGGCGCCGGCGCCTGCCCGCAAGGACGCGCTGGCATCTGCCGCGCCGTCGGCAGCCCACACGACGGCGCGACCGAGCTCGACGATCCGTGCGGCGACGAGATGTGTCATCTCCATCATCGAGGAGCAGTAGAACGACGTCGAGGGGCGGATGAGCCCGCGTCCATGACATCCGGCAACACCGGCTCCACCGCTCGCTCCACGACAGAAACATCTGCTCCTCCACGGTGCGCCCCCTCTGCATCTCGTCGCCGGTGCGCCGCCCACCCAGACCACAGTTACTGCGCTCAGCACGGCAGCTGCCGCCATTCATGCAGGGCAGTGGTTCAGGAACTCGGCTTCTGCTCCATGGAAGGATTAGCTTGCGGCTATTCATGCCACTTTTGCTTATGACCTGTTACTAATTGGATGACACACCGACACTATTATGTGTTTGGATTGTTCAAGCTACAATTGGTATTTGATTTGTCAAATGATTGAGCAGTGAATCCTAATGGTCTCCTATGTAGTACGACATGGCTCGCAATTAATCCTAATAGACATGGTACTGAATACTCGATTACTGACGCTCTGAACCCCATGCGCACAGAGCTGGAGTTCCGTCCAGGGCAGAGACGGCGGCCACCGCGTGCAGGGGTCTCCTTCCAGGGCCGCCGACGCGCACGAGCTGGAGCAGGCGGCGCCCGTCCCGTCTCGTCCTGCCTGGGCGCGAGGCTGGCACGGAGGAGAAGGCGGTGCGTCGTGATGCCGTGTGGGCTGCCGATGGTGCCGCAGGTGCGGGGAGAGAGGAGAAGAAGAAGAGAGGAAAGAGAAGAAAGAGAGGCTGACGCGTGGGACCCGCGGGAAAGGCAGACGGAAGAAGCGACGGCAGTGGACGGAGTGGTTCACAGGGAAAGAAATTTTCAGTCCATGGTTTCCAGGAACTTTAGCAGGTTTCAATGGCTCACAGGGAAAGTGGACTTTTATAATGGTACCTAGATAAAAACCTCTAAAACAAAAGCTCGCATCTTAACACACGACAAAGTTTGGGAGTGTTTTTCGCGACACATGGCAAAGTCATGGATTTCTTGTGTGCTTTTTCGTGACGCGACAAAGTCATGACTTTGCCGTATGTTTTTTCGCACACAACAAAGTCTTAGTATACACATAACATTTAGTTCTTCATATTGAAAAAAATCCTTCCACACCTTCAAACTTTTTCTACTTTCCACGCACAACATTTGATATTTATATTAAAATTTGGTGTATTTTTCTATTCATTTGTTATATTTAACTAATTAATTGTATTTCAAATAATTTTTTGAATAAGTCAGTTTTGAATTGCAAGTAATTCAAATAATAGAATAAAATGTGTGGAAAAATGATGTTCCTATTAGTTAGTCCAATTTGAGATCTTACTCATGAAAAAATTTCCAACATATTATCGAGGAGACACAACTAGGAATATGTGTCTGAATAATTTTAAAATTCTAAAAGAAATGCAGATGAAGTGAAATGGTAGTATTAGGAACAACATCAACGACTAAATGGTTTCCACCAACACGAAGAAAAGCGTATGTTTAAGATAGGGCGAAAATTTACCTTAGTAACAGTTGCGGATCTGGATTTTGGGCCGGGTGGGCCACGGCCCACCCTAAGATTCAGTCCAAGAGTGAAGAACCTTTGTATTTTCTGTAGGAAAAAGTCCGTTCTACCTCCCTGGAGTGTAGGCTCAGTCAAGGTTTCCTCCCTGGAGTCGAAAACCGGGTATTTAGCCTCCTCGGACTCACAAAACCAGGTGCGCGACCTCCCAGACCCGAATCCACCCCGGTTTTACATTACGTGGCGCATACGTGTCGCCGGTCCCACCTGTCAGACGCCGCGGTCAAATAAACCTGCCGCCAGCCTTCGTCATCATCAGTATCACACATAAGCCGCCAAGGGAATCCAAGAAGCAGAGCCACTCCACTCCTCTCACCACCCATGGCGGCGGCGGTGGCGGCGGCGTTCGCGGCGCGCAGGCCGCGCGGGCGGTGGTTCATGGCGTACGGCTCCTTCCTCATCATGTCCGCCGCCGCGCCACCTACATCTTCGCCATCTACTCCAAGGACATCAAGTCCACGCTCGGCTACACCCGGGGAGAAGCTCAACACCGTCGGCTTCTTCAAGGACGTCGGCGCCAACGTCGGCATCCACGTCGGCCTCGTCGCCGAGGTCACCCCCGCCCGGCTCGTCCTCGCCGTCGGCCGCCGCCATGAACCTCGGCGGCTACCTCATGCTCTACCTCTCCGTCGCCGGCCGCGTCCGCCCCGCGCCGCCGCTCCGGCTCGTCCGCCTCTACATCGCCGTCGGCGCCAACTCGCAGGCCTTCGCCAACACCGCGCGCTCGTCACCCGCGTCAAGAACTTCCCCCGAGAGCCGCGGCGTCATGCTCGGCCTCCTCAAGGGCTTCGTCGGCCTCGGCGGCGCCATCTTCACCCGGCTCTACCTCGCCTTCTACGGCCCCGGCGGCGGCGGCGGTGGCGACACCAAGCCGCTCATCCTCCTCGTCGGCCGGCTCCCGGCCGCCGTCTCCGTCACCTTCCTCGGCGCCATCCGGATCATCCGCGTGCCGCGCCCGCCCGCCGCCGCGCGCCGGGAGTTCCGCGCGTTCTGCGCCTTCCTCTACGTGTCGCTGGCGCTCGTCGCGTTCCTCATGGTCTCCATCATACTGCAGAAGCGGTTCCGGTTCAGCCGCGCCGACGCGGTAGGGGATGGGAGACCTTCGAGGCCAGCCATCGCCGTTCCGCGAACCACGAGCAGAGCTGGAGCTCATCGAGGTAGACATCCTTTCTGAGCGGCCGCTCGGATCTAAGGAAGCGAGCTCGCTAGGGTTTGGGAATGGTGAGAATGGGGAATGGAGGCCGGCGGAATGGGGATGAAAGCCGACGAGGTCAGGCCGCCTGGTTTATTTGACCGCGGCGTCTGATAGGTGGGACCGGCGACACGTATGCGGGCCGCGGACATGTAGACATGGTCACATGGCGCCACGTAATGTAAAACCGGGGTGGATTCGGGTCTGGGAGGTCGCGCGCCTGGTTTTGTGAGTCCGAGGAGGCTAAATACCCGGTTTTCGACTCCAGGGAGGAAACCTGGACTGAGCCTACACTCCAGGGAGGTAGAAAGGACCTTTTCCTTTTCTGTAAAAAAAGTCTGATTTATCACCCTCAACTATCATAAAAGTTCAAATTTGATCCCCTAACTATTAAACTAGTGGTATAGCATCCCTGAATTCGCACAAAAGTCCGATTTTGCTCCCCCAACCACTGTAGCCACTGTAGATGAAGGGAAAAAAATAGCTCTTGGCCCACCCTAACTTCAAATCCTGGATTCGCCACTGCTTAGTAGTGTACAAAGATGTATACTTTATTTCTTTCCAGTATTGCAAAGGCATAATAGGCGTTTTTTGTCCCTCAATTATCAGCTGGGGCCCATTTTACTCCCAAAGCTATCAAAGTGGTCGTTTCAGCCCCCAAACTTTTATTTTAGGGTCAATCTCATCCCTTATCCTACATGGCATGTCATGCTGTTCAACCACGTCAGATGATGCAACAACAAGCTAGGCTGTTGCCCCCTCCCGAATGGACTGACAACCATTCAAAGCAGCATAGCCTACTAAAAGTAGCCATGGTAATTGAAACCAATGGCCAACCACCTGAACTGGACGCCTTCTCTTAACCACTGACGGAGTCAGGATAAAAATCTACCTATGGCGAAGTTATTACTACTAATTATAAATATAGTCATCAAATACTCATAAATATATAAATTACAATATTGTATGAAAATTTCAAACATTGATAAGTGAATAGTTGGGTGAAGACATACTATAGAAGTATAGGGTGTGAGAAAATCATAAAGGCGAGACCGCGAGAGGGTAGATGGCAGCCGCAGAGGACGACGGTGCCTCACACAGCGGGGTGTTGCTCCAAAGACTAAGGTGGGAGAGAAAAGATGCACATAAGTACTAGCTGCATTGATTGTATAAAAAAGATAACCAGACTAATCACACACGCATGCAAATTCTTATTTTCTGTCTGCCACTTGCTACGCTCTATGTGGACGCTCCTTATAAAATTAGAAAAACTGAAAATTCACCATGGCCTAAGTATAAATGAGATCCTATTGGGCTCAATTCAGCATAATGGTACATGCGTACAGCCCACAGGCAAGAAGCGAAGATCGATCCTGTCTCTCTGTCTCTCTCCTTCCTCCTGTCTTCTTTGTCATTCCTAGCAAATGGACTGCCAGTGCAGACGCAGGGGACTGACCAGGGAACGATTGATAGGGGCGGTGTCTGCCTGCCGACAAGTATGGCGAGCGCCTCTTAACTAGTATAATGCCCGTGCTAACGCTACGGCAATCCTTTGTAATCCAAATCAAATATGAAAAGTGACACATCTTTTTTTGAATTATTTTTGACAATTAAGTACAACATGAACTACATTTAAGATCCATGAAAAAAGAAATGCTAGATGAGATATTATATTATGTCAAAATAGTATTCACGATATCTATAGTTTACATCACCACAAATTGTAGTGTAAAACAAAGAGACAACTTAATTGAAAATAGAAGGACAAGTACATAATTTTGACTCCATAATTACAACTCCAGAGAAACTTGTATGTGTCCAACTTCCAATAGCCCAAAATCAGTCAGCTGCATCAAAGTCCCAAAAAAAACATAAAAAATCTAAAACTTGAAATATCATCAGAGCTAGCAAGGTCATTGAGCTGAAGAATTTCATGAACGATCACCGGTCACAGCTCATATGGTCATAACAAGAGAGAAACAGGTTGCCGGCTTCAGGCCTGTGCTGCAATGCTCTACAAACAGAAAGTACATATCCATTGTTTAGAATTTCAGAAGAAAAATGCAAATAATATATCTCTCGTCAGAGGCTCATAGCACTATAGCCTCAACACGCCAAAAAAAATGTTCAGGCTAATCAAATACTAAACCAAGGGGTATCAGATTTGTGCAAGGAATGGTAAGAGGCCTAAACAATGAAGCATGGTAAATTTATAGTGCAAGCATGGTAAACCAAATTACCTTCGACCCCTTTTATCTTTTTTTTAATCTTCTTGCTATGTTGCTTGTCATCTTCTCCAAGGACAGTTTCAAAGGAATGGTAAAAGTGCATTTTTCCGGTTATTCACGGTTGTGATGTCTTGGTCTACTTTTCATCTTAAATATTACATCTTCCAACCTGCACAAAGGAGAATTGCTTTCAAAAGGAAAATGTGGAAACAATATTAAAAGAAAAATTGAGTAATGAAATGCATCTTGCTTGGTACAAAAAGAAAAAAATGCATCTTGTGTTATTTTTATACAAAATAGTGTTGCAGTGGCTAAATTTCCTAACCCAACTATTTGCTCCTTTTTCCCGATGAACAAAGTTCCTTGGAACAAAGCAGAGATAAGCAGAACTATAAATGAATTGAAGCGAATAGAAATGAATTGTAATGATAACCATGGCAACATTTTAAAGCTGGCCAATGATGCACCATATATGAACAATCCAGCAAGTTCTTTCCAAAGGTTCCATAGGTCAGAAATGATAAGTTTAAGATAAAAACGAGCAGTTTCTCTCTTTTTTATTTGTTAAAATCTGCTAAAGCAAGTGGTGAACAACATATAAATGATCATGCCAATAGGGTAGTTATTTTTTGAGATATATATAGGCCTGACACAGAGAACTTTCCTTCAAAGCAGGAAATCTGGGCTACCGGCTCATCCCTTCACAATTGTCTATTCTCTAATATCAGACTTTTTCTGTACCTTGCTTATGACATCCTGTCCCAGTCTTGTTAGTTCAATCTCCAATCCGATCCGGCCCCAAGGCCGAGTTGGGCTCGATCTCGCCGCCTGGTCGGGGGCGCCCAACCGATCCATGGTTGGTGGACCCCCGTCGCACAGTGCTATATAGAGGAGGTGGGGGCCACGGCTCGCAGTACAAGGTTAACCACGCCGCCACAAACCCCACCTACAACCCTAGAGACCGAGGGAGCACTGGAGCGGCGGGAAGCACCACCATCGCCGCCGCGGACGTCCTTCTTCATCACCCGTACACGGTGCCATCGACCGCATCTTCGTCGCTTCCCCAACGCCGCCCTCACCGAGCCGATGCCGTCCCTGCCACCTCTACGCCAAGCCGAGGAAGCCCCTGCTACCTCGACCGGAGAGATGGCCAACCCGTCGGCACCGTCCCCCTCTATTATTGATGGTCTGTGTTTCTTCTACTACCCTCCTTAGTTGTAGTTTGTCTCTGTTAGAGTAGTTGTATTGTTTCTGTGTAGTTAAATGTTGGAGATCTAGATCTAGTTCATCTCTTTTGTTAATCAAGTTTTGTACCCGATTAGAACTACTACTAGAGATCTGTGAGTTAGTTATAACAATGGTATCAGACGCCTACTAGTTAGTAGATCTTTACACCGGGGTAGACAGTGTTAATTATGTTCGAGTTTTGACCCCAAATCGAAGAGAGGAGGGGGAGGCAAACACTGGAAAGATACATTTTCGGTGCAAATCGAAAAGAGAAACAGCAAGATTCAATCGAATCGACGTTAAGATGCAAACCCTAACCTAGATCCGTTGGAGTCAGGGGAAGAAATCGAGTAGCATCGAGAAACTCAGAAAACACCCTAACCCTAGATGCGTCTGGGTTAGAGGAAGAACTCAAACCCTAACTCCAGTACCTACCGTGCCATCGAGCGGGTACAAGGGCACCGCCACCGAGCCGTTCGACAGCGGCGCACCCACCCTCGGGGTGGACGCGCGCGTCGGTGAAAGGGCCGGCGACGGTGCCATAAGGCTTCTCCGGTCCGCCATGGGCGGTTCTCTGTTTTCACTACAACTCGCAAGATACGTGGGAGCGAGGGAGGGAGGGGCTAGCAGAGAAAGAGGGAGAGGAGGGTGGCCGCACGGCCTCTTGTGCCGGTGGCGCCGCCTCTCACCCGCGCCGGCCGGTGCGCCAGACGCGGGGAAGAAGACCCCGCCGCCGCCGTCTGGTGTGTGAGGTTCGAGGAGGAAATTGAGCAAGTTAGGGTTTCCCCATCAACCAACCAGTATATATATGTGAGCGAAATCGCTGGATTGCATCAGATCCGTCGATCTAGAGATCAATGGCCGCGGCTGGCTGGGCGGAGAACTGGCCCAGAAGTGGCCCATGCGGGATTAGGCGCTGGGCCGATTCGGCGGCCCAGCCATCTGCTGTCGGGCCTAAAGCCCATGCGGGCATAAGCAGCAGGCCGCGAGCCGCATTTCACTGCTGGGCCAAAGAGATCAATATCAAGAGTGCAATTTCGCAATTATATATTAGAAATTTCAGAAGCAATTTTGATTAAATTTGAATGTTTTCATATTAAGTTTAAATCTCTATTTAAGTTTTGAACTAAAGTGATAAATTTTTACAGAGAGTAGTATGCTTCTGGAATTTCAGTTTAATAATGTTTTTCCGCTGCGAGTTATTCTTTAATTAAATTGAACCAAAGGGATATTTAATTAGAGAAATACAATGAAGTTTAAAGTATTCTTTATGATATTGTTATTTTTCTGGCCAAAGCTGTTAATTACAATATTATAAACTGAGTGATTTAAGTTGTTATGCATTAATTCTATTTTTCTGCCCAAAGGTGATATAGAATTAATGTAGAGTATTGTTGTATGTGTTACTTTTAACCAAAGTTCACTTAATACATGCAGCATTTTTCGCATTTTTATGTTCTCACTTTTATGAGTTAATGATGTTTTCAGGACTGAGTTATCTCAGCACCATCCCTGAGCTTGTTGGACCCAACTTCAAGGTGTGGCGCAACCAGCTGGATTGTGTCTTCACGATGTTGGATCTCGACTATGTATTAACTTCACCATGTCCTGAAGTCCTTCAGGACGTGGTGAGAGGAGCGAATGAGAGTGAGGAGTCTTTTCAGACTCGGCAGTGTGACCACGCAGATAAGATTGCCAAGCGCGACCTTGATCATGCCAACTGGCAGAAAAATAATAAGAAATGCTTAAAGATCATGCAGACAAAGATGTCTGAAGTTATCAGGGCTTCAATCCCTGAGAAGAAGTCTGATGGAGTGGACCACACTGCTGCTGAATTTTTGGCAATAGTGGAGAAACAACATGATACGCACTCCAAGACTTTTGCTAGTACCCTGATCAATAAGCTTACCAGTCTGCAGTACACAGGAGGTGGTTTAAAAGACCACATTCTGTCGATGAGTAACATGAATGGTAAACTTACCAGCATGGACATGGGTCTGCCAGAACAGTTTCTGGTGCACCTAGTTTTTAAGTCACTGCCGCCTGAGTTCTCCACTTTTGAGGTGAATTACAACTCTTTGAGTGAGAAGTGGGACTTGCACAAGCTAGTTAATATGTGTGTGCAAGAGGAAGAAAGGCTCAAACAACAACATGGTGGTTCTATCAACTATGTGCAGAATACCAATAAGAAAAGGACTTTTGGTAGCAAGGGCTACAAAGCTAAGAACCAACATGAAAGTGGTCCTTCTCATGCTCCTAGTAAGTCTCAGGGGAAAGCTCCTGCTCAGCAATTTCAGCATCAACCAGACAAGAAACCAGCAGTTGCTCCAAATCAGTGCCTCTGGTGCAAGGAGACTGGCCACTAGCAGAAGGACTGTCCTAAGTGGATGAAGCATATGCTGAAAAAGGGTGAGGATATAATTAATTTTGTAGATGAGACCTTGTACTTAAGTTACTCTAAATCTACTTGGTGGATTGATTCAGGTGCAACTGTTCATGTTGCTAATTCTATGCAGGGTATGCATTCGAGTCGGATCCTGCAAAGAGGCGGGACACTACAAGAAACTATTTAATCTGTGACGTAACCATTCTGTCGCGGATTAAATAAAATTCGTCGCAAATCAGCATCCACGACGATTTACATTTTCGTGGTGGAATGAGCGTCATTGATTAAATCTCTCGACGTTCCCTTAATAAACGTCGCGATCCGTGACGTATCTGAATCGTCACGGAGCAACCCGAGGCCCATGCAGCCCAACCCATGGCTCACTGTCCGTGACAAAATAAAATCGTCACAGATGGCTACACACATGGCAGCTGTGGCATCCTACGTGGACGATGACGTGGCATCCTACGTGGACGATGACATGGCATCCTACGTGGACGATGACATGGCATCCTACGTGGACGATGACGTAGCATCCTACGTGGACGATGATGTGGCATCCTACATGGATGATGACGTGGCCACTGACATGGACGTTGACTTTTCTGTCATGGGCCATTTATTAATGGCCCGATTTTAGAATAAAACTAAATTTCAATAGAAATTCATCTGCAAAATTTAAGCCCATAAACATTTTAGAATCCGCTCACAAATTCTAGACCCGAATCATTACAGCCCACCAAAAATTCAATACACCAAATTAGGGCCGATGTTCAGCCATTTTTCCATAATTACATTACAACAAACAATACAGTTTTACATATTAAATCACATACATGTTTTAGTGAAATACAATATGGCAAATAGGCCACCAGAAACAAAAGAAAGGTCATCACCAACATAAGCTTTTCATCTCCTCATGCTCTTTGATCCATGCCGGTTTTCCTGCACCTAATTTTCAACAAATTGACAAAATTTAGTTTTTCTGGCAAGCATAATAGGAAAATAAAAAACAGAAATAAGTAAGCATTTACCATTTCAAAAACTGAAACCTACACAAAAATGAATGGTAGGTTCAAACTGTTTGTTATCTTAAGTAGAAATTTGGTAACTTGACAGAAACCAAAAGAAGCTATTAGAATGTACAGGTTACTATTTTTTTACTAGACAAGAATAAGAGATAGCTACCGAAAGCTCTGCATGTAGAAATAAACACCAGTTCAGTAAGAGAAGGCATTGTAAGCAGACATTATTTGACATGGCATCTGACAGCTTCTAAATTCCACATGTTTTAGGAACATTAATAATTGAAATGAGCAATCACATTTTCAGGTGTACTGCATTCATAATTAACATGGATAAAAAACATGAGGAGAAAATGAATAGTAAATGAAATTCCATCATCCAGGAGCAGATTAAATGAAATTCCATCATCTAGGAGTAGATTATGACTATTGCTGGTCATTTCACTACATCTCAAAGAAAGGAATAAATACTCCTAGGAAGAAATACACACACCAGTTCTACGTTTATTGTCTGACAGTAAACATCCAAGTAGAATTGTATGTTGCAGCTTTAATCTTCACAACCAAGTTCACTGATAATAACATGCAAAGCAGAAAGAATAAGATTATAATGGAAATGTCAATTAAAGTGATTGGAGGTACTTGAACCCCAACAGTTAGCAAAAATTGTTTCAGATAGACTTGGAGTACCAAAATGCATCCATCCAGGCCACGTTTAAAAAATTTCAGTACACAAAGGAACAATCACATTGATCCAAGCAAGCAAATATTTCATGCCACACAATAAATGGAGTGAACCTAAGGAATTACCTCGCTCTCCTGAGCTACATAATCATCCTCTGTAAATAATTCATACATTAGTTAGTCAACAATTAGTGAATGCGATTAAATAATTGCAAAACAAAGAGTAAAGACAAAGACAAGTTGGCCTCAAGACAAAGACAATTGTTACAATGTCCAAACACGTATGAATCACTACTGCATTCAACAAAGTAATTATAGTGTAAAATCCATAAGATATAAGGCAGTACCAGATTTAAAATCAAGGAAATGATACATCAATCTATTCAAGATTGAAATGAAATATACCCTGACAAGAAGAGAAACTTACTGAATATAAAGACACCACCACCATAGATTCAACATGCGCAAATCAAGCAGGGAGCTAGACGGCTGATAAATAGCGACATCATACTTATAGAGCAAAACAGTGTGATGTCTAAACACTTGTCACCCATCTGTAATTTAACCTATACAATCCTTACTCATGCTCACTAATTAACACGTGGATGCACGAATTGCAGAAACTATAGCAGCAAATTTTGTGCCAGTTTGAGTAGGCATCAGTGATCAGAACTCTTGGTTCGACTCTTCTAAACTCAAGGAACCTACTGCAGTTGTAAAACCCCGGATTTTCATAGAAAACCCGAATCCCTGTACCATCGCGATAGTCCCTGGATCAGTGGCCATCGCGTACAGAACGTCTCACAGATAGATACACAAAGTCATACATCGCATCTCATAAAGTTAAGAGTACATTAATTTATTACAAGTCCATTATGGAGTACATCATTACAAGCCTCTTGGCTGAATCAGAGTGAAATTTCTACGCAACGGTAGCTATCTTCTCAGAAGGGTCTCCATCTTTATTCTTCCCGCCACAGGCAACTTGAGCGAAGCGACGTATCCCTCAGTCGTACCATCCGTCGGCGTTGCAGTTGAACTCAGACTCGTACCCTGCACACCCAAAGTCTATCCCCAAGGAGTGGGATAGGTCCACGTCACCAACCGTATGCAGCTTTAAGTGGCCTAACATCTAAAGGGAAAAGAGAGTAGACAAGGAATCGGCTATGGTTTCCTAAGCACCAGCAGCAGAGTATAAACAAGGTATCTCCATCAATATCCCAAAACCCAAGTCTCTCAGCACAACCCGGATCCAACTGGTCACCCAGAAGACCCGTCTCCCGTGGATCGTTTGCAGCCACGCGCGTGTGTAGGCTCAAATGTGTCCAGCCGTCCCCTTCTCCCCTGCGATTCCTGACCGCCCCCCCGGTGCTCGACAAAATGTCCAAGAAGAACGGCGGCGCGTCGAGGGCTCACCGGCGGTGACGATCCCCTACGCCTGGGCGGCCGGTCGGTAAGGCGCCCCTGCACGAGTTCCTCGGGTTGTGGGGCTCGGAGGCCGCTAGGGCGGCGGCCTGTGCGTCGTGCGCGTCGGCCGCCGGCGTGGGCGCGGCGGCGGTGCGGCGCGGCGGTGTGCAAGGGCTCCTCCCACGCGGGGTACGGCGGCGTGAAGTGGAGATGGGCGTGCACGGGGGTGCGGCCGATGCGTTAGGTCAAACCTAGCCGGGGTTCGGCTCGGGCTCGCGACGGGTGTCGCGGCGGTGCTACGGCGGCGCACGGCTCGACGCCATGGGCGGCGGCGAGCGAGGCGCCCGAGGTTGGGCCGGCGCGTTCCTCGACCGGGGGCACGCGCATGCTTCCCCCGGGCTACGGTGTCGTGGTCGTCCCCGGCATGGCGGCGACGCGGCGAGCACAGGGGCTCCGGTGGCCGCGGCGGGGCTCGGAGAGGAGGGCCAAGGCCCGGTCTTGCCTTTACGGTCACGACGCGCGCGTCCTGGGGTGCACGCGTGCGTGCTCCGTGGCGTGCACATGCGCGCGCGCGAGGGCATGTACGTGCCGCGAACGCGTCGCGGCGCTCGACACGGCGCGGCGGCGACGGGCCGCGCCGAAGCCTAACGCAAAGAGGAAAAAGGGGAGCTAGGCGGGCGGCGCGCGCGTTGACGACGGCGGCGGCACCTCGCAAGATTCATCCCGCCCCTCGGCACGAAGGCGGCTTCACCGGCCGACGGCGCGGCGGCGCGGGGGCACGGTGCGTTCCACCTCGGCGCGATGGCCGGGCATCCACGAGAGACGGGAAGCGAATGCCCTCACCTTGGTGGCCACGGGCCGAAGCGTAGGCGCGTCGGTGAAGAGAGGCGGGGCGGCTGGGTCGGCGAGGAAGAAGAGGGGGCAGACGGCGGCGCGGCGCAGAGGAGGAAGAGGACGCAGAGGATGAAGGTGTTCCCGCGGGGTCCGACTCCTCCCTCGGGCGGCTCCGGCTTCGCGGCGACCGGCTTCCCCGCGGGCGGCTCCTCTCCTTCTCTCTCTTCTTCTCCTCCTCCGCTCCTCCGGCGGACGGCGAGGGGCTGCAGGGGCTCCTCCCCTGGGTGGTTAGGGTTTCTGGGGCATCCGGGCCGGTGCGGTGGTGGCCTTTAAGTAGGGCGGCGCGAAAGGGGACGCGTGGGCGGTCCGGATGCTCTGAGGCGTGCGGCACCCCACGGCGGCGGCGGCGCGGCCGGCGTTCCCCCGCGGCCTCGCCTTTGGTCGTCGGCCAAAGCGAAAGGGGGACGATGACGCCCCGGCGTCATCTCGCCTTTGGCCGACGCCGGCGGCGGGCCCCGCTTGTCGGGCGACATGGCGCGGCGCGCGCGGTTGGTGGGAGCGCGGGCGGTGCTGGCTGGGCCGTAGTGGGCTCTAAGTGGAGCGGGGGCCGATTGCGAGGTTGGCGGCCCGTGTGGCACAGTACGCTTTGTGAATTACCCAACGCTATTATGTGGTCTCAATTTCAAATTTGAATTCAAATTTGAAGCTACCCAAATAAAATCCAAATGAAATTCAAATAAAGAGCCAAATTGTCACACTAGCAGGGTTTAAATCCTAATGGTATCGTGGAAGCCAAAATTAAATCTAAGAATTTAGGGGAAGGAAACAGGAAGACAATCTTATTCGACTTACGAGCACTCCACTTCAATTCAAGTTTTTGAAATTCGACATTTTGAATACAAGTCAAAACTAAGGATGTTACAGAACTCCCCCCCTCACAAGAATCTCGTCCTCGAGATTAAGAAGTTACCTCTGTTTCGAAGAGATGAGGGTATTTCTCCCTCAACGCTGACTCCTTCTCCCACGTGGCTTCGCGCTCGGAGTGGTTACTCCATAGCACCTTGCAGAAGCGCGTGGTGGTGTTCCCCGGTCGACTTCTCCCGCCCGGTCCGGATTCGAACCGGGTACTCCAAGTACTCCAGGGTCTCCTGGACGTCGAGCGCCTGAGCAGGCACTCTCTTCTTGACGACCACACACTTCCGAAGTTGGGAAACATGGAACACCGGGTGAACTCCCGTAAGCTCCGGAGGTAGTTCGAGTTTGTAAGCCACCTTTCCGACCTTACTCACAATAGGGTAGGGCCCAACATACCTAGGGGACAGCTTCCCCCTGATGTGGAACCTCTTCGTACCTCGGAGGGGTGACACCTTCAAGTAGACGTGATCCCCTACTTCAAACGAGACATCCTTTCGTTTCGCGTCGGCATAGCTCTTCTGCCTGCTCTGAGCTATCTTCAGGTTCTCTCGTACCTTGGCGACATTTTCCTCGGCCTCAACAATGGTGGCGGGACCGAAAAAGGTTCGCTCCCCCACCTCGGACCACATCAACAGCGTCCGACACTTTCTGCCGTACAGGGCTTCGAACGGAGCCATCTTCAAGCTGGCCTGGTAGCCGTTGTTGTAAGAGAACTCGGCATATGATAGGCTCTTTTCCCAATCGGACCCATAGGTTAACACACAAGATCTCATCAAGTCTTCTAGTACCTGATTCACCCTCTCTGTCTGACCGTCAGTCTGTGGGTGGAACGCGGTGCTGTAGTTCAGTTGGGTACCCATGGATGCGTGCAAACTTTTCCAGAACTGAGCAGTGAACTGGGGCCCTCTGTCTGACACAATGCTCCTCGGAGCCCCATGGAGCTTTAGGATATTGTCTACATACAGTTCTGCAAGTCGGCTTACGCGGTAGTCCGTCCTAACGGGTAAGAAATGTGCTACCTTGGTCAGCCGATCAACAATCACCCATATGGAGTCATGTCCTTTCTGCGTGCGCGGCAACCCCACAATGAAGTCCATACTGATATCATCCCACTTCCACGTGGGTATCTCGAGTGGTTGCAGCAGCCCGGCAGGCCTCTGGTGTTCGGCCTTCACTCGCTGACACGTGTCACAACGAGCGACGTATTCAGCAATATCTTCCCTCATCTTTTCCCACCAAAACCGTACCTTCAGGTCTTTGTACATCTTGGTACACCCAGGGTGGATCGAGTATCGAGAGTCGTGGGCCTCTTTAAGGCTCGAGTCCCGAATCTCCTTGTCCTGAGGCACGCAGATGCGGTCCTTCAGCCACAGTGTACCCTGTTCGTCGAGGCGATAGTCAGCTGCTTTGCCATTCTCCATCAGGCGTTTTACCTCTTGAATCTCTGGGCACCCCCTCTGAGCTTGGCGGATCTGGTCTTCGAGTGTGTATTTCACCCGCAACTGGTTCAACTGCCCCTCCTCCACAATCTCTAAGCTCAGCTTTTCCAGCTCTTCATGCAAGGCTGGCTGTTCTCCTCGCACCATCAGGTTGTTGCAGTAGTGCTTGCGCCCCAGAGCGTCGGCTACGACGTTTGCCTTACCAGGGTGGTAGTGAATGCTCAGGTCGTAGTCCTTGATCAGCTCTAGCCATCTCCTTTGCCTCAGGTTCAACTCCGACTGGGTGAAGATATACTTCAGACTCTTGTGATCCGTGTAGATGTCGCACTTGTTCCCCATCAGATAGTGCCTCTATATCTTCAACGCATGAATGACAGCGGCTAGCTCGAGGTCGTGCGTATGGTAGTTCTCCTCATGCTTCCTTAGCTGTCGCGAGGTGTAGGCCACTACCTTGCCTCCTTGCATTAACACGCAGCCGAGTCCTTGTCTCGACGCGTCACAGTATACTACGAAGTCCTTGCTCGCATCGGGCGGGGGTCGGGGCCGGGGTAGTGGTGAGACGAGTTTTGAGCTCTTGGAAGGCGGCTTCACACTTGTCCGACCACACATACGGCGTGTTGCTCTTCGACCAGCTCTGTCATGGGCTTGGCGATCTTCGAGAAGTTCTCGATGAATCGGCGGTAGTATCCGGCCAAACCGAGAAAGCCGCGGATCTCTGTCACGGACTTCGGTGACTGCCACTTGGACACGGCCTCAATCTTGCTCGGATCTATAGCAACCCCTTTAGCTGACAACACATGACCCAGAAACGCGACCTCTTCCATCCAAAACTCGCACTTGCTGAACTTGGCGTACAACTGATGCTGTCTGAGCTTCCCCAGTACGATCCTTAGGTGCTCCTCGTGCTCTTCTGCTGTCTGGGAGTAGACCAGTATATCGTCAATGAAGACGACGACACACTTGTCCAACTCATCCATGAAGACCTTGTTCATCATGTTCATGAAGTACGCCGGGGCATTGGTCGAGCCAAACGACACGACTTGTGTACTCATCTGCCCATACCGGTTACGAATGCCGTCTTGTGGATGTCTTCCGGCGGATCTTCATCCGGTGATAACCCGACCGGAGGTCGATCTTCTTCGAAGTACTTGGCTTTGTCTTAGGCCGATCCATCGGATCATCAATCCCGGGTAGTGGATACTTGTTCTTGATGGTCACCGCGTTTAGGGGCGCGGTAATCGACGCACGGACGTTGCGTTCCATCCTTCTTCGGTACGAATAGTGCCGGTGAACCCCGGGGTGAAGCACTTGGCCGAATGAACCCTTTCTCGAGTAGCGAGTCTAGCTCGCCTTCAACGGTTTCAGCTCAACCTCCGCCATACGGTACGGACTGCGGGCTATCGGCGCCGTTCCCGCACCGGGTTAATCACGAACTCCACATCACGATCAGGAGGCAACCCGGGCAACTCCTCTGGAAACACATCCTCATACTCACAGACCACCGGTACGTCCGATATGGCCTTCGTGTGAAGGCTGTACACGGCCGGTATGTCTCGAGACTTCATCGGCTCGAATGTAACCCTTGTTCCGTCAGGGTGCAGTAGTGTCACCAGTCTCGGCGAAGTGGAGATGACACCTTTGTGGGCAGTGATCCAATCCATTCCCAGTATCACGTCGATACCATGGGAAGGCAGCACGGTAAGATCCCCATAGAATGTGTGACCTTGGATGACCACTTCCACTCCTTTGCACAGCAGGGTGCATCGGATATCCCCGAGCGGAGAGCTCGTGATGATGGGCATCGTTCGGGTGGTTGTAGGGAGGGAAAGTTTATTCACGAACCGAGAGGTGATATAAGACCCGGTTGCACCGGTGTCAAAGAGAACCAGAGCAGAAGTACCACAAACCAAAAACTTACCGATCACGACGTCGGGGCATCGGCAGCCTCCTCCTCAGTGAGGTGGTTCAGCCTCCCACGGCCGGCGGCCGGAGGCGGCGCAACCTGAGGAGGTCGGCCTCTGGAGCGAGGTGCCGCGCGGGGGTAGCGGCCGGCCTTCTTGTCGGGGCACTCGAAGGACTTGTGGCTCGGCTTGCCACACGCGAAGCGGTGACGGTGAAGCCTCCCCGGCAGGTCGCGCGGTGCTCGGTGGAGCACGAGTGTAGCCTCCCGGTCCGGGGGGTAGCCGGGGGTTCCTCCCTCCGGGAACGGGCTACGTCCACTCCCCCTCCGAAGCCACGCCCGAGCCGGTTGTGCCCCCGGCGGTAGCTCCCCCCTCGGCATGTTGCTCTGTCCGCTTCTCGACTTCTGGAAGGATCGGTCAGGCTGATCCCGATCTCCCATCCTCTTCTTGCCCCTCATGCGTTCCTCGTGGCCCCTCCTCTCGTCCTCGACCGCGATGGCGTGGTTGACGAGATGGCGCAGGGACATGTGCTCACTTGCCTTCAGCGCCTGGCGAAGGCCGTGGTGGAGGCCTCGCAGGAACCAAGACCGCTTCTTCTCGGTCGGTGTTGGTGTCGTCGGGGGCGTACCGCATCATCTTCATGAAGTGACGCTCGTACTCCTCGACCCTCATCGCACCCTGAGTCATGGTGCGGAACTCCTGCGCCTTCTGGACCAGCAGCTCATCGGGAAGGTACTGCTCGCGGAACGCCTCGCAGAACTCCAGCCAGGTGATGAAAGCTGGGTTCGGGTGGGTGGCAGTGTAGTTGTCCCACCATGCCTTGGCAGGACCCTCCAGCTGGTGCGCGGCGATAGCGACGCACTCCTCGTCGGAGCAGACGGTGAGGTCGAGCTTGGTCTCGATCACCCTCAGCCAGTCGTCGGCCTCGAGCGGGTCATCCGAGTAGCTGAAGGTGGGGGGCCTTCAGGCGGATGAACCTCTCGATCTTCCTCGTGAGATCCTCGTCCTGCGGGGCGACGCGGTTCCCACCGTTGCCACGGTGCTCCATGGCCTCCGCCATCCTCTGTATCAGCTGAGTCTGGAGCGCCATCACTTCCACCAAGTTAGGTGGGGGTGGTGGTGGCTGGTCCGGCTCAGGCTGGCCTTGCTCAGCCGCTCCTTGCGCAACCTCGGCCTCAGGGTTCTCAGGCAGTGGTGGCGGTGCTCCGTCACCTCGGGCCCTAGCCCCCAAGGCTCCTCCACGCAGGGGTGGACGGCCACGGCCACGGCTGCGTCCACGCCCCTGCTGGGCTTCTTCCTCAGCAGCTGCCTCCTCGAGGCGAGCTATCAGCCGGTTGGAGCGGCGGATCGACATCCTTCTGAAAACATAAGGGAAAAGGAAGAAGTTTACGCACATCACTCACCAACTCACACATGAGTCTTAAGCATTCAAGAAAATAGTTCTAATTATAACCTACACTCAAGTAGAAGAAGCATTAAGACGCAAATAACATCATTAAGATCCAAGCATACAGCAAACAAGATCATTACACCTGCTCCCCTGAGGCTGACTTAGACCTTGGGGTAGCAGCAACAAGTCAACGATCTAGTACATCGATACAATCTCAAAAAGGGTAGTGTCTACATGGTGTGGCATGACTCTCTTCATGCACCGGAACATGCTCGCGGTTGCATGGAACATCTCATGGCAACTACTAGCATAAAACACTACTCTAGGTCATGCCTCCTGCTTAGCTCACTACTCAGTGCGTGCCCTCTGGTACGTGACGGGGTAGCGGTCCTCGGTGGGGTAGTCCGGCGGAAAGATCCGGGACACCAAGGCGTGAGCCTCTCGAACCTCCTCGGTCTCGACGGGGGTCGGCAGACGGGCCATCGGGCACAGGTGAAGCTTGAGGCGTGACTGGTGCAGCTCGAAGGTCTCGGTGCGAATCTCGCGCTGAGACTCGGGGGGTAGCTCTCCGTTGAGCTCGAAGAGCTCGTCCACGCGAAGCGAGTCGGCGTCCTCCCAAGTCCTCCTCAGTCTCTCGGCCTTGTCTCTCAGGTAGACGGCCGTGCGTGTGAGCCACGCGATGTTGGCGACGTTGTCCGCTCGGCTCTTCTCCAGCTTCTCCACCTTGAGCCGCTCACACCCGAGCAGGTGAGCGCGTACCGTGAGCAGGTCGTCCTTGCGCTCGAGCTTGTCCTTCAGCCTGTTCTGACTCGCTGTGAGCCTGCGCACATCCTCCTTGGCGTGCGACATCTCCTCCCGGGTGTCCACCCTCTCCCTCTCGGACGCGGCGAACGGTGGTCGCGCGGTCGAGGCTCAGCTCGAGCTGGCGAACACGGTGGCGTAGAGCGGTGTTCTCTCTCTCCAGCTCGGCACAGCGGGGCTGGTACTGGAGCGCGTCGATGGTGGCGTCCCTGACCTGGCCGTAGAGGGTACGTGACTCGTCCTCCAGTCGGCGTGCGTACTTTTCGAGGTCGACCAAGTAGCTGGCGGTCTCCACCAGGGTCTCATCGGACTCGCGGAAGGGAGCAGCGTCGACGTCGTCCTGGATCCCCTCGTACGAAGGAACTCCGTCCACGAGCGGTGCGAGGCGCCGCAGTCCCGGGCGGCGGTCGAAGAGTCCCGGTCTCGAAGGAGGCGCGGTGCTGTGCGAGAAGGCAGCCCAGTGCCTGGCGGCAGGCGACGTCGAGCGCGGTCGAGACGGTGAGTGCAGTGCTGTAGCAGACCTCTCCCTTGAACCCGGGGAGACTCGGGTGAGGGAGCACAACGGCCGTGCGAGCACCATCCGCCCGGTCACGGCGGGTACGTACTCGGTGCGGTACGTGACGTAGGTCGGAGGGACTCCAAGCCTGAGAAGGGCCCTCTCCATCCGGTGGCGGATCGCCCGCGGGTCTCGGGGGTGATCTCCGCGACCCGGTGCTCCATCTCTCGTGAAACGCAAGAAATTTACGTCGGCGCGGTGAGTAAGAAGTTTTCAAAGAGGGAACGAGTTTTATAACATAGCTCAAGGGTATAACTATAAAGGTAGAGCGCATAGAGTCCTATCTCTATCGACCTTTCCTAGGGATACGTGCTACGGTCAAGCATGGCTCTCGTACCACCTGTAAAACCCCGGATTTTCATAGAAAACCCGAATCCCTGTACCATCGCGATAGTCCCTGGATCAGTGGCCATCGCGTACAGAACGTCTCACAGATAGATACACAAAGTCATACATCGCATCTCATAAAGTTAAGAGTACATTAATTTATTACAAGTCCATTATGGAGTACATCATTACAAGCCTCTTGGCTGAATCAGAGTGAAATTTCTACGCAACGGTAGCTATCTTCTCAGAAGGGTCTCCATCTTTATTCTTCCCGCCACAGGCAACTCGAGCGAAGCGACGTATCCCTCAGTCGTACCATCCGTCGGTGTTGCAGTCGAACTCGGACTCGTACCCTGCACACCCAAAGTCTATCCCCAAGGAGTGGGATAGGTCCACGTCACCAACCGTATGCAGCTTTAAGTGGCCTAACATCTAAAGGGAAAAGAGAGTAGACAAGGAATCGGTACGTGGTTTCCTAAGCGACGACGGCAGAGTATAAACAAGGTATCTCCATCAATATCCCAAAACCCAAGTCTCTCGGCACAACCGGATCCAACTGGTCACCTAGAAGACCCGTCTCCACCTCCTACTCCTGTCTAGGGTCGATGCGAGAACTTCCTCTCCTCGCACCTCAATGATTACAACCGGATCGACGAGGTAGATGGAGCCTCTCTCCTCTAGCCGGCTGTAATCACGGCTCACCACACTCTCACCTATAGGGGGAAGGTAGAAATCCCAAAACATGAGGATCAAGTACGTCTTCTAGGCAGTGTCCATGACCGAGGACGCGGCTATTGCTATGGATCGAACAACTCTGCAGAGCGTGTACACCTGTACCCATCCCGGAATGGTACCCGGCCGGTGTACGGCCGACCGAGCCCATCCTACCGGTGAACTCTCGGTAGTTACGTACCCACCCTGCATCCGGCCCTCAAAGCGGTCCTCTCCGCAATGAAGACAGCACCGGAACTGTGAAATGCTCCCGTGTGGCCACACGGGAGACGCTCTGAGAGGGTGGTCTCACCTCCACCGCTCCCCCACAGATACCCTCTATCCTTCCTAGGCAGGTATGGTTCCGCACTTGCCGAGCTCAACTCGGCCCTATCCCCACTCTCGGCGGGGTGGTGTGTACGATGTCCTATAAACAAGTTGATCCACTCGGTTTCAGACCGGGGCGAGCTCATGTCCTCCAAGCGCACGTAAAAACCCAACACCTAGGCTCCGAAAAACGTAACAGGAGGGATGCATTGAGGAGTGCACCCCTATCCCCGATCCCAGATCGGTTGTTTCGAGCTCACCCCTGCCAAAGTACCCAAAAACGCCTTCTCCTGCCGGTTTTTATCCCACACACGCCAAGAACCACTATTCCCATCCCAACACATGCATCGCGAAGCTCGGCGCACATACACGCCCACAATAACATATATAGAAGTAGTAGGACAATCAAGGACAGGGTAAATAAAGAGGCAGTGCAAGGTTCATCAACATGCATACATAGAGTAAAGCGCTAGCAATACTACTCAGCAATGCCTAATGGGCAGTTCAGAATCAGTCGGGCGTGAACCTGGGGTCGGGTAGTCCTCCGCGGCGAAGTCGTCGGCGTAGTCGTACTCCTGACTCAGCTCTCCGGCTCCTCCTGCTCCTAGTAGCGCGAAAGAGAAAATAAATAGCGGTCCTAAGGCAACATAAATCCAAATAAGAGCATTTAAGAACCAACAAGGGAACAAACACTATCCCAACCCGGAGTTTGAGATTTTAGAAATTTTCTGGAAGAGGTTTCGTAATTTTCGGAGTAAAAATGGATTTTCTAGGATTTTTAAAAGGGCAAAAGGATTTTCTGGAATTTTTAAATAAAAAGAAACCCCCCCCTTTATGGCCGGCCGCACGGGATCCCCGGATCCCAGATGCGGCCGGGATCCCCCGTGGCCTGCGCTGCGGCTCGGCCCGGCCAGCGGCCGGCCCGCGGCCCGTCCGGCGGCGGGCGGTGTGGCGGGCCGCGGTGTAGGCCACCGTGTGGCCGGCCATCGGTGGCGGGCCGCACCGGATCCCGTGGATCGTTTGCGGCCACGCGCGTGTGTAGGCTCAAATGTGTCCGGCCGTCCCCTTCTCCCCCTCGCGATTCCCCGACCGCCCCCCCGGTGCTCGACAAAATGTCCAAGAAGAACGGCGGCGCGTCGAGGGCTCACCGGCGGTGACGATCCCCTACGCCTGGGCGGCGGTCGGTAAGGTGCCCCTGCACGAGTTCCTCGGGTTGTGGGGCTCGGAGGCCGCTAGGGCGGCCGGTGTGCGTCGTGCGCGTCGGCCGCCGGCGTGGGCGCGGCGGCGGCGCGGCGCGGCGGTGTGCAAGGGCTCCTCCCGCGCGGGGTACGACGGCGTGAAGTGGAGATGGGCGTGCACGGGGGTGCGGCCGATGCGTTAGGTCAAACCTAGCCGGGGTTCGGCTCGGGCTTGCGACGGGTGTCGCGGCGGTGCTACGGCGGCGCACGGCTCGACGCCATGGGCGGCGGCGAGCGAGGCGCCCGAGGTTGGGCCGGCACGTTCCCGACCGGGGGCACGGCATGCTTCCCCGGGCTACGGTGTCGGGGTCGTCCCGGGCATGGCGGCGACGCGGCGAGCACGGGGGCTCGGTGGCCGCGGCGGGGCTCGGAGAGGAGGGCCAAGGCCCGGTCTTGCCTTTACGGTCGCGACGCGCGCGCGCCGGGGTGCACGCGTGTGTTCTCCGTGGCATGCACGGGCGCGCGCGCGAGGGCATGTACGCGCGCGCGAACGCGTCGCGGCGCTCGACACGGCGCGGCGGCGACGGCCGCGTTGAAGCCTAACGCAAAGAGGAAAAAGGGGAGCTAGGCGGGCGGCGCGCGCGTTGACGACGGCGGCGGCACTCTGCAAGATTCATCCCGGCCGGCACGAAGGCCGGCTTCACCGGCGACGGCGCGGCGGCGCGGGGGCACGGTGCGTTCCACCTCGGCGCGATGGCCGGGCATCAACGAGAGACGGGAAGCGAATGCCCTCACCTTGGTGGCCACGGGCCGAAGCGTAGGCGCGTCGGTGAAGAGCGGCGGGGCGGCTGGGTCGGCGAAGAAGAAGAGGGGGCAGACGGCGGCGCGGCGCAGAGGAGGAAGAGGACGCAGAGGATGAAGGTGTTCCCGGCGGGTCCGGCTCCTCCCTCCGGGCGGCTCCGGCCGCGGCGACCGGCTTCCCCGCGGGCGGCTCCTCTCCCTTCTCTTTTCTTCTCCTCCTTTGCTCCTGCGGCGGACGGCGAGGGGCTGCAGGGGCTCCTCCCCTGGGTGGTTAGGGTTTCTGGGGCATCCGGGCCGGTGCGGTGGTGGCCTTTAAGTAGGGGCGGCGCGAAAGGGGACGCGTGGGCGGTCGGATGCTCCGAGGCGCGCGGCACCCCGCGGCGGCGGCGGCGCGGCCGGCGTTCCCCCGCGGCCTCGCCTTTGGTCGTCGGCCAAAGCGAAAGGGGGACGATGACGCCCCCGGCGTCATCTCGCCTTTGGCCGACGCGGGCGGCGGGCCCCGCTTGTCGGCGACATGGCGCGGCGCGCGCGGTTGGTGGGAGCGCGGGCGGTGCTGGCTGGGCCGTAGTGGGCTCTAAGTGGAGCGGGGGCCGATTGCGAGGTTGGCGGCCCGTGTGGCACAGTACGCTTTGTGAATTACCCAGCACTATTATGTGGTCTCAATTTCAAATTTGAATTCAAATTTGAAGCTACCCAAATAAAATCCAAATGAAATTCAAATAAAGAGCCAAATTGTCACACTAGCAGGGTTTAAATCCTAATGGTATCGTGGAAGCCAAAATTAAATCTAAGAATTTAGGGGAAGGAAACAGGAAGACAATCTTATTCGACTTACGAGCACTCCACTTCAATTCAAGTTTTTGAAATTCGACATTTTGAATACAAGTCAAAACTAAGGATGTTACAGCAGTGCCCTGTGCCCAGAACAAATCCTTACCCTCAATTTCCTCAATCCAGCAAAGCCCAATTGAGGAATTCATAATTCCCACGCTCCTCCATGGCCCCATCGATAGGGACCCCAAAGTACATCACATGAGACATCGCTAGGCACGAACAGATAGAAAACATACGCAATTGAATTGAATAGACGAAGATCGAGGGAGAGAGGAAGCTAGCTAGGGGTAGTGGGTGTGTGTGCTCGGTATCATCCCAGGCATGGCCGAAGGGGATGATGACGAGGCACTCCTCCTCGGCGAGGATGGCCTGGTCCACCGCCCAACCCGAGCGCAGATGCGGACTCCATATTCCATCTGCAGATCTAGACGAAGAGGGTAATTAGGGGGGTGAATGGAAGTGGTGAAGCAGAGGAGATTCAGAAGGGAGATCTACGAGAGAGAGAGATGTACTTGGGGTAACTTTGTATGAGAATGTTATGCTCTCTTGCCCTACGTAATTGTACATATATTATTTTTCTTAAAACATAAAGAGCAAGAGGTAATGATCTACAAACATAAGGAGGACTAACAATAACTGGATTCTTATATGCTGCAGGCAACAACATTTTATACAAGATATGTCCAAGACCAGCAGCCAGGTGCAAGGAATCTTGCACATCTACTACTCTTTCTATGCAAATTTCATCCATAGTGTTACAGATCTAAGCAAATATGTGCACTAATGCATAATCACAACGACAAGCTACCACATCTAAGCACAGAATCAATCAAACGAAACCACAGTTTCAGCCCTCTACCAATTCATTGCATGATTAAATCAGTTGCTCCACTTATGGTCTCCACTATACCAATACAAGTGCCTCCGTACCCTCCCTGCCCTGACTCATCCCAGAAAATGAAAAGAATGCGCCTCCACGACTCCACCCTCCACTCCACACCCTACCTCAACCTTTCACCCGTTTCCAACCAGTGGTAATCTATTCTAGCATATGCCGCTGCTACGTGGGAAGAGATTCACTCCATCGCCATGTGCGAATACAGCACCACCCCCTAACCTTCCACGGCTCAAACCCACAGCGCCCCCTCGCTAGGTCCGACTCTCCCGACGGATTTCGCATGCCCCAGTAGTGGGATCCAACCGGGCGAAATGGGAGGATGCAGAGGAGGAGAGAGGGGATCGAACCTTGCGGTCGGGGGAGATCTCAGCCGATCTACAACATGTGCCTGTGTCGATGACGAGGAGGCTGGCGGGGATGACGAGGTGGAGCCACTGCTCGTCGGCCGGATCTGAAGGAGGAGAGTGACGGGGCCGCCGTGGCGCCGGGAGTTGCCCGGTGGTGGGCTCGCCGCCGGTGGTGGTGTGCCGTTCAGAGGAGAGGGAGAGGTGGCCGGGGTAGGAGGAGAGGGGCGCGCCGGTTAGGTGGAGGGGGAGGCGCCGCCGGGAGGGCAGCGCATCCGCCCTGGATCGGGTCGGCACGCGTCGGTGGAGCTGAGGGAGAGAGGGAGGCACGGGAGGGGGGGTGAGGGAGAGGGTTAGGGTTGGAGGAGGCTTATATACGGATGGGGGGGTGCGGCTGGATGCATTTTGGCTGTCGGATCCCATCCGACGGCCGGTAGAGGAGGCTCATTTATTTGGGCCGGCGTGTAAGTGATGGGCCGTCGGATGCAGCTCATATCCTCAAAACAAATCAAAATTTAAAGCCATTTAAATGTTAGACAAAGTCACAAACACAGTGGTAGTGCAGTGGTACAAGCGCTCGGGTTGAAGTGTGAGGTCTGGGGTTCGAGTTCCTTGGGTTGCAGGTTTTCTTTTTTTACAAGGAACTCATGCCTTGGGTGAGGTGGCGCTTGCGTGGTAGTGAAGTGGGCCCTAGATGCTTGCGTGGCAGTGAGGTGGCGTCTGGGTGAGGTGGCGCCTCCGTGGCAGTGTGGTGGGCCCTTAGCGCTCGCGTGGCGATGACGTGGCGCCTGGGTGAGGTGGCGCTTGTGTGGCAGTGTGGTGGGCCCTGGGCGCTCACGTGGTGGTGACGTGGTGCCTGGGTGAGGTGGCGCCTGCGTGGCAGGGAGGTGGGCCTCGGGTGCTCGCGTGGTGGTGACGTGGCGCCTGGGTGAGGTGGCGCCTGCGTGGCAGTGAGGTGGGCCCTGGGCGCTCACGTGGTGGTGACGTGGCGCTCCGGGTGAGGTGGCGCCCGCCCGACGGTGAGGTGGGCCCCTGGCGCTCACGTGGTGGTGACGTGGCGCCTGGGTGAGGTGGCGCTGAACGTGGCAGTGAGGTGGGCCCCTGGCGCTCACGTGGTGGTGAGGTGGCGCCTCGGTGAGGTGGCGCCTGCGTGGCAGTGTGGTGGGCCCTTGGCGCTCACGTGGTGGTGAGGTGGCGCCTGGGTGAGGTGGCGCCTGCGTGGCAGTGTGGGTGGGTCCTAGGTGCTGGTGAGGTGGCTGTTTTTTTACGGATCGCGACGAATCTGCTAAAACGTCACGGTGTTGTGGGCCTTATTGCGATGAATTTAACAAATCGTCGTGATGGTTTGGGCTTCAATATCCATCGATGCACGTCCGTGACGAAAAATATGAATACGTCGTAGAATCGCGACAAACTAAACAAATCGTCGCAGTGTTTGTGACGACAAAAAGGAATATGTCGTAGAATCGCGACGAATTTAACAAACCGTCGCAGTGTTTTGGGCTTCAATGCACATCCGTGACGAAAAAAAGGAATACGTCGTAAAATCGCGACGAATTAAAGAAATCGTCGCAGTGTTTTGGGCTGCAATGCACATTCGTGATGTTTTCTGAAAACGTTGCGGAGAATGTGTCACAGATTAACTAGTTTCTTGTAGTGGAAGAAGCATTAAGGTTGCTAATGGAGTGGAGGCTGAAGTGGAAGCCATTGGAGATCTCCCCATCAAGCTACATGACGGCTTCGTCCTCCATTTACATGATGTCCTCTTTGTACCCAGCTTAAATAGAAACTTGATTTCTGTTTCATGCTTAGCGGATTGTGGATTTGAGTGCCATTTTGGCGCTGAAAAATGTTTAATTCAGTTTAATAATAAGTGTGTTGGTCTTGCCTTCCGACAAGACAAGCTTTATAAGTTATCTATGCATGATGAGATCAATGTGTTCGATGAGAATGTATGCGAGACACCGAGTGTCCCCTCTTGTACAAAAGCGAAAGGCAAGCGAAAGAGAATTGATAGCGAATCTTCGAAATTGTGGCATTGTCGTTTAGACCACATTTCGAGGGGAAGAATAGAACGCTTAGTAAAAGAATCAATTCTCCAGCCACTAGAATTTTCAGACTTAGACCAATGTGTTGATTGCATTAAAGGCAAGTATGTTAAACAAAGTAAGAAAGAAGCAAAGCGAAGCATAGGGGTGTTAGAGATTATACACACGGACATTTGTGGTCCATTCCCTGTGATGTCTGTGGACGGTTTTGATTCATTCATCACGTTTACAGATGACTATTCCCGCTATGGATATATCTATCCAATTAAAGAAAAGTCAGAAGCGTTAGATAAATTTAAGATATTTAAAGCAGAAGTAGAGAATCAACACAATCAAAAAAGATAAAAGTAGTAAGATCAGACCGTGGAGGGGAGTACTACGGTCGACACACCCCATATGGCCAAGTTCCTGGACCTTTTGCAAGGTTCTCACAGGAAAATGGCATAGTTGCTCAGTATAGTACACCGGGTGAGCCTCAACAGAATGGAGTAGCTGAAAGAAGAAACCGTACCTTGATGGATATGGTTAGAAGTATGCTAAGTTATTCCACCTTGCCAGTTAACTTGTGGATGGAGGCATTAAAAACCGCCACTCACATTTTAAACAAAGTACCTAGTAAGTCAGTACCTACAACACCATATGAGCTATGGACGGGTAGAGAACCCTCCCTAAGATACATGCGTGTGTGGGGATGTCCAGTTGAGGCAAAAGTCTTTAACCCAAATATTGGGATACTAGATCCCAAGACAGTAAGTTGCCATTTCATTGGCTACACAGAAAAGTCTAAAGGTTATCGTTTCTATTGTCCTAATAGACACACAAAGTTTTTGGAAATGACACATGCAGTTTTTCTAGAAGTGAGATGGTTAGAGGGAGCATGGTGCCATGAGAAATTGATCTTGAAGAGAAGTGGGTATATGTACCTACTCCAATGATTCAGGAACCAGTTTTCTTGCCACGTGTTGTTCCGACACCTGCAGTGCAGCCCACTGTGGTGCCAGAACCTGTTGCTAGTCCTCCGGTGCGAACAATGAGTGAAAATCAGGAAACTGTTCCCCAGGATCCTACAGAGCCTATAGTTGCACAGGAAGAACCTGAACAGTCCCCAGAGCCAGAGGTGCCAGCCATTGAGGCCCCAAGAAGGTCTCAAAGAGTTAGAAAGTCAGCTCCCAAATGACTATGAGGTATATAATAGTGAAGAAGTTCACATAGACGGTGATCCCACTTCTTTTGAAGAAGCCATGAGTCGCCCAGATGCATCCAAGTGGCAAGATGCTATAGAGGATGCAATGAGATCCATGAGTGCCAATAGAGTTTGGGACTTGGAGGAAATTCCTAAAGGAGCCAAGCTCGTAGGCTGTAAATGGGTTTACAAAGTTAAGTATGACTCCGAAGGAAATATTGAGAAATATAAGGGACGACTTGTGGCTAAGGGTTTCACTCAAAGAGAAGGGTTAGACTACAATGAGACATTTTCTCCGGTCTCTTGTAAGGATTCTTTTAGAATCATAATGGCATTAGTGGCGCACTATGATTTAGAGTTACATCAGATGGATGTAAAGACAACATTCCTAAATGGAGACCTATATGAAGATGTCTACATGATTCAACCCAAAGGTTTTGTTGTGAAAGGCAAAGAACATATGGGATGTCATTTGAGAAAATCCATTTATGGCTTGAAGCAAGCCTCAAGACAATGGAACATTAAGTTTGATGAGACAATTAAGAAATTTGGGTTCAAGGAAAACATTGAGGACAACTATGTTTATGTTAAGTTTAACAAGGGGAAATTTATTTTTCTAATACTGTATGTGGATGATATCTTGCTTGCTAGCAATGATGTTAGACTAATACAGGAGACGAAAGGTATTTTGTCCTCAAATTTTGATATGAAGGATCTTGGTGAAGCCTCATATGTTTTGGGCATTCAAATTCACCGAGATATAAGGAATGGGGTTTTAAGTTTATCACAGAAGGCATATTTGGAGAAGATCCTAAAGAAATATAATATGCATGCGAGTAAGGCCACACCTGCTCCTATTCAGAAGGGAGATAAGTTTGGACTTTAGCAGTGTCCAAGGAACCAATACGAGATCGATCAAATGAAAGCGGTTCCATATGCTTCAGCAGTAGGTAGCTTACAGTATGCACAAGTGTGCACTCACCCAGATTTAGCGTTTGTTACAGGAGTACTCGGAAGATACCAGTCTAATTCAGGTCCGGAGCATTGGTTGATGGCAAAAAAGCATTAAGATATGTGCAAGGCACAACAGGCCTCATGCTAACGTATACAAGATCTGATTTCCTAGAGATAGTAGGATATTCAGATGCTGATTATGCGGGAGATAGAGATGATAGAAAGTCTACATCAGGATATGTATTCACTCTCGCAGGGGGAGCTATCTCATGGAGAAGCTCCAAGCAAGAACTAGTTGCAACATCTACGATGTATGCAGAGTTTATAGCATGTTATGAGGCACTAGGACAGGTTATGTGGCTAAAGAAGTTTATTCCTGACTTGAGGATTGTGGATTGCATAAGAAAGCCATTGAGATTATACTGCGACAATGCGCCAGCAGTGTTTTATGCCCACAATAACAAGTCAACTAATGCTACCAAACCCATAGAAGTGAAGTTCTATGCGTTAAAAGATAGAGTCCGGGATCAAACTATAAGTCTGAAGCACATTAGTACGAAAGAGATGCTTGCGGATCTGCTCACAAAAGGCTTACCACCCAGTGTGTTTAGAGAACACATTACCGGTATGGGTTTAAGGGAAAGCCTATGAATCCTGGACGGGCCTAGTTAAGATCCCTCAGAATGAATAACTGTATTGTGGCTGGTTAGTCTGATAGTCATTACGATTAAGGTGACCCATGCTCGGTATGTTTGTTTGTGATGAAGTGGATACCCAGCGAGAGGCTGAAGTGCAAAGAGAGTAAGTTGAGATCGAGAGGGAGAATGTTAGTTCGATCTCCAATCCGATCCGGCCCAAACGCCAAGTCGGGCTCGATCTCGCGCCCTGGTCGGGGGCGCCCAACCGATCCATGGTTGGTGGGCCCCCGTCGCACAGTGCTATATAGAGGAGGTGGGGGCCACGACTCGCAGTACGAGGTTAACCGCGCCGCCACAAACCCCACCTACAACCCTAGCGACCGAGGGAGCACTGGAGCGGCGGGAAGCACCACCATCGCCGCCGCGGACGTCCTGCTTCATCACCCGTACACGGTGCCATCGACCACATCTTCGTCGCTTCCCCAACGCCGCCCTCACCGAGCCGGCGCCGTCCCTGCCACCTCTACGCCAAGCTGAGGAAGCCCCTGCTACCTCGACTGGAGAGATGGCCAACCCGTCGGCACCGTCCCCCTCTATTATTGATGGTATGTGTTTCTTCTACTACCCTCCTTAGTTGTAGTTTGTCTCTGTTAGAGTAGTTGTATTGTTTCTGTGTAGTTAAATGTTGTAGATCTTAGATCTAGTTCATCTCTTTTGTTAATCAAGTTTTCTACCCGGTTAGAACTACTACTAGAGATCTGTGAGTTAGTTATAACAAGTCTGCCTTATCCCTGCAAGTCCACAATGGCAATGGAAACTCAAGCCAATGTATATAACCAGTTCTTGCATAAGGAACCTCAACGACCAGGAAAAAAATAAAACAGTAGTAGAGAATAGTTTCCTACCTCTCATAAGCATTCTATCAAACTCTTGGTGAGCAAAGAGGGATATTGCAGACCAGGAGGATGCCATTGGTGACAAGGCTGGCATCTACAGGCAGTCAATTCATACCTGCCATCCTTGTTTCTAGTGAAGATTGTGGTCAGGCATCTGATCTATAATAAGATCAAATAAAATAAGTGAAGAAATGGCATTTAAAGAGGACCCACCAATCCCTTTTGCAATCCACTGATGACTGAATATGAAAAAAAAAGGATAGTTCAAAATTTAATTGATGTAGTTAAATTGTAGTCTTTTGACTGTTGAGGATATGACAAATGATTTCATAAATTTTTTTAAAAACACATACACTTCCAGGCATATTTGGAATATTGCCAGTAGGTGCTGATAGAAAGAATATGAAACTCACTAACCTTAAAAATTGTTACTATGGAGTCATGTCTTTTCTCAACATTGCAGTAGTACAGTCTTGTCTTGCTCGGGTCCCAGTCAATGTTCTGCAGGTATCAGTCAGCAAACAGTTCCATGGGATAGCTGCTAGCATTCTCTATGAAGGTAAAAAATGGAAGGAAAACACAGAGGTATAATGAATTAATGATATGATTTGATTTATCCAGATGAAAACCCATGCTGATCCCACATGGATCTACCGAGAGAGGAGCTGCACAAATAACACTTACAAGATACGAGTAGGAACATCTGTATTGCAAGAACATTTATGATCACATTTCATGAAATGAAGAAAGTTTTGCTGATCTGTTTTGTTCCCATATATAACAACCTAAAACCGATGCGGATTTTCTAGAAGATGCCAAGATAACATTCTCTTATAAAATTATTGGGGATCCAGTATGGCAATACAAGTAGGAACATCCGTATTGCAAGAACATCTATGATCACATTTCATGAAACGAAGAAAGTTTTGCTGATCTCTTTTGTTCCCTTACAAGACAACCTAAAACCGATGCGGATTTTCTAGAAGATACCAAGATAACATTATCTTAAAAAAATATTGGAAATCAAGTATGGCATTACTATGTCTGTGGTAGTAATAATGTCTGGTACTATTTTTATTCTCAGCAAATTAATTGAATATATGAGAACTATTCTACACACATGCAGCACCATTTCATCGTCAAACCTGTCATGCAATGCATTTGTCTATATACTTCCTAAGGAAAATAATTGAGAATCTGTAAGCAACTATGAAATTGTTATTTACGTGTAGCAGTTACCATTATCAGGTAAAATGATAGAAATAATCTGGCAATGTAGACATAATCAAGTTTCAGGGTGATATAACCTTTCTTCTATCTGATACTGGTAGAGACTCATGTCCAAATCTGTTCCAGATTTCTGGCTCGAAGCAATCCATGGGCAGAGACTTTAAATACATTATGTAGTTTACATCTTCTAGTACTTCCTCTATCTTCCTACTGCAGGAATATAAAGAGGTGCAAAGGGTTCACTAGTGGATTCAGGGCCTTCGCCGAGAGCCGGAATCCTCTCAGCGAACGGCTGTTTCCTCACAGCGGAGCCTTCACCGAGAGGAAGCTCTCGGCGAAGGCCTCTCGGTGGAGCCCTGCCGGTGAAGGCCCCTTCGCCAAGAGCCGACGGTCACCCTCTCGGTGCTTGTGCGCCGAGAGGCCACAATTTCTCTCGGCGAAGTTTATTTTTGAAAAAAAGGCGCAGGGGCCACCGCGGCCCCCACCACCTGGCCGTTGCCACTGCACGCCACGCCCGGCCGTCGCCGCCGCACGCCCCCGCCCGGCCGTCGCCGCCGCACGCCACCCATGCCGCCGCACACACGCACACACATACACGCACAAAAACACACACATACACACACACACACGCACACGCACACCTAGATCCGCCGCCGCCGAAGCCCACCACCGCCGGGTCATCGAGGCACGCACCACCGCCGGGTTGTCGAGGCACGCCACCACCGTCGGGTTGTCGAGGCACGGGGGCGGCCCGGATCCGCCGCCACCGCGCCTCACCCCGCCGCTGCTCCTCGCCACAAGGTGCGGGGCGAGTGGAGGGGGAGGAGGGGGCGCGCGCGGCCGCGCCGGCGGCCGTGCGGAGGGGGGAGGAGGGGGACGACGCCAGGGTAGATGGCACGTCGGCAACGGAGGAGGAGGGGGCGGCGAGGCTACGTCGGTGGGCGAGCGGAGGGGGGAGGAGGGGGACGGCGCCGGCGGGATCTGAGTGGGGGAGGCAGGAGACGGCGGCGCTGAAATGGGGGAGGGTAGGGAGCTAGGGTTGTGGGTGGGGGGGGATGCAGCCCTTTATATATAATGTTGGTCTTGGGCTAGATGGGCCGGCGAAAAGTGGCCCACGGCCAAAGCGGCTTCGCCGAGAGCCCAATAAATGGCTCTCGGCGAAGATTTTTTGCAAATGCATTTAATTAGTTAAAAAATAGTAAATAAATTCAAAAAATCTCAAAACTTAACATGACACTAGATATGTTGTGTATTGCTTCTATATATATAAAACTTGTTGTGGTCAAACTCAAATTTAAATTTCTCTAATGTATCAAACCTAGTGACATTAGTTCAAATTCTCTGAAACTTCTCGTGAGATGTTCCATTTTCTAAACAGCGTGTGTGTCAAAGTGCTCAAAATATTTTCAACTTTTTACCACAACCTCGACATATGATGTAATGAGGGGTCGACAAATTTCTTGATTTTCAAACTTCATTTGAATTTTATATAATTTTAAAACCTTTCTGCAACACGATCTTCATCATGATCGGAGGACAAAATGTTTGAAATTTAGTTTCATTTCGTGTACATGGTCTTAGAGATGTCTCATGAATATGAATCTCATTTTTCCAACAACTTTACTCTATGATTTCATGCACTTGCTGTTCGTATCAGACGTCTTCGAAAAAATTACCTAGAATGAAGTAAAATTTTTAAATTTAGTAAACAAACAAAAAATTGCATCAAATTTGAAAATATCATTTGTATAAGTGCATGTTGATGATAGAAAAAAATTGATGTGAAAAAGTGATATTTTTAATTTCTTCGCTGGAGCAAGAAAAAACTCTCGGCGAAGAAATTCTTCGCCGAGAGCCAGTCGGCTTGCTCTCGGTGAAGAATTCTTCGCCGAGAGTATTTTTTGGCTCTTGGCAAAGAAATTCTTCGCCGAGAGTTTTATTCTTCGCCGAGAATATTGTTTTTTACTCTCGCCAAAGAGATCTTCGCCTAGAGCACGAGATTAAGCTCTCGCCGAAGAATATTACTCTCGGCGAAGACTTGGTTTCCCGTAGTGGTTAGAGGCTAATAAAGAGTCAAAGACAAAACAAAAGTAGATCATACATTTTCGGAAACTAACAAAAAAAAGTACATAGGGGCTAATTCCCTTACTGAAATAACTTGCAGGGGTAAAAGGAAAGTAAACCCAGATCAGGACTTACTCTGCAAGGTACACATAAATGAGGAAAACACGATCAAACTCCCCCAGTGCTATCATTTGACGGCTTGGAAAGCTGACATGCCCCCGAGTTGTGGAGACAGTTCTAGGTGGTGGTGCCTCCATTGCCATCAAAGCATTCTCAGTAGCTACAGAACAGGGCTCGGGCATCTCATACTCGGGGTACTCAGCTTCAGATCTTCCGCGATTTGCCGCCGGAGAAGCCACTGATAAGAAACGAGGCTGATTCTGCAACCCGCCAGGGGAGGTCCAACCGAGCAGGCTGGTCTCAACCTCCATTCCATTCGAGTATGGAACTGGACCAGTATAAGCATCTCTCCTGTGCTCATTCTGCAGTCTGCAAGGCGTCTTCTGGACAGAGCTCGCAGGCTGGAACCTTGCCTGGTTTGAAAAACGAAAGGTGATTCTAGGATCAGGGCTCTGAACCTCCATTTGATCCTCGTCGTCATACAATGGCCCCAATATCGAAAACGAAAGGGACTGAAAGCGTCACTGCAGAAGATACACCGCAACTGAAAGCAAAAGGGGTGACCTCCAAGCGAACAAAAAAAAGTTCAGAAAAACATTCGGGCCGAGAGCGAGGGAGACAAACAGAGGAGACGCGGCGCGGTAGCTTAAGGGCACGTACAGCCCAGAGACGACCTGCCATATGGAATCTCGAACTTAACATATAGACAGATGTACAGACAACTCATACAACCCACGTACAGTAGTTAAGATCACCTACAAAAACATTTGTATATACCATTGTGTGGCTATCTGATCGAATGTGTATCAATCATAATTAAAACAAAACATGGTTCAATAATTTTAGAAATCATGAATATAGTTACAGTACCTTTTATCAAATAAATTGTATTACCATCACTGAGCGGGGAAAAATAAGCAAAACACCGAATATTATACACCACATGTTTGCATCGGTGGATTCTTTCAAAAGAAAAAAAACAGCGTCGGTGGAGCGTTGAGAGAACCCATCTACTCCATTCTGCGTCAAGTCACTCTCATCCACATCGAGCTCATCTATTCCGTTCTTCTCCCCATCTGTCAGTCACAGCCTCCTCGGCGCATCTCCTTCACCACGAGCGCAACGACGGGAACGTGCGTCCTCCTAGTTCCACAGAGCAGCGCCGGCCGCACCCACTGCAAGTAGATCGAGCACAACACGTGCGCGACTTGCAAACCACGGGGAGAATCAACGATAAGCGCCGCCGTGCATGCACCTTGCAGTGAGCAAAGGACCGGCTCCCTAGGGAGCTATTGCGGACCTCCTTCGGCAGCGCTGCGCGGCAGCCGCGGCTTTGGACCGCGGCAGACACTACGGGAAACAGTGGCTTTGCCGTGCGCCACGGGCGCACGGCAAAGGCCATAAAACGCACGACAAACTCTTTGCCGTGCGTTTTCGTCGGGGCGCACGACAAAGGGCACACGGTAGCATTTTGCACGGTAAAGGCCCTTTGTCGTGCGCTGCGTCTGACAACGCACGGTAAATAATCTTTGTCGTGCGTTTTTTCACGGCGCACGACAAAAAAAAAGCAACTGACGGCGCCGGGTTGAGATAACGTGTGACGCCCTTTGCAGTTCAAATTTGATTTATACGAAAAAATTCTATCAACAAAAGAAATTCTTTAAAATTAGCAAAAAGATAGATATGATCACATGATTGGAATGTAGAGTGCAAAGCATTAATGGAGGGGAAATTAAATGGTGGTAGGAAAAGTTACTTTTAAAAAAACCTTTGCCGTGCGCCAACACAAAACGCACGACAAAGGTACATCTTTGTCGTGCGCCTCGCAGAGACCCACGACAAACTTCGTGTCATTGCTGTGCGTTTTCTTTAAGCGCACAGCAAAGGTTAACGTCCGTGAAAGTCCCTTCCGTATTGTCATCGTGACCGTTAGTGAACAAGGATTGTCGTGCGTCGGTCTGAGGACGCTGTCGTGCATCGTCCTAAAAACGCACGGCAAACATAGTAGAAACTATGCATAAATATTTGTCGTGCGCCTTAAGAAAAACGCACGGCAAAGAGAGGCTTTGCCGTGCGCCCGATAGAAAGCACACGACAAACATTATAACACACGACAAAGGTGTTTTGCCGTAGTGAGAGCTCCATGGCGTGGCGCGGCAGAGCTCACGCCAGCGGCCTCCTCTCCTACCGGGCAGTGGTGCGGTGCCGCCTCCCTCTCCTCCATGTCCTCTTCCTCCTGCGTTGTCCGCTGCTGTCTGGCGGCCCCCAGCTCCAGCCTCGGGGTCATGGAGGCCTCCTCCCTGGGGCCGGATCCGGCGGCGTGTCGAGGCTGAGCGAGGAGTCGTGGCGCAAGCGGCGCCATGGCGGCCTCCTCCCAGCGGCGAGGAGAGTGCGAGGCTGGGGAAACGGATAGCGGGAGCGATGGGTTTAGCGGAAGAGGGGCGAGCGTGGCGCACACGGGATCCTTCGTCCCGTCGGCTGGGACAGACGGCGCCTACAGCGCGCGGGCTTGCGTCACCTCCGCCTGGGAGAACGGGACGAACCCGTCCACTCGTGAGACGACGGGCACCCCGTTTGTTGGCGTCGGCAGGGAGTTTTCTGCAAAATGTGCATCTTACCGACGCGGGATAAAGACGCGCTGTACATGCCCTAAGGCGGCGCTCTCGGCGGTGGGGATCCCGGCGGCGTTACGCTTCATGGCCTCCATCTCCGCCATGCGCATGATGTAGGCGGACAGCCTCCGCACGCTGTGCCGAATCTCCAAGACCCTCTAAAGCGCCCGCGATGTCGCGGCCTCGCCGAGCCCCGAGAGCCTGGCGCGCGCCCTCGCGCGTCCGCGGCACCGCCCCACCTTTGCCTCGAGGCGCGCGAGCGCGGCGGCCACGAGGAAGACGGGAGGGGCGCCGGGGCCCGCGTCCGCAGCGGCGTCGGCCAGTCGTCGTCGTAGCACCGCGAGGGTTGCTGCATCGCTTGCATGTAGGGTGTAGGGGGAAGAGGGAGAGACGGGGTTGGGGGCGTGCCATGCCCACACCTACAGTCGGATCCGACCGCCCACCAAGGAGAGGGGAGGGGAGCCATCGTCTGCTCCTCCCGCAGCTACAACAAGCGAGGGTAAGGCCGAGGAAAGGGTTCCCCTCCCCACCCCGCTACCTCCCTCTGCCAGGCTCTGCTGATGGGCGCCGTCGCAACCCCCGCCGTGCTGCTCCCGTGCCGCCACCTTTGCGTCTGCGCAGACTGCGAGGCCATCGTCCTCTGCCAGATCCGGGCTCGATCAACTAGGGGAGGGAGGTATGCATGCGCAGGCGTTCAGGGGAGGATAGGGAGGGACGGTTGCGCTGGGTAGAGGAAAAGACGTGAGTTGGGGAGGAAGACGAATGGAATCGAGAGGGGGGGGGGGGCGCAACGCGTCGAGGAACGGGAATCGTCGGGACTCCAAAAGTCACCGCGTGCAGTGCGGGGCGGACAACGTACATAATGTGGGTCCAAGGATGATTGTGGGGATTAGGGGTTGAGGTTTGATCCGGAGGAGTCGAGCCGTTGGATCGTGAGTGAGTAAGTGAAAGTTGATATTTGCAGCAATTTGGGCCTTTGGATCGTGGGTGAGTGAGAGAAAGTGGATGTTTGCTGGTACAATTAGGTGGGTGTAGTTTAGTTTGGTTGTGACTGTTGGGGTAATTTGATTGTGTGGCTTTAGAAAAGAACAAACTAATGTATTTTATAGTAGTATTGAGTAGTGATCAAGCTACCTCTCCATGCTCTTTCTTTAAATTCCAAGCCAAGCACCAGAGGAAGCCCAATACGCCATGCTTTCTCGCTGTTGAATGGAGCTTTGGTGGCTCAAAAATAACACAAGATGCACGAAACTACCACACTCTTTCCAAATCCAATAGCAACCACCATTTGGCGACGGGTATGCACATTGGCGACAATGATAGTGTTGGAGATGACGTGATGTGACAGCATGTAACATCCCGCCCATGGCGACAACGATAGTGTTGGAGATAATGTGATGTGACAGCATGTAACATCGTGTCCATCAATACCGCACCGGCCAACCCTATCGAGGGGCAGGCACGCGTACACATAGCACTTTGCTTACACTTTCGTCATCGCTTCGCGTAAGACTGACTCTAGCAACCACCTTATCCCGTGCATATTGAGGCAAAAATTCACACTGTAGCAGCTCCAGTAGGTGCTGCATTTGCATCTGCAAACTGCGCTAACCCCCCACCACACCGCATTCTTGGGATTCTCTCACTTCGTTGCATTCCAATCGCAGCAGCTCCGCGTAGTCCTCCACGGCGCGGCCTCCCCGATCCAGCTCGCCTCGCTCTGCCGCCTCGTCATGGCCTGCCTCGCTCACCTCCGCAGCGGCGCCATGGCAGGCCGCAACTCTCAGCTCCGCCCTGTACACCCCAGCCACCTCCTCCTGACTCCCGTCTCTCGTGCTCCACACGCCGTCGCCCAGCGCCGCCTCTGTCGTCGTTCTCACGCCGCAGTGGCGTCGCCTCAACAAGCTGTCGCGTCCCTACCCGATGTGAGGAGGTGAATAGGTCCCCCTCACTACCCTATCTCTTTTCTCCCTCTCCCAGTCGTCACTGTGTCCTGTAGCGCTAGCAAGCGCCACCACCGTCGGCAGCCAGAGCCACTGGCCCCTTCCCTGTTTGGGCCGAAGGAAGGGGAAAGGAGGGCAGTTTTGCCGATGGTGCACATTGGGGAGGAGGCGACACGGTTAGCGTTGACCGCTAGGAAGCAGTAGATCGAGTCGACGGCGACCTACCTCTCCTCTCTTGAGCCCCTGATCCGGCGACGGACGACAGCGGAGAGGGAGGTCGCCACCCCTGGGGCGACATCCCTTGCCGCCTCCTACCCACGGCGGCGCCTCCCTCCCGGCGAAGCGAGGAAGGGCCCGTGGTCGCCAGATCCGGCAGCACCGCCACATAGCTCGGCGTAGCGCATGAAGGGATATGGGGTGGCTATGCTAGCGCAAAACAAAATTTTATCTACCCCATAAACCAGGAACTACTAACATTATAGATCACGAGATTACCACTAGACGCGCAGATGCAGCGGAACCATCTTGATGTAGATGAATGCGTTGAGGGTAGCAGGGAGTGCACTTGCTCATGTCCACCTGGTCCTTCACGTGCGGTTCGTCCTTATGCTCCAAACATAGCACCTCCATGGTATCCACATGTACGGGGAAGGAACGCCGATCGTAGATGTACTACCACCTCATGAACGATCACGAACTGAAGAATATAGATGGACGAGGGGCTGCAGAAATCACTATTCACCTGTGGTTACTGTAGCGGCGCGACCATTGTAGCAAATAGATGATTAGGGTTTTCCCCTCTCCCCACCTGTGAGACATGGGTACCCCTGGGTCCCCACCGACCAGGCTTACGGCCGTCCCCGACAAGTGGGTCCGACCTACCAGAAGACCCGCCGACCTGTCAGTGGGCCCAACCGACCTAGTTGGCAGCCCACACGACCTTCTGAAGACCTTTCTAAAGATTCCCTAGACGACCTGATCCGCTACGACCTCAAGACTTGGCATACGAGACAAGACAAGACCTCGGTGGATTTCGCATGAAGCCAATCGACGGGATATGGCAAGATGTGTAATGTAGACTTAGGTCTCCTGGTCGTAACCGACCAGGAGTCTGGGAATCGACCTCATCCGCTGGCCAATATAAGGTGGATGAGGTGACCCCTTGTAACATCAGGTAATCCTCAAGCAATCCACACCGACAACTGAACGTAGGGTATTACTCCCCGGAGGCCCGAACCAGTATAAACTCGTCGTGTTCTCTGTGTTCCGCGTACTCGTGTGTGACCTTCGAGTTCTTAGCCTTAGACTCCTCCCTGCCGAACAAATAAACCATAGGGATTAACACCCCCGTGGGCTGTTCAAATCTCACCATCTGACAGTTGGCACGCCAGGTAGGGGCTGAGTCAAGGTTCTTCGTGTAACTCGATGGCTTCGACCAATGGTGTCATCTTCCCGGAGAGCATGGAGGACTTCCTCGCCAACCCCGTCGACATCCGCTTTGGCTCGATGCCGGCGGCATCCACTATTCCGGCCGCCTGCCTCGTCATCGAAGGCAACGCGGTCACCACCCACCAACAGATCGGAACAGATCTGTCAAAGAAGACCCACCCACCCACTCCTAGCGACCTGATCGCTGGGATTGATCATGTCAGGGATACACTCTCTGATACAATCAAAGTCTGTGAGCGCGTCAAGCGTCCTTGCATGACTCCTTCGACCTCTAGCATGCCTCTTGGCTTGCGCAACGCTGCTCGCGTAGCATCACGCTACATGAAACGCAAGATCTAGATTGAATCTGGACTCTACCATCAAGATCGTGGAAGCTACGGGAGTCACCTCAACGAGCCCTGTCCTATCCACGAGAACTCCAAGCACACCGCACGCCAGTGTCGTGTCCTCAAAAAGCTTCGCCGACCTGCCACCGCGGCTCACCGCCGACAACTAAACCAAGAGTCGTCTACGGACCGCCTTGTGTTCCAGGTCGCCCACACAACAATCTCCCCGAACTATCCGGGAGAAGAGCTCGAGACTCTGGATCGTTAGATCTTGACGTCTCTGCAGATGTACCACCGCAAGATGGAGAAACAGACGTGCAGCGTCAAGAGCGTGAAAACGCCAACGCCGCCCGAGCTGTCCGACGACAACAAGAGGTCGCAGCCGCTACCCCAGGTGCAGGCCTTCAACCGGCTAATGCCGGAAAGGTTAACGCCAACGCCGGGCAACAAGAACTTGTGGCACCAGCTGCCCCATAGCAGCGACACCAAGACGATCCACCTCGTGCCAACAGACTACATGCGCGAGATCTCCTCAGGGACTTCGAGTGCAACGGACTTGAAGTTTATAACTCACCGCAGACCAATTTGGGAGCCGCTCTCGCCATCCTAAACCACCTTGAAGATTCTCCAGCGATCCGGCGCCTCCAAGCCGATGTCCGTGTTGCAGCTGCTCAGATCGAGGAAAGAGGCCCTGGATACAGTAGATCTGCAGCAAGTTCCTATTCCAGAAAAAGATCGGAGTGTCCTCGCCAGCGACGCCGTAGACAGGGTCCCCTCGACCTGGTGGCTGAAGAAGGAAGTGGTGAAAACGAAGTAATGCAGCCAGCTAATCCCGCTGCTAACGCTGCAGCCAATGCTCCAGCCAACCCAGCGGCTAATGCTCCAGCAGACGCCCCGGCTAATGCCGCCAACAATGCAGCCAATGCTGCTAACATCCAGGGAAACCCTGCCCCAAATCCAAGACGCAATGCAGGAGCTCAGCCTCCTCTGGTCCAGGCCGATCGTGCAGAGGGAAGTCGGCATCACCACATAAGAGATGAAGTCGAAATAGCTCAGCGTGCAAACTACGGCCGCGAGCATGGAGTCCCTGACGCCCTCGACGCCAACAACCCTATCCAAGCTACAGATTTCCAGATCATGCACGACCAGGAACTCTTACGACGCGCCCAGTACGACCAAGACAATGGCCCTCCCGACGACCTCTACATTATCCTTGCTGATCACGCTCCATCAGCAAGCCCGTGAGCGGTCAATAATTTTCCAGCTTTCTCACGACATCTCCGGACGATCAGATACCCTAAAGACTTCAAGCCTTCAATTGAGAAGTACGACGGTCGCTCTGACCTGAGTATATGGCTCAAGATGTACAGTATAGCTGCACGTGCCTCGGAAGGCAATGAAGACCACATGGGCAAGGAGCCACTCCTGTGGCTCGATAATCTCCCGGCAGAATGCATCACCTCCTGGGTGACTTTGTCCCGCCTATTCACGACCAACTACTAGGCGACCTACAATTGTCCTGGCAATACTCACCACCTCGCTAGAGTACGGATGAGAAGCGATGAAACTCTCCGTGAGTACACTAACCGCTACTTCGAGAACCGCAACACCCTCGCAGGTGTCAAAGACGACGACGTCATTGCCTACTACAAAAAGGGAATCACCAACATCAAGTTGTTCGAGAAGATCCACGAAGCCGACGCCAAAATCATTGGCGACCTCATGGCCTACGTCGACAAACTAGTCGACACTCAAGACGCGGTAATGCACGAATTCAACGGAGAAGATCACGGCGACAGAGGCACCAGGTCACGCAAGCGATCCGACGAAGCCTACGTAACAGATCCGCCAAGACCTTCCACCTTCCTTGAAGGTGACTTCAATATGGTCATGGACGACAAGTGCCAGTTCCACCGCGACGCCAAGCACACCATGAGGGAGTGCGAGCAGCTAAAGCGTGCCCTTGGAGTACCATCTACCTCCAAAAAGACCAGAAGCAACAGCAATGACGACCACAATGGTGGTCAACGATTCGACAATCGTAACCGTCGACCTGATCAACGAGATTACCGTGACCATAGACCCTATCCTCGCAATGACGATAGGGATCGACGTGATTATCGTAGCAACTACCGCCGCGATGACAGACGCGATGACTACCGTCGCGACGACCGCGCCGACAAGCGCGACAGAAGTGATCGTCGTGATGATCTCCACGACGATCGTCACAACGACTGGCGTGATGATCGACACCGCCAGGACGACCACAACCGCCAAGACTACAACCGCAAGGAGCGGACACCTCCGCCACCGCCCAAAGTGGGCAACCCCAATGTTGCGTTGCAGAAGGCCAACCGCGAGATCAACTTCATTGTCGGAGGTCGCCAAGCGATCAAAACCAACCGGCAAACTCGATCAAATGCTAGAGAGATCGGGCACGTCAACACTGAAAATCCGCGACCTCTACGGTGGTCTGAATTCCCAATCACTTTCTCCAGGAAGGATCATTGGGTTCACATCCCCGACCCCGAAACCTATCCGCTGGTCGTCAACCCCATAGTCAATGGAGTCTGGTTGCCTAAGACCCTCATCGACGGAGGCAGCAGCCTAAACATCATCTTCACAGAGACGCTATGCAAGATGGAGTTCGACTTCTCCAAAATGACCGCCTGTGATGAACCCTTCTACGGGGTCGTGCCCGGCAAGGCTGCGTACCCCATAGGTCGCGTGTGCCTGCCGGTCACCTTCAGCGTGGAGGAGAACTTAAGAACAGAGTACCTGACGTTCGAGGTCGCGGACTTCCGCTCATCATACCATGCCATCTTCGGACGACCTATGCTCGCCAAGTTCATTGCTATACCACATCACACCTACCTCATCATGAAGATGCCGGCGCCAAATGGAATCCTTTCCGTCCTCGGGGACATCATGGTTTCTTACAATTGTGAAAGCGTCACCGTCGAGCTCTCCAAAGATTCAGCAATCAAAGCCGCAGCAATGGTCATGGTCGCTCAGGCTGCCAAGATCGACCAAACTACCCTTCAAGTACCGGAGCAGAAGCGTACAAGCACGGCTTTGGACCCAAGTCCAGCTGTCAAAAAGGTTTGCCTCGGCCTGCCCGACGCATCCAAGGAAGTCATCATCGCGGCCGACCTCAACCCCAAATAGGAACTCACGCTCACCAGCTTCCATAGGGACAACGCTAACATCTTCGCATGGAGTCCGTCCGATATGCCTGGAGTACCCAGGGAGCTGGCTGAGCACAGACTTGAAGTCAACAAGACCGCTTGACCTATCAAGCAAAAGCTCCGGCGATTTGCGAAAGATAGAAAACAAGCTATAGAAGTAGAAGTCTCTAAGCTCTTAGTTACAGGTTTTATTAGAGAATGTCAACACCCGTTTTGGCTCGCAAACCCGGTTCTTGTACCAAAGAAAACTGGTGGATTAAGAATGTGTATCGATTACACCGACCTTAACAAGCACTGCCCGAAGGATCCGTTCCCTCTCCCTCGTATTGACCAGGTCGTGGACTCCACGGCCGGTAGCGTCCTACTCTGCTTTCTCAATTTCTACTCAGGGTATCATCAGATTGCCCTGCATCCTGACGACGAAGACAAGATAGCGTTCATAACGCCCCATAGCATCTACTACAATAAAGTCATGACCTTTGGCCTGAAAAACGCCAGAGCAACCTACCAAAAGGCAATTCAAAAGTGCTTGAAGACCCAAATTGGGAAGAACGTCGAAGCTTATGTGGACGATGTAGTCGTCAAGACTACAGAAGAAGACAAGCTCATCACCGACCTCACAGAAACCTTCGCCAATCTACGAGAGTTCCAATGGAAGCTCAATCCAATGAAGTGTGTCTTTGGTGTCCCTTCCGGATTGCTTCTGGGCTTCATGGTCGGGCACCGAGGCATCGAGGCCAACCCAGCGAAGATCGACGCTATACGCAAGATGGCCAAGCCATCCAACAAGAAAGACGTCATGAAGCTCACGGTATGATGGCGGCTCTAGGTTGTTTCATCAGCAAGCTCGGTGAAAAGGAATACCTTTCTTCAAGCTATTGAAGAAGGCTGATAAGTTCGTATGGGACGACGAAGCCTAAAAAGCGTTCGAGGTTCTCAAAGAATCCTTGACAACACCACCAGTTATGACACCTCCAATACCGAAAGAAACACTCCTACTCTACATCTCTGCCACCACTAATGTGGTCAGCACAATTCTCGTTGCCGAGCGAGAAGAAGAAGGGCAGGCCTTCCTTGTTCAACGACCTGTGTATTACGTGAGTGAGGTCCTGGCTGACGCTAAAACACGTTACACACAACCACAGAAGTTGCTCTATGCGCTCCTGATCACGTCAAGAAAGCTTCGACATTACTTCTAAGCTCACAAGATCGTGGTCCCGTCTTCATTCCCCTTGGGAGAGATCATCTACAACTGCGACGCCAACGGCCGCATCATCAAGTGGTCAGTTGAGCTTGGAGAATTTGAAATCGAGTTTTGCCCCAGGCAAGCGATTAAGTCCCAGATCCTCACAGACTTCGTGTCTGAGTGGACGGAGATCCAGATGCCCCCTCCCAAGAAGCGGCCTGAACACTGGATAATGTACTTTGATGGCGCCCTCAACCTTGAAGGAGCAGGCGCAGGTGTGTTACTCATCTCTCTCTAGGGAGAGCAGCTCAAGTACGTCCTGCAGATTCATTATAGGGCCTCCAACAATGGAGCAGAGTACGAAGCCCTGATCCACGGGCTCCAAATAGCAGTGTCCCTTGGTATCAAGCGACTACTAGCTTTCGGTGATTCCAAGAGTCGTCATCGAGCAAGTCAACAAGGAGTGGGATTGCGTCAAGCACACGATGGATGCTTACTGCGCTGAGATTCGTAAACTCGAAGGCCACTTCGAGGGAATCGAATTCCAGCACACCCCACGCAACAACGTCACTGCCGACGTGCTTTCGAAACTAGGCTCTCGTCGAGCCCTAGTTCCAGCAGGCATGTTCGTCCAAGACCTACGTAAGCCTTCAATCAAACTCCTAGATCCTGATAATCCGGAGTCGTCTTCAAACGACCAGAATTTAGCACGTCCCCGCGATGTGCTAATGTCTGAAAAAGAGGACGATTGGTGCAAGCCCTTCATTGACTTCATACTCGACCAGCTTGTCCCCGACGACAAAGCGGAGCGAGAACGTATCAGGTGGCGAAGTGCTAACTACGTCGTGATCAGTTCCGACCTATACAGGAAAGCTGCCTCCACTGGCATCTTGATGAAGTGTATCCTACGATAGGAAGGTCTACAACTCTTAGCTAAGATTCACAGCGGCGAGTGTGGCTGCCACGCGGCATCCACGAACTTGGTCGGTAAGGCATATCTATCTGGATTCTATTGGCCCACGGCCATAACTGACGCTAAAGACCTCATCAAAAGGTGCAAAGGATGCCAGTTCTTTGCCAAACAACAGCACCTACCAGCTCAGGTCCTGCGCACTATTCCTCCATCTTAGCCCTTCGCTATGTGGGGTCTCGACGCGGTAGGACCATTTCGTACCGCTCCAGGCGGCTACAAACATATCCTAGTTGCCGTAGAAAAATTCACCAAGTGGATTGAAGTCCAATCTGTTGCGAAAGTAACATCGGAAGAGGTAGTTAAATTCATCGGAGACATCAAACACCGCTTCGGTGTGCCTAACAGGATCATCACCGACCTTGGCAAAGCTTTCACTGGATCGGTCTTCTGGGACTTCTACCAAGACAACCTCATCGACGTCTATTATTCCTCGGTCGCCCACCCACGGTGCAATGGCCAGGTCGAAAGAGCCAACGGCATGGTGCTCCAAGCACTCAAGGACTGTATCTACGACAACGCCTCCAACTACGCCACCAGATGGTTAGCCGAGCTGCCTCACGTAATCTGGGGTCTCAGGACTCAAGTCAGCTCTGCCACAGGCTTTTTGCCCTTTTTTCTGGTCTACAGATCAAAAGCCGTACTTCCTACCGATGTCGCCTTCGGAGCTCCACGGATTCAGTTCTACGAGGAAGGAGAGTCCGAGCAAACACGTCGCATCGACCTCGACAGTCTCGAATAACAAAGACTCGCCGCTGTCATGAGACAAGCTCGTCATGACCAACAACTACGCTGCTATCATGATCACAGTGTTAAGGAAACCTCCTTCAACATCAGCGACCTCGTCCTTAGATGCATCCAGAAGATCGACGACATGCACAAGCTCTCGGCCCCTTGGGTGGGACCCTTCATCGTCACGGAAGTAATCAGCCCGTCAACATATCGACTCCAGTGGGGCGATGGGCAAGGAGTGCCTAACCCTTGGAACGTGGTGCATCTACGACGATTCTATCCGTAGATTAGTTTCTTTTCAAGTTATGTATTTTCCCCTTTTGTATTTCTCTTTTTCAGATTAAATAAAAAAGTATTTCAAGCAGTCCTCTGCTATGAATCAAGCACTACCTCCTCCTTCCTCATACTATAAATAGCCCCCCCTCGACATGCTCGGGGGCTTGGCTAAATCCAACATCAAGGTTGCAAGACTTGGGGGTTCTAAGTCTTCCTTACTCCTTCCCCTCGATATGCTCGGGGGCTTGGCTAAAAAGCCAACCTAAGGGTCGTCCGACCTAAGGATATCATCGCAAATGAGTATAAAGCCTCCTGCCACCACGAGCATGCTTGGTCAGAAAGGTCGCTAGACCTGAGCTTCGGGCTCGTTCCTCGCGCGCCGATCCCTCGTAAGCCTCCACACTGAGCTGTAGAGGTCGTCAAGCCAGCCTCTCCGTGAGTAGTGGTTAGCGAGTCAAGAGTACAATACGTCGTCACCCACAAGATCAACCAAAACTCGTGCAGGAAAAAGGCAAGTACTTTAGAAGTCTCCAGAAGTTTTTTACAAGTCATGAGGGGAGGGGGAGGTATAGCTCCTAGCCACTACTGGTTGTCGCCGTCGCCACCTTCGCCGCCGGCTCCACCATTGCCTTCAAAGTCGATGCTCTCCGCCACCTCGGTGGCGGCCTCATCAACGTCGAGCTCCAGGGCTTGAAGGTATTTTGTGGTGTCCGCACCGCCCTTGATCTTGGTCATGTCGACCTCGGGATAGTGAGACTTAACTCTCACCAGCGCGCCGGTTGCAGCCGCCAAGCCAGTTGCCCTCAACAAAAGCAACAACCTGTTAGGAGTATCTACCAGGCGATCAACGATGGACTGCTGCTGATCCCCTTCCTCCGGAACAGGTATGCAAGACATTGCATAATTGGCAGCACCCTTGAGGTCGTTCAGCTCCACCTCATACCCTGCAATGGCGATTTGGTCACTCTGCAATGACTTCAAAACAACCTCGAACTCGACTTCAAGGCCCCGACGAGCTGCGGTCTCATAAGCCAGCTTTTGAGATATGGCGTACTCACTCTCGGTTGCTTCCTTCATCACCCGTTTTAGTTCCAGGCCCCCAGCCTCGATCTCCCGGACCCTGACCTCTAGGTCTCGAACCTTGCTCCTGGAGGTCGCCAGAGCATTCTTCAGTTCCTCCTCGCGGTTGTGGAAATTTGCGCACACAACAGTTAGTTGACAGCCAACGACCTCCTTTTTAAGGGATAAAGACTAAAACCTACCAATAGCCGCAGTGTTAAATTGCGCAGCGGCCTCCACGGCCTTGCGCCTCTCCTCGGCGAGCTCGTCCTTGAGCCTCTTCTTATCGGCGGCCGCCGCCTCACGGACCTCCTTGAGCTCTAGCTCAAGGTCGACAATCCGTTGTTCCTTCTCCTCCGCATGCTTTAGCAGGTCGGCCCGGCCCTTGGCCCTCTCTGCTAGAGACTGTTACAAAACAACCAGGTCGTCAGCAACATTTCAACAGCAAACAAGCAAGTGACAGTGACTCATCATGGGCAACTCACCGTGAGCGCGTTGTTGATGGTGACGATGCTGGTCCGCAAGGCTTGCATGTCCTCATTATCTTTGAACCAATCCTCCTGCCAAGGGGTGTGATTCCAATTAATTGATTGCCGCGACAACCTTGGGCTTGAAGATGAAGATGGAGGTACCTGTGCGCCAGATGTTTCTGGACCTCCCGGCACCAGGTCGATCTGAGGCTGGTCCCCGACCACACCCTCAGCCCCACCAGGTACTATCCTGATGGGGTCGACTTCTATGATTGTTGGGGAGGTCGTCGCCCTAACGTCCCCAGCTGAGGTCCCGACACCTTCAACAGTGCGCGGGGGAGAACCCGCCCTCGTGTTAGTCACGGGCGGTGAAGTCACCACCCCCTCCGCTATTCCTCGTGGTGGGGTAGTGGTACGCACATCATCTGCAAGCGCCTCCCCCACGACCTGTGGCTCAGGCGACCTCGTGCGGGAGGGAGACGATGGGGCAACCGGCACCCCTTGTATCCTTGCTATCGGCCTGCATGGAAAAACACTTCGTCAAGACAAAGATCAGATAAAAAGCACAAAGAAAGAATCAGCTCTCAAGTTTGTACCTCGTCACAGCCGGAAGCCGAGTCTTCGGCCAAAACACCCGAGGCTTAATAGCCTCAGGTATCTTTGCCTGTGCCGCCGCAGCACTACGCTGTGCTTCCAAACCACGCCGGAGAGCTTCCTCCGACGTCTCCTGCACCAGCTTCCGCTGCCTCTTTGCAGCAGGACTTTTCGGCCTCCTTGCTGCCTAGTCTTCAGGGACCGGCATTTCTTCGATGGCCTCATCCTTCTCCTTCTCCTCCTCCTCTTCATCTTCCGACCTGACCTCCCGCGAACGAGGCGTCGGAATCGTTGGAGTAGAAACGGCCGGAGGGGATGCGACCCTCCTCTTCCTCTTCTTCTTCTGCTCTACGGCCTTCACCGCAGAGATCGCAGTGGCAACGACCGAAGCAGACTTCTTTGCTACCGTCGACCTGGTCCTGCGCCGGGACTTCGCAGTGCCAGCAGCTGGATCCGCCCCAGTCTCCGCGTCAGGGTCTTTGTCGGCCTCCACCGACGAGTCAGACTCATAATTCTCCAGTAGACGACCTGCTGGAGGGTTATACTTGTTCGACCTCAGCTTCCTCCGATGTAGCTCCCCCTCAGGGAGAGGCGCCGGGCACCACATTTGGAGCTCGCGCATTTGCACAACAACGATATGGACGTTATACGACCTAAGCAAGTCAAGAAAGCAAAGCGGAACGACCTAAAGATAGATCCCAGAATCTTACCGGATCAGCCGACCTCTTCAATGAGTGTGCCCTCGGGCACTTCTTCACCTTCACCTTCCCAGAATACATCTGGGAAACTCTAGCTGTCATCTCCTCCTTGGAGACCTTGCGGTTCACCTCGCGTGTGGGATCTGATTGCCCACAGTATTCATACGCCGGGTGGACCCGATCCTTGATCGACCGGATCATCCGATGGCAGAACAACCTCGCCACCACCGCTCATGTCACTCCTCATTTCTTCATGTCGCTGACTAGCTCCAGAACCCCTTGAGGTCCTCGAGGTCGCGGGTGGGGAGCCCTAGATCCCACTCGCTAATCTTCACTAGCTTATGGCCAGTTCGCCGCAGGAGACCAGGAATCTAGTCCGCAATATAGAACCACTCCGACCTCCACCCGGCGGTGTTGTCGGGGAGGTCGGTGTCTATCCATTCTGCCTTGAGGCCTGACCTCAAATTGAACATTACAGCCCCCACTGGCCCCGACCTTTTGCCAGTACTTTTGACACAAAAAATACCTCCACAACGTGAAGTGAGGCGGTATCCCCAGATACACATCACAAAAATGAATGGAAGTTGACACTACAGTGATGGAGTTTGGAACGAGGTGTACCAGCTCCAGCCTGTAGTAGTACAGCAGGCCGCGGAAGAAGTCTCCCATCGGGAGGTTGAAGCCGCTCTCGAAGAAGGAAGCGAAGACGACCTGCTCCTTGACGTCCTCGCTCGGGAAATCTTCCCCAGCAGCTGCCCTCCACTCCACCTCCGTCTTCGGCCGGAGCAGTCCCCGGTCCACCAACGCCTGGATCTTGGCCTCGGTCATCGTCGACCGGACCCACACCGCCTGGGGGTCCGGGATGCAAGCCGTCTCCGCTGCCATCTCACGGTTAGGGTTTGCTGTGGATCTAATGTGGCACAGAGACTTAACACGCATATGCCGGGGGAGCACAGTGCGAGGCGGTGGCGCTAGAACGAGCCTAGCCGGAGGAAGAAGTTAGGCGCGCGGGCATGGGAGAACGGCGGTCGCAAGATCGCTGTAGCGAGAAAAGAGGAAGAAGGCGATGGGAGCGAGAGGAAGAAGACGAAGGGAATGGGGAAAATTCCGACCCGGGCCACCCTATTTATAGGGGGGACCACCGAATCTATTCGTTGCGGCTCCTTGCTCCATAGAACATGCCCCAATGGCTCTATCCCGGGAAGTTCGCGAGAAGATTGAGGCGGATTTTTCGCTAACAGACCAAGTGCTATGACCTAAATCTGAGTTTAGGTCGTAAGCTAAACGTGAAGACAACATCAGGTCGTCCTGATAGCAAACAAAATTTGCAAGCCCCCATCCTTCAAAATTAGGTCTTTGTCGAATCATTTTGCCAAATCGACCAAATACATGACAGAAGAGAGCGAATGTTGACGGTGTATTTTGGTACACCTAGCATGTTCATTACACTTTGGTTTGGATTTGATTATGGAACTAACCCGCCACTAGGCACACTAATCATATAACAAGTTCATCTATGTGCATGCATTTGGAAGTGTTGTGTTTATGTAGGAAAACATGGACATAAAGGACGGATTCGCAACAAGTTCAAAGGAGCATTTATGGAGTCTTGTTCGTGTTCATGAGCTTGATGAAATCACTTCCAATGGTGGCGAGGACCGAAGTGCTACGAGGAACACCCCTGGGGATTGAAGCGTAAAAGACCAAACTTCATGCGAAGAGAACCTCCATCTTGGACGCGAGGACGACATCGTCAAAATCATGCAAGTGGAGGGGCAAAGTGCATAATTACATGAGGACCCACGGGAGCGAAGGGGCGACCGAACCGGGCCGAGGTGGGCCCAGGCCGGTCGGCCCAGGCCGGCCGGCCCAGCCCACTTCGGTGGCCGGTTCGGTCCCGTTTTCCTTGCACCCGAAGGATCTTGAACCCTAAAAGCCTGGGCGCCGCCATTCGACAGAAGGGGAGAGCCATTCGCACCAGGAGGCCATCCACAAGCTAGAGAGAGAGGAGGAGGATCTCTGGAGGGAGATCAACCACCTCGAAGGAAGCACCCTCTCGTGGAGAAGAAGGAAGACACCGTCGGAAGGGAAACCATGATCAACGGTGCCATGATCAGCACCTTGATGGGGTAGTCTACTTGTTCGTCCATGGGTTGTAATTGATCGTAAGATGTAATCATACTTTGTCGGATTATCTATCTATCATTTTGTGTTGAATATACTTTAATGCTTAAGGATTAGCTACCTTACCGTAAAGGGAGTAGGGCCCCAATGCTTCCTTGGATCCATTCAATACGCCGTGTCCATCATAGGTCTAGTCATGAATACCTTCGCATAGTGACAGTACGAGAGGAGCGAAAGGGCGAAACCGTGGTCACAACCCCCGATAGATTAGATTGGTTTAATGTCTTTAATTGATTGCATGATCGTAGACCCATGGGCGAGTGTCTCCTATCTTGATAGTTTATCGTTCTCTCTAGTGTAATTTAGTTGTTTTATAGTTTAATAATAGTTAGGGTTTTAGTAGCTAATGCGTAAAGGTAGATTGAACGCTTGTAATCCCCTTGCTCCGCGGATTGACAAGAACCTTGGTAATCCCGTGGTGAAAAAGGTGTGGGGTCCGTACGCTTGCGGATCGTAGAGGTATACGTCTTTTATCCGTCAACAAGCCCCTTTTTCTGGCGCCGTTGCCGGGGAGCAAGCTAGTTTACATCGTTTGATTTGCATGTAACTTAGTTTTATATTGTAGTTTATCTTTTGTTTGCTATATCTAACATATATTATCTAGAAAACCACCTTGTTTTGTTTTTGTTTTTGTTTTTATCTTATTGTCTAGATGGCGTTCGTTAATCAACCCGTGGAAGAACCGGAGAAATCATTAAGGGATTATGCTAGCCCTCGATGTGAAGATATAAAAGTACAAGAGTCGGATTCGAAGCTCGAAGTGACCAAGTATGAGATTAAATCCAAGATCATCGAGATGGTGGCGGCAAACCCGTTTGAAGGGATGGTTACGGAGAACCCATATAGACACATAAGGGATTTCACGACGATATGCAACACCGTGCGTCAAGAAGGAGTTCCCGATGAATGGTTCAAATGGAATCTCTTTCCCTACTCACTTGCCGGCAATGCAAAGACATGGTACTCGTTTGCATCCTTTAAAGTTGAAGGCAATTGGAACAAGTTGACAAAGAAGTTTTGCGAGAAGTTCTTTCCAATTAGCAAGGTTCAACATCTAAGGAGGCAAGTGATCAATTTCATGCAAGGAGAAGAGGAAGGGATAGACCAAGCCTGGGATAGGTTTAATGGGTTGATCGAACAAGGACCAAAACTCGGCTTCACCGGTGACGTACTCTTTCATACATTTTTCTTTTCCCTAACCCCTAGTTGCATGCAACACGTCGAAATGTGTGCAGGTGGGGATCTCATGGACAAAGCACTCACGGAAGCCGCTCAACTTCCACAAAAAGTTAGTAAAGCGGCTGCCATGCGAAGATATTGGGAAACAAGACTTGCGGAAGAGCCAAAATATAATTCGAGGAAGAAGAAGTGTGCTGAATTTTCTAAAGAGGCAACCTCAGAAGTCACAAAAGAGGAACCAATCACGGAAAAGCTTGAAAGAGAACACATCAAGTCAAGAACTACCCCGAGCATCGACTTCGCCGTACCAAATGAGACAAACAAGAGAAGCATGTCAAGCGCGAAGCCACTAAGGGAGTTCGAACCAATGGATTGGGTTCCTATCGATTACGGAGAAGTATTTGACAAGAGAAGACCGTTCCCTAATCAAAAGGGAATGGCAAGGGCATTGGAAGTAGATTTCCCACCGGAAAGGAAAGCGGAAGATTCATACGACCTTGAAACCACCAGTGAGATTTTCCAAAAACTCTTTGGAGATGACATAGTGGATCCGGAACACATAGCCGAGGTGAAGAGGATCATGGGGATCAAGCCCGAAGAATCACCATACGCTCGCCTCGCTGAAGTCTACGCGATAAGATCCGAAGAAGAAGAGAAGATGACACCGCACTTGAGTTGCGAGATCAACGGAGTTCAATGCAAAGCTTTATGCGACATCGGAGCACAAGTAAGTGTCCTATCTTCTAAAATTTACGATAAAGTTCAAGACCACAACCTAGACTTAGCTCCAACATCAATGAAATTAATTATGGGAGATGGTAGAACTATCAAACCTCTAGGTATTGCTTGCAACATGAAAGTAAAAATCTCTAGAAATTATATACCAACCGATTTTTTTGTTATTGATGCTTACCATAGTAATCATGATCACATAATCCTAGGTAGGCCCTTTCTTAAGTTGGTTGATGCCGTGTTAGATGCCGGAGAAGGCAAAGTAACAATGAACCTTAATGGAACAAAGTACACATATAACTTTCTTCGTGCTTCTAAACAACTTACACCCTTTCCTCCCGAAGATGAAGAAGTAGAAGAGATAGATAGTCTTTGTTTTGTTGAAACCCTTAGAGACCCGCTGCAAAGAGTGATGGAGAATCAAATTAGTGATCAACAAGATGAAGAACTAGAAGAAGCAGCGAAAGGCTTGGAGCCACATGATGGAAGCGTGGAGGAAGGAAAATTCGAAGACATAGGAGAGATTAAACCCGAGGAGCCACAAGCGCCCGAGGTAGACCTTAAACCTTTGCCCAAAGGATTAAAGTATGAATTTTTGGGCCCAGACAAGACTTATCCAGTCATTGTGAGCAACGAGTTGAGTCCCGAAGAAAATGAGGCGTTGCTGATTTTATTGAAAAAACATAGGAAGGTGATTGGATATTCGATTAATGATCTCAAAGGTATTAGCCCAGCCTTTTGCACTCATCGTATACCAATGGAAGACCAATGTAAGCCTGTAGTGGACCACCAAAGGAGGCTAACCCATGCCATGTGAGAGGTAGTAAAGAAAGAGGTCATCAAGTTACTTGACGCCGGAATCATCTACCCGGTTCCGCATAGCGAATGGGTGAGCCCGGTACATTGTGTACCAAAGAAAGGAGGTTTGACCGTGGTGAAGAATGAGAAGAACGAATTGATACCGCAAAGAACCGTGACCGGGTGGCGGATGTGTATTGATTATCGTAAGCTTAACAAAGCGACGAAGAAAGATCACTTCCTCCTACCGTTCATCGATGAGATGCTCGAGCGGTTAGCAAACCACACTTATTTTTGCTTTCTCGATGGGTACTCGGGGTTCATGCAAATTTCCATTCACTCGGACGATCAACACAAGACAACGTTTACGTGCCCTTACGGAACGTTTGCATATAGAAGGATGCCCTTCGGCCTATGCAACGCTCCGGCCTCTTTTCAACGTTGCATGATGGCCGTATTTTCGGAATTCATCGAAGAAATTGTCGAGGTGTTCATGGATGATTTTTCCGTTTATGGGAAGACGTTCATGGATTGCTTGGCAAACTTGGAAAAGGTCCTCCGAGGTGCGCGGAGGTAGACTTGGTATTAAATTGGGAAAAGTGCCACTTCATGGTTAGGCAAGGCATAGTGCTCGGACATGTTATATCCGAGAGAGGAATTGAAGTGGACAAGGCTAAGGTAGAGACGGTTGAGCAACTCCCACCTCCGACGGATGTTAAGTCCTTAAGGAGCTTTCTAGGCCATGCCGGATTCTATAGAAGATTTATAAAGGACTTCTCAAAGATCACTAAGCCTTTAACGCATCTTCTTCAAAAGGATGTGTGTAACACCCTAAATTCCTCTTCTTGAATTTGAATAAAATTTGCTTAGCAACATTTCGATCTCGCTTAAGGAATATAAGGATGTTGTGCTCTTATAGGCATTTAATCATTTTTCTTAATTAATTAAAGAAATATAAGAGTTTACTATTGCATTCATGCTGGTGCATTGTTTTTGGGTGTTTGGATTCAAATCTTAGTTTGAATTCGTTTGCTTGAGTGGATTTTGAAATTTGAAAACCTTTTTCTTTTTCTCTCCTCCCTCCTTTTCCTTTCTAGCCCAGCTCCGCAGCCCTTCTTCTTTTTCCGCAGGCAGCCCAACCCATCTTCTCCTTTTTGCTATGCGGCCCAGCGCGCGTTTCCGGCCCAGCCAAGCCCGCCTTCCCCCCGCGACTGTCGCCACCGGCGAGAGGGCCGACATGCGGGCCCCGCATGTCATCCCTTCCCTCGCCCGCGCCGCTGCTCGCACCCGCGTCCGAGCCGGGGTCGAGCTCGGGTTGGACCCCGACTCGGCGTCCGTGCCGCGCCCCCGCATGGGCCCGCGTGCCAGGGCGATTCCCCTCGCCCTATTTAAGGCGCCGTCGGCCCCGCGTCGCCGTATCCCGTGCACCTAGCTGCCTCCTCCTAACCCTAGCTCGTCAAGCGCCGTCGCTCGGATTCTGCGCCGCTCGCCGCCGTCTCGCCGCCGTCCGGTCACTTGGAGCTGCTCAGAGGAACCGCCGCGATGTAAGGAGCCCTCCGGTGCTGTTGGTTTGGATGTTCGTGCTCCGCGCCGCCGGCTCGTCTTCACCGGAGCGCCGCCGCCGCCGCCGTCCGCCGTGCGCCGCCGCACGTCGTCGCCGCCGCCACGGGATGTTCGGTTAAGTTCGCACGTGCGTGCTCGATGTTTTGGTGAAGGACCCGCGGCAAGCGGTGCACCCTAGCGCCGTGTGGCCTTTGCGCCGCCGCTCGCCGGCGCTACGCCGCCGCCTTGCCCCGCCGCCGGCCGCACCTGTTGGGGGATACCCGAAAAGTTCGGATAACTTCCCTAACACGAGTAGAGTTCTCAACGCGTTCAAGCACAAGATTAGGGCGCAAAGAGACTGAGAACCTCTCTGCAAGTAGCACAAGTTCCAAAAAAGTCTGAATCCATTTACACGTGCCCTTGCGCCCCCTTTTATAGGGAGACGAAGGGACTTTTACATGCCGATAACACCCTCGGGCTCAGAGAATATTCCTAATGTGAACACACACAAGAATGTCTTTTCTTACCTAACATATTTACAAGTCTGCCACTAGTTCACACGCTAAACCCGGACTTTTTGGGACTACAACTTTGACTTTGCTTCTTCCGCGGTTCGTGAATGCCTTCGCCCAAAATTCCCGAACTAGGTCTTCAACAGTTTCCCGAAGTGGCTCTTGCTTCCCAACAGGTTCGTGCGTGTCCACGCGCCTGAATCCCGAACAGAGTCTTCATCAGATTCCCGAATCGGCAGTCTTCCGAAGCTCGGGCCATCAAAAGTTGAGATTCCGGGCTCCCGCATGTTCGTGACTCCGCCTTTTCACCGAATCAAGATTCCCGAATTCTGCACATTCGCGAATTCGTGACTTCACAGGTTCCAGGCTTCCAAGAATCGCGAATTCCCCGCTCCTGAAAAACATACTTTGAGAACTTTGTTAAGCCTGACGTTTCGAGGGTGACGGGTTTTCCTGAATTCCCCAACACTAGCCCCTCGGGGAAGCGGTTTGACTCCGACGATCCGATTCCACGAACCATTCGGAAATTTAGTAAAAAATGTCACCCTCGGAACGTCGGAGGGGACACGCGTCACCCGGGGAGCCAAAAGCGGTTAGATCGAGGCGCACTTCGCGGAACTACCCCTCCCCGGCCCTATAAATAGCGAGCTGCTGCTGTTAAAAATTTTTTTTACCACTCTCGAGCTTTTCACGATTCGCGCATCTTTCTCTCTTCGCGGAATCTGGTTTTCTACTTGAAAACTTACGAACTCCAGGCCTTGCTCGCGCTTCTCTAAGGTATTCCTTTATCTATGCTTCATTGATTCGTTAGTTCGTTAAATTTAGGTGTAGTGACATCGCGATTTCGCGAATTTTATTCCCGAACATTATTCTTACCTGTTTGAATGTTTGTGATTTTTGGTTAGGTGGCTCGCGTTAAAAGTACAGCTAGGCCCATGACTACCGAAGAGCTCATCGCTGCCGGTCTCCCACTTGACCCAGCTGCCGACCCAGCTGCCGAAAGCGCTACACCAGCCGAAGATTCTGGTTCACCCAGCGGCTCCCGAAGTCGCGAAGATGGGGAGGTTGGGTCTGACGGTGGCGAAGAAGTCGGGGATGTAGACGCCGGTGTCGACGATCTTGTCATGCTAAGGACATCCGGCCCATTGCCGCCTTCGCTCGCATTCGGAGAATCAAAGGTCACGAGCAACATGGTTCGCGAGTACGAGAAGGCCGGATTCTTCTCCCCAGGCGCCGGGCGCGCCCCTCTCGATGAACTGATTCCCACTCCCAAAGAGGGAGAGATTGTGGTATTTCGTGACTTCTTCGTATGTTGGCTAAGGTTCCCTTGTGATCCCGTCCTGCCGGCGATTCTTGACGCTTTTTCGGTGAAGATCCACCAGCTCACCCTGACATCCTTCCTTGAAGTGTCGAAGTATATCTGGATCTTGAAAACCTTCGGCTGCAATCCTATCGTCGACGGTTTCACTCGGTTTTATGAGCTGGTGATCACCCCCGAAGTTATCAAGGGCGACGACGGGCAGTTCTACCATAGCCAGCACGCGTGCTGCACCTTCAACACGCGACGCCAGAACACCCGACAGGGGATCACTCGAATCCAGATCGCTCCTTGCTGCAAGACCAACCTCACAGACGATTGGAGGTCTTATTGGTTTTACTTGAAGGTTGATGAGCCGAAGATGTCGAGCCCGATCGCACCCCTCGCTGCAGTGAATGTTGGGAGATACAACCAGCGGGCCTTAGGAATCAGAAGTTGCGAAAGTGCATTTCATCTGGCCAGCACGATACTTGGCGGCCGCGACATTATTGAAGAATTTGTCGCCGCGCGAATCTGGCCTATCTCGAACGGTTGGTCCCCTGCCGAACTCGTATACTACAACGTCAACTGAGCAGATCAGAATGTGCCCTTCCCGAAGTTCGGGATCAAACTTCGCGAGGGCCAGAGCGCCAAGGACTTCATGGACGAAGTGGAGAAGAGGGTCACCGTCATGGTAGGCGAATATACCATGAACGAGTACAAGGCGTACAAGGCCCTGGTGAAACACAAGAAGAAGATTAATCGCGTCTTTTCGGAGATCAGCGGTGATAAATTTTTTGACTCTCGAGGTCCTGGCCCCAAATTGAAAATTCCCGCCGTTGCTTGTGGCCGGTGCTCGGCCCGCCCCCATCAATGCTCCCCGAATCAGATCGTCGAAGCGCAGCTCGTCGCCTGCCACCGAGGGAACCTCTTCAGGAGTGAAGCCTTCAAGGACCAGATCTCTTGAGTCGTCGAAGCGGAAGCGAAAGACCTCCGAACCTCAAACCTCGGAAGCTGAACTCCAAGCTGCTTCAGGGCTTGCCCAGATGAGCCGCAAAAAATTGAAGAAAGCTGTGAAGAAAGTTTCCTCCACCGGAGTTCGGCGGATCCCATCCGCCTTTGACGACGACACCCTCACGAAGACAGATATCCTTAAAGGTGTTTTTCTCTGGCCATTATTTAACTTTCGAGACAGTTGTCCTGCTGGTTCCGAAAATGAATTCGTGGACATTGATTCCTTTTCAGATGTTGCTCCCGAAGTCCGAAGGGAGCCGTCTCCTGCTGTTGCTGAGAAGCCCATTATTGCTGCCGAGGTTGTTGTTCACACTGAATCCCCTGCTGCTACCAAGACTCCTCGTTCTTTGAGGTCGCTGCTGCTGATCAAGTTTCCTCCGAATTCGCCCGGGACCTTGAACGCACTATTCAAAGGGAGGGCCATTCTGTCGAAAATGTTCCTTTGGTCGAAGTTCGGGAGGTCGTCCCCGAAGACCAGGCGCCTTCTCCTTCCTTGGCCGCTTTTAACAAAAGCTTTGGTACGTCTCATCGCGGCAAACTGTTGCGTGTTGGTTTCGAGACAATTGGCGTCGGGGGCAAGACGTCCAAGTTTTTAACTCTATGGAAATCGTCCACAATTGTTGATAAAACAGGAGAGGAGGCGTCGGAACGACCTGAAGAAGCCGCTCAAGGCTCCGAAAAAAGGCCTCTCTCTATCTCCGAAACTACTCCTTCATCTCAGGGGAAGGCCTCTTCGGGTTCGACTAAACAGGTCGCCATGCAGCATTTTAGCAAGCAAGGTTCGTTCATTCTCACTGCCTCTTTGTGTCATTCACGATTGTTGAATCTTCACCTGAGATTTATTCCTGAATTTTTCAGAATTCAAGAATCTGTTGCATTCTTACTCTCCTTCGAAACTTGCACGCTTCCACGAGGATTATACTCTCAAGTACTCTATGCTTGGGAAGGTTGCCATAGAGCGGCTTTCTAAGCAGGAGAAGATTAATGAAGAACTTTTTCTAAAGTCCAAGGAACTAGAGCGTAACTTTGGCCTCGCGCAATCCACGAACCTGGAACTCGAGAAGAAGGTGGCTGAGCTGGCTGAGGCTTTGAAAAGGAGTCACGACGAGAAGAAAGTTGCAGAAGCCGCGCTCGAGGAGTCCAAGAGAGAACTGGAGAAAGTTCGGAAATCTCACGAAGATGACCTGAGTGTGATCGAAAAACTTCGGCAGCAACAAGAGCGGGCTGCGAAAATTGCCGAGGATCTTCGCATCAACAACGCCAGCCTCGCCAAGTCACTGAGCACGAAGGATCGGAAGATTGTGGATCTTGAGAAGGCGCTGGCAGAGCAAAGTGAAGCTTCAAAGAAACACACTTCAGAAATTCTGGGAAGGCTGAAATTGCTCTATGCTGAGTACCAGAAATCCCTGAATGAGTACGATGTTCGCCCAGCCCCACTCCCAGATGACATTAATATCCCCGATTTCATGGATTGGCTGGAGGACGAATTCAAGGCTCTTACCGAAGTGATTTCTGGTGCCAGCGACTTCGCCGTTGCTTTCTCTGTGGAGAGTATCCTGAAGATCCTTCACGATTACGATTGTGTGGACTTGGCGAAGTTTCGCGCGAACCTTTCTCAATTCCCGAGCGTTACCAGCGACGCGATACTTCGAGCAAACCCCGATGTTGTGGCTATCAAGGTGAAGTTCGCGAAGGAGTTCTGGATTGCTGGCGGGGCGGAAGTTGTTAAGACTATTGCACGGGCGAAGCTTGCCGAGGTAGTTTCTTTTGCTCGATTTCGTGACTTGTGTTCGTCGTGGGTGTTATAGTTTCTTTAGCCTTTCTCACTCTTTTCCTCCTTTCGCGGCTGAGGGAAAAAGAGGACCAAGAAGTTGCCGCCGCGTCTCCCGAAGGATCGACTTCCGGCGAGAGTTCGAGTGGGTCCGGCGAAAATGGCTTAGGTGGCAGCAGCAGCAGCAGCGATGGTGGCGACGACGGCGAACAAATCCCCGAACGAGAAGAGGATTCGCCGAAGGTGGATATTACGAACTGAGCGACATGTCTAGACTTTTTTGGGTGAATTCGAGACCGGCTGTACATTCATGTGGGTTCATCAAACTTTTCTGAACAGATGTTTTGTAAATTTTAACCTGCGCAGGTCCTGCAAGCTGGGCCTGCGTAGGACGTGCTACCACTTCGGATTCGTCGAGACAATATGTTCGTTAGTGGTGAAGCGTGGCGCCTATTCAAGCGAGCACATCCTGAACAAGACTTTTCCGATTTTTGGCTTGAGGCCTCGCTTAAGTTTTCTATAGGTTGTTTTGATCTCTCCTCGTTTTTCTTACTTCGTAAGAAGGTTCGTCCCGCGCCATCTACTCCTCCGACCGTGAAGGTTCCTAAGATGGAGCCCCTTAGCCCCTTAGCCGATGCGTCTGACTTCGCCTACGCTAGCGATACGGCTGAAGAGAATGCTTGTAAACCGGGACACGTTGTTGAGCTTTCGTTTTGAATTTTGTGCCAAGTGTTGTAATTATTGAAGAACTGTTCGGAGGTTTTTATGCGAATAAGGCAATGAATATGTTTTTTCTTTGAAAAAACGTCACCCTCCCCCACCTTGCCGTTTCGAAAACTAGATTGTAGGTTCGCGAATCTTACTATTCACGAACTTCTTTAGCGCATCTTTAGGAGGAGTCTTCGTTAATTTTTTGAAAATTTCGACCGTCGTTGTGCAAGTCGACAAAATTTGTTTTTCGAATTTTGTGGACTTGCCCCGATTGGCAGGCTTGCCTCGGTTGAAATTGCAACCTTCAGTTGCTTCAACCAAGATTTTTCTGCGGATGTCTGACGGAGCCTCTTGCCCTTTTCTTATAATGATGATACCTGAAAAATTTTCAACAATCTGAACTGAGTGAGAATACATAGGCGAACCCTTAGACATTCATTTTTTTCGAAATCATCATGCGAACTTTCTGGTGGGAATCCCTTCGTGGATGGGATTTTTCTAGGCCACAACTTGTTGTTGTCTCGGGCCTTTTCGATGGGAATCCCTCGATGGGTGGGATTTTTCTAGGCCACAACTTGTTGTTGTCTCAGGCCTTTTTGGTGGGAATCCCTCGATGGATGGGATTTTTTTAGGCCACAACTTGTTGTTGTCTCAGGCCCCCTTTTTTTTATTGACGGAATTCTGGCTATCGCATAGCCTTTCTCACAAACTTTTTCTTTTCTCACGATGAAATTTCGGCTATCACGGAGCCTTTCTCACGAACTTTTTCTTTTTTCACGATGGAATTTCGGCTATCATGGAGCCTTTCTCACGAACTTTTTCTTTTTTCACGATGGAATTTCGGCTATCACGGAGCCTTTCTCACAAACTTTTTCTCTTTTCACGATGGAATTTCGGCTATCACGGAGCCTTTGTCACAAACTTTTTCTCTTTTCACGATGGAATTTCGGCTATCACGGAGCCTTTCTCACTAACTTTTTCTTTTTTCACGATGGAATTTCGGCTATCACGGAGCCTTTTTCACGAACTTTTTCTTTTTTCACGATGGAATTTCGGCTATCACGGAGCCTTTCTCACGAACTTTTTCTTTTTTCATGATGGAATTTCGGCTATCACGGAGCCTTTCTCACAAACTTTTTCTTTTTTCACGATGGAATTTGAAGACACAAAATACGAAACATGCAATTTGGGGGAAGACTCTTTTCATATATATATCAGAAAGAGTATTTTACATGGGATCCGCCTCGTTAAAAACCTTGCCTCTTGATTTAGAGCCCCCTTTGCAAGGAAAAGAGTACGATCCTTCTTATTCTAGTACTATGATTAAGAAATAAAACTAGTTTTCCCCGAAGTCACTTATAGACACGTGATTCGGGCTTTTATTTTCCTACAGTGTAAACTTACGAAAATTGAAAAACTGCTACCTACTACACTTATGTACAACTAGGGTCTTCATGGATAATACCTCTTTAAGCTATCGGCATTCCACGAATACGGCAACTCTTCGCCAGTCTGCTCCATCAGGCAAAAAGCTCCTGGCATATCTGTTTCCTTAGCTATGTAAGGCCCTTCCCATGACTCATGAAGCTTTCCTGGGTTCTCCCAATTTTTCTTTCTTTTCAAGACAAGATCACCAGTTTTGATGTCCTTCCGGACCACCTTTTTGTCTCTCCATGCCCTTGTCTCTCTCTGGTACTTCTCAATGTTTTCTGCTGCTTCAAGGATTGTCAGCTCTATCATGTCTTTCTCTACCTTCTTATCAATTTCCTCTATCTCTTTTCCTTTCAAGACTCTCATGCTTTCATTCTTGATCTCCTCTGGTGTCATAGCCTCAGTCCCGAAGAGTAGGCGAAAAGGTGTGAAACCTGTTGCCCTTGAAACTGTGGTGTTGTGAGACCAGATCACCTTCGGAAGTTCATCCACCCACTTTCCCTTTTTCTGATCAAATAAGCATTTCTTGATTCCCGAAAAAATCAGGCCATTGGCTCTTTCAACTGCTCCATTGGACTGTGGATGATATACTGATGAAAATTTCGCTTGTGTGCCTAGGGTTCTGCAGTACTCTTTGAAGGTGTAGCAGTCAAACTGTTTGCCATTGTCAACCGTCAGTTCTCTAGGAACTCCGAACCCGCGGACTATGTTACGCCAAAAGAATTTCGAACCGCGTTGCCGCCGTGATGTTCGCGAGTGGTTTTTCTTCTACCCACTTCGTGAAATAGTCGACCGCTACAGCCGCGAATCGGCAATTACCCTGAGCTGTTGGCAACGGGCCTACTAGGTCCATGCCCCATCTTTGCGAGAGGCCGGGTTGGAGGATTTAAATGAGCGGCATTGAAGGCGGTCCTCGCGATTTCCCGTCTTCTGGCATGCTTCACATTGCCGAAAAAACATCTTGGCGTCGATGTTTATGGTGGGCCAATAGAATCCCTGCTTTATCGCCTTGCCAGCCAAAGCCCTGGTGCCTATGTGTGCCCCACAAAATCCACTGTGAATTTCTTTCAGGAGTTCGCGACCTTTTTCGGAGGTGATGCAGCGTAGCCAAGGCTCAGTGACTCCTGATTTGTACAATTCTCCATTTACCACTGTATAGCCCCGAGCCCTTTGCTTCAACCTTTTCTCCTCCAATTCATCTTGTGGTTCGTAATGTCCCCTCAGATAGGCCATTATTTCTGCTCTCCAGTCTGGAATTTCCACCATATTCACGATTTGAGTTCTTGAATCTTTGATGGAGGGTTCTCTGATGATTTCAAAGAACACGTCCGGTGGTAGCTCTTGATTTCTGGCTGCTGCCTTCGCCAGTTTATCCGCCTCATTGTTATCATCCCTTGGGATGTGCTGGACTGAATACCCTTTGAAGTGTCTTTCCATTTCTCTGACTTTTTCAAGATATTTCATGAGAACTGGATTCCTGGCCTCGCTTTCCTTCTCGATATGTTCCTGGATTACTTTCGAATCCATTCTGATTATGAAGGTCTGCTGCCCCAAGGCTTTCATTTTTCACAATGCCAGCAGTAGAGCTTCGTACTCTGTTGTGTTGTTCGTGGAGTGTTCATTGTTCGCGAATACGAGCCGCGCTGCATATCTTATGACCACGCCCGTTGGGGATGTTACAACAGCCGAAATTCCGACCCCCTTGTAACACCATGCTCCGTCACACTGCACTATCCAAGGTTCGGGCATATTTTCCAGAACTTGCGATTTTATTGCACTTCTTCTTTCGAAATCCACCACATACTCGGACAGTTCAGCACCCCACTTGATGATTCGGGTGGATGCCTCCCTGTTTGCGAACAGGTCACTTAACGGTTGGTTGGTGATAACTCTTATTCTGCAGCCCTCGAAGTAGTGTCTTAGCTTTCTTGCTGCCATGATGACCGCATACGCGATCTTCTCTAGTTCGGAATAAAAAACCTTGGAACCAGACAATGCTTCAGAGGCGAAGTATACGGGAATTTGCCTCGAGCTTTCCTTCTTCTTCCTTTTCTGTACCAAAGACTTGCGCTTACCGCCGAATTTGATGCGGACACATACGGCGAAGCGGCGATTTTGGCTCGGGAGGACGAGCTTGGTCATGTTGGACAAGTAGTCCTTCGGTTCATGAAAGGCACCCTTCGAGGTTCGGACCACCTTGGAATTTCTTGGCACTTCGAGAACTTGGAAGAATGGCAAACTTCTTTCTACGGCTACGGGGATGAATCGTTGAGGGCGGCCACTCTCCCTGTCAACTTCGAACATCTTTCACGAGACCGGCTCTTGCATTTCCATCGAGCCTTTATCTTGTCGGGGTTTGCTTCAATGCCTTTCGTTGAAACTAGGCATCCAAGAACTTTTCCCTTGTGAATTCCGAACACACATTTTTTACGGGTTTAGCTTCAAGTTTCTTTGTCCTCAAGTTCGCGAATGTTTTTGCCAAATCAACGATATGGTCTTTTCTCTCGAATACTTTTGACAACTATGTCATCCACGTATGCCAAGATGTTTCTCCGAATCTGTCCGGTGCGGCACTATTGCTATCATCCTTGAAAACGTGCACCCCGCATTCTTCAGCCCCTCTGGCATTCTTACGAAACAAAATGTTCCGAAAGGAGTGATGAAACTTGTCTTCTCTTCGTCCTCTTTGCGAACTCTGATTTGATGATACCCAGAGAACATGTCCAGGAGCGAAAGCATCTCACTGTTGGCTGCATCATCCACGATTTTGTCAACCCTTTCCAAGGGAAAATCGTCCTTCTTGCATGCCTTGTTTAAATCGGTGAAATCCACACACATTCTCCATTTGCCATTTTTCTTCTTGACTGGCACAGTGTTGGCTAACCAGACTGGGTACTTGACCTCTCTGATCACTTGGGCATCCTGTAACCTCTGAACTTCTGCTTCCACTGCCTTGACCTTTTCGTCAGACATTTTCCGAAGTTTTTGCTTCTTGGGTGGTATCTTGTCATCTGCTTCGAGGACATGTTCGATTATGTCCCTGTCAACGCCTTGCAAATCTTTGGCTGACCATGCGAAAACATCCTTGTTTCTGTTCAGGAAGCGTATGAGTTCATCATCCTCTTCGGCGCTGAGGTTCGCCCCTATTATGACTTGCTCGTCGGGCATGTCATCCGGATACACTCTCTTTGTTTCATCTTCTCGCGGCTATGTTATTTTTCTCTTTGTCCCGCTTCGGCTCTTCATAGGTTTCCTTCCTCTCTTCGAGTTGCTTTCGAGCGATACACATTCGTTTGACCGGGCGTGTGGCCCTTTTCTATGTTCCCCGGCCTCCTGCCGATTGCCGAATACTGTGATAACCCCTTTGGGCGCAGGCATCTTCATGCATAGGAACTGTTGCCTTATGACAGCATCGAACTTGTTCATGAAACCTCTGCCGAAGATCGCAAGATACGGGTGATATATGTCAACTACATCAAAGGTGAGGCTCTCCGTTCTGGCATTCTCAAGATCTCCGAAAGAAACTGGGAGTGATATTTTTCCAACCGGCTTGATGGGCTTCCCTCCGAACCCCTGCAATGGGTACTCTGGTGGGTCCAACATGTGCTGGCTCAGATTCATTTTCTCGAATGTTTTCAGGAACAGGATGTCCGCCGAACTCCCGTTGTCCACCAAGATTTTTCCTATGACCCATCCAGCAATGTTGACTTCGATCACCATGGAATCATTGTGGATCGCGGATTTCAACCTGAAATCTTCTTCTGTAAAGGTAATTGGCACCTTTGCCCACTCCGGGCGGGCAGCTGGGCCATCATTGATGATGGTATTCACAGATCTGAAGTAATTGTTTCGCTGCTTCTTTGTTTCAAATTCCATAGCAGATCCACCCGTGATTGGCATGATAGTCCCGAACGATGGCAATGCTTTGGAGTTACGAGGTCCCGAACTTGACCGAGGCCTTGATGAGCTTTCGGAGGCGGTGGCAAGATTTCCCGAATGGGGCCGTGGCCGCTGGATCAACCGTATCGCTTGCGACCGAGGGAAGAATTCTTTGTGAAGGCTGCCATGCTGATTGCGATTGTGGAAATTGCTGAACTGGTACAGAGCTTGACTGCGGACTCGCGAACTGCGGCTGCCAGAAGTTCGGCCGAAACTGGGTTGGCATCGAGGATGCAATGCTCATCAGTGCTTTCTCTTGTTGGATTCGTGCCATGTTCTTCTTTGTCTCTGGGCACCCTTCGGTGCTGTGGCCTCTTCCATGATACTGGCAGTAGAAGTGGGGATCTCTTGGGTTGTGGTTCGGGAGGCTTGGGGTTCCTCTTCCTCTCCCCCTTCCTCTATGACTGAATCCTCCCCTGGCGCTTGGCCTGCTTTCTTGTTGTTGCTGAGGATTTCCAACACTGTTTACGTTTCGTGGATGCTGGGGTGGTGCCCGCCAGGTCATATCTCTGCCGCCCTGTCTTGCCTCGTTTCGTTCGGCTACTCTCTTGCGGTGGTCATCATCAGACAGAATGTAATCCTCCAATTCCCGAAATAGTTCTTCAATTGTCTCAGGCTTCTTTCTTGTGAGGTGGGAAGCCGTTGGCCCTGGGGTGAGACCTTTGATCAGTGCCTTGATCGTTGTCTTGTCATCAGCGTCGGGGATCTGAGACCTCTGTTGCATGAACCTTCTCACGAAGTTTCGCAGTGGTTCCCCTCGTCCTTCCGCTTGCGCTGTACGGATCCGAGGCTTCGGCCGTTGTGTCATGGAACATCCGAAACGCTTGCATGAACTTTGTTTTGAGATCTACCCGTTTGTAGATCGAGTGTGGAGGTAGCAAGTGAGTACCAATTCGATGATCGGTCCTTCGCAAGCTATGATAAAGGATTTGGCGAGTGCAACATCATCTCCTCCTGCCGAATTCACAGCTGACTCGTATCTCATGAGAAACTGCCTGGAGTTTCCGAAACCGTTGTACTTGGGAAGAGAGACTGGCTTGAACTTCGGCGGCCAAGGTGCTGTTTGCAGCCCTATTGACAGCGGTGATTCAGAATACACGAAGTGTGAGACTCCGTTTCCCGCGAAAAAGTTTTCTTTCGGGGATTCTCTTGCAGGTGCAGGGTTCTGCTGTGGTGTTTCTTGCCACAGGGAGCTGTTCTCTTGTTCTTTCATTTCGTCAATTTCTCTCTGTATTGCTTGTATTTGCTCTTTTGCTTTGTTCAGTTGCTCTAGTTTTTCAGAGATTTTTCTCTTCGCCTGCAACTGAGCCGCAAACTTTTCTTTGTCTTTCTGCAGCTGTTGTATCTTTTGGTGGACCATGGCTAGCTCTCTGTCTATGGAATCATTGTCAGCATCAACATTCTCGTGCTCTTGCTGTTCAGCAGGTTGTTCTTGGATGTGAGCTGTCTTTTCTGCTCTTGCCTTCATGAGGGCTTCGAGCTTCTCTCTTCGCTGCTGGTATGTTATGTTCGAGGATTCAGGAACAAACGAGTTTTCGTTCCCCTGGGTGAGATGGCGATCTTCTTGGTTTGCCTGCGCTGGGGCAGTCTTCTTTGACTTCTTCTGAGGTGGCATCGTGAGTTTCTTTTCGGCTGGAACACAGTGGGCGCCAATGTTGGGGGGATACCCGAAAAATTCGGATAACTTCCCTAACACGAGTAGAGTTCTCAACGCGTCAAGCACAAGATTAGGGCGCAAAGAGACTGAGAACCTCTCTGCAAGTAGCACAAGTTCCAAAAAAGTCTGAATCCGTTTACACGTGCCCTTGCGCCCCCTTTTATAGGGAGACGAAAGGACTTTTACATGCTGATAACACCCTCGGGCTCGGAGAATATTCCTAATGTGAACACACACAAGAATGTCTTTTCTTACCTAACATATTTACAAGTCTGCCACTAGTTCACACGCTAAACCCGGACTTTTTGGGACTACAACTTTGACTTTGCTTCTTCCGCGGTTCGTGAATGCCTTCGCCCGAAATTCCCGAACTAGGTCTTCAACAGATTCCCGAAGTGGCTCTTGCTTCCCAACAGGTTCGTGCGTGTCCACGCGCCTGAGTCCCGAACAGAGTCTTCATCAGATTCCCGAATCGGCAGTCTTCCGAAGCTCGGGCCATCAACAGTTGAGATTCCGGGCTCCCGCATGTTCGTGACTCCGCCTTTTCACCGAATCAAGATTCCCGAATTCTGCACATTCGCGAATTCGTGACTTCACAGGTTCCAGGCTTCCAAGAATCGCGAATTCCCTGCTCCTGAAAAACATACTTTGAGAACTTTGTTAAGCCTGACGTTTCGAGGGTGACGGGTTTTCCTGAATTCCCCAACAGCACCCCGCCGCTCGCGCGAGATCGGGACCGTCGATTCCCCAACCAGTGGCCCAGATCGCGCCACGTCTCTGGTCAGACCGGCTCATACCGGTCAACCCTAACACCCCTACCCGCATTAGATCCTGGCCGCTCGATTTAGATCCAGTGGCCCAGATCCACCCCCATAGCCTTAGCCGCGCGCTTTTGCACTTAAAACCCTGTTTTCCCCCAAAATCACAACCCGGTCCTTCCACCTTAGAAAACCTTTACGATTAGGCCCTGTTTTCTTCTATTTTAGCCCGAAAACTTAAAAATTCTTTACAGATTAGTCCTAAAAATTGTTTTAGCCATAACTTCGTCTTTTAGCTCCGTTTTTAGCATTCTTTATGTCCACGCGATCGTCTCGACGAGTAGAATAGTTTTCTGTTGCTTTTGTTACTGTTTGAGATGATTGGTGTACTGTTTCTTATTTGTTTCCATTGTATGCTTGTATGTGATGTGTGGAGTGTAGCGTACGAGCAATTCAGGGACTTCGGCTCGTCGTTGAAGAGTACCAAGACCACCGAGCGCGTTTCCGGTCTTTGGTAGAAGGCAAGTCCTTGCTGCATTCCCGTTAATTCCTATTACAACATGCATTTTAATTACACTGTTATTTACTATTTCTATGCATCAAATTGATGGGTCCTATTGCTAAGGTTCGACTAGCTTTGTTATCCTATGCCTTGATCAACCTGGGTTTACTTTATGTTGGGTAGCACATGCTAGCTCTTTACGTGGTTTTGGGATGGTTTAATGAACACTTGTTAATATGGCTTTACTTATGCTATCATTCATGTAATGCAAGAACACTTTATGCTTGTAATCGGAACATGGAGAACCACCCGGAAAACAGTACTACCACAAGACATATGGCTCTGTCTTGGCTTATTAATTAGTGAACTAGATGTTAGGTATGCTTTACCTGATAAGGGTTGGGGGCTAGCGGGTAGTGGCGTATGGACCTGCTCGGGCGTAGGTGTGGGCTTAGCTAAGACACGGTACTCATCCGGGAGCTTTATACGTTGCACTGACCAGGTAACCTAGCGGGCAGCCTTCATCTGGGGATCTTTGTAACGGCCTCGTAGCGTCCCCATGCAATCACACCTCGGTAGTGTGGCATGGTGCCTTGCAAACACCGCATGGTTGGGTCCAAAACTCTTCGGGGTTTTTACACGACTTGTGGGTAAAGATGTACAACCTCTGCAGAGTGTAAAACTAACTAGTTAGCCGTGCCCACGGTCAAGGGCGGCCTGGACCCTCACATGATTAATTCTATGGAAGATGGAACTTTTAAACTTGTGCATTATATTTTATGGATCTGTTGCATCTTATTATCTGGGTTTGGTATATACCTACACTTGTTAGTAACAGTTGCTTAATAAAACTTGACCAACTAAAATGCTGACTTGCTTATGAGCCAACAGCTTCCACCATAAAGCCTTGCATGTTGTTATAGAACTTTTCCCTTGTTGAGTACGACATGTGCTCATGCTTGTTGTTCATTTATTGCATCTACACTACCCCCATCTGCTCAGATGGGCGTTTTGAAGACTACAATGATGAGTTCGATGGGTTCTAGGCGTCCGTTCTCCAGTCAGCTGCCTGTGGAGGACTTCTGCGTGTGTTTCTTTTCCGCTGTTAGCTACTCGAACGATTGTTTAGTTGAGACATTCGGTCATGTAATAACTGTTTAATACTCTCTTAACGCTTTACACTGTGTTTTTGGTATTCACTGCATCGATGCATGTGTGTAACTTGATCCTGGCGCACATGTATTCTTGCATTCGGATTTGCCCTTAAATCCGGGTGTGACAAAGTGGTACCAGAGCCGTGTTGACTGTAGGACGTTAGCCTAGTTAGAACTGGTCGAAAACTAAGGATTTTATAATAATAGAAGCTACACATAGTTTAGCTTGCTTTATTCTGTTTATTATATGTAATCTTGGTTTAATCTTATCCTTGTTTGCTTTTGTTATCTAAGCTTGATCTTGTCTCATTTAGTAATCTGCACTTTTCTCATCTATCTTAGATGGTTCGCCGACTGAAGACCACTCGTTCAGGTGCTTACCGCTTTCCAAGGTACCTGAGGACCAGGACTTCTCCTGCTACTCCACGGATAGTGATGAGCACCAGGAAGCTTCTGGAGAGGGAGGTGAAGCGAACTCTGCTTCAGGGCAAGCTTCACCACCCACAGTCATTGAGCTGTCAGATGATGAGCCAGAAGAGGAGCCAGCTGAAGAGCAAGAACCAGAAGAGGAGCCAGCTGACGAGCCAGAACAAGGAGGTGATACAGATGACCACCCAGACCCTGAGGACTCTGACCCAGAGGATGGAGATGCTGATGATCACCCAGCGCCAGAGAAGTGGGAGGTGGTCATTTGTCACCATGATGGAGGGCATGCACGCTTTCCGTCCAAGTTGAGGAGGCTCTTCCAGCATCTTCAGCTGCATGTGACGATTGACTATGTTGGACTGAAGAGGACTCACCCTCGCTATCCAACACAGTGGGATGTGTCTGTGCGCATCCTGGAGGACAACCCACTGGATGGGGGACTGTATGAGGTTGTTGTCCACCAAGCTCTAGCCACCAGAGCTACCTTCGCCGCAGGGAGAGATGATGCAGCTAGAAGAGCTCTTTCCGCATGGTGTTATGAGGAGGCTCATCACCTCACTTACTCCGTGTGGGGTGACCTACCCCGTCGTCGCTCTGGAGCTGTGGGCAGTGAGATTCCTATGGCTAATGAAACCTTGGGAGCACGCTATGCCATGCAAGTGGGACTCGTAGCAGCTATCAACACCAACCTGGATGACACCCTCATGGAGCTTCAGGACCTCCGCGACCAGCAAGATGAAGACCGGAGGGAGATCAAGAGGCTCAAGGCAGTGATCGCGGGACAAGATGAGGAAGAAGTGCAGGAAGATGGAGAAAACTGGCCTGCAATGTCACCAAGACCTGCGAGGACAAGCTATGGGTCACTTGGATCCCGCACTAGGATCATTTAGCCATAGGTGTTAGGTGTTAGGAGTCTTTATCTTTCAGTTACCGAGTCTGTAATCGTTTGAACGACACGTTGCATCGATGTGTTAGATAGTGGTGTGTTTGAATGCTTGGTTTGTGAACATCTATGAGTTGGATTTTTGCTTGATTGCAATGTGTTGTGGATTAATACCACAATGACATTGGTTTAGTAATAGAGTTTGATTAGTGGGTTTAAGCTCTGTTCCATCCATCTTTTATCTTGCAAATTCGTAATTCTTTACAATCATATTTTATCTATCTTATAGAGTATTGTAGTGCTGAATCTGTTCACGTCACTTCCTGATACAGCAGTAGTGTTTTATTTTTATCTCGAGCTACAGAACTCCGAATTAAGTAAAACCAGTGGGGTTAGTTCACAAATTTCATACATGATTTTCTGTCAAAAATTCAGCTCTATCCAATTTATATTCTGGGAGTTATGGACGAAACATTAAGCCAACAGAAATCTGTCAAATCCTGCTGACATACCTGACTTCACTATTTTATATCTCGAGTTGTGGACCTCCGATTGAGGCAAAACCAGTTGGGTTAGTTCAGTAATTTCATACACCATATCTCCAGAAAAATTCGTGGTTTTTGGTTACTGGTACAGAGAGATATCTTGGTTTCTTTACAGCTATCAGAATCTGTCATAATCTGGAATTCAGCATTGTTTATCTTTTCGGCTTTTTCTGTTGCTGTCATAATCTAAATCAGTGTTTCTAACACTCAGATGGTAAACACCAGGTCCAGATCAGGGATTGATCAACCTCCAGTGGCACGTCAAGGTCGAGGCAACAGTTCAGGCAGTGCACCGCCACCACCACCGCCACCAATGGATCTCATGCAGCAGTTCTTCCAGAACCAGATGCAGCTACTGGAGAATCTGACCAACACTGTGGCCAACCTGCAGGCCCAAGCTAACAACCCGCCTCAGCCACCGCCACGGCGGCCGGCGCCCATGAACGAGGCACGGGGAGTTCATGAGCCACCGTCCGCCGGTTTTCACCCATGCCGCCGATCCACTTGATGCCGATGATTGGGCTGAAGGCTGGTGGGCAAGATGCTCACCACTTGCTCGGTGTGACGACGGGGAGAAGGTCTGTTTGTTGCGGGTCGACTCCGGGGATGCGGGAGCATGGTGGGATGCTTACACTACCGCCCATGCTTTGCACCCGACACCATCACCTGGCGGGGAGTTCACGAGAGAGCTTCGGGAACCACCATATTCTGGCCGGGGTGATGAGGTCCGAAGAAGAAGGAGTTCCTCTCTCTCTCAAGCGAGGGGAGGGATGTCGGTGGCGAGTACCGGGGGACGGGGTTCATCGAGCTGTCTCGCTATGCACCGGAGGAGGTAGTCGATGATCCTAAGAAGCAGGAGCGCTTCTTGGAGGGTTTGGCTGGACCGCTTCGTTACCAGCTGACGTCTCACACCTTTCCGACCTTCCAGCAGCTGTTAGACAAAGATATTGTCTTGGAGTCCATGCGCAGAGAGCTGGGAGAACTTAAGGGGAAGGCCTCCACTCCGGGACCGTCCGGAAGCCACACTCGTCCCCACTTCACCTCACCGTCGGGAGTTCCGTTCCGTCCAGGAGGTCAGACAGGAGGCTATGGTCAGCAGCTGTATCAGTACCAGCCACAGCAGTATCAGCAGTTCCAGCGCACTCCTCAGCAGTTTCCACACCCAGGGCCACAGACTCCACGCCCTGCTTACCCGCAGCACCGTCCGATGGCTCCCCTTGGTACACTCGTGAGGCCAGGCGCACCTCACACCCCCGCGGGCAACACTTGCTTCAAGTGTGGAGAGGTTGGGCATTATGCTAATGCCTGTCCTAAGAGGCACCCCCCAGGCGCCCCGTGCGGAACCGCAAATGCGGCGGATGAGGAGCGGGGAACCGGACCCCGCGAGCAACAAGGGGCGGCGAGTCGGGGCCGTGGCGGGGGTGAACCACGTGAGTACTGAGACCGCTCAGGAGAATCCACAAGTGGTGTTTGGTATGTTCTTTGTCAACTCTATCCCCGCATCAGTATTATTTGATTCTGGAGCTTCTCATTCGTTTATATCTGCTCAATTTGTGGCCAAGCATAGCATACCCATGTGTCCCATGAAACAAACCATGATAGTTAAATCACCAGGGGGGATATGAAATCTTTATACATGTGTCCTAATGTTAGTCTAAAGATCATGGGAGCAAACTTCTGGGCAAACTTGATAGTGCTGGAATCAAAGGATCTTGATGTTATTCTGGGTATGGATTGGTTGGGCACACATGATGCGACGATACGATTGTGCTAAGAGGATTTGTTCTTCTCACCGGTCCTAGCGGGGGTAAAGATTGAGCTTGTGGGTGATCCACCTTCGGGTTCGGGAGGTTACGTACGCGAGTTGGATGGCAAAGCTTTGGAGGAGATCGGGGTGGTCAATGAGTACCGGACGTGTTTCCGGAGGAGTTGCCGGGTATGCCACCGACCGAGATGTTGAATTTGTTATTGATCTATTACCCGGTCTTTGCTCCTATTTCTAAATGTCCATATAGAATGTCTAGTACACAATTGATAGAACTTAAGAAACAGATTAAAGAATTATTGGAAAAGGGGTTTATCCGTCCTAGTTCATCACCTTGGGGGGCACCGGTTATCTTTGTTGAGAAGAAGGATGGCACTTAGAGGATGTGTGTGGATTATTGATTGCTTAATGAGGTTACTATCAAGAATAAGTATCCATTGCCTCGCATTAAAGACTTGTTTGATCAGATGAGAGGTGCTAAGGTGTTCTCCAAGATTGATTTGTGTTCTGGTTATCATCAGATGAAGATCAGATGGTCGGATATTCCTAAAACTGCATTCACCACCAGGTATGGGCTGTATGAGTACACTATTATGTCCTTTGGGTTGACAAATGCACCTGCCTACTTTATGTATCTGATGAACAAGGTGTTCATGGAGTACTTGGATAAGTTCGTTGTGGTGTTTATTGATGATATTCTGGTTTACTCTAAGACTGAGGAGGATCATGAGGAGCATTTGAGGCTTGTTTTGCAGAAGTTGAGAGAGCAGCGTGCTTGTATGCCAAGTTCAGCAAGTGTGATTTCTGGTTGAAGGAAGTCTCTTTTCTTGGGCACATTATCACAGATGGAGGTATCTCAGTCGATCCAGCTAAGGTAGAAGATGTATTGAAGTGGGAACCGCCGAGGACAGTTAAGGAGATCAGGAGTTTCCTTGGACTTGCCGGATACTATCGACGGTTCATTGAGGGGTTCTCTAAGATTGTGAAGCCTCTCACCACCTTACTGGAGAAGGATAGAGAGTTTCAGTGGACTGATGCCTGTCAGCAGAGTTTTGAGGAGTTGAAGCAGAGATTGACAACCGCTCCAGTGCTTGTGATGCCAGACTTGCAGAAGGGCTTTGATATCTACTGTGATGCATCTAGACAAGGTTTGGGTTGTGTTCTTATGCAGGAGGGACACGTCATAGCTTATGCATCGAGGCAGTTGAGGAAGCATGAGCAGAACTATCCTACGCATGATCTGGAACTGGCAGCTATGGTTCATGCTTTAAAGATTTGGAGGCATTACATCATGGGAACCAAGTGCCAGATCTACACAGACCACAAGAGTTTAAAGTACATCTTCACTCAGAAGGATCTTAATCTGAGACAATGCCAATGGTTGGAGCTGATCAAGGATTATGATCTGGACATACAGTATCATCCTGGGAAGGCTAATATGGTTGCAGATGCTTTGAGTCGGAAGGGACAGGCCAATACTGCTTTGGCGTTCCAGCTGCCTGATGAGCTGATGAAGGAGTTCGAGGGACTCAATGCGGGGTAGTCGCCCTCACCCGAGGGAGTCACTTTGGAGGTAGAGTCTACTGCGGAGCGACGGATTCGTGAAGGGCAGTTGGAGGATGAGGAGATCAAGGAGATCAGGGACACCATGGAGAGGGGTAAGGCCCCGGATTTCACTGAGGATGATCAGGGTACGATATGGTTCAAGAATCGGATCTATGTGCCTGATGTGGGAGATCTCCGGAAGACAATCTTGAGGGAGGCCCATGATTCAGCTTATTCTATCCACCCTGGCAGTACGAAGATGTATCAAGATCTGAAGCAGAGGTATTGGTGGTATGGGATGAAGAGGGATGTAGCCGCTCACGTGGCATTGTGTGACACGTGCCACAAGGTCAAAGCTGAACATCAGAGACCGGTAGGATTGCTTCAGCCATTGAAGGTGCTAGAGTGGAGTGGGAAGAGATAGGCATGGATTTCATAGTTGGGTTGCCCCGTACTCGTGATGGATATGATTCGATATGGGTTATAGTGGATCGTTTGACAAAGTTCGCTCACTTCATACCAGTGCGTACTACTTATACGGGGGCAAAGCTAGCTGAGTTTTACATGACTAGGATCGTATGCTTGCACGGTGTTCCTAAGAAGATTGTGTCTGACAGAGGTACCCAGTTCACCTCCCGTTTCTGGGAGAAGCTTCATGAGTCCATGGATACCAAGTTGAACTTCAGCTCAGCCTATCATCCACAGACAGATGGTAAGACTAAGAGGACAAATCAGATTCTGGAGGACATGCTAAGAGCTTGCACCCTTAAGCATGGTGAGAGCTGGGACAAGAGTTTGTCGTATGCTGAGTTTTCCTACAACAACAGCTATCAAGCTAGTTTGAAGATGGCACCCTTCAAGGCACTGTATGGAAGAAAGTGCAGAACACCGTTGTACTGGAGTCAAACAGGTGAGAGTCAGTTGTTTGGGATAGACATCATCAAGGAGGCAGAGAGGCAGGTTCAGATCATCAGAGAGAACTTGAGAGTTGCTCAATCTAGACAGAAAAGTTATGCAGACGGGAAGAAAAGAGATGTATCTTTCCAGGAAGGCGACTATGTGTATCTGAAGGTGTCACCTATCAGAGGTTTACCCAGGTTTAAGGTGAAGGGAAAGTTGTCCCCTCGCTACATTGGACCTTTCCAGATCTTGCAATGAGTGGGAGAGGTAGCACATAGACTTGATTTGCTAGCGCAGCTTGCAGATGTGCATGATGTGTTCCATATCTCTCAGTTGAAAAGGGGTCTCAAGCCTCACGATAAGGAGCCATTGCCTATGGATGGGTTGGATGTGAAGGAAGATCTCACCATTACTGAACGGCCTATCAGAATTCTGGACAGGTCGACACGGGTTACAAGAAACCGGACTTTCACAATGTGCAAGGTGCAGTGGAGTAATCATGCAGAGGATGAGGCAACTTGGGAAAGAGAAGAGGAGTTGAAAGCAGAATATCCACATCTCTTTGATCCATCCGAATCTCGAGGACGAGATTCATCTTAGGGGGGTAGGATTTGTAACACCCTAAATTCCACTTCTTGAATTTGAATAAAATTTGCTTAGCAACATTTCGATCTCGCTTAAGGAATATAAGGATGTTGTGCTCTTATAGGCATTTAATCATTTTTCTTAATTAATTAAAGAAATATAGGAGTTTACTGTTGCATTCATGCTGGTGCATTGTTTTTGGGTGTTTGGATTCAAATCTTGGTTTGAATTCATTTGCTTGAGTGGATTTTGAAATTTGAAAACCTTTTTCTTTTTCTCTCCTCCCTCCTTTTCCTTTCTAGCCCGACTCATGACCCTTCTTCTTTTTCCGCAGGCAGCCCAACCCATCTTCTCCTTTTTCCTTTGCGGCCCAGCGCGCGTTTCCGGCCCAGCCAAGCCCACCTTCCCCCGCAGCCTGTCGCCACCGGCGAGGCCGACATGCGGAGCCCCACATGTCATCCCTTCCCTCGCCGCGCCGCCGCCCCGCACCCGCGTCCGAGCCGGGGTCGAGCTCGGGTTGGACCCCGACTCGGCGTCCGTGCCGCGCCCCCGCATGGGCCCGCGTGCCAGGGCGATTCCCCTCACCCTATTTAAGGCGTCGTCGGCCCCCGCGCCGCCCTATCCCGTGAACCTAGCCGCCACCTCCTAACCCTAGCTCGTCAAGCACCGTCGCTCGGATTCCGCGCCGCTCGCCGCCGTCTCGCCGCCGTCCAGTCGCTTGGAGCTGCTCAGAGGAACCGCCGTGATGTAAGGAACCCTCCGGTGCCATTGGTTTGGATGTTCGTGCTCCGCGCCGCCGGCTCGTCTTCGCCGGAGCGCCGCCGCCGCCGCCGCCGCCGTCCGCCGTGAGCCGCCGCGCATCGTCGCCGCCGCCACGGGATGTTCGGTTGAGTTCGCACGCGCGTGCTCGGCGTTTTGGTGAAGGACCCGCGCAAGCGGTGCACCCTAGCACCGTGTGGACTTTGCGCCGCCGCTCGCCGCCGCCCGCCGCCTTGCCCCGCCGCCGGCCGCACCCCGCCGCTGCAGCCGCTCGCGCGAGATCGGGACCGTCGATTCCCCAACCAGCGGCCCAGATCGCGCCACGTCTCTGGTCAGACCGGCTCATACCGGTCAACCCTAACACCCCTACCCGCATTAGATCCTGGCCGCTCGATTTAGATCCAGTGGCCCAGATCGACCCCCATAGCCTTAGCCGCGCGCTTTTGCACTTAAACCCCTGTTTTCCCCAAAATCACAACCCGGTCCTTCCACCTTAGAAAAACTTTACGATTAGGCCCTGTTTTCTTCTGTTTTAGCCCGAAAACTTAAAAATTCTTTACATATTAGTCCTAAAAATTGTTTTAGCCATAACTTCGTCGTTTTAGCTCCGTTTTTACCATTCTTTATGTCCACGCGATCGTCTCGACGAGTAGAATAGTTTTCTGTTGCTTTTGTTACTGTTTGAGATGATTGGTGTACTGTTTCTTATTTGTTTCCATTGTATGCTTGTATGTGATGTGTGGAGCGTAGCGTACGAGCAATTCGAGGACTTCGCTGCTGTTGAAGAGTACCAAGACCCTGAGCAGTTTCCGGTGTTGGTAGAAGGCAAGTCCTTGCTGCATTCCTGTTTAATTCCTATTACAACATGCATTTTAATTACACTGTTATTTACTATTGCTATGCATCAAATTGATGGGTCCTATTGCTAAGGTTCGACTAGCTTTGTTATCCTATGCCTTGATCAACCTGGGTTTACTTTATGTTGGGTAGCACATGCTAGCTCTTTACGTGGTTTTGGGATGGTTTAATGAACACTTGTTAATATGGCTTTACTTATGCTATCATTCATGTAATGCAAGAACACTTTATGCTTGTAATCGGAACATGGAGAACCACCCAGGAAAACAGTACTACCACAAGACATATGGCTCTGTCTTGGCTTATTAATTAGTGAACTAGATGTTAGGTATGCTTTACCTGATAAGGGTTGGGGGCTGGCGGGTAGTGGCGTATGGACCTGCTCGGGCGTAGGTGTGGGCTTAGCTAAGACACGGTACTCGTCCGGGAGCTTTATACGTTGCACTAGCCAGGTAACCTAGCGGGCAACCTTCATCTGGGGATCTTTGTAACGGCCTCGTAGCGTCCCTATGCAATCACACCTCGGTAGTGTGGTATGGTGCCTTGCAAACACCGCATGGTTGGGTCCAAAACTCTTCGGGGTTTTTACGCGACTTGTGGGTAAAGATGTACAACCTCTGTAGAGTGTAAAACTAACTAGTTAGCTGTGCCCACGGTCAAGGGCGGCCTGGACCCTCACATGATTAATTCTATGGAAGATGGAACTTTTAAACTTGTGCATTATATTTTATGGATCTGTTGCATCTTATTATCTGGGTTTGGTATATACCTACACTTGTTAGTAACGTTGCTTAATAAAACTTGACCAACTAAAATGCTTGACTTGCTTATGAGCCAACGGCTTCCACCATAAAGCCTTGCATGTTGTTATAGAACTTTTCCCTTGTTGAGTACGACATGTGCTCATGCTTGTTGTTCATTTATTGCATCTACACTACCCGTGCTCTGCTCAGATGGGCGTTTTGAAGACTACAATGATGAGTTCGATGGGTTCTAGGCGTCCGTTCTCCAGTCAGCTGCCTATGGAGGACTTCTGCGTGTGTTTCTTTTCCGCTGTTAGCTACTCGAACGATTGTTTAGTTGAGACATTCGGTCATGTAATAACTCTTTAATACTCTCTTTACGCTTTACACTGTGTTTTTGGCATTCACTGCGTCGATGCATGTGTGTAACTTGATCCTGGCGCACATGTATTCTTGCATTCGGATTTGCCCTTAAATCCGGGTGTGACAATGTGGCTTTCGACTTTGATGAGAAGTGCCTAGCGGCATTCCGGACCTTGAAAAGTGTGTTGGTGAGTGCTCCCATCATTCAACCTCCGGATTGGAGCCAACCTTTCGAGATCATGTGTGACGCAAGTGACTACGCCGTAGGCGCGGTTTTGGGTCAAAGAAAGGAAGGCCGAGTTCACGCCGTTTACTATGCTAGCAAAACTCTTAGTGGGGCGCAATTAAATTATGCCACTACGGAAAAAGAGTTGCTAGAGGTGGTATTCGCTTTCGAAAAATTCAGATCTTACATCGTGAACTCGAAGGTCATTGTCTACACCGATCACGCAGCCATCAAGTACCTCTTGGCTAAGAAGGAAGCTAAACCACGTTTGATTCGTTGGATCCTTCTTCTCCAAGAATTTTATGTTGAAATTCGTGATAAAAAGGGGGTGGAAAATGTTGTGGCCGATCATTTGTCTAGGATGAATCATGGACAAGATGATAAAGAGCCCATCGAAGATAAGATGAGAGATGACCACCTCTATAGAGTGCTTGATAAAGATACTTGGATGATCGATATCATTCGAGCAATTCGAAAGATGCCCCTCGATCATCTAGACAAAAACTCTCAAAATAAGATAATCTCCGAAAGTAGGAAATACTTTTGGGATGCACCATACCTCTTCAAACTTGGCAATGATGGAGTGATGACAAGATGTGTGCCAAGAGAAGAGAGGGTAGAAATTCTAAGGAAGTGCCACTCGGCGGAGTACGGTGGGCACTATAGCCATTTTCGAACCCAAGCAAAAGTATGGTCAAGCGGATTCTTTTGGCCGGAGATGCATGAAGATACTAAAAGATATGTTGCATCATGCCCCGAATGCCAAAGAACCGGAAACATCTCTCAAAGGAATTCTATGCCTTTGAAATACAACCTACAAATCGATATATTCGATGTATGGGGTATAGACTTCATGGGGCCTTTTAAAAACTCATTTGGATTTGAGTATATCCTAGTCATTGTTGATTATGTATCCAAGTGGGTAGAAGCTATACCATGTTGTAAAGCTTCCACGGAAGAGTTCATTACTATGATCAAGAACGTGATTTTTCCTCGTTTCGGTACACCGAGAATCTTGATAAGTGATGGAGGAACTCATTTCACCGGGAAGAATTTCAAAAAGTGCTTGTCCAAGTTGGGAATTGAGCATAGGGTCTCAACGACCTATCACCCGCAAACCAACGGACAAGCAGAAACGTCAAATAGGCAATTAAAAAGCATCCTCAACAAAACCATAGAGAAGGGAGGCAAGGATTGGTCAAAGAAATTAGACGGAGCTTTATGGGCTTATCGAACGGCGTTCAAGACACCGATAGGTATGACCCCTTATCAATTTGTCTATGGAAAAGCTTGCCACCTTCCGGTTGAGTTGGAACATAAAGCCTATTGGGCGATTAAAGATATGAACCTCGATCTCGATGCCGCGGTGGTGAAACAAAGGATCCAAATAAGCGAGCTAGAGGAGATGAGGTTGAAAGAATATGAAAATGCAAGCATATACAAAGAGAGAATCAAAAGGTGGTATGATAAAAGATTGAAAAAGAAAGAATTCAAAGAAGGAGATAAGGTCCTCCTCTACAATTCGAGGTTTAAAACCTTCGGAAAGGGGAAATTGCAAAGCAAGTGGGACGGACATTATGTTGTGCATTCGGTGCTCTCCAACGGAGTAGTAACCATTATGGATATAAACGGAGATCAATTTGTGGTGAATGGTCAGCGGCTTAAGGTTTATTACGAACCCGACATCGTGCCTCTTCACCATGTTGATGTCTTCACCATGGAGGAAGAGCCCGAATGTCCCGCCTAGGACGAAAAACAAGGCATGAATTTCTGTAAATAGTTTTTCTTTTAGTTTTCTGGAGTTTCTCGCGAAGATTTACTGGGCCAACTTTTTCCCATGGGCTAAGGAGGTGAAAAAAGGGCGGTGTGCGAAAAACCGGACCGGCCGGCCCCCGAGCGGGGTGGGCGGCCGGCCCGGCGCGGCGACCGACCCAGGTGGGTCCCAGCGGCAGTCGTCCCCGATTTTTGCCCGAATTGCTCCTTTTCGACTTCCTTCTTCGGTCAGAAAATTTTAAGGGAAGTTTAAAAAAGGAAAATGAGGTTCTCAGGGTTTTTCTCTTCGGACTATTTATTTGACCGAATTGGGAGCTTGGGAATCAACCTCTTCAAGCAATATTTTGCACCCTTGCAGCAGCCATTGTGTCCCCAAGAAGCTTAGAGTTGAAGCTAGAAACCAAGGAGCCATTGATGGAGGAGGCGATGCGATGCGAGCTCAAGCTACCCGTCAAGAGGACAGCCCGCATCCGTTGCGGAGGGCGTGTCCCGACCGGAGCTCTTGCATCTCGCAACCCCGTCGAAGGGGAGAAGGTCCCTACGCCCGTTTGAAGGTCGGCACACATCCAAGGCATGAAGCAGAAAGACTACAAGGAGGTGTCGCCCGAGCCTAAGGATTATGGGGGTAGCGACTACTCTGACGATCGTAGCCCGAGCTCGTGGGCGGCCGCCGGAAGAGATGATAACGACCTCTACATTTGGGGTGAGCAGCCCAAAGAGAGGACTCCCGAAGGCCCCAACAGCGACGGCAACGATGGCAACGAAAGCGGCAACGACAATGGCGGCGGCGACGACGGTGGCGACGACGGTGGAGACAATGGCGATGAAGACCCCTTCGGATTGCATCCGATGTGTTGTCGAACTTGCCATCAATCCAGCGGGGATCTCTACGCGTCGGTCGATGAATGTCTCCAAGCCACGGAAGTGATGAAGCATCGTATGGAGGATTTGGAGCACGTAGTTGAAGACAACTACAAGTTCCTTAATCGTAACGTGCGTAAACTTTTTGGCATGGTTGGAAACATGAGAGGCAAGTGGTTCAATACTTGCTTGAAGTACCACTAGGTCTAGTTTTCTCCTTAGGAATTTTGTAAGATACGATGAGGATGTCGTATGTTTTTAGCGTGGGAGAGAGCTACCTAGCTAGCCTTAGCTTTTAAGTTTCAAATTTAGGTTTGGTTTAATCTTCAAGCGAGAGTCTTAGAGTTTAATGAGTCTTAGTTTTCGAGTGTGTTTTTAAATTTTTGCAAGTTTGAAAGTGTCTTAAATTAGTGTTGAGTCAAAGAAAACCAAATAAAAAGAGTCTTTATATATTTTTGTGTCTTGTGTGATGCTTATCTTTATTCACTTGTTTGTTTAATCTTCGATTCTTGATATATGAACACAAGTGTGTGGTTTGAAAAACGTTTACCGTGGTGCTTAGTGGAGTTGCTACTACTTAAAGTACCCATACCGCACTTCGATCTTAAGCTTCACATGTTAGTTGTGCTATGTTCAATGCTAAAAGTTGGAGGATTTCAGTTCTGAAAATTATCTAACAAACCTTGTAATAAAGGTTAGCAAAACCTGTTTTTCCAAGTTGAGAGTAAGAAAAAAATCCTATACAAAGCCAATTTATTTTTTGCTCCACCATAAGTGTGATTAGCACGATGAGTTAGGCTAGGATCCTTCTCTCTTGGGAGTTTTAATTTCGAGCAATGATCATGTTCTTGTGCTTATCTTTTATTGCTAGCCTCGTCATACATTCGGTCACGAGACTTTCACCTTGGAAGTCCCGTGCATCGCCGAATTCCATACCCAACCCTATACATCTCTTTTGTACATCGCATTCCTTGAACACAACCTACTTTCAAAAGTTTCGTCTCGTCTCTAGCATGATTTATTTAAAATTTCAGATTGTATGCATGCAAGAAAGAGAGGAGTTGAGAGCTTTGAAAAGTTGTCAAGAGAGAAAAATAAAGAGAAAAAGTATGAGTATGGAAAAGAAAAGATAGAAAGAAAGAAAGAAATATATATGTGAAAGAAAAAATATGAGAATGAAAGAATGAAAGAAGAAAAAGAAAAAGAGAAAGATAAGGTAGCAATAAAGATATGAGAGGGATGGATCAAGTGAAAGAAAAGAAAAATAAAGTGTAAGGAAGGATGTCACGTTGTTGAGAGACGAAACTTTCACTCTTTTTCCAACCATGTGCAATCCGACAAAGAGGACGTCATCGGTGCCTCATAGTCATAATTTTCTTTTGCTCTTGCACATGTCCACCATTCTAAATCTTCTCATCCTTGATATCCCTACATATGGTTTATTCTCATGATCATTGGCTTTGAAAGGTAGACAACCATTAGAGGAAGTTCTTAGTTTGACAATACTTGTGTTGATTGCACTAGCCCTACCTATAGCTCCACTTTACATGTTATATGAGAGACTTATGGGAGGCAAGAGTTTTATAAGATTGGTTTAGGATAGCCACCTAATGAGTGACTTGAGAGAGCTTGGAGAAAGGTTTTTGTCTAATACTTGTTGCAGGAATTTTGTTTTTAAATCATAAAAACCCTCCGATGGAAGCAAAGAAGTAAGCATGGCTGAAATTGAAGACTTTGAGTGAAGAGTTTGAGTTGTGGGGTAAATCTTGACGTGGTAAAAATTCTAAAGGCCCATGTTTATGTTTGATGATCATTACTTTGTGTTTATGTATTAAAGATGAAAGGATTGACTAACTTGTGAAAAAGGATAAGTGGTACATGATTACAACACCTTGGACGAAGTTCTTTTATGAGTACTTGCTCGAGGACGAGCAAGAGCTAAGCGTGGGGGAGATGTTGACGGTGTATTTTGGTACACCTAGCATGTTCATTACACTTTGGTTTGGATTTGATTATGGAACTAACCCGCCACTAGGCACACTAATCATATAACAAGTTCATCTATGTGCATGCATTTGGAAGTGTTGTGTTTATGTAGGAGAACATGGACATAAAGGACGGATTCGCAACAAGTTCAAAGGAGCATTTACGGAGTCTTGTTCGTGTTCATGAGCTTGATGAAATCACTTCAAATGGTGGCGAGGACCGAAGTGCTATGAGGAACACCCCCGGGGATTGAAGCGTAAAAGACCGAACTTCATGCGAAGAGAACCTCCATCTTGGACGCGAGGATGACATCGTCAAAATCATGCAAGTGGAGGGGGCAAAGTGCATAATTACATGAGGACCCACGGGAGCGAAGGGGCGACTGAACTGGGCTGAGGTGGGCCTAGGCCGGTCGGCCCAGGCCGGCCGGCCCAGCCCACTTCGGTGGCCGGTTCGGTCCCGTTTTCCTTGCACCCGAAGGATCTTGAACCCTAAAAGCTTGGGCGCCGCCATTCGACAGAAGGGGAGAGCCATTCGCATCAGGAGGCCATCCACAAGTGTTGACGGTGAAAATCCGTCAACCTAGCCATGAGTTTACCTTCGGTGTTGGCATGACTTTTGTATCTTATTCATTGGTACTAACCCCCGTGGTATAACAAGTTCACTTGTGCATGTCGGTTTTGGAGTTAAGTGTTTACGCAGGGTTTTAACGATGAAAGCAAGACTTTCGGGATAAGTTCATTAAGCACCTCATGACAAGACCTTGAAGCCCGATACAAGTCAAGCAATGAAGTGAATATGACTGCAAGAGCCCAAGGACCAAGCCCGAGAAGATGATAAACTCCGAGGACCGAACCGAAAAAGTCTTGAATCTTGCAAGACAAGGAGTTGAGTCCAATTCGGAGAGAAACCGACGTCAAGGGCCCACATGCAAAAGGGGAGAACATCTAGAAGACGTGGGAAGCAACACCGGGCAAAGCGAGGCCGCGGGATGGGCCGAGTGGGCCCGGGCCGGCCGGCCCGGGCCGGCCGACCCGGCCCAATTCGGGGCCCAATCGGCCTCTCCTTTGACCTAATTGCTTCTCGGGCTATAAATAGCCCCACGACCGAGAGCCACGCATAACCGAAGTCGTAATCCGCCGCCGAGGAGCGAGAGAAGCTTGAGGGACACCATCTCGGAGATGAGGGTCGTGCTAGTTGTCTAGGGTTTCCCTAGCCGATGTGGGAACCTTGCATGGAAGACCACGTCGGAGCTCCGGAGCGAGGATCAAGATCGAGGGAGGGCCCCGGTGGTGATCTTGTTCATGTAATCATTCATGGTGAAGTTTGTAAGTGAATCCGATTTCTAGCGATTAAGTGCCTTCTCGATGATTTTGATTTCTTCTTGGTTTTGCTTCTTTTACGATCTAGTCTATAGCTAGATTACATAGGGTGCTCTTGTAGCCGCGGTGGCTAGAGGTGCATACGGGACCGGCCAAGTGATTTCAACTTGTTCTATCGAACTCGCCCTAAGCTCCCCGCATGAATAGGGATACGTTGTGACGAACGGGGGTCTCGAAAGGCGGATGTTTTCGGAGTCGGATGGAAGGCCACGATTTAAAGATGCTTTTAATGAGATTCGCTTTACTATCTTCATCTATCTTGTTTGGAGCTACAACATAAGCATGATCTAGATTCTCTAGATTGGTTATCTCTTGCTTTCTCTTGTTACCTCTTTAGTAGATTAGATTAGATTCGTTTTCTTTATGAGTTAGTAGATTAGATGCAACTTGTCTTCATTAGATAGCTTTACCTTGCTTTACTAGATTGAATCCTTGCGTTGCACATTGTTCCACGGATTCGATACCTTGGGTTCACCACTCGAGGGAAGAAGGGTCCCTTGACTACGACGGGAGACTTGTCCGCTTGCAAGTCACAAACGAACTTTGATACAAATATTAACCGTCAACAAGCCCCTTTTTCTGGCGCCGTTGCCGGGGAACAAGCAATCAAGATCCGATCTAGTATCGCTTATCTTTCAGTTTTTCTTTCGATTTTCTTTTGCATCTCTTATGTTTGATCATCCTCGAAAAGAAAAAAAATCAATCTAATCTAGTTTTGATTAACCCTAATTTTTCTTTTCTTTTTAGATTTTTTTTTATTACTAACCCTAACCGGAGATGGTTGGCTACCTCTCCAAGAAACCCAAAACTTTTTTGTGGATGATCCAGGAAAACTTTACAGGCAAAGGTGACATGCAACACAAGCTCGAAGGACCATCAAAATCTCCAAGGGAATCACCACCTCCAAGTCAAGACGCCGGAAGGCCATTCAAGATCAACGAGGATGGAGAAGATGGAGATGGAGAAAGAAGCTCAACACCTAAAGGCTGCCAAGGCAAGATCCACATGCGGGGTGTTCATCGTGATAAAGATGCTAGACTCAAGTGGGACAACTTGCCGGGCGTCCGATGGGTAACAAAGAAGAATATCCGAGACAACTCCAAGGTCCCAAGACGGCGAAGGCTACTCAAACTCATTCGGGAAAGATGAAGGATCACACTAAGGAGACCATGAAGATCACGACCGAAGGACCGGAGTTCGAGATGCCGAGCCACAAGGAAGTTGTTGCATCCGTCAAGACCAAAGGACAAAGCCGGCTTCGTGAAGACCAAAAAAATTGACTAAGCCAAAGTGGGTACCCAAGATTGCAACGCCCGCAAAGAGCGTTGATCCGGAGTAATCAAGTGAAGAAGTCTAGCCGTGGACTATAAACGAAGCGCTAGGCGGGGAGGCAACCCGTTTCGTCGAGTCAAGAATAAGCTACGGGAGGACAACCCGATTCCAGGTTTTTCAAGTCTTTTTAAATATAATTCAGTTCTGAATTTTACTACGCAAAACCTTAGACTTAGAATGGTTGAACAATATTAGAGACATAATTCTTGGTTGAATATTTTGCTTGATCATAAACCCTTTACATGAACCATCCTATGTGTTTGTTTGCTTCTTTTCGAGAAACCACAACCAAAAAGAAAAAAATTTCAGAACCTAACTCAACCCTTCACCCTCATTATGGTGCTGTGGTTGACTTGTTTTTTTATGCTAAAAACACTCGAGTAGAGCCACGACTTGTATCTAGATGTTATTTAAATTTCAGCACGTGGTAGGACTCGCGTGAACCTAGAAACTTGATTTTTGGTTGGTTTAAAAATCCATATCCTTGGTTTCTCTAAGATTAGAATTTTTCTAAGCCTCACTTAATTTTATTTCATTCAAAATCTCTCTCATCTAATCAAAATTAGGACCTAAACCTATGCCCCCATGATCAAGCCGGGAAAAGCTTGCTCTCAACTAATGAAGGCAAACTATACCGGTGAGACCGAAATCGACGTAGTCGAAAAATATTTTCGACTTACATTTGTTTTTAATGGTTTAAAAACTTCTCTAAATTTATGCTCGAGCTCTTGCATGGCTCTGAAAAATATTTTTAAATTTCGAAATTAGAGGAGTGCTTAGCCTTAAACACACTTAAAGGGAGGCAATCTAGTTAACCTAACCATGCATGCACCATGATACATCGCGGGATGCCCCTCCAACATATTTAAACCACATGCAAAGTACAAGCATGGGGGGGCAGCCAAGGCTTTGTTTTGTAGGAATATCATGGATGCATGTGAGGCAAGGGAGTATGGAAGTAAGTCAAAGCGAAAACATCAAGTGGAAGGAGCAATATTGCAAGCGAAGGAGTGGACGGGAACGTTTGGAAGGTGTACGCGATCACGAAGCAACATGAATGCACTAGAGAAGAACCGAGCCAAGAGGAGGAGAGAGGTAAGTCTTTCATCCAACTCTTTGTTCGTGTGCTCTAGTTTGTAGGCCGGAATCACCTTAGACTTAGCCATCCACCGCGTTTGTTTCGTGCAACAAATCACATCCTTAATCCACTCAAAGTCCAGACTCCAAAATAATATTTGTGTACCTTGTTACCGGGTGAAAACCCCGGATATTTATTTGTGAGGGAGAGCGCTGCAATCATGGAAGAAAACTACAAGCCTTTTCACCGAGGAAGAAGGGATCATCGTCGTCTAAGCCATCATCGACAACCTCTTCGAGGAGGCACTCGTTTCCGAGTTTCCTCGGAGTATGGAGGAGGACACGGCACCACTGAGGAGGAACCACTCTTCTCCTTGGTGGCATGAGGGCCACACAAAACTCATTTATTAGGTTTACCAAACTTCAATAAAATATGGAGGAGCCGCTCGTCCAACCTCGCCACTTGACACGATCATCCGCTCCACCTCCATATGCTCCGCGGTATTCCGAGGGGTATGTCATCATGACGGAGGAGGAGAAGAAGCTCGCTCACCTTAAGTAGAGGCTTGTAGCGAACGTCGACATCGACGACCAAGCTCTCCACATATTGGGTTTCACATGGGACACCGGTGCAATTCTCTAACGGAGTGTCGGCAAACACCCACAAGAAATTCGCCTAGGAAATTTTCATGACCATGGCGCATACCCTTGATGAAGGAGTGCTGAGTTTCTCATTCCGTTGGAGGGAGCCCACGAGTGGAGAAGAAGGAAGACACCGTCGGAAGGGTAACCTTGATCAACGATGCTATTTCTAGCACCTTGATGGGGTAATCTCCTTTCATCCATGGGTTGCAATCGATCTTGAGATGTGATCACACTTTGTTGGATTATCTATCTATCATCTTGTGTTGAAAATACTTTAATGCTTAAGGCTAGCAACCATGCCGCAAAGGGAGTAAGGCCTCAATGCTTCCTTGGATCCATTCAACACAATCCCCGATAGACTAGATTGGTTTTCATGTTCGAAACGATTGCATGTTCTAGTATCGTAGACCCATGGGCGAGTGTCTCCTATTTTCAAAAGGGAGCTCCGGAACAAGTATGTGCATGAAGGCACATGGGAAGGTTTTTGGAGTATGATCACGGGAAGAGACCATCAACGAAGAAATACTATCCGGAACTCCATCATCCAAGTGTGTCACTTTTGTGCAAGTGGATTTTTGGGAGAACAAGAGAGACAAAGATAACCAACACAGAGTTGAATTGGCTTTACTCGGCTTTGATTGCCAAGTGGCCAATAGACCCCACTCGCCTATGATCAACCGGTGGTGTTGTTTTTGCGACATCGAGTTCGGAAGATATTGGTTCGGGGTGTTACCTCTCCATGTTGGCTATCTCTTTAAAACCGGGTATTACAAGGAACCCGAATCATCTCCTACCCAGGACTTCCCTAGGAATATATGAAGAAAGGAAAATATAAGAGTGAAGATGAGAGAGGAGGCTTCGAAGTGGACTAGGTGAATTTGCCCCTTCCGGATTGAAGATTAAGACTTTTCTTGAGGGGAAGAAGATCGGTTAGAGGAAGGACTTCTTGTGCCGGCGGAAAATATATATATATATATATATATATATATAATAGAGAAGGATTAGGAGAAGGTTTTTCCACGACCCAAGAAGGAGGTGCACAACAAAATTATGTCCCACCATTGGGAGGAACCCCGGCGTCGCCAAGTTACTACGGAGGTGTACCAATGCAAGCATGGGGGAGTGGTGCAGCCATACCCCCACCATTTTTTTGCGGTGCCCAACATAGCCTTTGCGGAGCCCTATGCACACCTTCCTCAACCACAACAAAATGTGGCCACCATTGGAGGATACGCTGCAAGGAACATGCAAATTATTGCAGCCATCCAAACCAATGCAAACCAAATGGGTGAAGGAAATGCAAACGTCGCTTATGTGCTTGGACACCTTCACCTAGCACCGTCAGACAATTCATAGGAGGAGAGGCGCATTCCTATTACAAGTAAGGGTACAACAACCAAGACTATCAATATCAACCACCGGCGGAAGATTAGAGAGAGGAGGAGCTTTAGTTATCTTTCCTTTACCCCTTTTCTTTAATTTTCAGCTTGGATGTGCCTATGTTTGCGTAGTATTTTCAGCTTTGCTTTAATTTTCAGTTTTTAGTTTAATTTTCAGCATGCATCTTAGTGTTTATTTTCATCATGAATAATGTCGCCACCAAGTTTTTACCTTTGGTAAAGTTACAAAGCTTGTGCCATCATGATATATGATTATAATTGCCGCTTTGTTTATCCTTGTAATTGATTTATGCATGTTTGAACTAGTGCTCTCTTAAAAATACAAATCTGAAATTATTTAAATGCTAGCTTAATCTTTAGCGGAGGTTATGATTAAAATAAAGACCCATAGTGTTTTATGTGCTCTCAAGTTATGAATAGATTAAAGATGTCTTTTATGCTCAAAAATATTGCTAACCTTGTCACAAATATCACTTGTGTGTTGCTCAACCTATCCAGAGCCTTATATATATTTGAGTGCATAAACTTTAGTGTACAAGATTTATTTTTGAGTGAGTTATTGCAGGCCATGATTTCTCTGGCCCGAGACTAAGAAGCCGGTCATTCCGTTTTTGCGTATCTATCTTTTTGCTAGCCTTTTATCCGTGCATTGTGTATCCCCACATCGGAGATTTCACAAACCTCGCCGGATATCCACCCTTAAACCAAATATCATCTTTTGTGATTACCTCCTTGACCACAACCTATTATTGAGAATGGATCATCAATTCAAGGAAGATCGCAAGACGGTGCCAACATTGAAGATTTCAAGTATCTCTCCAAGGAAAAATACTCCGGTACCTACCTTATTTTTCGCCTCTTTGCTCGAGGACGAGCAACGTCTAAGCATGGGGGAGGAGGTAGGTACGGTGCAGTTTTAGAGTTAAAAGGGGAATATTTTAAAAAAAATGATGATGAAAGAAAAAAATCCAGCGATATTCATGACTTTCAAGGTATATATATATATATATATATATATATATATATATATATATATATAATGAATGAAAGAAAGAAAGAAAGAAAGAAAAGAATGAGAAATATGAGAAAGAAAAAAAATTATGTGCGTAAAGTGAACTCCCCGGTTCTATAAAAGTGCATTCAAGGCTTCAAGTTTAAAAGATCCATTCTCATTTTCCAACCATGTGCAATCCGATAACGAGGACTTCCTTTGTGCCTCGAGGGATCACTCTTTGCTATTTGCACATGTCCACTCATCTAAAAGTGTGTGTATTTTTCTCTTTCCCCTCCTTGATTGAACATTATTTTCCAATGACCTTTTTGACGAGTCTCGGTAAGACCATGAGAAGCTTGTCTTGTTTTGACAACACCTCATTTATAAAATCTTGTTAGGACTAAACTTTCCCAAAGCTCCATATAAAGCCTACCACACATATATATATATATATATGAGAGGGAAAGGAGTAGAATATATAGGCTTGAGACAAGTGAGATGAGAGTTCATGAGCAATATACAAGATGATTTAAATTTGTGAATTTGGTTTAGCCCTTTTCTTTATCTCGTTCTTTATTTCAAAAATTCTGAGGTCTATTTAAACTTTGTGAGCATGTCAATACTTGTGGGATAAGCTTAATAAGAATCTACCCTCCGTAGAGGTGAAGGCTAGTACATTATGGAACTTTAACGAATTAAACTTTTGAGAGCATTATGTTTTTTTTTCATGTATGATCAACTGCAAGGTTTAAACATTGATGGGCAACGATGATATCCATCGAAGGCTTACTCGAGGACGAGCAAGGTTTAAGCATGGGGGAGATGTTGACGGTGAAAATCCGTCAACCTAGCCATGAGTTTACCTTCGGTGTTGGCATGACTTTTGTATCTTATTCATTGGTACTAACCCCCGTGGTATAACAAGTTCACTTGTGCATGTCGGTTTTGGAGTTAAGTGTTTACGCAGGGTTTTAACGATGAAAGCAAGACTTCCGGGATAAGTTCATTAAGCACCTCATGACAAGACCTTGAAGCCCGATACAAGTCAAGCAATGAAGTGAATATGACTCCAAGAGCCCAAGGACCAAGCCCGAGAAGATGATAAACTCCGAGGACTGAACCAGAAAAGTGTTGAATCTTGCAAGACAAGGAGTTGAGTCCAATTCGGAGAGAAACCGACGTCAAGGGCCCACATGCAAAAGGGGAGAACATCTAGAAGACGTGGGAAGCAACACCGGGCAAAGCGAGCCGCGGGATGGGCCGACTGGGCCCGGGCGGCCGGCCCGGGCCGGCCGGCCCAGCCCAATTCGGGGCCCAATCGGCCTCTCCTTTGACCTAATTGCTTCTCGGGCTATAAATAGCCCCCCGACCGAGAGCCACGCGAACCGAAGTCGTAATCCGCCGCCGAGGAGCGAGAGAAGCTTGAGGGACACCATCTCGGAGATGAGGGTCGTGCTAGTTGTCTAGGGTTTCCCTAGCCGACGTGGGAACCTTGCATGGAAGACCACGTCGGAGCTCGGAGCGAGGATCAAGATCGAGGGAGGGCCCCGGTGGTGATCTTGTTCATGTAATCATTCATGGTGAAGTTTGTAAGTGAATCCGATTTCTAGCGATTAAGTGCCTTCTCGATGATTTTGATTTCTTCTTGGTTTTGCTTCTTTTACGATCTAGTCTATAGCTAGATTACATAGGGTGCTCTTGTAGCCGCGGTGGCTAGAGGTGCATACCGGACCGGCCAAGTGATTTCAACTTGTTCTATCGAACTCGCCCTAAGCTCCCCACATGAATAGGGATACGTTGTGACAGAACGGGGGTCTCGAAAGGCGGATGTTTTCGGAGTCGGATGGAAGGCCACGATTTAAAGATGCTTTTAATGAGATTCGCTTTACTATCTTCATCTATCTTGTTTGGAGCTACAACATAAGCATGATCTAGATTCTCTAGATTGGTTATCTCTTGCTTTCTCTTGTTACCTCTTTAGTAGATTAGATTAGATTCGTTTTCTTTATGAGTTAGTAGATTAGATGCAACTTGTCTTCATTAGATAGCTTTACCTTGCTTTACTAGATTGAATCCTTGCGTTGCACATTGTTCCACGGATTCGATACCTTGGGTTCACCACTCGAGGGAAGAAGGGTCCCTTGACTACGACGGGAGACTTGTCCGCTTGCAAGTCACAAACGAACTTTGATACAAATATTAACCGTCAACAACAAGCTAGAGAGAGGAGGTGGATCTCTGGAGGGAGATCAACCACCTCGAAGGAAGCACCCTCTCGTGGAGAAGAAGGAAGACACCGTCGGAAGGGAAACCATGATCAACGGTGCCATGATCAGCACCTTGATGGGGTAATCTCCTTGTTCGTCCATGGGTTGTAATCGATCGTAAGATGTAATCATACTTTGTCGGAATATCTATCTATCATCTTGTGTTGAATATACTTTAATGCTTAAGGATTAGCTACCTTACCGTAAAGGGAGTAGGGCCCCAATGCTTCCTTGGATCCACTCAATACGCCGTGTCCATCATAGGTCTAGTCATGAATACGTTCGTGTAGTGACAGTACGAGAGGAGCGAAAGGGCGAAACCGTGGTCACAACCCCCAATAGATTAGATTGGTTTAATGTCTTTAATTGATTGCATGATCATAGACCCATGGGCGAGTGTCTCCTATCTTGATAGTTTATCGTTCTCTCTAGTGTAATTTAGTTGTTTTCTAGTTTAATAATAGTTAGGGTTTTAGTAGCTAGTGCGTAAAGGTAGATTGAACGCTTGTAATCCCCTTGCTCCGCGGATTGACAAGAACCTTGGGAATCCCGTGGTGAAAAGGTGTGGGGTCCGTACGCTTGCGGATCGTAGAGGGATACGTCTTTTATCCGTCAACAGCGAACAATACATGGACCACCCAAGGCTACACAAGCTACCTATGACCTTATCGGATCCAGAATCCGAAGGTACAAGCCACCTATGACCTCATTGGATCCAGAATCCAAAGGTACACAAGTCACCTGCGACCTCACTGGATCCAGAATCCAGCACATAAGATAAATGTACTACAAGATAGCTACAGGAAGGCACGTAATATAAGGCATGCTCGGACCCAACTATTGGAATGGAGACAAGAGCTTGCTCTTCGGTGTTAAAATCCAAGCCCTAGTGAGCTCCCGGTGCTCACCAGAGACGTCCTGCCATACCTCCAGCTCGAACAGCAGCACCTCCAAACTCTGCCTGGTACCTCGCAGAGGCTGGGCTCAGAGGATGGAGATGTTGCCTACACTTCGCGAGAATTCTCCTAGCTCCAAGCATCTACAAGAACATAGCTCTACATTCTGGTGGACGGTTGCATGCCCATGGCATGGCCTCACAACTACTCTACGGCTTCATAGCTCAACAATGCTCGGTGCTTGCCTCCTTAAGTCTCACGGTGCTATTTATATCCAAAGCCGGGCCTCGGGCAGCTGGCGAAGTGATGACACTGTCACCATGTGATAATGGGGTCTGTAGCTTGTGCATCATTAAAGGCAATGACATTATTTTTCCTGATTCACGACGTCTTTGTCGTTTGTGCATCAATGATGCCTGAGCACCGCCGCGGAGGTCACATGGCTACAGTAACCCCTTCGATCAGTGGGCAGTTTGTCGTTTTCTGGGTGGCAAGAGCATCTCCGACCACTGTTGACCCGTGACCCCGTAGTCTACGCTACAGGACAAAACCTGACACCGTGTCAGAGGGCTCTGCGCCTAAGATAGCCCCTTTCGACGATGACTTCACGACCTTTTTTCTGCGACCTGATGTCTATTATTTTGCACCCGCTAGGCTTTGTGTCCTGGTGTACCCGCTATGGCTCTGCATGTAAATGGACCTATCCCAATCAGCCTACATTTCTGTTTCCTGAGCAGAATGGTCGTAGGTTCGATTGAAGACCTTCCGGGGTAAGCCTACCTCGCTGCTCAACCAGATCCTTCTGGGCGCCTAGAAGATCAACAAACACCATGGAGATCAGAAGCGTTCAAGGAGATCTACAATTTTCGTCGGGCCTCTGTGGTCGGTGTGCCTGTTGTTGCTAAGGTCGACAATACCTTAGTATCACGGCTCCGCTGGGTGTCCAGCAGCTATGTTGGTCGTTTGGACACCAAAACGACCTCCTTGAGGTCGGCGTGCCTTAATACTTAGGTCTTACGGCACCTCTGTATGATTATGGCTCTGCCAACCTAGTTGGGCCCTTGGATGTGTGACCCTCTGAGGTCGGTGTGCTATCGTAGCCCTGTGGTGACGGTGAAAATCCGTCAACCTAGCCATGAGTTTACCTTCGGTGTTGGCATGACTTTTGTATCTTATTCATTGGTACTAACCCCCGTGGTATAACAAGTTCACTTGTGCATGTCGGTTTTGGAGTTAAGTGTATACGCAGGGTTTTAACGTTGAAAGCAAGACTTCCGGGATAAGTTCATTAAGCACCCATGACAAGACTTTGAAGCCCGATACAAGTCAAGCAATGAAGTGAACATGACTCCAAGAGCCCAAGGACCAAGCCCGAGAAGATGATAAACTCTGAGGACTGAACCAGAAAAGTGCTGAATCTTGCAGGACAAGGAGTTGAGTCCAATTCGGAGAGAAACCGACGTCAAGGGCCCACATGCAAAAGGGGAGAACATCTAGAAGACGCGGGAAGCAACACCGGGCGAAGCAGGGCCACGAGCCGGGCCGACTGGGCCCGGGCCGGCCGGCCCAGCCCTTTCGGGGCCCAATCGGCCTCCCCTTTGACCTAATTGCTTCTCGGGCTATAAATAGCCCCCTGACCGAGAGCCACGCAGAATAGAAGTCGTAATCCGCCGCCGAGGAGCAGAGAAGCTTGAGGGACACCATCTCGGAGATGAGGGTCGTGCTAGTTGTCTAGGGTTTCCCTAGCCGACGTGGGAACCTTGCATGGAAGACCACGTCGGAGCTCCGAAGCGAGGATCAAGATCGAGGGAGGGCCCCGGTGGTGATCTTGTTCATGTAATCATTCATGGTGAAGTTTGTAAGTGGATCCGATTTCTAGCGATTAAGTTCCTTCTCGATGATTTTGTTTTCTTCTTGGTTTTGCTTCTTCTACGATCTAGTCTATAGCTAGATTACATAGGGTGCTCTTGTAGCCGCGGTGGCTAGAGGTGCATACCGGACCGGCCAAGTGATTTCAACTTGTTCTATCGAACTCGCCCTAGACTACCCGCATTAATAGGGATACGTTGTAACAGAACGGGGGTTCCGAAAGGCGGGCGTTTTCGGAGTCGGATGGGAAGGCCACGATTTAAAGATGCTTTTAATGAGATTCGCTTTTCTATCTTCATCTATCCTGTTTGGAGCTACAACATAAGCATGATCTAGATTCTCTAGATTGGTTATCTCTTGTTTTCTCTTGTTACCTCTTTAGTAGATTAGATTAGATTCGTTTTCTTTATGAGTTAGTAGATTAGATGCAACTTAGTTCATCATAATATAGCTTACCTTGCTTTACTAGATTGAATCCTTGCGTTGCACATTGTTCCACGGATTCGATACCTTGGGTTCACCACTCGAGGGAAGAAGGGTCCCTTGACTACGACGGGAGACTTGTCCGCTTGCAAGTCTAAACGAACTTTGATACAATTATTAACCATCAACAAGCCCCTTTTTCTAGCGCCATTGCCGGGGAACAAGCAATCAAGATCCGATCTAGCATCGCTTATCTTTCAGTTTTTCTTTTGATTTTCTTTTGCATCTCTTATGTTTGATCATCCTCAAAAAGAAAAAAATCAATCTAATCTAGTTTTGATTAACCCTAATTTTTCTTTTCTTTTTAGATTTTTGTTTTATTGCTAACCCTAACCGGAGATGGTTGGCTACCCCTCCAAGAAACCCAAACTTTTTTGTGGATGATCCAGGAAAACTTTACAGGCAAAGGTGACGTGCAACACAAGCTAAAGGGTTGGAAACCCTAGATTCAAAAGTCAAAGTCGAAGGACCGTTAAAATCTCCAAGGGAGTCACCACCTCCAAGTCAAGACGCCGGAAGGCCTTCAAATCAAGAGGAGGATGGAGAAGATGGAGATAGAGAAAGAAGCTCAACACCTAAAGGCCGCCGCAGCAAGATCCACATGCAAGGAGTGTGTGGAGCACGACCATGTCCAAAGACGCCGTCACTAAGTTCGAGGCTATGGAGAAAATATTGAAGAATTTAGATGGCAAGGTGACGGAGGTCGGAAGCTCTATACGTGAAGCGTTCATCGTGATGAAGATGCTAGACGCAAGTGGGACAACTTGCCGGACAACCGATTGGTGACAAAGAAGAATATCCGAGACAACTCCAAGGTCCCAAGACGGCGAAAGCTACTCAAGCTCATTCAGGAGAGATGAAGGATCACACTAGAGACCATGAAGATCACGACCGAAGGATCGGAGTTCGAGATGCCGAGCCACAAGGAAGATGTTGCATCCGTCAAGACCAAAGGACAAAGCCAGCCTGTGAAGACCAAAAAAATGACTAAGCCAAAGTGGGTACCCAAGATTGCAACGCCCGCAAAGAGCGTTGATCCGGAGTAATCAAGTGAAGAAGTCTAGCCATGGACTATAAACGAAGCGCTAGGCGGGGAGGCAACCCGTTTCGTCAAGTCAAGAATAAGCTACGGGAGGACAACCCGATTCCAGGTTTTTCAAGTCTTTTTAAATATAATTCAGTTTTGAATTTTACTACGCAAAACATTAGACTTAGAATGGTTGAACAATATTAGAGACATAATTCTTGGTTGAATATTTTGCTTTGTCATAAACCCTTTACATGAACCATCCTATGTTGTTTGCTTCTTTTTCGAGAAACAAAAACCAAAAAAAAATTCAGAACCTAACTCAACCTTTCATCCTCTTTATGATGTTGTGGTTGACTTGTTTTTCATGCTAAAAACACTCGAGTAGAGCCACAACTTGTATCTAGATGTTAAATTTCAGCATGTGGTAGGACTCGCGTGAACCTAGAAACTTGATTTTTGGTTGGTTTAAAAATCCATATCCTTGGTTTCTCTAAAGATTATAATTTTTCTAAGCCTCACTTAATTTATTTCATTCAAAGTCTCTCTCATCTAATCAAAATTAGGACCTAAACCTATGCCCCCATGATCAAGCCGGGAAAAGCTTGCTCTCAACTAATGAAGGCAAACTATACCGGTGAGACCGAAATCGACGTAGTCGAAAAATATTTTCGACTTACATTTGTTTTTAATGGTTTAAAAACTTCTCTAAATTTATGCTCGAGCTCTTGCATGGCTCTGAAAAATATTTTTAAATTTCGAAATTAGAGGAGTGCTTAGCCTTAAACACACTTAAAGGGAGGCAATCTAGTTAACCTAACCATGCATGCACCATGATACATCGCGGGATGCCCCTCCAACATATTCAAACCACATGCAAAGTACAAGCATGGGGGGGCAGCCAAGGCTTTGTTTTGTAGGAATATCATGGATGCATGTGAGGCAAGGGAGTATGGAAGTGAGTCAAAGCGAAAACATCAAGTGGAAGGAGCAATAATGCAAGCGAAGGAGTGGACGGGAACGTTTGGAAGGTGTACACGATCACGAAGCAACAAGCATGAATGCACTAGAGAAGAACCGAGCCAAGAGGAGGAGAGAGGTAAGTCTCCCATCCAGCTCTTTGTTCGTGTGCTCTAGTTTGTAGGCCGGAACCACCTTAGACTTAGCCTTCCACCGCGTTTGTTTCGTGCAACAAATCACATCCTTAATCCACTCAAAGTCCAGACTCCAAAATAATATTTGTGTACCTTGTTACCGGGTGAAAACCTCAGATATATATTTGTGAGGGAGAGTGCTGCAATCATGGAAGAAAACTACAAGCCTTTTCACCGGAGAAAAAGGGATCATCGTCGTCTAAGCCATCAACCGCTTCGAGGAGGCACTCGGTTTCCGAGTTTCCTCGGATTATGGAGGAGGACACGGCACCGCCGAGGAGGAACCACACTCTTCTCCTCGGTGGCATGAGGGCCACACGAAACTCGTTTATTAGGTTTACCAAACTTCAATAACATATGGAGGAGCCGCCTGTCCAACCTCACCACTTGACACGATCATCCGCTCCACCTCCATGTGCTCCGTGGTATTCCAATGGGTTTATCATCACGACGGAGGAGGAGGAGAAGAAGCTAGATCGCCTTGAGTAGAGGCTTGTAGCGAACGTCGACATCGACGACCAAGCTCTCCACATATTGGGTTTCACACGGGACACCGGTGCAATTCTCTAACGGAGTGTCGGCAAACACCCACAAGGAATTCGCCTAGGAAATTTTCATGACCATGGCGCATACCCTTGATGAAGGAGTGCTGAGTCTCTCATTCCGTTTGGAGGGAGCCCACAAGTGGAGAAGAAGGAAGACACCGTCGGAAGGGTAACCTTGATCAATGATGCTATTTCTAGCACCTTGATGGGGTAATCTCCTTTCATCCATGGGTTGCAATCGATCTTGAGATGTAATCACACTTCGTCGGATATCTATCTATCATCTTGTGTTGAAAATACTTTAATGCTTAAGGCTAGCTACCATGCCATAAATGGAGTAGGGTTCCAATGCTTCCTTGGATCCATTCAACACAATCCCCGATAGATTAGATTGGTTTTCATGTTCGAGATGATTGCATGTTCTAGTATCGTAGACCCATGGGCGAGTGTCTCCTATTTTCAAAAGGGAGCTCCGGAACAAGTGGATGTGCATGAAGGCACATGGGAAGGTTTTTGGAGTATGATCACGGGAAGAGACCATCAACGAAGAAATACTATCCAGAACCCCATCGTCCAAGTGTGTCACTTTTGTGCAAGTGGATTTTTGGGAGAACAAGAGAGACAAAGACAACCAACACGGAGTTGAACTGGCTCTACTCGGCTTTGATTGCCAAGTGGCCAATAGACCCCACTCACCTATGATCAACCGGTGGTGTTGTTAAGCAACATCGAGTTCGGGAGATATTGGTTCGGGGTGTTACCTCTCCATATTGGCTATCTCTTTAAAACCGGGTATTACAAGGAACCCAAATCATCTCCTACCCGGGACTTCCCTAAGAATATATGAAGAAAGGAAAATATAAGAGTGAAGATGAGAGAGGAGGCTTCCAAGTGGCCTAGGTGAATTTGCCCCTTCCGGATTGAAGATTAAGACTTTTCTTGAGGGGAAGAAGATCGGTTAGAGGAAGGACTTCTTGTGCCGGCGAAGAAAAAAAATAATAGAGAAGGATTAGGAGAAGGTTTTTCCATGACCCAAGAAGGAGGTGCACAACAAAATTATGTCTCACCATTGGGACAAACCCCGACGCCGCCAAGTTACTACGGTGGTGTACCAATGCAAGCATGGGGGAGTGGTGCAGCCATACCCCCACCATTTTTGCGGTGCCCAACGTAGCCTTTGCGGAGCCATATGCACACCTTCCTCAACCACAACAAAATGTGTCCACCATTGGAGGATACGCTGCAAGAAACATGCAAAATTATTGCAGTCATCCAAACCAATGCAAACCAAATGGGTGAAGGAAATGCAAACGTTGCTTATGTGCTTTGACACCTTCACCTAGCACCGTCGGACAATTCATAGGAGGAGTGGTGCATTCCTATTATGAGTAAGGGTACAACAACCAAGACTATCAATATCAACCACCGGCGGAAGATTAGGGAGAGGAGGAGCTTTAGTTATCTTTCCTTTACCCCCTTTCTTTAATTTTCAGCTTTGATGTGCCTATGTTTGCGTAGTATTTTCAGCTTTGCTTTAATTTTCAGTTTTTAGTTTAATTTTCAGCGTGTGTCTTAATTATGAATAATGTCGCCACCAAGTTTTTACCTTTGGTAAAGTTACAAGGTTTGTGCCATGATGATATATGATTATAATTGCCGCTTGTTTATCTTTGTAATTGATTTATGCATGTTTAACCTAGTGCTCTCTTAAAAATACAAATCTGAAATTATCTAAATGCTAACTTAATCTTCAGCGGAGGTTATGATAAAAATAAAGACCCATAGTGTTTTATGTGCTCTCAAGTTATGAATAGATTAAAGATGTCTTTTATGCTCAAAAATATTGCTAACCTTGTCACAAATATCACTTGTGTGTTGCTCAACCTATCCAGAGCCTTATATATATTTGAGTGCATAAACCTTAGTGTACAAGATTTATTTTTGAGTGAGTTATTGCAGGCCATGGTTTCTCTGGCCCGAGATTAAGAAGCTGGTCATTCCGTTTTTGCGTATCTATCTTTTTGCTAGCCTTTTATCCGTGCATTGTGTATCCCCGCATTGGAGATCTCACAAACCTCGCCGGATATCCACCCTTGAAACCAAATATCATCTTTTGTGTTTATCTCCTTGACCACAACCTATCGTTGAGAATGGATCATCAATTCAAGGAAGATCGCAAGACGGTGCCGACATTGAAGATTTCAAGTATCTCTCCAAGGAAAAATATTTCCGGTACCTACCTTATTTTTCGCCTCTTTGCTCGAGGACGAGCAACGTCTAAGCATGGGGGAGGAGGTAGGTACGGTGCAGTTTTAGAGTTCAAAGGGGAGTATTTAAAAAAAATGATGATGAAGAAAAAAAATTCGGCGATATACGTGACTTCCAAGGTGAAGGTCTCACAAGAAGAAATAAAAATATGTATATAATGAATGAAAGAAAGAAAGAAAGAAAGAAAAGAATAAGAAATATGAGAAAGAGAAAAAAAATATATGCGTAAAGTGAACTTCCCGGTTCTCTAAGAGTGCATTCAAGGCTTCAATAAAAGATCCATTCTCATTTTCCAACCATGTGCAATCCGATAACGAGGACTTCCTTTGTGCCTCGGGATCACTCTTTGCCATTTGCACATGTCCACTCATCTAAAAGTGTGTGTATTTTTCTCTTTCCCCTCCTTGATTTAACATTAATTTCCAATGACCTTTTTGACGAGTCTCGGTAAGACCATGAGAAGCTTGTCTTGTTTTGACAACACCTCATTTATAAAATCTTGTTAGGACTAAACTTTCCCAAAGCTCCATATAAAGCCTACCACACATATATGTTATGAGAGGGAAAGGAGTAGAATATATATGCTTGAGAGACAAGCGAGATGAGAGTTCATGAGCAATATGCAAGGTGATTTAAATTTGTGAATTTGGTTTAGCTCTTTTCTTTATCTCGTTCTTTATTTCAAAAATTCTGAGATCTATTTAAACTTTGTGAGCATGTTAATACTTGTGGGATAAGCTTAATTAAATGTCTACCCTCCGTAAGGATGAAGGCTAGTACATTATGGAACTTTAACGAATTAAACTTTTGATAGCATTATTTTTTTTTCATGTATGATCAAGTGCAAGGTTTAAACATTGATGGGCAACGATGATATCCATCGAAGGCTTACTCGAGGACGAGCAAGGTTTAAGCATGGGGGAGATGTTGACGGTGAAAATCCGTCAACCTAGCCATGAGTTTACCTTCGGTGTTGGCATGACTTTTGTATCTTATTCATTGGTACTAACCCCCGTGGTATAACAAGTTCACTTGTGCATGTCGGTTTTGGAGTTAAGTGTTTACGCAGGGTTTTAACGTTGAAAGCAAGGCTTCCGGATAAGTTCATTAAGCACCTCATGACAAGACTTTGAAGCCCGATACAAGTCAAGCAATGAAGTGAACATGACTCCAAGAGCCCAAGGACCAAGCCCGAGAAGATGATAAACTCCGAGGACCAAACCAGAAAAGTGCTGAATCTTGCAAGACAAGGAGTTGAGTCCAATTCGGAGAGAAACCAACGTCAAGGGCCCACATGCAAAAGGGGAGAACATCTAGAAGACGCGGGAAGCAACACCGGCGAAGCGAGCCACGAGCCGGGCCGAATGGGCCCGGCCGGCCGGCCCAGCCGGCCGGCCCCAGGCCGGCCGGCCCAGCCCTTTTCGGGGCCCAATCGGCCTCCCCTTTGACCTAATTGCTTCTAAATAGCCCCCTGACCGAGAGCCACGCAGAATAGAAGTCGTAATCCACCGCCGAGGAGCAGAGAAGCTTGAGGGACACCATCTCGGAGATGAGGGTCGTGCTAGTTGTCTAGGGTTTCCCTAGCCGACGTGGGAACCTTGGATGGAAGACCACGTCGGAGCTCCGGAGCGAGGATCAAGATCGAGGGAGGGCCCCGGTGGTGATCTTGTTCATGTAATCATTCATGGTGAAGTTTCTAAGTGAATCCGATTTCTAGCGATTAAGTGCCTTCTCGATGATTTTGTTTTCTTCTTGGTTTTGCTTCTTCTACGATCTAGTCTATAGCTAGATTACATATGGTGCTCTTGTAGCTGCGGTGGCTAGAGGTGCATACCGGACCGGCTAAGTGATTTCAACTTGTTCTATCGAACTCGCCCTAGACTACCCGCATGAATCGGGATACGTTGTGACAGAACGGGGGTTCCGAAAGGCGGGCATTTTCGGAGTCGGATGGGAAGGCCACAATTTAAAGATGCTTTTAATGAGATTCGCTTTTCTATCTTCATCTATCCTGTTTGGAGCTACAACATAAGCATGATCTAGATTCTCTAGATTGGTTATCTCTTGTTTTCTCTTGTTACCTCTTTAGTAGATTAGATTAGATTCGTTTTCTTTATGAGTTAGTAGATTAGATGCAACTTAGTTCATCATAAGATAGCTTACCTTGCTTTACTAGATTGAATCCTTGCGTTGCACATTGTTCCACGGATTCGATACCTTGGGTTCACCACTCGAGGGAAGAAGGGTCCCTTGACTACGACGGGAGACTTGTCCGCTTGCAAGTCTAAACGAACTTTGATACAATTATTAACCGTCAACACCCTGCCAGAACGTTCTGGGCACCCAGGATTTTACGTCGGAATGAAGGCCTCTCTGTGGGGTGCGCGCCTGATGGCCCTGCCAAGCGCTTCTGGGTGCTTGGGCGCTATAGACTTGAGACCTTCCTTAGGTCGGCATGCCTCAAGTGGTTCTGCTAGACTCCTTGCAGCTATGCAGGATATCTGGGTGTCTCTACACTCCGTACGTTCAAGATCAACATATTTTTGCTTCATCATCGACCCCGAACATCACAACCTCGGCTATGATATCGTTGTCAACCTCTTATACAGTGCGCCTTTCAAGATCCTATTGGGTATCCTCGGATACTGGACATCGTTGACTTGAGGCCTCTTCGAAGTCGGCACGCCCACAAGGCCTCCTCGAGGTCGGCCCTGCTAGACTCCTTGCAGCTATGTTCATAGATCTAGGTGTCTCTACACTTCGTTAGACCAAGACCATGACTCAGTTTTCTTCTCTTTTTGGAGCATCAAACCATCCATGCTGTCTGCTTCAATGCTCGGAGACTACTCTACGAGTGCGTCTTCGACGCCCTCTTGTTTTCTTTGTCGTACCGACCTGTTGGGAAACCCATTTCTCACCACGTCATTACTCGACCTACTTTTTCTTCTCTTCTTCTTTTTGGACCATCATATCAGCCATCCTGCCCGCCATGATGCTCGGATACTACTCATGAGTGCATCTTCGATGCCCTCTGAATTTTTTCATTGTCGCTTCGATCTATTGGAAGCCTGCTTCCTATAGGTCGTTACTTGACCTTCCTTCGTTCGGCAAGACTGCAAACAGGTCAGCTGTTACGCTGATTTGTTTCTCTTTCTTTTTGGACCGACATGCATGCTATTCGACCTGTCGATGGCTCTACGACTTCGCATGACCTTTGTATGGTCGATGCGCCTACACCTCGCTCGAGGGCTTGTGAGACATGGGTACCCCTGGGTCCCCACCGACCAGGCTTACGACCGTCCCCGACAAGTGGGTCCGGCCTACCAGAAGACCCACCAACCTGTCAGTGGGCCCAACCGACCTAGTTGGCAGCCCACACGACCTTCTGAAGACCTTTCTGAAGATTCCCTAGACGACTAGATCCGCTACGACCTCAAGACTTGGCGTACGAGACAAGACAAGACCTCAGTGGATTTCGCCTGAAGCAGATCGATGGGATATGGCAAGATGTGTAACGTAGACTTAGGTCTCCTGGTCGTAACCAACCAGGAGTCTGGGAACCGATCTCATCCACAAGCCAATATAAGGCAAACGAGGCGACCCCTTGTAACATCAGGCAATCCTCAAGCAATCCACACCGACAACTAGACGTAGGGTATTACTCCCCGGAGGCCCGAACCAGTATGAACTCGCCGTGTTCTCTGTGTTCCGCGTACTCGTGTGCGACCTTTGAGTTCTTAGCCTTAGACTCCACCCTGCCGAACAAATAAACCACAGGGATTAACACCCCCGTGGGCTGTTCAAATCTCACCATCTAACACCACCTTTGTATATATAGCGGTCACTAATGGGCCTTTCAACCTTTGCGGCCCATTAAGACTCTAGTACCCTAATGGATCAAATCCATCAATCCCATTAGTGGATCCAATCCAATTGGCTCTAGGGCATATATCCAACAGTCTCTCACTTGCATTGGAGACAATCACATACTCAAGCTTTCCAATATTCCAAACCCCTTAAGTGTGTGACCCTATGGGTTCACGCACACATATACATGGCTCGAGTACTCCTACTCGACCAATAGTTGATAGCGGCCTCTAGCAAGACGTGTCAACTCCTATGCATACGTAAAGATCTTATCAGATGAACCCACATCGTTTTGTACATGCTATTCCCTTTGCCTCATGATATTTGGTCTAGCTCCAGTGATATAGATCCTTTAAAAGAGTTAACTCTTAAGCCAGCACGGCGATGCATTTCTTGATCTGATCACTCAGGGGGCCCGGAGATATCTCTCTCAAGTAGAGAGGGGCAAATTCGGTCTTGATTGACCATACCTCACAGCATGCTTCCTGACAAACCCGAAAACCACCTTTATAACCACCCAGTTATGGAGTAGCGGTTGATAGCCCCTAAGTAGGTCAATTCACATCTTGAGTACATGCGACAATCTCAAGTCTAAGGACATAGCATACACATTGTGTAAATACAGAACTACATAACAAAGTCTCAAATTGGGTCAGTCCAGCCCCATGTCATACATGTGCCCACATTACTAGTTATACATCTCCATGTTCATGACTTGTGAAACATAGTCATAAACTAATACATGTGCTAGTCATTAGCTCATACTAGGGACAACTTTTGAATAAGCATACAAGTAAAACAGTTCTACAAACAATTCACATAATTGCCAATCAAATCCATGTCACCTTTCATGGATATTCAATAAAAGAACAAAGTGTCATGAATATAATGAAATATAATCATCTCTATGATTCCTTATAAGACATATTTCTAACATTCTTCCAGTTGCACTTGAGCTAATCTAGAATGTATTTAATACACATAGCTCTCATGTGCGCCTCATGCTTAGGCTGTGGAAGGGGTTTGTAAAAGGATCTGCAACATTCAAATCCGTGTGCTTTGCATATTCTGATATCACCTCGTCTAACGATCTCTCGTATCAGATGAAGTTTCTGTAGTACATGTTTATTCTTTTAGTGGTTCCTTGGCTCCTTTGCTTGCGCAATAGCCCCATTGTTGTCACAGTAAAGATCCAATGGGCCAGAGACACTCGGAAAAAAACCAAGTTCAGAAAGGAACTTTCTTATCCAAATACCCTCCTTTGCAGCTTCTAAAGCTGCGATGTACTCGGCTTCTGTTGTAGAATCAGACACTATCTCCTGCTTGGAACCCTGCTTGGAACTCTTCCAGCTCACAGCACCACCGTTTATCATAAATATGTATCCTGATTGCGAGTTTTAATCGTCATGGTCAGTTTGGAAACTAGCATCGGTGTAACCCGTTACAACGAGCTCCTCCTAACCACCATAGACTAAGAACATGCCTTTAGTCCTTCTTAAGTACTTCAAAACATTTTTAACTGCTGTCCAGTGACCCTCACTTGGATCAGATTGGTATCTACTTGTAACACTGTGCGCATACAAAATATTCAGACATGTACATATCATTGCATACATAATAGATCCAATGGCCGAAGCATACCAATCTTATCCAGGTGAGGGTCACTTGATGAAGCCAAACCCTTTGACCACTTCATCAAACCGAAGGTTCCAACTTTGAGATGTTGCTTCAATCCGTAAATGGACTTTTGAAGTTTGCACACCTTTCCAGCATTGGTTGGATCAACAAATCCCTCAGGTTGTGTTATATACACATCCTCAGTCAGATTCCCATTTAGGAAAGCTGTTTTGACATCCATCTGCCATATCTCATAATTGAAATATGCAGCTATCTCTAGAATGATTTGAATAGATTTATGCATCGCTACGGGCGAGAATGTCTTGTCATAGTCAACTCCTTGAACTTGTCGAAAATTTTTTGCAACAAGTCGAGCTTTATAAATGTACACATTTCCATCCATGTCTCTCTTCTTCTTATAGAACATTTGCACTCTATGGGTTTAACACCATCTGGCGGGTCAACCAAGTTCTAAACTTGATTGTCACCCATGGAATCTATTTCGGATCTCATGGCACTTTGCCATTTTTCGGAATCGGGGTCCATCATTGCTTCCGCATATGTGATAGGTTCATCATTGTCTAACAACAATATGCCGCGCTCTCCCGTGATCATGAGATTGAGCTTATCAGTTGCGCGACGTGCCCTTTCAGACCTTCGTGGTTGTGGTGGTGCTTCTCTTGCCACGAGCATCTCAACTCATTCAGCTACATTAGCATCACTTGTGAAATCTTGCCCAAGCAGCTCATCTTGAACTTCTTCAAGATACACCTTCTGTCTACATTTCTCTCTTTTAAGAAATTCTTTCTCTAAGAAAACACCGTTCCGGGCAACAAACACTTTGCCTTCCGACTGATTGTAGAAATAATATCCCAAGGTTTCCTTTGGTATCCCACGAATATGCACTTGTCCAATTTGGGTGTTAATTTATCTGATTGAAGTTTCTTCACATAAATCTCACAACCCCAAATTTTCAGAAAAGACAAACTGTTTAAAGTGAAAGTTGTGGTTTCTAGAGAATAACCCCAAAATGATAATGGTAGGTCCAACTAGCTCATCATTGATCGGACCATGTCCAACATGGTTTGATTATGTCACTCGGATACACCATTTCTCTGAGGTGTTCTAGGTGGCATAAGTTGCGGAACAATTCCGCAACTCTTTAGATGACTGCTAAACTCGTGGCTCAAATACTCACCTCCACAATCAGATCGCAATGTCTTGATTTTCTTGCCACGTTGATTTTTCTACTTTACTCTTAAATTCTTTGAACTTTTCAAAAGTTTCAGACTTGTGATTCATAAAATAGGCATAACCATATCTACTTAAATCATCAGTAAACGTTATGAAGTATTAGTATCCACCTCTAGCTGTCGTACTCATTGGTCCACAAACATCTGTATGTATGAGTTCCAGTAAGTCTGAGGCTCTCTCAGGAAAACCTGAGAAAGGCATCTCGGTCACTTGCCTAGCAAACAAGCTTCACATGTCTCGTAGCATTCAAAATCAAACGAAGTTAAAAGTCAATCGTTATGGAGCTTCTTCATGCGCTTTTCACTAATGTGACCCAATCGACAATGCCATATGTAGGTAGGACTCAAATCATTAGGTCAAGATCTTTTAGCACTTATGTTACAGATAGGTAAATCATCAAGATTTAAAACAAATGAGCCATTCACAATGGATGCACAAGCCACAAATCATATTATCCTTAGAGATCACACAACCATTGTTTTCGCAAATGAATAACCGTCCTTCATCAAACATGAAGGGGATAAAATGTTTCGACTCAAACTAGGAACAAAATAACAATGATTCAATTCCATAATAAATCCTGACAGGAGGTGAAGTTGCATCATCCCGATGGTCAATGCAACTCTTGCATTATTGCCCATGCGGAAATCAACTTCTCCTCTTTCCATGCTTCTACTTCTTATCATTTCTAGTATCAAATTGCAAATGTGAGCAACCGATCCGGTATCAAATACCCAAGAATTAATAATAGTATGAGCAAGGAAAATATGATCGGTAACGTAAACATGAAGTGTACCTGAAGCAGAAGTACCATTACTTCCCTTGTTCTTCAAAGAAGCTAGGTCCAGCTTGCAGTTCTTTTCCAACGACCAATTTCCTTACAATGAAAACATTCAGCCTTTGCAGCTGGACTAGCCTTGGGTGCCTGGTTTGGCATGGGGATCTTATCCTTGGCCTTGCCTTTCTTCTTCCAAGAATTTCCCTTCCTTTTAAAGGTCGCCTTGTTTTGGGTCGCCATCACATGACTGATGCCCGCGTCTTTCTTGATGTCATTCTCTGTTGTCTTTAGCATACCACACAGTTCATTCAAGCCCTTCTCCGCCCCATGCATATGGTAGTTTGAGATGAAGTTCCCATAGCTAGGCGGAAGAGATGTGAGAATGAAGTCAGTGGACTACTCCTTGCCCAGTGGGAAGCCTAGCTTCTCCAGCCTCTGAACGAAACCAACCATTTTGATTACATGTGGTCCTATTGGCACGCCTTCTGCCAACTTGCACTCCACAAAGGCTTTAGAGACATTGAACCTTTCAGTCCTAGCCTGTGTGGTGAACATATCTTTGAGTGCCATGACCATATCGTGCACATGGACTGACTCAAACTGCATTTGCAAGTCAGGTTCCATACACGCAAGCATAAGGCAGCCCACTTCAAGATCGACATCCCATGCCTTCTTGTAAGCGTTCTTTTCAGCGAGTGTTGCATTTTCATCAGGCTCCTCTGGTAGAGGGGTGTCTAGAACCTCTTCCTTTTTATCAGCCTTGAGAATAATTCTTAGGTTACGGATTCAATCCGTATAGTTCTTTCCATTCAACTTGTCCTTCTCAAGGATCGTATGCAAAGAAAATTCCTTACTAGGTGCCATCTACAACAAAATGATAAATGCAAAATACTAAGACAAAATATCCATGACTGAGTAAAATAAAAGAATTTACACTTACTAAAATCAATATCCCCACATTGATACTTAGTGATTCAGAATCCACAACTAACAAGTCTAGTAGTGAGCTTTTGCGTCACCGCTAGTAAGAAGGTAGATCGGTAAGCAACTCTTTGCTAATCATATCACATATGACCCTGTTGTTGGGTGACATCTCTATGTCTAGGCTCCCAACCATTATGATGACTTTGATAAGCAAACCAACACTTATGCGTGTAAGTATCCGATACAAACCCGTCTAGTGAAGGAAAACTAGTGGCACCCTAATTTCATAGACCCACCACTAATTGTACGAGACGTGGGACAGTGGCAAGTGTTGGGAGGGCATGTTAACTTACAATTACAATGGGATCGTTCTACTCGTAACATCACACGCAAGAAAATAACCATTGTTGCATGTAAAAGTAGAACGGTAAGAATGACACTCACAGAGTTGTAACACGATATGGCCCATTGTCACATGGTGATCTCCATCTCCATTGACTTGTACATCATGTTGATCTCCATCTCCATGATCTATGTGTGTCATCCTCCATGTGATGAGTCCTCCAAGAACTATCTAACACGTGCTAGTAATGAAAGTTAAATAATCGCGTGTTAGATCATCACAAATTGGTACGCATACCATTACATGTGGCTCCAGCCATATTGCCATACGCGTGACATGCAAGTCATGAATAAATTACACACATGCATCACATACACATATAGGCCATACCGATCACAAAACCTCCAAAACAAATTATCGCAATTTCGATGTCCAAACTTAAAACGCTTGAAAAGCCATCGTGCAAGCTGAATTTGGAAAATTTAATTTCGCTGAGACCCACATGTGTAACATTTGGTAGATCAATTAGAAAACATCTTCATCCAAGTTAACCACGAAAAGTTATGGTTGTTTTACTGAACAACATGTTTTCTGGTTTTTCTCGGGTCGGTGGCTGATCCAATCTGCCGCCACCACATATTCCATGCGCCTAGCACTTGACCTAGCTTCGATTCGACCAATCCAATTGATCTTCATCTTGTTGTGACTGGGTTTACGTGTATCACTTAACTCCAATGGTGGAATTCTGGCCAGGAGGAGTAATTCGTTACACGACCATCACGGTAAGAACACGAAACTGATCAAAGCGTCGATCTACTGTCAGATGGTGAGATCTAAACAACCCACGTGGGTGCTAATCCCAGTGGTTTGGTTGTTCGGTGGGGCAGAACTAATGCTAAGAACTCGAATGTCGCACATGAGTACGCGGAACACAGAGAACACAACGAGTTTATACTAGTTCGGGCCTCCGGAGAGTAAAACCCTAAGTCCAGTTGTCGGTGTAGATTGCTTGAGGATTGAGTATGTTGTACAAGGGGTCGCCTCGTCCACCTTATATTGGTCAGCGGATGAAGTTGGTTCCCAGACTCCTGGTCGGTTACGACCAGGAGACCTAAGTCTATGTTACACATCTTGCCATATCCTGTCGATCTGCTTTGGGCGAAATCCACCGATGTCTTGTCTTGTACGCCAAGTCGTGAGGTCGTGTTGAACTAGGTTGTCTAGGGAATCTTGTGGAAGGTCTTCAGAAGGTCGTGTGGGCGGCCAACTAGGTCGGTTGTGCCCACTGACAGGTCGGCGAGTCTTCTGGTAGGCCCGACCCACTTGTCGGGGGCGGCCGTGAGCCTGGTCGGTGGGGACCCAGGGGTACCCATGTCTCACAAGCCCTGAACAAGGTGTAGGCATGACGAAATCGTAAAGCTATCGACAAGTCGAATAGCATGCACGTCGGTTCAAAAGCAAAAAAAGGAACAAGTCAACCTAGCAGCCGACCTGTTTGTAGTCTTGCTGAACGAAACGAGGCCGAGTGATGAACTATAGGAAGCAGTCTTCCAATAGATCGAAACGACGATGAAAAATTCAGAGGGCATCAAGGATGCACTCATAGAGTAGTATCCGAGCATCGTGGTGGGCAGGATGGCCGATATGATGATCCAAAAAAGAAAGAAGATGAAGTAGGTCGAGTAACGACGTGATGAGAAACGGGTTCCCAACAGGTTGTTACGACGAGGAAAACAAGAGGGCGTCGAAGACGCACTCGCGTCGTAGAGTAGTCCCCGAGCATTGAAGCAGGCAACATGGCTGGTTTGATGCTCAATAAAGAGAAGAAAACTTAGTCATGGTCTTGATCAAACGAGGTGTAGAGACACCTAGATATCCTAGCATAGCTGCAAGGAGTCTGGCGGGGCCGACCTTAGGGAGGCGTTATAGGAGTGCCGACCTCAAAGAGGCCTCAAATTGACACTGCCAGTATCTGAGGATACCCATCAGGATTTTGAAAGGCGCGTCGCATGAATAAGTCGTCAATGATGTCGTAGCTGAAGTTGCAATGTCCGGGGTTGGTCGACGATGAAACCAAAAATCTATTGATCTTGAACATATGGAGTCTAGAGACACCCAGATATCCTGCATGGTTGCAAGGAGTCTGGCAGAGCCACTCGAGGCATGCTGCCTCAGGAAGGTCTCAAGTGAAAAAGTGCCCAAGTACCCTGAAGTACTTGGCAGGGCCATTAGGCGCGCACCCCACATGGAGCCTTCATTCCTGACGCAAAATCTTGGGTGTCCAGAGCAGGCTGGCAGGGCTACAATAGCACACCAACCTTGGAAGGTCACGCATCCGGGGCGCCCAACTTGGTTGGTAGAGCCGTGAACATATCGAGGTATTGCAAGACCTAAGTATTATGGCACGCCGACCTCGAGGAGGTCGTTTTGGTGTCCAGATGACCAACATAGCTGCTAGCCATCCAGCGGAGCCTTTGTACTAAGGTATTGGTGACCTCAGCAATAGGCGCACCGACCACAGGGGCTTATCGAAATCATAGATTTCCGCGATGTTCCTGATCTCCATGGTGCTACTAATCTCCAGGTGCCCAGACGGATCTGGCAGAGCAGCGAGGCACGCCTACCCCAGAAGGTCTTCAATCGAACATACGACCATTCTGATCAGGAAACAGAAATATAGGCTGATTGGAATAGGTCCGTTTGCGTGCAGAGCCATAGTGGGTGCACCAGGACGCAGAGCCTAGCAAGTGCAAACAAAGGTCATCAAATCGTAGAGGAAGGTCGTGGAGTCGTCGTTGTATGGGGCTAAGTGAGGCGCTGGGCCCTCTGACACAGGGTCAGGTTTTGTCGTATAGCATAGACTGCAGGGTCATGGGTCAACAGTGGTCGGAGATTCTCTTGCCACATAGGAAATGACAAACTGCACACGAATCAAGGGGTGCACTGTAGACATGTGACTCTGCGGTGGGGCTCAGGCATCGTTGATGCGCCAATGACAAAAGACGTCGCGAGACAGGGAAATAAAGTCATCGCCTTTAATTGTGCACATGTCTGCAGGTCCCAGGATCACGTTGTGACAATGTCATTACTTCGTCAACTGCCCAAGGCTCGGCTCCGGCTATAAATAGCACCGTGAAGCTGAAGGAGACAAGCACCGAGCGTTGTTGAGCTATGAGGCTGCAGAGTAGTGATCCTACCATGCCATGGGCATGTCTTCGTCCACCAGATTGTAGAGGCTTGTGCTTGTAGAAGCTTGGAGCTAGGAAAACTCTTGCGAAATGTAGGCAACACCCCCATTCTCTGTAACTTGCCTCTGCATGGTACCAGGTAGAGTTTGGAGGTGATGTTGTACCAGCTGGAGGTGCAGCAGGACCTCTCTGGTGAGCATCGGGTGCTCACTGGGGCTTGGAATCTCGTGCTGAAGAGCAAGCTCGTAACTGCATTCCAATAGTCTGGTCCGAGCATGCCTTAAGTTGCGCATCGTTCGACAACTGGCTTTCGCAAGGCCGCCATCAAGGTCCTAGTGCTAGGAGAAGTCTCGCGTCGTGCTCAGCTTCGGTAAAGTAGGTCATGGTGATTGCTCTGGGTGGCCCAGGCCTTGTAGTATGTTTATCTTGTGTGTCAGGTTCTGGATCCAATGAGGTTGCATACGACTTGTGTACCTTCGGGCGGTCCATGTAATGTTCGCTCTCTTCTGTCATGTACTTAGTCGTTTTGACAAACTGGTTGTCAAAGACCTAAATTAATGTGATGTGGGGGCTTGTCAATCTTGTTTGCCATTAGGGTGACCTGATGATGCTTTGTGTGCATCTGATGACCGAAACACAGAATTTAGGTTGTGGTGTGGTATGTTGACGATGAATCCAGCGCAATCTTTTCGCGAGATTATCGGGATAGAGCCGTTGTAGCGCGTTGTATGGTGGAAGGAACCGCAACAGGCAGATCCAGTGGACCCCCTATAAATAGACCGACTCGGGTCGGGGTTGACCCCATTCGCCCTTCTTCTTCCTCCCGTTGCTCTCACTCTTGCCGTCGTAGCTTCCCCGCAGCCTTGCAGCCACTTCCCTTGCATAGGCGTCCATCCAGCCTCTAGCTCCGGCCATCCGCGCGTTAGCGCTGCTGCTCCGCGCCGCTCACCACCGCGCATGCGCATCAAAACCTTGTGCACCATTAGATCCAATTCAAACCCTAGCGGCGAAATGACGGTGGGGGCGGTTTCCATCCCGAACCCGCACACTGTGTGGGTCCGGTCGACGATGACCGAGGCCAAGATCCAGGCCTTGGTGGACCACGGGCTACTGCGGTCGAAGATGGAGGTGGAGTGGAGGGGAGCAGCTGGAGAGGAGTTCCCGACCGAGGACGTGAAGGAGCAGGTCGTCTTCACGTCATACTTCGAGCGCGGCTTCAACCTCCCCTTGGGGGATTTCTTTTGCGTTCTGCTCTACTACTACAAGTTGGAGCTGGTACACCTTGTTCCTAACTCCATCATTGTAGTTTCGACCTTTATTCACTTTTGTGAGGCGTATCTGGGGATATCACCTCACTTCTTATTGTGTAGCCATCTGTTCTGTGTGAAAAGCACCGGCAAGAGGTCGGGGCCGGTTGGGGCTGTAATGTTCTGCTTGAGGTTGGGCCTCAAGTCAGAGTGGATAGATAGCGACCTCCCCGACAACAACTCTGGGTGGAGGTCAGAGTGGTTTTATATTGTAGATTAGTTGTTGGGGCTTCCATGTCGGTCTGGCCATAAGCCAGTGAATATATCTGAGTGGGATTTAGGGTTGTCATCCCATGACACCGATGACCTCAAGGAGATCCTGGAGCTCGTCAGGGACCTGAAGAAAACGGGGGGTGACGGGGGCTTTAGTCGCCAGGTCATTCTGTCGGTGGCTGATTCAACTGATCAAGGACCAGGTCCACCCCGCGTACTAATATTGGGGGCAGTCAGACCCCACACATGAAGTCAACCGCAAGGTCTCTAAGGAGGAGATGGCGGCCAGGGTGTCCCAGATTTATTCTGGGAAAGTGAAGATAAAGAAGTGCTCGAAGGCACACTCATTGAAAAGGCCAGCTGACCCGGTAAGATCTTGAGACCTTATTTAGGTCGTTCATTCCTTTTTGCCGCTGTACGTCGTCGTGTCACTTTCTTGGTCGTTGGTCTGCTTACAGGATCGTGAGCACCAGTTCTGGTGCCCAGCACCTCTTCATGAGGGTGAGCAGCACCGGCGAAAACTTAGGTCGGACAAGTATCATCCTCTAGTAGCTCGGCTGCTAGAGTTATATGAATCTGACTTGTCGGTGGAGGCTGACGAAGATACCGATGTTGAGGTCGGTACTGGTGGCATCGCGAAGTCCCGGCGCAAGACCAGGTCGACGGTGGCGAAGCAGCCGGTTTCAACATGTGACGCCCCAGGTTTTCACCCGGGTTCATTAACCCTAACGATCGGGCCAAATGAGTGGGCATTGGTCAAATGACGGTCAACAAGGGCCATCACCTCGAAAACATCACCAACAACCCCTAGTGACTCCTATTGGTCAACCCTTGTTCAAGTTGGTCAAAACCCTAGTCAAAACCCCCTAAAACCCCTTTGACCCTCCTGTGTCGCCTGGAACTTTTGCCGCGTTCTCCAAATTTCACCTAAACACTTCAAATTCTCCCAATATAAAAGTTGGTAGTTTGTTGAGGGACACAACTTTCCTGTTGAGTGGCATTTGAGATTTGGAGTGGAAATGCGTGAAAATGCTTGGTCAACACTTTTGGTCACTATTCACAGGCGCCCAGAAAATATGCATGTTGGCATGCCTTTTGTGCACAATTGGTTGAGAAAAAGGCCATACACCCTTTCTAGAAGTTGTAGGGGATCAAAAGATCTACAACTTTCCTATTCACCACTTGGACCACTTATGTTTCAAAATCGCAAGAAAAATCATGCTCAACAGTGCTACATTGATTTGTTTCACAGCCAGAATGCCTGAGCGCACGATATCGCCCGCGCCGCATCGCGCCCGGCCGCGTCGGCACACCGCCGTACTGGCCGTACACGAACGCCGAGGCGGGCCTGCGACCGATGGATTGAGTGCTGAGCCCTAGTCCCTATGCGTGACGCGTGTGGGTCCCTTGGATGGTGCTATGTGCCGTGTGCACACCAGCCACGCTGCGCCGCCCACACGCTGCCATTGGCCGACGGCCGCCTGCATGTCGCTGCCCCCCTTCCGCTGTACCTAGGCCATACTGCGACTCCACTCGCCTTGGTGCGCAAGGAAACTCCATCACCGCCTCGTGCCCGCCTATAAAAGCTAGGCCAGTCTTCTCCTCGCGCGAGACGCCGAGCCCCACCGCGGCCACCATTGCCGCGGCCGTTGAGCACCTTGCTCCGCTCGTTGCCGTGGCTACCTGAACACATCTAGCTTTTCTCCCCGCACCACTAGAGCCTGCACGCACTTTTGCTACCCTGGCCGAAACGCTCGCTTGCCGGAACACGAGTGCCAGCGGCCGCCGCAGAGCAGCCGCCGGCGAGCTCGATCCCCCGCTTGAACCCCGAGCCAACCGACCCTCCTAGCAACTCCACTAGGACACCTGGAAGCTTCCACGACCACGTGTTGGTCAGCGCAGGCCCTCGCCCCACCGGAAATCGAACCCCGCGGCTGCGCCGCCACTGCTTCGCCACCGGCGCTCGCCGGCGACGTCTCCGGCTGCACCAAGCACGTCTATCGAGAGAGGGTGAGCCCAATCGCGCCTCTGTGCCATTTGTGTGCCAGCCCTGGGCCCACATCGCCGGCGGCGAGCTCCCCTCCACTGTCGGGGGCATATTTGTGAGGGTTTTGGACTCGAGGGCTTGGTTGATAGATCTGAGGGCATGGTTGTGAAGGGTTATTTGTTTCTAGGGACCTGAGTGCAAGAAGATTCTTCCTTTTACTTGTGACTTGCCTGTAAATTTAAAATTGCGTAGAAATTCACAAAAAAATCAGAAAATTGTGAAACCAATTTTGCCAGTTTTCTTGTGAAGAGTACTACAACTTTTGTGAAGTTTGTATATACTTTTGTGTGATAAATTTTGCATGAAAAATTGAAATCCATTTACCCTAGTTTGTTGTACTGCCAAATCTACTTGTGATCAGGAGCTGATTTTTGTTATGTTGAGCTTCCTGACATGTTTAGTCACCACACCAAAAATTGCAGAAAGGTACTGAGTAAACCTTTTTATATGATTTATCTTGTATTATTGACAAATGAGCCTAGATGAATTTTATAGCTTAAAGTAAATTTATGTTTGAGCCCAACTTCTGGCTATTGTCTTTTTATGCTGAAATACACCTCTGGTGAATTTACCATGATTTTATCTCTGCCAGAAATATTTATCCTTGATTTATGCCTAGTTTTATAAGTAATAATATAACTCCAGTTCTATAATAGCCCTAGATGAATATGTTGGATTCCTAGCCTTGTTTTGGACCAGAGAAATAGTGAGAGAAAGTTTGGGTCCAGAAGTGCTTTATTTGTTTTTATATGCATTTATCTTCTTTGTGGTAAATAGAAATGCTATATTTGATGTATTTATTTTTATAGCTTAAGTAAGTGAGCATGTGTGATCAGTGCCTTGCTTTATACTAAATGAACTCAGTGAATGACCCACTTGGTGTTTTATAATTGTTTTGTTGAATAAAAATGGACAAGCCAATGTAGGTTTAATATTGAAATTAAATGAGAAAATCACACTTCACACCTAAGGACCATGTGTATGTGTGGAGAAACTTGCCAACAAGTTTATAACCAACCCCTTTCTGTTTTTTGGTAATTAAATTAATTTACTTGTATATATATATGTGCACAGTCACTATTAAAAAAGTTTAGATAATAAAGCATCGCATATTGTTCCTTTATAGGAAGAGTATGCTGAATGTATTATTATCTAGGTGAATGTGGTCAACCATGCACCCCATGGTTGTCATGTGTTATTTCGTAATGAATTAGATCAAATCATCAATTAAGTCTTGCATTTGCATCCTCTGTGTAGAAGTCCCCGACGGTAGCTACACGCTCGTACCAGCTGACGAGGACGAGGGAGCGGGAGGGGACGTGCACTACGTCACCAAGGTCTAGAAGGGCCAAAGGCTAACTTTGCCAACGAAGGCAAGCCCCGGTTTATCATTAACCCTTGTTGTTTAAAATTATGCAACTATCTTTGTTATGCTATGTGAATTTATGTTCAGGAATTGAATGAAACCCTAGTTGCATGATCCCTAGGTGCCTATGTTCTTTTACTATTATGCTAGGTCGTTAGATGCTATGCTCTAAGGACCCGGTAAAAGTCGAGTGATGTACGTCACTCGCGAGAATATGATCTCCTTAATGGAATCACCCTATTTATAAATGGATTGCTCATGTGGTAAGAGCATGGGATTTGGGCTCCGGTCCAGTGGCTTCGTGGGCTAAACTTTTGAACATACTAAGCACTTGTCAGGAATGGGACCGACAAGCCTAGTACCTTAATGAGACGGCACAGGATTTTACTATTACTACTCTTGATTAATCTCCTGCCCGGCTTGCAATCGAAAGAGGGTACATGTGTGAGGCTGGGTGTACTAGGTGGGGCATGCCAGATAGCCTTGTACCCGGGACTGTAAGCTATTATCCCAACCCGAGAATTTGGGGGAACCATTTGGTCGGTGTCGGCTCTGTTGGGGCACCACTCCATGTGTTTAGGTCTACCTTGCAAGGTTTTGAATCAATCAATTGTCGGCCTCTCACCGTTATCCGAGACTGCTTAATCAACTCGACATGATATCCCTTAATGATGAAACTATGTGAAATCTTCTGCGTGAATTAATTGTATTGTACAATTCTTCCTTGCAATAGTTGCTCATTATAGTAATGGTAATTTTTCTAGAATCTGAGCTAAAATATTGAAAGTAAGGATCCATGATCCTAGTTGCTTTTTGAAAAAACAAACCCACCAGCCAAAAGCCCTACATGTCTAGAGGTAACTTTTGTCGAGTAAGTCTTGCTGAGTATTAGTATACCCAGCCTTGCTTTAATCGTTGTTTTCAGGTGAAGTTGTTTAGCCTGGTGAGATTCTGTCAGTAGTGAGAAGGAAGAAGAGATTAATACAGCAAGCAGTACAGGTCTAATCCAAGAGTATATGGGCTGGAATGCTCTAATGGGCTGGAATGGTCTAACTAGTGCTTGCATGCAGTCACTGGGCTTGGCCCGTGTAATAGTCTGAAGAGTACTAATAGCTAGTGAGGCTGGAGAGAGAACCATCGAATCATTTGTAATGAACAACTCGTACTGTTCTTCTTCTATCTGAAGCCGCCGGCCCTCGTGCTGTTCTCTCTGCTCCCGATCCCCTTCTCTGCTCTTCGATCTTTGCTCTGATTCCTGTACTTCTCTATCCTATCCCCTGCTGGTTGCTAACACTTGGTATCAGAGCCACCGATCCCGCACGCGTGTTCGTCGATTTGAGCCCTATCCCTTGTTCCCTATCGATTCAGTTCTCAGGTGGATTGGTGAGCGCGATTCGTCGTGGCCGATTCCGTCCCCTGAACCTCGATCTGGAACAACTCATGGCGGATTCCTGGAGTTCCTGCGATGAGGGCTCAAGTTTCAGCAAGGAGAACAACCTGTGGTTGAGCGCGTGCAACCTATTCGACGAAACGACCAGCAACGACTTCGATGAGTGGAGGTCACCAAATCGCACTCTGGAGGTCATCATTCACAGGGTTTGTTATCCTATCACCGAATCTGTGCTTCATCAAGTATTTGGTCCTGCGGGAGGAGTAGTGGAGCAGATCCTGATGATTGGAGGACCTGATGTTGTGATGGCGAGTGTGGTGTTTGATTCGTTGGAGATTGCAGCAGATGTGTATGGGGAATTGCATGGCCGCAACATCTACTATGATTGTTGTCAGATGCACATCAAGTGGGGGTTGCCAACTCCGGCAGCTCGAGGTGCAGGCGAGAAGGACTCCATGGTCGCGCTCATGGCGGCGCCTTCCGCCTCGGTCGTGACTGCGCCTGCGGCCTCGACCTCGGTGGCACAAGCTTCAACCGCGACTCCGACATCGACCACCGCTACCGCGCATTCTGTCGCCTTGGCCGCAGTGAAGATTGGCAATTGCCTTACTTTGTATTGATGTTTTACAGAGCCTTATATAGGCGTTGTACAGAGTTGTTGTACATGAGCGGTGAGGAGATCACGCGCTAGTCAAAGTGCTACATACAAGGGATAGAGTCCTACATCTAAGGCATGCCGTGCATGTCAATGAGAAGACCGGATCCTGTGCAACGGCAAGTAGAACGTTGGGAACGTGGACTCTGTCAAGTAGAGAAGATGCCGGTCCAATAGCCCCCCTCAGCCTGGACGTGGATGAATGTTCAGGCTGCGCCTAAATTCATCATGTAGCACTCTTGGCAATCCCTTGGTAAATATATCTGCAAACTGCGATGATGAAGGAACATGCTGAACCTTGACCTCTCCAAGTGCAACTTTCTCCCGAACAAAATGAAGATCAATTTCCACATGTTTTGTGCGCTGATGTTGGACTGGATTTGTGGACAAATATTGAGCACTGACATTGTCACAATACACTATGGTCGCACGACGTGGTGGATGACCTAGTTCGTGGAGAAGTTGGCGAAGCCAGCAAGTCTCAGAAACCGCATTGGCCACCGCCCTATATTCAGCCTCCGCACTTGACCTTGAAACTGTGGGTTGCCTCTTCGAGGACCAAGCTACCAAATTATTGCCAATAAAAACACAATAGCCAGAAGTAGACCTCCGGGTATCAGGACACCCAGCCCAATCGGCGTCGGAATAAGCAACTATCTCTGAGGAAGCCGACTTATTGATGTGCAAGCCATAATTCATTGTACCCCGAAGATACCGAAGAACCCTTTTTAGCAATTGTAGATGCGGTGCCCTGGGATCATGCATGAATAAACAGATTTGCTGCACAGCGTATGAGATATCGGGGCGAGTGATGGTTAGGTATTGCAAAGCCCCAGCCAAGCTGCGGTATTCACTGGCATTAGCAACTCTGCTACCACTGGATGCAAGTTTCGGTTTTGTATCAACAGGTGTGGTGCATGGATTGCAATTTGTCATGTTTGCTCGGCTAAGAAGGTCATGGATGTACTGTTCCTGGGATAGATACAGACCAGAAGGTGAGGGTGTGACATGAATTCCCAGGAAATGAGATAGGGGGCCAAGATCTGTCATGGAAAACTCATTTTGGAGTTTGGAAATAACAGAGTGTAGGAGGGACGTGGAGCTGGCAGTCAGGATGATATCATCCACATAAAGAAGAATATATGAAGTGGCAGTTGGAGTTTTCAAAATAAAAAGTGAAGAATCAGCTTTGGAGGCTTGGTAACCAAGGGAGATGATGAAGTTTTTGAAGCGTAGGAACCACGTGCGTGGTGCTTGTTTCAGGCCGTATAGTGACTTATGCAATTTGCAAACATGGGAAGGGCGAGAAGGATCGACAAAACCAGATGGTTGGGCACAATAAACAGTCTCGGAGAGGGTACCATGGAGAAAGGCATTTTTTACATCAAGTTGATGAATGGGCCAAGAAGAGGCAGTGGCAATGCTCAAAATGGTACGAATGGTAGCGGGTTTAATGACTGGGCTAAAAGTCTCACCGTAATCCACACCGGACTGTTGGGAACATCCACGAACAACCCACCGAGCTTTGTATCTTGATATGGTCCCATCATGATTGTACTTGATTCGATAAACCCATTTGCCACTGATCACGTTCACACCTGCAGGCTTAGGAACAAGACTCCAAGTATTGTTCTTAATCAAAGCATTAAATTCATCAGTCATAGCATTGTGCCAATTGGGATCTTTGAGGGCAGAACGATAGGTGTGTGGAATAGGGGAAACAGATGTAGTGGCGATGAGATTGAATTGTCGTTTAGGCACAAAAATTCCCTGTTTAGCCCGTGTGATCATATGATGTTGTGTGGACTTGGTTGGGTGCATGTAGCGAGGAAGGGCTGCGGAGCGCATTGGGGCAGCTGGGGTGGACCGCGAGGTGGATTGAGTGGTAGCTGGCGGTGTCCGTGCGGCTGTCGGGGAAGTGAGGCCGGGATGCGGCGGAGAGGCGGCACGTGGCGGTGAGCGACTCGCCGGAGACGGGATTGGTGCAGTTGTGGATTGAGGCCCCCCCATCGGCGGCACGCGTGGTGCTGTGGGAGTCGGCATGGACAAGGTTGCCGGAGGCGGGGCGGGCAACAGATCCCAGATGGAAGCACTCGGATTTGCTGCGGCTGGGGCGGCTGAAGATTGTTGAAGCTCGAATGGAAACTGATTTTCATCAAAAATAACATGGCGTGAAATGATGACTTTGTGTGTTGTGAGGTCCAAGCACCTGTAGCCTTTATGGTCTGCTGAATATCCTAAGAAGGCACACCTAGTAGATCTTGGGGCAAGTTTATGTGGCGTTGTGGGAAGGATATTTGGGTAGCATAGACAGCCAAAAATGCGAAGATGAGAATAGTCTGGAGGCTGTAGAAACAGACGTTCATATGGAGTGGCAAGTTGAAGTGGCTTAGAGGGACGACGATTGATCAAGTAAGTGGCTGTGTGGAGAGCTTCTACCCAGTACGCGGTAGGCATATGGGCTTGAAGAAGAAGAGTGCGAATGACATCATTAATGGTGCGGATAGATCGCTCGGCTTTCCCATTTTGGGAAGAGGTGTATGGACATGAAAGACGGTATGTGATCCCACGAGCAACGAAGAAATCACGAAGAGTATTGTTCACGAATTCACTGCCATTATCACATTGGACGCATTGTATGGAGAGGTGGAATTGATTTAGAACATAAGCATAGAAGTGCTGAATGGTGCTGACTGTGTCTGATTTGTGGCGCAATGGGAAAGTCCAAGTATAGTGACTGTAGTCATCAAGCAATACAAGATAATATTTGTAGCCAGTGAAACTCACAATGGGAGAGGTCCAAAGATCACAATGTATTATTTGAAAAGGGAAATAAGTAACAGATTGCGAAGTAGCAAAGGGTAGGCGAACATGGCGCCCCCTTTGACAAGCATCACAAACACCAGATGGTGTGTTATTATGGGTACAGGGAAGGGAAAACTGAGAAATTAAATGAGCTAGGGAAAGATGTCCTGGATGCCCAAGACGCCGATGCCACACAACTGAAGAAGGGTTTGAGGCAGTGAGCGCCATTGGAGTTGGGATCTTGGTTGGACCGAACGAGTAGAGGTCGCCGCCACTAGTTGATCTCATGAGTTCTTTCCTGGTTTGAAGATCCTTTACAGAAAAGCCAGTTGGATCAAATTCCACAGAACAAGAATTATCTTTGGTAAATTTGCGAACAGAAACCAAATTCTTAATGAGATGTGGTGTGTGCAACACATTGGACAGCAGGAATTGTTTGTGTGGTGTGCGAATAGAAGTATTGCCAGTGCCAATGACAGGGAGAGTAGATCCATTGCCAACAACAATATGAGATGAATTTTGCAATGATGAAGGACAATAATCAGGCAGGTTACCTTGCTCACCAGTCATGTGAGTGCTTGCACCGGTGTCCATGAACCATTCTCCGGTAGAAGGCTGCTGAAGCGAGGCAGCATGAAGGGCTTGCATGAGGCCGGTGGTGTCCCAGGTAGCTGGTGCAGATGTAGTAGTGGGCTGCGAGAAGGCATTGTATGCCTGGTGTGGAGGACGATTGTTGACGCCGGGACCTGTGGCACCAGTCCATGGTGCCCGCCATCCAGCGCCCCAGGGAGCACCCCAAGGAGAAAAGAAGGCTTGCCAGTTGGGCGTCTGGGACATCTGGCGACCGCCATAGCCGCCATGGGTGTTGGAGTTCTGATGGCCGCGACCGCCACCACGTCCACGACCGCGACCGCGGCCGCCGTTACGGCCACCACCACCATTCCCGCGGCCGCCACTACGGCCACCACTGGTGTTGGAGCTGGTGCGTTCGCCGGAGTCCTGGCGAGTGCCAGATTGCTCGCCCGTGGTAGACCCACCCTCAGTCGCAATGAGGGCAGTGTCTGTTGCAGTGGAGGATTGCTTGTTGGCGTCCTGAGAAGCCTCCTCGGCAAGGAGCATCGTCCTGGCCTGAATAAAACTGGGAAACTGAGGTAGCGCCGGGATCATCGTCTTCAAGGTGTGATAGCGGGGATGAAGACCCGCCACCAGCTGATGAACAAGCGCGCGCGGACGGAGGGGCTGGTCACAATCGGCCAGCGCATCTGCAAGAGTCTTGTTGCCTTGCTTTGTATTGATGTTTTACAGAGCCTTATATAGGCGTTGTACAGAGTTGTTGTACATGAGCGGTGAGGAGATCACGCGCTAGTCAAAGTGCTACATACAAGGGATAGAGTCCTACATCTAAGGCATGCCGTGCATGTCAATGAGAAGACCGGATCCTGTGCAACGGCAAGTAGAACGTTGGGAACGTGGACTCTGTCAAGTAGAGAAGATGCCGGTCCAATACGCAGCTGTGGTGGCTGTTCCTGCGGCCATCACAGGGGATGCGCTAATGGGCGCGCCTCCTGCTGCCGTGCGGCCTCGACCACTCCTCCACCCGACGCATCGACCCCCATCACGCCGTGCGCCATCTCCGTCGAGTTCGCGAGCTCTGACAGCACCAAGCGTGGTGCCGATGACTACACCCGTGCTCGCGTTGACGGGCCGCTGGCCGCTTTGGAGGCGCTGGCGGAGTAGGTGCCGGAGGAGCAGTCCGTCAAGGAGTTCGGTCGTCACGACTTCCCCTGCAACAGCCACGACCAGGCGCCGCCGCACCAGGTCAACCACAACGCCCTGCCCGTCGTGCTGACCTTGGACGATGCGGCCACCGTGGTGTCTTCGATCTGGACCCATGAGCTCATCGGGGCTTGCAAGGAGGTGGAGGTGGACGACGTCCTCGAGGACGTCTTCGCTGTTTCGAGGCCGTGTCAACCTCAACTGCGCCCGCCTCGTCCACGACGCGGGGAAGCGCATCTGTGTGTACCTCGGCTTCGGCGACCGCGACGAGCCCCACCGCGCCTGCCATGGCGTCGACAACCGCATCGAGCTGCTTTGCGTCCGCCTTGGTTCTGCGGCTCGCGGCGCGCTCCTCTGCGTCTGCGTCGGCTTCGTCGACCGGGGCGTTCTCCTCCGCGCCGTCATGGGCGCCGAGCATGGCGCACTCCTCCGCGCCTGCCATGGCGCCGCCGACCTCGGCTCGCTGCTGCTCCCTCGACGCCGTTTGCAGTAGCAGTGGCTGCCACGTCCTCACCTTCCCCATCTGCAGCAACTCGAGGTGCAGACGAGGGAGACACCACCAGTACCTCGCCCACCATGTGTTCGCTTGTTTGCCTCAGCCACAAAAGTGCCATGCTGCAGTCCTTCTCTGTTGCCCGGGCATCTGTTCTAGCACCAGCTGTTCGAAGTGCAGAGGTGGAGACTCCCACCAATTCAACCACCAAGCGTTCTGCAGAATGTCTAAGGCGAGACGTTGATGTGCTCATGCCTATGGACACATTCATGGATGGGATTACACTGGACATCACCAACAACTGCTCCCTCAAGCACTATCAGAGAAGGTACATGCCTACAATTCACCAATTCCCCTCAAATGGTACTGTTCTGCTGAATAGTGCCGCCAAAGTTCATGAGTACACGAAGATGTTAGATGGCATGACTAGTCTGGGTACAATTATGATTGCTCTATTACCTGCCCATGAGTTCGACAAACAACAATGGCCCGCTCCTCTATTTGACTGCAACACTTTGTTAATTGGATTTGGTCAGGGAGGTATCAGCTTATGTTCACTGGTGGGTTTTTATTCGGCTACAGCACAGCGAAAACCACCATGGCCAACACCACTAATACAGTTTGAGGTCACTAATGATGTAGTCCAACTAAGAACAATTCCATGGCCATCTTTCTGGGAGTGTGCTATTCAGTTGCATTGTGTTAACCTATTGCCAATGGTCTTTGTTGATTCTGCAACAACAGTTCAGGTTTTGGGATTCTGTGAAAAGATTTGGCCTCTCAATCAGGAATTCATTTTCAAGTGTTCACATCAATGCCCTCAGTTCTTTCTACAGGACATAAATTTTAGTAATTCAAGTGACTGCATCCCAAGCCATTCGACCATCTCCACTTACACTGATGTGTATTGGTTGTTAAACAATTGTCAGTATAAACCCCCATGGTATGTGTCAACTCAACAAAGTGTCATGGAGAGAGCTAACATCAACTCCAATACTCATGTTTTATCAGTTAGTATTTCTCAGTTTGGGGCTGCTATCTACAAAGTACTTGAGAAAATGTCTGATCAGAATTCAGTGCTAGAGCCAGTGCATATTACTGTGGGCGACATAGACCCCTGGCCACTACCTTTGAAGAGAAAGAATACTTTGTTCAGTGTCACTGCTAGGTCATATGGCACTTTAGGTCTGTCATTTTGCTATGATCAGGATGTTGTTAAGCAAAGACCACCATGGCCTCCACCTATACCAATCCAGTTCGTGGGAAGAAATGGTCTGAACCTTGCTTTTGGAAAGAATGTGCTTCAGATATTTCAGTGGGAAGCCTGTTCACCATGTTCTGCAGTTTTCTTTTCCAGCTCAGTTGCGCTGCAGTTCAAATTGCAAGTGATGGTCGGGTTCTATGCAATAATAATTGCTGAATTTATGTTCAGACTCCAAGGGCCTCTTCAGCCATCTGCTTCCTTTGTGGTGACCGAGACCCGGAATATGACTTTCACCAAGTCCTTGCAAGCTTCAGATCCAGATCATAGTGAAGTTCTGCAATGTTTGGCCCTTTGGGTTCAACAACAGATGCTCAGTGTTGTATCCTTCGCAAGAATCATAATGCATCAGCAATTACTAACTCTTTGGGATCCAGGTGGTGATCCATATCTTCTCTATAGATATAAATCCTTGGGTGGTCTGTTAACTCTGGACATGATATATATTGTGAGTATGCTGGTGTATATTTGGCTGCTTACTGTCCATAGCTGTTTACTGTCCATGCCTGACGTCGAGATTCAGGTGAAAGAGAAGCTTTGTCCATGCCTGACACTCATTTATAGGATGCTTATCTTTCTTTTGTCTCCACCTGCCAAGGCCAAGCAACAAGATATCAACACTGATACATCAGTTTCAGCACGACTAGCTACTTTGAAGGGTATTCTGGAATTCACTGAGACCAGCCATAGCTACTTTGAATGCTCTATTCATTCAAGATTGTTGAATTCATGTTGAGATCACAAAGACATCTTCTGCTAGCTGCTTCCTTTATGGAGATCAAGACCATGTACTTGACAAACATCAAGTATTTGCAAGCTTCATGGGATCCTAGTTGAGTAAGCAGCTTGGGGGAAAGCTGCCCTTAAGAAGGGGAGAATGTCAGTAGTGAGAAGGAAGAAGAGATTAATACAGCAAGCAGTACAGGTCTAATCCAAGAGTATATGGGCTGGAATGCTCTAATGGGCTGGAATGGTCTAACTAGTGCTTGCATGCAGTCACTGGGCTTGGCCCGTGTAATAGTCTGAAGAGTACTAATAGCTAGTGAGGCTGGAGAGAGAACCATCGAATCATTTGTAATGAACAACTCGTACTGTTCTTCTTCTATCTGAAGCCGCGGCCCTCGTGCCGTTCTCTCTGCTCCCGATCCCCTTCCCTGCTCTTCGATCTTTGCTCTGATTCTTGTACTTCTCTATCCTATCCCCTGCTGGTTGCTAACAGATTCCACCCGACTGGGAGCTGGAATGGGTGGATGATGACGCCTAGTGATGGCATCACAGATGGCCTCCTGTGATGTCGTATCGTATCGCTATTAGTATTTCTGCTGTTTTAATAAAACTCTGAACTGTTTACTTTCATGTCAAAGAACTATGGTTTGTAATAACGAACCCTACGGGGAAATTGTTGTCAATTTGTAAGGTACTCCGGACTCTCCTTCATGGGAATTTTAATGCATACGTTCGATCCTCTCTGTGTTTTCAAGTGATTTACCGAGCGTAAACCCGGCAATACTCAACGAGATGAGTCTTTATTATCACTTAATGACCAAATGGAGTGGTTTAGGTGATAATATGGAATTGTCTCGTATGGGCTAGTCACACAACGGTTGTTGTTGCTGTATCTGCGGTGAAGGCCACAAAGAAGAAGAAGAGGAAGACCAGTCCTCCGCCTGCGGTTGAAACCCCGGAAATTCCAACGCCTCAGTCTAGGGAGGCTGAGTCGGAAGAGGAAGAGGAACACGAGGCCATCGAGGACCCTCCGGTCGTGGAGGACCCGCCTGCGAGGAGGCAGGAGAGTACCGCTGCCAAGAGGCAGTGGGAGTTGGTGTAGAAGACGTCGGAGGATGCCCTCCGTCGAGGTTTGGAGGCACAGCGGACCGCTGCTGCGGCGCAGGCAAAGATGCCTACATCGATTAGACCTCGGTTTTTTGGGACAAAACCTCACGTCCTGACCGTTATGAGGTAAAATCTTGAATACTCGATCTTTTTTCTTGTTGTCGTCGTGCTGTGTATATGTAGTTCTTGACATGTTGTTCTTGTGTAGGTCGGTCGCAGAGCTGCAGCATGACCTGGGCGCTTAGGCTTCGCCTTCCCACACGAGGTCATCTGACCCTAAGGTCGTGGTGGACTCTTTAGCTGACGACACGGGGACAGCCACCCTGGCACCGGCTGCGGGTGAAAGGAGGACAACTCCGCCGCCAGTGGCGAACCCAGGGACAGGGAGTCCCCCGCACGCCGGTGACGTGGGAGCGGGAGGTGCTGTTGGGGACATCGGAACGTCGACTTATAAGCGCATCATTGATGTGGACCCCATCAGCACAAGGCCTGCTGGGGCTGACGACAACCTGGTCAAGGACTAGGCTCAGATAGGCCAGGTGTCGGGAGGTCTGGGGACATCAGGCGCACAGGTACCTGACTCCTCTCCGACGAGCCCAAGGTTGCCACGACGAGAAATTTACTGGAATGTTACTCCTTGGCAGGATGATATCTTCGATGACAATGAGGATATGCAGGCCTTGCGGACCTGCATTGTGACGATCAACCACGCGCTGATGGTATGTTTACATACGACGTATTTTCTAACGACATATTTGTCGATGTGTAGCTGATGAGCTTGGTGTTTTGTTGACAGTCTTTGGGTGACTGGGCCAAGAGCTGGGCCAACCTGCTGAAGAATGCGGGAGAGAAGGATCAATAGATCACTGAGCCTGAGAAAGATCTCAAACAAGTCCGGGAGGCGGCAGCTGCCCAGAAGAAAAAGCTTGAGGATGAGCTCGTCGAGGAGAAGCGCAAGGCCAAGGATGCCACTACGCTATTCAATGCTTTAGTCATTGGTAAGATCAAAGTTTTGTGTTGGTAATCCTGCTTCATCAGTATAGAGGTCTTTTTTGTGAAATGCTAATCTTGATGTCTTGTAGGCTTCCACAATCGTGAGGAGGAGCTGAATAACGACCTGAAGAACATCAGGGAGAAGGTATGGGACTTGAAGGTATCGCTTCGAGAGGTCGAGGCTGGGGGCCAAGAGCTCAAGCGGGCGATGAAAGAAGCTACTGAGAGTGAGTATGTTGTATCTCAAAAGCTGGCTTATGAGAAAGGAGCTCGTCGGGACCTTGAGGTCGAATTCGAGGTTGCTTTGAAGTCGTTGCAGAATGACCAAGTGACCATTACAGGGTATGAGGTGGAGCTGAACGACCTGAAGGGCGCCGCCAAATATGCAATGGATTGCATAGCAGTACCAACTGAAGGGGAGGAGCCATAGTCTATTGTTGATCATCTTATCGACACCCCTAACAGGCTTCTGACTCTGCTGAAGGCGACAAGCTTGGCGTTCGCTACTGACGCGCTGGTGAGGGTGAAGTCACATTACCCTGACCTCGACATGGCCAAGGTCAAGGCTGGAGCTGATGTGACAAAAGACTCGAGGCCCTGGAGCTTGAAGTTCAAGATGCCACCATGGAGGTGATGGACACCCTGGACTATAAAGGCAATGATGGCGAAGAGTAGTCTTGGAGTAGGAGTTGTACCTTCCCCCTTTCTCAATCTTGTAAACAGGTCTTTTGTGGGTGAATGTTTTATTTGAACCTAAATGAAGCACTTTCCTTATGCCTGCACGAGCTTGGTAGTCTTGTGGATGACAACGTCTTGTTTCTTGTCTCGCTAACCACTACTCATGGAGAGACTGGCTTACCGACCTCCAAAGCTCACGTGGAGGCTTACGTGAGGTCGGCGCATGAGGGAGCCTAGGGCTCGGGTCTGGCGACCCTTTTTCTGACCAGGTATGCTCGCAGCCACAGGAGGCATTGTACTTCATTAGGGATGATGTCCTCGGGTCGAACGACCCTTAGGTTGGCTTTGAGCCAAGCCCCCAAGCATGTCGAGGGGGAGGAGTGGGCAAAAATCTGTGACCCTCAGGTTTTGCAACCCATGTATTGGCTTTAGCCAAGCCCCCGAGCATGTCGAGGGGGAGGGTTTGTGATATGAGAGAGGGGAAGGTAGTCCTCGGCACATAGTAGATGACTGCTTGAACTAATATTTATTCAATCTGAAAAAAGGACAAGGAAAGGAAATACATAGTTGAAATTAAAAACTATTATACAGATAGAATCGTCGTCAGTGCTCCACGTTCCAAGGGTTTGGCACTCCTTGTCCATCACCCCATTGGATGAAGGGTCCTTCCCAAGGGGCAGAGAGCTTATGCATGTCGTCGGTCTTCTGGATGCACCTGAGAACAAGGTCGCCAACGTTGAAGGAAGTTTCCCAAACGTTGCAATCGTGATAGCGTCGAAGTTGTTGATTATGACGAGCTTGTCTCATGACGGCAGCAAGCCTCTGCTCTTCGAGGCTGTCGAGGTCGACGCAGCGTGTTTGCTCGACTTCTCCTTCCTCGTAGAACAGGATGCGTGGAGCTCCAAAGGCGACGTCGGTGGGTAGTATGGCTTCTGATCCGTAGACCAGAAAGAAGGGTGAGAAGCCCGTGGCGGAGCTGACTTGAGTCCTTAGACCCCAAATCACATGTGGTGGCTCGGCTAACCACCGGGTGGCGTAGTTTGAAGCGTCGTCGTAGATACGATCCTTGAGAGCCTGAAGGACCATGCCGTTGGCTTGTTCGACCTGGCCGTTGCACCGAGGGTGGGCAACCGAGGAGTAGTAGACGTCAATAGTATTATCTTGGCAAAAATCCTAGAAGGCGGAGCCAGTGAAGGCTGTGCCCGGTCGGTAATGATCCTATTGGGCACACCGAATCGATGTGTAATGTCTCCCATGAATTTTTCCACTTCCTCCGATGTTAATTTCGCAACAGGTCAGACTTCAATCCACTTGGTGAATTTGTCGACGGCTACTAGGATGAACCTGCAGCCGCCTGGGATGGTACAAAATGGTCCCACGGAGTCGAGACCCCACATGGCGAAGGGCCATGATGGAGGAATTGTGTGCAGGGCTTGAGCTGGCAGGTGCTTCTTGATGGATAAAAGATGTATCCCTCTACGATCTGCAAGCGTACGGACCCCACACCTTTTTCACCACGGGATTCCCAAGGTTCTTGTCAATCCGCGGAGCAAGGGGATTACAAGCGTTCGATCTACCTTCACACTCTAGCTACTCAAACCTCTAACTACGATTAAACTAGAAAACAACTAAACTACACTAGAGAGAATGATCAAGATATCAAGATAAAAGACACTCGCCCATGGGTCTACGATACTAGATCATGCAATCGCTAAAAGACATGAAAACCAATCTAATCTATCGAGGTTTGTGACCACGGTTTCGCCCTTTCCCTCCTCTCATACTGTCACTACGCGAAGGTATTCATGACTAGACCTATGATAGACACGGCGTATTGAATGGATCCAAGGAAGCATTGGAGCTCATACTTCCTTTACGGCATGGTAGCTAACCTTAAGCATTAAACTATATTCAACACAAGATGATAGATAGATAATCCGACAAAGTGCGATTACATCTCAAGATCGATTACAACCCATGGACGAATAAGGAGATTACCCCATCAAGGTGCTAGACATAGCACCGTTGATCATGGTTTCCCTTCTGACGGTGTCTTCCTTCTTCTCCACTTGTGGGTGCTTCCTTCGAGGTGGACGATCTCCCTCCGGAGATCTCCCTCCTCTCTCTCTAGCTTGTGGATGGCCTCCTGGTGCGAATGGCTCTCCCCCTGTCGAATGGCGGTGCCTCCAGGGTTTTAGGGTTGAAGATCCTTCGGGTGCAAGGAAAGGGGGGCCGAACCGACCCCCGGAGTGGGCTGGGCCGGCTGGCCTGGGCCGACCGGCCCAGGCCCATCTTGGCCCGGTTCGATCGCCCCTTCGCTCCCGTGGGTCCTCAGGTGATTATGCACTTTGCCCCCTCCACTTGCATGATTTTGACGATGTCATCCTCGCGTCCAAGATGGAGGTTCTCCGCGCATGAAGTTCGGTCTTTTACGCTTCAATCCCCGGGGGTGTTCCTCGTAGCACTTCGGTCCTTGCCACCATTGGAAGTGATTTCATCAAGCTCATGAACACGAACAAGACTCTGTAAATGCTCCTTTGAACTTGTTGCGAATCCTTCCTTTATGTCCATGTTTTCCTACATAAACACAACACTTCCAAATGCATGCACATAGATGAACTTGTTATATGATTAGTGTGCCTAGTGGCAGGTTAGTTCCATAAACAAATCCAAACAAAAGTGTAATGAACATGCTTGGTGTACCAAAATACACCGTCAACAGTGCTGCTGTTTGGCAAAGAATTGGCATCCTTTGCACCTCTTTATGAGGTCTTTAGCGTCGGTCATGGCCGTGGGCCAGTAGAATCTAGATCGGTACGCCTTGCTGACCAAGTTGGCTGATGCTGCATGGCAGCCACACTCTCCGCTGTGAATCTCAGCCAGGAGCTGCAGACCTTCTGATCGTAGGATGCATTTCATCAAGACGCCAGTGGAGGCAGCTTTTCTGTATAGGTCGGTACCAATCACGACATAGTTGGCACTTCGTTTTGTGATACGCTCGCATTCTGCTTTGTCGTCTGGGACGAGCTAGTCAAGTACGAAGTCTATGAAAGGCTTGCGCCAATCATCTTCTTTTTCTAACATCAACACGTTGCGGGGAGGTGCTCGAGCTTGGTCGTGTTGAGGTGCTTCTGGGTTGTCTGGGTCCAGGAGCTTGATTGAAGGCTTGCGTAGGTCTTTGACAAACACACCTGCTGGGACTAGAGCTCATTGAGAGCCTAATTTGGAAAGTACGTCGGTGGCCATGTCGTTGTTTCGTGGGACGTGCTGAAACTCAATCCCTTCGAAGTGGCCTTCGAGTTTACAAATCTTAGCACAATAGGCATCCATCGTGTCCTTGACGCAGTCCCACTCCTTGTTGACTTGCTCGATGATGACTTTGGAATCGCTGAAAGCTAGTAGTTGATTGATTCCAAGGGACATTACTATACAGAGTCCGTGAATCAGGGCTTCCTATTCTGCTCCGTTGTTGGAGGCCTTGTAGTGAATCTGCAGGACGTACTTGAGCTGTTCCCCCTGAGGAGAGATGAGTAATACGCCTGCGCCTGCTCCTTCGAGGTTGAGTGCACCGTCAAAATACATTATCCAGTGTGCAGGCCACTCCTTGGAAGGGGGCATCTGGATTTCTGTCCACTTATATATGAAGTCTGTGAGGATCTGTGACTTGATTGCTTGCCAAGGGCAAAACTCGATTTCGAACTCTCCAAGCTCGACTGACCACTTGACGATGCGGTCGTTGGCATCGCGGTTGCGGATGATCTCTCCTAGTGTGAACGATGATGGGACCATAATCTTGTGAGCTTGGAAGTAGTGACGAAGCTTTCTCAACGCGATCAGTAACGCATAGAGAAGCTTATGAGGCTGTGTATAACATATCTTAGTGTCGGCCAGGACCTCGCTTACGTAATACACAGGTCATTGAACAGGGTAGGCCTGCCCTTCTTCTTCTCGTTCAGCGACGAGGACTGTACTGACCACATTGGTGGTGGCAGAGATGTAGAGGAGGAGCTTTTCCTTCGGGACTGGTGGAGTCATGATGGGTGCGTCGTCAAGGATTCTTTGAGAGCTTCAAATGTTTTTTGGGCCTCGTCATCCCACACAAACTTGTCTGCCTTCTTCAATAGCTTCAAGAAGGGTAAGCTTTTCTCGCCGAGCTTTCTGATGAAACGACCTAGAGCCGCCATCATTCATGTGAGCTTCATGACATCTTTCTTGTTGGATGGCTTGGCTATCTTGCGTATAGCGTCGACCTTTGTAGGGTTCGCTTCAATGCCTCGGTGCCCAACCATAAAGCCCAGGAGCAATCCGGAAGGCACACCGAATACACACTTGGTTGGGTTGAGCTTCCATTGGAACTCTCGTAGATTGGCGAAGGTTCCATTGAGGTCGGATGAGCTGATCTTCCACGGTAGTCTTGATGACTACATCGTCTATGTAGGCTTCAATGTTCTTCCCGATCTGTGACGCCAGGCACTTCTGAATTGCCTTCTGATATGTTGCTCCAGCGTTTTCAGACCAAAGATCATGACCTTGTAGCAGTAGATGTCGTGAGGCGTTATGAACGCCGTTTTGTCTTTGTCGTCTGGATGCATGGCTATCTGGTGATATCCTAAATGGCAGTCAAGGAAATAGAGTAGGACGTTACCAGCCATGGAGTCCACGACCTGATCGATGCGAGGAAGAGGGAAGGGATCCTTCGGGCAGTGCTTGTTGAGATCGGTGTAATCGATACACATCCTCAATCCACCAGTTTTCTTTGGTACAAGGACCGGGTTTGCGAGCCAAACTAGGTGTTTACATTCTCTGATAAACCCTGCAGCTAAGAGCTTACAGACTTCTACTTCTATGGCTTGTTTTCTATCTTTCGCAAATCGCCGGAGCTTTTGCTTGATAGGTCATGCAGTCTTGTTTACTTCAAGTGCGTGCTCAGCCAGCTCCCTGGGGACACCGGGCAAGTCGGACGGACTCCATGCGAAGATGTCAGCGTTGTCCCTAAAGAAACTGGTGAGCGTGAGTTCCTATTTGGGGTCGAGGTTGGCTCCGATGACGACTTGGATGCATCGGGCAGGCCGAGGCAAACCTTCTTGACAGCTGGACTTGGGTCCAAGGCTGTGCTAGTGTGCTTCTACTCTGGCACCTCTAGGGTGGTTTGGTCGATCTTGGCTACCTAGGCAACCATGACCGTTGTTGCTGCTTTGACTGCGGAGTCTTTGGAGAGCTCGACGGTGGCGCTTTCGCAATTGTAGGAGACCATGATGTCTCCGAGGACGGAGAGGATTCCGTTGGGCGCCGACATCTTCATGATGAGATAGGTATGATGAGGTATGGCCATGAACTTGGCGAGCATAGGTCGGCCGAGGATGGTGTGGTAAGAGGAGCGGAAGTCCGCGACCTCGAACGTCAAGTATTCTGTGCGGAAATTCTCCTTTGTGCCGAAGGTGACCGGTAGGCATACACGACCTATGGGGTACGCAGCCTTACCGGGCACGACCCCGTAGAAGGGCTCATCATAGGCGGTCATCTTGTTGAAGTCGAAGTCCATCTTGCGTAGCGTCTTTGTGAAGATGGTGTTCAAGCTGCTGCCCCGTCGATGAGGGTCTTAGGCAGGAAGGCTCCATCAACTATAGGGTTAACGACCAGCGGGTAGGTCCCGAGGTCAGGGATGTGGACCCAATGATCTTTCCTGGAGAAAGTGATTGGGAACTCAGACCAACGTTGAGGTTGCGGAGTTTCAGTGTTGACATGCCCGATCTCCCTTGCGTTTGATCGGAGCTGTCTGCTGCTTTTGCTTGCTTGGCGACCGCCGACGATGAAGTTGATCTCTCGGTTGGCTGACTAGAACGCACCATTGGGGTTGCCCCCTTTAGGTGGTGGCGGTGGAGACCGCTCCTTACGGTTGTTGTCGTGGCGGTTGTGGTCGTCTTGGCGACGTCGGTCATCACGTCGGTCATCTTGGCGGTCACTGCACTGGTCATCACGGCGATCACCTTTGTGGTCGTCACGCCAGTCGTTGCGGTCGTTGTGACTATGGTCGTCGCGTCTGTCATCGCGGCGGTAGTTGCGGCGATAATCACGTCGATCCCTGTCGTCGTTGCGATGATAGGGCCTGCGGTCGCGGTAATCACGTCGATCAGGTCGACGGTTATGATTGTCAAAGCGCTGATCAGTATTCTGGTCATCGTTGTTGCTTCTCTTGGTCTTCTTGGAGTTGGAAGGTACTCCATGGGCATGCTTCAGCTGCTCGCACTCCCTCATGGTATGTTTGGCGTCAGGGTGGAACTAGCATTAGCCGTCCATGAACATGTTAAAGTCACCTTCGAGGAAGGTGGAAGGCCTTGGTGGATTTGTCATGTAAGCTTCGCTAGATCGCTTGCACGACCTGTTTCCTCTGTCGTCGTGATCTTCACTGTTGAAGTCGTGCATCACCACGTCTTGAGTGTCGGCTAACTTGTTGATGTAGGCCATGAGGTCGGCGATGGTATGTGTGTTAGCTTCATGAATCTTCTTGAAGAGCTTGATGTTGGTGATCCCTTTCTTGTAATAGGCGATGACATCGTCGTCTTTAACACCCGCAAGGGTGTTGCGGTTTTCGAAGTAGCGGTTGGTGTACTCCCGGAGAGTTTCATCGCGTCTCATCCGTACTCTAGCGAGGTGGTGAGTGTTACTACAGCGATAATAGGTCGCCTAGTAGTTTGTTGTGAAGAGGCGAGACAATGTTGCCCGGGAGGTGATGCACTCTGCTGGGAGATTGTCGAGCCACAAGAGTGGTGCCTTGCCCATCACAAGGGGGAAGTATCCCGCCATGTGGTCTCCGTTGCCTCTAGAGGCGCGTGTTGCGATGTTGTACATCTTGAGCCATATGCTTGGGTCGGAGCGTCCGTCATACTTCTCAATGGCTGGCTTAAAATCCTTGGGGTATCTGATCGTTTGGAGACGTCGTGAGAACACAAGGAAGTTGTTGACTGCTCCCCGGCTTGCTGATGGGGCATAAGCCGTTGGATGACGTAGAGATCAATGGGAGGGTCGTTGTCTTGGTCGTACCGGGCACGTCGTAGGCGTTCTTGGTCGTGCATGTGCCACAGCTCTGTTGCTTGGATAGGGTTGTTGGCATCAAGGGTGTCGGGGACCCCATGGTCGCGGTCGTAGTTAGCATGTTGTGTTATCTCCACTTCATCTCTTATGTGTTCACGTTGGCTTCCTTCTGGGTGGTTAGCCTCCATTGGCGGTGGTTGAGCTCCTGCATTTTTCCTCGGATTGGAAGCGGTGTTCCTCTGGATGTTGGCAGCGTTAGCTGCGTTGTTGGCGACGTTGTCGGCGGTGTTGGTAGCGGCGTTGGCCGGAGCATTAGCTGCAGGGTTAGCTGGAGCATTAACTGCAGCATTGGCTGGAGCATTAGCTGCAACATTGGCAGAGGGATTGACCAGCTACATTAATTCATTTTCACCTCGTCCCTCTTCAGCCACTGGCTCAAGGGGACCGTGACTACAGCGTCGTTGGCGAGGATGTTCTGACCTGCTCCTGGACCTCTTTCTTCGATCTGGGCGGCGGCGACATGGACATTAGCTTGAAGCCGTCGCACTGCAGGAGAATCTTCGAGGTGGTTTAGGGCGGTGAGAGTGGCCCCTAAGTTGGTTTGTGGAGAGTTGTAGACTTCAAGGCCATCTCGCTCAAAGTCCCCCAGGAGGTCTCTGGCGCGCAGGCGATTTGCACGAGGTTGATTTTCTTGTTGTTGTTGTTGAGGGCACCTGGTGGCGCGGGTACTTGCTGCCCGACGTTGTCGTTGACTTGCCCGGTGTTGACTGGTTGTTGACCTGGTTCCTGACCTGCTGCTGGAACAACAGCAGCAAGATCTTGTTGCCGATGGACAGCTCTAGTGGCGTTGGCGTTTTCGCGCTCCTGGCGTTGTTCATCTGTTTCTCCATCTTGAGGTGGTATGTCTGTAGAGACGACCAAGATCTCGCGATCTAGGGTCTCGAGCTCTTCTCCCAAATAGTTCGAGGAAATAGTTGTCGGGCGATCTGAAACGCGAGATGGTCCGAAGACAGCTCTCGGTTCATCTGGCCGCGATGGGCCGCAGTGAGAGGTCGACGAAGCTTCTTGAGGCCACGACACTGGCGAGCCGTGTGTTTGGGATTCTTGTGGATAGGGCAGGGCTCGTCGAGGTGACTCCTGCGGCTTCCACGATCTTGGGTCTTTGGTCCAGATTCGATCTGGATCTTGCGCTTAATGTAGCGTTGTGACGCCCCAGGTTTTCAGCCGGAGTTATTAACCCTAATGAGCAGGTCAACTGTGTTGACCTTGGTCAAACGACAGTCAACCTGGGCCATCACCTCGAAAACATCACCGACAAACACTAATGACCCCTTTGGTCAACCTTTGTTCAAACCCTAGTCCAAAACCCCTTGAACACCCTTGGACCCACCAGTATCGCCCGGAACTATTGCCGCGTTCTCCGAATTTCACCTAAACACTTCAAAATCTCCCAATGTAAAAGTTGTGTATTTTGTCGAGGGACACAACTTTCATGTTGAGTGGCATTTGAGATTTGAAGCCTAATTAGGTGAAAAATGCAAGTCAACGCCAGAGTCACTATTCATTAGCGCCTAGAAATCAGTGATCTTGGCATGCAAATTGTGCAAAAATGGTGGAGAAAAAGACCCAACGCCCTTTGCAAAAGTTGTAGAGGAATACGAGATCTACAACTTTCCTATTATCCATTTGGTCCACCTCTGTAGCGAAATCTCAAGTTTGGACAATTCTAACAGGGCAAGGCTGATTTCAAAAACAGGTCAGAGTGCCGCGCGCGCGACGTCGCCGCGCTGCTCTTGCCCGGCTGCGTCGGCGCGATGCCGTACCAGCCATACATGCACGCCGAGGCCGGCCCGCGCCCTACAAACTGTGCGCCATGCTCCTTGGTTCTAGTCCATGACGTCGGTGGTCTCGGGCCAGGCCACGCGGTGTTTCCCTATCGGTCGGACGGTGGGAACCGCCTTGCGCCATTGGTGGATGGACGCCGCACGTCGCCGCCCCTTCTGCCGTACTCCGGCCATGCCGCGGCCCACGCCGCAGCTTGGTTGCCTTCGCGCGCAAGGAACCACCCCCCCACCTCCTTGTGCTCGTCTTTAAAAGCCGCAGTCTCCTTCATCGCGCGAGTTCCCGAGCTGCCTCCGCCCGCCATTACCACCCCGCGTCGAACCCTCCCCTCGGCTTACGACCTGAGCCTGAGGACCCTGTAGCCGCTTCTCTAGCACCACTAGAACCTCCCTGTGCCACGCCATGGCTAGTGCAGTCCACACCCGCGCAGGAGTCAAGTCTGCAGTGGTCACCGCCACCGGCTTGGACCCGCCCCAGTGAGTTCCAGGTGCCGGCCATTCTCGTAGCCGACCGTCTGTTCAAACCTCCTCTCTAGGACCCCCCTAAGCCTCTCGCTTTGCTTGTTTTCCAGCGCCACTCGTCGGTTCACCGGAGATGAAGTTCCAGCGGCCGCCGCTGTCGTTCAACGCCGAGCCCCCACGCCGGAGCATCCCCTGCCCTCCAATCAGCACCCAATAGACCCTAGGTGAGCTCAATCGCGCGGGTGTGCCGTTTGTTGCCCCTTCCCGGCCCCACATCGCCGGCGGCGAGATCGCCCCGCCGCCGGAGGGCACGGATGTGAAGGATCTTGTCCTTGAGGGCCTTTTTGTTAGAGCTGAGGGCCTTCATGTGAAAATCCAAAGTTCCAGGGACTTCTTCGTGAATAGATTCTATACCTTTTTAGAGTTCTGACCAGTGACTTGTAAATTCCATATAAAATCGTAGAAAACTCCAAAAATTGCAAATCTAGTTTTGTTGTTCTCTATGTGACTAGACCTACAACTTTTACAAAGCATGTATATACTTTTGAGCTTTAGGTTTTGCATGAAAAATAGAAAACCATTTTACCTAGATCTGTGATTCTGTAAAATCCATGCATGGTCATGAGCTAAATTTTGGATATGTTGTAGATACTAGCATGTGTAGGTCATGTGCCAAACATTTCACAATGTTACTTAAGGAATCTTGTTATATGATTTATCTTGTGTTATTGACAAATCTATCTAGATGAATTTTATAGCTTAAAATACAGTTACTTTTGAGCCCAACTTCTGGCTATTGTCTTTTTATGCTAAAAAGCACCTCTGGTGATTTTACCATGATTCTACCGTTGATAGAAATATTATTTCCTAATTTATGCTTGTTTTTAATCATAAATGTGTAGATTAAGATCTATAAAGGCTATAGATGTGTTTGTTGGTTTCCTAGACTTGTTTTGGACCAGAGAAACAGTGAGAGAAAGTTTAGGTTTAGAAGTGCTTTATTTATTTTTATATGCATTTTATCTTGTTTGTGGTAAATAGAAATGCTATATTTGATATATTTATTTTATTGCTTAAGCAAGTGTGCATGTGTGAGCAGTGGCTTGCTTTAGACTTAATGAGCTCAATGAGTAACCCACTTGGTATTTTATGATTTGTTTTGTTGAATAAAGTGAAAAAACCTTTGTAGGTGGAATATTGAAATTAATTGGGAAAATCACAAATCTCACCTAAGGACTTTGTGTTGGTGTGGTAAAACTTGCTAACTAGTTTATAACCAACCCCTAGCTATTTTGTGAGAATCAAATTAATTTATTTGTATATATATGTACACAGTCACTATTAAAAAGTCTAGATAATAAAATATTGCATATTGTTCCTTTATAGGAAGAGTATGCTGAATGTATTGTTATCTAGGTGAATGTGGTCAGCCATGCACCCCATGGTTGTCATGTGTGGGTTGGTAATTAATTAAACCAAATTGCCACTTAAGACTTGCATTTGCATCGTCCGTGTAGAAGTTCCGACGGTAGCTACACACTCGTGCCAGTGGACGTGAACGAGGGAGCAGGAGGAGACGTGCACTACGTCACCATGGAGCAAGACCCGGACCAAAGTCTGGAAGTTTGTGTAACTTCTTGTGCCAATAAAGGCAAGCCCCGACTTATCATTAATCCATGTTTTCTTTAAAATTATGCAACTATCCTTGTTATTCTATGTTCATTTACGTTCAGGAGTTGAATGAAACCCTAGTTGCATGATCCCTAAGTGCCTATGTTCTTTTACTAGTATGCTAGGTCATTAGATGCTATGCTCTAAGGACCCGGTAAAAGTCGAGTGATGTTTGTCACTCGCGAGAATAGGATTTCCTTTTTGGAATCACCCTATTTATAAATGGATTGCTCATGTAGTAAGAGCATGGGATTTGGGCTCCGGTCCAGTGGCTTCGTGGGCTAAGCTTTTGAACGTACTAAGCACTTGTCGGGAATGGGGCCGGTAAGCCTAGTACCTTAATGAGACGGCACGAGATTTTACTACTACTACTCTCGATTCATCTCCTGCCCGGCTTGCAACTGGGAGGAGGGTATATGTGTGAGGCTGGGTGTACTAGGTGGGGCATGCCAGATAGCCTTGTACCCAGGACTGTAAGCTATTATCCCAACCCGAGGGTTTTTGGGAACCGTTTGGTCAGTGTCGGCTTTGTTGGGGCACCGCTCTGTGTGTTTAGGTCTACCTTGCAAGGTTTTTGAATCAATCGATTGTCAGCCTCTCACCGTTATCCGAGACTGCTTAATCAACTGGCCATGATATCCCATAATGATGGAACTATGTGAATTCTTCTTTGTGAATTAATTGTATTGTACAATTCTTGATTGTATTAGTTGCTCATTATAGTAATGATAATCTCACTAGAATCTGAGCTAAAATATTGAAAGTAAGGATCCATGATCCTAGTTGCTTTCTGGCAGAACAAACCCCCAGCCAAAAGCCCTACATGTCTAGAGGTAACTTTTGTCGGGTAAGTCTTGCTGAGTATTAGTATACTCATCCTTGCTAATTGTTATTTTCAAGTGAAGTTGTTTGGCCTGGTGAGATTCCACCCTGCTAGGAGCTGGAATGGCTGGATGATGACGCTGAGTAATGGCATCACGGATGGCCTCCTGTGATGTCGTATCGTATCGTTATTAGTACTTCCGCTGTTCTAATAAAACTTTGAACCTTCTACTTTTATGTCAAGAACTATGATTTGTAATAATGGACCCTACGAGGAGATTGGTATTAATTTGTAAGGCACTCTGGACTCTCTTTCGTGGGAGTTTAATGCATATGTTCGATCCTCTCTGTGTTTTCAAGTGATTTACCGGGTGTAAACCCGGCAACACTCAACGGGATGATTCATTATTATCGCTTAATGACCAAATGGATTGGTTTAGGCGATAGTACGGAATTATCTCGGATGGGGTTGTCACAGTTGGTATCAGAGCATCCGTATGCATCGGAGGGATTAGATTAATTTCTAATCACATGAATTATAATAAAATTTTCCGAGATTGATTGGATTTTAAAAATCCGTTGGATCGTTAAGGAATGATCTAGATCGAGAGGCCCTAGAGGGAATTTTGGGTTCTTTAAGCTGGCATAAGAATCTATGGGTTATTTTGCTAACTTCCAGCACTTTACTTTATGTCAGACTTACTTTCTTGCACAACAAAACTAGATGAGCCACGTGTTTTATACGTGTGCTGTTACGCATCACGGGAATTGCGAGGGTTGATGGAGTGATCTGTTCAACGGATCCCATCTTCTCGTCTGGTCGCCACGTGTTTTATACGTGTGCTTTCCGTATGAAGTCATACGAATGATGACATGCTCTATTCAAGATGAACATGTCATGGTTGTGATGTCGCCACGTTTTTCCATACGTGTGCATTCCGCATGTCGAATATGCGAGGCAAGGATACACTCCATTCGAACGGAGGGTGTCTGAGGTTGGACGCTGTCCATGTAGCGGCTTGACGCATGGATACCATTTCTATAGTGAACGGTAATGTATGTGGATGCTTCCGTGACGTGCTGGCATGGGAGGTTCGTTTTCTGCAAGTACACTAACAACGTTCGTAAGTCGTTAAGTGTGAATCGAGTAGCTCCGACTAGTTATTATAAGGAGAGCCGATTATGAGCATTGCCACCAGCACTAAACTACGTCTTTTTGGATCCATGTGTGTGAGGTCATTTAAGACGTGTGCATTCATGATTAAAATCTTGTTGAATCTAAAAATTGATTATTGCTTGTTGGAGTAATTTTTCCTGGGGTAATTGCTTGATCTTAGACAAGGGTTCCTCTCTTTTGATCTTTGGCGGATTTCTGGCAGATTCTGTTGCTGTCATTTCTCAATTTTTAGAGCCAAATCTGTAAGGAATTGGACTAGACATCCTTCAGAAAAGTTGTTTCTTATCAAATCTAGCATCTACTGTGAATTTCTCATGATTTTAGGAATTTTCTATCAGGAGTTATGCTCAGTTTAGTAAGTCTTTGTCCTGCTGTTTTTCTGGGAGACCTTCATCTGAAAATGGAATTTTTCGAGCATGCTCCAATCCAATCTGGATCAACCTTTGAATACCAAAAGGGTGTATCATAATCTCACTGAGTTTCTACCAAAATTTGGTAATTTTGGGGTTATAGCTTCAGAGTTATGAATTTCTGATTCACAACCTCCGAACTTACGCCATGATTGTATGCGTACTCGTTTCGAGTTCCGGCATATCTTTGCACCTTGTGCTAATGGCTGCCCTAAAATTCACCTACGTAAGGATCAAATGTACCCCCTGTTACTCACTGGAATCTTGTGAAAAGTTTGAAACTTTTAAGAATGGTCTGTGTATGCGACTCTCTTTTATGGCTGTGAAAACCTATCCTTGTGTAAGTGGTTGCATTTGGTTCTGACATTTGTCATTTATTCCAGATGTCTGCCTCTGGATCCATAACCGTTGAAGCGCAGGCATGGACTCACTTGAACTGCCTCAAGGAGGGTGGCTTTCCTGCACTTTTGTGGGACACCCTAAAGGACTTTGGGTACACCGCGTATCCAGAGTACGCGGCACGTGAGCTCATGAACACAAGCCAACTGCTTCGTTGGGAAGTGAAGGTGAAGATCCCCGTGTGCTCGACGGAGCCTACTTGGGAAGAGTGGGAGGTGAAGGCACAAGGGTTGAACTTGGCTGACACCGTGCAAAAGGCTGCTTTGGAAGCACTCACAACTTCTTGTGAGAAGCACGCTGATTTGGCAGCTAGCACTGCAGCCAGGTGATTCCTTTACCTAAGCAACATTCCGGACATGGGATCGAGAGCGCAACTTTTCTTTTCGCTCAGGACAATCACCATAGTCCTGAACTTGTCACCTCAAGCCGTTTCTCCAAAGCTATGTTTGACACCTGTCAAGTGATGGTTGGAGAAAGCATGATCTATAGACACCAAGTTTATAGACAACAAGTTAATGGTGCAGAAGCTATCACCCAAGAGTTGAAGGTAGCTCAAGCAATGATATCCCGTCTTAAGAAGAAAAGACGCAAGGATAAAGCAACAATACAAGAATTGAGTGAAGTCATTCATGAGCAGAATTTTTTGTTGCAGCATAATGATCAATATATGCTTGACTTAGAGAATCAACTAGAAGCTGTAGCAGCTCCATCTCCTGAACCCGAAGAGGAAGAAGATCCCGAGGAGATCCAGGGAGAATCCGGAGTGGAGTTTGGACCTTCTTCACCTTAAGTGAACCTAGGCTAGATGGCTATCTAGCTGATGTTGAGTATGCTTTCAATAAAGTAATGTGTTGTAGGAGTGTTGTTGTAGCTTGGATCTTGTAATGACGTTGGTTGTGATCCACTTGGACCATGTGTTGAATATCAAGTTGTGCTAAATGTTGTGGAGATCATGCTCACCAAATTTTATCATGTTTGCATATATGTACCGAGAGTTATGGTAATTTTGTGCGCCTCGGCCTCCGGCAAAGACAGCTAGGTAGAACCTCGGTGACAGAATTTTTCGGGCATGATAATGTTGGAATTGGACCCGGAGTTGAATAGAAACTTGGTAGCTTATGGAATCCTACACCCACTGCCCAAAAATGAGAATTTTTAGGTGTATAAGCAAGGATTTGTGAATTTTATGCTTATGACCGCTGTGTTGTCCGATTCAGAAAGTTTGCCATGAATGAGTTTTCATCGTGCATATTCTACTTGTTAATTTATGTGAGCAAGCTTATGAATATGTGTTTAATGAGAACTCAACTTTTCAGATGGTCAGGTCGACACGTAGCACCCCCAACAGTTTTGACACGTCGGGTAGTGGTGATCTACCACAGCCACCGCCCATGACGCCGGTGGAGACTTTCATGGCCACCCAAACCGGAGTGTTGCGCCAGATTTTGCAGACGCAACATCAAATCGCCCAACAGATGCAATAGAGACCTCCAATGGGATCCAATCATGATGGACCGCAAATGGTTACCACCTATTCCTAGTTTATCGGGATGAAGCCCCCAACTTTCACTAAAGCAGAAGAGCCTCTTGATGCTGACGCATGGGTTATGGCCATTGAGGCAAAATTTTCTGCATTTGTCCTACCTTGTTCTGAGGAGCGCAAGGCTAGCTTTGCAACCTTGCAGCTTTGTGGAGAAGCTTTAATGTGGTGGGAGCACTTTAAGTCTATGCAACCTGCTGGACATGAAATTACTTGGACTGAATTCAAGAAAGCTTTCAAGGATCACCACATCCCAAAAGGACTCATGGTTAGAAAAATGAAAGAGTCGCTTTCTCTTAAGCAAGGTGATGACACTATGTATCAGTACGCACAGATGTTTAACAACCTCTGCCAGTATGGAGAACATCACGTGGACACCGATGCCAAAAAGATAGAACGTTTCTGTGATGGTCTTAAGAGTGAATTGTATGAAAGGCTAAACCTAATAGAGCCCAACAGTTATCATGAGTTAGTGAACAAATCTATCTCTAAAGAGGATGCCATGATGAAGGTACAGAAGGAGAAGAAGAGACCAAATGATTTTGTTTTGGGAGATGGATCAGGCAAGAAATTCCGTTTCGTTAAGAAGAATGCGCATGGTTCTTCCTAATCATCCGTATCAGGCCATTGGAGAGTGACTCCGTCCCAGCATAAGCCTTCGGGAAAATTTCAGTACCGTCAGGCCCAGCCACAAGTCTCCAAGCCAAAGGAACTTCCACCCTGCATTTGCTACAATTGTAGGCAACCAGGGCATTATGCCAATGAGTGCCCAAACCCTAGGAAGAACAAGCCCGAGCAGCAAAATTAGAACCCCAGAGTAGCTAAGGGCAATCGTGACAAGAAGCCCACGATTCAAGTGAAGCAAGGCCAACTTAACTTCACGGGTAACTTTCTATCCAAGAGAATTCCTCCTTACTATGGACTTCTGATGATGGAACTTTGCTCCATCCTTATATCCTAGTTGCTTCTCAAGAGTAAATTCAGGAATCTTGGTGAACAAATCTGGCAAACATTTGTTTACTAGCCTTCCCTTTCTTCATAAAAATCTCTTTGGTAATCCCTTTCTCAACTTGGTCTTTCCGCCTAATCTCCAAGCTTTCTTAGATTCACATCAATCAACCGGCTAGGTTGAAGGATGTCACACCCGATTTTCTGAAGAAAACCAAGTGCATCTCATATGTGCGCCAGGATCAAGTTTACACACATATGATAGACGTCATGAGTGAAATATCAATAAACAGTAATAAAAATCGTACAAGAGTTAAACCATTACATTATCTCTTTATTACACTCAGACGTTAGATTCGAAGGTCTTTACAACGATCAAACGTTAACTATGAAGACGCAACTCCATCTTCATCTTCCACAGGCACATGACTGGGGGCACACAAGCCTCAGAACTCCTCGTAGTCGCTGAAGTACTCTCCTCCAGTGTTCTCCTCTGAACAGCGGGTAAGCAAGGGTGAGCACACTTATGGTTGGAGCTCAGCAAGTGGGGGAAAGATGCAAGGCCATCAAGGATAGGCTAAGAGTTTTGCTGCGGTTAGCATTTTAATGTTGGTCAAATTTTATCAGCAAGCACCTAATTACTAGGTGTAAGTTTATACCAACCCACTTAAGCATTTAGGAAAGCATCTTCTCTCAAAGACCCATAAGAAACCACAATTTAATTCCATCTTCAAGTTTATTAATCATGTGAGGGTCCAGGCCACTCTTGACCGTGAGCACGGCTGATCAATCAGTTTTACACTCGCAGAGGTTGTACACTTTACCCACAGTTCGTGTTCCCCATGTTGCCCGGGTTGATCAGACCCTTAAACACTTCCGAGGTGAGTGGCTAGGGGTCCACTACGAAGCCTTTACAAAGGAAAGAAGAGAAACCAACAGCCCGCAACAGTTACAGCAGCGGAGCGGACCATAACCCTCCCTAATGGTCAGCACCTTAGCCAAGGCTGCTACCCCAAAAGAACCGGGCTATACCCCTTCAACTCCGGCCCCCTGTGCCCCTCTCGGAAAAGAGCTATCAGCTAACCCACTCTCCTAATTAATCGGCTAAGCCAGAGCCATATGGACTATGGTTGCACTGTTTTCCTGGGTGGTTCTCCATGTTTCGATTAAACCATATGATCTTGTTATTAACCATAAGCACACACATACATGTATATCATCCAAGCTATCATGATCAACATTCATCATATTGCATAGGATTCATTTTAACCATCCCAAGTTATAGCAACTAAGCATTTCTACCCAAAACATTTGTTTAAAAAGGGTTGTCCAAGGTAATGAAGGTAAAAGTCTAGTCATGTCCTTAAAAAGGTGATTTCCCATCAAGTTTATGCAATACAACATTTAAAAGTAAACTTAGTTATCATGCAAGTTGTGTGGGACAAAATAGAATATGCAGGGGGAGAAGTCCACTTGCCTTCCTTGCTTAAACACTGGGGTTCCTCTTCTTCAAACACTTGCTCTTGATCCGCTTCACTGGTTGCTCACTTGAAACTGGCACGGTGTCTACGAGCACACAAGAAAGCATACAATAAACAAAACAATACACCAAGCAAAGGTAAACTGATCTGACATAAGAAACAGATAACAAGGTAGCTTTAAAGAAAGGTGGCTAGGAAAGATTAGGTGTAAGAACATAGTTGATTCACCAAGAGAGAACAAGGGTTGGCTCTAGGAAAGCGAACACGAAGCACTAGGAACTATCTGAAGATTTGGATGATCATAAACAAGAGCTAGCTATGTGCTTGGTATATTTTAATTTAATAAAGATCATATGCATAGGTTATTTCAAAGAAATACCCTATTTATAATTAAGCAAGTTATATTTGTATTTAAAAGACGATGTAAGCCTACTTCAATTTTATTTATAAATATCCAAGTTTAACTTATACAAATTAAACATTTAATTTAAAAGAAATATGTAAAAGCATCTAAGCGCTTCTCTTTATATTTCGAGTTATTCTAATCAAATTATAACTTAAAAACACATTTATATTCATATTAATCAAATTAACAATTTAATTAAGAAAACTCGAGATAAACCTATATTGCTTTTATATAGGAAGCAAATTGCATAATCATTAATCAAATTAAGTTTGATTATAAAAACCGAGGTACACATCTAATTGGCTTTTAATTATAAGAAATATTTAACTAATATTAAGCATATTAACTTTCTTATGAAAACACGTGTTGAACTCTAACTAGGTTTTAATTAGAAAAGCATGCATAATAAGATTTAATCATATTAATCATTTAAATAAATTATAAAAAAGGAACATGTACAACATTGGTCCTATCACGTAGTTTTAGTTGATATGAGCCTAACGCAACTTGAAACGGTGGAAACAGAGCTAAAACGCACAAGATACGGCCAAAACAAGGTTCTAAAACTGACAGGCTTGAAAAGACGGTCGCGTGGACACCAAGAACGCTTAAAACGGATAAAAGACGGAAAAGATATGGCTAAAACAAGGTTCAGGGGTTTTTCTGTGAAGAAACAGGGCTTCCAGAGGCTTAACTTCAAGAAACCAGGGCTAAAACATAATTATACATATAAACAGAGGGGTTTATATGCAAACAAGAGTGAAAAGGACCTCTGGTGGAAGAATCTAGGAAGTTCAGGGGCTAGATCATAAAAACAGGGACCTATTCGTAAGGATCTTTGATGGTGGAAGGACCGGCATGCAAAAAGGAAAAACTCAGGGGCTAAAGCGCAAAACGGCGGCTGACGCGCGGGGGAGCGCTGACGCGGCGCCACGCGGCGCATGCTGGTTGGCCAAGAGGATGACGTGGCTGGCGACGTGGCCGTGGACCGCGCCGTAGACGTGGTCTACGAGTCCATGGTGGACCAGCCACTTAAATCGAACTGGTATGCGATCTTGACCGTCCATCACAGATCGCACGGTCCTGGTGATCTGCAAGCGAGCACGCGGCGGCGGTGACGCCGGAGACAGGGGTATGCGGCGGCGCGCGGCGGCGCTTCGCCGCGTGAGCTCCGGAGTGAGCTTCCGCCACCGTTTCGTGCACGTGTGGGTGCAACACGCGACGGAGAAGCTTGCGCACGCATCTAGGGGTTCGGGGAGAGGAGCTCGGGCATCCACGCCGCCCGGCGCCGGAAGGGGGGCGGAACCGCCGCTCCGGCGAGCCCATGCGGGTGTTGCCGTGCACAAGAAAGAGGGGAAAGGGTGGGGGCGGTTTTGCTCACCACGCGGGCAACGAGAGCGGGCACGCGATCAACAAGGAAGCGTTGAAGGAGGAGTTCGACGTCGACGGCGAGCTCAGGCAGCGATCCGGCGGATGACGACACGGCGCAGCTCGGCCCCGAGACGACGATGTGTCCCTGGAGCAAAGAGAGAGGGAGAGAGGTAAGCCACGCGTGCAAAGGAGAAGAAGGGAGGGAGACGGAGTACTTCACCGTCGGCGTTTGCTCCGGCGGCGGCGGAACCAGAGGCGGCACTGAGAAGCTTCGGCGGCGGCTCTAATGGGCAAGGGCGCGTGGAAGCTGTGTGTGAGTGCAAAAGGGAGGGGATGAAGATGATGCCCGGCTTATAAAGAAGCAAGGGAGGTAGAGGGAGTGGTGACCGGGCCAATTTGCCATCAATGGCCAGGGGATGCATCGACGACGACGGTTTCAACCCGAAATTGAGGAAGGGGAGTAACGGAAAGAGAGAGAGAGAGTTAAGGCAGAGGGGTGGCGCTGGGATTCTCTACTCCTTTAATGTCGAATTGAAGGAGGAAAGAGGCGGCAAGACCGGAATAGACCGGTGGGTGCGGCTATAAAGGAGCAAGGAAAGGGATCCGGAGGTGAGGGAAGGAGCTGACGGGCGGGGCCCAGGCGGCAGTGGAAGAAGGGGAAGGGAAGAAAAAGTGGGCTGGCGCGGGGAGTGGGCCGGAAGGGGAAGCAGGCCGGTGGAGGGAAACTGGGCCGCGGTAAAGGAGTTGGGCCACGCGAGGCGCGCTGGGCCGGTGGGGAAAGAAGAGGGAGGCTGGGCTGGTGGGCTAAAAGGGAGAGAGGAGGAGTTGAGGGTTTTGGGAAGTTTTCTCTTTTTTTTAAACCTTTTCAAACTCACATTTCAAACTTTTGAAATTGAACTCTTTTCAAAACACTCCAAGATTTTCAAAACATTTTTTTAAAAGCTTTTTAAAACTTCACACAATCAAATAATAAAACCATGCATTCAAAACATGATGCACAAGCACTTATTACTTCTAAATTATTAAAATGATATTTAAATATTTTTTTAAAGGCCAAATTTATTTGATAATTTATTTAATCCTTAGAAAATAAAATCTAAAACACCTTGTTGCTTACATTAATTTGGTGATGGAATTTTTGGGTGTTACAAAGGAGTAGGATCAGAGTTTTCTCGAGAAATCACGGTCAGATCCTTAGACCGTTGGACCCCCATTCTTTTCAGTGCCACGATGGTACGACGTCGTAGCGTCGCCCTGCCATCTCTTTTCCCACGGCCACAATCACGTCGTCGAGACCTCACGGGCCGACCATTATCGAGTCCCGTGTTGCCACCGCCGGATCACTCTGCTAGTCCCTACCTCAGTCGGTTGGGATGACCGTTGCGTTTCCGTTGAGGTATAAAAAGGGAAACCCTTCCGCGGTGTTGCCATTACCAAGTCTCGCTGCTTTCGAGCTCGGCATTGCCGCCACTCTTGTTTTCCCCTCTGGCTAGTTTTGGCCAACCTGCCACTAGCCCATCTCTGTCGTTGCTCCGCCCACTCGCCGAGCAAGTTGTTTCGCCGTCTTCGTCGACAACCTCCAGAAGAAGCTCGGGAGAAGACCGAGAGAAGAACCCCAATCTGCATCGCCGACCATGCCTCAGTTCGTGGAGATGTTCGAGTCCCTCCGTTGGGCGCTTGTAGCGATGTACCTCTGCATCGTCGGCGGAGTTTGTCTTCTTTTAGTTTTCCATGTACATATCCATCGCCCGCTTCCTCATGAACTGCGTTGAGGCAGTGAGGAGAGCACCATGTATCTTTTGCCCCGTCTGAATTCTCGCTATCGAGAAATGGAAGTGAGTATATCTTCCACCTTTGTAACCCTCGTCTTGTTGAAAGAAGTTGCTTTAATCTTGTTGTCGAATCTCGAGACGAGATTCTGTTTAAGGGGGGTAGGCTGTGACGCCCCAGGTTTTCAGCTGGAGTTATTAACCTTAATGAGCAGGTCAGCTATGTTGACCTTGGTCAAATGACGGTCAACCTGTGCCATCACCTCGAAAACATCACCGACAAACCCTAATGACCCCTTTGGTCAACCATGGTCAACCTTTATTCAAACCCTAGTCCAAAACCCCTTGAACACCCTTGGACCCACCAGTGTTGCCCAGAACTTTTGCCGCGTTCTCCAAATTTCACCTAAACACTTCAAAATCTCCCAATGTAAAGTTGTGTATTTTGTCGAGGGACACAACTTTCATGTTGAGTGGCATTTGAGATTTGAAGCCTAATTAGGTGAAAAATGCAAGTCAACGCTAGAGTCACTATTCATCAGCGCCCAGAAATCAGTGATCTTGGCATGCAAATTGTGCAAAAATGGTGGAGAAAAAGACTCTACGCCCTTTGCATAAGTTGTAGAGGAATACGAGATCTACAACTTTCGTATTATCCACTTGGTCCACTTCTGTAGCGAAATCTCGAGTTTGGACATTTCTATCAGGGCAAGGCTGATTTCAAAAACAAGTCAGAGCGCCGTGCGCGCGACGTCTTCGTGCTGCTCGCGCCCGGCCGCGTTGGCTCGATGCCGTACCAGCCGTGCATGCACGCCGAGGCCGGCCCGCGCCCTATGGACCGTGCGCCGCGCTCCTTGGTTCTTGTCCATGACGTCGGTGGTCCCAGGCCAGGCCACGCGAAGTTTCCCTATCGGCCGGACAGCGGGAACCGCCTTGCGCCATTGGTGGATGGACGCCGCACGTCGCCGCCCCCTTCCGCCGTACTCCAGCCATGCCGCGGCCCACGCCGCAACTTGGTTGCCTTGGTGCGTAAGGAAGCACCCCCACCGCCTTGTGCCCGTCTTTAAAAGCCGCAGTCTCCTTCCTCGAGCGAGTTTCCGAGTCGCCGTCGCCCGCCATTGCCACCCCGCGTCGAACCCTCCCCTTGGCTTACGGCCTGAGCCTGAGGACCCCGTAGCCGCTTCTCTAGCACCACTAGAACCTCCCTGTGCCGCTCCTTGGCTAGTGCAGTCCACACCCGCGCCGGAGTCTAGTCCGCAGCGGTCACCGCCGCCGGCTTGGACCCGCGCCGGTGAGTTCCAGGTGCCGGCCGTTCTCGTAGCCGACCGTCTGTTCAAACGTCCTCTCTAGGACCCCCCTAAGCCCTTGGCTTTGCTTGTTGTCCAGCGCCACTTGTCGGTTCACCGGAGATGAAGTTCCAGCAGCCGCCGCCGTCGCTCAACGCCGAGCCCCCTCGCCGGAGCATCCCCTGCCCTCCAATCAACACCCAATAGACCCTAAATGAGCTCAATCGCGTGAGTGTGCCGTTTGTTGCCCCTTCCCGGCCCCACATCGCCGGCGGCGAGCTCGCCCCACCGCCGGAGGGCACGGGTGTGAAGGATCTTGTCCCTGAGGGCCTTTATGTTAGAGCCGAGGGCTTTCGTGTGAAAATCCAAAGTTCTAGGGACTTCTTCGTGAATAGATTCTATACCTGTTTAGAGTTCTGAACAGTGACTTGTAAATTACATATAAAATCATAGAAAACACTAAAAATTGCAAATCCAATTTTGCTGTGCTCTGTGTGACTAGACCTACAACTTTCACAAAGCATGTATATACTTTTGAGCTTTATGTTTTGCATGAAAAATAGAAAACTATTTTATCTAGATCTATGATTCTGCAAAATCTATCCATGTTCATGAGCTAAATTTTGGATATGTTGTAGATACTAGCATGTGTAGGTTCTGTGCCAAAAATTGCACAATGTTACATCTTTTTATATGATTTATCTCGTATTATTGACAAATCTACCTAGATGAATTTTATAGATTAAAATAAATTTATTTTTGTGCCCAACTTCTGGCTATTGTCTTGTTATGCTAAAAAGCACCTCTGGTGATTTTACCATGATTCTACCGTTGATAGAAATATTATTTCCTAATTTATGCTTGTTTTTAATCATAAATGTGTAGATTAAGATCTATAAAGGCTATAGATGTGTTTGTTGGTTTCCTAGACTTGTTTTGGACTAGAGAAACAGTGAGAGAAAGTTTGGATTCAGAAGTGCTTTATTTGTTTTTATATGCATTTTATCTTGTTTGTGGTAAATAGAAATGCTATATTTGATATATTTATTTTATTGCTTAAGCAAGTGTGCATGTGTGAGCAGTGGCTTGCTTTAGACTTAATGAGCTCAGTGAGTAACCCACTTGGTATTTTATGATTTGTTTTGTTGAATAAAGTGAAAAAACCTTTGTAGGTGGAATATTGAAATTAATTGGGAAAATCACAAATCTCACCTAAGGACTTTATGTTGGTGTGGCAAAACTTGCTAACTAGTTTATAACCAACCCCTTACTGTTTTGTGAGAATTAATTAATTTATTTGTATACATATGTACACAGTCACTATTAAAAAGTCTAGATAATGAAGTATCGCATATTGTTCCTTTATAGGAAGAGTATGTTGAATGTATTGTTATCTAGGTGAATGTGGTCAACCATGCACCCCATGGTTGTCATGTGTGGGTTGTTAATTAAATCAAATTGCCACTTAAGCCTTGCATTTGCATCCTCCGTGTAGAAGTTCCCGACTGTAGCTACACGCTCGTGCCAGTTGACGTGAACGAGGGAGCAGGAGGAGACGTGCACTACATCACCGTGGAGCAAGACCCGGACCAAAGTCCGGAAGTTTGTGTAACTGCTTGTGCCAACGAAGGCAAGCCCTGATTTATCATTAACCCACGTTTTATTTCAAATTATGCAACTATCCTTGTTATTCTATGTGCATTTACGTTCAGGAGTTGAATGAAACCCTAGTTGCATGGGATTTGAGCTCCGGTCCAGTGGCTTCGTTGGCTAAGCTTTTGAACGTACTAAGCACTTGTCGGGAATGGGACCAGTAATCCTAGTACCTTAATGAGACGGCACAGGATTTTACTACTACTACTCTCGATTCGTCTCCTGCCCGGCTTGCAACTAGGAGGAGGGTACATGTGTGAGGCTGGGTGTACTAGTGGGGCATGCCAGATAGCCTTGTACCCAGGACTGTAAGCTATTATCCCAACCTGAGGATTTTTTGGGATTTGGTCGGTGTGGGCTATGTTGGGGCACCGCTCCGTGTGTTTAGGTCTACCTTGTAAGGTTTTTGAATCAATCGATTGTCGGCCTCTCACCGTTATCCGAGATTGCTTAATCAACTGGCCATGATATCCCATAATGATTGAACTATGTGAATTCTTCTCCGTGAATTAATTGTATTGTACAATTCTTGATTGTATTAGTTGCTCATCATAGTAATGATAATCTCACTAGAATCTGAGCTAAAATATTGAAAATAAGGATCCATGATCCTAGTTGCTTTCTGGCAGAACAAACCCCCAGCCAAAAGCCCTACATGTCTAGAGGTAACTTTTGTCGGGTAAGTCTTGCTGAGTATTAGTATACTCAGCCTTGCTAATTGTTGTTTATAGGTGAAGTTGTTTGTCCTGGTGAGATTCCACCTGGCTGGGAGCTGGAATGGGTGGATGATGACGCCGAGTAATGGCATCACGGATAGCCTCCTGTGATGTCGTATCGTATCGCTATTAGTACTTCCGCTGTTTTAATAAAACTCTGAACCTTCTACTTTTATGTCTAAGAACTATGATTTGTAATAATGGACCCTATGGTGAGATTGGTATTAATTTGTAAGGCACTCTGGACTCTCCTTCGTGGGAGTTTAATGCATACGTTCGATCCTCTCTGTGTTTTCAAGATTTACCAGGTGTAAACCCGGCAGCACTCAATGAGATGATTCTTTATTATCGCTTAATGACCAAATGGAGTGGTTTGGGTGATAGTACAGAATTATCTCTGATGGGGTTGTCACAAGCGTGATGCTACGTGAGCTGCGTTGCGCAAGCCAAGAGGCATGCTAGAGGTCGATGATGTCCTACGAGGGCGTTTGACATGTTTGCAGACTTTGATCGTGTCGGAGAGCATGCCCTCGACACGATCGATCCCAGTGATCAGGTCGCTAGGAGTGGGTGGGTGGGTCTCTGTCAACAGATATGTCCCAATCTGTTGGTCGGTGGTGACCGCATTGCCTTCGATGACGAAGCATGCGGCTGGAGTGGTGGATTTCGCCGGCATAGAGCCGAAGCAGATGTCGACGGGATTGGCGAGGATCTCTGCCATGCTCTCCAGGAAGATGACGCCGTTGGTCAAAGCCATCGAGTTGCACAAAGAACCTTGATTCCGCCCTACTTGGTGCGCCAACTGTCAGATGGTGAGATCTAGACAGCCCACAGGGGTGCTAATCCCAGTGGTTTAGTTGTTCGGTGGGGCGGAATCTAAGGCTAAGAACTCAAAGGTCGCACATGAGTACGCAGAACACAGAGAACATGGCGAGTTTATACTGGTTCGGGCCTCCGAAGAGTAAAACCCTACATCCAGTTGTCGGTGTAGATTGCTTGAGGATTGAGTATGTTGTACAAGGGGTCGCCTCGTCTGCCTTATATTGGCCAGCGGATGAGGTCGGTTCCCAGACTAACCGGCCAGGAGACCTAAGTCTATGTTACACATCTTGCCATATCCCGTCGATCTGCTTTGGGCGAAATCCACCGATGTCTTGTCTTGTATGCCAAGTCGTGAGGTCGTGCTGAACTAGGTCGTCTAGGGAATCTTCTGGAAGGTCTTCAGGAGATCGTGTGGGCGGCCAACTAGGTCGGTTGGGCCCACTGACAGGTCAGCGAGTCTTCTGGTAGGCCGGATCCACTTGTCGGGGACGGCCGTGAGCCTGGTCGGTGGGGACCCAGGGGTACCCATGTCTCACATCTACATATGCATATCTCCATATGCACACATTCTGAATCGAAAACTTAGCAGCTATAGCTCTGGTACCACTGAAGGGATACGGGGTGGCTACGCTAGTGCAAAACAAAATTTTATCTACCCCATAAACCAGGAACTACTAATGTTATAGATCATGAGATTACCACTAGATGCGCAGATGCAGTGGAACTGTCTCGATGTAGATGAACGCGTCGAGGGTAGCAGGCAGTGCAATTACTCACGTCCACCTAGTCCTTCACGTGCGGTTCATCCTTGTGTGCTCCAAACATAGCACCTCCAAGGTATCCACACGTACGGGGAAGGAACGTCGATCGTAGATGTACTAGCACCTCACGAACGATCACGAACTCGAGGATATAGATGGAGGAGGGGCTGCATAAATCACTTTTCACCCGCGATTACTATTCACCGCAGGTTACTGCAGCGGTGTCACACCCTGAAATTCTCAATTTCAGGATGTGAATAGAGAGAACAATTAAACAATGATTTTCTCATAATGTAAAAACTTTTCCAACATTTATTTTCTTTACAGGGAATATAGTGTAGGAAAAATTCTGGTTTGATTTTCTAAATCAAATAAAAAGTTGTGAGTGTTGCATTCAAATCAATGCATCTTGGTGCTTCTTGAGTGCAAAAGGTTTCAAAAATTCGTTTAGGAGGTGTCCTAACTCTCCCGAGAATTTTCCGGATTTTTCTGGAATTTATTCTCATTTTCCTTGAGCTATTTCTATTTATTAGAAGGCTCTAAAATCTTTTTCATGAGCTCCAAATACTTTAATTGGATTGTTCGTGCTACAATCTAGCTCTGGGAATTTTCCTGGAATTTTTGTGATTTTCGGAGTTTTTTTAGTGCCTTTAAACAATTTCTAGATTTTTCTGGGATTATTTTCGCATTAAAAATAAATTCGAAAAAAAACAAAACCTATCCTAATGGGCCGAGCCCGAAGGCCCGACCCGCCTCAGCCCGCTCCGGCCCAGCGGAGCCCATCTAGGACAAAGGCCGCATCACACCCTAGGCACCGGCATGGCCGCCGCCATCAGGACCCCCTGCCTTGGCGTGCGCGCCCTGGTCAGCTGCATGCCGCGCCCCTATATAGCACGTGCGCTCAGCGGCGTGCCCTAGCTCGCCCTGCCCTATGCCGCCGCCAAGCCGTGCACCGTCAGAGCCGCAAGTCCACCGCCGGTTGTCCTCGATCCGCCGGCCATGGAGCCCGACCGGAGGAAGCCGACGCCGTCATGAGCACCGCAGCGCCAAGTCGAACATGCTCCGCCGTTTCCAGTTGCCGGAAATCCGCCGGAGCGTCGCCGCCCTTTGCAGACCGAGTCGGCCTCCATGCCCCTCCGCCACCAGATGAAATCCGGCCGCATCCCTTCACCTCCAACCGCGGTGAGCAATTCCCCGCAACGCTCTTGAGCTCCTCTTCCTATTCCGCATCGCGTCCGAGTTCCTAGGTCGCCGGAGCGCCGGCAATTTGGCCAGATCGACCGCCGCCCCTCCCCTGTTTACGCTTGGCCAGAGAAAGAAGAAGGTCCTGGCAGTTTTGCGTTTAGGCCCTTGGAGGATCATGTAATCTTTTATCTTTTCTTGTGTCTTGCAAATCTTGCAGAAAACCCCCCAGATCTATTAGATCCCTGCGTGTCGTATGGACCTCCCTGGGCCCACTACCTCGGTGGGTACCAAGACCGACTACTCCGTGGGCCCCTGGGACTACACTGCTTGCGCTACACGGCACCTGAAGGCGTGGAGCACAAGGACTGCAGAGGAGTAGTACTCGGTTAGGAAGCTGTACATGTCCCGCACTGTGTGGAAGACTCCTAGACGTACTCGACTAGTACTCTTTCCCTACTCCGACTTGTAACCCTGCCTCCCGGACTATATAAGGCGAGGCAGGGACCGATCTCTAGGATCACCTCAACACACCTCATCACGGTGCACTATTGCACCATCTTGTAATCGTGCCCAATCAATCCAGAGCTACGCAGCATACAGGACGTAGGGTATTACGCACCTCGCGGCCCGAACCTGTCTAAATTGTGTGCCACGTGTCTCTTCCTTCGAGTTACCGATCTCGGCGAGGCCACATTCATCTACTTCGGGTACTCCCCTTAGTAGGTTGCCGGTCCACAACACCGACAGCTGGCGCGCAAGGTAGGGGATCTCGCCCGAGATCACATGGCGAACTCGACGGCTCCCGTCTACTTCAAGCCAACCGTCGCCTTCAACCGCGGCGACACCTTCGTCTTCGGCGCCTGGGTCTGCACCGCTGACGGCGCGGGCTCCTTCCAGCGCCGCCTGACCATGCAGCCCAACCCGAAGACAGGCTTCGTGATGCTTCCTGAAGTCGTCACAGGCGAACTAGCCGGCAAATTCGGTGAAATTTCGCTCTTCAACCACCACACTGACTTCGAACTCGAGTCCGCCTCCAACTCGAACTCGACGTCTCCATGGGCCATCGCATGCGAGCCGGCTACTCAGCCATCGCAGGCGGTCCCCTCACCTCGCGAGCGCTCCGCGTGTGGCCCTCGCATCCTCAGCCGGGCCCGCACGGGGGATCCCACTTCGCGCCGGGCCGGCAAGGAGCCCGTACCCGAGTGCAACTCGGACTCCGACGCCACCCCCGATCGCGCTTCGGACTCCAGCTCTCTCTCCGAGTTATACTCGAACCCGGATTACGAGTTCGACTTCGGGTCGGACCCTGAGGAGCCCGAGTCCGAGGACAACTCCACTGAGCTTCCCTTGTCAGGGCCAGCCTCTGGGCTGGTTATAACATCCACACGGGCCAGAAGATACGTCTACTGGCCAGACCGCAAGCCTGCCAACCTGATAAGGGGAGACTCATGCTACGTCGCCTACATCGACTCGCTACCGTTCCAGGAGGGAACACCCCTAGCTCGGGCTGACTCAAGCACACCAACTGAGGTGGCACCCTCTGAGTCCAGCCTTGGCACCCCCGATCGCTAAGTCTTCATGGCTGCCGGCGACACCCCAGGGCCTTCAGGCACGGCTCAGGACAAGTACCTGGAAGACATCTCCTCCGACGACACAGAAGCCGTGGAGATCGCCTCTACGAACCAAGTACCCAACGCGATGATGGAGGTCTACGCCGCGTCGAAGAAGCTTGCTACAAGTGAACTCAACATCCCGCAGAAGTCCGACAAAGACCAACAAGCCTCGCCCACCGAGGAAGTACTCGTCAAGACGGCCGACCTCGGAACAGTGACCCCAAAGAAGACCACCACCATCGGGGCGGTGCCTCGACCCCAAATAGGAAGACGCGCTCATCGCCTTCCTTCGGGCTAACCGCGACATCTTCGCGTGGAAGCCGACGGACATGCCGGAGTGCCCGGGGAGCCGATTGAGCACTGCCTCAACGTCGATCCTAAGGACACCCCCAAGCGACAACACCTCCGACGCTTTGCCGACGACAGACGGGACGCCATCAAGAAGTAACTCGCCAAACTACTCGCAGCTGGCTTCATCAGAGAAGTCTTCCATCCTGAGTGGCTCGCCAACCCTGTCCTCGTCCGCAAGAAGAACTCGAACGAGTGGAGGATGCGCGTCGACTACACCGACCTCAACAAGCACTGCCCTAAGGACCCCTTCGGGTTGCCGCGGATTGATCAAGTCATCGACTCCACGGCGGCCGCGACTCGCTCGCTTCCTCGACTGCTACTCCGGGTACCACCAGATCGCAATCAAGGAAGAAGACCAGGAGAAGACCGCGTTCATCACCCCGTTTGGTGCGTACTGCTACACGACCATGTCCTTCGGGTTGAAGAACGCCGGCGCTACCTACCAACGAGCTATCCAGGCCTGCTTCAAGAGGCAACTCAACAAGAACGTCGAAGCCTACGTGGATGACGTGGTCGTCAAGACCAAAAACTCCAGTACCCTCATCGACGACCTTGAAGAGACTTTCGCATCACTGCACGAGTACCGCTGGAAGCTCAACCCGAACAAGTGCATCTTCGGCGTACCTTCGGGAAAACTACTCGGCTTCATCATCAGCCAGCACGGCATCGAAGCCAACCCCGAGAAGATCTCTGCCATCACCAGCATGAAAGCTCCCACAAGCATCAAAGACGTCCAGAAGCTGACAGGGTGCATGGCGGCGCTGAACAGATTTATCTCGAGGCTAGGAGAACGGGGGCTCCCCTTCTTCAAACTACTCAAGAATCAAGAGAAGTTCGTGTGGACTCCAGAGGTGGATCAAGCCCTTGACCAGCTCAAGGACTTCCTATCGAAGCCACCGATCCTCACGGCTCCTCACAAGGGTGAGCAGCTACTGCTCTACCTTGCTGCGACTACTCACGTGGTCAGTACTGCCATCGTCGCCGAGCGGCAGGAAGACGGCCACGCCTACCCGGGGCCCGGCCGCCCGCCTACTTCGTCAGCGAGGTTCTATCAGAGTCCAAGGCCCGCTATCAGCCTGTGCAGAAGCTCCTGTACGCAGTACTCATCACCTCGCGGAAGCTACGACACTACTTCCAGGAGTACTCGATCTCCGTCGTCACCGACTACCCGCTCGGCGACATCCTGCAGAATCAAGATGCTACTGGAAGAATCTCCAAGTGGGCGGTCGAGCTCGGCGCCCTCACCATCGACTTCAAGCCACGCATAGCCATCAAGTCGCAGGCACTAGTCGACTTCATGGCAGAATGGCGGGAGAATCAGCTGCCTACTCCCACCGTGCGACCAGAGCATTGGGTGATGTACTTCGACGGCTCACTCAACCTCGAGGGCGCAGCGCGCGGGGTACTCCCCGATCTCTCCAACGGGCGAACAACTCAAGTACGTCCCCGCATCTTCTCGGAAGGTATCAAACAACGAAGCCGAGTGCGAAGCTCTCCTACACGTGCCTCGCCCTCGCGGCTTCATTGGGCATCAAGCGGCTACTAGTCTACGGCGACTCCGCAGTGGTCATCAACCAAGTCAACAAGTCCTGGGACCGCAACAAGGAGAACATGGACGCCTACTGCCTAGAAGTCCGCAAGCTCGAGAACAAGTTCTACGGTCTCGAGTTCCACCACATCGTCCGCGACAACAACGTTGCAGCGGACGTCCTCTCGAAGCTCGGTTCCACCCGCGCCCAGGTACCAGCGGGTGTCTTCGTTCACGAGCTTCATGCGGCATCCATCCCGGAGCCGGCGCCACTGACCACTGCCCCAGCTCACCCACCAGCTGGGCAGGAGGTCATGGTGATCGACGTGGACTGGAGGCAACCCTTCATCGACTACCTCAGCGAGCAGAAGGTCCCCTCCGACAAGAACTCGGCTGAGCAGCTCGTCCACCGCGCCAAGTCCTACGTCCTTGTCGGAGACAAGCTTTACAAGCAGGGCGCATCTTCTGGAGTACTCATGAAGTGCGTCCCTCGTGAAGAAGGCAAGGACATATTGGAGGAGATCCACAAGGGTGTCTGCGGCAACCACGCGTCCTCACGCACGCTGGTCAGCAAGGCCTTCCGCGAGCTTTCTGCGGCCCACGGCTCGGGCGATGCCGAAGAACTCGTCGAAGGTGCCAAGGATGTCAGTACTTCGCCAAGCAGCAAAACGTCCCAGCCTACAAGCTAGTCACCATACCGCCAACCTAGCCCTTTGCCTGCTGGGGGCTCGACATGATTGGGCCACTGCCAACTGCGTCGGGCGGTTTCAACAGGGTATTGGTGGCCATCGACAAGTTCACCAAGTGGATCGAGGTCAAGCCGGTCACATGCCCCAAGGCTGACAGAGTACTCGACTTCCTGGATGAACTCGTACATCGCTACGGACTACCCCATCGCATCCTCACAGACCTGGGCTCCAACTTCAACAACCACCAGTTCTGGGAGTACTGCGAGAATAGTGGGATCGACGTCTGATACGTCTCAATGGCCCATCCACGGGCCAACGGACAAGTCGAGCGCGCTAATGGGATGGTGCTCGACGCCCTCAAGAAGCGGCTACACGACGCTGCTAACTCCAAAGGGGGCAAGTGGATCAAGGAACTACCCAACGCACTCTGGGGGCTACGGACTCAGCCATCCAAGCCAACGGGGCAATCCCCCTACTTCCTGGTCTACGGCTCCGAATCAATCCTCCCTGCCGACGTCATATGGAACTCGCCAGCAGTGGAGCACTACGACGAAGGCGTCTCAGAAGACAGCAGACGAGTTGATATCGATGGCCTCAAAGAAGCTCGTTGCGCCGCCCTCATCCAATCAGCAAGGTACCTAGAGGGTATCCGGCACTACCACGATCGCAACGTCAAGGAACGCTCCTTCAACGTTGGAGATCTTGTCCTCCGCCGTATCCAGAACACGGAAGGACTACACAAGCTCAGCTCCCCCTGGGAAGGCCCTTTCACCGTTGCAAAGGTGACTGGGCCGGGCTCCTACCGCCTCCAAACACTTGAAGGCGAAGACATCAACAACTCGTGGAACGTCGACCAGCTCTGTCGATTCTACGCCTAGTCTACACGACTACTCCGGGGTTCAAGTCTACTCGACTACATCAACACCCCCCCCCCCCCCCGCCGTAAGCGGCCTCCGGGTCCTGGCTCCAGTCTCCGGACTTCTCCTCTCCGTGCTCCCGCCCGTGCGGCTACCCACGGACCCGGGCTCGCGACGAGCGTCAAGGACTCTAGCAGCGCCTACCGAGAGACCACACTCCAAGATCCGGCCCTGCACGGCTACCTACGGATCTACGATCCAGCCTACACGGCTACTTACGGATCTACTGCTGTAAGCGGCCACCCGCTCCAGCGCTACTCAGTTGTAAGCGGCCTCCGGGTCCAAGCGACTACTCTGTAACTACGGCCCTGGCCACCCAGGTGTAATTCTTCAGTAATAAAGTTTGATCGTTCATCAACTTCTTTACTGTCTACTCCCTACAACGGGACCATTATTGCCAAGTACGACTACTCGCATCCACTCCACGATGGGGGCTCCGCACTCTGAGATCGCGACTACGAGTACTCATTGCTGGAAATTTTCTTTCATTAATACTTAAGCAATTCATTACAATTGTTTTTTGTACAACCCTGGCTACTCGCTACCTATTACAGGGCTACTGGAGATTAAGCTTCTCAGCTACTTGCTCCGCGATGGGAGCCATCTGCTCCAGCAGCTCCGCATACTGCACATCAGTGCAGTTGGCGGCTACCCCGCCGGCGACTACTTCCACTGGGGCCTTCGGGAAGTACGACTTCATGAAGGCCAAGACCTGCCTTGGGATCGATTTCACCATGTGCTTCACATAGGCCGCCAGCCGGCTTGGAGCTTCCTTGAGGCGATCCACCAGTGGAGTAATCTTGGGGCCGCCCGGGTGCGGCACCAGGAGCCTTGCGATCGGCAGTGCGGCTTCTTCAAGCTCCTTCAGTTGGGCCCGCAATGCCTCGCAGTCTTCATTCAACTTCTGCAAGGATTTGTAGCAGTTGACGAGATCGCGGTCAGATGCAATCCGGAGCTCCATGTGCTTCTCGCACTCGAAGGCAAGTTCTTTGTAGTCGAGCTGAGTACCTGGCGGGCTTCTTGCTCCCGGTAGAAGAGGTTCTTCATGCTCGTCTCCGAAGACTTCAGCTGCTCCACCTGGCCCTCAAGCTCTGCGACACAGCAACAGTACAGCGGGTCAAGACTACCTCTCGACCTCCAATAACTAGCCAACAAGTCCAGCGGCGTACCTTTGTTCTTGTTGCGGAGGCCCTTATTCTTCACACCAAGTCATCGCCCTTCGCCTGCAACTCCTGGATATCGTTGTGGTATTTGGCGAAGGCGGCGTCGAGCTTCGACTGCATGGCAGCCGCATGCTTCCGCGACTTCACAAGTTGCTCTTCCAGCGCCTCAGCCCGGAGCACCGCGTCGCCATAGCCTTGCAGCATGTTGGACTTGTCGCGGGACCTCTCTGCAACGTCCTGCATAGACAACTCAAGTCACACGAGTACTCAACAACAGAGGATTGGTTACTCAAAAGCTACGGCTACTTACCTTCATCCACTGCTCGGCCTGGCGGATCGCCTCCAGGTTCTTAGCCACCGTCGCCGGCTCGACAAGATCGTCCGCGAGCAGCTCTATCCCGCCGCGACTACTCGCGGTGGCCTCCGTCATCGGCGCAGAGCGGATGGGCTCTGCGTCCTGGATCTCCGGGGAGCGGATAGCCACCTCCAGAGCGACCTCTGGCGACGTGGTGACCCCCTCTCGCCCGGCCTCCGCAGCGGCCTCCTCGACGACCTCTTCCATAGGCTCGGGGGCTCCTCCTGCAGCCTCCGGGACCCCTGGTGTCGACTTCTGCATCGGCACCCCCGCAGGGATGTCACTACCTTCAGCCTCAGTGCCTGTCAAAAAAAAGATGAGTGCATCAGTGACTACGACTACTCCTCGAGGAGCTCCACAGCTTCAGAAGACTCACCTTCGACTACGCTGGCCTCCGGCAACGGCGCTTCGGTAGCTGGTGGCTCGGGCACCGCCTGGGTAGCGGGAAGAGACTCCTCGGCGGGCGGCGCGACTTCTTCCGCCACCGCTGAAGAGGGTTCATCCCCCTCCCAGGACAGATCCGTGGATTTCCTGCAATTGGTCGTCAGTCAACCTCGACTACTACAACAAGTACTACTCGGAAAGACGTAGTACTTACAAGTTCGACCGGACTATTGTCACGGCCGGGGCACTGAGGATGCTGGCGATGTCGACCAGTCCACCCTCGGCGGGCGCCTCCTCCTGCGCCCCCGCGGCTACCGCCTCCTCCACGCCAGCCGGCGGCCGCGCGCAAAGGCTCTCCCCCGTGCTCCCCGAAGCCACCACCTCTTCAACGGCGGCGGCTACGTGCTCCGTGCTCCCCTGTGGAGCAGGGGGCTGGCGCTCCAACTGCGCCAAGAGCTCCTCGACAGTGGGGGCTGGACTACGACTTCCGGCCGGCTCCCCCACTGTGTCCCATACGCCTTCGTCGCCCTCCTCGACGGGCTCCGCTGGCGGCACCTCCTGCATACAAGGAAGACTACTCATCAGCAAGGGTATTCACACGATGGGTACCCGACTATTCTAGTCAAGACATCTTACCTCCTGAAGCGTGGTCTCTGAGACCTTGAGCTTCTTTGTCACCCGCTTGCGGGCGGGGTTGCGCGGCTTCCTTGGCGGCGCAGCCAGGCTAGCCTCCAGGCTAGTCGGGGGGTCTTGCACCAGAGGCACATGAGGTAAGCCTGGACGGCTAAACCTCGACCGCAACTGAAAGCGGTCCTGCAACGTCTCGTCGTCGTCGTCGTCGTCGGTGGTGTCCTCCATAATGACGGTGTCATCACCTTCGCCGACTTCTCGCCGTTCTTTTGCCTTCCCTTCCTTCGGGATCTCGATCCCGCTCGGGGGCGGCTGCGGCTCGGAGATGAACTTCTTCAAGTCATCCTGCAAAAGCACAAGACATCAGCAAGTCCACACCAAGCAAGGACTACTCGACTAAGGGAGTACGACTACTCACCTCCTTTGGCGGGTGCGCGGCAGAGTACTCCTGGACAGGGCACGTCGTGTACGGCGGCATATCCTTGAAGATCCGCGACAGCCTGTTGATGATGTCGCTGTCGTCCAGCTCGCCTCCGGGCATCCGCGACGTGTCGTCGTCGCCGGTGTACTCGAAGCCCAAGGTGTCCCGAGCCATCAATGGCTGCACCCTCCGCTTCATGAAACTGAAGGCCATGTGCTCGGCCCTCAGTCCCGCCTCCCTGAGCACCTTGATGCGTGCCAGCAGCTCGGGAAGTTGGATCCCCTCCTGCATGGTGGGCTCCGTGTTCCACCACTCACGGTGCCTAGGCTGCCGTCCGCTCGGCTTCGGCAGGCCGGGGTGGTGGTTCGTGATGTAGAACCACCTCGTCTTCCAGTCAGTGTTGGAGTCCACAAGCTTGTACGCCAGGTACTGCTCTGCAGCGTCCTCTCTCAACTGGATGCCGGCTCCTCCAACTACCCTTGGGTTGGTGGCACTTGGCCGCGGCTTGACCCGGAAGAACTTCCGGAAAAGGATCCAGTGCGGCTTGATCCCAAGGAAGGCCTCGCAGAAGTGCACGAAGACCGAGGCATGGAAGATCTCGTTGGGGTTCAGATTTAGGTACTCGATTCCATAGTACCCGAGGAGACCCTTGAAGAAATCGTTGGCCGAGAGCGCGAGCCCGCGCTCCACGAACTGCGCGAACATTGGAATCTTGTCTTCGGCTTTCTCCATTGGATATGGATCTCCAGCAGGGGCCCTCCACATGTCGATCTCCTTCTCCCGGATGAACCCGCTGTTCAAGAGGGCCAACAAATCTTCCGTCTTCACCTTGGATTTTTTCCACTCGCGGCTTGGATCAGCCCGCGGTGGAGACATTGGCGGCGCTACTCCGGTGGCGGCCGCGGCGGCCTCTTCGCGGCCCCTCTTCTTCTCGGCAACCTTCGCAGACTTGGACGGTGAAGGCTTCATTCTCCAAGTACACGGCGTCTTCACGCGCATCCGCTCGGGGGCTACTCTGGAAGCTCTGGGTGGCGGTGTGCTTGGATCTACTGCGGCGGTGGCGTGCGCTGGAAGTGGATCTGCCTCAGATCGATTCGAAATGGCTACAGCAGCAATGGGTGAAAAACCCTAAGGGTTTTGGCTTCTATTTATAAGTCAAACCGGTCCTCCAACGGCCAGATGGATAAGTCCGCGCTCGGCTGACTCAGCGGCCGCGCGTGACTCTTCGCATTCTACTAGTCGACGCGCCTCACCTCGGGGGCTCGGCTACTTCTACTCGACTACCTGGGAAGCGACAAGACTCAGGAGCATCTCAGGACACATCACTACAAGGTTTTCCCCCTATTGCAACAAATCCCTTAGGCAACACCACTATTTCGGTTGCAATAGGGGGGTACTATTGCACCGAAACGGTGATTTGGTTGCAATTTGTGTGTCTATTGCAACACAAAATTTGAGTTGCATTATCTATTTGTTCGGTTGCAACATGTTGACGCTAATGCGCCCTTTTTTAGGATTTCCGTTGCATTTGGTTGGAACTAATGCCACCCCAATTTTGTGTTGCATTAGCATTCCGTACGTTGCAACGAAAAGTTGCTATAGCCACCATACTAGGGATGGTTGCGTTTGAACAAGTATGTCGCAACGTAGAATTTTGGTTGCAAATATATCTTTGCGATGTTGCAACAAGTTGGCGCTAATGCACCCATTATTCGAATTGTGTTGCATTTGGTGGGAAATATTGCTACCCTACTTCGCGTTGCACTAGAAATTCGAGTGTTGCAATATAAACTTGCTATGGCTACCATACTAGGGTTGGTTGCGTTTGAACGGCCTTACGCAACTTCTTATTTGGGTTGCAAATATCTGTTTGCGTTGTTGCAATACAAGGAAGGCTACTGCTTCGTTTCTAGCCTCAAGGAGGAATATTGTGTACGTATTGCCACAAAATTTGTTTAGATGAAAAAAATCTTCTATGGGGTTGTAGCGAAATTTAAAATGCGATTTAATAAATAAATTTTATTATGAAAAAAAGAGAGGAAAAAAAATTGTGTTCTATGGGGATGTGGGCTAAGCCAGACCACAATAGGCTCAACCGGCGAGCGTAAAGCCCAGCGAGCGGGAGCCTGAGTGGACCAGCCAGCCCATTAAGCCCCGCAGCGCAAGTAGCAAGCATTAGTTGATGATGGTAATACGGAGTTCGAAAGCGCGAGCACGCCTCTTTTTTTAAGCCGGGATACCCCCCTTCTCGCCTTTACGGGGTGGCACTAAAGGTACCGGAGACTAGGATGTGAAAATGTCAAATGGGCCGATGAGAGTACTAATAAAAACAACGATATGCCGGCCCAAATCGTCTATAACTTACAGCTCCCCCACCCCCAATACACTCGTTGCTCCCAACCATCCCCCCTCGTCGGCTCGACCGTCGCGTCCACATCGAGATGCCCCCGCATCGCGGTTTCCCCCGTGGCAAGCGGCGACGCCGGCCGAGTGGCCGCATCGAGCTTTCCCGCACCGGTGGCGGGCGCGGACGAAGGGGCCGCCGCCGCCGTAACACGCCCGAGCAGCCGCCACGGCAGCGGGGCCGCATCGAGGGGATCCCGGAGAGCGGCGGCGGCGGACGGCGGGGCCGCACCGAGGGTTTTCGGGGCGAGCGGCGGCGGCGCACGGAGGTGCCACTACTCCACCACGCGAAGCGCGATGCACGCGGGCGGTTCAAGTGTTCCACACCACCTACCTCGTCGTCCTCCGCATGGTCGGCGGCACCCCAACCCCCGTCGTCCTCTCGGGACGGACGACACCGCCACCTCGTCGTCGTCGTCTGACGGCCCGCATCGCCAAGTCGATCCATCCGGTAAGGGTAAGCGGTGCCCTAGTCGGATGCAAGCGTTCCGGAAGAGAAGTGAGGTACACCGCCCTACCCTCTTTGATTTTCCAGGAATCGTGTGACTCCTTTTGCAATTAGAAAAATGTTAGTAGTTCATAGTAATCAAAATTTCATACTAGATAATGGTAATTGTGTTTTTTGTGTGCATCCATCTCACCCCATACTAGATAATGATAATGATAATTGGCTTGATTTCTTGCCATCTTTTGCCGTGAATCGACTCGTGTACATTTGATCACAATCCCGAAAACAAAGCCGCCCAAATGAACGCAGTCGTCCCATTTAGTAGGTTAGGCCTTTTCTCGGCGTGTAGTCGGGGGATCACGGGTAAATTGGTATACATTATGAGTCAAGAGATTGAATAGGTCGTTTAAAACCGAAAAACAAGCAAATTGTTTTGTTTGCTCGAGCTAGTGAACACCGCTAATCGGGTGAGGATCATCATTCCGGACTCGGATGCCGAGCAGACAATAGCAAGAAACCGTCTCCATCAAAAGCTTCGGGATCATCGAAAAGAAAGGTGCATTTTTTTGACTAATTTGCTGCATTGGCCACAAATTTCGTTGTAACACATTTCATGTTAGTAACTTGTGTTTTTTGTCCGCCATAGCAAATGCCCTTGCGCCAAATGGTTCAACAAATTCGAAGGAGCGCTATGATGATTTGCGGGAGCAGATTGAGAACCTAGCTTCGACATTGCCGGAACGCAGAAGACATGGAGATGACCCCGAAGGAATTCATGGAGACCGTTGTCGACAAGTTAGAAGTGATGGCGAAGAAGATCCGCAAGCTTCGGGATAAAGTCAATCGCAAGTAGTAGTAATCTAGCTTAGTACGTAACATAACCAGAGTCCTAGGTGAATGTTATGCGGATGCCGGTGAATGGTCTAAGAATGGATGTGTATGTGGCAACATCTAAGTAATAACTTTGAACATTTATACATGCATCTTCGTATGTCTATGTGTTTGGATCCGGACGAGCCCTTGCAAAATATTTGAACTCATGAGTGACACAAATTGAAATCGTTGGGTCCCGTCATGCATATTTGGACTACCCATCCGTCCGTTTTCGAATTGCGTCATGCTATTGTTTATGCTATTCATGTGAATGTTCACAAAGCATTGTGATCAACAATTTGGAGACTCTTCACTAGAACTCCCGAATTTTGTGTATTATTGTTAGCCTCTATAGTAGCCGATCGAAAAGAAAAATAATGAATTACGCATATGTTGAAAACCCCGAGAAAGGTCATACTACGTACAACCTCGTAAATATTGAAACCAGGTATTCCTTGGTTGTACTAAAATTTTGTCTATCGTGTATGTATTGCCACGATCGATAGGGGCTCTTCCGATCCGGACCATTCCAAAATTCCGTCTTCGACAACCTGGTTATTGTTGCGGAGATCTCCACGAGGGCCTCTAGGGGATCGATCTCCACGGCGATCTCCACGTGATTATTGTTGCGGAGATCCGAGCGGCGCTACGGCCACGGCCGTACGTACCGATGTCTTGATCTCGTATATATATCCAATCGTTCGTCGCATATATATGCATATTGGTATATGTATCGTGATCAAGGTCGATTGAAATTAAACATGAACAATGCGGATTAACTAATGGCATCGACGAAGATCGAAGTTGGATGCGCTTGCCTCGACACTCGCCGGATTGGCGGAACAATTTTCGAATTTTTTTGCAAAAATTTACGGCCTCATCAGCGCGAGGTGGATCTATTGCGTGTCCATGTAAATTGTGTCAATGCATGATCAGACATTCCACCGTGGGTCGCATTCAAATTCATTTACTCAATAGAGGGTTTGCTGATTGTTTCATCGATGCTGGTAACATTCAAGACCAAACTAATACTTCTTCTCAGGGTCCTGTGAATCAAGATGTTACTGCTGATCTCAATAATCATGATACAACACATTTATTTGTAGAAGACGATGAAGAAGATGGTTTGGATGATAACCCTGCTGCCACCAATACTCTGATTAGAAACATTATCAGTGGCACTATACATCATGGACAAACCGGAGATGAGGAAGAGGCAGATAAGCAGGCAGAGATCTTTTTGAAACTATTAGAGCAGGCAAAGAAGGAATTGTATCCAGGATGCAAAAATGCAACGAAGGTCTCTTTTATTGTGGAGCTTTTTCAGATAAAGTGCATGTATGGCTTAAGTAACGCGTCATTTTAGGCCATACTTAAGCTCTTTGGAAAGGTTCTCCCTGACCGGCATTGTATTCCTGACTCCTTGGATAAAGTGCAAAGGGTGATTCGAGACCTGGGCTTGGACTATGTCAAGATACACGCATGCCAAAATGATTGTGTGTTATTTTTTGATAAATACGCAAATCTGGAAACATGTCCCATTTGTAAGGAGTCAAGGTGGAAAGTTGTAGATAAAACCTCGATAATAATTGCGGTGCGATGGGTGCTACTTCGTTAAGAAGCGGTTACCGATTAAGATCCTACGCTACTTTCCTCTTATTCCTCGGCTTCAAAGAATGTATATGTCAAAGCAAATGTCAAAGGATATGCAGTGGCACAAGAATGAATTGGTGAATGATGCGAAAATGCGTCACCCTGCTGACTCAAAGGCATGGAAGCACGTGGATTCGCAGTTTACATGGTTTTCGAAGGAGGAGGTCGTAACGTTAGGCCGGGTCTTGCTTCGATGGGTTCAATCCCTTTGGCATGCAAAGTCTTACGTATTCCATTTGGCTCGTCATCCCGGTTCCTTACAATTTGCCTCCATGGATGTGTCGAAACAATCTAACCGGATTTTGTCAATGTTGATTCCCCGGTCCAAAATCTCCCGGAATGGATATTGATGTATACTTGAGGCCCCCGATACCGGAGCTCAAGGAGCTTTAGAATAATGGTGTTAAAACAAGAGATGCAGGGACTAAGGAGAATTTTAGATTGCGTGCTATACTTCTTTGGACAATTAATGACTTCCCGGCCTATGCTATGTTGTCTGGTTGGAGCACTAAAGGAAAGTTTGCATGTCCATACTGCCACAAACATACTGAGTATTTGTGGTTGAAACATGGGCGGAAGCACCGCTACATGGCACATCGACGTTTTTTTGGCCCCCGACCATCCATGGCGCAACAATGCGGTCGGCTTCAACAACAAGGTCGAAACCGGGGAGGCACCGTAACCACTATCCGGTGCACGGTACTTGAGCAGTATTCTACTTTTGAACAAGTAGAATTTGGAAAGACATTGTTATCAAAAAAAAGGAAGCGTGACGAAGACAACGGATGGCACAACCGGAGGAAGAAGAGTATTTTTTTTGAGCTCCCTTATCGGTCTTCTTTGCTCATCGAGCATAATTTGGACGTGATGCACATTGAGAAAAATATATGCGAGAGCATACTAGGCACTACGCTTAAGTTGGATGGCAAATGTAAGGACGAGGAGAATGCTCGGCTTGACATGGAGCATCTACGGATACGACCGAGATCAAGCACCCGTGATTAAAGATGATAAGTATACCTTGCCATCAGCCTTGTACGAGTTAGATAAGGATGCCAGGGAAAGTTTGTGTGAATTTCTATATGGAGTGAAGATGCCTGATGGGGTTTCCTCGAATATAAGAAGATGTGTTGATGTAAAGTCACGTAAGGTGTCAGGCTTGAAAACGCATGACTACCATCTAATTCTACAGAAACTTTTACCATCTAATTCTACAGAAACTTTTACCATCTAAATGAACCCAACACCTGCAGTGCAGCCTCCATCTCATGCTCGGCGTTGGAAACAACACGAGCAAGGATCTGGTAACATGTGTTCCATAGAAATTACCTGTCTGTGCATACAGTTATTTTGTGGGTATTATCACATGCATGTTGTTCGCATGGAATAGGCTCCCAAAAAGTTAAGAAAAGAGGACGCGGTCCCGTAAGAGCATTGACGGTAATCGCCAAGAGAATCAAGGCGGGCAAGCGGCAGATTAGACATTCAATTCTCTAAACATGGAGGACCGGTAGGTGATAACTACCGCTCATTCGTTGATGAAGTGGTCATGTATACAAGGAAAAGGGCTCCTATCATTGGAGTGAAATCATGGAAAAATGTTAGGGAAGAAGTCAAAAACGCAATAGCAACCGATGTATTGGTAATAATAGACTTTGCTTTTCAAGTACAATTCAAATAAAAACTAACATATAAACTCACACAATATTTGAATGCTATTGTGATTATATAACGAGCAAAGTGGGACATGGAGGATAATGCTTTGAATCAAGGGAAAAGATATGGGCCATTGCTAGGGAGCGTTACAAAGGATGGCGTTCAACTTTCGGTGCTACGACCAAGACATACAACGGCTACCACCGAGAGAATGTTACATAAGCCTACGAATTAGATATTGTTGAATGGCACTATCTCGTTGAAGTATTTCAAGATCGCTAAATTCAAGGTTTGTTCCACATTGTTAATTACGATTTCGACCACTACATTTTTCATTCAAATGGCGATGTCCGAGTCTTTAAGATTTTTGTTCATAACTTTTCATTGTATAGGAAAGGAGCACACAAAATTCTGCGATTCGATGCCAACAAATGACAAGACATTTGTCGGGCGCTAAGCCTTATTCTCGCCGCGGCTATGAGAAGGTAATAACTGGACAAGCACATCTCCAATCTGTCTTGCGGATGAAGAACATTAATTTGTTATTTTCTTGGCATAACGAGAGAGACCCGAAACCGGTGAAGAGCCGAATGATATGGAACTTTGGTGGATAACTCACACTAACCGGGGGTCTTGGACGGACGAACAATCTAAAAATGTCTATGTGAGTTCTCAATGAATTAGTACATACATTACTATACATAGGCTTATGCAACTATAGAATGCAACCAATCTCTTGTTCAACTAACTCCTCCACCTGTGCCTTGCAAATGTTAGGACACAGCAAGCAGCGTTATTGCTGAGGCGGAATCAAATGCAGACAACAACTTTGTTTCCCAAAAGGAAAAAAACGAGATGTTCCAAAAAGCCTACAAATCAGTCACGAAGTGCAAATCAACCAAGTTGCAAGGAAACGGGTACCTGGCAAAAAACCCAACTAGAAGGCAGCTGCTCAATGCGGAGCGCGAGGAACAAATTCGTAGGGAAGAGCTACAGCATGAGGAACACGTCGAGCTCATGGATGCATTTGGGCGACTACAAGAAAAAATGTCGGGATGGGAAGAAGAAAGGGAAGCGAGAAAGGAGAGAACATGCACGCCAACTTGAAGAAAGTGAAAAGAGAAGGCGAGCGGAACTAGAACAGCTTAGGCAAGAGTTCCTATCAATGCCGCAAGCATCAAATGGACATCACAAGTTCCACAGTGCGGGTCAAGCTATTTGCATGAATGCGTTTCTTTCCTTGGGTTCTATATATGAATGTTTGTATCCTTTGGTAGGTTGACCAGCCAATATCTGTACAACCATGCCCAAGCAACAATGTCACTGAATCTGCCGACGAAGCGGCGGTTGCATCAATCACCCAGCAAAACAACCTTGTCGCTGAATCCGCAGACAACGTGGCGGCGGAACCATCAATTCCTACATCTGGGAATGTACAACCAGACTCCAGGAATGTGCTCTCGTGTACTCAGGTTGTTCTCGAATTCACAACTTTTTACTAGTACATATCATCAGTTACTGATGAAATTACGCCTAATCTTGTCCTTCCAAATGATTGGTTCATAGGAGAAGGAATCTGAAGAAGCTCGAAAACAAGTATTTCGCAAAACCGAAGCACTAAAGGTGGTGTTAACAATCCCGAAACTCAATCCACTGTTAGACAAATTTCTTCTCAACGGCTACGGTACAAGTTGCACAAAGGAGACGACAAAGCACCAAAAAGACAAGAGGTGAAGCTTTTTTCAACAACTCTTACTGCCTGTGAATGTAATTCATGTTTCAATTTGTCAAAGTGTGTTTATGGTTGTGGTAATTATTTGATGTCATTATGCTATTTTTATGAATCACAATCAATCTTTGGTTTGCTATATGTTGTTGTTTCACAAATTCCAATATTAGAGATTAATTGATGCTAGCTTAAAAATTTTGTTGATTCTTTATAGGTGATGACACCTCCTTGCATTGAATCCCCCTTTGCTGATAAAGTGTTGGGATCATCTCCAAGTAACAATTGGCTGACCAAGTTCTTCATGTCCTAGCAAATTTGTGTACTATGTGTTGAAACAATGTCCTGTGCCAAACTTTTCAGTATTTAAGTACTTCATGAGTCATGTAATTAACTCAGTGGATGGTTCAATGTTGGTTAATTAACTATAGATGCATTGTTATATTTATCTCGCGATGTTAATTAATGCGCAATTACTGCTGCTACATAAATGAGCGTGGCGAGAATACATCGGTGTTTTTCGTTGCCAAAAGTAGCGTGGCAATAGTAAGGTGCACTTGTAGCACCCCTAATACGAACGTGGTAATAAGAAATTCAACTTGTAGCAACACAAAGGGAACGTGGCAATAGTATGGTGTACTTGAAGCAACCCTAAATAGGAACGTGGTAATAAGAAGTTCAACTTGTAGCAACACAAAATGAGCGTGGCAATAGATAGTGCACTTGTAGCAACCCTAATAGAAACGTTGTAATAAAGACTTTAACTTATGGCAACCAACCAAATGTCGAAGCAATAATAGAGGACCACATATTACAACCAATCAAATTACGTGGCCATAGATAGTGCACTTGTAGCAACCCTAATAGAAACGTTGTAATAAAGACTTTAACTTATGGCAACCAACCAAATGTCGAAGCAATAATAGAGGACCACATATTACAACCAATCAAATTACGTGGCAATAGAGGATACCACCTAAAGCAACGTAACCAATATCGTGGCATCGACAATGCTACCTATCACATCGAAATCAACTTTTGTGGCAATAGAGGAGACCACCTATAGCAACTAACCAATTTCGTGGCATCGGACAATACTACATATTCCAACCAAATTACTTTCGTGGTAATAGACGAGGTTCAACCAATAGCAACCAAAGACAGTGCGTAGCAATACTATAACTTGCAACGAAACAGAAACGTTGCAATTGCACCTTTGGCAACACCGCAGATGTGTCGCAATAGTACACTTTGCAACCAAAACAAGTGTTGTAAAAAAACCTAATTGCAATGTTGCGTTACGTTGCAACAAAAAAACTTTGGCAACCACTAGATGGACAACGACGCAATACCCTAATGCAACACGGCCTTTCGCATCCCATGTCCCACGGAACAATTTGGTTGCAATTGTGTCTATTGCAACCAAATATGGCATATTGCAACACATTTTGTGCGTTGCATTAGGGGGAAAATCTAGTAGTGCATTCTTCAAGATGACCCTTCAATTCGAGAAGAAGTACTCGACTCAAGGCTCGGGGGCTCCGTGCCACGTGTCCTTCGGTTTTTTCTCTCCGGATTTTTCGGGATTTTCTTGCCAAGACTTCAGATGGACCCTCAGCCAGAGCCTACGGCTCAACCTAAGGCTCGGGGCTACTCCATATGGAGTGCGATTTTGCAATCGCACTTCCATATCAGCTCCGGCTTCAAGACAAGACGGGCATTTTTTGAAGACCTTCGAGGGCAACACTCGAGGACGCTTGGGACTACTCGAGAAGACTTCAAGATTGCTCAAACATCAGCTGGAGTACATTCCAGCCTCAGGATGCTTCGACTATTCTTGAGGATTTTTGACTTGTAGTACTCGGGGACGCTTGAGGACTACTCGTTAAGGCCGTCAAGACTACTTGAAGCTATCCTTCTCGACTACAAAGTACTCGGGGGCTTGTCGTATGGACCTCCCTGGGCCCACTACCTCGGTGGGTACCAGGACCGACTACTCGGTGGGCCCCTGGGACTACACGGCTTGCGCTACACGGCACCTGAAGGCGTGGAGCACAAGGACTGCAGAGGAGTAGTACTCGGTTAGGAAGCTGTACATGTCCCGCACTGTGTGGAAGACTCCTAGACGTACTCGACTAGTACTCTTTCCCTACTCTGACTTGTAACCCTGCCTCCCGGACTATATAAGGCGAGGCAGGGACCGATCTCTAGGATCACCTCAACACACCTCATCACGGCGCACTATTGCACCATCTTGTAATCGTGCCCAATCAATCCAGAGCTACGCAGCATACAGGACGTAGGGTATTACGCACCTCGCGTCCCGAACCTGTCTAAATTGTGTGCCACGTGTCTCTTCCTTCAAGTTACCGATCTCGGTGAGGCCACATTCATCTACTTCGGGTACTCCCCTTAGTAGGTTGCCGGTCCACAACACCGACACTGCGACCAAGCCCAACCCGACACCTTTTATAGATCTAACCCTGTCCTTAGATCTATTCGCGAGCACTATTCAATGTGTCTTGCAGTTTTCCTCTGCTACCGCCTGAGATCTATAGTTAATCACATCTGGGTCCCTAGATCTTTAAAAGTCCATATCTTTGTGTTTTAGATCCGTTTTAATTCATTCAAATTGTGTTAGGTTCATAATAATGTAAAGCATGTAATAGTGGAGTGTTTTCATCATGTTTTGTTTTCTAAAAATAAAGTTAGTATTAATTTTGATTAATGCTTAGTTATACATGCCTTTTCTAAATAAAAGCTATATAGATCTATACACCGCTTTTCATGATCAAATTTAATTTTATTAATATTTCTCTCACATGCTTTTGTAAATAAAATCTAATTAGATCTTTTACTCGGTTTTCCATAAGTCAAATATTAATTTGCTTAAAGATTAATTAACTTTTATAATTAAAAGTTGATTAGGCTTTTACTCCGACTTTATAAATAAATGTTAATTTTGATTAATACCAATGTAATGTTGTTTTTAATAATAACATGATCTACCCACAAAGCTACATTTAGATTATTCATATAGTTTATTTTTTCTAAGTTAAAAGTTTAATTGGTATAATTTATACATAAACATTTATGAATAAAACATGACTATGTTCTTTCTTCTACGGTTTTTGCAAATAAAGCTTAATTTGCTTTAATGTTAACCTAGGGTACTTTTCTTTATGAAGATACCCTATACATATGTTTTGCTAATTAAAACAAACCTAAGCTTATAGTCTTTTATGTTCATAGATGCAAATCGTTCGATAGACATTCTTTACCAAGCTTTATCTCAGTGTTCTTTGTTTCCTCGCTAGTAACTTCTTTCCTAGTTGTCTCTCGGTGAGTCAGCTTCGTTCTTTTAATTCTTTGTGATCCAATCTTTAACATCTAGCTAGTTCATGAATTAGCTATGTTCTTGTGTCTAGTCTTCCGCAACTATCTTCTTTTAGAGCCAATCTTGTTATCTCTTCTCTACCAGCATCAGTTCAGATTACCTTTGTTTAGTGTTGTCCCTTCGGTCTAGTTCTCTTCGTAGACTAGTTTCCCTAAGCCCACCTTAAGGTTTTCTTGTGCGCTTGATAGTTCGTTGCTACCGTTCTAGTTCGTTTCACCTTAACCCTGTGTGTTAGCATGTCTATCACCTGTTACTTGTTTTTACATCAAAGTTGTGTGTTAATCTTGACTAATATTTATTTCATTACTTTTCCAAATAAAAGTGACTAGGTTCTATTCCGGTTTTCATAAGCTAAGATTTAATTTGGTTAATTCCTATTTATAACTAATTTCTTTTCAAATAATTAAAGATGTTTAGTGTTAAACATCGGTTTTCATAATAAAGTTAATATGCCTAATGACATCATAAATGCCTTTTCAATATTAAATATGTTTAGTTGAACACATGGCATAAAGTTACTCGCCTAGATATGTTTTACTTGCTTTATCTTTCTAAAGTAATTGTTAATTTGACATAACTTCTACTCAAATGTTATAAATAAAATATGATTAGGTTTATCATGATTTCTTTAATTAAATGTAACTTGTTTAATGGTAACATAGAGTATTTCTCTGAAATATTCTTTCACATGATTTCTTAATTAAGATATGCCAAGCGTATAGTCTCTTGTTTTTTTATAATGATCTCACGATAGATTCGAGCTTAGTTCTGTTCTCGGTGTTTCCCTCGTTCATGCATAACCAATAGATTCTAGCCTATCTCTTAGTGCGTTCTTTTAAAGCTTTTCTTTTGATTGGTGCTTTGTTCTTAGTTTGCTTGTTTGTTTGCTTTGTATGCTTGTGCCGATGTTTGATGCGCATAGAGTGAACGTGGTTCGAGACTTTGAAGAGCAAGAAGTGAAGATTTCTGAGCAACAACATTACTCCAGTTAAAGGCAAGTGTGTCCTTGTTCTTTTGTCCCAATAACTTTATTAATCACTATTGCATATGCCTTGCATTAACTTTGATGGGTTCCTATTAAGGATGATGACTAGTATTCTTTTACCATTGCCTTGTTTATACTGGTTGCTTAATTAATCCTGATGGTAGCTATTGCTTAGTTTGCTCAACTGGGTTGGTAATAATCAACATGGTTACCTTTTATGCTCTATGTTCCTTTATGATAATTTTAATACAAGAACACTGTGCATTAATCGGAACATGGAGAACCACCTAGGAAAATAGTACAACCACAAGAACTAAACATGCACTGGTCTTGGCTGAATAATTAGGAACTTTAGCTTAGGGTGATCTTACCTAATAAGGACAAGGGATCGGCGGTACTGCGGGGTATGGACTCGCTCTAGCAGGGGGTTGGGTGAGTTATTCTTTTTATGGTGGGGTATCGACCTGCTAGGGGACTTTATACCTTGCTAACTGATCTGGACCTTGTGGGTCACAACTTGCTAGGGAACCTTTGTAAAGGCCATGTAGCGTCCCTATGCAACCACACCTCGGAAGTGTGGTATGGTGCCTGCGCAGCATCGCATGGTTGGGTTCAAAGTTCTTCGGAGCTTTTACGCTGCTTGTGGTGAAAGTGTACAACCTTTGTAGAGTGTAAAACTAATTGATTAGCCGTGCTCACGGTCAAGAGCGGCCTGTACCCTTACATGATAATTGAACATAAAGATGAACTTAAATCGTGACCTCTGGTTATGCTTGCCATATTCTTATGGTGTATCTTATCTTTATGCTTAATGTGGGTTGGTATAAACTTGTACTTTTATTAGTAAATAGGTGCTAATAAAATTTGACCAACTAAAATGCTAAATGCTCCGAGCTCAGTCCACTATAAAGCCTTTGCATTCATACTTTCCTCACACTTGCTGAGTACGACAAGTGCTCATCCTTGCTATAAACAATGTTGCTCAGAAGGAGGAAGCTGATCTGAAGTCTTGTGAAGATGTTGCTGGTGCTAGGCGTACACAACCCCTAGTCGATTGTCTGTGATGTTTTGTGATCTTCGTTTCCAGGATTAAGCGTAAATCTCTGATAATCTTCCTTTTTCTTACGTGATACTGAACTGTTATTCACTTATATGTCACAATATGTATGGAAATAGATCCTGGCATACATATAGTTATGCACTTGGTTTTCTTTGGAAAACAGGTGTGACAAGCGGCGCGGGTTACTTGAGGACCATGTGTGGTTCGAGGACCGGTGGATGGTCGCTTCCTTGTGTGATGAGTGATTGACAACGTTGTGTGGACTGATTCTTGGCTAAGTATTGCAGGTGCAGGTTGCGGGTTGACTCGTGGTGGTGCAGGTGAAGAACAAGCGCGAAAGGTCGTCGCCAGTGAGGCCTCCAGGTGTGGAGAAGACAAGTAGGCTTCGTTCGAGGGACCGGTGGCCGGCGGGGGTCAAGTGCGGGCCGCATGGTGGCATGAACAACAAGATGAAGTCGTGGACGGTTTCTTGGTTGAGCCTCAAAACCAAGGTCGCGCGGGACTACGTGGGAGCCAAGTCATGAGTGGAGATTGGCGGAGGCTACACCGAGTTCGCGGGGTTTCCGGTGGTTCACCGAAAAACCACCGGGTTCCTTGGTTGATCCACAAAGCCAAGACCGGAGAACCGAAGACGGAGGTGCGGCGACACCGGACCGGTCGACCGGTGGGTCGGCCGGCCTCGACCGGTGGGACCGGTCGACCGGTGAGGAGCACCGGTCGGCCGGTGTGCGGCGACGCGGTCCGGAATCTTCGAAGCGGAGGACACGCGTCGGGATCGCATGGTTTGCGTCGAGGCTACGCGGGTGCGGTCGCCGGCATCCGTCCGATGGTGAAGACATCAAGAATTCCAAATCCGCCCTTGAGGGGCTTGTATCCCTAGTTGTTAGAGAAGGGCATTTTAGACATTCGGTTGCCGCCTATATAACCCAAGAGGTGAGAGGATGGCAGCCAACTCTTGGAACCCTAGCTCATTAGTTTTCCTATTTTCCACCTATTTTCTCTAGGTTTTCCTTAGGACTAGCAAGAGAGCTTCACGGAGAGATCTTGTAGAGAGGGATGGATGATCGGGCGGCTTGCTAGACCTTGTATGAACCTTTGTTTCATGTATAGATGATTCGGCGTGGTTCCTCAAGGTTTGGATGTGTTTTCCCCGGTTGTTCTTGGTGGTGATTTTCGGAGCCCTCTCTTCGTGATTTCTTTGGGGTGTTTTCGGGGCTTTTCTCTTGGGGATTTGATGGGGGAAATTTGTGGGAACCCTTCGTGGTTCTTTGGGCTGTGATTCCCCTCCCAAATCCGTGAGTAAAAGTGCTCGATTTTGGGGTTTTCTTGAGTTCTTGGGTTGGAAGTGCTTTCGGCGGGATTTCTTCGATTCCTCCTTTTTGGACGAGATTTGGTGGGATTAAACTTGGCTATGGACTACTCATGAGGTGTTCCTGATATCCCCAAAGTCTTGTTCAAGTCCGTGGAGCGATTCGGGAGATCGAGATTTGGTTTTGGGGGAGTTGACCCGCGGGTCTTTGTTCATCCCGAGCCGCCCGAGCCACACCGGTCCGACCGGTGCTCTTGGCCGGTCCTCGGCCGGTGCAAGCCCTTGTGGGACTTTGCTCGGGTGAACGTCTTGGTGAGTTCGTTGTTGTCCCGTGGTGCTTCTTCTTGTTTCGAGTTTGGGTCCGTTTGGTGGTCGGTTGGCCTGTTTGGTGCCTTGGGGGCTTTCGTTTGCCATCGGTACGACCGGTGTGTCTCACCGGTCGGCCGGTGTAGATCCACTTAGTGAAAGTTGCTCGGTTTCACGGCGGGGACCGGTCGGCCGGTGGTGCTCACCGGTCGGCCGGTGTGGGTCTCGTAGACTCGGGATTTGTTGTTCCGCTGCGTTCTCGAGTCGGAAGGCTGTGTGTGTTGGTTCCTAGGGCCAGTGGCACTCCAGTGGCTACGTGGGCTTGGCCAACTTGGGTAGTGAGTCGGAGACGTGTGTTGGAAGCCGTGTTCGTCTTGTTGGAGTTTTCATCTCCTTCGAGAAGAATTTTTATCGGCTCCCATTCACTCCCCCCCCCCTCTCTACGGTTCGCCGTATCGGTCCTTCAAGTGGTATCGAGCCGGTTCGGGTCTTTGTTGACTCTAACCGGTCTAAGATCCAAGGATGGCGTACCGGGAACGGGGTTCGGGTCCTCCACACTTCGATGGAAAGAACTACCGGATGTGGAGCAAGCGGATGGGTGCGTTCCTCCGCGGAAAGGGTCGACTGCTTTGGGATGTCACGGTGGACACGGGCTATGTCCCGGCCGATGGATTTCCTTGCTCCGGGGTCGAGGGACGGATTCGACGCCAACAATAAGGCGGTCGACTACTTGTTTCGTGCTTTGTGTCGGCTCCGAGTTCGATCGGGTGCACACCGAGCACTTGGCTTGTAGGATTTGGGCGGTGTTGAAGGAGGCTCATGTTGGGAACGCCCAGGTTCAGGCACGGTTGTATGCGACCTACCGGAGAGAGTACGAGAACTTCACTCATCTCCCCGGTGAGTCCATCGATGCCTTGTTTTAGAGGTTCACGGTGGTGGTGAACAACATGAGGGCCAATGTGGACGTGCTCCCGTACGATGATCATGATAGAGCGGTCAAGCTCTTACACTCTTTGGATCGTACGATATGGGGCGGAAAGTTCGAGGCCATAGTCGAGTCGGAGAGGTATGATACTCTGACGGTGAACGAGCTGTTCTCGAAGCTCAAGTCGGGCCGAGGGTGGATAGGGGCATGACGCCAAGCTCGAGGGACCGGCCGATTCCCATAGTCTTGCCCTCGTTGGTGGTTCCAAAGGAAAGACTAACTCTAACCCATCCACCAGGATGTTCTCGTTTTCCTCTTTGATGTCTATGCCAGATGAGGAGTTTGATGACCTTGGAGAGGACGAGCCGGCGGCGTTGACGAGGCGGTTCGAGCGGCCGCACGAGAACCGCGTGAACATGAGGAGGAACACGAGGACTTGCTTCCAGTGCGGCAAGCCGGGACACTTCGTCGCCGACTGCCTGGAGAAGGCCGAGAACAAGGACAGCTACAAGCACAAGCCGAGGATGAACGATGGCAAGTACCGTTCGAGGCGCGACCACAAGAGCAAGCACAAGAACAAGTACAAGGATGAGCGACGATCGAGGAAGAAGGAGGGACGAGGTAAGGCCCGAGCAATGGTTGGAGCGAGCGACGTCGACTCCAGTTCCGCGTACTCCACCTCGAGCTCGAGCAGCAACGAAGACGAGGGAGATCGCCGCAAGAACAAGAAGTCGTCCAAGAACCTGAGCGGGCTGAGCTGCTTCGCGAGAGATGGCTTCGCACCATGGCGTTGAGCTCCGGCGGCAAGAAGAGCACACGGAGCGACTCGGACTGCGAGTCCGACGACGAGGTGCGTGATGAGCTTCCCTTCTTGCGCCGGGAGAATGAGAGGCTTGGCTCTTTGCTTGATAACCGTGATGACATGCTTAGAGAGGCCAAGAAAATGAGGAAAGAGCTTAGGGCTTCACTCGAGGATGCTAGGACTAGAGTGGCTGAGCTAGAGACACGGGTGCTTGATAGCAAGCTTGAGATTGATTCGCTTAAGGCTAGCCTGTTGTTTCGATGAGAATGATTGTCTTGATTGCTCCATATTCCTTGCCGATCTTGCTTTGTTTAAGGAGAAGCATGCCTCCAAGTGTGAGGAACTAGATGTGCTTAGGGTTGAAGTGGGCGAGCTTAAGTCTAGACTCGCTTTGCTAGGTGCTTGCACTTCTTGCCCCGTTTTGCATGCTAAGATTGATGAGATGCATGCTTACACTAGTTCGCTCGAGGCTAAATTGAAGGAACCCATGCCTACATCTTGCTCTACCTGTGAAATGCATGCATTGAAAAATTTGGAGCTTGCACATTATGTTGATCGTTTGCAGGATGAGAATGATGATTTGAGGAAGTTGATGGGTTGGTTGTCCGGTCATGAGCCTCAGTTGAGGATGATGATCGAGGCCTTTAAGAGGCAAGATGGTGAGGGGCTTGGGGCAAACAAGGTTGGTGAGGGAAGTGGAGAAAATATCCCGGAGCCACCAAAAACCCACCACAAAAATGATTTCCCTCCAAAACCTAACCATCTAAGGAATCGACTAGACACAACCCCAGCTCCACCCGTGTTTCCTACACCCACAAATGACCTACAAAAGCCTATCAAGTTTGTGAGCACTTCGGGGAAAGTGTTCTTTGGGAAGGAGAGTGAGAAGGCTAGTGGTGAGAAACCGGTGGAGGGTTTGAGTGGGGAGAAACCAAGTGAGCAGCCACATCCCAAGCCTAAGCCCAAGCTTGTGAGGTTCCATTGTGGCTATTGTGGGAGAGATGGCCATAAGGAGGAGTTTTGCTTCAAGAGGAAGCGAGAGGAGAGAATGGAGAAGGAGTGGGTTAACAAGGACAAGTACCACCCTTCCGATGGTGTACTTGAGCCTCGTATGCAGATGCCCAGGGGCAAGGCGATTGTGAGGATAGTTCGGGCTTGGGGAGAGAAGAAGGCTGCAGGTGGTGTTGCGCCAGTCACACCGGTCGGACGGTGTGGAGCACCGGTCGGACCGGTGCGGGCACAGACGGACAGTTGTTCGGGTTTCGAGCTCATACAGGTCCGAGGGTTGTTTCTGGTGGTCGTGGTTCTGGTGGTTGGGCTGGAAAGGGTGCAGGTGGTCAGTTTGCTAGGCGTTCTCCTCCTCGTGCTCAATACGGGGATTGGAGGAGTCGTGGCGTTGAGTTGGAGAGGAAGGATGTTCCACGGGCTTTCTTGCGTGGTTTTGGTCCTCCTCCAGGCAGAGAGGGGTGGTTCCCTCAGGGTGGTTACCGTGGTGGTGTTCGTGGAGGTAGCTTTGGTAGGAGAGATGCTTTGGTTGGTGCTAACCCCACTTTCGAGCAAATGGCTCGGCCGGTTTTCCTCCTTTGGTACTAACCCCGGTCTTTGAGTCGTTTGTTCGCTCACGTGCCTATTTTTGAATTTTAGGTGGGAGACTTGAAGAACATTTGGTTGATTGACTCCGGTTGCTCGAGGCATATGACCGGAGACGGGGGGTGGTTCTCAAGTCTCGTCCCGTGGTGACGAAGAGGTACATCACCTTTGGGGACAATGGGCGTGGGCGTGTGCTTTCGAAGGTGAGATAAAAGTGAGTGACAAGATCACTGCGAGGCGTGTTGCTCTTGTTCAATCGCCGGGGTACAATTTGCTTTACGTGTCCCGGTTGTTGGATGAGGGTTTTGAGGTGTTGTTTCGGCCTGGTGGTTCTCGGATTGTGGACTCTCGAGGGGACCTTGTTTGTATGGTCGTTCCCGAGGGTCAGGTGTTTCGTGCTGATTTTTCTCAGTCTTCGGGTGTGGAGCGTTGTTTCTTGGTCGGTTCTTCGAGTGAGTTGTGGAAGTGGCATAGGAAGTTGGGTCACTTGAGCTTTGACCTTTTGTCTCGCTTGAGTAAACTCAATTTGGTCCGAGGATTGCCACGGTTGAGGCTTGAGAAAGAGTTGGTTTGTGCGCCGTGTAGGCATGCCAAGATGGTGGCCTCTTCTCACCCGCCTCTCACCGATGTGATGACTGAGCGTCCATGCGAGCTGCTCCATATGGACCTTGTTGGCCCAGCTCGTGTGCGATCCGCGGGTGGGAAGTGGTATGTCCTTGTTGTGGTGGACGACTATTCTCGGTATGCGTGGGTGTTCTTTCTCGAGGATAAGGGGGAGACGTTTGGTTTTGTTCGAGATCTAGTCTTGAGGTTGAGGAACGAGAGGCACGGAGATGCCATACGAGCTATCCGCAGTGATAATGGCTCGGAATTCAGGAACTCTCGTTTTGAAACCTTTTGCCATGACTTGGGTCTTGGGCACCAGTTTTCGAGTCCGTATACGCCTCCCCGAATGGTGTTGTGGAAAGGAAGAACGGGACCTTGTGCGAGATGGCTCGGACGATGCTTGATGAGCATAGGACTCCGAGGAGGTATTGGGCTGAGGCGGTGAATACCGTGTGCTATGTGTCGAACGGGATATACCTCGAGTGCACAAGAAGAAGACATGCTATGAGTTGATGCATGGCCGCACACCCAAGGTGAGTCACTTCCATGTCTTTGGTTGCAAGTGTTTCATTCGAAGAAGGGCGAGGAAGTTGGATAAGTTTGAGGCTAGGTCCGTCGATGGCATTTTCTTTGGTTATGCATCTCATTCTAGAGCATATCGTGTGCTCAATCTTGAAACTAACCAAATCGTGGAGACTTGCGAGGTAACCTTCGACGAGACGAGCCACGTAGTCGGCTTGTTTTTGAGTGTGCGGTGATGATGAGCTTGGCGAGGAGATCTTTCGGGAGGAGGAGCATGAACATGGTGATGATGAAGATGGCGGTGTGGTGCCCCCGGCCTGAACATGTACCCACTACTTCGACTACGATGATGGATGGACCCTCTCGCTACACCTACGACGACAAATCAAGAACGAGGAGAAGGCGATGTTGAGGGGGAGGTAGCTTCGAGGCGAGAACCTCCCCGGAGAGTTCAAGTGGATCACCCAGCTTCGAGGATCATCGGCGACATGAATGAACGCACTACACGGTCGAGGGTTCGGAACAATTCCCATTTTGCTCATGCTGCGTTTGTTGCTTCTTTCGAGCCCAAAGACATTGGACACGCACTATCCGATCACAATTGGGTTAACTCGATGCATGAGGAGTTGGAGAACTTTGAGAGGAATCGGGTGTGGGAGTTGGTTGACCCTCCCCCCGGGGTGTAAGCCGATTGGTACAAAGTGGGTGTGGAAAAACAAAGAGGGAGAGAAGGGTGAGGTTGTGAGGAACAAGTCGAGACTTGTTGCTCAAGGGTTCGATCGAAGGAGGGGATCGACTACGAGGAGACCTTTGCTCCCGTAGCCCGTTTGGAGGCGATTAGGATCCTTCTAGCCTTTTCCGTGGCTAAAGGGTTCAAGTTGCACCAAATGGATGTGAAGAGTGCTTTTCGAATGGAGTGTTGGAGGAAGAAGTGTATGTGAGACGACCTCGGGGGTTTGAGAGTGAGAAGTACCCCCACCGGGTGTACAAGTTGAGGAAGGCGGCTCGTATGGGTTGAAGCGGGCACCTAGAGCTTGGTATGGCGAGGTTGAGGGGGTTCTTGTTTGCGAGAGGCTTTGAGAAGGGGAAGGTCGATCGGACCTTGTTTTTGCCGAGGCGGGCGGAGATATCCCGATTGTGCGGTGTACGTGGATGATATTGTCTTTGGTGGCTCGTCTAACTCTCTTGTTGCGAGGTTTGCGGATGATATGAGCGGGGAGTTTGAGATGAGCATGATGGGTGAGTTGCGGTTCTTCCTTGGGCTACAAATCAAGCAATCAAAGGAAGGAACATTTGTGCACCAGGCTAAGTACACCAAGGACATTGTGAGGAAGTTCAAGATGGAGGACTCCAAGGCTATGACGACGCCGATGAGTACGACTACGGCTCTTGATGCGGACGAGGAAGGTGAACACGTGGACCGGAAGGAGTGCCGGAGCATGATCGGGTCACTCCTCTACTTGACGGCGACGAGGCCGGACATACGGTTCTCGGTGTGTCCGTGCGCTCGTTTTCAAGCGTCTCCGAGGACTTCGCATCGGCAAGCGGTGAAGAGAATTTTCGGTACTTGCGTCACACTCCCGACTTCGGCCTTTGGTACTCCGCGTCCTCTTCTTTGGCGCTTCATGGTTTTTCAGACGCGGATTTTGCCGGGTGTCGGTTGGATAGGAAGTCCACTTACGGGACTTGCCGCTTTTGGGTTCTTATTTGGTGTCTTGGTCTTCCCGCAAGCAGTCGAGCGTAGCTCAATCCACGACCGAGGCCGAGTATGTTGCCGCTCGCTAGTTGTTGCTCTCGGCTCCTTTGGATCACCTACACCATGAGCGACTTTGGTGAGGAGTATACCCATGTCCCACTTCAATGTGATAGCACCAGTGCCATAAGCGTTGCAAAGAACCCAGTGCTCCATTCCAAAACCAAGCACATAGAAGTGAGGTATCATTTTCTGAGAGACAATGTTGAGAAAGGAAAAATAGCTTTGATCCATGTACCCACACATGACCAACTAGCCGATATTTTCACCAAACCCTTAGATCAAGCAACTTTCACTCATTTGCGGGGGGAACTTGGTGTGTGTTTGATTTCTTGAGTTGGGTGTGTGGGAGCTTTCTTTTGCCGGTGGTGTCGAGCCCGTTGTGCCTCCCCTCGAGGAGCCGGTTTGTAGCATATGTATAGCTTTCCTTTGTGCATTTCTTGCATTTGGCATGGCATATGTAACATGATGTATAGGCATCCTTGTATCTTAGATTGCATGCATTTTGTATCATATGCATTTGTTAGGAAAAGCTTCTCTCATATACATTGTTCACCTTGGAATGAGATATATGTCTTTGTGAGCTTGTTTGGTATGCTACGGTTAGTTTGGCTTAGCTCTTGATGATCTTGATGAATAATCCATGGTTGATAGCTATGCTCTTGAAAAATGTCACATGTACGCTCTCTCATGTGTAAATGCCTTTACATGCTCTTGACATGTTTGTGTGGCCTTGCTATGCTTAATTTGTGGTTGGATAGCTAGTTTATTGATCATATGGGGCCAAAGGCTCATTTGCCATCATGAATGTTTAGCCCTCTTGATTTATCTTGTGGAGGAGCATAAGTTCCTTTTTGTCGCAAAGACATTTCATGTACCATTTACAAATCTGAAAATGAAATGAAAAATGCTTGGAAAATATGCTCCCATGTCATATGTGCTGAATTTAATTTGCTTTGGGTGCTAAACCGTTGCATGATGCCTACCAATGAGAAGTCTCATACATAGAAGTAGGCACATGGCTCGGTGGCTTTGACATGACATGAGGTGCTTGTGGGTGTTTGTGATGGTCTTATGATTAGAATGGCTGTCCTAGCATGAAGTTTGCGTGGCTTTGCCATTTTGATATGCCTTGATCATGTTTAGGACTTTGCTCATGAGAGGCAAGTTTTTCGCAAAATTGCCAAAATCCATCTTAGCTTCGTCCAATGGTTGTGAAACTTGGTGATCATGTAGTTGAGATCGATACGAAGCCGTAGAGTATCTAACTTGCTCATTTGGACGTGTGTAGCATCCTATGTTGAATTTTGTATATTTGAGAAGCTCTAGGTTGAAAGTTTTGCATTTTTGGCTTGATTCATGCATTGCCAACAAGGGGGAGAAGTTTGAGCTTGAAATGGCTTAGTGGATGCATTTAGAAGGTTTTCGAGTGGTTTCGAGCCATTTCTACGGGTTTCTGTTGTACACCGGTCGACCGGTGATGAGCACCGGTCCGACCGGTGTGAGTGCTGGTCCTGTACATATGTTAGGCACCGGTCTGACCGGTGGTGATGACCGGTCCGACCGGTGTGAGCCGAAAGTGCTTTGCGGCTGTCTGTTTCATGTGGTTTCTTGCATGCATTCGTCCGGGGGAGTTGCATTGGTTCGGGGGGAGCTTGCATGTGTGCGGGGGGGAGCTCTTTGTGAGTTTTCGAGCTTTGTTTTGGTGGTTTGCGCTCTTTGCTTGAGCTTTGCTTTGTCTCGGATGTGTCGAGCCGTTGCCCTTGCCTAAGGGGTCCGAGACTTGTTTCCTTCAAGTGATCTTGCTCTTTGCCTTTGTTTGGCTTTCGATCGCTTGTTGGAGTTTTTTTTTGTTCGTTTCTTTTCTTTTTCTTTTCTCCCTTGTTACTTTCGTGTGGATGTTGTCAATGCACTCATCAAGGGGGAGATTGAGGACCATGTGTGGTTCGAGGACCGGTGGATGGTCGCTTCCTTGTGTGATGAGTGATTGACAACGTTGTGTGGACTGATTCTTGGCTAAGTATTGCAGGTGCAGGTTGCGGGTTGACTCGTGGTGGTGCAGGTGAAGAACAAGCGCGAAAGGTCGTCGCCGGTGAGGCCTCCAGGTGTGGAGAAGACAAGTAGGCTTCGTTCGAGGGACCCGGTGGCCAGCGGGGTCAAGTGCGGGCCGCATGGTGGCATGAACAGCAAGATGAAGTCGTGGACGGTTTCTTGGTTGAGCCTCAAAACCAAGGTCAAGCCGGGACTACGTGGGAGCCAAGTCATGAGTGGAGATTGGCGGAGGCTACACCGAGTTCGCGGGGTTTCCGGTGGTTCACCAGAAAACCACTGGGTTCCTTGGTTGATCCACAAAGCCAAGACCGAGAACCGAAGACGGAGGTGCGACGACGACCCGACCGGTCCCCGACCGTGGGTCCGACCGGTCCGACCGGTGGGACCGGTCGACCGGTGAGGAGCACCGGTCCGACCGGTGTGCGACGACGCAACCGGAATCTTCGAAGCGGAGGACACGCGTCGGGATCGCATGGCTTGCGTCGAGGCTACGCGAGGTGCGGTCGCCGGCATCCGTCCGATGGTGAAGACATCAAGAATTCCAAATCCGCCCTTGAGGGGCTTGTATCCCTAGTTGTTAGAGAAGGGCATTTTAGACATTCGGTTGCCGCCTATATAACCCAAGAGGTGAGAGGATGGCAGCCAACTCTTGGAACCCTAGCTCATTAGTTTTCCTATTTTCCACCTATTTTCTCTAGGTTTTCCTTAGGACTAGCAAGAGAGCTTCACGGAGAGATCTTGTAGAGAGGGATGGATGATCGGGCGGCTTGCTAGACCTTGTATGAACCTTTGTTTCATGTATAGATGATTCGGCGTGGTTCCTCAAGGTTTGGATGTGTTTTCCCCGGTTGTTCTTGGTGGTGATTTTCGGAGCCCTCTCTTCGTGATTTCTTTGGGGTGTTTTCGGGGCTTTTCTCTTGGGGATTTGATGGGGGGAAATTTGTGGGAACCCTTCGTGGTTCTTTGGGCTGTGATTCCCCTCCCAAATCCGTGAGTAAAAGTGCTCGATTTTGGGGTTTTCTTGAGTTCTTGGGTTGGAAGTGCTTTCGGCGGGATTTCTTCGATTCCTCCTTTTTGGACGAGATTTGGTGGGATTAAACTTGGCTATGGACTCCTCATGAGGTGTTCCTGATATCCCCAAAGTCTTGTTCAAGTCCGTGGAGCGATTCGGGAGATCGAGATTTGGTTTTGGGGGAGTTGACCCGCGGGTCTTTGTTCATCCCGAGTCCGCCCGAGCCACACCGGTCCGACCGGTGCTCTTGGCTCGGTCCGACCGGTGCAAGCCCTTGTGGGACTTTGCTCGGGTGAACGTCTTGGTGAGTTCGTTGTTGTCCCGTGGTGCCGCTTTGTTTCGAGTTTGGGTCCGTTTGGTGGTCGGTTGGCCTGTTTGGTGCCTTGGGGGCTTTCGGTCGCCATCGGTCGACCGGTGTGTCTCACCGGTCTGACCGGTGTAGAGCCACTTAGTGAAAGTTGCTCAGTTTCACCGGCGAGGGGACCGGTCGACCGGTGGTGCTCACCGGTCTGACCGGTGTGGGTCTGTAGACTCGGGATTTGTTGTTCCGCTGCGTTCTCGAGTCGGAAGGCTGTGTGTGTTGGTTCCTAGGGCCAGTGGCACTCCAGTGGCTACGTGGGCTTGGCCAACTTGGGTAGTGAGTCGGAGACGTGTGTTGGAAGCCGTGTTCGTCTTGTTGGAGTTTTCATCTCCTTCGAGAAGAATTTTTATCGGCTCCCATTCACTCCCCCCCTCTCTGGTTCGCCGTATCGGTCCTTCATTACTGTAGCGTCGCGGCTACTATAGCAAATAGTTGATTAGGGTTTTCCCCTCTCCCCACCTTTGTATATATAGAGGTCACTAATGGGCCTTTCAACCTTTGCGGCTCATTAAGACTCTAGTAACATAATGGATCAAATCCATCAAGCCCGTTAGTGGATCCAATCCAATTGGCTCTAGGGCATATATCCAACAGTGCGGCCTCCACAAAACTGTAGGAGGCAACTGCCGGGGTCCTCTGCGCGACGGCTTGCGCGACGGTGCTCGTGGAGACAGTCTAAAGGGGTTAAGCCGTAGGTGTTATGGTTGGTGGACAAAAAATTATAAGTTGGTTCTACTAACTAACTAGCAATGTAACACTAAACACGCGCACCTATGTTCATGGGCTACTCATGGGCCATCCAAATTTGGCTAGGTGTGAGATGTACAACCCCCCCCCCACCACCACCACTCAAAGAACCCGATGTACCTACCCATATGCCATGTCATGCGTCCCATCACAGGCCCACACGCGTATGCATATGTCCGCACAATAACCCAAGCAAATGTTCAGGAACGTTCCCTCTTAGTGCACGACCGTACGTCCAATGTCGGCGCCATATGTCATGCCATGTCCCATCTCAGGCCCACACGCGACATGCGCCCTATGCCCGCACGCTGACCCGTACGTGCAACCGCGAGGGTCGGCTCTGATACCATTTGTAATACCCTGCCCACCAAAGCCACACCGCCCAACCCTTTCGAGGAGCGGGCACCCGTACATATAGCACCCTTCTATAACGTTTGTCCTCGCTTCATGTAAAAGGGTTAATCCGAAGGTTCTATGACTGGTGGGCAAATGATTATAAGTTCGCTCCACCCTTGCTCAACTAGCAATGTGATACTAAACACGCGCACTTACGGTCATGGGCCACTCACGGGCTATCCAAATTGGGCCGGCTGTGACAGATCATGGCATGCCATCTAGGACGAGGGACAGGAATGAACTTAAAAGAAAAGTATGAGGACTGAAACGACCACTATAGTAGTTCGGGGACGAAACTGAGCTTTAGCCTATGAGGGATGAAGATGACTATTTTGCAAACATATCCCATTTGTATTGTTTCCAATATGATAGTAGTTGATTTTTTTATGTTTGAGTGGATGAGCCAGCAACTGATTTGTGTTGGAGACTTGGACTGTTTTTTTTTCTTCAAGGATCGACACTTGGACGGTTGGATCTTTCAAAGATCCGATGTTCGCTATAAACAGATGTATATTGTACACACCATTCCACAACTTGTAACATTATATCACTTTAGCAAGTTGCAAAACGTGCGAACAAAAATATAATCGTTATTGGGTTTGGCATATATATACACACACGTGCTAATCTACATGCAGCAGTAATTACTGACCAAACTGAGTAAAAATTACTGATCAAACTGATTAACAATTACTGAATTAAGTCCTGGGATTACTGAACCATGTTCACCGGTTCAGTAATCTCGTGATTTGGTACAGTAATTCTTATATATATATATATATAGGGTGATACTAAAAATGCACCCAGGTGCATTCTGTATAGTAAATGCACAGACCCTGCGGTTGCAACTTCGCAGCTGAACCAATGCAACTTGACGGACCAATTGCAACCAATTGCAACTTGACGGACAAATTGCAAATCAACGCTAGAAATTACGCAGGAACAAATTGCAACTAAGAGACTAATCGATTGCAACTGTGGCACTGCACTAATTGCAACTCGACGGAACTAATTACAACGAATCTGACTCTGTTGCAACTGGACACAAACCAATTGCAACTAGACTTCTAGTTGCAATCCGACGTGAACAAATTGCAACCAGAATGAGCCCAGTTGCAACTGGACAGAGAACTAGTTGCAACAAGGGTTGATGCATTCTCTATACATAATGCACCCAGATGCACTATAGCAACTGGGTGTAGAATCCTACATATATACGGTAGCGCTAATCTACACCCTAGGTGTAGAATCCTATTCTACACCCAACAGTAATTACTGACCAAACTGCGTAAAAAATTACTGAACCAAATCGCGAGATTACTGACCGGTGAGCATGGTTCAGTAATCCCAGGACTTAGTTCGGTAATTGTTAATCGGTTGGCCATTAATTACTTCGGGTGTAGAATTTTACTCTACACCCAGGGTGTAGATTAGCACGTGTGTGTATATATATATATATAGATAGATATATATATAAGACTTGTCACGGATTAAAGGCCCGTTATGGCGTTATATATACTCGAAGAAGGTTTTCTTCAATTATATTTTCGAAGAAGGTGAAAGAAATTAAGGCCCGGCCCAGGGAAAGTAGCCCACTTTGGGTCTCAAACCACATGCAAATTTGTATTTCGTATCCTTTAAATACTACATAGACACGTTTGTTTTTGTTACTTAAAGGCCCAAGCCGTTCCTAAATTTTCTGCTAGCACACCAATTTGGCCACCATAATTTAAGGACACAGCATGCAAGTACTACATCCTTTTCAAATTGTAGGTTGTTTGACCTTTTTATCTCACGTTTGACTGCTAATTTTTTTAATAAGACAAGTGGTCAAATTTGTGATATGTTTGTTTGGCCAAATGGCACGTCTTGATTTGTTACGAGAGAAAGTATTCTTGATCGTTTGTTGGTGATCGATTTGTTCGAGAGAAAATCTCTTCTAACTTGGTGGTGATAAGTCAAACAAATAGGTCGTAAAATAAAAAGAATCAAACCGCCTACAATTTGGAACGGAGAAAGCATATATATATCAATATATGCAACTAGGCGATTTGATAATCTCACTTTGCTAGTTAAGTCACAGGATGGCCGAGTTGCATGTCCTCTCCCGGAAAAGTGGCCGGCCGGCCGGGCACAGCATGGCCATGGATATATATCCTGCTGCCAAACGATTCCAAGCGAACAAAACAACGAATAAAAACAGAAGGGAGATGCATGCATTGGTGCCATGGTGGTCATGTGGAGATCGAGATCTTGATCGAATCACCGGGCAGACAACCACCAGTCCACCCTGATGAGCCGTTGGCCGCTCATGCAGTTGAGCTAACATACATCACCGAAGAATCAACTTGTTTATGAGATTTATTAAAAAACCCAACGGTATTCGATCACATCATGTGGATAACCTCAAGCAATCCTTCTCTAACACAATTGCGATGAATCGAATCCATCGATGACCAAGCAACAGAGTATTAGGTCATCGTCAGGCCTGATGAGCCGTCGTCAGTTTGTTATTAAGCCAAGCCACACCGGTGGGCTACTCCGAGCTGCTGCCTTTCTTTTTCCCAACCAATTAGCAACCAAACTTTAGCGCACAACATGGGCATTCATAATGCAAGTACTCGTCAGCCTTGCTTTGATACCGTCCATTGACACTGAGCTCGTCGTAGCGAGGCAGTAGTGCAAATGGACCGCAGCAGCAGCAGCAGCAGGGAGCTCAAGGCCGGCCGTGGTGCCCTGCGTCAACAGCGGCGGCACGGTGGTCTCCGCCGCCGTCTTGTTCGTCCTCTCCTCCTCCTCCTGCTGCTCGCCGCCGTCGCCGATCGCTCACCGCACGCTGCCGCCAGCATCTTCGGCGGCGACACGGCGTCGGTATGATCCTAGCTAGCTATAGCTACCTACTCAGCTAAAAAATTGGCACGCGTGTGTGTGTGCTTGCTCATCGTGGTGTGCCGTGACGTCCTTCCGCAGGAGTGCAGCCGAACCTGCGAGTCCGAGCACTGCGCAGGTACGTGTTCTGAATTTCTGATCGATCGATGAGCTGAGGTCTGGATTGGTCTCTCGTTGAATCGATCGCCGGCATGCAGTGGCGCCGCTGATGCGTTATGGCAAGTACTGCGGCGTGCGGTACACGGGGTGCCCCGGCGAGGCCCCCTGCGACGACCTCGACGCCTGCTGCATGATCCACGACGCCTGCGTCCAGGCCACCGACAGTACGCGCACAGATTTTCAAGACGAAATAATGCTTTTTCTTTCTTTTTTTCCCCCAAAAAGAATCTGTAATTTCTCCATGAACAGAGAAATTAAACCCATTACGGTTGCAGACGACTACCTGAACCTGTGGTGCAACCAGAGCCTGCTGGACTGCGTGGCGGCGGTGATGTCGTCACCGACGGCGACGGTGGCGGCGGCGGCGAAGTTCCAGGGGAGCCGGTGCAACGTGACCGACGTCGCCGACGAGATCACGTCCTTCGTGGAGGCCGCCGTGTACGCCAGGGGCATCCTTCACCACAAGCCGTAGCTAGCCTACGTGTATTCTCGTTTAATTTGGGGCCCATAGTCAGACGCAGACAGTCGGAAAAGCTAGCAAAGCGGTGGCCGGTGGAGCCGGTGGCCTACAAAAGGCGGGTGGCATTATTCGTGCAGACCGTGCAGTTGACGACCTGCTCGCGCCGCCCGTACCTGGCTGGTCGTCTTCTTCTTGTTCATTGGTTGGTTTGTTTCTACCAATATGCATGTAAAGATCGGATACATTGCCATTTTGACCAAGAGTGGTTTTGAAATGAGGATATTGGCTACAAGATGGCCAACGAGACAATTGACACTACTTGAAGAAATTTTGTAAGAGCGTCTCGATCTACACTCGTGCTCTCGCACACGCACACATACATGACAACATATCCCTCTTAAAAAAACGATTCCTTTGCCGGCTCCTCACGCTAACATAACAAAGCCAACGGGCCATCCCTAGAGCCGGGACTTGGGCCGTGCCGTGCCGGCCCGGCAGTCTTGTGCCTCGTGCGGTCGTGCCGCCCCGTGCTTAGACTTCTAGGCACGTCGTGCCATGCCGGCATGGCACGACAAATTTTTTACTAGGCCCAAGCACGGCCCGTGGCACGGCGGCACGTCTTCGTACCGTGCCGGCCCAAGCACGGCCCTCGCAATGTGACTACTTCTGACCATATAAGAACATAATCTTATTATAATATGAATGATGATTAACACGATTTCATACATGTAAGGTAAATTTTGTGATCTATTTTTATGTTATTAGTTATGTTAGGCTATATAATGCATATAACGCATGCTATCAGAAGGAATAACCTACATATTTGCAATTTGGGCATTTTCGTGTCGTGTCGGCCCAAGCACGACCCAAAATACGTGTCGTGCCGTGTCGCTCATCGTGCCGAGATCCTAGGCACGACACGGCACGACCCTCGCATTCGTGTCGTGCCGGCACGGCCCAAAATTTATCGTGCCGTGTCGTGCTTCGGGTCGTGCCAAAATGTCATGCTTCGTGCGGCCCATAAATAGCACGGCCCAAACCCCAGCTCTAGCCATCCCCATCCGGCAAGTGCCGAAGTGTAGCTTGACCTGTGCAGAAGTTGGGCCACTTGCGTAGATGCAAGAGCCTTAGATACTATCCGCGGGACGTGAAAACTCCCGCGATCTTTTTCCCGTCCGATTTTCAGGAAACAACCCTGCAGCGGGGACGGCAAATGCGACGAGAAAATCCCGTCGGCCTACGTTTTCCTTAGATCCAGAGGGTTCGTGAGCCTCCGCTAGCTGCGTCGGCCCCACCACATGTCCCATTGCCGCATGCCTCCGACCACCTCGCGCCCATAACCCCTCCCTGCGCCTCCACTGGCCAGGTGGTGGGCTGGTGGCGGGCGAGGAGGGCAGTGGCACGTGAAGAAATTTGCCTGTGCTTGGAGCGACCCTGGAAGCTGCCTGGACCTTTTTGGATGCAACCTGGATAGGTGCCAGCTGCCCAGCTCCAGGCAACTCCACCAGGCCCAGGCCGACGAAATCAGTCACCTGGGCTCCAGGCAGCTTCTGTAACCATGGATTAGTCATTAATTAACTCAAAGAGAGGTTAATCAAGGTGGCGATGCAGAGAGGGAAGGATGGAGACAAGGACCGGTGCGCGCGCTGCAACTCCTCGTGGAGGAGATCATACGAATAGCTTCACCTTCGGCAGCAAGGTTCTTGGCTCCAGTAACAGATTTAGTAGGGTTTTGATGATGGAAGTGACAAAAACGGATTCTCTAGGAAGCATAGAAGCTACCTGAAGCATCAATTTCTCCAACAGATTCAAGATAGTTATGGATTTGAGAAGATTCGGATGGTAGGTTTAGCTGGAGATAGAGCTTACGGGTGACTTTTACTTGCAGATTTCTCGTTTTATGCTTTCACCAGGCAAGTCACCAACCAAACGTTGCGGGATTACCAGTGCCTGGGCAGGCAAAAGATTTCTCGACGACAGGCAGTTTACAGGCAGCTCAAATGCCCAGGGCAATGCACTCAGGGTCCCAACCAAACATGCCCCATATGCGGGGGACCAGCCAGCGACGAAGCCCAGCCCTGGCCTCGGAAACAGGGAGGTGGCACCGGTGTCCCCAAGCCTGACCCCGGCTCAGGCGGCGCCCTGGACCAACCCAGATCTAGAGTTTGTCCAGGCACCACGGGAGGAGAGGAAGGGCGAGGAGACGACCTGATGGAGGTGGAGGGTCACGATGACACGCAGCTTGAGCAGGGTGCGATGGAGGAAGGCGACGACTGTGATAACTCTACCCGAGATAATTCCGTACTATCACCTAAACCACTCCTTTTGGTCATTAAGCGATAATAAAGAAGTATCTCGTTGAGTGTTGCCGCGTTAACGCCCGGTAAATCACTTGACAACACAGAGAGGATCGAATGTATGCATTAAAACTCCCACAAAGGATAGTCCAGAGTGCCTTACAAATTAACATCAAATCCCCGTAGGGTCCATTATTACAAACATAGTTCTTTGACACGAAGGTAAATAGTTCAGAGTTTTTTTTTAAAAAAACAGCGGAAGATAACTAAACGGTACGATCACATCATAGGAGGCTTGTCCATGATGCAAACTCTTCGTCATGCACCCATTCCAGCTCCCAGCCGGGTGGAAGTTCTCCGGGCCACACATCACATGCATTACCTAGAACAACATTTATAAAGCAAGACTGAGTATACTAATACTCAGCAAGACTTACCCATCTGAAAGAAAGACTTTACCTCTAATCATGCATGGCTTTTGGCTAGTGGGTTTGTTTACCAAAAAGGCGCTAAGCGATGAATCCTTACTTTCAGTATTTTAGCTCATGTTCTAGTATAAGTAACCATTACTAGATAAGAAACTATTACAATCAAGTTGTGCAAACAATTAATCAAGGTAATAATCGTCACAAAGTTCCATCATAACAGGATATCATGGCCAGTCGGGTAAGTAGTCTCAGATGACAGTGAGAGGCCGACAATCGATCGATTTATAACCTTGCAAGGTGGACCTAAACACACGGGAGGTGCCCTCACTAAGAGTTCACCAACCAGGCGGTTCCCATCATTCTTCAGTTTGGGGATAATAGCTCACAGTCTTAAGTAAAAGGTTTATCTGGGCTACGCCACTAAGGTCACCAAGCCTCACGCATGCACTCGGGTAGCGAGCCCGGTGCCACAACCCTAAGAGTAGTGATAGTAAAACCCCGTACTGTCTCATTTAGGTACTAGGCTTATCGTACCCATTTCCGATAAGTGTTTAGTACTTTCAAACACTTAACCAACGAAGCCATTAGACCGGAGCCCAAATCCCATGCTCTTACCACGTGAGCAATCCATTTAACCAATAAGGTGATTCCAAAAAGGAGATCCTATTCTCGTGAGTGACGAACATCACTCGACTTGTACCGGATCCTTAAAGCATAGCAACTAGCGACCTATCATGCTAGTAAAAGATCATGGTACTTAAGGATCATGCAATTAGGGTTTCAATTCAACTCCTGAACGTAAATGCACATAAGATAGCAATAAGTAAATTAAGAAGTTTAAAGGAACACATAGGTTAATGAATAAACCGGTGCTTGCCTTCGTCAGCACAAGCAGACCCACACACTTCCGGACTTTGGTCCGGGTCTTGCTCTACGGTCACGTAGTGCACGTCTCCTCCTGCTCCCTCGTCGTCGTCAACCGGCACGAGCGTGTAGCTAGCGTCGGGAACTTCTACACGGGGGATGCAATGCAGTGATTAGGAGGGCGATTAATTTAATTTAATTCAAAAACAGTACTAAACAGCCACAAGGAGTACATGGCTGGCCACATTCACCTTAATAAAGGTATTTAAACATTTTACCTTTTAAAAGATAATCAAAAGCTTATTTAGTTTTCTCTTTAAGGTGATTGTGTGCACATCTATAAAAGAATATTTACTTTAAATACAAAGAGCAAGGAAAAGTTACTCTTGTGCCACAAATTACCTCCCTAACTCATTTACTTAACTCATGCATGAAGGGATTTGTTTTTCCTATTTTTCCTTTACTAGATTAATCTAGTTTGCACTCTTTTAATCAACCAAGCACACTTCAAACCTGCCCAACAGTGCCCACTGGTCCTAATGACCAGGAAACGCTCCTCTGGACAGCAAGCAACTAGTTTGCACCATTGGATTTAAATGCACATAAATAAAAGCATTTCTAGCTAGTATTTAAAGGGTTAATGCACATAAAAATAAATATAACAGAAATGTAGTTAAACTTTCTCCTACACATGCTCTGGCCTAAAACAAGCCTAAAGAACCAACAGACAAACCTATAGCTCTTATGGATCTTGCTATACATATTTATGAATAAAAACAAGCATAAATTAAGAAATAGTATTTTTATTAGAGATAGAATCATGGTAAATTCGCCAAAGGTGCATTTTAGCATAACATGACAATTGCTAGAAGTTGAGCTAAAAAATAATTATATTTGAAGCTATAAAAATCATCTAGGCAGATTTGTCAATATCACAAGATAATTTATATAAAAAGATTTCTTCAGTAACTCTGCGCAATTTTTGGCACCGAGCCTAAACATACCAGTTCCCAGAACATATCCAAAATAGCGCTCAAGGTCATGTATGGATTTTGCAGAAACATAGATCTAGTGATTTCACATTTCAATTTTTCAAGCAAAATCTAAAACTCAAAAGTATATACATACTTTGGGAAAGTTGTAGTTCCAGTTACTCAGAGCACAACAAAATTGGGTCTGAAATTTTTGGATGTTTCTACGATTTTATCTCGAATTTACAAAACACTGCTAAAACACTTAAGAAATGAAGAATCCTTTTGCACGCAGACCCCTGCCAACTTTTGAAAGTTCATAGTTATGCCCTCGGCCTTCCCCACCATACCCCGACGGCAGTGGCGCGCTCGTCGGCAGCGAGGTTAGGCTCGGGGAGGCAAACAAGCGAGCAAGGGTTGCGATTAGACTCACTAGCGATCGATTGGCGGTGGAGGTTCGGCCGGAGATGTCACCAGCGAGCGGCGGCAGCGAAGCAGTGGCGGCACGGCCGCAGAAGCTCGGATTCCAGTGAGGAGAGGGGCGGAGCTCAACAATGTGCGGCACGGGTAGCTTCCATGTGGCCTAGGGAAGGTGCTAGGTGGGTCCCTGGGCTTGGAGAACCGGTGGAGGAGCGAGTCCGGCGATGGCTGCCCGGCGGCAGCCGCGAGAACTCAGGCTCCGGCGAGCAGGCCATTCGGTTAGGCCAACATGCGCGCATGTAAGCTCGATGTGTGCAAGGAGAAGGTTTAGGCGTGCTCAGACGACCATGGAAGTGGGCAGAGCAATGAGCTCACCGAGGGGGTGCCAATGGCGGGCGGCGGAGCTCGGCGGCGGTTGGTCGTGCGCGCGAGGCAGAGGCCGGGGAGGTCTACTTATAGTCGGGGAAGGTCGGTTGTGAGTGGGTGAGGTCACGCCGGTGACACAAGCACGCGTGGAATGGTCACGGCATGGCCGGCGACGTGCATCGCCCCAGCGGCCAATGGCGCGCCGCGGTGGTGCGCCGGTCTGGTGGATTGGCGCCACCTCGCACGGCCCACTTGCCACGAACATCACAGGGGAGTTCTCACCATCGCAGCGCAGTGTCCGATGGTCACTCCAGCGCCTCGGCGTGCGCGCCCGACGAGGGTACGGCACGTACGGCGGAGCGCCGAAGTGGCCGCGCACGACGTCGTGGCGAAGCGCGTTGCGGCGTTCGTGAGCAAAAACAATTTGCTGAGTCGGTTTTCAAAATTGATTTTCTCCTTTTTTTTGAAACTAAAGTGCACCTTGCACAAAATAGCAAAGATGTAGATCAGGTATTCCCCTACAAGATTTGCAAAGGCCGATAGGTGTTTTGCTCAAGGGATTTGGCAGAATCTTCATGCCAATGTGGCTCTTTTCTCAGCGCCGATAAACAGGAACCGAGCGCGTTCAAAAGCATTTTTCACCAAAAATCACTTCGAATTTCAAATGCCAATCAACAGCAAAGTTGTGTGCCTTGACATTCTACACATTTTCCCCTTGGGGCGATTTTGAAGTGTTTAGGGAAATTTTGGAGAACGTGCCCAAGTCCTAGATTGACACAAGGAGGTCAAAGGGAACACTAGGGTTTTGGGCTAGGGTTTTGACCAAGAGTTGACCTAGGGTTCTCAAGGGTAGTTAGAGGAGTAGTTAGGAGTGTCATTAGCATAAATCACCACTGAGCAAAAACACGGGGTGTTACAGCCTACCCCCCTTAACGGGAATCTCGTCCCGAGATTCGAAAACAAGAGTAAATGAGGAGAATTCACTTACGAGTTTGACTTGGAAGAAAGTCGGGGTACTTGGTATTTAAAAATTGCTCGGTCTCCCATGTAGCTTCTTCTTCGGTGTGGTGACTCCATTGTATCTTGTACATCTTCACCCTTTATCTCCTAGTTTGTCTTTCTTTTTTATCCAATACTCTCATTGGATACTCTGCTAGGGATAGATCTGGTTCTATTTCTGCATTGGTCTCTTCAATTATTTTTGCTTCCGGGATCTGCTCGCACTTCTTCAATTGTGAGACGTGAAACACGTTGTGTACTGCAGACAATTGGTCGGGAAGTCGAATACGGTAGGCAACTATACCAAACTTCTCGGTGACTCCATAAGGACCAATATAGTGTGGAGCTAATTTCCCTTTTACTCCAAAGCGTTGTACGCCTTAGGTCGGAGATACCTTTAGGTATACATAATCACCAACTTCAAACTCTCGAGGAGCTTTAGCTTTGTCATGGTAACTCTTTTGCCTCATCTGAGCTGCTCTCAAATTTTCTCTAATCACACTCACTTTCTCTTCGGCTTCTTGTACTAGCTTAGGACCAAACAAGGTTCGCTCACCCACTTGTGACCAATTCAAAGGGGTACAACACCTTCTTCCATACAAGGCTTCAAACGGGGCCATCTTCAAACTAGCTTGGTAACTATTGTTATAAGCAAACTCTGCTAGGGCTAGGCATTTTGTCCCACGACTTGTCAAAATGAATGACGCAAGCTCTCAACATATCTTTCACTATTTGGTTCACTCTTTCCGCCTGACCATCAGTCTGAGGGTGATAGCTGGAGCTATGGATTAGCTTGGTTCCCAAAGATTCATGCACTTGTGCCCAGCAACGAGCGACGAATTGAGTGCCTCAATCTGACAAGATAGTCTTGGGAACACCGTGTAAGCGCACTACAAGATCAACATAGATTTCCGCATAGCGCTCGGCTGAATAGGTAGTGTGAACGGGAATGAAGTGAGCGGTCTTGGTAAGTCGGTCCACTATTACCCATATGGAATCATGCTTCCGGGGTGTGAGAGGTAACCCGACAATGAAATCCATGCTTATATCGTCCCACTTCCACGTAGGAATGGACAATGGTTGCATTTGGCCTGCGGTCTTTAGGTGACTAGCCTTGATCCTTTGACATGTATCACAACCGGACACATACTAGGCTATTTCACCCTTCATATTTTACCACCAAAAGTTTTCCCTAAGGTCTCGATACATTTTGGTACTTCCCGGATGGATGGTGAATTTAGAGAGATGGGCCTCATCCAAAATCTCCTTCCTTAGGTTCTGATCCTGGGGAATAACTAATCTTTGACCGAACCACACAATTCCTTTGTCATCCCTTCGGAAACAATCAAACTTGGGGTCTCTTTCTTCTAACCTTTGTTTGATTTTCTGAACCTCTTCATCGATGAGTTGAGCCGTAGCAATTCTTTCATGGAGAGGAGATTCGATTGAGACAGCATAAAGATTGCCATACTCGACCAATTCCAAGTTAAGCTTCCTCATTTCTTCACATAAAGTTTCATTATTCGACTCTAACGTCGCATAGTTGCAATGCTTGTGGCTAAGTGCATCTGCAACCACGTTAGCTTTGTCGTGATGATAATGGACTTCCAAATCATAATCCTTGATTAATTCCAACCATCTTCTTTGCCTCATATTCAGATTAGATTGAGTGAAAATATACTTGAGACTCTTGTGGTCTATGTAGATATTGCAGTGATTGCCCATCAAGTAATGCCGCCAAAGCTTTAAGGCATGCACGACTGCTGCTAGCTCAAGATCATGAGTAGGATAATTCTTCTCATGCGGTCGAAATGCCTGTGAGGCATAGGCAATGACTCGGTTTTCTTGCATAAGCACGCAACCAAGACCAGTGCCTGAAGCATCACAGAACACCTCAAACGGTTTGGACATATCCGGTTGAGTCAATACGGGAGCTGAGGTTAAGTGTTCCCTCAAGGTATGGAAGGCTTTATCACACTCCTCACTCCACACAAACTTGACACCCTTCTTCAATAATTCGGTCATGGGTTTAGCTATTCTGGAGAAATTCGGAATAAACCGACGGTAATAACTCGCTAGACCCAGAAAACTGCGGATTTGATGTACCGACTTGGGTGGCTTCCAATCCGTGATCTCCTGCACCTTGCCAGGATCCACAGAGATACCATCCTTGGAAATAGTGTGACCCAATAATTTCACACTATCCAGCCAGAACTCACATATAGAGAACTTAGCATAGAGTTTGTGATCCCTCAATCGCTGCAAGACAATATGAAGATGCTTCGCATGCTCGGCTTTGCTCTGGGAATAAATGAGAATATCATTGATGAAGACCACTAGGAACTTGTCCAATTTATTCATGAAGACTGAGTTCATAAGGTACATGAAATAGGCAGGTGCGTTCGTGAGACCAAAAGACATCACCAAAAATTCATAAAGGCCGTATCTTGTGGAAAAGGCTGTCTTCGGAACGTCACTTGCTCGAATCTTGATTTGATGATAGCCCGATCGAAGATCAATCTTGGAAAAGACTTTGGCATCAGTCAATTGATCAAAGAGCACATCAATGCGGGGCAATGGAGTGGACTATCGTCCACTCAATGCTATGATGTACTCTTTGATCAATTGACTGATGCCAAAGACTTTGACTATTGTCATCGCATTGAGTGGACGATAGTCAACACACATCCGCAAGCTAACATCTTTCTTTTTCACAAAAAGGGCGGGACTCCCCCAAGGAGAAGAACTTGGGCGGATATACCCTTTATCAAGCAATTCTTGCAATTCAATCTTCAACTCGGCTAGCTCTTTGGGTGGCATGTGGTAGGGTCTCTTAGAGATGGGGGCAGTGTCAGGCTGCAGCTCTATGACAAATTCGACGTTTCTGTCTGGTGGCATACCAGGCAAGTCATCGGGAAAGACATTTGGATACTCACACACTACTGGAATGTTTTCTAGTTGAACGGTTACGGCAGCATAAGAACAAGGATTTATGCCTTCTGCCTTGGGCAAGTACAAGGTGGTGTGACCACTGATAGGAGAATGGATTTCTACCATCCTTGTGGCAATGTCCAGGACAACTTGATGTTGGGTCAACCAATTCATCCCTAGAATTACATCTAGACCTCCCAATCCCAAATGAATCAGGTTGGTTAAGAAGGTTTTGCTACCGAGTTGCAAAGGTACAGCTTTAGTTATAGTGTTGGAGGGGATTCTTCCTCCCGCCGTGGCTACTACGAAAGATTCGTTGGTATGACAAGAATGTAACCCCAGCTTGCTCAGTAGACTTTCACTTATGAAACTATGGGTTGCTCCAAAATCAAACAAAATTTTAACGGGGTGATCATGGATAGAGAATGTACCCGTTAGCACTGCTGCTCCCTCTGGAACGTCAACCAAGGTGGTGAAGTTGAGTTTGCCCTGCTTGACTTGCACCACGGGTTTCTTGCCTTGGTTCCCCTGACGGAACCCTGAGCCTTCACCCTGCTTGTTTCACCTGGGTTTGGGGCACTCATTGATGTAATGCCCCGGCTGCCCACAATTATAGTAGCAACGGTCCTTGCTAGCACTGTTGCTATTGTTGTTGGCTGGGGGTGCACTAGGCTTGTATGGTTGCTGTTGTGCCTTACGGAACTGGAAATTCCCAGACGGCTTGTTCTGAGGCGGGGTCACCCTCCAGTGTCCAGTTGAAGATGACTGGGGAGGACACTGAGTCCCCTTCTTGATAAAGCGAAATTTCTTGCACGACCCACCAGTAGCGGTGAATCCAGCTTGCCTCTTCCTATCCTTCTGGGCTTTTGACATGGCATCCTCTTGAGAAATGGCCTTGTTCACAAGGTCCTGATAACTGTTAGGCTCATAAAGATTAAGCCTCTCATAGAGATCCCCATGTAGCCCATCACGGAAATGCTCTATCTTCTTGGCATCGTTGTCAACGTGATGCCCACCATACTGACACAAGGCATTGAACTTCTTAGCATACTCATACACTGTGTCAGAGCCTTGCTTTAGAGCAAGCAACTCCTTCATCTTTCTATCCATGAGACCTTTAGGAATGTGATGTTCCTTGAAGGCCTGCTTGAATTCAGCCCACGTGATTTGATGTCCTGCGGGAATCATGGTCTTGAAATTCTCCCACCAAATCAATGTTGCACCACGAAATTGGAGGGCAGCGAAGCTGGCCTTGCGCTCCTCTGAGCAAGGCAAGGTGAACACAGAGAACTTGGCCTCAATGGCCCTGATCCACACATCGGCAGCCAGTGGCTCCTTGGCCTCTTCGAAAGTCGGGGGCTTCATGGCATAAAAACGCTCATATTTGGTGACTCGAGGCAGGCCGTCGATGTTTTCCCCACGGGGACTGTTCTGCAGCTGCTGAGCAAGCTGCTGCTGCATTTGCAAAAGCTGCCGCATCACCTCAGTTTGGGTGACCATAAATTGCTCTTGAATGGTCATGTTGGGAGGAGGAGGCGGAGCGTCACTCCCACTTGCACCAAAGCCATTGGGAGAAGCACGGGTTTGTCCCACCATCTGAAATCCATGAGGTTTTAATTAGTTACATATTCACAAGCTTGTTTACAACATCCACAAGAAGAATATGCGAACGAAAACTCATAGCATCAATTCGGTGAAAACCGGACAACACAGCTGAGTTATTAGAAAATTCATAACTCTCTGCCCTTAATAGGAAAAGCTCCCATTTTTTGGTCAGCAAGTGCAAAATTTAATGAGCTCCAACATTGGTACTCAACCCAAGGTCCAATTTCAACGTTAACATGCCCGAAAAATTCCAACACCGAGGTTCTGCCTAGCTGTTTTTGCTGGAGGCCGAACTGCACAATTTCCGCTATAATTCTCGGTACGCTTATGCAATGGTGGTGAATTTTGGTGAGCATAATCTCCACAACATAACACACAAGGTTGGTATTCAACACAAGGCGAAACTTTGATCACAACAACCCTAAAGCATCCATTAAGTAACGACACATAAAGTGTTCATCCAAGCATTACATGATGCAGAATCTTTGGATCGACTACACACTTATGTACAACAAAAGGTCATCATCCGTACTCTTTGAGCAGCCTCTACCCTTACACAAAAGCTAGCTGAGGAGGCTAAACTAAGAGTACATGATTGTCCTCCAAAAGACAACTACTAAACCACTAATAGCCCGCAGCGGAGCCAGCGCTAGTATCCGGAGAATCGGGTGGTGGACCACCCACGCTGTCCTCGCTCAAGCCGGAAACTCTCTGTAGCTCGTCCGGAGCGGCAGGCGCAGCTGGTGGTGCAATCGGCGGATGCTGCCCCTGGTGGGCCATCGCCTGACACACCTCCACCTCTATCTCCATCTCAGCTACCTGGTTCTGCATCTCAAGGCACCAAGGCAAAACGCTGGGCCTCAGTGTGAGCTAGCTGCACCTGAGTCATCTCGAGAGCGTGGTCTCGGGCGAACAGCTGCTCAGTGAGCTCGGCACGCTCCTGGTGCCACTGGATACGCTCGTCCTGAAGCGCAACAATCTCCTGCTGCAGGTGAGCAACGGTCTGTCGATCAAACTGAAGGTCGAGGGTAAGGATATCCCTCATCGCTGTGGAGTCCATCAACACAAGTGAGAGCATACCCTGAGTGGAAAGACGAAACACCTGCATGTTGTACACCGCCTCCAACAACCTCAGAAGCTGGCGCACAACAACCTCTGGAGGGTCCGTCGTGAGCAACACATCGGTGAGTGAGATACGCTCACGCCAAGCCGGGTCGAGTGGGTCCATGACCGGGAACAACCCCAGTGTAGTGAGCATCACCTCGTCTGGGTGTTGCTCGCAGAAGGTGTGGAGAATCCGCATGGCCGCGGACTCAACCGACTCAACACCACGGTGAGCAAAGAACATCATGCTCAAGTCCGCCCACTCCGGGTGCTCGGGGTGGGGGAGCACGTTAGCGGTCGTGCAGGCGTAAGGAACACCCTGGTCCCAAAAAGAGACCACCTCGTACAGCGACAGCGTAGTGTAGCCCACCTCACTGAGGGTCTCCCACAAAATGCGGGGAAAACCTTCCCAGTGAAGGGCATCGGTACGAATAGTACCGTCCGCGTCGATCTCGTAGATCGGTGGCTGCACCATCTGTACAAAAATTAGGGACTACACGTTAGACATCAAATGACATCGATACGAGTAAAAGGGTAAAATATGGTAGGTGTGAACAAAAATTCATAACATAAAAACCAGGGACCCAAAAACTCCCAATTTTTCGCAGCAACTCAATGACATAATTACGCACACTTTTGGTATTCAAAGGTGGATTTAGACTGGATTGGAACACGCTCGAAAAATTTCATTTGCAGAGGGATGCTGCTCTGAAAAACAGCAGAACACAGACTCACTAAACTGAGCATAACTCTCTGCAGAAAATTCCTAAAATCCGGAGAAATTCATAGTAGATGCTCAATTTGATAAGAGACAACTTTCCTAAAGGATGTCTAGTCAGGTTCCTTACAGATTTGGCTTTAAAAAGTGAGAAATGACAGCAAAAGAATCTGCCAGAAATTTGCCTAAGATCAAAAGAGAGGAAAACCTTATTTAAGATCAAGCAAATTTTCCTAGAAAATTTATTCAAGCAAACAGGGACCAATTTTAGATTCAACAAGATTTTAATTATGCATGCACACGTCTTAAACAACCTCACACACATAGATCCAAAAGACGTAGTCAGTGCCGGTGGCAAGCTTATAGTCGGCTCCCCTTATAATAACTAGTCGGCGCTACTCAGTTCGCACTTAACGACTTACGAACGTTGTTAGTGTACCTACAGAAAACGAACCTTTTGTGCCAGCACGTCACGAAAGCGTCCACATACATTCCCGTTCACTTATAGAAACGGTATCCATGCGTCAAGCCGCTGCATGGACAGCGTCCAACCTCGGACACCCTCCGTTTGAATGGAGTGTATCCTTGCCTCGCATGGCCGACATGCGGAATGCACACGTATGATAGACGTGGCGACCTCACAACTCATAACTAGATGCGAAGATGGGATCCGTGGAAGGGATCACTCCATCAACCCTCGCAATTCCCATGATGCGGAAGTAACCCTAGCAATCCATGAAACACGTGGCTCATCTAGTTTGGTTGTGCAAGAAAGTAAGTCTCACATAAATTAAAGTGCTGGAGGTTAGCAAAATAAACCATAGATTTTTATGCCACCTTAAAGAACCCAAAATTTCCCTCTAGGGCCTCTCGATCTAGATCATTCCTTAACGATCCAACGGATTTTAAAAATCCAATCAATCTTGGCAAGTTTTATTGTAAATCGTGTGATTAGAATTAATCTAATCACTCTGGTGCATATGGATGCTTTGGTACCAACTATGACAACCCCACCCGAGATAATTCTGTACTATCGCCTAAACCACTCATTTTGGTCATTAAGCGATAATAAAGAAGTATCCCGTTGAGTGTTGCCGGGTTAACACCCGGTAAATCACTTGACAACACAGAGAGGATCGAATGTATGCATTAAAACTCCCACGAAGGAGAGTCCAGAGTGCCTTACAAATTAACATAGGGTCCATTATTACAAACATTGTTCTTTGACACGAAGGTAAATAGTTCAGAGTTTGTTTTTTAAAAAAACAACGGAAGATAACTAAACGGTACGATCACATCATAGGAGGCCTGTCCATGATGCAATCACTCTTCGTCATCCACCCATTCCAGCTCCCAGCCGGGTGGAAGTTCTCCGGGCCACACATCAAATGCATTACCTCGAACAACATTTATAAAGCAAGACTGAGTATACTAATACTCAGCAAGACTTACCCATCTGAAAGAAAGACTTTACCTCTAATCATGCATGGCTTTTGGCTAGTGGGTTTGTTTGCCAAAAAGCTGCTAAGCAGTGAATCCTTACTTTCAGTATTTTAGCTCATGTTCTAGTATAAGTAACCATTACTAGATAAGAAACTATTACAATCAAGTTGTGCAAACAATTAATCAAGGTAATAATCGTCACAAAGTTCCATCATAACAGGATATCATGGCCAGTCGGGTAAGTAGTCTCAGATGACGGTGAGAGGCCGACAATCGATTGATTCATAACCTTGCAAGGTGGACCTAAACACACGGGAGGTGCCCTCACTAAGAGTTCACCAACCAGGCGGTTCCCGTCATTCTTTGATTTGGGGATAATAGCTCACAATCTTAAGTACAAGGTTTATCTGGGCTACGCCACTAAGGTCACCCAGCCTCACGCATGCACTCGGGTAGCGAGCCCGGGGCCGCAACCCTAAGAGTAGTGATAGTAAACTCCTGTACCGCCTCATTTAGGTACTAGGCTTATCATACCCATTTCCGACAAGTGTTTAGTACTTTCAAACACTTAACCAACGAAGCCATTGGACCGGAGCCCAAATCCCATGCTCTTACCACGTGAGCAATCCATTTAACTAATAAGGTGATTCCAAAAAGGAGATCCTATTCTCGTGAGTGACGAACATCACTCGACTTGTACCAGATCCTTAAAGCATAGCAACTAGCGACCTATCATGCTAGCAAAAGATCATGGTACTTAAGGATCATGCAACTAGGGTTTCAATTCAACTCCTGAACGTAAATGCACATAAGATAGCAATAAGTAAATTCAGAAGTTTAAAGGAACACATAGGTTAATGAATAAACCGGGGATTGCCTTCGTCAGCACAACCAGACCCACACACTTCCGGACTTTGGTCCGGGTCTTGCTGTACGGTCACGTAGTGCACGTCTCCTCCTGCTCCCTCGTCGTCGTCAACCGGCACGAGCGTGTTGCTACCGTCGGGAACTTCTACACGGGGGGATGCAATGCAGTGATTAGGAGGGTGATTAATTTAATTTAATTCAAAAACAGTACAAAACATCCACAAGGAGTACATGGCTGGCCACATTCACCTTAATAAAGGTATTTAAACATTTTACCTTTTAAAAGATAATCAAAAGCTTATTTAGTTTTCTCTTTAAGGTGATTGTGTGCACATCTATAAAAGAATATTTACTTTAAAAAAACAGCAAGAAAAAGTTACTCTTGTGCCACAAATTACCTCCCTAACTCATTTACTTAACTCATGCATGAAGGGATTTGTTTTTCCTATTTTTCCTTTACTAGATTAATCTAGTTTGCACTCTTTTAATCAACCAAGCACACTTCAAACCTGCCCAACAGTGCCCACTGGTTCTAATGACTAGGAAACACTCTTCTAGACAGCAAGCAACTAGTTTGCACCATTGGATTTAAATGCACATAAATAAAAGCATTTCTAGCTAGTATTTAAAGGGTTAATGCACATAAAAATAAATATAACAGAAATGTAGTCAACATTTCTCCTACACATGCTCTGGCCTAAAACAAGCCTAAAGAACCAACAAACACACCTATAGCTCTTATGAATCTTGCTATACATATTTATGAATAAAAACCAGCATAAATTAGGAAATAATAATTTTAACAGAGATAAAATCATGGTAAATTCACCAAAGGTGCATTTTAGCATAACATGACAATAGCCAGAAGTTGAGCTCAAAAATAATTATATTTGAAGCTATAAAAATCATCTAGGCAGATTTGTCAATATCACAAGATAATTTATATAAAAAGATTTGTTCAGTAACTTTGTGCATTGTTTGGCACAGAGGCTAATCATACCAGTTCCCACAACATATCCAAAATCCAGCTCAATATCATGTATGGATTTTGCAGAAACATAGATCTAGGGATTTCACATTTCAATTTTTCAAGCAAAAACTAAAACCCAAAAGTATATACATACTTTGGGAAAGTTGTAGTTCCATTTACTCAGAGAACAACAAAATTAGGTTTGAAATTTTTGGATTTTTCTACGATTTTATCTCGAATTTACAAAACACTGCTAAAACACTTAAGAAATGAAGAATCCTTTTGCACGCAGACCCCTGCCAACTTTTGAAAGTTCACAGTTATGCCCTCGGCCTTCCCCACCGTAACCCGACGGCGGTGGCGCGCTCGCCGGCGGCGAGGTGAGGCTCGGGGAGGCAAACAAGCGAGCAAGGGTTGCGATTAGACTCACTAGCGATCGATTGGCGGCGGAGGTTCGGCCGGAGATGTCACAGGCGAGCGGCGGCGGCGGAGCAGTGGCGGCGCGGCCGCGGAAGCTCGGATTCTGGTGAGGAGAGGGGCGGAGCTCAACAATGTGCAGCACGGGTAGCTTCCATGTGGCCTAGGGAAGGTGCTAGGTGGGTCCCTGGGCTTGGAGAACCGATGGAGGAGCGAGTCCGGCGATGGCTGCACGGCGGCGGCCGCGGGAACTCGGGCTCCAGCGAGAAGGCCGTTCGGTTAGGCCAACATGCGCGCGTGTAAGCACGATGTGTGCAAGGAGAAGGTTTAGGCGTGCTCAGACGGCCATGGAAGTGGGCGGAGCAATGAGCTCACCGAGGGGGTGCCAATGGCAGGCGGCGGAGCTCGGCGGCGGTTGGTCATGCGCGCGAGGCAGAGGCCGGGGAGGTCTACTTATAGTCGGGGAAGGTCGGTTGTGAGTGGGTGAGCTCACGCCGGTGACACAAGCACGCGTGGAATGGTCACGGCGTGGCCGGCGACGTGCGTCACCCCGGCAGCCAGTGGCGCGCGCGCGGTGGTGCGCCGATCCGGTGGATTGGCGCCACCGGCACGGCCCACTTGCCACGAACGTCACGGGGGAGTTCTCGCCGTCGCGGCGCGCTGGATCGGTGGTCACTCCGGCGCCTCGGCGTGCGCGCCCGACGCGGGTACGGCACGTACGGCGGAGCGCCGACGTGGTCGCGCGCCACGTCGCGGCGAAGCGCGTTCCGGCGTTTGCGAGCAAAAACAATTTGCTGAGTCGGTTTTCAAAATTGATTTTCTCCAATTTTTTGAAACTAAAGTGCACCTTGCACAAAATAGCAAAGATGTAGATCAAGTATTCTCCTACAAGATTTGCAAAGGCCGATAGGTGTTTTGCTCAAGGGATTTGGCAGAATCTTCATGCCAATGTGGCTCTTTTCTCGGCGCCGATGAACAGGAACCAAGCGCGTTCAAAAGCATTTTTCACCAAAAATCACTTCGAATTTCAAATGCCAATCAATAGAAAAGTTGTGTGCCTTGACATTCTACACATTTTTCCCTTGGGCGATTTTGAAGTGTTTAGGGAAATTTTGGAGAACGTGCCCAAGTCCTAGATTGACACAAGGAGGTCAAAGGGAACACTAGGGTTTTGGGCTAGGGTTTTGACCAAGAGTTGACCTAGGGTTCTCAAGGGTAGTTAGAGGAGTAGTTAGGAGTGTCATTAGCATAAATCACCACTGAGCAAAAACACGGGGTGTTACAACGACGCAGCCCGACAGCCCGCGGCCAACGTCAGCCCGGCCACCGCCGAGGCTGCTGGAGCGGATGAGCCAAGAGCGCGGTGCATAGATCTGGCCCACAGTGCCCCAGATCTGGTCATCCCCAAGGTGGATCCGGCCTCCCCGAAGCCGCCCCGACCGCCAGCCATGGCTAGTGTTCAGGGAAAAAAATGTGCCGAGCGGGGATAGAATAGGGAGAGGAGGAGCGAGATGTCGCACCACTGCCCTCCTCGCAGCCCACCGGGCATCCGACGGACGGCTCTGGTGATGGCGCAGGCTGGGCGCGGTGGTGGAGGGGTGGTTGCGGCGTAGGGATGTAGAGCCGCCCGAGCCGACCCCTGGAGGACGACGCGGGGGCGAGGGCGTCACAGATATGGCTTCTGGCTCAGAAATGTCACAACAGTAGCAGCTGATTAGGTGCAAAAGCCACTATATCAGATGATTACTTTCTTGTTGAATTGAATTGTCTCCACGTAAATTAACCAATGTTATTAACCGCATGGAAGCAAACATTTTTTTCTTTGGCCAAGATGACGGTGTCACCACTGCTGACACATAGTATGGCATAGAGTGCAAGGCGGCGGCCCGAATATGGCGCGGGCATGCCCAATTTTCCATGGACCGGTCGCGATGGTCAAAGGATCACATGATGTTCATACTTGTTTTAATTTTTAAACTGACGATTTGAGTGTTTTTTACTAATGGAATTAACATTCCGACCTCTGCGGTAACCCACGTAGCCGCGCACAGACAAACTTATTAAAAAATTAAGAATAAAAAAACTTTAGTACATGAAGATATGTGTAGATCTACTAAATCCAAAAAAGAATTGAGTTTACTACTAAGACAGTGCTAAAGATAACAATGTCGCTTCATGACGGTCTTCGAATCAACCACCACGTCTTGACAACGTGCACCAAAATGAATTTGATAGAAACTCATTGGTTGTAGACAGCCCCCACATGTCAAATTGGCCCACGCCTGAAATCGTGTGCCTCACTATTGTCCCTCCACCTTGATGTATCGGTGGCGTTCGAAATAGCCACCATCGATCTTTTGTGAGGGAGGAAGACCCTAAACTGTCTTCGATCCAATGTGCGTTCTTGAGTCGCCGAGGTGCATCGCGACGCCAAATATTGTCACCAACGGAAAAGCATCCGCCCCGACAAAAGAGAGGTCGTTGCTCACTGTTAGAATGCGTGAGAAACGACTGCCATCGCCGTGGTGGCGAAGATGGGTAGTCGCCACTGAATTTGCAACTCCATCCTCTCCTCCTCGACCTCCTCGATCCTTGGGCACCCCGCCTGCTGCTTATGCGCGAGTGGCGTGAGGTGCTGCAACAACAGCATGGTATGCAATGCAAGAACAACTCCACAACACCTTCAGGAAGGGATATGATGCTTATAGGCGTCATCATTGCAAGCTTTCGCCCGATAATCTTGCATGAAGATTTGAGTGTATTTGGCACAAAAGATCCTTTGCGTCGTGCATTACCAACAGCATGCTAAAGAAATCTTTATATCGATGAAATGTATAATGACAAGATGTTATTTCTCAGTTTTACATAGTGTAATTCAGTTTTTATTTTGCCCGTAGCAACACATAGGTATTTTTCAAGAAATTCCTAACAAACAAACAAGTACCTGTCCAGATGATTTCGTCAGCCTCGTCATGGTATCCCGACGTGATCAAACATTCACTTCATGAGACAGATCAGGCAGACTTTCCTGAATCCAACATAAACAACACGTCAACTAAAAACAGGGGAAAAGAAGAATCAACTAGTCGATGACTGCACTAATCCCAGAACAAGCTTAATTACCATATATTCAATACTTTGGATTTCACACCATTTCTTCAATTTTGGGCAGAGAAAAACAGCAACTGTTTCAGGAATGACCGGCAACCGTTCCCGGAGCTCCAGTAGACGACAATGAAGTAGTACCAAACTTTCTAGTTTGCTCAAACACCCCAGGCCTCCAATGTGAATGAGCCCTTGGCAATCAGATACCTCAAGTTCAGTGAACATTGAAGGATGAGATATATTTAAGTACAAAGATAGAAGCTTATGGCACCCTTCAACTATCAAAGATGTCAACAGAGGCGGAAACTTCGTTTCAGGAAGTATATAAAGCAATGGGCAGTCTGCTATAACCAAGCTGTGGAGGAGGTTCAGTTCTTCCAAATCCATCAGTGCTTCAAGCTTTGGGCATCCTCTGATCTCCAGTTTGCCAAGTGAAGAAAGACCTCGATAGTACAATGGAAAACCATCACAACTTTTAAAACCAAACTTTAAGAGCCGCAATTCAGATGGCAACCAATTATCCGGTGACAAAATCAATTCTGGTCCCTGCTCAGGGCAAATATCGAGACAGATATGTTCACAGGATTGGAAATAAGCAATGCCATGCTCCTTTGCCCATTTTATATCTGAAATCTTCACCATTTCGGGGACCTGTTGAACGATAAGAAACAATGTGGTGCGGTTCATTGTTACTCTCTAATGGTCAGTATTTTCTCATGAACTCCTAAGAAAAGCAACCGGGAAAACTATCACATAGATATAAAAGGAAATCAACAACAATACACAGGTAACATGTGAATATTTCGATCACTAATTATTAAGATCACATTGAATTATGTAAGATGTCAGTTTAAATAAATCTATATTATATTTAACTCAAAACGTACGTTATAGCATATCCACATATGTATAGTTTAATTAAACACTCCAATTCTTTTAGAAAAATATAAGACAACACTAAGGCTATTTTTGGCTGCATGTATCATTTGGTTCAGACAGGTAGTTTTTTTTTTGTTTAGTTGGGTGAATTGTACCAACTCATCCAGAATGATGCCACCCCACTTGGTATATACTAAGACGAGAGGATCGTATGGTTCAAGCAAATTGGTTGAACCATACCATCTAAAATCATCCATACATGTATATCACATGGTCCATTCAACCAAACACACCCATCTAAGATCATCCATACATATTCGATAATAATTACTAGTCACACACACGCACTATATATGTACCACTAATTAGTAGTATTGTGTACCATAAAAGAGCTCTTCAAATAAAGGATCTACCATAAGAGGTACAACAAGTTAAGGATTTCAATTTATCATACAGAGTCAAAAAAGGTTTCCATATAATTTGCAACATATAAGCTTAAAATTGGGAAGTCAAAATCAGGATTCATGACATATGGACAAGCTAGCATAGCTCAAACAAAGATTACAACTAAACACAAGTGTTGGAAAACATAAAGAGTAATTGGTAATCGAATCGGAATTACTATAGGGTATCTAAATGGACACTATGAGAGATAAGCAATTATATATGCTCCCTAAATTTCATGAATTACTAATGCTTATATCATTTTAAACACTTATCTCTTAAAATTGCTAATAAGTGCAGGAGCACAGTTTTATGGACTAAATTAAAAAAGTCAAGAAGAACCTCACCAGATAGCATAATTCTTGATCATCACACCACTCCATCAGTCCAGGGCAATTGTCAATTAATACATGCTGAGGCCTAAAGGGAAGCTTCTCTTTATGAAAGACAATGAGTTGAGGACAGTGGGTGATGTATAAGCTCCCAAGAGAATAAAGATTTGTCAGCCCCATCAAGGATTTAAGGTCCTGACAATCTTTGATGTCAAGAAAGTTCAGCTGAGACGGTTCATTATAGACCGAAAGCTGGAGGTAAGTGAGAGCTGACTTTGCTATTATTAGATTTCTGACAGAACAAAAATAAGGGATTCTTCTGAGTTTGTAGCAGTTTCTTATAGTGATGCTCTGCATCTTTGGGAAATCTGAATCCTGCAGTTTACACCATTCTTGTAGATCAGGCAAACCATCCAATTCTATCTCCTCCAGGGCAGGAAATATTACCTTTGTTAGCTCACATCTATTGTTATTACTATGACATTGGAAACAATACTGATTCAAGTTCTTGATCTTCGAAATTTGAACAAGCTGAAGACGTCTCAGGTTCTTGAGATTTCCTATGCATATCGGGAGCTCTGCAGTGCTGTTACAGTTCTGCAAGCTAAGTGTGTCTAACTTATAAAACTGACAAAATGGATATAGGGACCAGTCATTGTATTGGATAGAGAGTTGGAGATATCTTAAACTTAAAAGATTGCAAGACTTCATGGAGAACTCTTTTCGATGAGTTGACACAATTAACTTCTCAAGGCTGTAAAGATGGCATATTGACTCTGTCAAGTGCTTCAGATTTTTGCCAATCATTGAATCACATTTGGTTACATGGAGATAGCGCAAGAGCTTCAGATACCGTGTAGCAGATATGCAGGCACTATCTTTACATGAATCTAATATGAGAGCCCTCAGGTACGTGAATTCATATACGCCAATATGGTAAAATGTGCATTGTTTTAACACTAAGGTACGTAAATAGTTCATCTTGAGCAACTGGGAAACTTGATTTTGCATTATAAGAATGTTTTCATGTTTATTTGTGGGCATGCAGGCCAGACTTCTAACTGAATTCACATGATCCTCCATAGGATCAAGCGACTCGGTCCAAGGACCTGATTGAATTGATGACCCCAATGGCTCCGTATCAATCCCATGTATTCTATTGTAAGTGAACTGAGTGTTAAGAATAGACATAAGTTTACGTCTGTCCCTACGTCTGTCCCGCATAGTATTATATCTGGATCTGCCCTTCCCTAACCAGAAAAATAAGTGCCGAACTTCATATTTCACGTAAAGGCTACCTTCATCAACAGCTGTTGCAGAAAGCAGGCAGCTGGACAGAGATTTCGCAAGCTCCCAAATCATGTCATGCAACCTAAACCTTTGAAATGACAAGAAAGACTCGGTCGTTTCTTTGCGAAAAGATCCAACCAATGATCTTATGTGCAGCTCATAAAAGTCGTGGCTGCTGTTGAAAATCTCACGTGACTTGTGACCCTTACGAATGTCCAATAAACGTACTGAATCTGTTTGGATCAGCGATCTTTCAATCAACTCATCAAAGTACTCACTAGCGACCTTCTCTGGTGTTTTGGATCTAGTACTAGTCTGAATATAACCATGAGCAATCCACAAGTGAATCATATCATCCTTGTTAAAAGGCTCCCCTTTGGGATATAAAGCGCACAGCAAGAAGCAAGGTTTGATCCTTGATGGTAGTCGATAAAAGCTCAATCTAAGAGCAGAGAAGATCTCTTCATTATCATCTGAATGTTCCCAAAACTCACTATTCGATATTTCTGTCCAAGTCTGCATATCCATCTTTGACCGTAACAGGCAACTAATAGACTTAACTGCCAATGGTAAGCCACCACATTTTTGCATAACTTTCCTTCCAACCTGAACCAAACTGGATGCCTCATCAATGCTTCTACCACCAAAAGCATAGCTTTGGAACAACTGCCAGCAGTGATCTTCAGGTAAGGAGCCAAGGACAAAGTGAGTCACTGTTTGCACAAGATGTGCTACCTCTTTACTCCTAGTAGTCACCAGGATTGTCACAGTTTTAGCATACTTGAAGGGACGCAGAAAATCTTGCCAGCAACTTTTCTGTGAATTCCATAGATCATCCAGAACCAGGAATACACTCTTTTCAAGTACCTTTTGCTTCAGAAGATCATGAACAATGCTTAATTCATTGTACGCACATGGTTCCCTGGCCAAGGACTCGGTGATCGCAATCGCCAACTTGCGTAAATCGAATGTTTGGGTGACATGAATCCAACCCATAAGATCATAACTTTCTTGGACTCCAAGATCGTTATAAACCATCTGTGCCACTGTGGTCTTGCCAATGCCCCCCATTCCAATAATTGGCAAAACGTTAATTCCTGGGGACTGACTGCAAGATATCACAGACTTTATAATGCTCTCTTTCTCCTTGGTCCTACCAAAAACACAGGATTCATCCAGAAGGTGGCTAGTTTCTCTTGGCTCCCACTGAGAGTCCCTCCTGGTGATTCTTTCGCCATCTTCTGGTCTGAGTTGCAGCGCGGCACGATCTCTGGAGATCTCCTCGAACTGGCGTCTGATATCCTCAATTCTCTGCGAATAGGTTGATGGTCATTTGCAAGCAAGCAAGTAGTTTGAAGAAAATGCAGCAGAGAAGAGACAACTGATCAATCACCTCAATGATTGCACCATCCTCACCCAAATACTCGTCCTCATCCTCACGGCTGAGCTGTGGGGCGTTTGGATCCGTAGAGATTTCCTCAAACCAAGTAGCGATCTCCTCGATTTCCTGTAGAAGAACAGATGGTTTTGACACAACATGCAAAAAACCTTGGAGGAGAAGGCATGAAGCATGAAACTGTATCACCTCATTGTCCTCGTGTGGCCTGAGCTGCAGGGCAGTTCGATCTGTCGATATGTTGAACCGGCGTGTGATCTTCCTGATTCTCTGCTGGTAGGAAAATGTCAGAAATGTAATTGGTCCAACCTCCTGTAAAGTTATGTTTTACCGGGCCCATAGAAATTGTTTATGTTTTTTTAATTAAGGATTAAAATTCAGCTGCTATATCCACAAGTAGATATACAAGACCAAAGAGCACTTGAGTTCTTAGACTCTAAACCTCACACTAAGGAAAAGTAAGAAACAAGTAAAAGCACACTAAGCTAAAGAAAAAAGAAGATTAAGCTTCCAACTTCTCCGTCCATGCCTCAAAACTTCAATCGCTTGCCAAGCCGTTCATCCACAGGTGAAGCAGGTCCACATGATTTCCAAGGCGGCGCCTCCAAGAAGGATATGACGTCGAAGCAGCCGTCGCCGCCCCTCCGAAGAGCCGGAGAAAGGTTGTCACCTGGAAAGTCAAAGACCAAGTAGGAAGCATCCCAACCAACACTGCCAAGGAGGTTTACGACATCCGAAGACGCCCCTGTTGTACAAACCGACACCAAAGCCGGGTTAGGCTTTCGCCCGAAGCTTCGCTCAATGTCGACCCAGCGATGAAGAGCAAGTTGAACCACAACACTCGCCGCGATCTGCCGTAGCGCAAGGGGCGAACACTTAGGCTCCCCTAGACCTGACCACCAACCAACGACATAAGAGTCACGACACCTTGCTCAGCTCGCCAAAGAACCGACACACACTGGTGAGCCTCAAATCTTCACAAGGGGACGCCGAAGGATGGCAACCCGCAGCAGTTACTACCATCACTGTGCTGCACGCCGACGAGCCTCCGCTGCACTTAGGCCGCAAGAAAGATCCGCAAGTAGGAGTGTGAAGTCGATTGAGGCCGTAGTCTGTCACAGGCCACCACCAAACTCACCTCAGGAGCGGCCACCGGAGACGAAACCCTTCCCCGGAACTTAGTCCAGGCAAGGTAGGCTCCGAGGACCGCCACCCATCAGTGATCCACCGCTGCCCACGCCATCGCCCACCTTGACGTAGGCCACGATGTTGAAGATCTGAGCAGCCCCACCACCGCTTGCTCCTCACATGGGACAACTTGAAGATACCCAAAACGACGCTGGTGAGGCCGGACCTGGGCCACCGGCGCCAGAGAACAGCACCAGACCCCACCGCCTCTTGCCGGCCACCACCACTGCCACACAAGCCGTGACCAAGCCTTCGACCACCACAACCGCTCTGCCCTCCGCTGATCAAGCCATGGCAGCAAGGCTCGTACACCACCAACACCCGAGGTGCACACACCCCATACCACTGGAGACGGCCGCCGCCGGCACCACCACACCCTCAGCTGGTGGTCCACGATCCGGGCAAATTCAGCCCGAATCGGGCGATTTAGCTCCGCTGCAGCCCTCCTAGATGTCCCGCGAGCTTCCAACGAGCCAACTCCGTCAGTGTCGAGACGGGGAATTGTGCTACTTCTTCTTTTTAATGAAAAATATGCTATGCACCTTATCTATAAAATTGGACTAGAAGAGTTTTTTTAAGACTAAGTTCTTGGAACTAAAAATATGACCGTACACTCCCGTAGCTTGCTGAATCCGAAAACGAAGGATGTGCTACTATAGCCATGGTACAGCAGCACAGCTACTTTTCATAGACGTGGCGTAATCCATTGTCTTCACACTACAAATGGCGTCACATGTATTATGCTTTAATTTGTAACTTTGGGAAAACATTTATTGTTGGATTTATTTTTTAATTAAATGTCGGATATAGCACATTTAAAACGTGACAAAGAGAAGAGCAATATCTGCAGTACTAACAAACCCGTCTAATGACTAACTGGAACGGAACTTAGACAACTCCTATCACAATTCACAAACTATTGGCCCATAACAACAAGGAAATTAATTCTAGGGAAAGCATTAAAAAACTGTCACCTCACCTCACATATGCCACGATCCTCCTCCTCGTCGTGCTTCCGCTTGCATGAGGTAGAGGAGGAGCCACCGCCGCGGCCTTGCTGGAGTTCTTGCACGCGGCGCCGGATCAGCTCGTAGCGGTAGTCGTCTAGGACGTCCTCCGCGTCGCGGGCGACGTCGGTGAGCTCCTCAATCCACAGCTTCACGGAGCTGTCCCGGACCTCTCGTTCCCCGGCGTCGTCGAGCGTGGCCTGGATCCTCCTCAGCAACCGCTGCAACCGGTGAACGTCGGCCCAAGCTGAGCGCCGCCCCCCGCAGCGAGAAACTGCTGGTGCGCCGCGGAGGAGGTCGAGCAGCTTGCTCGCCGACGACAGCACGGACGCCACTAGACCGCTCGCCATTATTGAACCATCGGTGAGCAGCGAATCATTGGTCCACGCTTAGGCACCGCGCGCGCGCGGTCTTTGCTTCGACTAGTCAATGGACAGTCAGTGAAGCACTTGGAATGGATTGGTACGTTGGAACCAACCGGGAAAAAGACAGGACTACAGATTTTTATCAACCTGGGGAATCTCATCTGCACGTTGCTACGAGAATCAAGAAAAATACAATGATCATAAGAGAGAATTTCAGCAACCTCGCACGTATGATCATAGAGAAGTCATATACAATACAAAACTGCGCGTTGTTGTGGGTACTTATATAATAATTGAATTTATATTATTGATGAGGATTGATGTTAGTATTAATATAGTTGTCAGAGTGTAACTTATGCAATAAAATATATAAAGAATAGCTATTTAGTATAAAAATGGATATATTTCATGATATCAAATGAAAAAAAGATATGATCGTTATGTTTCTGCTAGGACTATCTACACTGCTATTCCTCCATATCCCTCGATTCCCTGCGCGTTGCCGCGAGTATGTAGGAGAAATCTATGAGTTAGAATATTACTATCACCCTCCTATTCTTCTTCTTTCTTCTTTTTCCTTTACCTTTTCCCTTTTTTCACTTTACTCTATACCAACTATCATTGATGGGGCCTATTTGTCATTTTATCAAAATATATTCATATGAGGTCTTGTTTTGGAGGATTTTTATTAAAAGGAATCCAATGGTGTAATCAGAATTTAATTTGTTTTTTTATTTTTTGAGCTCAAACAATGGGGCCCACCACTAGATGTCATGGTCTTAGTGGGTTGTTGAGGTGACATGGTTGCATGTTGGGAGAACTCCGTAACGGGGAGCTCCTCTATAGGAGTTATAGATTATCACTCGTGGCCAGGTAACTACGACATTATTAATTTGCAACATATTTGTTAATAAATGTAATAGAAAATTATAACATTTTTCAACAGTTTTTCCCCACAAGTGGTCCACGGTTTTTACATAACTAGCTATATACCACATAAGTATATTGGAAATGAGTTTGATGGGATTTATTGTTGGTGATTTGAAATTGTACTTGAACTATTCGACAACACGTAGTCACGTACATTAAATTTGCTTGGGGTAGTTTATAAAACGTTGTTGACCTTCTACATAGTAATGAAAAGTTATTAGTCACGAGCTACGCCACACGGATACTCAGGATTATGCCGTATGGCGTATACGTATCTATCCGTATCGGATACGCCACGGATACGTATGAATAAGTATATCCAAATAACAAAAACCTGTTACGTACGGACCAGCCCTGTTTTGCAATGTACTACCGCCCAGCCCAACTAGCCATGCGCAGCCCAACATGACCACCGAGAGGGATTTTTTTTACATTTCCTCCTCAATTTTGCAAATATATATATGATCCGAAAAAAATTTGCAAAACTATAGATCCTACGCCGTGGGGGACTGCGGCAGAGACCTACCGCCGTGCCCCACCGGGTAGGAACGCGCGCGGTAATGTACCGCCTGCTACCGCTGTGGGCCACGGCGGTAGGGGTCCAATCTCTTTTCAAAAATTTGTAATTTTTTGTTTTAACTCGGATGGAGGTAAACTTTATATGAAAATTGTAGCTCGACGAGATCTATAACATTGCAGTTCAAATTTTTTCCATTTGAAGTCATCTTTATAATCAAATAATCGATATACTATCCAGATCTCAGTTTTCATATCGAGATCTCAGTTTTCAGTTTATGAACTCGGATGGAGGTAAATTTTATATGAAAATTGTAGCTTTCGACGAGGTCTACAATTTTGTAGTTCATAGTTTTTCCATTTGAAGTCATCTTCATACTCAAATAATCGATACACTATTTAGATATGAAGATTGCAAATTGAGATCTGGATAGTTTATCAATTATTTGACTATGAAGATGACTCCAAATGGAAAACTTTGAACCACAAAGTTGTAGATCTCCTCGAAAACTACAATTTCATATTTTTACCTCCATCCGAGTTCAAACAAAAAATTACAAAATTTTGAAAACAGACTGGAACCCTACTGCTGTGGCCCACGGCGGTAGCAGGCACTACAGTATCGCGCGCGTTCCTACCGCCGTGGGGCATGACAGTAGGTCCTTGCCGCCACCCCCACGGTGCTAGATGTATAATTTTACAAATTTTTTTGTGGACCATATATTTTTGCAATGTATAGTTTTACAATTTTTTTGCAGACCATATATTTTTGAAAAAAGAAAGAAAAATGTAAAAAAATCACTTAGAGGAGCCTTGTCATGAGAGCAAGTTATTCATGTCATAGTGAGAAGAGCAGAGATAGTGACGCTGGCGGTTCACAAAACGGCAGCCCAACACAGGAGGATGTATTGATTTCGAGCTTTTGGAGCCGGCCTCCACCCCTCCGGTTGCTCTAGCATTAAAGGATGCATGGTGTGGATGAATTAAAAAAATAAATAAAAAGTCTATTTTTGACCATTCAATTCTTTATCCATTCAACTCTTAAAACCGTTCACAATTGACCATCGGGAGGTTTCGATGGGTGTTTTTAACTTTTTTACTTTTTATTTATAATTTAGTCCTTCAATCCTAAAATGATTATTATTTTTTGTCTGTACATCCAATTTAGGTGATTCTTACGGTAATGTGTTAATAACAGTGAGCTTTATCTTTTAGAATGTTCTTTATACTACTTTATTAGTATTTGTTACTTTATTAGTATTTGTTATGTAATTGTTATGTTGTTGTCTAAAAACAATAATATAAGAAAAGTAAAATAAACATTTATAAAATAATATGAACAATATTTTTCAAAAATAAAGCTCATCCATATGAACGCATGACCGCAAGAATCACTTGAATCGAAGGTATAGGGAAAAATTAGTAATCATTTTAAGGTTTAATATATTTTTATCATTTTATTTAGGGCCTGCTTGGTTGCAGGCCGCACATCGCCACGCCGCAGATGCCCCCGCCACGGAACATTGATTTCTGTGGCGGACGAAACATCTGCCGCGGGAGTGTGGCGAGGCGAACTGTACTGTGGCAGGTGATGGCCACCAACCAAGCGGGCCCTTACAGTTTAGACATTAGATCTTAAAATGATTACTTTTTTTTTCTGATATCTCTGATTTAAGAGATTCTTCTGGTTATGCGTTCATAACGATGAGTTTTATCTTTTAAAATATTGTCCATCGTATTTTGTAATTGTTTATTTTACTTTTCTTATATTATTGTTTTTACACAACAACATAAGAATAATGTAACAAATTATGATAAAATAGTACAAAGAACATTATAAAAGCTAAAGCTCATTGTTATAAATGTGTGACCGTAAGAATCACCTAAATCAAAGGTATGGGCAAAACATAATAATCAATTCAAGATCTAAGGACTAAATTGTAAATAAAAAAGTTAGAAGGTCGAAGATAACCGATTTTAGAGTTCGATGGCCAAAACCAAACTGAGGCAAGAGTTGAATGATCAAAAAATGATTTTTTCAAAAAAAGAACAGATACTTTGGAAGGGTGACATGGCATTGGGTTGCAGGCTTGCAGCCCAGAGAAAACGGATCTATTAACCTTGCTGTTGGCGGTCTGGTCTTGCGTGGGCATCACAAACGTCTATGAATTTTTTCCTTTTTATATTTATTTTTGAGATTTTTCAGAAAATAAAATTGTTGCAAACCCATACAATTTAAAACGGCGGTGCCCTAACCACAACTGTTTCAAATGGTGGTAGACACCTTCCGCCAAATGAAATGGCGGTAGGCACTATACCTCCATTGCGGGTACTGTAGTACTTCTACCACCATTGCAATGGTTGTAGGGTCAGTTTGTTTTAAAAAAATCATAGTTTTTCATAAACTTGATTGAGATAAGCTTTATAAGAAAATTGTATATTTTTTCAAGATCTACAACTTTGTAGTTCAATCATTTTTCATTTGAAATCCTTTTGAAGCTCAAATAACCGACACAAATGATTATTCTCTTAACAACATATCTTTAAAAAAACATATTTCTTTCATATGAACACGGTTGGAGATAAGTTATACTAAACTGTAGGTTTCGTCGAGAGCTACAACTTTATAGTTCATAGTTTTGTCATTTGAAACCATTTTGATGATCAAATAATTAAATGACGTTATATTCAGATGTAAAATTTGACAATTTTTTTCTCTTGACAACATATCTTCAAAAAATTATACTAACGTTTAACTAACTCTACACAAAAAATTTGTATATATCGACGAGATCTACAACTTTGTAGTCATGTCCATTTGAATTCATTTTAGTGCTCAAATGATTGAAAAAATATCTAGATTTAGAATTCAAATTTTAGATCTCGATAGTATATCGATTATTTGAGCCTCAAGATGATCTCGAATAAAAAAAGTGTATAAAGTTGTATATCTCAATGAAAGCTACAATGTTCATATAAAGTGTATATCAATTCGAATTTAAGAAAAACGGACAGGCCCTACCATCATTTGAAATGGTGGTAGAAACGCTATAGTACCCTTGACGGGTACAGTGTCCTACAATTGTTTCGTTTGGCGGTAGGTGGCTACCACCATTTGAAACGGCGGTAGCTAGGTACCGCCGTTTTCAAATGGCGACATCAGTATAGCTTTGCAAAAATTTTGTCTGGGTATTTATTTTTGAAAAATCATAAAATATATATGACTGCAACGCCCCTCCAAGAGCACCCTTCGTCACCGCCGGTGCGCTCCGCCTCTGGCTGCCCATTGCCGCAGTCCCATAATGAGGGCTTTAGTCTATCTACTTACTAGGTGATTCCTCACGTGTTGCTGTGGGATTTGACAGAGTATTTGATAAACTATGAAGCAAAGTGGTTATTTAATTTCTCATATAATTTGTACACTTCTAAAGATTACGTTCAAAACCATGTGATTAACCTCTTGAATAAAAAGTTGTAGGAATTTGAGTTACTCTTTGGTTAATTATGGATGGAGAAAAGAACAAATTAAAGAACATTAAGAAAATGGGTACAATAGCTTTGACAATAAGATCAAAAGAAAATAACTAGATGAACCGATAATTTGAAGATATGATTAAATCGAGGAATGCATCTCAAATATATGATTTTTAGCATATTAGACGGAATGGAAAGAAGGGTGTGTTGCCTCCTTAATTCCTTGTTGGCTTCTATTGGCCAGCATGACGAATAGAGAAGGAAGACACATCAAAATACTCTTAGGGTGGAGTACTTATAGTTATAAAGCGGCACTGCTTCAGGGTCAGCCGGAATGCCACACAACGCCACAAAATTGCCTACCATGCTCTCTAGCAGTCGCTCCTTGATGAGATATAGCATGAACAACAATTGCGCGATCTTCTCCACTAGGCAACATGTCGTATGAATAATAAAAATCATCCGAATAGACCGCATCAGCCTTCATGAAAACAGCATCATTCAAGAGTCTTGCCGGCCGGTAGAACAGAGAAACGTCCCTCACAAAGCATGAATGCCAGCAGAAGAAGGCGAAGGCCACTCCGTTAAGGCGCACTGTTTCATTAGCACCCCCTCCCCTTCTTTCCATTCCGTCTAATATGCTAAAAATCATATATTTGAGATGCATTCCTCGATTTAATCATGTCTTCAAATTCCTTGTTGGCTTCTATTGGCCAGCATGACGAATAGAGAAGGAAGACACATCAAAATACTCTTAGGGTGGAGTACTTATAGTTATAAAGCGGCAACGCTTCGGGGTCGGCGGAATGCCACACAACGCCACAAAATTGCCTACCATGCTCTCTAGCAGTCGCTCCTTGATGAGATATAGCATGAACAACAATTGCGCGATCATCTCCACTAGGCAACATGTCGTATGAATAATAAAAATCATCCGAATAGACCGCATCAGCCTTCATGAAAACAGCATCATTCAAGAGTCTTGCCGGCCGGTAGAACAGAGAAACGTCCCTCACAAAGCATGAATGCCAGCAGAAGAAGGCGAAGGCCACTCCGTTAAGGCGCACTGTTTCATTAGCACCCCCTCCCCTTCTTTCCATTCCGTCTAATATGCTAAAAATCATATATTTGAGATGCATTCCTCGATTTAATCATGTCTTCAAATTCCTTGTTGGCTTCTATTGGCCAGCATGACGAATAGAGAAGGAAGACACATCAAAATACTCTTAGGGTGGAGTACTTATAGTTATAAAGCGGCAACGCCGGGGTCGGCCGAATGCCACACAACGCCACAAAATTGCCTACCATGCTCTCTAGCAGTCGCTCCTTGATGAGATATAGCATGAACAACAATTGCGCGATCTTCTCCACTAGGCAACATGTCGTATGAATAATAAAAATCATCCGAATAGACCGCATCGGCCTTCATGAAAACGGCATCATTCAAGAGTCTTGTCGGCCGGTAGAACAGAGAAACGTCCCTCACAAAGCATGAATGCCAGCAGAAGAAGGCGAAGGCCACTCCGTTAAGGCGCACTGTTTCATTAGCACCCCCCTCCCCTTCTTTCCATTCCGTCTAATATGCTAAAAATCATATATTTGAGATGCATTCCTCGATTTAATCATGTCTTCAAATTCCTTGTTGGCTTCTATTGGCCAGCATGACGAATAGAGAAGGAAGACACATCAAAATACTCTTAGGGTGGAGTACTTATAGTTATAAAGTGGCACTACTTCAGGGTCAGCCGGAATGCTACACAACGCCACAAAATTGCCTACCATGCTCTCTAGCAGTCGCTCCTTGATGAGATATAGCATGAACAACAATTGCGCGATCTTCTCCACTAGGCAACATGTCGTATGAATAATAAAAATCATCCGAATAGACCGCATCAGCCTTCATGAAAACAGCATCATTCAAGAGTCTTGCTGGCCGGTAGAACAGAGAAACGTCCCTCACAAAGCATGAATGCCAGCAGAAGAAGGCGAAGGCCACTCCGTTAAGGCGCACTGTTTCATTAGCACCCCCCTCCCCCTCAGTTCCTGATCACCTGATGACACAGGAAAGGAAAGCTTCATGCACTCACCTGCAGAGGTGTGGTCGAGCTCATGGGGAAGTCGGGTGTGGACGGAGCTAGGATGACTAGGTTGCGTTTCCCTTTCCCTTCCTCCGGCCCCACCCTTCCTCTCTCTCCCTTCTTCTTTTCAATGGACCACACGGCGGTGGTGGGGTGGGTGGTGGTGGTGTGGGGGGGGGCGCTCGGCCCCCTCCGTCCCACCTGCTGCCTTCGTGCATGCCTGCCGTTGCCCTCTCGCAGGCCCGTCGATTAAGCGGAGTGATCCTCGAAGAACAATTTTCCAACTTTCCAACTGGGCAATATAATTTCCAACCGAACAATTTTCACACGGCGGCGATTACTCCATGCATGCAGCCATGCGGATCCGCTGCCTTCATCAATATAATTTTCTAACCGGGCAACACAACTAGCCAGCACAAAGCAAATCTCGCGCATGCCTGCAGCTATGCATGCAAAACTGACATGCACCTTAGAAACAATCGTTGGAATTTGGTCCATGTGACCCATTTAGTAAATTCTAAAACATGCACAATAATAATCCCGTATTGCCAAGATAAAGAGAGGTTGCCTTACTTAAATATGGGAGTCTCCTATCATAGCAAAATAGATGCATGTGAGAGAAAAAGGAGACTGTTGATACATGTACAGGTGCATTTTTATTTTTGTGCTGTGTAAATGACGTTTCAGTTTGGACTGCTTAATGGTGACAGTTTTACTGCAATCAAATAGGCAGTTTCAGCCTGCTTGATAAAGGTGGCAGTTTGTTTCTCAAAAAAAAAGATAAAGGTGGCAGTTTCTGCTTGCATCAATTGAGCAGTTATGAGTCTGATTGATGAGCGTTTGCTGTTCTGACCGCTAGCTGCTGCGCTTCGTCGACCTTCGACCTCGGCGTGCATCGGGCTTGGAGGAAGCGAGATCTCCAAAACCACTACCGCAACATTCCTGCACGGGGCGGTAATCAGGTTTTTGGGCAGCGTCACACGCGACCGCTTGGTGGATCTGCAACTACTTCTTCGACGCGTTCGTCAACTCACTGCACAAGAACTGTGAGTAATTTATTAATATGTGGCTTATTCATTTGTGTTGTGTGATTGCATCATTTTTAGTCAATATGCTTTTTCTCAAGATTAAATCTGGATTATTCATAATTAGGCTGTTTTTTCCAACAACAATTAGGAGCAAGGGAGTAATCTTCTAGTTAAGTTTATATCTTTCATGCTAGAGATTAAACACGTTAGTAAAATGCATCCATTATAGTAATTTGGCTCACACACAAATCATCGGCACCTAAAGCATCTCCAATGTTATAAGCTAACAAGCTTTAAGTAGATAAATTTGAAAAAGGGAGAGTATACAAAAACTACTTTTGAATAAATATATTTTGAAAAAGGAAGAATATACAAAAATTATATTATTATCTATAAATAGATTTTTGTTATTTGTATTTTGAAATATAGGGCCACCATTTTATATTTGCTTCAGGGCCACTTAAATTAGGTACGAGCTTGCGCCCTCCTCATCCCCACTCCTCTTCAATCACCCGACTATCATGTCCGTCTACAGATCGAGGTTGCTCCAACTCTGATCTTCGTGTTGTCATGTACCTCGCCATGCTTGGCGTGCAGGCTCATGGCTTCCCATGCCCTTGTGCTCTGCGTGCTACTTTGGTACCTACTTCTACTCACTTTATATCAATGTGGGGGTGTTTTTGGTGTTTGCGTCAGTTTCACATTCGTGATAGATACGGCTGGGTGCGGGGAATTATGAGGTAGCGGAGGATGGTGATGATTAAAGGAGGATACATTAATGATATTAGTGTTTTTCTCTTGGATGGTGCTTAGTAAAGAAGAGGACTGGAGACTCTAGTTTGATCGGCCTGGTGTGGCTCGTTTGTAAAGAAGAGGGGAACTCTTGATCTGCCAATGATGATGTGGATCAATGAGGTCTGAGAGAAATTTTGTATTGCTTTGTAGTAGGGTGCTTCTATACAGTTATAGATAATTCTGGTATCAGTCTTCTCCAGAATGAGGCCTGGCTATACGTGGGAATGGATCAACATCCATAATCCAAAAAAGAAAAATCCAGTAAGATACTAAATTATAAAGCTCACATCCAATCCAATCCAATTCACTCACTCAAAATCTAATATCCTATAATATAATCGAACCACTACCAGGTTGACTACTCAGATATATCCATATGTGGGACACATGTCCAGAGCCGGACCTTAGAATTAAAAACTCGCATTCACACTAGAAAATTTAAGCGGATTTGACCGAAATTTGGTGAGATGCCTTAACATGACAGTCCGCTACTCGGTGCAAATCAGTAAAGCCAAATCTATATGTGGGACCCACGTCCAGAGTCGGACCCTAGAATTAAAAGCTCGCGTTCACACTATAAAATTTTAGCGGATTTGACCGAAATTTGGTGAGATGCCTTAATATAACAGTCCGCTACTCAGTGCAAATCGGTGAAGCCAAATCTATATGTGGGACCCGCGTCTAGAGCCGGACCCTAGAATTAAAGCTCGCGTTCACACTATAAAATTTTAGCGGATTTGACCAAATTTTGTTGAGATGCCTTAATACAACAGTCCGCTACTCGGTGCAAATCGGTGAAGACAAATCTATATGTGGGACCCACATCCAGAGCCGGACCCTAAAATTAAAATCTCGCGTTCACACTATAAAATTTTAGCGGATTTGACCAAAATTTGGTGAGATGCCTTAATATGACAGTCCGCTACTTCATGCAAATCAGTGAAGTCAAATCTATACGTGGGACCCACGTCTAGAGCAGGACATTAGAATTAAAAGCTCATGCTAACATCCAATACTGATTGGACATCCAATTTAATTTAGCATATGGACATCCACATCCAGAGTAATCCAGTCAAACGAAGTCCATTACCACGTCTAGGCCTGACCCTTGTAGAAAATGATAACACACTTACACACCAGTTTAAAACAAGTCACGCGCACATCGATCGGCACATTTTGAGTAAACTGAATTATTCTGGTTGACGCGCTGCAATACAAAGGGTTCGAGGCGCGCATAGTACTCCATTAACAACTGAGCAGGGTGATTATCGGCAACAAATTAAAATCTCACGCGCACGCGAATAGAAGAAAACCAGAAATGCATTGCCGTGACTACAAGCGCACGCGGAGCTTATTGTGCCTCTCTCATTGGTCGCATGCACCTTTGGGGCCCAGCTTGCATGGCGGGCGCGGGTGATAAAATATTGTTGGGTTCCACAACTGGTCAAAGCAAATTTGCCTCGCTGCTGTTTTTGCCTCGCGCGGGAGGGAGAAATTTTTGCCTCGGCCGCGCAGCTGCCCGCCTGCCCCCTCTCGAAATTTGCCTCGCTTGGGCGGGATGTTGTTTTACCTGGCCGCCGCCCAACCATCTCACCAAACCCTAACTCATTCTTCCATCTGCCATGCCGTTTTCAAAAACGAGTTGCGCCGCCGCCGCCGGCAGCTCTGCCCCCTCCGCCCCCCATGGTTTCTCTGCCGGCGTTGGGGCAGCTCGGCCTGGACGCGCCACCGGCCTCGGGCACCGGACGAGCTCGTCGCCACCAATCATCTACTAGCGACGGAGCTGCTCATCCCATTCAGTTCGGCCTCATCGCAGCAGCTCGCCCCGGTCGTCCTCTATGCGACCTCGCTGCAGCAACTCCTCTCTACGCACTGGTAAGTCCCGCTTCTACCCATTTCTTCGTCTTGTTCAGTCCACCGCATACGCGTAGATCTGGTATGTGTCGATTTTGTTTGTTTTTTCGTTGATTCTTCATCTGTTCATGGTTCTATCTTCTTTTTGCAGAATCACATGGCACTCCAATTTCAGATTTGAACCACTCGTTCTCAGTCCCTCTACCTCCCACTTCTGAGGTTTGTTTTTGACTTGGGTGTTCTTTCTCATTTAGCCGCTGAGAACATGTATGTTTCAGAGTAGAAGATTGCATTTAGGTTTCTGATCTCTACTCTCTCCCTTCATTTCAGTTTACTTTGCATTGAATCTGGAATACGGTCTTGTTTATTTGCATATTTGAAAACGATACTGTGAAGTGTTGTTCTAGGCAGAAGGTCCCTACTTTTTTAACATAGATTTTCGAGATTCGGTCTAAGAGTTTGGTTATATTTCGTTCCTTTTTTAATAAAGTTGCACTTATGTTTTTTTGGGGATAAGTAACCAATTTTGTAACCAGATTAGTGACAATGCTGCAAGGTTTCTAGTATAAGATGCTTTCAATGTGTATTACTTCATTTTTTCCTCATCAAATTTTGTTTTCCACTATTCTAGATGCATTATTGCTCACTAGATGTTTACAATCGTTTTAAACTGAACTATATCAACTTTGTTTATGTACCAAGCAATAATAAAATAAGGTTCTGTATGTCTGCTTGCACTGCATATTTCCTCATTGCCTGAACATTTTGTTACAGTATACTGCTTGAGTGCCCACGAAATTTATCATTATGTTTTTGTGATATACTAGGAATAACTGGTTTAAGGATATGCACCATACAGTAGTCCTGTTTATGGAGTTCCTACACCCTTTAGAGGGATTTCAATTTATTCTCTATCTTTTACATGACAAAATGGTCGAGAAATGTGAAGTATTACTAGTGCAAACAAAAAACTTTGTAACACACATACATCTATTAGAGATCCTTCAATGTTTATACAATTATACTTTATACTATGGTTTATGCTTTAAAAATCAACTCTGCTATTTTTTTTAGCAGTGCTGATTTTTCTACTTTTGATGATAGGATTATTCTGCATGGATGGCTGTCTTCATTGCATCAACAAATTTACCAGAAGGTGTGGATTCTTGCCCATGTCTGACACTCCTCAAGGTTTCTAGTATAAGATGCCTGAATGCATACTACTTCCTTTTGGCCTCATCAAATTTATTTTTCTGCTAGTCTAGATGCTCACTAGATGTTTACAATCCTTTTAAACTGGACTATGTCATCAATTTTGTTTATGTACCAAGCAACAATATTATTATTATTTTGAGGCAAGAAAATGTGAACACTTTCTATGTTCCACCTGTTTACTTCTGGCAAGCTTTGGCTCGACTATTTGAATATAGTGAGCACCTGATGCAAAGTATAGCACTGACCTTGTTCAGTTTCCAGGTACCCTTTGCTCCGCTTTCTCAAGCACCTGGACTCTCAATTTCTGCCCAGAAAGACAGATCTAATCTTTTCCTCCTCTATATCTCGTTTTGTCAAAGGTAATACTTCTGAAGTAGAGGAGAAATGAGCTGGTTGTTCGAATGGTCTGGAGTGCATTTATGTTCATTTTACACATCTCAAGAATACTCTTTGTTTTTTCTAATGGCAGGCACGCTCTGCAGTTTTTTTTACCATGGATGGCAGTAAACTCCAGCTAAAAAAGCAGTACAAAAGTGCAGAACAATAATATAGCCAAAAGTGACGAGCTTGCAAGGTGCCCAGGCACTACATCAGGGCCCGTACATGTCTGAAACTGAATCACCAGGGCATCCACCTCAACTCTTTGGAGCATATGTACTACCAAATATCTTGTGAACAAACAAATATCTTAATGCGTAAATGGATTTTTGATGAATAAACTTTGATGTGGATTTGTTGTAATGGAAAGAGGTCCACATGCCAAAAGAATGGCAGCAGGGTACTTACTATCAAGTAATATAACAATTTAGCATTGGAAAAAAATATTAACATTTTTTACAGCACGTGTGCATTCTTTTTTATATGCATCTTATAGTATAGTGCTACTTGACGAATAGGTAACCCTAACTTTTTTTCCTGCGTACTAGTGGCACCAAAATTTAACCCACAAAGTAATTTTCAATGAGTTTGGGATGCTGCTCACCTGGTGAACCAGTCCCATTTTAGGCCAGGTCAGCAATCCGTGAGATGAGCTCGGTTGGCCCGGTTGCTCACCTGGTGAACCTGCAGTATGCTTCTAGCTCCAAATATTTTAGACCAGGTCAGCAATCTGTGAGATGGAGCCCGGTTGGCCCGGTTGCTCGTGGTGAACCTGCAGCATGCTTCTCGCTGCTGCCACAGACTCCAACTGCCACCGCACCCTCGGAACTCGAGCCGCCGCCGCTCCTGCCAGGCTGCCAGCCATGAGCCACCACCACGCTAGGGCAGTGGACACGCAACCGCTCGCTACGGAGAACTTCCAAAAGGTTGCGAAGCTTTACAAGTAGTGCAATATTTTCATTTTAGTGTTGCATTAATCAAGTTGAGCTTAATTATCCGAGTTTTGCTTGCAACACTCAAATTGAGCTTCTGGCTTCACACCTCGTTTTTCTTTCTTTCACATTAATTGCTTGGAGTATTAAACAGTTCAACTGCTTTGAGCGTACTACCTACTTGGAGTAGTAAACAATTCACACCAGGCATATCCTGGTGTGAAGTGGTGTGAAGGCGGACCCACACTTTTTTTAACGGCTAGTACCTCTGTAGCTGCCAGTGACCTACTAGTCTGCTTTGCCTATTGCTAAGCCTCCAACCTCCAAGCTAACCTCCAATACAACATGTGGTGACCTTATCAAAAATTGGTATTTTTGTAATCAGCCGAAAAATGGTATTTTTATTATCAAAACAGTACATTGTCAGAATACCTAGATCTGAACATGAATGTAATGATGTGGATGATACATGCATATATATATATGAAGGTTAGGGCTGGGGGACAAGTTGATAACGAAAGGTGCACAAAGGTCCATGAGAGTACATACACACAAGAGCTGATGAAGACAACTATTATAAACTGCATATGCAGGCCTAGATGAAAGAATCACTTACAGATTTAATATTCAACTAGAACAATCAGGCGAGCAATGCACGCCCTATCAAGAGTGCTCTCCATCATGAACAACAATTGTATGTATCTACTGCGAGTAACAAACTGAATTGCCTATCCATAGCTAGTAGTTCACATGAGTGAAGATAGATTTATGTACTAAAAGGCTCCTAATCACAATACATGCAGCCACACTTGTTAGGTGAAGATCACCTGAGCAACTCATGGTGTCAAGAATAAAATGAAATTATTCTGGAAGGACTCCATGGTCTTGCCTACCCACCCCACCTCTTTGGCATCTCTTGTATTGCTCATTCAGGCTGATAAACAAAACATTATGGTCAGTAAAAATGCAGTTCAGAACCTATAACATATTTCAAATTAATAGAACTAAACAACATATTTTTCCTTTACTGGTGTGGGAGCTTTCGCAATGGGTACTCCATTTTCTTTTGGTGTGCTTAGCAAATGAAATAATCAATTTAACCTAAGAATTTGCTCTTGTAAATTGATGACATAATGCTTTCCCATACTAAATTGTAAAGGGGTGATTGAATAACCACACCAAAGTGCAAGCTAAATCCTAGAATTTATCTAAAGCACATGAGATTTTATGGTATTCTTTTAAAGTAGAAAAATGTAACATTCAACAAGTAGACCAGTTACAATACGTGTCCATATAATCAGAACTAAAAACACTGAAAAGAAATAAATATAACAACTTAGATATGACATTACCATCACTAATAAATCCATAGTATGAAACAGTTGAGCCAAAGTGCATTTGCCCGGATTGAATCCACTCAACCGCCGAAATGTCTAGAGCTGTAAAACCAACCTGTTATGAAGGAATTCTCCTCATGAGAACATGATTATTAACAGCCTTATTTTTTTAAAAAAAAATCAGATTAAGAAAATTACTGAAATTCTACTCAAATAGTAAGCCAGATAAAAACCTTTAGTAATGATAGTGATGGAAGCTCTGAGAAAGAAGAAGCTAGGAAATTAGGAATACCTTGACAATTAATAATGATGCAGAAATAGGATCTCTAACTCCCAAAACGGTCCAGACAAGTGAGTTATCAGAGCCTGCAGGAATTATTCCAACTGGAATCGATACAGCTTCTGTTCTGTCACTTCTAATGAGAAGACCATTGAGCACCTGTAGAGCTACAAATGATCAGGTAGAAAATGTGACAATTATTCCATCCAACTAGAATATGAACAGCAAGGTCAAACCTCATTCACAATTCCATCACCACCCACACATACGATTCCTGCAAAAAAAAAGGTACCGTTAAGACCAGATAAATCGTTGCCTGTACCTTGCAACAAGAGAATCTGCATGTTTAGTTGATACCATCAGGGTATTTTGAAGGCAAAACTTCAGAAGGAAAAATCGAGAGAAAAAGCTTTCAAAAATGGAAAAAAAAACGCCGGCGAGTGGCGCCTTCCAGCTCCGGCCTACCTGCCACCGCAGCCTCGGGAACTCGCCGTGGCAGCCGCCGCACCCTCCGTGGAGCTCGCAGAGGCCGTCGCCGCTCCCTCCCTGGACGTCGATGTGGCCGGCTGGGAGTAGCTCGCCGGGGGCCTGGCCAGACTTCCCCGATGGAGAGGAACTCCATCGATCCGTACGGCTGGATATGGTGCTTCCTTGCGGGTGATCTAGAAGAGAAAATAGAATAGAAAAAAGAAACAGGGGAAGGAGGGGAGACTCGACACGCAACAGTTGCGTTCCACGCGCGTGCGCTCGCGCGGTTCACCTGAGACTAAACGTTGCGTCCGCGAGCCCCGCCGCACCGCCGCCGACGCCGCCGCAGATCCGGGCACGGAGGCACTAGATCAGCCCACCTGGGTGGCGGATCTAGTGCCCCCAGGCCGCACCGACCACGAGGCTTGGCGGCCCCGCCAGCTGTCGCCGCCGTGCCAGGAACGTCGTCGCCGCAGCAGGGGAAGCTCACCACCGCTCGCCATCCCCTTCCACGTTCCCGGCTCCTCGTCCACAGCGCCGTCGCATCCCGTCGCGCCACACCACGGCGGCGCCGCCAAGACCGCCAAACAACCTTCCCGCGCGGTAGCTCGCAATCACCTAGGCGAGAGCCTCGCCGCCGCCATCATTGAGGGCGTGCACGGATTCGCGGCGGCCCATCTCCGGCGGCGGCGAGATGATGGAGGGCGGGGAGGGGCTGGGGCGGCGTACATCAGGGAGAAGAGGAGAGCGACGCGATAGCAGCGGCGACGGCGTAGATCGAGGAAACGAGGAGAGGGAAGACTGGCGGCGGCATAGATCGGAGAGCATGAGGGAGGAGCGGCGCGGGGAGAAGAGGAGGGCAGCGGGATAGCGACGGCGGCGGAGGAAGAGAAGGAGGAGAGAGGGGGAGTGGGAGAGAGAGAAGTGGGTGCGGCGGCGGAGGAGGCGTGGCAGTCCGAGGCGCTGTGTAGCAGATGAGGCAGATTTGCTGCCTCACGGTGCCGAGCGAGGCAGGTTGAGACGTGAGGATGCTTTGACCTGATGGGTCCCACGTAACAAAAACAATAGTATTCCGGGGAATGTGGCGCATGCGGTGTGGGCCCTGCGGGATGCATGCGACCAATGAGAGAGGCGGAATTAGCTCCGCGGCCGCTCATACCAGTGGTTTTTTCGCTCTGAGAAGAAAACCGTTCCATGGTTTCCTGCAGCGTCACCCACGTGGCCCAACGTGCCGGTGGCTCACGCAGTGTCGCGCGCGGCGACGCCACCCAACGTGAGCCCCGACCCTTGCAGCGCGCTGCCGACGATCTCGTCCAGCCGCACCGCCATCTCCGGCGACAGGTGGTTGCGCCAGTCTCCTGCCTCGCCTTTCCGGAAGTATAACCCCTTATCGATGCCCAGCGCCGTCGAAGTGCCGCTCTGGTTCCCCTTGGATCCCTTGAGGCTGCCCAGGCTGCACAGCTCCACGACCGCGCCCACCGCGCCCGCCGCTTCCTCCTCGCCGGAGAATGGGCAGCTCATGAACTCGGCCAGCTTCCTCACGCTCCTCGCCGGGTCCCGCAGCATGTCCTCGTACCGGAGGAAGAGCACCTTGTCCGGCCGCCGCCGGCTCTCCTCCCAGTATCCGAGCACGTGGAGCCACTGCGGGCCGCCGACGAAGCGGCCATCGCAGAACAGCTCGAACGCTGCCTCAAGCGGGTAAGTTGGAGGCGGCGGGGTGTCGCCACCGGCGGCCTTCGCAGCCGCAATCTTCTTATAGAACATCCACCCGGATACGAACGCGTCCTTGGAGTCCCGGCAGACGTAGACGACGCGGCAGCCGGAGCTCTCCGTAGTGACGCGCTCCGGCAGGAGATGGTAGGGCAGGTGGGTGGAGAGCAGGCGCGGCGAAGGCAGCGCCGCGAACAGTTCCTCCTCCCGTCCGCCGCCGTCGCCCTCGGCGAGCGCCGAGGGAAGCTCTAAGAAGCTGATGATGTCGTGGGGGTTTTGGAGCCGGAGCGGGTGGCCGGGGTCGGCCGGCGGGTGGTGGGCCCGGTTGAGCGTCGCAAAGGCGAGTGCCTTGAGCCAGGTCGTGCCGGACTTGGGGAAGCTAGCGAGGACGACGTCGTCGGGCCTGGGTTTGAGGCGTGCCTGCGCGGCGGCGACCCTAGGAAGAACCATCTCGGGCAGCCAGAAGCCGCCGAGCTGACGGAGGGGGAACGGCGTGCACCTCGTCTCGAGGGGCAGCAAGGGGATGAGCTCGGCGATGTTGGCGCCGGTCGCCATTGCCTGCTTCAGGCAAGCCTCGACATCGTCGTCCTTCCCGGAACCGTTGGTCATACAGGAGTCATCCGCTTCCCCGAGTGCCTCAAGCACTCGGGGAAGTTCCAAAAACACTCGGGAAAGCCTTCCCCGAGTGCAACACTCGGGGAAGAGCTTCCGGGGAAGTGGTTCACGGGGAAGAGGTCTTCCCCGAGTGCCAAAAATCGTACACTCGGGGAAGGCTTCCCCGAGTGCCACGGTAGCACTCGGGGAAGATTTAACACCGTCGGTGCCGTCCACTTTTTTTTACTCTTCCCCGAGTGTTGCACTCGGGGAAAAAATTCGATTTTTTTTTAAAAAACCCTCTTCCCCGAGTGCAACACTCGGGGAAGCCCCTTTTTTTTAAAAAAAGAAAAAATCTTCCCCGAGTGCGTTGGAGACGGCACTCGGGGAAGCCCCTTTTTTAAAAAAAGAAAAATACCTCTTCCCCGAGTGCCACTGCCCAAACACTCGGGGAAGCCACCTCTAATTTTTTTTTAAAAAAAATTACTTTTTCTGTTTAAGCAACAAAGATGTATATATGTATTTACATCACCAACCACAAATCAACAACAATATATCACAAATCACATTTATAAATCACAAGGTTCTCGTTAAGAAAATTTCAGGCAGTAATAATATACAGTACAACACCATACAAAGCCATTAGCAACTGGATTAGACAACCATCATCGTTGGTAATTATCACACAGTTTACATCAATATACACAACCAAATAATCAGATTACATAGGCAATTAGAAATGTCATGCACAAGTCATCATTCTATCATAACTATGTGTTCAAAAGACAACAACCAGTTCAAAGGACAAAAGATGCTAGCACCATGGTGCAAACCTGCACACACTACAATAAAGGTAAAAGACAATTTGAAATTGCTTATTTAATTGCATTCACATTGATATAAATGGTGACACAAAAAAGGCAATGGCAGCAATTTTTAATTGCAGTTTATATATCATCACAAGATTTATTTACTTCATATTTCATCTGCAACTCTAGCTACTAGAAAGATTGCAAATCTATCTAGTGGACAAAGCAATCTGTTCCCTCTACAAAGTTGGAAGTGAACACTATTCTTCTACAAATATGGTGCAGTCCTGGTCATTGAGTGATCAGATCAGTTTTAGTCTGAATGAACAAATCAATTTTATAGTCCAGGCAGCCTCTATAAATACAAAACTCAAATAGAATATAGACATGCTTTGATTCAAGAACTCACCAGCAATTCATCAAGAACAGCATCTCCATGCAAAACCTGCAAGAAACATGTATCTTAATTGCTGATCATGTCTATGTTCCACATGTGGATCTGAGAAAAAAACTCATGGAACTTATGCAATGCTTCCACTATGTTTAGAATTAATTACCAAATTCTATATGCATGTCAAATCACTTAAAAATATGCAGATGGATGATATACATATGTCTCATCTGTATGAACGTCGTATGGGGACTATTCAATCAGTAAGCATTTAATTTTCAGATATTTTAGTGCAATAGTAGCTCAAAGACAAAATAACACTACTGCTGCTACTCTTTATTTATTTATTTATTTATTTATTTATTTATTTATTTATTTATTTTTAAGAATGGCTGCAGTAGTGTTAGCTTTATGGGACTGATTGGAAAAATTAACCAGGCACGCCCCCATGCGGCAATAATTCAGTGATATAACCTTACTGAAGAATATCAACTCGGGAAAAGAAATGTTTTACGCTGGAGCGAAGCAAGCTACTAGCCGACATCTAGGTAATGTGTTTTACCCGCAGCACATGGTCCGTCCGCCGTCGTTCCCTTCACTTTGTTCGATACATCCGCGTCAAGTAACATCAAGAGCAAATAAGAAATTAAAGCAAAGTCGGGGGAAGATTATATTTTACGGGGCCGCCGCGCGCCTTCGATCGGCTGCCATTTGGTTTACTCTTGCAATGCGCTAATTGTATATAGTATGTTACTTACACGGTCGTAGTTGATGTATAATATATACTAGTTTTAAGTCGATGAAATTGAAAGAGAAAATAAGTACTTGGCGACAGCTACGAACAATGCCAAGAAGAAAAGTGTATAGGGCTGGATCAAGAGATCACCTAACAGTGCTACCATTTTGTTTGGTTCTTGGATCATGAGAAACACTAGTAAAAGTAGTAATAAGTACCAAAGCGCTATACAGTAGAAATCCTAGTAACTTGCCTGCAGGTGGCTCTTAACATGAGCCAGTGTAAGATCCTTGACGTTCATCAACTCCAACACTGACTTTGGTGTTGCTCCTAGAAACAAATTAAAGGTACAATTCTTACGTTGTAATCAACCAATAAAATGGAACTGCAATCGATCTGCAGGCATACATGTGAGAAAATGAGGTGGGTATTTGATAAAATAATTAGCAAGATCAAGGATTGACAAGAAGCATCCATGGTGGGAAACATTTGCAGGGGTACAAGTGCCCACCAAAGAGAAACTCTGACTTCGCAACTGCGCCTGGGGTTTATCCTCGGCTTTCTTTGGCTGTCAATAAAAAACAAAAAGTAAACTGCTTAGACATGTAGGGAACACAGAGGAACTTGTGCCAAAAAACAATCTGAATACAAAGCAAGCAACGCCCGGTAGTAGGCATGTAATCCATAGCACATAACAGTATAACACAAACTTCAATATGACCAGGCCATAGCAAGCTCAATTACCAACTGCATCTGATAAGATGTCAACTGATTGGCAATGATCTTAACCCTTAACTTTATTCCTTAGTTCAGATTGAGAAACATAGAAGTTCAGATCGACAAAATAAGTCAGCTCAATTGACATTCATTCATAGGCAGCAAGGAGAGGCTGCATATTAGCTAATTGATCACAAAATCTTTATTATTTGCAACCTAATTGATGGCATGGCTGAACACCTAGACAGGGATAGTTGAGACATATCTAAAAATATCCTAATGAACATGCCTACTACTAGACAGGGATAGTTCAGACACATCTACAAATATCCTAATGAACTTTCTAGCAAGGTCACTTCCCTTTTCTACCTTTATTTGCTAGTTAGATTTTACTTCACAAATATCCTAATGAACTTGATACTAAGGATCTCATGTCAAGTCATGTCAGGTGCAAAGACACAAAGAATACTACTCCCACACTACAGCCTACAGGTGCTATCTCATACCACAGCCTGTGGCAATTCAACACTACTCCCCTTGTGCCACAATCTGCCGCGCCCTAACCCAAGCTGAGAAGAAACGGGACGGGTACCTCGCCGGAGATGGCGGGGGCGAGGAGAGCCATGGGTCGCCGTGGAGGGGGCGGAGGGGCTACCGAAGCGGTGCGCGAACCGCGGCGCGCGCCGGCAACCGCCGCGTGGAGGCCGACGAATCCGCGGCGGCGCGAAGCCGAGGATGGCGTCCGGGCGCGGAGCCGGGGGCCGCCGGCGGATGCGGCGGCGCGGAGGCGGGGGCGGCGTCCGGGGGCACGGAGGCGGGGGCGGAGGCGGATGCGGCGGCGCGGAGCGGGGGCGGCGTCCGAGGTCGCGGAGGCGGGGGCCGGCGGCGGATCCGGTGGCGCGGAGCGGGGGCGGCGTCCGGGGCGCGGAGGCGGGGGCCGGCGGCGGTGGGACGCGTTGGCGGGGCGCGTGCAGGGGCGTCGGCGGAGCGAGGCAGGGGCGCGAGAGCGAGATAGGGTTCGATGCTTGGGCCGGCAGCCAGCTTGTCCTTGTAGCTTGTTTTTTATTTTATTTCTTCCCCGAGAGCCGCCGGACCCATCTTCCCCGAGAGCTCTGATCTGGCACTCGGGGAAGAGCTCCCTTCCCCGTGTGCACACAACAGGCACTCGGGGAATTACTTATTATATTTTTAGTTTTTTTCCTTATTATTTTTGTTAAGTCTTTCCACATTATTTAAAATTTTGTGCTCAAATTTGGAGTAATTTTTAATTTTTTTGTATATTTAGTGAGTTTTTTCGTTTTGTTGAATTTTTTTCATACTTCAAATTTGAACTGTAGGTGCATGAAATAATATAGTTTGGTGATTAAAAAAATGATATTCATGATATTTGATGTATGTTAAGGTCGTATCCAGAAACTCATGTGAAATATCAAGCATCTTGTTGCTATAACATGACAAACAACTTACAATAAAAGTGTTTTTAAATTACAGAAAATCCGAACGAAGTTCGAACATCACGAAACTTGTCGGGACGTCGTGTTATCACATGTATAGGTTGTGTGCAAGAATTGAGAAGATTTCGAGCAAGTTGGGACGCCGGATGCCTATAACCCAGACATCTTTGTGTGTTATCACATTGTGTTATCACATTGATCACATGTGGAGATGTCTCTGTTTTAAGCATCTGGCGTCACAACTTACTCGAAATCTTCTCAATTGTTGCACACAACCTCTACATGTGATAACATGACTCCAAGACAAGTTTCGTAATTTTCGGACTTCGTTCGGATTTTATATAATTTACAAATACCTTTTCCGTAAGTTGTTCGTCTTGTCATGGCAAGAAGATCCTCGATATTTCATGTCAGTTCCTGGAAACAGCCTTAATATAAACCAAATATCATGAATATCATTTTTCGAATCACCAAATTATATGATTTTATGCACCTGTAGTTCAAATTTGAAGTATGCAAAAAAAAAATCAACAAAACAAAAAAAACTAAGAAAATATACCTAAAAAATTCAAAATTACCCCAATTTTGGGCAAGGAGTTTTAAATAATGTGGGAAGGCCTCACAAAAAATGGGGCAAAAATACTAAAAAAACAAAAATTAGTTCCCCGAGTGCCTTTCCTGGCACTCGGGGAAGAGCCTCTTCCCCGAGTGCTAGAGCAAGGCACTCGGGGAAGAGGTGTCCTTCCCCGAGTGCTAGTCCAAGGCTCTCGGGGAAGATTTTTTTGAAACGGTTCCGTCCACCCCGCCGTCAAATGCAAATTTCCTTTTTGCGAGTGCCGGTCTTCCCCGAGTGTTGCACTCGGGGAAGATGGTCCTCCTCGAGTGCCTCTCTTCACCGAGTGTCGGGCACTTATCGGCACTCGGGAAAGCCTCTCTTCCCCGAGTGCAATTCTTCCCCGAGTGCAACACTCGGGGAAGAGTGGCTTCCCCGAGTGCCCGATTTTTGGCACTCGGGGAAGTATTTGACACTCGGGGAATCTTGCTTCTCCCGTAGACCGAGCTGGTTATCTCTATTGCGCAAATGCGTTGGTGTGCTACTGGTGTATCAGTGCATGTTATATAGACACATGCATCTTGTCATGTGCACAGATCAGTAGCCACGCTAGATCTGCATGACTGCGTATAATAATTGGGTATACGGATGTGTGTTACATTATTCCATCTCCGCGGTCCATTACTGTCCTTTCCACTCGCAGCTGATGGTGGCCTTAGACCGTATCCAGCAACGTCTTCATCCACTGCCGCATCTGCATTTTGCAGAAGGAATGGCTACTGTTCAACCTACCGTATCCAGCAACGTCTTCATCCACTGCCGCATCTGCATTTTGCATGTTCAACCTCTAGCGCTAGCGGATGCTGCATCCCCGCTGCAAAATGCGCGTGACTTGGGCGACCACATTCCCGGGGAATCTCTCCCCTTGTTGTATCGCGCGACTCCAACCGCCCGCCTCGCCTCCCTCCACGTGCCCTCTCCCCGCTCGCCTCCCTCCATCCACGCGCCCTCTCTCCGACGGGGCCGGCGCGGCCGAGCTCCACCGCCGCCTCCTTCCCCCGGCCACCTCCTCCACCCTTGTCCGCCTCCTTTCCCGCGCGTGGCGGCACCCCTCGGTCCCGGCGCAGCTCCTGCCGAGGGCGGACCTCCCTCTTCCCTTCCGAGACCCGGACGACGACAGCCTAAATTGAGCTCAATCTCCCACGACACGAGGTGATGGTGCACGTGGATGGCGAGGAGCAACGTGGGGAAGGGGGAAGTGCCCCGCCGCTGAGACGCGGCCTCGCGGTGGAGGCATGACTGGCGGATTAGCCATGCGACCCCGACGTTGTGCAAGCCCGCGCGCGGATCTGCACTGGCGAGGCCAGTGTGCGGCAGCTCCTCCGCGAGCTCGACGCGCCGCCGTTGATGCTGAGCCTTCCCAAATCTGGCAGCCGCACCGACAGCTCATCTTGCGCCCCTCCAGGCGGCCACACACATCTCTGCCTCTAGCCGTGCGCTCAAGGCGTTGTGGCCCCGCTGCGTCAGGTGGCCGCTGGGCTGTGTGGCGGGGCTGTGCGGCCACCGACACAACACAGGAGTGACGAGGTCCAGCTTCGTCTTCACGCCGCGGCAGGCATGGCACCGCGACGCCCCGTCTGGCGGCCTTCGCGGCACTTAGCTTGGCGGCCGCGAATCCGGCGACCTCACCGCGCACCGCCTAGATCCGGCCACATGCCGCCACCGCCTACTTCTCCTCTCCTCCATTCCCGCTCGATTCCCACCACCCGCGGGAGCAAACTACTCCGAAGATGCGCGACCGCTTTGCGCGGAACTACTGGAAGCCTTCCTTTTTGCAGGTGCCCTCGGTGTCTCTCGTGTGCCGCAAAACTTGGTATATGCAGATGGGGATGCAAATCATTGCTTGAGTCAGTCTTAGGACAACTCCAACGGTGCCCTCAACAGAACACTCACCTCATCTTCGAGGGCCGAAACGAAAAAAAAGTTCTCCAACCCGCCTCTCATACCCCCTCAACAGATGATGAAGCAGCATCATTTCATCCTCCCCGACTGTCAGCTATAGGAGCTCCTCTCTCAGACTCTCATCTGGCGACGGTGTAACGGTCGGCCCTCCCGCGCTTGGACGGTGTAACGCCCCCCCCCCCCCCCCCCCGCACGCGCGCTTGTACGGAGCTTTCCTCGTGTGGCGGTGGCTTGCCTAGAGTGTGTTTGGTTGGAGGAGAAAAACATTTTACTCCACCTTTGACCGCTAATTAGAGATACTAAATAAAGTCAGTTTTCAAAACTACCTTCACAACCCTCAAGCAAAATCGCAAGACGGAACTAATGAGGCCTTCCATCGCATCATTAGATGATATTTACTGTAGCATTACTATAACAAATTATGGATTAATTATGCCCATTAGATTTGTCGCGTAAAGTTATATGCTCATCTGTGAAAAGGTTTTGTAAATAGACTTCATTTCGTAGTCCATACATACAAGACTCCCGGGGTGAATTTTTTTCACACTCCTACCAAACACACCCATAGCATTAGTCGTGCTTGTGAAGGCCAACGGCGGCATCTCACCCCGCAGTCGCGCCCAAGGGTGGTCACCAGCAACCCGCCCGGCGGCTACGTGCATCATTGTGGGGCACCACGGCCCACCTGGTGCTACAAATAGAACGAGAGTGGTGCTATGATCCCCTGTTGGCAGTTACGTGATATCAATAAGGAAAGAGATGAATAAGATATAAAAAGGTATATGAGAGTTGGGTTGGAGTGGGAAGGAAAGTAAGAGCCTCAAATCCGGATGAGATCTCCATATGGATGAACAAGGCCTCAAATTTGAGAGATACATTGGAGCTGCCCTTATGGCCAACAACCGACCTCTTTGTATTATGATCTCCCTATCTTCGAGAATCCTATATATCTGCAAGATAGCTATCATTAAAACTATAGCCTAAGAACACACAACAGCCCAAAACTCCTAATCCTAGATCATCCTTTCAACACCCCTGCCTGCCGCTGCCCGTGCGAGTGTTCCCACGGCCTTGCCGCCGGCCGACGCACCTCCTAGCGTAGTCGTCGGGTGTGTCGCCGTCCTCCCGGCCTTTGCTACGGGCTATCCTTGAGCACGTTGATGTCGTGGCGTAGTGGGAGCTGGCCAGCGTGGGCTTGGCGGTGCCGCGACCCCGTGCGGGTGAGCTCGGCCACTGCGGGACCTTGCCGATGCTGTGGCCCACTATTGGAGCGCGCCGGTCGTGAGCCCCCTGTGCGCGGGCGCGCTGTCACTATTGGCCTCCAAGCCAGAGAAGTCCAACATTTTTCATTTTTAACATTTATTAAAACTGTTGTTTCTGAAAGATGTTAAAATGGTGGTTCAACATTATTTGAAAAATATTGTAAAACATGTTGGTCTACTCTTTTTTGGAAAAATGTTGGTTCAATATTTTCTGAAAAATATTGAGAAATTATTGATTCAACAAAATATTGAAAAATTATTGATTCAACATTTCTGAAAAAATATTGATTCAGAAAATATCAGTCAACATTTTTAGGAAAATGTTAACAACATTGACGGAAAAATGTTGATCCAGCATTTCCGAAAAAAGTTGGTCAACATTTTTTAATCAGTTGAAAATGTTGAATGAATTATTACTTGCTGATATTATTAGTGGGCTGGTAGCTTTGGTGGGATGTCTTTAGTGGGCTAAGTGATTTATAGTTTCAGTGCATATGCACCTTATGTTAGATAGATAGGAACCCCGCGGTGTTGAGTTTGAGGTCATCTGGACGTTACCGTCCTCACGGTCAAGCATTCGGAGTGGGGAGAGACCGAGAGAATGGGAGTCGATAAAAATTCTATTCAAGAATTCGGCCTATGAACCTGATTTCACTCATGCACCTCCACAAGCTTCTCTTGCCAAGTCCACGTAGCCACTGGAGTGCTACTGGACCTAAGAGCAAGACCCAACCAACAGCCACAAAACACACGCAACGGAAACACACACAACACAGCTGCTGGAAGCCCAAACCGGTCAGGCCGGTTTCTGAAACCGATCAGACCGCTTCTGTTGGACTTAGCCTCACACAGGCAGGGGAAACCGTTCAGACCGGTTTGGCAAACCGGTCAGGCCGGTTTTGTCCAGAAACTCCCCAAAAACCGTTTTGAGAGAAAACTTGCCTCAAAAACCTCACCTCCTTTGAATAAGAACAGTCATAGCACGACAGAGACTTTCTCACTTAAAAACTCTTCAAGACAGCCCACAGGGCTAAACCGGTCAGACCGGTTTGGGAAACCGGTCAGACCGACCTGGACAGTTGGCAAGAAACAGCCCACAGGGCTAAACAGGTCAGACTGGTTTGGAAAACCGGTCAGACCGACCTGGACAGTCGGCAAGAACACAGCCCGAGGGAAAAACTCAAAACTCCAAGCAATCGATCCCCCGATTCGTTCCACGGATCAAAGTGAGACTTTGGAGATAGTTGGGGTACCTCGTGGGCTACCTTTGGCTAGAAGCTCGGTCCCCAAAACCCACTCAATCAAGAGGAATCAGAAGTCAACCCTCAAGGACACCTTCCCATGGAAACCACCGAAAACCACCAAATCGAAGCCGTTTCGGAGGGTTTGTTGGATCAAGATCACCAAGCAAAGAGGCACAAGGACCTCATACGTGACATCCAACAAGAATCCCTCAAAGAAACGCCCCCAAAACTTCCCCACGGAAAATCCAAGAAAAGGCTCCAAAAATCACCAAAAAGGAAAAACGGGAGGAACACAATCAAGCCTTGAGGAACCACGTGCCGAATCATCTATACATACCATGAAAGGTTCGTACAACGTCTAGCTTCCGCCCGATCATCTTTCCCTCTCACGAGATCTCACCATGAAGCTCTCAAGCTAGTCCTATAGAAATCCTAAGGAAAATAGGAAGGGAAAATAAGAAAACCAAATGAGCTAGGATTCCAAGAGATGGCTGCTATCCTCTCACCACTTGGGTTATATGGAGGCAAGCCGAAAGACTAAAATACCCCTAAATCCTAAACTAGGATACGCGCCCACCAAGGGCATTTTGGGAATTTGTCTTTGTAGCACCATTGGACGGATGCCCGGCGATCGCACTTCGCGTAGCCTCGACGCAAGCCTTGCGATCCCGATGCGTGTCCTCCACCTCGAAGCTTCCGGCGCCCTGCGACGCCAAACTGGTCAGACCGGTTCTCCAAACTGGTCAGGCCGGTTTTGGCCTGACAGCCACGCCCGGTCCTCGGCCTCGGCTTTGTGGCTCAGCTGAGTAACCCGATGGTTTTCTGGTGAACCACCGCAAACCCCGCGAACTTGATGTAGCCTCCGCCAATCACCACTCATGACTTGGCTCCCACGAAGTCCTGGCTCGACCTTGGTTTTGTGGCTCAACAAAAAAACCGTCCTCGACTTCATCTTGCCGTTCTTGCCACCATGCGGCCCGTACTTGACGCCGCTAGCCATCGGGTCCCTCGAACCAAACCTACTTATCTTCTCCACACCCGGAGGCCTCACCGGCAACGACCTTTCGCGCTTGTTCTTCACCTGCACCAACACGAGTCAAGCCGCAACCTACACCTGCAATACTTAGCCAAGAATCAGTCCACACAACATTGTCAATCACTCATCACACTAGGAAGCGACCATCCACCGGTCCTCGAACAACACATGGTCCTTAATCTCCCCCTTGATGAGTGCATTGACAACACACACATTTGGTAATCAAAGAGAAAAGGAAAAAGAAAAGAAACGACCAAAAGAAACTCCAACAAGCGATCGAAAGCCAAAGAAAGGCAGAGAGCAAGATCACTTGAAGAAGACAAGTCTCAAACCCCTTAGGTAAGGGCAACGGCTCGACACATCCGAGACAAAACTATGCTCAAGCAAAGAGCACAAACCACTAAAGCATGCAAGAGCTCCCCCTGCACATATGCATACTCCCCCTGAACAAGTGCCAACCGTGGGCACAAACCGGTCAGGCCGGTTCCCAAAACCGGTTAGACCGATTTGGTACAGCAGACCACACCCCCCAAACGCCAAAAATGCAAAAGAAATGCACAAGCTCCCCCTTGACTCTTGGGATAGGTTCTAGGGATGCAATGCAACTTTTCTCCACCTTCCTTTCTCCCCCTTGTTGCCAATGCATGAATCAAGGCCCAAATGTGAAAATATGCAACCTAGAGCTTCTCAAGTATACAAAATGCGTCACAAGATGCTACACATGTCCAAATGAGCAAGTTAGATACTCTACAACTTCGTAAAGACATCAACTTCATGATTACCAAGTTTCACAACCATTGGACGAAGCTAAGATAGAATTGAGCAATTTTGCGAAAATTTACCCTCTCATGAGCAAAGTCCTAAACATGACCAAAACATGTCAAAATGGCAAAGCCACACAAACTTCATGCTAGGACAACCATTCTAATCATAAGACCATCACAAACACCCACAAGCACCTCATGTCATGTCAAAGCCACCGAGCCATGTGCCTACTTCTATATATGAGACTTCTCATTGGTAGGCATCATGCAACGGTTTATCACCCAAAGCAAATTAAATTTAGCAAATGTGACATGGGAGCACATTTTCCAAACAGTTTACATTTCATTTTCATATTCATATTTGGTACATGAAATGTCTTTGCGACAAAAAGGAACTTATGCCCCTCCACAAGATAAAGCAAGAGGGCTAAACATTCATGATGGCAAATGAGCCTTTGGCCCCATATGATCAAAATAAGCTATCCAAGCACAAATTAAGCATAGCCAAGATACTAAAACATGTCAAGATCATATAAAGGCATTTACTTACAAGAGAGCATTCATGTGACATTTTTAAAAACATAGCCATCAACCATGGATATAATCAAGATCATCAAGAGCTAAGCCAAACTAACCATAGCATACCAAACTAGCTCACAAGATCATACACATCATGGTGAACAATGTATATGAGAGAAGCTTTTTCTACAAAAATGCATATGATACAAAATGCATGCAATCTAAGATACAAGGATGCCTATACATCATGTTACATATGCCATGCCAAATGCAAGAAATGCATAAAGGAAAGCTATACATATGCTACAAAGGAGCTCCCACACTCCCAACTCAAGAAAACAAATAAACACCAAGTTCCCCCCGCAAACGAGTGAAAGTTGCTTGATCTAGGGGTTTGGTGAAAATATTGGCTAGTTGGTCATGTGTGGGTACATGTATCAAAGATATCTTCCCTTTCTCTACATTGTCTCTCAGAAAATGATACCACACTTCTATGTGCTTGGTTTTGGAATGGAGCACTGGGTTCTTTGCAACGCTTATGGCACTGGTGTTGTCACATTGAAGTGGGACATGGGTATACTCCTCACCAAAGTCACTCATGGTATATGTGATCCAAAGGAGCTGAGAGCAACAACTAGCTGCGGCAACGTACTCTGCCTCGGTACTGGATTGAGCAACACTCGACTGTTTGCGGGAAGATCAATACACCAAAGAAGATCCCAAAAACTGACAAGTCCCAGAAGTGGACTTCCTATCCAACCGACACCCGGCAAAATCCGCGTCTGATAAATCATGAAGAGCCAAAAAAGAAGACACAGAGTACCAAAGGCCGAAGTCGGGAGTGTGACGCAAGTACCTGAATATACGCTTGACCGCTTGCCGATGCGAAGTCCTTGGAGACACTTGAAAATGAGCGCACAGACATACCGAGAATTGGATGTCTGGCCTCGTCGCCGTCAAGTAGAGGAGTGACCCGATCATGCTCCAATACTCCTTCTGGTCCACGTGTTCACCTTCCTCATCCGCATCAAGAGTTGTAGTCGTACTCATAGGCGTCGCCATGGCCTTGGAATCCTCCATCTTGAATTTCCTCACAATGTCCTTGGTGTACTTAGCTTGGTGCACAAATGTTCTTCCTTTGATTGCTTGATTTGTAGCCCGAGGAAGAACTGCAACTCACCCATCATGTTCATCTCAAATTCCCTGCTCATATCATCTGCAAACCTTGCAACAAGAGAGTTAGACGAGTCACCAAAGACAATATCATCCACGTACACCTGCACAATCAGGATATCTCTGCCCTGCCTGAGTAAAAACAAGGTCTGATTGACCTTCCCCATCTCAAACCCTCGCTCAAACAGGAACCCCTCAACCTACCATACCAAGCTCTAGGCGCCTGCTTCAACCCATACAGCGCCTTCCTCAACTTGTAAACCCGGTGGGGGTACTTCTCACTCTCAAACCCCGGTGGTTGCCTCACATACACTTCTTCCTCCAACACACCATTCAAGAAGGCACTCTTCACATCTATTTGGTGCAACTTGAACCCTTTAGCCACGGAAAAGGCTAGAAGGATTCTGATCGCCTCCAAACGAGCTACGGGAGCAAAGGTCTCCTCGTAGTCAATCCCCTCCTTCTGACTGAACCCCTGAGCAACAAGCCTTGACTTGTTTCTCACCACTTCTCCTTTCTCTCCCTCTTTGTTCTTCCACACCCATATTGTCCCAATCGGCTTACACCCTGGGGGAGGATCAACCAATTCCCAAACCTGATTCCTCTCAAAGTTCTCCAACTCCTCATGCATCGAATTAACCCAATTATGATCAGATAGTGCATGTCTAGTGTCTTTGGGCTCAAAGGTGGCAACAAAAGCAGCATGAGCGAAATGAGAACTGTTCTGAACCCTCGACCGTGTAGTACGTTCATTCATGTCGCTGATGATCCTTGAAGCTGGGTGATCCACTTGTACTCACCGGGGAGGTTCTTGGTTTGTCGTCGTAGGTGTGGGAGAGGGGCCGTCCATCACCGTAGTCGAAGTAGTAGGTACATGCTCAGCCGCGGGCACCACACCACCACCATCATCAGCTCCATGTTCATGCTCCTCCTCCTGAAAGATCTCCTCGCCAAGTTCATCATCACCTGCACACTCAAAGACAAGCTGACTACGTGGCTGTGTCTCGTTGAAGGTTACCTCGCAAGTCTCCACAATTTGGTTAGTTTCAAGATTGAGAACACGATATGCTCTAGAGTGAGATGCATAACCAAGGAAAATACCATCAACCGACCTAGCCTCAAACTCGTCCAACTTCTTCCCTTTCTTAAGGATAAAGCACTTGCAACCAAAGACATGGAAGTGACTCACCTTGGGTGTGCGACCGTGCATCAACTCGTATCAGGTTTTTTCTTGTGCACTTTGAGGTAGATCCTGTTCGAAACATAGCACACGGTATTCACCGCCTCAGCCCAGAACCTTCTCGGGGTCCTATGCTCATCAAGCACCGTCCGAGCCATCTCACACAAGGTTCTATTTTTCCTTTCCACAACACCATTCTGGGGAGGCGTATACGGACTCGAAAACTAGTGTTCAAGACCCAAGTCATGGGCAAAGGTTTCAAAACGAGAGTTTCTAAATTTTGAGCCATTGTCACTGCGGATTGCTCGTATGGCATCTCCGTGCCTCTCGTTCCTCAACCTCAAGACAAGATATCGAACAAAACCAAACGTCTCCCCTTTCTCCTCAAGAAAGAACACCCACACATACCGAGAGTAGTCATCCACCACAACAAGGGCATACCACTTCCCACCCGCAGATCGCACACGAGCTGGGCCAACAAGGTCCATATGGAGCAGCTCACATGGACGCTCAGTCATCACATCGGTGAGAGGCGGGTGACAAGAGACTACCATCTTGGCATGCCTACACGGCGCACAAACCAACTCTTTTTCAATCCTCAATCGTGGCAATCCTCGGACCAAATTGAGTTTACTCAAGCGAGAAAAAGATCAAAGCTCAAGTGACCCAACTTCCTATGCCACTTCCACAACTCACTCGAAGAACTAGCCAAGAAACAATGCGCAACACCAGAAGACTGAAAAAAATCAGCTTGAAACACCTGACCCTCGGGAACGACCATACCGACAAGGTCCCCTTGAGAATCTAAAATCCGAGAACCACCAGGCCGAAACAACACCTCAAAACCCTCATCCAATAGCTGGGACACGGAAAGCAAATTGTACCCAAGCGATTGAACAAGAGCAACACACCTGAGAGTGATCTTGTCACTCACCTTAATCTCACCTTCTGACAACACACGCCCTCGCCCATTGTCCCCAAAAGTGATGTACCTTTTTGTCACCACCGGAACTAGACTTGAGAACCACCCCTTGTCTCCGGTCATATGCCTCGAGCAACTAGAGTCAATCAACCAAATGTTCTTCAAGTCTCCCACCTGAAATTCAAAAATGAGCACGTGAGCGAACGAACGACTCAGCACTGGGGTTAGTACCAAAAGAGTAAAACCAGTGCCGAGCCATTTGCTCCAAAGTGGGGTTAGCACACTCCAAAGCATATCTCCTATCAAAGCTACCTCCACGAACACCACCACAGTAACCACTACAAGGGAACCAACCCTCTCTACCTGGAGGAGGACTGAAACCACGAAAGGAAGACCATGGGCCGTTCCTCCTCTCCACCTCAAAGCCACGACTCCTCCCATCCCTGTATTGAGCACGAGGGGGGAACGCCTAGCAAACTGACAACTTGCAACCTCTCTAGACCAACCACCAGAACCACGACCTCCTGCAACAAGCCGAGACTCCTCACGAGCACGAAAATCGAACTGACCCCCTGCTGTCTCCAAACCGGTCTGACTAGTTTCACTCATGCAGCAACACCTCTTGCAGCCTCTCGCTCTCCCCAAGCCGGAACTGTTCTCACACTTGCCTTGGCCCTAGGCATATTCACACGAGGCTCAAGTACACCATTGGGAGGGTGGCACTTGTCCTTGTTAGCCCACTCCTTCGCCATTTTCTCCTCACACTTCCTCTTGAAGCAAAACTCATCTTTGTGGCCATCTCTCCCACAATAGCCACAATGGAACCTTATGGGCTTAGGCTTAGGCTTGGGATGGGGCTGTTCATTTGGTTTATCTCCACTCGACTTCTCCATCGGCTTCTCCTCACTAAGCTTCTCACTCTCTTTCCTAAAGAACACTTTCCCCAAAGTTCTTATGAATTTGATGGGCTTTTGGAAATCATTTGTGGAGTGAGGGAATATGGGTGGATCTAGATTTGTATCGAGTTTGTTTAGTAGTGGGTTGGGTTTAGGGACGTAGGCATTCTTGTGGTAGGTTTTTGGTGGAGCAAGGATATCACCAATCTTTTCTTCTCCCTCACCACTAGACTCCTCAATCTTCTCCGACCCAAACCCACGCCCATCTTGGTGCTTATAGTCCTCCATCATCATTCTCAGCTGGGGTTCATACCCCGACAACCAACCCATCATTTTTCTCAACTCATCATTCTCATCCTGCAAACGATCAACATAATGTGCAAGTTCCAGATTCTTCAAAGCATGCAATTCACAGGTAGAGCAAGAAGTAGGAATCGGTTCTTTTAGCTTAGCCTCAAGAGAAACAATGTAAGCATGCATCTCATTAGTTTTTCCATGCAAAACAGGGCAAGAAGTGCAAGCTCCTAACAAAGCAGGTCTAGACTTAAGCTCAGCCACTTCAACCCTAAGCACATCTAGTTCCTCACACTTGGAGGCATGCTTTTCCTTAAACAAAGCAAGATCAGCTAGGAAAATAGGACAATCAGCACATTCAACTTCATCAGAAACAACAGGTGAAGCCTTAAGGGAATCAGTTTCAAGCTTAGCATCCAAGTTCTGTGTTTCTAACTCAGCCACTCTAGTCCTAGCATCCTCAAGCGAAGCTCTAAGCTCTTTTCTCATCTTCTTCGCCTCTCTAAGCATGTCATCACGATTATCAAGCAACAAGCCAAGCCGCTCATTCTCTTGACGCAAGAAGTGAAGTTCATCTCGTACCTTGTCGTCGGAGTCGGAGTCCGAGTCGCTCTGGTTACTCTTCTTGCTGCCGGAGCTAAGCGCCATGGTGCAGAAACCGTCTCTAGCGAAGCAGCTCAGCCTGCTCAGGTTCTTGGACGACTTCCTGCCCTTGCGCCGATCACCTTCATCTTCACTGCTGCTCGAGCCTGAGGTGGAGTACGCGGAACTGGAGTCGACGTCGCTTGCTCCAACCATCACTCGGGCCTTGCCTCGGCTCTCCTTCTTCCTCGATCGTCGCTCGTCCTTGTGCTTGCTCTTGTGTTTGCTCTTGTGGTCGCGCCTTGACCGGTACTTGCCATCCGTCTTCGACTTGTGCTTGTAGTTGTCCCTGTTCTCGACCTTCTCGGGACAGTCGAAGACGAAGTGTCCCGGCTTGCCGCACTGGAAGCAAGTCCTCGTGTTCCTCCTCATGTTCACCCAGTTCTCGTGCATCCTCTTGAACCGCCTGGTCAGCAGTGCCAGCTCGTCCTCTCCAAGCACGTCGAACTCCTCATTTGGCATAGTCATCAAAGAGGACAAAGAGAACATCCTGGTGGATGGGTTAGCATTAGACTTTCCTTTCGAGGCACCGATGAGGGCGAGACTATGAGAGTCAGTCGGACCCTCAATCTTGGCTCTCATGCCCCGATCCACCTCAGCCGACTTGAGCTTCGAGAACAGCTCGTTCATGGTCAGAGTGTCATACTTTTCCGACTCCACAATGGCCTCGAACTTTCTACCCCAAACCGTACGATCCAACGAGTGTAAGAGCTTGACGGCTCTATCATGATCATTGTACGGGAGCACGTCCACATTGGCCCTCATGTTGTTCACCACCACCGTAAACCTCTGAAACAAGGCATCGATGGACTCACCGGGGAGATGAGTGAAGTTCTCGTACTCTCTCTGGTAAGTCGCACACATCCGATCCTGAACTTGGGCATTTCCAACATGAGCTTCCTTTAAAACCGACCAGATTCTACAAGCCAAGCTCTTCGTGTGCACCCGATCAAATTCAGGTTGACACAGAGCACGAAACAAGTAGTCAACTACCTTGTTGTTGGCGTCGAACATGTCCGTCAATCCTGGAGCGAGGAAGTTCATCGGCTGGACATAGCCTGTGTCCACCGTGACATCCCAAAGGATCTGACCCTTTCCACAGAGGAACGCTGCCATCCGCTTACTCCACATCTGGTAGTTCTTTCCATCGAAGTGTAGAGGACGCGAACCCCGTTCCTGGTATGCCATCCTTGGATCTTAGACTGGTTAGAGTCAATCAAGACTCGTAACCAACTCTGATACCACTTGAAGGACCGAAGCGACAAACCAGAGAGGGGGGGAGTGAATGGGAGCCGATAAAAATTCTATTCAAGAATTCGGCCTATGAACCCGATTTCACTCGTGCACCTCCACAAGCTTCTCTTGCCAAGTCCACGCAGACACTGGAGTGCTACTGGACCTAGGAGCAAGACCCAACCAACAACCACAAAACACACGCAGCGGAAACACACACAACACAACTGCTGGAAGCCCAAACCGGTCAGGCCGATTTCTGAAACTGGTCAGACCGCTTCTGTTGGACTTAGCCTCACACAGGCATAGAAACTGGTTAGACCGGTTTGGAAAACCAGTCAGGCCGGTTTTGTCCAGAAACTCCCCAAAAACCCTTCCAAGAGAAAACCTGCCTCAAAAACCTCTCCTCCTTTGAACAAGAACAGCCATAGCACGGCAGAGACTTTCTCACTCAAAAACTCTTCACAACAGCCCACAGGGGACAGGGCTAAACCGGTCAGACTAGTTTGGGAAACCGGTCAGACCGGTTTTGGCCTGGACGGTCGGGAAGAACATAACCCGTGGGAAAAATTCAAAACTCCAAGCAATCGATCTCCCGATTCGTTCCACAGATCAAAGTGAGACTTTGGGGATAGTTGGGGTACCTCTTGGGCTACCTTTGGCTAGAAGCTCGGTCCCCAAAACCCACTCAATCAAGAGGAATCGAAAGTCAACCCTCAAGAACACATTCCCCTGGAAACCACCAAAAACCACCAAATCGAAGCCGTTTCGGAGGGTTTGTTGGATCAAAATCACCAAGCAAAGAGGCACAAGGACCTCATACATGACATCCAACAAGAATCCCTCAAAGAAACGCCCCAAAACTTCCCCACGGAAAATCCAAGAAAAGGCTCCGAAAATCACCAAAAAGGAAAAACGGGAGGAACACAATCAAGCCTTGAGGAACCACACCGAATCTTCTATACATACCAGGAAGGGTTCATACAAGGTCTAGCTTCCGCCCGATCATCCTTCCCTCTCGCAAGATCTCACCATGAAGCTCTCAAGCTAGTCCTATAGAAATCCTAAGGAAAATAGGAAGGGAAAATAAGAAAACCAAATGAGCTAGGGTTCCAAGAGATGGCTGCCATCCTCTCACCACTTGGGTTATATGGAGGCAAGACGAAAGACTAAAATACCCCTAAAGCCTAAACTAGGATACACGCCCACCAAGGGCATTTTGGGAATTTGTCTTTGTAGCACCATTGGACGGATGCCCGGCGACCGCACTTCGCGTAGCCTCGACGCAAGCCTTACGATCCCGACGCGTGTCCTCCGCCTCGAAGCTTCCGGCGCCCTGCAACCCCAAACCAGTCAGACCGGTTCTCCAAACCGGTCGGGCGGCTTTGGCCCCGACAACACGCCCGCCGGTCTTCGGCCTTGGCTTTGTGGCTCAGCCGAGTAACCCGATGGTTTTCTGGTGAACCACCACAAACCCCGCGAACTTGATGTAGCCTCCGCCAATCACCACTCATGACTTGGCTCCCACGAAGTCCGGGCTCGACCTTGGTTTTGTGGCTCAACCAAGAAACCGTCCTCAACTTCATCTTGTAGTTCTTGCCACCATGCAGCCCGTACTTGACCCCGCTGGCCACCAGGTTCCTCGAACCAAGCCTACTTATCTTCTCCACACCTGGAGACCTCACCGGCAATGACCTTTCGCGCTTGTTCTTCACCTGCACCAACAGAGTCAAGCCGCAACCTACACCTGCAATACTTAGCCAAGAATCAGTCCACACAACGTTGTCAATCACTCATCACACCAGGAAGCGACCATCCACCCGTCCTCGAACCACACATGGTCCTCACGGTGGTGTCGGTGTCGTCGATGTTCCTAATGGCATACCTGGAGCTGCTCGTGCCGGCACCGATGATCATGGTGACGATGGCTGTGACGACGACAACTGCTTTTAATAGAGACGCAACTGATCCGTCCATATACTTTGATTCGTGATTGCACTAATTTTGATTTACGGTTCAAGCATAGCATGCATATGTTTGGTTGTGCAATTTGCGTATGCAATGCATGCATGTCTGTCTTTGTACGTGACAGGGAGTATGTCCACAACCTTTGGCAGGTTACTTTTTTTTAGATTAAGGATACAAATCTAGCCTCTATATCCACAAGTGGATATATACGGCCAACGATTACAATAGAGCGCCTAGGCTCAAACCTCGCACCGAGGTACAGAAGCAAACAAGAAAAAACAACCACTACTAAAAAGAAAAAGAAGACTAGACTTCCAACTTATTCGCCGACCAAACTCCCAACGCCCAAGACGTCAAAGCACCACAAGCGGCGAAGGTCCATGACCTCCAAAGCGACGCCCTCAAGAAGGAAACAACACCGATGCCGCCGTCGTCGCTCCTCCGAAGACTCAGAGAAATGTTTCTACTTGGAGGACACCAAGCAAAGCAGGAAGCATCCTAACACACCGCCTCCAAGGAGGGCCGCGACGCCCGAAGACGCCACTGATATTGACACCGACACCACAACCGGGAAGGCTTTCGCCCGATGCTTCGTCGACGCAGACCCGATGCCGTCGGGAAAGATGAACCACCACACTGGCCATAACCATCAGCGCTAGGGCTAGCACTTAGGCTCCCATCAACCAACCAACGACCAACGACACAAAAGTGATGACACCTTGCCCAACACAACAGGAACACCGACGTCGACTGGAAGAGCCCAAATCCACACCCAAGGGCGCCGAAGGACGGAAGTCATCCGCAGCAGCCGCCAACCCCCACCGACACCGCCCCGCCCACCGACGACCTCCGCTGCACTTAGGCCACGAGATAGGTCCGCCAAACTTGAGCGCCAGGCCGACCGAGGTCGCCAACTGCCACAGACAACCGCCAAACTTGCATCGGGCGCGGTCACGTGCGACGAAAACCATCACCGGCACTTAGTCCGAACAGAGTGGTCGCCCGGTACAGACACCCAACAACGAGCCACCGCCACCCCCTGCAGATCTGAGAAGCTCGACCACCGCCATCACCACCCATGGAGCAGACTCGCCAGACGCCGGAGGTAGCCAGCACCGCCGCCGAATGTCCCCATTGAGGAACAGAGACGCCAGACGTCGTCCACCTCCGAAGCAGGGCGCCGCCCGCCTGCCGCAGAGCCCACGTAGGGGGCCACACTGCCAGCCGACGAGCCACCACCGCGGGGACGCGTCGCCGGCCGCCGGCCGTCCACCGCAACAACCCCGCACCCCGGCGCGCCGCCGCCGCACCCGCCCGAGCACCAAACCCACCGCTCGGGCCCCGCCTCCAACCAAACCCGACGACTCCTCCGCGCGCCCTACGGATCCGGCCAAGGCTCCACCGGATCCGAGGGCTCCACCACTCGCCGCCGAGGGGGACGTCCCGCCCCGGTGAGCCTCGCCGTCACGCCCGGCGGCCGCGTCCGCCACGAACTTTTGACGAGAAGAGGAGCGGGAGGCCCCGCCGCCACCATCCTCGCGGCCGCGCGGGATCCCGGCGGTTCGCTCTGGTGGCGGCGCGGCGAGAGAGGGGGCTAGAGGCGGCGGCGGCTAGGGTTCGACAGGGGTCGCCCGCCGCCCACGCGGGGGAGACGAGCGAACCGCTCAATTTTTGGGTACTAATCAAAGTTGTAGATCTTGACCAAAGCAACAGCTTTCCCTTTGGCAGGTTACTGTTGCCATCTATCGGTCCTCTGATTGCCATTGTTTATATTGTATCTGTACCACTTGTTTGTAATTTAAGCATCGATATATTTACATGTGTGTCATGATAAAATTCTACCCTGTTTTAGTTTTTTTTTGTTTTTTTGCTTTTATATTGATGTCTTGTATATGTTGAGGATACGCATGCATGTTCAGCATACTAGCGAGTGGTTTATAAGGTTTTTGTTTGAACATAAACATCTGGTAAAGATATGTATGATTTTGGTTATGTTTACTTTACAAGCTTCTGTTCTCATGTTAAAATGGTTTGTAATTTTTTGTCTCGTACAGAAAATTGTGCTTATTAGCAATCTAATTTTACTTATCTACAATTAAACCATCAACTTACTTCTTCTCAATTGGGTCGCTAATGGTTCTATGATTCTATCCCGTGTAAGCTAATAAAAAAATCCTCTTTGATCTCGAGTAAGTTTCTTTCACCTCTTTTCATATCTCAATCTTAAAAAGAAACCCTTACTGTTTTAGAGTAGACCTGACCATGTGACGAATCGGGATCATAGACCTCCCGACCCGACCATGTGAAGGATCAGGTGCGAGTCCAATTGTTTACCCAACACCTGAAAAGCCCTGACCCAACCCCCCAAAAAATACACACACAATCGAACCTAACCAGACCCAACCACGTGACGGCTCGAGTGCGGGCCAAAAATTCCATGCCGACAATTCGAAAGAACCCAATCGGACCGAATAAATGATCAGGTCTATTTTAGAGTGAGTAAACATGGAGAAAAATAAAGGAGCTCTTGTGAGTGGGAAGTGGCTTCCTGGTCCAACTACCATATAAGATGGGTTGGTGAGAAAATAATGCTCTAACACTTGTTTTCTTTTTCCCCAAAAATTATTGAGAAAACCCAATAATTTACCCCCAACTCTCTTAAATAAAGGAGGAGTTTGTGACTCTCCTATTAATACGACTATTAGATTGGGATGAGATTGTTATGAGACTACAAAAATATATGTCCCAAAAATAAGGAAAAGACATTGGGATACCTCTTTAACTAGTCGTTCAGAAATAATTATTGTGGGATTGTTGGAGATGCTCTAAAAAAAGACTCCAGAAAAGAACACAACATAAATCTGTATTCAAAACAATTTGGATGTGCTCTAACTTTATGGGTGTGAATTTATCTCTTTTTTACGGTGAATTGATTGATGTATGCAACTCATAAGTATCAGTTGCCTACTAATTTCATCCTAATTTAACGTTTCATAGGGAATAATCATGAGAGTGTCACTTCCACAAGAAGAGAGACTGTTCGGTTGGCTGGGGCCGATGGTATGGCTTTGGTTTGCTTTCGAGAGAAAAGTCTTGTTGGCTTGTTATTGCCGATGGCCGATTTGTTCGAGAGAAAATCTATCTTGGCTGGTGGCTGATAAGCCAAACGAACAGGCCGTCACCTAGAGCACCCAGGTCGATCCCAACAGGAATCCAACCTAGGGTAGCCTGGCCACTGCCAGCGCTCACCATAGAGCCATGCACTCGTTCGCTTCCTTTTTCTTTTCCTCCTCTCTATGTTCCATAATCCTGTGGTGAATCGTCTCCCCCTTCCCGACTCTAGTGGCAAACTGCTACCTCTGCCACTGTCCACCATCGTGGGCAACGCTAATCCAGGCTGAGACTGTCTGCACTCGTGAACCTACATACACAACCTCTAAACAGAATATTCTCGCCTGGTTTACACTCCAGTTCCAAATATCCCACACCCATCAACCTTTATATCTCAAACTCAATACCAACAACCCTATATTTTATTCCCTTGTTTCAAATACCATCTCCTCCCTCTCCACATTTTTCTTTTCCCGTGCTTCGCGGTGACTCCCTCTGGTTCCCCTTCTCTCCACGTTGTGCCAGCGTTTGTGGCCTCGCCGGTGAGCAGACGGGCCGGCCCGCCGACGGCGCTGGTGGCGGTGCTTCGGGTGGAGGCTCTAGCGGTGCGGGGACGAGGTGGCCGGCGGACGGCGGCGGCGCTCCGGTGGCGGTGCGAGTTCGAGGCGACGGATGGACAGGGCGGCGCTCCACGCGGTGCCGGGCGCGAGGCGGCGGGCGGACCGGGGGCGGTGCTCCACGCCGTGCGGGGCGAGGCGGCGGGCGCACGGGGCGCGGGCCGCGGGTGGCTGCCGGCCCCCCGAACTGCGCATCCGCAGGGGCGTCGAGCGGATCTTGCCAGCGGTGGCCCAGACGGCCCTCGCTCCCATGGAAAGGTGAGGTACAGGTAGTTCACCAGGTGACGACATGGATGAGTACACAAACACCGCCCTGCTATACTGGGAGTTCGAGGAGGACGACGAAGATGACGATGACTCAATTTTCTCCAGTGAAGATGATGAAGTGGATCTAGCGATGTACAATCAATTGGTGGAAGAAGAGAGCTCTCACTCATGCCGTCAATCTCGTGCAGCGCCAAAGAAAATTCGGCAGAGGGACTTTCCTATGGGTCACAGAAGGATCAAAGATGATTACTTTGTTACTAACACTGTTTTCAATGATGCACAGTTCCGTAGAAGGTATAGTTGTGTATGTTAGCATTGTTGAAAACGAATCATGTGCACTGCCTCAAAGCTGAATTGGTATTTCAGGTTCCGGATGCATCGTCATTTGTTCAGGCGCATCAAAGAAGCAGTGAAGAATAAAGATAGCTATTTCAAAAAGAAGTGTGATGCCACTGGCAAACCAGGATTATCAGCTCTTCAAAAGTGTGTTGCAGCAATACACATTCTTGCTTATGGACTCCCGCTGGATGCCGTTGATGAGTATGTGCGTATTGGTGAGTCAACAGCTCGGAAAACTTTAAGGCATTTTTGTCGGGCTGTGATTGATGTATTTGGGCCAACTTATCTACACAAACCAAATGCGGCTGATGTAGCAAGGCTTCTTCAACAAGGAGATGATTGTGGGTTCCCGGGGAAGCTTGGAAGCATGGACTGCATGCACTGGCCGTGGAGGAACTGCCCAACATCGTGGAAGGGTCAATTCACAGGGAGAAACAAGCATCCCTCTTTGATCTTAAAGGCGGTTTCATCACATGATTTATGGATTTGGCATGCTTACTTTGGCATGCCTGGAAGTAACAATGACATCAACGTGCTTCATCGATCTGATGTGTTCTCTGATTATGTTAGGGGTCGTGCCACTCCTGTGTCATTTCAAGTCAATGGAAGAACCTATGATATGGGATATTACCTAGCAGATGGGATTTACCCTAATTGGCCCGCATTTGTTAAGGCTATTTCTCACCCCATGGAGCAGAAGACCCAATACTTTGCCATGAGACAAGAAAGTGAACGCAAGGAGATAGAGCGTGCATTTGGTGTCCTTCAAACTCGGTTTGCGGTGATTAGAGGACCGGCATATGGTTGGGATCGTAGGCAGCTTAATAATATAATGGTTACTTGCATTATTTTGCATAACATGATAGTGGAAGATGAAGGACCTAATGCTCAGGACACTAATTATTCAAATGTCGGAGACCTAGCAGTTCCATATGGTAGAACTCAGGAAAGGGCAGATTGGATTGCTGCAAACCATAAGCTGAGGGACCCAAGCTTGCACTCTCAGCTACTTCATGATCTCATTGAGCACCAGTGGAACAGCCTGGGATCCCAGCCTCAGTAGATGCTCACTAGTTTATTAGGTCTACTTTAAGAAATTTACATTTGATCATGTAACTATTATCATGTACTGGTAATGCTATTGCTACCTTGTATTAATTGTTATCAAGCCTGGATACATGTTTCTGTATCATGTTTCTCACCTTGTTTATGGCATGCAGTAGTATATCAACTTTAGCACAACATAGACATGAGAAGCATAATTTCACAAATAAGCACCAGCATTACGTTTTGCTGCCCATCCACCACCAGTATACTCATGAGAAGCATAATATCACTCACAAATAATACCACCAGACATCAATTACAACAAATAATTGTTCCATCAACATACAAGAAATTTATCCATCCACTTACAACAAATAGTTCCTCTCAACTACACAAATAGTTCTCGCAACTTACAACAGATAGTTCCTCACTTACAAATAAATGTCTCACTCACATACAAATAAATGGCTCACGGATATACAAACAATTGTCTCTCTCACATACAAATTCACATACAGATACGTAGGGGCTTATGTAGCCTGTATCAGATTCATCGCTGCACAAATTCAAGGGGCTTGTGCAGCCTGTCGTGCCCGTCGTCTAGCTGCCTGCTTCTCGACAATCTCTTCCTGAAGCATTTGATAGTACAACTGCTGAGATGGAAGACATTTGCTGATGTCAATGGCAAGAATTCTTTCCTCTTCTTCTTTCTCCTTCTGTACCTTGTCCATCTCATGCTTCTCACGCAGCAACTGCATCTTCTCTTGCTCAATCGATAGTAATGACATGTTGTAGGTGCTTTATTGCTGAAAACAGTCTTTTTTTGCGATCGCTTCGTCTTGCAGGATAGACAATCTTGCTTCTCTAATATCTTGCTGCCTAGCAGCATACTCGGCAGAGGCTGCTGAACCAGCAGATGAATTTGTTGTTTTCTTCGCTGCTTTAGCTGAATCCCTACCCGTCGGCCTCCTCGCTGCAGTTCAAGGAGGGCTAAAATCTTCAGTGTCCTCATTGTCAGCGCCATGGTGAGTCTCCTCCCCAAAGCCTTCACCTTCGGCTGATCTTGCATTTGGCCTAGGCTTCGGATCCTGCCATTTCGGCTCATCCTTCAAAATCTCCCAACAATGCATGAATTGGAAGTTGTGTTTCTGGATACTTGCAAAGTTAGCTGCTGCCATAGTAGTCTGAAAGACAAATAAGTTGTTACATCTGTTATGCAATTCAAAATTCATATCTCAACAATGCATAATACAAAATTCGTATGAAATGCTAACCTTATCAGCATCAGATGTCCCGTTAGCATTCTCTCGAAGGGTATCAGCATAATATGCAGCAAACTTCCCAGCTTCAGCCTTGATTGTGTCCCAACGGCTTTGCAGAGACCTCGCAGACCTATTGGGATATGATCCCCTCCTTGTATTATACCGATGTAGAATCCTCTGCCACATGCGTTCCTTTTTTTGTCCGTTACTTGTGACTGCGTCACAACTTATTTCAAGCCATGACTTCCCAAGGTTTACATCTTCGTCTGGGAGGAAATTACTCTGCTTCACCCTACTAGCCAACTTCTTTCTCTTCCCCTCTGCTGCACGAGAAGGCACTGGAGGGGCTGTTTCATACAAATCTGCCTCTTCACATGGGTTACATCCATCGACATCAATGTATGACCCAGATGCATTTTCCACATGAGCCGGATTAAAAAGTTGTGGACCACTACCACTAGGACGGTTGGGTGCAAACTGTTGGTTGTAGGGTGGAGGACATTGGTAAGAATACATGTATCGGTTATTATATTGAGGCTGGTAGCCAGAATGTCCTTGTGAACCATATGGAACATTTGGGTTATTATGGTCCATCCTGAAATTGAAGGTTCAAATTCCAAAAGTTGGCACATACTAATACAATTTCACAATTACCATCTGGCAACAAACACAAAGTTAAACAAACCCTTTTTCTACACAATACCCTATAACCAGTTACCATGATGCTAGGTAGGTAAACAGTAAACACAGGCGCACAGCAGACGGGCAAGCTTTTTCAAGGTTTCCCACCATGCATGACTAATGGCACTTTATGATTCAGATCAAAATTCAAGCAACACATAACTGAGGGCACATCGTGCTCTTAATTACTCTACTATTGGATGTTTTCTTTTTTTAGTTACAATAAATACCTACTCCTGGATTTGGGCTGTAGTATGACTCAGACATCAGTGACAGCCATGTTGAAGTTGCTCATCACAGCTAGCTACCTGCTGCCCAGCTGCACTAATGTAATGGTTGTATCAAACATTTTGAAAGAAACGAAACACGCATCAAACCAACCAAGCATGATTTGGCCATCTAGTCTCTACTAATGCCCTAGTTTAAAAATCACATTCTACCAGCAGATCGAAAGAAGAAACGCGTGACGGTGGTCTAGCTAGGCTCTGCCTGCTTATTACAGAGCTCATCCCGACCTTGTGTGATTCAGAACAGAATGATGGCCCGTGCCTTTGTATGAGGAAGCGGCATAAGATACAAATCTCCTACTGTCTGTACATGTAAGTTTGGCCTAACAAGAGCTAGAATGTTGAAGTTGGGTATTCAAAGTTAAAGCATAAAAGGGTTCACAACATGGATACATCAAGGTATAATTTATTTAAATCCTTAGATTCAATAATGAAATCCTTAGCTTCCCATGTCCTACTGCCTATACTATGGATCACAAGAGCATGTTGTAGTTTGGAATAACAAATACGAATCAAATTTGGACAGCAATTGGTAATGACACATTGACATAGGCCTGCTTCATAAATAAACATCTGCCTTCATGGAACCAACATGCATACATTCAACACAAATTCACAAAGAAATTACTATAGTACTGCAATTCGAGAATGGACAATCACTGCTTACACAATCCATACAGTCAACACAAATTCGCAATCCTGTCAATTGCACTGCAATGCATTGGGTTCGAAGGGTGACATACCTCAGAGGGGCAGGACGCCACCTAGACCGCGCGGTCGAGCTCTCCTCAGATGTGGCCGCCGACGAACCACGTTGGCGCCGCTTGTGGAGACAGCTGGACTTCTTGCTCCTCCAGACGGCAGATCGGACCTCTTGACCCCTTCACCCACCTTGGAGACCGACAGGTTTACCGGTCTCCAGGGTGGCGCCCTTCCCTTGCGCCGAACAGATCAACCGGAGCTCCGCCTCCATTCCATCCTCCCAGCTCCGCCGGGCGCACGCCTAGATCCGCCACCGTCCCGCCGACTTCTGGCTCCGCATTGACTTTGAGGAAACGCGCCGTCACGAGGGCCGCGGACGGGCGCGAGGGTGGTGGCGACGGCGGGGCGTGAGGGTGGCGGGCCGGGGCGGGGCACGAGGGTGGCGGGCCGGGGCGGGGGCGCGAGGGTGGCGAGGGTTTCGGCGGGGAGGGGAGCTAGGGTACCGGCGGGACGACCAGCAAAGGCCGCAGGGACGCGGGGTGGTTGGGCCTCACGGGCTCTCCCTCGGTTTGTTGGTGTGGCGTCTGCAGTTCAGTTGCCGCGGTCGATGCTAGCAATCCAGGCCACGGGACTAAGCGCTACGATCCAGTTTGTTACCTAGTCCACCGCTGCGGAGAAAAAAACTCCAAAACGGCCTCCAGTCCGCTTTGCCGGCCCAGTCCAGGGCACCAGTGCAGACAGTCTGATGCAACTTATCTGGCCAACACCCTAGCAATATCCATTGCCCAACGGACCTCTCCAACTTATGGGCTCACCCGCCACCCCGCCTCGCCATTATCTTGAAGAGTATCTTGGCCCCCTAAGTGGGTTTTGGTGATTTAACGACACACACCTAAGTAGCTAATGAATTTACCTAGTCCATGAGCAGGTATTAAAATTATGTATGGCATCAAGCATAGCTCGTTGACTATACAAATAGGAAAGTGGTGCTCTAAAGGATTCCTAAGAAGGCTTATTTATTTTAATTTTGAATTTGAGTCCTAGGAATGCCGTACTATCAAGAGGGACAGGGATTATGTCTTCCAAGAGTCGAACATGTGCTCTAGTTGCTAAAACAAAACCTATGAGAGACACCTTTGCACCAACACATTCACGGGGATCTTTTCTTGGGTGCTGACCTTGGAAGGCCGGAGTATCCGGGTTTACCCCGGAGTCTCCGGACTTCCCGGAGATTCCGGGTTTACCCCGGATACTCCGGGTCATAAAGCCTCAACGGCTATATTCTGGGTGAGGGGGTATAAAAGCCCCCTCCACCCCTTCATTTACTTCTCTCCCCTGCCATTTCGAGCTGAACTAAAACAAACCTCATTTACTCCCCCTCTTCTCCCCTTGGCTCAAGGTTGGTGAGATTTGTTGTGGGATTTAAGAGGGTTTGAAAGCAAGGGCTTGGAGAGTGCTAGTGAGCTGATTTCCCATCTCTAGAGCACCTCGTTCTTCGCTTGGTTGGAAAAATTCGTGTTTGTTACTCTTGGAGCCTTGAGCTCCTAGCCGGCTAGGCGTTGCCTTGGAGCATCCAAAGATTATGGCTGCCCAAGGAAGTTTGTATCACCCCGACATTGAGTAAGTAACTCTAGCTTGATCTTTGTAGTCGCTAGAGGGAGGAAAGTGACCTAGGTGTAAAGGTCCACCCTTCGCGGGTACCTCAACGGAGACGTAGACCTCAAGGTGTGAGGTTGAACTCCGGTAACAAATCCTTGTGTCTCTTGTGCTTGTTCATCTTGTTGCATGCTTGTTTCTATCTTGAGCACATATCTAGGGTTTGGTGCCGATCTACTTCGTGTTGAGGTTCCTACAAGATTTGAGTGGATAAACAGACTTGTCTCATCTCAGTGCATAACCTATTTTCACAGATTTACTTTTGAGCAAGTTTATTTTCTGTTGAATTTAATCTCTCCCTAGCAAGCCGGAATATCCGGACATTTTCCCGGATTCTCCGGATTTCCCGGAGTATCCAGAAAAATATCCGGAGTCTCCGGACCTATATTTGACAGCTGTGAAAAAGTTTGTGATTTTCAGGTTCGACTATTCACCCCCTCTAGTCGACATCTTGATCCTTTCAATTGGTATCAGAGCCAAGTGCTCCACATTTGAAGCTTAACCACTTGGAGTTAAGAAGATGTCGAATCCAAATGATCAAGCCCTACCTCTCGCCGAAGGTGATCCCGTCAACAATGTTGTTGGCATGCCTCCCCTTCCTCGAGGAGGTAACACCCATGGCGCAAGCACAAGTCATCAAGCGCATGGACAAGGTGATGAGTCCTCCGATAGTGAGGACGAGGAGTTCGATGATGCAAGGTCCACCCGCTCCGCTCGACGACCATCAAGGGACTATACTCGAACCTCTTTCCATTACTCTCGCTTATCCTTTAACCATCCATCGGGTTCTAGCCACATTGGGAAGATACCCCAATTTGATGGAACCGGCTATTCCAAGTGGAAGAACTCGATGGAGGAGTATTTGATGGCGGTGAATCCCGCACTTTGGACTATTGTGAACAGGGGTATTACCTTTCCGAGTGGTGATGCGACGCTAACTCAAGATCAAGCAAATGAGATACAAAGAAACTATCAAGCCATACGCATCATCAAGAGTTCACTCACGCCCGAAGAATATGACAAGGTAGATGGGTTGAAGTCCGCCAAGGAAGTGTGGGACACCTTGTTCATCAACCATGAAGGGACAAAGCAAGTAAGGGAAGGAAGAATTCGAGCCTTGGAAAGTGATCTCAATTGGTTTGTCATCAAAGATGATGAATCACCTCAAGACATGTACAACCGATTGAACAAGATCATCAACAAAATCAAATCACTTGGAAGTACAAGATGGGGAAGAAGAGAAGTGGTTGACAAGATTCTCTCCACTTACATGGCAAGGGATGTTCAACTCCCTACTCTCATAAGGGAAAAGAGAGGGTTCAACAAGCTCACTCCGGTGGATGTGATTGGAAGAATGGAAGAACACTTTATCACCGTCAAGGAGTCCAAGCTCTCACAAGAAATGTCAAAGATGCATGAACAACTTGAGAAGAACAAGGGAGTAGCCCTCAAGGCATCTAGCAAGGAGAAAAGGTCAAGCTCATCAACTTCAAGGACCGTGGTCGAGGAAGATGGTGATGAAGATAGTGACATGGACATGACTCCCGAGCAAATGGCTCTCTTTGTGAGGAAGTTCAACAAAATGTTCAAGAAGAGTGGCTTCTTCAACAAGAACAAGGACAAGATCAAGACGAAGAGAACTTCCAAGAGACCATGCTTTGGGTGTGGCAAGGAGGGACATTTCATTGCGGAGTGCCCTAACATAAAAGTAAGAAGAAGAGACACCAACAAGTTTGACAAGAACAAGAAGAAAGAAGTTGGTGAAGCTCATTTGGGAGAAGAATGGGATTCAAATGATGATAGCTCCGACTCCGACATTGAAGCCAGTCTTGCTACCATATCCATTGGGAAATCAGTCAACAAGTCATCACTATTTGAAGATCTCACCGATGATGAAGATGACCTCACCCACACTTGCCTCATGGCTAGGGGCTTCAAGGTAGACACTCCCACCCCGCCCCTAGATGATGATAGTGAAAATGATTTTGATTTTGAGAAAATGATCACTAGCTTTGGTAGAAAGGCAACTAAGAAAATTGTGTTTTTAATGAAAGAAATTGAGAATAGAGACGGGACCCTAGAGGTGCAAGAAGAACTCTTTAGACTTGAGCGAGAGAAAACCATTGCCCTTCAGAATGCCCTTGTAATTGAAAAGAAGGGTTTCAAGGTGCAAGAGGACTCGCTCAAGGAAAAGGAGATAGAAATTCTTAGCCTCAAGAAATCCCTAGCTAAAGATGAGTTGATAGTGGATGAATTAACTAGGGAATCTTTCCTAGCTAAGGATGCTTGCAAGAAACTTGAGGGTGAAAAGCTTGAACTTCAAAAGAGCTTTGATAGCTTAAAGACTAGTCACATAGCATTAGAAGTTCAACTTGACAACCTCAAGAACAATGCTACAACTTCATCTAATGATGCTTTCTCTAACTCTCAAACATCAACAAGCAATGGTTGTTCTAGATGTTATAAGATTGATATAAATGCTTGTGCTACTAATGTTGCCGAGATGAATGCCATGAAAAAGGAGATTGCTAGGTTGTCAAACTCTCTCATAGTTGAAAAGAAGAAAGAACCCAAGAGAGGTGAGTTTGAAAACCACACCAAAGGGTTTGGGTCAAGCTACATGAAGAAGTTTGGCTTTGAGGATGGGAAGGGGCTTGGTAAGCAAGAACAAGGTACAAAAGACCCCATCCCATTCATCAAGAACCAACACACCAAAGGTATGGGAACAAGAAATGTGGTGCACGGCATGAAGCAAATGGGTGTCAAGAACTATGACAACCAAGTTAGATACAACACTCCTATCAAGTTCAAGAGCACCCAAACTACAACACGAGCACCACCATCAAAGCCAAACAAGTCAAGCAAAAAGCCCAAACCACATGCATCACAAGATAGCTTTTATACCGACTATGTGTTGACTTGGAACCACAAGGGTAAAGTGGTTGCCAAGTATGTGGGACCCCGCACAAAAGGGACAATAATCAAAAGGAATGTGTGGGTGCCCAAGATTCTTGTGACTAACACTCTAGGACCCAAATCCACTTGGGTATCTAAAATGCAAGCATAATTTGTTTTGTAGGCATACTCCTCCGGTGGAACAAAATGGGTGATTGATAGTGGATGCACAAATCATATGACCGGGGAGAAGAAAATGTTTACATCTTGTGATATGATTGAAAATCCTACGGAAAAGATTGCCTTTGGAGGCAATGGTGGACGAACGGTTGTTGGTCTTGGTAAAATTGCTATCTCAATCAATCATTCAATTTCCAGTGTTTATTTGGTTGAATCTTTGGACTACAACTTGTTGTCCGTTTCACAACTTTGTGAGATGGGCTACAATTGTTTGTTCACAAACGAGGGTGTGACTGTCTTTAGAAGGGGCGATGACTCCGTTGCCTTTAAGGGTGAACTCAAGGGAAGGCTTTACTTGGTGGATTTTTCATCGGATAAAGCCCAACTTGATACATGCTTATTGGCAAAGTCTAGCTTGAGTTGGCTTTGGCATCGCCGACTAGCTCACATTGGGATGAATAATCTCAATAAGCTTCTAAAGGGGGAACACATCCTAGGACTAACAAACGTTCACTTTGAGAAAAATAGAATTTGTAGTGCTTGTCAAGCCGGAAAGCAAGTTGGTGCTCCTCATCCCGCCAAGAATGTAGTCACCACCATAAGGCCATTGGAACTACTTCACATGGATATCTTTGGTCCGGTGGCTTATGTTAGTATTGGAGGGAAAAAGTATGGATCTGTCATTGTTGATGATTACTCTCGGTACACTTGGGTATTCTTTATGAAAGACAAGAGCAAAGTTCATGAAATATTCAAGAAGTTCGCCACAAGAGCCCAAAATGATTTTGATATGAAGATCAAAAGAGTAAGAAGTGACAATGGCACCGAGTTCAAGAACACCAACATTGAAGAGTATCTTGATGAAGAAGGCATTGGTCATGAGCTCTCCGTCCCATACACTCCACACAAAATGGGATTGTAGAGAGGAAGAATAGAACTCTCATTGAAGCCGCAAGAACCATGCTTGATGAGTACAAGACTTCGGATAGTTTTTTGGCGGAAGCAATCAACACGGCTTGTCATGCTATCAACCGTTTGTATCTTCACAAGCTTCGCCACAAAACCGCTTATGAGCTCCTAATTGGTAAAAAGCCTAATGTCTCTTACTTTAGAGTTTTTGGTTGTAAGTGTTTCATTCTCAACAAGAAACCCAAAAGCTCTAAGTTTGCTTCTAAAGTTGATGAAGGTATCTTTCTTGGTTACGCCTCAAACGCTCATGGCTATCGTGTCCTCAACAAAACCACCGGTTGTGTTGAAGTCACGTGTGACTTGACATTTGATGAATCTAATGTCTCTCAAGAGGAGCAAGTTGATGAATTGTGTGTAGGCAAGGATGTACCTGTTGAAAAGGCTATAAGGAGGATGGCCATTGGAGAAATCAAGCCTTAGGAAGAAGATGATGAGGACTGCGAAATTGAACAAGCAGCAGCCCCAAACCCTGCTGCGAACCTCGGAGTATCCGGAGAAAAACCCAGAGAATCCGGATTTTCCGGAAACTCCAGAAATAAGTATGGAGATTCTGGACCTGCTGCTGAAGCCTCGCAAGGCAGTCAAGAAGCTGAGGAATTGATCCAGGAAGAAGACTCTGACCCACACCCAAGAGTTCGACAAAGCATTCAACGAGATCATCCCGTTGAAACATCCTTGGAAGCATCTGTAGAGGGGTAACAACTCGTTCAAGATTAGCAAATTTTTGTGAACATTACTCGTTTGTTTCCATGTTGGAACCTCTTAGGGTTGAAGATGCTCTTGGAGATGCCGATTGGGTGATGGCCATGCAAGAAGAGCTCAACAACTTCACTAGGAATGAAGTCTGGTCCTTGGTGGAACGTCCCAAACAAAATGCGATTGGAACCAAGTGGGTGTTTCGCAATAAACAAGATGAAGATGGCGTGGTGACAAAGAACAAAGCTAGATTGGTGGCAAAGGGATACACTCAAGTGGAAGGGTTAGACTTTGGAGAAACTTATGCACCGGTGGCAAGACTTGAAGCAATTCATATACTCTTAGCCTTTGCCACCCATCACAACTTCAAGCTACATCAAATGGATGTCAAGAGTGCTTTCTTGAATGGTCCAATCTCCGAAGAAGTCTACGTTGAGCAACCACCGGGCTTTGAAGATCCTCAATTTCCAAACCACGTCTACAAGCTCCATAAGGCGCTCTATGGGCTCAAGCAAGCCCCTATAGCATGGTATGAATGCCTTAGGGAATTTCTCTTAAAGAAAGGCTTTGAAATAGGCAAAGCCGATCCTACTCTCTTCACTCGTAAACAAGGAAATGATTTATTTGTATGTCAAATATATGTTGATGATATCATATTTGGATCTACTAATCAAGTTTGGGTCGATGAGTTTAGTAGGATCATGACCAAAAGATTCGAGATGTCTATGATGGGCGAGTTGAAGTTCTTTCTCGGTTTTCAAATCAAGCAACTTAAGGATGGCACGTTCATAAGTCAAATCAAGTACACCAATGACATGCTCAAGAAGTTTGACATGAACAATGCCAAGCCCATCAAAACACCTATGCCATCCAATGGACATCTTGATCTAAATGAGGAAGGCAAAAGCATCGACCAAAAGGTATATCGCTCCATGATTGGTTCTTTGCTTTACCTTTGTGCATCTAGGCCCAATATTATGCTTAGTGTGTGCATGTGTGCAAGATTTCAAGCTAATCCTAAGGAGTACCATCTAATGGCCGTTAAGAGAATTTTTAGATATTTGGTTCATACTCCTAACCTTGGTTTGTGGTATCCTAAGGGCTCCACTTTCGATCTACTTGGCTACTCCGATTCGGACTATGCCGGTTGCAAAGTAGATAGAAAGAGTACATCCGGGACTTGCCAATTTCTTGGAAGGTCCTTGGTGTCTTGGAGTTCCAAGAAACAAAACTCCGTTGCCCTTTCCACCGCCGAGGCCGAGTATGTTGCAGCCGGCGCTTGTTGTGCTCAACTACTTTGGATGAGGCTCACTTTGAGAGACTTTGGTTGCAAGTTTAGCAAGGTGCCACTCTTGTGTGACAACGAGAGTGCCATCAAGCTAGCTAACAACCCCGTAAACTACTCAAGAACAAAGCATATAGACATAAGACACCATTTCTTGAGAGACCACGAAGCCAAAGGAGATATCGCTTTAAGCCATGTGAGCACCGATAAGCAACTAGCCGATATCTTCACAAAGCCTCTTGATGAACTAAGGTTTTGTGCTTTGAGAGTGAGCTAAATATCTTGGATTCTCGTAACTTGGTTTGAGATCATGCACATGTTTGAGTGACCTAGTATAGGACTTTTGAAAACAAAAGAATTGTGAAAAACTTGTGTTGAATTTGTTTTTGAAATATTTGGATCTTTAGAGTACAACGTTTGGACTATAGTTCTCATTGTTTGTTTGTGCCTAGTCCAAAGTGTTGATACTACTCAGGCTCACATATGTTACACATGCAATCTTCCAAATCTCTACAAAATCAAATTCCTTGAAAATCTACTCGCTGGATTCAGGGGGAGCGGAATCTCCGGGGTCTGTCCGGAAAGTCCGGATTTTCCGGATACTCCGGACCTGGCCCGAAGACTCCGGGTTGTAAAGGTATATATACCTTTGACTGCGATGAAAAACTCTCTTTCACCCTTTCACAGTTTCACCGTGCCCTATCTCTTCCCCGTCGCCTCCCTCTCCCCCACACCTAAGTCCTTGGCGATTTCCACCTTCCCACCGGCCAAATCGAGTGAATGTGAGGGATTGAAGGCTCCAAGGCGTGGAGATCAAGGATCCACTCAAGTTTCAAAGGATTCAAGTCTTCTTCCCTCTCTCCCCAAGGTATTCAAAGGAGTCCCTCCCGATCTACTTCCCTAGAGTAGCTCTTGTAGTATCCTTGTAGGGAATAGGTAGAAGATACTCCATGGACTCTAGATCTGCAATATCTCTCTGTTTGGATGGATGAATCTTGCTGCATTGTGAGTTAGGGTTTCGGTTGTGAAACCCGAAAACTCCAGGGTTGAAAAACCCGGACTCTCCGGAATTCCCGGAGTTCCCGGACTTTTTCCCGGAGTATCCGGGGTTCACACTGCAAACCCTAAGTCACAAGTGTAGTGCCTCTCCTCTTTTGATAATCTCTCACTTCCATCCCCTTTTACCTATCCAGATGATGAGAGTGAAGGTCAGTCGCGGAAATGAGGAGCCCTCCACCCAAAGGAGGACCAAGGCTAGGCATGACCCCGCCGCTTTGCGGGCCGTGCAAGAGGCCTTAGAGCAAGAAGGTTCTCAACGCAGTTCTAGGCCAAGAAGAGGTGACCCTCCTCCCTCCTATGCCGAAGGGAGTGAAGAAGAGATTGAGGAGGAGGAGGAGGAGGAGAGGACCGAGAGTGATGGTGATGAGGAAGATGAGACATATGAGCAGTCACCCGAGCCTCCTCGTCGTCATGGAAAGGGGCCAGCTAAAGAAAAACCTCTCTACAAGCCTCATCCCAAAAAGAGCCATCAAGCCCCTTATGTCCATCAAAGCCGACCCGCTACTTGCGTTCCTCCTAAACATAAGCAAGGAGTAGCAGCTCATATCTTCCCCAAAACCCCTCCTAGGCTCATTCCTACCCTCCCACAAAATGTCCGGGTAGTTAATACACCCATCAAGCTAAGGGATCCCGGTTCAGTTCTTGGTTTTGCAGAACATATGATTAGGGATTACTCCAGGAACTCTCTAGCAGTGAGGGAGCAAAGAGAGGAAAATGTGTACTTATATCTCAAGGGAGAAGGGCTAGAGGCAAGGTTTTGGTGTGATTTCCATAGGGACTTTTATCAATTCGTTATCTGCAATCCCAAGTTAGCTTCAAAGAACATGGCAACAATTGTGCCAATGAGGTACATTGATTGGAAATACTATGAAGAGCTAAACAACACCGTGTTCAACTCCGTCATTGACAAGTGCAAGGAAGTTGGACTCTATGATATCATGGGATTTAGGTACAATTGGAACAAAGAAATTCTTGCTCAATTCCATTGCTCCTACTACTACAACCCACATGACAACACCATCACTTGGACAACTCAAGGGAACAAATGCACTATTGATTACATGACTTTCTCTAGGCTCTTGGGACTTGGCTCTAAGGATGAGAGGCGCTCTCCCGTGCACAATGAGGACAAGTACAAGCCCAAAGAGCTCCCCTTCATGTTTCCTAGCCGAGATTTGGCTATTGAGGGCAAGGCGGACCAACTCAATCCTTACTATTACTATCTCAATCAATTCTTTCGTGCCACTATTGATCCCAAGATAGGAGATGCTACAGCTTTGAGATACTATGCTCCAAATCTCCTCAATAGGATGGCACCGGATGAAGAAGGATTTTGTATATTCGACTTCATTTGGAATGAGTTGAGAAGGGCCATGAATGATCCGATGAAGCATCTTCCATATGCCCCCTATCTCATGTACATGATTGAGAGAGTCACAAACGTCCGCTATCCTAAGGATGTTGTCCATGAGCCGCTTCGCCACCTCCATGATCGAGCCAAGAGGCCTCCCAAAGGTCGCAAGTATGTTGGCTCCTCTAGTGCAGCTCCTCGCCATGATGATTTGCCTACTGCACGGTCTTCTCCTACACCTCCCCGTCGTCACAGTGGCTCCATGATAAAGAGGGTGCTCAAGAGCATCTTTAGCATGTGCAAGACAATAGCCACGGAAACTAATGAGAACCGCCAGGACATCATCGAGATCAAGTCTCATCTTGGCCTTCCCACCGATCCCTACCGCGAGCTTCCCGAGTTTGATGACCCTTTTGCGGAGTGGGACGCCCAAGGTGCCCAAGAGGAAGAAGAGGAGGAGGGCAATGATGAAGAAGAAGAGGAGGAAGACGACGACTCCGAGTGACTCAGCTGCTCCACACTTCCTTTTTCGCGCTTGATGCCAAAGGGGGAGTGAAGTTATCTTTTTATGTGTTGTGGAACAATGAACTTGAACTTTTTTGTATTTGCATTTGGAACTTGGCTTGTAATAACTTTAATTTCGTATGTGTGAGACTATGTGAGCTTGAGAAATTTAGTTGTGTGCTTGTGATGATTTACTCTGCTTTTTATCTTCTAAGGACAGTTTATGCTAGATTGAAAAACTGTGTGAAATCTGTTCTTTTTCTGCTGTGCTGAAGCCCGGAGAGTCCGGACTTTTTCCCGAAGTTTCCGGATTTCCCGGACACTCCTGACCTTGCCCTGAGACTCCGGACCTCTCAGCACCAGAATTCTTTTTCTTTCTTGTTGAATGCATAATATGTCATGAGCATCTCACTTTTATCTGTTGCACATCACAAGCACCCCACTGTTGTATACTCTCTTGTTTCTCTTGTTGTGCAAAATTTTGGCCCTAATAGGACCATTGATATTCAAGATCAAAATGCACATATTAAGGGGGAGTATTACGAAAGCTTTTAATATTCATTGTTTATCTCTTATGTGACTTAAGTGTGTTGTCATCAATCACCAAAAAGGGGGAGATTGAAGAGTACCTTGGCCCCCTAAGTGGGTTTTGGTGATTTAACGACACACACCTAAGTAGCTAATTAATTTACCTAGTCCATGAGCAGGTATTAAAATTATGTATGGCATCAAGCACAACTCGTTGACTATACAAAAAGGAAAGTGGTGCTCTAAAGGATTCCTAAGAAGGCTTATTTATTTTAATTTTGAATTTGAGTCCTAGGAATGCCGTACTATCAAGAGGGACAGGGATTATGTCTTCCAAGAGTCGAATAGGTGCTCTAGTTGCTAAAACAAAACCTATGAGAGACACCTTTGCACCAACACATTCACGGGGATCTTTTCTTGGGTGCTGACCTTGTAAGGCCGGAGTATCCGGGTTTACCCCGGAGTCTCCGGACTTCCCGGAGTTTCCGGGTTTACCCCGGATACTCTGGGTCATAAAGCCTCAACGGCTATATTCTGGGTGAGGGGGTATAAAAGCCCCCTCCACCCCTTCATTTACTTCTCTCCCCTGCCATTTCGAGCTGAACTAAAACAAACCTCATTTACTCCCCCTCTTCTCCCCTTGGCTCAAGGTTGGTGAGATTTGTTGTGGGATTTAAGAGGGTTTGAAAGCAAGGGCTTGGAGAGTGCTAGTGAGCTGATTTCCCATCTCTAGAGCACCTCGTTCTTCGCTTGGTTGGCAAAATTCGTGTTTGTTACTCTTGGAGCCTTGAGCTCCTAGCCGGCTAGGCGTTGCCTTGGAGCATCCAAAGATTGTGGCTGCCCAAGGAAGTTTGTATCACCCCGACATTGAGTAAGTAACTCTAGCTTGATCTTTGTGGTCGCTAGAGGGAGGAAAGTGACCTAGGTGTAAAGGTCCACCCTTCGTGGGTACCTCAACGGAGACGTAGACCTCAAGGTGTGAGGTTGAACTCCGGTAACAAATCCTTGTGTCTCTTGTGCTTGTTCATCTTGTTGCATGCTTGTTTCTATCTTGAGCACATATCTAGGGTTTGGTGCCGATCTACTTCGTGTTGAGGTTCCTACAAGATTTGAGTGGATAAACAGGCTTGTCTCATCCCAGTGCACAACCTATTTTCACAGATTTACTTTTGAGCAAGTTTATTTTCTGTCGAATTTAATCTCTCCCTAGCAGGCCGGAATATCCGGACATTTTCCCGGATTCTCCGGATTTCCCGGAGTATCCGGAAAAATATCCGGAGTCTCCGGACCTGTATTTGACAGTTGTGAAAAAGTTTGTGATTTTCAGGTTCGACTATTCACCCCCCCCTCTAGTCGAAATCTTGATCCTTTCACATCTCATCGACCACCACCACTAGTCAACCGACCTCCTTGAAGAACCCTTTCAAACCTGGAAAGCGCTAAACCCCCAACCCAAATCCCAAACCACAAAAATCATAATCCCAACCCCAAACCCTAACCAATAAACTCACCATAGCTGGACCTCGCTCCGGTTGACCGGCAGCCAAGAGAATCCGAGATGACAACTTGGCCCCAGCCTCCACCACCTCCCCTTCTCGCCTTCGGCAATGGTTACTTTTTTATATTGTTGTTTTTACACATTAACATTAGTACTATAATAATAGTGATAAAATAGTATAACAAACATTTTAAAAAGATAAACATCACCGTTGCAAAGATATGACCAATAATAATTACTTAAATAGGAGGTATGGCCAAATGTAATAACCATTTTAATATAAAAGGACTGAATTGTAAATAAAAAATAAAAACACTCATCAAAACATCCGGATTTTCAAATTTAACAATTTTGATAGTTTGATGACCAAAGATACTTGGTTTTAGAGTTTGATGGCCAAAATCAAACTGAAGTAAGAGTTCAATGGGAACTAAAGGGCCGGAACTTCCGTTAGGTGAAGGATAACTTTCGTTTTGGGCAGAGCATGACACACCAATCTGGTTTAAGATCCAAAGTCCTGAATCCTTACAATCTTAGCACCACAACTCCTTTGGTTATTAACTATGTCACAATCTGGTTGACCTCACCGCGAAGGCTAATCCCTGCCTGCGAAACGAAGAACGCAAGGAAGAACTTGAAAGGAACACATCTCTCAAATAATAGTGGCGATCTGCAAATGAATGATGTACTCACACGAAGTTAGGGTTTCACAAACCGAAAACAGCAACTGTTCGAAGATGGAAAGTTTTAAAGCAAAACCCAAGTCTAATTGGCAGTAAATAATAAGATTTAATAACCAAAGGGGGTGACCTAGGGTTGGAGGCATACCAGGGGGCATCCACAATGTGGGCCACGAACCCAACTCGATACAAGGCTATGTTGGCTCAAAAATAGTTGACACATCACCTTTTTGTGGTTACATAGCATTATCCATGAATGTTTTGGGGCTAGGACCAGAACCCAATTGACGGTGTCATCGTCCCCTGAGTTGGGGACGAAGTACAACTTGGAAAAAGCCATGGCGTGTGCGTGTCCAGCATGGCAATGTCCTCATTGGATTTGGATGGTAAAAATGGACTTTTCCTCTTTTTTTGCCTTTTTAATATCATGGTCCATGAAAATCACAACGTCATCTGCATGTTGCAGTATAGGCAAGCTATCTTCTACCAAGTGTGGTATAATACACTTACCCAGCCTCCTTTGTTCCAGCGATGATGGTAGCCAGCATATCCACCACTATGTTAAATAGTAATGGTGATAAGTGGATCACCCAGTCGAAGACCTTTTATAGTTTGGAAGTATGAGCGCATTTTGTTCAGTAACCTTTATCCCCACATTTGCTAAAAAAAACCTTTATCCCCACATTTCCTCCTTCAGTAAATACTCGTATCCAATTACACCAAGTTTTGATGAACCCTTTTATCCTTAAAGTTTGTTGCAAGAAATCCCACTTATTTTATCATAGGCTTTCTCAAAATCGATTCTAAAGATAATACCAGTTTGCTTCTTTGTATGTAACTTGTGAACTTTTTCATGTAGAATGACTGCTCTCTTCATATTATTTCTACATGGAAGGAAGACTGTTTGGGATTGTCTGATTAATTTTTGTGCTACTCTTATAATTCTACTTGTGGTCACCTTATAATAAATTAAACATGATAAGGTTAATTCATTATACAGAGTGCAGTACAGAGTGTCTGCTGTTTCTGACATAGTAATATTTCTTATATATTAATGGTCAGAATTTCCCTCTCTATTTGACCAAACAGCATCTTCTACTTCCTTTTTCTTTCAGCAAGCGCTGAACAATGGCTTCTGAAACTTCTTTCGCTAAAGGCTAAGGGGAAGGAACCAGGTGAAGGTCCATGTATATGTATTACATTGCATACTCCATTCCTCCCTATATGCACCGTGTATGCATCATCTTGCATCCATTAATTCACCCGCCGGCAGAAGGTCCAAGGACCATGGCCATGTGTCTTCACCTGAAGCATGGGAACCGGCAACGCCTGCTCTAATCTCCAAAGGATTTGGAACCAAAACCATCTGTGTTAATGATTGGCCTTGTCCCAAACTCCCAATGTACTATATCCATATACTTGATCTTGAGATCATTGGTGTGTTCGAGTTCCTATTTATATTGTGTTTCCTGACCATAAGCCGATCTGCAATCTGCAACAAACTGTATACTAGGTATATTTCCTGAATATTGCAAGCCTGTTAAGTTATTCAACGACCTGACAATTTATTAACAATACATCCACGATGTGAAAACCTGATGAACATTATTATGTTCTCAGTATCTTAAAAGGAGTTGTTCTGAAATGGGATTGTGAAGTATGGTCGCGGCCAGGTTGAAATTTGGAGCCACCATATGCATCTCTAGGACAAGATTAAATTCAAAGGGAGGGCTGATGGGGACATGTTTAATTTCTTAGTTAAAATTTAAAATTGCAACAGACAATGGAACTTGGGGGAAGAAGATTTAGTTGTTGGAAGACAATGGAACAATGGACATCTGAGCTTGTGCTATCTCCATACCAGCTGCGTGATTCGTCTTATCTCCATGTTCGATCTTGATATCAATGTGGCGGTGCGACCATCAGTGTCTAATTAATATGCTCCACACACTTAGGAGTAAGCACGATCGTCATGACACTGCACTACATGAAGTTCATAAGAGAACGTGCGTGCCAAGCCTAGCCAACGCAAAAAGTGCAGGCTGTCCAAATTGACTAGCCTATAACAAACTACTCGTAATCCATGATATGCATCCAGATCGCAGGCCTGTCAACGATCGGGAAACTTATATTAACAATGCATCTACACGTGAACCTGATGGACATTTTCAATGTCAGCTCCAACCCCAGTGCTTCCCTATATATAGCGGCCATGGACGCCACTTCAAGAACCATCAACTGGATCGAGCACCACACAAATCAAGTACGTTGATCTTTGATTAGCTTTCTTGTGGCACACCACATACATATAGCTCCACACAAGTTCGCTGATGGCGGTCATGGCCAGGAAAACCACCGTCTTGCTCCTCGTCCTGGTCGCCACCGCCGTTCTTCTGTGCTCCGTCGTGCCTCCTGCAGAGGCGGCCCGTAAGAATCTGGTCGGCCCACAGTCGCAAACAGCCACCGATGGTGCCAATGGGGCGGATGCTGCTGGCATCCCTGGCGATAATGCCAGTGACGTCACCAAGGGCGGCCTTGGGGGCTCTCAAGGCATCACTAGCAACAACGATGTTGCTGGTGTGGCCGGTGGCGTCGCCAAAAGCCTTGGTGGCGTCACAGCTGGCTCCGGCGGTGCGGATGCCGGCAGCGATGGAGGCGCCATTGGTGGCGCTGGCGCCAACAGCATCGTACGCAAAGCCCATTAACAGAGACGCAACTGAACTGGTCCACACAAGTTGATTCGTGGTTGTGCACTGTGCATATATATGCATGCATGATGTCTGTATTTGTACATGAGAGGGAGTGTGTCGTCTGCAAGCTTTGGCAGCTTACTGTTGCCATCTATCAGTCACCTGGTTGCCATTGTTTAGTTTGTATATGCACCACTTGTGTTTGTAATTTATTGCATCCATATATTTACATGCAGTTGCCAAATATTCCTCATGATAAAATACTACCTTGTTTTAGTTGAATTTTTTTCTTTTATATTGATATCTTGTGTATGTTGCCGATACCTATGCATGTTCGGTGTTCTAGCGAGTGGTTTATAAGGTTTTTATTGGAACATAAACATTTGAGAAACATATGTATGACTTTTGTTATGTTTACTTTACATTCTTGTGTTCTCATCATGATAAAATGGTTTGTAAATTTTTTGTGCCTTGTCTAGAAAATTGTGTTTATGAAATGCAATCCAATTAAAGTGGTGCAATATGATAATTTTAGTGTCTGGCCCAGCAGAAGACCCCCCCCCCCCCCCCCCGCCCTGTTGATGAAGACACAAGGGGAAGACGCATGATGAAGCCACTTCATCCGGTGCCACAGGAGGACCCATCTGAAAAAGGGGAAGACACTGAACGACAAATGGATGAGGAAAAAGGGTTAAGCCGTGTTGCACGAGAAAATGCATGCTGTAATACCGTAAGAAAGTGTCGAATAACTGTGTTTAAACCATGCCTACAATCCCTGGGATCCCATGTTCTAGTATCCTACCAAGCTTGAGACAGGTTAGGGAATATAGGACTAATCATGGCACTTTTGCCCCCCCCCCCCCCCTTTATGTTCTTGTAATAAGACTTCTGCCATTTCCCATTAATGCAATAGAAATGGGGGAGTGCCCTCCATTCAAAAACCAACAAAAAATCCTCTTATTGGTCTCGAGTAAATTTCTTTTCACCTCTTTTCATATCTCAATCTTAAAAAGAAAATCTTACTGTTTAGAGTGACTAAAACAGGGAGAAAAGTAAAGGATATCTTGTGAGGGGGGGGGGGGGGGTATGTGGCATCCTGATTTCCATTGTTTATGGGGTTGTGTTCTGAATTAGGATACAACCCCATTCCCCAATCCAATTACTATATAGGGAAATTTTAAGGTGCTTGTAATTAATGTGAGTCATCCATCTGGTGAAATCTAATGGTGGTAGTACCTGGTAGTACGAGGTAATACTAATAGGGTAGTACCATTTTGGTGGACCCGGTACTAGGTACTGCCCGGTAACACCTGGTACTACCTAATTAAATTAGTTGGTCGGAAAATATCAATACAAGTTATTACATAGTAGAGGGTACTACCCGTTACTATCCAAACACCGAAATAAAGCTCTTACTATTACGGAGAGATGGTGAAAAATAATGCTCCAGAAAACTCTCTTTAATTTTTCCTTTTCCTAATTATTATTGGGGCATCCAATAAAACACCTCAACTTTCATAAAGAAAGGAGGAGTTGCGAATCTCCTAATATGGTGGTTGGATTGTGATGAGATTGTTGGGAGACTACAAAATAACTCTCCCAAAACTATTGAAAGGTACATTAGAATTTCCCTTTAACTAGTCATCGAAACCAGTGAAGAAGCTCCAAAAAAAAGTTGAAAATTGTTTTAAAAACATTGTTGAAAGAATTTTATCATAAAATGGTGATCACCATTTTCTTGAAAACTGGTGTTGCAACTTTTTCTATAGAAATGATGATCCAACTTTTTTCCAAAATGTTGGCTTAACTCTTTTTTTAAAAAAATGTTAGTCCATCTTTTTCAAAAAATGTTGATCCAACATTTTTGCAGTGGGTTATCTTCAAGTGAGTCATCATCAGTCCCTAGTCTCGTGAACAACATAAACAAGTCACCGTCGTCAATTGGACTCCACCAATCGCAGTGCAACCAAAATCAGCAGCCACCCCCTGTCCTTCCTTCTCACATGGAATGTTTGAAATTTTGTTAAAATTTAGTTGAAACTTAGATCAGATTGCAGTGGGTGTGAATGGGTGAATTTCTTGTAAATTTAGTTAGTCGTGAGTTGCATGTTTCTTAGTTGCAATTTAAAATTTCAGACAATGGAACTTTGGGGAACAAGATTTTGTTTTTGAAGGACAATATAAAAAACAATGGAGACATCTGAACTTTTGCTATCACCACACTAGCTGTGTGATATCTCCAACCAGCTGTGTGATTCGGCTTATCTCCACATGTAGTTTATATAAATGTTTGATCTTGTCATCTTGATATCAATGTGCGTGCATGTCTTCTGTGTCTAATTATGCTACACAGACACTTCAGCATGCACGCCTTCAACATGACACCTGCACTACTACAGTCTACAGGAATTTCATAAGAGAAAGTGTGTGCCTAACCTAGTAATTAATAATTAACGACACAACCGTGCAAAATTAAAGCTCTGTCCAGTTGACCAGGCCAGCCTATAACAAACTACTAGTAATCCATGCACGATATATGCATCCAGATCGCAAGCCTGTGAAGCGACGATCTGGTAACTTAACAATGCATCCACGCGAACCTGATGGGGATTTTCAATGTCCAGCTCCACCCCCGGCCCGGCCCGGTGCTTCTTCCCTATATATAGCGGCCATGGGTGCCACTTCAAGAACCATCAACTCTCTCCAGCACCACAAATCAAGCAGGTTGATCTCTGATTAGTGATTAGCTTTCTTGTGGCACACACCACATACCAGCTCCACAAGTCGTTTGTTGATGGCAGTCGTCATGGCCAGGAACGCCGTCTTGCTCCTGGTCCTGGTCGCCACCGCCGTGCTGCTGTGCTCTGTAGTTCCTCCTACGGCGGCTGCCCGTAGGGTGGTTCTCGTCAACCTACCAAATCTACCCGTTAGTGGCGATGACAGCCTTGGTGGTGCCAGTGATGCTACCAGCAGCGTTGTTGCAGGGGTCGGTAACGTCATCGGGGGTGTTGGTCGGGCCGTTAGCAGTGGTGCTGGTGTTGTCGGCTCTAAAGGCAGCACTCGTGGTGCCCGTGCCGGTGCCGGTGCCGGTGGTCTCAACGGCGTCGCTAGCAACGTTGTTAGTGGTTCTGACAGAGGCGGCGCCAAGCAGCCTTGATGGCGTCACTGGCTCCCCTTGGCGGTGCCGGCGCCGGGGATGTCATCCCTAGAGCTGCTGGTGCTGGCAGCGTGGGAGGGCCCCATTGGTGATGCCGGTGACGTCATCAAAGGCGGCCAGTAACAGAGGCGACACAATATATATACGTTGATTTCAATTTTCGTTTAAACAATAGCATGCCTGTATTTGTACGTGAGTGAGTCTGCAAGCTTTTTGGCAGATTACTGTTGCTATCATGTCCCCATGGTTGCCATTGTTTAGTTTGTATATGCACCACTTGTTTGTAATTTATTGCATCGATATGCTTACATGTATTGCCAGTTCCTCATGATAAAATTCTATATTGTTTTGGTTGATTTTTTTTGCTTTCATATTGATGTCTTGTATATGTTGCAAATACCAATACATACTTGGCGTGCTAGCTAGGAGTGGTTTATAAGGTTTTTGTTTGGACATAAACATTTGAGTAAGATATGTATGTTTTGGTTATGCTCACTTTACATGCTTCGGTTCTCATGGTAAAATGGTTTCTAATTTTTTTGTGTCTCGTATAGAAAATTGTGTTTATTAAATGCAATCTATTTCAACTAATAGTGCAATATGATCATTTTACCTATCTACAATCCAACTGTTAAATAATTTCCTCTTCTCGATTGGGTCATTAATGGTTCTATGATTCTATCCAATGCAAGCTAATAAAACAAAATCCTCTTTGGTCTCCAGTAAATTAATTTCTCTTCACCTCTTCTTATATCTCAATCTTGAAAAAAAACTTATTGTTTCAGATTAGGAGTCTTCCGACATGACAAACCTAACCCGACCCGACCATGTGACGGGTCGGACGTAGGCTAAATTTTTTTACCCAAAACCTGACACTCGATCCAACGTGAAAATTACACACACAAATCCGAACTCTATCTGACCCAACCATGTGACAGGTCGATGCGGGCCAAAAATTCCGACCCAACAATCTGAAAGAACCCAACCCGAACCCAACCTAATCCGACAAATGATCTGGTATATAAGAGTGGGCAAAACAAGGAGAAAAATAAAGAATCTCCTGCGAAGGGTACCATGTGGCATCCTGATCTCAATTACTATGGGTTTGTATGGTGAAATAGCATACAACCTCATTCTCCAATCCAACTACCATATATAAGGAGAGTTGCTGAAAAAATAATGCTCCAGCAAACTCTATTTAATGTTCCCTTTTCCCAATAATTATTGTGACAACCCAATAATTCACCCTAACTCTCGCGAATAAATGAGTTGTGAATCTCCTGATACAGCAGTTGGATTAGGATGAAATTATCGAGAGACTAAAAGTAACTCCCCTAAAATAATGATCTTGAAAGCATGGGAACCAAGCCTTATCCCCATGTACTATACTCCCTCCATACTGGTATTAGAAAACGTTTAGGACAAGATTGTGCGTACCAAGGAGTGATTAATTAGGGCAGATGTTTCTAGACCACAACCTGACATAGGTTCAACTCGTTAGCATAAACAACTCTTCCAGTTTCGGGGGTAACCGAGTTTTGTGGGTAACCGAGTCATGCTAACGTGCATCATAAGCACCATACTACATGAGCACATGCATCATGTCTCCATAAACATGTGCATCACATCAATTTTGAAAAGCATTGCACCGTTGTGGCACGGCAATGCCACCTAGGGTTGCAAACTAAATAACATGTGAACAAGATCGTTCGAAAAATCCTATACCAATTTATCTCTTCATACCTTCTCATTGCATCCGCAAGTAAACTCCGTGCAAAAGCTTTCCATTACTTGTCGCCTTTGATTACTCTTATGGGCTAATCTTGGACCGATGGTGGTCATACTCTTTGACCAATAATCCCATCGTGTTTGCTCCCTCGGAGTAATTTCAGAAAATCTTAGAGGGCCACTTCCCTAATCCCTATCTTGTCCTTGGAATTTCGAATCTCAGGACGAGATTCTTCTTAAGGGGGTAGGCTGTGACGCCCCAGGTTTTTTTTTATTATTATTATTAATGCTAATGATCGAATCAGCCGAGTCAAACCGGCCGACTGCGGTCAAACCTAGGTCAACCTGGGTCATCACCTCAAAAACCTCACCAATGAACCCTATTGAACCCCTTGACCAAGTCTACACACACCCGTGGTCAACCCTTGGTCAAAGACACGGTCAAACCGGGCTTAACCTTTGACGTCAGCGAATGTCGTCCGGAACTTTTGCCGCGTTCTCCAAATTTCACCTAAACACTTCAAAATCTACCTTTATGAAAGTTGTCCATCTTGTTGAGGGAAACAACTTTCATGTAGATTGGCATTTCCAATTTTGGGTAAAAAAGGGCGAAAAACTTGGTCAACCGTCAGCATCTCCTGTTTCCCGAAACAGAGTGGCATTAAAAGTTTAGCAACAATTTGTACAAAATCCGTGGAGAAAAACACCCTAGAGCCTTTGTAAAAGTTGTAGAGGGTAGTGAGATCTACAACTTTCCTATTCATCACTTAGTGCACTTCTGTTGCAAAAATTCGAGTTTCTATTGCTCAAACAGGGCCAGTCCAACATTTCCAGCAGACTGACGTCGCCCGTGTGCCGGCGCCGCGCCCGCGCGCGCGCGCCGTGCCGCCTTGGCGTCCCGGCCGCCGGCCGCGCTCCTAGGGTGGCCGCACCGGCCGAGGCCCCGTTCCCCGAAGCCACGCACCGTCCCGAGGCCGCCTCGAAGTTTTCCCCCCTTCTCACGCCGCGCGCGCCGGCGAGCGCCCGACGAACCGCCGGTCCCTTCCCCTGTCGGTCCGCCCGTCCGTGCCGCCCGCGCACCCCCTCGAGCACGCCCGGTGGCCGGCCCTCCCTTCTCCACTCGGCGCGACAAGGGGGCACCGAGCCACTATAAAGGAGGCGCCACGAGGCGAGCTCCTCACGCGCCGCCGTCCACGGCCCGAGCCGCCGGCGGCGCCATTAAAGGCTGTCGCGGCGAGCTCCAGGTTCCAGCCGACCGCAAGCCCAACCGAACCCTCCTCCACCCTCCCTTGCCCCTACTCTAGCTCACCAACCATCCCTAGACCCCTGCATCGAGCCCCCACCGTCGGTACCGCCGCCGGCCGCCGCCGCCCCCCCCCCTCGCCAGCCCTCTCCTTGCCCCAACCAAGCCCGGGAATCGACCCCCAAGGACCCAAGGGTCGATCCCCGCCCGCGCCCGGCCGGTCCCGGCCGGCGGTTCGCCGGAATTTGACCGGACCACCGCCGGCCGGTGCTAAGGGACCACATTGCGAAGTCCCAAATCTTCCTGAGGGCCTAAGCGCAAAACCGAGGGTAATTCTGTAAGCATCTCAAACTTTCAGGCGTCTGTCCGCAAAACTGTAACTTCAATAGTAAAGTGCTTTTGCTGATTCTTGTAAAATTCGTAGAAATTCGTAGGAAATTCAGAAAATTTCAAACCCAACTTTGTTGGATTCGTGGTGAAGAATAATACAACTTTTGTTATTCTCATATGGTCTGATTCTGGATATTTTTAACACGAAAAATAGAAATGTGAAAGACCTAGATCTGCTATATCTCAAAATATATAAATACTCTGTGTCTAATTTTTGGATATGTTGTGTGTTATGTCATGAATAGCTCCTGTACCAAAAATTTCACAAAGTTATGAAGTAAATCTTTTTATATAAATTGTTTTCCATTTATGCAGAATCTGCTTAGATGAATTTTGTGGCTAAAACTAGTTTTGTTTTTGTGCCCAACTTGTGCATGCTGTCTTGTTATGTCAAAACACACCTCTGGTAAATTAATCATGATTTTTGGTTTAACAAAAATATTTATTCTTAATTTATGAATGTTTTCCTTTGTAAATTAATGAAGCAAGATCAGTAGAGTTTCTAGGTGTGCTTGCTGATTCTTAGGCTTGTTTAGGACCAGAGGTCTTGTATGAGAAAGTTTGGATCATTTGGATGCTTATTTATTTTTGTATGCATTTAAATTGAATCACTAGCTAGTCTTTGTTATTTTTCCAAAGTATTTTATTTTCTAGCTTCAAAGCATTGCATGTGAGTCCAGTGGTTCCTTATGGGTGTTGTGATGCCTAAGAAACCCTTCTTTAAAATTTTAGTGATTTATTGTTTAATAAAAAGCTTTAAAGCCCTTTAAAGATTAGAGCTTAAATAAATAAGGAAAATGCATTGTAAATTCCTTTCACTTTTTAGAAAGTATAACCTAACTTAATTAAAGGCTAAGAAAACACTCTTGCTGATAAGGGATTAAATTATAAATAAATATCCTTGTACACACCTTGCTAGTGAGAGGTAAAAGGATTAAACCCTCACATGAAATAACAAGTATAAAAGAAACCTTAATTCAAGTGTTCAATAAAATAATAAACCTCATGTAATTAACAACCTTCCTAAAAGGAATTTAATATTAGGTTTTTGTTAAGGTGAATATGACCAACAAGAGTTGGATAAGATAAACAAACTGTCACATCACCTGAACCTTGCATTGCATTCCAAGTAGATCTTCCTGACGGTGACTACTCACTCGTCCCGGAATCCGAGGAAGGAGGAGCAGAAGCTTCGCTGCAGTACGTGGAAGTACTCGACGACACCGAGGGTGCTCAGGCTAACATAGCTGATGAAGGCAAGCTTCGGTGCATCTAACCTAGTTTTCAAATCTTTGATTATTCAATTATCTATGGATGCTTGTGCATTTAAGTTCAGGAATTGAATGGAACCTTAGATGCATGATCCCTTGGTACCTTTGTCCCTGCTAGTATGATAGGTCGGTAGCTGCTAAGCTATAGGACCGTTACAAGTCGGGTGATGACCTCACTCGCGAGAATAGGTTCCTAGATAGGAATCACAAGATATGCTTAATTGGATTGCTCATGTGGTAAGAGCATGGGATTGGGCTCCGGTCCAATGGATATTGTGGGTTAAGTGTTTGAACGTACTAAGCACTTGTCGGGAATGGAACCGGTGAGCCTAGTACCTTAATGAGACAGCTAGGGATTTAACTGTCACTACTCTTGGGGTTTGTCTCACGGCTAGCTACCGGTGGTGTATGGTGAGTCCGAGTACTTCGTGGGGTATTCCGGATAGCCTGCACCAAAGACTGTGGCCTTTTATCCCGACCCGAGGATTTTTGGGAACTGCTGGGAAGTTGTCCTTGCGGGGGCAGCCTACCGTGTGTTTAGGTCTACCTTGCAAGGTTTGAATCAATCGATTGTCGGCCTCTCACCGTTATCTGAGACTACTTACTCCACTATCCATGAGATCCCTAATGATGGAAGTTGATGAATATTATGATTGATTAATTGTATTGCACAACGTTGTTTGTACTAGATGACTAATTTAGTAAAGATTAAACCCACTAGAACTTGTGCTAAAATCTTGAAAGTAAGGACATACTCTTTGTTACTTTTTAGCAAAAGATAACCCAGTGGCCATAAAGCCCTTTCATGTCTAGAGTTGGTGAAGTAGTTATCACCGACGGGTAAGCCTTGCTGAGTATTAGTATACTCAGCCTTGCTATAATATGTTGACCCAGGTAATGCTTTCGGTGATGTGTGGCCCGGAGAGATCCCGACCGGCTGGGAGCTGGAGTGGGTGGAGGACGACGACTAAGAGCATCGTGGATGGCCTCTCGTGATGTTATCGCTTTCCGCTTAGTTTAATTCCGCTATTTCAAAACTCTGAACTACTTCTTTATGGCAAAAACTTCGGTTTGTAATAATTAAACCCTTCGGGGTACGAATTTGGATGTTAATGATGTTGTATCTCTGGACTCGCCTTCGAGTGAGTTTTAATGCATATATATCGGTCCTTGTTGCTATTCAAGTGATTTACCGGGCGTTAACCCGACGACTAACGACGGGATGATACTTTATTATCGCTTAATGACCAAAGTGGATTGGTTTAGGCGATAGTACGGTATTTTCCTGGGCGGGTTGTAACAGGTACCAATACTCAGTCTCTAGTCCCTACACTGCATGAACAACATACATAGGTCACCGTCGTCGACACTTCATGAACAAAACATAAATAGGTCACTGTCGTCGATTCGTCTCCACCAAGACCAGTGAAAGCAATCAGCAGCCACCCCTTGCTTCCGCCACATATAAGGGCTCTTTTACGGTGGCCCATACATTGGTGGTATAGGGGTATTATTGGAAGTTTTATCTCGGTGGCATAAACGAAATATATGATTTCTTCATTTCCAATTTTTTTCACATTCCTCCAGTGATATGGCCAATTTTTTCAAATTTCAAACAAAAAATTTCATTTCAAATTTCAAAAATGAAAATGTTCAAATTTTTCATTTCAAATTTTTTTACAAATTTTTGTGGCACATTTCAATTTTTTTCATTTCCCTCTGGTTGTATGGCCAAATTTTTTCAAATTTCAAAATCGTTTTTTTTCAACTTTTTCCATTTCTCTCTGGTGGTATGGCCAATTTTTTAAAAAAACAAAAAAATCAATTCAAATTTCAATAACATTTTTTTCAATTTTTTCATTTCAATTTTTTCTTTTGGCATAATCGAATTTTTTTCTCGGCCCGATGTTGCCAAATTTGTTTAAAAATTGCAAAATTATCTATTTAGCCTTACCAAAAAATAGTCATATACTGGTACGGTGCACCGTAAAAGAGCCTCATATCGAATGGTTGAAATTTTATTAAAATTTAGTTGAAACTTAGTTCAAATTGTTGTGGGTTTGAATGGAAAAATTTCTTGTAAATTTAGTTAGTCCTTCATTAAAAAATAGACAATGGAACTTGGTGGAAGAAGATTTAATTGTTGGAAGATAAGGGCACTCCCAATCCAGACTCTAGAACAGAGTCCAGAGTCATTAAATACACTGCCACCTAGGCAAATTGCTGATGTGGCAAGCAATTTAATGATGAGAGAGGGGTGAAAACTTAGAAACCAAGTCTAAGTTAAACTCCAAGTCTACACGCAAAACGAAGTCCGTGCGGATCCCGTGTGGCTGCCCACATGCGCGATGTGTACTCTTATTTAATAAAGCGGAAGTAGAAGATCCGAGAGAAATATTATATAGACTCCATGGTAGAAAATTTTCTTTGAGTCTTTGAGATGTAGACTCCATGGGTAGAGTCTGGGTTGGGAGTGCCCTAATGGAACAATGGACATCTGAGCTTGTGTTATCTCCAGACCAGCTGTGTGATTCTGATTCGGCTTATCTCCATGTATTAGTATATACTAGCATGATGCCCGTGCGTTGCTACGGTGAAAAACTAATTATACATTAAATTCATAATTTGTGACAACTATATTTTCATTGCATATAATGGATCGTGTTGCCACGGTGAAAAATTAAATATATTAAAATTCATAATTTTTTTGACAACTATATTTTCATCGCATATAATTGATCCCTACACATTTGCTAGGAAACCAACTGAATTTTGACTAAACATCTTTTTCTTTCATCAAATCATCCCATTTCTACATTTTATTTAATCGAGAGAGTTTTTGACAGAAAATAGATACAACTACCGTACAAGTCGACCGATCTGGCGAGAACTAAGTTTTACTCATGATCTGACCAAACAAGCATTTGGTTCATACACCGGTAGGTGATTTTTTTTCGTTGCAACGAAAGGGAGGAAATCCTTGACTACCCTTTTCCGAACAATCATGACTAAATAATGATGACTTTTAAATATTAGGAATTCAGGATCATATCTAAATGATATTAACTTTAGCATTTTGTCGGATGCAGAAAGACTCAAGCGAGAGGATATTCTATGTTGAAGTTTTTCACAAGTTAACAGCCGAAGAATGATTCAACGTAATTGGTACTCACTCCGTTCATTGCATGCCCTCATGGAGTCAAGAGAAGGTGTAAAAAAATACTTGCGGTAGAGTTAAAATGCGTATTTGGTCATATTTTCCTCCAGCATATACTCACCAAGTCAGACTCTATATATCTCTATTTGGCTATCCACCTCATAATTCAACTCTATATTTTGAACCGTTACGTATTTTTGTTATAGCCTATATATCTAGGTTGTTATTGTAACAAATATTAAATTCAATCTAGACCGGTCATAAAAAAACACACAACTTGTTTGTTCCAAGAAGGCCGCTGCACGTCGTCGAATTATAAACTTCCATGCAGCTAGCATAAGCCATTCCAATTGCAAAAGTTGTAATTAATTTCAAGCGACAATTCCTCGAACAATTAAGGTGCATGCAGTAGTAGTGCTGACCGCGAAGCAACAGCAAGCAGAGCTGTTACCACCAAGCAGCGAATCACATCAGAACAACACATTTTGTAGCATATAACAAAATTAACATCCGACTCATACATGTTGAGCACACCACGGCCGATCGACCAGCGACGACGCCGTGCGGCAACAGAACATCAAGGCCCCAGGCTTACCTGCCCTTTCCGACGGGGCGGCACCAGGGCAGGAATCAGGCAGTGGAGCGGCAACGAGGGAGGGCCGGAACGGAGACACCGAGCAGTCGCGGATTCACTTCGGCATGCTGGACAATCCCGGCAATGCTCCTTGGTGTGCACGCACCAAGCCACCAAGGACGTTCGATCCCCGAGGCCGGCTCCGAGGGGACGGGGCGGACAAGGCACGCGACGGCAATGGGTTGAGCGAAAGGACGGGGAGAAACGGCCGGACGAGGCACACGGCGGCAGCGGGTTGAGGGAGGGGACGGGGAGAAACGGCTGGACGAGGCACGCGGCGGCGGAGGAAGTGAGAGAGATAGATGGACAGGCGGGAGAGTCGCAGCAGGAGAAGGGAGAGAAAGGAAGACAGAGTCTCTGACAGGTGGGGTCCACCTGTCAGGACGGACGAAAAAAGAGGCAGAATCAACCCTTGCTTTAATATTAGGTAGAGAGTAGAGACTAGCTAAATGTCCGTGCGTTGCTACGGTTGAATGCTAACCATATCATCATCATATCATATACAACTATATAATTGGTACCCACTAACGATTTCTCCTATCTCTCAATGCGCTATATCATATCCCACTAAACGTCATGTTACTATCCACTATAAGTCATGTCAACATCTACCGAACCATATATTTATGTCTTCATCGATTTCCTGTGACTAATAGCATGTTGTATTTGCGAGTAGCGCGCCATAAAGTTCTCGTAGTTGAAATATATGTACAATCAATCATTTAATAATGGTTATCTCTCAACAAAATTAACATGCTTTCATATATAATATTATTTACATATGAATATCGCCATGTAATCGCTTTGTTGTTTCTACTTTCACATTTCACCTTAAAATTTTGTCTAAAAATTCTTGCAGCAACACGCGGGGTATCACTTAGTTTTATTTTTAAAACTCGGGTTTTTTATTTATCTACCACTATATATATGTTTATTAAATTTAGTGGATTTATGCATATACCCTTATACTCGAATAAGAATTCATTTATATCCTTCTTATAAAAATATAAAACGATTTGCTAAGATGACAAATAGGTATAATGATATTGTACCATACAACGTCACACTTTCTTATATGAATGGATGTATACTACTCCATCCGTTTCAAATTATTTATTTTTTAAGACTTTGTAGACCCAAGGTTGACAGCTCATCTCATTCAAAAAAAATTTGCATACATGAATCTATTTATCAATGCAAGTGAGTAGCATGTACCAAACAAGTTAACATCATGTGTGGATGCATGCACATTATTTTTGAGTAAAGATTTTTTTATACGAAACTAATAAAGGAGCCTTCCGTATGACATATTTTAGTGGTTTGCTAGATAATTTTCAATATTTAGTTAACTAAAATCAAATGCGTGCATACGCCACAAGTTAAGTTGTCGGTGGAGACATGGTATTGAATTCCACTTCGGCCACCTTAAATATAAAATTTTGTATTGGTATTTTTTAAAAAAATTGACATGGCCAGGTTTATGCCTACCACGTATTAAAAAAAAAGGTAGAGATTGAGGTAGGGTTCTGTCAGCTGTCACAATTTATTTTTTACCTTTCCCTCCATCTCACAATTTCTCCCACCCGCACATCCGTAACGGCGGCAGCGGCAGCAGCCTAGCGCAGCGCACAGCTACCGCGGACGCGCTCGGTTTTTCCCAACTGCTGACGGTTCAGCACTGCAGTTGCCCGGTTTTTAATCTCTCCTGCGGTTGAGCGCGGTTTTTTTTCGGTTTAGCGTACAAACAAGCGGTTTTACACCGGTTTCTTGCCGTAACCTACTCGATTTTGGAGGACGGACCAAAATTTTGGGCAGAAGCAGTACTTGCTTTAATATTAGGTAGAGATTAATGTTCGACCTTGATATCAATGTGCGTGGTGTGACCATCAGTGTCTAATTATGCTGCACAAAAACTTAAGAGTAATCACTTTTCATCATGACACCTGCGCTACTTGAAGTTCATAGAATGTGCGGCCTAGCCTAGCTAATAATAAACCAACGCAACCATGCAGGCTGTCGAGTTGACTACTTTCTGTGTCTTTTGGTCTTGTCCTAAGTCAAACCATTTTACGAGTTTGTTCGACTGGTACGAAGAATAGTGCTCGGCTGGTACATTTAATAGTGTTGTGTGAGAGGAAATAAGCCGTGATAAGTCCAGCTGAGATACACTGAACATTATGCTTTTGATATCTAAGAAGTTACATTAGTGTGATAAGCATTGATATTTTCACAATAAATTTGGTCAAACTTCAAACCGTTTGACCGAGAAGAAACCAAAGTGGACACTCTTTATGGAACGGAGAGAGTAGCCTATAACAAACTAGTAATCACGGTATCCATCCAGACTGCAAGTCTGTCGAGCGACGATTTATACTGAGTGTAATTGGGTTTATCTCTGCGTGAACATACATAGGTCACCATCGTCGATTAGTCTCCGCCAAACCCATGGAAATAAATCAGCAGCCACCCGCTTTCCTTCCTCCTCACATCGAATGGTTGAAAGTTTGTTAGAAATTAGTTGAAACTTCGTTCAAATTATAGTGGATGTGAATGCATGGATGGATTTCTTGTAAATTTAGTTAGTCTTGAGTTGCATGTTTCTTAGTTGAAATTTCAAATTTCAGGCAATGGAACTTGGGGGAAGAAGATTTAGTTGAGTTGAAGACAATAGAACAATGGACATCTGAGCGACTGAGCCTGTGCAGCTTGTGCTATCTCCGCATCAGCTGTGTGATTCAACTTAGAGCAAGTATAGTAATGCCAGTTAATAAGCGGGCTGGGAGCTGCACACGTCAGAAGAAATCCTTACTGACGGAGAGAAAATAGTACAGAGAGACGGAGGCGGGCGACTCACTCAACGCCCGCTCAAGCAGGCGGGATGGGCATCGGACCCAGCTAATGGGATTACTATTGAGCCATAACAAAGGGGAGCAACATATATGGACCCTACTACTATCTACCCTATTCAACATGTCATGGCATTTCTTCATGCCCGCAGCTGGGCTGAGCCATTAGCCTTGCTCTTAATAAAGCACGCCATGAACATGACACTTGTGCATGAAGTTCATAAGAGAACGTGCATGTGTAGCTTATTAACCAACGCATTTCAAGCCTGTCAAGCGACGATCTGGTAACTTTAAAATGCATCCACGCGAACCTGATGGACATTTTCAATGCCAGCTCCACCCCCGGCGCATCCCCTATATATAGCGGCCATGGGCGCCACTTCAAGAACAACCATATCAACTCTCAATACTCCAGCACCACAAATCAAGCAGGTTAAGTTGATTTCTGATTAGCTTTCTTGTGGCACACACCACATACATATCGCTCCACAAGTCGTTCGTCGTTGATGGCAGCCATGACCAGGAACACCGTCTTGCTCCTCGTCCTGGTCACCACCGCCGTGCTGCTGTGCTCCGTCGTGCCTGCTGCGGCGGCGTCCCGTAGGGTTCTCGTCGGCCAACAGCCACAAGCAGCAACCGATAGTGTCAAGGGCCTTGGTGGCGGCGTCACCGGCGTCGGTGCCGGTGGGGCCGGTGACACATCCCTGATGGAGATGCAACCCACGTTGTTGAAGACACGTGTTGGATTTATGCCATAGAGCCAATTGGATTGGATCCACTAATGGTTTTGATGGATTTGATCCATTAGGGTACTAGAGTCTTAATAGGCCGCAAAGGTTGAAAAGCCCATTAGTGACCTCTATATATACAAAGGTGGGGAGAGAGGAAAACCCTAATCACCTATTTGCTACAGTAGGTGCGACGCTACAGTAGCCCGCGGCGCTACAGTAACCCCGCGGTGAACAGTAACCACGGGTGAATAGTGATTTCTGCGGCCCCTCCTCCATCTATATCCTCCCGTTCGTGATCGTTCGTGAGGTGCTAGTACATCTACGATCGGCGTTCCTTCACCATACGTGTGGATACCTTGGAGATGCTACGTTTGGAGCACAAGGACGAACCGCACGTGAAGGACAAGGTGGACGTGAGCAACTGCACTGCCTGCTACCTCGACGCGTTCGTCTACATCGAGGCGGTTCCGCTGCATCTACGCATCTAGTGGTAATCCCGTGATCTCTGACAGCAGCAGTTCCTGTTTTGCGGGGAAAATTTTGTTTTGCACTAGCGTAGCCACCCCGTTTCCCTTCAGTGGTACCAGAGCCGTAGCTGCTAAGTTTTAGATTCGGGATGTGTGCATATGGAGATATGCAGATGTAGATCAAAGTTTTGATCGGCTTCGTGTTCTTGACGTGATGGTTGTGTAACGAATTACTCCTACCGGTCGGAATTCCGCCATCGGAGTTAAGTGATACACGTAAATCCAGTCACAATGAGAAGGAGATCGATTGGATTGGTCGAATTGAAGCTAGGTCAAGTGCCAGGCGCATGGGATGCGTGGCGGCGGCGGTTGGATGCGCTACCGGCCGGAAAACCGTGAAAACATGTTGTTCGGTAAAACAGCCATAACTTTTCGTGGTTAACTCGGATGAAGAAGTTTTCTATATGAAAATTGATCTACAGAAAATTTTACACATGTGGTAAACCAGCTTTGCTGGTCGTGGCGAAATTAGTTTTGCGAAATTCGGCTTGCAAGATGGGTTTTCAGGCGTTTTAAGTTTGGACGTCGGAATTGCGATAATCTGTTTTGCAGGTTTTGTAATCGGTATGGCATATATGTGTATGTGATGCATGTGTGTAATTTATTCGTGACCTGCGTGTCACGTGTACGTCAATACGGCTAGAGCCATGTGTATTGTCAAAACTAATGTAATGGTCTGTGTACCAATTTGTGATGATCTAATACGCGATTATGTAACTTTCATTACTAGCACGCGTTAGATAGTTCTTGGAGGACTCATCACATGGAGGATGGCACACACAGATCATGGAGATGGAGATCAACATGATGTACAGGTCAATGGAGATGGAGATCACCATGTGACAATAGGCCATACCGTGTTACAACTGTGTGAATGTCGTTCTTACCGTTCTACTTTTACATGCGATAATGTTATTTTCTTGCGTGTGATGTTACGAGTAGAACGATCCCTTTTGAATTTTAAGTTAACATGCCCTCCCAACACTTGCCACCATCTCACGTCTTGTACAATTAGTGGTGGGTCTATGAAATTAGGGTGCCACTAGTTTTCCTTGACTAGACGGGTTTGTATCGGATACTTACACGCATAAGTGCTGGTTTACTTATGAAAGTCATCTTAACGGTTAAGGATTTTTGGGCATAAAGGTTGGGAGCCTAGACATAGAGATGTCACCCAACAACAGAAGTCATATGTGATATGATTAGCAAAGAGTTGCTTACCGATCTACCTTGTTTACTAGCGGTGACGCAAAAGCTCACTAGTAGACTTGTTAGTTGTGGATTCTGAATCACTAAGTATCAATGTGGGGATATTGATTTTAGTGGGAGTAAATTCTTTTATTTTACTCTACCATGGATATATTGTCTTAGTGTTTTGCATTTATTATTCTGTTGTAGATTAAAGGCACCTAGCAACACCACATCGTTTACCTTGCGTTCTGTCCTTGAGAAGGACAAGTTGACCGGAACAAACTTTACGAATTGGATTCATAATCTGAGAATTGTTCTCAGAGCTTGGAAAAGGGAAGGAGTTCTAGGCACCCCCTTACCAATAGATGATAACGTTAAGAAAAGCACGGGCAGTAGTCATGTGATGGCGATCCAAAACAAGCCGATCTTTAAAAGGAAGGGCAATTCTTGGAAGAAGAAAGGTAAGGCCAAGGATAAGATCCCAATGCCAAACCGGCGCCCAAGGCTAGTCCAAATTGCCAAGGTCGAATGTTTTCATTGTAAGAAAATCGGTCACCGGAAAAGAAATTGTAAGTTGTACTTAGCTTCTATGAAAAGCAAGGGAAGTAAGGGTACTTCCACTTTAGGTACACTTAATGTTTATGTTACAGATATTTTCCTCGCTGATTCTTATACTAATTCTTGGGTATTTGATACCGGATCGGTTGCTCATATTTGCAACTCGATGCAAGGAATGATAAGAAGTAAAAGCGTGGAACGAGGAGAAGTTGATTTCCGCGTAGGCAATAATGCAAGAGTTGCTGCATTGAGCGTCGGAACGATGCAACTACACCTCCCGTCAGGACTTATATTGGAAATGAATAATTTTTATTTTGTTCCTAGTTTGAGTCGAAACATTTTATCCCCTTCATGTTTTATGAAGGATGGTTATTCATTTGCGAGTGAAAACAATGGTTGTGTAATCTCTAAGGATAATATGTTTGTGGCTTGTGCATCCATTGTGAATGGCTTGTTTGTTTTAAATCTTGATGATTCACCTATCTGTAACATAAGTGCTAAAAGGTCTCGACCTAATGATTTAAGTCCTACCTACATATGGCATTGTCATTTGGGTCACATCAGTGAAAAGCGCATGAAGAAGCTCCATAACGATGGACTTTTAACTTCGTTTGATTTTGAATCCTACGAGACATGTGAAGCTTGTTTGCTAGGCAAGATGGCCAAGATGCCTTTCTCAGGTTTTCCTGAGAGAGCCTCAGACTTACTGGAACTCATACATACGGATGTGTGCGGACCAATGAGTACGACAACTAGAGGTGGATACCAATACTTCATAACGTTCACTGATGATTTAAGTAGATATGGTTATGTCTATTTAATGAAGCACAAGTCGGAAACTTTTGAAAAGTTCAAAGAATTTCAGAGTGAAGTAGAAAATCAACGTGGCAAGAAAATCAAGACCTTGCGTTCTGATCGTGGAGGTGAGTATTTGAGCCATGAGTTTAGCAGTCATCTAAAGAGTTGCGGAATTGTTCCACACTTGCACCACCTGGAACACCTCAAAGAAACGGTGTATCCGAGCGACGTAATCGAACCTTGTTGGACATGGTCCGATCAATGATGAGCCAGTCGGACCTACCATTATCATTTTGGGGTTATGCTCTAGAAACCGCAGCTTTCACTTTAAATAGGGTACCTTCTAAGTCCGTAGTTAAGACACCATATGAGATGTGGACTGGTAAGACTCCCAGTTTGTCTTTTCTAAAAAATTGGGGTTGTGAGGTTTATGTGAAGAAACTTCAATCAGATAAATTAACACCTAAATCAGACAAGTGCATATTCGTGGGATATCCAAAGGAAACCTTGGGATATTATTTCTACAACCGGTCAGAAGGTAAAGTGTTTGTCGCTCGGAATGGCGTTTTCTTAGAGAAAGAGTTTCTTAAAAGAGAAAAATGTAGACAGAAGGTGTATCTTGAAGAAGTTCAAGATGAGCCGCTTGGGCAAGATTTCACAATTGATGCTAATGTAGCTGAACGAGTTGAGATGCCCGTGACAAGAGAAGCACCACCACAACCACGAAGGTCTGAAAGGGCACATCGCGCGACTGATAAGCTCAATCTCATGATCGCGGGAGAGCGCGACATATTGTTGTTAGACAATGATGAACCTATGACATATGCAGAAGCAATGATGGACCCAGATTCCGAGAAATGGCAAAGTGCCATGAGATCCGAAATAGATTCCATGGATGACAATCAAGTTTGGAACTTGGTTGACCCGCCAGATGGTGTTAAACCCATAGAGTGCAAATGGATCTATAAGAAGAAGAGGGACATGGATGGAAATGTTCACATCCATAAAGCTCGACTTGTTGCAAAAGGTTTTAGACAAGTTCAAGGAGTTGACTACGACAAGACATTCTCACACGTAGTGATGCTTAAATCTATTCGGATCATTCTAGCTATAGCTGCATATTTCGATTATGAGATATGGCAGATAGATGTCAAAACAGCTTTCCTAAATGGAAATCTGACTGAGGATGTGTATATGACACAACCCGAGGGATTTGTTGATCCAACCAATGCTGGAAAGGTGTGCAAACTTCAAAATTCCATTTATGGATTGAAGCAAGCATCTCGGAGTTGGAACCTTCGCTTTGATGAAGTGGTCAAAGGGTTTGGCTTCATTCAGAGTGAAGAAGAGCCTTGTGTTTACAAGAAGGCAAGTGGGAGCTCTGTAGTATTTCTAATCTTATATGTGGACGACATATTACTGATGGGAAATGACATTCCTATGCTTGAGGCCGCTAAGACCTCATTGAAAAATAGTTTTTCAATGAAAGACTTAGGTGAGGCGGCATACATTTTGGGCATCAAAATATATAGAGATAGATCAAAAAGGCTTATAGGATTAAGCCAAGACACTTACATTGATAAAGTGTTGAAAAGGTTCAACATGGAAGAGGCGAAGAAAGGGTTCTTGCCTATGTCACATGGCATACATCTTAGCAAGACTCAGTGTCCTTCGACAACTGATGAGCGGGAACGCATGAGTAGAATACCGTATGCTTCGGCCATCGGATCTATTATGTATGCAATGATATGTACACGTCCAGATATTTCGTATGCACACAGTGTTACAAGCAGATACCAATCTGATCTAGGTGAGGGTCACTGGACAGCGGTTAACAATGTTTTTAAGTACTTAAGAAGGACTAAAGGCATGTTCCTAGTCTATGGTGGTGAGGAGGAGCTTGTTGTAACGGGTTACACCAATGCTAGTTTCCAAACTGACCAAGACGATTCAAAGTCGCAATAAGGATACGTATTTACGATAAATGGTGGAGCTGTGAGCTGGAAGAGTTCCAAGCAGAGACAAAGGGCCGATTCTACAACGGAGCCGAGTACATCGCGGCTTCGAAAGCTGCAAAGGAGGGTGTTTGGATAAGGAAGTTCCTTTCTGAACTTGGTGTGTTTCCGAGTGTCTCTAGCCCATTGGATCTTTATTGTGACAACAATGGGGCTATTGCGCAAGCAAAGGAGCCAAGGAACCACCAAAAGAATAAACATGTACTACGGAAATTTCATCTGATACGAGAGATCGTTAGACGAGGTGATATCATGATATGCAAAGTACACACGGATTTGAATATTGCAGATCCTTTGACAAAACCCCTTCCACAGCCTAAGCATGATGCGCACATGAGAGTTATGGGTATTAGATATATTCTAGATTAGCTCAAGTGCAAGTGGAAGAATGTTAGAAATATTGTTGACGCAAAATCTGCACCTCACGCCAAGCACACAGCAAGCCGAAAAAAGCTGGCTTCACACGTGAAGAGATCACAAGACGTGCCAGTCAATTTTCCCTGAAAATTAACAAAAGGCAAAGTAGTTAAATTCCAAAACTTGGAACTTGCCGGGTGGTACCGCACGGTCTCCATATTTACGACTAGGAAGCCGGGGTGAGATGACATATAGCTATAAGGAGCTATCTGCCAGCAAACTGAAACCATTCGGGGCTTTAAAGTGCAAAAAAGTAACATAGCCGAATAAGTGACGTGAGCATGACGATAGACCGGTCTTTATTTGGATAAAGATTGCACGTGCGCAAGGCCGTGACCGATCCTCGTAATAAACAACGATAACAGATGAAGTAATAGCGTGGTCATAAATATGTAACAAACAAGCATGCATAGGTCCAAAGCACTAGTCTACCGCATGTCTAGATACCTTGAAACCCGTCAAGCATAATACCAACAAATCTATCCACCGCATGATACGACTTGCTTGGGATCATGCCACTATCCACAAATAGATCTATCCACCGCATGATACGATCTAAATATGGAAAGCTAAAAGCACACAATATTCAAGACATAACTTATAAACACGTTTCACTCGTGAAAGCATAACCGAATACGGCTGAACAGCCGAATCGGGGTCCATGAAGAAGGAACGAACATTACCAAACAAGATAAATCTATCAAATTGAATTAGAAATCTAATCCACCGGATGACTAGCTCCAAAACAACCCAAAAACCTGCATCTACCGCATGATACTCAGCTCTTTCAAGATTTATACGAGATCTGGTAAGCTTTAACCCACAACACGTAACAACCTAGATCGAATCGGTTTCGGCTATTAAGGAACATGTGATCCACGTGCGATTGATGCTATGGGTACGAACTTGAATCGCATAAGGACCATCCAGGGGGATAAAGTCGATCCAAACCAATCTAGATTGGGCAAAAAGGTGTTACGAGAATTTAAACATAAAGTAAAAACTCAAAGCAACACGGGGTAACTTGATGAATCTATTGAATCTTGCCAAAACTCAATAGAGCCGATAACTAGCCTCAAGCTAGATCTTAGCCTACCGCATGGCTCATGACCTAACAAGAAACCTTCTTGAACCAAGCTTGAATCTACCGCGTGACACTAAGCATGGTAACAAGACTACTTGCATCAGATCTAAATCCACCGCATGATACTAGACATGATACAAGGTTGCCGGTACTCACGGAGGTCGACGGATCGATGAACCCTCTCGAAGAACTCGACGACACGACAAGGGACTCAAGGGTTTGGCGTAAAGTTGGGTTGTATTGAAAATGTTTCGAATATCTGTTACATACATTCAGGGTTCATATTTATACCCTGTTAAGCATGACCTCGAATGGATTTGATACCTAATTTATCTCTAAATGTGATCATTTATCCATTCATCCACCCTTTCCGCTCAGGCCACGTCACCACGCAATCCCGCAAAATCAGCGCAACAGTCTCCTTGCCGAACGGAAGCAAATTGCCGATCGCGGACTCTTTCTGCCGAATTCATCTGAAGAAACCTTCCTTCAGCCGAACGGATTCTTCACCGAGTTGGACCCACAAGTCAGACTCCTTACCAAATTTTGGTGCTAACATATGCCCCTTCAATTACGGGATAAAAGTGATTTTATTCTGGAATTGACTCCAGCCATCAACGTCTTCAAATCAAATCTGTTCAACACCCGTTCTCTTTCTTCGCAATCCGTCGGAGTCTTCGCCCAGATCCAAACCCTAGATCCCCTTTTTCTGAGCTCAAATCCTCAATGGCGGGTCAAAATCAAGCTGCTCAGGTAAATTCCTCCACCAGAAACTTCATTCGGCATTTAGATTTTCAATTTTTACCTAAGATTTCTTCTCCGCTTTCCCTCAGGAGCTCTCCACTGAGCTTTTAATTCGCACCAAGGCCAATTCGACATCCTACTTCCTTGGTCCTGTAGGAGTTTCTGATCCTCGCGAATTCATCGCAGCCGAATCCCAAAGGATCCCCTTTAAAGCAGCTTTAACTAAGCCTCCCCTGTGGCAGGACGCCTTCAAGAACTAGCCCTTGCCCCCAATTGCGGGCTGGAAGAATTGGTTACAAAAGAATTCTTGCGGATAAGAGTATCAGGACCCAAAACTGGGATACCCTCCGTATTGCTCAATGCTTGGAACTGTCTTTGGCCGAGACCCACAAAAACGAAGATCTTTTCATAGCGGCTTGCCACTTCTGGTCAAATGGCGTCAACGCCTTCCTTTTTGGTCACGGCCCAATGTCTCCAACTCTGGCCGATGTATACATGATTACCGGCCTTGACATTACAGGATCTGTACACCCCTGGGATTTCAAAGGTTCCACGAGACAAACAAGAGTGAAATCAGGGAGCGGATATAAAAATTATGTCCAGAATCATATGAAAGATGGCCCCCTTGGTGAAGTTGAATACAGGGCATTCCTAAATATGTGGCTGTGCAGGTTCATCTTCTGTGGTAAAGCCAATGAGCCTACTCTGAATCATATCGTAATGGACACACAATTGGCTAGTGGTAAGCGCCTTCCCCTTGGAAAATACCTCCTGGGCAGTGTATACCATATGCTTCATCAAACTGTCACCCAAATGTACACCAGCCAGAGGATAGCGTGTGTCAATGGCCCTTGGTGGTTTGTACAAATGTGGCTTCAACTGCACATGCACCAGATTGTTGGTGTTGACCTCAACACCCGGTTTTTTCCTTCATCCAACTATCATGAAGGGAAAATTCGGATTACCAGAGGATGTCACACCTACGGAGAAGCTGCTTCAACTGTTTCCATCAATCAGAATGTCAGCCAGCTTTTTGAGCTTTTCTTCAAAGGTTTCCCAAATCCTCTCTGGCTCCCTTATTTGGACAATGATAATTTAACTCTCCCCTGTGAGTTCTCCTTTGAAGCTGGACACCAAGATGGAAGATTTCTGGAAATCCTCAATATCCTCATTCATCCATGCATTCTGCCAGCTGAATTTAGTGGAGGGAGGCTAACCCACAGCACTTATGAATACTATCAGTCCAACATGATGGCTCGACAACTTGGATGTGGCCAGATGCCCCCAAGGCTATTTTTGCATGAATTTCTCAAGCCCAGAGAGGAAATCAAAGAACTTACTCAAACCAGCAGGGTTTTTCAGTATGTATGCAGTTCAACTGTTTACACCTGGCCCTTCACACCTACAACAGTAGCTCACCCCACCTTCAACTCCTGGTGGCAAGAATCCCATGATCACATTTTCAGTGAGCCTGTACACTTATTTTGTATAGAGCTGATGCCTGATTTTCAGCCAACTCCAGAGGTAACATGATTATCCCTTTCCTCAAATCAGACACTTCTTCCTCCAATCATGATTTTAATTTTTGCCCACAGAACACAGTGCCTGCCCCTCTAGCCAGGGAGATTGCTTACAATGCAGTAGGCCCAATCTCAGCATTGGGATTTAGATCACCAACCCTGGCTCAACTGATGGCTAGATATGCTATAACAGACCCAGTTTTGTCCAGTATTACTGCTGACAAGAGGCAAGGCCTGTCTCTGATCACACCTCCAACTGCCAAGAGGAGAAGAACCATCAAGAAAGTCTTTATTGAGGTAAAATTCTCTCTTTCTTGATCACAGGATTACTCTTTTCTGATAAATCTCGTCCTGTGTGATTTCAGACTAGAACTCAGCAGCCTTCAATTTCAGAACCTGCCAATGCTCCATCCACTGGTATGACCTTTACTGTCCTTTCCTTAAGGATGAACACTGGCATTCATTCTTAATCTAGCATTTGCAGAGGAAACAATGGAGGATCAACTTGTGGATGTCCCCGTCTCTCAACATGCAAGTCCACCCAGGGCTGAGCCATCTGCCCAAGTAGAGATCCTATCTTCATCAGGGACTCAATCACCCCCTGCTCAGACAGAAACACCAACCTCTCCAGAGGTAAATTTCCCCATCCAACCAGAGCCATCAAGTCCTTCAAAGGCTCAATCACCCATTAGCCAGGCAGAAACATCAACCTTAGCAGAGGTGAACCCATTTCCTCTCCAGCCAGAAGCTCCCGAGTTGCCAGAAACTGCATCAGCACCCTCTCACACAGAAGCTTCAGCTTTGCCTAGAGCATCCCCTTCACCAGTGATTCCAGAGGTCGCCCCTGAAACTGAAAAAATCCTGCTCCGGTTCAGGAAGTTAGGAATGAGGTAAACATTTGCACCTAATCCTGTTATCCTTTATTTCCAATAATCCTGATTCGGCAATATTACTCTCTCAGGATCAGGCTCCATCATCATCAAACCCATCAATGGGGAACAATCCAGTTGCCGAGACAAGGGAAGGAGTGCCTCAAACCTTGTCAGAGGTAGTGCAAGAAAAACTCAAGGAAATTTTCGCCTGGCTGCAAAGAGATGCACGAGATCAATTCAAAGATCTTGATCACTTTGAAGAGATGCTTGGACCCATCAACCGAGAACTCCCTGAGGACATCAATGCCTCACTTGAACCCATCTCCGGTCTGGATATTCATTACATGGCCATAAGACGAGCTCTGAGAAAGGTGTCTTCCCGCCCAGCTGTTGAACAGAAGAAGGCCAAAGCTGAACAAGCCGTGAAGGGAGCACAATCTCAAACTGAGAGTTACAAAGAGACATTGGCCAATCTGCAAGCTGCTCGTGAATTGAAGATCGCCAGAAAGGCCGCATTGGAGGCAGAACTGAGAAGTCCGTCGTCAGCTGAAATAGAAGCCGATGACAAGAAAATAGCTGAACTCCCTGGACTGATAGAGAAGATCCAAGAGGAAGCAACATCGGCCATAGCTGAGGTGAATCAATGTAATGCAGAACTCACCATCCTGTCTGACGCCCAGAAAGATTATCAAGAACGGATGGAGAACTTTCACCAAGCAACATCGAATGCCTCCAATGTGATTGCAAAATACTTAAACATTTAGATGCACTGGTGGATGTGTAACCGAACTGGCCGTCTTTGCAACATTTGCCTCTGTAAATTTATTTTCCCTTTTCTCTGCACGTCCTTAATTGCAACGCTGAACAACCCATTCGGTAATCAATAACCAAAAGTGTCGTACCCGAACGGTACCTTAACTTCCATTTAGCCGAGCCAGTCAACCGAATACGACTCAGCCTTGGACTCCAAACGACCCGACGGCGGATTGGTCAAGGACACCTCTCCACCTTCCAAGTTTCTTGGGATATGCGCCACGGTCTAAAGCCACGACCTGAGGCCACGATCTATTTCACCAGGCCTATAAATGAAAACTGTAGGTGCCCCCAGCTCTTCACCAAGCCTTTAGCCCTCAAATCTTCGCCAACCTCAAGTCTTCTTTTCCCCAATCAGCACAAATCCCAGAAGCATGGCGAGCAGCAACAACAGGCGCCGCGCTGCCGACGAGGCGGAGGGGAGTCGCGCCAGTGTGCGTCAGAGGCAATAGTCGTCAACTTTTCTTTTACGATTCATCTTTGATTCCCTTTTGTTTTTGATGATCATCTTTGTTTCAGGCTTATTCAATGGAATCCATCTGCTGCGCCGGCCGGTCAGCCCCTGCCGGACGACTCCTCGGAGTCAGACCATTACTCCCTCGTTCCCTACGGGAAACTTGACGCTCTCCGCTTCAAGGCGGAGCTGGAGGTGGTCCAGCGCGAGCTGGAAGATGTCTCCAAAAAGGCTGGCATAGCCGAATTGGAGTGGGAAGACCAGCGCAAGCAGCTGCTGGCGACCATCGACGGTACGGCTCTGAAACCGCTCCTTAATACAATCCGACTTTTGATATTGATCACCTTTATCTTGTATTTTGCAGCCCGTGACGCCGAGCTCAACCAGCTGAAAATGTTGGTGGAGCAATTAGCCAACAAGGTGAACGCCCGCGGAGATACGCCGGCGGAGCGCCTTGCCGCGATGGAGCACCGCGTGGACGAAGTGGCCACCCACGACATCCGCTTGGGCACCATTTTGGGCCTGGCCGCCATGGCGACGCACACCGATGTCGACTACTCCACCAGGCCGCGCGGCTTCCGGGGCGGCGCACCAGAAGACATCGAGGAGATCGAGATCATCTTGGAGCGCCTCGACGGCCACGGCGATGCCATTGCCGAACTCACTCATCCCCAGTTCGTGTTAAACAGGCTCTTTGACTAGATTGTATAAGGGATGTTTGATATCGGCAATAAATAAAGAACTTTTGATTTCCGTGCTTGTACTGCGATGATTTTTTCTGTGTTTGCATCTGTGAATCTCGTTTTTCTTTAACGTATTCGGGAACTCGCTAGAGCCGAACACGCGAAAACAGACCTTCCTTGGCGCAAAATCCGTAGAAAATCCTTGATTCGGCAATCCGTAGGCACTGTTCGAACGAAACCCCTTCGCATCCGGGAAGAAAACCCTGCCGTTTGGTATTCCAATAATGCACACCAGCCAGTCATCACTCCCAACGCACTCTCTCAGTCAATAAAATAGTCTGCTGAGATGCCTTGCAAATCCACTCGCACACTCATCCATCACTTCTCATCTCCTCCCCTGTCTTCAGAGGAAAAAACCCCAAGGCCATGGACAAAGGCAAGCAGCCCCAGGAAGGCAGCATCCCAAAGAAACGCACGATTCGAGAGTGAGTTTTCCTTTGATCTTGCCTCTTGTTTCCTAATGTAGTCTCGTGTTTTACCCCCTCTCTGCTTTTCCTCTTTCAGCCTTGATCTGCTTCCTGAGGAGATCATCGGGACCGAAGACGTGCCTGAGTACATCTCCTCTGATTCTTCCCTTGAAGCAGAGGATGCTACGCCCGAGCAAAGAACCAGCCATCAACTGCGCCGCCGTGTTCGGCACCTGGAGCATGACCTCCGGGACATCACCGCTCGTTGCCAGGCCGAGCGCGAGCGTCGCATGGCTTTGGAGGCATTAGTAGGAGGTAAACATCTCCAACTCCTTCTTGACTCCATGCTCACACCTGAGTTTCTTGCCCCTAATGACCACTCCTCTGTTTCAGATGTCTCTGATAGGTACAATAACCTGAAAGCGGCTTGGGACAGCTTGGTGGAGGCAGCAAATCGTGGTTACCCCCACGCATTCCAAGTTGCCGTCACGGTGGTCCTGGAGCAACTGAAGAGGGAGCAGCCGAAGAAGCAAAGAAAAGATTGAATCATACTTTCGCTTCTTCCTCCAGGCCTTCTGCTTCCCGCCTTCCCGAAGTCCTAACCATCAGGGTTGTTAGATGTAAACCTGCAAGAAGCATTTGTAATGTAGTTTTGTGCTAAGGGCAATGCATCTAGGCACTGGTCATTCCCTCCGTTTGGGGATTTTGTTCTGAAGGCGGCCTCGTTCTTGAGCGCCGGCTACTCCTGTATCAGATGCATGTAATCCCAATGCTGGTGATCATCGATCGATTTCAATACTAGGATAATATTTCTTCAGATATCTTCCATTTATTGCAGCGGAAAATTCTTCTCCTAGCAAAGTTTTCAACACGTAGGCATTGCCAGGCACGCATCTGACCACTCGAAAGGGTCCTTCCCAGTTGGGGGACCATTTGCCGAATTCACTGTATTTGGTTCCAATCGGCAGTAATGCTTTCCAAACCAAATCTCCTTCTGCAAATTGCCTAACTTTTACTTTCTTGTTATAATACTTGGCAACCCGCAGCTTGTTCTTTTCGATATTTTCCAGGGCCCTAAGACGGATCATGTGCAAATCTTCTAGCTCATCCATCATTAAGCCACTGTAATCTTTGGATCTTAAATCTTTCTGCAAGACCACTCTCCTAGAATCTGACTGTACCTCCCAAGGTAAAACCGCATGGTGTCCATAAACCAATTCATAAGGAGATGTTTTTGTAGCTCCATGAGGGGCCATTCGGTAAGCCCATAACGCTTCACTGAGTACCGAATGCCACCTCCTTGGCTTCTGGTCGATCTTCTTTTGTATAAGCTTGATCATGATCTTATTAGAAGCCTCCGCCTGACCATTAGCTTGGGCATAATAGGGGGAAGAATTGAACAATTTGATTCCCATGCTTTCGGCAAACTCCCTGAATTCCAAGGACACGAATTGGGCTCCCTGATCAGTTGTGATTGTTTGAGGGATTCCAAACCGATAGATGATGTGTTCTTTGACAAATTCAACCATGTTTTCTGACGTCACCTTCTTCAGTGGGATTGCCTCAACCCATTTGGTAAAGTAATCTGTAGCCAAAAGCACAAACTTATGCCCCTTGCTAGATGGTGGATTAATCTGGCCAATCAAGTCTATACCCCAGCCCCTGAATGGCCATGGCTTGATGATGGGATTTAATGCTGATGCAGGAACTCTTTGAATATTTCCAAACCTCTGGCAGTCTTGACATCCCTTGTAATACTCAAAGCAGTCCTCCAGTATCGTTGGCCAAAAGCACCCAGCCTGCCTGATAACCCATTTCATGCGGTAGGCCGATTGGTGTGCTCCACATATCCCATCATGCACTTCACTCATCATCCTTTTAGCTTCTTCTGGATCCAGGCATCGCAGCAACACCCCATCCAATGATTTATAAAATAAATTATCATCCAGAAGAACAAATTTTATGGCCTTGTACCTGATCTTCCTAGAGACCTTTCGGGATGGATCCCTCAAATAGTCAACGATCTCTTTTATCCAATCATCCTCTGCAAGATTCATCCCCAGCGTACATATCTCTGCGGCAAATGCTTCTTGATTTTCTTTATAACCGGAAGCGCTTTGAGCCAACCTGTTTGCCTCTTCATTGTGTTCTCTAGGAATATGCTGTAGAATTACCAACCGAAAACTCTTCAAGATTCCCCTGCATTCTTCGTAGTAACTCCTCAGCGCATCACTTTTACATTCGTATTGGCCGTTCAATTGCTTTATCACCAATTCTAAATCTCCATAAACTTCAACCGAAACGGCCCCGGCTTCTCTCAAATATTGAAGCCCCCGAAGCAATGCCTCGTACTCAGCCTGATTGTTTGTAACAGTGGGTTGGATAGGGATAGCGAATTCAAACATCTCACCTCTGGGTGAAATTAATAAAATGCCTACTCCTCCACCTTTGCCACACGATGATCCATCAAAAAACAAAGCCCAAGGAGTAATTTCAAGCAAATCAATTGATGGATCACGATGTTCAGTTATAAAATCGGCAATGATCTGACCTTTTATAGCCTTTGCCGATTCGAACTTCAGTTCAAACTCCGATAAAGCCAAGATCCACTTGCCAATCCTGCCATTCAAAATTGGCATAGATAACATATGTTTTATTACATCAAACTTGGAGTATACAACGCATTCGGCATTCAACAAGTGGTGTCGAAATTTTGTACACGAGTAGTACACGCATAGGCACAGTTTCTCTACAGCCGAATACCTGGTCTCTGGGTCAAGTAACTTTCGGCTAAGGTACGCTACTACCCGCTCCTTTCCTTCGAACTCTTGAATAAGGGCCGATCCAATGGTTTGGGTATCGGCCGCCACGTACAACTTGAAAGGCTTTTTCAAATGCGGAGGGACCAGTACTGGTGGCTCCTTCATATACTGCTTGATCTCGTCAAAAGCCTTTTGTTGTTCGTCACCCCACATGAACTTCTGATCTCTCTTAAGCTTCAGCAATGGAGAAAACGGCAAAACCTTTTGTGACAGATTTGAGATGAATCTCCTTACGAAATTGATCTTGCCGAGCAGTGATTGCAATTCCTTGAGATTAGTTGGAGGGATAACTTCATCAATGGCCTTCATGCTTTTCTTGCCAACTTCAATCCCCCCTTCGTGGACCAAGAATCCCAAGAACTCTCCAGCTGATACCCCAAAAGCGCATTTGTTTGGATTCATCTTCAAACCATGCTTTCGGGTGCACTCCAAGGTTCTCTTCACGTCTTCCAAATGTGTCATGATTCAGGGACTTGATCATGACATCATCAATGTAAATTTCAACAACTTTGCCGATCAACTCGTGAAAGATGTAATTCATGGCTCGCTGATAAGTTGCACTGGCATTCTTCAACCCAAATGTCATGACTATCCATTCAAACAGGCCTATATGACCAGGACATCTGAAGGCCGTCTTTGATATATCTTCTATTGCCATAAAAATTTGGTTGTATCCTGCATTACCATCCATGAAACTGATAACTTTGTGCCCAGCAGCGGCGTCTACCAACAAATCGGCAACAGGCATGGGGTAACCATCCATCGGAGTAGCTCTGTTCAAATCCCTGAAATCTATGCAGACCCTCATCTTTCCATTCTTCTTGTAGACAGGGACAATATTGGAAATCCACTCCGCATATCTGCATGGCCGGACGAAGTTTGCATCAAGTAATCTTTCCACTTCTTTCTTCACATCGGCCAATACTTCATCTTTGTAGATTTTCCGGGGAGGTTGCTTGTATGGTTTAAAACCGGATTTGATTGGCAACCGATGCTCAACGATGGAACGGTCCAGTCCAGGCATCTCCGAATAATCCCAAGCGAAGCAATATTTATATTCCTTAAGCAACTTGATTAATTCCTCCCTGAAGTCTGATTGCAAGTTTGCGCTGATGAATGTCGGCCTTGGTTTGTCACCGCTTCCAATGTCAACTTCCTCTAATTTATCGGCCGACATGAATCCTCGCCCCAACTTGCCATCAGTACCATCGACAGGGTTATCCATTAAAAATTTCTATAAGAGCCGACTGCTTGAATCGGCTGTTGATCGCTGCTGACAGGCTCAACAGGACCTTCTCCCCAGTCTTTCCCTGAGAAACAGTCAATACCTTGGTATTCCCAGAAAGCTGGTTCCACATTTTCAACGCTCACGGAGTCATCTGCTTGGACCACCTCGATATCGTCATCTACCTATTGGATGAGCTGTTGATGCATGGTAGATGGGACGCAGCAGTTGGCATGAATCCAGTCCCGTCCAAGCAGTAGGCTGTAGGCTCCTTTACCTTCGATGACGAAGAAGGTTGTGAGCAGTGTTTTGGACCCGATCATCAGATCCACGTGGGCGCACCCCTTGGTATCTGAAGGATTCCCGGCGAAATCGTTCAGAATTATGCTTGTAGGTGTCAAGTCGCCAGGGCCCATGCCAAGTTTTCTGAAAGTGGTGTACGGCATTACGTTGACTGCCGCTCCACCGTCGACAAACATCTTGGTCAATGGCTTGCCATTGACATATCCTTTCAAGTATAGCGGCCTCATGTGTCGATTTTTGGCCGGTTTGTCGAAGATGGCTTGCTTGGCTAGCACCAGCTGCGCCATCAGTCCCTTGAGCTGTTCGTCATCCAGGGACGTTTCTTCCTGCACAACCTGATTAGCAGGAGCCATAAATTCATTTGGCAGGAAATATACCATACACGCCGGCGCCGAACGGTTTGATCCTTCTGGTTGATCCCTTGGACGCCACACCTACCTCGTCTGGATCCCTGCCTGCCTCAGTTCGCGGTTCCTCAAGAGTTGAGCCCTCCTTTTTTGGCTCTTCCTTAAACCAGGCGGGCACCATTGCCCCTTTTGCCAGACGTACTCGTCCTCGTCTTCCTCCTGATCAGCCCATCGCAAATCAGCCTGCCTCTTCCTGGGGTGATCAATGATTTCAATTTTTTGGCGCCGATCCTCATTGGGATATATCCTTCCAATTCTTTCATGGACGGATCGGCGGTTGACAGTCTCCTGCCTATATTCAAAATATCTGTCGCTGCATTCGTGACGCGTTTCTCGCCGTAGGAAGCTTCAATCCCTCGTTCCAACGAATGGCACGAAGAAGGCGCATCCCCAATGCGCGCGCTCTCCGCTCGCGCGTGTATTGCTCCGCATCTCTCCCCGCGCGCTTCTTCTTCGGCCCTGCGCCTCTCCTCCTCGTGCTGTCGCTTCTGGTAGCGCTCTTTCTCCAGCTGGCGCTGCCACTTGTTGAGGAGGATGCGCGTAGTCACCCTGGGTTTGGCTCTTGACGATTCCCCGATCTCGATATGGCTCTTGAGAACGCGGGGGGCTTCATGCACCTGCTCCAAGGTCACTTGACGCTCTGGGTCTACTGCTCCATCCTGCCTTGCCCTGGCTGAAGTCAAGACCTTGACCTTGCCCTTCTCCTCAGCTTTCACCGTGTTGACGGAAAAGCTTATCATGTTCTGGGGAAAAGGGTGGCCGTCCAGTTTCATCATGCTATCAAACTTGAGATGTCCCTCCTGGATAGCTCTCTGGATCCTCATCCTGAAGACCCTGCAGTCATTGATGAAGTGAGAATTCCTATCATGGAAGCCGCAGTAACGTTTCTCCTTTACTCCATTGGGCCGAAGCATGGAATGCCCTTCAGGCAACTTGATTCAGCCTTCCTTCACCAGGAACTCAAACAGCTTATCAGCTTTAGTGACGTCAAAATCGTAGGTGCCTTTGGTCTGTTTAACCCAGCGTTGATTCATGGTCAACGGTTCCTTCCCCCACATGATTTCGGCCGCAGCCACGTCCTGGTCATCATCAGAGTCCTCCATTTGGTCGGCCTTTTCCAGGAACTGATTGTAGATATCGGCTACGTCGTGCTGCTTGCCGAACCTGGCGTCTTTCTTAAAACCGTAGGCCTGGTTGCTCATCAACGACAGCTTCTGGGACAGTTAACCCAGGTTATCGAACTCCATGCCAAACAGCTTTTCACGTACGGCCGGCAGCATCCCAGCGACGACCATGTCGGCCAACTGATCATCTGGCAGGTTTAACGAAAAGCACATGCCTTTGACTTCCCTCAACCTCCTAAGGAATTCCAAGGGCGTTTCACTGTGTCTCTGCTTCAGAGTGGCGAGGTCGATGAGCTTCTTTTTCGTGGAGCCGCTGAAGTAGTGGGCGTGGAATTTCCGTTCCAGCTCCCTCCATGTGCCAACTGATTGGGGCGGCAGAGATGAAAACCACTGGAACGCCGCGCCCGTCAGTGACATGGGGAAGTACCTGACCCTGAACGCCTCTTCAGATGAGCACTCTCCAAGCTACATCAGGTAGCGAGCAATATGCTCCACCGTGCTCGTGTCATCCTGCCCGGAAACTTTGCAAATTCCGTCGGAGGCTTTACTCTTGGTGGCAGGATCACGTTGTAATACCACTCTAGGAACGGAGGCGTGTAGGTAGGTCCCTGCATTTTAGGTTTGAGGCCGAATTGATTCTGCATCAAGTCGGCCATCTTCTGAGCCAGGATATCATCCTCCCGCACGCCCGTAGCTGGTCCGTAACCCGGATTCGGGAGAGCATTGATGGCGCCGTAGTTCATCACTTCGTGGTAGCCTCCACCGTGCAAATTCTTCTGCAGTCTATTGCTAGCTGGGGCAATCCTGTAACCGGAAGCAAGTGGGGCTCCAGACGAGCCGAATGCCAGCTCCCTGTACGTGGGCTGATACAGGTTCGGTTGTTGCACAGGTTGACCTGTGCTGCCCTGTGGAGGTGGCTGGACTGGTTGCCCTCCTGCGGCCTGCAGTAGGGGCTGAACTGGCTGACCTCCAGCGCCTTGTGGAGGAGGTTGGAAGGCTTGGCTCCCAACGCTCTGCGGAGGAGGCTGGGCTGGCTGGCTCCGCAATGGCGGCTGAGAACTGGACTCTCCAATCTCCATAGTGCCTCCCTGAAGGGGAGCTCGATTGAATACTTGCGCCATGCCTGGGCCGAAAATAGCCACCATCATCTGTTTGAATGCACCCAGGAAAGCTCTATGATGCCTGCTCAGTATGTCATCTGCGGCGTCTCGGAACGCTTGTATGCATTCTTCTTTCTCCTGTTGAGTTGTAGCGTCGCTCTCCCCTGGCAACAGAACCCTAGGCATCTCATTTTTGAGGTATGGGACGCCACTCCTGTTATTATTAAATGATAACAAGCACTTCTGTTGGAATTGATCCGCAGCATCCTTTAGCTGCTGCTGCTGCTGTTCCGGAGAGAGGTCTTCGATGTTGACATCCATAATGTCACCGATGTCAGGCATCTTGAATTTCGGCTGTGGTCCCACCGGGCGTGCCAAAAAGTGTGTTGACGCAAAATCTGCACCTCACGCCAAGCACACAGCAAGCCGAAAAAAGCTGGATTCACATGCGAAGAGATCACAAGACGTGCCAGTCAATTTTCCCTGAAAATTAACAAAAGACAAAGTAGTTAAATTCCAAAACTTGGAACTTGTCGGGTGGTACCAGACAGTTCCATATTTACGGCTAGGAAGCCAGGTGAGATGACATATAGCTATAAGGAGCTATCTGCCAGCAAACTGAAACCATTCGGGGCTTTAAAGTGCAAAAAAGTAACATAGCCGAATAAGTGACGTGAGCATGACGATAGACCGGTCTTTATTTGGATAAAGATTGCACGTGTGCGAGGCCGTGACCGATCCTCGTAATAAACAACGATAACAGATGAAGTAAAAGCGTGGTCATAAATATGTAACAAACAAGCATGCATAGGTCCAAAGCACTAGTCTACCGCATGTCTAAATACCTTGAAACCCGTCAAGCATAATACCAAACAAATCTATCCACCGCATGATACGACTTGATTGGGATCATGCCACTATCCACAAATAGATCTATCCACCGCATGATACGATCTAAATATGGAAAGCTAAAAGCACACAATATTCAAGACATAACTTATAAACATGTTTCACTCGCGAAAGCATAACCGAATACGGCTGCACAGCCGAATCGGGGTCCATGAAGAAGGAACGAACATTACCAAACAAGATAAATCTATCAGATTGAATTAGAAATCTAATCCACCGGATGACTAGCTCCAAAACAACCCAAAAACCTGCATCTACTGCATGATACTCAGCTCTTTCAAGATTTATACGAGATCTGGTAAGCTTGAACCCACAACACGTAACAACCTAGATCGAATCGGTTTCGGCTATTAAGGAACATGTGATCCACATGCGATTGACGCTATGGTTACGAACTTGAATCGCATAAGGATCATCCAGGGGGATAAAGCCGATCCAAACCAATCTAGATTGGGCAAAAAGGTGTTACGCGAATTTAAACATAAAGTAAAAACTCAAAGCAACACGGGGTAACTTGATGAATCTATTGAATCTTGCCAAAACTCAACAGAGCCGATAACTAGCCTCAAGCTAGATCTTAGCCAACCACATGGCTCATGACCTAACAAGAAACCTTCTTGAACCAAGCTTGAATCTACCGCATGACACTAAGCATGGTAACAAGACTACTTGCATCAGATCTAAATCCACCGCATGATACTAGACATGATAAAAGGTTGCCGGTACTCACGGAGGTCGACGGATCGATGAACCCTCTCGAAGAACTCGACGACACGACAAGGGACTCAAGGGTTTGGCGTAAAGCCGGGTTGTATTGAAAATGTTTCGAATATCTGTTACATACATTCAGGGTTCATATTTATACCCTGTTAAGCATGACCTCGAATGGATTTGATACCTAATTTATCTCTAAATGTGATCGTTTATCCATTCATCCACCCTTTCCGCTCGGGCCACGTCACCACGCAATCCCGCAAAATCAGCGCAACAGTCTCCTTGCCGAACGGAAGCAAATTGCCGATCGCGGACTCTTTCTGCCGAATTCATCTGAAGAAACCTTCCTTCCGCCGAACGGATTCTTCACCGAGTTGGACCCACAAGTCAGACTCCTTACCAAATTTTGGTGTTAACAAATATGTCTTATAAGGAATCATAGAGATGATTATATTTCATTATATCCATGTCACTTTGTTTTTTTATTGAATATCCATGAAAGGCGACTTGTATTTGATTGGCAATTATGTGAATTGTCTGTGAAACTCTTTTACTTGCATGGTTATTCAAAAGTTGTCCCTAGTATGAGTTAATGACTAGCACATGTATTAGTTGATGACTATGTTTCACAAGTCATGAACATGGAGATGTATAACTAATAATGTGGGCACATGTATGACATGGGGCTGGACTGACCCAATTTGAGACTTTGTTCTCTGTTTACACAACGTATACGCTATGTCCTTAGACTTGAGATTGTCGCATGTACTCAAGATGTGGATTGGCCTACTTAGGGGCCATCAACCGCTACTCCGTAACTGGGTAGTCATAAAGATGGCTGTCGGGTTTGTCAGGAAGCATGCTATGAGGCATGGTTAATCAAGATAGAATTTTCCCCTCTCTACTTGAGAGAGATATCTCTGGGCCCCTCGAGTGATCGGGTCAAGAAATTCATGGTCGTGCTGGGTTAAGAGTTAACCCCCTTTTTGATGATCCGAATCATGGTATCGAGAAAGAGAGGTCAGCTTGGAGCTAGACCAAATATCGTGAGGCAAAGGGAATAGCATGTATGAAACGATGTGTGGTTCGTCTGATAAGATCTTTACGTATGCATAGGAGTTGACACGTCTTGCTAGAGGCCACTATCAACTATTGGTCGAGTAGGAGTACTCGGGCCATGTCTATGTGTGCGTGAACCTATAGGGTCACACACTTAGGGCCCCTTTGGCAGCTCGGGGCAAGCGCACCCTGGCCAGCAAACCCTCCGTCATTACTTCCCTGGACTGCCGAGACCAGGAGAGAACAACCCCCACTTCCCTGCGGCGTGGTGGAGCGGGCGACGAGACAACTTGGTGCGCGAGACGGCACGAGGAAAAGACGGGGCTCCCGCGTCCGGACCCGAGAGGTGGGGAGCGGTCACCCGGGGTAAACTCGCGGACGCACCCCGTGGCCGTGGCTCCCAAACGGCGCCAAAATGGGGTCCAGGTCCAAATCGCCGCGCGAGGACGGTCAGCCCAGGAAAAACTCAGGGATCCCGAGTTCCCAAAGGGGCCCTTAAGGGGTTTGGAACATTAGAAAGCTTGCGTATGTGATTGTCTCTAGTGCAAGTGGGAGACTGTTGGATTTATGCCCTAGAGCCAATTGGATTAGATCCACTAATGGGTCTGATGGATTTGATCCATTAGGGTACTAGAGTCTTAATGGGCCGCAAAGGTTGAAAAGCCCATTAGTGACCTCTATATATACAAAGGTGGGGAGAGAGGAAAACCCTAATCACCTATTTGCTACAGTAGTCGCGACGCTAGAGTAGCCCGCGGTGCTACAGTAACCCCGCGGTGAACAGTAACCACGGGTGAATAGTGATTTCTGCAGCCCCTCCTCCATCTATATCCTCCCGTCCGTGATCGTTCGTGAGGTGCTAGTACATCTACGATCGGCGTTCCTTCCCCGTACGTGTGGATACCTTGGAGGTGCTACGTTTGGAGCATAAGGACGAACCGCACGTGAAGGACAAGGTGGACGTGAGCAACTGCACTGCCTGCTACCTCGACGCGTTCGTCTACATCGAGACGGTTCCGCTGCATCTGCGCGTCTAGTGGTAATCCCGTGATCTCTGACAGCAGCGGTTTCTGTTTTGCGGAGAAAATTTTATTTTGCGCTAGCGTAGCCACCCCGTTTCCCTTCGACACCCTTCGCGGCCTTCCATGAAACCGTCGACATCCACGGCGCCTGCCCTTAAACAGAGACTACGCAAATGATTGGTCTCTATATATACGTTGATAGTTGGACTTTTTTATTTATACGGTTAAAGCATAGCATATGTTGTGTTGCCTATCTCATTTGTAAGTGAGAGGGAGTGTGTCTGCAAGCTTTGATTTGGAGCTTACTGTTGCCGTTGTTAAGTTTGTATCCGCGCCACTTGTTTGTATTTTATTGCATTTGATATATTTACATGTATTGTCAATTCCTCGTGATAAAATTCTACCTGTTTTAGTTGAATTTTTGGCTTTTATATTGATGTCTTGTATACGTTGCGGATACATATGTTCGGCACTCTACCGAGTGGTATATAAGGTTTTTGTTTGAACATAACATTTGAGAAAGATATGTATGATTTTTGTTATGTTTACTTTACATGCTTCTGTTCTCATGATAAAATAGTTTCTGAATTTTTTGTGTCTTGTTTAGAAAATTGTGTTAATGAAATGCAATCTAATTCAAGTAGTGCAATATGATCATTTTACGTGTCTACAACTATTAATCCATCAAACTGCTTCTTCTCGATTGGGTCAGTAATGGTTCTATGATTCTATCCAGTGCAAGCTAACAAAAAGTCATCTTATTGATCTCGAGTAAATTTCTTTTCAGCACTTTTCATATCTCAATCTTGAAAAGAAAACCTTGTTGTTTTAGAGTGAGTAAAATAAATGATCTCTTGTGAAGGCGGACCATATGACATCCCGATCTCCATCATTATGGGGTTGTATCCGGAATTAGGATACAACCCCATTCCCCAATCCAATTACTATATAAGGAGAGTTGGGGAAAAAATAATGTTCCAGCAAACTCTCTTTAATTTTCCTTTTTCTCTACTTATTGGAACAACCCAATAATTCACCCTAACTCTTGTAACTAAAGGAGTTGTGACTCTTTTAATACGGCGGTTAGATTGGGATGAGATTATTGGGAGACTACAAAAATAACTCACCCCAAAATAATGAAAGGGCCTACTGGAGATGTTCTTAAAAGTAAACACTTAGAACAACAACAGAAGATAAATTTGTACCAAAATAATTTAGATGCGCTCTAACTTTATGCAGTGTAAATTTCTCTTTTTAATTTGAATTGATTAGCGCATGCAACTCGATCAGTATCAATTAGCTACTAATTGTATCCTGAATTGTACCGCTCTATTAGGAACCATCATTTGAGTGTCACTTCCACAAGAGACACATAGCAACTTTTTTTTTTTTGCGAAAAGAGAAACATTTTTGTTTGTTTTCCCTACCCCAAAGATTTGAGCACGGAATAGTGGTCACAGCAACAGATGACCTTTTCTCTGTCCAGACGGTACATTTTGTGAATGTTTGTACCCTCATGGCAATCTAACTGGTTTATAAACATTATTACTTAACACATCACCCTCACAGGTCAAATACATTTGACGCTAACAAAACACTAGTGGCAGAGGCAGCCAATGCTTCCTTCAGGTTTGCACGCAACTCACACATCGCTTGCACACACTTTTACACGTATCCCACTGAAATTTTTCACACAACAGAGATCCAGCACACCTATAGCCAACGCATAGATGCAGTCTGTGCATGTAGAGACATTTCTTACCAGGCAGCCATCAACGAAGGGTAGGGACTTGCGAGGCCTGCAAGTTCTCCCGGATCGCCTTGGACTTGGTGTACAGCGAAGCCAGCTGCCCTTCCCGCTGCGAGAAGGCACGTCTGATCAACAGGATGTCCTGCTTCAGCTCATCCATCTTCTGCCTCTCCACGCCGAGCTCCCCGGCCAACTCCTGCTTCTCGGCGGCAAGGCGCTGGACATCCTGCATGGACTTGGAGAGCTCCCTCTCAAGCAAAGTGCACCTAGCAATTAAGTCCTCCGACTCTGCCTGCTTCTCAGCGATGAGACGGTCAGCCTCCCGCTTGGACTCGGAGAGCTCCTGCTGCAGGGATGAGTTATGGTCCCTCAGCTGGTCGCACTCCTTCTCGAGGGTTTCACGTCTCGCATTTGATTCCTCCAGCTGTTGCCGGTCAGAGATACAGTCCTTTTCTAACCTCTGGCACCTTGCGTCAGTAGGCTCCTCCAATCGTGCAGCCTGAGAGCAGAGCACAAGGAATGGTAGAGAAATAGGAAGTCATTTCTCAGTTCAGCATATTGTGTATCGAAACAGAAGGGTGAATAAGTGAATACGCCCAGAAAACCATCCTCATCAGCCTGTTCTTACTTCCTTTCTTTCACCATAAGATGAACTATAGCTTCTCAATCTTGTATTCTTGTGATACTAAAGGCTCAGAAGTATATGGAGTTAGAAAAAGAACCAGGTGACAGTACTTGGTAGCTACAATTAAGCAATTTACTCCCATTGCAATTTAGAAGTGACTGAGTGTAGCTTGGCCCCAACTATATTGCACTTTGCTATCGATAGTAGCTTTTCTTGAAGCAAAGCTATCTAAACCATCCACACTTAAGACAGCTTAGCATAATCAGATATTTGGATCCGAGGTTTGTGTACCCTTGTAGGTCTGCTTTTTAATGTGTCATAACTTTACCAGTAGGTTCATGGGAGATATGGGTGTTAAACCTCCACCTCCCAAGTTCTATCCCTACTCACCTCAAATTTGGGTAATACTAATTTATCTATTTCCTCCTTGCTAGTGTAAATTTTTGTAATAAGCTATGCCTTAATCACTTTCCTGATATAAAATCCACAAAACCTGATAAGTTATATATATACCACCTTAAACAGTTGTAGACAAACATATTAGGGCCAATGATGCAGCAATGTCAGAAAAAATCATAGAATAAGGCTGGCAGAGTAACATACCGATGTTGCATCTTGTAGCAAGGATGCCTCGCGTTTCAGACCAGGGGTCATCTCCAGCGTGTCAAGATCAGTAACACAACCTTTGTTCAGGCGTGTCCATAGATCTTCGTCTGCGATATTATCCACATTTTCGGGAATCGGGCTGAACTCAACATCATTTGAATAGCGTGAGCGACATGCAACAAAGCCATCTGGTGTATACTTAGAATCTGGAGTTTTCAGCGCATCCAGCTGCAATAGGCAAAAGCAATAGTCTATCAATATTCAGAACTTTCTTATTACAAGTTATCTGGAAAGGAAGAGGATGAATGTGGCGATGAGATGGACATAAATAAATATGCTGTGTGGAGAGCTTTTAGCTTTCCATAATAGCATGAACATGTGAAATGGGATACTGGAAGATTGAAATTGTTTGTTACCAGGTCTCTATTCCATCAATTATACCTGGGTCGAATCAGTAAACTGATCTGCTAATATGCCGGTATTATCAAGACCCTGTAGCTGCTTCTGTTGCTCAGTCAAATGGTGCTCTAGGGTCATCCGTAACTTCCTTTCCTCTTCAAGTTCCATTGCTAAACGATCACGCTCAAGCTCAGACTACATGACAAGAACACAGATAACTTTAACTAATTGTAGATGAGTTATAAAATTAAACAATAAGTTATGTGCTGCACCACGAAATAAAAGAGAAACATAGGTTCTGGACACTAGTGTTTACACACCTTGTGCATATCATTCCGAAGTTTTAGTACAACCTGCTCCAACCCTTCAGAATGCGAACCCTGAAATTCATGAAAAATGCATCAAGACAAGTAACAAAATCATACCTGCTATTATAGAGTGAGATACCAAACTAGGAGCAACTACCTGCAGCTTTTTACGAAGCTCTTCTATTTCTCGTTTTTGCCTCTTCAGCAGAGCAGCATCTGTTAGAATCTGTCATACAGGCGACCTTATTAAGTTCTGTTACTCTTTAAAAACCATAATAACAAATTAAAATTTAAAAATTATACTTGTTTCAATAAGATATAGGCAGGGTCGATGTATGGGTTAGCCTTAGAGAATTTACACGAATAAAATCCAACGATATTACTAAATTTTTTCACAACGCAGAACACAAGTTCATGTACTTCAATGTTGGACATGAGACAACTCAAGAATTTTGTTTAGAAGCTTTAATACATACCTCATTTACTTGGGCACAGTTGCTGACACATTTTGCTCTACTAGCAAATTTAAGAGTTCCTCGAGTTTCCTCGATGTGCATCTGCAGGTTAAATGGTAATTTTGTTTAGAATACACAAGAGTAAAGAAAGTCATAGTTAGCACAGGAAGGTATAGTACTCAAAGTATGCAACTATAAATGTATATAAAAACCTCTTCAGGTGCAGCAGTGCAGATGATGGACGTTTTTGCATTGCCTCCAAGTGCAGGTTGAAGAATGCGAGTCAACTTACTATCACGATAGGGAATGTGCCCTCTGCGTCAAAAAATTGTCCAACTAAGTGTCATGGAATTATCAATCTTACAAAGTTCCATATAATCATATCATTCTGTCCACAGAGTAAAGGCAATATGAATAATCCCTTTCTTGCATAAGATAGTCAGTGATTTTACATTCTCCATAGGAGATAACTCCAAGAACATCGAGGCAATAATGGAGTCATCTAAAGTGGTTTGATTGCAGTAGAGCAGTGACAATGCACAGTACCAAAAAGGCAAAGAGTGTTTCTTTACCTAGTAAAGGTATCATTTTTTTTCACTCAGAACACTGACATAGTTCAAAAATATCCAAATGTAGAAAAGAAAGTGTCAACTTCTACTTGGATAATGAATTTACGACTTCAGTTATACACCATGATGAACTAATTCATCCTAACACTTGAGTCAGAACTCAGAAGCTGAACTCAGGATTGACCATTACACACCAGCAATTGAATCATCGAAAAGATATAATCAAGTACATGTAACTTTGATTGATTTGCATTTTTAACTCAACACAGCCATACAAAAAGGTGGTAAACTTGGGACACAATCCTCAATAGACATACCTTTGCTTTCCATTCTCACTTAACTTATTGATGACATTCCCAAGCATCAACAAGCTCTTGTTAATATACCCCGCCTCATTCAAGCGCACCCCTTCAGTTCCTGTCTTGTTGTTTCTTTCCGAACCAGCTAAGTCCACCAAATTCTAATAGTAAACAACAGGGTTAATCACATATTCTTGACAGATACACATGGTACATGGATATAAAGTGAGCAGCACACACACCAAGACAGAGACGCGAATAGGATCCCCAGAGTCTATCTGGTTCTTAGCACTGCTTTCAATGACCTGAGACCAACCGAACAAATAAAGTTATATGTTCTAAATTATGTCTTGAAACTATTTCAATTCTAGAAAGTTGGGGATTCAATATTCAATACCATTCTGAAAATAGTGTGGGACCGACTGCTTCGGATATTCATGTTCGTCTCTCCAAAATGCCTGTTTGCTGGAAACAAAAAAAAATGAGTCTGATTCTAAATTGCTGAAAATAAAGCATGTGGACAAAAATGTACCTTCTCCAAGCTGGAGGAGCTCAAATACTTGTTCTGCGCTGTTCACAATATCCTCCCGCAAACCAGCTACATAGACTCCACGCTATAGACAAACAACAAATGTTCCCTGTTACAAAAACTTGTCTTAAAATTTGAGGATAATCCTCAAAAACTCATTGCATTTACCTCCAGGCTCTCTTTGATCGCCAGCTTCTGGCCCTCAAGTGTCAGGAGATCGTTAATCTCCTCATTGTAGATCTCCATGTAGGACACCCTGACTAGAAACTCACGATCGTCGGTCTGCCCAAGATACCCAAACCCAACCAATCAATCCATCGCAGCAATAGTAACCACAGCAAACCAATCTAACAAGCGCATACATCATGTTCGGGCACAAGTTAATCGAACAATCAACTCACCTGGCGCACGGTGTCGAAGACGTCGCGGACGGCGCGCGGGATGATTCCTGGATCGGCGTCGGAGCCGTTCATGGTGAACGTCTTGCCACTGCTGGTCTGTCCGTAGGCGAAGGCGGTGGCGTTGAACCCGTCGACGACGGCGCCGATGAGGTCCCGGACGACCGTGCCGTAGACCCGCTCGTTGGTCGCCGCCCTGTCGAACACGTGGTCTGCGGAGGCAACAACCGACGAATCAGCCCAAGGAAGGAGGCACGAGCGCGCGGCGTTAGGGACAGGGAGCGGGAGGGAGGGAGGGAGGGAGAGGCAGGTCGGAGGAGGCGGGATCCGTACCGAAGACGAAGGGTGCGCCGGGGACGGGGACGGCGGAGCGATGGACGAGGGTGACGCGGTTGTCATCGATGCGCCACTCGCGGTCGCCGCCCCCGCCGGCTCCGGCGGGGCAGGGGTCGGCGGCGGCCGGGTTGGGAGGGCGGAAGCGGACGGCGACGGAGATCTTCTCCATGGGATGCGGCGGCGGCGGCGGAAACGCGACGAGCGCAGCGGGGCTCGGTCGGCTCTGGCTGGTCCGCGGTGATTTGGGAGGCGGATTTGAATTTTTCGGTGTGAGCGGGGGAGCGGGGGTGGCGGCCTGGTGGGGCCAAGGGAAACGGAGGAGGAGCGTGCCGCGAGAGCTTGTGAGGTGGGCTGGGCTTATTGGGCTTGCTAAATTATTGGGCCGATTTTGGTGGGTACTGTAGCCCCAAAAAGTGAATCATTTCATCCTTCGTAAACTCCTGCCCTTTTGGATATATAAAAATAAACAGCATAGTCACTCCAGTTATCTATTAGAAGTCGTTTTGACAAGATTTGAGTCAAACATTAGAAATATAAATCATGAATAACTTTTAAGTCGTTGAGTTTCAAAATGTGAAAATCATATAAATAGATTTGTCTTGAAATTACTTTCATAAGAATATACGTATATAACTTTCCAGTAAATATTTTTATTTATAGAAAAGAAAAATCAAAGTTGTGCTTTAGTGACCATGTCGTTGTCCTAAACGGCTTCTAATATGGAACCGGAGGGAGTATTAAGGATAGCAGCTCCACCAGTCCCCTTGCAATATATATATTTTAATAACTACTCCCTCCGTATCGAAATATTTGTCGCCATTGACTTATTTTTACAACTTTGATCATTCGCCTTATTAAAAAAATTATTCAAGTTTCATCTATTTTCTTTGCCACATGTTTTACTATTGTAGGTACTTTTAGTTTGACTTATCCATTTACATATTTGCAATAATTTTTTGAATGAGACGAACGGTCAAAGTTGCAAAAAAAAATCAACAGCGACAAATATTTCAATACGGAGGGAGTAGTTTGTAAGGATGTCCAAATGTCCTTTTCATTGTTAGAGAGAGTTACTTTTTGCAATTCCGTGATAATCACATCCTAATCCAACTAGTGTATTGGAACTTGGAAGAGTCACAACTTCACCTTTATTTACGAGTTGGGATTAATTATTGGATTGCTCCAATAATTATTAAAAAAACGAGTCTGTCGGAGGCAGCACAATCTATAACTCTTATATAGGAGCTCCCCACTAGATAGTTCTCTCAACATGCAAGCATGTCACCTCAACAATCCCACTAAGACCATGACATCCAGTGGTGGGCTCCATTGTTCAGCATGTCACCTCAACAATCTCATTAAGACCATGACATCTAGTGGTGGGCTCCATTGCTCGAACTAGCTAAAAAATGTTATAACTCAAAAATCAAGAAACCAAATTAAATTTGAATTACACCATTGGATTCCTTTTAATGAATCCTTCGAAACAAGATCTCATACGAATATCTTTTGATAAAATGATAAATAAGCCCCATCGATGTAGTTGGTATAGAGTAAAGTGAAAAATAAAAAAAGAATGAAAAAGGAAAAAGAAGAAAGAAGAAAGAAGAAAGAAAAAGAATAGGGGGTTGATAGTAATATTCTAACTCATAGATTTCTCCTACATACTTACGGCAACACGCAGGAAATTGAGAAATATAAAGGAATAGCATCGTAGATAGTCCTAGTAGAAACATAACGATCGGATCTTTTTTCATTTGACATCATGAAATATATCCATTTTTATACCAAATAGCTATTCAACACGTGAGTAGGCCCGACACCACCCTAAACTACGCTTAAAAAAGTGTAAGTTATGATTTCCAAAGTACACTGACCCCGTGCTGCCTAGCAGTCCAGCAGACTTCCACGTTCGGGCTACAAGTAGTCAAGTACAGCTTTCCAGAGGATTTTTCTTGAGCGTAATTCGGACAGCGTTAGTCATCGTATTTTAATTTTATTTAAATACAACATCGAATACAAATGCAATTCCAATACCTTTAATTCAGTCGAACAACCTTAATCTTCACGTTAATGATACTAGATTGATATATCAATACCTTTTAGATGGCTTTCAGTGGATACAATAACATTTAAGAGTTTGTTTGGGTAGAAGAGTACTGGGGTGATATTAACACCAAGTAGGTTTGACGAGTTTTGATACAATTATACGGTATTCCACTTACATTATTTAGTTTGATAGAGAAAAGGTCACAAAAGAATAAAAATGATACTTTTAATATCTGTATTAAACAGGGTGTATGCATGAGCTATTCTATTACATCTATATGTCCATCCTGTAGCCCTTGTGGTGTTGTGCAGGGCTGCAGTAGCGTGCACTACTCCGTATACTGTATACAGCCATCCAATACGTACTCGATACCACGCTCCGTGACGGCCTCACGGACACGGTGGTGTGGTGTCCCCGCGCCTCGCTCTGAGCGCTGACCACGCACATGTCACGTGCGGCCGACACTGGCCGAGGCTGAGGCTGACACGGTGCCCATCCCCCAGCCCGCGCCGCGCTAGGTCCCCCCAAGGCCCCAACCCCGTGCAGCCGTGCCGCGCTCGCTTCCGAGTATTCCTCCGCTTTCTCGGCCGCTGCTCCCGACCCGGCCGAACCCGCTGTTTCGGCTCGGCGGCAGCATCTCCTCCGTCAAAAGAGCGAGCAGCCGAGCCACACCTCGCGCCATCCCGCTCTGGCCTTTGGCTTTCGCCCCCCTTTTTTCCCCGCCTAGAAACGCGAGCGACCTCGGCGCCCGGCTTCCCAGTTCCCACCCAGTTCGGCAGTTAGCGCTCTGCAGGCAGAGGCGCCGTCCGGCCGGCCTTCCGGGGTGCATCCATGGCCGCGTCGGAGACCGCGTCCTTCTGCGTCAAGGGCGGGAGCGCCGCCGCGGCGGGGGCGTGCGGCGGCCCGCGGCCACACGGCCACCTCGTGCTCCCGGCGGGGCGCGCCACCCGCGAGGCGCTGGCGTTCGCGGCGGGCGCCGTGGCGGCCGCCCTCGTGCTCCTCTGCTCCGCCTCCGTCCTCGCCCCCACTCCCGTGCCCAACGCCGTCGTCTCCATCCCCCTATCCTCCACCTCTTCCTCCTCCCACTCCCACGCCGCCACCCCAACCGCCGCCGTGGCAGCGCTCGGCAAGGGCCCGCGCACCTTCTACGACGACCCGTCCCTGTCCTACTCCGTCAACGGCCGCCTCACCGGCTGGGACGCGAAGCGCGCGTCGTGGCTGCGCACGCGCGGGCTCGACCCGTCCTCCCCGGCCGTCACCCGCCGCGTGGTGATGGTGACGGGGTCCCAGCCGGAGCCCTGCAAGGGCGCCGGCGGCGACCACACGCTGCTCCACTTCCTCAAGAACAAGCTCGACTACTGCCGGCTCCACGGGGTCGAGCTCCTCTACAACACGGCGCTGCTGGAGCCGTCCATGGTAGCGTACTGGGCCAAGATCCCCGCCGTGCGCGCCGCCATGCTGGCGCACCCGGACGCCGAGTGGGTGTGGTGGGTCGACGCCGACGCCGTCTTCACCGACATGGACTTCGCCCTGCCGCTGGACCGGTACGCCGGCCACGACCTGGTGGTGTACGGGTGGGACGCGGAGGTGTACGAGGAGCGGTCGTGGGTGGGGCTCAACGCCGGCGTCTTCCTCATCCGGAACTGCCAGTGGTCCATGGACCTCATGGACGCGTGGGCGCGGATGGGGCCGGCGTTCCCGGAGTACGCGCGGTGGGGGAAGACGATGCGGGAGGAGCTCGAGGGGAAGCCCAACGACGAGTCCGACGACCAGTCGGCGCTCGTGTACCTGCTGTCCAAGAACCCGGCGAGGTGGGGCAACCGGACGCTCCTCGAGACGGGGTACTACTTCCAGGGGTACTGGGCGGAGATCGTCGACCGGCTCGACGGCGTCGCCAAGCGCTACGAGGCCGTGGAGCGCGGCGGGGGGAAGGCGGGGTCCGTGCTCCGGCGGCGGCACGCGGAGCGGGAGCACCTCCGGTACGCCGCGGCGCGGGACGCGGCGGTGGGGAGGCCGGGCGCCGTCCCGGGGCCGGCGGGCGGCGGGCAGAAGGGGTGGCGGCGGCCGTTCGTGACGCACTTCACGGGGTGCCAGCCCTGCGGCGGCGCGCCGGACCGCAAGTACACGCGTCGGCGGTGCGCCGAGGGGATCCGGCGCGCGCTGGCGTTCGCGGACGACCAGGTGCTCCGCGCCTACGGGTTCCGCCACGCCGCGCCGCTCAGCGACAGCGTCGTGCCGCTGCCGTTCGACTACCCCGCCGCCGCGCGGTGATTGAATTGATGGCGCGGCGGCGGCGGCGGCGGCGGCGGCGGGGGGGTGATACTTTATGAATGGAAATGGAATTCGTCAGTGTGCTGTACATTTTGTTTTGGGTGCTAAAAATCGCGGTGATCAATAATCACTGTGAGGATTTGGGGGCCCCGTCCCCGTGTTTTCGGAGACGAGAATGGAGATGGAGATTTGGCTTTTAGCCTCTTTTAGCGAACGAGTGGATTTGAAGGGATGAAATGAAAAAAGGATCTCATTCAAGATGACATAGTATCATCTACAGCTCAAAATTCTCATGATGTTCATTAGGATATTTTTAAAAACCCGTATTATTTTTTTTCGATTAAAAACCATCTTATTGTTTTAGGCTAGTTTGAACTCTGAACCGTCGACTTTGCAGAGCACTGATACTCTGATAGAGTGAGATTACCGGCGTAGTAAAATCCTCAGTGTTCCACGCGTAGTAGTAAAATCTTTTCTTGTTCACTGGTACAAGACTAAAAATATATAGCAGGGTCCTGATCGATCTCTACTCTCTACAGCGAGAAACGAGAGGGCGGTGTCGCCGTGGTTTGCCGGTGGCGTCGGTGCGGCAGTCGCGTCGGCGTCCGTCCCCATCTCCCGTTCCGGGGCGGCGGGGCCTGTCGGAGTTTGGGAACGCCGTCGGACCCATCGCCGCCCCTCCATGTTCTTGATCCCCATCCTACCGCTAGACCCGGACCGGGATCGGTGGGGTCTCGACCTGAGTCGGCGGCGGCTTGCTTTGGCTTTGTCCTTTGGTGTGAGTGAGGTGAGGCCACGGCGACGAGCATGATATCACGGGGTCATCACCATGTTCGGTTGGCTGGTGGCTGATGGCCGGTGCTGGTTTATTCCGGCAGAGAAAATCTTCTTGGTTAGTTCTTGGCACTTGTTTGTTCGAGAGAAAATCTTTTGGTTGGTGGGCCGATGCTCGAGCGAACGAGCCGCATGTCGGTAGTCGTGGACGCGCTTGGTGGATTGCTCCCTTCATCTCTAATTACTCCTAAAAGGTATGAAGTGAAGAAAAAAACACGTTGGTACTTTTTCGCCTCTCCGTGCGTTCGCCCCTACGTCCGCCGCGCCTTTCGCTTCGCCCCCGACAGTCTACCCCGCATCCGCACCTTCCGGTTCCACCGAGCCCTCCCCACTGCAATCCCCAAGACCTAATCCCTACACCGCTGTCTCCCTATCTCCTCTCCCCGCGACGCCGCGGCACGCCCCTCCTCCTCTCTTCTCCCCGTGATGCCACCGCCGCCTACCCTTTTCCTTTCCTCGCACTGCCGCTGATCCGTTTTCTCCGACCTTGTTTTTCTTTTGAGATCCCATCGCCCCTCCCTACCCCATCCGCTTCTACTGCGCTTTGGGAGGAGGTGGCACGCGAGCTGTCGCCAGCGCTGGCGTGACGGTGGTCACCGTCCAATGTTGCCGAGGTGGACACGGCGCTGCTGTCCCCCCCCCCCCCCCCCCCCCGCCACATAGCCGGATGTGCAGATTGTGATTGATTTTTTCCATTCAAAAGAAACAGGCAAGCGATCTCCCTGATCTGTTTGTGGTTATGCCTTGATCCGCACCGATCCACCAGCACCCGGGATCCGCCGTCCGCCAGAGCAGCCGCCACCGTCCCTGCTTGACCGGCGCCCGGGAACCGCGGGCCGCCGGATCCAATTTTGGACGTCTCCTGCCAGGTCTGCCGCCATCGCCATCTCCTGCAACCGCCGTTTGTCGGAGCCCACGCCCGTTGCGCCCTCAACAACATCACGTCGGGAATGAAGCCCACGACAAGCCTGAGCGGAAGAGCCTGCGTTCTTCCTCCAGGTGACCACCTCCAGACTTCATGGATGGTGATGCCTGGTTTGTCTCACTACACTCGATTTGTAGTTCATGTTGATTTTTCTACAAGGATGGAACGGAAAATGGACATGTTACCTAGATGTGGATGTGTTCATGTATATTCATTAGGAATTGAATTGAAGAATAGATTGGTATGGTATCTTGAATTCTTGATGTATTCTTTGTGTATTTGTTCAGAAATGATCCCAACATTGTACTATTTCTGGACCGTCCATGTAGGCAACGTGTTCTATGAAATTCCTAGGAAGATTTTATTTTCCAGTGATAAGAACCTGATTAGCTATATTTCAGCAATCAAATTTCTATGAAGCTTTCTGTTATAGCAATAAACTTGTGGTTAGTTTTTTCTTCCAAAAGATTAGAATTCAGCTTTGAAAAGATCGTGAAATGTTTATGTAGGATATTTGTTTCGGCCGTAGCAACACGGTTGACATGAACCGGAATCGGATCACACTCCTCAACTCCTTTTACTTGGTCGTCAGGAACTTCCACAAGCTTGATGATCCCTCCAAGTTATATAGATGTGGTCGTAACTTAATATTCTTGTGTTTAGAACTTCAGGTTGCTTCTATTGATTCACATGGATATTTGGTAGAATTAAGCTCCGTAATCTCAGTGTTGTGTGTTTTGCGTGAAACTGTATTGCTAACAAATGTTTTATTTTCCCATTTAAAATAAACTGAACAATGCCTGCAAATGAAATGACATGCTGCCTCAATCTTGCCTATCTGATGGTCTATTTTATGTATCTCAAATTAGCTTGATACAATTGAACTTTTGCTGGCATCTGCTCATGTTTTTCTCGCAACATTCAACTAATTGCAGCTATTCTGTTTCTTTTTCTACCGTACAGGCATGTATTGAATTTCTGGATGGTAAGATGTTCTAACTTAGGCCAGGAGAGTGGAAGGTCGCAACAATCATTGGAATATGTGAGCTATGCTTCTTTTCTTCTCTCTGCTGATGTGTTGGTCGATGAGCTCATGAGCACATGGAAAAAGAAAATGCTCGATGTGTTAAAAGTAATATTGCAGATTTCAATAATACACTTGTGGATGATGTTGTGTATTTTAAAACTTTCTTGGAACAGATCAACATATACCACGATTTCGTCAGCCAGAAGATGTACTCTCTCAACTCCGTGCTTGATTTGGATTGCTTATCATTTTAGTAGTATTTTCAATAATCTATATAACTGCTTTCTCAGATCCTCTAATTGATATCTACTTTAGTAATCCTTTTACTGTCCATGTGCAAATCTAGAAATTGTTATGGCTAGCTAATCCTGATCTTATACCAGTGAAAAATGTCGTCTTTATTCACTTTAACCACTGCTTGTACCTACTATTGATTTAGGCCACAAGGCTGGTGCAGCCTCAACAAAAGTGTATGATCAGAAACTTATTAGCTCCTTGGTTTGCACTTAGTTCAAGCTATCGGAAATGAGGTAATGGTCAGGTCCTCAGTTGGCATTCAATTCAAACAATATTGTTCATGTATGCTTATATGTTTCAGTGAACACATGATCAAATTCGTTCAATATTTATATTTACTCGAGTGTCTGTAATCTCGAACCTCACCCTTATCTGTTTACCTTGATATCTTCTTACTAGGCACCAAACATTTGTGAGATCTGCAGAGTTCAGTGCAAAAGTAAATATGGCAAGTATATTCCTTCTGAAGAAGTATGTTTATGATTACCATTGTATGTTGCTTTACTCCACTATATAACCATTGATGTATTTCCTTATACTATTTTGTGCTACCTACCAGGAGGCTATTGAATTGCTTGTAGGTATATCAAGAAACCAGTGACTAACTATAGCAACTGCTTATATGTGAAGATCAGCGATTAACTAACTATAGCAACTGCTTATATGTGAACATAGGTACAGAGTGTGTGCTGCCAGTTTGTAGGTACAGAGTCTGATCATCTTTCGCCTTTTCTTTTATCTTACACAAAATAGTTAGAATGGTGTCTTGTGCTGTCTAATTGTTCCCTCATAGAGGATGCATGATTTCTATGTTGGACGAGTGGCAGATTTTATTTTTTTGCTAACCAAGCACAAGTTTTCAGGCTTCACATTTGGAATAGACAAATATTTGAAAGGCCTGAAAAATGGGGTTTTCTGTCACTTGACTATTTGATGATAAATGATGATAAAGTCTTCTACTTGTAGTTCAAGTGATTCTGCAGTTATACAACAAGTAGGAGCATGCTTGATATGTGAAAATTTTAGAGAACAACCCAATCTTAGAAAATGATATGCAAGATTATACATTATATCTTGGTGCTAATATTATATTATTTTGTTTTACTTTCTTGTCTGGGATGGATACAACAATTTCAAATACATTCTATATGCAGGTAACTTTCTTTGGCTACTTAATGTTGCATGCTGTCGGTGCGGAATGTAGTCCCGACACTAACTAGTAATATGCGCTGAGATCTACCTCTCGATGGTCGGTGCTAAGCAACTAGTGACACTGATTTTTATCCTGGTTCCGGCCTGGGCCGTACGTCCAGCAGCGGTGTGCTCGGGGCACTATATTGCGTTGCACCACGGTGCTCATAGAGGGGGGCTACAAGCGAGGTGGGAGAGGAGGTCGGGCCTCCAAGTCCCAGACGTACTGATTGAGGCAAGAGCCAATATCGTAGTGAAGGCAGAAAGCGTGCGTGTGATTGCTCTTTGTCGTCCCCTGCGGCTGGGGGACTACCCCTCCTTTTATAGGCCAAGGAGAGAGCAGTTTACAGGCGTGCCGCACTATTCTCCTACGTGTGAAGGCATGGCGAGGAGTGCCACGGAGTTGACGACCGTCCTGGCGAATCTCTCTCCTGTTGGGGCGTCGTGGCGAGTCCTGTGCCCATACAGGGGCGGCTTCGAGGGTGGTAGCGTAGAGGTTGGCCGTCCGGCCACTGCCCGCGGGCCGGCTCGAGGGTGCCATCAACGGGGGTCCGTACGAGGTACAGTGGCGGGCGTGGCGATGTCCTGTCCCCGTGTGCTCCAACAGCGCCGGGGATGTCGTCGCAGTACCCGGCGTGGCGCTGCAGTGGCGGGGACGACCGCACAGGGCTGACAACGACGGAGAAGACCGTTCCCACCGGCTGACGTCACGGTGCAGTCCTGTGTAGTTATAGAAAAAGCATTCGCCCCCACTCGAGGGTTCCGCCGTCCCCCCTTCGAGGGCTCGGCGTGTTAGCTGTACGAAAGTAGGCGACACAGTGCAATAGAGCTGACACTGGCTTCTCCGCACAGTGTTGTATAGTGGCGGGGATGGTCTTCCCCTGGGAGTGGGTGGAACAGTGCCGGGGTGTGATTCCCAGGCGTGTCAGGGTTGTGGCGCAGTTCTGCAGTGTCAGAGCATTAAATGCTCGGATGTGTGAGCAGGAGGGGGAGTGACGTGCGCGCGGGGTCCCTCGAGCGAGGCGGACCTCACCCGAGGGGGCGTTTAGCCGTGCCGCTCTGGCGGGCCACGGGGGCCACCAGGGGTGCGATCTTTTAGTGTGTGCGTTCTTAGGCTCGTGAATTAGTTCGCATTTTGCATTTTTTACGAGGTGACGTGGGTTTTCTCCGGTTGTTTAGGGGACCCTTATGGCTGTCCCCGACAGTAGCCCCCGAGCATCTGTGGGTGTATCCGTTAGGATCCTGCAGATGCTGACGCTTGCTGATGGGACATTCTTCCCCCCTGGTTGCTGATGCCAGTCCGTGGGGCCGCGCCAGCGGACCCGCTGGTCTAGCCCCCGAAGCCTTACAGGAGCGTGAGTGCTCCTGCAGGGGTTTTTTCGCGAGACCCACCAGTGCGCGGGGCGTTCGTTTCAACCGGCATCGACAATGTTCCAGCTGGCCTCGGTGGTGCCACACGCACATAACTAGCATTGCCTACGTTCGGTGCTCCCTAGGAGGTGTAGCCGTGCGTCGAGCCCCCGAGCCTGGGCCCATTCGAGGCGATCGGGGCGAGCTCTCTGACTTGTTTTGAACGCTTCCTCGCCGTCCCTTCACGGGACGGAGGGTGAGGTTTCTGCAACCCCCATCGATCGGGTCGCGGATTGCGGATTCCTCGTTGAGCTGTTATTGGTTGATTCAAGTGGACGCTCATGCCCCGTTCGATAAGGGTTGGCTCGTGGTCCAGAGACTCGTCCATGAGAGCGCTCGCGCGGGTTTGCCAGGTGGGGCTCGGTCCCGTTTGCTAGGGACCGAGGGCGCGGAAGCTCTCCCTCGATGGGATCCCCCCGACTAGCTGCCCTCACTGGCTCTTGAATACGACATGTGGGCGCCCTCGAGCCGGTGGGCTCGAGGATAGGCTCGAATGCGCGCGCCCTCGTCGTCCCTGACTCCGTTGATCTGGGGTGCCTGTTCGAACCCTTCGAGGGTCAGGCTTCGAACCCCTAATCAGTAGGGCCACTGCGGGGTGGCAGCTGGGTGCCTCCGACTTTTTGCATTTGCAAGACTCAAGGGCTCGTGGTCGGGGCCGGCCCACGAGTCGCTGATCAGTAATCTTCGTGAATCGAGGGCACCTGTGGCACCCACTCTCGCCGAGTGGGCTTCGAGGCCACTGGTCGGCAGTCGCACCCTTCGAGGGTCGGGTTTTTCGTGCCTCGTGCTCGGGCCGCTCGAGGGTCATTCTTACTTGGTAAGGGACCGGGCCATTTAATGCCCACAGTCGTGGCCACATATATGCGCCGCGGCCGCGCCTTTTCAGGAGCCGCGGCCGCGCGTGTAGTGGGCGACGTGGGCAGGTGGACGTGACGGCCCGCCGTGGCTCTTCTGTTGCCGCGCCGTAATGATCGCGTGCGTGTGTTGTCCCGGCGTCGTGGGGCCCGCTTGTCGGCGGCGTACGCAGTCACCTGCAGTTAATGCGCGCGGCGCGAGCGCGTGGTTCAGGGAATACCGCCACCTGGATCTATAAATCCACGGGGGAGGAGAAAGGAACCCCTTACCTCAACACTTAGCGTTTGTCATCTGTTGCTCTTCGCTTCTGCTCCAGAGCGCCGCGCGCCTCTTCGTTTTGCCTAGTGTTCGCTTAGTCCCCGCACTCCTTCGCCGATCGGCATGGCTCCCCCGCAATCCATCACCGTGATCGATCCGCTGCCGTGGCCTCGCTCGACGGTGACGGCGTTCGCGCTGCACGAGCTTGAGAACGGAGACCAACTGGCGGCGAACGTGGACGGGCAGCCCGCGGCGTGGATAGTCTCGCCGCCGGCGGATCGGGAGCCCAACCTGCCGCATGGCTACGTGGTGAGCTTCATCCGCTTCCATGAGCGTGGCTTCGCGGCGCCAGCGAGCCGCTTCATGCTCGAGCTGTGCTACCACTACGGCATGAAGCTGCACAACTTCACCCCAAACGCGATCTCGCAGGCGGCCACCTTCGTCGGTGTCTGCAAGGGGTTCGTGGGGATCTCGGTGAACTGGGATCTCTGGGTCCACCTCTTTCGCGTGGAGCTGCACATGCTCGTCACGCCGGAGCCGTGGGTGCGTCTCGCGGTGCGCGCCGGCGGCGTGTCGATCTCGCTGCGGGAGACACACATGGAACTCTACATTCCCTGCACGATGACCTCCAACAACGCCGAGTGGGAACAGGTGTGGTTCTACCTCCGCAATGACGAGCCCGGCCTTCCCTCCTACACCGGCAAGGTTCTGAAGGAGGAGGCCGACTCTTGGTGGCACGGCGTGTCGCCCTCTTCACGTCAGGATCGGCTGGAGTCAGCCTTGTTCGTGCTGAAGAACCTGGCGGATGCCGGGCTGGGTGCGGCTTCAGTCCTCGCGAACCTCCATCACCGGCGGATCATCTCCCTCATGGAGAGGCGGCTCCGCATCTTCGAGATGAGCGAGGCGGCTGACCCCATGGCGCCGGCGCAATCGCGGCCGGCACACGACCCATTCCCGCAGGAGTACGCGGCCACGAGGGCGAGGCGCGCCATCAACCTCAAGGCCGTCAGGCATGCCAACGACGACCTCTGGTCATTCGTTATGCTCCCCCATGGTCTGCTGGTGAGTGGATTTTCTGTCCTCTCTCCCGCTATTTGCCCGTGGTGCGCCGGCGAGGTCTGATCTTTCGCTCGTCCCCTACAGATGGTGACCGTGGACGCCGCACGGTCCGATCCGCCCACGCCCCGAGCCCGAGCGCACGCGCGCGGCCGCGCGGGCGGGGAGCAGGAGCGGGCGGCACGCAAGATGGAGAAGAGGATCCGGCGACAGGAGCGCCGGGAACAGAAGCATGAGGAGTTCCGGCTGCGCGATCAGTAGGGACTCTCTCCCCCGGCGACTTTGGAGTACTCGTCGTCGGACGAGGAAGAGGAGGAGGAGAGCGACGGAGGACGAGCTCTCCCCAAGCGGTGGGAGCCTGCGCCCCCCTCACCAAGAGCCACGGAGGCGGCGGAGGAGCCAGCGCCTGGGACGGGTGCTGGAGCGCCTGTCGCCAGGCAGTCCACGAGAGAGGCGGCGCGCGCCACGGAGGTGTCTGGGGGTGCGGCGGTGGCGACGTTGGCCGCGGACGCAACGCCTGTCGAGCCCCCGAGGAAGAGGAAGCGGGGTTCTCCACCCTGAGGTAAGCAACCACTCCCCCAAACGCCCTGTTCTCAAAAGGCGGGAGTTTGATTTTCCCGTCTTCGCGTCCGCAGGGTGACGCCGACCGTGCCCCACACTCCCGCCAAGGTGTTGAGGTCGGACGCGGCCGTCCCCATGAGGCGGCGCTCATCGAGGGCGCCGCGGGTGGTCGGGAGCGCGGGCCAACGCGGTGCGGCCGCGGCGGTGGAGCCGCGGTAGGTGGTGGCGGCCCCGACGGCGGCCATGATCACGGCGGTCACCGCGCCGTCGATCTCCGCCGCGCCGCCCCGATCCACGACGGTCGGGCGGCGGTGGTGGAGATCCCGGACGAGGACGTCCCGCCGCCGGATGGGACCGGTGGGTGTACCGCCCGCACCGGCCCCCCGAGCCCCCGACGGGGGTGCTCGTGGTGAGGAATGACGGTGGCGTGGCGGCGGGGCACCCGACCGGCGGCCGCCGAGGCCTCGTCGTCCCGTACGGTCCTCCCCCCGCCGGACGGCGCGCGCGCGTCCGGAGCAGGAGCGGGAGCACACCGACGCGCCGCCGGCTCACTTCGCCAGTGCCCAGGCCGAGCAGGTGCTGTGGCTGGAGTTTCGCAACCATAGCACCTCGCTCAACCGGGCGCTGAACGAAGCGTTGCGGATCCATGGACGTCCCGCATGGTGCATCTTCCGGGTTAGTGATCTTTCCTTGGGTTTCGTAGTTTTTTCCCTTTGTTTCTTCCACGTTTGCACTCCTCCCGACCCCCGTCTGCTCTCGCCTTGCCCGTCGGCGGCAGGATTTGGAGCGCCGGGCCCGGGAGAGGTACGACACCCTTGACCGCCTGGATGCCGAGCTCAACTGGTACCGGGGGTAGTACAACGCCATCGACGCCCTCGTCGAGGCCCTGAGGACCCCTGACAAATGGCTGGTGTACCGGGCGGAGGCGCTGCGGGACCAGCCTCCGTAGCTGGATGCCCAGGCTGCAGAGGATGTCCCCACGGTCGAGAGGGTGAAGGCGGCGCTTGTGGACCGGGACGAGGCGCTGCACAAGGCGCGGGAAGACCTGGCGGGGGCGCGCACCGTGGCGGCAGAGTGGGAGGCCGAGGTGGCGTCTTCTCGTGCCCAGCTTCAGCAAGACCGCGCGACCCTCGAGGGGGCGCGGGCCTGGCAGAGTCAGGCCGAGGAGAAGGCCAAGGATGCCGAGGAGCTGAGGACGACCTTGGCGGACAAGGCCGCCGCGCTTGCCGCGGCGGAGGAGCAGCTCCATCAGGAGCAAACCGCGCGCCAGCAGGCGGAGGCCCAGCTTCAGCAGGAGTGAGCTGCCATAGTGCCATCACCGAGGCCCGGGCTGCGCTCGAGCGGGAACGCTCGGTGTGAGAAGAGGCGCTGGGTCGGCTCCAGCAAGAGCGCACCGTGCTCGAGGGGGCACAAGCGACCCTCAAGCAGCGGGAAGACGAGGCCTCGAAGCTTAACGGGGAGCTGGTCCAGCTGAGCATCTCGCACGAGGACTTGCGCCAGTCCCTCGAGGAGCAGGAGACCACGGTTCGTGACCTACGGCGAGAGGCCGAGGAAGCGCGCCAGGCCCTCGACTCGCAGAGGAAGCAGGTCAAAGGTGGGTTCCATTTCCGCCCCTTTTCGTTCGTTGATTCGGCTTGCTCAGGATCCGCTCCTGACTCAAAATGGAAATGGGGGCCTGTGACCCGCAACCTGATTGGTATTTACTCCATTAGGGTGCCAATATGGAGTAAAACTAGTACCCATGGGTACATAAATGGAGCAAACCTTTCACCCATTGGGTACGCGGGTATGGGGACGTTCTTGTAGTCCCCATACCCATTTACCCATGGGTGAAAAATACCCGGCCCAAAACTTGCTAATTGTAATGTCTTAAGTGCTAGTGACTACTGCTAGGTGCTAGCAAAGTATTACTCTCTACTACGTAATGTGTATGGATCATGAACTATTATGGTGTTGTGATTAGTGGTTGCAGTAGAAATTATTATGTTACTATGCTTGTGAATTTCTGATGTTTGGCGGGTATGGGTGACCCGTCGGGTCTAATTTACCCGTCCGGGTATGGTTATGAGGAAATCCCCCCACCCCTGATCGTATATGGGGATACCCGTGGTGTCATATTGTTACCACGGGGATGGGTCTGAGGAGTCCATACCCGATGGGGATTTACCCATTGCCATCTGGACTCCTGACTTTTGTTTTTCGTTGGTTATCTGGCCTGCGGACCGCCCTGGAGAATATGACCACCGAGGCTGAGGCTATGCAGACGACCTACAACTCCTCGCAACAGGAGTTGGAGGACTTGCGGGCTGCCGCCCTCGAGGTCTGCCAGGAGGTCGAAGAAGGCGAGGCGCAGGCCGGGAGCTCGCTGGTGAGTCGCCTACGTGCCCTCGGCGACACGTCTCCCAGCGTATGCGCCGTGCGCTTCACCTGGGCATCAAGAAGGCCCTTGGCGTGGTGGCGTCCCACTACCAGGTCGACTTTGAGGCTGTGTCCTCGTGCTACATCGTCCTGGTCGGCGTTGAAGATGAGGTGGCGATGAATCGTGCGGACGCGCTCGCCGCCACCGCTGCTGACATGCTCGCCGAGGACTTCACCGACTTCCTATTTCAAGACGCTCCCGCGGCCGGCGGCCCTCCAGCCTGAAAATCACTGGGCGTTCGAGCCCTTTTTTGCTTAAGCGTTAGCATTCGGGCCATGTGGCTGTGTAATAAATAATTACTTGCTTGAAATGCTTCGAACATTTGCAAATAGAAGTAATGTTTTTTGCTCCGACAACTGTGTTGTTCCACCTCCCAATTTTCTTAGGTGAACCCGGGCTGGGAAAAGTTCGTTTACACGATTAGCTTGTAGGCGAAGCGATGAGGGGAAGGGCCGTGTCTTGCCGGAGGCGTAGGCTATCCCCGACTCGCGCTTCTTCGCCCGCCCGCGTGTGACAACCCGCCCAGGAAAATACTGTACTATCACCTAAGCCAATCCACTTTGGCCATTAAGCGATAATAAAGTATCATCCTGTCGTTAGTTACCGGGTTAACGCCCGGTAAATCACTTGAATAGCAACAAGGATCGACATATATGCATTAAAACTCACTCGAAGGCGAGTCCAGAGATACAACATCATTAACATCCAAATTTGTACCCCGAAGGGTTTAATTATTACAAACTGAAGTTTTTGCCATAAAGAAATAGTTCAGAGTTTTGAAACAGCGGAATTAAACTAACGGGGAGCGAAAACACCACGGGAGGCCATCCATGATGCCTTCAGTCGTCGTCCTCCACCCACTCCAGCTCCCAGCCGGGCGGGATCTCTCCGGGCCACACATCACCGAAAGCATTACCTGGATCAACATATAATAGCAAGGTTGAGTATACTAATACTCAGCAAGACTTACCCGTCGGTGATAACTACTTCACCAAACTAGACATGAAAGGCTTTTGGCCACTGAGTTTCTTTTTGCCAAAAATTAACAAAGAGTATGTCCTTACTTTCATGATTTTAGCACAAGTTCTAGTGGGTTTAATCTTTACTAAATTAGCCATCTAGTACAAACAAAGTTGTACAATACAATTAATCAAGCGTAATATTCATCAACTTCCATCATTAGGGATCTCATGGCTAGTGGAGTAAGTAGTCTCAGATAACGGTGAGAGGCCGACAATCGATTGATTCAAAACCTTGCAAGGTAGACCTAAACACACGGTAGGCTGCCCCCGCAAGGACAACTTCCCAAGCAGTTCCCAAAAATCCTCGGGTCGGGATCGAATCTTACAGTCTTTGGTGCAGGCTATCCGGCATACCCCGCGAGGCACCCGGAGTCACCGTACACCACTGGTAGCTAGCCGTGAGACGAATCCCAAGAGTAGTAATAGTAGGATCCCTTGCCGCCTCATTAAGGTACTAGGCTTACCGGTCCCATTCCCGACAAGTGCTTAGTACGTTCAAACACTTAACCCCACAATAGCCATTGGACCGGAGCCCAAATCCCATGCTCTTACCACATGAGCAATCCAATTAAGGATATATTGTGATTCCTATCTAGGAACCTATTCTCGCGAGTGAGGTCATCACCCGACTTGTAACGGTCCTATAGCTTAGCAGCTATCGACCTATCATACTAGTAAGGACAAGGTACCTAGGGATCATGCATCTAGGGTTCCATTTAATTCCTGAACTTAAATGCACAATCATCCATAGATAATTGAATAACAAAATTTAAAAACTAGGTTAGATGCACAGAAGCTTGCCTTCGTCAGCTAGGTTAGCCTGGGCACCTTCGGTGTTGTCGAGCACTTCCACGTACTGCAGTGAAGCTTCTGCTCCTCCTTCCTCGGATTCCGGGACGAGGGAGTAGTCACCGTCCGGAAGATCTACACGGAATGCAATGCAAGGTTCAGGTGATGTGACAGTTTGTTATCTTATCCAACTCTTATTGGTCATATTCGCCTTAACAAGTATCTAGATAGTACATCTCTTTTAGGAAGGTTATTAGTTATATGGGATTCATTCTTTTATTGCACATTTGAATAAATGTTTCTTTGTACTTGTTATTTCATGTGAAGGTTCCTCTCACTAGTAAGGGTGTGAACAAGGTTTTTATTCATAAATTAATTCCTTATCAGCAAGGGTGTTTTATTAACTTTTAATTAAGTTAGGTAATACTTTCCAAAAAAGGGAAATGAATTAAAAAGGGATTTTCTTTATTTAATTGTTCTTTAATCTTTACAAGGGCTTTAAAGCCTTTTATTAAGCAATAAATCACTAAAAATTTAAAGAAGTGTTTCTTAAGCATAACAGCACCAATACTAGTCCACTGGACCCACAAGTGAGGCTTGGAAGCTAGGAAACAAAATATTATGGAAAATAACAAAGACTAGCTAGTGATTCAAATTAAATGCATACAAAAACAAATAAGCATCAAAATGATCCAAACTTTCTCATGCACACTCTCTGGTCCTAAACAAACCTAAAGAACCAGCAAGTACACCTAGAAACTCTACTGATCTTGCTTCACAATTTACAAAGGAAAAACATGCACAATTTAAGGATAAATATTTTTGTTAAACCAAAAATCATGATTAATTCACCAGAGATGTGTTTTGACATAACAAGACAACATGCACAAGTTGGGCACAAAAACATAAATATTTTTAGCTACAAAAATCATCTAGGAAGTTCCTGCATAAAAGGAAAACAATTTATATAAAAAGATTCACTGCATAACTTTGTGCAACTTTTGGCACAGAAGCTAGTCATGACAAGACACACAAAATATCCCAAACTTGGATGCAGAGGAGTTATAGTTTTTGAGCTATGGCAGATCTAGGTATTTCACAATCCTATTTTTCATGTTAAAACTATCCAGAATCAGAACCTTTTAGAATAACAAAAGTTGTAGTATTTTCCACCATGAATCCAACAAAATTGGGTTTGCATTTTTCTGAATTTCTACGATTTTCTACACATTTTACAAGAATCAGCAAAACTGCAACACTATTGGAGATATACTTTTACGCGGAGGCCCCTGAAAATATTTAACCCCTTGCATTGTGGCCCCTGGCCATGGAGGGCGGCGGCGCCGGCTCAAATTCCGGCGCTCCAGTGACGGATTCGGCCAGAGAACGTGGGGAGAGGGGTTAGGGGAGCACCTTGGGGCGATTTGGACCGGAATTGGGGGCGGAGGGGTGCCTGGCGGCGGGGTTCCCCGGCGCCGCCCCCGTGACGACCGCGGGAGCCCCTGCTCCGGCGAGGTAGGGGTCGCGCCGGCGACTTGGGAAGGTTGGTGAGCCAGAGTGGGTGCCAGGGAAGGTGAGGGAGAGCTTGTTTTGGTGTGCAGCCGGCCGGACCTGGAGCTCACCGCAGCTGCCATCCATGGCACCGGCGGCTCAGCCGTGGCATGGCACGGGGTGAGGACGGCGGTGACCCTTTTATGGGCGACAAGGGTGCCTGTCAGCGACCACAAGACTGACGGCTACGTCTAGGAGCAAGCGCCGACCTCGGCAGGAGTGCACGGCAGGGGAAACGCTGGACCGTCCGGCGGTCCATCCAGTGCACGTCTGACCGCGAGGCGTGAGGAGGGGGTGAACTTCGAGGCGGCCTCGGGACGTGTGTGGCTTCGGGGAATGAGCCTCGGGCCGTGCAGCCAGCCTAGGGGCGCGGGCCGGCGACCCGGACGCCAAGGTGGCTCGCGCGCGCGCGGGCACGGCGCCGGCGCTCGCGGCGCGACGCGACGTCGCGGTGTGCCTGGAATTGTTTGGACTGGCCCTGTTCGAGCAATAGAAACTCAAATGTTTGCAACTAAAGTGCACCAAGTGATGAATAGGAAAGTTGTAGATCTCATTACCCTCTACACTTTCACAAAGGCTCTAGGGTGTTTTTCTCAACGGATTTTGCATGAACGTCTTGCCAACTTTGAATGCCGCCCTGTTTCGGGAAACAGGAGATGATGTCAGTTGACCAAGTTTTTCACCCTTTTCCGCTCAAAATTTGAAATGCCAATCTACATGAAAGTTGTGTCCCTCAACAAGATGGACAACTTTCATAAAGGTAGATTTTGAAGTGTTTAGGTGAATTTTGGAGAACGCGGCAAAAGTTCCAGACGACATTCGCCGACGTTAAGGGTTAAGCCTGGTTTGACCGTGTCTTCGACCAAGGGTTGACCACGAGTGTGTGTAGACTTGGTCAAGGGGTTCAATAGGGTTCATTGGCGAGGTTTTCGAGGTGAAGACCCAGGTTGACCTATGTTTGACCTCTGTCGGCCGGTTTGACTCGGCTGATTCGGCCATTAGCGCTAATGACGCTAATTAAAAACCTGGGGTGTCACACTGCGTCCCGCGTAGGTTCACCTAGAACTTGGGTCGAGGCGTACTTAGTATGTTTGCGACGGGTTTTGCGAAAAAATGGGGCCATTTTTTTGGGGGAGGAGATGCCCCCCGCAGTAGCCCCCGAGGGTGACTTGGTTTTCTGGGGATAGCCAAGTTGCCCTTTAACTTTATTAATTCGGAAGAATTTACATCTGTACAGCCAACTGGGGTGTTGGGTATGTAATTTACAAAGACAACTTGGAAATCCTTTCTAAGGGTAGAAGCGACGTAGCTGTTGGATGTTCCAAGCGTTGGTGAGTTCTTCACCGTCCTCGTTAGCCAGCTTGTACGTGCCGGGCTTGAGTACATTCACCACGACGTAGGGCCCCTCCCATGGGGGCGATAGCTTGTGGCGGCCTCGGTTGTCTTGGCGCAGCCTTAGGATTAGGTCCCCTTCACTGAAGTCTCGGTGCCATATCTTCCGGGCCTGGTAGCGCCTCAGCGCCTGCTGACACCTTGCCGAGTGCATCTGGGCCACGGTGCGGGCCTCGTCCAGTTGGTCTAGCGAGTCGTCGTGGGCTCACTGGTTGGTTCCCTCGTCATAGCTCTGGACTCTAGGCGACCCATACTCCAGGTCCGTGGGGAGGATAGCCTCCGCGCCATAGACCAGGAAAAACAGGGTGAATCCCGTGGCTCTGCTCGGGGTGGTTCTGAGGCTCCACACAACCGCTGGTAGCTCCTGGAGCCATTTACGACCGGACTTGTTCAGTCTGTCGAAAGTCCTGGGCTTGAGACCCTGTAGGATCATGCCATTGGCGCGCTCCGCTTGACCGTTGGTCTGTGGATGCGCCACGGCCGCCCAATCGACGTGGATGTGGAACTTGTCGCAGAACTCCAGGAACTTTCTACCCGTGAATTGGGACCCGTTGTCGGTGATGATGGAGTTGGGCACTCCAAACCGGTAGATGATGTCGGTGAAGAACGTCACGACCTGCTCTGCCCTGAGGTTCGTAATTGGACGCACCTCGACCCACTTGGAGAACTTGTCTATGGCGACCAGTAGGTGGGTGTAGCCCCGAGCGCTTTCTGCAAGGGACCGACGATGTCCAGCCCACACACGGCGAAGGGCCATGTGACAGGGATTGTCTGGAGGACGTGCACAGGGAGGTTGGTCTTGCGGGCGTAGAACTGGCACCCTTCGCAGGTGCGCACGATCTCGCTGGCATCTGCGACCGCAGTAGGCCAGTAGAAGCCCTAGTGGAACGCGTTGCCCACGAGGGTGCGTGGCACCGTGTGGTGGCCGCACACGCTTGCGTGAATATCTCAAAGGAGCTCACGCCCCTGAGGGATGGGTACGCATCGCTGTAGGACGCCCGACGCGGCGCACTTGTACAGCTCGCCGTCGACGAGGGTGAATGACTTGGCCATCCTGGCGATGTGTTTGGCCTCGGATCGATCCGAGGGGAGCTCCCCTCGATCCATCCAAGTAATGTACTTGTCTCGCCAGTCCCCCGCGCTGGGACCGGCTTCGTATCCATGGCTTCGGCCTCGTCGGCGCCATACCCATCGAGCAGGGAGAGTACATACGCCTCATTCGAGGGGTCCTCGTCCATAGGCTTCGCACCTGTTGGACTCGAGGGAGCCCCCGAGGGTTCCTCCTGGCTCGAGGGATTCGGGTCGAGGTTAACGGACGACTTGGTGACATCCCGCGCAAAAAACGTTCGGGGGAACGGTGATTTGCCCCGACGCGATTTTGGCGAGCTCGTCCGCCTCCTCGTTGTACCGGCGGGGCACGTGGTTGAGTTCTATGGCGTAGAACTTGTCTTCGAGGGCCCGCACGGCATTGCAGTACGCCTCCATCTTGTCGTCGTGGCAGCTCGCGTTCTTCATGACCTGGTCGATCACGAGCTGCGAGTCTCCCCTAACGTCGAGGCGCTATGCCCGTCTCGATGGCAATTCTGAGGCCGCAGAGGAGGGCCTCGTACTCTGCCATGTTGTTTGACGTGGGGAAGTGCAGGCGTACCGTGTATCTCATGTGCTCCCCGAGGGGTGAGATGAAAAGCAGGCCCGCGCCTGCCCCTGTCTTCATCACCGACCCGTCGAAGTAGAGGGTCCAGCACTCGACCTGGATTTGCGGCGGCGGCAGCTGCGTGTCTGTCCATTCGGTGACGAAATGCGCTAAGATCTGGGATTTGATCACTTTGCGAGGCGCATAGGCGAGCGTTTCGCCCATCAACTCCACCGACCATTTGGCAATCCTGCCCACTGCATCCGGGTTTCGGATGATCTCTCCTAGCGGAAAGGAGGAGACCACCATGGCTGGGTGAGCCTCAAAATAATGGCGGAGCTTGTGCCGCGCAAGGACCACTGCGTAGAGCAGCTTCTGGATCTGCGGGTAGCGCACCTTAGTCTCGGATAGCACCTCGCTGATGTAGTAGACCAGCCGTTGGACCGGCCCTTCGTCTGTGCGTTCTACCACGGTGACGGCGCTGACCACCTGAGTGGTCGCGGCGACGTAGAGGTACAGAGGCTCGCCGTCCTGGGGCGGCGTCAAAATCGGCATGCGGGCGAGTGTTGCCTTGAGCTTGTCAAGCGCCTCCCTGGGCCTCGACGGTCCAGGAGAAGCGCTCGTGCTTCTTCAAGAGTCGGTAGAGGGGCAACCCTTTCTCGCCAAGCCGCGAAATAAAGCGGCTCAAGGCGGCGAGGCACCCCAGCACCTTCTGGACCCCCTTGACGTCTCGAATCGGGCCCATCCGCTCGTGGGCTGTGACCTTCTCGGGGTTTGGCCCGATCCCCCACTGGGAGACGATATATCCCAACATCATGCCTCGCGGCACTCTGAAGACGCACTTTTCGGGGTTCAGCTTCACCCCGTTGGCTCGCAGGCAATCGAATGCCACGCGCAGTTCGTTAACCAGGTCGTCCGCCTTCCTGGTCTTTACGACTATGTCGTCTACGTATGCCTCAACGGTCCGCCCGATGTGATCCCTGAAAACGTGTTGCATACATCGCTGGTATAGCGCCCACATTTCAGAGACCGAACGACATCGTTACGTAGCAGTACATCCCAAAGGGAGTGATGAACGAAGTCGCGAGCTGGTCGGACTCCTTCATTTTTATTTGGTGGTACCCGGAATAGGCATCAAGGAAGCATAAGAGCTCACACCCCGCAGTCGAGTCAATGATCTGATCGATTCGTGGCAAAGGAAAAGGAACTTTGGGACATGCTTTATTCAAACTAGTGTAGTCTACACACATCCGCCATTTCCTGTTCTTTTTCTTAACTAATACAGGGTTAGGTAGCCACGTAGGGTGGAACACCTCCTTGATGAACTCGGCCTCGAGGAGCTTCCGCAGCTCCACTCCGATCGCCCGGCGCCGCTCTTTGTCAAAGCGGCGTAGCCGTTGCTGCACTGCGCGGGAGTGAGGTAGGATATCAAGGGAGTGCTCGGCGACCTCCCTCGGGATGCCTGGCATATACGAGGGTCTCCACACAAAGATGTCGGCATTGGCGCGGAGAAAGTCGACGAGCACCACTTCCTGTTTCGGGTCGAGGGTGGATTTGGCCCTCAACGCCTTGCCCTCGGGGGCAGCAGGGTCGAGGGGCACCTCTTTGGTTTGCTCAGTAGCCTCGAAGCTGCCGGCGTGCTTGGCGGCGGAGTCGAGGTCCTCATTGACCAGCTTCTCCAGATTCACCACGGGCGCTTCATCCAGCTCTAGCGCCTCAGTGTGTTCCACGCATTCGACGTCGTAGTCGAACGCGTGCTCGATCGACGAGCCCACAGTGATGACGCCTTTGGGTCCTGGCATCTTCATCTTGAGGTAGGTGTAGTTCGGGACCGCCATGAACTTGGCGTAGCACGGCCGCCCGAGAATGGTGTGGTACGCGCCCCTGAACCCCACCACCTCGAAGGTGAGCGTCTCCTTGTGGAAGTTGTCTGGCGTGCCAAACCAGACGGGCAGGTCGATCTGCTCGAGGAGCTGGACGCGCTTGCCTGGTGCAACGCCATGGAACGGCGTCGTGTTGGGCTGCAGCTAGTCCAACCCGGTCCCCAGCAGGCGCAGAGTGTGCGCGTAGAGGATGTTGAGGCTGCTGCCTCCGTCCATCAGCACCTTGGAGACTCGGGCGTTCCCGATGACTGGGTCGACCACCAGCGGGTACTGGCCCGGGTTGGGGATGTGGTTCGGATGATCCTCGCGGCTGAAGGTGATGGTGTCCTCCGACGAGTCGAGGAAGGAGGGAGGAGCCTTCCCCGCGGCGAGGACTTCGTGCCGCTCCCGCTTGCGCTCGCTGTTGGACATGTCCACGGTTGGCCCCCTGAAGATGAGTAAGACGTTTTCCACCGCGGGGAAGCAGCCGGCGTCGCCGTCACCCCCATCCTTTTTGGCCTCGCCATCCTTCACGGTGGCGGGGCTGTAGTATCTCTTGAGCAGGTCGCACTGTTCGAGGGTGTGGTTGACTGGCATCTTGTGGTATGGACAGGGCTTCTTCAGCATGTCGTCGAACACACCGGGGCCTCGAGGGCCCCTTCGAGCTGGTTCAACAGCAAGGGCCTCGTCCCCGTTGTCGTCGTGCCCCGGCGCGCGCGCCTCGCGGCGCAGCTTCTTGCCTTTCTTGCCCCGCTTGTGCTTCTGCTGGGGCTCCTTGGACTTGCTGCCCTCCGCGGGCGCGTCGTCCACACGCTTGCCCTTCTTCCCGTCGAAGATGGCCCCCACCGCCTCCTCGCCAGAGGCGAAGCTGGTGGCGATGTCGAACAGCTCGTTCGAGTCGGCCGGCGGGCTGCGCCCGAGCTCGCACAAGAGGTCCCGGCAGGTCATGCCCTCGAGGAAGGCGTGCACGATCTCGGACTGGGCCACGCTCGGGAGCTCCGTGTAGCGCTTGGAGAAGCGTCGTATGAAGTCCTGGAGCGATTCACCGGGCTTCTGGGTGCACGCGCGCAGGTCTCCTGGAAGTTCCCCACGAAGGTGCAAACCAGATCGTTCCAGTTGTGTATCTAGCTGGCCAGCAGATGCTCAAGCCACGTCCTCGTCGAGTCGGCGAGGTGTAGCGGCAGGTTGCGGATGATGACCTCGTCGGTGGTGGCTCCGCCCAGCTGGCATGCCAGGCGATAATCGTTGAGCCACAAACGGGGGTCCGTCTCCCCCGTGTACTTGTCGATCGACGTGGGCTAGCGGAAGCGCCGAGGGAAGCTCGCCGTGCGGATCTCCCGGCTGAACACACGGGTTCCCAGGGGCTCCGGCGTCGGCGAGCGGTCCTCTCAGCTGTCATAGCGCCCACCTCGACGTGGGTGGTAGCCTACCGCCGGCCGCCCGCGTCTCCGCGTTGCCCGTCCGCCGGGCATTGATGACATTGCGAGCATCACCGTCTTGGGCCTGCCTGCACGTGTCAAGGATCCGCTCCTTGACCAGCGTGCGCCCTTGGTCGGCGGGGCGGCCCGCCGTGCCGCCCGCGTGCACTGACGCCTCAGGGCCTTGTGCACCCCCGTCGCCCCGCGCGTTCCCCTGCTGGCGGATGCAGGATGCCGAGCTCTCGGCCTGCTACACGACCACTTGCTCGATGAGCGCCTGCGCCTCGTGGTGAAGATTCCGCGCCTCGGGTGTTGAGGGAACGGGCATGGCCCACAGCAGTGTCGCGGCAGCTATGAGCTTCTGGCTCACTCGCGGGGGCGTGCTTGGGTTGTTGATGTTGAAGTCGGTGTTGATGCGCTCGCGGGCTTTCTTGCCCAACTCGCGCGCGCGTTCGCCGCGCGCGGATGCTTCCCCGGCGATGGAGGCTCGAAGCAGCCGCACCGCACGGTACTCTTCCGTGAGTTTGGCCTCGAGTTCGCGCGCTTGGGCCAACTGCACGTTGATGTCGGCGCCCCTCGGCGGTGAGGGGGGAGGTGCGCTCGGCGGTGTTTTAGACCGGCAACCTACTAAGGGGAGTACCCGAAGTAGATGAATATGGCCTCGCCGAGATCGGTAACTCGAAGGAAGAGACACGTGACACACAATTTAGACAGGTTCGGGCCGCGAGGTGCGTAATACCCTACGTCCTGTATGCTGCGTAGCTCTGGATTGATTAGGTGCGATTACAAGATGATGCAATCTTAAGCCGTGAGAGAGAGGGGTCCCTGCCTCGCCTTATATAGTCCGGGAGGCAGGGTTACAAGTCGGTTCAGGGAGAGAGTACAAGTCGAGTACGTCTAGGAGTCCTCTATACAGTGCGGAACATGTACAGCTTCCTAACTGAGTACTTTTCCTCTGTAGTCCTTGTGCTCCACGCCAGCAGGTGTCGTGCAGCGCAAGTCGGGTAGTCCCAGGGGCCCACCGAGTAGTCCGTCCTGGTACCCACTGAGGTAGTGGGCCCAGGAAGGTCCATATGACAAGCCCCCGAGTACTTTGTAGTCGAGAAGGATAGCTTTCGAGTAGCCTTGACGGCCTTAACGAGTAGTCCTCAAGCTGTGGTCAAGGTTTAGCCGCCCTGGATTGCCACACGTTCCTCTCGTTCAGGATCCGCCGGCTAGCCTGGAGGCTAGTCTGCCCGCGCGGCCAAGGAAGCCGCGCAACGTGGCCCGGAAGCGCGTGGCCAAGAAGTTGAAGGTCTCGGAGACCATGTCCCAGGAGGTAGGCCATCTTGAATAGGGTAGTCGAGTACTTATGTCTCGATGTTGTGTGTTGACGACGAAGTTTCCTTGCTTGCAAGAGATGCCGCCTTCCGACCCTGTTGAGCAGGGTGACGAAGGCGTTTGGGACACTGTGGGGGAGCCAGCCGGGGGTAGTCGTAGCCCAGCCCCCACCATAGAAGAGCTCTTGGCGTAGCTGGAGCGCCAGCCCCCTGTTGCTCAGGGGAGCATAGAACCGGCCGCTGCTGCCACTGAAGAGGCAGCGGCTACTGAGGCGCAAGAGGAGGCGCCTGCCGAGGCAGGACTGGTTGACATCGTCAGTATCCTCGGCGCCCCAACCGTAAAGGTGGTCCGATCGAGCTTGTAAGTGTCGATCCTTCCAGAGTAGTGCATTGGATGTGGTAGTCATACTAGGTTGACAACCAGCTTGTATACTCTGCAGGAGATCGACGGACTTGACCTGGGAGGGTGATGAACCCGCCATAGCGGTGGCTGAAGAGGAAGCCGCGCCGCCCGCTGAGGAGTCCGGTCCCGCCCCTCAGGCGGAGTCCGAGGCGCCGGCCGCGGAGGCTACGTTGCCTGAGGCCAGCGTCGTTGAAGGTGAGTACTCTGCTCAGGTGCGAATAATCCCGAAGAGTAGTCGTAGCCGCCAGGGATGACTGATCCAGTTGTCATTTGATGACAGGTGCTGAAGCCGAGGGAAGCAATATCCCGTTGGCGGTGCCCGTCGAAGACGTGATGCCGGAGACTGAGAGAGCTGCTGGAGGAGCCCCCGAGCCGATGGAGGTGGCCGTCGGAAAAGCCACCGCGATGACTGGAGGAGAGGGTGGCGACGCGCTGCCAGAACCCGCTCTGGAGGTAGTCGTGCGCTCGCCGGAGATCCATGACGCGGAGCCAATCTGCTCAGCACCAATGACCGGAGCCGCGACGAGTAGTCATGGCGGGACAGAGTTGTTGGCAGATGATCTAGTCGACCCAGTGACGGTGACTCGTCACCTGGAGGCGGTGCGCCAGGCCGAGCAATGGATGAAGGTGAGTAGTCGACACCTTTGAGTAGTCAATCCTTTAGTGTTGAGTACCCAGTTGATATGTGTTGTCTGTTGCAGGACGTCGCGGAGAGGTCCCGGCAGAAGTCTGAAATGCTTCAAGGGTACGGCGACGCGGTGCTCCGGGCCGAAGCCTTAGAGGAGCAACTCGTGAAGTCCCGGAAGCACGCCGCCGCGATGCAGTCGAAGCTGGACACTGCCTTCGCCCAGTATCACAATGACATCCAAGAGATGTAGGTGGAGAGCGACGATCTGGTGCGGAAGAACAAGTCTCTCCGCAACAAGAATAAAGGTACGCGACCGCCTTGTCGGGTACTTGTCCGTGGTAGCTTGAGGTAGTCTGACCCACTTTGCCTTTGTTGATTGCAGAGCTTGAGACCCGTGTGGATCAGCTGAAGGCTTCAGAGACCGATCTGAAGAACCTCTTCTACCGGGAGCAAGAGGCCCACCAGGTACTGGAGTACGATTATAAGGAGCTTGCATACGAGTGCGACAAGCACATGGAGCTCCGTATTGCATCAGATCGTGACCTTGTCAACTGCTACAAATCCTTGCAGAAGCTGAACGAGGACTGCGAGAAGCTGCGGGCTCAACTCAAGGAACTCGAGGAAGCCGCGCTCCCATCGTGAGGCTACTGGTGCCTCACCCTAGCGGTCCGAAGATAGCTCCACTGGTGGACCGGCTGAAGGAAGCCCCCAACCGCTTGGCGACCTATGTCAAACACTTGGCGAAGTTGATCCCCAACCAGGTTCTGGCCTTCATGAAGTCGTACTTCCCGAAGGCTCCTGTGGACGTAGTCGCCGGCGGGCTAGCAGCCAACTGCACCGACGAGCAATACGCGGAGCTGCTGGAGCAGATGGTGCCCATTGCTGAACAAGTCGCCGAGAAGCTCAATCTCCAGTAGTCCTGTAATGTACATAAACAATTGCAATGAACTTGTTTAAGTATGAATGAAGAGAACTTCCACGAATGAGTACTCGTTATCGCGATCCGTGAGTGCGGAGTGAGGACCAAGAGCGTCCCGGTGGTCGATGGATGACCGCTCCTCAGTGATGAGTGATTGACAACGGGTGTTGGACTGACTCTTGGCTTAGTGCGCGAGTGTAGGGTGCGCGGCCTCGGTTCGTGTTGTTGCGAGGTGAAGAACGGGCGCGAAAGGTCTTCAGCCTTGAGGGGCCTCCGGGAGATGGAGAGACAAGTAGGCTCGGTTCGAGGGACCCGGTGGACAGCGGGACTGGGTGCGGGCCACATGGTGGCGACACAAGCAAGATGAAGTCATGAACAAGCGAGCCGGTGCACGGTGGCGGTCGAGTCAAGTGGTTTGGCGGGAGGCCGGACCGAGCACGCGGGGTTTGGTGGTTTGCCCACAAAACCATCGGAGTACGGTTTCTTGGTTTGGGCCTCAAAATCAAGTCCGAGGGTCCAACACGATGGAGAAGGGATCCGGGCGTGTCGGGAAGCTTCGAAGCGGAGGACACGCAGCAGGATCGCATGGCTTGCGTCCGGAGGACGCGGGGTGCGGCAAAGGCGTGGCCGTCCGATGGCAAGACCCACAAACATTACCTAAATGCCCCTACGTGGGTTGTATCGCCAGTAGTTAAGTTAGGGGTAGTTGAGTCATTTACCACTCCGGCGGGACCTGATATATAAGCCATGAGTGTGTGTGGATGGCTCGCTCTCTCTGCGACTTAGGGTTTCATTTCCTCCCTCCTCTTTCTCATTTTCGTAGCTATTTTTCCTCTATTTTCTCTAGGCTAGCATGAGAGATTCATGAGAGACTTGTTGAGAGGGATGGATGCAAGGGCGGCATGCTAGACCTTGTGAATCTTTCCTGGTTTGTATAGAAGATTCGGAGTTGTGTTTTTCGTGGTCTTTTTGTGCTTGTTTTCGTGCCTTTGTTCTTGGTGCGATTCCGCGGATTTGAGTGGGTTTCTCCCCGGATTTCTTTGAGGGAAACATGGATGGATGTCTCGTGCATCTTTGTGATTGATCTTGTGCCCTCAAACGCCGGGAAACCACTTCGATTCGAGAGTTTTCGTTCGGTGCTCTAGCTTTTGGTAGTGCTCAAAGGATTCGCGATTCCTGGTGATTTAGGGAGTTAGGAGGCAAGATTTTTGGGCTATAGCATCCTTGTGTGACACTTTTCAAGTCCCCAAACCATTGTCTCCACCGCTTCAACCGTTTGGGAAATCCGATGATGATTTGGGGGAGTTGACCTTCAAGGTCGGGCTTTTTCCTGTTCTGTCCGCAAGGGGCGGACGGTCCGCCTGGGGTCGGCGGACGGTCCGCGCGGGTCCTGTTCGTCGGGAGTTCTTCGTGTTCTTTCTCGTCTTGCGTTTCGATCCGCCGTGTTTTTGAGTTTTGGTTGGACGGAGTTTCGGACGGTCCGCAGCAGCGGGCGGACAGTGCGCGGGTGCCTGGCGGACAGTCCGCGTGCTCCCCGCGGACGGTCCGTTATACGGGTGCGTCTCTGTTGGTTCTGTGTGCTTTATCGGACGGTCCGCGGTGTAGGGCCGGACAGTCCGCAGGGTTGGCGCGGACGGTCCGCGGCATCAGGCCGGACGGTCCGCGAGGCCAGTGCGGACGGTCCGCCAGAGCCTGTGAGCTTTGCTTTTTGGTTCGATTCCTCTGTTCCTTTCTCGTGCTTCCGCGTGTGCTTCAAGGAATCGTTCCTAAGGCTAGAGATTGATCCATAAACTTGTTGTCTTGGCGATTGGTGTGTGATTCGATCCATCGCTTGTGTGTGACCGGGATTTGACTAGGACATAGGTCAGGTTCTTTGGGAAGAATTTTTACCGGCTCCTATTCACTCCCCCCTCTCTAGTCGCCATCTGATCCTTCAATTGGTATCAGAGCTTGGTGCCGGATTCTTTGTGACTTTGACAAGTCTTGAATCCAAAGATGGCGTACGTTGAGCGGGGCGGTCTGCCGCACTTCGATGGCAAGGGTTACCACAAGTGGGAAGCTCGTATGATGATCTTTCTTCATGGCAAGTTGTTGGATTTCATTGTGCTTGACAAGACCTATGCTATTCCGGTCAACATCCATACTCTTATGGTGACCGATGCCGGTGCTAAGGCCAAGTATGAGGCTAATGCAAAAGCCGTTGATCACTTGGTCCGGAGCTTGTGTGATCCTGAGTTTGAGCGTGTTCGCCATTTGAATCTTGCTTGGCAAATTTGGGAGAAGTTGTTGGTTGCTCACGGTGGTGATAACCATGTGAAGGCTCGCCTCTTTGTCTCTTACCGGATGCAATATGAGAACTTCACTCCACTTCCCGGTGAGGACATTGATGCGATGTTTCAGAGGTTCACCGCCATCGTGAACAACATGAAAGCTAATGTTGAGGATTTTCCTTACACCGAGCATGATCAGGCTTTGAAGCTCTTGCATGTCTTGGACCCAAATATTTGACTATTGAGTTGGATGACCTTTTCTTCTAAGCTCAAGTCAGCTGAGGTTGACAGGAAGTTGCAATCCAAGCATGAGGGCTCGACTGACCATAGTCTTGCTCTTGTGGGCGGATCAAAGGGCAAATCTAACCCTTCCTGTCGACAGTTTTCCTTGTCTTCTCTTATGTACATTCCAGATGAGGAGTTTGATGTGCTGGGCGAGGAGGAGCTGGCCTTGCTCTCAAGAAGGTTTGATCGACTACACGAGAGTCAGAGGAATGCAAGGCGGAGCTCAGGGACGTGCTATAAGTGTGGCAAGCGTGGCCACTTCATCGCCGAGTGCCCGGAAGCGGAGGAGAACAAGTACAAGATGAACGAGTACAAGGCGCATCCAAGGCGTGAAGACAAGTACTCCTCTAATGGCAAGCACTTCAGCAAATCCAAGAGCAAGGACAAGGACAAGCGGCGACCGAGCAAGAGCGGCTACAAGAAGAACAAGGCAAGAGCGATGGTGGCCGGTGCGAGCAACGTCGACTCAAGCTCAAGCGACGAGCAGTCAAGTTCAAGCAGCGAAGATGAAGACGCCGGGAGGCGCAAGGGCAAGAAGAGTACAAGCCGGAACCTCAGTGGGTTGAGCTGTATGGCGCTTGAAGGCTTTTGTGGCATGGCCCATAGCTCAAGCGAGAAGAAGAGCGAGAAGGAAGACAGCGACTCCGACTCGGAGGATGAGGTAAATCGTGACCCCGACTCTTTGCTTGCTGAGATCGCTAGGTTGAATGGCTTGATTGACAACCGTGATAGTGTGCTAAGAGATGCCAAAAAGATTAGGAAAGATCTTAGGGCTCAACTTGAGAATGCTAGTGAGAAAGTAGGAGAGTTAGAGTCCAAATTGCTTGAATTGAAACTTGAGAATGACTCTTTGAAACTTGCTCCCACTACTCCTGATGATGTTGAATGTCTTGAGTGTGATGCATGGTTGAATGAGATCAAGTTGCTTAATGAGAAGAATGCTTCCACTTTGGCTAAACTAGATGCTCTTAGGACTGAATATGATGAGCTTAAGGCTAGACCCACTTTTCTTGGTGCTTGTAAATCTTGTCCTACTATGCATGCTAAGCTTGTTGATGCTCGTTCTACCATTAGTTCTTTGGAAGCATCTTTGAAATCTCCTGTTGCAAATGCATGCTCTAGCTGTGATGAAGTTACTTTGCGCAATCTTGAACTTACTTCCCATTTGGATGTCATCTATGAGGAGAATGACTATTTGAGGAAAGTGTTGGGTTGGTTGTACGGGCGGGAACCTCAATTGAAAATCATGATTGAGGAGTTCAAGAGAGCGGCGATGGTCGTGGTTTGGGGTTTGAGAAGTTGGGTGAGAAAGTGGGAGAGAACGAAAGTGGGGAGAGTGTGTATGAGAAGTGTGTTGAGTCTAACCCCGAGTTTGAGGTGATCGGAGACATCCAAGTCCCACTTCCAAAAGCACCCAAGAACTCCTTCACACCAAAGCCCAACCACCTTTGCAACAAGCTTGACACAACCCAAGATCCACCCAAATTCCCACCTAAGACAAATGACTTCCAGAAACCGGTGAGGTTTGTGAGTGAGAAGGGTGAGAAGCCTAGAGAGAAGCCAGAGCCAAAACCAAAACCCATCCCCTTCAGGTGTGAGTATTGTGGCAAGGAGAGGCATCTTGCAGAGTTTTGCTACAAGAGGAAGAGGGATGAGATACTTGCTAGGGAGCAAGCAAACCAGGACAGGTATCGCCAATCTCATGGTATTCCTGAGCCTAGAGTGCCACTTCCACGGGGTGTGGGAAGTGTGAAGAGTGTTGGTAGAGTTGGAGCTCAGGGTGGTAGGTTTGTGAGGAGAGATGATGGTGTGCGTGCTGGTGAGAGGTTTGGTCGGGCTCGTGGTGGTTTTGCTGGACGTCCCCCCACTCGTCCTCAATACGGTTTTAGGGGAGATGATCGTAGCTTTGGGTTCCATAGGAACTACGGACCACGTTTTCCCCCTCGTGATGCTCGTACTCCTCCCATGGGACATGGGAAGTTTGGTGGCAAGGGAATGGTGTTTGCTAACCCCTCTTTTGAGCAGATGGCTCGACACTGGTTTAACTTTCTTTGTGCTAACCCCAGTGTTGAGTCGCTAGCTCATTCTCGTTCTTGTTTCTGACTGCAGGCAGGAGGCTTGGAGGACATTTGGTTGATCGACTCCGGGTGTTCTCAACACATGACCGGAGATAAGAAGTGGTTCTCCAGCCTCACCCCAGTGAAGGAAAAGATGTACATCACATTTGGGGACAATGGACGAGGAAGGGTGATTTCTCAGGGTGTTGTGCATGTGAGTGACAAGGTAACGTTGAAGAGAGTGGCTCTTGTGAAGTCTTTGGGTTTCAATTTGCTTTTGGTTTCTCAGTTGCTTGATGAGGGTTTTGAGGTGCGTTTCAAGTCTGGTGAGTCTCGTTTGCTGGATTCTCGAGGTGATCTTGTCTGTATGATCATTCCCAAGGGTCAGATTTTCAGGGCTGATTTCTCTCGTTCTTTGGGTCCTGCTCGCTGTTTGATGGCTGGTCCTTCTTCTGATTTGTGGAAATGGCGTAGGCGGTTGGGACACTTGAGCTTTGATTTGGTTTCCCGCTTGAGTGGTCTTGACCTTGTCCGAGGATTACCGAGGTTGAAGCTTGAGAAGGATTTGGTTTATGCTCCGTGCAGGCATGGCAAGATGGTAGCCACTTCCCATCCACCCCTGACTGATGTCATGACTGAGCGTCCGACAGAGCTGTTGCACATGGACCTTGTTGGGCCAGCTCGAGTTCGCTCGGTGGGTGGGAAGTGGTATGTCCTTGTTGTGGTGGACGATTACTCTCGCTATGCCTGGGTGTTTTTCTTGGAGGATAAGAGTGAGACATTTGGCTTTGTTCGAGATCTGATCGTGAGGTTGAAAAACGAGAGGCATGGGAATGCTATTCGAGCTATCCGCAGTGATAATGGCTCTGAGTTCAAGAACTCTCGTTTTGATGCCTTTTGTCGTGATCTAGTTCTTGAACATCAGTATTCGACCCCTTATGTGCCCTCTCAAAATGGAGTCGTGGAAAGGAAAAATCGGACTCTTTGTGAGATGGCTAGGACGATGCTCGATGAGCACAGGACTCCTAGGAGGTATTGGGCTGAGGCGGTCAATACGGCTTGTCATGTCTCTAACAGGATTTTATGGCGAGCTTTCAAGAAGAAGACCTGTTATGAGCTGATGCATGGTCGGGCACCCAAGGTGAGTCATTTCCGAGTCTTTGGCTGCAAGTGCTTTATTCTTAAGAAGGGAAAACTCGACAAGTTTGAGGCTAGGTCTAGTGATGGTATTTTCTTTGGCTATGCTAACCATTCTAGAGCCTATAGGGTGCTTAATCTTGAGACTAACAAAATCATGGAGACTTGCGAGGTAACCTTCGACGAGACAATGCCATGTACCTCTCTTGGCTTTGAATGTGCAGGTGATGAAGAGATGGCCGAGGAACTCTTTGAAGAGGAGAAGGATGAAGCTGGAGATGATGATGGAGAGAACCATGCGCCTGAAGCTGAGTGTGTACCCACTACTTCCCCTATGACCACTACGGAGCGTGGACCGTCTACTTCATGGACAACGACGGTGCGACAAGAGGACCAGGCGAGAGAAGCTGAAATTGAGGGGGAGGTAGTCTCGAGGCGTGAGGCTCCCCGGCGGATTCAAGAAGTGCATCCCCTGTCGAAGATCATTGGGAACATCGACGAACGCACTACACGGTCAAGGTCCAGGAATTCCTCTCATTTTGCTCATGCTTGCTTTTGTTGCCACCTTTGAGCCCAAGGACATTGGACATGCTTTATCCGATGCAAACCGGGTCAATTCTATGCATGAGGAGTTGGAAAACTTTGAGAGGAACCAGGTGTGGGAGTTAGTTGAACCACCTCCAAATTGCCATCCCATAGGAACCAAGTGGGTTTGGAAGAACAAAGAGGGAGAGAATGGGATGGTTGTGAGGAACAAGTCCAGACTTGTTGCTCAGGGGTTTAGTCAGAAGGAGGGGATCGACTTTGAGGAGACCTTTGCTCCTTTGGCTCGTCTTGAGGCAATTCAGATCCTTCTAGCCTTTGTCGTGGCTAAAGGGTTCAAGTTGTTTCAGATGGACGTGAAGAGTGCTTTTCTGAATGGGGTCATAGAGGAGGAGGTGTATGTGAAGCAGCCACCTGGGTTTTGAGAGCGAGTTGTACCCACACAGGGTGTACAGGTTGAAAAGGGCTCTGTATGGGTTGAAACAGGCGCCCCGTGCTTGGTATGGGAGATTGAGAGGTTTTCTGTTGAGCAGAGGGTTTGTGATGGGTACCGTGGATAGGACCCTGTTTCTCCTCAAGCATGGAAATGACTTGTTGATTGTGCAGATATACGCGGATGATATTGTCTTTGGTGGCTCGTCACATAACCTTGTTGCCAAGTTTGCAGATGAGATGAGCAGGGAGTTCGAGATGAGCATGATGGGCGAGTTGCAGTATTTTCTCGGGCTGCAGATCAAGCAAGTGAAGGATGGTACATTCGTGCACCAGACCAAGTACACGAAAGACATGCTGAGGAAGTTCCAGATGCAAGATGTGAAGCCGATGTCGACTCCCATGGGGAGTACGGCCACTTTGGATGCAGACGAGGAAGGAGAACCAGTGGACCAGCGGGAGTACAGGAGCATGATCGGCTCCGTCCTCTACTTGACGGCGACGAGGCCAGACATACAGTTCAGTGTGTGTCTGTGCGCTCGTTTTCAGGCTTCGCCGAGGACATCACATCGACAGGCCGTCAAGAGGATTTTCAGGTACCTACAGTCTGCCCCTGGTCTTGGCCTTTGGTATTCTTCCTCCTCGACTCTTTCTCTTCATGGTTTTTCCGATGTGGATTTTGCTGGTTGTCGAGTCGAGAGGAAGTCTACTTCTGGTACTTGCCAGTTTCTTGGTTCTTCGTTGGTTTTATGGTCTTCCCGCAAGCAGTCTAGTGTTGCTCAGTCTACCACCGAAGCGGAGTATGTTACTGCCGCGAGTTGTTGTTCCCAGCTGTTGTGGATTTCATACACTTTGAGCGATTTTGGTGAGGAGTGCACCCAGATCCCACTTCTTTGTGATAGCACTAGTGCCATAAGCGTAGCCAAAAACCCTGTGCTTCACTCCAGAACCAAACACATAGAAGTGAGGTATCATTTCTTGAGGGGCAATGTGGAAAAAGGGACCATTGTGTTGAGCCATGTCCCTACCCAAGATCAGCTAGCCGACATCTTTACAAAGCCTCTCGACCAAGCTACTTTTGTGCGCTTGCGGGGGGAACTTGGGGTTTGTTGCCCTTTCTAGTTGATTCTTGGGGGATTACCTTTTTGTATCATATGTATCATACCATGTTTACTTTGATGTATATACATGCTTTGCTTGATGTATAAACCATGGTAGGATAGCCATCTTGTCATATATCATGTTACATTTGTATCATATTGCATTAATGAGCTTCTTTCATATGCCTTATTTAAGTCTCTTTGGCTATTTGTGAGATTTTGATCATATGTGTGGAGAAATGGTGATGTGAGGCTACGCTCTTGAAATATTTGAGATATATGTGTGGTGAGATAGCCCTTTTTGAAATAAATGCTAATCTTGACTAATTTTTGGTGAAAGGTGCTCCACTCATGTGTAGTAGTGTATCCATGTCACGTTTTGGTCTAAATGTGCTTTCTATGCTTAGATTGTCCCTGGATGCCTTTTTCTTGCATTTGGGCCAAAGGCCGAATATCATTGTGAATGTTTAGCCTATGTTGCATTCATGGGGGGGCATAAGCTTCTTTTTGCCGCAAAGGCACTTCATGTACCATGAAATGAATTAATATTGAAAAGAAGTGTGTATGCTTGAAAAATGCTCCATCCATCATGTCTATAATTAAATGTCTTATCTTTCACATATGGGTGCAAAACATGTTGCATGATGTTCACCAGTGGAGAAGTCTCCCCGAAGTGGACACATGGCTCATGAGCTTTGACATGACATGCTTTGCTTTATGGGTGTTTACAATGATCTTTTGCTGAGAATTTGATATCCTTGTATGATCTCTGAACGGTATGCATGTTTGTGGCTCAAGTGTGACATGGATAGGCTTTTACATGTGAAGCGAGCCTTCTTTTGGTAAAACTGTTTAAATCTGAAGATTTTGCTTTGTCACTGCCTGTTTTTTCATATATTACTTGTGGCATTGCTTTGACTATGCTATGATTCATAGGTGTGATCTTTGTCTCATTTCTAGCCTTTGACACTAGATTTGGCCTATTTGAGAAGCTCATGTAGATGTTTATATGCTTTGTTTTGCATTTCTGCATTTTCACCTTGATTCATACATTGTCAACAAGAGGGAGAAGAGGTGAGCTTAATGAAAATTCAGAATAGGTGAGCTAAAGTTTGGAGGTTTGCATCCACATGTTCAGGGGGAGCTTTCTTGATGTTTTCAGTGTGGAGTTTGTGCTTTGCTTGGCTTATGACCTTTCTTTGCCTTTCTTTGGTTTTGGTCATGAGTTAAGCTTCTTTGTTTTTTCTTTCTTCTTCCTTTCTTTCTTTCTCTGAATTTCATTTCGCGTTGAGTGTTGTCAATGCACTCATCAAGGGGGAGATTGAGGACCAGGAGCGTCCCGGTGGTCGATGGATGACCGCTCCTCAGTGATGAGTGATTGACAACGGGTGTTGGGCCGACTCTTGGCTTAGTGCGCGAGTGTAGGCCGCGGCACGGTTCGTGTTGTTGCGGGTGAAGAACGGGCGCGAAAGGTCTTCGACCTTGAGGGGCCTCCGGAGATGGAGAGACAAGTAGGCTCGGTTGGAGGGACCCGGTGGACAGCGGGACTGGGTGCGGGCCACATGGTGGCGACACAAGCAAGACGAAGTCATGAACAAGCGAGCCGGTGCACGGTGGCGGTTGAGTCAAGTGGTTTGGCGGGAGGCCGGACCGAGCACGCGGGGTTTGGTGGTTTGCCCACAAAACCATCGGAGGACGGTTTCTTGGTTTGGGCCTCAAAACCAAGTCCGAGGGCCCAACACGACGGAGAAGGGATCCGGGCGTGTCGGGAAGCTTCGAAGCGGAGGACACGCGGCAGGATCGCATGGCTTGCGTCAGGAGGACGCGGGGTGCGGCAAAGGCGTGGCCGTCCGATGGCAAGACCCACAAACATTACCTAAATGCCCCTACGTGGGTTGTATCGTTAGTAGTTAAGTTAGGGGTAGTCGAGTCATTTACCACTCCGGCGGGACCTGATATATAAGCCATGAGTGTGTGTGGATGGCTCGCTCTCTCTGCGACTTAGGGTTTCATTTCCTCCCTCCTCTTTCTCATTTTCGTAGCTATTTTTCCTCTGTTTTCTCTAGGCTAGCATGAGAGCTTCATGAGAGACTTGTTGAGAGGGATGGATGCAAGGGCGGCATGCTAGACCTTGTGAATCTTTCCTGGTTTGTATAGAAGATTCGGAGTTGTGTTTTTCGTGGTCTTTTTGTGCTTGTTTTCGTGCCTTTGTTCTTGGTGCGATTCCGCGGATTTGAGTGGGTTTCTCCCCGGATTTCTTTGAGGGAAACATGGATGGATGTCTCGTGCATCTTTGTGATTGATCTTGTGCCCTCAAACGCCGGGAAACCACTTCGATTCGAGAGTTTTCGTTCGGTGCTCTAGCTTTTGGTAGTGCTCAAAGGATTCGCGATTCCCGGTGATTTAGGGAGTTAGGAGGCAAGATTTTTGGGCTATAGCATCCTTGTGTGACGCTTTTCAAGTCCCCAAACCCTTGTCTCCACAGCTTCAACCGTTTGGGAAATCCGATGATGATTTGGGGGAGTTGACCTTCGAGGTCGGGCTTTTTCCTGTTCTATCCGCAAGGGGCGGACGGTCCGCCTGGGGTCGGCGGACGGTCCGCGCGGGTCCTGTTCATCGGGAGTTCTTCGTGTTCTTGCTCATCTTGCGTTTTGATCCGCTGTGTTTTTGAGTTTTGGTTGGACGGAGTTTCGGACGTTCCGCAGCAGCGGGCGGATGGTCTGCGGTGCCTGGGGGACAGTCCACGTGCTCCCTGCGGACGGTCCGTTATACGGGTGCGTCTCTGTTGGTTCTGTGTGCTTTATCGGACGGTCCGCGGCGTAGGAGTCGTGGTAGCGTCGGATACCCTCTAGGTACCTTGCTGATTGGACGAGGGCGGCACAGCGAGCTTCTTCGAGTCAGTCGATGTCAACTCGCCTGCTGTCTTCAGAGACGCCTTCGTCGTAGTGCTCCACTGTTGGTGAATCCCACATGACATCAGCAGGGAGGATTGCTTCGAAGTCGTAGACCAGGAAGTATGGAGACTGTCCCGTTGGCTTGGAGGGTCGAGTACGTAGCCCCCAGAGAGCATTGGGTAGTTCCTTGATCCACTTGCCTCCTTTGGTGTTTGCAGCGTCGTGTAGCCGCTTTTTGAGAGCGTCGAGCACCATCCCATTGGCGCGCTCGACTTGTCCATTGGCCCGAGGATGGGCAACTGAGACATATCGGACGTCGATCCCGCTGTTCTCGCAGTACTCCCAGAACTGGTGGTTGTTGAAGTTGGAGCCCAGGTCTGTGATGATGCGATGGGGTAGTCCGTAGCGATGTACGAGTTCATCCAGGAAGTCGAGTACTCTGTCAGCCTTGGGGCATGTAACCGGCTTGACCTCGATCCACTTGGTGAACTTGTCGATGGCCACCAGTACTCTGTTGAATCCACCTGGCGCAGTTGGAAGTGGCCCAATCATGTCGAGCCCCCAGCAGGCGAAAGGCCAGGTTGGCGGTATGGTGACTAGCTTGTAGGCTGGGACGTGTTGCTGCTTGGCGAAGTATTGGCACCCTTGGCACCTTCTGACGAGTTCTTCGGCGTCGCCCAGAGCTGTGGGCCAGTAGAAAGCTCGTCGGAAGGCCTTGCTGACCAGCGTGCGAGAGGACGCGTGGTTGCCGCAGACGCCTTTGTGGATCTCCTCCAAGATGTCTTTGCCTTCTTGTCTGGGAACGCACTTCATGAGTACTCCTGAAGATGTGCCCCGCCTGTAGAGCTTGTCTCCGATGAGGACGTAGGACTTGGCACGGCGAATGAGCTGCTCGGCCAAGTTCTTGTCCGAGGGAACCTTCTGCTCGCTGAGGTAGTCGATGAAGGGCTACCTCCAGTCCACGTCGATCATCCTGACCTCCTAGCCAGCCGGGGGATGCGTTGGGACAGTGGTCGGTGGCGCCCGCTCCAGGATGGATGGCGCGTGAAGCTCATGGACGAAGACACCCGCTGGTACTTGAGCGCGAGTAGAACCGAGCTTCGACAAGACGTTCGCTGCAACGTTGTTGTCGCGGACGACGTGGTGGAACTCGAGACCATAGAATTTGTTCTCGAGCTTGCGGACTTCTAGGCAGTAGGTGTCCATGTTCTCCTTGTTGCGGTCCCAGGACTTGTTGACTTGGTTGATGACCACTGCGGAGTCACCGTAGACTAGTAGCCGCTTGATGCCAGTGAAACCGCGAGGCGGAGCCCATGTAGCAGAGCTTCGTACTCGGCTTCGTTGTTTGAGACCATCCAGAAGATCTGCAGGACGTACTTGAGTTGTTCGCCCGTGGGAGAGATCAGGAGTACTCCTGCACCTGCGCCCTCGAGGTTGAGTGAGCCGTCGAAGTACATCACCCAGTGCTCTGGGCGCTCGGTTGGAGTAGGTAGCTGATTCTCCCACCACTCCGCCATGAAGTCGACTAGCGCCTGCGACTTGATGGCTGTGTGTGGCTTGAAGTCGATGTTGAGGGCGCCGAGTTCAACTGCCCACTTAGAGATTCTTCCAGTAGCATCTTGGTTCCGCAGGATGTCGCCGAGCGGGTAGTCGATGACGACGGAGATCGAGTACTCCTGGAAGTAGTGTTGTAGCTTCCGCGAGGTGACAAGCACTGCGTACAAGAGCTTCTGAACTGGCTGGTAGCGTGCCTTGGATTCTGACAGGACCTCGCTGACGAAGTAGACTGGTCACTGGACTGGGTAGGCGTGGCCATCTTCCTACCGCTCGACGACGATGGCAGTACTGACCACGTGAGTAGTCGCAGCGAGGTAGAGCAGTAGTTGCTCGCCTTTGCGAGGAGCCATGAGGACTGGTGGCTTCGATAGGAAGTCCTTGAGTTGGGCAAGGGCTTGGTCCGCCTCTGGAGTCCACACGAACTTCTCTTGGTGCTTGAGTAGTTTGAAGAAGGGGAGGCCCCGTTCTCCAAGCTTCGAGATAAATCTGTTCAAGGCCGCCATGCACCCGGTCAGCTTCTGGACGTCTTTGATGCACGTGGGAGCTTTCATGCTGGTGATGGCAGAGATCTTCTCGGGATTGGCTTCGATGCCGCGATGGCTGATGATGAAGCCGAGTAGTTTGCCCGAAGGTACGCCGAAGACGCACTTGTTCGGGTTGAGCTTCCAGCGGTACTCGCGCAGGGATGCGAAAGTCTCTTCAAGATCGTCGATGAGCGTGCTGGAGTTTCTGATCTTGACGACCACGTCATCCACGTAGGCTTCGACGTTCTTGTTGAGTTGCCTCTTGAAGCAAGCCTGGATAGCTCGTTGGTATGTAGCGCCGTCGTTCTTCAACCCGAAGGACATGGTCGTGTAGCAGTACGCGCCAAATGGGGTGATGAACGCAGTCTTCTCCTGGTCTTCTTCCTTGATCACGTTCTGGTGGTACCCGGAGTAGAAGTCGAGGAAGCAGAGCAGGTCATAGCCCGCCGTGGAATCGATCACTTGGTCAATCCGCGACAACCCGAAGGGGTCCTTGGGGCAATGCTTGTTGAGGTCGGTGTAGTCGACGCACATCCTCCACTCGTTCGAGTTCTTCTTGCGGACGAGGACGGGGTTGGCGAGCCACTCAGGATGGAAGACTTCTTTGATGAAGCCAGCCGCGAGTAGTTTGGCGAGTTCCTTCTTGATGGCGTCCCGTCTGTCGTCGGCGAAGCGGCGGAGGTGTTGTCGCTTCGGGGTAGCTTTAGGATCGACATTGAGGGAATGCTCAATCAACTCCCTGGGCACCCCTGGCATGTCCGCTGGCTTCCACGCGAAGATGTTGCGATTAGCCCGGAGGAAGTTGATGAGCGCGTCTTCCTATTTGGGGTCGAGACCCGCCCCGATGGTGGTGGTCTTGCTGTTGTTGCCTGTCCCGAGGTCGATTGTCTTGACCAGAACCTCCTCAGCTGGCTGAGGTTTGTTATCTTTGTCCGACTTCTCAGGGATGTCGAGTTCACTTGGGGCAAGCTTCTTCAACGCAGCGTAGATCTCCATCATTGCATTGGGCACTTGGTTTGTGGAGGCGATCTCCACAGCTTCCGTGTCGCAGTCGTGCGAGATCTTCAAGTCCCCTTGCAGTGAGAGTACACCTGCTGGACTTGGCATCTTGAGTACCAAGTAGGTGTAGTGGGGTACCACCATGAACTTGGCGATAGCCGGTCTGCCGAGGATGGCATGGTAGGTGTCACACCCGATTTTACAAGGAAAACCGAATGCATCTCACGTGTGCGCCAGGATCATTTTACACACACATGATTGTCAAAACGAGTGTAATACCATTGCAGTAATAAATCGTTCAAGAGTTAAACTAGTACGATATTCATTATTACATCCAGAGAGGTGGACTCGAAGGTCCGAACACAACGATAACTAAGCAACGAGCAGCTTCATCTTTGACTTCCACAGGCATGATGACTGGGGGATCCGCATGCCCTAGAACTCCTCGTAGTCACTCCAGTACTCGTCCTCGCCTCCAACGTTCTCCTCTGAACAGCGGTAAGCAAGGGTGAGCACACTTATGGTTGGTGCTCAGCAAGTGGGGGAAACAATGCAAGGCTATCAAGGATAGGCTATGGTTCACAGCGGTAAGCATTTTATAAGTTGGTCAAGTTTTATTAGCAAGCACCTAATTACTAGGTGTAAGTGTATACCAACCCACTTATCCTTAAAAGAAACCTCAAACCAAACCACAAACCCATGATTTGCATTAATCTTCAAGTTTATTAATCATGTGAGGGTCCAAGCCGCTCATGACCGTGAGCACGGCTGATCGATCAGTTTTCACTCTGCAGAGGTTGTACACTTTACCCACAGTTCGTGTTCCCCATCTTGCCCGGGTTAGCTAGACCCTTAAACACTTCCAAGGTGAGTGGCTAGGGGTCCACTACGAAGCCTTTACAAAGGAAAGAAGAGAAACCAACGGCTCGCAACGATTCTGACCTAGGGCGGACCATAACCCTCCCTAGTGGTCAGCACCTTAGCCAAGGCTGCTACCCCAAAAGAACCGGGCTATACCCCTGCAACCCCGAGCCCCCTGTGCCCCTCTCGGAAAAGAGCTATCAGCTAACCCACTCTCCTAATTACTTGGCTAAGACGGAGCCATGTGGACTGTGGTTGTACTGTTGTCTTGGGTGGTTCTCCATGTTCCGATTATAAATCAAGTTATCTTGTTTTAAGCACAAACACATTGTATAAACAAAACTGAGATATATAACATAAACAAAGCATAACCAAACTCATGTAAAGCAAACTAAGCATTTATCTACCCCAAGCATTTGTTAAACAGGGTTGATCAAGGTAATGAGGTAAAATGTCTAGTCAAGTCCTTAACTAGGTGTTTGCCCATCAGGTTTATGCATAGCAACAGGAATAGTAAACTTTGTTTATCATGCAGTGACATAGGTTCAAAAAGATAATGCAGGGGGGAAAAGCCACTTGCCTTCCTCTACAAGCTGAGTGAAATCTTCCTCGAAAACAGGCTCTTCCTGATCACCTCCGACAGGGAGCTCAGACGAAATAGGCACGATATCTACGAGTCAAACATGAACAACAAACAATAAATAAACAGTACACCAAACAGTAACAAAGCTGGTAAATTTGCTGTTTAAAAGATTCTACTCGTCGAGACGATCATTTCGGTATATAGAACGCTAAAAACGGAGTTAAAATGAGAAAGATATGATTAAAACAAGTTACAGGGACCTATCTGCAAGAAAACTAAGTTTACAGGGCTTGTTATAAATAAAATCAGGGCTAAAACATAATTATAAAATAAAACAGAGGGGTTTATATGCTAAAAGGATGAAAAGGACCTCTATTTAAAAGAATCTAGGTTGGCCAGGGGCTAAAACATAAAAATCAGGACCTATCCGTAAGAGTTCTCAAAGGTGGAAGGACCGACATGTGAATTTAAAATCTTCCAGGGACTCTTAATCAAAACGGCCAGCCCAGCACCGTGGATCTCAGATCCAACGGCCACGGACTCGCGCGGGCGCGGTGGACCGCGCCGTGCACCCGGTGCACGGGTCCACGGTGGACCGCCCCGTTTAAATAGAAGGGGTACGTGATCAGGGCCGCACGTGCGAGATCCGACGGCCCTGGACGTGTGCACGCGATGGGCGGCGGCGGCGTCGGCGGAGAGCGGCGGCGTGCGGCGGGAGCTCGCCGGCGTTGGCCCCGCACGACGCTCCCGGCCACCTCTCCGACCACGGGCTAGTGCAAAGTGACGCGGGGACGCTTGCGCACGTGTTCGTGGGGTCTATGGGGGCTATCGTGCCTCGCGGCGGCCGGCACCGGAAGGGGGTGGAGCGGCCGCTCCGGCGAGCTCGCGGGGACGCTGCTGTGCGTGAAAGGAAGGGAAATTGGGCGGAGGTTAATGCTCACAGTTCAACAGTGAAGCGGGCGAGCTCGAAGACGAAGAGGACTCAACAGCGGCGGGGCTTGGCAACGGCGGCAGGACGGGCGGCGCTCCGGCGTGGACGAGGCGCGGCACCCACGGGCTCCGAGGATGCGAACCTACAGCCAATTGAGCTTGATGAGCCCCTGGTGAACCCAAAGAGAAGTGAAGGGAGGCGGCGGAGGTGGTCCTTCACCGACGGCGACGCTTGCACGGCGGCGGCGGGGACCCGAGGCGGCGGCGCTGGGGAATTGAGCTCGAGCAAGCGAGTAGGTGTGTTGGGAAGGAAAAGGGAGGTGCAGGCGATCGAGTGCGAGCTTAAATAGGGGCGCAGGGAGGAAGGCGAAGCGGAAGGGGACGGGGCGGCCGGCGGGCTTGCCATTGATGGCCGGCGGTCTGTCCGAGTGTAAAGAGGGCAAGGAGAAAAGGGGAAACGACCGGGGATTGGAGTGGGCGATTACTTGCCTTAATTGGCGAGCTCGCTGGGGAGAAAAAGGAAGGGGAGAAGGCGGGGCGCGGCAGGATCCGCGCGGCTGCGGCGGCGGGCCAGCGAGGCAGGGGAAGAAGAAAAGGAAGGGGGAGATGGAGAGGCTGACAAGTGGGGCCCGGGTGTCAGCGACAGCAAAAGAAAATAAAAAGAGAGAGAGAGAGGCGGGCCGGCGCGGGGAGGGTTAGATGGGCCGCTGGGCCGTTTGGGCCGAAAGGTAAGGAGGTAAGGTTTTGTTTTTTTCTTTTCTTTTTCAAACTTCTTTTTAAAACCACCTTTCTTTTGAAATTCAAATCAAAACTCTTTCAAACCTTTTCTCAAAAATTTATAAACTTTTTAGAAACCACACAAGCAACCAAAAACCATGCAAGCCAACTGATGATGCACAATCACTTGTTGTCTCTAAGTTTATTAAATTATGTTTAATATTTTAGAGCTCAATTTAAATAGCAATTTAAATTCTTTAAATCCTTAAGTCTAATTTAAGTTGCTAAGTGATTTTGGTGATGGAATTTTAGGGTGTCACAGTAGGACGTCTCGAAGTCTGTGACTTCGAACTTGATGTACTCGGTACGGTAGTTGTCCCGAGATTCCCCGAAGGTAACTGGCAGGACCACTGAGCCCAGTGGGATAGCCGCGTTCCCGGGGACGATGCCGTAGAAGGGCGAGGTGCTCTTGGTGATCATGTGGGTGATGTCGAGCTTTATCTTCTTCAAGGTCTTGGTGAAAAGGACGTTGAGCCCGCTTCCACCGTCGATGAGTACCTTGTTGAGCCTGGAGCCCGCGACCACCGGCTTCAGGACGAGAGGGAACCACCCTGGTTCGAAGAAGCTAGTCCATTGATTCGCGCGGGAGAAGGTAATGGGTACCTCTAACCACCTGAGAGGGGTCGGGACCGCTGGTTCAATGCTCATGACTTCTCGATGGGTAGCCTTTTGTTCCCGTCTGCTGGGTAGTCCGCCGAAGAGGACGTTCACCGTCTTGTCGGGTTCCTGGAACTCGCCATTGCCTTCGTCGTTCTTCTTCTTTCCTTTTTTGTCATGAGGGTGCCGTGGCTCTGGAGTGTCCTTGAGTGCTCGCCTGAGTTGGTAGCACTGCTCGGTGGTGTGGTTGCCGTCCAGATGCCATGGGCACTTCTCCTTCAGCAAGTCTTTTGTAACACCCTAATTCTATTAAAAACTTGGCTTTATTAAAATTTGATAGCAACCATTTAATTGCTTAAGGAGTATAAGGTTGTTTTATTTAATTTTAGGCATTTAACACTTTTCTAAAATAACTTTAATGAAATATAGGATTTGTTTGTGGCATACATGCTGGAGCATTTTTTTTTGGTTGCCTAGAATTCAAATTCAAAATTTGAATTCCCTTTTTTGGGGCATTTTCCTAAATCCCTAAAACCCTAAACCTTTTCTCCTTTTTCCCCTTCCCCATTTAGCCCAGCCCAGCAGCTACAGCACCAGCCCTTTTCTTTTTTTAGCCGGCCCGCCTAGCTTCCAGGCCGCCGCTGCCTTAGCCCGCGCACGCCGGCCTTCCGGCCCAACAGCCGCGCGCGCGCCCCGGCTAGCCGCGCCGGCCCCCGCTTCCCCGCCTCCGCCGCGCTCTCGGGCCGACGGGCGGGCCCCGCCCTGTCATCCCCGCCGCTCGCGCGTCCCCGCGCCGGGACTCGGCCTCGCCCCGCGCCGCCCGAGTCCGACCCGCGCACGACGCCCGCGCGTAGGCGCGCACGCCAAGACCGGGCCCTCGGGCGCCTTTATAAGGCGGCCCGCCGCCCCCCGGACGCCCCAACCCGAGCCGCCCTAGCCCTCGCACGCGCCCCGCCCGGAACCCTAGCCGCGCCGCCGTGTGAGCTCGCCGCCGCCCCCGCGGGAATCCCGCCGCCGTCGGCGCTCCGCCGCCAAGGAGTCGCCCGGGGGTTGCGCAAGGAGGTGAGAAGCACCCCCGTGCCGCACGTCGCCATCCCCGAGCCCCTCTTCGCCCTAGCGCCGTCGCCGGAGCCCGTGTCCCGCGCCGCCGCGCCGGCCGCCCGCTCCGCCGCGCTATCGCCCGAGCCGCCGCCCCCAGCCGCTCGCGGTCTCGCGCGTGTTGTGTAGATGCCTTCCACGGTTCGAATCGTGGCCGGAAACCCCAAGCCCGGTCCCCGCCGCGAGCCCCGCCGCCGCCCGCCGCTCGCCGCCGCCGGCCCTCGCGCGCGCGCCGCCCCCGCCGCTCGCGCTTCACCGTGGCCGTTAGATCTAGATCTAACGCGCCGGATCTAAGCCACCGCACCGCTTCGCCCGCGCGCGTCCTCAGCCGTCAGATCTAGATCCAACGGATCTAGATCGGGTCAACCCGGTCGACCGAGTCAAACCCACCGCCGCCCACGGCGTTTTTGCGAAAAAGCCCCCGGATTTTCTTTATTTACAAAAATACCCTTCCACCGTATAAGATTTCTTACAGTTTAGTCCTTTTTCTTTATTTTAGCCCGAAACCTTTTCAAATCTTCGCAGATTAGTCCCTGAAACTTCCCGAGCCCATAACTTGGTCGTTTTAGCTCCAATTTTAGCGTTCTTTATGTCCACGCGTTCGTCTCGAAGCGTAGATTAGTCTTATGCTACTGTTTAGATCTGTTTGATCTGTTTGGTGACTGTTTCTTATTTATTTCTATTGTATGCTTGTATGTGATGATTGTGGACCTTAGAGAGCGATTCGTTCGAGGGATTTGAAGATCCGGTCGTGCAAGAGTTTGAGCAGCAAGGCTTTGTTGAAGGCAAGTATTCCTTGATGCATGCCCGCTTGTCCTACATAACATGCATTTAAATTCACTGTTTTTACCTTTTGCTTGCATTAATTTGATGGGAACCTATTAAGGATCATGCCTAGCTTTTGACTACCTCTACCTTGATGCCGGGAATTAAATTAATCTTGTGGTAGTTATTGCTTAGCATGCTCAACTGGGTGTTGGTATTAATCTACTTGGTTACCTTTTTTGTTATTTCATGTTCCGTTTATGATCTTTTATCTTTACAAGACCACCTTTAATGTGTAATCGGAACATGGAGAACCACCTAGGAAAACAGTACAACCACAAGAACTAATGGGCAATGGTCTTGGCTGAATAATTAGGAACTTTAGCTTGGGATGGTCTTACCTGATAAGGACAAGGGATCGGCGGTGCTTGTGGGGTATGGACTCGCTCTAGCGAGGGGGTTGGGTGAGTTATTCTTTTACGGTGGGGTATCGACCTGCTAGGGGACTTTATACCTTGCTAACTGATCCGGACCTTGTGGGTCATAACTTGCTAGGGAACCTTTGTAAAGGCCATGTAGCGTCCCTATGCAATCACACCTCGGAAGTGTGGTATGGTGTCTTGCAAACACCGCATGGTTGGGTCCAAAGTTCTTCGGAGCTTTTACGCTACTTGTGGGTAAAGATGTACAACCTCTGCAGAGTGTTAAACTAATCAATTAGCCGTGCTCACGGTCAAGAGCGGCCTGGACACTCACATGATTAAGTTATGGAACTTTAATGTTTAAATTGTGGGTTATTTCTTTATTTATGATGCTTATATCTTATGTAATTGGGTTGGTATGAACTTACACCTTTAGTAATCAGGTTGCTAATAAAACTTGACCAACTAAAATGCTAAAGTGCTTGAACCTTAGCCATCCACCATATGGCCTTGCATGTTATGTTGTTTCCCCTTGCTGAGTACGATATGTGCTCACGCTTGTTTATTCTCTTGCATCTACAATACCGGATTCTTTGCTCGGTACCGGGAGAACTTTGAAGATAATCCGGAAGATTTCCAGGAGTTCTAGGTGTGCGTAGTCTTCGATCGACCGCTGTGGAGGCATTTTGTCCGCTGCGAGAACTCGTTTGTTTAAGTTTCGTTTAAGACTATGGGTTGTAATAACTCTTTATTCGTGTGGCACTTGTTTTTGGTATTCATAATGTCTAAGCGTGTGTGTAACTTGATCCCGGCGCACACGTGATCAATGCATTCGGTTTGCCTTTAAAACCGGGTGTGACGAGTGGTACCGTAGCTGTGTTGATCGTAGGAACGCTAGCCTAGATAGAAAATGGTCGAATTAAGGATTTTATACTCATAGAAGCTTTCTTACACATGCTTGCTTTATTCTTTACTAACCTTACTCTTGCCTTTTTGCTTCACTCTTGAGCTGTATGCATTCTTTATCTTGTGCTTGCCTTAGCTCTCGTCCTTTTTGCCTTACCATCTTTCTCATTACGCACTACACTACGGATGGTTCGTAGCTTGGAGACTTCTCGGGCCGGAGCGGTCCACCGGTATGCTCCACAGAACGGTACCATGATTTGCATGATGGAGATACGGATGAGGAGATTGAGATGGAGCCTGCACTCGTGGTTTTCCCTAACCTTATCATGGTGCCTGATGATGAGGAAGATCCGGAGGAGGTGATCCAAGAGGAGGATGAGCTAGCTGAACAACCCAACCTAGAGGAGCAAGCGCCAGAAGAAGATGAAGATTCCTCAGATCAAGAGATGGAGGAACAAGAGAAAGAGGAGGAAGAGAGGGAAGCGATCTTGGAAGTGTACCATTACAGAGCTGATGGAGTAGGCATACCCATGGCAGACCACCTGAGGGCAATGGTACTTCGCCTAGGCTATGGTAAGGCCCCTGTCTACCATTGTGAGCTTTGGACCCATCCGTGGTTCGAGCCCCATTGGGAGGTTCTTTGCCATCTTGGAGGAGTACATTCCATGCCGTGGAGTGAAGGAGATGTCCAAGCATCATGATGTGGCTCACAGGACTACTATGGATGCTTCGGGATAGCGAGAGTCGGCTCGGAGAGCGCTCTATGTGCTCTCTCACAAGGAGCGTGACGGTTGGAGGATACCCACTTGCCGCTACACACCATTCGGGGCAAGTGGGGAAGCCAAGACTTACATCGCCCCGGCACCGGCCCTATGAAGGGACGCTCAACAATGTCCGGGGTCTACTTGCAGTGTGAACACTGCATTGGATGATGCCAACAACACGCTATATGCGGCACGGCGGCAAATCTTCACTGCGGAGACGCGGAGAGGCGTGCCTTGGAAGCCGCACTTTTGAACGGGGAGCAGCCGGAAGCCCATGAAGCCGCAGAAGGATGTACCTCCCCATCACCCAAGAGGCCACACTACGACTCCCCTGACGCTCGCACAGATGCCATGGCAGAAGATAGTCCTTAGGTTTAAAAATTAAGGATAGGATTCCCTTGTAATCGCTAGTAGACGATCGGTAAAGTGTGTTTAGCTTAGAGGTGTGGTTGAATGCTTGATTTTGTGCTTAATGTGTGAGTTGGATTTTTGGTTGAGTGCAATGTGTTGTGGAGTGATGACCACAACGACATTGGTTTAGTAGTAAGTTTGTGGGGTTATCCTTCAGTCTCAATCAGTTATCTATCTTAATCTTTTTGTCCTCTTAAGTTTTCCCTTAATACAAATTCGAGATCCCGAAAAATCTGTTCGCACAGTTTTCTGAGTCAGCAGTACTGTTTTAATTTTATCTCGGGCTACAGAACTCCGATTGCAGTAAAACCAATTGGAAAAGTTCAAGAATTTCATTAATGATTTTCTGTGAAAAATTCAGAATATTTGGATGGAAAACCAGAGAGATATGACTAAAACATTACAGCCCCACGAATCTGTTAAACACTGCCGACCTACCTGACTTATTTATTTTATAACCAGAGCTACACAACTCCGATTGAGGTGATTCCAGTTGGAGTAGTTTCATAATTTCATTACCTTTTATCAGTCCAAAATCCATAATTTTGGTGACTCGCACAGAAAGCTATGCCTGATTGTTTGGAGTCAACAGAATCTGTCTTATCTGAATGTCATTGCTATCTTATCTTCCTAAGTTTAAACCTTGGTGCAATCATCTAAAATAATGTCCCTAACACTCAGATGGTGAACACCAGGTCAGGATCAGGTGTTGATCAACCAGCAGGAAGAGCACCCCAGCCCGTACAAATGGATCCCGCTATGCAGCAGTTCTTGGAGGCACAGACCCAGCTCCTCCAGAACTTGACCACCTTGTGACAAACACCGCAAGCTCGGGTCAACAATCCGCCGGTGCCGCCGCCCGCGCCTCGCAACAAGCACCGGGAGTTCATGAGTCATCACCCTCCTGTGTTTACTCACGCCGCTGATCCACTGGAAGCTAAAGATTGGCTCAAGACAATACTGAAGATGCTCACTACCTGTCAGTGTGACGACAGAGAGAAGGTCTGTCTTGCGGCGACGACTTCAAGGCTCGCGGCCGCTTGGTGGGATGCGTACTCGCCGCTCATGCCGCCCCCGGACACTATCACTTGGGAGGAGTTTACCACCAACTTCGGGGAGCCATCACATACCCTCCGGAGTCATGAAGATCAAGAAGAAGGAGTTCCTTTCGGCCGAGCGAGGAGGAATGTCGGTGGGCGAGTATAGAGACAAGTTCAACGAGCTATCTCGCTATGCGGTGAGGAAGTTGCTGAAGATAGGAAGAAGCGGGAGCTATTCCTGGATGGGTTGGTTGGTTCACTGCGGTACCGACCGATGTCATATCCTTTTCCTAACTTTCGGCGGCTAGTTGATGCCGCTATCCGCTTGGAGCACAAGCGCAAGGAGCTTGGAGAGCGAAGAGAGGAAGGCCGCCGGCTACGGGCGGTTTGGGAGTGCGTCTCGCCCGCGCTTCAACCCACCGCCGAACACCCCGTTCCGCTTTGGGGGACCGGGTGGAAACTTTGGGCGGCGGCGGTCCCGGCGTCTGTTCGGCGGTTCCGGCGGTCGCTCGGCGGTTTCGGCGTCTGTTCCTCGGACTCCCCGCCCAGCTTCCCAGCAGAGTCAGCAGAGAGCCCCAGTTGGCACACCTGTAAGGACCGTGGCACCGCCCAATCCTGCCACCACTACTTGCTTCAAGTGCGGAGAACTTGGTCACTATGCCAATGCTTGCCCAAAGAGGAACCCTCCACACACCCCCACACAGAACCAGCAACGAGAAAAGGAGCGGAAGCCAAACCCCGCGATCAAACAAAGGACAACGAGCTATGCACGAGGCAAGGCAATGCACGTTGATGCCGAAGTCGCCCGGGGAGAACCCCGAGTAGTGCTCGGTATGTTTCTAGTTAACTCTACTCCCCGCCTCGCCTTTGTTTGATTACCGGAGCATCCCATTCTTTCATTACATCCCGAGTTCGTAGCTCAACATAACCTACCTATCGGTCCCATGTCTCGCCACATGTTAGTTACCTCGCACCGGGGGGGAATTGAAAGCTATTTATAAATGTGATAACGTCCATCTCAAGATTGTGGGCGAGATTTCCGTGCCAATCTTATAATCTTGGATTCAAAGGGGATCGATGTGATATTGGGAATGGGATGGTTGACCGCGTGTGATGCGGTGATTCGGTGTGCTAAGAGGTCAATCCTTCTTACAAGTCCGGCCGGTGAAAGGTTTGAGTTTGCGGCAGATCCCGCACCATCAAATGCCAGTGCCGTAAATAAGCTTGACGGAGCAGCCTTGGAAGACATACGAGTAGTGTGCGATTATCCTGATGTGTTTCCCGAGGAGTTGCCAGGTATGCCCCCTGACCGAGATGTTGAGTTCGTTATTGATCTTTTACCTGGTACTGCTCCTATCTCTAAGCGCCCATATAGAATGTCTAGTGATCAGTTACAAGAACTTAAAGCCTGGATTAAAGAATTATTGGGTAAAGGGTTCATTCGTGCTAGTTCATCACCTTGGGGAGCACCCGTAATCTTTGTGGGTAAGAAAGATGGCACACAGAGGATGTGTGTTGATTACAGGTCTCTTAATGATGTTACTATCAAGAACAAGTATCCTCTACCACGTATTGAAGATTTATTTGATCAGATGAGAGGAGCAACCGTGTTTTCTAAGATCGATCTGCGATCAGGTTATCATCAGCTAAAGATTAGGCCTTCAGATATTCCTAAGACAGCTTTTACTACCAGGTACGGACTTTATGAGTACACAGTTATGTCCTTTGGGTTAACCAATGCACCCGCGTACTTTATGTACTTGATGAACAAGATCTTTATGGAGTATCTGGACAAGTTCGTTGTGGTATTCATTGATGACATTCGATCTACTCCAAGAATGAGGAGGACCATGAGGAGCATTTGAGACTTGTGTTGCGAAAGCGAGAGAGCATGAGTTATATGCGAAGTTCAGCAAGTGTGAGTTCTGGCTCAAGGAAGTGTCTTTCCTAGGTCATATCATCACCAACGGAGGTATTGCAGTAGATCCTAGCAAGGTTAGTGATGTGTTGAAATGGGAAGCCCCTCGTACAGTGTCTGAGATTCGGAGTTTCCTTGGACTTGCTGGTTACTACCGTCGGTTTATTGAAGGATTCTCCAGGATTGTGAAGCCTCTCACTACATTGCTAGAGAAGGACAGGGAATTCAAATGGACCAGTGCATGTCAGTCCAGCTTTGAAGAATTAAAGAAGCGGTTAACCACAGCACCCGTTCTAGTAATGTCTGATCTACGAAAGAGTTTTGACATATATTGTGATGCATCTCGACAAGGACTAGGATGTGTGTTGATGCAAGAAGGTCATGTTATAGCCTATGCATCTCGTCAGTTGAGGAAGCATGAGTTGAACTATCCTACGCATGATCTTGAGTTAGCAGCAGTGGTTCATGCATTGAAGATTTGGAGACACTACATTATGGGAACTAAGTGCCGGATCTATACCGATCACAAGAGTTTGAAGTACATCTTTACTCGAAGGATCTTAATCTAAGACAGCGTCGTTGGTTAGAGTTGATCAAGGACTATGATCTAGAGATTCATTACCATCCGGGTAAAGCGAATCTGGTTGCTGATGCTTTGAGTCGGAAGGGCCACACTAACATGGCAATGACCATTCAGTTTCCTGATGAGTTGGTAAAAGAGTTTGAAAGGCTCAGCTTGAAAGTGGTTGCACATGCGGAAGGAGTGACTTTGGAAGTACAGTCTACTCTGGAGCAAGGGATACGCAAGTGGCAGCTAGAGGATGCTGGAATACAAAAGATTAAAGAGAGCATGCAACAAGGAGAAGCCCCAGATTTCACAGAAGATGAGCAAGGAACCGTGTGGTTTAAGAACCGGTTGTGTGTACCAGGGACAGGAGATCTTAGAGAGAAGATCTTGAGAGAAGCTCACGACTCAGCTTACTCTATCCATCCAGGCAGTACTAAGATGTACCAGGATCTCAAGCACAGGTATTGGTGGTACGGTATGAAGAGAGACGTGGCCGCCCATGTGGCTTTGTGCGACACTTGTCACCGGGTTAAGGCTGAACATCAGAGACCCGCTGGTTTGCTTCAACCTTTGAAGGTGCCTGAGTGGAAGTGGGAAGAGATCGGAATGGATTTCATAGTGGGTTTACCCCGAACCCGAGATGGTTATGATTCGATTTGGGTCATCGTGGATCGTTTGACCAAGGTAGCTCACTTCATTCCGGTAAAGACTACCTATACGGGAGCTAAGTTGGCGAGCTATACATGTCCAGGATCGTGTGTTTGCATGGTGTACCAAAGAAGATCGTGTCGGACGAGGTACTCGGTTTACTTCTCGTTTACGGGGGAAGTTGCATGAATCTCTCGGATACTAAGCTAAATTTCAGCTCGGCTTATCATCCACGGACGGATGGACGGACGACAGAGAGAACCAATCAGATCCTAGAGGACATGCTGAGAGCATGTGCGCTTAAGCATGGTTGTAGTTGGGATAAGAGCTTGCCGTATGCTTGAGTTCTCTTATAACAACGGCTACCAAGCTAGTCTCAAAATGTCACCCTTTGAGGCTCTATATGGAAGGAAGTGTAGGACTCCGTTATTTTGGAGTGAGACGGGCGAAAGGCGGTTATTTGGGGCGAGATATCATCGGAGAAGCGGAGAAACAAGTTCGGATTATCGGAGAAACTTTGAGGATTGCTCGGTCTAGACCAGAAAAGCTATGCAGATGGTAAACGAAGGGATGTGGTCTTTCAGGAAGGCGATTACGTGTACCTAAAAGTATCACCTATCAGAGGTTTGCGTCGATTCAGAGTTAAAGGAAAGTTGTCACCTCGCTTCATTGGACCTTTCAAGATCATTGAGAGAGTGGGAGAAGTGGCTTACAGATTGGAGCTGCCAGTCCAGCTAGCTGATGTGCATGATGTGTTCCATATCTCTCAGTTGAAGAGGGGTTTTGGTCCCCATGACAAGGAGCCGTTGCCCTTGGACGATCTAAACGTTAAAGAGGATCTCACTATAGTTGAACACCCCGTTCGAATATTGGAAACCATGACAAGGATCACCAGGAATAGTGTGATTAAGATGTGCAAAGTACAATGGAGTAATCATGCAGAGGATGAGGCAACATGGGAAAGAGAGGATGAGCTGAAAGCAGAGTTTCCAGATCTTTTTCCCAATCTGTCCGAATCTCGAGGACGAGATTCTTCTTAAGGGGGGTAGGATTTGTAACACCCTAATTCTATTAAAAACTTGGCTTTATTAAAATTTGATAGCAACCATTTAATTGCTTAAGGAGTATAAGGTTGTTTTATTTAATTTTAGGCATTTAACACTTTTCTAAAATAACTTTAATGAAATATAGGATTTGTTTGTGGCATACATGCTGGAGCATTTATTTTGGTTGCTGGAATTCAAATTCAAAATTTGAATTTCCATTTTGTTTGGAGCCTTTTCCTAAATCCCTAAAACCCCAAACCTTTTCTCCTTTTTCCCCTTCCCCATTTAGCCCAGCCCAGCAGCTACAGCACCAGCCCTTTTCTTTTTTTAGCCGGCCCGCCTAGCTTCCAGGCCGCCGCTGCCTCAGCCCGCGCACGCCGGCCTTCCGGCCCAACAGCGCGCGCGGGCCCGCCTAGCCGCGCCCGGCCCGCTTCCCCGCCTCCGCCGCGCGCCTCGCCGCCGACGGGCGGCCCCGCCCGTCATCCCCGCCGCCCGCCGGTCCCCGCGCCGGACTCGGCCTCGCCCCGCGCCGCCGCCGAGTCCGACCCGCGCACGACGCCCGCGCGTAGCGCGCACGCCAAGACCGGCCCTCGGGCCTTTATAAGGCAGCCGCCGCCCCCCCGGACGCCCCAACCCGAGCCGCCCTAGCCCTCGCACGCGCCCCGCCGAACCCTAGCCGCGCCGCCGGGTGAGCTCGCCGCCGCCGCCGGGAATCCCGCCGCCGTCGCCGCTCCGCCGCCAAGGAGTCGCCCGGGGAGTTGCGCAAGGAGGTGAGAAGCACCCCCGTGCCGCACGTCGCCATCCCCCGAGCCCCTCTTCGCCCTAGCGCCGTCGCCGGAGCCCGTGTCCCGCGCCGCCGCGTCGGCCGCCCGCTCCGCCGCGCTATCGCCCGAGCCTCCGCCCTAGACCGCTCCGCGGTCTCGCGCGTGTCGCGTAGATGCCTTCCACGGTTCGAATCGTGGCCGAAAACCCCCAAGCCCGGTCCCCCGCCGGCGAGCCCGCCGCCGCTCGCCGCCGCCGGCCCTCGCGCGCCGCCGCCCGCCGCTCGCGCTTCACCGTGGCCGTTAGATCTAGATCTAACGCGCCGGGATCTAAGCCACCGCACCGCTTCGCCCGCGCGCATCCTCGGCCGTCGGATCTAGATCCAACGGATCTAGATCGGGTCAACCCGGTCGACCGAGTCAAACCCACCGCCGCCCCGGCGTTTTTGCGAAAAAGCCCCCGGATTTTCTTTATTTACAAAAATACCCTTCCACCGTATAAGATTTCTTACAGTTTAGTCCTTTTTCTTTATTTTAGCCCGAAACCTTTTCAAATCTTCGCAGATTAGTCCCTGAAACTTCCCGAGCCCATAACTTGGTCGTTTTAGCTCCAATTTTAGCGTTCTTTATGTCCACGCGTTCGTCTCGAAGCGTAGATTAGTCTTATGCTACTGTTTAGATCTGTTTGATCTGTTTGATCTGTTTGGTGACTGTTTCTTATTTATTTCTATTGTATGCTTGTATGTGATGATTGTGGACCTTAGAGAGCGATTCGTTCGAGGGATTTGAAGATCCGGTCGTGCAAGAGTTTGAGCAGCAAGGCTTTGTTGAAGGCAAGTATTCCTTGATGCATGCCCGCTTGTCCTACATAACATGCATTTAAATTCACTGTTTTTACCTTTTGCTTGCATTAATTTGATGGGAACCTATTAAGGATCATGCCTAGCTTTTGACTACCTCTACCTTGATGCCGGGAATTAAATTAATCTTGTGGTAGTTATTGCTTAGCATGCTCAACTGGGTATTGGTATTAATCTACTTGGTTACCTTTTTTGTTATTTCATGTTCCGTTTATGATCTTTTATCTTTACAAGACCACCTTTAATGTGTAATCGGAACATGGAGAACCACCCAGGAAAACAGTACAACCACAAGAACTAATGGGCAATGGTCTTGGCTGAATAATTAGGAACTTTAGCTTGGGATGGTCTTACCTGATAAGGACAAGGGATCGGCGGTACTGTGGGGTATGGACTCGCTCTAGCAGGGGGTTGGGTGAGTTATTCTTTTACGGTGGGGTATCGACCTGCTAGGGGACTTTATACCTTGCTAACTGATCCGGACCTTGTGGGTCATAACTTGCTAGGGAACCTTTGTAAAGGCCATGTAGCGTCCCTATGCAATCACACCTCGGAAGTGTGGAATGGTGTCTTGCAAACACCGCATGGTTGGGTCCAAAGTTCTTCGGAGCTTTTACGCTACTTGTGGGTAAAGATGTACAACCTCTGCAGAGTGTTAAACTAATCGATTAGCCGTGCTCACGGTCAAGAGCGGCCTGGACACTCACATGATTAAGTTATGGAACTTTAATGTTTAAATTGTGGGTTATTTCTTTATTTATGATGCTTATATCTTATGTAATTGGGTTGGTATGAACTTACACCTTTAGTAATCGAGTTGCTAATAAAACTTGACCAACTAAAATGCTAAAGTGCTTGAACCTTAGCCATCCACCATATGGCCTTGCATGTTATGTTGTTTCCCCTTGCCGAGTACGATATGTGCTCACGCTTGTTTATTCTCTTGCATCTACAATACCCGGATTTGCTTGCTCGGACCGGGGGAGAACTTTGAAGATAATCCGGAAGATTTCCGGGAGTTCTAGGTGTGCGTAGTCTTCGCATCGGTACTGTGGAGGCATTTTGTCCGCTGCGAGAACTCGTTTGTTTAAGTTTCGTTTAAGACTATGGGTTGTAATAACTCTTTATTCGTGTGGCACTGTTTTTGGTATTCATAATGTCTAAGCGTGTGTGTAACTTGATCCTGGCGCACACGTGATCAATGCATTCGGTTTGCCTTTAAAACCGGGTGTGACATCTTTGAAGCCGCCGGAGGTCTTCTTCAAGTTCTCCTTCGCAGGGCGCTGGATAGCCGCGACAGTGTTGTCTGGCTTGCGCTTGCGGTTGGGACCCGAGTAGTTGTTGTTGTTGCGACCGCCTTGGTTTCCGTTGTTGCTATTGCCACCGCCCGTGTTCCGTTTGCTCTTGCCACGGATGGCATCGTACTTGGCGTTGGCTTTGTCTTCTTCGTCGGCCCAGGACGTGATCATATCCTTGAGATGGGTGATGGACCTGGGGCGGCGTCGACCGAAGTCTTCGAAGGTGCGACGGTGGTAGAGACCATCTTGGAAGAGGTCGATGACCTCCTTGTCGGTGACGTCGACTACGGTGGCGCGCTTGTCGAAGAAGCGCCGCATGTACTTGCGAAGGGTCTCGCCTTGTTCCTGCTTCACCATAGCTAGGTCCATGCGAGTACCCGAGCGGCCCATAGCGCCCGCGAAGTTGCTGGTGAACTGCTCCTTCAGCTGGTCCACTTGTCGACCGAGTGCTTGTCCAGTGACTCGAGCCATGTGAGCGGGGCTTGGTCTAGGCAGAAGGGGAAGTAGAGGCACTTGGTGTCATTGTTGCCGCCAGCGTTCTCGATGGAGAGGGCATAGCATCTAAGCCATTGGATGGGGTCTTGCTTCGCGTCGTACTTGGTGATTCCCAGAGGTTTGAACTTGTCCAGGAGGAGTAAGTTGCGAAGCCGAGGAGAGAAGGCGGGGAAGCCGTCGTTGTCGCCTACGGTGGTGGACTTCTTCCGCCGCAGTTCTTCAATCTTCTAGCGGGCGTCGAAGCCGCCCTGTGAGGCTCCGGATGCGTGGCTGTTCGCGTGGCCTCGGCCGCCGCGATCGCCTCCGCCACCGGCCCTCCTGTTGGCCCCATGGTTGGAGCTTCCACCGTCGCTGCCTCCGCTGCCAGGGTCGCGGTGAGGGACGATCTTGCGATCGCCGCCGGCAGCGCTGTTGCCACCTTAAGAGGGTCCGCCGGCGTTCGCACGAGTACGATTGGGCTGGGCCGGCAGCTCGGCTCGAGTACGGTTACAGCCGAGGTCTGCGCTGCGACTTGTGGCTTCGTTGTTCCTGGCGGGGGTGGCTAAGTGACCCTGTTGTCGACTCGCATGAAGTAAGCGTCTTCTGCAAGCTTGGCGATGACCTGTCCCGTGCGCATCCCCTGGGCCTGACGTGCTATCGTGGTGATAGACATGAGGCATTGCTCTGGGGTAGTGTGTCCCGGCTCTCGACTTGATCGAGTGCTTCCGCGAGGTTGCGGATGGGGAGGGAGTCTCGAAGGCACCGGCGTCGTTCGTTCCTCTTTCTGTTACACTCACGTCGAGCATCCCTGTTGGCGTCAGTCTCATCCGCGGGTGCTTCAGTGGACAGCTCGTCTGTGGAGATGTCTTCGAGGTATCGGTCGTCTGCTGTTCCTGAGGGTCCTGGCGTGTCGCCGGCAGCCATGAAGACTTGGCGGTCGGGGTTGCCAAGACTGGAGTCAGAACTCGCCACCTCTGTTGGGGTGTACTCCTCAGCTCGAGCGAGTGGTGTTCCCTCCTGGAAGGGAAGCGAGTCGAGGTAGGCGATGTAGCGTGAGTTCCCGTCTATCAGGTCGGCGGGCTTGCGGTCTGGCCAGTAGACGAATCTCCCAGCAGGTGTGGATGTTATAACCAGCCCAGAAGCCGGTCCTGATAAGGGTTGCTCAATAGAGTTGTCCTCGGACTCAGGATCCTCAGAGTCCGACCCGAAGTCGAACTCGTACGTGGAGTCCGAGTAGAAGCTGAAGAGGGGGTTGGAGTCCGAGGCGTGGCCGGGGGCGGTGTCGGAGTCCGAGTTGTACTAGGGTACGGGCTCCTTGCCGGCCCGACGTGTAGTGGGAGCCTTCACGTGGGCCCTGCTGACGTCGCGGGGGCCACGTGCGAGGCGCTCACGGGGTGGGCTGTCCACATGCGATGGCTGGGTAGCCGGCTCGCATGCGATGGCCCACGGGGACGTCGAGTTCGAGTTGGAGGCGGATCCGAGCTCGAAGTCGGCGTGTTGGTCAAAAAGCGAAATTTCGCTGAATTTGCCGGCGAGTTCGCCCGTGACTACTTCGGGAAGTGTCACGAGGCCGGTCTCCGGGTTGGGCGGCATGGTGAGGCGGCGTTGGAAGGACCCAGCGGCGCCGGCGGTGCGGACCCGGCGCGCCGAAGACGAAGGTGTCGCCGCGGTTGAAGGCGACAGTTGGCTTGATGTAGACGGGAGCCGTCGAGTTCGCCATGTGATCTCGGGCGAGATCCCCTACTTGGCGCGCAGCTGTCAGTGTTTTAGACCGGCAACCTACTAAGGGGAGTACCCGAAGTAGATGAATATGGCCTCGTCGAGATCGGTAACTCGAAGGAAGAGACACGTGGCACACAATTTAGACAGGTTCGGGCCACGAGGTGCGTAATACCCTACGTCCTGTATGCTGCGTAGCTCTAAATTGATTGGGTGCGATTACAAGATGATGCAATCTTAAGCTGTGAGAGAGAGAGGGGTCCCTGCCTCTCCTTATATAGTCCGGGAGGCAGGGTTACAAGTCGGTTCAGGGAGAGAGTACAAGTCGAGTACGTCTAGGAGTCCTCTATACAGTGCGGAACATGTACAACTTCCTAGCCGAGTAATTTTCCTCTGTAGTCCTTGTGCTCCACGCCAGCAGGTGCCGTGTAGCGCAAGTCCGGTCCCAGGGGCCCACCGAGTAGTCGGTCCTGGTACCCACCGAGGTAGTGGGCCCAGGGAGGTCCATACAACACCCGCACCCTGGTGCGGTCCAGTTCCCGGGCCGGGGGGAACCTCTCCGTCGCCAGCTTCCGCCGCGTTCGCGGCGTTCGCCTGGTCGTTGGCAAGCACGACGAAGCATTCCCGCGCGGGGTCGTAGCTCCCGGCGCTGGAGTTGTCGGAGTGGCCGAACCAGTAGTCCGCGGTGTCGAGGAACCGCTGGAACATCACTAGGTCCGGCACGCCGGAGAAGTCCCACTCCGCGTACCCGTGCGAAGTGGCGGGTGGCAGCTCGCTGGTGGAGTCGTGGTACGACTCATCGTCAGTGGTGGCGGTGGGGTTCCCAGCCGCTGGGACGCGGCGGCCAGGACGGTCCTCGCGCGCCACCGCGTCGATGCCGGCGACGTGCGCCACCGCGGCGCCGCGCAAGCCGAGGGGGAACCGCGGCCCCGAAACCGCATGCTCCCCCGTCCGAGCGGTTCTTCGTCATGCCGCGATCGCGTCGCTTTGTGAGGCGACGCGCGCGGCCCCGTCGGCGCTCGGCGCCGACCGAGTGTTGACGGCGTCGAGGTGCCGGAGGGCCCGTAGCGTCCGTCTCGGCGGACGTCGGGGCGTCGGCCAGCGGGTGCGGCGGGGGCTGGTCCCGGGCCGGTCGGCCGCCGCGCACGGAGTTCGTTGCGGTTGGTGATGCGCATGAGGTAGCCGTTCCCCGTGGCCTGAAAGTTCAGGCTCCCGAACCGGATTTCAAACCCGGCTGGGAGGGGGTCCGAGCTGCCCATGGAATACCTCTGGCCGCGGTACTCGGTGCGAATCACCATCGAGAGGGCTAGTGGAAGCGGATCTTCAGCGCGCGTCCCCCTACCTGACGCGCCAACTGTTGGTGCAGAATGTAGTCCCAACACTAACTAGTAATATGCGCTGAGATCTACCTCTCGATGGCCGGTGCTAAGCAACTAGTGACACTGATTTTTATCCTGGTTCCGGCTTGGGGCCGTACTGTCGGTGTTTTAGACCGGCAACCTACTAAGGGGAGTACCCGAAGTAGATGAATGTGGCCTCGCCGAGATCGATAACTCGAAGAAAGAGACACGTGGCACACAATTTAGACAGGTTCGGGCCACGAGGTGCATAATACCCTGCGTCCTGTATGCTGCGTAGCTCTGCATTGATTGGGTACGATTACAAGATGATGCAATTGAACACCGTGAGATGAGATGATGAGAGAGGGGTCCCTGCCTCGCCTTATATAGTCCGGGAGGCAGGGTTACAAGTCGGAGTAGGGAGAGAGTACTAGTCGAGTACGTCTAGGAGTCTTCCATACAGTGCGGGATATGTACAGCTTCCTAACCGAGTACTTCTCCTCTGTAGTCCTTGTGCTTCACGCCATCAGGTGCCGTGCAGCGCAAGTCGGGTAGTCCCAGGGGCCCACCGAGTAGTCAGTCCTGGTACCCACCGAGGTAGTGGGCCTAGGGAGGTCCATACGACAAGCCCCCGAGGACTTTGTAGTCGAGAAGGATAGCTTCAAGTAGTCTTGACAACCTTAACGAGTAGTCCTCAAGCGTCCCCGAGTACTACAAGTCAAAAGTCCTCAAGAGTAGTCGAAGCATCCCGAGGCTGGAATGTACTCCAGCTGATGTTTGAGCAATCTTAAAGTCTTCTCGAGTAGTCCCAAGCATCCTCGAGTGCCGCCCTCGAAGGTCTTCAACAATGCCCGTGTTGTCTTGAGGCCGAAGTAGATATGGAAGTGTGATTGCAAAATCGCACTCCATATGGAGTAGCCCCCAAGCCTTAGGTTGAGTTGCAAACTCTGGCTGAGGGTCCATCTGAAGTCTTGCAAGAATATCCCGAAAAATCTGGAGAAAAAACCGAAGGACACGTGGCTCGGAGCCCCCGAGCCTTGAGTCGAGTACTTCCTCTCGAATTGAAGGGTCATCTTGTAGAATGTGTCCTGAGATGCTCCTGAGTCTTGTCGCTTCCCAGGTAGTCGAATAGAAGTAGCCGAGCCCCCGAGGTGAGGCACGTCGACTAGTTGAAGTTGAAGAGTCACGCGCGGCCGCTAAGTCAGCCGAGCGCAAACTTATCCATCCGGCCGTTGGAGGGCCCGTTGACTTATAAATAGAAGCCAAAGCCCTTAGGGTTTTTCACCCCACGCAGCTGTAGCCATTCCAAGCACATCTTGGCCAGGAATCACCACCAGTGCACGCCGCCTCCGCTGAGTGAAGTGTAGATCCGAGCGCGCCGCCAGAGAGAGCCACCGCGGTATCCCCCGAGCGAATGCGTGTGAAGACCCCGTGCACTTGGAGGATGAAGCCATCTCCGTCCAAGACCGCGAAGGCCGCCGGCGGGAAGAAGAGGGGTCACGACAAAGCCGCCGGATCTGCCGCTGGGACAGCACCGCCGATGTCGCCACCGTGGCCAGATCCGAACCGCGAATGGAAGAAGTCGAAGGCGAAGACCGAAGACCTGCTAGCCCTCCTCAACAGCGGATTCAACCGGGAGAAGGAGGTGGACATGTGGAGGGCCGCCGCCGGGGATCCATATCCGATGGAGAAGAATGAAGACGAGATCCCGATGTTCGCGCGATTCGCGGAGCGCGGGCTCTCGCTCCCGGCGAGCAACTTCTTCAAGGGGCTCATGGGGTACTACGGCATCGAGTACCTCAACCTCAACCCCAACGGTATTTTCCACACCACCATCTTCGTACATTTCTGTGAAGCTTTTCTGAGGATCAAGCCCCATTGGATCTTGTTCCGGAAATTCTTCCGGGTGAAGCCGCAACCAAGCGCCAGCAACCCACGGGTAGTCGGAGGAGCAGGAATCCAGATGCGGGAGGATGCCACCGAGCAGTACCTCTCGTACAAGCTCATCGACTCCAACCAAGACTGGAAGGCCAAGTGGTTCTACATCACGAACCATCATCCGGGTTTGCCGAAGCCGAGTGGGAAGCAGCCGAAGCATCGCCCGTGGTGGAACACGGAGCCCAAGATGCAGGAGGGGATCCAGCTCCCCGAGTTGTTAGCACGGATCAAGGCGCTAAGAGAAGCCGGGCTGAGGGCCGAGCACGTGGCCTTCAGCTTCATGAAGCGCAGGGTGCAGCCACCGATGGCTCGCGACACCCTGGGATTCGAGTACACCGACGACGACGATACGTCGCGGATGCCTGGAGACGAAGTCGACGACAATGACATTGTCGATAGGCTGGCACAGATCTTCAAGGACATGCCACCATACACGGTGTGCCCCGTCCCGGAGTACTCCACCGCGCGCCCGCCGAAGGAGGTAGGTAGTCGCACCCATAGTCGAGTACCCATTCCGTGTGAGTAGTCGCGCTGATGAGTTGTGTCTTGCAGGACGACTTGAAGAAGTTTTTCTCCGAGCCGCCGCCGCCCCCTCAGGAAGTCGAGATCCCGGAGGAGGGGAAGTCCAAGGCCAAGGAGCGGCGGGAAGTCGGCGAAGGAGACGACACCGTTGTCGTGGAGGACACGTCCGACGAGGACGACGACGAGGAGACACTGCAGGACCGCTTCCAGCTGCGGTCGAGGTTCAGCCGTCCTGCTTGCCTCATGTGCCTCTTGTTCAGGATCCACCGGCTAGCCTAGAGGCTAGTCTGGCCGCGCCGCCGCGGAAGCCGCGCAATGCGTCCCGCAAACGCGTGTCGAAGAAGTTGAAGGTCACTGAGACCACGTCCCCAGAGGTAAGCCATCTTGAGTATTGTAGTCGAGTACTAGTGTCTCGAGTTCACTTGTTTGATGAAGAAGTTTCCTTGCTTGCAGGAGTTGCCGCCTACGGAGCCCGTTGATCAGGGCGACGAAGGCGAGTGGGACACAGTGGGGGAGGCCGCTGGGAGTCGTAGCCCAGCCCCCATTGTTGAAGAGCTCTTGGCGCAGATGGAGCGCCAGTCCCCTGCTCCTCAGGTGAGCACAGAGCCCACAGCTGCTGCTGCGGAAGAAGTGGTGGCCGCAGAAGCACAGGAGAGCGCTGCACCGGCTGCCGTTACTGCAGAAGAAGCAGCGGCCGCAGAGGCGCAAGAGGAGGCGCCCGCCGAGGCTGGACTGGTGGACATCGCCAGCATCCTTGGTGCCCCGACCGTGACGGTAGTCCGATCAAGCCTGTAAGTGTTTGAATCTTCCCGAGTAGTACTTGAAGTGGTAGTCGTGCCTAACTGACGATCGGCTTGTGTACTCTGCAGGAAGTCGACGGATCTGTCCTGGGAGGGGGATGAACCCTCTGCAGCAGTGGCGGAAGAAGAAGCCGCGCCGCCCGCCGAGGAGTCCACTCCCACCCCTCAGGCGGAGCCCGAAGCGCCAGCTGCTGAGGCTACGTTGCCTGAAGCTAGCGTGGTCGAAGGTAGGTACTCTGCTGAGGCTATAGTATCCCCGAAGAGTAGTCGTAGTCGTCAGATAACGCTGATGCGCTTGTCTTCTCGTTGACAGGCGCTGAGGCCGGGGGGAACGACATCCCATCGGCGGTGCCCGTGGAGAGGTTGACACCAGAAACTCAGGAGGCTACTGGAGGAGCCCCCGAGCTGATGGAGGTGGCCGCCGGAGAGGCCGCCGCGACGACCGGAGGAGAGGAGGCCACCGCGCAGCCAGAGCCTGCTCTGGAGGTGGTCGTTCGCTCCCCGGAGATCCAAGACGCAGAGCCCATCCGCTCTGTGCCGATGACCGAAGCCGCCACGAGCAGTCGCGGCGGGGTGGAGTTGCTGGCGGATGACTTGGTCGATCCGGCAACGGTGGCTCGGCATCTGGAGGCGGTCCGCCAAGCCGAGCAGTGGATGAAGGTGAGTAGTCGTAACTCCTAAGTAGTCAATCCTTTAGCGTTGAGTACCCATTTGATGTGTATTGTCTGTGCAGGACGTCGTGGAGAGGTCCCGCGAGAAGTCCAACATGCTTCAAGGCTTCGGCGACGCGGTGCTTCGGGCGGAGGCGCTGGAGGACCAACTCGTGAAGTCCCGGAAGCACGCGGCCGCCATGCAGTCCAAGCTTGATACCGCCTTCGCCAAGTACCACAACGACATCCAGGAGATGCAGGCGAAGAGCGACGACTTGGTGTGGAAGAACAAGTCGCTCCACAACAAGAACAAAGGTACACCCACTTGTCTTGTTGTGTACTTGTTGGAGGTCGAGAGGTAGTCTAACCCGCTTTTCCTTGTTGTTTGCAGAGCTTGAGACCCGGGTAGAGCAGTTGAAGACTTCAGAGACGGATCTGAAGAATCTCTTCTACGGGAGCGGGGAGGCCCCGCCGGTACTCGAGTTAGATTATAAGGAGCTTGCCTACGAGTGCGACAAGCACATGGAGCTTCGTATTGCCTCCGATCGTGACCTCGTCAATCGCTACAAATCGTTGCGAGGCGAACGAGGACCGCGAGAGGCCGCGGGGTCGGTCGAAGGAGCTTGAAGAAGCCGCGCTCCCCATCGCGAGGCCGCCGGTGCCTCACCCCGGCGGCCCCAAGATAGCACCGCTGGTGGATCGACTGAAGGAAGCCCCCAGCCGGCTGGCGGCCTACGTGAAGCATCTGGCGAAGTCGATCCCAAACCAGGTGCTGGCCTTCATGAAGTCCTACTTCCCGAAGGCGCCCGTGGATGTAGTCGCTGGCAGACTAGCCGCCAACTGCACCGACGAGCAGTATGCGGAGCTGCTGGAGCAGATGGCGCCCATTGCGGAGCAAGTCGCCGACAAGCTTAATCTCCAGTAGTCCTGTAATAGTTAGCTTGTAGCAATAGATGTACAAAAACAATTGTAATGAAATTGTTTGAGTATTAATGAAGAAAAGTTCCATCAATGAGTACTCGTAGTCGCGATCTCAGAGTGCGGAGTCCCATCGTGGAATTGTCGCGAGTAGTCGTACTCGGCAGTAGTCCCGTTGAGGGAAGTAGACAGTAAAGAAATTGATGAACAATCGAACTTTATTACTGAAGGAGTACACCTGGATGGCCAGGGCCGTAGTTACAAAGTAGTCGCCAGGACCCGGAGGCCGCCTACGGCTAAGTGGTGCTAGGGCGAGTAGCCGCTTATAGCTGTAGATCCGTAGGTAGCCATGTAGGCTGGATCTAGAAGTACATGGTCGCTCAGTAGACCGCTGCTAGAGTCCTTTGTCGCTCATCGCAGCCCAGGATATGTAGGTAGCCGCATGGGCTGGATTCTGGAGAAGAGTAGTCCGGAGACTAGTGCCTGGACCCAGAGGCCGCTTGCAGCGAAGAAGTAGTCCGGAGACTGGAGCCAGGACCCGGAGGCCGCTTACGGCGGAGGGGTCTTGATGTAGACTTGAGCCCCCAGGGTAGTCGTGTAGACATAGGCGTAGAACCGACAGAGCTGGTCGACGTTCCACGAGTTGTTGACATCTTCGCCTTCAAGTATCTGGAGGCGGTAGGAGTCCGGCCCGGTCACCTTTGCCACGGTGAAGGGGCCTTCCCAGGGGGAGCTGAGCTTGTGTAGTCCTTCCGTGTTCTGGATACGACGGAGGACGAGATCGCCAACGTTGAAGGAGCGTTCCTTGACGTTGCGGTCGTGGTAGCGTCGGATACCCTCAAGGTACCTTGCTGATTGGACGAGGGCAGCGCAGCGAGCTTCTTCGAGTCCATCGATGTCAACTTGTCTGCTGTCTTCAGAGACGCCTTCGTCGTAGTGCTCCACTGCTGGTGAATCCCACATGACATCGGCAGGGAGGATTGCTTCGGAGCCGTAGACCAGGAAGTATGGAGACTGTCCCGTTGGCTTGGAAGGCTGAGTACGTAGCCCCCAGAGTGCATTGGGTAGTTCCTTGATCCACTTGCCTCCTTTGGAGTTAGCAGCGTCGTGTAGCCACTTCTTGAGAGCGTCGAGCACCATCCCGTTGGCGCGCTCGACTTGTCTGTTGGCCCGAGGATGGGCAACTGAGACATATTGGACGTCGATCCCGCTGTTCTCGCAGTACTCCCAGAACTGGTGGTTGTTGAAGTTGGAGCCCAGGTCTGTGATGATGCGGTGGGGTAGCCCGTAGCGATGTACGAGTTCATCCAGGAAGTCGAGTACTCTGTCAGCCTTGGGGCATGTGACCGGCTTGATCTCGATCCACTTGGTGAACTTGTCGATGGCCACCAATACTCTGTTGAATCCACCTGGCGCAGTTGGAAGTGGCCCAATCATGTCGAGCCCCCAGCAAGCGAAGGGCAAGGTTGGCGGTATGGTGACTAGCTTGTAGGCTGGGATGTGTTGCTGCTTGGCGAAGTATTGGCACCCTTGGCACCTTCTGACGAGTTCTTCGGCGTCGCCCAGAGCTGTGGGCCAATAGAAAGCTCGTCGGAAGGCCTTGCTGACCAGCGTGCGAGAGGACGAGTGGTTGCCGCAGACGCCCTTGTGGATCTCCTCCAAGATGTCCTTGCCTTCTTGCCGGGGGACGCACTTCATGAGTACTCCAGAAGATGCGCCCCGCTTGTAAAGCTTGTCTCCGACGAGGACGTAGGACTTGGCGCGGCGGATGAGCTGCTCAGCCAAGTTCTTGTCCGAGGGAACCTTCTCGCTCGGCCGAGGTAGTCGATGAAGGGTTGCCTCCAGTCCGCGTCGATCATCATGACCTCCTGGCCAGCTGGCGGATGCGCTGGGACAGTGGTCTGTGGCGCCGGCTCCGGGATGAATGGCACGTGAAGCTCGTGGACGAAGACACTCGCTGGTACTTGAGCGCGAGTAGAACCGAGCTTCAACAGGACGTTCGCTGCAATATTGTTGTCGCGGACGATGTGGTGGAACTCAAGACCGTAGAACTTGTTCTCAAGCTTGCGGACTTCTAGGCAGTAGGCGTCCATGTTCTCCTTGTTGCGGTCCCAGGACTTGTTGACTTGGTTGATGACCACTGCGGAGTCGCCGTAGACTAGTAGCCGCTTGATGCCCAGTGAAGCCGCGAGGCGGAGCCCGTGTAGGAGAGCTTCGTACTCGGCTTCGTTGTTTGAGACCTTCCAGAAGATCTGCAGGACGTACTTGAGTTGTTCGCCCGTTGGGGACATCAGGAGTACCCCCGCACCTGCGCCCTCGAGGTTGAGTGAGCCGTCGAAGTACATCACCCAATGCTCTGGTCGCACGGTTGGAGTAGGTAGCTGATTCTCCCGCCACTCCGCCATGAAGTCGACTAGCGCCTGCGACTTGATGGCTATGCGTGGCTAGAAGTCGATGGTGAGGGCGCCGAGTTCGACTGCTCACTTGGAGATTCTTCCAGTAGCATCTTGGTTTCGCAGGATGTCGCCGAGCGGGTAGTCGGTGACGACGGAGATCGAGTACTCCTGGAAGTAGTGTCGTAGCTTCCGCGAGGTGATGAGTACTGCGTACAGAAGCTTCTGCACGGGCTGATAGTGTGCCTTGGACTCTGACAGGACCTCGTTGACGAAGTAGGCCGGGCGGCCCCGGACCGGGTAGGCGTGGCCGTCTTCCCCGCCGCTCGACGACGATGGCGATCGACCACGTGAGTAGTCGCAACGAGGTAGAGCAGTAGCTGCTCGCCTTTGCGAGGAGCCGTGAGGACTGGTGGCTTCGATAGGAAGTCCTTGAGCTGAGCGAGGGCTTGGTACGCCTCTGGAGTCCACACGAACTTCTCTTGGTGCTTGAGTAGTTTGAAGAAGGGGAGTCCCCGTTCTCCAAGCTTCGAGATGAATCTGTTCAAGGCCGCCATGCACCCGGTCAGCTTCTGGACGTCTTTGATGCACGTAGGAGCTTTCATGCTGGTGATGGCGGAGATCTTCTCGGGGTTGGCTTCGATGCCGTGCTGGCTTATGATGAAGCCGAGTAGTTTGCCCGAAGGTACGCCGAAGACGCACTTGTTCGGGTTGAGCTTCCAGCGGTACTCACACAGGGATGCGAAAGTCTCTTCAAGATCGTCGATGAGGGTACTGGAGTTTCTGGTCTTGACGACCACTTCATCCATGTAGGCTTTGATGTTCTTGTTGAGTTGCCTCTTGAAGCAGGCCTGGATAGCTCGTTGATAGGTGGCGCCAGCGTTCTTCAACCCGAAGGACATGGTCGTGTAGCAGTACGCGCCAAACGGGGTGATGAACGCAGTCTTCTCCTGGTCTTCTTCCTTGATCGCGATCTGGTGGTACCGGAGTAGCGCTTGAGGAAGCGAGAGCGGGTCGCGGCCGCCATGGAGTCGATGACTTGATCAATCTGCGGCAACCCGAAGGGGTCCTTGGGGTAGTGCTTGTTGAGGTCGGTGTAGTCGACGCACATCCTCCACTCGTTCGAGTTCTTCTTGCGGACGAGGACGGGGTTGGCAAGCCACTCAGGATGGAAGACTTCTCTGATGAAGCCAGCCACGAGTAGTTTGGCGAGTTCCTTCTTGATGGCGTCCCGTGTGTCGTCGGTGAAGCGGCGGAGGTGTTGTCGCTTAAGGGTGGCCTTAGGATCGACGTTGAGGCAGTGCTCGATCAACTCCCTGGGCACTCCTGGCATGTCTGCTGGCTTCCACGCGAAGATGTCGCGGTTAGCCCGGAAGAAGCTGATGAGCGCGTCTTCCTATTTGGGGTCGAGGCCGGCCCCGATGGTGGTGGTCTTGTTGCTGTCGCCTGTCCCGAGGTCGATCGTCTTGACTAGAACCTCCTCAGCTGGCTGAGGCTTGTTGCCTTTGTCAGACTTCTCAGGGATGTCGAGTTCACTTGTTGCAAGCTTCTTCGACGCGGCGTAGACCTCCATCATCGCGTTGGGTACTTGATTTGTAGAGGCGATCTCCACGGCTTCGGTGTCGCAGTCGTGCGAGATCTTCAAGTCCCCTTGTAGAGAGAGTACACCTGCTGGACTTGGCATCTTGAGTACCAAGTAGGTGTAGTGGGGCACCGCCATGAACTTGGCGATGGCTGGTCTGCCGAGGATGGAATGGTAGGATGTCTCGAAGTCCGCGACCTCGAACTTGATGTACTCGGTACGATAGTTGTCCCGAGATTCCCCGAAGGTAACTGGCAGGACCACTGAGCCCAGTGGGATAGCAGCGTTACCGGGGACGATGCTGTAGAAAGGCGTGTTGCTCTTGGTGAGCATGTGGGTGATGTCGAGCTTCATCTTCTTCAAGGTCTTGGTGAAAAGGACGTTGAGCCCGCTTCCACCGTCGATGAGGACTTTGTGGATCTTGGAGCCCGCGACCACCGGCTTCAGGACGAGAGGGAACCACCCTGGTTCGGAGAAGCTGGTCCATTGATCCGCGCGGGAGAAGGTAATGGGTACTTCCGACCACCTGAGAGGGGTCGGGACCGCTGGTTCAATGCTCATGACTTCTCGACGAGCAGCCTTTTGCTCCCGCCTGCTGGGTAGTCCGCCGAAGAGGACGTTGACGGTCTTGTCGGGTTCCTGGAAGTCGCCGTTGTCTCCGTCGTTCTTCTTCTTGCCTTTCTTGTCATGAGGGTGCGATGGCTCTGGAGTACTCTTGAGTGCTCACCTGAGTTGGTAGCACTGCTCGGTAGTGTGGTTGCCGTCCAGATGCCACGGGCACTTCTCCTTCAACAAGTCTTTGAAGCCGCCGGAGTTCTTCTTCGAGTTCTCCTTCGCAGGGCGCTGGATAGCCGCGACAGTGTTGTCTGGCTTGCACTTGCGGTTGGGACCCGAGTAGTTGTTGTTGCTGTTGCGACCGCCTTGGTTCCCGTTGTTGCCGCTGCCGCCGCCCGCGTTTTGCTTGTTCTTGCCACGGATGGCGTCGTACTTGGCATTGGCCTTGTCTTCTTCATCCGCCCAGGACGTGATCATGTCCTTGAGGTGGGGGATGGACTTGGGGCGGCGACGACCGAAGTCTTCAAATGTGCGGCAGTGGTAGAGGCCGTCTTGGAAGAGGTCGATGACCTCCTTGTCGGTGACATCGACTACGGTAGCGCCCTTGTCGAAGAAGCGGCGCATGTACTTGCGGAGGGTCTCGCCTTGTTCCTACTTGACCATGGCCAGGTCCATGCGAGTACCCGATCGACCCATGGCGCCCGCGAAGTTGCTGGTGAACTGCTCCTTCAGCTGGTCCCACTTGTCGATCGAGCGCTTGTCCAGCGACTCGAGCCATGTGAGTGGAGCTTGGTCCAGGCAGAAGGGGAAGTAGAGGCACTTGGTATCGTTGTTGCCGCCCGCGTTCTCGATGGAGAGGGCGTAGCACCTGAGCCACTGGATGGCGTCCTGCTTCACGTCGTACTTGGTGATCCCCAAAGGCTTGAACTTTTCGGGGAGGAGCAAGTTGCGAAGTCGAGGTGAGAAGGCGGGGAAGCCGTTGTTGTCGCCTGCAGTGGCTGACTTCTTCCGCCGCAGCTCCTCAATCTTCTGGTGGGCGTCGTAGGCGCCCTGTGAGGCACCGGAGGCGTGGCTGTTCGCGTGATCACGACCGCCACGATTGCCGCCGCCGCCGGCCCTCCTGTTGGCTCCGTGGTTGGAGCTTCGTCGGCTGCCGCCGCCGTCGGGATCACGGCCGCCGCCGTCGGGAGCGCGGTGAGGGACGACCTCGCGGTTGCTGTTGCCACCCTGTGAGGGTCCGCCGGCGTTCGCGCGAGTACGGTTGGGCTGAGCCGGTAGCTCGGCTCGAGTACGGTTGCGGCCGACGTCAGCACTGCGACTTGTAGCTTCGTTGTCGCGGTTCCTGGCGGGAGGAGGCTGGTTGACCCTGTTGTCGACCCGCATGAAGTAGGCGTCTTCAGCGAGCTTGGCGATGACTTCTCCGGCGCGTATTCCCTGAGCCTGGCGTGCGATGGCTGTGATCGACATGAGGCACTGCTCGGGGGTAGTGTGTACTCTGCTCTCGACCGCCTCGAGAGCTTCCGCAAGGTTGCGGGTGGGGAGGTTGTCTCTGAGACACCGGCGCCGTTCGTTGCGCTTCCTGTTACGCTCACGTCGAGCGTCCCTGTTGGCGGCGGTCTCGTCTGCAGGTGCATCAGCAGACAGCTCGTCTGCGGAGATGTCCTTAAGGTACTTGTCTGGAGCCGTCCCCCGAAGGTCGGGGGTGTCGCCGGCAGCCATGAAGACTTGGCGATCGGGGTTGCCAAGGCTGGACTCAGAGCTCGCCACCTCAGTTGGAGTGTATGATTCAGCCCGGGCAAGTGGTGTTCCCTCCTGGAACGGGAGCGAGTCGAGGTAGGCGATGTAGCGTGAGTCTCCACTTATCAGGTCCGCGGGCTTGCGGTCTGGCCAGTAGACGAATCTTCCGGCGGGCGTGGATGTTATAACTAGCCCAGAGGCCGAGCCTGATAAGGGATGCTCAGTAGTGTCGTCCTCGGACTCGGGATCCTCTGGGTCCGACCCAAAGTCGAACTCGTATGCGGAATCCGAGTAGAACCCGGAGAGGGGGTTGGAGTCCGAAGCGTGGCCGGGGGCGGTGTCGGAGTTCGAATTGTACTCGGGCACGGGCTCCTTGCCGGCCCGGCGCGAAGAGGGAGCCCCGTGCGGGCCCTGCAGGGGTTGCATGGGCAACGCGTGGAGCGCTCGCTGGGTGGGGGGACCACATGCGATGGCTAAGCAGCCGGCTCGCATGCGATAGCCCACGGAGACGTCGAGTTCGAGTTGAAGCGGACTCGAGCTCGAAGTCGGCGTGATGGTTGAAGAGCGAAATTTTTCCGAACTTGCTGGCGAGTTCGCCTGTGACAACTTCAGGAAGCGTCACGAAGCCGGTCTCCGGGTTGGGCGACATGGTGAGGCGGCGGTGGAAGGATCCCGCGCCGTCAGCGGTGCAGACCCAAGCGCCGAAAACGAAGGTGTCGCCGCGGTTGAAGGCGACGGTTGGCTTGAAGTAGACAAGAGCCGTCGAGTTCGCCATGTGATCTCGGGCGAGAGCCCCTACCTGGCGCGCCAGCTGTCGGTGTTTTAGACCGGCAACCTACTAAGGGGAGTACCCGAAGTAGATGAATGTGGCCTCGCCGAGATCGGTAACTCGAAGGAAGAGACACGTGGCACACAATTTAGACAGGTTCGGGCCGCGAGGTGCGTAATACCCTACGTCTCGTATGCTTTGCGTAGCTCTGGATTGATTGGGTACGATTACAAGATGGTGCAATTGTACGCCGTGAGATGAGATGATGAGAGAGGGGTCCCTGCCTCACCTTATATAGCCCGGGAGGCAGGGTTACAAGTCAGAGTAGGGAGAGAGTACTAGTCGAGTACGTCTAGGAGTCTTCCATATAGTGCGGGATATGTACAGCTTCCTAACCGAGTACTTCTCCTCTGTAGTCCTTGTGCTTCACGCCATCAGGTGTCGTGCAGCGCAAGTCGGGTAGTCCCAGGGGCCCACCGAGTAGTCAGTCCTGGTACCCACCGAGGTAGTGGGCCCAGGGAGGTCCATACGACACGTACATCCAGCAGCGGTATGCTCGGGGCACTATATTGTGTTGCACCATGGTGCTCATAGCGGGGGGCTACAAGCGAGGTGGGAGAGGAGGTCGGGCCTCCAGGTCCCAGAGGTACTGATTGAGGCAAGAGACAATATCGTAGTGAAGGCGGAAAGCGTGCGTGTGATTGCCCTTTGTCGTCCCCTGCGGCTGGGGGACTGGCCCTCCTTTTATAGGCCAAGGAGAGAGCAGTTTACAGGCTGCCGCACTGTTCTCCTACGTGTGAAGGCATGGCGAGCAGTGCCACGGAGTTGACGACCGTCCTGGCGAATCTCGCTCCTGTTGGGGCGTCGTGGCGAGTCCTGTGCCCATACAGGAGCGGCTTCGAGGGTGGTAGCGTAGAGGTTGGCCGCCCGGCCGCCGCCCGCGGGCCGACTTGAGGGTGCCGTCAACGGGGGTCCGTACGAGGTACAGTGGTGGGTGTGGCGACATCCTGTCCCTGTGCGCTCCAACAGCGTTGGGGATGTCGTCGCAGTACCCGGCGTGGCGCTACAGTGGCGGGGACGGCCGCACAGGGCTGACAACGACGGAGAAGACCGTTCCCGCCGGCTGACGTCACGGTGCGGTCCTGTAGTTATAGAAAAAGCATTCGCCCCCACTCGAGGGTTCCGCTATCCCCCCTTCGAGGGCTCGGCGTGTTAGCCATATGAAAATAGGCGGCACAGTGCCACGGAGCTGACACTGGCCTCTCCGCACAGTGTTTTATAGTGGTGGGGATGGTCTTCCTCTGGGAGTGGGTGGAACAGCGCCGAGGCGTGATTCCCAGGCATGTCAGGGTCGTGGCGCAGTTCTGCGGTGTCAGAGCATTAAATGCTCGGACATGTGAGCAGGAGGGGGAGTGACGTGCGCGCGGGGGCCCTTGAGCGAGGCGGACCTCGCCCGAGGGGGCGCTCAGCCCTCGAGCGAGGCGGACCTCGCCCCCAGCCCTCGAGCGAGGTGGACCTCGCCCGAGGGGGCGTTTAGCCGTGCCACTCTGGAGGGCAGCGGGGGCCACCAGGGGTGCAATCTTTTAGTTCTTGCGTTTTTAGGCTCATGAATTAGTTCGCGTTTTGTGTTTTTTACGAGGTGACGTGGATTTTCTCCGGTTGTTTAGGGGACCCTTATGGTTGTCCCCGACACATGCAACTTTAGTTAGTTCATATCGATCTGCTCATAAGTTTTACTGTTTCTATTCTTCATGAAGGAACGTCTGTAGATCCTAGCACAAGATATTATGATTACTATGTGTTTAAAAGCTCTAATGTGCAGGTACCTCATGGAGATATATCTGCAAAAGCTGCACATATGTTGGGTTGACCTGCGGTATGCCATTGTGATACTAAATTATTTAACTCTCTTTTATCCTTACTATTATGCTACTGTGCTTGACAAGAGATATGATTAACACTTCTTTTTCTTAGATACCCTTTTCTGCTACATATCAATCTTTTGAAATTTAATATTGTTCAGCCTACTATGTAATTGTCGCATAAAAACATCTGCAGTGGCAGTGTCATACTAGACTCCATCACGAAGGCCAAGGGTGTAAGGCTACTAATTGTCACTCTTGATATTTTAATTTTCACATGCTTGTTTCAACCTATTTAGTGTAAACTATAACCGACAAGAGTTAATTTCGCATGCTTGTTTCAATTGGAGGGTAAACTTTTGAAAGATAAAAACTATTGTACTATTCGAAAGTACCTTGCTAAGGTTGGAGGTATCATGATTAGTGTATCTTCTCTTCTTCTACACTGTTAATTTTTTAGTTCCTAATATATCTAGAATCTGATTAGTACAAGACGTATATTTGTGAGCATAAGTATCGAAAGGATGTTTGTACACAATAGAAGAACCATCACGCTGACAACAAATTGTGGCGAATGTGATAACTCTTGTTATTGTAAATTTCGTCCATCTTTTCTCGAGGCGAGGCGAGTCGGTAACTCAGGTTATTGTTTTGGGATTGAGCTTGGAGACTTGTCAAAGTTTGTAATATCATAGGAATGTCGTGACTATTACCTTCTATAATGAAGTATCCACTACAAAGAAAACCACATTATTTTTTTATGATTTTCTTCCGATCGATGTTGTCTTCCAATGATTAGTAGTAGTACGGTGTAGGTTGTTCAAAGATCCTAACTTGCCTATCTAATATTTTGTCGAATTATAATCAAATGGTTGTGCTTGGATTTGTTTTGCCCGTAGCAACGCACAGGCATGCTCCTAGTTTCATAATATTTGTTGTTCTAACTTTTTTAAATATATATTTTTTCTATGTACCTAAACATATATACTAGGTGATACTTCACGCGATGCTGCAAAAAGTTTTTAAACAAAAATTTAAGGTGCAATGTAAAACTAGGAACACCAAAGTGATTTCATGACAACAATTTTGTCTAAACAACATTATATATGGAAGCATGCAAATGGTTGAGAGAGAACCATTCTAAATTATTGATTGTACATTTCGTAGCATGCTACTCACAAAGGGCATGATATTAACCACCGAAAATCGGTTGAAGACATAAATATATGATTTAGTGGATGGTGATGTGGAATGCTCGCATGTTGAGAGAAATTTATCCATGACTTGTCGTGGGTCTCACCTATATAGTTGTTATAAAGAATGTATCTAGAAAAACATAAAATGATAATTATTATGAAACAGAAGGAGTAGATATTTGATGGGGCAGTCAACATGGGATAAGAGGTTTCCAAACAACAAACCGATAGAAAACTTGAGGTCAGGGCCACAGGGGCAAAAAGGTAAATTCCGCAGCACTACTTCTGCAGCAAAGGGTAAAAAAATGTGTGTGTGGGTGGGGTGGGGGCTGGGTAGGGCGGGGGACAAAATACCGAGAACCGAACCGAGATATTCGGTTCCAAGTTCGGTTCCGAGTTTTCGGGAACCGAAGTACCGAGTTAAATACTGAAACTGAATCGAACTTACCGAAGATACCTGAAATTTGATAAGTTAAGTGTTGTTATATTATTGATTGCACTATTATAGACTATTATATTATGTAATTATGACACTCACACTTATATTCATGTGGACTTTTATTGTATTTTGCACTGTTATTATACATGAAATTATGTCAAAATTAGTTTTTAAACATGGTATTACATCTTTGGGATCAATTCGGTACTGTTCGGCAAGTATCGGAACCGAACCGAATTTACCGATACCGAATACCCTCGGTACCGATTTTCCAGGAACCGAATTTACCTAGGTACCGGAGAACCGAACCGATCGGTTCGGTATTTACCGAATGCCCAGGCTGAGGGCTGGGGGCAGCAGCTTGCTGCTCATTTCGGGATGGCAGTGGACAATGTTTGGTTGGGGTGAAAAAAAATTCAACCCACTTTTGACGGCTAATTAGTGGTATTAAATAAAATCAGTTTACATAACTACTTGCGGGACCTCCGGCAAAATCGTAATACGAATCTAATGATGTCTTTGTCTACATGATTAGAGGATGATTATTATGGCATTACTAAAGCAAATCATGTCTTATAAGACTCATTAGATTCATGATTAGAGGATGATTATTGTGGCATTACTAAAGCAAATCATGTGTTAATTAGACTCATTAGATTCATTGCGTAAAGTTGATTTGTAAATAGACTCGATTTAATACTCCATACATGTAAGATTTCCATAAAAAAATTGTACCCCTGAAACCAAACAAGGCGGCTCTTTTAAAATTACACAGCACGCTCACAACACACATGCACACTCACCCCTATGAATACACGTACGCAAACCCTACCCCTATGAGCATCGTCATTGACGGGAACATCGCTTACCACTTAACGCATAACGCCAGTAAATCCTGGAAAATCCAGAAAAAGATACGAGCACCATGATTTGAACCCTGGTGGATAACATCCCACTGGACCGTCCTACCATTGGACTACAAGCCCAATCGCTCTCACCCTTTTATGTGCTCACCTCATACCCTTCCTTCTCCAAAGTTTTTTGTTCGTCCCATTTAACGTTTGGACACGTATACAATGTACTAAATATAAAAAGATTAATTATATAAATTTTTAAAACTTAATTACTTTATGATTTGACAATGTCCTATTACAATAAATATATGCTAACAGTGGATTAATTAGGTTTAACAAATTTGTCTCGTAATTTTCATGAGTTTTGTGATTGTGTTTTTATTAGTAGCTGAATATCATTATCGACATTTCATAAAACATACGATATGACACTGCAAACTTTTCACCCTTGGGTTTTGCTTAGTTCGTGACTTAATAACCTTGTTCCTCACTGCAATATATAGTTATGTGTTTTTGTGAGAACTTGTGTTCTTTTGTATATTTTTTCTTTTTAATAAAAAACATGCTATAAACATTTTTTAAAAGAAAAGATAGCTACAATATGCTACTTGTCGTTGTGCCCTGGGGTGTTGTTTGTCGGGGGCATTTGCCCCCACCCCTAAGGTCGTCAAACAAGTCATGATATAGGGAAAAGGCCATTTGTCCGCACAAAACTGTTGAAATATACTTAGTCCGGTCATGACTCTCTCATACAATGTGTATCCAGATTTGCTTCCACAATGCAATTGTGTTCTTTATAATGTGCACAATATAAGATCCACATTAGGAACATATGTTGGAGAAACTTGGAGTAAGAATTTACATGTAATGGTTGAGCAAGTTGTATGTAAGTTTGTTAATGTATTAAACTAAACAAGTTGCTGAAAAACGCCACCTAAACTTGATGTCAAACATTCATTAAATCCACTATGAAGTAAATATCGTATAATATTTCAAACATTACGTAGCTGCGAGTCAACAAACTGAAGTTACTTAAATATTGGAACTATTGTAGAAGCACATTCCTTCCTCCATGTTAGAGCAACTCTAAAAGGCTCTCTAAAAATCACTAGCTAAAACTCTGATTTGGCTAGTATATAAATTGAAATGGCTAGCAAAAAGTTGACGAAATCCAACAGACTACCTAAAATCAACTCTTCATATGCTCCACCGAAGCTCCCGGTTTAGGTAGCGGAGGATAGCAAGGGTAAGTTTAGCTAGTCTGGTGGATTGAGTTTTTAGACAAATTTTTCATTTTTTTAACTAGTTAAGCCAAGATAGTAGTCTCTTGGAGTTGCATGTGCGCATCACTGTATACCACGCGTAGCTAGTGGAGGACGCAGAGGAAGGAAACATATGAGATGAACGATTTGGACTTGCTACACTTACCATATGTGAGGTAGATCCATATGTTGGAATGTTAAGTTTCTATAGTTATACGTAGGAATTCCTTATGTGTACGGCAACAACTGAACATACGGCCCGTGGGCCGTGCCACGTAAGCACCCATAAACGTGTGACCCCTGCCCGACACCGACACGCGTCAAATGAATTCCCTAAAATACTATAACGCTCGTCATGTTTTTTTAATTTTTTTACACTTAGATTTCTCCACTCGCAAAACGACAGAGTCGAATCCGACGAGGCCCGCCCACCCGTATGCTTCGCGCGTGCACGCGAGTCGGCGGCGGCGGCGGCCGGCAAGGAGGAGCCCTCATGGCTTCCCTCATCTCCTTCCAGCCTTCCTCCTCCTTCTCCTCCTCCCATCGCCCTCCCAAATCCCCCCAGCTGCCGCCAACCCCTCCCGCTCCCGCCGCCGGCGCGGCGCGCCCGTCCCGGCTCCGCTTCCTGTTCCCGCGCGCCGCCGCGCGCGCGCGACCCTGAGCCTTCGCCGGCTCCGGCGGAGGCGCCTCCGGATGCCGCCGTCCCGGCGGTTGAGGAGAGGAGGTCGCTGGCGGTGAGGACGGGAGAGCTGTTCCTGGGGCTGGCTGCGCTGCTGCTGCGCGGGACCGGGGCGAGGCGCGGGGGCGGCGGCGGCGGCGCGGCGGTGGAGGAGGTGGAGGCGAGGGACGGGGTGGTGTGGGAGCAGCGGCCCGAGGACGTGGAGGCCGAGCGGCGGCGGCGGGAGCTCACTAGCCCCGGGTTCAGCTTCTCCGCAGCCGGGCTGCTCTTCCCCTACCACCTCGGCGCCGCGCAGTGCCTCATGGATGAAGGCTACATCACTGTACGTGCGCCTGCTGCCCGGCTTCCCTGCCTCCCATCACAATGTTCTTATCCTGCCATGTAGAATTGTGGAAGGCTGGAAGCCAACCTAGCTTTACATGGGTTGAATGAACTGAACTGTGATATGTGCCTATGTTCTGGATTAGGAGGTTTATTATAAATCTGTAGCAAAAAAAACTCGGTATAGTGTACATGATAACATGAGTGATGGTCGAGTTTGACTGGGGTTCTTCAACTTACCAGCTTGTTTTTGTCCCTTTGTATCACTCCGCCGAATCCGCGAGAGCACTTCGTATCACTCCAATCTGTCCCTTTGTGCTATATGCATGCATGTGAGCTCATATCTATGGCATTCACGACTTATCTGTGATGCATTATTATCATATTTTACTTGTTCTGCTGGCTATTGTGCAGCACTTTTTATAATTGTTTCTTTCTCCATAACATATATTAGGAGAGAACCCCGTTAGCTGGCTCATCAGCTGGTGCCATAATCTGTGCAGTGATTGCATCCGGGAACACAATGCAAGATGCTCTGCAAGTGACCAAAGATCTAGCTGAAAACTGCCGGAGTAATGGGACTGCATTTCGACTTGGGGTATGTTTTTTCTCTTCTTTTCTTCTTTCCCCAGATAAAGTCTTATTTTAATCACACCAAACATTATTGCATTATACTCAACTATGGTAGATTTTTGTCATTTATACTTACCATTATAGTACTGTAGTTTCTATGAACTTTTGGATAATTAGTGCTTACTGTAATCATTTATGATTGAACTAAACCTTTTAAACTGGCATAACCATAAACTTCCTCTGCAAAATAGTTGAGCATCATAGACATGTGTCATTTGGTTCTTAAGCGGCTATTTGTTAAGCTGACTGAAGTTGATTGGATTTTCCTCACACCTTGTAATCCTATTCACTTGTGTAGGCTGTGCTCAGGGATGTCCTTGACAAGTTTCTACCAGATGATTTACACATCAGATGCAATGGAAGGATTCGTGGTAAGGTTCATATTGTGCTAGTGTTGACTCTCCATATTGACTACGCATTCACATGGCATTTTGTTCTCAGTAAGTAAAGAATATTTATATTGTTCTTATGCAGTTGCTATTACTCAGCTATCCTGGAGGCCTAGGGGCTTACTAGTTGACCAATTTGACTCAAAAGAAGATGTCATTAATGCTGTCATTACATCCTCTTTTATTCCTGGGTAAGGTTGAGCTACACTGCTCACTCCTAACACTATGTGTCTTCAGATATCTTTTGCTTACAACAGTTAAATGATTGTTTTGTTCTTATTTCAGATACTTAGCTCCCAGGCCAGCAACTTTCTTCCGTAACAGGCTGTGCATTGATGGGGGGCTTACATTATTTATGCCACCCACTTCTGCTTCTGAAACAGTACGTATGCTCTGTTTTTCCTTTTAGTGGTAAAAATGTTTCTATTTTGACCTGTAGATGTTATGTTTATACTGAGCCATGACACGTTCCCACTAAATCTTAGAAAATATAAAAAATACAAACAAAAGGAAGCACAAAACAGCACTAGTCTACTAACTTAATATCTAGGAAACTTGTTTGTTTCCCACCCAAAAAAAAATCATGAGAAGGTGTTATGCACAGTCGTGTATGTTCACATTGTAATGCTCATTGGTAGCACTCTACATCTCTACCTGTCATTGTAGGTCCGAATATGTGCTTTTCCAGCCAGCCGACTTGGTTTGCAAGGGATTGGGATTAGTCCAGACTGCAACCCAGAGAACAGGGCTAGTCCAAGACAGGTTACTAATTTTTTTCCCAGCATGTACCTTCTTCCATTGAATACATCTTTTGCTCTTATTATCTCAAACCAACTGCAGCTGTTTAACTGGGCTCTGGAACCGGCGGAAGATGAAATTCTCGACAAGTTTTATGAGCTTGGGTACAGGGATGCAGCTGTATGGGCTGAGCAGAATTCTACTGAGTCGACTTCAAAAAATGATCAACCTCTTGCCGTTGATTGAATCAAGAGAATCAAGTACCTTTAGTTCTATACTCACTCTGTCTATCAAGAATGAAGATGTTTGGGAGAAGCACATGAAAAGGCACCCGTCAGTACTCACTAGGCATGACAATGGTACTGGAGGGCAAGTAGGTGTTAGGGTTTACAGACCGATCAGCATAATCAAATGTATATATATTATAGGCAACGAGGCATAGCCATGGTACAGACAACTCCAGCAAAAACAACTTTCAAAACTTGATTCAAATTTTCCTTTCTTATTGATTCACCATTTAAAGTCCAATTTTGCGATTCTTGGTGAAAACTTGCATCCTTCCACTCAATTAGGGGAACTAGTCTGTCGACGCACAAGAGAATATGCAACCACCAAACAAAACAGATATGTACATTGTCATAAATAATTTGTACCATCTCAGCCTCCTATCTGAAGTCTACATAAAAAAACCCAAACATTACTCCTGTGGCAACAGATAAAATCACGAACTTCTACAACAGCCTTATGTAACCTTGTAACAGGAGCACTGAACCACCAAAAATTATCAAGTAACTTTGGAACATTGTTGCTCCAATAAATCACTTATCTTCTGGGGCCTGGGCACTAGCCAAAAGAAACAAGAAAATGCTATTCCCGCTTGTCCTCCTCAGACTCATCTTCTAAACTGAAAGCGTTGCTAGCACCAACGTTCCTGTCCTTGTCAATCTTTACCATCCCTACTTCACCATCTCCCTTTGTCAGGGACTGAGCTTCCTCGTCGTCGTCATCAGCAGCTTCACCAGAATATGCATATCTGGACAAAGGACACACATGTATTATGGTGCGGTACCTAGACAGATAGAACTACAAATTTCTAATGAAGTTGGTAAGATTTTGGCACATCATGGATGACCAATTTGAAGTGTACAAGAAGCAACTGACAAACATCTTGATTACACACTGTATTCAAAAGGGAAGAGAATTACCTTTGCGAGCTTTGCGACGGTGCCCACAGATAACAGATAACAACAAGCAGCACGAATGCAAGAACATCCCAGAAGGCAGTTATGATCCAGGCGCTCTGCCACCTCTCGCTAAAGGGGTCTGTTGCTTTGAAGTAGACCTGGAAAATGAAGCCATGGTAAACAAAACAGGATATTCAAATCTAAGGTTCCAAAACTGAATAATCTCTGAGAAATTTTGTATGAGTAAACCAGCTGAAATTGTTATCTTCATGTACAAAAACTTCATCTTTGTACATATGCAGAAAAAGATTTTGATTTGATGACAGATGCTCATGAATCTGAATAACTTCAGCCAAATCTATTATCATTTAAATAGTACCTGACACATACATAGGATTAAAAACTGCATGTCATTCATCAACCGGTTTCATGCCTTAGGTGGTGATAGCAACAAGCCTACTGAGTATGCTAATTTTGAGTGAAAACTCACCAATGTAAAATTGTTGATGTCAATTAAAAAGAGGATCATCAGCTCCTAATGCATCTTAATTAGAAAAGGGATCCTTGGCTAAAGTGGATTTCGTTAGAAAAAAAGATGAGTAAAATGATTACTACAGCCAAGGAAACACGTTGACATACATACAATTTTCTATCCTATATTAGCAAAATCATTCATCCTCATAAATCATTGGATCCAGTGCATAAGACTAACATCATCTGACAACTTCCGTTGCAAATTCGCAATATTGTGGACAATGGTTGAAGCACAATCACTAGTTTATGAAAAATAGTCAGAATTGGGACATAAGTCTGCTAAAAGTAACATCTTCAAGATTGAGTAGAAGGTGATGTGTCAAGATGGGATAGAACAGCAAGTGTAACAGAGACATGTTGATAATGATATTTTCCTTTAAAATAGAAGAGGCGTTTCTTTGATAAAATATTTGGAACCAAATAAAGAAAACTTTACTTTGGATTCAGTGGGAATGTAATGAGCAAATATAACCCTATATATACATGAACAAGGAAAGAGCTGATGTCCATTGGTTGTCTTTTAAAAAAGAATTGAAGGCACTTAAGAACCATATGAAGATAATGAAAAACTTGGATATTCATTAACGTTGCATAAACTTATAACGGACCAAAAGGCAGCGACATGATCTTATGTAGTTAGAAGGAATTCAGCACATTACTGTTTTATTGATAAAAAGGTTCATTATGGATGTATTTAGAGAAATCGATATACCTCATAACCAATCCAGGCAACTGAAGCTATCACAGAAATAGCCAGTGCATTTGTAAATTTTCTGTATATATCCAATTTCACGGAACTCCTCCTTGCCTGTTGAAAGAGAAAAGTAACAAGTTTAGGAAACAATACAAATACACATCTCTATATCCAGGATCCCATAGGCTTGAAAATTATTCTATAAGCGTAGAAGCCACTCCAGCAAGCCTTCTTTATGAACAAATAGACCCATGTAGTTTTATGCTTAATACTGCTATTAGGGGTTTGTAGCAAACTGATCACTAAGCAGATCTAAATTAGCCATATTTCCTTAAAGTAATTGCTGTGTCACCTCACTCACCACATCTAACTAGCAAAGTTTTAGCATTTGCAGAAACGTGTGAAGTTAATATCAGATCACATTAATTTAAAAATAAAGTACATGAACAGTTATATTATATTTAACTTACCTGTAGCTTCTCTAGAGTGCGCGAGAGAGAAGTAAATATCCAAAGTATGAGAAAAGCATCCAAAAATGCATCAGGAAGGACCAGGAAAAGCCTTGCTTTGCCTGATATATCATTAATTGTTCCAACATTTTCTGCAATGTCCAGCATCTCAGATGCCAGGAAATACGTGAGTCCAAGGAGCAACACCTTGGAAGTGAGACCTCCCAAAGTTGGGCGAACAACACCATATCCCATTGAGATAGAAAGGATCAATAGCCGTGAAATTGTTTTTCTGATGGCTCCAACAGTGACCACCCAAGTTGTTATTCCAACTGGCCGCACACCACTGCTGTTGAAGTTTAAGTATTCGAAGTACCATAGTGTCATCTCAAACAGGCCAAGTGCAATGACTAGTGTGATCCAATTCTGGATGGGCAAGATATCCCTCCAAAACCTTATGTACTGGCTAAACCAAACAATCATTACCAACAGATATCCCAGCGACATGAGAACATAAAATTTCATCAAAGGAGCCATTCTCCCAGGTAGATATCCAACAGGATTTCTCCAGATAGTCTTCCCACTCATCGTAAGGCCCCTCAATTTTGGATCACAGGAAATGAAGAACAAGTTGTACATGCCTGTTTTCGTAATACGCACCTGGTCATCTTCTAGCTTCACTGAAAGGTGATTAGCGCTGAAATGTGTGTCTAGTACGTAGGGCCAATCTGGATCATCAGAGGATGGCCTTCTGATTACTTCTCCTTGCTTGCAGCCCTCTAGTTTAGCAAGGTCTGGGGTACAACATATGGACCTCTGTCCCCCATAGGCAGATCCCCCAATGTTATCCCTGTCTGCAGCTTCGAACAGAATAGCTTGTACCAAGCCTGTACTATGTGCCATTTTTGCGTGTGATTCCGCAGCTTCTGGAGTTCTCCAGAATGTAACATTCACAAACCTGAGATAGTAAGCCATGACATGGAGTTAATATCAAACTCAGCACCACACCACACAATTGAATACTAAAGAAAGTAAGCCATGACAATTTTTTCCTACAATTTTGCCGGCTAGCAAGCTGTATTTTCCCCTCTTTATCAATGAAATAGGAACTAGTACCTGTTCGTTCAAAAAAAAGTAGCTAACTTGTACAATCACTTGCATAAATTAGAGCCATTTTCTCCAATTAGGTGGGTGGTTAAACCCACCCTTGTTCAATATGATATACGAAGAGTTCAGCAAGAACTACCGTTTACTAAGGTGGCCATAAAGCACAACAAAAAAAATACTGTCTTAACACAAACTGAGCACAGAAACTGCAGAATCTCACTCTCAGACTAACAAGGGCACTGCTACTCGCAGTAAGCTCAAAAAGGCTAAGCACTTCCAAGCAAGCTGAATCACCACCCAGCAGTCTGGCACCTGCAACCACCTGACCTCAGTACTAAGCCCCGAATTCAAACAGCACAGCCGGCAACCATTTGCGCATTTCAGCACGAACCAGACGGTGATCAAACTGATCATGGCTCAGGACCAAAACCTTCCACCAAATTGCCAGCCACCCAGCAACCGATTCCCATTTCCAATAACAGGCTCTAGCTCCCCCGAGATTCAAATGGAAAAAATACGCTTCCTGGATCCCTAGCTTCGCGCCAGCTTCTACGGAAACTAACTCCCAAGCACTGCGTTCCGCAATCACAGACGAGGAAGAGGGAGGGGGAGGGGGTGGGCGTGGGCTTGCCTCAGTGCTTATTCAGTATACTCACTTGATGAAGGACGAGGGAGGGGCGGCCAGGTCGGCCCCGTCGGCGACGATGCCCTCGCTGCCGCCGGAGAGGAGGAAGGCGTTGCCCACCTCGCGGAAGGGCTCCCGGTCGTAGGTGTGGATCGACGCCTCCGCGCCGCGGCCCCACCAGAGGGCGGCGAGCGCCGCCGCGAGCAACGCGAGGCGGCGCAGATCCATGGGCGCGCGGGGCGGAGGGCGCGGGAGATCTCGCTCGCGCGGTGCGGGGGGGACGGTGGGTGGGGGTGGGGGCGGGGGCCGGTTGTGGCAGATCAGTCACTTGCTTGTCACCGGAGAAGCGAAGCGCGGCGTGGAAGGGGAAGGGTGCCGGTGGGGCCCGCTGGTCAGTTGCAGCAGCCCGTTGCCGTTTCGGGGACGGGGTTGTGGCAGCGAGAATGTTGGCACGATAACTGCTTGTGGGCCAGGGCGATTAGTTGCATCGTGCCAGAATGAATGCATAATTTTTCCTGCATATAAATTTTCTCTAAAAAGAGGTAAGGTGATCAACCCGTTGCTCATCGAAGGCGGATTCTCGAGGATTCAAGAAATCAGCACCAGAGAAGAACAGAGTTTTGTTTCACTTGTTGCTCGAAAACTTTAATGTCATCTATCAAATCTGGGATTTCAGTTACTCGATGGCAAATCAACAGTGAAGTATAGCAAAATAAACAGAAACTACTAGCCATAATCTCTCCTGGCAAAACTCAACTTTAACACTGATCTCATCTTCCTTTGTCATATTGATAGATCAAGCCAACAAAAAACTCGGTATCAAACTATCAACACAGCATGCTCTGCTTTATAAGTTAATCAGTGCGCTTTACTCCTTGCAGCCAATTATTCAACAAGTCTCATGCCGTGATGTAGTTGGCAGCTTCAATCTAGCCTCAGCTTTCCCACAGCCTGGAAAGATCATGCGCAGAAAGCTCTCTGAGAAGTTTCTGAACACAAACGAAACCAGAGTCAGTAAATGAACATATGGGTAGCAGAAGCCAAGAATGGACAAAATGGGGTGTAACATACTAACCTGTAATTGCTGATTAGTCATCGAGGTAGTAGTAGGATCCAGCTGACTTCTGCTCCCTGTCCTTTGTGGACTCCAGCTTGTTTATACGGGGCCTGTAGTTGGTCGGGTCTCTTCTGAAGGTAATGTCAAGATGCTAGCAAAAGAAACACAAAAGAGTTAGATGAAAGAAAATGTAGTCAATGATGAAGAGGCAGTGTCTACACGACAAAGGAATTTAGGGGGCTCTTTGATTTGCTCCCAAATTTGCCACGGTACATTTTGGTTACCAATTTGGTACAACCTGAATTATGCCTACTTTGGCCAAAAATATTTATTTAATATTGCCACATAGGAAGGCTATCACATACCGAACCAAGTTTTGGCACAACCAAATAATGGGCAAAGTTATCAAATAACCAAAATGTGGCTTGGCCAGCTTGGACATATTTGGGATCCAAACCAAACACCCATGTACAAATATAGAATTACTAAATCTTACTGAAAACTAATATTAGTTATGAAGGTGGTAGTAAAGTATTGAAGAGCCCGGTCTGTTTTAACGAAGCCTATAGTTGAGTGGGTCTCTTTTAAAAGTAACACCAAGGTGCTACCAAAAAGTGAAAAGAAAGAAAATTAGCAGATGAAATTATAGGTTAAGACAGTAAGAAACCAAGGTGAGGGTATCTAGACTCTACACGGCTACACCAGTACAAGTTTAAGTGCAATTCTCTGATAGTACTACAGAAAATTAATCTACGAGGACCACATACGATTGCACCAGCAAAGTAAGTTGAAAAGGTAGCCCTATGTTTAAATAACAGGTCATATAAGTTATTCATAACTTACCGATAAGAACTTATTCATCCCAGATACCAAAGACTGTGGTGCATTGGCAGTACAGTCAATGGAAGGCCGCCCCTCATAAACAATGACCTTGTCAGCCAAGTAGGTTGCCATGATGAAATCGTGCTCAACAATAAATGCAGTTTTCTTCGCATGAAGAATGAATCTTTTGATAACCTTTGAGGCAACAATACGCTGCTCTGAATCAAGATAAGCACTTGGCTCATCAATCAAGTAGATATCTGCAGGCTGAACATATACAGCAGTATAAGTATCAAGAAGCCAATAGTCGATAACATATGAACATGGTATTAAACACTTAGACCAATTAAGAGACATGGTAGCATGAACATATACAGCAGGTATCAAGAAGCCAATAGTCAATAACATAAGATTAGACAATACTATTAATCACAAGGCAGCAAAAGCAAAAGGATGACAAAAGCACCCCGGTTGCTACATATGAACTACACTGCTTAGCTTAAACTTGCAGAATCACAAATTGCATTCCAGTCATCCCCATACCTACCAACGGACAAGGAACATCATGCATGCTCAAGTCTCTGTATACACAAGTAAAATGTGTACAGGTATACAATCATAAAAACAGATCGTCTATTGAACTTGACCACTCAAAACAATATATGATTAGCCTTTGTAGAAATTCAAAGGTGAATTTAGTGTTCAGCAAAATCATGTTGTAGATGTCACTCAGTCAAATAGAACAACATTTGACCAACTTTTGCACCACACACAAAATCCAAAATATACCTCTTGATCATACATATAAAGCCAGTTTTAGGAACTGTCAGTTAAACAACATGAGCTTTGATGATCAACGTTGAAATAAAAATACTAATGCTACTAGAGCCATCATGATTAGCCAAATGATAAACTTGCAGCGAGCATCACTGTCCTAAACAACTTATTTTCCAAGTATTAGCAGAACATGGATGTGGCAGACCTGGAAGGTCCAAATAAATAGGAGAGCAGAAAAGGGCATGGGCATTTATACAATTGAAATGCGAAGATAGTATATCCTACAACCTACATACAAAATTTTGAAGCTATTTGAACATTGAACATTTATTATCTCCAGACATTCTATGGCCAATCAAGAAAAAAGAAGCAAATAGAGCAACACTTTGTATTAAAAGAAACAATAATATTACCTTTCCCAGGCAGAGGCATATAGCCACTCTTTGGAGCTCTCCACCTGATAAATTAATAACTTCCTGGTCCATGAGTTGCTCAATTTGTAGTGGTTTCATGACATCAGACACAAACTGAGGGTGCATATAAGAATCACGTATTTTCTGATGAAGCAAATGCCTCACGGTATTCTGGAATTTAGGACTAATCTTCTGGGGCTTGTACGACACATTGAATTCAGGAATTTCAATATCAGTTCCTTCCACTGTGTCAGGCTTCAACAACCCAGCCTGTCCAGACATAACAAACAGGGAGAATAAGATGACAAATGATGCATATACTTGGCGCTGAACACTATGCATTTCTTTTCTATTCTCCAAGAATTGAAGGACAAACGGATCTTATCAACTATCAGAAGAAACAAATGCACAATTAATTAGCTAAGTCTAATAATCTATCATATTGACAAATTGATCAAGATTTTTGCCTCTGGAATAACCAACAAAATTAAACTAAATCCAACGTAGATCAACACTATCAACCAAAACTGCAACTACATTAAGTTTTGCAGCACCACAAATTCAAATGAGCAAAGGGAACAAGAGCAAAGTGCATAACTGCATATCACCGCTATAAAGCAAACTAACAGTACAAAAGTTGATAACAAAGGTCTGACAAATTGACAAAGTTAAACTGACAACAAGATTAATTTTCTGATCGGTATCAGCAAATTGAAAGAATTTTCTGATATTGCAGATGAGGTAGCACAATTGTTCCAAGTAAATCATACCCTAACCATACATGCATCATTAACTAGGTGGGTGTGACCTGGGTGAGGGGGTATGCATTACATCAAGATCCTAGTACCATAACAGTGGGCAACAAAGCAAGAACCTTAAGTTTTCCTACATCAAGTTTTCTTTTGTCCTTTTGGATAAAAACAGTATTTACAAGAGACTCACAATGACTTCATAGTTCATACAAAAAAATGTACTGGAGTAGGACAAGAGGAGTGGAATTACCAGCATTCTGATGAACGTAGTTTTCCCTGTACCATTTTCACCAAGCATCACAACAATCTGGGAATCAGTAAATTCACCCTCAACAACAGTTAGCTTGAAATTTCCCTGTGTTTTGCTCATGGTAGGGTACTTGTACCGTTGATATGTCTCAATCTCCTCAGCACTTTCTTGAGTCTCTGCAATCTAAATGTAAAACCCTAATGTAAGGCCAAAGCCACATAACAAGATAAGGATCTCATGTAGCATGTGCACATGTTACCTTAAATGTAAGAGATTCATCTCGGAACCGAAGATTCTCTGTTGGAACAAAGCCAGCCAAGAAAATATTGATGCCTTCTCGAACTGAGAATGGCAAGGTAACCACACCATAAGCACCTGGTTTTCCATATAAGCAGCAAATGAAGTCGGACAAGTAATCCAAGACACTCAAGTCATGTTCAACAACAATGACATAGCTGAAATAGAGGGAAATAGCTGTCAATAACAAATTGCTAGCAATCTTTATTCAACGAATAATAATGTAGCAAATATGTATTACCTGTTGGGCCTAAGTAAAGACCTAATGACTTGTGCAGCTTTAAGCCTCTGCCTGACATCAAGGTAACTTGATGGCTCATCAAACATGTAAATTTCTGCATTTTGTACAGCAACAACTGCTATTGCAAATCTCTGGAGCTCACCACCAGACAGATCCCCTACATTTCGGTCAATAACTTGGTTTAATTCAAGGTCAACACACAGCTCAGTTTTCATATCCCTCTCATCCTTCTGTGCAAGTACTTCTCCTACATTTCCTTGAACAGCTTTTGGAATGTGATCGACATACTGAGGTTTGATGATTGCCTGTGAAAGCAAGAAGAGAATTCAAGGTGTCAGATCAAAACAATTCAGCAGCCGTGAAAAGTAAAAAACAGCAGCTTTCTTTCACAAATGTCATAATATCTGTTATTTGCATGTTAGCAATTAGCAACAACTAAGGAAAACAAAGTAGACTATATATACAAAGATGTGAGGCTAAGTTAAATGTGAGACAAATATGATGGTGAGTCTTTTTAATTCTGCAATCATTCATTGCTTCACAACTTTAGGTGCAGTACAAACATTGTTAAATATTGACATAATTCAATATACTACAGGGCAGAAAAAATGTGCACCATTTAGTATGTGTTGGTAGCCATAACGAAGAGCATATAGTGATAGTAAACAGGAAATCAGCTCTAACTGTTACAGGCTAACATACTGATATAATTTACATGAAGCAGATTCCAGAAGTGTGAAAACAGCACCTTCAGGTTATCTTCCAATATGCGTGTGAAGTAGTTCTGAAGTTCAGACCCACGGAAGTATGTAAGGATTTCCTGCCAATCAGGTGGGTTCTGCACAGTTGCACAGGTAAATGTATTATTGTATTTGTATGAGGTCATAAGAGGAAAGAGACTATCAAAGAAAACTAATATGGAACCAGCAAACAGGAAAAGAAATTAGGTGGGAGTAGGTATTGAAATATACTTTGAAGCGTCCCAGATTAGGTTTCAGCTTGCCAGCCAAAACTTTGAGTGCAGTCGACTTTCCAATTCCATTTGTTCCAACAAGGCCCAAAACCTGACCAGGCCTTGGGACAGGCAACCTGCAGGTGGCTAGATCAGTAGAAATCCAAAAGGGGCAAGCAAGCTTCCAGCCAGATATAAGTGAGTGGTATCCTTCTCCAAATAACAAATGATGCAAAATTAGACAAACACCCAGCATGACAATCGAACAATCATACCTGTGCAACTTGAAGGTATTGGGCCCGTATCGGTGAGTGGTATCCTTTTCCAAATCCTTGGGAAGGTTGATGATTTCAATGGCATCAAATGGGCATTTCTGCAACAGAGATTACAGCAGGAATGAGAGGCATGAATTCCATGACATAGACATGTCTTGCAATTATCTGTATGCATTGGCAGCCCACCTTAACACAGATACCACAACCAATGCACAGCTCCTCAGAAATGAAAGCGAGTTTGGACGCCGAAGTCACTTCAATGCAAAGCTTCCCTGTAAACCAAAACAGTATTATCATCACAACCACAGTCCACGACATGCCAGAAAACTTGTTAACACAAGGAAACATATAAGAAAGAGAACAATTCTAGCTTGTAGCCTAAAAATGGATGTTCTTGTATTTGGACACATGGATCTTCATATATTACAGTATGAAACACCTACACATCTAGCATCATGTACGAGAATTCATTTAATTCTAACCACGGCTGAGAAAAAAACGATGCCTGCGCACGCAAGCTGCTCAGATTCTCCGGATCTTGCAACCAGCAACGACGAATCAGCCAGCGCCCGTTCTAGAACCGAATTCGCGACGACGAACGAACGGATTCCCCCGCGGGAAAGGTGAGGCTCCGGGATCTAAACCTAGACACCAAATCGCCGAAGATACGGCGGGGGAGGGGGGTTTTTACCGGTCTTGACGACGGGGCAGCTCTTCTTGCACTCCTGGCGGCACTTCTTGGGCTTGCACTTGTCCTCGCTGACGATCGCGATACGGGTCAGCCGGTCCGCCATCTCTTCCTTCTTCCGCCGCCGCCGGGAGGAAGGCTCCGAGGATGAAGAGGGGTGGTGATGGAGCCGAAAGCGAGCGGCGGCGGTGGGAGAGGGAGAGGGGTATCCCTTCGGGAGTGTGGCGGACACGTGCGCGCGGCGGAGGGGCAGACCAAACCCTAGGCTCGGGTGCCGTCCTGGTTCTTATCCCCGGCCCGGGCTGATGGTGCGACCGGACCCGGTTTGGTAGAGAGAACGGCGTGTTTACCACCCCGTACCACCACGGCTCGGCCGGCTCGACTAGGTCAGGCTTGAAATGACCCGGCCCAGACGGTGCAAGGCACCGTGTCTGCGAGAGTGGCCCGGGAGCTCGGCTGCAAACATCACCTGTTGTTTGCCACCACAAATTGGCAGCCGAGCTGAGAGGTGTGACAACCTGTGGTAGCTTTACCACCAAAGAAGGCTCATGAGCATTTCATCGAGCACTTGGTGGCCTAGCCATGGCGCGAGGCGAGCTCGGCCTTCCGGCCATGGAGACGCGACGGCGAGAGGGGCACGGCCTCCCGCATCTCGACGGGGCATGGCAGCGGCGAGCGCGGCGACTCGCACCTCGACGTGGCGGCGGGGCGCGGCCACCCGCACCTCGACGCGGCAACGGCGGGTGGGGCCTCCCGTACCTCGACGAGGCGTCAACGGCGGCGGGCGCGGCCACCCGCACCTCAACGCGGCGACGGGGGCGGCCTCGCGCACCTCGTCGCGGCCGCGGGCCGACGCGAACTCCCGCACCTCGGTGAGCGCGAAGCGGGCCGCGCAGATGGCAACAACGGCGGAGACCTGAAGGGGAAGGAAAGAAGAGAGGGGGCTTGGGCGGTCGGTGTCGCGGCCATGGCAGCGCGGGGCGAGCTCCAGCCCTATCCATGGCGCGGTGGGAGGAGGGAGCGGTGAGAGGGAGGTGACGCGAGTCGCACCGATGCGCCATGACTGGACGTGGAGCGCTTCCGTCGGCCTGGCCCTGGAGATACGCCAATTTTTGGCGTTCGTGGAGAGCCATGAGAGAGAGTGTTTTTTGGCCCATGGTGACCGGGCTGGAGGGCGGGCCAACAACACAAACAAGTTGAGTTGCAGCCCAGGGGCGCAGCCGAGCTGCTGGGTCGGTTGGCAAACGCGCCCTAACAGACTCGCTTGGTTGGTGACCTATGACTGACTAGGTGCATGCCCGTGCGTTGCTACGGGCCCAAATATATATAATACAATACAGGTAACGTTCAATAAATATAACTGTATAATACGAAAGGAATGCCAGAAAATCATAATAGTGATTTTCAATATACATCTACCCACATCATTCAATATAACAATAGCAATATGATAACGATAATTTCCCTACATCATCTCGCCCATCTATCATATTTTTCTTCCTATGATGCGCGACAGATAATATTTAACGATGGTAGGTAGGTTTTCCTCCAGGCATTTGCTTCATGCGCCAAAAGATTGATGAAGAAATGATGCCTCATCTTAATAGGATCCTGTATGTAAGACTCGTTTGAATTTATCATATATTTTGGTAATCATAAAGGAACATGCAGAAAGTACATATACTTACCGTACAAATGTTCACAATCGTAGCATTATCCCATCCCGCCATGTATTGCATAATAAGCCATGAACTAAAAGATCTGTATTATAAAAGTTGTCAGCTACATCTAAGTATGACATATATTTTAAAATCTGTATTATGCAAAGTTTAGGTTTGAGGTGGTCTTACCCGTCAGTGTCTTCCGCAATCCCTTCTGCACGCTCAAATTTAAATGTATGAACATCCACCCATGTATTAGGATTAAGTTGTCTAAATGCAGACTGAAAATGTAAGCGAAACCCTACGATCGGTATTGCATACGCTTTATAGGGAACATCTAAAGCATATTCAGGAATAGGCTTAGGGTCAATGACAATAAGTTTTTTCTGCTCCATGTCGAGTATATAAAGCACATATGACGCGGCGCCTTTCCATGGCAAGAGAAACTGCAAATTACATGGTATTAGGACCACAAAAGTTAATTACATAGGCAAGGAAAAAATAACAGCCAGATTGGTACTTACGTACCTGCAACCTACTACATCATATTGTACAATTTCTCATCCTCCAATCGCTTTACCCAACTCTTTAGCAGTGAATGGTTTACGATACTTTTCGCCACGCAGTAGATCCTTTCTGTTGACTGAGCTCATTCAATTGTACACTTTGTAGACATTCATTATCACCATCTTCTTCCATTGGGACATGGACTTGACCTAGCTGATTACCATCTGTCAGGGCCTTCTTCACCATCCTCCTCTCACGTCGCGCCCTGATTTTTTCATCCTTCTTCTCCCTTGACATTGCTGCATAACGTTCCCTTTCCCTTTGCCTCTTACGTTCTTTGGAAGCCGATTGTTTTTGCAGCCCCTCTACCAAATCTGGGTTAGACCATAGAAAAGGAAGATGCATCCGGTGCAATCTAAATTTGAATTAAGTTTCATTACCTGTTCGATATGTATTTGATATGTCACCAAGAGGGATCATTAACCGTCTCGACGGTGACCGGTGGTCCATCGGCAGTAAACAAATAAAGAAGCACGTGCATTGCCTCTGTACAGACATAAATATCTAAGTACTATATTTTCTTCAAATTGGCATACATCAAAATATGCAATCGCTGGGATCAGAAAGAGTACAGGCTACTCAATTGCCACCATGGCCATATGTATTGTTAACATATGCTGAGAAAGGAGAGGCCACAACCGCATATGCTTGCACCAGAAAGGCAGAAAGCAACATTGATAGCATCTGATTCAGATGGCTTGAGGTCAAAGCAAATGGTGTCCTCTAAATCTCCAATATCTAGCTATACAGTTACCTTAGCAAGATAAAATCAAGAGTAATATACACCCACTGAAATTTTGGAACACAAGACACAGAGCACGCATAGAAAGCAATTTAGTAAAACACATGAGGTGGTTGTCAACTAAACAATCAAGTAAAAGTAAATCGAGCTCTTCCAGACGTAACAGCAACCAAGCAGGCCTTTTTTAGATATATACACACACAAGCCATTTAAAGAAACTTTGGATAACCATATAAAGTGTTAATGACTTCGATTAACAATCACATAAATAACATTAATGGAATGATAATAAAATCAACAAACATAATCTGATTGAAAGCACGTACGGGAGAAGTGGTGCTGGAGTTGACGCCTCCGCCGTGTCGCTGCTAGACAATATACAGCAAGAGACGATGGTGCCCGCGGTTTGGGTGATGTAGACTGCGGCGTCCAGGAGCGGTGGTGCCGGCGGTGTCTACAGGAGAGGGTGTCTGCGGAGTCCGTCCATGGGCAAACGGGTGTAATCAGTTACAGTAATCTGATTCTCAACTAAGATGTGACTTTCACCAAAAGTTATAACCCTAAACCTGGAGGCGAGGGAGGAAGGAGATGGCGGCGGCGCGGCCTAGATCGGCGGCGCGGACGACAGCCGGAGGAGGAGGCGAGGGAGGAAGGAGATGGCGGCGGCGCGGCACGGATCGGCGGCGGCGCGGCCCTAGATCGGCGGCGCGGACAACGGCCGGAGGAGGAGGTGAGGGAGGAAGGAGATGTGCGGCGGCGCGGCTTGGTTCGGCGTCGCAGGCGGCGGACGAAGGCTAGCAACAGTGGCGCAACAGGTCGGATGGGGGGGCGCGAGTGGTGGGTGAGGCAGCGCGGCTGAAGAGGCGAGGGGTGGTGGGTGGGGCGGACTTAGGGGGAGTGGGCCTCGGGGCAGATTAAGGGAGGAAGAGGAGGCAGATTCACGGCAGACGGAAAAAGTAGGAATAGGTTTTTGTCTCCACTTCATTCTTTTTAGTAGTAGAGATGTGCTGAGAGAAAATGTAGAGTAAAATGCACAGCAGGTACTCAAACTGTTGAGTACTTCCCATCTGGGCACTCCAACTTTTAAACTAACTATCTTGGTACCTGATCTATAGTCGCGGCGCACACACACTTAATCCTACGTGGCTCGCCAGAATGGCAGGTGGAGGGCCATGTCATCGTCATTCTAACACCACCCCCCTGCGGACATTGTAGTCCTCATTTTGATCCATCTCCCAAATTCCCGTCAAAATTATATCTATCTGAAGGTAGTAAACAATTTGTCCTAGAAAAAAAAACTAGCACCAACTAAGTACGGATAATAACTAGCTACTAGCAGTCATGCTGTCTCTGATAAGTGGCTGTTAAATAATGGGTACCAACTAAGTACGGATGCAACCTCCTGGCTAAGGATGGCAATGGGGCAGTTCCGGGTCAGATATCGCGGGTTTCGGGACGACTCAGATGAAGAAGAATTGGAGTTTCCAGAATTAGATGAAGAGGGTAAGGCTAGGCAGAACATGAGAAGTTTCAGACCTGAAGATTTGCAGAACCCAATTTTCAAAGTTGGCATGAAGTTTGGTTCAGTACAGATGCTTAGAAAGGCAATTATTGAGTATAGCATCAAGAATAGAGTGGAGATAAAGATGCCCACCAATGATAAGAGCAGAATCAGAGCTCATTGTGATGAAGGATGTCCATGGTACTTGTTTGCTTCAAAGGACAAAAGGGTGAATTGTTTTGTCATCAGGACTTATATCGGGAATCACACTTGTGTAAAGAAGTGGGTACTGAAAAGGTGTACTGCTAAATGGTTGGGCAACAAGTATCTAGAGAGGTTCAGAGCTGATGAGAAGATGAATTTGTCAAGTTTTGCAAAAACCGTGTAGCTGGAGTTAAATCTGACCCCTTCAAGGAACAAATTGTCTAGAGCTAGAAGACATGCTTGGGACTTGATATATGGAGATGAAGTGCAATAGTACACTGATTTGTGGGACTATGGGCAGGAACTTTGGAAAACAAATCCAGGAAGCAGGCTGTTTTTGAAATTGCATGATGGTTGCTTCGAATCCTTGTACATTTCGTTAGATGCATGCAAAAGGGGCTTTTAAGTGGATGCAGACCTGTGATATGTCTTGATGGTTGTCGTATGGACCTCCCTGGGCCCACTACCTCGGTGGGTGCCAGGACCGACTACTCGGTGGGCCCCTGGGACTACCCGGCTTGCGCTTCACGGCACCTGAAGGCGTGGAGCACAAGGACTACGGAGGAGAAGTACTCGGTTGGGAAGCTGTACATGTCCTGCACTGTATGGAAGACTCCTAGACGTACCCGGCTAGTATTCTCTCCCTACTCCGACTTGTAACCCTGCCTCCCGGACTATATAAGGCGAGGCAGGGACCGTTCTCTAGGACACAACACATCTCATACAACTCACGGCGCACTATTACACCATCTTGTAATCGTGCCCAATCAATCCAGAGCTACGCAGCATACAGGACATAGGGTATTACGCACCTCGCGGCCCGAACCTGTCTAAATTGTGTGCCACGTGTCTCTTCCTTCGAGTTACCGATCTCGGCGAGGCCACATTCATCTACTTAGGGTACTCCCCTTAGTAGGTTGCCGGTCTAAAACACCGACAGCTGGCGCGCTAGGTAGGGGCTCTCGCCCAAGATCACATGGCGAACTCGACGGCTCCCGTCTACTTCAAGCCAACCGTCGCCTTCAACCGCGGCGACACCTTCGTGTTCGGCGCCTGGGTCTGCACTGCAGACGGCGCGGGCTCTTTCCAGCACCGCCTCACCATGCCGCCCAACCCGAAGACTAGCCTCGTGACGCTTCCTGACGTTGTCACAGGCGAACTCGCCGGCAAGTTCGGCGAAATTTCGCTCTCCAACCATCACGCTGACTTCGAGCTCGAGTCCGCTTCCAACTCGAACTCGACATCCCCATGGGCCATCGCATGTGAGCCGGCTGCTCAGCCATCGCAGGCGGTCCCCTCACCTCGTGAGCGCTCCGCGCGTGGCCCCCGCATCCTCAGCCGGGCCCGCACGGGGGCTCCCTCTTTGCGCCGGGCCGGCAAGGAGCCCGTACCCGAGTACAACTCGGACTCCGACATCGCCCCCGGCCACGCTTCGGACTCCAGCCCTCTCTTCGAGTTCTACTCGAACCCCTCATACGAGTTCGACTTCGGGTCGAACCCTGAGGGTCCCGAGTCCGAGGACGACTCCACTGAGCATCCCTTGTCAGGGCCGGCCTCCGGGCTGGTTATAACATCTACACCGGTCGGGAGATTCGTCTACTGGCCAGACCGCAAGCCTGCTGACCTGATAAGTGGAGACTCACGCTACGTCACCTATATCGACTCGCTACCGTTCCAGGAGGAAACACCACTTGCCTAGGCTGACTCAAACACACCAACTGAGGTGGCACCTTCTGAGTCCAGCCTTGGCACCCCCGATCGCCAAGTCTTCATGGCTGCCGGCGACACCCCAGGGCCTTCAGGGCCGGCCCAGGACAAGTACCTGGAAGACATCTTCTCCGACGAGCTCTCTGCTGATGCTCCACCAAACGAGAACCCTGCAGACAGAGACGCTCGACGTGAGCGTAACCGGAAGCGCAGCGAACATCGCTGACGCCTCCGCGACAACTTCCCCGTCTGTAACCTTGCGGAAGCTCTCAAGGCGGTCGAGAGCAGAGTACACACCACCCCTGAGAAATGCCTCATGTCGATCACAGCGATCGCACGCCAGGCTCAGGGCATACGCGCCGGAGAGGTCATCGCCAAGCTAGCTGAAGATGCCTACTTCATGCGAGTAGACGACAGGGTCAACCAACCTCCTCCCGCCAGGCACCGCGACAACGAGGCTACAAGTCGCAGCGCCGGCAACGGTCCCAACCGTACTCGAGTTGAGCTCCCAGCCGAACCCAACCGCACCCGCTCCAACGCCGGCGGACGTCCACAGGGCGGCAACAGCAACCGCGACGTCGTCCCCCCACCGTGCCCCGGCCGGCGGCGGCGGCCACGATCCTGACGGCGGCGGCAGCGACGGCGAAAGCTCCAACCATGGAGCCAACATGAGGGCTGGCGGCAGTGGCAGTCGCGGCGGCCGAGGCCACGAGAAGATTGAGGAGCTGCAGCGGAAGAAGTCGACCACCGCAGGAGACGGCGACGGCTTCCCCGCCTTCTCACCTCGACTTCGCAACTTGCTCCTCCCCGACAAGTTCAAGCCTTTGGGGATCACCAAGTACGATGCGAAGCAGGACCCCATCCAGTGGCTCAGGTGCTACGCCCTCTCCATCGAGAACGCTGGCGGCAACAACGACACCAAGTGCCTCTACTTCCCCTTCTGCCTGGACCAAGCTCCATTCACATGGCTCGAGTCGCTGGACAAGCACTCGATCGACAAGTGGGACCAGCTGAAAGAGCAGTTCACCAGCAACTTCGCGGGTGCCATGGGCCGATCGGGTACTCACATGGACTTGGCCATGATCAAGCAGGAACAAGGCGAGACCCTCTGCAAGTACTTGCGCCGCTTTTTCGACAAGCGCGCTACCGTCGTCGACGTCACCGACAAGGAGGTCATCGACCTCTTCCAAGACGGCCTCTACCACCGCCACACCTTCGAAGACTTCGGTCGTCGCCGCCCCAGGTCCATCCCCCACCTCAAGGACATGATCACGTCCTGGGCAGATGAAGAGGACAAGGCCAACGCCAAGTACGACGCCATCCGTGGCAAGAACAAGCGAGAACCGGGCGGGCTGCCGGCGGCGCAACGCGAACCAAGGCGGTCGCAACAACAACAACTACTACTCGGGTCCCAACCACAAGCGCAAGCCAGAAAACACTGTCGCGGCTATCCAGCGCCCTGCGAAAGGGAACTCGAAGAAGAACTCCGGCGGTTTCAAAGACCTGCTGAAGGAGAAGTGCCCGTGGCATCCAAACGGCAACCACACCACCGAGCAGTGCTACCAACTCAGGCATGCACTCAAGGATACGCCAGAGCCACCGCACCCTCACGACCAAAAGGGCAAGAAGAAAGATGACGACAACAACGACTTCCAGGAGCCTGACAAGACCGTCAACGTCCTCTTCGGCGGATCGCCGGCGGGCGGGGAGCGAAGGCTACCCGCCGTGAAGTCATGTCCATTGAGCCAGCGGTCCCGACCCCTCTCAGGTGGTCGGAGGTACCCATCACCTTCTCCCGCGCGGATCAATGGACCAGCTTCTCCGAACCAGGACGGTTCCCCCTCGTCCTAAAGCCGGTGGTCGCGGGCTCCAAACTCAACAAGGTTCTTATCGACGGTGGAAGCGGGCTCAACGTCCTTTTCACCAAGACCTTGAAGAAAATGAAGCTCGACATCACCCACATGCTCACCAAGAGCAACACGCCCTTCTACGGCATCGTCCCCGGCAACGCGGCTATTCCACTGGGCTCAGTGGTCCTGCCAGTTACCTTCGGGGAATCTCGGGACAACTACCGTACCGAGTACATCAAGTTCGAGGTCGCGGACTTCGAGACTTCCTACCACGCCATCCTCGGCAGGCCGGCCATCGCCAAGTTCATGGCGGTGCCCCACTACACCTACTTGGTACTCAAGATGCCAAGCCCAGCCGGTGTACTCTCTCTTCAAGGGTACTTGAAGATCTCTCACGACTGCGACACAGAAGCCGTGTAGATCGCTTCTACGAATCAAGTACCCAACGTGATGATGGAGGTCTACGCCGCGTCGAAGAAGCTTGCTACAAGTGAACTCGACATCCTAGAGAAGTCTGATAGCGCCAACAAGCCTCAGCCACCTGAGGAGGTACTCGTCAAGACGATCGACCTCGGAACAGGCGACCCCAGCAAGACCACCACCATCGGGGCTGGCCTCGACCCCAAATAGGAACACGCGCTCATCAGCTTCCTTCGGGCTAACCGCGACATCTTCGCGTGGAGGCCAGCGGACATGCCGGGAGTGCCCGGGGAGCCGATTGAGCACCGCCTCAACGTCGATCCTAAGGCCGCCCCCAAGCGACAACACCTCCGACGCTTTGCCGGTCGACGGACGGACGCCATCAAAAAGGAACTCGCCAAACTACTCGCGGCGGCTTCATCGGAGAAGTCTTCCATCCCGAGTGGCTCGCCAACCCCGTCCTCGTCTGCAAGAAAAACTCGAACGAGTGGAGGATGTGCGTCGACTACACCAACCTCAACAAGCACTGCCCCAAGGACCCCTTCGGGTTGCCGCGGATTGATCAAGTCATCGACTCCACAGCGGGCTGCGACCTGCTCTGCTTCCTCAACTGCTACTCCGGGTACCACCAGATCGCGATCAAGGAAGAAGACCAGGAGAAGACCGCGTTCATCACCCCGTTTGGCGCGTACTGCTACACGACCATGTCCTTCGGGTTGAAGAACACCGGCGCCACCTATCAGCGAGCTATCCAGGCCTGCTTCAATAGGCAACTCAACAAGAACGTCGAAGCCTACGTGGATGACGTGGTCGTCAAGACCAGAGACTCCAGTACCCTCATCGACGACCTTGAAGAGACTTTCGCATCCCTGCGCGAGTACCGCTGGAAGCTCAACCCGAACAAGTGCGTCTTCGGCGTACCTTCGGGCAAACTACTCGGCTTCATCATCAGCCAGCGCGGCATCGAAGCCAACCCCGAGAAGATCTCCGCCATCACCAGCATGAAAGCTCCCACGAGCATCAAAGACATCCAGAAGCTGACCGGGTGCATGGCGCCACTAAACAGATTCATCTCGAAGCTTGGAGAACGGGGGCTCCCCTTCTTCAAACTACTCAAGCATCAAGAGAAGTTCGTGTGAACTCCAGAGGCGGATCAAGCCCTTGCTCAGCTCAAGTACTTCCTATCGAAGCCACCGATCCTCACGGCTCCTCACAAGGGCGAGCAGCTACTGCTCTACCTCGCTGCGACTAATCATGTGGTCAGTACTGCCATTGTTGTCGAGCGGCAGGAAGACGGCCACACCTACCCAGTCCAGCGCCCAGTCTACTTCGTCAGCGAGGTTCTATCAGAGTCCAAGGCACGCTATCAGCTTGTGCAGAAGCTCCTATACGCAGTACTCATCACCAGTTGGGGGTCAGTTGCTTACTGCTATAGGGATAGATCCTAATGATTGCATTTTTCCTGTTGCAATGGCAGTGGTTGAGGTGGAGTGTCTAGCTTCTTGGAAGTGGTTCCTAGAGAACTTGAAAGAAGATCTAGGCATAGAAAATACTACACCTTGGACCATCATGACTGACAAACAGAAAGATTTAATCCCTGCTGTTCAGCAAACCTTTCATGACTCAGAACATAGGTTCTGTGTTAGGCACCTCTACTCCAACTTCTAGGGTCACTTCAAAGGGGAAAACCTGAAGAATCAGCTTTGGGCTTGTGCAAGGGCAAGCACAGTAGCTAGGTGGAATGAAGAGATGGAGAAAATGAAAGTGTTGAACAAAGATGCACATGCTTGGTTAGACAAAATGGCCCCAAACACTTGGGTAAGGGCCTTTTTTAGTGCATACCCTAAATGTGACATCTTGTTAAACAATACATGTGAAGTCTTCAATAGGTACATTTTAGAAGCTAGAGAACTTCCTATATTAAGCATGCTGCAAAGGATCAAAGGACAACTAATGGCTAGACATTACAACAAACATAAACAAGTGCAAGAGAAATGGGGAGGGATGGCGATCTGTCCAAAAATAAGGAAGAAATTAGCAAGACATGCAGAAATGGTCAACACATGTTATGTAATACCAAGTGGGAGTGGTGTATTTGAGGTCCATGATAGGGAGTGGCAATTTAATGTAGACATTAAAGGAAAACATTGTGATTGCAAGAGGTGGAGCTTGAACGGTATACCCTGTAGTCATGCTATTTCTTGCCAGAGGCATGAGAGGATACCTGAGGAGTCATTGCTGCCGTGGTGTTACTGCGACGCCCCAGCTTTTTAATTAACCCTAATCGTCGATCAACTATGCTGACAGTGGTCAAATCATGGTCAACCTGGGTCCTCACCTCGAAAAACTCACCAACCAACTCTAATGACACCTTTGATCAAGTGGACACACATGTGGGGTCAACCCATGGTCAAAGTCTTGGTCAAACCCCACTCAAACCCTAGTGACCCTAGATGTCTTCCGGAACTTTTGCCGCGTTCTCCAAAATTCACCTAAACACTTGTCGGTGTTTTAGCCCGGCAAGCCTACCAAGGGGGTACCCCAGGTAGATGATTGTGGTGGGGATCGCCAGACCTGGAATTCGAAGGTATGCGCAAGGACACGGGACACAAGATTTATACAGGTTCGGGTTGCCAAGGTGGCGAACCCTACGTCTTGTTTCGGGATCAAGTATGGCGCCCTGCGCTTGGTGTTGGTTGACATCAGGTGCCCGGCTAGGTACCCAACCCTCCTTTATATAGTCCAGGGGGCGGGTTCCTAGTCTGTTACAAGGCAGGAGTCCTAGTAGGATTACACGGAACGAGTCCTAGTAGTATTAAAGGATAATTCTAGTAGGAGACCGTCTTCATCCCTCCTTGTATGGGTACCCGGGGAGTATGCCTGACAAGCCCTCGAGCACATTATAGTCGAGTGTAGTAGTTCGAGTAGTCTTGAAGCCTCTGCGAGTAGTTCTTGAGCATCCTCGAGTACTGCTTGGAGAAGTCTTCAATCGTACTTGAACTGCCACAAGGCTGGAAGGTGGTCCAGCTCATCTGTCTTGAAGTCAAGATTATATGGAAGTGTGGTTGCAAAATCGCACTCCATATGGAGTAGCCCCCGAGCCTTAGGTTGAGTTGCAGACTCTAGCTGAGGGTCAATCTTGATTCCGAATCTTCCGTCTTGAAAAATTTGAATGATGGGTGTAGCATAGCAACCCCTGAGCCTTGAAATGATTAGGTAATCAATCCAAGGGTCTTCAGTGTTCGCGAAAGCCATCATCCGAGTACTCTTGCAGCATGTAGCCCCCGAGAAAGAGAGCCGTATGAGCCACGTCGAGTAGTTGTTGGTGCGGAACCCCAGAGCTTGAGAGTGAGCGAAGCATGCTGAAGTTATCCTTGAGTAGTATGTTGAGTGTAGCCCCCGAGCTGGAGAGATTCCGAGTAGTAAGTTGGCACGAGTCGTGGAGCTTGAGAAGTAGCCATGCCGTCAGAGCGGACTTTAGATGCGACCGAAGTCGACTTTAAATGCCGGCAGAGCGGACTTTAGATGCAACTTGAAAACCGAAGTTGACTTTGTACCGCGTGGAGCGGACTTTGAGATGCGACTTGAAAACCAAAGTCGACTTTGTGATGCCGGCAAAACGGACTTTAGAATGCGACTTGAAAATCGAAGTCGACTTTTTGCCACGCGGAGCGGACTTTGAGATGCGACTTGAAAACCGAAGTCGACTTTAGTTGCCGCGCGAAGCGGACTTTGACATGCGACTTTGGAAGTCGACTTTGCGCCACACGGGGTGGACTTAAGATGAAAAACAAAAAGCACTTTCCGAAAAGCCAAAACGAATGAAAAAATAGAGAAAACGAATAGTTTTGCCGCCGGAGCGGGCTTAAGATTGCGACTGTTGAAGTCAACTTGTGCCACCGGAGTGGGCTTGGGTGCGACCGTTAGCGTCGACTTGTGCCACCGGAATGGGCTTGAGTACCTGAGCCATGGATTTCAGACCCAAGGTACGATTGCCGCCATAGCGGGCTTGAAGGTGCGACCGAAGTTGACTTGTGTATGTGAGCCATGGATTTCAGACCCAAGGTACGGTTGCCACCGTAGTGGACTTGAAGGTTGCGACCGTAGTCGACTTGTGTACCTGGGCCATGGATTTCAGACCCAAGGTACAGAGTGTGAAGACCACGTGCAGCTAGGAACCATCGTTGCCAGGACGCGAGGACCACTTACAGCTAGGTTCCATTGAAGCTTACACACATAGTATGCCACCGAAGCAGGCGAAGATGCGACCGGAGTTGACTTGAAGTTGCCGTACGGAGCGGACTTTAGAAGCTGCCTCCTTGGGATAGCCCCCCAAGTTGATGAAGTAGGCTCGTGGTGACTTGATTGATATACCCCAAGAGTAGTCAGCAGAGTGTAGCTCCCGTGAAAACCCGCCGAGAAGCGTACACAAATGAGTAGTCAGCTAGTAGTCCTACATGATGAGGAGAACAAGCCAAGAAAAGAAAACAGTAATCATTTAAATAAATGACTTAGCTATTGCTACATGGGCATACTGTTGATGAAGCCATGGCGATCAGCGATGGAGCCGCGACGGTTGTTGCTGAAGTTGACTAGTCAGAGTTGATTCCGACTAGTTGTTGGGGGGCGTGACTGCCGTTCTTGAGTAGTTTGGAAAACTAGTCGAGATGAATGGTCGACGCTGAAACGACCCCGGATTTTCGGTGAGGAAAACCCGAGTCCCTGTACCTTTGCGATAGTCCCGGGATCAGTGGCTATCGCGTACAGATCTCATCACAGAAGGTAAATCACAACCGTACATCGCATCACACAAATATTAGTACATAATTTATTACATGTCCATAATGGAGTACAACATTACAAGCCTCAAGGCTGAATCAGAGTAAAATTCTACGCGGCGGTAGCTAGCATCTCGGAAGGGTCTCCATCTTCTGTTCTTCACGCCCACAGGCATCCTTGAGCGAAGCGACGTATCCCTCAGTCGTACCATCCGTTAATGTTGATGTCGAAGTCGAACTCGCAACCTGCACACTCAAAGTCTATCCCCAAGGAGTGGGATAGGTTCACGTCACCGACTGTATGCAGCTTTAAGTGGCCTATCTTCTAAAGGGTAAGAAAAGAGACAAGGTGGAAGCTCAGGTTTCCTATGCAGCAGCAACAAAAGCATAATCAGAAATCATCTCCATATAGGTCCCAAACCAATCTCTCAAACACAGCTCGGAACCACCTGGTACCCCAGGGCCCCGTCTCCACATCCTATCTCCATCTAGGGTCGATGCGAGAACTTCCTCTCCTCGCACCTCAATGATTACAATCGGATCGACGAGGTAGAGGGAGCCACTCTCCTCTAGCCGACTGCAACCACGGCTCACCACACTCTCAACTACAGGGGGGAGGTAGAAATCCCAAAACATGAGGAACGAACATGTCTTCAAGGTTTGTCCATGACCGAGGACGCGGCTATACGTATAGATCAAAACTGCGCGAGCGTGTACACTGTACCCAACTCGGGATGGTACCCGATGGTGATCGCCAACCGAGCCCATCCTACCGTGCGAACTCTCGGTAGTTTCGGTCCCCATCCCGCATCCGGCCCTCAAAACGAATCCCCCCTCAGAAGGAATCGCACCGGAACTGTGAAATGCTCCCGTGTGGCCACACGGGAGACGCTCTGAGAGGGTGGTCTCACCTCCACCGCTCCCCCACAGATACCCTCTATCCTTCCTAAGCAGGTATGGTTCCGCACTTGCCGAGCTCAACTCGGCCCTATCCCCACTCTCGGCGAGGTGGTGTGTACGAAAGTCCTATCGACAAGTTGATCCACTCGCTTTCAGACCGGGCAAGCTCATGTCCTCCGTCCGCAAGTAAAACCCCAACACCTAGGCTCCGAAAACCGTCAAAGCGAGAATACACCGAGGAGTGCATTCCTATCCCCGATCCCAGATCGGTTGTTTCGAGCTCACCCCCGCCAAAATACCCAAAACGCCTTCTCCTGCCGGTTTTTACCCCACTCACGCCAAGAACCACTATTCCCATCCCAAACACATGCATCGCGAAGCTCAGCGCATATACACGCTTATATACACATATATAGTAGTGGGTCAATCAAGGACAGGATAAATAAAGAAGGCAGTGCAAGGTTCATCATCATGCGTATAAAGTAAAGCGCTAGCATTCTACATAGCAATGCCTAATAGGTATTTCAGAATCAGTCGGGCGTGAACACCTGTGTGCGAGTAGTCGTCGGTGACGTAGTCGTCGTTGTAGTCGATCTTCGAGCTCAGCTCCCCGGCTCCAGCTGTTCCTATTAACGCGCATTTAAAATAAAGGCGGGTCCTATTGCAATTAACTCCAAATGAACAACAAATAGGAGCCAAAAGAGAGCGAACACTAGCCTAACACGGAGTTTATAATTTTAGAAGAGCTTTGGAAAAGGTTTCACAATATTCGGAGTTGAAATGAGTTTTCTAGGATTTTCCAAAGGTAAAATAGATTTCCGAAATTAAAATACGCATACACAATACACTTAAATATAAGCTAACTACTGGCAGGCTCAAAAGGGCTCTAAGCTATCTACAGGCTGGCTGCAAGCTAGCTCTTCGAGCTCACATGGTCGCCACATAGGTAGCTATAAGCTCACCCATGCACGAGTGGTCGCCCACATGGTCGAAGGTGTGGGCGCCACGAACGATCTCGGTCGGATCTGCTGCGGCTCGCGGCGAGCGGCGGCAGAGGTGTGGTGCTTTTGTGGTTGGTCGACCGCACTAGATCCGACAGGATCCTACTACGGTAACGAAGGCGTGCGGGCGCGTGTGTGCATCTATTTCCTACGGGGCTCTGGCGTGGGCGCCAGGTGCTCGATGGTAAGTCCCAGAGGAGCGACGGGTGGAAAGGGGCTCGTCGGCGGCGAGGTTGGTCGGTGACTCGAGCTCACGCGACTCGACGCGGCTCTAGTACACCTAGGGATTCAACTAGGCAAAGAAAAGGGTTGCCTTGGTCGGAAACTCGGCACGACGGTGACGGAGAGCAGCTTGGCGTGCGGTGCAAAGCAGAAGGTTTCGGCGACGAGGCTAGGGTGGTCGGCGTCGATGAGGTTGTATGCGCTCGCGTGCCTGAGGGCGAACGCGTACACGAGTTGGTTCGGCGCTCGTGCACCTCGGTAGAAATGATGCTCTTGATGACGGGGTTCCGGTCACGACAGGCTGAGCGACGGTCAGGTTCGGCTCACACGCGTGAGCGTGTTCACCGGACTCGAGCAAGGAGAGCAAAGGCGACAGCTTGGTCGAGCTCATGCACGAGCGTGCGTCTGTGAGACGAAACTCCCGGACGAGCACGGCGGTGCAAAGGTAAACGGCTTGGTGCGGCTCGAGCTCCGCGTCGTCGCGACTGGGGTGTCCGCGGCGGCGTGGCAGCTCGCTTGCGAGGACGTGCGTGCATGTGAACATGCGCGTGCACCGTTTGGACAGGGAGAGCAGGGCTCGACTCCCGCGGGTGCGGGTGTGCGTGAGCAGAACGTCGGCGGCGAAAGAGAGCGGCCCGACGCGGCGAAGGTTGACAGAGACAACGCACTACGCGGCGGGGACGCCGTTTTGCGAACAGAAGGTCACGGTCAAGAACATGGCTTTCCTGGCAATGATGAGAAGGTCGGCGGCGAGGGTTTGAGTTCACACGAGGTTGGGGCACAGAAAGGTGAGCTCCTCGGTGGCACACCGGGGTGTTCGCATGCGTGCGTACGTGCGGACGAACACGTGCACTGACTTGGCCTGACGCTCGTGCGCCTAGGCGGAAAGACGTTCTCGGCGGCGAGGTGAAGTAGAGCGACGAGGTGGTCGCGATCTGGATGCTTTGGTTTCGCTCGAGGTGGGGAAGGCGACGACTGGGTTGGCGCGGGTGAGTGCCGGTGGCTCGGCCACGACAGCGATAGCAAGAAGGACGGCGACGCAGTCGCGACAGGGGCAAAGCCCCGGGCTACGAAGACGGCTCGGCGGCGCGGTTCCTCGCGCAGTGTCGACATCCCCCCCACACGGGCGTGGGTGCGCCCGTGGTTGGACAAAGCAAGACACGGAGCATGAGAAGAGATGCTAGGGCACTGATAGGGTAGAGAGAAGAGCGGTCTTGTCCAGCGTCAACCCTCGGCGACGAGGTCGCGGGTCGGACGGGAGACAGAGATCCCCGGCGATGGACAAAGTGCGGCGAGACGGCGAACGGGAGGTGAAAGTGCCAGCATGCGAATCATAGCATCAACGGCTCGCCCGACAAGCACAAGGGCGTGGTACGGGCATCACGCGCGTTGTGCAGCCGTGAGACTAGGTGTAGCGCGGTGAACTGGAGCGACACGACGGCAAGGACTAGGGTGTCCACGCTGGCGTGGTCGCTCTATCGCGCGCGTGCGTGCGGGGCGTGTGCACTCGTTCGGCTAGGGAGGCGAGTCTCACCCTGGCGGGCGTGCATACATTGGTTGGACAAGGAGAGCAGAGGGGTTTGACTCCTCCGGTGTACGTGTTTGCATTTGTGCGAACGTCGGCGGAGTGGCCACGGGGGCGACGCAAAACCGACGGCACGTGCACGACGACGACACAGAGACGAGAGCTCAACGAGCAGATTTAGGCGAGGCGGTGTTCAGGGTCGAAGTGGCCGAAAGGTCCGAACTTGGGGTCGATGGCTCGACGGACACACGTGCGCCGGTGCGTTGGGGTTCGCGGCGACGACACGGCGGAACGTCGAGCACGGTCACAGATAGGTGAAGCAGGGGCTCGGCCCCTTGGTTGCGTGCATATGTGTGCGTGCCGATCGCCGACGACTCGGCCTTGGCAGCGACACAAAATTGATGGCGTGCACTAGGCTAGGAACAAGGACAGGGGAACGACGAAGAACGGCCCGGCGGCGTTGGTTGGGGGACCTACGCCGGTGATCGACCTCGCGTGTGCGCGAGTGCGAGTGCACAGGTTCGGCCAGGAATGACAGGGCCTCGACCCGGTGTTGGTGTGTGCGGATAAAAGGTCGGCGGTACAGCCGTGGCGATGGCACAACGCCAACAACATGTGCACAACCAGGGACATAAACAGGGCGACGGCGAGCGGGGAAGTGCGCACGACGAGGGTCTGTGCTCGCACAACTCCTGGCCCAAAAAGGCAGGGTCTTCGCTCGACGGTGGCGTGCTCAGAGTGTGGGTGCCGACAGCGAGCCGGAACTCGGCGTGCGCTCGTCGGAACAAAGGTACGACACAATTGCAAGGCAAGGGAGTGCGCGCGGCGACGACGGCAGCGGCACCTGCAAATCGACCGGCTCGGCTCGATGACCGGCTCTCAAGCGACGGCGGGTCTGCGCGGCGGCGCGATGCGGGACAGACAGGCAACACACAAACAACGAGCTCACAAGGCTCGGTCCATCCTCGGCTCGAAGGCCGGGTCCACATCAAGGTGAAGGGGGGTTCTCACCTCGCGTTCGGACACGACGGCGAAGTGGCGCGGCGGAGTAGAGGAAGAAGACCGGGGCTCGGCTTGCTGCGGGGAGAAGCGCAGCGGCGCGGTCCATGGCTTCCACATCGGCGTCCCCCTTGTGCGGCGGCCCCCCGCCTTGGCGTCCCGGCGAGGCGGCGAACGGCTCGGTGAAGAGGAAGCGGGGGTTCGGCTCGGCGACGTTGGGCCCCGGCGGCGTGGCGACGTCCGGCTCGGGGCGGCGGCGGCCTTCTTGGTCCGGCGGCGTGGCGGTGCGGCGGGCGGCGACATGGCGCTCCGCGCGCGCGGCGGCCTCGGCTCCTCCACGGCGGCGCGGCGGTGCGGCCCTCCTCTCCTCCTTCTCTTCTTCTTCTCCCCCTCGGTCCTTTCTTTTTCCTCCCGAATCGGCGGCTCGGGGCGGGGGCATGGCGCCCGCGGCTTGCGCCTCGGACCGGCGCCGACGCGGCAGTTCCGCGGGGCGGCGACCTCGACCCTCCCGTGGGCAGCCTCTAGTTCCTCCTCCCCCAACTACTGCGCCTCCTCCTCTTCTCCCTCTCCTCCTCTCTCCTCGCGGTGGACAGGGAGGACTCCATGGGGGCGGCGGCGCAGTACAGGAAGGTGCAGCTGGGGCGGCTTTAAATGGGGGCGGCGCCCTAGGGTTTGGGGAGAGCGGACGGCGAGGATTCCATTCAGGGGCGCGTGGAGGTCATCCGGTGCGCCAGCGCAGCAGGGCAGGGGCGCCATGGCTGGCGTCGGCCACGGGGGGCCGGCGCGGCTCGCCCTGCCTCGCGTCACGGTGGGGAAGAGAAGGGAGGCAGGGAAAGAAGGGATAAGGGATGGCTGACGGCTGGGGCCCACTTGGCGGTGAAACAAGGGGAAAATGAAGGGTAGGTGGGCCGGCTGTCTATGGTGGGCCGAAAGGGACTAGGTGGGCTGCGGCTTGGTGGACCAGAGAAAAGGTTCGGGGTGGTCTAGAGGACTTGGTGAACTGAGTTGAGGCCCAAGGTGCATAGATGGTTTTTCCTATTTTCTAAACACCTAGCTCCTAATTAAACTATGATTCGAATTTGAATTTGAATTCAAATTTGAATCCCACACAATTAAGATGCAAAATAAATCCCATAAAATCCAAGGTTCTCACACTAGCATTTTATAATTCCTAAATTTTATGATTTTGCTCAAAATAAATCTAAGATTTTCAGGGAAGGATCATAGAAGACATCCTTATATTTTAATTATGCACTCAATTTCAAATCGAAATTTTGAAATCCACATTTTCGCATTGCTAACATTCCGGGAGAAAATTCCAAGATGTTACAGACGCGATGCGACCAGAAGACGACGTCGCGGCAGCGCGCGGCGTACTCGAAGCAGAGTCAGTGTTGCCACGAGGCAAGTAGTCGCGATGCACCATGTGGCTGAAGTAGAGCCAGTGTGGCCGCAAGACAAAGTCCTGGCGCACGGAGTAGTCGACGACGAGCCGCGTGACGAGCCGCGCGACGTGCCGAGGCACCCGGACGTGCGGCGTAGTCGAAGTAGTCGATGACGAGCCACGTGACGAGCCGCGTGACGAGCTACGCGACGTGACAATGGACCCGGACGCGCGGCGTAGTCGAAGTAGTCGACAACGAGCTGCGTGACGAGCCGTGCGACGTGCCGAGGCACCCGGGCGCGCGGCGTAGGCGAAGTAGTTGACGACAAGCGGCGTGACGAGCCACGCGACGTGCTGAGGCACTCGGACGCGCGGCGTAGTCGAAGTAGTCGACAACGAGCCACATGACGAGCCGCGCGACGTGCAGAGGCACCCGGACGCGCGGCGTAGGCGAAGTAGTCGACGATAAGCGGCGCGACGAGCTGTGCGACGTGCCGAGGCACGCGGACGTGCGGCGTAGGTGAAGTAGTCGATGACAAGCGGTGCGACGAGCCGCGCAACATGCCGAGGCACCCGAACGCACGGCGTAGGCGAAGTAGTCGACGACGAGCGCGCGCGACGAGCCGCGTGACGAGCCGCTCGACGTGCCGAGGCACCCGGACGCGCGGCGTAGTCGAAGTAGTCGACAACGAGCTGCGTGACGAGCCGCGCGATGTGCCGAGGCACCCGGCCGCGCGGCATAGGCGAAGTAGTCGACGACAAGCCGCGTGACGAGCCGAAGTATATCCGTTGCGGCCGCGAGATGGGTAGTCATGACGCACAACGGAATGACCGGGCACACCGCGAGAGCCAATGCGACCGATTGACGAGAAGTTGAGCATCGAGACGGCGCGTCCGGATGCCCGGCATAGGCGCAGTAGAGCCGGTGCAATCCGGACGGCGAGAAGTCGCGCCGCGAGACGCAGTGGATGCACGGTGAGAGCCAGTGCGACCGACCGATGAGAAGTCGAGCTGCGAGAAGGCGCGTCCGGATGCACGGTATAGGCGTAGTAGAGCCGGTGCAATCCGGACGGCGAGTAGTCGCGCCGTGAGAATGCGAGGCTAGTGCGACCGACCGACGAAAAGTCGAGCCGCGAGATGCCGCGTCCGGATGCACGGCATAGGCGCAGTAGAGCCGGTGCAATCCGGACGGCGAGTAGTCGCGTCGTGAGACGCAGTGACCGGACGCACTGCGAGAGCCAGTGCGACCGACCAATGAGAAGTCGAGCGGCGAGACGCCGCGTCCGGATGCAAGACATAGGCGCAGTAGAGCCGGTGCAATCCGGACGGCGAGTAGTCGCGGTACACGACAAAGTTGATGTAGAGTCAGAACAGCCGGGAGACAGCGTCGCGGTGCACGGAATGGTTGAAGTGGATCCACTGTTGCAGGCGAAGGTGATGCAGCCGCGACATCGTTGGAGTTGGTGTGGCCGAAAGTCGACGTAGTAGTACTCGTGTACCTCTTCCGTGTGCATCAAGCGAAGATCTTGAAGTCTTGTGGTAGTCTTGTGGGTGTGCATATAGCAAAACTCAAGGGAATTGATTTTTTAGCCACGCATGTGCAGCGAGTTTCACAAAATTGTTTTTCTTGCCGCACTATAGATCATGACAATGGACGACTCAACTACTCGGCTCGGCTCCGTCTTGAGATGTCCTTGTTGATACTAATCGCTCTCTGCTTTGAATATTTGACCGACGATGGCAGCCTCGACACGGATTCGTTAACTGTGTGACGCTTTTTCCCTTGTCTGTCTGGGACTCCAGAAGAAAAAAATCAATTCCTAGCTGGACTGTGATTGGTCGTCGCAGAAAACATCAGTATCTGATTGCAGACTTCCAAAGACGACGTGCTTTGGCTCACGGACACGATGAGATCGATGGAGCAGGCAGTTGGCACGGGCCTTTGCTAGCCACGGTAGTGTTGTACACTGGTGCGCAATTATCCCGTTGTGCATGTAGATCACGCCGAGTAGGCCTCTGCTTCAGACTTTTGACAAAACGAACTCAAATTGGAATTGAGCCATCACGCCCAGCCGCTGTGAGTGTTGAAGAGATTGATTTTTGCTGACGAAGGTCCTTCGAATTCGCTGGTGATCATGACGATCACCCCTTCCTGGCGCGCCAGTTGTCAGTGTTTTAGCCCGCCAAGCCTACCAATGGGGTACCCCAGGTAGATGATTGTGGTGGGGATCGCCAGACCTGGAATTCGAAGGTATGCGCAAGGACACGGGACACAAGATTTATACAGGTTCGGGTTGCCAAGGTGGCGAACCCTACGTCTTGTTTGGGGATCAAGTATGGCGCCATGCGCTTGGTGTTGGTTGAGATCAGGTTCCCGGCTAGATACCTGACCCTCCTTTATATAGTCCAGGGAGCGGGTTCCTAGTCGGTTACAAGGCAGGAGTCCTAGTAGGATTACACGGAACGAGTCCTAGTAGGATTACTGGATAATTCTAGTAGGAGACCGTCTTCATTCTTCCTTGTATGGGTACCCGGGGAGTATGCCCGACAACACTTAAAAATCTACCTTTATGGAAGTTGTCCAGCTTGTTGAGGGACACAATTTCATGTAGATTGGCATTTCAAATTTTGAGTGGGAAAAGGTGAAAAACTTGCCCAAAGGTCAGTACCTCCTGTTCACAGCAATTGAGTGGCATACAGAGTTGACAAACTTGCTGAGAAAAATCTATTGAGAAAAACCCCATATAGCCTTTGTGAAAGTTGTAGGTGGGTTTGAGATCTACAACTTTCGTATTCAACGTTTGGTGTAGTTTTCTACAAGATTTTGGAGATATTTAATTTCAAACAGGGGACCGGCAAAACGATTTGGGCCAGGGCGCCGCCGCGCGCGCGCGCCGCGCGCGCCCACGTCCCACGCGCGCGCGCCCGCGCGCCGGCCGACCTCGGCGTCCGCCGCGCGCCGCCCAAGGCCGCCCGCCGCCGAGGGCTCGCTCTTCCCCATACGCCGCGTCCCGACACCGTTGGAATCCTCCCCGTGCGCGCATGCCACGGACCGCGCCGTACCGGCTCGGTGCGCGCGCGCGATCGCCGGTCCGTCGGCGGTGCCCCCGCCGTATGCGCGCCGGTCGAGGCCGGGTACCACGGCCGCATCTCCGCGGTCATCTTTGCCGTCGCACCGCCGAGCCGCCTCTATAAATGTCGCGCATTCTCCCCTCCTCACGCCGGCATTGTCGCTCCACCGCGCCATCCGCGCCGCCGCCGTCGAGCTTCGCCGCCCCCTGCTTCCCATGGCCGAGCGACCGCCCATACCCCTTTCCTAGACCCTATAGGACCTTCACGTGCCACTTGTTGTCCAGGTCGGGTCCTTACCGTCGCCGGAGCCGAGCCGCCGCGGCGCCGCCGCCGGTCTTCGCCGTGCACCCACGCCGCCGTGTTTCCCGCCCCAACTCGGGCACCCCCGTGCCCTAGGTGAGCACATGGTCATGCCCCACCACTTCCCCGGCTGGGAGCACGGCCGGCCGCCGACCCGGCGGTGCCGCCGCCTTCCCACGGCCGAGGCCCTGATTGCAAACCCCCAAGCAGTTTTAGGGTGTTTTCCGTGAACCAGGGGTGTTTTCGCGAGGTTTCAAATCTTTTCAGGGGCCTTAGCGCAAAAGAGTAACTTCAATAGTATAAGGTTTATGTTGGAACTTGTAAAATCTCTAGAAAATCGTAGAAAATTCGGAAAATTGTAAACTCAATTTTGCTAGATTCCTGGTGAGGAGCACTACAACTTTTCTTATACTCACCTAGGCCGTTTCTTGATATTTTTGACATGAAAAATAGAAATATTAAAAGCCTAGATCTGTGATATCTCAAAATCCATAGGTCCTCTGTATCCAATTTTTGGATATGTTGTGTGTGATGTTGTGACTAGCTCCTGTGCCAAAACTTGCACAAAGTTATGATTTAAATCTTTTTATATGAATTATTTTCCATTGATGCAGATTCTGTCTAGATGATTTTTGAAGCTAAAAATAAATATGTTTTTGTGCCCAACTTCTGCATGTGGTCTTGTTATGCCAAGTTGCACCTCTGGTAATTTAATCCCAATTGATGCGTGATCAGAAGTATTTATTCTTAATATATGTATGTTTTCTTTGTAATTTAATAATGCAAGATCGGTAGTAGTTCTAGGTGTACTTGCTGCCTTCCTAGGATGGTTTAGGGCCAGAGAACATGTGTGAGGAAGTTTGGAGCATTTGAAGGCTTATTTATTTTTATATGCATTTAACTTGATTTGCTAAGCTAGCTTTTGTTGATTTCAAAACAATTATTTTTCTAGCTTTCCAAACATTGAAAGTGTGTTCAGTGGCTTAGTGTAGGTGTGTTGATGCTTAAGAAAACCCCCACTGAATTTTTAATGATTTGTTGATTAAATAAAAGCTTTGGAGGCCTTGTATAGATTGATGTTTGATTAAATTAGGAAAATGCCTTTTTAATTGTTTTACCCTTTTGTGAAGTGTTACCAAACTTAGTTAAGAGCTAAGAATACACCCTTGCTGTTTAAAGAGTTAAACTGTAATTAATTATCTTTGTACGCACCCTTACTAGTGAAAGGTGAAGTACTAAATCTTCACATAAAATAACAATTATAAAAAGAGACATTAATTAAAGTGTTAAATTAAAAGAATAAAACACATATCAATAATAACCTTCATGAAAAGAAATTAATAATTGATTCTTTGTTAAGGTGAGTATGACCAAAAAAGAGTTGGATAAGATAAATAATCTATCACATCACCTGAACCCCGTATTGCATTCCGTGTAGATCTTCCTGACAGTGACTACTCGCTCGCCCCGGAAGCCGAGGAAGGAGAAGCGGAAGCTGCACTGCAGTACGTGGAAGTACTCGACGACACCAAGGGTGCTCAAGCTAACCTTGCTGACGAAGGCAAGCCCCGGTGCATTTAACCCAGTGTTTCAAAATTTAATATGCAATTATCTATGGATGCTTGTGTATTTAAGTTCAGGAGTTGTATGGAACCTTAGATGCATGATTCCTAGGTACCTGTGTCCTTACTAGTATGATAGGTCGATAGCTGCTAAGCTATAGGACCGTTACAAGTCGGGTGATGATGTCACTCGCGAGAATAGGTTCCTAGATAGGAATCATAAGATCTCCTTAAATGGATTGCTCATGTGGTAAGAGCACGAGATGTGGACTCCGGTTCAATGGCTATCGTGGGTTAAGTGTTTGAACGTACTAAGAACTTGTCAGGAATGGGACCGGTAAGCCTAGTACCTTAATGAAGCGGCGAGGGATCTTAGTATTACTCATCTTGGGATGTGTCTCACGGCTAGCTACCGGTGGTGTATGGTGAGTCCGCGTGCCTCGCGGGGTATGCCGGATAGCCTGCATCAAAGACTGTAAGATTCGATCCCACCCAAAGAGTTTTGGGAACCGCTTAGTGGTTGTCCTCGCGGGGGCATCCCACCGTGTGTTTAGGTCTACCTTGCATGGTTTGAATCAATTGATTGTCAGACTCTCACCGTTATCTGAGACTACTTACTCCACTAGCCATGAGATCCCTAATGATGGAAGTTGATGAATTTTATGCTTGATTAATGGTATGGTACAACCTTGTCCGTACTAGTTGGCTAATTTCGAAAAGAATAAACCCACTAGAACTCATGCTAAAATCTTGAAAGTAAGGACATACTCTTTGTTACTTTTCAGCAAAAGAAACCCAGTGGACATAAAGCCTTTCATTTCTAGAGTTAGTGAAGTAGTTATCACCAACGGGTAAGTCTTGCTGAGTATAAGTATACTCAGCCTTGCTATAATCTGTTGATCCACGTAACTTTTGGTGATGTGTGGCCCGGAGAGATCCCGCCCGGCTGGGAGTTGGAGTGGGTGGAGGGCGACGAATGAAGGCATCATGGCCGACCTCCCGTGGTGTTCTCGCTTTCCGCTTAGTTTATTTCCGCTGTTTTAAAAACTCTAAACTATGTTGTTATGTCAAACATTTCGGTTTGTAATAATTAAACCCCTCAGGGGTGAATTTCCGTTGCTAATTATGTTGTATCTCTGGACTCGCCTTCGTGTGAGTTTTAATGCATATATGACGATCCTTGTTCCTATATAAGTGATTTACCGGGTGTTAACCCGGCAACTATCGACAGGATGATACTTTATTACTGCTTAATGACCAAAATGGATTGGTTTAGGCGGTAGTACGGTATTTTCCTGGGCGGGTTGTCACAGTTGGCATCAGAGTAATTATATGCACCAGAGATTAATTAATAACCTTAGTCACTTGTTTTTGAGTAAAATTTGCCAAGGTTGTTTGATTTTTTTGCCAAAACACGTTGGTCCATTAAGAATGAACTAGACTGAGAGGCCCTAGAGGGAATTTTTTGGGTTCTTTAAGGTGGCTTAATAACCTATGGTTTATTTTGCTAACTTCCAGCACATTTACTTTATGTCGGACTTACTTTTTTGCACAACTAAACTAGATGATCCACGTGTTTTATACATGTGTTGTGCCGCATCACGGGAATTGCGAGGGTTGATGGAGTGATCCATTCCACGGATCCCATCTTCGCGTCTGGTTATAAGTTGTGTTGTCGCTATGTGTTTCATACGTGAGCATTCCGCATGTCGAATATGCGAGGTAAGGATACACTCCATTCAAACGGAGGGTGTCCGAGGTTGGACGCTGTCCATGCAGCGGCTTAATGCATGGATGTCGTTTCTATAGTGAACAGTAATGTATGTGGACACTTCCGTGACGTGCTGACACAGAAGGTTCGTTTTCTGCAGGTACATAACAACGCTTTGTTAGTCGCTAAGTGAGTACCATATAGCTCCCGATTAGATATTATAGGGAGAGACGAATAAAAGCCTTGCCACCGGCACTAACTTCGATTTTGGCTTGATTGCCATGTGAGGTCGAATAGGACGTCTTGCATGCATGTTAAAAATCGAAACAACCAAAAACGGACTCAAAACAGAACTTTCATATGCTCTCTAAAGAAGATTTTGCTAATGTATGTTTTCTATAAACTAGAGTACCGTTCCTGCATAGGTGTTATGCTGCCCAAATTTTGTAAAAGTTTGTTCTTCTTGCTTTCGCACCATGTTCTAGGAGTAATTAAAATAGGTGGGTTAAACAAAAGTTGCTCCAAATCTAATCTAGTTCCTGCTCGCAAAAATTTTCGATCACAGCTATTCTCAACCTTGAGTTGCACTTTTCTAAGGGAACCTAGGCTTTGCTGTTTTTACGAATCAACACCTAGACTTTGCATCCTTCCACCTTGTTTCCTTTTGATCTAGATCAACCTTTGAAAACCAAAAGTGGGTAGAAGAACCATTCGTCTTAGCCGGAAAAAATCAGGGAATTTATGGGGTTCTGGATATTTAGTTATGAATGTTAATTCACAGCTGCCAGAACTTCACCATTTGACATGTTGCTCTCCTTGAGACCTGACATGTGTTACATTTTTTGTACAAATGGCTCTCCCTGTGTTTCACGAGTTTGACGCTGACGGTACGATCCGTACCAACGGGTTGCACTGGGAGGGTTTTCCACGCCTTGCGTGGGAAGCACTCAGCGCCGCTGGCTATACCACTCCACCGACTTACGAGGTGTCCGAGTTCGAGCACTTGGGCGTTCCTCGTTGCAGGGTGATCGTCACTGTGCTACCACACCCGGACCACGCCAACTGGTTCTACTTGAGTTTTGTCTACTGGGGTTTTATTACCCACGAGACCGTCGAGTCAGCCGCTCTTCGAGTGTTGACGGACTTCTGTGACCACAACCCTACTGTGGTGGCTCTCTCTCCGTTCGGGTTGTTTCCCACTGTGAGTCCTCACGACCCAACATGGCTGATCGTATGGATCACCTACGGGAGCTGCTGCTGTTAGCCGAACTGCTGGATGTCACTCAAACACTGGCACGTTGTCTTAACATCATTTTCACACTACAGGGGCTGCGTTACAACACCGCAGCGATTATCGGGCAGCGTCTGAAGGCAGCTAGGTGGGATTGGCAGCAGCTATCAGCAGCTCACCAGCAGCTGAACTTTACACTTACTTAGATGCAGCAGGAGAATGACAGGCTACGCGCCAGGAGATTCCAGTTAGAGCTAAAGAGAGGCGACCGTCTTCAAAGGATTGTGGATCTCGAGGTAGAGGTTCATAACCTCGAGGAGGACACCGACGCTCACGAGATAGAGAGGCTGACGGTGTTACAGAACATTGCCGATATGCAGCAGCAGGTTGAGGAGGCCGAGGTACAGGTTGCGGCCTTGCAGGCCATAGTAGCCTTACAACCGCTACCTCCAGTACAAGCACTTTCGGAGGAGCAGCAGGGTCAATCTGGTCTGGATCAGATGAGCCAGGCTGGACCGCCGTTACCGACTGTCGTATGGACCTCTCTGGGCCCACTACCTCGGTGGGTACCAGGACCGACTACTCGGTGGGCCCCTGGGACTACCCGGCTTGAGCTACACGGCACCTGATGGCGTGGAGCACAAGGACAACGGAGGAGAAGTACTCGGATAGGAAGCTGTACATGTCCCGCTCTGTATGGAAGACTCCTAGACGTACTCGACTAGTACTCTCTCCCTACTCCGACTTGTAAGCCTGCCTCCCGGACTATATAAGGCGAGACAGGGACCCTTCTCTAGCATCGAATCTCATCTCACGGCGTACAATTACACCATCTTGTAATCGTACCCAATCAATCTAGAGCTACGCAGCATACAGGACGTAGGGTATTACGCACCTCGCGGCCCGAACCTGTCTAAATTGTGTGCCACGTGTCTCTTCCTTCGAGTTACGATCTCGGCGAGGCCACATTCATCTACTTCGGGTACTCCCCTTAGTAGGTTGCCGGTCTAAAACACCGACAGCTGGCGCGCCAGGTAGGGGATCTCGCCCGAGATCACATGGCGAACTCGACGGCTCCTGTCTACTTCAAGCCAACCGCCGCCTTCAACCGCGGAGACACCTTCGTGTTCGGCGCCTAGGTCTGCACTGCTGACGGCGCGAGATCTTTCCAGCGCCACCTCACCATGCCGCCCAACCCGAAGACTGGCTTCGTGACGCTCCCTGAAGTCGTCACAGGCGAACTCACCGGCAAGTTCGGCGAAATTTCGCTCTTCAACCACCACGCCGACTTCGAGCTCGAGTCCGCTTCCTACTCGAACTCGACGTCTCCATGGGCCATCGCATGCGAGCCGGCTGCTCAGCCATCGCAGGCGGTCCCCTCACTCCGTGAGCGCTCCGCGCGTGGTCCCCGCACCCCTAGCCGGGCCCGCACAGGGGCTCCTTCTTCGCGCCGGGCCGACAAGGAACCCGTACCCGAGCACAACTCGGACTCCGACACCGCCCCCGGCTGCGCCTCGGACTCCAACCCCCTCTACGGGTTCTACTCGGATTCCGCATACGAGTTCGACTTCGGGTCGGACCCAGAGGATCCCGAGTCCGAGGACAACTCTACTGAGCATCCCTTGTCAGGGCCGGCCTCTGGGCTGGTTATAACCTCCACTCCGGCCGGGAGATTCGTTTACTGGCCAGATCGCAAGCCCGCTGACCTGATAAGTGGAGATTCACGCTACGTCGCCTACATCGACTCGCTCCCATTCCAGGAGGGAACACCACTTGCCCGAGCTGACTCAAACACCCCAACTGAGGTGGCGGCTTCTGAGTCCAGCCTTGGCACCCCTAATCGCCAAGTCTTCATGGCTGCCGGCGACACCCCAGGACCTTCAGGGACGGCTCAAGACAAGTACCTTGAAGACATCTCCTCCGACGAGCTGTCTGCCGATGCACCAGCAGACGAGACCCCCGCCAACAGAGACGCTCGACGTGAGCGCAACAGGAAGCGCAGCGAACGGCGCCGACGCCTCCGAGACAATCTCCCCATCCGCAACCTTGCGGAAGCTCTCGAGGCGGTCGAGAGCAGAGTACACACTACCCCTGAGCAATTCCTCATGTCGATCACAGCGATCGCACGCCAGGACCAGGGAATTCGCACTGGGGAGGTCATCGCCAAGCTCGCTGAAGACGCCTACTTCATGCGGGTCGACAACAGGGTCAACCAGCCTCCTCCCGCCAGGCACCGCGACAACAAAGCTACAAGTCGCGGCACCAACCTCGGTCCCAACCGTACTCGAGCTGAGCTCCCAGCCCAGCCCAACCGTACTCACTCTAACGACGGCAGACCTCCACAGGGTGGCAACAGCAACCGCGAGGTCTTCACTCACCGCGCTCCTGCCGGCGGCGGGGACCGCGACCCCGACGGCGGCGGCGGCGGCCGATGACGAAGCTCCAACCATGGAGCCAACAAGAGGGCCGCCGGCGGCGGCAGCCGCGGCGGCCGTGGCCACGCGAACAACCACGCCTCTGGTGCGTCACAGGGCGGCTACGACACCCGCCAGAAGATTGAGGAGCTGCGGCAGAAGAAGTCAACCACTGCAGGCGACAACGACAGCTTCCCCGCCTTCTCACCTCGACTTCGTAACTTACTCCTCCCCGACAAGTTCAAGCCTTTAGGGATCACCAAGTACGACGCAAAGCAGGACCCCATTCAGTGGCTCAGGTGCTACGCCCTCTCCATCGAGAACGCTGGCGGCAACAACGACACCAAGTGCCTCTACTTCCCCTTCTGCCTGGACCAAGCTCCACTCACATGGCTCGAGTCGCTGGACAAGCACTCGATCGACAAGTGGGACCAGTTGAAGGAGCAGTTCACCAGCAACTTCGTAGGTCCCATGGGCCGATGGGGTACTCGCATGGACCTGTCCATGGTCGAGCAGGAACAAGGCGAGACCCTCCGCAAGTGCATGCGCCGCTTCTTCGACAAGCGCACTACCGTAGTCGACGTCACCGACAAGGAGGTCATCGACCTCTTCCAAGACGACCTCTACCACCGCCGCACCTTCGAAGACTTTGGTCGTCGCCGCCCCAAGTCCATCCCCCACTTCAAGGACATGATCACGTCCTGGGCGGATGAAGAAGCCATGGCCAACACCAAGTACGACGCCATCCGTGGCAAGAACAAGCAGAATGCGGGCGGTGGCAGCGGCAGCAACGGGAACCAAGGCGGTCGCAACAACAACAACAACTACTCGGGTCCCAACCGCAAGCGCAAGCCAGACAACACTGTCGCGGCTATCCAGCGCCCTGCGAAGGAGAACTCGAAGAAGAACTCCGGCGGCTTCAAAGACTTGCTAAAGGAGAAGTGCCCGTGGCATCTGAACGACAACCACACCACCGAGCAGTGCTACCAACTCAGGCATGCACTCAAGAGTACTCCAGAGCCACCGCACCCTCACGACAAAAAGGGCAAGAAGAAGAACGACGGAGATAACAACGACTTCCAGGAACCCGACAAGACCGTCAACGTCCTCTTTGGCGGACTACCCAGCAGGCGGGAGCAAAAGGCTACCCGTCGAGAAGTCATGAGCATTGAACCAGCAGTCCCGACCCCTCTCAGGTGGTCGGAGGTACCCATCACCTTCTCCCGCGCGGATCAATGGACCAGCTCCTCCGAACCAGGACGGTTTCCCCTTGTCCTGAAGCCGGTGGTCGCGGGCTCCAAGCTCAACAAGGTCCTCATCGACGGTGGAAGCGGGCTCAACATCCTTTTCACCAAGACCTTGAAGAAGATGAAGCTCGACATCACCCACATGCTCACCAAGAGCAACACGCCCTTCTACGGCATCGTCCCCGGCAATGCGGCTATTCCACTAGGCTCAGTGGTCCTGCCAGTTACCTTCGGGGAATCTCGGGACAACTACCGTATCGAGTACATCAAGTTCGAGGTCCGGACTTCGAGACTTCCTACCATGCCATCCTCGGCAGACCGGCCATCGCCAAATTCATGGCGGTGCCCCACTACACCTACTTGGTACTCAAGATGCCAAGCCCAGCGGGTGTACTCTCTCTTCAAGGGGACTTGAGGATCTCCCACGACTGCGACACAGAAGCCGTGGAGATCGCCTCTACGAATTAAGTACCCAACGCTATGATGGAGGTCTACATTGCGTCGAAGAAGCTTGCTACAAGCGAACTCGACATCCCGGAGAAGTCTGACAGCGCCAACAAGCCTCAGCCAGCCGAGGAGGTTCTAGTCAAGACGATCGACCTCGGAACAGGCGACTCCAGCAAGACCACCACCATCGGGGCCGGCCTCGACCCCAAATAGGAAGACGCGCTCATCAACTTCCTCCGGGCTAACCGCGACATCTTCGCGTGGAAGCCAACGGACATGCCAGGAGTGCCCAGGGAGTTGATTGAGCACTGCCTCAACGTCGATCCTAAGGCCACCCCCAAGCGACAACACCTCCGACGCTTTGCCGACGACAGACGGGACGCCATCAAGAAGGAACTCGCCAAACTACTCGCGGCTGGCTTCATTAGAGAAGTCTTCCATCCTGAGTGGCTCGCCAACCCTGTCCTCGTCCGCAAGAAGAACTCAAACGAGTGGAGGATGTGCGTCGACTACACTGACCTCAACAAACACTACCCCAAGGACCCCTTCGGGTTGCCACAGATTGATCAAGTCATCGACTCCACGGCGGGGCCGCGCCGCTCTCGCTTCCTCGACTACTACTCCGGGTACCACCAGATCGCGATCAAGGAAGAAGACCAGGAGAAGACCGCGTTCATCACCCCGTTTGGCGCGTCATCGCTACACGACCATGTCCTTCGGGCGAAGAACGCCGGCGCTACCTACCAACGAGCCATCCGGGCTCGCTTCAAGAAGCAACTCAACAAGAACGTCGAAGCCTACGTGGATGACGTGGTCGTCAAGACCGTAAACTCCGCACCCTCATCGACGACCTTGAAGAGACTTTCGCATCCCCGCGCGAGTACCGCCGGAAGCTCAACCCGAACAAGTGCGCCTTCGGCGTACCTTCGGCGTACCTTCGGGCAAACTACTCGGCTTCATTATCGCCCAACGCAAAGATCGAAGCCAACCCCCGAGAAGATCTCCGCCATCACCGACGCATGAAAGCTCCCACGTGCATCAAAGACGTCCGTAAGCCGACCGGGTGCATGGCGGCCTTGAACAGATTCATCTCTAAGCTGGGAGAACGAGGGCTCCCCTTCTTCAAACTACTCAAGCACCAAGAGAAGTTCGTGTGGACTCCAGAGGCGGATCAAGCCCTTGCCCATCTCAAGGACTTCCTATCGAAGCCACCAGTCCTCACGGCTCCTCGCAAAGGCGAGCAGCTACTGCTCTACCTCGCTGCGACTACTCATGTGGTCAGTACTGCCATCATCGTCGAGCGGCAGGAAGATGGCCATGCCTACCCAGTCCAGCGCCCAGTCTACTTCGTTAGCGAGGTCCTATCAGAGTCCAAGGCACGCTATCAGCCTGTGCAGAAGCTCCTGTACGCAGTACTCATCACCTCACGGAAGCTACGACACTACTTCCAGGAGTACTCGATCTCCGTCGTCACCGACTACCCGCTCGGCGACATTCTGGCCGCGGTGGAGACATTGGCGGTGCTGCCCCTGCGGCAGACCCGACGGCATCGTCATGACCCCTCTTCTTCCCGGCGGTCTTTGCGGTCTTGGACGGCGACGACTTCATTCTCCAAGTGCACGACATCTTCACGTGCATTCGCTCGGGGGCTACTCTAGCAGCTCTGGGTGGCGGCGCGCTCAGATCTATAGCGGCGGCGGCGTGCGCTGGAGGTGATTCTGGCCAATATCTATTCGAAATGGCTACAGCAGTGATGGGTGAAAAACCCTAAGGGTTTTGGCTTCTATTTATAAGTCAAAACGGCCCTCCAACGACCGGATGGATAAGTCCGCGCTCGGCTGACTCAGCAACCGCGCGTGACTCTTCGTATTCTACTAGTCGACGCGCCTCACCTCGGGGGCTCAGCTACTTCTACTCGACTACCTGGGAAGCGACAAGACTCAGGAGCATCTCAGGACACATTCTACAAGATGACCCTTCAATTCGAGAGGAAGTACTCGACTCAAGGCTCGGGGGCTACTCCATATGGAGTGCGATTTTACAATCACACTTCCATATCGGCTTCGGCTTCAAGACAACGCGGGCATTTTTGAAGACCTTCGAGGGCAGCACTCGAGGACGCTTGGGACTACTCGAGAAGACTTCAAGATTGCTCAGACATCAGCTGAAGTACATTCCAGCCTCGGGATGCTTCGACTACTCTTGAGGACTTTTGACTTGTAGTACTCAGGGACGCTTGAGGACTACTCGTTAAGGCCGTCAAGATTGCTTGAAGCTATCCTTCTCGACTACAATGTACTCGGGGGCTTGTCGTATGGACCTCTCTGGGCCCACTACCTCGGTGGGTACCAGGACCGACTACTCGGTGGGCCCCTGGGACTACCCGGCTTGAGCTACACGGCACCTGATGGCGTGGAGCACAAGGACAACGGAGGAGAAGTACTCAGATAGGAAGCTGTACATGTCCCGCTCTGTATGGAAGACTCCTAGACGTACTCGACTAGTACTCTCTCCCTACTCCGACTTGTAAGCCTGCCTCCCGGACTATATAAGGCGAGGCAGGGACCCTTCTCTAGCATCGAATCTCATCTCACGGCGTACAATTACACCATCTTGTAATCGTACCCAATCAATCCAGAGCTACGCAGCATACAGGACGTAGGGTATTACGCACCTCGCGGCCCGAACCTGTCTAAATTGTGTGCCACGTGTCTCTTCCTTCGAGTTACCGATCTCGGCGAGGCCACATTCATCTACTTCGGGTACTCCCCTTAGTAGGTTGCCGGTCTAAAACACCGACACCGACCCCACCAGATTCACCTGTGGGTAGTGGTGCTTCAGTTGATAACTAGGTTGCCAGTGAACGACAACAAGAAGAGTTGTGCTCCTAGGAGTCACCTTCGCGATGATTGTGATAGTCAGCTTAGGAGTATGTTTTCGTGCAGTGCGATTGCATTGTAACCCAGTTGTATCATGATGTTTTCAGACTTGAGTATTGTAGTGTCCTTGGACCCTTATCCATCGTGTTGTAATAAAGAATGCTTAAGCACTTTGTGTTTTGAATTGAGTTTGATGTGGTTCAACCGAGTTATTGAGACCTTGTTGCGAGTTGTTTACCCAAGTGTGTTGAGTGTTACAATAACCGCGCTTGCCAACACTAAGCATTTTTGCATAATAATGAGAAAACTACAACGTTTTTGGTGAGTGCCGGTCAGTGGCTAAAACAACTTGGTGATCTTTCGCACGTTACCTTCTCCGTACGCGTGAAATGGAAAAATTCTCCGCAAATTGAAAGCCAGCTCAAGGCACTTGAGTCATCGTATCTTCAAACTATGTTGAAGAATGATTATGTGAATCTTATTTTTGGTTACATGATATCTTATGACTGCTGCTGCCATCATCATATGAATGCAAATGAGCTATGGTTATACATGATTGCATTTGTCATTATTTCTGAGTAAGATTTTGGCTACGTGTCTAATAAAGGCTCGCATTTCAGATGGTGGGACCCACGCGCATCTCTCCCAACGGGTTCGGAGCGAACGGTAGCAGTGACCTGCCGCCACCACCGCCCATGACACCGTCGGAGGCCTTCATGGCCACTCAAACAGAGGTGCTGCGCCAAATCCGGCAGACGCAGCAGCAGATAGCCCAGCAGATGAACCGAGGGCCGCCACATGGGGCCAATCATGAGGGGCCTAATCAGGTCACCACTTACGCTCAGTTCATCGAGATGAAGCCACCGACCTTTTCCAAGGCGCAGGACCCCCTGGAAGCTGAGGCTTGGATCAAGGCCATCGAGGCAAAGTTCTCTGCCTTTGTGATGCCTTTCTCCGAGGAGAATAAAGCCAACTTCGCAGCTCTGCAACTGCGAGGGGAAGATTTAATGTGGTGGGATCACTTCAAGTCTATGCAGCAAGGGCGTGCTGTCACTTGGAATGATTTCAAGCAAGCTTTCAAGAGTCATCACATTCCCAAGGGATTAATGGATAGAAAGATGAGGGAGTTGTTGGCCCTCAGGCAGGGATCTGATACGGTGTACCGTTACGCCCAGAAGTTCAGCATCCTGTGCCAATATGGTGGACATCACGTAGATACTGATGCAAAGAAGATGGAAAGGTTCCGTGATGGGCTAGATGGCAAGTTGTGTGAGCGATTGAACTTGCTCGAGCCAGAAAATTTTCATGAGCTTGTGAACAAGGCTATATCCCAAGAGGATGCCATGAAAAAGGCCCACAGGGACAAAAAGAGGCCGTCTGGTTTTGCTCCAGGCAGCAGAACTAACAAGAAGTTTCGCTTTGTGAAAAAGAATGTTCCAAACCCGTCCCAGCAATCTTCAACTGGACGCTGGACGATGAAGCCATCCCAGGGCAAACCTTCAGGGAGCTTCCAGTTTCGAAATGCTTAGCAGCAGGCTCCAAAGCCTAATGCACCTCCTCGCAACATTGGTGATCGTCGTTGTTTCAACTGTGGTCAACCAGGGCATTACATCAGTGATTGCCCCAAGCCCAAGCAGATCAAGCCCAACCCGTAGAATAAAGGTGCAGGGAACAAGCCTGCCACTCCGGCTAAGAAGCCTATGGTGCAAGTCCGCCAAGGCAAGCTGAACTTAACCACCATGAGTGACATTCTAGAAGGAGCTTCAGTGCTCATGGGTACATTCTTTATCAATGATACTCCTGTTAAGATTTTATTTGATTCTGGAGCTACCCACAGTTTCATAAGTGAGAACCTATTAGGCAAATTGGTCTAAAGGGATTGCATACCAAATCGGCTTATAAAATTATCACGCCGGGTGGAAATATCTCTTCTCACATAGTAACTTTTGGAGTTCCTTTAAAATTGGGAAGTAAGAATATGCAATCAAATCTTATCACCATAAATTTGGAAGGCATGGATGTTATTTTGGGTATGGATTGGATGACCCAACATAAGGTGGTTCTAGATATATCAGATAGAGTGGTAGAAATCAATTCCCCTACGGTCGGGCACACTACCCTGTACCTACCTTTCAAGGACGGTACAGACTCTTATGCCTATGTGACCATTATCTCCCCTCTTGATGAAATTCCAGTAGTGTGTGAGTATCCGGACGTCTTTCCTGACGAGTTGCCTGGTATGCCACCAGACAGAGATGTTGAGTTTGTAATTGAACTCCAACCGGGCACCACACCCATTTCCAAACGACCTTATCATATGCCTCCCAAAGAATTAGCCGAACTGAAAAACCAACTCCAGGAACTGTTAGATAAGGGTTACATTCACCCGAGCTCTTCTATTTGGGGTTGTCCCGCCTCTTTGTCAAAAAGAAGGATGGTAGCTTGAGGTTATGTGTGGATTACAGACCGCTCAATGCGGTGACCATCAAGAACAAATATCCTCTCCCTCGAATCGATTTTCTTTTCGATCAATTGGCTGGAGCTAGAGTTTTCTCCAAGATCGATCTCCGTTCGGGTTATCATCAAATCAAAATTCGACCTTGTGACATTCCTAAAACTGCCTTCTCCACTCGTTATGGTCTCTACGAGTTCTTAGTGATGTCCTTTGGTCTCACAAATGCCCCAGCCTATTTCATGTACCTCATGAACTCCGTGTTTATGACGGAGCTCGACAAATTCATAGTGGTCTTCATCGATGATATCCTTATCTATTCCAAAAACGAGAAGGAGCATGCCAAACATCTCCAAATTGTCCTACAACGTTTGCGAGACCATAAGCTTTATGCTAAGTTCTCCAAATGTGATTTCTGGTTGAATAGTGTGAAATTTTTGGGCCACACTATTTCTAAACATGGTATCTCCGTAGATCCTAGCAAAGTCCAAGAGGTGATGGATTGGAAACCACCCAAGTCTGTACACCAAATCCGCAGTTTCTTATGTTGGCGGGTTATTACCGTCGATTCATTCCAGACTTCTCTAGAATCGCTAAACCCATGACCGAACTGCTCAAGAAAGGAGTGAAGTTCGTGTGGAGCGAAGCATGTGAGAAAGCTTTCCACACCTTGAGGCAACACTTGACTTCAGCCCCTGTGCTAGTGCAACCAGATAATTCCAAACCTTTTGAAGTTTTCTGTGACGCATCAGGCACGGGCCTCGGTTGCGTTCTTATGCAAGAAGGCTGAGTCATTGCCTATGCTTCACGGGCACTTAGACCTCATGAGATCAATTATCCTACCCATGATCTTGAGTTAGCCGTTGTTGTCCACACTCTCAAGATATGGAGACACTATCTGATGGGTAATCATTGTAATATCTTCACTGATCACAAGAGTCTCAAATACATCTTTACTCAATCAGAACTGAATATGAGGCAGGAGATGGCTTCGTTGATTAAGGATTATGACCTAGAAGTGCACTATCACCTCGGAAAAGCAAATGTGGTTGCGGATGCTCTTAGCCGCAAAGTTCACTGCAATCATCTAGAGTTAGAGCCAATTAGTGATCTATTATGTGAAGAGATGAGAAGGATCAATTTAGAAGTGGTACAACAAGGGAATCTTTATGCCTTAGCTGCCGAATCAAATCTTTATGATAGAATTGTCACTGCTCAACGCAATGACGAAGGCATACAAATCATCAAATAGAAACTAGCAGAGGGAGATCCCAAGTATACTTGTTTCCAGAAAGATCACCAGGATGTGATCTGGTTTGGAAGACGCCTTGTAGTTCCTGTCGATTCAGAAATTAAGAAGGCCATCTTTGATGAGGCTCATATGCCCAAATTCTCTATTGATCTAGGCAGTACCAAGATGTACCAAGATTTGAAATAAATTTCTGATGGTCCAACATGAAAGTTGATATAGCCAAGTATGTAGCCGAGTGCAATACTTGCCACCGGATGAAAGCTAGCCATTTGAAATCGGCAGGTGTACTCCAACCTTTGTTGATACCCATGTGGAAGTGGGATGACATTAGTATGGATTTCATTGTGGGTTTACCCCTGACAGCTAGAAAGAAAGATTCTATTTGGGTGATCGTAGACAGACTCACCAAGACCGCTCATTTCATTGCAGTGCATACCACTTATTCAGTGCAGCAATATGCAGAGTTATATATGGACCAAATAGTTCGTTTGCATGGAATTCTGAAGACTATAATCTCTGATAGAGGAACTCAATTTGTAGCTCGTTTCTGGGAGCAGTTGCATGAGTGCTTAGGAACCAAGCTGATTCGTAGTTCCATCTATCATCCGCAGACCGATGGTCAAACGAAAAGGATAAATCAGATTTTGGAAGACATGCTACGAGCAAGCATCTTACACTTTGATAAGAGTTGGGACAATTGTTTGTCCTTGGCAGAATTCTCCTACAACAATAGTTATCAAGCTAGTTTGAAGATGGCACCGTTCGATGCTCTTTATGGACGAAGATGCCGCACTCCGTTGAACTGGTCGGAAACCGGAGAAAGGACACTCTTTAGTCCGGATTTAGTTAAAGATGTCGAAGAAAAAGTGCAAGTGATAAGGGAGAATTTGAAGATGGCTCAGATGAGGCAAAAGAGTTACCATGATAAGGGAACGGCACCCCGACACTTTGAAGTGGGAGATTACGTGTATCTAAAGGTTTCCCCTACCAAAGGTGTGCAACGGTTCGGTGTCAAAGGGAAATTAGCTCCACGCTACATTGGACCATATGAAGTCATAGAAGTATGTGGGCCAGTGGCTTATCGTATCCAATTACCGAAACGGTTTTTCGCAGTCCACAATGTGTTCCATGTGACCCAATTAAAGAAGGGAAGGCCTGTGCCAGAAAACGAAGTAATCACAGAAGCTAATGCTTGGATTGAGCCGGATTTCTCACTCATGGATCACCCCTTAAGATTGTTGGACCGAAAGGAGCGAAAGACCCGAAGACAAACAGTACGAATGTACAAGATACAATGGAGTCATCAGACAGAAGAAGAGGCAACTTGGGAGACGGAAGAATACCTCAACACCAAGTATCCGGGATTCCTGCAATCTCGAAACCGTGAGTTCCCTTTCCATCTTATTTTTCTTAAATCAAATCTCAGGACGAGATTCCATTTAAGGGGGGTAGGCTATGACGCCCTAGGTTTTTAATTAACCCTAATCGTCGGTCAACTCTGCTGACAGTGGTCAAATCACGGTCAACCTGGGTCCTCACCTCGAAAAACTCACCAACCAACTCTAATGATGCCTTTGATCAAGTGGACACACATGTGGGGTCAACCCATGGTCAAAGTCTTGGTCAAACCCCACTCAAACCCTAGTGACCCTAGATGTCTTCCGAAACTTTTGCCGCGTTCTCCAAAATTCACCTAAACACTTAAAAATCTACCTTTATGGAAGTTGTCCAGCTTGTTGAGGGACACAATTTCATGTAGATTGGCATTTCAAACTTTGAGTGGAAAAAGGTGAAAAACTTGACCATAGGCAGTACCTCCTGTTCACTGCAATTGAGTGGCATACAGAGTTGACAAACTTTTGAGCAAAATCTATTGAGAAAAACCCCATATAGCCTTCGTGAAAGTTGTAAGTGGGTTTGAGATCTACAACTTTCGTATTCAATGTTTGGTGCACTTTTATACAAGATTTTGGAGATATTTAATTTAAAACAGGGGACCGGCAAAACGATTTGGGCCGGGGCGCCGCCGCGCCGCGACGTCGTGCGCGCCCGCGCGCCACGCGCCACGCCCGCGCGCCGGCCGACCTCGGCGTCCGCGCCGTGCGCCGCCCAAGGCCGCCCGCCGGCCGAGGGCCGCTCTTCCCCATACGCCGTGTCCCGAGGCGTTGGAATCCTCCCCGTGCGCGCGTGCCATGGACCACACCGTCACGGCTCGGTGCGCGTCGCGGACCGCCGGTCCGTCGGCGCGCGCCCCGCCGCACGCGTGTCGGGTCGAGGCCGGGTACCACGGCCGCATCTCCGCGGTCACGTTGCCGTCACCCCAGTCGAGCCGCCTCTATAAATGCCGCGCGTTCTCCCCTCGTCACGTCGACATTGCCGCTCCACCGCGCCATCCGCGCCGCCGCCGTCGAGCTTCACCGCCCCTGCTTCCCACGGCCGAACAACTGCCCATGCCCCTTTCCTAGAACCTATAGGACCTTCACGTGCCACTTGTTGTCCAGGCCGGATCCTTGCCGTCGCCGGAGCCGAGCCGCCGCCGCCGCCGCCGCCGCCGCCTTCACCGTGCGCCCACACTAGCGCGTTTCCCGCCCCAACTCCGGCCACCCCAGGCCCTAGGTGAGCACATGGTCGTGCCCCATCACTTCCCCGTCCGGGAGCACGGCCGGCTCGCCGGAATTCGGCCGGCGCCGCCGCCTTCCCACGGCCGAGGCCCTGATTGCAAACCCCCAAGTAGTTCTTGGGTGTTTTCCGTGAACTACGGGTGTTTTTGTGAGGTTTCAAATCTTTGCAGGGGCCTTAGCGCAAAAGAGTAACTTCAACAGTATAAGGTTTATGCTGGAACTTGTAAAATCTCTAGAAAATCGTAGAAAATTTGGAAAATTGCAAACTCAATTTTGCTAGATTCCTGGTGAGGAGCACTACAACTTTTGTTATACTCACCTAGGCTGTTTCTTGACATTTTTGACATGAAAAATAGAAATATGAAAAACCTAGATCTGTGATATCTCAAAATCCATAGGTCCTATGTATCCAATTTTTGGATATGTTGTGTGCGATGTTGTGACTAGCTCCTATGCCATAAATTGCACAAAGTTATGATGTAAATCTTTTTATATGAATTATTTTCCTTTGATGGAGAATCTGTCTATATGATTTTTGAAGCTAAAAAGAAATATGTTTTTGTGCCCAACTTCTGCATGTGTTCTTGTTATGCCTAGTTGCACCTCTGGTGAATTAATCACAATTTTTGCATGATCAGAAGTATTTATTCTTAATATATGTATGTTTTCCTTTGTAATTTAATAATGCAAGATCAGTAGTAGTTCTAGGTGTATTTGCTGCCTTCCTAGGATGGTTTAGGGCCAGAGAACATGTGTGAGGAAGTTTGGAGCATTTGGAGGCTTATTTATTTTTATATGCATTTAACTTGTTTCGCTAAGCTAGCTATTGTTGATTTCAAAACAATTATTTTTCTAGCTTTCCAAACATTGAAAGTGTGTTCAGTGGTTTATTGTAGGTGTGTTGATGCTTAAGAAAACCCCCACTGAATTTTTAATGATTTGTTGATTAAATAAAAGCTTTGGAGGCCTTGTATAGATTGATGTTTGATTAAATTAGGAAAATACCTTTTTAATTCTTTTACCCTTTTGTGAAGTGTTGCCAAACTTAGTTAAGAGCTAAGAATACACCCTTGTTGTTTAAAGAGTTAAACTGTAATTAATTATCTTTGTACGCACCCTTACTAGTGAAAGGTGAAGTACTAAATCTTCACATAAAATAACAATTATAAAAAGAGACATTAATTAAAGTGTTAAATTAAAAGAATAAAACACATATCAATAATAACCTTCATGAAAAGAAATTAATAATTAATTCTTTGTTAAGGTGAATATGACCAACAAGAGTTGGATAAGATAAATAATCTATCACATCACCTGAACCCCGCATTGCATTCCGTGTAGATCTTCCTGACGGTGACTACTCGCTCGTCCCGGAAGCCGAGGAAGGAGAAGCGGAAGCTGCACTGCAGTACGTGGAAGTACTCGACGACACCGAGGGTGCTCAAGCTAACCTTGCTGACGAAGGCAAGCCCCGGTGCATTTAACCCAATGTTTCAAAATTTAATATGCAATTATCTATGTATGCTTGTGCATTTAAGTTCAGGAGTTGTACGGAACCTTAGATGCATGATCCCTAGGTACCTGTGTCCTTACTAGTATGATAGGTCGATAGCTGCTAAGCTATAGGACCGTTACAAGTCGGGTGATGATGTCACTCGCGAGAATAGGTTCCTAGATAGGAATCATAAGATCTCCTTAAATGGATTGCTCATGTGGTAAGAGCACGGGATGTGGACTCCGGTCCAATGGCTATCGTGGGTTAAGTGTTTGAACATACTAAGCACTTGTCGGGAATGGGACCGGTAAGCCTAGTACCTTAATGAAGCGGCGAGGGATCTTAGAGCAACTCCAAGAGACTAGCTATCTTCGCTTAACTAGCTAAAAATGGAAAATTTGTTCAAAAACTCAATCCAGCAAACTAGCTACACCTTCCCTCTCTATCCTCCGCTAGCTAAACCGGGGGCTTCGCTAGCCATCTTTGGCTAGACAGTCCCGCTAGCTATCCCCTCGTACATGAGTATGGCAGGCAGGACCCACTAGCGGTGGAGCATATGGAGAGTTGATTTTAGCTAGTTTGTTGGATTTCATCAACTTTTTACTAGCTATTTCATTTTACATACTAGCCAAATCAGAGTTTTAGCTAGTGATTTTTAGAGAGGCTCTTGGAGTTGCTCTTACTATTACTCATCTTGGGATGATGCGTCTCACAGCTAGCTACCGGTGGTGTATGGTGAGTCCGGGTGCCTCGCGGGGTATGCCGGATAGCCTGCACCAAAGACTGTAAGATTCGATCCCGACCCGAAGAGTTTGGGAACCGCTTGGTGGTTGTCCTCGCGGGGGATCCCACCGTGTGTTTAGGTCTACCTTGCAAGGTTTGAATCAATCGATTGTCGGACTCTCACCGTTATCCGAGACTACTTACTCCACTAGCCATGAGATCCCTAATGATGGAAGTTGATGAATTTTATGCTTGATTAATGGTATGGTACAACCTTGTCTGTACTAGTTGTCTAATTTAGAAAAGAATAAACCCACTAGAACTCGTGCTAAAATCTTGAAAGTAAGGACATACTCTTTGCTACTTTTCAACAAAAGAAACCCAGTGGACATAAAGCCTTTCATGTCTAGAGTTGGTGAAGTAGTTATCACCGACGGGTAAGTCTTGCTGAGTATTAGTATACTCAGCCTTGCTATAATCTGTTGATCCAGGTAATGCTTTTGGTGATGTGTGGCTCGGAGAGATCCCGCCCGGCTGGGAGCTGGAGTGGGTGGAGGGCGACGAATGAAGGCATCATGGCTGGCCTCCCGTGGTGTTCTCGCTTTCCGCTTAGTTTATTTCCACTGTTTTAAAAACTTTGAACTATGTTGTTATGTCAAACATTTCGGTTTGTAATAATTAAACCCCTCAGGGGTGAATTTCTATTATTAATTATGTTGTATCTCTGGACTCGCCTTCGTGCGAGTTTTAATGCATATATGACGATCCTTGTTGCTATATAAGTGATTTACCGGGCGTTAACTCGGCAACTAACGATAGGATGGTACTTTATTACTAATGACCAAAGTGGATTGGTTTAGGCGGTAGTACGGTATTTTCCTGGGCGGGTTGTCACAGTTACTCTACTGAAGCATTCAAGAAGGCTTATGGTTCATACATTCACCCTTGCAATGACAAATCAACTTGGGAGAAAGTTGGTGGCCCAAAAGTTGAACCATCTTAGTATGAAAAAAGGTTGGAAGGCCAGCTAAAGTAAGAAAGAAGTCTCCACATGAGATTGGTGGGCCAAATGGGCCAAGACTCACCAAACAAGGAGTAGCCATGCATTGCAGTTATTGCGGAGAGTCTACTCATAATGCAAGAACATGTGAGAGAAAGAAAGCAGGAGAACCAGCAGTGAAGAAATCAAAGAAAATAACAACTCTAGTTGTGCCAGATCAGCTACGCAGCCAGCAAAATGAAACTTACCAGGTTTGTGCAAAACCAAGCTTCATTGATCAAATATTAGAGTTACTCCAAATATTATGTACAACTCATTTCTACTTTTCTTTAGGAGGTGTACCAGCAAGAAAATGTGCCAGGCAACAACATGCCCCTTATGTCAACTTTGGAGAAACCAATGGTGTCACAACTGCAAGATGAGGTAAAACCTTAAACCTAGGTGCAAGCTCAATTATTTTGGCCTATAATGACTACTAATTCACTCTAATTGTTGCAGGCTGACAAAGCTGTGAGGAAAACTGCAGTGAGGCAACCAACTCCAGATTGTTACATCACCTTCAATCTGCTAGCAGCAAGACATATGACACTAACCACAGCCTCCAAGATTGTGAGGGCCACAAGGGTACCTGTAGAGAAGAAGAAGAATGCAGCCAAAGCCAAATCCAAGTCCAAGTCCAAGAAATGAGCTAAGTGAAGACTGTGGCAACAACTTTTGTAAATGACAACCAATCCTTTTGTGTAGCAGCTACTCCTTTTGTACAGCAGCATAGGCTGCCTTTTGTCAAGCAGTTAAGCTTGTGCTAAGCAGCTCAGCTTGCCTTTTGGGCAGTGATCACATATAGATAGATCACATATGCAACAGTAGGGAGGTAGAAGGAAAAGCCCCTAAACTATGGTAGGCAAGTTCTAATTAAGTTATATGCTTTGTAATCTGGAAACTTCCAGTTAAGTTATATGCTATGTAATCTGGCAACTTCTAGAGCTCTTTATGGAATGGGGAGTTGGATGGGTGGAGTTGAGAGTGAGGACCAGAGTGAGGCAAGGTTTTTGCTAAATTGGTGCACCATCAGTTATCACCAGCCACGGTGGCACGGCCACGTAGGATCAAGTGGCTTGCATGGCTGCATCTGGACTGTGTGTGAGCCATGGCTATAGATCAGGTACCTGGGTAGTTGGTTTGATAGTTGGAGTACCCGGACGGAAAGGACCCAATAGTTTGAGTACCTACTATGCATTTTACTCAAAAAAATACTAAAAACCGTCTATTGGAGGGAGAGAAGTTCAACTGCACCCATACAAGTTTAAAACAAAGCAAAAGAAATCCATGATGCTAGGAAAAAATTGATGTTGAACAAAAACTCTATGATGGGAAACTTGAAATCCATGTGGAGAGCCCCCCGATAACAAAAACTCTATGATGGGAAACTTGAAATCCATGTGGAGAGCCCCCACGTGTCATAGACACAACGATAACATATGAGAACTTGCAAGTTTCTCGGTGGAAAATAAGGAAACTCTCACATATGAACAATGTGGTTTGTAGTGCTTTTTCATACCTTTCCGTTTTTCCTCGCACAAGCATCAGTTACAACTCAAATTTCGCATGATGATAGATGTTTGCTTTGTTTTTTCATTCACTTTTTGTTGCAAATTTTCAAGTGTCTCCTTATGTTTTCTTCAATTAGATTACGAGAACACAGGAGTATATAGTGTCGTATGGACCTCCCTAGGCCCACTACCTCGGTGGGTACCAGGACCGACTACTCGGTGGGCCCCTGGGACTACCCGACTTATTCCGCACGGTACCTGATGGCGTGAGGCGCAAGGACTACGGTGGAGAAGTACTCGGATAGGAAGCTATACATACCATGTACTGTGTAGAGGACTCCTAGACGTACACGACTAGTACTCTCTCCCTAAACCGACCTGTAACCCTACCTCCCGGACTATATAAGGCGAGGCAGGGACCCCTCTTCTCTCATTACGCATCATCTTGTAATCACACCCAATCAATCCAGAGCTACACAACATACAGGACATAGGGTATTACGCACCTCGCGGCCTGAACCTGTCTAAATTGTGTGCCACGTGTCTCTTCCTTCGAGTTACCGATCTCGGCGAGTGTTGACGGTGAATTTCCGTCAACCTAGAGTACTTGTTATACATTGGTTTCGATTATGATTTGCAACTAACCCGCCACTAGGCATACTAATGATGTAACAAGTTCACACTTGCATGTCGATTTTGGAGTTTATTGTTTACGCAGGAAATTAACGTTAAAGAGGAGACTTTCGGGATAAGTTCATCAAGCACTTCAAGAGAAGATCATGAAGCCTGTCACAAGTCAAGACACGCGATGAACATGACTCCAAATGCCCAAGGACCAAAGCGTCAATGTGCAAGTCTTCAGGGACTCAACCAGAAAACACGAAGCTTGCATGACAAGGATTCAAGCCTAAACCGTGAAGGAAACGACGTCAAAGGCCCACATGCAAGTGCACACAAATAAGGGATCACGCGAGAAGCAACCGGGGAGGAAACCGAGGCCGAACCGGGCTGAAATGGGCCTAGGCCGGCCGGCCTGGGCCGATCGGCCCAGCCCACTCCAGGCCCGGTTCACGCCCCCTTTTGCCCTAGGTGTTTGTCTATAAATTGTCTCTGCCTCCGCCTGCCGCCACATCCATCCATCCACATGAACTCGGCGAAACCTAGGAGAGAGCGACGACGGCCGCCGCGAGTCCTCGAAGTCGTCTAGGAGATGGCCTAGGCCTACCCTAGCCGCCATGGCCGCCTTGAACGGTTGAGCCATGGCGGAGTTCCGAAGCTAGTTGAGGTCATCAATGGTATGTACTCGGTGGAGATGATCTAAACACATTTATTATGTGAGTTAAGTACTTCATGTCATCCGATCTTTAGCGACTCGATTCCTCTCTTGATGATTTTGTTTTCTTCTTGGTTATGCTTCTTCCCCAATCTAGTCTATAGCTAGATTGCTTAGGGTGCTCTTGTAGCCGCGGTGGCTAGAGGTGCATACCGGACTGACCAAGTGATTTCAACTTGTTCTATCGAACTCGCCCTAGACTATCCGCATGAATAGGAATACGTTGTGACAGAACGGGGGTTCCGAAAGGCAGGCGTTTTCGGAATCGGACCGGAGGATAGTAGTTTAAAGATGGCTTTGGATGAGATGTATGTCGCACTTGCTCTTTTGGCTAGAACTACGACTAGAAGATGATAGGCATTAGTTTCCCTTGTTTGCTCTTTACCTTGTCTACATTCATGGATGCGATAAACCTTATGCTATAATTCATACATCTTTAAGGTTTATCTTGTTATGCAACCAATGCTTCATGTTAGGCTAGATCAATAGGATAGATGGAGAATCCTAGGAGTTTGCTTCCGATTCTTGAATTGACAAATCTAGGGAGAACCCTCCTTGGTGAAAAAGGCACCAAGTCACCCGTAGGCTTGCGGTGAACTTGAGCATGGTTTTGAACCGTCAACAAGCCCCTTTTTCTGGCGCCGTTGCCGGGGATCGGCAACTCGAACCCTAGGGCGATCCATCTATCTCTTTGACTAACCCTAATCTTTATTATTGCATATATGCTTGCTTTCTTGTTTGTGTCCTTGAAAGTAGGTGAAAAGCTAGACACAAGACGTTCACATCCACTCCGACAAGATGATGACTACATCAAGATTCACTCTTTAGTGGTAGGTGCTAACTTTTGTTAGCGTCGTATCATCCGCTATTGAGTGCACACCCTACACGAGTGATGTTGAAAAGGTATGTCAATGTGTCAATTGCAGTTTTAAGACTAATGTTTTGTGGAGGTTTGTTTGTCCAAGCAATAGGTGTTGGAAGCAATCACGTTGCGAGAGAAGCACCCGTCACTTTGGCTAAAGCAAAATCATGAAGAAGACACACCATTGCCATCATGCTATTCGCTGGTCCAGCAATGGTGAGGACTTAAAGCCAAAGGAGACGCGATGTAACGCCCCGGATACCACAAGATCAAGGTCGTCAACATATTCGGATCAATTCACAAGAAGTTTCTGTTCCCATCAATTTCTGCACAACCTCAAGGGAGAACAACAAGATATCTTGGATATTTAGAAGCCCCATGAAGTTACACTTCCAACGAATCAAGAATTAAGTCAATCGGAGGTTCCTACAAGCGGGTATGACCGAATTTCCGAAGGTTGCGCGTTCTGAAATTTTCTGGACAGCATGCAAGAGCGGAAACAAAACGGCCATAACTCCCTCATTTGGGCTCCGATTAAGATAAATGAGTACCCGTTGGAAAGGTAATTTTATAAAGTTTTCAATGGAACAATATTTTGGTATATGTTCTGTTGTGTACACAGGGGAAAATCCACGAAAAAGAGGCAGCAGCAACATGATGAGAACAAGATAGTGGAGATGAGGACGACGACAACGAAGAGAAGCTTGGGCAACGCTTCCATTAGATCACACGAGATGAAATTCAGAAGTTTGGAACAAAACAAAGACTCCAAAAGCATTGGCAAAAGAAGGCACAAGTTGGCAACATCCGACGCTAGGAGATGTTAGAAGCAAATTGCCATGGATTATACACAAATGATGGCATACACTGGCGCGGATACTCTGGGCTCTCACACGAAGGATCATGGAGTTACGTGAAGATATTTGAGACATGTGTGAAGTCCCACAAATGAATAAGAAGAGTGAGTCTACACAAGGCAATCTTGATGATGTGTGGCACGAACGAAGGAATTGCGAAAAGACGATACAAGCCACCGATCATTGATGATTGTTTGCTTTCAACTCCGAGAGACCACTCACGATGAAAAGCTCGTAGGCCAAGGTACAAAATTAACCTCTCAAGACACTTTTGGAGCTGCTAATATCCCTTTGATATATCTATGATTCATATCCATTAGTGAGGTTGATTCAATTCTATGCCTTGTTCTTATGATAATTATGATAGGCTAGAATTTCTTGAGAGTGATAAAGAGGATTTGTTGTGCTTAAAATTTGTTACATGCCTAATGAACCTTTGCCTAATGAGAGCTTAGTGCTGAGCAAGAAAACTTATGCTATAATTAATCACAACTTACTTTGTCATAAATTGTGGTTATGGAAGCGTTTGTTTGCAATATGATTTGTAATTCTTGGACTTGCTTTGTGCTCGGTCAAGCTAGTGACCTTAAAAGAGCAAATTGTGGGAGAAATCCCAAGTTTCACTAACCATGCAGGGCATTAAACATAAATTAAGAGGATAGAATCATACCCAATGTTGCAAACCCGTGCATCACCGTCACCGAACCTCAAAAACGGACGTCGCTGTTTTCATCAATTTTGAGGACCTGGTCAGACATGTTCAAGGAAGAAAAAGTTGAAAATAAGAAGCTCCATCAAGTGCCGGTTCCAACGCATACAAGATCGATGAATTTGAAGACCCGTACAAGGAGATATGGCAAAAATATTGAGCGATGTGCAGTGTGAAATCAGCTTTGGACAGATTGCTGCACCGGAGTAGATCGGGCATAACTCACTCGATTGGAGTTTGTTGGGGGTGAATAAATACTTGATGGAAAGACAATTTCATGCACCACGATGGAAGCTATTGTTCTTTACATGGTCTGACCTGGACAGAGAGGAAAATTCGTGAAAGAAGAGGCAACGATAAAGTGTGAAGGAGAAGGTGATGATGATGATGCAAGCAGACGATTGGGCAGGCCTCTCATCGAGCATAAATGATCGTGTCAAGCATGGAGAGTGGATCAAGGCTGCATGAACACATTCAAATCTTGCATGAAGGATCATGGCTCCGCAACAATTAGAAGGTATGTGAGAAAGTCGAGCTCTATGACTTTAAATGAAGCGCTTTGCGGGAGGCAACCCAGTTTTTATTTATATATATACATGACCGTCTACATTGTGCTCTTTAATCGAACCATCAAGTAACATTGTACCATTGCTCTAATAAAAATCACAACACCATGTTGTATGATCTAATTGCTATTGAGGGAGCGCTTTGTTATTTGATCTTGGAAAACTTGTAGACCTTTTTTGTGTGCCTATTAGAGTTTAGAGTCTTTTTCTTTTGTTTCGTTTTAGAGAGATATATGAAGATGGCACCATCCTTTGACTCTAAACTTGTGGCTAGTTAATTTAGGCTAACTTTTGTTTTAGACAACCTCCATACCGTGTTGTTTTGTTCATCCATGTCATATTGCATTGCATGTTGTGTTAATCTAACTTTTTGCCCAACCAACCTAAGCCTTCCTATAATCCCCACCAAAAACCATAGCCTATAGAGGTAGGATTTTTTTGAGTTGACCGAGGGCTCTCACCCTCGGGGTTGAACAAGTCTATCCCTTTCCTCTTTATTAATTAAAAACTTTGACTAGCCTCCCCATAAAATCCTTAGGAAAACTTCCCCTACCTATAGACATCCTAAAACCATAGGTTTGTAGAAAGACTCTAGGACCACCTTAGTTAGAATTTCTATACTTGACTTTCTCTCTTCAAAATCCTCGTTTGAGCCAAAAATATAAGATACCCATAACCTACCCTTAAACCTTGTTAGTTTGGTTGATTGATTCTTTTCGATGGGTGACTTCCTTGTTGACAATGCTTACTTTGTATGAAGTGTGAGATCAAGCTTTGTCCTTTGCTTATTATGGACCACACCGAAAGTGTTTTTCAAACCTTGCTAATGTTTGTTTGTGCTAACTTTCTGCATTTGTATTTTACATCCATCTCTTTGTCATCATCCACTTTATGTTTGCTCGGGACCTTATGTGAAACTTTATGATGAATGCTTTCATATCCATGTTAATGCTTGCCGGCATGCGTTACTACTTTTTGCAATCTTGTGTAAACATGGTGTTTAGACATGATTGGAGACCACCATCATTTAGTCTTATATCCTGAGCTATCATGTTGCATTAGTTGGTTTATAAACTTAGCAATGCGCCATACTTTTCTTGCACTATAAAGAATTATTGATCTTGGGATGAACATGGTGTTTTGACCTTGGTTAACAAATCTCTATGGGAATAGAAAGTTTGGCAACCACTTTGTAAGCATGGAGCTTCGAATTTGGTGTAAACATTGTTTTGTTTTTATATCATCCTTTCATTTGCATACACACTTGCACTCACGTACACCCATTAGTATTTTCGCTGGATTAACTATGCCACAGGTGAAGATCGTAGGGATGTCATGGTTTGTTGGCACAGGGTGAGTATTCCCGACCGTCACCTCGGGGGTACTTTGTGCTTTATAGTTATTTTGCAGGCATGGTGAATCACTGCCATGAGTTCGTGATAAAAGCTGAAATCAAGATCATCAACACCTCCAAAATCCCGAAGGGAGCACTGCTGTTTTCATCAAGATTAGTTCAGAGATGTACAAAAGGGAAAAATTGGATATTCAAGTGCTCCATTAAGTCTACTTTCCAATGCATCAAGAATCAACATTTTAGGAGACCTGTGCAAGAAGTTACAACCAAATCTTTGGGCGTCACACATTCTGAAATCAACCTAGGACAGCTTGCACCACCAAAGTAAAAATGGTGTAACTCTCTTGTTCGGAGTCCGATTGGGATGAATGACTACTCATTGGAAAGATAATTTCAAGCACTTTGCAATGGAGCTATTATTTAGTGCATACTCAGTTCTGGAAGTAGAATAAAAACTCGTGGAAGATGAACCAGCGGTAAGGGACAACATGGAAGGAGGAGAAGATGAGATGAGAACATTTGGGAGCAAGGCTCGTGGCAAAGGGCGGACATTGAAGGACGAGCAAAGTCAACAATGTGATGATGATCTCCACGCATGGTGGTGGGACTTCAAGAATTTTAAGATGGTTCATCATCTTCCGTGCCTAGTAACATGCTAAGCATGAGGGAAGACTTGGTGGATGAAAGAAGACCGCTTGGAGTTCAAGGATCACGATTGCTACGGATGCCGATCTTCCTTCTTCCATGCTAGGCACGATGTTTAAGCATGGGGGAGGGCGCGCTACATCACAAGCATCAAAGGACGGTAACAATTCCTCAACCCTCTCTTTGTCCTTGTCTTTCTAAATGCTTGTATATATGTATATGCCTTCAACAACCTTAGATGCAACTTTTGTATGTCTCTCTCGTTAAATAACATGGCTTCTAGGAGTACAACCTAGTTTTAGTTTTTATTTATTGTCATCACCTTGTGCTCACCATGATGAAATAATTTTGGCTTGATCTTGCTCGTTGATATATGATGACCGTTGCCACTTTGTTTAAACTTTGTGCTTATTTATGCATGATTAAGCTATTGCTCTCTAATACCAATCTGAAATTAATTAAATGCTAGCTTAATCTTTTGTGGTGGTCATGATAAAAATAAAGACCCATGGTTTCTTTTATGCTCTCAACTTTGGATGGGTCGAAGAACATATTACTTTTTGCTTAAAAGTCATGCTAACCTTGTCATTAATACCTCTTGCATTATGCTCTACCTATCCAAAGCCTTATATATTGAGTGCAACCATAGATTACAAGAGTTATTGTTGGGTGAATTGATTCAAGGCTCGATTCTTTGTCTCGTGACTAAGAAGCTGGTCATTCCTTTTTTTGCGTAACTTATCTTTTGCTAGCCTATTCTATCCGTGCATTGTGAGCTCCCACATCGAAAGCTTTGCAAATCTCGCCGGATATCCACCCTTTAAACCAACATCATCTTTTGTGTTAACCTCCTTGACCTACCTACCTATCACTTGAGTATGGAGACGACACGTCACAAGAAGGTGCTTCAAAGGGAAGATTCAAGTTCCCTCTCATCAAGACATCCGGTACCTACCTTAACACCACTTCCTCTTTGCTCGGGGACGAGCAAACGTCTAAGCATGGGGGAGGAGGTAGGTACTATGCAAATTAGAGTTCTAGGGGAGATAAAAGACGAAAGATGGAGATATGCATGACGAGGCTAGCAACAAAAGAAATTAAAATATGAATAAGATAAGAGGATGAAACAAAAAAAATTCAAAGTACCTCACATGTCAAAAAGAAAAAAAGAAGGAAAAAAGGAGGAAAATAAGAAAAAGAAAAAGGAAAAAATAGAGTAATAATAATCTCCCCCGGTTCTATAGTTGCTTAAGGATTTTCCAAGGACTTCAAGATCAAGACCCATACTCATTTTTTCAACCATGTGCAATCCGATAACGAGGACTTCGTTGGGGCCTCGGGATCATTCTTTGCCATTTGCACATGTCCACCTATCTAAAAGTGTGAGTTCTTTCTCTTCCCCCTTCTTGTGAACATTATTTTTCCAATGACCTTTTTGACGAGTCATGATAAGTCCATGAGAAGCTTGCCTTGTTTTGATAATAGTCTCAACTTTAGCATCTTGGTAGGATAAAAAGTTTCCTATGAGCTCCAAATAAACCCTTCCACCTACAAACATGAGAGGGAAAGGATATAGATCAAGTAGGCTTGAGAGTGTTGTGAGATGAGAGAGTTCATGAGCAAGATGCAAGAAGGTTTAAATTTTTGTACTTGGTTTAGCTCTTTTATTCACCTCGTTCTTCCCTTCAAAAGTTTCTAAGACCTATTCGAATTTTGTGGAGCATGATTGATTACTTGTGGAAAGAGCTTAAATTATATCTACCCTCCATAGAGATGAAAGCTAGTTACATTATGGAATTTTAACAAATATAAACTTGGAGAGCATTATGCTTTCTCATGTGTGATCAAGTGCAGGGTATGAACAATGAAAGGCAATGCTGATATCCATTGAAAACTTACTCGAGGACGAGCAAGGTTTAAGCATGGGGGAGATGTTGACGGTGAGTTTCTGTCAACCTAGAGTACTTGTTATACATTGGTTTCGATTATGATTTGCAACTAACCCGCTGTTGGGGGGTTACCCGAAAAATTCGGATGATTCCCCTAACACGAGAGAGAGAGAGTTCTTAACACGTTCAAATACAAAGTAAGAGCGCGGAGAGACTGTGATTGCCTCAGCAGATTGCACAAGTTCCCAAAAATCTGAATCCGTTTACACGTGCCCTCACGCCCCCTTTTATAGGGAGATGAAGGGACTTTTACATCCCCAAAACACCCTCAAGCTCAGAGAATATTCCTAGTGTGAACGCACACAAGAATGTCTTTCTTGTCTAACACATTTACAAGTCTGCCATTAGTTCACACTCAAAACCCGGACTTTTTGGGACAACAACTTTGACTTTGCTTCTTCGTCGGTTCGTGAATGTCTTTACGCGTGAGTCCCGAACTAGGCCCCCGACAGATTCCCGAATCAGCCTTTGCTTCTTCATCGGTTCGTGAATGTCTTTACGCGTGACTCCCGAACTAGGTCCCTGATAGATTCCCGAATCAGCCGCCCTCCGAAGTTTGCGCCACCGCTAGCTCGAGGTTCTGGGCTTCTGCATGTTCGCGACTCCACGTCTTCACCAAATCACGATCCCCGAATTTCACATATTCGCGAATCCGAGGCTTTGCAGGTTCCAGGCCTCCGAAAATCGTGAGTCCCTGTTCCTGAAAAACATGTCTCAAGAACTTTGTCAAACCTAACGTTTCGAGGGTGACGGATTTTCCTGAATTCCCCAACACTAGCCCCTCGGGGAAGCGGGTTGACTCCGACGATCCGATTCCACGAATATTTCGGAAATTTAGTAAAAAACGTCACCCTCAGAACGTCGGAGGGGACACGCGTCGCCCTGAAACCCTAGAACGGTTAGATCGAGGCAGGTTTCGCGGAACTACCCCTCCCCGCCCCTATAAATAGGAGGCTCCCGCTGTTAAAAAAATTTGCGGCTCTCCTGCTTTTTTTACGATTCGTGAATCTTTCTGCTCGCAGAATCTCATCTTCTACTTAAAAGTTCGCTAACTTTCGGTTTTCTTCGGATCTCTCTAAGGTATTATTTATTTCTCTCTTTCAAATCTTACTTGTCATTTTTGCTGCAATGGTATTTTTGTTCTGTGGACTTCATTCTCGAATGTTGTTCTCATTTCTTCGTACGTGTAACTCTGTTGGTTAGGTGGCTCGAGTCAAAAGCACCGCGAGACCCATGACTACCGAAGAACTTATCGCAGCTGGTCTCCCAGTTGATCCAATTGTCGAAGGTGTTGAGAATGTTGCACCAGCTAAAGATGCAGGCTCTCCTAGTGGCTCTAGGAGTCACGAGGATGGGGAGGTTCAAACAGACGACGACGAAGATATCGGGGATGTGGACGCCGGCGTCGGTGATCTGGTTAGAGCAAAGACTGCAGGACCGCTGCCACCCTCTCTTGTCTTCGGAGAGTCCAAAGTCACGACCAACCTGATTCAAGAATATGAAAAAGCCAGGTTCTTTCCCCCGGGCGCTGGGCGAGCGCCACTTGATGAACAAATCCCTACACCTGAGGATGGAGAGGTTGTCGTCTTTCGTGATTTCTTCATCCGTGGACTCAGATTCTCGTGCGACCCGATTTTGCCGGCGATTTTGGATGCCTTTTCGGTGAAAATCCACCAACTTTCGCCGACGTCTTTTCTTGAGATGTCGAAATTTATTTGGATCATGAAGACCTTTGGCTGTAACCTCAGTGTTGACGCCTTTGCCAGATTCTACGAACTGGTAAGTATTCCCGAGGTTATCAAGGTCAGCGACGGGTAGTTTGAGGACCAGGTGTGGTTCGAGGACCGGTGGATGGTCTCTTCCTTGTGTGATGAGTGATTGACAACATTGTGTGGACCGATTCTTGGCTAAGTATTGCAGGTGCAGGTTGCGGCTTGTCTCGTGTTGGTGCAGGTGAAGAACAAGCGCGAAAGGTCGTCGCCGGTGAGGCCTCCAGGTGTGGAGAAGACAAGTAGGCTTCGTTCGAGGGACCCGGTGGCCAGTGGGGTCAAGTGTGGGCCGCATGGTGGCATGAACAGCAAGATGAAGTCGTGGACGGTTTCTTGGTAGAGCCTCAAAACCAAGGGCGAGCCGGGACTACGTGGGAGTCGAGTCATGAGTGGAGATTGGCGGAGGCTACACCAAGTTCGCGGGGTTTGCAGTGGTTCACCAGAAAACCACTGGGTTAATCGGTTGAGCCACAAAACCGAGGCCGAAGACTCGACGAGGAGGTGCGGCCACCCAGGCCGGTTCAACCGCCCAGGAGGGGCGGTCAGACCGCCTGGGGCCGGTCAGATCTCCCGGGCCGGTCTAACCGCCCAGGGGGCGCGGGCTCGACCGCCCGGCCGCCGGCGCCGAGAAGCATCGAAGCGGAGGACACGCGTCGGGATCGCAAGGCTTGCGTCGAGGTTAAGCAGGTTGCGGTCGCCGGGCATCCGTCCGATGGTGAAGACATGAAGACTTCCAAATCCGCCCTCGAGGGGCATGTATCCCTAGTTATTAGTGAAGGGTAGTTTAGTCTTTTGGGTGCCTCCATATATACTCATTGAATGGGTGGATGGCAGCCCAACTCTTGGAACCCTAGCTCATTTGGTTTTTCCATTTTCGTTCTCCATTTTCCTTAGGATTTTAGAGGACTAGCTTGAGAGCTTCATGTGAGATCTAGAGAGAGGGATGGATGTTTGGGTGGCAAGCTAGACCATGTACGAACCTTTCATGGCATGTATAGATGGTTCGACGTTGTTCATCATGGTGGTTTTCCCGTCTCTTTTGTGTTGATTTTCGGAGCTCTTTGTTGGCGGTGTTTTGAGGACGATTTCTTGGGGTTTTTGGTGGGTGTCACGTATGAGGTTCTTGTGCCTCTTTGGCTGGTGACTTTGCTCCCAAATCTCCTTTGAATCGGACTCGATTTGGTGGTTTCTCGAGTTGGGTGAGTTCTTGACCTAGAGAAGCGATTTCTTCGATTCCTCTTGATTGTGAGCGTTTCGGGTCGATTCCTTTAAGGTAGAGGTTGCCCAGAAGGTAACCCAGCTATTCCCGAAGTTTTGCTGCAATCCGTGGAGTGATTCGGGAGATCGGGCGCGAGGAAGTTGAGGTTTGACCCGCGGGTTCGTTTTCCTGCAGGGGGCGGTCTAACCGCCCTGGGTGTTTCCAGGTCGAAGTTTTGTTTCGCCGGATTTTCCTCTGTGAGTTTGTTCGCCTTGATTAGAGGAGTGTCTGGGTGAAATTTGGGGTCGTTCTCGTGTTGTTTGCTAGGTGTTCTTGGTTGGAGTTCATTGCTGGGTACAGGAGGTTAGACCGCCCCTGGTAGCCGGTCTAACCGCCCCTAGGCCCCTGTGTGAAGTTTTGGTTTTCGCTAAGATTTTCTGGTAGCTAGCATGGCCTTGACCAGAGATCTTTTTTGGTGAAACCGGGGTGAGTTTTGGTGCTCGGAAGAGGCGTTTCGCAGGATTGCTTGGTTACCAGGTGGAGGCGGTCTAACCGCCCCCTATACCCGGTCTAACCGCCCCCCTCTAGTTAGCCGGCTTTCGAGTTGTTTCCACTGTCGTTGCTGCGTGTGTGTTGTGGTTGCTGGTAGAGTTTGTTCCTAGGACTAGTAGCACTCCAGTGGCTACGTGGTTTTGGCAAACGGAAGGTAGAAGTGCGGAGCGTGTGATTTCGGGGGTTCGACAGTGCTAGTTCGTCTTGTCGGAGTTTCAATCTCCCTCGAGAAGAATTTTTATCGGCTCCCATTCACTCCCCCCTCTCTGGTCGCCTAATCGGTCCTTCAAGTGGTATCAGAGCCGGTTCGGGTCTTTGTTGACTCTAACCAGTCTAAGATCCAAGGATGGCATACCAGGAACGGAGTTCGGGTCCTCCACACTTCGATGGCAAGAACTACCAGATGTGGAGCAAGCGGATGGGTGCGTTCCTCCGCGGAAAGGGTCAGATCCTTTGGGATGTCACGGTGGACACAGGCTATGTCCAGCAGATGGATTTCCTCGCTCCAGGATCGAGGGACAGATTCGACGCCAACAACAAGGCGGTCGACTACTTGTTTCATGCTTTGTGTCAGCCTGAGTTCGATTGGGTGCACACCGAGCACTTGGCTTGTAGGATTTGCGCGGTGTTGAAGGAGGCTCATGTTGGGAACGCCCAGGTTCAGGCACGGATGTATGCGACCTACCGGAGAGAGTACGAGAACTTCACTCATCTCCCCGGTGAGTCCATCGATGCCTTGTTTCAGAGGTTCACGGTGGTTGTGAACAACATGAGGGCCAATGTGGACGTGTTCCCGTACGATGATCATGATAGAGCGGTCAAGCTCTTACACTCTTTGGATCGTACAATATGGGGCGGGAAGTTCGAGGCCATTGTGGAGTCGGAGAAGTATGACACTCTGACCGTGAACGAGCTGTTCTCAAAGCTCAAGTCGGCTGAGGTGGATAGGGGCATGACTGCCAAGCTCGAGGGTCCGACTGACTCCCATAGTCTCGCCCTCGTTGGTGGTTCCAAAGGAAAGGCTAACTCTAACCCATCCACCAGGGTGTTCTCTTTCTCCTCTTTGATGTCTATGCCAGATGATGAGTTCGACGAGCTTGGAGAGGACGAGCTGGCGCTCCTGACGAGGCAGTTCGAGAGGCTGCACGAGAACCGCGTGAACATGAGGAGGAACACGAGAACATGCTTCCAGTGTGGCAAGCCAGGACACTTCGTCGCCGACTGCCCGAGAAGGCCGAGAACAAGGACAGCTACAAGCACAAGCCGAGGATGGACGGCAAGTACTGTTCGAGGCGCGACCACAAGAGCAAGCACAAGAACAAGTACAAGGACGAGTGACGATCGAGGAAGAAGGAGAGCCGAGGCAAGGCCCGAGCGATGGTGGGAGCGAGCGACGTCGACTCCAGTTCCGCGTACTCCACCTCGAGCTCGAGCAGCAGTAAGGATGAAGGTGATCGTCGCAAGAACAAGAAGTCGTCCAAGAACCTGAGCGGGCTGAGCTGCTTCGCGAGAGAGGACTTCTGCACCATGGCGCTGAGCTCCGGCAGCAAGAAGAGCACACAGAGCGACTCGGACTCTGAGTCCGACGACGAGGTGCGTGATGAACTTCCCTTCTTGCGCCAGGAGAATGAGAGGCTTGGCTCTTTGCTTGATAACCGTGATGACATGCTTAGAGAGGCCAAGAAAATGAGAAAAGAGCTTAGGGATTCACTCGAGGATGCTAGGACTAGAGTGGCTGAGCTAGAGACACAGGTGCTTGATAGCAAGCTTGAGATTGATTCCCTTAAGGCAAGCCCTGTTGTTTCGGATGAGGTTGATTGTAATGATTGCTCCATATTCCTTGCTGATCTTGCTTTGTTTAAGGAGAAGCATGCCTCCAAGTGTGAGGAACTAGATGTGCTTAGGGTTGAAGTGGCTGAGCTTAAGTCTAGACCTGCTTTGCTAGGTGCTTGCACTTCTTGCCCTGTTTTGCATGCTAAGATTGATGAGATGCATGCTTACACTAGTTCACTTGAGGCTAAATTGAAGGAACCCATGCCTACATCATGCTCTACCCGTGAAATGCATGCTTTGAAAAATTTGGAACTTGCACATTATGTTGATCGTTTGCGGGATGAGAATGATGACTTGAGGAAGTTGATGGGTTGGTTGTCCGGTCATGAGCCTCGGTTGAGGATGATGATCGAGGCGTTTAAGAGGCGAGGATGGTGAGGGTCTTGGGGCAAACAAGGTTGGTGAGGGAAGTGAAGAGAATATCCCCGAGCCACCAAAAACCCACCACAAAAATGATTTCCCTCCAAAACCCAACCATCTTAGGAACCGACTAGACACAACCCCAGCTCCACCTATATTTCCTACACCCACAAATGATCTCCGAAGGCCTATCAAGTTTGTGAGCACTTCCGGGAAAGTGTTCTTTGGGAAAGTGAGTGAGAAGGCTAGTGAGGAGAAATCGGTGGAGGAGTTGAGTGGAGAGAAACCGAGCGAGCAGCCCCAATCCAAGCCTAAACCTAAGCTTGTGAGGTTCCATTGTGGCCATTGTGGGAAAGAGGGTCACAAGGATGAGTTTTGCTTCAAGAGGAAGCGGGAAGAGAGGATGGCAAAGGAGTGGGCGAACAAGGATAGGTACAACCCTTCCCATGGTGTACCTAAGCCTCGTATGCCACTGCCCAGGGGTAAAGCTGTGGTGAGAAGTGTTCCGGCATGGGGAGATGCGAGTTCCCGCAGCCGAGGAGTTGTTGAGGGGGCGGTCAGACAGGCCTGGCTAGGCGGTCAGACCGGCCCAGCCCAGAGGGGGGCGGTTAGACCGGCCTAGCTAGGCGGTTTAACCGCCCCCCAGAATTCTGGGCGGAGTGGTTTTCGAGGTGGTGAGTCGAGAGGTTTCAGGTCTGGAGGTGGAGCCGCCGGTGGTTGGTCCGGAGAGACAAGCAGGGTGGTCGGCTTGCTAGGCATTCTCCCCCTCGAGTTCACTACGGGGATGGGAGGAGTCGTAGCTTTGAGAAGGAGAGGAGGGACGGTCCACGAGTTGTCTTCCGTAGTTTTGGTCCTCCTCCAGGCAGTGAGGGGTGGTTTCCTCGGAGTGGTTACCGAGGTGGTGTTCGTGGTGGTAGTTATGGTAGGGAAGATGGCTTGATGTGTGCTAACCCCACTTTCGAGCAAATGGCTCGGCAAGTCGGTTTTCCTCTTTTGGTACTAACCCCGGTCTTTGAGTCGTTTGTTCGCTCACGTGCTCATTTTTGAATTTCGAGGTGGGAGACTTGAAGAACATTTGGTTGATTGACTCCGGTTGCTCGAGGCATATGACCGGAGACAGGGGGTGGTTCTCAAGTCTCGTCCCGTGGTGACGAAGAGGTACATCACTTTTGGGGACAATGGGCGTGGGCGTGTGCTTTCAGAAGGTGAGATCAAAGTGAGTGACAAGATCACTCTGAGGCGTGTTGCTCTTGTTCAATCGCTGGGGTACAATTTGCTTTCAGTGTCCCAGTTGTTGGATGAGGGCTTTGAGGTGTTGTTTCGGCCAGGTGGTTCTCGGATTGTGGACTCTCGAGGGGACCTTGTCTATATGGTCGTTCCCGAGGGTCAGGTGTTTCGTGCTCGATTTTTCTCGGTCTTCGGTCGTGGAGCGTTGTTTCTTGGCTAGTTCTTCGAGTGAGTTGTGGAAGTGGCATAGGAAGTTGGGTCACTTGAGCTTTGACCTTTTGTCTCGCTTGAGTAAACTCAATTTGGTCCGAGGATTGCCATGGTTGAGGCTTGAGAAAGAGTTGGTTTGTGCGCCGTGTAGGCATGCCAAGATGGTAGCCTCTTCTCACCCGCCTCTCACCGATGTGATGACTGAGCGTCCATGCGAGCTGCTCCATATGGACCTTGTTGGCCCAGCTCGTGTGCGATCTCGCGGGTGGGAAGTGGTATGTCTCGGTTGTGGTGGACGACTATTCTCGGTATGCATGGGTGTTCTTTCTCGAGGATAAGGGGGAGACGTTTGGTTTTGTTCGAGATCTAGTCTTGAGGTTGAGGAACGAGAGGCACGGAGATGCCATACGAGCTATCCGTAGTGATAATGGCTCAGAATTCAGAAACTCTCGTTTTGAAACCTTTTGCCATGACTTGGGTCTTGAGCACCAGTTTTCGAGTCCGTATACGCCTCCCCAGAATGGTGTTGTGGAAAGGAAGAACAGGACCTTGTGCGAGATGGCTCGGACGATTCTTGATGAGCATAGGACTCCGAGGAGGTATTGGGCTGAGGCGGTGAATACCGCGTGCTATGTGTCGAACATGATATACCTCAGAGTGCACAAGAAGAAGACATGCTATGGGTTGATGCATGGTCGCACACCCAAGGTGAGTCACTTCCATGTCTTTGGTTCCAAGTGTTTCATTCTGAAGAAAGGCAGGAAGTTGGATAAGTTTGAGGCTAGGTCTGTTGATGGCATTTTCTTTGGTTATGCATCTCATTCTAGAGCATATCGTGTGCTCAATCTTGAAACTAACCAAATCGTGGAGACTTGCGAGGTAACCTTCGACGAGATAGAGCCACGTAGTCAGCTTGTCTTTGAGTGTGCAGGTGATGATGAGCTTGGCGAGGAGATCTTTCAGGAGGAGGAGCATGAACATGGAGATGATGAAGATGGCGGTGTGGTGCCCCCGGCTGAACATGTACCCACTACTTTGACTACGATGATGGATGGACCCTCTCCTACACCTACAACGACAAATCAAGAACGAGGTGAATCTGATGTTGAGGGGGAGGTAGCATCGAGGAGAGAACCTCCCCTGCGAGTACAAGTGGATCACCCAGCTTCGAGGATCATCGGCGACATGAATGAACGCACTACACGGTCGAGGGTTCGGAACAACTCTCATTTCGCTCATGCTGCATTTGTTGCTTCTTTCGAGCCCAAAGACATTGGACACACACTCTGATCATAATTGGGTTAATTCGATGCATGAGGAGTTAGAGAACTTTGAGAGGAATCAGGTGTGGGAGTTGGTTGACCCTCCCCCAGGGTGTAAGCCGATTGGTACAAAGTGGGTGTGGAAGAACAAAGAGGGAGAGAAGGGTGAGGTTGTGAGGAACAAGTCGAGACTTGTTGCTCGGGGGGTTCGGTCGAAGGAGGGGATCGACTACGAGGAGACCTTTGCTCCCGTAGCCCGTTTGGAGGCAATTAGGATCCTTCTAGCCTTTTCTGTGGCTAAAGGGTTCAAGTTGCACCAAATGGATGTGAAGAGTGCTTTTCTGAATGGTGTGCTGGAGGAAGAAGTGTATGTGAGGCAGCCTCCGGGGTTTGAGAGTGAGAGGTACCCCCACCGGGTGTACAAGTTGAGGAAGGCGTTGTATGGGTTGAAGCAGGCGCCTAGAGCTTGGTATGGCGAGTTTGAGGGGGTTCTTGTTTGAAAGAGGTTTTGAGATGGGGAAGGTCGACCGGACCTTGTTTTTGCTGAGCCGGGGAGAGATATCCTGATTGAGCAGGTGTACGTGGATGATATTGTCTTTGGTGGCTCGTCTAACTCTCTTGTTGCAAGGTTTGCGGACGATATGAGCGGGGAGTTTGAGATGACCATGATGGGCGAGTTGCGCTCTTCCTCGGGCTACAAATCAAGCAATCAAAGGAAGGAACATTTGTGCACCAGGCTAAGTACACCAAGTACATTGTGCGGAAGTTCAAGATGGAGGACTCCAAGGCTATGACGACGCAGATGAGTACGACTACAGCTCTTGATGCGGACGAGGAAGGTGAACACGTGGACCAGAAGGAGTACCGGAGCATGATCGGGTCACTCCTCTACTTGACGGCGACGAGGCCGGACATACAGTTCTCGGTGTGTCTGTGCGCTCGTTTTCAAGCGTCTCCGAGGACTTCGCATCGGCAAGCGGTGAAGTGAATTTTCAGGTACTTGCGTCACACTCCCGACTTCGGCCTTTGGTACTCCGCGTCCTCTTCTTTGGCGCTTCATGGTTTTTCAGACGCGGATTTTGCCGGGTGTCGGTTGGATAGGAAGTCCACTTCTGGGACTTGCCAGTTTTTGGGTTCCTCTTTGGTGTCTTGGTCTTCCCGCAAGCAGTCGAGTGTTGCTCAATCCACGACCGAGGCCGAGTATGTTGCCGTCGCTAGTTGTTGCTTTCAGCTCCTTTGGATCACCTACACCATGAGTGACTTTGGTGAGGAGTATACCCATGTCCCACTTCATTGTGACAAAGATCGGTGCCATAAGCGTTGCAAAGAACCCAGTGCTCCATTCCAAAACCAAGCACATAGAAGTGAGGTATCATTTTCTGAGAGACAACGTAGAGAAAGGGAAGATAGCTTTGATCCATGTACCCACACATGACCAACTAGCCGATATTTTCACCAAACCCCTAGATCAAGCAACTTTCACTCGTTTGCGGGGGGAACTTGGTGTGTGTTTGATTTCCTGAGTTGGGTGTGTGGGAGCTCCTTTGTAGCATATGTATTGCTTTCTTCTGTGCATTTCTTGCATTTGGCATTGCATATGTAACATGATGTATAGGCATCCCTGTATCTTAGATTGCATGCATTTTGTATCATATGCATTGGACAGGAAAAGCTTCTCCTATATACATTGTTCACCATGGGTTGTTATATATGTTTTTGTGAGCTTGTTTGGTATGCTATGGTTAGTTTGGCTTAGCTCTTGATGATCTTGATGAATAATCCATGGTTGATGGCTAAATTTTTGAAAAATGTCACATATATGCTCTCTCATGTGTAAATGCCTTTATATGATCTTGACATGTTTTAGTGGCTTTGCTATGCTTAATTTGTGGTTGGATAGCTAGTTTATTGATCATATGGGGCCAAAGGCTCATTTGCCATCATGAATGTTTAGCCCTCTTGCTTCATCTTGTGGAGGGGCATAAGTTCCTTTTTGTCGCAAAGACATTTCATGTACCATTTATCAATCTGAAAATGAAATGAAAAATGCTTGGAAAATATGTTCCCATGTCATATGTGCTGAAATTAATTTGCTTTGGGTGCTAAACCGTTGCATGTTGCCTACCAATGAGAAGTCTCATATATAGAAGTAGGCACATGGCTCGGTGGCTTTGACATGACATGAGGTGCTTGTGGGTGTTTATGATGGTCTTATGATTAGAATGGCTGTCCTAGCATGAAGTTTGAGTGGCTTTGCCATTTTGATATGTTTTGCTCATGTTTAGGTATTTTCTTATGAGAGAGTAACTTTTCGCAAAATTACTCAAATCCTTTTTAGCCTTGTTCAATGATTGTGAAACTTGGTGATCTTGTAGTTAAGGTCTTTACGAACCTGTAGAGTATCTAACTTGCTCATTTGGACTTGTGTAGCTCCTTGTGATGAATTTTGTATATTTGAGAAGCTATATGTTGAAAGTTTTCGCATTTTGCCTTGATTCATGCATTGTCAACAAGGGGGAGAAGTTTGTGCATGCTTTGGGCACCTGGGAGTGTTTGGAAGGTGTTCCAATTGGTTCGGGCAATTTTTGAGCAGTTTGGTGCAGGACCGGTCTCTTGGGGCGGTCTAACCGCCCCCCAAGCGGTCAGATGAGGCACAGGCGGTCTAACCGCCCTGTACAGGCGGTCTAATCGCCCTGGGCAGAGTGAGCATGTTTTTGCTCTTTAGTGCATTCCCGCGTTGCATTGTTGCATTTGTTCAGGGGGAGTGTCCTTTGGCTCAGGGGGAGCTTGCATATGTGCAGGGGGAGCTCTTTGTGGTGTTCGAGTTTCGCTTTGGTGGTTTGCGCTCTTTGCTTGAGCCTTGCTTTGTCTCGGATGTGTCGAGCCGTTGCCCTTGCCTAAGGGGTCCGAGACTTGTCTTCTTCAAGTGATCTTGCTCTTTGCCTTTCTTTGGCTTTCGATCGCTTGTTGAGGTTTCTTTTTATTTGTTTCTTTTCTTTTTCCTTTTCTCTTTGGTTACAAATCATGTGGGTGTTGTCAATGCACTCATCAAGGGGGAGATTGAAAACCAGGTGTGGTTCGAGGACCGGTGGATGGTCGCTTCCTTGTGTGATGAGTGATTGACAATGTTGTGTGGACCGATTCTTGGCTAAGTATTGCAGGTGCAGGTTGCGGCTTGTCTCGTGTTGGTGCAGGTGAAGAACAAGCGCGAAAGGTCGTCGCCGGTGAGGCCTCCAGGTGTGGAGAAGACAAGTAGGCTTCGTTCGAGGGACCCGGTGGCCAGTGGGGTCAAGTGTGGGCCGCATGGTGGCATGAACAGAAAGATGAAGTCGTGGACGATTTCTTGGTAGAGCCTCAAAACCAAGGGCGAGCCGGGACTACGTGGGAGCCGAGTCATGAGTGGAGATTGGCGGAGGCTACACCAAGTTCGCGGGGTTTGCAGTGGTTCACCAGAAAACCACTGGGTTACTCGGTTGAGCCACAAAACCGAGGCAGAAGACTCGACGAGGAGGTGCGGCCACCCAGGCCGGTTCAACCGCCCAGGAGGGGCGGTCAGACCGCCTGGGGCCGGTCAGATCTCCCCGGCCGGTCCTAACCGCCCGTGGGGGCCGGTCCGACCGCCCGGCCGCCGCGCCGAGAAGCATCGAAGCGGAGGACACGCGTCGGGATCGCAAGGCTTGCGTCGAGGTTAAGCAGGTTGCGGTCGCCGGGCATCCGTCCGATGGTGAAGACATGAAGACTTCCAAATCCGCCCTCGAGGGGCATGTATCCCTAGTTATTAGTGAAGGGTAGTTTAGTCTTTTGGGTGCCTCCATATATACTCATTGAATGGGTGGATGGCAGCCAACTCTTGGAACCCTAGCTCATTTGGTTTTTCCATTTTCGTTCTCCATTTTCCTTAGGATTTTAGAGGACTAGCTTGAGAGCTTCATGTGAGATCTAGAGAGAGGGATGGATGTTTGGGTGGCAAGCTAGACCATGTACGAACCTTTCATGGCATGTATAGATGGTTCGACGTTGTTCATCATGGTGGTTTTCCCGTCTCTTTTGTGTTGATTTTCGGAGCTCTTTGTTGGCGGTGTTTTGAGAACGATTTCTTGGGGTTTTTGGTGGGTGTCACGTATGAGGTTCTTGTGCCTCTTTGGCTGGTGACTTTGCCCCCAAATCTCCTTTGAATCAGACTCGATTTGGTGGTTTCTCGAGTTGGGTGAGTTCTTGACCTAGAGAAGCGATTTCTTCGATTCCTCTTGATTGTGAGCGTTTCGGGTCGATTCCTTTAAGGTAGAGGTTGCCCAGGAGGTAACCCAGCTATTCCTGAAGTTTTGCTGCAATCCGTGGAGTGATTCGGGAGATCGGGCGCGAGGAAGTTGAGGTTTGACCCGCGGGTTCGTTTTCCGGAAGGGGCGGTCTAACCGCCCGGGTGTTTCCGGTCGAAGTTTTGTTTCGCCGGATTTTCCTCTGTGAGTTTGTTCGCCTTGATCAGAGGAGTGTCTGGGTGAAATTTGGGGTCGTTCTCGTGCTGTTTGCTAGGTGTTCTTGGTTGGAGTTCATTGCTGGGTACAGGAGGTTAGACCGCCCCTGGTAGCCGGTCTAACCGCCCCTAGGCCCCTGGGTGGAGTTTTGGTTTTCGCCAAGATTTTTTGGTAGCTAGCATGGCCTTGACGAGAGATCTTTGTTGGTGAAACCGGGGTGAGTTTTGGTGCTCGGAAGAGGCGTTTCGCAGGATTGCTTGGTTACCAGGTGGAGGCGGTCTAACCGCCCCCTATACCCGGTCTAACCGCCCCCCTCTGGTTAGCCGGCTTTCGAGTTGTTTCCGCTGTCGTTGCTGCGTGTGTGTTGTGGTTGCTGGTAGAGTTTGTTCCTAGGACCAGTAGCACTCCAGTGGCTACGTGGTTTTGGCAAACGGAAGGTAGAAGTGCGGAGCGTGTGATTTCGGGGGTTCGACAGTGCTAGTTCGTCTTGTCGGAGTTTCAATCTCCCTCGAGAAGAATTTTTATCGGCTCCCATTCACTCCCCCCTCTCTGGTCGCCTAATCGGTCCTTCACAGTTCTACCAAGCTCAACATGCGTGCTGCACCTTCAACACCCGGCACCAGAACACCCGAAAAGGGATCACTCGAATCCAGATTGCTCCCTGCTGCAAGACCAACCTCACCGACGACTAGAACTCTTATTGGTTCTATTTGAAGGTCAACATGTCCGACGTTTCTGGCTACAAGGGCCCAGCTCACCCCTTGTCCAGCCCTATCGCGCCCCTGACTGCGGTGAACACTGCCGAATTCAATCACCGGGCAGTGGGGATTAGAAACTGTGAGAGTGCTTTTCATCTCGCCAGTACTATACTTGGGGGCCGCGACATCATTGAAGAGTTCGTTGCTGCCCGGATCTGGCCGATTTCCAGCGGTTGGGCTCCCATTGAGATCATATATTTCAACGTCAACTGGGCAGCTCGAGAAGTGCCTTTCCCGAAGTTCGGGATTAAGCTTCGTGAAAATCAGAGCGCTGATGCCTTCATGATCGAGATAGAAAAGAGAGTGAATGTCATGATAGGCGAATATACCATGAACGAATAAAAGGCGTACAAGGCTCTTGTGAAACACAAGAAGAGGATCAATCGCGTGTTCACCGAGGTCTGTGGAGACAAGTCTTTCAGTTCTCAAAGTCCGGGTCCCAAGCTGAAGGTTCCCGCGGTTGCAGTGGCTAGTTGTTCGGCTGCCCCTATCAATGCCCCACGAATAAGATCTTCGAAGCGAGGCTCATAGGCTGTCAGTGAAAGCACTTCCTCTGGGGTTAAGCCTTCCAGGACAAGATCTTTGGAGTCGTTGAAGCGTATCACGGCGAGCTATTAAGTGTTGGTTTCAAGACAACTAGCGTCGGGAGCAAGACGTCCAAGATTTTAACACTATGGAAATCGCCTGTACTTGTTGATGAAACAGGAGGGGAGAGCTCAGAACAACCCGGAGGAGCTGCTCGGGACTCTGAGAAGGGGCCTCACCCTGCTTCCGAAGCCACCCCTTCGTCTCAGGGTAAGGCTTCTTCTGGCTCGACGAAAAAGGTCACCATGCAGCACTTCAGCAAACAAGGTTCGTTTCTTTTCATTACTTTTTCACGCCTTTTCTGATTCTCGAATTTTCGATCTGAAACTTTAATCACAAATTCTTCAGAATTCAAGGATCTTCTCCATTCTTACCCTCCGTCGAAGTTAGCGCGTTTTCAAGAAGACTACGCCCTTAAGCATTCTATGCTCGGGAAAGTTGCTGTTGAGCGGCTTGCTGAACAAGAGAAAGCAAACAAGCAACTTTCTTAGGAGTCCAAGGAACACAAGCGCAGCTTCGCCCTTGCTCAGTCCACGAACATCGATCTTGAGAAAAAGGTGGCTGAACTGGCGGAGGCCTTGAAGACTAGTCAAGACGAAAAGAAGATTGCTGAGGTAGCACTCGAGCAGTCCAAAAAGGAGTTTGAAAAGGTACAAAAGGCTCACGAAGACGATCTTAGTTTGATCGAAAATCTTCGAGAGAAACACGAGAGGGCTACAAAAACTGCCGAAGGTCTTCACGTTAACAATGCCAATCTCTCCAAGTCTTTGAGCACGAAAGATCGAAAAATTCTGGATCTTGAGAAAGCACTGGCGGAGCAGGATGAAACCTCGAAGAAGAACATGTCCGAAATTCTGGAGAAGCTGAAGCTCCTGTTTGAGGAATACAAGAAATCGCTGAACGAGTTTGGCGTTCGTCCTGCTCCTCTTCCGGCTGATATTGGAATTCCCGAATTCATGGACTGGATGGAGACTGAATTCAAGGCCCTCTCTGAGGTAATCTCCGGCGCCAGCGACTTCGCAGCTGCCTTTTCTATGGAGAGCATACTGAAGATTCTTCATGACTTCGACTGCGCCGATCTGGAGAAGTTCCGCGAAAAGATCTCCCAATTCCCTAGCGCCACGAGCACTTCGATAATTCGAGCTAATGAAGATGTTCAGGCCATTAAGAACAAATTCGCGAGGGAATTCTGGTTCGCCAGCGGAAAGGAGACCGTCAAGGTCATCGCGCGTGCTAAACTTGCTGAGGTAATTTTTGTACGATTTCGTCGCTTGGACTGGTTATTGATGTTTCAGTTTCTCGGGTTCCCTTTAAATTTGCTTCCCTATCCTTCTCAGCTGAACGAGGAAGAAGATTGTGAGGATGTTGCTGCGTCCCCCGAAGGGTCTACTTCCGGCGAAGATTCTAGCGATTCGGGCGAAGGGGGTTCAGGCGGCAGCAGCAGCAGCAGTAGCAGCGATGAGGGCAGCAACGACGGCCAAGCTTCTGGGCGCGATGAAAGTTCTCCAAAGGTGGACGTCACGGATTAGATGTTTTATCTGAACCATGCACACCCTCAAGGCTGTCTGTATATTTTGTACATTCACTTAGCTTTTCTGAACAATTGTTTTGTAAACTTTAACCTGCGCAGGTCCTGCAAGCTGGGCCTGCGCAGGACGTGATGCCACTGCGAATTCATCGGGATAGGATGTTTGTTAGCGGCGAAGCGTGGCGTTTGTTCAAACAAGCTCATCCCGAACAAGACTTCTCTGATTTTTGGCTCGAAACCTCGCTTAAATTTTCTATGGGCTGTTTCGATCTTTCTTCCTTTTTCTTGTTTTGTAAGAAGGAAAGTTCTGCATCCGCTACTTCGTGCTCCGCGAATATTCCGAAGACGGAGCCCCTTAGCCCCTTAACAGACGCGTCCGATTTCGCTTACGCTAGCGATGTTACCGAAGACAATAGCTGTAAACCAGGACATGTTGTGGAACTTTCATTCTAGATTTTTGCACTAATTGCTGTAATCGTTGATGAACTATTTCGAAGTTTTTATGCAAATAAGGCAATGAATACGTTTTTTTCTTGAAAAAACGCCACCCTCCCCCACCTTGCCGTTTTGCATGAAAATTTGAAGGCGAGTTGACGAAGTTTACTATTCGAGTATTTCGATCGTGCATACTTTCAGGAGAAATCTTCGTTAGTTTTTGAAAATCTTCGTTAGTTTTTGAAAATTTCAACCGTCGTTGTGCAAGTCGACAAAATTTATTTTCGAATTTTGTGGACTTGATCCGATTGGCAGACCTGCCTTGGTTGATACTGCAACCCTCAGTTGCTTCAACCATGATTTTTCTACGAATTTCCACATGAGCCCCTTGCTCTTTTATTACAACAATGTTATCACGAAAAACTTTTCAGCAATTTGCGCTAAAGAAAAATCTGTAGGCAACTCCTTACACATTCACTTGATCGAAATCGTCATGCAAACTTTTCGGTGGAAATCCCTTCGTGGATGGGATTATATGCCACAACTTATTGTTGTCTCGGGCCTTTTTGGTGGGAATCCCTTCGTGGGTGGGATTTTAGGCCACAACTTGTTGTTGTCTCGGGCCTTTCTCGGTGGGAATCCCTTCGTTGGTGGGATTTTAGGCCACAACTTGTTGTTGTCTCGGGCCTTTCTCGGTGGGAATCCCTTCGCAGTTGGGATTTTTAGGCCACAACTTATTGTTGTCTCGGGCCTTTTTTTTATGATGGAATTCAGGCTATCACGAAAGCCTTTCTCATAAACTTTTTCCTTTTTTCACGATGGAACTCACGAACTTTTTTCTTTTTTCACGATGGAACTCTGGCTATCACGAAGCCTTTCTCACGAACTTTTTTCTTTTTTCACGATGGAACTCACGAACTTTTTTTCCTTTTTCACGATGGAACTCACGAATTTTTTTCTTTTTTCACGATGGAACTCACGAATTTTTTCTTTTTTCACGATGGAACTCTGGCTATCACAATTTGGGGGAAGACTCTTTTCATATATATCACAAAGAGTATTTACATAGGATCCGCCTCGTTAAAAACCTTGCCTCTTGATTTAGAGCCCCCTTTGCAAGGAAAAGAGTACGGTCCTTCTTATTCTAATACAACTAGGAAAAGAAAAGCTAATGTTTTTTCCCGAAATCACTTATAGACACGTGATTCGGATTTTTTAGTTTTTTAGAATACAAACTTGCGAAAATTGAAAAACTACTATATATTACATCTAGCTACAACTGGGGTTTTCATGGGTAATACCTTTTTAGGCTGTCAGCATTCCACGAATACGGCAACTCTTCGCCAGTTTGCTCCATTAAGCGAAAAGCCCCTGGCATGTCTGTTTCCCTGGCGATGTAAGGCCCTTCCCAAGACTCATGAAGTTTTCCTGGGTTCTCCCAATTTTTCTTCCTTTTCAACACAAGATCACCAGTTTTGATGTCTTTCGGACCACTTTCTTATCTCTCCAAGCCCTTGTCTCTCTTTGGTATTTCTCGATGTTTTCTGCAGCTTCAAGGATCGTCAGCTCGATCATGTCCTTTTCCACTTTCTTATCGATTTTCTCTATCTCTTTTCCTTTCAAGACTCTCATGCTTTCATTCTTGATTTCCTCTGGTGTCATAGCCTCAGTGCCGAAAAGTAGGCGAAAAGGCGTGAAACCTGTTACTCTCGACACGGTGGTGTTGTGAGACCAGATCACCTTCGGTAATTCATCTACCCACTTTCCCTTCTTCTGGTCGAACAAGCATTTCTTGATTCCCGAAAAAATCAGGCCATTGGCTCTTTCAACTGCTCCGTTGGACTGCGGGTGATATACTGATTGAAAATTTCGCCTGAGTGCCCAAGGTTTTGCAATATTCTTTGAAGGTGTAGCAGTCGAACTGTTTGCCATTGTCAACAGTTAGTTCTCTAGGAACCCCGAACTTGCAGACTATGTTCTGCCAAAAGAATTTCTGAACTGTTGTTGCTTTGATATTCGCAAGTGGTTTTGCCTCCACCCACTTTGTGAAATAATCGAGTGCAACAGCTGCGAATCGGCAATTGCCCTGAGCTGTTGGCAACGGGCCCACTAGGTCCATTCCCCACCTTTGCAGAGGCCAAGTCGGTGGAATTAAGTGAACTGGCATTGAAGGCAAGTTCTGTTGATTCGCCGTTTTCTGGCATGCTTCACACTACCGAACTAATGTCTTGGCATCAATGTTTATGGTGGGCCAATAGAATCCCTGCTTTATTGCCTTTCCGGCCAAAGCCCTGGTGCCTATGTGCGCCCCACAGAATCCACTGTGAATTTCCTTTAGAAACTCCTGACCTTTTTCGGAGGTGATGCACCGCAGCCAAGGTTCAGTGACTCCTAATTTGTACAGTTCTCCATTCACTACTGTATAGCCCCGTGCCCTTTGCTTCAATCTTTTCTCTTCTAACTCATCTTGTGGTTCATAATGTCCTCTCAGATAAGCCATGATTTCTGCTCTCCAATCAGGAGTCTCCACTATATTCACGATTTTGGACCTCGTATCCTTGATGGACGGTTCTCTGATGATTTCGAAGAACACATCCGGGGGTAGTTCTTGATTTCTGGCTGCTGCTTTCGCCAACTTATCTGCCTCATTGTTGTCATCCCTTGGGATATGCTGGACTGAATAGCCTTTGAAGTGTTTTTCCATTTCCCTTACTTTTTCTAGATACTTCATGAGAACGGGATTTCTTGCTTCGCTTTCTTTCTCGATATTTTCTTGGATTACTTTCGAATCCGTTCTGATTATGAAGGTCGGCTGCCCCAAGGCTCTCATTTTCCTTAATGCCAACAGAAGAGCTTCGTATTCCGTTGTGTTATTCGTGGAATGTTCGTTGTTCTCGAATACGAGTCGAGCTGCGTATCTTATGACTACGCCCGTCGGGGACGTCACGACAGCCGAAATTCCGACCCCCTTGTAACACCAGGCCCCGTCGCACTGTACTATCCAAGGTTCAGGTGCATTTTCCTCGAAGTTCTGAGTAGGCGAAGTCCAGTCCACGACGAAATCTGCCAGAACTTGTGATTTTATTGCACTTCTTCTTTCAAAGTCCACCACATACTCAGAAAGTTCAGTGCCCCACTTGATGATTCGGGCGGATGCCTCTCTATTTTTGAATAGATCATTCAGTGGCTGGTTGGTGATGGCTCTTATCCTGTGACTCTCGAAGTAATGCCTTAGCTTCCTTGCTGCCATAATGACCGCATATGCGATTTTTCCAGTTCGGAATAGAAGATCTTGGAGCCAGACAAAGCTTCAGAAGCAAAGTAAACAGGAATTTGTTTGAGTTTTCCTTCCTCTTCCTTTTCTTGCACCAGCACCGCACTTACTGCCGAATTTGATGCAGACACATATAGCAGAAGTGGCGATTTTGGTTCGGGAGGACAGAGCTTGGTCATATTGGACAAGTAATCTTTCAATTCTTGGAAGGCTCATTTCTGAGGTTCGGACCATTGAAAATTCTTGGCACTTCGGAGAACTTTGAAGAATGGTAAGCTTCTTTCTGCAGCCTTGGGGATGAATCTGTTAAGGGCAGCCACTCTCCCTGTCAGCTTCTGCACATCCTTCACTAAAACTGGGTCTTGCATTTCCACCAAAGCCCTGATCTTGTCGGAATTCGCCTCTATGCCCTTTGTTGAAACTAGACATCCGAGAACTTTCCCCCTGTGAATGTCGAATACACATTTCTCTGGGCTCAGCTTCAGGTTCGCCGCTCTCATATTCGCGAATGTTTCCGCCAAATCACTGATGCGATCTTTTTTCTGAACACTTTTGATGACTATATCGTCCACATACGCCAAGATGTTCCTCCGTAGCTGGGGATGGAGTACTATTGCTATCATTCTTGAGAATGTACATCCTGCGTTCTTTAGCCCCTCTGGCATTCTCACGAAACAAAATGTTCCGAATGGGGTGATGAAACTTGTCTTTTCCTCGTCCTCTTTACGGACCCTTATCTGATGATACCCAGAGAACATGTCCAGGAGTGATAGCATTTCACTGTTGGCTGCATCATCTACGATTTTGTCTACCCTTTCCAAGGGGAAATCGTCTTTTTTGCATGCCTTGTTCAAATCTGTGAAGTCCACACACATTCTCCACTTTCTATTTTTCTTCTTGACTGGTACTGTGTTGGCTAGCCAGATCGGGTACTTCACCTCTCTGATTACTTGCGCGTCTTGCAATCTCTGAACTTCAGCTTCCACTGCTTTCACTTTTTCTTCGGTCATTTTCCGAAGTTTCTGCTTCTTGGGAGGTATTTTTTCGTCTGTCTCCAGGGCATGTTCGATGATGTCTCTGTCCACACCTTGCAGGTCCTTAGCTGACCATGCGAAAACATCTTTGTTCTTGTTCAAGAATTGTACGAGATCTCTGTCCTCTTCGGCACTGAGGTGCGCCCCTATCGTGACTGCTCTATCAGGCATGTCGTCCAGATACACTTTCTTGGTTTCGCCATCTGCAGCTATTTCAATTTTTTCTTTACCCCGCTTGGCCTCTTCGTAAGTTTCCTTCTTCTTGTCTGCTGTTTTCAACTGGTACACGTTCGTTTGGCCGGGCGTGTGGCCCTTTTCTATGTTTCTGGCCTCTTGTTGATTGCCGAACACCGTGATGACCCCTTTGGGCGCAGGCATTTTCATGCATAAGAACTGCTGCCTTATGACTGCGTCAAACTTGTTCATGAAACCTCTGCCGAAAATCGCGAGATACGGGTGGTAAATGTCAACCACATCGAAAGTGAGACTCTCCATTCTGGCATTTTCAAGATCTCCGAAGGAAACTGGGAGTGATATCTTTCCAACCGGCTTGATGGGCTTTCCTCCGAACCCTTGCAGCGGGTACTCTGGGGGGTCCAACATGTGCTGGCTCAGATTCATCTTTTCGAAAGTCTTCAAGAACAAAATATCCGCTGAACTTCCATTGTCAACTAGGACTTTTCCTATGACCCACCCAGCTATGTTCACCTCAATGACCATGGCGTCATTGTGAATCACGGATTTCAGCCTGAAATCTTCTTCTGTGAAGGTAATTGGCACCTTTGCCCACTCTGGACGTGCGGCTGGGCCGTCATTGATGATTGTGTTTACAGACCTGAAGTAATTGCTTCGTTGCTTCTTGGTCTCGAATTCCATAGCCGACCCGCCTGTGATGGGCATGATAGTCCCGAACGATGGCAATGCTTTGGAGTTCTAAGGTCCCGAACTTGACTTAGGCCTTGACAAACTTTCTGGAGGTGGTGGCAAGATTTCCCGAATGGGTTGTGGTTGCTGGATTGACTGGATTGCTTGCGATTGAGGGAAAAATTGCTGTGACGGTACCGCCACGGCCGATCGTGGTTGCAGGAATTGCTGAACTGGGACAGAACTTGACTGTGAGTTCGCGAATTGCGACTGCCAAAAATTCGGGCGAAATTGGCTTGGCATTGAGGATGCGATGCTCATTAGCGCCTTCTCTTGCTGAATTCTTGCCATGTTCTTCTTCGTTTCGGCACCATTCGGTGCTATGGCCCCTCCCATGATACTGGCAATAGAACTAAGGATCTTTTGGGTTATGGTTCGTGAGTCTCGGGGGTCCTCTTCCTCTCCCCTTCCTCTGGGATTGAACCCTCCCCTGGTGCTTGGCCTATTGCTTTGTTCAGGTTGTGGATTTCCGACGTTGTTGACATTTCGCGGATACTGGGTTGGTGCTCTCCATGTCATCTCTCTGTTGCCCTGTCTTGCCTCGTTCCGCTCGGCTACTCTCTTACGATGGTCATCATCAGACAAAATGTACTCTTCCAATTCGCGAAAAAGTTCCTCAACCGACTTGGGTTTCTTTCTTGTGAGATGCGAAGCTGTTGGCCCTGGAGTGAGGCCCTTGATTAACACATTGATTGTTGTTTTTTCATCAGCTTCGGGGATTTGAGATCTTTGTTTCATGAACCTTCTCACAAAGTTCCGCAATGGCTCTCTGTCCTTCTGCTTGCAGTTGTACAAATCTGATGCTTCCGCAGTTGTGTCGTGGAACATCTGAAATGCTTGCATAAACTTTGTCTTGAGGTCTACCCAGCTGTAGACTGAGTGTGGAGGTAGCAGTGAGTACCAATTCAGTATTGGTCCTTCGCAAGCAATGATGAAGGATTTGGCCAGTGCAACATCATCCCCTCCTGCCGAGTTCACAGCTGATTCATATCTCATGAGGAATTGCCTAGAGTTTCCGAAGCCGTTGTATTTGGGGAGAGAGACAGGCTTAAACTTCGGCGGCCAAGGTGCTGTTTGCAGCCCAATAGACAGCGGCGATTCAGAATCCACGGAGTGTGAGATTCCGTTTCCCGCGTGTGAGTTTTCTTTCGGGGGTTCTCTTGCTGGCCCCGAGTTCTGGTGCGGTGATTCCTGCCACAGGGAACTGTTCTCTTGTTCTTTCATCTCATCGATTTCTCTTTGTATCACTTCGATTTGCTCTTTTGCTTTGTTTAGTTGCTCTAGCTTTTCACTGATTTTTCTCTTCGCTTGCAATTGACTTGCGAATTTTTCCTTGTCTTTCTGCAGCTGCTGTATCTTTTGCTAAACCCTTTCTAGCTCCCTGTCTATGGTGTCATCATCGTTTTTGACATTCTCAAATTCTTCAGCGAGTTGTTCTTGGGTGTGGGCCGTCTTTTCTGCTCTTGCTTTCATCAGAGCTTCGAGCTTCGCTCTCCACTCTTGGTCCGGTTTGTTAGAAGGTTCAGGAACGAAAGAGGTTTCATTCCTTTGGGTAGGATGGTGATCGTCTCGATTTGCCTCTGCTGGAACGTTCTTCTTGGATTTCCTTTGAGGTGGCATCGTGAGCTTTTCTTCGGCTGGAACACGGTGGGCGCCAATGTTGGGGGGTTACCCGAAAAATTCGGATGATTCCCCTAACACGAGAGAGAGAGAGAGAGAGAGAGAGTTCTTAACATGTTCAAATACAAAGTAAGAGCGCGGAGAGACTGTGATTGCCTCAGCAGATTGCACAAGTTCCCAAAAATCTGAATCCGTTTACATGTGCCCTCGCGCCCCCTTTTATACGGAGATGAAGGGACTTTTACATCCCCAAAACACCCTCAAGCTCAGAGAATATTCCTAGTGTGAACACACACAAGAATGTCTTTCTTGTCTAACACATTTACAAGTCTGCCATTAGTTCACACTCAAAACCCGGACTTTTTGGGACAACAACTTTGACTTTGCTTCTTCGTCGGTTCGTGAATGTCTTTACGCGTGACTCCCGAACTAGGCCCCCGACAGATTCCCGAATCAGCCTTTGCTTCTTCGTCGGTTCGTGAATGTGTTTACGCGTGACTCCCGAACTAGGTCCCTGATAGATTCCCGAATCAGCCGCCCTCCGAAGTTCGCGCCACCGCCAGCTCGAGGTTCCGGGCTTCTGCATGTTCGCGACTCCACGTCTTCACCAAATCACGATCCCCGAATTTCACATATTCGCGAATCCGAGGCTTTGCAGGTTCCAGGCCTCCGAAAATCGTGAGTCCCTGTTCCTGAAAAACATGTCTCAAGAACTTTGTCAAACCTAACGTTTCAAGGGTGACGGGTTTTCCTGAATTCCCCAACACCCGCCACTAGGCATACTAATGATGTAACAAGTTCACACTTGCATGTCGATTTTGGAGTTTGTTGTTTACGCAGGAAATTAACGTTAAAGAGGAGACTTTCGGGATAAGTTCATCAAGCACTTCAAGAGAAGATCATGAAGCCTGTCACAAGTCAAGACACGCGATGAACATGACTCCAAATGCCCAAGGACCAAAGCGTCAACGTGCAAGTCTTCAGGGACTCAACCAGAAAACAGCGAAGCTTGCATGACAAGGATTCAAGCCTAAACCGTGAAGGAAACGACGTCAAAGGCCCACATGCAAGTGCACACAAATAAGGGATCACGCGAGAAGCAACCGGGGAGGAAACCGAGGCCGAACCGGGCTGAAATGGGCCTAGGCCGGCCGGCCTGGGCCGATCGGCCCAGCCCACTCCAGGCCCGGTTCGCGCCCCCTTTTGCCCTAGGTGTTTGTCTATAAATTGTCTCTGCCTCCGCCTGCCGCCACATCCATCCATCCACATGAACTCGGCGAAACCTAGGAGAGAGCGACGACGGCCGCCGCGAGTCCTCGAAGTCGTCTAGGAGATGGCCTAGGCCTACCCTAGCCGCCATGGCCGCCTTGAACGGTTGAGCCATGGCGGAGTTCCGAAGCTAGTTGAGGTCATCAATGGTATGTACTCGGTGGAGATGATCTAAACACATTTATTATGTGAGTTAAGTACTTCATGTCATCCGATCTTTAGCGACTCGATTCCTCTCTTGATGATTTTGTTTTCTTCTTGGTTATGCTTCTTCCCCAATCTAGTCTATAGCTAGATTGCTTAGGGTGCTCTTGTAGCCGCGGTGGCTAGAGGTGCATACCGGATCGACCAAGTGATTTCAACTTGTTCTATCGAACTCGCCCTAGACTATCCGCATGAATAGGAATACGTTGTGACGAACGGGGGTTCCGAAAGGCGGCGTTTTCGGAATCGGACCGGAGGATAGTAGTTTAAAGATGGCTTTGGATGAGATGTATGTCGCACTTGCTCTTTTGGCTAGAACTACGACTAGAAGATGATAGGCATTAGTTTCCCTTGTTTGCTCTTTACCTTGTCTACATTCATGGATGCGATAAACCTTATGCTATAATTCATACATCTTTAAGGTTTATCTTGTTATGCAATCAATGCTTCATGTTAGGCTAGATCAATAGGTTAGATGGAGAATCCTAGGAGTTTGCTTCCAATTCTTGGATTGACAAATCTAGGGAGAACCCTCCTTGGTGAAAAAGGCACCAAGTCACCCGTAGGCTTGCGGTGAACTTGAGCACGATTTTGAACCGTCAACAGCGAGGCCACATTCATCTACCTCGGGTACTCCCCTTGGTAGGTTGCCGGTCTAAAACACCGACATATGAAGGATCAGATGGCGACTAGAGAGGGGGGGAGTGAATAGGAGCCGGTAAAAATTCTTCCCAAAGAACCCGGCCTATGCCCTAGTCAAACCCCGGTCACACACAAGCGATGGATCGAATCACGCACCAATCGCCAAGACAACGAGGTTATGGATCAACCTCTAGCCTTAGGAACGATTCCTTGAAGCACACGCGGAAGCACTAGAAAGGAAGGGAGGAATCGAAACAAGAAGCACAGCTCACAGCTCCTGGCGGACTGTCCGGCCAGGCAGTGCGGACCGTCCGCGATGAACCACGCGGACTGTCCGACCTGCTACCGCGGACCGTCCGCGCCGACACCGCGGACCGTCCGCCTTCCCCGCGGACCGTCCGTTAAAGACACACGGAACCAACGCGACGCACCCGCACCACGGACCGTCCGCGGGGAGCACGCGGACTGTCCGCCAGGCACCCGCGGACCGTCCGCCCTCTGCTGCGGACCGTCCAAAACTCCGTCCAACCGAAAACCAAAATTGCGACGGATCGAAATGAAAGGCGAGCAAGAACACGAAGAACACGGGACGAACCCTAGCCGCGCGGACCGTCCGCCAGCACCTCGCGGACTGTCCGCCAGGTGCGGACAGAGCAGAAAAAACCCGACCTCGAAAGTCAACTTCCCCAAATCATCATCGGATTTCCCAAACGGTTGAAGCTATGGAGACAAGGGTTTGGGGACTTGAAAAGCGTCACACAAGGATGCTATAGCCCAAAAATCTTGCCTCCTAACTCCCTAAATCACCGGGAATCGCGAATCCTTTGAGCACCACCAAAAGCTAGAGCACCGAACAAAAAACTCCGAATCGAAGTGGTTTCTCGGCGTTTGAGGGCACAAGATCAATCACAAAGATGCACGAAACATCTATCCATGTTTTCCTCAAAGAAATCCGGGGAGAAACCCACTCAAATCCGCGGAATCGCACCGGGAACAAAGGCACGAAAACAAGCACAAAAAGACCACGAAAAACACAACTCCGAATCTTCTATACAAACCAGAAAAGATTCACAAGGTCTAGCATGCCGCCCTAGCATCCATCCCTCTCAACAAATCTCTCATGAAGCTCTCATGCTAGCCTAGAGAAAATGGAGGAAAAATAGCCACGAAAATGAGAAATGGGAGGGAGGAAATGAAACCCTAAGTCGCGGAGAGAGAGAGCCACTCACACACCCTTATGGCTTATGTATCGGGTCCCGCCGGAGTGGTAAATGACTCGACCACCCCTAACTTAACTACTGGCGATACAACCCACAGGGGCATTTTGGTAATGTTTGTGGGTCTTGCCATCGGACGGCCACGCCTTTGCCGCACCCCGCGTCCTCCCGACGCAAGCCATGCGATCCCGCCGCGTGTCCTCCGCTTCGAAGCTTCCCGACACGCCCGGATCCCGTCTCCGTCGTGTTGGGCCCTCGGACTTGGTTTTGAGGCCCAAACCAAGAAACCGTCCACCGATGGTTTTGTGGGCAAACCACCAAACCCCGTGTGCTCGGTCCGGCCTCCCGCCAAACCACTTGACTTGACCGCCACCGTGCACCGGCTCGCTAGTTCATGACTTCGTCTTGCTTGTGTCGCCACCATGTGACCCGCACCCAGTCCCGCTGTCCACCGGGTCCCTCGAACTGAGCCTACTTGTCTCTCCATCTCCCGGAGGCCCCTCGAGGCTGAAGACCTTTCGCGCCCGTTCTTCACCTTCGCAACAACACGAACTAGGCCGCGGCCTACACTCGCGCACTAAGCCAAGAGTCAGTCCAACACCCGTTGTCAATCACTCATCACTGAGGAGCGGTCATCCATCGACCACTGGGACGCTCCTGGTCCTCAATCTCCCCCTTGATGAGTGCATTGACAACACACAACGCGAAATGAAATTCAGAGAAAAAGAAAGAAATGAAGAAGAAAGAAGAACAAAGAAGCTCAACTCATGACCAAAACCAAAGAAAGGCAAAGAAAGGTCACAAGCCAAGCAAAGCACAAAATCCACACCGAAACCAGCAAGAAAGCTCCCCCTGAGCAAATGCAAACTCCCCCTGAACATGTGGATGCAAACTTCCAAATTTCAGCTCACCTCTTCTGAATTTTCATTAAGCTCACCTCTTCTCCCCCTTGTTGACAATGTATGAATTAAGGTGAAAATGCAGAAATGCAAAGCAAAGCATATAAACATCTACATGAGCTTCTCAAATAGGCCAAATCTAGTGTCAAAGGCTAAAAATGAGACAAAGATCACACACATGAATCATAGCATAGTCAAAGCATTGCCACAAGTAATATATGAAAATACAAGCATGTGACAAAGCGAATTTTCAGATTTAAGCGGTTTACCAAAAGAAGGCTCGCTTCACATGTAAAAGCCTATCCATGTCACACTTGAGCCACAAACATGCATACCATTCAAAGATCATACAAGGATATCAAATTCTCAGCAAAAGATCATGGCAAACACCCATAAAGCAAAGCATGTCATGTCAAAGCTCATGAGCCATGTGTCCACTTCGGGGAGACTTCTCCACTGGTGAACATCATGCAACATGTTTTGCACCTATATGTGAAAGATAAGACATTTTAAGCATAGACATGATGGATGGAGCATTTTTCAAGCATTATACACTTCTTTTCAAGATTAAATCATTTCATGGTACATGAAGTGCCTTTGCGGCAAAAAGAAGCTTATGCTCCCCCATGAAAGCAACATAGGCTAAACATTCACAATGATATTCGGCCTTTGGCCCAAATGCAAGAACAAGGCATCCAAGCACAATCTAAGCATGAAAAGCACATTTAGACCAAACTGTGACATGGATACACAACTACACACGAGTGGAGCATATTTCATCAAAGATTAGTCAAGATTAGCATTTCTTTCAAAAAGGGCTATCTCACCACACATATATCTCAAATATTCCAAGAGCATAGCCTCACATCACCATTTCTCCACACATATGACCAATATCTCACAAATAGCCAAAGAAACTCAAATATGGCATATGAAAGAAGCTCATCATCCTAAAATGCAATATGATACAAATGCAACATGATATATGACAAGATGACTATCCTACCATGGTTTATACATCAAGCAAAGCATGTATATACATCAAAGTAAAACATGGTATGATACATATGGTACAAGAAGGAAGTCCCCCAAGAATCAACTAGAAAGGGCAACAAATCCCAAGTTCCCCCCGAAGCGCACAAATGTAGCTTGGTCGAGAGGCTTTGTAAAGATATCGGCTAGCTGATCTTGGGTAGGGACATGGCTCAACACAATGGTTCCTTTTTCCACATTGTCCCTCAAGAAATGATACCTCACTTCTATATGTTTGGTTCTGGAGTGAAGCACTGGGTTTTTGGCTACGCTTATGGCACTGGTGCTATCACAAAGAAGTGGGATCTAGGTGCACTCCTCACCAAAGTCTCTCAAAGTGTATGAAATCCACAACAGCTGGGAACAACAACTCGCGGCAGCAACGTACTCCGCCTCGGTGGTAGACTGAGCTACACTAGACTGCTTGCGGGAAGACCATGAGACCAATGAAGAACCAAGAAACTGGCAAGTACCGAAGTAGACTTCCTCTCGACTCGACAACCAAAGAAAATCCGCATCGGAAAAACCATGAAGAGAAAGAGTCGAGGAGGAAGAATAACAAAGGCCAAGACCGAGGGCGGACCGTAGGTACCGAAAATCCTCTTGACGGCTGTCGATGTGATGTCCTCGGCGAAGCACAGAAAACGAGCGCACGGACACACGGCCGAACCGTATGTCCGGACTCGTCGCCGTCAAGTAGAGGAGGGAGCCGATCATGCTCCTATACTCCCGCTGGTCCACTGGTTCTCCGTCCTCATCCGCATCCAAAGTGGCCGTACTCCCCATGGGAGTCGACATCGGCTTCACATCTTGCATCTGGAACTTCCTCAGCATGTCTTTTGTGTACTTGGTCTGGTGCACGAATGTTCCATCCTTCACTTGCTTGATCGCGGCTCGAGAAAATACCGCAACTCGCCCATCATGCTCATCTCGAACTCCCCGCTCATCTCATCTCGCAAACTTGGCAACAAGGTTATGTGACGAGCCACCAAAGACAATATCATCCACGTATATCTGAACAATCAACAAGTCATTTCCATGCTTGAGGAGAAACAAGGTCCTATCCACGGTACCCATCACAAACCCTCTGCTCAACAGAAAACCTCTTAATCCCCATACCAAGCACGGGGCGCCTGTTTCAACCCATACAGAGCCCTTTTCAACCTGTACACCCTGTGTGGGTACAGCTCGCTCTCAAACCCAGGTGGCTGCTTCACATACACCCTGTGTGGGTACAGCTCGCTCTCAAACCCAGGTGACTGCTTCACATACACCTCCTCCTCTATGACCCCATTCGGAAAAGCACTCTTCACGTCCATCTGAAACAACTTGAACCCTTTAGCCACAGCAAAGGCTAGAAGAATTCGAATTGCCTCAAGACGGGCCACAGGAGCAAAGGTCTCCTCATAGTCGATCCCCTCCTTCTGACTAAACCCCTGAGCAACAAGTCTGGACTTGTTCCTCACAACCATCCCATTCTCTCCCTCTTTGTTCTTCCAAACCCACTTGGTTCCTATGGGATGGCAATTTGGAGGTGGTTCAACTAACTCCCACACCTGGTTCCTCTCAAAGTTTTCCAACTCCTCATGCATAGAATTGACCCAGTTTGCATCAGATAAAGCATGTCCAATGTCCTTAGGCTCAAAAGTGGCAACAAAAGCAGCATGAGCAAAATGAGAGGAATTCCTGGACCTTGACCGTGTAGTGCGTTCGTCGATGTTCCCAATGATCTTCGACAAGGGATGCACTTCTTGAATCCGCCGGGGAGCCTCACGCCTCGAGACTACCTCCCCCTCAACTTCAGCTTCTCTCGCCTGGTCCTCTCATTGCACCGTCGTTGTCCATGAAGTAGACGGTCCTCGCTCCGTAGTGGTCGTAGGGGAAGTAGTGGGTACACACTCAGCTTCAGGCGCATGGTTCTCTCCATCATCATCTCCAGCTTCATCCTTCTCCTCTTCAAAGAGGTCCTCGGCCATCTCTTCATCACCTGCACATTCAAAGCCAAGAGAGGTACATGGCATTGTCTCGTCGAAGGTTACCTCGCAAATCTCCATGATTTTGTTAGTCTCAAGGTTAAGCACCCTATAGGCTCTAGAGTGGTTAGCATATCCAAAGAAAATACCATCACTAGACCTAGCCTCAAACTTGTCGAGTTTTCCCTTCTTCAGAATGAAGCACTTGCAGCCAAAAACTCGGAAATGACTCACCTTGGGTGCCCGACCATGCATCAGCTCATAATAGGTCTTCTTCTTGAAAGCTCACAATAAAATCCTGTTAGAGACATGACAAGCCGTATTGACCGCCTCAGCCCAATACCTCCTAGGATTCCTGTGCTCATCGAGCATCGTCCTAGCCATCTCACAAAGAGTCCGATTTTTCCTTTCCACAACTCCATTTTGAGGGGGCACATTAGGGGTCGAATACTGATGTTCAAGACCTAGATCACGACAGAAGGCATCAAAAGAGAGTTCTTGAACTCAGAGCCATTATCACTGCGGATAGCTCGAATAGCATTCCCATGCCTCTCGTTTTTCAACCTCACGATCAGATCTCGAACAAAACCAAATGTCTCACTCTTGTCTTCCAAGAAAAACACCCAAGCATAGCGAGAGTAATCGTCCACCACAACAAGGACATACCACTTCCCACCCACCGAGCGAACTCGAGCTGGCCCAACAAGATCCATATGCAACAGCTCTGTCGAACGCTCGGTCATGACATCGGTCAGGGGTGGATGGGGAGTGGCTACCATCTTGCCATGCCTACAAGGAGCACAAACCAAATCCTTCTCAAGCTTCAACCTCGGCAATCCTCGGACAAGGTCAAGACCACTCAAGCGGGAAACCAAATTAAAGCTCAAGTGTCCCAACCACCTATGCCATTTCCACAAATCAGAAGAAGGACCAGCCATCAAACAGCGAGCAGGACCCAAAGAACGAGAGAAATCCGCCCTGAAAATCTGACCCTCGGGGATGATCATACAGACAAGATCACCTTGAGAATCAAGCAAACGAGACTCGCCAGACTTGAAACGCACCTCAAAACCCTCATCAAGCAACCGAGAATCCGAAAGCAGATTGAAACCCAAAGACTTCACAAGAGCCACTCTCTTCAACGTTACCTTGTCACTCACATGCACAACACCCTCAGACATCACCCTTCCTCGTCCATTATCCCCAAATGTGATGTACATCTTTTCCTTCACTGGGGTGAGGCTGGAGAACCACTTCTTATCTCCAGTCATGTGTCGAGAACACCCGGAGTCGATCAACCAAATGTCCTCCAAGCCTCCTGCCTGCAGTCAGAAACAAGAACGAGAATGAGCTAGCGACTCGACACTGGGGTTAGCACACAGAAAGTTAAACCAGTGTCGAGCTATCTGCTCAAAAGAGGGGTTAGCACACATCATTCCCTTGCCACCAAACTTCTCATGTCCCATGGGAGGAGTACGAGCACCACGAGGGGGAAAACGTGGTCCGTAGTTCCTCTGGAACTCAAAGCTGCGATCATCTCCCCTAAACCCGTATTGAGGACGAGTAGGGGGACGTCCAGCAAAGCCACCACGAGCCCGACCAAACCTCTCACCAGCACGCACACCATCCTCTCTCCTGACAAACCTCTCACCACCACCTCTCTGTGGGAACCTGCCAACACTCCTCACACTTCCCACACCCCGTGGAAGTGGCACTCTAGGCTCAGGAATACCATGAGACTGGCGATACCTGTCCTGGTTCGCTTGCTCCCTAGCAAGCCTCTCATCCCTCTTCCTCTTGTAGCAAAACTCGGCAAGATGCCTCTCCTTGCCACAATACTCACACCTGAAGGGGATGGGTTTTGGTTTTGGCTCTGGCTTCTCTCTAGGCTTCTCACCCTTCTCACCCACAAACTTCACAGGTTTCTTGAGGTCATTTGTCTTAGGTGGGAATTTGGGTGGATCTTGGGTTGTGTCAAGCTTGTTGCAAAGATGGTTGGGCTTTGGTGTGAAAGAGTTCTTGGGTGCTTTTGGGAGTGGGACTTGGATGTCTCCGATCACCTCAAACTCGGGGTTAGACTCAACACACTTCTCATACACACTCTCCCCACTGTTCTCTCCCACTTTCTCACCCAACTTCTCAAACCCCAACCCACGACCATCAGCTCTCTTGAACTCCTCAATCATGATTTTCAATTGAGGTTCCTGCCCAGACAACCAACCCAACACCTTCCTCAAATAGTCATTTTCCTCATAGATGACATCCAAACGGGAAGTAAGTTCAAGATTGCGCAAAGTAACCTCATCACAGCTAGTGCATGCATTGACAACAGGAGATTTCAAAGATGCTTCCAAAGAACTAATGGTAGAACGAGCATCAACAAGCTTAGCATGCATAGTAGGACATGATTTACAAGCACCAAGCAAAGTAGGTCTAGCCTTAAGCTCATCATACTCAGTCCTAAGAGCATCTAGTTTAGCCAAAGTAGAAGCATTCTTCTCATTAAGCAACTTGATCTCATTCAACCATGCATCACACTCAAGACATTCAACATCATCAGGAGTAGTAGGAGCAAGTTTCAAAGAGTCATTCTCAAGTTTTAATTCAAGCAATTTGGACTCTAGCTCTCCTACTTTCTCACTAGCATTCTCAAGTTGAGCCCTAAGATCTTTCCTCATCTTTTTGGCATCTCTTAGCACACTATCACGGTTGTCAATCAAGCTGTTCAACCTAGCGATCTCAGCAAGCAAAGAGTCGGGGTCACGATTTACCTCATCCTCCGAGTCGGAGTCGCTGTCTTCCTTCTCGCTCTTCTTGCTACTTGAGCTATGGGCCATGCCACAAAAGCCCTCAAGCGCCACACAGCTCAACGCGCTGAGGTTCCGGCTTGCACTCTTCTTGCCCTTGCGCCTCCCGGCGTCTTCATCTTCGCTGCTTGAGCTTGACTGCTCGTCGCTTGAGCTTGAGTCAACGTCGCTCGCACCGGCCACCATCGCTCTTGCCTTGTTCTTCTTGTAGCCACTCTTGCTCGGTCGCCGCTTGTCCTTGTCCTTGCTCTTGGACTTGTTGAAGTGCTTGCCCTTGGAGGAGTACTTGTCTTCACGCCTCGGGTGCGCCTTGTACTCGTTCACCTTGTACTTGTTCTCCTCCGCTTCCGGGCACTCGGCGATGAAGTGGCCTCACTTGCCACACTTGTAGCATGTCCCTGAGCTCCGCCTTGCATTCATCCGACTCTCGTGTAGTCGATCAAACCTTCTTGAGAGCAAGGCCAGCTCCTCCTCGCCCAGCACATCAAACTCCTCATCTGGAATGGACATAAGAGAGGACAAGGAAAACTGTCGACAGGAAGGGTTAGATTTGCTCTTTGATCCACCCACAAGAGCAAGACTATGGTCAGTCGAGCCCTCATGCTTGGATTGCAAATTCCTGTCAACCTCAGCCGACTTGAGCTTAGAAAAGAGGTCATCCAACTCAATAGTCAAATATTGTCCAGACTCCTTGATGGCCTCAACCTTAGCACCCCAAACATTTGGGTCCAATACATGCAAGAGCTTCAAAGCCTGATCATGCTCGGTGTAAGGAAAATCCTCAACATTAGCTTTCATGTTGTTCACGATGACGGTGAACCTCTGAAACATCGCATCAATGTCCTCACCGGGAAGTGGAGTGAAATTCTCATATTGCATCCGGTAAGAGACAAAGAGGCGAGCCTTCACATGGTTATCACCACCGTGAGCAACCAACAACTTGTCCCAAATTTGCCAAGCAAGATTCAAATGGCGAACACGCTCAAACTCAGGATCACACAAGCTCCGGACCAAGTGATCAACGGCTTTTGCATTAGCCTCATACTTGGCCTTAGCACCGGTATCGGTCACCATAAGAGTATGGATGTTGACCGGAATAGCATAGGTCTTGTCAAGCACAATGAAATCCAACAGCTTCCCACGAAGAAAGATCATCATTCGGGCCGCACACTTGTGGTAACCCTTGCCATCGAAGTGCGGCGGACCGCCCCGCTCAACGTACGCCATCTTAGGATTCGAGACTTGTCAAAGTCGCAAAGAATCCGGCACCAAGCTCTGATACCAATTGAAGGATCAGATGGCGACTAGAGAGGGGGGGGGAGTGAATAGGAGCCGGTAAAAATTCTTCCCAAAGAACCCGGCCTCTGCCCTAGTCAAACCCCGGTCACACACAAGCGATGGATCGAATCACGCACCAATCGCCAAGACAACGAGGTTATGGATCAACCTCTAGCCTTAGGAACAATTCCTTGAAGCACACGCGGAAGCACTAGAAAGGAAGGGAGGAATCGAAACAAGAAGCACAGCTCACAGCTCCTGGCGGACTGTCCGGCCAGGCAGTGCGGACCGTCCGCGATGAACCGCGCGGACTGTCCGACACCGCTACCGCGGACCGTCCGCGCCGACACCGCGGACCGTCCGGCCTTCCCCGCGGACCGTCCGTTAAAGACACACAGAACCAACAGCGACGCACCCGCACCACGGACCGTCCGCGGGGAGCACACGGACTGTCCGCCAGGCACCCGCGGACCGTCCGAAACTCCGTCCAACCGAAACCAAAATTGCGACGGATCGAAATGAAATGCGAGCAAGAACACGAAGAACACGGGACGAACCCTAGCCGCGCGAACCGTCCGCCAGCACCTCGCGGACTGTCCGCCAGGTGCGGACAGAGCAGAAAACGCCCGACCTCGAAAGTCAACTTCCCCAAATCATCATCGGATTTCCCAAATGGTTGAAGCTATGGAGACAAGGGTTTGAGGACTTGAAAAGCGTCACACAAAGATGCTATAGCCCAAAAATCTTGCCTCCTAACTCCCTAAATCACCGGGAATCGCGAATCCTTTGAGCACCACCAAAAGCTAGAGCACCGAACGAAAAACTCCGAATCGAAGTGGTTTCCCGGCGTTTGAGGGCACAAGATCAATCACAAAGATGCACGAGACATCTATCCATGTTTTCCTCAAAGAAATCCGGGGAGAAACCCACTCAAATCCGCGGAATCGCACCGGGAACAAAGGCACGAAAACAAGCACAAAAAGACCACGAAAAACACAACTCTGAATCTTCTATACAAACCAGAAAAGATTCACAAGGTCTAGCATGCCGCCCTAGCATCCATCCCTCTCAACAAATCTCTCATGAAGCTCTCATGCTAGCCTAGAGAAAATGGAGGAAAAATAGCTACGAAAATGAGAAATGGGAGGGAGGAAATGAAACCCTAAGTCGCGGAGAGAGAGAGCCACTCACACACCCTTATGGCTTATATATCGGGTCCCGCCGGAGTGGTAAATGACTCGACTACCCCCTAACTTAACTACTGGCGATACAACCCACAGGGGCATTTTGGTAATGTTTGTGGGTCTTGCCATCGGACGGCCACGCCTTTGCCGCACCCCGCGTCCTCCCGACGCAAGCCATGCGATCCCGCCGCGTGTCCTCCGCTTCGAAGCTTCCCGACACGCCCGGATCCCGTCTCCGTCGTGTTGGGCCCTCGGACTTGGTTTTGAGGCCCAAACCAAGAAACCGTCCGCCGATGGTTTTGTGGGCAAACCACCAAACCCCGCGTGCTCGGTCCGGCCTCCCGCCAAACCACTTGACTTGACCGCCACCGTGCACCGGCACGCTTGTTCATGACGTACCGCGGACCGTCCGGACCTTGCCGGGGCGACCGTCGCCCGGCCGGCGACCGTCCGTTAAAAACAAACAGCGAACCTCTAGTGGAACACGATAATCCACTCTGACCGTCCACGTGGAGCACGCGATCGTCCGCTGTGCACCCCGCGGACCGTCCGCCCAACCAACGCGACTCCGTCCGAAACTTCGTCCAACCAAAACTCAAAACCACGATGGATCGAAACGAAAGGCGAGCAAGAACTCGAAGAACACGGACGAACACGTGCGGTGCGGACCGTCCGCTGTGTGGCGCGGACTGTCCGCGAGGCACGGGACAGAGCGTAAAACGCCCGACCTCGAAGGTCAACTCCCCAAATCATCGATTTCCCAAACGGTGAAGCCGTGGAGACAAGGGTCTGGGACTTGAAAAGCATCACACAAGGATGCTATAGCCAAAAATCTTGCCTCCTAACTCCCTAAATTATCGGGAATCGCGAATCCTTTGAGCACCACCAAAAGCTGTAGCACCGAACGAAAATCCTCGAATCGAAGTGTTTCCCCTAGCGTTTGAGGGCACAAGTACAGATGCACGAGACATCTATCCATGTTTCCCTCAAAAGAAATTCAGGGAGATACCCACTCAACCGCGGAATCACACCGAGAACAAAGGCACGAAACAAGCACAAAAAGACCACGAAAACACAACTCCGAATCTTCTATACAAACCAGGAAAGATTCACAAGGTTCAGCATGCCGCCCTAGCATCCATCCCTCTCAACAAATCTCTCATGAAGTCACATGCTAGCCTAGAGAAAATAGGGAAGAAAAATAGCTACAAAAATGAGAAATGGAGGGCGGAAATGAAACCCTAAGTCACGAAGAGAGGGAGCCACTCACACACCCTCATGGATTATATATCTAGTCCCGCCTCGAGTGGTAAATGACTCGACTACCCCTAACTTAACCACCGGCAATACAACCCACGCAGGGGCATTTAGGTAATGTTTGTGGGTCTTGCCATCTGACGACCACACCATTGCCGCACCCCGCGTCCCTCCGACGCAAGCCATGCGATCCTCGCCGCGTGTCCTCCCTTCGAAGCTTCCCGACACGCCGATCCCGTCTCCTTCGTGTTGGGCCTCGTACCTCTGGTTTTGGAGGCCCAAACCAAGAAAACCGTCCTCCGATGGTTTTGTGGGCAAACTACCAAACCCCGCGTGCTCGGTCCGGCCTCCCGCCGAACCACTTGACTCGACCGCCACCGTGCACCGGCTCGGACATTCATGACTTCGTCTTGCTCGTGTCGCCACCATGTGACCGTACCTAGTCCCTCCGTCCACCGGTCCCTTGAACCGAGCCTACTTGTCTCTCCATCTTCCAGGCCCCTCAAGGCCGAAGACCCTCGTAAATCACCCTTCCTCGTCCATTGTCCCCAAATGTGATGTTAATTCTTCCTTCACTAGGGTATCGAGAACCACTTCTTATCTCCTAATATGTGTCGAGAACATCCGAGTCGATCAACCAAATGTTCTCTCCAAGCCTCCGCCCGTAGTCGTAACAAGAACGAGAGGAGCCAGCGACTCGACACTCGGGGTTAGCACAAAGAAAGTTAAACTAGTGTCGAGCCATCTGCTCAAAAGAGGGGTTGGCAAACATCATTCCCTTGCCACCAAACTTCCCATGTCCCATGGGAGGAGTACGAGCATCACGAGGGGGAACGGGGTCCGTGGCCTCGGAACCCAAACGCGATCATCTCCCCCTAAACCCGTATTGAGGACGAGTAGGGGGACATCCAAAGAAACCGTCACGAGCCCGACCAAACCTCTCACCAAGACGCACACCATCATCTCTCCTAACAAACCTCTCACCACCACCTCCTCTCCGTAGGAACCTACCACCCCGAGCTCCAACTCCACCAACACTCCTCACACTTCCCACACCTCGTGAAATGGCACTCTAGGCTCGTGAATACCATGAGACCGGCGATACCGTCCCGGTTTGCTTGCTCCTGAAGAAGCCTCTCATCCCTCTTCCTCTTGTAGCAAAACTCGCAAGATGCCTCTCCTTGCCCCAATACTCACACCCGAAGGGGATGGGTTTTGGTTTTGGCTCGCTTCTCTCTAGGCTTCTCAATTCTTCACTCACAAACCTCACCTATTTGTGGAAGTCATTTGTCTTAGGTGGGAATTTGGGTGGATCTGGGCTGTGTCAAGCTTGTTGCAAAGGTGTTTGGGCCTTGGTGTGAAAGAGTTCTTGGGTGCTTTTGGAAGTGGGACTTGGATGTCTCCGATCACCTCAAACTCAAGTTAGACTCAACACACTTCTCATACACACTCTCCTAATCGTTCTCTCCCACTTTCTCACCCAACTTCAAACCCAAACTACGACCATCCGCTCTTGAACTCCTCAATCATGATTTTCAATTGAGTTTCCCGCTCTGCATAACCCAACACCTTCCTCAAATAGTCATTCTCCTCATAGATGACATCCAAAAGGGAATAAGTTCAAGATTGCCGGGCAACTTCATCAATAAATAGAACATGCATTTGCAATAGGAGATTTCAAAGATGCTTCCAAAGAACTAATGGTAGAACGAGCATCAACAAGCTTAGCATGCATAGTAGGACATGATTTACAAGCACCAAGCAAAAGTAGGTCTAGCCTTAAGCTCATCATCATACTCAGTCCTAAGAGCATCTAGTTTAGCCAAAGTAGAAGCGTTCTTCTCATTAAGCAACTTAATCTCATTCAACCATGCATCACACTCAAGACATTCAACATCATCGGAGTAGTAGGAGCAAGTTTCAAAGAGTCATTCTCAAGTTTCAATTCAAGCAATTTTGACTCTAACTCTCCTAATTTTCTCACTAAGCATTCTCATTGAGCCCTAAGATCTTTCCTCATCTTTTTGGCATCTCTTAGCACAACATCACGGTTGTCAATCGCCATTCAACCTAGCGATCTCAAAGAAGCAAAGAGTCGGGGTCACGATTTACCTCATCCTCCGAGTCGGAGTCGCTCGTCTTCCTTGTCGCTCTTCTTGCCGCCGAGCTATGGGCCATCCCAAAAGCCTTCAAGCGCCACATGCCTCAACCCATCGAGGTTCCGCTTGCTCTTCTTGTCCTTGCGCCTCTCGACGCTCATCTTCACTCGCTTGAACTTGACTCGCTCGTCGCTTGAGCTTGAGTCGACGTCGCTCGCACCGGCCACCATGGCTCTTGCTTTGTTCTTCTTGTAGGCGCCCTTGCTCGCCGCCGCTTGTCCTTGTCCTCTGACTCTGCTGGCGTGCTGTCGGCTAGAGGACCGTCTTCACGCCGGTGCGCCTTTGTACTCGCTAATCTTGTACTTGTTCTCCTCTCGCTTCCGGCACTCGCGATGAAGTGGCCACGCTTGCCACACTTGTAGCACGTCCCCGAGCTCCGCCTTGCATTCCTCCGACTCGTGTAGTCGATCAAACCTTCTGAGAGCAAGGCCGCCCTTTCCGCCCAAGACATCAAACTCCTTCATCCGGAATAGACATAAGAGAAGACAAGGAAACCGTCGACATGAAGGGTTAGATTTGCCCTTTGATCCGCCCACAAGAGCAAGACTATGGCCGGCCGAGCCTCATGCTTGGATTGCAACTTCTCGTCAACCTCGGCTCGACTTGAGCTTAGAGAAGAGGTCATCCAACTCAATAGTCAAATACTCATTCGTACTCCTTGATGGCCTCCCAACCTTAGCACCCCAAACATTTGGATCCAAGACATGCAAGAGCTTCAAAGCCCGATCATGCTCGGTGTAAGGAAAATCCTCAACATTAGCCTTCATGTTGTTCACGATGGCGGTGAACCTCCGAAACATCGCATCGATGTCCTCACTCGGTAGTTGAGTGAAGTTCTTACATTGCATCCAGAAGAGACAAAGAGGCTAGCCTCACATGGTTATCACCACCGTGAGCAACCAACAACTTTCCCAAATTTGCTAAGCAAGATTCAAATGGCGAACACGGCCAAACTCAGGATCACACAAGCTCGGACCAAGTGATCAACGCTTTTGCATTAGCCTCATACTTGGCCTTAAGATCGCATCTGGCCACCATAAGAGTATGGATGTTGACCGAATAGCAAAGGTCTTGTCAAGCACAATGAAATCCAACAATTTCCCACGAAGAAAGATCATCATTCGTCGCCCACTTGTGGTAACCCTTGCCTCCAAGATGGCGACCGCTCAACGTACGCCATCTTAGGACGAGATCAAAGTCGCAAAGAATCCGCACTGCCTCGATACCAATTGAAGGATCGATGGCGACTAGAGAGGGGGGGAGTGAATAGGAGCCGTAAAATTCTTCCCAAAGAACCCGGCCTATACCCTAGTCAAATCCCACACACACAAGCGATGAATCGAATCACACACCAATCACCAAGACAACGAGGTTATGGATCAAACTCTAAGCCTTAGGAACGATTCTCTGAAGCATGCGGAAGCACGAAAGGGGAAGGAGGAATCGAACCAAGAAGCAAGCACAGCCTCTTCGGCGGACCGTCCGGCCAGACAGGCGCACCGTCCGTGATGGGCCGCGCGACCGGTCCGACAGGTACCGCGACCGTCCGGGAGCCTGTCAGCGGACCGTCCCCGCCCGAGCCGCGGACCGTCCGTTAAAACAGAACCTCTAGGAACACCAGCAACCACTTCCGACCGTCCACGTGAGCACGCGACCGGCCCGCCAAAGCACCCGCGGACCGTCCGCCCAACCAACGCGACCGGTCCGAAACTTCGTCCAACCAAAACTCAAACCACGATGATCGAAACGAAAGGCGAGCAAGAACTCGAAGAACACGGACGAACACGTGCGGTGCGCACCGTCCGCCGTGAGGGCGCGACCGTCCGCGAGGCACCTGACAGAGCGTAAAAACGCCCGACCTCGAAGGTCAACTCCCCAAATCATCATCATCGTACTTCCCAAATCCAGAGAAGCTCGTGGAGACAAGGGTTTGGGACTTGAAAGCATCACACAAGGATGCTATAGCCAAAAAAATCTTGCCTCCCTAACTCCCTAAATGATCGGGAATCGCGAATCCTTTGAGCACCACCAAAAGCTAGAGCACCGAACGAAAATCCTCGAATCGAAGTGGTTTCCTAGCGTTTGAGGGCATAAGATCAATCAAAGATGCACGAGACATCTATCCATGTTTCCCTCAAAGAAATTCAGGGAGATACCCACTCAAACTTTAATCACACCGAGAACAAAGGCACGAAACAAGCACAAAAAGACCACGAAAAACAATAACCCGAATCTTCTATACAAACCAGGAAAGATTCATAAGGTCTAGCATGCCGCCCTAGCATCCATCCCTCTCAACAAATCTCTCATGAAGCCGTCATGCTAGCCTAGAGAAAATGGGGAAGAAAAATAGCTACAAAAATGAGAAATGGGAGGGCGGAAATGAACCCTAAGTCACGAAGAGAGGGAGCTCACCACACACCTCATGGATTATATATCGGGTCCACCTGGCAGTAAATGACTCGACTACTCCTAACTTAACTACTCGGCAATACAACCCACGCAGTGGGCATTTAGGTAATGTTTGAGGGTCTCTAAGCATCTACCTACCCACACCATCGCCGCACCGTCCTCCGACGCAAGCCAAGGCATCCCCGCCGCGTGCCTCCGCTTCGAAGCTTCGACACGCCGGGATCCCGTCTCCTTCGTGTTGACCCGACTTGGTTTTGAGGCCCAAACCAAGAAACCGTCCTCCGATGGTTTTGTGGGCAAACTACCAAACTCGCGTGCTCGGTCCGGCCTCCCGCTAAACCACCTGACTCGACCGCCACCGTGCACCGCCGATTATCCATGACTTCGTCTTGCTCGTGTCGCCACCATGTGACCCACTAGTCCTCCGTCCACCGGTCCCTTGAACCGAGCCTACTTGTCTCTCCATCTTCCGAGGCCCCTCAAGGTCGAAGACCTTTCGCGCCCGTTCTTCACCCTCGCAACAACACGAACTAGGCCGGCACTCACACCCGCGCACTAAGCCAAGAGTCACTCCAACACCCGTTGTCAATCACTCATCACCGAGGAGTGGTCATCCAACGACCACTAGGACGCTCCCGGTCCTCGCAGGCTCAACCAAGAAACCGTCCATGACTTCATCTTGTCGTTCATGCCACCATGCGGCCCGCACTTGACCCCGCTGGCCACCGGTCCCCGAACGAAGCCTACTTGTCTTCTCCACACCCGGAGGCCTCACCGGCGACGACTCCGCGCTTGTTCTTCACCCGCATCAACACCCGCCGAAGCCGCAACCGACCCGGCATGAAGCCAAGAATCAACACACAACGTTGTCAATCACTCATCACACAAGGAAGCGACCATCCACCGTCCTCGAACCACACATGGTCCTCAATCTCCCCTTGATGAGTGCATTGACAACACCCACACAAAAGTAACAAGAGAGAAAAGAAAAAGAAAAGAAACGAACAAAAAAGAAACTCCAACAAGCGATCGAAAGCCAAACAAAGGCGAAGAACAAGATCACTTGAAGAAGACAAGTCTCGTAACCCCAGTAAGGGCAATGACTCGACACATCCGAGACAAAACAAAGCTCAAGCAAGAGCGCAAAACCACTCGAAACAAAGGCTCGAAAACCACAGAGAGCTCCCCGCACACATGCAAGCTCCCCCGAACCAATGCACCTCCCCCGAACGAATGCAAACCACCTCGAAAACAGGCGCCCGCGCTGAATCTCACCACACCGGTCGTACCGGTCATCACCACCGGTCGACTCCGTGCCTAACATGTGCACAGGACTACACTCACACGGCCGATCGTGCTCACCACCTATCGATCGGTGAACAACATAGCCCGTAAATGGTCACAAACCACCTCGAAAACCTTCTAAATGCGTCCCGTTGTAAGCCGTTTCAAGCCCAAACTTCTCCTTGTTGGCAAAGCATGAATCAAGCCAAAAATGCAAAATTTTCAACCTAGAGCTTCTCAAATAGACAAAATTCAACAAAGAATGCTACACATGTCCAAATGAGCAAGTTAGACAGTCTATAGCTTTGTATCGACATCAATTACAAGATCACTAAGTTTCACAACCATTGGACAAGGCTAAAAAGGATTTGAGTAATTTTGCGAAAATTTACCCTCTCATGAGCAAAAACCTAAACATGAGTAAAACATGTCAAAATGGCAATGCTACACAAACTTCATGCTAGGAGAGCCATTCTAATCATAAGACCATCACAAACACCCACAAGCACCTCATGTCATGTCAAAGCCACCGAGCCATGTGCCTACTTCTATGTATGAGACTTCTCATTGGTAGGCATCATGCAACGGTTTAGCACCCAAAGCAAATTAAATTCAGCACATATGACATGGGAGCACATTTTCCAAGCATTTTTCATTTCAGTTTCAGATTTGTAAATGGTACATGAAATGTCTTTGCGACAAAAAGGAACTTATGCCCCTCCACAAGATGAAGCAAGAGGGCTAAACATTCATGATGGAAAATGAGCCTTTGGCCCCATATGATCAATAAACTAGCTATCCAACTACAAATTAAGCATAGCAAAGCCACTAAAATATGTCAAGATCATACTGTGCATTTACACATGAGAGAGCATATATGTGACATTTTTCAAGAATATAGACATCACCCATGGATCATTCATCAATATCATCAAGAGCTAAGCCAAACTAACCATAGCATACCAAACAAGCTCACAAAAACATATATAGCATTCCATGGTGAACAATGTATATGAGAGAAGCTTCTTTCCTAACCAATGCATATGATACAAAATGCATGCAATCTAAGATAAGGATGCCTATACATCATATTACATATGCCAAGTGCCAAATGAAAGAAATGCACAAAGGAAACTATACATATGCTACAAAGGAGCTCCCACACACAAAGCTCACAAAAACCATCTACTTCTCCTCGAGGGGAGGCAAAGGGCTCGACACCACCGCAAAAGAGCAACGGGAGCACAAAACTCACAAGCCTTCTAAACTCATGCATTAAGGCCAAAGAGCATACAAAGCTCACCTACACACATGAGATAGGGCAAAGAGCAAAAGAACCAAGTGGCTTGACCAAGGCCACACACTTGAAGGTCACAAAAACACTTACCTTTATCATTTTCTTCACAATTCACTCATCCTTGTTCATCATCCCCGAAAGTGATGCACCTACATGTCACCACCTAGATATGAAGCCGAAGAACCACTCCCGATATCAACCAAATGTTCCTCCGGCTATCCACCCGCACTCAAAACAAAGAGCGAGAGTGAGCAAACGACTCAACACTAGGGTTGGTTCCAAATGTGTAAACCAAGCCTAGCCATTTGCTCGAAAGTGGGGTTAGCACAAACCAAACCATCTTTCCTACCAAAACTACCTCCACGAACACCACCACGGTAACCACCATGAGGTAACAAAACCTCTCTCTACCCTCGGGAGGAGGACCAAAACCACGAAAGAAAGCCCGTGGACTCCTCTCCTTCTCAAAACTAAGACTCCTCCCATCCCCGTAGTGAGCTCGAGGGGGAGAATGCCTAGCAAACCGACTTCTGCAAACTCTCCAGCCCCAACCACCGTGTCCACGAACTCAGAACCAAACCTCGCACCGTACGAGCAGTGAACACAAACCGCCGCCTCTCGGTCTGTGCCCACCGGTCCGACCGGGTGCCCCCACCGGTCTAACCGGCGGTAGCCCGCGCCAGAACATCCAACAGCCTTCCGCTCTCCCTGCCCGACTTGACCTCACACTCGCCTTGGCCCTCGGGGTAACCGCACACGAGGCTCAAGTACACCATCTAAGGGTGGTACTTGTCCTTGTTAGCCCACTACTTTCATTCTCTCCCTCACGCTTCCTCTTGAAGCAAAATCGCCTTCTTGTGACCATCCTTTCCACAAAACTCACAATGGAAACGATCGATCCGGGGGCTTAGGCTTGGGACGAGGCTCTTCACAAGGCTTCTCACTTGGTTTCTCACTAGGCGTTTCACTTGCCTTCTCACTCCTGGGCTTTTTCTGGTTGGTTTGGCTTGGATGCAAACTTGTCTTTGGGTGTGGGTTGTGGTGGAACCGAAATATTCTCCCAAATTCCCCTTTTCCTCTCACCACTGCCCTCACCAACCTTATCCAATCCCAAAGCCCAATCACAAAGCGCTTACAAACTTAGCAATCATACCAAGCCGAGGTTCCCGACTCGACAACTAACTCAAATGTTTTCCACGCAACTTATCATTCTCATCTTGCAAGCGACCAACACATTTTGCAAGATCCAAATTCATAGCATGCAACTCACATGTAGAGCAAGAAGTAGGAATAGGCACTTTCAAATCAAGCCTCAAGCGAAACAATGCGAGAACGAAGCTCAACAATTTTTTCATGCAAACCAGGGTAAGAAGTGCAAGCACAGCAAAGTGTCCAGATTGTGTCACCCAACTCAACCCTAAGCACATCAGTTCCTCACACTTGGAGGCATACTTCTCCCTAAGATCGCTCAAGTCACCTGTGTGAGCGCAGCAATCAGGCGCACAATCGCACACAAATAACAGTATTAGCCTTAAAAGAATCAATTTCAAGCTTGCTATCAAGAACATGTGTTTCTAGCTCACCACTCTAGTCCTAGCATTCAAGCAAAGATCTAAGCTCCTTCCTAAGCTTCTGCCTCTAAGCATGTGATCGTGATTATCAAGCAAGTCAACCAACTCCTCATTCTCCGCGCAAAGAAGAGAGCTCATCACATACCTCATCCTTGGAATCCAAGTCCGAGGCGTCCTTCCGCTTCTCTTGCCGTCGAACTCGCGAGCCATGCCACAAGTCATCCTTGTGGCTTAAGCCCGTCACGCAGGCCGTTGAGATACTTGCCAAGGTTCTTCTCTTCTTCCTCTTCTTCTCATCCTCTTCGTTCTCATCACTCGAGCTTGAAGACGTGTCCTTGGAATCAAACTCGATGTCGCTTGATCTCTTCATCTTCTCTCGAGACCGGTTTCATGTTCATGATCCTTCTTTCTTGGACTTCTTCCTCTTGTCCATGAACTTGTGCTTGGCGTGGTTGTTCACCTTCGACATTCGGCGAAATATGTCCGTCTCTGCCGCACTTGGAAGCATGTCCTCATGTTCCTCCTCATGTTCCGCCGGCTCTCGTGCAAACCTCTCGAACCGCCTCTCGTCGTGAGCGCCAACTCGTCCTCTCCAAGCACGTCGAACTCCTCATCCGGCATAGACATCAAAGAGGACAAAGAGAACATTCGGTTGATGTAAGGTGTTAGCCTTAATTTTCGAACCACCAACGAGGGCAAGACTATGGGAATCAAGCCTACCCCTCGAGCTCGGGCAACCATGCCCCTATCCACCTCACCACTGAGCTTCGAGAAATCGCCGTTCACCGTCGCAGTGTCATACTTCTCCGAATCCACAATGGCCTCGAACTTTCCGCCCCAAATCGTACGATCCAAAGAGGGTAAGAGCTTGACCGCTCTATCATGATCATCATACGGGAGCACGTCCACATTGCCCTCATGTTGTTCGCAACCACCATGAACCTCTGAAACAAGGCATCAATGGATTCACTGGGGAGATGAGTGAAGTTCTCGTACTCGGTGCAGGTCGCATACATCCGTGTTCGAACCTCGGGCATTCCAACATGAGCCTCCTTAGCACCGACCAAATTTTACAAGCCAAGTGCTTCCTGTGCACCCGATCGAAATCAGCCGACACAAAGCGCAAACAAGTAGTCGACCGCCTTGTTGTCGGCGTCGAATCCGTCCTCGATCCCGGAGCGAGGAAGTCCATCTACTGGACATAGCATGTGTCCACCGTGACATCCCAAAGGATCCGTCCATTTCCGCGAGAAACGCACCCATCCGCGACCATCCGGTAGTTCTGCCATCGAAGTGTGGAGACCCAAACCTCGTTCTTGGTACGCCATCCTTGGATCTAGGATCAAGCTAGAGTCAATAAAGACCCGAACCTGCTCGATACCACTTGAAGGACCGATACGGGCGAACTGTGAGAGGGGGAGTGAATGGGAGCCGATAAAAATTCTTCCTCGAAGGAGATGGAAACTCCAAAAAGATAAACACGGCTTCCAACACACGTCTCTCGACTCACTACTCAAGTTGGTCAAGCCCACGTAGCCACCGGAGTGCCACTGACCTAGGAACCAACACACAACCTTCCGACCCGAGAACACAATGGGAACACCAATCCTCGAGTCTATTGCATCCACACCGGCCGACCGACCCGGTGAACCGAGCAACTTTCACTAAGTGGCTCCACACGCCGACCGTGAGACACACCGCCGTACCGATCCCACTTCGAAAGCCCCCAAAGCACCAAATCGTGCCAACCGACCACCAACCGATCCAAACTCGAAACAAGAAGAACACAAGACACCAGAGAACACACTCCAGATGTTCACCCGAGCGAAGCACCGAGGGTTGCACCGGCTGAATGGCCAAGAGCACCGTCGACCGGTGTAGCCCCGGGCAGCTCGATGAACAAAGACCGCGGTCAACTCCTCTAAATCCAAAGCTCGATCTCCCGAATCGCTCCACTCGACTCAACAAGACTTTGGGGATATTAGGAACACCTCATGAGGAGTCCATAGACAAGTTTAATCCCACCAAAACTCGTCCAAACAGAGGCATCAAGGAAATCTCCACAAGAGCACTTCCAACCCAAGAACTCAAGAAACCCTTGTAAAATCGAGCACCTTTACTCACGATTTGGGAGGGGAATCACAGCCCAAAGAACCACGACAGTTCCCACAAATTTCCCCATCAAATCCCCAAGAGAAAGGTCCTGAAAAAACAACCCAAAGAAATCACCAAGAGAGGGCTCGAAAATCACCACCAAGAACAACCAAAAACACATCCAAACCTCGAGGAACCACGTCGAATCATCTATACATGAAACAAAGGTTCATACAAGGTCTAGCAAGCCGCCGATCATCCATGCCTCTCAACAAGATCTCTCCATGAAGCTCTCAAGCTAGTCCTATGGAAAACCTAAGGAAAATAGGAAGGAAAATAGGAAAACAAATGAGCTAGGGTTCCAGAGTTGGTCACATCCTCTCACCTCCTTGGGTTATATGGGAGGCAACCGAAAGTCTAAAATGCCCTTTCCTAATAACTAAGGATACAAGCCCTCAAGGCCAGCTTTGGAAGACTTGAAGCTTTCTCCATCGAACGGATGCCCTAAGCGACCGCAACCTCGCTTAGCCTCGACGCAAGCCTTTGCGATCCCGACGCGTGTCCTCCGTCAAGATCTCCGACCGCGTCGTCGCACACCGCCGACCGTGCTCCTCACAGTCGATCGGTACTCCACCGGTCGACCGGTCCGGGAGGTGTCGTAGCACGTCTTCGGTTCTGGGCCTTGGCTTTGTGGATCAACCAAGGAACCCGCTGGTTTTCTCGGTGAACCACCGAAACCCCGCGAACTCGCGTAGCCTCCGCCAATCACCACTCATGACTCAGCCTCATGTAGTCTCGGCTCGACCTTTGGTTTTGAGGCTCAACCAAGAACCGTCCATGACTTCATCTTGTTGTTCATGCGACCATGCGGCCTCGCACGCACCCCGCCGACACGGTCCCTCGAACGAAGCCTACTTGTCTTCTCCACACCCGGAGACCTCACCGGCGTATGACCTTTCGCGCTTGTTCTTCACCCGCACCAACACCTACCAAGACGCAACCCGCACCCGCAATACTTAGCCAAGAATCGACCCACACAACGTTGTCAATCACTCATCACACAAGGAAGCGACGATCCACCGGTCCTCGAACCACACATGGTCCTCACTTTTGCACAACATGGTTGAGTCTAAAAGTCTTTCGGGTTTTTACGTGACTTGTGGGTAAACATGTACAACCTCTGCAGAGTGTAAAACTGACTAGTTAGCCGTGCCCATGGTCAAGGGCGGCCTGGACCCTCACATGAGTAATTTATGGAAGATGGAACTTTTAAACTTGTGCATTGCATTCACTGGTTCCGTTGCACTTGTTAATTGGGTTTGGTATATACTTTCACTTGCTAGTAACAATTTCGATTAATAAAACTTGACCAACTAAAATGCCGACTTGCTTATAACCATCACTTTCCACCATAAAGCCTTGCATGTTGTTATAGAACTTTTCCTTGTTGAGTACGATGTGCTCATGCTTGTTGTTTCCGTATTACATCTACATCACCGGTGCCGCTCGTAGAACGCTTTGAGGATTTCCCCGGAGAGTTTGATGAGTTCTGTGCACTCGTTCTCCGCCGCCTGCCTATGGAGGACTTCGTGTGTGTTTCTTTCCGCCGTTAGCTACTCGAATGATTGTTGGGCTGAGACATCTGGCCATGTAATAATTGTTTAATACTTTTATGATTTACACTTTGTTTTGGTATTCACTAAGTCGATGCATGTGTGTAACTTGATCCCGGCGCACATGTATTCGGATTTGCCCTTAAATCCGGGTGTGACAAAGATCTCATGGAGAAAACACCTACGAAAGCCGCTCAACTTTGCAAAGATTAGCAGCGGCGGCCATGCGAAGAGATTGGGAAACAATACTTGCGGGAGAGTCGAATACAATTCAAGGATGAAGAAGTGTGCTGGAATTTCTAAAGAGGCGACCCCGAAGTCACAAAAGAGGAGCCAATCCCGAAAAAGCTTGAAGAAGAGCATTATCAAGTCAAGAACTACCTCAGCGTTGACTTCGCCGAATCAAATGAAACAAACAAGAGAAGTATGTCAAGCGCGAAGCCATCAAGGGAGTTCGAACAAATGATTGATTTCCAATTGATTACTGAGAAGAATACGACAAGAGAAGACCGTTCCCCTAACCAAAAGGGTATGGCAAGAGCATTGGAAAACGAATTTCCCAATCGAAAAGAAAGTTTTAAGATTCATACGACCTTGAAACCACCTATGAGATCTTTCAAAAGCTCTTTGGAGATGATGAAGTGGATCCGGAACATAGCCGAGGTGATAAGAATCATGGGGATCAAGCCCGAATCATCACCATATGCTCGCCTTGCCGAAGTTTACGCGATAGATCCGAAGAGGAGAAGACGACACCACACTTGAGTTGTGAGATCAATGGAGTTCAATGCAAAGCTTTGTGCGACATTGGAGCCCAAGTAAGTGTGCTATCTTCTAAAATTTACGATAGTTCAAGACCACAACCTAGACTTAGCTCCAACATCAACGAAATTAATCATGGTAGATGGTAGAACTATTAGAACTCTAGGTATTGGCTTAAACATGAATGTAAACATCTCTCGAAAATGTATACCAACCGATTTGTTTGTTATTGATGCTTACCATAGTAATCATGATCATATAATCCTAGGTAAGCTCCTTTCTTAAGTTGGTTGATGTCAAGTTGATGCCTAAAAGGCAAAGTAACAATGAACCTCAATGGAAAGAAGTACACATATAATTTTCTTCGCGTTTCTAAACACCCTTCACCTTTTCCTCCCGAAGACGAAGAAGTAGAGGAGGTAGATAGTCTTTGTTTTGTTGGAAACCCTTAGAGACCCAATCGCAAAGAACGAGGAGAATCAAGCTAATGATCAACAAGATGAAGAACTAGAAAAAGCAACAAAAGGATTAGAACCACAAGATGGAAGATGGAGGAAGAGAAATTCGAGAACATAGGAGAGATTAAACTCCGATGGGCCACAAGTGCCCGAGGTGGATCTTATACTCTTGCCCAAAGGATTAAAGTAAGAATTTTTGGGCCCAGGATAAGACTTATCCAAATATCGTGGAGCGACGAGTTGAGTCCCGAAGAAAATAAGAGGTTGCTGAATTTATTAAAAAAGCATAGAAAGGTGATTGGATATTCGATCAATGATCTCAAAGGACTTAGCCCCACCTTTTGCACTTATCGTATACCTATAGAAGACCAATGTAAGCCCGTGGTAGACGACCAAAGGAGGCTAACTCAGGTCATGCGAGAGGTAGTAAAGAAAGAGATTATCAAGTTACTTGATGCCGGAATCATCTACGGCCGCGCATAGCTTAATGAGCTCCGCAGACATTGTGTACCGAAGAAAGGAGGTTTAACCGTGGTGAAGAATGAGAAGAACGAATTGATACTGCAAAGAACCGTGACCGGATGACAAATGTGTATCGATTATCGAAAGCTAAACAAAGCAACAAAGAAAGATGACTTCCCCCTATCATTCATCGACGAGATGCTCGAGAGATGGCAACCACGCTTATTTTTGCTTTCTCGATGGGTACTCTGGGTTCATGCAAATTCCCATTCACCCGATGATCAACAAAACAACATTTACATGCCCTTGTGGAACATTTGCATATAGAAGGATGCCCTTCTGCCTATGCAACGTCCGACCTCTTTTCAACGTTCCATGATGGCCGGGAAGCTCCCTGGAATTCATCGAATAAATTGTCGAGGGTGTTCATGGATGACTTTTCCGTTTATGGAAGACGTTCGGGATTGCTTGGCAAACTTTCGGGATAAGGTCTCACGAGGTGTGCGGAGGTAGACTTGGTGCTAAATTGAGAAAAGTGCCACTTCATGGTAAAGCAGATAGTGTTCGTACATGTTATATCCGAGAGAGGAATCGAAGTGTACAAGGCTAAGGTAGAGACGCGTTGAGCAACTCCCACCTCCGACGCATGTTAAGTCCTTGAGGAGCTTTCTAAAGCCATGCCGGATTCGATCATTTGTCTAGGATGAATCATGGAAAAGATTTGGACAAGATGAGATGACCACCTCTATCGCTCGATAAAGACACTTGGTTGATCGATATCATTTGAGCGATTCTAAGATGCCTCTTAATCATTTAGATAAAAACTCTCAAAGGAGGATAATTCCCGAATGTCGAAAATACTTTTGGGATGCACCTTACCTCTTCAAACTTGTCAATGATGGAGTCATGAGAAGATGTGTGCCAAGAGAAGAGAGGCTAGAAATTTTGAGAAAGTGCCACTTGGGGGAGTACGGTGGACACTATAGCCACTTCCGGACCCAACAAAAGTGTGGTCCAGCCGATTCTATTGGCCGGAGATGCATGAAGATACTAAAAGATACATTGTGTCATGCCTCGAATGCTAAAGAACCGTGAATATCTCTCAAAGAAATTCTATGCCCTTGAGATATAATATACAAATCGACTTATTCCGATGTGTGGGGAATAGACTTCAGTGGGGCCTTTCAAAACTCACATGGATTTGAGCATATCCCGGTCATGGTTGATTATGTATCCAAGTGGGTAGAGGCCATGCCATGTTGTAAAGCTTTCACTGAGGAGTCCATTGCAATGATCAAGAGCATGATTTTCCCTCACTTTGTACTCCGGAGAATTCGATAAACGATGGAGGAACTCACTTCACCGGAAGAATTTCAAAAAGTGCTTGTCCAAGTTGGGAATTGAACATAGGATCTCTACGCCCTATCATCCACAAAATAATGGACAAGCGGAAACATCAAATAGGCAATTAAAGAGCAGCCTTAACAAAACCATAGAGAAGGGAGGCAAGGACTGGTCAAAGAAATTAGATCGAGCTTTGTAGGCATACCCAATCTGGCAGTTCAAGAAACCGATAGGTATGACCCCTTCTCAATTCGCTTATGGCAAAGCTTGCCATCTTCCGCTGAGTTGGAACATAAAGCCTATTGGGCGATCAAAGAGATGAACCTCGATCTAGATGCCGTGGTGGTAAAGCGAAGGATCCAAATAAGCGAGATAAAGGAGATGAGGTTGAAGGCATATGAGAATGCGAGCATATACAAAGAGAGGATTAAAAGGTGGTATGACAAAAGGTTGAAGAAAATAAAAAAGGAGATAAGGTAGAAATTGCAAAGCAAGTGGGACGGACCTTACATTGTTCATTCGGTGCTCTCCAACGGAAAGGTAACCATCATGGATGTGAAAGGTGATCAATTTATGATGAATGGTCAATCTATTGGTGCTTACTACGAACCCGACATTGTGCCTCACCATATTGATGTCTTCACCTTGGAAGAAGAGCCCGAACGTCTAGCCTAGGACATAAAACAAGGTGTGGATTTTGTAAATAGTTTTTCTTTTTTATTTTTTTGGAGTTTCTCACGAAGTTTTACCAGGCCATCTTTTTCTCATGGGCTAAAAATGCAAAATAAAAGAGGTACACGAAAACCTGGCCCGAACCCGAGGCAGGCCGCCGGCCCTAAGCCCGACCAAACCCCAAGGGGCCCGGCGGCGGCTCCGCCCCCGTTTTCCCTAGTATGTGCCTTTTTGACTTCCTTGGTCGAAATATTTAAGTGAAGTTTGGAAAAGGAAAATGCGCTTTTAGAGTATTCCTTTTCTGACTATTTAATTGGCCGAGATGGGACCTCAGAATCCATCCCATCTCGCATTCTCTTGCACCCACGCAGCCATGACGTCCCCAAAGAGCATAGAGTTGAAGCTAGGTGCCAAGGAGCCATCGATGGAGGAGGCGAAGCGATGCGAGCTCAAGCTACCCGTGGAGATCAAGAGGACCGCCCGCATCCGTTGCGGAGGGCGTGTCCCGACCGGAGCAATCGCATCTCGCAACCCCGTCAAGGAGGAGAAGGTCCCTACTCCGTTCGAAGGTCGGCGCGCATCCGAGGCATGAAGAGGAAGGATTACAAAGAGGTGTCGCCCGAGCCTAAAGACTATGGAGGGAGTGAATATTCCGATGATCGTAGCCCGAGCTCAAGGGCGCTACCAGAAGAGATGATAATGATTTGTATTATTGGGAAGAGGTGCCCAAGGAGAAGATCAAGCCCCGACAGCCGGCAACAACGACGACGACAACATGATGGAGACGACGGCGGTGACGACGACTCCGTGATGCATCCGATGTGTTGTGCGGCTTGCCGTCACTCCATCTCTCGAGCTCTACGCATTGGTCGACGAATGCTTTGTGCCATGGAGGTGGCGAGGGCAACAAGATGGAAAAGGCTTTGGAACACGTGGTTGAAGACGACTATAAGTTTTGAATCACAACGTGGCGGAAGTTATTCGGCATGAGCAATACGTAACTGAACGAAGTACAAGACATGTATTGCTCATGCCGAATAACTTCCGCACGTTGTGATTCAAAACTTATACGTCTTCAACCTTCACGTGTTCCAAAACTTCCATGCGCCGCCTCATCGCCTCCATGGCCTAGAAACATTCGTCGACCAATGCGTAGAGCTCCGAGACGGAGGACGGCAAGCCGCACAACACATCGATGCATCCCGAAAGGGTCGTCGTCACCGCCGGCCGTTCCATCATCGCCGTCGTCGTCGTTGTTGCCGCCGTTCTGGCCTTCGAAGTCTTCTCCTTGGGCACCTCTTCCCCAATAATACAAATCATCATCTCTTCGGTAGCCGCCCTTGGAGCTCAAGCACAACACCTGGAATATTCACTCCCTCCATAGTCTTTAGGCTCTGCGACACCTCTTTGTAATCCTTCCTCTTCATGCCTCGATGCGCGCCGACTCTCTCGAACCTAGAGTAGGACCTTCTCCTCCCTTGGACGGGTTGCGAGATGCGATTGCTCCGAGCCGGGACACGCCCTCCGTAACGATGCGGCTACTTTGATCTCCACGGCAGCTTGAGCTCGCATCGCTTCGCCTCCTCCATTGATGGCTCCTTGGCACCTAGCTTCAACTCTATGCTCTTTGGGGACGTCATGGCCGCCGCGTGTGCAAGAGAATGCGAGATGGGATGGACTCTAGGTCCCATCTCACCAATTAAATAGTCCGAAAAGGAATACTTAAACTCGCATTTTCCTTTTCAAACTTCACTTAAATATTTCGACCAAAGAAGGAAGTCAAAAAGGCACATACTAGGGAAAACGCGGGCGAACCGCCGCCCGGCCCCTTGGGCCGGGGTCGGGACCGGCCGGCCGGCCTCGCCCTCGGTTCGCACCGGTTTTTCGTGTACCTCTTTTATTTTGCATATTAAGCCCGTGAGAAAAAGATGGCCCGGTAAAACTTCGTGAGAAACTCCAAAAAAATAAATGAAAAACTATTTACAAAATCCTCACCTTGTTTTACGTCCTAGGCTTGACGTTCGGTTTCCTTTTCTTCCAAGGTGAAGACATCAATATGGTGAAGAGGCACATTGCCTGGTTCGTAGTAAACCTTAAGCCGTTGACCATTCATCATAAATTGATCACCTTTCACATCCATGATGGTTGTCGCTCCGTCGGAGAGCACCGAATGAACAATGTAAGGTCCGTCCCACTTGCTTTGCAATTTCTACCTTATCTCCTTTTTTGAATTCCTTTTTCTTCAACCTTTTGTCATACCACCTTTTAATCCTCTCTTTGTATATGCTCGCATTCTCATATGCCTTCAACCTCATCTCCTTTATCTCGCTTATTTGGATCCTTCGCTTTACCACCACGCATCTAGATCGAGGTTCATCTCTTTGATCGCCCAATAGGCTTTATGTTCCAACTCAACCGAAGATGGCAAAGCTTTGCCATGACGAATTGAGAAGGGTCATACCTACTCTGGCTTCTTGAACACCGTTAGATATGCCTACAAAGCTCCGTCTAATTTCTTTGACCACTCCTTCTTGCCTCCCTTCTCTATGGTTTTGTTAAGGCGTGCTCTTTAATTGCCTATTTGATGTTTCCGCTTGTCCATTATTTTGTGGATGATAGGGCGTAGAGATCCTATGTTCAATTCCCAACTTGGACAAGCACTTTTTGAAATTCTTCCTGAAGGAGTTCCTCCATCGTTTATCAAGATTCTCTGAGTAACTAAGTGAGGGAAAATCATGCTCTTGATCATTGCAATGGACTCCTCCGTGAAAGCTTTACAACATGGCATGGCTCTACCCACTTGGATACATAATCAACCATGACCAGGATATGCTCAAATCCATGTGAGTTTTTGAAAGGCCCATGTGTCTATTCCCCACACATCGAATAAGTCGATTTGTATATTATATCTCAAGGGCATAGAATTTCTTTGAGAGATATTCCCTGCTCTTTGGCATTCGAGGCATGACACAATGTATCTTTAGCATCTTCATGCATCTCCGGCCAATAGAATCCGCCGGACCACACTTTTGCTCGGGGTCCCATGGCTATAGTGTCCACCGTACTCCCCCAAGTGGCACTTTCTCAAAATTTCTAGCCTCTTCTTGGCACACATCTTCTCACGACTCCATCACTGACAAGTTTGAAGAGGTAAGGTGCATCCCAAAAGTATTTTCGAGCATTCAGAGATTATCCTCCTTTTGAGAGTTTTTATCGAAATGATTAAGAGGCATCTTCCGACCGCTCAAATGATATCGATCAACCAAGTGTCTTTATCGAGCAAATGGGATAGAGGTGGTTTTATCTCTCATCTTGTCCAAATCTTTTCCATGATTCATCCTAGACAAATGATCGAATCCCGCATGGCCTAGAAAGCTCCTCAAGGCCCTAACATCCGTTCTGAGGTGGGAGTTGCTCAACTGCCCTACCTTAGCCTTGTACACTTCGATTCCTCTCTTGACATAACATGTCCGAGCACTATGCCTCGTTTTACCATGAAGTGGCACTTTTCTCAATTTAGCACCAAGTCTACCTCCGCACACCTCGTGAGACCTTATCCAAGTTTGCCAAGCAATCCACGAACGTCTTCTCTCCATAAACTAAAAGTCATCCATGAACACCTCAAGAATTGTCTGATGAATTCCAGAATACGCCATCATGGAACGTTGAAAAGAGGTCGAGCGTTGCATAGACCGAAGGGCATCCTTCTATATGCAAATGTTCCATGGGCGGGGCATGCAAATGTTGTTTTGTGTTGATCATCCGGTGAATGGGAATTTGCATGAACCCCGAGGTACCCATCGAGAAAGCAAAAAAAAATAAGCGTGGTTTGCTAATCTCTCGAGCATCTCGTCGATGAATGATAGGGGAAGTCATCTTTCTTTTTTGTTGCTTTGTTTAGCTTTCGATAATCGATACACATTCTCTAAGTCATCCTAATACTGCTTGCGTATCAATTCGTTCTTCTCATTCTTCACCACGTTAAACCTCCTTTCTTCGCACAATACGGCTCACTCCATTCGCTATGCGCGACCGGCAGATGGATTCCGCATCAAGTAACTTGATAATCTCTTCTTTACTACCTCTCGCATGGCCTCGAGTTAGCCTCCTTGGTCGTCTACCACGGGCTTACATTGGTCTTCTATAGGTATACGATAAGTGCAAAAGGTGGGGCTAAGTCCTTTGAGATCATTGATCGAATATCCAATCACCTTTCTATGCTTTTTTAATAAATTCAGCAACCTCTTATTTTCTTCTGGGATCAACTCGCTGCCACATGATCGGATAAGTCTTGTCCGGGGCCTTAAAATTCTTACTTTAATCCTTTGGGCAAAGGTATAAGATCCACCTCGGCACTGTGGCCCATCGGGTTTAATCTCTCCTATGTTCTCGAATTTCTCTTCCTCCATGCTTCCATCTTGTGGTTCTAATCCTTTGCTGTTTTTTCTAGTTCTTCATCTTGTTGATCATTAGCTTGATTCTCCCTCGTCTTTGCAAGGTCTCTAAGGGTTTCAACAAAACAAAGACTATCTACCTCCTCTACTTCTTCGTCTTCGTTAGGAAAAGGTGAAGGGTGTTTAGAAACGCGAAGAAAATTATATGTGCACTTCTTTCCATTAAGGTTCATTGTTACTTTGCCTTTCCGCATCCAACACAAAGATCAACCAACTTAAGAAAGGGCTTACCTAGGATTATATGATCATGATTACTATGGTAAGCATCAATAACAAACAAATTCCGTTGGTATACATTTTCCAGAGATGTTTACATTCATGTTGCAAGCAATACCTAGAGTTCTAATAGTTCTACCATCTACCATGATTAATTTCGTTGATGTTGGAGCTAAGTCTAGGTTGTGGTCTTGAACTTTATCGTAAATTTTAGACATGTGCACACTTACTTGGGCTCCAATGTCGCACAAAGCTTTGGTATCAACTCCATTGATCTCACAACTCAAGTGTGGTGTCGTCTTCTCCTCTTCTTCGATCCTTATCGCGTAAACTTCAAGAAGTACAGCATATGGTGATGATTCGGGCTTGATCCCCATGATTCTTATCACCTCTGCCTATATGTTCCGATCCACTTCATCATCTCCAAAGAGCTTTTGAAAGATCTCACCTAAGTGGTTTCCAAGGTCGATGAATCTTCCGCTTTCTTCCTGGAAATTCGTTTCCAATGCCTTCAAGCATACCCTTTTGGTTAGGGAACGGTCTTCTCTTGTCGTATTCTTCTCCGTAATCAATTGGAAATCAATCCATTTGTTCGAACTCCCGGATGGCTTCGCGCTTGACATACTTCGTTTGTTTCATTTGATCTTGGCGAAGTCAACGCCGGGGGTAGTTCTTGACTTGATGTGCTCTTCTTCAAGCTTTTTCGGGATTGGCTCCTCTTTTGTGACTTCCGGGGTCGCCTCTTTAGAAATTCCAGCACACTTCTTCATCCTTGAGCAAGGCTATGGTGACGCGGTGCTCCGGGCTGAGGCATTGGAAGAGCAACTTTTGAAGTCGCGGAAGCACGCGGCTGCCATGCAGTCGAAGCTCGACGCCGCCTTCGCCAAATACCACAACGATGTCCAAGAGTTGCAGGCGAAGGGCGACGACTTGGTGCGGAAGAATAAGGGCCTCCGCAACAAGAACAAAGGTATGCCGCTGAACTTGTCGGGTACTTGTTGGAGGTCGAGAAGTCTCTGACCCGCTGTTGTGTTGTTGTATTGCAGAGCTTGAGGGCCGGAGTGGAGCAGTGCAAGTCCTCGGAGACGAGCATGAAGAATCTCTTCTACGGGAGCAAGAAGCCCGCCGGGTACTCGAGCTCGACTACAAAGAACTTGCCTTCGAGTGCGAGAAGCACATGGAGCTCCGGATTGCCTCTGACTGCGATCTCGTCAACTGCTACAAATCCTTGCAGAAGTTGAAAGAAGACTGTGAGGCACTACGGGCCCAGCTGAAGGAGCTCGAGGAAGCCGCACTGCCGATCGCAAGGCTCCTGGTGCCGCACCCGGGCGGCCCCAAGATTGCTCCACTGGTGGATCGCCTCAAGGAAGCTCCAAGCTGGCTGGCGGCCTACATGAAGCACATGGTGAGGTCGATCCCAAGGCAGGTCTTAGCCTTCATGAAGTCGTATTTCCCGAAGGCCCCAGTGAAGGTAGTCGCCGGCGGGGTAGCCGCCAACTGCACTGATGAGCAGTATGCAGAGCTGTTGGAGCAGATGGCTCCCATCGCGGAGCAAGTAGCCGAGAAGCTTAACCTCCAGTAGCCCTGTAATAGATAGCTAGTAGCCAGGGTTGTACATAAAACAATTGTAATGAATTGCTTAAGTATCAATGAAAGAAGATTTCCAGCAATGAGTACTCGTGGCCGCAATCTCAGAGTGCGGAGCCCCATCGTGGAGTGGATGCGAGTAGTCGTACTCGGCAATAGTGGTCCCATTGTAGGGAGTAGACAGTAAAGAAGTTGATGAACGATCAAACTTTATTACTGAAGAAGTACACCCCGGATGGCCGGGCGTAGTAACGAGTAGTCGCTTGGACCCAGAGGCCGCTTACGGTCGAGTAGAGCCGGAGCGGGTAGCCGCTGCGCAAGAGATCCGTAGGTAGCCATGTAAGGCCGGATCGTAGATCCGTAGGTAGCCGTGCGGCCGGATCTTGGAGTGTGTTCTCTCGATGACCGTCGCTAGAGTCCTTGACGCTCGTCGCGACCCGGGGTCCGTAGGTAGCCGTGTGAGGTCGGAGCCCGGAGAGGAGAAGTCCGGAGGCCGGAGCCGAGGACCGGAGGCCGCTTACAGCGGTGGGGTGTTGGTGTAGTCGTGTAGACTTGAACCCCGGAGTAGTCGTGTAGACTAGGCGTAGAATCGACAGAGCTGGTCGACGTTCCACGAGTTGTTGATGTCTTCGCCTTCAAGTGTTTGGAGGCGGTAGGAGCCCGACCCAGTCATCTTTGCAACGGTGAAGGGACCTTCCCAGGGGGAACTGAGCTAGTGTAGTCCTTCCGTGTTCTGGATGCGGCGGAGGACGAGATCACCAACGTTGAAGGAGCGTTCCTTGACGTTGCGATCATGGTAACGTCGAATACCTTCTAGGTACCTTGCTTCCCGACGGGCCGAGGGCGGCGCGGCCGAGCTTCTTCGAGGCTGTCGATGTCAACTCGTCTGCTGTCTTCTGAGACGCCTTCGTCGTAGTTCTCCACTGCTGGCGAGTTCCATATGATGTCGGCAGGGAGGATCGCTTCAGAGCCGTAGACCAGGAAGTAGGGGGATTGCCCCGCTGGCTTAGATGGCTGAGTCCGTAGCCCCCAGAGTGCGTTGGGTAGTTCCTTGATCCACTTTCCCCCCTTGGAGTTAGCAGCGTCGTGTAGCCGATTCATGAGAGCGTCGAGCACCATCCCATTGGCGCACTCGACTTGTCCGTTGGCCCGTGGATGGGCAACTGAGACGTATCGGACGTCGATCCCGGCTCGTTCTCGCGATACTCCCGGAAGGCGGTGGTTGTAGAAGTTGGAGCCCAGGTCTGTGATGATGCGGTGGGGTAGTCCGTAGCGATGTACGAGTTCATCCAGGAAGTCAAGTACTCTGTCAGCCTTGGGGCATGTGACCGGCTTGACCTCAATCCACTTGGTGAACTTGTCGATAGCCACCAATACCCTGTTGAAACCTCCTGGCGCAGTTGGCAGTGGCCCAATCATGTCGAGCCCCCAGCAAGCGAAGGGCCAGGTTGGTGGTATGGTGACTAGCTTGTAGGCTGGGACGTGTTGCTGCTTGGCAAAGTATTGACATCCTTGGCACCTCCTGACGAGTTCTTCGGCATCGCCCAGAGCTGTGGGCCAGTAGAAGGCTCGCTGGAAGGCTTTGCTGACCAGCGTGCATGAGGACGCGTGGTTGCCGCAGACGACCTTGTGGATCTCCTCCAAGATGTCCTTGCCTTCTTCACGAGGGACGCACTTCATGAGTACTCCGGAAGATGCGCCCCGCTTGTAAAGCTTGTCTCTGACGAGGACGTAGGACTTGGCGCGGCGGACAAGCTGCTCAGCCGAGTTCTTGTCGGAGGGGACCTTCTGCTCACTGAGGTAGTCGATGAAGGGTTGCCTCCAGTCTACGTCGATCATCATGACCTCCTGCCCGGCTGGTTGATGGGCTGGGACAGTGGTCGGTGGCGCCGGCTCCGGGATGGATGGCGCGTGAAGCTCGTGGACGAAGACGCCCGCTGGTACTTGAGTGCGGGTGGATCCAAGCTTCGAGAGGACGTCCGCTGCAACATTGTTGTCGCGGACGATGTGATGGAACTCGAGACCATAGAACTTGTTCTCGAGCTTGCGGACTTCTAGGCAGTAGGCGTCCATGTTCTCCTTATTGCGGTCCCAGGACTTGTTGACTTGGTTGATGACCACTGCGGAGTCGCCGTAGACTAGTAGCCGTTTGATGCCCAATGAAGCCGCGAGGCGGAGCCCATGTAGGAGAGCTTCGTACTCGGCTTCGTTGTTTGAGACCTTCCAGAAGATCTGTAGGACATACTTGAGTTGTTCGCCCGTTGGAGAAATCAGGAGTACCCCTGCACCTGCGCCCTCGAGGTTGAGTGAGCCGTCAAATTACATCACCCAATGCTCTGGTCGCACGGTGGGAGTGGGTAGTTGGTTCTCCCGCCACTCTGCCATGAAGTCGACTAGTGCCTGCGACTTGATGGCTGTGCGTGGCTTGAAGTCGATGTTGAGGGAGCCGAGTTCGACTGCCCAATTGGAGATTCTTTCAGTAGCATCTTGGTTCCGCAGGATGTCACCGAGCGGGTAGTCGGTGACGACGGAGATCGAGTACTGCTGGAAGTAGTGTCGTAGCTTCCGCGAGGTGATGAGTACTACATACAGTAGCTTCTGCACAGGCGGATAGCGGGCCTTGGACTCTGATAGAACCTCGCTGACGAAGTAGACTGGGCGCAGCTAGGTAGAGCAGTAGCTGCTCGCCCTTGTGAGGAGCCGTGAGGATTGGTGGCTTCGATAGGAAGCCTTGAGCTGGGCAAGGGCTTGATCCGCCTTTGGAGTCCACACGAACTTCTCTCGATGCTTGAGTAGTTTGAAGAAGGGGAGTCCCCGTTCTCGTAGCCTCGAGATGAATCTGTTCAGCGCCGCCATGCACCCCGTCAGCTTCTGGACATCTTAGATGCTCGTGGGAGCTCGCATGCTGGTGATGGCGGAGATCTTCTCGGGGTTGGCTTCGATGCCGCGTTGGCTGATGATGAAGCCGAGTAGTTTGCCCGAAGGTACGCTGAAGACGCACTTGTTCGGGTTGAGCTTCCAGCGGTACTCGCGCAGTGATGCGAAGGTCTCTTCAAGGTCGTCGATGAGGGTACTGGAGTTTCTGGTCTTGATGACAACGTCGTCCACGTAGGCCTCGACGTTCTTGTTGAGCTGCCTCTTGAAGCAGGCCTGGATAGCTCGTTGGTAGGTGGCGCCGGCGTTCTTCAACCCGAAGGAAATGGTCGTGTAGAAGTACGCGCCAAACGGGGTGATGAACGCGGTCTTCTCCTGGTCTTCTTCCTTGATCGCGATCTGGTGGTACCGGAGTAGCGATCGAGGAAGCGAGAGCGGTCGCGGCCCCGCCGTGGAGTCGATGACTTGATCGATCCGAGGCAACCCGAAGGGGTCCTTGGGGCGATGCTTGTTGAGGTCGGTGTAGTCGACGCACATCCTCCACTCGTTCGAGTTCTTCTTGCGGACGAGGACAGGGTTGGCGAGCCACTCAGGATGGAAGACTTCTCAGATGAAGCCGACCGCGAGTAGTTTGGCGAGTTCCTTCTTGATGGCATCCCGTCTGTCGTCGGCAAAGCGTCGGAGGTGTTGTCGCTTGGGGGTGGCCTTAGGATTGACGTTGAGGCAGTGCTCAATCAGCTCCCTGGGCACTCCTGGCATGTCCGCTGGCTTCCACGCGAAGATGTCGCGGTTAGCCCGAAGGAAGCTGATGAGCGCGTCTTCCTATTTGGGGTCGAGGCCAGCCCCGATGGTGGTGGTCTTGCTGGGGTCGCCTGTTCCAAGGTCGATCGTCTTGACGAGTACCTCCTCAGGTGGCTGAGGCTTGTTGGCGCTGTCAGACTTCTCTGGGATGTCGAGTTCACTTGTAGCAAGCTTCTTCGATGCAGCGTAGACCTCCATCATCGCGTTGGGTACCTGATTTGTGGAGGCGATCTCCACGACTTCTGTGTCGCAGTCGTGGGAGATCTTCAGGTCCCCTTGGAGGGAGAGTACACCGACTGGGCTTGGCATCTTGAGTACCAAGTAGGTGTAGTGGGGCACCGCCATGAACTTGGCGATGGCCGGTTTGCCGAGGATGGCGTGGTAGGAGGTCTCGAAATCCGCGACCTCGAACTTGATGTACTCGGTACGATAGTTGTCCCGAGTTGCCCAAAAAGTAACTGGCAGGACCACTAAGCCCAGTGGAATAGCCGCGTTGCCGGGGACGATGCCGTAGAACGGCACGTTGCTCTTGGTGAGCATATGAGTGATGTCGAGCTTCATTTTCTTCAAGGTCTTGGTGAAGAGGACGTTGAGCCCACTTCCGCTGTCGATGAGCACCTTGTTGAGTTTGGAGCCCGCCACCGTTGGCTTCAGGATGAGGGGGAACCGTCCTGGTTCAGAGAAGCTGGTCCATTGATCCGCGTGGGAGAAGGTGATGGGTACCTCCGACCACCTGAGAGGAGTCGGGACCGCTGCCTCAATGGACATCACTTCGCGACGGGTAGCCTTCTGCTCCCGCCTGCTGGGCAATCCGCCGAAGAGGACGTTGACGGTCTTCTCAGGCTCCTGGAAGTCGTTGTTGTCGCCGTCCTTCTTCTTGCCCTTTTGGTCGTGAGGGTGCGGTGGCTCCGGCGTCTCCTTGAGTGCGTGCCTGAGCTGGTAGCACTGCTCGGTGGTGTGGTTGCCGTTTGGATGCCACGGGCACTTCTCCTTCAGCAGGTCCTTGAAACCGCCAGAGTTCTTCTTCGAGTTCCCTTTCGCAGGGCGCTGGATAGACGCGACAGTGTTGTCTGGCTTGCGCTTGCGGTTGGGACCCGAATAGTAGTTGTTATTGTTGTTGTTGTTGTTGCGTCCGCTCTGGTTCGCGTTGCTGCCGCCGCCGCCGCCCTGGTTCTACTTGGTCTTGCCACGGATGGCGTCGTACTTGGCATTGGCCTTGTCTTCTTCATCTGGCCAGGACGTGATCATGTCCTTGAGGTGGGGGATGGACCTGGGGCGGCAACGACCGAAGTCTTCGAAGGTGCGGCGGTGGTAGAGGCCGTCTTGGAAGAGGTCGATGACCTCCTTGTCAGTGACGTCGACGACGGTAGCACGCTTGTCGAAAAAGCGGCGCATGTACTTGCTGAGGGTCTCTCCTTGTTCCTGCTTGATCATGGCCAGGTCCATGCGAGTACCCGATCGGCCCATGGCGCCCGCGAAGTTGCTTGTGAACTGCTCCTTCAGCTAATCCCACTTGTCGATCGAGTGCTTATCCAGCGACTCGAGCCAAGTGAGTGGTGCTTGGTCCAAGCAGAAGGGGAAGTAGAGGCACTTGGTGTCGCTATTGCCGCCAGCGTTCTCGATGGAGAGGGCGTAGAGCACCTGAGCCACTGGATGGGATCCTGCTTCGCATCATACTTGGTGATCCCCAAAGGTTTGAATTTGTCGGGGAGGAGCAAGTTGCGAAGTCGAGGTGAGAAGGCGGGGAAGTCGTCGCCCTCAGCTACGGTGGCCGACTTCTTCCGCCATAGCTCTTCGATCTTCTGGCGGGCGTCGTAGCCGCCCTGCGAGGAGCCAGAGGCGTGGCTGTTCCCGTGGCCTCGGCCACCGCGGCTGCCGCCGCCTCCCGGCCCTCTCGTTGGCCCCGTGATTGGAGGCCGCCGCCGTCGGCTGCCGCCGCCGTCGGGATCATTGCTGCCCCCGCCAGCCGGAGCGCGGTGAGGGACGACTTCTCGGTTGCTGTGGTCGAGCAGTGAAGGTCCGCCGGCGTTGGAGCGATGGCGGTTTGGCTCGGCTGGGAGCTCAGCTCGAGTACGGTTGGGACCGTTGTTGGCGCTGCGACTTGTGGTTTCTTCAGCGAGCTTGGCGATGACCTCTCCAGCGCGTATGCCCTGAGCCTGTCGTGCGATCACTGTGATTGACATGAGGCACTGCTCGGGGGTAGTGTGTACTCTGCTCTCGACCGCCTCGAGAGCTTCCGCAAGGTTGCGGACGGGGAAGTTGTCGCGGAGGCGCCGACGGCGTTCGTTGCGCTTCCGGTTACGTTCACGTCGAGCGTCTCTGTCCGCCGGAGTCTCGTTCGGTGGAGCATCGGCGAGAGAGCTCGTCGGAGGAGATGTCTTCCGGGTACTTGTCCGAGCGGTGCACGAAGGCCCGGGGGTGTCGCCGGCGGCCATAAAGACTTGGCGAACGGGGGTGCCAAGGGCCGGACTCGCAGGGTGCCACCTCGGTTGGTGTGCTTGAGTCGGCCCGAGCTAGGGGTGTTCCCTCTGGAACGGTAGCGAGTCGATGTAGGCGACGTAGCGTGAGTCTCCCTTTATCGGTCGGCGGGCTTGCGGTCGGCCGGTAGACGTATCTTCCGGCCGGTGTGGATGCTATAACCGACCGGGTGTGGATGCTATAACCGGCCCGGAGGCGGCCCGACGAGGGGAAGCTCGGTGGAGTTGTCCTCGGACTCGGGCTCCTCGTGGGTCCGACCCGAAGTCGAACTCGTAGTCCGGGTTCGAGTAGAACTCGGAGAGAGGGTTGGAGTCCGGAGCGCGATCGGGGGTGGCGTCGGAGTCCGAGCTGTACTCGAGTGCGGGCTCCTTGCCAGCCGGCGCGAAGCGGGGCCCCCGTGCGGGCCCGGCGAGGATGCGGGGGCCACACGCGGAGCGCTCGCGTGGTGAGGGGACCGCCTGCGATGGCTGAGCAGCCGGCTCGCATGCGATGGCCCGTGGCGACGTCGAGTTCGAGTTGGAAGCGAACTCGAGCTCAAAGTCAGCGTGGTGGTTGAAGAGCGAAATTTCGCCGAATTTGCCGGCGAGTTCGCCCGTGACGGCTTCTGGGAGCGTCACGAGGCCAGTCTTTGGGTTGGGCGGCATGGTGAGGCGGCGCTGGAAGGAACCCGCGCCGTCTGCGGTGCAGACCCAGGCGCCGAACACGAAGGTGTCGCCGCGGTTGAAGGCGACGGTGTGCTTGAAGCAGACGGGAGCCGTCGAGTTCGCCATGGGATCTCGGGCGAGAGCCCCTACCTGGCGCGCCAGCTGTCGGTGTTTTAGACCGGAAACCTACTAAGGGGAGTACCCGAAGTAGATGAATGTGACTCGCCGAGATCGGTAACTCGAAGGAAGAGACACGTGGCACACAATTTAGACAGGTTCGGGCCGCGAGGTGCGTAATACCCTACGTCCTGTATGCTGTGTAACTCTGGATTGATTGGGCACGATTACAAGATGGTGCAATAGTGTGCCGTGAGTTGTATGAGATGAGATTGGATGCTAGAGATCGGTCCCTGCCTCGCCTTATAGTCCGGGAGGCAGGGTTACAAGTCGGAGTAGGGAGAGAGTACTAGTCGAGTACGTCTAGGAGTCCTCCATACAGTGCAGAACATGTACAGCTCCCTAACCGAGTACTACTCCTGTGTAGTCCTTGTGTTTCACGCCTTCAAGTGCCGTGTAGCGCAAGCCGGGTAGTCCCAGGGGCCCACCGAGTAGTCGGTCCTGGTACCCACCGAGGTAGTGGGCCCAGGGAGGTCCATACGACAATGATCACAGCTTTGGGTTCCTGAGGAACTACGGACCACGTTTTCCCCCTCGTGGTGCTCGTACTCCTTCAATGGGACATGGGAAATTTGGTGGCAAGGGAATGATGTTTGCTAACCCCTCTTTTGAGCAGATGGCTCGACACTGGTTTAACTTCCTTTGTGCTAACCCTAGTGTCGAGTCGTTAGCTCATTCTCGTTCTTGTTTCTGACTACAGGCAGGAGGCTTGGAGAACATTTGGTTGATTGACTCCGGATGTTCCCGACACATGACCGGAGACAAGAAGTGGTTCTCCAGCCTCACCTCAGCGAAGGAAAAGATGTACATCACATTTGGGGACAATGGACGAGGAAGGGTGATTTCTGAGGCTGTAGTGCATGTGAGTGACAAGGTAATGTTGAAGAGGGTTGCTCTTGTGAAGTCTTTGGGTTTCAATTTGCTTTAGGTTTATCAGTTGCTTGATGAGGGCTTTGAGGTGCGTTTCAAGTCTGGTGAGTCTTGTTTGCTGGATTCTCGAGGTGATCTTGTTTGTATGATCATCCCGGAGGGTCAGATTTTCAGGATTGATTTTTCTCGTTCTTTGGGTCCTGCTCGTTGTTTGATGGCCGATCCTTCTAGTGATTTGTGGAAATGGCATAGGCGGTTGGGTCACTTGAGCTTTGATTTGGTTTCCCGCTTGAGTGGTCTTGACCTTGTCCGAGGATTGCCGAAGTTGAAGTTTGAGAAGGATTTGGTTTGTGCTCCGTGTAGGCACGGCAAGATGGTAGCCACTCCCCATCCACCCCTGACCGATGTCATGACCGAGCGTCCGACAGAGCTGTTGCATATGGACCTTGCTGGGCCAGCTCGAGTTGGCTCGGTGGGTGGGAAGTGGTATGTCCTTGTTGTGGTGGACGATTACTCTCGCTATGCCTGGGTGTTTTTGTTGGAGGACAAAAGTGAGACTTTTGGTTTTGTTCGAGATCTGATTGTGAGGCTGAAGAACGAGAGGCATGGGAATGCTATTCGAGCTATCCGCAGTGATAATGGCTCAGAGTTCAAGAACTCTCGTTTTGATGCCTTCTGTCGTGATCTTGGTCTTGAGCATCAGTATTCGACCCCTTTTGTGCCCCCAGGACGTGATCATGTCCTTGAGGTGGGGGATGGACCTGGGGCGGCGACGACCGAAGTCTTCGAAGGTGCGGCGGTGGCAGAGGCCGTCTTGGAAGAGGTCGATGACCTCCTTGTCAGTGACGTCGACGACGGTAGCACGCTTGTCGAAAAAGCGGCGCATGTACTTGCGGAGGGTCTCTCCTTGTTCCTGCTTGATCATGGCCAGGTCCATGCGAGTACCTGATCGGCCCATGGCACTCGCGAAGTTGCTTGTGAACTGCTCCTTCAGCTGATCCCACTTGTCGATCGAGTGCTTATCCAGCGACTCGAGCCAAGTGAGTGGTGCTTGGTCCAAGCAGAAGGGGAAGTAGAGGCACTTGGTGTCGCTGTTGCCGCCAGCGTTCTCGATGGAGAGGGTGTAGCACTTGAGCCACTGGATGGGATCCTGCTTCGCATCATACTTGGTGATCCCCAAAGGTTTGAATTTGTCGGGGAGGAGCAAGTTTCGAAGTCGAGGTGAGAAGGCGGGGAAGCCGTCGCCCTCAGCTGCGGTGGCCGACTTCTTCCGCCGTAGCTCTTCGATCTTCTGTTGGGCGTCGTAGCCGCCCTGCGAGGCGCCGGAGGCGTGGCTGTTCGCGTGGCCTCGGCCGCCGCGGCCGCCGCCACCTCCGGCCCTCCCCGTTGGCCCCGTGATTGGAGCCGCCGCCGCCGGCCGCCGCCGCCGGCCGTCGGGATCATTGCCGCCCCCGCCGGCCGGAGCGCGGTGAGGGACGACTTCTCGGTTCTTGTGGTCGCGCAATGAAGGTCCGCCGGCGTTGGAGCGACGGCGGTTTGGCTCGGGCCGGGAGCTTAGCTCGAGTACGGTTGGGACTGTTGTTGGCGCTGCGACTTGTGGCTTCGTTGTCGCGGGGTCCCGGCGGAGGAGGCCGGGTTGACTCTGTTGTCGACCAGCATGAAGTAGGCTTCTTCAGCGAGCTTGGCGATGACCTCTCGAGCGCGTATGCCCTGAGCCTGTCGTGCGATCGCTGTGATGGACATGAGGCACTGCTCGGGGGTAGTGTGTACTCTGCTCTCGACCGCCTCGAGAGCTTCCGCAAGGTTGCGGACGGGGAAGTTGTCGCGGAGGCGCCGACGGTGTTCGTTGCGCTTCCGGTTACGTTCACGTCGAGCGTCTCTGTCCGCCGGAGTCTCGTTCGGTGGAGCATCAGCAGAGAGCTCGTCGGAGGAGATGTCTTCCAGGTACTTGTCCTGAGCGGTGCCTGAAGGCCCAGGGGTGTCGCCAGCAGCCATGAAGACTTGGCGATCGGGGGTGCCAAGGCTGGACTCAGAGGGTGCCACCTCAGTTGGTGTGCTTGAGTCAGCCCGAGCTAGGGGTGTTCCCTGCTGGAACGGTAGCGAGTCGATGTAGGCGACGTAGCGTGAGTCTCCCTTTATCGGTCGGCGGGCTTGCGGTCGGCCGCAGACGTATCTTCCAGCCGGTGTGGATACTATAACCGGCCCGAGGTCAGGCCGGCCGACGAGGGGAAGCTCGGTGGAGTTGTCATCGGACTCGGGCTCCTCGGGGTCCGACCCGAAGTCGAACTCGTAGTCCGGGTTCGAGTAGAACTCGGAGAGAGGGTTGGAGTCCGGAGCGCGATCGGGGGTGTCGTCGGAGTCCGAGCGCGTACTCGGGTGCGGGCTCCTTGCCCGCCCGCGCGAGCGGGGCCCCCGTGCGGGCCCGGCTGGGGATGCGGGGGCCACGCGCGGAGCGCTCGCGTGGTGAGGGGACCGCCTGCGATGGCTGAGCAGCCAGCACGCATGCGATGGCCCATGGCGACGTCGAGTTCGAGTTGGAAGCGGACACGAGCTCAAAGTCAGCGTGGTGGTTGAAGAGCGAAATTTCGCAGAATTTGCCGGCGAGTTCGCCCGTGACAGCTTCTGGGAGCGTCACGAGGCCAGTCTTCGTGTTCGGCGGCATGGTGAGGCGGCGCTGGAAGGAACCCGCGCCGTTTGCAGTGCAGACCCAGGCGCCGAACACGAAGGTGTCGCCGCGGTTGAAGGCGACGGTGTGCTTGAAGCAGACGGGAGCCGTCGAGTTCGCCATGGGATCTCGAGCGAGAGCCCCTACTTGGCGCGCCAGCTGTCGGTGTTTTAAACCGGCAACCTACTAAGGGGAGTACCCGAAGTAGATGAATGTGACTCGCCGAGATCGGTAACTCGAAGGAAGAGACACGTGGCACACAATTTAGACAGGTTCGGGCCGCGAGGTGCGTAATACCCTACGTCCTGTATGCTTTGCGTAGCTCGGATTGATTGGGCACGATTACAAGATGGTGCAATAGTGCGCCGTGAGTTGTATGAGATGAGATTGGATGCTAGAGATCGGTCTCTCGCCTCGCCTTATATAGTCGGGAGGCGGGGTTACAAGTCGAGTAGGGAGAGAGTACTAGTCGAGTACGTCTAGGAGTCCTCCATACAGTGCAGAACATGTACAGCTCCCTAACCGAGTACTACTCCTGTGTAGTCCTTGTGCTTCACGCCTTCAGGTGCCGTGTAGCGCAAGCCGGGTAGTCCCAGGGGCCCACCGAGTAGTCGGTCCTGGTACCCACCGAGGTAGTGGGCCCAGGGAGGTCCATACGACAATGATCACAGCTTTGGGTTCCAGAGGAACTACGGACCACGTTTTCCCCCTCGTGGTGCTCGTACTCCTTCAATGGGACATGGGAAATTTGGTGGCAAGGGAATGATGTTTGCTAACCCCTCTTTTGAGCAGATGGCTCGACACTGGTTTAACTTTCTTTGTGCTAACCCCAGTGTCGAGTCGCTAGCTCACTCTCGTTCTTGTTTCTGGCTACAGGCTGGAGGCTTGGAGAACATTTGGTTGATCGACTCCGGATGTTCTCGGCACATGACCGGAGACAAGAAGTGGTTCTCCAGCCTCACCCTAGTGAAGGAAAAGCAGTACATCACATTTGGGGACAATGGACGAGGAAGGGTGATTTCTGAGGGTGTAGTGCATGTGAGTGACAAGGTAATGTTGAAGAGGGTTGCTCTTGTGAAGTCTTTGGGTTTCAATTTGCTTTCGGTTTATCAGTTGCTTGCTGAGGGCTTTGAGGTGCGTTTCAAGTCTGGTGAGTCTTGTTTGCTGGATTCTCGAGGTGATCTTGTTTGTATGATCATCCCCGAGGGTCAGATTTTCAGGATTGATTTTTCTCGTTCTTTGGGTCCTCCTCGTTGTTTGATGGCCGATCCTTCTAGTGATTTGTGGAAATGGCATAGGCGGTTGGGTCACTTGAGGTTTGATTTGGTTTCCCGCTTGAGTGGTCTTGACCTTGTCCGAGGATTGCCGAAGTTGAAGTTTGAGAAGGATTTGGTTTGTGCTCCGTGTAGGCACGGCAAGATGGTAGCCACTCCCCATCCACCCCTGACCGATGTCATGACCGAGCGTCCGACAGAGCTGTTGCATATGGACCTTGTTGGGCCAGCTCGAGTTGGCTCGGTGGGTGGGAAGTGGTATGTCCTTGTTGTGGTGGACGATTACTCTCGCTATGCCTGGGTGTTTTTGTTGGAGGACAAAAGTGAGACTTTTGGTTTTGTTCGAGATCTGATCGTGAGGTTGAAGAACGAGAGGCATGGGAATGCTATTCGAGCTATCCGCAGTGATAATGGCTCAGAGTTCAAGAACTCTCGTTTTGATGCCTTCTGTCGTGATCTTGGTCTTGAGCATCAGTATTCGACCCCTTTTGTGACCCCTCAAAATGGAGTCATGGAAAGGAAAAATCGGACTCTTTGTGAGATGGCTAGGACGATGCTCGATGAGCACAGGACTCCTAGGAGGTATTGGGTTGAGGCGGTCAATACGGCCTGTCATGTCTCCAACAGGATTTTATTGTGAGCTTTCAAGAGGAAGACCTGTTATGAGCTTATGCATGGTCGGGCACCCAAGGTGAGTCATTTCCGAGTTTTTGGTTGCAAATGCTTTATTCTTAAGAAGGGAAAACTTGACAAGTTTGAGGCTAGGTCTAGTGATGGGATTTTCTTTGGATATGCTAGCCATTCTAGAGCCTATAGAGTGCTTAATCTTGAGACTAACAAAATCATGGGGACTTGCGAGGTAACCTTCGACGAGACAATGCCATGTACCTCTCTTGGTTTTGAATGTGCAGGTGATGAGGAGATGGCTGAGGACCTCTTTGACGAGGAGAAGGATGAAGCTGGAGATGATGATGGAGAGAACCATGCGCCTGAAGTTGAGTGTGTACCCACTACGTCCCCTACGACCACTACGGAGGGTGGACCCTCTACTTCATGGACAACGACGGTGCGAGAAGAGGACCAAGCGAGAGAAGCTGAAGTTGAGGGGGAGGTAGTCTCGAGGCATGAGGCTCCCCGACGGATTCAAGAAGTGCATCCCCTATCGAAGATCATTGGGGACATCGATGAACGTACCACGCGGTCAAGGTCGAAAAATTCCTCTCATTTCGCTCATGCCGCATTTGTTGCCACCTTTGAGCCCAAGGACATTGGACACGCTTTATCTGATGCAAACTGGGTCAATTCTATGCATGAGGAGTTGGAAAATTTTGAGAGGAACCAGGTGTGGGAGTTAGTTGAACCACCTCCAAATTGCCATCCTATAGGAACCAAATAGGTTTGGAAGAACAAAGAGGGTGAGAATGGGATGGTTGTGAGGAACAAGTCCAGACTTGTTGCTCAGGGATATAGTTAGAAGGAGGGGATCGACTATGAGGGGACCTTTGCTCCTATGGCCCGTCTGAGGCAATTCGGATCCTTCTAGCCTTTGCCGTGGCTAAAGGGTTCAAGTTGTATCAGATGGATGTGAAGAGTGCTTTCCTGAATGGGGTCATAGAGGAGGAGGTGTATGTGAAGCAGCCACCGGGGTTCGAGAGTGAGAAGTATCCACACAGGGTGTACAGGTTGAAAAGGGCTCTATATGGGTTGAAATTGGCACCGGGCTTGGTATGGGAGATTGAGAGGTTTTCTGTTGAGCAGAGGGCGTGGATAAAACCTTGTTTCTCCTCAAGCATGGAAATGACTTGTTGGTTGTGCAGATATACGTGGATGATATTGTGTTTGGTGGCTCGTCACATAACCTTGTTGCCAAGTTTGCAGATGAGATGAGCAGGGAATTCGAGATGAGCATGATGGGCGAGCTGCAGTACTTTCTGGGGTTGCAGATCAAGCAAGTGAAGGACGGAACATTCGTACATCAGACCAAGTACACGAAAGACATGCTGAGGAAGTTCCAGATGCAAGATGTGAAGCCGATGTTGACACCCATGGGGAGTACGGCTACTTTGGATGCGGACGAGGACGGAGAACTAGTGGACCAGCGAGAGTACCGGAGCATGATCGGCTCCCTCCTCTAATTGACGGCGACGAGGCCAGACATACAGTTCAGTGTGTGTCTATGCGCTCGTTTTCAGGCCTCGCCGTGGACATCACATCGACAGGCCGTCAAGAGGATTTTCAGGTACCTACAGTCTGCCCCTGGTCTTGGCCTTTGGATTCGTCCTCCTCGACTCTCACTTCATGGTTTTTCTGATGCGGATTTCGCTGGTTGCCGAGTCGAGAGGAAGTCTACTTCTGGTTCTTGCCAGTTTTTTGGGTCCTCGTTGGTTTCGTGGTCTTCCCGCAAGCAGTCTAGTGTAGCCAGTCCACCACCGAGGTAGAGTATGTTGCAGCCGCGAGATGTTGTTCCCAGTTGTTGTGGATTTCATACACTTTGAGAGACTTTGGTGAGGAGTGCACCCAGATCCCACTTCTTTGTGATAGCACCAGTGCCATAAGCGTAGCGAAAAACCCAGTACTTCATTCCAGAACCAAACACATAGAAGTGAGGTACCATTTCTTGAGAGACAATGTGGAGAAAGGGACCATTGTGTTGAGTCATGTCCCTACCCAAGATCAACTTGCAGACATCTTTACAAAGCCTCTCGACCAAGCTACATTTGGGGTTTCTTGCCCTTTCTAGTTGATTCTTGGGGGTTTTATTTTTGTACCATATGATCATACCATGTTTCCTTTGATGTATATACATGCTTTGCTTGATGTATAAACCATGATAGGATAACCATCTTGTTATATATCATGTTGCATTTGTATCATATTGCATTTTAGGATGATGAGCTTCTTTCATATGCCTTGTATGAGTTTCTTTGGCTACTTGTGAGATATTGGTCATGTGTGTGGAGAAATGGCTATGTGAGGCTATGCTCTTGGAATATTTGAGATATATGTGTTGTGAGATAGCCTTTTTGAATCAAATGCTAATCTTGACTAAATTTGATGAAATGCGCTCATAGTAGTGTATCCATGTCACTTTTTGGTCTAAATGTGCCTTTCATGCTTAGATTGTGCTTGGATGTCTCGTTCTTGCATTTGGGCCAAAGGCTGATATCATTGTGAATGTTTAGCCGATGTTGCATTCATGGAGGAGCATAAGCTTCTTTTTGCCGAAAAGGCACTTCATGTACCATGAAATGAATTAATCTTGAAAAGAAGTGTGTATGCTTCAAATATGCTCCATCCATCATGGTTATGCTTAAATTGTCTTATCTTTCACGCATGGGTGCAAAACATGTTGCATGATGTTCACCAGTGGAGAAGTCTCCCCGAAGTGGACACATGGCTCATGAGCTTTAACATGACATGCTTTGCTTTATGGGTGTTTGCAATGTTCTTTTGTTAAGAATTTGATATCCTTGTATGATCTCTGGATGATATGCATGGTTTTTGGCTAGAATATGACATGGATAGGCCTTTACATTTGAAGTGAGGCATCTTTTGATAAAACTACTCAAATCTGAAACTTTGCTTTGTCACATGACTATATTTCCATATATTACTTGTGGCAATGCTTTGACTATGCTATGATCCATATTTGTGCTCTTTGTCTCATTTCTAGCCTTAGACACTCGATTTGGCCTATTTGAGAAGCTCATGTAGATGTTTATAGGCTTTCTCTTACATTCCTGCATTTTTCACCTTGATTCATACATTGTCAACAAGGGGGAGAAGAGGTCAGATTAATGCAAATTCAGAAGAGGTGAGCTTAATGCAAATTCAGAAAAATGCATCTAAAATTTGGGAGTTTGCATCCACATGTTCAGGGGGAGCTTGCATTTGTTCAGGGGGAGCTTTCTTGTTGTTTTCTGTGTGGTGTGTGTGCTTTGCTCGGCTTGTGACCTTTCTTTGCCTTTCTTTGGTTTTGGTTATGAGTTGAGCTTCTTTGTTTTTCTTTCTTCTTTCTTTCTTTCTCTGAATTTCATTTCGTGTTGTGTGTTGTCAATGCACTCATCAAGGAGGAGATTGAGGACCAGGAGCGTCCCGGTGGTCGATGGATGACCGCTCCTCAGTGATGAGTGATTGACAACGGGTGTTGGGCCGACTCTTGGCTTAGTGCGCAGGTGTAGGCTGCGGCCTAGTTCGTGTTGTTGCAGGTGAAGAACGGGTGCGAAAGGTCTTCAGCCTTGAGGGGCCTCCGGTAGATGGAGAGACAAGTAGGCTCGGTTCAAGGGACCAGGTGGATGGAGGGACTAGGTGCGGGCCACATGGTGGTGAGACGAGCAAGACGAAGTCGTGGACGATCGAGCCGGTGCACGGTGGCGGTCGAGTCAAGAGGTTTGGCGGGAGGCCAGGCCGAGCACGCGGGGTATGGTGGTTTGCCCACAAAACCATCGGAGGATGGTTTCTTGGTTTGGGCCTCAAAACCAAGTCCGAAGGCCCAACACGACGGAGACGGGATCCGGGAGTGTCGGGAAGCTTCAAAGCGGAGGACACGCGACGGGATCGCATTGCTTGCGACGGGAGGACGCGGGGTGCGGCGAAGGCGTGGCCGTCCGATGGCAAGACCCACAAACATTACATAAATGCCCCTGCATGGGTTGTATCGCCAGTAGTTGAGTTAGGGGTAGTCGAGTCATTTACCACACCGGCGGGACCCGATATATAAGCCATGAGTGTGTGTGGATGGCTCTCTCTCTCCATGACTTAGGCTTTCATTTTCCCCCTCCTCTTTCTCTTTTTCCCGAGACATTTTCTTCTCCATTTCTTGTCTAGGCTAGCATGAGAGCTTCATGAGAGATTTGTTGAGAGGGATGGATGCTAGGGCGGCATGCTAGACCTTGTGAATCTTTCCTAGTTTGTATAGAAGATTCGGCGTTGTGAATTTCATGGTCCTTTTCGTGCTTGTTTTTGGTGTCTTTGTTCTTGGTGTGGTTCCGTGGATTTGAGTGGGTTTCTCCCCGGATTTCTTTTAGGGAAACATGGATTGATGTCTTGTGCATCTTTGTGATTGATCTTGTTCCCTCAAATGCCGGGAAACTACTTCAATTCAAGGATTTTCGGTTGGAGCTCTTGCTTTTGGTGGTGTTCAAAGGATCCACGATTCCCATCGTTTTAGAAGGTTAGGTGGCAAAATTTTTGGGGTATAGCATCCTTGGTTGACGCATATCATGTCCCCAAACTTTTGTCTCAACAGCTTCTACCGTTTGGGAGATCCGGTGATGAGTTGGGGGAGTTGACATTCGGGGTCGAGCAGTTTTTGCCTCTGTCCATGAGGCGCGGACAGTCCTCGAGGAGGTGGCGGACGGTCCGCGAGAGCAGTGTTCGTCGTGTGTTCTTTGTGTTCTTGCTCGGCTTCGCTTTCGATCCGTTTTGGTTTTGAGTTTTGGTTGGACGAAGTTTCGGACGGTCCGCAGCAGAGGTGCAGACAGTCCGTGGGTTTCTGGCGGATGGTCCGCGTTCTCCCTGCGGACGGTCCGTTTTTCGGGGTTTGCTACTGGAGGTTCTGTTTGCTTTAACGGACAGTCCGCGGCTCAGGGCCAGACGGTCCGCGGTACGGGTGCGGACAGTCCGCGGCAGCAGGACGGACAGTTCGCGTGGCCCGTGCGGACAGTCCGCCCCTCCTCGCCGGACGGTCCGCCAGAGCCTGGCTGCTTTGTTCTTTGGTTCGATTCCTCTCTTCTTTCTTTCGTGCTTCCGCTTGTGCTTCAAGGAATCGTTCCTATGACTTGAGGTTGATCCATAACCTTGTTGTCTTGGCGATTGGTGTGTGATTCGATCCCTATTAGACCCCTTGCCAACTCTACACACACCCGGGTTCAACCCTTGGTCAAAGGCACGGTCAAACCCCGCTTAACCAACGATGTTGGCGAATGTCGTCCGGAACTTTTGCCGCGTTCTCGAAATTTCACCTAAACACTTCAAATTCTACCAAAATAAAAGTTGTCTAGTTTTTCGAGGAACACAACTTTCATGTTGGATGGCATTTCAAATTTTGAGCGGAAAAGGGTGAAAAACTTGGTCAACTGCAGTTTTCACTGTTCATCAGCACTCTGCAGAACCCCGACTTTGCTTCGCGTTCCTGCTCAAACCTTCGAGAAAAACACTATACGGCCTTTGTAAACGTTGTAGAGTGGAGTGAGATCTACAACTTTCCTATTCACCACTTTGTGCACTTCCATTCAACTTTTTGGAGAAAAACGCAGTCAAAGAAGCGTTGACCGGGCCGAAAACGCGCGGCCGCACTCCCGCAGCACCGCCGCGCGCCGTCGTGCGTGCGCCGCCCGCGCGCGCGCGCGCGCCGACCACCGCACCTACTCGGCGTCCGCGTGGGCCCTTTCCCCATGCCGCGCCCCGGCCGTCCCCCCCTTCGCGCATGTCACCTAGGAACGCGGGTCGTCGCCTCGGAGCGGGCGTCGCGCCGTGTCGCAACCGCACGCGGCCCCGCGGTCCATCGTCCGCTTCCTCTGCCCAGCGCGCCCCCCCAAGGCCACGCGCGCACTCGGCGGCGGCCCATGGCGGGCACGTTCATGCGCGCGGGGCGCCGGGGGGCCGGCCCCGCCTATAAAGGCCGCGCACCCCCTCGCGCGGCCGGCGCGCCCGCTACCCGGCGTGCACGCGCGGCCTGCGCCGTCCTCGAAGTCCCCCGACGAGCTTCGGTGTTCCGACCTTACCACCACTAGCCAAGCCTCCTGGTAGTCCCACACGACCTCCACGACTTTCCCTGCACCACCACGCCCCCTCCTAGGCCGGAGCACCGACGAATCGAGGCCGCAGCGGCAATGCTCCCTGGGTGCCGCCGGCCGGCCATCCACCGGCGATTTCCCCACCGTCTGAGGCCACAAATCGGTTCAGGGTAAGCTCCTCTTCCTCCTCCACCCATCCCCCGGCCGAATCCCCCACCGGAATGGCTCTATTCCGGCGAGCCGCGCCGCCATCCATGGCTAGGGACCACATTGCGTCCCTTCCATTAATTCCAGGGTGTTTTTCATGAACCAGGGACCTTTTCGCGATAGAAACCGAAGTTTCAGGGACCTGCGAGTAAAACCTCATCTTAAATAGTAAAAGACTTTTGCTGCAACTTTGAAAATTCGTATAAAATCGTAGAAAGATAAAAAAACTACAACCCCAATTATGTTGGATCCGTTGTGATTTATTCTAAAACTTTCGTTATTCTTGCCTGAGTTGTTTCCTAATATTTTTGGCATGAAAAATATAAATATGAAAACCCTAGATCTGCCATAACTCAAAATCTATAAATCCTTTGTGTCCATTTTTTGGACATGTTGTGTGTTAGGTTATGCCTAGCAACTGTACCAAAAATTGCACAAAATTATTTTGTAAATCTTTTTATAAAAATTGTTTTCCTTCTCTGCAAAATCTGTCCAAAAGATTTTTGTAGCTAAAAATAATTAAGTTTTTGTGTCCAATTTCTGCATGCTAACTTTTTATGTCAGAATGCACCTTTGGTGAATTAAGCATAATTTTATAATTATCAGAAATATTTATTCTTGAAATATGCTTGATTTTCTTTGTAATTGCATAAGTTAAGTTTCATAATAGTTCTAGGTGTATATGTTGCATTCCTAGCTTAGGTTTGGACCTTATATCATGTGTGAGAAAGTTAGAATCATTTTGATGTGTATTTATTTTTGTATGCACTTCTCATGTTTGGGTGACTAGCTTTTGTTATTTTCAGTATAATTAAATTCATAGCTTTCCTAAGAGTGCATGTGTGTGCAGTGGCTTGTATAGGTTTGGAAATGCTTCATAGCACATCCCACTACATTTTATTAAAGTAGTTTATGAATAAAAGCTATGGAAGCCTTTTAAGGATTAATATTAATTTAAATGGGAAAATCATCATCTACACATGAAAGGATCCAATGTGTGTGATGTAAATCATTTTAAAATGATAAAGATCAACCCCTTGCTATTTGCGAAAGATAAATTATTTTATTCACATAAAATATGTGCACAACCATTATAAAAATAAATAAATAAATAAATAATAAAGCACCGTGAGAAATTATTTAATAGAAAGGTTATGCCAAGATGTGTTTGTTAAGGTGAATATGGCCAACCGTACTCTTCATGGTTGTCATATGTTGTTTGTAATTAATTAAATTAAAGATCTTCAATCAAATCTTGCATTTGCATCCTCGTGTAGATCTCCCGAGCGGTAGCTGTACGCGTGTGCCGGAAGGAGGAAATGGAGGAGCTGACGGAGACGTGCACCACGTCGTGGTAGAGCAAGACCTGGACCAACGTCCAGAAGGGCCCAAGGCCAACCTTGCCATTGAAGGCAAGCCCCAGATCATTAACCCTGTTTTAGAAATTTATGTAATTATCGTTGCTATGATTGTGCATTTACGTTTCAAGAGTTGATTTGAAACCCTAGATGCATGATCCCTAAGTACCTATGTTTTTTTACTAGTATGCTAGGTCGATAGCTGCTATGCTATAGGACCCGGTAGAAGTCGAGTGATGTTCGTCACTCGCGAGAATAGGTTCTTATGTTGGAATCATAAGATCTTTATAAATGGATTGCTCATGTGGTAAGAGCATGGGATTTGGGCGCCGGTCCAGTGGCTTTCGTGGGCTAAGCTTTTGAACGTACTAAACACTTGCCGGGAATGGGACCGGTAAGCCTAGTACCTGATTGACGCGGTAAGGGAACTTTTCACTACTACACCTGGGGCACATGTGTCCCCCTGCTTGCAACAGTGTGGTACCTGCGTGAGTCTGGACGTTCGTGTGGGAGCGATCCAGTAAGCCTTGTACCAAGGAATGTAGGTTCCGCTCCCGAGCTGAAGATCGACGGGAACCGCCTGGTCGGTGTATACCCCGTTTCATTTTTGTCGGACCTTCTTGGGGTATGCATTCTTCCGTGTGTTTAGATCCACCTTGCAAGGTTTAAATCAATCGATTGTCGGCCTCTCACCGTTATCCGAGACTGCTTAATCAACTGGCCATGATATCCCATAATGATGGAACTCGGGGAGTTCTGCTTGAATAATTGTTGTACAATTATTGGTTGAATTAATTGGTCTTCGAATATTACAATTCTTGATTAAATTAGATGGCACATTCAAAAATAGTAATCAACTAGAATTTGTGCTAAAAGATTGAAAGTAAGGATCTACCCTTAGTAGTTGTTCAGCAAAAGAAACTCCACCGGCCAAAAGCCTCTCATGTCTAGAGTTTGGTGATGTAGTATTCACCCGACGGTTAAGTCTTGCTGAGTATTAGTATACTCAGCCTTGCTTTAAAACTGTTGTTGCAGGTGTGGCTGACAGGTGGAGGACGACAAGTGATGGCATCACGGACGACCTCCTGCGATGTTCATCGAGCCGCTAGTTCATTTATTTCCGCTGTTTTCAAACTCCGAACCTTTACTCCATGTCATGAACAATGGTTTGTTATAAATTATTTTAACTCATGTCATACTCTGGACTCGCCTTCGCGCGAGTTTTAATGCATATGTCGATCCTCTGTTTGAATTCCAAGTGATTTACCGGGCGTTAACCCGGCAACCAACGACAGGACGATACTTTATTATTGCTTAATGACCAAAGTGGATTGGTTTTAGGCGATAGTATGGTATTTTCCTGGGCGGGTTGTCACACTTGGTGGTGTTTGTGCCAGAGTTACTCGCTGGGCTAGTTTTGGACACGACACGAGCGTATGATCACTTTGCAGAAGCGACACGTGTTTGTGCCAGATTTACTCCCTGGACTAGTCCTAGACACGACATGTATGATCACTATAGAAGCGACACGAGAAGCTGGGGATGAGGATACACTTGTTAAGTCAATGCCTGACCCTCGATATTAGGCAAAATTGTGCAAAAAAAATATCGAGGATGTTAATATTTTTGCTTACTCCGTGGACATCCTTCACTTGTGATGCAATGCGCCGCTTGAGCGCTTGCTGCTTGGATATTATGAAGTCAACAAACCTTATGCTCATTCATCTTAGGTGTTCTCTTTAGTACATGTAGAAGCATTTGATTAAAAGTTCATGAATACCCCAATCGGGGCACATGCACCCCTACCAATCGACCCCCTCGTACTCTTGTAAATTTTGAATCATAAAAGCTAATGAAGTACTACTAATTAGACTTGAGTGAATTCGGCTCGTCCCGAGTCGATCCTCTTAGGCTAAGCCCGTCCAATGACCTTTATATAGCCAGGTAGGCGCCCATTTTGCTGGCTCAAAAAAGATCCGAGCAAACAAAATCTCTCTGCGTGATCAATAGTTACTTAGTTCATTAGCATGATTACTGAAGTCACCATTGACGCACCATTGTCGATGGGAATATTGCTTGCCACTTAATGCACAATGCTGATAGATCCTGGGAAATCTCAGAAAATGGTGTGAGTACCATGATTTGAATCATGGTGGATAGTGTCCCACTGGACCATCCTACCATTATACTATAAGTAAATAACTAAATATACATATTTAGGTATGTTTATACATGTAAGGAATAAGTTATCTACTGAATACTTTTTAGAAGAAAATTAAATCTCACTCAACCTCATATACCTGTAGTATTAATTAGTTTGGTGCTAAATTTATTAGTTTAGTTTTCTTCTTAACTAAAATAGTAAATTGAATGGTTGTTTGACTCATTTAATCATGTTTAACTCAACTCTATGTTGGGGGGAACCTATCACCCCTAACCCCTTAACCCATTTTAGCTCCGGATGAGATGGAAAAACTCTTCGGTCTTTGGTACGGGTTTTGCAGGTGCATGACAAAGCCACGGGGCTTCGTGGTGAGAACTCAAGATGAAGATGTGGGGGCTTCAACGGGATATCCCGACGCCTTCGGAGAAGTAGCGAACCTTCGTAAAGCGGTTGAGGAGACGAAGGTCTAAGCCGATGATAATAGCACGACGATCACTTCGATGGAAGAGAAAGAGGTGTGATGATTGCGCATGGAGTGAAGCCGAAGAAAGAGGGACGCGAAGTCAGTGTGTGATCGAAGAGCAAGCTAACGTAGACGAAGTTGACACGCTGTAAAGTGATGAATTATAAAGTGTGACTTGTACCAACATAGCTAGATTAGTAATGCCCTTGGGATGCTTCGCACGAGGGGGGAAGTAAAGGTAATTGTTTGTAAAGTGATGAAAATGTTACGGTCTTATAAATTGGATCGTTGATGAATGAAAATAGGCGATTAGACGGAGGATCAGCTTATTCGGGCGGTCGAAGTCGTTATTTCGGGTTTCCATCCGTGTTCTCTTCTTATTTCCTTAGCTTTGTTCCTGGGCTTCGGCTCGGGGACGATTTTTAAAACCCCCCTCCCACCCCCAAACACTCTGTTAAGGTTGTTTAGACACATCTTAACGGTTTAACAGCATTAATGATCCAACTATTTAATTTACCATTTAGGGAGTACTAAACAACTCGAGTGACCTTTGTGACTAAGCAGATGTTGATGGTGAATTTTCGTCAACCTAGAGTACTTGTTACACATTGGTTTCGATTATGATTTGCAACTAACCCGCAACTAGGCATACTAATGATGTAACAAGTTCACTTGTGAATGTGGTATTTGGAGTATGTTGTTTACGCAGGATTTAGGCACTAAAAGGAGCACTTCCGGGAGAAGTTCAATGAGCACTTTGCGAGAAGATCATGAAGCCCGGTACAAGTCAACACTCGAGGTGAACATGACTCCAAATGACCCAAGGACCACAATGTGAAGGCACAAAACTCCGGGGACTTAGACAGAAGATACAGAGGCTTGGATGACAAGACCTCCTAACTATTCACACGTAAAGATGTCAAAAGGCCACACAATCATGAAGACAAAAGCTCACAATTGCAAGAGAAGCCCGCCTGCGAAAGATGGGCCCGAAACGGGCCAAAAAGCCCCTGGGCCGGCCGGCCCATGCGGACCGCCCTAGCCCATATTCGTGGTGGTTCGAGCCCCCTTTGGACTAGGGTTGCTTCGGGGTATTAATAGTCTCGCTGCAAAAATTCAGCGGCATCCATCCACAGGAACTCGGCGAAACCTAGGAGAGAGCGACGATGGCCACCGTGAGTCCTCGAAGTTGTCTAGGAGATGGCCTAGGCCTACCCTAGCCACCATGGCCGCCTTGCACGGTTGAGCCATGGCGGTGTTCCAGAGCTAGTTGAGGTCATCAATGGTATGTACTCGGTGGAGATGATCTAAACATGTTTATTATGTGAGTAAATTACTTCATGTCATCCGATCTTTTAGCGACTCGATTCCTCCTTTTATGATTTTGCTCTCGCTTGGCTATGCTTCATCTTCAATCTATTCTAGATAGATTGCCTCGGGTGCTCTTGTAGTCATGGTGGCTAGAGGTGCATACCAGGTCGACCAAGCGTTTTCAACTTGTTCTTCTTGAACTCGCCCTAGGCTAACCTGCACGAATAGGAGTGCGTTGTGACAGGACAGTTGCTCCAAAAGGCGGGCGTCTTCGGAATCGGACCGGAGGATAGTAGTTTCAAGATGGTTTTGGATGAGATGCATGTCGCGCTTGCTCTTTTGGCTAGAACTACGACAAGAAGACGATAGGCCTTAGTTTCCCTTGCTTGCTCCTTACCTTGTCGACGTTCATGGATGTGATCAACCTTATGCTATAACTTGTATATCTTTAAGGTTTATCTTCTTATGCAATCAATGCTCCGTGTTAGGTTAGATCGATAGGTTAGATGGAGAATCCTAATTTATAAGGACTAAGGTTAGTCTCCGTGCAAGTTTCATAGGCACAATTACTTAGACTGAAAACTAGGTAACAGTGCAAGTGGAGTTTCATGGTGATGAAACTCTCCTCACATCCTATGAAACTCTCACATTCTCTCTTCGCCATGTCAGCATATTTAATGCAATGAAACTATAAACTCCACTAGCTGAGTTGATCAAAATTGGAAGATAAATAAGAGCTACAAACAGGATCAAGGTTCTAAATAGCCGGCTATAGCGGTAGCTATAGCCGGATATAGCTTCTTGAAAGGGCAGCCGCTATGGCATTTAGCCTGCTAAAGCCGGCTATAGCCCGCTAAATGCCGGCAATATCCCGCTAAATACCATAACGGCAGTCCTACCGCTAAACGTCTTAGCCCGCTATTTAAAACCATGAACAGGATACAATTAAGAGGCTCGTGTAGGCTCATTTCCTTCGCGTGGACATACAGTACTACACCGTTATAACCCCCACACAGTTCCCACCTCGCCAGTCGTGCTCGTGCGTGGTCAATCGTTGCGCGCGGGCGCGGGTGCGGCGGGGTAGTCGAACGGCAGCGGCCGCACGGTGTCGTTGAGCGGCGCGGCGTGACGGAACCCGTACGCGCGGAGCACCTGGTCGTCGGCGAACCCCAGCGCGCGGCGCATCCCGTCATCGCAGCTCTCCCTCGAGTACGAGGGGTTCCTCCCACCGCTGCAGGGCTGGCAGCCCGTGAAGTGCGTGATGAGCGGCCGCCGCCACCCCTTCTCCCCGCCGCCCGCCGGGCCCGGCACGGTGCCGCTCACCGCAGCGTTCCGCGCCGCGGCGTACCGCAGGTGCTCCCGCTCCGCGTGGCGCCGCCGGAGCCCCTGTGCGCGCCGCTCCACGGCCTCGTACCTTGCCGCGACGCCGTCGAGCCGGTCCATGATCTCCCCCCAGAAGCCCATGAAGTAGTACTCGGTCTCGATGAAGGCCTTCTTCCCCAGCCTCTCCCAGTTGTTGAGCAGCAGGTAGACGAGCGCGGACTGGTCGCACGCCACGTCGGAGTCCTTGTCGCTGAGCTCGTTCCGGAACACCTTCCCCCACCGGGCGTGCTCCGGGTAGGCGGGGCCCATGCGCGCCCACTCGTCGAGGAAGTCGAGCGACCACTGGCAGTTGCGGATGAGGAACACGCCGGCGTTGATGGACAGCCATGACTTCCTCTTGATGTTCTTGGGGACGCCGTAGGCGATGAAGTTGTGGCTGGCGTACCTGGTGGCGAGCGGGAGGGAGAAGTCCATGTCGGTGAAGACGGCGTCGGAGTCCACCCACCAAATCCAATCCGCCTCTGGGTGGGCGAGCATGGCGGCGCGCACGATGGGGATCTTGGCCCAGTAGCTCGTCATGGCCGGCTGCAGGAAATCTCTGTTGTACAGCAGCTGGATCCGGTGGAGGCGGCAGTAGTCGAGCTTGTTCTTGAGGAACCGCAGCAAGAGGTGGTCACCCGCGTCGCCGGGGCACGGCTTCGGCTGCGACCCGGACACCATCACAACGCGCTCCGGCGCGCTCTGTCGGCGTCGAGCGAGCCCGCGCGACCGCAGCCACGCCGCGCGCTTGGCGTCCCACCCGGTGAGGCGGCGGCCGTCGACGGCGTCGTACGAGAGCTCCGGGTCGTCGTAGAACGTCCGCGGCCCGTCCTCCGGCCCCGGGACGGGGAAGGACACCAGCAGCCTGCTCCCATGCGCGCCGAGGAACGACGCCGAGCCGAGGATGGCGAGCACGGCCGCGGCCACGCCGGCCGCGAACACGAGCGCGTCGCGCGCGCGTCCCGCCAGCATCGACGGCGGCGCGCCGCCGTGCTGCTTGCCCGGCGCCGTCACGCGGAGCGGCGTGGCCTCCGACCCGACCATTCAGCGTTAGCGTTAGCGCTCGCGCTCGATCGATCGGCTTGCCGCCTCGCCGGTGGTTAGCCGCTGCAGGGTGCACTGCAGGCAGGTCGCGCGCGCTCTCGCCTTTGACTTGCCGTAGCGCCGTTGGAGTTCGGTTCACCACGTGAGGAGCCAGCGCCCCGACGTGGAAAATTGTCCGGGGCAAGACGCACACTCCTAGTACGTAGCGATTGTTATTTCCGGTGGCGTGTGCGAGAAAGGCGGTGTGGCTTGACGCCACCAACCCCACTCATGTTATGTTTGTCTCCAGTCATCACTACCCTTGCAACGTTAAGCGTGCAATGGCGATATTGTACAGGGTAGGTCTCAAAATATAGGGTTTATTAGCAAGCTGAATAATGAGCACAACGACGAAGCTAATATTTTAGCTTGTAGACAGACGTGCGAGCCAATTTTCTACCGAAGTCATCATAGACTTTGCGCTATGTTTGGGGTGCGTGTCGGGTGCAATGCACGTTTTGTTGCAGATCTGTAGGTTAGGTTAGCAAGAGAATCTTGTAGAAAATTAGAAATAGGCCCCAATGTGGTTAAAATCTTGTAGGTTAGGTTAGGTTTTGCGCTTACTGTTTGCTTGCATTGATTTGCCAATTAATCGGATTATACTCGTAGTAAAAGGGGTTTGAGGGCACGTGTAAAGGGATTCACAACTTTTGAGGCGAGTACAGGCTTTCGATGATTCTTTGTCCCCCTCTCTTCGTGACTTTCGTGTGCTTGTTCCGAGTTCTTGTGTTTGGCGACCCCCTCCGATTTTCGGACCCCCCAACATTGGCGCCCATTATGGTTTGAGCCGAAAAACAACTCGCGATGCCTCCAAAAAAAGATCTAAGAAGAACACACCCACTGAGGCCGACCAAGAAGACCACTACACCGAAGAAGACAACAAAATATCTCTCACTGCAGAACCTTCGCAGATTACAGACCAGGAAAGAAGAGCAAAGCTGGAAGCTCTACAAAAAGCACGAGCTGAAAAAGTGTCGCACACTCCGGAACCATTCATTGAAGACGAAGCTGATGAAGAAGATGATCAGGCTATAGACTGAGAGCCGGAAAGAGCACAACAAAAAAAAGTACAACAGCTTCAGAAAGAGAAAGACAGAAACCAGCTAGAAGCAAAAAGAAAGGCTTCGAAAAGCTAAAAAAACTTAACCAAGCAAAAGAACAAATAGAAATAATGCAAATAGAAATCGAAGAAATGAAAAAACAAGAAAATAGTTCACTATGGCATGACTCACCACATCAGAACTTTGGCAAGAACAGAAGAACCCCGAAAGAAAACTTCTTCGTGGGTAACGGAATCTCGCAGTTCGGGGATCCAGATTCACCACTCTCAATCGGGTTGCAAACTGCACCATGGCCAACAAAGTTCAAGCCAGTCTCTCTCCCGAAGTACAACGGCTATGGAAACTCCAGACAGTTCCTCATGAGATATGAATGAGTCGTGAATTCAGCAGGAGTAGATGATGTCGCACTGGCCATATCCTTCATCATTGCTTGTGAAGGCCCAATCCTCAACTGGTACTCTCTACTACAACCACAATCAATTTGTAGTTGGGTTGATCTCAAGACAAAGTTCATTCAATTCCAAATATTACATGAAGCAACAACTCAATCATCAAATCTGTACAACTGCAAGCAGAAAGATATAGAGCAATTGCGGAGTTTCGTAAGAAGGTTCATGCAACAGAGATCCCGGATTCCGGAAGCAGATGACAAAATGACAATACAAGCGCTAATCAAAGGTCTGACTCCAGGACCAACAGCCTCACACTTGACCTGAAAGGAGCCTAAGAGCATTGACGAACTCTTTCACGAACTAGAAGAAGTACATCAAGTCTGATGAAGATCATCGCAGAAGAGTTGCTGAGCGAAATGAACCAAGTCAAGGCAATAGAGGAACAACATGGAGACTAGACCTGAGCATTTTTCGGGCCGGGCCGGGTTCGGGTCGGGCTGGAAAAATTTCCGTTATTTCGGGCCGAAAAAATCCTGCCCATGACCATCCCACTAGACGCATCGGGCCTCAATTTGCGGACTGGGCCCGGGCTTGGGCGGGCCGCCCGTGCATTTTATAGTGTAAAACAACTAAAAACAGCATTTCGGGTCGGGCTCGAGCCAAAAAAATTTTTCGCGGGCTTCAAGATCTCTGCCCACGCCCATCCAGTAAGGTTTGTGGGCGGGCCTGGCGCGCCGCGGGCCGGGTCAGGCCAGGCTCAAAATGCTCAGGTATAATGGAGACCTCACTTTCAAACCCCACGAAACATCAACAACGTGGAAAACCCTCAGTTCAATCAGGACAACAGACCAAGCACAAGAGGAGGTCTTGCATCTAGGGGAAGAGGAAGGGGACGAGGACCCCTGAAAATTCAGAATCATGACCCAAAAGACCCATACTTCTACTGCCAATATCATGTAAGAGGCTATAGCACCGAAGCATGCCCAGAAACCAAAAAGAACATAGCTAGCCAATAAGAGAAAACCATGATGAACATTGCCTCCACAATGCCGCACCAATTTCGCCCAAGCTCAACCACAATTCATGGGTCCTCAACCAAATCCAGTCACAGTGCAGCAGTTCCAGCAGTCACAACCATCTTGGTAGCCTTCTCAGCAGTTTTATCCTCAGGCAATTCAAGTCATCCAACAGCCGCGGCCAATCCAAGAAATGTTGTCGCCACCACCCGATAATTCATCAAGGCCAGAGTCGAGTTAAAGAACTCACAACCCGAAAGCATTGCCCTCTTTCGGAACTATCATGCCCATTACAGGAGGCTCAGCCATGGAGTTTGAAACCAAGAGGCAGAGAAATAAATATTTCAAATCTGTGAACACAATCATCAATGATGGTCCAGCAGCGCGGCCAGAGTGGGCCAAAGTACCAATAACTTTCACCAAACAAGATTTCAAGCTCAAATCAACGAACCAAAATGACGCCATGGTCATTGAGCTGAACATAGCTGGATGAGTTATAGGCAAAATTCTGGTAGATAATGGAAGTTCAGCGGACATCTTATTCATGAAAACTTTTGAGAAGATGAGTTTGAGTCAACACATGCTGGAACCACCAGAATACCCACTATGGGTTTCGGAGGAAAACCAATCAAGCCAATGGGAAAGATAGCTCTACTTGTATCCTTCGGACATCTTGACAATGCCAGAACCGAAACCCTTACCTTCGACGTAGTCGACATGTATCACCCGTACCTCGCGATTTTTGGCAGAGGATTCATCAACAAATTCGATGCAGTCATAATGCAACAGTTCTTATGCATGAAGATTCCAACACCCAAAGGGATTATCACAGTTTTCGGTGATCAACAAGAAGTGAGAAATATTGAGAAAGGCTTCACACCAGGCCAAAGCAACGTGGATCAGCTAAATTCTACCGAAGATAGGAGAGAACCCTATATTGAAGCCAAGCGAGACAAAGAAAAAAAATCGAGATAGCTGCTGATGGTGAAACCAAGAAAGTGTACTTAGATGACATGCCTGACAGAGCGGTCGTGATAGGGGCTCATCTCAGTCCCGAAGAAGAAAAAGAACTTGTGCAATTCTTGAACAAAATAAAGATGCTTTCGCATGGTCAGCCAAAGACCTGCAAGGTGTCGACAGAGATATCATCGAGCATGCTCTGGAGACAGATGAAAAAATAACCGAAAAAGCAGAAACTCAAGAAAATGTTCAAAGAAAAAGTAAAGGTAGTAGAAGCCGAGGTGCAGAGACTTCATGACGCCAAGGTGATCAGAGAAATCATGTATCCTGTATGGCTAGCCAATACTGTACCAGTCAAGAAGAAGAATGGAAAGTGGAGAATATGTGTAGGCTTCACATATCTGAATAAGGCTTGTAAGAAGGATTACTTCCCCTTGGAAAGGGTGGACAAAGTTGTTGACGATGTCGCGAATAGTGAAATGTTATCACTCCTGGACATGTTCTCAAGATATCATCAAATAAGTGTACGAAAAGAAGATGAGGAAAAAACAAGTTTCATAACTCCTTTTGGAACCTTTTGCTTTGTTAGAATGCTAGAGGGGCTGAAAAATGCAGGATGCACCTTCTCAAGAATGATAGCAATAGTTCTTCATCCCTAGCTTCGGAGAATCCTAGCATATGTCGACGATATAGTCGTCAAGAGCATTCAAAGGAAAGACCACATCAGCGATTTGGCAGAAACTTTCGCGAATCTCAGAGCAGCGAATCTCAAACTGAACCCTGAAAAATGCATCTTCGACATTCACAAGGGAAAAGTTCTAGGATGTCTTGTTTCGACAAAAGGCATAGAAGCAAATCCTGACAAAATCAAGGCTCTAATTGAAATGCAAGATTTTGTTTCAGTGAAAGATGTGCAAAAGTTGACTGGAAGAGTTGCTGCTCTTAACAGGTTCACCCCCAGAGCTACAGAGAGAAGCTTGCCTTTCTTCCAAGTTCTCCGAAGTTCAAAGAACTTTCAGTGGTCCGAATCTCAAAAACAAGCTTTTCAAGAACTCAAAGACTATCTGTCAAACATGACTAAGTTATGCCCTCCAGAGCCGAAATCGCCACTTCTGATGTACTTGTCTGCTTCAAATTCGGTAGTAAGCGCTGTGCTAGTACAAGAGAAAGAAGAAGAAGGGAAGCTAAAACAAATTCCCGTATATTTTGCTTATGAAGCTCTTTCAGGCTCTAAACTCATCTACTCAGAATTAGAGAAGATAGCATATGCTGTCGTGATGGCTGCAAAAAAACTGAGGCATTATTTCGAGGGTCATAGAATAAAGTTTATCACAAACCAACCGCTGAATGACCTTTTCACGAATAAAGAGGCATCAACTCGAATCATCAAATGGGCTGCTGAACTCTCAGAGTATACAATTGATTTCGAAAGAAGAAGTGCAATCAAATCACAAGTCTTGGTAGATTTTGTCGTGGACTGGACATCGCCAATACATAATCCTGGCGAAGACATAATCACACCTTGGGTAGTACATTGTGATGGGGCTTGGTGTGATAAAGGAGTTGGAATATCAGTAATCGTAACATCTCCAGCAGGAATTGTGACAAGATATGTTGTCTGACTCAATTTTGCGGATGATGTCCGTTCCACGAACAACACAACTGAATATGAGGCTCCACTGCTAGCCTTTGAGGAAGATGAAAGCTTTGGGTCAACAAGCCTTCGTCATAAAGACGGATTCCAAAGTCATTCAAGAACACATTGAGAAAGAAAGCGAAGCAAGAAACTCTGTTTTGATGAAGTATCTTGAGAAGGTCAGAGAGATGGAAAGGCACTTCAAAGGCTATTCAGTCCAGCACATACCAAGAGATGATAATAATGAAGCAGACAAATTGGTGAAAGCAGCAGCCAGAAATCATCCAATGCCTCCAGATGTGTTCTTCCAAATCATCAAAGAACCAAATCCAAAAACCGAGAACATTGTGGAGACTCGTGATTGGAGAGCCGAAATCATGGCATACTTGAGGGGTCACTATGAGCCACAAGACGAATTGGAGGAAAAAATTAAAGCAAAGGGCAAAGGGCTATGTTGTGGTCGACGGAGAACTCTATAAGTCTGGGGTTATCGAACCTTGGTTGAGATGCATAACCTCCGAAAAAGGTCTAGAACTTCTCAAGGAAATCCATAGTGGATTCTGCAGTGCACACATAGGCACAAGAGCTCTAGCAAGCAAAGCAATAAAGCAAGGATTTTATTGGCCTTCTATAAACAATGATGTAAAGAAACTTGTTCAAGAATGTGAAGCATGTCAAAAAACAACGAATCAACAAAACCTACCATCCATGCCAGTTCACCTAATCCCTCCATCATGGCCTTTGCAAAGGTGGGGAATGGATCTGGTTGGCCCATTGCCGATAGCTCAAGGAAACTGTAGGTTCGCAGTAGTAGCGGTTGACTACTTCACCAAGTGGGTGGAAGCAAAGGCATTGGCGTATATCACAACATCAACAATTCAAAAATTGTTCTGGCGAAACATAATCTGCAGATTCGGGGTACCAAGAGAGTTGACTGTCAATAATGGGAAGCAATTCGACAGCTACTCTTTCAAGGAATACTACAGAACTCTAGGCACTCATGCAAAGTTCTCTTCAGTTTATCACCTGCGGTCCAATGGGGCTATCGAAAGAGCAAACGAACTGATATTTTCAGGAATCAAAAATGTTTGTATGATCAAAAGAAAGGCAAGTGGACAGATGAATTTCCGAAAGTGATCTGGTCACATAACACCTGAGTGTCAAGAGCAACAGGTTTCACACCTTTCTGCCTATTGTTTGGCACCGAAGTAATGACATCAGAAGAAATCAAGAATGAGAGCATGAGAGTGCAGAAGGCAAAGGAAATCGAAGAAGTTGACATGAAGGTAGAGAACGATATGATTGAGCTAACGATCCTCGAAGCTGCCGAAAACATCGAGAAATGGCAAAAAGAAACCAAGGCATGGAAGGATAGAAAAGTAGTTAGGAAAGACATCAAGACCGGTGATCTGGTTCTGAAAAGAAAGAAAAATTGGGAGATCCCTGGGAAACTCCAAGAATCGTGGGAGGGGCCATACATAGCAAAGGAAACAAACATGTCTGGGGCTTTCCGCTTGATAGACCAAACCGGCGAAGAGCTATCGCATTCGTGGAATGCTGACAGCTTGAAAAGGTACTATTGTGAGACATGGGTACCCCTGGGTCCCCACCGACCAGGCTCACGGCCGTCCCTGACAAGTAGGTCCGGCCTACCAGAAGACCTGCCAACCTGTCAGTGGGCCCAACCGACCTAATTGGCGGCTCAAATGACCTCCTGAAGACCTTCTAGAAGATTCCCCAGACGACCTTGTCCAGACGAGAAGACAACTTGGCGTGCAAGACAAGGCAGTCCAGACAGATTAAGGTAGCTCGGATAAGCTTTCCATGTTGTAACTGACTAGAGATAGGTTTCCCTGTTGTAACCGACCTGTACTCCGGTTCACCGACCTTGTCCGTCGCCCAGTATAAGACGGGCAGGGGCGTCCCCAGGGACATGTAACCAGTAGACCATCGACAACAGGTCGCCATGTAATCCTGCGATCCCCAAGCGATACAAACCGAAGAACTGGACGTAGGGTTTTACTCTCCGGAGGCCCGAACCAGTATAAAATCGCCTTGTCCTTGTGTCTCGTTGTAATTTTGTGTGCTACACTAGCATAACCATCGCGTTCTTAGCTCCTGATCTCCCCGCCGAACAAATAAACCACAGGGATTAACACCCCTGTGGGCTGTCCAGATCTCACCATCTGACAGTTGACGCGCCAGGTAGGGGTGATCGCGAGCTCTTCGTGTAGCGTGATGGCAGTTCGCCCCGACGACCTCTTCAGCGACAACACGAAGGATATCCCCGCAACGACCTGCTCGCTGCCACCGTCCGATCTAATCGCGAGGTCGACGTCTTCCTTCCCTGGATGGCGCGCAAGAATTTTTTTCCCTCTGGCGAACCACCCGCCCACAACCTTCAAGGCGATTCGGCGACTCAATCTGCTCGATCTGTTGCTGGTCTCGTCCGTCGTGATGGCGCGTGGCTCCGGTCGGTGACGTCGCTTCTCCACAATATTCAGTCTACTATGTGCCGGCCTTCGGGCGTGGTATCCTTGATGCAACAGCTCGGCGGCGGCGGCGGCAAATTGCCCTTGTAATTCACGCGCAGGTGTGACGTTGACGGCTCTGGCTGTCACGTGTTATAAAATGATGGCGAATAAACGACGACAAGTAAAGGAATCAAACCGCAGGAGACATGAGATTTAACGTGGAAAACCCTTGCGGGAAAAAACCACGGGCGCCAGCCAGCAAGAACTTCACTATATCGGGAGTCAGGTTACAGCGCCAATGACGGCGGCTTACAAGAGAATGAATCAATCTCTAATGGAAAACCATAACGGGTATTTATGACCCGTACCATACAGCGGGGGGCTGCCACCCCCCACACCCCCAGCCGCTTCGCTCCGGCCCAAGCCTACCGGCGACGGGCCTCCGCTTCGCTCCGTCAGAAGTCGGCCTTTCTCTTTGGAAACAGAATTTGGATCATAACTCAACGTCACCAATATAGCCGGCAAAATCCATACTACCGATCACTACCACGCGTGAAGCACTGGGACTCCGTCCCCGTGCAGGTTACACGAGCAGCAGGTCTCGTGCTTGCGTGTTGACTCCGTGTCAATCACGTAGACGTTATCAGGGCCAAATCTACGAGAAGCTACGTCAACCGGGAATATTTTCCTTATTCTACTTTTCTTTATTTAACTATAGTATCGGTTTTCCTTTGTTTTGGCTGGTATGGTTTATTCTAATTTGTTATTTTCCCTAACTAGTGGAAGTGCACGTGCGACACGCACGTGATATAAAAAATTAAAATATTAAAATAACCTAATTATAAAATATCAATAATTCTCATCATCCTACATGAAAAACCCTACACGACTAAAGCATGCCTTAGAAACAATGGTCCAATATCATAAGATGGAACAAAAGTGATGTTAAAAATTAGGGTTAATTGGTTCTGTGCCATTATGAATATCACGTTTTCGAAGAATGCCATTACTATTCAACTAACCGCGTCAGTGCCACTACAATTTTCCACTTGTTTGAAGAATACCATTATGTACGCAAAATACCGTATCGGGCCCACTTGCAGATGTATTGGACTGAAGAAAGAGAGAGAAATGTCATTTTGGCCCTCTTCTTCAATCTCGGTCTTCCTTCTTCCTCTCAACAGACTCAACACCTGCCGCCGTTCACCACAGCCACCCGTCGCTGCCCAAACAGCTCGCGGCGGAACTGCCCGCGGCAGCGCACACGTGAGGAGGAGCTCGCCCGCGGCAGAACTGGCCCACGACGGCGCACGCACGCGGAGCCGAGCTCGCCCGCGCGCGAGGCTGACCCTCTGGAGCACGTGGCCGCCCCATCCCCCCGGTGCGGCGTAAGGCGAGGCGAAGTGCGGGAACAGCCCCCGCCGGCTAAATCTGCGACCTCCGCTGCGCCACCTTCAAATCGTCGCCGCCCGGACCTTCCACACCTCGTGGGCTCCACCCTCAACCTCTCCTCGTTGCCATCAATGGCCCATACGGGCGGAAATCGAAGATCCCTGGCCGCCAGCCCGCCGCTGACTCGAGCTCGTTCGCCGTCGTGTAGGGCTCCCTCCGGCGTTGGTCCTGTGTCACCGCTCCTTGCCAAGTTGTTGTTGCTGGGTGTGCTCCGTGCCTCCCCCTTGGCCGTTTGCCCCCACGGCATCATGTAGATGAACGGAGGTTGAAGACAACCCTGACGTATGGGTCCCACACGTCAGTGAAACAAGAGAGAGGAAAGTAAGGGGTAATCTTGTCCATACGAAAATACAGAGCCCCCGATATGCTTGCAAGTGGGCCCGATACATTGTTTCGCGTACATAATGGCATCTTTCAAACAACTGTGAAATTGTAATGGCACTGACGCGATTTCTTGAATACTAATGGCATTCTTCAAAAATACGATATTTATAATGGTACATAACCAATTAACCCTAGAAATTAAGGGTGTGAAGCTCTAAAAAAGTTTATAATTTGAAAATGTTGTGAAGTAAAATAAATAACCTTAAAGAAATAAATTGATTAATCAACAAGACAGCTTCATAAAAGACAATGCCAACTAACTTATCCTCATCCCCATATCAACTATCATGAATTAGCATTCTTTATGGATAGAGGCTACCGTCACCAAGAACACACTGAAAAACTCTACATTTTCAATAGTTAAATCAAGATCCAATCTCAAAAAAGTTTTCTTTGAACGCACATGCTTTTGGCATCCACATCCTCGCTCCATCACTCTGTTGTGCCTCCCATTGCAAGGGGCGAATGCCGCCGCCCGCTACCGCTGGGCATGCTCCTCAGAGCAGCAGCACCAGACTTCGGTGGACTGGCCCCGCTGGGCATGTGCGGAAGGGGCACTGCACCAGGTCTACCGCTGGACCTGGCCGCATGCGCGAGACATGGTTGCCTGTCCCAGGGTGTCACAGGACAACATTTATTAATGGAGATCATTCTAGAAGGATGTTCAATTATATTAAGCTATGCTTACAATTCTATATACAACCTTCTTGAGCCTTCACCTCAATATTCGTGAGGCAGTCTACTCTCAGCAGCAAAGAGCTCAATATTATCCTTGGATAAAAAACAATTCATGAAACTATGCATCAACATCAAATAGAATTATAAGAAACCACAAAAGAATTGCAGTCACAACCCACGAGATGAATTCAAATAGAATTCTCACATTGAAGGAGCTGCTAGTCATACAACTTTTTTCTTGTGGCTTCCTACACATGTCTCCATTGCTGTCTTCTCCCTCCACTTGAGAACCTAATGCATAAGATCTAATATTGTTGGTAGTGTTGGAGCAAAAAATGTTCAAATTGAAGGAGTATCAATTTGGATATGTTAGGTTCAAGAAACAAGGTATTTAGTAAAATAGGAAGACACTTTGTTACATATTGACTGACTATTAGGATATTGACATGTAATAATTTGGTAAAAATGTCCATCTCCAGTCGGCTGACTATTAGAAACCAGCAGGGTGCCGCACCAATAACCCTAAAAATCTACATATATTTGAGAATAAAAAATATATAGACGCCACCTTGGCATAGAAACCAAATTCTTTTTCTGCCAGCTCCTATCCTAGCCTTTCAGCCGGCCATGCTACTAAAAAATATTCTCTTTATTTAACATTAAGGGCACGCTAACATCGCAGAGACAAGCAAATTTCAAAATACCAATGATATTGACCAGCACATATACAAGTACAAATCGAATATGAAGAAAAATGTTCACATGAAAGAATTTCATTGTTGGCCGCTAAAATTGTCAATATGGTTTTTTATTGCAGTTCTTTTTCTGAGCCATCTGAGAGTAAATAATCTTTCAACAAACTGATTTGCATCAACCAAAATAAATTTCCATTAGCTTCTAAATGGAATTAATTTTGTTTTATTGCAAAACAACATCAATCTGAGTGATGAAGTAAAGTTGCATATTTGTTATAGTAACCTGAAAGTATGCAAACATCAGTTTGTGATAACTCATGCTTCGACATGCATTTTATTGGGCTGATGAAGACACATAATATCTGAGCAGCAAACAAGAAATAAACATGTATGTATGCCTCATTGCCTCCTGAAAACATCGATTCCTTGCTTGAAGCAGTATGCCAAGTGATATTTTCATCTAAACAGAAAAAAAGCATGAGTAACCATAGATAGAACAACTTATGGATAGTTTTTTATCAGCTCATACGAAGCACTGAGTGTTGCAACGACATGGAATGGCAACATTGGGTCCAAGTCCAAAAGAGGATACTCACCCAGGAGAAATAAGTGTCTCAGTCTGATAATCTGAAGATGCATTGGATAGCCTTCCTACCAGTGATCAGTTCAACAAGCATCATGCCGAAGGAGAAGATGTCAGATCAGTCGCTAATTTTGCTTGGTTCATACATGCACTGGTTCATGCATCATCTGTTTAAAATGCACGGGGACAAATTCCTGGGTGTGGCGTGACAAAGACACTAAGAAATTTACCCAAAAGTTTCCATTACATGCGTGCTTGGCATGGCCACCCCTGAAATCTGCAACCTGTATAGAAGCAATTCACCCCACAACATGAAATGAGCAGGAAAGCATAATAATATCATTCTGTGTTATTTTTAACACTATAAACATAACAGTTGTAATCCACAAGGATGTTCGCCGCCTTGATGTTGCGATGGATAATTTTTGGATCACCTGACAGCAAATTAAAAAGGGTTGTTTTTCATCGGCGACAAAGCAGAAACCTCTCGGCGATGCCAGCCTTCACAGATCCGCCAGCGAACCTCCTTCCTCCGACGCGGCGCAGAGGATGGGGGCACCTCGTGCAGGTGGACCACCGCCGGTCGCCGTCGTCTAGGGCCGCGCTGCCGTCGGCAACATCGATCTCCACGAATACACAATACACAAAAAGTGAAAGCCTATCTATGCTTTTTATACCAAACGTGTGGATGCAGAAGGAAAGTATTAAGAAGGAAAGGAAAAACAAAGAATAATTGACGCATGATGGAATAAAGAAATTCAAACACACAAGGAAAAAAACAAGGAACAATTTACACATGATTAATACACGTGATTGATTAAGGAAATTCAAACATAGAAGGAAAGGAAAAAACATGGAATAACTTACGCATGATTGATTAAGGAAATTATTCAGACGCAAAAAGAAAGAAAAATGAGGAATAATTCACATGTGATTGATTAAGGAAATTCAAGCACAGAACGAAAGGAAAACAATGAATTTAAACGTGATTGATTAAGGAAATTCAAACGTGGAAGAAAAGAAAAAAAGAACAATTTACATGTGATTGATTAATGAAAGCAATTGAAAGGAAAGGTAGGAGGTTTGACGGGCGGGATTGGGAGGGAGGACGTGGGCGTATGTGGGAGTGCGTGGGAGGGCGGTCAACAACGACCAAATCAACCCTCCTCTTTGTTCGTCGTCATGACCTGAAAAGTGGACCACTCTATAAATATGCGGGTGGGCCTAAGGTGGGGCCGCTTCCGTCTCCATTCCGTAAAACATGAAACATACTTAAATAATAAGTGAAAAAGTCTACATAACCCCCTATTATGAGTAGATTTCTTAACCCCTGAAGGCCTGAACTACAAAACCAAATATCTTACACCTTAATCTTTGCAAAACCGTTCAAATGACCCCCTAGGGCGGTTTTGCATGGTGGTGTTGTGTAGCTGGCATGCTGACATGGACTGAGATGTTGATGTGGACGCACTGTCATGTGGGACCTACTTGTAAGTGTAATCGGCGTGTGCGTAAAGCAGATAAAGGATTTGTTGGAGTTGCTCTTAGAGTCCTAATCACCTCTTCAATCCATGTCAGCATGCTTGTGTGGCAAAACCACCATAGGAAACCACCCTAGGGGGTTATTTGAACGGTTTTGCAAGGATATATCCGATTTTATAGTTCAGGGGGTTAAGTAATCTACTTATGATAGGTGAGGGGGGTATGCAGACTTTTTCCTAATAATAAAACCGTAAAACTACATGTTTATAATAAAGCCGTAAAACATGAAACATGCTATATTTTTTAGAGGAAAACATTCTATATATTTTTTAATGAAAATATGCTATATTTTAGTTACCAATTAGTGGAAAAAAATCTGACCACTACCAAAGAAACCGAGATAACCAATTAAAAATCTGAGATTTTAAGAGAAAACTAATTATTTGCAATAGGTCACCTAAAGATGCTAGTATTAGGAAGAGATCAACTTTTGAATTTAGCCAAAAGCTATGTGCATAAGGAAATGATACCACGCAAAGGTAACTTTTAATAGATTCAAATGCACACACTGCAAATTTAAACGGAGCAAAAAAATTGTGATGGTTCATCAAGCTTTCTTGACAAACATACATTGTCACGTTGGAGTTCTTATGGTGTTTAAAGCAAGCTCAAAAAAAAGACAACTTAGACATCATGATCTTGGCATGGTTTTTTATATGCTGACCTATCTACTCGTGATCCACGACCTTGTGAGTTTTTTTATAACGACCTTGTGAGTTGGATGTCCACATGCTTGAACCAGAACATCATAAGGTACTCATAAATAAGAGGCTTCAAAAGTACTGAGTAATCATGATGGTCACAAAATTATTGATGACCAGGGATACATCAGAAGCACATAATGGTCATAAAAAGATGTTTTCAACTTGAAGAAACACATCATCTGAGCTAATTTCAATTACAATGCAAAATTACAATGCACTATGTGGATGTATTACGTGTGGTCCCTTGTGTTTCATACTCCTTGTCCCGCAGACAAAAGTAATTTAAAAAGAAATTCATTTAGCAAAAGTCTTATCAAATAGCTGGTCTTACAATGAAAAAAAAGAAACTACTCCTACAAATCACATATATCCGAAAGAACTTTGCATCTGTAATACCAGAGGAGACATTGCATAAGACTTGCCCTTGAAGGGTTAGCCGTCCTGACAATCTAAAGTGTCATCCTTTCATAACAATCATAATAAATGGAGAACAACTCTAAACTGGCATTGCCAAGGTGACGGACCTGTTGGCAACAAAAAGCAATTGTAAGCAACCTTACACGGACATATGCCATCGACTGTCAAGCCTAGCTACTTTGGCAGAGCATAATACTTCAACAATAATTATTCAAATATTTTTGCAACAAAGTAAATTTAACTTTAGTAATTAATTAACTTCACTGAGCAAGAAGGAATTGTAAGGGCAATTGCAACACCGGAAGGTTATTAGCAAAGTAAAATATGAAAGGAATTGTGAGGGCATTTCAATTGTCACACCAGAATGTTAACAAAGTAAAATATGAATGGAACTGAGATCTGGGCTCAAGAGTTTGATGTAAGCAAACACAGAACAGCACAAAAGGCATACCTGTAACACATGGGCACCTTGAGTAAGCAAAGCGATTGTTTTATGTGCAGAGAAAAACATACCATTCAAAGATCAAAGAAGGATTCCACTACAAAAAAATGTCATTTAGGAGAAAATGGAAAATACGAAGAAGTGCAACGATGTTTGTTAGCACAACAAAGATAAAGTCGCATACAATACATAATAATGAGCATTTAGGAGAAAATGGAAAACTACTGTAAAGATAAGGACATTTCCCTGTAGAGTGTATACGTAGAGGACTCTTAGCCAATCTCAGATAATTGTTGCCTGGTGCCTAACTGCCTGCTTAAGAAAATGAATCGGACTGGAAATGCATACTTCTTGCTTGAGGGTCATGATACATACACAGTAGGAAAAACAAGGATTGAAAAAAGCCAACGAAATCAAACAAATGGTCGTCATAGGCACGCAAAAATACACGACAAAGTAAACTGAGAGCAGAATATATGTCAAAACAGAAGCATGAGAGCAGAATATATGTCAAAACAGAAGCAGTAACTTTGCATCCTTTACTCCATTAGATAAAATGGAAGTATATATGTATTAGCTTACCTTCCGAGTAGCAGAGTTGATTAGCAATGGATTTGTCCTTCACAGTAATCTTGTTTGCTGATATGGTATACTTCTCACAGAAAAGAGAGTAAGCTTAGACATTACTATTGAGTTGCATGCACCAACCAGTTCAACCCAAGCTTAAGCTGATAGGGAAATGTGGCAAATTCACTTATACTCCAACACCCCCCCTCACGTGCAGGCTCCTCCAGACCGCATACATGGAATATTGGAGTGGGCTGTAATTAGTTTAATTAACGCGCCCGCCAGGATTTGGACTCGAGACCTCTGGTCTGATACCATATTGAGTTGCATGCACCAACCAGTTCAACCCAAAAGCTTAAGCTGATAGGGAAAGGTGGACAATTCACTTATACTCCAACAGTTACACAAGAGAGGATATATCTTCACCTAGCTATTTATCTGATATCAACAAATCTGGGACAATGTGTGAAACCAAACTGCAAATGACTGGTGCAAGGCAAAGAGATGGATTAACATGTAGCCATATCTCAATCCGCTAATTCATAAGGGGAAAACCAACAATCCAGGAAGGGGATGCAGTAACATGTCACCTCACAAAGCTAGTGGTCATTTGGAAGAGAAGACATTCTTAGCACATGTGTTTGGAGGTAATGTTCAATGCATTAGTCTTAAGAACATCAAAAAATTGTTTATTTGATGCAAGAGGATGCTTTCACAAACCTACAGGTTGCAGTAAAAAATCCTTAGCATGAAGTTGCCATTATGTAAATAAGTAAAAAACAAAACATTTCTTGTGGTTGTAATTTTCTACCAAAACACAAACTTTCAATTAATGTCGGTGCGGAAAGTAGTCCCGACACTAACTAGTAATGAGCGCTGAGATCTGCCTCTCGATGGTCGGTGCTAAGCAACAAGGGACACTTGATTTATCCTGGTTCCGGCCGAGGCCGTACGTCCAGTAGCGGTGTGCTCGGGGCACTGTATTGCTTGCACCGTGGTGCTCATAGAGGGGTGGCTACAAGCGAGGCGGGAGAGAAGGCGTGGCCTCCAAGTCCCAGAGGTTTGATTGAGGCGAGTGCCAATATCGTGGGGAAAGCGAAGAGCGTGTGAGTGACTGCTGTCCGTCGTCCCGTGTCTCCCCCGCGACTGAGGGGTTGACCCTCCTTTTATAGGCCAAGGAGGGAGCAGGTTACATGTATGCCGCACTATTTCTACACGTGTAGCGGTATGGCGAACAGTGCCATAGAGTTGATGGCCGTCCTGGCGAATCTTGCTCCAGTCGCAGCGTCGTGGCGCGTCCTGTGCCCGAACAGGAGCGACTTCGAGGGTAGAGGCGTAGTGGTTGACCGGAGCGGCTTCGAGCGGGCTCGAGGGGGCCGTTGACAGCGGCCCGTACGAGGTGCAGTGACAGGCGTGACGGCATCCCGTCCCCGCGTGCCCAATAGCGTTGGAGTAGTTGTAGCAGCGCGCGGCGTGGCGCGACAGTGGCAGGGATGGCTGCACGGGGTTGACAGCGACGGGGATGGTGCTGCCGCCGGCCTGGCATCATGATTTGACCCTGCGTAGTCACGAGAAAGGGGTTCGAGGGCGCCGTCGACGAGAGCCACGCGTGGCACAGCGGCCGTCGCGGCGACGTCTTGTACATGTACGTCCCAACAGCGTCGGGATGTCGCCACAGCACCCGGCGTGGTGCAGCAGTGGCGGGGATGGCCGCACAGGGCTGACAGCGACGGGGATGACCGATCCCGCCGGCCCGACGTCACGGTGTGGTCCTGCATAAGCACGTAGAAGATATTCGAGGGTGCCACCGGCCCCCCTTCGAGGGCGCGGCGTGTTAGCCGTACGGGGGCAGGCGGCACAGTGTCACGGGGTTGGCACTGGCCTTGTCGCATAGTGCCGAACAGTGGCGGGGATGGCCTCCCCCCGGGAGTTTGCGAAACAGCGCCGGGGCGTGATTCCCAGGCGCGTCAGAGTAGTGGCGCGGCTCTGTTGTGTCAGAGCATTAAATGCCCGTACGCGCGTGCGGGAGCAGGTGCGCGCGGGGACGCGGGAAAGGCGTGCGCGGGACCGCGGGTGCCCTCGAGCGGCGTGGGCCCTGCCCGAGGGGGTGCCCAGCCCTCGAGCGAGGCAGACCTCGTTCGAGGGGCGTGGTTGAGCCCTCGAGCGAGGTGGACCCTGCCCGAGGGGGCGTAAGGGCCTCGAGCGAGGCAGACCTCGCCCGAGGAAGCGTCTACCTCTCGAGCGAGGCGGACTTCACTCGAGGGGCGTTTGCTGCGTCGTCTTGGCGGGCCGCGGGGGCCACCAGGATCGTGGTGGTGTTGTGTATGCGTGTTAGGTGTGTAAGTCGATTTGCGTTTGCGTTTTTTGCAGGTTTTAAACGGGTTTTCCCCTGGTTATTTAGGGGACCCTTAGGGCTGTCCCCGACAGTAGCCCCCGAGCATCTGTGGGTGTTTCCGTTAGGATGCCGCAGATGCTGGAGTCTACTGATAGGACGTTCTTCCCTCCTGGTTGCAAATGCCTTTCCGTGGGGCCGCGTTAGCGGACCCGCGGGTCTAGCCCCCGAAGCCCTGCAGGAGCGTGAGTGCTCATGCACGGGTTTTTCGTGAGTTTTTACCAGTGTGCGGGGCATTTGTTTCAACCGGCATCGGCGATATTCCAGCCGGCCTCGGTCGCATGCGTGTGACTGGTAAATCCTGCGTTCGGTGCACCCCAGGAGGTGTAGCCGTGCGTCGAGCCCCCGAGCCTGGGCCCATTCAAGGCGATCGGGACGAGTTCTCTGTCTTGTTCTAAACGCGCCCTCGCCGTCCCTCCGCGGGACGGAGGGTGAGGTCTCCACAACCCCCATCGATTGGGTCGCGAATTGCGGATTCCTCGTTGAGCTGCTAGCTGGTGGTTCAAGTGGACGCCCATGCCCCGTTCAATAAGAGTAGGCTCGTGGTTCGGAGACTCGTCCATTAAAGCGCTTGCGTGGGTTTGCTAGGTGGGGCTCGGTCCTGTTCGCTAGGGACCGAGGGCGCGGAAGCTCTCCCTCGGTGGGATCCCCCCGACTAGCTGCCCTCGCTGGCTCTTGAACACGACATGTGGGGCGCCCTCGAGCCGGTAGGCTCGAGGAAGGGCTCGAATGCGCGTGCCCTCATCGTCCCTGACTCCGGTGATCTGGGGCACCTATTCGAACCCTTCGAGGGTCAGGTTTCGAACCCCTGATCAGTAGGGCCGTCACGGGGTGGCATCTAGGTGCCCCCCGTCCTTTCGCATCTGCAGGCTTCGAGGGTTCTCAGCTGTGCCGGCCCTCGAGCCGCTGATCAGTAATTTTTCGCGAATCGAGGGCACCTGTGGCGCCTGTTCGCGTTGAACGGATTTCGAGGCCACTGGTCGGTAGTCGCACCTTCGAGGGTCAGGTTTTTTGAGCGTGGGGCTCGGGCCGCTCGAGGGTCATCCTTACTGGGTAAGGGACAGGGCCATTAAATGCGCGCAATCACGGCCACAATCTCGCGCCGCGGGCGCGCCTTTTCAGGCGCTGCGGCCGCGCGCGTAGTGGGCGACGTGGGCGGCGGACGTGACCACCTGCCGCGGCTGTTCGGTTACCGCGCCGTAATGATAGCGCATGTGCAGGCGCGCGACTGCCTCGATCGTGGTGGGTCCCGCCCGTCAGCGACCGAAATTTTTACCTGCAGTTAATGCGCGCGCAGGGCGTGCGCTCCGGAGAGCACGTCCCCGTGGATCTATAAATCCAATGGAGGGAGGTGAGGCGGGGTTTTACCTCTCGCCCTTAGCGTTTGTCGCCCTCACCCCTTGCGCTTCCGCTCCCGAGTTGTACTCGCTTCCGCGCCGGCGCATCGCTCTTGCTCCACGCTTTTCGTCCCTTCGCCAACTCGCATGGCTCCTCCCCAGCCCGTCACCAATATCGACCCGCTGTCGTGGCCGCACTCAACGGCGACGCGGCTCTCCTTGAGCGAGCTGGTGACCGCCGGCCAGCTTGCGGCGAACGAGCGGGAGCCCAACCCGCTGTTCGGCTACGTCGTCAGTTTCATCCGCTTCCACGAGCGGGGATTCGCGGCGCCGGCGAGTCGCTTCATGCGAGCGCTGTGTTGCCACTACGACGTGGAGTTGCACAACTTCACGCCAAACGCGATTTCGCAAGCGGCGATGTTTGTCGGTGTGTGCGAGGGTTTCCTGGGGATCCCCGTCAACTGGGATCTCTGGGTGCACCTCTTCCGCGCGGAGTTGCACACGCTGACCACGCCAGAGACAAAGACCCGCCGCGCGGTGTGCGCCGACGGCATGACGATCGGGCTGCGGAATACGCGCAGGGAGCTCTACATCCCCTGCACGATGACTTCCAATAACTCGGTGTGGGAGCGGGGTGGTTCTACCTCCGCAACGATAGCGCCGGCCTCCCCTCCTACTCCGGCAAGTTCCTGAAGGACAAGGTCGATTCCTGGCACCACGGGGTGTCACCGCCTTCGCACCAGACGTGGCTGGACTCGCTCTTGGACGCGTTGAAGGACCTGGCGGACGGCGGCCTGACCACGGGGTGCGTCCTCGCGAACCTCCATCACCGGTGGATCGTCCCCTTGATGGAGAGGCCGCTTCGCATCTTCGAGATGCACGAGGACGCGGACCCCGTCGCATTGGCGCAATCACAGTTTGTGCCGGGCCTCTTCCCGCGGGAGTACGCGGCCACCCGGGCGCGACGCGCCATTGACCTCCGGACCGGCCGGAACGACGACGCGACGCTCTGGGCGTTCACCATGCTCCCCGTCGGCCCGTTGGTAAGTGGACTCCCGCTTCCCTTTGTCTCGCCGGTTCGCGAGGCGTTGTCGTGTCTTGAGATTTTGCCCGTTCCTTTGCAGATAAGGGCCGTAAACGCTGCGCGGTCCAACCCGCCCACACCCCGGTCCCGAGCGCACGCGCGCGCGCGCGCGGCGCGGCGGGAGCAGGAGCGGGCGGCTCGCAAGAGGGAGTGAAGCCTCCGGCGGCGAGAGCGCCGGGAACGAAGGAGCGAGGAGTTCCGGCTGCGCAAGCAGCAGGGCTCTCCTCGCCTGAGACCGAGGAGTACTCGTCGTCAGGCGAGGAAGAGGAGGAGGAGGGAAGCGATGGGGGTTGGGCTCCCCCCGAGAGGTGGCAGCACTCACCCCCTCACCCAGAGCCGGGGAGGCGGTGGAGGAGACGGTGCCTGGGGCGGGCGCGGGAGCGCCCGCCGCCAGGCAACTAGCAAGAGAGGCGACGAGTGCCGCGGAAGCGCCGCGCGCGCCGTGGAGACGGCCGGGGGCGCGGCGGCGGCCGCACCGGCGGCGGCAACGACGTCCGCCGAGCCCCCGAGGAAAAGGAAGAGGGGATTTTCCACCCTGAGGTGAGTGATCGCTTCCCCTCACTCGCGTTCTTAGACTGTACAGGGCCTAAATTTCTCGTTCTCGTGTTCGCAGGGTGGCGTCTGCAGTGCCCCCTCTTGCGCCGGCCAACGTGTTGAGGACGGACGCGGTCGTCCCCACCAGGCGGCACTCGTCGAGGGCATCGCGGGCGGCCGTGAGCACGACAACAGTGGCGACCAGTGGCTCGCGCGACGCGGCCCGGGCCTTCGGAGCCGCGACCGGCGGCGACGACCATGGAGCCACCGCCGGTGGCCGCGGAGGCGCAGCGGGCGGCGGCTATGGAGCCGCCGGCAGCCGCGACGGAGGTGGAGCCGCGGCCGGCCGGCGGCCGGCCGGCGCAGCCCGCGCCGCCGGCGGCCGGCGAGAGAGCCGCGCCCGCGGCGCTAATGACGGCGGCGACCACGGCCGTGGCGGTCGCCGTGCCGCCAACTTCGCCGTGCCCCGCCGCGGCCGCCGGCCCGAGAGCGGCAATGGTGGAGATCCCCGACGACGACGACGATGTCTCACCGCCGTGTTGGGACCAGTGGGCGAGCACACCCGTGTCGCCCCCGAGGCTTCGGCGGGGGGCTCTCGTGGCCCCGGGCGGCATTGGCGCGGCGCCGGGGGCGCCCGCAAACGGCGTCGGGCCCTCGTCGTTGCGCGTCGGACCCGCAGCATGCCTGGAGTAGGGGCAGGAGGGGGTCGACGCCCCGCCGCCCCACTTCATCGACGCTCAGGCGGAGCAGGGGCTCTGGGAGGAGCTCCGTGATCACAGCGCCTTGCTCAACCGGGCATTGAACGAGGCGCTGCGGATCCACAGCGGCCCCGCATGGCGTGTTTTCCAGGTTAGCTGAATTTTGTGGAGTTTCGCGATTTCTTCCCCTGTTTTCTCCCCGTTCGTGTCTTTTCTGACGCCCGCCCCTCTCGCTCTGCTTGCTGGTGGCAGGAGCTGGAGCGCCGAGCTCGGGAGCGATAAGGCTCCCTCGACCGCCTTGACGCCGACCTCCATTGGTACCGGGCGCAGTACGAGGCTCTGGACGCCCTCGTCGAGGCCCTCAGGTCACCTGACCGGTGGCTGGCGTACAGGGCTGAGGCCCTGCTGGACGCGCCCCCGGAGCAGGGTGCCCAGGTCCCGGAAGGCGCCTCTGCGGTCGAGAAGGTGCATACGGTGCTGGTGGATCGAGACGACGCACTGCGCCGGGCTCGCGAAGACCTGGAGAACGTGCGCTCCCTCGCATCGACATGGGAGGCGGAGGTCGCCACTGCCCGCGCCCAGCTCCAGCAAGGCCATGCGGCGCTCCAGGAGGCTGAGGGGCTGAAGACAGCCTTGGCGAACAAGGCCGCCACGCTCACCACGGCGGAGGAGCAGCTCCGGCAGGAGTGAGCCGCCCGCCAGGAGGCGGAACGCCAACCTGCGGCGGGAGCGAGCCGCGCTCGTCGAGGCCCGGGCCGCGCTCGAGCAGGAGCGGATGGCGCGCGAGGAAGCACTGGGCCAATGTAAAGCCCGCGTTTTTAGCTCCTAATAAACCACCTAATAAATCACGTGTGTTTTCAAAACTTTCTCGCTGAGCTCATTTAACCCCCTTTCGAAACCCCGGTCGATTCTTTTCCTCACGGCGCGCGTGCCGCGAATCCCGCCGCACCTCCCCGCGCTCGGGCCGTCGCCCGTCTCGTCGCCCCAAAGACCGCGGTCGGCCACCACGCCGGGAATCCCGCGCACGCCGCGGTCCCGCTGGCCGGTCCGCCTCGCCATCACCGCCGTCCCGTAATTGACGCCGGTATCCGAGAAACCCAGAAAAATCCGCAAAACCGCTTCTCCTAATTTTTCTAGAAATTCTCCTAATTTTCTAAATCCCTTTTCTATTTTTCTTCCCTTATTTTCCTTTTTTCTATTTTCCTTTTTCTTTTCCCTTTTCTCCTTTTTCTTTTCCCTTTTCTCCTTTTTCTTTTTCCCTTCATTTTTCCCCCACCGATCTTCTTCCTTCGGCCTCCAGGCCGAGGCCCCCCCACGCGCGACCCCAGGGGGGGCGCGACCTCCCCCCCCGCGCGGCGCCCCCCTCCGCTCCGCCGAGCCGGCCGCGGCCTCGCAGGCGCGGCACGCCAAGGCCCGCCCCGTAGCTCGCCAGGCCGCATCGCCCCCTCCCCTCCATTGCTCTGACATATGAAGACCAGGCAGCGAGTTGTCACCTCCAAACCGGCCACCATTACTCCCCAACGGTCTCCCCTCCATGGCCACAACAGCTCTGCACGACGGGTCAACTCACACAGCAGCCAATCGACTGAGAATCCCGCTGGCCGGAGTCCACGCCGGGATTTTTCCCGAACCTCCATTGCCGGCCATTGGAGCTTCGTGAAGCTCAAAATATCCTCGCCAAACCGACCTTCCCGCGCCTATAAAAGGGCCGGACCGGCTCCCCACCTCGCCACGCACCACCCCAACCAAGCCTCCCTGCCTCCCAAGCCCCCAAGCACCGCCACCACCGACCACCATGACCGGCCGCCGTCCGCCGCCGTCGATCCGCCTTTCCAGAGCACCCCAGCCCGAGGTAAGGAGCGGAATCGGTTGCCCTCGACCTCCTCTTCGTTTCGCCCTACTTCCCGCCGTCGCCGTGCACCAGGTCGCCGGCGCCCCTCCCCCCTTCCACGGTGGGCCTCCCTGTCTCCTGCGTTCTGTGTCGTGAGGGAGGGAGGAAGAAGATTGTTGTTTTGCCCATACCCCCTGCCCTTTTCCCACTTATCCAAAACCGAAACCCCCCTCTATTCCCTCACTCTTTTCTTTCAAAACAGACCCTATGCTTTAAATTAAACCACAAAAACAACCCTGTCCCTTTACAATTATGCCCCTGGACTATTTAGTAACACCCCCGCTAGGTTTAAATATTATAATTAGGTCCTTTTCTTTTATAATAAAATACTAACAGGCCCCTAATTAACCCTAAACACCTCATTTAACCCGTCATTTCATGCGCGATTTTAATCCAAATTGTGCCCAAACTTCCTCACACCCGTACCGGGTATGCCGCCACCCATCCGTCACCCAAAACCCCTACATAATATTTATTTCCCTATTTTATTTAATTACCTTCCTCGAGCTCAGCCGGAAAAATTGTGTGTGCTTATATTGATTGCATGCTTGCCTGTGTGTGCGCTATAGCAGATGAAGTAAATGAAGGAAGGTACCCCGAGCCGGAGTTTGGAGCTGACTACTGCGAGCAGGAGCCCGAGATCCCGAACGCCGAGCCGGAACTCCCCGAAGACTTCGAAGACGGCAAGTTCAATCTCATCCTTTGATGCATGCTTTGGTCGTAGTTTTATAAATACACCCCTATACCCGTTTTATAAATTGCATATTGTTTTACTGCAAAAACATGGTAGGATAGCCATCCTTGATTGCTATGATTGAACCTTGTTTTGGCCTAAATGAGTGCTTTAAAAATGTGTGAGTGCTTTCAAAATGTGTGAGTGCTTTAAAAATGGAAATGGGATATTTTTGGAAAATGAGTAAAGAACTGGGTAGACGGGATGGACGTGTGTGTCAGGAGTATGGGTGAGCTCGTACCTGTGTGGTTGAGCGTGTTGGGAGTTGTCCATCTTGTCAATTAAGGACCGGGTTGCGTGACATCTCACCTGACCCAAATCATCGTACAACCACTCGACCGTTGTATGTGGCAACGCTTAGCATAAACCCCACTAGTTAATCTACTTGCCATCTGGTGTGCGGGTGAGCGGCGGGAGACCAAGGAGTAGGGGTACCCTCTGTGTGAGGTACGCCCTGGTTATGTGGGATAACCCCTTGGTTGCTTCCGTGATGGCTCGTAGGGTTAGCTAAGGTGGGTAATGGCTTTGATAGGATCCGCGCCGACACTAAGGTGTTCGTGTGGCGGTACCCTACTTGTGGGTAAAGATGTACAACCTCTACAGAGTGTCAAACCTATTCGAATAGCCGTGTCCACGGTATTGGACGAGTCACGGTGTGGTCACAAAAACTAGTGTTTGGTTTGGGATGTTTTCTGGTGTGAGTTGCTTTCCGGGTGAAATGTGTGGCTGTGTGCCTGGGCTACTGCGGACGGGGAGTCCGGTAGTTCCACAGTGGTTTTCTCAAAACAGTTGAGTGACTTTGGTTATGAAATTTGGTTTGCAAAAACCTTTTCGAAAATGAACCCCTGCATGAGTAAATGAGTTTGCAAATAAACCTTAACCTGTTCCTTGTTAAATATATCATGTGCATGATCTACTTATAAGCCCCTCCGAGGGTGGGGTTGGATTTGCTGAGTACGTATGTGCTCACCCTTGTTTTACTAACTATTTTTCAGAGGAGGATCCTGATTACATTCCCGAAGACGTCGAGTAGGTCGCTGCCCTACACCCAACCGTGCCTGTGTACCCAGGGCCTCCACAGAGAGCTTCCATGGTGTGGTACTCTGATGAGGCTTTGGAAGCCTTTGCTATCGTAGTGTGGTCGTTAGCGTTTGTGTTGTTCCTTGTAGCGTTGGCACTTCCGTGCCCTCTGTGTCGCCGTGATGTAAAAGACTGATCCACCTGTTGTAATAAATGTGTTACCAGCCTCCTCGGACTGGTATTTGTGTCACATTTAGTCACCTCGGATGAGGGGACACTTCAGCCAACTCCAGCAGGAGCGCGCCGCGCTCGAGGAGGTGCGGGCCACGCTCCAGAAGCAGGAGGAGGAGGTGACGCGCCTCAACGGGGAGCTGGTGCAGGTCAGCATCTCGCACGAGGACCAACACTAGTCCCTCGAGGAGCAGGAGGCCTCGTACCTCAAGCTGCAGCGCAAGGCTGAGGAGACGCGTCGGTCCCTCGAGGCGGAGAAGAAGCAGGTTGAAGGTGAGTTTGTTTCCTTTCGGTTTTCGTTCGTCGATTCGTTCTTTTGGGATCCGCTCCCAACTTCATCTCTTTCTTGTTCGTGGCTTCCAGGCCTGCGGACCGCGCTGGGGCACGCGACCACCCGGGTCGAGACGCTGCAGACGGCCTATAACTCCTCTCAATAGGAGTTGGAAGAGCTGCGGGCCGCCGCCCTCGAGACCTTCCAGGAGGTCGAGGAGGGCGAAGCGCAAGCCGGGAGCTCGCTGGCAAGCCGCTTGCATGCTCTTGGTGGGCATGTCTCGAGGCGGATGCGCCACACTCTTCACCTGGGCGTCAAGAAGGCCCTCGGCATGGTGAAGTGTCACTACGTGGTGAACCTCGAGGCCGTGGCGTTGGGCTACGTTGTCCCGGAGGGCGTTGAGGACGAAGTGGCGATGGAGCGCGCGGACGCGCTCGCCGCTGCTGCTGCTGAGACGCTCGCCGAAGACTTCGAGGACTTCCTGTTCCCCGACGCTCCTGACGGCCAGCGAGCCCCAAGCCTGAGACCACTGGGCGCTGGGCCCTTTTTTGGTTTAAGTGTTAGAATCTGGGCCGTGTGACCGTGTAAATAGACAAGTAACCTTTTAAGATGTTTAAGCACTTGTAAATTTAAGTGGTGTTTCTTGTTTCGCTCGTCGAGCTGTTCTGTTTTTCCTTTGCTTGGGTGAATTCGGGTTGGGGAGGTTCGATTTCACGAGTAGTCCGCTGGGCCGGAGGCGAGAGAGAAGGGCCATATCCTCGCGGAGGCGTAGGCTATCTCTGGCTTGCGCGTCCTTTCCTCTTGGCCACTCGCACCCCGCCTGAACTCACTCGAGGCCAAGGTCGAATTGTACTTAGCGTGCTTGCAATTTTTTTGCAAAAAAATGGGACCATTTTTTTGGGGGGGGGGGGGGGGGGGGTGATGCCCCCCGCAGGAGCCCCCGAGGGTGACTTGGTTTGCTGGGGAAAGCCGAGTTGCCCTTTAACTTTTATTGACTCGTTGGTTTTTTACATCTAGGCTGCCAACTGGGGTGTTGGGCATGTAATTTACAACAAAAAACTTGGAAATCATCGCTAAGGGTAGAAGCGACGTAGCTCCTGGATGTTCCAAGCGTTGGTGCGTTCCTCGCCGTCCTGGTTGGCCAGCTTGTACGTGACGGGCTTGAGCACCTTCACCACGACGTAGGGTTCCTCCCACGGGGACGATAGCTTATGGCGGCCTCGATTGTCTTGGCGTAGCCTTAGGACGAGGTCCCCCTCGCTGAAGTCTCGTCGCCGCACCTCCGGGCTTGGTAGCGTCTTAGGGCCTGCTGGTGCCTTGCGGAGTGCATCAGGGCCACGGTGCGAGCCTCATCCAATTGGTCCAGCGAGTCCTCGCGGGCTCGCTGGTTGGCGTCTTCGTTGTAGCCCCGAACTCTGGGCGACCCATACTCCAAGTCCGTGGGGAGGATGGCCTCCGCGCCATGGACCAGGAAGAACGGGGTGAACCCAAGGGCCCTGCTTGGGGTGGTCCTAAGACTCCACACAACCGCCGGTAGCTCTTGGAGCCATTTCCGACCAGACTTATTCAGCCGGTCGAAAATCCTGGGCTTGAGACCTCGTAGAATCATGCCGTTAGCGCGTTCCACCTGACCGTTGGTCTGTGGGTGCGCTACGGCTGCCAGTCCACGCGGATGTGAAACTTATCGTAGAATTCCAGGAACTTTCTACCCATGAATTGGGACCCGTTGTCGGTGATGATGGAGTTGGGCACTCCGAAGCGGTAGACGATGTCAGTGAAGAACGTCACCGCCTGCTCTGCCCTGAGATTCGTGATAGGGCGTACCTCCACCCATTTGGAGAACTTGTCGATAGCGACCAAAAGGTGGGTGTAGCCCACGGGCGCCTTTCGTAGGGGCCCGACGATATCCAGTCCCCATACGGTGAAAGGCCATGTGACGAGGATGGTCTGTAGGACGTGCGTGGGGAGATTGGATTTGCGGGCGTAGAATGGGCACCCTTCGCAGGTGCGCACGATCTCGCTGGCGTTGGCGACCGCGGTGGGCCAGTAGAAGCCCTGGCGGAACGTGTTGCCTACGAGGGTGCGGGGTGCTGCGTGGTGGCCGCACACGCCCGCATGTATATCCCGGAGGAGCTCGCGCCCCTGGGGGATGGGCACGCAACGCTACAGGACGCCGGAGGCGGCGCGCTTGTACAGCTCGCCGTCGACGATAGTAAATGACTTGGCCATCCTGGCGATGCGCCTGGCCTCGGACCGGTCCGAGGGGAGTTCCCCTCGATCCATCCAGGCAATATACATGTTGTGCCAGTCTGCCCTGCTGGGGGCTGGTTCGACGTCCATGGCCTCGGCCTCGTCAGTGCTGTACCCCTCGAGCAGGGAGAGCATGTACGCCTCATTCGAGGGGTCCTCGTACATGGGCTCCGCGCCTGTTGGACTCGAGGGAGCCCCCGAGGGTTCCTCGCGGCTCGAGGGGCAAGGCTCGAGGTTGACGGACGGCTGGGTGACGTCTCGCGCAAAGTCGTTCGGGGGGATGGTGACCCGCCCCGACGCAATCATGGCGAGCTCATCCGCCTCCTCGTTGTACCGGTGAGGTACGTGGTTGAGCTCTATCCCGTAGAACTTGTCCTCGAGGGCGCGCACAACTTTGCAGTATGCCTCCATCTTATCGTCGTGACAGCTCGCATTCTTCACGACCTGGTTGATCACAAGCTGCGAGTCCTCCCGCACGTCGAGGCGCTTGATGCCAGTTTCAATGGCGATTTTGAGGCCACAAAGGAGGGCCTCGTACTCAGCCATATTGTTTGACGCGGGGAAGTGGAGACGCACGACGTATCTCAGGTGCTCCCCGAGGGGCGAGACGAAGAGCAGGCCCGTGCCCGTGCCTGTCTTCATTACCGACCCGTCGAAGTACAGAGTCCAGCACTCGGCCTGGATCTGCGGCGGCGGCAACTGCGTGTCCGTCCACTCGGCGACAAAATCCGCCAAGATTTGGGACTTAATGGCCTTGCGTGGCGCGTAGGCGAGTGTCTCGCCCATCAGCTCCACTGACCACTTGGCAATCCTGCCCGCTGCATCCGGGTTCCGGATGATTTCTCCTAACGGGAAGGAGGAAACCACCGTGACCGGATGAGCCTTGAAGTAGTGGCGGAGTTTGCGCCGCGCGAGGACCACTGCGTAAAGCAGCTTCTGGACTTGTGGGTAGCGTGCCTTGGTCTCAGACAAGACTTCGCTGATGTAGTACACCGGCCGCTGGACGGGCAGGGCGTGCCCCTCCTCCGTGCGCTCTACTACGATAACGGCGCTGACCACCTAGGTGGTCGCGGCTACGTAGAGGTACAGATGTTCGCTGTCCTGAGGCGGTGTGAGGATTGGGGCGTGGGCAAGGGTCGCTTTCAGCTTGTCAAGCGCCTCCTGGGCCTCGACGGTCCAGGAGAACCGCTCGTGCTTCTTCAACAGCCGGTAGAGGGGTAGGCCTTTCTCGCCGAGCCGCGAGATAAAGCGGCTCAAAGCGGCAAGGCACCCCAACACCTTTTGGACCCCCTTGAGGTCCCGAATCGGACCCATTCGTTCGAGGGCTGCAACCTTTTCGGGGTTGGCCTCGATGCCTCGCTGGGAGACGATGTATCCTAGCAAGCATGCCTCGCGGCACGCCGAAGACACATTTTTCGGGGTTCAGTTTTACCCCGTTGGCCCGTAGGCAGCCGAACGCGATGTTGAGGTCACTAACTAGGTCGTCTTCCTTCCTGGTTTTTACGACTATATCATCCACGTATGCCTCAACGGTTCGCCCGTTGTGATCTTCGAAGACGTGCTGCATACATCGTTGATATGTTGCGCCCGCGTTTTGGAGACCGAACGGCATCGTCACATAACAGAACATCCCGAACGGCGTGATGAATGAAGTCGCGAGCTGGTCGGAGTCTTTCATCTTTATTTGGTGGTACCCGGAATAGGCATCAAGGAAACACAAAAGTTCGCACCCGGCGGTCGAGTCAACGATTTGATCGATACGCGGCAAAGGAAAAGGAACTTTAGGACATGCTTTATTAAGACTAGTGTAGTCTACACACATCCGCCACTTCCCATTCTTTTTCTTCACTAATTCAGGATTAGCTAGCCATGTGGGGTGGAACACTTCCTTGATGAACCCAGCCTCGAGGAGCTTTCGCAGCTCTTCTCCGATCGCCCGGCGCCGCTCTTCGTCGAAGCGACACAGCCGTTGCTGCACGGCGCGGGAGTGAGGTAGGATGTCAAGGGAGTGCTCGGCGACCTCCCTCGGAATGCCTGGCATATCCGAGGGGCTCCACACGAAGATGTTGGCGTTGGCACGGAGAAAGTCGACAAGCACCACTTCCTATTTCGGGTCGAGGGTGGAACTAACCCTTAACGCCTTGCCCTCGGGGGCAGTAGGGTCGATGGGCCCCCCTTGGTCTGCTCGGCGGCCTCGAAGCCGCCGGTGTGCTTGGTGGCGGAGTCGAGGTCCTCGTTGACCAGCTTCTCCAGGTTGGCCACGAGCGCTTCATCTAGCGCCAGTGCCTCGGCGTGCTCCACGCACTCGACGTCGCAATCGAACGCGTGCTCGATGGATGAGCCCACAGTGATGACACCGTTGGGCCTCGGCATCTTCATCTTGAGGTAGGTGTAGTTGGGGACCGCCATGAACTTGGCGTAGCACGGCCGCCCAAGTATGGCGTGATACACACCCCTGAACCCCACCACCTCGAAGGTGAGCGTCTCCTTGCGACAGTTGTCCGGCGTGCCGAACCAGACTGACAGGTCGATCTGCCCGAGGGGCTGGACGCGCTTGCCTGGTGCGACGCCATGGAACGGCGTCATGCTGGGTCGCAGCTGGTCCAACCCGATCCCCAGCAGGCGCAGCGTGTGCGCGTAGAGGATGTTGAGGCTACTGCCTCCGTCCATCAGGGCCTTCGAGAACCGCGCGTTCCCGATGACCGGGTCGACCACGAGTGGGTACTGACCCGGGTTGGGTATGCGGTTCGGGTGATCCTCGCGGCTGAACATGATGGCGTCCTCCAACCAATCGAGGAAGGAGGGAGGCGCCCTTTCTGCGGCGAGGACCTCATGTCGCTCCCGCTTGCGTTGGCGGCTGGACATGTCGACGGTCGGCCCCCCGAAGATGAGGAAGACATTTTCCACGGCGGGGAAGCCACCGGTGTCGCCGTCACCCCCATCCTTCTTGGCCTCGTCGTCCTTTGCGGCGGCGCGACCATAGAACCGCTTGAGCATGTCGCACTGCTCGAGGGTGTGGTTGACCGGCGTCTTGTGGTAGGGACATGGCTTTTTCAGCATGTCGTCGAAAACCCAAGGGCCTCGAGGGGCCGGTCTAGGGCCCCGTCGAGCTGGGTCGACAGCAAGAGCTTCGTCGCCATCGTCGTCGCGCCCCTGCTCGCGTGCCTCGCGGCGCAGCTTCTTTCCCTTCTTGCCCCGCTTGTTCTTCTGGTGGGGCTCCTTGGACTTGCTGCCTTCCGCAGGCGTGTCGTCCACGCGTTTGCCCTTCTTGCTGTCGAAGATCGCCCCCACTACTTCTTCGCCCGAGGCAAAGCCGGTGGCGATGTCGAACAGCTCGTTCGAATCGGCCGGCGGGCTACGGCCAAGCTCGCGCACAAGGTCCCAGCACGTGGTGCCCTCGAGGAAGGCGTGCACGATCTCAGACTGAGCCACGCTCGGGAGCTCCGTACAACGCTTGGAGAAGCGCCGTATGAAGTCCCGGAGTGACTCGCCGGGCTTCTGGGTGCAATCGCGCAGGTCCCAGGAGTTCCCAGGGTGCACGTATGTGCCCTGCAAGTTTCCCACGAATGTGCGGACCAGATCGTCCCAGTTGTGGATCCGGGCCGGCCGAGCAGTGCTCGAGCCACGTCCGCGCCGAGTCGGTGAGGTGCAGGGGGAGGTTACGGATGATAACCTCGTCGGTCATGGCCCCACCCAGCTGACACGCCAGGCGGTAGTCGTTGAGCCACACACGGGGGTCCGTCTCCCCGTTGTACTTGACTATCGACGTGGGCTGACGGAAGCGCTGGGGGAAGCTTGCCGTGTGGATTTCCCGTCTGAACACACGGGTCCCCGGTGGCTCCGGCGTCGGCGAGCGGTCCTCCCGGCTGTCGTAGCGCCCACCCCGTCGAGGGTGGTAGCCCGCCGTTGCGCGCGTCTCATCGTTGCCCGTCCGCCGGGACATTGATGACGCTGCCGCATCGCCATTTTGGGCTTGCCCGCGCGTGTCGAGGAGCCGCTCTTTGGCCGACGTGCGCCCCCGGTTGGCGGGACGCTCCGCTGCGCCACCCGTGTGCACCGAGGGCTCGGGACCCTGCGCGCCCTTGTCGTCCCGCGCACTCCCCTACTGGCGGATGCGAGACGCCGAACTTTCGGCCTGTTGGACGGCCGCTTGTTGGATAAGCGTCTGCGCCTCACGGTGCAGGTTCCGCACCTCGGGCGTCGAGGTGGCGGGCATGGCCTGCAGCAGTGTTGCGGCAGCAATGAACTTCTGGCTCGCTCGTGGGGGCGTGCTGGGATCGTCGACGTTGAAGTCGGCGTTGATGCGGTCACGGGCCTGTCAGCCCAACTCGCGTGCGCGTTCGCCGCGCGCGGAGGCTTCTCCGGCGATGGACGCTCGAAGCAGCCGCACCGCACGGTACTCCTCCGCGAGCTTGGCTTCAAGCTCGAGCGCTTGGGCCAACTGCGCATTGACGTCGGCCCCCCTCGGTGGTGAGGGGGGAGGGGCGCTTGGCCCCGCAGCCAGGTGTGGTCCAGTTCCCAAGCCTGGGGGATCCTCTCCGTCGCCGGCTTCTGCCGCGTTAGCGGCGTTCGCATGGTTGCTGGTGATCACCACGCACCACTCCCGCGTGGGGTCGTAGCTCCCGGCGCTGAAATCGTCGGAGTAGCTGAACCAGTAGTCCGTGGCTTCAAGGAACCGCCGGAACATCATCGGGTCGGGCACACCGGAGAAATCCCACTCAGCGTATCCGTGCGAAGTGGCAGGTGGCAGCTCGTCGGCGGAGCCTTGGGATGACTCGTCGCCGGCGAAGGCACTGGGATCCCTGGTGGCCAGGACGTGGCGGCCAGGGCAGGCCCTGCGCACTGCTGCGTTGGTTTTGGCGGAGGCGACGTACGCTGTCGTGGCGCCGCGCGGCCGGATAGGGAAGCGCGGTCCCGAGACCGAGCGCTCCCCGCTCGGTGCGGGGCCGTCGCCCGCCGGAGGGCTCGTCGCGCCGTGAGGCAACGCGCGCCGCCGTGCCGCGCTCCGCCCGCGCCCGTCGCGAGTGCTAGCCGAGCATCGGCGGTGCCGACGCGTCGAGGGGCCCGCAGCATCCGTGCTGGCGGGTGTCAGCGTCGCGGTGACTTGTGCGGCGGCGACCGGGACGGACCCGGCTTGACGCCGTGCACGAAGTTCCTCACGGTTGGTGAGGCGCATGAGGTAGCCGTTCCCCGTAGCCTAAAAGTTCAGGCTCCCGAACCGGATTTCGAGTCCGGCCGGGAGGGGGTCCGAGCTGCCCATGGAGTACCTCTGGTCGCGATACTCGGTGCGAATCACCATCGAGAGGGCTGGTGACGACCCGATCTTCAGCACGATCCCCTACCTGGCGCGCCAACTGTCGGTGCGGAAAGTAGTCCCGACACTAACTAGTAATGAGCGCTGAGATCTGCCTCTCCATGGTCACTGCTAAGCAACTAGGGACACTTGATTTATCCTGGTTACGACCGAGGCCGTACATCCAGCAGCGGTGTGCTCGGGGCACTGTATTGCTTGCACCGTGGTGCTCGTAGAGGGGTGGCTACAAGCGAGGCGGGACAGGAGGCGTGGCCTCCAAGTCCTAGAGGTTTGATTGAGGCGAGTGCCAATATCGTGGGGAAAGCGAAGAGCGTGTGAGTGACTGTTGTCCGTCATCCCGTGTCTCCCCCGCGGCTGAGGGGCTGCCCCTCCTTTTATAGGCCAAGGAGGGAGCAGGTTACATGTATGTCGCACTATTTCTACACGTCTAGCGGTATGGCGAACAGTGCCATAGAGTTGATGGCCGTCCTGGCGAATCTTGCTCCGGGCCGCGAGCGCCGTGGCGCGTCCTGTGCCCGAACAGGAGCGGCTTCGAGGGTAGAGGCGTAGTGGTTGACCGGAGCGGCTTCGAGCGGGCTCGAGGGGGCCGTTGACAGCGGCCCGTACGAGGTGCAGTGGCAGGCGTGACGGCATCCCGTTCCCGCGTGCTCAATAATGTTGGAGTAGTTGTAGCAGTGCGCGGCGTGGCGCGGCAGTGGCAGGGATGGCCGCACGGGGTTGACAGCGACGGGGATGGTGCTGTTGCCGGCCTGGCATCATGGTTTGACCCTGCGTAGTCATGAGAAAGGGGTTTGAGGGCGCCGTCGACGAGAGCCACGCGTGGCACAGCGGCCGTCGCGGTGACATCTTGTCCCCGTACGTCCCAACAGCCCCGAGATGTCGCCAGAGTGCCCGGCGTGGTGCAGCAGTGGTGGGGATGGCTGCACAGGGCTGACAGCGACGGGGATGACCGATCCCGCCGGCCCGACGTCACGGTGTGGTCCTGCATAAGCACGTAGAAGATATTCAAGGGTGCCACCTGTTGACGCAAAACGTGCACCTAGCGCCAAGCACACAGCAAGCCGAACAAGATGGCTTCACACGTGCAAAGAATCACAAGACGTGCCAGTCAATTTTCCCTGAAAATTAACAAAAGACAAAGTAGTTAGATACTAAAGCTTGGAACTTGCCGGGTGGTACCAGACAGTTCCATATTTACGGCTAGGAAGCAAGATGGGATGACACATAGCTATAGAAAGCTATCTGCCAATAAACTGAAACCATTCGGGAGCTTTCAACAGGAAAAGTAACATAGCCGAATGGATGACGCAAGCATGACGGCGATCGTTCTTTGTTTGGAGCAAAGATGTACGCGCGCAGGATCACGACCGATCCCCATGGTGATTAACATTAAATAAATAAATAAATAAAGTAAAATGCGAGCATAAACATGTAATAAACAAGCATGCATAGATCCGAAGCACTAGTCTACCGCATGTCTAGGTACTTTAAAGACCCGTCGGGTACGATGCCAAACAAATCTATCCACCGCATGATACAACTTGCATGAAAATCATACCACTTTCCACAAATAGATCTATCCACCGCATGATACAATCTAAATCTGGAAAGCTAAAAGCATACATTATTTAAAGCATGAATTACGCACGTGTTCTACTCGTGGAGAAACATAACCGAATACGGCTGAATGTACCGATTCGTGGTCCATGAAGAAGGAACGAACATTACCAAGTGAAATAAATCTATCAGATTGATTTGAAATCTAATCCACCGGATGACTAGCTCCAAAGCAATCCAAAAACCTGCATCTACCGCATGATACTCAGTTCTTTCAAAATTTATTCCAACGTTAGCAAGCTTGAACCCGCAACACGTGACAACCTAGATCGATTCGGTTTCGGCTATCGGAAAGCACAAGATCCACGTGTTAAAGCACTAATTCTACTCGCATAAGGATCACAAGAGGGATAAAGCCGATCCAAACCCATCTAGATTGGGCAAAAGATGTTACATGAATTTAAACATAAAGTAAAAGCTCAAAGCAACACGGGGTAACTTGATGAATCTATTGGATCTTGCCAAAATCCAATAGAGCCGATAACTAGCTTCAAGCTAGATCTTAGCCTGCCGCATGGCTCATGACCTAACAAGAAACCCTCTTGAACCAAGCTTGAATCTACCGCATGACACGAAGCATGGTAACAAGACTACTTGCATCGCATCTAAATCCACCGCATGATACTAGATATGATACAAGGTTGCCGTACTCACGGAGGTCGACGGATCGATGAACCCTCTCGAAGAACTCGACGACACGACAAATGGACTCTAGGGTTTGGCGTAAGGCCGGTTTGTATTGAGAATGATCGTATCTGTTACATACATTCAGGGCTCATATTTATACCCTGCCAAGCACAACCTCGAATGGATTTGTTGCCTAACTTATCTCTAAGCTTGATCGCTTATCCATCCATTTGTCCTTACTGCTTGAGCCACGTCACCGTCTAAACCCGCAACATCAGCTCAACTGTTCCCTTGCCGAACGGAAGCAGATAGCCGACCGCAGATCTTTCTGCCGAATACATCTGAGAAAAACCTTCCTTCCACCGAACGGACTCCTCATCGGGCCGGACCTACAAGTCAGACTCCTTACCAAATTTTGGTGTTAACACATGCCCCTTCAATTGCGGGATAAAAGTGATTTTGTTCCGGAATTGACTCCAGCCACAAACATTTTCAAATCGAATCTGTCAACACCTGTTCTTCTCTCTTCGCAATCCGTCGGAATCCTCATCTAGATCCAAACCCTAGATCCTCTTGTTCCAAGCTTAAATCCCCCAATGGCGGCTCAAAACCAAGCTGCTCAGGTAAATTCTCCTCCCGTAAGCTTCATTCGGCATTTAGGTTTTCAATTTTACCTGAGATTTCGTTTCCGCTTTCCTTCAGGACCTTCCACTGAGCTTTTGATTCACACCGAGGCCAATTCAAGATCCTACTACCTTGGTCCCGTGGGAAACTCTGATCCTCGAGATTTCATCGCGGCTGAATCTCGAAGGATCCCTTTCAAAGCGGCTCTGTCCCCACCTACTCAGTGGCAGGATGCTTTCAAGAACTGGCCCTTGCCTCATATCGCAGGCTGGAAAATTGGTACCAGAGGATTCTTGCGGATAAGAGTGCCAGGACCCAGAACTGGGATACCCTTCGCATTACTCAGTGCCTGGAGTTATCTTTGGCCGAGACCCCCAAGAATGAAGACCTCCTGATAGCAGCCTGCCATTTTTGGTCGAACGGTATCAACGCCTTCCTCTTTGGCCACGGCCCGATGTCACCAACTCTGGCCGATGTGTATATGATCACCGGCCTTGACATTACAGGATCCGTTCAACCCTGGGATTTCAGAAGTTCCTCACGACAAACAGGGGTGAAACCAGGGAGCGGATACAAGAGCTATATCTTGAACCATATGAAGGACGACACCCTCAGTGAAATTTAATACAGGGCGTTCCTGAACATGTGGCTATGCAGGTTCATCTTCTGTGGTAAAGCCAATGAGCCTACCCTGAATCACATTGCAATGGCTTCTCAACTGGTCAGTGGCAACCGCCTCCCCCTTGGGAAATTCCTCCTAGGCAAAGGTGTACCATATGCCGCATCAAACCGTCACCCGATGTACACCGGCCGCAGGATAGCATGTGTCAACGGTCCTTGGTGGTTTGTTCAAATGTGGCTGCAGCTACACATGCATCAGATCGTTGGTGTTGATTTGAACACCCGACTCTTCCCTTCATCCAATCATCCTGAAGGGGAACCCCAAGCTACCAGAGGATGCCAGACTTACGGAGAAGCCGCCTTCAACCGTTCTTATTCGACAGGATATCGACCAGCCTTTTCGAGCTATTCTTCAAAGGTTTCCAAAATCCTCTCTCGGCTTCCTTATTTGGATAATGACAATTTGATTTTCCCTTGTGAATTCTCTTTTGAAACCGAACGCCAAGATGGGAGATTCCCCGGGAGATCTTCAATATCATAATCCGCCCATGCATTCCCGCCACCGAATTCAATGGAGGAAGGCTGACCTATAGTACTTATGAATATTATCAGCCCAATGTAATGGCTCGGCAACTTGGATGTGGCCAGATGCCCCCAAGACTGTTTCTGCATGAATTCCTCAAGCCCAGAGAGGAAATTAAAGAACTCATGCACAGTAGCAGAGTCTTCCGTTATGTGTGCAGTCCCACTGTCTACACCTCGCCTTTTGTACCCACAACAATAGCTCATTCCACCTTCAACTCCTGGTGGCAAGAATTCCATGATCATATCTTCAGTGAGCCTGTACACTCATTCTGCGTAGAGTTGATGCCTGATTTTCAGCCAACTTCAAAGGTAACATGATTAAACCATTGAATCAAACATTTCCTCTTTCAATCATGACTCTGACCTTACTTCTTTTACCCACAGGACACAGTGCCTGCCCCTCGAGCCAAGAATATCACCTACAATGCCGTAGGCCCGATCTCAGCACTGGGATTCAGGTCCCCAACCCTGGCTCAGCTAATGGCTAGGTTTGCCACAACAGACCCAAGCCTGTCCAGCCTTGCTGCTGATAGGAGGCAAGGTTTGTCTCTAATTGCTCCTCCAAATGCCAAGAGGAGGAGAACTATCAAGAAAGTCCTTGTTGAGGTAAAAATCTTTTCCTTTCTTGATCACAAGATTACTCTGTTTCTGATAAATCATATCTTGTGCATTTTCAGACCAGAGCTCAACAATCTTCAGTTCCAGAACCTGCCAATGCCCCACCCACTGGTATGACCTTTACTGTCCTCTTCTTGAGGATGAACACTGGCATTTATCTTTTAATTTGGCACTTGCAGGAGAAACAATAGAAGAACAACTCGTGGACGTCCCAGTGTCTCAACAAACAAGTCCACCCAGGGTTGAGTTACCTGTCCCAGTGGAGATCTCATCTTCATCAGGGACTCAATCACCCTCTGTAGAAGCAATGAATTCTCCAGAGATGAGTCTCCCAACCCAACCAGAATCAGCAAGTCCTCCAAGGGTCCAATCACCTGCTGGTCATGCAGAGACATTAACCCCAGTAGAGGTGAACCCATCTCCTCTTCAGCTAGAAGCCCTTGAGTTGCCAGCAACTGCATCAGCGCCTTCTCACTCAGAAGCTTCAGCTCTACCTGGAACACCTCCTACGCCTGTGGTTGCTCCTGAACAAAGTCCTGCCCCAGCTCAAGAAATCAGACATGACGTAATCATTTGCACTTAACTCTGCTCCCTTTACTTTCAGCACTCCTGACTCGGCAATACTGCTTTCTCAAGATCAGGCCCCATCATCATCAAGTCTATCAATGGGGAACAATCCAGTTGCCGAGGTGATGGAAGGAGTGCATCAAACCCTGTCAGAGGAAGTGCTAGAAAAGCTCAGGGAGATCTTTGCCTGGCTAGAAAGAGATGCACGAGATCAGTTCAAGGATCTCGATCACTTTGAAGAAATGCTCGAATCTATTAGCCAAGAACTCCCCGAGGACATCAGCGCCTCACTTGCATCTATCTCTAGCCTGGAAATGCACTACGTGCCCATAAGGCAAGCTTTAAGGAAGGTGCGCTCCCGCCCGGCTGTTGAAAAGAAGAGGGCCAGTGCTGAACAGGCCATGAAAGGGGCACAATCTCAGACCGAGAGCCATAAAGATACATTGGCCAATCTGCAAGCCTCTTGTGATTCAAAAATTGCCAGGAAAGCTGCTCTGGAGGCAGAACTGAGAAACCTATCAGCTGAGATAGAGACCGATAACAAGAAAATAGCCGAGCTCCCTGGATTGATAGAGAAGACCCAAGAAGAAGCAAAATCGGCTATAGCCAAGGTGAAACAATGCGATGCAGAACTCACCACCTTGTCTAATGCCCAGAAAGATTGCTAGGAGCGATTGGACAATTTTCGCCAAGCAACATCAAATGTCCGTAATGTAATTGCGAAATACTTGAACATTTAGGTGTTTCAATTGATGTATAACCGAATTGGTCGCTCTTGCAATATATGTCTTTGCAATTTTATTTCCTTTTTCTTCTGCACAACCTTAAATGTAATGCTGAACGACCCATTCGGCAAAGAAATACCACTACCTGAATGGCACTTTGACTCCTTTCAGCCGAGCCAGTCAAATGAATATGACTCAGCCTAGAACTCCAAGCGACCCATTGGCGGACTGGTCAAGGAAACCTTTCCACCTTCCGATTTTCCTGGGATATGTGCCACGATTCAGAGCCACGACTTGAGGCCACGATCTGTCTTGCCAGGCCTATAAATGAAACCGTAGGTGCCCCTAGCTCTCCACCAGGCCTTCAGCTCTCGAATCTTTGCCAATCTCAACTCTTTTTCTTTCCCAAACAGTGCACATCCCAGAGCAACATGGTGCGCCGCCTCAACCGACGTCGCGCCTCTGATGAGGCGGAGGGGAGCAGCGCCAATGCGCGCCGGAGGCAATGATCGTCGATTCCTCTTCTTTGATTCATCTTTGATCTTCTTTTTGTTTTGACGATCATCCCCTTTTTTAGGTTGATCCAAAGGGAATCCATCTCCGCGCCGCCGCCGGCCCCTTCCGACGACTCCTCGAGTCCGACGCGCCACTCCCCGTGCCCTACGGGGAACTCGACGCTCTCCGCTTCAAGGCGGAACTGGAGACGGCCCGGCCGCGAGCCGGGAGGACGTCTCCAAAAAGGCGGGCATAGCCGAGTTGGAGTGGGAGGACCAGCGCAAGCAGCTGCTGGAGACCATCGACGGTACAGCTCTGAAATCGATCCTTGATCCAATCCGGCCTTTGATGCTAATCTCCTTCCTTCTTGCACCTTGCAGCCCGCGATGCCGAGCTCAACCAGCTGAAGATGCTGGTGGGGCAGCTGGCCGGCAAGGTGAACGCCCGCGGTGACACGCTGGCGGAGCGCCTTGCCGTGGTGGAGCACCGCATTGATGAGGTGGCCACCCATGGCGTTCGCTTGGGCACCACCCTGGGCCTGGCTGCCATGGCGACGCACACGGACGTCGACTACTCCACCAGGCCGCGCGGCTTCCGGGGCGGCGCGCCGGAAGACATCGAGGAGATTGAGCTCATCTTGGAGCGCCTCGATGGCCACGGCGACGCCATTGCCGAAATCACTCATCCCCAATCTGTGCTGAACAGGCTTTTTGACTAGATTGTATTAGGGATGTTTGAATATCGGCAATAAATAAAGAACTTTTGAATTCTGTGCTTGCACTGCGATGATTTTCTTCATGTTTGCATCCGTGAATCTTGTTTTTTCTTAAACGTATCCGGGAACTGTCTTGAGCCGAACACGCGAGAACAGGTGCCCCTTGGCGCACAATCCACGGAAGATCCCTGAATCGGCAATCCGCAAGTACTGTTCAGGTGAAAACCCTTCTCATTTGGGGAGAAAACCCTGCCGCTTGGTATTCCAACAGTGTACGCTGGCCAGTCATCACTCCCAATGCACCCCTTCGGTCAATAAAATAGCCTGCTGGGACGCCCTGCAAATCCACTCGCACACTCATCCATCACTTCTCATCTCCTCCCCCGTCTCCAGAGGAAAAAACCCCAAGGCCATGGACAAAGGCAAGCAGCCTCAGGAGAGCAGCGCCCCAAAGAAACGCACGATTCGAAGGTGAGTTTCCCTTGATTTGCCCCTTGTTTCCCATATGATCTTGCGTTTTACCTCTTCTCTTCCTCTTCTTCTTTCAGCCTTGATTTACTTCCTGAAGAAATCATCGGGACCGAAGACGTGCCTGAGTACATCTCCTCCGATTCCTCCCTCGAAGCAGAGGAGGCTACGCCTGAACAGAGGACCAGCCATCAACTGCGCCGCCGCGTTCGGCACCTGGAGCACGGTCTCAGGGACATCACCGCTCGTTGCCAAGCCGAACGCGAGCGTCGCATGGCTCTGGAGGCACTAGTGGGGGGTAAATGTTTCTAACTTCTTCTTGACCTCGCGCCCGCACTTGGATTTCTTGCCCCTAACATTCGTTCCTCTGTTTCAGATGTCTCTGACAGGTACAACAACCTGAAAGGTTGGGACAGCTTGGTGGAGGCCGCAAATCATGGTCACCCCCGCGCATTCCAAGTTGCCGTCACGGTAGTCCTAGAGCAACTGAAGAGGGAGCAGCCGAAGAAGCAAAGAAAAGATTGAATCATACTTTCGCTTCTTCCTCCACGCCTTCTGCTTCCCACCTCCTCGTACTCTAGATCACCAGGGTTGTTGGATGTAAACCTGCAAGAGGCAGTTGTAAAGTAGTTTGGTGCTAAGGGCAATGCATCTAGGCACTGGCCATTTCTCCTGTTTGTGTATTTTGTTCTGAAGGTGGCCTCGCTCTTCAGCGTCGGCTATTTCTCGTGTCAGATGCTTGTAATCCCACTGCTGGTGATCATCGGTCGATTTCAATACTAGGATAATATTTCTTCAAATATCTCCCATTTATTGCAGCGGAAAACTCCTCTCCTAGTAAAGTTTTCAATATGTATGCATTACCAGGGACACATCTGACCACGCAAAAGGGTCCTTCCCAGTTAGGACACCATTTGCCGAATTCGCTATATTTAGTCCCAATCGGCAATAGCGCTTTCCAAACCAAATCACCTTCTGCAAATTGCCTGACTTTTACTTTCTTGTTATAGTACTTGGCAACCCGCAGTTTGTTCTTCTCAATGTTTTCCAGGGCCCTAAGACGGATCATGTGTAAATCCTCTAGCTCGTCCATCATTAGGCCACTGTAATCCTTGGAGCTCAAATCTTTCTGTAACACAACCCTCCTTGAATCTGATTGCATCTCCCAAGGTAGAACCGCATGGTGTCCATAAACCAATTCGTAAGGAGAGGTCTTTGTAGCTCCATGAGGGGCCATTCGGTAAGCCCACAGTGCCTCACTGAGTACCGAATGCCACCTTCTTGGCTTCTGGTCGATCTTCTTTTGTATCAGCTTGATCATGATCTTATTAGAAGCCTCTGCTTGACCATTAGCTTGGGCATAATAGGGATAAGAGTTAAACAATTTGATTCCCATGCTTTCGGCAAATTCTCTGAACTCCAGGGACACGAATTGAGCCCCTTGATCAGTTGTGATGGTCCGAGGGATTCCAAATCAATAGATGATGTGCTCCTTGACAAATTCAACCATGTTTTCTGACATCACCTTCTTCAGTGGGATCGCCTCAACCCATTTAGTAAAATAGTCCGTAGCCAAAAGCACAAACTTATGCCCCTTGCTAGATGGTGGATTAATCTGGCCAATCAAGTCTATACCCCAGCCCCTGAATGGCCATGGCTTGATGATGGGATTCAATGCTGATGCAGGGACCCTTTGAATATTTCCAAACCTTTGGCAATCCTGACATCCTTTGTAATACTTAAAGCAATCCTCTAATATCGTTGGCCAAAAGCACCCAGCTTGCCTGACAACCCATTTCATGCGGTAGGCCGATTGGTGTGCTTCGCATATCCCATCATGTACTTCACTCATCATCTTCTTCGCTTCTTCTGGACCCAGGCATCGTAACAACACCCCATCTAATGATTTGTAAAACAAATTGTCATCCAGAAGAACGAATTTTATGGCCTTGTACCTGAGCTTCCTAGAGACCTTTCGGGATGGATCCTTTAAATAGTCGACGATCTGTTTTCTCCAATCATTCTCCGTAAGATCCGTCCCTAGTGCACACACATCTGCAGCAAACGCTTCTTGGTTCTCTTTGTAACCCGAGGCGCTCTGAGCGAACCTGTTTGCTCTTTCGTTATGTTCCCTAGGAATATGCTGTAGAGTTACCAACGGAAAGCTCTTCAAGATTTCCCTGCATTCTTCGTAGTAACTCCTCAGTGCTTCACTTTTGCATTCGTATTGGCCGTTCAATTGCTTGATCACCAGCTCTGAATCTCCATAAACCTCAACTGAAACGGCCCCGGCTTCTCTCAAGTATTGAAGCCCTCGAAGTAATGCTTCGTATTCGACTCGATTATTTGTGACAAGGGGGTACGTATAGGGATGGCAAATTCAAACATCTCACCTCTAGGCGAAATCAGTAGGATCCCTACTCCCCCACCTTTACCACACGATGATCCATCAAAAAATAAGGCCCACGGAGTAATTTCAAGCAAATCAATTGACAGATCGCGATGTTCAGTTATAAAATCGGCAATGATCTGACCTTTAATAGCTTTTGCCAATTCGAACTTTAACTCAAATTCTGATAAAGCCAAGATCCATTTGCCAATCCTGCCATTCAAAATTGGCATAGATAGCATATGTTTTATTACATCAAACTTGGAGTATACAGTGCATTCGGCATTCAACAAGTAGTGCCGAAACTTTGTACACGAGTAGTAAACGCACAGGCACAGCCTCTCTGTAGCCGAATACCTGGTCTCAGGATCAAGTAGTTTTCGACTAAGATATGCTACTACCCGCTACTTTCCTTCGAACTCTTGAATAAGGGCCGATCCAATGGTTTGGGTATCGGCCGCCACGTACAACTTAAAAGGCTTATCCAGCTGAGGAGGGACCAGCACTGGTGGCTCCTTCATGTATTGCTTGATTTCATCGAAAGCCTTTTGTTGTTCGTCGCCCCAGGTGAACTTCTGATCTTTCTTTAGCTTCAACAACGGAGAGAATGGCAAAACTTTCTGCGACAAATTTGAAATGAACCTCCTCACGAAATTAATTTTGCCGAGCAGTGATTGTAACTCCTTGAGATTAGTTGGAGGAACAACTTCATCAATGGCCTTCATGCTCTTCTTGCCAACTTCAATTCCCCCTTCGTGGACCAAAAATCCCAAGAACTCTCCAGCTGATACCCCAAAAGCGCACTTGTTTGCATTCATCTTTAAACCATGATTTCGGGTGCACTCCAAGGTCCTCTTCACATCTTCCAAATGTGTGTCATGACTTAGGGACTTGATTACCACATCATCAATGTAAATTTCCACAATTTTGCCGATCAACTCGTGAAAAATGTAATTCATGGCCCGCTGATAAGTTGCACCGGCATTTTTTAACCCAAATGTCATGACTATCCATTCAAACAGGCCTATATGACCAGGACATCTGAAGGCCGTTTTCGATATATCCTCTATTGCCATGAATATTTGGTTGTATCCCGCATTACCGTCCATGAAACTGATCACTTTGTGTGTCCGGCGCGTCAATCAACAAATCGGCAATAGGCATGGGGTAACCGTCCATCGGAGTAGCTCTGTTCAGGTCCCTGAAATCTATGCAGACCCTCATCTTTCCATTCTTCTTGTAAACAGGGACAATGTTAGAAATCCACTCCGCATATCTGCATGGCCGAACGAAGTTTGCATCAAGTAATCTTTCAACTTCTTTCTTCACATCAGCCAATACCTCATCCTTGTAGATTTTCCGGGGTGGTTGCTTGTATGGTTTGAAACTAGATTTGATTGGCAACCGATGCTCAACGATGGAACGATCCAAATCCGGGCATCTCCGAATAATCCCGAGGCGAAGCAATCTTTATATTCCTTGAGCAACTTGATTAATTCCTTCCCCGAAGTCCGGTTGCAAGTTTGCGCCGATGAACGTCGGCCTTGGCTTATCACCGCTTCCAATGTCAACTTCTTCCAATTTATCGGCCCGACATAAATCCTCGCCCCAACTTGCCATCAGTGCCATCGACGGGGTTCTCCATTAAAAATTACTATAAGAGCCGATCGCTTGAATCGGTCGTTGATCGCCGCTGACAGGTTCAACAGGACCTTCTCCCCAGTCTTTCCCTGAGAAACAGTCAATGCCTTGATACTCCCGCAAAAGTTGGTTCCATGTTTGCAACACTCACGGAGTCATCTGCTTGGACAACCTCAATATCATCATCCACCCACTGGATGAGCTGCTGATGCATGGTGGATGGGACGCAGCAATTGGCATGAATCCAGTCCCGTCCAAGCAGTAGGCTGTAGGCTCCTTTACCTTCGATAACAAAGAAGGTCGTGAGCAGTGTCTTGGACCCGATCATCAGATCCACGTGAGCGCATCCCTTGGTGTCTGAAGGATTCCCAGCGAAATCATTCAGTATTATGCTTGTAGGCGTCAGATCGCTAGGGCCCATGCCAAGTTTCCTGAAGGTGGTGTACGGCATTACGTTGACTGCCGCTCCACCGTCGACAAACATCTTGGTCAATGGCTTGCCATTGACATATCCCCTCAAGTACAGCGGCCTCATGTGTTGATTTTTGGCCGGTTTGTCGAAGACAGCTTGCTTGGCTAGCACCAGCTGCGCCATCATCCCCTCGATTTGCTCATCAGCCAGGGACGCCTCCTCCTGCACAACCTGGTTAGCAGGGGCCATGAATTCGTTCAGCAGAAAATATACCATGCATGTTGGAGCCGAACGCTTTGACCCTTCAGGCTGATCCTTTGGACGCCACACCTGCTTCGTTTGGATCCCAGTCTGCCTCAGTTCACGGTTCCTCAAGCGTTGAACCCGTCTCTTATGACTTTTCCTTAGGCCGGGTGGGCACCATTGCCCCTTTTGCCAGATGTACTCGTCCTCGTCCTCCTCTTGATCAGCCCACCTTGAATCAGCTTGCCTTTTCCTGGGGTGATCAATGATTTCAATTTTTTGGCGCCGATCCCCGTTAGGATGGATCCTTCCAATTCTCTCATGGACGGATCGGCGATTGCGCCTCCTCCCGCTCGTACTCAACATACCCGTCACCGCACTCGGGCGCGTTCCTCGCCGTGGGCAGTTTCAAACCCTCGTTCCAACAGTGCCTGAAGAACGCACATCCCCAGTGCGCGCACTCCTGCTCGCGCGTGTATTGCTCCAGGTCCCTTCTGTGTGCCTCTTCTTTAGCTTTGCGCCTCTCCTCCTCGTATCTTCGCTTCTGGTAACACTCTTTTTCCAACTGGCGCTGCCACTTGTTGAGGAGGATACGCGTGGTCACCCTGGGCTTGGCTTTGGATGACTCCCCAATTTCAATGTGACTCTTGAGAATGCGGGGGGCTTCACCATGCACCTGCTCCAAAGTTACCTGACGCTCCGGGTCCACGGTTTCGTCCTGCCTAGCCCTGGCTGAGGTCAAGACTTTGACCTTGACCTTCTCCTCAGCAGTCACCATGCTAACGGACAAGCCCACCATGTTCTGAGGGAAGGGGTGGCCATCCAGCTTCATCTTGTTGTCAAATTTGAGGTGCCCTTCCTGGATGACTTTCTGGATCCTCATCCTGAAGACCCGGCAGTCGTTGATGGAGTGCGAGCTCCTGTCGTGAAAGCCGCAGTAACGCTTCTCCTTTACCCCATCGGGCCGAAGCATGGAATGCCCTTCAGGCAATCTGATTCGGCCTTCCTTCACTAGGAGCTCAAACAGCTTGTCAGCCTTCGTGATGTCGAAATCGTAGGTACCTTTGGTCTGTTTGACCCAGCGCTGATTCATCGTTAATGGCTCTTTTCCCCACATAATTTCAGCTGCGGCCACGTCCAGTTCATCATCAGAATCTTCTATCAGGTCGGCCTTGTCCAAGAACTGGTTGTAGATGTCCGCCACGTCATGCTGCTTGCCAAACCTGGCATCCTTCTTGAAGCCATACGCTTGGTTGCTCATTAATGACAGCTTTTGAGACAGCTGGCCCAGGTTTTCAAACTCCATACCAAACAGTTTCTCTCGCACGGCCGGCAGCATCCCGGCAACGACCATGTCGGCCAACTGGTCATCCGGCAAGTTGAGCGAAAAGCACATGCCCTTAACTTCCCTAAATCTCCTGAGAAATTCCAATGGCGTCTCGCTGTGCCTCTGCTTCAGGGTGGCAAGGTTGATCAGCTTCTTCTCTGAGCTGCCACTAAAATAGTGGGCGTGGAATTTCCGTTCCAGGTCCTTCCATCTACTAACTGACTCAGGGGGCAAGGACGAGAACCACTGGAATGCTGGGCCCGTCAGTGACGCGGGGAAGTATCTGACCCTGAACGCTTCCTCAGCTGAACATTCTCCGAGCTGCATCAGGTAACGTGCAATGTGCTCCACCGTGCTTGTGTCGTCTTGCCCGGAAAATTTCGTGAATTCCTTCGGAGGTTTCACCCTTGGCGGAAGGAGCACATTGAAGTACCACTCTGGGAACGGCGGCTTGTAGGCAGGTCCCTGCATTTTTGGTTTGAGGCCGAACTGATTTTGCATCAACTCGGCCATCTTCCGCGCCAGGGCGTCGTCCTCCTGTGTGCCTGCAGCCGATGCGTAACCTGGATGCGGGAAAGCGTCGATGGCTCCGTAGTTTCCCACCTCGTGGTAGCCTCCGCCGTATAGGTTCCTCTGTAGCCAGTTGCTTGCCGGAGCAATCCTGTGGCCGGAGGCGAGCGGGGCCTCAGGCGAGCCGAACGCTATTTCCCCGTACGTGGGCTGGTACGGGTTCGGGCCGTTGCACGGAGTTGACCCGTGCCGCCCGCGGTGGTGGCCGGATTGGTTGTCCTCCCCGAGGCCCGTAGTGGGGGCCGAACCGGGCCGACCCCCGCCGCCTTGCGGAGGAGGCCGGAAAGCTTGACTCCCGCCGCTCCGAGGAGGAAGCCGGACCGGCCGGCTCCGTAATGGTGGTTGAGAGCTTGACTCGCCCAATTCCACGGTGCCCGCTTGGATGGGTGCCTTGCTGAATGCCTGCTCCATGCCTGGGCCAAAGACAGCCACCATCATTTGCTGGAACGCACCAAGGAAAGCTTTGTGGTGCTTGCTCAAAACGTGATCCGCAGAATCCCGGAACGCTTGCAGGCATTCCTCTCTCTCTTGCTGGGTCGTGGCGTCGCTTTCCCCTGGCAACAATACCCTGGGCATGTCATTCTTCAGGTATGGGACGCCACTTCTGTTCTTCTGGAAGGACAGCAGACACTTCTGCTGGAATTGGTCCACGGCGTCCTGGAGCTGCTGCCGTTGTTCAGGAGAGAGGTCTTCAATGTTGACATCCATGATATCCGCGATTTCAGGCATCTTGATCTTTTCGGCTGTGTCCCACTGGGCGTGCCAAAAAGTGTGTTGACGCAAAACGTGCACCTAGCGCCAAGCACACAGCAAGCCGAACAAGCTGGCTTCACACGTGCAAAGAATCACAAGACGTGCCAGTCAATTTTCCCTGAAAATTAACAAAAGACAAAGTAGTTAGATACTAAAGCTTGGAACTTGCCGGGTGGTACCATACAGTTCCATATTTACGGCTAGGAAGCCAGATGGGATGACACATAGCTATAGAAAGCTATCTGCCAATAAACTGAAACCATTCGGGAGCTTTCAACAGGAAAAGTAACATAGCCGAATGGATGACGCAAGCATGACGGCGATAGGTCTTTGTTTGGAGCAAAGATGTACGCGCGCAGGATCACGACCGATCCCCATGGTGATTAACATTAAATAAATAAATAAAGTAAAACGCGAGCATAAACATGTAATAAACAAGCATGCATAGATCCGAAGCACTAGTCTACCGCATGTCTAGGTACTTTAAAGACCCGTCGGGTACGATGCCAAACAAATCTATCCACCGCATGATACAACTTGCATTAAAATCGTACCACTTTCCACAAATAGATCTATCCACCGCATGATACAATCTAAATATGGAAAGCTAAAAGCATACGTTATTTAAAGCATGAATTACGCACGTGTTCTACTCGTGAAGAAACATAACCGAATACGGCTGAACAGCCGATTCGGGGTCCATGAAGAAGGAACAAACATTACCAAGTGAATAGATCTATCAGATTGATTTGAAATCTAATCCACCGGATGACTAGCTCCAAAGCAACCCAAAAACCTGCATCTACCGCATGATACCCGGCTCTTTCAAGATTTATACCAATGTTGGCAAGCTTGAACCCGCAACACGTAACAACCTAGATCGATTCGGTTTCGGCTATCGGAAAGCACAAGATCCACGTGTTAAAGCACAAATTCTACTCGCAAGGATCACAAGAGGGATAAAGCCGATCCAAACCCATCTAGATTGGGCAAAAGATGTTACATGAATTTAAACATAAAGTAAAAACTCAAAGCAACACGGGGTAACTTGATGAATCTATTGGATCTTGCCAAAATCCAATAGAGCCGATAACTAGCTTCAAGCTAGATCTTAGCCTACCGCATGGCTCATGACCTAACAAGAAACCCTCTTGAACCAAGCTTGAATCTACCGCATGACACGAAGCATGGTAACAAGACTACTTGCATCAGATCTAAATCCACCGCATGATACTAGATATGATACAAGGTTGCCGGTACTCACGGAGGTCGACGGATCGATGAACCCTCTCGAAGAACTCGACGACACGACAAATGGACTCTAGGGTTTGGCGTAAGGCCGGTTTGTATGGAGAATGATCGTATCTATTACATACATTCAGGGCTCATATTTATACCCTGCCAAGCACAACCTCGAATGGATTTGTTGCCTAACTTATCTCTAAGCTTGATCGCTTATCCATCCATTCGTCCTTGCTGCTTGAGCCACGTCACCGTCTAAACCCTCAACATCAGCTCAACTGTTCCCTTGCCGAACGGAAGCAGATAGCCGACCGCAGATCTTTCTGCCGAATACATCTGAGAAAAACCTTCCTTCCACCGAACGGACTCCTCATCGGGCCGGACCCACAAGTCAGACTCCTTACCAAATTTTGGTGTTAACACCACCGCCCCCCTTCGAGGGCGCGGCGTGTTAGCCATACGGGGGTAGGCGGCACAGTGTCACGGGGCTGACACTGGCCTTGTCGCACAATGCCGAACAGTGGCAGGGATGGCCTCCCCCCGGGAGTTGGCGAAACAGTGCCGGGGCGTGATTCCCAGGCGCGTCAGAGTAGTGGCACGACTCTGTTGTGTCAGAGCATTAAATGTCCGTACGCGCGTGCAGGAGCAGGTGCACGCGGGGACACAGGAAAGGTGTGCGCAGGTGCCCTCGAGCGGAGCAGGCCCTGCCCGAGGGGGTGCCCAGCCCTCGAGCGAGGCGGACCCCGCCCGAGGGGGCGTAAGGGCCTCGAGCGAGGCGGACCTCGCCCGAGGAAGCGTCTACCTCTCGAGCGAGGCGGACTTCACTCGAGGGGCGTCTGCTGCGTCGTCTTGGCGGGCCGCGGGGCCACCAGGATCGTGGTGGTGTTGTGTATGCGTGTTAGGTGTGTAAGTCGATTTGCGTTTGCGTTTTTTTGCAGGTTTTAAACGGGTTTTCCCCTGGTTATTTAGGGGACCCTTAGGGCTGTCCCCGACAATTAATAATCAACTTGCATTTATAGAGCTGATTGTAGTGTTCCACAGATTAATAAGGTGCTGAAATTTAATTGTTCTCTTATTAAGTAAACATCTGATAAAAACCCTTTTGATGTGAAATTTAATGTACAAAAGAGAGAAACACGATACACCCTATATTAGGCATTAAAATATCTAATCAAACAGAGAATATAAACTAAAACCAAGCCAAATTCAAGATAACCACCACTCTTTTAGGTAGGTTGTACTCTACGAGACCACATTATCTCAAATCAACCACACTTGAGAGTATAAATCCAATTCTAACTATTTTTTTAAACCTGTTACAAAACTACCTCTCCATTTTCCACTCAAATGCAATTGCTCTAACAAGACATTATTAAAGGGCACGAGATTCTCAACAGAGTTTGGCGGTATCCTATAGGAACAGATCCAGGATCTGTCGTCCTGAACGAGAAATCCTAATTATAAGCACGATACAAGCACACTAAAAAAGCAAAAACTATTCCTAGTAGAATTGACCTTTAAAACACCATTGGATGAAATAGCTCTACCGCTCGATGGCCTAGCCATTGCCGGATCTGTGCTGCTGCCACTAAGATTTGGAAGAGTGATAGTTGTGTTTGTTTTTTCAGAACCTGAATTGGCACACACAGATAAATAATTAGATTGCAACCTCCCTACCATCAAAGCCACGTTGAGAGGACCATATGTAGAGAAGTGTTAAATAAGCTATGTAAGACATAAATTCATATGTTAATTTAGTAGGAAAAAACTGTAACCAGTGAACAAAACTGACCTGATATTGGACATATATAACACTTCCACTTCATGAGGCTATTTGAAATGCACTTATTTAGATTTCCAAACACATTAGAAGTAATCAAAACACAGTTATATTAAATTATCAATAATATAGTTAGCAAGACAATCAGATACCAGGAGTCAAGCACATTGTTAAGAACTGCAGATAGAGTCTTGTGTTCACTATCACGCCCCTGAACCCCACCACCTCGAAGGTGAGCGTCTCCTTGCGACAGTTGTCCGGCATGCCGAACCAGACTGACAGGTCGATCTGCCCAAGGGGCTGGACGCGCTTGTCCGGCGCGACGCCATGGAACGGCGTCATGCTGGGCCGCAGCTGGTCCAACCCGATCCCCAGCAGGCGCAGCGTGTGCGCGTAGAGGATGTTGAGGCTACTGCCTCCGTCCATCAGGACCTTCGAGAATCGCGCGTTCCCGATGACCGGGTCGACCACGAGTGGGTACTGACCCGGGTTGGGGATGCGGTTCGGGTGATCCTCGCGGCTGAACGTGATGGCGTCCTCCGACCAATCGAGGAAGGAGGGAGGCGCCCTTTCTGCGGCGAGGACCTTGTGTCGCTCCCGCTTACGTTGGCGGCTGGACATGTCGACGGTCGGCCCCCGAAGATGAGGAAGACATTTTCCACGGCGGGGAAGCCACCGACGTCACCGTCACCCCCATCCTTCTTGGCTTCGTCATCCTTTGCGGCGGCGCGGGCATAGAACCACTTGAGCATGTCGCACTGCTCGAGGGTGTGGTTGACTGGCGTCTTGTGGTAGGGACATGGCTTTTTCAGCATGTCGTCGAAAACCCCAGGGCCTCGAGGGGCCGGTCTAGGGCCCCGTCGAGCTGGGTCGACAGCAAGAGCTTCGTCGCCATCGTCGTCGCGCCCCTGCTCGCGTGCCTCGCGGCGCGGCTTCTTTCCCTTCTTGCCCCGCTTGTTCTTCTGGTGGGGCTCCTTGGACTTGCTGCCTTCCGCAGGTGCGTCGTCCACGCGTTTGCCCTTCTTGCTATCGAAGATCGCCCCCACTGCTTCTTCGCCCGAGGCAAAGCTGGTGGCGATGTCGAACTGCTCGTCCGAATCGGCCGGCGGGCTGCGCCCAAGCTCGCGCACAAGGTCCCAGCACGTGGTGCCCTCGAGGAAGGCGTGCACGATCTCAGACTGAGCCACGCTCGGGAGCTCCGTACAACGCTTGGAGAAGCGCCGTATGAAGTCCCGGAGTGACTCGCCGGGCTTCTAGGTGCAAGCGCGCAGGTCCCAGGAGTTCTCAGGGTGCACGTATGTGCCCTAGAAGTTTCCCACGAATGTGCGGACCAGATCGTCCCAGTTGTGGATTTGGCTGGCCGGCAGGTGCTCGAGCCACGTCCGCGCCGAGTCGGCGAGGTGCAGGGGGAGGTTACGGATGATAACCTCGTCGGTGGTGGCCCCACCCAGCTGACACGCCAGGCGGTAGTCGTTGAGCCACACGCGGGGGTCCGTCTCCCCGTTGTACTTGACGATCGACGTGGGCTGACGGAAGCGCTGGGGGAAGCTTGTCGTGCGGATTTCCCGGTTGAACACACAGATCCCCGGTGGCTCTGGCGTCGGCGAGCGGTCCTCCCGGCTGTCGTAGCGCCCACCCCGTCGAGGGTGGTAGCCCGCCGTTGCGCGCGTCTCCCGCGTTGCCCGTCCGCCGGCATTGATGACGTTGCGGGCGTCGCCATATTGGGCTTGCCCGCTCGTGTCGAGGAGCCGCTCTTTGGCCGGCGTGCGCCCCCGGGTTGGCGGGACGCTCCGCTGCACCGCCCGTGTGCACCGAGGGCTCGGGACCCTGCGCACCCTTGTCGTCCTGCGCACTCCCCTGTTGGCGGATGCGAGACGCCGAACTTTCGGCCTGTTGGACGGCCGCTTGTTTGATAAGCTCCTGTGCCTCGCGGTGCAGGTTCCGCGCCTCGGGCGTCGAGGGGGCGGGCATGGCCCGCAGCAGTGTTGCGGCAGCAATGAACTTCTGGCTTGCTCGCGGGGGCGTGCTGGGATCGTCGACGTTGAAGTCGGCGTCGATGGGGTCACGGGCCTGTCGGCCCAACTCGCGTGCGCGTTCGCCGCGCGCGGAGGCTTCTCCGACGATGGACGCCCGGCGGCCGCACCGCACGGTACTCCTCCGCGAGCTTGGCTTCAAGCTCGCGCACTTGGGCCAACTGCGCATTGACGTCGCCCCCCTCGGTGGTGAGGGGGGAGGGGCGCTTGGCCCCGCAGCCAGGCGCGGTACAGTTCCCAAGCCTGGGGGAACCTCTCCGTCGCCGGCTTCTGCCGTGTTAGCGGCGTTCGCATGGTTGCTGGTGATCACCACGCAGCACTCCCGCGTGGGGTCGTAGCTCCCGGCACTGGAATCGTCGGAGTAGCCGAACCAGTAGTCCGTGGCGTCAAGGAACCGCCGGAACATCACCGGGTCGGGCACACCGGAGAAATCCCACTCCGCGCATTCGTGCGAAGTGGCAGGTGGCAGCTCGTCGGCGGAGCCTTGGGATGACTCGTCGCCTGCGGAGGCACTGGGATCCCTGGTGGCCAGGACGTGGCGGCCAGGGCAGGCCCTGCGCACTGCTGCGTTGGTGTTGGCGGAGGCGACATACGCTGTCGTGGCGCCGCGCAGACCGATAGGGAAGCGCGGTCCTGAGACCGAGCGCTCCCCCCTGCCCGGTGCGGGCGTCGTCTCGCCGGAGGGGCGCGTCGCGCCATGAGGCAACGCGCACGCGCGTGCCGGCGCTCCGCCCGCGCCCTCGTCGCGAGTGCTAGCCGGAGCGTCGGCGGCGCCGAGGCACCGAGGGGCCCGTAGCGTCCATGCCGGCGGGTGTCGGCGTCGCGGCAACTTGTGCGGCGGCGACCGGGACGGACCCGGCTTGACGCCGTGCACGAAGTTCCTCACGGTTGGTGAGGCGCATGAGGTAGCCGTTCCCCGTAGCTTAAAAGTTCAGGCTCCCGAACCGGATTTCGAGTCCGGCCGGGAGGGGGTTCGAACTGCCCATGGAGTACCTCTTGTCGCGATACTCGGTGTGAATCACCATCGAGAGGGCTGGTGACGACCCGATCTTCAGCGCGATCCCCTACCTGGCGCGCCAACTGTCGGTGCGGAAAGTAGTCCCGACACTAACTAGTAATGAGCGCTGAGATCTGCCTCTCGATGGTCGGTGCTAAGCAACTAGGGAGACTTGATTTATCCTGGTTCCGGCCGAGGCCGTACATCCAGCAGCGGTGTGCTCGGGGCACTGTATTGCTTGCACTGTGGTGCTCGTAGAGGGGTGGCTACAAGCGAGGAGGGAGAGGAGGCGTGGCCTCCAAGTCCTAGAGGTTTGATTGAGGCGAGTGCCAATATCGTGGGGAAAGCGAAGAGCGTGTGAGTGACTGCTGCCCGTCGTCCCGTGTCTCCCCTGCGGCTGAGGGGCTGCCCCTCCTTTTATAGGCCAAGGAGGGAGCAGGTTACATGTATGCCGCACTATTTCTACATGTGTAGCGGTATGGCGAACAGTGCCGTAGAGTTGATGGCCGTCCTGGCGAATCTTGCTCCAGTCGCAGCGTCGTTGCGCGTCCTGTGCCCGAACAGGAGAGGCTTCGAGGGTAGAGGCGTAGTGGTTGACCGGAGCGGCTTCGAGCGGGCTCGAGGGGGCCGTTGACAGCGGCCCGTACAAGGTGCAGTGGCAGGCGTGACGGCATCCCATTCCCGCGTGCTCAATAGCGTTGGAGTAGTTGTAGCAGTGCGCAGCGTGGCGCGGCAGTGGCAGGGATGGCCGCACGGGGTTGACAGCGATGGGGGTGGTGCTGCCACCGGCCTGGCATCATGGTTTGACCCTGCGTAGTCACGAGAAAGAGGTTCGAGGGCGCCGTCGACGAGAGCCACGCGTGGCACAGCGGCCGTCGCGGCGATGTCTTGTCCCCGTACGTCCCAACAGCGCCGGGATGTTGCCACAGCGCCCGGCGTGGTGCAGCAGTGGCGGGGATGGCTGCATAGGGCTGACAGCGACAGGGATGACCGATCCCGCCGGCCCGACGTCACGGTGTGGTCCTGCATAAGCACGTAGAAGATATTCGAGGGTGCCACCGGCCCCCCTTCGAGGGCGCGGCATGTTAGCCGTACGGGGGTAGGCGGCACAGTGTCACGGGGCTAACACTGGCCTTGTCGCACAGTGCCGAACAGTGGCGGGGATGGCCTACCCCCGGGAGTTGGCGAAACAGCGCCGGGGCGTGATTCCCAGGCGCGTCAGAGTAGTGGCACGGTTCTGTTGTGTCAGAGCATTAAATGCCCGTACGCGCGTGCGGGAGTAGGTGCGCGCGGGGACACGGGAAAGTCGTGCGCAGGTGCCCTCGAGCGGAGTGGGCCCTGCCCGAGGGGGTGCCCAGCCCTCGAGCGAGGCGGACCTCGTTCAAGGGGCGTGGTTGAGCCCTCGAGCGAGGCGGACTCCGCCCAAGGGGGCGTAAGGGCCTCGAGCGAGGCAGACCTCGCCCGAGGAAGCGCCTACCTCTCGAGCGAGGCGGACTTCACTCGAGGGGCGTCTGCTGCGTCGTCTTGGCGGGCCGCGGGGGCCACCAGGATCGTGGTGGTGTTGTGTATGCGTGTTAGGTGTGTAAGTCGATTTGCGTTTGCGTTTTTTTGCAGGTTTTAAACGGGTTTTCCCCTGGTTATTTAGGGGACCCTTAGGGCTGTCCCCGACAATTAATAATCAACTTGCATTTATAGAGCTGATTGTAGTGTTCCACAGATTAATAAGGTGCTGAAATTTAATTGTTCTCTTATTAAGTAAACATCTGATAAAAACCCTTTTGATGTGAAATTTAATGTACAAAAGAGAGAAACACAATACACCCTATATTAGGCATTAAAAAATCTAATCAAACAGAGAATCTAAATTAAAACCAAGCCAAATTCAAGATAACCTAGTAAGATCATTCTTTTGGTGGTTAGTGTTTTAATTGTCCAGCAAAAGAATCATAAGAAAAACAGTAAAATATAGTGGGAATCAACAATCCAAATCCAAAATTGATAAAAGGCTAAAAGCCCATGTCATAGTGACCAGCAGAAAATGAAAGCTTGAATTACTGGGATGCTAACAAATTCCCTGATGCTACTGGAAGAAACAACCAGGTAAGGATGTGAGCACAAATAATCAACATGTTCTCTAAACATTCTACTCAATTTGTAAGGTGCCCATTCTACAGACATACAGGTATGCGTCCTAATAAGCTTAAATATTCTTCAGTTTAAAGAAGTTTCAAGCAGGCTTTCTTCTGTAAAAAAAACTTAAAGACTAATTTCTATTGTTGTGGAGGATGAGGACCATGTGTGGTTCGAGGACCGGTGGATGGTCGCTCCCTTGTGTGATGAGTGATTGACAACGTTGTGTGGACTGATTCTTGGCTAAGTATTGCAGGTGCAGGTTGCGGCTTGACTGGTGTTGGTGCAGGTGAAGAACAAGCGCGAAAGGTCGTCGCCGGTGAGGCCTCCAGGTGTGGAGAAGACAAGTAGGCTTCGTTCGAGGGACCCGGTGGCCAGTGGGGTCAAGTGCAGGCCGCATGGTGGCATGAACAGCAAGATGAAGTCGTGGACAGTTTCTTGGTTGAGCCTCAAAACCAAGGTCGAGCCGGGACAACGTGGGAGCCGAGTCATGAGTGGAGATTGGCGGAGGCTACACCGAGTTCGCGGGGTTTCCGGTGGTTCACCAGAAAACCACAAGGTTCCTTGGTTGATCCACAAAGCCAAGACCGAAGAACCGAAGACGGAGCTTCAGCAGCGCCAGACCGGTCAGCCGGTGGGTCTGACCGGTGGGGAGCACCGGTCTGACCGGTGTGTGACGACACAGTCCGGAGACTTCGAAGCGGAGGACACGCGTCGGGATCGCATGGCTTGCGTCTAGGCTACGCAGGGTGCGGTCGCCGGGCATCCGTCCGATGGTGAAGACATGAAGACTTCCAAATCCGCCCTTGAGGGGCTTGTATCCCTAGTTATTAGGAAAGGACATTTTAGACATTCGGTTGCCTCCATAAAACCCAAGAGTTGAGAGGATGGCAGCCAACTCTTGGAACCCTAGCTCATTTGTTTTCCCATTTTTCCTTCCTATTTTCCTTAGGTTTTCTATAGGACTAGCTTGAGAGCTTCATGGTGAGATCTTGTTGAGAGGGTTGGATGATCGGGCGGCTTGCTAGACCTTGTATGAACCTTTGTTTCATGTATAGATGATTCGGCGTGGTTCCTCAAGGTTTGGATGTGTTTTCCCCGGTTGTTCTTGGTGGTGATTTTCGGAGCCCTCTCTTGGTGATTTCTTTGGGTTGTTTTCGGGACCTTTCTCTTGGGGATTTGATGGGGGAAATTTGTGGGAACCCTTCGTGGTTCTTTGGGCTGTGATTCCCCTCCCAAATCCGTGAGTAAAGGTGCTCGATTTTGGGGTTTCTTGAGTTCTTGGGTTGGAAGTGCTCTTGGCGGGATTTCCTTGATTCCTCCTTTTTGTACGAGTTTTTGTGGGATTAAACTTGGCTATGGACTCCTCATGAGGTGTTCCTAATATCCCCAAAGTCTTGTTCAAGTCCGTGGAGCGATTCGGGAGATCGAGGTTTGGATTTGAGGGAGTTGACCCGCGGGTGTTGTTCATCCCGAGCTGCCCAGGCTACACCGGTCTGACCGGTGCTCTTGACCGGTCTGACCGGTGCAACCCTCAGTGGGATTTTGCTCGGGTGAACGTCTTGGTGTGTTCACTTGTTGTCTCGTGTTGCTTCTTGTTTCGAGTTTGGGTCAGTTGGTGGTCGGTTGGCACTGTTTGGTGCCTTGGGGGCTTTCAGGCTGTGATCGGTCTGACCGGTGTGTCTCACCGGTCTGACCGGTGTAGAGCCACATAGTGAAAGTTGCTCAGTTTCACCAGCAGGGACCGGTCTGACCGGTGGTGCTCACCGGTCTGACCGGTGTGGGTCTGTAGACTCGAGGTTTGGTGTTCCGCTGCGTTCTCGGGTCGGAAGCTTGTGTGTTGGTTCCTAGGTCCTGTGGCACTCCAGTGGCTACGTGGGCTTGGCCAACTTGGGTAGTGAGTTGGAGACGTGTGTTGGAAGCCGTGTTCATCTTGTTGGAGTTTCCATCTCCTTCGAGAAGAATTTTTATCGGCTCCCATTCACTCCCCCCCTCTCTGGTTCGCCGTATCGGTCCTTCAAGTGGTATCAGAGCCGGTTCGGGTCTTTATTGACTCTAACCAGTCTAAGATCCAAGGATGGCGTACCAGGAACGGGGTTCAGGTCCTCCACACTTCGATGGCAAGAACTACCAGATGTGGAGCAAGCGGATGGGTGTGTTTCTCCGCGGAAAGGGTCAGATCCTTTGGAATGTCACGGTGGACACAGGCTATGTACAGCCGATGGACTTCCTCGCTCCAGGATCGAGAGACAGATTCAACGCCAACAATAAGGCGGTCGACTACTTGTTTCGTGCTTTGTGTCAGCCTGAGTTCGATCGGGTGCACACCGAGCACTTGGCTTGTAGGATTTGGGCGGTGTTGAAGGAGGCTCATGTTGGGAATGCCCAGGTTCAGGCACGGATGTATGCGACCTACCGGAGAGAGTATGAGAACTTCACTCATCTCCCCGGTGAGTCCATCGATGCCTTGTTTCAGAGGTTCACGGTGGTTGTGAACAACATGAGGGCCAATGTGGACGTGCTCCCGTACGATGATCATGATAGAGCGGTCAAGCTCTTACACTCTTTGGATCGTACGATTTGGGGCGGAAAGTTCGAGGCCATTGTGGAGTCGGAGAAGTATGACACTCGACGGCCGAACGAGTCGTTCTCAAAGCTCAAGTCGGGCCGAGGTGGATAGGGGCATGACTGCCAAGCTCGAGGGTCCGACTGACTCCCATAGTCTCGCCCTCGTTGGTGGTTCCAAAGGAAAGGCTAACTCTAACCCATCCACTAGGATGTTCTCTTTCTCCTCTTTGATGTCTATGCCAGATGAGGAGTTCGACGAGCTTGGAGAGGACGAGCTGGCGCTCCTGACGAGGCGGTTCGAGAGGCTGCACGAGAACCGCGTGAACATGAGGAGGAACACGAGGACATGCTTCCAGTGCGGCAAGCCGGGACACTTCGTCGCTGATTGCCCGGAGAAGGCCAAGAACAAGGACGGCTACAAGCACAAGCCGAGGATGGACGGCAAGTACCGTTCGAGGCGTGACCACAAGAGCAAGCACAAGAACAAGTACAAGGACGAGCGACGATCGAGGAAGAAGGAGAGCCGAGGCAAGGCCCGAGCGATGGTTGCACCGAGCAACGTCGACTCCAGTTCCGCGAACTCCACCTCGAGCTCGAGCAGCAGTGAAGACGAAGGTGATCGTCGCAAGAACAAGAAGTCATCCAAGAACCTGAGCGGGCTGAGTTGCTTCGCGAGAGATGGCTTCTGCACCATGGCGCTGAGCTCCGGCAGCAAGAATAGCACACAGAGCGACTCGGACTCTGAGTCCGATGACGAGGTGCGTGATGAACTTCCCTTCTTGTGCCAGGAGAATGAGAGGCTTGGCTCTTTGCTTGATAACCGTGATGACATGCTTAGAGAGGCAAAGAAAATGAGAAAAGAGCTTAGGGCTTCACTCGAGGATGCTAGGACTAGAGTGGCTGAGCTAGAGACACAGGTGCTTGATAGCAAGCTTGAAATTGATTCCCTTAAGGCTAGCCCTGTTGTTTCGGATGAGGTTGATTGTGCTGATTGCTCCATATTTCTTGCTGATCTTGATTTGTTTAAGGAGAAGCATGCCTCCAAGTGTGAGGAACTGATGTGCTTAGGGTTGAAGTGGCTGAGCTTAAGTCTAGACCTGCTTTGCTAGGTGCTTGCACTTCTTGCCCTGTTTTGCATGCTAAGATTGATGAGATGCATGCTTACACTAGTTCTCTTGAGTCTAAATTGAAGGAACCCATGCCTACATCATGATCTACCTGTGAAATGCATGCTTTGAAAAATTTGGAACTTGCACGTTATGTTGATCGTTTGCAGGATGAGAATGATGACTTGAGAAAGTTGATGGGTTGGCTGTCTGGTCATGAGCCTCAGTTGAGGATGATGATCGAGGCGTTCAAGAGGCAGGATGGCGAGGGACTTGGGGCAAACAAGGTTGGTGAGGGAAGTGGAGAGAATATCCCAGAGCCACCAAAAACCCACCATAAAAATGATTTCCCCCCAAAACCTAACCATCTTAGGAACCGACTAGACACAACCCCATCTCCACCCGTGTTTCCTACACCCACCAATGATCTACAAAAGCCTATCAAGTTTGTGAGCACTTCCGGGAAAGTGTTCTTTGGGAAAGAAAGTGAGCAGCCACATCCCAAGCCTAAGCCTAAGCTTGTGAGGTTCCATTGTGGCTATTGTGGGAGAGATGGCCACAAGGATGAGTTTTGCTTCAAGAGGAAGCGAGAGGAAAGAATGGCGAAGGAGTGGGCTAACAAGGACAAGTACCACCTTTCCGATGGTGTACTTGAGCCTCGTCTGCAGATGCCCAGGGCCAAGGCGAGTGTGAGGACAGTTCGGGCTTGGGGAGAGCGGAAGGCTGTTGGAGGTGCTTCGTTGTCCGTGTCACACGGTCAGACCGGTGTGGAGCACCGGTCAGACCGGTGCAGGCCTGGACAGGCAGCATTTTGGGTTTCGTGCTCGTATAGGTGTGAGGGTTGTTTCTGGAGGTCGTGGTTCTGGTGGTTGGGCTGGAGAGTTTGCAGGTGGTCAGGTTGCTAGGCGTTCTCCCCCTCGAGTTCACTACGGGGATGAGAGGAGTCGTAGCTTTGAGAAGGAGAGAAGGGACGGTCCACGGGTTCTCTTTCGTGGTTTTGGCCCTCCTCCAAGCAGAGCGGGGTAGTTCCCTCAGGGTGGTTACCGTGGTGGTGTTCGTGGAGGTAGCTTTGGTAGGAGAGATGCTTTGGTTGGTGCTAACCCCACTTTCGAGCAAATGGCTCGGCACTGGTTTTACTATTTTGGTACTAACCCCAGTGCTGAGTCGTTTGTTCGCTCACGTGCTCGTTTTTGAATTTCAGGTGGGAGACTTGAAGAACATTTGGTTGATTGACTCCGGTTTCTCGAGGCATATGACCAGAGACAGGGGTGGTTCTCAAGTCTCGTCCCGGTGGTGACGAAGAGGTACATCACCTTTGGGGACAATGGGCGTGGGCGTGTGCTTTCAGAAGGTGAGATCAAAGTGAGTGACAAGATCACTCTGAGGCGTGTTGCTCTTGTTCAATCGCGGGGGTACAATTTGCTTTCTGTGTCCCAGTTGTTGGATGAGGGCTTTGAGGTGTTGTTTCGGCCTGGTGGTTCTCGGATTTTGGACTCTCGGGGGGACCTTGTCTGTATGGTCGTTCCCGAGGGTCAGGTGTTTCGTGCTGATTTTTCTCAATCTTCGGGTGTGGAGCGTTGTTTCTTGGCTGGTTCTTCGAGTGAGTTGTGCAAGTGGCATAGGAAGTTGGGTCACTTGAGCTTTGACCTTTTGTCACGCTTGAGTAAACTCAATTTGGTCCGAGGATCGCCACGGTTGAGGCTTGAGAAAGAGTTGGTTTGTGCGCCGTGTAGGCATGCCAAGATGGTAGCCTCTTCTCACCCGCCTCTCACTGATGTGATGATTGAGCGTCCATGCGATCTGCTCCATATGGACCTTGTTGGCCCAGCTCGTGTGCGATCTGCGGGTGGGAAGTGGTATGTCCTTGTTGTGGTGGACGACTATTCTCGGTATGCGTGGGTGTTCTTTCTCGAGGATAAGGGGGGGGGGACGTTTGGTTTTGTTCGAGATCTAGTCTTGAGGTTGAGGAACGAGAGGCACGGAGATGCCTTACGAGCTATCCGCAGTGATAATGGCTCGGAATTCAGAAACTCTCATTTTGAAACTTTTTGCCATGACTTGGGTCTTGAGCACCAGTTTTCGAGTCCGTATACGCCTCCCCAGAATGGTGTTGTGGAAAGGAAGAACAGGACCTTGTGCGAGATGGCTCGGACGATGCTTGATGAGCATAGGACTCTGAGGAGGTATTGGGCTGAGGCAGTGAATACCGCGTGCTATGTGTCAAACAGGATCTACCTCAGAGTGCACAAGAAGAAGACATGCTATGAGTTGATGCATGGTCGCACACCCAAGGTGAGTCACTTCCATGTCTTTGGTTGCAAGTGTTTCATTCTGAAGAAAGGCAGGAAGTTGGATAAGTTTGAGGCTAGGTCTGTCGATGGTATTTTCTTTGGTTATGCATATCACTCTAGAGCATATCGTGTGCTCAATCTTGAAACTAACCAAATCGTGAAGACTTGCGAGGTAACCTTCGACGAGACAGAGTCACGTAGTCAGCTTGTCTTTGAGTGTGCAGGTGATGATGAGCTTGGCGAGGAGATCTTTCAGGAGGAGGAGCATGAACATGGAGACGATGAAGATGGCGGTGTGGTGCCCCCGGCTGAACATGTACCCACTACTTCGAATACGGTGATGGACGGACCCTCTACTACACCTACGACAACAAATCAAGAACGAGGAGAAGCTGATGTTGAGGGGGAGGTAGCATCGAGGCGAGAACCTCCCCAGTGAGTACAAGTGGATCACCTAGCTTCGAGGATCATCGGCGACATGAATGAACGCACTACACGGTCGAGGGTTCGGAACAACTCTCATTTCGCTCATGCTGCATTTGTTGCTACTTTTGAGCCCAAAGACATTGGACACGCACTATCTGATCACAATTGGGTTAATTCGATGCATAAGGAGTTGGAGAACTTTGAGAGGAATCAGGTTTGGGAGTTGGTTGACCCTCCCCCAGGATGTAAGCTGATTGGTACAAAGTGGATGTGGAAAAACAAAGAGGGAGAGAAAGGTGAGTATTGAGTTGCATGCACCAACCAGTTCAACCCAAAAGCTTAAGCTGATGAGGAAAGGTGGGCAATTCACTTATACTCCAACACTCCCCCTCACGTGCAGGCTCCTCCAGGCCGCATACATGGAATATTGGAGTGGGCTGTAATTATTTTAATTAACGCGCCCGCCAGGAATCGAACTCGAGACCTCTGGCTCTGGTACCATATTGAGTTGCATGCACCAACCAGTTCAACCCAAAAGCTTAAGCTTTTGAGGAAAGGTGGGCAATTCACTTATACTCCAACAGTGAGGTTGTGAGGAACAAGTCGAGACTTGTTGCTTAAGGGTTCAGTCAGAAGGAGGGGATCGACTACGAGGAGACCTTTGCTCCCATAGCCCATTTGGAGGCGATTAGGATCCTTCTAGCCTTTTCCGTGGCTAAAGGGTTCAAGTTGCACCAAATGGATGTGAAGAGTGCTTTTCTGAATGGTGTGTTGGAGGAAGAAGTGTATGTGAGGCAGCTTTCGGGGTTTGAGAGTGAGAAGTACCCCCACCGGGTGTACAAGTTGAGGAAGGCGTTGTATGGGTTGAAGCAGGCGCCTAGAGCTTGGTATGGTAGGTTGAGGGGGATCTTGTTTGAGAGAGGTTTTGAGATAGGGAAGGTCGATCAGACCTTGTTTTTGCTGAGGCAGGGCAGAGATATCCTGATTGTGTAGGTGTACGTGGATGATATTGTCTTTGGTGGCTCGCCTAACTCTCTTGTTGCAAGGTTTGCAGATGATATGAGCAGGGAATTTGAGATGAGCATGATGGGCGAGTTGCAGTTCTTCCTCGGGCTACAAATCAAACAATCAAAGGAAGGAACATTTGTGCACCAGGCTAAGTACACCAAGGACATTGTGCGGAAGTTCAAGATGGAGGACTCCAAGGCTATGACGACGCCGATGAGTACGACTACGGCTCTTGATGCGGACGAGGAAGGTGAACATGTGGACCAGAAGGAGTACCGGAGCATGATCGGGTCACTCCTCTACTTGACGGCGACGAGGCCGGACATACGATTCTCGGTGTGTATGTGCGCTCGTTTTCAAGCGTCTCCGAGGACCTCGCATCGGCAAGCGGTGAAGAGAATTTTCAGGTACTTGCGTCACACTCCCGACTTCGGCCTTTGGTACTCCGCGTCCACTTCTTTGGCGCTTCATGGTTTTTCAAACGCGGATTTTGCCGGGTGTCGGTTGGATAGGAAGTCCACTTCTGGGACTTGCCAGTTTTTGGGTTCTTCTTTGGTGTCTTGGTCTTCCCGCAAACAATCGAGTGTTGCTCAATCCACTAACGAGGCCGAGTATGTTGCCGCTGCTAGTTGTTGCTCTCAGCTCCTTTGGATTTCATACACCATGAGTGACTTTGGTGAGGAGTATACCCATGTCCCACTTCAATGTGACAGCACCAGTGCCATAAGTGTTGCGAAGAACCCAGTGCTCCATTCCAAAACCAAGCACATAGAAGTGAGGTATCATTTTCTCAGAGACAATGTAGAGAAAGGAAAGATAGCTTTGATCCATGTACCCACACATGACCAACTAGCCGATATTTTCACCAAACCCCTAGATCAAGCAACTTTCACTAGCCGATAGCTTTGATCATGTTTAGGTCTTTGCTCATGAGAGGTAAGTTTTTCGCACCGGTCTGACCGGTGTGCGACGATGCAGTCCGGAGACTTCGAAGCGGAGGACACACGTCGGGATCGCATGGCTTGCGTCGAGGCTACGCAGGGTGCGGTCGCCGGGCATCCGTCCGATGGTGAAGACATGAATACTTCCAAATCCGCCCTTGATGGGCTTGTATCCCTAGTTATTAGGAAAGGGCATTTTAGACATTCAGTTGCCTCCATATAACCCAAGAGGTGAGAGGATGGCAGCCAACTCTTGGAACCCTAGCTCATTTGTTTTCCCATTTTTCCTTCCTATTTTCCTTAGGTTTTCCATAGGACTAGCTTGAGAGCTTCATGGTGAGATCTTGTTGAGAGGGTTGAATGATCGGGCGGCTTGCTAGACCTTGTATGAACCTTTGTTTCATGTATAGATGATTCGGCGTGGTTCCTCAAGATTTGGATGTGTTTTCCCCGGTTGTTCTTGGTGGTGATTTTCGGAGCCCTCTCTTGGTGATTTCTTTGGGTTGTTTTCGGGACCTTTATCTTGGGGATTTGATGGGGGAAATTTGTGGGAACCCTTCGTGGTTCTTTGGGCTGTGATTCCCCTCCCAAATCCGTGAGTAAAGGTGCTCGATTTTGGGGTTTCTTGAGTTCTTGGGTTGGAAGTGCTCTTGGCGGGATTTCCTTGATTCCTCCTTTTTGGACGAGTTTTTGTGGGATTAAACTTGGCTATGTACTCCTCATGAGGTGTTCCTAATATCTCCAAAGTCTTGTTTAAGTCAGTGGAGTGATTCGGGAGATCGAGGTTTGGATTTGAGGGAGTTGACCCGCGGGTGATGTTCATCCCGAGCTGCCCAGGCTACACCGGTCTGACCGGTGCTCTTGACCGGTCTGACCGGTGCAACCCTCGGTGGGATTTTGCTCGGGTGAACGTCTTGGTGTGTTCGCTATTGTCCTGTGTTGCTGCTGTTTCGAGTTTGGGTCAGTTTTGTGGTCGGTTGGCCTGTTTGGTGCCTTGGGGGCTTTCAGGATGTGATCGGTATGATCGGTGTGTCTCACCGGTCTGACCGGTGTAGAGCCACTTAGTGAAAGTTGCTCAGTTTCACCAGCAGGGACCGGTCTGACTGGTGGTGCTCACCGGTCTGACCGGTGTGGGTCTGTAGACTCGAGGTTTGGTGTTCCGCTGCGTTCTCGGGTCGGAAGGTTGTGTGTTGGTTCCTAGGTCCAGTGGCACTCCAGTGGCTACGTGGGCTTGGCCAACTTGGGTAGTGAGTCGGAGACGTGTGTTGGAAGCCGTGTTCATCTTGTTGGAGTTTCCATCTCCTTCGAGAAGAATTTTTATCGGCTCCCATTCACTCCCCCCCTCTCTGGTTCGCCGTATCGGTCCTTCAGAGGACTGCCTGTGATTTTCCTGCTGTGTGCTAACCTCCTTTCTGAAAATCAGAAGTTAAAACAAGCTGCATGCATAACAACAAAGCCAAACAGAGAATCCCATCACCATTACCCAGTGCTCCCATCAACAAAAACAAAACTCAATATCTAGTAAAACCATGTTTGAACAACAACCAATTTCAAGGAATCTAACATAAAGGAGACCATATTCACAATTCATAAGTCACATGAATGCTGGATAATACATTTGGTTTATTCATGATTTCTTCCCTTTTTCTTCTAAGCAAAAAAAACTATGAACAATAAGAAACCAGCTGTTTTTAGAGCAGTTAGCCTGAACAACTCAATTACCCTTATATATATTTTTATTTCCCAAACATCTTAGGTTGATATTATCACACTTTCTGCCATAGGGGTCATTCAATTATTAAACACAAATAACCAATGGAAATTGGATCAATAGAAAATTTAATTAAAAACAATTTAAGACATGGTAATCAGATCACTTATCATTAATTAGTAGAATAATGTTAACACTGAGAACTAAAACAATAACTGTAGAAGTAACAATTTAGGATAATTCAGTGGAAAACTAACTTATAGACACTACAAAATATAATCCCATTTGTTTTAACTTGCTATGCATAGATGTTCCAATGGAAGAACAAGTATAATGAACCAGTCAGACACTGACACTAATATTCCAGGATGCAATGAAAAAAAGATTAAATACCGAAAAGCGGGAAATCCTTACTCTGCAAATGCTTCTTGACCAAGAACTCAGTAGTCTTCTAGTTCAGGGGGTAAAGATCACAGATTTGCATAAATAGAGACATAGGGACCGGGCCATAAATTTGGTGAATGGTGACAACAAAGGGGAGGGGATGTTGTACTCGCTGTGTACGAGAGGTATATGGGAAGGAACATCAATGGTAGATCAAATACTACATTGCAAGTGTTTCCTGCAAACCCCACGAGATCGGATTAGAGTTGATGGTGTCTGCTTGGTGATTTCATTAAGCAAACAGGGGGCATCAGTTAGAAGTGTACCTTATTGGAGATGGCGAGGTGATTCTATTGGCCGCATGCCACCAAGCTAAATGTCATTGCTTCTATTCTTTGGTAGTTCAATTTTTTGTTCACACATTTTAATAAATGGTAAAGATACTTGTTTTCTGCATAACATGGGCATAGTTATTTGGTTTGCTCATAACTCCCTCTTGAGATAAACCATTCAGTGAATGGTGTGCATTCCTTCAACGTGTAGCATAGTAGGATACAAAGCTAGCACAAAATTATCATCCAATGAATTAAAAAGACAATTAGACGCACCCTTACCAGAAAAGGAATAGGAACAAAACCTGCTAATGTGAGGTGGGAAGGGATGGATCGTGTGCGCCCGCCTGCAGCGGAGGAGCACGGCCATCACCCCAGGACGCCATCTCCACGTTTGCCTCCTCAAGCACTCAAGGGGCTGCCGCAGTGCCGCGTCCGCCTCAGCCTGCTGTTGCCGCCAATGAAGATGGGCCAGGGATCGATTGGGTCTGGAGAGGTGAGAGAGAAGATTATGCTGTACAAGAGAGCTGCTGGAGTTGGAGAAGGGATGACCTCTACCGCCATTGGCGAGTGCCCCGACCACCTCCAGAGCTGGTGGATTCCGTGTCTCTGGTGGAAGGGATGGCTCTAGAGCCGAGCCGAGCTGAGCGTCCTGGGGACGGGGCACCGGGGAAGCTCCCCAGGATGCTGGCTGGCCACCATCCACGCCGTGAGGGGCGTTGCGTCGGCGAGGATGGCGTCTGGCAGTCCTCTACACACATCACCTCCCATCCAACCACGCCGCAGGGAACTCCGTCTCTGTCGTGCCCAAGCGCAGGGCAGAGGCCGCGGCCATCCTCGGGGACCCCTTGGTGACCCTGGTCCTCCTGCCGCTGCACATCGAGGCCGGCCACCCCCAGCTCCCTGTCTACGACCGGCGGGGTGCGGGTCGAAGCGCACCGTGGAGGACGACGTCGACCCCCACGCGCCTGGCGGGGAGAACCGAAGAAGGACGCAACCGTCCTTGCTCGCCCCATGGGCCACGCCCACCGGATCTGGCCACCGCCGAGCGGGGAGAGCGATGGTGACGGGGGATCCGATCTGAGAGGAAGTGCGGATGGAAGGAAAGGGATGGTGCGGCGGAGAGAAGGAAACGGGAAAGCAAGGTGTGATGGGCGGGTGGGATTGGTGTGGGTACAACGGGTGGGTAAGCGGGGAGGCGCGGTGAGAAAAGTTTTTGGATTTTGGCGGAAACAATCAAACACTGATTTTTTTCCGTGCCGGCGGGTTTCGTCTAGCTTTTTTTTTTGCCTCGCATGACACGTGGGTCCTCTGTGAGAGGTGGGTAAATTTGACTTTGGGTTAGAATTGTTTTCAATTCTTTATGCCTTTATAGTACAGATGCATGCACGCATGATTTGTCCATGCACAAACTTGTCGAGCACCAAGTCACCAGCGGCGGATGGCCTGATTGCGCCATGAATGTCTGCTGCGCTCGGTGGTACGGCCGCGACGACATGCGACGGCGGTTACTATCTTGTGGCTGCTCCTACAGTCCACGTCGTCAACACCTTGGCATGATTGTCAGCTCGCCCCGACGACTTGTTGCATCGACGCGTATGGACTGTTGACCTCTTCAACGGCTTCAGCTCGCGTCCCCCGACAACGACGATCTCTTCGGCCACGACACATAAGCTAAGCGTCAGTTTTAATTAAATATTTTATAGCTTCTTTTTTGTCTGCTCTTCGGATCCCTCCCCCTCGACATGCTCGGGGGCTTGGCCTTGCCAACATGTAGGTCGCCAGACCTGAGGGTTCAAATTTTTTATCTTGTGCTATGTTCCCTCCCCCTCGACATGCTCGGGGGCTTGGCCTTGCCAACATGTAGGTCGCCAGACCTGAGGGTTTAAATTTTTTATCTTGTGCTATGTTCCCTCCCCCTCGACATGCTCGGGGGCTTGGCCTTGCCAACACATAGGTCACCAGACCTGTGGGGTTCTATCTCTCCTATATATATGTGTGTTCTTTCTTTAATTGCTTGACTCTCGTTATGAGTATTCGATGTTGTGTGGTTGCAAAACCTGGGTCCTAGGCCCCTCCCCGTGCGTCATCTATATCTAAGTCTCCTTGCTGAGCATTGTAGAGGGGTGAAACACTTTGCAGCTTCAGAGCTTTCGAGTCCGCATAATACGTGTTTGGCACGATAAGTGGAATGCCCTTTTCCAAACAAGACATAGCAGAAGAATGTTCAGCTCCGGCAAACATCCCACAACTTCTACTTACTTAGCTCAGGCTATGTTTTCATTATATTCGACAGATTGATGCACCGACCTGGTGTTTATTTTATTTTACAGGACCAGCTCTTTGCTCCAGCGTCGCCATCGTTAGGTTGCTAGACCTTCGTGGCATCTCCATCATCGCCGGCTTGAGGCCAGCAGACCTCATCATCTCCAGCTTTAGGTCATTAGACCTTTCGGTGCTTCTGCCATCGCTGGCGTCAGGTCGCCAGACCTCCCTGCATCTTCGTCATCGTCGGCTTTAGGTCGCTAGACCTCCTTGCGACTCTGTCGTCGTCTTCATCAAGTCGCTAGACCTCCCTATGGCTCCTTCGTCGTCTCTGTTAGGTCGTTAGACCTGCCTCTGGCTCTGTCGTCATCTTTGTCAGGTCGCTAGACCTCTCTATGGCTCTGTCTTCATCTTCGTCAGGTCTTCCTCCGACTACGTTGTCATCTTCGTCAGGTCGTTAGACCTTCCTCCGGCTTCATCGTCGCTTTCGTCAGGTCATTAGACCTTCCTTCGGCTCCGTCGTCGTTCTCGTCAGATCGCTAGACCTTCCTCCGGCTCCGTCGTTGTCACACCTGTTTTTCCAAAGAAAACCAAGTGCAAATCTATATGCATGCCAGGATCAAGTTTCATGCATACAGAGACATATAAGTGAATACAGAAACAGTATCACGTATGAAAAAGAAAGATTATCACAGATTTACGCTTTATCCTAGAAACAAAGGCTCCAAACATCACAGGCAGTAGACTGGGGGTTGCGTACGCCTAGAACTCCACTACATCTTCACAAGACTTCAAAGCATCTTCCTCTTTCTGAGCAACATTGTTTATAGCAAGGGTGAGCACTTGTCGTACTCAACAAGTGTGGGGAAAATATGAATGCAAAGGCTTTATAGTGGACTGGGATATAAGCATTTAGCATTTTAGTTGGTCAAATTTTATTAGCACCTTAGTACTAATAAAGTATAAGTTTATACCAACCCACATTAAGCATAAGGTAAGATGTACCATAAGAATATGGTAAGCATAACCAGAGAGCACAATTTAAGTCCATCTTCAAGTTCAATTATCATGTGAGGGTCAAGGCCACTCTTGACTGTGAGCACAGCTAATCGATTAGTTTTACACTCTGCAGAGGTACACTTTCACCACAAGTCGCGTAAAAACTCCAAAGAGTTTTGGACCCAACCATGTGATGCTGACCAAGCATCATACCGCACTACCGAGGTGTGATTGCATAGGGACGCTACAAGGCCTTTACGAAGATCCTTCAATAAGCAACAACCCACTAGGTGAAAGGACCTTGATGCCGCCTAGAGGGGGGGTGAATAGGCGCGACGACCAAATAAAACCCTTTTTCCCGAAAAACTTGAGCTTCACTGCCAAGGCGGTTAGACCGCCCGTACCAGGCGGTTAGACCGCCCCTGATGTGCAGAAACACAGGGGGCGGTTAGACCGGGTCGGTGGGCGGTTAGACCGCCTTCCCTGTAAACCTGCAAAACAACTCAAGTCTTCTCTTGACTTCTAGCACGAACTGAAATTCTTGAGTAGCTCCTGTAGATGATCACGAGCAGGGTAATAATCCCTGCACTCAAAGACAAGCACACCCAAGTAGATCGAGCGGAAGCAAAGTAAATGTGCTAGAGATCAGAACAAGTGAGGCAAACCACAAAGGAGAGACGAGGATTTGTTTCCCGAAGTTCACCGCCCACAAAGGAACGGCTACGTCTCCGTTGAGGAGCTTGTAAGGGAATTCTCCCACAACAAGCCGGGTCTCTTTCAACCTCTTTCCTCACTTCCACTAAGGCGATCTTTTTCACCAAGAGGCAAGATCACAGCCCTTACAAACTTGCCGCTGCTCACCACAACCTTGGGAGCTATCCCGGCGACGCCTAGCCGTCTAGGAGGCAAACCTCCAAGAGTAACAAATGCTTCAAAGGCTTTCCGACGTGAATCACAAGTGCTCAAGCTATGGGATGCTCTTGCTCAGCTCACACAAGCTCACAAAGGCTTAAACTCTCAACCCAACACAAGGATATGGCTTGAATAGCTAATCTCACAAAGAGAGAGTTGGGGAGGGTTTCTTTGGCTTTGGCTTAGGAAAAACAGCAGGGGAAGCACCTTAGCAACCCTAGAATCAGCAGCCCCAACAAGTGGAGCTCGTGGGGTACTTATACCCCTCACAAGGAAAACTAGCCATTAGTTCTCTGACAAAGGCGGTTAGACCGCCTGGTTAGGGCGGTTAGACCGCCCCCAACGCGTCGGTTGAAAATTAGCCGTTGGGGGCTGCTAGGGGCGGTTAGAGCCCCCCCCTTGGGCGGTTAGACCGCCCCGGCAGAGAGCCCCAAAACCCTTTTCTCTTCTCACAAGCACTTCAACACGAGTTGAAATGGCAAAGGCTGGGTTAGAGGTTTGTTAGACTACTCAGAGACTCTCTCAAGGCTTGTTCTCGCTTAGGTCAACTAATGAGCAATTTTGATCTTTTGTCTTAGAGCTAATGTTGCATCCCTCTTGATAGTATGGCAAACCTAAACCCAAGAATAAATATAAAACCGGTTGATCGCTTGAGTTGGTAGATCTTCAATCTTGTCGTACTTTTGTAAATCCAATGAGAGGGCTTTTAACATAGCCGATGTCTTGAGCAACTTCATACTTGAGCTAGTGACTTAGGATTTTTCCTTTTTGCATGAGAGTGAATTCTTTAGTTCTTAAGTCACTCCATATTGTCAATCATAACATTTTGATATGTTGCAACGCTTCCCTCGGTTAAGGCTTGGATATGATACTTGAAGACCCCACGGATGCTAGAACTTTACCCTAGCAAAACACTAATGGCGGCCGGGCCAAGACCCCAAAGATTGCTTAGTCCCTCACCCTAGACATCTCGGTTGGTCTCTTCATCACTTATCCAATCCACTTTGAGTTCCACTTTGCTTCATACACAGTTAACCTTTCATTTGAAAACACTGCTTCAAATGCGAGATCTTGATTGACAATGGATATGCAACCTTCCACTTTTAGAACCATAGTGTGTACATTCATCATCTTGTTCCCTTTCAATAGACTCATGAAGTCTTGCACCATATGTTTGTCTTTGTAAGTGTGAGCCATAAAATATATCCATAATTAAAATACTTCAATGGTTGCTCATGAATATATAAAGAAAACCTGCTCATAATCTTGGACAAAAACATTAGCCCTTTAATCGCTTTGTCATTCAATATACCAAAATCCACTTAGGGGCCTAGATGCACTTTCAATCTCCCCCTTTTTGGTGATTGATGACAATTCGATTAAAGCTTACAAATAGAACAATAAGGCGTAGCTAAATTCTTAGATATATCTAGAGCTCCCCCTTAATTTATGCTTTGAGTTGGATTTCAAAAAGTTGGCCTCAAATGCCAATAGCACAAATTTGGAAGAAAACGCGTGTGAGCTCCCCCTATATCTAGGAATCAGTGGAGTGCAACAAGTGTGAGTGACAAGATAAAACCGTGATGCATATGGCATGGCAATCACTCAACAAAGTGAAGTGCAGGCTGTTTGGGCAGGGGCGGTTAGACCGGGGTTGCAGGCCGGTTAGACCGCCTCCCCCATTCAGCTTACAAAAACATTCATCAAACAAGCTATGCATCACAAACTATCACAAATGTCACTTAAGATACCTAAAGAAGTTCTTCACACTCAGTAGCACTCACACAAATACTCAAGTCCACAAGATAAGGTAGAGATCCAATTATTACAAGCCAAACTCACTCTCAATTCATAGGGGCAGGGCGGTTAGACCGCCTACCAGGGGCGGTTAGACCGCCCCACACAGAGTAGCTACAAACACAAGGCTTTAATCCATCTCTTCTCCCCCTTTGTCATCAAACAACCATAAAGGGCCTGGAGAAGTAATCTCTACTGTCAAATTACTACTGCTGCCACTGATCCCACGTTTCGCCTCCGGTGCTTGGATTTGCAACTAGGCACCCACAAAAGAGAAGCTAGGATAAGAAAGAGGTAAATATGGATGGATCTCAGAAATAGAGACAAGAGTGAATTACCCATACCATAGGAAGTGGCAGGCTGATCAAAGAATTCATGTGAGACACGTGCCGCCCACTCATCAGTCGATGGAGGAGGAAACCACGGAGGTGGGGCAGTAGTGTCACCTTCAAACATCGCATCAAAACCAGTGGGGGTGGAGGAGGAGGAGCCGAGGAGGAAGATGCACCAATGTCTGATCCAAAGATGCTCCCATACTGATTGTAAAGATCGGAGTTGAGAAAAGCATTCACCCTATCATCCACGGAGGGTATCTCAACCTCTGGAGGGGATGGTGAGATGGGAGACCTAGGTGGCTGACAACCGGCCTGATTATGAAGAGCTTTCATTGTATCCCTCATCTTCTTATTCTTCTTCCTTTCATCTTGCCGAGCAACTTCGGTGTCTCTCTCGAGTTTTGCACATACCAAGGAAGATACCGATCAACTTGCGAAGAGGCGATGTGTGCTTCCTCTCTTCTGCCCGGGGGCGGTTAGACCGCCCACGGGGGCGCGTTGAACCGCCCCCGGTGGCCGGTAAGCCTCCCGGCGCGCGGCGCCTCCCTTCCTTCAAAAATTTCTTGCTCCTCTTGCATATCATCCCGTGGAGAGGGCACCCTCACCGTCCCACTCGGGTTTAGGTTGCAACGGACGATGCTTTGTGTCACTTGGATAAGCTCTTTGTGTTACTTTCTTGATGATGTAGCTAATGTAGGGGCCATAGCTACATAACCTTTGTGGATTTTCGGATGAGTTCTTTATTTCTTGCCACAAAAAGTCACCAACATGAAATGCCGGCTCACCGGGCTTCATAGCCACCATCAAGTTCCTCTGAAAAGCGGTGATGTCTGAGGTGTTGCCATCCCTAGGAGTGAGCGTTTTTCTGAATAGACGGTTGAGGATGGAGTAGTATGTGTATAGGCCCTTCACATGTCCTTCAACTGTCCCTTGCATTTCTGGGATACATAAATGCCATCCTTTTTGCCTCAAGCGGACCCTCATCATGAAGAAATCTAGCATACCCATCATCAGGTAACCTGAATAGAGTGAGAAAGTTGGAGAATCAGGGGTGATGACTCTCACCCTCAGTCATCCAAAACATGGCTCTGTCACTCCGCCCATCCTCTTTTGGCACATAGCCAAAATACACTGTCGCATAAAACTGGGCAATGAGTTCTTTGTTCCAATGCTGCTTGAACCCCATGAGGGCCTTAATCCCTTTAGCTTCACAAGCCTGAATCACCTCATCAAAGATAGGATTATTCTTCCTCTCCATAAACTCCCAATCCACATACTAAGCATCATTAGTGATTTTTGATTTTCTGCCAGTGATGATAGCTGTGGTGTAGTAGTCCTGCTGAAAGATGGTACGAAACCCCGTAGTCCGTAGCCTCCTCTCCTCATTAGGCCGGGTTAGTCCTTCTCAAGTTCACTACGATGTACGCCATCCCCGCCCGATAATAATCAACGGGCCCTCTCGTAGGAAGGATAGTTAGGCTCTCCGATGTATGGCCTACCAAGGCTGCTCGCCGCCGACCACCTTGTTGCTCTTCTTCCTCATCCTCTTCCTCATCACCGTCATCATTGCTATCATTTCCTCCACCTACAACTCCCCGATTTCTCCGAATCGAGCTCAAAGTTGAGAGAGGGATCCTCAACATCATCATCACTACTCTCCACCCTGTCACTCATCTCAATATCATCCCCATAGTAGACAGGAGGTGGTGGCGGTCCTCTTGGTCTCAAATTAACGCTAGGACCGGAGGATGGTCCAGCCTCACCACTACCTCTTTTCTTCCTTTTCTGAACACCTGCACCCGTTGGCATTGCTGCTGTTCCTGGATCATAAGATGTGAAAAAGTAGTGTGTGAGATACCAGGAACAAGATTGGCTTGAATGAGCGTCGAGGCTCGGCAGTCCAAAGCAATTGGCACAAAGCTGGCCAGGGCGGTTAAACCGCCCCCGGGGGCCGGTTAGACCGCCCCTGCTAGTTTTGAGCCAATGGCTTCTTTCGGCCAAACACAGCAACACAGATTTTGAATAGGCGATTCTTCGTTCATGAGACGACCCTAAAGTGATTGAGGATTCAAGTACATGCAGAGATCAACAAATGGCTCACTAATGCGCAGGGCGGTTAGACCGCCCTACAGGGGCGGTTAGACCCCCCCCCCCCCCCCGATCAACCAAAAATTGAGTTCATGACAATGTACTAAAGGAAATGTATCCAAACTTTAGGGATGTCTTCTAGGGGTTGCTAGGATATGTTCTACCAAAGGATATTCAAAACTACTCATGGAGTTGATAGATCGGGTAAAAACAAGATTTGAATACCTTTGGAGAGATGAAACCGGGATGAAATCCAAAGAACCGGGTGGGGAGCCGGTTCAGCCGCCTTAGGGGAGTGCTTTCCACGGATTGGATTTGATTTTTAGGGGTGGAAACTTGAAATCTCCATGGGAGGGTGTGAGAGCATGAGGAGGAAGAAGAAGTTGAAGCTCAGGTCGAAAATGACCTGTTCCTGGTCGTTGGAAAGAGATAGGAGTGAGAGGATAGGGTTGAGGGGGGTAGAGTCACGGGTTGGGGTGAAAACAGAAAAAACCTGTGGTACCCGGTCTAACCGGGTATGGGACCCGGTTAGACCGCCCCCCGCCGCTGACTCAGCAGGTTGCGATCCAGGCTTAGGGTTTGACTCCTTTTTCCATATAGGTGTAACATCCCTGATGTTTACTTGTGCTAATGACATTAATTACATGAATTAATCAAGGTTAATTACCTTCTAAGCATGTTGGACATGATTGGGCACACTTTTGCACAAAAGACCTCGGTCAAAATCCCTAATCACGGTCAAACCCTAGATCTACGTTAAAGGCTGAAATGGTTTTCTTGCGCGTTCTCCAAATTTCACTATAGAAGTTCAAAATCTGCCAATACGAAAGTTGTTCGTTATTTCCGGGAACACATTTTTCGTAATTGGCGGACATTCCAATTTTGATCGCAAATTGGCCAAAAATCGAGTTTTCGCGCTATGAACAAGAAACTCAGCCGTGGAAAATCTGCAACTTCGGTTGGCGTTCCTGGGCAAACCATTGATCAAAACATATGTCGCCCTTCGGGAAAGTTGTAAATCTACAGCTCCTCTACAACTTTGCTTTTGGGAGATTTTTCACTTAGTTGACGATTTTTGGAGTTTTGCAATTTCGAAAAGGGCTAAACGGAATAAAATTGAGCTGGGCGTCGTCGTCCTCGCGCTCTAGAGCGCGCGCGCGCGCCCCCGTCCGCCGGCCGTCCACGTGGCGAGGGCGGGCCGGTCCGGCGTACGGACGCCCGGGCGACGTCGGCCGTGGACCCGGAGCACCGCGGTGGACCCCATCCTCGCCTCTTTCCCCGTGCACCGAGCCCACCCCGCGGAACACCCGGCCGGCCACGCGTCGTGCGCGCGCGCGCCGGGCACATGCGGCGAAGGCCGGTGGCCGCTCGTGGGTGCCATGCACTTGCGCCTCGACCTCGTCGCGCCGTTCTACTGCCTAGCTACGGTCGAGTCGCGCCGTTTTTCTCTCAATTCTCGTCCGCCAGTCGCAAACGCCGCTCCTCTGCACAGGGCCGCCGCCGCCGATTTTCCTCCTCGCGCCGCCGCCGTTTTCCGCCCACCGCCAATCCCGCGGCGGCTACTCCCTCCCGGGCCGCATTCCTTAGCCCGCCGCCGCCGCTCCTCTACCCCGCCGCGCCGCCAATCGGGCCGCCGCCGCCGCGCGCGGGACCGCGGGCGGCCGGCCGCCGCCGCACGCCGTCGAGGGGGCCGCCGGCGCCGCCTCGGGCCGGCCGCGCGCACCGGCGGCACCGGCGGCCTCGCCGGTGCCGCCCGTGCCCTCGGCCGCGCCCCTCCGCCCCTCCTCCGGCCGCCGGCGGCGAGCCCGCGCCGGCAAGGGGCTGCCAGGACCACATTGCAAGAGAGAAACTAATCTCAGGTAGATTTCTGCAAATTTCCAGGGACCCGTTTGTAAAGGTGAAATTTAGGGTTACAGCAGTACCTTCGAAAAATCATTAAAAATCTTAGAAAAATCAGAAAAATGCAAAACCAATTTTGTTGGGTTCGTGGTGAAGAAATCTACCTTTTCTAGAAAACATGTATAGGGTTTTTCTGTACAGTTTTTGAATTAAAAATTCAAACTCAGTTTGGAGTGTTTTTGGTGTGATTTAAAATATACACATGCTATGAACTTGAATTTTGGATATGTTGCTCTTTATATCATGTCTAGATCTGTGGCAAAAGTTTGCATGGTTTTGATGTATATATTTTCAGTTATGATTTATTTAAGATTTATGCTAGAATAAGTTTGATGCTTTTTATAGCACCTTTAATGAACTTTTCTTTGAGCACAAATGCACCCTAGGGCTTTGACTTGATGATTAGTACCACTGGTGTGATGGATGTGATTTTAGGGAATTGTTTGCTTGGTGTTTTGGATTTAACCTTGTGTAGGAGCTTAAATTCAAAATCTGAAAAATAAATTGAATTTGCAACCATGCCTTGGTCAGAAACTCATTTTTGGCGTACTTGACCTGTAGGAGAAAGTTAAGATCAAAAAGTCTATTAAATCTTTTTATATGAATTAATGTTGATTTACTAGGCTGAGATTTGTCTTTTTCGTATAAATTAATTTATAAATGATATTAGGCCAAATTTTGGTGTGAGGTCTTAAATTAAGCATATGTTGCTGTGTGCAAAAGATTAGGTTCATTGGAAGTGTTTTTGTTTTAATTTGGATTTATGGTAGAAAGGCTTGTTGTAATTAATTAAGAAAGAAATGGAAATTAAAATGTGCTAAATGGTAAAATCATGTTGTTTCTGTTTTTATTAAATTAAACACACCCCCTTGCTGTTTGGTGAAGTTAAGTAACTTAAATTGCTTAGATGTGCACACAATCACCATCAAGATTAACTTCAATATAATGCATGTGCATGTAAACGTGTAGATCTCCCCGACGGGACATACACTCTCACCCAGGAGGAGGAGGGAGCAGTTAGTGGAGACCTGAACCAGATTGGTGTGCAGCAAGACCTGGACCAAAGTCCAGAAGAGCCAAAGGCTAGTTTAGGAACTGAGTCTGAGGAAGGCAAGCACCGGTTTCATCTAACCCATGTTTTAAATTAAAATCATGTCCCTTTACTTTTCAGTACTTTATTGCTTTACTTGTGCATTTAAGTTTCAGGAGTTGTTTTGAAACCTAGTTGCATGATCCTTAGGACTCCTATGCTCTTTTACTAGTATGTTAGGAACGCTAGTGCCATGCTCTAGGATCACGGTAGAAGTCGAGTAATGACTCATTGCTCGCGAGATATAGGATGCTTATGTTGGAATCATAAGTTTGTTAAAATGACTCGCTCATGTGGTAAGAGCAATGGGTTCGGTCTCGACCGAGTAGCATGGTGCTGGTCCTAAGCTATTGAACGTACCAAGTACTTGCCGGGAATGGGACCGGTAAGCCTAGTACCTTCTGAACCGGGGCGGGATCTTTCTAGCTACCCGCTTGGGATGTGTCTCCGGATAGCTACCCGTGGTATAGTGTGTGAGTCCCGACCGGTCGGGTTAGACCCTCCGGATAACCGTGTACCGCAGTTTGTAGCGTCTGATCCCAAACTGTGGGATGTTGGGAACCGCCTGGTCGGGGTAGACCCTGCATTTGCTTTTATTTGAATTTTTGGGGTCTACTTCCTCCGTGTATCTTGGGTTTACCTTGCAAGGCTATAAATCGATCGATCGTCGGTCACTCGCCGTTATCTGAGTCGGCTTGACTACTGGCTACCCCATGTTTATTTATGGAACATTTTGGATTAATTTTGCTACTTGTTTAATATTGTTTGCACAACATGCTTGTTTAGTACATGTGCTCACCTAGACTGATTAACATACTAGAATATGAGCTAAAACTTGAAAATAAGGATCCACTCTTAGTCGCTTTTGGCAAAACAAACCCACAAGCCAAAAAGTCTTGCATGTCTAGTCTTGCTTTATTTTTGTCGGGTAAGTCTTGCTGAGTATTAGTACTCAGCCTTGCTTAATTTGTTGTTTTCGGTAATCCCATCCGGCCCGGTTCTATCCCAGATGGTTGGGAGCTTGAATGGGAAAACGATGATGAGGAGTGATATGCATGGATGGCCTCCCGTGTGTATCATGCGCTAGTTTTAATTTCCGCTGTTTAAACTCTGAACCATGTTTACTTTTATGTATGAAAAAACTGGTTTGTAATAATGTTGAACTTGTGAAACTTGTTATGTAATGTAATTTGTACTCTGGTCCCGCCTTCGTGTGGGCTTAGCGCATATCAACGATCCTGTTGTACGTGATTTACCGGGATTTACCCGGCGGAAGCGACTTAATAATTCTTTATTATTGCTTAATGGCCATGTGGACCGGCTTAGGCGATAATACGGAATTATTTTGGGCGGTTCTGTCACAATAGGTCCCTGGGATGCCTGAGATTTCACTTTAGAAAAGAGAAGGAGGACAGGACAGAAAACCTGGGGGGCGGTTAGACCGCCCCCACACCCGGTTAAACCGCCCTCCAGAAAAAATTGTTCCAGAGACGCCATATCGGTAATACCGACGTGGTGTCGGAAGTACCGAGAAATTCCAGCATTTTGGACAGAGAGCTCTTATCGGTAGTTCCGCCCTAGGGTCGGTAGATCCGGAAAACACCTTTTTCAGCAATAGTGGATTTGATCCTTTATTTCCATGGAATGTTTGGATAAAAGATATAGAGTAGAGTTTGATCCAACATTCACTAATCTTAGAAGAATTTGAGATAATCCAAATGAGTCATATTCTTGATTCTTCCAAAAGATTTTGAGAGAGAGAGAGATAAAGATATGGATCTAGGGATAATATGGACTTGAGTAAAATATCACCACTTGTGACTAGCCATCAAACAAACATTTAGAACTATAGTCACAAATGGGTCAATAGGGTCACAAAGACCAAGAACCAAGTATATTTTTAAAAATAAGCACACTTCCTACACATGCTAGTTGGATTTTTGAGAAATCTATCCTATTTCACAAAGTGCATGCATCCACTTCAAATGAATGGCTTTTCAAGAATATTTGACTCATACCTCCATCCTCGAGACACAAAGACGAGTGATAGACAAATATCAACCAAATATCTAGAGTAGCCCACAAGGATTCATTTGAGGCAATTACAAGCTAAAGGAGGCACACTAGCATGGTATTATGGCCTAGATGCATTTCGGTAAACAAATGAGTTCATGATGACATACCTTTGCATTTAGACCACTTGAATTTGTGCATAAGTAATGTTTGCGAACAAATAGCTTACTTGATTATTTGAGATTTATCGATGGAGTCAAGCGCTTGCTTAAGATGCACAAACGAATGAGACTACAAGTTTACTAGAAGAAATTGTTAGTCCCACAAGAGACACAACCTTTGAAGTAGACTCCCCCTTGATTAGTGCGTAGAGAATTTTGAATTTCTCAGACTTAGCACATATTTCAATAAAGAATAAGGGAGATTGCTACAAAGGCATGTCTTTGGCATAAAATGGTTTACAATAATCAAATATGCCGATGGTCTCATTACCACTGCCTTGTAATCACCAAAATGTCGACGATCTGCTCCAAGTCGGGTTACCCGGGCATAGGTGCCAGGTCACCCGCCACACTCCAGAGGCGCATCGGGTCACCCTGCCACTGGTGTCGGGTCACCCGCGAAACACACCTCTGGGGGCTGGGCGGTTAGACCGCCCCCTTGGGGCGGTTAGACCGCCCTACTCTTCCTTGGTCGTTTTGGTGATCTTTTGGCTCTAGATTCTTGATAAGCCTCTATTTTACCTGTAATACACCCTGATTATCAAAACAAGTGCTCTTTTATAGAGCCATTAGGAGCATCGAATGGCATGAGACAGTGAAATTATTGAAAGTGTCAAGGTCACTTCCTCATGCTTCACAAACCTAGGTCTAGTGATTCATGAGTGTTCACAAAGGACTAAGAGTGACCAAGGCACAGCTCAAGTACTAGTTATCGAGATTGCATTGGTTGAGTGATGCTCTCTTGCTAATCCGTCTCATGGCAAGTTATCAAGTAGCTAATCGTTTCTCCATTGCCATGACTTCAATGCACCTCGATTAACCTACAAGCTCAGCAAGCACCTTTTGGTACCCAACGCTTGTTGGGTCCTACAAGATTAGTCACAATGTGCTTTGGAACCCATATGGCCCTTGTACTGACTTGAGGTGAACAAATCAACCTTATAGTACAAATGTCCACCTTGTCATTCCTAAGCTTATGAAGATCATAATGGACAAGGTTGGATTGAGGAGTGTTACCATTCGGGCAATTATTGCCCAAGTGACCCTTCTTACGACATGTGTAGCAAATGCGGCCTTTGGCACTTCTGGGCTTGGGATCCATTTGCTTGTCTTGTCTTGGCTTGCATAGAGGCTTCTTGCTTGAAGGGTGAACTTTCTTCTCATCGCTGCGTTGGTGCACCAGACCCGGTTTAACCGCCCCAGGGGGGCGGTTAGACCGCCCCTCGCTCGTCCGTGCAAATGTCTTGTTTGCAATCCGCAGCCAAATGACCCTTCTCTTTACATATATAGCACAATCTCCCTCTGGTTGATTTTCTTTTCTTCTTGGAGATTGTTTCTTGAGCCTTGAGCTTGGTGGGGCGATGTGGAGTGTCATGCCCCGTTTTCTTTGCTTGAATGTTGCCTTTGATTATCTTGATATGTTGTTGGGGAGTTGAGCTTGTGACGGTTGAACCCTTCTCAAGCTTCTTCACCATGTTGTCACGGTTATCTTGAGAAGGTTGCACTTGGCTCTCTTCCTTCAACACATGCAAGTCTCTTTTAAGTTTTTCAACTTCTTGTTTGAGTTCATCATTTTCTTGGGCAATGAGTTCATCACAGGTTTCTACAAATACATGCTCAATACTAGATTGGCTTGCTTGGATACAACAAGGTTTAGTACAAGCAAATTTCTTATTGACAAGTGAGCATGTGCAAATGGGTGTGATAGGTTGTAGATATTTTACCGATGAGAGGACAACCTCATGAGCAATTTCTAGTGAGGCATATGAATCCACAAGCTTCTCATGTGAACACTTAAGTTCTTTGTGAGTTGCTTGCAAAGTCATATGCTCACTAGTGAGCTTTGCTAGTTGAGCTTCTAGCACATCATTGGCTTCTTCTTCTATCTTCGTTCTAGATGAGAAAGATTTGATATCATGATCATATTTGTTAGCCAACAATTCATACTTACAAACCAGAGAAGCAAGTTCGGATTTGAGAAAATCAAGTTCTTTTGACGAAGATCTTGAATCTTCGATCTTTTGACTCTTTGCACCCTTGGCCTACCTCTTTTTCTTGCTTTTCTTCTTGGCCACGAGACAAGCGCCTTCATCACAGAAGGTTGAGGCTTCTCTGCTGGGGGCGGTTAGACCGCCCTCGGGGGCGGTTGAACCGCCTCCTCCAGAGAGACGCTTCTTTCGCTTCTTTTGTCTCCTTCTTGCTTGTAAGTTGATGTTTGATGTTCAGTGGTTGTTGTATAGGTTGTAGGGCACATCTCCACTGGTTCATCATCATCCTCACTCTCAACCTCATCCCATTTGATGTGTGCTATCCCAAATAGCAATTTCCAAATAAGATGAGCATCCTTGCTAATCCCTTTACTTGTTAGAATGAGATGCTTTAGTTCACTACATACACAACTACACAAAAGGTTAGTAACAACGGCATTGAGTCGCTTCTTCTCCAATTCCGTTGGTAAGACACAAGTCTCATCATCTGGAAGGATACTCGCAACCATAATGCCCTCAGCGGTGGGACCCAAAACCTTAAGTGCAATGAGAACATTGGAATGCCAAGAAGAGTAGTTTGAGCCATTAAAGGCTAGAGGCTCAAACGGTACCTCACAAGTAGTCGACATCGAAAAACTCCGAGCGGTTAAGCTCGAATCGGAGCACCAAGCTCTGATACCAATTGAAAGGACCTTGATGCCGCCTAGAGGGGGGGTGAATAGGCGCGACGACCAAATAAAACCCTTTTTCCCGAAAAACTTGAGCTTCACTGCCAAGGCGGTTAGACCGCCCGTACCAGGCGGTTAGACCGCCCCTGATGTGCAGAAACACAGGGGGCGGTTAGACCGGGTCGGTGGGCGGTTAGACCGCCTTCACTGTAAACCTGCAAAACAACTCAAGTCTTCTCTTGACTTCTAGCACGAACTGAAATTCTTGAGTAGCTCCCCGTAGATGATCACGAGCGGGGTAATAATCCCCGCACTCAAAGACAAGCACACCCAAGTAGATCGAGCGGAAGCAAAGTAAATGTGCTAGAGATCGAACAAGTGAGGCAAACCACAAAGGAGAGACGAGGATTTGTTTCCCGAAGTTCACCGCCCACAAAGGAACGGCTACGTCTCCGTTGAGGAGCTTGTAAGGGAATTCTCCCACAACAAGCCGGGTCTCTTTCAACCGCTTTCCTCACTTCCACTAAGGCGATCTTTTTCACCAAGAGGCAAGATCACAGCCCTTACAAACTTGCCGCTGCTCACCACAACCTTGGGAGCTATCCGGCGACGCCTAGCCGTCTAGGAGGCAAACCTCCAAGAGTAACAAATGCTTCAAAGGCTTTCCGACGTGAATCACAAGTGCTCAAGCTATGGGATGCTCTTGCTCAGCTCACACAAGCTCACAAAGGCTTAAACTCTCAACCCAACACAAGGATATGGCTTGAATAGCTAATCTCACAAAGAGAGAGTTGGGGAGGGTTTCTTTGGCTTTGGCTTAGGAAAAACAGCAGGGGAAGCACCTTAGCAACCCTAGAATCAGCAGCCCCAACAAGTGGAGCTCGTGGGGTACTTATACCCCTCACAAGGAAAACTAGCCATTAGTTCTCTGACAAAGGCGGTTAGACCGCCTGGTTAGGGCGGTTAGACCGCCCCCCAACGGTCAGTTTGAAAATTAGCCGTTGGGCTGCTAGGGGCGGTTAGACCGCCCCCCTTGGGCGGTTAGACCGCCCTGGCAGAGAGAGCCCCAAAACCCTTTTCTCTTCTCACAAGCACTTCAACACGAGTTGAAATGGCAAAGGCTGGGTTAGAGGTTTGTTAGACTACTCAGAGACTCTCTCAAGGCTTGTTCTCGCTTAGGTCAACTAATGAGCACTTTTGATCTTTTGTCTTCAAGCTAATGTTGCATCCCTCTTGATAGTACGGCATACCTAAACCCAAGAATAAATATAAAACCGGTTGATCGCTTGAGTTGGTAGATCTTCAATCTTGTCGTACTTTTGTAAATCCAATGAGAGGGCTTTTAACATAGCCGATGTCTTGAGCAACTTCATACTTGAGCTAGTGACTTAGGATTTTTCCTTTTTACATGAGAGTGAATTCTTTAGTTCTTAAGTCACTCCATATTGTCAATCATAACATTTTGATATGTTGCAACGCTTCCCTCGGTTAAGGCTTGGATATGATACTTGAAGACCCCACGAATGCTAGAACTTCACCCTAGCAAAACACTAATGGCGGCCGGGCCAAGACCCCAAAGATTGCTTAGTCCCTCACCCTAGACATCTCGGTTGGTCTCTTCATCACTTATCCAATCCACTTTGAGTTCCACTTTGCTTCATACACAGTTAACCTTTTATTTGAAAACACTGCTTCAAATGCGAGATCTTGATTGACAATGGATATGCAACCTTCCACTTTTAGAACCATAGTGTGTACATTCATCATCTTGTTCCCTTTCAATAGACTCATGAAGTCTTGCACCATATGTTTGTCTTTGTAAGTGTGAGCCATAAAATATATCCATAATTAAAATACTTCAATGGTTGCTCATGAATATATAAAGAAAACCTGCTCATAATCTTGGACAAAAACATTAGCCCTTTAATCGCTTTGTCATTCAATATACCAAAATCCACTTAGGGGCCTAGATGCACTTTCACTAGGTTTCAGGTCGAAGCGGGGCATAAAGTCCCCTATGGATAGGAACGTACAGGGAGGGTCGCGGCCTACAGGAGCTTTTGGGCATTTCAAATCGCCAGGGCTCCAAGCAGCTAGGGGCTCGGCCAAGGTGCAAAACAGATAGAGGGGAACAATGGGATCTCAAGGATGTGCTCACCACGGGCGGAGATCGACGGGAGGCGCCGGATTTCGAAGAAGGGCGACCAGCAGTTGGCCATGGTGACCGGCTCGGTGCTCCGCGGGTTGGGGTGCTCCGGCGGATCTCTGGCGACGGGAAGCGGCACAGCACGTTTGGCTCGGTGTCCTGGAGCTCTCGGTGGCGTCGGTTTGCTCCGGGATGACTCTATGTCGGCGAATCGAAGATGGCCGGCGGCGAGCTTGCGGCTCCGGTGGCTTGGCTTGGCTCCGTGCTTGCGCGGCACAGGAAGGGCGAGGCACGGGGGCGAGGCTCGGCCGCGCGGCCTTTATAGGGCATGGGCGCGGGGTCCCCTTGGCGCGCACGCCAAGGCGGGGTGGCCGGCGGCGTCCTTACCGTGTCCGCCATGGACACTGGCCACGACCGGGGTCTGGGCCCGGATGGGCTAAGGCGGGCCGCGGCTGACCCAGAGCGGGTCGGGCCTTCGGGCTCGGCCCGTTAGGAAAGAATTTGTTTTTTCTCGAATTTATTTTTAATGCGAAAACAATTCCAGAAAAATCTAGAAATTGTTCAAAGGCACGAAAAATACTCCAAAAATCACAAAAATTCCAAGAAACTTCCCAGAGGTAGATTGAAGTATGAACAATCCAAATAAAGTATTTGGAGTTAATGAAAAATATTTTAGAGCCTTCTAATAAATAGAAATAGCTCAAGGAAAATGAGAATAAATTCCAGAAAATCCGGAAAATTTTCGGGAGAGTTAGGACACCTCCTAAACGCATTTTTGAAACCTTTTGCACTCAAGAAGCACCAAGATGCATCAGCATGAATGCAACACTCACAACTTTTTATTTGATTTAGAAAATCAAACAAGGATTTTTCCTATACTATATTTCCTGTAAATAAAATAAATGTTGGAAAAATTTTAAAGTTATGAGAAAATTGTTGTTTAATTATTCTCTCTATTCACACCCTGAAATTGGAAATTTCAGGGTGTGACAAATCTACCCCCTTAAAAGGAATCTCGTCCCGAGATTCGAAGAAAGAAAAGACAAGGAGAAGGGAGATAAATAAGAACATTGCTGCCAAGGTAGGTAGGTGGTCTTCCACTTTTGTTGATCAGTGTGAAGTCTTCAATCTTTTCCCTTGTTGGTTGCTGCGGTCTTCATCAGAGTGATCTAGGTGGGATAAAAGAAAGCACAAGGTAGGAAGGACGGTAGAGTGATGTTTCCTTTTCTTCATCTTGCTTACTTCTAGATGATGACGGTGGTAGTAGCCTCGGCTTGTTAGTGTGGGCTTCATTTTTTTCTTCCAGTGTCCTTCACTTGATCAGGTAGAGAGAAAGCGAGATAACAAGGATGTGGGAGGCACAACAAAAAGAACCCAACTAAGCAACTGATGTTATTGCAGATATAAGACCCACAATACACCAACACTCACTTCAAAGAACCAACACAAGCAATGTCATAAAACCAAGCATCATCATGCAAGCACTGAATTCCACCAATCAAGGCATGGTTAAGGGAACGAACTATATGTTGTTAATAAAGTCAAAGGGTATCCTCCTAATAGATCAGATGTAGCTCCCAGCAAGGATATCCATAAATAATGGATTTTTTCCCAGATCAAGGAGTACGAAATTATGAGTTCATCCCAACTGGAATCACCTCAATCGGAGGTTTAGAACTCGAGATATGGATTAAACAAGATGGCTATATCAGCAGTGTTGACAGATTCGGGAACCTCCAAAGTTTCGGGCATAACTCTCTGTATATGCAACCTAAATTGATGAATTTTGGACATAGGGAAACTGATGAAATTCCTGAACTACTCCAATTGGATTTACCTCAATCGGAGTTCTATATCCCGGGATATAAAATAATGAAGGTAACTAGGTCAGCAGAGTTTACAGATTCTAATAACTCCACTAATTCGTATGTATCTCCCTGGATACAAAACGAATATAGCTGAATTTGGAAAGAAATTAATCCATGAAATCCCGGAACTAACCCAACTGATTTCATGTCAATCGGAGTTTTGTAGCTCGAGAAAGAATTAAAACAGCGCTGATGTGTCGAAGAACTGCGCGAACAGATTTGACTCCAACTTAACTGAGATGTGAAATAGGTAGGTGGGTAAACAATCTTGGTGGAGAAAGATATATTGGAAGTAAGGAGGAGATATGTATTTTTTTGAAAGGACAAGTTGATAGGATATCAAGAGTAACAATTCCATCAGTAAACCATGGTAATGTCATTACTTGAAACAAGTGGAAAGGAGAGACAAGATGAAGATCAAGGGAAGAGTAAATAAACAAACAAGGGTAGAGGTCATAATCATTTGCAAAACAATGATGTGCAAATGAAAATGTGACAGTCAAAGGTGAGATATCAAGGAGGATTGATGAAAGATATGATTCAAGGAGCGAGAATATTCATCATAGGGCTCAAGGGACAAGTAGTGATGAATTTTAGATCAAAGGAAACCTTAAAAACGACCATTGCTATCTAGGCTTACGTCCTATAGTCGATACAGCTCTGATACCACTATGTCACACCTGTTTTTCCAAAGAAAACCAAGTGCAAATTTATATGCATGCCAGGATCAAGTTTCATGCATACAGAGACATATAAGTTAATACAGAAATAGTATCACGTAAGAAAAAGAAAGATTACCAGAGATTTACGCTTTATCCTGGAAACGAAGGCTCCAAACATCATAGGCAGTCGACTGGGGGTTGCGTACGCCTAGAACTCCACTACATCTTCACAAGACTTCAAAGCATCTTCCTCTTTCTGAACAACATTGTTTATAGCAAGGGTGAGCACTTGTCGTACTCAGCAAGTGTGGGGAAAATATGAATGCGAAGGCTTTATAGTGGACTGGGCTATAAGCATTTAGCATTTTAGTTGGTCAAATTTTATTAGTACCTTATTACTAATAAAGTATAAGTTTATACCAACCCACATTAAGCATAAGGTAAGACGTACCATAAGAATATGGAAAGCATAACCAGAGAGCACAATTTAAGTCCATCTTCAAGTTCAATTATCATGTGAGGGTCCAGGCCGCTCTTGACCGTGAGCATGGCTAATCGATTAGTTTTACACTCTGCAGAGGTTGTACACTTTCACCACAAGTCGCGTAAAAACTCTAAAGAGTTTTGGACTCAACCATGCGATTCTAGCCAAGCATCATACCGCACTACCGAGGTGTGATTGCATAGGGATGCTACGAGGCCTTTACGAAGATCCTTCAATGAGCAACAACCCACTAGGTTTTAGGTCGAAGCGGGGCATAAAGTCCCCTAGCGGGTCAAAACCCCACCATAAATAACAAACCCAACTCCCCGCTAGAGCGAGTCTATACTCCGTTAATGCCTCCCCATTTGTCCCTTTCGGGTAAGGTTGCTACAACACTAAAGTCTCTAGTTATTCAGCCAAGGCAGAGCCATGTTCCTTGTGGTTGTACGGTTTTCCTGGGTGGTTCTCCATGTTCCGATTAATTCATATGATTTTGTATTAAGAGATGTAGCATAAAAGAACATAGAGTGTGAAATGGTAACCATGTTGATTATTACCAACCCAGTTGAGCAAGCTAAGCAAACATCTACCATCAATATTAATTAAACAACCCGGTTATACAAGGCAATGGTAAAAACAATACTAGTGTAACACCCTAATTCTATTAAAAACTTGGCTTTAATAAAATTTGATAGCAACCATTTAATCGCTTAAGGAGTATAAGGTTGTTTTATTTAATTTTAGGCATTTAACACTTTTCTAAAATAACTTTAATGAAATATAGGATTTATTTGCTGCATACATGCTGGTGCATTTCTTTTGTCTGCTGGAATTCAAATTCAGGTTTGAATTCCTTCTGTGTTTGAACCCCTTTTAAAAACCCCAAAACCAAATCCCCAAACCACCTACCCCTACCCTACCTTCTAGCCCAACCCGGCCCAGCGCGACCCGGCGGCCCTAGCGGGCCGCCGCGCTCGCTCCCGGCCCCCGCGTGCCGGCACCTTCCGCCCGGCGGGCCAAGCCGGCCCGGCCTAGCCGCGCCGGCCCGCCACCCGCGCCTCCGCCGCGCCCGCCGCCGACGGGGGGCCCCACCCCGTCATCCCCGCCGCCGCGCCGTGCCCGACCCGGCCTCGGCCACGGCCGCGCCGCCACCCGAGTCCGACGGGGGCACGAACCCCCGTGCGTGGCCCGCACGCCAAGGACACCCCCGCCCGGGCTATTTAAAGCGCGCCGCCGCCTCCTTGTACCCCCAACCCGAGCCGCCGGTGCCCTAGCCGCTCGAGCCCGTGCGCCGCCGCCGCCAAAACCCTAGCCGCCGCCGCCGCCGGTGCCCGCCGCCGTCGTCGCCCGCTCGCCGCCGGTGGAACGCATCCGGAGCCGCGCAAGGAGGGGAGCCACCCGCCGGCGCCGCTTGTTGACATCCCCCGTGCACCCCGCCGCCCTAGGCCCGGTCGCCGGAGCTCCACCGCCGCGCCGCCGCGTCGGCCGCCCGCGCCGCCGCTTCTCCGCCCGAACCGTGGCCTTAGTTAGGCTCACCAACTCGCGCGCGTCGCATGGGTGCAACCCGCGCCTCGAACCGGGGCCCGAAACCCTAGATTGGGTTTCCGCCGCCGCCCGCCGCCGCCGCCGCCGCCGCGCGCGCCGCCGTCCCCGGCCGGCCGCCGCCGCTTCGGCCGCTTGCGCGCGACCTCGGCCCGTTGGATGGGGATCCAACGCCCACGACCCTATCCGGTCGCATCTATTAACCCGCGAGCCACCGGCACGCGTCGGATCTAGATCCAACGGATCTAGATCGGGTCAATCCGGCCGACCAAGTCAAACCCGCCGCGCCACCGGCAATTTTGCGAAAAAAACCCCTGGATTTTCTTTATTTACAAAAAATACCCTTCCACCGTATAAGTTTTCTTACAGTTTAGTCCTTTTTCTTTGTTTTAGCCCGAAACCTTTTTAAATCTTCGCAGATTAGTCCCTAAACTTTCCCAAAGCCATAACTTGGTCGTTTTAGCTCCGATTTTAGTGTTCTTTATGTCCACGCGTTCGTTTCGAAGCGTAGATTAGTTTTATGCTACTGTTTAGATCTGTTTGATCTGTTTGGTGACTGCTTCTTATTTATTTCTATTGTATGCTTGCATGTGATGATTGTGGATCGTAGAGAGCGATTCGTTCGAGGGATTTGAAGATCCGGTCGTGCAAGAGTTTGAGCAGCAAGGCTTTGTTGAAGGCAAGTATTCCTTGATGCATGCCCGCTTGTCCTACATAACATGCATTTAAATTCACTGTTTTTACCTTTTGCTTGCATTAATTTGATGGGAACCTATTAAGGATCATGCCTAGCTTTTGACTACCTCTACCTTGATGCCGGGAATTAAATTAATCTTGTGGTAGCTATTGCTTAGCATGCTCAACTGGGTATTGGTATTAATCTACTTGGTTACCTTTTCGTTATTTCATGTTCCGTTTATGATCTTTTATCTTTACAAGACCACCTTTAATGTGTAATCGGAACATGGAGAACCACCCAGGAAAACAGTACAACCACAAGAACTAATGGGCAATGGTCTTTGCTGATTAATTAGGAACTTTAGCATGGAATGGTCTTACCTGATAAGGACAAGGGATCGGCAATCGTGGGGTATGGACTCGCTCTAGCGGGGGTTGGGTGAGTTATTCTTTTATGGTGGGGTATTGACCTGCTAGGGGACTTTATACCTTGCTAACTGATCCGGACCTTGTGGGTCATAACTTGCTAGGGAACCTTTGTAAAGGTCATGTAGCGTCCCTATGCAATCACACCTCGGAAGTGTGATATGGTGTCTTGCAAACACCGCATGGTTGGGTCTAAAGTTCTTCGGAGCTTTTACGCTCGCTTGTGGGTAAAGATGTACAACCTCTCGCAGTGTTAAACTAATCGATTAGCCGTGCTCACGGTCAAGAGCGGCCTGGACACTCACATGATTAAGTTATGGAACTTTAATGTTTAAATTGTGGTTTATTTCTTTGTTTATGATGCTTATATCTTATTAATTGGGTTGGTATGAACTTACACCTTTAGTAATCAGGTTGCTAATAAAACTTGACCAACTAAAATGCTAAAGTGCTTAAACCTTAGCCATCCACCATATGGCCTCGCATGTTATGTTGTTTCCCCTTGCTGAGTACGATATGTGCTCACGCTTGTTTATTCTCTTGCATTTACAATACCTGGATTTGCTGCTCAGACTGGGAGAACTTTGAAGATAATCCAGAAGATTTCCAGGAGTTCTAGGTGTGCGTAGTCTTCAGTCAGCTGCCTATGGAGGCATTTTTGTCCGCTGCGAGAACTCGTTTGTTTAAGTTTTGTTTAAGACTATGGTTTGTAATAACTCTTTATTCGTGTGGCACTGATTTTGGTATTCATAATGTCTAAGCGTGTGTGTAACTTGATCCTGGCGCACACGTGATCAATGCATTCGGTTTTGCCTTTAAAACCGGGTGTGACAGAGTGGTACCGTAGCCGTGTTGACCGTAGGAACGCTAGCCTAGATAGAAAATGGTCGAATTAAGGATTTTATACTCATAGAAGCTTTCTTACACATGCTTGCTTTATTCTTACTAACCTTACTCTTGCCTTTTTGCTTCACTCTTGAGCTGTCTGCATCCTTTATCTTGTGCTTGCTTTAGCTCTCATCCTTTTTACCTTATCATCTTTCTCATTCTGCACTACACTACAGATGGTTCGTAGCTTGGAGACTTCTCGGGCTGGAGCAGTCCACCAGTATGCTCCACAGGAACAGTACCATGACTTGCATGATGGAGATACCGATGAGGAGATTGAGATGGAGCCAGCACCTGTGGTTTTCCCCAACCTTATCATGGTGCCCGACGATGAGGAAGATCTGGAGGAGGTGATCCAAGAGGAGGATGAGCTAGCTGAACAACCCAACCTAGAGGAGCAAGCGCCAGAAGAAGATGAAGATTCCTCAGATCAAGAGATGGAGGAACAAGAGCAAGAGGAGGAAGAGAGGGAAGCGATCTGGGAAGTGTACCATTACAGAGCTGATGGAGTAGGCATTCCTATGGCAGACCACCTGAGGGCAATGGTACTTCGCCTAGGCTATGATAAGGCCCCTGTCTACCATTGTGAGCTATGGACCCATCCGTGGTTCGAGCCCCATTGGGAGGTTGCTGCCATCTTGGAGGAGTACATTCCATGCCGTGGAGTGAAGGAGGTGTCCAAGCATCATGACGTGGCTCACAGGACTACTATGGATGCTGGGATAGCAGAGTCAGCTCGAAGGGCGCTCTATGTGCTCTCTCACAAGGAGCGTGATAGGTTGGAGGATACCCACTGCCGCTACACACCTTTCAGAGCAAGTGGGGAAGCCAAGACTTACATCGCCCCAGCACCAGCCTATGATGGGACGCTCAACAATGTCCGGGGTCTACTTGCAGCTGTGAACACTGCATTGGATGATGCCAACAACACGCTATATGCAGCACAGCAGCAAATCTTCACTCTGGAGACGCAGAGGCGTGCCTTGGAAGCTGCACTTTTGAACGAGGAGCGGCGGAAGCCCATGAAGCCACAGAAGGATGTACCTCCCCATCACCCAAGAGGCCACACTACGACTCCCCTGACGCTCGCACAGATGCCATGGCAGAAGATAGTCCTTAGGTTTAAGATTAAGGATAGGATTTCCTTGTAATCGCTAGTAGACGATCGGTAAAGTGTGTTTAGCTTAGAGGTGTGGTTGAATGCTTGATTTTGTGCTTAATGTGTGAGTTGGATTTTTGGTTGAGTGCAATGTGTTGTGGAGTGATGACCACAACGACATTGGTTTAGTAGTAAGTTTGTGGGGGTTATCTTTCAGTCTCAATCAGTTAACTATCTTAATCTTTTTGTCCTCTTAAGTTTTCTCTTAATACAAACTCGAGATCCCAAAAATCTGTTCGCACGGTTTTCTGAGTCAGCAGTACTGTTTAAAGTTTATCTCGGGCTACAGAACTCCGATTGCAGTAAAACCAATTGGAAAAGTTCAAGAATTTCGTGACTGAATTTCTGTGAAAAATTCAGAATATTTGGGTGGAAAATCAGAGAGTTATGACCAAAACATTACAGCCTCACGAATCTGTTAAACACTGCCGACCTACCTGACTTGTTTATTTTATAACCAGAGTTACACAACTCCGAATGAGGTGATTCCAGTTGGAGTTGTTTCGTAATTTCATTACCTTTTATCAGTCCAAAATCCATAATTTTTGGTTACTTATACAGAGAGCTATGCCTGATTGTTTGGAGTCAACAGAATCTGTCTTATCTGAATATCATTGCTATCTTATCTTCCTAAGTTTAAACCTTGGTGCAATCATCTAAAATAATGTCCCTAACACTCAGATGGTGAACACCAGGTCAGGATCAGGTGTTGATCAACCAGCAGGGGAAGAGCACCCCAGGCCCGGTACAAATGGATCCCGCTATGCAGCAGTTCTTGGAAGCACGGACCCGGCTCCTCCGAACTTGACCACCACCGTGACAAACTTGCAAGCTCGGGTCAACAATCCGCCGGTGCCGCCGCTGCGCCTCGCAACAAGCACGGGAGTTCATGAGTCATCACCCTCCCGTGTTTACTCACGCCGCTGATCCACCGGAAGCCGAAGATTGGCTCAAGACAATACCGAAGATGCTCACTACCCGTCGGTGTGACGACGAGAGAAGGTCTCGTATGCCGGCAGACGACTTCGAGGCTCGCGGCCGCTTGGTGGGATGCGTACTCGCCGCTCATGCCGCCCCGGACACTATCACTTGGGAGGAGTTTACCACCAACTTCGGGAGCCATCACATACCCTCTGGAGTCATGAAGATCAAGAAGAAGGAGTTCCTTTCGGCCGAAGCGAGGAGGAATGTCGGTGGCCGAGTATAGAGACAAGTTCACCGAGCTATCTCGCTATGCGGTCGAGGAGGTTGCTGAAGATAGGAAGAAGCAGGAGCTGTTCTTGGATGGATTGGTTGGTTCGCTGCAATACCAGCTGATGTCATATCCTTTTCCTAACTTTCAGCAGCTAGTTGATGCCGCTATCCACTTGGAGCACAAGCGCAAGGAGCTTGGAGAGCAGAAGAGGAAGGCCGCCAGCTCTGGGCAGTTTGGGAGTGCGTCTCGCCCGCGCTTCAACCCACCGCCAAACACCCCGTTCCGCTATGGGGGACCGGGTGGAAACTTTGGGCAGCAGCAGTCCCAGCGTCCCCGCTCGGCGGTTCCGGCGGTGCCAGCTCCGCGGTTTCGGCGTCTGTTCCTCAGACTCCCCGCCCAGTTTCCCAGCAGAGTCAATAGAGAGCCCTAGTTGGCACACCTGTAAGGACCGTGGCACCGCCCAATCCTGCCACCACTACTTGCTTCAAGTGCGGAGAACTTGGTCACTATGCCAATGCTTGCCCAAAGAGGAACCCTCCACACACCCCTGTGCAGACCCGAGCCGAGACAAGGAGCGGAAGCCAAACTCCGCGATCTAACAAAGGACAACGAGCTATGCACGAGGCAAGGCTATGCACGTTGATGCCGAAGTCGCCCAGAGAACCCCGCAGTAGTGCTCGGTATGTTTCTAGTTAACTCTACTCCCGCCTCGGTTTGTTTGATTCGGAGCATCCCATTCTTTCATTACATCCCAGTTCGTAGCTCAACATAATCTACCTATCAGTCCCATGTCTCGCCACATGTTAGTTACCTCACCTCGGGGGGAATTGAAAGCCATCTATAAATGTGATAACGTCCATCTCAAGATTGTGGGCAGAGATTTCCGTGCCAATCTTATAATCTTGGATTCAAAGGGGATCGATGTGATATTGGGAATGGGATGGTTGACCGCGTGTGATGCGGTGATTCGGTGTGCTAAGAGGTCAATCCTTCTTACAAGTCCAGTCGGTGAAAGGTTTGAGTTTGCAGTAGATCCCGCACCATCAAATGCCAGTGCCGTGAATAAGCTTGACGGAGCAGCCTTGGAAGACATACGAGTAGTATGCGATTATCCTGATGTGTTTCCCGAGGAGTTGCCAGGTATGCCCCCTGACCGAGAGGTTGAGTTCGTTATTGATCTTTTACCTGGTACTGCTCCTATCTCTAAGCGCCCATATAGAATGTCTAGTGATCAGTTACAAGAACTTAAAGCTCAGATTAAAGAATTATTGGGTAAAGGGTTCATTCGTGCTAGTTCATCACCTTGGGGAGCACCCGTTATCTTTGTGGGTAAGAAAGATGGCACACAGAGGATGTGTGTTGATTACAGGTCTCTTAATGACGTTACTATCAAGAACAAGTATCCTTTGCCACGTATTGAAGACTTGTTTGATCAGATGAGAGGAGCAACAGTGTTTTCTAAGATCGATTTGCGATCAGGTTATCATCAGTTAAAGATTAGGCCTTCAGATATTCCTAAGACAGCCTTTACTACCAGGTACGGACTTTATGAGTACACAGTTATGTCTTTTGGGTTAACCAATGCACCCGCGTACTTTATGTACTTGATGAACAAGATCTTTATGGAGTATCTGGACAAGTTCGTTGTGGTATTCATTGATGACATTCTGATCTACTCCAAGAATGAGGAGGATCATGAGGAGCATTTGAGACTTGTGTTGCAGAAGCTGAGAGAGCATGAGTTATATGCAAAGTTCAGCAAGTGTGAGTTCTGGCTCAAGGAAGTGTCTTTCCTAGGTCATATCATCACCAACGGAGGTATTGCGGTAGATCCTAGCAAGGTTAGTGATGTGTTGAGATGGGAAGCCCCTCGTACAGTGTCTGAGATTCGGAGTTTCCTTGGACTTGCTGGTTACTATCGTCGATTTATTGAAGGATTCTCTAAGATTGTTAAGCCTCTCACTACATTGCTAGAGAAGGACAGGGAATTCAAATGGACCAGTGCATGTCAGTCCAGTTTCGAAGAGTTAAAGAAGCGGTTAACCACAGCACCTGTTCTAGTAATGCCTGATCTACGAAAGAGTTTTGACATATATTGTGATGCATCTCGACAAGGTCTAGGATGTGTGTTGATGCAAGAAGGTCATGTTATAGACTATGCATCTCGTCAGTTGAGGAAGCATGAGTTGAACTATCCTACGCATGATCTTGAGTTAGCAGCAGTGGTTCATGCATTAAAGATTTGGAGACACTATATCATGGGAACTAAGTGCCAGGTCTATACTGATCACAAGAGTCTAAAGTACATCTTTACTCGGAAGGATCTTAATCTAAGACAGCGTCGTTGGCTAGAGTTGATCAAGGACTATGATCTAGAGATTCATTACCATCCGGGTAAAGCGAATCTGGTTGCCGATGCTTTGAGTCGGAAGGGCCACACTAACATGGCAATGTGAAGGATCAGATGGCGACTAGAGAGGGGGGGAGTGAATAGGAGCCGGTAAAAATTCTTCCCAAAGAACCCGGCCTATGTCCTACTCAAATCCCGGTCACACACGAGCGATGGATCGAATCATGCACCAATCGCCAAGACCACGAGGTTATGGATCAACCTCTAGCCTTAGGAACGATTCCTCAAAGCACACGCGGAAGCACTAGAAAGGGAGGAAGGAATCGAACCAAGAAGCAAACCACACAGGCTCTGGCGGACCGTCCGCGCAAGGGGGGCGGACCGTCCGCAAGAGCCGCGCGGACCGTCCGGCCGGGTATCGCGGACCGTCCGCACCCGGCCGCGGACCGTCCGGCCTTAGCCACGGACCGTCCGTTAATTTACACGAACGACCCAAAGACACCCGCGTGCCACGGACCGTCCGCGGGGAGCACGCGGACCGTCCGCCTAGCACCCGCGGACCGTCCGCCCGACACCGCGGACCGTCCGAAACTTCGTCCAACCAAAAACCAAAATCACAACGGATCGAAACAAAGGACGAGCGAGAACACGAAGAACACGGGATGAACGGACCCGCGCGGACCGTCCGCCAGGAGGCCGCGACCGTCCGCGAGGCTCGGACGAACGAAAAAAAAGCCCGACCTCGAAAGTCAACTCCCCCAAATCATCATCGGATTTCCCAAACGGTTGAAGCTTTGTGGAGACAAGGGTTTGGGTACTTGAAAAGCGTCACACAAGGATGCTATAGCCCAAAAATCTTGCCTCCTAACTCCCTAAATCACCGGGAATCGCGAATCCTTTGAGCACCACCAAAACCTAGAGCACCGAACGAAAACTCACGAATCGAAGTAGTTTCCGGCGTTTGAGGGCACAAGATCAAGCACAAAGATGCACAAGACATCTATCCATGTTTCCCTCAAAGAAATCCGGGAAGAAACTCACTCAAATCCGCGGAATCACACCGAGAACAAAGGCACGAAAATAGGCACAAAAAGGCACGAAAAACAACCCCGAATCTTCTATACAAACCGGAAAGATTCACAAGGTCTAGCATGCCGCCCTAGCATCCATCCCTCTCAACAAATCTCTCATGAAGCTCTCATGCTAGCCTAGAGAAAATAGGAAGAAAAATGGCTACGAAAATGAGAAAGAGGAGGGGGGAAATGAAACCCTAAGTCGCGGAGAGAGAGAGCCATCAACACACACTCCAGGCTTATATATCAGGTCCCGCCGGAGTGGTAAATGACTCGACTACCCCTAACTACACTACTGGCGATACAACCCACGTAGGGGCATTTTGGTAATGTTTGTGGGTCTTGCCATCGGACGGCCACGCCTTTGCCGCACCCCCGCGTCCTCCCGACGCAAGCCATGCGATCCCGCCGCGTGTCCTCCGCCTCGAAGCTTCCCCGACACGCCGGATCCCGTCTCCGTCGTGTTGGGCCCTCGGACTTGGTTTTGAGGCCCAAACCAAGAAACCGTCCTCCGATGGTTTTGTGGCCAAACCACCAAACCCCGCGTACACGGCCCGGCCTCACCACGCCAAGCGTCGAGCCCGCCAAGCCTTTCACCTCCCGGCGCCGGACGGTCTACTCAGTCTTGCCTCGTTCCTTGACTTGGCCACCACCGATGCACCGGCTCCATGTCCACGACTTCGTCTTGCTCTTCTTGCACCATGCGGCTCGCACTTGATCCCGTCGGCCACCGGTCCCTCGAACCAAGCCTACTTGTCTCTCCACTCCTCGGAGGCCCCGCAAGGCTAAGACCTTTCGCGCCTCGTTCTTCACCCGCACCAACGCAAACCAAGCCACAACCAACACCCGCAATACTAGGCCAAGAGTCGGTCCACACAACGTTGTCAACCACTCCTCACGAGTGCATTGACAACACACCACATAAACAATAAGGTAAATACACAAAATAAAACACACACAACACAACTCAACACTACACACACAAAGCTTCAAACCATCCGGTCAATCACTCATCACACACGAACCAAGGTACTTCTCAACTTGGTTCCTCAATCTCCCCCTTGATGAGTGCATTGACAAAAGAAGGTCAAAAAGCAAACAAGAACTCATTCAAGCGCCACAAAGCCAATAAAAAGCAAACAAAAGGCCACTTGAAGTGAGAAGGGATAAAAACATGCTCCGACAAATTCCTCTCGAAACCAAAGCAAGCACAAGGCTAAGCGCAATCGAAGAGACACACTACCAACATGCAATCCCTAAAAGCCATCAAACCAAAATGCTCAACACAAAGTGCCATAAAACTCTTACCAAAACACTTGTCAACCGCTCATCACCATCAAATCAAGGTTCATATCAACTTGATTTTCCAAATTTCTCCCCCTTGAGGAGCGGATTGACAACAAGTGAGCACAAAGAAATGGTTTGAGAGGGCAAAGACCGAACACCTCATCCAAGTGAAAGAAAACCACACAAGAGCAAAGAACAAGGTCACTTGGCATGAGAGAAACCACAAAGGCCAACTCAATGTCTCGGTCCCCAAAGACATGGGCAACGGCTCGACACAACCGAGATAAGAATGCATGATCCCTCAAGAAGAGGCACAAAGGGCTCAACACCAATCATGTGATAATCGAAAACATAAGTCAACCGCCGGCTCCTCAAGAAGAGGCAAAGGGGCTCAACACCACCGGCACAAGAGCACAAAAATCACAAGCTCCCCCTAAACACATGAACTAGGACCAAAGAGCATACAAAGCTCACCCTAAACTCATAAGATAGAGAAAAGAGCACACCAAGCTCACAAGCTCCCCCCTAAACACATGCACTAGGGACAAAGAGCATACAAAGCTCACCCTAAACACACGTGATAGAGCAAAAAGCAACCACCAAAGCACAACTCAGGCAAACAAAGGAGACTTACCAAAGCTCCCCCTACACAAATGCAAGCTCCCCCTGAACAAGTGGAGCAAACTCCCAAATTTTAAATGCAGTTTTCTGAATTTTTCATTAAGCTCACCTCTTCTCCCCCTTGTTGACAATGTATGAAGCAAGGTGAAAATGCGAAATGCAAAACAAAGCATATAAACATCTACATGAGCTTCTCAAATAGGCCAAATTTAGTGACAAAGGCTAGAAATGAGACAAAAAGCACATATATGGATCATAACAAAGTCAAAGCATTGCCACAAGTAATATATGGAAATATAGGCATGTGACAAAGCAAATTTTCAGATTTGAGTAATTATATCAAAAGATGGCTCACTTCAAATGTAAAAGCCTATCCATGTCACACTTGAGCCACAAAACATGCATACCATTCAAAGATCATACAAGGATATCAAATTCTCGGCAAAAGATCATGGCAAACACCCATAAAGCAAAGCATGTCATGTCAAAGCTCATGAGCCATGTGTCCACTTCGGGAGACTTCTCCACCGGTGAACATCATGCAACATGTTTAGCACCCATATGTGAAAGATAATACATTTTTAAGCATAAACATGATGGATGGAGCATTTTTCAAGCATGCACACTTCTTTTCAAGATTAATTCATTTCATGGTACGTGAAGTGCCTTTGCGGCAAAAAGAAGCTTATGCTCCTCCATGAATGCAACATAGGCTAAACATTCACAATGATATCCGGCCTTTGGCCCAAATGCAAGAACAGGGCATCCAAGCACAATCTAAGCATGAAAAGCATATTTAGACCAAACTGTGACATGGATACACAACTACACACGAGTGGAGCATATTTCATCAAAAATTAGTCAAGTTAAGTATTTATCTCAAAAGGGGCTATCTCACCACACATATATCTCAAATATTCCAAGAGCATAGCCTCACATCACCATTTCTCCACACATATAACCAATATCTCACAGATAGCCAAAGAGACTCAAATATGGCATATGAAAGAAGCTCATCATCCTAAAATGCAATATGACACAAATGCAACAAGATATGTACATCAAAAGGAACATGATATATGACAGGATGCAAGACACAAATGTCAAACCTACCAAAGTCTATACATCATGATATATGATACAAATGCAATGCGAGAATGCATAGGGAGACAAGGAACTTGACTTAACACCAATAAAGCTCACGAGGGAACACACCAACCAAGAATCGCTCCAAGCGAGAGAAGAGCCACCAAAGGTCCCAATTGAGTACCATAGAAAAAGTACCAATTGCAAAACCGCAAAGATCCCAATTGAATACCATAGAAGGAATATCAATTGGAGGATCACAAAGACTACCCAAAAAGCCACAATCCTTCTTGGAATCAAATTCCCTATCAAAAGAAGCCAAGCTCCCCCTCAACCAAGGGCAACTAACAAAGAAAAAGCTAGGAAAAGGAAGAGCAAGGAAAAACTCTAAAACCAACCGAAAAGAGGAACAACAACACAACTCGAAGACAAGACAAGCCCAAAACTCCAAGGAAAGCTCACAACATGCTACACAAAGCATTGATAATATCACTTAACATAAATAGAGCATTGTAACATGATTCCACAAATATGAATAAGCATGGGCAAGCAAGTATGTCAACAAGGTACAACACTAAACCGAAATGATACCAAAGAACAACATGCCAAACAATATACAAGAACTAAACAAAGGCATGATACAAGATCACATGGATCATCCACCAACATATATTACAAAGCTAGCATGACAAGATATACATGGGGGACAAACATGCTAACGGAAAGGTACCATCGAGCTAGACAAACATGATATGAATGAACAACATGACATATCCGAGCAATCAACCATAAAGCATGACATGATGTTCATAAATATCACCCACCATAAAATCATACAAAGATAGCAAGATAGATATTCAAGATCACAAAGCTATCATGAACAAGGTGGCTAGCCTACCATGGTTTTCACACAAGCAAGACACAAGTATATACAAGAGAGTACAAGGGGAAAAGAAAACTCACTATACATGTGTACAAAGGCTTTCAAGAGCCATTCTCTTCAACGTTACCTTATCACTCACATGCACAACACCCTCGGACAAAGACCCTACCTCGACCATTGTCCCCAAATGTGATGTACAACTTTTCCTTCACCGGGGTGAGGCCGGAGAACCACTTCTTATCTCCGGTCATGTGTCGAGAACACCCGGAGTCGATCAACCAAATGTTCTCCAAGCCTCCCGCTGCCGATCGAAACAAGAACGAGAACGAGCTAGCGACTCGACACCGGGGTTAGCACGAGAGAAAGTTAAACCGGTGTCGAGCCATCTCGCTCAAAAGAGGGGTTAGCAAACATCACTCCCTTGCCACCAAACTTCCCATGTCCCATGGGAGGAGTACGAGCACCACGAGGGGGAAAACGTGGTCCGTAGTTCCTCTCGGGAATCCAAAACTGCGATCATCTCCCCTAAACCCGTGCGAGGACGAGTAGGAGGACGTCCGATAAAACCACCACGAGCCCGACCAAACTTCTCACCACCCGCACACCATCATCTCTCCCCGACGGACCTCTCACCACCACCTCTCCGTGGGAACACTCGCCAACACTCCTCACACTTCCCACACCCCGTGGAAGTGGCACTCTAGGCTCGGGGAATACCGCGAGGCCGGCGATACTGTCTCCGGTTTGCTTGCTCCCTAGCAAGCCTCTCATCCCTCTTCCTCTTGTAGCAAAACTCGCAAGATGCCTCTCCTTGCCACAATACTCACACCCGAAGGGGATGGGTTTTGGTTTTGGCTCGGCTTTTCTTCGGGCTTCTCACCCTCCTCACCCACAAACTTCACTTGGTTTCGGAAATCATTTGTCTTAGGTGGGAATTTGGGTGGATCTTGGGTTGTGTCAAGCTTGTTGCAAAGGTGGTTGGGCTTTGGTGTGAAAGAGTTCTTGGGTGCTTTTGGGAGTGGGACTTGAATCTCTCCGATCACCTCAAACCCGGGGTTAGACTCAACACACTTCTCGTACACACTCTCCCCACTTTGTTCTCTCCCACTTTCTCACCCAACTTCTCAAACCCCAAACCACGACCATCAGCCCTCTTGAACTCCTCAATCATGATTTTCAATTGAGGTTCCCGTCCGGACAACCAACCCAACACTTTCCTCAAATAGTCATTTTCCTCATAGATGACATCCAACGGGAAGTAAGCTCAAGATTACGCAAAGTGACTTCATCACGGCTAGAGCATGCATTTGCAACGGGAGATTTCAATGATGCTTCCAAAGAACTAATAGTAGAGCGAGCATCAACAAGCTTAGCATGCATAGTAGGACATGATTTGCAAGCACCAAGCAAAGTAGGTCTAGCCTTAAGCTCATCATGTTCGGTCCTAAGAGCATCTAGTTGAGCCAAAATGGAAGCATTCTTCTCATTAAGCGAGTTTGATCTCATTCAACCAAGCATCACATTCAACACATTCAACATCATCGGGAGAAGTAGGAGCAAGTTTCAAAGAGTCATTCTCAAGTTTCAATTCAAGCAATTTTGACTCTAACTCTCCTACTTTCTCACTAGCATTCTCAAGCCGAGCCCTAAGATCTTTCCTCATCTTTTTGGCATCTTTCAAGCACACTATCACGGTTATCAAGCAAACCATTCAACCTAGCAATCTCGGCAAGCAAAGAGTCGGGATCACGGTTTACCTCATCCTCCGAGTCGGAGTCGCCGTCCTCCTTCACACTCTTCTTCTTTGCTCGAGCTATGGGCCATGCCACAAAAGCCCTCGAGCGCCACACGGCTCGGCCCGGCGCCGAGGTTCCGCTTGCACTCTTCTTGCCACTTTGCGCCTCCCGGCGTCTTCATCTTCACTGCTTGAACTTGACTGCTCCTCGCTTGAGCTTGAGTCGACGTCGCTCGCACCGGCCACCATCGCTCTTGCCTTGTTCTTCTTGTAGGTGCTCTTGCTCGGTCGCCGCTTGTCCTTGTCCTTGCTCTTGGACTTGTTGAAGTGCTTGCCCTCGGAGGAGTACTTGTCTTCACGCCTCGGGTGCGCCTTGTACTCGTTCACCTTGTACTTGTTCTCCTCCGCTTCCGGGCACTCGGCGATGAAGTGGCCACGCTTGCCACACTTGTAGCACGTCCCTGAGCTCCGCCTTGCGTTCCTCCGACTCTCGTGTAGTCGTTCAAACCTTCTTGAGAGCAAGGCCAGCTCCTCCTCGCCCGGCACATCAAACTCCTCATCCGGAATGGACATAAGAGAGGACAAAGAAAACCGTCGACGGGAAGGGTTAGATTTGCCCTTTGATCCTCCCACAAGAGCAAGACTATGGTCGGTCGAGCCCTCATGCTTGGATAGCAACTTCCTGTCAACCTCGGCCGACTTGAGCTTAGAAAAGAGGTCATCCAACTCAATAGTCAAATAGTTCCCGGACTCCTTGATGGCCTCAACCTTAGCACCCCAAACACTTGGGTCCAAGACATGCAAGAGCTTCAAAGCCCGATCATGCTCGGAATACGGAAAATCCTCAACATTAGCCTTCATGTTGTTCACGATGGCGGTGAACCTGCGAAACATCGCATCAATGTCCTCACCGGAAGTGGAGTGAAATTCTCATATTGCATCCGGTAAGAGACAAAGAGGCGAGCCTTCACATGGTTATCACCACCGTGAGCAACCAACAACTTATCCCAAATTTGCCAAGCAAGACTCAAATGGCGAACACGCTCAAACTCGGATCACACAAGCTCGGCACAAGTGATCAACGGCTTTTGCATTAGCCTCATACTTGGCCTTGGCATCGGCATCGGTCACCATAAGAGTATGGATGTTGACCGGAATAGCATAGGTCTTGTCAAGCACAATAAAATCCAACGGCTTTCCTCGAAGAAAGATCATCATACGAGCCGCCCACTTGTGGTAACCCTTGCCATCGAAGTGCGGCGGACCGCCCCGCTCAACGTACGCCATCTTAGGATTCGAGACTTGTCAAAGTCGCAAAGAATCCGGCACCAAGCTCTGATACCAATTGAAGGATCAGATGGCGACTAGAGAGGGGGGGAGTGAATAGGAGCCGGTAAAAATTCTTCCCAAAGAACCCGGCCTATGTCCTACTCAAATCCCGGTCACACACGAGCGATGGATCGAATCATGCACCAATCGCCAAGACCACGAGGTTATGGATCAACCTCTAGCCTTAGGAACGATTCCTCAAAGCACACGCGGAAGCACTAGAAAGGGAGGAAGGAATCGAACCAAGAAGCAAACCACACAGGCTCTGGCGGACCGTCCGCGCAAGGGGGGCGGACCGTCCGCAAGAGCCGCGCGGACCGTCCGGCCGGGTATCGCGGACCGTCCGCACCGGGCCGCGGACCGTCCGGCCTTAGCCACGGACCGTCCGTTAATTTACACGAACGACCCAAAGACACCCGCGTGCCACGGACCGTCCGCGGGGAGCACGCGGACCGTCCGCCTAGCACCCGCGGACCGTCCGCCCGACACCGCGGACTGTCCGAAACTTCGTCCAACCAAAAACCAAAATCACAACGGATCGAAACAAAGGACGAGCGAGAACACGAAGAACACGGGATGAACTGGACCCGCGCGGACCGTCCGCCAGGAGGCCGCGGACCGTCCGCGAGGCTCGGACAGAACAAAAAAAAGCCCGACCTCGAAAGTCAACTCCCCCAAATCATCATCGGATTTCCCAAACGGTTGAAGCTGTGGAGACAAGGGTTTGGGTACTTGAAAAGCGTCACACAAGGATGCTATAGCCCAAAAATCTTGCCTCCTAACTCCCTAAATCACCGGGAATCGCGAATCCTTTGAGCACCACCAAAACCTAGAGCACCGAACGAAAACTCACGAATCGAAGTAGTTTCCGGCGTTTGAGGGCACAAGATCAAGCACAAAGATGCACAAGACATCTATCCATGTTTCCCTCAAAGAAATCCGGGAAGAAACTCACTCAAATCCGCGGAATCACACCGAGAACAAAGGCACGAAAATAGGCACAAAAAGGCACGAAAAACAACCCCGAATCTTCTATACAAACCAGGAAAGATTCACAAGGTCTAGCATGCCGCCCTAGCATCCATCCCTCTCAACAAATCTCTCATGAAGCTCTCATGCTAGCCTAGAGAAAATAGGAAGAAAAATGGCTACGAAAATGAGAAAGAGGAGGGGGGAAAATGAAACCCTAAGTCGCGGAGAGAGAGAGCCATCAACACACACTCCAGGCTTATATATCAGGTCCCGCCGGAGTGGTAAATGACTCGACTACCCCTAACTACACTACGGCGATACAACCCACGTAGGGGCATTTTGGTAATGTTTGTGGGTCTTGCCATCGGACGGCCACGCCTTTGCCGCACCCCGCGTCCTCCCGACGCAAGCCATGCGATCCCGCCGCGTGTCCTCCGCCTCGAAGCTTCCCGACACGCCCGGATCCCGTCTCCGTCGTGTTGGGCCCTCGGACTTGGTTTTGAGGCCCAAACCAAGAAATCGTCCTCCGATGGTTTTGTGGCCAAACCACCAAACCCCGCGTACACGGCCCGGCCTCACCACGCCAAGCGTCGAGCCCGCCAAGCCTTTCACCTCCGGCGCCCGGACGGTCTACTCAGTCTTGCCTCGTTCCTTGACTTGGCCACCACCGATGCACCGGCTCCATGTCCACGACTTTGTCTTGCTCTTCTTGCACCATGCGGCTCGCACTTGATCCCGTCGGCCACCGGTCCCTCGAACCAAGCCTACTTGTCTCTCCACTCCTCGGAGGCCCCGCAAGGCTAAGACCTTTCGCGCTCTGTTCTTCACCCGCACCAACGCAAACCAAGCCACAACCAACACCCGCAATACTAGGCCAAGAGTCGGTCCACACAACGTTGTCAACCACTCCTCACGAGTGCATTGACAACACACCACATAAACAATAAGGTAAATACACAAAATAAAACACACACAACACAACTCAACACTACACACACAAAGCTTCAAACCATCCGGTCAATCACTCATCACACACGAACCAAGGTACTTCTCAACTTGGTTCCTCACAATGACCATTCAGTTTCCTGACGAGTTGGTAAAAGAGTTTGAAAGGCTCAACTTGAAAGTGGTTGCACATGCAGAAGGAGTAACTTTGGAAGTACAGTCCACTCTGGAGCAAGAGATACGCAAGTGGCAGTTAGAGGATGCTGGAATACAAAAGATTAAAGAGAGCATGCAACAAGGAGAAGCCCCAGATTACACAGAAGACGAGCAAGGAACCGTGTGGTTTAAGAACCGGTTGTGTGTACCAGAGATAGGAGATCTTAGAGAGAAGATCTTGAGAGAAGCTCACGACTCAGCTTACTCCATCCATCCAGGCAGTACTAAGATGTACCAGGATCTCAAGCAGAGGTATTGGTGGTACAGTATGAAGAGAGACGTGGCCGCTCATGTGGCTTTGTGCGACACTTGTCACTGGGTTAAGGCCGAACATCAGAGACCCGCTGGTTTGCTTCAACCTTTGAAGGTACCTGAGTGGAAGTGGGAAGAGATCGGAATGGATTTCATAGTGGGTTTACCCCGAACCCGAGATGGTTATGATTCGATTTGGGTCATCGTGGATCGTTTGACCAAGGTAGCTCACTTCATTCGGTAAAGACTACCTATACGGGAGCTAAGTTGGCGAGCTATACATGTCCGAGGATCGTGTGTTTGCATGGTGTACCAAAGAAGATCGTGTCGGACGAGAGGTACTCGGTTTACTTCTCGCTTACGGGGGGAAGTTGCATGAATCACCTGGATACTAAACTAAATTTCAGCTCGGCTTATCATCCACGGACGGATGGACGGACGGAGAGAACCAATCGGATCCTAGAGGACATGCTGAGAGCATGTGCGCTTAAGCATGGTTGTAGTTGGGATAAGAGCTTGCCGTATGCTTTGAGTTCTCTTATAACAACGACTACCAAGCTAGTCTCAAAATGTCACCCTTTGAGGCTCTATATGGAAGGAAGTGTAGGACTCCGTTATTTTGGAGTGAGACGGGCGAAAGGCGATTATTTGGGGCGGATATCATCGGAGAAGCGGAGAAACAAGTTCAGATTATCAGAGAAAATTTGAGGATTGCTCAGTCTAGACAGAAAAGCTATGCAGATGGCAAACGAAGGGATGTGGTCTTTCAGGAAGGCGATTATGTGTACCTAAAAGTATCACCTATCAGAGGTTTGCGTCGATTCAGAGTTAAAGGAAAGTTGTCACCTCGCTTTATTGGACCTTTCAAGATCCTTGAGAGAGTGGGAGAAGTGGCTTACAGATTGGAGTTGCCAGTCCAGCTAGCTGATGTGCATGATGTGTTCCATATCTCTCAGTTGAAGAAGGGTTTTGGCCCTCACGACAAAGAGCCGTTACCCTTGGATGATCTAAACATTGAAGAGGATCTCACTATTGTTGAACACCCCGTTCGAATATTGGAAACAATGACAAGGGTCACCAGGAATAGTGTGATTAAGATGTGCAAAGTACAGTGGAGTAATCATGCAGAGGATGAGGCAACGTGGGAAAGAGAGGATGAGCTGAAAGCAGAGTTTCCAGATCTTTTTCCCAATCTGTCCGAATCTCGAGGACGAGATTCTTCTTAAGGGGGGTAGGATTTGTAACACCCTAATTCTATTAAAAACTTGGCTTTAATAAAATTTGATAGCAACCATTTAATCGCTTAAGGAGTATAAGGTTGTTTTATTTAATTTTAGGCATTTAACACTTTTCTAAAATAACTTTAATGAAATATAGGGTTTATTTGCTGCATACATGCTAGTGCATTTCTTTTGTCTGCTGGAATTCAAATTCAGGTTTGAATTCCTTTTGTGTTTGAACCCCTTTTAAAAACCCCAAAACCAAATCCCTAAACCACCTACCCCTACCCTACCTTCTAGCCCAACCCAGCCGCGCAGCCCAGCAGCCTAGCAGGCCGCCGCGCTCGCTTCAGCCCGCGTGCCCGGCACCTTCCGCCCCGGCGGGCCAAGCCGGCCCGGCCCAGCCGCGCCGGCCCCGCCACCCGCGCCTCCGCCGCGCCCCCTGCCGGCCGACGGGGGCCCCACCCCGTCATCCCCGCCGCGCGCGTGCCCGACCCGGCCTCGGCCACGGCCGCGCCGCCACCCGAGTCCGACGGGGGCACGAACCCCCGTGCGTGGCCCGCACGCCAAGGACACCCCGCCCCGGCTATTTAAAGCGTGCCGCCGCCTCCTTGTACCCCCAACCCGAGCCGCCGTGCCCTAGCCGCTCGAGCCCGTGCGCCGCCGCCGCCAAAACCCTAGCCGCCGCCGCTTCGGTGCCCGCCGCCGTCGTCGCCCGCTCGCCGCCGTGGAACGCATCCGGAGCCGCGCAAGGAGGTGAGCCACCCCGCCGGCGCCGCTTGTTGACATCCTCGTGCACCCCGCCGCCCTAGGCCCGTCGCCGGGCTCCACCGCCGCGCCGCCGCGTCGGCCGCCCGCGCCGCCGCTTCTCCGCCCGAACCGTGGCCTTAGTTAGGCTCACCAACTCGCGCGCGTCGCATGGGTGCAACCCGCGCCTCGAACCGGGGCCCGAAACCCTAGATTGGGTTTCCGCCGCCGCCCGCCGCCGCGCGCCGCGCGCGCGCCGTCCCCGGCCAGCCGCCGCCGCTTCGGCCGCTTGCGCTGGACCTCAGCCGTTGGATGGGGATCCAACGCCCCTGACCCTATCCAGCTGCATCTATTAACCCGCGAGCCACCAGCACCGTCAGATCTAGATCCAACGGATCTAGATCGGGTCAATCCGGTCAGCCAGGTCAAACCCGCCGCCAGCCCTGGCAATTTTGCAGAAAAACCCCTGGATTTTCTTTATTTACAAAAATACCCTTCCACCGTATAAGTTTTCTTACAGTTTAGTCCCTTTTCTTTGTTTTAGCCCGAAACCTTTTTAAATCTTCGCAGATTAGTCCCTAAACTTTCCCAAAGCCATAACTTGGTCGTTTTAGCTCCGATTTTAGTGTTCTTTATGTCCACGCGTTCGTTTCGAAGCGTAGATTAGTTTTATGCTACTGTTTAGATCTGTTTGATCTGTTTGGTGACTGCTTCTTATTTATTTCTATTGTATGCTTGCATGTGATGATTGTGGATCGTAGAGAGCGATTCGTTCGAGGGATTTGAAGATCCGGTCGTGCAAGAGTTTGAGCAGCAAGGCTTTGTTGAAGGCAAGTATTCCTTGATGCATGCCCGCTTGTCCTACATAACATGCATTTAAATTCACTATTTTTACCTTTTGCTTGCATTAATTTGATGGGAACCTATTAAGGATCATGCCTAGCTTTTGACTACCTCTACCTTGATGCCGGGAATTAAATTAATCTTGTGGTAGCTATTGCTTAGCATGCTCAACTGGGTATTGGTATTAATCTACTTGGTTACCTTTTCGTTATTTCATGTTCCGTTTATGATCTTTTATCTTTACAAGAACACCTTTAATGTGTAATCGGAACATGGAGAACCACCCAGGAAAACAGTACAACCACAAGAACTAATGGGCAATGGTCTTGGCTGATTAATTAGGAACTTTAGCATGGAATGGTCTTACCTGATAAGGACAAGGGATCGGCGGTACTGTGGGGTATGGACTCGCTCTAGCAGGGGGTTGGGTGAGTTATTCTTTTATGGTGGGGTATCGACCTGCTAGGGGACTTTATACCTTGCTAACTGATCCGGACCTTGTGGGTCATAACTTGCTAGGGAACCTTTGTAAAGGCCATGTAGCGTCCCTATGCAATCACACCTCGGAAGTGTGATATGGTGTCTTGCAAACACCGCATGGTTGGGTCTAAAGTTCTTCGGAGCTTTTACGCTGCTTGTGGGTAAAGATGTACAACCTCTGCAGAGTGTTAAACTAATCGATTAGCCGTGCTCACGGTCAAGAGCGGCTGGACACTCACATGATTAAGTTATGGAACTTTAATGTTTAAATTGTGGTTTATTTCTTTGTTTATGATGCTTATATCTTATTAATTGGGTTGGTATGAACTTACACCTTTAGTAATCAGGTTGCTAATAAAACTTGACCAACTAAAATGCTAAAGTGCTTAAACCTTAGCCATCCACCATATGGCCTCGCATGTTATGTTGTTTCCCCTTGCTGAGTACGATATGTGCTCACGCTTGTTTATTCTCTTGCATCTACAATACCTGGATTTTTGCTCGGACCGGGAGAACTTTGAAGATAATCCAGAAGATTTCCAGGAGTTCTAGGTGTGCGTAGTCTTCAGTCAGCTGCCTGTGGAGGCATTTTTGTCCGCTGCGAGAACTCATTTGTTTAAGTTTCGTTTAAGACTATGGTTTGTAATAACTCTTTATTCGTGTGGCACTGATTTTGGTATTCATAATGTCTAAGTGTGTGTGTAACTTGATCCTGGCGCACACGTGATCAATGCATTCGGTTTTGCCTTTAAAACCGGGTGTGACAACTAGTCATTATCCTTAGTAGGAACCCATCAAATTAATGCAAGGCACATGAAATAGTGATTAATAAAGTTATTGGCACAAAAGAACAAGGACACACTTGCCTTTAACCAGAGTAGTGATGTTGCTCAGAATGTCTTCATCTTCAAGCTCTTCCAAGCTCCTCGGACAACGTTCACTCTATGCGCATCAATCATCGGGCACAAGCATACACAAAGCAAACAAACACGCAACTAAGAACAATATACCAATCAAGAAAGGTTTTAAAAGAACACACTGTAGGATAGGCTCGATTAGATGGACCACTAAAGCACACAAACCTTGCTTGGAAGGAAAAGGCTTAGTTAGCTTTAAAGAGATGGTTGTGAAAGATTGAGCAAGTACTGGAAAGATCACACTAAGGTAGAACTTGATAAAGAACGTCTAACGAACGATTTGCATATATGAGAGAACAAGACTATAAGCTTAGATTTATTTTAATTAGCAAAAATATGCAAAGGATGTTTCATAAAGAAAATACCCTAAGTTTGATTTAATGCAAATTAAATTTTATTTGCAAAACCGGTGTAAAGAACTAATCAAGTTTTATTTACAAAGATTCATATATAGATTATACCAATTAAACATTTAATTTTAGAAAAACTAAACTATATAAATAATCTAAACGTAGCTTTGTGATAGATCATGTTATTATTAAAAACAGCATTTATGTTGGTATTAGTCAAAATTAACATTTATTTATAAAGCCGGAGTAAAAGCCTAATCAACTTTTAATTAGAAAAGTTAATTAATTATTAAACAAGTTAATATTTGGCTTATGGAAAACCAGATAAAAGTTCTAATTATATTTTATTTACGAAAGCATGTGAGAGAAACATTAATCAAATTAAATTTGATTATGAAAAACGGTGTATAGATCTATATAGATTTTATTTAGAAAAGGCATGTTTGATAAGTATTAAAAATTAGTATTAAATTTATTTTCGGAAAACAAACATGATGAAAAGTCACCACTAATGCGTGCTACATTATTATGAACCTAACGCAACTTGAACGGATTAAAACGGAGCTAAAACAAAGAAACTATGGGCAAAACAAGATTGCAGGACTTATTCGTGATTAACTATAGATCTCAGGGAGTAGCAGAGGAAATTTGCAAGACACATTGAATAGTGCTCACAAAAAGGACAAAGGACAGGGTTAGATCTATAAAAGGGCGTGGGTGTGCTTTATGTGTGAAAGTGGAATTTTTGTAGGGGGTTTTCTATGAATTGGTCAAGACACAAAACAAATCTAAAAATTACAAGAAAGGCTAGGGGCCTAAACACAAAACAAGGGGTCTTCTTCCTCCTTTGGACAGGAACGTACAGGGAGGGTCGCGGCCTACAGGAGCTTCTGGGCGTTTCAAATCGCCGGGGCTCCAGGCAGTTAGGGGCTCGGCCAAGGCGCAAAACGGATAGAGGGGAACGATGGGATCTCAAGGATGTGCTCATCACAGGCGGAGATCGACGGGAGGCGCCAGATTTCGAAGAAGGGCAGCCGGCGGTTGGCCATGGTGACTGGCTCGGTGCTCCGCGGGTTGGGGTGCTCCAGCGGACCTCCGGCAACGGGAAGCAACGCAGCACGTTCGGCTCCGCGCACTGGAGCTCTCGGTGGCGTCGGTTTGCTCTGGGAGGACTCCATGTCGGCGAATCGAAGATGGCCGGCGGCGAGATTGCGGCTCCAGCGGCTTGGCTTGGCTCGGTGCTTGCGCGGCGCAGGAAGGGCAAGGCGCAGGGCGAGACTCGGCCGCACGGCCTTTATAGGGCGCGGGTGTGGGGTCCCCTTAGCGCGCACGCCAAGGCGGGGTGGCCGACGGCGTCTGGCCGTGTCCGCCATGGACACCGGCCACGGCCGTGGTCCGGGCCCGGATGGGCTAAGGCGGGCCGCGGCTGGGCCAGAGCGGGTCGGGCCTTCGGGCTCTGCCCGTTAGGAAAGAATTTGTATTTTCGAATTTATTTTTAATGCGAAAGCAATTCCAGAAAAATCTAAAATTGTTTAAAGGCACGAAAAATACTCCGAAAATCACAAAATTCCAGTAAAATTCCCAGAGGTAGATTGAAGTATGAACAATCCAAATAAAGTATTTGGAGTTCATGAAAAAGATTTTAGAGCATTCTAATAAATAGAAATAGCTCAAGGAAAATGAGAATAAATTCTAGAAAAATCCGGAAAATTCTCGGGAGAGTTAGGATAGCTCCTAAACGCATTTTTTAAACCTTTTGCACTCAAGAAGCACCAAGATGCATCAGCATGAATGCAACACTCACAACTTTTTATTTTATTTAGAAAATCAAACAAGGATTTTTCCTATACTATATTTCCTGTAAAGAAAATAGATGTTGGAAAAATTTTAAAGTTATGAGAAAATTGTTATTTAATTATTCTCTCTATTCACATCCTGAAATTGGAAATTTCAGGGTGTGACAGTCGTCGTCTTCGGCAGGTTGCTAGACCTTCCTCTGGCTCTGTCTTCGTCTTCGACAGGTCGCTAGACCTTCCTCTGGCTCCATGATCGTCGTATCTTACAAAAATTCAAAGGGGGAAAACTAAACCTAGTGGTACTTCCCGCAATTATTGCACCACTTGCCCTTCATGTTCCCAATCATGCCAAAAATTTTGCGCACGTTGCGGTTTAGGAACTTGTAGTCGTCTTCGACCACGCGCTCCAAATCCTCCATACGCTGCCTCATCGCCTCCATGGCCTGGAAACATTCATCGACCGATGCGTAGAGCTCCGAGATGGAGTGACGGCAAGCCGCACAACACATCGGATGCATCCCAAAAGGGTCGTCGTCGCCAGGGTCGCCGCCGTCATTGCCATCACCATTGTCGCCGTCATCATTGCCACCGCCGTTAAGGCCTTCGGGAGTCTTCTCCTTGGGCACCTCTTCCCAAATGTACAAATCATTATCATCTCTTCTGACGGCCGCCCACGAGCTCGGGCTACGATAGTCGGAGTAATCGCTATCCCCATATTCCTTAGGTTCGGGCGACACCTCCTTGTAATCGTTCCGCTTCATGCCACGGATGCGCGCCGACCTTAGAACGGGAGTAGGGACCTTCTCCTCCTTGATGGGGTTGCGAGATGCGATAGCTCTGGTCGGGACACGCCCTCCACAATGGATGCAGGCGGTCCTCTTGATCTCGACGGGTAGCTTGAGCTCGCATCGCTTCGCCTCCTCCATCGATGGATCCTTGGCACCTTGCTTCAACTCTAAGCTCCTCGGGGATACCATGGCTGCTGCGTGGGTGCAAAAGATTTCTAGATGGGATGGATTCCCGAGCTCCCAATTCGGCCAAATAAATAGTCCGAAAAGGAAAACCCTAGAAACCTCATTTTCCTTATTCAAACTTCCCTTAAAATTTTCTGACTGAAGAAGGAAGTCAAAAAGGAGCATTCCAGGGAAAAACCGGGGCGAACCGCCGTCGGGGCCCCACTGGGCCGGTCGGACCGGGCTGGCCGACCCACCCTGTCTCAGGGGCCGGTCCGGTCCGATTTCCCGTGTACCGCCCTTTTTTCGCTTTCTCAGCCCATGGGAAAAAGTTGGCCCAGTAAATCTTCGTGAGAAACTCCAGAAAAATAAAGGAAAAACTATTTACAAAAATCCATGCCTTGTTTTTCGTCCTAGGCCGGACGTTCGGGCTCTTCTTCCATGGTGAAGACATCAACATGGTGAAGGGGCACAACATCGGGTTCGTAGTAAACCTTTAGTCGTTGACCATTCACCATAAATTGATCACCTTTCACATCCATAATGGTTACCGCTCCGTTGGAGAGCACCGAATGAACAATATAAGGTCCGTCCCACTTGCTTTGCAATTTCCCCTTTCCGAAGGTTTTAAACCTCGAATTGTAGAGGAGGACCTTATATCCTTCTTTAAACTCTTTCTTTTTCAACCTTTTATCATACCACCTTTTAATTCTCTCTATGTATATGCTTGCATTTCATATTCTTTCAACCTCATCTCCATTAGCTCGCTTATTTGAATTCTTCGTTTTACTACCGCGGCATCGAGATCAAGGTTCATCTCTTTGATCGCCCAATAGGCTTTGTGTTCCAACTCAACTGGAAGGTGGCATGCTTTTCTATAGACGAATTGATAAGGGGTCATACCTATCGGTGTCTTGAACGCCGTTCGATACGCCCACAAAGCTCCGTCTAATTTCTTTGACCAATCTTTGCCTCCCTTCTCTATGGTTTTGTTCAGGATGCTTTTTAATTGCCTATTCGACATTTCCGCTTGTCCGTTGGTTTGAGGGTGATATGCCGTAGAGACCCTATGTTCAATTCCCAACTTGGACAAGCACTTTTTGAAATTCTTCCCGGTGAAGTGAGTTCCCCCATGGCTTATCAAGATTCTCGGTGTACCGAAACGAGGAAAAATCATGTTCTTGATCATGGCAATGGACTCCTCCGTGGAAGCTTCACGACATGAAATTGCCTCTACCCAGTTGGATACATAATCAACCATGACTAAGATATGCTCATATCCATGTGAGTGTTTGAAGGCCCCATGAAATCTATTCCCCACACATCGAATAAATCGATTTGTAGATTATATCTCAAGGGCATAGAATTTCTTTGAGAGATGTTTCAGGTTCTTTGGCATTCGGGGCATGATGCAACATATCTCTTAGTATCTTCATGCATCTCCGGCCAATAGAATCCGCTAGACCATACTTTTTCTTGGGTTTGAAAATGGCTATAATATCCACCGTACTCCGCCGCGTGACACTTTCTCAAAATTTCTAGCCTCTCATCTCTTGGCACTGAAGGATCAGATGGCGACTAGAGAGGGGGGAGTGAATAGGAGCCGGTAAAAATTCTTCTCAAAGAACCCGGCCTATACCCTAGTCAAATCCCGGTCACACACAAGCGATGGATCGAATCACACGCCAATCGTCAAGACAACGAGGTTATGGATCAACCTCTAGTCTTAGGAACGATTCCTTGAAGCACACGAGGAAGCACGAGAAAAGAAAGGAGGAATCGAACCAAGAAGCGAAGCACTCAGGCTCTGGCGGACCGTCCGGCCAGGAGGGGCGGACTGTCCGCACGGGCCACGCGGACCGTCCGCCAATGTACCGTGGACTGTCCACACAGGTACGGCGGACCGTCCGGCCTGGGCCACGGACTGTCCGTTAAAGCCAACAGAACCTCCAGTAGCGAACCCCGAAAAACGGACCGTCCGCGGGGAGCACGCGGACTGTCGGCCAGTCACCCGCGGACCGTCCGCCCGCTGCTGCGGACTGTCCGAAACCACTTCCAACCAAAACTCGAAACCAAAACGGATCGAAAGAGAAGCCGAGCAAGAACACGAAGAACACGAGACGAACTGCACCCGCGCGGACCGTCCGCCAACACCTCGCGGACTGTCCGCCCTACACGGACAGACCCAGAAACAGCCCGACCTCGAAGGTCAACTCCCCCAAATCATCATCGGATTTCCCAAACGGTAGAAGATGTAAAGACAAGGGTTTGGGGACTTGAAAAGCATCACGCAAGGATCCTATAGCCCAAAAATCTTGCCTCCTAACTCCCTAAATCACCGGAAATCGCGAATCCTTTGAGCACCACCAAAAGCTAGAGCTCCAACCGAAAATCCTTAAATCGAAGTGGTTTCCCGGCGTTTGAGGGCACAAGATCAATCACAAAGGTGCACAAGGCATCTATACATCTTTCCCTCAAAGAAATCCGGGGAGAAACCCACTCAAATCCGCAGAATCACGCCAAGAACAAAGGCACGAAAACAAGCACAAAAAGACCACGAAAAACAACTCCGAATCTTCTATACAAACCAGGAAAGATTCACAAGGTCTAGCATGCCGCCCTAGCATCCATCCCTCTCAACAAATCTCACATTAAGCTCTCATGCTAGCCTAGAGAAAATGGAGAAGAAAATAGCTACGAAAATGAGAAATGGAAGGAGGGAAATGAAACCCTAAGTCACCGAGAGAGAGAGAGAGCCATCCACACACACTCATGGCTTATATATCGGGTCCCGCCGGAGTGGTAAATGACTCGACTACCCCTAACTCAACTACTGGCGATACAACCCACGCAGGGGCATTTAGGTAATGTTTGTGGGTCTTCCCATCGGACGGCCACGCCTTTGCCGCACCCCGCGTCCTCCCGACGCAAGCCATGCGATCCCGTCGCGTGTCCTCCGCTTCGAAGCTTCCCGACACGCCTGTCGGTGTTTTGGACCGGCAACCTACTACGGGGAGTACCCGAAGTAGATGAATGTGACTCGCCGAGATCGGTAACTCGAAGGAAGAGACACGTGGCACACAATTTAGACAGGTTCGGGCCGCGAGGTGCGTAATACCCTACGTCCTGTATGCTGCGTAGCTCTGGATTGATAGGGCACGGTTACAGGATGGTGCAACGGTGCACCGTGAGTTGAGATTGGATGAGGTGAGATGATCCTGAGATCGGTCCCTGCCTCGCCTTATATAGTCCGGGAGGCAGGGTTACAAGTCGGAGTAGGGAGGGAGTACTAGTCGAGTACGTCTAGGAGACCTCTATACAGTGCGGAACGTGTACAGAGTCCTAACCGAGTACTACTCCTGTGTTGTCCTTGTGCTCCACGCCTTCAGGTGCCGTGTAGCGCAAGCGGGTAGTCCCAGGGGTCCACCGAGTAGTCGGTCCCGGTACCCACCGAGGTAGTGGGCCCAGGGAGGTCCATACGACAAGCCCCCGAGTACTTTGTAGTCGAGAAGGATAGCTTCAAGTAGTCTTGACGGCCTTAACAAATAGTCCTCAAGCGTCCCTGAGTGCTACAAGTCAAAAGTCCTCAAGAGTAGTCGAAGCATCCCGAGGCTGGAATGTACTCCAGCTGAAATTTGAGCAATCTTGAAGTCTTCTCGAGTAGTCCCAAGCGTCCTTGAAATCTGCCTTCGAAGGTCTTCAAGAAATGCCTGTCTTGTCTTGAAGCCGAAGCCGCCATGGAGACGCGATTTGCAGAACCGCAATCCACGTGGAGTAGCCCCCGAGCCTCGAGCCGCGGGCTCTGGCTGAGGATCTATCCGAAGTCTTGGCAAGAAAATCCCGAAAAATCCGGAGAAAAAACCGAAGGACACGTGGAGCCCCCGAGCCTTGAGTCGAGTACTTCCTCTCGAATTGAAGGGTCTTCTTGAAGAATGTGTCCTGAGATGCTCTTGAGACTAGCCGCGTCCCAGGTAGTCGAGTAGAAGTAGCCGAGCCCCCGAGGTGAGGCACGTCGACTAGTAGAATGCGAAGAGTCACACACAGCCGCTGAGTCAGCCGTGCATGGACTTATCCAGCCACCCGTTGCGGGGGCGATTTGGCTTATAAATACAAGCCGAAACCCTTAGGGTTTTCACCCAAGTGAGCCGCAGTCATTTGCCACTTGAATCTTGAAGTAGATCCACTCCAGCGAGCGCCGCCGCCGTAGTAGATCCAAACGCATCGCCACCCGAAAGCTTTAGGTTAGCCCCCGAGCGAATGCGAGTGAAGACTCCTTGTACTTGGAGAATGAAACCGTCACAGTCGAAGACGTCGAAGGCCGGCGGGAAGAAGAGGAGCCGTGCGGAGGCCGCCGCGGCCAGCACCGGAGCGGCGCCCACATCTCCACCGCGCGCTGACCCAAGCCGCGAGTGGAAAAAGTCGAAGGTCAAGACGGAGGACCTGCTGACCCTATTGAACAGTGGGTTCATCAGGGAGAAGGAGATCGACATGTGGAGACCCGCCGCAGGAGATCCATATCCAATGGAGAAAGCCGAAGACGAGATCCCAATGTTCTCGCGCTTCGTGGAGCGCGGTCTTGCGCTACCAGCAAGCGACTTCTTCAAGGGGCTGCTCAGGTACTATGGCATCGAGTACCTCAACCTGAACCCCAATGGTATCTTCCATACTTCTGTCTTCGTCCACTTCGCGAAGCCTTCACCGGGAATCAAGCCGCCTTGGGTTCTCTTCGGAAGTTCTTCCGCGTAAAGCCGCGACCCGGCGCCTCCAACCCCGGAGTAGTCGGAGGGGCCGGGATCCGGGCGAGGGAGGATGCCGCGGAGCGATGTACCGGCGTACAAGCTCGTGGACTCCAACACCGACCGGAAGACGAGGTGGTTCTACATCACGAACCACCATCCCGAGCTACCGAAGCCAAGCGGACGGCGGCCCGGGCACCAAGAGTGGTGGAACACGGAGCCCACCATGCGGGAGGGAATCCGGCTACGGAGTTGCTAGCGCGCATCAAGACTCGCGGGATGCGGGACTGAGGGCCGAACACGTGGCCTTCAGTTTCATGAAGCGCCGGATCCAGCCGCTGATGGCGCGGGATACGATGGGCTTCGAGTACACCGGCGACGACGACACGTCGCGGATGCCAGGGGGCGAGTTGGACGACAACGATATCATCGAGAGGTTGTCGAGGATCTTCAAGGACATGCCGGAGTACACGGCGTGCCCTGTCGAGGAGTACTCCGCCGCGCGCCCGCCCAACGAGGTGAGTAGCCGTACCCCCCTCGCCGAGTAGTAGGCACTTGTAGCAGAGTTGCTGACGCCTTGTGTCTTTGCGCAGGATGACGTGAAGCGGTTTGTCTCCGAGCCGCAGCCACCACCGAGCGGGATCGAGATCCCGGCGGTGGGGAAAGTGAAGGAGCGCCGCGAAGTCGGGGAAGGCGACGATACCGTCATCGTGGAGGATACCTCCGATGACGAAGAAGACGAGGAGACGTTGCAGGACCGCTTCCAGTTGCGGTCGAGGTTTAGCCGTCCGGGCTTGCCTCACGTGCCATTCATCCAAGACCCTCCGGCTAGCCTGGAGGCTAGCCTTGCCGCGCCGCCGAGGAAGCCGCGCAACCCCACCAAGAAGCGGGTGGCGAAGAAGATGAAGGTCTCAGAGACCACGCCTCCGGAGGTAAGTCATCTTGAGCGAGTAGTCGAGTACCCAGTGATCGAGTACGGTGCTGACGAGTAGTCGTCCTTGTGTGCAGGAGGTGCCGCCAACAGAGCCCGTGGAGGAGGGCGACGAGGGCATGTGGCCCACAGTGGGGGAACCGGCGGGGAAGCCGAAGTCCGGCCCCCCCGCGTCGAAGATCTTCTCGGCGGTGCGGTCGGAGCGCCGGCCCCCGCTCCGGTGGAGAGCGAGGTACTGCGGCCGCCGCCGTTGAAGAGATGGAAGCCGCGAGGGACGCGGGGAGACCCGCGCCGGCCGCCGCCACCGTGGAGGAGGCGGTAGTCGAAGAGGCGGAGGAAGAGACGCCCGCCGAGGGTGGACTGGTTGATATCGCCAGCATCCTCGGTGCTCCGGCCGTGACTATCGTCCGGTCGAACTTGTAAGTACCACGCCTCGTGAGTAGTACTCGTTGTAGTAGTCGATTTTGTCTGATGACTCTCTGTGGATACTTCTGCAGAAAATCCACAGACTTGAGCTGGGACGGGGAGGAGCCCGCGACGGTGGAGGCAGAAGAGGCCGCGCCGTCCGTCGAGGAGCCCGCTGCTGAAGCCCAAGTCGCGACCGAGCCCCCGTGCCGCCGAGCACCGCCGCCGCAGGCGGTCGTGGTTGAAGGTAAGTACTCTTCTTGAAACTCTAGAGCTCCAGAAGGAGTAGTCGTAGGCGCTGATGCGCGTGTTCCTTGTTGACAGGCGCTGAAGGAGGTGACATCCCTGCAGGGGTACCCATGCAGGAGTTGACACCAGAGGTCCCGGAGGCCGCGGAAGGAGCCCCCGAGCCCGAGAGGGAAACCGTCGAGAAGTCCGCCGAAGGGGAGGCGGCTGCCACGTCGCCAGGGGTTGCCCTGGAGGTGGCTGTCCGATCCCCCGAGATCCAAGACGCGGAGCCTATCCGCTCGGCGCCGATGACAGAGGCTACATCGAGTAGCCGTGGCGGGATTGAGCTGCTGGCCGACGATCTCGTCGAACCGGCGGTGTTGGCGCAGCACTTGGAGGCAATGCGGCGAGCCGAGCAGTGGATGAAGGTACGTAGTCGTAGCTTCCCGAGTAGTCAATCCTTTGCGTTGAGTACTCTGCTTGACTTGAGCTTGTCTTGTGCAGGACGTCGCGGAGCGATCCCGCGAGAAGTCGAACATGCTGCAAGGCTACGGCGACACCGTGCTCCGAGCCGAGGCCCTGGAGGAGCAGCTCGTGAAGTCGCGGAAGCACGCGGCCGCGATGCAGTCAAAGCTCGACGCCGCCTTCGCCAAGTACCACAACGATGTGATGGAGCTGCAGGCGAAGGGTGATGACCTGGTGCGGAAGAACAAGGGCCTCCGCAACAAGAACAAAGGTATGCCTCTTGACTTGTCGGGTACTTGTTGGAAGTCACCAAGCCCTGACCCGCTGTTGTGTTCCGGTGTTGCAGAACTCGAAGGCCAGGGTGGAGCGGTGAAGGCCTCGGAGGTCGGCATGAAGAATCTCTTCTACCGGGAGCAAGAAGCCCGCCAGGTACTTGAACTCGACTACAAGGAGCTGGCCTTCGAGTGCGAGAAGCACATGGAGCTGCGGATTGCATCTGATAGAGACCTCGTCAACTGCTACAAATCTTTGCAGAAGTTGAACGAAGATTGCGAGGTGCTCCGAGCCCAGCTGAAGGACCTTGAGGGGGCTGCCCTTCCGATCGCCAGGCTGCTGGTGCCCCACCCGGGCGGCCCCAAGATCGCTCCGCTGGCGGATCGACTTCGTGAGGCGCCAAGCCGGGCCGGCCGCCTACGTCAAGCACATGGCCGGGTCGATCCCGAAGCGAGGTGCGGCCTTCATGAAGTCGTACTTCCCGAAGGCTCCAGTGGAGGTGGTCGCCGGCGGGGTAGCCGCCAACTGCTCGGATGAGCAGTACGCAGAGCTGTTGGAGCAGATGGCTCCCATCGCGGAGCAGGTAGCCGAAAAGTTGAACCTCCAGTAGCTCTGCATAGATAGCTTAGTAGCCATAATTGTACAGGAGACAGTTGTAATTAACTTTTCATGTATCAATGAAATGAAGTTGTTCCAACAATGAGTACTCGTAACCGCGATCTCAGAGTGCGGAGCGCCCATCGTGGAGTAGGTGCGAGTAGTAGTACTCGGCTTAGTAATCCCGTAGCAGGGAGTAGACAGTAAAGAAGTTGATAAACAATCAAGCTTTATTACTGAAGAAGTGCACCTGGGTGGCCAGGGCCGTAGTTACAAGTAGTCGCCTGGACCCGGAGGCCGCTTACAGCTAAGTGGCGCTGGAGCGGGTAGCCGCTTGTAGCGAGTGATCCGTAGGTAGCCGTGTAGGCTGGATCGCAGATCCGTAGGTAGCCGCGCGGGCTGGATCTTGGAGTGTGGTCTCTTGGTAGACCGCTGCTAGAGTCCTTGATGCTCGTTGCAGCCCAGGGTCCGTAGGTAGCCGCACGGGCTGGTTCTGGAGGAGAGTAGTCCGGAGACTTAGAGCCAGGACCCGGAGGGTCGCTTGCGGCAAGGGGTGTTGATGTAGTCGCGTGGACTTGAACCCCGGAGTAGTCCTATAGACTAGGCGTAGAATCGACAGAGTTGGTCGACGTTCCACGAGTTGTTGACTTCTTCGCCTTCAAGTGTTTGGAGGCCGTAGGAGCCTGGCCCGATCACCTTGGCCACGGTGAAGGGGCCTTCCCAGGGGGAACTGAGCTTGTGGAGTCCTTCCGTGTTCTGGATACGGCGGAGGACAAGATCTCCAACGTTGAAGGAACGTTCCTTGACGTTGCGATCGTGGTAGCGTCGGATACCCTCCAGGTACCTTGCTGATTGGACGAGGGCGGCACAGCGAGCTTCTTCGAGGCTGTCGATATCAACTCGTCTGTCGTCTTCGAGACGCCTTCGTCGTAGTGCTCCACTGCTGGCGAGTTCCATATGACATCGGCAGGGAGGATGGCTTCAGAGCCGTAGACTAGGAAGTAGGGGGATTGCTCCGTTGGCTTGGACGGTTGAGTCCGCAGCCCCCAGAGTGCGTTGGGCAGTTCCTTGATCCACTTGCCCCCTTTTGAGTTAGCAGCGTTGTGTAGCCGCTTCTTGAGGGCGTCGAGCACCATCCCATTGGCGCGCTCGACTTGTCCGTTGGCCCGTGGATGGGCGGCGGAGACGTATCGACGTCGATTCCGCCGCTTCTCGCGGTACTCCCGGAACTGGTGGTTGTTGAAGTTAGACCCCGGTGTCTGTGATGATGCGGTGGGGTAGCCCGTAGCGGTGTACGAGTTCATCCGGGAAGTCGAGTACTCCGTCGGCCTTGGGGCATGTGACCGGCTTGACCTCGATCCACTTGGTGAACTTGTCGATAGCCACCGGTACCCCCCGTTGAATCCTCCGGCGCGGTTGGCGGTGGCCCAATCATGTCGAGCCCCCGGCGGGCAAAGGGCCGGGTTGGCGGTATGGTGACTAGCTTGTAGGCCGGGACGTGCTTCTTGCTTGGCGAAGAACTGACATCCTTGGCACCTTCTGACGAGTTCTTCGGCATCGCCCAGGGCTGTGGGCCAGTAGAAAGCTCGTCGGAAGGCCTTGCTGACCAGCGTGCGTGAGGACGCGTGGTTGCCGCAGACGCCCTTGTGGATCTCCTCCAAGATGTCCTTGCCTTCTTCGCGAGGGACGCACTTCATGAGTACTCCGGAAGATGCACCTCGCTTGTAAAGCTTGTAGCCGACGAGGACGTAAGACTTGGCACGGCGGATGAGTTGTTCGGCTGCGTTTTTGTCGGAGGGGACCTTCTGCTCGCTGAGGTAGTCGATGAAGGGTTGCCTCCAGTCCACGTCGATCATCATGACCTCCTGTCCAGCTGGGTGGTTAGCTGGGACAGCGGTCGGTGGCGCCGGCTCCGGGATGGATGGCGCGTGAAGCTCATGGACGAAGACGCCCGCGGGTACTTGGGCGCGGGTGGATCCGAGCTTCGAGAGGACGTCCGCCGCAACGTTGTTGTCGCGGACGATGTGATGGAACTCGAGACCATAGAATTTGTTCTCGAGCTTGCGTACTTCTAGGCGATGGCGTCCATGTTCTCCTTGTTGCGGTCCCGGGACTTGTTGACTTGGTTGATGACCCTTTGCGGAGTCGCCGTAGACCGATGGCCGCTTGATGCCAAGTGAAGCCGCGAGGTGGAGCCCGTGCGGGGAGGGCTTCGTACTCGGCTTCGTTATTTGAGACCTTCCGGAAGATGCGGGACGTACTTGAGATGTTCGCCCGTTGGAGAGATCGGGGAGTACCCCCGCGCTGCGCCCTCGAGGTTGAGTGAGCCGTCAAAGTACATCACCCAATGCTGCGGTCGCACGGTGGGAGTAGGTAGGCCGGTTCTCCCGCCACTCCGCCATGAAGTCGACTAGCGCCCGCGACTTGATGGCGGTGCGTGGCTTGAAGTCGATGGTGAGGGCGCCGAGCTCGACGGCCCACTTGGAGATTCTTCGGTGGCGTGCGGGTTCCTCGGGATGTCGCCGAGCGGGTAGTCGGTGACGACGGAAACCGAGTACTCCGGAAGTAGTGTCGTAGTTTCCGCGAGGTGATGAGTAGAGCGTACGAAGCTTCGCACGGCCGGTAGCGAGCCTTGGACTCGATAGAACCTCGCCGACGAAGTAGGCCGGGCGCCCCGGGCCGGGTAGGCGTGGCCGTCTTCCTCCGCCGCTCGATGACGATGGCGATGCGACCACGTGAGTAGTCGCGGCTAGGTAGAGCGGCGGCGAGCCCTCGCCCTTGTGAGGAGCCGTGAGGATTGGCGGCTTCGACAGGAAGTCCTTGAGCTGGGTAAGGGCTTGGTCCGCCTCTGCAGTCCACACGAACTTCTCGTGGTGCTTGAGTAGTTTGAAGAAGGGGAGACCCGTTCTCCTAGCCTCGAGATGAATCTGTTCAACGCCGCCATGCACCCCGTCAGCTTCTGGACGTCTTTGATGCTCGTGGGAGCTTTCATGCTGGTGATGGCGGAGATCTTCTCGGGGTTGGCTTCAATGCCGCGCTGGCTGATGATGAAGCCGAGTAGTTTACCCGAAGGTACGCCGAAGACGCACTTGTTCGGGTTGAGCTTCCAGCGGTACTCGCGTAGTGATGCGAAGGTCTGTTCAAGGTCGTCGATGAGGGTACTGGAGTCCCTGGTTTTGACAACCACGTCATCCACGTAGGCCTCGACGTTCTTGTTGAGTTGCCGCTTGAAGCAGGCCTGGATGGCCCGTTGATATGTGGCGCCGGCGTTCTTCAACCCGAATGACATGGTCGTGTAGCGATGCGCGCCAAACGGGGTGATGAACGCGGTCTTCTCTGGTCCTCTTCCTTGATTGCGATCCGGTGGTACCCGGAGTAGCGATCGAGGAAGCGAGCAGTCGCGGCCCCGCCGTGGAGTCGATGACTTGATCAATCCGCGGCAACCCGAAGGGGTCCTTGGGGGCGCGTGCTTGTTGAGGTCGGTGTAGTCGACGCACATCCTCCACTCGTTCGAGTTCTTCTTGCGGACGAGGACGGGGTTGGCGAGCCACTCGGGATGGAAGACTTCTCCGATGAAGCCACCGCGAGTAGCTTGGCGAGCTCCTTCTTGATGGCGTCCCGTCCGTCGTCGGCAAAACGTCGGAGGTGTTGTCGCTTCGGGGGTGGCCTTTGGGTCGACGTTGAGGCGGTGCTCAATCGGCTCCCCGGGCACTCCCGGCATGTCCGCCGGCTTCCACGCGAAGATGTCGCGGTTAGCCCGAAGGAAGCTGATGAGCGCGTCTTCCTATTTGGGGTCGAGGCCGGCCCCGATGGTAGTAGTCTTGCTGGGGTCGCCTGTTCCAAGGTCGACCGTCCTGACGAGTACCTCCTCAGGTGGCTGAGGCTTGTTGGCGCTGTCAGACTTCTCTGGGATGTCGAGTTCGCTTGTGGCAAGCTTCTTCGACGCAGCGTAGACCTCCATCATCGGGTTGGGCACTTGGTTTGTTGAAGCGATCACCACGGCCTCTGTATCGCAGTCGTGAGAGATCTTCAAGTCCCCTTGGAGGGAGAGTACGCCGGCTGGACTTGGCATCTTAAGTACCAAGTAGGTGTAGTGGGGCACCGCCATGAACTTGGCGATGGCCGGCCTGCCGAGGATGGCATGGTAGGAAGTCTCGAAATCCGCAACCTCGAATTTGATGTACTCGGTGCGGTAGTTATCCCGAGACGCCCCGAAGGTAACTGGCAGTACCACTGAGCCTAGTGGGACAGCCGCGTTGCCTGGGACGATGCCGTAGAACGGCATGCTGCTCTTGTCGAGCATGGGAGTGACGTCGAGGTTCATCTTCTTCAAGGTCTTGGTGAAAAGGACGTTGAGCCCGCTTCCACCGTCGATGAGCACCTTGTTGAGCTTGGAACCCGCCACTGTTGGTTTCAGGACGAGAGGGAATCGTCCTGGTTCGGAGAAGCTGGTCCATTGGTCCGCGCGGGAGAAGGTGATGGGTGTCTCTGACCACCTGAGAGGGGTCATAACCGCTGGTTCAATGGACATTACTTCGCGGCGAGTAGCTTTCTGCTCCCGCCTGCTGGGTAGTCCGCCGAAGAGGACGTTGACGGTCTTCTCGGGTTCTTGGAAGTCGTTGTCGTCGCCGTCCTTCTTCTTGTTCTTTTGATCGTGAGGGTGCGGTGGCTCCGGCGTATCCTTGAGTGCATGCCTGAGCTGGTAGCACTGCTCGGTAGTGTGGTTGCCGTTCGGATGCCACAGGCACTTCTCCTTCAGCAGGTCTTTGAACCCGCCGGAATTCTTCTTCGAGTTCCCTTTCGGAGGGCGCTGGATAGCCGCGACGGTATTGTCGGCTTGCGCTTGCGGTTGGAACCCGAGAAGTTGTTGTTGTTGTTGTTGTTGTTGTTGCGGCCGCCTTGGTTTGGATTGCTGCCGCTGCCGCCACCCTGGTTCTGCTTGGACTTGCCGCGGATGGCGTCGTACTTGGCGTTGGCCTTGTCCTCTTCGTCCGCCCAGGACGTGATCATGTCCTTGAGGTGGGGAATGGACCTGGGGCGGCGACGACCGAAGTCCTCGAAGGTGCGGCGATGGTAGAGCCCGTCCTGGAAGAGGTCGATGACCTCCTTGTCGGTGACGTCCACGACGGTAGCGCGCTTGTCGAAAAAGCGGCGCATGTACTTGCGGAGGGTCTCGCCTTGTTCCTGCTTGATCATGGCAAGGTCCATGCGAGTACCCGAACGGCCCATGGCGCCCGCGAAGTTGCTCCTTCAGCTGGTCCCACTTGTCGATTGAGTGCTTGTCCAGCGACTCGAGCCATGTGAGTGGGGCTTGGTCCAGGCAGAAGGGGAAGTAGAGGCACTTGGTGTCGCTGTTGCCGCCAGCGTTCTCGATGGAGAGAGCGTAGCATCGGAGCCACTGGATGGGGTCCTGCTTCGCGTCGTATTTGGTGATCCCCAAAGGCTTGAACTTGTCGGGGAGGAGCAGGTTGCGAAGCCGTGGTGAGAAGGCGGGGAAGCCGTCGCCTTCAGCAGCGGTGGTCGACTTCTTCTGCCGCAACTCTTCGATCCTCTGGCGAGCATCGTACCCGCCATGTGAGGCACCGGAGGCGTGGCTATGCGCGTGGCCGCGGCCGCCGCCGGCCGCCGCCGCCTCCCGGCTTTCTTGTTGGCCCCGTGGTTGGAGCTGCCGCCGTCGCTGCCGCCGCCGTCAAGGTCGTTGCCGCCGCCACCGGCCGGGGCACGGTGGGGGACGACTTCTCGGTTGCCTTGCTCTTGTCGTGAAGGTCCGCCGGCGGTGGAGCGTCGACGGTTTGGGTCGGCTGGGATGTCGCCCCGAGTACGGTTAGGGCCGGGGGTCGGCACCGCGACTAGTAGCTTCGTTGTCGCGAGGCTTAGCCGGGGGGAGGTTGGGCGACTCTCTTGTCGACCCGCATGAAGTAGGCTTCTTCGGCGAGCTTGGCGATGACCTCCCCGAGCGTGTATGCCCCGAGCCCCGGCGTGCGATCATTGTGATCGACATGAGGCATTGCTCGGGAGTGGTGTGGACTCGCTCTCGACCGCTTCGAGAGCCTCCGCAAGGTTGCGGATGGGAAGGTTGTCTCCGAGCCGCCGGCGTCGTTCGTTGCGCTTCTCCGTTACATTCGCGCCGGGCGTCCCCTGTTGGCGTCGGTCTCGCCGCGGGGGGCATCGGCGGACGGCTCGTACGCGGAGATGTCCTCCAAGTACTTGTCCGCGGCCGTGCTCGAGGGTCTTGGGGTGTCGCCGGCAGCCATGAAGACTTGGCGATCGGGGGTACCGAGGCTGGACTCAGAGGGCGCCACCTCAGTGGGTGTATTGGAGTCAGCCTGGGCCAGTGGTGTTCCCTCCTGGAACGGTAGTGAGTCGATGTAGGCGACGTAGCGTGAGTCCTCCTTTGTCAGTTCAGCAAGCTTGAGGTCTGGCCAGTAGACATATCTTCCGGCCGACGTCGATCTTATAACCAGCCCAGAGGCTGGCCCTGACAAGGGAAGCTCAGTGGAGTCATCTTCGGACTCGGGCTCCTCGGGGTCCGACCCGAAGTCGAATTCGTAATCCGGGTTCGAGTAGAACTCGGAGAGAGGGCTGGAGTCTGAGATGTGGTCGGGGGCGGCGTCGGAGTCCGAGTTGTACTCGGTTACGGGCTCCTTGCCGGCCCGGCGTGGTGTAGGAGCCTCCGTGCGGGCCCGGCTGGGGACGCGGGGGCCACGCGCGGAGCGCTGGCATGGTGAAGGGACCGCCTGCGATGGCTGAGGAGCCGACTCGCATGCGATGGCCCATGGCGACGTCGGGTTCGAGTTGGAGACGGACTCGAGCTCGAAATCGGCGTGGATGTTGGAAAGCGAAATTTCGCCGAACTTGCCGGCGAGCTTGCCTGTGACAACTTCGGGAAGCGTCACAAGGCCTGTCCTCGAGTCGGGTTGCATGATCAGGCGGCGCTGGAAGGAGCCCGCGCCATCAGCAGTGCAGACCCAGGCGCCGAAGACGAAGGTGTCGCCGCGGTTGAAGGCGACGGTTGGCTTGATGTGAACGGAAGCCGTCGAGTTCGCCATGTGATCTCGAGCGAGAGCCCCTACCTGGCGCGCCAGCTGTCGGTGTTTTGGACCGGCAACCTACTACGGGGAGTACTCGAAGTAGATGAATGTGACTCGCCGAGATCGGTAACTCGAAGGAAGAGACACGTGGCACACAATTTGGACAGGTTCGGGCCGCGAGGTGCGTAATACCCTACGTCCTGTATGCTGCGTAGCTCTGGATTGATAGGGCACGGTTACAGGATGGTGCAACGGTGCACCGTGAGTTGAGATTGGATGAGGTGAGATGATCCTGAGATCGGTCCCTGCCTCGCCTTATATAGTCCGGGAGGCAGGGTTACAAGTCGGAGTAGGGAGGGAGTACTAGTCGAGTACGTCTAGGAGACCTCTATACAGTGCGGAACGTGTACAGAGTCCTAACCGAGTACTACTCCTGTGTTGTCCTTGTGCTCACGCCTTCAGGTGCCGTGTAGCGCAAGCCGGGTAGTCCCAGGGGTCCACCGAGTAGTCGGTCCTGGTACCCACCGAGGTAGTGGGCCCAGGGAGGTCCATACGACAACGCCCGGATCCCGTTTCCGTCGTGTTGGGCCCTCGGACTTGGTTTTGAGGCCCAAACCAAGAAACCGTCCTCCGATGGTTTTGTGGGCAAACCACCAAACCCTGCATGCTCAGTCCGGCCTCCCGCCAAACCACTTGACTCGACCGCCACCATGCACCGGCTCGATTGTCCATGACTTCGTCTTGCTCGTATCGCCGCCATATGGCCCACACCTAGTCCCGCTGTCCACCGGGTCCCTCGAACCGAGCCTACTTGTCTCTCCATCTCCCGGAGGCCACTCAAAGTTGAAGACATTTCGCGCCCGTTCTTCACCTGCAACAACATGAACTAGGCCGCAGCCTACACCTGCGCACTAAGCCAAGAGTCAGTCCAACACCCGTTGTCAATCACTCATCACTGAGGAGCGGTCATCCATCGACCACCGGGACGCTCCTGGTCCTCAATCTCCCCCTTGATGAGTGCATTGACAACACACAACGCGAAATGAAATTCAGAGAAAGAAAGAAGGAAAGAAGAAAAAAAACAAGGAAGCTCAACTCATGACCAAAACCAAAGAAAGGCAAAGAAAGGTCACAAGCCGAGCAAAGCACAAACTCCACACTGAAACTAACAAGAAAGCTCCCCCTGAACAAATGCAAGCTCCCCCTGAACATGTGGATGCAAACTTCCGAATTTTAGCTCACCTCTTCTGAATTTGCATTAAGCTCACCTCTTCTCCCCCTTGTTGACAATGTATGAATCAAGGTGAAAATGCAGGAATGAAAAACAAAGCATATAAACATCTACATGAGCTTCTCAAATAGGCCAAATCTAGTGTCAAAGGCTAGAAATGAGACACGGATCACACATATGAATCATAGCATAGTCAAAGCATTGCCACAAGTAATATATGACAATACAAGCATGTGACAAAGCAAAATTTTCAGATTTAAGCAGTTTTACCAAAAGAAGGCTCGCTTCACATGTAAAAGCCTATCCATGTCACACTCGAGCCACAAACATGCATACAATTCAGAGATCATACAAGGATATCAAATTCTCAACAAAAGATCATTGTGAACACCTATAAAGCAAAGCATGTCATGTCAAAGCTCATGAGCCATGTGTCCACTTCGGGGAGACTTCTCCACTGGTGAACATCATGCAACATGTTTTGCACCCATATGTGAAAGATAAGACATTTTAAGCATAGACATGATGGATGGAGCATTTTTCAAGCATACACACTTCTTTTCAAGTTTAAATCATTTCTTGGTACATGAAGTGCCTTTGCGGCAAAAAGAAGCTTATGCTCCTCCATGAATGCAACATAGGCTAAACATTCACGATGATATCGACCTTTGGCCCAATTGCAAGAAAAAACATCCAAACATAATCTAAGCATGAAAAGCACATTTAGACCAAAACGTGACATGGATACACTAGTACACATGAGTGGAGCACATTTCACCAAAGATTAGTCAAGATTAGCATTTATTTCAAAAAGGGCTATCTCACCACACATATATCTCAAATATTCCAAGAGCATAGCCTCACATCACCATTTCTCCACACATACGACCAATGTCTCACAAATAGCCAAAGAGACTCAAATAAGGCATATGAAGGAAGCTCATCATCCTAAAATGCAATATGATATAAATGCAACATGATATATGACAAGATGGCTATCCTATCATGGTTTGTACATCAAGCAAAACATGTATATACATCAAAGTAAAACATGGTATGATACATATGGTACAAGAAAATCCCCCAAGAATCAACTAGAAAGGGCAACAAACCCCAAGTTCCCCCCGCAAGCGCACAAATGTAGCTTGGTCGAGAGGCTTTGTGAAAATGTCTGCAAGCTGATCTTGGGTAGGGACATGGCTCAACACAATGGTTCCTTTTTCCACATTGTCCCTCAAGAAATGATACCTCACTTCTATGTGTTTGGTTCTGGAGTGAAGCACTGGGTTTTTGGCTACGCTTATTGTCGGGGACAGCCTTAGGGGTCCCCTTAAACAATGGGGAAAACCTCACTTAAAACCCGCAACGAAACCGAAACACGTTAAGCCTAACCATGCAGGTGCCTAACCATGCAGGACACGGCCCACACCGCAGGGACCCCGACGGCCCATCAAGGCGGCCCTCTTAGAGATCCCCTCGAGCAGGCTCCGCCTCGCTCGAGGACGCGCGCCCCCTCAGGCGGGCTCCGCCCCGTTCGAGGGACAGCACTTCCCTCGAGCGGGCTCCGCCCCGCTCGAGGGTTCACTCCCCCTCGAGCGGGTTTCGCCTCGCTCGAGGGTACGTCCCGCCCTCGGCCGGGGTCCGCCACGCTCGAGGGCGCTCCTCGCGCGTGCGCCGGCCCCCGTACACGGGCATTTAACGCCCTGACACAGGCGGGACGGCGCCATCATGCGCCCCGGGCTCGCACCCCGGTGCCGCCGCACCAACTCCCGCGGGAGGAGCCCATCCCCGCCACTGTGGGAAGGGACTGTGCAGCGCGGCCGGTGTCAGTCCCGTGATCGCCGAGCCCTCGAAAGGGGGCCGGCGCACCCTCGATTCACTTTCTTGTGACCCTACAGGGTTAGGTGGAGGCGCTAGGCCGGTGGACTGCCATCCCCGCACGTAACGGCGTGGCCGCCGTACCCGCGCGTGCAGGCGCACGCCAGGCCCTGTAGCAACGACTCCAGCCCTGTGAGGCGCGTCGGGAAGGAACGCCGTTCTGCCTACTCCTGTACTCCGTACAGGCCTACGTCAGCACCTCCCTCGAGCCTATTAGAGGACATCACCACCATCCGCTGCTCTCCTACCCTCGAACCGCCACTGTTCGGGTACAAGTCAGGCCATGATGACCAGATCGTTGCAAGGATCGCCCGGACGGCCGCCCATTCTACAGCGTAGCACGTCGCACTCCCCCACGTAGCTAGATAGCGCGACGTGCATGTAATTCGCCTCCCCCTTGATCTATAAAAGGGGAGCGAACCCCCCAGCCGCAGGGGACAGATTCATTCAGACCCGAACTCACAACGCACCACGCACTCACTCGTCAATTCTCCCACAATATCTTCAGCCACTCCACCAGGGACTTGGAAGCCACGCTTCCTCTCCCGCCTTGCTTGTAGCCGCCCCACTACAGGCACCCCCGGTGCTGAGCAATATAGTGCCTCGAGCACGTCACTGCTGGACGTACGGCCCCCTCGGCCGGAACCAGGATAAATCCCGTGTCTCTTATTGCTTAGCATCGACCATTGAGGGATAGACCTCAGCGCTATCTACTGGTTAGTGTCGGGACCATATTCCGCACCGACACTTATGGCACTGGTGCTATCACAAAGAAGTGGGATCTGGGTGCACTCCTCACCAAAGTCTCTCAAAGTGTATGAAATCCACAACAGCTGGGAACAACAACTCGCGGCTGCAACATACTCCGCCTCGGTGGTAGACTGAGCTACACTAGACTGCTTGCGGGAAGACCATGAAACCAACGAAGACCCAAGAAACTGGCAAGTACCAGAAGTAGACTTCCTATCAACTCGACAACCAGCAAAATCCGCATCGGAAAAACCATGAAGAGAGAGAGAGTCGAGGAGGAAGAATACCAAAGGCCAAGACTAGGGGCAGACTGTAGGTACCTGAAAATCCTCTTGACGGCCTGTCGATGTGATGTCCTCGGCGAAGCCTGAAAACGAGTGCACAGACACAGACTGAACTGTATGTCTGGCCTCGTCGCCGTCAGGTAGAGGAGGGAGCCGATCATGCTCCGGTACTCTCGCTGGTCCACTGGTTCTCCGTCCTCGTCCGCATCCAGAGTGGCCGTACTCCCCATGGGAGTCGACATCGGCTTCACATCTTGCATCTGGAACTTCCTCAGCATGTCTTTCGTGTACTTGGTCTGGTGCACGAACGTTCCATCCTTTACTTGCTTGATATGCAACCCGAGAAGTACTGCAACTCGCCCATCATGCTCATCTCGAACTCCCTGCTCATCTCATCTGCAAACTTGGCAACAAGGTTATGTGACGAGCCACCAAAAACAATATCATCCACGTATATCTGAACAATCAACAAGTCATTTCCATGCTTGAGGAGAAACAAGGTCCTATCCACGGTACCCATCACAAACCCTCTCGCTCAACGAAAAAACCTCTCAATCTCCCATACCAAGCACGGGGCGCCTGTTTCAACCCATACAGAGCCCTTTTCAACCTGTATACCCTGTGTGGGTACAACTCGCTCTCAAACCCAGGTGGCTGCTTCACATACACCTCCTCCTCTATGACCCCATTCAAAAAGGCACTCTTCACATTCATCTGAAACAACTTGAACCCTTTAGCCATGGCAAAGGCTAGAAGGATCCGAATTGCCTCAAGACGGGCCACAGGAGCAAAGGTCTCCTCATAGTCGATCCCCTCCTTCTGACTAAACCCCTGAGCAACAAGTCTGGACTTGTTCCTCACAACCATCCCATTCTCACCCTCTTTGTTCTTCCAAACCCACTTGGTTCCTATAGGATGGCAATTTGGAGGTGGTTCAACTAACTCCCACACCTGGTTCCTCTCAAAGTTTTCCAACTCCTCATGCATAGAATTGACCCAGTTTGCATCAGATAAAGCGTGTCCAATGTCCTTGGGCTCAAAGGTGGCAACAAAAGCAGCATGATCAAAATGAGAGGAATTCATGGACCTTGACCGTGTAGTACGTTCGTCGATGTCCCCAATGATCTTCGATAGGGGATGCACTTCTTGAATCCGCCGGGGAGCCTCACGCCTCGAGACTACCTCCCCCTCACCTTCAGCTTCTCTCGTCTGGTCCTCTTGTCGCACCGTCGTTGACCATGAAGTAGACGGTCCACGCTCCGTAGTGATCGTAGGGGAAGTAGTGGGTACACACTCAGCTTCAGGCGCATGGTTCTCCCCATCATCATCTCCAGCTTCATCCTTCTCCTCTTCAAAGAGGTCCTCGGCCATCTCCTCTTCACCTGCACATTCAAAGCCAAGAGAGGTACATGGCATTGTCTCGTCGAAGGTTTCCTCGCAAGTCTCCATGATTTTGTTATTCTCAAGGTTAAGCACCCTATAGGCTCTAGAGTGGTTAGCACATCCAAAGAAAATACCATCACTAGACCTAGCCTCAAACTTGTCAAGTTTTCCCTTCTTAAGAATAAAGCACTTGCAGCCAAAGACTCGGAAATGACTCACCTTGGGTGCCCGACCATGCATCAGCTCATAACAGGTCTTCTTCTTGAAAGCTCGCAATAAAATCCTGTTAGAGACATGACAAGCCATATTGACCGCCTCAGCCCAATACCTCCTAGGAGTCCTGTGCTCATCGAGCATCGTCCTAGCCATCTCACAAAGAGTCCGATTTTTCCTTTCCACGACTCCATTTTGAGGGGGCACATAAGGGGTCGAATACTGATGTTCAAGACCTAGATCACGACAGAAGGCATCAAAACGAGAGTTCTTGAACTCTGAGCCATTATCACTACGGATAGCTCGGATGGCATTCCCATGCCTCTCGTTCCTCAACCTCACGATCAGATCTCGAACAAAACCAAATGTCTCACTCTTGTCCTCCAAGAAAAACATCCAGGCATAGCGAGAGTAATCGTCCACCACAACAAGGACATACCACTTCCCACCCACCGAGCGAACTCGAGCTGGCCCAACAAGGTCCATGTGCAACAGCTCTGTCGAACGCTCGGTCATGACATCGGTCAGGGGTGGATGGGGAGTGGCTACCATCTTGCCATGCCTACACGGAGCACAAACCAAATCCTTCTCAAGCTTCAACCTCGGCAATCCTCGGACAAGGTCAAGACCACTCAAGCGGGAAACCAAATCAAAGCTCAAGTGTCCCAACCTCCTATGCCATTTCCACGAATCAGAAGAAGGACCGACCATCAAACAACGAGCAGGACCCAAAGAACGAGAGAAATCAGCCCTGAAAATCTGACCCTCGGGGATGATCATACAGACAAGATCACCTCGAGAATCCAGCAAACGAGACTCGCCAGACTTGAAACGCACCTCAAAACCCTCATCAAGCAACTGAGAAACCGAAAGCAAATTGAAACCCAAAGACTTCACAAGAGCAACCCTCTTCAACGTTACCTTGTCACTCACATGAACAACACCCTCAGAAATCACCCTTCCTCGTCCATTGTCCCCAAATGTGATGTACATCTTTTCCTTCACTGGGGTTAGGCTGGAGAACCACTTCTTATCTCCAGTCATATGTCGGGAACATCCGGAGTCGATCAACCAAATGTTCTCCAAGCCTCCTGCCTGTAGTCAGAAACAAGAACGAGAGTGAGCTAACGACTCGACACTGGGGTTAGCACACAGAAAGTTGAACCAGTGTCGAGCCATCTGCTCAAAAGAGGGGTTAGCAAACATCATTCCCTTGCCACCAAACTTCCCATGTCCCATGGAAGGAGTACGAGCACCACGAGGGGGAAAACGTGGTTCGTAGTTCCTCTGGAACCCAAAGCTGCGATCATCTCCCCTAGACCCGTATTGAGGACGAGTAGGGGGACGTCCAACAAAACCACCACGAGCCCGACGAAACCTCTCACCAGCACGCACACCATCATCTCTCCTCTCAAATCTCGCACCACCACCTCTCTGTGGGAACCTGCCAACACTCCTCACACTTCCCACACCCCGTGGAAGTGGCACTCTAGGCTCAGGAATACCATGAGACTAGCGATACTTGTCCTGGTTTGCTTTCTCCCTAGCAAGCCTCTCATCCCTCTTCCTCTTGTAGCAAAACTCTGCTAGATGCCTCTCCTTGCCACAATACTCACACCTGAAGGGGATGGGTTTTGGTTTTGGCTCTGGCTTCTCTCTAGGCTTCTCACCCTTCTCACTCACAAACCTCACCGATTTCTGGAAGTCATTTGTCTTAGGTGGAAATTTGGGTGGATCTTGGGTTGTGTCAAGCTTGTTGCAAAGGTGGTTGGGCATTGGTGTGAAAGAGTTCTTGGGTGCTTTTGGAAGTGAGACTTGGATGTCTCCGACCACCTCAAACTCGGGGTTAGACTCAACACACTTCTCATACACACTCTCCCCAATGTTCTCTCCCACTTTCTCACCCAACTTCTCAAAACCCAAACCACGACCATCAGCTCTCTTGAACTCCTCAATCATGATTTTCAATTGAGGTTCCTGCCCAGACAACCAACCCAACACCTTCCTCAAATAGTCATCCTCCTCATAGATGACATCCAAACGGGAAGTAAGTTCAAGATTGCGCAATGTAACTTCATCACAGCTAGTGCATGCATTGACAACAGGAGATTTCAAAGAAGCTTCCAAAGTGCTAATAGTAGAACGAGCATCAACAAGCTTAGTATGCATAGTAGGACATGATTTACAAGCACCAAGCAAAGTTGGTCTAGCCTTAAGCTCATCATACTCAGTCCTAAGAGCATCTAGTTTAGCAAAAGTGGAAGCATTCTTCTCATTAAGCAACTTGATCTCATTCAACCATGCATCACACTCAAGACACTCAACATCATCAGGAGTAGTAGGAGCAAGTTTCAAAGAGTCATTCTCAAGTTTCAATTCAAGCAATTTGGACTCTAACTCTCCTACTTTCTCACTAGCATTCTCAAGTTGAGCCCTAAGATCTTTCCTCATCTTCTTAGCATCTCTCAACACACTATCACGGTTGTCAATCAAGCCATTCAACCTAGTGATCTCGGCAAGCAAAGAGTCGGGGTCACGATTTACCTCATCCTCTCGATTCGGAGTCGCTGTCTTCCTTCTCGCTCTTCTTGCTGCTCGAGCTATGGGCCATCCCACAAAAGCCTTCAAGCGCCACACAGCTCAACCCACTGAGGTTCCGGCTTGCACTCTTCTTGCCCTTGCGCCTCCCGGCGTCTTCATCTTCACTGCTTGAGCTTGACTGCGTGTCGCTTGAGCTTGAGTCGATGTCGCTTGCACCGGCCACCATGGCTCTTGCCTTGTCCTTCTTGTAGCCGCCCTTGCTCGGTCGACGCTTGTCCTTGTCCTTGCTCTTGGACTTGCTGAAGTGCTTGCCCTTGGAGGAGTACTTGTCTTCACGCCTCGGGTGCGCCTTGTACTCGCTCATCTTGTACTTGTTCTCCTCCGCTTCCGGGCATTCGGCGATGAAGTGACCACGCTTGCCACACTTGTAGCACGTCCCTGAGCTCCGCCTTGCATTCCTTCGACTCTCGTGTAGTCGATCAAACCTTCTTGAGAGCAAGGCCAGCTCCTCCTCGCCCAGCACATCAAACTCCTCATCTGGAATAGACATAAGAGAAGACAAGGAAAACTGTCGACAGGAAGGGTTAGCTTTGCCCTTTGATCCGCCCACAAGAGCAAGACTATGGTCAGGCCGAGCCCTCATGCTTGGATTGCAACTTCCCGTCAACCTCGGCCGACTTGAGCTTTGAGAAGAGGTCATCCAACTCAATAGTCAAATACTGTCCAGACTCCTTGATGGCCTCAACCTTAGCACCCCAAACATTTGGATCCAAGACATGCAAGAGCTTCAAAGCCTGATCATGCTCGGTGTAAGGAAAATCCTCAACATTAGCGTTCATGTTGTTCACGATGGCGGTGAACCTCTGGAACATCGCATCAATGTCCTCACCAGGAAGTTGAGTAAAGTTCTCATATTGCATCCGGTAAGAAACAAAGAGGCGAGCCTTCACATGGTTATCACCACCGTTAGCAACCAACAACTTATCTCAAATTTGCCAAGCAAGATTCAAATGGCGAACACGCTCAAACTCAGGATCACACAAGCTCCGGACCAAGTGATCAACGGCTTTTGCATTTGCCTCATACTTGGCCTTAGCACCGGCATCGGTCACCAAAAGAGTATGGATGTTGACCGGAATAGCATAGGTCTTGTCAAGCACGATGAAATCCAACAACTTGCCACGAAGAAAGATCATCATACGAGCCGCCCACTTGTGGTAACCCTTGCCATCGAAGTGCGGCAGACCGCCCCGCTCAACGTACACAATCTTAAGGATTCACGACTTGTCAAAGTCACAAAGAATCCAGCACCAAGCTCTCATACCAATTGAAGGATCAGATGGCGACTAGAGAGGGGGGGAGTGAATAGGAGCCGGTAAAAATTCTTCTCAAAGAACCCGGCCTATACCCTAGTCAAATCCCGGTCACACACAAGCGATGGATCGAATCACACGCTAATCGCCAAGACAACGAGGTTATGGATCAACATCTAGTCTTAGGAACGATTCCTTGAAGCACACGCGGAAGCACGAGAAAAGAAAGGAGGAATCGAACCAAGAAGCGAAGCACTCAGGCTCTGGCGGACCGTCCGGCCAGGAGGGGCGGACTGTCCGCACGGCCACGCGGACCGTCCGCCAATGTACCGCGGACTGTCCGCACAGGTACGGCGGACCGTCCGGCCCGGGGCCGCGGATTGTCCGTTAAAGCCAACAGAACCTCCAGTAGCAAACCCCGAAAAACGGACCGTCCGCGGGGAGCACGCGGACTGTCCGCCAGGCACCCGCGGACCGTCCGCCCGCTGCTGCGGACTGTCCGAAACCACTTCCAACCAAAACTCGAAACCAAAATAGATCGAAAGAGAAGCCGAGCAAGAACACGAAGAACACGAGACGAACTACACCCGTGCAGACCGTCCGCCAACACCTCGCGGACTGTCCGCCCTACACGGACAGACCCAGAAACAGCCCGACCTCAAAGGTCAACTCCCCCAAATCATCATCGGATTTCCCAAACGGTAGAAGCTGTGAAGACTAGGGTTTGGGGACTTGAAAAGTGTCACACAAGGATGCTATAGCCCAAAAATCTTGCCTCCTAACTCCCTAAATCACCGGGAATCGCGAATCCTTTGAGCACTACCAAAAGCTAGAGCTCCAACCGAAAATCCTTGAATCGAAGTGGTTTCCCGGCGTTTGAGGGCACAAGATCAATCACAAAGGTGCACAAGGCATCCATACATCTTTCCCTCAAAGAAATCCGGGGAGAAACCCACTCAAATCCGCAGAATCACGCCAAGAACAAAGGCACGAAAACAAGCACAAAAAGACCATGAAAACAACTCCGAATCTTCTATACAAACCAGGAAAGATTCACAAGGTCTAGCATGCCGCCCTAGCATCCATCCCTCTCAACAAATCTCACATGAAGCTCTCATGCTAGCCTAGAGAAAATGGAGAACAAAATAGCTACGAAAATGAGAAATGTAAGGGGGAAAATGAAACCCTAAGTCACCGAGAGAGAGAGCTATCCACACACACTCATGGCTTATATATCGGGTCCCGCCGGAGTGGTAAATGACTCGACTACCCCTAACTCAACTACTGGCGATACAACCCACGCAGGGGCATTTAGGTAATGTTTGTGGGTCTTCCCATCGGACGGCCACGCCTTTGCCGCACCCCGCATCCTTTCGACGCAAGCCATGCGATCCCGCCGCGTGTCCTCCGCTTCGAAGCTTCCCGACACGCCCGGATCCCGTTTCCGTCGTGTTGGGCCCTCGGACTTGGTTTTGAGGCCCAAACCAAGAAACCGTCCTCCGATGGTTTTGTGGGCAAACCACCAAACCCCGCGTGCTCGGTCCGGCCTCCCGCCAAACCACTTGACTCGATCGCCACCATGCACCGGCTCGATTGTCCATGACTTCGTCTTGCTCGTATCGCCACCATGTGGCCCGCACCTAGTCCCGCTGTCCACCGGGTCCCTCGAACCGAGCCTACTTGTCTCTCCATCTCCCGGAGGCCACTCAAGGCTGAAGACCTTTCGCGCCCGTTCTTCACCTACAACAACATGAACTAGGCCGCAGCCTACACCTGCGCACTAAGCCAAGAGTCAGTCCAACACCCGTTGTCAATCACTCATCACTGAGGAGCGGTCATCCATCGACCACCGGGATGCCCCTGGTCCTCAGGCACACAACTTCTCATGACTCCATCATTGCCAAGTTTGAAGAGGTACGGTGCATCCCAAAAGTATTTCTTACTTTCGGAGATTATCCTCCTTTGAGAGTTTCTATCTAGATGGTCAAGAGGAATCTTTCGAATTTCTCGAATGATATCAATCATCCAAGTGTCTTTATCGAGCACTCGATAGAGGTGGTCATCTCTCATCTTGTCTTCTATGGGCTCTTTATCACCTTGTCCACGATTCATCCTAGACAAGTGATCAGCCACAACACTCTCCACCCCCTTCTTTTCACGAATTTCAGCATCGAACTCTTGAAGAAGAAGGATCAAACGGATCAATCGTGGTTTAACATCCTTCTTAGCCAAGAGATACTTGATGGCCGCGTGATCGGTGTAAACAATGACCTTCGAGTTCACGATGTAAGATCTGAATTTTTCAAAGGCGAATACCACCGCTAGCAACTCCTTTTCTGTAGTGGCATAGTTTAATTGTGCCTCACTAAGAGTTTTGCTAGCATAGTAAACGGCGTGAACTCGGCCTTCCTTTCTTTGACCCAAAACCGCGCCTACGGCGTAGTCACTTGCGTCACACATGATCTCGATAGGTTGGCTCCAATCCGGAGGTTGAATAATGGGAGCACTCACCAACGCACTTTTCAAGGTCCGGAATGCCGCTAGGCACTTCTTATTGAAGTCAAAAGCCACATCCTTTTGAAGGAGATGCGTTAGAGGCTTAGTGATCTTTGAGAAGTCCTTAATAAATCTTCTATAAAATTCGGCATGGCCTATAAAGCTTCTCAAGGATTTAACATCTGTCGGAGGTGGGAGTTGCTCAACTGTCTCTACCTTAGCCTTGTCCACTTCAATGCCTCTCTCGGATATAACATGTCCAAGCACTATGCCTATTTGGTTCATCTTGAAGATGGGGTTGTGCTGCTTTGATGTGATTGTTATTGTTACTTGGTGATTTCTTATAATAAAAAATAGCATCAGCAACCTGTTTGAAATCTTTTCCTGGACATTTCGGACCATCCCGGTTTATTGCCTTTGAGCTTTGTGGTATATTTGTAACATTGAATCATTGAAATGGTTTCCTTTCCATATATGAATAAGTATTGTTAGTTTGAATCAGAAATGTTATTTCCTTTGAGCTAATTATTGCATTACACTTTGATGATGGCAGGCTGCCATGGAAGCTTTGAAGGATCAGCAACTTGCTGAAGGTAGTGCACTAGTCTCAAGTGCAGAGGTTGTCTCTGCGGTGCTTCACAAGAATAGCAGCAACATCTTCTTGAAGAATATTGGCATGCAGCCCATAAGCCCGACAAAACAACCAACGACGAAAGAAAGGGTGCTGCAGGAGCAACTTGCAAATGAAAGACAAGGTGCCGCTGCCCTCCAAGCTGAAGTGGATTTGTTGAAGCAAAAGTCTAAGGAGATAGAGGAAGCACTTGAGAGGACCCAAAGGGATATGCAAGAATACAAGAGGACGATGGAGGAGAACAGCACCCTGCTTCAGACTGTTTTGAGGTTGAACGGTGCAGCTGGTTTCAATCTTAACAGTGCAGCTGGTCCTTAAGCTTGAGTTGAGTTTGAGCACTTCCTAGAAGTTTTGTTTTGCTGGAACTTGAAGACTTGTGCTGCTGTCAGATCTGAACTTGTCTTGTGTTCTGCTTATTCGTATGTGTCTTCTGTGAACATGATCGTGTCGTCTGTGAACATGGTTGTGTCGTCTGTGAACATGGTTGTCTTGCGAGTCCAAAACATGTTTGTGTCGTCTGTTATATGCCTTGTGTCATATGAATATGTTATATATGCATAAATTCCTGTCTCCTGTGAATTGTATGTGTATTGACAGTGAAATTGGAAAGAGACACGTGGTGCATTTAGAAGCAACCACGTGTCGCAACCTGAATCAAACGCGTGGCCCAACCAAAAATGAAAAGGTGGCGCCAGCAGAAGCGGCCATGTGGCGCCTGCAAAAGCAGCCGCGTGGTGCCAGCAGAAGCCGCCGCGTGGTGAAAGCAGAAGCATACACGTGGCGCAACAGAAAGCAGCCACGTGGCGCAACAAGAGGCAGTCGCGTGGCGCCACTGCAGGCTAACACGTGGCAGCACGGGAACCGGCCACGTGGACCAACCAGAGAGCGAAACGTGGAGCAACCAGAGCGCGACACGTGGACAAACCAGAGTGCGACACGTGGACAAACACAAGTGCGACACGTGGACCATTCAGAGCTCGACACGTGGACAAACCAAAGCGCGACACGTGGCGCTGTGTCAAAGAGCCACATCATCATATCCATGTCAGCACGCGCCTTGCCACGTGGCATCCCCTTCCATGACCAATTTCATGACCATTTGGCTTGGTCATAGAAGAAATACACTTCTATGACGAAAAACGTGTTGGTCATGGAAAAGTTCCACTTCTATGACCAAAATGACCGATTGGTCATGGTAGACCAAATGTGACGGAGCTTCTGTGACCAATTCAATTTGGTCATAAGTTGGTCATAAAAAAGTGTTCCGTGACCAAATTTGCATGTACGTGACCAAACCGGTTGGTCATTGATGTTGAGTACTGTACTAGTGCTTCTTAACCATGAAGTGGCATTTTTCCCAATTCAACACCAAGTCTACCTCCGCACACCTCGTGAGGACCTTATCCAAGTTTGCCAAGCAATCCATGAACGTCTTCCCGTAAATGGAAAAACCATCCATGAACACCTCGACAATTTCTTCGATGAATTCCGAGAATACGGCTATCATGCAATGTTGAAAAGAGGCCGGAGCGTTGCATAGACCGAAGGGCATCTTTCTATATGCAAAAATTCCATAAGGGCATGTAAACGTTGTTTTGTGTTGATCGTCCGGGTGAATGGGAATTTGCATGAACCCCGAGTACCCATCGAGAAAGCAAAAATAAGCATGGTTTGCTAATCTCTCGAGCATCTCATCAATAAACGGTAGGGGGAAGTGATCTTTCTTCGTTGCTTTCTTTAGCTTTTGATAATCGATACACATCTGCCACCTGGTCACTGTTCTTTGTGGTATCAACTCATTCTTCTCATTCTTCACCACGGTTAAAACAACTTTCTTCGGTACACAATGTACTGGGCTCACCCATTCGCTATGCAGAACCGGGTTGATGATTCCGGCATCAAGTAACTTGATGACCTCTTTCTTTACTACCTCTCGCATGGCATGAGTTAGCCTCCTTTGGTGGTCCACTATGGGCTTACATTGGTCTTCCATTGGTATACGATGAGTGCAAAAGGCTGGGCTAAACCTTTGAGATCATTAATCGAATATCCAATCACCTTCCTATGTTTTTTCAATAAAATCAGCAACTTCTCATTTTCTTTGGGACTCAACTCGTTGCTCATGATGAGTGGATAACTCTTGTCTAGGCCCAAAAATTCATACTTTAATTCTTTGGGCAAAGGTTTATGGTCTACCTCAGGCACTTGTGGCTCCTCGGGTTTAATCTCTCCTATGTCCTCGAATTTCTCCTCCCCCACGCTTCCATCTTGTGGTTCTAAGCCTTTTGTTGCTTCTTCTAGCTCTTCATCTTGTTGATCATTAACTTTATTTTCCATCGCTCTTTGCAGCGGGTCTCTAAGGGTTTCAACAAAACAAAGACTATCTATCTCTTCTACTTCTTCATCTTCGGGAGGAAAGGGTGTAGGGTGTTTACAAACGCGAAGAAAGTTAGATGTGTACTTCTTTCCATTAAGGTTCATTGTTACTTTGCCTTTTCCGGCATCCAACACGGCATCAACCAACTTAAGAAAGGGCCTACCTAGGATTATGTGATCATGATTACTATGGTAAGCATCAATAACACAGAAATTGGTTGGTATACATTTTCCAGAGATTTTTACATTATGTTGCAAGCAATACCTAGAGGTCTAATAGTTCTATCATCTCCCATGATTAATTTTGTTGATGTTGGAGTTAAGTCTAGGTTGTGGTCTTGAACTTTATCATAAATTTTAGAAGATAGAACACTTACTTGGGCTTCGATGTCGCACAAAGCTTTGCATCGAACTCCGTTGATCTCGCAACTCAAGTATGGTGCCATCTTCTCTTCTTATTCGGATCCTATCACGTAAACTTCGGCGAGGCGAGCGTATGGTGATACTTCGGGCTTGATCCCCATGATTCTCTCCACCTTGGCCATGTGTTCCGGATCCACTTCATCATCTCCAAAGAGCTTCTGAAAGATCTCACCAGTAGTTTCAAGGTCGTATGAATCTTCCGCTTTCTTTTCTGGCAGGAAATCCACTTCCAATGCTCTTGCCATCTCCTTTTGGTTAGGGAACGGTCTTCTCTTATCGAATACTTCTTCGTAATCGATTGGAACCCAATCCATTGGTTCTAACTCCCTTAGTGGCTTCGCGCTTGACATGCTTCTCTTGTTTGTTTCATTTGATACGGAGAAGTCAACGCTCGGGGTAGCTCTTGACTTGATGTGTTCTTGTTCAAGCTTTTCCGGGATTGGCTCCTCTTTTGTGACTTCCAGGGTTGCCTCTTTAGAAAATTCAGCACACTTCTTCATCCTCGAGTTATGTTCCGGCTCTTCCGCAAGTCTTGTTTTCCAATCTCTTCGCATGGCAGCCGCTTTACTAATTTTTTGTAGAAGTTGAGCGCCTTCCGTGAGTGTTTTTCCATGAGATCCCCACCTGCACACATTTGGACGTGTTACATGCAACTAGAGATTAGGGAAAAGAAAAATGTATGCAAGAGTACGTCACCGGAGAAGCCGAGTCTTGGTCCTTGTTCGATCAACTCATTAAACCTATTCCAAGCTTGGTCTATCCCTTCCTCTTCTCCTTGTGTGAAAGTGATCACTTGCCTCCTTAGATGTTGAACCTTGCTAATTGGAAAGAACTTCTTGCAAAACTTCTTTGTCAACTTGTTCCAATTGCCTTCAACTTCAAAGGACGTAAATGAGTACCATGTCTTTGCTTCACCGGCAAGTGAGTAGGGAAAGAGATTCCATTTGAACCATTCATCGAGAACTCCATCTTGACGCACCGTGTTGCATAGCGTCGTGAAATGCCTTCTATGTCTATATGGGTTCTCCGAAACCATCCCTTCAAACGGGTTTGCCGCCACCATCTCGATGATCTTGGATTTGATTTCATACTTGGTTGCTTCGAGCTTCGAATCCGACTCTTGTACTCTTATGTCTTCACATCGAGGGCTAGCGTAATCCCTTAGTGATTTCTCCGGTGCTTCCACGGGTTGACGAACGCCATCTAGACAACAAGATAAAAACAAAAACAAAAACAAACAAAGTGGTTTTCTAGGTAATATGTGTTAGATATTAGTAAACAAAAGATAAACTAAATATAAAACTAAGTCAGATGCAAACCAAACGATGTAAACTAGCTTGCTCCCCGGCAACGGCGCCAGAAAAAGGGGCTTGTTGATGGATAAAAGATGTATCCACCTACGATCCGCAAGCGTACGGACCTACACCTTTTTCACCACGAGATTCCCAAGGTTCTTGTCAATCCGCAGAGCAAGGGGATTACAGGCGTTTGATCTACCTCTACTCACTAACTACTCAAACCCTAACTATGATTAAACTAGAAAACGACTAAACTACACTAGAGAGAATGATTAAGCTATCAAGATAGGAGACACTCGCCCATGGGTCTACGATACTAGAACATGCAATCACTTTAAACATGGAAACCAATCTAAGCTATCGGGGGTTGTGACCACGGTTTCGCCCTTTCCCTCCCCTCGTATTGTCACTAGGCGAAGGTAATCGTGACTAGACCTATGATGGACACGGCGTATTGAATGGGTCCAAGGGAGCATTGGAGCTCTACTCCCTTTACGGCGTGGTAGCTAACCTTAAGCATTAAAGTATATTCAACACAAGATGATAGATAGATAATCCAACAAAGTACGATTACATCTCAAGATCGATTACAACCCATGGACGAATAAGGACCCATCAAGGTGCTAGACATAGCACCGTTGATCATGGTCACCCTTCCGACGGTGTCTTCCTTATTCTCCACTTGTGGGTGCTTCCTTCGAGGTGGTTGATCCCCCTCCGGAGATCTCCCTCCTCTCTCTCTAGCTTGTGGATGGCCTCCTGGTGCGAATGGCTCTCCCTCTGCGAATGGCGGCGCCTCCAGGGCTTTAGGGTTGAAGATCCTTCGGGTGCAAGGAAAGGGGGGCTGAACCGACCCCCGGAGTGGGCTGGGCCGGCCGGCCTGGGCCGACCGGCACAGGCCCATTTGGCCCGGTTCGGTCGCCCCTTCGCTCCCGTGAGTCCTCAAGTGATTATGCACTTTGCCCCTTCCACTTGCATGCTTTTGACGATGACATCATCGCGTCCAAGATGGAGGTTCTCCGTGCATGAAGTTCAGTCTTTTACGCTTCAATCCCCGGGGGTGTTTCTACGTAGCACTTCAATCCTTGCCACCATTAGAAGTGATTTCATCAAGCTCATGAACACGAACAAGACTCTGTAAATGCTCATTTGAACTTGTTGTGAATCTGTCCTTTATGTCCATGTTTTCCTATATAAACACAACACTTCCAAATGCATGCACAAAGATGAACTTGTTATATGATTAGTGTGCCTAGTGGAGGGTTAGTTCCATAAACAAATCCAAACCAAAGTGTAATGAACATGTTTGGTGTACCAAAATACACCGTCAACATAGACCTTCCTCTGGCCTGTCGTCGTTTTTCTCAGGTCGCTAAACCTTCCTCCGGCTCCATCGTCGCTTTCGTCAGATCGCTAGACCTTCCTCTGGCTCCGTCGCGTCTTCGTCAGGTCGCTAGACCTCCCTCCGGCTTCGTCCTCGTCTTCGTCAGGTCACTTGACCTCCCTCCGGCTCCGTCGTCGTCTTTGTCAGGTCGCTCGACCTCCCTCCAGCTCTGTCATCGTCTTCGTTGTAAGTAATCGGATGCTCGTAGCCTAAGAGAGGGAGGGGTGAATTAGGCAATCTAAAACCTTAACCTGTGGCTTCATTAATTTTACACAAAGATAAACTAGAACATACTATCTAGATGTGCAACTAAGGTTGTTCTAGTGTGAAAATCCCATCCCAAAACAAGGTTTGCAACCTATAGCCAATCCTATCATGATACTACTATAGGAAAGTAAAGGCAAGCAAAGATTGCAAAAGAGTAAATGCGGAAATGTAAAGGGGATGAGAGGAAGCAAACTCTTGACACGGGATTTATCCCGTGGTATCGGTAGGCACTAAGCCACCCCTAGTCCACGTTGTTGAAGCACTCACACAAGAGTATTGCTTCCCGGTCACCAAGTCTCTCCCAAGAGCACAACTTGACTCGCCACAAAGGCTAGCCACTTAGGCACTTGCCAAGCTCCCTTGGTCACCTTGATGCCGCCTCCACTAAGGAGCTTCTCCACCAAGGAAGGGGGTCTCCACGTCCCCTGCACAAAGTGTCCTCGCCACTCCACACCAAGCTGGAGGGTCGATGATGATTGCCGGTGAGCCACTTAGGCCCCAAGGCTTCTGGCGAACCTTGTACAACTTGATTCACTCAAGAATCACCTCACAAGGTTGGCACAACCTTGCACTCACTCAGCTCTAAGCTAAGCCTAGCACTAAGCACATACACTAAGCATATGCAAGTCTATGGATGAGCAATTAAGCACTTGGATGGATTGGATATGATCTTCTAGGTATCTTGGACTCTCCTGCACTTCCACACAATCCAACAACCTCAAATGGGTGAGTGGAGGGCGTATAAATATCCCAAGGCATCAAACTAGACATTGGCTAACGGCCACTAAATAAGGTAGTGTCGGATGAACCGATGCTAGATTTTTCAGGGCATCGGTTCATCCGGTGCCCCTCCCACATAGCCGTTGAGATTCTTTGACACAACTGCTCCGATGCTATGCACCGACGGTGCGTCGGATCATCCGGTGCTGAAGACCCAGCGACCAAGTCGCCTCTGTTAGCTTTCACGCGACCGTCGGATAGACCGACGCTTCACTTTGACCAAGGCGTCGGATCATCCGGTGCCGAAGGCTTTGTCTTGGCGCGTCTCTGTCTTGATTCAAACTAAGCGTCGGATAGACCGACGATGTCCCCACTCAGACCGTCGGATCATCCGGTGCTACTGTCTTCACTGGTCTTCCTCTGCAACTCGTCCGATGCTACTAGAAATTGGACTGTCGGTTCATCCGACGGTGCCTAGGGTTTTACTTAGTGAACCAACTCGTCCGACGATTGCACCGACGCTTTCTATTTGGGTACCATCAGTTCATCCGATGGTGTCTTTTCTTTTCCTTTCTGGCTCGGTTTTGACCCTAGAAAAATACACTATCTTCTCAATTTGGCATGTGGTATTGTGCCAACCTTGGGACCTAGAAATGTCTACAAAGACATGCTAAACAATATGGTTAGTCCCAATGATCATGTTGTTATTAAATACCAAAATCAAACTCAAACTAATGGCATATGAGGCCATGTTCGCTACAATCTCCCCCTTTTTGGTGATTTATGAAAACACAACCAAAGCAAGCATAATTTTGCAAAAATTGACAAAATTAGAACCACTTACACTTGCTTGGATACTTACCATCATCCAAACTCCCCCTAGATCAAACTTCCCGCTTTTTTGATCTTCTCTTCATATGCTTAAAATCTCCCCCTTTGGAATAAAATCTCCAAAAAGTCCAAAACAAAAAGGGGTCTAAAGAAACTAGCAAGACCTAGCAAGCATAGCTCAAAGAGAAATGTTAAATACAAGGGAGAAAGCCGCATGAACCATGATCTATATGTATGATATCAATGAAGATACCACATGTGAGAATAACTAAGGTGGATCACACGCTCATGAGACTTAGCATGATACAAACTAAGCTCCCCCTAAGTGTGTGCACAAAAGGTTAGTGTGGAAACAAGTGCACAACTACAAACTTGTAAGACAAGGAAGCTTAGAGCAAATCATGCAAGGAGGTAGCTTAAATGACAAGAGATAAGACAAATGGGTTCTTGTTACATTACCACTTGTAGATATCACTTGTAGTCTTTTGATCATCGCATACCTCCGGGGGATGGGTCTTGTTCCTCTCTACCTTGTTGGCACCACATTGAGATGAGCCACTTGGAAATGATATCACTAGGTGAGACCACTTGAAAGAAGCTTGCATACAGGACACTTGGGGTACCACAAGGATTAGGAATGTATGAGTACATTTCCTTTGAACTTATATAGAGACATAAGCTCGCAAGGACATGACTCAATAGCATGAAGCTCACATTGCTATATTCACTCTTTTAGAGATGATAGATCACATTGAGAGTGAAATAGAATTCTCTTAGAATGAAATACCGCACTGGAACGTGTCGCCTAGGGACTACATAACATAATCTTGAAACAATGTTAGTCCCATAACCAAACCATAGGATAAGCTCCCCCTAAATGTGTGCATTTAGTGTTTGAATCACCAACCAAATGTATACGCATTGTTATTATGACAACAAAAGGGAAGCTAACCCTATAGCTTGCTCATAATGCAAAGAGATATATATGAAAACATGCATCATGAAAAAATACGTGTAGCTTTCCTACACACTAATCAAACCATGTAAGTTGCTCATGGGTTAGCACATGACACAAGGAACCTACCATATGTAAATATTGCAACAAATGCAACCTAAACAAGGCAATGGAGCTACAATGATACATGAGATAAGTTCTAGTTTCTATTACCTCAACCGGGGATCTTGGGCAACACATGTCCAACTTGCAAGCTTGGCTTCTAGGCTTGAATCTTCACGACTTCTTTGTGCCAAGCCTCCCAAGTCCTCGCGCTCATGGCCTTCAAGTGGCCTTTGGAACCCAAACCATTTGAAGCCCCTTCATGTTGATGATGACTTCCTTGGGCACCCAAATGGGTTGGTTCCAACCCCACTCCTCCTTCATCATCCCAACCTTGTGTGCAACCACCTTGCCATTAGCCTTCTTTTTGATGACGTAAGTGTTGCTCTTGGTCTTGTTCTTGTGGTTGGGCCTGGTGTAGATGAGGGAGCTCTTGATGGTGGGCTTCAACTTCTTCTTCTCGCCCTTGTCCATCTTCTTGACAAATTGAGGGCACTTGTAGAACTTGTGTCCTTCTCCATGACACTTGTAGCAAGTCACGGTTGCACCCTTCTCAAGCTTCTTCATCATGGGATCACGGTTATCTTGAGAAGGTTGGACTTTACCCTTCATGTCTTAAGAGATGTCCACTTGTTCCTCATCATTCTTGCCCTTGCCCATCAAGCTTGCCAACCTCTCTCGGAGCCATTTCACTTCTTGCTTGAGCTCATCATTGTTGTTGCCTATGAGACAATCACATTTTTCTACAACAACATTCTCATTGCAAGATGGTGAGCAAGATTCATCAATTAAATCAATGCAAGAAGTTGAAGCATCTACCTTGTAGATAGGAATTGCACAAGGGATAGATGATTCATGAAGCTCAAAGGAATTACTTGTTTTAGTCTCATTACTCTCAAGCTTAGATTTTAGCTCATCACACTCCTTGCTAAGCAATTTGAATTTGCATAACAAATGTTCATAATTTGTAGCAAGGGTTGCACTAAGATCATTGAGAGAACTGAGTTCTTTAATTTCATTAGCTTGTTTCTTAAGTATTCCTTTTTGCTCATGGACTAGCTCAACAAGATCATCAAGAGAAGTGGTGTCGGACTCGACATCACTTACATTGCTTTCCATACCTTGGGCCATAAGGCACATGTGTAGTGATGGTGAAGGACCTTGCATGAAGTAGGTGGTGAAGTTCTTTCTTGATTCACCACTTGAGCTAGAAGAACTTGATTCTCCACCACTTGTCCACTCGCGGACAGCAACATTTGCTTCTTGCCTTGGTCTCCCCTCCTTGACCACCTTCTTCTTGGGCTTGTGCTCGATCTTGGTGAACTTGATGTGTTGATGATGACGCCCTTCTCTCAAGTGGACGTTGTAGTCGTACATGTTGACTTTATTCACATACTTGAAGATCTTCTTCACGTACTCGGCCACCATAGATTCAACCTCTTCATCACTTGAGGAATCTTCATTGTCACCATCATCACCATCATCCTCACTTGAGCTTCCATGAGTAGCCATCCTACTCAACATCTTCTCTTGTTGGCTTGAGAGAGCATGGCTTGTAGTTGGAGAGGATGGTTCTTGGGGGCTTTTCTTGGGGCGCTTTCTTTGACTTGGGCATGATTTGAAGCTCGTGTGCCATGATCTTGCTCAAAATATGAGATGGCTTTAAATCTTCGAGCTTCTTCTCATAGATGATTGCCTTCACCAAGTCATAATCGGGCTTCCGGAGACTTTGTAGGATCTTGCGGTTGATGTTCAAGTCCGTGATGTTCTTCACACCTAAAGCATTAATCTCATTGACAAGCAAATTTAGGTGTGAGTACATTGATTCGGCATTTTCATTTGCAAGTTGCTTAAAGCTATTGAATTCCTCAAGGAGACAACCGTAGCGTTCATTAGAAACTTCTTTTGAACCCTCATTTTGCTCCTTGATGGTTTTCCATAGCTCATGAGCATTTTCACAATTAAAAACTCTATTGAAAATGCCTACATCTAGTGAGGACAAAATGATACTCTTAGCAATCACATCAAATTGATTTTCCTTCTTAGTACCATTTCTCATGCCCTGGCTCTCCAAACATCAAGGTCCCTTGCTTGGAGATAGGCCTCCATGAGAACCTTCCACCGAGGATAGCCCGTGCCATCGAAATGTGGAGCCAAACCTAAGGTATTTACCCCTTTTTCCTCTATAGAGCAACTCACTAGGCGGTGAAGCCTAACCGTTCCAATGAACCGGTCTTCACAATTTACAAATCGAATTGGCGTATCCTTGTGAAGGAAGTGAGTCCCGGCTCTGATACCACTTGTAAAGAATCGGATGCTCCTAGCCTAAGAGGGGGAGGGGGTGAATTAGGCAATCTAAAACCTTAACATGTGGCTTCACTAATTTTACACAAAGATAAACGAGAACATACTATCTAGATGTGCAACTAAGGTTGTTCTAGTGTGAAACTCCCATCCCAAAACAAGGTTTGCAACCTATAGCCAATCCTAGCATGATACTACTATAGGAAAGTAAAGGCAAGCAAAGATTGCAAAAGAGTAAATGTGGAAACGTAAAGGGGGTGAGAGGAAGCAAACTCTTGACACGCGATTTATCCCGTGGTATCGGTAGGCACTAAGCCACCCCTTGTAACATACCAGAAATTTGAATGACTTACCATGTGTGAATTTTCGCAAAAATTTAAAACTTTTTGTTTGAACTTGTGTGCTACCAAATTTGATCCCAATTTGCTAGCCTCTCACCTTAAATTCAATATAAGATAAAACCATATTTAAATTATTTTCAAATTATGGTATAAATGTGAGTTGGATTTCTTGGATTTTATTTGGTGTTCAATGGTGTGGAGTTTGAATTTGAAAGTAATTCAAATTCAAACTATATTCAAACTATAATGAAATCTATATTCAAAACTATTTGCAAAAGCTAACTGCTAACATGGGCCGCTACTCAGCCACAGAAGTTCTTCAGAGGCCCCTCAACCCCTTCGCCCTTAACCGGATTCCACCCTGATCTTCACCGCACGGCCCACTATTGCCCAACATCGCAGCCCGGCCAAGGCCCGTCGGCCTTCCCTCTCCTTTCCTTCACTTACCGGCGGGACCCATCCGTCGGCCCGGAGCCGTTCACCTTCTTCACCGTGACGTAGGCGAGCGGATGGGAGACCGCGGCGCACCGCGACTCGATCTCGCACCCCGGCGCCGCCCCTCGCCGAGCCGGCGCGCCCGGATGTGAGCCCCGCGCCCCGCGCCGCATCCCGACCGCCCATGCTCACCAAACCCTAGCGCTCCCCCCCCCCCGCAAAGCCTCGCGTCGCGCCCCCCTTCTCCCCGTGTCCGCCGCCGCCCAGGGGAAAACCCCAATCCGCCGCCACCGCTAGGCCCTCTTGCCCCTGCGCGCACGCTCCTCCTCTGCTCCTTGCTCTGCACCGTCCTTCTGCTTCTCGCCTGCACCGCGCCTAGAAGCACCACGACGACGCATTCAGGGAGCACCGCGCCCTCGCTGACCAGGAGCCGCGCCACGGCGTCGAGTCGACCACGCCCTGCCGCCTTGGAAGCCGGGCGCTGCAAGCGCCACAACCACCCCTGCTGTCCGTGAATGTCGCTGCCAAGGAGCACCGAGCCTGCACCACGCCGTCACCGCCAGGAGGGTTCATGGACGCCTGCATCACCGCCGTGTACATCCACTGCTTCGCCTCACTCCCGAGGACCACTGACACGCACGAGAACAATGAGGACGAGTTGGAGATCGATGCCCGCGCTCTGGACCTCGTCATACCCGGCCGCTTCGCGTCCTACCTGTCTTGACCACCGAAGAGTCCATGGTGAGCACTTCTACACGAGCTCCCTGTCTTGTGCATGGCGAGCTTGCCCTAAGGCCAAACCGCTGTCTTCTCCTATGTCTCTGAAGCCAGCCTTCGCGCTGTTTGGCATCCCTTGCAGGTCACGAACCCGTCGCGCTGCCTGTCCCCAAGCTGCAGGCTTCCCTCAACACCGCACATCACGTGTTCGATGGTATGTGCCAGCCGAGCCGCTGCCACACACCACCTGCTCGACGTTTTGCGCAAGAGACCTTGAAGCTCTAGAACACTGCCTGACGACATCCTCACCGACCCGCACCATGGGGAACGTCCACGACCTTCACCCTGCCTCTGCTCAGACCCGCACGGTGAGCAACATCAGTAGCTTTGGCCTTGCCCTGTAGGTGTTCGATCAAATGTATGAGCGAGCCTTTGAGTCCTCAACGACCCTAGCTTTCTCCTTTTTGATGTCTCCGCTTTGATGGCCGCCGTGCCGTGATCATCTCCCCGCAGTCACGACTAGGCGCACGACCCATCGTCCAAGGTTGCGGCCTCATCCTTCCTATGCCCGCAACCTCGTTCGATCTTATGCGGGACCACAAGTTATCGCCGTTCTTCTTCCTCTTCACCAAGCACTACGCCACGACGATCTCTAGCTGAACCAAAGCTGCTACCATGTTTGTCGCCGTCATCCTCAAGGCAGGAACGCGTTGCCACAAGCCCGTCACATTGGTCGCCCTCGACGTGTTCGACAGAATGACCTTCATGTCAACGAGCCCGTTGGTGAGCCCTCCAGCCAAGCCAACATCTTTACTACCCTCCGATGCATGCCTGTGTCGCCAGCCTTCGTGTTGTGCCTGCTCCCTGTGAACATTAGTGACCTTGGATGCCTGTTCTATAGCTCCACCGTGGCATGCCCACCACCTGTTCGATGTTTTGCCTAAACGAAACCTTTCGCACTTAAGTGGGCTGAAGCTTTCACCCTTCATTTTATCTGTGCCTGACCGGCTTTCGAGCCGCTTACTCCTAGCCGTGGCCATGCCACACTCACCGCTGCCGCATCCCTCCATCGCCTTGTGTTGCCGACCTTCGAGTCGTGCATTTTCTTGCAGGTGCCGCTCGCCGTCGCTTGCCTCTTATCACCTTGGCCAATATCGACCGAGAGGCTGTGGCCCAACCATTGTCTCATTTCCGCTCATTGTTGCCGTGCAACGTGTGCCGCCTTGCTGTGCTTTGCCTCTCTATCCCTGCTCTTGGCTGCACCTACCCTCTGTGCTTGCCGGTCGACAAGTCGTTGAGTGTTGCGCGGGCCCTGGGACGCTAGTGCCCCGCGCACGCTGTGAACACATCGTGAACATGGGACGCTGTGGACACGCATGTGTGAGCGACCTTGTCGCTCGGACAAGACACAAACCTTAGTCGACTTGCTTTGCGCCTGCTTTGCTACAATCCGCATACCCGCTCTCACCCTACCTTGCTTTGTGCTGCGAAGCGTGTTCCGCACCATGTGCTCGTAACTAAGATGCCGTGCGTGATGGGCGGCCGTGCCGTGAGCAGAGGCCTCTGCTTCACGCTCGGCAACCCCGCGTTGCAACCTAGTTACTTAGCATTGGTCGTTGCTGCATCACTAGTACACGCCCCTTGGCGCATTCTGTCGGTGCGGAATATGGTCCCGACACTAACCAGTAGATAGCGCCTAAGTTTATCCCTCTATGGTCGATGCAAAGCAACAAATGACACAAGGTTTATCCTGGTTCCGGCCGAGGGGGCCGTACGTCCAGCAGTGGCGTGCTCGTGGCACTATATTGCTCGGCACCGGGGGTGCTTGTAGTGGGGCAAGTACAAGCAAGGTGGGAGAGGAAGCGTGGCTTCCAAGTCCCTGGTGGGTGGCTGGAGATGTTATGGGAGAATAAGAGGGTGAGTGCACAATGCGCTGTGTTCCTCCGGATCCGTCCCCCCGCGGCTGGGGGCTCGCTCCCCCTTTTATAGGCCAAGGGGGTGGCGAGTTACATGCACGCCGCGCTACCTAGCTACGTGTAGGAGCACCTCGTGCTACAGTGTAGAGCGGGCGATCGTCCGGATGATCCATGCTGCGATCCGGCCATGATGGCCTACTTCGTACCCGAACAAAGGGCGGTTCGAGGGTAGGAGGCGGCAGATGGCGATGGCGTTCTCTGATAGGCTTCGAGGGAGGTGCTGATGATGACCGGTGCAGGGGTACGGAGCGGGCGAACGGCGTTCCTTCCCAATGAGCTCTGTGGTGGCGGAGTGGTTGCTGCAGTGCTTGGGCGTGCGCCTGTGGAGTCAGATGTGCGCCCGCACGCGTGGGTACGGCGGCCGCGCCGTTACAGTGGCCGGGATGGCCACCCACCGGCCTAGCGCCCCTCACCTAACCTGCAAGGTCACGGGAAAGTGGAATCGAGGGTGCGCCCGGCCCCTTTTCGAGGGTCGGGCGCGTTAGTCGTACAGCGGCGTGCGCACGGTGTCACGGGACTGACACCGGCCGTACCGCACAGTCCATCCCACAGTGGCGGGGATGGGCTCCTTCCCTGGGGAGTTGGTGCGGCGGCACCGGGCGTGAGCCCCGGCGCATGATGGCGCCGTCCCGCGGCGTCGGGCGTTAAATGCCCAAGTACGGGGTCGGCGCACGCGTGCGGGGCGCCCGTGATCGTGGCGGGCCCCGCCGAGGGCGGAGCGGTCCCTCGAGCGAGGCGGGACTCGCTCGAGGGGAGGCGCGCCCTCGAGCGGGGCGGGGCCGCTCGAGGGAAGGGTCGCCCCTCGAGCGGGGCGGAACCTGTTCGAGGAGGGTGTTGCCCCTCGAACGGGGCGGAGCCCGTTCGAGGAGGAGCATGCCCTCGGGCGAGGCGGAGCCTGCTCGAGGGGTCTTCCTAGGCGGGCCGCCTTGGTGGGCCTCCGAAGTCCTGCTACCTGGGCCGTGTCCTGCAGGGTTAGTTTCCTGCATGGTTAGGCTTAGCTTATATGGATGCAGGAATTTAAGTAGGGGTTCCCCCATTGTTTGAGGGGACCCCTAGGGCGGTCCCCGACAGTAGCCCCCGAGCATCTGCGGGTTTGCCATTGAGGCTCCCGCAGATGCTGGAACCTACTGATAGGACGGTCTTCCCTCCTTGTCTGCGAACGCTATCCGTGGGGCCGCGTCAGCGGACCCGCGGGTCTAGCCCTCGAAGCCCCGGGGAGTGTGGGCTCTCCCCGCAGGGGGTTTACCGCGAGCAATTCGGTCGAAAGGCGTGGCACATATGCCAACCGGCATCGGCGGTGTTTCGGCCGGCATCGGGGGTGGCACGCTCCCCTCGTCACCGTCTCCCGGCGGGTGCAATTCCAAGGAGGTGTAGCCGTGCGTCAAGCCCCCGAGCCTTGGCCTCGTTCGAGGCGATCGGGTCGAGCCTCGACGACTTGTTTTTTATCGCGCCCTCGCCGTCCCTCCGCGGGTCGGGAGGTGAGGTTTCCACGACTCCCATCGAGCGGGTCGCGAATCGCGGATTCCTCTTCGAGCCGCTAGCGGGTAGTTCAAGTGGACGTCCATGCCCCGTTCGATAAGGGTAGGCCGCGCGGTCCGGAGACACGTCCATGGAAGCGCTTGCGTGGGTTTGCTAGGTGGGGCTCGGTCCCGTTCGCTAGGGACCGAGGGCGCGGAAGCTCTCCCTCGGTGGGATCCCCCGGCTAGTCGCCCTCGCCGGCTCTCGAACACGACATGTGGGGCACCCTCGAGCCGACGGGCTCGAGGAACGGCTCGAATGCGCGTGCCCTCGTCGTCCCTAACTCGAGATCCGGGGCGCCCGTTCGAACCCGTCGAGGGTCGGGCTTCGAACCCCCGATCGCAAGGGGCCGTGCGGGGCCGTGCATGGACGGCCTCCGTCTTTTCACGTTTGCGGCCGTCGAGGGGTCTGGGCGTGCCAGTCCTCGAGGTGCTTGTTGGCGGCGTGGCGCGGTATGAGTGCTTTCGGTGTCGCTCTATTTCAAGCGTGACCTGGGCGATCCTCTTACGCGCGTGCCTTCTTTCGGAGGGTCGACATCGTCTCGAGTTGGGGGTCATGCCGCTCGAGGGTCCTACGTGGCATGGGTGCCCGCGGTGGTCTGCTCTACATCGAGCAGGTCCCGGGCGACCTTCTCACGCTGATATCCCATCGAGGGTCGCCTTGTTTCGAGTTGAGGGTCATGCCGCTCGAGGGTCCTACGTGGCATGGGTGCCCGCGGTGGTCTGCTCTACATCGAGCAGGTCCCGGGCGACCTTCTCACGCTGTCACCCATCGAGGGTCACCTTTGTCTCGAGTCGAGGATTCGCCTCGCTCGAGGGCTCTCCTTGCTTGGCAAGGGGCCCGGGCATTTAATTGCCCTGCGGGCGTGGCCGCGGGTTTTGCAGCGCGGGCGCGCCTTTTTAGGCGCTGCGCGCGCGCGCGCGTAGTGGGCGACGTGGCCGGCGGATGTGACGGTTTCGCCTCGGTTGCCGCCGGTCTCGCCGTAATGATGACCCGCCTGCAGGGTTAGAGTCGCTGCAGTCGTGGTGGGGCCCGCCCGTCGACGCGATGGGAAGATTCCTGCAGTTACTGTTGGCGAGGCGTGCGCTCCGGAGAACTCGCCGGTTGCCTATAAAACTGCGGGAAGGTGTAGGCGGCGGTTTTTTACCTTGGCTCCTCACCGTTTTAGTCCTCCGCCTCTTCGCCTTCGTCTCACCCTTGCCGTCGCGCGGGCTCGCTTGCTTAGAGCTTTCTCCTCGTTTCCTCGTCCTCCACCTTCGTACTCGTTCGTCCTCCCTCATGGCGCCGCCTCAGCCTCCGATCAGGGTCCTGGAGCCGTACGCTTGGGAGAGGTCGACCGTGACCCGGCTCGCCCTGGGCGAGCTGGTCGCCGCCGGCCAGCTCTCGGCCAACGAAGAAGGGCGCCCGGCGGAGTGGATCGTGCCGCCGGCGTCGCACCACGAGCCCAATCCGCCGGAGGGATACGTGGTGAGCTTCCTTCGCTACCACGAGCGCGGCTTCAACGCGCCGGCGAGCACATTTATGCGGGCGTTGTGCTTCCACTACGGGGGTGGAGCCGCACAACTTCGCCCCCCAACGCGATCTCGCGAGCGGCCACATTCGTGGGCGTCTGTGAAGGGTACCTGGGGATCCCAGTCAACTGGGAGCTCTGGGTACACCTCTTCCTCGCGGAGCTCATCACGCAGCCCACGACGGAGCCGAGGACCCGCCGCGCGGTGCGTGCCGGCGGGATGTCGCTTGCCGTGCGGGGGGCAGCTCAAGAACTCCTACATCCCCTGCACCATGACGACGAACAACGCCGGCTGGGAGCGGGGATGGTTTTACCTGCGCAACGCCGAGCCCGGCCTCCCCCCCTACACCGGGCGGGTGTTCAAGGAGAGGCCGGACTGCTGGGGCTACGGGCTGCCCACGGCCAATCATCGGGCGCGGCAAGAGTCCGTCCTTCGCGCCCTGCAGCGGCTGGCGAACGAGGGGCTCAACGCGATGGGCGTCCTCGCCTTCCTCCACCACCGGCGGATCGTGCCGTTGATGGAGAGGCCCCTCTGCATCTTCGAGATGACGGAGGCGGCCAACCCCGTCGACCTGGCGAGGTCGCGGATGCTCCCGACGCCGCTGGAGCGGCCGTACGCGCTCACCCGGGCGCGGAGTGCCGTCGACACCAGGACGCCACCGCCTGCGGGTCGGACCCCGTGGGATCTCGAGATGCTCCCCACGGGCCCGCTGGTGAGTAGAGTTTTTTGATTCTGTTTTAGTCCTTGTTCTTGATTCCGTTTCCTGATGTGCCGCCGTTGCTCTCGTGCGCAGCTGGTGCAGTTCAACGCCGCCAAGTCCGTTCCACCCACCCCCGACTCCCGTGCGCTCGGCCGGGCGGCGCAGCGGGAGCAAGGGAGCGGGCGGCGCGCCGGAGGGCGCACGCAAGGCGGCGCCAAGCGCGTCGCGACGCACGGTCCGCCGAGTACCGGCGGCGGGAGGAGCCGGGGCTCTCCTCCCCCGACATCGAGGAGCCCTCGTCCTCGGACCCGGGACGAGGAGGAAGAGTCCGAGGGGGAGGGCCCCTCGGACGGTGGCGGCCGCGCCCCCGTCGCCGGATCTCGCGCGGCGTCGGGGGTGGATTTACCACCGGGCGGGCGCGCGCCGCCCGCCGCCGGCGCGGTCATCGTCGGGGGCGGCACGCGCGCGCGAGGTGCGGCGCGCGCGCCACGGAGGCGCGCGCGGCGGACGTGCTGCGCGCGCGTCAAGCGTGCCGCGCGTGGCGGGAGCGCGTCCGCGCGCGCGGCGTCCTCGTCGAGGGGCGCGTCGGTGGGCGCGCGCGCGCGCGGGGCTAGCGTGCCCCCGCGCGCGGTGGCGGCGTCGGGCGTGCCAACGCGTGAGGCGGGCGTGCCCGCACATGCGGCGGCGCCGTCAGGGGGCGCCGCGGCAGGCGCGGCCCCTGCGCCGGCCCCATCGGAGGCCTCGAGGAAAAGGAAGCGGGCCTTTTCCTCCGCAAGGTGAGGAATCTGTTTTTCCTTTGCTTGGTCTTAATTTGCTTGGTTATTAGACGCTCTAATCCTCCGTTCGCGTTTCCGCAGGGCGGTGCCCACCATCCCTCCTCTTGCACCGGCCAAGGTGCTGAGGACAGACGCGTCGATCCCCACCCGGCGGCGTTCGTCGAGGGGGTCGCGCCCAGGGACAGGCGCGGCGGCGGGTACGAGCGTGCAAGGCCCGGCTGGGGCTTCGAGGCCCCGGCCGGTGGATCAACCCGCCGCGGCGCAGCCGCAGGGTCGCCGGGGGGCGACCGGCGCCGGTCGCCGTGGAGGCGCGGGCCGCGGCGGCGGCTAGGGTGGAGGGTGCCGCCCGCGGTGGCGGCCCCGCGGAGGAGGCGGAGCGGGCGCAACTTCGCGGGAGCGCCCGCGGACGTGGCGGCGCGGACGGAGGTGGCGGCGACGGCGCCACAACGGGCGCCCGCGGCCGTGGAGGCGCGGTGGAGGCGCCGGCGGGGGCGCGGAGCGAGGCGGCTCCGCCCGCCGGCGGTCCCCGGGCGGAGGTGGTGGAGCTCTCGGACGACTCCTCGCCGCCTGGGTGGAACCAGTGGGCCGGGCCGGCCACGAACTCTCCCCGAGCCCCGGGGAGAGGGCCCTCGTGAGGCGTCACGAGGGTCGTATGATGGTGGGGGGCCGAGGGCACGACGCCGAGGCCTCGTCCTCCCATGCGGTCGCCCCGCCCAGGTGGGGGGGGCCGTGGAGGATCCCCCGGCGTTCGCTGACGCCCAGAGGGAGCAGGAGCTCTGGGGCGAGCTCCTGAGCCACGGCGCCACGCTCAACCGCGCGTTGAACGAGGCGCTGCGGGTTCACAGCGGCCCGGCCTGGATCGTCTTCCAGGTGAGCCACGGTTGCTCTTCTTCTTTCTCTTTTTCGCTTTCGCGCGCTGTATTCAAGACTTGGCGCTGACGAGGCTCGATGTGTGGATGCCAGGAGCTTGAGCGCCGCGCCCGCGAGAAGTACAGCGCGTTCGACCAGGTGAACGCCGAGGCCCGCCGGCCTCCGGGAGCGATGCAGCGCTTTCGACGCGCTTGCGGAGGCTCTTAGGACGCCGGACGGTGGGGCCGGTCTACGGCGATGGCGTGGTGCGATGTGCTCCCCGAGAGCTCAGGGCAAGACGCGGCGCGTGACTCGAGCCTCGGGCGGATCCGCGCAGCCCTCATCGATCGTGACGAGGCGTTGTGGAACGCGCGCGAGGACTCGAGAGAAGACGCGGACGTTGGCCGCCACCGGGGAGGCGGAGGTGGCCACCGCTCGCGCCGAGACCGGGGAGACTCCGCACGGCGCTCGAAGGAGCGCGGGCGCGGCCGGCGCCGGGCCGAGGAGCGGGCGCGCGGGCCGGAGCGACGCGCCAAGGAGGCCGATGACCCGAAGGCCGCCCTCGACGTCAAAGCCGCGGCTCTCGTCGCCGCCGAGGGGCGGCTCCGGCGGAGCGCATCGCCCGCCAAGGGGCTGAGGGGCGGCTCCAGCAGGAGCAGGCCGCCCTTCGCGACGCCCGGACGGCGCTGGAGCGGGAGCGCGTCGCTCGCGAGGCGGTGGAGAAGTCACTGGAGGAGCGGAACGCCGCATTCTCCGAGGTTGAGGATGAGGCGCTGACGCTCAGCATTAGCAATGCCGCCCAAGAGATGGCCCTCGTCGAGCAAGGCGAGACCGTCCAGAGCCTCGAGGCGGCGCTTGGGTCCGCGCGCCGCGACCTCGATCTGGGGAGGAGACAAATCGAAGGTAAGCTATTGTCTGACCCTGCTTGTTAATTCTTGCTTTAGAGGGTTAGTCTCCCCCTTTCTGATTTCTTGTCGTCTTGTTGCTTCCAGGCTTGCGCACTGCCCTGGGGCATGCTGCCGGGCGGGCCGAGGCCCTGCAGGCTTCTTACAACTCCTCTGAGCAGGAGCTGCAGGAGCTGCGCGACGCGGCCCTCGAAACCTGCCGCGTCGTCGAGGAAGGCGAAGCCCAGGCCGGCAGCTCGCTGGCCAGTCGCCTGCGCGCCCTTGGCGGCCATGTCACGGAGAGGATGCGCCGGGCGTTGCACCTGGGCGTGCTGAAGGCCCTCGGAGTGGTGCGATCCCACTACGAGGTGAACCTCGAGGCGGTGGCTGAGGGCTACATCGTGCCCGAGGGCGACGAGGACGAGGTGGCCATGGAGCGCGCGGACGCGCTTGCTGCTGACGCCGCTGGGTCGCTCGCCGAGGCCTTCGAAGAGTTCCTCTTCCCAGATGTCGCCGATGCCGCCGCTCCGCCCGCCTGAAAGCACCTGGGCGCTAGGCCCGTTTTTTGTTTACATGTATCAGAATTTTGGCCTCGTGGCCTCTTGTAACTAAACAAGTAATTTCGTGAACATGGTCAGTTTGTAAATGAAATTGCTTGCTTATTGCGCTTTTTTGCTTCTTCTTCTTCCTGAGTGGATTCTAGTTAGGGGAGTCCGCCTTTCGTAGGGGCCCGCTGGGTTGGAGGCGAGAGAGACGGGCCATAGCCACGCGGCGTAGGCCCGTCTCGGCTCGCGTTCCTTCCACTGTGCCGCCTACGCCCTTTTCGAATCGTGGCTCGTGGTTGAAGTAGGAAGCAAACCTAGCGCGTGTTGTTACGTTTTTTGCGCGAAAAAATGGGACCGTTTGGGGGGGGGGCGCCCCCCCGCAGTAGCCCCCGAGGGTAACTTGGGTTTCAGGGGAAAGCCGAGTTGCCCTTTTATTATACTTGGAGTATTTACATAGGTGACACCAACTGGGGCGTTGGCCGTGTGTTTGTACAACAGGAAATACTTGGAAATCCTAGCTAAGGGTAGAAGCGACGTAGCTGTTGGATGTTCCAAGCGTTGGTGAGCTCTTCACCGTCTTCGTTGGCCAGCTTGTACGTGCCCGGTTTGAGCACCTTCACCACGACGTAGGGTCCCTCCCATGGGGGTGATAGCTTGTGGCGCCCTCGATTGTCTTGGCGTAGCCTTAGGACCAAGTCCCCCTCGCTGAAATCCCTGCGGCGTATCTTGCGCGCCTGGTAGCGCCGTAGGGACTGTTGATATCTTGCGGAGTGCATCAACGCTACGAGGCGTACTTCGTCCGGGCGGTCCGGCGAGTCCTCGCGGGCTCGCCGGTTAGCATCCTCGTTGTAGCCTCGAACCTTGGGCGACCCGTATTCCGCATCCGTGGGGAGGACGGCCTCCGCGCCATGGACTAGGAAGAACGGGGTGAACCCGGTGGCTCGCTTGGGGTGGTCCTTAGGCTCCACACAACCGCTGGTAGTTCTTGGAGCCATTTCCGGCCGCATTTGTTGAGGCGGTCGAAAATTCTGGGCTTGAGGCCCTGTAGGATCATGCCGTTGGCACGCTCCACTTGGCCGTTGGTCTGTGGGTGTGCCACAGCCGCCCAATCCACGCGGATGTGGAACTTGTCACAGAACTCCAAGAACTTCCGGCCCGTGAACTGGGACCCGTTGTCTGTGATGATGGAGTTTGGCACTCCAAAGCGGTAGACGATGTCGGTGAAAAACGTGACCGCCTGCTCAGCCCTCAAATTCGTAATGGGGCGCACCTCCACCCACTTGGAGAACTTGTCGATTGCGACGAGCAGGTGGGTGAAGCCCCCGGGCGCCTTCCGCAGGGGCCCGACGATGTCCAACCCCCACACAGCGAACGGCCATGTCACGGGGATTGTTTGCAGAGCGTGAGCTGGCAAGTTGGTTTTGCGGGCGTAGAACTGGCACCCTTCGCAAGTGCGCACGATTTCGTTGGCGTCCGCGACCGCGGTAGGCCAATAGAAGCCTTGGCGGAACGCGTTGCCGACGAGGGCGCGCGGCGCGGCGTGGTGACCACAGATCCCCGCGTGGATGTCCCGTAGGAGCTCGCGCCCCTCGGGAATGGGTATACACCGCTGGAGAATGCCCGACGCGGCGCGCTTGTACAGCTCATCGTTGACCAGGGTGAACGACTTGGCCATCCTGGCGATGCGCCTGGCTGCGGCCCGGTGCGGGGGAGCTCCCCCTCGAGCAATCCAGGTGATGTACTTCTCCCGCCGGTCCGCCTGGGCGGGAGCCGGCTCGATGTCCATCGCGACGCCCTCGTGGGAGCCGTACCCCTCGAGAAGGGAGAGCACGTACGCCTCGTTCGAGGGGTCCTCTTCCATGGGTTCCGCACCCGCTGGATTCGAGGGAGCCCCCGAGGGTCCGCTGTCGCTCGAGGGGTAGGGCTCGAAGGCGACCGAAGGCTGCGCGATGTCGCGCGCGAAAACGTTCGGGGGAATGGTGATCCGCCCGGACGCGATCTTGGCAAGTTCATCTGCCTCCTCGTTGTACCGGCGGGGTACATGATTGAGCTCGATGCCGTAGAATCTGTCTTCGAGGGCCCGCACAGCTTTGCAGTAGGCCTCCATCTTGTCGTCGTGGCAGCTCGCGTTCTTCATGACTTGGTCGATCACGAGCTGCGAATCCCCTCGCACGTCGAGGCGCTTGATGCCCAACTCAATGGCGATTTTGAGGCCGCAGAGGAGGGCCTCGTATTCCGCCATATTGTTGGACGCGGGGAAGTGGAGGCGCCTTTGCGTAGCGCATGTGCTCCCCGAGGGGTGACACGAAGAGCAGGCCCGCGCCCGCTCCCGTCTTCATCACCGAGCCGTCGAAGAACAGAGTCCAGCACTCTGCTTGGATTTGAGGGGGCGGCAGCTGCGTGTCCGTCCACTCAGCGACGAAGTCTGCTAAGATTTGCGATTTGATGGCCTTGCGCGGAGCATAGGCGAGCGTTTCGCCCATCAACTCCACGGACCACTTGGCAATCCTGCCTGCCGCGTCGGGGTTGCGAATGATCTCTCCTAGCGGGAAGGAAGAGACCACCGTGACTGGGTGGGCCTCGAAGTAATGGCGGAGCTTGCGCCGCGCGAGGACCACCGCGTACAACAGCTTCTGGACCTGAGGGTAGCGCGTCTTCGTGTCCGACAGGACCTCGCTGATGTAATAGACTGGCCTCTGCACAGGCAGGGCATGCCCTTCCTCCGTGCGCTCCACGACGATCACGGCGCTGACCACTTGGGTGGTTGCAGCCACGTAGAGTTGGAGGGGTTCGCCGTCCCGCGGCGGCGTAAGGATTGGGGCGTGCGTCAGAGATGCCTTCAGCTTGTCGAGCGCTTCCTGGGCCTCGGCGGTCCAAGAGAAGCGCTCGTGCTTCTTGAGCAGCGGTAGAGGGGCGAGGCCCTTCTCACCGAGCCTCGAGACGAAGCGGCTCAGGGCGGCAAGGCACCCCAACACCTTCTGCACCCCTTTGAGGTCCCGAATTGGACCCATTCGCTCGAGGGCCGCGACCTTTTCAGGGTTGGCCTCGATTCCCCGTCCGGGAGACGATGTATCCTAGGAGCATGCCCCGCGGCACTCCAAAGACACATTTTTCGGGGTTGAGCTTGACCCCGTTGGCCCGCAGCAACTGAATGCGATGCCAAGATCACTGACCAGGTCGTCAGCCTTCTGGTTTTGACGACGATGTCGTCTACGTAAGCCTCGACCGTTCGCCCGATATGGTCCCCAAAAACGTGCGCATGCGGCCGATAGGTTGCGCCCGCGTTTCGAGGCCAAAAGGCATCGTGACGTAACGAACGTCCCGAACGGTGTGATGAACGAAGTCGCGAGCTGGTCGGACTCCTTCATTTTTATTTGATGATAACCCGAATAGGCATCAAGGAAACGAGTAGTTCACACCCGGCGGTGGAATCAACGATCTGATCTATGCGTGGTAAAGGAAAGGGAACTTTTGGACATGCTTTATTGAGGCTGGTGTAGTCAATACACATCCTCCACTTCCCATTTTTCTTTTTTACAAGCACAGGATTAGCCAACCACGTAGGGTGGAATACTTCCTTGATGAATCCGGCCTCGAGGAGCTTCCGCAGCTCCGCTCCGATCGCCCGTCGCCGTTCCTCGTCGAAGCGGCGCAGCCGCTGCTGAACAGCGCGAGCGTTAGGCAGGATATCAAGGGAGTGCTCGGCGACCTCCCTCGGGATGCCTGGCATGTCCGAGGGGCTCCACGCAAAAACGTCGGCGTTGGCGCGGAGGAAGTCGACGAGCACTGCTTCCTATTTAGGATCGAGGGTCGAGCTGACCCTCAAAGCCTTGCCCTCGGGGGCCGATGGGTCGAGGGGGACCCCTTTGGTTTGCTCGGCGGCCTCGAACGTGCCGACGTGCTTGGTGGCGGAGCTGAGGTCGTCGTTGACCATCTTCTCCAGTGTGTTCACCAGCGCTTCGTCCAGCGCTAGTGCTTCCGCATGCTCCACGCACTCGACATCGCAATCCGAATGCATGCTCGATCGACGACCCGACGGTGATGACGCCGTTTGGACCCGCATCTTCATCTTCGGGTACGTGTAGTTGGGGACTGCCATGAACTTGGCATAGCATGGTCGCCCAAGGATGGCGTGGTAGGCCCCTTTGAATCCCACCACTTCGAATGTGAGGGTTTCCTTGCGGAAATTCTTGGGGGTCCCAAACCAGACGGGCAGGTCGATCTGCCCGAGGGGGTGAACCTGCTTTCCAGGCGCGATGCCGTGAAACGGCTTCGTGCTGGGCCGCAGCTGGTCCAGCCCAATCCCCATCAGGCGCAACGTATGCGCGAAGAGGATATTGAGGCTACGCACTCCGTCCATAAGGACCTTCGAAAACCGGCGTTCCCAATGATGGGATCGACCACCGGGGGTACCGGCCGGGTTCGGGATGCGATTCGGGTGATCATCCCGGCTAAAGGTGATGGCATCCTTCGACCAGTTGAGAAAGGCCGGAGGCGCCCTCTCTGCGGCGAGGACTTCGTGCCGCTCCTTCTTGCGCTGCCGGGTTGACATGTCAACGGTAGGTCCCCCAAAGATGAGGAACACATTTTCGACAGCGGGGAAACCGCCCGCGTCGCCATCGCCCCCATCCTTCTTGGCCTCTGCCTCCTTCGCGGCGGCACGGCCGTAGAACTTCTTGAGCATGTCGCCTCGCTCAAGAGTGTGATTCACGGGGGTCTTGTGGTAGGGGCATGGCTTCTTCATCATGTCATCGAACACCCCGGGCCTCGAGGAGCCGGTCGAGGGCCCCGTCGGGCCGGGTCAACGGCCGAGGGCCTCGGCGTGGCCGCCGTTGCGCCCTGCTCGCGCGCCTCGCGGCGCGGCTTCTTCCCCCTTCTTGCCCCGTTTGTCGTTGCGGCGCGGCTCCTTGGACCCGCCGCCCTCCGCGGCGTGTCCTCGCAGCGCTTGCCCTTCTTGCCGTCGAAGATTGCCCCCACGGCCTCCTCCCGGAGGCGAAGCCGGTGGCAATGTCAAACGGCTCGTTCGAGTCCGTGGGCGGGCGGCGTCCCGGCTCGCGCACAAGGTCCCGCACGTGGTGCCCTCGAGGAACGCATGCACGATCTCGGATTGCGCCACACTGGGGAGCTCTGTGCAGCGCTTGGAGAAGCGCCGTATGAATTCCCGCAGCGACTCGCCCGACTCCGCGTGCGGGAGCGCGGATCCCGGGAGTTCCCGTGGGCGCACGTATGTGCCCCGGAAGTTGCCCACGAAGGTGTGGACTAGGTCGTCCCAGTTGTGGATCTGGCTGGCGGGCAAGTGCTCGAGCCATGTCCGGGCCGCGTCGCCCAGATGCAGGGGCAAGTTGCGGATGATCACCTCGTCGTTGGTGGCCCCGCCCAGCTGACAGGCCAGGCGGTAGTCGTTTAGCCAGACACGAGGGTCCGTCTCCCCGTTGTATTTAATGATCGTCGAGGGTTGGCGGAAGCGCTGGGGGAACGCTGCCGTGCGGATCTCCCGACTGAACACGCGGGTGCCCGGGGGCTCCGGCGTTGGGGAGCGATCCTCACCGCTGTCGTAGCGTCCACCCCTTCGAGGGTGGTAGCCCCTGGCCGCTCGCGCGTCCGCCTTGCTGGTGCGCCTGGCGTTGATGACGTTGCGGGCGTCGCCATCTAGCGCCCTGCGTGTGTCGAGGAGCCGTTCCTTGGCCGGCGTGCGTCCCTGGTCAGCAGGTAGACCCGCATGCACCGAGGGTTCGCCCCCCGGTGCCGGATCATCACCCCCGCGCGTCCCCCCCGTTGGCGGATGCGTGAGGCCGAGCTTTCGGCCCGCCGGACGGCCGCTTGCTCAAGGAGGGTCTGCACCTCGTGGTGCATTTCTCGAGCCTCGGGGGTCGAGGGTGCCGGCATGGCGCGCAGTAGTGTCGCGGCGGCGATGAGCTTTTGGCTCGCTCGCGGTGGAGTATCCGCGTTGTCGACGTTGGGGACAGGGTTGAGGCGGTCGCGGACTTGACGGCCTAACTCCCGTGCGCGTTCGCCGCGCGCGGAGGCCTCTCCTGCCATTGAGGCGCGGAGTAGCCGCACAGTCCGGTACTCCTCTGCCAGCTTGGCCTCGAGCTCACGAGCTCGGGCCAGCTGCGCGTCGACGTCGGCCCCAGCAGGTGCGCTTGGCCCTGCGGCCAGGCGCGTGGCAACCCCCCGGGGGCCGGCGTGACTTCCCCATCTCCCGGCGCCCGCCGCACCGGCGGCGTTGGCGGGTCGTTGGTGATGACGGCGCGGCATTCCCGCGTGGGGTCGTAGCTCCCGCGTCTTGGAGTCGTCGGAGCGGCCGAACCGCAGTCCGTGGCGTCGAGGAAGCGCCCGAACGCGACCGGGTCCCGCACACCGAGAAGTCCCACTCCGCGTACCCATGACGGTTGGCGGGTGGCATCGTGTCGACGGAGCCCAGGGACGACTCGTCCGCCGCCGAAGTGCGGGATCCCCGGCGACGAAGACGTGCCGCCCAGGCGGAACCCTGCGCATCGTCGTGTTGACGTTGGCGTTGTAGGCCGTAGTGGCACCACGCAGCCCGATGGGGACGCGTGGTCGGAGACGCGCGCGCGGTCCGGCGGGGCGGTGGCGGCCGTCATGACGGTGGGCGCACCGCGCCGGGCGGTGGCGCGCTCGGCCTGCCGCCGCTCGGACCGCGCCCCGACGCGAGCGCGGCCGGAGCGGCGACGGCGTCGCGGCGTCGACGGACCCGCGGCATCCGTGCTGCGGTGCCTGCCCGCGCCGGCGTCGTGCGTGCGGCGGTGACCGAGCGGACACGGCCTCCCGCTGCGCGCGCAGCTCCTCACGGTTGGTGAGGCGCATGAGATAGCCATTCCCCGTGGCCTGGAAGTTCAAGTCCCCGAAGCGGATCTCGAATCCGGCCGGAAGGGGGTCTGAGCTACCCATGTTGTAGCGGGTGCTACGGTACTCAGTGCGAATCACCATGAAGGGAGTCAGCGAAATGACCTTAGGCGCTCGATTGCCCCACGGTGGGCGCCAACTGTCGGTGCGGAATATGGTCCCGACACTAACCAGTAGATAGCGCCTAAGTTTATCCCTCTATGGTCGATGCAAAGCAACAAATGACACAAGGTTTATCCTGGTTCCGGCCGAGGGGGCCGTACGTCCAGCAGTGGCGTGCTCGTGGCACTATATTGCTCGGCACCGGGGTGCTTGTAGTGGGGCAAGTACAAGCAAGGTGGGAGAGGAAGCGTGGCTTCCAAGTCCCTGGTGGGTGGCTGGAGATGTTATGGGAGAATAAGAGGGTGAGTGCACAATGCGCTGTGTTCCTCCGGATTCGTCCCCCCGCGGCTGGGGGCTCGCTCCCCCTTTTATAGGCCAAGGGGGTGGCGAGTTACATGCACGCCGCGCTACCTAGCTACGTGTAGGAGCACCTCGTGCTACAGTGTAGAGCGGGCGATCGTCCGGATGATCCATGCTGCGATCCGGCCATGATGGCCTACTTCGTACCCGAACAGTGGCGGTTCGAGGGTAGGAGGCGGCAGATGGCGATGGCGTTCTCTGATAGGCTTCGAGGGAGGTGCTGATGATGACCGGTACGGGGGTACGGGGAGCGGGCGAACGGCGTTCCTTCCCAATGAGCTCGTGGTGGCGGAGTGGTTGCTTTGCGGTGCTTGGGCGTGCGCCTGTGGAGTCAGATGTGCGCCCGCACGCGTGGGTACGGCGGCCGCGCCGTTACAGTGGCCGGGATGGCCACCCACCGGCCTAGCGCCCCTCACCTAACCTGCAAGGTCACGGGAAAGTGGAATCGAGGGTGCGCCCGGCCCCTTTTCGAGGGTCGGGCGCGTTAGTCGTACAGCGGCGTGCGCACGGTGTCACGGGACTGACACCGGCCGTACCGCACAGTCCATCCCACAGTGGCGGGGATGGGCTCCTTCCCTGGGGAGTTGGTGCGGCGGCACGGGCGTGAGCCCCGGCGCATGATGGCGCCGTCCCGCGGCGTCGGGCGTTAAATGCCCAAGTACGGGGTCGGCGCACGCGTGCGGGCGCCCGTGATCGTGGCGGGCCCCGGCCGAGGGCGGAGCGGTCCCTCGAGCGAGGCGGGACTCGCTCGAGGGGAGCGCGCCCTCGAGCGGGGCGGGGCCGCTCGAGGGAAGGGTCGCCCCTCGAGCGGGGCGGAACCTGTTCGAGGAGGGTGTTGCCCCTCGAACGGGGCGGAGCCCGTTCGAGGAGGAGCATGCCCTCGGGCGAGGCGGAGCCTGCTCGAGGGGTCTTCCTAGGCGGGCCGCCTTGGTGGGCCTCCGAAGTCCTGCTACCTGGGCCGTGTCCTGCAGGGTTAGTTTCCTGCATGGTTAGGCTTAGCTTATATGGATGCAGGAATTTAAGTAGGGGTTCCCCCATTGTTTGAGGGGACCCCTAGGGCGGTCCCCGACACATTCGAGCACGCCTTGCTGCATCATCCTCTTTTATCGATGCTAGTCGATCCTCTCATCCTCTCTATGCTATCGCCGCATATCTTGGCAAGGTAACGCCTTCTCTAGTTATCTTTGCCTCGCTCTGCTATTATCATTCTTTGTGCTACCACTTCAATCATCCAAGAGATAAAACCTAGCAAGTGCTTGATCTCGGCCTCTCCGCTTTCCTGCTTGCATGCTTGGTTACCTAAGATCTTAGCCGTAAGACCCGTAAGCTAACTCTTGATCCTACCCTGTTTTCTAGGATATAAAGACTAGTTGCTTAAACTACTTTTGTTTTAAAATCAATTGCTCTATTTTTATTAATTAAACCAGTGCTGCTTGTATTTACTCTGGAGTTTATTCGGATCTTCTAAATTGGTTCTTATTGATGTTTTTGCAATAGATGAATGCTCGTTATTTATTTCCACGTCGCATCTCGTGTAGGCTTGTGTTCTTGTTGAAGACCCGAGCTGCGACGACTGAGGAGACGCGACTACCCCGACTTTGCCCGAGAGGACGCTCAACCTCTACTACTCTACGACGACTACCGCGCAGGTGTCATGTCACTCCCAACCATGTAGAACCCATGCATGCTATTAGTTGCTAGTGCTATATTTATGTTACTTGATTTGATGGATTGCATAGCCATTTGATTAGCCTTGCCTTGTTATTTGATATATCCTGATTCCTTGCTTTACCTACCTCGGGGCTAGCTACAGACCCCTAGCTAGTCCCATAAACCAACTATCCATACTTTTATTGCTTGATTATGGATGGTTCTCCGGGGTTTGGACCGAGATGTGGGAGATCTCGGTGTGTTCTAGCGTGAGTTACGGGTGTGTTCTTCCTTGATGTGTTACGGCGGGAGCGAGCCGTTTGGTTACTTGTGAACGCCTACCTCGGGGAGATGCGATCGGCCTCCCCGCCCGAGCGGCGTGTCGGACGGGATGGAGATGGTGAGTGCTTGCTCTCGGCCCTTAAGGACCGATCGTCAGTTGACCTTGCTTCAGTGGACTTTTACCGTACAAACCGCCCGCCTTGTTTTGGGCGGGGGGTGCGGGGTGAGACTCGTAGTGGATAGCACCCCTCCTGTAGGCGGATCGGTGTGATCGTGTCGGGAGACGGCTTTCCTCCTTAGAAGACTTCGCCCCGGCGAGGCCGGGGAAGGGTTCCACAGCTTCGAGGGACCTCTCGCTGGCAGTATGAGCTCTACAGCGGAGGCTGCGCCAGACTCGGAGACGCAGGAGGGTACTATCCACTTACTTGGACTCCAGCCGTATGGTAGGGTTTCGGGTGGTTCGCTACCATCCGGGCTCTATTCGGGCGTGTACAGTTGTACAACCTCTGCAGAGTGTTAAACCTATAGCTATAGTCCGTGTCCACTGGTTATGGACAGTCCTCTGATCTCTCACCTGGCTAGACTCTTCTCTTGTGCTTCTTCTCTCCCCCGAGTGAGTGAGCCCGGCCTGAGGCCGTTGAGATGTGGGGATAGGAGCAGGTGGGCCCCACATCGCAGATGAGAGTTGGGAGCTGGATCGTGGTTGTGATTCAGTGCTTTGGTGTGGACATCCTTGTTGAGGGGTGCGGACCCCGGAGGTGTGGACCTCGAGGGTGTGGACCTCCCGGAGGTGTGGACCTCGCCGCTATTCCGCATACCTTGATTGTTGCTACCGCGTTGCTGCATGCATAACTTTCTACAGCCCAATATAGGTTTTATCCATGCATACTAGATTCAACCACCGCTTTTGCTCTTTGTTGGGAAGCTGACATGACCTACCCGCTTATCGGGTAGATGCTGGTGTTTCAGACTTGGTAACCGTCTACGACTACAACTTCAACGACGAAGGTGTGAAGACTAGAACTGGTCCTATGCTCGAGTTTGCCTGTGGAGCTGGAGACGCTTCGCTTCGATAGACCCGCTGCGTAGATGTTTTATCTTTCTTGATTCAGTCCTGTTGGACTTGTACTCGGCTTGTGCCGAAGAGTTGTACTCTGATGTTGTAATAATAATATTATGTAATTCTTCTTTTATTTTTGTGTTGTATGGATTTGTACCACTTGAGACAGGGATTGCACGTGATAGCCTCTTCCTGGGACTATCACGGAGGTGCAGAGAGTCGGGTTTCCGTTCACGGAAATTCGGGTCGTTTCAGGTGGTATCAGAGCCGTACTTGACCGTAGGACGAGCCCTAGCAATGGACGATAGATTAGGATAGCCTAAATATCCTTGATTGAGTATATACTCCTTAACTCCTATATAAACCCCTTGAAATCTACTATTACCTCCTTGATTTCTTACTAACTGACTCACTAACAACCCCTCTACACGATTGGTAACCTAAGGAGAACAACGTGTGTCGCCTGCTTCAAGACCCTGCAACTCTGCGGGGTGATGTCTGATACAAGGGAAAGACGACTACGTCATTGACACCCGTGAAGATGGAGTACGAGAATGAGATGAAGCTGAATCTACAAGACTTAGTTGGAATATCCTTGGTGACTCTTCAGTGTGATGTTATGCCAACATGGTTGACCCTACTTTGGATCTCGATCTATCACATACTGATCAGACTGCCCCCGTGGTACATGAAGTCTGCATACAGATGATGCTACAACAACAGGATGCGCCCTTTCACCTCTTGCTTGAAACGGAGCTTGGATGACACTAGGTGCCTACTCCGAGGACAATGAGGAGTTAAGATCCTGAATCCAAGTGTGCCCATATAAGGAAACTGGCAGTCTACTACATGGAATCGGCACACATAAGTTTGGATGAAGGAGTCGGAGACTCCTAAGATGCCGTAGCTCAGCATTTGGATGAAGACCCAAAGACTCGAAGCTATACGAATAGCCGAGTCGCAGAGGATTAAGATATTATAACAAGTTGTAGCTACACGAGTCAACCAATGGATTGAATGGTCAAGTTAGCACCAACTTACAAGCGAGCATCACATACTCGGAATAACAGCTAAATAATTGACCCAACGGACATTCCCTTCGCTAAGCAATATGAAACTTGGATGCTCTGCCAGGGTCGACGACTGGAATAGGATGAATGAATGAGGAACAAGGGGCATGGATACAACAACAAATATAGAGTACCCCCTTTTCTTCTAAGGACAAAGCCATGAGAGCCAGCATGAAGAAGAGTTCCACCAACTTACTTCGGAAAGATCAGTGCCGAAACACCAGAAGGCATGCGTTCTTTCAAGTGTTGTATAACTAACATTAGAAAAAATCCCTCAAGTGCCCACCAGATACTAGTATGCTTACGCTGGTGTAACCTCGAAGGTCTTAGGAGTCAGCCTCGAGGAACACATTTGTTTTGGTGCATTGCTTGAGTGATTGGATCTTTTTGGTCTTATTGTTGTTATGCCTCTTCATGTTTGTGTGAAATTGTAGTGAGTGTTTATGCTTGCTAGATCTTTAGATGACTCTTTTAGAGGCCTTAGCTTCCCATCCCACAAAGATCGAACTAGCATAACAAAGATCGACGTGCTCAAGCTAACCTAACAAGGTCAAGCTTCAGAAGACGTGAAGAATTTCTTGCAACCTCGGCAAATCAGATCAATACTTTGGATGAGATATCCTAAGAACATTGGACTCAAGTTCGTAAACCAGAAAATGAGTACCTTAAGAATTCGCAACTTTCGAAGCTCGGAAGTGCATGTACCTCTATGGGAGCATATATTGGTTAAGATCAATTGAGTACCCTAAGATGTTAATGACACATTTCGGATAATTTTAGTCGGAACTCAATCATCAGATGAAGATGAAATACTCCATATGGAACAACAATCAATATGAGAAATTTTATTCGAGTACTTTAGCTTCCGTAAAGTAGCTTATGAACGTCCGCCTTTGGAATTTGCTGATGGAATACAGAGTTTGCCTATAAGGTTCTCCGCCTAACCGCGAATTGACCCGTGTGGAGACTCGAAAGAACATGGTAACCTCATATCTTGGTAATGGATCCATCAATGAGAGCAACTAACATATCAGAAGAAAACCCAAGATAATGAGGAAGTGGATATAAGCGCATCAATCTCTCCACAGACGGACAATCACACATGTTTTATGGAATTGCGCCCCTGACCATGTAATCGGAAGTAACGAATCCATGCATAAGGGATCATCCCTAAGTAGATAGTACCTCGACCTGGGAGGTATTGTTGAGGTTTTGGATTTGATTCGGATGACTAAACTCAAAGGATATAAGATTTGCACTACACGAGCAGTCATCCTAGAGTCACCCTTACTGGATTAACCCCTCTTACGCCCCTAGGTAGTTGACTTGTGATTACTGAGGAAGCGATGAAACCCTACGCACCACAAGATGTGCTTTTGGAATAGGATACCTGAAGGGTAACTAAAGGAATCACGAGGTCGATAATTGGAGTAAGATGTGAAGATCAGTCGATCCAACTTTTAGAATAAACAAGTAACGAAGAAACTCTACGCGACACTACCTTTTGGATCGGTGGGAAGGAGAATTTCTCCAACAACCACTGGACTCAAGTGATCAGTTCGACCTCGCAGTGGAACCTACCCCCCTAATGGAAAAGAAGTAATAAGAGGTTGTGAGCAAAAGTGAGGAAAATTGCTCACCTAAATGGGTGACATTATTTGGAATTGTTGAATAAGCATGGCAAGCCATGAAGCTATGACTATTTCCAAGATACCTAAAGTGAGAATACCATCATCAGGAGTCAAAGGACTGGTAGAGATCTTGGTCTACACTAAAGTTGCCCAAGTGAACCGATCCTTCCTCAAGTTATGATAACTACGGACATTCTGAGGAATTAATTAAGCTTTGATGGTATTCCTAAAAGTTAACATCAACTGTGTATCCTGAGTTTGCTAAATGTGCATGAGTAAAGCAGATGTGACTTCGTCGAGAAGGTCAATCTGAAGAAGTTGGAATCAAAAGGACTAGTGTGAGATTTCGGATGGATAGAGCCCCTCACATAGTCGAGGGTGTTGTAGACGACCCCTCTTAACATGGACTATCATGAATGGGAAGTAACCATTCATAGAGTTCATGACCTTGGACATGTCTAACATTGCTAGCACCCTAATGAGAACAGTAGCAGACGTGCTGAGCCAACAAATGGATTACAACGTAAAGGACATACAAAGTTGGTAAGGATTACTGGACCCTCAAAGAGGAAGGAAGTTATGTTCACCCAGGTTCTGAAAGGTGGTGAGAGTGCACGCCATAAGAGGTGCGATAGCACTAATACTTTGGAAAATCATGATATCTACCCATGGATCAAGATATGACATTATACATCTTCAACCACCCCAGGTGGATATGGCTTCAAGAAGATTCATTGAATCAACTAGGAAAACCAAGAGAATGTACGACTCCCTCATATGGAAGGAAGTGGGAGAATGAAGCCTATTTGAATTTAAAGTACTTAACGGATGTCATGAGAGTATGATCAATCTCGTAGGCAATGATTTCGGAATAAGTTAATTGATACGAAGGATGTGACCTCAAATGCGAGGATTGGAATAATATGAGAATGTCACATTCTACTAAACCTATGTGAAACGGCTAGATGAGAAGGACTAAGATGAGGGGAATCTAGGCCGTAGTTGGAATTTCTCATGTATTTGAACCGAGAGAGTAATCTTGGGATATATATGGATGATAATACGAGAGTCTTATGGATGCTACCGATAGAGGACATATAATACCACTCGCATTGGAGGCCCCCAACGGGAAACGAGATATGTTGAGATTAAGCACAAGTGTATCCTTGGAATAAAGACAACGTCAATGGATACCCACGTCGTCAGGTCATCGACATTTGGTACCTGAACTTAAAGAAGAAACGGAAGGCATACTTAAGTGAAGACCCTCACCACCCCTGGTATGAGCTTAATCTCGAGGACGAGATTCTCGTGAGGGGGATAGAATGTAACATACCAGAAATTTGAATGACTTACCATGTGTGAATTTTCGCAAAAATTTAAAACTTTTTGTTTGAACTTGTGTGCTACCAAATTTGATCCCAATTTGCTAGCCTCTCACCTTAAATTCAATATAAGATAAAACCATATTTAAATTATTTTCAAATTATGGTATAAATGTGAGTTGGATTTCTTGGATTTTATTTGGTGTTCAATGGTGTGGAGTTTGAATTTGAAAGTAATTCAAATTCAAACTATATTCAAACTATAATGAAATCTATATTCAAAACTATTTGCAAAAGCTAACTGCTAACATGGGCCGCTACTCAGCCACAGAAGTTCTTCAGAGGCCCCTCAACCCCTTCGCCCTTAACCGGATTCCACCCTGATCTTCACCGCACGGCCCACTATTGCCCAACATCGCAGCCCAGCAAGGCCCGTCGGCCTTCCCTCTCCTTTCCTTCACTTACCGGCGGGACCCATCCGTCAGCCCGGAGGCCGTTCACCTTCTTCACCGTGACGTAGGCGAGCGGATGGGAGACCGCGGCGCACCGCGACTCGATCTCGCACCTGGTGCCGCCCCTCGCCGAGCTGGCGCGCCTGGATGTGAGCCCCGCGCCCCGCGCCGCATCCCGGCCGCCCATGCTCGCCAAACCCTAGCGCTTGCCCCCCCCCCCCCCACCCGCCCGCGTCGCGCCCCCCTTCTCCCCGTGTCCGCCGCCGCCCGGGGGGAAAACCCCAATCCGCCGCCACCGCTAGGCCCTCTTGCCCCTGCGCGCACTGCTCCTCTGCTCCTTGCTCTGCACCGTCCTTCTGCTTCTCGCCTGCACCGCGCCTAGGAGCACCACGACGACGCATTCAGGGAGCACCGCGCCCTCGCTGACCAGGAGCGCGCGCCACGGCGTCGAGTCGACCACGCCCCGCCGCCTTGGAAGCCGGCGGCGCAAGCGCCACAACCACCCCCCGCCGTCCGTGAATGTCGCCGCCAAGGAGCACCGAGCTCGCACCACGCCGTCACCGCCAGGGAGGGTTCATGGACGCCCGCATCACCGCCGTGTACATCCATCGCTTCGCCTCACTCCCGAGGACCACCGACACGCACGAGAACAATGAGGACGAGTTGGAGATCGATGCCCGCGCTCCGGGACCTCGTCATGCCCCGGCCGCTTCGCGTCCTACCCGTCTTGACCACCGAAGAGTCCATGGTGAGCACTTCTACACGAGCTCCTCGTCTTGTGCATGGCGAGCTTGCCCTAAGGCCAAACCGCTGTCTTCTCCTATGTCTCGAAGCCGCCCTTCGCGCCGGTTTGGCATCCCTTGCAGGTCACGAACCCGTCGCGCTGCCTGTCCCCAAGCTGCAGGCTTCCCTCAACACCGCACATCACGTGTTCGATGGTATGTGCCAGCCGAGCCGCTGCCACACACCACCTGCTCGACGTTTTGCACAAGAGACCTTGAAGCTCTAGAACACTGCCTGACGACATCCTCACCGACCCGCACCATGGGGAACGTCCACGACCTTCACCCTGCCTCTGCTCAGACCCGCACGGTGAGCAACATCAGTAGCTTTGGCCTTGCCCTGTAGGTGTTCGATCAAATGTATGAGCGAGCCTTTGAGTCCTCAACGACCCTAGCTTTCTCCTTTTTGATGTCTCTGCTTTGATGGCCAGCGTGCCGTGATCATCTCCTGCAGGTCACGACTAGCTGCACAGCCCATCGTCCAAGGTTGCAGCCTATCCTTCCTATGCCTGCAACCTGTTCGATCTTATGCCGGGACCACAAGTTATCGCCGTTCTTCTTCCTCTTCACCAAGCACTACGCCATGACGATCTCTAGCTGAACCAAAGCTGCTACCATGTTTGTCGCCGTCATCCTCAAGGCGAACGCGTTGCCACAAGCCCGTCACATTGGTCGCCCTCGACGTGTTCGACGAATGACCTTCATGTCAACGAGCCCGTTGGTGAGCCCTCCCGGCCAAGCCAACATCTTTACTACCCTCCGATGCATGCTCGTGTCGCCACCCCTTCGTGTTGTGCCCTCGCTCCTGTGAACATTAGTGACCTTGGATGCCCGTTCTATAGCTCCACCGTGGCATGCCCACCACCTCGTTCGATGTTTTGCCTAAACGAAACCTTTCGCACTTAAGTGGGGCCGAAGCTTTCACCCTTCATTTTATCCGTGCTCGACCGGCTTTCGAGCCGCTTACTCCTAGCCGTGGCCATGCCACACTCACCGCTGCCGCATCCCTCCATCGCCTTGTGTTGCCGACCTTCGAGTCGTGCATTTTCTTGCAGGTGCCGCTCGCCGTCGCTTGCCTCTTATCACCTTGGCCAATATCGACCGAGAGGCTGTGGCCCAACCATTGTCTCATTTCTGCTCATTGTTGCCGTGCAACGTGTGCCGCCTTGCTTGTGCTTTGCCTCTCTATCCCTCGCTCTTGGCCGCACCTACCCTCTCCGTGCTTGCCGGTCGACAAGTCGTTGAGTGTTGCGCGGGCCCTGGGACGCTAGTGCCCCGCGCACGCTGTGAACACATCGTGAACATGGGACGCTGTGGACACGCATGTGTGAGCGACCTTGTCGCTCGGACAAGACACAAACCTTAGTCGACTTGCTTTGCGCCTGCTTTGCTACAATCCGCATACCCGCTCTCACCCTACCTTGCTTTGTGCTGCGAAGCGTGTTCCGCACCATGTGCTCGTAACTAAGATGCCGTGCGTGATGGGCGGCCGTGCCGTGAGCAGAGGCCTCTGCTTCACGCTCGGCAACCCCGCGTTGCAACCTAGTTACTTAGCATTGGTCGTTGCTGCATCACTAGTACACGCCCCTTGGCGCATTCGAGCACGCCTTGCTGCATCATCCTCTTTTATCGATGCTAGTCGATCCTCTCATCCTCTCTATGCTATCGCCGCATATCTTGGCAAGGTAACGCCTTCTCTAGTTATCTTTGCCTCGCTCTGCTATTATCATTCTTTGTGCTACCACTTCAATCATCCAAGAGATAAAACCTAGCAAGTGCTTGATCTCGGCCTCTCCGCTTTCCCCCTTGTGCTTGGTTACCTAAGATCTTAGCCGTAAGACCCGTAAGCTAACTCTTGATCCTACCCTGTTTTCTAGGATATAAAGACTAGTTGCTTAAACTACTTTTGTTTTAAAATCAATTGCTCTATTTTTATTAATTAAACCAAAGGTCGCTTGTATTTACTGCGGAGTTTATTCGGATCTTCTAAATTGGTTCTTATTGATGTTTTTGCAATAGATGAATGCTCGTTATTTATTTCCACGTCGCATCTCGTGTAGGCTTGTGTTCTTGTTGAAGACCCGAGCCGCGACGACCGAGGAGACGCGACTACCCCGACTTTGCCCGAGAGGACGCTCAACCTCTACTACTCTACGACGACTACCGCGGTGTGTCATGTCACTCCCAACCATGTAGAACCCATGCATGCTATTAGTTGCTAGTGCTATATTTATGTTACTTGATTTGATGGATTGCATAGCCATTTGATTAGCCTTGCCTTGTTATTTGATATATCCTGATTCCTTGCTTTACCTACCTCGGGGCTAGCTACAGACCCCTAGCTAGTCCCATAAACCAACTATCCATACTTTTATTGCTTGATTATGGATGGTTCTCTGGGTTTGGACTGAGATGTGGGAGATCTCGGTGTGTTCTAGCGTGAGTTCTGGGTGTGTTCTTCCTTGATGTGTTACTGGCGGGAGCGAGCCGTTTGGTTACTTGTGAACGCCTACCTCGGGGAGATGCGATGCGGCCTCCGCGCCCGAGCGGCGTGTCGGACGGGATGGAGATGGTGAGTGCTTGCTCTCGGCCCTTAAGGACCGATCGTCGCTGACCTTGCTTCGGTGGACTTTTACCGTACAAACCGCCCGCCTTGTTTTGGGCGGGGGTGCGGGGTGAGACTCGTAGTGGATAGCACCCCTCCTGTAGGCGGATCGGTGTGATCGTGTCGGGAGACGGCTTTCCTCCTTAGAAGACTTCGCCCCGGCGAGGCCGGGGAAGGGTTCCACAGCTTCGAGGGACCTCTCGGCGGCGCATGAGCTCTACGGCGGAGGTCGCTCCGGACTCGGAGACGCAGGAGGGTACTATCCACTTACTTGGACTCCAGCCGTATGGTAGGGTTTCGGGTGGTTCGCTACCATCCGGCTCTATTCGGGCGTGTACGGTTGTACAACCTCTCGCAGTGTTAAACCTATAGCTATAGTCCGTGTCCACCGGTTATGGACGATCCTCCGATCTCTCACCCGGCTAGACTCTTCTCTTGTGCTTCTTCTCTCCCCCGAGTGAGTGAGCCCGGCCGAGGCCGTTGAGATGTGGGGATAGGAGCGGTGGGCCCCACATCGCGGATGAGAGTTGGGAGCCGGATCGTGGTTGTGATTCGGTGCTTTGGTGTGGACATCCTTGTTGAGGGGTGCGGACCCGGAGGTGTGGACCTCGAGGGTGTGGACCTCCGGAGGTGTGGACCTCGGCCGCTTATTCTCGCATACCTTGATTGTTGCTACCGCGTTCTTGCATGCATAACTTTCTACGGACCCAATATAGGTTTTATCCATGCATACTAGATTCAACCACCGCTTTTGCTCTTTGTTGGGAAGCTGACATGACCTACCCGCTTATCGGGTAGATGCTGGTGTTTCAGACTTGGTAACCGTCTACGACTACAACTTCAACGACGAAGGTGTGAAGACTAGAACTGGTCCTATGCTCGAGTTTGCCTGTGGAGCTGGAGACGCTTCGCTTCGATAGACCCGCTGCGTAGATGTTTTATCTTTCTTGATTCAGTCCTGTTGGACTTGTACTCGGCTTGTGCCGAAGAGTTGTACTCTGATGTTGTAATAATAATATTATGTAATTCTTCTTTTATTTTCGTGTTGTATGGATTTGTACCACTTGAGACAGGGATTGCACGTGATAGCCTCTTCCTGGGACTATCACGGAGGTGCAGAGAGTCGGGTTTCCGTTCGCGGAAATTCGGGTCGTTTCACCCCTAGTCCACGCTGTTGAAGCACTCACACAAGAGTATTGCTTCCCGGTCACCAAGTCTCTCCCAAGAGCACAACTTGACTCGCCACAAAGGCTAGCCACTTAGGCACTTGCCAAGCTCCCTGGGTCACCTTGATGCCGCCTCCACTAAGGAGCTTCTCCACCAAGGAAGGGGGTTTCCACGTCCCCCGCACAAAGTGTCCTCGCCACTCCACACCAAGCCGGAGGGTCGATGACGATTACCGGTGAGCCACTTAGGCCCCAAGGCTTCTGGTGAACCTTGTACAACTTGATTCACTCAAGAATCACCTCACAAGGTTGGCACAACCTTGCACTCACTCAGCTCTAAGCTAAGCCTAGCACTAAGCACATACACTAAGCATATGCAAGTCTATGGATGAGCAATTAAGCACTTGGATGGATTGGATATGATCTTCTAGGTATCTTGGACTCTCCTGCACTTACACACAATCCAACAAACTCAAATGGGTGAGTGGAGGGGGTATAAATAGACCAAGGCATCAAACTAGCCATTGGCTAACGGTCACTGAAAAAGGTAGCATCGAATGAACCGATGCTATATTTTCCAGGGAGTCGGTTCATCTGGTGCCCCTCGATTCTCTGACACAACTGCTCCGACGCTATGCACCGACGGTGCGTCGGATCATCCGGTGCTGAAGACCCCGCGACCAAGTCGCCTCTGTTAGCTTTCACGTGACCGTCGGATAGACTGACGCTTCACTTTGACCAAGGCGTCGGATCATCCGGTGCTGAAGGCTTTGTCTTGGCGCGTCTCTGTCTTGATTTAAACTCAGCATCGGATAGACCGACGGTGTCCCCACTCAGACCGTTGGATCATCCGTTGCTACTGTCTTCGCTGCTCTTCCTCTGCAACTCGTACGACGCTACTAGAAATTGGACTGTCGGTTCATCCGACGGTGCCTAGGGTTTTACCCAGTGAACCAACTCGTCCGACGATTGCACCGACGCTTGCTATTTGGGTACCATCGGTTCATCCGACGGTGTCTTTTCTTTTCCTTTCTGGCTCGGTTTTGACCCTAGAAAAATACACTATCTTCTCAATTTTGCATGTGGTATTGTACCATCCTTGGGACCTAGAAATGTCTACAAAGACATGCTAAGAATATGGTTAGTCCCAATGATCATGTTGTCACGAATCACCAAAATCAAACTCGAACTAATGGCATATGAGGCCATGTTCGCTACATTCTTCAGGTTGCTCAACCTCCCTCCGGCTCCGTCGTCAGGTCGCTAGACCTTCCTCCGGCTTTGTCGTCGTCTTTGTCATATCGGTAGAGCTCCATTCGGCTCCGACATCGCCTTCACCAACTCAGAAGACCTCCCCAGGATTTTACGTCGGGAATGAAGGCCTCCCTGTGGGGTGCGTGCCTGATGGCCCTGCCAAGTGCTTCCGGGTGGTTGGGCGCTATAGACTTGAGACCTTCCTAAGGTCGGCATGCCTCGAGTGGCTCTGCCAAACTCTTTGCGGCTGTGTAAGATATCTGGATGTCTCTACACTCCATACGTTCAAGATCAACATTATTTCGCCAGCTTCACCGTCATTTGTTTCGACCACTACAAAAGACCTCTTTGTGCGACGCGCCTTTCGAGAACCTATTGGATATCCTCAGATACTGGACATTTATGACTTGATGCCTCTTCGAGGTCGGCACGCCTACAAGGCCTCCTTGAGGTCGGCCCTTCCAGACTTCTTGCAGCCATGCTTGGAGATCTGGGTGTCTCTACACTTCGTTCGATCAAGACCATGCCTTAGTTTTTTTTCTCTTTTTGATCATCAAACCAGCCATGCTACCTGCTTCAATGCTCGGGGACTACTCTACGAGTGCGTCTTTGATGCCCTCTTGTTTTCCTCGTCGTACCGACCTGTTGGGAAACTCGTTTCTCATCACGTCATTACTCGACCTACTTTCTCTTCTTTCTTTTTTGGATCATCATACCGGCCATCCTGCCCGCCACGATGCTCAGATACTACTCTATGAGTGCATCTTCGATGCCCTCTGAATTTTTTCATCGTCGTTTCGATCTATTGGAAGCCTGCTTCCTATAGGTCGACACTCGACCTCTCTTCATCTGGCAAGACTACAAACAGGTCGGCTGCTAAGCTGATTTGTTCCGCTTTCTTTTTGGACCGACGTGCATGCTATTCGACCTGTCGATAGCTCTACTCCTTCGTCGTGACCTTTCTAAGGTCGCTACGCATACACCTCGCTCGGGGGCTTGTGAGACATGGGTACCCCTGGGTCCCCACCGACCAGGCTCACGGTCATCCCTGACAAGTAGGTCTGGCCTACCAGAAGACCCGCCGACCTGTTAGTGGGCCCAACCGACGTAGTTGGCGGCTCAAACGACCTCCTGAAGACCTTCCAGAAGATTCCCCAGACGACCTTGTCCAGACGAGAAGACAGCTTGGCGTGCAAGACAAGGCAGTCCAGACGGATTAAGGTAGCTCGGATAAGCTTTCTGTGTTGTAACTGACTAGAGATAGGTTTCCCTGTTGTAACTGACCTGGACTCCGGTCCACCGACCTTGTCCGTCGCCCAATATAAGGCGGGCAGGGGCATCCCCAGGGACATGTAATCAGCAAACCATCGACAACAGGTCGCCATGTAATCCTGCGATCCCCAAGCAATACAAACCCAAGAACTAGGCGTAGGGTTTTACTCTCCGGAGGCCCGAACCAGTATAAAATCACCTTGTCCTTGTGTCTCGTCGTAATTTACGTGTGCTACACTAGCATAACCATCGCGTTTTTAGCTCCCGATCTCCCCGCCGAACAAATAAACCACAGGGATTAACACCCCTGTGGGCTGTCCAGATCTCACCATCTGACAACTTGTCGGGCATACTCCCCGGGTACTCATGCAAGGAAGGAAGAAGACGGACTCCAACTATAATTCCCCTGTAATCCTACTAGGACTCGTTCTGTGTAATCCTACTAGGACTCCTGCCTTGTAACTGACTAGGAACCCGCCCCCTGGACTATATAAAGGAGGGCCGGGTACCTAGCCGGGCATCAGAACAACCCAACACCAAGCGCAGGGCGCCATACTTGATCCCCCAAACAGGACGTAGGGTTCGCCACCTTGGCAGCCCGAACCTGTATAAATCTTGTGTCCTGTGTCCTTGTGCATACATTCGAGTTCTCGGTCTCCCGATCACGATCCTCACCGCACAATCTACTACCTCGGGTACCCTCTTGGTAGGTTTGCTTGTCTAAAACACCGACAGCTGGCGCGCCAGGTAGGGGTGATCATCACCACCGGGCGAATTCAAAGGACCCTCGTCAACAAGATCAATCTACTCGTTGACTCGTTGAGATCCATTGAAGCAAGTTGCCTTGCTCTTGTCAAAGCGGAATCAATTATAACCTTCCCCATCGAGTCTCGCCCGGCTCGTCCCCCGCGTTGCCCCCACAGGCGACACGGGCGGAACTGCCGCCGCCGCCTGCTTGCGCAGCCACCGCCGCCTGTCTCTGGCCCCCGTTCTTCCTTGTCTCCGGCCTCCTAGCCGGTGGCAAGGGGAGCGGGGGTCCATCTTTTAGTAGATCGAGTCCATCTAGGTTTAGGGTTTAATCGCCGCAGATGGTCGGCGATGCAGTCAGGTTTTGCCGGAGGAGCATGGCTCCTCTGTGGCTTGGTTTTCCTGGCGGAGACGGCGATGCGGAAGCGACGACGCTGTAGAGGAATAATTTCTCCCAGTTTCTTCCGTTCTTCGATGGCGATCTACTCTGACGTCATTGGAGAGGCTGGGGAGACTTGTCCAGGAGTCGAGGGCCGGCGCATCGTCGTCTTCTTCAGGTGATGATGTTTTTGACCCTGTTAATCTCGAGGAAGATGTTCTTTGGCGAAAATCTGAGCTTTGCTCGGGTTGCTGGTGATGGTTTCGATGGATGCATCGTGGGTACTGGAGTTAGCCGATGCGCCTGGGAGGCAGTGTACTCGGCTAATTCTCCTAGAAGTAAGCCCTCCTCTGCGGCCTCCACCTTGTGGAGATTGGCTTTGGTGCCCGGCGATGATTGGAAAGCAGCTTCGGAGACGGCGACAAACAGATCTCCGAAGGCTTCGAGGAAGATGATTAGGAGTTTGGACAACTTCTTTGTAATCTTCTTTATTTGGGGTCCTGTTTGTAAAAGGGCCAGTGTAATAGGCTAAGATCAATGCATTTTCCATCTCAAAAAACGCGGAATCAATTTTCCTACGCCGCGCTTCCGGTTGCTTCGGCTCGTCGCGTCGCTCGTCGTCGACTACTCCGTCTCGCGCAGGCTCGTCGCCGACTACTCCGCCTCGCGCGGGCTCGTCGCCGACTACTTCGCCTCCGCCGCGCGTCCGGGTGCCTCGGCACGTCGCGCGGCTCGTCACGCGGCTCGTCGCGCCGCTAGTCGTCGACTACTCCGCCTCGCGCGCGGGCTCGTTGTCGACTACTCCGCCGCGCGCGCGGGCTCGTCGTGGACAACTCCGCCTCCGCCGCGCGTCCGGGTGCCACGGCACGTCGCGCGGCTCGTCATGCGGCTCGTCGTGCCACTCGTCGTCGACTACTCCGCCTCACGCAGGCTCATTGTCGACTACTTCACCTCCGTCGTGTGTCCGGGTGCCTCGGCACATCACGCGGCTCGTCGCGCCGTTCGTCGTCAACTACTCCGCCTCGCGCAGGCTCGTCGTCGACTACTCCGCCTCGCGCAGGCTCGTCGTTGACTACTTTTCCTCCGCCGCGCGTCCGGGTGCCTCGACACATCGCGCGGCTCATCACGCGGCTCGTCGCGCCGCTCGTCATCGGCTACTCCGCCTCGCGCGAGCTCGCCGTCGACTACTTCGCCTCCGTCGCGCGTCCGGGTGCCTCGGCACGTCGCGCGGCTCGTCACGCGGCACGTCGTGCCGCTCATCGTCGACTACTCCGCCTCGCGCAGGCTCGTCATCGACTACTCCGCCTCGCGCAGGCTCGTCGTCGACAACTCCGCCTCGCGCAGGCTCCGCCGCGCGTCCGGGTGCCTCGGCACATCGCGCGGATCATCGCATGGCTCGCCGTCGACTACTTCGCCTACGCCGCGAGTCTTGGTGCCACAGCACGTTGCGCGACTCATCGCTTGTCGTCGACTACTTCGCCTACGCCACGCGGCCGGGTGCCTCGGCACGTCGCGCGGCTCGTCGCGTGGCTCGTTGCGCCGCTCGTCATCGACTACTTCGCATACGCCGCGCGTCCGGGTGCCTCGGCACGTCACGTGGCCCGTCACGCGGCTCATCGTCGACTACTCCGTGCGCCGCGACTTCGTCTTGCGGCCACGCTGGCTCTACTTCAGCCACGCCGTGCGTCGTGACTACTTGTCTCGCGGCAACACTGGCTCTACTTCGAGTACACCGCGCGCCGCCACGACGTCATCCTCCGGTCGCATCACGTCGACCATTCATCTCGACTAGTTTTCCAAACTAGTCGAGAACGGCAGTCACGCCCCCAACAACTAGTCGGAATCAATTCTGACCAGTCAACTTCAGCAACAACCGTCGCGGCTCCATCGCCGACCGCCACGGCTTCATCAACAGTCTGCCCAAGCAGCAACAGCTAAGTCATTTATTTAAATGATTACTGTTTTCTTTTCTTGGCTTGTTCTCCTCATCATGTAGGACTACTCACCGACTACTCATTTGTGTATGCTTCTCGTCGGGTTTTCATGGGAGCTACACTCTGCTGACTACTCTTGGGGTATATCAATCAAGTCACCACGAGCCTACTTCATCAACTCGGGGGCTATCCCAAGGAGGAAGCTTCTAAACTCCACTCCGTGCGGCAACTTAAAGTCGACTCCGGTCGCACCTTTGCCTGCTCCGGCAGCATACTAGGTGTGTAAGCTTTGATGGAACCTAGCTGTAAGTGGCCCTCGGGTCCTGGCGACGATGGAACCTAGCTGCACGTGGTCTTCACGCTCAGTACCATGGGTCCAAGTACCCTAAGTATTCGCGCTCCGTACCTTGGGTCTGAAATCCATGGCCCAGGTACGCAAGTCGACTCCGGTCGCACCTTCAAGCCCGCTCCGGCGGCAACCGTACCTTGGGTCTGAAATCCATGGCCCAGGTACACAAGTCGACACCAGTCGCACCTTCAAGTCCACTACGGTGGCAACCATACCTTGGGTCTGAAATCCATGGCCTAGGTACACAAGCTGACTCGGGTCGCACCCTCAAGCCCGCTCTGGTGGCAACTGTACCTTGGGTCTGAAATCCCTGGCTCAGGTACTTAAGCCTACTCCGATGGCACAAGTTGACGCTAACGGTCGCACCCAGGCCCACTCCGGTGGCACAAACCGACTTCGATCGCAATCTTAAGCCCACTCCAGCGGCAAAACTATTCGTTTTCTCTGATTTTTTATTCGCCTTGGCTTTCCGGAAAGTGCTTTTCATTTTTTTGCATCTTAAGTCCACCCCGCGTGGCACAAAGTCGACTACTGCAGTTGCATCTAAAGTCCGCTTTACGCGGCAATCTAAAGTCGACTTCTTCAGTCGCAACTCAAAGTCTGCTCCACGCGGCATCCTAAAGTCGACTTTGGTTTTCAAGTTGCATCTCAAAGTCCACCCCGCGTGGCACAAAGTCGACTACTGCAGTCGCATCTAAAGTCCGCTTTACGCGGCAATCTAAAATCGACTTCTTCAGTCGCAACTCAAAGTCTGCTCCACGCGGCATCCTAAAGTCGACTTCGGTTTTCAAGTCGCATCTCAAAGTCCGCTCCGCGCGGCACAAGTCGACTTCGGTTTTTAAGTCACATTCTAAAGTCCGCACTGTCGGCATCTAAAGTCGACTTTGGTCGCACCTAAAGTCCGCTCTGATGGCACGTCTACTTCTCAAGCTCCATGGCTCGATGCCAAATTACTACTCGGAATCTCTCTAGCTCGGGGGCTGCACTCAACATACTACTCGAGGATAACTTCAGCATGCTTCGCTCACTCTCAAGCTCGGGGGCTCCGCACCAATAACTACTCGACGTGGCTCATACGACTCTTTTATCTCGGAAGTTACACGCTGCAAGAGTACTCGGATGATGGTTTTCGCGAACACTGAATACCCTTGGATTGATTACCTAATCATTTCAAGGCTCGGGGGCTGCTATGCTACACCCATCATTCAAATTTTTCAAGACGGAAGATTCGGAATCAAGATTGACCCTCAGCTAGAGTCTGCAACTCAACCTAAGGCTCGGGGGCTACTCCATATGGAGTGCAATTTTGCAACCGCACTTCCATATAATCTCGACTTCAAGACAAATGAGCTGGACCACCTTCCAGCCTCGTGGCAGTTCGAGTACTATTAAAGACTTCTCCAAGCAGTACTCGAGGACGCTCAAGAACTACTCGAAGAGGCTTCAAGACTACTCGAACTACTACTCTCGACTACAACATGCTCGGGGGCTTGTCGGGCATACTCCCCGGGTACTCATGCAAAGAAGGAAGAAGACGGACTCCTACTAGAATTCCCCTGTAATCCTACTAGGACTCGTTCCGTGTAATCCTACTAGGACTCCTGCCTTGTAACCGACTAGGAACCCGCCCCCTGGACTATATAAAGGAGGGGGTACCTAGCCGGGCACCGGAACAACCCAACACCAAGCGCAGGGCACCATACTTGATCCCCCAAACAGGACGTAGGGTTCGCCACCTTGGCAGCCCGAACCTGTATAAATCTTGTGTCCTGTGTCCTTGTGCATACCTACGAGTTCTCGGTCTCCCGATCACGATCCTCACCGCACAATCTACTACCTCGGGTACCCCCTTGGTAGGTTTGCCGGTCTAAAACACCGACACAACTATCCTTGAGAATTTCAAAAGTATTTAGATTTATTTTTTAGCATTTCTTTTTGTAAGTTCAAATTTCGTGAAAATGTAAAAAATCCAAACCACTGATCTATAAGTGGTTTCGAGAATTTTTTTTACTTTTCGCACTTAACTTAGAATAAGAAGGATCGTACTCTTTTCCTTACAAAGGGAGCCTAAATCAAGGGGCAAGGTTTTTAATGAGGCAGATCCTATGTGAATACTCTCTGTGATATATATGAAAAGAGTTTTTCCCCAAACTGTGTCTTCTGAAATTTCATCATGAAAAAGAAAAGTTCATGAAAGGCTCCGTGATAGCCTGATATTCCATCGTGAAAAAGAAAAGTTCGTGAAAGGCTCCGTGATAGACGAGATTTAATAAGAGGAAGAAATGTTTCGAGAAAGAGGCTCCTTGCTAGCCAAAGGCTTACTGAAAGCCTAAATCCCACCGTAAAAGGGATTCCCACCGAAAGGCTCGAGACAACAAAAAGTTGTAGCCTAAATCCCACCGTGAAAGGGATTCCCACCGAAAGGCTCGAGACAACAACAAGTTGTAACCTAAATCCCATAGTAAAAGGGATTCCTACCGAAAAGGCCTGAAACAATAACAAGTTGTGGCCTAGCTCCCACCATTAAGGGACATCCAACCAAAATTTCGGAAACAATTGAGGATTGTGACCAAGGAAGTGTATATGTTCTTGTTCGAAAGTTTATGTATAAAAAGATGTGGACTAAAAGTCAAGATCATATTTATAATAATTTATAAATTTCCTAACAAGGGCCAAAGGGCTCAATCATCTTGCAAAGTTAGTGTTCGTAAAAGAATGGTTGAAGAAACTGAGGGTTGCAATATCAACCAGGACAAGTATGCCAAACAGACGCAAGTACACTTCAAAGAAATTATGACTTCCTGGTTTTCACGAAATTTTTTGCATGAAAACGACAAGGTGGGGAGGGTGACATTTTTTCTTAAAAACGAGTTTGTTGCCTTATTCCATTAAAAATTTTTGAAAGAATTGAATTACATAGCTTCCAAAGAGCTAGAATTTCAGAAAGAAAGTTTGATAATGTGGCCCGGGTTGTGACTGCTGTTTTCCACAGTATCACTAGCATAAGCGAAGGTGTAGTCGTCAGTCGTGGGGCTAAGAGGCTCTATCTTCACGAATGTCTGAGGACTTGAAGCTTCGGTGGCAAGTGCATAGCCATCGCGTTGAAGGAAGAACCAAGTCAACTGAAAACTACGCATCGAAAAGTCTTGACAACATTCAAGCCAAAAATCAGAGAATTTACGCCTTGGATAAACTTTCTTTGTACAATTGCAAAGCTTCACCACTGACTACTTGATTCCCACGATGAATTCTCAAAGGTATCACATCATGCGCAGGTTAAATTTTACAAGACAATTGTTCAGAAAAGGGGACACAATCCACGAATTTACAAGTCTTTACAACGACATCAAAAGAGAATGCTCCAACAAGTGTAGATTCAGCCGACGACATCAACCTTCGGGGAGTTGGTTTTGCGGTCGGAGCTCACTTCTTCCCCATTGTCTTGGCCATGATTGCTTCTGCTACCGCTGCCACTGCTCTCGGTTCACGAACCGTTTTCTTCATCAATAGCATCATTGTCTCCTTCAGAAGATAATTCATGAAGTTCAACAGCCTTGCCACGCACTTCACTCTGGATCAATTGAAGAAACACCAAAAGAAACAAGAGTTAATAAAAATAAAGATGAAAATATTCGTAAAAATCCAAAAGACTGGTGGTGTTTTCCAAAAACTAACATAGTCCAATTTGACACGAGCAATCTTTTTAGCGAGTTCTTTTCCACTTGCAAACCAGAACCCTTGCGAAATTGATCTTGATGGCTTGGACATCCTCATTATGACAAATAATTGAAGTACTCCCAGCATCAGGAAAGCACGAAAGTTTTTCACGAAACTTCGCAAGATCAGCGCAGTCGAAGTCGTGGAGAAGTTTCAAGATGCTTTCTACTGAGAATGCAGCAACGAAGTCACTAGCACCCGAGATTACGCCAGGAAGAGCCCGGAACTCAGCTTCAATCCAGTTCATCAATTCGGAGATCTCTTCACTCTCAGGGAGGGGACCAGGACGAACCACCGAAGTCTCTCAAGGCTTTTCTGTACTCCTCGAATAAGAGTTCAAACTTTTTCTTGATCTCATCAACGTCTTGTCCTAGGGCTTCGTTTTGCTCAGATAACACCTTCTCAAGATCTTGAATTTTCTACTCCTTGCTGCTTAAAGATTTCGCAAGATCAGAGTTCTTTGTTGAAATCTCAGCATTACTAGCACGAAGCTCACCAACAGCCTTAGCACTTCTATCTGAAGCCTTGTGAAGATTCTCGATCAGGTTAAGATCGTCTTCATGTGTCTTCTTCATCTTCTCTAAGTCTTTATTTGAATCTTGAAGAGCAGCTTCGGCGATACTCTTTTCGTCCTGACACTTCTTCAGGGAGTCAACAAGTTCAGAAATCTGCTCCTCTAGTTCAGCACTTGAAGCATGAGCTGTGTTGAGTTCGCATTTTAGCTTATCATACTCGCCAGAGAGTTTCTTGATAATCTCGTCATTCTCAAAGAGCCATTCAGAGACCACTTTGCCAATGATTGATGCTTTCAAATCATAAGCTTTCTAAAAGCTGGCAAGCTCTGAAGTTAAGAGTTTTCGGACATTTCCTTCAAAACTGTGAAAATATAAGATAACAAAAACTTAAGCGAACCTTGAGTTAGGATATAAGGAAACTAAAAGCGTGCAAAGAAATAAAAGAAATCGACGAACCTGTTGGGTTCAGCTTCACCAAAAGAACCTCATTAATAGGCTCAAAAATCATCAGAAATTTCTGAGCAGATGAAGAGGCATGCTTTTCAACAACAGAAGAGCATTTTTTCGGCAACAGGCGGTGTTTCGCCAGTTAAGCGAGAGATTTTTTCTTCAGCACTCCTTCTCCTGTTTCATTCACAAGTTTAGGGGATTTCCATAGCAAGAATAGCTTAGGAGCACCACCACCCGCAACAGTCGTTTCACGACTAACACTTAGCCATTCTCCCCTAAAAGACGTACTGAAGCTCTCATTGAAGGCAACAACTGAGGGAGAGGGGTCCTGGCCTTCGGGAAGCTCTTCATGCGTCTCAATTAGAGATAAGTTTTCAACAGGATCATCACTTCTTTGCAAAGTCCTCTCCAAGTCACCAGTACAGTCGGGAGAAGCTCTGTCTTTAAGGGTAGAGACTTGGGAGGTAGCACCCTCAGCACCAGTGGCAGCAGCAGAATCAGTGACATCCTTCTGAACTTCTACAACGTCATTTGAAAAAGTTTCAACATCGATGAATTCATTTTCAGGACTTGGAGTACACCTACGACAAACATTCAGTCTCAAGTCACACCATAAGCAAGAAGAGAAACCTGTTGAGTGAAGTTCGTCGATCATCTCGTCGTTTGAGAAGGCGGAAGGAACTCGTCGAATTGTGGCAACAACAACCTTCTTCACAGCTTTTTTTAGCTTTCTTTTGACCCAGTTGAGCAAGGCTTGAAGCTGCTTGAATTTCAGCATCTGAAATACCATCAGATGCCTTGCGTTTTTGCTTTCTTGATTCTAGAGACTTAGTCTTCTCAGGGTGAACGAGGGAAGAAGAAGTGTCGCTTGCGCTGCCCTTTCCTTTCTTCGAGGATTTCCTTCGGGGAGCTTTGGGAGGTGCAGCCAAACAGTTGGCTACAACAACAGCAGGAGCTTTCTTATCTACACCTGGACGGCGGGAGCGAAAAGCAGTTTTAGCACCAAGTTCCGAAAACACACGATTGACTCTCTTCTTGTGTTTCACAAGATTCTTGTAAGCCTTGTACTCGTTAAGTGTAGGTTCGCCAATCAGTGCATCTACCTTCTTTTCAACTTCGTCAATAAATTCTTCGAGACTCTGGCCTTCCTTGAATCGCAGATTGAACCGGGGAAATGGCACATGTTGTGTTGCCCATTCCATGTCCAAGGAAACAATTTTATCAGGCCTCCAACCATTGGATATCGGCCAAATTCCGGCTGCAACGAATCCCTCAATAACGTCACAACCGCCAAGAATTGTACTGGCTAGAAATAAAGCATTCTCACAATTCTTGAAACCAATAGTTCGATTGTTGTATGAGGCAGTGCAAGTGGCAGTCACTAGCTCTATAGGTGAGTACAGAGGGTAAGCTGGCCCAGTGTAACCAGGAATCTTGGACATGTCAACCTTCACGTAAAACCAATATGAACTCCAGTCTTTGGAGAAATTGGTCTTGCAGCAGGAGCGAGCTGAATTCGAGTGAGACCTTTTCGCGAGTTTTGCCTCCGAGTGTTGAAGGTGCAACATGCATAGTGTGCTTCGTAATACTGACCATCATCGTGTTTAAGGATGTCCTTTTCAATAACGAGTTCGAACAGACGGGCGAATGTCAGCGCCGAAGGTACACTTGAAAGTTTTCATGACCCAAAAGAACTTAGAAATTTCCAAGAAAGAATTCGGCGCCGGCTGATGAATCTTCACAGAAAACCTCTCTAGAATAGAGGGTAGAATAATATCATAGGGGAACCTGAGTCCACATGTGAAGAAGTCTCGAAACACAAGAACCTCGTTGGCTTCGGTAATAGGGACTTGTTCATCAGAAGGGGGGCGTGCATCACCAACGAGAATAAATCCAGCAGCCTCATACTCCTTGATAAGATCAGCAAGAACCTTTGATTCGCCGAACACGAAGGTCGGAGGATAAGATTTTGCACTCTTCGCGGTAACAAGTTAACTAGGATCGGCGTCGACGTTGGCAAGATCCTCCTCACCACCAGACTTGTTTTGAGATCCTATTTCCCCCTCTTCACAGTTCACGGGATCACGAGCAGTACTACGAGCCAGGTCTTCCATATGAGATTGAATGTTTCCAGGCCTGTGAATTTCTTCTCCAGTTGGCGAAACGCAGCAGCGCCCAACTCTTCCGAAGTCATTGGTCTAGCAATACTTTTTGTACGAGCCACCTACTTGAGAATATTGAAAATAGAGAACGTAAGACAACTCGTAAGAAGCAAAAACATACGAAATCATAAGTCTGAAAATGAAAACGTAAAAGAAAAGAAGAAGATAATACCTTCGAAAACGACAGAAATCACAGAACTTTGGATGTCCTCAAGTGAAGGGCTTTTTCCGCGAAAATGCTAAGAACCTTTCGAAGAAAGCGACGGAACGGTGAAAAAAACTTACGTCACCCGCCCTCTATTTATAGGGAGAAGGGGGGTAAATTCAAGAAACCGCCTCGAGATGACCGCTGTGCAATTTCAGGGGGCGCGTGTCCACTCCGACGTTCTGAGGGTGACGTTTTTTGCTGAAATTTTGAGGATTTTTCATGGAAACGGATCGTCGGAGTCAACCCGCTTCCCCATGGGGCTAGTGTTGGGGAATTGGGCGAAAACCTTTCACCCTCGAAATGTCGGAGTTGCCGAATTCGTGGATATATTCATGAATGGGTCTCAAAGTGAAGAACCTGTGTTTCGGCTAAGAAACTTTTGTAAAAAGTGCTCTGTTAACTTTTCATGATTCTTTAACTTCCTAACATCCTACAAAATAGTTGCCAAATTGGCCTTGGATCGCGAGTTTATTATCTGTTTCAGGGCAGCTGGAATTTGGCAAATTCAGGAAGTCGCGAACCTGTGAATTTCGGGAACCTTGAGGTGTCCCAGTTCGAGAATCCTGAGGGGTAATGATCTTCGTGAATAAAGCTTCGGAGGTTGAAAGAAGGCCAAGTCAAAGATGTCATTCCAAAAAGTCAGGGTTTGAAGTGTGAACTAGTGGCATGCTTGTAATTGTATGAAATCAGCCCCGCAAATTATGGGATGTAAAAGACATTCATGTACATGTTCATACTAGGAATATTGTTTAGATTCGATGGTAATCTCGGAATGTAAAAAGTCTCTTCGTCTCCATATAAAAGGGGGCCTGAGGGCACGTGTAAAGGGATTCACAACTTTTGAGGCGAGTATAGGCTTTCGGGGATTATTTGTCACCCCTCTCTTTGTGACTTTCGTGTGCTTGTTCCGAGTTCTTGTGTTTGGTGACTCCCTCCGATTTTCGAACCCCCAACACAAGGTATAGTCAAAATTGACAAACTGAGATAAATTAGTGCACAAAAAATTGTAGAGATGTTCTTCCTCTCTCTCTCTAAAAAAGGGTGGAAGTAAGAATAGTATAACTAGGGGAATCTCACCCGCACGTTGTTGCGAGAATTAAGAAAAAATGCAATGATCGTAAGAGAGAATTTCGACAACCTCGCATGTCTGATCATAACCGCGTGTTGCTGCTGGATTTAAAAGACAGTGCAATGATAATAAGAGAAAATTCTATGATATCATCTCTGCACGATAGAGATATAAGCTTATTATCCTTGCAAAGTAGGACAAAGGCCAAATCATCTACCAGTTTCACATGATCCTATATACCTGTTGTGCATAATTCCTAGGAGACTGCACCTACAAACCTCCCAGCTATTGAATTTATTTAAAATACAATATCACATCTAGCTAGTAATTTGCCCATGCATATAATATCTTATCGCATCATTATATATTGATGAGTAACATCGTTCACATAATCACAGGCAAATACCAAATGCTAATTGCCAAATTAGAAATTGTACTAAAGTAATTATCAGCTCCAAAGAAAACAGAGTTATGTATGCTAATACATTCAGGCAAGGAATTAAGAATAATGACTCCTCACCTTGCGTCCATTAGTGTTTGAAGCAGGTCCGGGCTCACGCAGATTCAAGCTTAGGATGTTCTCTTGTCAGAAAAAGATAAAAAAACTCAGAAAGTTCTAGGCACGACCTCTTCAGTCCTGCAGCGCGTGATGCTTCTTCGATTCAGTCTCCAATGTCTTCAATTCAGTATCGATCAAGTCTGAAGAGGACCAGAGATATTTGTTGTCTCTGGTCTCGCCATATCATATTCTTTTTTCTATGTGTTGTTGAGTTCTCCTGTTCTGCAGAAGCATGGGCCTCGGGCAAGTCGTCGAGTTTTGCACTCGCGGGCAGGTGCCATGGAGGGCACGCGCTTCCGATTCGTCGTCGCTCCGTCCACGACTTACTTCGGTAGCGAGCGCAGCGTCCTCCGCCGGCTGGCTGATCATCTTGCTGACCACCTCACGGCCGGCGTACCTGCCGGAGTAAACGCGGCTGTGGCGGCCTGAGGCGAACTTGTCCCGGATCTCCAGCTTGGATAGGTCGGCGCTCCAGAACTCCTCGCCGCCGCCACGGATCCTGGCGCCCGGCGGAGCTATCAGGTACTTGGACCACGACACCGACTTCTTGTAGTCGCCCAACGACAGTCGCCGCTCTAGCCGCTTCCCCGGCCTGCAACCATTGCCGCCGCCGCTGCCCTGCTTGAAGCACTGCAGGCTCTTCATCTCTCCTCACCAAGAAACACCGCAGCTTCCTCGGGGCGAGAATGGAATGAAGTGTATGGACTCTTTGAAGCAATGCGAACAAACCAAAGCGTCTGTGCAGACGAACCGAACGGGTTCCTGGGAATTTAATGGCGGTAATCTCGCACGTCGGAACGGCTTCTTAAAATCCATTTTAAGCAAACCACACATGCAACACACAAATCAAGAAGTAACTCATTGGTTAAGTGAATTTCAGTTACCACTAACAGCAGCCAATCAGAGGCCTGAGAACTCCTTAAGAAGGGCTGGTGGGGAGCTCCTATATAGGAGTTATAGATTTCAACAGGTTCCGTTAAAAAAAGTAATTCCAAGATGTTCAGAAATATAATCATTTTAATTTTATCATAACTAATACTTCTCTAAATTTCATCAGGTTTGTGCATGAAACACTGATATGTTAAATTCAGCAAAGAAATATGTATCGTTGCTTGTTAGTGCATTTTATATTGTACCATCAATATTAGTAATTTTTCTATAAATTAGTTGAAGTTAAAAGAAGATTAATTACTCATGGTAAACCAGCTTAGACTGATTTCGATTATGTGACCTAATTGTTCAATATACAGTTGAGTTGACTAAACCTCCACAAGGGGTAGTCAACATTGACAAACTGTGGAACATATCTAGTGGAAACCAACCTCTCCGTGCAAACTATGGAAACTTCAATCTAAACCACACGATCTCGATCCAATGGAGAACTCATGAGAGGTGGGAGGGGTGGTTTGCACAATTCATGGGAGGTGGGAGGGATGATTTGCAAAGGTGCTTTTGCAAATCACTCCTCCCACCTCCTCTAAGCTCTCCGTTGGATCGACATCATGTGGCTCAGATTGAAAATTACATAGTTTTTACAGAGAGGTTGGTTTCCACCTGATATGTTGCCGACAAACTGAGGTCAAATTAGTACCCCAAATTTCTAGATATGTGCTTCCTCTATTTTTTTAACAAAAAGAGGAAGTAAGAACAGTATAACTTCAAGAGGTTCCGTTCAAAAAAACCCAAGATGTTTGGAAATATAATCATTTTAACTTTATCATAAGTAAACTTCTCTAAATTTCATCAGGTTTACTCATAAAACATCGATATGTTAAATTCAGCAAGAAATATGTATTGTTACTTGTTAATGCATTTTACATTGTACTGTCAATATTAATATTATTCAGTAAATTAGTTGAAGTAAAAGAAGATTAATTTAGCATAAAACTAGTATATATGGCATCTAAAAGGGAGGAAGCGGGCAGGTTTGACGACCAAACTATAAGGTAGCGTTTGGATGTATGCATTCAGCCTTGGCATTGGGCATTGGTATTGAGATCCGTGAATGCCAACTGTTTGGACGTCCCAGGAATTCAGCATTGGAAATCAACCGCAATGCCAAGTGATATCCAGCCGGCCCTCCACCGCTTGCTCTCAATACAGAGCGTTCCCCCTCTGTATTCGATGGCATTCGAGCTCACTCCCTCCAGGCCGGCCGGTCCTCCAGCACCCTCCGTCGGCTGCTCTAGCTCCCTCCGCCGGCCGCTCTCCTCTATCTTCTAACCCTTGGCAGCCCTCCATCTTCCGTCCTGGTGTGGGTGCCCTCCATCTTCCGTCCTGGTGTGGGTGCCCTCCATCGACGTGTCGGAGTGGGAGAAGAAAAAGGCCGTGGGACGAACAAGGAGTCGTGCCGACCCTCCGGCTCCCTCCGTCGGCCGCCCCTCCACCACCCTCCTTCGCCTTCCGCCATCCGATGGCCCTTCGCCGTCTTCATCCCCAACCACGAGCTCGTGCCCCTCCGCCGAATCCATGCACGACGCTAGCTCCGCCTCTCCTCCATCCCCAAATCCAGCGTCGCAGGTGGAGGCGAAGGCCACGAGGCGAGCGAGGAGCTGCGCCGCCCCTCATCTTCTTCCCTCCGCGGTGAGCCCCGTGCCCCTCTGATGCGTCTATCCGCAGTGATCTCTGCGACCCTCCTCCGATGTCGTGTATGTAGGTGCAGCACCGCCCTCCCCTGCCTCGCCCTGTCTCCTCAGGTGGAGGCGCTCTCCTCTCCATTGGCGCTGCTCACGAGCTGTAGGAGGTCGGCGGTGGCCGACGGGCTGGAGAAGCCTGTGTGCGGCATTAAGTCGTGTTCATCGGCCATGTGGAAGAACCCGGACAATACCAATTCTATGCTTCTTACACCCAAACAAAATATTGAATTGAATTTTTTGTTTAAGATTCCAAACACCAATGCTATGATATCCAAACAATAGAATTGAAATTGCATCTCATTTCAATATCACGACAGATTTGGTATTAGACTCAAATCAATTCCATGCCCTTCAATACCTACATCCAAACGAAGCCTAAAAGGTTTTATGGTGAATGGTGATCACGGTGCAATTAAGGCCCAAATAGGCCCAACTCATTACAGAGACGGTCATCTGCGCGCTGGCGCGGCGGGGTAGTCCAACGGCAGCGGCCGCACGGTGTCGTTTAGCAGCGCGGCGTGCCGGAACCCGTACGCGCGGAGCACCTGGTCGTCGGCGAAACCCAGCGCGCGGCGCATCCCGTCTTCGCAGCTCTCCCTCGAGTACATCGGATTCCTCCCGCCGCTGCAGGGCTGGCAGCCCACGAAGTGCGTGATGAGCGGCCGCCGCCACCCCTTCTCCCCGCCGCCCGCCGGGCCAGGGACGGCGCCGCTCACCGCGGCGTTCCGCGCCGCCGCGTACCTCCGGTGCTCCCGCTCTGCGTGGCGCCGCCGGAGCCCCGGCGCGCGCCGCTCCACGGCCTCGTACCTCGCCGCGACGCCGTCGAGCCGGTCCACGATCTCCAGCCAGTAGCCGTGGAAGAAGTACTCGGTCTCGACGAACGCCTTCTTCCCCAGCCTCTCCCAGTTGTGGAGCAGCAGGTAGACGAGCGCCGACTGGTCGTCGCACCACGCGTCGTCGCCCTTGTCGGCGAGCGCGTCCCGGACCACCTCGCCCCACCGGGCGTGCTCCGGGTAGGCGGGGCCCATGACTTCCTCGCAATCTTGTCGGGCCCTTTTCTCTCACACGATGGATCGCAGCGTCGTTCAATCACAATCAAAACATCACAGCACGCAAAAAACACGTTCTTCTTCATTCCAACGACAACGAGGCTGTGCATGCAGAGGAAACAAGTACTCCGTACTTCTTTACTGTGGGCTAAAAGAATATTGTTTGTGAAACAAAATTTAAAAACTAAACAATCTATAAAAACTAAACGAATAACTTTTGTGGGACCAAGAAAGCACGGAGTAGCAGTGGAAAAGAAAAACCCTGACAGTCTAAAAGATGAACCGCATGGAGCAAAGCGACGGCAGAGGGTTTTTTTCAGATGGGCCATGAATTGCTTTCTTTACCCCTCTCTTTTTACTACTACCAGCCGACGGTGTTGCAGTGTAAGTTATTCCCGAGGGTAAATTGTGAATCAGCAAGGAACAATCTTTGAGAAACAATCAGTAGACAAAAATAGCAAGTCAGTCTCAGTGGGAAGTGTCATTACTCAGACTACAAATTTGAGAATTGTGATAGTAGATTGTCATGGTGACGACACTTCCCTTCGGTCTCATGACACTTGATCTCCCTTCTCTCTTATGATAAAATTGCTAATGTGCCGTGATATTTAATGCTCATGATACTTCTCTGACACCCTCCCTAGAGATTTGAGACTAACCATCCTCATTATTTGTACGAGACCCGAGATGTACGTATGATAAACTTTTAGTAGATGACCAAATTACTTTTTTTCGCATCAGTTGCGGGTTGCCCAACCTAATCCCAATAAAACCCATCCAATTCTATCAACGAAAAGCTCATCTCTAAATTCTAAATCCTAACGTGTTAGCCTGTTTACATGAACGTGCCGAGTCAATTTATTCTACCAAATTAACTAGTACGTTAATTAGCTCGATCGGCCACCGACGAGCTAGCTAGCGAGCATATACTACAAGCGTACGTACAGTTTACTACATGTTTTTGTTGGGGGCCGGGTACGTGTGCATGTGTCGTCGGTGCACGCAAATGCGCAGGTGCACCGCACGTTTCGCTGCAGATTTGCAGGCTTGGGTTTATCTAGCCAGAGAATCTCTCTCCTAGTAGTTTTTTTAGGATATCTCTCTCCTAGTAGTTTGCTCTTGCTCCCTTGACTCCGAAATATTTTTTGTACGCGCGCTTGTCCGTAGACATAACCCAAATCAAATGCAAACCAGCCGTAGAGTACGCGCGGGTTTTGCGCGCGCCTGCTTGCTTGTATTTTTTTTTCGAACGTGCTCGGTTGCATTTTTTTTTGAAGCATTTCCCCCGTTTTCTACATTTTTTGCGGTTGGCTATGTGCTCATTTGTCATTTGTGGTGACAGTTCGGAAGCTGCATATGCATGCCGAGAGCAGATTGTTTGATTGCACTTCTGATTTGTAGATTCATATATAAATCTGAGAAAATTTGTAGATTGTACCAAGAATTCAAAAGGCATTGACAATCTAATATCATATCAGAGTACCAAAGTTTTGCAAACATCTACTAGAAATAGTGTAATTTATGTTGGAAACTCGGATATCTTGAGTTTCCTAGAGAGGCCGTGATGGATGGACAGGGTTGCCCCAATTTTGGAGAGGCCAACCAAAAAGAGGGATACAATTCAGGCCCAGATAGGCCCAATTCCTTTACTGCGGCGGCGGGCGATGGATGCATCATCTGTTGCGCCGCGCGGCGGGGAAGTCGAACGGCAGCGGCAGCACGGTGTCGTTGAGCAGGCCGGCGTGGCGGAACCCGTAGGCGCGGAGCACCTGGTCGTCGGCGAACCCCAGCGCGCGGCGCATCCCGCCCTCGCAGAGCTCCCTCGAGTACATCGGGTTCCGCCTCCCGCCGCAGGGGTTGCACCCCGTGAAGTGCGTGATCAGCGGCCGGCGCCACCCGGACTGCCCGCCGCCGTCGGGGCCAGGGACGGCGGCCTTCACGACCGCGTTCCGCGCCGCCGCATAGCGCAGGTGCTCCCTCTCGGCGTGCCGCCTCCGGATCCCCGCGTGGACGCCGCCCCGCTCCGCCGCCTTGTACCGCGCCGCGACGCCGGCGAGCTTCCCCACGATCTCCGCGAAGTAGCCCTGGAAGTAGTACTCGGCGCCGAGGTGGACCTTGTCCCCCCACCGCTCCCGCCCCGTGATGAGCAGGTACGCGAGCGCCGACTGGTCGCACGCCACGTCGGAGTCCCTGTCGGTGAGCGCGGCCTTCACCTTCTTCCCCCACGCGGCGTGTTCCGGGTACGCGGGCCCCATCCGCGCCCACTCGTCGAGGAAGTCGAGCGACCACTGGCAGTTGCGGATGAGGAACACGCCGGCGTTGACCCCCAGCCACCGCCGGTTCTCGTACACCTCCTTGGGCCAGCCGTAGAGGACGAGGTTGTAGGCGGCGTACTTGGTGGCGAGGGGCAGGGAGAAGTCCATGTCGGTGAAGACGGCGTCGGCGTCGACCCACCACACCCACTCGGCGTCCGGGTGCGCCAGCATGGCGGCGCGCACGGCGGGGATCTTGGCCCAGTACGCCACCATGGACGGCTCCAGATGCGCGTTGTTGTAGAGGAGCTCGATGCCGTGGAGCCGGCAGTAGTCGACCTTGTTCTTGAGGAAGCGGAGGAGCAGGTGGTCGCCGCCGGCGCCACGGCACGGCTCCGGCTGGGAACCCGACACCATCACCACGCGCTCCCGACGGCCGCCGACAGCAAGCCCGCGCGAGCGCAGCCACGCCGCGCGCTTGGCATCCCACCCGGTGACGCGGCGGCCGCCGACCACGGCGTAGGACAGGTCCGGGTCGTCGTAGAACGTGCGCGGCCCGTCCCCCGGGCCCGGGACGGGGAAGGCGACGAGGCCGCCGCGGCTGCCCCACCCGGGCGGCGCAAGCACGGACGTCGCCGGGCCCAGGAGCGCCAGCACGGCCGCCGCCACGCCGGCCGCGAACACGAGCGCGTCGCGCGCGCAGCGCGGCCTGTTTGGTGCCGCTGCGGTGCCCTTCTTACTGCTCGCCGCTGTTGCGGCGGACTCCGACGACGAGGCCATACTAGGGGAGGCGAGAGAGAGCGTGGATCCCGGAGCGAGTGAGGACTGAGGAGGAGTGGTGTGCACGGCAGCTGCGAGGAGATCAAAGCGCGAGGCTGCGACGCACAGAGAGGTAGCGATGCGACCCCCGGCGATCGATGGGTCACGTGAGGTGCTCGGCGCCGGCTTGGGGCTCGCCGCGCGACGCGGCTAGGGATCGGCGAACCAGTTGGTTGGCGCGGGATTCTTTTATCTCTCTGGGGTCTAGGGACTGGGGGTGGGTGCTGCCGTTGAGATCGAGCACGCTGCACTGCAGCAGCCTGCAGATTCCAGAAGGCGTCGTGCATTTTTCTCATCGGACAGTGGAAGCACTAGGGAGACTAAATGTGCAGTTTACTCTGAACTTTTTCCTTAGCAGAGTTTACTCTGAACTTGGGGGCAGCTTGTGCCATATGGTGTTGGTCTGTTGGAGGAATAGTACACAAAGTTGGTATCGGAGATGGCAGAGCTGATGACACTGAAAGAGAGAGGCATTGCCGTCGTCGGGGTAATTTACAAAGTTGCTTTAGGCTCTTTTCCCTGTTAGAAAAAGAACTCCAGGCTCTTTCTCGTAGGCAGATCTCGAATGGATGAACTGGATCGAGGCTCTTTCTTTGCCGAACAAAAATCTGGTAAAATTGAGTCCAAATAATGTTAGTCTCAACGTAGGTTTTACGGATAGTTTCATGGTATTAAATTCGAGAACATATATCTAGTGCAAATCAACTCGCTGTCCATGTAAATTTGCAAACTTTTTATCAGCGCCACATAATGTTGATCTAAGAAGGTGTATGCCGTATTGGTGAGGTGAAATGGTGGATTTGCAAAAGTGTGATTATAAGTGAGCAGGTAAGTGTAAAATGACATAGTCACATGTGCTCTATTGGATCAATATCATATGATCCATATTAGAAGTTTTCAGGTTTGCATGAAAAGGTTGGTTTGCACATGATACATATCACCATTTTTGTTGATATGATGAGAGAGAATGAGAGAGTTTCATTAGATGTGTGGAGAGTTTCATCCACATGAAGCTGTACTGACACAATTACCTAATTTCCAATCTAGTACGACTAGTCGCACTATACAGTTTCACTGCACAGTTACCTCGACTGAAAACTAGGTAACTATGCTAGTAGAATTTCATGAGGGATAAAACACTCTTCACATCTCATAAAACTTCCTTATTTTCTCTCACAGTCACATCAACAAAATTTGATGTAAGAAACTCTTCATGAAATCCATTGAGAGTGAGTGTGCAATGAAATTGTGCTTGTCCTAATGTTTGGTTACCCATGTTATAAATGGGCGCTTGACTCAAGAACCAAGCATGTGAATGTGAGCGTTGACCGGAGTAAGAAATAAACGTGTGTTTTATTAACCAAGGGAACCGGGAGCTATCTGTCATTTGGAGGGTTATATGGCATTTTCCGGTCACATTTGAAATGATTTCATCTAACACTTAGCCAAACTGTGAATTGGTCGACGCCAAAATGAAAAGGCATGGCTAGCTGAAACTTCAGAGTGTTTTGAACTTCTACCATGGCAAAAAAATGGATCGTGCGTGTAAATTGCATTAACCATCAAAACATGGCTAATAATGCTAGTCTTATTATATCATATGGATTTAATTAGAGAGAATATGCTGGTTTATCATGTGCAGATTTAGTGAATAAAACAACTTGAATGGGGTTTATCATACAATCGGAACATTGGACATATCGATTCCTCGCCAATCTAAGGTCCGCAACCTCAGCCATGCATGGAAAGGTCAAGCCGATACAAAAGGGGCAGCCATTTTGCTAATTACCGCCCCATGGTTTTGTTTTTGAAAGTAAACCGCCTCATGGTTTGGAAATACATTAGTCGGCCAAATTTTCTGGTATAGTTCCAAAATTTTCCTATAAATAAAAGTGAAAATGCAAGCAAAACTGCTGTGTAGAGGCAAACTCATCATGGTTTAAAAAAAACCAGATAAGTGTTAACCTTGATGAAAAATAGAAGACGGTCTATTTTTAAAAAGAAAATTGTTCACCAGACTAATAAAGTTGCAAAAAAATTACCCAAATTTTTTTTAGCTGAAAACACTTGCAAAATTGAGACCCAACAAATGAATTACGGCCTACTGTGTCTGAAGCCTTGGGCCGTAATTACACTGGGCCCTCTTGGCAACAAATGAATTACGGCCTACTGTGTCTGAAGCCTTGGGCCGTAATTACACTGGGCCCTCTTCGCAACAAATGAATTACGACACATTTCCTCTCTCTCTCTCTCTCTCTCTCTATCTCTCTCTCTGGAAACGCCTTCAGCGAACGCCGTCTCCTCGCCCACGTGGGCTCACCGTCGCCGCGAGCTCCACCTTCCTCTCCACTCCGCCACCATTGCAGCCCGAGCGCGATGTGGCGGGCGTCGAGGCGGTTGCCGCCGCCGCTGCTACTGCGGTGTCTCTCGTCTGACGCCGCCGCCTCCGGGGCGCCGTGGCAGAGGGTGGCGGCGCTTTGGGGGAACGGGGACTACGGGCGGCTGGGGCTGGGCGCGCTGGAGTCGCGGTGGAGCCCCACGGCCTGCCCCTTCTTCCTATCCCGCGCCGCCGACCCGCCCGCCTCCCTCTCCTGCGGCGGCGCGCACACCCTCTTCCTCACCCGTACGCTCCCCCGTTCTCCTCCATCATAATCTTCTCTTAGCATCACCATCTACTTGTGTGGTAATTCGAGAGATCATGCTTGAGCTGATTCAGCGGCTTGGTTCAAGTAGTTGAATTACTTGTGTTTACCCACCAGACTTAACATTACAGACATTTCGCATTTATCAGTAAAAAGATAGCTGTATAGGAATTTCTTTTCACTACTGCAGCTTAATAAGGAAAAGCTATCATACGTGGATTAGTATAATTTAGGATTTTTTTATGACGAGGTGCTTGATTTTGACAATTTTGCTTTAAGTAGGCGTAATCATAGCTGTGTTAGTAATAGATACACAATGTCATGCTCTTCCAGATGAAATTAGCACATGTGAGTGAATGATCAGCATTTAATGCTCTCGTCAAACTATCATTTTCTCGTTTTCTGTTTGAATTGCATCGTAACGCGGGCAGCGGGCGAGGTTTGCCCTTGTGTTTTGTGCAGAGAGCGGGCGTGTGTTTGCCACGGGACTAAACGACTTTGGGCAGCTCGGGATAGGATCCTCTGTTACGCATACTCTGGTATCATTTCTTGACCTTCCTAGTCTTATGTGTATGCTTCTACATTGCCTATTAACAGAACTTTGGCTATATCCTCCTAACTCTGGTGGGAAAAATGATCTAGGAGACAAATTAGGGGGCAATTATAAGTCCTAATTCATGTAATAAAAATCAGTCTACCATATGTACTCCAGTGAAGTAACTTTTATATTGCCTTGAAGGCACATATATCAATCCTTGGAGGTAGGCAATATTATTTAACTGATCTGTTAAAAAAAGAAGTAAACCGGTCCTTGTCACAGCCACATTTTGCACCTAGATGTTAGATATATTGGGCTTAAGAAACAAAAAGTAATTGATTATTGTTTACAGCATTTATGGACCTTTTATTGTGTAAAATTCAGTTAGCATTGGTTTTCCTATCTGTAATTTGAATGATGAGACCTATAAATCCTATCACTCCACATACTGTGTTCTATCTTTGTCAATAGGAATCAGTTCTTCTCTTGTCATGTATAGGAGCCTGTTGAAGTTTCTGGATTTCACGAGAGAGTTGTAGAAGTTTCAGCTGGCAACCATCATTCTTGTGCAATTACTGGTAAGAGAAAATAATTAGATTATGTTATGTGCATATTTTGATTCAACAAAACAAGATGATATCGCCAGTTGTCGCTTATGAAGCTACATGCGTGTCTGTTGCTGTTATACATTCATTATAAGATTGTTGCTATGCTTCTCATTACTCTAATAGATATTGAAAGTACATTTGATAAAACCAAAATCTTTATTTTTCTATTAGATATGTAAAGTAGATTTGATAAAATCAAAATTACATTTTGGGTAGGATGCATTTATTTTGTTTTAAAAAGGGCTATATGGAATTGTGCCCTTTTCTTAGGCCTAAAGTTGTGCATTCACACCTTAAATGACATGTTATTGCCCATTTGTTCATTTTTTCTACAGATACTGGAAATAATGAGAACATACAAAAAAATGTGATTACCACCTCCTATATTAATTTACCAAATTACTTTGTGCTGCGCATGTGTGCATCATAATAATTGTATTACCAATTCGCACTAAAAAAATTGCTTGACTCTCTTGATCAGCGGATGGTAAACTCTTTGTTTGGGGCAGAAACTCAGGTGGCCAGCTTGGCCTTGGAAAAGGTAACTAAATCACACCATCCCGATTCTTCACTTTCTTATAGGTGAATGTTCTGGTGCATATACTTTGGAACTATCAATGGTTTCTGATTGGTATTCTCGAGTGTGGCATCACTTGGTCCCATGGAAAAATATAATAAAATTTCCGCACGAGGTTCGGAAATTCATATAGCTCTTAGATATTGCCTGAGCACAGAGCTTACTGTACATGTTTTTATGTTATTTTGCATGGAGCATAATCATGCTTCTATAATTTCCCTAATTATCCTTTTTGCAGTAAAGTTATATATCAACATCAGCTTTAGTTTCTGAGATGCATTTGTTTTTTCTTGATTTGAATTAGGGGCAGGCAAAGTAGTTTTAACCCCAACAAAGGTTGATTGTTTGACTGACTTCAGAGTGAAAATGGTTGCTTTGGGATCAGAGCATTCAATTGCTGTTACAGGTGACTAGCAAATCGATGTTCTATAACAATGTATTTAAATGTTGCTACCTTGAGGCTTGAAGAGTCTAATTCTCTCTTTCTTTTGCTTCTCAAGATGGAGGTGAAGTCTTAAGTTGGGGAGCTGGTGGTTCCGGTAGGCTTGGACATGGGCCTCAATCTAGCATATTGGGATTCTCCCTTACCTCAAGGTATGGTACTGTTTGTTTCATAAATACTTAATCTGTAAAAAAAATTGTTGGGCACTTAATTGTGTATGTACTCATGTTACAGAATAATTTATTGTCTTCTATTTAGAAAATAAGATAAGGAAAAAAAAATAACCACAAGCGATGAAAGTTTTCAAGTACAAGCTGTCCTGCCTAAGTACACATGAAAGTTTTTTTGATTTTAATAGGAATGGGACTTGTACGTATCTTAAGCTTGTGGCTTATGAATTTGATGTGGCAGATATGGGCATTGTATGTGGTTTTCTTAAAATGAACAAGGTTGCTAGATCATGTAGTGTGAGGTTTTGAGTAATATGCTTGGTGACATATAGAAAGCTTGAAAGTTGGAAGCATTCTGCCTGATATTTTAGGCTAAAATAGGTCTCACAATTCTGAGTTTTTGCACTATATGGTGCTGAATTGTTACAAGGATAATAAATTGGTAACTATATCTTTATTTGTGCAGTGAATATACTCCAAGGTTGATCAAAAACTTTGACGGTATCAAGGTATTTGCTTTGAAACTCAATATCCCTCTTAATCAAAAAGTATTGTTTATATTATTGTCATGTGGTGATTCTGTTCTGTTTCTGTTTTTTGAATGCATTGGCTAGATTAAAAAGATAGCTGCTGGAATGTTGCACTCTGCTTGCATTGATGGTAAGCTTACAGAAAAGCAATAATCAATTATACAAATTACTATTGCCCAATCTTATGATTTCCCTATGTCAAAATTGCAGAAAAAGGTACTTTGTTCATATTTGGGCAGAAGACTGAAAAGGTGGTGTCCAATCAGGCCACATTGTCATTTTATTTTTCGCTACCCTCACCGAAATAATTTATATTCCCATCATTTCCTTTGATTTAACATAAAGTTTTAGGGATTTGGAAGATCAAATGAAGCATTCAGACCAGTTATTGTTGACGAGATACCGTTTTCAGAAGAAGTTGCATGTGGAGGTTACCATACTTGTGTTGTAGCAGGTATTGGTGTTTGGTGCAGTCTTTGTTTTGTATTTTGTTAATATAAACTATCAATTTTTTAGTTGTGACTTTCCATACAATTTTGAAATATTTAAGGTGTTGCTTTGCAGATAGTGGTGATCTGTATTCTTGGGGTTCAAATGAAAATGGCTGCCTTGGTCTGGGGTATTTCATCTATTACATTTTCAATATTTCCTATTTTAACCTGTATTATACCTTTTTTAGTGTGTATTAAGTGAAAGTTATTATCTTACATAAATATCTATCTCTCATCAGAGGCACCGATATGGTTCGCTCTCCAGAAATTTTGAAAAGCTCAGTATTTAAGCTTCCTGTGACTAAGGTTTGTACTTCTTGTTACTTATTTCAATCTTTTTTGTGTATTGCATAACTTAAAGATAATTCTTGTATTGATGCATCACTTAAAGCATTTTATGAATAGCTTATGTTGGATATCGAGTCCTTGATCATTTGCCTTCTGTAGGTGTCTTGTGGTTGGAAGCACACTGCTGTAATTTCAGGTATGATAATTATACTTCCTTTTCACCAGTACGTTCTTATCGGTAACTCGTTTCTCAATTAAGGCTCAATGCACACTTTGGTTTACTGATAATCTTGTAGGTTGAAATATTTGTGTGAAAAGTTCTAGCAACAAGAATATAGAACAGTAGGCTAGGCTATACTTTAAAGTGACAAACACTTGCGACTTATGAGTTGAATTCTGTTATCTATTATAATATAAGTGTATGAGGTGCTTCCGTTGTCATTGCAAATGGTGAAAATAAGCTCTAAGCTATCTGTGCTTACATGCAAATAAATGAGTGTTCCTCTATTCTGTGTATCTGTACACTCAACTTTGATAGAGTTAGCATAGCAATGTGTTCATTTGGACGATAAGAATCGATCTAGGAACTTCTCAGAATTGAAATACATCCCAAAGTTTCTCATCCCAACCTCCTTTCCAAACAGTCTCTAAAGGCCATTTGCAGATTGAATCAGATTAGCCACGCATCTTCAAAAAATCAGTACTGTATTTTCTGTAGCTCTGGTTCTAAAAAAGACTACATTTGTTTTTTTAAAAAAGGGCTCTAGCAGGATTCTGGGTAGTGGCCCATACTGATACCAATATCCGGTGGAAGGTTTTTGGGGCATGAGCATGGAGTGAAGTTTTTTCTTCTATTCCTCTGGCTTGTTAAGCTGAAATGGATGGCAACACGACAAAAGTACCTGCGTTATATATTAGATAATTGGAGCCCTTGTTAAAAGAAGTTATTCTGGCCAAGTGGCCATATTTTGCATAGTGTTTTTGTGATCTAATCATCTGAAAACATCCAGGTGATGACATCTACACCTGGGGTTGGGGAGGTGCTAATGGCACTTTTTTCGAAGAAGGCCATTCTTCTGGTGGACAACTGGTGGGTTACTTGCTATCACTACAACTGATTTTTTTTCATAGTGACGATGTACTGCATGTGTAACCTCCACCACAATCACTGGTTATATGCTTACACTGCCTTTCTACCAGGGGCATGGAAACGATGTAGATTATTTTGAACCTATGATGGTGCCATTTGGCAAGAATGCAAGAGCAGTCCATGTATCATGTGGCTTCAATCATACTGGTGCAATTTATGAGTACTGCGAGGACTGACTGACGTGCCATTCGCGGGCTGCGGAACGGGCTGCGGAACGACATGTTTCAGACTAATTATCCAATCATACTGCACAGGTGCACTGATATACAGCGGAAAGAAGCTAAGGTGTTGAATCTGCATCTCTATGAAGAGAATTATAGAACAAAATGTTAACACCCCTTGAGTGAGGGGGATGTAAATTAAACAGAATAAGAGATAAAACTGGATGCCTTTTGTGATGCATCAGGGTTACATGCAGTGTATAGTGTTAATTCATTTATTTGGTGGAAATGTATGATTTTGCCAGCTAATAAGAAATGGATCCATCGCCTGTGATCTGATCAGGCTGGTGTTGTACATGATCAGTGCTTGGTGTCTATGTTTGCTGCGCTTCTATATGTAAAACTGATATCTGAATCAGAACAAATACCTTTTGTACAGTTAAATACGTACAGAGTATGTCTCATACTCATCAGTTATTTCCTGATGATTTATCACCTGTCCTTAAGTTATCCTATATGCTTGCCTATTGGGTGAAGTCTGTGGTGGCACAGTATTTTTCTTATGCGAAACATCTTAAAAACAGGTTGGCCAAGATAATGCACATTCTTTAGCTTTGTTTTGCAAAGTGTTATGTAATGCACATTTGTTCCTACAAACACGACTTTTTTTGTTGGAAAATGTCCAAAATTGACCTGAAATTCTCTTTGACGTGAAGAATGGTGCCTCATAATTCCACATAATATACGTGTAGTTAATGCACAATGACTGCTAAATTTGAAACTTAATTGATCTTGGTTGATTGCCTTTGAATGAGTATTCGTAAATATTTTCAGTTGTATGTTGATAAAAAACATAAATTGGGCAAAGATAAGTTTAAGTAGCTGCCTGCTGGTAACCCACCGGTCATGTATTTTCCTCAAATTTGCCCATCTTGGATCCGACAAACTTATCTACATGTTCGTGCCTCTATTCGCACATGCAAGAAATCACTACCGGAAACAGAGTCTTCACCGTGAGCCAGAAGGTTCGCCGAAAGCCAAAGGTCTAGCTCTCGGCGCAGACCCTCTTCGCCGAGAGCACCAGGTCCCGCTCTCGGTGAAGGCCTGGCTCACGGTGCAGAGCACCTTCGCCGAGAGCGTTCTGGCTTCCGCTCTCGGCGAAGGGCTCAGCTGACGGCACCGCTTCGGCATCTGACCGTTCCCGTCCGACAAATTCGCTGAGAGTCAGGCATCCATGGATCTCAACGAAGAAATACCCACGGCGCAAGGAACACCTTCGCCGAGAGCAAACCCTCTTCGGTGAGTGCATGGGCACTACTCACGGTGAAGTTTTCAAAAAAAAAACTTCACATTTTCGAGCCCAAACTTTTTCCTTGCTCCACATACACTCACACAATGTACATGTTCAAAATTGGCGCCATTTTGTCTTTGTTTGCTATATTTAACAATTTCACTTCTTTATACGTATTTTTTCTTATACGTCTGATATGAACTGCAAGTGCATAAAATCATAGAGCAAATTTGTTCGAAAAATGGTATTCATGTTCATGAGACATCTCTAAGACCATATACATGAAATGAAGATCAATTTTCTTGCATTTGGTTCTCGTATCATGATGAAGATCGTGTGGTAGAAAGGTAAAAAAAAATATATAAAATTCAAATGAAGTTGAAAAATCACGAATTTTGTCGAGTGGTCGTGATATCATACATAGAGATTGTGATAAATAGTAGAGAGCGTTTTGAACAAGTTGACACGTACACTCTTTAGAAACCGGAACATCTCACGAGAAGTTTTAGAGAATTTGAACTAATATCACTTGGTTTGGTCTCTTAGTGACATTTCATTTTGAATTTGAGTACAACCACTTTTTTATAAGCAATACACAACATATCTAGTGACATGTTAAGTTTTGGCGAATTTTTGAATTTGTTTGCTATTTTTAAAATAAAATTCGATGAAAATAATCTTTGGTGAGAGCTTGGCTCTAGGCGAAGAGGGGTTCTTTGTCGAGAGCCGGGCCATGTGGCTCTCGGCGAAGGTCTGTTTTTTTAATTTGGTCGCTGCCGGGGCACGGCTGCGTGTGGGCCCCCGTGTGTTCTTCGCCGAGAGCTCAGCCACGTGGCTCTTGGCGAAGCTCTGTTTTTTTAATTTTGGTCGCGGCCGGGGCTGCATGTGGGCCCGCCTGGTCCAGTTCTTCGCCGAGAGCCGAGCCATGTGGCTCTCGGCGAAGCTCTGTTTTTTAATTTTGGTCGCGGGCGGGGCTGCACGTGGGCCCTCCTGGTCCTGCTCTTCGCCGAGAGCCGAGCCATGTGGCTCTCGGTGAAGGTCTGTTTTTTTTAATTTTGGTTGCGGCTGGGGCTGCACGTGGGCCCGCCTGGTCCCGTTCTTCACCGAGAGCCGAACCATGTGGCTCTAGGCGAAGCTCTGTTTTTTAAAATTTTGTTCGCGGCCGGGGCTGCATGTGGGCCTGCTTGGTGCCGCTCTTCGCCGAGAGTCCTAGATCTAGACTCTCGGCGAAGACCCTTCGCCTAGCCCACATGCAGCCACACACACCACACCACACACACACACACACACACACACACACACACACACACACACACACACACACACACGCGCGCGCGCGCGCGCGCCCCGCGCGCGCGCCGCCGCCGCCGCCGTGTCGTTCCACCGCCCCCGCCCCCGCCGTGTCGCGCCACCGCCTCGCCCGCGCCGCGCCCGCCGCGCCCGGCCCGCTCTCGCCGCCACCACGCCCGCCCCGCCACACCGCCACGCACGCCCCGCCGGACCCACCCCCGCCCCCACAACGCCGCCACCGCCCCGCACCGCGGCTTCCGCCCCAACCTCGCACTGCCGCCGTCCGCCCGCGGCACAACATCCCGCCCCCTTGGCAAAGGTGGTGGTGTAACGATGGAGAATATCCGTTGTCGCTGCGCTGCAATATCCATTCCAGCTGTTGATATCGGTTGTCATTGGGGAGTACATGCACTGCACGCGAGCCATATATCTGTTGTCGTCTTACTCCCTGCACCTCTCAAAGCAGCCGACACACTCCCCTAACAGCCATCTCTCGCACAAATAGGCACCCGCACCCCGAGAGCCTCGATCGATTTCTCTCTTTCCCCATCATGAAAGAATCTATGATTTGCTTTATCGTTGTAATCTTATCGATGGCGATGGGATCGAGTGGACCGCTGTTGATATTTGCTGCAGTTGTTATTGCTTATTGGTTCATGGGACGACTCCGGTGCTTGGATCAGGGATGGCAGCGGGACAAGGAAACCTGCTCCGAGCCCTCCAAATCCCTGATTACCCACCGGCCGCCGTCCGGATCGACGAGTCCGCTACTTGGATTGGGGATGCAGATCACTCCTTTCCAGCAGCCACCGTCCGGATCGACGAGTCTGCTGCTCGGATTGGGGATGCAGATCACTCCTTTCCAGCGGCCGCCGTCCGGATCGACGACCCACTGGCGTTGTTTGGATCAGGGATGGCAGCGGGACGAGGAAACCTGCTCCGAGCCCTCCAAATCCCCGACGACCCACCGGTCGCCATCCGGATCGATGAGTCTGCTACTCGGATTGGGGATGCAGATCACTCATTTCCTGCGGCCGCCATCAGAATCGACGACCCACCGGTGCTGCTCGGATCAGGGATGGCAGCGGGACGAGGAAACCTACTCTAAGCCCTCCAAATCCACGACGACCCACCGGCCGCTGTCCGGATCGACGAGTCCGCTGCTCGGATTGGGGATGCAGATCACTCCTTTCCAGCGGCCACTGTTCGGATCGACGACCCACCTGTGCTGCTCGGATCAGGGATGGCAGCAATGTCAGTGTGGAATGTAGTCCCGACACTAACTAGTAATGAGCGCTGAGATCTGCCTCTCGATGGGTCGGTGCTAGCAACTAATGACACTGAGTTTATCCTGGTTCCGGCCGGGGCCGTACGTCCAGCAGTGGTGTGTTCGGGGCACTGTATTGCATTGCACTGTGGTGCTCGTAAAGGGGGGCTACAAGCGTGGAGGGAGAGGAGGCCTGGCCTCCAAGTCCCAGAGGTATTGATTGAGGTGAGTGCCAATATCGTGGAGAAGGCAAAGAGCGCGTGGATGATTGTTGTCCGTCGTCCCGTCTCCCCTGCGGCTGGGGGACTGCCCCTCCTTTTATAGGCCAAGGAGGGACCAGTTTACATGCTTGCTGCACTATTTTCCTACGTGTGGAGGCGTGGAGAGCAGTGCCACAGAGCTGATGGTCGTCCTGGTGAATCTCGCTCCAGTCGAGGCGTCGTGGTGCGTCCTGTGCTCGTGCAGGAGTGGTTTCGAGGGTGGCGGCGTAGTGGTTGGTCGTCCGGCCGCCGCCGTGGGCCGATTCGAGGGTGTCGTCAACGGGGGCCCGTATGCGGCACAGTGGCGGTCGTGGCGATGTCTTGTCCCCGTGCACACCAACAGCATCGGGATGTCGTCACAGTGCTCGGCGTGGCGCGACAGTGGCGGAGATGGCCGCACAGGATTGACAGCGACGAGGAAGACCTCTCCCGCCGGCCTGACGTCACGGCATGGCCCTGTATAGTCACGGAAAAGGCATTCGAGGGTGCTGCCGGCCCCCCCTTCGAGGGCTCGGCGTGTTAGCCGTACGGGGGTAGGCGGCATAGTGTCACGAGGCTAACACCGGCCTCATCGCACAATGCTAAACAGTGGCGGGGATGGCCTTCCCCAGGGAGTTGGTGAAACAGCACCGGGACACGATTCCCGGGCGTGTCAGGGTCGTGGGCGCGTCCTGCAGTGTCAAAGCATTAAATGCCCGTACACGGGGGCAGGAGCGTGGACGTCGTGCGTGCATGAGCCCTCGAGCGAGGCGGTCCTCGTCGAGGGGGCGTTGAGCCCTCGAGCGAGGTGGACTCCGCCCGAGGGGACATTCAGCCCTCGAGCGGGGCGGACCCCGCCCGAGGGGGCGCGTAGCCCTCAAGCGAGGCGGACCTTACTCGAGGGGCGTTCCGCCGTGCCGCTAGGGCTGGATATTGAGCTTGGCTCGGCTCGTTAAGGCTCGGCTCGTTATGGCTCGGCTCGTTTTGGCTCATTATCTTAGCGAGCTAGGAACCCGGCTCAGCTCGGCTCGTTACGAAGCTTGAGCTGGCTCGTTAAGCTCGCGAGCCAGCTCGTTAACGGTTATAAATTCAAAAAATCATAGTTAATAGGTAAGTATGAAATCAACAAATGCAACATGTTACCAGCCAACCAACAATGAAACTAAGTAGTCAAAAAGCAATCTAGTACTCTAAGTTATTAGGTTGTGATATGAAATTGGATCTATTAGGCTGTTTGTTCGCTGTTGCAACCCTGGCTCGTTAGGGCTCGCGAGCGGCTCGCGAGCCAGCTCGAGCTCGGCTCGTTATCGTAGCGAGCTAAAACCTAAGCTCGGCTCATTACGAATTTACTAACGAGCCGAGCCGAGCCACTAACGAGCGAGTTCGAGCGAGCTAACGAGCTTCGAGCTTTTCGTCCAGCCCTACGTGCCGCCCTGGCGGGCCACGGGGGCCACCAGGACAGTGATCGTGTCGTGCGCGTGCTTTAGGTTCGTGAGTTGATCCGTGATTTGCGTTTTTTGCGGGTTTTAAGCGGGTTTCCCCTGGTTATTAAGGGGACCCTTATGGCTGTCACCGACAGTAGCCCCCGAGCATCCGCGGGTGTATCCGTCAGGATTCCGCAGATGCTGACGCTGGCTGATGGGACGTTCTTCCCTCCTGGTTGCCAATGCCGTTCCGTGGGGCCGCGTCAGCGGACCCGCGGGTCTAGCCCCCGAAGCCCTGCAGGAGCGTGAGTGCTCCTGTAGGGGTTTTTTCGCGAGTCTTTACCAGTGTGCGGGGTATTTGTTTCAACCGGCATCGGCGATGTTCCAGCTGGCTTTGGTCACGCGCGCATGATTGGTACTTCTTGCATTCGGTGCACCCTAGGAGGTGTAGCCATGCGTCGATCCCCCGAGCCTGGGCCTGTTCAAGGCGATCGGGGGAGCTCTCCGACTTGCATTAGTACGCTCCCTCGTCGTCCCTCCGCGGGACGGAGGGTGAGGTTTCCACAACCCCCATCGATCGGGTCGCGGATTGCGGATTCCTTGTCGAGCTGCTAACGGGTAGTTCAAGTGGACGCCCATGCCCCGTTCGATGAGGGTTGGCTCGTGGTCCGGAGATTCATCCATGGAAGCGCTTGCGCGGGTTTTCTAGGTGGGGCTCGGTCCCGTTCACTGGGGACCGAGGGCGCGGAAGCTCTCCCTCGATGGTATCCCCCTGACTAGCTGCCCTCGCTGGCTCTTGAACGCGACATGTGGGGTGCCCTCGAGCTGGTGGGCTCGAGGATAGGCTAGAATGCACGCGCCCTCATCGCCCCTGACTCTGTTGATCTGGGGTGCTTGTTTCGAACCCATCGAGGGTCAAGCTCCGAACCCCTGATCAGTAGGGCCATTGTGGGGTGGTAGCTGGGTGCCCCTGACTTTTTGCATCTGCAGGTTTCGAGGGTTCGCAGTCGGGCCGGCCCTTGAACAGCTGATCAGTAATTTTTGTAGATCGAGGGCGTATGTGGCTCCCGTTCCCGCCAAGTGGGCTTCGAGGCCTCAGGTTGGTAACCACACCCTTCGAGGGTCAGGCTTTTCGAGCCTCGTGCTCGGGCCACTCGAGGGTCGTCCTTACTTGGTAAGGGTGGCTACTGCCAAGTTCAAGTTCGTAACCGCTAAAATCACATTCCCATGGAAATGATCAAGAACTTACTTATTTTGAGATGGTTGTTCCCGAGATCCCACTTTGTGGCTTTTTCCTTCAATACATCATTTGGAAGCTGTCGCATATCTTGTCCTTGGAGACACCTAAGCCCGCCCTTGTGTCACAGCATGTCTTAAAAAGAAGGGTACTAAAGCAAAGTTATGGGTCTAACTACCGGTCATCGACAGAGTTCTCCTAACCAACTTATAAAAAAGATATGTGAATCAACCAGAACAAAGTGTTAGAGAAGCCGCAAAGGAGCAGTCTTATTCCCTTTACTTTACTTTACTTTACTTTACTTTACTTTACTTTACTTTACTTTACTTTACTTTACTTTACTTTACTTTACTTTACTTTACTTTACTTTACTTTACTTTACTTTAATAGTAGAAACTTCCATTTAATGCCCACAGTCGTGCGTTGCGGGCGCGCCTTTTCAGGCGCCGCAGCCGCGCGCGTAGTGGGCGACGTGAGCGGGCGGACGTGACGGCCCACCACGGCTCTTTGGTTGTCGTGCCGTAATGATCGCGCGCACGTGCGCCTGGCCACTCCGGTCGTGGTGGGCCCCGCCCGTCACCGACCGGGCCGTTCGCCTGCATTTAATGCACGCAGAGAGTGCGATTCGGGGAGCGTAGCTCCATGGATCTATAAAGCCGAGGGGGAGGGGGAGGTGAATCTTTACCTCAACACTTAGCGCCTGTCGTCCTCGTCCCTTCCGCTTCCGACCCAGAGCTACGCTCGCCCCTTCGCCTTTGCCTAGCACTCGCTTCGCGCTCCGCGCTCATTCGTCGATCCGCTGCCGTGGCCGCGCTCGACGGTGACGAGGCTGGCCCTGAGCGAGTTGGTGACCGTCGGTCAGCTGGCGGCGAACAAGGATGGGCGGCCCCCGGCGTGGATTGACCCGCCGGCGAGGGACCGGGAGCCCAACCCGCCGTTCAGGTACGTCGTCAGCTTCATCCGCTTCCACGAGCGCGGCTTCGCGGCGCCGGCGAGCCGCTTCTTTCGCGGGTTGTGCTTCCACTACAGCGTGGAGATGCACAACTTCGCGCTGAATGCAATCTCGCAGGCGGCCACGTTCGTTGGCGTCTGCGAGGGATTCCTGGGGATCCCAGTGAACTGGGATCTCTGGATCCACCTCTTCCGAGCGGAGCTGCACACCGCGACCACGCCGGAGCCGAAGACGCGCCGCGTGGTGCGCGCCAGCGGCGTGATGATCGCGATGCGGGAGACGCGCAGGGAGCTCTACATCCCCTGCACGATGACCTCCAACAACGCCGAGTGGGAGCGGGGGTGGTTCTACCTTCGCAACGACGAGCCTGGCCTGCCGCCCTGCACCGGCAAGGTCATGAAGGAGGAGGCCGATTCTTGGTGGCACGGCCTGTCGCCCTCCTCGCGCTAAGATCGGCTGGATTCAGCCTTACAAGTGTTGAAGGCACTGGCGGACGCTGGGCTAACTGCGGCCTCGGTTCTCGCTAACCTCCACCACCGGCGGGTCATTCCTCTCATGGAGAGATGGCTCTGCATCTTCGAGATGCACGAAGAGGCCGACCCCGTGGCCCTGGCGCAATCGCGGCTGTTGCCCGATCTCCTCCCGCAGGAGTATACGGCCACGAGGGCGAGGCGCGCTGTCAACCTCAAGGTCATCAGAACCAATGATGTCGCGCTCTGGTCGTTTGTCATGCTCCCTGAGGGCCCGCTGGTGAGTAGGGCTCCCGCCCCTTTTCGGTCTACTGATTCGTGGAGCATCGTCGTAATCCGGAGTTTCACTCGCCCTCTGCAGGTGATGGCCGTGAACGCTGCGCGGTCCGACCCGCCCACGCCCCGAGCCCGAGCGCGCGTGCGGCGCAGCGACGGGAACAAGAGCGGGCGGCGCGCAAGAAGGAGAAGAGGATCCGGCGACGGGAACGCCAGGAACAGAGAAGTGAGGAGTTCTGGCTGCGCGAGCAGCTGGGACTCTCCTCCCCGGCGACTTCGGAGTACTCGTCGTCAGACGAGGAGGAGGAGGAGAGTGATGGGGGACATGCTCTCCCCGAGAGGTGGGAGCCTTCGCCCCCCTCGCCCAGAGCCGTGGAGGCGGCAGAGGAGACAACGCCTGGGGCGGGCGCGGGAGCGCCCGCCACCAGGCAGCCTACAAGAGAGGCGATGCGCGCCTTGGAGGTGCCGACGCGCACCGAGGGGTCGATTGGGGGTGGGGCGGTGGCCACGCCGGCGGCGGCCACAACGTCCGCCGAGCCCCCGAGGAAGAGGAAGCGGGGATTCTCCACCCTGAGGTAGGCGACCGCTGCCCCACACGTCGCGTCTTCGAGATGAGCGAGGGTTCAACTTTCTTGTCTTCACGTTCGCAGGGTGGCGCCCACCGTGACCCCCCTCGCACCTGCCATGGTGCTGAGGTCAGACGCAGCCGTCCCTACTAGGCGGCGCTCGTCGATGGCGTCGCGGGCGGCCGAGAGTACGGCGACGGCGGCGAGCGAGGGCTCGCATGGTGTGGCCAAAGTCTCGGAGCCGCGGCGGCGGTGGCGGCTACGGAGCCATTGCGAGCGGCGACGGCGGGTGGAGACACGACAGGCGGTGACGGTCACGGAGCCGCGACGGGCGACGATGGCCGCGGAGCCGCGGCGGGCGGCGACGGTCACGACGGCAACCACCGCCACGGCGGTCGCTATGCCGTCGACTTCGCCGCGCCCCCGCCGCCGGCGGCCCTCGAGCGGCGGTGGTGGAGGTCGCGGATGACGACGTCCCTCCGCCCGGCGGGATCGGTGGGCGAGCACACTCGCGTCGCGCCCCCGAGGCCTCGATGGGGGCGCTCGTGGTGAGGGGCGATGGCGGTGTGGCGGCCGGGGTGTCCGGCCGGCGGCGCGGGGGCCTCGTCGTCGCACACGGACGTGCCGCACGTCCGAGCGAGCGAGGAGCGTGCGGCGCGCGCCGCCGGCCCACTTCGTCGAGGCTCGGGCGGAGCGCGGGGGCGTGGCAGGAGCTCCGTGATCACGGCGCTTCGCTCAACCGGGTGCTGAACGAGGCGCTGAGGATCCACAGCGGTCTTGCGTGGCGCGTCTTCCAGGTTAGTTGGATTTCGTCAAGTCTCACAGTTCCTCTTCCTACTCTCTTTCGCGTTCGTGCTTTTCCTGACTCTTGCTCTTCTCGCCTTGCTTGTCGGCGGCAGGATCTGGAGCACCAGGCCCGGGAGAGATACGACGCCCTTGACCGCCTCGATGCCGATCTTCACTAGTACCGGGGGCAGTACGAGGCCCTTGACGCCCTCGTCGAGGCCCTAAGGTCGCCAGACCGGTGGCTGGCGTACAGGGCCGAGGCCTCGCCGGACACCTCCCGCAGCAAGACGCACAAACCACGGGGGACGCCTCCGCGGTTGAGAGGGTGAGGGCGGCGCTGGTGGAGCGGGACGATGCGCTGCGCAGGGCTCACGAGGACCTGGCGGGGGCGCGCTCGTCGTGGCGGCGTGGGAGGCCGAGGTCGCCGCCGCCGCGCCGAGCTCCAACGGACCGCGCGGCCCTCGAGGGTGGCGCGGGCCTAGCAAAGCCAAGCCGAGGAGAAGGCCAAGGAGGCAGAGGGGCTGAGGACGACCCTAGCGAGCAAGGCCGACGCGCTCGCCGCGGCGGAGGGGCAACTCTGTCCGGAAGGGGCCGCGCGCCAGTGGGCGGAGACCCAGCTCCAACAAGAGCAGGCTGCTCTCGTCGAGGCCCGAGTTGCACTCGAGCGGGAGCGCTTGGCGCGGGAGGAGGTGCTGGGTCAACTCCAGCAGGAGCGCACCGCGCTCGAGGGGGCACAGGCCACCCTTAAGCAGCGGGAGGACGAGGTGTCGAGGCTCAACGGGGAGCTGGTCGAGATCAGCATTTCACATGAAGATCTGCGTCAGTCCCTCGAGGAGCAGGAGGCCACGGTCCTTGACCTGCAGCGCTAGGCCGAGGAGGCGCGCCAATCCCTCGAGGGGAGAAGAAGCAGGTCGAAGGTGAGTTTTCTTTTGTCCACTTTTTCGCTTGTTGATTCGTCCTTTGGGGATTCACTCCCAACTTTGTTTTCTTCGTTTGTGGCTTTCAGGCCCGCGGACTGCCCTGGGGAACATGACCACCCAGGGCAAGGCAGTGCAGACGGCCTACAACTCCTCTCAATAGGAGTTGGAGGCGCTGCAGGCCGTTGCCCTCGAGACCTGCCAAGAAATCGAGGAGGGCGAGGCACAGGCCGGGAGCTCGCTGGCGAGTCGCCTGCGCGCCCTCGGGGGGCATGTCTCCCAGCGCATGCACCGTGCCCTCCATCTTGGCGTTAGGAAGGCCCTTGGCATGGTGGGGTCCCACTACCAGGTAGACTTCGAGGCCGTGTCTTCCGGCTACGTCGTCCTGGTCGGCGTCGAGGATGAGGAAGCGATGAATCGCGCGGACGCGCTTGCCACCCCTGCTGCTGACGCGCTTGTCGAGGACTTCATGGACTTCTTGTTCCCGGATGCCCCCGGCGCCGACGACCCTCAAGCCTGAAGACCACTGGGCGTCGAGCCCTTTTTGTTTAAGTGTTAGCATTCGGGCCTCGTGGCCATGTAATGTACAATTGCTTAATTGAGACATTTCTGTAAATACAAGTAAAACTTTTTATTTCGCTTGTCGCGCTGTTCCGCTGCTCTTCTTCCTTGACTTAGGCAGATTTGAGGTAGAGAGTTTCGATTACATGAGCGGCCCGCTGGTCCAGAGGCGAGGGAGAAGGGTCGTATCCTGCTGGAGGCGTAGGATATCTCTGACTCGCGCGTCTTTCCCGCTTGGCTGCTCACGCTCTACCTGAATTTGCCTAAGGCTTAGGTGTCGAGGCGTAGTTGGCACACTTGCGAATTTTTGCGAAAAATGGGACCATTTTTCGGGGGGGCGGGATGCCCCCCGTAGTAGCCCCCGAGGGTGACTTGGTTTTCTGGGGAAAGCCAAGTTGCCCTTTAACTTTATTAACTTGTTGATATTTACATCTAAGCTGCCAACTGGGTGTTGGGCATGTAATTTACAATAAATAACTTGGAAATCCTTGCTAAGGGTAGAAGCGACGTAGCTGCTGGATGTTTCAAGCGTTGGTGAGTTCTTCTCCATCTTTGTTGGCCAGCTTGGATGTGCCGGGCTTGAGCACCTTCACCACGATGTAGGGTCCTTCCCACGGGGGCGACAGCTTGTGGCGGCCTATTGTCCTGGCGTAGCCTCAGGACCAGGCCCCCCTCGCTGAAGTCTCGGCGCCATACCTTTCAGGCTTGGTAGGGCCTTAGGGCTTGCTGGTATCTCGCGGAGTGCATCAGGGCCATGGTACGGGCCTCGTCCAATTGGTCCAGCGAGTCCTCGCGGGCTTGCTGGTTGGCGCCCTCATCGTAGCCATGAACCCTAGGCGACCCGTATTCCTAGTCTGTGGGGAGGATAGCCTCCGCGTCGTAGACCAGGAAGAATGGGGTGAATCCAGTGGCCCTGCTTGGGGTGGTCCTGAGGCTCCACACAACCGCTGGCAGCTCTTGGAGCCACTTTCGACCGGACTTGTTCAGTCGGTCGAAAATCCTGGGCTTGAGGCCTTATAGGATCATGCTGTTGGCACGCTCCACCTGACTGTTGGTCTGGGGATGCGCCACGGCTGCCCAGTCCACGCAGATGTGGAATTTGTCGCAAAACTCTTGGAACTTTCTGCCTGTGAACTGGGACCCGTTGTCGGTGATGATAGAGTTGGGCACTCCAAAGCGGTAGACACTGTCGGTGAAGAACGTCACGGCCTGCTCCGCCTTGAGATTCGTGATGGGGCGCACCTCCACCCACTCGGAAAACTTGTCGATGGCGACCAGTAGGTGGGTGTAGCCCCCGGGAGCTTTTCGCAAAGGCCCGACGATGTCCAGCCCCCACACAGCGAATGGCCATGTAACGGGGATGGTCTGCACGACGTGTGCAGGTAGGTTGGATTTGCGGGCGTAGAACTGGCACCCTTCGCAGGTGCGCACGATCTCGCTGGCGTCGGCGACCGCGGTGGGCCAGTAGAAGCCTTGGCGGAACGCGTTGCTCACGAGGGTGCGTGGCGCCGCGTGGTGACCGCATACACCCGCGTGGATGTCGCGGAGGAGCTTGCGCCCCTAAGGGATGTGGATGCATCGCTGCAGGACGCCTGACGCGGCGCGCTTGTACAGCTCGCCGTCGACGAGGGCGAACGACTTGGCCATCCTGCGATGCGTCTCGCCTCGGATCGGTCCGAGGGTAGCTCCCCTCGATCCATCTAGGCGATGTATTTGTCGCGCCAGTCCCCCTCACTGGGGGCTGGCTCCGTATCCATGGCTTCGGCCTCGTCGGCGCCATACCCTTCGAGCAGGGAGAGTACATACGTCTCGTTCGAGGGGTCCTCGTCCATAGGCTCCACGCCTGTTGGACTCGAGGGGGGCCCCGAGGGTTCTTCGTGGCTCGAGGGGCATGGCTCGAGGTTGACGGACGACTGGGCGACGTCCCACGCAAAAATGTTCAGGGGAACAGTAATTCATCCCGACGCGATTTTGGCGAGCTCGTCCGCCTCCTCGTTGTACCGGTGGGGCACGTGGTTGAGCTCTATGCCATAGAACTTGTCCTCGAGGGACCGCACGGCCTTGTAGTACGCTTCCATCTTGTCGTCGTGACAACTCGTGTTCTTCATGACCTGATCGATCACGAGCTACGAGTCTCCCCTCACATCGAGGCGCTTGATGCCCGTCTCAATGGCGATCTTGAGGCCGCAAAGAAGGGCCTCGTACTCGGCCATGTTGTTTAACGTGGGGAAGTGGAGACGCACTGCATATCTCATGTGCTCCCCGAGGGGTGAGACGAAAAGCAGGCCCGCGCCCGCTCCTGTCTTCATCACCGACCTGTCGAAGTAGTGGGTCCAACACTCGACCTGGATCTGTGGCGGCGGCAATTGTGTGTCCGTCCACTCGGCGACGAAGTCCGCCAAGATTTGGGACTTGATTGCCTTGCGTGGCGCTTAAGTGAGTGTCTCGCCCATCAGCTCTACCGACCACTTGGCAATCCTGCCTGCTGCATCCGGGTTCCGGATGATCTCTCCCGACGGAAAGGAGGAGACCACCGTGACCGGGTGAGCCTCGAAGTAGTGACAGAGCTTGCACCACGCGAGGACCACTACGTAGAGCAGCTTCTGCGGATAACGCGCCTTTGTCTCGGACAGAACCTCGCTGACGTAATACACCAGCCGCTAGACTGGTAGGGCATGCCCCTCCTCCGTGCGCTCTACTACGATGACAGCGCTGACCACCTGAGTGGTCGCAGCGACGTAGAGGTATAGAGGCTCGCCGTCCTGGGGCGGCGTAAGGATTGGGGCGTGTGCGAGCGTCGCCTTCAGCTTGTCAAGCGCCTCCTGGGCCTCGACGGTCCACGAGAAACGCCCGTGTTTCTTTAGGAGCCGGTAGAGGGGTAGGCTCTTTTCGCCGAGCCTTGAAATGAAGCGGCTCAAGGCGGCAAGGCACCCCAACACCTTCTGGACCCCCTTAAGGTCTCGAATTGGACCCATTCGCTCGAGGGCGGCAACCTTTTCAGGGTTGGCCTCGATGCCTCGCTGGGAGACAATGTATCCCAACAACATGCCTCGTGGCACGCCGAAGGCACATTTTTCGGGGTTCAATTTCACCCCGTTGGCCCATAGACAGCAGAACGCGATGCGAAGGTCGCCAACCAAGTCGTCCGCCTTCCTGGTTTTCATGACTATATCGTCTACGTATGCCTCAACGGTCCGCCCGATGTGATCCCCGAAAACGTGCTGCATACATCGCTGGTATGTAGCGCCCGCATTTCAGAGACCGAACGACATTGTCATGTAGCAATACATCCTGAATGACGTGATGAACGAAGTCGCGAGCTGGTCGGACTCCTTCATTTTTATTTGGTGGTACCCGGAATAGGCATCAAGGAAGCATAAAATCTCACACCCTGCGGTCGAGTCAACGATTTGATCGATCCGTGGCAAAGGAAAAGGAACTTTAGGACATGCTTTATTTAAACTAGTATAGTCTACACACATCTGCCACTTCCCATTCTTTTTCTTCACTAACACAGGGTTAGCTAGCCACGTAGGGTGGAACACTTCCTTGATGAACCCGACCTCGAGGAGCTTCTGCAGCTCTACTCCAATCGCCCGGCGCCGCTCTTCGTCAAAGCGGCGCAGCCATTGTTGCACGGCGCGGGAGTGAGGTAGAATGTCAAGGGAGTGCTCGGCGACCTCACTCGGAATGCTTGGCATATCCGAGGGGTTCCACGCAAAGTTGTCGGCGTTGGCACGGAGGAAGTCGATGAGCACCACTTCCTATTTTGGATCGAGGGTGGAACTGACCCTCAACACCTTGCCCTCGGGGCGGCAGGGTCGAGGGGCACCTCTTTGGTCTGCTCGGCAGCCTCGAGCTGCCGGCATGTTTGGCGGTGAAGTCGAGGTCCTCGTTGACCAGCTTCTCCAAGTTCGCCACAAGTGCTTCATCCAGCGCTAGAGCCTCCGCGTGCTCCACGCACTCGACGTCGCAGTCGAATGCGTGCTCGATTGATGAGCCCACGGTGATGACACCCTTGGGCCCCGACATCTTCATCTTGAGGTAGGTGTAGTTGGGGACCGCCATGAACTTGGCATAGCACGACCGCCCAAGGATGGCGTGATACGCGCCCCTGAACCCCACCACCTCGAAGGTGAGTGTTTCCTTGCGGAAATTGTCTGGTGTGCCAAACCAGACTGGCAGGTCGATCTGCCCGAGGGGCTGGACGCGCTTGCCCGGCGCGACGCCATGGAACGACGTCGTGCTGGGCCGCAGCTGGTCCAACCCGATCCCCAACAGGCGCAGAGTGTGCGCGTAGAGGATGTTGAGGCTGCTGCCTCCGTCCATCAGCACCTTCGAGAATCGTGCGTTCCCGATGACCAGGTCGACAACCAGCGGGTACTGACCCGGGTTGGGGATGCGGTTCGGATGATCCTTACAGCTAAAGGTGATGGCGTCCTCTGACCAGTCGAGGAAGGAGGGAGGCGCCTTCTCCGCGGCGAGGACCTCGTGCCGCTCTCGCTTGCGCTGGCTGTTGGACATGTCCACGGTTGGTCCCCCGAAGATGAGGAAGACATTCTCCACTGCCGGGAAGCCACTGGCGTCGCCATCACCCCCGCCTTCTTGGCCTCGCCCTCCTTCGCGGTGGCACGGCTGTAGTACTTTTTGAGCATATCACACTGCTCGAGGGTGTGGTTGACCGGCGTCTTGTGGTACGGACATGGCTTTTTTAGCATGTCGTCGAACACCCCAGGGCCTCGAGGGGCCGCTCGAGGGCCCCGTCGAGCTGGGTCAACAGCAAGAGCCTCGTTGCCGTCGTCGTCGCGCCCCTGCTCGTGTGCCTCGCGGCGCGGCTTCTTCCCTTTCTTGCCCCGTTTGTGCTTCTGTTGGGGGTCCTTAGACTTGCTGCCCTCCGCGGACGCGTCGTCCACGTGCTTGCCTTTTTTCCCGTCGAAGATCGCCCCCACCGCTTCCTCGCCGGAGGCGAAGCTGGTGGCGATGTCGAACAACTCGTTCAAGTGAACCGGCGGGCTGCGTCCAAGCTCGCGCACGAGGTCCCGGCAGGTCGTGCCCTCGAGGAAGGCGTGCATGATTTCGGACTGGGCCATGCTCGGGAGCTCCGTGCAGCGCTTGAAGAAACGCCGTATGAAGGCCCGGAGTGACTCGCCGGGCTTCTGGGTGCATGCGCGCAGGTCCCAGTAGTTTCCAGGGCGCACGTAAGTGCCCTGGAAGTTCCCCACGAAGGTACGGACCAGATCATCCTAGTTGTGGATTTGGCTGGCCGGCAGATGTTCGAGCCACGTTCGCGCCGAGTCGGCGAGGTGCAGGGGAAGGTTACGGATGATGACCTCGTCGGTGGTTGCTCTGACCAGGTGGCATGCCAGGTGGTAGTCGTTAAGCCATACGCGGGGGTCTGTCTCCCTGTTGTATTTGTCGATCGACGTGGGCTGGCGAAAGCGCTGAGGGAAGCTCGCCGTGCGGATCTCCCGGCTGAACACACGGGTTCCCGGGGGCTCCGGCGTCGGCGAGCGGTCCTCTCGGCTGTCATAGCGCCCACCCCGCCGGGGGTGGTAGCTAGCCGTCGCCCGCGTCTCCGTGTTGCCCGTCCGCCGGGCATTGATGACGTTGCGAGCGTCACCGTCTTGGGCCTGCCCGCACGTGTCAAGGATCCGCTCCCCGACCGGCGTGCGCCCGGGTTGGCGGGGGCGTTCCGCCGCGCCTCCCGCGTGTACCGATGGTTCGGGGCCTTGCACGCCCCCGTCGTCCCGTGCGCTTCCCTACTGACGGATGCGGGACGCCGAGCTTTCGGCCTGCTGAACGGCCGCTTGCTCGATGAGCGCCTGCGCCTCGCAGTGCAGGTTTCGCGCCTCAGGCGTCGAGGGGGCGGGCATGGCCCACAACAATGTCGCAGTGGCAACGAGCTTCTGACTCACTCGCAGGGGCATGTTCGGGTTGTCGACGTCGAAGTCGGCATTGATGTGTGTTGACGGTGTATTTTGGTACACCTAGCATGTTCATTACACTTTGGTTTGGATTTGATTATGGAACTAACCCGCCACTAGGCACACTAATCATATAACAAGTTCATCTTTGTGCATGCATTTGGAAGTGTTGTGTTTATGTAGGAAAACATGGACATAAAGGATGGATTCGCAACAATTTCAAAGGAGCATTTACGGAGTCTTGTTCGTGTTCATGAGCTTGATGAAATCACTTCCAAAGGTGGCAAGGACTGAAGTGCTACGAGGAACACCCCCAAGGATTGAAGCGTAAAAGACCGTACTTCATGCGAAGAGAACCTCCATCTTGGACGCGAGGATAACATCGTCAAAATCATGCAAGTGGAGGGGCAAAGTACATAAATGCATAAGGACCCACAGAGCGAAAGGGGCTACCGAACCGGGCCGAGGTGGGCCCGGGCCCCGTTGGCCCGTGCCGGCCGGCCCGGCCCCACTCCGGTGGCCGGTTCGGTCCCGTTTTCCTTGCACCCGAAGGATCTTGAACCCTAAAAGCCTGGGCGCCGCCATTCGACAGAGGAGAGAGTCATTCGCACCAGAAGGTCATCCACAAGCTAGAGAGAGAGGAGGAGGATCTCCGGAGGTAGATCAACCACCTCGAAGGAAGCACCCTCTCGTGGAGAAGAAGGAAGACACCGTCGGAAGGGAAACCATGATCAACGGTGCTTTGTCCAGCACCTTGATGGGGTAATCTTCTTATTCGTCCATGGGTTGTAATCGATCTTGAGATGTAATCGCACTTTATTGGATTATTTATCTATCATCTTGTGTTGAATATACTTTAATGCTTAAGGTTAGCTACCATGCCGTAAAGGGAGTAGAGCTCCAATGCTTCCTTGGATCCATTCAATACGCCGTGTCCATCAAAGGTCTAGTCATGAATACCTTCGCGTAGTGACAGTACGAGAGGAGGGAAAGGGCGAAACCGTGGTCACAACCCCCGATAGATTAGATTGGTTATCATGTCTTTAAGCGATTGCATGCTCTAGTATCTTAGACCCATGGGCGAGTGTCTTTTATCTTGATATCTTAATCATTCTCTCTAGTGTAGTTTAGTTGTTTTCTAGCATAATAATAGTTAGGGTTTTAGTAGCTAGTGTGTCGTTGTAGATCGAACGCTTGTAATCCCCTTGCTCCGCGGATTGACAAGAACCTTGGGAATCCCGTGGTGATAAAGGTGTGGGGTCCGTACGCTTGCGGATCGTAGAGGGATACGTCTTTTATCCATCAACAAGCGCCTTTTTCTGGCGCCGTTGCCGGGGAGCAAGTTAGTTTACATCGTTTGATTTGCATCTAACTTAGTTTTATATTCTAGTCTATCTTTTGTTTGCTTTATCTAACATATATTATCTAGAAAAACACTTTCGTTTTTGTTTTTGTTTTTATCTTATTGTCTAGATGGCGTTCGTTAATCAACTCGTGGAAGAACCGGAGAAATCACTAAGGGATTACGCTAACCCTCGATGTGAAGACATAAAAGTACAAGAGTCGGATTCGAAGCTCGAAGCGACCAAGTTTGAGATTAAATCCAAGATCATCGAGATGGTGGCGGAAAACCCGTTTGAAGGGATGGTTACGAAGAACCCATATAGACACATAAGGGATTTCACGACGATATGCAACACGGTGCGTCAAGAAGGAGTTCCCGATGAATGGTTCAAATGGAATCTCTTTCCCTACTCACTTGCCGGCAATGCAAAGACATGGTACTCGTTTGCGTCCTTTGAAGTTGAAGGCAATTGGAACAAGTTGACAAAAAAGTTTTGCGAGAAGTTCTTTCCAATTAGCAAGGTTCAACATCTAAGGAGGCAAGTGATCAATTTCATGCAAGGAGAAGAGGAAGGGATAGACCAAGCCTGGGATAGGTTTAATGGGTTGATCGAACAAGAACCAAAACTCGGCTTCACCGGTGACGTACTCTTGCATACATTTTTCTTTTCCCTAACCCCTAGTTGCATGCAACACGTCGAAATGTGTGTAGGTGGGGATCTCATGGAGAAAACACTCACGGAAGCCGCCCAACTTCTACAAAAAATTAGTAAAGTGGCTACCATGCGAAGAGATTGGGAAACAAGACTTGCGGAGAGCCGGAATAAAATTTGAGGAAGATGAAGTGTGCTGATTTTTCTAAAGAGGCAACCCCGGAAGTCACAAAAGAGGAACCAATCGCGGAAAAGATTACAGAAGAACACATCAAGTCAAGAACTACACCGAGCATCAACTTCGCCGTACCAAATGAGACGAATAAGAGAAGCATGTCAAGCGCGAAGCCACTAAGGGAGTTCGAACCAATGGATTGGGTTGCTATCGATTACGGAGAAGTATTCGACAAGAGAAGACCGTTCCCTAATCAAAAGGGAATGGCGAGAGCATTGGAAGTGGATTTCCCACCGGAGAAGAAAGCGGAAAATTCATACGACCTTGAAACCACCGGTGAGATTTTTCAAAAGCTCTTTGGAGATGACATAGTGGATCCAGAACACATAGCCGAGGTGAAGAGAATCATGGGGATCAAGCCCGAAGCATCACCATATGCTCGCCTCGCCGAAATCTACGCGATAGGATCCGAAGAAGAAGAGAAGATGACACCACACTTGAGTTGCGAGATCAACGGAGTTCAATGCAAAGCTTTATGCGACATCGGAACCCAAGTAAGTGTTCTATCTTCTAAAATTTACAATAAAGTTCAAGACCACAACCTAGACTTAGCTCTAACATCAACGAAATTAATTATGGGAGATGGTAGAACTATTAAACCTCTAGGTATTGCTTGCAACATGAAAGTAAAAATCTCTAAAAATTACATACCAACCGATTTCTTTGTTATTGATGCTTACCATAGTAATCATGATCACATAATCTTAGGTAGGCCCTTTCTTAAGTTGGTTGATGCCGTGTTAGATGCCGGAGAAGGCAAAGTAACAATGAACCTTAATGGAACAAAGTACACATATAACTTTCTTCGTACTTCTAAACACCTTACACCCTTTCCTCCCGAAGATGAAGAAGTAGAAGAGATAGATAGCCTTTGTTTTGTTGAAACTCTTAGAGACCCGATGCAAAGAGCAATGGAAAATCAAATTAGTGACCAACAATATGAAGAACTAGAAGAAGCAACGAAAGGCTTGGAACCACATGATGGAAGCGTGGAGGAAGGAAAATTCGAAGACATAGGAGAAATAAAACCCGAGGAGCCACAGGCGCCCGAGGTAGACCTTAAACCTTTGCCCAAAGGATTAAAGTATGAATTTTTGGGTCCAGACAAGACGTATCCAGTCATTGTGAGCGACGAGTTGAGTCCCGAAGAAAATGAGGCGTTGCGGATTTTATTGAAAAAACATAGGAAGGTGATTGGATATTCGATTAATGATCTCAAAGGTATTAGCCCAGCCTTTTGCACTCATCGTATACTAATGGAAGACTAATGTAAGCCCGTAGTGGACCACCAAAGGAGGCTAACTCATGCCATGCGAGAGGTAGTAAAGAAAGAGGTCATCAAGTTACTTGATGCCGGAATCATCTACCCGGTTCCGCATAGCGAATGGGTGAGCCCGGTACATTGTGTACCAAAGAAAGGAGGTTTGACCGTGGTGAAGAATGAGAAGAACGAATTGATACCGCAAAGAACCGTGACCGGGTGGCGAATGTGTATCGATTATCGTAAGCTTAACAAAGCGACGAAGAAAGATCACTTCCCCCTACCGTTCATCGACGAGATGCTCGAGAGGTTAGCAAACCACACTTATTTTTGCTTTCTCGATGGGTACTCGGGGTTCATGCAAATTCCCATTCACCCGGACGATCAACACAAGACAACGTTTACGCGCCCTTACGGAACGTTTGCATATAGAAGGATGCCCTTCGGTCTATGCAACGCTCCGTCCTCTTTTCAACATTGCATGATGGCCGTATTTCGGAATTCATCGAAGAAATTGTCGAGGTGTTCATGGATGATTTTTCCGTTTATGGGAAGACGTTCATGGATTGCTTGGAAAACTTGGAAAAGGTCGTCATGAGGTGTGCGGAGGTAGACTTGGTGTTAAATTGGGAAAAGTGCCACTTCATGGTTAAGCAAGGCATAGTGCTCGGACATGTTATATCTGAGAGAGGAATTGAAGTGGACAAGGCTAAGGTAGAGACAGTTGAGCAACTCCCACCTCCTACGAATGTTAAGTCCTTAAGGAGCTTTTTAGGCCATGCCGGATTCTATAGAAGATTTATTAAGGACTTCTCAAAGATCACTAAGCCTTTAACGCATCTTCTTCAAAAGGATGTGGCTTTCGACTTTGATGAGAAGTGCCTAGCGGCATTCCGGACCTTGAAAAATGCGTTGGTGAGTGCTCCCATCATCCAACCTCCGGATTGGAGCCAACCTTTCGAGATCATGTGTGACGCAAGTGACTACGCCGTAGGCGCGGTTTTGGGTCAAAGAAAGGAAGGCCGAGTTCACGCCGTTTACTATGCTAGCAAAACTCTTAGTGAGGCGCAATTAAATTATGCCACTATGGAAAAAGAGTTGCTACGGTGGTATTCACTTTCGAAAAATTCAGATCTTACATCGTGAACTCGAAGGTCATTGTTTATACCGATCACACAGCCATCAAGTACCTCTTGGCTAAGAAGGAAGCTAAACCACGTTTGATTCGTTGGATTCTTCTTCTCCAAGAGTTTGATGTTGAAATTCGTGATAAAAAGGGGGTGGAAAATGTTGTGGCCGATCATTTGTCTAGGATGAATCGTGGACAAGATGATAAAGAGCCCATCGAAGATAAGATGAGAGATGACCACCTCTATCGAGTGCTTGATAAAGATACTTGGATGATCGATATCATTCGAGCAATTCGAAAGATGCCTCTCGATCATCTAGATAAAAACTCTCAAAAGAAGATAATCTCCGAAAGTAGGAAATACTTTTGGGATGCACTATACCTCTTCAAACTTGGCAATGATGGAGTAATGAGAAGATGTGTGCCAAGAGAAGAGAGGGTTGAGATTCTAAGGAAGTGCCACTCGGCGGAGTACGGTGGACACTATAGCCATTTTCGAACCCAAGCAAAAGTATGGTCGAGCGGATTCTTTTGGCCGGAGATGCATGAAGATACTAAAAGATATGTTGCATCATTCTCCGAATGCCAAAGAACCGGAAACATCTCTCAAAGGAATTCTATGCCTTTGAAATACAACCTACAAATCGACATATTCGATGTATGGGGTATAGATTTCATGGGGCCTTTTAAAAACTCATTTGGATTTGAGTATATCCTAGTCATGGTTGATTATGTATCCAAGTGGGTAGAGGCTATACCATGTCGTAAATCTTCCACGGAGGAGTCCATTACTATGATCAAGAATGTGATTTTTCCCTGTTTCGGTACACCGAGAATCTTGATAAGTGATGGAGGAACTCACTTCACCGGGAAGAATTTCAAAATGTGCTTGTCCAAGTTGGGAATTGAACATAGGGTATCTACGGCCTATCACCCACAAATCAACGGACAAGCGGAGACGTCAAATAGGAAATTAAAAAGCATCCTCAACAAGACCATAGAGAAGGGAGGAAAGGATTGGTCAAAGAAATTAGAAGGAGCTTTATGGGCTTACCAAACGGCATTCAAGACACCGATAGGTATGACCCCTTATCAATTCGTCTATGGAAAAGCTTGCCACCTTCCGGTTGAGTTGGAACATAAAGCCTATTGGGCAATTAAAGAGATGAACCTTGATCTCGATGCCGCGGTGGTGAAACGAAGAATCCAAATAAGCGAGCTAGAGGAGTTGAGGTTGAAAGCATATGAAAATGCAAGTATATAGAAGGAGAGAATCAAAAGGTGGTACGATAAAAGATTGAAAAAGAAAGAATTTAAAGAAGGAGATAAGGTCCTCCTCTACAATTCGAGGTTTAAAACCTTCGGAAAGAGAAATTGCAAAGCAAGTGGGACGGACCTTATGTTGTGCATTCGGTGTTCTCCAACGGAGACGGTAACCATTATGGATATAAACGGCGATCAATTTGTGGTGAATGGTCAATGGCTTAAGGTTTACTACGAACCCGACGTTGTGCCCCTTCACCATGTTGATGTCTTCACCATGGAGGAAGAGCCCGAACGTCCCGCCTAGGACGAAAAACAAGGCATGAATTTTTGTAAATAGTTTTTCTTTTTGTTTTCTGGAGTTTCTCGCGAAGATTTGCTGGGTCAACTTTTTCCCATGGGCTAAGGAGGCGAAATAAGGGCGGTACGCGAAAAACTGGACCGACCCGGCCCCCGAGACAGGGTGGGCCGGCCGGCCCAGGTGGGTCCCGGCGGCACGCGTCCCTGATTTTTGCCCGAATTGCTCCTTTTTGACTTACTTCTTTGGTCAAAAAATTTTAAGGGAAGTTTAAAAAAGGAAAATGAGGTTCTTAGGGTTTTTCTCTTCGGACTATTTATTTGGCCGAATTGGGAGCTCGGGAATCAACCCCTTCAAGCAATAATTTGCACCCTTGCAGCAGCCATTGTGTCCCCAAGAAGCTTAGAGTTGAAGCTAGAAGCCAAGGAGCCATCGATGGAGGAGGCGATGCGATGCGAGCTCAAGCTACCCGTCAAGAGGATCGCACGCATCCGTTGCGGAGGGCGTGTCCCGACCAGAGCTCTTGCATCTCACAACCCCGTCGAAGGAAACGATCGTAGCCCGAGCTCGTGGGCGGCCGTCAAAGATAACGACCTCTACATTTGGGACGAGCAGCCCAAGGAGAGGACTCCCGAAGGCCCCAACGGCGACGGTAACGATGGCAACGAGAGCGGCAACGACAATGGAGGTGGCGACGACGGTGGCGACGCCGGTGGAGACAATGGCGATGAAGACCCCTTCGGATTGCATCTGATGTGTTGTCGAACTTGCCGTCAATCCATCGGGGATCTCTACACGTCGGTCGATGAATGTCTCCAAGCCATGGAAGCGATGAAGCAGCGTATGGAGGATTTGGAGCACGAGGTTGGTGACAACTACAAGTTCCTTAACCGTAACGTGCGCAAACTTTTTGGCATGGTTGGAAACATGAGAGGCAAGTGGTGCAATACTTGCTTGAAGTACCACTAGGTCTAGTTTTCCCCTTAGGATTTTTGTAAGATACGACGAGGACGGCGTATGTTTTTAGCGTGGGGGAGAGCTAGCTAGCTAGCCTTAGCTTTTGAGTTTCAAAATTTTAGGTCCGGTTTAATCTTTGAGCAAGAGTCTTAGAGTTTAGTGAGTCTTTAGTTTTCGAGTGTGTTTTTAAATTTTTGCAAGTTTGAAAGCGTCTTAAATTAGTGTTGAGTCAAAGAAAATCAAATAAAAAGAGTCTTTATATATTTTTGTGTCTTGTGTGATGCTTATCTTTATTCACTTGTTTGTTTATCTTTGATTCTTGATATATGAACATAAGTGTGTGGTTTGAAAAATGTTTACCGTGGTGCTTAGTGGAATTGCTACTACTTAAAGTATCCATACCTCACTTCGATCTTGAGCTTCACAGGTTAGTTGTGCTATGTTCAATGCTAAAAGTTGGAGGATTTCAGTTCTGAAAATTATCTTAAAACCCTTGTAATAAAGGTTAGCAAAACCTCTTTTTCCAAGTTGAGAGTAAGAAAAAATCCTATACAAAGCCAATTTATTTTTTTGCTCCACCATAAGTGTGATTAGCACGATGAGTTGGGCTAGGATCCTTCTCTCTTGGGAGTTTTAATTTCGAGCAATGATCATGTTCTTGTACTTATCTTTTATTGCTAGCCTCGTCATTCATTCGGTCACGAGACTTTCACCTTGGAAGTCTCGTGCATCGCCGAATTCCACACCCAACCCAATATATCTCTTTTGTACATTGCATTCCTTGAACACAACCTACTTTCAAAAGTTTCGTCTCGTCTCTAGCATGGATTATTTAAAATTTCAGATTGTATGCATGCAAGAAAGAGAGAGTTGAGAGCTTTGAAAAGTTGTCTAGAGAGAGAAAAATAAAGAGAAAAGTATGAGTATGGAAAAGAAAGAAAGAAAGAAAGAAAAAAATGTGAATAAAAAACATATATGAGAATGAAAGAAAAAAATATATGAAAAAGAAAAAGAGAAAGATGAGGTAGCAATAAGGATATGAGAGGGATGGATCAAGTAAAAGAAAAGAGAAAAATAAAGTGTAAGGAAGGATGTCACGTTGTTGAGAGACGAAACTTTAACTCTTTTTCCAACCATGTGCAATCCGACAACGAGGACATCATCGGTGCCTTGTGGTCATAATTTTCTTTTTCCCTTGCACATGTCCACCATTCTAAATCTTCTCATCCTTGATATCCCAACATATGGTTAATTCTCATGATAATTGGCTTTGAAAGGTAGACAACCATTAGAGGAAGTTCTTAGTTTGACAATACTTGTGTTGATTGCGCTAGCCCTACCTATAGCTCCACTTTACATGTTATACGAGAGACTTATGGGAGGTGAGAGTTTTATAAAATTGGTTTAGGATAGCCACCTCATATGAGTGACTTGAAAGAGCTTGGAGAAAGGTTTTTTGTCTAATACTTGTTGCAGGATTTTTGTTTGAAAATCATAAAAACCCTCCGATGGAAGCAAAGAAGCAAGTATGGCTGAATTTGAAGACTTTGAGTGAAGAGTTTGAGTTGTGGGGTAAATCTTGACGTGGTAAAGATTCTAAACGCCCATGTTTATGTTTGATGATCACTACTTCGTGTTTATGTATTAAAGATGAAAGGATTGACTAACTTGTGAAGAAGGATAAGTGGTACATGATTACAACACCTTGGACAAAGTTCTTTTACGAGTACTTGCTCGAGGACGAGCAAGATCTAAGCGTGGGGGAGATGTTGACGGTGTATTTTGGTACACCTAGCATGTTCATTACACTTTGGTTTGGATTTGATTATGGAACTAACCCGCCACTAGGCACACTAATCATATAACAAGTTCATCTTTGTGCATGCATTTGGAAGTGTTGTGTTTATGTAGGAAAACATGGACATAAAGGACGGATTCGCAACAAGTTCAAAGGAGCATTTACGGAGTCTTGTTCGTGTTCATGAGCTTGATGAAATCACTTCCAAAGGTGGCAAGGACTGAAGTGCTACGAGGAACACCCCCGAGGATTGAAGCGTAAAAGACTGTACTTCATGCGAAGAGAACCTCCATCTTGGATGCGAGGATAACATCGTCAAAATCATGCAAGTGGAGGGGGCAAAGTACATAAATGCATAAGGACCCACAGAGCGAAAGGGGCGACCGAACCGGGCCGAGGTGGGCCCAGGCCGGTCGGCCCAGGCCGAGCCGGCCCATCCCACTCCGGTGGCCGGTTCGGTCCCGTTTTCCTTGCACCCGAAGGATCCTGAACCCTAAAAGCCTGGGCACCGCCATTCGACAGAGGAGAGAGTCATTCGCACCAGAAGGCCATCCACAAGCTAGAGAGAGAGGAGGAGGATCTCCGGAGGGAGATCAACCACCTCGAAGGAAGCACCCTCTCGTGGAGAAGAAGGAAGACACCGTCGGAAGGGAAACCATGATCAACAGTGCTATGTCCAGCACCTTGATGGGGTAATCTTCTTATTCGTCCATGGGTTGTAATCGATCTTGAGATGTAATCACACTTTATTGGATTATCTATCTATCATCTTGTGTTTAATATACTTTAATGCTTAAGGTTAGCTACCATGCCGTAAAGGGAGTAGAGCTCCAATGCTTCCTTGGATCCATTCAATACGCTGTGTCCATCAAAGGTCTAGTCATGAATACCTTCGCGTAGTGACAGTACGAGAGGAGGGAAAGGGCGAAACCGTGGTCACAACCCCCGATAGATTAGATTGGTTTTCATGTCTTTAAGCGATTGCATGCTCTAGTATCGTAGACCCATGGGCGAGTGTATTTTATCTTGATATCTTAATCATTCTCTCTAGTGTAGTTTAGTTGTTTTCTAGCATAATAATAGTTAGGGTTTTAGTAGCTAGTGTGTCGTTGTAGATCGAACGCTTGTAATCCCCTTGCTCCGCGGATTGACAAGAACCTTGGGAATCCCGTGGTGAAAAAGGTGTGGGGTCCGTACGCTTGCGGATCATAGAGGGATACGTCTTTTATCCGTCAACAATGCGCACGTGGTCTTGCTTGCCCAGCTCACGTGCGCGTTCGCTGTGCGCGGAGGCTTCCCCGGCGATGGAGGCTCGAAGCAGCCGCACCGTGCGGTACTCCTCCGCGAGCTTGGCTTCAAGCTCGCGCACTTGAGCCAGTTGCGCGTTGATGTCGGCTCCCCTCGGCGGTGAGGAGAGAGGAGCGCTTGGCCCCGCACCCTGGTGCGGTCCAGTTCCTGGGTCGGGGGGAACCTCTCCGTCTCCTGCTTCTGCCGCGTCCGCGGCGTTTGCCTGGTTGTTGACGAGTATGACGAAGCACTCCCGCGCGGGATCGTAGCTCCCAGCTCTGGAGTTGTCGGAGTAGCCGAACCAGTAGTCCGTGGCGTCGAGGAACCGCCGGAACATCACCGGGTCAGGCACGCCGGAGAAGTCTCACTCCGCGTACCCGTGTGAGGTGGAGGGTGGCAGCTCGCTGGTGGAGCCATGGGACGACTCGTCGGGGCGGCGGCCGTCTCGCTGGTGGTCGCGTCGCATTGTGAGGCGACGCGCGCAGTGCGTCGGTGCTCCGTCCGCGCCCGTCGTGAGTGCCGGCCGGCGTCGCCGACGGCGTCGAGGCGATGAAGGGTGCCGCGCATCCGCGGGAGCGGACGCCGGGCGTGAGTAGCGGGCGCGACGGAGGCCGGGTCGGGCCCGTTCTGCCGCCGCGTGCGGAGTTCATCGCGGTTGGTGATGCACATGAGGTAGTCGTTCCCCGTGGCCTGAAAATTTAGGCTCCCGAACCATATTTCGAACCCGGCTGGGAGGGGGTTCGAGCTGCCCATGGAATACCTCTGGCCGTGGTACTCGGTGCGAATCACCATCGAGAGGGCTGGTGACGAGCCAATCTTCAGCGCGACTCCCCTACCCGGTGCGCCAACTGTCGGTACGGAATGTAGTCCTGACACTAACTAGTAATGAGCGCTGAGATCTGCCTCTCGATGTGCCAGTGCTAGCAACTAATGACACTGAGTTTATCCTGGTTCCGGCCGGGGCCGTACGTCAAGCAGTGGTGTGCTCGAGGCATTGTATTGTGTTGCATCGTGGTGCTCGTAGAGGGGGGCTACAAGCGTGGAGGAAGAGGAGGCCTGGCCTCCAAGTCCCAGAGGTATTGATTGAGGCGAGTGCCAATATCGTGGAGAAGGCGGAGAGCGCGTGGATGATTGATGTCTGTCGTCCCATCTCCCCTGTGGCTGGGGGACTGCCCCTCCTTTTATAGGCCAAGGAGGGAGCAGTTTACATGCGCGCCGCACTATTTTCCTACGTGTGTGGAGGCGTGGCGAGCAGTGCCACGGAGCTGATGGCCGTCCTGACGAATCTCGCTCCAGTCGAGGCGTCGTGGTGCGTCCTGTGCTCGTGCGGGAGCGGTTTCGAGGGTGGCAGCTGTCGGGGACAGCCCTGGGGGTCCCCTTAAACAACAGGGGAAACCCCGCTTAAAACCTGCAAAAAGCCAAGGCTAAACACGTCTCGCTCAAACACACACAGGCATGGCCCACACCGCGGTGGCCACGACGGCCCACCAAGGCGGCCCACTCAAGATCCCCTCGAGCAGGCTCCGCCTCGCTCGAGGGCACACACCTCCCTCGGGTGGATTCCGTCCCAATTCGAAGGAGTGCGCTTACCTCGAGCAGGCTCCGCCTCGCTCGAGGGTCCGCGCCTCCCTCGAGCAGGCCCCGCCTCGCTCGAGGGCGCTCCGCACGCGCACGCCCATTCCCGCACGCGGGTACGGGCATTTAATGCTCTCACAAAGGCGGGGCGGCTCCATCATGCGCCTGGGACTCGCGCCCCGGTCCTTTCGCACCAACTCCCTAGGAGGGAACCCATCCCCGCCACTGTGGGGGACTGTGCGACATGGCCGGTGCCGGCCCCGTGACGCCGCGCCGGCTACTCCTGTACGGCTAACGCGCCGAGCCCTAGAACAGGGGCCGGCCGCACCCTCGATTTGCTTTCCCGTGACTTTGCAGGGCTAGGTCGAGACGTTAGGCCGGCGGGGCGCCATCCCTGCCACTGTTAACGGCATGGTGGCCGCCCCCGCGCGTACTACCCCACGCCGGGCACTGTGGCAACAGCTCCGGCGCTGCGGAGCATGTGGGAACGGGGCGCCGCCATGACCGCCACTGCATCCCATACGGATCGACATCAGCAACTCCCTCGAGCTCGCTTGGGGACATCACGACCATCCACCGCACCCCTACCCTCGAGGCCACCACTATTCGGGTACAAGATACGCCATGAAGGCCAGATCGCGGCAAGGACCGTCAAGGCGGCCGCCTACTCTATGGCGCGGCGCACCACACTTCCCCATGTAGCTGAATAGTGCGGCATACATGTAATTCGCTCTCTCCTTGGCCTATATAAGGAAGACGAACTCCCCCGTCGCAGGGGACAAGACACAAGACAGAGGACATAAGGCAGAGCAACAAAACACGACACACCGCACACTTGTTTTCTCATTCTCCCACAACATCTTCAGCCACTCCACCAGGGACTTGGAGGCCACGCTTCCTCTCCCGCCTTGCTTGTAGCCGCCCCACTACAGGCACCCCCGGTGCTGAGCAATACAGTGCCTCGAGCACATCACTGCTGGACGTACGGCCCTCGGCCGGAACCAGGATAAACCTTGTGTCTTTGACTGCATAGCATCGACCATTGATGGATAGACCTTGGCGCTCATTACTGGTTAGTGTCGGGACCACATTCCGCACCGACAGTTGGCGCCCACCGTGGGGCAAACGAGCGCCTAAGGTCAATCCAACGTTAACTCCCTCCATGGTGATCCGCACCGAGTACCGCGGTACGCGCTACTCCATGGGCAGCTCGGACCCCCTCCCCGCCGGGTTCGAAATCCGGTTCGGAGGCATGAATTTCCAGGCCACGGGGAATGGCTACCTGATGCGCCTCACCAACCGTGAGGAGCTCCGTGCGCGGCGCCAGGCTGGGTCCGTGCGCGGTCACCGCTGCGCGCGTCGCCACAACGCGGACACCTACGGGCACGGATGCCGCGGGTCCGTCAACGCCACGGCGTCGCCGTCGCTCCGGCCGGCGTTCACGACGGGCGCGGTCCGAGCGGCGGCAAGCCGAACGCGCCGCCTCCCAACGCGGCGCACCCGTCGCTGCGACGACCGCCACCCCGGCGGGGGAGCGCACGGTCTCCGGGTCACGCTTCCCCATCGGTCTGCGCGGCGCAGTGACAGCCTACAACGCCAACGTCAACACCACGATGCGCAGGGTTCCCCCTGGCCGTCACGTCTTCGTCGCCAGGGACCCTGGTACCTCCACGGGCGACGAGTCGTCCCTGGGCTCCCTTGACGCGTTGCCACCCGCCAACCTGCATGGGTACGCGGAATGGGACTTCTCCGGCGTGCCGGACCCAGTGATGTTCAGGCGTTTTCTTGACGCCACGGACTACTGGTTCGGCTGCTCCGACGATTCCGGCAGACCGGAGCTATGACCCCGCGCGGGAATGCTGCGTCGTCATCGCCAACGACCCAGCAAACGCCACCGGTGGGCGGGCGCCAGCGACGGGGAGGTTACGCCCGCCCCAGGGATCGCTCCGCGCCTGGCTGCGGGACCGAGCACCCCTGCTGGAGCCGACATCGACACACAGCTAGCCCAAGATCACGAACTCGAGGCCAAGCTGGCAGAGGAATACCGGACGGTGCGGCTGCTCCGTGCCTCCATGGCAGGCGATGCCTCCGCGCGTGGCGAGCGCGTGCGGGAGTTAGGCCTACGGGCCCGTGACCGCATCAACGCCGACTTCAACATCAACAACCCAGACACGCCTCGCGGGCAAGCCAGAAGCTTATCGCCGCCACGACGCTGCTGCAGGCTATGCCGGCCCCCTCGACGCCCGAAGCGCGAAACCTGCACCGTGAGGCGCAGGCGCTCATCGAGCAGGCGGCCGTTCAACAGGCCGAAAGCTCGGCGTCATGCATCCGCCAACAGGGTGACGCGCGGGCCGACGGGGCCGCGCCGGGGGGCGAACCATCAGTCCATGCAGGTGAAGCGGCGGAGCGACCGGCCAACCCGGGACACACACCGGCCAAAGAACAACTCCTCGACACGCGCAGGGCGCGGGACGGCGATGCCCGTAACGTCATCAACGCTCGGCGGACGAGCAAGGCGGATACGCGAGCGGCGGCAGGCTACCACCCTCGGCGGGGTGGACGCTATGACAGCGATGAAGACTGCTCTCCGACGCCGGAGCCCCGGGGGACCCATGTGTTCAGCCGGGAGATCCGCGCGGCGGCCTTCCCCCAGCGCTTCCGCCAGCCCACGACCATTGTCAAGTACAACGGGGAAACGGATCCCCGCGTGTGGCTCAACGATTACCGCCTAGCATGCCAGCTGGGCGGGGCCACCAGCGACGAGGTCATCATCCGCAACCTCCCCCTACACCTCGGCGATTCTGCCCGGACGTGGCTTGAGCATCTGCCAGCCAGCCAGATCCACAACTGGGATGATCTGGTCCGCACGTTCGTGGGCAATTTCCAGGATACGTACGTGCGCCCTAGGAATTCCTGGGACTTGCGCTCCTGCACCCAGAAGCCCGGCGAGTCGCTTCGAGACTTCATATGGCGCTTCTCCAAGCGTTGCACAGAGCTCCCAAGCGTGGCGCAATCTAAGATTGTGCACGCCTTCCTCGAGGGCACCACGTGCCGGGATCTCGTGCGGGAGCTGGGGCGCAGCCCGCCTGCGGACTCAAACGAGCTGTTCGACATCGCCACCAGCTTCGCCTCAGGAGAAGAGGCCGTGGGGGCGATCTTCGACGGCAAGAAGGGCAAGCGCCCGGACGACGCACCCGCGGAGGGCAGCAAGTCCAGGGAGCCCCACCGGAAGGACAAGCGGGGCAAGAAAGGGAAGAAGCCGCGCCGCGAGGCGCGCAAGCAGGGGCACGACGGCGATGACGCCGAGGCCCTTGCTGTTGACCCGGCTCGACGAGGCCCTCGACCGGCACCTCGAGGTCCGGGGGTGTTCGACGACATGCTGAAAAAGCCATGTCCGTACCACAAGACCCCAGTAAACCACACCCTCGAGCAATGCGACATGCTCAAGAAGTTCTACGGTCGCGCCGCCGCGAAGGACGCGGAGGCCAAGAAGGACGGAGGAGATGGCGACGCCGGCGGCTTCCCCGCTATGGAAAACGTGTTCCTCATCTTCGGGGGACCAACCGTCGACATGTCGAGCTGCCAGCGCAAGCGGGAGCGGCACGAGGTCCTCGCCGCGGAGAAGGCGCCTCCCTCCTTCCTTGACTGGTCGGAGGATGCCATCACCTTCAACCGTGAAGACCACCCGAACCGCATCCCCAACCCAGGCCAGTACCCGCTGGTGGTCGACCCGGTCATCGGGAACGCGCGGTTCTCAAAGGTCCTGATGGACGGAGGCAGTAGCCTCAACATCCTCTACGCGCACACGCAGCGCCTGTTGGGGATTGGGTTGGATCAGCTACGGCCTAGCACGACGCTGTTCCCTGGCGTCACGCCGGGCAAGCGCGTCCAGCCCCTCGGGCAAATTCACCTGCCGGTTTGGTTCGGCACCCCAAGCAATTTCCGCAAGGAAACGCTCACCTTCGAGGTGGTGGGGTTCCGGGGCGCCTATCACGCCATACTTGGGCGGCCTTGCTACGCCAAGTTTATGGCCGTCCCCAACTACACCTACCTCAAAATGAAGATGCCGGGACTGAACGACGTCATCACCGTGGGCTCGTCCATCGAACACGCGTTCGACTGCGACGTCGAGTGCGTAGAGCACGCGGAAGCGCTGGCGCTGGATGAAGCGCTGGTGACCACCTTGGAGAAGATGGTCAATGAGGACCTCGACTCCACCACCAAGCACACCGACAACTTCGAGGCCGCGGAGCAGACCAAGGAGGTGCCCCTCGACCCTGTTGCCCCCGAGGGCAAGGCGTTGAGGGTCAGCTCCACCCTCGACCCAAAATAGGAAGTGGTGCTCGTCGACTTCCTCCGCGCCAACGCCGACATCTTCGCGTGGAGCCCCTCGGATATGCCAGGCATCCCGAGGGAGGTCGCCGAGCACTCCCTTGACATCCTGCCTCATTCCCGCGCCGTGCAGCAGCGGCTCCGCCGCTTCGACGAGGAACGGCGGCGGGCGATCGGAGCAGAGCTGCGGAAGCTTCTTGAGGCCGGGTTCATCAAGGATGTGTTCCACCCTACGTGGCTAGCGAATCCTGTACTTGTAAAGAAAAAGAACGGGAAATGGCGGATGTGTATAGACTACACTAGTCTCAATAAAGCATGTCCCAATGTTCCCTTTCCTTTACCACGCATCGATCAAATTGTCGATTCAACAGCTGGGTGTGAACTGCTCTGCTTCCTTGATGCCTACTCCGGGTACCACCAAATAAAGATGAAGGAGTCCGACCAGCTCGCGACTTCATTCATCACGCCGTTCGGGATGTTTTGCTACGTCACGATGTCGTTTGGCCTCCGGAACGCGGGTGCAACGTATCAACGCTGCATGCAACACGTTTTCGGAGATCACATCGGGCGAACGGTTGAGGCGTACGTAGACAACATCGTCGTAAAGACCAGGAAGGCGGACGACCTGGTTGCCGACCTCAGCATCACGTTCGACTGCTTGCGGGCCAATGGGGTAAAATTAAACCCCGAAAAGTGTGTCTTTGGTGTGCCGCGGGGCATGCTCCTAGGATACATAGTCTCCCAGCGAGGCATCGAGGCCAACCCCGAGAAGGTTGTGGCCCTCGAGCGAATGGGTCCTATTCAGGACCTCAAAGGGGTGCAAAAGGTGCTGGGGTGCCTTGCCGCCTTGAGCCGCTTCATCTCGCGGCTCGGCGAGAAAGGCTTGCCCCTCTATCGCCTCCTCAAAAAGCACGAGCGTTTCTCCTGGACCGCCGAGGCCCAAAACACGCTCGACAAGCTGAAGGCATCCTTGACCCACGCCCCGGTCCTCACGCCGCCGCAGGACGGCGAACCTCTGCAGCTCTACGTGGCTGCGACCACCCAGGTGGTCAGCGCCGTAATTGTAGTAGAGCGCACGGAGGAAGGGCACGCCCTACCGGTCCAACGGCCGGTGTATTACATCAGCGAAGTCTTGTCTGACACCAAGACACGCTACCCCCAAGTCCAAAAGCTGCTGTACGCAGTGGTCCTCGCACGGCGCAAGCTTCGCCACTATTTCGAGGCCCACCCTGTCACGGTGGTCTCCTCCTTCCCGCTGGGAGAGATCACGCTGGCAGACTAACGGTCAAGTAGAGCGTGCCAATGGCATGATCCTACAAGGCCTTAAGCCCAGAATTTTCGACCAGCTGAATAAGTCTGGTCGGAAATGGCTCCAGGAGTTACCAGCGGTCGTGTGGAGCCTAAGGACCACCCCAAGCAGAGCCACCGGGTTCACCCCGTTTTTTCTAGTCCATGGCGCAGAGGCCGTCCTCCCCACGGACTTAGAGTATGGGTCACCCAGGGTGCGAGGCTACGACGAGGACGCCAACCAGCGAGCCCGCGAGGACTCACTGGACCAGCTGGATGAAGCGCGCCTCGTGGCCTTGATGCACTCCGCAAGATATCAACAGTCCCTTAGGCGCTACCAGGCACGGAAAATACGCCGACGGGACTTCAGCGAAGGGGATTTGGTCCTAAGGCTACGTCAAGATAACCGAGGACGCCACAAGCTGTCACCTCCGTGGGAGGGGCCCTACTTCGTGGTGAAAGTGCTCAAGCCCGGCACGTACAAGCTGGCCAACGTGGACGGCGAAGAACTCACCAACGCATGGAACATCCAATAGCTACGTCGCTTCTACCCCTAGCTAGGATGTCCAAGTCCTTTGTTGTAAATCACATGACCAACACCCCAGTTGGTGGCAAGCATGTAAATATAACCAATTCAATAAAAAGGGCAACTCGGCTTTCCCCCGAAACCCAAGTTACCCTCGGGGGCTACTACGGGGGGCATCCCCCCCAAAACGGTCCCATTTTTTCGCAAAAAGGAAACAACTCACGTGCGCTAAGCATGTTCCTACTTCAGCCTCGAGCAAAGTTCGAACAGGGCGCAGGCAGCCTAGCGGAAAGGACGCGCGAGTCAGAGATAGCCTACGCCTCCGCGAGGATACTGCCCTTCTCTCTTGCCTCCAACCCAGCAGGCCACCCGCGAAAATCGAAATTCCCTAACTAGAATTTACTCAGGAAGAAGGAGAAACAAAAAAGCGCAATAAAGAACATCATTGCACCTTCACAAATGTTTGAAGAAAAAGTGATATGTTTATTTACAAGGCCATATGGCCCGCACACTAATGCATAAACAAAAAAGGGCCTAGCGCCCGGCAATCTTCAGGCTGGCGGAGCATCGTCGTCGGCGGCATCAGGGAACAGGAACTCCTCAAAGGCCTCGACGAGCGCCCCGGCGGCGTCAGCAGCTAAGGCGTCCACCCGCTCCATCGCCACCTCGTCCTCGACGCCTTCAGGGACGATGTAATCCTCCGCCACCGCCTCGAAGTTGATCTCATAATGAGATCGCACCACCCCGAGGGCCTTCTGGATGCCAAGACGCAGCGCCCGGCGCATGCGCCCGGTGACGTGCCCGCCAAGGGCGCGCGGGCCGGCCGGGCGAGCTCCCCGCCGCGCGCCTCGCCCTCCTCCACGGCCTGGCTTGTCTCGAGGGCTGTGGAGGGCAACTCCTGCAACTCCCGCTCGGAGGAGTTGTAGGAGGTCTACAGCGCCTCGGCCCGCTCGGCCGCGTGCCCCAGCGCGGTGCGCAAGCCTGAAGTTGCCCAGCGAGAAGAGGATCGAAAAAAAGGGCGAACTCTCTAAGGGAAGATCAACAAAACAAGAGACGAACAGCGACTTACCCTCGACGTGCTTCTTCTCCACCTCGAGGGCGCGGCGCCCGGCCTCGACCGCCTGCTCAAGGCCGTTGAGGGTCTCGCTCTGCTCCTGGAGGGCCAGCTCCTGGCTCGTGCTCGTGATGCTGAGCACCACTAGCTCGCCTTCGAGCTTCGAGAACTCAGCGTTCCGCCCCTCCAGCGACTTCTGCGCCGCCTCGCGAGCGACGCGCTCCTGTTCGAGCGCCGACCGGGCGTCCGCAAGGGCGAGCTCTGCTCCCCGCCGGAGCCGCCCCTCGGCCCCCCGGCGGGCGGTACGCTCTGCGGGGAGCCGGTCCTCCGCGACGGCGAGCGTTGCGGCCTTGGCATCGAGGGCAGCCTTCAGATCGTCGGCCTCCTGGGCCTTCTCGCTCGAGTGCGCGCGCCCGCTCCTCAGCCTGGCTCTGCTGAGCCCGCGCCCCCCGGAGCAACGAATGGAGCTCCAGGTTGTCGTGGCGGACCGCGACCACCTCCGTCTCCCAGTCAGCCGCCAGGGTCCGCGCCCTCTCTAGGTCCGCCTGCGCCTGCCCCAGCGCCTCATCCCGATCGATGAGGGCCGTGCAAACCTGCTCGAGGGAGGAGGGGCGCGCCGGGTCCTGCCTTGTGCTCTCATGGAGCTGATCGCGCAGGGCCACGGCCCGGTATGACAGCCAACCGTCCGGAGTCCTCAGGGCATCGGCGAGCGCGTCGAAGGCATTGCACCGCTCCCGGAGCTGGCGGAGCTCGGTGTTCACCTGATCGAAGGCGCCGTACTTATCACGGGCGCGGTGCTCGAGCTCCTGTCACCAACAAACCAAGACCTGTGAGCGTCACGCTGCAAGAACCACGCGCAGAAACAAGAAAAGCAAAGAAAATAGGCAACGGCACCCCACCTGGAAGACGCGCCACGCGGGGCTGCCATGGATCCGCAGCGCCTCGTTCAACACCCGGTCGAGCGCGGCGCCGTGGTTGCGGAGCTCTCCCCATAGCTCCTGCTCCCCCTGGGCGTCGGCGAACGCGGGCGGATCGCCAACGAGCCCCTCTGCCGGGGGGGAGCGGCCGGCGCGGGAAGAAGAGGCATCGGCACCGCGACCTCGGCCTCCTGCCACCATGTGGCCCTCCCGCCGCCTCACGAGAGCCCCCTCCTGGGACTCGGGGGACACCGTGGGGAAACTGACCCACTGGTCCCACCCGGGTGGCGGGGAATCGTCGTCCGGAATCTCCACCACCGCCGCTCGGGAGCCGCCGACGGGTGCCGGCCCCTGCGTCGCCGCCGTCGACACCTCCGCCCGCGCCTCCACGACCACGGGCTCTCGCTACGGCGCCGCGGCCACCGCTTCCGCCGCGCCTCCGCGACCACGGGCGCCGGCTCGCCCTCCTCGGCCGGCGCCGCGGCCGCGCCTCCACCACGGCCGGCGCCGCGGCCGCGCCTCCACCACGACCGGCGTCGCCCGCCGCGCCTCCGCCACGACCGGCGCCCGCCGTTCCTCGACGGCCGCCGGCCGCGCGCGACGGGCTGATCCGCCGGGCCGTGGCTTCGGGGCATCGGCCGCACCTGCGCGAGCTCTCGCCCGCCGCGGCCGCCGTGCTCGCCCCCTCCCGTGGCGCCCTCGATGAGCGCCGCCGGGTGGGGACGGATGCGTCCGCCCTCAACACCTTGGCCGGTGCGAGGGGAGGCACGGTCGGCACCACCCTGCGCAAACACGAACAAACGGTCAGGTTCTTGGTTGTCAATCCCGCAAAAGGGCAAATCCCTCACCTCGAAGAAGAGAAGGTGCGCTTCCTCTTCCTCGAGGTCCCGGCGCGGCCGCCGCCGCGCGCCCGGCGCGGCCGCCGCCGCGCCTCCGCCGTCTCCACCGCACGCGCGGGCCCCGCCCCGCGCGCGGGCGCGCTTGTCGCGCGCACCTCCGTGGCGCGCGCCGGCGCCCCCGCGGCCCGCGCCGCTTCCCGTCGTTGATTGCCTGATGGCGTGCACCTCCGCACCCGCCCCAGGCGATGCTGCTCTTACCGCCGGAGCTGGCTCCGGCGACGGGGGTGCGAGCTCCCACCTATCGGGGAGGCCACCGCCCCCGGCTCTTCCTCCTCTTCCTCCTCCGAGGACGAGTACTCCTCGGTTCCTGGGAAAGAGAGCCCCTGCTGCTCACGCAGCCAGTACTCTTCGTTCCTCCGTTCGCGACGCTCGTGGTGTCTCTTCGCGCGCTCCTTCTTGCGCGTCGCCCGCTCCCGCTCCCGTTGCTGCGATGCTCGACCAAGCGCGCGAGAGTCGGGAGTGGGCGGAACAGACTTCGCGGCGCTCAGGCTCACCATCTGCAAGCAAAACACCGAAGCGCGTCAGCGACCTGAAGTATCAGCAAGGACAAGAACGGAATCAAGAATTCTACTCACCAGCGGGCCGGTGGGGAGCATCTCGAGATCCCACAAGGGCCGGTCGCTGCGCAGGGACCGGGTGTCGACAGCGCTCCGCGCCTGTGTGGCCGCGTACTCCCGCAGGAGGGGGCTCGGAAGCATCCGTGACATCGCCAGCGCGACGGGGTTCGCCGTCTCCGTCATCTCGAAGATGCAGAGTGGCCTCTCCATCAGGGGGACGACCCGCCGGTGGTGGAGGAAGGCGAGGACGGTCGCCGCGGTCAGCCCGCGCGCCGCCAGGTTCCTCAGCGCGGCCAGGAGCGAGTACAGCCACCTCCGATGCGAGGCCGGAGACACGCCGTGGCTCCAGGAGTCAGGCCTCTCCCGGAGCACCAGGCCGGTGTAAGGGGGGAGACCGGGTTCGGCATTGCGAAGGTAGAACCACCCCCGCTCCCAGCCGGCGTTGTTGGTCGTCATGGTACAAGGGATGTAGTCGTCCTTGTACTGCGCCCGCAAAGCGAGCGACATGCCGCCGGCGCGCACTGCGCGGCGGGTCCTCTGCTCCAACGTCAGCTGCGTGTACAGCTCCGCGCGGAAGAGGTGAATCCAGAGATCCCAATTCACCGGGATCCCTAGATACCCCTCGCAAACGCCCACGAACGTGGACGCCTGCGAGATTGCGTTCGGCTCGAAGTTGTGCAGCTCCACGCCGTAGTGGTGGCAGAGCGCCCGCATGAAGCGACTCGCCGGCGGAGCGGAGCCGCGCTCGTGGAACCGGGTGAAGCTCACCACGTAGCCGCTCGGCGGGTTGGGCACGTGGTCCCCAGCCGGCGGCACGATCCACTCAGCCGGCCGGCCCTCCACATTCGCCGCCAGCTGACCGGCGGCCACCAGTTCACCCAGGGCCAGCCGCGTCACTGTAGAGCGCTCCCACGTGTACGGATCGACGATGACGAGAGGCGGTAGAGGCGCCATGAGGAAAGGCAAGGGGGCCGGGAACGAAGAGCAGCGATGAGGAGGAGAACTCCAAAGACGAAAGGGCGCTGTGGCGAGAACAAGACGGGGGCAGGAGCGCAGGGGGCAAGAATGGCGATCGCTAAGGTAAAAACCGCCGTTTTCCCCTCTCCTCAGGTTTATAAGCCGCGGGCGTGCTCTCCAGAGCGCACGTCCCGTGCGCATTAACTGCAGGGGGAATCCGTTCTCACTGACGGGCGGGCCCCACCACGACTGCGGCGGCCACGCTGTCAGGCATAGACCCCGGGTACTCATGCAAGGAAGGAAGAATAGTAGAAGACGGACTCCTAGTAGAATTCCCCTGTACTCCTACTAGGACTCGCTCTGTGTACTCCTACTAGGACTCCTGCCTTGTAACCGACTAGGAACCTGTTGATGGTGAAAATCCGTCAACCTAGCCATGAGTTTACCTTCGGTGTTGGCATGAGTTTTATACCTTATCCATTGGTACTAACCCCCGTGGTATAACAAGTTCACGTGTGCATGTCGGTTTTGGAGTTTAATGTTTATGCAGGGTTTTAGTGTTGAATGCAAGACTTTCGGGATAAGTTCATCAAGCACCTCATGACAAGACCTTGAAGCCCCGTACAAGTCATGCAACAAAGCAAAATTAACTCCAAGAGGCCAGGGACTTGATCCGAGAAGACGACAGACTCCGAGGACCTGACCAGAAAAGTGCTGAATCTTGCAAGAAAAGGAGTTGAGTCCAATTCGGAGAGAAACTGACGACATGGACCTACATGCAGAAGGGGGAAACATCCAGGAAGCAAGGGAAACGACGCGGAGCAAAGGAACCCTCGGGCTGGGCCTAGATGGGCCCAGGCCGGCCGGCCCAGTCCGGTCGGCCCAGGCCCATCCAGGGCCCATTTGCCCCCTCCTTTGCCCTAGCCGCCAATCGGGCTATTTATAGCCCCCCCGACCGAGAGCCACGCAGAGAAGAATTCGTCATCGGCCGCCGAGGAGCGAGAGAAGAGAGGGACACCATCTCGGAGAGGAGAGGGTCGAGCTAGTTGACTAGGGTTTCCCTAGCCGACGTGGGAACCTTGCACGGAAGACCACGTCGGAGTTCCCGGAGATAGAAGCAAGATCAAGGAAGGATCCCGGTGGTGATCTTGTGTATGTATCATTGTTATAGTTGAATTATCAAGTTGAATCTTTTCCTAGCGATCAAGTGTTTCCTCGAAGATTTCGTTTTTCGATCGGCTTTGCTTATTTCAATTCTATTCTCGAGATAGATTACATAGGCTGTTCTTGTAGCCGCGGTGGCTAGAGGTACACGCCGGATCTTCCGAAAGAATCTCGACTTGTCTTTTGACTCGCCCTAAGCTACCCGCATGAATAGGGATACGTTGTGACAGAACGGGGGTTCCGAAAGGCGGATGTTTTCGGATTTGGACGGGAAACCACGATTTAAAGAGGCTTCTATTAAGATTCAATTTGCTACTTCTTCTCTTGCTTGGAACTTCAACAAAAGGCTTACCCCGATCCCTCTAGATCGGTTTATCTACCCAATCTTACTTTGTTTTCTCCGGTCTTTAGTAGATTAGATTCGTTTTGTGTCTTTTACTTAGATGCACTAGGGTTTCTTTTATCGAAGATTGAAGTTACTTGGCTTTAATAGATTAAGTTTTGCGTCACACATTTGTTCCACGGATTCGATACCTTGGGTTCACCACTCGAGGGAAGAAGGGTCCCTTGACTACGACGGGAGACTTGTACGCTTGCAAGTCACAAACGAACTTTGATACAATTATTAACCGTCAACAAGCCCCTTTTTCCGGCGCCGTTCTTTGGGGAACAAGTGATCAAGATTTGATTTTTTATTGCCTTTTTGTAATTTTCAGTTTTCTTTTTGTTTTTATTTTTGCATCTACTAAATTTTGATCATCCTCAAAATACATCTAATCTAGTTTGTCTAACCCTAGTTTTTATAGATTTGTTTTAACTTTCTAGTTTTTTGCATACTTTGTTTATTGCTAACCCTAACAGGAGATGGACGGCTACCTCTCCAACAAACCCAATAATTTTGTGGATGATCCAGAAAAAACTTTACAGGCTAAGGAGACGTGAAGCACATCAAGCTAAAAAGCTGGATTTTGTAGATTCGGAGTCGGAAGACAAAGGATCGCAGGAATCTCCGAAGAATTCACCACCTCGAAGTCCTCGGGAGAATCGACTTCCACCGATGGGTGACCAACCACCGCAAGAACACAAGATTGGGGAGCTATGCACCCCAGACATCATCGACCTACCAATCTTGAACCTTGAGGAGATCGGAAGACCGTTCGAGATCAAGACCTCAACAATCCGCATGGTGCAACATTCACCCTTCACCGGTAAAGAGGATCCGAACCTTCACCTCCAAGCATTCATTCAACTATGTCAGACTTTCAACATGGATGGGGTGACTCAAGACCAAATGAGGGCAAGGCTTTTTCCGTTTTCACTACTCGGGAAGGCTTTGCAATGGTTCCACTCTCAACCGGCGGAGACGGTGCAAAATTGGAACACGTTGATGAAGGCTTTCATGAAGGAATACTACTCACCGGGTAAAACTCAAAGCTTGCGTAATAAGATTGCCACCTTTGTTTAATATCCTACGTAAACTATCTCGAAGGCATTTGAGCGCTTCAACGAGTACACCCGGGCGGTTCCACATCACAAGTTCCCGAAGGAAGACCTCGTGCAAAAGTTCTATCAAGGACTCACCATGGCGTCAAGGACGATCATCGATGCATCGGCGGGAGGATCTATCATCGAGCTTACACCGACGGAAGCTTTCACGCTATTCAAGAAGGTCGCGGATAATGACACGTGGGCGTCATCCGGGCGCCTACATCCGGTTCAACCCACGGGGAACGTCAAAGGAGTCTTGCAAGTGGAGAAGGAGAACATACTTGAAGGCAAGATCGACTCGATCATGAGGAGGTTGGAGAAGATGGAGATGGAAAAGAAAGAGGCTCAAGACTTGAAGGCCGCCGAAGCAAGGTCCACATGTGAAGAATGTGGAGAGTATGGCCATGTCCGCAAAGATTGTCCGGAGGAAGCCAAAGTGCTCGACTACATGAGGAAGGGAGAATTGCCGAACTTCCGCTACAGGAAAGGTAGGCCTCAATTTAATGCAAGCTCATCTATTCCTAATGCGGTTCCGCTTCGTATACAATTGAAGGAGTTCATGGATGAGCAAGCTAAGATCAACAAGGACACCGTCACCAAGTTCAAGACCATAGACAGGGTGTTGGAGAACATCGATAGCAAAGTGACAGAGGTCGGAAGTTCCAATCATCAAGTGCTCAACATGATGAAGATGCTCAAGACGCAAGTTGGACAACTTGCGGGGCGCCTCACTAATGATGAAGGGAAGCTTCCGGGACAACCCAAATGTCCCGAATCGGCGAAGGCCATTCAAACACGTTCGGGGAAGGAGACCGAAGATCCGGAACGTTCCGCGGGAGCAAGGAAGCTTAAACCATCCACCGAGGTGGAAGGAATTGCTAAAGAGAAGGTTACGGGGATCGTCACCGAGGAACCCGAATTTGAGATGCCGGAGGAAGACACGAGGATACCGCAACTCAAGCCACGCTACTTCCGAGGTAAACTTGACAACCACTTTGAGAAGTTTGTGGAAGTTGTGCGTAGACTTAGCATCAACATGCCATTACTAGATGCCCTACAAGTACCTATATATTCTCGTTACTTTAAAGATATACTTGCAAATAAATACGACATAGCAACACTCGGGTAGATCATGTCAAGATGTCCGAGGAGTGTAGTGCCGCTATTGCTAATGGGCTAGAGAAGCAAAAAGACCCCGGTTGCCCTACAATTCCATGTTCGGTTGGTTCTTTCAACTTCGAGAATGCGTTATGCGACCTTGGAGCTAGTGTGAGTGTCATGCCGAGGGATGTGTTCGAGAAGCTACGCCTACCAATGGAGCCTACGGGAATATGTTTGGAGTTGGGTGACAACTCCATTCGCTATCCCTTGGGCATTGCCGAAGATGTACCCGTGAAGATTGGACACCACTTCATCCCCGTCGACTTCGTTGTGCTCGAGATGGGAGAGAGGGAGAAGCCGCCGCTCATCCTAGGGAGGCCGTTCCTCAAGACCGTGGGAGCTACTATAGATGTTGGCAAGGGGGAGATCATGTTCGATATCAACGGAGAAAGGAGTTCCTTCAAGTTCCGTCCAAGAATTGAGGCATGCAACATGATTGGAGTGAAGGGAGAACCAAAACAAACGGAGGGGCTAAAAAAGAAGAAGGAGCCGAAAAAATGAACGTAAAGAAAATCAAAGAAGGTGTTGCATCCGTCAAGACAAGGGAAGAGAAGCCGCCTGTGAAGACCAAAAAAATGACTAAGCCGACTAAGCCGGAAGACAAGCCCGTGCCCAAGATGGCGCGGAAGTGGGTACCCAAGATTGCAACGCCCGCAAAGAGCGTTGATCCGGAGTAATCAAGTGAAGAAGTCTAGCTATAGACTATAAACGAAGCGCTAGGCGGGAGGCAACCCGTTTCGTCGAGTCAAGAATAAGCTACGGGAGGACAACCCGATTCCAGGTTTTTCGAGTATTTTTAATAATTTAGTTTTTGAGTTCTATTACACAAAGACATTAGACTTAGAAGTGGTTGAACAATATTAGAGACATAATTCTTGATTGAATGTTTGCTTTATCATAAACCCTTTGCATGAACCCTCCTATGTGCTTGTTTGTTCTTTTCTTTTTGAGAAACCTCAACCAAATAATTTCAGAACCTAACTCAACCTTTCACCCTCATTATGGTGCTGAGGTTGACTTATTTTTCATGCTAAAACCACACGAGTAGAGCCACGATTTATATTTATGTTAATAAAATTCAGCACGTGGTAGGACTCGCGTGAACCTAAAAATCAAAACTTTTGGTTGGTTTTAAAAATCTATATCCTTGGTTTCTCTAGGATTAGAATTTTTCTAAGCCTATTCTAATTTTGTTTTATTCAAAATCTTTCTTATTTAGCCAAAATTAGAACCTAAACCTATGCCCCCATGATCAAGCGGGAAAAGTCCGCTCTCAACCCCGATGAAGGCAAACTATACCGGTGAGACCGAAATCGACGTAGTCGAAAAACATTTTCGACTTACATTTGTTTTTAATGGTTTAAAAACTTCTTTAAAATTGTGTTTGAGCTCTTGCATGGCTCTGAAAAAATATTTTAAATTTCGAATTAGAGGAGTGCTTAACCTTAAACACACCTAAATGGAGGCAATCTAGTTTGAACTAATCATGCATGCACCATTGGATTCCCTTTTATCAACTTTCACCAATTCCACATGCAAAGGACAAGCATGGTGGGCAGCAAGCATCAACTTTGCAGGAATTTCATGGTGGCATGTGAAGCAAGTGGAGCTAGGGAGCATGGACATGACCCAAAGCATGGAGCATCAAGTGGAAGGACCAATAATGCAAGAAAAGGAGTGGACGAGAGTGTTTGGGCGGTGCAACTCGTGGAGCACGCGGGTAGGAAAGTTGCAGAGGCGAAATGATCATGCTGGAAGAAAGACAAGGCGGGGAGGAGCCAGGAGGACCCCAGGCCGGCCGGCCTCACCTACTTAAGGAGCCCCCCGACTCCTGTTTTCTGCAGGCAAGCTTCCCTCTCCTTCCTTTGTTTGTGTGTTCAAGTTTGTGTGCTCAAAACCTCCGTAGACATAGCCAACCTTCCCAAGCTTGATAGCTCAAGAAAAAAAATCCACATCCTTAATCCACTCAAAGTCCACATCCGTAGCAAAGAGTTTAAGTGCCTAGTTACCGGTTGCAACCCGGAGTTTTAATTGAAGAAAAGAGTGCAGCAACCATGTGGAAGAAAACCACAAGTCTCTTCTCCAAGAAGAAGAGTTCGTCGTCATCCAAGCCGTCATCAACCACGTCTTCGAGGAGGCACTCGGTTTCCGAGTCTCCCGGAGCATGGAGACGGATACGGCACCACCGAGGAGGAACGATGCTCTCCTCCTTGGTGGTATGAGGGCTGCAAGAAGCACGTCCATGAGGTTTACCGAACCTCGTGGGCGCACGGAGGAGCAGCCCGCGCCACCACGACGATCGACCCGTTCAACCGCGCCACCTCCTTACACCCCCGACATACTCTTCGTACGGCTTCATCATCTTGTCGGCGGAGGAGGAGGAGAGGCTCTCTAATCTTGAGAAGAGGCTTGTGCCCAACGTCGAGTTCGACGACCAAGCACTCTACACCTTGGGTTTTGGCACCGACATATACTATATGTGGGGCACCTTGGATGGGTGCAGTTCTCCAACGGAGTATCGGTGGACACCCACTTGGGGTTCGCCTTGGAAATTTTGATGACTATTGCACCCATCCTTGATGATGATGGGGTGCAAAGCTTGTCATTCCGATTGGAGGGAGTCCAACAAGTGGTTCCCTACGAGCACGTTAGGGAGCTACTTGGATTCCACAAGGGAGCTCCGGAGAAAGTTGACGTGCCACCCGGCATGTTAGCAGGATTTTGGAATATGATCTCCGGAGAAGCCCATCAACAACGCAATTGCATCCGCAACCCCATTATCCGGATATTTCACTCTTGGATGTGCAAGAGGGTATTGGGGAGGATGAAGGAGACAAAGGTGACCGACACGGAGTTGAATTGGCTATACTCGGCTTTAATTGCCAGGCAGCCAATAGACCCCTCTTACCTTATGATCAACCGTTGGTGTTGTGAAGCAACATCGGGGGCGGGTAATATTGGTTCGGGGTGCTAGCTCTCCATGTTGGCCTTCTCCTTGCGGCCGGGGATCGCAAGAAACCCCGACCACCTTTTGCGTGGTACCTCTCTCGGCATTGAGTATTTGCGGCAAGGCAAATACATTAGTGGAGATGAGAGAGGAGGTTATCGGTTGGCCATAGTGAACCTACCCCTTCCCAATGAGAGGTTTAGGCTTTTCAACGAAGGAAGAGAAGATTGGTTGGAAGAGGGACTACTTGTCCCTGCAAGGAAAAACAAAAGAGGAAGAATCGTAGAGGAGGGAACATCCTCCGCACAAGCGAGTGGAGCACAACCCAATGTGCAACCATTCGGGGGGATCCCTCCTCCGCCAAGTTATTATGGAGGGCCACAAGAGCAAGCATGCGGGGGTGGTGCACCGGTACCCCCACCAAATTATGTTGTGCCCAACGCTGACTTCGCGGAGTCCTACGCTCATCATCCCCAACCACAACAAAGCATGGCCATAATTGGAGGGTATGCTGCAAGAATCGCCCAAAACATCGTAGCCATCCAAGCTAATGCAACTCAACTTGGTGAAGGAAATGCAAATATTGCCTTTGAGCTTGGACGCCTTCACCTTGTGGAGCCAAATCAATTCGTCGGAGGAAATGTCCAATCATATTATGAGCAAGGGTATTATTATCAAGATCATCAACATCAACCACCGGCGGAGGACTAGAAGATTTAGGAACTTTAGTTTTCTTTTCTTTTTCTCTGTAATTTTCAGCTTTTGCTTATGTGTGTTTGCGTAGTATTTTCTGTTTTTATTTAAATTTCAGCAAGCATGTTTGTTTATTTCAGTTTGTATTTCAACTTGATGTCATCATTAATAAAGACACCACCTTGATTATATCATTGAAAAAGTTACAAAATTCGTGCCATGATGATATATGATTATAATTGCAGCTTTATTTATCTTTGTAATTGATCTATGCATGTTTAAGTTAGTGCTCTCTTAAAAATACAAATCTGAATTTATTTAAATGCTAGCTTAATTTTCAGCGGAGGTTATGATTAAAATAAAGACCCATAGTGTTTTATGTGCTCTCAAGTTATGAATAGATTAAAGATGTCTTTTATGCTCAAAAATATTGCTAACCTTGTCATAAATATCGCTTGTGTGTTGCTCAACCTATCCAAAGCCTTATATATATTTGAGTGCATAAACCTTAGTGTACAAGATTTATTTTTGAGTGAGTTATTGCAGACCATGATTTCTCTGGCCCGAGACTAAGAAGCTGGTCATTCCATTTTTGCGTATCTATCTTTTTGCTAGCCTTTTATCCGTGCATTGTGTATCCCCGCATCGGAGATCTCACAAACTTCGCAGGATATCCACCCTTAAACCAAATATCATCCTTTGTGATTACCTCCTTGACGACAACCTATTGTTGAGAATGGATCATCAATTCAAGGAAGATTGCAAGACGGTGCCAACATTGAAGATTTCAAGTATCTCTCCAAGGAAAAATACCCCGGTACCTACCTTATTTTTCGCCTCTTTGCTCGAGACGAGCAACGTCTAAGCATGGGGGAGGAGGTAGGTACGGTGCAGTTTTAGAGTTAAAAGGGGAATATTTTAAAAAACAATGATGAAAGAAAAAATTCGGCGACGATCGTGACTTTCAAAGAAAGAAAAAAAATATATATATAATGAAAGAAAGAAAGAAAGAAAGAAAGAAAGAAAGAAAGAAAGAAAGAAAAGAATGGGAAATATGAGAAAGAGAAAAAAATATATGCGTAAAGTAAACTCCCCGGTTCTCTAAGAGTGCATTCAAGGCTTCAAGTTAAAAAGATCCATTCTCATTTTCCAACCATGTGCAATCCGATAACGAGGACTTTCTTTGTGCCTCGGGATCATTCTTTGCCATTTGCACATGTCCACTCATCTAAAAGTGTGTGTATTTTTCTCTTTCCCCTCCTTGATTTAACATTATTTTCCAATGACCTTTTTGACGAGTCTCGGTAAGACCATGAGAAGCTTGTCTTGTTTTGACAACACCTCATTTATAAAATCTTGTTAGGACTAAACTTTCCCAAAGCTCCATATAAAGCCTACCACATATATATGAGAGGGAAAGGAGTAGAATATATAGGCTCGAGAGACAAATGAGATGAGAGTTCATGAGCAATATACAAGATGATTTAAATTTGTGAACTTGGTTTAGCTTTTCTTTATCTCGTTCTTTATTTCAAAAATTCTGAGATCTATTTAAACTTAGTGAGCATGTTAATACTTGTGGGATAAGCTTAATAAGAATCTACCGTCCGTAGAGATGAAGGCTAGTACATTATGGAACTTTAACGGATTAAAATTTTGAGAGCATTATGTTTTCTCATGTATGATCAAGTGCAAGGTTTAAACATTGTTTGGCAATGATGATATCCATCGAAGGCTTACTCGAGGACGAGCAAGGTTTAAGCATGGGGGAGATGTTGACGGTGAAAATCTGTCAACCTAGCCATGAGTTTACCTTCGGTGTTGGCATGAGTTTTATACGTTATCCATTGGTACTAACCCCCGTGGTATAACAAGTTCACGTGTGCATGTCGGTTTTGGAGTTTAATGTTTATGTAGGGTTTTAGTGTTGAATGCAAGACTTTCGGGATAAGTTCATCAAGCACCTCATGACAAGACCTTGAAGCCCCGTACAAGTCATGCAACAAAGCAAAATTAACTCCAAGAGGCCAGGGACTTGATCCGAGAAGACGACAGACTCCGAGGACCTGACCAGAAAAGTGATGAATCTTGCAAGACAAGGAGTTGAGTCCAATTCGGAGAGAAACTGACGACATGGACCTACATGCAGAAGGGGGAAACATCCAGGAAGCAAGGGAACCGACGCGGAGCAAAGGAGCCCTCGGGGCCGGGCCTAGATGGGCCCGGAGCCGGCCCGGCCGCCGGTTCGGTCGGCCCCGGGACCATCCGGGGCCCATTTGCCCCCTCCTTTGCCCTAGCCGCCAATCGGGCTATTTATAGCCCCACGACCGAGAGCCACACGAGAGAAGAATTCGTCATCGGCCGCCGAGGAGCGAGAGAAGAGAGGGACACCATCTCGGAGAGGAGAGGGTCGAGCTAGTTGACTAGGGTTTCCCTAGCCGACGTGGGAACCTTGCACGGAAGACCACGTCGGAGTTCCCGGAGCTAGAAGCAAGATCAAGGAAGGATCCCGGTGGTGATCTTGTGTATGTATCATTGTTATAGTTGAATTATCAAGTTGAATCTTTTCCTAGCGATCAAGTATTTCCTCGAAGATTTCGTTTTTCGATAGGCTTTGCTTATTCCAATTCTATTCTCGAGATAGATTACATAGGGTGTTCTTGTAGCCGCGGTGGCTAGAGGTACACGTCGGATCTTCCGAAAGAATCTCGACTTGTCTTTTGACTCGCCCTAAGCTACCCGCATGAATAGGGATACGTTGTGACAGAACGGGGGTTCCGAAAGGTGGATGTTTTCGGATTTGGACGGGAAACCACGATTTAAAGAGGCTTCTATTAAGATTCGATTTGCTACTTCTTCTCTTGCTTGGAACTTCAACAAAAGGCTTACCCCGATCCCTCTAGATCGGTTTATCTACCCAATCTTACTTTGTTTTCTCCGGTCTTTAGTAGATTAGATTCGTTTTGTGTCTTTTACTTAGATGCACTAGGGTTTCTTTTATCGAAGATTGAAGTTACTTGGCTTTAATAGATTAAGTTTTGTGTCACACATTTGTTCCACGGATTCGATACCTTGGGTTCACCACTCGAGGGAAGAAGGGTCCCTTGACTACGACGGGAGACTTGTACGCTTGCAAGTCACAAACGAACTTTGATACAATTATTAACCGTCAACAGAACCCGCCCTCTGGACTATATAAAGGAGGGCCGGGTACCTAGCCGCACACCCACAATCCCTCCGGGGACAACCAACACCAAGCGCAGGGCGCCATACTTGATCCCCCAAACAGAACGTAGGGTAGCTACTCCGGCTCCTCGAACCTGTATAAATCTTGTGTCCCGTGTCCATGCGCACACCTTTGAGTTCTCAGTCTCCCGATCACGATCCCCACCACACAATCTACTACCGCGGGTACCCCCTCGGTAGGTTTGCCGGTCTAAAACACCGACAGCTGGCGCACCAGGTAGGGGTGATCATCGCCACCGGACGAATTCGAAGGACCTTAATCATCAAGATCAATCTGCTCGACGACGGCGCGACGTCACATGGACAACTATTCGACGACCAGCAACTCGCAGGCTCGGCGAAACTCTACACGGAATCGATTTCGTGTCACCCGATCAAGTTTGCATCCCAAGCGGAGACCAACCTGTCATAGTTAGCATCACGATCGAGACGACGACTTCGAGTCAAAATCCGGTCAAGAGTCGATCTTTGTATTCAAGTCCGAGACGGAGAAGTACTCGATCTCGTCGAGTTCTCGTATCAACATCGCTGCCGAGACATCTCCATCAACCCCAAGTGCACCACGTGCCAAGCAGAACAGATTGATTTTGCGCATGCTTCCCTCCACGAGATGAGCAGTCAATTCAAGGCTTCAAGCCATCCATGCTGCACATGGCACGCGCTGACCATGACAGGGCGGCAGCACCCCTTGCTTCGGAAGCTCCAAGATCTTTGGCTTGGTGCACACACAAGACAGTACGTGAGTACGTAGTACTCGGGTACAACTGCCCTCGGCCACCTCAACCTCGTCGTGCGCCGCGATTTCTCGTCTCCGGCCGCACGTGCTCTACGTCAACTACGTCGTGCGCCGCGACTACTCGTCTCCCGGCCACAGCGGCTCTACATCAACCTCGCCGTGCGCCGCAACTACTCGTCTCCGGCCGCACGCGCTCTACGTCGACCTCACCGTGCGCCGCGACTACTCGTCTCCGGCCGCACGCACTCTACGTCGACCTCGCCGTGCGCCGCGACTACTTGTCTCCGGCTGCACGCGCTCTACATCGACCTCGCCGTGCACCGCGAGTACTCGTCTCCACTCTCCCGGCTGCAGCGATCTACCTCGATTACGCCGCGCGTCCGGGTGTCTCGGCACGTCGCGCGGCTCGTCACGCGGCTCGTCGTGCCGCTTGTCGTCGACTACTCCGCCTCACGCTGGCTCGTCGTCGACTACTCCGCCTCGCGTTGGCTCGTCGTCGACTACTTCGTCTCCGCCGCGCGTCGGGGTGCCTCGGCACGTCGCGCGGCTCTTCACGCGGCTTGTCGCGCCGCTCGTCGTCGACTACTCGTCGTCGACTACTTCGTCTTTGTCGCGCATCCGGGTGCCTCGGCACATCGCGCGGCTCGTCACGCGGCTTGTCGCGCCGCTCGTCGTCGACCACTTGTCGTCGACTACTCCGCCTCGCGCTGGCTCGTCGTCGACTACTCCGCCTCGCGTTGGCTCGTCGTCGACTACTTCGTCTCCGCCGCGCGTCGGGGTGCCTCGGCACGTCGCGCGGCTCGTCACGCGGCTTGTCGTGCCGCTCGTCGTCGACTACTTCGTCTCCACCGCGCGTCCCGGGTGCCTCGGCACGTCGCGCGGCTCGTCACGCGGCTCCTCGCGCCGCTTGTCGTCGACTACTCTGCCTCGCGCGAGGCTCGTCGTTGACTACTTCGTCTTCCCGCGCGTCCCGGGTGCCTCGGCACGTCGCGCGGCTCGTCACGCGGCTCGTCGCGCCACTCGTCGTCGACTACTTCGCCTACGCCGCGCGTCGGGGTGCCTAGGCACGTCGCGCGGCTCGTCACGCGGCTCGTCGCGCCGCTCGTCGTCGACTACTCCGCCTCACCCAGGCTCATCGTCGACTACTCCGTGCGCCGCGACTTCGTCTTGCGGACACGCTAGCTCTACTTCAGCCACGCCGTGGGGTGCGACTACTTGTCTCGCGGCAACACTGGCTCTACTTTGAGTACGCCGCGCGCCGCCACGACGTCATCTTCCCCGGTCGCATCGCGTCGACCATTCATCTCGACTAGTTTTCCAAACTAGTCGAGAACGGCAGTCACGCCCCCAACAACTAGTCGGAATCAACTCTGACTAGTCGACTTCAACAACAACCGTCGCGGCTCCATCGCCGGTCGCCACGGCTTCATCTACAAGTCTGCCCAGGCAGCAACAGCTAAGTCATTTATCTAAATGATTACTATTTTCTTGGCTTGTTCTCCTCATCATGTAGGACTACTTGCCGACTACTCATTTGTGTATGCTTCTCGGCGGGTTTTCACGGGAGCTACACTCTGCTGACTACTATTGGGGTATATCAATCAAGTCACCACGAGCCTACTTCATCAACTCGGGGGCTATCCCAAGGAGGCAGCTTCTAAAGTTCGCTACACGCGGCAATCTAAAGTCGACTTCTAAAGTCGCATTCTAAAGTCTGCTCCGTGCGGCAACTTAAAGTCGACTCCGGTCGCATCTTCGCCTGCTTCGATGGCATACTACGTGTGTAAGCTTCGATGGAACCTAGCTGTAAGCGGCCCTCGAGTCCTGGCAACGATGGAACCTAGCTGCACGTGGTCTTCACGATCTGTACCATGGGTCCAAGTACCCTAAGTACTCACGCTTTGTACCTTGGGTCTGAAATCCATGGCCCAGGTACACAAGTCGACTTCGGTCGCACCTTCAAGCCCGCTCTGGCGGCAATCGTACCTTGGGTCTGAAATCCATGGCTCAGGTACTTAAGCCCACTCCGGTGGCACAAGCCCGCTCTGGCGGCAACTGTACCTTGGGTCTGAAATCCATGGCTCAGGTACTTAAGCCCACTCCGGTGGCACAAGTCGACGCTAACGGTCGCATCCAAGCCCACTCCGGTGGCACAAGCCCGCTCCGGCGGCAATCGTACCTTGGGTCTGAAATCCATGGCTCAGGTACTTAAGCCCACTCCGGTGGCACAAGCCGACTCCGGTCGCAATCTTAAGCCCGCTCCGGCGGCAAAACTACTCGTTTTCCCTCATTTTTCATTCGCTTTGGCTTTCCGGAAAGTGCTTTTCGTTTTTTGCATCTTAAGTCCACCCCGCGTGGCACAAAGTCGACTATTGTAGTCGCATCTCAAAGTCTGCTCCACGCGGCAACTAAAGTCGACTTCTAAAAAGTCGCATATCAAAGTCCGCTCCACGCGGCAACTAAAGTCGACTTCGGTTTTCAAGTCGCATCTCAAAGTCCGCTCCGCGCGGCACAAAGTCGACTTCGGTTTTCAAGTCGCAACTCAAAAGTCTGCTCCACGCGGCATCACAAAGTCGACTTCGGATTTCAAGTCACATCTCAAAGTCCGCTCCGCGCGGCACAAAGTCGACTTCGGTTTTTAAGTCGCATTCTAAAGTCCGCTCTGACGGCACGACTACTTCTCAAGCTCCACGGCTCGACGCCAAACTGCTACTTGAAATCTCTCCAGCTCGGGGGCTACTTGAAGATAACTTCAGCATGCTTCGCTCGCTCTCAAGCTCGGGGGCTCCTCACCAATTACTACTCGACGTGGCTCATACGGCTCTCTTATCTCGGGGGCTACACGCTGCAAGAGTACTCGGATGATGGCTTCGCGAACACTGAAGACCCTTGGATTGATTACCTAATCATTTCAAGGCTCGGGGGCTGCTATGCTACACCCATCATTCAAATTTTTTTAAGACCGATGAGCTGGACCACCTTCCAGCCTCGCGGCAGTTCAAGTACTATTGAAGACTTCTCCAAGCAGTACTCGAGTACGCTCAAGAACTACTCAAAGAGGCTTCAAGACTACTCGAACTACTACTCTCGACTCCAACGTGCTCGGGGGCTTGTTGGGCATAGACCCCGGGTACTCATGCAAGGAAGGAAGAATAGTAGAAGACGGACTCCTAGTAGAATTCCCCTGTACTCCTACTAGGACTCGCTCTGTGTACTCCTACTAGGACTCCTGCCTTGTAACCGACTAGGAACCCGCCCCCTGGACTATATAAAGGAGGGCCGGGTACCTAGCCGCACACCCACAATCCCTCCGGGGACAACCAACACCAAGCGCAGGGCGCCATACTTGATCCTCCAAACAGGACGTAGGGTAGCTACTCCGGCTACCCGAACCTGTATAAATCTTGTGTCCCGTGTCCATGCGCACACCTTCGAGTTCTCGGTCTCCCGATCACGATCCCCACTGCACAATCTACTACCTCGGGTACCCCCTCGGTAGGTTTGCCGGTCTAAAACACCGACACACGCCACCGCTGAAGGGCCATCATCACGGCGTAGAACCGGGAGGGCCGAGGCAGGCGGTCACGTCCGCCTGCCCACGCCGCCCACTACACGCGCGGCCACGACGCCTAAAAAGGCGCGCCCACTGCGCGAAACCGTAGCCGCGGCAACAAAGCATTAAATGGCCTGGCCCTTTACCAAGTAAGGAGGACCATCGAGCGGCGCGAGCCCCTGGCTCAGAAAAATTCAACCCTCGGAGGGTGCAGGCGTGGGACGGTCGCCACGGGGCTTGTTTGAGACAAAATAGGCACCACAGGTACCGTTGCCGCACCATTTTACTGATCAGCGCCTCGAGGGCTGACACGGTCAGGCCCCTCGAGGATTCGCAGATGCCAAGACGGGAGCGCTGAGCCGCCACCCCGCACCATTTTACTGATCAGTGCCTCGAGGGCTGACACGGTCAGGCCCCTCGAGGATTCGCAGATGCCAAGACGGGAGCGCTGAGCCGCCACCCCACACCATTTTACTGATCAGCGCCTCGAGGGCTGACACGGTCAGGCCCCTCGAGGATTCGCAGATGCCAAGACGAGAGCGCTTAGCCGCCACCCCGCACGACCCTACTGATCAGAGGTTCGAAGCCTGACCCCCGATGGGTTCGAACATGCGCCCCAGATCACCAGAGTCAGGGACGACGAGGGCACGCACATTCGAGCTGTTCCTCGAGCCCACCGGCTCGAGGGTGCCCCACATGTCGTGTTCGAGAGCCAGCGAGGGCAGCTAGCCGGGGGGATCCCACCGAGGGAGAGCTTCCGCGCCCTCGGTCCCTAGCGAACGGGATCGAGCCCCACCTAGCAAACTCATGCAAGCGCTTTAATGGGTGTGTCTCTGGACCACGCAGCCTACCCTTATCGAACGGGGCATGGGCGTCCACTCGAACCACCCGCTAACAGCTCAACGAGGAATCCGCAATCCGCGACCCGGCCGATGGGGGTTGCGGAAACCTCACCCTCCGTCCCGCAGAGGGACGGCAAGGGCGCGTTAAAAAACAAGTCGTAGAGCTCTACTCGATCGCCTCGAACGGGCCCAGGCTCGGGGGCTCGACGCACGGCTACACCTCCTGGACTGCGCCAGCCGCGGATAGTGCCAGCAGTGCGTGCGTCACCGTGGCCGGCTGAAACATTGCCGACGCCGGTTGAAATATGCGCCACGCCCTCTGACCAAATCTCGCGGTAAACCCCTGCAGGAGCACTCACGCTCCTACAGGGCTTCGGGGGCTAGACCCGCGGGTCCGCTGACGCGGCCCCACGGAAAGCGTTCGCAAGCCAGGGGGAAGGACGTCCTATCAGTAGGCTCCAGCATCTGCGGGAGCCTGGCCGGCGAACCCGCAGATGCTCGGGGGCTACTGTCGGGGACAGCCCTGGGGTCCCCTTAAACAACAGGGGAAACCCCACTTAAAACCTGCAAAAAGCCAAGGCTAAACACGTCTCGCTTAAACACACACGGGCATGGCCCACACCGCGGTGGCCCCGACGGCCCACCAAGGCGGCCCACTCAAGATCCCCTCGAGCAGGCTCCGCCTCGCTCGAGGGCACACACCTCCCTCGGGTGGATTCCGTCCCGATTCGAGGGAGTGCGCTTACCTCGAGCAGACTCCGCCTCGCTCGAGGGTCCGCGCCGCCCTCGAGCAGGCCCCGCCTCGCTCGAGGGCGCTCCGCACGCGCACGCCCATTCCCGCACGCGTCTACGGGCATTTAATGCTCTGACAAAGGCGGGGTGGCGCCATCATGCGCCTGGGACTCGCGCCTCGGTCCTTTCGCACCAACTCCCTAGGAGGGAACCCATCCCCGCCACTGTGGGGGACTATGCGACGTGGCCGGTGCCGGCCCCGTGACGCCGCGCCGACTACTCCTGTACGGCTAACACACCGAGCCCTAGAAGGGGGGCCGGCCGCACCCTCGATTTGCTTTCCCGTGACTTTGCAGGGCTAGGTCGAGGCATTAGGCCGGCGGGGCGCCATCCCTGCCACTGTTAACGGCATGGTGGCTGGCCCCGCGCGTACAACCCCACGCCGGGCACTGTGGCAACAGCTCCGGCGCTGTGGAGCATGTGGGAACGGGGCACCACCATGACCGCCACTGCATCCCGTACGGATCGACGTCAGCAACTCCCTCGAGCCCGCCTGGGGACATCACGACCATCCACCGCACCCCTACCCTCGAGGCCACCACTATTCGGGTACAAGATACGCCATGAAGGCCAGATCGCGGCAAGGACCGTCAAGGCGGCCGCCTACTCTATGGCGCGGCGCACCACACTTCCCCATGTAGTTGAATAGTGCGACATACATGTAATTCGCTCTCTCCTTGGCCTATAAAAGGAAGACGAACTCCCCCACCGCAGGGGACAAGACACAAGACAGAGGACATAAGGCAGAGCAACAAAACACGACACACCGCACACTTGTTTTCTCATTCTCCCACAACATCTTCAGCCACTCCACCAGGGACTTGGAGGCCACGCTTCCTCTCCCGCCTTGCTTGTAGCCGCCCCACTACAGGCACCCCCGGTGCTGAGCAATACAGTGCCTCGAGCACATCACTGCTGGACGTACGACCCTCGGCCGGAACCAGGATAAACCTTGTGTCTTTGACTGCTTAGCATCGACCATTGAGGGATAGACCTTGGCGCTCATTACTGGTTAGTGTCGGGACCACATTCCGCACCGACAGCGGCGTAGTGGTTGGTCGTCCGGCCGCCGCCACGGGCCGATTCGAGAGTGTCGTCAATGGGGGCCTGTACGCGGCACAGTGGCAGTCGTGGCGACATCATGTCCCGTGCACTCCAACAGCATCGGGATGTCGTCACAGTGCCCGGCGTGGCGCGGCAGTGGCGGGGATGGCCGCACAGGGTTGACAACGACGGGGAAGACCGCTCCCGCCGGCCTGACGTCACGGTGTGGCCCTGTATAGTCACGGAAAAGGCATTTGAGGGTGCCACCAGCCCCCCTTCGAGGGCTCGACGCGTTAGCCGTACGGGGGTAGGCGGCGCAGTGTCACGGGGCTGACACCGGCCTCATCGCACAGTGCTAAACAGTGGCGGGGATGGCCTTCCCAGGGAGTTGGTGAAACAGCGCCGGGACGCGATTCCTGGGTGTGTCAGGGTCGTGGGGCGCGTCCTGAGGTGTCAGAGCATTAAATGCCCGTACACGGGGGCAGGAGCGTGGACGTCGTGCGTGCATGAGCCCTCGAGCAAGGCGGTCCTCGTCGAGGGGGCGTTGAGCCCTCGAGCGAGGCAGACTCCGCCCGAGGGGACATTCAGCCCTCGAGCGAGGCGGACCCCGCCCGAGGGGGCGCATAGCCCTCGAGCGAGGCGGACCTTACTCGAGGGGCGTTCCGCCGTGCCGCCCTGGCACGCCACGGGGGCCACCACGACAGTGATCGCATCGTGCGCGTGCTTTAGGTTCGCGAGTTGATCCGTGATTCACATTTTTTGCGGGTTTTAAGCGGGTTTCCCCTGGTTATTAAGGGGACCCTTATGGCTGTCCCCGACAAGCAGGACGAGGAAGCCTGCTCCGACCTCTCTACACTCCCGACGACCCACCGGCCGCCATCTCGATTGACGATCTCCAGGTACTATATACACTTTGTAGAGAATTTAAATTAGTTCGATATTTGGTTCCATTCCGTTTAATTTGATTCCGATGATGATGTTGTTGTTGGATTTTAATAAATTTTCAGTCCCTCTGCTGGATCCCCTACTGCCGCCATCAACAGACCTGCCACACCGCTCGGGAACCTCGACGACCATGACAACAACAGCGTGACTGCGACGTTGCGTTCGAAAGCCTGTGACCTAGACGCAAGCATCATGCAGCCTGCCACAACACGGAGGCCCAGGAAGCATTAGGCTATCCGCACCGGGGTACGCAACCCGTGCGGCATGCATCACTGCAGTACGCATTTGGCGTTAAAACGTCCGCACCGGCGTACTGCAGGGGCAGCGCTACATCCCGTTTTCCCTCCGGATGCGCCATTCCTGGGGTGTGTCGCGGATGCGCCAAGCATGCCACCGTGGCGTGGGCCCCGCCGCAGCGCGCCAGCCCGCAACCACCCAACGCCGCCTTCGCGCCCGTCTCTCTCGCCGCAGCCGTCGTTCCGCCGCCGCGCGCGCCGCCCCGATCCGCGGCGTCCTCGTCGGGGAGCGACAAGGGAGGCACATCTTGACGACGAGCTCTCCACTCCGTGCCGCCGAGGGGGATGGGGCGGGAGATGCGGCGTAGGGAAGGTGGAGCGCGCGCGCGCCGGTGGGGCTCCCTCCGCGCACGCGGCTCGCACGCGCGCCGGTGGGGCTCCGCCATGCCCCGAGCGCCGCCATGGGTCCCCGCACGCGACGACCCTGCTCCTCCTCGGCTAATCTAAGGTCGCCGGATCAAGGTGGAGTAGGGGCGCTCGCCATCTCTGCCGCCGGCCTCGCCCGCTCGGCCCGCGCCTCGCCGCCGCCCCGCGCCATGGCCGAGCTCGAGGCCATGGCCGCCGGCCTCGCCCCACTCGTCGCCGCAAGATCCACAACCACGCGTCGTCCTCGCGCCACCATCGCGACCTCCACGGGAGTTGAAGAGGAGGAATGGGCGGAGCAGCCAGTGAGCTTGGGGAGAGAGGCGCGCCAGATCCATGGCCGCCTCGCCGACCTCACCTCGCCGGTCCGCGCCCCCGATTCGACCGCCCGCCCCCCGCCGTCGCCGGATCGAACGCCGCTAGCCTCCGCGCCTCGCCGGAGTCGAGTCCGGCCACCGCGCCACGCGCGGCGAGCTCCGCCGCGGGGCCGCCGTTGGCAAGGGCGGCGGGGGTAGGTGGGGGAGTTGGGGAGAGAGAAGGGAGGAAGGGGCGGCGGGGGTAGGTGGGGTAGTGGGGGAGAGAGAAGGGTGGGGTAAATAAAAGGGTAGTCTATGACATGTGGGTCCCATGGTTGGTGGTTGAAATAGAGTAGGAGATATAGGGGACGATGGGTGCGGGAAAATCGGTACTGTACTGTAAATTGTTGATGAGCAAGCAAGAATATTCCTTTTAGGGGATGGATTTGGAGCACGACGAGTGCGACCAGCCTTAGAGCCTCCGCTGTCGCTTCTTCACCGGCGACTTCGCTGCAACCCTGAGTTTTGAATCCGCTGACGACCTAGACACCACCGTCGGGCAGCATTCCGCATCACTAAAGCGCAGGAGGTGTCTTGCCGAGGAATATCTGGCAGAGCATTCACCGGTGATGAAGAGGTCGAAGAAGATCTCCCTGATCGACAAACTGAGCTCCAACTGCACATCAGTGCTAGGGGGGCTCAATTTACTTGGCAAGGTATTATAATCCGATTGAGATGAAACCATGATAGTGGATTTATTAATTTGTGTTTGTACTGATTTATTCCTTCATGATGTACTCAGAACGCCATGAAGCAGAAGGAGCCTGCACGTTCCTCGAAGAGCTCCTACAAGACAGTTGTTCCAGTGCCGGTGTCCAAGAAGCCCATATCACTTGGCAAGGTATAGTACGTTAACACAATTGGATTTATTTGTGTTCGTACTGACTTGTTCCTTCATGATATATTCAGATTACCATGAAGCAAAGGGAGAAGAACACCATGAAGTAGATGGAGCCTGCACGTCCCTCGAAGAGCTCCTACAAGACAGTTGTTCCAGTGCCGGTGCCGGAAAAGCTCATATCACTTGACAAGTACAATTAAGATTAAGCTGAAATCGTGATAATGAAATTGTTGTGTGTTTGTACTGACTTTGCACTTCACGATGTATTCAAAATGCCACGGAGGACAAGGTGCGGGCAACGCGAATTGCCACTGCAAAGAGCCATATATCAAGAATATCCAGGTGAGTATGATTTCTCATTGATGATTGCATTGCGACTTGATGCGGTCTCCTTGTGACTTGATACGGTCTCCTTGTGTGCTCATACGCACAATGCATATTGGTTCTGTGTGATCACATGAAAAAGACTTACGTTCTCCATACAAATAGGACAATTTTGGAGCTGTGCCACTGCCACCAAACCATGCAGGACGAGCCTGCCTGCTTCATGTTCGAGCGCTTTCTGAACTTCAATCGGGAGGCCCATGAGGCAAATCCAGGAGATCAAGAAGATGCAACAGGCCCAAAAGGGCTCCTTTTCTACACTAGTGTGCTAACATAGGGTCATCACTGAAGATGGCTAACGAAGTACATGCCCAAGCATCGGGCTGGTTCATGGACTATCTGGAGCACACGCTGGTGGCTAGGAAGAGCAAGGTCTCAGCAACAGCAAATAGACGGAACCTGGACAGCTGCCCCCAGCTGCTCATTGACCATGTCATGAAGTGGGTTAAGACGACGAAGAATGGTAGGGATAAAAGGCGAAGTAACATCTTACCACTACCGGAAACAGAGTCTTCACCGTGAGCCCAAAGGTTCACCGAGAGCCAAAGGTCCAGCTCTCGGCGTAGACCCTCTTCGCCGAGAGCACTAGGTCCCGCTCTCGGCGAAGGCCTGGCTCACGGTGTAGAGCACCTTCACCGAGAGCGTTCTAGCTTCCGCTCTCGACGAAGGGCTTAGCTGACGGCATCGCTTCGGCATCTGAAACGGCCGTTCCCGTCCATCAAATTCGCCGACAGTCAGGCATCCATGGCTCTCGGCGAAGAAATACCCACGACGCAAGGAACACCTTCGCCGAGAGCAAACCCTCTTCGATGAGTGCATGGGCGCTACTCACGGTGAAGTTTTCAAAAAATAACTTCACATTTTCGAGCCCAAACTCTTTCCTTGCTCCACATACACTCATACAATGTACATATTCAAAATTGGCGCCGTTTTGTCTTTGTTTGCTATATTTAACAATTTCACTTCTTTATACATATTTTTTTCTTATACGTCTGATATGAACCGCAAGTGCATAAAATCATAGAGCAAATTTGTTCGAAAAATGGTATTCATGTTCATGAGACATCTCTAAGACCATATACATGAAATGAAGCTCAATTTTCTTGCATTTGGTTCTCGTATCATGATGAAGATCGTGTGGTAGAAAGGTAAAAAAATTATATAAAATTCAAATGAAGTTGAAAAATCACGAATTTTGTCGAGTGGTCATGATATCATACATAAATATTGTGATAAATAGTAGAGAGTGTTTTGAACAAGTTGACACGTACGCTCTTTAGAAACCAGAACATCTCACGAGAAGTTTCAAAGAATTTGAACTAATATCACTTGATTTGGTCTCTTAGTGACATTTCATTTTGAATTTGAGTACAACCACTTTTTTATAAGCAATACACAACATCTAGTGACATGTTAAGTTTTTGTGAATTTTTTAATTTGTTTGCTATTTTTAAATAAAATTTGATGAAAATAATCTTCAGTGAGAGCTTGGTTCTAGGCGAAGAGGGGTTCTTCGCTGAGAGTCACTAGTACAATACTCAACATCAATGACTAAACGGTTTGGTCACGGTACATGCAAATTCGGTCACTGAACATTTTTTATGACCAATTTATGACCAAATTGAATTGGTCACAGAAGCTCCGTCACATTTGGTCTACCATGACCAATCGGTCATTTTGGTCATAGAAGTAGAACTTTTCCTTGACTAACACGTTTTTCATCATAGAAGTGTATTTTTTCTATGACCAAGCCAAATGGTCACGAAATTGGTCACGGAAGGGGATGCCACGTGGCACGGCCCATGCTGGCTGCTGACGTGGCAAGGCGCGTGCTGACATGGATATGATGACGTGGCTCTTTCACACAGTGCCACGTGTCGCGCTGCGGTTTGTCCACGTGTCGAGCTCTGAATGGTCCACGTGTCGCACTCTAGTTTGTCCACGTGTCGCGCTGCGGTTTGTCCACGTTTTGACATGGCTCGATGCCACGCTGGCTATCTGCATGGACGATGACGTGGCTACCTACGTGTACAATTACGTGGCTGCCTACATAGACGATGACATGGCAGTTGATGTGGCAATGATGACATCACCACCACATACACAATTCATAGATGAGCCTAAATGGCCAATTATTTCACTGATTCACTTTTTTATTCGAGCTCGTCCATAAATAATAAAAATTCAAAATCGCCAAATTTAAACCCACTTATTTCAACAAATTACATAGCCTAGATCACATACATGCTCACAACAGTATAATATAATATCTGATAAATCTCAAAAAATAGAGATTCGACATCTCATGTTACATTTAGAATCACATCACCATATAGTTGATTACATTATGCTTTCATCTTGCATCCACTAGACCTCTTCGTCAATAACCTGCAGTCAAAATATAATACTTAGCTGCTAACAGATTATAGTAACATCAACTATACATGAAAATTTTTACTTTGACCACACCATATTTAAAAAACAACACCAGAAAATTACTCATCGTGCCTCATTTGTATTCAGATAGTAGCATACAATGTTCAAGAAACAATACAACAGCAGTACTAAATGTGCCTCATTTGTATTCATATGGTAGTATACAATGTTCGAGGAGCGATACAACATCACAAAAAGAGGCTAATGGATGTAGTACCTGAACTTGGATCATTGCACAAAAAGACAGTGATAACAAGTTAATGGCATGTGCAAAAGTATGTAAATTGGCACCCTTACACAGCCCTAAATAACTATCTGGATCTTCTATACACTTCACTTGGGTTCAAATAATCATGCTAGTCCTGAAACAGTAAAAGCGTTATCAACTACAGACACCAGCAAGCATAACTACATGCTTAAGGTCCATTGATAATGTGATGACAATAATGAAACACACATCCAATAGAATGAATGGACAGAAAATGGTAAAGTAAATATCAATAACTCCAGATAATGGAGCATGTTAAAATTATTTACTATCATTCATTATATAAATGCATAGCCAAAACTATGTACAGAAGAAACCAGAGCAGAGCAGAGCATCAATCATACATTCATTTATCTACACAAATTTGCCAAATACTACTGTTTACAAAATAAAGAAAATAGAAAGGAAAGAAAAGAAGAAAAGGAAAAGAGAAAGAAGCCCATAACCCCTAGCCGGCCCGCCTCCACCGGCCCAGACTACCTTCTCCCGCTCGCGCACCAGCCTAGGTGGCCGGCTGGTGGGCCGAGCAGGCCGAGCGGGCTGCGGGGGAGAAAGACCAGGCAGGTGTGGAGAAAGGCCAGACAACTGTGACCAATAGGATTATTATTTTGTGACCATTTTTTCCTATTCGTCATTATTCCTTAGTGGCCTGCCGGCGTAACACCTCATCTGTGACCAAATTATGTAAATCGTCACTGAAGACTACACTTCTATGACCAATACATAAATGGTCACGGGGAAATGGTCATGGATGTGAGGTTTTCTACTAGTGAGTCGGGCCATGTGGCTCTCGACGATGATCTGTTTTTTTAATTTGGTCGCGGTCGGGGCACGACTGCATGTGGGCCCGTGTCTGTTCTTCGCCGAGAGCCAAGCCACGTGGTTCTCGGCGAAGCTCTGTTTTTTTGAAAGGTCGTGGCTGGGGCTGCATGTGGGCCCGCCTGGTGCCGCTCTTCGGCGAGAGTCCTAGATCGGGGCTCTCGGCGAAGACCCTTCGCCTGGCCTACATGCAGCCACACACACCACACGCACAACACACCACACACCACACCACACACATGAACACATACACACACGCACGTCACCCCGCGTTGCCGCACACCGCCGCCGCCGTCGCACTGCTCCACCGCCCCGCCCCCGCCGTGCCGCGCCACTGCCCATACAACGGCGGCCCAGCCCCGCCCATACAACACTCGAGATAGGGGCATGAGCTCAGCCCCGCCCATACAACGGTGGCCCACTGCTACGCAGACGTTGAACGAACAGTTCCAGGTTATTTCTGTTGTCTTTGTCGTCCATTGATATTTACATATGATTGCTTTGTATTCTAATTTTTGGATCAAATGTTGTAGGCCCAACTTGCAGCAGAGAAGGCCGAGCGGGAGAGGCAGGTGGAAGAGACGCACAGGCAATCCCAGGAGCAGCCACGACAGATGGCTGAGGTCCACCAGAAGCAGATGGAGGCGTTACTGTCGGCTCACAATCAACAATTTGCCTCCGTGCTTTCAGTACTTGGAAAACCTTGGTCATGCGGTGGTGCCACAGGTGCAACTCCCTCCACTACCACGACGTTCTTTCCTCCACTCGCTCGACCGGCCACAATTTTTCCGGTGAGTTACTTTGAACCCTGTTTTTTTCTAGTAGTGACCTATAATGACTTCATACAAATGCTAAAAACCTTGTACATTCATTTCTGTCAATTTGACCACGTGTCGTACGACACCACATGGCATGTGTCCGGCCATCGAGCCATGAGGAGATATTTTTTTGTGTGGCCCGACCTTCGTGTTGTGGCTTTTCTTGTAGGTTCTGAAAACCTCACAATGCAGGGGAGGTGCTGTCGAAATTTCTAATTGACACTTCAAATTCTACGCGGGATCTATCGGCGACATCAAATGATGGGTCTGCAGCATACGACGCGTCCCCGCCAGCTCAACAGACTCCTTGGGGTGGGATGCAGTGGGTGCCACCTGGCCCGTGGCTGAGATCTGGCCTTCAGCAGCCGCCTCACAGTTCGCTGGGGATGCCACAGACGTCTGGGTGGGTGCCGTGGAGCGAAAAAAAGAAAAAATTCTTCGCCGAGAGCAGAATCCACTGCTCTCGGTGAAGGGGGCGCCCAACCAATATGCGGTTGCACTTCTTCGCCGAGAGCAAAAGCCAAAACTCTCGGCGAAGAGCAGCTCTTCAACGAGAGCCAAATATTTCGCTCTCGGCGAAGGGCTCTTCTTCAATGAGAGCCAAATATTTCACTCTCGGCGAAGGGCCTCCAAATATTTCACTCTCGGCGAAGGAGTGGCCCCCACTCCTAACGGCGGGGCGGGCCGTGACGGTAAGACGGACTTCAGCGAGAGCCAAGGCCACCTCTCGGCGCATATCCGCCGAGAGGGTCGAGGTAAGCTCTCGGCAAAGGGAGCTTCACCGGTGAACTTCAACGTGAGGCCTTCGTCGAGAGCTTCCTCTCGGTGATGACTTCACCGTGAGGAAAAGGGCCTTCGCCGAGAGGATCTATGCTCTCGGCGAAGACCCCGACTCCTGTAGTGAATCTTAAAAGAAATTTAAAATGTGAAAAGTAAGCCAAAAATCAAATTGTATTTTAAAAAATGTATATGCAATTGAATTGAACAAAATGAAATGGTCAGGGGCAATGAGGTAATTCCGGCAGAGTAGATCTCAGCACGAGCTCAATTCCTTCCCGCAGCGCAGAAGTCCCCGTCCGTTTGGATCCACGCGGCCGCCGAGCACTCCGTCGCCGCCACTGGCCGCCGGCGGCGATGGCCGCCGACGACGTGCGCGAGCTCCTCCACTCCACCACGGCCGACGCTTCGGACCCCTCCACGCCCCTCTCCGCGCCCGACCTCCGCCTCCTCATCGACCGCCTCCGCCTCCGTTCCGACCGCCTCCACGCCTCCGCACTCTCCTTCGCCGCCTCCCACCGCGGGGCCCTTGCCTCCTCACTTGCCCGCGCCGCCTCCGCCGCCGACTCCTCCGCCTCTCTCGAGTCCTCCCTCGACTCCGCGCTCGCCCCTCTCGCTTCCTCGCCCGACCTCTCCGACCTCAAGGCCCTCGCCGACCGCCTCCTCGCCGCCCGTCAAGAGCTTGCCGAGCGTCAGGAGCATCTCGCTGCCGCCTCCACAATTGCTTCCCTTGCTGCCCGCCTTCGCGAGGCCCGTGCGGCAGCGAACCCCCTTGACACCGCCGCTGCTGCCGCCGAGCTGAAGCCTCTCCTGATCAATCCCGAGCGATCTGGATCCAGCGAAGACGATCCGGTAGTGTTTGGGCTGCTCAGGAACGACTGGGAGCAGCTTGTCGACGAGGTGAGGAGGAGCTTCTGCTTTGTAGTGATTGAGCTTATGCTGTTTGTTGTTTCCGAATTGTGGTTATGGTGATGACGCAGCTGCAAGTGGGGCTTGCAAAGAATGTGGAGGAGTGCATGGAGTTTGCATCGGAGGGAGGTAAGGTGGTGGTGAGTGCTACTCCAAGATGCTGTTCCAGTCAAACACATGGTGTTGAGCTTTCTGTTGCGCTGCAGGCGTTGGAGGTGAGTTGTACTGCAAAAATCCATTCAGTGCTACTGCATCACGGTTTGAGAGCTCCAGTGAATACCATAACCCTATACTTGTAAACAATACATGCGATTTTGGTAATGGAACTTATTGGGAGGTTTTGATGGACAACAAGCAGAACACAAATTGTACATTAGCTTAAACCAGCCGGCCCAGCCCCCTGTGTTCATATGTTGATCTTCTTTCGATATGTTGCAGACTAGATTGGATTTCTAGCTAAGGACCTCCTGGTTACAATACTTATAGGGGCACAAGAACTAATGAGGTAAAAAATATGTCCATCCTACCAATAGTTAACTGTCTACAAAACGTGTGTTTAATGAAGGATCAATGGGTAAGATTTTGAAAAATGGTTCAAAGCTTTCTCGAAGTTGTGGAGTAACAATTATTTTGGATTATATGGTAGAAGAGGCTAAAACAACAATTGCTGCGAATCGTACGGAGTAGACAGTATGTTGATGTTATGTGCCCTAGTGGCTCACTGGGTTTGTGAAGAAGGCGGTGGTGTGGTTAGGGTGGGTAGACCAGTGTGGCTGTGTAGCTCAAAGTAAGAAGGATCTACTCCATGTTTGTCATATATTGATAATTTCACTCATGTGAACAGAGATGAGTTTTCCTGACAACAAGCAGCTGATAGAATGATATGTCCTTAAAGGCAACTAATTTGTAAATTATATTTCCGTTTCTCTTTTCTTCTCGAACATATTTTTATAATCTACGTATCACGGTTTTGAATATACTTGGCTGCACATTATTTTGAAGTGAAATGCACTCTAGGTCTCTAGAACTCTCAAAGTGACCATTTAGGTCCTTAAGCTTTTCAAGTGGATCATTCTAAGTTCGCTCGAGGTCCAACCATAGACCTGGATTCACACGTGGAATAAATCACATAAAAATTAAAGAACCTGGATGATCACTTTGAGAGTTTATGGACCCAGATGAGAATGAGAACCTGCATTTCGCTCTTATTTTTGATATTTCCATATCTCTAACTTAACTTACTTAGGGGATAGACAATATATGTCATCCCTTCTAGAATTTGTCGGATGGCAGGTACTGCCATGCAATGATAGCCTTGCATTGTGTTGACCCCACATTATATGGTAATATTGAGCTTCTCCAAATGTATCACTTTGTCATTCATTTTTTTTATGCAGATCATTGATGCCCTAGACTATGGGATGGCAAAGATTGCAGATTCGATGATGAAAAATATTCTGGTTCCAGCAATCAGTAACACAAATGTTGCAGTTTCTGTAGAAGTATTTGTGGAAGGTGATCCAAAACACCCTGTATCAGTCTTGAGCATAGTCCCTTCACGGGAGCTAAAAGTAAGCATTTCATATTGTTTCCTGATTTATAGAGGAAAGTGTTTGTAGATGCCTGTTTTTGAGAGCTATATTGACATAGTTCAATTGTCAGTGTGTGCCTTTGCCATGGTTTTTCAAGACATTAAATATATTCCTATTTTTTTAAAACATAATGTTTAAGAGAAGCTAATTTTGTTAAAAATAAACTAATTAGCTTGTCCTAAACTGTATCTTCCTTTGAAGAAACAATTCAACAAATAAATATATCTGGTTTGTAGCAACATTTAGCAGGGGAATAGATATTAGTACATCTGGAAGCACAAACCACTATTCGTTTTATACTCTATGCTGACTAAGTAAACTTATTTCTAAGACTTATGTTACTGGTTGTTATTGTTGAAGGACAACAAAGATGGTTCAAATCTATATTCAAGAATAATTGATGCCATCAAGTTCAGTTGCAAGTTCATTTGCATGGACAATAACAAGTGGGTTCAGTCTTTTGCAAAGTTAACCTGGCCAAGAATTGCTGACCTGGTTATCACACACTTTCTCTCCAAGGTATGGTCCTTATTTATCAGAGAAAGGAAATGCTTAAGAACTGCCCAATTTCCTTTGCTGCTATTCATGACCAGCCTTTTTTAGAAGCATGCTTTGTTCTTATCACTATCACTGCAGTAATGCCATTGTGAATAGCTTCACTGTCTATAATGTTAGACAAAGCTACTATATCTGAACTTGCATAATCTTCATCAAACATCTACTTCTGCTAGAACATATGCTGATGATCTGATTTGCATTCATCAGCCTGTGTATATTGTTTAATAGCTTTAGTTAACTAAGTTATGTTATCCTTCACCAATTGAACGGAGTCCTGAAATAGAAAAAACATTTTTAAGAAAAAGGAAAGGAATGACCTAAACTCAGTTATTATCCTTACAAAACTACTCCCTACATTCCAAGTTGTAGTTCGTTTTGGCTTTTCTAGATGCATATTTTTTACTTATGCACAGGGCGGAACTAAACTCAGTTACTATCCTTACAAAGTTTTTGAGCTAAGCTAAGCAACAAATTTTCACCCTTTTGTGCTCTAAGTATTTTGCTATCTCTCAGATTTTGGGCAAGGTATAGGGTGACCTGAACTAACTTACGAACTATTCTTATTGACCACAAGAATCTTAGGGTTCTATGAACTTCCGCGTTAAGTTTTCTTGTTAGTAGACATTTGCATTGCATGCTGCTGTTTCAGATTGTTTTGGACTGATCCTTCATTTGTGTCTTCTCAGGCTGTACCCAATGAGGCGTCCAAGCTAATTGAGTTCCAGGATGTTGTGCGAAGTACAGCTGAATTCGAGAACAAACTTAGGAGCATGATGTTTCTTTTGCCTGATAGAAAGGACGGCAAGTTGACCCAATTTGTTGATGATGTCGAAGTTCATTTTGCTGTACGGAAAAGAAGTGAGATCTTGGTGAAAGCAAGGAAAATTCTTGTACAATATGATTATGATAACCCTCTGGTGAGTTGCTTTGGTTAACCCAAGGGTTTTCATCGGCAAGCTACTGAGCAGGATAATGTAGGGTTCATTGTTTTTGCATGCATACTAAAGAGGCTTATCATTGCAGGAATCTGGTGATCGAGGTGATTCTGTTGTTGATCTACTTTTCCTGCCGGAGAAATGTTTTACGTCTAAGTCAGCACTTCTATTAATGGAACTGGTTCACGGAGCCCTCAAGGTATGCCTGCTGCCACATTACTTTTCTGTTGGTGGGTTCTACACAGTTATTATCACAGACCATAATAACTATTGTTCTGTTCTACATAGCATGTATTCTTACCATAGTTTCATGTATCAGCCAATGTGTCGTGTGTTTACTCCCATGCAGATTAACTCTTCCAGCTTTCAGTGTTCTTGAGCTAATTCTTATTGATGAGGATTTGATGTACATCCATTTTTCTTGTTGAATAACCAGAGCAGGATGCATCGTTGTCATCTGCAAGAGTTGCTAAGGAGTTTTGCTTTGCTGCTAGGGATGTCTTACTCCTGTATAAGGCTATTGTGCCAGTTCAGGTTCGTGTGTGTACAAACTTTGAATGATTGTTTTAGTCTTCCACATTATGCCATGCCATTGTACTTAAGTAAGTCACAGGATATTCTAGTTTCAGTTCTCTTTCAGGCACTAATATTGTTTCAGAGTAATTGACCTTTGCCAATTTTTTTCCTGAAGCTAGAGAAGCAACTTGATAGCATTAGCCAAGTGGCTGCTATTGTTCACAATGACTTCTACCATTTGTCCCAAGAAATTCTCGGCCTCGCATTTCAGGTGTGCAAATACAACTTTTTGCTGTCCATTATTATGCTTTATTTGGGATTTGGTTGATTTATGTTAATGTGTTTGTGAGAATTCACGCTGAAAACTGCAGATCTGTGACAATTTTTGTATTCATGTATAAGGTTGTGCCATACTGTCCTAGTCTCTAGTCATTGAAATCAGTTTTGTTTATGAGTTTGGTACTAGTACTAGTGATGGCCGTAGGATTGCACTGGGTAACACTTAGCTATGCATCACCCATGACCTCAACAGTCAACCACCACCACAGCAGCTCCATTTACTGTATCTCTGGCATGCTGGCATCCCTTGTTACCACTACTCCCTCCCCTTCCTGTGATGACACCTCCCTTCCTGCAAGTGCCAAGGTTGTCTGGGGCTCCTCATGTACTGCGGTCTCCAGCCTCAACCATCCTTCTGGTGCGTTTGCAGGCAGCACCACAGCAGGGTCGCTACCCACCACTTGTCAGGGAACTTGTGAACCCCAAGACAAGCTTAAAGCCTTGAACTGTCCAAGTTGTGCCACCATTTGCTTTGCTCACTAAATTTTTCTTTGGCTGAATGGACAACATTTGTTGTGTTTAGTTCAGACAATAAACACATTTTTGGGAAACCAAATTGAACATTTTTTTAGACATTTTATGTGTTTGCAAATTGTAATGCATTTAGCTAACCTTTGGATGCTTTTGTGCAGTACCGTGCAGATTTTCCTATTGATCTACAGAAGCAGGTTGTTTTTGTGGATTTAGCACCAATCTTCTCCCATATGGCAGATGTTGTGTTGAGACGACAAATACAACTTGCTATTGACACCATAAGCGAGGTCAGTAGATCTTTATATATCTTTTCCACACACATAATTACTTCTAGTTGTTAATGTTGGAGTATAAGTGAATTGCCCACCTTTCCCTATCAGCTTAAGCTTTTGGGTTGAATTGGTTGGTGCATGCAACTAAATATGGTACCAGAGCCAAGGTCTCGAGTTCGAATCCTGGCGGGCGCGTTAATTAAAATAATTACAGCCCACTCCAATATTCCACGTATGCGGCCCGGGGGAGCCTGCACGTGAGGGGGAGTGTTGGAGTATAAGTGAATTGCCCACCTTTCCCTATCAGCTTAAGCTTTTGGGTTGAATTGGTTGGTGCATGCAACTCAACAGTTAACTCTCATTTAAATTTTCTTGTTCATTACATTGCTTTTCAGGCTATAGATGGTGCTGATGGTTTTCAGAATACACACCAACCTCAGCATTATGAGTCAGCAAAATTCAGTATTGAGCAGGTTTGTTTCATTGTTAAAGAACATGAGTTGTTTGATCTTTGAAGAATGGGTGGGGGCAATATTCGTACATGCTTTCCACTTGTTCATCGAGCTCGTACTCCCAATTTAACATCACCTACATAATGGAGAGAAAAAATAACACAACCATGGTTTTTAAGTCAAATCCACATATTTAGCAATGAAAGTAGCAAGAGAATTTTTTTATTTATGATTGCTAAATTGTGAAATCATGCTTCACTATGCAAAATGAGTGGTGTTTCATTTTTTCTACTTGATTTGGAACTGCTATAAATATTATATTGTGATGGATGCAAAAGCCTTGTGCCCTGTTGCTACACCTTTTGATGAAACTGCAGGATTTTCTATAATGAAATTAACGGGGGAGACCCATTTTCTATATATGGCTAAAAAGATATTATGTACAGTTACAGAAATCTCTGACCAAAAATTGATCCTAAGCTATCAAACCAAATAGAAACTACTCAGCCACTGTTCTAACAGGGTTTCAGGGGAAAATATATCAGCAATCTCGTAACGCATCCAATGAGTATTTTAACTTGAATCTTTCCTGTACCTCCAATAGAATTAAATTGGTCTTTTTCATCCTGTGCCAAATCCTCAACAGTCGATTATCGATTGAACACCATTGTTTCACTCTAATGATCTATATATTCAATTTAGGCTGTGTTCATTTTGGAAAAGATACGCATCATGTGGGAATCGATACTGCCAAAATCAACTTACAGGAAAAGTATGTGTCATGTCCTTGGGTCCGTTTTCTCTAGAATTACAAGAGATATGCTTCTGATAGATGACATGGCAGCAGAAGAGACACTGCAGGTGATACATGTTATGCCATAATGTTTTAGGTGATCAAATCTTGATCCTTACTAATATATGGTATGCTTACAGCTGCAAGGCCTTATCCATTTGGCTCTTGAAAACCTCTCTTCACTATTTCTTTCTCTGGTTGAGAATGGTGATGGCAACACAAAGTTCTTAGACCATGACACTTGGATTCAATTGGATGGAATTGTACCATCATTGAAAAAGTTCCGTAAGCTAGCAGGTACATTTTGTTGATTCTAATTATGGAATTTTTTGATCTATGACTGAGCTAAATTTGGTTTTTGCATTCACTCAAAATAACACTGAAAATAATGGTATCGTTCAGAGTTGCTTGATATGTCATTGAAGTCCATCACAGCTGCTTGGGAAAGTGGTGACCTAGTTAGCTGTGGTTTCACATCATCTGAGGTGAGCAAGCCCAGTCCCACACTTTTATTTTAACCTTCGCGTAGTATTTGGTGTGCAGTTTCAGAGGTTTAGCACTTTCTTTGTGGGCATTGCCTTATCTCATAGCTCCTTTGATTGTTCGTAGTTATAGTCTACATGTTCTGCCTGTATCCGGCAAGATTTATGTCCTCATATGTTCCTGTGTATCTCAATCTGTTCTCGGGGACTCCAGTATCCCTAAACTCAAAACTGCTGCGTCACTTTCCGAAGTTATCCATGTTGAACAAGTATCCTAAATTCTAAGTCTGTTTTCTTGTTTAAACCAATCTGTTTGTTAATCCTGTGCAGGTGCAAAATTTCATCAAAGCAATATTTGCTGACTCGCCTCTTAGGAAGGAGTGCCTGGGATGGATCGTTAGGACACCAGCATAGGATGCAGAAACAACACATTTATTTTTTACGGGTTAATTTTTGTTTTCCCTTTTTTCTTGTACACAATATAGTGAGTATTAATTGGCATGTGTGTTTAGTTTATACTACTGAAGAATACTTGTCATCTCTGATCCCCCAGTTCAATACTCACCCAACTGCCTTGACTGACCAGTTAAAACTAACAATGTGAATGTTATTCATGTTTCCCTGATCAAACATTTGAATCACAATCCACACCATTGCATGTAGATTTTTAGAAAAACATTTCCATCTGTCATTTTTTGCTTAGAAAGTTGAAGCAAAATTTTCGCATGGCTACGAAAAGAAAAACGTATCACATGATTTACATAAAAAAAGCGAAAAAACGCAGGTAAAACTCGAATGAAATTTGTACTGGGCATGAGTTCAGTCTGAATGGGCCAGCCAGGCCCGCCCAACAGCGGCACGGCACAGCTCTCGCTCTCTCTCACCCAAACCCAACTGACCCCCCCTCCGCTCCGCCGCCCGCACCCAATCCCCTCCCGCTCCGTCACTCGCAGCCGCGGCTCGCCCTCCGCCGCCACCGCCACCGCCGCTCGCAGCTCTCCCGCTCCGCTCCGGCCCTCACCAGCAGCGCCGAGCGCTCAACCCTTCGCCAGACTTCTCCTCAACCCGCCCGCCGCTGCTCCATTGCCACTAGCTTCACCCGAGGCAGCGGCATGATCAGGTGAGGCGCGGTCTATACGGAAGCTTAACGTGTTCATGAAATTGTAGGATCCTTCTGCGATCATCATGTAATCCAGCGCGCTCATGATTTCCAATCTCCAACTTACAGGCTGTGAGCGGGCGCAACTGATTGCGATTTGCGAGAGGCGCATTGGCCACACACACGATGGCTCTGACCCTCCTCCGAGGGATGAGGACGCCGATCTCATTCAGATCGGATTCCGGCCTGCTGTTCACTGTCCTACGCCCTCGGCTGTCCCGCTTCACGACCAGGGCGGAGAGTGCGCAGGCTACCGAGCCCAAAGCGGCGCCCAAGTCGATTCAGCTGGCGACCAAGGAGGCGGCGGAGCAGAAGACACAGGGTTTTGAAGCTGTGATTGGAATCGAGACCCACGTCCAGCTCTCGACCGTCACAAAGGCGTTTTGTTCTTGCCCGTACAGCTACGGCTCCCAGCCCAACAGCACAATCTGCCCCACCTGCATGGGCCACCCGGGGACGCTGCCGGTTCTGAACGAGAAGGTTGTTGAGTGTGCCGTCAAACTGGGCCTTGCTCTCAACTGTGAAATCTCGATGACCTCCAAGTTTGATCGGAAGCAGTATTTCTACCCGGACCTCCCCAAGGGGTACCAGATTTCCCAGTTTGACATTCCCATTGCCAAGAAGGGCTACGTCGATTTGGATCTTCCGGTGGAATTTGGCGGTGGACATAGGAAATTTGGGATCACGAGGGTTCACATGGAAGAAGATGCTGGCAAGCTGCTTCATTCTGAATCCGGGAGTTATTCCCAGGTTTGCCCTGACTAATTTCTGTTAGAGAACTGTACTCCTATTAGTTTTCCTGGTAGTTTGACATGCTTATCACATTAGTCTGGCGTAACAGCTATGGAACTGCAATATCACTTTTAACATTTACCATAGCAATAGTAAAACTCCTAGATTAATGTACACGGAGTAGAACCATAGAAATATACATTAATGAAGTTAGGTGAGCATTTGGATCTTAGGCAAGGGGAATCCTAGACAGGGAAAAACTTGATTGAGGTTAATCTAACCCATAACAACCAGCAAAGCTCGATACCTGAGGGCGAGAGCCAGGTTGGCTGAAGAGCAAATGAGCACTGTGGTGAAAAAACTGATGGCAACCACTATTCATAATACAGCCAAACAATAATCCTTGCTTTTGCCAGCTATAGCTTAGATGGCTGAGCTGAGTGGTAAAAAGAGCCATTACCTTCTTCTCGCATAGAAGAATCATTTGAAGTTTTGAATCCTTTGACTATAAACACATGCGATGGAACACAAGGAATTTGATTTCTTGCAAGTATGATTCACGAAAGGAAACACATTGATACAGATAAATAAACCTTAGCACTGCTCTGATATTTACAGGAACACCAAGCGATAATGAAAAGAAAAGAAAGCTAATTCCTCATCAAAGAATTACACAGCGGGTCATCACTTCGGCAACAACTTCAGTTATTAATCTGTGGTTTCTATTCTGGCTGTCTAGGTTGACCTAAACCGGGCTGGCGTACCTTTGCTTGAAATTGTCTCAGAGCCAGACATGAGAACAGGGATTGAGGCTGCCGAGTATGGTGCTGAGCTGCAAAGGATCGTTAGGTACCTTGGAGTGAGTAATGGTAACATGCAGGAAGGTTCCCTTCGTTGCGATGTGAATGTTTCTGTCCGACCTGTTGGACAATCAGAATTTGGTACAAAGGTAATGCCCATATCTTTGAGACTTCCCTAACTGATTGCTTGGATACATTCTATGTTAGCAACATTCTTTCAGTGTTATGACTTGCTGTTTCATCAGTAATCTAAGCTATACAGGCAAAATATAGTAGGGTCTACATTCTCCTGAGTCCTAACAAATCTACCATGTTTTTTCTTGAATTTTCACCGTGCAAAGGAAAAAAATTTGCATTGTGGGTTAGTTATATTTGGGAATACTCATAACCCACCCTAGTTAAATAGCTATTGGTGGCATGTAATGCTAATTATTCCCAGGAACATGCATACTTGCACATTATTTTCAGGAAAATTAAGTTAAATTGTATTTGACTGTTTATCCACCATGATACATGGCATCACACTCTTCTTTCAATTCTAACAGGTAGAAATAAAAAATATGAACTCATTTTCTGAGATCAATAGGGCAATTGATTATGAGATCTCCCGGCAAATTCTGCTCCATAAAGAAGGCCAGGCTGATCAAATTGTGCAAGAAACACGTCTATGGGATGAATCTTCTCAGGTTGCTGGCCCTAGCCTTAACCTTTTTATTTTGGTCACCTTTTACTACCATTTCTAATTATTTTTTTGTCTGCATGGTCAGAAAACTTTTACAATGCGAAAAAAAGAGGGACTTGCGGATTACAGATATTTTCCTGAGCCTGATCTTCCTGAAGTTGTTCTCACTACTGAATATATTGATGAAATCAGCAAGTCTATGCCAGAGCTTCCAGAAGCAAAGCGTAGGCGTTATGAGAATATGGGACTTAGCATGCAAGATGTTCTGTTCCTTGCTAATGACGATAATGTAATTATCTTCTGCATTGTTTTCTCTTTCCTATGCATGTTTGTGTCTACAGATAGTTTAGAATACCCAATTTGGGGTCTGCTCTTCAACTGGTTAACTAATTGAGAGATTCTATTTCATTCTGCTTGTAGATTTACATATTTACCTGGTGGCCTAATGCATGGACCTTCTTATATAATGCATAGTGACATACCAGAATTTTTTGTCCTAGACAAGATAGTGCATTTCCTTTATTGTTCAGAATGCTTAAGTAATCTGATCGGTATAAACCTTCCCAGGTTGCTCATTTCTTTGATTCTACTCTTGAGCATGGTGCTGATGCAAAGCTGGCTTGCAACTGGATCATGGGTGACATTGCTGCGTATCTAAAAAATGAAAAGCTCTCCATTAATGAAACTAAATTAACACCTCTGGAGCTTTCTGAACTTATTGCATCCATCAAGAATGGAACTATCAGTGGGAAAATTGGCAAAGAGGTAACTTCGCTAAACTGCTTTGTTTGTCTTCCTCCTGCTACCCATTTTGGGATCCATGTCTTCGATGTCTTGGTTAGAGCCTGTAGGGTCTTCCATGATAAATCTGTCCTTGCAGATACTGGTTGAGCTTATCGCCAAAGGTGGAACAGTTAAGGGCGTGATAGAGGAGAAAGATTTAGTTCAGGTATCTGCTCTCACATTAATTACTATTTTGAAATATGGTAGTTTGAGAATCTAAACAATTCTGTGATACATAGTTATGCACCATCTTTCAGCTTTCAACCTTTTTCTTTGGTCAGGAACAATGTATATTTCTGTTAATAATAGTCAGGAGAAAAGACTGGAATAAAACATTGGCATGCCCGTGTTTGTATTTTGTCTTGTATATTCTTGTACTTTCATGAGAATAGTTTGGGCCATTGCTGCACTCTACTGTACTTGATGCAATTTCATTATTTTAATTTCTGATAGATTTGACGACACAAAAAATTTGTTACATGAAATGGCAGATAGCAGATCCAGCAGCAATTGAGGCAATGGTAGACAAAGTTATTGCTGACAATCCAAAGCAACTTGAGCAGTACCGTGCTGGGAAAACCAAGTTGCAAGGATTTTTCGCAGGCCAGGTTTGTCGATTTTGAACACTAGCAAACTGTTTGACTCTGCAGCTTGAAAACCAGATTGGTGATCGTTTGTGTCAACTGATTGCAGGTTATGAAATTATCGAAGGGTAAGGCCAACCCTGTTTTGTTGAATAAAATCCTTGGTGAAAAGTTAAATGCCAATTAATTTGTTTTGACCTCACCTGGATTAACAAGCGCAACATTGGGTGAAAGCGTAGAATAATAATTTTAGGAAATCCCTTATTTGGGTCTGGAAGTTGAACACTGCTCCATGAAATTCAGAATGTGATTAGCTCTTTCTTTTCCTTATGGATTTTGTAAATGTCCAGTTCACAATACGCATCTAGCTAATTTGAAAAGGAAGAGTATGCGTTGTATCTTATGCAAGCTCCATCGAACAACTGAAGATGGAAATGCCTTCAATGGATTTTGTAGTAGTGTCATTGACAATCTCCATCTTGGTTTAAATTTTCATCTGTAACATACAATATATATATTTTGGAACCAAAATGTTCGCACATTTAGAGAGAAAGCTCACGCACAATCCAGAAGACAGCAAAAACTGCAGGTTACGACATCATACAACAGGGAATCATTGAAAACATGACAATATATAAAAAAGTTAACACTGCTAAAATACCAAGTTTAATATGACAAAACACTTAAATATTCAATCATGTAAAATAAGAGGTAACTACCAAGCAATTATTTGGGAAACAAAAATTACACAGGACAGCTACATAACTGCATCACGTCAGCAGTCCATCACAGCTAAGCTGTGGAAACTACTTTCAAACTATATTTACATTTTACAACACCAGAACAGTCCTGTTAGTGCATGCAATGAGAGGACGACCATGACTAATCCTCGTTGTCATAATCCTCATCCTCATCAACCTGCACCGTCAGATGTCCAAAACCAGATGGCCCGACGCCAATGTTTCCAATGGCAGCATCTGGCATTGGCCAATCTGACTGATGGTCAGTGTTGGCTTCTTCCACCTTAGAACTTGTGTCTGGCACAGCTGCAGGCGCGGGAGCCTCTAGTGGAGGTTGTGCACTTTGGGGTATGTTCTCGTTGTTATGGTTGCTCTCTGGAACTGCTTCCTCTCCTGGTAAAGGTTCACCTTGTTCAGCAAACATGCTGCTCTCATCCTCAAATTGTACATAACCAACTTCCCTTTTCTTGGTTGGTGGCCGTCCTCGCCCCCTGCCTCGACCTCTCCCACGTCCTCTAGGGCTGATGTTTGCGCTTCTTATGGCCTGAAAAAACGAAGATCCGTTACCACATAGCCATTTATAACATTATTAATCACCATGGTCTGTGACGGTTGATGTAGGCATACCATTTTGCTGGATCTTGATTCATCATTCTCTGGGTCACTGCCATTTGATTTTCTGTAAAGAGAATTTCAATCAAGCACTAATAAGGCACTTGTTGCAGTGAGACATGATGAATAGCTGATTATAAAAATTGAATTTACCTTCTTCTAGGTAACCCTCTTTCATCCCCACAAGATTCTGCACCACCAAGGTCTGGTACCTTGTTCACAACTTCTGTTAGGAAATCAAAAGAACTGTACGTCTTCACACATTGCTTCCTGGAGATTTTTTTTAAAAGATAAAATATGCTGTTAGGCACTAATCACTCAAATTTTAAACATCAAGCATAAAGTAATCGTGAATACAGAGATAAAGCAGAAACAAAATCTAACATGAAGGAACCGGTGACATTGTAAGCCACAACGCAACAAAGTTTTAAGAAAAAGAAGTTTGATCAAACATCTAGATATACATTTAAAAGGCGGAATTAACTTATAAGAATTTAGAAGAACCATTGCCTATGAGATGAGGTTCTGCTAAGCCTCAGGGGATAACAAATTTCCTTGAGCTCAATTTCCAGAAACCACACTATAGCACTATATACAATGTAAACAAAAATACCAGTATACAAATTGGTTAGTGGTTACCAAACCAACCTGCTTTCATGTTCAAAACTCAGATCTTATTTGAAGTGAGACTTCCGCTGAAAGCGATCAGTCCATCGCTTCCTTCAGAGGTCAGACAAAAAATTAGTTGGATCTAACTTGAGTACCTTATGTTTTCCCTATACAAATTAGTTGGCCATAGGCAGGGACCGACCAGTTCTCGAACCCCACCTACAGATATTATAAACATTAACTTAGATAGCAGCTATTTTTTAAACAGTGCACTCTTTTAAATCAATCAATTCACACAAAACGCCATATGCAAGTGCCATAGTTATAAGAGGCATGAGGTAACAAATTATGAAAATTATCCGCAAAGTTATGTGCAATGTGTTCATAGGCGTAAACAAAGGTGTCCTCTTTGTACAGTGAAGCAAGCCAAACTTCAACGTGTTCCAGAAAAAAAAGATGGTGAAGCATATCAATGGTCAAAGAAGAAAATAAAACTCTCATCTTCAACGAGAAACTTTTAAAAAAATGTCCACGTTATAAAAAATGGTAAGTAAACAGTACAGCTTATATCATACTTCAAAGTTCGACCACTAAGAGCTTGTCAAGTCCCCAGATGTAATATTTAACATTACTGAATCAAAATGTCTGGTGGTACTCACAGGTGGAAGGAATTCAGAGTCTTTGCACCACTTTGAAGAGTAATTTCATAGGTCCGGTCAATTAGATCTTGCAAAAACAATTCAAGAGCCCTTGCTGCATGCAAAAAAGAATGTCAGAAACTCAGTTTATATGCTTCAACATGATTTCAAATACAGTCTGCAGCATATCCAGAACAACAGATGAAACATAGCAAAGAAACTCAGAAAAAAATACTGAGCATAACCTCCTGTAAACTTATAAGGTCACTCTATTATAAAATTCATGTCAAACCCAAAATCAGCTTGTGCAGAAAATTATTAACCAGATGGCCAGAGCCAGACCCAGACAATAGAAAAAGATCAACCTTTATTGCAAATTTTATTGTAGTAACACTAGAATATTGTGGGATAAGAATGCAGATATGTGAATATCAAAGCACAATGATTCTTGTGTGAAACTTACAAACTAAAACAGGCACTGCCTGTGCAATCTTGCCAACGTCCTCATCTGCTTGCATTATCTTTTTGATACGAGCCTGCGATAACAGAGAAAAATAATTAGGGGAACCATTATTTCAAACATTCCTCAAACATGCGGTATAAGACAGAATTAGTGCACCACATACAATGAAAGCACTACGGCAAATGATCAAGATTATCTAAGAAAGGTAAGGTATCCGAAAAGGTGAACCCCAAAACTTTCAGTAATCAACACATTGATAGACACCAAAGAAGTTGTAAAAATCATATTTTGTCTCATGAAAAATTTGCAAATGATGCAACTCAGAAACATTAGCCAGGTAAATACAATAACCGAGGCTCGCTCCTACAGAAAAAACCATACAGGTCTGCGATCTTGGAACTTTTACAAGATTTAAAACCAACACAAAAAGCCACAACAAATTCTGCTGTCAGCACCACATTGCAGATTCCACAAATCGGTGCTTGCATGTTCAGTTCAGAAGACATTGGGACTAAGCATGAGAACAGAATATTATACCACAAATACAGTGAACCTTTTGCTCCTTGAAATGAAAGCCAACCAAAGAAGAGCATTTGAACCAACAGCACTGCAACATCAGACTAGGTATTTCCTTCTATTATGAATTTGCACTAACAAGAGCAAATTACTCGTCAGTTCAGTATGGGCCAGTGCAAAAGGTTTGTACCCCTAACTCAACACAACAATTACAAGCAACTGACAAGAATATTACGACAGAAGAGGATGCCACCATCGACTGAAACGTCCCTTCAAATAATAAAACCAACCCATTGAATGCACATGTCCATCTGCGCAGCATAATCACTACATCACCAGATCGCATGCTGGCACAAGATACATGCTTAGATGCTCATCAGATGAGATCACATGCTTGCATCCCAGCAATACATGGTCCAAGATCTCGTGACCAAACCTCACGTAGGAACAGTGGCGCCAGATCACGAATCTGACTCATCCCATGTATCCAGGACGCCATGCGACAGAGCACAGTCCTGTAGCGGGTCGAGATCACCCCAAGCTGCCAGTCACCACAAGCCAGCAGAACTGAATCAGTGGGCTGCGAGCCCCCCACAAATCTCTCCATCCAACGCCAGCCCTCACTCAACCACACATCACGAATAGAGAACCAGCCGAAGAAAATTCCCAGACCCGCTCAAGTTCACCACCACCGAAAGAGGCAGTGCGGACCTCGAAAAATAAAATTTAAAAAAAATCGAAAAAACTCCAAAATGAAATAATTTTCCCGTGCGCGCGCGCGCACGAGAGCGAGCGGAGGAGCCGGCCGCCTCCCCGATCTGCGCCCTTCGCCTCGCCTCCACGCACATCGCAGCAAAAAACAACGACGCCGCGGGGGGTCAACGGCGTCCGCCGCCACCGGATCCCGGCGGCGGACGCGGAGATCCGCACCGCGCACGGCCGCGCGGATCGGATCGCGCGCGCGCGCGGTGGCAGATCAGAGCCGCAGACATACGTACGCAGAGGGGGGAAAGACGGAGAAGGGACCACGAACCGCGGGGAACCGGGTGCCGAGCTTCTTCCTCATCTTCGCCGCCGCCGCCGCCGCCTCGCCTCCGGTTCGACGGACGCTATCGTAGTTTACTCCTCTCTCTTTAATTTTTTTTTCTTTTTTGTGAGGCGGCTTGGGGTCTCTTTTCTTCTTCTTTTGGCGTTGCTCGCTTCCACGAGAGACGAGAGCGAGGCCAAGTTGAACGCACGCAGGCGCACCACGACGACGTGACAGTGACGGCGTTCGCCATCCCCCCGAGGAGCTCGTGCTCGCACCACAACATCACATCACGGGAGGCGGCCGGGTTGGGCCCTGCTATCAGTTTGGGCCCAAATCTACTGGGCCGAAGATGTAAGAGAAACTCGGAAATCCATCCTCCACTTCTTCGAGATTCGTGCAACCAATTATAGCCATCGGATCCCACCTCTCACCCTAACTCTCTCTCTTCCCACCCCCTCCTCCCCGTGAACCCGTAGCCACCCTGTGCAGCCTCCGCGCTCCGCCCCGTGGGGCTTCTCCTGTGCCTCCTCCGACGCCGACCTCCCCCGCTGCCAAGCTCGGGCGCCGCCAGCCATGGTCGCGCGTCGAGCTCTGCGCCGCCGGCCTGCGCGCCGCCGCGGCCTCCCTGCTGGCCGGCCTGCGCGCCCCCGAGGCAGCCCGCTCCGCCGCCGCTCCCGTACGGGGCCGCCTGCATTGGGAGATCGCCGGCCATCGTCGCGCCGGTGCCCGTGGAAAAATGTAGATTTTTTTCAACTTCTCCGAAAATATTGCAACATTTCGCAAAATATTGGAAAAAATAATTGACGAAACCAACATTTCTGGAAAAATGTTGGAAGAAGCCTAAAAATGCAGAAAAATGTTGTCCAGCATTTTAAAAAATGTTGACGGGTCCGTTTAGTTCGTTCGCGGAATAAAACTTTTGGGTCCCCTTTTAAGGTCTATTAGGTGTATTGAACATAGATTATTTAAAAAATAATTACACAAATGGACCGGAAATTCGAATTCGAAGGACCCTCGTCAACCAGATCAATCTACTCGTCGACTCGCCGAGATCCATTAAAGCAAGTCGCCTTGCTCCTGTCAAAGTGGAATCAATTTTCCTACGTCGTGCGTCCGGTTACTTCGACTACGCCGCACGTCCCGTTGCTTCGGCACGTCGCGCGGCTCATCGTCGACTACTCCGCCTCCGCTACGCGTCTGGGTGCCTCGGCACGTCGCGCGCGGCTCGTCACGCGGCTCGTCGCGCCGCTCATCGTCGACTACTTCGCCCACGCCGCGCGTCGGGGTGCCTCGGCACGTCGCGCGGCTCGTCACGCGGCTCGTCGTCGACTACTTCACCTACGCCGCGCGTCCGGTTGCTTCGGCACGTCGCGCGGCTTGTCGCGTGACTCATCGTCGACTACTTCGCCTCGCGTAGGCTCATCGTCGACTACTTCGCCAACGCCGCGTATCCGGGTGCCTCAGCACGTCGCGCGGCTCGTCACGCGGCTCGTCGTCGACTACTTCGACTACGCCGCGCGTCCCGGTGCCTCGGCATGTCGCACGGCTCGTCGCGGCCGCTCGTTGTCGACTACTCCACGTCGTGCGGCTCGCCGTCGACTACTTCGCCTCCGCCCGGGCGCGTCCCGGTGCCTCGGCACATCGCGCGGCTCGTCATGCGGCACGTTGCGCCGCTCGTCGTCGACTACTCCGCCTCGCGCAGGCTCGTCGTGGACTACTTTGACTCCGCCGCGTGTCCGGGTGCCTCGGCACATCGCGCGGCTCGTCGTCGACTACTCCGCCTCGCGCATGCTCGTCGTCGACTACTTCACCTACGCCGCTAGTCCGGTTGCTTCGTCACGTCGCGCAGCTTGTCGCGTGACTCATCGTCGACTACTACGCCTCGCGCAGGCTCGTCGTCGACTACTTCGCCTACGCCGCGCGTCCGGGTGCCTCGGCACGTCGCGCGGCTTGTCACGCGGCTCGTCGTCGACTACTTTGACTACGCCACGCGTCCAGGTGCCTCGGCATGTCGCGCGGCTCGTCGCGGCCGCTCGTTGTCGACTACTCCATGTCGTGCGGCTCGTCGTCGACTACTTCGCCTCCGCCGTGCGTCCGGGGTGCCTCGGCACATCGCGCGGCTCGTCATGCGGCACGTCGCGCGCGCTCGTCGTCGACTACTCCGCCTCGCGCAGGCTCGTCGTGGACTACTTTGACTCCGCCGCGTGTCCGGGTGCCTCGGCACGTCGCGCGGCTCGTCGTCGACTACTCCGCCTCGCGTAGGCTCGTCGTCGACTACTCCACCTCACGCAGGCTCGTCGTCGACTACTTCGACTCCGCCGCGCGTCCGGGTGCCTCGGCACGTCGCGCGGCTCGTCACGCGGCTCGTCGCGCCGCTCGTCGTCGACTACTCCGCGTCACGCAGGCTCGTCGTCGACTACTCCGTCTCGCGCAGACTCGTCGTCGACAACTCCGCCTCGCGCAGGGTCATCGTCGACTACTCTGTGTGCCGCGACTTCGTCTTGCGGCCACGCTGGCTCTACTTCAGCCACACCGTGCGTCGTGACTACTTGTCTCGCGGCAACACTGGCTCTACTTCGAGTACGCCGCGCGCCGCCACGACGTCGTCTTCCGGTCGCATCGCGTCGATCATTCATCTCGACTAGTTTTCCAAACTAGTAGAGAACGGCAGTCACACCCCCAACAACTAGTCGGAATCAACTCTGGCTAGTCAACTTCAGCAACAATCGTCGCGGCTCCATCGCTGACCGCCACGGCTTCATCTACAAGTCCGCACTGGCGGCAACAGCTAAGTCATTTATTTAAATGATTACTATTTTATTTTCTTGGCTTGTTCTCCTCATCATGTAGGACTACTTGCCGACTACTCATTTGTGTACGCTTCTCGACGAGTTTTCATGGGAGCTACACTCTGCTGACTACTCTTGGGGTATATCAATCAAGTCACCACGAGTCTACTTCATCGACTCGGGGGCTATCCCTAGGAGGCAGCTTCTAAAGTCCGCTACTCGCGGCAATCTAAAGTCGACTTCTAAAGTCGCATTCTAAAGTCCGCTCCGTGCGGCAACTTAAAGTCGACTTCGGTCGCATCTTCGCCTGCTTCGGTGGCATACTACGTGTGTAAGCTTCGATGGAACCTAGCTGTAAGTGGCCCTCAAGTCCTGGCGACGATGGAACCTAGCTGCACGTGATCTTCACGCTCTGTACCATGGGTCCAAGTACCCTAAGTACTCGCGCTTCGTACCTTGGGTCTGAAATCCATGGCCCAGGTACACAAGTCGACGCTAACGGTCGCACCCAAGCCCACTCCGGTAGCACAAGTCGATGCTAACGGTCGCACTCAAGCCCACTCCGGTGGCACAAGTCGACGCTAACGGTCGCACCCAAGCCCACTCCGGTGGCACAAGTCGACGCTAACGGTCGCATCCAAGCCCACTCCGGTGGCACAAGCCGACTTTGGTCGCAATCTTAAGCCTGCTCCGGCGGCAAAACTACTGTTTTCTCTGATTTTTTATTCGCTTTGGCTTTTCGGAAAGTGCTTTTCGTTTTTTTCATTTTAAGTCCACCCCGCGTGGCACAAAGTCGATTACTGTAGTCGCATGTAAAGTCCGCTCCACGCGGCATCCTAAAGTCGACTTTGGTTTTCAAATTGCATCTCAAAGTCCGCTCCGCGCGGCACAAAGTCGACTTCGGTTTTCAAGTCGCATTCTAAAGTCCGCACTGCCGGCATCTAAAGTCGACTTCGATCGCATCTAAGGTCCACTCTGACGGCATGGCTACTTTTTAAGCTACACGGCTCGATGTCAAACTACTATTCGGAATCTCTCCAGCTCGGGGGCTGCACTCAAATTACTACTCGAGGATGACTCCAGTAGACTTCGCTTGCTCTCAAGCTCGGGGGCTCCGTACCAACAACTACTCGACGTGGCTCATATGGCTCTCTTATCTCGGGGGCTACACGCTGCAAGAGTACTCGGATGATGGCTTTCGCGAACACTGAAGACCCTTGGATTGATTACCTAATCATTTCAAGACTCGAGGGCTGCTATGCTACACCCATTATTCAAATTTTTTTGAAGACGGAAGATTTGGAATCAAGATTGACCCTCAACTAGAGTCTGCAACTCAACCTAAGGCTCGGGGGCTACTCCATATGTAGTGCGATTTTGCAACCGCACTTCCATATAATCTCAACTTCAAGACTGATGAGCAGGACCACCTTCCAGCCTCGCGGCAGTTCAAGTACTATTGAAGACTTCTCCAAGCAGTACTCGAGGACGCTCAAGAACTACTCGCAGAGGCTTCAAGACTACTCGAACTACTACACTCGACTACAATGTGCTCGGGGGCATGTCAGGCATACTCCCCGGGTACCCATGCAAGGAAGGATGAAGACAGACTCCTACTAGAATTCCCCTGTAATCCTACTAGGACTTGCACCGTGTAATCCTACCAGGACTCCTGCCTTGTAACCGACTAGGAACTCGCCCCCTGGACTATATAAAGGAGGGCCGGGTACCTAGCTGGGCACCTGAACAACCCAACACCAAGCGCAGGGCGCCATACTTGATCCCCCAAACAGGACGTAGGGCTCGCCACCTTGGCGGCCCGAACCTGTATAAATCTTGTGTCCCGTGTCCTTGCGCATACCTTCGAGTTCTCGGTCTCTCGATCACGATCCTCACTGCACAATCTACTACCTCGGGTACCCCCTTGGTAGGTTTGCCGGTCTAAAACACCAACAGGTGGCGCTGCTCCTCTCTCTCCTCCCCGGTGCGCTAGCGGTGGCATTGCTCACCCCCTCCTCCCCGGTGCGCGAGAGGTGACGCTGGACATACCAATGCGCGAAAATTGAGGTTGAGGAGGTCGACGAGCCGGACCTGCCGTTCGTCGTGGGCTCCCCAGGGAGGAGTTCGAGTGGATGCCGACGCTGGCGAAGGGAAGGAAGAGGAAGAGAGAAGTGACAGTGGCTACGGTGAGCGCAAGCCTAGGGCAGGAGTGGTGCACGAAGAGCGGGGTGGGCGGCGACAGCGACGGTGGCGCAGGGGCAAAGGAGCTCCGTGCATAGCGGGATGAGATCCTCTCTCTGTATGACACACAAGGCCCACATCAAAATAGAGGTCTCTATTGCTTTCCCCATTGGAGTTGAGAGTTCATTTTGGACCTCTATATTTTGTAGTTGGGCCTGCAAAAGGGATTTGAAGGCCTCAATTTGCAGACCCTTGCTAGGATTGCTCTAACAAAGCGAAGGTAGGAAAGGAAGCAAACTTCTATTGTTTGAGATTCGCGCCAACATTTCCCACTATTGGATATCACACAATCCTAATCCTCACACCCTCACCCCGCACGCGCTCCCTCACTAGCGTCGCTGCCACCCAGAGGCGACCCCAGGGTGCCGGCATGGTGCTGCGCCTCGCCCCTAACGGACCTCGCTGACGTGGCACGCCGCCGGTACACCTCCGCCCCCCGCCTCCTTGTCAATCAGCCCCACGACCCCACGCGCCTCCCAGTCGTGCTGTCGCGACCCCTCGCCGCCTCCCGTCAACCCACAACCCCTGCATGCCTCGCAGTGGGAGTAAGGAGCCGGCACCCGCCATGATCGCGTGCGCCGAGCTTCACTGCCGCGGCCGGCCCACGCCTCCTTGGCTGCCCCCCCGTGGACACGCCTCCTCCGCGCGCCCGCTGTGCTCGACCCTGTGCGGCTCCGCCTCAACCGCGCGGCGTCACGGCCAGTCGGTGCCGGAGATGGAGAAGAAGCGGTTTTACAATATGTTGATTTTTTTCAACATTTTCAAAAATGGCACAACATTTTTTAAAATGTTGACGAAGGGCAAAATGTTGTGATGTGGGATGGTTGGAAAATAAAAAAACATACATTTAGATGGGCTTTGGTGTGCTGGAAGTCATACCCTTATCCACCTTCCGATGGTCATGTAGGAGCCCCCCCGAAAAATCCTATGTACTTACCTTGTGAAAGACATCCACCAGTAGTCTAATTTAGCCCGGAGAAAGAACCTAGAATTGAACCGAAAGATTTGGGAATCGGAACCGAGAAAATCGGTTCCTATTCAGTTCCTGATTATATGTGACAAGGGCCTAGACTAGGGCCCACCACGTCGCAATCATCAAACGGGGGAGTACAGACGATCCTCTGAGTACTTGGCGGTCCGTATGACAAGATGCTCTGTCTCCGAGCACTTGGCGGTTCGCACGACTATCCCTCGGTCTCCGACCTCCGCTACGACAACCCACTCGCACAACAAGTTTCCGCCTCGGCCACGACTACCCGTTCGCACGAGTAGGATCCACCCCCGACAAGGCCAAGTCTTCATGCAGAAGCCAGCCTCGGGCGAGGCCCGCCGCCGTCGTGGCAGGCCCTCTGCGCACACCCGCTCCCACGACACCGTGTAAGGCACCTTTTTCCCATACTGGGTCGTACTGGCAGGACATGCCTAGTGTCAGAAGGCATGGGCGGCCATAGCTAACTGACGCCACTAACGGCACTGTGCATGCCACGAATGGCACAGTGCACGCCATCCAATCGGAACAGGAGCTCACCAACTCCTCGAAAGATGCATACCTACTGTGTTGTTGGGAAAAGGGGCACAAAGTCAATGCCCCACGGTACCAAACTACTCGGAGAAGAACCCGGGAGTCATCAGCAACAACTACTTGGAACCAACTGCTCTGGGACGCCCATACAGTCAACAACCACTCTACAACAGTCCACAACTGTTCACCACGTCTGGCGGTCGCCCGACGTGGGGAAGGACGCTCAACACTGTAGCACTATAGCATACCTTTGTATTCCTTTTCTACCCCTCGCCTTCCTTCCTCTTGTGACATAAAAGGGGGGAGGGGGTTAGTAGAACACACGTTCACACGTTCACGCAAGAAGCACAACACAACGCAATCGAACTCAACACACGTACGCCTCCAGGCTACAAGAATCACTCACACCAGGGACTTGTGCTTCGAACCCCTTTCCCGACTAGTTTGTATCTCTACTACAAACATTCGACATAAGAACATGTAAGGACTTTGTGATGCCTAGAGAGGGTTGAGTAGGATCACTTCAAATTTCTAAAACAATTGCAGTGGTTAAATAATTGGTCCGTACTACCGACATAGTGTCGAAACTACCGAGGGGTCGATACTTCCGGCACTTGGGCGGTACTACCGACCATACAGAGGACACTAGGACAAAATTTGAAATGCAATGCAATTCTAGCAATTCTATTTGAATCAAAAGTCGAGTTTAGAAGCTAGGAACCTCCTACAACCAAAGCTATAGATAGGAACACAATGAATATGTACATCGAGCACAAACAAGCTTTTAGGGTTAGAAAATTGCAAAGAGCTCAAACAAGCAAGAGACAAGGGGTTTAATCCGAAGTTCACTTCCACCAAGGAAGCTACGTCTAAGATGAGGATCCCACAAAGGGAGGGCTATCACCAAGAGCCTCTTGCGGACTTGCCTCATCCAATCCCCACAAAGAAAGATTGCTGCTCACTAAGAATACTCCACAAAGGGGAGGGGAAATACAAACGATCTCGAGTGCTCCACACAAAGAGGGCACTCAACAGGTGACGTCTAGAAGTGTCACACCCGATTTTCCGAAGAAAACCAAATGCATCTCATATGTGCGCCAGGATCAAGTTTACACACATATGATAGACGTCATGAGTGAAATATCAATAAACAGCAATAAAAATCGTACAAGAGTTAAACCATTACATTATCTCTTTATTACACTCAGACGTTAGACTCGAAGGTCTTTACAACGATCAAACGTTAACTATGAAGACGCAACTCCATCTTCAACTTCCACAGGCACATGACTGGGGGCACGCAAGCCTCAGAACTCCTCGTAGTCGCTGAAGTACTCTCCTCCAGTGTTCTCCTCTGAACAGCGGGTAAGCAAGGGTGAGCACACTTATGGTTGGAGCTCAGCAAGTGGGGGAAAGATGCAAGGCCATCAAGGATAGGCTGAGAGTTTTGCTGCGGTTAGCATTTTAATATTGGTCAAATTTTATTAGCAAGCACCTAATTACTAGATGTAAGTTTATACCAACCCACTTAAGCATTTAGGAAAGCATCTTCTCTCAAAACCCACAAGAAACCACGATTTAGTTCCATCTTCAAGTTTATTAATCATGTGAGGGTCCAGGCCACTCTTGACCGTGAGCACGGCTGATCGATCGGCTTTACACTCTCGAGAGGTTGTACACTTTACCCACGGTTCGTGTTCCCCATGTCGCCGGGTTGATCGGACCCTTAAACACTTCCAAGGTGAGTGGCTAGGGGTCCACTACGAAGCCTTTACAAAGGAAAGAAGAGAAACCAACGGCCCGCAACGATTACATAAAGAATGGAGCGGGCCATAACCCTCCCTAGTGGTCAACACCTTAGCCAAGGCTGCTACCCCAAAAGGACCGGGCTATACCCCTTCAACTCCGGCCCCCTGTGCCCCTCTCGGAAAAGAGCTATCATCTGATGCATAGCTAGACAACTGAGTAAACTTGTCCAGATACTCGTTAACTAACGTATTACCTTGTTTTAGAGTGAGGAACTTTCTTTGCTTAAGCTTGATCATACCAGAGGGAATGTGGTGCACGTGAAAATGATCCTTGAACTCCTGCCAGGTGATGGTGTTAGGTGTAGCATGTGCGATAGTGTTCGCTTCCATCATTTAGCTGTTAATTCTTCCAAACACCCTGTTGTATACAAGATCATTTCTCTATTAGTACATTGCGTCATTTTCAATTTCTTGATAACAATCTTTAATCAATCATCAACATCCAATGAATCGGTTGAGTGGGAGTATGCGGGAGGATGGTGACTCATGAATTCCTTATGGTTGTCCACCGGCTTGGTGGTACCGACTTCACTGAGCTTGAATGTTTGATTAATGGCAGACAAGTTTTGGATTAGCTGCATGTGAGCGGCAAGAGATTGTTGCGTTACTGGATCCATTGTTGGGTTGAGGGGTGGGGGTGGTGCTTGATTTCGTTGATTAGCAATATGAGCACAAACAACAGGTGGAATGTCTTGACCTTCTCCTGACCTGATGCTTACCATCTGATTGTTGGAGAAAAGTATTTCAGATAGGAATAGTGAACCAATGCATGGTGAGATGAACTCAAAAAGATAAAACAATTTGAACTTCCAATTTAAGACAGATTCTCATCCCGAGATTCACAAAGGCTAGCATGAAACAAGAGTTCGGGTGTTTAACATCCAACACTGCTTATCTTGCTTCCATATAATTCGTCTTGTACAAGCTCCATAAACATAATTCTTTATTCTTCACAACTCACTCTATAAACATCACTGGAATACTCAACCTAACTCCCGCTTGTGACTGTCCATTCCTTTTCTCGACTCTGTTGATTTGCCTTTGTAGGATTTTTCTTCTTTTCTTGATAAAGTGATTTGAATAGAGCTGGATCGACTCCATAATTGTTTCTTTTCCTAAGCTTTGCCATCTCGAATCATACTTCGGATCCTCATACACAATCTTTTAATATTCTTCTCCATTTGATCCAAAGGCTTCTTGGGTACTGACTTGTGAAATGTCCCTCTTTATTACAATAGAAACATGCTTTTCTTGCTTTAGTATCTTGGCGATTGTATGTTTGACTAGAAGTAAGGGTATTGAGACTTCGATCCTGGGGTTGATTACTATCCTATTTTGCACACCAACTAGCAAGATATCCATTTTCTCCATGCTTGAGGCAATATAATCCATCGTGATTAGGCAAAATCCTCTTACACTTTGTTGAACAATTATTAACATAGTGGCCTTCTTCACCACATTTGAAACATAGTCTCTTAAGACCTTTGTCTTGGCTTTCTTCACTTGCATGCTTCTTGAGTTGTTTGATTCCGTCAGGCTGAGTTATACTCTAATCCTCAAGGTTGATAATCTGATTACTATCTATAGCTTGAGCAATGTTTTTTTGTAGGACTGGATTTTGGGTACATAACTTCCTTTTCTTATTGATATTCAAATGGTAACATTGTCTAGCCTCATCTGTCATTAGGCTGGCTTCTTTTTGGAGACATGAACGACCATAATGCTCACAACATTGACATGTTCCTGTAGTCTTCATATGTTCATGTTGTTTGTTCATCCGCAATTCTGGTGCTCCATGACTTCTCTTATTATTTTGATGATTCCATGCTTCTACAACTTGCTTCTTTACTGGTCCCACAGAACTCCAGCTTTGGTTATCTCTGTGTTATGAGGGGATGATGTGTTGATCTCCTTTTGTCCTTGTAAGACTCGAGCTTGCATGACTGATGGCTTTTCTTTGTCCAATGACAGTGGAACAAATGAATTCTGACAGTTATCGGCCAAAACAAGATTGGAGTTCTTAGGATTTGATGCTTGCTCTGTAATATATTGATGGATATTAACCATGGTTTGGGTCATTGCTTGCATAGTCTGAGTTTGTGTTACCATATACTCTAGCATCTTGCGTTCAATTGCTGAGGTTATAGATAAAATGTTGATGTTTCCTTTGTTGTCTTTATCTTCGTGATTTCCATTGGGACTTGCTATCTGGTTGTGTGATAAAGGTAAGCTCAGAAGAGGTTGGAAACAGATTGAAGAGCAGGGTAAAATTATTGATATCATATCCATCTTTTATTTTTGTGATTGTAATTAAATTGTGGTAGAGAGGAGAATAACAAGGATGAAAGAAATTGACCATCTTTTGTTTCTTTAACTTCTCTCATATGTTGATGTCTGTATTCATTTGTAGATTTCTTGTTGTTGATGTTGGTGTTGCTTCTAGACTTTGATCTTCTGACATCCTTCAACCAACTTGAATGGCAGATAAGGATAACCCAGATTTGAACCCAATCTATCTCTATTAACCTAACAATTTATTTCTTGTTGCATTTGTGGTCATCACTCCACAATACAACTCACACAAACAAAGATCCAAATCAAACATGTGTTCAAACAACAAACATCAACACAACGATCGTCCTCACAGAAACGTTTCTATCGAAGTTGATAAGGGGTAGGCAATCTAAGAACTTATATTAGACAACCTTGGTGGTGAAGATTCAGCTGATAGCACAAGAAACGAACTCAGAATAGATCAAAATAAAACGATGTGTTTTAACAAGAAGACAAGATTAAATTAGTTTTTTATATGTAAAATAAGTCAATTTTGAAGAATGACAGGCTTTCTAGAACATGAATCCTTACTTTTCGACCATATCTAACTTAAGGTTGCGTCCTACAGTCAACCTGGCTCTGATACCACTCTGTCACACCCGATTTTCCGAAGAAAACCAAATGCATCTCATATGTGCGCCAGGATCAAGTTTACACACATATGATAGACGTCATGAGTGAAATATCAATAAACAGCAATAAAAATCGTACAAGAGTTAAACCATTACATTATCTCTTTATTACACTCAGACGTTAGACTCGAAGGTCTTTACAACGATCAAACGTTAACTATGAAGACGCAACTCCATCTTCAACTTCCACAGGCACATGACTGGGGGCACGCAAGCCTCAGAACTCCTCGTAGTCGCTGAAGTACTCTCCTCCAGTGTTCTCCTCTGAACAGCGGGTAAGCAAGGGTGAGCACACTTATGGTTGGAGCTCAGCAAGTGGGGGAAAGATGCAAGGCCATCAAGGATAGGCTGAGAGTTTTGCTGCGGTTAGCATTTTAATGTTGGTCAAATTTTATTAGCAAGCACCTAATTACTAGATGTAAGTTTATACCAACCCACTTAAGCATTTAGGAAAGCATCTTCTCTCAAAACCCACAAGAAACCACGATTTAGTTCCATCTTCAAGTTTATTAATCATGTGAGGGTCCAGGCCACTCTTGACCAGTGAGCACGGCCGATCGATCGGTTTTACACTCTGCGAGAGGTTGTACACTTTACCCACGCGTTCGTGTTCCCCATGTCGCCGGGTTGATCGGACCCTTAAACACTTCCAAGGTGAGTGGCTAGGGGTCCACTACGAAGCCTTTACAAAGGAAAGAAGAGAAACCAACGACCCCAACGATTACGACAAGCGGAGCGGGCCATAACCCTCCCTAGTGGTCAACACCTTAGCCAAGGCTGCTACCCCAAAAGGACCGGGCTATACCCCTTCAACTCCGGCCCCCTGTGCCCCTCTCGGAAAAGAGCTATCAGTTAACCTACTCTCCTAATTACTTGGCTAAGCCAGAGCCATGTGGACTGTGGTTGCACTGTTTTCCTGGGTGGTTCTCCATGTTCCGATTAAACCATATGATCTTGTTATTAACCATAAGCACACACATACATGCATATCATCCAAGCTATCATGATCAACATTCAACATATTGCATAAGATTCATTTTAACCATCCCAAGTTATAGCAACTAAGCATTTGTACCCAAAACATTTATTTAAAAAGGGTTGTCCAAGGTAATGAAGGTAAAAGTCTAGTCATGTCCTTAAAAAGGTAATTTCCCATCAAGTTTATGCAATACAACATTTAAAAGTAAACTTAGTTATCATGCAAGTTGTGTGGGACAAAATAGAATATGCGGGGGAGAAGTCCACTTGCCTTCCTTGCTTAAACACTCGGAGTTCTTCTTCTTCAAACACTTGCTCTTGATCTACTCCAACCGGCTGCTCACTTGAAACCGCACGATGTCTACGAGCACACAAGAAAGCATACAATAAACAAAACAATACACCAAGCGAAGGTAAACGATCGACGGAAGAAACGGATAACAAGGTAGCTTTAAAGAAAGGTGGTTAGGAGAGATTAGGTGTAAGAACATAGTTGATTCACCAAGAGAGAACAAAGGTTGGCTCTAGGAAAGCGAACACAAAAGCACTAAGAACTATCGGGAGCTTTGGATGATCACAAACACGAGCTAGCTATGTGCTTGGTATATTTTAACTAAATAAAATCATGTTTATAGGTTATTTCAGAGAAATACCCTATTTATAATTAAGCAAGTTATATTGGTATTTAAAAGACAATGTAAGCCTACTTCAATTTTATTTATAAATATTCAAGTTTAACTTATGCAAATTAAACATTTTAATTCAAAAGAAGCATGTAAAAGCATCTAGGCATATAACTTTATATTTCGAGTTATTCTAATCAAATTACAATTTAAAAACACATTTATATTCATATTAATCAAATTAACAATTTAATTAAGAAAACTCGAGATAAACCTATATTGCTTTTATATAGGAAGCAAATTGCATAATCATTAATCAAATTAAGTTTGATTATAAAAACCGAGGTACACATCTAATTGGCTTTTAATTATAAGAAATATTTAACTAATATTAAGCATATTAACTTTCTTATGAAAACACGTGTTGAACTCTAACTAGGTTTTAATTAGAAAAGCATGCATAATAAGATTTAATCATATTCATCATTTAAATAAATTATAAAACAAGGAACATGCACAACATTGGTCCTATCACGTAGTTTTAGTTGATATGAGCCTAACGCAACTTGAAACGGTGGAAACGGAGCTAAAACGCACAAGATACGGCCAAAACAAGGTTCTAAAACTGACGGGCTTAAAAAGACGGTCGCGTGGACACCAAGAACGCTTAAAACGGAGCTAGGACGGAAAAGATATGGCTAAAACAAGTTTCAGGGGCTTTTCTGCGAAGAAACTAGGCTTCCAGGGGCTTAACTGCAAGAAACCAGGGGCTAAAACAGAATTATACATATAAACGAGAGGGGTTTATATGCAAACGGAGTGAAAAGGACCTCGGTGGAAGAATCTAGGAAGTCCAGGGGCTAGATCATAAAAACAGGGACCTATTCGTAAGGATCTTTGATGGTGGAAGGATATGGTCGTGATAAGGAGAAGTACAGGGGCCTAACCGCAAAATGGCGGTGACCATGTGCGTTTGACCGCGGCGGGGCTGGATCTCAGCCGTTCATCACAGATCGAGTGGCTGGCGCGGCGATGACGCAGCCGTGGACCGCACTTGTGGACCTGGTCCACGGGTGCACGGTGCACCGATCACTTAAAGCGAAGGGGTAAGCGATCTGGTTCGTCGATCTTGGATCAGACGGTCCTGGTGACCCGCGCACGACACAGGGCGGCGGAGACAGCACCTGCGGCGGCGGACGGCGGCGCTCCGCCGGAGACTCGCCGGAGGCGAGCCGATCTCGAGCTACGGTGCACCATTCACGACGCGGTTTGGCTCTACGCGAAGAGGGGGAGAGAGACGAACTCACCCGGGGGCTTAGGGAGGCGGCTGCGGCGGCCACGGCGGCTCGCACCGTGAGGGGGGCGGCGGTAGCGGCGGCACGCGGAGGCAAGGGCCGCGGCTCGGGTAGAGTAAAACAAAGGAGGGGGCGAGGTTCTCACCACGCGAGCAACGAGTTGGAGACGGCTCGGGCCGGGGAAGCGGCGGTGGTGGAGATCGACGTCGGCGTCCGGGAGGTTGAAGATGACGGCGGTGCTCCGTCCGCGGCTCGGTTGGCGGGGAGGAGAAGGGCTCGGGGGCGCCGGGTCCTCATGCGAACGGCGCGGACGTCGGTCGAAGATGAGGAGGCACCGGGGACTTGTTCACCGGCGGCGGGGGGGGGGGGGGGGGGGGGTGCCGGGTGGCCGGTGATGGCGCGGCGGCGGATTTCCCTGGCGGCGGCGCGTGCGAGGATGGAGAGGTACGTGAGTAGTGTGGAAAAGAGGGAAAAGGGTGAGGCAGAGCTCGGCCTCGGCTCTTGTAGGGGGAAGGGAAGGAGAGGGGGCGCCTGCCGGGGAGGCGGCGGCCATCAATGGCCATGAGGCCCGCCGATGGAATGCAATCAAGGGGGGGGGAAACGGAGGAGAATAGAAGAAAGAAATTAAGTGGGGGAGTGAATCAGGTGTTTAATTGTGCCTTGAATGCCGGCTTGAAGGAGGGAAGGGGCGGGGGATGCGGCGGTGGCGGCGCTGGATGCGGAGCAGAGGGGGAGTGCTGGAGGTGGGAGGCGAGCCTGACATGCGGGGCCGGCCTGGCAGCGAGAGGGGAGAGGAAGAAGGGAAAGGAGAAGGGGCTGACGAGCGGGCCCCATGTGGCAGTGACTGAAAAAAAGAAAAAGGGGAGAGAGGAAGATGTTGGGCCGCGGCGGCTGAGTTGGGCCAGAAGAGGAAGCTGGGCCGGGGAAGGAAGGAGGCGGCCTGGGCTTGGTTTTGTTTTTTTTTCTTTTTTTTTCAAATCCTTTTCAAATCTTTCTCAAACCCTTTTTAAATTCAAACCTTTAAACAAGTTTTCACAAACTTTTCTCAATTATTTTTAAGGACTTTTTCACAAATATTTTAAGACTTTTAAAACCACACCACAGTCAAAACTCATGCATTCAAATCATGATGCACAAGCACTTATTGCTTCTAAAATTATTAGAATGATATTTAAATATTTTTAAGGCCATATTTATTTGATAATTTATTTAATCCTTACAAAATAAAATCTAAAACACCTTGTTGCTTACATTAATTTAGTGATGGAAAATTAGGGTGTCACAAGAAGCAAGCCTCAAGAGTAACAAACGCGAATCGATGCCCGGAGATGCTTCAAGTGCTCTTGAGATGGAGAAGATGGAAGGGGCACTTAAAAAACTCAATCTCACACCTTGAATCACTTCCTCACTCAAGCTTTAGCTCAAAGGAATCAAGCCTTAGCTCTAGGAGGGAGAGGATGAGAGGAGTGAATTCTCTTGGATGTGTTTGTCCCATGGTTAGTCAACAACTAATGAAGGGGGAGAAGGGGGGTATAATACCCCACCCCCAAAACTAGTTGTTACTGTGCAAAGAACGTTTTTTATCGGTACTACCGACCTCAGGTCGATACTACCGAGGGGTGCCTAGAAACGAAACAGTGAGGCTTTATAGGTAGTACCGACCTGGGGTCGGAACTACCGAGGGTCTGGGAAAACTCAACCAGTGAACCCATATCAGTACTACCGACGAACTCTGGAATTTTGAGGAAAGAAAGCAAATGTGCACATGTTGGCATTTTGTTCCTCACACTTACTTAGGTCATCTCTCTAAGAACTTGGAGCATCTCAAGGAGGTCGATTTGCACCCCCCTTTATAGTATGGTGTTTCCTATACTCAATTCGAAAATAAAATGAATTTAAGACTTGAAACGAGTTTCAATACTGAATTGGAGTTGGGAGGTCTTCCTTTGGTTAAAGCCTTATTTTCTTTTGCTTTTACCCTACACACATATCAAATATCCATTAAATACCACAAATTGTGTTTGTCATTGTCACCAAAAAAATTAGGGGCCAAGATGCACTTTCACAACACCACCCCCCAGACGGGACGTAGGGTGTTACTCTCCAGAGGCCCGAACCAATATAAATCCTCGTGTCTCTAGTGCCAACCATCCAGACCCGACACGCGATCATAGAAATTTACTTGCCGGTGGTAGAGAACCTCGACAATATGGAACCGAATAGCAGTTTTTTCGGTTTCGGTGCACCGAGAACCAAAGAAACAACCCTGAGCCTAATAATCCTACATTCCTATGACCCAACTAACCGGAAGCCCAATGCGAAACACAAACCCTAACTCCCAAGTCCCAACCAGACAAGCCAAGTAGCCAACCCCCACCGTCACCGACGCCCGGCTGCCCCAGCCCCCGCGACGCCCAACCCTCGTTGCCGCCCTGCGTCGACTCCCTTGACCGACAGCTCACCAACTCCGGGGTCTCTGGCCAGCCAATACCTGCCGCACCGGGTGCACCCAGGCGACCAAGACCCCTCGATGGCAGCCCCCTCCTCGAGATCTTGGGCGGCGCGACATAGGAGTGGCGCGCGGTCGTGGCTGGGAGGTCTCTTGACCGCGCCTCCCCAACTTCTCCCCGCCTGCAGCACATGGGCACAATGGAACTGAAATAGTCGGTTCTCTTTTCAGTTTTGACTTTCTGGGAATCGAATTTTTAAGAGAATCGAAAAAATGAACCGATCGATTCGGTTAGAACCAAACGCCCATGCCTAGTCTAACTGCTCACACAAACCAACAACATCAAACCCTAGTCATCTCCGTCCTCCACCTCTTTCCCGCCATTTCCCCGTCCGGATGCCACTGCGCGCCCGTTGTCGTTTTGCACCCTGTCACGCCCGGCCCCACTGTTGTCCGTCCTCGTGTGAACCTGGTCGCACTCGTCCTCGTGCGCCCACGACCACAGCGGCCCCGTCGGACGTGCTACTCAGTGCTGCCGCGGCCACCGGAGATGGAGAGGAGGAAAAATGTTGGATCTAGCGTTCTCTCTGGACAAATGTTGGTGTAAGTGTTTTAAAAAAATGTTGGTTTCAACTTTTAGCCACCAGTAGTCCAATAACAGCTCGCAGTGGAGATGGTTGGAAACTAATAGCCAACAAGTTTAGTTTGGCTTACACGAGCTAAAAGTTTCAACCCTTAGCCATCTTCCACAAGACAAAAGAGCTCCCGAAGAGAGCACATTTGGATTAGCTTTTGAGTTCTCAAAAAGCTAGATTTGGTTGGAGATAATTTCTAAAAGCTATTAGATTTTATATTTTAGGTACAAGCTAAGGTGATTGTTTAAACAGTAATGCTCAGGAACGGGCGTCCGGACGCTCCGGACGGGTGACCTGGCGAGTGGCGACATAGACGGCAGGCCCCACCTTTCCATCTTTATCTCTTCCCTACCGCTGTTTTTTCAGAGCACTCTCCCGTGACCATGCCTCCCCATTCATCCCCACACGCGCCCGCGGTGCACGGAGCTCCACACGCCGTCAGCGCCCGAAGCTCACAGCGGCGCCAGCGCGTGGGGGAGGTCATGTCATTGCCGCGAGCTCGCGGCCGGGGCCGGCGAGCTTGGCCGGGCGCGCGCGTCGCTCCCCGCGGAGCTCGTCGGCGCACGGCCGGGTGCTCCCTGCGGATCTCGCCGGCGCGCGAGCTGCTGCTCCCCCGAGGCCGTCTCTCCGCCTCTGCGTGGCCAAGGATGGAGCCTCCTGCGGCCATCTCTCTACCTCCGCTCAACCAGGGGCGGAGCCCCCTGCGACCGGGGAGCGAGGAGCCCCCGGCGAGGGGCGGGCGGCGGGGCGCGTGGCAGCCTCCACACGGAGCTTGTCGGCAGCCAGGGAGAAGCTCCCTGCAGTCAAGCGCGGGAGCTCACCGACGACGCGAGACGTCGCTCCCCACGGCCATGGCGGAGGTTCTCCGGGCGGCGGTCATGGTGGCCAATTGACAAGGTTTTGGGCATGTTGCAAGTGTATGTTCTATGTGTTTGAGATGTTTCAGTAGAATGTTGCAAATGTTCCATGCGAATGTTGTAAAAGTAGATCTAGATGTTGCGATGTTGTAACTATTTCAGACACATGCTGGATGTGTGTTAATGTGGATGTTGCAAAAGCAGATCTAGATGTTTCAATATTGCAGATGTTGATTCTCCCCACCGCAAACGTTTGATTCTCGATGTTGCAAATGTTGTTTTGAATGTTGTGGATGTTGATTCTCCTCGCCGTCTGGAGTTCGCCCTCCCACCGTGAATAGCCGCGCCCCGAGGATGAAGAAGTGCTCTTGGAAGATTGTTTTGACTCGGATGTTACATGTAACACGGGTCGCAACATGATCGCAACATGGGTTGCTTGGGTGTTGTGCCAGGGGAGGAGGGAGGAGCCCCCTGATGTTGGATGTTGCACGCAACATGTCTCGCAACATTGCTCACTAGACTTTTCGATCCGACGGCTGACAACTTAGGATCCGACGGCTGCGGACCCGTCCAATGCTATCGCCCGGAACAGACTTCCAAGTGCTAGCAGTGCCCTTGTTTAAATCTATAGATCCTATCTTTTTTCTTACTTGGTCATCAAGGTGATTGCTTAAATCTACTTATTCTATCTTCTCTCTTGCTTGTCATCAAAATGTAGGAAAAGCTTGCTAACCTCAACTAAGGTCCCGTCTAGTTCCCAAAAATTGTCACCAACTACTTGTCACATCAATCTCTGAACACTAATTAGGAGTATTAAATATAGATTAATGGCAAAACCAACCATTCCACAACCCCTAGCTTAATTCTCGAGACGAATCTAACAAGTCTACTCATGTCATGATTAGACAACATCACACTACAATAACTAATCTCTAATGACAGATTAATTAGATTTAATGAATTCGTCTCACAATTTCCGACCTATTCGTGTAATTATTTTGTAACTAGTCTATGTTCAAGACTTCTAAGTTCTAATAGACTTTCAGCCTGTTCGTTTGGCTGGTGGCTGGTGCTGATTTGTTCTGAGAGAAAACTACTACTGACTGGTTGTTGGTGGCTGGTTTGTTCTGAGAGAAAAGTACTGTTGGTTGGTGGCTGATAAGCCGAACGGACAGGCTGTTTGAAAATGACCCTAAAAATTCACCTCACAAACTAAAAAAAGGGCCTAAAAGAATTTAGAATCTGCCTTACCTACCGCAAAATTCGGAGCACTTACCCCCACCTGGATCACGAGAATCCAGTTGAATCCAAGCGGGTCAAAAGAACATGTAAAGAGGATGCGACCAAACTTTGTGTAAAAAAACTTGTACAAAGAATCTTCCATGCACAAAACCAAGAACAAAACATGTAGATCCATAACCTTTTGCAATATCAAATCAAAAGAAACCCAAAAGAAAATGTAAACTCATGTCTAAAGATAGAATTCATACAGGGTTCAAAGAGGTTTTATTCGAAATCAAATCATAACTACAAAACAAGCAAAGAATGAAGCCAATAGAGACTGCAATCCCTCATCTAGTCATCTACAAAAGTTTATTCATTAGAACTAATAAGTCAATAAAATACTTGATTATCGCTAACTTAAATGTTCTGTGACGCTTACATCCACACGATGAACAAGATGCTGCGAGTTGTACATAACTACATGAACAATCTGTTCCCTGATGTCTCACTGAAGCTGAAGCTGGCAACTGTTCCAATCACACATGAATAAACATCAGAAGACAAAGCTCCTGAACAACTAGTTAAATCCACTGGCATATCCACCAAACCCAGCCAACTCGCCCAAAGCCAAGATGAAGCTGAACCTATATGGTCAGAACTGATTCCACTATCTGGCGCAGGAATTAATCACTATCCTTTGCAGCATCTGCAAGTGTACAGAAAGGTTATTCAGAAGGCATTATTTTCGCATGGTGTTCAGATGGCTGGCACACCAAAGGCATAAAAACATTGAATGCAACAAGCAGAAACTTTTCATGAATAAGGAAATAGACAACTAGCAGGAAATTCAACCATTAGTCAACTTAATTTCAGAATCATTGCACATTGTAGGATTCTTTAAATATTGAATGGAAGTGTGACGCACACTCAGACATCAGACTGCTAACTGCTGCAGTAGTGTTTAATAAACTTTACATGAAACAATTGCAAGAAATAGATGCAAAAAAGCAAGGTCAGCAGCATACAAGGTACAAAAGAGTGCAACGAATCAAATATATTATGAATCTATGATAATCATAGAACATCATGACCGAAATTCTTAACCTGCTGGCCATTATCCAAACCTGTGCAGAGAATGAAAAACGATGGTGCTTTCACACAATCCACAAGATTACAAAAATGTCAAAACTCAAAACTCTAGCCTCAGAAGGATACCCCTTTTGGGTAAGTTTGGTGTGTTCAACAGGGCAAGTCTAAGGGAAATAACTCAGGGGGCTGAACTGAACAATAGTAATTTAAAGAAAGATACTTCATCAGCATATACTTAAAAGTGTACTTATCTCAGCATTAAAAAATTGTAAGCTGCTTAAAGAAAATCACGTAGCAGATGATTGAATCATACCATCAGCAGAACCATCACCAGCTTCCGCATCATCATTATCACCTGCATCTTCATCCTCTAGATTCTCCTCATCATCTTCATCATCATCTTTCGCAACATCATCATCATCATCATCATCATCATCATCATCATCATCATCATCATCATCATCATCATCACTATCATCTTCTATTTTAGGTGGTGGTGGCAGGGGTATGAAGCTTGATGTACTTCTGCGACGAGAACTAGTGATGATATTACTCGTGTCTATGCCCTCAAGTTCTTTTGCTCTTTCTTTTCTTTTCTTCACTGCTTTGATTTCTGCACATAGCGTTCAAAGGCATCTTAGAAGAAAGTGGAATAATCCCAATGTGGACCATGTGGTTCATTTTAATACCATACAGAACCAACAACTTAGTATTCAAAATTTGAGAGCAAGATATAGGTTACTGGTATCGATAAATCATACTCAATAAGAAAAAAAATGAAAGGAAACAGAAAACAGAAGCTTCCCTAAATAATCTATTACTTAACAAGAAAATACACCTTTTTCAGAAGGATTTTTTGACAATCCTTCCTTTTCAAGCATATCCTCTAACTCCTTTATCAAACATGCCTCCCGTTTGTGCTCAGGAGCTTGCTTGGCTTTCCGATACACAGTAGGTGGAATACTAGATCAAAGGAAACATGTATTAGTAAAATTATCATTCTAAAATCCATGACTCCGTATGTTAAATCAAGTATGAGGTAGTACGTTATCCCACAGGACTTGATTATCGACTTTAGATGCTCTACATGTTTCCCGTAAGCTGGAGCTGGAGCCTGTTGTCGTTTTCTCTGCACAGCAAACGTGAAAGACACATGAGTAAACACATGCTCACATCAGTCACATGACAAGGAATTAAGTGCGTCTAAAGTTCAGCTGAAAACCTTGTTATCTTCCTCAGAAGATGAATGTGAATTATCTTCTTCCGCTGAGCTGCCACCCTCTTCGTCACCACTTCTATCTGAATTTTTCTTTGCAACTTTTTTAGCCTTTGGGGTTGACAATTTCTTCTCATCAGGAACTTTTTTCTGCTTTTTAACGACTTTAGCCTTTTCTGCCCTTTTCTTTCTTGGCCTTGTATCTTCATCGCTATCTTCCATCTCACTCTGGCTATTTTCTAACTCAGAGCTATTTGAGTCTGCACGGGCCCTTTTAGAGCCTTTACTTGCTTTGTGGTCAGTATCCATGGGAGGTCCCTTTTTACCTTTTCTCTTTGTTCCATTGGCAGGTTCTTGCAAAACCTGCCACACAGAAAAAGACAAGAAACAGAACCAAATTTCGTATCCTCTAATTAATTCATATAGAAAGGTTCAAAGTGTATTCAATTAAAGAGATACATGTTACTCATGCATATATAAAACTGACCTTGTCTAATTGTGTAGTGATAAAGTTCTTGTAGACATCTAAAGCTTTCTTCTGTAGCTTGAGATCTTCTTCCAAAGTACGGCGTACTCCTTGCAAAGTAAGAGTTCTGCATTTATTTCATTTTGTGAATACATACTGAATAGTGAAATACACAAAAGGCATGTAAAAACAAAGGCATCGGGTATACCCCAAAAACTGATCACATATTCTTTTCTGTTTCAGCAAAGGTATTATTATGGTTCAAAAATCTAGTGTTCAAACTTCAAATCACAATGAATAAAATACAACACTAATTCACTATGTTCTAGGGAAAACTTTTTAGAACAGAATAAGATAAACACAAAGTAGATCCTAACAAACACTCCCTTTGCTAACTCTCCAAATACTAAGCAGGATATGCAGAAAGCATTCGAACAAAAATAATCACACTAAGCATCTTCTCTGCTCTTCATGCCCTCAAAGATATGGCATCATGACAGTGCATTTGGTGGTGTATCTGTTGATGTCATGTTCTTGTCCCAATGTTTCATATACATTAATTTACAAAGGTTGAAAAGTTTAATAAACTAGCACATGGTGACAATGGAGATATGTACCAATTTATAATAATCATACATTAGCAACAAGTAGTTGAGAACACATACTCAGAGTTCTTTCTGAAATAAGAAGCCCTCTTTTCAATGGCTTCTTTTATCATGTCTTCACTTATATTACTGCTGGAAATTTTATCCTTTTCTTCCTCAGGATCTTTTCCTGTCTCACTAGATTTTACAACTTGAACATCAGCAGCACCAGAGGTTGTTTTGTTTGAAACGGGAGTTGGTTTAGCATCATCTGATCCTTCTTTGGATAAATGATCATCTTTCGCTTCAGCGTCCTCTGATGCATTATCATTTGTGTTTTCATCATCAGATTCAGCAAATACCTGTTATAATACTTGGCCAAGTTAGGGGGAAAAGCAAGCAAAAGTGAGTGATACAAAAAAGAATATAAAAAATGAAAAAGAAATTGAAGGTAACAGGTAATTGAAGGTATACAAAAAAGATTGACTGGAAATTGCATTATCTGGAAATTGAAGGTATACAAAAAAGATTGACTGGATCTACCAACACAAAAGGTAACAGGTTCCAGCTGGAAATTGAAGTTGCAGGTAGCCTCAAAATCTAATGAATTTCCAGATTAAAAACCAAGGAAACAAGTTATCTATACACGCAAAACCGCCACTATTTCAAATATGGATATATCCGGAGAACATTATTCCTAGTTTATGGAAACAACAGCATGAATTTTCAGAGCTCTTAAGGACTAACTTTAATTTAAATGCAAAATTAGAGGCTGGAATTTAAGATTATACCATAACACTAGTTGTTTAATTGTAGTAATCCATCACCTTTTCCTTAATTTTGAAAATTGTGCAGAGCATAATATGTCCGAGCACCATTCTACACCTGTTAGTTAGTTGATAATGATCTGAATGTACTTCTTACAAGGAAAAAACGAAGGATTCAATATATTCCACATTTTCGCTGTCAGCAGTAGGCCCAAATAACCAAATAACTTGGTACATGCACAGCATGGGTTTGGACAAATTCCCAATTGTCAGATAGAGGGCGTAGTAGACTATATTATCTACTATCAGATTCATCTGGTTCTATCAGAGGTGATGTAAAAAATATTTTATCAGAATATTTTTATCTCGTTACAACACCATTTAGAAAATCTGTAGAACTAACCAGTATGCACAATGCTCAATTTTAGTTTCTAACACTTCAATGAACACCATCTATGAAAATCTGAATGCATAGAAAAACCATTGCAAGATTTTAGAAGGATAGTTCTGTAAAATGCTGAACATACCTTGTCTACACATTGCTTTATGAACTTTTTGTGTGCATCAAGTGAATATATCTCCAAACCTAGGTCCTTCTCCAGTGCTCTCCTAACTCCTTCAAGGGTCAAGGAACTGAAAAGGAAAATATCTTGTGTGTCACATTCCTCTTTGTTAAAGATGAAAAGTTAGAATGTAATCCCTCTCCACTCTAAAACTGACTTAGTACAAAAATCAATATTGATCCATATCAACTCTAAAACTATAGCACATCAAACTCAAACAAAATATTAACCATTAGATCTGATCTACGTGACAAGGTTTTCTGGTAGACACCCAATGGTGGAAGTTTTTAAAACCGCACATCCTGTCAGACACCCTTTCAGCCTTTAGTGAAAAGGCATGTTTCTATTGAAACTTTAATAATTTACTTCATGTAGTGATTTAATTTTTGCAACACTGTATATACTATGAAAATGCAGCATGATTCTATATATGGCACCCATAGAAATTTGTTCAAAGATGGTAGGAAAAAGTCCATTAATTCTCCCATAGAGAACATCAGCAATGCACTAGTAATAGTGAAAGAAGATATGATATCATCCTCTTACTCTTGCCCAGATTCACACAGAGCCAACACAGCCAAGCCCACAACAAAAGGCACAAGACAAAGTAATACACCAAGCATTCATCACCCTACAGAAAACAACAATGCTCTCTGTTTGAAAAGCAGAGGCTAGGAACAAGGAGGAGGAGCACTGTGTTGCCTAGCATCTAGGCATTTTTCTGCCTAGAGTGGTTTAACATTTCATCTTTGTAAGGATGCAGGAGGCTTTGACTAATCAAAGATGGAGAAAGATTAAATATGATCATGGGACAGTCATGAATGCAAGATAACAACCGTTTTTTATTTTAATATGCAAATTCTTGTCTACTTAACATGGTTTTCTTTAGCCATCTGCAAAAGTACAAGTGCCTAAGTCGGCACCTAGGTAATGCCTGACAGCCTATCACTTCTTGAAGCATTGACAACACTTATCAGTGAACAGGATAACTTCACAACCACGGCACATCTAGGATTACAACAGGTAGGCCATTAATCCATTATATACGAGTACATCTTAACAGGGTACTAATCAAGTTTAACAGGCGAAACGACACAATTGCAGGAAAAGATGAGCTGGACGCGACAATAAAAACGGAAAACGGCTTCGCGCCACAGTGAAACGGCCCACCAACCGGCCTCCACTGGATTCTCATAAACGAATCAGTAAGTAGAGATCCCCGCCGTCGGAGCGATTCAAAATTCAGCAGCCTCTTATCTTGACAGTTGAAATCCTCAAATTTCCATTTTCCCCTAACCTCTAAGACCCTAGGAGCTTCCCCTGCAGCTGAGGCCAGCAACACCCATGGTTCAGGATTCATCACCACTGCTCGACTTCTTTCCTACCCATCTGGCCACCACGGCGGCATAACAAGAAACCCCACCCCGTACATCCCGATCAAATGCTCAAAACCCTCCTCCAGGGCACGGCCGTCTCCGAGGCAAGCAACGCAAACAAACCGACACACCGAGCAGCGCCGCAATTCCAGGCGCCAGCCAGCAGCAGCAACAGACCAGAACCCTACGGCGCGCAAAACCCTAGAGGAAGGGACGGGACGGGACGGCCACACCACCAGCACAAGAAGGTGGAGGGAGGGGAGGAGGTGTGAGCTCACTCGGCCTGCTTCTTGAAGTCGGGGACGCGGGCGCGCATGGCCATCTCGATCTCCGCCTCCCTCTCCCGCGGCGCCGCCCCCGCGGCGGCGTCGGCGTCGGAACCCATGCGGTGCCCGGTGGTGGCCGCCGCCTGCGGCTGCTGCCTGCTGCTGCTGCTGCTGTCCCCGTCGCTCGCTCTCGCGCTGATTGAAATTCACTGCTGCCGTTTCGGTCTCGGCGCAGGAGGAACACGCCGAGCACCACGGCGGCTGCCGGGTGATTTGAGGGGTCGGGGGTCACGTTGGGCTGGACCGGGCCGAGCCGGGCCGAGCTGGTCACGTATAGATTAGAATGGTGGCCCAGCGCCAGCCCGGCTGCTTCTCCCAGTGCACCCAACCAGCTTACGCACCTGGGCCTGCCCTTGCCGGTTAATTACAACTGCTTGCCATTGGATATATTGCGCGAGCACGGAACCCCCTCCGCCTCATCTTCCTCCTCCGTGCGGCGGCGGTGACGACTCCACCTGACCTGGTCCTGCGGCCGACCGCCCGCTTTCCCAGCCAGCAATCCAGCCGCCGTGCCTCTCCGATCGTAGGATCACGGACAGATCCGTGGGCTCCCGGTCTCCGCGGAGGCTCTAGATCGCGTCGCGCGCGCGATGCCGCGCGACCTGTCGCGGTCGCGTTCGCCGCCACGCCGGCGGCGGCGGTCGCCGTCCCCCGCGCGGTACCGCGGCCGGAGGGGCCGCAGGGACCGAAGCCCGAGCCCCGTCCGTAGCAGATCCCCCTATCGCCCCTCGTATAGGTGACCTCAGCTACCCTGTCGCACACCACAGAAATCTGCGGACTCTTATTTTTCTACTGTTATTTTTTTTCTGGTTGTATATACTGTAAAAAAGATATGTGGTGATGCTAATCGGCTTATAGAACTCTTGTACAAAACTTGTTTGATGGAAAATGGGGCGTATGTTCTGCTTATATTTGTTGGCATTGGATCTGTATGAGGTGTTGCTTGGTGTCGTTTGAACTAGCAAGTGTCGCAGTATGTTATGCTGATTATTTAAGTCATTTTTATGAAACTGTACAGAAATCCCAACAATTTAGAACTATACAGATTTTCAAGGGAAACAAGTTCTTCGGTTTCCTTGTTGTACAGAGTAGAAAACAGCATGTGAATGGATAATCCTTAGATATAGTTATGCCATGTTTTGCATTACTTGCCTGTATGGACTAACGAGAATGGCATCCTCAAAGATTTTACTCTGTACTGTATTGCTGTGGAATGCTCCACCCCCAAAGGTTATTGTAACAGTGTCTGAGGTAACTGCTTCCGGCACATTTTAGGGCTTCAGGACCTGACGGTAATTCCTTGTTTAATGCTGTTATGCCCCTATACTTATCCTCACAGTGCCAATCTTTGTACCGCAGAAGGAGGAGCCCTTCGCCTTCCCCGAGAAGGCGCAAGAGCCGTTCTCCGTCTCCTAGAAAGCGCAAGAGTCCGTCTCCATCACAAAAGCGTTACAGAAGAAAGAGAAGTCCGAGTGTCACTAGCTCTCCAATCACCGCATCACAAAGTTCCCACCTTGGGTTGGCAGAGAATAAGAATGCTACTGATAAGCAAAGGCCAGAAGAAGAAAAGAAAAGGTGGGAAGTATCTGCTTTGCTACATAGTCTAGATTATTCCTACTACAGACCAAACTGTTTTCTTTTGCACCCTTTCTTGTATCTCCTCTGCAATATTGACAATGAATTTGTACTAATTTAGCTGCTGATTGAACCAGAATATATCGCAAGGTCAGCTCTATTTAACAATATGTTGTCTGTCTATTTTCCACATTACCTCTGCAGCAATTTACATTCATACTATTGCATTTTGAAGTAATTACAAAAAAACTACTTGAAACAATTGACTATTGGATGAGGATCACTTTGGTTTTTATGAGATGATTGCATTTCCAAATTTTGAATTCGGTAGGAGCTCTTATTGTCTTTGAAATTGTGGCTTTGGGTGTGGCTAGCTCCAAAAAAATCAATCTATGATTAAAGAAATACACTGTGACTTTCCTGTCTAAGTGGCTGTTCTGGGGGGAATATGTTGGATTTTAGTAATTGGTGTATAACTCTGTCCACAAATTTAAGTTGTTTCTGAGTAAGCTAGTGTTTTCCTTGTGGTATTTTATGTCCTTTCTACTGCCTACTTTGAGCGCATTTGATTGGTAACCTTGCAGTTTGTTTTGGTCTTAAATTATGGTATGTTCAATTGATACTGTGTTTCCAAGAATTGCAAATTAAAATATTTCTATCCCTGGAAGTTAGTTTTGAACTTGTTGTTTAATGCTGAGCTTGCCTAAGTAGATTTATAAAAGAAATAAAAGAAGGGATATGGTACTATTGTTTCTGTTGCGGGTTATAGTTGCTATTCATTTTCATTGCCTGTGAAACCATTAATTTTTGTAATGATTTTTTATCTAGCGACAGTAAAAATGCTGCATGATTTTTTTATTGACATTTGAGCAGAGATGGGCTATTGCCAGGATTACATATTATGTTGCATTGAAAGAAAACTTAGGATTGCAACTTTTCATTTTTGTTTGCTTTTGCTATGTAACTGTAACTAATTTATTATAGAAAATAAGTTAAGTTGTCTGTTTATATCTATGTTAATGCCATCAGACAGTTGTTAGATATGTTCAGTTGTGTTGGGGATAATTTACTTAGCATTACAAGTACATTATTTAGCTTCTGCCTGTTGTTTTTGGCTTCACTTGCTGTGTGCTAGACTTCTCTTTAAAGATGATGTTCATATTAACTAGGCAGTAGTACAATAGTCTGAGTATGTCTGACTTGGTTTGGTCACTGTGATGTAATAATATTTTTAGAGGGCATAAACCAAAAGGGCTGATACTTTAGAAGGCAAGTAAACCAAAATGGCTGCATTACAACTATCTACCATGGTGTCATTTCAGTTCACTTATTTTCCGTGCTCTTCTGTAATGCAGTGAGACTTGTTTCTGTTCTGCTTAAGCCATCCCATGTCGTATGTGACATGTCATTTCAAAGCTTCCAAGAATCATTTTTACTTCTGCATTTCAACTACCGTAGTGTGTAATTCTTGTTTTATTGCTGAAGTTTGAACATTTGACATTGATTGGGTATGTAGCATGTAAGAATATGATTTAGCTGGAATATTGAAATACTTCATGATAAGCTCTAAAAGTGCCACAAGTTACTTGACATTCTTCTCTACAGGCTTTTCCGAAGGAAGCTACTGCTATAGTTCCACTTGTTATATTTGATGATGCAATTGGTGATCCTTTATCTACTCTTGACCAGTTTTGATAATTCGTTTTTGGATCTGGAACGTACTAGAGGTATGCCTGAAATGCATTAGCTTGTAGTCAGAACTATGCTGATGAAAGGCATAGTAGATCATAGATAGTGTTAAGATATTAAATCATGTGCTTTGTTTTTTGCTGCTTTTAGGGCCTTCAGGAGTTGAATAAAAAACGGCATTGATCATGCCAATGCTTCCATAGTTCATTTCGTTAACTTGCTATATCACCTGCAGGCGACAAAAAGAAGTTGAACTGAGACTATTAGAGGAGGAAACAGCAAAAAGAGTTGAGCAAGCTATTAGGAAAAAGGTTGAGGAGAGTTTGAACCGTGAGGAAATTAAGCATGAGATACAACGACGAATTGAGGAAGGGCGTAAAAGGATACTTGAGGAGGTAGTGGTCCAGATTGAGAAAGAAAAGGAGGCAGCTTTAAATGAAGCCAAGCAGAAAGTGGTAAGCTAACTTTGGCCCTCTGTTTCTCTCTGGCTTTCTTTATCATATTTGTCATTGATCAAATTTGGGAAAAGAAAGATTTATTGACATTTTTGTTTTTGATCAATGCATGGAACTGGGAATATTCTTTGTTATGTTCCTTCTGCTAGATTACTTTATTTATGTTGCAGCATGATGCAGAGACCCAGTCAAGGGCATTTGTTCACTGGTGGTTTGTGATTTCAGGAACGTGAAAAACAAGAGCGGGAGGAGCACGAGAAGAAGCTCGAAGAAGAACGAAAGAAAGCTGAAGAGGCATTGATGAAAGAAGCGATGGAACAGCAGCAGAAAGAGCTAGAGCGGTATCAGGAGCTGGAGAAGCTTCAGAAAGAAAGGGAGGAGGCCATGAGGCGGAAACAGATGGAGGAAGAGCAGCAGAGGCAGAACCAGATGAAGCTGCTGGGCAAGAACAAGTCGCGGCCAAAACTGTCGTTCGCTCTTGGAATGAAGTAGCTGGTAGCATCTGGTTCACTGAAGTGAAACTAGCATTTAGTTTGTTTTCTGTAACCGCGTATCTCTGTATGAAACCGCCAGTGTGTTCCGCAGACAATTGCAATGTGTTAAATGTTCTTCATCTGCTCCTTGAGGTGCTGTCTCATACTGTCGTGGACTCATGGTTCATAATATTCTTCACCCGCTCCTTGGGAGAAAACTGCCTCAATTTTTTTGTGTATAAGGGTATAGTTGATTGACGACATTCAATTACTTCAAACTTGAGATTCAAAAGATCTTACGGTCTGGAAAGTACTTCCTAGAAATTTTGCATTTCAGCATGCAAGATAGACTGTTGGCAAGGGTACTTGGAGTATTTGTAAAATTATTTCCCTCCTTTCACTTTTATACATATGACGCTGATCACCTCAATTTTGAGCTAATCAGCATCATTTATAAACGGAGTAATAACGGATGGAGGGATGGATTTACCCCTTGGAAAACCTGAGCTGGAACTCCCAGGGGAGGAAATGGCAAGCCGCAAGCGAGGACCTGTGCTGTGCGGCTGTGCCAGGGTCCGCTTCTGACTGCAGCCGGGTCCCACGCCTTCCTAGGTTGAGGTGGGACAGAGGAAGCGGGGCCCGCAGCCTCAGCACGCGCAAATAATCGCTTTCCCAAGCAAATATGCCCCCCAAGCAAGCGAGCAGCTTTCCACACTGTCCGGTTCCCCGCACTTCCCAACACTCCCATCACCACGCCGCGCCGGCGAGCAAACCAATCCAGCAATGCCGGCGGCCGACCACCCCGCCGCTGCGGACGCGGCGTCCGACGAAGGTGCGCCTGCCCACGCGCCCCGGCCGCCGCCTCCACCCCGCCGGCCGCTCTCCCTCGCCTCCGCCCTCCCCTTCTGGTTCTACCTCGCCGCCGCCGTCTCCCTCCTCGCGATCCTCCTCCCCCGCATCTCCCCGTCCTCCTCCTCCCCTGCGCCTCTCCCGCCCCTCCTCCGCGGACACCTCGCCTCCGGCAGCGTCCTCAAGCTCGATCCCACCCCCGGCCTCTTCGCCGTGACCTCCCGCCCCGCCGCCGGCTCCCCCGCGCACCGCGTCCTCATCCTCCCTGGCCTCGCCGCGGGATCCTTCTCCTTCCGCCGCGTCCTCTCGGCGCTCTCCTCCCGCGGCATCCTCGCCGCGGCGCTCGATCTCCCCGGCCTGGGCCTCTCCCCGGCGCCGCCCGCCGCGCCCGCGCCCGCGCGGACCAGCGTCCTCCGGGAGATCATGAACCGCGGCATATTTCACGCCTTCGAGCACCTCGTCGAGACCGGCGAGGTCCCGTACCAGGAGGAGGAAACGGCCGCCCCGCCGGCGCAGTCCCCGCACGCGCCCGCCGAGGCGGCTGCGGCCGTTGCCCGCGCCGTGGAGGCGCTCGGCGTGGCCCCCGTCCACCTCGTGATTCACGACTCCGCGCTCGCGGCCGGGGCAGCGTTCGCGTCGGCCAACCCGGGCGCCGTCCGGAGCGTGACTCTGATCGACGCCACTGCATCCCTGCCGGCGTTCCCGGCCGCGGTCTTCGACGTGTCCGTGCTGGGGAGGCTGGTGCTGCGAGTGCCGGCGCTGTTCCGTGGGCTGGTGCGGCTGTGCTGCGTGCGGGGGATGGGGGCTGAGGAGGCGGAGGCGCATCGGGCGGCGATGCGTGGCGAGGGGAGGACACATGGGGTCATTGAAGCTTGGAAGGCGATGAATCACAGCTTTCAGTTGGGTAAATGGAGGGGTTCTTCAGACGAGGTGAGGAGCTTGCCGATGATGGTGCTGTGGTCAGGCACTTGGTCAGATATGTGGATTGACGAGGGTAAGAAGGTGGCGGCTGCACTGCCGGATGCCAGATTTGTCTACCATTCCGGTGGCCGATGGCCTCAGGTCAGTGTGATGACTTACGCGTACTTATCAGTGTGATGACTTACGCGTACTTATCAATTTCATCTTTCGGAGAGTGTGTGCTTAGACTGAATTGAGCATTGAACAAGATGTTCTACAGCAATTAACTTTCTAAATTTTAGGAGATAATCACCATTGGGCACTCCGTGACCTGCCCTAGACTGACCTTTGCCCACTTGTTATGAGTTTTCATTTAAATTTTATTAAGTCAGTTTCAGTAGCGTTTTTCATCTTGTGCGAATTGGCAAAATATACTAATCATTCCAAAAATAGGTGGCACTTGGCAATGGTGAATCCCATTGCTAAATTCTAGGTTCAACATAGCAAGCCATTCCCTTCTCCACAGAATTGACCGCCCATGTTCTTCTTGTTTTTCCTTTTTTTCCACAGAGTGCTCCTTGTTGTCAGGTTTTCATAATGGTTATGTTAAAACTGCAATCACGAATCATACCCCACCTTAGTCCTTGGGCACTTCTACATTTTCAAGTAGGCACTGCTGATTTAGTATTTGCACTCTTAGTTAGCAGAAGTGCCAAGCTAAGATGCTAATTTTGTTATTTTCATTGCTTTGCTCAGGAGGATGCCTCTGAGGAAATTTCGCTGCTGATAGCAGAGTTTGTGAACTCTTCAGAAGCATCATCAGATGGCCGCATTGAGTAGCCTGTTGTGAGTTCACAGCCATGGATAAGGACCAAGATCCTGGATTGAAATGACAGAGCCATATGTATGCACATATGTCTTGGACAAGTTGGTAGCTTTAGCTCCTGATCCTAGCATGAAACACTTACCCAAGTGCAGACATCATGTTCATGTACTATATCTTTTTTGAAGGATAGTTTAACAAATGTGCCATAGACCTCTTGTGCTGATCCTGAAGTTGATGCAGTGACGAGTATTATTAGTTAAGACTCTTTTTTTAGAAGGGTTTCTGTTGCGGCATCTGTACTGAGTTCTGACTTACACTGGTGTATTTCTCCTTTGTTGCTAAATTGGTATTGCGTTGCTATCTTACATGAATTGTAAAACGATGTGGTACCAAACTCATGCTAGTGTTTGATTTTTTTCTTTTTATCAAACCTGTCCTATGTTGTTTTTGTTTAATCAATATTTTGATGGCATTATAGTCTATGCAATTGCTTCGTGAGGTGCATTTGTGCATGCAACAATTGTTTCCTATGAAATTCCCATCAGATTCATGTGCTTGGTTTGAGCTACAACCTTGAGGTCTTGAGCTTGTGCCCGTTCTGGGACATGGCCAAGAATTTATTTCACTAAATTGATTTCCTACCAAATGAATTATAACATCGAATTACATCAAGACTTATGTCGAGCCTGTGGTGATTGTCCTTCTTGATGTGTATTCCTAGGAAACAGAAGCTCATGTATTTGTTTCTCTGCACTGAACTCTGAAGTGGCCTGCAGTTAAAAAGATTCAAAAATCAGGACCACATGAAACGCAACGCAAGTACCTTCTTTTCAGTCAACATTTGTTTTCAAGTGGTTGCTTTAAGAATCCAAATGTTTCGTGTATTTAAATAATGCTAAGTGTCAATGTGTATTTACTGATTATGACGTGGATTCGTAGATTGAGAATGTAAGGAGCGGCACAGACCTTTGTTGGGAAAGCAAATCTCAATGTCTGCACTTGAGTTCCTGAGCACACTCTCAAGTCAAATCCAAGGCAGTCCACTCCAATCACCGCTGCTTCCTGCAAGATATAACCAGGCAGTGTTTCAGTAATAAGGTGGAATGTGCTCGTTCCCTAATGTTCAGTTTTGAGAGGGTGCTTGCAATGAATCTGAAAACAATGTACCTCTACTTGAATGGCCTTGCACCTCCAGCAGAGGGATTTCAGAGCCTGTGTGATCTTGTCTCCACCAGCTCTCAGGCGTGATATTACGTTCGGAGCTGAATGTGCGATGATGTCTGGCCTAGCCTTACGGTATTCTTCTATCTTTACCTTTGGCTACAGGTTGAGACTTTAAACTATTGTCAGCAAATACATAATACCAGCACTAAATTTTGATAACAACTCATATTGTGAAGTTACAATTGCAGAGAACTTATAGGAGTATTAGAAGGACGTGTCAGCTAAAGGGAACATGCCTCGGTTCCATATGCAGTGATCAATTCAATGCTGAGGACCTCAACCTTGAAGAAGGTGGCACCACTTTCCTTTCTATCTTCCTGCGGCTCATCACCTGCGCCATATTTAGAAGCTGGTAAGAATCACTGCAGTATCCATGTAAAATGTCTACATCTGCTGAATAATGCTGGTTTCTGGGTTTATCGCGGTCGCTACTTGACGAGTGCTTGGCAACCATGGTGCTCTCCTCAGCAAAGGCGGGCCTCAGCTGACCCTCAACAACAAGGCTTGCAGGTGGTCGGTCCAGCCAGTCTATATTAGACTTGGTTGCAGTCTGGAAAGAAATTAAGACAGTTATTTGTAGTTAATTAACAAAACATAATACACAACTGACATATTTCTAAAATTTAACCGTGTGTACCTCTACAATCATCCTTGCGAAGTACAATGGATGGCAAGAATTGACTGTCTCAAGATTGGACCAGCTTGGTAGGTCATCATCTTCATCGTCCTCACCATCGTCGTCCTCATCCTCGTCGCCGTCAACAGCAAAAACACCCTCCTGCCCATCATGTAGGTTAATCAACAACAACCTCTCTAGAGCCTGGAGGGGTGCAATCAGCAGCTTGAGAATTGTTCTCACCACGTCGTTGAAGTCATCATCAAAGTCGCTTTCCTCATCATCGTCCGAGCCGTCATCCTCCTCCTCATCGTCGTCGTCTTCTTCTTGTGCAAACTGATCTGTACCGGAGGCTGCTGCAAGATCCAGGTCGGCGAAGACCTGTGTGTTGTCCAGCCCAATGATGACATGCTGCATCCATGATTCAGCAACATGCACGAACAAGTTCATCAGTGTCATACTGAGAAATTCATGCTGACAGAGAAACAGGGGAGCAGAAGGGATGAACAGAGTCGGCACCGCGATCTTGTCCTCCCCCATGATGCTCTCCAGCAGCGCGTCCTCGTTGTCCACCTCGAAGTAGATATCTGAGAGGGAACAAACAGCTTCAAGATGGAAGACAAGATTGTGCATCAGCTAGCTAAGGAGCCCGGTTGGCGACTTGGCGCACCTCCGTTCTCGTCGGTGAGGTAGGGGAACTCCGGCAGGATGATCCGCTCGTGGACGCCGTCGCCGACGAGCGTGGAGATCATCACTGTAGCCTTGTTGTTCACCTGCACGGATTCCCTTATTAGCATTTCTTTCGTCGGCGAGCGAGTGGAAAACAGAGGTGTGTGGGTTCGTCAGGTGGCGACCTCGACGATTGTACGGGCAGACTCGGCGTCGGTCAGGTGAGCCGGCTCGCCGTCGTCGAGCGTCGCCGCCTCGGGGATCTCCTCGAACGGGTGGTACCTCCCCTTCCCCGGCAGCTCGTCCATGTGGTCCGGCGCCGACGCGACGGCCCTGCATCAAAACATCAATCGGTCACCCGGTTGCTCCACGAAGAGTGCTACGACTGCTACCCACGGGCACCAGGCATACGCACCGGCAATGGCGGACGCGGCTGGCGCCGCCGCCCCGGAGCGCGCGCCCATTGCTCCACCAGGTGCGGCAGCGGCAGGGGCAGCGGGAGGAGGGGAGGCTCTGGCACCGGAGCGAGAGGCCGCCGCCCGTGCTGACGCCGGTGCCGGTGGCTCTCCTACTACCCGCGAGGACGAAGCTAGGTGCGCGGCGGGAGGAGGGGAAAGGGGAGCACGAGGGGTCCGGCGATGCAGCGGTGGTAGCCGCCGGCAGCATGGTATACCATGGGATTGGGATGGGAGCCGCGGCGGAGATAGTTTTAGATAGTTTCGGGTGGCGCGGGCGCCTCTCGCTCCCTATCCCAAAAACCGGAGCTGACGCGATAATGGTCGAGCATGACGACGTTTTTTTTAGCTTGGAGGGAAGTAGGAATGTAGGATGACAACGTCTTCAGTCTTCACGAGGAAGAGAAGCCGACTGTCATCAGCAGGCTGAGAGTGTGGGTTGCACTACTCACAGCGTAGGTGGCAGCCCGGTACATTGCGTGTAACATTCCAATTTTAATGCTCTTTCCTTTCAAAAATGGGTAAATGGATGTTTTTATTTTTCGAAGGTCCACGCAGGCACCTGACTCGACGCAAAGTATTTTCCAAATCGGGTAGCACAAATGTAGATGCTGACATACTGAATGTGTGCATTCCTAGTGACGAATATGCACACATTCAGTCATAACTTTATGAGCACTTTTGAAAAACTGTGTTGGTAAATCCTCAAGATTGATTGATGAAATAATCACGGAAGTCTCGCAGACACGTTGACGAGGGCCCGAATTAAGACCCCATTTGACGGCGAAAAGATCTCCCTTGAACACAAGGTAACCCAGCACCGTTGACAACGTGAATGCAAGATTGACAATGTCAAGGCCAAGATTTGAGACGAGGAAGACTGAGGACCCTGGTCAAGACCCACACTGGCAAGACGTCACGTTTCCGACCAGTTGGTCGCGTCTCCGACCAGTTCCCCACTTGAGAGATCCTCACACAAGTCTCCGCCTCGCACGATAAGTCTCTGTCTCGCACGACAAGTCTCCGCCTCGCACGACCTCCCCCGACTCCGACTGGTGCGTGGGCCATGACACACGGCGCGAGCCTGAGGCGCGAGCACTTTCACTGAGACGCGTGGGAGAATGACTCCCCGCGCCATGCAGATAGACCAACTGGCGGTCATGCAAGCAGCCGGTCCCAACAAGAGTCTTAATGCGGGTCTGTCCGGCCGCGCAGCCATCCCATCAACATCATCTCCAACTCTGCCACACGCAAGCTTAGACCGAGGCACTCAAGCACCCCCTACGATGAGCTCAAGCCTAGACTTAGGTCCAAGCGTGGCGGGCTAGTCGAGTACTCGGGCAAGCCAGAACAACAGCAAACTACTTGGAGAGATGCCAGGCGTCCCGTGGTGAACAGCCACACCCGGCCACGCGGCGGCTCCCACGACCAAGTAGCGCGACTCCACTTCAATGCGTCCTGACGAACAGCGACGCGCGACGAGACATCTCAGCAACCAAGCATCGTACTTCTTTTTTTACTTCCCCTTGTGCCCCTCCCCTTGTGACTATAAAAGGGAGAGGAGGGCAACCGTTACAAGGGTTAGACCTCCTACGGATCGAACACCACTTCAAGGGACTTGGGTCCGACACCCTCTCCCGACCAGTTTGTAACCCCTACTACAAACACCCCTAGCTCGGGAACACGACAGCTCGACACTGGACGTAGGGTATTAATCCTTAGAGGCCCGAACCAGTCCAATCATGTTGTCTCCTGTGCTAACCATCCGAGCCCGACGCACGATCGATACAAATTTACTGCCGGTGGTAGAGAACCCCGACAGTTGGCGCGCCAGGTAGGGGCACATCGTGTGTCTCGACGAACTTCAGCGGATCGGATGGACGGCCGCAGGATCTCGTTGACTCATGGGGCCACCTTGCACTTTGGCTCCCTCGGCTTCGTTTACACCGGACCGGCAGAGTCCGTCGCCGGGCGTACCTTCGCCCGGCCGCCTCGTCCCAACGTCCTAATGGGGGCTGCGGGACGCGAGGCTTTCGTTCGAGGCTTCTCGGACGAGACCATCATCGACATGTTGGGGCCAAACCCAAGACAGGAGCGTTTTAGGCTCGCCGCCTACTACCTCACCGACCTTGCTTCCAGGCTAGCGGGGACGAGTCGCTGGCTTGGGGGGAGTTCATGGAGTGGTACACCGCGATGTACCCTCATGAACAGTCTGGCCTCCCAGACGACCCGGTGACGTCCTACGTCAACAACCTCCGTGCGACCAGTGCCGCCCCTGAGTCTACATCGACTCGGAGGACACAGGCCACGTGCCAGCGCGATCCCACACGAGAATGCAATGTCTGCGTGGCCTCGGCATCAAGCAACTCCAAACCAGAGTCAGCTTCGTGCCACCGCACCACCGCGCCGCCGACGCCCAACGACGGGCGCGGCTCGACGAGCTCGCGGAGGCGAGGCACCAGCTCGACGAGGAGTTGGCCCTTCTTCACCAAGAGCTGGGGATGGACGCCGAGCCCCATGACCGACGACCTGCACAAGATATCCCAGTGCAGGAGGAGCCCCGTGAAGGGAATGGCGAACGACGCGAGCGCCGACCGGGTGCCGAGCACTGCCGGCCCGCGCGCCTATGCCCCCGGCACGGGGGGCCAACACGCCACAACAACCGACGCGCCAACGAGGGCGCGAACATCGACGCCAACGCTAACGCCCCGCCGCTCTTCAGGCGGGCGTCGCAGAACCTTGCCGGCGGCCATGCTGCTGCATGGTTGTCCGGAGGCGGCGATCTCCGAGGAGCGACGAGTGTGCCAGTAACTGAAGGCGCTGCTCGAGGCGGCGGCGGCGCAACAAGTGGAGAGCTCAGCCTCACGCCAACGCTCGGAGCGCGAGCGGGCAGGAGCGCCGTCCACACACGGCCCGAACCCGCCTCCTTTCCAGCATCGAGAGCACGAGGAGGGGCGGTGGAGCCGCAGTATCGGCGGTCAGGAGCTGCCTCGGGCCCAACCGCGACGTGCAGAACACCCTCGAGGCCCGATGATGGGCTAAGAGCGTCGACAACCACCACGACAACCGCTCGCGCCACCATGACGATCGAGGACGCGGGCGGCGCCACGACAGCGACGACAACCGCAACCGCAGCTGGTCGCCGAACCAAAGCGGTCCACGGGCCTTTGGCCAGAGCATCCGCAACGTGAAGTTTCCTTCGCACTTCCGTGCTCCAACCAACGTACCTAGGTAGGACGGGGACACCAACCCCAGCGTGTGGCTCGAGGAATACTGACTCGCCTGCCACGCCGGGGGAACGACGGACGACCTCTTCGTCATCAAGAATCTGCCACTCTACCTCGGCAACTCCGCGCGGACATAGCTATAGCACCTGCCGCAGGACAAGATCCACAACTGGACTAACCTACGTCAAATCTTCGTCGAGAACTTCCAAGGCACTTACATGCGCCCCAGCAAGCAGTGGGAGCTGCGCAACTGCAAGCAGCAGCCGGGTGAGAGTCTCCGCGAGTACATACAACGCTTCTCCAAGCGTTGCACCGAGCTCCCCGGTGCGACCGACAACGACGCCATCTCGGTGTTCCAGAATGGCACGACGTGCACGTCCCTCATCCACCGACTCTGGCGCCGCATGCCTCGCACGACCTGCGAGCTCCTCGACATCGCGAGCAATCACGCCGATGGCGAGGAAGCGGTCGCCGCGATGCTCAACACCCCTAAAGGCAAGGGGAAGCAAGTCGTGGACCACAGCGAAGGGACGTCCTTGCGCTTCAAGAGGAAGAAGAAGAACGGCAAACGCCGTCGTGATGACAACCTCGTCGTGGCGGTGGAGCACAAGATGTCGCGCCCAAAGGGCAACCCGACCAAGCCCTCTCGGTGTTTTAGACCGGCAACCTACCAAGGGGAGTACCCAAGGTAGATGAATGTGGCCTCGCCGAGATCGGTAACTCGAAGGAAGAGACATGTGGCACACAATTTTAGACAGGTTCGGGCCGCGAGGTGCGTAATACCCTACGTCCTGTATGCTGCGTAGCTCTGGATTGATTGGATGTGTTTACAAGATGATGCGTATGAGAGAAAGGGGTCACTTCCTCGCCTTATATAGCCCGGGAGGCAGGGTTACAAGTCGGTTTAAGGAGAGAGTACTAGTCGGGTACGTCTAGGAGTTCTCTACATAGTACAGGACATGTATAGCTCCCTATCAGAGTACTTCTCCACCATAGTCCTTGCGCCCCACGCCATCAGGTGCTGTGTGGCACAAGCCGAGTAGTCCCAAGGGCCCACCGAGTAGTCGGTCCTGGTACCCACCGAGGTAGTGGGCCCAGGGAGGTCCATACGACAAGCCCCCGAGTACTTTGTAGTCGAGCAGGATAGTTTCGAGTAGTCTTGACGGCCTTGACGAGTAGTCCTCAGGCGTCCCCGAGTACTACAAGCCAAAAGTCCTCAAGAGTACTTGAAACATCCCGAGGCTGGACGGTACTCCAGCTGATCCTTGAGTAGTCTTGAAGTCTTCTCGAGTAGTTCCCAAGCGTCCTCGAGTTCTTCTCTCGAAGGTCTTCAATAGTACTCGCATTGTCTTGAAGAAGAAACCATATGGAAAATGTGATTCGAAGAATCGCATTCCATATGGAATGTAGCCCCCGAGCCTTAGACCGAATCGTAGATTCAAGCTGAGGGTCAATCTGAAGTTCTGCCAAGATTATCCCACAAAATCCGGAGAAAAAACCGAAGGACACGTGGCACGGAGCCCCCGAGCCTTGAGTCGAGTACTTCCTCTCGAATTGAAGGGTCATCTTGATTGTAGAATGTGTCCTGAGTTGCTCTTGAATCTTGTCGCCACCCAGGAAGTTGAGTAGACGTAGCCGAGCCCCCGAGATGGAGTGCGTCGACTACTGGAAGATGAAGAGTCAAGCGGCCACCGCTGAGTCAGCTGCCGATACTTATCCATCTGGCTGTTGCTGCGCCGCCGGTTGGGTTATAAATAGAGGCCGAAACCCTTAGGGTTTTCCATTCCCCACAGTCGCAACCGTTGAAATAGATCTAGATAAGAGTCCAGCCACTCGTGCCACTGCTGCCGCACTGTAGACTGCAGATCCACGCGCGCCGCCGCTGCTCGCCACCAGTGAATCCCCCGAGCGGATGCAAGTGAAGACCCGGTGCACTTGGAGGATGAAGTCTTCTCCGTCCAAGGGCACGAAGGTTGGAGCCGGTGCCGGGAAAAAGAGATCCCGTAGCGAGGTAGAAGGATCTGCCCGGGATTCATCGCCGCCGACGTCTCCCCCACGCCCCAATCCGAACAAGGAGTGGAAGAAATCCAAGGCGAAGACCGAAGATTTGCTGGCACTGGTGAACAACAGGTTCCTCCGGGAGAAGGAGATGGACATGTGGCGCGCCGCCGCGGGCGACCCGTACCCGATGGAGAAGAACCCCAACGAGGTCCCCATGTTCGCCCAGTTCGTGGAGCGCGAACTAGCACTCCCGGTGAGTGACTTCTTCAAGGGTCTTCTCAAGTACTACGGTATCGAGTACTTGAACTTGAACCCTAATGGAGTTTTTCACGTCTCCATCTTCGTCCACTTCTTTGAAGCCTTTGTGGGGATCAAACCCCACTGGATATTGTTCCGGAAATTCTTCCGTGTGAAGCCACAGTCGAGCGCCAACGAGCCACGAGTAGTCAGAGGAGCCGGCATTCTGATGCGTGAAGACGCCACCAACTAGTACTTGTCGTACAAGCTCATTGACTCGAACCAAGACTGGAAGGCCAAATGGTTTTACATCACGAACCACCACCCGGAGCTGCCAAAGCCCAGTGGGAAGTAGCCGAAGCATCGGGCGTGGTGGAACACCAAGCCGATGATGCAGGAGGGTATCCAACTACCCAAGCTGTTGCAGAAAATTAAGGCTTTGAGAGAAGCCGAACTGAGGGCCGAACACGTGGCCTTCAGCTTCATGAAGAGGAGGGTGCAACCATTGATGGCACGCGACACCCTCAAATACCAGTACACTAGCGACGGGGACACGTCGAGGATGCCTGGCAACGAAGTCGACGATGAAGACATTGTCGAGAGGCTGGGCAGGATATTCAAGGATATGCCGCCGTACACACCCTGCCCAGTCCCCGAGTACTCCGCAGCTCATCCGCCAAACGAGGTTAGTAGCCGATGACCTCTGTCTTCGAGTACTAATTAGATTGAAGCAGTCGCACTAACCCAAGTTGTTTGTTGCAGGATGACATAGCGAAGTTTGTCTCCGACCCAGCTCCCCCTCCTCGACTTGTAGATATTCCAGAGGAGGGCAAGAGCAAGGCCAAGGAACACCGTGAAGTCGGCGAGGGTGACAACACCGTCACCATTAAAGATTCCACCGACGAGGAGGATGGGGAGACGCTCCAGGAGCAGTTTCAGCTACGGTCCAGGTTCAGCCGACCTGGGCTGCCCAATGTCCCCCTTATCGATGATCCACCGACTAGCCTAGAGGCTAGCCTCCCTGCACCGCCAAGGAGGCCGCGCAATGTGGCGTGCAAACGTGTCGCCAAAAAGTTGAAGGTGACAGAGACTACGTCTCAAGAGGTGAGTTCCTCGAGTAGAGTAGTCGAGTACTTGTCTTGAAATACTTGTATGCTGACAATTGAACTCCGAGTTCTCGCAAGAGATTCCATCATCCGACCTCGTCGATCTAGGGGAAGGAGATGACTGGGACATGGTGGGCGAGCCGACTGAAAGAAGTCGCAGTCCAGCCCCCACCGTAGAAGAGCTTGTGTCGTAGATGACACGACGGACGACTAGATTTGTCGAGCCGCAGGCGCCGGCCATGGAGACCAGGCCAGAACCGAGCGCGACTACTGGGGCCGAAGAACCAGTAGCAGCTCAGATTGAAGATGAGGCACCCACGGAAGTCGGGCTCATCAATATCGCCAGCTTACTTGGCACTCCGACCGTGACTGTTGTCCGGTCTAGCTTGTAAGTGAAGTCCATTCCTTAGTAGTACATGGAATTGAGTAGTTGTGCTTGGTTGACCACTCTATGTGTACTGTGCAGGAAATCAACTGATCTGTCCTATGAAGGAGATGAACCCAGCGCGGTAGTAGCTGAAGAAAATCCGACGCTTGCTGTCGAGGAATCCACTCCCCTCCCTTAGGGTGAAACCGTGGCGCCGAGCGCAGAAGCTACGCCGCCGGAGGCCACTCTAGTAGAAGGTAAGTAGACCACGATGGGACCGTCTGCCCTGTGTAGTACTCATAGCCCCCAGATACTGATATCATGTGGCTTGTGTTTGATAGGAGCACAAGTCGAGGGAGCCGCAATCCCCGAAGCCGTGCCGGTAGAAGGCGTCGTGCCTGAAGCCGAGGTGATCGCAGGATCAACATCCGGGCCGGCGGAAACACCAGGCCCCGAGATCATAGAAGAAGTGCATGATGATGCACTGCCGGAGACGAGCATGGGCGTAGTCGTCCGGCCACCGGAAATCCAGGATGCGGAGCCGATCCGTTCGGCGCCGATGTCGGAGACCGCAGTGGCTAGTCGTGGCGGGCTTGAGCTTCTAGCAGGTGACCTCATCAACCCGACGACGGTGGCCCGCAACTTGGAGTCGATGCGCAAGGTTGAGCAATGGATGAAGGTACGTGACGGTACCCTTGAGTAGTTGAATTCCAGCATAACTGAATACCCAAGTAATAATTGTTGCCTTGTGCAGGATGTCATGGAGAGATCCCGATAGAAATCCGATATGCTCCAGGGGTATGGCGATACAGTGCTCCGGGTGGAAACGTTGGAGAAGGAACTCAACAAGGCCAGGAAGCACTCCACCATGCTGCAGTCCAAGCTCGATGGTGCCTTCGCCCAGTACCACAAAGAGGTACAAGACATGCAAACGAAGAGTGATGAATTGGTCCGCAAGAACAAGTCGTTGCGCCAAAAGAACAAAGGTATGCCAGTGTCAGCCTTTCGAGTACTTATTGAGAGTACCCTGTAGTAGTCTGACATCCCCCACTGAGTTGTTTGCAAATCTTGAGGCCCGAGTGGAATAGCTGAAGGCATCGGAGATCGATATGAAGAACCTCTTCTACCGAGAGAAGGATGCCTGCGAGGTACTTTAGTATGATTATAAGCAGCTGGCCCATGAGTGTAATATGCACATGGAGCTTCAGATCGCCTCGGATCGTGATCTTGTCAACTACTATAAATCTCTGCAGAAGCTCAACGAGGACTGTGAGAAGTTGCGGGGACAACTCAAGCAACTTGAAGAAGCCGCACTTCCCATCGCGAGGGTGCTGGTGCCACACCCGGGCGGGCCGAAGATTGCTTCGTTGGTTGACCGGTTGAAGGAAGCTCCCGGTCGTCTGGCGACTTATGTCAAGCATCTGGCGAAATCCATCCCGAACCAAGTCTTGGCGTACATGAAGTTGTACTTCCCCAAGGCTCCGGTAGATGTAGTCGCGGGTGGACTAGCCGCCAATTGCACAAATGAGCAGTACAAGGAGCTGCTGGAGTAGATGGCTCCAATCGCCGAACAAGTTGCGGAGAAACTGAACCTCCAGTAGTTGTCCTGTAGGGTTAGCTTGTGGCAATAGTTGTAATATAAACAAAGTTGTAATGAACTTGTTTAAGTTTTAATGAAAAGATCTTCCATAAATGAGTACTCGTTGTCGCGGTATGTATGTGCGGAGTGCCCATCATGGAGTTGATGCGAGTAGTAGTACTCAGTAGTAGACCTGTTTAGGGAGACACAATAAATGAGTTGATTGAGAGTCGAACTTTATTACTGAGAGAGTACACCTAGATGGCCAGGGCCGTTTACAAGTGTAGTCGCCAGGACCCCGAGGCCGCCTATGGCTTGAGTGGTGCTAGGGCACGTGGCCGCTTACAGCTGTAGATCCGTTAGTAGCCGTATAGGCTGGATCTAGAAGTACATGGTCTCTTGATAGACCGTTGCTAGAGTCCTTGATGCCTTGAGCAGCCTAAGATCCGTTAGTAGCTGTTAGCACTGGATGTTGGAGAAGAGTAGTCCGGAGACTAGTGCTTGGACCCGGAGGCCGCTTACAGCGAAAGGCCCGGGAGTAATCGTGTAGACTTGAGCCCCAAGAGTAGTCGAGAGACTATGCGTAGAATCGACAGAGCTGGTCGACATTCCACGAGTTGCTGATGCCGTCGCCTTCAAGAGTCTGGAGGCGATACGAGCCTGGTCCGGTCTCCTTTGCAACTGTGAAGGGACCTTCCCATGGCGAGCTGAGCTTGTGTAGTCCTTCCGTGTTCTGGATGCGTCGGAGGACTAGATCACCAACGTTGAAGGAGCGTTCCTTGACGTTGCGTCGGATACCCTCGAGGTACCTTGCTGATTGGACGAGGGCAGCACAGCAGGCTTCTTCGAGTCCGTCGATGTCAACTCGCCTGCTGTCTTCAGATATGCCTTCGTCGTATTGCTCTACTGCCAGCGAGTCCCACATGACGTCGGCAGGTAGAATAGCTTCGGAGCCGTAGACCAGGAAATAGCATGATTGTCCCGTCGGCTTGGTGGGTTGAGTATGCAGCCCCCAGAGTGCATTGGGCGGTTCCTTGATCCACTTTCCTCCTTTTGTGTTGGCAGCATCGTGCAGTCGCTTCTTGAGAGCGTCGAGTACCATCCCATTGGCGCGTGTTGACGGTGAAAATCCGTCAACCTAGCCATGAGTTTACCTTCGGTGTTGGCATAAGTTTTATACCTTATCCATTGGTACTAACCCCCGTGGTATAACAAGTTCACTTGTGCATGTCGGTTTTGGAGTTTAGTGTTTATGCAGGGTTTTAGCGTTGAAAGCAAGACTTCCGGGATAAGTTCATCAAGCACCTTGTGACAAGACCTTGAAGCCCCGTGCAAGTCATGCAATGAAGCAAACTTGACTCCAAGAAGCCAGGGACCTAACCTGAGAAGATGACAAACTCTGAGGACCTAACCAGAAAAGTGCTGAATCTTGTGGGACAAGAAGCTACGTTCAACTCGGAGAGAAACTGACGACAAAGGCCTACATGCAGAAGGGGGAAGGATCTAGAAGACTCGGGAACCAACGCCACGCGAAGGAGGCCGGGAACTGGGCCTGGATGGGCCCAGGCCGGCCGGCCCAGCCCAGTCCAGGGCCCATTTGCCCCCTCCTTTGACCTAGCCGCCAATCGGGCTATTTATGGCCCCAGGGTCGAGAGCCACGCATCAATCAATTCGTCATCGGCCGCCGAGGAGCAGAGAAGAGAGGGTCACCATCCCGGAGAGGAGAGGGTCGAGCTAGTTGACTAGGGTTACCCTAGCCGACGTGGGAACCTTGCAAGGAAGACCACGTCGGAGTTCCCGGAGCTACAAGCAAGATCAAGGTAGGATCCCGGTGGTGATCTTGTTTATGTATCATTGTACTAGTGGAATTATCAAGTTGAATCCTATTTCTAGCGATCAAGTGTTTCTTCGATGTCTTCGTTTTTCGATCGGCTTTGCTTATTCTAGATCTATTCTCGAGATAGATCACATAGGGTGTTCTTGTAGCCGCGGTGGCTAGAGGTACACACCGGATCTTCCGAAAGAACTCGACTTGTCCTTGGACTCGCCCTAGACTACCCGCATGAATAGGAATACGTTGTGACAGAACGGGGGTTCCGAAAGGCGGGCGTTTTCAGAGTTGGACGGGAAACCACGATTTAAAGAGGCTTTTAATGAGATTCGATTTGCTACTTCTTCTTTCGCTTGGAACTTCAACAAAAGGCTTATCTACCCTATCTATCTTTGTTACCTCCGGTCTTTAGTAGATTATATTAGTTTTGTGTTCTTTATCTAGATGCATTAGGATTTCTCTTTACTGAAGATTGAAGTTACTTGGCTTTACTAGATCATCTTTTGCGTCACACATTTGTTCCACAGATTCGATACCTTGGGTTCACCTCTCGAGGGAAGAAGGGTCCCTTGACTACGACGGGAGACTTGTCCGCTTGCAAGTCTAAACGAACTTTGATACAACTATTAACCGTCAACACCGCGCTCGACTTGTCTGTTGGCCTGTGGATGGGCGACTGAGACGTACCGGACGTCGATCTCGCTGTTCTCGCAGTACTCCCAGAACTGGTGATTGTTGAAGTTGGAGCCCATGTCTATGATGATGTGATAGGGTAGTCCATAGCGGTGCACGAGTTCATCCAAGAAGTCGAGTACCCTATCGGCCTTGGGGCAGGTAACCGGCTTGACTTCAATCCACTTGGTGAACTTGTCGTGGCCACCAGAATTCTATTGAATCCTCCTGGCGCAGTCAGAAGAGGCCCAATCATGTCAAGTCCCCAACAGGTGAAAGGCCAGGTTGGTGGTATGGTGACTAGCTTGCAGGCCGGGACATGTTGTTGCTTGGCAAAGTATTGGCACCCTTGGCACCTTCTGACGAGTTCCTCATCATCGCCCAGGGCTGTGGGCCAGTAAAAAGCTCATCGGAAATCCTTGCTGACCAGCGTACGTGAAGACGCGTGGTTGCCGCAGACGCCTTTATGGATCTCCTCCAAGATGTCCTTGCCTTCTTCTCAGGGAACACACTTCATGAGTACTCCGAAAGTGGCGCCCCGCCTATAGAGCTTGTCCCCGACTAGGACGTAGGACTTGGCCCGGCGGATGAGCTGCTCGGCCAAGTTTTTGTTCGCGGGAACCTTCTGCTCGCGGATGTAGTCGATGAAGGGTTGTCGCCAGTCGACGTCGATCATCATGACCTCCTGGCCAGCTGGCAGAGGCGCTGGGTTAGTGGTCATGGGCGTCGGCTCCGGAATGGATGGTGCGTGAAGCTCGTGGACGAAGACACCCGCTGGTACTTGAGCGCGAGTAGAACCAAGCTTCGACAGGACGTCCGTTGCAACATTGTTGTCGCGGGCGACGTGATGGAACTCAAGACCGTAGAATTTGTTCTCGAGCTTGCGGACTTCTAGGTAGTAGGCGTCCATGTTCTCCTTGTTGTGGTCCCAAGACTTGTTGACTTGGTTAATGATCACTGCAGAGTCGTCGTAGACTAGTAGTTGCTTGATGCCCAGTGAAGCTGCGAGGCGGAGCCCGTGTAGCAGAGCTTCGTACTCGGCTTCGTTGTTTTAGACCTTCCAGAAGATCTATAGGACATACTTGAGTTGTTCGCCCATTGGAGAAATCAGGAGTACTCCTGCACCCGCGCCTTCGAGCTTGAGCGAGCCGTCGAAGTACATCACCCAATGCTCTGGCCGCTCGGTTGGAGTTGGTAGCTGATTTTCCCGCCACTCTGCCATGAAGTCGACTAGTGCTTGCGAATTGATGGTTGTTCGTGGCTTGAAGTTGATGTTGAGGGTGCCGAGTTCGACTGCCCACTTGGAGATTCTTCCAGTAGCATCTTGGTTCTGCAGGATGTCACCGAGCGGGTAGTAAGTGACGACGGATATCGAGTACTCCTGAAAGTAGTGCCATAGCTTCCGCGAGGTAATGAGCACTGCATATAGTAGCTTCTGTACTGGTCGGTAGCGTGCCTTAGATTCCGATAAGACCTCGCTGACGAAGTAGACTGGTCGCTAGACTTGGTTGGCATGGTCGTCTTCCTGCCGCTCGACAACGATGACAGTACTGACCACATGAGTAGTGGCAGCGAGGTAGAGCAGTAGCTGCTCCTTTTTGCGAGGAGCCGTGAGGACTGGTGGTTTGGATAAGAAATCCTTGAGCTGAGCGAGAGCTTGATCTGCCTCTGGAGTCCACACAAACTTCTCTTGATGTTTGAGTAGTTTGAAGAAGTGTAGCCCCCGTTCTCCAAGCTTCGAGATGAATCTGTTCAAGGCCGCCATGCATCCAGTAAGCTTCTGCACATCTTTGATGCAGGTGGGAGCTTTCATCTTGGTGATGGCGGAGATCTTCTCGGGGTTGGCTTTAATGCCACGATGGCTGATGATGAAACCGAGTAGTTTTCCCGACGGTACACCGAAGAAGCACTTGTTCGGGTTGAGCTTCCAGCGGTACTCTCGCAAGGATGCAAAAGTCTCTTCAAGATCGGCGATGAGCGTGTCGGAGTTTTTGGTCTTGACGACTACGTCATCCACGTAGGCTTCGACGTTCTTGTTGAGTTGTCTCTTGAAACGGGCCTGGATGGCTCGCTGGTAGGTAGTGCCGGCGTTCTTCAACCCGAACGATATGGTCGTGTAGCATTAGGTGCAAAATGGGGTGATGAACGCGATCTTCTCCTGGTCTTCTTCCTTGATAGCAATCTGGCGGTACCCGGAATAGCAGTCGAGGAAGCAGAGCAGGTCGCAGCCCGCCGTGGAGTCGATGACCTGATCTATCCGTGGCAACCCGAAGGGGTCCTTGGGGCATGCTTGTTGAGGTCGGTGTAGTCGACGCACATCCTCCACTCGTTGGTGTTCTTCTTGCGAACGAGGACGGGATGGCGAGCCACTGAGGATGGAAGACTTCTCTGATGAAGCCAGCCACGAGTAGTTTGGCGAGTTCCTTCTTGATGGCATCCCGTTGGTCGTCGGCGAAATGGCGGAGGTGTTGTCATTTCGGGGTAGCTTTAGGGTCGACGTTGAGTGAGTTCTCGATCAGATTCCTGGGCACCCCTAGCATGTCTGCTGGTTTCCAAGCAAAGATGTCTCGGTTAGCCCGAAGGAAGCTGACGAGCGCGTCTTCCTATTTCGGGTCAAGGCCTACCCCGATCATGGTAGTCTTACTGATGTCGCCTGTCCCAAGATCAATTTCCTTGACTTGCACTTCCCCGGATGGCTGAGGCTTGTTGGCTGTGTCCGACTTCTCTGGGATGTCGAGTTCACTTGGGGCAAGCTTCTTTGATGCAGCATAGATCTCCATCATGGCATTGGGTACTTGATTGGTGGTTGTGAGTTCCACAACTTCTGTGTCGCAGTCGAAGGATATCTTCAAGTCCCCTTGTAGCGAGAGTACACCGGCTGGACTTGGCATTTTGAGTACCAAGTACGTGTAGTGAGGTACCGCCATGAATTTGCGATAGCTAGTCTGCCGAGGATGGCATGGTAGGAAGTCTCGAAGTCCACGACTTTGAACTTGATGTACTCGGTGCGGTAGTTCTCCCTAGTTTCCCCGAAGGTAACTAGCAGGACCACTGAGCCCAGTGGGATAGCCGCGTTCCCGGGGATAATGCTGTAGAAAGGCGATGTGCTCTTGGTGAGCATGTGAGTGATGTCGAGCTTCATCTTCTTCAAGGTCTTGGTGAAAAGGACATTGAGCCCACTCCCACCGTCGATGAGTACCTTGTTGAGTCTGGAGCCCGCGACTAACGGCTTCAGGACGAGTGGAAACCGCCCTGGTTCAGAGAAGCTTGTCCATTGATCCACGCGGGAGAAGGTGATGGGTACCTCCGACCACCTGAGAGGGGTTGGAACTGCTGGTTCGATGTTCAAGACTTCTCGTCGAGTGGCCTTCTGAGACCGTCTGGTGGGTAGTCCGCTGAAGAGGACGTTCACCATCTTGTCGGGTTCTTGGAAGTCGCCGTTGCCTTCTTCAACTTTTTTCTTGCCCTTCTTGTCGTGAGGAGGCTGTGGGTCTGGAGAGTCCTTGAGTGCTCGCCGGAGTTTGTAGCACTGCTCGGTGGTGTGGTTGCCCTCCAGGTGCCACGGACACTTTTCTTTCAGCAAGTCCTTGAAGCCGCCGGAGGTCTTCTTGGAGTTGTCTTTCGCAGGGCACTGGATAGTCGCGACCGCCTTGATCCCTGTTATTGTTGTTGCTGCCGCCCGCGTTTTGCTTGCTCTTGGCACGAATAGTGTCATACTTAGCATTTGCCTTGTCTTCTTCATCGGCCCATGAAGTGATCATGTCCATGAGCTTGGTGATGGAACTCGGGCGGCGGCGACCGAAGTCTTCGAAGGTGCGACGATGGTAGAGACCGTCTTGGAAAAGGTCAATGGCCTCCTTGTCGGTGACATCGACTACAGTGGCGCGTTTGTCGAAGAAGCGCCGCATGTACTTGCGTAAGGTCTCGCCCTGTTCCTGCTTCACCATAGCCAGGTCCATGCGAGTACCCGAGCGTCCCATGGCGCCCGCGAAGTTGCTAGTGAACTGTTCCTTGAGCTGGTCCCACTTGTCGATCGAGTACTTCTCGAGTGACTCGAGCCATGTAAGTGGAGCTTGGTCCAAGTAGAAGGGGAAGTAGAGGCACTTCGTGTCGTTGTTGCGACCAGCATTTTCGATGGATAGAGCGTAGCATCTGAGCCATTGGACTGGATCTTGCTTCGCATCGTACTTGGTGATCCCAGAGGCTTGAATTTTTCTGGGAGAAGTAGGTTGTGAAGTCGAGCAGAGAAGGCGGGGAAGTCGTCGTTCTCGCCTGCCATGGAGGACTTCTCGCGTCGAATTTCTTCAATTCTGCGGCGGGCATCATAGCCGCCGCGTGAGACACCGGTGATGTGTCTGTCTGCGTGGCCTCGGCCGCCGCAATCACCTCCGCCGCCGGCTCTCCTTCCAGCTCCGTGTGAGGAGCTCCCGCCACCGCTGCCTCCGCCGCCAGCATCACCATGAGCCGCCGCGCCGCGACTACCACCAGCGTCGCCGGCGCTGTTGCCGCCCTGAGAAGGTCCACCAGGTGATGCCCTAGTGCGGTTGGGGTTCTGTGGTAGTTCTCCACGAGTACGGTTGCATCCATTGTCAGCTGGACTGCGACTTATGGCTTCATTATCGGCTTCGCGAAGTCTGAGGGGAGGCACTTGAGTGACTCTGTTGTCAACTCTCATGAAGTAGGCGTCCTCCGCGAGCTTGGCAATGACTTCTCCTGTGCGCATCCCCTGAGCCTGATGTGCTATCGTGGTGATAGACATGAGGCATTGTTCTGGGGTTGTGTGCACCCGGCTTTCAACTTGGTCAAGAGCTTCTCTGAGATTCCGTATGGATAGTGTCTCACGGAGACATCTACGTCGTTGTTCCGCTTCCTGTTGCGCTCACGTCAGGCGTTCTTGTCGTCGTTGGTTTCGTCCGTGGGTGCATTGGCAGACAGCTTGTCTGCTGAGATATCTTCGAAGTAGCAGTCGGGGCGTGTCCCTAAGGGTCCCGGCGTCTCGTTGGCAGCCATGAAGACTTGGCGATCAGGAGAGCCGAGACTGGAGTCAGTAGTCGCCACCTCTGTTGGAGTGTGCTCCTCTACTGGGGCTAGTGGTGTTCCCTCCTGGAAGGGAAGCGAGTCGAGGTAGGCGATGCAGCGTGAGTTCCCGTCTGTCAGGTCTACAGGCTTGCGGTCTGGCCAGTAAACGAATCTCCCGGCGGGTGTAGATGTTATAACCAGGCCGGTAGCTGGCCCTGACTGCGGTTGCTCGGTCGTGGAGGTCTCGGACTCGGGCTCGTTGGGGTCTGATCCGAAGTTTAACTCGTAGGAGGAGTCTGAATAGTAGTCGGAGGCGGGGTTGGAGTCTGAGGTGTAGTCGGAGACGATCTCCTTGCCAGCTCGGCATGAGGTGAGAGCCTTCGCATGGGCCTTGCTAGCGTTGCAAAGTCCGTATGGGAAGTGCACATGGAGTGGGAGTCCGCACACGATGGCTCAGTGGTCAGCTCGCATGCGATTGCCCATGGGGACGTCGAGTTTGAGTTGGAGGCGGATCCGAACTCGAAGTTGGCGTGTTGGTTGTAGAGCGAGATTTCGCCGAATTTTCCAGCGAGTTCGCCCGTGATCACTTCGGGAAGCGTCACGAGCCCAGTGCTCAGGTTGGGAGTCATGGTGAGGCGGCGTTGGAAAGATCCAGCACCGTCAGCGGTGCAGACCCAAGGCCCGAAGACGAAGGTGTCGCCGCGGTTGAAAGCGACGGTTGGCTTTATGGAGATTGAAGCCGTCGGGTTCGCCATGAGATCTTCGGCTAGATCCCCTACCGGCGCGCCAGCTGTCGGTGTTTTAGACCGGCAACCTACCAAGGGGAGTACCCGAGGTAGATGAATGTGGCCTCGCCGAGATCGGTAACTCGAAGGAAGAGACACGTGGCACACAATTTAGACAGGTTCGGGCCGCGAGGTGCGTAATACCCTACGTCTTGTATGCTGCGTAGCTCTGGATTGATTGGATGTGTTTACAAGACGTGTGAGAGAAAGGGGTTCCTGCCTCGCCTTATATAGCCCGGGAGGCAGGGTTACAAGTCGGTTTAAGGAGAGAGTACTAGTCGGATACGTCTAGGAGTTCTCTACATAGTACAGGACATGTATAGCTCCCTATCCGAGTACTTCTCCACCGTAGTCCTTGTGCCCCACGCCATCAGGTGCCGTGTGGCACAAGCCGAGTAGTCCCAGGGGCCCACCGAGTAGTCGGTCCTGGTACCCACTAAGGTAGTGGGCCCAAGGAGGTCCATACGACAAGCCCGCACCATCCAAGGACCACTTCGAGAGGCTCCTGGACGCGATGTGCCCACACCATGATGTCCCCGTCAAGCACTCGCTCAGGGATTGCCGGATCATGAAGAACTACGTCAACGACACCCTCAAGCCAAGAACGGCAGACCAGCCCAAGAAGGGAGGGCCACCCCCCCGACAACGATGACGACGCAGGGCTGCGTACCCAGGTGAAGACGGCACGGTGCACATGATCTTCGAGGGATCTCCGGCAAGACCCTCGAGGCGGCGCGAGAAGCTCATCCGGCGAGAAGTTTTCAACCCGACGTCGCGAAGCCGTCCTACCTAAAGTGGTCGGAGGTTCCGATAACCTTCGACCGCGAGGACCATCCCGACCACGTGCCTCAGCCTGGATCCTACCTATTGACGGTGAAATTCTGTCAACCTTCGCTGTTGGCATAAGTTTCATACCTTATCCATTGGTACTAACCCCCTTGGTATAACAAGTTCATTCGTGCATGCGGTTTTGGAGTTTAGTGTTTATGTAGGGTTTTAGCATTGAAAACAAGACTTCCGGGATAAGTTCATCAAGCACCCCCCGTACAAGTCATGCAATGAAGCAAACTTGACTCCAAGAAGCCCAGGGACCAAACCCGAGAAGATGACAAACTCCGAGGACCTACCCAGAAAAGTACCGAATCTTGCGGGACAAGGAGCTACGTCCAACTCGGAGAGAAACTGACGACAAGGGCCCACATGCAGAATGGGGAAGGATCTAGAAGACTCGGGAACCGACGCCACGCGAAGGAGGCAGGCAACTGGGCCGAGGTGGGCCCAGGCCGGTTGGCCCAGGCCGGCTGGCCCGGCCCATTCTGGGGCCCAATCGCCTCCCCCTTTGACCTAGCTGCCATTCGGGCTATTTATAGCCCCGGGGTCGAGAGCCACGCATCAATCCATTCGTCATCGGCCACCGAGGAGCAGAGAAGAGAGGGACATCATCTCAGAGAGGAGAGGGTCGAGCTAGTTGACTAGGGTCTCCCTAGCCAACGTGGGAACATTGCAAGGAAGACCACGTCGGAGTTCCCGGAGCTAGAAGCAAGATCGAGGTAGGATCCCGGTGGTGATCTTGGTTCATGTATCATGTACTAGTTGATGTAACAAGTTGAATCTGATTTTTAGAGACTAAGTGTTTCTCCGAAGTCTTCGTTTTCGATCGGCTTTGCTTATCTTAGATCTATTCTCGAGACAGATCACATAGGGTGTTCTTGTAGCCGTGGTGGCTAGAGGTGCACGCCTGACCTTCTGAAAGATCTCGACTTGTCCTCGGACTAGTCCTAGACTACCCGCATGAATAGGGGTGCGTTGTGACAGAACGGTGGCTCTGAAAGGCGGGCGTTTTCGGAGTCGGACGGGAAACCATGGTTTAAAGAGGCTTCTCATGAGATTAAACTTGCTACTTCTGCTTTTGCGCGGAACTTCAACAAAAGGCTCGATCCGATCTCTCTAGATCGGTTTATCTACCCCCTCTATCTTTTGCTACCTTCGGTATTTAGTAGATTAGATTCGTTTTTGATGTTCTTTGATTAGATGCATTAGGGTTTCACCTTTCAAAGATTGAAGTTTCTTGGCATTACTAGATCATCTCTTGCGTCACACATTTGTTCCACGGATTCGATACCTTGGGTTCACCACTCGAGGGAAGAAGGGTCCCTTGACTACGACGGGAGACTTGTTCGCTTGCAAGTCTAAACGAACTTTGATACAACTATTAACCGTCAACACTACCCACTAGTGGTAGCTCCCCTGTTCAAATCCAAAAGGGTCCACAAGGTCCTGATGGATGGGAGAAGCGAGATCAACGTGCTCTATGCATCTACGCTTGACGACATGGGCATCCCGTGGTCCCAGCTGAGGCTGTCGACTGCACCATTCCACGGGGTCGTACGCGGGATGGAGGCACTCCCCATCGGGCAGATCGATCTACCCGTCACGTTCGGGGACATACGGAACTTCCGCACCGAAACCCTCACCTTCGAAGTGGTGGGGTTCTCGGGGACGTACCACGCGATCCTCGGGAGGCCTGCATACGCGAAGTTTATGGCCGTGCCAAATTATACATACGTAAAACTGAAGATTCCCAGTCCGAAGGGGATCATCACAGTAGGGCCTACGTATCGGCGCGCATACGAGTGCAACGCTGAATGCTTTTAGTTGACTAAGGCAATAATTCGGTCCGAGAGGTTCCGCGCCGAGCCTTGATCCGGGGACCAGGATGTCCCCGAGTTGTCTAAGCGAGGGGCCTGCTCTTTCAAGCCCGCCAAGGACGTCAAGGATGTGGTCATCTCCGACGACGGTCGTACGCTCCGTATCGGGACGACGCTCGATCCTAAATAATAAAGTGCGCTCGTCGACTTCCTTAAAGCGAACCTCGATGTGTTTGCATGGAAACCCTCCGATATGAAGGGGATCCCGAGAGAGGTTGCCGAGCACAAGCTAAACATCAAGCCGGAATCGAAACCGGTGAAACAACGCCTTCACCGCTTCAACGATGAGAAGTGAAAGGCGATCGACGAGGAGATCATGAAGCTCTTTACTACAGGGTTCATCCGAGAAGTCTTCCACCATGAGCGGCTAGCAAACCATGTACTTGTAAAGAAGAAGAATAAGAAATGGAGGATGTGTGTTGACTACACGAGCCTTAACAAGGCATGTCCCCAGGATTTGTTTCCTTTGCCTCTCATAGATCAGGTAGTCGATTCAACAGCTGGGTGCGAAAACCTCTATTTTCTCAATGCGTACTTCGGGTACCACCAGATAGCGATGTGTGTAGCGGACCAACTCTCGACTTCATTCATCACTCCGTTCGGTGCGTACTGCTACCAGACAATGCCCTTCGGGCTCAAGAACGCAGGCGCCACTTTCCAGTGATGCATGCGACGTGTCTTTGGGGAGTTGATAAGACACATCATAGAAGCGTATGTCGATGACATCGTCGTCAAGTCTAAAATGACGGGGGACCTAGTATTCGACCTCACCGAGGTCTTCGCGAAGCTGCGGCAACACGGGGTAAAGCTAAACCCCGAGAAATGTGTTTTCGAGGTTTCGAGGGGCATGCTCCTCGGCTTTGTTGTGTCAGAACGCGACATTGAGGCGAACCCCGAGAAGATTTCGGCCATCATGGACATGGGTCCGATCAAGAACCTGAATGGTGTACAGGGTGTCACGGGCAGCTTCGCGGCTCTGAGACGCTTCATAGCGCGACTCGGGAAGTACAGTCTTTCGCTGTACAAACTCATGAAGAAGTCCGACCACTTCACGTGGACCCCCGAAGCACAAGAGGCATTCAATTCTCTCAAGAATATGCTCGAGAGCCCTCCAATCCTGACCGCTCCGACCCTTGAAGAGCCGATGCTCCTATACATTTCAGCGACAACTCAGGTAGTGAGTGCGGCGCTGGTGTTCGAGCGAGAAGAGCCCGGAAGGTCGCAGAAAGTGCAATGGTCTGTGTACTTCGTCGACGAGGTACTCTCCGACTCCAAGACATGTTACTCTTAGATGCAAAAACTCGTGTACGCGATCTTGATGACCAAGCGCAAGCTCCGACACTACTTCGACACGCACCCCATCACGGTGGTGTCAAAATACCTGCTTGGGGAGGTCATCCAGAACCCCAAGGCCGAAGAGAGGATCGCCAAATGGGCGCTCGAGCTGATGGGACAGAACATAACCTACGCACCACGCAGTGCTATCAAGTCACAAGTCCTCGCGGACTTTGTGGCTGAATGGACAAAGATTCAAAGTCCCTCAGCATCGATCGAGCATGCGACGTGGATCATGTATTTCGATGGCTCAGTCATGAAGGAAGGAGCCAGTGTGGGCCTTGTCTTCATCTCACCTCTGGGCGTGCGCATGGAGTACTTGGTACGACTACACTTCCCGGCATCGAACAATGCTGAGCAAGTACGAAGCCCTGATCAACGGCCTCCTAATCGCCGTCGAGCTCGGGATCAAACGCCTCGAGATCAGGGGAGACTCGGAGCTGGTCGTGGACCAGGTCATGAAGGACAAAAACTGCGTGGACTCCAAGATGGCGGCGTACTGTCAAATCGTGCGCGATCTAGAGGACAAGTTCCACGACCTCGAGCTTCATCATGTGCTGCGCGATTACAACAAAGCGGCCGAGACCACGTCCAGTCGAAGCCCGGTGCCACACAGGGTCTTTGCAAGTTATCAACACGCCCCCTCGGTCCGAGCGGAGGGGGAGAAGCCACCCGAGGAGGAGGGACCCAAGGTTATGGCGGTCGATCAGCCACCCAAACTGAACCTTGAAGATCCCGACTAGGTGTTTCCAATCCTCGAGTGGCTAGTCGAGGGAAAGCTTCCCCCCGACCAGACAGAGGCTCGACACATCGCCCGCCGAGCAAATGTGTTCGTCCTCATCGATGACGAACTTTACAAGCGTGGGGCCGCCGACATTCTCATGCGGTGCATTCCCGGAGACCAGGGTCACGAGCTGTTACAAGAGATACATGCCGACGCCTGCTGTCATCACGCCGGTCTGAGAACGCTTGCCTGAAAGGCTTTTCGACAAGGTTTTTACTGGCCCACAACGGTCGCAGACTCTAAGGATATTGTACGGCGCTGTGAAGGGTGCCAGTTCTACGCTCGACAAACTCATCTCCCGACGCAGACGCTTCAGACCATTCCCATCACGTGACCTTTCGCTGTCTGGAACCTCGACATGGTGGGACCACTCCGACAAGTGCCCGGGGGATTCACTCACATTCTCGTGGCGGTCGACAAGTTCTCCAAGTGGATCGAGGCTCGACCCATTGTTAACGTTTGCTCCGAGGAGGCGGTATCTTTCTTCACAGACATCATTTACCGCTTCAGCATACCCAACACGATCATCACCGACAACGACACCTAGTTCACAGGGAAGAAATTTCTTAACTTCTGCGACGACAACAACATCCGTGTGGACTGGTCGGCTGTTTCTCACCCGAAGACGAATGGGCAAGTCGAGAGGGCGAATGGCATGATCCTACAAGGCTTGAAGCCACGCATCTTCAAGCGGCTCGAGAAGTTCCGAGCAAGATGGGTGGCCGAGCTACCGTCCGTGCTGTGGAGTCTACGCACCACACCGTGTCATGCCACAGGCTTCACGCCCTTCTTCATGGTGCATGGCTCCGAAGTGGTCTTGCCCACGAACATCGACTACGACGGTCCGTGAGTACAGACCTACACCGAGGAAGGCAACCCAGCCGCGGTCGAGGACGTGATCGACCAACTCAACGAGGCGCGCGATGTAGCACTGCTGCAATGTGCCAAGTACCAGCAGGCCCTGCGGCGCTACCACGAGTGCAACGTGCGCCCCCGTGAGTTCCACGTTGGAGATCTTGTACTACTACAAGTTCAAGGCAGCAAGGACAAGCACAAGCTATCACCACCTTGGGAGGGTCCGTTCATCATCCATGAGGTGCTCTGACTAGGAACATATAAGATCCAGTACGAGGACGGGAGGGTCATCTCCAACGCATGGAACATCGAGCACCTGCGCCCGTTTTATCCTTGAGTATCTGTTCAAACCTCGTACATCAATAAATAGATGTTGCATACCTTGTTCACATGTCTTAGAGTTCAAAAACTTATCGTTGGCTGTGTTCATGAGCTTGCGACAACGTTTTGGGCTAAACAGCGATCGTCTTTGCACCAGTGCAAAGACGCTCCCTGTTCGGGGGCTACCCAGGGCACGATCCCCCCCCCCGTTTTTTGCGAATTTTTCAAAAATCCTAACAACCGTGTCGAGACCGATCGCACGAGCGAAAGGTTTTTTGATCGAAACTCGATCTTGCGAGAAGTAAAGGCGATGGACTGCGTGGGGCGAGGAGTTGTTGTTCGTTCAAAGTTCCTAGTGCCTACTTCTCCGCGGCTACCGCACGAAGGCTTGCGAACACTGTCCGAGTCCTCAGGTCTTCACCCGACCTTTGCTAAAAAGCATTCGGGTGACCATGTGGACTCTGGTCCAAAAAATGATTTCACAAACAAAACCACGCCAAGTTACCTCCCGAACCTTTTGAGTTCTCGAGGGTTGCGAACAAGTTGTTACCCTTAGAGGATTGAGGGGGTCAAGCTTCCCGACTCCTACGCCTCCATGGCTCCAGAGTGAGGCTCGGTCGTCTCGGTTCTCTAAGATCGACTACGCGTTGCTGCATTCGTCCTCAGGCGCTCATAAGTGTTTGGGGTGTAACGCAACTTGAATAAAAGTTCATAGCTACTCGACTAGTAGCATCACAACTTGTTCGAGTCATTACATAAGACAAAATATCATACAATTAACTTGAGGGCTCGGGGGCTTCCGGGTCCTCTGGTGCATCCCATGGCAGCAGCTCCATGTGTTTCAGGGTGGCATCAGCCATGTCACGGGCGAAGGAGGCGCAGTCTTCTTCCAGATCATCGCACTACGCGTCGGATATGCCAGGGGCCCAGCCGTCGCTCAGCGCCATGTGGTCCAGCCTCGGGTAGTGCGACTCGAACATGGCGAGGACTCGGTGCACTACTCGCCGGGCCGTCGCCAACTCAAGCTCCCAGACCACGTCTGGGAGGCGCCTGACCTCTTCAGCTAGGGCCTCGGGCGCCACCAACCCGAGCGACACGCCGAGCCTCGACATTGACACGATGATGGCCCTTCCAAGCTTGGCCGCGTCCTCGGCGGTCTTCTTGCGAGCGACCTCCGACTCGCGCCGGGCATCCCGGGCTTCGTTCAGGGCGGTCGCGTCCTGCTCCGAAGCCATCTGCGACTGCTCCAGCTCGGTTTTGATCTCTAAAAGACGAACAGAGCGACAAGTTACGGCAGGTCTGCAGGAAAGGAGAAGACAGAGCCAAGGTCCGACACTCACTCTGAAGCTGCTCTGACAGGCGCCCGATTGCACCATCCTTCTCGATGACCTTGAGGAGGGCAGTGTTCAGCTCCTGCTTCAGCTCCGCCAACTTCGTGGTCATCCCAGCGCGATATACTCGTGCCCCTGCGATGGCGGTCGACGAGTTAGAACACGACAAGAAGCGGGTAGCGAAAAGGACGAAGAAATAAAGAAACCACACGACTCACCCTCAAGATCCTACGACAGCTTGGCATTGCTCTCGCGCAGTCGCGTCGCCTCCTCGGAGACCTTTTGAAGCTGGTTGGAGGCCTGGGAGAACTGGCGGCCGGCGGTCACCAGATCCGCCGTGGTAGTGCCCAAGTCACGCTCCAACTCCGACACCCTCGCATTGAGCATCGCCTTCTCGCGAGCTTCAGCCTGAGCGGCGTCCCCGGCGGCAGCCTCGGTGGTGGCAGCGACGGTCCTGGCCCTCTCGGAGGCCTCCTCGGCGGATGCCGCGGCCATGCAGAGCCTCTTGACCTCAGACTCGGCGAGAGCCAGCCTCGACGCCAGTGAGTCCCGCTCAGTCACAGCCGCGGCAGTAGCGGTCTGGGCGGTGGTGGCACGGTCCTCCATGGACTGCTTGGCAGCTTCAAGGGTCGTCCGTGTTGATGCCTCGCTCGCCACCACTGCGGCTACTGCCACCCGAGCCACGACGAGCTGCATCTCCAATTGAGCTTGCTCCACGCAGAGCTCTCGTTGTCGGGGACAGCCCTGAGGGTCCCCTAAATATCCGGGGGAATCCTGCTTAAAACCTGCAAAAAACAAAAACAAAACACACCTCTCACTTAAACACACACAGGGCACGGCCCACGCTGCGGTGGCCCCCGCGGCCCACCGAAGTGGCCCAGTCAAAGGCTCCCTCGAGCAGGTTCCACCTCGCTCGAGGGCTCACGCCTCCCTCGAGCGGGTTCCGCCTCGCTCGAGGGCCAACACCCCCCTCGAGCGGGTTCCGCCTCGCTCGAGGGCTCATCTCCGCCTCTCTCGAGGCCCCCTCACAAGCACGCCTGCTCCCACACGCAGGTACGAGCATTTAATGCTCTGACACAGCAAGAGCCGCGCCATCGTGCGCCTGGGAATCACGCCCCGGTGCTGTTCCGCCAACTCCCTAGGGGAAGCCCATCCCCGCCCCGCGAGGAGGCCGTGCGGTATGGCCGGTGTCGCCCCGTGGCACTGTGCTGCCCACTCCCGTACGGCTAACGCGCCGCGCCCTCGAAGGGGGGCCGGCTGCACCCTCGAACCCTTCTCTCATGAATCTGCAGGGTCAAACCATGACGTCAGGCCGGCGGAATGCCAGCCCCGCCACTGTTGGTCCTGTGCGGCCGCCCTCGTGCCTGCAACACCACACCGAGCACTGCTACAACAACTCCGGTGCTGTTGGGCACGCGGGGACGGGACGCCGCCATGCCTGCCACTGTACCCCGTACGGATCACCGTCAACGGCTTCCTCGAGCCCGTCTGAAGACGCCACGGCCAACCACTACGCCTTCACCCTCGGAGTCGCCCCTGTTCAAGTACGAGACGCGCCGCGACGACAAGACTGGGGCAAGGACCGCCAGGACGGCCATCAACTCCTCGGCGCTCTACGCCATACCGCATGTAGCTAAATAGTGTGGCATGCCTGTAACTCACCCTCTCCTTGGTCTATAAAAGGAAGGTGAACCCCCTCGCCGTAGAGGAGGAGAGACATTAGAACCACGCTCCTCAACTCTCCCACGATATTGGCACTCGCCTCAATCACTCCGCTTGGGACTTGGAGGCCACGCCTCCTCTCCCGCCTTGCTTGTAGCCGCCCCACTACAGGCACCCCGGTGCAAAGCAATACAGTGCCTCGAGCACACCAGCCGGCGGACGTACGGCCCGGCCGGAACCAGGATAAACCCCGTGTCTCTAGTTGCTTAGCACCGACCATCGAGGGACAGAGCACAGCACTTACTACTAGTTAGTGTCGGGACTACATTCTGCACCGACAGTTGGCGCCCACCGTGGGGCTCACGTGCGCTGAAGGTCAACCCGTCATCCGCTCCCTCAATGGTGGTTCGCACCGAGTATCGCGGTACGCGTTACTCCATGGGCAGCTCGGACCCCTCCCCGCCGGGTTCGAAATCCGGTTCGGGGGCCTGAACTTTCAGGCTACGGGGAACGGCTACCTGATGCGCCTCAGCAACCGTGAGGAACTCCGCGCACGGCACCAAGCTGGGTCCGCCTCGGTCCCTGCTGCACGCGTCGCCGCGACGCCAACGCCCGCCAAAGACGGACGGCGCGGGCCCATCGGCGCCACGGCGCCGCCGCCGCTTCCGGCCGGTGCTCGCGCTAGGCGCGGTCGGAGCGACGGCATGCCGAGCGCGTCGCCTCACAATGAGGCGCGCCCGTCGGGGCGACGACGAGCGCCCCGGCGGGGGAGCGCTCGGTCTCTGGACCGCACTTCCCCATCGGTCTGCGCGGTGCCACGGCGGCCTACGCCGCCAACACCAACGACAGCGCCACGATGCGCAGGATTCCCCCTGGCCGCCACGTCTTGGTTGCCAGGGACCCTAGCGCCTCTGCCGGCGACGAGTCATCCCTAGGCTCTCTCGACGCGCTGCCACCCGCCACCTCGCATGGGTACGCGGAGTGGGACTTCTCCGGCGTGCTGGACCCAGTGATGTTCAGGCGGTTCCTCGACGCCACGGACTACTGGTTCGGCTACTCCGACGACTCCAGCGCTGGGAGTTACGACCCCGCGTGGGAGTGCTGCGTCATCATCGCCAACGACCCAGCAAACGCCACCAGCGCAGCGGGCGCCAGCGACGGAGAGGTTCCTCCCGCTCTGGGGACTACTTCGCGCCTGGCTGCGGAGCCAAGCGCCCCTCCTCCCTCACCACCGACAGGGGCTGACATCAATGCGCAGCTGGCCCAAGCACGTTAGCTTGAGGCCAAGCTGGCAGAAGAGTACTGCACGGTGCGGTTGCTTCGCGCCTCCATGGCGGGGAAAGCTTCCGCGTGCGGCGAACGCGCGCGTGAACTGGGCAGGCAAGCCCGCGACCGCATCAATGCCGTCTTCAACATCGATAACCCGGATACGCCCCCACGAGCGAGCCAAAAGCTCATCGCCGCCGCAACACTGCTGCTGGCCATGCCTGCCCCTTCGACACCCGAGGCGCGGAACCTGCACCGCGAGGCGCAGGCGCTCATCGAGCAAGCGACCGTCCAGCAGGCCGAGAGCTCGGCGTCCCGCATCCGTCGGCGGGGAGCGCACGGAACGATGGGGGCGCGCAAAGGGGGCGAGCCCTCGGTCCACGCGGGTGGTGCGGCCGAGCACCCCGCCAACCGGGCGCACGCCGGCCAAGGAGCGGCTCCTCGACACGCGCGGGCCAGCGCGAGACGGCGACGCCCACAATGTCATCAACGCTCGACGGACGAGCAAAGCGGAGGCACAGGCGGCAGCAGGCTACCACCCTTGACGGGGTGGACGCTACGATAGCGATGAGGACCGCTCACCAACACCGAAGCCCCCGGGGACCCGTGTGTTCAGCCGGGAGATCCTCACGGCGGCCTTTCCCCAACGCTTCTGCCAGCCGACGACGATCGTCAAGTACAACGGGGAGACGGACCCCCGTGTGTGGCTCAACGACTACCGTCTAGCGTGCCAGCTGGGCGGAGCCACCAGCGACGAGGTCATCATCCGCAACCTCCCCTGCACCTCGCCGACTCGGCGCGGACGTGGCTCGAGCACCGCCGGCCGGCCCGGATCCACAACTGGGACGACCTGGTCCGCACGTTCGTTGGCAACTTCCGGGGGCACGTACGTGCGCCACGGGAACTCCCGGGACTCGCGCTATTGCACCCCGAGGCCCCGGCGAATCGCTCGGGACTTCATACGGCGCTTCTCCAAGCGGCCGTACCGAGCTCCCGAGCGTGGCGCGCGATCGAGATCGTGCACGCCTTCCTCGAGGGCACCACATGCCGGGACCTCGTGCGCGAGCTGGGGCGCAGCCCGCTGGTCGACTCGAACGAGCTGTTCGACATCGCCACCAGCTTGGCCTCAGGCGAAGAGGCGGTGGGGGCGATCTTCGACGGCACGAAGGGCAAGCGCACGGACGACGCACCCGCGGAGGGCAGCAAGTCCAAGGAGCTCCACCAGAAGAACAAGTGGGGAAAGAAGGGGAAGAAGCCGCGCCACAAGGCGCACGAGCAGGGGTGCGACGGCGACGACGCCGAGGCCCTTGCTGTTGACCTGGCTCGACGGGGCCCTCGACCGGCCCCTCGAGGTTCGGGAGTTTTCGACGACATGCTGAAGAAGCCATGTCCCTACCACAAGACACCAGTCAACCACACCCTCGAGCAGTGCGACATGCTCAAGCGGTTCTACAGCCGCGCCGCGGCGAAGGACGACGAGGCCAAGAAGGACGGGGGTGATGGCGACATCGGCGGCTTCCCCGCTGTGGAAAACGTCTTCCTCATCTTCGGGGGGCCGACCGTCGACATGTCGAGCCGCCAGCGCAAGCGGGAGCGGCATGAGGTTCTCGCCGCGGAGAAGGCGCCTCCTTCCTTCCTTGATTGGTCGGAGGACGCCATCACCTTCAGCCGCGAGGATCACCCGAACCGCATCCCCAACTCGGGCCAGTATCCACTGGTGGTCGACCCGGTCATCGGGAACGTGCGGTTCTCAAAGGTCCTGATGGACGGAGGCAGCAGCCTCAACTTCCTCTACGCGCACACGGCTCGCGCTCGTTGGGGATCGGGTTGGACCGAGTGCGGCCCGGCACGACGCGCCGTTCCATGGCATCGCGCCGGCAAGCGTGTCCGGCCCCTCGGGGCGGATCGACCCTCGCTCGTGCCGGTTCGACACGCGGACAACTACCGCAAGGAGACGCTCACCTTCGAGGTGGTGGGGTTCAGGGGCGCGTACCATGCCATACTTGGGCGGCCCTGCTACGCCAAGTTCATGGCAGTCCCCAACTACACCTACCTCAAGATGAAGATGTCGGGGGCCAACGGCGTCATCACCGTGGGCTCATCCATCGAGCACGCCTTCGACTGCGACGTTGAATGCGTGAGGCACGCGGAGGCCCTGGCGCTGGACGAAGCGCTGGTGGCCAACATGGAGAAGATGGTCAACGAGGACCTCAGCTCCACCGCCAAGCACGCCAGCAGCTTCGAGGGCGCCGAGACCAAGGAAGTGCCCCTCGACCTCGCCGCCCCGAGGGCAAGGCGTTGAGGGTCAGTTCTACCCTCGACCCGAAATAGGAAGTGGTGCTCGTCGACTTTCTCCGCACCAACGCCGACATCTTCGCGTGGATCCCCTCGGACATGCCAGGCATCCCGAGGGAGGTCGCCGAGCACTCCCTTCACATCCTACCTTACTCCCGCGTCATGCAGCAACAGCTCCGCCGCTTCGCGAGGAGCGGCGGCGGGCGATCGGAGCGGAGCTGCGGAAGCTCCTCGAGGCTGGGTTCATCAAGGAAGTGTTCCACCCTACGTGGCTAGCCAATCCTGTACTAGTAAAGAAAAAGAATGGGAAGTGGCGGATGTGTGTAGACTACACTAGTCTTAATAAAGCATGTCCTAAAGTTCCTTTTCCTTTGCCACGTATAGATCAAATTGTTGATTCGACCGCCGGGTGTGAACCACTCTGTTTCCTTGATGCCTACTCCGGGTACCACCAAATCAAAATGAAGGAGTCCGACCAGCTCGCGACTTCATTCATCACGCCGTTCGGGATGTATTGCTATGTCACGATGCCGTTTGGCCTCCGAAACGCGGGTGCAACATACCAGCGGTGCATGCAGCACGTTTTCGGAGACCACATCGGACGAACCGTTGAGGCGTACGTAGACGACATAGTCGTGAAAACCAGGAAGGCGGACGACCTGGTTGGCGACCTCAGCATCGCGTTCGGCGCCTACGGACGCGGGGGTGGTGAACCCCGAAAAATGTGTCTTTGGCGTGCCGCGGGGCATGCTTCTAGGATACATAGTCTCCCAGCGAGGCATCGAGGCCAACCCCGAAAAGGTTGCGGCCCTCGAGCGAATGGGTCCGATTCGGGACCTACAAGGGGTACAAAGGGTGCTGGGGTGCCTTGCCGCCTTGAGCCGCTTCATCTCGCGGCTCGGCGAGAAGAAGCTTGCCCCTCTACGCCTCCTCAAGAAGCACGGCGCTTCTCTTGGACCGCCGAGGCCCAAGAGGCACTTGACAAGCTGAAGGCGTCCTTGACCCACGCCCCAATCCTCACGCCATCGCGAGACGGCGAGCCTCTGCCTCTCGTGGGCTGCGGCCACCGGGTGGTCGGCTCAGGTGATCGTGGTAGAGCGCACGGAGGGGCACGCCTTGGCCGGTTCGGCGGCCGGTGTACTACATCCCGGCGGGTTGTCCGACACCCCGAGACGCGCTGCCCTCAGAATCAGAAGCTGCTCTACGCAGTGATCACTCGCGCAGCACGCAAGCTTCGCCACTACTTCAGGCCCACCACCCCATCACGGTGGTTTCCTCCTTTCCACTAGGAGAGATCATCCGCAATCCGGACGCGGTGGGCAGAATCGCTAAGTGGTCGGTGGAGTGATGGGCGAAAACGCTCGCCTACACCCCCGCGCGGTGTCATCAAGTCCCAGATCTTGGCAGATTTCGTTGCCAGGAGTGTGGACGGACATGCAGGTTGCCCGGCACGTCGATCCGGGCGAGTCTTTGGATTACGTAGCGACGGCTCGGTGATGAAGACGGGGGCGGGCGCGGGCTGCTCCGCCGTGTCACCCCTCGGGGAGCACATGCGGTACGCGATACGCCTCCATTCCCCGCGTCAAACTGAAAGTGCACATCTTGGCCCCTAATTATTTTGGTGATAATGACAAGCACGATTTGAGGTATTTAATGCTTTGACAAGATGTGTGCGGGTCTTAAATGAATAAAATTCTTATAGTTGATCAAAGGAAGGCCCCAATTTCAAGACGATGCTTTCTACTCAGATCAAGGCTTAATTTACTTTTCTTTTGAATTTTAGTATAGGAAGCACCGTACTATAAAGGGGGATGCAATTCAATAGCCAAGAGATGCTAAAAGTGCTCTAGAAGGTAATCCAAGTGAGTGAGAAGAGTTGAGGGTTGACACGTGCACATATGCTTTTCTTTCCTCAAAATCTCAGGCTGGGCCGGTTGTACCGACACCCTGTCGGTACTACCGACCAACGCTCATCGGTAGTACCGGCGGGGCCGGTATGCCGATATGCGTTCTACGGCATAATTTAGCCGAGGGGCGGTACTACGACCTTGTGTCGGTACTACCGGTATCCGTCTTCATTTTCTTCGGAAGAAAAGCACCCCCTCGGTAATGCGCACCATGTCGGTAGTACCCGGGAGTTATGCGACTGCACGATGCTGACTGGTTTCAGCTAGTATTTAACCTCTCTTCTCCCTCCTCACTCATTGCGACCAACCATGGGACAAACACTTCCTTGAGCATTCCCACTCACACTCCACTCTCCTCCTCTAGAGCTAATCCTAGGTTCCCTTGAGCTAGGGCTTGAGAAGAGAGGTGATTTCTAGTGAAGTGTGACCAAGCTTTGAGAGCCCCATCGTTCTTCCCCTTCTCAAGAGCACTTGGAAGCATCTCCGGGTTGTTGTTTTGCATTTTGTTACTCTTAGACTTGTAGACGATTGGCGTCGCCCCGTGATGCCCTCTTGGTGTGGTACACCGGGATCGTTTGTATTGCCCTCTCCTTCGTGGAGAAATCTTAGTGAGCACCAATCTTCCTTTGTGGGGGTTGGAAGAGGAAAAGAGGCTCTTGGTGATAGCCCTCCTTTGTGGGATCCTCAACGGAGACGTAGCATCCTTTGTGGGTGTGAACTTCGGATTAAATCTGTGTCTCTATTGCTTGTATTTCTTCGTTTCTAACTAACCCTAGAACTTGTTTTAGCCCGATCTATCATTTGGTTGCTATCCAACTCGTTTACGTAGTTGCAGGTGGTTCTTAGCATCTAAACTTAAACACTGATTCAAGTAGAATTGCTAGAAACCGCACGGAAAATTCAAATTTCGTTTTAGGTTATTTCTACACGACGGTGATACGAACTGATGCCGTGTCACCCAGGCCACGTCGGTAGAACCGGCACCACATCGGTAGTAACGACAGGGGTTTTTAATCCGCTATTTTTTGTTTCAGAAATTTGAAGTGATCCTATTCACCCCCCCTCTAGGCATCACAAGGTGCTTTCAATTGGTATCAGAGCCTAATCCCTTGATTTAGGCTTAACCGCTAAGGGATCAAGATGTCGGGGGGATTGGAAACAACCCAACCCGCCGAAGAGAAATTGCCGCAAAAGAAGCTCAGAGAGAGAGAGCTCACGGCAGCTCAAGTCGGCGACCTCGTCGGCGAGCCCCAGCGTACTCCATCCAACGTGGACGGCTCAACGACTCCTCATCGGATTAGACTCAGGCTCGGATTCGAGCTCAAGTGATGAGGATGCCAAGGATGATGATCTTGCGGCAAAGAAGGCGGCCAAGAAGAGAAGAAGAAGGCTAAGAAGAAGAAGAAGGCCAAGAAGATGGCAAAGAAGCTCCTCAAGAAGATGATCAAGAAGGAGCAAGCCAAGTAGTCTCACTACGGCTTCTACGAAGTGCCCCATCACTACGGGCAAATTCGAGGGCAACAACTCTAACGATAAGTTTTATTAAAATGCATTGGGAAAGCCCCCTCATTTCGATGGGAAGGACTATCCCAAATGGGCTTATGATATGCAAATGCATCTTTACGGGCTTCACCCTTCTCTTTGGAAGATTGTGGTTGTAGGTGTAACCATTCCCGCCGAAGGAGAAGCCCTCACCATCGAGCATGAGCAAGATCTTCACCGCAACGTACAAGCCACGAGAGTCATCACGGGATCCTTGTGTGCACAAGAATTCAACAAGGTTCGGAACATCCAAATTGCCAGAGTAATTTGGGACACACTCAAGGAAGCACATGGGGAACCGAGCACTTGAGACAAGGCAAGATGGACCTAATCAATGGAGAACTTGAGCTTTTCTTCATGAAGGATGGAGAGACCGTTCAAGAAATGTATGATAGACTCATGGTGCTTGTCTCGGACATTAGAGCTCTTGGGAGCAAAGATTGGGATGACTCAAAGGTCACAAAGAAGTTGCTAAGAGCCTTTGCCCCCAAGGACAAGAACTTGACGACAATGATAAGAAGAAAGAGATCCAAGATACCCAACAATGACACCTACTCAACTTCTTGGAGAAATTTTGCATCAAGAACTAGTTGATCAAGATGTGGAGAAGTCCTTAACCTTAAAGATGGGCAAGGAAGTCTAGCTCTAGTGAAGTTGTTGAAGAGAACCCCAAGCCCTCCAAGAGCAAAAGGAAGACACTAGCGATGAAGAAAGCACGGATGAAGAAACGCCTTTGCTATAAGGAAGTACAAGAAATTCTTGAAGTCAAGAAATACAAAAGGTGGAAGATGATAGAAGGAAGAAGTCACAAAGAAAGTGTTATGAGTGTGGAGAGTATGGACATTTCATTGCCGAGTGCCCCAAGAACAAGAACAAGAATGAGGAAGAGAAGAGGTTCAAGAAGCAAAGAGTACAAGAACAAGTATCAGGGCGTGCACACGTGGATTCCTTAATGGGACTCAAGTGATGAAGATGAAGAACCAAAGAAGCAAGGGATGGCAACAATTGCCATGGCACAAGGTTCATCCTCAACACGCCTCTTCAACAACCTCCTCAGGTGATGAAGACCACTCTCATTTTGCCTCATGGCAAGGGGGAGCAAGGTACAAGAATTGAACATCTCATCCTCTCTAACATCCTCTTCATCCACCTCTAGTAGCGACATAGAAAACCTAGATGAGGAAAAGGAACTAAAGAACAACATGATAAAGAAATTTGGTAAAAATGGCCACAAGGAAATTAAAAGGCTATTGGACAAACTAGAGAAAAAGAAAGAGATCCTTCATGAGCAAGAAGACTTGCTTATCCTTGAAAAGGAAAGAAACCTTGCTTTAGAAAAATCTCTTGCCGAAGAGAAGGCTAAGGTGGAAAAGTTGACCATGGACTTGTCCTTGGTTGGCGACTCTAATAAGAAGATGTCAAAGGATCTCACCTTGGCAAATGAATCTTTAGCTTCCCTAAAAACTACTCATAGTGAGCTTCAATCAAGCTTCTCATGCTTGACGGAGAAATACAAATCTCTTGAAGCTAACTTTAGTAGTCTTTGGGAAAGCACAGCGACTCCATCGGCAAACTTGGACTCTAGTGCCTCCACTAGCAAAACTTGCTCTTCTTGCGCTAATATTGATATGAATGCTATCAAGACTAACCTTGCAAGGCTTGAAGAGAAAAATTAAGAGCAAGGACAAGGAAATTGCTCGATTGAACATGTTGTTTACAAGGCAACATTAGTGCAGTCAATACCCAAGGTGGTGGACAAGCAAGGACTTGGACACCACCAAGAACAACAAGGCAAATGGTAGGGTGACGGGGTGAGAAGGGCATGAGATCCAGGTGTGGAACAGGGAGGCTACCTCGCACAATTATGGATATTGCCCATGGAGTCACACATCTACAACCAAGGAAGCTCAGGGAGTGTGCAAACCACAAAGGGAATTGGTGGGAACAACACCTCGCCTAAGGCATCAAAGAATGTGGTTGACACAAACCCACACCCAACTACACTTGTGATTACATTGTAACCTTGGACCATAATGGTAAAATGGTTGTCAAGTATGTTGGGGCCTATACCTATGAAGGCCATGAGAAAGAGTGTGTGGGTTCCAAAGGGTTTTTTTGCATCTAACCTCCAAGGACCCAAATCCTTTTGGGTACCTAAACCAAGAGCTTAAACTTGTTTTGTAGGCCTACTCCTCCGGTGGAAGTGCATGGTTGATTGATAGTGGTGCCACTAATCACATGACCGGAGATGAAGGCTTGTTTGCATCCCTTGACCGTTATGATAATCCTACGGAAACTATCATCTATGGAGATAATGGTCAAGGGGGCGTCCATTGGCTTAGGTAAAATTGCTATCTCAACAACAAATTCAATTGAAGATGTTTATCATGTGCAAGGGTTGGGATACAACTTGTTTGGGATTCACAACTTTGTGAGAAAGGCTACAATTGTGTCTTTACTCATGAGGGTGTGACCGTCGCCAAGCGCGAGCCGGTTACCGTCGACCTCTCCCGGGCGTACGGCTCCCGGGATCCCGATGGGAAGCGAGGAGGCGCCATGAGGGGGACGAAGGAATGCGAAGGCGGAGAACGAGGAGCGGAGGAAAAAAAGCTCTAACGAGCCGAGCGCGCGATGGCAAGAGCGAGGCGAAGGCGAAGGGACGGAGGGAGCGAAAGTGGTAAGGTGCCAAGGTAAAAAACCGCCGTCCACTCCTCCCCCGCGGTTTTATAGGCGACGAGCGAGCTCTCCGAGCGGACGCCCCGCCGACGTGCTTGCGGAATCTTTCCATCGCGTCGACGGGTGGGCCCCACCACGACCGCGGCGGCTCTAACCTTGCGGGCGGGTCATCATTACGGCAAGAGCGGGCGGCGACAGGAGGCAAAACCGTCACGTCCGCGGCCGCGCGGCCCACTACGCGCGCGGCGCGGTCGCGCCGCCTAAAAGGCGCGCCCGCGGCTCGCGAAGCCGCGGCCACGACCGCAAGGCAATTAAATGCCCGGGCCCCTTGCCAAGCAAGGAGAGCCCTCGAGCGAGGCGAACCCTCGGCTCGAAACAAAGGCGACCCTCGATGGGGCATCAGCGTGAGAAGGTCGCCCGGGACCTGCTCGATATAGAGCAGACCACCGCGGGCACCCATGCCACGTAGAGCCCTCGAGCGGCATGACCCTCAACTCGAAACAAAGGCGACCCTCGATGGGGCATCAGCGTGAGAAGATCGCCCGGGACCTGCTCGATGTAGAGCAGACCACCGCGGGCACCCATGCCACGTAGAACCCTCGAGCGGCATGACCCCCAACTCGAGACAATGTCAACCCTCTAAAAGAAGGCACGCGCGTAAGAGGATCGCCCGGTCACGCTTGAAATAGAGCGGCACCGAAAGCACTCATGCCGCGCCATGCCACCCAACCGGCACCTCGAGGGTCGGCACGCCCAGACCCCTCGACGGCCGCAAACGTGAAAAGACGGGGCTAGCCAAGGCACGGCCCCGCACGGCCTTGCGGTCGGAGGGTTCGAAGCCCGACCCTCGACGGGTTCGAACGGGCGCCTGCAGTCACGAGTTAGGGACGACGAGGGCACGCGCATTCGAGCCGTTCCTCGAGCCCGTCGGCTCAAGGGTGCCCCACATGTCGTGTTCGAGAGCCGGCGAGGGCGCCTAGCGGGGGATCCCACCGAGGAGAGCTTCCGCGCCCTCGGTCCCTAGCGAACGGGGCCCGAGCCCCACCTAGCAAACCCACGCAAGCGCTTCCATGGACGTGTCTCGGACCGCGCGCAGCCTACCCTTATCGAACGGGGGCATGGACGTCCACTTGAACCACCCGCTAGCGGCTCAATGAGGAATCCGCGATTCGCGACCCGCTCGATGGGAGTCGCGGAAACCTCACCCTCCGTCCCGCGGAGGGACGGCGAGGGCGCGTTAAAAAACAAGTCGTCGAGCTCGACCCGATCGCCTCGAACGAGGCCAAGGCTCGGGGCTTGACGCGTGGCTACACCTCCTTGAAATTGCACCCGCGGAGACAAGGTGACAGGGGAGCGTGCACCCCCGTATGCGGGCCCGAAATACCGCCGATGCCGGTTGGCATATGTGCCACGCCTTTCCGACCAAATTGCTCACGGTTAACCCCTGCCCGGGAGAGCCCACACTCTGCGGGGCTTCGAAGGCTAGACCGGCGGGTCCGGCCGACGCGGCCCCACGGAAGCGTTCGCAAACAAGGAGGGAAGAACGTCCTATCGATGGGTTCCGGCATCTGCGGGAGCCTCAATGGCAAACCCGCGGATGCTCGGGGGCTGCGTCGGGGACCGCCCTAGGGGTCCCCTTAAACAATGGGGGAACCCTCACTTAAATCCTCGCATCGAAATAAGCTAAGCCTAACCATGCGGGAAACTAACCATGCGGGACATGGCCCATGCGGCGAGGACTCGGAGGCCCACCAAGACGGCCGTCCGGGAAGACCCTCGAGCGAGGCTCCGCCTCGCCGAGGGCACGCTCCCTCCTCGAGCGGGCTCCGCCCCCGTTCGAGGGGCAACCCCCTCCTCGAACGGACTCCGCCCCGTTCGAGGGGCGACCCTTCCCTCGAGCGAGGTCCCGCCCCGCTCGAGGGCTGCGCTCCCCCCCTCGGCGGGCCTCGCCTCGCTCGAGGGTCCGCTCCGCCCTCGGTGGGGCCCGCCACGCTCACGGGCGCCCCGCGCGCGTGCGCCGGCCCTGTAACTTGGGCATTTAACGCCCGACGCCGCGGGGACCGGCGCCATCATGCGCCGGGGCTCACGCCCGTGCCGCCCGCACCAACTCCCCGGGGAGGAGCCCATCCCCGCCCGCGTGGGATGGAGCGTGCGGTACGGCCGGTGTCAGTCCCGTGACACCGTGCGCCCGCTACTGTACGGCTAACGCACCCGACCCTCGAAAGGGGCCGGGCGCACCCTCGATTCCACTTTCCGTGACCCTGCCGGGGTTGGGTGAGGGGCGCTAGGCCGGTGGGCGGCCATCCGGCCGCCACCGCGCGGCACGGCCGCCGTACCCACGCGTGCGGGCGCACGCCTGACTCCCGCGAGCGCACGCCGGGGCACTTGCGGCAAGCCACTCCACTACCGCGAGCTCGTTGGGAAGGAACGCCGGGCCGTTCCGCCCGCTCTTGTACCCCGTGCCCGAGCCATCATCAGCACCTCCCTCGAAGCCTATCAGGGGACGCCATCGCCATCTGCCGCCTCCTACCCTCGAACCGCCACTGTTCGGGTACGAGGTAGGCCATCATGGCCGGATCGCAGCGAAGATCGTCCGGACGGCCGCCCGCTCTACACCGTAGCACGACGTGCTCCCACACGTAGCTAGGTAGCGCGGCGTGCATGTAACTCGCCGCCCCCTTGACCTATAAAAGGGGAGGCGAGCCCCCAGCCGCGGGGGAGACGGGTGGAGGAGAACGAGTTCAGTCGAATACAACTCTCCGTGCACTCACTCTCTTATTCTCCCACAACATCTTCAGCCACTCAACAGGGACTTGGAAGCCACGCTTCCTCTCCCGCCTTGCTTGTACTTGCCCCACTACAAGCACCCCCGGTGCCGAGCAATATAGTGCCACGAGCACACCACTGCTGGACGTACGGCCCCCTCGGCCGGAACCAGGATAAAACCTTGTGTCATTTGTTGCTTGGCATCGACCATTGAGGGATAGACCTAGGCGTTATCTACTGGTTAGTGTCGGGACCATATTCCGCACCGACACTTCGCCACTACTTCGAGGCCCATCCTGTCACGATGGTTTCCTCCTTTCCATTAGGGGAGATCATCCACAACCCGGATGCGGCAGGCAGGATCGCCAAGTGGTCGGTAGAGCTGATGGGCGAAACGCTCGCCTATGCCCCGCGCAAGGCCATTAAGTCCCAAATCTTGGCGGACTTCATCGCCGAGTGGACGGACACGCAATTGCCGCCGCCACAGATCCAGGCAAAATGCTGGACTCTGTACTTCGACGGCTCGGTGATGAAGACAGGGGCGGGCGCGGGCCTGCTTTTCGTCTCGCCCCTCGGGGAGCACATGCGGTACGCTGTACGCCTTCACTTTCCTGCGTCGAACAACATGGCTGAGTACGAGGCCCTGCTTTGCGACCACAAGATCGCCATCGAGATAGGCGTCAAATGTCTCGACGTGCGGGGGGATTCGCAGCTCGTGATCGACCAAGTCATGAAGAACGTGAGCTGCCACGACGACAAGATGGAGGCGTACTGCAAGGCCGTGCGGGCCCTCGAGGACAAATTCTATGTCATCGAGCTCAATCACGTGCCCCGCCGGTACAACGAGGAGGCAGACGAACTCGCCAAGATTGCATCGGGGCGGATCACTATTCCCCCGAACGTCTTCGCTCGGGACATCGCTCAACCGTCCGTCGCCCTCGAGCCACACCCCTCGAACCACGCGGAACCCTCGGGGGCTCCCTCGAATCCAGCGGGCGCAGAGCCCATGGACGAGGACCCCTCGAACGAGGCGTACGTGCTTTCCCTCCTCGAGGGGTACGGCACCAGCGAGGCCGAAGTCATGGACGTCAAGCCGGCCCCCAGCGGGGTGGATGGCGTGACAAATACATCGCTTGGATGGACCGAGGGGAACTCCCCTCGGACCGGTCCGAGGCCAGGCGCATCGTCAGGATGGCCAAATCCTTCGCCCTCGTCGACGGCGAGCTGTACAAGTGCGCCGCCTCAGGCATCCTGCAGGGATGCGTGCCCATCCCCGAGGGGCGCGAGCTCCTCCAGGACATACACGCGGGTATCGCGGCCACCATGCCGCGCCCGCACCCCTCGTAGGCAACGCGTTCCGCCAGGGCTTCTACTGGCCCACCGCGGTCGCTGACGCCAGCGAGATCGTGCGCACTTGCGAAGGGTGCCAGTTCTACGCCCATAAATCCAACCTCCCTGCACACGTCCTGCAGACCATCCCCATCACGTGGCCTTTCGCCGTATGGGGGCTGGACATCGTCGGGCCCTTACGGAAGGCGCCCGGGGGCTACACCCACCTATTAGTCGCGATCGACAAATTCTCCAAATGGGTGGAGGTGCGCCCCATTACGAATCTCAGGGCAGAACAGGCGGTGACGTTTTTCACTGACATTGTCTATCGCTTTGGAGTGCCGAACTCCATCATCACCGACAACGGGTCCCAATTCACGGGCAGGAAATTCCTGGAGTTCTGCGATAAATTCCACATCCGTGTGGAGCGGGCGGGCCGCGGGCACACCCACGGACCAACGGCCAAGTGGAGCGTGCCAACGGCATGATCCTACAAGGCCTCAAGCCCGGGGTACCGGCCCGCCCGAACAAGTCTGGTCGAAAATGGCTCCAGGAACTGCCTGCGGTTGTATGGAGCCTCAGAACCACCCCAAGCAGAGCCACCGGGTTCACCCTGTTCTTTCTAGTCCATGGCGCGGAGGCCGTCCTCCCCACGGATTTAGAATATGGGTCACCCAGAGTGGGAGGCTACGATGAAGACACCAACCAGCGAGCCCGCGAGGACTCACTGGACCAGTTGGATGAAGCACGCCTCGTGGCTCTGATGCACTCCGCAAGATACCAGCAGTCTCTAAGGCGCTACCAAGCTCGAAAGGTGCGCCGACGGGACTTCAGCGAAGGGGATTTGGTCCTAAGGCTACGCCAAGACAACCGAGGACGCCACAAGCTATCTCCTCCGTGGGAGGGACCATATGTCGTGGTGAAGGTGCTCAAGCCAGGCACATACAAGTTAGCCAATGAGGACGACGAAGAACTCACCAACGCTTGGAACATCCAGCAGCTACGTCGCTTCTACCCTTAGCTAGGATTTCCAAGTCTTTTGTTGTAAAATACATGCCCAACACCCCAGTCGGCAACGAAATGTAAATAACAGCAATTTAATAAAGTCAAAGGGCAACTCGGCTTTCCCCTGAAACCCAAGTCACCCTCGGGGGCTACTACGGGGGGCATCCCTCCCCCCCAAAAAATGGTCCCATTTTTTCGCAAAATTCAACTGGCAAGCGCGCTAAAGTATGTTTCGACCGAAGTCTCGAGCGAACCAAGGCTGGGCGTGGATGGTCATGCGGAAAGGACGCGCGAGTCAGAGATAGCCTACGCCTCCGCGAGGATACGGCCCTTGTCTCTTGCCTCCGGCCCAGCGGACCGCTCACGAAATCAAACTCTCCCAACCCGAATTCGCACGAGCAAAAGGGAAAAACAGAAAGGCGCGACAAATAGAAGACATCACTTGAATTTACAAGTATTCGAACAACTCCATAAGTTTTACTTGTTCATTTACATGGCCGTAAGGCCCAGATACTGACATCTAAACAAAAACGGGCCCAGTGCCCAGTGGTTTTCAGGCCTGAGGCTCGTCGTCGTCGGCAGTGTCCGGGAACAGGAACTCCGAGAATGCCTCGGTGAGCGCCTCCGCGGCATCAGCGGCAAGCGCGTCCGCCTGCTCCATCGCCGCCTCGTCCTCGACACCTTCCGGGACGACGTAGCCCGACGCCACGGCCTCGAGGTTCACCTCGTAGTGGGAGCGCACCACGGCGAGGGCCTTATGGACGCCCAAGTGGAGCGCGCGACGCATGCGCACGGAAACGTGCCCGGCGAGGGCGCGCGGGCGGCGGCCGGCGAACTCCCGCCTGCGCCTCGCCCTCCTCGATCGCCTGGCAGGCCTCGAGGGTCGCGGCGCGCAGCTCCACCAGTTCCTGCTCGGAGTTGTAGGCGGCCTGCAGCGTCTCGACCCGATTGGTCGCGTGCCCCAGCGCGGTGCGCAGGCCTGAACGTCACAAGCGAAAGAAATCAGAAGGGGAACGAACCCCCGAAGGAAAGATCAGCAAAACAAAAAACAAAGCGGCGACTTACCTTCAACCTGCTTCTTCCCCACCTGGAGAGCGCGGTTCTCGGCCTCAACCGCCTGCTGCAAGTTGACGACCGTGGTGCCCTGCTCCTCGAGGGACCGCTGCTGGTCCGCGTTCGAGATGCTGAGGGCTATCAGCTCCCTGTCGAGCCTCGAGACCTCGGCCTCCCGCTCCTCCAGCGACTTCCGCACCCCCTCGAGAGCGGTGCACTCCCGCTCGAGCGCCGACCGGGCATCAACAAGGGCGGCCCGCTCCTGCTGGAGCTGGCCCTCGGCCTCCTGGCGGGCGGCACGCTCCTGCCGGAGCTGCTCCTCCGCCGTGGCAACTGCAGCGACCTTGGCGGCGAGGGCGGCCTTCAACTCGTCGGCCTCCTTGGCCTTCTGCTCGGCTTCCCGCGCCCTCTCCTCGGCCCGGCTTTGATGGGACTGCGCCTCCTGGAGCCACGTGCGGATTTCCCGGTTCTCGGCCCGGACGGTCCCCACCTCTGCCTCCTAGTCGGACGCCACGGTGCGCACCTTCTCCAGATCCCCCCTCGCCTGCTGCAGTGCCTCATCCCGATCGATGAGGGCTGTGCAGATCCGCTCGATGGCGGGGGACGCGCTGCGGCTTGCCCCTCGTACTCCAAGAGCTGGTCGCGCAGGGCCTCTGCCCGGTACGACAGCCAGCCGTCTTGGGTCCTTAGGGCCTCTGCAAGGGCGTCGAGGGCGTCACGCTGCTCCCGGAGCTGGTGGAGCTCGGCACTCATCTGGTCGAAAGCGCTGTACTTGTCGCGGGCGCGGTGCTCGAGCTCCTATTGCCAATAGACCGAAACCAGTAAGTGCCGTGCCGGGAGGAACAAGCACGGAAATGACGAAATCGAAGAAAAAGGCAACAACGCCTCACCTGGAAAACGCGCCACGCCGGGCCGCCGTGGATCCGTAGTGCCTCGTTCAACGCTCGGTTGAGCGAGGCACCGTGATCGCGGAGCTCCTCCCACAACTGCTGCTCCTCCTGGGCGTCGGTGAAGGCGGGCGGCTCGTCGACACGCTCCTCGCCCAAGCCAGGAGGGGCGGCGCGGGACGAAGAGGCCTCGACGCCGCGTCTCGAGCCTCCAGCCACCATGTGGCCAGCCCACCGTCTAACGAGCACCCCCGCCCGGGGCTCGGGGGCGGCGTGGGCGGGCTTGCCCACGGGTCCCACCCGGCGGCGGGACGTCGTCGTCCGGATTTCCACCACCGTCGCCTCGGGAGGCGCCGGCGAGGGCGGGCTCCTCCCGCGCCTCCACGACCACTTCCGGTCGCGCCTCCGTGGCCGCGGGCTCCTGGCCGCGGCGCCGCCCCGAAAGGACCTTGATGTCGCCTAGAGGGGGGGGGTGAATAGGCGTGACGACCGAGATTAAACTTTTTTTCCCCCAAATCACTTGAGTCGACGGTGCTCCACGGTCGGACGGGTGGTGGTGGACCGGTCGACCTGGTCAAGTTACTCGGTCTTCACGGATGACACCGGTCGGACGGTGCACCTCTCCCGGTCGGACCGGTGTAGCACGAAGAACCCGCAAAAACAACTTCAAGCGCCTCTTGGCTTCTAGCACGAACCGAACTCGGGGTGTGGCTCTTGTAGATGATCACAAGCGAGTAATGAGCCCCGCACACACAAGTAACACACCCAAGTAGATCGAAGCGGAAGCAAATGATATATGCTAGAAAAACAACTTAGAGAGAAGAACCACACGAGGAAGCAAGGATTTGTTTCCCGAAGTTCACCACCCAGCGAGGAATGGCTACGTCTCCGTTGAGGAGCTTGTAAGGGACAATTCCCACAACAAGCCGGGTCTCTTTCAACCACTTTCCTCCTTTCCACTAAGGTGATCTTTTCCACGAAGAGGCAAGATCGCGGCCCTCACAAACTTCCGCTCGCTCACCACAACCTTGGGAGCTAGCCGGCGACACCTAGCCGTCTAGGAGGCAAACCTCCAAGAGTAACAAATGCACCAAAGTTTGTAGACTCGTAACCAAAGTGCTCAAGCTATGGAACCCTGCTCTTGTTAGCTCACAAAGTCACTCCTAGGCTCACTTTCTCAACCCAACACAAAGAAGATGGCTTGAATCCACAAATCTCACAAAGAGATGGTTGGGGAGAGCCACTAAGGCTTAGAGCTAGTTAGAAATGGCTTGGGATCTCAAGGCAACAACACTAGAAGCGACGGCCCACACCGAAGAGGGCTTGGGGTATTTATACCCCTCGAGAGAAGAAAACTAGCCGTTAGACCGGGGTGGCACCGGTCGGACGGTGCTCTCACACCCGGGCGGTAGGTGTATGAAAAACTAGCGCGTTGGGCTAGCGGCACCGTCGGACGGGTGCCTCGACCGATCGGAGCCGGGCCAAGGCCCCGAGTTGCCCCAAAACCTCTTTTAAGGAAACTAGCACTTCACCACCAAGATGAAATGACCCAGGTTAGGTTAGGAGGGTTAGTTAGCACACTCAAGGGCTAGATCTCACTTAGGTCAACTAATGAGCACTTTGACTTGGTCAACTTGCTAAGTTGCATCCCTCTTGATAGTACGGCATACCTATACTCAAGAAAAGAGTAAAAGAGCTTTGATGACTCCTTGAGCTTGAACAACTTCAATTCTTGCCATACTTGATCGATAACCACTTGAGGGCTTTCAACATAGCCTTTGACTTGAGCGTGTCCATACTTGAGCTAGTGACTTAGGATCTATCCATATAGCATGAGAATGCACACTTGGATCCATGGCCACTCCATGTTGCCAATCTTAACGAGTTGATGACTTGCAAAGCTTCCCTCGGTTAAGGTTTGAATATGATACTTGAAGACCCCACGGATGCTAGACCTTCACCCTAGCAAAACACTCATGGCGGCTTAGCTACGGCCCCAAAGATTGCTTAGTCCCTCACCCTAGACATCTCGGTTGATCTCTTCATCACTTATCCAATCCACTTTGAGTTCCACTTTGCTTCACACGCAATTAACCTTCATTTGAAAGTCCCGTTTCAAATGCTTGATCTTGATTGACAACGGATATGCAAGCTTCCATTTTTAGAACCATGAAATGTATACTCATCATCTTGTTCTCTTTTAATGAACTCATGAAGCCTTGCACCAAATACTTATCTTTGAAGATGTGAGCCATAAAATACATCCATATATAAAATACTTCAAAAGTAGCTCATGAATATATAATGAAAAACCTGCTCACGATCTTAAACAAAAACGTTAGTCCTTTAATCGCCTTGTCATTCAATTCACCAAAATCCACTTAGGGGCCTAGATGCACTTTCAGCCGCGGCCGCCGCCTCCAGCCGCGTCTCGGCGGCCGCGCGGCGCCGAACGGCTCCCCACGGCGACGCCGCCGGCAATGCCACTACAACCGCACCGCCGGGCCGTACCTCCGCCTCCGGCCGCGCCTCCGCCGCGGTCGGCGCCCGCCGCGCCTCCGCGACCGCCGGCCGCGACCCGGTGGGCGATGCCACCGGCCGTGGCCTCGAGGCCTCAACCGCGCCTTGCGAGCGCCCGCTCGCCGTTGCCACCGCGCTCGCCCCCGCCCGCGGCGCCCTTAACGAATGCCGCCGGGTTGGGATGGACACATCCGCCCTCAGCACCTTGGCCGGTGCGAGGGGAGGCACGGTTGGCGCCGCCCTGCAGACACGGAAACAAACCATCAGGTTCCGCCTGACGGGCACGCGACCCCTTGAAGGACAATTCCTTACCTCAAGGAGGAGAAGGCGCGCTTCCTCTTCCTCGAGGCCCCCGCCGACGTTGTGGGCACGGCCGGCGCGGCCGCCGCCGCACCTCCGGCCATCTCCGCCGCACGCGCGGGCACCTCCGCCGCGCGTGCGGACGCGCCTCCGAGGCGCGCGCCGGCACCTCCGCGGCCCGCGCCGCCTCTCCCCGTCGCCCGACCGCCGGTGGCGGCGCCTCTGCGCCCGCCCCAGGCGATGGTTCTCCTGCCACCGGAGCCGGCTCCGGTGACGGGGGTGCAGGCTCCCACCTGTCGGGGAGAGCCAGCTCCCTAACCTCCTCCTCCTCTTCCTCCTCCTCCTCGCCCGATGACGAGTACTCCTCGGTCCCCGGCGAGGAGAGTCCTTGCTGCTCGCGCAGCCGGAATAGGCAGCACCGGTCAGACCGGTCAGCCGGAATGCGTATGACAAGATATGCACAAAGCAAAGAAGAGTGAGCTGAATAGGCAGCACCGGTCAGACCGGTGCCCCTGACCGGTCAGACGGCACGGGTCCGGCCGGCCGCTCCGGGCGGCACCGGTCGAGCCGGGGTGCCCACGACCGGGCCGGTACGGTCGGGTCCGTCGCGCACAAAGCAACAGAAGTGTGCGCTATTTGGTCCAAGGTGGTCATGCCAGGGTCGCAAGCTGGTTTAGATCACCTTGCTCCATTTAGCCAACACAAACAATCATCATTCAAAACATGCATCACAATCTAACAATAAGGTCGCTTAAATATTACAATAAGGATTAAAACACACAGTGGCACTCATACAAAAGTTCTCAAGTCCACTAAGATCAAATTCTAACTTATTACACGATTTTTCTCAAATGCCAGCAGGCACCGGTCAGACCGGTGCAGGGCACCGGTCAGACCGGTGCAACACGACAAGCGGCCCGACAAAGACAAACTTGAGGCTTTAATCGCGATTCTTCTCCCCCTTTGTCATCAAGCATCCAAGAAGGGCCTGGAGAAGAAGCGACGGTCGATCACCGTCCTTGTGAGCCGTCTCCGGGTGAGAGCTCCCTCCTATTTGAGAGTCGTCAAGAATCCAATGCAAAGGAGAGTTTAGGTAAATCGATTCGAGACGTTGATCCGAGATGGATGAGCTATGGGAGCACAAGTTTTTACCATAGAAGTACGGGTCGTAGCCAAAGATCTCGGCGGAGAAGCGAGCGCCCCAATCGTGTACTTGCTCGGGAGGTGGAGGAGGTGGGGGTGCTTGCTCCTGTTCCATGAAGTGAGACGATCCTGCTACGTCCGGAGGAGGAGGTACAAAGGGTGGAGGAGGTGGAGGTACTGAAGAAGATGATCCTTGCCCTTGCTGAGACTCGAAGAACATAGGGCCGTATTGGTTAAGCAAATCCGAGTTGGCCCATCCTCTCATCCTTTCTTCAAATGAAGGTATCTCAGCCGGAGGAGATTCTGGAGATGGTGGAGAACGAGGAGGTTGAAAGCCTTGGGCATTGTGCATGAGCTTCATCGTATCCCGCATTTGCTTATTTGCCCGTCTTGACCTTTGCTGCTCAACCTGGATGTCATGCTGACTCCGACACATCCCAAAAATGAAGTTGAGAAACTTCTTCAAAGGAGAGGTGGATCTACGGGGTCTCCCTGGCTGCCAGCCTCCCCACGGGCCGACCGTGCTCGGCACCGGCCGACCGGTGCGGGCCGAGCACCCGCCCGAGGCGAAACCGGCCGAGTCGCACCCTCCTCAAATATTTCTTCCTCCCCGATTCGGTGCATGCTCAACTCTAGGAGATGGAACCCGTGGATTCTTGCTTGGATTGAGCTTTAGAGGCTTGTGAGTGACATTCTTCGGAAACTCGGTCTTTGCAACCTTTTCGATCATATACATGATGTAGGGGCTGTAGCTGCAAATTTTCTTGGGGTCTTCGGATAGATGCTTAATCTCTTGCCAAATGAAGTCCCCGACACTGAACTCTGGAGCTCCCGGCCTCAAAGCCACCATCAAATTTTTCTGAAACTTAGTTATTTCCGAGGGGTTTCCATCTCTAGGTGTGATAGATACCCTAAGTAGCCTATTTAGGACAGCGAAGTAGGTATAGAGGTTCTTCACTTTCCCAAAGTTGGCATGCTCACCGCGAGGGTACATCACGTGCAAAGCATCCTTCTCTAGCTCCCCCTCATCATGGAGCTTCCTCAACTCCCCATCTCCTGCCATGATCCCAAAGCATCTCAAGAATCTGTGGAATGTAATGGAGTACCTTTGGCCGTTAGTCATCCAAATCATGGCCCTGTCGGCCTCAATGTGACCAAAGTGCACCGTGGCAAAGAAGCGGGCAATGATCTCTTTGTTCCAATCGTGTCGGAACCCCATAAGTGACTTGACCCTTTGCCTCTCACAGTTGCTGATTACTTCATCAAAAATAGGGTCTCTTTTCCTTGCCATGTGCCCCCAATCCACAAACTGAGCCTTGTGTGTGATCTTGGGCTTCTTTATGATCACTGTAGCATAGTAGTCTTGCTGAAATTTAGCCCAAAACCTAGGATCCGAAGCGGTCTTGCCCTCCTCATAAGGGTTCTTGTCCCTTAGCTTCTTCAGGGCCTTGGTCATCCCTGACCCGTGGTACTTAACCGACCGATCAGGATAAATGTAGGTAGGTGGCATGATCCTCAGCCTACCCTGGTCGTCGTCGTCCTCTTCCATGGCATCCACATCCTCTTCTTCTTCCTCCTCATCCTCCTCCTCATCCTCATCCCCAGCACCATCGCTGTCTGACCCAGCCTCCTGGTGTCTTCTCAACTCAAACTGACCCGGATAAGTCTCATCTTCAACATTGTCATCGCTGCTTGTTCCGGTGTCACCTCCTAGATCGGGATCCTCAGCACTAGCTTGAGTTGAGCGGCGTCTCAATCTCTTGCCGCTGATGTTTACAGTGCTGCCCCCTTCCCCAAAATCACCGGGGATGGCTCCTCGGCGAGTGAGGACTTCTTCTCTTCTTTTCTTAGCCCCTTCCTTTTCCCGCACCATAGCTGCTGTCCTGAGTCACACAAAGGATGACAAGAGTGTATAAGACTCTAGGAAAAAGATTGAATTGAATTGGAATTGAAACTTGAAAGTTCAGAACAATTGGGTCTGTTCTGGGCCACACCGGTCAGACCGGTGAGGGCACCCGGGCGGCCGGTGCCACCCAGAACAGAGCCAATAGCTCTCACATTCAATCTGAGCAGCTGTTGATCTAAGATTTGGTAAAGATAAACAAAAGACACCCTAGAATAGATAAGTGTTGAAAAACAAGAAGAAAACACATTTTGGGGTGGACATGCGCCACCGGTCAGACCGGTGACGGCCACCGGTCAGACCGGTGAAAGCCGTCCGAACCCAATTTGTGATTTCTCACAATGTGTCCAACAAAATGCTATGGATCTATAGGAATGTCTTCTAGGTGATCTCAGAAGATGTTCTACCAAAGGGAATTCAAAACTTTGCACCAAGTGAGGAGATCGGGCAAAAGAAAGTTTTGAATACCTTTGGAGAGATGAACTCGAGTTGAATCCGAGAAACACGAAGGGGAAAGTGAAGAGGGGCCTCGGGAGATCCTTTTGCTTGCAATCTTGATCCTTTTCCTTGGTCCAAACTTCAAATCACCATGGATTGTGAGAGAGGTGAAAGAGAGGTGATGGAGGAGGGTGTCCACGGTTTGGAGGCAGTGGTGGGATGGTGAATAATGGAGGAGAGAGAGAAGGAGGGGGGTAAAAGGATTCCTTTTACTGTGGCCCCACGGGCTGACGCCGGGCGTCACCGGTCAGACCGGTGACGGTCACCGGTCAGACCGGTGACAACTGCTGGTCAAGCCAGAGAGGCCATATCGGTTTTTCCGGCCCCCCGTCGGTAGAACCGAAGATCCTGATAAAATTCAACAGAGAGTCCTTATCGGTAGAACCGACGCACTCACGGTAGTACCGCCCCTTTTCCTCCTTTTTGAGATTTTGCTCCTTGAAACTTCTCCAAAAAGGTTATAGGACAATTTCCATCCACTTAGGTTGCATAACCACGATTATGTGACTTCAAGGTACCCACCGGTCAGACCGGTGGCTTGCACCGGTCAGACCGGTGCGCCCTTGAGGAACAGAAAAATGAGCCACAATAAAGAATTTCGTTTCAACCTTTAGAGATGTTTTGGATAAGAGATGTTAAGATGATGTTGATCCAAAAACCACCAGTTCTTAGAAGAATGAGGATTTACCGATCTAATTTGCGAATTCTTGATTCTTCCAAGATTGAGAGAGATAAAATAGAATGGATTTTAGGGACTTGAGAAGATCTTCTTAATTGTGACTAGCTATCAATCAAACAAGGAGAACTATAGTCACAACTAAGTTGATTGGGTCACTAAGACCAAGAACCAAATATTTTTCAAAGAAGGCACACTTCCTATACATGCTAGTTGATTTTTCGAAAAGTCTATCCTATATCACAAAGTGCATGCATCCACTTCAAATGAATGCCCTAACAAGCATATTTGGCTCATATCTTCATCCTCGAGACACAAAGACGAGTAGAAGAAAAGATATCAACCAAATATCTAGAGAGGAGCGCAAGAGGTCCATTTGAAGCAATTACATGCCAAGAATGGCACACTAGCATGTTGTTATGGCCTAGATGCATTACGGTATTTCAATGAGTTTCGTGAAAACATACCTTTGCCTTAAGACCATTTCATTTGTGCATATACTAACTTTCAAACAATGTTAGCTCTTACTTGTTCTTTTTGAGGTTACGCTTATCGAGAGCTTCCTTTGATATGCATAAACGAATGAGACTACAATATCACTTAGAAGAAGTTGTTAGTCTCATAAGTGACTCAAGTTTTGTAATGAGCTCCCCCTTAAGTAGTGCTAGAGAATTTGAATTTCTCGACCAAGGCACTTTGCTCAATCAAGAACATGTTGAGGCTCATTCCAAAACTTGGTCAAAACACACAAATGATTTGATAATTGACATGTGTTTAGCTTCTCATAACCTTTGACGCCAAATCACCCTTCATCTTGAGGGTTTGGACAACCCCGGTCACCCGGCACTCATGCCGGGTCACCCCTGCAAAGCATTCGTAGGCGTACGGGTCACCCGGCACTCGTGCGGGTTACCCGCTCAAGTTTCACTTCGGCCGCGTTGGCACCGGTCGGCCGACGTGGTGCACACGGCCGGTCGGACCGTGACCACCACTTGGCCCATTTTGGTGATTTTTTCTTCCCTTTTTCTTGAGTGAGTGAATGTATTCACTAATTTCAGTCCTGCAAACAAGGATAAGGCATTGCTCTACTAGAGAGCCATTAGAGGCATCGAATGGCATGAGAAGGTAAATTTCATAAAAAAATTAGTCGAAGTCACCACCTCATGCTTTGCTCATGCAATAAGAGCTTCACATGAGTGTTCACCAAGGACCAAAGTGACTTAGACTCAATTAAGCGCATTAGTTACCGAGATGACATTGATTTCAAGAAATATATGAGTTTGCTCTTCACATGGTTAATTGAATTCATCAAGATCTCCAAGTCGTCCAACCATGTGCTCAATGCATCTCTTACAACCTGCAAGCTCAGTAAGCATTCCTTGGTACCCAACACTTGTTGGGTCCTATTGGGTTAGTCACAAGGTGCTTAGGAACCCAAATAGCCCTCATGCTACAATGAGGTGAACTAATCTCCCTTATAGCACAAGTTCTATTCCTATCGTTCCTAAGCTTATGGAAATCATAATGGACAAGGTTTGATTTAGGAACGTTACCATTTGGGCAATCCTTACCCATGTGACCCTTTTGACGGCATTCGTAGCAAATACGACTTTTGTTCTTGTTGGTCACCCCATTCCTTGCAATTTCTTTTCTACACTTGCTTCTGAGACTTGTTCTTGGAGAAGGTGGCTTCCTTGCCTTGTTTGCTTGAGGTGGGGCCGCTCGGCTAGCACGGTCGGCTCGACCGGTGGCACGCACCGGTCACCGACCGTGCGTCGGAGCCACTGCCCGTTGTTGCTTTTGGGCACGAGTCGGCAAGGTGTCCCTTTTCTCTGCACTTGTAGCACACCCTCCACTTGTTGGGGCTCCTAGGCTTCTTGGAGAGTGGTTCTTGTGCCTTGTGCTTGATCGGGCGATATTGGGGTTTGGTTTGCCCAATCTCGCTCTTTTCTTGAATCTTGTTCTTGTGGGACCTTGTATGTTGTTGAGGGGTTGAGCTAGTGGTGGTTGATCCCTTCTCAAGCTTCTTCACCATGCTTTCACGGTTATCTTGAGAAGGTTGCACTTTGCTCTTCTCCTTCAACACACACAAGTCCTTTTGGAGCTTTTCGACCTCTTGCCTTAGTTTATCATTTTCTTTAACGATGAGGTCATCACAAGATTCTACAAGTACATGCTCAATGCTAGATTGGCTTGCTTGAGACAAACAAACATTAGCGCAAGATAAATTAACTTGAAATTGTGAGCATGTGCATGTGTGAGAAAGAGGTTGTATAGATTTTACCGATGAAAGCACAACCTCATGGGCTATCTCTAGTGTTGCATAAGAGTCAACAAGCTTCTCATAGGAAAGTTCAAGTTCATTGTGATTAGCTTGTAACGCCATATGCTCGCTAGTGAGCTTTGCTAACTTGGCTTCTAGATCATCATTGGCATCTTCTTCTAATTTAGCTCTACAAGCAAAGGATTTGATGTCATGATCATATTTGTTAGCCAATGTTTCATACTTACAAGCCAAGGATGCAAGTTCGGATTTGAGAAGCTCAAGTTCTCTTGACGAAGAGCTTGAGGCTTCAATCTTTTGGTCCTTAGACCCTTTGGCTTGTCTCTTCTTCTTGCTTCTCTTCTCCTTCTTGGCCATCAAGCAAGTTGGTGTGCCCCTGCTGGCCCCAGTCCGACCGTGGGTGTCACCGGTCCGACCGGTCCCCTGCGAGGGACGGCGTCTTCGCTTCTTTGCTCTTCTTCTTGCTTGAGGTTTGATGCTTGATGCTCAGTGGATGTTGTAGAGGTAGGGCACATCTCCACTGACTCATCTTCATCATCGCTCTCGAGTTCATCCCATTTGGTGTTTACTAACTCAAGTAGTAATTTCCAAATGAGATGAGCATCTTCGGAAATCTTTTTGCTCTTCAAAATAATGTACTTTAGTTCTCTACATACACAGCTACACAAAAGGTTAGTAATAACGGCATTGAGTTGCTTCTTCTCCAAGTCCATTGGCGAGACACATGTCTCATCCTTTGGAAGGATACTCGCAACCATGATGCTCTCAGCGGTAGGGCCCAAAACCTTAAGTGCAATGAGAACATTAGAGCGCCAAGAAGAATAGTTTGAGCCATCTAGAGCTAGAGGCTCAAACGGTACCTCACAAGTTGTCGACATCGAAGAACTCCAAGCGGTTAAGCTCGAATCGGAGCACCAAGCTCTGATACCAATTGAAAGGACCTTGATGTCGCCTAGAGGGGGGGGGTGAATAGGCGTGACGACCGAATTAAACTTTTTTCCCCCAAATCACTTGAGCTGACAGTGCTCCACCGGTCAGACCGGTGGTGGTGACCGGTCGACCGGTCAAGCATCGGTCTTCACGGATGACACCGGCCGACCGGTGCACCTCACCGGTCGGACCGTGGCAGCACGTAGAACCCGCAAAAACAACTTCAAGCGCCTCTTGGCTTCTAGCACGAACCGAACTCGGGGTGTGGCTCTTGTAGATGATCACAAGCGAGTAATGAGCCCCCGCACACACAAGTAACACACCCAAGTAGATCGAAGCGGAAGCAAATGATATATGCTAGAAAAACAACTTAGAGAGAAGAACCACACGAGGAAGCAAGGATTTGTTTCCCGAAGTTCACCACCCACCGAGGAATGGCTACGTCTCCGTTGAGGAGCTTGTAAGGGACAATTCCCACAACAAGCCGGTCTCTTTCAACCACTTTCCTCCTTTCCACTAAGGTGATCTTTTCCACGAAGAGGCAAGATCGCGGCCCTCACAAACTTCCCCGCCGCTCACCACAACCTTGGGAGCTAGCCGGCGACACCTAGCCGTCTAGGAGGCAAACCTCCAAGAGTAACAAATGCACCAAAGTTTGTAGACTCGTAACCAAAGTGCTCAAGCTATGGAACTCGCTCTTGTTAGCTCACAAAGTCACTCCTAGGCTCACTTTCTCAACCCAACACAAAGAAGATGGCTTGAATCCACAAATCTCACAAAGAGATGGTTGGGGAGAGCCACTAAGGCTTAGAGCTAGTTAGAAATGGCTTGGGATCTCAAAGAACAACACTAGAAGCAAGCAGCCCACACCTCGAAGAGGGCTTGGGGTATTTATACCCCTCGGAGAAGAAAACTAGCCGTTAGACCTCGGTGGCACCCGGTCCGAGCGTGCTCTACACCGGTCGAGGCCGTGTATGAAAAACTAGCCGTTGGGCTAGCGGCACGGCGCAGACCGGTGCCTCTGACCGGTCAGACCGGTCAAGCCCCGAGTTGCCCCAAAACCTCTTTTAAGGAAACTAGCACTTCACCACCAAGATGAAATGACCCAGGTTAGGTTAGGAGGGTTAGTTAGCACACTCAAGGGCTAGATCTCACTTAGGTCAACTAATGAGCACTTTGACTTGGTCAACTTGCTAAGTTGCATCCCTCTTGATAGTACGGCATACCTATACTCAAGAAAAGAGTAAAAGAGCTTTGATGACTCCTTGAGCTTGAACAACTTCAATTCTTGCCATACTTGATCGATAACCACTTGAGGGCTTTCAACATAGCCTTTGACTTGAGCGTGTCCATACTTGAGCTAGTGACTTAGGATCTATCCATATAGCATGAGAATGCACACTTGGATCCATGGCCACTCCATGTTGCCAATCTTAACGAGTTGATGACTTGCAAAGCTTCCCTCGGTTAAGGTTTGAATATGATACTTGAAGACCCCACGGATGCTAGACCTTCACCCTAGCAAAACACTCATGGCGGCTTAGCTACGGCCCCAAAGATTGCTTAGTCCCTCACCCCAGACATCTCGGTTGATCTCTTCATCACTTATCCAATCCACTTTGAGTTCCACTTTGCTTCACACGCAATTAACCTTCATTTGAAAGTCCCGTTTCAAATGCTTGATCTTGATTGACAACGGATATGCAAGCTTCCATTTTTAGAACCATGAAATGTATACTCATCATCTTGTTCTCTTTTAATAAACTCATGAAGCCTTGCACCAAATACTTATCTTTGAAGATGTGAGCCATAAAATACATCCATATATAAAATACTTCAAAAGTAGCTCATGAATATATAATGAAAACCTGCTCACGATCTTAAACAAAAACATTAGTCCTTTAATCGCCTTGTCATTCAATTCACCAAAATCCACTTAGGGGCCTAGATGCACTTTCGGCGCGCGCCGCCCGCCTCCACCGCGTCTCGGCGGCCGCGGCGCCGAACGGCTCCCCACGGCGACGCCGCCGCAATGCCACTACAACCGCACCGCCGGCCGTACCTCCGCCTCCGGCCGCGCCTCCGCCGCGGTCGGCGCCCGCCGCGCCTCCGCGACCGCCGGCCGCGACCGGTGGGCGATGCCACCGGCCGTGGCCTCGAGGCCTCAACCGCGCCTTGCGAGCGCCCGCTCGCCGTTGCCACCGCGCTCGCCCCCGCCCGCGGCGCCCTTAACGAATGCCGCCGGTTGGGATGGACACATCCGCCCTCGGCACCTTGGCGGTGCGAGGGGGAGGCACGGCTGGCGCCGCCCCCGGACACGGAAACAAACCATCGGGTTCCGCCCGACGGCACGCGACCCTTGAAGGACAATTCCTTACCTCAAGGAGGAGAAGGCGCGCTTCCTCTTCCTCGAGGCCCCCGCCGACGTTGTGGGGCACGGCCGGCGCCGCCGCCGCCGCACCTCCGGCCATCTCCGCCGCACGCGCGGGCACCTCCGCCGCGCGTGCGGACGCCTCCGAGGCGCGCGCCGCACCTCCGCGGCCCGCGCCGCCTCTCGTCGGCCCGACCGCCGGTGGCGGGCGCCCGCGCCCGCCCCGGGCGATGGTTCTCCCGCGCACCGGAGCCGGCTCCGTGGACGGGGTGCGTGTGCTCCCACCGTCGGGGAGAGCCGGCCCCTAACCTCCTCCTCCTCTTCCTCCTCCTCCTCGCCCGATGACGAGTACTCCTCGGTCCCCGGCGAGGAGAGTCCTTGCTCGCTCGCGCGGCCCGAACTCCTCGCTCCTCCGCTCGCGACGCTCCCGTGCGCGCGCGTCTCGCTCCCTCCTGCGGGCCACCTGCTCTCGCTCTCGTTGTTGCGCCGCGTGCGCGAGCACGCGAGAACGGGGGGTGGGCGGCTCGGACTTCGCGGCGCTCACCCTCACCATCTGCAGGGGTCAGGCAAAGCATTAAAACGCGTCAACAACTCGAAAAACCGGCTAAACTGGAAATGAAATCAAGAACTCCGCTCACCAGTGGGCCGGTGGGGAGCATCTCGAACGCCCACAGGACGTCGTCGCCGCAACGTCCAGACCTGAGGTCGATGGCGCGCCACACCCGGATGGGTGCAAACGCCCGCGGAAAGGGGTCCGGCAGCAGCCGCGATCTCGCCAACGCGACGGGGTCCGCAATCTCGGTCATCTCGAAGATGCGGAGCGGCCTCTCCATCAAGGGGACGACCCGTCGGTGGTGGAGGTTGGCGAGGACACACCCCGCAGTCAGCCCGCGGCCCGCCAACTCCTTCAGCGCGGCCACGAGTGAGTCCAGCCGCGCCTGGTGCTGGGGCGGGGACACCCTGTGGTACCAGGAGGCGGCCCTCTCCCGGAGCACCTTGCCAGTGTAGGGGGGAGGCCAGGCTCGGCGTTGCGGAGGTAGAACCATCCTCGCTCCCAGTCCGCGTTGTTGGTGGTCATCGTGCAGGGGATGTACTCTTCCTTGCGCGAGGTCTGCACCGAGAGCGCCAAGCCGCCGGCGCGCGCCGCGCGGTGAGTCCTCGGCTCCGATGTCGGCAGCGTGTGCAGCTCCGCGCGGAAGAGATGGACCCAGAGATCCCAGTTCACGGGGATCCCTAGGAAGCCCTCGCAGACGCCGACGAACGTGGCCGCCTGCGAGATCGCGTTTGGCGCGAAGTTGTGGAGCTCCACGCCTTAGTGGTAGCAGAGGCCCCGCAAGAAACGGCTCGCCGGCGCCGTGAAGCCGCGCTCGTGGAAGCGTATGAAGCTAACGACGTAGCCGTACGGAAGATTGGGCACTCGCTCCTTCTCCGATGGCACGATCCACTCGGTCGGCCGCCCATCCTCGTTTGCCGCCAACTGGCCGCCGGCCACCAGCTGACCCAGGGCCAGCGGTGTCTCCGTCGATCGCTCCCACGCCGGCGGGTCGATGATGACAAGAGGCTGCTGGGGAGCCATGCGAGCGGGCGGGGGAGCGAAGAACCGGAAGCAAGAACAGCTCTAGGAGCAGAGGCGCAAGGACGAGAACGGCTCGGGGGCTGGAGCGCAAGAGGCAAGAGCAGTGAACGCTAAGCGCAAAGGTAAAAAACCGCCCCTTCCCCGCCTATCAGATTTATAGGCCGCGAGGCGTGCCCTCCGGAGCGCACGCCCCGCGCGCATTAATTGCAGGTGAAGCGCTCGCTCACTGACAGGCGGGGCCCACCACGACCGCGGCGGCCACGTAACCGCACGCGCGCCATCATCACGGCGCGGAATCGGAGGGGCCGTGGTAGGCGGTCACGTCCGCCCGCCCACTCCACCCACTACGCGCGCGGCGCGCGGCGCCTGAAAAGGCGCGGCCGCGGCGTGAGACTGCAGCCGCGACTGCGGGCATTAAATGGCCCTGTCCCTTACCAAGTAAGAGATACCCTCGAGCGGCCCGAGCCCGTGGCTCAAACAAGTGCGACCCTCGAAGGGTGCGAACACCGACCAGTGGCCTCGAAGCCCGTTTGGAATAAACGGGCGCCACAGGTGCCCTCGATTCACAGAAACTACTGATCAGCGGCTCGAGAACTGGCACGGCCAAGGACCCTCGAAACCTGCAGATGCGAAAGACGGGAGCACCCAGCTGCTACTCCGCACGGCCCTACTGATCAGAGGTTTGAAGCCTGACCCTCGATGGGTTCGAACAGGCGCCCCAGATCACCGGAGTCAGGGACGGCGAGGGCACGCGCATTCGAGCCTTTCCTCGAGCCCACCGGCTCGAGGGTGACCCACATGTCGTGTTCGAGAGCCAGCGAGGGCAGCTAGCCGGGGGGATCCCACCGAGGGAGAGCTTTCGCGCCCTCGGTCCCTAGCGAATGGGACCGAGCCCCACCTAGCAAACCCATGCAAGCGCTTTAATGGACGAGTCTCCGGACCGCGCAGCCTACCCTTATCGAACGGGGCATGGGCGTCCACTTGAACCACCCGCTAACAGCTCGATGAGGAATCCGCAATCCGCGACCCGATCGATGGGGGTTGCGGAAACCTCACCCTCCGTCCCGCGGAGGGACGGCGAGGGCGCGTTTAAAATAAGACGAAGAGCTCGCCCCGATCGCCTTGAATGGGCCCAGGCTCGGGGGCTCGACGCACGACTACACCTCCTGGGTTGCACCGGCCGCAGATGGTGCCAGTCGCGCGTGCGTCACTGAAGCCGGCTGAAACATTGCCGACGCCGGTTGAAATATATACCACGCCCACTGACCAGACTCCGCGGTAAAACCCCTGCAGGAGCACCCACGCTCCTGCAGGCTTCGGGGGCTAGACCCGCGGGTCCGCTGACGCGGCCCCACGGAAGGCATTAGCAACCAGGGGGAAGGATGTCCTATCAGTAGGCTTCAGCATCTGCAGGAGCCTGGCCGGCATGCCCACAGATGCTCGGGGGCTACTGTCGGGGACAGCCCTGAGGGTCCCCTAAATAACCGGGGGAATCCTGCTTAAAACCTACAAAAAACGAAAACAAAACACACCTCTCACTTAAACACACACACAGGGCACGGCCCACGCTGCGGTGGCCCCCGCGGCCCACCGGAGTGGCCCAGTCAAAGGCTCCCTCGAGCGGGTTCCGCCTCGCTCGAGGGCTCACGCCTCCCTCGAGCGGGTTCCACCTCGCTCGAGGGCTCATCTCTGCCTCGCTCGAGGCCCCCTCACAAGCATTTAATGCTCTGACACAGCAGAGCTGCGCCATCATGCGCCTGGGAATCACGCCCCGGCGCTGTTCCGCCAACTCCCTAGGGGAAGCCCATCCCCGCCACTGCGGGGAGCTGTGCGGTATGGCCAGTGTCAGCCCCGTGGCACTGTGCTGCCCACTCCCATACGGCTAACGCGCCGCACCCTCGAAGAGGGGCCGGCTACACCCTCGAACCCTTCTCTCATGAATCTGCAGGGTCAAACCATGACATCAGGCCAGCGGAACGCCATCCCCGCCACTGTTGGTCCTGTGCGGCCGCCCCCGTGCCTGCAGCACCACGCCGAGCACTGCTACAACAACTCCGGCGCTGTTGGGCACGCGGGGACAGGACGCCGCCACACCTGCCACTGTACCCCGTACGGATCACCGTCAACGGCTTCCTCGAGCCCGTCTGAAGACGCCACGGCCAACCACTACGCCTTCACCCTCGGAGTCGCCCCTGTTCAAGTACGGGACGCGCCGCGACGACAAGACCGGGGCAAGGACCGCCAGGACGGCCGTCAACTCCCCGGCGCTGTACGCCATACCTCCGCATGTAACTAAATAGTGCGGCATGCCTGTAACTCACCCTCTCCTTGGTCTATAAATGGAAGGTGAACCCCCTCGCCGCAGAGGAGGAGAGACATCAGAACCACGCTCCTCAACTCTCCCACGATATTGGCACTCGCCTCAATCACTCCGCTTGGGACTTGGAGGCCACGCCTCCTCTCCCGCCTTGCTTGTAGCCGCCCCACTACAGGCACCCCGGTGCAAAGCAATACAGTGCCTCGAGCACACCACTGCTGGACGTACGGCCCTGGCCGGAACCAGGATAAACCTCATGTCTCTAGTTGCTCAGCACCGACCATCGAGGGGCAGACCACAACGCTTACTACTAGTTAGTGTCGGGACTACATTCCGCACCGACACTCGTGTCGTGCGTGCTCGCCTCCGACCTGACGCCACGAGGATCTGCCCCAAACGAGTCGAAGGTAAGCCGCACTTCTCGGAAGAACCAGGAAATTGAAAAAACAAGTTACCCAAGCAAGGAAACTTACCGACGTCGCAGGGAGGATCATTTCGCCGAACGCGTGGTGCACCCACACCAGCCCGCGCTCAAGGGTGTTGCACATCGCGACCTCCTCCTCGTACTCAACGTCGTCACCAGCCTCGAAGGTGGCCGCCCATGGGGCACAAGCAAGCTCGAGGACCTGGGCCTTGCCGTTTCCAACGCCTTGCGACAAGGCCGCGCCGGAGCTCTCCTCGGCCTCTTGGATCTTTGGGGAGGCGGCCCTTGTCGCGCCCTCGGGGGCATCGCGCTCTTGAGGGGTTACGGCGGGCAGGCTCGGCACGAGGACCTCTTCTGCGGCGGTGGCAGCTGGTCGGGGCGACGATGGCCCCGCACCTCCGACAACGCCCTCAGCAGTGCCGACCACCGGTGCGGTAGGCGTGGCCATGACTGCTTCAGCAGGCTGGGGCAAGGACGCACCCATGCTCTCTCCGGGCGATGTTGGCGGGGGCACGATTACGACCAACTCCGCGCTGACCGTAGACTCCTCGAGAACCCCCTCTGCCGCCTCCGACGCCGCGGGGGCGCTAAGCCGCCGGCACCCTCATCTTGACGCAGCGCCGACGCGACTGACGTGATGGTGTCCAAGATTGACGGGTCCATGAACATCTGCTCTATCGCCACCTCCAGCATCTCCCGGTCGTTGCTCGGGAGTTCGGGGGCATCGAAGTCCACAAACCGGCACGACGCCAAGTCCACCGCGTTCTCGACCGACGTTGTGCCCGCGACCGTTGAAGACTTAGGCGCCATTGACGTTGCGGCACCCTGCCCCCCTCCCCCCCCTGCGGGCGGTGGTGGTGCCAAACCATCGTCTGCGGGCACCATCACCACATCCTCACCACCCGCGCCAGTCTCGGCCAGTGGCTCCAATATCACTTGGGAGGCGGTAGCCTCCATGATCGTCCGCCCCTCCTTGATGACAGCGGCGACCACTGGCGGGGGCGCTGCGGCCGACTCCTCCACCATGGTAGCCACGACGAGCCCTTCCTCGACCTGCACCGAGTGCGGCTCGGCGTATGGAGGTTGAGGACGAGGCTCAGAGGGCACGACCCGCGCGCTCAAGGCCAAGCACTTCAGAGGCGCAAGGCTGAGGACACCGGTGTTGGCATGCCTACGAGAAGATAGAATCAAGATTAGCAAGCAAACCAAGTTGAAGGGTCCGCGATGACGGCTTCGAGGACACGAACTTACATCTTGGAGCGCACTTGTGATTTCTTCACCGGGCGGTCAGACGAGCCCTGCTCGGGGGCTGTGCGCTTGGAGCCCGCCAACTCGGGGGCTGCTCCACCTCGGCTCACCGCCTCGACGGCGGCGCTGCGCTCCCCAGCTGCTCGGGGGTTGATGCTCCGACCCCCGCCACGGCCAGGGTTGACCCTTGGCCCCCACCAGCGACGAGGGAAACATGTAAATCCGGGGCCCCGCCGCCCTGTATAAGCAATGACTAAAGGCGTCGCGGGGCGACGCTGGAATCCACCTCCCGCAGTGCGCTCGGCGTCGACGCCGAGTCTGTCGATCTCGCCCGCGACCGGCGCCTCTACAGGGAGTCCGAGTCGAGGCGGTCGAAGCCATCAAAGAGTTGGCGGGCTGGAGCCGGTCGCTCCCCCGATCGCCTCGGAGGGTCGGCTTGACGAGGCGGGGCTCTTTGCACCTCGGGGGCGCCCGTCCCACTGGGCGCCACACGGGAGCGGATCACCCGTTGGTCCTCTCGGGCGGGGCGAGCTGCTAATCGCGAGCTCGAGCCCGCATTCTTCTCGCGTGCAGCTGTTTGCGGCCGCCACAATGACGATACTTCGGCAACATGGGGAGGCGACGATGAGGATGACTCTGACATGTCGCTCCAATCCATCACCGCGCTGGCCACGCCACCGCTCCACGACGGCTCCGGGGATGGATCTTCGTTGGAGGAGACGCCATGCTCCCCCGCCTTCCGCCTCTTGATACGGTTGTCGTTCCAATCGCGCTTGGCAATCTCGCGCTCCTTGTGTTGTGCCTTGCGCGCGGCACGCCGCCTCTCCGCGGCCGCTTTGTTCCAGTTGAAGATCGACTCCTCCGGGAGAGGCGCCTTGGCGGAAACGAGGTGCGCACACCTTAACTGCAACAACAAGAAGATAGAGGAGTCAGTCGGAGGAGAAGGTCTCCGAGAAGACCAGCATGACACAAAGAACACAGAACAATCGAAATGTATCGAGAGGACGATGACTCACAAATTTCTCAGTCCCCTCGTGGGGGAGCATCGGGAGCAGTCGCGCCGGCAGCCATGAGTAGGTCGACTTCCCGATCGCCTGCGCCACGCGGTGCTGGACCTCAAGCGGCGACGGGAGGGTCGGAGCGGTCACGGTCGGCCATCATCTCGCAAAGACGAAGCGGGCACCTCCAGAGCGGCACAACTCCTCGGGCATGGTACTGCCTGAGGACTTCAGACAAGGTGACCCCGGCTCCTCGGAGACGCCTCAGCACCGCCCAGTGATCCTTGAGGATCTTCTCTTGCTCCGCCTTCGCGGGGCCGTTCGACCAGTTCCTTCGCGATTGGCCGATGGAATTTCCGGTGTACGTCGGAAGCGCGAACTCGGGGTCGTTCCGCAGATAGAACCACCCCTTGTGCCAGCTGTTGTTCGAGCTGGTCAGGGACACCAGGATGTAGTCATCACCCCGACCCTGCTTCATTTGCAGGTTGGCGCAGCCGATTGTCGCCGCCCGAGAACCCTCCTTCAAGCACGCGAACTTGAAGAAGTACCGGAAAAGGTGCCAATGGGCACTGATTCCTAGGTACCGCTCACTCATCGCCTCGAGCGCCACCATTTGCTGGATGTTGTTCGGGTTGAGATGCTGCAGTTGGAGCCCGTACTCGAAGAGAACTCCGCGGATGAACCGCCCGCCGGGGACGGAGAAGCCGCGCTCGTGGAAGGCCACGAACGAGACCACAAACCCCTTGGGAGGGCGCGACATGGACTCGTCCCCAGGCACCTTCCACTCCACGGCGGCGGTGAGCGGAAGAAGCTGGCCCGTCTCGATGAGACGAAGCAGCTGCTCGCGAGACACATTAGAGTGCGTCCAGTTCGACATCTCGGTGGCGGAGTTTCGGGCGGGATGAAAGCGCAAGAGGTGGCAGCACTGCGGATATGGAAGAACACGGGGAGTGAGATGCGAGCGCGAAGGAAGAAGATAATGAGAAAGCAAAGTCCTGAACCGTGCCCGACGCACGGTTTTAACGGGGCAATTGCGGCCCCTCGCCTTCAACGCCGGGCCAGCCGTGTCAGCGAAACGTTCGCCCACGCGCGCGCCCCCCATCGAAACAGGCGCCCACTCACATGATGCCTCGATCCCCGTGGAGTATGGACCTATAACGCCCGCGCGCGGTCACGATTGAACGGTCACGTCCGTCACGTTGGCTGAGATGCCCGCGCCCACTACTACGCCCGCATTTACCACGACGACCACGGCTACCCCGACAAAGCGTCCCTGGGCCACAACGGCTACAATCACACATAAAAGCCTACGAGCGAGTCTTCAACTCACTCACGGGCTCGAGGGCTACATTCGGCAGATGCGCTCACGCGCACCCACCGAGAACACAAAGAACATCATCAACGCCAAGTCCGTCCAACTGAGTCTGAGCGCGACTCCTTACTCGCCCTCAGGCTCGGGAGCTACTGACGAGGGTCCGGATTAGGGCCCCCTTTGACGGCGAAAAGATCTCCCTTAAACACAAGGTAACCTAGCACCGTTGACAACGTGAAAGCCAAGATTGACAATGTCAAGGCCAAGATTTGAGAGAAGGAAGACTGAGGACCCTGGTCAAGACCCACACTGGCAAGACATCACGTTTCCGACCAGTTGGCCGCGTCTCCGACCAGTTCCCCACATGAGGGATCCTCACACGGCAAGTCTCCGCCTCGCACGACCTCCCCCGGCTCCGACTGGTGCGTGGGCCATGACACGCGGCGCGAGCCTGAGACGCGAGCACTTTCACTGAGACGCGTGGGGGAACGACTCCCGCGCCATGCAAATACACCAGCTGGCGGTCATGCAAGCAGCCGGTCCCGACAAGAGTCTTAATGCAGGTATGTCCGGCCGCGCAGCCATCCCATCAACATCATCTCCAACTCCACCACATGCAAGCTTAGCCCGAGGAACTCAAGCACCCCCTACGACGAGCTCAAGCGTAGACTTCGGCCCAAGCGTGGTGGGCTAATCAAGTACTCGGGCAAGCTAGAACAACAACAAACTACTCGGAAGAGATGCCAGGTGTCCTGGGGTGAACAACCACGCCCGGCCACGCGGCGGCTCCCACGACCAAGTAGCGCGACTCCACTTCAATGCATCCTGACAGACAACGACGCGCGACGAGACATCTCAGCAACCAAGCACTGTACTTCTTTTTTTACTTCCACATTTTGCCCCTCCCCTTGTGACTATTAAAGGGAGAGGAGGGCAACCGTTACAAGGGTTAGACCTCCTACAGATCGAACACCACTTCAAGGGACTTGGGTCCGACACCCTCTCCCGACCAGTTTGCAACCCCTACTACAAGCACCCCTAGCTCAGGAACACGACAGCTTGACACTGGACGTAGGATATTACTCCTCGGAGGCCCGAACCAGTCTAATCCTGTTGTCTCCTGTGCTAACCATCTGAGCCCGATGCACGATCAATACAAATTTACTGCCGGCGGTAGCGAACCCCGACACACGTTGTCTATTATTGAAATAATGGTAGCGGTTAAATCCTCAATAATTTCATCAATCTTATGTCCACCAGGGTCACACTTTCTTGTAATATCTAGTGGCTGAGTTTGACGTGCGTCCAACCGGCCACGTGCTATTATAACAAACTAATTTCATCTTCTTGATACAATGATACGCAACTCTCTTGCGTATTCTAGAAAAAAATCCTGAATAATTAAAAAAAAGCGAGCTTCAGTGATGAATCAAAGGCTCGAATTTTTTGGTGGTCATGTTCTACCGTAAGGAACCTTACAAGTTGAGATACACTCAATTGTGTAAGCTTTAGTTACCCAGATAAATGTGGGCTTATGTCCAAACTACACAAAAAAATTCAGGCGGGGCACGTTGAGGGTACGTTTGTTTGATTTTTGGTCATTCTCTACGTGACATGTAGAAGCTCAAATATATAGTGCAGTTTTTGTTTTGCTTCTGAAAAGATAAGAGCTTAGAAAAGCTAAGTTTATATGAAAAGTTGAAAGAATTTCGAGCTTAAAATATTATTTTCTAAAAATTATTGTTGGCTATTCATAAGAAATACCATCGCCATCTTTCAAGAAAAACTCCAGAATCTGACCATTCCTAAAACCTAGTGTAGTTTGGGGCGGAGCCAGCGGTGGGGCGGGCGGAGCTCAAGCCCCACTACTGTTAAAATCTACATTAAACTCTTCCTAAGCCCCTCCAACAATTTATAGTCATAGGTAAAGGAGGAGAAGCAAAGAGAAATGAGGAAGAAGAAAAAGAGGAGGAAGAAGAGGGGAAGAAGAAGGAAGGGTGGATGAGCCCCCCTTGCCTTGTAGTCTGAAGAAGGAAGGGTGGATGAGCCCCCTTGCCTTGTAGTCTGACTTCGCAACGGGTGGAGTCAGGGGGTCATTGGGATAAACTAACATATTGGCACACAGTCATGACGAAATGTTACCAACTGACAAAATTCCGCTAACGATCAGAGGAAGACCTGACCCAAAATATTGGAATCGATTATTTCACACTGATTTTGTGTAAGAAAAGATCCGTATGCAAAGTGCCAAAGTGTAGGTATGTCACATCATAGATAAAAGCAGTAGGAGTGACAGCCATCAGATCCTTTGTATTCCTGCACATTCGGGTATTGCTATAGGAGTTCGGAAAGTAGCCACTGCTGTCGTGCAGAAGAGACGTGAGGTTATTTCCCTATTTGTATCTGGATGTTGAAGCATAGTCTCTGTGATGCTTGTGTGTCTCTCTTCTATCTCTGACCTCTGTATGATTAGTACATTAGAACATAGAACTAACTCATATGTTGCTCCATATGTCGTAGTATTACTTGAGATGAGTCAGTGTGTGTCACACTACCGTTATCATTATCTTTATCCCTACCCCTACGTTTAAGTTTGTTACCTCTTGCACTACTCATGATCTATACTCATTGCAACAATATTGCTATCCTACTCACCTTCCATATATTCGATGCAATTTGGAATACTCTTTTGGGAAAATGTACAATGGTATATTTGTGCGCTCACGGATTCTTTTGTAATCGTTAGGATTACCATCAGTCATTTCTAGTACCATTGCTAGGAACACATAAACTAACAACGATGTTAAGAAATGCCAACATGTAGCTACGAAATGTGAATATGGTGAAGCTAGTACTCATGGCAATAGAGATGTAATATCACTTGTAGATACATAACTAGTATTGGGTCCTAATGAAAATCTCGATATGAATTAGACCTGGGGAATTAGTTCCAGATCATAAAGTTTGTAGTCCGCAGAGAACCTTTAGTCACGATCAGATGACTTCAAAAGAAAATCATCCCCTACTTAATGACATATGTTGTGTCGGTGAAATGACAAAAAAGACATATGAGGCAATAGGCCGCGGGTTAATCCCACGCATCGCGTGTGAGTGAAAAATCGTGTGACAACTTTTAGCCTAAAGCCCTAAAGACACCATTGTAGTCCCAGGTGAGTTACCGGTTTTTTAACAAACCCGATTAAGAGCATCTCCACCGGTTTGGCAAATCAACTTGACATCTATATGTTTTTGGCAAAATAAGCAAAAAAAGGACTCCGACAGTTTGAAACCGACCAAAATAGCCTATGATGTTTAGTTTTGCTAGGATTTTTTATGAGCCTTGTTCCTGAACATAATAGCATGGTTTGGTTTACATGATAAATTGGAAAAGTTTTTTAGTTGGCATTTGTACTAGTGCCCTGGTAAACAATACTTATGTTTTTAATCTTTTTAGGATCTTTGTGATGTGACGTTGATTATTGCTACTTTTGTTTTCAAAAGATATGATACATTTAGACTATGTTAGTACTTTTAAGATAAATATGCACAGATGCGTTTGTGTTTCTAAATTAATAATCATTTAAACAATACTTTTACTTAATATACATCAAGAAAAATGATAAGGGCTCGTCAAAAAATGGAAAGTTTTATTACCGGAGCAGGTACATGTCAGATAAGTGACCGCGAGGCAAAGGAAATCCCATCACCAGTCACCGCATTCTTCTGACTTTAACTCTTAAGAGGGGCTCTTCCCTCTTCTTCTTCCTCTTCCTTTCTCATTTCTCTCTTCTTCTTATTTCTCCTTAAAAATGGAAGGGAGGGCTCGGTGGTGGGGTGGGGGTGGGGGGGGGGCTACATGGAAGAACCGGCGGTAGGCACTGCTCACTTTGTGGAGGAACTTCGGTAGCATTGTGTTATAATCAAACCAAAATTAGCCATACAACACATTATCTCTTCACTATCTATTTATATAGATCCATAATTAAGATCAATACATCTTATACTTTTCCACTTATGTTCAGGTCATACATGCTCTGACCTTGTCGGCCTCCTATTCGTACCCAACATCGCTACTTGTCTCATTCGTGGGGCCTTGTCGGCTTAGCTCACCCACTTTACTAGAGGGAGGTCTTGATGCAACGCCATTGTCCCCTAAGTCACTATTTGTTCCAGCTTCGAGTTATCCCATCACCATACTCTAGAGATGACAGATCCACTTGTTCTCACTCGCTTGGTGCTGACAATGCACGTCCGTCCATTTGCTCCATTCGACGTCCAATTGCTCCATTCGACGCTTTTGTCCGGCTTGTCACATGAAGGGTCCCACAAATCAACAAGATAGTCGTGTAGTAACGACAAATCACTCGGTGACGCTATCCACGAGATTTCTCTTTCTCTCTCTCATTTACTCTCGACGAGTCTTCTTAGAGCCACACTACCATTATGGTTTATATTGTATTTGCTCTTATGATTATTGTTTGGAACAATCATGAATTTGATAGTTTGTATAGGTGTAAATCGCAAAGAACATATACTTTGGGCAACAATTGATTAATTTTCTTATTTCCCCAAATTTGAAATGTGTTCCATAAAAGATTGATCAAAGGTGAAACAAATAATTTCCGTGGCGAATAACAAATGCGTACAAGAAAACCCTGCTCCGATTCTAAACTTCAAATTTGAGTTCAATAATGAAATTTCTTATACAGTAGTAAAACCCCGAATTGAAGGAGCGGCTAGATCCAAAACAAAAATGCTGTAGGCTTGCAGATTCCTTGCTGTAGCATATAAATAAAGAGTAAATTGCATTCACCATACAATAACTAGTAAGGTGGGTGCAAATTAGTCCAATAAATTGTAATATGCTCAATCTAATACAATAACTTGTCATGTGGGTGCAGATTAGTCCAACAACTTATAAAATGATAGATCTCATACAATAACTTGATAGGTAGGTGCAAATTGGTCCATGAACATGTGAAATGCTTAACTTAGTGCACACCCGATGTATCTGTAGTCTAAATGTTATCACTATAATATATTTTCTAATACCAGACTAGAGTATACTTGCCTCAGAACAAATTATTGTGCATTATTTGACAATTGGTATTTGTGTTGTGATGGTAAGAAATATTTAGTAAGGACTAGAACCTTCGATATCGATGTTATGTATTTATTATCAATTTTTATACAAATAACAAATTTTAATTAGAAATGTTTTTAATTTCATATTCAATATTAATTTCAAATTTGATTATATTATTTTTATTCGGCTAGTAATAAAATATGGTAACCCATACTAACAATTAATACCTTTTATAAAGTTTGACATAAATATTTTTAAAGTCTCATGTACTAGTTGAAAGACAAAATGAACTAAAATAATGAAAATGAGCATGCTTCTATGAAGTTGTGAATACACGAGTAAAGGTGCAGAAGAAACAAAAGGTCGTATGGTGTCTTATGAACTTTGGTCTCTCAGTAATCTAATGACGTGATTCACAAACTTGATTCAATTTAACTAATGAAAATAAGTAATGTATACACATTTGATTCAAAATTAGCAACTTTAATTGAAAAAACTATTACTTGGAAGAAAATTTGATGCTAACTTATTTGTCTAATGCCTTATCATTTGTAAATTTGGACTATAGGTGCACTAATTTGCCAAGTTATTACATTGAACTGAGTATGTTACACAGGTTCTTGGATCGATATGCACATACATATAAAATTATTATTTTAATTTGATTACTGTACATGGTTTTGGACCAATATGCACCAACCTGACAAGTTATTGTACTAAATTGAGCATTTTATAACTTGGTGGACTAATCCACACCCACACGACAAGTTATTGTAGTAAAATGAGCATTTTACAACTTGTTGGACTAATTCGCACCCACTTGACAAGTTGTTGTATGGTGGGTGCAATTTACTCATAAATAAATAAAAAAGGAAAAAAAATCCCGCATCCTCGTCCGTGCGGTGAGTGCGTGCCAGTGCCACTCGGCCCAATCCCCTCCGTCCCCTCGCCTCCCTCACACGAATCCACCCACCCCGCTCCGCCGCCCGCCGCCGCCGCCGCGATGGACGCCGGCGAGGCGTCGGAGCTCCAGGCGCGGCTGGCCACGGCCGTGCACGCGCTTAACCACGACGCGAACCCCGCGGCGCGCCTCGCCGCCAACCAGTGGCTCCTCGCGCTGCAGCGCTCGCCCCAGGGGTGGGCGGTGGCCACCGCCCTCCTCGCCGCCCCGGACCCGCCACCGCCCGCCGACCTCCTATTCTTCGCCGCGCAGATGCTCCGCCGGAAGATCCAGTCCCCCGGGCCCGCGCTCCCCGGGGCCGGCCTCGCGCCGCAGCTGCTCGATGCGCTGCTCCACGCTGCGCGGCGGTTCTCCGCCGCCCCGGCCCCGCGCCAGCTGCTCACGCAGATCTGCCTGGCCCTCTCCGCGCTCGCGCTCCGCGCCGAGGGCGGCGTCGACGGCCTCTTCGCGCGGATGCCGCACCTGCCGGCGCCCGCCGTGCTGGAGCTGCTCACTGTGCTCCCGGAGGAGGCAGCGCAGGACCAGGGCGGCGACACGGGGGTGGACGCGGCCGCGCGGTGCCGGTTCACCCGCGAGGTGCTCGCCCACGCGCCCGCGGTCATCGAGTTCCTCCACTCTCAGTCAGAGAAAGTGCCGGCTGCCGACGACGGGGTGCCCCTCCACGAGCGCAACCGTAGAATCCTTCGGTGCCTACTGAGCTGGGTACGTATGTACGTGCACTGCCCTTTGCTTCGCTCCGCGTTCAGCTGCGTTCTTCTTTAGCTTGCTCGATCACTGACATAAAACGACAATGCAGGTTCGTGTGGGATGCTTCTCGGAGGCATCAGCCACCACGGTTGCCATGCACCCACTTCTCACTTTTGCATTCAACTCGCTGCAGGTGCGAACAATGCAGACCTTATGAGTGCTGAAAAGTGTACTTTGAGGAATTATTTGTACATTCACATTTCCACGTGCGCACAACTCACATACTGTTTTGTTGCTGTTTGGCTAATGAAGGTGTCCTTTTCGTTTGATGTGGCCATAGAGGTTATGACTGAGCTTGTCAGCCAGCACCAAGTAAGTTGTTCCGTTCTTCTGATTCATGCTACTTTGCTGCGGCCCTGTTTGCTTCATGCAGTAATAAGTACAAGTCCCATCCCATTGGATGTTTGGAGGCTGATTAGGAGTATTAAATGTAGACCAATGATATAAACAAAATACATAATCCTAGGTTTTTCGCAAGACGAATCTATTAAGTCTAATTAGCCCATGATTAGACAATGTGATGCTACAGTAAACATGTGCTAATCATGTATTAATTAAGCTCATTAGATTCATCTTGCGATGCAATTAGTTTTATAATTAAATTGCATTTAGTCCTCCTAAATGCCATCAAAACATTCGCTGTGACATGGCTTCTTATAAGTACCTGGAAACCAAACACCCCCATTCAAATCGTTTACGTTTTTGTATGAAGTAGTAGTTGAATTGGATTTTGTTGACCAAATGGTCCTAGATCTTCTTTGAGCTTACATTTTGCAACATTCAGAACTTCAGGTAGACATTGAAATCTATTTGCCACAGATATTTATGCGACATGAAAATTAATACCTGGACGTGTTGCTATGAGTAAAGTCCTGCTCTGTATCTTCTTTCTACAAAAGAGGGGCATACCCTGTTTCAAATTTTACAAAATAAAATCAAAGCAGTCACAGGTCCAGATCTTAGAATTATACATTTCAGAGTGTATATAGCCTAGCTCAAATGCACATAAGCCATCTACTAAAAAAACCAGGAAACAGCAATGTAAATCAAAATGCTTCCCCATTTTCTTGGTCAAACTGTCTCACGAATTCCTTTGGCAGTTATTGTCTACTTAAGCAGTACCTAATCTTTAGTGTTTCGTTTATCTTCTGCTCTAGCCTCAAGGCGTCCAACAGAAAAATCCATCCTCAATGTTTGAGTGGTTTTCCTCCCAATCATGTGCATACATATTCTTATTTTATTACTCCTTAACAGGTGTGACATTTTTCTCTATATAAGCTGTGATCCAGGGTGTGCCAATATAAAAGGTTTTATTTGTTTGACAAGCACTAACTAATGCAATTTGGTGGAGTCGTAAACTCCAGTGGTATGATATGAAGTTGGCATTTCTTTTTATTGTTGCACTGTATGTTGATGGGTATTGAATTGACCTGTTTAGGAGTCATCTTATTTACCATGCAATGATTACTACCATAAATAGAATCCTCGATGATTTCTGAAAATTTTCATTTTCCCGTGAACTTTTGGGTATCTTATGTACTGAAACTACGAGCTTATTTTAACTTATAATAAGTTATTTGATTTGTGCTGCAATCTGGTTGCAGGAGTTACCTGAGGCCTTTCTAAGTAAAATGCCTTATATAAGGGAAGTTCTCCTTCTACCAGCTCTAGCCAACAGAAGTGAGAAGATCATTGCAGGTCTTGCGTGTTTGATGTGCGAAGTTGGCCAGGCAGTAAGATTTGTTTCTTTATACTTTATATAGTATGGTGTCTTGCAATGTCTTTATTATAAGAAAAAATCTGAAGACATAATAGTTTGTTGGAGTGAGTATGTGATTGTTCATATAGTGAAAAATGTAATATTGTAACTAATAATTGGCCATTTCAAGGTAGTTAAGAAGATGAGTAACTGGAACACACTAATGCAATCATGTTACTATGCTAGCACTCTGTTATCTATAAGATGCTCCTACAATTAGCAGAAAGGTCGGAAGTAAGTTCTAATATGGAAGGATGCATTGCCATTTAACTCATTTTCAGAAAGCATTTTTATTCCTCCTGAGACACAACCTGACAGCTGTCGAACTTTTTTAGGCACCTGCTTTGGTTGCAGAAGGCGGTAGCCAAGCACTTGCTCTCACTGATGCACTTTTGAGGTCAATTTATTGCATTGTTTATGTGGTACTTTTCCTTGAGTTTTAATGCTTACATTCAAGACTCGCAAATGTTGTTATACTGCAGTTCCCATATGTTGTTATACTGCAGCTCATTTCATTTTACTATTTTGCTGAAATGCTTACATCATTTGCAGATGTGTAGCTTTTACGAGTGACGATTGGGAAATTGCGGATTCAACCTTGCAATTTTGGTAGTGCTGCTTTCCTTTTTCCCATTCATTTTCGTTCATGAGAATATCTTCTTTGCATTATTAAAAAACAATTCGTGGATGCTGTCCTTTTGTTGGTTTGTATTGAGGTGTTGTCAGTCTTTTGTCCGCGTGTACTAATTTAGGATGGGCCAGATTGATGACTGGTTAGCATCTCCTACATTGTCGTTGTTGTGGTCTAGTAGGCATAGGTGTGATACAGGGACTTGATTTTCAATTGGCGTCTTCTGACAAAGCTGTGTTTTCTTACTAGTTTGTGGTCCATATCACATAAAAGCTTTATTGACCACTTCAACTTCTCATGTTGTGATATTTCACTAATTTCAATTCCATTGTGGTCAGCACCTTATAGTATTTTCTACGACTATTATTGATAATTTGATATAAGATGCATGTGACGTTATTAAATTGTGTAAGCTAGAACATCTTTCCGATATTTTTCTACTGAAATGAAGTTGAGTTTCCATGGTATTAATGTGCATGTTCGGGATATAATTATTTGTATCTTTTATGATGAAACCCAACACTCTGCAGGTGCACTTTGGCACATTTTATTCTTGGTATTGATGTGAAGACGGCCAAAAGAAATGTGGGAGAAGAGTTGTTCTTGCCTGTGTTTTCTTCACTGCTAGATGCTCTTTTATTTCGTGCTCAGGTTTGTCTGTTTTACCTTTATGTTTTGCTAATTTTATGTGCATAGGATATCGTCATCCTTGGGTTTATATCTACTTCATGTAATCGTATTTCCATTCATCTAACTAAATCAGAAATTGCACATTGTCCTCATTTTGCTTATATGAACAGAGGATTTGTAAATCCAGTTATCTTACCTTGACATTTGCCCATTTGTAGATTGACACTGATGAGCATGGCGCGGATGAAGCAACTTGTATGCCTGATGGACTAGCACAGTTCAGAATGAATTTGGAGGAGCTTCTTGTTGATATTTGTTTGCTTCTAGGTGCCCCTGCATATGTAAACAAGGTATATGGTGTTTGCTGAAAGATTGCTCATGATCCATCGCTCTGCACACAAGTGGTTACTTGTTTATGGTTTATTAATAAGGGAACACACCAGGTGCGAACCAGACACCCTGTGCAAACTTTTTCGATCAAGGCCACAAGATGTTCCCAGGGGGTGGGGGGGGGGGGGGTGGGGGGGGGTTATCGCAAAATTTCATTGGAGATGCTGGTGGAGGTTGGTTATGTGCAAAATACCCCCCCCCCCCCCCCCCCTCTCCCTTGAGTTTCCAAATTTGCACAGGATGTCTAGTTTGCACCTGATATGCCCTATTAATAAATGTTTTAACGTGCTTATTTCCCTTCTGTTACTTGGAACTCTTTTTAGGATTAGCATGATGTAAGAACTCTAGTTACAGTTTGTATGTGGATCCAAGAAATGCCCATTGTTAGCAAAAAAGTGTGCACTAGATGGTAGATTTTAGGAAAAACTGACTTAGCTAATGTGAGCTAAAAAGGGGAAAAATGCATGAATTAATATGTTTAAGAACGAAGAGAGACTCAGTTGCTAAAGATAATCTGTTCCGATTAGTTACTGACAAAATAGACACCTTTATGCCAATTATGTATTTTATTTTATTTTGATTTTTTATGTCATGGGCATGAAGACATTTTTCTTCTGCACATTTGGTGAGGTTATTGTGCTTTAAACTGTGTTCTACCTGTGCGATGCAGCTCTTTTCTCATGGATGGGACTTCTCAAGCCAATCAGTTCCTTGGAAGGAGGTAGAAGTTAGGATGTATGCACTTAGCATGGTAAGCTTATTCTACCTCTTGGTAAATTTATGTTTCTTGAACTACGCAGGAGAGCTGCGTGTCATTTCATAAATTAAATAGAGAGAAAAAACCACTTGGTAAAAATTGCTAGTTACTAGTCATAAGATATATATAGCATTTGAATCTCATGGCTGATATTAATTTTATTGCTGCTTATCCGCTTGTTCCCACTATTCTGTATCTGATTACTGCCTGCCAGGCCTTCTTTAAGATTTTTTCAGATGTCTCCATCTCTGAGATAAGCCTATAATCACTTAATGTCAAACTGGCACTTCTGTCGGGACTTCTATTGTGTAATATCAATTTAAATGGGCCATAATTCTGATAAAATTCGATCTAGAGTTGGTTTTTGAACCACTCAACAGAATGTTTCCCAGTGAATGACATTATGTGTGTTTTGCAATTTGCACACTACAATTCTGTTATATATGTGTACTGCAAATTTTAATTTCCTCTCATTTTCTTTCTCATTTTGTTTTTTTCTGAGACATGTGACACATGCCATATCTTTGTATGTTTGGACGTAAGCATGCCATTGAGAGTGTATTTGATCAATATGCATAAATTGTTGAATTTCAGGTTGCTGATACAATTTTACAAGTTGAGAACTCCTTCGATTTTTCAATGATAATGCATTTTGTGAACATTCTGTCCAGCAGAACTCCAGTTGAACTGAATGGAAGTCTGTTCTTGGTAGGGATTCCGCAATATGCTTCCAATGACTTTTATAATATATTCAGTTTTTCTTTATTTTTAATTTCTAATGCTAAACTTCTTTCTCTGTATTTTTCCTAAATGTCAAGGTATACAAATCTTTTGGCGATGTCATTGGTTCTTACTCAAAGTGGCTATCATCTTGCCAAAGTAACATTAAACCTTTACTGTAAGTATTTTGAATGTTTGTGAAGTTTAAAGATCATTTTTATTCACTATTGCTCTTTAATATTTATTTTACCATTATGTTCAGCGTATTTTGCGCATCAGGAATTTCACAATCCGTATCATCAAATGCTTGCTCCTTAGCCTTGCGCAAACTTTGCGAGGATGCTTCTTCATTCATTCATGAACCTCAGAATCTTGAAATTCTTTTCTGGATTAGTGAGGTAACGTCATCTCTTCTACTTTACCAAATTCATTCTACCACAATTTTTCTAAATAGTACTGGTCATTACTAAGGAGGCAATATATTGAAGATGGACCTATATCAAATTATACTTCTGATATAACAACTCGGTATTGAAAAGATTGCTGGAAATATTTTCATTGATTCTACCATCATGTTTGAATGTATCCTTCCTCTACAAGATTTGATCATAGGGACAGCCCTTGTCTATACTTGACAAGCTAGAAAAGTTTAGATTGCTTATCTATAAAAGAAAAGAAAGCTGGTTTTGTTCTTTCTATGGTTGCTATAAACTCACAAATGGTCTGAATTAATGTTTTAGCGTTGCATGCCATCAGTTAATTAACAATTATATGCTCTTTCAAGTATACCTTAGCAAATGTTCCTTTTGGCATTGTATGCAATGTAATATTGAAAAACAGTGTTCTTGTAGGGCATGGATAAAGGGAAACTGCGGCTAGAGGATGAGGAAGAGATAGTTAGTGCGATTACGCATGTTTTGAGTTCTGTTCGTGATAAAGAGTTAAGGAAAACTTTGCTGGCTAGGTTACTTTGTTCCAGCTACTCAGCAGTGGAAAAGATTGTATGTTCTCTTTCCCTTGTGCAGCCGTTCTTTCAAAATTCATATGTGAACTGTTAATGACTGATAACATCTAAATTGTTTTTTTCCTTCCATTGCTCAGATTGACATAGACAGAGATCACTCACTTAGGCAAAATCCAGCTACTTATACACAATCCTTGGACCTTGCTGTCCGTGGTCTTTACAGGTATGTTGATAGTTTTTGTATTCTTCATGCGGGTTGTGTGACTTCTTTTATCTCTCAATGCATCGATATGCAGCTGTCCTATGTATTTGCGAAAAAAGTTTGATATTTTTTCTTCAAGGATTGCTGCACTATCAGGTGATGCTATTAGCAATTGATTGGATTTTCATGTCTCATCGACATGCTAGAATCCGTCAACTAGTTTGATCTATTATTAATTTTTGGCGGAATAGCCAATTCAGTCCCCGAACTATCACTCAAAGCTCAATTTCGTCCCTGAACTACGAAAACGATCGTTTTGGTCCTCAAACTTTCACATCTGGGTCAGTTTCGTCCCCGAACTACGAAAACGGTCGTTTTGGTCCTCAAACTTTCACATCCGACTCAAATTCGTCCCTGACTGATAGCCAAATACCCCTTTTACCCTTCTCCTAACCCTATGCGTTGCTTGCTGCTAGCTGCTGGGGAACCCGCTGCTCCCTCTGCTCCTCACTGTCGCTGTCATCTCCGTGAAGGCTGGCCCCTCCAGTCTGGCGGCCTGCTGCCCGCCAAATCCACCACGTCGGCACCTCCTCCTGCGTCGGCAGGCGCGGATCTTAGGCGCGGCCGCGGCGGAGGCAGATCATGGATGGGGTGTGGGCGCGCTCGGCGAAGGAGGCGCGAGGCCCCTGCTCCATCTCAGGGGAGGGCGACCTACAGCTCCGATTCGCCAGCAGCGAGCGGTGGGTAGGGATAGGAGAAGGGTAAAAAGGGTATTTGGCTGTTGGCAAGGGATGAAGTTGAGCCGGATGCGAAAGTTTGAGGACCAAAATGATCATTTTCGTAGTTCAAGGACGAAATTGAGCCGGTTAAGAAAGTTTGAAGACTAAAACGACCGTTTTCATAGTTCAGGGACGAAATTGAGCTTTGAGTGATAGTTCGGGGACTGAATTGGCTATTCTGCCTTAATTTTTTTGTGTGTGCATAAGGCATACATATAGTCTACTTTTTACATTTGGGCTATTCACGTGTTGGTTAAGTTATTGGAAGTCTGATTTTATCTACAATATAAGCAATCATTTCTTTTACAGAATGAGCGCTCTGTTTGGTCATTTGTCTACGGCAATAACATCTGACCTGGTCGACGATGATATAATTTTATGTCTTCTTGGAATATTTTGGCCACTTCTTGAAAAACTTTTCCGATCATCTCATATGGAGAACACTAGTTTATCTGCAGCTGCATGCCGTTCTCTTTCTTCAGCTATACATTCTTGTGGTAAGTTAAATGGGTTTCTAAACTGAGAAATTTGAAGCTGTATAGCAAATGTATCAGTTATCTGATCTGGCATCTGTACCTTTACAGGACATCACTTTCATATCTTGTTACCTAAAGTTCTGGAGTGCTTATCTACAAACTTCTTACTTTTTCAAAGGCATGACTGCTTCTTGAGAACAGGTAACAAGCTATACTTTTATTGCACAAATAAATTTTGCTTACTGAAATTCATTTCAAAATAAATTATTCTCTGTACTTCGTCATTAAAATGGTTAGTACTTGATCATGGTGTGATCAAGAGGTTTGGCTGCTGTTGATATGCTATACATGTGCAGATATGTATGACTTTATGTTGCACTAAACTCAACTTACCTCTCTGCTCTCATAGGGCATTTTGGAATACATAACTGCCTTATCTATGTACTTTTGCTATACATTTGTACCAGATTATTTTCTGAACTAGCTCATAGAATCATAGGTTCAAGTATCCGTGGAACAATTCAATATACAATTAATTTGTGTACTCTAATTGACCTCATTCAAAATTTCAGCTGCCAACGTTGTTGAAGAATTTGGTCACATGGAAGAATATGGGGCTTTGTGTGTTAGGACTTTTGAAACTCTTAGCTCTGCACCCTCAATATCAACTCTTAATTCTTCTTATGTGTGTGATCAAGAACCAGATCTAGTTGAAGCTTATACCAACTTTACATCTATGTTTATCCGCTGCTGTCCAAAGGTTTTTTTTTCTCATGTTCAACAGATCTATATTTTGTAACATATTTGAGTTCAGTAGCTTGGCATGATATGGATTAGCGTATTTGACACTAGTTCTTTGTTGATTGCATAAATCATCAGGAAGCTATTGTTGCATCTAGCTCCCTGCTTGAGCTATCATTTCAAAAGGCAGCTATATGTTCGACAGCAATGCATCGAGGAGCAGCACTTGCATCAATGTCATATATATCATGTGAGTGCTATCTATTCACTTCTGTGTATTGTCCTCTCATTCTTTGAATAGTCATACAATGGGTAAACTTTTACCTTGAAAATTGGAATTGAAGTGAAAATATATGCCAGCAAAATGTTGGATCCTAAAAACTATTGGCCTGCTTGGCTTTACATTTATGATATTTTCTTTATCTCATAAGATGGATCTTTATACACAGCAAAATACTTGCGCTAGTCTTTTCTGAATGGCGTGTTTGATTTTTCAGTGCATGCTTACTTTAGAGAATATAGTTAGTATAATTGGATGCCTATCTTTACCGTCTCTTCTCACCCGATTAGTGTCATTGGTCTTGGAAGCTGATCTTTAGCGAACGAACAGGCTGGACCTTGTAGTCTTAAACAGCTTTAGTATAAATTAGTTAAACTTGGCGCAGTTTAGGAAAATGTAGTTCTGTTCCTTCTTGAGATCATGTAGAACATGTAGAACTACTCCCTCCATACTCATAAAACATGTCATTTAGGACAGCGACACGGTCTCCAATACATAACTTTGACTTGTTATTTTTATAAAAGTATTTGTTTGAAATTAACATAACTATACTTGTATGAAAGTATTTTGCAAGACAAATCTATTCATGTAGTTTTCACATTTTCAAACTCAGCAACTTAAAAGTTATTCATGGTTTATATTCCCAATGTTTGACTGAAACCTTGTCCAAAACACTATGTTTTATGGGTATGGAGGTAGTATTTTCTTACTTTCCACTTTTGAGACATCATTAATAAAGGAACACAAATTGAAGGAAGCTATTAATTTTACTGCAAATGCATGGATGTATTTTCATCTAGTTTCTGAACAACAAAGGCAGTTTGTGTGGCAAAACCTTGACATCGGTTTATTAGGCTTTGTAAGTTTTTTATATAATTACGACCATTTAGCATGTGTTTACTAAAGGTCTTTCTGCAACACTAGAGTACGTTGGTGACAAAGTGTCGTGATTTTCTAGTTTGTGTTTCTATGTTTTGGGGGAGTGTGTAAAACGTATCTGTCCTTGCTGATCACTTTATACTAATACGTTATACAACCTACCACTGTCAAGCATCTGCTCAAGCTATTGCGCTTAACCCCCTGTTGTTGCACTCACATGACCATTTCCAACAAAATAATTCCAAAGCTATATGCCATCTGCAGGTTTTCTTGAGGTTGTTTTTGCTGCTGTGCTAGAATCTCCAGAGTCCATCCCTGATGGATCATCTGGTGTGGTCCTAATTCAAATCTTGGCACGCTGTGGTGAAGGTTTATTGTCTAATGTACTTTATGCTCTACTTGGTGTATCAGCCTTGTCAAGGGTGGGTGCAATTTAAAGTACAATTTCATAGTATTTGTTACTATTGGTCCGCATGTTTTTTCTGGATACTCGACAATCTGTTATCTGAGACATCTAAACTAGCTAGTGCATTGTAACTGTGTTCTAAGCCTTTTTACTAAGCTTTTGATTTCATCTGATTTTTGCTAGTATCCTAATGCTTATGCTGGGATAAGTTGACTGATGAATGCTTAACATACTACTGGTGTACTATTTTATACTGTTGCAAGTTCGCTCCGGTTTTATTTGTTCTGCTCATGGTGTAAGTTATGTGATTAGACAATTTTGCAAAAAATTCACATTACTCTTTTCTGTGCAGGTACATAAATCTGCCACAATATTGCAACAACTGGCTGCAATGTGTGGTTTTTGTGAGAGAACAACATGGAAGGCTTTTCTTAGTTGGAGTTCTCTTTGTGGGTGGCTACAATCAACGGTATTCTTTTAGCCACTGTGTTAATTGTCATCGTTCCAGTCCTAGACATACCCAATAATGCCAATCTATTGTCTTTATTTGAGTCCTCAACTTTTGTGTAATTGTGTTTGCGATTATTGACTCTGTTAGTCTAAGTCTGTCTTTTAACTTTTAGAAACATTGACATGTGTTATTATGTATACTTAAAGTGATCATGGGCCAGTAATGCTTTGACTATCATATTTTTAGCAACTGTCTGGCATAACTGCTTCTATTATTGAACTAGAAACATGGTAACTGGATTTAAAACATAGATTGAAAATCATTCAGGCTTTCCCTTCATTAGTTTACATAAAGATCAGATACCAGATCTGGAATTCTGGATTCATACATGTAGAGAGATTTGACAGTTCATTCTCGTATCCAACATCTATTCTGCAAAGTTACTGAATTATTTCTAATCTTTTTTAGGTGAAATCATTGCCCCCAGAGTATCTAAAGCAAGGGGAAGCTGAAATGATAATTCCACAGTGGCTGAAGGTGCTTGAGGATGCAGGTTCTGACTATCTTCACAGTAGGACTGGTGACAATATCAGAAATCATCAAGGATACATGCAAGGGAAGGGTGGTCGCACACTTAAACGCATAATCAGGGATTTTGCGGAAAGCCATCGAAATGCCCCAACTCCCTGCGCTTCATGATATGTGGATGGAACTGATTTCATCAGTCCTGATATTGGAGTGCGTGGTTCGTGTTGATCCTAGGGTTTGGCTTCCATATACAAATCTTTAACTCGGAAAATGGGCTACTTGTTCCAATGACTGGCTGGGACTTTGGAGTTTTGCCTTCCTCTGTATACTGCAACATTTTGGGTATACTGGATGCCCAAAGGCAGAAATGGAGTCACCAAAGGGCAGAAATGGAGCAAGTTGTCAAACCAGGCTTACTCGGAATGAACCAGAAACCCCATGGACCAATGTGTTTAATGGTCCTTTTCAAGGTTTGAAGTCCAAAGTTTTACTTCTCCATGGGCCATGAGCGGCATATTGGAACATTTTGGGTATACTGGATGCCAAGAGAGATGGTGGAAGTAGTTAATGCAACAATTGTATATATAATTCTTTTGCGATTAGCGCAATGTACAAAATCTTTGTCCATGCTCAACTTTTGAGCTTACATGGGCAATTTTGGTGGCATTTGAGATGATTGCTACCATGTCAAGTTGATTCCAAATGTATATATATCTGTTACACCTGCATGTGTAAAGTTGGATAAGAGGGTGAAATGTCCATAATACCCTTTCTTTTTTCTATTTCCTTCTTTTATTTCTATTTTCTTTTTCCTACAAATCATTTCCCTTATTTTTTCTCTTTTCATTTTCTTCTTATCCTTCTCTCCTCTTTTCTTTTTTCCTTACTTATTTCTTCCCACCTTATCGATCCGCAGCCTCGCACCTCGTCTCTATAGCATGCGCCGCGCCGTCGCCAGCTCCCCCACTGACGCCTGCACTGACTGCCCCGCTGGCGGCCTCCAGCTCTCTAGTGTTGGTGCTGGCTACCTTTGCTTGTCTCCATCGGTGCCACTGCCACGCCCCCTCGCCGGTGTCCTCTCCTGCGCACACCGGCTCGGATCGAGCTTCGTCGCGTCGCCCATTGGGATCGCCCCGCACTCAAATCGACTATCGGTTCTCCACGCCCACACACCACCTCTGAATCGCCACACTCGCCTCCAATCCCCGCATCCGGTAGGTGTGCCGCGCTGGCGGTAATGGCGGTGGAAAGTGTGCGGCGGGCGCGGAGAATGGGACGGCGGCGGCGGGCACAGTGGAAGGCGTGCGGTGGGCCCTACGCCGCTGGCAATGGTGGGAAAGAGGAGGCAGAGTTGCCGGGAGCCGTTTTTTCCAACTTCCCCATCTCTTTTGGCTCCATCGCTCCGGTTAGTGAGAATCACGGGCAGCTCCTCTGACTGGAGCCGTTTTTTTTTTTGTTTGTGGCACGACTTCGGGTGAAGCTGGTAGCGGAGCCCTACCAAAAGGCACCTCAAGAGAAAACTCCTAGCTAGAGACATTGATAGCCAAGTATTGTACTGATACATTTTTCATCAGTAGTGCTCCGGTCAGGCCGTGGAGTGTTTCTGTGAACTCTAGATTTCACCGTCGGATACTGATTGGTGACAACACCTTAACATATATGAGTATTCAAAGCGCCAAGGGATGATTTCTTATTTTTCACTGCAAGATTCTAACACAATCCCTTATTTGATATCGAATAACGTGTACTCCCTCCGTCCCAGAAAGACTGTCCGTTTAAAAAATTTAAGACATGCTAGTAGTTGTGACAAATGACCTTATTACCCCTAATTAATCATGCATTGGAACTCGAAAAGAGTCATCAAATAAGCATTTCATTGGCAACATGTATTTCTCAATGCAATATTTCCTCGGTACTTGGTGTTATTTAATGAGAAGAGCATTTAATACGAGCTAAAAGAACACTCTTTGTGGGACAAATTTTGAAAGCTATATGAACAGTCTTTGCGGGACGGAGGGAGTAGAGCTCACCTGCACTGACAGCAACAGATAAGAAATTCCGCAAATTTGTAATGACAGGATGTAAAATAATTAATTTGTTATTTTACCCATAATCTTGCAGATGGTCATTTTGGTAAAGCGTAAATGCTTGCAGTGGTCATATCTGTAAAGCACATTAAATACTCATCCGGTGCAGTTTATATTACAAGGCAAACCAGAACTTTTAAGGTCTCGTTCCGTTCCATTGTTAGATCTATTCTGCGCGAATTGAGTTAACCTGGTTTAAAATTTGACTTCAACACAAAATAACCGTTCCGTTTGGATTGAAATAGAGTCGGCCATTATTCTATTACAGCTTATTCGATTATTTTGATCTCTTAGCGACCTGGACCCACGTATCTTGATGTCCGCAACCAAACTCTTTGGATCGAGTGGCTCAACTGTGTCCGCTCATTATTTTCCAAATTATAAAACGAATCCGTTCCATGATTCAATCCTAAACGACCCAACTATTCCTTGGCCTCGTTCGTTTGCACGAGATCAATTCCAATCGGAATGGATAAATACAACAAGGAAATCATGATAGTAACTATAAGAGATCCGGATTTATTCCAGGTCGAAAACTAATTTGCTCATGATAGGTACATCAAAAGGCTCGGAATCAATCCACTAGTCAAGAGGTGTGGAACCAATCCGGCTCTACGGTCTCTTGTTCTACCTATCATGATTGGTAAATTAATTTTTGATTCGGAATAAATCGGCGTCCCTATCATAATTTTTTTCATACATTTATTATTCCGGCCGGATTGAATCCCACGGAAGCGAACAAGCCCTTAATCAGTTTTGGGCCTTAGAAGCACACGCCGTCGATTAGAACGCACCATCATCAAATGCAGAGGCTGTGGCTAGATTATGCCCTGATCTGTAAGGGCCACTCGGGAATGCATAAATTTAGAAACGCATGAACGAGAAAAAAAATGTAGGAATAGAACACGAATATCTTGAATCACACGGAAACGGTGAAAGAAAAGAAAATTAGAATGGACGTACCCTTTGGACGATGGAGCACATGAGATTTGGGAATGGTGATTGACCTATTTAATTATCAGCTTAATGATCAAAGCCCTGACATTTCTCTCTTAACCTGGACAGTCAGCGTGCCAGCAATGCATATCAGCTTTGCTCTTCCTTGCCACCGATTACATTCTGCTAGTGCAATAATTTCTAGTGGGTGCCACCACAGTCACTGACATGTGGGTCAGGATGGTATATCTCCAATTTAGCAGAATCATAATGGCATGGTTCAAATTATCCCTAATTTTCTAGTGACAGAAGGTTGCAGCCTTGTTGCAGGTTCAAGAACTACTAATAATGTGGGTGGTTGACATGGAGAAGAAGCTCGATGGCGGCGTGGATTCGCCGCCGGCGACGGTGGAGGATAAGTGGCGGATCGGAGGCACTGCATCTTCCGCGTGCCGCCGCACTTCAAGGTGATCCACGGCAACGTCTTCACGCCGCAGACGGTGTCCCTCGGCCCCTTCCACCACGGGCGCAGCGCCGCCCTACGCTCCATGGAGGAGCACAAGCGCAGGGCCGTCCGGCACCTGCTCCGGCGGGCCGGCAACGGCAACACGGCGCGCGACCTCGCCGCGGCTGTGGAGGCCGTCGCCGGGGAGCTGGAGGACATGTACGACGAGGAGGGGCTCGGCAGCGAGTGGCGCAGCGGCGTGGAGAGCAGGGGCAGGTTCCTGGAGCTGATGGTCACCGACGGCTGCTTCCTGCTGGAGGTGATGTGGCGGCGGTTCGACGACTACGCGCCGGGCGACCCCGTCTTCAGCCGCCACGCCGCCGCCCACATCGCGGCGTTCGTCCAGCGCGACATGCTCATGGTCGAGAACCAGCTGCCGCTGCTTGTCCTCCTCAAGATCGCCTCCGTCGTCGTCGTCCCTACGCCAGTAATAAAGCTCGCACATCTCTTTGTATTTGTTTCAGATGCTGATCGAGCTGGTTGTCGCGAACACGACGATCTGAAAAATCTTGGATGCATGATCAGAACGAGGCCTCGATCAACAAGGAGGTGCTCAAGTTCCTGGGCGTAAACCATGCAGGGGCGGCCGCCGGGCGACTCGGTCTCCACCCTCTCGACATCTACCGCAGGAGCCTTCTCGGTAGTGCCCCTCGAGGACGCTCTCACGTGACTCCACTGAACATCGACGACGACGACGATGAGCTCGAAGCCCCGCGCTCAGCGCAGAAGCTCTGGGAGGCCGGCATCCGGTTCCGGCGCAGCCGGACAGACCTCCTCGACGACGTCGACTTCGACCGCGTCGGCAAGCGCTCGCTGGACATGCCCAGGGTGTGGCTGGACGATTCCACCGAGCACAAGTTCCGGAACTTGATGGCGTTCGAGGCGCTGCACGCCGGCGGCGGCACTGGCAACGACGTGACGGCGTTCGTGCTATTCATGAAGGACATGGTCGACTCCGTGGCCGACGTGGCGCGGCTGCGCGCGGCGGGGGTCCTCAGGCACGACCTCGCCGGCAGCGACCGGGCGGTGGTGAGGCTGCTCCACGGCCTCACCAAGGACGTGGCCAAGATCGGGGAGAGCAGGCTGTGCACCGTCCGGGACGAGGTGGAGCGCCACTGCAGGGCCAGCTGGCGCGTCTTCGTCTTCGAGTCGTGGGCCAATCTCAGGAACACCTACTTCACCAGCCTCTGGGGGACCGTCGCCCTCACCGTCTCCGTCTTCCTCCTTATTACCGACGTCATGCAGACAGCGTACGCCGTCATGAGTTACGAGCTTACAAAACATCGGCACGGCTAGAGCGGACACGCAAGTAAAAAAGTTCACTTGAGCATTTTTTAAGAGTCAACGAAGGGCTAAAAAAGTTCACCTGAGCATTTTTCATTTCTTCAAAGCGAGATCAAGGATTGTGATAAGGATATATTGTTTATTTAACATAAAAAGAAAAGAGAGTCATACAAGATTAAAAATCGCAGTACAAACCCACCATACCGGATAAAAACTACAAAATAGAGGGCACACGGGCCTAGCCATTTCAGACTCCAACACACAAAAGCCGAGGAAGCATCAAGGAGAACCGCCACACGACGGTCATGCCAGCCAACACCACCATCTTTGCATACAAATGCGAAGCACATGAGGGAGCCTAGTTCACAACAATGGAGGTTGACGATGGGCAAGGATGAACCTCGACTTGAATCACTCCTCACCACAAGCTAGAGAACTGACTCGTACTTTGCATCGAAGGTTGAACATGGCTGCTGACAAGTAAACAGGAAGCCAACCAATTTAGTGCACTAAAACGTGCACCGAGGGAGGAAGGGGAGGGCATCAGAAAATTAGCGACCAAGGCCAACCAAGCTGGGATAGGCGGAGACAAGCAAGAACTAGCAGAGGCAGAACTGCAACAGAGCAAGACAGAGGTGGTCTGATGGGCAAACTGTGTGGAAGTGAAGCACTTCCTCACACGCCGAGCGCGAAACTTTCGTTGCACGACAATAGGCACCAAAGACCAGGGTCGAACAGAGGTGAAGAACCTCGTGCATCAAGCGCGATAGTCTCACTGCACAACCACCGGTGTCAAGAGACCATAACCACTGGCCCTCCCAGCGACCGAAAATGCGGGATTGGTCATAGAAGTGGTGGTGGTGGTGGTGTGTGTGTGTGTGGGGGGGGGGGGGGGGAGTTGTTGGGCCGCCATCGGTGAAGAACTATAGAAGCACAGGGCCACCTCCAAATTGGGAACCCATGACAAAGGGGTCGCATTCCTACCAAAGTAGCAACACAACACGAGGTGATGTGCTGTCGCAACCATGACAAGGGCACACCCGCGCACGGGGACTGAAGCCTTGATGTGGCGCGACCACGACGACCACGGTCGAGGACGCTGGTGACGGCCCGCGGCACCCCGCAACGAAGGCCCATGCCAGCACCTGCCGTCGAGAAAGCGGGAGCACGACACCCCTAGGGGCAGCTCTCGCGACGAGCCCCACACTTCAATGCATGTCGTTGACACCGTGGATGACAGGAGAGGCGAAGGGAAGAAGCTGCGACAGAGGAGGCCGGCTTGCATGAGCAACCAACCCAACGGTATCCTCTGCCCCAGCACTCGCTTCGCCTAGGGCCCAGTTGAGTGTTGGGAGAATGCCAATGGCCTGAGGGGAGTCTTGTGAAGAGAAATTTGGAAATTTGACACCCAATATGATATCCTCTCTAGATTTGACACCTAATTCGCGACCTCTTCAAAATTTGACACCCGGAGCACGAATTTCATAAAAAAGTGGGACTCACCCCATATTTTATTATTTATCTTGCATCTGGCACTGTTCTCTCATGTGAACAGACCAAATTGCCCGTGGCCATCTATCTTCCCTAGAAGCCTAACTGCCGTCGCGCCGGTCCGCCTCGCCTGCGCACCACCTCCACGACGACCCCGCTCGGCGTGGGTTCGTGCAGGTGACGTGCAGCCACGCCATGATGGCATCCACCGATGGCTTGAGGACCACGGCCGGGGGTTCACCGCCGGTGGTGGTGCGCTGCTCCTCCCTGGCACCACCTCCCGTTGATGGCACCGCCCGCTCTAGCCTCCAGCCCTTGGTCGGCCGCGCGCCGGCCTCCAGGCTTGCGCTAGCCTCCAGACCCGTGCCGACACAGGTGTCCGCGGTCGTGCCCGCGCCAGGTTGTCGTGCCGCCGCTGGGCCTCCGCTCCCTCGCGCCCATCATGACCTGAGATAAGAGACGAGAGATGAAGGTCGCGGCGGCGGCCACCATGGCGCATTGTCTCGACCTCTCCAATATCGATGGGATCCGGTGGTGGCAGAGTACGAGATTGAGGCGCGGGGCATGTGCGACGGAGCTCCGGCGACAGGCCAGGAGCTACAGGCGAGGGAGCTCCAGTGGCGGTGGCGGCTCCTCTCTGTGCTGGCCTCTTCCCTGTCTCTGTCCCTGTCCCTGTCCCTGTCCTGGCTCCAGCTCGCGCGCCAGCGGTGGAGAATGCACGACCTCTAAGTTGGACGGGACGGCGCCTCCGTGGTGGCCGGCGCACCACCGAAACAAGCCTACGACGCGTGGGGGTAGGGGCAGCACGTGTGGGGTCGGCGCGCTGGCATGAACCCCCAGCGAGGCGCACCTGGAACGGCCGCCGTCATAGAGGGTGGCGTTGCCATGCGGCGGTGGATCGGCGGTGGTGACGGTAAGGCTTAAGGAAGAATAGATGATCAGGAGTAATTTAGTCTGTTCACATGAGAGAATAGTGTCAGATGCAAGAGAAATAATAAAAGTACGGGGAGAGTTCTTCTTTTGAAGAAATTCGTGCTCAGGGTGTCAAATTTTGAAGTGGCTGCGAATTGAGTGTCAAATCTAGAGAGACTGTCATTTAAGTTGTCAAATTTCCAAATTTCTCTTTTGTGAATCTAGATCTGGATTTGAGTGGAGCAGACAAAAGAGGAGAGACGGAGAGGAGCTCGGGGTATGAGGTGCTATTGTGGCTGTGGGAGGCCCGCCACTGCCACAAGTTCAGCGACGGTGACGGGTGAGGAGCGTCGGGAGGAGGCAGTCCCTCCGTGTATGGTAGTTTGCCTCCCGCTTGCTTCTGTTGACGGAGGCCGCGCGTCTGAGAACTTCTCCGTAGCTATCTTATTTTTCTTTCTTATGTTTCTTTCCTTTGGTGTTGTACTTTTATCTTGAGCACATGATTTGCAGCAAGTATTCGAGAGTTCAATTGGCCTAAGTTTAGATTTTAGCATAACATCATCATAAAAATACTAATTATATTAAAAATGTATTATAGGAAAAGTATGTATTCCCATAGGCTTGAGATCATAATTTTCTAATTTTAAAGTGTTCAACACACATACAAATTGTTTGGAAAAAAAATAATAAGTATAATTGAGTACCCTTGATATAAGCGCCCGCACCTGATCTTGACGACCATTTTGAGAGCTTGACTTCTTTTTAGAAGCATCATACAGCTTGTTCATAGCCAAACCTCGATTTATTCCATCCTTGTGGCAATGGATATTATAAACAACCTAGAGAGTCTATCTTGTTTGGCCTACATTCATATTAGTTTCAACATTTTTAATATTTGGAATAAAAGGTAGGCCGAAGTATGGGGAATGCTAGACCATTGGTGGAATTTAATCAATCTGATTGGATTCGAATTGATTTTGCCCCCCTAATCAACCACCGAAGGAAGGAGTAACACCGACACGTCGCCAAAATAATTGAAGATATATTTGATCAAGAGATGAGTGGAGAATTATTGACATCTACTAACGTCGTCACTACGTTTGTATTCCGCGGCAATTGCGTCAGAAATGCTTGTTGGCATTTCTTAACATCATTGCTAAGTTCGTGAGTTCCTAGCAACGATGCCCATTACCGATCAAGTGTTACAAATGAGCCATTAAAGGTAACGGGTAGATGCCCGTTAGTTACTGATAACACATATTCGTAACGGGCATCAAACAACGACCGTTACCACAACTAGCCACTGGTCAAGTGAAATGGCTGTTTCTCTGGGCCCACAGAGAACTTTGGTAACAGGCACCAAAACAGAGTCCATTACAGTAACTCCACATCGGAGACACATGCTGTGTACCTGCATCTTCGATATCTCGATGAAATGAGACACGTCTATTTCACATGCGTCTCAGCACATCTAGGATTCGTAATGGGCATCAAACAACAACAGTTACCACAACTAGTCACCGGTCACGTGAAAATGACTGTTTCTTTAGGCCTACAAGGAACTTTGGTAACTGGCACTAAAACATAGCCCATTACTGTAAAATCAACATCGGAGACGTATGCTGTGAACCTGCGTCTCCTCTGTCTTGTCGAACGGGCCAAGTTCTGGGGCCCACCGATCAGTACTAGTAACGGGCTTTTACGCTGCCAGTTACATTGTTGGTATTTTTGTAACAGGCGTTCCGAATGATGCCAGTTACTCACTGATCAGTGTTTGTAATGAGCTTTAAATAACACCCGTTACAGATACGTAGGCCACCCCTACGGTAACTACCGTCTGCTTGCCGGCTGCATCCTGGAACCAGTCAGGATTTGGCAGCCATCAGGGGCTGCATCCTGGAACCAGCCAGGATATGACTAAATTCACAGAACTTAGATCCAACATCATCCAAATTCACAGAAATCCACATAATTCACATGCATCATATGACAAAATTCATCATCATCATCTCACAAGTAAAGAAGCATCACAGGCTTGACAACAATATCACAACCATAGTTAACTAGCTTGACAACAATATCACAAAATTCATGGGACAAGGAGGAATGCAAAAATTTCCTAGTCACCATATATAATATTAGCCCACACAGTTTCATCAGCATGAAGTTTTCCTCCGACTGTGATCACCTATTCCATGAGGAACGTGGCGATTCTTTCACGAACATAGACCAGCGTGGATCTGTGGAGAGGATGCTCATCTAGCCCTAATCTCTGGATATAACAATGTCACCAGTCAGTACACATATATCGGTGGTTACCAAACATATGCAGTGCTAATAAGCAAGAACTGTACTCAGCTGCATGTTTTACAAATGAAGATCCCAAGAAAGTACCTCCATATGGGCCTCTATCTTTTAATTTAAGCATGTGATAGGCGCAATAAAAGCCGCAAAGTTTGGATTCAGGAGGTTGTTGGTGGCATTGCAATAAATGTAAAAAAAATAGTGGCGATCGAGAAGAAATAAACTCAAGCTTTAACACTAGCTTCCACAGGAAGGAAATAAGTGGTATGTACCTTAACATCTTTGACATGTTCCAAGGTGCTAAGGCACAATTTTTTTGCCGCAGTAACGTTCCCAACCCCTACAACGAAACATGCAACAATGGTTAGGGCACTATTAATTAATATACTCTACACAGTTTGTTGAGGAACGTCCGCAGGTTAAGCAAGAAATAGCTTACTCATTAATGATTTGTTCGAAAGGGGTAGTATCAGTCTTAACTCTCTTCAATGAATCAAGATAGTAGATCTTCTGCCGCTTCGGAACGATAGCCACTGCAATCTAGTGTTCCTACTGAGATAAGCGGTAAGGATGAGTTTCTTTTTAGCATATAGTCTGAAGGCACTGTGCATATAGGACAAAGAGAAAGCAAGAGTGTCATCTGTGCTGGTCAACATTGTCGAGCAAAGGCATCCAGGATCAAGGAAGCCAACTGTAGTGCCTGTCTTCCCAACTTCTATAGCCATATTCCTATTAGTAAGAAAAAACAAAGTGTAAGGAGGCAAAATACATGGTAAAGATGATGTGAGGCAAAAAGCACATTTTGATAGAGAATGATTAGTAAGAAGCAGATTAAATTTTCAAGCAACTTACAGGATGAAGCAGTGGAGAGGTGTCAGATCCGAAGCATCCAAGTTGAAGAGATCATACAAATCACTGAGAGCCATGTGTGGTTCGAGGACCGGTGGATGGTTGTTTCCTGGTGTGATGAGTGATTGACAACATTGTGTGGATTGATTCTAGGCTAAGTATTGCAGGCGTAGGTTGCGACTTGACTGGTGTTGGTGCAGGTGAAGAACAAGCGCGAAAGGTCGTTGCCGGTGAGGCCTCCGGGTGTGGAGAAGACAAGTAGGTTTGGTTCGAGGGACACGGTGGCCAGCGGGGTCAAGTGCGGGCCGCATGGTGGCAAGAACGACAAGATGAAGTCATGGATGGTTTCTTGGTTGAGCCTCAAAACCAAGGTTGAGCCGGGACTACGTGGGAGCCGAGTCATGAGTGGTGATTGGCAGAGGCTACACCGAGTTCGCAGGGCTTCCGGTGGTTCACCAAAAAACTACTGGGTTCTTTGGTTGATCCACAAAACCAAGGCTGAAGAACCGAAGACAGAGGAGCAGCAACATCGGACTGGTGGGTACCCGTTTGACCGGTGTGCAAAGACGTAGTCCAGAGACTTCGAAGTGGAGGACACGCGTCGGGATCATAAGGCCTTCGTCGAGGCTAAGCAAGTTTGCGGTTGCTGGGCATCTGTCCGATGGAGCAAAGACAAAGACTTCCAAATTCGCCCTTGAAGGGCATGTATCCCTAGTTAGATAGTAAGGGTATTTTAGTCTCTTTAGGTTGCCTCCATATAACCCAAGTGGTGAGAGGATGGCAGCCATCTCTTGAACCCTAGCTCATTTTGTTTTCCTATTTTCCCTTCCTATTTTTCCTTAGGATTTTCATAGGACTAGCTTGAGAGCTTCATGGTGAGATCTAATGAGAGGGAAGGATGATCGGGAGGCAAGCTAGACCTTGTATGAATCTCTTTGGTATGTATAGGTGATTCAGCATGGTTCCTCAAGGCTTGGATGTGTCTTTCCCGTTTCTCATTTTGGTGATTTTCGGAGGTTTTTCTTGGCGTTCTTCTTGTGGCAGTTTTGAGACCTTTGTCTTTGGGATTTGGTGGGGGATGTATGCATGAGCCCCTCGTGGTTCTTTTCCCTTTGATTCTCCTCCCAAATCCGTGAGTAAAGGGGCTCAATTTTGGGGTTTTCGTTGTCCTAGGGTTTGTGGTGTTCTTGGCGGAAATCCTTCGATTCTTCTTGATCCAACGAGTTTTGGTGGACCATAACGTGGCTATGGAGTGCCCATGAGGTGTTCCTACTATCCCCAAAGTCTTGTGCAAATCCATGGAGCGAATCGGGAGATTGGGAGTTGGATTTGGGGGAGTTGACCCGCGGGTGTTGTTCATCCCAAGCCGCCCAGGCGTGACCGGTCTGACCGGTGTTCTTGATCGGTCTGCCGGTGCGAGCCCCTGGTGGGTTTTGTCTCGGGGAGCTGCCGTGTTCATGTGGTTTTGTCTCGTGGACCTACTAGTCAGTTCTTGGCTTGTTTGGAGTTGGTTCGCTAGGTTGTGAGGGGTTTTCCTTCCTTGCAGGTTGTGTTTTGGTGGTGGTTTTTGTTTCAGGGCCTAGAGGAGTCAATGAGGCTTCCTGGAACTTCGCTGTGCATCTATTGTTCACCACCGGCCTGACCGGCAGAGTCCACCGGTTTGACAGGTGTCATCGGTCTAACCGGCAGGAGCCATCGGTCTGACCGGCAGGAGCCATGGTTTGACCGGTGTGGCACAGGCAGCAGGCTGCTCAATTTTTCTGTTGTGCATTTGAAGTGTTTGATTCGGTTGGTTGAGTTGCTGGTTCCTAGGAATGATAGCACTTCAGTGGCTACATGGTCTTGTCCAACTTGGGTAGTTTTGTTAGAGACGTGCTTGGTTGCTGTGTTCATCTTGTTGGAGTTTTTGTCTCATTCGAGAAGAATTTCTATCATCTTCCATTCACTTCCCCCCTCTCTGGTTCACCTAATCGGTCCTTCAATTGGTATCAGAGCCGGTTCGGGTCTTCATTGATTCTAGCCAGTCTAAGATCCAAAGATGGCATACCAGGAATGTGGTTCGGGTCCTCCGCACATCGATAGGAAGAACTACCATATGTGGCAGAGGCGGATGGCAGTGTTCCTCCGCGGAAAGGGTCAGATCCTTTGGGACGTTACGATGAACACAGCTTATGTTCATCCGGTTAACTTCCTAGCTCCTGGATTGAGGGATATGCACGACGCCAACAACAAGGCGGTCGACTACTTGTTTCGTGCTCTGTGTCAGTCCGAATTTGATCGGGTTCAGGCAGAGGACTTAGCTTGTAGGATTTGGTTGGAGCTGAAGAGTGCTCATGCTGGGAATGCTGAGGTTCAGGCACGGTTGTATGTGACTTACCGGAGAGAGTATGGGAACTTCACTCATCTCCTCGGTGAGTCTATTGATGCCTTGTTCCAGCGGTTCACAGTGGTTGTGAACAACATGAGGGCCAACGTCAATGTCCTCCCATACGATGACCATGATAGAGCTGTGAAGCTCTTACACACGCTAGACGTACCATGTGGGATGGAAGGGTCGAGGCCATTCTTGAGTCCAAGAAGTACACCTCTCTGACGGTGAATGAGCTGTTCTCAAAGCTAAAGTCTGCTGAGGTTGATAGTGGTTTGACAACCTGTCTTGAGAGCCCGACTGACTCCCATAGTCTTGCTATTGTCGGTGGCTCATGTGCTAAGTATAACACTAACCCATCCTTTAGGATGTACTCTTTATCCTCTTTGATGTCTTTGCCCGACGAGGAGTTTGATGTACTTGGAAAGGACGAGCTGGCGTTGTCGACACGGAGATTCGAGAGGATGCACGAGAACCGGGTGAACTCAAGAAGGAACTCGTGGATGTGCTTCAAGTGCGGCAAGACCAGACACTTTTTCACCGAGTGTCCGAAGGTGAACAACCACGACAAGCACAAGTTCAAGGACAAAGGAAGAAGATCCAAGAAGAAGGAATATGAACATGGGAGGAAGACACGGACCCGAGAGAAGATCAAGAGATCGAGCGACATGACTTTGACTCTGAGGACGTGTCATCAAGCTCGAGTGAAGAAGAGGAAGAGGAAGCACAAGAAGAAGAAGAAGAAGAAGAAGAAGAAGAAGAAGAAGAAGAAGAAGAAGAAGAAGAAGAAGAAGAAGAAGAAGAAGAAGAAGAAGAAGAAGAAGAAGAAGAAGAAGAAGGAGGAGGAGGAGGAGGAGGAGGAGGAGGAGGAGGAGGAGGAGGAGGAGGAGGAGGAGGAGGACTTCGGCAAGTACTTGAACGGCCTCTGTTGTACCACTAGCAAGACTTCGAGAAGCTGCAACAAGAAGGATGGTCTTTGCGGCATGGCACGCAGCTCCGACAGCAAGAGAAGACAGAAGAACGCCTCGGATTCAGACTTCGACTCTGAGGATGAGGTATGTGATGAGCTCTCTTCTTTGCGCAAGAAGAATGAGGAGTTAGTTGACTTGCTTGATAATCATGATCACATGCTTAGAGAGGCTAAGAAGCTTAGGAAGGAGCTTAGAGCTTTGCTTGAAGATGCTAGGACTAGAGTGGCTGAGCTAGAAACACAGCTTCTTGATGGCAAGCTTGAAATTGATTCGCTTAAGGCTAGCCCTGTGGTTTCTGATGAAGTTGATTGTGCTGATTGCTCTGTTTTCCTAGCTGATTTGACTGCTCTTAGGGAAAAGCATGCCTCCAAGTGTGAGGAACTAGATGTGCTTAGGGTTGAGTTGGCTGAGCTGCAATCTGGACCCACTTTGCTTGGTGCATGTACTTCTTGCCCTGGTTTGCATGAAAAAAATTGCTGAGCGTCGATCTCGTATTGTTTTGCTTGAGGCTGATTTGAAAGTGCCTATTCCTACTTCTTGTTTTACCCAATGTTGCCCTAAATGCTAAACGGTAGTCGTTCGTTCAACCCTCGTTTAGTGTGTAGGCCGTGTAAACGCTGTGTACACGTCGTGTACACGGGTTACACGATTTTGTACGGATGAGAGAAAAATAGCATTTTAAGCTTATAGTTGATATAGTTCCCCATTTCAAAAAACATCAACACATCACTGAATATTTAATACATCTGTTCAGACCACTCACTAATTCACTAGTGTCTCATGCTCAGTTGACTACAAGTCACATAGACACAAAATACATGGCCAGTCGGTGAAATACAATATGAAACATAGTTCACAAGTCACATGATGGTAACAAAAAGTGAAAAAGTTCATAAGATGGATACAAGCATTGATGTGCAACCAACAGACAATCAACAATCTTTGATTATCCTCTTGCCCATCACCAAAACTGCCCATTACACGGTCTACACACTGAGTAAAACCGTGTTTTGCCATTTTTTGTGAGCTGTTTAATCCGTGTTTGACCGAGTTTGACCGTGTACACGGGCTAATTGTGTAATGAACCGTTTAGACCCTAAACTACACGGAAGTCTGCCGAGTAGTGTTTACACGGTGTGTACACGGGCTACACTGCCGTTTACAGCAACACTGGTTTTACCTGTGAATTGCATGCTGTGAAGAATTTGGAGCTTGCACAATGTGTTGACCATTTGCAAGATGAGAACAATAAGTTGTGTGAAGTGTTGAGTTGGTTGTCTAGTCAGGAACCTCAGCTTGGTATGATGATTGCTAGTTATAAGCGCTTTGATGGTTGGGCTTTGGGATCTGATAAATTTTGTGAGAGCAGTGGTGAGAGAGAAGGAAAATTTGGGAATATTCTAGTTCCACCACAACCCACACCCAAAGACAAGTTTGTACCTCAAGCCAAACCAATTGCTTAAACCGAGAGAAAAACCAGGTGAGAAGGCTAGTGAAAAGCCTAGTGAGAAACCTAGTGAGAAGCCTTGTGAAGAGCCTCACCCCAAGCCTAAGCCAAGACCAATCCGTTTCCATTGTGAGTTTTGTGGAAAGGATGGTCACAAGACGGATTTTTGCTATAAGAGAGGAAGAGAGGCGAGAATGGCTAAGGAGTGGGCAAACAAGGACAGGTACCACCCTTCTCATGGTGTGCCTGAGCCTCTACCCAAGGGAAAGGGTGTTGTGGTTCCAGCATGGAGAGATAGGAGAGCTTCAGGTGGAGGCAAGTTTGCTGGCCGAGGACCACCGACTAGACCGGTCGGAGTGACTGGTCAGACCGGTGCTAGGCAGAGTGCTGGACAATTTGGTTTCAGGGGCTGTGATGCTAGAGAGTTCAGCCCGTTTGGTCGTGAAACAGGTGGTAGGCACTTTGAGTCTGGTGGTGCTGAGTTTGCTGGACGTTCTCCACCTCGTGATCAATACGAGTTTGGGAGAAGTCGCAACTTTGAGTCTCAGAGGGGCTACAGACCACGTTTTTCTTTTCGTGGTACTCGTACTCCTCTAGTGAGACAGGAGTGGTTTTCCCATGGTGGTTCCAGGTTTGATAGGTTGGACAGGATGGATCGCAGTTTTGATAGGCGCGGTAGGCTAGATGTTGCTAACCCTACTTTTGAGGAAATGGCCCAACATTGGTTTGACACCTTTGGTACTAACCCCAGTGTTGAGTCTTTTGCTCGCTCTTGGTTTTGAGTTGCAGGTGGGAGGCCCAGAGAACATTCGGTTGATATCGGGGGTGGTTCTCCGGCCTCATACCCCAGTGGTGATATGGAGGTACATCACTTTCGGGGATGGTGGACAAAAAAAGAGTGAATTATGAAGAAATGATCAAGGTAAGTGATTTTGTGACCTTCAAGTGTGTGGCTTTGGTCAAGCCACTTGGCTTGTCTTGCTCCTTGCCCTAGCTCATGTGTATAAGGTGAGCTTTATATGCTTTTTGACCTTAATGGATGAGTTTATGGGGAGTCTATGTGGTTAGTGTGCTCTTTGCTCTATCGTGTGCGCTTAGGGTGAGCTTTGTATGCTCTTTGGCCCTAGTGCATGGGTTTAGGGAGAGCTTGTGAGTTTTGTGCTCCTTTTCTCTTTTGCCAGTGGTGTCGAGCCCTTTTTGCCTCCCCTCGAGGAGCCGATCGTTTGTGAGCTTTGTGTGTGGGAGCTCCTTTGTAGCATATGTATAGCTTTCCTTTGTGCATTTCTTGCACTTCTCATGGCATATGTAACATGATGTATAGGCATCTTTGTGTCTTAGATTGCATGCATTTTGTATCATATGCATTGTATAGGAAAAGCTTCTCCTATATACATTGTTCACCATGGTATGATATATATGTCCCTGTGAGCTAGTTTGGTATGCTATGGTTAGTTTGGCTTAGCCCATGATGATCTTGGTTTATATCCATGGTTGATGGCTATGTTTTTCAAAAATGTCACATGTATGCTCTCTTGTGAGTAAATGCCTTTATATGATCTTGACATGTTTTAGTGGCTTGGTATGCTTAATTTGTGGTTGGATAGCTTATTTTGATCATATGGGGCCAAAGGCTCATTTGCTATCATGAATGTTTAGCCCCCATGCTTGATCTTGTGGAGGGGCATAAGTTCATTTTTGTCGCAAAGACATTTCATGTACCACTTTCAAATCTGAAAATGAGATGTAAATTGCTTGTAAAATGTGCTCCCATGTCATATGTGCTAATTTTAATTTGCTTTGGGTGCTAAACCGTTGCATGATGCCTACCAATGAGAAGTCTCATATATAGAAGTAGGCACACGGCTCGGTGGCTTTGACATGACATGAGGTGCTTATGGGTGTTTATGATGGTCTTATGATTAGAGTGGTCGTCCCAGCATGAAATTTGTGTGGCTTTGCCATTTTGACATGTTTTGCTCATGTTTAGGACGTTGCTCATGAGAGGGTAAATTTTCACAAAATTGCTCAAATCTATCTTAGCTTTGCCCAATGGTTGTGAAACTTGATGATCTTGTAGTTGATGTTACTGCGAAGCTATAGAGTATCTAACTTGCTCATTTGGACATGTGTAGCATCCTATGTTGAATTTTGTCTATTTGAGAAGCTCTAGGTTGCATTTTTTTTGCTTTTTTGGCTTGATTCATGCATTGTCAACAAGGGGGGAGAAGTTTGAGCATGTTTTGGCCTACTAGGTTTCCACGTGGTTTCGAGCCATTTCTGGGCTATGTTGTGCATCGGTCTGACCGGTCAGTGCTGGCCCTGTCCAGATGTTGGGCACCAGTCTGACCGGTGGTGTTAACCGGTCTGACCGGTCAGAGCAAAGTTGAAGCAGTTGCTCTGTTTTGCGAGGTGGTTTGCATGCATTCATCCAGGGGGAGTTGCATTGGTTCAGGAGGAGCTTGCTTGTGTGCATGGGGAGCTCTTTGTGGTTTTCGAGCTTTGGTTCATTGGTTTGTGCTCTTTGCTTGAGCATGTTTTGTCTCAGATGTGTCGAGTCGTTGCCCTTGCCTAAGGGGTCCGAGTCTTGTCTTCTTCAACTGATCTTGGTTTTTGCCTTTCTTTGGCTTTCGATCGCTTGTTGGAGTTTCTTTTTAGTTGTTTCTTTTCTATTCCTTTTCTCTTTGATTACCAAAATGTGTGTGTTGTCAATGCACTCATCAAGGGGGAGATTGAGAGCCATGTGTGGTTTGAGGACAGGTGGATGGTCGCTTCTTGGTGTGATGAGTGGTTGACAACGTGGTGTGGACTGATTCTTGGCTAAGTATTGCAGGTGCAGGTTGCGGCTTGACTGATGTTGGTGCAGGTGAAGAACAAGTGCAAAAGGTCGTTGCCAGTGAGGCCTCTAGGTGTGGAGAAGACAAGTAGGCTTGGTTCGAGGGACCTGGTGGCTAGCGGGGTCAAGTGAGGGCCGCATGGTGACAAGAACGGCAAGATGAAGTCATGGACGGTTTCTTAGTTGAGCCTCAAAACCAAGGTCAAGCCGGGACTATGTGGAAGACGAGTCATGAGTGGTGATTGGCGGAGGCTACACCGAGTTCGCGGGGTTTCCGGTGGTCCACCAGAAAACCACTGGGTTCCTTGGTTGATCCACAAAGCCAAGACCGAAGAACCGAAGATGGAGGTGCAACAGCATCGGATCGGTCTGACCGGTGGGTATCGGTCTGACCGGTGAGGAGCAGCAGTCTGACCGGTGTGCAATGACGCGGTCCGGAGACTTGGAAGTGGAGGACACACGTCGGGATTGCAAGGGTTGCGTCGAGGCTAAGCAAGTTTGCGGTCGCTGGGCATCCGTGTTATGGACCAAAGACAAAGACTTCCAAATTCACCCTTGAGGGGCATGTATCCCTAGTTATCTAGTAAGGGTATTTTAGTCTTTAGGTTGCCTCCATATAACCCAAGTGGTGAGAGGATGGCAGCCATCTCTTGAACCCTAGCTCATTTTGTTTTCATATTTTCCTTTCCTATTTTTCCTTAGGATTTTCATAGGACTATATTGAGAGCTTCATGGTGAGATCTTGAGAGAGGGAAGGATGATCGGGTGATAAGCTAGACCTTGTATGAACCTCTTTGGTATGTATAGGTGATTCGGCGTGGTTCCTCAAGGCTTGGATGTGTCTTTCCCGTTTCTCCTTTTTGGTGATTTTCGGAGGTTTTTGTCGGTGTTCTTCTTGTGGTAGTTTTGAGACCTTTCTCTTTGGGATTTGGTGTGGGATGTATGCATGAACCCCTCGTGCTTCTTTTCCCTTCGATTCTCCTCCCAAATCCGTGAGTAAAGAGGCTCAATTTTGGGGTTTTCATTATCCTAGGGTTTGTGGTGTTCTTGGCGGAAAACCTTCGATTCTTTTTGATTCAACGAGTTTTGGTGGACCATAACTTGGCTATGGAGTGCCCATGAGGTCTTCCTACTATCCCCAAAGTCTTGTGCGAATCTGTGGAGCGAATCGACAGATCAGAAGTTGGATTTGGGGGAGTTCACCCGCGGGTGCTGTTCATCCCGAGCTGCCCAGGTGTGACCGGTTTGACCGGTGCTCTTGACTAGTCTAACCGGTGCGAGCCCCTGGTGGGTTTGTCTCGGGGAAGTTTCGTGTTTGTGTGGTTTTGTCCCGTGGTCCTACTGGTTAGTTCTTAGCTTGTTTGGAATTGGTTTGCTAGGTTTTGTGAGGGGTTTCCGTCCTTGCAGGTTGTGTTTTGGTGGTGGTTTTTGTTGTGGGGCCTAGAGGAGTCACTGAGGCTTCCTGGAACTTCGCTGTACATCTGTTGTTCGCCACTGACCTGACCGGCAGAATCCACCAGTCTGACCGGTGCCATTGGTCTGACCGACAGGAGCCATCGGTCTGACCGGTGTGGCACAGGCAGCAGGCCGCTCGATTTTTCCACTGTGTGTTTGAAGTGTTTGATTCGGTTGGTTGAGTTGTTGGTTCCTAGGACTGGTAGCACTTCAGTGGCTACATGGTCTTGGCCAACTTGGGTAGTTGAGTCGGAGACGTGCTTGGTTGTCGTGTTCATCTTGTTGGAGTTTCTGTCTCCTTCGAGAAGGATGTTTATCGACTCCCATTCACTCCCCCCTCTCTGGTTCGCCTATTCAATCACTGAGTTGCACATGTATCTGCTCGAGTCAGTTTGATGATTCTTCTCCTCTCTTTGGCCATGCACTAGCCCCGGGCCGAAGTGAGACCATAATCGGAGAATCATCATCTGAGTTACCACGTTGCATGTAGAATGTGTGGAGCTCTCTGGTACAAGGAGCAACCTTTTTGAGATCATCATCACTGAGAAGGCTCTTTCCGAATTTGTAATTTGGGTAACCATAGCCTAATGATTTTTCTGGGTGTTTCTCTTAGATCGCTTTGGGTTAGTCATAGATTAAGGATTCTTCTTGGTGTTTCTCTCGAATCACCTTTTAGTAGGCATCTTAGAGGTTTTATTTACAACAATTTGTTTTCCTGCTGCTTTGAGATGGCTGAAGAAGGTTTCTTAAGGGCTTGCTTGCCTACTGTAGGTGGTGTAGAGCTTTTATTTTTGGCAAGTTTCTCTTCTTGCAGCTTTGAAATGGCTCAAGGTTTCTCAAGGGATTTGTTGCCTGCTGTACATGGTGTAGAGATTTTATTTTCACCAAGTTTCTCTCCTTGCAGCTTTGAAATGGCTGAAGGTTTCTCAAGGGCTTTCTTGCCTAGTGGTGTCTCACCAGGAGCTATTACAGAGGTATTGGGCCCAGATGTACCTACAACTTTCTTTGAAATGTTGTCGACAGATTTATCAGCACCACCAACACATCACTCTGGTTGCCTGGTAATAGTGGTGTCTCACCAGGAGCTATTATAGAGGTATTAAGCCTAGTGTACCTGCATGATTGTTTTGAGCACTTTCGTTTGGGGGTGTAGGTTTTGTTGTTTCATGAGGAGGAGAAGGAGGAGGAGGAGGTGGTGGTGGTGGTGGGGATGGAATATTTGGTGTCTCTTGCAGATGTGGGGATGCAAGCTTTTCTATTTTTTCAGGACTAGTAGTAGGTGGGGATGGAATATTTGGTGTATCTTGTGGATGTGGGGATGCAAGTTTTTCTGTGTTTTCAGGATGACGAGGAGGTGGGGATGCAAGTTTTTCAGGATGACGACGAGGAGGAGGTCCGAATGGAACATCTTGCGGATGTGGAGATTGAGGAGGAGGAGGAGGAGGAGGAGGATGTAGGGAACCATGTGAGGAAGGAACCTGTCCCGTACTCTGTGAACTACAAGGAATATATACTGTAGCCTGTTAAGGCTATTTATATGTTGGTGTCCCTTGATGTGAATCTGACACCTTCTCCACTGTAACCTCTGTCCTTTAGCTTATCGGAGTGTCATCACCTCGTCATTAGGAGGGTATTCCACTAGTTCATTCGCATAGATATCACATACAAAGCGCACTTCAACCACAACACAGTCTTCATGAATCGGGACTGTATTTAGCATGGTCTGCTCTGGATGAACAAGACCAATTGCAGCCTCACATTGAAGACCATTCCACGTGATCCATAGGCCACAGTATGTGGGTTCAGTCAACATGCCTATAAGGTCTTGCTGTGTATGATCGTCATAGCGCACGTCCATCGTCAACTCTGTAGTGCCATCGACCAAACCTATATTATCTGCGGACGCATAGATGCTCTTTAGCGTGGAGGGTGAAGGGCTTGCGCGATTGGACACTGGTGACAACACCACCTAGTGACAACACAACCTCTTTAGTAAGCTAATCTGCATCTGCATGTTCTGCATCTGCATCTCAACGACCAATTCTTGCTTGATTTGTTCCTTTAACTTTTCTGTATCCACTGATGTGTCGGTCTTCGTCCTTACATGGAAGCATGCCGAGGCCATCCATACTTCCAGCCCTAGTAGCTGGAGACACTACACATGCGACTTGGTTGTTCAGGGTGGCCCAAGCACTGACTTAGCACATCATACTCCCTCTGCCCTGCCAATCCTGAAGATTTTGCACATGCATACTTCTGCTTGATGTCTGCAACCACTTTTTCAGTTTCTTTGTTGTTGAACACTATCACGACAACACGGTCTTTAATCACTAGCTTACTCATTGCTCGCAGCCAATTCTTGGAACGATCGTTAGGGTAGACGTCATATGGGTTAGGGATCCCAGCTGCAGCTAATTGTCTGTCTTCTTCCTCCTATTGTTCTAGTTTCACAGTATAATCAGCTGGATCCATGCTGTGCTCGCTCGTGTTCTGGCTTCGGAGTTCTTCGAACTTGACACTAGCAGATGAAGCTTGCTCGGTTTCCTCCTATTTCATAAACTCCTTCCTTGGATTGGTGACATGGCTTGCATGCACAGGATCCTAGGTGGCAGCCCTTCCTTGGCTGAGGTGATGTGGCATGGACCGTAGAAGGTGAGTTTGTCACTTCTTTTATGCTTATTTACCTGCAATCACATAATCTCCAAGGACAAGTGGAGCTACACTATTCTTAACTAAATGTGTGTAAGAAATGCCTTTTGCTCCTTTATTCATGAGTAAATTGACGACTAAAGTAAGCACTTAATAGCCGTCAACAAGAATCGATCCAAAAGATGTTTGAAGAAGATGAAGGATGGATCAGTCAATATGACAACTTGAAGATTCATGATGAAGGAAGAAAAGAGTACAACCATTTTGAGCCTAAAAGTTATCCCTCCACAACACCATGTGCATCAATTGAAGAAGAGGATTTTGAAATTTATTGAGTGTGCCCGTTTAACCATGGGCACGAATTCATTTCCAGGGAGATGAGGAAAATGAAAATAAGAGCTAGTGACTCGAAGGATAAATGGGAGAAAATAGGACTCAAGCTGGAACATGAATGGGAAGAAGGTGACATAAAGCAAACATGCCAAGAAGGCTCCTCTCCACAAGATTATACCTTGTGTGCTATTGAAGCTTACACACTAGCAAATCAATACATGGAAGTTCGCAAGGATAAAGAAAAAGGTGAGTCTACGATTAGCAACCTCGACAATGCGTGGTACACGGAAGATAAAGAAAACTACGTTCAAGACCTTGAAGATGAAGATTGGCATGATAATGAAGACTTCAAAGAAGAGATAAATGCAAATGTATTTGATGGATTACATGTTCCACATGATGAGATGGAGGGATGCAAAAAGGTAACAAAGAGGCACCTCCACTCGTTGAGATTGATTCTCCTTCAACACCTCTAGATGAACCAAATATCACTCTTGTTGAAAAAGCTCTAAGGTTAAGGTATGCGCTGAAATCTCAAGATATTATTTGTATTGTTGATGACAAATTCAAATGCTCATGTTCGACCTTTGCCTAACCAAGATCTAAGTGCTTCACATGAAACATATACTTTTCTTTATTTACACCTTGATATGTTGCTACAATTTGCTTGTGGTTGTAATTATGGATGCTTATGTTACAATAAGTTTTGCAAATCTCGATCTTGCTTTGCGCTTGGTCAAAAGAGAACATGTCAGGGAAGGTCCGAATTTCACTAACCATGCAGGGACACAAGGCTTAAATGATGTGGGGAGAAGTCATGCACAAAGAGTTTCAAGTCAAATCATCAACACGACTCCAAAATCGCAAACAATGCTGTTTTCGTAGATTTTGTGCATAAGTTCAGAGGTGTACAAATGAATAAAATGAGATATTTAGAAGATCTATTAAGTTTTCTTTCCAACATATCAAGAATCAGTGAGTTTGAAGACCAATGCAAGGAGTTATGGTGAAAACATTGAGCGGTGCGCGTGCTGAAAACAGCTCGGGATAGATTGCATCACCGGAGTATAACAGACGTAACTTCTTGTTCAGAGTCTGATTTGGGCAAATAAAGATTTGTTGGAAAGGAAATTTTGAGCACAGTGCAATAGAGTATTGGTACACCTTCTATCCTGGACATTAAAGAAAAATCCGTGGAGAGGAGGTAGCACTGAATGGCGACAAAGGAGGAGAAAATAATGATGTGAGATAGCTTGGGCAAGTCAACCATTGAACAAAAAGTGATCATGCTTGACATGGGAAGTAAATTAAAGCTGCATGGGAATCCTTACTTCTTACATGATGGTCCATGGCTTCGCGACAATGGAAAGCTATGTGCGAAAGTCGACCTCTGTGACTTCAAATGAAGCGCTTTACAGGAGGCAACTTGTATCTTTGAGTTTCTATTCCTTTCTTAGAGATAATAAGGAATGGCACCATCCTATGATGATTAACTTGTGGACAATTAATCTAAGTTTCATTTTTTAGAACCACCATGGTTTCCATGCTCATATTTATTTATTTGCATGCATTGCACTTTGTTATCAATGTGATATTTGTTTCTTTGCATATACATGTTTTTGCATATAGTTAGCTTGGTTGTTTTAAGGCTCAATGATGTTGCTTTCATATCAATGTTAATGCTTCAGCTGGGCATTTTCCTTTTGTGATATTGTGTAAACGTGGTGTTTAAACATGATTGCGGACCATCATCATTTAGTTTCATAAACCTTGCTATCTTTTCATGTGTTTTCTTGTTGCATTGGATAGTTTATAAGATTTGCAATGCGCTTAATTTTTCTTATGCTATAAAGAGTTATTAATCTTGGGATACACATGGTGTTTTAACCTTGGATAAAAAATCTTTATGGCTACAGAGAAATTCGGCAATCTAGTTGTAAACATGGTGTTCAGAACTAGGTGAAAACATTATCTTTGTTTATATGCTTTCCTCTCATGTGCATATACTCTTTGCACCCACGTACACCCATTATGTTTTAATTCCTCATTAGACTAATTTTGCCACAAGTTAAGAGTCTTAAGGAATATTGTTGGATTGTTGGTAATTTTATTTACTCCCAACCGTCACCTTGGGGGTAGAATGTGCACTTAATTGTTTTGCTGGCGAGATAAAGACTCACACGACAGATAGAAACTTTGTATTTTTCTTACATGCGTAGCAAACTTCTAAGTATGGGGGAGGTCCTGAACCTTCAACACGGAAGTGTGACATGACGCTCTAGACCAAGATCATCAATGTCTTCGGATCATGTTCAAGAAGCCACAGGTCTCATCAAAATTCTGCATGGTCTCCAAGGGAAAACACTGAATACTATTGTACATTTAGAAGCCCCATGAATTTACGATTCCAACAAATCAAGAATAATTCAATTAGAGGTCCCTACAAGCGGTTATTCCCGAATCATCGAACACAGCACGTCCTGAAATCATTTCTGGACAGCACACAACGCTAGAGTAAAACAGACGTAACTCCCTTGATCGAACTCCGTTTTCAGTGAATGACCACACATTGGAAAGGTAATTTCATAAACCTTTCAATAAATTCAAATTTCTATATATTTTATGTTTTGGACAGAGGATAAAATCCATGAAGAAGAGACTGCAAAAGGATGATAAAGACAAGAAGGAGGAGATGATGATGAGAACAATGAAGGGAAGAGTGAGTGATGTTTCCATTAAGCATACATGATCAAATTCAGAAGTATGGAAGCATTGGCAAGTCAAGACATGATCCACACATGAAGACCTTGAGAACAAACTACAAAGAGCTACAAAAGACGGTTAAGACCTCCATGGACCTTCTATTTTCCGAACATAAATGCTTGAAAGTATGTCTTCAACCTCAACTCGGTGCAACTTTTGTTTCTATTTCTTAATAATAACATGGCTACTAGGAGTACAACATATATTTCTTTTTATTTTCAATAAAATAGGTAAGACCATGTGTTCGCCTCGATGTTTTATATTGTCTATGCTTATGAAAAATGATGAAAGTCGCTGCTTTGTTTTTCGTACACAAAGTTATACATGCCTTGGTTAATTGCTCTCTATAACATGATCTAAAATTAATTTAAATAGCAACTCTTTTATTTGTGGAGGTAAAATGACTATACTCTAGACCCACGTACGTATCTTTACTCTTTGATTTAAGTTTATGGATAGCCGGATAACTTGTTGTTTTTATTTAAATTTAACTTTTGTGCTATCTACATTTGTGATGAACTTGCAAAGTTCTACCTACCAAAGCCATATACATATACTCCCTACATACCCATAAAACAAGTCATTTTGGACAAAATTTTAGTCAAACATTGGGAATATAAATTGTGAATAAATTTTAATTTGCTTGGTTTGAAAATGTGAAAACTACACGAATAGATTTGTCTTGCAAAATGTTTCCATAAAAGTATACATATGTTAATGTTTAATAAATATTTTTATAAAAAATAAGAAGTCAAAGTTATACTTTGGAGACTGTGCCGCTGTCCTAAACGACTTGTTTTATGAGTATGGAGGGATCATGATGAAACCTTTAGATTGCAAACAAATATTTTGATGAGTTGGATTAGGATTGATTTTTATGATTTGAGACTAAGAAGCTGGTCATTTCTTTGTGTAACTTTTTCATGCTAGCCTTTTTGTCTATGCATTGTGGGGTTTCACATCAAAAACTTCACAAACCACGCTAGGCATCTACCCTAAACCAAAAATATATTTTGTGATTACCTCCTTGTCCACAACCCAATTTGAGTATGGAGAAAAATTCTCGATGGAGATCATATATTCTGCAAGATTATGGAATTTATGCTAACTTTAGCAGTCATTTTCCTCTCTTTTATGCTTGCGAACGAGCACCATTCAAGCATAGGGGAGGAGTCATCACATCATCTCTGACAAATGCTGAGTAAGTATTATGTTGCAAAAGTTCTGAGGAGCAAAAGAAAAAAATATGATGAGAAGAAAAAAGTAAAAAAAAGAGAAGAAGAAGAAGAAAAAAGAAAAAAAGAAGAAGAAAAAGAAAAAAGAGAATAAATAAATAAAGATGCTCATCAGTTCTTTTTTGCTTCATAAGTTCTCAAGTGCCTCGAAGACAAATCCATACTCAAATCTCCCAACCATGTGCAATCTGAGATCATCCATTTGCCACTTGCACATGTCCAGCTATCTAAATGTATGTGTTTCATCATTCTCTCTTTCAAACATTTATTTTTCATGGCCTTTTTAACGAGTCTTGATAATTCCAGTAGATCTCTCTTAATTTGATAATATTTCGGATGTATGTTTCGCTAGGATTGTTTTGACCTACCAAGCTCCATATAAGCGTTCCACTATCACATATAACTAATAAGTTGAAAATAATCTCGTATAGGCTTGAGTGACTTGATGAGGTGCGTGTTTCCATGATATTTTGCAAGAGAATTTCACTTATGCGGAATACACATCTTTTTGAAAATTCTTTGATGGAACAAGGTAATGGTTTGAAGTTCACTTAAGTTTGAGAGCATCATATTTATTGTGGCTTGTTCTTTATTGTTAATTTATCTTCCATAATGAAAAATAAGTCGGTCACAACTTGAACTTTAAAACTAAATTCTTAAAAGAGAGCAATTTTCCTCATCATGAATGACTAAGTGCAGGGACAATACTGGAAGGCAACGCTGATTTCCCCTTTAAGCATGAGGGAGCTGTTGACGGTAAATTTTGGTGCTCCAAAGATACTTGTTACACTATGGTTTGAGCTTTGATTTGGAACTAACTCGGCACTAGGCATACTAATGATGTAACAAGTTGGTCTTCCAATGTGCATTTTGAAGTATGTTATGTTTGCAGGAAAACAAGAGCTTAAAGGACAGATTCACATCAAGTTCAAAAGGCTAATCAAGGAGTTTCATTTGTGCTCAGTGCAAGTCGAAACTACCCCCAATGGTGGCAAAGACCAAGGTGCTACGATGAAACATTCCTGAGGACCAAGACGAAAAGATCAACTTTATACGACAAGACCCCCTAACTTGGTCGCAGAGATAATGACGCCAGAAAGCCACCTACAAAGGGGCAAAAAGAAAGAATTACAAGAGGACCCCCGTGGAGGAAGACCGGGCCGAACAAGGCCGAGGTGGGCCCAGGCCAGCCGACCCAACTCCTTTTTGCACCGGTTTCGGGCCCCCTTTCTTCAGCATCAAGTTTATGAAACCCTAAATGCCTACCGACGCTGCCATTCGCCAAGGTCGCCAATAGATACCTCCATGGTCGACCACAAGAAGAGAGCCGCCATGCGGTGGATGAGAGGCACCGGAGAGCTGATAATTTGCTAAGTCCAAAGCCCCATGGAGATCACCACGAGGTGGATGCCGAGTCCTTGCCGCGGCGCCGCCGGAGTTGGAGGACGACGAGGATCGATCTTCATTGGAGGCATCTACCACGTTCAATGGTACTATGCTTAGCATCTTGATGGAGTAGATTCATCTTTTTTCCATAGAGTTGTAATGGATCTTGGTTTGTAATCGTCAACTCTTGTTTGGATCATAATCTAACATTCCTTTATTGACGATGCTTAATGCCAAAGGTTTGGCGACCATGCTTTTCGGGTCGCTCCCGTAGATCGCGTCAACATACCGTGATCATCTAGGTTTAGCACAAATTACCTTCACGTAGTGATAGTATGAGGGAAGGGAAAATGATAAACCTTGTTCATGCATCTTCAAGTACCCTAGATTCCATGGGAAAATATTCTTTCATAACTTGTGTATCTCACGTATCTCGTTTGACCAAGATTAGATTGATTTTGACTTGTCTTAGTTCAAAGATTAGACTATCTTTAATTCACAAATTAATCTTTTATCCAAAACTAGATCAAACTTTGGTAATCCCCTTGCTCTACGGATTGACAAGAACCTAGGGATCACCCCGTGGTGAAAAAGGCTATAAGTGCCTTACGCTTGTAGATCGAAGTTCGTTACACATTTCAACCATCAACACCAATGATGCCGAGTGGATCCCGTACTCCGCCGCTGTCCTCCCTCCCTGTGCATGCTCTGCCCTCCCTTCATGTGCAGTTCTTCCCACACTCGCTCCTGCGTCGCCCCAAATCGCTCTTGCCACCGCGCTCTCTCTCCCGCGCCCTTCCTTTGCATCTCTTCACAGCTTCCCCCAAACCCTAGTCATCAGCCCCCAAATCCAATCCATCCGCACCCGCGCTAGCTCCGTCTCCGAGGCCGACTCCGGTGCTGCTAGCGCACCGCGCGGTGCCGACGCTGAGGCTGTCGCCGGTCTAGCAGTGCCTGCGGCCAGCTCCAAAACCGTCCCTGCTTACGGCCCGCTCTGATGCAGCCACTACCCACGTCATGGTGCAAAGATGAATCCACTCCGGCCGCCTTCTTCAAGATCCTGACGATGCAGGGCAGGGCAAGGCACGGGTGCTCCCGCCACCCTCACTGCCCGATTTGCTTGTCGCCGGTGCCTCCGCCATTCCTACTGATGGATCCATTCCGGCTCCTGCCACCCAGGCTGCAACATCATCTTCATATATTTCCTGGACATTGGTAGGGAGGGGGGCTTTAGTCCCGGTTGGAGAGGGGTTTAGATCTTTCAAGTCCAACCGGGACTGAAGTTCGGAGACAAAAGCCCCCCCTTTAGTCCCGGTTGAACCAACCAGGACTAAAGGATCCTTTAGTCCCGGTTGGTATTACCAACCGAGACTAAAGGGTCTCGTTTCTCTTTTTTGGTTTTCAATTTCAGCGTATGTTCTAATTTTTGTCTAATCCGTATATGCACGTATACGTATTTGAACATGTATGTAGGTATATACCTGTCTATATATACCATATACGCAGTTAGATTAGACTTATATAGAAATTAAACCCTATATATCTACATATATAAACTTGTAAATGTATATACACATAATATTTTATACACATGAAAATAAATAGTATTTTCTTAAACTAGTATATATACATCAAAACCCCATATAGTATATTCAAAATATCATTCAGTTCAAATTTCTTGTCTCATTTAGCTTTCCTGGGAGGTGAGTCGGTCAATTGGATGGCTCTCATAAGGATGTTTTCCTTGTGGATTAACCACCTCGTCCATGAGGAATCCCATGAGAGCTTCTTGAATTGCCAAGAGATGATCCTTCTCAATGAGTGCATCCCTTTTTATAATCCTCTGTAATTTGCAAATAGGTCGATATAATACATCAAGCGATTAAATATACAAAAAGGATAAAAATGATGTATTATTAATAGGTTTATTTTACTTACACTATCATCATCCGCGTTGCCACTGTGATGGTGTATGAACTCACAAACATAATACCCGCATAAATTATTTCCTTGCTCTTGTCTCAAACACTAAATTGGAGAGGAGAACAGAATATGAAATTTTAGTGTTATACATTTTAAATATTCCCAATATGAAGTTGTCATTTGTATACATACCGGAAAATCATACACCCATCTAATTTTGGGTTCAAATGCTCCTCGGTGCTTTGCAATGAATATGGTCCAAGCTCTGAGGCAAAATAATAAAAGATAAAATATGTTAGTATAAAAGCTAAATATATATATTGCATTAAAGAAAAAGTCATAGATAGAATTATTACTTGTGGAATACATCTTCAAGGTCTTGGTATTCTGAGCGGTCTTTTCTCAATGAGTCATACACATTGATATTGCTATTGTCGATACTGATTATGAGTAGAACCCAGTGGAATTTGTATGCATCCTCATGGAGATTAGAATTGCCTAAATAGAATTAGCAATGATAATTAGATGACAATTGTACTTACTTGAAGTTGTAAGGCAGTAGTATAAGGTTCTTGTAATGAAACTCATCTAAGTGCCTAAAAATGCCCTCGACTGTTGTTTTCCGTTGGTTTTTAATCTCATCTGCGTTAACTTTTGATGGGTCCATGAAAGCAATTCTTGAATAACCCTTCCTTCCCATCTCAATAAGTTGCAGGCTACATAAGAAGAGTAAAATGTTAATTAGTAGATCGACAAATGTAATAAAGTTATTTATAAACATATGAAAATATGTCACTTACAGACACCAGGCCATCATAAGATCGGTATTCAGGGCGTCCAGATGGTAAATTTCATAGATATCAGCGAATCGGAGCCACCTTCTCATTTTGAAGGGAAAAAGCTCCAGGTCTCACGAGCATACCAAACATCTCCAGGCCCTCAGCTGACCTCTTCAAGTACCAGTCATGAAATCTGCACATCTTAGTTAGGAGCTTGTTGACCAATTCTGGCTTCACTAGAGGTTTTCCTAGCTCAAAGCGCCATCTAAATTCTTGATTTTTATCTGCTGGTAGGTCTTCAAGGCCGATAATACCACCAATAGGAAGCTTTGTTTGTTCAAAAAAGCTAATGACCTGAGCCAGTTGCTCTTCACCCATGGTGTCAATAGCATTTTGCACTTCTGGAGTGATGCCCGCAAACAAGTCAGTCTGATGGGTCGTGGATGCAGGTATTTGCTCGATGTTTCTGGCGGCCCCCGACGTCGACGCAGGAATCTCCTTGTTCTTGTTTGGGGCGGTGGTCCCCGACGTCGACGCAGGAATCTCCTTGTTCTTGTATGTGGTGGCGGTCCCCGACGTCGACGCAGGTATTTGCTCGATGTAACTATTCGGCGACCCTCGCTGTTTCTTCTTAGCATAAGACTGGTCCACCGAACGCTCATAGTCCATTTTCAACAGCGGTTTTCTTCTCCTTTTTGTTTCCTTATCGTGTATGAAAGCCTTGAGTCTGTCCATACGACCTTCATTTTTTTGGCCTCCAGTTCTTCCTGTTTTCTTTTTTCTTTCGCTTTTTTCGAAGAAGTTCTTGACTTCTTTCCGTACAGACCCTTCTGTTTCTTCATCTGTCTTTGCCTCTGGCTTTTTCTTTGCTAATCATTTTCGTTTCTTCTTTGGTGGTTGCATCGACCTGAAAGATTGCGCTTGAGAGCTTGTGGCGAATGGTTGCTGAGGTGAATTGGGAGGGATGTCATCATCGTGATCGCTGGAGCTCCGTTCACCCGAATTGTCATATGGTTGTTGCGGAGAAGGTGAGCGAGCAGGTAGTGCTGATGACAGCCCCGGAGATGATGGCTGCCCCGGCTCCAGGTGGTCTCTCGGAGATCCATCATTCTCGGGGATTATGACGATGTAACGTTTTGGCCATAATATGATACCGTGTAGCGCATCCTTAAGTGTCTTTTCCCCGTCACCTCCTGGGATATCTATCTCTAGCTCCTCAAAATCAGGTTGACATATTCTCTCTACGCTAACTGAGGTGTAGCCAGGTGGAATCGGCATGTCGTGGCTCGTCTATCTAGGAAACTGTGCAAAAGCACTTCCGTTCGCCACTTGAGAATAAATATTTAATTAATTATTATTAGCATTGTGAATGCAAGTCCACAAAAATCAAAGTAATATATATGATCAATTATTGAGGTAATAAAAGCATGAATTAGACATACCTTCATTTTGATGTTGCCGAATGGCTTGTGAAGCTCACATGCGGTGCGCCGAACGGATGTCATCCACGACGGTACGGTTGGTCGTCCACTTGAACTCCTTCTATTGCCCTTTGCTCTTCGGGAACCGCCGCCGAAGCACAACTGGAAAAGTGAGCAGAAGGAACTTGTACTAGAGGCAGTCCTTGTGCTGGGGCCATCTCATTTACAGCGGCAGCCACACGCTGTTCAATATCTGTCGTCAACTTTTCTTCGTGTTCTTTAAGTCTTTTTTCTAACTCTTGCCGCCGTTCCTCCTCTTCGCGCTCTCTTCTTCTTCTGCGGCTTCGATAGGTGGCAATGTCTCCTCTGAAGCCAAATTTCCATGGTACCACCCTGAAGCCCCTGCACCGTCCTGGGTGTTCAGGATTCTTGAGCGCCATAGTGAGCTCATTGATCTCTCTGTCAACCTTCACTCTGCCCGCTCTGACGTTTTCAAGTATTTTCAATATTTCTAGTAAAGTCTCTCGTAACGAGGGTGGGTAATCAAGGGTACCATCTTCGGAGTTAATTGTGCCTCCATGAGCATAATACCAATTCTTCACTCGCTCGGGCCAATCAATGACCGCTGGTATGGTACCTTGTGCGAGAAGGTCTTCTTCCATCTTCCGCCACTTGGGAACTGCAAATGCATATCCACCTCGGCCAAGATGATGGTCGTGCTCCTTCTTAGCACGACTTTGCTTCGCTCGTGCACTCGCCTTGGAGAAATCTTTACTTTTCTTGTATTCCACAAAGGACGTCCAGTGTTCTTTTAACTTGGGATATTCAATCCAATTTGGAGTTCGATTCTTCTTGATATAATCTTTATCGAGTTGCTGTTTGAACTTCTGAAATTGTGTTGCCATCCTCGTGAGAGTCCAACGCTTCACATTGGCTGGTTCAACACCTTCAGGAAGTGTGAAGTGTTTTAGGATTTCATCCCACAACAAATTTTTCACTGAGTCTGGAACCACGTGTGGATTATCTTCTTTTCCCTTCCATTCTCTGTAGCTGATGGGCACGTTGTCCCTTACAATGGCCCCACACTGTGACACATACTTGTCCTTTATTTTTTTGGAGCACATGGTTGGCCATCATCTGATACTTCTGTGATCTGATACATGACATGGCCGGTGAGTACTTGTGTACGCCCTCTCTTTGTCTTTTTTGATGTGGAGGCTGAAGCCTACATGTTGCAGATTCGTTATTTAATTAATTAGTACCTAAGAATTGAGGTTAGAAAAATAAGAACTATGAAGTTAATGCATGATATATATATACTTTCATTGTTTCTAGAATTGTCCTCAATATTAGCTGTTGTGTCCATGACAGGGGCATCAGTGTCCGCATTCGGAGTTATGTTCAAGTACATGTCCGCCTGACTACACTCCTCCTCGGTGAAGGTTGCAATTGTACCACTAGCTATAATGTTGGTCATAAAGTTGTCATGGTTGTCATCCATCTGGAATAAACAAAAATTTTCTATGAATTTCTAGAATAAGCAACAATTTTTTCTATGAATTTCTAGAATAAACAACAAGTTTTTATATGATTTTCTAGAATAAACAAGAATTTTCTATGAATTTCTATAATAAACAAGAATATTCTTTGAATTTATGTAATTTTCAACAATTTCTAAATCTTTCTAGATTAAACGAGTATTTACTAAAAATTTCTTTATTAAACAAGAATGTTCTTTGAATTTGTAGAATAAGCAACAAGTTTTTATATGAATTTCTAGAATAAGCAACAAGTTTTTATATGATTTTCTTTAATAAACAAGCATTTTCTATGAATTTCTATAATAAACAAGAATATTCTATGAATTTATGTAATTTTCAACAATTTCTAAAACTTTTTAGATTAAACAAGTATTTACTAAGAATTTCTTTATTAAACAAGAAGTTTTTTTGATTTTGTAGAATAAGCAACAAGTTTGTATATGAAATTCTAGAATGAACAAGTATTTACTACGAATTTTCTTGAATAAAGAAAGTCAAAATATTTCTACTAACTTGTGGGCGGACGATGCTTGTTGATGGCGGTGCCGTGTGGGAGAATGACAGATGTGACGGGAAGTCACTTGTTCGAGACGACGCGGCAGTCGTCGACTTCAGAAGTACCAAACAAATGAAATTGTATATTAGAAATCAAATACACAATTAAGAACTCAAGATTACATATATATTAGAAAACAATTAAGAACTCAAAATTACAAATATATTAGAAAACAATTAAGAACTCAAATACAAAAATAAGAACTCAAAATTACATATACATATTAGAAAATAATTAAGAACACAAATACACAATTAAGAACTCAAGATTACAAATATATTAGAAACAATTAATAACTCAAATACTCAAAACTATGAAATTGTATATTACAAAACAATTAGATTTTGGCACACAAAAGTACACACAAAAATAAGAGACAAGCCAATTGCTAGATCTTTCTCATAAAAGACAAAGGGTACTTTGGTCATTTTACACCTCACATTGGTTTGCGTGCTCGGTCCTAGAATTGCATTTATTTTGGGACGGAGGGAGTACAAGTTTCAAATTAATTTTCTTTCTATTCCTATAATAAATTTTCATATTAAAAATTTACACACAATTATAATTTCTAATTAATATCAAAACATAAACTAAATCAAATAAAATTAATTATAAATGCTTGCTGACGCCAGCATTTCACGGGCTAACATCAGCAAGGGAAACCCCCTGTTAACACCAAAAATTGGTACAGAGAAGAGACTGACCTGTGGGCTGAGTTTGGTAGGAAGAGCACCATTCGGCAAGAGGTTTTCCTCAAAGCGTTCGGTAAAGACGCCTGCGATCGGGAGCATGTCATCATTCGGCAGAAGAGTCGTTTCACGCTTGGAAGGGGAAGCATTCGGGAATGCGTGATGACGTGGTGTGAACATAAAGAAGGGACGAATTGATGACGGGTGCGAGACGGACATTGGCGCCGGGGCATTAATTTTAGGCAATAAATGTTGTAATCGTGGTCGACTAAGAGTCATGTTAGAACAAGGGTATAAATATGAACCCTTAGTGTTTGTAATAGGTATCGAACAATTTCACAACAAATCGGCCCCGTGCCAACTTTCGAGTCCTTTAGTCGAGTCGTCGAGTTCTTCGAGAGGAGCCATCGATCCGTCGACCTCCGTAAGTACCGGCAACCTTGTATCATGTCTAGTATCATGCGGTGGATTTAGACCATGATGCAAGTAGTCTTGTTACCATGCTTAGTATCATGCGGTGGATTTAAGCTTGGTTCAAGAGGGCTTTCTTGTTAGATCATGAGCCATGCGGTAGGCTAAGATCTAGCTTGGAGGTAGTTATCGGCTCTATTAGATTTGGCAAGATCTAATAGATTAATTAAGTTACCATGTGTTTCTTTGAATTTTGCTCTTATGTTTAATTCATTTAACACTCTTATTGCCCAATTTAGATTGACTAGATTCGGCTCTATCTTGTTTATGATCCACATGTTGTATCTTCAAATCTTTAACTCGATGTGGTGCATGGGTCACGTGCTCTCTAATAGCCGAAATCGAATCAATCTAGATTGTCACATGTTGCGGGTTCAAGCTTGTTAAGTTAGCATAGTTTGTTCCTTCTTCGCGGAACCCGAATCGGCTGTACAGCTGTACTCGGCAAACTTATCACAAGTGAAACGTGCTCATGAGCTTGCTTTAAATAATGTATGCTTTTAGCCTTCCATGTTTAAATTGTATCATGTGGTGGATTGATCTAATCTTGGTTGGTGGTGCAATTTTAAACAAGTTGTATCATGCAGTGTATTAACTTGTTTGGTGTCACGCTCGACGGATTTGAAAGTACCTAGACATGTAGTAGACTAGTGCTTTTGGTCTATGCATGCATGTTTACAGGAAATTATGATCATGCTTTCACCTTTTATTTTATTAAGATTTATCATTGATAATCGGTCATGGTTACGAGTTGCAATGTTATTTAAATAAAGACAGATTTTCATCATGCTTACGTCATGCATTCGGCTATACCCTATTTACATATTTTATCAGCTCCCGAATGATGTTCAGATTGCCGACAGATAGCTTGTTGTAGCTATATGTCGTTTTGATTGGCTTTGTAGCCGTAAATACGGAACTGTCTGGTACCACCCGGCAAGTTCCAGGTTTTATCTAACTACTTTCATCTTTTGTCAGTTTCAGGGAAAATTGGCTGGCACGCTTTGGATTCGGCCACGTGTGTTAAGCCAGCTTTTTTCAGCTTGCTGTGTGCTTGGCGTGAGGTGCTGATTTTAAGTCAACACACTTTTTGGCACGCCCAGTGGGACATTCTAGTTGATCAAGATGCCTGATATTCAAGATATCATGGATGTCACCTTCAATGAACTATCTTCAGAACAGCAATTGCAATTGAAGGAAGCTATTGAACAATTCCAGCAGAAGTGTCTAATGTTGTTTTCCAAAAACAGGAGTGGTGTGCCATTCCTCAAGTCAGAGATGCCAAGAGTTCTGATGCCAGGAGAACCTGATACCACAGCTGCTGCAGAGAAACAAGAAGTTTTTGGCATGGTACAACAAACTTTGGAAGACATAATGGCTAGGCACAATACTGCATTTTTAAATAGCTTCCGACATATGATGGTTGGTATCTTTGGCCCAAGTGCGGACAAACATTTTGAAGGAGAATCAAGTGCTGCTGCCGCTGGCCAACCACTTCGTCAAGATGCAAGTGTTCAACCGCCTCCACAGAGTATGAGTGTTCAGCCAACTCAACACGTGGATAGTCAACCAATTCGGCAGAACCCTCATCAAGCAATACCTAATCCACGTACATATGGAGAAATGGCGTTTGTCACTCCAGGAGTTCAACCTGCCTCTACTTACAGGATAGCCCCAACAAATAACAGGTTGCAAAGGAACATGTACGGCAACGGGTATTCGGAGTTCATGGATTACAGTGCTGTTGATGCTCTCCCGAATCTTGGATATGGTGGCGCTACAGGGATGCCTGTTGGAGGACCAGGGAATCAAGATGTCAATGTTGATCTCCTGATGCAGAGAATGACCGATGTGCTTCAAAATCAATTCGGTCTAAAGCCTAAAAACCAAGGGCACGTGTATACACCTCCTTTCCCAGAATGGTATCACACGGTGGCTTTACCGAACAGGGTGAAAGTTCCCGCGGAGTTTACCAAGTTTTCAGGGCAAGATGATACCAGTACTGCGGAACACATAGCCCGATACTTGATGCAGCTTGGGGAAGCTTCTGCTGATGAGGCCTTCAGAATCAGATGTTTCCCTCTATCATTAACAGGCCCAACGTTCACATGGTTTACTTCTCTACCTGCTCACTCAATCTGCTCCTGGAAGGATTTGGAGCAAAAGTTTCATGCTCATTATTTCATTGGCAGTAATGAGAAAAAGTTAATTGATCTGACTACCTTGAGGCAAACGAACAATGAAACACCAATGGAGTTCCTCAGGAGGTTCAGAGAGACAAAAAGCATGTGCTTCTCTTTGAACATATCAGATGATCAATTGGCTGGCATGGCTGTAGCAGGGATATTGCCAGCTATTCGGGAAAAGCTATTCGGCATGGAGTTCGATGATCTTGGCCAGCTGTCGCACAGACTGTCGTTGATGAGCAATCAAGCTTATGGCTTCAAGAAAGACTCCAGATTCGTCAAACACAGTGACATAGCTGACATCTATAATCAATTCCTCGAAAGGGCAGATCAGGAGAGGAATATGATGATGAAGAAGAAATAGCTACAACAGAAATAGTATGGGGCAAAGAGCCATTAACAGTGAATCAGAGGTGGATTAAGCAAGCTAAAGGCACCTATGATTTTGATGTGACCAAGGCAGATAAGCTCTTTGAGTTCCTCGTGAAAGAAGGCCGAATCAAGTTGCCAGATGGGCATTCCATGCTTCGGCCTGATGGAGTGAAAGAAAAGAGGTACTGTGGATTTCGTGACAGGAATTCTCATTCCATTAATGAGTGCAGGGACTTTAGAATGAGAATTTAGAAAGCTATCCAAGAGTGTCATCTTAAATTTGATAATAAGATGAAATTGGATGGCAATCCTTTTCCTCAGAACATGATTGGTTTCTCAGTCAACATGGTGACTGTTGAAGAGAAAGGAAAAGTGAAGGTTTTGACTTCAGCAAAGGCAAAACAGGATGGCTCAGTTGACCCTGCTCGACAAGTAACATTTGAACAAATCCACAAGGGAGAGCCTCGTTTTCTGAGAAGTCAAATTGAAGTGGGTGAATCCTCTAAACCCAGAGTAACTTCGCATATTCTCCTCAACAAGTGGCAGCATCAGCAAGAAAAGGAACGCTACCAGAAGCATAAGTATGAAGAGGAGAAGCAGAGATATGAAGAAGAAATGTGCAGGGAGGAAGAAGAAGAGTATTTGCGAGAGCAAGAGCGTGCACATTGGGGATGTGCCTTCTTCAGACACCGCTGGAATGAGGGTTTGAAACTTCCCACACAAAATAATTGCCCCGAATGCAGTGACAAGTATACTGAATATAGGCAAGATATTGCCAATCGCCGATCCGTCCATGAAAGAATTGGAAGGGTGCATCCTAGTGATGGTCGGCGCCTAAAAATAAATACAATTGATGATCAATTGAGGAAAAGGCATGCTGATGACAGGTGGGTTGATCATGAAGAAGAGGAAGGTCATGAGTATGTCTGGCAGAAGGGAAAATGGTGCCCACCTGGTTTGAGAAGGAGCCAAAAGAGAAGGGTTCAGCGCTTGAGGAATCAAGAATTGAAGCAGGCGGGAATCAAGAGGAAACAAGTGTGGCGTCCAAAACACAAACCTGATGAATCTGGTCATTCGGCTCCTACGTGCATGGTATGCTTCTTGCCAAATGAATTCATGGCTCCAGCTAATCAGATTGTCCAGGAGGAGGTGTCGCCAGACATCGATGAGGCCGAACAATTTGGGCTGATGGCACAGTTGGTGTTGGCCAAGCAGGCTACTTTTGATAAGCCGGCCAAGAATCGGCACATGAGACCGCTGTACTTCAGAGGATATGTCAACGGGAAGCCAATAACCAAGATGTTTGTTGATGGTGGAGCTGCTGTCAATGTGATGCCGTACACTACATTCAGGAAGCTTGGCATGAGCCCTGGAGATTTGACGCCAACAAGCATAGTTCTGAATGATTTTGCTGTTAATCCTTCAGATACCAAGGGCTGCGTGCATGTGGATTTAATGATTGGATCTAAAACTTTGCTTACGACCTTCTTTGTCATTGAAGGCAAAGAGGCATATAGCTTGCTGCTTGGAAGAGATTGTATCCATGCGAACTGCTGCATTCCATCTACTATGCATCAACAACTTGTTCAATGGGTGGATGATGATGTAGAAGTTGTCCAAGCAGACGATTCAGTAAGCGTGGCTAACGTGCAACCAGCCTTATGGGAGTATCAAGGCATAGATTGCTTGTCAGGCAAGGACTGGGGTGAAGGTCCTGTTGAACCAGTCAGCAGTGATCAACATCCGATTCAAGCAGTCGGCTCTTATAGTAATTTTTAATGGAGAATCCAATTGATGCAACTGATGGGAAGTTAGGATGTGGATTTATGTCGGCTGACAAACTGGAAGAAATAGATATTGGAGATGGTGACAAGCCAAGGCCGGCATTTATTAGTGCTAACTTGGATTCAAGTTTCAGAGAAGAGTTGATTAAGTTACTAAAACAATACAAAGATTGCTTCGCTTGGGATTATTTGGAGATGCCTGGTTTGGATCGTTCTATTGTTGAGCATCGGTTGCCAATCAAGCCTGGTTTTAGACCTTACAAGCAACCTCCCCGAAAGATCTACAAGGATGAAGTATTGGCCGACGTGAAAAAAGAAGTTGAGAGATTAATAGTGGCAAATTTCATTCGGCCATGAGATATGCAGAGTGGATATCTAATATTGTTCCTGTTTACAAGAAGAACGAGAAGATGAGGGTTTGCATAGACTTTAGAGATCTAAACAGAGCTACACCCATGGATGGATATCCAATGCCTGTTGCTGACTTGTTGGTTGATGCCGCTGCTGGACATAAAGTTATTAGCTTCATGGATGGCAATGCAGGGTACGATCAAATTTTTATGGCAATAGAAGATGTATCAAAAACAACCTTCAGATGTCCTGGACATATAGGTTTGTTTGAGTGGATTGTCATGACATTTGGATTGAAAAATGCTGGTGCAACTTTTCACGAGTTGATCGGCAAAATTGTGGAGATATATATTGATAATGTCGTGATCAAATCATTGGATCATGAATCACATTTGGATAATGTGAGGAAAACTCTAGAGTGCACTAGAAAATATGGTCTTAAGATGAACCCGAACAAGTGTGCCTTTGGAGTTTCAGCTGGAGAGTTCCTGGGGTTTTTGGTGCATGAGGGAGGAATAGAAGTTGGCAAGGAAAGCATGAAAGCTATTGATGAAGTTGTTCCTCCAACCAATCTTAAGGAATTGCAATCATTGCTTGGCAAAATCAATTTTGTGAGAAGATTTGTTTCAAACTTGTCACAAAAGGTGTTGCCTTTTTCTCCACTGTTAAGGATAAAAAAGGATCAGAAGTTTGTATGGGGTGACGAACAACAGAAGGCTTTCAATGAGATTAAGGAATACATGAAGGAACCACCAGTGTTGGTACCTCCACAATTGAACAAGCCTTTTAAGTTGTACGTGGCGGGCGATACCCAAACTATTGGATCGGTCCTCATACAAGAATTTGAGGGAAAGGAAAGAGTAGTTTCATACCTTAGCCAAAACTGATTGATCCCAAAACAAGATATTCGGCTGTGGAGAAGCTTTGCTTATGTGTTTATTACTCATGTACAAAGTTTCGGCACTATTTGTTGAATGCTGAATGCATTGTATATTCAAAATTTGATGTAATACACACATGTTGTCTATGCCAATTTTGAATGGAAGGATTAGCAAATGGATTTTGGCTATGTCTGAGTTTGAATTGAAGTTTGAGTCGGCAAAAGCTGTTAAAGGACAGATTATTGCTGATTTCATTACTGAACATCGTGATCCATCAATTAATTTACTTGAGATTACTCCTTGGGCTTTGTTTTTTGATGGATCTTCATGTGGCAAGGGTGGTGGAGTAGGAATTTTATTAATTTCACCCAGAGGAGAAATGTTTGACTTTGCTATTCCTATTCAACCCACTGTCACAAATAATCAAGCTGAGTATGAAGCATTGCTCAGGGGGCTTCAGTACTTGAAAGAAGCAAAGGCTATTTCAGTTGAGATTTTTGGAGATTTAGAGCTAGTTATAAAACAATTGAATGGCCAATATGAATGTCGAAATGATATCCTGAGGAATTACTATGAGGAGTGCAAGGAAATCCTGAAGAGTTTTCAGTTAGTGATTCTGCAACATATTCGTAGAGAAAACAATGGAGAGGCAAACAGGTTAGCTCAAAGTGCTTCAGGTTATAGAGAGAATCAAGAAGTGTTTGCCGTTGATGTATATTCTTTTGGGAGTGATTTAGCAGAAGATGATTGGAGAAAAGAAATTGTTGATTATTTGGAGAATCCATCCCGAAAGGTCTCTAGGAAGCTCAGGTATAAAGCTATAAAGTTTGTTCTTCTTGATGGACGTTTGTATTACAAATCATTGGATGGGGTGTTACTACAATGCCTGGGTCAAGAAGAAGCAAAGAGGATGATGAGTGAAGTGCATGATGGGCTGTGTGGAGCACATCAGTCGGCTTACCGAATGAAGTGGGTTATTAGGCAAACAGGATGTTATTGGCCGACGATGCTGGAAGATTGCTTTGAATATTACAAAGGGTGTCAAGATTGTCAAAAGTTTGGGAATATTCAGAGAGTTCCAGCATCAGCTTTGAATCCTATTATCAAGCCATGGCCATTCAGAGGATGGGGCATAGATTTGATTGGCCAAATAAATCCCCCATCTAGCAAGGGGCATAAGTTTGTACTTTTAGCAACAGATTATTCACTAAATGGGTTGAGGCAATTCCATTAAAGAAAGTGACATCAGAAAATATGGTTGAGTTTGTCAAAGAGCATATCATTTACAGATTTGGGATTCCTCAAACAATTACAACCGATCAAGGAACTCAATTTACATCTTCAGAGTTCAGAGAATTTGCTGAAAGTATGGGGATCAAATTGTTAAATTCTTCTCCTTATTATGCCCAAGCTATTGGTCAGGTAGAGGCTTCTAACAAGATCATGATCAAGATTATACAGAAGAAGATTGATCAGAAACCAAAAAGGTAGCATTCGGTACTCAATGAAGCCTTGTGGGCTTACCGAATGGCTCCTCATGGGGCTACACAAACCTCTCCTTACGAGCTTGTTTATGGGCATCATGCAGTTTTGCCATGGGAAATGCAATCAGAGTCAAGGAGAGTAGTATTGCAAAAAGATTTAAGTTCCAAGGATTATAAAGACTTAATGATGGACGAATTGGAAGATTTGCATATGATTCGTCTTAGGGCCTTGGAGAATATTGAGAAAAACAAAATGCGAGTTGCTAAGTACTATAACAAGAAGGTAAAAGTCAAGCAATTTGTAGAAGGAGATTTGGTTTGGAAAGCATTGTTGCCGATTGGAACTAAGTACAGTACGTCCGGCAAGTGGTCCCCGAATTGGGAAGGTCCTTTTCGGGTGGTTAGGTGTACACCTGGAAATGCGTACATCTTGAAAACTTTACTAGGAGAAGAGTTCACTGCTGCTATAAACGGGAGATACTTGAAGAAATATTATCCTAGTATTGAAGTTGATCGTTAATTGCTGTTATGAGCATCAGAAACATGGAAACAACCGGCATTCGGGAAAGAAGCCGCCTTCAGAATGAAAAATCCTGGCAAAGGAAAATGGCCAATACTAAAGTGTATTGCCCTTAGTACGAAAATGTTCTGCATTACAAACATTCTTGCAGGTCCCTTTATTAGTAACACAGCTACCTAAGATTACAAGAGAAGGCCTACAAAAAGAGGGTGCCTGGAGGAAGAAGCGAAAGTATGCTTCATTTCTTTGGTTCCGCATTTTCCTCTTCAGCTCTTCTCTCTTCAGCCGCTCCAAGACTACCGTGACAATGACGTAGAAGCTTCGGGAGTTGGCGTGCTCGGCAGCTTCCATCAAGCTGTCCTAGGAGGCCTTCAGGTTGTTGTACCTGTCGGACACTGTCAGTGTTTTAGACCGGCAACCTACTATGGGGAGTACCCGAAGTAGATGATTGTGACTCGCCGAGATCGGTAACTCGAAGGAAGAGACACGTGGCACACAATTTAGACAGGTTCGGGCCACGAGGTGCGTAATACCCTACGTCCTGTATGCTGCGTAGCTCTGGATTGATAGGGCACGATTACAGGATGGAGCAATAGTGCGCCGTGAGTTGTAGGAGATTGGATGAGGTGAGGTGATCCTGAGATCGGTCCCTGCCTCACCTTATATAGTCCGGGAGGCAGGGTTACAAGTCGGAGTAGGGAAAGAGTACTAGTCGAGTACGTCTAGGAGACCTCTATACAGTGCGGAACGTGTACAGAGTCCTAACCGAGTACTACTCCTGTGCAGTCCTTGTGCTCCACGCCTTCAGGTGCCGTGCAGCGCAAGGCGGGGTAGTCCCGGGGGCCCACCGAGTAGTCGGTCCGGTACCCACCGAGGTAGTGGGCCCGGGGAGGTCCATACGACAAGCCCCCGAGTACTTTGTAGTCGAGAAGGATAGCTTCAAGTAGTCTTGACGGCCTTAACGAGTAGTCCTCAAGCGTCCCCGAGTGCTACAAGTCAAAAGTCCTCAAGAGTAGTCGAAGCATCCCGAGGCCGGAATGTAATCCGGTCGATGTTTGAGCAATCTTGAAGTCTTCTCGAGTAGTCCCAAGCGTCCTTGAAATCTGCCTTCGAAGGTCTTCAAAAAATGCCTGTCTTGTCTTGAAGCCGGAGCTGACATGGAGATGCGATTTGCAGAACCGCAATCCACATGGAGTAGCCCCCGAGCCTCGAGCCGCGGGCTCTGGCTGAGGGTCCATCCGAAGTCTTGGCAAGAAAAACCCGAAAAATCCGGAGAGAAAAACCGAAGGACACGTGGCACGGAGCCCCCAAGCCTTGAGTCGAGTACTTCCTCTCGAATTGAAGGGTCTTCTTGGAGAATGTGTCCTGAGATGCTCTTGAGACTAGCCGCGTCCCAGGTAGTCGAGTAGAAGTAGCCGAGCCCCCGAGGTGAGGCGCGTCGACTAGTAGAATACGAAGAGTCACGTGCGGACGCTGAGTCAGCCGCGCGTGGACTTATCCAGCCGCCCGTCGCAGAGGCGATTTGGCTTATAAATAAGAGCCAAAACCCTTAGGGTTTTTCACCCAAGTGAGCCACAGTCATTTCCATTTGAATCTTGAAGTAGATCCACTCCAGCGCCTGCTGCCGCCGTAGTAGATCCGAGCGCATCGCCACCCGAAGCCTTTAGGGTAGCCCCCGAGCGGATGCGAGTGAAGACTCCTTGCACTTGGAGAATGAAGCCGTCGCCGTCGAAGACATCCAAGGCCGGCGGGAAGAAGAGGAGCCGTACGGAGGCGCCGCGCGCCGCCACCGGCGCGGCGCCGCCGCTGCTTGTCTCCACCGCGCGCCGATCCAAGCCGCGAGTGGAAGAAATCGAAGGTCAAGACGGAGGACACCGCCGACCCTGTTGAACAGCGGGTTCATCAGGGAGAAGGAAGTCGACATGTGGAGATCCGCCGCAGGAGATCCTTATCCGATGGAGAAGGCCGAGGACGAGATCTCGATGTTCTCGCGCTTCGTGGAGCGTGGTCTTGCGCTCCCAGCAAGCGACTTCTTCAAGGGGCTGCTCGGGTACTACGGCATCGAGTACCTCAACCTGAACCCGAACGGCATCTTCCACACCTCGGTCTTCGTCCACTTCTGCGAGGCCTTCCTCGGAATCAAGCCGCACTGGGTGCTCTTTCGGAAGTTCTTCCGCGTCAAGCCGCAGCCCAGTGCCTCCAACACCAGAGTAGTCGGGGGAGCCGGGATCCAGCTGAGGGAAGACGCCGCGGATCAGTACCTGGCGTACAAGCTCGTGGACTCCAACACGGATTGGAAGACGAGGTGGTTCTACATCACGAACCACCACCCTGGCCTGCCGAAGCCGAGCGGACGGCAGCCCAGGCATCGTGAGTGGTGGAACACAGAGCCCACCATGCAAGAGGGGATCCAGCTCCCCGAGCTGCTAGCACGCATTCGAGTGCTCAGAGAAGCTGGACTGAGGGCCGAGCACGTGGCCTTCAGTTTCATGAAGCGCCGGATCCGGCCGGCCGATGGCGCGGGATACGCCGGGCTTCGAGTACGCGGCGACGACGACTCGTCGCGGATGCGGGGGCGAGTTGGACGACAACGACATCATCGAGAGGTTGTCGCGCATCTTCAAGGACATGCCGAGTACACGGCGTGCCGGTCGAGGAGTACTCCGCCGCGCGCCCGCCCAACGAGGTGAGTAGCCGTACCCCCCCCTCGTCGAGTAGTGAGTACTTGCAGTAGAGTTGCTGACGCCTTGTGTCTTTGCGCAGGATGATGTGAAGCGGTTTGTCTCCGAGCCGCAGCCGCCACCGAGCGGGATCGAGATCCCGGTGGAGGGGAAGGTGAAGGAGCGCCGCGAAGTCGGTGAAGGCGACGACACCGTCATCGTGGAGGATACCTCCGATGACGAAGAAGACGAAGAGACTCTTCAGGACCGCTTCCAACTGCGGTCGAGGTTTAGCCGTCCGGGCTTGCCTCATGTTCCGCTTGTCCAAGATCCTCCGGCTAGCCTGGAGGCTAGCCTTGCTGCGCCGCCGCGGAAGCCGCGCAACCCCACCAAGAAGCGGGTGGCGAAGAAGATGAAGGTCTCAGAGACCACGCCTCCGGAGGTAAGTTATCTTGAGCAGAGTAGTCTAGTACTCGCTGTTCGAGTACATTGCTGACGAGTAGTCTTCCTTTTGTGTGCAGGAGGTGCCGCCAGCGGAGCCTGTCGAAGAAGGCGACGAAGGCATGAGGGACCCGATGGGGGAACCGGCTGGAAGCCGAAGTCCAGCCCCCACCGTCGAAGAACTCCTGGCGCAGTTGGAGCGCCAGCCCCCTGCTCCAGCAGAGAGCAGAGGACCCGTGGCCGCCACCGTTGAAAGGGTGGTGACCTCTGGAGCGCAGGAGACGTCTGCGCCGGCCGCCGCCGCCGTGGAGGAGGCAGTAGCCGAAGAGGCGGAGGAGGAGACGCCCGCCGAGGGTGGACTGGTTGACATTGCCAGCATCCTCGGTGCTCCGGCCGTGACCATCGTCCGGTCGAACTTGTAAGTACCACATCCTTATGAGTAGTACTTGCTGCAGTAGTCGATTTGTCTGACGACCCTCTGTGAATACTTGTGCAGAAAATCCACAGATCTGAGCTGGGACGGGGAAGAGCCCTCGACAGCGGAGGCAGGAGAAGTCGCGCCGCCCGTCGAGGAGCCCGCTCCCGAGGCCCAAGCCGCGACCGAGCCCCCCGCAACCGAAGCGCCGGCCGCCGAGGAGGCGGTCGTAGTCGAAGGTGAGTACCCTTCTTGAAGCTGTAGAACTCCAGGACGAGTAGTCGTAGGCACTGATGCGCGTGTCGTTTGCTGACAGGCGCTGAAGGAGGTGACATCCCTGCAGGGGTGCCCATGCAGGAGTTGACACCAGAGGCCCCGGAGGCCGCGGAAGGAGCCCCCGAGCCCGAGGGGGAAGTCGTCGAGAAGTCCGCCGGGGGAGAAGCGGCTACCACGTCGCCAGGGGTTGCCCTGGAGGTGGCTATCCGATCCCCTGAGATCCAAGACGCGGAGCCTATCCGCTCGGCGCCAATGACGGAGGCTACGTCGAGTAGCCGCGGCGGGATTGAACTTCTGGCCGACGATCTCGTCGAGCCGGCAACGGTGGCCCAGCACTTGGAGGCGATCCGGCGAGCCGAACAGTGGATGAAGGTACGTAGCCGTAGCCTCTCGAGTAGTCAATCCTTTTGCGTTGAGTACTCTTCTTGACTTGAGCTTGTCTTGTGCAGGACGTCGCGGAGCGATCCCGCGAGAAGTCGAACATGCTGCAAGGTTACGGCGACACCGTGCTCCGAGCCGAGGCCCTGGAGGAGCAGCTCGTGAAGTCGCGGAAGCACGCGGCCGCCATGCAATCGAAGCTCGACGCTGCCTTCGCCAAGTACCACAACGACGTCATGGACTTGCAGGCGAAGGGCGACGAGTTGGTGCGGAAGAACAAAGGCCTCCGCAACAAGAACAAAGGTATGTCCTTTGACTTGTCGGGTACTTGTTGGGAGTCGTCAAGCATCTGACCCGCTGTTGTGTTTCCGTGTTGCAGAACTCGAAGGCCAGGTGGAGCAGCTGAAGGCCTCGGAGGTCAGCATGAAGAACCTCTTCTACGGGGAGCGAGGAAGCCCGCCGGTGTACCTGAGCTCGACTACAAGGAGCTCGCCTTCGAGTGCGAGAAGCACATGGAGCTGCGGATTGCCTCTGACAGAGATTTCGTCAACTGCTACAAATCTTTGCAGAAGTTGAATGAAGATTGCGAGGCGCTCCGGGCCCAGCTGAAGGACCTTGAAGAGGCTGCTCTCCCGATCGCGAGGCTCCTGGTGCCGCACCCGGGCGGCCCCAAGATCGCTCCTCTGGCGGATCGACTTCGTGAAGCACCAAGCCGGCTGGCCGCCTACGTCAAGCACATGTCCAAGTCGATCCCGAAGCAAGTACTGGCCTTCATGAAGTCGTACTTCCCGAAGGCTCCAGTGGAGGTGGTCGCCGGCGGGGTAGCCGCCAACTGCTCGGATGAGCAGTACGCAGAGCTGCTGGAGCAGATGGCTCCCATCGCGGAGCAGGTAGCCGAGAAACTGAACCTCCAGTAGCCCTGCATAGGTAGCTAGTAGCCATAGTTGTATAGGAAATACTTGTAATGAACTATTCATGTATCAATGAAGTGAAATTTTCCAGCAATGAGTACTCGTAACCGCGATCTCAGAGTGCGGAGCGCCCATCGTGGAGTAGGTGCGAGTAGCAGTACTCGGCTTTAGTAGTCCCGTCGTAGGGAGTAGGCAGTAAACAAGTTGATGAACAATCAAGCTTTATTAGCGAAGAAGTACACACGGGTGGCCGGGCCGTAGTTACAAGGTAGTCGCCTGGACCGGAGGCCGCTTACGGCTAAGTGGCGGCGGAGCGGGTAGCCGCTTGCGGTGGTGATCCGTAGGTAGCCATGTAGGGCTGGATCGCGGATCCGTAGGTAGCCGCGCGGGGGCCGGATCTTGGAGTGTGGTCTCTTGGTAGACCGCCGCTAGAGTCCTTGACGCTCGTCGCAGCCCGGGGGTCCGTAGGTAGCCGCGCGGGGGCGGACACGGAGGAGAGTAGTCGGAGACTTGGAGCCGGGACCGGGGGGGTCGCTTGCGGCAAGGGGGTGTTGATGTAGTCGTGTAGACTTGAACCCCGAGTAGTCGTGTAGACTAGGCGTAGAATCGACGAGTTGGTCGACGTTCCACGAGTTGTCGACATCTTCGCCTTCAAGTGTTTGGAGGCGGTAGGAGCCCGGCCGGTCACCTTAGCCACGGTGAAAGGGCCTTCCCGGGGGGGGGAGGCGAGCTTGTGGAGTCCTTCCGTGTTCCGGATACGGCGGAGGACAAGATCTCCAACGTTGAAGGAGCGTTCCTTGACGTTGCGATCATGGTAGCGTCGAATACCCTCCGGGTACCTTGCGATTGGACGAGGGCGGCGCGGCGGAGCTTCTTCGAGGTCGTCGATATCAACTCGTCTGCGTCGTCTTCGAGACGCCTTCGTCGTAGTGCTCCACCGCCGGCGAGTTCCATATGACGTCGGCGGTGAGGATGGCTTCGAGCCGTAGACCGGGGAAGTAGGGGGATTGCCCCGTTGGCTTGGATGGTTGCGTCCGCAGCCCCCAGAGTGCGTTGGGTAGTTCCTTGATCCACTTGCCCCCTTTGGAGTTAGCAGCGTCGTGTAGCCGCTTCTTGAGGGCGTCGAGCATCATCCCATTGGCGCGCTCGACTTGTCCGTTGGCCCGTGGATGGGCGACTGAGACGTATCTGACGTCGATTCCGCTGTTCTCGCAATATTCCCAGAACTGGTGGTTGTTGAAGTTGGACCCCAGGTCTGTGATGATGCGGTGGGGTAGCCCGTAGCGGTGTACGAGTTCATCCAGGAAGTCGAGTACTCGTCGGCCTTGGGGCATGTGACCGGCTTGACCTCGATCCACTTGGTGAACTTGTCGATAGCCACCGGTACCTGTTGAATCCTCCCGGCGCGGTTGGCGGTGGCCCAATCATGTCGAGCCCCCGGCAGGCAAAGGGACGGGTCGGCGGTATGGTGACTAGTTTGTAGGGCCGGGACGTGTTCTTTGCTTGGCGAAGAAGCCGACATTCTTGGCACCTTCGACGAGTTCCTCGGCATCGCCCAGGGCTGTGGGCCAGTAGAAAGCTCGCCGGAAGGCCTTGCTGACCAGCGTGCGTGAAGACGCGTGGTTGCCGCAGACGCCCTTATGGATCTCCTCCAAGATGTCCTTGCCTTCTTCATGAGGGACGCACTTCATGAGTACTCCGGAAGATGCGCCCGCTTGTAAAGCTTGTCTCCGACGAGGACGTAAGACTTGGCGCGGCGGACGAGTTGTTCGGCCGCGTTCTTGTCGGAGGGGACCTTCTGCTCGCTGAGGTAGTCGATGAAGGGTTGCCTCCAGTCCACGTCGATCATCATGACCTCCTGCCCAGCTGGTGGATGGGCTTGGGCAGTGGTCGGTGGCGCCGGCTCCGGGATGGATGGCGCGTGAAGCTCATGGACGAAGACGCCCGCGGGTACTTGGGCGCGGGTGGATCCTAGCTTCGAGAGGACGTCCGCCGCAACGTTGTTGTCACGGACGATGTGATGGAACTCGAGACCATAGAATTTGTTCTTGAGCTTGCGGACTTCTAGGCAGTAGGCGTCCATGTTCTCTTTGTTGCGGTCCCAGGACTTGTTGACTTGGTTGATGACCACTGCGGAGTCGCCGTAGACTAGTAGCCGCTTAATGCCAAGTGAAGCCGCGAGGCGGAGCCCGTGGAGGAGAGATTCGTACTCGGCTTCATTGTTTGAGACCTTCCAGAAGATCTGCAGGACGTACTTGAGTTGTTCGCCCGTTGGAGAGATCAGGAGTACCCCTGCGCCTGCGCCCTCGAGGTTGAGTGAGCCATCAAAGTACATCACCCAATGCTGCGGTCGCACGGTGGGAGTAGGTAGGCCGGTTCTCCCGCCACTCTGCCATGAAGTCGACTAGTGCTTGCGACTTGATGGCCGTGCATGGCTTGAAGTCGATGGTGAGGGTGCCGAGCTCGACGCCCCACTTGGAGATTCTTCGGTGGCGTCTTGGTTCCTCAGGATGTCGCCGAGCGGGTAGTCGGTGACGACGGAAACCGAGTACTCCTGGAAGTAGTGTCGTAGCTTCCGCGAGGTGGTGAGTAGAGCGTACGGGAGCTTCGCACGGGCGGTAGCGAGCCTTGGACTACGATAGAACCTCGACGAAGTAGACCGGCGGCCCGGGCCGGATAGGCGTGGCCGTCTTCCGCCGCTCGACAACGATGGCGATGCGACCACGTAAGTAGTCGCGGCTAGGTAGAGCGATGGGCGCTCGCCCTTGTGAGGAGCCGTGAGGATTGGCGGCTTTGACGGGGAAGTCCTTGAGGCCCGGGCAAGAGCTTGATCCGCCTCCGGAGTCCACACGAACTTCTCGTGGTGCTTGAGTAGTTTGAAGAAGGGGAGGCCCCGTTCTCCTAGCCTCGAGATGAATGCGGTCGGCGCCGCCATGCACCCCGTCGGCTTCCGGAGCGTCCTTGATGCTCGTGGGAGCTTTCATGCGGTGATGGCGGAGATCTTCTCGGGGTTGGCTTCAATGCCGCGCCGGGGCGATGATGAAGCCGAGTAGTTTGCCCGAAGGGACGTCGAAGACGCACTTGTTCGGTTTGAGCTTCCAGCGGTACTCGCGTAGTGACGCGAAGGTCTCTTCAAGGTCGTCGATGAGGGTACTGGAGTCCCTGGTTTTGACAACCACGTCATCCACGTAGGCCTCGACGTTCTTGTTGAGTTGCCGCTTGAAGCAGGCCTGGATGGCCCGTTGATAGGTAGCGCCGACGTTCTTCAACCCGAATGACATGGTCGTGTAGCAGTACGCGCCAAAGGGGGTGATGAACGCGGTCTTCTCCTGGTCTTCCTCCTTGATTGCGATGCGGTGGTACCGGAGTAGCGATCGAGGAAGTAGAGCGAGTCGCAGCCCGCCGTGGAGTCGATGACTTGATCAATCCGCGGCAACCCGAAGGGGTCCTTGGGGCAGTGCTTGTTGAGGTCGGTGTAGTTGACGCACATCCTCCACTCGTTCGAGTTCTTCTTGCGGACGAGGACGGGGTTGGCGAGCCACTCAGGATGGAAGACTTCTCTGATGAAGCCAGCTGCGAGTAGTTTGGCGAGCTCCTTCTTGATGGCGTCCCGTCTGTCGTCGGCAAAGCGTCGGAGGTGTTGTCGCTTAGGGGTGGCCTTTGGATCGACGTTGAGGCAGTGCTCAATCAGCTCCCTGGGCACTCCTGGCATGTCCGCTGGCTTCCACGCGAAGATGTCACGGTTAGCCCGAAGGAAGCTGATGAGCGCGTCTTCCTATTTGGGGTCGAGGCCGGCCCCGATGGTGGTGGTCTTGCTTGGGGTCGCCTGTTCCGAGGTCGACCGACTTGACGAGTACCTCCTCAGGTGGCTGAGGCTTGTTGGTCTTTGTCAGACTTCTCTGGGATGTCGAGTTCGCTTGTGGCAAGCTTCTTCGACGCAGCGTAGACCTCCATCATTGGGTTGGGTACTTGATTTGTTGAAGCGATCACCACGGCCTCTGTATCGCAGTCGTGAGAGATCTTCAAGTCCCCCTGGAGGGAGAGTACACCGGCTGGACTTGGCATCTTGAGTACCAAGTAGGTGTAGTGGGGCACCGCCATGAACTTGGCGATGGCCGGTCTGCCGAGGATGGCGTGGTAAGAGGTCTCGAAGTCCGCGACCTCGAACTTGATGTACTCGGTGCGGTAGTTGTCCCGAGACGCCCCGAAGGTAACTGGCAGTACCACTGAGCCCAGTGGGATAGCCGCGTTGCCTGGGACGATGCCGTAGAAAGGCATGCTGCTCTTGTCGAGCATGGGGGTGACGTCGAGGTTCATCTTCTTCAATGTTTTGGTGAAGAGGACGTTGAGCCCGCTTCCACCGTCGATGAGCACCTTGTTGAGCTTGGAGCCCGCCACCGTTGGCTTCAGGACGAGAGGGAACCGTCCTGGTTCAGAGAAGCTAGTCCACTGGTCCGCGCGGGAGAAGGTGATGGGTACCTCTGACCACCTGAGAGGGGTCAGAACCGCTGGCTCGATGGACATCACTTCACGACGGGTAGCCTTCTGCTCCCGCCTGCTGGGCAGTCCGCCGAAGAGGACGTTGACGGTCTTCTCGGGTTCCTGGAAGTCGTCGTTGTCGCCGTCCTTCTTCTTGCCCTTTTGGTCGTGAGGGTGCGGTGGCTCCGGCGTATCCTTGAGTGCGTACCTAAGCTGGTAGCACTGCTCGGTAGTGTGATTGCCGTTCGGATGCCACGGGCACTTCTCCTTCAGCAGGTCTTTGAACCCGCCTGAGTTCTTCTTCGAGTTCCCTTTCGCTGGGCGCTGTATAGCCGCGACAGTGTTGTCTGGCTTGCGCTTGCGGTTGGGACCCGAGTAGTTGCCGTTGTTGTTGTTGTTGTTGCGGCCGCCTTGGTTTGCATTGCTGCCGCTGCCGCCGCCCTGGTTCTGCTTGGACTTGCCGCGGATGGCGTCGTACTTGGCGTTGGCCTTGTCCTCTTCATCCGCCCAGGACGTGATCATGTCCTTGAGGTGGGGAATGGACTGGGGCGGCGACGACCGAAGTCCTCGAAGGTGCGGCGATGGTAGAGGCCGTCTGGAAGAGGTCGATGACCTCCTTGTCGGTGACGTCGACGACGGTAGCGCGCTTGTCGAAAAAGCGGCGCATGTACTTGCGGAGGGTCTCGCCTTGTTCCCTGCTTGATCATGGCGAGGTCCATGCGAGTGCCGGGAACGGCCCATGGCGCCGCCGAAGTTGCTTGTGAGCTGCTCCTTCAGCTGGTCCCACTTGTCGATCGAGTGCTTGTCCAGCGACTCGAGCCATGTGAGCGGGGCTTGGTCCAGACAGAAGGGGAAGTAGAGGCATTTGGTGTCGCCGTTGCCGCCAGCGTTCTCGATGGAGAGAGCGTAGCATCGGAGCCACTGGATAGGATCCTGCTTCGCATCGTACTTGGTGATCCCCAAAGGTTTGAACTTGTCGGGGAGGAGTAGGTTGCGAAGTCGTGGTGAGTGTAGTTTTCTTCCATGATTGCCAGCACCCTCCCTCCCTGAAATAAATATCCGGGGGTTTTCACTAGGTAACAAGGTACACAAATATTATTTTGGAGTGCGGACTTTGAGTGGATTAAGGATGTGGATTTTTTTTTTTTTTGAGCTATCAAGCTTGGGAAGGTTGGCTATGTCTACGGAGGTTTTGAGCACACAAACTTGAACACACAAACAAAGGAAGGAGAGGGAAGCTTGCCTGCAGAAAACGGGAGCCGGGGGGGCTCCTTATGTAGGTGAGGCCGGCCTCGGTGCTCCTCCCCGCCTCGTCTTTCTTCCAGCACGATCATTTCACCTCTGCAACTTTCCTGCCTGCGTGCTCTACGAGTTGCACCGCCCAAACGCTCTCGTCCACTCCTTGGTCCTTCCACTTGATGCTTCATGTTTTGGGTTATGTCCATGCTCCCTAGCTCCATTTGCTTCACATGCCACCATGAAATTCCTACAAAGTTGATGCTTGCTGCCCACCATGCTTGTCCTTTGCATGTGGAATTAGTGAAAGTTGATGAAAGGGAATCCAATGGTGCATGCATGATTACTAGATCGCCTCCATTAAGGTGTGTTTAAGGTTAACCACTCCTCTAATTCGAAATTTAAAATATTTTTCAGAGCCATGCAAGAGCTCGAACATAATTTTAGAGAAGTTTTTAAACCATTAAAAACAAATGCAAGTCGAAAATATTTTCTTTTTACGTCGATTTAGGTCTCACCGGTATAGTTTGCCTTCATTGGTTGAGCTGAGACATTTTTCGGCTTGATCATGGGGGCATAGGTTTAGGTTCTAATTTTGGATAAATAAGAAAGATTTTGAATAAAACAAAATTAGAATAGGCTTAGAAAAAATTCTAATCCTAGAGAAACCAAGGATAAGGATTTTTAAAACCAACCAAAAGCTTTGATTTCTAGGTTCACGCGAGTCCTACACGTGCTGAATTTTATTAACACTTAAACATAAATCGTGGCTCTACTGCGTGTGGTTTTAGCATGAAAATAAGTCAACCTCAGCACCATAATGAGGGGTGAAAGGTTGAGTTAAGGTTCTGGGGGTATTTGGTTGAGGTTTCTCGAAAGAAAAGAATCAAACAAGCACATAGGAGGGTTCATACAAGGTTTATGATAAAGCAAACATTCAATCAAGAATTATGTCTCTAATATTGTTCAACCACTTCTAAGTCTAATGTCTTTGCGTATTAAAACTCAAGAAAACTAAATTATTAAAAAGACTCGAAAAACCTGGAATCGGGTTGTCCTCCCGGTAGCTTATTCTTGACTTGACGAAACGGGTTGCCTCCCGCCTAGCGCTTCGTTTATAGTCTATAGCTAGACTTCTTCACTTGATTACTCCGGATCAACGCTCTTTGCGGGCGTTGCAATCTTGGGTACCCACTTTGGCTTAGTCAATTTTTTTGGTCTTCACAGGCTGGCTTTGTCCTTTGGTCTTGACGGATGCAACAACTTCCTTGTGGCTCGGCATCTCGAACTCGGTCCTTAGGTTGTGATCTTCATGGTCTCTAATGTGATCCTTCATCTCTCCCGAACGAGCTTGAGTAGCCTTCGTCGTCTTGGGACCTTGGAGTTGTCTCGGATATTCTTCTTTGTTACCCATCGGGCGCCCGGCAAGTTGTCCACTTGCGTCTAGCATCTTCATCACGATGAACACTTCACGTATAAGAGCTTAAGAACCTCCGTCACCTTGCCATCCTAAATTCTTCAATACTTTCTCCATAGCCTCGAGAACTTAGTGGCCCAGGCGTCCTTGTTGATCTTAGCTTGCTCGTCCATCAAGTCCTTGAATTGTGCAGCTTGTAAGTACCATGTCCTCACGAGTAGTACTTGCTGCGGTAGTCGATTTTGTCTTACGACCCTGCGCTGAATAGCTTACGCGAGAAAATCCGGAGATGCGGGCGGGACGGGGACGAGCCCTCATCGGCGGTGGCGGAAGAAGTCGCGCCGCCGTCGAGGAGGCCGCTCCCCGTGCGGCCATGGCCTGAGCCCCGGTTACCGAAGCGCCGCTGCCGGAGGGGGGGTGTAGTCGAAGGTGAGTACCCTTCTTGAAGGCGTAGAGCTCCCGGGATGAGTAGTCGTAGACGCGCGCGCGTGTCATCTTGTTGACGGGCGTTGAAGGTGGTGACATCCTGGCGGGGGTGCCGATGCGAGGAGTTGGCACCGAGAGGCCCCGAGAGGGCTGCGGAAGGAGCCCCCGGAGCCCATGGGGGAGGTCGTCGAGAAGTCCGCGGGGGGGGGGAGGCGGCCACCACGTCGCCGGGGGTTGCCCTGGAGGTGGCTATCCGATCCCCCGAGATCCAAGATGCGGAGCCCATCCGCTGCGCCGATGACGGAGGCTACCTCGAGTAGCCGCGGCGGGGATAGAGCTGGCGGCGGACGATCTCGTCGAGCCGGCGACGGTAGCCAAAGCACATGGAGGCGATCGAGTCAAGCCGAACAATGGATGAAGGTACGTGACCGTAGCCTTAGAGTAGTCAATCCTTTATCGTTGAGTACTCTTCTTGACTTGAGTTGTCTTGTGCAGGACGTCGCGGAGCGTCCGCGAGAAGTCGAATCTGCTGCAGGGTTACGGCGACACCGTGCTCCGAGCCGAGGCCCTGGAGGAGCAGCTCGTGAAGTCGCGGAAGCACACGGCTACTATGCAGTCGAAGCTCGACGCCGCCTTCGCCAAGTACCACAACGACGTCATGGAGTTGCAGGCGAAGGGCGACGAGTTGGTGCGGAAGAACAAAGGCCTCCGCAACAAGAATAAAGGTATGTCCTTTGACTTGTCGGGTACTTGTTGGAAGCCGAGAAGCATCGACCCGCTTGTTGCGTTCTTTGTGTTGCGAGCTTGAGGGCCGGGTGGAGCGGTGAAGGCTTCGGAGGGTGAGCATGAAGAACCTCTTCTACCGGGAGCGGGAAGCCCGCCGGGTACTCGAGCTCGACTACAAGGAACTCGCCTTCGAGTGCGAGAAGCACATGGAGCCGCGGATTGCTTCGACGACGGGGATCTCGTCAAGCTGCTACAAATCTTTGCGAGAAGTTGAACGAGGATTGCGAGGCGTTGAGGGGGCCCGGTTAAGGGGGAGTTGGAAGAAGCCGCTCTCCCGATCGCGAGGCTCCGGTGCCGCACCCGGGCGGCCCCAAGATCGCTCCTCTGGTGGATCGTCTTCGTGAAGCGCCAAGCCGGCTGGCCGCCTATGTCAAGCATATGGCCAAGTCGATCCCAAGACAAGTCTTGGCCTTCATGAAGTCGTACTTCCCGAAGGCTCCAGTGGAGGTGGTCGCCGGCGGGGTAGCCGCCAACTGCTCGGATGAGCAGTATGCAAGCTGCTGGAGCGAGATGGCTCCCATCGCGGGAGCGAGGTAGCCGAGAAGCTGAACCTCCAGTAGCCCTGTAATAAGTAGCTAGTAGCCATAGTTGTACAGGAAACAATTGTAAAGAATTGTATCAAGTATCAATGAAAGAAGTTTTTCCAGCAATGAGTACTCATAGTCGCGATCTCAGAGTGCGGAGCGCCCATCGTGGAGTAGGTGCGAGTAGTAGTACTCGACTTTAGTAGTCCCGTTGTAGGGAGTAGGCAGTAAATAAGTTGATGAACGATCAATCTTTATTACTGAAAAAGGACACACAGGTGGCCGGGGCCGTAGTTACAAAGTGGTCGCCGGACCGGAGGCCGCTTACGGCAGTGGCGGCGGAGAGCGGGTAGCCGCTTGCAGCAAGTGATCCGTAGGTAGCCGTGTAGGCTGGATCGCAGATCCGTAAGTGGCCGCGCGGGGCTGGATCTTGGAGGGTGGTCTCTTGGTAGACCGGCCGCTAGAGTCCTTGACGCTCGTCGCGACCCGGGGGTCCGTAGGTAGCCACGCGGGGGCTGGACACGGAGAAGAGTAGTCGGAGACTTGGAGCCGGGACCGGGGGGTCGCTTGCGGCGAGGGGGTGTTGATGTAGTCGATTGGACTTGAACCCCGGAGTAGTCGTGTAGACTAGGCGTAGAATCGACGAGTTGGTCGACGTTCCACGAGTTGTTGATGTCTTCGCCTTCAAGTGTTTGGAGGCGGTAGGAGCCCGGCCCGGTCACCTTAGCCACGGTGAAGGGGCCTTCCCGGGGGAGGGCCGAGCTTGTGAAGTCCTTCCGTGTTCGGATACGGCGGAGGACAAGATCTCCAACGTTGAAGGAGCGTTCCTTGACGTTGCGATCGTGGTAGCGTCGGATACCCTCCAAGTACCTTCGCGATTGGACGAGGGCGGCGCGGCGAGCTGCTTCGAGGGCCCGTCGATGTCAACTCGTCTGTTGTCTTACGAGACGCCTTCGTCGTAGTACTCCCCGCTTGGCGAGTTCAATATGACGTCGGCGGGGAGGATGGCTTCGGAGCGGGCGTAGACCGGGGAAGTAGGGGGGATTGCCCCGTTGGCTTGGATGGTTGAGTCCGCGGCCCCTAGAGTGCGTTGGGTAGTTCCTTGATCCACTTGCCCCCTTTGGAGTTAGCGGCGTCGTGTAGCCGCTTCTTGAGGGCGTCGAGCACCATCCCATTGGCGCGCTCGACTTGTCCGTTGGCCCGTGGATGGGCAGGCGAGACGTATCGGACGTCGATCCCGGCTGTTCTCGCGGTACTCCCCGGGCGGTGGTTGTTGAAGTTGGACCCCAGGTCTGTGATGATGCGGTGGGGTAGCCCGTAGCGGTGTACGAGTTCATCCAGGAAGTCGAGTACTTTGTCAGCCTTGGGGCATGTGAACGGCTTGACTTCGATCCACTTGGTGAACTTGTCGATAGCCACCAGTACCCTGTTGAATCCTCTTGGCGCAGTTGGCAGTGGCCCAATCATGTCGAGCCCCCAGCAAGCAAAGGGCCAGGTTGGCGGTATGGTGACTAGCTTGTAGGCTGGGACATGTTGCTGCTTGGCGAAGAACTGGCATCCTTGGCACCTTCTGACGAGTTCTTCGGCATCGCCCGAGCTGTGGGCCGGTAGAAAGCTCGCGGAAGGCCTTGGCGACCGGCGTGCGTGAGGACGCATGGTTGCCGCAGACGCCCTTGTGGATCTCCCTCCAAGATGTCCTTGCCTTCTTCACGAGGGACGCACTTCATGAGTACTCCGGAAGATGCGCCCGCTTGTAAAGCTTGTCTCCGACGAGGACGTAAGACTTGGCGCGGCGGACGAGTTGTTCGGCTGCGTTCTTGTCGGAGGGAACCTTCTGCTCGCTAAGGTAGTCGATGAAGGGTTGCCTCCAGTCCACGTCGATCATCATGACCTCTGCCCGAGTGGTGGATGGGGCAGGGCAATGGTCGGTGGCGCCGGCTCGGGATGGATGGCGCGTGAAGCTCATGGACGAAGACGCCGCGGGTACTTGGGCGCGGGTGGATCCAAGCTTCGAGAGGACGTCCGCCCCAACGTTGTTGTCGCGGACGATGTGATGGAACTCGAGACCATAGAATTTGTTCTCGAGCTTGCGGACTTCTAGGCGATGGCGTCCATGTTCTCCTTGTTGCGGTCCCGGGACTTGTTGACTTGGTTGATGACCCTTTGCGCGGAGTCACGCGTAGACCCGATGGCCGCTTGATGCCTAGTGAAGCCGCGGGCGGAGCCGTGTAGGAGAGCTTCGTACTCGGCTTCGTTGTTTGAGACCTTCCGGAAGATGCGGGACGTACTTGAGTTGTTCGCCCATTGGAGAGATCAAGAGTACCCCTGCGCCTGCGCCCTCGAGGTTGAGTGAGCCGTCAAAGTACATCACCCAATGCTGCGGTCGCACGGTGGGAGTAGGTAGGGCTGGTTCTCCCGCCACTCTGCCATGAAGTCGACTAGTGCTTGCGACTTGATGGGCGTGCGTGGCTTGAAATTGATGGTGAGGGCGCCGAGCTCGACGACCCACTTGGAGATTCTTCCGGTGGCGTCTTGGTTCCTCGGGATGTCGCCAAGAGCGGGTAGTCGGTGACGACGGAAACCGAGTACTCACGGAAGTAGTGTCGTAGCTTCCGCGAGGTGATGAGTAGAGCGTACGGGGAGCTTCGCACGGGGCTGGTAGCGAGCCTTGGACTACGATAGAACCTCGGCCGACGAAGTAGACCGGGCGGCGGGCCGGGTAGGCGTGGCCGTCTTCCTGCCGCTCGACAACGATGGCGATGCGACCCACGAGTAGTCGTAGCTAGGTAGAGCGACGGTGCTCGCCCTTGTGAGGAGCGTGAGGATTGGTGGCTTTGACGGGAAGTCCTTGAGGCTGGGCAAGGGCTTGATCCGCCTGCGGAGTCCACACGAACTTCTCGTGGTGCTTGAGTAGTTCGAAGAAGGGGAGGCCCCGTTCTCCTAGCCTCGAGATGAATACGTTCAACGCCGCCATGCACCCCGTCGGCTTACGGACGTCCTTAATGCTCGTGGGAGCTTTCATCTTTGGTGATGGCGGAGATCTTCTCGGGGGTTGGCTTCAATGCCGCGGCGGGGCGATGATGAAGCCGAGTAGTTTGCCGAAGGGACGCCGAAGACGCACTTGTTCGGGTTGAGCTTCCGGCGGTACTCGCGTAGCGATGCGAAGGTCTCTTCAAGGTCGTCGATGAGGGTGCGGAGTCCCTGGTTTTGACAACCACGTCATCCACGTAGGCCTCGACGTTCTTGTTGAGTTGCCGCTTGAAAGCGAGGCTGGATGGCCCGTTGATAGGTAGCGCGGCGTTCTTCAACCCGAATGACATGGTCGTGTAGCGGTACGCGCCGAACGGGGTGATGAACGCGGTCTTTCTGGTCTTCCTCCTTGATTGCGATCCGGTGGTACCGGAGTAGCGATCGAGGAAGCGAGCGGAGTCGCGGCCAGCAGGTGGAGTCGATGACTTGATCAATCCGCGGCAACCCGAAGGGGTCCTTGGGGGCGGTGTTTGTTGAGGTCGGTGTAGTCGACGCACATCCTCCACTCGTTCGAGTTCTTCTTGCGGACGAGGACGGGGTTGGCGAGCCACTCGGGATGGAAAACTTCTGCGATGAAGCCAGTTGCGAGTAGCTTGGCGAGTTCCTTCTTGATGGCGTCCGTCTGTCGTCGGCAAAACGTCGGAGGTGTTGTCGCTTGGGGGGGTGGCCTTTGGGTCGACGTTAAGGCGGTGCTCAATCGGCTCCATGGGCACTCTGGCATGTCCGCGGCTTCCACGCGAAGATGTCGCGGTTAGCGCGAAGAAAGCTAATGAGCGCGTCTTCCTATTTGGGGTCGAGGCCGGCCCCGATGGTGGTGGTCTTCTTTGGGGTCGCATGTTCGAGGTTGACCGCCTGTGACGAGTACCTCCTCGGGTGGGCGAGGCTTGTTGCTTTGTCGGACTTCTGCGGAATGTCGAGGTTCGCTCGTGGCGAGCTTCTTCGACGCGGCGTAGACCTCCATCATCGCGTTGGGTACTTGGTTCGTGGAAGCGATCACCACGGCCTCTCGTATCGCGGTCGTGGGAGATCTTCAAGTCCCCCTTGGAGGGAGAGTACACCGGGTGGACTTGGCATCTTGAGTACCAAGTAGGTGTAGTGGGGCACCGCCATGAACTTGGCGATGGCCGGTCGCGTCGAGGATGGCGTGGTAGGAAGTCTCGAAATCCGCGACCTCGAACTTGATGTACTCGGTGCGGTAGTTATCCCGAGACGCCCCGAAGGTAATTGGCGGTGCCCGACCGAGCCCGGTGGGATAGCCGCGTTGCACGGGACGATGCCGTAGAAGGGCGTGCTGCTCTTGGTGAGCATGGGGGTGACGTCGAGGTTCATCTTCTTCAAGGTTTTGGTGAAGAGGACGTTGAGCCCGCTTCCACGGTTGATGAGCACCTTGTTGAGCTTGGAGCCCGCCACCGTTGGCTTCGGGACAAGGGGGAAACGTCTGGTTCGGAGAAGGCTGGTCCATTGGTCCGCGCGGGAGAAGGTGATGGGTACCTCCCGACCCACGAGAGGGGGTCGGGACCGGCGGCTCAATGGACATCACTTCACAACGGGTAGCCTTCTGCTCCCGTCGTGGGCGATCCGCCGAAGAGGACGTTGACGGTCTTCTCGGGTTCTTGGAAGTCATTGTTGTCGCCGTCCTTCTTCTTGCCCTTTTGGTCGTGAGGGTGCGGTGGCTCGGCGTATCCTTGAGTGCATGCAGGCTGGTAGCCTTTGCTCGGTAGTATGGTTGCCGTTTGGATGCCACGGGCACTTCTCCTTCGGCGGGTCCTTGAACTCGCCGAGTTCTTCTTCGAGTTCCCTTTCGCGGGCGGCGGATAGCCGCGACGGTGTTGTACGGCTTGCGCTTGCGGTTGGGACCCGAGTAGTAGTAGTAGTAGTAGTAGTAGTAGTTGTTGTTGTTGTTGTTGCGGCCGCTGCGGTTTGCATTCTTGTCCGCTTGCCGCCGCCCACGGTTGCGCTTGGACTTGCCGCGGATGGCGTCGTATTTGGCGTTGGCCTTGTCCTCTTCATCCGCCCGGGACGTGATCATGTCCTTGAGGTAGGGGATGGACACGGGGCGGCGACGACCGAAGTCCTCGAAGGTGCGGCGATGGTAGAGGCCGTCTGGAAGAGGTCGATGACCTCCTTGTCGGTGCCGTCGACGACGGTGGCGCGCTTGTCGAAAAAGCGGCGCATGTACTTGCGGAGGGTCTCGCCACATGTTCTGTGATCATGGCAAGGTCCATGCGAGTGCCGCGAACGGCCCATGGCGCCGCCGAAGTTGCTCGTGAGCTTGCTCCTTCGAGTGGTCCCACTTGTCGATCGAGTGCTTGTCCGGCGACTCGAGCCATGTGAGTGGTGCTGGTCCCGGACGAAGGGGAAGTAGAGGCATTTGGTGTCGCTGTTGCCACCAGCGTTCTCGATGGAGAGGGCGTAGCATCGGAGCCACTAGATGGGATCCTGCTTCGCGTCGTACTTGGTGATCCCCAAAGGTTTGAACTTGTCGGGGAGGAGCAGGTTGCGAAGCCGGGGTGAGAAGGCGGGAAAGCCATCGCCTTCAGCAGCGGTGGTCGACTTCTTCCGCCGCAACTCCTCAATCTTCGGCGGCGTCGTCCCCGCCATGAGAGGCACCGGAGGCGTGGCTGTTCGCGTGGCCTTGGCCGCCGCGGCCGCCGCCGCCTCCGGCTCTCCTGTTGGCCCCGTGGTTGGAGTTGCCGCCGTCGCTGCCGCCGCCGTCAGGGTCGTTGCCGCCGTCACCGGCCGGAGCGCGGTGGGGAACGACTTCTCGGTTGCCTTGGTCTTGCCATGAAGGTCCACCGGCGTTGGAGCGGCGGCGGTTTGGGTCGGCCGGAAGGTTAGCTCGAGTACGGTTGGGGCCAGCGTTGCTGCGACTAGTAGCTTCGTTGTCGCGGGGTTTAGCTGGGAGAGGTTGGTTGACTCTGTTGTCGACCCGCATGAAGTAGGCTTCTTCAGCGAGCTTGGCGATGACCTCTCCCGGCGCGTATGCCCCGAGCACGGCGTGCGATCGTTGTGATCGACATGAGGCATTGCTCGGGGGGTGGTGTGTACTCTGCTCTCGGCCGCCTCGAGAGCTTCGCAAGGTTGCGGATGGGGAGGTTGTCTGCGAGCGCGCCGGCGTCGTTCGCTGCGCTTCCTGTTGCGTTCGCGTCGAGCATCCCTTTGTTGGCGGCGGTCTCGTACGCGGGTGCGTTGGCAGACAGCTCGTCTGCGGAGATGTCCTCCAGGTACCTGTCTTCAGCCATGCCTGAGGGTCCTGGGGTGTCGCCGGCAGCCATGAAGACTTGGCGATCGGGGGTACCCAGGCTGGACTCAGAGGGTGCCACCTCGGGTGGTGTATTTGAGTCAGCCTGGGCCAGTGGTGTTCCCTCCTGGAATGGTAGTGAGTCGATGTAGGCGACGTAGCGTGAGTCCCCCTTTGTCAGGTCAGCGGGTTTGCGGTCTGGCTAGTAGACGTATCTTCCGGCCGGCGTCGATTTTATAACCGGCCCGGCCGGCACGACAAGGGAAGCTCGGTGGAGTCGTCCTCGGACTCGGGCTCCTCGGGGTCCGAGCCGAAGTCGAACTCGTAATCCGGGTTCGAGTGAGAACTCGGAGAGAGGGCGGGGGGGAGTCCGAAACGCGATCGGGGACGGCGTCGGAGTCGAGTTGTACTCGGTTACGGGCTCCTTGCCGGCCGGCGTGGAGTAGGAACCCCGTGCGGGCCGGGGCCGGGGACGCGGGGGCCACGCGCGGAGCGCTGGCGTGGTGAAGGGGCCGCCTGCGATGGCTGAGCAGCCGGCTCGCATGCGATGGCCCATGGAGACGTCGGGTTCGAGTTGGAGACGGACTCGAGCTCGAAGTCATCGTGGTGGTTGAAGAGCGAAATTTCGCCGAACTTGCCGGCGAGTTCGCTTGTGATGACTTCGGGAAGCGTCACGAGGCCTGTCCTCGGGTTGGGTTGCATGGTCAGGCGGCGCTGGAAGGAGCCCGCGCCATCGGCGGTGCGGACCCGGGCGCCGAAGGGACGAAGGTGTCGCCGCGGTTGGGCGGCGACGGTTGGCTTGATGCGGACGGAAGCCGTCGAGTTCGCCATGTGATCTCGAGCGAGAGCCCCCTACCGCGCGCCGGTGTCGGTGTTTTAGGCGGCAACCTACTACGGGGAGTACCGGAAGTAGATGATTGTGACTCGCCGAGATCGGTAACTCGAAGGAAGAGACACGTGGCACACAATTTAGACGAGGTTCGGGCCGTGAGGTGCGTAATACCCTACGTCTGTCTTTGCGTAGCTACGGATTGATAGGGCACGATTACAAGATGGTGCAATAGTGCGCCGTGGGTTGTATGAGAAGAGATTGGATGAGGGGATCGGTCCCTGCCTCGCCTTATATAGTCGGGAGGCGGGGGTTACAAGTCGGAGTAGGGAGAGAGTACTAGTCGAGTACGTCTAGGAGTCCTCTATACAGTGCGGAACATGTACGGCTCCTAGCCGAGTACTACTCTGTGTAGTCCTTGTGCTCCACGCCTTCGGGTGCCGTGTAGCGCAAGCGGGTTGTCCCCGGGGGCCCACAGGAGTAGTCGGTCCTGGTACCCACCGAGGAGTAGTGGGCCCGGGGAGGTCCATCACGGGGGAGGGCGATCCTCAACACCTTGCCCTCGGGGGCGGCGGGGGTCGAGGGGGCACCTCCTTGGTGCGCTCCGCGGCCTCGAGGAGGTGCGCGGTGTGCTTGGAGGCGGAGTCGAGGTCCTCGTTGACCATCTTCTCCAAAGTGGTCACCGGTCGCTTCATCTAGCGCCGGGGAACGCGTGCTCTACGCACTCGACGTCGCAGTCGAATGCGTGCTCGATGGACGAGCCTACGGTGATGACGCCGTTCGGTCCTGGCATCTTCATCTTCAAGTAGGTGTAGTTGGGGACCGCTATGAATTTGGCGTAGCAGGGCCGCCCAAGTATAGCGTGGTAGGCGCCCTTGAACCCCACTACCTCGAAGGTGAGCGTTTCCTTGCGGAAATTCTTCGCGGTGCCAAACCAAACCGGCAGGTCGATCTGCCCGAGGGGCTGGACCTGCTTGCCGGGCGCGATGCCATGGAATGGCTTCGTCTGCCCGGCCGCCGGCGGGTCCAACCCGATCCCCATCAAGCGCGGCGTATGCACGTAGAGGATGTTGGGGCTGCGCCTCCGTCCATCCGAGGACTTTTGAGAACCGTGCGTTCCCAATGATTGGGTCGACCACCAGCGGGTATTGGCCGGGTTGGGGATGCGGTTCGGATGGTCTTCCCCGATTTTGAAGGTGATGGCGTCCTCAGGCCAATTGAGGAAGGATGGAGGCGCCTTCTCGCGGCGAGGACCTCGTGCCGCTCCCGCTTGCGCTGGCGGGTCGTCATGTCGACGGTGGGTCCCCCGAAGATGAGGAACACGTTCTCCACGGCGGGAAAGCCCCCGGCGTCGCCATCTCCTCCGTCTTTCTTGGCCTCCGCCTCCCTCGCGGCAGCGCGGCCATAGAACTTCTTGAGCATGTCGCATTGCTCAAGGGTGTGGTTTACTGGGGTCTTGTGGTAAGGACATGTCTTTTTCAGCATGTCGTCAAACACCCCCGGGCCTCGAGGGGCTAGTCGAGGGCCCCGTCGAGCCGGGTCAACAGCAAGGGCCTCGGCGTTATCGCCGTCGCGCCCCTGCTCGCGCGCCTCGCGGCGCGGCCTTCTTTCCTTTCTTGCCCGCTTGTCCTTGCGGTGGGGCTCCCTAGACTTGCTGCCCTCGCGGGCGCATCGTCGACGCTTGCCCTTCTTGCGCGTCAAAGATCGCCCCCACGGCCTCCTCTCCCGGCGAGGGCGGTGGCGATGTCGAACGGCTCGTTGGAGTCCGCGGGGCGGGCTGCGTCCCGGCCTCTCGTACGAGGTCCCGGCATGTGGTGCCCTCGAGGAAGGCGTGCACAATCTCGGATTGCGCCACGGCGGGGAGCTCCGTGCGGCGCTTGGAGAAGCGCCGTGTGAAAGTCCCGCGGTGACTCGCCGGGCTTCGAGTGCGGGGAGCGCGAGGTCCCGGGGAATTTCGGGGCGCACGTACGTGCCACGGAAGTTGCCCACGAACGTGCGGACCGGATCGTCCCGGTTGTGGATCGGGTGCGGGGGGCGGGCGAGGTGCTCGAGCCATGTCCGAGCCGAGTCGCCGAGGTGCGGGGGCAAGTTGCGGATGATGACCTCGTCGGCGGGTGGCCCCGCCCGGGTGGCACGCCAAGCGGTAGTCGTTGAGCCACACGCGGGGATCGCGTCTCCCCGTTGTACTTGACGATGGTCGAGGGGTTGGCGGAAGCGTTGGGGGAAGGCCACGCACGGATCTCCCGGCTGAACACACGGGTCCACAGGGGCTCCGGTGTCGGGGAGCGGTCCCTCGGCGGCGTCGTAGCGTCCACCCCGTCGAGGGTGGTAGCCCCCGCCGCTCGCGCATCCGCCTGCTCGTGCGGCGGGCGTTGATGACGTTGCGGCGTCACCATCCGGCGCCTGCGCGTGTCAAGGAGCCGCTCCTTGGCCGCGCGCGGCTCGGGCGCGGGCGCCCCGCAGCTTCGCCTGCGTGGACCGAGGGTTCGCCCCCCTGAGCAGCCCCGTCTCCTCTCGCATCCCCCTGCTGGCGGATGCGTGAGGCTGAGCTTTCGGCCTGCTGGACGGCCGCTTGCTCGATGAGAGCCTGCACCTCGCGTTGCAGGTTCCGCGCCTCAGGGGTCGAGGGTGCTGGCATTGCTCGCAGCAGCGTCGCGGCGACAACGAGCTTCGACGGTGGAGGGCGCGTCAGGGTTGTCGGCGTTGATGCGGTCGCGGGCACGTACGCCCGGCTCCGCGCGTGTTCGCCGCACGCGAAGGCTTCCCCAGCCATCGAGGCGCGGAGCAACCGCACCGTTCGGTACTCCTCCGCCAGCTTAGCCTCGAGCTCACGGGCTTGAGCTAGCTGCGCGTCGGCCCCAGCGGGAGTGCTTGGCCCCGCGGCTGTCGCGGAGCGATCCCTGGGGGCGGCGTGACCTCCCCGTCTCCGGCGCCCACGGCGCGGTGGCGTTCGGGGGTCGTTGGCGGCGACGACCGGCACTCCCCCGCGGGGTCGTAGCTCCCGGTCTTTGGAGTCGTCGGAGCGGCCGAACCGGTGGTCCGTAGCGTCAAGGAAACACACGAACATGGGCGGGTCCGGCACGCGGAGGGGTCCCCACTCCGCGTGCGGTGGAGGTTGGCGGGCGACGCGCGTCGAGGGAACCCGGGGGACGATTCATCGCCGGCCGAGGGCGCGGGATCACGGCGCGAAGACGTGACGGCCAGGGGGAACCCTGGGCATTGTGGTGTTGACGTTGGCGTTGTAAGCCGTCGTGGCACCACGCAACCCAATGGGAAAGCGCGGTCGGAGGCGGTGCGGCTGGCCCCGGGGTGGTGGTTGCCGTGGTGGCGGCGCGTCGCGGCGAGAGGCGGCACTCGGCCTGCCCGTCGCTCGGACCGTGCACAGCGCGAACATTGGCCGGAGCGGCGGTGGCGTCGTGGTGTCGACGAGCCCGCCGGCATCCGCGGCGGTGGGCGTCTGCGCGCGGGTGGTGGTGCGCGCGGCGGGGCCGGAGCGGACCCGGTCGCCGTCGCGCACGGAGCTCCTCACGGTTGGTGAGGCGCATCGAGGTAGCCGTTCCCCGTGGCACGAAAGTTTAGGCCCCCGAACCCCGGATTTCGAACCCGGCGGGGAGGGGGTCCGAGCTGCCCATGCAGTAACGTGTACCGCGGTACTCAGTGCGGATCACCATGGAGGGAGTTGATGTTTGACCTTAGGCGCTCGATTGCCCCACGGTGGGCGCCAACTGTCGGTGCGGAATGTGGTCCCGACACTAACCAGTAATAAGCGCCAAGGTCTATCCCTCAATGGTCGATGCTAAGCAATAAGAGACACGAGTTTATCCTGGTTCCGCCGAGGGGGTCGTACGTTCGGCGGTGGTGTGCTCAAGGCACTATATTGCTCGGCACGGGGGTGCTGTGGTGGGGCTGCTACAAGCAAGGCGGGAGAGGAAGCGTGGCTTCCAGGTCCCCGGTGTGGTGGCGGAAGATATTGTGGAAGAATTGGAGAGCAAGTGCGCGGCGCGACTTTGTCTCGTGTTGTATTACGTTGGGGTTCGTTGTTCGTGTCGTGTGTGGTGTCTGTGTGTCTCTCCCCTGCGGCAAGGGGGTTCGTCCTCCTTTTATAGACCAAGGAGAGAGCGAATCACATGCGCGCCGTGCTATTTAGCTACGTGAGGGAGCGTGATGTGCTACGCTGTAGAGTAGGCAGCCGCCCAGGCGATTCTTGCAGCGATCCGGCCATCATGGCGTATCTTGTACCCGAACAGTGGCGGCCTCGAGGGTAGAAGAGCGGAGGGCGGCTGTGATGTCTTCAAATAGGCTCGAGGGAGTTCCTGACGTCGGTCCGTACGAGGCACAGCGGCAGATAAGGTGGCGTCCCGTTCCCGCACGCTTCACAGTGCTGGAGTTGTTGCCACAGCGCCTGGCGCGCGCTCGTACTGGCGGGGGCGGCAGCCATACCGTCAACAGTGGCAGGGATGGCGTCCCACCGGCCTAGCGCCTCCACCTAACCCTGTAAGGTCACGAGAAAGCAAATAGAGGATGCAGCCGGCCCCCCTTCGAGGGCTCGGCGCGTTAGCCGTACCGGAGCAGGCGGCACGGCATCACGGGACTGGCACCGGCCGCGCCGCACGCCCCCCCCCCCCCCCCCCCATAGTGATGGGGATGGGCTCCCTCTCGGGGAGTTGGTGCGGCGGCACGGGGCGCGAGCCCCGGCGCATGATGGCGCCGCCCCGCCGATGTCGGGGCATTAAATACCCGCGTACGGGTAGCAGGCGCGCGCGTGCGGAGTGCCCTCGAGCGAGGCGGACCCCGTTCAAGGGCGGGGCGGACCCTCGAGCGAGGTCACCCCCTCGAACGGGACGGAGCCCGCCCGAGGGAGGCACGCATCCTCGAGCGAGGCGAAACCTATTCGAGGGGGTCTTCGAGTGGGCCGCCTGGTGGGCCGCTGGGGCCTTCGTGGCGTGGGCCATGTCCTGCATGGTTAAGTACGGCGTATTTGGCTTTGGCTTTGTTGCGGGTTTTAAGTGGGGATTTCCCAGCTGTTTAAGGGGACCCCTAGGGCTGTCCCCGACACTAGCCCCCGAGCATCTGTGGGTTTGCCATTGAGGCTCCCACGGATGCCGGAACCCTGCGATAGGACGTTCTTCCCTCCCTGGTTTTGCGAACGCTTTTCGTGGGGCCGCGTCAGCGGACCCGCGGGTCTAGCCCCCGAAGCCCTGCAGGAGCACGGGCGCTCCTGTAGGGGTTGACCGCGAGACTTGTACAGAAGGCGTGGTACATGTTTCAACCGGCGTCGGCAATGTCTCAGCCGGCTTCGGTGACGCACGCGCTACTGGCGTTATCCCCGGCGGGTGCAATCCAAGAGGTGTAGCCGTGCGTCAAGCCCCCGAGCCTGGGCCCATTCAAGGCGATCGGGTAGAGCTTTACGACTTATCTTTTAACACGCCCTCGTCGTCCCTCCGCGGGACGGAGGGTGAGGTTTCCGTAACCCCCATCGGTCGGGTCGCGAATTGCGGATTCCTCGTCGAGCTGTTAGTGGGTGGTTCGAGTGGACGCCCATGCCACGTTCGATAAGGGTAGGCTGCGTGGTCCAGAGACACGTCCATTGAAGCGCTTGCGTGGGTTTTCTAGGTGGGGCTCGGTCCCGTTCGCTAGGGACCGAGGGCGCGGAAGCTCTCCCTTGGTGGGATCCCCCGGCTAGCGGCCCTCGCTGGCTCTCGAACACGACATGTGGGGCACCCTCGGCCGGGCGGGCTCGAGGGAACGGCTCGAATGCGCGTGCCCTCGTCGTCCCCGACTGCGGTGATGCGGGGCGCTGTTCGAACCCGTCGAGGGTCAGGCTTCGAACCCCTGATCAGTAGGGCCGTGCGGGGTGGCGCTTGGGCGGCCCCGTCTTTGCATCTGTGACCATCGAGGGGCCTGGGCAAGCCAGCCCTCGAGGCGCTGATCAGTAAAAATGGTGCGGGGCGGCGCCTAAGCGCTCCCGCCCAGCATCTGCGACCATCGAGGGGCTCGGACAAGCCAGCCCTCGAGGCGCCGATCGCAACACAAGGGTGGCATGGGTGCTTTGCGGTGCCTGTTTTGTTTCAAACGGGCCCCGAGGCGACCTTCTCACGCCGGTACCCTTTCGAGGGTTGAAGTTTTCCCGAGCCTGGAGCCCGTGCCGCTCAAGGGTTCTCCTTACTTTGTAAGGAACCAGGCCATTAAATGCTCCACAGTAGAGGCTGCGGTTTTGCGTCGCGGGCGCGCTTTTTTAGGCGTTACAGCCGCGCGCGCGCGTAGTGGGCGGTGTGGGCGGCGGATGTGACCGCCTGCCACGGTCCCTGCTATTCTTCGCCGTGATGATGGCTCGTTCGCGGTGGCGTGGCCACCGCGGTCGTGGTGGGGCCCGCCCGTCAGCGAGGAGAAAGATTCCCTGCAGTTAATGTGCGCGGGACGTCCGCCCCGGAGAGCACGCCCGCGGCTTATGAATCCGAGGGGAGGGAAAACGGCGGTTTTTTACCTTAGCGCTCCGCCGTCCTTGCCCCTTGTGCTCTCGCCTTCGTTTTGCTCTTGCCACCGCGCGCCTTCGCCATTAGAGCTCTTCTCCTTCTCTTTGTCCTCCGCTCTCGCGTCCCTCGTCCTTTCTCATGGCGCCGCTTCCGCCCCTCACGATTCTCGACCCGTACGCCTGGGAGCGGTCGACGGTGACCCAGCTGGCCCTTGGCGAGCTGGTCTCCGCCGGCCAGTTGGCGGCGAACGAGGAGGGCCGGCCGGCGGAGTGGATTGTGCCGCCGGCGGGGACCGCGCGCCCAACCCGCCGGAAGGGTACGTGGTGAGCTTCACCCGCTTCCATGAGCGCGGCCCGCCGCGCCGGCGAGCCGCTTCATGCGGGCGCTGCCGCCACCGCTACGGCATGGAGTTGCATAACTCCGCGCCGAACGCGATCTCGCGAGCGGCCACGTTCGTGGGCGTCTCGCGAGGGGTATCTAGGGATCTCGGTCAAGCGGGAGCTGCGGATACACCTCTTCCGCGCGGAGCTCTTCACGCAGCCCACGACGGAGCGAGGACCCCGCGCGCGGTGCGCGCCGGCGGGATGTCGCTCGCCCGCGGGCGCGAGCTCAAGGACGACTACATCCCCCGCACCATGACGACGAACAACGCCGCCGGGAGCGGGGATGGTTCTATCTGCGCAACGTCGAGCCCGGCCTCCCCGCCTACACTGGTCTGGTGCTCCGGGAGAAGCCCAACTCCTGGGGTCATGGGGTGTCCACGCCCAAAGACCGAGGCGGCCGGGACTCTCTCCCCGGCCGCCCTGAAGAACCTGGCGACGCGCGGGCTGACCGCGGCAGGCGTCCTCGCCTTCCTTCACCACCGGCGGGTTGTGCCCCTGATGGAGAGGCCGCTCTGCATCTACGAGATGACAGAGGAGGCGGACCCCGTCGCGCTGGCGAGGTCGCGGATGCTCCCAACCCCCCTCGAGCGGGGGTATGCGCTCATCCGGGCGCAGAACGCCGTCGACACTCGGATGTTGCGCCAGGATCGGTCCCCGTGGGACCTCGAGATGCTCCCCACCGGCCCGCTGGTGAGTATGATTCTTGACTCCGTTTTTGTTCTTGGTGTTGCCTCTGCCCCCTGACGCGCCTTTGACGTTCTCGCATGCACCGGTGAACTTCGGGCCGCCGCGAGGTCCGTTCCGCCCACCCCCGACTCCGGCGCGCTTGGTCGGGCGGCGCAAAGCAACGGGAGCGAGGAGCGGGCGCGCGCGCAAGAGGGAGCGCGCGAGGCGGCACCGCGAGCGCCGCGAGCGGCGGAGCGAGGAGGCCGGCGGCGCGAGCAGCCGGGGTTCTCCTCGCCGGGAGACCGAGGGAGTACTCGTCCTCGGAGGAGGACGAGGAGGAAGAAGCCGGGGGGCGGGGCCCTCCGATAGGTGGGAGCCCCGCACCCCCGTCGCCGCAGGCGACCCGGCGGCAAGGGCGGAATCGCCCGGGGCGGGCACGGCGGCGCCCGCCGCCGGAAATCGACAACATGGGCGGCGCGCGCCGCGGGGGTGCGGCGCGCGCGCGCGCGCGGCGCGGCGCGCGCGGCGGGACATCGGGGGAGGCGCGGCGGCGGGCGCGCCGGCCGTGCCGGCCTCATCCACCGAGGCCTCGAGGAAGAGGAAGCGCGCCTTCTCCTCTTCGAGGTAAGGGGCTTGCCCTTCTGCGAGGTTTGATTTTTTGGCGGCCAGGCATTTTGATTTTTTGCTCGTGCTTGTGCAGGGTGGTGCCAACCATTCCTCCCCTCGCACCGGCTAAGGTGCTGAGGGCGGACGCGTCCGTTCCCACCCGGCGGCGTTCATCGAGGGCGCCGTGGGCGGGGGCGCCGCGCGGCGGCGGCGGCGGCGAGAGCTTGCGGGGCGCGGCCGAGGCCTCGAGGCCTCGGGGCGGCGGATCAGCCCGCCGCGGTGTAGCCGGCGGTCGTCGAGGAGCGGCGGGGCGCCGGCCGCGGCGGTGACGCAGCCGCGGTGGCGGCCGTGGTGGAGATGTAGCCCACGGTGGCCGCCGTGACCGGTGGTGCGGTCCGTGGCGCCGGCCGGCGGGCGAGGCGCAGCGGGCGGCGGCGGCGGTTGAGGAGGGCGGTCGGGCGCCCGTGGTCGTGGAGGCGCGGCCGGAGGCGGTGGCCGCGGCGCCGCGCCGGGCGCCCGCGGCCACGGAGGCGGAAGCGGCGGCGCCGGCGGAGGCGGCACAAGGGCGGCGCCGCCGGCGGCTCCCGGCGGTGGTGGTGGAGGTCCCGGACGACGACTCCCCGCCGCCCGGGTGGGATCAGTGGGCGAGCTTCCCCACGCTCTCCCCAGAGTCCCAGGAGGGGGCCCTCGTGAGGCGGCGCGAGGGCCACATGGTGGCGGGGGGCCGAGGGCATGGCGCCGAGGCCTCGTCTTCCCGCGCCGGCCACTCCGCCCAGGTGGAGGGGATTGCTGGCGATCCGCCCGCGTTCGCTGACGCCCAGGGGGAGCAGGAGTTGTGGGGAGAGCTCCGCAGCCACGGCGCCACGCTCGACCGTGCGTTGAACGAGGCGCTGAGGGTCCACGGCGGCCCCGCGTGGCGTGTCTTCCAGGTGGGGTGCCGTTGCTTGCTTCCCCTTTTCCTTGTTTCTGCGCGCTTATCCTTGCGGCATGGTGCTTACGGGTTTTGACTTGTGGGTGACAGGAGCTCGAGCGCCGCGCCCGCGACAAGTACGGCACCTTCGATCGGGTTAATGCCGAGCTCCACCAGCTCCGGGAGCGATGCGGCGCCTTCGACGCGCTCGCCGACGCCCTCGGGGACTCGGATGGCCGGTTGTCGTACGGGCCATGGCCTTGCGCGATGAACTCCACGAGAGCACAAGGCAAGACCCGCGCGCGTCCCTCTAGCCTCGAGCGTGTCCGCACGGCCCTCATCGACCGTGACGAGGCGCCGCGGCGGCCGCGCTCGGACTCGGAGAAGATGCGCACGCCGGCGACCAACCGGGAGGCGGAGGTGGCCGCCGTCCGCGCCGAGAACCGGGGGGCTCCGCTCGTCCCTCGAGGGGGCGCAGGCGCGGCAGTGCCAGGCCGAGGAGCGGGCGCGCGCGCTCGAGCAAAGGGTCAAGGAGGCCGACGACTTGAAGGCCGTCCTCGACGCCAAGGTCGCGGCGCTCGCCGTTGCTGAGGACCAGCTCCTGCAAGAGCGCACCGCCCATCAAGGAGCTGAGGGGCGGCTCCAGCAGGAGCAAGCCGCCCTCGTCGACGCTCGGTCGGCCCTGGAGCGGGAGCACGCTGCTCGCGAGGCGACGCAGATGTCGCTGGAGGACCAGAATGCCAAGTTCTTCGAGGTCGAGGGCGAGCTGATGGTGCTCAGCATCACGAGCGCGGGCCAGGAGCTGGCCCTCCAGGAGCAGGGCGAGACCATCAGGGGCCTCGAGCAGACGGTCGAGGCCGAGCGCCGCGCCCTCGAGGTGGAGAGGAAGCAAGTCGAAGGTGAGCCGCTGTTTGACTCCTGTGTTGTTGGATTTTCCTTAGAGGGTTCGCACTCTTTTTCTGACTTCTTTCTCGTCTGGCGACCCCAGGCTTGCGCACCGCGCTGGGGCACGCGGTTGAGCAGGCCGAGGCGCTGCAGACCTCCTACAACTCCTCCGAGCAGGAGCTGCAGGAGTTGCGCGATGCGGCCCTCGAGACCTGCCGATCCGTGGAGGAGGGCGAGGCGCAGGCCAGAAGCTCGCTGGCCAGCCGCCTGCGTGCCCTTAGCGGCCACGTTACCAAGCGCATGCGCCGGGTGCTGCATCTTGGCGTCCAGAAGGCCCTCGGAGTGGTACGGTCCCACTACGAGGTTAACTTCGAGGCGCTGGCGGAAGGCTACGTCGTCCCCGAGGGTGTCGAGGATGAGGTGGCGATGGAGCGCGTGGACGCGCTCGCCGCCGACGCCGCCGGGTCGCTCGCTGAAGCCTTCGAGGAGTTCCTCTTCCCGGACGCTGCTGACGCCGCCGCTCCTCCTTCCTGAAGACAGCTGGGCGCTAGGCCCGTTTTTGTTTGTGTATCAGTATTCTGGTCGTGCGGCCTTTGTAAATAAACAAGTTGTTTTTGCCATGAACATTTGTTGATGTGAAATGAAGTCTTTTGTTTACTATGCTTTTTGTTTCTCCTTCTTCCTGAGTAGATTCTAGTTAGGGGAGTTCGATTTTCGTGGGTGGCTTGCTGGGTTGGAGGCGAGAGAGAAGGGCCGTATCCTCGCGGAGGCGTAGGCTATCTCTGGCTCGCGCGCTCCTTCCGCTAGGCTGCTCACGCCCTGTTCGAACCGTTGCTCGAGGCCGAAGTAGAAAACAAACTTAGCGCGCGTGAGTTATTTCGTTTTTGCGCGAAAATGGGACCATTTTGGGGGGGGGGGATGCCCCCCGTAGTAGCCCCTGAGGGTAACTTGGGTTTCGGGGGAAAGCCGAGTTGCCCTTTTCATTAGACTTATGGCGTTTACATGGTTATCACCAACTGGGGCGTTGGTCATGTGGTTTTTACAACAAAGTGCTTGGAAATCCTAGCTAGGGGTAGAAGCGACGTAGCTGTTGGATGTTCCAGGCGTTTGTGAGCTCTTCACCGTCCTCGTTGGCCAGCTTGTATGTGCCGGGCTTGAGTACCTTCACCACGACGTACGGTACCTCCCACGTTGGCGATAGCTTGTGGCGTCCCCGGTTGTCTTGGCGTAGCCTTAGGACCAGATCTCCTTCGCTGAAGTCTCTTCTGCGTATCTTGCGTGCTTGGTAGTGCCTGAGGGACTGCTGATACCTCGCGGAGTGCATCAAGGCTACGAGGCGTGCCTCATCCAGCTGGTCCAGCGAGTCCTCGCGGGCTCGCTGGTTGGCATCCTCGTCGTAGCCTCGAACCCTGGGCGACCCGTATTCTAAGTCCGTGGGGAGGACGGCCTCCGCGCCATGGACTAGGAAGAACGGGGTGAACCCGGTGGCTCTGCTCGGGGTGGTCCTTAGGCTCCACACGATTGCTGGCAACTCTTGGAGCCATTTTCGGCCAGATTTGTTTAGCTGGTCGAAAATTCTAGGCTTAAGGCCTTGTAAGATCATGCCGTTGGCACGCTCTACTTGGCAGTTGGTCTGTGGGTGTGCCACAGCTGCCCAATCCACACGGATGTGGAACTTGTCGCAGAACTCCAAGAATTTCCTGCCCGTGAACTGGGACCCGTTGTCGGTGATGATGGAGTTTGACACTCCAAAGCGGTGGACGATGTCGGTAAAAAACGGTCACCGCCTGTTCTGCCCTGAGATTCGTGATGGGGCGCACTTCCACCCACTTGGAGAACTTGTCGATCACGACCAACAAGTGGGTGAAGCCCCCGGGCGCCTTGCGCAGGGGCCCGACGATGTCCAGCCCCCACACGGCGAATGGCCATGTCATGGGGATGGTCTGCAGGGCATGGGCGGGAAGGTTGGACTTGCGGGCGTAGAACTGGCACCCTTCGCAGGTGCGTACGATCTCGCTGGCGTCCGCGACCGCGGTAGGCCAGTAAAAGCCCTAGCGGAAAGCGTTGCCAATGAGGGTACGAGGCGCGGCGTGATGGCCACAAATTCCAGCGTGGATGTCCCGTAGGAGCTCGCGCCCCTCGGGAATGGGCACGCACCGCTGTAAGATGTCGGAGGCGGCGCGCTTGTACAGCTCGCCATCAACGAGGGCAAAGGACTTGGCCATCCTGGCGATGCGCCTGGCCGTGGCCCGATCCGAGGGGAGCTCTCCTCGAGCCATCCAAGCGATGTATTTGTCGCGCCAGTCAGCCTTGACAGGAACCGGCTCGATGTCCATCACGTCGGCCTTGTAGGAGCCATACCCCTCGAGGAGGGAGAGCACGTACGCCTCGTTCGAGGGGTCCTCATCCATGGGTTCCGCACCCACTGGATTCGAGGGAGCCCCCGAGGGTTCTGCGTGGCTCGAGGGGTGAGGCTCGAGGACGACCGAGGGCTGGGCGATATCGCGGGCAAAAACGTTCGGGGGGACGGTGATCCGCCCGGACGCGATCTTGGCCAGCTCGTCCGCCTCCTCGTTGTACCGGCGGGGCACGTGGTTGAGCTCGATGCCGTAAAACTTGTCTTCGAGGGCTCGCACGGCTTTGCAGTAGGCCTCCATCTTGTCGTCATGGCAGCTTGCGTTCTTCATGACTTGATCGATTACGAGCTGCGAGTCCCCCCGTACGTAGAGACGCTTGACGCCTAACTCAATGGCGATTTTGAGGCCACAGAGGAGGGCCTCATATTCAGCCATATTGTTAGATGCGGGGAAGTGGAGGCGCACCGCGTACCGCATGTGCTCCCCGAGGGGTGACACAAAGAGTAGGCCCGCGCCCGCCCCTGTTTTCATCACCGAGCCATCGAAATACAGAGTCCAGCACTCTGCTTGGATCTGCGGCGGCGGCAGCTGCGTATCCGTCCACTCAGCGACGAAATCCGCCAGGATCTGGGACTTGATGGCCTTGAGCGGGGCGTAGGCGAGCGTCTCGCCCATCAGCTCCACGGACCACTTGGCGATCCTGCCCGCCGCGTCGGGATTACGGGTGATCTCCCCTAGCGGGAAGGAGGAGACCACCGTGACGGGGTGGGCCTCGAAGTAATGGCGGAGCTTGCGCCGCGCGAGGACTACCGCATACAGCAGCTTCTGGACCTGAGGGTAGCGCGTCTTGGCGTCAGACAAGACCTCGCTGATGTAGTAGACCGGCCGCTGGACCGGCAGGGCGTGCCCTTCCTCTGTGCGCTCCACCACAATCACGGCGCTGACCACCTGGGTGGTTGCGGCCACGTAAAGCTGCAGGGGTTCGCCATCCTGTGGTGGCGTGAGGATCGGGGCGTGCGTTAAGGACGCCCTCAGCTTGTCGAGCGCATCCTGGGCCTCAGCGGTCCAGGAGAAGCGCTCGTGCTTCTTGAGGAGGCGATAGAGGGGCAGGCCCTTCTCGCCGAGCCGCGAGATGAAGCGGCTCAAGGCGGCAAGACACCCCAGCACCTTTTGCACCCCTTTGAGGTCTCGGATCGGGCCCATTCGTTCGAGGGCCGTAACCTTCTCAGGGTTGGCCTCGATTCCCCGTTGGGAGACGATGTACCCCAGGAGCATGCCTCGCGGCACTCCAAAGACACATTTTTTGGGGTTTAATTTGACCCCATTGGCCCGTAGGCAGCCGAACGCGATGCCAAGGTCGCCAACCAGGTCGTCCGCCTTCCTGGTTTTCACGACGATGTCATCTACATACGCCTCGACCGTCCGCCCGATGTGATCTCCGAAAACGTGTTGCATGCAGCGTTGATACGTTGCACCTGCGTTTCGGAGGCCAAACGGCATCGTGACGTAGCAGAACATCCCGAACGGCGTGATGAACGAAGTCGCAAGCTGGTCGGACTCCTTCATCTTTATTTGATGATACCCGGAGTAGGCATCAAGGAAGCAAAGTAATTCACACCCAGCCGTTGAATCAACGATTTGATCAATACGTGGCAAAGGAAAAGGAACTTTAGGACGTCTTTATTAAGACTGGTATAGTCTATACATATCCGCCACTTCCCATTCTTTTTCTTTACAAGTACGGGGTTTGCTAGCCACGTTGGGTGGAACACCTCCTTGATGAACCCGGCCTCGAGAAGCTTCCGCAGCTCCGCTCCGATAGCCCGTCGCCGCTCCTCGTCGAGCGGGCCGGAGCCGTTGTTGCACGGCGCGGGCGTGAGGCAGGATGTCAAGGGAGTGCTCGGCGACCTCCCTCGGGATGCCTGGCATATCCGAGGGGCTCCACGCGAAGATGTCGGCGTTGGCGCGGAGGAAGTCGACGAGCACCACTTCCTATTTAGGATCGAGGGTGGAGCTGACCCTCAACGCCTTGCCCTCGGGGGCCGCGGGGTCGAGGGGTACTTCCCTGGTCTGCTCAGCAGGCTCGAAGGTGCCGGTGTGCTTGGAGGCGGAGTCGAGGTCCTCGTTGACCATCTTCTCCAAAGTGGTCACCAGCGCTTCATCCAGCGCCAGTGCTTCTGCGTGCTCTACGCACTCGACGTCACAGTCGAATGCGTGCTCGATGGACGAGCCTACGGTGATGACGCCGTTCGGTCCTAGCATCTTCATCTTCAAGTAGGTGTAGTTGGGGACCGCCATGAATTTGGCGTAGCAGGGCCGCCCAAGTATAGCGTGGTAGGCGCCCTTGAACCCCACCACCTCGAAGGTGAGCATTTCCTTGCGGAAATTCTTCGCGGTGCCAAACTGTTGACGGTTAATAATTGTATCAAAGTTCGTTCGTGACTTGCAAGCGTACAAGTCTCCCGTCGTAGTCAAGGGACCCTTCTTCCCTCGAGTGGTGAACCCAAGGTATCGAATCCGTGGAACAAATGTGTGACGCAAAACTTAATCTAATAAAGCCAAGTAACTTCAATCTTCGATAGAAGAAACCCTAATGCATCTAAGTGAAAGACACGAAACGAATCTAATCTACTAAAGACCGGAGAAAACAAAGTAAGATTGGGTAGATAAACCGACCTAGAGGGATCGGGGTAAGCCTTTTGTTGAAGTTCCAAGCAAGAGAAGAAGTAGCAAATCGAATCTTAATAGAAGCCTCTTTAAATCGTGGTTTCCCGTCCAAATCCGAAAACATCCGCCTTTCGGAACCCCCGTTCTGTCACAACGTATCCCTATTCATGCGGGGAGCTTAGGGCGAGTCAAAAGACAAGTCGAGATTCTTTCGGAAGATCCGGCGTGTACCTCTAGCCACCGCGGCTACAAGAACACCCTATGTAATCTATCTCGAGAATAGAATTGGAATAAGCAAAGCCGATCGAAAAACGAAATCTTCGAGGAAACACTTGATCGCTAGGAAAAGATTCAACTTGATAATTCAACTTTAACAATGATACATACACAAGATCACCACCGGGATCCTTCCTTGATCTTGCTTCTAGCTCCGGGAACTCCGACGAGGTTCCCACGTCGGCTAGGGGAACCCTAGTCAACTAGCTCGACCCTCTCCTCTCCGAGATGGTGTCCCTCTCTTCTCTGCTCCTCGGCGGCTGATGACGAATTCTTCTCTGCGTGGCTCTCGGTCAGGGGTCTATAAATAGCCCGATTGGCAGCTAGGGCAAAGGAGGGGGCAAATGGGCCCTGGATGGGCCTGGGCCGACCGGACTGGGCCGGCCGGCCTGGGCCCATCTAGGCCCAGCCCGAGGGCTCCTTTGCTCTACGTCGGTTCCCTTGCTTCCTGGATGTTTCCCCCTTCTGCATGTAGGTCCATGTCGTCAGTTTCTCTCCGAATTGGACTCAACTCCTTGTCTTGCAAGATTCAGCACTTTTCTGGTCAGGTCCTCGGAGTCTGTCGTCTTCTCGGATCAAGTCCCTGGCTTCTTGGAGTTAAGTTTGCTTCATTGCATGACTTGTATGGGGCTTCAAGGTTGTCATGAGGTGCTTGATGAACTTATCCCGAAAGTCTTGCATTCAACACTAAAACCCTGCATAAACATTAAACTCCAAAACCGACATGCACACGTGAACTTGTTATACCACGGGGGTTAGTACCAATGGATAAGGTATAAAACTCATGCCAACACCGAAGGTAAACTCATGGCTAGGTTGACGGATTTTCACCGTCAACATCTCCCCCATGCTTAAACCTTGCTCGTCCTCGAGTAAGCCTTCGATGGATATCATCATTGCCAAACAATGTTTAAACCTTGCACTTGATCACACATGAGAAAACCTAATGCTCTCAAAATTTTAATTCATTAAAGTTCCATAATGTACTAGCCTTCATCTCTACGGAGGGTAGATTCTTATTAAGCTTATCCCACAAGTATTAACATGCTCACAAAGTTTAAATAGATCTCAGAATTTTTGAAATAAAGAACGAGATAAAGAAAAGCTAAACCAAGTTCACAAATTTAAATCATCTTGTATATTGCTCATGAACTCTCATCTCACTTGTCTCTCAAGCCGATATATTCTACTCCTTTCCCTCTCATAACATAAATGTGTGGTAGGCTTTATATGGAGCTTTGGGAAAGTTTAGTCCTAACAAGATTTTATAAATGAGGTGTTGTCAAAACAAGACAAGCTTCTCATGGTCTTACCGAGACTTGTCAAAAAGGTCATTGGAAAATAATGTTAAATCAAGGAGGGGAAAGAGAAAAATACACACACTTTTAGATGAGTGGACATGTGCAAATGACAAAGAGTGATCCCGAGGCACAAAGAAAGTCCTCGTTATCGGATTGCACATGGTTGGAAAATGAGAATGGATCTTTTTAACTTGAAGCCTTGAATGCACTCTTAGAGAACCGGGGAGTTCACTTTTACGCATATATATTTTCTCTTCCTCATATTTCTCATTCTTTTCTTTCTCTCTTTCTTTCATTCATTATATATATATATTTTTTCTTTCTTCTTGTGGGACCTTCACCTTGAAAGTCACGATCGTCGCCGGATTTTTTTCTTTCATCATTATATATATTTTATTATATATATTATTTTTTTTAAAATACTCCCCTTTGAACTCTAAAACTGCACCGTACCTACCTCCTCCCCCATGCTTAGACGTTGCTCGTCCTCGAGCAAAGAGGCGAAAAATAAGGTAGGTACCGGGGTATTTTTCCTTGGAGAGATACTTGAAATCTTCTATGTCGGCACCGTCTTGCAATCTTCCTTGAATTGATGATCTATTCTCAATGATAGGTTGTGGTCAAGGAGGTAATCACAAAAGATGATATTTGGTTTAAGGGTGGATATCCGGCGAAGTTTGTGAGATCTCCGATGCGGGGATACACAATGCACGGATAAAAGGCTAGCAAAAAGATAGATACGCAAAAATGGAATGACCAGCTTCTTAGTCTCGGGCCAGAGAAATCATGGCCTGCTATAACTCACTCAAAAATAAATCTTGTACACTAAGGCTTATGCACTCAAATATATATTAGGCTTTGGATAGGTTGAGCAACACACAAGCGATATTTGTGACAAGGTTAGCGATATTTTTTAGCATAAAAGACATCTTTAATCTATTCATAACTTGAGAGCACATAAAACACTATGGGTCTTTATTTTAATCATAACCTCCGCTAAAGATTAAGCTAGCATTTAAATAAATTCAGATTTGTATTTTTAAGAGAGCACTAGCTTAAACATGCATAAATCAATTACAAAGATAAACAAAGCTGCAATTATAATCATATATCATCATGGCACAAATTTTTATAACTTTTCCAATGATATAATCAAGGTGGTGTCTTTATTAATGATGACATCAAGTTGAAATACAAACTGAAAATAAACAAACACACTTGCTGAAATTTAAATAAAAACAGAAAATACTACGCAAACACACATAAGCAAAAGCTGAAAATTACAGAGAAAAAGAAAAGAAAAGAAAATTAAAGTTCCTAAATCTTCTAGTCCTCCGCCAGTTGGTTGCTGTTGATGATCTTGATAATAATACCCTTGCTCATAATATGATTGGACATTTCCTCCGACGAATTGATTTGGCTCCACAAGGTGAAGGCGTCCGAGCTCAAAGGCAATATTTGCGTTTCCTTCACCAAGTTGAGCTGCGTTAGCTTGGATGGCTGCGATGTTTTGGGCGTTTCTTGCAGCATACCCTCCAATTATGGCCATGCTTTGTTGTGGTTGGGGATGATGAGCGTAGGACTCCGCGAAGTTAGCGTTGGGCACAACATAATTTGGTGGGGGTACCGGTGCACCACCCCGCCATGCTTGCTCTTGTGGCCCTCCGTAATAACTTGGCGGAGGAGGGATCCCGCCGAATGGTTGCACATTGGGTTGTGCTTCACTCGCTTGTGCGGAGGATGTTCCCTCCTCTACGATTCTTCCTCTTTTGTTTTTCCTTGCAGGGACAAGTAGTCCCTCTTCCAACCAATCTTCTCTCCCTTCGTTGAAAAGCCTAAGCCTCTCATTGGGAAGGGGTAGGTTCACTATGGCCAACCGATAACCTCCTCTCTCATCTCCACTAATGTATTTGCCTTGCCGCAAATACTCAATGCCGAGAGAGGTACCACGCAAAAGGTGGTCGGGGGTTTCTTGCGATCCCCGGCCGCAAGGAGAAGGCCAACATGGAGAGGTAGCACCCCGAACCAATATTACCCGCCCCCGATGTTGCTTCACAACACCAACGGTTGATCATAAGGTAAGAGGGGTCTATTGGCTGCCTGGCAATTGAAGCCGAGTATAGCCAATTCAACTCCGTGTCGGTCACCTTTGTCTCCTTCATCCTCCCCAATACCCTCTTGCACATCCAAGAGTGAAATATCCGGATAATGGGGTTGCGGATGCAATTGCGTTGTTGATGGGCTTCCCCGGAGATCATATTCCAAAATCCCGCTAACATGCCGGGTGGCACGTCAACTTTCTCCGGAGCTCCCTTGTGGAATCCAAGCAGCTCCCTAACGTGCTCGTAGGGAACCACTTGTTGGACTCCCTCCAAACGGAATGACAAGCTTTGCACCCCATCATCATCAAGGATGGGTGCAATAGTCATCAAAATTTCCAAGGCGAACCCCAAGTGGGTGTCCACCGATACTCCGTTGGAGAACTGCACCCATCCAAGGTGCCCCAACATATAGTATATGTCGGTGCCAAAACCCAAGGTGTAGAGTGCTTGGTCGTCGAACTCGACGTTGGGCACAAGCCTCTTCTCAAGATTAGAGAGCCTCTCCTCCTCCTCTGCCGACAAGATGATGAAGCCGGAAGAGTATGTCGGGGTGTAAGGAGGTGGCGCGGTTGAACGGGTCGATCGTCGTGGTGGCGCGGGCTGCTCCTCCGTGTGCCCACGAGGTTCGGTAAACCTCATGGAAGTGCTTCTTGCAGCCCTCATACCACCAAGGAGGAGAGCATCGTTCCTCCTCGGTGGTGCCGTATCCGTCTCCATGCTCTGGGGAGACTCGGAAACCGAGTGCCTCCTCGAAGATGTGGTTGAGGACAGCTTGGACGACGACGAACTCTTCTTCTTGGAGAAGAGACTTGTGGTTTTCTTCCACATGGTTGCTGCACTCTTTTCTTCAACTAAAACTCCGGGTTGCAACTGGCAACTAGGCACTTAAACTCTTTGCTTCGGATGTGGACTTTGAGTGGATTAAGGATGTGGATTTTTTTCTTGATCTATCAAGCTTGGGAAGGTTGGCTATGTCTACGGTGGTTTTGAGCACACAAACTTGAACACACAAGCAAAGGAAGGAGAGGGAAGTTTGCGTGCAGAAAACGGGAGCCGGGGGGCTCCTTAAGTAGGTGAGGCCGGCCGGCCTGGGCCGGCCGGCCCGGGGTCCTCGGTGCACCTCCCCGCCTCGTCTTTCTTCCATCACGATCATTTCGCCTCTGCAACTTTCCTGCCCGCGTGCTCCACGAGTTGCACCGCCCAAACGCTCTCGTCCACTCCTTTTGCATTATTGGTCCTTCAACTTGATGCTCCATGCTTTGGGTCATGTCCATGCTCCCTAGCTCCACTTGCTTCACATGCCACCATGAAATTCCTGCAAAGTTGATGCTTGCTAGCCACCATGCTTGTCCTTTGCATGTGGAATTGGTGAAAGTTGATAAAAGGGAATCCAATGGTGCATGCATGATTAATTCAAACTAGATTGCCTCCATTTAGGTGTGTTTAAGGTTAAGCACTCCCCTAATTCGAAATTTAAAATATTTTTCAGAGCCATGCAAGAGCTCAAACAAAATTTTAGAGAAGTTTTTAAACCATTAAAAATAAATGTAAGTCGAAAATATTTTTCGACTACGTTGATTTCGGTCTCACCGGTATAGTTTGCCTTCATCGGTTGAGAGCAAACATTTCCCGGCTTGATCATGGGGGCATAGGTTTAGGTTCTAATTTTGGCTAAATAAGTAAGATTTTGAATAAAACAAAATTAGAATAGGCTTAGAAAAATTCTAATCCTAGAGAAACCAAGGATAAAGATTTTTAAAACCAACCAAAAGTTTTGATTTCTAGGTTCACGCGAGTTCTACCACGTGCTGAATTTTATTAACACATAGATATAAATCGTGGCTCTACTCATGTGGTTTTAGCATGAAAAATAAGTCAACCTCAGCACCATAATGAGGGTGAAAGGTTTAGTTAGGTTCTGAAATTATTTGGTTGAGGTTTCTCGAAAAGAAAAGAACAAACAAGCACATAGGAGGGTTCATGCAAAGGGTTTATGATAAAGCAAACATTCAATCAAGAATTATGTCTCTAATATTGTTCAACCACTTCTAAGTCTAATGTCTTTGCGTAATAAAACTCAAAAACTAAATTATTAAAAATACTCAAAAAACCCGGAATCGGGTTGTCCTCCCGTAGCTTATTCTTGACTTGACGAAACGGGTTGCCTCCCGCCTAGCGCTTCGTTTATAGTCTATAGCTAGACTTCTTCACTTGATTACTCCGGATCAACGCTCTTTGCGGGCGTTGCAATCTTGGGTACCCACTTCCGCACCATCTTGGGCGCGGGCTTGTCTTCCGGCTTAGTCGGCTTAGTCATTTTTTTTGGTCTTCACAGGCGGCTTCTCTTCCTTTGTCTTGACGGATGCAACACCTTCTTTGATTTTCTTTACGTTCATTTTTTTCGGCTCCATCTTCTTTTTCAGCCCCTCCGTTTGTTTTGGTTCTCCCTTCACTCCAATCATGTTGCATGCCTCGATTCTTGGACGGAACTTGAAGGAACTCCTTTCTCCGTTGATATCGAACATGATCTCCCCCTTGCCAACATCAATAGTAGCTCCCACGCTCTTGAGGAACGGCCTCCCTAGGATGAGCGGCGGCTTCTCCCTCTCTCCCATCTCGAGCACAACGAAGTCGACGGGGATGAAGTGGTGTCCGACCTTCACGGGTACATCTTCAGCAATGCCCAAGGGATAGCGAATGGAGTTGTCTCCCAACTCCAAACATATTCCCGTAGGCTCCATTGGTAGGCGTAGCTTCTCGAACACATCCCTCGGCATGACGCTCACACTAGCTCCAAGGTCGCATAACGCCTTCTCGAAGTTGAAAGAACCAACTGAACATGGAATTGTGGGGCACCCGGGGTCTTTTTGCTTCTCTAGCCCATTAGCAATAGCGGCACTACACTCCTCGGACATCTTGACATGATCTACCCCGAGTGTTGCTATCTCATATTTATTTGCAAGTATGTCTTTAAAGTAACGAGAATATGTAGGTACTTGTAGGGCATCTCGGAAGTAGCGTGGCTTGAGTTGCGGTATCCTCGTGTCTTCCTCCGGCATCTCGAATTCGGGTTCCTCGGTGACGATCCCCGTAACCTTCTCTTTAGCAACTCCTTCCACCTCGGTGGATGGTTTAAGCTTCCTTGCTCCCGCGGAACGTTCCGGATCTTCGGTCTCCTTCCTCGAACGTGTTTGAATGGCCTTCGCCGATTCGGGACATTTGGGTTGTCCCGGAAGCTTCCCTTCATCATTAGTGAGGCGCCCCGCAAGTTGTCCAACTTGCGTCTCGAGCATCTTCATCATGTTGAGCACTTTATGATTGGAACTTCCGACCTCCGTCACTTTGCTATCGATGTTCTCCAACACCTTGTCTATGGTCTTGAACTTGGTGACGGTGTCCTTGTTGATCTTAGCTTGCTCATCCATGAACTCCTTCAATTGTATACGAAGCGGAACCGCGTTAGGAATAGATGAGCTTGCATTAAATTGAGGCCTACCTTGCCCATAGCGGAAGTTTGGCAATTCTCCCTTCCTCATGTAGTCGAGCACTTTGGCTTCCTCCGGACAATCTTTGCGGACATGGCCATACTCTCCACATTCTTCACATGTGGACCTTGCTTCGGCGGCCTTCAAGTCTTGAGCCTCTTTCTTTTCCATCTCCATCTTCTCCAACCTCCTCATGAGCGAGTCGATCTTGCCTTCAAGTATGTTCTCCTTCTCCACTTGCAAGACTCCTTTGACGTTCCCCGTGGGTTGAACCGGATGTAGGCGCCGGACGACGCCCACGTGTCATTATCCGCGACCTTCTTGAATAGCGTGAAAGCTTCCGTCGGTGTAAGCTCGATGATAGATCCTCCCACCGATGCATCGATGATCGTCCTTGACGCCATGGTGAGTCCTTGATAGAACTTTTGCACGAGGTCTTCTTTCGGGAACTTGTGATGTGGAACCGCCCGAGTGTACTCGTTGAAGCGCTCGAATGCCTCCGAGATAGTTTCTGTAGGATATTGAACAAAGGTGGCAATCTTATTACGCAAGCTTTGAGTTTTACCCGGCGAGTAGTATTCCTTCATGAAAGCCTTCATCAACGTGTTCCAATTTTGCACTGTCTCCGCCGGTTGAGAGTGGAACCATTGCAAAGCCTTCCCGAGTAGTGAAAACGGAAAAAGCCTTGCCCTCATTTGGTCTTGAGTCACCCCATCCATGTTGAAAGTCTGACATAGTTGAATGAATGCTTGGAGGTGAAGGTTCGGATCCTCTTTACCGGTGAAGGGTGAATGTTGCACCATGCGGATTGTTGAGGTCTTGATCTCGAACGGTCTTCCGATCTCCTCAAGGTTCAAGATTGGTAGGTCGATGATGTACGGGGTGCATAGCTCCCCAATTTTGCGTTCTTGCGGTGGTTGGTCACCCATCGGTGGAAGTCGATTCCCCGAGGACTTTGAGGTGGTGAATTCTTCGGAGATTCCTGCGATCCTTTGTCTTCCGACTCCGAATCTACAAAATCCGGCTTTTTAGCTTGATGTGCTTCGCGTCTCCTTAGCCTGTAAAGTTTTTCTGGATCATCCACAAAATTATTGGGTTTGTTGGAGAGGTAGCCGTCCATCTCCTGTTAGGGTTAGCAATAAACAAAGTATGCAAAAAAACTAGAAAGTAAAAACAAATCTATAAAAACTAGTGTTAGACAAAATAGATTAGATGTATTTTGAGGATGATCAAAATTTAGTAGATGCAAAAATAAAAACAAAAAGAAAACTGAAAATTACAAAAAGGCAATAAAAAATCAAATCTTGATCACTTGTTCCCCGGCAACGGCGCCAGAAAAAGGGGCTTGTTGACGGTTAATAATTGTATCAAAGTTCGTTCGTGACTTGCAAGCGTACAAGTCTCCCGTCGTAGTCAAGGGATCCTTCCTTGATCTTGCTTCTAGCTCCGGGAACTCCGACGTGGTCTTCCGTGCAAGGTTCCCACGTCGGCTAGGGGAACCCTAGTCAACTAGCTCGACCCTCTCCTCTCCGAGATGGTGTCCCTCTCTTCTCTGCTCCTCGGCGGCCGATGACGAATTCTTCTCTGCGTGGCTCTCGGTCAGGGGGCTATAAATAGCCCGATTGGCGGCTAGGGCAAAGGAGGGGGCAAATGGGCCCTGGATGGGCCGGGGCCGACCGACCGGGGCCGGGCCGGCCTGGGCCCATCTAGGCCCAGCCCGAGGGCTCCTTTGCTCTACGTCGGTTCCCTTGCTTCCGGATGTTTCCCCCTTCGCATGTAGGTCCATGTCGTCGGTTTCTCTCCGAATTGGACTCAACTCCTTGTCTTGCAAGATTCAACACATTTCTGGTCAGGTCCTCGGAGTCTGTCGTCTTCTCGGATCAAGTCCCTGGCTTCTTGGAGTTAAGTTTGCTTCATTGCATGACTTGTACGGGGCTTCAAGGTCTTGTCATGAAGTGCTTGATGAACTTATCCCGAAAGTCTTGCATTCAACACTAAAACCCTGCATAAACATTAAACTCCAAAACCGACATGCACACGTGAACTTGTTATACCACGGGGGTTAGTACCAATGGATAAGGTATAAAACTCATGCCAACACCGAAGGTAAACTCATGGCTAGGTTGACGGATTTTCACCGTCAACACAAACCAAACCGGCAGCTCGATCTGCCCGAGGGGCTGGACCTGCTTGCCGGGCGCGATGCCATGGAATGGCTTCGTGCTGGGCCGCAGCTGGTCCAACCCGATCCCCATCAAGCGCAGCGTATGCGCGTAGAGGATGTTGAGGCTGCTGCCTCCATCCATCAAGACTTTTGAGAACCGCGCGTTCACAATGATGGGGTCGACCACCAGTGGGTACTGGCCCGGATTGGGGATGCGGTTCTGGTGGTCTTCCCGGCTGAAGGTGATGGCGTCCTCCAACTAATTGAGGAAGGAGGGAGGCGCCTTCTCCGCGGCGAGGACCTCGTGCCGCTCCCGCTTGCGCTGGCGGGTCGACATGTCGACGGTGGGTCCCCCGAAGATGAGGAACACGTTCTCCACGACGGGGAAGCCGCCGGCGTTGCCGTCTCCTCCGTCTTTCTTGGCCTCCGCCTCCTCCGCGGCGGCGCGGCCATAGAACTTCTTGAGCATGTCGCACTGCTCGAGGGTGTGGTTTACTGGGGTCCTGTGGTAAGCACATGGCTTTTTCAGCATGTCATCAAACACCCCCGGGCCTCGAGGGGCCGGTCGAGGGCCCCGTCGAGCCGGGTCGACAGCAAGAGCCTCGGCCTCATCGCCGTCGCGCCCCTGCTCGCGCGCCTCGCGGCGCGGCTTCTTTCCTTTCTTGCCCCGCTTGTCCTTGCGGTGGGGCTCCCTGGACTTGCTGCCCTCCGCGGGCGCATCGTCCAAGCGCTTGCCCTTCTTGCCGTCAAAGATCGCCCCCACGGCCTCCTCTCCTGAGGCGAAGCTGGTGGCGATGTCGAACAGCTCGTTGGAGTCCGCGGGCGGGCTGCGTCCCAGCTCACGCACGAGGTCCCGGCACGTGGTGCCCTCGAGGAAGGCGTGCACAATCTCGGATTGCGCCACGCTGGGGAGTTCTGTGCAGCGCTTGGAGAAGCACCGTATGAAGTCCCGCAGCGATTCGCCGGGCTTCTGAGTGCAGGAGCGCAGATCCCAGGAATTTCCAGGGCGTACATACGTGCCCTGAAAATTGCCCACGAACGTGCGGACCAGATTGTCCCAGTTGTGGATCTGGCTGGCGGGCAGATGCTCGAGCCACGTTCGAGCCGAATCGCCGAGGTGTAGGGGCAGGTTGCGTATGATGACCTCGTCGCTGGTGGCCCCGCCCAGCTGGCACGCCAAGCGGTAGTCGTTGAGCCACACGCGGGGATCCGTCTCCCCGTTGTACTTGACGATGGTCGAGGGTTGGAGGAAGCGCTGGGGGAAGGCCGCCGCGCAGATCTCCCGGCTGAACACACGGGTTCCTGGGGGCTCCGGCGTCGGGGAGCGGTCTTCATCGCTGTCGTAGCGTCCACCCCGTCGAGGGTGGTAGCCTACCGCCGCCCACGCATCCGCCCTGCTCGTGCGGCGGGCGTTGATGACGTTGCGGGCATCACCATCCAGCGCCCTGCGTGTGTCGAGGAGCCGCTCCTTAGCCGCCACGCATCCTGAGTTGGCAGGGCGCCTCGCAGCTTCGCCTGCGTGGACCGAGGGTTCGCCCCCCTGAGCAGCCCCGTCTCCTCGCGCATCCCCCTGCTGGCGGATGCGTGAGGCTGAGCTTTCGGCCTGCTGGACGGCTGCTTGCTCGATGAGAACCTGCACCTCGCGTTACAGGTTCTGCGCCTCAGGGGTCGAGGGCGCCGGCATAGCCCGCAGCAGCGTCGCGGCGGCAACGAGCTTCTTACTCGCTCGTGGAGGCGCGTCAGGGTTGTCGGCGTTGATGCGGTCGCGGGCCTGTCTGCCCAGCTCCCGCGCGCGTTCGCCGCGCGCGGAGGCTTCCCCAGCCATCGAGGCGCGGAGCAGCCGCACCGTTCGGTACTCTTCCACCAGCTTAGCCTCGAGTTCGCGGGCTTGGGCTAGCTGTGCGTCGGCGTCGGCCCCAGCAGGGGTGCTTGGCCCCGCCGCCCGGCGCGGAGCGATCCCTCGGGGCGGCGTGACCTCCCCGTCTCCGGCGCCCACGGCGCGGTGGCGTTCGGCCCGGGTCGTTGGCGACGACGACACGGCACTCCCGCGCGGGGTCGTAGCTCCCGTGCCGGGAGTCGTCGGAGCAGCCGAACCAGTAGTCCGTAGCGTCAAGGAAACGCCTGAACATGACTGGGTCCGGCACGCCGGAGAAGTCCCACTCCGCGTATCCGTGGAGGTTGGCGGGCGGCAACGCGTCGAGGGAACCCAGGGACGACTCGTCACCCGCTGAGGCGCCGGGATCCCTGGCGACGAAGACGTGACGGCCAGGCGGAACCCTGCGCAGCGTGGTGTTGACGTTGGCGTTGTAGGCCGTCATGGCGCCGCGCAGCCCTATGGGAAAGCGCGGTCCGGAGACCGTGCGCTGTCCCGCTGGGGTGGCGGTTGCCGTGGCGGCAGGGCGCGCCGCGTTGAGAGACGCGCGCGCTCGGCTTGCCGTCGCTCGGACCGTGCCTAGCGCGAACGGCCGACCGAACGGCGGCGGCGTCGTGGCGTCGACGGGCCTGCGGCATCCGCGCCGGCGGGTGTCTGCGCCGTGGTGGTGCGCGCAGCGGGGACCGGAGCGGACCCGGCCTGGCGCCGCGCGCGGAGCTCCTCACGGTTGGTGAGGCGCATGAGGTAGCCGTTCCCCGTGGCCTGAAAGTTCAGGCCCCCGAACCGGATTTCGAACCCGGCGGGGAGGGGGTCCGAGCTGCCCATGCAGTAACGCGTACCGCAGTACTCAGTGCGGATCACCATGGAAGGAGTTGATGATTGACCTTAGGCGCTCAATTTCCCCACGGTGGGCGCCAACTGTCGGTGCGGAATGTGGTCCCGACACTAACCAGTAATAAGCGCCAAGGTCTATCCCTCAATGGTTGATGCTAAGCAATAGGAGACACAGAGTTTATCCTGGTTCCGGCCGAGGGGCCGTACGTCCAGCAGTGGTGTGCTCAAGGCACTATATTGCTCAGCACCGGGGGTGCCTGTAGTGGGGCTGCTACAAGCAAGGCGGGAGAGGAAGCGTGGCTTCCAAGTCCCTGGTGTAGTGGCTGAAGATATTGTGGAAGAATTGGAGAGCAAGTGCATGGCGTGACTTGTCTCGTTTTGGGTTCTGTCATTCGTGTCGTGTGTTGTGTTTGTGTCCCTCGTCCCCTGCGGCAAGGGGGTTCGTCCTCCTTTTATAGACCAAGGAAGGAGCGAATCACATGCACGCCGTGCTATTTAGCTACGCGAGGGAGCGTGATGTGCTACGCTGTAGAGTAGGCAGCCGCCCAGGCGATCCTTGCGGCGATCCGGCCATCATGGCATATCTTGTACCCGAACAGTGGCAGCTGTGATGTCTCCTGTTAGGCTCGAGGGAGCTGCTGATGCCGGTCCGTACGAGGCACAGTGGCAGGTAAGGCGGCGTCCTGTTCCCGCACGTTTCACAGTGCTGGAGTTGTTGCAACAGCGCCTGGCGTGCGCCCGTACTCGCGGGGGCGGCAGCCATACTGTCAACAGTGGCAGGGATGGCGTCCCACCGGCCTAGCACCTCCACCTAACCCTGTAAGGTCACAAGAAAGCAAATCAAGGGTGCAGCCGGCCCCCCTTCGAGGGCTCGGCGCGTTAGCCGTACCGGAGCAGGTGGCACGGCGTCACGGGACTGGCACCGGCCGCGCGCGCCCCCCCCCCCCCCCACGGTGATGGGGATGGGCTCCCTCCGGGGAGTTGGTGCGGCGGTGCGGGCGCGAGCCCCGGCGCATGATGGCGCCACCCCCGCCAATGTCGGGGCATTAAATGCCCGCGTACGGGGAGCGGGGCGCGCGCGTGCGGAGTGCCCTCGAGCGAGGCGGACCCCGTTCGAGGGCGGGGCGGACCCTCGAGCGAGGCGAACCTCGCTCGAGGGAGGCGTACCCCCTCGAACGGGGCGGAGCCCGCCCGAGGGAGGCGCGCATCCTCGAGCGAGGCGAAACCTATTCGAGGGGGTCTCCGAGTGGGCCGCCTGGTGGGCCGCTGGGGCCTTCGTGGCGTGGGCCATGTCCTGCATGGTTAAGTAAGGCGTATTTGGTTTTGGCTTTGTTGCGGGTTTTAAGTGGGGATTTCCCAGCTGTTTAAGGGGACCCCTAGGGCTGTCCCCGACAAGTACCGAAGATTTCCTCCGGTAGCAGATCAAGGCTAAAATCAAAGAAAGATGAATCACGAAATTGCAATCAAAATCAAGAGAAAGGAATGAGAGGAAAAGATTACTCTCGAATGGTTCGCTTCTTTGGTGGGAAGCTATTTTCCTAGAGTGGTTGTTTCCCCTTGTCCGCCATGGCCTTGGCGGTTTTTTCTGGAAGAGGAGGACGAGAGGTCGTGAAATGATGGAAGTGTATGCGAATGGATTTGCAGAGCACCAGAGGGGCTATTTTATTAGCAGTGAGAGTGCATCGGGAGTGATGACTGGCTGGCATGCATTGATGGGAATACCAAACGACGGGGGTTTTTCCTTGGATGTGAAGGGTTTTTTCATTGAACAATGTTCATGGCTCCCGAATGAAGATTTTCTGCGGATTCTACGCCAAGGAGCAAGAATTTGTGTGTATTCGGCTAGAGTAAAAGTTCCCGAATGCGTTCAAGACAGTGAATATTCGTATGCGCAAGTTAAAGAAGTTATCACAAAACAAGTACAGAAGATAAAATTTCATCTTTATTGCCGAAATTCCATAACCCCTAGTACAAACTAATCAAACAGCCTGTTCAGAACAGACTAGGGGTGGATAGAATCAGCAATGGCGACGCCGTGGCCGTCGAGGCGCTCTAGAGTGGCCTCAATGTCGTCGAGTCCTCTGGCGTGCCACCGTGGAAGCTGCGCGACCGCATAGAGTAGTCGACACCGGTGTGCATCGCCATGGCGGCCAGGCCCAAGGTGGTGCCCAGGCGTACGCCATGAAGGGCCACCTCGTCGACGCGGTCTTCCACTGCACCAAGGCGAGCTTCCGGTGTATCTCCGGGAGCATTCACCTTGTTTGCTAGCTTCTCAACCAGCGCCTTCAACCGATTGAGCTCGGCATCGCGATCTACGAGAATCACAGGACAATGGCGGCCAGTTCAAGATTAAATTAAAATCGGGCGGATTGCAGGACTCACCGTCGATGACCTCAAGCAGCTGCTTGCGTTGGTGCTCCCACTCGAGCTCGGTGATCCCGGCCTGTTTGGAGATGATTTCCAATTCGTGTCGGGTTGCATCGCGTTCCTCCTTGAATCTGCGGGCGGCGCGATCGGTATAGCGCGAGCTGGAGGAGTGGGAACGGCTAGACAGTCCCGAGGAATCGCCCGCCATGGCCAGAGTTGTGGCTGGTGCAGGCGCAGGATTCCACTGGATGAGCCTGGAAACACAAAGAAAATCGTCAGGGACGAAAAGGGATCTAAAGGAGCTGTGAAGAAGCCAACGATCACCACCTCCGGCGAGCGCCGGCGCGGCTCCCTTTGGCCTCGTCGTTGGCCCGACGCCTGTTGCTGCTGTTTGCCATGGAGCTCTTGGGAGTACTAGTACTGGAGAGAAAAGCTTGGGTTGGCAAAGTCTTGGAAGATAAAGGACTTGGTGGAAGGCTAGGGGCACCCGAGGTTCTTATTTATGGAACTGGTGAAGAGATTGTGGCCGGAGATCGTGACGCATATCCCAAGAAGTTTGGGAAGTGGAGAGATTCTCTCAACTGAACCGTCGTCGGGTCGGTTTGACTAGTTGAAATCCGACTGTGTTGCGGCCGGGTTGTTTTTCGGGACTGACACTGTTTGGTCAGAGTTGCCGAAAGAATCGTCCAGAAATTGCTTGTCAAAATAAATATGGGAAAATGAAGACTGGTGAAGAGCAAAATTACAGAGCTGATGAGGCATTCGGCTACAAATTGTTTGTTACAATTATACACCCAAGTATTTTGAGATTACATTGGAGGCATCTGATATCATCTTATTGATATTCTCCAGCAATCTTTGATCAGTTTCTTGGGTTTTAGACAAAGTCGAGAGCTTTTTCTTGAGCTGCTTTCCTACAATCATGGCTACTGTAGCTTCTTTTCATATTTTCTCCATTGATTCAGGAAGTTCAGCCATCTTCTTTTCATCAGCCTCGATTTCAGCTGCCAGGGTTCTCAGCTCAACCTCTAATTTAGCTTTTCTGGCTTTCTTCAGCTCAAGTGCAGGCTGCAGATTAGTTAGCAATTCCTTATGATTCTACATTTAGATATGCAAATCTTTCACAGATTGCTTGTTTGCAGCTTGCTTTTGTTCTAGAGCTGGTTGGGAGGATAGGTTCTTCAAAGCCTATTTTACTGCTACAAAGTGATCATCCAACTTGGAAACAGGTTCTAGGGAAGCTTTAATGTCAACCGGGAGATCTTGATCGATGAGTTCAAGTGCTTCTCTTAGAAGATCAGCATCCTTGACTTGGTCTTGAACATCCCTTTGCAGCATGGAAAGGATTTCCTTCAACTTTGCCTGATTTTCCTCTGATAAAGCCTGGCTAGAAGATGCTTCATCCCCTTTTTCAGCAATCAAGTCGTCCACAACAAAGGAGTAAATTGGTGATGATACAGTTTCCTTTTGAAAAAGGTTTTCTTGCCGAATTAGTGGTGATTTATTGAATGAAAATAGAAGGATGGGTGTTCATACTTACATCGTTTTTGGCTTCCCGAGTTGGGGAAGGAAGTTTTTCAGGCTCGAGGAAGGGCTCTTGGATGTCTAGTTGAGGAGAAGCTTGAGGAGTCCTTGGTAAAGCTGAAGCTTCTGGCTAAGGAGAAGCTAGATGAATCCTTGGTGAGGTTGAAGTTTCTGCTTGAGGAGAAGATGGTTGGATCCTTGGTGAGGTTGGATTTGAATCATGCTGAGGAGAAGAACTCCCCACAGTTTGGCTCACCAAAGTTTCCTCTGCAACTGGTAAGTAGAGGATAAGTGCCAATGAAGAGAAAAATGATTAGAAAAATAAGAGGTAAAAATTTTACCAGTAGATGAAGCATTGGTAGAATCTGTAATGACCAATGATTTCTGAGCTCTGGTCTGAAATCGCACAAGATAAAGATGATCAGGATGAAGAGTGGCTTTATATTCAGGAAGGAAAGGGTTCTAACCTGAATGATAAGTTTTTTGGTTGTTCTTTTCTTCTTGGCAGCTGAAGGAGCAGTCAGAGATGGAGCTTTCCTTTTGTCAGAGGCTGAACTGATGAGAGTTAGATCCAGTGTGGCATATCTAGACATCAGTTGAGCCAGAGTAGGGGATTGCTATCCCAAGGTAGAGATTGGGCCTTCGATATTATAGGAGATTGTCCTGGCAAGTGGGGCAGGTACTATATCCTGCAGAAAATGACAAAATCCTAATCAGTAAAGAGGGGCGTGATTGAAAAGAGGGAAATAAGTATATTACCTCTGAAGTTGGATGAAAGTCAGGCATTAGTTCAAGACAGAGAGGATGTACTAGCACATTAAAGATATGATCATGAAGTTCTTGCCACCAAGGAGTGAAAGAGGGATGAGTGACTGTTATTGACACAAAAGGCCTGGGTGCATAAACAGTTGTGCTGCACTTGTACTCAGAGACCCTTTTTGCTTGCATGGATTCCTTGATATCCTCTCTGGGCTTGAGGAATTCATGAAGGAATAGCCTTGGGGGCACTTGGCCGCATCTTAATTGTCTGGCCATCATGTTTGGTTGGTAATACTCAAAGGTACTCTGAACTTGCCTTCCTCCACAAAATTTTGCTGGCAAGATACATGGATGAATGAAGGCATTGAAAATTGCTATAGAATGTACATCGTTGCATCCAGCTTCAAAACTAAACTCACAAGGAAGAGTTAAGTTGTCATTGTCTAGATATGGAAGCCAAAGAGGGTTGGCAAAACCTCTGAAGAAGAGCTCAAAAAGTTGGCCAATGCTTTGGTTGATGGACACAGTGGAGGCAGCTTCTCCATAAGTTTGGCAACCTTTGGTGCTCTGGTATTCCCCTTCCTTGTAATTGGTTGAAGGGAAGTGCCGATTGTTGAGGTCAACAACAACAATCTGGTGCATATATAACTGCAGCCACATCTGAACAAACCACCAAGGGCCATTAACACAGGAAATCTTTTGGCTAGTGTGCATCAGATAAGTGGTCTGATGAAGCATATGGTAGACACTTCCTAGGAGGTACTTCCTGAGGGGAATAGAGGTACCAGCAGCCAGATCCTCAGCCATTACAATGTGGTTCAGGGTTGGCTCATTGGCTTTGCCACAAAAGATGAATATGCATAGCCACATGTTCAGAAAAGCTCTGTATTCAACATCAGACAAAGGGCCATCAGACATATAGTTTTGGATATATCTCTTATATCCAACCCCTGTTCTCACTCTTGTTTGCCTGGAGGAGCCCCTGTACTTGTGTGGATATACAGTTCCTGTGATTCCAAGGCCGGTTATCATATATACATCGGCCAAAGTGGGGGACATTGGCCCGTGGCCAAAAAGAAAGGCATTAGCGCCATTCGACCAAAAATGGCAGGCTGCAATCAGAAGGTTTTCATTTTTGGGTGTTTCAGACAGAGATAATTCTAAACAATGAGCAATGCGAAGGTTGTCCCAATTGCTTGTCTTAGCGCTGTCATCATCAAGCATCCTCTTGTACTAGTTTCTCCAGCCTGCAATTGGGGGCAGGGGCCAGTTCTTGAAAGCATCCTGCCATTCATGGGGTTTCGACAGTGATGCCTTAAACGGGATCCTCTGGGATTCGACTGCGATGAACTCGGAAGGATCGGAGATTCCTACGAGCCTGAGAAAATAAGACGTTGATTGATCCTCGACAGGAATCAAGATTTCGGCGGCTAGAGCCTATCAAGAACAAGAGAGGGCAAAAGAAAAATTTGAGATAAGATTCGAGGAAGGTAATACTGAATGAGCTTGAGGAGGATGAGATTTACCTGAAGAGCTTGGTCTTGGTTCGCCATTTGAAGATTGGAGCTTGAAAGGTTGATGACCTAGGGTTTGGATCTGAGCGAAAACTCCAACGGTTTGAAGGAGGAAAGAACAGGGTGTTGAACGGATTCGACCTGAAAACGTTGAGCATTTATGGTCAATTCCGGAATAAAATCGTCTTTTATCCCGTAATTGAAGGGGCATATGTTAACACCAAAAATTGGTACAGAGAAGAGACTGACCTGTGGGCCGAGTTTGGTAGGAAGAGCACCATTCGGCAAGAGGTTTTCCTCAAAGCGTTCGGTAAAACGCCTGCGGTCGGGAGCACGTCATCATTCGACAGAAGAGCCATTTCACGCTTGGAAGAGGAAGCATTCGGGAATGCGTGATGACGTGGTATGAACATAAAGAAGGGACGAATTGATGACGGGTGCGAGACGGACATTGGCGCCGGGGCATTAATTTTAGGCAATAAATGTTGTAATCGTGGTCGACTAGGAGTCGTGTTAGAACAAGGGTATAAATATGAACCCTTAGTGTTTGTAATAGGTATCGAACAATTTCACAACAAACCGGGCCCGTGCCAACTTTCGAGTCCTTTAGTCGAGTCGTCGAGTTCTTCGAGAGGAGCCATCGATCCGTCGACCTCCGTAAGTACCGGCAACCTTGTATCATGTCTAGTATCATGCGGTGGATTTAGACCGTGATGCAAGTAGTCTTGTTACCATGCTTAGTATCATGTGGTGGATTTAAGCTTGGTTCAAGAGGGATTTCTTGTTAGATCATGAGCCATGCGGTAGGCTAAGATCTAGCTTGGAGCTAGTTATCGGCTCTATTAGATTTGGCAAGATCTAATAGATTAATTAAGTTACCATGTGTTGCTTTGAATTTTGCTCTTATGTTTAATTCATGTAACACTCTTATTGCCCAATTTAGATTGACTAGATTCGGCTCTATCTTGTTTATGATCCACATGTTGTATCTTCAAATCTTTAACTCGACGTGGTGCGTGGGTCACGTGCTCTCTAATAGCCGAAATCGAATCAATCTAGATTATCACGTGTTGCGGGTTCAAGCTTGATAAGTTATCATAGTTTGTTCCTTTTTCGCAGAACCCGAATCGGCTATACAGCTGTATTCGGCAAACCTATCACAAGTGAAACGTGCTCATGAGCTTGCTTTAAATAATGTATGCTTTTAGCCTTCCATGTTTAGATTTTATCATGCGGTGGATTGATCTAATTTTGGTTGGTGGTGCGATTTTAAACAAGTTGTATCATGCGGTGGATTAACTTGTTTGGTGTCACGCTCGACGGATTTGAAAGTACCTAGGCATGCGGTAGACTAGTGCTTTTGGTCTATGCATACATGTTTACAGAAAATTATGATCATGCTTTCACCCTTTTATTTTATTAAGATTTATCATTGATAATCGGTCATGGTTACGAGTTGCAATGTTATTTAAATAAAGACTGATTTTCATCATGCTTACGTCATGCATTCGGCTATACCCTGTTTACATGTTTTATCAGCTCCCGAATGATGTTCAGATTGCCGACAGATAGCTTGTTGTAGCTATATGTCGTTTTGATTGGCTTTGTAGCCGTAAATACAGAATTGTCTGTTACCACTCGGCAAGTTGTAGGTTTTATCTAACTAGTTTCATCCTTTGTCAGTTTCAGGGAAAAATGACTGGCACGCTTTGAATTCAGCCACGTGTGTTAAGCCATCTTTTTTCGGCTTGCTGTGTGCTTGGCGTGAGGTGCTGATTTTACGTCAACACCCCCACACCCCGACCGGCCATCGGGCACATGCACGCCGGCCGGCGGCCGCAGAGGGTGGCGGTAAGCGGAGGCGTCGGCGGCGGCGCGGCATACCCGCCGCAGGAGGCCGCCGTCGAGGAGGAGGGCCGGCGCGCGGTTGCCGCCGAGGGAGAGGAGGGGTCTCCGCCGAGGGAGAGGAGGGAGGGCGGGGGCGGCGTGTCGGGGAGGGCCGCCGCGTCGTGGAGGGCCACCGCGTCGGGGACGGAGATGCGCGTTGGGGACTCGGGAGGGCGGACATCGACGCGGCCGAGCTCGCCGGCGGCGGGGAGACGCGCGCCGCGCATGTGTTGGGGAGGAGCGGCACGGCGGGGACGGGCGCGGCGAGGAGAGGCGGCGGCGAGGACGGGCGCGTCGAGGAAGAACGACGTGATTTGGGGGAAAACGGTTAAGTGCCCTGGGGGTTTATACAGAACCCCCACCTTTTGTCACTGTTCGTATTAACAACCGTGACAAAAGGCCCTTTAGTCCCGGGTCGAGTTACGAACCGAGACTAAAGGTCCCCCTTTTGTCACGGTTGGTAATACGAACCGTGACAAAAGGGGCATTTCGCGCGAGATGCCCTGAAAGTGAATTTTCGCCCTTTTGTCACAGTTGGTGTTACAACCCGTGACAAAAGGGGGGGCCTTTGGTCTCGGGTGGTAACACCACCCGGGACTAAAGGGGAATTTTACGCGGGAAATTAATATTTCTCTTTTCCTTGCTTATTTATCTCATTCTTTTTTATTTGAACATTAAAAAAAATTCATTAGTCAAAATATATGTGGCATGCAAAATTATATTATGTTAACAAAAAAAATATCTACTTTTCTATGCATATATTATATCAAGAGTTGAAACAAACATTACTATTTTTTGTTTACAATTTGAAGGGGAAAATAAATTAAATTGAAAATATTAGTAAACCTACTCAGAAAAATCTCGGGTTCAAACAAATTTATGAATTCTAATTAATTGTCTTTGAATGATCAACATGCTCATTTATCTCATTCATCTCATTCGCGGGCTTTTTCTCTTTTCCTTACTCATTTATCTCATTCGTTTTTCTTTGAACATTAAAAAAATTCATTAGTCAAAATATTTGTGCCATGCAAAATTATATTATTTTAACAAAAAATACCTACTTTTCTATGCACATATTATTTCAAGAGTTGAAACAAATATTACTATTTTTTGTTTACAATTTGAAGGGAAAAATAAATTAAATTGAAAATATTAGTAAACAAACTCACAAAAATCTCTGGTTTAAATAAATTTATGAATTCTAGTTAATTGTCTTTGAATGATCAACATGCTCATTTCCTTGCTCATTTATCTCATTCATCTCATTCGCGGGCTTTTTCTCTTTTCCTTGTTCATTTATGTCATTCCTTTTTGCTTTCAACATTTAAAATAAATCATTAGTTAAAACATTTGTGCCATGCAAAATTATATTATGTTAACACAAACAAATACCTACTTTTCTATGCACATATTATTTTAAGAGTTGAAACCAATATTACTATTTTTTATTTACAATTTGAGGGGGAAAATAAATGAAAATATTAGTAAACCTACTCAGAAAAATCTCTAGTTTAAACAAGTTTATGAATTCTAATTAATTGTCTTTGAATGATCAACATGCTCATTTCCTTGCTAATTTATCTCATTCATCTCATTCGCGGGCTTTTTCTCTTTTCCTTGCTCATTTATATCATTCTTTTTGCTTTGAACATTAAAAAAAAATTCATTAGTCAAAATATTTGTGCCATGCAAAATTATATTATGTTAACACAAAAAATACCTAATTTTCTATGCATATATTATTTCAAGAGTTGAAACAAATATTACTATTTTTTGTTTACAATTTGAAGGGGAAAATAAATTAATTTGAAAATATTACTAAACCTACTCAGAAAAATCTCCGGTTTAAATAAATTTATGAATTTGCGTATTGTCTTTGAATGATCAACATGCTCATTTCCTTGCTCATTTATCTCATTCATCTCATTCGCGGGCTTTTTCTCTTTTCCTTGCTTATTTATGTCATTCCTTTTTGCTTTCAACATTTAAAATATTTGGGCCATGCAAAATTATGTTATGTTAACAAAAAAATACCTACTTTTCTATGCACATATTATTTCAAGAGTTGAAACAATTATTACTATTTTTATTTACAAATTTATTGTGACGCCCCAGGTTTTCAGCCGGGTTTATTTAACCCTAATGAACCGGTCAACTGCATTGACTTTAGTCAAACGACGGTCAACCTGGGCCATGACCTCGAAAACATCACCGACAATCCCTAATGACACCCCTTGGTCAACCCATGGTCAAAGTTTGGTCAAAACCCTAGTCAAACCCCTTGAATACCCCATTGCCCTCCAGTGTCAGCCGGAACTTTTGCCGCGTTCTCCAAATTCCACCTAAACACTTCAAAATCTCCCAATGTAAAAGTTGTGCGTTTTGTCGAGGGACACAACTTTCATGTTGAGTGGCATTTGAGATTTGAAGCCTAGATAGGTGAAAAACTCAAGTCAACACCTCAAGTTACTATTCATAGGCGCCCAGAAAACAGCCAGCTTGGCATGCAAATTGTGCAAAAATGGTTGAGAAAAACCCCATACGCCCTTTGTAGAAGTTGTAGAGGAATACAAGATCTACAACTTTCCTATTATCCACTTGGTCCACTTCTGTTGGAAAAATTGGAGAAAAACGCGATCTAAGGGTGCTAGTCTAATTGGTTTTCGGCCCTTGGCATCCAGAGTGTGCCGTCGCGCCAGCGTCGCGCACCGGCCGCACCGCGACCCTACCGGGCCCGCACGCCGAGGCCGACTTCGGTTCGCCGGTCCGTGCGCCGTGGTCGCCCATGCCGAACCGCCATCCGGACCCTCTCCCCGTGCGCCTCGCGTTCACGCACGCGCGCGCCGCCACCCAACCGCGACGTCGCCGTACGCACGTCGCACCGCCCCTGCACTGCTATTGGCCGACGCGCCTCGCCACCGCCTCGCAGTGCCCAAACCGTGGACGGCCCTGACCCCCTCCGCAAGGCACGTGCCTATAAAAGGAGTTAAATTCGCTGTCACGCGCATTGCCTAGGCACCGAGCCGCCATTGCCGCCGCCAGGGGTGCCCACGGCGAGCTCCACCCTCCGCCCGCTTGCACCGCTAACGTGTGTTGCTCCTTCCTGCCCTAGGATACCCAGTAGCTCCCCCGATCGCTTATTGCTCAGGCCAAGCCGCCTGCTCGCCGGAGTCCGAGCTCCCGCGGCCGCCGCCGGGCAGCCCTTTCCGAGCTCGTGCCTGCGCCTGCTCTCCAAGCCAATGGGCACTCGTAGCACCTCCCCTAGGTCACACTGAAGCTCTGTGCGCCACGCATTGCTCAGCCGAGCCTTTCCCCTCACTGGACTTCGCGCCGCTGCGGTCGTGCTGCCCCTGTGCCGCCACCGCCGCTCGCCGGTGACCGCTCCGGCCGAGCTACCACCACCAATCACTCCTTGGTGAGCTCAATCGTTGTCCAGTGCCGCTTGTGGGCCAGCTCCGGCGACCCCTCGCCGGCGGCGAGCACCCCTGCGCCGCTTAGACTCCTGTGCTGTAAATTCTTTCTTGCGGGGTTCTGTGTGCTAAAGGCAAGGTAGTCTTGTGAGGCTCAAAAAGTTCCAGGGGTTTCTTCGTAAAATGATTCTTACCCCTTGTTGTGTTTCAGCTGTAACTTTGAAAAATCATATAAAATCACAGAAAAATTCAAAAATTGCAAACCCAATTTTGTTGTGCTTTGTGTGACTGGAACTACATTTTCTACAAAGCATGTATATACTTTTGAGCTTTAGTTTTTGCATGAAAAATAGAAAAACATTTTACCTTGATCTGTGATTCCGCAGAATCCATCCATGATCTTGAGATGGATTTTGGATATGTTGTGAACAATAGCATGTGTAGGTCTTGTGCCAAAAATTGCACAAAGTTACTGAAGAAATTTTTATATATGATTTATCTTGTGTTATTGCCAAATTTGCCTAGATAATTTTTGTAGCTTAAAATATAATTATTTTTGAGCCCTACTTCTGGATATCATCTTGTAATGTTGAAATGCACCTCTGGTGAATTTATCATGATTTTATCTCTGTTATGACTATTATTTCCTGATTTATGCTTGTTTTTAATCATAAATGTGTAGATCTAGATATATAAAAGCTATAGATGTGTTTGTTGGTTTCCTAGACTTGATTTGGACCATAGCAATAGTGAGAGAAAGTTTGAGCACAAAAGTGCTATATTTAGTTTTATATGCATCTATCTTGTTTTTGGTGAATAGAAATGCCATAATTGATATGTTTATTTTTGTTGCTTCAGCAAGTGTGCATGTGTGATCAGTAGCTTGTCTTAGACTTATTGAGATCAGGGAACACCACTCTTGGTGTTTTATGTTTTATTTTGTGCATTAATGTGAAGAAGCCTTTGTAGGTTCAATATTGAAATTAATTAGAAAATCACAAATCTCACCTAAGGATTATGTGTTGGTGTGGTAAACTTGCTAACAGTTTATAACCAATCCCTTGCTGTTTTGTGAGAATTAAATTAATTTACTTGTATATATATGTACACAGTCACTATTTAAAAAGTCTAGATAATAAAGCAACGCATAGTGTTCCTTTATAGGAATAGTATGCTGAATGTATTATTATCTTGGTAAGTGTGGTCAACCAAGCACCCCATGGTTGCCATAAGTTGTTTTGAAATTAATTAAATAAAATGGTCACTTAAGTCTTGCATTTGCATCCTCCGTGTAGAAGTTCCCGACGGTAGTTACACGCTCGTGCCAGTGGACGTGAACGAGGGAGCTGGAGGAGACGTGCACTACGTCACCGTAGAGCAAGACCCGGGCCAAAGTCCGGAAGATTGTTTAACTGCTTGTGTTAACGAAGGCAAGCCCCGGTTTATCATTAACCCATATTTTATTTAAATGTATGCAACTATCTTTGTTATTCTATGTGTATTTACGTTCAGGAATTGAATGAAACCTTAGTTGCATGATCCCTAGTGCCTATGTTCTTTTACTAGTATGCTAGGTCGTTACATGCTATGCTCTAAGGACCCGGTAAAAGTCGAGTGATGTTCTTCACTCGCGAGAATAGGATTTCCTTTTGGAATCACCCCTTTATAAATGGGTTGCTCATGTGGTAAGAGCATGGGATTTGGGCTCCGGTCCAGTGGCTTCGTGGACTAAGCTTTTGAACGTACTAAGCACTTGTCGGGAATGGGACCGGTAAGCCTAGTACCTTAATGAGACGGCACGGGATTTTACTACTACTACTACTCTCGATTCGTCTCCTGCCTGGCTTGCAACCGGGAGGAGGGTACTTGTGTGAGGCTGGGTGTACTAGGTGGGGCATGCCAGATAGCCTTGTACCCGGGACTGTAGGCTACTATCCCAACCCGAGGATTTTTGGGAACCGTTTGGTCGGTGTCGGCTCTGTTGGGGCACCGCTCCGTGTGTTTAGGTTTACCTTGCAAGGGTTTATGAATCAATCGATTGTCGGCCTCTCACCATTATCCGAGACTGCTTAATCAGCTGGCCATGATATCCCTTAATGATGGAACTATGTGAAATCTCCTGCGTGAAATAATTGTATTGTACAATTCTTGATTGTATTAGTTGCTCATTATAGTAATGATAATCTCACTAGAATCAGAGATAAAATATTGAAAGTAAGGATCCATGACCCTAGTTGCTTTTTGGCAAAACAAACCCACCAGCCAAAAGCCTACATGACTAGAGGTAACTTTGTCGGGTAAGTCTTGCTGAGTATTAGTATACTCAACCTTGCTATAATTGTTGTTTTCAGGTGAAGTTGTTTGGCCTGGTGAGATTCCACCCGGCTGGGAGCTGGAATGGGTGGATGATGACGCCGAGTAATGGCATCACGGATGGCCTCCAGTGATGTCATATCATATCGCTATTAGTACTTCTGTTGTTTTAATATAACTCTGAACCTTTTACTTTCTTGTCAAAGTACGATGTTTGTAATAATGGACCCAACGGGAATTTGATGTTAATTTGTAAGGCACTCTGGACTCTCCTTCGTGGGAGTTTTAATGCATACGTTCGATCCTCTCTGTGTTTCCAAGTGATTTACCGGGTTTAAACCCGGCAACACTCAATGGGATGGTTCTTTATTATCGCTTAATGACCAAAAGGAGTGGTTTAGGTGATAGTACGGAATTATCTCGGGTGGGGTTGTCACAGTTGGTATCAGAGCATCCGTATGCACCAGAGTGATTAGGCTAATGCTAATCACATGATTTACAATAAAACTTGCCAAGATTGATCGGATTTCGAAAATCCCTTTGATCGTTAAGGAATGATCTAGATCGAGAGGCCCTAGAGGGAATTTTGGGTTCTTTAAGGTGGCATAAGAATCTATGGTTTATTTTGCTAACTTCCAGCACTTTAATTTATGTCAGACTTACTTTCTTGTACAACCAAACTAGATGAGCCACATGTTTCATACGTGTGCTGTTCCGCATCACGGGAATTGCGAGGGTTGACGGAGTGATCCATTCCACGGATCCCATCTTCGCGTTTAGATATGAGTTGTGGTGTCACCACGTTTATCATACGTGTGCATTCCGCATGTCGATCAGCGAGGCAAGGATACACTCCATTCAAACGAAGGGTGTCCGAGGTTGGACGCTGTCCATGCAGTGGCTTGATGCATGGATACCGTTTCTATAAGTGAACGGTAATGTATGTGGACGCTTTCGTGGCGTGCTGGCACGAAAGGTTCGTTTTCTGCAGGTACACTAACAACGATCGTAAGCCGTTAAGTGCGAATCGAGTAGCTCCGACTAGTTATTATAAGGAGAGCCGACTATAAGCTTGCCACTGGCACTAACTACGTCTTTTGGATCCATGTGTTTGAGTTATAAGACGTGTGCATGCATAATTAAAATCTTGTTGAACCTAAAATTGGTCCCTGCTTGCTTGAATAAACTTTCTAGGAAAATTGCTTGATCTTAGATAAGGTTTTCCTCTCTTTTGATCTTTAGCAGATTCCTGGCAGATTCTGTTGCTGCCATTTCTCAATTTTGGTAGCCAAATCTGTGAGGAATATGACTAGACATCCTTTAGGAAAGTTATTACTTATCAAAGTGAGCATCTACTGTGAATTTCTCATGATTTTAGGAATTTTCTGCATAGAGTTATGCTCAGTTTAGTGAGTCTCTGTTCTGCTGTTTTTCAGAGCAGCACCCCTCTGCAAATGAAATTTTTTGAGCATGTTCCAATCCAATCTAGCTCTACCTTTGAATACCAAAAGTGTGCATAATTATGTCACAGAGTCGCTACCAAAATTTGGTAATTTTTGGGGTCCCAGGTTCTGAGTTATGAATTTTTGATTCACAACCCCCGAACCTTACGCCATGATTTTATGCGTACTCGTTTCGAGTTCCAGCATATTCTTGCACCTTGTGCTAATGGCTGCCGTAAACTTCACCTAATTGAGGATCAAACTTACCCCTTTTACTCATTGAAAGCTGGTGGAAGGTTTTGAAACCTTTAGTGGTAGTTTGTGCATGCAACCTTCTTTTAGAGCCGTGAGAACTTATCCTTGTGCATGTGTTTGCATCTGGTTCTGACATTGTCACGTATTCCAGATGTCTGCCTCCGGATCCATGACCATTGATGCGCCGGCGTGGACTCACTTGAACTTGAAGGATCGGATGGAGACTAGAGAGGGGGAGAGTGAATAGGAGCCGGTAAAAATTCTTCTCAAAGAACCCGGCCTATACCCTAGTCAAAACCCGGTCACACACAAGCGATGGATCGAATCACACACCAATCGCCAAGACAACGAGGTTATGGATCAACCTCAAGTACTAGGAATGATTCCTTGAAGCACACGCGGAAGCACGAAAGAAGGAGGGAGGAATCGAACCAAGAAGCAAAGCTACCAGCCTCTGGCGGACCGTCCGGCCAGGCAGGGCGGACTGTCCGCGATGGCCGCACGAACCGTCCGGCAGGGTACCGCAGACTGTCCACACCCTTGCCGCGGACTGTCCGGCCTGAGTCGTGGACCGTCCGTTAAAGCGAACAGAACCACCAGAACCGACCCGAGAAAAACGGACCGTCCGCGAAGACCGGGCGGACTGTCCGCGCGGGCCACGGACCGTCCGCTACTGAAGCTCGGACCGTCCGCAAACCGGCTGCAACGAAAACCTAAAACAAAACCGGATCAAAACGAAACAAGAACACGAAGAACGCCCGACGAACTGGCTCCTCGCGGACTGTCCGCCGGCCCCTCGTGGACCGTCCGCGCCACACGAACAGAACTGAAAACAGCCCGACCTCGAAGGTCAACTCCCGCAAATCATCATCGGATTTCCCAAACGGTAGAAGTTGTAGAGACAAGGGTTTGGGGACTTGAAAAGCGTCACACAAGGATGCTATAGCCCAAAAATCTTGCCTCCTAACTCCCTAAATCACCGGGAATCACGAATCCTTTGAGCACCACCAAAAGCTAGAGCTCCGACCGAAAATCCTTGAATCGAAGTGGTTTCCCGGCGTTTGAGGGCACAAGATCAATCACAAAGGTGCACAAGGCATCCATACATCTTTCCCTCAAAGAAATCCGGGGAGAAACCCACTCAAATCCGCGGAACCACACCAAGAACAAGAGCACCAAAAACAAGCACAAAAAGACCACGAAATTCACAACGCCGAATCTTCTATACAAACCAGAAAAGATTCACAAGGTCTAGCATGCCGCCCTAGCATCCATCCCTCTCAACAAATCTCTCATGAAGCTCCCATGCTAGCCTAGAGAAAATGGAGAATAAAATAGTCCAGGAAAATGATAAAGAGGAGGGGGGAAATGAAACCCTAAGTCGCGGAGAGAGAGAGAGAGCCATCCACACACACTCATGGCTTATATATCGGGTCCCGCCGGTGTGGAAAATGACTCGACTACCCCTAACTCAACTACTGGCGATACAACCCACGCAGGGGCATTTATGTAATGTTTGTGGGTCTTGCCATCGGACGGTCACGCCTTCGCCGCACCCCGCGTCCTCCCGACGCAAGCCATGCGATCTCGCCGCGTGTCCTCCGCTTCGAAGCTTCCCGACACGCCCAGATCCCGTCTCCGTCGTGTTGGGTCTTCGGACTTGGTTTTGAGGCCCAAACCAAGAAACCGTCCTCCGATGGTTTTGTGGGCAAACCACCAAACCCCGCGTGCTCGGCCCGGCCTCCCGCCAAGCCCCTTGACTCGACCGCCACCGTGCACCGACTCGATCGTCCATGACTTCGTCTTGCTCATCTCGCCACCATGTGGCCCGCACCTAGTCCCGCCGTCCACCGGGTCCCTTGAACCGAGCCTACTTGTCTCTCCATCTCCCGGAGGCCCCTCAAGGCTGAAGACCTTTCGCGCCTATTCTTCACCTGCAACAACACAAACTAGGCCGCAGCCTACACCTGCGCACTGAGCCAAGAGTCAGTCCAACACCCGTTGTCAATCACTCATCACTGAGGAGCGGTCATCCACCGACCACGGGGACGCTCCTGGTCCTCAATCTCCCCCTTGATGAGTGCATTGACAACACACAACGCGAAATGAAATTCAGAGAAAGAAAGAAAGAAGAAAGAAAAACAAAGAAGCTCAACTCATGACCAAAACCAACAAAAGGCAAAGAAAGGTCACAAGCCGAGCAAAGCACAAACTCCACAACGAAAACAGCAAGAAAGCTCCCCCTGAACAAATGCAAGCTCCCCCTGAACATGTGGATGCAAACTTCCAAATTTTAGCTCACCTCTTCTGAATTTTCATTAAGCTCACCTCTTCTCCCCCTTGTTGACAATGTATGAATCAAGGTGAAAATGCAGAAATGCAAAACAAAGCATATAAACATCTACATGAGCTTCTCAAATAGGCCAAATTTAGTGTCAAAGGCTAGAAATGAGACAAAGAGCACATATATGGATCATAACATAGTCAAAGCATTGCCACAAGTAATATATGGAAATATAGGCATGTGACAAAGCAAATTTTCAGATTTGAATAATTATACCAAAAGATGGCTCACTTCACATGTAAAAGCCTATCCATGTCATATTCGAGCCAAAAACATGCATATCATCCAGAGATCATACAAGGATACCCAATTCTCGACAAAAGATCATTGCAAACACCCATAAAACAAAGCATGTCATGTTAAATCTCATGAGCCATGTGTCCACTTCGGGGAGACTTCTCCACTGGTGAACATCATGCAACATTTTTTGCACCCATGTGTGAAAGATAAAACATTTTAAGTATAAACATGGTGGGTAGAGCATTTTTCAAGCATACACACTTCTTTTCAAGATTTATTCATTTCATGGTACATGAAGTGCCTTTGCGGCAAAAAGAAGCTTATGCTCCCCCATGAATGCAACATAGGCTAAACATTCACAATGATATTCGGCCTTTGGCCCAAATGCAAGAAAAAGACATCCAAGCACAATCTAAGCATAGAAAGCACATTTAGACCAAAACATGACATGGATACACTACTACACATGAGAGGAGCACATTTCATCAAATTTAGTCAAGATTAGCATTTGATTCAAAAAGGGCTATCTTACAATATATATATCTCAAATATTCCAAGAGCATAGCCTCACATAGCCATTTCTCCACACATATGACCAATATCTCACAAATAGCCAACGAGACTCAAATAAGGCATATAAAAGAAGCTCATCATCCTAAAATGCAATATGATACAAATGCAACATGATATATAACAAGATGGCTATCCTACCATGGTTTGTACATCAAGCAAAGCATGTATATACATCAAAGTAAACATGGTATGATACATATGGTACAAAAAGGAAATCCCCCAAGAATCAACTAAAAAGGGCAACAAACCCCATGTCCCCCCCGCAAGCGCACAAATGTAGCTTGGTCGAGAGGTTTTGTGAAAATGTCTGCAAGCTGATCTTGGGTTGGGACATGGCTCAACACAATGGTCCCTTTCTCCACATTGTCTCTCAAGAAATGGTACCTCACTTCTATGTGTTTGGTTCTGGAATGAAGCACTGGGTTTTTCGCTACGCTTATGGCACTGGTGCTATCACAAAGAAGTGGGATCTGGGTGCACTCCTCACCAAAGTCTCTCAAAGTGTATGAGATCCACAACAGCTGGGAACAACAACTCGCGGCTGCAACATACTCCGCCTCGGTGGTAGACTGAGCTACACTAGACTGCTTGCGGGAAGACCACGAAACCAACGAGGACCCAAGAAACTGACAAGAACCAGAAGTAGACTTCCTCTCGACTCGGCAACCAAAGCAAAATCCGCATCGGAAAAACCATGAAGAGAAAGAGTCGAGGAGGAAGAATACCAAAGGCCAAGACCAGGGGCAGACTGTAGGTACCTGAAAATCCTCTTGACGACCTGTCGATGTGATGTCCTCGGTGAAGCCTGAAAACGAGCGCACAGACACACACTGAACTGTATGTCTGGCCTCGTCGCCGTCAAGTAGAGGAGGGAGCCGATCATGCTCCTGTACTCCCGCTGGTCCACTGGTTCTCCGTCCTCATCCGCATCCAAAGTAGCCGTACTCCCCATGGGTGTCGACATCGGCTTCACATCTTGCATCTGAAACTTCCTCAGCATGTCTTTTGTGTACTTGGTCTGATGTACAAATGTTCCGTCCTTCACTTGCTTGATCTGCAACCCAAGAAAGTACTGCAACTCGCCCATCATGCTCATCTCGAATTCCCTGCTCATCTCATCTGCAAACTTGGCAACAAGGTTATGTGACGAGCCACCAAAGACAATATCATCCATGTATATCTGCACAATCAACAAGTCATTTCCATGCTTGAGGAGAAACAAGGTCCTATCCACGGTACCCATCACAAACTCTCTGCTCACCAGAAAACCTCTCAATCTCCCATACCAAGCCCGGGGCACCTGTTTCAACCCATACAGAGCCCTTTTCAACCTGTACACCCTGTGTGGATACTTCTCACTCTCGAACCCCGTGGTCGCTTCACATACACCTCCTCCTCTATGACCCCATTCAGAAAAGCACTCTTCACATCCATTTGAAACAACTTGAACCCTTTAGCCACGGCAAAGGCTAGAAGGATTTGAATTGCCTCAAGACGGGCCACAGGAGCAAAGGTCTCCTTATAGTCGATCCCCTCCTTCTGACTATACCCCTGAGCAACAAGTCTGGACTTGTTCCTCACAACCATCCCATTCTCACCCTCTTTGTTCTTCCACACCCACTTGGTTCCTATAGGATGGCAATTTGGAGGTGGTTCAACTAACTCCCACACCTGGTTCCTCTCAAAGTTTTCCAACTCCTCATGCATAGAATTGACCCAGTTTGCATCAGATAAAGCATGTCCAATGTCCTTGGGCTCAAAGATGGCAACAAATGCAGCATGAGCGAAATGAGAGGAATTTCTGGACCTTGACCGCGTAGTACGTTCATCGATGTCCCCAATGATCCTTGATAGGGGATGCACTTCTTGAATCCGCCGGGGAGCCTCACGCCTCGAGACTACCTCCCCCTCAACTGCAGCTTCTCTCGCCTGGTCCTCTTGTCGCACCGTCGTTGTCCATGAAGTAGATGGTCCACCCTCCATAGTGGTCGTAGGGGAAGTAGTGGGAACACACTCAGCTTCAGGCGCATGGTTCTCGCCATCATCATCTCCAGCTTCATCCTTCTCCTCTTCAAAGAGGTCCTCAGCCATCTCTTCATCACCTGCACATTCAAAGCCAAGAGAGGTACATGGCATTGTCTCGTCGAAGGTTACCTCGCAAGTCTCCATGATTTTGTTAGTCTCAAGGTTAAGCACCCTATAGGCTCTAGAGTGATTAGCATATCCAAAGAAAATCCCATCACTAGACCTAGCCTCAAACTTGTCGAGTTTTCCCTTCTTAAAAATAAAGCATTTGCAACCAAAAACCCGGAAATGACTCACCTTGGGTGCCCGACCATGCATCAGCTCATAACAGGTCTTCTTCTTGAAAGCTCGCAATAAAATCCTGTTGGAGACATGACAAGCCGTATTGACCGCCTCAGCCCAATACCTCCTAGGAGTCCTGTGCTCATCGAGCATCGTCCTAGCCATCTCGCAAAGAGTTCGATTTTTCCTTTCCACAACTCCATTTTGAGGGGGCACTAACGGGGTCGAATACTGATGTCCAAGACCTAGATCACGACAGAAGGCATCAAAACGAGAGTTCTTGAACTCTGAGCCATTATCACTGCGGATAGCTCTAATAGCATTCCCATGCCTCTCGTTTTTCAACCTCACGATCAGATCTCGAACAAAACCAAATGTCTCACTCTTGTCCTCTAAGAAAAACACCCAGGCATAGCGAGAGTAATCGTCCACCACAACAAGGACATACCACTTCCCACCCACCGAGCGAACTCGAGCTGGCCCAACAAGGTCCATATGCAACAGCTCTGTCGGACGCTCGGTCATGACATCGGTCAGGGGTGGATGGGGAGTGGCTACCATCTTGCCATGCCTACACGGAGCACAAACCAAATCCTTCTCAAGCTTCAACCTCGGCAATCCTTGGACAAGGTCAAGACCACTCAAGCGGGAAACCAAATCAAAGCTCAAGTGTCCCAACCGCCTATGCCATTTCCACAAATCGAAGAAGGACCGACCATCAAACGGCGAGCAAGACCCAAAGAACGAGAGAAATCGGCCACGAAAATCGACCCTCGGGGATGATCATACAGACAAGATCACCTCAAGAATCCAGCAAACGAGACTCACCAGACTTGAAACGCACCTCAAAACCTTCATCAAGCAACTGAGAAACCGAAAGCAAATTGAAACCCAAAGACTTCACAAGAGCAACCCTCTTCAATGTTACCTTGTCACTCACATGCACAACACCCTCAGAAATCACCCTTCCTCGTCCATTGTCCCCAAAAGTGATGTACATCTTTTCCTTCACTGGGGTGAGGCTGGAGAACCACTTCTTATCTCCGGTCATGTGTCGGGAACATCCGGAGTCGATCAACGAAATGTTCTCCAAGCCTCCTGCCTGTAGTCAGAAACAAGAACGAGAATGAGCTAGCGACTCGACACTGGGGTTAGCACAAAGAAAGTTAAACCAGTGTCGAGCCATTTGCTCAAAAGAGGGGTTAGCAAACATCATTCCCTTGCCACCAAACTTCCCATGTCCCATGGAAGGAGTACGAGCACCACAAGGGGGGAAAACTTGGTCCGTAGTTCCTCTGGAACCCAAAGCTGCGATCATCTCCCCTAAACCCGTATTGAGGACAAGTAGGGGGACGTCCAGCAAAACCTCCACGAGCCCGACCAAACCTCTCACCAGCACGCACACCATCATCTCTCCTAACAAACCTCTCACCACCACCTCTCTGTGGGAACCTATCACTCTGAGCTCCAACTCTACCAACACTCCTCACACTTCCCACACCCCGTGGAAGTGGCACTCTAGGCTCAGGGATACCATGAGACTGGTGATACCTGTCCTGGTTTGCTTGCTCCCTAGCAAGCCTCTCATCCCTCTTCCTCTTGTAGCAAAACTCTGCTAGATGCCTCTCCTTGCCACAATACTCACAACTGAAGAGGATGGGTTTTGGTTTTGGCTCTGGCTCTGGCTTCTCTCTAGGCTTCTCACCCTTCTCACTCACAAACTTCACCGGTTTCTGGAAGTTATTTGTCTTAGGTGGGAATTTGGGTGGATCTTGGGTTGTGTCAAGCTTGTTGAAAAGGTGGTTGGGTTTTGGTGTGAAAGAGTTCTTGGGTGCTTTTGGAAGTGGGACTTGTATGTCTCCAATCACCTCAAACTCGGGGTTAGACTCAACACACTTCTCATACACACTCTCCCCACTGTTTTCTCCCACTTTCTCACCCAACTTCTCAAAACCCAAACCACGACCATCCGCTCTCTTGAACTCCTCAATCATGATTTTCAATTGAGGTTCCTGCCCATACAACCAACCCAACACCTTCCTCAAATAGTCATTCTCCTCATAGATGACATCCAAACGGGAAGTAAGTTCAAGATTGCGCAAAGTAACTTCATCACAGCTAGAGCATGCATTGACAACAGGAGATTTCAAAGAAGCTTCCAAAGTTCTAATAGTAGAACGAGCATCAACAAGCTTAGCATGCATAGTAGGACATGATTTACAAGCACTAAGCAAAGTGGGTCTAGCCTTAAGCTCATTGTTGACGGTGAATTTCCGTCAACCTAGAGTACTTGTTATACATTGGTTTCGATTATGATTTGCAACTAACCTGCCACTAGGCATACTAATGATATAACAAGTTCACACTTGCATGTCGATTTTGGAGTTTGTTGTTTACGCAGGAAATCTACGCTAAAGAGGAGACTTTCGGGATAAGTTCACCAAGCACTTTGGAAGAAGATCATGAAGCCCGACAAGAGTCAAGACACGCGATGAACATGACTCCAAATGACCCGAGGACCGAAGCGTCAACGTGCAAATCTTCAGGGACTCAACCAGAAAACAGCGAAGCTTGCATAGCAAGGATTCAAGCCTTAACCGTGAAGGAAACGACGTCAAAGGCCCACATGCAAGTGCACACGAATAAGGGATCACGCGAGAAGCAACCGGGGAGGAAACCGGGGGGCCGAACCGGCCGAAGTGGGCTCTGGGCCGGCCGGCCTGGGCCGACCGGCCCAGCCCACTCCGGGGTCGGTTCGGTCCCTCCTTTGCCCTAGGTGTTTGTCTATTTATTGCCTCCGCCGCCGTCGGTCGCCACATCGAACAAATCATCCTACCGACGCCAATCACCAGAAAACCGCCGCCGCAAGATGAGGGAGAGAGTTAGATGAGCTCGTCGCAAGGATCAACACCGGCGGAGAGAAGGAAGCAAGAGGAGGACTCCAAGCCGCTTGTCTAGGGGTGTTCCCAAGCTCCATCGCCGCCATCTTCATCGACGACATTCTCCGGAGTCTCCATCACCCCTATGTGCTTCAATCCGTGTAAGATGATGGGGTAATGTCTCCGTTCATCCCTAGGATTAGATGGATACATGCTATGTGATCGCTACTCGATTTGTGGTTTCAATCTATTGTTTTCATGTTGATGATGCTTTGATGATTAAGGTTAGCTACCATGTTTTTCGGGCGTATGATATCCGCTACTCCCATAGATTCCATCAACATACCGTGTCCATCATAGGTCTAGTCACGAATACCTTCGCGTAGTGACAGTACGAGAGGAGGGAAAGGGCGAAACCGTGGTCACAACCCCCGGTAGATTGGTTTACCACTCTCATGTAGTAGATGCATACCATGTTATCCTAGATCCTAGGGAGGGAACGCTTATCTTTCTTAATCACTCTCTTGTGTTCACCCCTTTATCATCTAGTTTAACCTAGATTTGTTTGATCAACTTAACTTAGATTAACTTAGGTTAGATTGTTTTACCTTTAGATAAATACTCTTTCAAAGGTTTTCCATTCAACTAGATTAGTACTTGGTTAAGCGCTAGTAATCCCCTTGTTCCGCGGATTGACAAGAACCTTGGGAATCCCGTGGTGAAAAAGGTGTAGGTCCATACGCTTGCGGATCGTAGGTGGATACAAGTTTTATCCGTCAACAAGCCCCTTTTTCTGGCGCCGTTGCCGGGGAGCAAGCCAGTTTGCCACGTTTAATCTAGTATTAATTTTGTTGATTACTAACACCTAACCCTTATTTTCTAAAAAAAGAAAAAAAATCTTTTCTGTTTTTCTTTCTACTTTTCTTGTGCCTAGATGGATTTGTTCACCTCACCATTGGAAGACGAAGAGATGTCGCTAAGGGAGCTAGCAATGCCGTCAATGGAAGACATTGAGATGCAAAAATCAGATTTGACGTTTGCTACAACCCACTATGAAGTGAAGCCTGGAATCATCGAGTTAGTTGCGACAAAACCATTTAGAGGATTGGAGGATGACAACCCATATAGACACATTAAGGAATTCACGATGTTATGCAACACGGTCCAACAAAAAGGAGTTCCGGCCGCTTGGTTCAAGTGGAATCTTTTTCCATTCTCTCTCGAAGATGAAGCGTGAAGATGGTACACACTTGCGTCCGTTGAAGCAAAAGGAAATTGGGATGAGCTAGTGAAGAAATTTATTTTGAAGTTCTTTCCCATAAGCAAGGTCCAAGACTTAAGGAGGCGAGTGCTCACTTTCAAGCAAGGAGAGGATGAAGGAATTGATGAAGCATGGGACCGATTTAATGAACTACTTGAGCGAGGCCCGGACTTGGGATTTTCCGGTGACTTGATGTTGCATACCTTTTATTTTTCACTAACCCCTAACTCGTCTCGTTTTGTAAGCATGTGTGCAAGGCGGTGATATATTGGATAAAACAATTAGTGAAGCCGCACAAATCTTACAAAGGATAAGCAATGGACAAAGAACAATACGAGATTGGCAAAGATGTTGTCAAGAGGAGCAAAACGACAAAAGCAAGCCCAAGGTGCTTGCTGAAATTTCTGAAAAAGATGAACCGAAGGTCAAGGAAGATGAACCGACCATACAAGAAAGTGAAGATCCACTTCCCAAGGTAAGAGAAGTCATTTCGGATGTTAAAAATGTTGAAATTAACATGAATGTAGGCCGAAGTATGTGGAATGCTAGACCATTGGCGGAGTTCAAGCAATCCGGTTGGGTTCAAGTTGATTTCGCCCCACTAATTAACTACCGAAGGAAGGAGGAACGCCGACACATTGCCAAACTAATTGAAGATATATTTGATCAAGAGATGAGTGGAGAGTCGATCCAAAAGATGTTTGAAGAAGAAAGAGAAGAAGGAGATGAAGGATGGATCGACCGGTTTGACAACTCAAAGATTTATGATGAAGGAAGAGAAGAGTACAACCGTGATGAGCCTAGTGACTCAAAGGATAAATGGGAGGAGATAGGACTCAAGCTAGATGATAGCTTGTGTGCTATTGAAGCCTACACACTAGCAAATCAAGACATGAAAGTACTCAAGGATGAAGGAAAGAGTGAATCAACAATGAGCGATCTTGACGACATGTGGTACATGGAAGATAAAGAAAGCAACACACAAGTCTTTGAAGATGAGGATCTGGTTGACAAAGAAGACTTCAAAGAAGAGATGAATGCGTACATAGTTGAAGTATTACATGTTCCACATGATGAGTTGAAGAAATTGCAAGATGGTGATGAAGAGGCAACTACACTTGTTGAGATCGATTCGCCTTCAACACCGCTAGATGAACCAAATATCACTCTTGTTGAAAAAGCTCTAAGGCCAAGGTACGTGCTGAAATCTCAAGATATTATTGGTATTGATGTTCATAAATTCAAATACTCATGCTCAACCAATAGTATGAATGATAGTTTAATGTCTATGCCTTGTTCTAATAGTGATCATGTTGATAGGCTAGATTTTCTTGAGAATGAAAAAGAGGAAACATTTATTTTTGATCCATAATCTCACACCTAAACAACCTTTGCCTAATGATGAGCTAAGTGCTATGCATGAAACATATGCTTCTTTTATTTACACCTTGACTTGTTGCTACAATTCACATGTGGTGTTAATTATGGACGCGTATGTTTACAATAAGTTTTGTAAATCTCGATCATGCTTTGCGCTTGGTCAAGCTAATGACCTTAAAGAATCATATGTCGGGAAAGGCCCGATTTTCACTAACCATGTAGACAAGGCTTGAATAATGAAAAAAGAAGTCATGCCTAAAAGAGTTGCAAGATAAATCATCAACCTCTCCGAATCCCGCGATGGATGCTGCTGTCTTCATCAATTTGAGAGCTTGTTCAGAGGTGTACAAATGAAGAAAATGAGATATTCAGAAGCTCCATCAAATTACCATTCTAATGCATCAAGAACCAACAAGTTTTAAGACCCGTGCAAGGAGTTATGGAGAAAACATTGAGCGTTGCGCGTTCTGAAATTTCAGGACAGATTTCATCGCCGAAGTAAAACGGACGTAACTCTCTTGTCCGGAGTCCGATTTGAGCAAATAAAGACTCGTTGGAAAGGAAATTTTGTGCACTGTGCAATGGAGTAGAGCTTGAGTATACTATCTGTTCTGGACATTAAAAAAAATTCATAGAGTGAAGGCAGCACCGAAGGATGATAAAGAAGGACATAATGATGAAACAAAAGGATGCTTTGGGCAAGTCTTCTATAAGTGATCAAGCACAACATGGGAAGTAAATTAAAGCTGCATTGGTACCTTTTCTTCTTGCATGAAGGGCCATGGCTATGCAACGAAAAGAAGGTATGTGAGAAAGTCGAGCTCTATGACTTTAAATGAAGCGCTTTTCGGGAGGCAACCCGTTTCTTTATATTTTTACTACTTTCTTAGAGAAAATAAAAGAATGGCACTATCTTATGATGATCAACTTGTGGTTATTAATCTAAGTTCAGTTTTCCTTTTTAGAACCACCATCATGTTCATGATCTTATTTATTTGCATGCATTGCATTTTGTTATCAATGTGATGTTTCTTTGTGTATATATGTTTTGTACATAGTTGGCTTGGTTGTTATATACTTAATGATGTATGCTTCATTTTCCATGTTAATACTTCATAAGGCCTTATGAGTATTTTTCTTTTGTGATCTTGTGTAAACGTGGTGTTTAAACATGATTGCGGACCATCATCATTAAGTTCGATAAACCTTGCTAGCTTTTCATATGTTTTCATGTTGCATTGGTTAGTTTATAAGCTCTGCAATGCGCTTAATTTTTCTTGTGCTATAAGAGTTATTGATTTAGGGATAGACATGGTGTTTTAACCCTAGATATATAAACCTTTATGGCTATGGAGAAATTCGGCAACCTAGTTGTAAACATGGTGTTTAGAACTAGGTGAAAACATTGTCCTTGTTTATATGCTTTCCTATCATGTGCATACACACCTTGCACCACGTACACTCATTAGGTTTTTATTCCTTATTAAACTAATTATGCCACAAGTTAAGAATCTTAGGAGACATTGTTGGATTGTTGGCAATTCTATCTACTCCCAACCGTCACCTTGGGGGTAGAATGTGCGTTTAAAACGTCTTACAGGCAAGATAAAGACTCTCACTACAAGGAAATTGAAGGATGGCTAAGAAGTGCTTTGTCTTCTTATTCCATGACTAGCAAAATTCTAAGCATGGGGGAGACCCTGAATCTTCAACACGGAAGTGCAACATGACGTTCTAGAAGATAGAATGATCAAGATCGTTAACATCACCGGATCAATGCGCGAGAAGCTATCGATCTCATCAAAATTCTGCATGGTCTCGAAGGGAAAACACTGGATATTTTTGGATATTTAGAAGCCCCATGAAGTTACGATTCCAACAAATCAAGAATCAAGACAATCGGAGGTTCCTACAAGCGGTTATGCCTGAATCACCGAGTGCAACACGTCCTGAAATCAGTTTTGGACAGCACGCAGCGCTGAAGTAAAACGGACATAGCTCCCTTGTTTGAACTCCGTTTTCGATGAATGACCACATGTTGGAAAGGTAATTTCATAAACTTTTCAATAGAGCTATATTTCGATATATTTTCTGTTCTGGACAGAGGGGGAAATCCATGAAAAAGAGACAGCAAGGAGATGATGAGAACAAGAAAGAGGAGATGGTGATGACAACATTGAAGAGAAGGGTGACCAATGACTCCATTAAGCATACAAGGTCAAATTCATAAGTTTAGGAGCATTAATGAATCAATACAAAAGCAAAAGCCACATCGATACATGGAGATGTCGGAAGAAGGCAACGAAGAATTACAAAGGATGGTAACATCTCCATGGACCTTCTCTTTTCCAAACACAAATGCTTGTAAGTATGCCTTCAACCTCAACTAGGTGCAACATTTTGTTTTTCTCTTCAAACAATAACATGGCTACTAGGAGGACAACCTAGGTTTTTTTTACTTTCAATAGATAAGCATGACCATGTGTTCACCTCGATGTTCTACATTGCCTATGCTTACGGAAAGATGATGAAAGTTGCCGCTTTGTTTTACCTACATGAAGTTATACATGTCTTGGCTAATTGCTCTCCATAATATGATCTGAAATTAATTTAAATACCGGCTCTTTTATTTGTGGAGGTGAAATGACTATGCTCTAGACCCACATACATATCTTTGCTCTTTGATTTAAGTTTATGGATAGCCGGATAACTTGTTGTTTTTATGAAAACTTAACTTTTATGCTATCTACATATTTGCGATGCTCTTGCAAAGTTCTACCTACCAAAGCCATATACATATATGTTTTATGATAACAAAACCCGTAGATTGCAAACATATGTTTTGATGAGTTGGATTAGGATTGATTTCTATGGTTCGAGACTAAGAAGCTGGTCATTCCTTTGCGTAACTTTTTCATGCTAGCCTTTTTGTCCATGCATTGTGGGTTTTCACATCGAAAATTTCACAAACTTCGCTGGGCATCCACCCTAAACCAAAAACATCTTTTTGTGATCACCTCCTTGTCCACAACCCAATTTGAGTATGGAGTAAAATTCTCGATGGAGATTCAAATATTCCGCAATATTATGGAATTTATACTTACTTTAGCAGTCATTTCCCCTCTCTTTTATGCTCGAGGACGAGCATCGTTCAAGCATGGGGGAGGAGTCATTCTCTGACACAAATGCTATGTAAGTATTATGTTGCAAAAAGTTTTTAGGAGCAAAAGAAAAAAGAATAAAAATGAAAAATGAAAAAAAAATATGATAAGAATAAAAGAAAAGTAAGAAAAATAGGAAGAATAAAGTGAAAAAAAGAAAGAGTGAAAATGAGAAGGAAATAAAATAAAGAAAAAAATAAAGATGCTCCTCGGTTCTTTTTCCTTCATAAGTTCTCAAGTGCCTTGATGACACATCCATACTCAAATCTTCCAACCATGTGCAATCCGATAACGAGGACTTCACTCGTGCCTCGGGATCATCCATTTGCCACTTGCACATGTCCACTTATCTAAATGTGTGTGTTTCATCCTTCTCTTTTTCCAACATTTATTTTCCATGGCCTTTTTGACGAGTCTCGGTAATTCCAATAGACCTCTCTCTTAATTTGACAATATTTCGGATATATGTTTTGCTAGGATTGTTTTTAACCTTCCAAGATCCACATAAGCCTTCCACTATCACATATGAGTAGAGTAGGTTGAAAATAATCTAGTATAGGCTTGAGTGACTTGATGAGATGAGTGTTCCATGGGCTCGTGCAAGAGATTTTCACTTATGTTGGATATGCATCTTTTTGAAAATCTTCCATGTGACAAGGTAATGGTTTGAAGTTCACTTAAGTTTGAGAGCATTGTGTTAAATGTGGCTTGTTCTTTATTGTTAGTCTATCTTCCATAATGAAAAAGAAGCCGGACACAACTTGAACTTTAAAAATAAATTCTTAAGAGAGAGCAATTTGTCTCGTCATGAATGACTAAGTGCAGGGATAACATTGGAAGGCAACGCTGATTTCCCTTTTAAGCGAGGACCACTTACTCGAGGACGAGCAAGGTTTAAGCATGGGGGAGATGTTGACGGTGAATTTCCGTCAACCTAGAGTACTTGTTATACATTGGTTTCGATTATGATTTGCAACTAACCTGCCACTAGGCATACTAATGATATAACAAGTTCACACTTGCATGTCGATTTTGGAGTTTGTTGTTTACGAGAAATCTACGCTAAAGAGGAGACTTTCGGGATAAGTTCACCAAGCACTTTGGAAGAAGATCATGAAGCCCGACAAGAGTCAAGACACGCGATGAACATGACTCCAAATGACCCGAGGACCGAAGCGTCAACGTGCAAATCTTCAGGGACTCAACCGGGGAAAAAGACAAAGCTTGCATAGCAAGGATTCAATCCTTAACCGTGAAGGAAACGATGTCAAAGGCCCACATGCAAGTGCACACGAATAAGGGATCACGCGAGAAGCAACCGGGGGAAGAAACCGTGGCCGAACCGGGCCGAAGTGGGCCTGGGCCGGCCGGCCTGGGCCGACCGGCCCAGCCCACTCCGGGGTCGGTTCGGTCCCTCCTTTGCCCTAGGTGTTTGTCTATTTATTGCCTCCACCGCCGTCGGTCGCCACATCGAACAAATCATCCTACTGACGCCAATCACCAGAAAACCGCCGCCGCAAGATGAGGGAGAGAGTTAGATGAGCTCGTCGCAAGGATCAACATCGGCGGAGAGAAGGAAGCAATAGGAGGACTCCAAGCCGCTGGTCTAGGGGTGTTCCCAAGCTCCATCGCCGCCATCTTCATCGACGACGTTCTCCGGAGTCTCCATCACCCCTATGTGCTTCAATCCGTGTAAGATGATGGGGTAATGTCTCCGTTCATCCCTAGGATTAGATGGATACATGCTATGTGATCGCTACTCGATTTGTGGTTTCAATCTATTGTTTTCATGTTGATGATGCTTTGATGATTAAGGTTAGCTACCATGTTTTTCGGGCGTATGATATCCGCTACTCCCATAGATTCCATCAACATACCGTGTCCATCATAGGTCTAGTCACGAATACCTTCGCGTAGTGACAGTACGAGAGGAGGGAAAGGGCGAAACCGTGGTCACAACCCCCGGTAGATTGGTTTACCACTCTCGTGTAGTAGATGCATACCATGTTATCCTAGATCCTAGGGAGGGAACGCTTATCTTTCTTAATCACTCTCTTGTGTTCACCCCTTTATCATCTAGTTTAACCTAGATTTGTTTGATCAACTTAACTTAGATTAACTTAGGTTAGATTGTTTTACCTTTAGATAAATACTCTTTCAAAGGTTTTCCATTCAATTAGATTAGTACTTGGTTAAGCGCTAGTAATCCCCTTGTTCCGCGGATTGACAAGAACCTTGGGAATCCCGTGGTGAAAAAGGTGTAGGTCCGTACGCTTGCAGATCGTAGGTGGATACGAGTTTTATCCGTCAACACTCATCATACTCAGTCCTAAGAGCATCTAGTTTAGCCAAAGTGGAAGCATTCTTCTCATTAAGCAACTTGATCTCATTCAACCATGCATCACACTCAAGACACTCAACATCATCAGGAGTAGTAGGAGCAAGTTTCAAAGAGTCATTCTCAAGTTTCAATTCAAGCAATTTGGACTCTAACTCTCCTACTTTCTCACTAGCATTCTCAAGTTGAGCCCTAAGATCTTTCCTCATCTTCTTAGCATCTCTCAACACACTATCACGGTTGTCAATCAAGCCATTCAACCTAGTGATCTCAGCAAGCAAAAAGTCGGGGTCACGATTTACCTCATCCTCCGAGTCGGAGTCGCTGTCTTCCTTCTCGCTGTTCTTGCTGCTCGAGCTATGGGCCATCCCACAAAAGCCTTCAAGCGCCACACAGCTCAATCCACTGAGGTTCCGGCTTGCACTCTTCTTGCCCTTGCGCCTCCCGGCGTCTTCATCTTCACTGCTTGAGCTTGACTGCGCGTCGCTTGAGCTTGAGTCGACGTCGCTTGCACCGGCCACCATGGCTCTTGCCTTGTCCTTCTTGTAGCCACCCTTGCTCGGTCGCCGCTTGTCCTTGTCCTTGCTCTTGGACTTGCTGAAGTGCTTGCCCTTGGAGGAGTACTTGTCTTCACGCCTCGGGTGCGCCTTGTACTCACTCATCTTGTACTTATTCTCATCCGCTTCCGGGCACTCGGTGATGAAGTGTCCACGTTTGCCACACTTGTAGCATGTCCCCGAGCTCCGCCTTGCATTCCTCCGGCTCTCATGTAGTCGATCAAACCTCCTTGAGAGCAAGGCCGGGCCGCCTCCTCCTCGCCCGGCCACATCAAACTCCTCATCCGGAATAGACATAAGAGAAGACAAGGAAAAGCGTCGACGGGGAAGGGTTAGATTTGCCCTTTGATCCGCCCACAAGAGCAAGACTATGATCAGTCGAGCCCTCATGCTTGGATTGCAACTTCCTGTCAACCTCAGCTGACTTGAGCTTAGAAAAGAGGTCATCCAACTCAATAGTCAAATATTGCCCAGATTCCTTGATGGCCTCAACCTTAGCACCCGAAACATTTGGGTTCAAGACATGCAAGAGCTTCAAAGCTTGATCATGCTCAGTGTAAGGGAAATCCTCAACATTAGCCTTCATGTTGTTCACGATGGCGGTGAACCTCTGAAACATCGCATCAATGTCCTCACTGGGAAGTTGAGTGAAGTTCTCATATCGCATCCGGTAAGAGACAAAGAGGCGAGCCTTCACATGGTTATCACCACCGTGAGCAACCAACTTACTTCTCCCAAATTTGCCAAGCAAGATTCAAATGGCGAACACGCTCAAACTCAGGATCACACAAACTCCAGACCAAGTGATCAACGGCTTTTGCATTTGCCTCATACTTGGCCTTAGAACCAGCATCGGTCACCATAAGAGTATGGATGTTGACTGGAATAGCATAGGTCTTGTCAAGCACAATGAAATTCAACAACTTGCCACGAAGAAAGATCATCATACGAGCCGCCCACTTGTGGTAACCCTTCCCATCGAAGTGCGGCGGACCGCCCCGCTCAACGTACGCCATCTTAGGATTCAAGACTTGTCAAAGTCACAAAGAATCCAGCACCAAGCTCTGATACCAATTGAAGGATCGGATGGCGACTAGAGAGGGGGGAGTGAATAGGAGCCGGTAAAAATTCTTCTCAAAGAACCCGGCCTATACCCTAGTCAAAACCCGGTCACACACAAGCGATGGATCGAATCACACACCAATCGCCAAGACAATGAGGTTATGGATCAACCTCAAGTCCTAGGAACGATTCCTTAAAGCACACGCGGAAGCACGAAAGAAGGAGGGAGGAATCGAACCAAGAAGCAAAGGCCCGCCTCGCGGCGGACCGTCCGGGCCGGGCGGGCGCGTCCGCGATGGCCGCGCGGACCGTCGCGGGGGGGGGGTAGCCGGATTGTCCGCCCGTGCGGGCGGATCGTCCGGGCCCGAGCCGCCGGACCGGGGGCCGTTACGTGGGGACGAACCACCGGCGAACCGACCCGAGAAAACGGACCGTCCGCGAAGACCGGGCGGACTGTTGTGACACCCTAAAATTCCATCACTAAAATTACTTAGTAACTTAAATTAGTCCTAAGGATTTAAGGAGATTAAATTGCTATTTAAATAGAGCTCTAAAAATATTAAGGATAATTTAATAAACTTAGAGACAATAAGTGTATGTGCATCATCAGTTGGCTTGCATGGTTTTTGGTTGCTTGTGTGGTTTCTAAAAAGTATATAAAATTCTTGAGAAAAGATTGAAAAAGTTTGAATTGAATTTGAGATGAAAATGATTTGAAAATGAAGTTTGAAAAAGGAAAAGAAAAAAAAGGGAAAAACCGCACCGGCTCCTTTTCGGCCCAGGCGGCCCAACCCACCCCCGCGCCCCCCCACCACTCCCCCTTCCCTTTTTCTTTTTACCCCGGAGCAAGCGACAGCCGGGGCCCACTTGTCAGCCTCCCCCTCTCCCCCTTCCTTTTCTTCTTCCCCGCGCTCGCCGGGGCCGCCGCCGCGGGCCGCGCGGAATCCGCCCCGCTCCCGCCTTCCCCCCCTTCCTTTCTCTTCCCCGTGAACACGCCAATTAAGGCAATTAATCCCCACTCAAACCCCCCCCCCCCCGGCCGTTTCCCTTTTCCCCTTGCCTTCTTTACGCCGGACGGCCCGCCGGCCATCAATGGCAAGCCGCCGGCCGCCCCGTCCCCTACCCGCCTCGCCTTCCATCCTCGGGTCCTTTTAAGCTCGCGCACGCACCCCCGTGCCTCCCTTTGCCTCTCGCAACCCCGCTAACGCGCACGCACGAGCACCAATTTCCCACGCCGCCCTCGGGTCTCCGCCGCCGCCGCCGTCGATCCGTCGCCGCCGGTGAAGGGCTAGACCTCCCGCTTTGTTTTCTTTGACCTTTGGGATCGCTAGGAGCTTGACAAGCTCGTGTTGCCGTAGGTCTTCGTCCCCGACGCCCGTGGCGGCCGCGCCCGAGCTCACCGGAGCGCCGCCCGAGCCGCCGCCGTCGTCAAGCCCCTCTGTTGCCGCCTCCTCTTCACCCGTTGGCCCGTCGTCATTCCCTGTGCGTGGTAAGCAAAATCCCCCGCCCAATTCCCGTCCTTTTCGCGCTCAGTAGCGTCCCCGCGGGCTCGCCGGAGCAGCCACGCCGCCCCCTTACGGTGCCGGCCGCCGGTGAGGCCCAATCGCTCCCGTAGACCCCACGAGCACGTGCGCAAGCTTCCCCGCGTCATTTTGCCCCAACCCGTGGTCAAAGTGATGGCCGAGAGCGCCGTAGAGAGCTAGCGCCGGCGAGCTCCCGCCGCGCGCGCCGCCCTCCGGCGTCGTCGCCGCCGCCCGTCGCTTGCGGGCGTCCGGGCCGTTTGATCTTGCGCGGACGGCCAAGATCACGTACCCCTTCGCGTTTAAAGGTTGGTCCACCGTGGGCTTGTGGACCGCGCCCACGGCCGGGTCCACGGTGCGCGCGCGCATCGCCCGCCGTTGGATCTGAGATCCACGGTGCGGCTGCGGCCCTTTTTCTTAAGGGCCCCTGAGTTTTCAAACTTTAGCAAGCCGGTCCTTCCACCTTTAAGAATCTGTACGGATAGGTCCGGGTTTTTGCAATCTAGCCCATGTCTACCCTAGATAATAGTGTTAGAGGTCCTTTTCTTGAGTTTTAGCACCTAGGCCCTTTAGTTTTTATATAAAATTATGTTTTAGCCCCTGATTTTATTTATAAAAGCCCTGTAAACTTAGTTTTCTTGCAGATAGGCCCCTGTAAACTGTTTTAATCATATCTTTTTCATTTTAACTCCGTTTTTAGCGTTCTATATATCAAAATGATCGTCTCGACGAGTAGAATCTTTTAAACAGTAAATTTACCAGTTTTGTTACTGTTTGGTGTACTGTTTTGTTTATTGTTTGTTATCCATGTTTGACTCGTAGATATCGTGCCTCGTTTCGTCCGAGCTCCCCGTCGGAGGTGATCGGGAAGAGCCCGTCTTCGAGGAGGATTTCACCCAGCTTGTAGAGGAAGGCAAGTGGCTTTCCCCCTCTGCATAATCTTTTTGAACCTATGACACTGCATGCTAAACAATGTTTACTATTCCTGTTGTTATGCATAAATCTGATGGGCAAACACCTAGCTAAGGACTTGACTAGATGCTTTACCACTTTACCTTGATCAACCCTGTTTAAACAAATGTTTGGGGTAGATAAATGCTTAGTTTGCTCTACATGAGTTTGGTTATGCTTTGTTTATGTTATACATCTCAGTTTTGCTTATATTGTGTTTGTGCTTAAACAAGATAACTTGTTATATAATCGGAACATGGAGAACCACCCAAGATAACAGTACAACCACAGTCCACATGGCTCTGGCTTAGCCAATTAATTAGGAGAGTGGGTTAGCTGATAGCCTTTTTCCGAGAGGGGCACAAGGGGCCGGAGTTGAAGGGGTATAGCCCGGTCATTTTGGGGTAGCAGCCTTGGCTAAGGTGTTGACCACTAGGGAGGGTTATGGCCGCTCCGCCGTCATGATTGTTGCGGGGTCGTTGGTTTCTCTTCTTTCCTTTGTAAAGGCTTCGTAGTGGACCCCTAGCCACTCACCTTGGAAGTGTTTAAGGGTCTAGCTAACCTGGGCAAGATGGGGAACACGAACTGTGGGTAAAGTGTACAACCTCTGCAGAGTGTTAAACTGATCGATCAGCCGTGCTCAAGGTCATGAGCGGCTTCGACCCTCACATGATTAATAAACTTGAAGACTAATGCAAATCATGGGTTGGTGGTTTGGTTTGAGGTTTCTTTTAAGGTTAAGCGGGTTGGTATACACTTACACCTAGTAATTAGGTGCTTGCTAATAAAACTTGACCAACTTATAAAATGCTTACCGCTGTGAACCATAGCCTATCCTTGATAGCCTTGCATTGTTTCCCCCACTTGCTGAGCTCCAACCATAAGTGTGCTCACCCTTGCTTACCGCTGTTCAGAGGAGAACGTCGGAGGTGAGGACGAGTACTGGAGTGACTTCGAGGAGTTCTAGGCATGCGGATCCCCCAGTCATCATGCCTGTGGAAGACAACGATGGAGTTGCTCGTCGTCGTTTAGTTATCGTCGTGTTCGGACCTTCGAGTCCACCCCTTTGGATGTAATAATGGATATCATACTGGTTTAAACTCTTGTACGTTTTATTACAGCAATGGTATTACTCTCGTTTTGTCTATCATGTGTGTGTAAATGATCCTGGCGCACATATGAGATGCATTCGGTTTTCCTTGTAAAATCGGGTGTGACAAAGTGGTACCAGAGTCGTGATGACTGTAGGTCGCAGCCTTAGTTAGAATTGGACGAAATTAAGGATTCATGTTCTAGAAAGCCTTGTCATGCTTCAAATCATCTTATTTACGCATTAAAAACCTAATTTAATTTTTGTTTATTATTTTAAACTGTCATTTTGATTTATTCTGTACTCTGAGATCAGTTTTGCTTTGACAGATGGCCAGGACTTACATGACCCCTCGCAAGAGCACTGGTGGGCGTTTTCCTTCTCGGACGGTACCGGCCCCTCGCCATCGTCTTGAAGATGTTGAGGAAGACCCAGAGGAGATCCAGCCAGAAGAAGAAGAGGAGGATCCTGAAGAGGTCGAGATGGAGGAGGAGGAGCCGAAGAGCCATTGGAACGACCCACGGTACCGTACGATGGCACAGTGCTAGAGGCAGACGCAGATGGAGACATCGTGATCCCACCGGCGCCTGTAGTCAATGAGGAAGCACCCCCTGCACCTGCTGATCCAGTGCCTGATGATGAAGGAGGTGACCCGAATGACTCCAGTGATGACAGTGTGGGTGAGGATGATGGTAACAATGCTGTTGGCAACCCAGAGGAAGATGAGGATCCCCGCTATCATGGAGCGGAATACCACAAACACTCTACTGAAGCTGAGAATGGACGATTCGCATTCTTCGTGGAATGTTCTGAGGTACCTGGGATATACCATAAGGCCTCTCTATGTGACCAAGCATTTCAGTGAGCCCGGAATGAGGGATTACTACACTTGCAGAGTCTACATCAGGAAGCCTCTAAATGATACAGAAGGATGGAGGTATCGCTCATCTCACCATAGCACAGCTCAGTTCTCTACGGATGACGCTACGGTGAATGATGCAGCAAGGAGGGCGCTCTGGTCGGTCTGCCATGCAAATCGGGTGCAGTTGTTCCAATCAGAGTACCGCCATGTGCCTCGACGTGCAAGTGGCACAGAAGTGATTGTGGTGCCAGCAGGAGGCAATGATCGCATCGATGTCTTGGCACGGGTGACTGCTGCTCTGAACGCAGATCTGGAGGGAGCAACTTTGGAGATAAACAAGTATCATGAAGAGTTGCAGGCTGCTCAGGCGAAGATAGCACGTCTGGAAGCACAGTTGGCAGGACAGCGACTCCCTCAGGAAGTCATGCCATATCAGACTACAGCTTCCCCTCCGCGCAAGAGGCTTCATTACGGCACTGATGAAGCTACTACTCGTCTTGGCTAGGATCCAAGGATGCTCGCCCTTATCATTTACCTTTCGTTAGATCGTTCCTGCGTGAACGTATTTGCTTGTAATAATGAATGCTGTTTGCAAACATGCTTGAGTTGGATCTTTGCTTGATTGTGAATTGTATGGTGGAGTGATGGCCACTATGCAATCTGAAATTTTAAGTTAATTAAAGTTTGGTTTGGGTTTTATCGGTTGTCATTGCTTAATCTCTTATGCAAGTATGATTGGATCAAATCTGTTTTCGCAGTCATATGACATACCAGTAATGTTTTGCTTATAACTCAAGCTACAGATCTCCAAATGACATGAAACCAGTTGGGTTAGTTCACAAATTTAGGGGATGAATTTCTGTCAAACATTCAATGGTATACAATACATATTCTGGGAGTTATGCACGAAGTAATGAACAAGTCAGAATCTGTAAATTTCTGCTGATATAGCTGTACTGTTTGAATTATATCTCGAGTTATACATATCCAAATGAGGTGATTCCAGTTGGGATGGTTCCATAATTTTATACATTATAATCTGGTAAAAATTCGTGGTCATTGGATAATTACACAGAAAGTTATGCATAATTCTTTGAGGTCAACAGAATCTGTCTTAACTGAAGAACATGCTGTTATTTTATTTTGAGTTATCCTCTTATGCAATGATTCAAGTACAATTATCTGAGATATGATTTTTCTAACGGTCAGATGGTAAACACCAGGTCCGGAGGAGGTCAAGACGTGCCACCTGTGATCCGGGCACATATTGCAAATCAGCAAAACCCAGCACCACCTCCACCGATCAATCAAGCAATGGACCCAAACATGCGGCGAGTTCCGGCAGCGCGGATGCAAGCGATTCAAAACCTTACCAACACGGTGCAGCGGATGCAAGCCCAACGAACCAGCCACCACCGCCGATCCCTCCACCACCCCCGCCACCAAGGGACGAGCACAAGGAGTTCATGAGCCACCATCCCCCTACATTTTCCCACTCGACCGATCCACTGGATGCCGATGACGGCCGAAAACTATCACCAAGAAGCCGGAGATCGTGCAATGCACCGACGAGAGAGATGGTCCCGTATGCTTCGTTGGAAGACTTGTGGGGCGGCCGCAGATTGGTGGGATGCGTACTCAGCTGCTCATCCCAACGGGCATAACATCACTTGGCGGGAGTTCCGTGACAACTTCCGTACTTACCACATTCCTTCGGGGGTTCTCAAGCTTAAGCGAGAGGGAGTTCTTGTCCCCGAGGCAAGGCAACATGTCGGTGAGCGAGTATCCGGACAAGTTCACTCACTTGTCACGCTATGCACCCGATGAAGTCAACATCGATCCAAAGAGGCGGGGAAAGGTTCCTGGATGGCTTGATTGGTCCTTTGAACTATCTACCGCGAGTCACATCTTCCCGGACTTTCGGTACGGCGGTGAACAAAGCTATTGGGGCTGGAAAGCAAGAGAAAGGAGATGGGTGAACGGGAAACGCAAGTTTCGGTCTCATGGGCGGTCTAGCGGTAACACCCATCCCCGTTACGGTTCTCGGCGAGCTTGGCTCCATATCGTCTGGTGGTCAAGGTGGGAGGTACCCACGAGAACATGCGGTTGCGGCGCTCATTTCGGCCACGGCGCTTCAATCCTCGGACACCCGAGCTCCTACCCCTCGGCCGAGTCGTCCTAGCAATAACTGCGGGGCACTGTCGAAACACCAACCCCTGTTCGGCTCGGTGGATGCTTCAAGTGTGGAGAGGCGGGGCATTATGCTAACAATTGTCCCAAGAGGGTGATGCGGACTCCGCAGAGAGACAATGGAAACGGGGCCCGGGCAGCCATCTTCACGGGCTCGTACTCCACGGACACCCGGCAAGAGAGGCCGGCGAGTCATGTGCGTGGCCGAGTCAATCATGTATCGGTGGAGCAAGCTCGGAATGATGCCGGCGTGGTATTGGGTACGTTTTTCGTCAACTCGTACACCGCTACCGTATTATTTGATTCGGGAGCATCACATTCATTCATAGCGATCAATTTGTGGCAAAATATAACTTATCTATGAGCACAATGAAGAACCCACCGATAGTTAGCACTCCCGGGGGAGAAATGAAAAGCGGTCATATATGCCCGCAAGTAAAGATTAATATCATGGGGGTAGACTTTCTTGCTAATGCGGTAGTTCTAAAGTCATGGGGAATAGATGTCATTCTTGGTATGGATTGGTTAAGAAGTTGTGATGGAGTCATTCGGTGTCGGAAGAGGTCGATCGGTTGCTTACCGGTCCTCAAGGGGGAGAGAGTAGAATATGTGAGTGCACCCTCATCCGGGCAAAGGAGTTGTGAACTCTGTTGAAGGCAAGGCCTTGGAGGATATAAGGGTAGTGAATGAATTTCCGATGTGTTTCCGAGAGGATTTGCCGGGTATGCCACCGATCGTGACATTGAATTTAGTATTGAACTTATACACTGGTACTTGCTCCCATATCTAAAAGACCATATAGGATGGATGTTAAAGATCTAGCTGAATTAAAGAAACAAATCGAAGAATTACTTAGTAAAGGGTTTATCCGTCCTAGTTCATCACCATGGGGAGCCCCCACACTCTTCGTTGATAAGAAGGATGGATCTAGGAGGTTGTGTATAGACTATCGATCACTTAACGAGGTTACTATCAAGAATAAATACCCTTTACCTCGGATTGAGGATTTGTTTGATCAGATGAGAGGAGCTAAGGCTTTCTCTAAAATAGATCTTAGATCAGGTTATCATCAGTTAAAAATCCGTGTGGAGGATATACCAAAGACAGCATTCACTTCTAGATACGGGTTATATGAGTTCACTGTGATGTCCTTTGGCCTGACCAATGCACCAGCATACTTTATGTATTTGATGAACAAGGTATTCATGGAGTATCCGGATAAGTTCGTTGTGGTATTCATTGATGACATCCGGTATTCTCTCGGAGTGAGGAAGAACATGAAGAACATACGAGGCTTGTGTTACGAAGCTACGGGAACATCAGCTGTATGCCAAGTTCAGCAAGTGTGCTTTCTAGTTGAAGGAGGTCTCTTTTCTCGGACACATCATCACAGATGGAGGCATTGCAGTCGATCCAAGCAAGGTTCGGGATGTATTGAACTGGAGTCCGCCTAAGAATGTGCTAGAGATCAGAAGTTTCCTTGGACTTGCAGGATACTATCGGAGGTTCATTGAAGGGTTTTCTAAAATAGTGAAGCCACCTACCACTCTGCTCGAGAAAGGAAGAGAATTCAAGTGGGATGAGAAGTGTCAGGCTAGTTTTGAGGAGTTGAAGAAGAGGCTGACTACAGCACCTGTGTTGATCATGCCAGACATACACAAAGGGTTCGATGTATACTGTGATGTCTCTCGGCAAGGTTTGGGATGTGTGTTAATGCAAGAAGGAAAGGTAGTAGCTTATGCTTGAAGACAGTTGAGGAAACATGAGCAGAACTATCCTACTCATGATCTTGAGTTAGCTGCGGTTGTTCACGCATTGAAAATCTGGAGACATTACATGATTGGGAACAAGTGTAAGATCTTTACTGACCATAAGAGTCTGAAGTATATCTTTACTCAGAAGGATTTGAATTTGAGGCAGAGAAGGTGGTTGGAGTTAATCAAAGATTATGATTTGGATATTCAGTACCATCCTGGAAAGGCAAATGTTGTGGCAGATGCTTTGAGTCGGAAGGGACAGACTAGCATGCTGATAGGACACCTGTTACCTCAGGAGCTATGTTGGGAGATGGCACAGCTTAACTTGGGAATGGTTGCTTCGAGTGAGACTCTGACATTAGAGATTGAGTCGACACTTGAGCGAAGATATCGAGAAGGGACGGTTGAGTCGACACCAAGATTGCGAGAATACGGGGAAGTTGATTAAGTTAGGCAAAGTTCGGAATTCGAGAGAAGATGAGCAAGGAAAGTGTGGTTTAAGAACGAGAATACGTGTACACGAGATCAAGGAGTTGAGAGAAGCTATTTTGAAGGAAGCACATGATTCGACTTACTCTATACACCCCGGTAGTACCAAGATGTATCGGGACTTGAAGCGAGAGATACTAGTGGTATGGGATGAAGAAAGATGTAGCGCTCATGTAGCTTTGTGTGATGTGTGTCAAAGAGTGAAGGTGAATATCAAAGACCAAGCGGGATTGCTTGACCTGCGAAGGTACCTGAGTGGAAATGGGAGGAAATCGGTATGGATTTCATAGTGGGACTACCTCGTACTCGTGATGGGTATGACTCTATTTGGGTTATTGTGGATAGATTAACCAAGGTAGCGCACTTCATCCCAGTGAAGACGACCTATATAGGAGTGAAGCTAGCTGAGTTGTATAATTCAAGGATAGTGTGTTTGCACGGGGTACCGAAGAAGATAGTGTCAGATCGAGGCACACAGTTCACTTCACGGTTTTGGCAGAAGTTGCATGAATCGATGGATACAAAGTTAAACTTCAGCTCAGCATACCATCCTCAGACAGATGGGCAGACAGAGAGAACAAATCAGATACTTGAAGATATGTTGAGAGCTTGTGCGTTAAAGAACAGTGGCAGTTGGGATAAAAGTTTGCCTTATGCAGAGTTTGCTTATAACAACAGCTATCAGTCCAGCATCAAAATGGCACCTTTTGAAGCTCTGTATGGAAGGAAGTGTAGAACACCATTGTTTTGGAATCAGACTGGTGAAAGACAATTCTTTGGGCCAGACAGCATACGAGAAGCAGAAAAACAAGTTGAAATCATAAGGGAGAATCTTAAAGCAGCACAGTCACGTCAGAAGAGCTATGCTGATCCTCGGCGAAGAGAGGTGATATTGGAAGTCGGTGACTATGCATATCTCAGAGTGTCACCTATTTGGGGATTACGAAGGTTTAATGTCAGAGGGAAGTTATCACCTCGATTTATCGGATCTTTCAAGATTTTGGAGCGGAAAGGAGAAGTAGCATACTAGTTAGAGTTGCCAGCACAGTTATCAGGAGTTCATGACGTGTTTCATGTATCACAGCTGAAGAAATGCACAAGTGAGGTTAGGATAGAACCGGTACAGTTAGAGGATATTCAAATGGAGAATGACCTGACGTACAAAGAATACCCCATTAAGATCTTGGATGTGTCAGAAAGAGTTACCAGGAGTAAGATCATTAGAATGTGTAAAGTGCAGTGGAGTCATCATACTGAGGAAGAGGCAACTTGGGAAAGAGAGGATGAACTCAAGGAAGACTTTCCTCAGCTGTTCTCTAAGTCTTCTGAATCTCTTTAAGCGGGTAGGATTTGTGACACCCTAAAATTCCATCACTAAAATTACTTAGCAACTTAAATTAGTCCTAAGGATTTAAGGAGATTAAATTGCTATTTAAATAGAGCTCTAAAAATATTAAGGATAATTTAATAAACTTAGAGACAACAAGTGTATGTGCATCATCAGTTGGCTTGCATGGTTTTTGGTTGATTGTGTGGTTTCTAAAAAGTCTATAAAATTCTTGAGAAAAGATTGAAAAAGTTTGAATTGAATTTGAGATGAAAAATTATTTGAAAATGAAGTTTGAAAAAGGAAAAGAAAAAAAAAGGGAAAAACCGCACCGGCTCCTTTTCGGCCCAGGCGGCCCAACCCACCCCCGCGCCAGCCCACCACTCCCCCTTCCCTTTTTCTTTTTACCCCGCGGCGCCGACAGCCGGGGCCCACTTGTCAGCCTCCCCTCTCCCCCCCTTCCTTTTCTTCTTCCCCGCGCTCGCCGGCCGCCGCCGCGCGCCCGCGCGGAATCCGCCCCGCTCCCGCCTTCCCCCCTTCCTTTCTCTTCCCTGTGAGCACGCCAATTAAGGCAATTAATCCCCACTCAACCCCCCCCCCAGCCGTTTCCCTTTTCCCCTTGCCTTCTTTACGCCCGGACGGCCCGCCGGCCATCAATGGCAAGCCGTCGGCCGCCCCGTCCCCTACCCGCCTCGCCTTCCATCCTCGGGTCCTTTTTAAGCTCGCGCACGCACCCCTGTGCCTCCCTTTGCCTCTGCAACCCGCTAACGCGCACGCACGAGCACCAATTTCCCACGCCGCCGCCTCGGGTCTCCGCCGTCGCTGTCGATCCGTCGCCGCCGGTGAAGGGCTAGACCTCCCGCCTGTTTTCTTTGACCTTTGGGATCGCTAGGAGCTTGACAAGCTCGTGTTGCCGTAGGTCTTCGTCCCCGACGCCCGTGGCGGCCCGCGCCCGAGCTCACCGGAGCGCCGCCCGAGCCGCCGCCGTCGTCAAGCCCCTCTGTTGCCGCCTCCTCTCCACCCGTTGGCCCGTCGTCATCCCCTGTGCGTGGTAAGCAAAATCCCCCGCCCAATTCCCCTCCTTTTCGCGCTCAGTAGCGTCCCCGCGGGCTCGCCGGAGCAGCCGCGCCGCCCCCTTACGGTGCCGGCCGCCGGTGAGGCCCAATCGCTCCCGTAGACCCCACGAGCACGTGCGCAAGCTTCTCCGCGTCATTTTGCCCCAACCCGTGGTCAAAGTGATGGCCGGGAGCGCCGTAGAGAGCTAGCGCCGGCGAGCTCCCGCCGCGCGCCGCCGCCCTCCGGCGTCGTCGCCGCCGCCCGTCGCTTGCAAGCATCCAGGGCCGTTTGATCTCGCGCGGACGGCCAAGATCACGTACCCCTTCGCGTTTAAAGGTTGGTCCACCGTGGGCTTGTGGACCGCGCCCACGGCCGGGTCCACGGTGCGCGTTCGCATCGCCCGCGGTTGGATCTGAGATCCACGGTGCGGCTGCGGCCCTTTTTCTTAAGAGCCCCTGAGTTTTCAAACTTTAGCAAGCCGGTCCTTCCACCTTTAAGAATCTTTACGGATAGGTCCTGGTTTTTGCAATCTAGCCCCTGTCTACCCTAGATAATAGTGTTAGAGGTCCTTTTCTTGAGTTTTAGCACCTAGGCCCTTTAGTTTTTATATAAAATTATGTTTTAGCCCCTGATTTTATTTATAAAAGCCCTGTAAACTTAGTTTTCTTGCAGATAGGCCCCGTAAATGCCTGTTTTAATCATATCTTTTTCATTTTAACTCCGTTTTTAGCGTTCTATATATCAAAATGATCGTCTCGACGAGTAGAATCTTTTAAACAGTAAATTTACCAGTTTTGTTACTGTTTGGTGTACTGTTTTGTTTATTGTTTGTTATCCATGTTTGACTCGTAGATATCGTGCCTGTTTCGTCTGAGCTCCCTGTCGGAGGTGATCAGGAAGAGCCTGTCTTCGAGGAGGATTTCACCCAGCTTGTAGAGGAAGGCAAGTGGCTTTCCCCCTCTGCATAATCTTTTTGAACCTATGACACTGCATGCTAAACAATTTTTACTATTCTTGTTGTTATGCATAAATCTGATGGGCAAACACCTAGCTAAGGACTTGACTAGATGCTTTACCACTTTACCTTGATCAACCCTGTTTAAACAAATGTTTGGGGTAGATAAATGCTTAGTTTGCTCTACATGAGTTTGGTTATGCTTTGTTTATGTTATACATCTCAGTTTTGCTTATATTGTGTTTGTGCTTAAACAAGATAACTTGTTATATAATCGGAACATGGAGAACCACCCAAGATAACGGTACAACCACGGTCCACATGGCTGCGGCTTAGCCAATTAATTAGGAGAGTGGGTTAGGCGATAGCCTTTTTCCGAGAGGGGCACGGGGGGGCCGGAGTTGAAGGGGTATAGCCGGTCCTTTTGGGGTAGCGACCTTGGCTAAGGTGTTGACCACTAGGGAGGGTTATGGCTCGCTCCTTCTGTAACTTGTTGCAGGTCGTTGGTTTCTCTTCTTTCCTTTGTAAAGGCTTCGTAGTGGACCCCTAGCCACTCACCTTGGAAGTGTTTAAGGGTCTAGCTAACCCGGGCAAGATGGGGAACACGAGCGTGGGTAAAGTGTACAACCTCGCAGAGTGTTAAGGCGATCGATCAGCCGTGCTCACGGTCATGAGCGGCTTGGACCCTCACATGATTAATAAACTTGAAGACTAATGCAAATCATGGGTTGGTGGTTTGGTTTGAGGTTTCTTTTAAGGTTAAGCGGGTTGGTATACACTTACACCTAGTAATTAGGTGCTTGCTAATAAAACTTGACCAACTTATAAAATGCTTACCGCTGTGAACCATAGGCTATCCTTGATAGCCTTGCATTGTTTCCCCCACTTGCTGAGCTCCAACCATAAGTGTGCTCACCCTTGCTTACCGTTGTTCAGAGGAGAACGTCGGAGGCGAGGACGAGTACTGGAGTGACTTCGAGGAGTTCTAGGCATGTGGATCCCCCAGTCATCATGCCTGTGGAAGACAACGATGGAGTTGCTCGTCGTCGTTTAGTTATCGTCATGTTCGGACCTTCGAGTCCACCCCTTTGGATGTAATAATGGATATCATACTGGTTTAAACTCTTGTACGTTTTATTACAGCAATGGTATTACTCTCGTTTTGTCTATCATGTGTGTGTAAATGATCCTGGCGCACATATGAGATGCATTCGGTTTTCCTTGTAAAATCGGGTGTGACAACTGTCCGCGCGGGCCACGGACCATCCGCTACTGAAGCTCGGACCGTCCGCAAACCGGCTGCAACGAAAACCTAAAACAAAACCGGATCAAAACAAAATGAAACAAGAACACGAAGAACGCCCGACGAACTGGCTCCTCGCGGACTGTCCGCCGGCCCCTCGCGGACCGTCTGCGCCACACGGACAGAACTGAAAAGAGCCCGACCTCGAAGGTCAACTCCCCCAAATCATCATCGGATTTCCCAAACGGTAGAAGCTATAGAGACAAGGGTTTGGGGACTTGAAAAGCGTCACACAAGGATGCTATAGCCCAAAAATCTTGCCTCCTAACTCCCTGAATCACCGGGAATCGCGAATCCTTTGAGCACCACCAAAAGCTAGAGCTCCGACCGAAAATCCTTGAATTGAAGTGGTTTCCCGGCGTTTGAGGGCACAAGATCAATCACAAAGGTGCACAAGGCATCCATACATCTTTCCCTCAAAGAACTCCGGGGAGAAACCCACTCAAATCCGCGGAACCACACCAAGAACAAGAGCACCAAAAACAAGCACAAAAAGACCACGAAATTCACAACGCCGAATCTTCTATACAAACCAGGAAAGATTCACAAGGTCTAGCATGCCGCCCTAGCATCCATCCCTCTCAACAAATCTCCCATGAAGCTCTCATGCTAGCCTAGAGAAAATGGAGAAGAAAATAGTCCAAGAAAATGAGAAAGAGGAGGGGGGAAATGAAACCCTAAGTCACGGAGAGAGAGAGAGAGCCATCCACACACACTCATGGCTTATATATCGGGTCCCGCCGGTGTGGGAAATGACTCGACTACCCCTAACTCAACTACTGGCGATACAACCCACACAGGGGCATTTATGTAATGTTTGTGGGTCTTGCCATCGGACGGTCACGCCTTCGCCGCACCCCGCGTCCTCCCGACGCAAGTCATGCGATCCCGCTGCGTGTCCTCCACTTCGAAGCTTCCCGACACGCCCGGATCCCGTCTCCGTTGTGTTGGGTCTTCGGACTTGGTTTTGAGGCCCAAACCAAGAAACCGTCCTCTGATGGTTTTGTGGGCAAACCACCAAACCCCGCGTGCTCGGCCCGGCCTCCCGCCAAGCCCCTTGACTCGGCCCGCCAGCGTGCACCGGCTCGATCGTCCATGACTTCGTCTTGCTCGTCTCGCCACCATGTGGCCCGCACCTAGTCCCGCCGTCCACCGGGTCCCTCGAACCGAGCCTACTTGTCTCTCCATCTCCGAAGGCCCCTCAAGGCCGAAGACCTTTCGCGCCGTTCTTCCTGCAACAACACGAACTAGGCCGCAGCCTACACCTGCGCACTGAGCCAAGAGTCAGTCCAACACCCGTTGTCAATCACTCATCACTGAGGAGCGGTCATCCACCGACCACGGGGAAGCTCCTAGTCCTCAGAACTGCCTCGAGGAGGGTGGTTTCCCTACACTTTTGTGGGACACCCTAAAGGACTTTGGGTACCCCACGTATCTAGGGTACTCGGCACGTGAGCTCATGAGCACAGGCCAACTGCTTCGTTGGGAAGTGAAGGTGAAGATCCCCGTGTGTCCGGCACATCCTACTTGGGAAGAGTGGGAGGTTAAGGCACAAGGGTTGAACTTGGCTGACACCATGCAAAAGGCTGCTTTGGAAGCACTCACAACTTTTTGTGAGAAGCATGCTGATTTGGTAGCTAGCACTGCGGCCAAGGTGATTCCTTTACCTAAGCAACATTCCGAACATGGGACTGAGCGCGAAGCTTTTCTCTCCGCTCAGGACAATCTCTATAGTCCTGAACTTGTCACCTCAATCCGTTTCTCCAAAGCTATGTTTGACACGTATCAAGTGAAGGTTGGAGAAAGCATGTTCTATAGACACCAAGTTTATAGACAACAAGTTAATGGTGCAGAAGCTATCACCCAAAAGTTGAAGGAAGCTCGAGCAACGATAGCCCGTCTTAATAAGAGAAGACGCAAGGATAAGGAAACAATACAAGAATTGAGAGAAGTCATTCATGAGCAGAATTTCTTGTTGCAGCATAATGATCAATATATGCTTGACTTAGAGAATCAACTAGAAGTTGTAGCAGCTCCACCTTCTGATCCCGAAGAGGAAGAAGATCCCGAGGAGATCCAAGGAGAATCTGGAGTGGAGTCTGGACATGCTTCACCTTAAGTGAACCTAGGCTAGAGTGTTATCTAGTTGATGTTGGTTACGCTTTCAATAAAATAATGTGTTGTAGGAGAGTCCTTGCAGAATGGATCTTGTAATGACGTTGGTTGTGATCAACTTTGGACCATGTGTTGAAAATCAAGATGCGTGAAATGTCGTGGAGATCATGCTCACCGATTTTATCATGTTTGCATATACGTACCGAGAGTTATGGTAAATTTTGTGCACCTCGGCCTTCTGTGAGAACAGCTAGGCAGAACCTCGGTGACGGCATTTTTCGGGCATGATAATGTTGGAAATCGACTTGAAGTTGAATACCAACATTGTAGCGTATGAAATCCTACATTCACTGACCAGAAATGAGAATTTTTTGGGGTATAAGCAAGGATTTATGAATTTTATGCTTATGACCGCCGTGCTGTCCAATTCCAAAAGTTGCCATGAATGAGTTTTCGTCGTGCATATTCTACTTGTTAATTTATGTGAGCAAGCTTATGAATATGTGTTTAAAGAGAACTCAACTTTTCAGATGGTCGGATTGACACGTAGCACCCCTAACGGTTTTGACGCGTCGGGTAGTGGTGATCTACCACCGCCACCGCCCATGACGCCGGTGGAGACTTTCATGGCCACCCAAACTGAAGTGTTGCGCCAGATTTTGCAGACACAACAGCAAATCGCCCAACAGATGCACCAGAGGCCTCCAATGGGAGCTAATCATGATGGACCGCAAATGGTTACCACCTATTCCCAGTTTATCGGGACGAAGCCCCCAACTTTTACTAAAGCAGAAGAGCCCCTTGATGCTGACGCATGGGTTAGAGCCATTGAGGCCAAATTCTCTGCATTTGTCCTACCTTGTTCTGAGGAGGACAAGGCTATCTTTGCGGCCTTGCAGCTTCGTGGAGAAGCTTTAATGTGGTGGGAGCACTTTAGGACCATGCAACCTGCTGGACATGAAGTTACTTGGACTGAGTTCATGAAAGCTTTCAAGGATCATCACATCCCGAAAGGACTCATGGTTAGAAAGATGAAAGAGTTGCTTGCTCTTAAGCAAGGTGATGACACCGATGCCAAAAAGACGGAACGTTTCCATGACGGTCTTAAGAGTGAACTGTATGAAAGATTAAACCTACTAGAGCCCAACAGTTATCATGAGTTAGTGAACAAAGATATCTCTCAAGAGGATGCCATGATGAAGGTACAGAAAGAGAAGAAGAGGCAGAACGACTTGGCTTCGGGAAATGGATCGGGCAAGAAATTTCGTTACATCAAGAAGAATGCGCATGGTTCTTCCCAACCATCCGCATCGGGCCATTTGAGAGTGACTCCGCCCCAGCATAAGCCTTCGGGAAATTTTCAGTACCGTTAGGCCCAGCCACAAGTCCCCAAGCCAAAGGAACTTCCACCCCGCATTTGCTACAATTGTAGGCAACCAGGGCATTACGCCAATGAGTGCCCAAACCCTAGGAAGATTAAGACCGAGCAACAGGCTCCGAACCCCGGAGTAGCCAAGGGCAATCGTGACAAGAAGCCCATGATTCAAGTGAAGCAAGGCCAGCTTAACTTCACGTGTAACTTTTCTACCCGAGAGCATTCCTTCTTACTTTGGACTTTTGACGATGGAACTTTATCCATCCTCGCATTTTAGTTGCTTTTCAAGCACTAAATTAGGGAATCTTAGTGAACAAATGTCACAAACATTTGTTTACTAGCCTTCCCTTTCTTCATAGAAATCCCTTGGTAATCCCTTTTCGTAACTTGGTCTTTCCACCTAATCTCAAGGCCCTCTTAGATTCAAATAAATTGACCGGCTAAGTTGAAGGAGTAGGATCAAAGATTTCTTGAGAAATCATGGTCAGATCTTCGGACCGTTGGACCCCATTCGTTTCAGTGCCACGATGGTACAACGTCGTAGCGTCGCCCTGCCATCTCTTTTCCCGCGACCACGATCACGTCGCCGAGACCTCACGGGTCGACCATTATCGAGCCCCTTGTGGCAACCGCCGGATCACTCCGTTAGTCCTTACCTCAGTCGGTTGGGATGACCATTGTGTTCCGTTGAGCTATAAAAAGGGAAACCCTTCCGCGGTGTTGCCATTGATAAAGTCTCGCCTGCTTTCGAGCTCGGCATTGTCGCCGCTCTTGTTTTCCCCTCGGCTAGTTTTTGGCCAACCCGCCACTAGTCCATCTCTGTCGTTGCTCCGCCCACCCGCCGAGCAAGCTGTTTAGCCGTCTTCGTCAACAACCTCCAGAAGAAGCTCGAAGAAGACCGAGAGAAGAACCTCGGCCTCCATCGTCGACCACGCCTCAATTCGTGGAGATGTTCGAGTCCCTCCGTTGGACGCTTGCAACGATGTACCTCTGCATCGTCGGCGGAGTTTGTCTTCTTTTAGTCTTCCATGTACATATTCATCGCCCGCTTCCTCATGAACTGCGTTGAGGCAGTGAGGAGAACACCATGTATCTTTTGCCCTATCTGAATTCTCGCTACCTAGAAATATAAGCGAGTACGTCTTCCATCTTGTAACCCTTATCTTGTTAGAAAGTGTTGCTCTAATCTTGTTGTCGAATCTCGGGACGAGATTCTGTTTAAGGGGGGTAGACTGTGACGCCCCAGGTTTTCAGCCGGGTTTATTTAACCCTAATGAACCGGTCAACTGCATTGACTTTGGTCAAATGACGGTCAACCAGGGCCATCATCTCGAAAACATCACCCACAATCCCTAATGACACCCCTTGGTCAACCCATGGTCAAGGTTTGGTCAAAACCCTAGTCAAACCCTTGAATACCCCATTGCCCTCCAGTGTCAGCCGGAACTTTTGCCCGCGTTCTCCAAATTCCACCTAAACACTTCAAAATCTCTCAATGTAAAAGTTGTGTGTTTTGTCGAGGGACACAACTTTCATGTTGAGTGGAATTTGAGATTTGAAGCCTAGATAGGTGAAAAACTCAAGTCAACACCTCAAGTTACTATTCATAGGCGCCCAGAAAACAGCCAGCTTGGCATGCGAATTGTGCAAAAATGGTTGAGAAAAACCCCATACGCCCTTTGTAGAAGTTGTAGAGGAATACGAGATCTACACCTTTCCTATTATCCACTTGGTCCACTTCAGTTGGAAAATTTGGAGAAAAACGCGATATAAGGGTGCTAGTCTAATTGGTTTTCGGCCCTTGGCGTCCAGAGCGCGCCGTCGCGCCGGCGTCACGCACCGGCCGCGCCGCGACCCCTGCGGGCCCGCACGCCGAGGCCGACTTCGGTTCGCCGGTCCATGCGCCGTGGCCGTCCATGCCGAACCGCCATCCGGACCCTCTCCCCCGTGCGCCACGCGTTCATGCACGCCACGCCGGCCACCCAAGCTGCGACGTCGTCGTACGCACGCCGCGCCGCCCCTGCACTGCTATTGGCTGTCGCGCCTCGCCACCGCCTCGCAGTGCCCATACCGTGGTCGGCCGTGACCCCCTCCGCAAGGCACGCGCGCCTATAAAAGGAGTTAAACTCGCCGCCGCGCGCATTTCCCAGGCACTGAGTCGCCATTGCCGCCGCCAGGGGTGCCCACTGCGAGCTCCACCCTTCGGCCGCTTGCACTGCCAATGCGTGTTGCTCCTGCCTGCCCTAGGATCCCCAGTAGCTCCCCCGGTCGCTTATTTTTCAGGACAAGCCGCCAGCTCGCCGAAGTCCGAGCTCCCGCGGCCGCCGTCGGGCAGCCCTTGCCGAGCTCGTGCCTTCGCCTGCTCTCCAAGCTAATGGGCACTCGTAGCACCTCCCCTAGGTCACACTGAAGCTTTGTGCACTGCACATTGCTCAGCCGAGCCTTTCCCCTCGCCGGACTTCGCGCCGCCGCGATCGTGCTGCCCCTGTGCCGCCGCCGCCGCTCGCCGGCGACCGCTTCGGCTGAGCTACCACCGCCAATCACTCCTTGGTGAGCTCAATCGTCATCCAGTGCCGCTTGTGGGCCAGCTCCAGCGACCCCTCGCCGGCGGTGAGCACCCCTGCACTGTAAATTCTTTCTTGCGGGGTTCTGTGTGCTAAAGGCAATGGTAGTCTTGTGAGGCTCAAAAAGTTCCAGGGGTTTCTTCGTAAAATGATTCTTACCCCTTGTTGTGTTTCAGCTGTAACTTTGAAAAATCATATAAAATCACACAAAAACCCAAAAATTGCCAACCCAATTTTGTTGTGCTCTGTGTGACAAGAACTACATTTTCTACAAAGCATGTAAATACTTTGGAGCTTTAGTTTTTGCATGAAAAATAGAAAACCATTTTACCTAGATCTGTGATTCTGCAGAATCCATCCATGATCTTGAGCTGGATTTTGGATATGTTGTGAGCAATAGCATGTGTAGGTTCTGTGACAAAAATTGTACAAAGTTACTGAAGAAATCGTTTTATATGATTTATCTTGTATTATTGTCAAATCTGCCTAGATGATTTTTGTAGCTTAAAATATAATTATTTTTGAGCCCTACTTCTGGATATCATCTTGTAATGTTGCAATGCACCTCTGGTGAATTTATCATGATTTTAGCTTTGTTATAAATATTATTTCCTGATTTATGCTTGTTTTTAATCATAAATGTGTAGATCAAGATCTATAAAGGCTATAGATGTGTTTGTTGGTTTCCTAGACTTGTTTTGGACCATAGCAACAGTGAAAGAAAGTTTGAGCACAAAAGTGCTATATTTATTTTTATATGCATTTATCTTGTTTTTGGTGAATAGAAATGCCATAATTGATATGTTTATTTTTGTTGCTTCAGCAAGTGCGCATGTGTGATCAGTAGCTTGTCTTAGACTTTTTGAGATCAGGGAACACCACTCTTGGTGTTTTATGTTTTATTTTGTGCATTAATGTGAAGAAGCCTTTGTAGGTTCAATATTGAAATTAATTAGAAAATCACAAATCTCACCTAAGGATTATGTGTTGGTGTGGTAAACTTGCTAACTAGTTTATAACCAATCCCTTGCTGTTTTGTGCGAATTAAATTAATTTACTTGTATATATATGTACACAGTCACTATTTAAAAAGTTTAGATAATAAAGCAACGCATAGTGTTCCTTTATAGGAAGAGCATGCTCACCACTCTTGGTGTTTTATGTTTTATTTTGTGCATTAATGTGAAGAAGCCTTTGTAGGTTCAATATTGAAATTAATTAGAAAATCACAAATCTCACCTAAGGATTATGTGTTGGTGTGCTAAACTTGCTAACTAGTTTATAACCAATCCCTTGCTGTTTTGTGCGAAATAAATTAATTTACTTGTATATATATGTACACAGTCACTATTTAAAAAGTCTAGATAATAAAGCAACGCATAGTGTTCCTTTATAGGAAGAGTATGCTGAATGTATTATTATCTAGGTAAGTGTGGTCAACCAAGCACCCCATGGTTGCCATAACTTTTTTGAAATTAATTAAATCAAATGGTCACTTAAGTCTTGCATTTGCATCCTCCGTGTAGAAGTTCCCAACGGTAGTTACACACTCGTGCCAGTGGACGTGAACGAGGGAGCTGGAGGAGACGTGCACTACGTCACTGTAGAGCAAGACCCGGGCCAAAGTCCGGAAGATTGTTTAACTGCTTGTGCTAACAAAGGCAAGCCCCGGTTTATCATTAACCCATGTTTTATTTAAATTTATGCAACTATCTTTGTTATTCTATATGCATTTACGTTCAGGAATTGAATGAAACCCTAGTTGCATGATCCCTAGGTGCCTATGTTCTTTTACTAGTATGCTAGGTTGTTAGATGCTATTCTCTAAGGACCCGGTAAAGGTCGAGTGATGTTCGTCACTCGCGAGAATAGGATTTCCTTTTGGAATCACCCCTTTATAAATGGATTGCTCATGTGGTAAGAGCATGGGATTTGGGCTCCGGTCCAGTGGTTTCGTGGGCTAAGCTTTTGAATGTACTAAGCACTTGTCGGGAATGGGACCGGTAAGCCTAGTACCTTAATGAGACAGCACGGGATTTTACTACTACTACTCTCGATTCGTCTCCTGCCCGGCTTGCAACCGGGAGGAGGGTACTTGTGTGAGGCTGGGTGTACTAGGTGGGGCATGCCAGATAACCTTGTACCCGGGACTGTAGGCTACTATCCCAACTCGAGGATTTTTGGGAACCGTTTGGTCGGTGTCGGCTGTGTTGGGGCACCGCTCCGTGTGTTTAGGTTTACCTTGCAAGGGTTTATGAATCAATCGATTGTCAGCCTCTCACCGTTATCCGAGACTGCTTAATCAGCTGGCCATGATATCCCCTTAATGATGGAACTATGTGAAATCTCCTGCGTGAATTAATTGTATTGTACAATTATTGATTGTATTAGTTGCTCATTATAGTAATGATAATCTCACTAGAATCTGAGCTAAAATATTGAAAGTAAGGATCCTTGATCCTAGTTGCTTTTTGGCAAAACAAACCCACCAGCCAAAAGCCTACATGACTAGAGGTAACTTTGTCGGGTAAGTCTTGCTGAGTATTAGTATACTCAACCTTGCTATAATTGTTGTTTTCAGGTGAAGTTGTTTGGCCTGGTGTGATTCCACCCGGCTGGGAGCTGGAAAGGGTGGATGATGACGCCGAGTAATGGCATCACGGATGGCCTCCAGTGATGTCATATAGTATCGCTATTAGTACTTTCACTGTTTTAATAAAACTCTGAACCTTTTACTTTCTTGTCAAAGTACCATGTTTGTAATAATGGACCCTACGAAAATTTGATGTTAATTTGTAAGCCACTCTGGACTCTCCTTCGTGGGAGTTTTAATGCATACGTTCGATCCTCTCTGTGTTTCCAAGTGATTTACCGGGCGTAAACCCGGCAACACTCAACGGGATGGTTCTTTGTTATCGCTTAATGACCAAAAGGAGTGGTTTAGGCGATAGTACGGAATTATCTCGGGTGGGGTTGTCACATTTATGAATTCACGTACTGTCTTTTTGATGTAATGATCCATATAACTACAATGTTTACATATACATACAAATGGTTATTACAAGGCACAACATTAATTAATACCTGATGGTCCCAAGCTGAAGCTCTACCTTTTGAACCTCTACTTCAAACACATTTTTGAATTCATGTTTGAATTCAAATACATGAATTCATAATAAAGTACGTAATTAACAATAATTGATAATAAGTTCATAAAGGTTCACATAGCTAGCTAATAATTAATACAAGTTCACATAATAGGGTACGGTACAAAGCCTGATCCATGCATGCATAATGTTACTGATGAGCAGCACGCGCTTGCAGATATGGAACATGGTTAATGTCTGCAATCCTCCAGCCTAGAACTCCCTCAAAATAAGCTAGAGCGCGTACTAGTGCACTCTCCTCCGCTTGGGGAGGAGTGTCACAAACACCACTGCAGACATCAAACAATGGAGCCTCGGGTTCTGCTGGCTTGTAGAAAGTTAGAATTGCTTGACACTTCCAATTGTTGGTGAAAAACGGCTCCCCACCATAGTAATCCACCCCAACTCTTTCCACGACTTGATTCAGAATCGCACGGAAGCTAATTGAAGCATAGGTAGAACCAGAGTGATCCTGCACACAATCAGATGATGAGATATATGTATGAAAAACAAAATAATTAATAATGAATAGAAATTCTTTTATATATAAATGTACATTACCACATATTGATGAGCCCTGCAAAGCTTCTCCGTAGTCTCAATCACAGTTCCTTCACCCGTCTTGAGTTTCCTTAATTTAAAATAGGAAAGGTCTGGCACGAAGCACCCAACATTATTCTGGAGCTGTTGTAGATAATTCTCCACGGCAGTCCTCTCTCGAGTTAACCGAATAGGTGTTGTTTTTCCAACTGTTGCAATGGCAACCATCGGGTGTGGTGCGCCTGCTAGCAACTGGCCGTAGTCTACATATCGAGCGGGTACGGTGAAAGAGATATACACTCTTGCCATGTGCTCATCAACGTGCTCAGTTTGCACTATAGGAGGAGCACCATTCATATCCCCGATAATGTCTCTGAGCCATCTGATATTGTTGAGAACCCGCAATAATTATATATGTACTAAAATTATAGATTTTCCATGTGAAATGAAAAAAAAGTTCTATGTAAAGCAAATTAATTTCAATTCCTATATTACCAAGTTAGCTACACGTCCCGGATCACCCATTGGCAAGGTAATCTCGCGGTGAAAGTGCAATCCTGGACGTAGAGGCAACGGGGCCTCCAAACCACCTCCACGGCACCAAGACCTGCACGGCCAATGCCACGGCCACCACGCCCGCCACGGCGACGGACTATGCCACGACCACCGATGCCATTTCCAACACCACTTGACGACGACATTGTTAGCTCAAACTACATCCAAATCAAAATAACACACATTATTCACAATAAATAGGATTAGTTTGCATATATACATTGGATTCAATATATGCATAAATAGAAAAACAAAAGGGAACTATTACTGTACATAACCTTTATGAACCAGCGACTCAGAAGACCTATATGCTCCGGGAACTACAACAGTCTCACCTCACCGTCAATACACCTGACTCTGCCACTTACAATACTACACATGCGCTACACCTCCTATATAGCTACCGTCCAACATCGCGGAGCTGTAGGCAGTCCCCACGTAGCCCGCGATGTTAAACTGTAGCTAATTAGGATGTGGGGCTCTGTATCAAAAACAAGAAAAAAGAAAATGCTTACATTTGTTGTCTATAAAACTAAAAAAATACTTAATAAAAGAATTTAATCTTCTATTTCCTCCTATAGCCTAGAAATAAAAAACAAAAGGGGATAGAATTCAATACTATATGTTATTACTATACATAGCTAAGAAGACTAGATGCTCCGCGAACTATACAACAGTCTCACCTCACCGTCATATACACCTCACTCACCCACTTAAAGTACCACACATGCGCTACACCTCCTATCTAGCTACAGTCCCACCTCGCGGAGCTGCAGGCAATCCCCACGTAGCCCGTGAGGTGAAACTGTAGCTAATTAGGACGTGGGGCTCTGTATCAAAAAAAGAAAATGCTTACATTTATTGTATATAAAACTAAAAAATACTTCATAAAAGATATTAATCTTCTATTTCCTCCTATAGCTACCTAGAAATAAGAGGGGCCATAGAATTCAACACTGTATTTTATGAACTATATGTACACATACCTACATATTTATAGATTGGATTCAATATATGCATAAATAAAAAACAAAAGGGGATAGAATTCAACACTATTATTAGTGTACATAGCTCAGAAGACTAGATGCTCCGGGAACTACAACAGTCTCACCTCACCGTCATATAGACCTCACTCCCCCACTTACAGTACCACACATGCGCTACATCTCCTATCTAGCTATAGTCCTACCTCGCGGAGCTGCAGGCGGTCCCCACATAGCCCGTGAGGTGAAACTGTAGCTAATTAGGACGTGGAGCTCTGTAAGAAAAAAGAAAATGCTTACATTTATTGTATATAAAACTAAAAAAAATACTTAATAAAAGAATTTAATCTTCTATAGCTACATAGAAATAAAAGCATTTCTAAATAATGAAAGAATGAAATAAACTATATATGCAAAATAAACTATAGCTACATTTTCTCTATGTCTATTTTTTCTTTATGAGCATATATTTTATAAACTATATGTACAAGTAAAATTCAAATTTATGAAAAACAAGAAAATAAGAGAATGCTTACATTTATTCTATATATAAATTTAAAACATACTTAAAAAATATTAATCTTCTATTTCCTCCACTGGCTACCTAGAATAAAATCATTTATAAACAATGAAAGAATAGAAATACCTAGTACATTTTCGGTATGTCTTCTTTTATGAGCATATATTTTATAAACTATATATATACAAGAAAAATTCAATATTATGAAAAACAAGATTTTAATGAAAGAAGGAACAATGCAAGTACCATCCTAACTACATCTTCACGTGTATATACAAAATCTCATCTCTCTAATTAACATTTCTATTTTCTCCATCTCCAAACCATAAAACAAAATTTAATCACCACAAATGAAGGGAGGATGAAGATTCTAACCTTTACAACACCTTGGAGGAGAGAAATCTTCACAAAATAATGAAGAAAAAAATCGCAGCACCACCCTAGGCTTGAGTCGCCATGGGGGGAGGAGCTTGAATGGCTCGGGTGAATGACTCTGGTGAATGGATCAGGGGCAGGAGGAAGAAGGAGGTACGGGCGTTATGTTGCCCCTGGCCTTTAGTCCCGGCTGGTGTTACGAGCCGAGACTCCCCTTTAGTCTCGGCTCGTAACACCAGCCGGGACTAAAGGCCGCAGCTAATTATTGCCGAATCGAGCCGTTGGGATCCCCCTTTGTCACGGTTCGTAATACGAACCGGGACTAAAGGGGGGCCGGCTACAGCGAGCATTTTGGGTCACGTCGACAAAAGGCCTTTAATCCCGGCTCCAAAGTTGAACCGGGACTAAAGACCCGAACAAAAGCCTCACTCTCTACCAGTGGGAAGTTCATCTTTATATATTTCCTGTATGAGACTATATGTATCGAAAGTTCTTGCTGCAGTGTCTGGACTACTGCATGGATCAGCATTATATTTTGTGAAATGTGGCATGATGTGTTCGATCTGTGAAATGTTGTGGATGCATAATAGCAAAATTAGAGGCATTGAGAGCATATATATTTATATATCGTGATGCTTATGGGTATGTCTAATTTTGTTACCTATGGACTAAATATTACCTACGATTTCGAGGTGCTATGCAAGTGTCACAACTGTGGTGTTCAGTGCGAGTGCCACAGCTGATCCATTGTGTTTTAAGATGCATTTAAAGTTTTTATTATGTATAGAAACTGCTATAGGAGTATAGGATTATGAGTTGGGAACACTAGTTTCTAACGGTAATTAATACGCTATTTTCTTCACGGTAATTAATACGCTGTTTTCTTCTTGAAAGCTGTCCATGGAAACCACTGCCCCGATAGTAACAACATAAATGACCGGTCCACCAATTAATTATTATAAAAAATCTCTTGAAAAAAATTAAATCCTAGAAATCCTAAGAAAATGTTTTCTAAACTATTTTGTATCATGAAAATAGTCTAAAGGAACCCTAAATCTACATCAAAATTATCCAATGTTATCATGAAAAATCTAAAACTCCTTAATCTTAGCCTAAATTACCCAGATATTATAAAAAATACTAATGATTTTTTCACATAAAACCTAAGTCATCAAGATCTCGGTGCCGATGGCACATGAACCGCCGCCAGTTCTGAGTTCTCCATGGGCCGATCTACTCGCCTCAACTCCAGTACGCGACCTCGACATCCACTACCGCTTTGCTACAAGTCAACCTCGTGATCAACAAGCCCAAAGCGGATTTTTTATTTAACCTTTTTTAATCTAATATTTTAAAGATAACCTCTCCGAATTATCTTGCCAAGAACTAGCCCTTTTGGTCGTGCCAAACTCCGTGTCGTTACTAATACTTGAGTCACTCCACATGAAGTGGTGTGACTAATATACACGGTGGTATTGAAAAAAGTTGCATCTGACGTAGCGGAGGGAGTCACGCTACGCTGCCTCCCAGTCTCATTTAGCCATGTTTTGTTGTTCATTTTAATTAGCAAATGAGCTCCTAAATTTGTGAAACTCGAGATGTATGATTTATAGAGTGCATATGTTCCATTTTAACTATGTGCACTCCAAATCATGCTGTATAAAATGAGAAATCTAATTTTGAAATAGCCTAAGTGTTATTAAATCAACATATGAATATTGTTGTCTGAAAATAGAGTTAACTAGTCAACTTTGGGCATACTTTTTGAGAAATTTTACACTAAGACCCTAAATACTTTTGAGCTATCTGTGAATTTGGATGTTCATAGGAAAGTTTTGAGAAGTTGTTGGTCAAATATAACAAAGAATTCATAGTTTAAGGGAGGCCTAAAGTTGGAAAGTTGTATTGTTTTCTAAGTTTGTCAACTAAGTATAAAACAACACAACTTTCCAACTTTAAGCCTCCCTTAAACTATGAATTATTTGTTATATTTGACCAACAACTTGTCCAAACTTTCCTATGAACATCCAAATTCACTTGTAACCCAAAATTATTTAAGGTCTTAGTGTAAAATTTCGCAAAAAAGTATGCCCAAAGTTGACTCTATTTTCAAACTTAGAATTTTTCATGTGTTGATTTAATAACACTTAAGCTATTTCAAAATTAGATTTCTCATTTTATACACCATGGTTTGGAGTGCAAATAGTTAAAATGGAATGTATGCACTTTATAGATCATACATCTCGAGTTTCACAAATTTACGAGTTCATTTGCTAATTAAAATGAAGAATGAAACACGGCTAAATGAGACTAGGAGGCGGAAGTCAGCCTACGTCAGATGCGACATTTTCCAACGCTGTTGTGTACATTAGTCGCGTCACTTTATGTGGTGTGACTCAAATATTAGTCACGCCATGGAGCTTGGCGCAACCAGAAAGGCTAGTTCTTGGAAATATAGTTCGGGGGGATTATTTTTAAAATTTTAGATTAAAAAGGGTTAAAATAAAAAAATTCCCAAAGCGCTGCTCGATCAACTACTGCAACGACACCATGATGAAGATCGACCCTGCTGGATCACAAGGGGATGGCTTGCAAGGAACTCAGGGGTCTCGTCGTGGTCGTGGCTCTCTGGGCGAGCACAAACATCTCCTTTCCAGCGGTCTTGTCTTTACAGGATGTAAAGTTGTGTTTTGGTCATATTTGTAGTTTTGCACCACCCACACTACATAGGTGTATATTGTCTACATCTAATAGTATATTAAACGAGGCGGGTGCGCTGGCCTCTCAAACTGTCCTTATTATTATTATTATTATTGTTGTTGTTGTTGTTGTTGTTGTTGTTGTTGTTGTTGTTGTTGTTGTTGTTGTTGTTGTTGTTGTTGTTATTATTATTATTATTGAAACGATTAATGCACCGGAGGTTCATTAATTTGTATGGAGGTGTCACTTAGGTTCATAAACATGTTAAGTCGTTTAACTAGCTGATTTGTATGGAGGTGTCACTTAGGTCCATAATTATCTACATATACTTGTAGTGATGACATGACATGCTCATTTGACTCGAAGAAGATTATCCTAGCTGAGATATTCCATTAAGCATCTTACAACGACACAAGCTTGACATTCCCCAAGCTGAACAGCGACGGCATACTCCCGTGCGGTGTCTGTCGTACACTCCGTCGTTCAGCTCGAGGAGTGTCAAACATGTGTCGCTCGTATGTAATCTGCTTGATGAAATGCCTCAACCAGAAGATGCTTCTTCGAGCCAAGTCATGATGTCATGTCATCATTAGAAGTATACGTGGACAATACTACTTAAAAATGCATTTTTTTGAAGTTGATGACCTAAATGACACCCTCTTACGAGTTGATGGACCTCTAGTGTATTTTACTCTTAAAAAAATGTTCATCATCCAACGGCCACACACAGACACGAATATTTTATATTTAGATCCTTGCGTTTCCAAATAATCAATTTGCATTACTACAGTAAGTGGTGCACATACTTTACATTTGAGGAATCAACTCGTGGTTAGATTTTGTGGATGGTCATTTCACATTTAGGCCATTACTAAATAATTAATCAATCCGAGATTGAGTTAAGTGGTGCAGATATTTTGTATGAATTTTTTGTCCATCCGAACTCCATCCAACAGCTGGCCATTAGAGATCTACACAGTAGCCTACAACTTCTTAATCTATAACTCCTATATAGGAGCTCCCCACTAGGAATTGTTTAGGAATTCTCAGGCCCGTGATTGGTTCACGTGAGTGGTAACTCAAACGTATCTGTCGCCCGTGTGTGACCCCTTGCGTGCAGCCGCTGCCCGTCCTCCTCCCCGTCAACCAAAGATCGCCCTTGCTCCCGGCCTCTTGCCTCCTATGCCTGTTCTGCTCCCCGAAGCACACATGCCTACAAATCTAGCCCATCCTCCACACCAACACCACGCAGTTGCCTGGTAAGCTGGCGATGGGGACGCGACACTGCCTAGCAAGCAGGCCTTGGAGTATATTCGCTGGCAACGAAGAGAGACGCCGCACGGCCACCGGTATGAAAGTGGACGACGCTCAGTCTTGGGGAAGCGCTGCCGCCATGGAGGGCGGCCATCGCCGCCATGTGGGTGATGTCGATTGAGGAAGACGTGCCGCTGCTCCACCTGAGGATGACGCGGTGCCTCGGAGGTGACACTGACCTACGCGAAGACGCCGCTCAATAGCGACCAGTAGGGCCTGCAATGTCGTGCAGGGCCAAGCTGCCGGTTTGCCCAATCTACATCTGGACGTCGAGCAGGGCCGCCAGGGGAGGGGGCAAAGGCGCGCCGTCACCGCAGAGACACGCCCGGGACACCGTTCGAACGGGGCAAGAAGCACCATCACCGATGGCACCGTCCACCGGGGAAGGAGCGGCCCCGAGAGGTACAAGGGCTTGCGCTTTCACCCGTCGCCTGGGAAGGAGCTGTCGGGGGGTGCAGGGCGAGCCACGCCGCCGCAAGGGGAGACGACGTTGCGTAGGAGACGGCTGCCGACCGGATGGGGAGGAGCGCCACGACTGCGATCGGGTGAGAATCGGCGCTCCTGGCGGCGTCGGGACGGGCGAACGCATTACCGAACGCCTCTCCTCCTGAGCACCGCCGTCAGGACCAATGCAAGAAACAAAGCGTGTTTTTGTGGTGTGATTTTTGGATTGCGCCGGTGGAAGGAAAGAGAAAATTATGGGGAATTAAATCGGGGGTGTCGGGCTGCAGTTTTGGTCCGGCTACAAAATATAAATTTCTGAGCTCGGCCTCGACATGGCTGGAAAATTTTATTTCATGGTATGTTTTTTATATGCTTTTGGAAATCCTTTTTTCTATCATGAGCTCCGTTGTATTATGTTTTTTAGCCTACATTAGATCCGAATCACTGAACGATCTCTTCTTACACATATTAAGTAGGCCTTTCTCTTTGCCGAGAACACCATAGGTTCATCCTAATGACATGTTACTGTTGGTGTGGATCTCCATTGCCTTAAGATTGCGCTAGCAACGACTTTACTTTTGTGTACCGACAGAAGAGGTGAGTCTTCTCTTTCTATCGTTTTGTTGTTGACTCTAAACGCATATCTACGTCAACAACAACATCCACATTACATAAGTATAGCACTCATTGTATCTAATTTTAGTCAACATGGTTGTGGATATGTTGTCAAAAAAACATGGTTGTGGATACATGGCAATTCAAGCATTTTCCTCCACTTTTTTTTCTAATTTGTTTAGTTTGTTTTCAAAACTGAAATTGAAATTTGAATATTGTTCCATAATTTGTACAACTCTCATCCGAGCCTAAATTTGATTGTGAGCCCTCTAAGTATATAGTGTGTGCAGTTTGTTTTGTTTAAATTTATCTATTAAGATATCATGAAAATTTCCCTTATGATCATTGCATTTTCTTAATTCCCGCAACAACGCGCGTGTGAGGTTCCCCTAGTTATATATGTAACAAAAGCCCCAAACTAAATTCAATGGCAATCACGAGGATGAATAGAGAATTCAAAGTATCTACACTAGAATTGAATGTATTCGTAAGTTCAATAGCACATTCATTGAAGTGGAGAGCACCATTACTTGCGGTTCCTTCATATTTGACCAAATTAAACTAAAACAATGACTACAAGTATGATTATAGAGGACTGTAAGCTAATTTATAGCTCAGCGATATTCATCTGCAGCTTCAACTTTCCATTTTCAGTGGCTAGTAAAGTCTGCTCAGCAAAAATAAAATTAGCATTCTTGACTTTTAGTTACAAAATGTACCTATCTATTAATTTGCATTCAACAAATATTACCTTTTCAATTAGCAATGCATTCTCATGAGAGCCACTCCTCACTTTTGTGAAACAAAAGTTCATACAAAATTAAAACAATATCATTGCATAAATGATTATGATGACAAACATTGTAAGAAATAGAGCAAAGTCTACCTTTTGAGACTGACCCAAGTGATGCCTAGACGGGAGCCAAATATTCCATTTAAGTGTAGAGACCTAAGTGACACAATTGGACAAATTTGAAAACCACACCAACTATTGACTTTACTCGAATAAATAATCTTACCATAGGGGAGATAATATTTTGAGAAATCTTTAGATCTGACAATAAGGTTGTTTCTGCAGCATAGGGGAGATAAGACAAAACAAGGTTTAGGGAAGATCTCCATCCATAAGAACCAGCCTCAGGCTTCCAGCAATGCTATGTAAAAACTCAGTTTGTCTAAACCAAATGTTGGCTTTAGTCCACTGATCATTTCACACTGAAGGAAAGCAAGCAAGAAGTATTATCATTTCACTTCATGGTGCAGAGGGAGAAATCCAAAAGGATATTCTTACTCGAGATGAGGCACTGTTGCCACACCCAGGTTTAAAGGCAAAACCGAATGCATAGATCACGTGTGCGCCAGGATCAAGTTACACACACGCTTAGACATTGTGAATACCAAAATCAGTGCCACACGAATAAAGAGTTATTACAAACCATAGTCTTAAACGAAACTTAAATATCGAGTTCTCGCAGCGGACAAAAATGCCTCCACAGGCAGCTGACTGAAGACTACGCACACCTAGAACTCCTGGAAATCTCCGAGGAAATTTTCAAAGTTCTCCCAGTCTGAGCAGCAATCCGAGTATTGTAGATGGAAGAAAACAAGCGTGAGCACATGACGTACTCAGCAATAGACAACAACATAACATGCAAGGCCATATGGTGGATGGCTAAGGTTCAAGCAGTTTAGCATTTTAGTGAGTCAAGTTTTATTAGCAACCTGATTAATAAGAGTATAAGTTCATACCAACCCAATTAATAGGATATAAGCATCATAAATAAAGAATAATACATCAATTAAATATTTAAATTCCATAATTTAATCATGTGAGGGTCCGGGCCGCTCTTGACCGTGAGCACGGCTAACTAGTTAGTTTTACACTCTGCAGAGGTTGTACACTTTCACCACAAGCAGCATAAAAGCTCCGAAGAACTTTGAACCCAACTATGCGGTGTTTGCAAGGCACCATACCACACTACCGAGGTGTGGTTGCATAGGGACGCTACATGGCCTTTACAAAGGTTCCCTAGCAAGTTATGACCCACAAGGTCCAGATCAGTTAGCAAGGTATAAAGTCCCCTAGCAGGTCAATACCCCACCATAAAAAGAATAACTCACCCAACCCCCTGCTAGAGTGAGTCCATACCCCACTGTACCGCCGAGCCCTTGTCCTTATCAGGTAAGACCATCCCAAGCTAAAGTTCCTAATTATTTAGCCAAGACCATTGCCCATTAGTTCTTGAGGTTGTACTATTTTCCTGGGTGGTTCTCCATGTTCCGATTAACATAATAAAGTGGTCTTGTAAAATAAAATAACATAAACGGAACAAAGAATGTAAAGGTATCCAAGTTGATTAATACCATCCCAGTTAAGCATGCTAGGCCATAGCTACCATCAATATTAATTTAATTAACCCGGTTACAAGGTAAGGGTAGTGAAAGACTAGGCATGATCCTTAATAGGTTCCCGTCAAGTTAATGCAAGCAAGAAAAGTAAATACAGTGAATTTGAAATGCATGTTATGTAGGACAAGTGGGCATGCATCAAGGAAGACTTGCCTTAAACAAAACTCAGCTGCTCAAACTCTGGCGCGTTTTGATCTTCAAATCGTTCGAACGCTTCGCTCTCTACGTTCCACAATCATCACATACAAGCATACAACAAGAATAAATAAGAAACTGTCACCAAACAGTACAAACAGTACCAAACAGTGGCATAAAACTAATCTACGCTTCGAGACGATCACGTGGACTTAAAGAACGCTAATATCGGAGCTAAAACGACCAAATTACGCCCTAAGAAAGGTGCTAGGACTAATCTGTAAAGGTTTGAAAAGAATTGGGGCTAAAACAAAGAAAAAAGGACTAAACCGTAAGAAACTTCATAAGGCGGGATGGTATTTTTGTGAATTCCAGAAAGTGTAGGGGGCTTTCTGTAAAATCGCCAGGGTCGGCTGGTTTGACCTGGGTTGACTCGTTCTAGATCCGTTGGATCTAGATCCGAGGGCTAGCGGTGGCGGCAGGGTTAAGTGATGGGGCGGTTTGATCAGGCGCTTCGGATCTTGATCCGACGGCGCAGGACGCGTGTATGCACCGGCCGGCGGCGGGCGACGGCCAACGGCGGCGGCCGGCGGCGCGGCTCGCGGAGGAACCCAATCTAGGGTTTTCGGGCTCGGTTTGAGGCGCGGAGAGCACCTACGCGTGGCACGCACGACGGTGAAGCTACCTAGGGCGGCGGTCGCGGCGGGGACGCGGCGACGTGGCTCAGCACGACGGCGAAATCCGGCGACGGCTTCTATGGACGACACGACGCGCGGGGCAACAACACGTGCGTCAGGTGGCCTCCTCACCTCCTTGCGCAGATCCTGAACAGCTCCTCGTTGGCGGTGAGGCGACGACGGCGGGGGACTGCAGCAGCGGCGGGTTAGGGTTCCGGGCGACGACGGCGCACAGGGCACGAGGCGGCTAGGGCTCGGGTGAGGGACCCTAGGGGCGCAACGCGGCTTAAATAGCCCGGGGGACCCATCCTCGACGTGCGGGCCAAGGCAACCGGCGCGTGCGGGAGTCGAACTCGGCGGCGCCGCACGGCATGGCCGAGTCCGGCGCGGGCACCGGCCGGGCGGCGGGGATGACAAGCGGGCCCCGGCCGGTCGGCCACGGCGGCGCGGGCGAAAGCGGGGGAGCGGGCCGACGGCTAGCCGGGCCGGCCGGGCCGTGCGCGTGCCGGGTCGCGCGCGGGGGAGGAGCAGGCTGGCGGCCTGCTAGCGGTTGCGGGCGATGACGCGAAGCTGGGCCGCGGCCAAGAGCTGCTGTGCTGGGCTTTGGAAAGGTTGACGGGCTGAAAAGAGAAAGGAGAAAGGGTAGGGAAGGGAAAGGGTTTAGCAAAATTTTGAAAAGGACTCAAGCAAAAGAATTTAAACTTGAATCTGAATTCCAACAATCAAAAGCAATGCACCAGCATGAATGCAACAATTAATCCCTATAGTTCATTAATTTTATTTTAGAAGAATTTTAAATGCCTACAAGAAAATAAAACCACCTTATATTCCTTAAGAGCAATAAAGGGTTTCTAGCAAATTTTAATTAAAACAAATTTAGAAAAATTAGGGTGTTACAAATCCTACCCCCTTAAGAAGAATCTCGTCCTCGAGATTCGTATAGATTGGGAAAAAGATCTGGGAACTCTGCTTTCAGCTCATCCTCTCTTTCCCATGTTGCCTCATCCTCCGCATGATTACTCCACTGTACTTTGCACATCTTGATCACACTATTCCTGGTAACCCTTGTCATAGTTTCCAATATCCAGATAGGGTGTTCAACAATAGTGAGATCCTCTTTAACGTTTAGATCATCCAAGGGTAACGGCTCCTTGTCATGAGGACCAAAACCCTTCTTCAACTGAGAGATATGGAACACATCATGCACATCAGCTAACTGAACTGGCAGCTCCAACCTATAAGCCACTTCTCCCACTCTCTCAAGGATCTTAAAAGTTCCAATAAACCGGGGTGACAACTTCCCTTTGACCTTGAATCGACGCAATCCTCTGATACGTGACACCTTTAGGTACATATAATCACCCTCATGAAAGACCACGTCCCTCCTTTTACCATCGGCATAACTTTTCTGTCTGGGCTGAGCAATCCTCAAGTTTTCTCTGATGATCTGAACCTGCTTCTCTGCCTCTCTGATGATGTCTGCCCCAAACAACTGCCTTTCGCCTGTCTCACTCCAATACAACGGAGTTCTACACTTTCTTCCATACAAAGCCTCAAAGGGTGCCATTTTGAGACTGGCTTGGTAGCTGTTGTTATAAGAGAACTCAGCATACGGCAAGCTCTTATCCCAACTACCACCATGCTTAAGTGCACATGCCCTCAGCATGTCCTCCAAGATCTGCTTCGTCCTCTCTGTTTGTCCATCTGCTTGTGGATGATAAGCTGAGCTGAAATTCAACTTGGTATCCATAGACTCATGCAACTTTCCCAGAAACAAGAAGTGAACTGGGTACCTCTGTCCGACACGATCTTCTTTGGTACACCATGCAAACAAATGATTCCGGACATGTACAACTCTGCCAACTTAGCTCCCATATACGTAGTTTTCACCGGAATGAAGTGAGCCACCTTGGTCAAACGATCCACAATGACCCAAATCGAATCATAACCATCTTGGGTTCGGGGTAGACCCACTATGAAATCCATTCCGATCTTCTCCCACTTCCACTCAGGCACCTTCAACGGTTGAAGCAAACCAGCGGGTCTCTGATGTTCAGCCTTAACCCGATGGCAAGTATCGCACAAAGCCACATGTGCGACCACATCCCTCTTCATACCGTACCACCAATACCTCTGCTTTAGATCCTGGTACATCTTAGTACTGCCTGGATGGATCGAGTAGACAGAATCGTGAGCTTCTTTCAAGATAGTCTCTCTGAGGTCTCCTGTTTCTGGCACACATATTCGACCTTTAAACCACACAGTTCCTTGTTCATCCCCTGTGAAATCTGGGGCTTCTCCCTGTTTCATACTCTCCTTGATTTTCTGAATCCCAACATCCTCTAACTGCCACTTGCGTATCTCCTGCTCCAGAGTGGACTGCACTTCCAAAGTCACTCCCTCTGCATGCGCAACCACCTCCAAGTTGAGCCTTTCGAACTCTTTCACCAACTCCTTAGGAAACTGGAAAACCATGGCCATGTTAGCATGACCCTTCCGACTCAAGGCATCAAGAACCAAATTCGCTTTACCAGGGTGATAGTGAATCTCCAGATCATAGTCCTTGATCAGCTCTAACCAACGGCGTTGTCTCAGATTGAGATCCTTCTGAGTGAAGATGTACTTCAGGCTCTTGTGATCAGTGTATATCTGGCACTTAGTTCCCATAACATAGTGCCTCCAAATCGTCAATGCATGAACCACTGCTGCTAGCTCAAGATCGTGCGTGGGATAGTTCAACTCGTTCTTCCTGAACTGTCGAGATGCATAGGCAATAACATGACCTTCTTGGATCAGTACACAACCCAGACTCTGTCGAGATGCATCACAATAAATGTCAAAGCTCTTCTGCAGATCTGTCATCACTAGAACAGGTGTTGTGGTCAACCGCTTCTTCAACTCCTCGAAACTGGACTGACATGCACCGGTCCACTTGAACCCCCTGTCCTTCTCTAGCAGTGTGGTGAGAGGCTTCACAATCTTGGAGAATCCCTCAATGAATCGACGGTAGTAACCAGCGAGTCCTAGAAAACTCCTGATCTCGGACACAGTACGAGGGGGTTCCCACTTCAACACATCACTGACCTTTCTCGGATCTACCGCAATACCTCCATTGGTGATGATATGACCCAGAAAAGACACTTCCTTGAGCTAGAACTCACACTTGCTAAACTTTGCATATAACTCGTGCTCTCTCAGCTTCTGCAACACAAGCCTCAAATGCTCCTCATGCTCTTCCTCATTCTTGGAGTAGATCAAGATGTCATCAATGAACACCACAACAAATTTGTCCAGATACTCCATAAAGATCTTGTTCATCAGGTACATGAAGTAGGTAGGTGCATTGGTCAACCCAAAGGACATAACTGTGTACTCGTAAAGTCCGTACCTGGTGGTAAACGCTGTCTTAGGAATATCCGAAGGCCTGATCTTCATCTGATGATAACCGGATCGTAGATCAATCTTAGAAAACACCTTGGCTCCCCTCATCTGATCAAACAAGTCCTCAATACGGGGCAGAGGATACTTGTTATTGATGGTAACATCATTGTGAGACCTGTAATCAACACACATCCTCTGTGTGCCATCCTTCTTATGCACAAAGATAACCGGTGCTCCCCAAGGTGATGAACTAGCTCGAATGAACCCTTTACCCATTAACTCTTTAATCTGTGCTTTAAGTTCTTATAACTGATCACTAGACATTCTATATGGGCGCTTAGAGATAGGAGCAGTACCAGGCAAAAGATCAATAACGAACTCAACATCTCGGTCAGAGGGCATACCTGGCAACTCCTCAGCAAACACATCAGGGTAGTTGCACACCACTCTTATATCTTCCAAGGCCGTCCCATCAAGCTGATTCACGACACTAGCGGCTGATGGTGCTGGGTCTGCCGCAAACTCAAACCTTTCACCAGCTGGACTAGTAAGAAGGACTGATCTCTTAGCACACTGAATCACCGCATCACACGCGGTCAACCATCCCATTCCCAGTATCACATCAATCCCCTTTGAATCCAAGATTATCATATTGGCACGGAAATCTCTGCCAAAAATCTTGAGACTGATGTTGTCACATTTATATATAGCTTTGAATTCCCCCCTGGTGAGCTAACTAGCATGTGGCGAGGCATGGGACTGATGGGCATATTATGTTGAGCTACGAACTGAGAGGTAATGAAAGAATGGGATGCTCCAGAATCAAATAAAACTGAGGCAGGAGTGGAGTTGACTAGAAACATACCGAGCACTACTCTGGGGTTCTCCTGGGTGACTTCAGCATCAACGTGCATCGCCTTGCCTCGTGCATAGCTCTGTTGTCCCTTGTTGGTCTGCGGGGTCTGATTCCCGTTACTCATCTACTGCATCTGCTGGTTCTGCACTGAGGTGTGTGGAGGGTTCCTCTTCGGGCATGCGTTGGCATAGTGATCAAGCTCTCCACACTTGAAGCAAGTAGTGGTCGCGGAATTAGGAGGTGCCACGGAGCTCACCGGTGTGCCAGCCGGAGCTCTCTGCTGACTCTGCTGGGAAGCTGGGCGTGGAGTCTGAGGGACAGGGCGTTGGATCTGCTGAGCAGATTGCTGGAACTGCTGAGCAGGGCGCTGGGACTGCTGCTGCCCAAAGTTTCCACCCAGTTCTCCAAAGCGGAACGGGGTGTTCTGCTGTGGATTGAAGCGCGGGCGAGACGCATTCCCAAACTGTCCAGAGCTGGTGGCCTTCCTCTTCTGCTCTCCGAGCTCCTTGCTCTTGTACTCCAAGCGGATGGAGGCATCAACTAACTGCTGAAAGTTGGGAAAAGGATAAGACATCAGCTGGTACTGCAGCGAACCAGCTAACCCATCCAGGAACAGCTCCTGCTTCTTCCTGTCTTCAGCAACCTCCTCAGTGGCATAGCGAGACAACTCAGTGAACTTATCTCTGTACTCAGCCACTAACATTCCCCCCTGCTTGAGAGAGAAGAACTCCTTGATCTTCATAACTCCAGAAGGTATGTGGTGGCTCCTGAAGTTGGTGCTGAACTCGTCCCAGGTGATAGTGTCTGGGGCGGCATGAGCAGCGGTAAACGCATCCCACCAAGCGGATGCGGACCCCTGAAGTCGTCCTGCAGCATACATGACCTTCTCTCTGTCATCACATTGATAGGTAGTGAGCATCTTCAGCACTGTCTTCAGCCAGTCCTCAGCCTCAAGCGGATCAGCGACATGAGTGAACACGGGGGGATGATGACTCATGAACTCCAGGTGCTTGTTGCGAGACGCCGGCTGCTGCACCGGTGGATTGTTGACCTGGGCTTGCTGGTTTGTCACAGTGTTGGTCAGGTTCTGGAGAAGTTGAGTCTGTGCCTCCAGGAATTGCTGCATGGTGGGATCCATCTGTGCTTGCCAGGGTGCTCTTCCTGGACGATTCATTGCCGGTTGATCAACTCCTGATCCTGACCTGGTGTTCACCATCTGAGTGTTAGGGACATTACTTTAGATGATTGCGCCAAGAGTTAAACCCAAAAAGATAAGGTAGCAAGGATGTTCAACTAAGACAGATTCTGTTGACCCTAAACAATCAGGCATAACTCTCAGTGTGGGTATCCAAAAATTATGGGCTTTGGACTGATAAAAGGTAATGAAATTATGGAACTACTCCAACTGGAATCACCTCAATAGCAGTTCTGTAACTCTGGTTATAAAATAAACAAGTCAGGTAGGTCAGCAGTGTTTAACAGATTCGTGAGGCTGTAACATTTCATTCATAACTCTCTAACTATCCACCCAAAAATGCTGAATTTTTCATATAAAATCAGTCACGAAATTTCCGAACTTCTCCAATTAGATTTACTGCAATCGGAGTTCTGTAGCCTGAGATAAAATTAAAACAGTGCAGTTGACTCAGAAAGCTCCGCGAACAGATTTAGAGCTCTCGGACATGCATTAAGGAAAAACTTAAAGGGATACAAGATTAAGATAGATAAAATTGATTGAGACGGAAAGTTGACCCCCAAAAACTTACTACTAAACCAATGTCGTTGTGGTTATCACCCCACAACACATTGCACTCAAACAAAATCCAACTCACACATTTAGCACAAAACCAAGCATTCAACCACACTTCTAAACTAAGCACACTTTAACCGATCGTCTACTAGCGATTACAAAAAGATCCTATTCTTAACTTAAGCCTAAGGACTATCTTCTGACATGGCATCTGTGTGGGCGTCAGGGGAGTCGTAGTGTGGCCTCTTGGGTGATGGGGAGGTGCATCCTTCCATGGCATCATGAACCACTGGCTGCTCCCTGTTCTGCAGTGCAGCTTCCAAGGCACGCTTCTGCAACTCCAGAGTGAAGATCTGTTGTGCCGCATACAGAGTGTTGTTGGTGTTGTCCAAAGTGGTGTTAACAGTGGCAAGTAGACTTTGAACGTTGTTCAGCGTCCCTTCATAGGCTGGCGCCGGGGCGATGTAGGTCTTGGCTTCCCCACTGGCTCTGAAGGGTGCGTACCGGCAGTGGGTATCCTCCAACCTGTCACGCTCCTTGTGAGAGAGCACATAAAGCGCCCTCTGAGCTGACTCTGCTATGCCAGCGTCCATAGTAGTCTTGTGGGCCACATCATGATGCTTGGAAATCTCTCTCACCCCACGACATGGAACGTACTCCTCCAGGATGGCGGCAACCTCCCAATGGGGCTCGAACCACAGGTGAGTCCACAGCTCACAATGGTAAACAGGGGCCTTGTCATAGCCCAAGCGGAGTACCATAGCTCGCAGGTGGTCAGCCATGGGAATGCCCACTCCATCAGCCCTGTAGTGGTACACTTCCCAGATCACTTCCTCAGCTACTTCACCTTGCTCTTGCTCTTCTTCCTCCACCTCTGGATCAAGGTGATCTTCCAAATCTTCTCCTGGCACCTGCTCCTCTTGGTTGGGCTGATCAACTGGCTCACCCTCTTCTGAGCCATCTCTTCTGGGTCCTCCTCATCATCAGACACCAAGACGGGGTCAGGGACGGCTACTGGTGTAGGTTCCATCTCGATCTCTTCATCCGTGTCTCCGTCATGGAAGTCGTTGTACTGTTCCTACGGAGCATACTAGTGGATTGCCCTAGCGTGAGAAGTCTTCAAACGGTGAACCATCTATAAGTGCAGTGTGGAATGAGATAGATGATAAGACAAACAGGGTGAGAGCTAAAGCAAGCACAAGGTAGAGAATCCAGATTAGCTCAAGAGTGAGGCAAAAGCAAGAGTAAGGTTAGTAGAAGTAAAGAAAGCATGTAGGAGAAAGCTTCTATGATTATAAAATCCTTAATTCCGACCATTTCTGTCTAGGCTAACGTTCCAACAGTCAACACGGCTCTGGTACCACTTTGTCACACCCAGTTTTAAAGGTAAAACTGAATGCCTAGATCACGTGTGCGCCAGGATCCAGTTACACACACACTTAGACATTGTGAATACCAAAATCAGTGCCACACGAATAAAGAGTTATTACAAACCATAGTCTTAAACGAAACTTAAATATTGAGTTCTCGCAGCGGACAAAAATGCCTCCACAGGCAGCTGACTGAAGACTACACACACCTAGAACTCCTGGAAATCTCCGGGGAAATTTTCAAAGTTCTCCCAGTCTGAGCAGCAATCCGAGTATTGTAGATGGAAGAAAACAAGCGTGAGCACATGACGTACTCAGCAATAGACAACAACATAACATGCAAGGCCATATGGTGGATGGCTAAGGTTCAAGCAATTTAGCATTTTAGTGAGTCAAGTTTTATTAGCAACCTGATTACTAAGAGTATAAGTTCATACCAACCCAATTAAGCATCATAAATAAAGAATAATACATCAATTAAATATTTAAATTCCATAATTTAATCATGTGAGGGTCCGGGCCGCTCTTGACCGTGAGCACGGCTAACTAGTTAGTTTTACACTCTGCAGAGGTTGTACACTTTCACCACAAGCAGCATAAAAGCTCTGAAGAACTTTGAACCCAACCATGCGGTGTTTGCAAGGCACCATACCACACTACCGAGGTGTGGTTGCATAGGGACGCTACATGGCCTTTACAAAGGTTCCCTAGCAAGTTATGACCCACAAGGTCCAGATCAGTTAGCAAGGTATAAAGTCCCCTAGCAGGTCAATACCCCACCATAAAAAGAATAACTCACCCAACCCCCTGCTAGAGTGAGTCCATACCCCACTGTACCGCCGATCCCTTGTCCTTATCATGTAAGACAATCCCAAGCTAAAGTTCCTAATTATTCAGTCAAGACCATTGCCCATTAGTTTCTGTGGTTGTACTATTTTCCTGGGTGGTTCTCCATGTTCCGATTAACATAATAAAGTGGTCTTGTAAAATAAAACAACATAAAGCGGAACATAGAATGTAAGGGTATCCAAGTTGATTAATACCATCCCAGTTAAGGATGCTAAGCCATAGCTACCATCAATATTAATTTAATTAACCCGGTTACAAGGTAAGGGTAGTGAAAGACTAGGCATGATCCTTAATAGGTTCCGGTCAAGTTAATGCAAGCAAGAAAAGTAAATACAGTGAATTTGAAATGCATGTTATGTAGGACAAGTGGGCATGCATCAAGGAAGACTTGCCTTCAACAAAACTCGATTGCTCAAACTCTGGCGCGTCTTGATCTTCAAATCCTTCGAACGCTTCGCTCTCTACATTCCACAATCATCACATACAATCATACAACAAGAATAAATAAGAAACAGTCACCAAACAATACAAACAGTACCAAACAATGGCATAAAACTAATCTACGCTTCGAGACGATCACGTGGACATAAAGAACGCTAATATCGGAGCTAAAACGACCAAGTTACGCCCTAAGGAAGGTGATAGGACTAATCTGTAAAGGTTTGAAAAGAATCGGGGATAAAACAAAGAAAAAAGGACTAAACCGTAAGAAACTTCCTAAGGCGGGAGGGTATTTTTGTGAATCCTAGAAAGTGTAGGGGGCTTTCTGCAAAATCACCAGGGTCGGCTGGTTTGACCTGGGTTGACTCGTTCTAGATCCATCGGATCTAGATCCGAGGGCTAGCGGCGGTGGTGGGGTTAAGTGATGGGGCGGTTTGATCAGGCGCGTCAGATCTTGATCCGACGGCGCAGGATGCGTGTAAGCGGTTGGCCGGCGGCGGGCGACGGCCGACGGTGGCGGTCGGCGGCGAGCGGCGGTGGGGCTCACCGGGAGGAACCCAATCTAGGGTTTCGGGCTCGGTTTGAGGCGCGGAGAGCACCTACGCGGCGCGCGCGGACGGCGAAGCTACCTAGGGTGGCGGTCGCGCCGGGGACGCGGCGGAGCGGACACACACCGCGGCGGCGCGGCTCGGTACAAAAATAAACACTGCCACCTGCTCCTCCACAGGACACCCTAATGTCTCAGGAACAAGTTTTCTGCTCCTAAGAAGGTTGCACAAAGTAAAAAAGGGGACTCTTTTCATGCGTAACATGGCAATGCATTCTATATCATTGTAGTTGTACAACATCTCGAGTGTCCTCTCGTCTATGCCTCTCGGCTTCGGTCCTAGGGCCATAAGGAATTGGCTCATGTCTTCTAACACGTCTAAGCCTATTAAGCACAAAGGAAACCATCACAACAACCATGGCAGCTGCTTGCCTAGCCATCAGATCATGTTCTGCATTTTCAGCCATCTACAATGCATTCACAAATGTATAAGCAAATTAAGTATACCCTGGCTGGCCTCTGAATGTAAGTGCAAGCATTCAAAAATCATCAAAAGGCATGGCTGCAACGCAAATATTGCCTCCCAGTGCGCATTGGCTAGTCATCATCGACAATTTATATCGCAAAGGCAAAAACAGTAACAAGATAACGCAAATGAACACTGTAACAGAGCAATAACAACGATACAGGAACAAATACGTCCAAGATTTATCATCACAAAAGGAAAGAACAACAAACAACACATAGATCTGAGGAAAACATTCAACGGTGTAACGAAAGGGGGGGATGTGGATTTACCTCGGTAAGGCCGGAAGGGGAACAGAAGGAGGTGGGAAAGAGGTAGCAGATCTGGACGGGGAAGCACAACAGCCGACAGATCTACGACCAGCAACACCACCTAGCCGGAGAAGAAGAGGAAGAAAACCGCCTCACCGGAGTCCGTCGGAGAGCCGCGCCGCTTGGACGCAGATCCACGCGGGGGGGCGGAGAGGAAGCCCGGGGAACACCACGGCCGCGCCGGTAGCGGAGCTTACCTCGACGACGGAGCTTCTACGGGAGTGGACTGTGGAGAGGAGGAGAAGAAACTGAGGGAGGGATGAGGGGTGGTATATGTAGGCCATGGATTTCGCCAGGCAAGAAGCGCGCGCGGAAGTTTCACCTTCCCGCGCGAGCCCGCCTCAGCTCCCGCCGTCGCCCAAGATTCGCCCGCGCGCGCGCCGTCAGAGCCAGGATGAGGAGGAACGAGGGGAGGGGGGCGTGCGGCGCGAGCCAGGAGAGAGAGGGGAAAATGGTCGCCGCAGCCCTGGCTCCCAGCTAGGGTTTTCATATCAAACAGGTGGAAATGGCCCTAGCGGGCCTGGCCGGCCTTTTTTGGCCCGTATCAAACAGACCCCAGATGATCGAACGCATTTGTTTTGACTGCTCACTTATTCTGTTAGGCATATGTATGTGGCTGATCTATTTGGGTTAGGCGAGAATTAGATTTCAATTAAGGAAAATGGCTACTATTTGTGTGCACATTTATAGCATGTGAAACATATCACTACTGGAAAATCGATGTCTCTCGTGTGTGTTCCGATCTTTGTTGTGCACATTTTTCGGTGCCGTGCGTATTTCCCACGGTGCACGGCAAAAAAACATTTGGTAAAAAAGAGTTTGTCGTGTGTTTTTATGTTGGCGCACGGAAAACAAATAGTTTGTCGTGTGTTTTTTCCTTGGCGCACGACAAACATTTTTTCCCACGTTACCGTCGTTAGCTTGTTCGTTGCCTTTGTCGTGTCCCGTGTGCTAGGACAAGGCACACGACAAAGACATTCCCTTTGTCGTGCGCCGTAGGAAAACGCATGACAAGCATATGTGTTTGTAGTGCATTTTGCCGTGCGTTATCCTATGGCGCACGACAAAGTATTTTAAAAAATTGATTTTTGTACTTTTTTAATTTCTCCTCTTTAAGACCACATTATTTTGTACTCTATATGTCAAATTTATACATGTCTTTATAATTTTACTATTTTTAACAATTATGTGTCACTTAAAAGAATTTTTGCCGTATCGTCAAATTTGAACTGCAAGTGGAATTTGTCGAAAACTGATATTCATGTAATTGAATAATTTTTGAGACCTTATCCATGAAAGTAGATGAAATTTTGAACATATTGGTCGCGAATCATGAAAATTCACATGCGGTTACAATGTTTTTAAATTGTTTAAAATGTAAACAAAGTTTAAAAATCATGACATTTGTCAAGAGCTCATGATTCACTATGTGAAGCTTGTGATAAATCATATAGTGTTTGGAGCAAGTCGTCATGGATGGTGATTAGAAACCGAAGTATCTCACTGGAAGTTTCGGAGTGTTGAAAGCTACCTGATTAAGTTTGTAGCCCTAGTGAAATTCAAATTTGAATTCAAAGTTTTTTATTTAGCCGATATACACCCTTATATTGTCTCATCTTAATTTATGGTAATTTTTCGAACCCATTTAATAATTTTAGTACGTTAACTGTAATTATGAGGTTGAAATAGCCATAAATGGAAGAGGTCTTTGCTATGCGTCGTGTACCCCTTGGCGCACAATAAAGAATGTTTGTCGTGCGCCGCGGAGCTCTAGCGCATGGCAAAGCCGAATTGGGCCAGACAGTCCAAAAGCCCATCTTGCCTGCACCCACAAGCAAACAGCCCACCTAACCTCGGCCCACCACTCCTCATTGCTGGGAACCGTCGATCTTGCGATCGGACGGTCAAGATTCTTCCTGAAGTTTTTATATAAACAACTCCAACCCTAATCCACCCTCCTCCTCCTAACATTCGCCCACTCCCTCCCCCGACGCCACCTCCTCCCTCCCCGCCTCAGCCCTCCCTCCCTCCTTCTCCAGATCCGGCGGCGGGTCCCCGTGGACAGCAAGCAGTGGACGGAGGTGGAAAGAAGGCTCTCCCCCTTGTCGTCCCCATCGGCACGGCCGCAGACCTTCCTTCCCTGGTGTGACCTCCCGGGGGCTCTCGTCGCCCCCACCGGCACGGCCACCTCCTCATCATCGTCGGCAGGATCCAGTGGCCAGGCATCCGAGACCGGCCTCGTCCTTCGTCTCACCTCCTCCTCGGTCAGATCTAGCGAGTGGTGGCCGGCGCCATCACCTCCTTTCCCCTGCATCCCACCCTCTTCGTCCATGGCGCGCGGCCGCCTCCTCCGCCATGATGCAGCGAGTGGAGGCCCCGGATCCGGCGCATGGCGGGCCTCCTCCTCCCCGACGGTCGGCGCCTCCCCCGACAGCCGTGGTGCAACCGACTCCTCCCCCGACAGCGGCCGCGCGGCCGGCTACTCCCTTGACGGCGCGCGCGCGGCGGACCCCTCCCCTCCCCCGATGGCCAGAGCGACCTCCTCCCCCGATGGCCAGAGCGACCTCCTCCCCCGACGCCGGTGCAGCCGGCTCTCACGTGCGGTGTGACAGTGTGGTGGTGGCCTGGCGGGCCCCGGCCTGCTTTTGTTTTTTTGTTTGTTTGTCGTGCATCTTATTCCCGGCACACGACAAAGGCTGTTTGACACCATCTCAGGCATAGGCACTGTCAGTTGCTTTTTTTTGTCGTGCCCAGCCCGTGATGCATGGCAAAGTATCTTAACCATGCGTGCTTGAGGAAGGCGTACAACAAAGGGACTTTACCAGGCAAATTTCTGTTGTGTGCCGTTTGCCGTGCGTTTCAGTAGAATACGCACGACAAAGCCTTTGTCATGTGCTTTCTAACCTTTGGACACACTTTCTAACCTTTGGGTGCACGGCAAAAACCCTGTTTCCCGTAGTGTATGTGTGATCTGGGCCTCCAGTCGTTCAAACGTATTTGTTTTGATTGCTCACTTATTCTGTTAGGCATCTGTATGTGGCTGATCGATTTGGGTTAGGCAAGAATTGATTTCAATTAAGTAGGAAAATGACTGCTAATAACCTTCCTGTCTCTTCTAACCTGTGTCCACCTTATTTGGTTTTGCTTGTAAGAAATGTACCTTATTTTGTAATAATATAGACGGATAAATATATTGTGATGTAGAGGCCAAAATAATTACAATTCATAATATCTAAAAAGAATATCTTTCTGTCTTTCCTTTCTCTTTCACCGCTGTGGGTGATCTCCTTTTCACCAAAACTGCTTATCTATACATAATGCCTTATCTGCAGCTTGCTTCCTCAACCAAGATGATCGGGGAGAAGGGCTGCAACAAGGAGAAAACGAGGGAGGGGGAGAAGAAAGGCCTGAGAAGTTACGGTTTTGGCTGGTGGTTGAGGTTTTGAATGCTGTTGTTTTCGCTCTCAGTTTTTTTAGAAGTGCGATGATTAGAAATGAAAGTACCATCTCGCCAAACGAAGCATCCTCCAATAAAGGCCAAGGGGTCCAGGAATGCATGTGAAGCGTCCCCTCATCCGAGGTGACCAAATGTGACACAAATACCAGTCCCAGGAGGCTGGTAGCACATTTATTACAACAGGTGGAATCAGTCTTTTACATTACGGTTACAGAAAGGGCACGGTAATGCCAACGCTACAATGAACAACACAAACGCTAACGACCACACTACGATAGCAAAGGCTTCCATAGCCTCCTCAGAGTACCACACCATGGAAGCTTTAGGTAGGGCCCTGGTACACAGGCACGGTTGGGTGTAGGGCACAACCTACTCGACGTCTTCGGGAATGTAATCGGGATCCTCCTCTGTAACATAGTTAGTAAACAAGAGTGAGTACATACGTACTCAGCAAATCCAACCCCACCCACGGAGGGGCTTATAAGCAGTATCATGCATAAGGTATAACAAGGGTCAGGTTAAGGTTTATTTTGCAAACTCACACATGCAGGGGTTCACTTCAAAAAGTTTTCACAAATCGTTTTTGTAACCAAAGTGACTCATCTGTTTTTAAGTAAAATCACTGTGGAACTACCGGACTTCCCATCCGTCGTAGCCCAGGCACACAGCCACACACACATCACCGGAAAACAACTCACGCCAGAAAACATCCCATCCCAAACACTAGTTTTTGTGACCACACCGTGACTCGTCCAATACCGTGGACACGGCTATTCGAATAGGTTTGACACTGCGCAGGTTGTACATCTTTACCCACAAGTAGGGTACCATCACACGGACACCTCGGCGCGGTACGGATCCTATCATAGCCATTACCCACCTTAGCTAACACTACGAGCCACCACGGAAGCACCCAAGGGGTTATCCCACATAACCAGGGCGTACCTCACACGAGCGTACCCCGACTCCTTGGTCTCCCCGCCGCTCACCCGCACACCAGATGGCAAGTAGTTTAACTAGTGGGGTTTATGCTAAGCCGTTGCCACATACAACGGTCGAGTGGTTGTGCGATCATTTGGGTCAGGTGAGATGTCACGCAACCCGGTCCTTAATCGACAAGATGGACAACTCCCAACACGCTCAACCACACAGGTACGAGCTCATCCATACTCCTGACACACACGTCCATCCCGTCTACCCAGTTCTTTACTCATTTTCCAAACATATCCCCTTTTGTTTTTAAAGCACTCACACATTTTAAAAAGCACACACACACATTTTTAAAGCACTCATTTAGGCCAAAACAAGGTTCAATCATAGCAATCAAGGGTGGCTATCCTACCATGTTTTTGCAGTAAAACAGTATGCAATTTATAAACGGGTATAGGGTATATTTATAAAACTAGGACAGAAGCATGCATCAAAGGGGGAGGTTGAACTTGCCGTCTTCGAAGTCTTCGGGGAGTGCCGGCTCGGTGTTCGGGACCTCGGGCTCCTGCTCGCAGTAGTCGGCTTCGATCTCCGGCTCGGGGTACCTTACTCCGTCTACTCCGTCGGCTAGGGCATACACACACACAAGCAAGCAATATTAGCACTCACGGTTCCGGCCGAGCTCGGGGAGGGGAGGTGAGTGGAGAGGGGGTATATATAAGCCCTAGGGGGTGGTGGTTCAGTGGTGTACCACTGGGGAATAGCGGGGCGAGGTCTGGGTTTAATCGTAACTGTTGGGTCACGGGGGGCGGTATAGGAGTTAGGGACCTATTAGCAATCCCTACAACTGGTAAGAAGGGCGTTTATGCTAATATAAACTAAGTTAGGGTCATTTCGTAATTTATTCTAGGGTATAACAGTGTTTAACCTTTGATTAACCATTAACTCAGGGACTTATTTGGAAGGAATAAAGAGAAATAGGAAGAATGGGCTCGGTTTGAAGAAATAAGGGGAGACAGGGGGTTCTTGGCAAAAAGCGCCATCCCTTTCCCCCCCTTCGAACCAGACAGAACAGAGGAGGGGGGGTGCGGCCGCGCCGGCCTCGGTCCGGCGGCGGGGCGACGAGCCCCCGGGGTTGGTGGCGGCCGGAGATAGGGGAAAAGAGCGAGGAGGGCTAGGGCAACTCATACCCGTGCTCACCTTCGGTTATAGTGGAGTGGGGCGGCGGATCGATGGTGGACAGGGGCGGCGGCGGTGCTACCGGCGGCGGCGCGCGCGGTGCGGCTCGGGGAAGCGACTCGGGGGGGAGGTTGCTTGCGGTGCGGTGTGGCGAGGTGATGGTGGTGCCGGCCTTAAATAGGCGGCGAAGGTCGGTTCGGGGGGGGATATTTTTACCCCGGCGAGGTCGCCGCGCGAGCTCGGGGAGCTTCGCGAGCTCCGGCCGGCGATGCGACAGCTCGATTGGGTCAGCGTGCGCAGTGGTTAGGCGGGGATTGGACCCGTCGGGCGGGCGTGGGGGCGGCTTCGGTGGCCGGTGAGGGAGTTGACCGCTCGGTTGGGGGCATTAATGGTGCCCCGGCGGCCGGCCGGTCTCCCGGCGGGCGCGGGGCGGGCGGGGCCGCGGTGGCGTGCGACGGCGGCTTCCGCCGGCCGGTGGCGTGCGGAGGCGGGGGGAGAGCCGGCGGCGCGGGGCCCCGGTCGGCGGCGGCGGCGGCCGGTCGGGCGCTGGCCCGGCCGTGCGGGAGGGAAGGAAGGGAGGAGGAGAGAAGGAGAGGAAGGAGAAAGGAGAAGAGAAAAAAAAAGAAAGGAGGGAAAAAGAAAAAGAAAAAGGAAAAAGGGGGAAGAAAGGAAAAAGAAAGAAATAGGAAGAAAGAAAAGAAAAATGGGAAAGGATAGGAAGGAAATTGGGAAAAGGTTTTAGGAAATTAGGAAAAATTGTTAGGGAAATTAAGGGAGGGTTTTGTGGGGTTTTTCCGTCTTCCCGGGTGTCGGCGCGATTTTTGGGACGGCGGCGACGACGAGGCGGACCGGGCATCGGGACCGCGGCGTGCGCGGGATTCCCGGCCGGTGGCCGACCGCGGCGTTGGGAAGGTGCGCAAGGGTGCGGTCGTGGTGCGGTGCCAGCGAGAATCGCGGCACGCGCGTCGGGGTGGGAGAGAGAGAGAGAGAGAGAGAGAGAGAGAGAGAGAGAGCAGTGGCTAGGATTTGAATGGCAACTGAGCTCGGCGGATTGGTTTTTGAAATTACGCGTGATTTAATAGATGATTTATTTAGAGCTAAAATGCGGGCGTTACAAACCTACCCCACTTAAAATGAATCTCGTCCTCGAGATTCGGCTAGGTCTCAAATAGGTGGGGGGATTCTTTCCTCAGAGCATCCTCCCGTTCCCATGTAGCTTCTTCTACCCCGTGTCTACTCCATTGGACTCTGCACACCCGTACTTCGGTCGTTCTTGTTCGCTTGACCACAGTGTCTAAGATCTTGACGGGCACCTCCTGGTACCTAAGGTCTGGCTGTAGATCGATGGTCTCCACCGGTACTCGTTTTTCTTCCAGAACCTTCAAACATCGGCGTAGTTGGGAGATGTGGAACACTGGGTGTATGTCTGACATTTCCTCGGGTAGCTCCAACCGATATGCTACTGCTCCCACTTTCTTGATCACTTTATACGGGCCGATGTACCGAGGGGCCAACTTCCCGTGCACTTGAAATCTTCGAGTCCCTCGGATGGGTGAAACCTTGAGGTAGACGAAGTCTCCTGGGTTGAAGCTCGCTTCACGTCTTTTCTTGTCTGCGTAGCTCTTCCGTCGGGGACCGAGCGGCTTTCAACTTTTCTCGGATGTCCGCTACTCGCTCCTCGGCTTCTTTTATCGGCCGCGGGCCCAACCCGGGGCACGCTCTCCTACTTCGACCACATCAGGGGTGTCCTGCATTTTCTCCCGTATAGAGCTTCGAATGGCGACATTCCCAGACTTGCTTGGTAGCCGTTGTTGTAGGAAAATTCTGCATACGGCAGGCTCTGCTCCCAATCTTTGCCGTAGGTGAGGACACAGGCTCTCAACATATCTTCCAAAATCTGATTCACTCTTTCGGTCTGTCCGTCGGTCTGTGGGTGGTATGCTGAGCTGAAGTCTAGCTTGGTGCCCATGGCTTTGTGCAGGCTTTTCCAGAACCTAGAGGTGAACTGGGTCCCTCTGTCTGAGACTATTCTGCTAGGCACTCCGTGCAGCTTCACTATATTTTCTATGTAGAGTTTCGCCAATTTCTCTCCACCATAAGTGGTCCGTACGGGTAGAAAGTGAGCGACTTTAGTGAGTCGATCCACGATCACCCATATGGAGTCATGTCCTTTCTGAGTCCTTGGCAACCCTACTATGAAATCCATACCTATCTCATCCCATTTCCACACCGGGATTGGTAAAGGTTGCAACAGTCCTGCAGGCTTCTGATGTTCGGCTTTGATCCTCTGACAAGTGTCGCAGTGGGCAACGAACCGTGCAATGTCTGCCTTCATTCCGTTCCACCAATACTTCTGTTTTAAGTCCATGTACATCTTGGTGGATCCCGGTGAATGGAATATGCCGAGTTGTGTGCCTCATCCATGATGGTCGTCGGAAACCTCCACCTTCGGGCACGCATATCCCGTTCTTGTACCACGAGGTGCCTTGGTCATCTACCCCGAAGTCGGGGGCCTTGTTCTCTCGGTGTGCTTGCGGATCCTCATCGATCCTCGTCGGCTTCTTGGGCCTTCCGGATCTTCTCTTCTAGGGTAGGCTGAACACTCAGCTGGCGGACGTATCCTTGGGGAACGATGTGTACGTTGAGTCGGGCCATCTCCTCTTGCAACTGGGCACTCTTGGGTGCTGCCTTCTCATAGGTTTTCCGGCTTAGGGCATCTGCTACTACATTGGCCTTCCCGGGATGGTAGTGAATCTCTAGGTTATAGTCTTTGACTAGCTCTAGCCCTCTTCTCTGCCTTAGGTTCAGGTCGGGCTGAGTGAAGATGTACTTTAGACTCTTGTGGTCTGTGTAGATCTCACACTTGTTCCCGATCAAGTAATGTCTCCATATTTTCAGGGCATGCACTACGGCCGCAAACTCCAGATCATGGGTGGGATAGTTCTCGCTCATGGGGTTTGAGCCGACGGGAGGCATATGCCACTACCTTCCCATCTTGCATGAGAACACATCCCAACCCTTGTCGGGAGGCGTCGCAATACACGACAAAGTCTCGTTGAATGTCCGGCGGGGGTTAGCACCGGGGCCGTGGTCAACCTCTTCTTCAACTCCCCGGAAACTTCTTTCACGGGGCCTCGGTCCGGATAAACTTCTTCTCTTTCTTGAGCGGCTCGTCATGGGCCGGCGATCTTGGAGAATCCCTCGATAAATCTCCGTAGTACCCTCGCTAAACCTAGGAAACTCCCCGATCTCACTCACGTTGGTGGGTTGCCCGATTGGAGGCTGTCTCAACTTTCCGGGGTCTACGGCTACTCCTTCTCAGCTAATATGTGCCCAAGGAAGGATATCTTTTCTAGCCAAAATTCACACTTGCTGAACTTGGCGTAAAGCTTGTGTGCCCTCAATTTTCCCAGTACCACTCGAAGGTGTTGTTCGTGCTCCTCCACGCTCTTGGAATAAACAAGTATGTCGTCAATGAAGACCACGACAAACTTGTCCAATTCCTCCATGAACACCTTATTCATGAGGTTCATGAAGTACGCTGGGGCATTGGTTAGTCCAAAGGACATCACCGTGAACTCATATTGCCCGTAGCGAGTGACAAAGGCAGTCTTGGGGATGTCACTCTCCCTGATCTTGAGCTGGTGGTACCCTGATCTTAGATCCACCTTCGAGAAGTACTTAGCTCCCTTCAGTTGGTCAAACAGGTCATCTATCCTGGGAAGAGGGTACTTGTTCTTAATTGTGACCTCATTCAGCGAGCGGTAGTCCACACACATCCTCATGCTCTTATCCTTCTTTTCCACGAAAAGCACTGGGGCTCCCCAAGGTGATGAACTCGGTCTGATGAACCCGCTTCGCTGGAGCTCTGCTAGCTGCTTCTTCAATTCCGCCAACTCCGGGGCTGCCATCCTATAGGGTCTCTTGGCTATGGGAGAGGTTCCAGGGATAAGGTCGATTACGAACTCTATATCCCTGTCTGGTGGCATTCCAGGGAGTTCTTCGGGGAACACATCTGGGTATTCTCGTACTACTGGGACGTCTTCTATGGACTTGGCTTCTATGTTGAAAACCATTATATCCGGCCTGTGTCCCCGGGTGTGGCAGGTCACTTGTATCCCGTCTGGGTTGGTCAGGTGTACTACTTTATCGGCGCAGCTTATGAGGCCATGGTGTTGGCTTAACCAATCCATACCAAGGATCACATCTATCCCCTTGGATTTCAGTACTACCAAGTCTGCTAGGAATTCTACCCCACTTAAAATAATCCTTACCCGGGGGCATCCCAGTTGACACTTGATGTCACCTCCGGGCGTTCGAGTTATTAGGGGTGCTTTGAGTAGTACTGTGGGTATGCTATGCTTCTCCACAAAGCTTGAGGATATAAATGAGTGCGATGCTCCCGAATCGAATAGTATGGTAGCCAAAGCGAGCCGACCGGGAACTCACCGAGTACCACTCCTTGTGCTTCCGCGCCTCGCGCGTTGATGTGATTCACCCGGCGCGTCCATACGACCGCCGGGGGCCGCCTCATCCGCCGGTTGTTGGGGTTGTTGCCGAAGTTGTCGTTGCCGCGCACCGGCATGCGGTTGGCTCCCGACGCAAGTGGCCTTGGTCCGTTCACCGAGTTGGAGTAGGTGGTGGTGGCCGGCTTTTTAGCATAGGGGCGAGTTGGCGATGAAATGCCGGTTTCTCGGCAGTTGAAACACACTCGGGAGCTGTTGTTGTTGTTGTTGGTAGTGAGCTGGCTGGTGTTGTTCTGTGGGGGCTTCATGGCATTCTGGTTGTAGGAGGGCTTGAACTGGGCTCTGGGGGCTTGTGAGCTTGTGGCTTGGGTTTGGGTTCTGTACTGCATCGGAGCTTGGAACCTGGACATGGGGTGTCCAAAGTTTCTCGGCCTCTGGGACCGCTCTTGCTGCTTGGCCTTGTGCTCCATGAATTTGCGCTTGTTCTCCTTCTTTTCTTCGGCCCTTGCTCTCTCCGTGAGGATTGCCATGTTCATAAGGGTATTAAAGTCCGGGTAAATCTGAGGAGTCAGCAGTGTCCTCAGTTCCGGAGTCAGCCCCTTCTTGAACATCTCTTGCTTTTTGGAGTCTTTATCCACCTCCTCGGGGGCATAGCGTGCCAGCTCTATGAACTGGTACGTGTACTCCTCCACAGACATGTTGCCTTGGCGGAGTTCGCGGAACTCATCTGCCTTCCGCTTCAGTGTAGCCTCCGGGATGTGGTAGCGGCGGAACTCCTCCACGAATTCATCCCATGTGATGGCGGAGGGATCCTTGGGCGCGCGCGTAATTCTCCCACCGAGGCTAGGGGTCGTCCCGGTGAGTTGGTGAGCCGCCGGGAGAACCTTGTCATGGTCCTCGCAAAGGGAGGGGCTCTAGTTCCCTCGAGATGGCTCTCGGCCAATCGTCGCATCCGGAGGATTCACCGACCCGCCGAAGGTGGGCGGCTTAGTCCTGAGGAACTCGATCAGCTTCTCATTCATGCTCATGGCACGGGGTCTTGGGCGGTTGATGGCGTTGAAGATAGCCTCCATCAGGACAGTCTGGTTGGCTAAGACTTGGGCCAGGTCAATAGGAGGGGGTGGGGGTGGCAGGACCACGTTCTCTCCTCCATCTTCATTTTGGTTAACCTCCTGTTCAGGGAGACGCTCTCTCCGATCGGCTTGTGATCCCTCAGCATCCGACCGGTGGGTCCTGACAGGGCGCCTGGAAACCATCTGTAAAGAAGTGGGTTTCTAAGAGATCTAGTTTTATGTGATGTTTAAGTGGATTATAACGGATTTCTTTTGAAAAGGCAGGGTTTATTCTGCCGGTAAGCACACAACAAGCATACAGCAAACAGCAAGCGCAAACAAGTTTTTATTACAAACTAGTGAGGAGGATACATCCCGACTACGCGGACATACTACACAGCTAAAGGCTAAGGGCGCGACTTGGACCGGTACGGCTTCATTCCCTGGGTCTTGGGGCACATTACTCGCGAGGGGAGCTGTCTTCTGGGGTCGAGTGTTCTTCCAGTGGGATGAGTAACTCGTCATCGTTTCCGCCTTCGGGGTCTCCGTTTTCCTGGGGCTGTGCTGCGGCTTCAGTGGTAGCCGTTGGGGGTTCGGTGACCGCCGGTGGTGCCGGTGGGGCTTCTATGGTTCCTCCCCATCCTACAAGGGGTGTTCCCGGCGGGACTTGAGGTTCTCCTATGGCCGGAACGGGTGTTCCGCCGTGGGTCCATTCTTGCATGCATTGGTCCCGGATCCTTCGAGGCTTTCCCGGGCAACGGCTTCACCGCTTATGGCCGTTGCGGTCCTTGCTTCCGCCTTGGGCCACTCGGACTTGGTGCATCCGCACCGTGACTTCGGCCCGCTCGCCCGCCGATCCGTTCCCTCAAGTGTCCGGCCCGGTCATCAAAGAGCTTGTCCAGGGAGACAAGGTAGGCGACCACATGGTACAGCGGGTCTTCTTGGTGGCGACGCCGTTCCAGGTTCCTCATGCGGGCTTGCCAAACGGGGGTTCTGATGGCAGGAGGGAAGTACCTCATTGGTGTGGGGACGAGGTGTTCCTCGTAGATTCGGCACAGGTAGCGGAGGGCTTTTCTGAGGGCCAAAGGGTAGGTGTCCCGATGTCGGAACCCTGTGGCGGTCACGCGCCACGGTTCGATGTTGGTGTGGCGGTTGCTTCTAGCGACGGAGAGGACCACTCTGCGGCGAAGAGTGCCGAGTTGCTCGTACTCCCCGCCGTAGTACCTAGGGCGCTCGGGGATACCGAGGCGCTCCGGGGAGTGGATGAGCAAGCGAGCAAAGCCGGGCTCCTCCCGGCACACGCCTTGGGTCCATCCATCTTCCGCCATCTGAAACAAAGATAGGGTTGAACAGGTTGTGGTGGGGTACAAAAGATGGATAACTTTATTTAGTAGGAAGGTTGGGGTACATCCTTCGGGGTACACTTGTTATTACTAGGACTCAACTTCTAGCCTAACACATCCTAGTCTTGTCCTTATGGTGATTCTTCCTCTAACTGGATACGACGCTTCTTTAGTGGAAGTTCTTGCTCCAGTATCTCATCCTCAGTCTGAGTTCCTTTGTCCCAGTGGGTTTCTTCGGGTTCATTCTCTTCTGCTCTGGCTCCTTCATCTCTGCTTCTACGCTCCTTCAGTTCATCCCATAGGGCTTTATGGGCCAACAGCGTGCGCTCTCTTTCCCTGAGGTATTCTTGCTTGGTGTTGTGTAGTTCTACTTCTGCTATGGTTGTCTTCACCCTTTCTAGCTCTATCCTCTGTTCTGCTCTTTCCGCCCTGTCGATCTGCTGCTTCAGCTGCTGGGCTTGCTCTTGATAAAGGTGGTCTAGGCCTCTGAGGTATGTGGATAGGTGGGAAACTGCCTCTTCTAAGTCTTCTTCCTCTCGTTCCAAACCTCTCATGCGAGCAATCCACGAGCGTCCTCTCCCTCCGGAGGGTGGAAAGAATCCCATTGGAGTCCTTCGGAGGTGCTGTCTATAGATCACTCGTAGCTGACGCAGGGCCTTCCGAGCAGCCTTGGGGTAGGTGTCGGCAAAGCGAAAACCAGTGGCGTTGACGTACCATGGCTGTCACACCCGTTTTCCGAAGAAAACCGGATGCATCTCATACGTGTGCCATAACCACAATTTTCACACATATGATAGACAAATGAGTGTAATATCATAGTACAATGCTCAAAACGTACATAGAGAGGTTTATTAATTTATTACACTCATCGATAGACACGAAGGTCTAAACACGAACATCGATAGCTAGACGATGGAACACCGTCTCCAACTTCACAAGCTCCCGATCGGGGGCAACGCGAGCCTCGAATCCATCGAACTCGTCGAAGAACTCGCTCCGGCATCCTCCTCTGAACACATATGGCAAGGGTGAGTACACTTATGGTTGGTACTCAGCCCGTGGGGGAAAATGCAAAGCTATCAAGGGTAGGCTAGGGTTTTCAGCGGTAAGCATTTTAAGTTGGTCAAATTTTAGTAGCAAGCACCTATTTACTAAGTGTAAGTGTTTACCACCCCAAAACTTAGCTTTTCAAGAATATTCCTCCAAATCATAAGTAAACCACAAATTGGGAATCCTTTTCTAGTAAACTATCATGTGAGGGTCCAAGCCGCTCTTGACCGTGAGCACGGCCGATCGATCGTTTTCACTCGCGAGAGGTTGTACACTTTACCCACGGTTCGTGTTCCCCATCTTGCCGGGTTTGCAAAGCCCTTAAACACTTCCGAGGTGAGTGGCAAGGGGTTCACTACGAAGCCTTTACAAAGGCGTGTAAAACACCAATATCCCACGACGATTCTGACTCGGGGCGGACCATAACCCTCCCTAGTGGTCGGCACCTTAGCAAAGGCTACTACCCCAAAAGGACCGGGCTATACCCCTGCAACCCGGAGCCCCCTGTGTTCCTTCCGGACAAGGGCTATTAGATATTTTACACTCCTAATTATTTGGCTAAGCCAGAGCCATGTGGACTGTGGTTGCACTGTTTTCCTGGGTGGTTCTCCATGTTTTAAGTTATATGTTCTTGAAATTCCATAGACACAAATTCCATTTAAATTCAACATTTTGAAAGATAACTTCCATTCCCAAAGTATAGCATCTAAGCATTTATCTACCCAAACATTTATTTAAAACAAGGTAGGCAAGGTATAAGGATTAAAATCTAGTCATTTCCTTAATAGGCATTTCCCATCAAATTTATGCATAACAATTTAAATTTAAAGTGTGATAATATGCAAGTTATTAGGACCAAAAAGAGCATGCAGGGGGGGAAATCCACTTGCCTTCTTCTCCTAAAAACTGGGGCTCAATTTCTTCAAAAGCTGGCTCCTGCTCAAACTCGAACGGCACGTCCTCTACGATCACACAAGAAAAACAAACAATAAATAAAACAGTACATCAAACATTGCTAAAAGATTAATACAAGCTTCTAAAACTAATGTGCTTGTTGAGACGATCGCGTGGACACCAAAAACACCTAAATCGGAGCTAAGACGGAAAAGTTACGATTAAAACAAATTCTAGGGACTATTTTGTAAAAGTAAATAATCCTTAGGGGTTTTCTATAAAAAATTCAGGGGCTAAAACATAATTATAAATATAACCTAGAGGTCCTAGGTGCAAAAAGGGCTTTTTGGACTGCAATTGAACATTTTTGAAAGGTTAAGGGCTAAACTATAAAAACCAGGGGCTGACTTGCTAAGCTTTTATATGGTGGAAGGACCGGCTTGTAAAACATATAAAAGACAGGGGCTTTTTTGAAAAATGGCCGGCGCACCCTAGGTTTGACCGGTACTTCACTGTTTGACCCGGCGGCTTGGACTGATCTGAGCCGTTGGCTCAGATCGGGCGGCGGGGATCTACTGCAAGCAAAAGGTGGCGGCGGCTTGGACTGGTTGCGGCGGCGCGCGGCTAAGGGCGGCGGCGCTCGCCGGCCGGCTCGCCGGAGCAACCCTAGAAAGCGCTACGGTGCTCTAATCGACTAGAGGAAAGCACTAAAACGAAGAGGAGGAGGAGGGGAAACCACTGCGCGACTCGAAGAGGAAGAAGGGGCGGCGGCGGAGCGGATCGGCGGCGAGGCGCGGAGCTCCGGCGGCGTCCTTGGGGGCGGCGGCGTAGAGAGGGAGAGAAGCTCGATTGAGCGGTGCGGGGTGGAGAGGAGCTCGGGGGCGGCGTTTTATAGGTGGTGGGGGAAGCGGAGGGGTCGCGGGCGAGGCGGTGGACGGCGGGCATGGCGGCGGCCGCCATTGATGGCGAGCGGCTCGGTGGGCGGCCGTTTCGGGGGAGAGGAAGGGGTGCGGGCGGCTTGAGCGGCGTCGGTTGGGTGCTCGCGCACTAGGGGAGGGAGGGGAGGAGGCGCGGGGAGGCGAGGGGGCGGGGCGGGCGGCGGCGGCGGGGGCTGGGGGATGAGGCGGCCGGCGGGAGGTAGAAGGTGGCCCTGACAGGGGGCCCCACCTGTCAGTGGCGCGGGGAGGAGAGCGGGCCGGAGGGGTAAGGTGGGCCGGTTGCTGGGCCGCGCGGTTAAAAGGTAGGTGGGTTAGGGAGGTGGGCTGACTTGTTTGTTTGGTTTTTTTTTTCTTTTCTCTTTTTTTTTCAATTCCTTCTTCTCTCTCATTTCCTTTTCAAATTTTTACTCAAAATTCTTTAAAAAATTTTAAACCAACTTTTAAACCACACAATCAATCAAAAGCCCATGCATTCAACATGATGCACAATCACTTGGTAAATTCTAAATTAATTAATTATTATTGCATATATTTAAAGGCAAGTTTAATTATTCAAATTCATTAATCCTTAGAAAATAAAATTCTAATTGTTGCTAGCATTTTTTTTAAGTGATGGAATTTTGGGTGTTACAAATCCTACCCCCTTAAAGAGAATCTCGTCCTCGAGATTCAGGAAGATTGGGAAACAAATGAGGAAATTCTCGCCATAAGCTCATCTTCTCTTTCCCAAGTAGCTTCTTCCTCTGAGTGGTGACTCCATTGGACTTTGCACATTTTAATGACTTTGCTTCGAGTAATTCTTTGTGATGTGTCTAGAATTTTGATAGGGTGTTCCTTATAGGTTAGATCATCCTTCACATCAAGATCTTCCAAAGGTAGGTGGTCTACTTTAGTCTCACTTGAACACTTCTTGAGCCGAGATACATGAAACACATCATGTACATCTGACAATCGGGCGGGAGTTCTAATTGATAGGCAACTTCTCCCTTTCTTTCTAAGATCTTGAAAGGTCCAATGAATCGTGGTGACAACTTCCCTCTAATCTTGAATCTTCGTAGACCTCTAATGGGTGATACTCTGAGATACACGTAATCTCCTACTTCAAACACAACTTCTCTTCTTTTGGGATCAGCGTAACTCTTTTGTCGTGACTGAGCAGCCTTGAGATTTTCCCTAATTATCCCAACTTGTCTTTCAGCTTCTTTTATAATGTCTGGTCCAAAAAGTTGACTCTCCCCTATTTGATCCCAGTACAATGGTGTTCTGCACTTTCTCCCGTATAAGGCTTCAAAAGGGGCCATCTTAAGGCTGGTTTGGTAGGCGTTATTGTAGGCAAACTCGCATATGGCAAACTTTTATCCCGGCTACCTCCATGCTTTAAAGCACATGCCCTAAGCATATCCTCTAGGATTTGATTTGTCCTTTCGGTCGACCATCCGTTTGTGGATGATACGCGAACGCGAAGTTAAGCTTTGTATCCATTGATTCATGTAGCTTTCCCCCGTAAACGTGATGTAACCGTGTCCCCGGTCGATACTATCCTCTTTGGAACTCCATGTAAGCATACAATTTCGGACATATACAGTTCTGCTAGTTTGGCTCCGGTGTAAGTAGTTTTGACAGGTATAAAGTGAGCAACCTTGGTTAACCTATCCACAATGACCCATATGGAGTCATATCCATCACGGGTACGTGGCAATCCCACAATAAAATCCATGCCTATTTCCTCCCATTTCCACTCGGGTATTTTCAGTGGTTGAAGCAAACCTGCCGGTCTCTGATATTCTGCTTTTACCTTCTGGCATATGTCACATAGAGCTACATAAGCAGCAACATCCTTTTTCATTCCATACCACCAATATTTCTGCTTCAAATCTTGATACATCTTGGTGCTTCCGGGATGGATTGAATAGGCAGAGTCATGTGCTTCCTTAAGTATAGTCTCTCGAAGATGATCAATTTCGGGCACACAGATTCTATTCCTGAACCAAATAGTTCCTTGGTCATCTCTCTTGAATTCTGGAACCTTGCCAGCATCAATCAATCGTCCATACTCCTTAATCCTATCATCTGTCATTTGACCCTTCCTGATTTCTTGTTCAAGTGTAGATTCTACTTCCAACGTCATAGCTTCACTCTGGGTGACAATTCCCAAATTAAGACGTGCCATCTCCCAACACAACTCTTGAGGCATCACATGAGCTATCAATGCGTTTGCCTGACTTTTCCGACTCAAGGCATCTGCTACTACATTTGCCTTGCCGGGATGATACTGAATGTCCAGGTCATAGTCTTTGATTAATTCCAACCATCTACGCTGTCTGAGATTTAGATCCTTCTGGGTGAAGATGTACTTCAAGCTCTTATGGTCAGTGAAGATGCGACACCTATTTCCGATCATATATTGCCTCCAAATTTTTAGAGCGTGTACAATGGCAGCCAACTCCAAATCATGAGTGGGGTAATTTTGCTCATGTTTTCTCAATTGCCTAGAAGCATAAGCGATCACTTTTCCCTCTTGCATCAATACACAGCCAAGTCCCTGAAGTGAAGCGTCACAATACACATCAAAGCTCTTGTGAATATCTGGCATTATTAACACAGGAGCTGTGGTTAATCTCTTCTTTAGTTCCTCAAAACTATCATCGCACTTGGCATCCCACTTAAATTCCTTTCCCTTCTCTAACAATGAGGTGAGGGGTTTTACAATCTTCGAGAATCCTTCGATGAATCGACGGTAATAACCTGCCAATCCAAGGAAGCTTCGATCTCGGCCCACATTCTTAGGCGGATTCCATCCAATACGGCCTTCACCTTACTCGGGTCTACCGCTATTCCACCCTCTCGTGATAATATGCCCAAGGAAGGAAACTTCCTTTAGCCAAAAATCACATTTGCTAAATTTGGCATATAACCGATGTTCTCGTAGTTTCGCAAAGACGAGTCTCGGGTGTTCTTCATGCTCTTCTTCATTTGGGGAGAACACCGAATGTCATCGATGAAAACTACCACAAACCTATCAAGGTACTCCATGAATACTTTATTCATCGGATACATGAAGTATCTTTGGTGCATTTGTCAATCCAAAGGGCATAACCGTGAACTCGTATAAGCCATATCTAGATGTGAAAGCGGTTTTGGGAATGTCCTCTAGTCGGATTTTCGGTTGATGGTACCGGATCGTAGATCGATCTTGGAGAATATTTTAGCACCTTTCATCCGATCGAACAAATCTCCAATCCGGGTAAAGGGTACTTATTCTTGATGGTAACATCATTAAGGGGACGATAATCTATGCACATTCTTCTAGTTCCATCTTTCTTATCAACAAAGAGAATGGGAGACCCCCAAGGTGACGAACTAGGTCGGATGTAACCTTTACTAAGCAACTCATCTATTTGTTTCTTTAATTCGGCCAAATCCTTAACATTCATTCCATATGGTCTTTTATAAATAGGAGCAGTACCAGGTAAAAGTTCAATGCTGAATTCAATGTCGCGGTCAGGCGGCATACCTGGTAACTCATCTGGAAATACATCGGGATACTCGTTCACAACTTTGATCTCCTCTAAGGATTTGCCCTTTGCTGAATTCACTGTTCCTTGTTCTTCGGATGAGCTATCCACTCTGAACTCAATTCTGTCTCCTTGTGGGCTAGTCAAAACCACTGATCTCTTGCGACACTGAATCACCCCATCATGCTTGCGCAACCAATCCATTCCAAGTATGACATCTATTCCCCAAGATTTTAAAACTACTAGGTCGGCTAGAAACTCTATCTCATTAAGTTTAAGGTTCACCCGTGGACATATGTGTCTGGCTTTCATTTCTCCGCCCGGGGAGCTAACTAGTAATGGTGTCTTCATAAGACTCATGGGCAAGCTATATTTTTCCACAAATTGATGGGTAACAAATGAATGTGATGCTCCAGAATCGAATAAAACGGATGCAGGTTCAGAATTGACAAGGAACGTACCAAGCACGACTTCGGGAGCTTCCTGAGCCTGCTCAATAGTCACGTGGTTTACTTTCCCACGCACAAAGTTTTGTTGAGCCCTGTTGCCCTGAGGAGTAGAATTCCCAGTGCGAATCTGAGAGGATGGCTGCCCAGGCTTCTGACCATTGCCCTTCTGTGGAGTCTGCATTCCACGTTTGGGACAGTTATTGGCGTAATGCCCTATCTCTCCGCACTTGAAGCATCCATTTGGCTGAACTGGTGCGGTATTTCTCACTGGAGCACCTGGGGTATTGTTTGGGCGACTCTGCTGCTGAATTGGGGTTCGTGGAGTCTGCTGATGAAAGCGCCGGGGCCGCCGAGCCGAGCGCCGGAATGACCGGTTCCCGCCGAAAATTCCCACTATATCCTCCCTGAGCGGAACTGAGGATTCTGTGGTGCACTATAGCGGGGGCGTGTGTTGCTGCTAGATTGCCCTTGGTTCTGGAACTTGCGTTTCTGGTCTCCAAGTTCTCTGCGCTTGCTTTCAAGACCGATAGCTTTATCTAATAGGGTCTGGAAGTTGGGGAAAGTGTGGCTCTGGAGCTGATAGTTCAGTGGCCCTATGAGACCATCAAGAAATCGTTCCTGCCTCTTCGGGTCAGTATCCACTTCATCTGGAGCATACCGAGACAGGTTGGGTGAACTTGTCCCGATACTCACCGACGGACATGCCGCCTTGCTTCGGAGCGAGAAACTCCTTCGCTTTCGGCCTTTATTATTCCGGACGGAATGTGGTGAGTACGGAAAGCGTCCCGGAATTCCTCGCCGGTGATAGTGTACGCAGCGGCATGTGCTACGGTGTAGGCATCCCACCAATCGGCCGCAAAGCACCCTCTAAGCGTCCCGAGGCATACGGGACTTTCTCTCTATCATTGCACCGAGTGATGTTTAGTTTCTTATTGATAGTCTTGAGCCAATCATCGGCATCAAGAGGATCCACCGAGTGGGAGTAGGTGGGTGGATGGTGGCTCATAAACTCTCTCCGTGTTCGTTGACCGGTGGAGGTGGTGGAGGTCCTTGTGGTGGCGGGTTGTTCTGCCGTGCCTGCGCAAGTTATGGACCGTTGCAGTAAGATTCTGAATCAACTGCATTTGAGCCGTAAAGAACTGCTGCATGGTTGGATCCATTGCTAATCCCTGAGGTGGAGGCGGGGCGGGATTCTGCTGATTGGCGATGTGAGCACGTATCACAGGCGGTACGTCCTGTCCACCTCCGGACCTGGTGTTTACCATCTGATTGTTAGAGAAAGTCATTTCAGATAAAAGCAGTATCGATAATCATGAGTAAGAGAAAGGGGGCTAAGATTAAATTTAAACTTAATTATTTTATTAATGCTCATGCGGCCATCACACCACAAGGCATTCCAGTCAAACAAAAACCCAAATCAAACATGTTTGCAACCAACAACCATTATTACATTGATTACGTCCTCGCAGGGACGGGTCTAACGATCTCATCTCACGGGGCATCCTAGCCTAGAAGACCTGTGGTGGCAGACGAGGAGCCGTAACGAAGCCTCTTGCGGGGTGGTGACTCCGCAGGGAAAGGGGTCTCGTCAGGCTCGACGGGTGGCTCCCTACCGTCACGCTCGGCCTCCAGCTGTGCTATCCGGGCGTAGGCGTCCTTCAGTTCACCGTGGGTCTGCTCCAGCTCGGCCGTAGCACCCTCCAGGTCGGTGTTGAGTGCTGCCGTGACCTGGGCAAGAGTGTGGAGGCGTGGGTCCTCGGAGCCGGTCAGTGGTACCACCGTCTGCTCAGTGCCACTGGTACGACGAGGGATGTGGCGGTAGTCGCTGAGGCTCAACTCCTGGTCATGCCTGAAACGAAGAGAAAACAAGGCCCTCCTGGCGGCGTTGCTGACCGATGCCTGGTAGGTAGAGTGAGGTGTAGTAGAATCATGAGTCGTGCGCGAGATATACCCTCTGCGGCATGGTTGCGCACCCACGATGTGGACTCGGTCGGGTAGTAGGTGCCCGGTGGAGGTTCGTTCCACTGTGAGTGACGTACATGGGGTACACGGTGTTCCCCGGCTCCGTAAAGTGTTCCTCGGCAGCCAAGGGAAGTAGCCAAGTGCCACCTCGGACGAGTGCATGATGCAGGACGGGTCTCCCTCGCGAGGTCCCTCGTAGTAAGCATCGTCCCTCTCCTCGTTGTCGTCCTCCGTAGCCTCACTTGTCCTCGGTGTCATCACCGAGTCGTGTGGATCTCCTTCCGCGCAAGCGGGTGCGGGATCTTCGGGGGCGACGGGGAGGCCGCCGGTGAGGCGAGGGCGGCGGTGGCGGGGAAGGCGAGAGGTCGCGGAGATCCTAGCTCTCCATCGAGTACACCTCCAAGATGGCTCCATCCTCGGCTTCTACGAAGAAGTAGGGGTCCTCCGGTTCCTCCTCGAGCCGGGACGAGAGGAAGCACCGTGCTCGAATGGTCGTGTCCGGTCATCTATGAAAAGAAAAGCGGAACTCGGAAGCGAGAATAAAACAATAAAGGGGACAAGGTTTTAACAAAAGCAAATAAGATAGATTTTTAGGTGTATTTAGGGGATTTATTTTTTTTGAATGAGAGAGCTGAAATGTCTTTCTAGATAATGTCCTTATTTCGACCATTTCTATCTAAGGTTTGCGTCCTACGATCGGCATTGCTCTGATACCACTCTGTCACACCCGTTTTCCGAAGAAAACCGGATGCATCTCATACGTGTGCCATAACCACAATTTTCACACATATGATAGACAAATGAGTGTAATATCATAGTACAATGCTCAAAACGTACATAGAGAGGTTTATTAATTTATTACACTCATCGATAGACACGAAGGTCTAAACACGAACATCGATAGCTAGACGATGGAACACCGTCTCCAACTTCACAAGCTCCCGATCGGGGGCAACGCGAGCCTCGAATCCATCGAACTCGTCGAAGAACTTCTGCTCCGGCATCCTCCTCGAACACATATGGCAAGGGTGAGTACACTTATGGTTGGTACTCAGCCCGTGGGGGAAAAATGCAAAGCTATCAAGGGTAGGCTAGGGTTTTCAGCGGTAAGCATTTTAAGTTGGTCAAATTTTATTAGCAAGCACCTATTTACTAAGTGTAAGTGTTTACCACCCCAAAACTTAGCTTTTCAAGAATATTCCTCCAAATCATAAGTAAACCACAAATTGGGAATCCTTTTCTAGTAAACTATCATGTGAGGGTCCAAGCCGCTCTTGACCGTGAGCACGGCTGATCGATCAGTTTTCACTCTGCAGAGGTTGTACACTTTACCCACGGTTCGTGTTCCCCATCTTGCCGGGTTTGCAAAGCCCTTAAACACTTCCGAGGTGAGTGGCAAGGGGTTCACTACGAAGCCTTTACAAAGGCGTGTAAAACACCAATATCCCACGACGATTCTGACTCGGGGCGGACCATAACCCTCCCTAGTGGTCGGCACCTTAGCAAAGGCTACTACCCCAAAAGGACCGGGCTATACCCCCGCAACCCGAGCCCCCTGTGTTCCTTCCGGACAAGGGCTATTAGATATTTTACACTCCTAATTATTTGGCTAAGCCAGAGCCATGTGGACTGTGGTTGCACTGTTTTCCTGGGTGGTTCTCCATGTTTTAAGTTATATGTTCTTGAAATTCCATAGACACAAATTCCATTTAAATTCAACATTTTGAAAGATAACTTCCATTCCCAAAGTATAGCATCTAAGCATTTATCTACCCAAACATTTATTTAAAACAAGGTAGGCAAGGTATAAGGATTAAAATCTAGTCATTTCCTTAATAGGCATTTCCCATCAAATTTATGCATAACAATTTAAATTTAAAGTGTGATAATATGCAAGTTATTAGGACCAAAAAGAGCATGCAGGGGGAAATCCACTTGCCTTCTTCTCCTAAAAACTGGGGCTCAATTTCTTCAAAAGCTGGCTCCTGCTCAAACTCGAACGGCACGTCCTCTACGATCACACAAGAAAAACAAACAATAAATAAAACAGTACATCAAACATTGCTAAAAGATTAATACAAGCTTCTAAAACTAATGTGCTTGTTGAGACGATCGCGTGGACACCAAAAACACCTAAATCGGAGCTAAGACGGAAAAGTTACGATTAAAACAAATTCTAGGGACTATTTTGTAAAAGTAAATAATCCTTAGGGGTTTTCTATAAAAAATTCAGGGGCTAAAACATAATTATAAATATAACCTAGAGGTCCTAGGTGCAAAAAGGGCTTTTTTGGACTGCAATTGAACATTTTTGAAAGGTTAAGGGCTAAACTATAAAAACCAGGGGCTGACTTGCTAAGCTTTTATATGGTGGAAGGACCGGCTTGTAAAACATATAAAAGACGGGGGCTTTTTTGAAAAATGGCCGGCGCACCCTAGGTTTGACCGGTACTTCACCGTTTGACCCGGCGGCTTGGACGATCGAGCCGTTGGCTCGGATCGGGCGGCGGGGATCTACCGCAAGCAAAAGGTGGCGGCGGCTTGGGCCGGATTGCGGCGGCGCGCGGCTAAGGGCGGCGGCGCTCGGAGGCCCTCGTGACCCGGCCGGCCGACGGGGCCCTCGGCCGGCTCCCTCGAGCCGGGGGGTGCCGACGACATGATGAAGAAGCCATGCCCCTCAGACCGTAAGCCACACTCTTGAGCGGTGCGACATGCTCAAAGAAGTTCTATAACTTGCCGTCTGCCGCCACCGAAGGCCGGGAAGGCGAAGGATGGGGGCGATGGCGACGCGGGTGGTTTCCGTCGTCGAAATGTGTTCCTCATCTTTGGGGGACCTACGCCGACATGTCGACCGGCGGCGCAAGAAGGAGCGGCACGAAGTCCTCGTAAGCGAGAGGGCACCTCTCCCAGGCCTTTCTCAGTCGAAGGATGCCATCACCTTTAGCGGGATGATCACCCAAATCGCATCACGAACCGGGCCAGAACAACGGTGGTCGATCCCATCATTGGCAACGCCCGGTTTCGAAGGTCCTTATGGACGGAGCGGTAGCCTCAATATCCTCTTCGCGCATACATTGCGCACGATGGGGATTAGGCCGGGCCAATTTGCGGCCCGGCACGAAGCCATTTCACGGCATCGCGCGGCAAACGGGTTCAACCCCTCGGAGCGGATCGATGCGCGTGCAGTGCCGAGGACCCCGAAAATTTCCGCGGGGAAACCCTCACCTTGAGGTGGTGGGATTCAAAGGGGCCTACCATGCCATCCTTGAGCGACCATGCTATGCCAAGTTCATGGCGGTCCCCGGCTACACGTACCTGAAGATGAAGATGCCGGGCCCAAACGGCGTCATCACCGTCGGGTCATCGATCGAGCATGCATTCGGCGCGATGTCGAATGCGTGGAATATGCGGAAGCGCTAGCGGATTTGGATGAAGCGGCGGGTGAGCCTGCTTGGAGAAGATGGTCGAAAGCGGCGACCTCGGCTCCGTAGCGAACACATCGGCACCTTCGAGGTCGTAGGAGCAAACCAAGGGTCCCCCTCGGCCCAGAGCCGACCCCGAGGGCAAGGTGTTGAGGGAGTCGGCTACGTCCCCTCGATCCTAAATAGGAAGCCGGTGCTCGTCGACTTCCTGCGGCGCTAGCCCAGAGCGTCTTCGCGTGGAGCCCCTCGGACATGCCGAGCATCTCGAGGGGGGGGGGTCGCGAGCACTCCTTGATATCACTGCGCTCGCGGCTGTTCGGCGGCGGGCTCGCGCGCGCCGGCCCGAGACGACGGGCGATCGGACGGAGGCACGCGGAAGCTCCTCGGCGGATTCATCGGAAGTGTTCCACCCTACATGGCTAGCTAATCTGTGCTTGTAAAAAGAAAAATGGGAAGTGGAGGATGTGTATTGACTACACCGGTCTCGGTAAGCATGTCCAAAAGTTCCTTTTCCTTTGCCACGCATAGATGGGGTCCCCTCGTTGATTCCCGCTGTAGGGTGTGAACTTCTCTGTTTCCTTGATGCCTATTCGGGATATCATCAAATAAAAATGAAGGAGTCGAACCCGGCTCGCGACTTCGTTCATCACAGGGTCGGGGAGCGTTCTGTTCGTCCACGATGCCTTTGGCCTCGAAACGCGGGCGCAACATATCGGCGGGTTGCATGCGGCACGTTTTTGGGGACCATATCGGAGGCGGACGGTCGAGGCTTGCCGTGGACGACATCGTCGCCGAGACCGAGAAGGCGGACGACTGGTTGGCGATCTCGGCATCGCGTTCGAGTTTGCTGCGGGCCAGCGAGTCAAGCTCAACCCTGAAAAATGTGTCTTCGGATGCGCGGGAGCCGTCTCCTAGGATACATCGTCTCCCGACGGGGAATCGAGACGACCGAAAGGTCGCGGCCCTCGGCCCGAATGGGTCCACGGTCGGGACCTCGGAGGGGTCTGCGAAGGTGTTGGGGTGCCTTGCGCCTTGAGCGCTTAGATCTCGAGGCTCGGTGAAAGGGTTGCCCCTCTACGAGCTGTCAAGAAGCACGAACGCTTCTCTTGGACCGCGAGGCCCGGGAAGCGCTCTCGACGGGCCCGAAGGCGTCTGCGGCACACGCCCCGATCCTTCGCGCGCGGGAGCGAGCCTCCAACTCCTCGTGGCCGCAACCACCCGGGTGGCAGACCGGCGCGCGTGGGTGTGGAGCGCACGGAGGAAGGAGCATGCCTTGCCGTGCGGCCAGAGTCTACTACATCGGCGAAGTCTGTCGGACACGAAGACGCGCTACCCCCGGGTCGAAGGCAGCTGCGGTAGTCCTCGCGCGGCGCAAGCTCGCCACTACTTCAAAGGCCCACCCGATTACGGTGATCTCTTCCTTCCGTTAGGAGAGATCATTCGCAACCCGACGGCCGAGCGGAATTGCCCGAGTGGTCGTGGAGTTGATGGGCGGAGCCACCGCTCGCCTACCGCTCGCGCAAGGCCGCCAAATCGCAAATCCTAGCGATTTCGTCGGCGGAGTGGACGGACACGCGAGCTCGCAGCCCCCTCGGATTCAAGCGGCGAGTCTTGGACTGCGATTCTTCGACGGCTCGGTGATGAAGACGAGGAGCGGGCGCGGGCACCCGCTCTTCGTGTACCCCTCGGGGAGCACATGCGCTACGCGGTGCGTCTCCACTTCCACTGCGTCTAACAATATGGCGGAATACGAGGCCCTTCTGCGGCCTCCAAAATCGCCGACAGAGTTGGGCATCGAAGCACCTCGACGTGCGGGGATTCGCGGCTCGTGATCGATCATGAGCGCGGCGCACGGCAACAGATGGAGGCCTACGCAAAGCCGTGCGGGCCCTCGAAGACAAATTCTACGGCATCGAGCTTAATCATGTACCTGTCGGTACAACGGCGAGGAAGACGAACGGGCGGCAAGAAAATGCGTCGGAGCGGATCACCGTTCCCACCGGCGTTTTCGCGCGCGACATCGCGCGGCCCTCGGTCACCTTCGAGCCTCACCCCTCGACGACGGCGGACCCTCGGGGGGCTCCCTCGAACCCATCGGGTGCGGAACCCATGGAAGAGAGGATCCCTCGAACGAGGCGTATGTGCTCTCCCTTCTCGAGGGGTACGGCTCCCACGGGGCGTCGCGATGGACATCGAGCGGCTCTGTCCAAGCGGATTGGCGTGAAAGAAGTACACGCACGGATTGCTCGGGGAACTCCCCGCCGTAGGGCCACGGCCGGGCGCATCGCCCCGGGATGGCCAAGTCATTCACCCTCGTCGACGGCGAGAGGCTGCAAACGCGCGCGTGGCGTCGGGCATCCTCCCGGCGGTGTATACCCATTCTAGGGCGCGAGCTCCTACGGGACATCCACGCGGGGATGCGGCCACCACGCGCGCCACGCCCTCGTTGGCAACGCGTTCGCGGCGCTTCCTGTTGGCCTCGCGGTCGCGGACGCCAACGAAATCGTGCGCACTCGCCGAAGGGGTGCCGGTTCTACGCCGCAAGACCAACTTGCCGGCTCAAGCTACTGCAAACGATCCGTGGCACGCGTTCGCTTTGTGGGGATTGGACATCGTCGGAGCCCCTGCGGAAGGCGCCACGGGGGCTTCACCCACACCTTGCTCGTCGCGATCGACAAGTTCTCCAGTGGGTGGAGGTGCGCCCCATTACGAATTTGAGGGCGAGCGGGCGGTCACGTTCTTCCGACATCGTCTACCGCTTTGGAGTGCCAAACTCCATCATCGGAGACAACGGGTCCCATTCCTGGTAGGAAGTTCTTGGAGTTCTGCGACAAGTTCCACATCACGAGTGGATTGGGCGGTGTAGCGCACCGCAGACCAGCCAAGTGGAACGTGCTAACGGCATGATTCTACAGGGCCTCAAGCGAGATTTTCGACCGGCTCAACAAATCGACGAAAATGGCTCAGGCGCCGACGGTCGTGTGGGCCTAAGGACCACCCCAGCCCGAGCCACGGGTTCACCCGTTCCTAGTCCATGGCGCGGCGTCCTCACGGATGCAGATACGGGTCTGAGTTCGAGCTACAACGAGGATGCTAACCGGCGAGGCCGCCGAGGGACTCGGCGGATGGGTGATAGTACGCCTCGTGGCGTTGATGCACTCCTTAGGTATCAACGGTCCTACCGAGCGCTGGCTTAACGCAAGATGCGTCGGAGGGATTTCGACGAGGGGACTTTGGTCCTAAGGCTACGCAGATAATCGAGGCGCCACAAGCTATCGCCCCCACTGGGAGGGACCCCACGTCGTGGTGAAGGTGCTCAAGCCGGGCACGTACAAGGCGGCCAACGGCGAGGACGGCGGGCCTCACTGACGCTTGGAACCGCTCCGACGGCTACGTGGCTACCCTTGGTAGGATTTCAAGTATTTTTTGTTCGCAAACACGGCCAACGCCCCGGTTGGTGTCACCTATGTAAATACTCCAAGTATAATAAAAGGAGCCTTCTCGGCTTTCTGAAACCCAAGTTACCCTCGGGAGACTCTTTGCGGGGGGGCACCCCCCCCAAATGGTCCCATTTTTTCGCGCAAAAAAAAACGTAACAACACGCGCTAAGTTTGTTTCCACTACAACCTCGAGCCATGATTCGAGACGGGGCGCGGCGGCGGAAGGGTGCGCGAGCCGAAGACGACCTACGTGACGTGGCTATGGCCGTCTCTCGTCTCAACCCCGGCGGGCCCCTGCGCGGAGCTCCCTAGCTCGTCTACTCGGGAAGAAGAAGCAAAAAGCGCAATGAGCCAACGATTTCATTTACAAACAGCGCCCATGTTCCTTGAAACGGCTTGTTTATTACAAGAGGCCACGAGGCCGGAGTTCGATACCCCCCTCACAAACAAAAAACGAGGCCTAGCGCCCGGGTGCTCGGGCGGGTGGGCCGGCGGCATCGGCTTGGGAAGAGGAGGCCTGGCCGAGCCTCGGCGAAGCGACCGGCGGCGTCGTGCTCGCCCAGCGTCACTTCCTCCATGGCCACCTCATCCTCAGCCCTCGGGCACGATGTAGCCCTCATACCGCCTCGAGGTTGACCTCGTAGTGGGATCGCACCACTCGGACGCCACCGCTAGGTGCAACGCCGGCGCGCCAAGCTCAGGTGACATGGCCGCGGGGCGCGTGGGCGGCCACGGCCGGCGAACAACGACACGGGCATCGCCTTCCCTCGGCGAACGTGACGGTCTGCAGGGCGCGTCCGCGGCTCTGCCGGCTCTGCACGCTCGGAGGAGTTGTAGGAGGGCACACGGGGCCTCGGCCGCCCGACGGCGTGTCCCGGGGCGGTCTGCGCAAGCTTTGGAATCAACAAGACGACAAGAAATCGAAAAGGGAAGCGAACCCTCTAAAGCAAAAAACCAGCAAACGGAAGTCGTCGTCCTCGGCTTGCTTCTTCTCTAGCCCAGGGAATTCGCGGCGTGCGGACTCGAGCTCGACCCCTAGAGACGTGGACGGCCTCGCCTTGCTCACGGAGGGCCCGGCTGCGGCTAGCATTGCGATGCGGCGTGAGCGCTTCATCCTCAGCCTTGGAGAATGCGGCGTTGGCTCCTCCGGCGACTTCTCGCTAGTTTCGCGAGCAACGCGCTCCCTCTCCGTAGCCGTTCGGGCGGTCGCGGAGGGCGGCCGCTCTTCTTCGGAGCGCCCCTCGGCCCCGAACGCGCGCTCTGTCGAAGCCGCTCCTCGGCGGCCGGCGAGGGCGCGGCCGCCCCGCGGGCGGCCTTCGAGTCATCGGCCTCCCTTGGCGCGCGCGCTCCGGCCGCGCGCGCTCCCTCGGCCTACAGCGGCTCGCGCGCCCCCTCCGACGACGTGCGGAGCTCCGGGTCTCGGCGCGGCGGTGGCCACCTCAGCCTCCCGGGTGGCGGCCGGCGTCGCGTCTTGTCCGGGTCCTCACGCGCATTCCACGGCGCCTCGTCGCGATCGACGGCGAGGGGCTGCGCGGTCCCGCTCGAGCTCGGCGTGACGCGCGGCAGGTGCCCCTACTCACCCCGAGCTCTCGGGAGCACGTCGCCTCACGCCATCGCCGGGTACCGGCCGGTGTCCAGGGCGTCTGAGGAAAACGCTGGCGGCAGTAATGACTGCGCATCGCTCCGGTGGCGGGCCTCGGCGTTCACTTGGTCGAAGACGCGCGCCCACTTTTCACGAGCGCGGCGCTCGGCTCGGCATCCACACATCGGATCGTGGGGTGTCGAGGCTTGAATGCGGCACAGTGACGAAGAGGGACGAGCAACGTGGCTCACACGGAGACAAGCCCCGGCCGGGCGCGGGGTGAACTTGCGGCCTCGTTCAACACGGTTGAGCGTGGCGCGGTGGCTCGGCTCGCCCCGAGCTCCACCGCCCTGCGGGGCGTGGCCATGGGGATCCTCCTCGGCCCCTCCCACACAGGCGGGGCGGCGGCGTGGGAGGACGAGGCCTCGACATCGTGCCCTCGGCCCCCCCACGCTCATGTGACCCTCGTCGCCCAGCCTCACGGAGCCCCTCTGGGGCTCGGGGGGCGCGGTGGGCCGGCGGCTGGTTCCCACCCGGCGGCGAGTCATCAGAAACTCCACCACCTCGCTCGGCCGCCCGGCGGGGCTGCTTGCTCTCGCCTCATGGGCGCCTCCACACTGCGCCTCACGGCCACGGGCGCCGTCGTCGCCTTGGGTCTACTCCCCCCTCCACTGCCGTCTTGCGCCGCATCGCGGCGCCCGCGGTGCGCCGCTAGCCTCTCCGCCGATGGCGCCCGCGCTGCGGCGGGGGCGCGGCCTCCCCGCGTGGCCGCGGCCGCGGCTGCGCCTCCGTGGCGGCCGCGCCGACGCCCCGGCGGCCTGCGCGTGCCACGCGGCCCGGCCCGCCGGCCGGGAGCCGAGCCCCAGCCGGGTGCCTGCAAGCTCGTGCCGCCGCCGCGGCGCCTACAGGCGCGACCCCCCTCGACGAACGCCCGACGGGTGGGGATCGACGCGTCAAGATCCTCGGCACCAGCGGGTGCAAGGAGGGACGGTTGGCACCGCCTGCGCAGGCTCGACGGTTAAAGGCATCATCAGCAAGCAAGCTAAAGCCGAGCAAAGGAGAACGAGGTTCATACCTCGCGCGGAGAAGGCGCAGCTTCCTTTTTCTCGAGACCTCGGCGGCGGGCTAGGGCGCGCGCGCCGGCGCCTACGGCAGCGCCCGCGCCGCGCGCGCCGGGCGCGCCCCGCCTGCGTGGGCGCGCCCGTGCCGTACCCCCGGCGCCGCGCGCGCGCGCTCGCCGCCCCGGCCCCGCGCCGCGCCGCCCCGCGGGGTGGCCGCGCGCGCGGACGCGCTCCCGGCGCCCCGGCGGCGGCGGCGGTACGTCGCGCGCGCCTCGCGGCGGCGTCGCGGCGATGATGCCCCGGCGAAGCGTGCGCCCCGAGCAGCGCACGGCGGCGGCCCGGAGTCCGGCGGCGAAGCGCGGGCTGCCACGTGGGGGCCTCCCCCTGAACTCTTCCTCCTAAATCTTATTCCCGGGGGCGGGCGCCCTCCCGGCGCATGTCCGGGGAGAAACCCCGGCTCACCATGCGCCGTTACTCGCGGGCCGTCTTGTCGCGGCCGCGCGCGCGCGCCGTCTTTCCTCTGCCGCGCCGCTCGCTCTCTTTACTCATGCCTTGCGCCGGCCGCGCAGGAAGCGAGTATGGAACGGACTTGGCGTTGGCTGCCCCTTTTTTTAGTGCGCGCGGGGGCTGCGTGGCGCATCGGGGAAGCGGAAGCAAGAACGGAGACTCGCGGGGAATCAAAACCCACTCCTGCTTGGGCCGGCGGGGAGCATCTCGATGTCCCGGTCAAGCCGCGGTGGCGGCGTCACAGTGTCGACGGCGCTCCGTGCCGGGTGACGCGTACGGCCGCTCCGGCGGCGTGGAGCATCCGCGACCTCGCCCGTAGCGGGGTTGGCCGCCTCGTCATCTCGGATGCGAGAGGGGCCTCTCCATCAACGGCGATTCGCGGTGATGAAGGAAGGCGAAGACGCCCATCGCATTGAGCCCTTCCCTCGCCCGGCGTCGCGGGCGCGGGACGGACTCTCGCGCGCCGATGATTAGCCGTCGGCAACCGTAGCCCCGAGTCGGCCTCTTCTTGAACCGGCGGTGTAGGGAGGAGGCGGAGCTCGGCGTTGCGCAAACAAACCATCCCGCTCCCATTGGCGTTGTTCGTCGTCGTAGTGCGGGGATGTCGTAGGCGCGCGGAAGCGGCGATCCCGCCGTAGCGCCGCCGGCGCGGGTCCTCGGCTCCCGGCGTGGGGACGCGTGATGAGCTCCGCGGAAGAGGTGTGCAGGCTCCGGTTAGTGGATCCCCGGGTACCCCTCGCGGACGCCTGAATGTGGCCGCTGCTGAATCGGGTAGGCAAAAGTTGTGCGGCTCCACCCCATAGTGAGCTGATACGCATGAATGTGCTCGCCCCGGCGCGTTGAGCGCGCTCGTGATAACGGAGGGAAGCTCACCACGTAACCCTCGGCGGTTGGGCTCGGAGTGCGGCGGCCCCGGCGGCCGATCCGCTCCGTAGGGCGCCCTTCTTCGTTGGCGACGGGCGGCGGCGGCGGCCAGCTCGCCGGGGCGGCCGAGGGTCCGACGACCTCTCCCGGGCGTACGGCTCCGAGAGCCCTAATCGGAAGGGCGGGCGGCGCCATGCGGAGGGACGAGCGAGTGCAAGCGGAGGACAAGGAGGCGCGGGGAAAAAGCTCTGCTTGGCCCGGCCGCGCGACGGCAAGGAGGGCGGCGAAGGGACGGAGGACGAAAACGGTGAGGAGCCAGGTGGGCGCGAGTCCCGCTCCTCCCGCCGGTTTTATAGGCAACGGGCGAGTTCTCGGAGCGGACGCCCGCCGGCATTAAGCTGCGGGAATCTTTCGGGAGTCGCGTCGACGAGTGGGCCCCACCATGGCCGCGGCGGCTCTAACGCTGCCGGGCGGGTCATCGTGCGGCGAAGGCCGGCGGCGGCAGGGGCCAAGAGCGAGTCACGTCCGTCGGCCGTGGCCCCACTACGCGCGCGCGCGCGGCGCGAGCGCACAAGGCGCGCCGGCGCAAAACCCGCGGCCACGGCCATGAGCAGTCATGCCGGGCCTTGCCAAGCAAGGAGAGCCCTCGAGCGGCGAATCCTCGGCTCGAGACAAAGGCGACCCTCGATGGGATGACGGCGTGAGAGGTCGCCGGGACTGCTCGGTGTAGAGCGCGGGCGGCCGCGACACCCATGCCCGTGAAGCCCTCGAGTGGCGTGACCCTCGGCTCGAAACGAGAGGCGACCCTCGACGGGATATCGGCGTGAAGGGGCCGTCGGGACTTGCTCGACGTAGAGCGGAGACCACCGAGCACCCATGCCACGTAGGACCCTCGGTGGCATGACCCTGACTTCCGAGACAATGTCAACCCTCAAAGGCACGCGTAAGAGGATCGCGGTCACGCTTGAAATAGAGCGACACGCGCTCCTCTTGCGCCATGCCCATAACCGGCACCTCGAGGGTCGGCACGCCCCGGAGACCCTCGACGGCCATGGCAACGAAAAGCGGGGCTGTCCATGCACGGCCCGCACGGCCCCGCTAACGATCGGGGTTCGAAGCGACCCTCGACGGGTTCGAACGGGTGCCCCGGATCACGGAGTTAGGGACGAACGGGCACGCGCGGCCCGGCCGTTCCTCGAGCCGTCGGCTCGAGGGTGCCCCACATGTCGTGTTCGAGAGCCGGCGGGGCGGCTAGCGGGGGGATCCCAGGAGAGCCTGGCGCCCTCGGTCCCTAGCGAACGGGGCCAGAGCCCCACCCTAGCAAACCCACGCAAGCGCTTCCATGGACGTGTCTCGGACGCGCGGCCTACCCTTATCGAACGGGGCATGGACGTCCACTTGAACCACCGCTAGCGACTCGAAGAGGAATCGCGATTCGCGACCGCTCGATGGGAGTCGTGGAAACCTCACCCTCGACCGCGGAGGGACGGCGAGAGCGCGATAAAAAACAAGTCGTCGAGCCGTCGCCTCGAACGGGCCAAGGCTCGGGGCTTGAGCGCACGGCTCCCCACCTCCTTGAAATTGCACCGTAGGAGAACGGTCGACGGGGGAGCGTGCACCCCGTGCGAGGTGAAACACCGCCGATGCGGTTGGCATATGTGCCACGCCTTTACGGCCAATTGCTCGCGGTTAACTTTGCGGGGAGAACCCACACTCTGCCGGGGCTTCGAGGCTGGGCCGCCCAGGTCGGCGGCGGCCCCACGGAAAGCGTTCGCAAACAAGGGAGGAAACGTCCGCATCGGTGGGTTCCGGCGCTCCTCGCGGGGCCTGTGCTTAAACCGCCGGATGCTCGGGGCTCTGTCGGGGACGCCCTAGGGGTCCCTTAAACAATGGGAGACCCTCCCGCCCAAATCCCCGCATCGAAATAGGCAGGCCTAATATGCGGGAAGACTAACCATGCGGGACTGGCCTATGCGACGGGACTCGGAGGCCCACAGGGACGGCCGTCACGGGAGACCCTCGGCGGGCTGTACCTCGCCGGGCAGCTCCTCCTCGAACGGGTTCGCCCGTTCGAGGGCAACCCCCTCCTCGAGCCGAGCTCAAGCTCGCGTTCGAGGGCGACCTCCCTCGAGCGGTTCGCCCGGCTCGGGCGCGCTCCCTCGAGCGAGTCACCGTCGCTCGAGGTGGCTCGCCCTCGGCGGGGGCCGCCACGCTCACGGGCGCCCTTGCGCGTGCGCCGGCCCGTCGCGGGCATTTAACGCCCGGCCGCCGCCGGGGCCGGCGCCATCATGCGCCGGGGCTCCGCCCGTGCGCGCACGGCTCCCGGGAAGGCCCATCCCGGCTGGGATGGTGTGCGGTACGGCGGTGTCGGTCCTGAGTGACATCGCGCGCGCACGCCCCTGCGCATGCGGCTGCGCGCCGGAAGGCCCTCGAGGGCGGGCGCACCCTCGGCTCCCACTTTCCGCGTGATCTGCGGGTTAGGTGAGGGCGTTGGCGGTGGGTAGACATCCGCCCGCGCGCGGCGGCGCCCGGCCCCTTGCAGCGTGCGGGCGCACGCCCCCTGACTCACGCCAGCGCACGCTGACAACACGCTTAACCACTCCACCACCGCGAGCTCATTGGGAAGGAACGGCAGATTCGCCGCTCGGCCTGCCGTACCCGGCGCGTCATCGGCACCTCCCTCGGAGCTATCGGGGGACGCCATCGCCATCGCCGCCTCCTACCCTCCAGCCGCCAGCGTTCGGGTACGAGGTAGGCCATCATGGCCGGATCACCGGCGTCGGCCCAGGACGGCCGCCGCTCACACCGCCGTAGCACGGCGTGCTCCACGTAGCTAGGTAGCGCGGCGTGCATGTAACTCGCCGCCCCCTTGGCATAAAAGGAGGCGAGCCCCCGGCGCGGGGGGCCAGGTCGGAAGGAACCGGCGCAGGTGCACTCACTCTCTTATTCTCCCACAACGTCTCCGGCCACTCACCCGGGGACTTGGAAGCCACGATTCCTCTCTAGCCTTGCTTGTATTTGCCCCACTACAAGCACCCCCGTCTTGAGCAATATAGTGTCACGAGCACGCCTAGCTGACGTACGGCTTCCGGCGGAACCGAGTCTAAAATCTTGTGTCATTTGGACCAGTAGCACTCGGTGGCCACGTGGTTTTGGCAAACAGGAGGTAAGTGCAGAGCGTGTGATTTCGGGGGTTCGGCCAAGGCTAGTTCGTCTTGTCGGAGTTCCAGTCTCCCTCGAGAAGAATTTTTGTCGGCTCCCATTCACTCCCCCCCTCTGCGAGTGGCCTTATCGGTCCTTCACGGGGGCTCGAACTGATCTAGACCGTTGGCTCAGATCGGGCAGCAAGGATCGTACCAAGCAAAAGGGGTGGCGGCGGCACGGTACGTAGCGGCGGCGGCGCGGCGCAGCAGGCGGCGGCGCTCGCCGGCCGGCTCGCCGGAGCAGCCCTAAAATACACTACGGCGCACTAGCGACGAAATGCACCAAAACGAAGAGGAGGAGGGGTGCCAAGCCGCTTGTGGGGAAGAAGAGGCGGCGGCGGGCAGATCAGCGGCGAGGCGCGGAGCTCCGGCGGCTTCCTTGGGGGCGGCGGTGTAGAGGGGGGGAGATGAGCTCGATTGAGCGGTGCGAGGTGGAGAGGAGCTCGGGGGCGACCTTTTATAGGTGGCGAGGGGAGCGGAGGAGTCGCGGGCGAGGCGGTGGACGGCGGGCATGGCGGCGGCCGCCATTGATGGCGGCGGCTCGGTGGGCAGCCGTTTCCGGGGAGAGAAGCAGCGGGGGTCGGCTTGGGCGGCGTCGGTTGGGTGTTCCGCGCACTTGGAGGGGGAGGGAAGTGGCGCGGGGGCGAGGGCGGCGGGGCGGGCGGCCGGCTGGCAGGGCGGGGAACGGGCGGCGTCAGGAGGTTGAAGGCAGCCTGACAGGTGGGCCCCACCTGTCAGCGGCGCGCGAGTGAGAGAGAGAGAGGTAGGCAGGCCGGCGGGGTAAGGTGGGCCGGTTGCTGGGCCGCGCGGTTAAGTAGGTGGGTTAGGGAGGTGGGCTGACTTGTTTGTTTGGTTTTTTTTTTCTTTTCTCTTTTTTTTTTCAATTCCTTCTTCTCTCTCATTTCCTTTTCAAATTTTTACTCAAAATTCTTTAAAAAATTTTAAACCAACTTTTAAACCACACAATCAATCAAAAGCCCATGCATTCAACATGATGCACAATCACTTGGTAAATTCTAAATTAATTAATTATTATTGCATATATTTATAGGCAAGTTTAATTATTCAAATTCATTAATCCTTAGAAAATAAAATTCTAATTGTTGCTAGCATTTTTTTTTAAGTGATGGAATTTTGGGTGTTACAATGGCTCTATGTCGGGGTAAAGCGTGCTCCTTCCCACAAAGATGAGCAGCTTACACCGAAGGGTGCCGAAGCGTTCGTACTCCCGGTAGACGAACTCTGGCGGATCCCTTACTCCGACGCGCTCTAGGCCGAGCGACAACGAGTTAGGGAGGCCGAGCCGGACGGGGCAAATTCCACCGTTCCACTCGGGGTTAGGCATCCGGAAGCAAGCAAGAATCCGGGTAAGGATTTGAGAAAAGGTGAGCTCAAGAAAGGAAAGGTTAGAGAGGGCCGAGAGGAGGTCTCGTATCCTAGGGGTCATGTCCTACGGCCAACCTACGGCTCCGATACCACCCGAAGCGTCCCCTCATCCGAGGTGACCAAATGTGACACAAATACCGATCCCGGGAGGCCGGTAGCACATTTATTACAACGGTGGAATCGATCTTTTACATTACGGTTACAGAAAGGGCACGGTAATGCCAACGCTACAATGAACAACACAAACGCTAACGACCACACTACGATAGCAAAGGCTTCCATAGCCTCCTCAGAGTACCACACCATGGAAGCTTTAGGTAGGGCCCTGGTACACAGGCACGGTTGGGTGTAGGGCACAACCTACTCGACGTCTTCGGGAATGTAATCGGGATCCTCCTCTGTAACATAGTTAGTAAACAAGAGTGAGTACATACGTACTCAGCAAATCCAACCCCACCCACGGGAGGGGCTTATAAGCGTATCATGCATAAGGTATAACAAGGGTCGAGTTAAGGTTTATTTTGCAAACTCACACATGCAGGGGTTCACTTCAAAAAGTTTTCACAAATCGTTTTTGTAACCAAAGTGACTCATCTCGTTTTTAAGTAAAATCACCGTGGAACTACCGGACTTCCCATCCGTCGTAGCCCGGGCACACGACCACACACACATCACCGGAAAACAACTCACGCCGTAAAACATCCCATCCCAAACACTAGTTTTTGTGACCACACCGTGACTCGTCCAATACCGTGGACACGGCTATTCGAATAGGTTTGACACTCTGCGAGAGGTTGTACATCTTTACCCACAAGTAGGGTACCGTCACACGGACACCTCGGCCGCCGGTACGGATCCTATCATAGCCATTACCCACCTTAGCTAACACTACGAGCCACCACGGAAGCACCCAAGGGGTTATCCCACATAACCAGGGCGTACCTCACACAGAGCGTACCCCGACTCCTTGGTCTCCCGCCGCTCACCCGCACACCAGATGGCAAGTAGTTTAACTAGTGGGGTTTATGCTAAGCCGTTGCCACATACAACGGTCGAGTGGTTGTGCGATCATTTGGGTCAGGTGAGATGTCACGCAACCCGGTCCTTAATCGACAAGATGGACAACTCCCAACATGCTCAACCACACAGGTACGAGCTCATCCATACTCCTGACACACACGTCCATCCCGTCTACCCAGTTCTTTACTCATTTTCCAAACATATCCCCTTTTGTTTTTAAAGCACTCACACATTTTAAAAAGCACACACACACATTTTTAAAGCACTCATTTAGGCCAAAACAAGGTTCAATCATAGCAATCAAGGGTGGCTATCCTACCATGTTTTGCGGTGCAGAAACAAATATGCAATTTATAAACGGGTATAGGGTATATTTATAAAACTAGGACAGAAGCATGCATCAAAGGGGGAGGTTGAACTTGCCGTCTTCGAAGTCTTCGGGGAGTGCCGGCTCGGTGTTCGGGACCTCGGGCTCCTCGCTCGCGGTAGTCGGCTTCGATCTCGGCTCGGGGTACCTTACTCCGTCTACTCCGTCGGCTAGGGCATACACACACACAAGCAAGCAATATTAGCACTCACGGTTCCGGCGGAGCTCGGGAGGGGAGGTGAGTGGAGAGGGGGTATATATAAGCCCTAGGGGGTGGTGGTTCGGTGGTGTACCACCGGGGAATAGCGGGGGCGAGGTCTGGGTTTAATCGTAACTGTTGGGTCACGGGGGGCGGTATAGGAGTTAGGGACCTATTAGCAATCCCTACAACTGGTAAGAAGGGCGTTTATGCTAATATAAACTAAGTTAGGGTCATTTCGTAATTTATTCTAGGGTATAACAGTGTTTAACCTTTGATTAACCATTAACTCGGTGGACTTATTTGGAAGGAATAAAGAGAAATAGGAAGAATGGGCTCGGTTTGAAGAAATAAGGGGAGACGGGGGGTTCTTGGCAAAAAGCGCCATCCCCTTCCCCCCTTCGAACCGGACGGAACGGAGGAGGAGGGGGGTGCGGCCGCGCGGCCTCGGTCGGCGGCGGGGCGACGAGCCCCCGGGGGTTGGTGGCGGCGGGAGATAGGGGAAAAGAGCGAGGAGGGCTAGGGCAACTCATACCCGTGCTCACCTTCGGTTATAGTGGAGTGGGGGCGGCGGATCGATGGTGGACGGGGGCGGCGGCGGTGCTGCGGCGGCGGCGGCGCGGTGCAGCTCAGGAAGCAGCTCAGGGGAGGTTGCTTGCGGTGCGGTGTGGCGAGGTGATGGTGGTGCCGGCCTTAAATAGGCGGCGAAGGTCGGTTCGGGGGGGATATTTTCCCCCGGCGAGGTCGCCGGCGAGCTCGGGGAGCTTCGCGAGCTCCGGCCGGCGATGCGACAGCTCGATTGGGTCAGCGTGCGCAGTGGTTAGGCAGGGGATTGGACCCGTCGGGCAGGCGTGGGGCGGCTTCGGTGGCCGGTGAGGGAGTTGACGGCTCGGTTGGGGGCATTAATGGTGCCCACGGCGGCCGGCCGGTCTCCCGGCGGGGCGCGGGGCGGCGGGGCCGCGGTGGCGTGCGACCGGCGGCTCCCTGCCGGCGGTGGCGTGCGGAGGCGGGGGGGAGAGCCGGGCGCGCCCGGGGTCGGCGGGGCGGGGCGCCGGTCGGGCGGCCGGCCCGGCCGTGCGGGAGGGAAGGAAGGGAGGAGGAGAGAAGGAGAGGAAGGAGAAAGGAGAAGAGAGAAAAAAGAAAGGAGGGAAAAAGAAAAAGAAAAAGGAAAAAGGGGAGAAAAAGGAAAAAGAAAGAAATAGGAAGAAAGAAAAGAAAAATGGGAAAGGATAGGAAGGAAATTGGGAAAAGGTTTTAGGAAATTAGGAAAAAATTGTTAGGGAAATTAAGGGAGGGTTTTGTGGGGTTTTTCCGTCTTCCCGGGTGTCGGCGCGATTTTTGGGACGGCGGCGACGACGAGGCGGACCGGGCATCGGGACCGCGGCGTGCGCGGGATTCCGGCCGGTGGCCGACCGCGGCGTTGGGAAGGTGCGCAAGGGTGCGGTCGTGGTGCGGTGCCAGCGAGAATCGCGGCACGCGCGTCGGGGTGGGAGAGAGAGAGAGAGAGAGAGAGAGATAGAGAGAGCAGTGGCTAGGATTTGAATGGCAACTGAGCTCGGCGGATTGGTTTTTGAAATTACGCGTGATTTAATAGATGATTTATTTAGAGCTAAAATGCGGGCGTTACAGCATGATTTGGGTATTAGAAACATGCCTCCTCAAACTACCGACAAGGATATATGGAACATGGCAACATATTTCATAGGGTAAATACCTCCACACAAGTCCTTAAGCCGTTTTCACAAACCGAGGACCGGAGCGTCCGAGGACCGGTGGATGGTCGCTCCTGGCTGTGATGAGTGATTGACAACGTGGTGTGGACTGACTCTTGACCAAGTATTGCAGGTGTAGATTGCGACTTGATTTGCGTTGGTGCAGGTGAAGAGTGGGCGCAAAAGGTCTATGCCTTGCGGGGCCTCCGAGGAGTGGAGAGACAAGTAGGCCTGACTCGAGGGACCCGGTGGCCAGTGGGATCAAGTGCGGGTCACATGGTGGCAAGAAAAGCAAGACGAAGTCGTGGACAGGTGCCGGTGCAGGGTAGCGGCTCACTATCGGAGTCTGCACGCGGGGTTTGCGGCGGTTCACCACAAAACCATCGGGTTACTTGGTTGAGCCACAAAACCAAGACCGAAGGCTCGGCGGGTGGAGACGGGATCCGGGTGCGCCGAGAAGCCTCGATGCCGGCGGACGCGTGGCGGGATCGCAGGGCTTGCGTCAGGAGGACGTGGTCTGCGGTGACGGTGTGGTCGTGCGATTAAGAGGAGTGCTACATGATCTGTTTGCCCCTGAGGGGTTGTATCACAACTTAAGTGCTAGGGGTAGTGTGGTCATTTGCCTGGCCCCGAGAGGACTCATATATATTAGCTCTAGGGTTTCCAAGCAAACCATCCATCCAGACTACTTCTCATTTCCTTGCTCCATAAGGTTAGATTTTTCCTCCGTTTGTAAAGAATCTGACCTCCGAGTGAATGGAAGCTTTCATGGTTGCGTCGATTTCCCGCTTGTAGCTCGTTGGATTTTTGTGTCTTTTTCGAGCTATTTTCGTCGGTTTTTCGTGCGTGGCTTGTTCCTTTGATTCAGAGGTGTTTGAGTTCGGATTTGTTGGTGGGAATCATGGATAGTTGCCTCACGCATCTTTATACTTGATCTTGATCCCCCAAATTTCGAATTCGGCCTCCGATTGAAGGATTTTGGTTGGAAACCTAGCTTTGTTCTTGAGCTCGGTAAAATCTCGATTCCTCTCGATTCAGTGGGTTTGAGGCTACAAATTCGTAGGTATAGCATCTCTTAGAGACGCTTCATCTTCACCTATGATTTGATAGCAATCCCTTGGTTGATTCGGGAGATCGGGCAAAGGAAAGGTGGAGTTGACCTTCAAGGGGTCGAGTTCGGGCTGCAGGAATTCCTCCTAGTGGACTGCCCGCGTGTACATGGCGGACGGTCCACGAGGAGACTGACAGCCCAAGTGTTCTTCGTGTCCTTCGCGAGTTCTTGCGTGCCTTTCGTTCGATCCATTTTGTCGGTGGATTTTTGTTGCACGAAGTTCGCGGATGGTCCGTACTTGAGTGTCGGATGGTCCGTGATGGGGCGGACAGTCTACGGGCCCATCGCTGACGGTCTGTTATTGAGGGTGCAGTACTGGAGGTTCGAGGGCTATTTTCGGACAGTCCGCCGCAGCCCTGCGGACAGTCCGCCAAGGCCACGCGGACAGTCCGCCAGGTGCTTGCGGACGGTCCGCCTGGTGCAGTGCTGAGTTGCTAAGTCCTTTGCTCCTTGAGTTTCGCTTTTGCTTCGAGATTGTTTGGGGTTTGTTCCTAGGGTTGGTAGGTCCGTTGTGACTATGTGACCTTGGCAAACTCGTGTGGGAATCCTTGGTTGTGAATTTGGGGTATAGGTCGAGTTCACTCTTTAGAGAAGAATTTTTATCGGCTCCCATTCACTCCCCCCCCCCCCTCTGGTCGCCCAGTCGGTCCTTCAATTGGTATCAGAGTTGGTTACGGATCTTTGTGATTCTAACCAGTCTAAGATCTAAAGATGGTGTACCAGGAACGGGGTTTGGGTCCTCCACACTTCGATGGTAAGAAATACCATATGTGGCAAAGGCGGATGGCCGCTTTCCTCCGCGACAAGGGTCAGATCCTGTGGGATGTCACGGTGAACACAACTTATGTTCATCCGATGAAATTTCTTGCTCCAGGATCGAGGGACATGCTCGACGCCAACAACAAGGCGGTCGACTACCTGTACCGCTCTTTGTGTGAATCCGAATTTGAACAGGTTCGGACAAGGGGTTTGGCGTGCAGGATTTGGGAGCAGCTGAAGAATGCTCATGCTGGGAACGCTCAGGTTCAGGCTCGACTCTTTGCAACCTACCGGAGAGAGTACGAGAATTTCACTCATCTCCCTGGTGAGTCCATAGATGCCATGTTTCAGCGTTTCACGGTGATCGTGAACAACATGAGGGCTAATGTGGCCGTGTTCCCGTATGATGACCATGATAGGGCTGTCAGGCTCTTGCATTCTTTGGATCGTACCGTGTGGAGCAGGAAGGTCGAGGCCATCCTAGAGTCGTAGAAGTATGAGACCCTCATGGTGGACAAGTTGTTTTCCAAGCTCAAGTCGTTCGAGGTGGACCGTGGGGTGCGTGCAAAGATCGAGAACCTGACTGATTCCCATAGTCTGGCTCTCGTATCTAATTCAAGGACTAATGCTAACATGTCTTTGAGACGATTTTCTTTGTCTTTCCTTGTGTCCATGCCAGATGAGGAGTTCGACATGCTGGGCGACGAGGATCTCACGTTGTTGAGCAGGCGGTTCGAGCGCATGTACACGAACCGGAAGAACGCTCGGAGGAGCTCGGGCATGTGCTACCAGTGCGGGAAGCACGGGCACTTCATCGCCGAGTGCCCGGAAGCCATGAAGGTCAAGCCCGAGCACAAGCATCGTCCAAGGGCCGTCCACAAGCACCGCTCGAGGGACGACTACAAGGGGAAGAACAAGTCTGAGCGGAGGCCGAGGAAGAGTGGTTGTCACAAGAAGAAGGAGCGAGTGATGGTGGCCGGGGCGAGCGACATCGACTCAAGCTCCTGTTACTCTTCATCGAGCTCGAGTGATGAAGAAGAGAACCGGGACAAGGGCAAGCTGTCGAGCAAGAACATCAACGGCATGTGCTTTGCCACCCAAGGTTTTCGCGGCATGGCACATAGCTCCGCAAGCAAGAAGAGCAACAAGGATGACTCGGGCTCCGACTCCGAGGAAGAGGTAAACAATGACCCATCCTTCTTGATAGTGGAAAATGCTAGGTTGAATGACTTGCTTGACAACCGTGATGATGTGCTTAGAAAGACCAACAAGGAGAAGAGGGAGTATAGGTCTTTGCTTGGAAAGGCTAAGGAGAAGGTGGTTGAGCTAGAATCTTTGCTTGATGATGGTAGGGCTCAAATAGACTCTCTTAAGTCTGCTCCTATTGTGACCAATGAACCTGAATGCACTTATTGTTCCACTTTTCTTGGTGAATTGACTGTGCTTAAAGAGAAGTATGCCTCCAAGGTCGAGGAACTAGATGTGCTTAGGATTGAGCTAGATGAGATGAAATCTAGACCCTCCTTGCTTGGTGCTTGTACATCTTATCATGTTTTGCATGAGAAACTAGATGTCTCGCTTGTGTATGCTAGATCTCTAGAGGCTCAGCTGAAAGCTCCTATTCATACAATTTGCTCCACTTGTGAAATAAATGTTGTGAAGAATATGGAGCTTGCCACTATGTTGATCGTTTGCAGGATGAGAACGATGAGCTGAGAAAGTTGATGGGTTGGTTGTCAGGTCATGAGCCTCAGTTGAGAATAATGATCGAGACGTATAAGCACCAGGATGGGGAAGCTCTTGGGGAAAAGAAAGTGGGTGAGGGAAGTGGTGAGAATGAGGGGAAGATCGGAGATATCCTTGAGCCACCAAAAACCCACCACAAAAACATCTTTGTTCCTAAACTGAATCATCTTAGGAACCGACTAGACAAAACCCCAGCTCCACCCGTATTTCCTCCGCAAACCGACAACTTCCAGAAACCCATCAAGTTCAAGAGTGACTTGGGGAATGAGTTCTTTGGGAAGAAGGGAGAGAAACCGAGTGAGGAGAAACCAGAGCCCAAAGAGAACCCAAAACCAAAGCCAAAAACTAAACCCTTCCATTGTGAGTATTGTGGGAGGGATGGGCACCTTGCTGAGTTCCGCTTCAGGAGGAAGCGTGAGGAGAGGTTGGCTAGAGAGTTGGCCAACAAGGACAGGTACCGCCCTTCTCGTGGTGTGCCTGAGCCTAGGTTGGTGATGAGAGGTGAGGGTATTGTGCGTACCATTTACCCTCGGGAGAGGCGTGAGTTCGTGCCTCGAGGTGAGCCTCCACATAGAGAAGGTGGTAGGTGTGTTGGGTTTGGGCATGGTGAGTTTGCTGGACGTTCCTTTGCTCGTGGCCAATACGAGTATGGGGGGACGATCGCAACTTTAGGTCCCAGAGGAGCTACGGGCCACGATCTCCCCTCCGTGGTGCGTGTAGTCCTCCAAGGGGACATGTGGGTGTTCCACCTAGGAGAGATAGGATGGATTTTGCTAACCCCACATTTGAGCAAATGGCGAGGCACTGGTTTGATTCGTTTTGTACTAACCCCAGTGCTGAGTCCTTTGCTCACTCTCGCTCTCGTTTTTGATTTTGCAGGTGGGAGGCATGGAAGGCTTTTGGTTGATCGACTCCGATTGCTCCCGACACATGACCAGAGATCGACGGTGGTTCTCCAGCCTCACCCCGGTGATGACCAAAGAGTACATCACTTTCAGAGATAATGGAAAAGGTAGAGTGTTTTCAGTGGGCACGGTGAAGGTGAGTGAGTATGTGAATCTTCGGCGTGTTTCTCCTGTCAAGTCCTTGGGTTACAATCTTCTCTCTGTTTCTCAACTTCTTGATGAGGGTTTTGAAGTCCGTCTCAAAACGGGTTGTTCTCGTGTTTTGGATTCTTGAGGTGATCTTGTGTGTACGATCATCCCCGAAGGTCAAATTTTCAGAGTCGATTTTTCTCAGTGTGTTGGCTCTTCTCGTTGTTTGGTTGCTGGTGTTTCGGCGAAGCTTTCGAAATGGCATAGGCGACTAGGTCACCTGAGTTTTGACTTCTTGTCACGCTTGAGTGGTCTAGGATTAGTCCGAGGATTGCCAAAGTTGAAATACCAAAAGGATTTGGTATGTGCTCTGTGTAGGCATGGCAAGATGGTCGCCACCTCTCATCCGCCTCTGACATCAGTTATGACAGAGAGGCCATGCGAAATGTTCCATATGGACTTGGTTGGTCCAGCTCGTGTGTGTTCGGCGGGTGGGAAATGGTATGTCCTTGTGATCGTGGACGACTATTCTCGCTATGCTTGGGTCTTCTTTTTAGCTGACAAGGGGGAGACATTTGGTTTTGTGAGGGATCTAATCTTGAGGTTGAAGAACGAGAGACATGGAGATGTTGTTCGAGCTATTCATAGCGACAATGGTAGTGAATTTAAAAACTCTCGTTTCGAAACCTTTTGTCGTGATTTGGGTCTCGAACATTAGTTTTCTTCTCCCTATGTGGCTTGTCAGAATGGTGTGGTTGCGAGGAAAAATCGTTCCCTTTGTGAGATGGCTCGGATGATGCTTGATGAGCATAGGACTCCGAGGAGATATTGGGCGAAAGCGGTGAATACCGCTTGTCATGTTGGGAACCGGATTTTTCTGAGGGCCTTCTTGAACAAGATGTGCTATGAGCTTATGCACGCGCGAGCACCTAGAGTGAGCCATTTCAGGGCTTTTGGTTGTCAGTGCTTCATTCTCAAGAAGGGTAGGCTAGATAAGTTTGAGTCGAGGTCTTCCGATGGGATTTTCTTGGGTTATGCTAGTCATTCTAGAGCATTTTATGTGCTCAACCTTGATACTAACCTAGTCACGGAGACTTGTGAGGTGACCTTCGATGAGACACAACCATGCAATTTGTATGTCTTTAAGTGTGCAGGTGATGATGAAGTTGGCAAGAAGATCTTTGAGAACGACGAGGATGATGCTGGAGAGGATGATGGTGATGATGGTGAAGCTCCAACCACGCATGTACTCTCTACTTCCACTACGACGACTACGGTGCAAGATGGTCCATCCCCTACACTGCCTACGATTCAGCAAGGTCAAGCGAAAGCAGCTACTGAGGGGGAGGTTGCCTCCAAGCGAGAGGCACCGAGGCGCGTTCAAGTTGATCATCCATCCTCAGTAATCATCAGCGACATCAATGAGCGTACGACACGGTCGAGGTCCAGAAATGCTTCTCACTTTGCTCATTCAGCTTTTGTTGCTACCTTTGAGCCGAAAGACATTGGACACACTCTATCTGATCCTAATTGGGTGAATGCCATGCATGAGGAGTTAGAAAATTTTGAGAGAAACCAGGTGTAGGAGTTAGTGGAGCCACCACCAAATTGCAAACCTATTGGGACAAAATGGGTGTGGAAAAACAAAGAGGGAGAAAATGGTGAGGTGGTGAGGAACAAGTCGTGGTTGGTTGCTCAAGGCTATAGTAAGAAGGAGGGGATAGACTATGAGGAAACATTTGCTCCTGTAGCCCGTTTGGAGGCAATTAGGATCTTTCTAGCTTTTTCTGTGGCTAAAGGGTTCAAATTGTACCAAATGGATGTGAAGAGTGCCTTCTTGAATGGGTTTTTAGAGGAAGAAGTTTACGTGAAGCAACCACCGGGCTTTGAGAGTGCCGAGTTTCCCCACAGGGTGTATAGACTGAGAGAGGCGTTGTATGGGCTGAAACAAGCTCCCCGTGCTTGGTATGGCCGTTTGAGGGGTTCTTGTTTAGCAAGGGGTTTGATATGGGCATGGTAGATAAGACTCTTTTTCTCCTCAAGCAGGGTAATGATATCCTTATTGTTCAGGTATACGTGGATGATATTGTTTTTGGTGGCTCGTCTCACTCTTTGGTTGCGAGATTTGCAGAGGATATGAGCAAAGAATTCGAGATGTCTATGATAGGAGCATTGTAGTTCTTTCTCGGGCTTCAGATCAAGCAGGAGAAGGAGGGAACCTTTGTACATCAAGCCAAGTACACGAAGGACATCATCAAGAAGTTCAAGATGGATGACTCGAAGCCCCTGTCGACACCAATGAGTATGACTACAGCGCTCGACACGGACGAGGACAGAGAGCCCGTGGACCAGAAGGAGTACCAGAGCATGATCGGCTCCCTCTTGTACTTGACATCGACGAGGCCGGACATCCAGTTTTCTGTGTGTCTGTGCACTCATTTTCAGGTGTCACCGAGGACTTCACATCGGCAGGCCATTAAGCGGATCTTCCGGTATCTTCGATACACTCATGAGCTCGGTCTTTGGTACTCGGCGTCCTCTTCCCTTTCGCTTCTTGGTTTATCGGATGCCGACTTTGCGGGGTATCGAGTCGATCGGAAATCGACTTCAGGTACTTGCCACTTTTTGGGTTTCTCGCTTGTTTCGGTCTTCTCACAAACAGTCTAGTGTAGCTCAGTCTACCACCGAAGCCGAATATGTTGCTACCGCTAGTTGTTGCTCCTAGCTGCTTTGGATCACATACACTCTGAGTGACTTTGGTGAGGAGTGTTCCCATGTACCTCTCATGTGTGATAGCACGAGTGCCATTAGTGTTGCCAAAAATCCCGTGCTTCACTCCAGAACCAAACACATAGAAGTGAGGTACCACTTTTTGAGAGATAATGTTGATAAGGGAAACATAAACCTCATCCATGTACCTACAGAAAAGTAGCTTGCTGATATCCTAACCAAGCCTTTGGACAAAGTTACATTTGCTCGTTTGCGAGGAGAGCTTGGAGTTGTTTTTCCGTTTTGAGCTTCAGTTGGGAGGGTTGATGTACATATGCATGTTGCATTTTCACTTATGTTTCATATCATGTTTTCATCTTTGTATCATAGACTGCATTTGTAACATATGTCATAGTGATGTGCTTCTATCATATGCTTTGCTCACCATGATATGCTATATATGAAGTTATGACTTTGCTTGTGATTTTCATGAGATGTATAGCTATGCTCTTGGTAGCTTTGGGATGTATATTCTTGTGAATGGCTTCTCTTTATAAATTTGCTATATAATCCTCTCTTGTGAGTAGAATGCCTTTCATGTTCAAGTTGGGTGCTTATGGCTATATCTTGCTTAATTTGTGCTTGGAACCATGCTCTTTTCATTTGGGATCAAAGATCCATCTATCATCATGAATGTTTAGCCTACATGCTACCTTGTGGAGAAGCCTAAGCTTCTTTTTGCCGCAAAGGCACTTCATGTACCATGCTTTAATTTGTAAATCATGAAAATGGTATGTGAAATGCCTATGTTGAAAAATGTGCTTCCATGTCACAAATTTTTTAAATTCCTTATCTTGGGTGCTAAACCGTTGCATGATGTTCACCAATGAGAAGTCTCATATCTAGAAGTGGACACATGGCTCGGTGGCTTTGACATGACATGAGATCGCTTGTAGGTGTTTGTGATGACCTTGTGATGAGAATTTGTGACCTTGCATGAATTTTGTGAGATATATGTTGTATGTGCTCGGTTTGATCATGTTTAGGTCCTATGCTCATGAGAGGGAAATTTTTGTGAAAGATGCTTCATTTTAACCATGGCTATGTCACTTGCTTGTATGTCCCTTTCTATCTTGTTGGTGATGCTTGTGATCAAATTGTGGCTATCTTGCTTGTCTATGTCTCACTTTTAGCATGTTGTAGTGCTCTTTGTATATTTGAGAAACACATGCTTGCATTTGTAGACTTGATTCATGCATTACCAACAAGGGGGAGGAAAGTGCCCAATTCATGTTTTCAGGGGGGGTTGCATCAAGGAAAGATAAATTGGGAGAAATGCATTTGTTCAGGGAGAGCTTGCATTCATGCATTTGGGAGCTCTTTATCGCCTGAATTTTATTTGTGCTCTTTTGCCGATGGTGTCGAGCCCTTTTGCCTCACCTTGAGGAGTCGGCAATTTTGGAGCATTTTATCTCGGTTGTGTCGAGCCGTTGCCCTTGCCTTAGGGGACCGAGATCTTTCTCACTCAATTGATCTTTTCTTAGCTTTTGTTTGGCTTTTGATCACTTGTTTGAGTTTTTATTTCGTTTCTTTTCTTTTTCTCTTTTCTCTGAATTGGTTACTTATGTGTGTTGTCAATGCACTCATCAAAGGGGAGATTGAGGACCGGAGCGTCTGAGGACCGGTGGATGGTCGATCCTGCCTGTGATGAGTGATTGACAACGTGGTGTGGACTGACTCTTGACCGAGTATTGCAGGTGCAGATTGCGACTTGATTTGCGTTGGTGCAGGTGAAGAGTGGGCGCAAAAGGTCTATGCCTTGCGGGGCCTCCGAGGAGTGGAGAGTAGGCCTGACTCGAGGGACCCGGTGGCCAGTGGGATCAAGTGCGGGTCACATGGTGGCAAGAAAAGCAAGACGAAGTCGTGGACAGGTGCCGGTGCAGGGTAGCGGCTCACTATCGGAGTCTGCACGCGGGGTTTGCGGCGGTTCACCACAAAACCGTCGGGTTACTTGGTTGAGCCACAAAACCAAGACCGGAGGCTCGGCGGGTGAAGACGGGATCCGGGTGCGTCGAGAAGCCTCGATGCCGGCGGACGGTGGCGGGATCGCAGGGCTTGCGTCGGGAGGACGCGGTCTGCGGTGACGGCGTGGCCGTGCGATGAAGAGGAGTGCTACATGATCTGTTTGCCCCTGAGGGGTTGTATCACAACTTAAGTGCTAGGGGTAGTGTGGTCATTTGCCTGGCCCTGAGAGGACTTATATATATTAGCTCAGGGTTTCCAGGCAAACCATCCATCCGGACTGCTTCTCATTTCCTTGCTCCATAGGGTTAGATTTTTCCTCCGTTTGTAAAGAATCTGAGCTCCGAGTGAATGGAAGCTTTCATGGTTGCGTCGATTTCCCGCTTGTAGCTCGTTGGATTTTCGTGTCTTTTTCAAGCTATTTTGGTCGGTTTTTCATGTGTGGCATGTTCCTTTGATTCAGAGGTGTTTGAGTTCGGTTTTGTTGGTGGGAATCATGGATAGTTGCCTCGTGCATCTTTGTGCTTGATCTTGATCCCCCAAACTCCGAATTCGGCCTCCGGTTGAAGGATTTCGGTTGGAAACCTAGCTTTGTTCTTGAGCTCGGTAGAATCTCGTTTCCTCTCGATTCAGTGGGTTTGAGGCTACAAATTCATAGGTATAGCATCTCCTAGAGATGCTTCATCTTCACCTATGATTTGGTTGCAATCCCTTGGTTGATTTGGGAGATCGGGCAAAGGGAAGGTGGAGGTGACTTTCAAGGGGTCGAGTTCGGGCTGCAGGAATTCCTCCCAGCGGACAGTCTGCGTGTACATGGCGGACGGTCCGCGAGGAGCCTGACAGCCCAAGTGTTCTTCGTGTTCTTCGCGAGTTCTTGCGTGCCTTTCGTTCGATACATTTTGTCGGTGGATTTTTGTTGCACGAAGTTCGCACACGGTCCGTACTTGAGTGCCGGACGGTCCGTGACGGGGCGGATGGTCCGCGGGCCCATCGTGGACGGTCTGTTATTGAGGGTGCAATACTGGAGGTTCGAGATCTATTTTCGGACAGTCTGCTGCAGCCCCGCGGACAGTCCGCCTGGTGCAGTGCAAAGGTGCTAAGTCCTTTGCTCCTTGAGTTGACTACGTGACCTTGGCAAACTTGTGTGGGAATCCTTGGTTGTGAATTTGGGGTATAGGCCGAGTTCTCTCTTTAGGGAAGAATTTTTATCGGCTCCCATTCACTCCCCCAGCCTCTCTGGTGCCCAATCGGTCCATCACAAACACAATGTGTAAATGGGAACTCACACTTGGGCTAGACTTATGAAGGTGAAGGGAAGAGTATCTCCATTTTGACACCATAATTACAGAAGGATCATAAATTAAGTTTCGAGAAGATAAATGGCCGGGAAACACAACCCTACGGGAGTATATCCAAGGTTACATAACGTATTTCGATACAAGATGGTACTGTAGCAGATGCTCTTAGCACTACCTCATCTCCTACTCTTTCCAAGCTTTCTTGAGTCGTCTCAACATAGCTAGTGTCAAGCCTGGGTAAAGGAGGAGGGTGCGTTAGGTCTGGCAAACCAGCAACAAAATCAACCACTCTAATGGATATGAAACTTTAGAAATTAATAGTATTTTTCTTAAAAAACAGCACAGCCCCTATATATATCGTTCCCCTTTGTTCATTTCAAAAGTTAATCCTCTGTTATTACCAATAGGGAGGGTTGCTGTAGTATAAGCACTTCTTGTAGCTTGATCTGCTGTACTTCTCTCTAGCCAAGCTATGGTTTTGTTCTCCAAGTGACAGTACATATGGCTCCTATGCTTCAGCCAGTCATAACCTAAACTAACAGCATAGACATGCAACTCAACCACCCATATCATGCCAGTTTCAAATGTGTCCTTAAATCCACCATTCAAATTTGGGGGCACGTACTTGTTACTCAATAGCAGAGTGACACTTTACCATGAGCAGGTGGAGCAGGCAATGGTGTTGTACTGTAGTGCCTAACTTCTCTTTAATGTTGTACTCACAAAGCTACTGGACGTTAACATAGTTTGATTCTCGATCAGACCTTTTAGTCTGATAGTATATATCTTCATGGATCTGGCTGGACGCTGGAAATCGCATTCAAGGATAGATGTAAAAGCTCTTGGGTGAAAAGCATCTGAAAGCAAGAGCTCAACCTGAAGCAAGGTATCATCATTCAAATGCTGGTTGTTCAATTCCTCCACCGATAAGGTGTACACCTGGGGGCCTGGGTTTTTTTGTGCATGTGTCCATACACGCTGGAATAAATAGCTTAGCATAATAGTAATACATACAAATGATTAACTTTTCTATAATATCTTGCTGCTTGTCTGGCTCTCCACAGCTCCCCAACTTGGTTCTTGTTTCTAATCGCCTGGAGTTATTTTTTTTGTTCAACAAGTGGTAACACAAACGCAAATAGAATTAGATTAGAAGGGAATTAGCAGGTATCACTAATTACAGACTTTGTTCAGTTCGACACCATAAGAGTATAGATTTATGTACTAGTGTACTAGTTCTACTTAAGATTGTAGGAGCTACAAAAAACATGCCTCTGATTGAGACTTCAACTGAAAATTGCAGCAGCTACAAGAAAACATGTCTCTAACTGTGCCCACACACACGGTGAGTGTTTTTCTATAGTCACCCTGATTGCAACCGAGTGTTTTGCATTGGGATCGACTCTAGTTGCAATTGGTTCATGTCAGGTTGCAATTGGTTTGTATCTAGTTGTAACGAGTCCAATCTGTTGCAATTAGTTCCGTCATGTTGCAATTAGCATAGTGTCATAGTTGCAATGGTCTAGTCTCGCGGTTATAATTGGTTGGAGCCTAGTTGCAACCAGTTGGGTTTGATGGCAACTGGTTCGCGACTAGTTGCAACTAGGTTGAGTCTGATTGCAATTGATCAATTGAGTTGCAATTGGTTCAGCGCACAGTTGCAATTGTGGGTCGTGCATTTGTTATACAAAATGCACCTTGTTGCATTTTAGTCTCGTCCTATATAGATGCATATATAAAACCTACATAGATGCACCCACCAAGAGTCATTAATTCTATTTCTCTCAACATTCAAGCTATCCATCTCATCTAGAAACCCACTACATCACATGTCACATCACCATCCATTAGGATAATCTATTTATGACTTCCATCAATTCTCTGCGACTACTAGCATCCATGCATACAATATATTAATCTTTGAGAGTCACGTTGCAGAATTCTCATAGTAGAAATACATGGAGGATCAATTATTTAAGAGTCTTCCTCTCTTAAAAATGGACATGTTTTCATATGTAATGTTGTTTGCAAAAAGAATGTTTTCATGCAATTACATTAGTGTTTCTACTTTCAAATTTCACCTTAAAATTTTGTTTAATAAATTCCCAGAGCAAAGCGCGGGATATCATATAGTTGCTAAAGAATGGTTGACAAGGTTAGTCTTGCCTCACTCTCTTGCCCTCCCTTGCTCGGAAATAAAAGTTCTATTTGTCCCTTCTCTTTCCTCCCCATCTCCCAAGTCACGAGGGAGAACCTTTAGGGAGAGCCCAAATCCGAAAGATGAAAACATGATTTGGTCAAGTAGAAGTTTGTTTCGAGGAGTGTGGAGTCGATCTGGATGGATGCATACTGACATAGTGTTATTTTGAGAGATATTAGCTAGTATGGAACTGTAGGTGCGACAATGTTGAGGAAGCGGTGGGTACAACGATTCATGTCATATGAAATCGATATTTGGGCATCTGAACTTGAATTTGATTGCATAAACACTACACCATAAATGATTTGTGATGGTGTAAGAAAATCATTGCATTGTTGGGAGGTATAGTAATAAGACTTCCCATTACGTAGCCATTCTTCTGTTGTAGAACACAAGATTAGTGATCAGTCACTCTAATCATGTAATTAAGTGTACATGTGATTAGTAAGTAATTAGTGATGTAACTAGAGATGTAACTAGTTAGTAACTACCCTTTCACCAAAGGGCCATCCTGAAAACGCCAAACCATCCCGAAAGGGTGCCTCCATATGCCCCTTATGTTTGTATATAAACAAGTGGTTGCCTCAACATCAATCATTCAATTCCATTTGCCTCTTGTCATTATCATTCCACACTTTTACAATTCAATATGTTATCACCAACTCACTCTGCCTCTGAGCACAAAGGCAGAAACAGAGGCCGGAGGGCCTCACCACTCACCATAGTTGAGTAAGCAATGGACCCTGCACACTTACGTTTTGTCGCCATCCATTTTGGTCTCTTTATTCTTCCCGTCGATGGCTGATGTGGTCGTTGTTGCTTCTACACTAAAGGCACATGCCATGGTGGCCTCTGTGGCTGCCGCTTCCATGGTCGTCGCGGACGTTGTCGTTTCTCTGAATCGGGACACTAGAGGCCTCCGCGTCGCACTCCACCACTGTGTTGAGGCTAGTGGCTTGGTCCTTTATGGCCTGCACCATTGGCGGAAGCAAGTAGCAATCACTCCAGCACCTCCTCCGAGCACATTTGCACTGTAACACCACCGTACACTGCTGGACTCGTTTGCCTTAGATGTGGCTCCTCACCGGCGGTGCAACATCTTTTGATGCCAACACCACTAGAGGAACTGCCTCGTCGTCATTTGGTATTGCGCTTCCGTATCCCAGGGGGCAATGTTGAAGGAATTGGGGTCATGCCCAACATGAATGTGCTAGCGGTAGTGACAAAGGTGGTGGCAGCATCGCTGGCTTCGGTCCTCAGGCCGGCCTTCCCCCCATCCACTCCTTCACCACCGCCAACTTCACATTCGGCCTCACCGAACCGCCCACACTGGTGCACTTGAGCTTCATGATTGGCACAATGGCATCTCACCAAGGTGTACCACCCTTCAACAACATTGGCAAGCCTCCGTCCACATCCTCCGCGATGACCCAAGATCTAGCAACCACCGCACCCAGCCCCCTCCACCACGTCGTGGCCGTGGACCGCCACCCTGGAATTTGGTGCAATACCTGGAGCCCTACTTCGCTGGGGCTGTTCTCCTAGAACTGACGGTCGGTGGCCGGTGCAAGCTAGCAAACTGGAGATAGTGGGCGCAGAGAAGGAGAAGAAGGGGAGGAGAAACGGATCTACAACTGATGGTGGTGAGGATCCTCGCCGACCATCCGGCCAGCCAGACCACTAGTGGTGGCGGTTCTGGGGAAGGACGGTTGGGGGTGGGAACCCTAACCGCCCCTCCACCCCTCTTATATGGGCCACGCCTGTGGGCCGCTGTGGGCTACAGTAGGTCGGTGCCAAGCCCATAGGTCACCATGTTGTGGACCGCTACAAGCCTATTGACTTCTCTGATTTACAAATTTGCCCCAGGCTTTATTTTATTTATATGTTCAAAATAATTACTTTTGCACATTTATATTCAGACCCTGAATTGTTTAGTAAAAGTGTATTGTCATGCATATTGTGATATATACCCTCTGGTATTTGCACCTATGTAATTTGGATGCTAATGTTATCGGAGTACTTGTGCGCCTTTATGACCCGCAAATCATTTATTGGTGTTAGAACTATTTTTCATATGTAATTTATTTTTTATTTGCATAACTAGTAATTAATAAAATTTATACATTAAGTAGAACATAAAGCAAAATAAAAAAATTAAGGCCTAGGCATATGATTTTGGCAAATATACAAGGTTTAGGCGCTGCCAGAGATAAGTTCTTTCTAAGAACTTATTTGTCGTGAGACCATGCTTTTAGGCAGATTTTGCTCATCACTAAGAGGTCTACATCTTTACCATGATTACCATCAAAGTATATATCCAAATTTCATGTATATGGACAAAATTTTAATGACTATCAAAAAATTATTACTACAGGGATTAAAAACGCCCTATACCTTAATTTTGTAAGAATCATTGTACATTTATTATTTTGCTTATTTTACAGAACAAATTTACCTCCATAAACTAATCCTATACACGATTCTCTTACGTAGGAAAATGTCTCACATAATCAGCAAAGATTTCACTGAACTTGAACCAGATGGTAGCAACTATTTGACTTGGACTATGGATGTAAAAATCGTGCTTACAGCCAAAGGTTTCATGAACACAATTAATGAACCCAATCCACAAAATCCTATCGCTCAAGCACAAAAGTGTACAACCTTGCACTTTCAAAGGCACCATCTTCATCTAGATCTCAAAGCTAATCTACATTACGGAAGATGATCTTAAGAAACTTTGGGACTCTCTCAAAGAACTCTACAATCAACAACAAAGTGTAATTATGCCTGAAGGAAGACATGAGTGGTCTCTACTCCGTATTATGGATTTTAAATCTATTGTAAAATACAATTTTGTAGTTCATAGGATTTGTACCAAGCTTCACTTCTACAATCAACCTTTGGATGATGCAGAAATGATTGAAAAGACTTTACCTACATTTCTCCCTGCAAATAAGATATTTCAACAACAATACCGTCATAGCAAATATTCTGACTTACTATATGATTTACATATGATTTACTTCTAGCAGAAAATCATGATGAGCTCTTAACAAAGTATCATCAAATGAGCCCTGTGGGTGCAACACCTCTGCTTGAAGTTCACTTCAATGCTCAGAATAATAACAAAAAAGTTTGGTGGCAAGAAATTCAAAAGAAATTTCAAGGGAAATGGAAGAAGTAGAATTACAAGAAACACAAGGGTTTTAACAAAGGCAAGGACACTTTCAAGAAACCTACTAATCATGACAACTCTCAAGTTTGTCAGAGTTTGGTTGTCACAATCACCCAACTAGAAAGTGCCACACTGCTAAGCATTTGGTTGATCTCTACCAAAAATATGTTGGAAAGAAAGTTCATAGGGACAAGTTTGAAGAACACTTCACTACTCATACTTCGACGCTAGTTGCTCCAAGGATGTTCCAGCTAAACACAACAAGGAGAAGCTTGCACGGCAGTCAGACGACTCCTTCGACACTGATGATATGATGATAGATAGCAATGACGACATACTCGTGGATTTACCATCAATGACATGTTTGGAGACATTGTGTTGTAAATATTTATTGTCATAAAGTATTGTAAAACATATGATACTTATTAAATTTGATTTATTTATTATAGGTTATCCTCCAGGGACAAACCAAATGGGGGAAGAACTTTGTTTAGTGGATAGTTGCACTACTAACACCATACTCAGGGAACTTAAATATTTCCAAAACTCTCAAAAAGAGTAAAGGAAATGTCTTAACCATTGTGGGCTACGATGCTATAATTGTTGGTTTTAGACGGGCCACAATTATTCTCCCTATGGATACTCAAATAGTAATTGAGGATGCACTCTTGTATCCCGATTATACTCGTACCCTATTGAGTTCAAAGATATCCGTTGCAATGGTTTCCATGTCGAAATAAATAGTGATAACAAAGATGAATATCTATTCATCACTAAAAATGACGGATATAACAAGTGTCTGCTTGAGAAACTTCCTTCCCTACCATCCGGATTGTATTACACATACATCATATCCTTACAATATGTTGTATATTTTTCAAAATATTGATTTATTCATGATTTGGCATAACTGCCTTGGTCATTTCAGCATTAGGATGATGAGAAAAATATCGGTTATTCAATTGGTCACAAGTTAAACACTTCAAAATTTCCCGAGGCATCAGAATTTGTGTGCACTGCATGTGCCACAAGAAAATTAATTTTAAGACCCTCTTATCTTAAAATTAAGGTTGACTACAATTCGTTGAACACATTCAAGGAGATATCTGTAGTCCTATTCATCCATCAACTAGGCCATTTAGGTACTTCATGGTACTTATTGATGCATCTACTAGATGGTCCAATGTATGTTTATTGTCCACAAGAAACCATGCTTTTGCATGGTTCCTTGCTCAAATTATCAATTTATGAGCACATAATCATGAATATGCCATCAAAACCATCAGGATGGGACAATGCTGCTAAATTTACTTCACATACCTTCAATGACTATTGTATGTCTCTAGGCATTAATGCGGAACATTGTGTTCCTTATGTACATACACAAAATGAATTAGTTGAATCTCTTATTAAGAGAATAAAATTATTAATTGCTAGATCACTACTACAGAATTGCAATCTACCAACACATGTTAGGGTCTTGCGGTCTTACACGCAATTGATTTTATTCAAATAAGACCTATTGCATACAATACGGTTTCCCCGGCCCGTTGCAGTTAGTATGCAGAAATCAACCAAGTATTTACCTTTAGTTGGGTTGTATATGTACTGATTTCACCACTGCAGCGTACATCAATGGTCCTTATAGGAAATTGGGGATATATGTGGATACAAATCACCGTCAATCATCAAGTACCTCAAACCTCTTACAAGGGATTTATTCACTACTCGGTATGTTGATTGCATCTTCGATGAGGATAATTTCCGGGCATTAGGAGGAGATAAGTACCAAACAAAATGCTAGGAAATAAATTGGAATACCACTGATATTCAGTCCTATAATCCATGTACTATATAATCGAAACGTGAAGTTCAAAAGATTATCAATTTACAAAATATTGCGAATAATCTGTGACAAGCATTTACTAACTACAAAGGTGTCACAAAATCACATAATTTTTCTGTAAATGTACAAGAAAAAGTAGCAATTCCTACTCAAGAACTCCCAAATTAATAAAAGTAAGAGGGGGAGAGGTATTATTACAAAGGATAAGGTTGTACCAAAGCCTCCGTGGAAAATAAGGAGGGTCACTTACAAAGTGGTAAATGCAAATCAACACCAAGTTGATAGACCCCAATTGGATAGTGTAAATCCAAATAATATGAATGTTCATCAGATGCATACATACCTAGCATAAGTGCACAAAACAATATAAGTGCCAGGACATTGGAAGACCCTTACTCTATGTAATGGGAAATCATGACGAGTCACCACGGATAAATGAAATTTCCATCAATTATACTAATTCAGAGAATCATACAATAGAAAGACTACAGATGTCAATATTTACTTTGCCACTAAGATTGCAAATGACCATCAAATTGATCCAAAACCTATGTCCATGACAGAGTGCATTAAGCACTCCAATTAGGTCAAATGGAGGAAGTAATCAAGGCATAATTGCACTCGCTAAAAAAGAGGTATTTTCTACAACAATACCCACTGCTCAGATGATCACATTTTTCCTGTGGGATTAAAATGGATTTTCGGCCATGAAAGGAATGGAAACAATGAAGTGGTGAGATACAAAGCAAAGCTTGTAGCACAAGGCTTTGTAGCACAAGGGTTCACACATAAATTCGTCATCGCGATTTTGATGAAACATATTCTCCAGTTATGAGTGGTATAACATTTTGATATATTATATCATTGGTAGTATAAAAAGGTCTATCTATTCATCCCATGGATGTAGTGACAACATATCTTTATGGGCCACTAGATTCAGACACCTACATGAAAGTTCCGAATGGAATTGATACCCCGAACAAGAATCATTCACATTAAAACAGTTGGGAAAAACATGGTATAACCGACTAAAGGAATTCCATCTATAGAAGTTTTTTCCATTGGTTATGATTGCCCATGTGTACTCATCAACAAATCCTCAATTGGATTTTGTATTATATATGTCTATGTTGATGATCTCAATATCATTGGGACTACAAAAGATATAGATGAAGCATGCAACCATCTTAATAAGGAATTTAAAATGAAAGATTTGGGTAAAACCAAATTTTGCTTAGATTTCAACTTGAACATCTCCCAACAGGGATTTTTGTACATTAGTCTGATTATATCCAAAAAGTTCTGGAAAAATTCAATATGGATAAATCATATCCATCCAAAACACCTATGGTCGTTAGATCTCTTAATATTGATAAAGATCCATTCAAACCTAAAGGTGAATATGAAGAGTTACTGGGACCAGAGGTCACATATCTCGGTGCCATTGGAGTGCTAATGCATATCACAAATTGCACACGGTCTGACATTACATTTGCAGTTTACTTGCTAGCTAGATACATCACTGCTCCAACAAAATGCCATTGGGAGGGATTTAAGAATATCTTCATATATCTCATTGACACTATGGATCTTGGGTAATTTTACAGATTTAACCAAGATGAAACATTGATTGGATATTTAGATGTTGCCTATTTATCTAATCCCCATAATGCCAGATCTAAAATAGGTTTTGTATTTTTACATGGTGGAATGACTATTTCATGGAGGTCATCAAAACAGACTCTTGTAGTCACATCCACAAATCATTCAGAAATAATTGCATTATTTGAAGCTTCATGTGAATGTGTGTGGCTTCGCAGAATGATTAGTCACATACAACTATCACGTGGTATAGGTTCAATTATGAATACTAGCATTATGTAGGAAGATAATGTTACTTGTATTGCACAATTGAGAACATGTTATATAAAGAGAAATCTCACAAACATGTGGCTCCTAAATTATTCTTTTCTCGTCAATTACATAAGAGAGGAGAGAAAGAAATTTTGCAAACCGAAGTCATTACCAACATCATTGTTCTAGATATATGTTTTTGGCATTGGTATGAGACAACTCAAAGATTTGCAAGAATCGGAGGGAGACACCCTTTGATATAACCTATACATAATCATCTGATTATGAATATTGTACTATTTGTCCTGTATGAATTTTCCTTACAAGGTTTCTTATAAAAGGTTTTAATGAGGCAATATCAATACAAGAACATGGCTCATATCACCAAGTTTTCCTAGTAAGGTTTTAAGGGTGGTATTCAAGATACATTATATATCATATCTTTTGTTTTCTCTACAAGAGTTTTAAGAAGATATAATAATACATTATCATATTTTTCCCATTTGGGTTTTTGGGGAAGGATATTAGTTGGAATGTGATCCTCATGTCATAACGTTATTGACTCTAAATTTATTTATGAGTTTTTCCTTTTCAAGGTTTGTCTCATATAAGTCTTCAATGAGACAATAATCCTATATACCATATCATTTTATCAAATTTTCCCACTAGGTTTTAAAGGAGTTTTATTGGCGTATGCAAATACAAATTGGTTTCTCCTCAATATTTTCCCATAGGGTTTTTGGAGGAGTTTTACAATATGATAATCAAAGATAATTGAAGAAGAATAAGCAATTGATCAAAGGAGAGTGTTGTGAAACACAGGGTTAGTGATCAATCACTCTGAAGGCATGTTTGGAACACCTTTAGTCTCATGACTAAAAATAGTCAGGCTAAAAAGTTTTAGTCACCCCCTAGTTTGGAAGCAAGAGCTAAAGTGTATTAAAAGAGCATTAAAGTCCCTATTTCTCTCTCCCTTTCTCTTCTCTCTCCTCTCCCAAGGTGGGCATGGCTTGGAGCTATTGGCAGCATGCATGTGGTCATTAATGAGGAAAGCGGAAAAGGAGATTTTAGTCCCTTTTAGCTCCCCCACCCCTACTAGCAAAGTTTAGCCTCAAGACTAATTTTAGCCTCACTTTAGCCCCACCTGTTTGGAAGTTTAGCTCCTGCTAGAGGCTAATTTTAGTCCCTACGATCCAAACACGCTCTAATTATGTACTCAAGTGTACATGGGATTAGTAAAGTAATTAGAGATGCGATTAGTTGGTAACTACCCTTTCACCAAAGGGCCATCCGGAAGAGGCTAAACCATTTTGAAAGGGTGCCTACACACCCCTTCAATTTGTGTATAAACACGGGTTCCCCAACAACTACCAACCAATTCCATTTTCCTCCTTTCATTGTCCTTCCACACTTTTACAATGCAACACTTTCATTTGTAGCTTATCTCGAGAGGTGCTCAAAAAAAGCTAAAAAACATATTTGATTAGATATTAAGAAACGTACGTAAGGTGACTTGATTAGTGTTGATGACACGTTGAGGACATACATATGTTATCCCTAACATAGATTATTGCAAATTAATAGGCACCGTTAGGTAGATTTGTATAGCAGATCCGTTGTGAAAGAAAAATACGACATATAAATTTTTACGTACAATATTTGTTTTAAAAGAACAGATTTCCTCCATATCAAATGCTTGATTTTTGGTGATCTCTCAATCACTTTTCTGTGTACCGTTGGATCCAGAGCCAATGTTTGATCTCTCTCCCGGCTTCTCTGTCTGCAATGTTGCTCTCTTTCTTTTACCGGGCTCGCGCAGTTGTCTACTGGGCGCACGGCCGCAAGTCCGCGACCTGTGAACCTGTTCGCAGGATGGTGGGACCGGGTGTGTGGCGGGGGTCCAGGTCGGCAGCGTGATCCATTGAACCTTCTTGACACCACGCCCCATTCCACTCAGATGCCTCTAGCGGCTAGGCGGAGAGGCGATTGCAGCGGCCGGTGACTGGTGAGCAGGCGGTGGAGGCGATTCCGACGTAGGCTATCAGGCTCAGGGTGCTGGTCAAGGACGGCTCCACGCCGGTGGCAGCTTCGATGGCTTGAAAACATCGATCTCCAGGGATCCCTCCGCATACCATCTGCGTCTTACACATCCTCCTCTTCGAGTTTCGTACTGGTTAGGGTTCGTCCTTTTTCTCTCCCGTTCATGCTTCTCTCACACATGCGCAATCTGTTCTATCTGATGCAATCATGGATCTCCCCGACCCCGACGCGTCTCGGTCTGAGATTTGCTTACTGCGGTGTGCTTTGTTGATTCGAACTGCCTAGTTAGGGTTCTATGCGATGCTTGCTATCATTTCGTTGTGGTGAGGGACGATTTGGCACCACACAGGGGTTGCGTAACTGTTTCAGTCATCTTAGGTTACCATTTTTCCATTTCCTCATGTAAGGGATTCGATCTGCTTGTCCTGGGGATGTGATCTATGTGTTCAAATCTGATATGTATGTGTGTGTGTGTGTGGGGGGGGGGGGGTCAATGTGATTTTTCATGTGGCAGATCATCCTACTGCCATGCAGCTTTCATCGGAATGTAGGGTTGCCACTGTGTGTTTGCCCTCCTGATTGCATCCATGTGATCTATGTAGTATCATTTTTGGGTGGAAATATATGTTTTTTACCATTACACATTGAATCTTACCATTTCTAGCCTTTTGCAGTGTGTATGCCCCCATTTTTTGTTTCATATATGTGTATCAAGCCATGTATTTTGTTATTCTTTTTTATATGAGCTGCAAAATCTACCCAGTTATGACGGTTTGCTCCATGGAACATGTCACCTTTTATTGAAACATGTGTTTCCCTTTTTAGTAGTGCAGCTTCATCTTTGTTTAATTTTCCTGAGGCACATCTAACCTTTTTATCAGCGATTACATTTTTGTGAATGAGTTTCATACTGTAACATGCGTATATCAAATTGTTGAAGTGATATTTTTAAGTTTCTAGTAGTTGGGTTATAGTGTGATGCATACTTATTCAATTTTTTTTGTGTACATTTTTGTTTGTACACAGTTGATTCTGGTTCCAATGCGAAATCCATATTAGCGATCTTTCAGTTCTGGAACATAGTGCTCTTTTTCATTGTTTCATTATTTTTACATGCAGGAACTTTCCATTGTGTTTGAATTCATCAGTTTTTCACGATAAGCTTCTCAATTTGCTTTTTCTTTTCTATTCAAGTTTTGCATCTGTTTGTGTTTTTTGTGATTGAAATGTGTGCAAAAAATAACACCTCCTGATGTCATTCTTCTCAGTAGTTATTTTGGGCATTAGTTCGTGAAACTGCAACATGGTATATGCATTTTTCACACATGAGCAGGCTGCTTTGTGGTCAGTTTTTTTCTAAGCCTAACACTAGCTGATACATTATTTACCTTTTTTTGCATTACCTGACACATTGCCTAGCTTTTTATTTTCATTCATGAGTTCATCATGTTTTCTGTAACTAACATTTATTATATCAAGCTAGTTTAAAGTGACTTGGTGTCAGGTAGTTTATCCGCTTTGTTAAATGTAGTGTTTCTTGATTTTCTCGCCTTTATTCAATTTTGTGTTAGATGACTATTGAAGCACCTACTAGCCATTATGAGGATTCTGAGGACGATCACCATATTGGCGTGGAGTTTGTAAATGTCACTGATCAAGAAGACCATGGTGTCAACCAAAAGACAAATGTGGTCACCAATGTTGAACAGCTTATCACGTTTCTTTCTTTCCTCTTCCCTCCTCTTGTTTGGTGGGCGGAATGGCGTCTCTTTTCTTTCTGGTATCCATCCATTTCCAGGGTTGGTTAGGTAATCCCCCACCTGTGTTAATTTGTCCCTCTGCTTCAATCGATTCGAATCCATGCATCGTTTCATTGTCCTCTCGAAATCATCGTCTAATGCTCTTTTTTTGTGCTTGCAGGGAGCCTTTTTTTGTTTTGACTAGATCAACGAGATCTGAGGTGAGTTTACTTCAATGACCGTACTTTTTTTCATTTGATTTGTGAGGTTGGTCTTATTTTCATTGGTGGGAGTAAAAAGAGTTGCTTTTTTCCTTGTGCCTGTAGCAATTTATTTTCATAGGTGGAGTAAACAGAGTTGCTTTTTCATTTGGTATTGCATATATTGACTCTAGTATTATTTCCAATGTATCGAAACTTGATTGAGAATGAATATGCACTCGTTGTTCTCTACTCTCTATTTGGTAGTAGTGTCTATTTTGTTTTTTCCATGTGTCCTAGGTACCCAAATTGAGCCATTTGCTTCAAGCAATATTGTTATTGGAAAAAAAATATGTATTGCGTATAAACTGTACAGCTAGCACCCCTTTATTTTGCTATACAGTGTATTTCTTTTTCTTGTGTTTTAGTTTGACTTAGATTATCACATCCATTTATTTCCTTTTTATCCATTTCATTAATTCATTTTCTTTCTTCGATTGATATGTATGTATTATGTAGTACTACTTTGTAGGTTGAGGCATACGAATAGCTTATTCAGTGTTGTAGCTTCTCCCTGGTGAGTTATTTTCCCACGTGATCTCTTTGTATCTCTGAACTTCTAGCATATTCTGTGTAATTGGTAGTTTTTAACAAAAAAATGCAGCTTAAAAATTAAAGTATATATTTTTAAAAAACACATTGTTTTTTCCAATTTGATCTATAATATTGATCTGTGATAATCTGTAACATATATATGACTATTTGTTATGTATTGATAGACTGCCTTTTGTGTCCTGTCACCTGCATATCATGGATGTTACATAAGATTTTTTGCTACATATTTGCATCGTACTAGGTGATTAATGTGCCATTTTGCTAGAAGCTTGTTTTCATTTTAGTGATGTCATCTATCGATGATTGACAGTTTGACACACTGCGTTTCACACATAATCAACTTTGTTTTTTACACATGCTATGCTTTATTTTTACATTCAATCTATAAATTTTATTTAAAAACAATGGGAAATGTTCATATGCACACTAGTATACAAATGAATTAATATAACCCTCACACATAAAAGATGGTGCTCATGCAACTTTTTCTACAAGCTTATTAGAAACTTTTCTAAAGTTATTCGTACATTTAGCAATCAGATATTCTATCATTTTTTATCTTGTATATTGTTGTGCTATCACATGTTTCTACATGCCATTCTTTTTTAATTAAACTTGCTCGCCTGAAAGTGTCTGATCTGTGCCTAAACTTTGGTTTTTTATCTTTTTGTCTGTCATATTGTATACAGTGTAGTGTACGGTGATCAACTTGACTGTCTAGAGTGACTTATGTGAAAGTTTAATTTTTGCAACTAAAAGTCTGAACCTGTGACAGACACAAATCTGTTTATGGCAAAACTTTAAAGTCCTTTTAACATGAACTAAACTGTCATCTCACCTGAAATGGATTCTCTACTACCAAAAAAATTGTGTTACCATGAAAATGCATGTTTTTTGTTGATGTGTGTGGCGTGCCACACTTAGAGCTGCCAGGTACCTTTGCTTTTCTTATCGTGATGATAGAACTAGAAATGTGATTTCTGCATTAAGAGTTGATAGTCTGTCATAAACTTATTTCACTCTAGCTAAAAACTTGAATATCATAATTGATGTCTGCATGTGCATGTGGGCATGCAATAATCAGTTAGCACTAAATATGGCAAATAAACAGGGGCAATCAAGGTCATTTCACCTCCTTAATAATCTATCCTAAAATTTCTAGGATGACATTCTTTTTGGGACAGAGAGAGTACTCATCCACGTGTCAAACTGATAAATTTTTATTAGCATCTGCAACTAGGACTACAAATTTTACGGACATCAGAAAATGGGTTGAAACATATTGAAATTCATGTTTCTTTCTAAAAAAACACCAGATTTTTTTTATCTTGACCAAAATATTTTCCCTCCTATTTCGCTTGAACCTGCCTTTCCATATTTTCTTTAAATTAGTCTATGCACAAAGGTCATTTATATATGTTTTAGCAGGTGGAGGTAAAAGGAGAGGTTCAGGAGAACATTTGTCACCTCTGTATAACACAAATCTTGTTGGGTATCTTGTAGGTTAATATCCATCTGTCGATAAGATTACGGAACAAGGTGTGAAATTTTAGATTTTATAGGTTACTAAATTTCTTGCTTCTACAAAAGCACAAGGTTAAAAGTGCAAACACCCCCAAAGTTCTATAATAATGTTTGTAGCTAACATTTTTTTTCTTTTAATTCATTGCTTAAAAGCTGAAGATTGTGTACAATTATGGATACTAGAATCCTGTAGTTCATAATTCCTTGTCCCAAGTTGGATCTGTATCATTCTTTTTGGATTTTGGCCTTTTTCCTATTAGCTGCATTTTTTGCAATTTAAATAAAAGTACAAAAATTGTTAACTAAGAATTTTCTTCTCTTTTTGTTCCAAACCTGATGGAAATGTTGGTTCATGCATGCATGATTTCTAAACAATTTTCAATATGGCGGTTAAAAGGTATGTCAAATCACTAATGCAGTTCCAATTTTTTTTTGATTATGGTTCCATTTCTTTTGCTTGGTAAGGGTTCCAGTTTTTTTTCATTTATGCGTTAGTGCGGATTGAATCTGGTTCCAGTCCCCTTCCCCCTCTAATTGGTTTGCTAGAACATGTGTTGTCTATATGTTTTTGTGCCAAAGTTCTGGTGTCATGGCCCAGTTTTGGAATCCATTCGCTGTTGTTTCAGTTTCCTCTCTGATTTTTTTTGCGACTTCATATATATAGTTGTTCATTTTTATTGTTTGTGTGCGCATGATTCGACATGCGCCAGTGATTTTGCGTTTACTGATGCTAATAAAGTTTTTTGTGGTTGTCTATTTGTGGGATAGGTCGACGAAAAGGAGATAAGGTTGATTTTTGTTGTTGATTCCATTTTTTCTTGTTGCAAAGTGGAGCCCTGCTTATTAGGAAATGTATCACTGATTGTGGCCTTCCATGTATAGCTGATAGGCCTTCCTTGTATTAGGATTGACTAGGATTGATTCCTTGTAACTCCAGCCATATTGGCTATATATATATGAGAGGTCACCCCCCTGATTTGGGTGTGGTGTTTCCCCCTAATCTCTCTCTCTCTACATGGTATCACGAGTCCAGGACCCCCCTGGCTCCCTAACCTTCCGCTAGACCCCCACCCCTTCCCTGCCGCGCGCCGCCAGGCCGCCGGCCCTTCCTCCCCGCCGCCGCCATCTTGTTGGCCGCCGCACCTCTCCCCTCGCCGCCGCCATCTTGTTGGCCTCCGCACCTCTCCCTCCCCCCTCTTCCCCAACCCACCGCCCGCCGCCATGACCGCACCGGCTCCACCCTTGCGGCGAACGGCGCCCCCCCACATCCTCTCGGCACCCGTGGCGACTCCGCCGCCCCCTCTTCGTGCATCCATTCGCCGCCATCAACGTGAAACATCACGTGCCGACGACCCCCGGAGCTCAAGGGCGGGAACTACGCTCGCCGGTCGTCCCATTTCCTCGCCATGTGCGGCAAGTTCGGCGTGCTCCACCACGCGACGGCTCTGTTCCGCCGCCCTCCATCGATTCCTCCCGGGCGGCGGCCGATTGTTGTGTTAGGAGTTGGATTTTCGGCTCCGTCGCCGAGGCCATCCTCGACATGGCCACCACCAACACCAACACCCCGCAGACGGCTCACCAACTCTGGGTCGCCATCGACGGCCTCTTCCAGGCGAACAAGGCGCAACGGGCCATATTCCTGAGTCATGAGTTTCACTCCATGACCCAAGGCGACTCCTCCATCGACGACTATTGCCTCCGCGTCAAGACCACCGCCGACAAGCTCCACGACGTCGGCCATCCCGTCGACGAGGCGCAGCTCGTCCTCAACCTTCTCCGCGGGCTGAACGAGGAGTACTCCGGCACCGCTGATCACATCGCCGCCACGAGCCTCACCCTCACCTACGCGCGCGACCAGCTCTCCCTCAAGGAGCTCCGCCTCGCCAATGGCAAGAAGGTCGCCGCCGCCACCTCCCTCGTCGCCTCTCGCGGCGGCTGCGGTCGTCCCGGACGCACCGGACCGCCCGGACGCCGCCGCCCCGGCGAAGACCACCACCACGGCGAGACTCCAAGAAGGGCGGCAAGAAGACCTTCGGCGGCGGCGGTGGGTCCAACGGCGGCGGATCCGGGGCGGCGGCGGGCATGGCCGCCCGCGCGCGCCCCCCCGCCGGCCCCCGGTTTTGTTTTAACCCGGCGGGTCCTTCCCGGACCGCGCCGGCGGGCCGGCCGGAGGCCGCGGTGGCCCACCGGGGCGCCGGGCGGGCAGCCGCAGTGGCGTGGCGGCCAAGGCCTGCTGGGCGCCGGCCCACAGTAGGCCCACACCGCATTTGCGACCCTACAGTACTCCGCTGGGCCCTTTGCCGCCTCTCCGGCCCAGCAGTAGCAGCAGTGGGATCAGGCTGGACTCATTGCGGCCCTCCAGCAGATGTCGGTTCAGGGGACTTCCCCCTGGGTCATGGATTCTGGCGCCACCTCCCACATGACTTCCTCGGACGGTATACTCCTCCGCCGCAGCCCCACCCCTATTTCTTCTGTTTTAGTAGGCAATGGTACTAGTATCCCAGTTACATCTCACGGTCACTCGGTCCTGCCCACCACCGCGTCTAATTTTGCACTCAATAACGTCCTTGTCGTTCCATCGATAGTTCAGAATTTACTTTTTGTTCGTCAATTCACTCGCGACAACCACGTCTCCATTGAGTTTGACGCTTTCGGTTTTTCTGTTAAGGAACTTCCGACGGGCGCGTGATTCATCGCCGCAATAGTACCGAGGACCTCTACACCTGGCGCCTTCATCACCCACCGCATCCGCACTCGTTGCCGCCTCTAGCACCCTTTGGCACCAACGCCTTGGCCACCCCCGCTCCTGTCGTTTTAGCTCGTTTAAATAAAGACAATTTATTATCTTGTAATAAAGCGAGTCGCTCGCTTTGCCACTCATGTCGGCTTGGCAAACATTTTCGCTTACCCTTTACTTCATCTAGCTCCCATACTACCGGACCTTTTGAGCTTGTTCATTGCGATGTCCGGACCTCACCGATCCTCGGCGTTTCCGGTTTCTCTTATTACCCGGCTATTTTGGATGATTACTCTCATTTCTCGCCGGACATTCCCCCTCAGACGCAAGTCTGACGTCCACCAGACCATTGTCACTTTCGTTGCTTATGTACGCACTCAGTTTGGTCTGCCCGTTAAGTGCTTTCAGGCTGATAACGGCACAAAATTCGTCAACACTGCCACGTCCACCTTCTTGGCGGACCATGGCACCCTGCTCCGCCTCTCGTGTCCGTATACCTCCTCACAAAACGGCAAGGCTGAGCGTGTTCTTCACACTCTCAACAACTCCGTGCGCACGCTGCTCCTCCACGCATCCATGCCAGCCGCTTACTGGGCCGAGGCCCTAGCGACTGCCTGTTACCTCCTCAACAGGCGTCCCTCATCCGCCATTCGCAGTGAGATTCCCCACACGCGTCTGTACCGAGAGGCGCTTAGCTATGCCCACCTGCGCGTCTTCGGGTGCCTCTGCTACCTGAACCTCCAGGCCACTACCGCGCATAAGCTCGCACCACGTTCTACAGCCTGTGTCTTCCTCGGGTATCCCTCTGCTCACAAAGGGTACCGCTGCCTCGACCTGGCCACCCGACGTGTCTACATCTCTCGCCACGTCATCTTCGACGAGACGCACTTTCCCTTCGCAGACATCCCGGCCCCCTCACCGGCTTCCTCCCTTGACTTCTTGACCGACGATGACACTGTGGATACTATACTTTGCTCTACTAACCCTGCAGCTCGCTCTTCGTCGACGATCGCGGCGGCTCCGTTCCCAGTGAACGTCGAGCGGCCCGCCCTCTCCTCCGAGTCCGCCGTGCACGGCGGGCATGGGCGCGCCGCCCCACCCGGGACCCGCTCCCGCCGGCGCACACGGACTTGCGCCGCCGACGCCGCCTGCGCCACCACGGATCCTCATCTACTCCCGTCGACACCGTGCGCCCCCAACACCTGCGCCTGCCCCTGTACCTGCGCCTGCCTCCTCCAGACCTGTGACCCGAACACAGTCTGGCGTCATTTCGCGCGTACAGTACAAGGGGCTGGCCGCCATCGTCCCCTCGCCGGTTCCGTCGAACTACCGCAGCGGGCTTGCTGACCCGAACTGGCGTGCGGCGATGGCAGAAGAGTTTCAGGCCCTCATCGACAACGGCACCTGGCGCCTCGTTCCACGCCCGTCCGGTGCCAACGTCGTCTCCGGGAAGTGGATCTTCAAGCACAAATACCACTCCGACGGTACTCTCGCTTGCCACAAGGCCCGGTGGGTCGTTCGTGGGTTCTCACAGCAGCACGACATCGACTACGATGAGACGTTCAGCCCGGTGGTCAAGCCGGCGACCATCCGGGCTGTCCTCAGCATCGCTGTCTCCCGTACCTGGCCTATCCACCAGCTTGATGTGAAGAACGCCTTCCTTCACGGACACCTCGACGAGACAGTCTACTGCCAGCAGCCGCCCGGCTTCGTCGACCCTGCCCACCCCGACTACGTCTGCCACCTGCAAAAGTCCTTGTACGGACTTAAGCAGGCGCCACGAGCTTGGTGCCAGCGGTTCGCCACGTTCCTTCGTTGGCTTGGCTTTGTCGCCTCGACCTCCGACACGTCCCTCTTTGTTCTCAAAGAGGGCACCAGCATCGCCTACCTGCTCCTCTACGTCGACGACATCGTCCTCACCACCTCATCGTCGACACTGCTTCAGCACATCATGGCTACACTCTCTTCCGAGTTTGCCATGATCGACCTCGGCGACCTCTACCACTTCCTCGGCATCTCTGTCACGCGCTCACCTGACGGGCTCTTTCTGTCTCAGCGACAGTACGCCGTGGATCTCCTTCAGCGCGCCGGCATGTCTGAGTGTCACTCTACGTCGACTCATGTTGACACTCAGGCTAAGCTCTCGGCCTCGGTTGGCGCTCCGCTGTCAGCCTCTGACAGCTCTGACTACAGGAGCCTAGTGGGTGCTCAACAGTACCTCACCCTCACTCGTCCCGACTTGGCGTATGCTGTACAGCAGGTGTGCCTCTTCATGCACGACCCTCGCGAGCCTCATCTCGCTTTGGTCAAGCGCATTCTGCGCTACGTGAAGGGCACACTCTCCTTCGGTCTCCACATCGGCACCGGCCCCGTCGACAGCCTGACTGCCTACTCCGACGCCGACTGGGCAAGCTGTCCGGACTCTCGTCGTTCGACCTCGGGCTTCTGCGTCTACCTTGGCGACAACCTCATTTCGTGGTCTTCAAAGCGACAGACCACTGTCTCCAGGTCCAGCGCTGAGGCCGAGTACCGTGCGGTCGCCCACGCCGTCGCCGAGTGCTGCTGGATCCGCCAGTTGCTTCAGGAGCTCCATGTCTCCCTGACCTCCGCCACCGTTGTCTACTGTGACAACGTGAGTGCCGTCTATATGACGGCCAACCCTGTCCACCACCGACGCACGAAGCACATCGAGATCGACATTCACTTCGTTCGCGAAAAGGTGGCGCTTGGACAGGTCCGGGTTCTTCATGTTCCCTCCGCTCACCAGTTTGCTGACATCATGACAAAGGGCCTCCCTGTACAGCTCTTCACAGAGTTTAGGTCCAGTCTTTGCGTTCGCACTCCTCCCGCTGTGACTGCGGGCGGGTATTAGGAAATGTATCACTGATTGTAGCCTTCCATGTATAGCTGATAGGCCTTCCTTGTATTAGGATTGACTAGGATTGATTCCTTGTAACTCCAGCCATATTGGCTATATATATGAGAGGTCACCCCCCTGATTTGGGTGTGGTGTTTCCCCCTAATCTCTCTCTCTCTACACTGCTGCTACCTAAAGCTTGGTCTTGTTGCTGCCCCTCTTTGCAGGTGTGCAGAAGCACTGCAAAGGTAATTTAGTGGACCGCTACGTCTTATACTATTTCTATTTCGTTTGACACTTTTTGACCAATGATGACTTGTTAAAGTTCTTGTTTCATACTTATCAGCTTGTCATCTGTTTATTGTTCTTAACTGTGTGATGCTTATTAGTATTGCTGATCTATCATCATTGTAGAGGCAGGATGATTTTTAGGAAGTCGGAATGTTTTTTTCATATCTGTTGTACTCATAGAAGGATGTTTGTTGTTTTCATTCAAAATTTGATACAATTTTTTCATTTTTTTTGCATTTTCCGTAGCATCTACAAAGAGATACTCACCGTGTGATTTTGGTTTTCAACCAAAAAAGGTGATAAAAATGGATCTCACACAACTGGATCTAGAAGAAGCATTTGATTTTTGGGGTGAGAAGGGGGCAAGCGAGAGAAAATTGATCTAAGTAAGCAACTATATCTCATTAGTTCCATGCTGTCAGGTCGCACCTTTGCCTCCTCTTCGTTTTTTTCTGAAGAAGGCTAGTTTTCCCGCTAGAAGTTTGGGGTTCTTTGTCTCTTGTAATGTATTTTTTTGTTTGCCCACCAAAAGTTTACAGGCTGTTGAAAAAAGTGACCTTAACGGGCTTGATATTTAATGGATCGTTAAAAGGCCGAAACGGACCGAGTTTTCTACTGTTATCAGGAATTGTTTGAGATTGAAAAGATTTTCAATCACTTTTTTTGAAAAACACAAGGCGGAGAAAAAGTGATTGAGGAAAAAGAAAAATCAATCACTTTTCTCTTTAGTTCAGGAAAAGCACCGTTGGATGACAGATCGACGGTTGAAAATAAAGTGATTGAGAGAAATCTTAATCTCAAGCATTTGACATCTAGACACACCCTTAAAAGAAAGGCTAAGGCGGAAGCTAAATAAGAAGTCATATATTAGTTCTTTAATAAGCTCCTTCCCGTACACCACACGCTGCATGCGTCATAGCCATCGCCGTCACCATTGTTTATACCATCCTCATCAGACGCACATCATATCGACACTTTACTCTTGAAGTGGGGCTATGCTTTCAGTGGTAGGCGACGTTCCCGTCGATAGCGAGGCGTTTGTGGTAGCTTCGTCAATCTTGAAGATTTGCCGATACAGTCTTCGAAAATACTCATCGAGGTAGGGTTTGCGTACGTGTATTCATAGGGATGAGTGTTGTGAGTGCATGTGATTTGGAAAAAAAAACAGTAGTAGGTGAAACCTTCCGCTTTGTCCGATAGCAGTGACAGAAAGGTGGGAAATCCGGTATCAATCAGACTTCAGAGCATGCCGATCCCCCACTCGACGATGGCGACCAGCTCATCAGCAGGGCAGGTGCGCCGGCGAAATAATTATACAGTTTTCCGGTTCCAGTCCTAGCTGATTTGCTGTCACTTGCGTCCTCCTCCTCCTTGCCATGGACGCGGCGTCCTCAGCGTCGTCCCCGCCATCGCAGCCGCTGCGGATCGTGCTCTGCCCGTGGCTCGCGTTCGGCCACCTCCTCCCGCACCTCGAGCTTGCCGAGCGCCTGGCGTCGCGGGGCCACCACGTGTCCTACGTCTCCACGCCGCGCAACCTCGCGCGCCTCCCGCCGCGGCGCAACGCCGCCGGCGCCATCGACCTCGTGCCGCTCCCTCTACCGCGCGTCGAGGGCCTCCCCGACGGCGCCGAGTCCACCAACGACATCCCCGGCGACAGGCTCGAGCCGCTCTGGGAGGCCTTCGACGGCCTCGCGGCGCCGTTTGCGGAATATCTAGGCGCCGCGTGCGCTCCCGACGGCGGCGGGAGGACGAGACCCGACTGGGTCCTCGCCGACGTGTTCCACCACTGGGCCCCCGTCGTGGCCCTCGAGCACGGGGTGCCGTGCGCGATGCTGATGTCGAGCCCGTGTATGGTCGCCGAACTGGCCTGCGGGGCACGGGAGCACGCGGAGCTCACGGCCGCTTCCGTGTTCGAGCAGCCGATCGCCTTGGGCGGCGGCGTACCGCCGGCCGGTATGCCGCGCTACGAGTGGGAGGGGAACGCGGCGCTATTCTCCGCCCGTGGCGCGTCGGGCATGTCCATCATCCGGCGCGCCTCCCTGACGCTCCAGCGGTGCACGATTGTGGCCATGCGGAGCTGCCACGAGTGGGAGCCCGAGGCCTTCTCGCTGGCGGCGAAGCTCCTCGGCAAGCCGGTCATCCCGCTTGGCCTCCTGCTACCGTCTCCCGACGTGCACAGGGACGTCGATGTCGACACCACCGCCGTGCACTGGCTGGACGCGCAGCCGCCCAAGTCCGTCGTCTACGTCGCGCTGGGAAGCGAGGTGCCCTGCACTTGGAGCTGGTGCACGAGCTGGCTCACGGGTTGGAGCTCGCCGGGACACGATTCCTCTGGGTTCTTAGGAAACCCGGAGGCGTTCCTGACGCAGATGCCCTCCCTGACGGCTTCGTGGAGCGCACCCACGGCTATGGGCTGGTGACCATGGGGTGGGCTCCACAAATCACCATACTGGCGCACGGCGCCGTTGGTGGATTCTTGACGCACTGTGGCCGGAGCTCCCTCGTCGAAGGGCTTCTCTTTGGGCATCCTCTTATCATGCTGCCCATCTTCGGCGACCAAGGGCCAAATGCGCGCGTCATGGCCGGGAGGAAGGTTGGGTTGCAGGTGGCAAGGAATGAAGACGATGGGTCTTTTGACCGCCATGGCATCGCGAGTGCGGTGCGGGCTGTCATGGTAGACGAAGATACCAAGAGCATCTTTGTAGCTAATGCCATGAAGATCCAACAGATTGTAGCCGATAAGGAGCTCCACGAGAGATACATCGATGGATTTGTTCAGCAACTTAGATCTTACGTCACTGACGGCAACTCCTCTACTACTCCGGCTGCCCCACATCTATCCAAGAGTTGAGACTTAGTTTTGTGTTGAGTTCACGTATTTCCGTTTTGTGAACTTTCTTAGTGATTATTGCCAATGCCAAGCCAATATATGCAAAAATTAATCATATAGCAAATAAAGATTTTTGAGATATATACGAGCAGTGTAGCACTATAGACATAGGATAAATCTAAGTGCAACATTGTCTATAAATCAAATAAAAGTCAAAACGATCTTTAATTTAAAAATTTGGAACAATTCTAGTTAAAAACCAAAAAAAACCGGCTCACTGGTTTGAGTAGAGAAATCATCTTGATGTCGCTTCCCTCTGTTGTCTTGGATTTCTTGATGAAAACACAATGGTCAACTTGGAATGATGCGGTGCTCGATCTGTTTTTTGGTGTAGAGATCCACTCAGTGGACACATGCCCCGTGTCATCCTCAGGCGACTTGGGTGGGTCCGAGTCATCCCACCCTACCTCCCCTCCGCCTGCACCGCTAGCCTACACTGTCACCGGAGCCACCCACCCGAAGTGTAGTGCACTACAAGGAGGGTGGTGGCGGGGCATTTCCCCACATATTCTCTCCCTCCCTCCCCTCCCCTCCCCTCCCCTCCCCTCCCCTCCCCTCCCCCTCGGCATCTTCTTCCCCTAGGCCTTGTCCATGGCTGACGTCTGAATCCGCTCCGAGGGCGGCCAAATCTCCATGATGGAGGACCGGATCTGTGTTATGTGGGCTCGTCTTGGCTGGTTCCGGCCTCGGTGGTGGCTGGGCGGGCGCAATAGTGGGCGTCCGGGTTGCTGCGTCACGCGATGACGACCAGCCCCCCTACACTGTCACCGAAGCCCTCCACCTGAAGTGTAGTGCACTACGAGGAGGGTGGCGGCGGGGCATTTCCCCACATATTCTCTCCCTCCCTCCCCTCCCCCCTCGGCATCTTCTTCCCCTAGGCCTTGGCCATGGCTGACGTCCGGATCCGCTCCGAGGGCGGTCGGATCTCCATGATGGAGGACTAGATCTGCGCTATGTGGGCTCGTCTTGGCCGGCCTCGGCCTCGGTGGTGGTCGGGTGGGCGCGATAGTGGGCGTCCGGGCTGGCGCGTCGAGCGATGACGACCAGCCCCCTGACTCTTCTATTGCTGGCACGCATAGCCCACGGTCAGTGGTGCTCTCGGCGTCGGTGCCAGCCAGCGGCGTGTGACCAGGACGCCAGTGGACTGCGGTGGCGGCGCCCTCGATCCCTACGCATATGCCTTTTAGCCCATTGTGTGCTGGCTGTAGTGCCTGGAAGCGCTATGGGGTCCTGCGGCAGTGGCTAGTTCGTCATGCATCACATCAGCGGATACTTTGGAGGATGACCGTCCTTGTTTGGAGGTGTGTTGGTGGCGTCGTGGTGGGACGGCCGGTGGTAGCTAGCTTGGGCGTGTGCTAGCGGCACCGCGGTGGTCAAGCATCGGTGCATGAGAGACACCATGGTGGTGTTACTGGTTGTTCCGAGTCATCTATCTCCGGCTATGGTGTGGTGGTATGACCGATGATGGTTTCCACTGATGTTTTCCATCATCCTTGTGGTGGTGTCGTTGGCTGCGCTCGTGCAACGACTCATCAGAGACGCTTTGTGGTGTGGTTTGTGGTGTCAGGCTGTCTCTTTGCTCCATAGGGACAGTACGGGTGGAAACCCATCCCTTCTTGGGATGATGTTGATGGCATCTCCAGCGTCATTTCGTTCTTGAAGGCGACTGGGCATCTCTGATGCGGGCCTTGACTTCTAGGGCTGTTGGTGATCTAGCGTTTCTGGCATGGTCCTTCGGCCTTCGGCTTTGGTTGCTACAGCACGGTGCTCTCTTATTTCTCTCTTTTTCCACATTTTTAGTATAGGAAAAAAAGAATAAGAAAAAAAGTTGTGAAGTTCGTGGGTGGAGGTCGGGTCGATGTCCTAATCTGACTCGATAGAGTTTCGGGAGGCTCGTGTTGATGGTCCAATCTGACCAAGCATAGTTGTGAAGTTTGGCGTGTGTCGATGGCTCAATGCGACCGATCAGAGGAGTTTGTTGAGAGGTGTTGTGTGCGGTGCTTGTTGAAGTCCCAATCAGACTAGGTGTCTTGCTGTTGTTGTACTTTTTTCCTTTGGTTATTCTCCCCGGTCCGAATTTTAATCTTCCTTAATATAATCGTCAGTCCTTCTGATTGATTCATTTCAAAAAGAAAATCGACTCAGTGCAGTTTGAAGATAACAAGGATTAACAGGCAACATAGAAATCCTAACATTAAAAGTTTCTAAGATACAACTGATTTGAGCTTGTGCTACTGCGTAAAGACAAGCTAGGTTGAAGGAAGGACGTGTGGAAGAAGTTTGAAACTTAGTCTTTTCAAGCTTTCTTTCTTAATTTTTCTTTCTTATCTTTTATTCTTTGATTTGAGGTTTGAAGTCTAAGCACTTGTGTAGTTTTTGGCTATGTGATCAAATTTGTTTCTTTATGTTCACTTCCAGATTCGAAAGGACCAATTTGACCGGTCGGGCCTTCCATAGCGATCGGTCTGATCAGTGGACCCATCCTGATATGGCTCGGTGCCACTTTCGGGCATCAACATAAACTCTGAAGGACCTCCCAGAAAAAACACGGGGGTTTGTGTGTTTCACAAAGATTCTGCATCCAAGTGCAAATCCACCCCAACGACACTGGGTGATGCTACGGACAACTTCAGGAACACTCGTTTTATCATGAGGAGAACACTCCCGTTGTACCTGTTGACGGTGAATTTCCGTCAACCTAGAGTACTTTTTATACATTGGTTTCAATTATGATTTGCAACTAACCCGCCACAAGGCATACTAATGATATAACAAGTTCACACTTGCATGTCGATTTTGGAGTTCATTGTTTACGCAGGAAATCTACGCTAAAGAGGAGACTTTCGGGATAAGTTCATCAAGCACTTCAAGAGAAGATCATGAAGCCCGTCACAAGTCAAGACACGAAGTGAACAAGACTCCAAACGACCCGAGGACCGAAGCATCAACACGCAAAACTCCGGGGACTTGGATGTTTACCAACGAGATCAACTCGGCCGAGAGATATTCTCGCACTCGGGACAGCATGATCTTTCGGTACAGATTCGGAGACTTAAACGGTCTTTAATGGCAAAAGTTTGACTACCAAAGTTGTGGGCCTCGACGATACCTTCGATTTGGACATGTGGAAGGCCCAATTCGGATAAGGGAGCTAGGAGATATAGCCCCCGAAATCCCTGCTGCGCAGTCAGTCCGAAATCAGAACAGATTATCTTCCAAGGCCGATTTGGAGATCTTATCTTCGTTTTTAAGGAAAGAAATGAATACCAAAGTTGAAGATAATTTCGTGGCACACAACCTGGACACCGAATTTGCATTATTTGGAGTCCAGACGTGGGAGATATGGCCCTGGCAAGGAAGGACTGCGAATCAGGAAAATCGGGCTGATTTTATGGAAACCAAGTTTGCTTCTCTCCCAAGGAGGATCTCGTGCAAGGCAAGGTGGAGCACGCCCAAAGGCACCCCAAGGACATAAATACAACCCCCTAGGCGCCCCAAGGTGGTTACACATCGAACAAATCATCCTACCGACGCCAATCACCGAGAAAACCGCCGCCGCAAGATGAGGGAGAGAGTTAGATGAGCTCGTCGCAAGGATCAACGCCGGCGGAGAGAAGGAAGCAAGAGGAGGACTCCAAGCCGTTGGCCTAGGGGTGTTCCCAAGCTCCATCGCCGCCATCTTCATCGACGACGTTCTTCGGAGTCTCCATCACCCCTATGTGCTTCAATCCGTGTAAGATGATGGGGTAATGTCTCCGTTCATCCCTAGGATTAGATGGATACATGCTATGTGATCGCTACTTGATTCGTGGTTTCAATCTATTGTTTTCATGTTGATGATGCTTTGATAATTAAGGTTAGCTACCATGTTTCGGGCGTATGATATCCGCTACTCCCATAGATTCCATCAACATACCGTGTCCATCATAGGTCTAGTCACGAATACCTTCGCGTAGTGACAGTACGAGAGGAGGGAAAGGGCGAAACCGTGGTCACAATCCCCGATAGATTGGTTTACCGCTTTCGTGTAGTAGATGCATACCATGTTATCCTAGATCCTAGGGAGGGAGCGCTTATCTTTCTTGCTCACTCTCTTGTGTCCACCCTTTACCATCTAGTTTAACCCTAGATTTGTTTGATCAACTTAACTTAGATTAACTTAGGTTAGATTGTTTTACTTTTAGATTAATACTCTCCTTTAAAGGTTTCCTTAGTCAACTAGATTAGTACTTGGTTAAGCGCTAGTAATCCCCTTGCTCCGCGGATTGACAAGAACCTTGGGAATCCCGTGGTGAAAAAGGTGTGGGGTCCGTACGCTTGCGGATCGTAGAGGGATACGTCTTTTATCCGTCAACAAGCCCCTTTTTCTGGCGCCGTTGCCGGGGAGCAAGCCAGTTTGCTACGTTTAATCTAGTATTAATTTTGTTGATTGCTAACACCTAACCTTTATTTTCTAAAAAAAGAAAAAAATCTTTTTTGTTTTTCTTTCTACTTTTCTTGTGCCTAGATGGATTTGTTCACCTCACCATTGGAAGACGAAGAGATGTCGCTAAGGGAGCTAGCAATGCCGTCAATGGAAGACATTGAGATGCAAAAATCAGATTTGACGTTTGCTACAACCCACTATGAAGTGAAGCCTGGAATCATCAAGTTAGTGGCGACAAAACCATTTAGCGGATTGGAGGATGACAACCCATATAGACACATTAAGGAATTCACGATGTTATGCAACACGGTGCAACAAAAAGAAGTTTCGGCCGCTTGGTTCAAGTGGAATCTTTTTCCATTCTCTCTCGAAGATGAAGCGCGAAGATGGTACACACTTGCGTCCATTGAAGCAAAAGGAAATTGGGATGAGCTAGTGAAGAAGTTTCTTTTGAAGTTCTTTCCCATACGCAAGGTCCAAGACTTAAGGAGGCAAGTGCTCACTTTCAAGCAAGGAGAGGATGAAGGAATCGATGAAGCATGGGACCGTTTTAATGAACTACTTGAGCGAGGCCCGAACTTGGGATTTTCCGGTGACTTGATGTTGCATACCTTTTATTTTTCACTAACCCCTAACTCGTCTCGTTTTGTAAGCATGTGTGCAGGCGGTGATATATTGGATAAAACAATTAGTGAAGCCGCACAAATCTTACAAAAGATAAGCAATGGACAAAGAACAATACGAGATTGGCAAAGATGTTGTCGAGAGGAGCAAAATGACAAAATCAAGCCCAAGGTGCTTGCTGAAATTTCTGAAAAAGATGAATCGAAGGTCAAGGAAGATGAACCGACCATACAAGAAAGTGAAGATCCACTTCCCAAGGTAAGAGAAGTCATTTCGGATGTTAAAAATGTTGAAACTAACATGAATGTAGGCCGAAGTATGTGGAATGCTAGACCATTGGCGGAGTTCAAGCAATCCGGTTGGGTTCAAGTTGATTTCGCCCCACTAATTAACTACCGAAGGAAGGAGGAACGCCGACACGTTGCCAAACTAATTGAAGATATATTTGATCAAGAGATGAGTGGAGAGTCGATCCAAAAGATGTTTGAAGAAGAAAGAAAAGAAGGAGATGAAGGATGGATCGACCGGTTTGACAACTCAAAGATTTATTATGAAGGAAGAGAAGAGTACAACCGTGATGAGCCTAGTGACTCAAAGGATAAATGGGAGGAGATAGGACTCAAGCTAGATGATAGCTTGTGTGCTATTGAAGCCTACACACTAGCAAATCAAGACATGGAAGTACTCAAGGATGAAGGAAAGAGTGAATCAACAATGAGCGATCTTGACGACATGTGGTACATGCAAGATAAAGAAAGCAACATACAAGTCTTTGAAGATGAAGATCTGGTTGATAAAGAAGACTTCAAAGAAGAGATGAATGCGTACATAGTTGAAGGATTACATGTTCCACATGATGAGTTGAAGAAATTGCAAGATGGTGATGAAGAGGCAACTACACTTGTTGAGATCGATTCGCCTTCAACACCACTTGATGAACCAAATATCACTCTTGTTGAAAAATCTCTAAGGCCAAGGTACGTGCTGAAATCTCAAGATATTATTGGTATTGATGTTGATAAATTCAAATACTCATGCTCAACCAATAGTATGAATGATAGTTTAATGTCTATGCCTTGTTCCAATAGTGATCATGTTGATAGGCTAGATTTTCTTGAGAATGAAAAAGAGGAAACATTTAAGTTTGATCCAATTAATCTCACACCTAAAGAACCTTTGCCTAATGATGAGCTAAGTTCTATGCATGAAACATATGCTTCTTTTATTTACACCTTGACTTGTTGCTACAATTCACATGTGGTGTTAATTATGGACGCGTATGTTTACAATAAGTTTTGTAAATCTCGATCATGCTTTGCGCTTGGTCAAGCTAATGACCTTAAAGAATCATATGTCGGGAAAGGCCCGATTTTCACTAACCATGTAGACAAGGCTTGAATAATGAAAAAAAAGAAGTCATGCCTAAAAGAGTTGCAACATCAACCTCTCCAAATCCCGCGATGGATGCTGCTGTCTTCATCAATTTGAGAGCTTGTTCAGAGGTGTAAAAATGAAGAAAATGAGATATCCAGAAGCTCCATCAAGTTACCATTCCAACGCATCAAGAACCAACAAGTTTGAAGACCCGTGCAAGGAGTTATGGAGGAAACATTGAGCGTTGCGCGTTCTGAAATTTCTGGACAGATTTCATCGCCGAAGTAAAACGGACGTAACTCTCTTGTCCGGAGTCCGATTTGAGCAAATAAAGACTTGTTGGAAAGGAAATTTTGTGCACTGTGCAATGGAGTAGAGCTTGAGTATACTTTCTGTTCTGGACATTAAAAAAAATTCATGGAGTGAAGGCAGCGCCGAAGGATGATAAAGAAGGAGATAATGATGAAACAAAAGGATGCTTTGGGCAAGCCTTCTATAAGTGATCAAGCACAACATGGGAAGTAAATTAAAGCTGTATTGGTACCTTTTCTTCTTGCATGAAGGGCCATGGCTATGCAACGAAAAGAAGGTATGTGAGAAAGTCGAGCTCTATGACTTTAAATGAAGCGCTTTTCGGGAGGCAACCCGTTTCTTTATATTTTTACTACTTTCTTAGAGAAAATAAAGAATGGCACTATCTTATGATGATCAACTTGTGGTTATTAATCTAAGTTTAGATTTCCTTTTTAGAACCACCATCATGTTCATGCTCATATTTATTTATTTGCATGCATTGCATTTTGTTGTCCTCGTGATGTTTCTTTGTGTATACATGTTTTGCACATAGTTGGCTTGATTGTTTTATATACTTAATGATGTATGCTTCAGTTTCCATGTTAATGCTTCATAGGGCCCTATGGGTATTTTCCTTTTGTGATCTTGTGTAAACGTGGTGTTTAAACATGATTGCAGACCATCATCGTTAAGTTCGATAAACCTAGCTGGCTTTTCATATGTTTTCATGTTGCTTTGGTTAGTTTATAAGCTTTGCAATGCGCTTAATTTTTTTTGTGCTATAAGAGTTATTGATTTAGGGATAGACATGGTGTTTTAACCCTTGATAAATAAACCTTTATGGCTATGGAAAAATTCGGCAACCTAGTTGTAAACATGGTGTTTAGAACTAGGTGAAAACATTGTCTTTGTTTATATGCTTTCCTATCATGTGCATACACACCTTGCACCACATACACTCGTTAGGTTTTATTCCTCATTAAACTAATTATGCCACAAGTTAAGAATCTTAGGAGACATTGTTGGATTGTTGGCAATTCTATCTACTCCCAACCGTCACCTTGGGGGTAGAATGTGCGTTTAAAACATCTTACAGGCAAGATAAAGACTCTCACTACAAGGAAATTGAAGGATGGCTAAGAAGTGCTTTGTCTTCTTCTTCCATAACTAGCAAAATGCTAAGCATGGGGGAGACCCTGAATCTTCAACACGGAAGTTAACATCCCCGGATCAATGCGCAAGAAGCCACCAATCTCATCAAAATTCTGCATGGTCTCAAAGGGAAAACACTGGATATTTTTGGATATTTAGAAGACCCATGAAGTTATGATTCCAACAAATCAAGAATCAAGACAATCGGAGGTTCCTACAAGCGGTTATGCCCGAATCACCGAGTGCAACACGTCCTGAAATCAGTTTTGGACAGCACGCAGCGCTGAAGTAAAACGGGCATAGCTCCCTTGTTTGAACTCCGTTTTCGATGAATGACCACACGTTGGAAAGGTAATTTCATAAACTTTCAATAGAGCTATATTTCGATATATTTTCTGTTCTGGACAGAGGGGGAAATCCATGAAAAAGAGACAGCAAGGAGATGATGAGAACAAGAAAGAGGAGATGGTGATGACTACATTGAAGAGAAGGGTGACCAATGACTCCATTAAGCATACAAGATCAAATTCATAAGTTTAGGAGCATTAATAAATCAAGACAAAAGCAAAATCCACATCGATACATGGAGATGTCGGAAGAAGGCAACGAAGAATTACAAAGGATGGTAACATCTCCATGGACCTTCTCTTTTCCAAACACAAATGCTTGTAAGTATGCCTTCAACATCAACTAGTTGCAACCTTTTGTTTTTCTCTTCAAACAATAACATGGCTACTAGGAGGACAACCTAGGTTTCTTTTTATTTTCAATAGATAAGCATGACCATGTGTTCACATCGTTGTTCTATATTGCCTATGCTTACGGAAAGATGATGAAAGTTGTCGCTTTGTTTTACCTACATGAAGTTATACATGTCTTGGCTAATTGCTCTCTATAATATGATCTGAAATTAATTTAAATACCAGCTCTTTTATTTGTGGAGGTGAAATGACTATGCTCTAGACCCACATACATATCTTTGCTCTTTGATTTAAGTTTATGGATAGCCGGATAACTTGTTGTTTTTATGAAAACTTAACTTTTATGCTATCTACATATTTGTGATGCTCTTGCAAAGTTCTACCTACCAAAGCCATATACATATATGTTTTATGATAACAAAACCCGTAGATTGCAAACATATGTTTTGATGAGTTGGATTAGGATTGATTTCTATGGTTCGAGACTAAGAAGTTTGGTCATTCCTTTGTGTAACTTTTTCATGCTAGCCTTTTTGTCCATGCATTGTGAGTTTTCACATCGAAAATTTCACAAACTTCGCTGGGCATCCACCCTAAACCAAAAACATCTTTTTGTGATCACCTCCTTGTCCACAACCCAATTTGAGTATGGAGTAAAATTCTCGATGGAGATTCAAATATTCCGCAATATTATGGAATTTATACTTACTTTAGCAGTTATTTCCCCTCTCTTTTATGCTCGAGGACGAGCATCGTTCAAGCATGGGGGAGGAGTCATTCTCTAACACAAATGCTATGTAAGTATTATGTTGCAAAAAGTTTTGAGGAGCAAAAGAAAAAAAAGAATAAAAATGAAAAATGAAAAAAATATATGATAAGAAGAAAAGAAAAGTAAGAAAATTAGGAAGAATAAAGTGAAAAAAAAGAAAGAGAGAAAAATGAGAAGGAAATAAAATAAAGAAAAAAATAAAGATGCTCCTTGGTTCTTTTTGCTTCATAAGTTCTCAAGTGCCTTAATGACACATCCATACTCAAATCTTCCAACCATGTGCAATCCGATAACGAGGACTTCACTCGTGCCTCGGGATCATCCACTTGCCACTTGCACATGTCCACTTATCTAAATGTGTGTGTTTCATCCTTCTCTCTTTCCAACATTTATTTTCCATGGCCTTTTTGACGAGTCTCGATAATTCCAATAGACCTCTCTCTTAATTTGACAATATTTCGGATGTATGTTTTGCTAGGATTGTTTTTAACCTTCCAAGCTCCACATAAGCCTTCCACTATCACATATGAGTAGAGTAGGTTGAAAATAATCTAGTATAGGCTTGAGTGACTTGATGAGATGAGTGTTCCATGAGCTCTTGCAAGAGATTTTCACTTATGTTGGATATGCATCTTTTTGAAAATCTCCCATGTGACAAGGTAATGGTTTGAAGTTCACTTAAGTTTGAGAGCATCGTGTTAAATGTGGCTTGTTCTTTATTGTTAGTCTATCTTCCATAATGAAAAAGAAGCCGGTCACAACTTGAACTTTAAAAATAAATTCTTAAGAGAGAGCCATTTGCCTCGTCATGAATGACTAAGTGCAGGGACAACATTGGAAGGCAACACTGATTTCCCTTTTAAGCAAGGATTACTTACTCGGGGACGAGCAAGGTTTAAGCATGGGGGAGATGTTGACGGTGAATTTCCGTCAACCTAGAGTACTTTTTATACATTGGTTTCAATTATGATTTGCAACTAACCCGCCACAAGGCATACTAATGATATAACAAGTTCACACTTGCATGTCGATTTTGGAGTTCATTGTTTACGCAGGAAATCTACGCTAAAGAGGAGACTTTCGGGATAAGTTCATCAAGCACTTCAAGAGAAGATCATGAAGCCCGTCACAAGTCAAGACACGAAGTGAACAAGACTCCAAACGACCCGAGGACCGAAGCATCAACACGCAAAACTCCGGGGACTTGGATGTTTACCAACGAGATCAACTCAGCCCGAGAGATATTCTCGCAGACTCGGGACAGCATGATCTTTCGGTACAGATTCGGAGACTTAAACGGTCTTTAATGGCAAAAGTTTGACTACCAAAGTTGTGGGCCTCGACGATACCTTCGATTTGGACATGTGGAAGGCCCAATTCGGATAAGGGAGCTAGGAGATATAGCCCCCGAAATCCCTGCTGCGCAGTCAGTCCGAAATCAGAACAGATTATCTTCCAAGGCCGATTTGGAGATCTTATCTTCGTTTTTAAGGAAAGAAATGAATACCAAAGTTGAAGATAATTTCGTGGCACACAACCTGGACACCGAATTTGCATTATTTGGAGTCCAGACGTGGAAGATATGGCCCTGGCAAGGAAGGACTGCGAATCAGGAAAATCGGGCTGATTTTATGGAAACCAAGTTTGCTTCTCTCCCAAGGAGGATCTCGTGCAAGGCAAGGTGGAGCACGCCCAAAGGCACCCCAAGGACATAAATACAACCCCCTAGGCGCCCCAAGGTGGTTACACATCGAACAAATCATCCTACCGACGCCAATCACCAGAAAACCGCCGCCGCAAGATGAGGGAGAGAGTTAGATGAGCTCGTCGCAAGGATCAACGCCGGCGGAGAGAAGGAAGCAAGAGGAGGACTCCAAGCCGTTGGCCTAGGGGTGTTCCCAAGCTCCATCGCCGCCATCTTCATCGACGACGTTCTCCGAGTCTCCATCACCCCTATGTGCTTCAATCCGTGTAAGATGATGGGGTAATGTCTCCGTTCATCCCTAGGATTAGATGGATACATGCTATGTGATCGCTACTTGATTCGTGGTTTCAATCTATTGTTTTCATGTTGATGATGCTTTGATAATTAAGGTTAGCTACCATGTTTTTCGGGCGTATGATATCCGCTACTCCCATAGATTCCATCAACATACCGTGTCCATCATAGGTCTAGTCACGAATACCTTCGCGTAGTGACAGTACGAGAGGAGGGAAAGGGCGAAACCGTGGTCACAATCCCCGATAGATTGGTTTACCGCTTTCGTGTAGTAGATGCATACCATGTTATCCTAGATCCTAGGGAGGGAGCGCTTATCTTTCTTGCTCACTCTCTTGTGTCCACCCTTTACCATCTAGTTTAACCCTAGATTTGTTTGATCAACTTAACTTAGATTAACTTAGGTTAGATTGTTTTACTTTTAGATTAATACTCTCCTTTAAAGGTTTCCTTAGTCAACTAGATTAGTACTTGGTTAAGCGCTAGTAATCCCCTTGCTCCGCGGATTGACAAGAACCTTGGGAATCCCGTGGTGAAAAAGGTGTGGGGTCCGTACGCTTGCGGATCGTAGAGGGATACGTCTTTTATCCGTCAACAGTACCAAAAGTATTACAGCCTCGGCACATCTAGGCAGCTCTACCCTCCCTTGCTCAGTCCATGGCGTGCTGCCGAAAGAAGACGGCGCCACCGCGGTATCGCCGCTAAGCTGGTAAGATGCTAGAGCGGACCTCAAGCCTGGAGACGTTGTCCCCACAGGCCAAGCACCATGCCCCCATTGCCTGGCCGTCGTGGCCCTCCATTGTTGCAGCCACCATTGCTGACGCCACCCCTTCCCGCATAGGCTGGGGACCCCTGTCCCCACTGAACGACAGTCGTGGCTCTCCACCGCCACCACCACCCCCTCCCCGCATGTCACACCCGTTTTTCCGAAGAAAACCGAATGCATCTCATATGTGTGCCAGAATCACAATTTCACACATATGATAGACTCGTGAGTGTGACATCACAAAACAATGCTCAAATCGTACATAAGAGGTGTATTAACTTTTAGAGTTAAATGCACTGTAGGTCCATGAACTTGCACAGCTGTGCCAAATAGGTCCATCAACTCAGAAACCAGGTATCTGCCCCCCCAAACTTGCGAACCCGTTCACCCGAGGTCCAAATGCCAAAACCAGTCTGGTTTTGCTGGACTGGGCCCAGACCATTTATCAAAAACAACCCTGGTCCATGTATCTCTTGCCAAATAGGTCCATCAACCGTCGGCGGTTTTCTACGCACCCCAAAAAAGGAACAAGATACCTTGTCGGCGATCAAGCACATTACACCGCCGAGAGGTACATGATCGAACACTCATTAGCTAGCTGTCTATCTAGCTAAATCTCAGACAAAAAGGTTCAACGGCTCCAGTTCATCCCTCCCGCCGCCGCCATCGCTCGTCGTGACGGACTCCTCCTAGGTCATCGATGGCCGACCGGCCGCCGCCGCCGCCCCCCACCTCCCCGCCACGGACCGGCCGTGGCCGCGCGCGCGCACCCCCGCCCCCGCCGCGGCCCCTCGAAACAACCGCCGCGCACCGGCGGCCATTGTGCGCCCACGCCCGAGCTACCGCCGCCGCACCGGCCACCGGGGACCGGCCCCGTGCGGCTCCCGCGGGATGCCGACGCCGGCCTCGTGCGCTGTGCGTGCGCCCGCACCCGCACCCGAGTTGCCGCCGCCGGCCCGCATCTCCGCGGACCATTGCTACCTCCGATCCAGTCCACATGAACCAAGGATAGAATTAGGGGTGTTTTTGATAAATGGCCTGGGCCCAGTCCACATGGATATGCCACATCAGCAAAAACCAGACTGGTTTTGGCATTTGGACCTGGGGTGAACGGGTTCGCAAGTTTAGGGGTCCAGATACCTAGTTTCTGAGTTGATGGACCTATTTGACACAACCTTACAAGTTCATGGACCACTGGTGCATTTAACTCTAACTTTTATTACACTCACGAGGGTAGACACGAAGGTCTTTACACGAGCAACGATAACTATGAAGACGCGACTCCATCTTCATCTTCCACAGGCTTCTGACTGGTTGATCGCATCCTTAGAACTCCTCGTAGTCGATGAAGTACTCCACTCCGGGGTTCTTCTCTGAACAGCATAAGCAAGGATGAGTACACTTATGGTTGGTACTCAGCAAGGCCACAGGAAAAACCGGAAAGAAATATTAAATCCATCTTTAAGTTTAATTATCATGTGAGGGTCTAGGCCGCTCTTGACCGTGAGCACGGTTGATCGATCAGTTTTACACTCTGCAGAGGTTGCACACTTTCACCACAGTTCACGTCAAAGTTCTGAAGAACTTTGAACCCAACCATGCATGTGCTGATCAGGCACAATACCACACTTCCGAGGTGTGATTGCATAGGGACGCTATGAAGCCTTTACAAAGATATGCAAAAACACCAACAACCCACGACAGTTATAGCTCAGGGCGGACCATAACCCTCCCTAGTGGTCAGCACCTTAGGAAAGGTTGCTACCCAAAAGAACCAGGCTATACCCCTGCAACCCAGAGCCTCATGTGTTCCTTTCGGATAAGGTCATCAATACAATCACACACCTAATTAATTGGCTAAGCCAGAGCCATGTGGACTGTGGTTGCACTGTTTTCCTAGGTGGTTCTCCATGTTCTGATTAATTTATAGTATTCTTAATTAAAGCATAGGTAAAAGGGTGGTTAGGGTCACTTGCCTTTCTCCAACGATAAGCTACTCTCCTTTACTTCAAAGCTCTGCACTTGTTCTTCCTCGAACGGCGCGTTGTCTACGATCATGCAAGAAAACATGCAATAAATAAACCAATACATCAAACATTACCAAAAGACTAAAACAAGCTTTTAAAACTGACGGGCTCTGAGAGACGGTCGCGTGGACACCAAGAACGCTTAAAACGGAGCTAAGACGGAAAAGATAAGGCTGAAACAAGGTTCAGGGGCTAGATTGTAAAAGTACTGGAACTTAGAGGGGTTTTCTATAAAAGATCAGGGGCCAAAACATAATTATGTGTAAAAGTAGGAGGTCTAACATGTAAAAGATCAAGGGTGGGCTGTTAAACAGAAAACCTAAAGAGATCAGGGGCCTAGACATAAAAATCAAGACTTAAATGAAAAGGGTTTCATATGGTGGGAGGACCGGCTTGTAATATAAAAGAAGGTGGGGGTTTCTTTTGCAAAATGGCATGGTCGGCTTCGGTTGACCGTTACCTGACCAGTTTGACCTGGGGGTGTGTGGCTGATCTGAGCCGCTGATCTTCGATCGGACGGCGGTGGGCGACGCCAAGCGGCGGGCAGCGGCGACTTGGCGACCGCGGCGGCGCACGGCCGTGCCGGCGGCGGGGCTCGCCGGAGGAGCGCCAAGGATGGCCTCCCAGCCACCATTTCGCACGGGAAGAACACAAAAAGAAAGAGGAGGGCACGAGGATCTTACCAGGGGGCTTGGAGAGGTGGGAGAGGCGTCGGTGGAGTAGATCGGGGTGGCGGTGCTACGGCGGCGGGCGGCGCTCCGGCGGCCGCGTGTGCACGAGGGGGGTGGCGGGGAGGTGGTGCGGGAGAAGGTGAGGCTCGGGCTTGCCTTTTATAGGGCAGAGGGGGAAGGGGAGAAGGCGGTTGAGGTGGTGGCGCGGGCGCAATGGCCGGCCGCCATTAATGGCTAGTGGGGAGCTCCGGGTGGGGCGGTTTCGGTGCGAGGAGGAGGTGGAGGCGGCACGAGTGGGTGGCGGCGCATTGAATGCCCCGCTCAGTGGGGAGGGAAAGGGGCGCAGGAGGTCGGGGAGGCGGCGCGGCCGGCGGCGCTGCAGCTATGGGGAAGGATGGGGCGGCCGGAGGTGGAAGACACACCTGACAGGTGGGTCCCACCTGTCGGCGAGAGGGAGAGAGGGGAAAAGAGAAGGTGGGCCGACAGGGTTCTGTTGGGCCGAGAGATGATGGGCCGACAGGGTGGCTAACGGGCCGCGGGGGAAAAAAAGGAGGGGAAGGTGGGCCGCGGCTGGAAAGGAGGGAGAGGAAGAGGGTTTGAGGTTTTATTTTTTCTTTTTTCAAATCCTTTTTAAACAACTTTTCAAAACCCTTTTCAAAATCAAACATTTTACATTTTTTTATAACTTGTTTCACAAATTATTTTAAAGACTTTTAAATCCACACAACAACAAACTCATGCATTTCAACATGATGCTCAAACACTTGGTTATTTCTAAATTAATTAAGCATTGTTTCATAATTTTAGAGCAAAAAGTAATTAGTCAAAATTAAAGAACCCTTAGAAAATAAAAACTAAACCAGGTTGCTAGCAATATTTTATTGTGATGGAATTTTCGGGTGTTACACCGCATCGGCCACACCACTATCCATGCCCACCACCACGATGATGATGCAGAAGCCACCATGCCGCTCCTCTGCCGCCACCACCATGCTGAAGCCACCACACCGCTTCTACACCATGACAACGTCGAAGCCACCACGCCAGATCTGAGGAGGGAGCTTACCCTGTCGCCGAACCCGAGGAGGAGGGAGGTGTTGCCGACGCGTTGGACCTCCTGCTGGCCGTGACCGCCGCTCCGTGCATCACTGCTCCTCCTTACCGGTCAATGTATTATGGTGAGGGGGAGAGCGGAGGAGGTGTATAGGAGCCACGAGAGGGAGGTGGAGGGAGAGAGCCAGGGGAGGTATGTGGTCACCGTCCTTGCCACAGTGAGGGCCGGGCGTCGTCCATGCGCCGCCGCTGCCGCCGCTGCCGCCTAGGCTTAGAGGGGAGGGAGGCGGCGGGGGCATGAAGGAGGAGGGGGCCACCGCCGTGGGAAGGGAGACGAGGGGGGGGGGGGGGTAGGGATGAGAGATGGTAGGGGGGCACAGAGGTGGTCGGAGAGGGGACTTATATATTTAGGGTTTCACATGGGAAGAGTGGCAGATTTAGTGGGTTAGGTTTGCCATGTGCCCATTATTCGGCCCAGGGTAAGTTTTATTGTTTTCAAAAATTTCTTGGAATGCATTTAGTTAGTTATATTTTGCAAATAAACAGAAAAATATACCAAATTTTAACATGTTGTATATGGATAGTAGAAAAGCCTGGTCATAAAAAAATTCAGACAATTTAAAGAAAATAGTATTATAAATTGTTCACAATTGGACACATCACTAACATAGTTTCAAATAACTAAAGTAGTACAATTTCGAACTCATATGCATCTCAAATTTTGATGTTAATATGATACATCTAAAATATGTTGTCACACAGATTTTTAGATTTTTGTGGCAAATTTTTTATATTATTATAATTATTGTGTTAGTTTAGATATGCAATATGGAACTATCCAGAACGAGCAAATGACTTTTTCATCTATCAGAAGTATATTTAGTTCAATTTAGAATTACTTTGATAACCACGTAGAAATTCATTTAAAGCACAAAAAATAGTATATAAGTCAGAATATTCTTTAAAATCTTATAAAACACCATATTAGTAGTCCTGTGCTTGTCAAATGGTTTGAAGGTACAAAAGATAAATATAGCTATGGGTTGGCTCACAAGTGTCCCCTGTATATTCAATAAAAAAATAAAACACATATTTAGATTGAAAATTTTTAGAAAACTTTCTTACTAAAAGTTATAGATCTTTTTGAAACATACAATTGTGATATAAAGTTTTTCTTCACCCAAAGTCGTATAAAAAGTTATGAAAATGTTTTGAGGTGACAAGAGAAAAACTTTTATTACTTTGCCGTCATAAAACACACACGACAAAATAGGGATGTGCCATTGGAACAAACACACAACAAAATACGTCTTACCATGTGCTGGACTCAAAACACACGACAACATCCTATTTTGCCATGTGCCCTGCATTTTGCCATGTGTGTTCGTCGTGGCACACGACAAACTGACATTTTGCCATGTACCCATGTTAAAACACACAGCAAAATGCAGCACACACACACATGGTAAGCTACTGATTTCCGGTAGGGATGGTATAACTGTACTGAACTGTAGTGTCTTGCAAAGTTTTCACCTAGAGCTTAATTATACTATTGTTGGTATCATTCACAAATTTGGAGCTCCGAACTATGTGGTTTGAGAGAAATTCGATTGTTACCCATTCATTCAAAACTTGTAAATGCAATCATAGAACTTGCAGCCTCTACTCCTCTAGGTTTACAAAAGTAATGTGTGGTTAACCAAGATGCATGAGTCCAAACTTAGTTTGTGGAACTAGAATTTGGCATCGTTTTTAGTGTCCTTTTACTTACAAAGAAATTAAAGGCAATCAGAAGTCAACCAATCCACAACGAAACTAGAAAAAAGTATGAAATGATTGCATTTCCTAAGATGGGATCCTTGATGGCCAACAAACTTCCTGCTAGACTCGTAAAGGATGTGAGCTGTTTATTTGCCAACATACTTCCCGCTGGATTGTCATTCTAGATATCATTATTGTACGAAAATGTACGACATAATTAAGTCTCTCTATGTTTCTGAGAAACTCTAAAAAAAGGCAAATTGGTGGCAGTTCCAAAGGATTTTAAGTTGCGCGCAGTTTCGGGCTATCGGTTCCAAAAACCACAACACGTGCTTGGCTAGAACATCCAGTATTATTACCCTAAGGCCTAACCAAAAACTGCCAATGATAATCCTATCTTTGACGTTTGCTAGGGCAGGACTCTCTGAAGGCTGTTGTAGTTGGCGAGTTCTTACGTTTGGATGAACCAGCTGCGATCCACCTTCTAAGCATGCGATTCATGTGCTCGTGCAGCTTATGGTTCCCATCATGAATAGAAATTTCCTGAAGGACCATTGCGTTTTCAGCGAAGAATTTGGCTAGCTGGACTTCAAAGCAGTTTATTGGCCCTTCCATCCAAAATTGCAAGATCACTTTTCTTAAGCTACTCTTCAAGCAGTCGAACGAATGGTCGCTCAAGCCAGGGATATCTGACACGTTATAGCTCTCATCATCATCTGCATTGAACAAAATCTTTGGGCTTTTACGGTGGTGCCTAAAGTTATCGATGGACTTGTCAAACTCTGCCCAAGCTCCTAGTCCCGTTTGGTTAGACGCCTTGGTGGTCAACTTGAGATGGAGATCGCGAAGCACCGGGCAACAACAGAGCAAGTTTGCTATAAACAGCGCCAATGTCTCGCTCTCGCCTGCAGGCTCAAGTGGCACTTCTACCTCAAGGCGCTCCAGGATATGAAACAATCTATTGCTAAGGACGAGTTCATCCTGTCGATGCTTGTCGGCGAGAGCAACATGATCCGCCGTCAAGTCCATCTTCAGCTTCAAGACCTTTGCCGTGTTGAAACTCTGAAGGAACTCCCAGAAAAACACCCGGGCTCGTGCGTTTCGCCAGAATTCTGCATCGAAGTGCAAATCCACCCCAACGACGCTGGGCGATGCTGCGGACAGCTTCAGGAACACTCGTTCCATCACGAGGCCAACTCTCCCCTTGTACCTGAAGTATTGCAGCCTCGGCACGTCCAGCTCTACCCTCCCTTGCTCATTCCCTGGCCAGCTGCAATCTTTGAGCACGAGGGCGGTCACCGCCGGGCAAACCAGCCGGCCGCCGGGATTCTTCTGGTAAGTTGTCGCAGTCGCAGTGCCATATCCTCTTTCACCGAAGGAGTAGCGCTCGAGGTGCAGCGTGGCGAGCTGCGGGGCGGCGTCGATGACGCGCTGGAGGTCGGCGACGGACACGCCGCACCTCCGCAACCGGAGTTCGGCCAGCCGTGGGAACACGGAGGCGGGCGGCGGCGCCACGAGGCTGCCAACGTTGGAGGCGTGCAGCGCGCGGAGGGTCTCGGACGGAAGGGAGCCGAAGTTGAGCGAGGCCGAGGACATCCCGTGGTGGTCGTTGTCGGCGGGGTAGTCGCGGTGCGGCGCGATAACGACGGCGAGCTCCTCGGCGGCCCTCGCCGCCGGGCTGGCGAGCAGGACGCGGACCATGTCGTGTTCGCGCCTGCCGTGCGCGCGGTATGCCGTGAAGAAGTGCGTATCGTAGCAGCACTTGTCCACGTGCAGGGTGAGCCTCCTGACAGGCTTGGCGGCGGAGAGCGCCGCCTCCATGCGGCGGTTGAAGGCCTCGGCCTTGCCGGAGACGTCGTCGAAGCCATACGGGCGCTGGCGGTCGTACGAACGGTCGTACGAGCGGGAGTCGGGGTTGACGGCGCCAGAGTTGAGCCAGAGCGAGCGCCACCGCCGCGCGAGCACGGTGGTGGACGCGGCCTCCTTGGCCGGCGCGAAGTAGAGGATGCGGCGGAGCAGGAGGTCGGGTAAGTCGGACAGTTCGGTGGTGGCTGCCATTACGGGCAATTCGTCATGTCTGATCCCGACGATTCAGATTACACCTGCTACAACGAGGACGGGCTCATCATGCCGGATCCCGAGGCTTCAAATTACTACAGCAACAACAAGGACCGGCACAAGCTCTGGTACGACCGGTATGCTGCGCTCGCCGCGCCGGAGGGCGCTGGCATTGCGTGCCTGAGGGCGACCACGAGGGAGATCAACTTGGTGTACTACCAGGGCAGCGCCGCGCAGAGGATGCTGGCCAAGTTCTTGCTCTGCAACGCCCGGGTTGTTGACGAGATTTACTGTGAGTTTCCACCAGGCCCGTTGTTCATCCAGAACAAACTGATGGAAGAGATCACAGGGTGGGTGCTCAACAAGTCAGCCAACATGATCTTCTGCTAGCAGTGCAATAAGCTGATAATGATGGAGAGAATAATTAAATGCCTTGTGGCAATTTGGAAAAACTGTTGGTCTAATTTTACTAGTCTACTGAAACAAAGTGGTTTTTGAGATAAATTTGATTGTTAATGTTTCTTTGTTCATTCAAACCTTGTTAACATTTTCATAGAAGCTGTGTACAAAACTAATTATTTGTGAGTAACCAAGCTGAGTCTAAAATTTAGTTTCGTTTTCACTGGAATTTGAGGATCATTTCCAGTGTCGTCTTTTTACCCAAAAATTCCAATTGGCAATCCGATTAACAACAAAAATAAGAATTTCCGTTGGGTTATGAACCACTACCGAAAACAGCCTGTATGCCGCGTGTCAAACTGTTTTGCCGTGTGCTTTTATTCGGGCACACAGTGTATCAAGTATTTGCCTAGTGTTGCTCAGTGAAACACACGACAAACATCGTGGCACATGTCAAACAAGCCGTTCAGTCACAATCATGAGCCTTTGCCATCTTGTTTGTCATGTGCCATGTCATAGGCGTGTCAAGGGTCAATGATGGAACCCCACTGTCCATTGTCCTCGCGGTGCGCGAACATCTCCAGACGAACCCCATTGAGCCTAGGCCCACTGATGTTGGCTCCGGTGAGGCTCACCTAGTATGTTGACTTGTGCCTGTCCTCATTCGTCGGCAGGATCCTAGATTCCTAGTGGTGTGGTAGTGCGGCTTGTGTAGTAGAGAAAACACTTCCAGGTGAAACTAGTCTTTTCAGTGAAAACCAAAATAGTTCACTGAAATTTTGATAGTATTCACTGAAATGTAACCTTTTTAACTCAGATTTCAATGGAACTTTCGTTAATTTTGGTGATTTCAATAGGGACTGCAAAAAGTGAAAACAAAATTGAAAACCCTAACAGGGAGGTCGGCTTCGATACCAAACCGGAGGAAGCCTGGCAGTTTGTTTCCCGAAAGAGGAAGTGGGATAAGTAGGTTAGGCTGTTAGCCACACTACCACATTATGCACTACGCTGCAAACTTCCTGTATGCGAAAATGTCCTAGAATGTGTTGATGTTGTGGAAGAACTTTGGGAACATATGGCCATCTTCTCTTGTGTGTATTGGTCGACTAAGAGCAACTCCAAGAGCTCTTCTATCTTACATCCGTTTGGTAAAAAAAGAAAACAAAGTAAAAAACATGATCCAACAGAATCGACATTGACCCCATCTTCTATCATGGCTCGCTATTCGGCTATTCCCTCGTCTTCCCTCATCAAATTTACCTAGAGCGGCGCACTCGCCAACTCAATCCTCCCGCGATGGGCCCGACCAATCGAGAGCAACAACAACGTAGAGAGAGATAGGGGGTGCTCCACCGGCATTGAGCAGCAACCGTCGGCGTCGAGAAACCTCCGCCTCCCCTCCTCAGATCGCACTGCCAGCTAGGTGCGGAGGAAGAGGGGCGCCGCCGTCCAAGACCAAGGAAGCATCTCGGGGCACACACAAGGAGAAGCTCAAGGGAGGAAGTCACCTCGGCCTAATTTAGCACTACCCGCACCAACTTCTCCACTCACCCTACCTCCCCGGCCTCCTGTCACCAACCTCGTCGCTTCCAGACGTGCCACCGCCCATGCACACCGCCAGCCACCTCTAGTCGCCCTTCCATCAATCCTAGGTGGTATGGATTCCCCACACATTGAGGATGTTCAAGGGTCTCTTCTCCCTCATTAGAACCTCACCATCATTGAGGAATCAGCCAGTCAAAGCGGCGGCTGATTGATTTTGACTTGTGTTGACTGTTAAATAACGCATCAAATTACGATCGCAAGCGCACGGGTCAGTTGTACCTTCCCCTTAGAGTATCCCCCAAGGTTAATCAATCTGTGGAACAAGTGGATTGCTATGCTCAACTAAGCACTAATTTTGTTGATTTAAAGCTCTTTATCAAATATATATAAGTAAGGAACTTAATCTAATCTAATCAAGATTAAAGAAAGCAAAGTAGAGAGTGAGGGAATGGAGATCACAAGAACATAGAATGCTTGTCCAAGGGATCTAGGGTCACTTGAAGATGTAACCACCTAGAAAAAAACAAACCGACGATCTAATCTATCAAAGGTAAAGGTGCACACAGTCCAACCCTTTCCCTCTCGTGCACTAGTCACTACACGAGGGTAATCCATGACCGAACACCAGTTGCACAAGACATTGATGTGTTCTAGGCATGCATGATCAAAAGTGTGAACCAAGTTCATTATGTTTTCCCTCCCGCGCACTGTCACTACACGACGGTAATCACATAAAGAACAGAAGGAACACGATACATGAGACTAGGAGCGAAGCATACGCAAGCCGCCATTAAGATTAACGCACCGTCAACATGAATACGATAGCAAAAAGATCCAAAACATAGGTTCGGTGATTACAACTCAAGATCCCATTTCAACCCCAAGGACAAACAAGGACTTTACCCCACAATGTTACACATTGTAGCGCTGGTTATGGTGTAGAATCCTCCAAAGTAGATGAAGGTCACGAGTGCTCCCTTCGCGATCCAATCTCCTTCTTGTTCTCGGTCTTGTGGCGGTAGATGACGAATGAATTTTCTCGTGGCTCTTTGCGTCCAAACTACTAAATAGCCTGAGGGGGTACTAGGTCAAAGGGGAGACTGAACCGGGCCGAAAATGGGCTAGTCCGGTCAGCTGACTGGCCCAGGGCCTTTTTTGGCCCGGTTCGACCCAATTTTTCGCATGCGAGCTCCTCATGCAATTGCTGATCTACACCCTTCTGCATGTGGGCCCTTGACATCATTTTCTCCGCGGTTTAGATAAGGGTACTTGTCGCACAAGCTCTTGCATCTTCTGTTCAAGTCCCTGGAGTTTTATGGCTTCATGTTTTGGTCCTTGGGTAATTGGAGTCATGTTCACTTCGAGTCTTGACTTGTGCCGGGCTTCATTATCTTTCATAAAGTACTTGATGAACTTTACCCGGAAGTACTTATTTAGGCGCTCAAATCCTGCATAAACAACATACTCCAGAAACCACATGCAACAACGAACTTGTTATATTAAGGGGGTTAGTACCATTAGATCGAATATCAAATCAATGCCAACATTGAAGGTAAACTCATGTCTAGGAGTGCCAAAGTCGACCATCTACAATTCCCCCATGCTTAAACCTTGCTCGTCCTCGAGTAAGCCTTCAACGGATATCAGCGGTTGCCTTTCATTGTTCTCACCGTGCACTTTATCATACATGAAGAAAAAATAATGCTCCCTAAATTTATTTGTTAGAGTTTCAGTGTACTATCCTTCATCCCCACGGAGGGTGGATGTTGATAGTGTATATGCGTATCCAATTTCGTTTGGACTTGCAAGTGGACAAGTTCTCCGTAGTAGCCAAGGGACCCTTCTTCCCTCAAGTGTTAACCCAAGGTATCAAATCCGTGGAACAAATGTATGATGCAAGAACCTATCTATTAAAGCCGAGAACACTTAGATCTTCAAAGGGGAATCTTATGCATCTAATCTAAAGAACATCGTAAAAACGAATCCAATTTATGAAAGCCGGAGGTAGAAAGAGATAGAGAGGGGTAGGTAAAACGTATCTATAGAGATCGGATCAAGCTTGTTGCAGTTCCAAACAAAGAAGAAATAGCCAAGTTGAATCTCATAAAAAGCATCTTTAAATCACAGTTTCCCGTCCAACTCCGAAGACGCCCATCTTTCGGAGCCACCGTTCTATCACAACGCACTCCTATTCGTGCGGGTTAGTATAGAGCGAGTCCAATGGATAAGTTGAAATCTCTTGGAAGGTCAGGCATGTACCTCTAGCCACCACGACTACAAGAACACCCTCTATGATCTATTTCAAGAACAGATCTTAAAGTAACAAAAGCCAATTGAAATCAAAGTCGTAGAACAAACACTCGATCGCTAGAAATCAGATTGCAACTTGATAATTCAACATAGCACATGATACATGAACAAGATCACCACCAGGATCCTACCTTGATCTTGCTTCTAGCTCCTAGAACTCTGACATGGTCTTCCTTGCAAGGTTCCCACGTCGGCTAGGGAAACCCTAGACAACTAGCTCGACCCTCTCCTCTCTGGAATGATGTCGCTCTCTTCTCTGCTTCTCGGTGGTGAATGACGAATGAGTTGATGCGTGGCTCTTGGCTAGGGCACTATAAATAGTCTAAGAGGCGGCTAGGTCAAAGGGGGTCACGAATGGACCCAGAAATGGGTCGGGTCGGCCGGCCTGAGCCGACCAGCCTAGGACCATTTTGGCCCATTTCATGGCCTCCTTTGCTGGTGATGCTTCCCGAGTGTTCTACAGTATTCTCCCTTCTGCATGTGGGCCCTTGACGCCAGTTTCTCCGCGGTTTAGATGAAGCTCCTTGTCCTGCAAGATTCAACATTTTCTGTTCAGGTCCTCTGAGTTTTCCGTCTTCACGGGTTGGTCCTTGGGCTTCTTGGAGTCATGTTCACTTTATTGCTTCTTGTATCAGGATTCAAGGTCTTGTCACAAGGTGGTTGATGAACTTTACCCGGAAGTCTTGCTTTCAACGCTAAAATCTTGCATAAACATCAAACTCCAAAACCGACATGGACGAATGAACTTGTTATACCAAGGGGGTTAGTACCAATGGATATAAGATATAAAATTCATGCCAATACCGAAGGTAAACTCATGGCTAGGTTCACGGAAATTCACCATCAACATCTCCCCCATGCTTAAACCTTGCTCGTCCTCAAGTAAGCCTTTGATGGATATCATCGTTGCCCTTCATTGCTTATACCCTGCACTTGATCATACATGAGAAAAATAATGCTCTCAAAAGTTTAGTTTGTTAAAGTTCAATAATATACTAGCCTTCATCCCTACGGAGGGTAGATATTAATTAAGCTCTTCCCACAAGTATTAACATGCTCCCAAAATTCAAATGGATCTCAGAAATTTTGAAATAAAGAATGAGATGAAAAAGAGCTAAAGCAAGTTCAAAAATTTAAACTACCTTGCATATTGCTCATGAACTCTCATCTTGTCTCTCAAGCCTATTTATCTATCCTATCCTTTCCCTCTCATAACATACATATATGTGGTAGGCTTTATATGGAGTTTTTTTGGGAAAGTTTAGTCCTACCAAGATATTGTAAATGAGATGTTGTCAAAACAAGACAAGCTTATCATGGTCTTACCGAGACTCGTCAAAAAGGTCATTGGAAAATAATGTTATATCAAGGAGGGGGAGAGAAAAATACACACACTTTTAGATAGGTGGACATGTGCAAATGGCAAAGAGTGATCTCGAGGCACAAAGGAAGTCCTCGTTATCAGATTGCACATGGTTGGAAAGATGAGTTTGGATATTAAATCTTCAAACTTTTGAAATTACTAATGCACTTTAGAGAACTAGGGAGTTCACTTTATTTTATACTCATATATTTTTTTCTTTTCTCATACATATTTTTTCTTTATCTCTCTTTTTCTTTTTCTTTCTTTTTCTTCTTCTTTTTTATTTGCTCCCCTTTAACTCTAAATTGCATTGTACCTACCTCCTCCCCCATGCTTAGACATTTGCTCGTCCTCAGGCAAAGAGGTGATAGAGATAAGGTAGGTACTAGAAATATTTTTCCTTTGGAAGTTTGGAGAGATACTTGAAATCTTCATTAGCACCATCTTGCGATCTTCCTTGAATTGACAATCCATACCCAATGATAGGTTGTGTCAAGGAGGTAAACACAAAAGATTGTGTTTTTGGTTTTAAGGGTGGATATCCGACGAAGTTTGTGAAATCTTTGATGTGAGATACACAATGCACGGATAAAAAGGCTAGTAAAAAGATAGATACGCAAAAATGGAATGACCAGCTTCTTAGTCTCGGGCCAGAGAAATCAAGGTGTGAAATAACTCACCCAAAAATAAACCTTGTATACTAAGTTTTTGGACTAGAACATATATATGGCTCTGGATAGGTAGAGCAACATGCAAGAGGTATTTATGACAAGGTTAACATTACTTTTAATAACAAAAATAAATCATCTTTAATCCATCTAAAACTTGAGAGCTCATAAAACACTATGGGTTTTCAGTTTTTATCATAACCTCCGCTAAAGATTAAGCTAGCATTTAGATAATTTCACATTTGTATTTTAAGAGAGCATTAGCTTAATCATGCATAAAACAAGTACAAAGATAAACAAAGCGGCAACTATCATCATATATTAACATGACACAAACTTTGTATCTTTGCCAAAGGTAAAAACAAGGTGGTGATTTTATTCATGATGAAAATAAAAACTAACACACATGCTGAAAATTAAATAAAAGCTGAAAACACTACACATACATAGGCGCATACAAGCTGAAAATTAAAGAAAAGGGAAAATATTAAACTAAAGCTCCACCTCTCTCTAATATTTCGTTGGTGGTTGATATTGATAATCTTGATTGTTGTACCCATGCTCATAATAGGATTGCACTGCTCCTCCTATGAATTGTTCTGACGGTGCTAAGTGAAGGCGTCCAAGCTCATAAGCAATGTTTGCATTTCCTTCACCCATTTGGTTTGCATTGGTTTGGATGGCTGCGCTATTTTGCATGTTTCTTGCAATGTACCCTCCAATGATGGCCACACTTTGTTGTGGTTGAGGAAGGTGTGCATATGGCTCGGCAAAGGCTATGTTGGGTACCACAAAATTTGGTGGGGGCATGGCTGCACCACTCCCCCATGCTTGCATTGGTACACCACCGTAGTAACTTGGCAGTGCCAGAATCCTTCCAAATGGCCGCACATAATTTTGTTGTGCACCTTCTCCTTTGGATGTGGAAGAACCTTCTTCTAGAATCCTTCCTCTCTTGTTCTTTTTTGCCGGCAGAAGAAGTCCTTCCTCTAACCAATCTTCTTTCCCCTAAAAAAAGTCTTAATCTAGCATCCAGTAGGGGTAAATTCACCTTGACCAATTTGAAGCCTCCTCTCTCATCTCCACTTATATATTTGCCATGCTTCATATAATCAAATCCTAGGGAAGTCCCAACTAGGAGATGATCCAGGTTTCTTGGAATTCCCGGTCTTGAAAAGATAGCCAACATGGCGAGATAACACCCTGAACCAATATCTCCCGAACCCGATGTTGCTTCACAACACCACTGGTTGATCATAAGGTGAGTGGGGTCAACTGGCTGTCTAGCAATCAAAGCCGAGTAAAGCCAATTCACCTTCATGTCAGTTATCTTGGTCTCTTTCATTCTCCCCAAAATCCTCTTGCACATCCATGAGTGAAACACTCGGATGATGGGGTTCCGGATACTATTTCTTTGCTGGTTAGATTCTCCCGCGATCATTCTCCAAAAACCTTCTAATGTGCCTCCATGCACATCCACTTGTTCTGGGGCTCCCTTTTGAAAACCAAGTAACTCCCTAATATACTCATAGGGAAACACTTGTTCAACTCCCTCCAAACGGAATGAGAGACTCGACACTCCTTCATCAAGGATAGGCGCCATGGTCATGAGAATTTCCAAGGCGAATTCTTTGTGGGTGTTTGCCGAAACTCCGTTGGAGAATTTCACCCAACCTAGGTGTCCCAACATGTAGCAAATATCTGTATGAAAACCTAACACTTGGAGAGCTTGGTTGTCGATGTCGACGTTTGCTACAAGCCTCTTCTCAAGGTGAGTGAGCTTCTCCTCCTCCTCCTCCGTCTTGATAATAAACCCATACTCAGAGTACCACAGAGCGTATGGAGGTGGATCGGATGATCATGTCTAGTGATGAGGTCGGACGGGTGGCTCCTCCGTACGTCCTCGAGGTTCAGTGAACCTCATAGACGAGCTTTGTGTGGCCCTCATGCCACCAAGGAGAAGAGTGTCGTTCCTCCACGGCGGTGCCGTGTCCTCCTCCATACTCCGAGGAGACTCAGAAACTGAGTGCCTCCTCAAAGAGGTTGTTGATGACAACTTGGACGACGATGATCCCTTCTTCTTGGTGAAAAGAATTGTAGTTTTCTTCCACATGGTTGCTGCACTTGCCCTCACAAATATATCCGGGGTTTTCAATCGGTAACAAGGCACACAAATATTATTTGGAGTATGGACTTTGAGTGGATTTAGGACGTATTTTGTTGGACGAAAAACTCGAAGTGGAAGGCTAAGTCTAAGGTGGTTTTGGACTAAGAGCTCATGAACACGAACAAGGAACTGGATGGATGACTTACCTGCCGAAGGGGAGCACTAAAGGGCTTAAAAAGGTGGGAGGCCGGCCGGCCTGGGCCGACCAGCCTGGGGGGATCGCTTCTCCACTTGGCTCTGTTTTCCTCCAGTGCACTCATGCTTGCTTTGTTGCTTTGTGACCGCGTGCTCCAGGGGGTTGCATGTTCTCATCCACTCCTTTGCTTGCATGATTGATCCATCCACTTGATTGTTTTTCTTTGAGTCAGTTCCATGCTCCCTTGCCTCACATGCCTGTTGACGGTTAATAGTTGTATCAAAGTTCGTTTAGACTTGCAAGCGGACAAGTCTCCCATCGTAGTCAAGGGACCCTTCTTCCCTCGAGTGGTGAACCCAAGGTATCGAATCCGTGGAACAAATGTGTGACGCAAAAGTTGATCTAGTAAAGCCAAGTAACTTCAATCTTCGATAAAAGACAAACCCTAATGCATCTAGGTAGAAGACACGAAACTAATCTAATCTACTAAAGACCGGAGATAACAAAGTAAGATTGGGTAGATAAACCAATCTAGAGAGATCGGGATAAACCTTTTGTTGAAGTTCCAAGCAAGACAAGAAATAGCAAATCAAATCTTATTAGAAGCCTCTTTAAATCATGGTTTCCCCTCCGAATCCGAAAACATCCGCCTTTCGAAACCCCCGTTCTGTCACATCGTATCCCTACTCATGCGGGGAGCTTAGGGCGAGTCAAAAGACAAGTCGAGATTCTTTCAGAAGATCCGGCGTGTACCTCTAGCCACCGCGGCCACAAGAACACCCTATGTAATCTATCTCGAGAATAGAATTGGAATAAGCAAAGCCGATCAAAAAACGAAATCTTTAAGGAAACACTTGATCGCTAGGAATAGATTCAACTTGATAATTCAACTATGACAATGATACATACACAAGATCACCACCGGGATCCTTCCTTGATCTTGCTTCTAGCTCCGGGAACTCCGACGTGGTCTTCCGTGCAAGGTTCCCATGTCGGCTAGGGAAACCCTAGTCAACTAGCTTGACCCTCTCCTCTCCGAGATGGTGTCCCTCTCTTCTCTGCTCCTCGGCGGCCGATGACGAATTGGATGATGCGTGGCTCTCGGTCAGGGGGCTATAAATAGCCCGAATGGCGGCTAGGGCAAAGGAGGGGACGAACGGGCACTGGACAGGGCTGGGCCAGCCGGCCTGGGCCCATCCAGGCCCAGCCCGCGGCCTTCTTTGCTCTACGTCGGTTCCCGTGTCTTCTAGATGTTTCCCCCTTCTGCATGTAGGTCCATGTCATCAGTTTCTCTCCAAATTGGGCATAACTCCTTGTCTTGCAAGATTCAACACTTTTCTGGTTAGGTCCTCGGAGTTTGTCATCTTCTCGGATCAAGTCCCTGACTTCTTGGAGTTAAGTTCGCTTCATTGTATGACTTGTATGGGCTTCAAGGTCTTGTCATAAGGTGCTTGATGAACTTATCCCGAAAGTCTTGCTTTCAACGCTAAAATCCTGCATAAACACTAAACTCCAAAACCGACATGCACACGTGAACTTGTTGTACCATGGGGGTTAGTACCAATGGATAAGGTATAAAACTTATGCCAACACCGAAGGTAAACTCATGGCTAGGTTGACGGATTTTCACCGTCAACATCTCCCCCATGCTTAAACCTTGCTCGTCCTCGAGTAAGCCTTCGATGGATATCATCGTTGCCAAATAATGTTTAAACCTTGCACTTGATCATACATGAGAAAACATAATGCTCTCAATATTTTAATTCGTTAAAGTTCCATAATGTACTAGCCTTCATCTCTACGGAGGGTAGATTCTTAATTAAGCTTATCCCACTAGTATTAACATGCTCACAAAGTTTAAATAGATCTCAGAATTTTTGAAATAAAGAATGAGATGAAAAAGAGCTAAAGCAAGTTCAAAAATTTAAACCACCTTGCATATTGCTCATGAACTCTCATCTTGTCTCTCAAGCCTATTTATCTATCCTACTCCTTTCCCTCTCATCACATATATGTGGTAGGCTTTATATGGAGCTTTGGGAAAGTTTAGTCCTACCAAGATTTTATAAATGAGATGTTGTCAAAACAAGACAAGCTTCTCATGGTCTTACCGAGACTCGTCAAAAAGGTCATTGGAAAATGATGTTATATCAAGGAGGGGAAAGAGAAAAATACACACACTTGAAATGAGTGGACATGTGCAAATGGCAAGAGTGATCCCGAGGCACAAAGGAAGTCCTCGTTATCGGATTGCACATGGTTGGAAAATTGAGTATGGATCTTTTAATCCTGAAGCCTTGAATTTCCTAATGCACTTTAGAGAACCGGGGAGTTCACTTTATTTTTACTTTTACACATACTCATCATTTTCTTCTTCTTCTTCTCTTCTCTTCTTTCTTTCTTTCTTTCTTTCTTTCTTTCTTTCTTTCTTTCTTTCTTTCATTCTTTTTTTGCCATACATTTGGTAACGTGACTTTCACATTGGAGTTTTGATTTTTTATTTTGCTCCCCTTTGAAACTTTTTTATTTACTCCCTTTTGAACTCTAAAATTGCACCGTACCTACCTCCTCCCCCATGCTTAGACGTTGCTCGTCCTCGAGCAAAGAGGCGATGAATAAGGTAGGTACCGGAAATATTTTTCCTTGGAGAGATACTTGAATTCTTCAATGTTGATACCGTCTTGCGATCTTCCTTGAATTGATGATCCATTCTCAACAATAGGTTGTGGTCAAGGAGGTAATCACAAAAGATGATATTTGGTTTTAAGGGTGGATATCCGGCGACGTTTGTGAGATCTCCGATGTGGGGATACACAATGCACGGATAAAAGGCTAGCAAAAAGATAGATGCGCAAAAACGGAATGACCAGCTTCTTAGTCTAGGGCCAGAGAAATCATGGCCTGCAATAACTCACTCAAAAATAAATCTTGTACACTAAGGTTTATGCACTCAAATATATATTAGGCTCTGGATAGGTTGAGCAACACACAAGTGATATTTATGACAAGGTTAGCGATATTTTTGATCATAAAAACCATCTTCAATCTATTCATTACTTGAGAGCACATAAAACACTATGGGTCTTTATTTTAATCATAACCTCTGCTAAAGATTAAGATAGTATTTAAATAAATTCAGATTCGTATTTTAAGAGAGCACTAGCTTTAACATGCATAAATCAATTACAAAGATAAACAAAGCGGCAATTATAATCATATACCATTATGGCACAAATTTTTGTAACTTTTCCAATGGTATAAACAAGGTGGTGTCTTTATTAATGATAAAATCAAGTTGAAATACAAACTGAAAATAAACAACGACACTTGCTGAAATTTAAATAAAAACAGAAAATATTACGCAAACACACAAAAACAAAAACTCAAAATTATAGAGAAAGGGAAAAGAAAAGAAAACTAAAGTTCCTTAATCTTCCTAGTCCCCCGCCGGTGGTTGATGTTGATAATCTTGATAGTAGTACCCTTGCTCGTAGTAAGGTTGGACATCCCCTCCAACGAATTGATCCGGCTCCACTAGGTGAAGGCGTCCAAGCTCATAGGCAATATTTGCATTGCCCTCACCAAGTTGAGCCGCGTAGGCTTGGATGGTTGCGACGTTTTGCGCATTTCTCACAACATACCCTCCAATTATGGCAACGCTTTGTTGCGGTTGGGGATATTGTGCGTAGGGCTCCGCGGAGTTTACGTTGGGCACCACATAATTTGGTGGGGGTACCGGTGCACCACCCCCCATGCTTGCTCTTGTGGCCCTCCGTAGTAACTTGGCGGAGGAGGAATCCCGCCGAAAGGTGGCGCAACATTGGGTTGTGCACTACCCGCTTGAGCGGAGGTGGATCCCTCCTCTACGATTCTTCCTCTTTTATTTTTCCTTGCCGGGACAAGGAGTCCTTCTTCCAACCAATCTTCCCTCCCTTGGATGAAAAGCCTAAGCCTTGCATCCGGAAGGGGTAGGTTCATCGTGGCCAAATGAAAACCTCCTCTCTCATCTCCACTAATATATTTGCCTTGTCGCAAATACTCAATGCCGAGAGAGGTCCCACACAAAAGATGCTCGGGGTTTCTTATGATCCCCGGCCGTAGGGAGATGGCCAACATAGAGAGGTAGCACCCCGAACCAATATCTCCTGCTCCCGATGTTGCCTCGCAACACCAACGGTTGATCATAAGGTATGAGGGGTCTATTGGCTGCCTGACAATTAAAGCCGAGTAGAGCCAATTCAACTCCGTGTCGGTCACCTTCATCTCCCTCATCCTCCCCAATACCCTCTTGCACATCCAAGAGTGGAATACTCGGATAATGGGGTTGCGGATGCAAATGCGTTGTTGGTGGGCTTCTCTGGAGATCAAATTCCAAAATCCATCTAACATGCCGGGTGGCACGTCAACTTTCTCCGGAGCTCCCTTATGGAATCCAAGTAGCTTCCTAACATGCTCGTAGGGAACCACTTGTTTGACTCCTTCCAAACGGAATGATAAACTTTGCACCCCATCATCAAGGATAGGTGCAATGGTCATCAAGATTTCCAAGGTAAACTCTTTGTGGGTGTCCGCCGATACTCCGTTGGAGAATTGCACCCATCCAAGGTGCCCCAACATGTAATATATGTCGGTGCTGAAACCCAAGTAGGTGAGTGCTTGGTCGTTGAAATCGACGTTGGGCACAAGCCTCTTCTCAAGACGAGAGAGCCTCTCCTCCTCCTCCGACAATATGATGAAGCCATATGAGGAATATATTAGAGTGTATGGAGGTGGCGCGGTCGTACGGGTTGATCATCGAGGTGGAACGGGCGGCTCCTCTGTGTGCCCTTGAGGTTCGGTAAACCTCATGGACGTGCTCCTTGTTGCCCTCATGCCACCGAGGAGGAGAGCGTCGTTCCTCCTTGGTGGTGGTGCCATATCCATCTCCATGCTCCGAGGAGACTCGGAAACCGAGTGCCTCCTTGAAGACGTCATCGACGACGGCTTAGATGACGATGAACCCTTCTTCTTGGAGAAGAGACTTGTGGTTTTCTTCCACATGGTTGCTGCACTCTTCTTTCCACTAAAACTCTGGGTTGCAACCGGTAACTAGGCACTTAAAATCTTACTTCGGGATGTGGCCTTTGAGTGGATTAAGGTTGTGGATTTTTTTTGAGCTATCAAGCTTGGGAAGGTTGGCTATGTCTACGGAGGTTCTGGGCACACAAACTGAGGAAGGAGAGGGAAGCTTGCCTGCAGAAAACGGGCGCCGGGGGGCTCCTTAACTAGGGGAGGCCGGTCGGCCTGGGCCGACCGGCCTGGGTGGCCTGGTGCTCCTCCCCGCCTTGGCTTTCTTCCAGCACGATCATTTTGCCTCCACGACTTTCCTGCCCGCGTGCTCCACGAGTTGCACCGCCCAAATGCTCTCGTCCACTCCTTTTCTTGCATTATTGGTCCTTCCACTTGATGCTTCATGCTTTGAGTCATGTCCATGCTCCCTTGCTCCACTTGCTTCACATGCCACCATGAAATTCCTACAAAGGCATGCTTGCTGCCCACCCATGCTTGTCCTTTGCATGTGGTCTTGATGAAAGTTGATGAAAGAGTATCCAATGGTGCATGCATGATTAATTTAAACTAGATTGCCTCCCTTTAAGTGTGTTTAAGGTTAAGCACTCCTCTAATTCGAAAATTAAAAAATATTTTCAGATCTATGGAAGAGCTCAAGCATAAATTTAGATAAGTTTTTAAACCATTAAAAACAAATGTAAGTCGAAAATATTTTCCGACTACGTTGATATCGGTTTCACCGGTATAGTTCGCCTTCATTGGTTGAGAGCAAACTTTTCCCGACTGGATCATGGGGGCATAGGTTTAGGTTCTAATTTTGGCTAAATGAGAGAGATTTTGAATAAAACAAAATTAGATGAGGCTTAGAAAAATTCTAATCCTAGAGAAACCGAGGATATGTATTTTTAAACCAACCAAAAGTTTTAATTTCTAGGTTCACGTGAGTCCTACCACGTGCTGAAATTTCAATAACACCTAGGTATAAGTCGTGGCTCTACTCGTGTGTTTTTAGCATGAAAAATAAGTCAACCACAACACCATAATAGGGGTGAAAGGTTGAGTTAGGTTCTGAAATTATTTGGTTCTGGTTTCTTGAAAAGAAAAGAACAAACAAGCACATAGGAGGGTTCATGCAAAGGGTTTATGATAAAGCAAAATATTCAACCAAGAATTATGTCTCTAATATTGTTCAACCACTTCTAAGTCTAATGTCTTTGCGTAATAAAATTCAAAACTAAATTATTAAAAAGACTCGAAAAACCTGGAATCGGGTTGTCCTCCCGGTAGCTTATTCTTGACTCGACGAAACGGGTTGCCTCCCGCCTAGCGCTTCGTTTATAGTCTATAGCTAGACTTCTTCACTTGATTACTTTGGATCAACGCTCTTTGCGGGTGTTGCAATCTTGGGTACCCACTTCCGCACCATCTTGGGCACGGGCTTGTCTTCCGTCTTAGTCATTTTTTTTTGGTCTTCACAGGCGGCTTTTCTTCCTTTGTCTTGACGGATGCAACACCTTCTTTGATTTTCTTTACATTCATTTTTTTCGGCTCCTTCTTCTTTTTCAGCCCCTCCTTCTTCTTTGGTTCTTCCTTCACTCCAATCATGTTGCATGCCTCAATTCGTGGTCGGAACTTGAAGGAACTCCTTTCTCTGTTGATATCGAACATGATCTCCCCCTTGCCAACATCAATAGTAGCTCCCACGGTCTTGAGGAAAGGCCTCCCAAGGATGAGCGATGGCTTCTCCCTCTCTCCCATCTCGAGCACCACGAAGTCGACAGGGATGAAGTGGTGTCCGACCTTCACGGGTACATCTTCGGCAATGCCCAAGGGATAGAGAATGGAGTTATCACCCAACTCCAAACATATACCCGTAGGCTCCATTGGTAGGAGTAGCTTCTCGAACACATCCCTTGGCATGACGCTCACACTTGCTCCAAGGTCGCATAACGCCTTCTCGAAGTTGAAAGAACCAACAGAACATGGAATAGTAGGGCATCCGGGGTCCTTTTGCTTCTCTAGCTCATTAGCAATAGCGGCACTACACTCCTCGGACATCTTAACATGATCTACCCCGAGTGTTGCTATCTCATATTATTTGCAAGTATGTCTTTAAAGTAACGAGAATATGTAGGTACTTGTAGGGCATCTAGTAATGGCATGTTGATGCTAAGTCTACACACAACTTCCACAAACTTCTCAAAGTGGTTGTCAAGTTTACCTTGGAAGTAGCGTGGCTTGAGTTGTGGTATCCTCATGTCTTCCTCCGGCATCTCAAATTCGGGCTCTTCGGTGACGATCCCCATAACCTTCTCCTTTGCGATTACCTTCGCCTCGGCGGATGGTTTAGGCTTCCTTGCTCCCGCGGAACATTCCGGGTCTTCGGTCTCCTTCCCCGAACACGTTCGAATGGCCTTCGCCGATTCGGGACTTTTAGGTTGTCCCGGAAGCTTCCCTTCATCATTGGTGAGGCGCCCCGCAAGTTGTCCAACTTGCGTCTTGAGCATCTTCATCATGTTGAGCACTTGATGATTGGAACTTCCGACCTCCGTCACTTTGCTATCGATGTTTTGCAACACCTTGTCTATGGTCTTGAACTTGGTGACGGTGTCCTTGTTGATCTTAGCTTGTGTCGCACCCAGTTTTAAAGGATAAACTGAATGCATTGATCACGTGTGCGCCAGGATCAAGTTACACACACGCTTAGACATAATGAATACCAAAAACAGTGCCACACGAATAAAGAGTTATTACAGACCATAGTCTTAAACGAATCTTAAACAACGAGTTCTCGCAATGGGACAAAATGCCTCCACGAGCGGTACCGATCGAAGACTACACACACCTAGAACTCCCGGAAATCTCCTGGAATATCTTCAAAGTTCTCCCGGTCACCGAGCGAAGAAATCCGGTATTGTAGATGCAAGAGAATAAACAAGCGTGAGCACATGACGTACTCAGCAAGAGAGAACAACATAACATGCAGGCCATATGGTGGATGGCTAAGGTTCAAGCAGTTAAGCATTTTAGTGGATCAAGTTTTATTAGCAACCGGATTACTAAAAGATGGAAGGTCATACCAACCCAATTAATAAGATATAAGCATCGTGAATAAAGAACAAAACAACAATTAAACATTAAAGTTCCATAATTTAATCATGTGAGTGTCCAGGCCGCTCTTGACCGTGAGCACGGCTAATCGATTAGTTTAACACTCTGCAGAGGTTGTACATCTTTACCCAAAAGCAGCGTAAAGCTCCAAAGAACTTTCGACCCAACCATGCGGTGTTTGCAAGGCACCATACCACACTACCGAGGTGTGATTGCATAGGGACACTACATGGCCTTTACAAAGGTTCCCTAGCAAGTTATGACCCATAAGGTCCGGATCAGTTAGCAAGGTATAAAGTCCCCTAGCAGGTCGATACCCCACCATAAAAGAATAACTCACCCGACCCCCTGCTAGAGCGAGTCCATACCCCACAGTACCGCCGATCCCTTGTCCTTATCAGGTAAGACCATCCCAAGTTAAAGTTCCTAATTATTCAGCCAAGACCATTGCCCATTAGTTCTTGTGGTTGTACTGTTTTCCTGGGTGGTTCTCCATGTTCCGATTAACATTTTAAAGTGGTCTTGTAAAGTAAAGATCATAGACGGAACATAGAAAAAGTAACCAAGTTTGATTAATACCAATTCCCAGTTAAGCATGCTAAGCAATAGCTACCACAAGATTAATTTGATAAACCCGACATCAAGGTAAAGGTAGTAAAAGACTAGGCATGATCCTTAATAGGTTCCCATAAATTAATGCAAGCGGAAAAGTAAAGACAGTGAATTTAAATGCATGTTATGTAGGACAAGTGGGTATGCATCAAGGAATACTTGCCTTCAACAAAACCTTGCTGCTCAAACTCTTGCACGACTTGATCTTCAAATCCCTCGAACGAATCGCTCTCTACGGTCCACAATCATCACATACAAGCGTACAAAAGGAATAAATAAGAAACAGTCACCAAACAGATCAAATAGATATAAACAGTAGCATAAAACTAATCTACGCTTCGAGACGAACGCGTGGACATAAAGAACGCTAAAATCGGAGCTAAAACGACCAAGTTATGGCTTAGGGAAGGTGTAGGGACTAATCTGCAAAGATTTGAAAAGGTTCTGGGCTAAAACAAAGAAAAAGGACTAAACTGTAAGAAAACTTCTAAGGTGGAAGGGTATTTTTGTGAATAACGGAAAACTCAGGGGTTTTTCTGCAAAAACATCTGGGCCGGCGGGTTGTGACCTGGTTGACCCGGTTGACTTGATCTGGGCCCGTTGTATCCAGATCGGGCGGCTGGGGTGATTGCGGGGCGGTGGCCAAGTCCCGGCACGTTAGATCTATATCTAACGGTCGCGCTCGGCTGCAAGCGGCAGGGGCAGCGGAACGCGGCGGCGGCGGCACCGGCCGGCGACGACGCGCGGCGGCGGGCGGCGCGCGCCGCACACGGGATTGAGGGGCGGGGGGGATCGGCCTCGTGCACAAGCGGCACCAAAACGTAGCGCGGACAACGGGGAACCCAACTAGGGCGGCGCGGACGGCTAGGTCGCAACGGTGACGACGCTCCACGCGGCGGCGCGGCTCGGTGCGGTGGCGAACTCCGGCGAGCCCTCCTCGGCGACTCGATGCACGGGGACGACAACAAGCGGCACCGGGGAGCTTCTCACCTCCTTGCGCAGCTCCGGGACGGCTTCTCGACGGCGGAGCAGCAACGGCGGCGGAGAACAACGGCGACGGCATTCTAGGGTTCCGGCGGCTCGGGCGGGGGTGCTCAGGGGCGGCTAGGGTTTTGGCTAGCCCGGCCAGGAGGCGGCGGCGCGCTTAAAAAGGCACGGGGACCCGCCTTGGCGTGCGCGCCGCGCACCGGGGAGGCGTGAGCGGGATGGACTCGGTGCGGCGGCGGCGGCGGCGCGCTCGAGTCCGGGGTCGGTGACGACCGCGGCGGAAGGGATGACGGGCGGGACCCATGGGTCGGCGACCCGGGCGCGGGAGGCGGGAAGTGGCCGGCGCGGCCGGGGTCGGGCCGGTGGGCCGCGGGAATGGCTTGTCGGGCCGCAAGGCCGCCGCTTGCGGGTAAAAAGAAAAAAAGAAAACGGGCTGCTGCTGGGCTACTAGGGGTGTTGGGCTGAAAGCGAAGAAGGAATAGGGTAGGGAGGGAAAAAGGTTTAGGAAATTTGGAAAAAGGATTCAAACAATAGAATTCAAATTTGAATTTGAATTCCAGCAACCAAAAGCAATGCACCAGCATGAATGCCACAATTAACTCCTATATTTCATTGACTTTATTTTAGAAAAGTTTTTAAATGCCTAATAATAAATAAAGCAACCTTATATTCCTTAAGCAATTAAATGGTTTCTAGCAAATTTTAATAAAGCCAAATTTTTAGAAAAATTAGGGTGTTACAGCTTGCTCGTCCATGAATTCCTTCAATTGTATACGAAGTGGAACCGAATTCGGAATAGATGAGCTTGCATTAAATTGAGGTCTACCTTGCCCGTAGCGGAAGTTCGGCAATTCTCCCTTCCTCATGTAGTCGAGCGTTTTGGCTTCCTCTGGACAATCTTTGCGGACATGGCCATACTCTCCACATTCTTCGCATGTGGACCTTGCTTCGGTGGCCTTCAAGTCTTGAGCCTCTTTCTTTTCTATCTCCATCTTCTCCAACCTCCTCATGAGCGAGTCGATCTTGCCTTCAAGTATGTTCTCCTTCTCCACTTGCAAGACTCCTTTGACGTTCCCCGTGGGTTGAACCGGATGTAGGCGCCCGGATGACGCCCATGTGTCATTATCCGCGACCTTCTTGAATAGAGTGAAAGCTTCCGTCGGCATAAGTTCGATGATGGACCCTCCCGCCGATGCATCGATGATCATCCTTGACGCCATGGTGAGTCCTTGATAGAACTTTTGCAAGAGGGCTTCCTTCGGGAACTTGTGATGTGGAACCGCCCGAGTGTACTCGTTGAAGTGCTCGAATGCCTCCGAGATAGTTTCCGTAAGATATTGAACAAATGTGGCAATCTTATTACGCAAGTTTTGAGTTTTACCCGGTGAGTAGTATTCCTTCATGAAAGCCTTCATCAACGTGTTCCAATTTTGCACCGTCTCCGCCGGTTGAGAGTGGAACCATTGCAAAGCCTTCTCGAGAAGTGAGAACGGAAAAAGCCTTGCCCTCATTTGATCTTGAGTCACCCCATCCATGTTGAAAGTTTGACATAGTTGAATAAACGCTTGGAGGTGAAGGTTCGGATTCTCTTTACCGGTGAAGGGTGAATGTTGCACCATGCGGATAGTTGAGGTCTTGATCTCGAACGGTCTTCCGATCTTCTCAAGGTTCAAGATTGGTAGGTCGATGATGTCCGGGGTGCATAGCTCCCCAATCTTGCGTTCTTGCGGTGGTTGGTCACCCATCGGTGGAAGTCGATTCTCCCGAGGACTTTGAGGTGGTGAATTCTTCGGAGATTCCTGCGATCCTTTGTCCTCTGACTCCGAATCTACAAAATCCAACTTTTTAGCTTGATGTGCTTCGCGTCTCCTTAGCCTGTAAAGTTTTTCTGGATCATCCACAAAATTATCGGGTTTGTTGGAGAGGCAAGGTCGTCCATCTCTCGTTAGGGTTAGCAATAAACAAAATATGCAAAAACTAGAAAGTAAAAACAAATCTATAAAAACTAGGGTTAGACAAACTAGATTAGATTTATTTTGAGGATGATCAAAGTTTAGTAGATGCAAAAATAAAAACAAAAAGAAAACTGAAAATTACAAAAAGGCAATAAAAAATCAAATCTTGATCATTTGTTCCCCGGCAACGGCGCCAGAAAAAGGGGCTTGTTGACGGTTAATAGTTGTATAAAAGTTCGTTTAGACTTGCAAGCGGACAAGTCTCCCGTCGTAGTCAAGGGACCCTTCTTCCCTCGAGTGGTGAACCCAAGGTATCGAATCCGTGGAACAAATGTGTGACGCAAAAGTTAATCTAGTAAAGCCAAGTAACTTCAATCTTCGATAAAAGAGAAACCCTAATGCATCTAGGTAGAAGACACGAAACTAATCTAATCTACTAAAGACCGGAGATAACAAAGTAAGATTGGGTAGATAAACCAATCTAGAGAGATCGGGATAAGCCTTTTGTTGAAGTTCCAAGCAAGAGAAGAAATAGCAAATCGAATCTTATTAGAAGCCTCTTTAAATCGTGGTTTCCCCTCCGAATCCGAAAACATCCGCCTTTCGGAACCCCCGTTCTGTCACAACGTATCCCTAATCATGCGGGGAGCTTAGGGTGAGTCAAAAGACAAGTCGAGATTCTTTCGGAAGATCCAGCGTGTACCTCTAGCCACCGCGGCCACAAGAACACCCTATGTAATCTATCTCGAGAATAGAATTGGAATAAGCAAAGCCGATCGAAAAACGAAATCTTCGAAGAAACACTTGATCGCTAGGAATAGATTCAACTTGATAATTCAACTATGACAATGATACATACACAAGATCACCACCGTGATCCTTCCTTGATCTCGCCTCTAGCTCCGGGAACTCCGACGTGGTCTTCCGTGCAAGGTTCCCACGTCGGCTAGGGAAACCCTAGTCAACTAGCTCGATCCTCTCCTCTCCGAGATGGTGTCCCTCTCTTCTCTGCTCCTCGGCGGCCGATGACGAATTGGATGATGCGTGGCTCTCGGTCAGGGGGCTATAAATAGCCCAAATGGTGGCTAGGGCAAAGGAGGGGATGAACGGGCACTGGACAGGGCTGGGCCGGCCAGCCTGGGCCCATCCAGGCCCAGCCCGCGGCCTCCTTTGCTGTATGTCGGTTCTCGTGTCTTCTAGATGTTTCCCCCTTCTGCATGTAGGTCCATGTCGTCAGTTTCTCTCCGAATTGGGCATAACTCCTTATCTTGCAGATTCAGCACTTTTCTGGTTAGGTCCTCGGAGTTTGTCATCTTCTCGGATCAAGTCCCTGACTTCTTGGAGTTAAGTTTGCTTCATTGTATGACTTGTACGGGCTTCAAGGTCTTGTCATAAGGTGCTTGATGAACTTATCTCGAAAGTCTTGCTTTCAACGCTAAAATCCTGCATAAACACTAAACTCCAAAATCGACATGCACACGTGAACTTGTTATACCACGGGGGTTAGTACCAATGGATAAGGTATAAAACTTATGCCAACACCGAAGGTAAACTCATGGCTAGGTTGACGGATTTTCACCGTCAACAATGCCTCCATGAGATTCCTGCAAAACAAAGCTTTGGCTGCCCCCATGCTTGTCCTTTGCATGTGGTTTGATGAAAAATGTTGGAGGAGAATCCCGTGATACATCATGGTGCATGCATAGTAAAGTTGACCCATTTGCCTCCCTCTAAGCATGTTTTAACGCTAAGCACTCCTCTAATTTCGAAAAATAAAAATAAACTCAGAGCTTGCAATGAGTTCAAATATAATTATAGGAGTTTTTAAGCATAAAAAACAAATGTAAGTTGAAAATGATTTTCGACTACTTTTATTTTGGTCTCACCGGTATTGTTTGCTTCCATTAGTTGAGATCAAGCTTTTCCTGGCTTGATCATGAGGGCATAGGTTTAGGTTCTAATTTTGGTTAAATGAGAGAAATTTTGAATGTTAAATGAGGCTTGTAAAAATTCTAATTCTAGAGAAACCAAGGATATGAAATTTTAAACCAACCAAAAGTCAAGTTTCTAGGTTCACGCGAGTCCTACCATGCGCTGAAATTTAAATAACATCTAGGTACATGGCGTGGCTCTACTCGTGTGTTTTTAGTATGTAAAACAAGTCAACCATTACATCAGGAAGAGGATGAAAGGTTGAGATAGGTTCTGAATTTTTTTGGTTTTGGTTTCTCAAAAAGAAGCAAATAACTCATAGGATGGCTCATGTAAAGGGTTTATGATCCAAATAAAATATCCAAACAAAATTTATAACTCTAAACATTATCCAACCACCTTAAGTCTATGGATGTCTTGCGTAGCAAATTTCAAAACTAACTTACTTGAAATACTCGAAAAATCTTCATCGGGTTGTCCTCCCGGTAGCTTATTCTTGACTCGCTGAAATGGGTTACCTCCCACCTAGCGCTTCATTTGTAGTCCATGGCTAGAATTCTTCACTTGATTACTTCGGATCAACACTCTTTGTGGGTGTTGCAATCTTGGGTACCCACTTCCACACCATCTTGGGTGCGTGCTTTTTCTCTGGCTTAGTCATCTTTTTGGTCTTCACAGGCGGCTTTTGTTCCTTTATCTTGACAGATGCAACAACTTTCTTGATCTCCTTCGCTTTCTTCTTCTCCGGCTCTTCCTTCTTCCTTGGCTCTTCCTTACTAATGCAACAATGAGGCAGAATATATGTAACTTTGATCATATTGCATACCTCAAACCATGGTCGAAACTTGAAGGAACTCCTCTCGCTGTTGATGTCAAACTTGATCTCCCCCTTTCGGATGTCAATGGTAGCTCCCACGGTCTTGAGAAAAGGACTCCCAAGGATGAGTGATGGCTTCTCCCTCTCTCCCATCTCGAGCACCATGAAGTCGACGGGGATGAAGTGGTGTCCGACCTTCACGGGCACATCCACGGTGATGCCTAAAGGGTAGTGAATGGAGTTGTCACCTAATTCCAAGCACACGGTCATAGGCTCTAACTCCGGTAGGCATAGCTTCTCGAACACATCTCTTGGCATGACGCTCAAACTTGCTCCAAGGTCACATAATGCCTTCTTAAATTTGAACGAACCAACAGAATATGGAATCGTCAGGCATCCGGGGGTCTCCATGCTTCTCTAGTTCGTTCGCAAAAGTGGCGCTACATTGCTAGGACATGTTGACATGATCCACCGCGAGTGTTGCTATCTCATATTTGTTCGCAAGAATATCTTTGAAGTAGTGAAAATATGTAAGAACTTGAAGGGCATCCAATAGCGACATGTTGATGCTCAACCTACGCAAAACCTCCACAAACTTCTCAAAATAATTATCAAGTTTACCTCGGAAGTAGCGTGGCTTGAGTTGTGGTATCTTCGTGTCTTCTCTAGGCATCTCAAACTTAGGCTCTTCGGTGACAATCTCGGTAACCTCATCCTTAGCAGAATTCTCCGCCTCGGTAGATGGTTCAGGCTTTCTTGCTCCTGCGGAACGCTCCAGTCTTCAGTCTCCTTCCCTGAAATAGTTTGAATGGTCTTCTCCGTCTCGGGACCTTGAGGTTGTCCCGGAAGCTTCCCTTCATTAGAAGATAGGTGCCCAACAAGTTGTCCCACTTGTGTCTCAAGCATCTTCATCATGTTGAGCACTTGATGGTTGGAGCTTCTGACCTCCTTCACCTTGTTATCGATGTTCTCCAACACCTTGTCTATGGCATTGAACTTGGTGACGGTGTCCTTGTTGATCTTAGCTTGCTCGTCCATGAAGTCCTTCATTTGTATACGAAGCAGAACCGAATTTGGAATGGATGAGCTTGCATTAAATTGAGGTCTACCTTGCCCATAGCGGAGGTTCGACAAGTCTCCCTTCCTCATGTAATCAAGCATTTTGGCTTCCTCTTGGCAATCCTTTTGAACGTGGCCATATTCTCCGCACTCTTCACATGTGGATCTTGCTTTGGCAGCCTTTAGATCTTGAGCTTCTTTCTTCTCTATCTCCATCTTGTCCAACCTCCCGCATAAGCGAATCGATCTTGCCTTCGAGTATATCTTCTTTCTCCATTTGCAAGACTCCCTTGACATTCCCCGTGGGTTACACCGGAAGTAAGCGTCTGGATGATTCCCATGTGTCATTGTTTGCGACCTTCTTGAATAGAGTGAAAGCTTGGGTCGGCGTAAGCTCGATGATGGATCCTCCCGCCGATGCATCGATTATTGTCCTTGATGCCATGGTAAGTCCTTGATAGAACTTTTGAATGAGATCCTCCTTCGGGAACTTGTGACGTGGAACCACCCGAGTGCACTCATTGAAGCGCTCGAATGCCTCTGATATAGTCTCCGTAGGATATTGAGCAAAGGTAGCAATCTTATTGTGCAAGCTTTGAGTCTTACTCGGTGATTAGTATTCCTTCATGAAGGCTCTTATCAAGGTGTCCCAATTTTGCACTATCTCCACCGGTTGAGAGTAGAACCATTGCAAAGCCTTCCCGAGTAATGAGAATGGAAAGTGCCTTGCCCTCATTTGATCTTGAGTCACCCCGTCCATGTTGAATGTTTGACAAAGTTGAACGAACCCTTGGAGGTGAAGGTTCGGATCCTCTTTACCGGTGAAGGGTGAATGTTGCTCCATGTGGATTGTTGAGGTCTTGATCTCGAACGGCCTTCCGATCTCCGCGAGGTTCAAGATTGGTAGGTCGACGATGCTCGGGGTGCATAGCTCCCCGATCTTGCGCTCTGGCTGTGGTTGTTCTTGCATCGGTAGCGGTGGAAGTTGATTCTCCCTAGGGCTTGGAGGTGGTGATTCCTTTGGAGACTCCGACGATCCTTCGGCCTCCGCTTTTGGATCTTCAAATTCCAGCTTTTTAGCTTGTGCTTCATGTCTCCTTAGCCTGTAAAGTTTTTTTGGATCATCCACAAAATTTTCGGGTTTGTTGGAGAGGTAGCCATCCATATCCATATCCTGTTAGGGTTAGCAATAAACAATATATGTACAAAATGAAAATAAAAACAAATCTAAGAAAACTAGGGTTAGTCAAAAACTAGATTAGATTGATTTTGAGGATGATCAAAAGTTAGTAGATGCAAAAACAAAAACCGAAAGAAAAATGAAAATATTCACAAAACGTAATAAAAGATCGAATCTTGATCACTTGTTCCCCGACAATGGCGCTAGAAAAGGGGCTTGTTGACGGTGTATATGCGTATCCAATTTCGTTTGGACTTGCAAGCGGATAGCCAAGGGACCCTTCTTCCCTCAAGTGTGAACCCAATTTATCGAATCCGTGGAACAAATGTGTGATGCAAGAACCTATCTATTAAAGCCGAGAACACTTAGATATTCAAAGGGGAATCTTATGCATCTAATCTAAAGAACATCATAAAAATGAATCTAATATATGAAAGCCGGAGGTAGCAGGAGATATAGAGTGGTAGGTAAAACCAATCTAGAGAGATCAGATCAAGCTTTTGTTGAAGTTCCAAACAAAGAAGAAATAGTCAAGTTGAATCTCATAAAAAACATCTTTAAATCACGATTTCCCATCCAACTCCGAAGACGCCCACCTTTTGGAGCCACCGTTTTGTCACAACGCACTCCTATTCGTGCGGGTTAGCCTAGGGTGAGTCTAATGGACAAGTTGAAATCTCTTGGAAGGTCAGGCATGCACCTCTAGCCACCATGGCTACAAGAACATCCTTTATGATCTATCTCGAGAATAGATCTTAAAGTAAGAAAAGCCAATTAAAATCAAAGTTGTAAAAGGAACACTCGATCGCTAGAAATTTATTGCAACTTGATAATTCATCATAGTACATGATATATGAACAAGATCACCACCGGGATCCTACCTTGGTCTTGCTTCTAGCTCATGGAACTCCGACGTGGTCTTCCTTGCAAGGTTCCCACATCGGCTAGGGAAACCCTAAACAACTAGCTCGACCCTCTCCTCTCCAGAATGGTGTCCCTCTCTTATCTGCTCCTCGGCGCCGAATGACGAATGAGTTGATGCGTGGCTCTTGGCCATGTGCTATAAATAGTCCGAGAGGCGGCTAGGTCAAAGAGGGGGCACGAGTGGACCCAGAAATGGGTCGGGCCAGCCGGCCTGGGCCGACTGGCCTGGGCCCATTCTGGCCCATTTCGTGGCCTCCTTTGTTGGTGATGCTTCCCGAGTCTTCTAGAGTATTCTCCCTTCTGCATGTGTGCCCTTGACGTCAGTTTCTCCGCGATTTAGATAAAGCTCCTTGTCCCGCAAGATTCAACATTTTCTGTTCAGGTCCTCGGAGTTTCCCGTCTTCACAGGTTGGATCTTGGGCTTCTTGGAGTCATGTTCACTTCATTTCTTGACTTGTACCAGGCTTCAAGGTCTTGTCACAAGGTTCATGATGAACTTCACCCGAAAATCTTGCTTTCAACGCTAAAATCTTGCATAAACATCAAACTCCAAAACCGACATGCATGAACGAACTTGTTATACCAAGGGGGTTATTACCAATGGATAAGATATAAAATTCATGCCAACACCGAAGGTAAACTCATGGCTAGGTTGATGGAATTCACCATAAACAGTGGATACCGAATAGGCTCATCCCACAAGTAAATAATCATGCTTCCAAATTTTGAATGAATCTCAGAAATTTTGAAATGAAGTGTAAGATGAAGAAAGAGCTAAACCAAGTTCAAAAATTTAAACCTCCTGTTGATGCGAAAATAGGATGTCACCTCCGCGCGCAGCACACGTGACTCCCCAGTCTGTAGCGAGGCGTGCCAGCCAATCTGACCTGTTGATTGATAATGGAAAATATTAGGGATCAGCTAGAGAACCGATAGCCTTTCAGTGACACGTGTATCAGCCAATCGGCCGATAAAAGATGAAGCGGGATTGGCTGGCTCGAAAGCAACCGAAGCGCGGATGTGATCGGCTGGATCAGCCGATCGTGACGTAAGCACTCGGGTAGACCAGAATTGGCTACGGAGTTAGAAGCCGATAGGATCTAGATCGAGCGAAGGGTAAATATGATAGCTAAAACCACAAGAGTTGGTACGAAAAACTTGTAGATCTAGCTAATATCTGTAAGGGTGAATAAAGAACTAGACGAAACCTCAGCAATGCGCCTGGAGGTTAAAGCCTAGGATTATTCGGTAAAATAGTACTCACAAAGCTTGCCGGAGATCAGTTGATGCAGCCCGATGAACTTGAAGCACGACGTTGTAGACAAGAAAAATGCAATGGCAAAGTCACCGAAAAGTAGATGTTGTAAAGTAGATGCTGTAAAAGTAAAGGGTTTGCCCGAAGGCAGTTTGTTTGATATTGGTGTGTACACTTTTTCCCGACCATGCAGGGTCGCTATTTATGTCATAGGGACAAACCCGACTCCTAGCTGACTACGACACTATTTACTTGCATATAAAGACAAAAGTAAAAAATAGAAAAGGACTCTCGCGGGTGCCTAAGACCTTCTAAAAAACTGACTCTTGACCCGTTGCCAATCGTGGATTGACCCGCCTCCACCATTGCTTTCCTTTTGGCGCACCTCTTTGATTACCGCCTTCTCTTTTCTCCATCGGCCGATTTCCCTGCTGACCATCGCCTGATTACTTTGACTAGCTGGCCCACTGTCAAGGCTGAAACCTTGTGACCATCGGTGGATCTTGTTGACTGCTCTGTTCTTCCTTCAATCAGCCGACTGCGCTCGGTTGCTTCTTTTTATCTCTCTTTGACCTGTTTTTTTTTCCAAAAAATGGTGTCAGCACATTCCCCCAAGTTTCAGAGTAAATGATCCTTTTTCCCCGAAATTCACTTGATATCTTTTGGGTAATAGCCGGATCTCTTTACATGATTAACACGATCAATGCCTTGTTCCTTCCATTTGACTCTCCTCAGGAATGCTCACCATGAGACTCTTTGGCCTTTTCTCCCTCTCTTTTCCCTATAAGACTCACCCTTTTACCCAAAGGTTATACATCTTTTCTCATCCTTGGGTCTTTTCTCGATGTAGGTACTAGTTCTTCCATTTTTATGGGCATGAGATGCATCTTCTCTTGGAAAATTCTATGAGCTTTGGTAATCACCACTGGTCATTGATAGACTTCAACTCAAAATAGCATTCCTCCTAAGTACTGCTAGTGAGCTAGTAGACTCTATCTGTAATATTGAGCAGAAGATTTCTGTGAACCATGCTCTGCAATTTTTTGACGCAATAGAGAAATTTCCTACTGTATATAGGTCATCCTTTGTTTGGAGGTGATTTCCCTGAATCGGTCATTTTTTGGAAACTGAGTCATTCACGGGTTACCTGTTTCCCCTTTTGCCGGATCTTGCATCTTTAGTTCCCGTCTTTTCTGGCTCTTCCATCTCTATCTCTTCTGGTGCCCCGATTATAAATAATCATCTATATACCTTCGTGGAGACCGCATTCCTTAGACCATGGCTCGAGATATAGGTCCAGGGAGCTTTAGACTCTTACTCTTTGATTCTCTCTTCCTTCCCTGACTCAAGATGGCTAGAAGAATTCTTGTGAAACAGTCCAGAACATGCTCCTCTCTCTATCCTCCTTTTGTGAAGCCAGGAGGTCCAACAACTAGAAGCCTTGTGATGCAGCTTGGGTGCTTCAGCTGGTGGAGAAGGGCAAGGGTTGTCCTTGGATGTTGTGGAAAGAAGAACAACCCTATGCCTTCTTTCCCAACAACCTTGACGGGAGGAATTACCCCATATGGTGATTCATCTTCGTCAAATTTGCATTTTCTTTTTGTTTTTCTCTTTCTTCGTTTCCCGCCTGTTTTGTCGATGACTGATGTAATAAATCTGTAATGGATCATCTGAGTTACCTTCAAATGTATTCTTCAGATTTGTACTTGTGATGCCATCATTGTAATCGAAGATGAGAGGAAATATATATATATACACACACGCTTTTTTGCCACTAGAGATGATTTTATCTACAATTGGCTATAACTTGAGTCTCCAATCGGCCGTTGTTGTTAGGCTCTGATTGGGCTAAGCGCCTACCCATATGCTCGGATAGTATTTCTTTAAATATTTTCTGTTCAATGCTCTGGCAAACTTCTCTCCTTCCAAGGTCTCCAACATATATGCATTGCCTGGTATGCATTGACTGACCCGGTATGGTCCTTCCAATTAGGTAACCACTTCTGATATTTAGGATCCTGTTGACGGTGAAAATCCGTCAACCTAGCCATGAGTTTACCTTCGGTGTTGGCATTAGTTTTATACCTTATCCATTGGTACTAACCCCCGTGGTATAACAAGTTCACGTGTGCATGTCGTTTTTGGAGTTTAATGTTTATGCAGGGATTTAGTGTTGAATGCAAGACTTTCGGGATAAGTTCATCAAGCACCTCATGACAAGACCTTGAAGCCCCGAACAAGTCATGCAATGAAGCAAACTTAACTCCAAGAAGCCGGGGACTTGATCCGAGAAGACGACGGACTCCGGGGACCGACCGGAAAAGTGCCGAATCTTGCAAGACAAGGAGTTGAGTCCAATTCGGAGAGAAACCGACGACATGGACCTACATGCGAAGGGGGAAACATCCGAGGAAGCAAGGGAACCGACGTGGGGCAAAGGAGCCCACGGGGGCCGGGCCTAAATGGGCCCGTGCCGGCCGGCCCGTCCGGCCCGCCTGGGCCCATTTTGGGCCCAAACGTGCTCTCCTTTGCCCTAGCCGCCAATCGGGCTATTTATAGCCCCCCCCGACCGAGAGCCACGGGGGGAAGATTTTGTCTTCGGCCGCCGAGAAGCGAGAGAAGAGAGGGACACCATGTCGGAGAGGAGAGGGTCGAGCTAGTTGACTAGGGTTTCCCTAGCCGACGTGGGAACCTTGCATGGAAGACCACGTCGGAGTTCCCGGAGCTAGAAGCAAGATCAAGGAAGGATCCCGGTGGTGATCTTGTGTATGTATCATTGTCATAGTTGAATTATCAAGTTGAATCTTTTCTTAGCGATCAAGTGTTTCCTCGAAGATTTCGTTTTTCGATCGGCTTTGCTTATTCTAATTCTATTCGCGCGATAGATTACATAGGGTGTTCTTGTAGCCGCGGTGGCTAGAGGTACACGCCGGATCTTCCGAAAGAATCTCGACTTGTCTTTTGACTCGCCCTAAGCTCCCCGCATGAATAGGGATACGTTGTGACAGAACGGGGGTCTCGAAAGGCGGATGTTTTCGGATTTGGACGGGAAACCACGATTTAAAGAGGCTTCTATTAAGATTCGATTTGCTACTTCTTCTCTTGCTTGGAACTTCAACAAAAGGCTTACCACGATCCTTCTAGATCGGTTTATCTACCCAATCTTACTTTGTTTTCTCCGGTCTTTAGTAGATTAGATTTATCTTTGTTTTGTGTTCTTATCTAGATGCATTAGGGTTTCTCTTTTACCAAAGATTGAAGTTATTTGGCTTTATTAGATCAACTCTTGCGTCACACATTTGTTCCACGGATTCGATACCTTGGGTTCACCACTCGAGGGAAGAAGGGTCCCTTGACTACGACGGGAGACTTGTCCGCTTGCAAGTCACAAACGAACTTTGATACAATTATTAACCGTCAACAAGCCCCTTTTTCTGGCGCCGTTGCCGGGGAACAAGTGATCAAGATTTGATTTTTTATTGCCTTTTTGTAATTTTCAGTTTTCTCTTTGTTTTTATTTTTGCATCTACTAAACTTTGATCATCCTCAAAATACATCTAATCTAGTTTGTTTAACCCTAGTTTTTATGCTTAGATTTTTGTTTTATCACTAACCCTAACCGGAGATGGTTGGCTACCTCTCCAAGAAACCCAAACTTTTTTGTGGATGATCCAGGAAAGCTTTACAGGCAAAGGTGACGTGCAACACAAGCTAAAGGGTTGGAAATTCAGAAGTTGAAGTCGAAGGACCGTCAAAATCTCCAAGGGAATCACCACCTCCAAGTCAAGACGCCGGGAGGCCGTTCAAGATCAAGGTCTCAACTATCCGCATGACGATTGCGAGAGCTGAATGCATACGAGTCGGATTCCTTGAGTGGCATATCGGTTTACTTAAGAGGAGGATGGAGAAGATGGAGATGGAGAAAGAAGCTCAACACCTAAAGGCCGCCGAAGCAAGATCCTCATGCAAGGAGTGTGTGGAGTACGACCATGTCCAAGGACGCCGTCACTAAGTTCGAGGCTATGGAGAAAATATTGAAGAATTTAGATGGCAAGGTGACGGAGGTCGGAAGCTCTACACGTGAAGTGTTCATTGTGATGAAGATGCTAGACGCAAGTGGGACAACTTGCCGGGCGCCCGATGGGTAACGAAGAAGAATATCTGAGACAACTCCAAGGTCCCAAGACGGCTAAGGCTACTCAAGCTCATTCGGGAGAGATGAAGGATCACACTAGAGACCATGAAGATCACGACCGAAGGACCGGAGTTCGAGATGCCGAGCCATAAGGAAGTTGTTGCATCCGTCAAGACCAAGGGACAAAGCCAGCCTGTGAAGACCAAAAAAAAAATTGACTAAGCCAAAGCGGGTACCCAAGATTGCAACACCCACAAAGAGCGTTGATCCGAAGTAATCAAGTGAAGAAGTCTAGCCATGGACTATAAACGAAGCGCTAGGCGGGAGGCAACCCGTTTCGTCAAGTCAAGAATAAGCTACCGGGAGGACAACCCGATTCCAGGTTTTTCGAGTATTTTTAATAATTTAGTTTTTGAGTTTTATTACGCAAAGACATTAGACTTAGAAGTGGTTGAACAATTTTAGAGACATAATTCTTGATTGAATGTTTGCTTTATCATAAACCCTTTGCATGAACCCTCCTATGTGCTTGTTTGATTCTTTTCTTTTCGAGAAACCCTCAACCAAATATTTTCAGAACCTTAGCTCAACCTTTCACCCTCATTATGGTGCTATGGTTGACTTATTTTTCATGCTAAAACCACACGAGTAGAGCCATGATTTATATTTAAGTGTTAATAAAATTCAGCACGTGGTAGAACTCGCGTGAACCTAGAAATCAAAACTTTTGGTTGGTTTTAAAAATCTATATCCTTGGTTTCTCTAGGATTAGAATTTTTCTAAGCCTATTCTAATTTTGTTTTATTCAAAATCTTTCTTATTTAGCCAAAATTAGAACCTAAACCTATGCCCCCATGATCAAGCCGGGAAAAAGTCTCGCTCTCAACCGATGAAGGCAAACTATACCGGTGAGACCGAAATCGACGTAAAAAGAAAATATTTTCGACTTGCATTTGTTTTTAATGGTTTAAAAACTTCTCTAAAATTATGTTCGAGCTCTTGCATGGCTCTGAAAAATATTTTAAAATTTGAATTAGAGGAGTGCTTAACCTTAAACACACCTTAATGGAGGCAATCTAGTAATCATGCATGCACCATTGGATTCCCTTTCATCAACTTTCACCAATTCCACATGCAAAGGACAAGCATGGTGGGCAGCAAGCATCAACTTTGTAGGAATTTCATGGTGGCATGTGAAGCAAGTGGAGCTAGGGAGCATGGACATGACCCAAAACATGAAGCATCAAGTGGAAGGACCAATAAAAGAGTGGACGAGAGCGTTTGGGCGGTGCAACTCGTGGAGCACGCGGGCAGGAAAGTTGCAGAGGTGAAATGATCGTGCTGGAAGAAAGACGAGACGGGGAGGAGCACCGAGGCCGGCCTCACCTACATAAGGAGCCCCCCGGCTCCCGTTTTCTGCAGGCAAGCTTCCCTCTCCTTCCTTTGTTTGTGTGTTCAAGTTTGTGTGCTCAAAACCTCCGTAGACATAGGCAACCTTCCCAAGCTTGATAGCTCAAGAAAAAAAAATCCACATCCTTAATCCACTCAAAGTCCACATCCAAAGCGAAAAGTTTAAGTGCCTAGTTACCGGTTGCAACCCGGAATTTTAGTTGAAAAAAAGAGTGCAGCAACCATGTGGAAGAAGACCACAAGTCTCTTCTCCAAGAAGAAGAGTTCGTCGTCGTCCAAGCCGTCATCAACCACGTCTTCGAGGAGGCACTTGGTTTCCGAGTCTCCCGGAGCATGGAGATGGATACGGCACCACCGAGAAGGAACGATGCTCTCCTCCTTGGTGGTATGAGGGCTGCAAGAAGCACTTCCATGAGGTTCACCGAACCTCGTGGGCACACGGAGGAGCAGCCCGCGCCACCACGACGATCGACTCGCTCAACCGCGCCACCTCCTTACACCCCGACATACTCTTCGTACGGCTTCATCATCTTGTCGGCGGAGGAGGAGGAGAGGCTCTCTAATCTTGAGAAGAGGCTTGTGCTCAACGTCGAGTTCGACGACCAAGCACTCTATACCTTGGGTTTTGGCACCGACATATACTACATGTTGGGGCACCTTGGATGGGTGCAGTTCTCCAACGGAGTATCGGTGGACACCCATTTGGGGTTCGCCTTGGAAATTTTAATGACTATTGCACCCATCGTTGATGATGATGGGGTGCAAAGCTTGTCATTCCGTTTGGAGGGAGTCCAACAAGAGGTTCCCTACGAGCACGTTAGGGAGCTGCTTGGATTCCACAAGGGAGCTCCGGAGAAAGTTGACGTGCCACCCGGCATGTTGGCGGGATTTTGGAACATGATCTCCGGAGAAGCCCATCAACAACGCAATTGCATCCGCAACCCCATTATCCGGATATTTCACTCTTGGAGGTGCAAGAGGGTATTGGGGAGGATGAAGGAAACAAAGGTGACCGACACGGAGTTGAATTGGCTATACTCGGCTTTAATTGCCAGGCAGCCAATAGACCCCTCTTACCTCATGATCAACCGTTGGTGTTGTGAAGCAACATCGGGGGCGGGTAATATTGGTTCGGGGTGTTACCTCTCCATGTTGGCCTTTTCCTTGCGGCCGGGGATCGCAAGAAACCCCGCTCACCTTTTGCGTGGTACCTCTCTCGGCATTGAGTATTTGCAAGGCAAGTACATTAGTGGAGATGAGAGAGGAGGTTATCGGTTGGCCATAGTGAACCTACCCCTTCCGAATGAGAGGCTTAGGCTTTTCACTGAAGGAAGGGAAGATTGGTTGGAAGAGGGACTACTTGTCCCTGCAAGGAAGAACAAAAGAGGAAGAATCGTAGAAGAGGGAACATCCTCCGCACAAGCGAGTGGAGCACAACCCAATGTGCAACCATTCGGCGGGGTCCCTCCTCCGCCAAGTTATTACGGAGGGTCACAAGGACAAGCATGGGGGGGGGGGGGTGGTGCACAGGTACCCCCACAAAATTATGTTGTGCCCAACGCTAACTTCGCGGAGTCCTACGCTCATCATCCCCAACCACAACAAAGCATGGCCATTATTGGAGGGTTTGCTGCAAGTAACGCTCAAAACATCGCAGCCATCCAAGCTAACGCAGCTCAACTTGGTGAAGGCAACGCAAATATTGCCTTTGATCTTGGACGCCTTCACCTTGTGGAGCCAAATCAATTCGTCGAGAGGAAGTGTCCAACCATATTATGAGCAAGGGTATTATTATCAAGATCATCAACATCAACCACCGGCGGAGGACTAGAAGATTTAGGAACTTTAGTTTTCTTTTCTTTTCTTTTTCTCTGTAATTTTCAGCTTTTGCTTATGTGTGTTTGCGTAGTATTTTCTGTTTTTATTTAAATTTCAGCAAGCATGTTTGTTTATTTTCAGATTGTATTTCAACTTGATGTCATCATTAATAAAGACACCACCTAGATTATATCATTGGAAAAGTTACAAAATTCGTGCCATGATGATATATGATTAAAATTGCTGCTTTGTTCATCTTTGTAGTTGATTTATGCATGTTTAAGCTAGTGCTCTCTTAAAAATACAGATCTGAATTTATTTAAATGCTAGCTTAATTTTCAGCGGAGGTTATGATTAAAATAAAGACCCATAGTGTTTTATGTGCTCTCAAGTTATGAATAGATTAAAGATGTCTTTTATGCTCAAAAATATTGCTAACCTTGTCACAAATATCGCTTGTGTGTTGCTCAACCTATCCAGAGCCTTATATATATTTGAGTGCATAAACCTTAGTGTACAAGATTTATTTTTGAGTGAGTTATTGCAGGCCATGATTTCTCTGCCCGAGACTAAGAAGCTGGTCATTCCATTTTTGCGTATCTATCTTTTTGCTAGCCTTTTATCCGTGCATTGTGTATCCCCGCATCGGTGATCTCACAAACTTCGCCGGATATCCACCCTTAAACCAAATATCATCTTTTGTGATTACCTCCTTGACCACAACCTATCGTTGAGAATGGATCATCAATTCAAGGAAGATCGCAAGACGGTGCCAACGTTGAAGATTTCAAGTATCTCTCTAAGGAAAAATATCTCCGGTACCTACCTTATTTTTCGCCTCTTTGCTCGAGGACGAGCAACGTCTAAGCATGGGGGAGGAGGTAGGTACGGTGCAGTTTTAGAGTTCAAAAGGGAGTATTTTAAAAAATTATATAATGATGAAAGAAAAAAAATCCAGCGGTATTCATGACTTTCAAGGTAAAAAATATATATATATATAAGAAAGAAAGAAAGAAAGAAAAGAATGAGAAATATGAGAAAGAGAAAAAAATATATTTGTGCGTAAAGTGAACTCCCCGGTTCTCTAAGAGTGCATTCAAGGCTTCAAGATAAAAAGATCCATTCTCATTTTCCAACCATGTGCAATCCGATAACGAGGACTTCTTTTGTGCCTCGGGATCACTCTTTGCCATTTGCACATGTCCACTCATCTAAAGTGTGTGTATTTTTCTCTTTCCCCTCCTTGATTTAACATTATTTTCCAATGACCTTTTTGACGAGTCTCGGTAAGACCATGAGAAGCTTGTCTTGTTTTGACAACACCTCATTTATAAAATCTTGTTAGGACTAAACTTTCCCAAAGCTCCATATAAAGCCTACCACATATATATGAGAGGGAAAGGAGTAGAATATATAGGCTTGAGAGACAAGTGAGATGAGAGTTTATGAGCAATACACGAGATGATTTAAATTTGTGAATTTGGTTTAGCTTTTTCTTATCTCGTTCTTCATTTCAAAAATTCTGAGATCTATTTAAAACTTTGTGAGCATGTTAATACTTGTGGGATAGGCTTAATAAGAATCTACCCTCCGTAGAGATGAAGGCTAGTGCATTATGGAACTTTAATGAATTAAAATTTTGAGAGCATTATGTTTTCTCATGTGTAATCAAGTGCAAAGTTTAAACATTGTTTAGCAATGATGATATCCATCGAAGGCTTACTCGAGGACGAGCAAGGTTTAAGCATGGGGGAGATGTTGACGGTGAAAATCCGTCAACCTAGCCATGAGTTTACCTTCGGTGTTGGCATTAGTTTTATACCTTATCCATTGGTACTAACCCCCGTGGTATAACAAGTTCACGTGTGCATGTCGTTTTTGGAGTTTAATGTTTATGCAGGGATTTAGTGTTGAATGCAAGACTTTCGGGATAAGTTCATCAAGCACCTCATGACAAGACCTTGAAGCCCTGAACAAGTCATGCAATGAAGCAAACTTAACTCCAAGAAGCCGGGGACTTGATCCGAGAAGACGACAGACTCCAGGGACCTGACCAGAAAAGTGCTGAATCTTGCAAGACAAGGAGTTGAGTCCAATTCGGAGAGAAACCGACGACATGGACCTACATGCAGAAGGGGGAAACATCCAGGAAGCAAGGGAACCGACGTGGGGCAAAGGAGCCCACGGGCTGGGCCTAAATGGGCCCAGGCCGGCCGGCCCAGTCCGGTCGGCCCAGGCCCATTTTGGGCCCAAACACCCTCTCCTTTGCCCTAGCCGCCAATCGGGCTATTTATAGCCCCCTGACCGAGAGCCACAGGGGGAAGATTTCGTCTTCGGCCGCCGAGAAGCAGAGAAGAGAGGGACACCATGTCGGAGAGGAGAGGGTCGAGCTAGTTGACTAGGGTTTCCCTAGCCGACGTGGGAACCTTGCATGGAAGACCACGTCGGAGTTCCCGGAGCTAGAAGCAAGATCAAGGAAGGATCCCGGTGGTGATCTTGTGTATGTATCATTGTCATAGTTGAATTATCAAGTTGAATCTTTTCTTAGCGATCAAGTGTTTCCTCGAAGATTTCGTTTTTCGATCGGCTTTGCTTATTCCAATTCTATTCGCGCGATAGATTACATAGGGTGTTCTTGTAGCCGCGGTGGCTAGAGGTACACGCCGGATCTTCCGAAAGAATCTCGACTTGTCTTTTGACTCGCCCTAAGCTCCCCGCATGAATAGGGATACGTTGTGACAGAACGGGGGTCTCGAAAGGCGGATGTTTTCGGATTTGGACGGGAAACCACGATTTAAAGAGGCTTCTATTAAGATTCGATTTGCTACTTCTTCTCTTGCTTGGAACTTCAACAAAAGGCTTACCCCGATCCCTCTAGATCGGTTTATCTACCCAATCTTACTTTGTTTTCTCCGGTCTTTAGTAGATTAGATTTATCTTTGTTTTGTGTTCTTATCTAGATGCATTAGGGTTTCTCTTTTACCAAAGATTGAAGTTATTTGGCTTTATTAGATCAACTCTTGCGTCACACATTTGTTCCACGGATTCGATACCTTGGGTTCACCACTCGAGGGAAGAAGGGTCCCTTGACTACGACGGGAGACTTTTCCGCTTGCAAGTCACAAACGAACTTTGATACAATTATTAACCGTCAACAGATCCCTAAAGCCAATCGGTAAAATGAGCTTCCAAACTAGATCTCCCTCAGCAAATTCTTTACCTTTAACTTTTTTGTCATACCATCTGGCTACTCTTCTCTTATTCTTTTCGATATTCTCTAAAGATCTTCTAATTCCTCTTTCATCATAGCTGAATAATCATCGGCCGATAGCTGATCTTGTAAAGAAGTTCTCCTGGATCCGGTTCTTAGTTACCAAGGTAGTACGACATCATGACCATACACTAGTTGATATGGTGATACCTTAGTCGCTCTGTGGCATGCCATCCTGTATGCCCATAGTGCTTCATTAAGGACCATATGCCATCGTTTAGGACTTTCATCAATCATGCGTTTGATTAATTTGATAATGCCCTTGTTTGTTGCCTCTGCCTGTCCATTCGCTTGAGCATAATAGGGAGATGAGTTTAATAGTTTGATCCCCAAAGAACTTGCATATTCCTCAAACTCCCCTGAGGTGAATTGACTTCCTTGATCGGTTGTAATAGTTTGAGGTATACCGAACTGATAGACAATATGCTCATTGACAAAATCAACCATATTGCCCGTTTTCACAGTCTTGATTGGGATGGCTTCAACCCACTTTGTGAAATAATCTGTAGCCACTAATACGAATTTGTGACCTTTGCTTGACGGTGGGTATATCTGTCCAATCAAATCAATTTCCCAACCTCTGAACGACCATGGTTTAATTATTGGGTTCGTCGCTAATGCCGAAACCCTTTGAATGCTTCCAAACTTCTAACACTCTTGGCACCCCTTGTAATACTTAAAGCAATCTTCTAATATTGTTGGCCAATAATAACTATTGGACTGATGAGCTCCACAGACTCCCTCATGAATCTCTCCCAATAAAATTTTAGCTTCTTCTTCACTGAGACATTTGAGCAGAACTCCATCAATGGTACGATAATACAGCTCATCTTCCAGCATAACATACTTAATGGCCTTTTACCTCAGTTTCTTATCAACTTTATTGGATGGATTTTTCAAATAATCTATTATTTCTTTCCTCCAATCTTCAGCTAATAAATCCATAGTTAGAATCGGCCGATATCTTGATGCCCCTTGGGCCAGCCGATTAGCTTCACTGTTGTGAATTTTAGGGATATGTTCAAGTTTCACTATTTTGAACTCTTGGAGTAACTGAAGAAATTCCTCATGATAAACCCTTAATATATCGTCTTTGCATTCATATTCTCCTACCAATTGATTTATCACGAGTTTTGAATCTCCAAATATCTCAATGACCTCAGCATTGACCTCTCGTAGTAGCTTTATCCCTTTTAGTACTGCTTGGTACTCAGCTTGATTGTTTGTTGAAGTTTTTTCAATTGGGATGGAAAACTTGTAACTTGTTCCTTGAGGTGAGATAAGGACGATTCCGATCCCAGCTCCTAATCCACATGATGATCCATCAAAAAACATAGTCCATGGAATAGGTTCTATGACTGCAACTTCAGGTCCACAATGCTGAGTTACCAGATCGGCCATTACTTGTCCTTTGATCGCTCTGGCCGATTGATAGGTCAAGTCAAATTCTGACAACGCTAAGATCCATTTTCCAACTACCCTTCAAGATTGGTAATGATAGCATATATATTTGACTACGTCATCTTTGCACTCCACGGTGCATTCAACAGTTAACAAATAAGGTCTCAACTTAGCGCATGAGAAATATAAGCACAAGCATAGTCTTTCAATTGCTGAATATCTTGTTTCTGTGTCCAAGATTCTTTTTCTCATGAAATACACAACTCGTTCTTTTCCTTCAAACTCTTGCACGAGGGCCAATCCAATAGCCTGCTCATTAGCCGATAAGTATAACTTGAACGACTTCTTATCTTGAGGAGGCATTAGGACAGGAGGATATTTCAGATAATGCTTGACATTATCTAAAGCCTTTTCCTGCTCTTCTCCCCATACAAATTTCTGATCGGTCTTGAGCTTCAGTATAGGTGTAAGTGGCCGAATCCTTTCTGATAGGTTAGATATAAACCTTATAATGAAATTAATTTTGCCTATTAATGACTGGAGCTCTTTCTTGTTTGTTGGCGCTTTTATATTGTCGATCGCGCTGATTGACTTCTGGCCTACTTCGATTCCCCTTTCGTGTATTAGGAAACCTAAGAACTGACCAGCTGAAACTCGGAAAGCACATTTATTGGGATTCATCTTTAAACCATGCCTCCTTGTGCACCCAGCGTTTCTCGTAGGTCTGCCAGGTGTTTTTTGTAGCTCTTTTACTCTACAACTACGTCATCAATGCAGATTTCTAATATCTTGCCGATGAGTTCATGGAATATGTAATTCATGGCTCTTTGATAAGTGGCACCAACATTCTTCAATCCAAAGATCATGACAATCCACTCATACAACCTGACATGGCCAGGGCACCTGAAAGCAGTTTTTGCAATGTCTTCTATGGCCATGAATATTTGATTTTATCCAGCATTACCATCCATGAAGCTAATGAATTTGTGTCCTACAGTAGCGTTGACCAATATATCAGCTAATGGCATTGGATATCCATCCATCGGCGTAGATTTGTTTAAATCCCTGAAATCAATGCACACACGTAGCTTGCCATTTTTCTTGTAGACATGGACTATATTGGAGATCCATTCAGCATACCGACATTGTCGAATAAAACCAACTTCAAGTAACTTTGTTATCTCGGCTTTTATATCAGGATAAATCTTTGGATTACACTGCCTTGGGTGTTGTTGAAACAGTCGATATCCAGGTTTAATGGGTAATCAATGCTCAATAATGGAACAGTCTAAACCAGGCATCTCATAATATTCCCAAGCAAAGCAATCCTTGAATTAATAATGTGATCAACTCTTTCTTGTATTCTTCTTCTAGATTGGCATAGATGTATGTCGGCCTTGGTTTACTCCCATCTCCAAGATCTATCTTTTCTAATTCGTCAGCCGACGTAAACCGTGCCCAAGCTCCCCTTCGTCTTCAATGAATTGATCCATTAAATCTTGTCATCAGAGCCGACTGCTTGAGCCAGCTTTAGTCCAAAATCGGATACTTTGAGATACTTGGTATCCCATGACTTCCCAGATATGCAGCTCACATGAACATAAGTCCACCCTTGTGCTTCTGTAGCTGCTACCGTTAAGGAGGTTTCTCCTTGCACCACCTCCACTGAATCTCCAATCCATTGGATGATGCATTGATGCATGTTGATGGTATGCAACAATTGGCATGTATCCAATCCCAACCCAGTAGTAGATTATAAGATCCCCCCTTTAATGAAAAAGAAAGCAGTTAGACACTACGTGAAAACCTCAAATAGGTCACGCAACATTTGTAACAAGCCCTTAACACCCGTTACATGCACCCACATCTGTAACGATTGTTACTTGGAACCCATTACAGATAAGCGCGGCAGGCCGACCCCGGGGTTGGCCTCCGCAATGCCAGATACAAATGTGGACTTCTGGTAACGGTCTTCTTAAACGCCCATTGCATGAATTCTTTGTAACGGACGTTAAATAGAGCCTGTTACACAAGTTAAACCTATCAGTAACGAGCTCGTAAAGTCCGTTACTGATCAATGCCCTATCGGTAACGGGCTGTTTAAGTCCGTTACTGATCACTCCGTACTGGTAACGTGCTACAAAGTTTGTTACCGATGAGCATTTGACACCCGTTACTAGTTTGAGAGCCCAATAATTAAAGTCTGAGAGCACTCTTCACTGTCGTAAAGCAGGAGTGTGGCGGCAGTGAACAAATGAGACGGAGGTTTGTTAATCATCGTCACCTTTGAGTTTGTCCTCATTGACAGGTCAACTCCATTGATCTCTCATTGCTTCCATTTTGACATACAGGCACAATCAACACACATATCTTCTGAGACAAAAGAGACATCATAAGAGAGATAACTTGTCCACAAAGATGAAGATAACTTGTCCACAGGAATAAAGATAATTATTACAAAAAGTTAACTTGTCCATATATCAGGCTATGACTTAACTTGTCCATCACATTTTTACTATTTCACGTGAAAAACTCGCTTTGGTAACGGGCATAGATTGCCTTTGGTAATAGGTAATGCGCCCGTTACCGATCAAGTGTTACAAATAAGCCAAGAAAGGTAACGGGCAGATGCCCATTACTGATAAGACATATTCATAACGAGCATTAAACAACGACCGCTACCACAACTAGCCACCGGTCACGTGAAATGGTTGTTTCTCTGGGCCCACAGGGAACTTTCGTAACAGGCACCAAAGCACAGCCCGTTATAGTAGGTCAATATCGGAGACGCCTGCTGTGCACCTGCGTCTCCACTATCTTGACGAACTGAGACGCGTCTATTTCACGTGCGTCTCAGCACATATAGGATTCGTAACGGGCATCAAACAACGACCGTTACCTGAACTAGTCACCGGTCACGTGAAATGGTTGTTTCTCTGGGCCCACAGGGAACTTTGGTAATGGACATGAAAACAAAGCCCGTTATTGTGAAATTAACATCAGAGACGCGTTCCGTGAACCTGCATCTTCTCTGTCTCGACGAAATGAGATGCATATGTTTCTATGTGTGTCTGCTTTCTCTCTGTTAAAGGTGATGCGTGCTTTCAACCTTCGTCTCCTATATCTCGATGAACAGGCTAGGTCCTGGGGCCCACCAGTCAAAACTGGTAACGAGCTTTTACACTGCCCGTTACATTGTGGGCATGTTTGTAATGGGCTTTCTGAATGAAGCCCGATACTCACTGATCAGTGTTTGTAACGAGGTTTAATTAACGCACATTACAGATACATAGGCCACCCCTACTGTAACCTGCCTGCTAGCCGGCGGCATCCTAGAACCAGCTGGGATTTGGCAGCCATCAGGGGTTGCATCCTGGAACCAGCCAGGATATGGCAGCCACCACAACAAGGAGACATCACAAACACAATCTCACATCACAGATAAAGGCAAAGCAATATCACATTTATAGACAAGCTAGGATCACATCAAGTTTCAAGTTACTCTCATAAGGGCTTGTTTGGATGGAGTCATGAGAAAACTGCCTGAACCAGGAAGTATCTGACCCCAACCAAGCAAGCTAAGTAGGTTTCTAAGGCAACAATACCTGACTAAAGATAAAACAAATTGGATTTCCGCGGACGGAAACCCGACTCTCTGCACCTCTGTGGTAGTCCCAGGAGGGCTACCACGTGCAATCCCTATCTCAGCGATGCCAAATATCCATACAGAAAGATAAAACAAAAATAGAAAGAGTACAACAATTATTTATTACACTACTCAGAGTACATCTCTTCAGCACATGCCGGGTACAAGTTCATCTGGACTGAATCAAACAGAAAGAAAAACGTCTAGAAGCGGCTCCAAGCAGCGCGGGGAAACTCCATATCCGCAGGCATCTCGAGCGTAGAAAGAGACCTAGTCCTCCCATTCGTCGTTGTCAAAGTCATAGTTCGGCTCTATGTTAGAGACACCAGGATCTACCCGATAAGCGAGTAGGTCATGTCAGCTTCCCAACAAAGAGGCAAAAGCGGTGTATGATCTACTATGCAGGATATATTCCTACTCTGGCTGTAGAAGGCTTAAGCAAAGCAGCGAGGCAATGAACAAGGTAAGCAGAGAGTTGCAGTGAGGCCAACACCTCGGGGAAGCTCACGCTTCCTAGGTCCACACCTCTGGGGTCCGCACCCCGCTCAAGGATACCACACCAAAGCACCAGATCACACCCGCGATCCAGCTCCCATCTCTCATCTGTGATGTGGGGCCCACCTGCTCCTATCCCCACATCTCAACGGCCAAAGCCGGGCTCACTCACTCGGGGGAGAGAAGAAGCACAATAAAAGTTTAACTAGTCAGGTGAGAGATCAGAAGACTGTCCATAACCAGTGGACACGGACTATAGCAATAGGTTTAAACACTCTACAGAGGTTGTACAATTGTACCCGCCCGAATAGGACCGGAACCGGCCGTCACCGATTCCAAGCCCTACCATACGGCTGAAGCTCAAGTAAGTGGATAGTACCCACCTGCGTCTCCGAGTCTGGCACAACCCCTGCTGTAGAGCTCATACTGCCAGCGAGGGGTCCCTCGAAGCTGTGGAACCCTTCCCCGGCCTCGCCGGGGTGAAGTCTACTAAGGAGGAAAACCGTCTCCCTTCACGATCACACCGATCCGCCTACAGGCGGTGTTCTATCCACTACAAGTCTCACCCCGCACCCCACCCAATACAAGGCGGGAGGTTTGTACAGTAAAAGTCATCTGAAGCAAGGTCAATTGACGATCGGTCCTTAATGGCCGAGAGCAAGCACTCCCTTAACTCCATCTGTCCGACACGCCGCTCGGGTAAGAGGCTAGATCGCATCTTCCCGAGGTAGGCGTTCACAAGTAACCGATCGGCTCGCTCCCGCCAAAACACATCAAGGAGGAACACACCTAGAACTCACGCTAGAACACACTGAGATCTCCCGCATCTCAAACCAAGCCCAGAATACCATCCATAATCAAGCAACAAAAGTATGGATAGTTAATTTATGGGACTAGCTAGCGGTCTGTAGCTAGTCCCGAGGTAGGAGAAACAAGGAACCAGGATATATCAAATTATCAAGGCAAGGCTAATCAACTGGCTATGCAATTCATCCAAGCAATGCATATAAAGTAAAGCACTAGCATCTAAATATTAACATGGGATCTATATGGTTGGGAGTGACATGGCACCTTCGTTGCCGTTGAAGCAGTCGTTGTCCGGAGTAGTGTACTCGGGGTCCTCCGCGTCCTCCTGGTCGAAGCTCGGGTCTGTGGCACGAGATTCGACGCGAACGTAAGAAAACGGTTCACATCTAAGCAATAACTCCAAATAAAATCCACTTTTTAGAAAACCCAAAAGAGCTCAAACTACCTACAAGCAGCAAGGTTTTGAAATTACAAAATTATAGAAATTGGTTTTATATTTTTCTGAGCTTCCTATAATTAGTTATGTTTTTTCAAAGATTAAAACCATTTATAAATCATTTCTGAAATTACTTTTGAAAAAGGAAAGGATTTTTATTAAAAATGCCGCTGACGTCAGCATGATGTTAGCAACGCTCGGTTTGTGGGCCGATATTGGGCCGAAAGTGTTACTGGGCCGAAAGTGGCCCAATGGATGCGACCCGGTTGGCCTAGTGGGCTCGATTCCGTTGGCTCAGTGGCGATAGTCCACTGGTCCACCCTGGACTTGATCCAGAATTCGCTTCGGCCTGCTGGGCTCCTAACGGACCTGCATGGGCCGGTGCGCCCCAATACGGCCCATCTGCACGTTGGATCCCGTCTGACACCGGCAAGACACCGACCGCCCCCTTCCCAGGCGCGCGGCGCGTTCTCGCTTCGGTGCGGCGCCCGGGGGCGACGCGCGCCGGCGGCGGTCCGGCTCACACGCTGGGGTGCACTGGCCTGGACGTCCTTGCGCACTCGAGTCCCTGTTTACCCGGTTGGGTACGGCTCGAAGGCCGACTCGCGAAGACGGCGGTGCGGCGAGCAACGCATCAGTGCTCGCAAGCGCGGCGTCGCGGCAACCAAAAGGGCCACGCCCCGGTTCTGAGCGATGGGGGTGCGCTCCAGCCTGCTCACGCGCGCGCGTACCTGCAACTGAAAGGCGCGGCACGATGGTCGGCTCGTAGAAACACATTGGGCGGCATCGAACGCCCCGCATCGTGACACGCGTGCGTCGCGCGACTTCCCGCACAGGCAGCAGCATTGAGTAGCCACGGCCCTGGCACTGGGGTGCGCATAGCCGCGGCTCGGGAGTGAACTCCTTCCCTGCACAAAACCAACGCAGCTCGAAGGCCGGCTCACAGATGCGCGAGGCACGACACGCGCGCGGTGTGCGACACGGCGGCGCGTCGTGGGGTGTCCCCCGGCAAAAATCATGGCGCACCCAGGTTCGGCTCTCACGTGCTAGGGTGCACAGCGTCCTCCCCCTGGGTGGAGGCGAGGGCCACCTGCAAACAACAATGGCACGAAGGCCGGACATGGCCAGAACGGCGACGAGCTCTCGGCTCGGAGCGCGACACGGCGGCCGCCCAAACAGCGTTGGGGTGCGCTTCCGGCGATGGGAAGGAAGAAGGGAGGTAGTGGCTGACGAGTGGGTCCCCCATGTCAGCGAATGAAGCGAAGGATAGGAGAAGGGTGGATCCGGTGGGCTGCGGTAGCGGCTGGCCCGTTGGGTTAGCTGGGCCGCGGGCTAGGTGCAAGGGTTGATTTCGGCCCAGCTTAAAATTATAGTTTTGGAAATAGCTTCGAATTTAGAATTAAACTAGAGTTTGGATTTGAATTCAATTCAAATTCAAACTTCACTCAATTGAACTCCAAATAAATCCAGAATAAATCCAACTCGCATATTTTACTATATTTTGAATATATATTTTTATAAATGGTTTAAATTGGTGGAAATTTTAGGGAAGGTCTAGCATTTTAGGTTGAAATTTGTTAGCACTCAATTTCAAACAAAAAGTTTTAAATTTTTGCAATTTTTCACACCTCATTTTCCTGGTTTGTTACATTCTCCCCCACCACCTAGAATCTCGTCCTCTGAGATTTAAACTCCAACCTCCTCAGCAAACAAGTGAGGGTACTCCTTCCTAAGATCGGCTTCTTTCTCCCAAGTTGCTTCTCGCTCTGTATGGTTACTCCATAGTACTTTGCAGAAGGGAATGGTTGTTCTTCTTGTCTCTTTGACTGCTCTGTCCAAGATCTTCTCGGGATACTCAACATACTCAAGGGTATCTTGCAGGTTAAGCTACTCCATGGGCACTTGCTTGACTTCCACTTCCTTTTCACTCTTCTTTAGCTGTGACACGTGAAACACTGGGTGCACTCCTGCCATTGCCTCGGGTAGCGCGAGCTGGTAGGCTAGACTCCCAATCCTTTTGGTGATTTGGTACGGCCCCACGTACCTCGGGGCGAGCTTCCCTTTCACCAAGAATCTCTTAGTTCCTCGGAGGGGTGAGACTTTCAAGTACACTCTGTCCCCGACTGCAAATGTCAATTCCCTTCTTCTCTTGTCAGCATAGCTCTTCTGACGGCTCTGAGCGATCCTCAGGTTCTCGCGAACTCTCTCTACTTTCTCCTCTGCCTCCTCTATGATTGCTAGCCCAAAGAGTGTCCGCTCTCCAACCTCTGACCAAGCTAGTGGGGTTCTGCACTTCCTCCCGTAAAGGGCCTCAAAGGGTGCCATCCGAAGGCTAGCTTGAAAGCTGTTGTTGCAGGATAACTCTGCAAACGGTAAGCTGCTCTCCCAATCTGTGTTGTAAGTGAGCGCACAAGCTCGTAGCATGTCCTCTAAAACCTGGTTGACTCTCTCAGTTTGTCCGTCTGTCTGTGGGTGGAAAGCTATGCTGTAGTTAAGTGTGGTGCCCATAAGCTTGTGAAAGCTCTGCTAGAACTTGGCAACAAACTTTGGGCCTCGATCGGACACGAAGCTCCTGGGTGCCCCATGTAGTCTGAGTATGTGCTCCACGTACAGTTCTGCTAGCTTCTCTGTGGCGTACCGGGTCTTCACCGGCACAAAGTGAGCCACCTTGGTCAACCGGTCCACTATGACCCAAACCGAGTCATTCCCCCTTGGCGTCTGGGGAAGTCCCACTACGAAGTCCATAGAGATGTCCTCCCACTTCCAAACCAGAATTTCTAATGGCTTAAGCAATCCTGTGGGTTTCTGGTGCTTGATCTTCACTCTGCTATAGGTGTTGCAACATGCCACGTAGTAAGCTATATCTCTCCTCATGTCTTTTCACTAGTACCTGGTCTTCAAATCCTTGTACATCTTTGTGCTGCCCGGGTGAATCGAGTACCTCGAGTTGTGCACTTCTTTCATGATCTGCTCTAGGAGTGCCTTGTCTTACGGTACACAAATCCGTTCCTTCAGCCACACGGTGTCTTGCTCGTCTAAGCGGTAATCCTCTGCTTTACCCTCCTTCATTAGTTCCCGTAGAACTTTGATCTCTACACTCGACTTCTGAGCTGTTCGGATACGTTCTTTCAGGTCGTAGGTCACACGTAGTTCGTTGACTTGTCCATGGTCCACAATTTTGATCCTCAGCTTCGCTATCTCCTCGTGTAGGGATGGTTGCTCTTCATTCACCATGAGGTTGTTGCAATACGTCTTCCGGCTCAGTGCATCTACCACGACGTTAGCTTTTCCTCGGTGGTAGTTGATCTTGATGTCGTAGTCCTTGATCAGCTCTAACCATCTGCTCTTCCTCATGTTCAACTCCGTTTGGGTGAAGAAGTACTTCAAACTCTTATGGTCGGTGAACAACTCACACTTGTTTCCCATCAAGTAGTGTCTCCAGATCTTGAGTGCATGCACAACAGCTGTGTTGACGGTGAATTTCCGTCAACCTAGAGTACTTGTTATACATTGGTTTCGATTATGATTTGCAACTAACCGGCCACTAGGCATACTAATGATGTAACAAGTTCACACTTGCATGTCGATTTTGGAGTTTGTTGTTTACACAGGAAATCTAAGCTAAAGAGGAGACTTTTGGGATAAGTTCACCAAGCACTTTGGAAGAAGATCATGAAGCCCGACAAGAGTCAAGACACGCGATGAACATGACTCCAAATGACCCAAGGACCGAAGCGTCAACGTGCAAGTCTTCAGGGACTCAACCAGAAAACAGCGAAGCTTGCACAGCAAGGATTCAAGCCTAAACCGTGAAGGAAACGACGTCAAAGGCCCACATGCAAGTGCACACGAATAAGGGATCACGCGAGAAGCAACCGGGGAGAAAACCGGGCCGAACCGGGCCGAAGTGGGCTCGGGCCGGCCGGCTCGGTCCGACCGGCCCGGCCCACTCCGGGGTCGGTTCGGTCCCCCCTTTGCCCTAGGTGTTCGTCTATTTATTCCCTCCGCCGCCGTCGGCCGCCACATCGAACAAATCATCCTACCGACGCCAATCACCGAAAACCGCCGCCGCAAGATGAGGGAGAGAGTTAGATGAGCTCGTCGCAAGGATCAACGCCGGCGGAGAGAAGGAAGCAAGAGGAGGACTCCAAGCCGCTGGCCTAGGGGTGTTCCCAAGCTCCATCGCCGCTATCTTCATCGACGACGTTCTCCGGAGTCTCCATCACCCCTATGTGCTTCAATCCGTGTAAGATGATGGGGTAATGTCTCCGTTCATCCCTAGGATTAGATGGATACATGCTATGTGATCGCTACTCGATTTGTGGTTTCAATCTATTGTTTTCATGTTGATGATGCTTTGATGATTAAGGTTAGCTACCGTGTTTTTCGGGCGTATGATATCCGCTACTCCCATAGATTCCATCAACATACCGTGTCCATCATAGGTCTAGTCACGAATACCTTCGCGTAGTGACGAGACGAGAGGAGGGAAAGGGCGAAACCGTGGTCACAACCCCGGTAGATTGGTTTACCACTTTCGTGTAGTAGATGCATACCATGTTATCCTAGATCCTAGGGAGGGAACGCTTATCTTTCTTAATCACTCTCTTGTGTTCACCCTTTACCATATAGTTTAACCATATATTTGTTTGATCAACTTAACTTAGATTAACTTAGGTTAGATTGTCTTTACTTTTAGATTAATACTCTCTTTCAAAGGTTTTTCATTCGACTAGATTAGTACTTGGTTAAGCGCTAGTAATCCCCTTGCTCCGCGGATTGACAAGAACCTTGGGAATCCCGTGGTGAAAAAGGTGTGGGGTCCGTACGCTTGCGGATCGTAGAGGGATACGTCTTTTATCCGTCAACAAGCCCCTTTTTCTGGCGCCGTTGCCGGGGAGCAAGCCAGTTTGCTACGTTTAATCTAGTATTAATTTTGTTGATTACTAACACCTAACCCTTATTTTCTAAAAAAAAGAAAAAAATCTTTTTTGTTTTTCTTTCTACTTTTCTTGTGCCTAGATGGATTTGTTCACCTCACCATTGGAAGACGAAGAGATGTCGCTAAGGGAGCTAGCAATGCCGTCAATGGAAGACATTGAGATGCAAAAATCAGATTTGATGCTTGCTACAACCCACTATGAAGTGAAGCCTGGAATCATCAAGTTAGTGGCGACAAAACCATTTAGAGGATTGGAGGATGACAACCCATATAGACACATTAAGGAATTCACGATGTTATGCAACATGGTCCAACAAAAAGGAGTTCCGGCCGCTTGGTTCAAGTGGAATCTTTTTCCATTCTCTCTCGAAGATGAAGCGCGAAGATGGTACACACTTGCGTCCGTTGAAGCAAAAGGAAATTGGGATGAGCTAGTGAAGAAGTTTCTTTTGAAGTTCTTTCCCATAAGCAAGGTCCAAGACTTCAGGAGGCAAGTGCTCACTTTCAAGCAAGGAGAGGATGAAGGAATTGATGAAGCATGGGACCGTTTTAATGAACTACTTGAGCAAGGCCCGAACTTGGGATTTTCCGGTGACTTGATGTTGCATACCTTTTATTTTTCACTAACCCCTAACTCGTCTCGTTTTGTAAGCATGTGTGCAGGCGGTGATATAATGGATAAAACAATTAGTGAAGCCGCACAAATCTTACAAAGGATAATCAATGGACAAAGAACAATACGAGATTGGCAAAGATGTTGTCAAGAGGAGCAAAATGACAAAAGCAAGCCCAAGGTGCTTGCTGAAATTTCTGAAAAAGATGAACCGATGGTCAAGAAAGATGAACCAACCATACAAGAAAGTGAAGATCCACTTCCCAAGATAAGAGAGGTCATTTCGGATGTTAAAAATGTTGAAACTAACATGAATGTAGGCCGAAGTATGTGGAATGCTAGACCATTGGCGGAGTTCAAGCAATCCGGTTGGGTTCAAGTTGATTTCGCCCCACTAATCAACTACCGAAGGAAGGAGGAACACCGACACGTCGCCAAAGTAATTGAAGATATATTTGATCAAGAGATGAGTGGAGAGTCGATCCAAAAGATGTTTGAAGAAGAAAGAGAAGAAGGAGATGAAGGATGGATCGACCGGTTTGACAACTCAAATATTTATGATGAAGGAAGAGAAGAGTACAACCGTGATGAGCCTAGTGACTCAAAGGATAAATGGAAGGAGATAGGACTCAAGCTAGATGATAGCTTGTGTGCTATTGAAGCCTACACACTAGCAAATCAAGACATGGAAGTACTCAAGGATGAAGGAAAGAGTGAATCAACAATGAGAGATCTTGACGACATGTGGTACATGGAAGATAAAGAAAGCAACATACAAGTCTTTGAAGATGAAGATCTGGTTGATAAAGAAGACTTCAAAGAAGAGATGAATGCGTACATAGTTGAAGGATTACATGTTCCACATGATGAGTTGAAGAAATTGCAAGATGGTGATGAAGAGGCAACTACACTTGTTGAGATCGATTCGCCTTCAACACCGCTTGATGAACCAAATATCACTCTTGTTGAAAAATCTCTAAGGCCAAGGTACGCGCTGAAATCTCAAGATATTATTGGTATTGATGTTGATAAATTCAAATGCTCATGCTCAACCAATAGTATGAATGATAGTTTAATGTCTATGCCTTGTTCTAATAGTGATCATGTTGATAGGCTAGATTTTCTTGAGAATGAAAAAGAGGAAACATTTAAGTTTGATTCAATTAATCTCACACCTAAAGAACCTTTGCCTAATGATGAGCTAAGTGCTATGCATGAAACATATGCTTCTTTTATTTACACCTTGACTTGTTGCTACAATTCACATGTGGTGTTAATTATGGACGCGTATGTTTACAATAAGTTTTGTAAATCTCGATCATGCTTTGCGCTTGGTCAAGCTAGTGACCTTAAAGAAACATATGTTGGGAAAGGCCCGATTTTCACTAACCATGTAGACAAGGCTTGAATAATGAAAAAAAAGAAGTCATGCCTAAAAGAGTTGCAAGATAAATCATCAACCTCTCCGAATCCCGCGATAGATGCTGCTGTCTCCATCAATTTGAGAGCTTGTTCAGAGGTGTACAAATGAAGAAAATGAGATATTCAGAAGCTCCATCAAACTACCATTCCAACGCATCAAGAACCAACAAGTTTGAAGACCCGTGCAAGGAGTTATGGAGAAAACATTGAGCGTTGCGCGTTCTGAAATTTCAGGACAGATTTCATCGCCGAAGTAAAACGGACGTAACTCTCTTGTCCGGAGTCCGATTTGAGCAAATGAAGACTCGTTGGAAAGGAAATTTTGTGCACTGTGCAATGGAGTAGAGCTTGAGTATACTTTCTGTTCTGGACATTAAAAAAAATAATAGAGTGAAGGCAGCACCGAAGGATGATAGAGAAGGAGATAACGATGAAACAAAAGGATGCTTTGGGCAAGTCTTCTATAAGTGATCAAGCACAACATGGGAAGTAAATTAAAGCTGCATTGGTACCTTTTCTTCTTGCATGAAGGGCCATGGCTATGCAACGAAAAGAAGGTATGTGAGAAAGTCGAGCTCTATGACTTTAAATGAAGCGCTTTTCGGGAGGCAACCCGTTTCTTTATGTTTTTATTCCTTTCTTAGAGAGAATAAAGCATGGCACTATCTTATGATGATCAACTTGTGGTTATTAATCTAAGTTTAGTTTTCTTTTTAGAACCACCATCATGTTCATGCTCATATTTATTTATTTGCATGCATTGCATTTTGTTATCAATGTGATGTTTCTTTGCACGTACATGTTTTGCACATAGTTGGCTTGGTTGTTTTATATACTTAATGATGTATGCTTCTTTTTCCATGTTAATACTTCATAAGGCATTATGAGTATTTTCCTTTTGTGATCTTGTGTAAACGTGGTGTTTAAACAAGATTGCGGACCATCATCGTTGAGTTCGATAAACCTAGCTAGCTTTTCATATGTTTTCATGTTGCTTTGGTCAGTTTATAAGCTTTTCTATGCGCTTAATTTTTCTTGTGCTATAAGAGTTATTGATTTAGGGATAGACACGGTGTTTTAACCCTAGATATATAAACCTTTATGGCTATGGAGAGATTCAGCAACCTAGTTGTAAACATGGTGTTTAGAACTAGGTGAAAACATTGTCTTGTTTATATGCTTTCCTATCATGTGCATACACACCTTGCACCACGTACACTCATTAGGTTTTTATTCCTCATTAAACTAATTATGCCACAAGTTAAGAATCTTAGGAGACATTGTTGGATTGTTGGCAATTCTATCTACTCCCAACCGTCACCTTGGGGGTAGAATGTGCGTTTAAAACGTCTTACAGGCAAGATAAAGACTCTCACCACAAGGAAATTGAAGGATGGCTAAGAAGTGCTTTGTCTTCTGCTTCCATGACTAGCAAAATGCTAAGCATGGGGGAGACCCTGAATCTTCAACACGGAAGTGCAACATGACACTCTAGAAGATAGAATGATAAAGATCATTAACATCTTCGGATTAATGTGCAAGAAGTCACCAATCTCATCAAAATTCTGCATGGTCTCAAAGGCAAAACACTGGATATTTTTGGATATTTAGAAGCCCCATGAAGTTACGATTCCAACAAATCAAGAATCAAGACAATCGGAGGTTCCTACAAGAAGTTATGCCCGAATCACCGAGTGCAACACGTCCTGAAATCAGTTTTGGACAGCACGCAGCGCTGAAGTAAAACGGACATAGCTCCCTTGTTTGAACTCCGTTTTTGATGAATGACCACACGTTGGAAAGGAAATTTCATAAACTTTTCAATAGAGCTATATTTCGATATATGTTCTGTTCTGGACAGAGGGGGAAATGCATGAAAAAGAGACAGCAAGGAGATGATGAGAACAAGAAAGAGGAGATGGTGATGACAACATTGAAGAGAAGGGTGACCAATGACTCCATTAAGCATACAGGATCAAATTCAGAAGTTTAGGAGCATTAATAAATCAAGACAAAAGCAAAAGCCACATCGATACATGGAGATGTCGGAAGAAGGCAACGAAGAATTACAAAGGATGGTAACATCTCCATGGACCTTCTCTTTTCCAACCACAAATGCTTGTAAGTATGCCTTCAACATCAACTAGGTGCAACCTTTTGTTTTTCTCTTCAAACAATAAAATGGCTACTAGGAGGACAACCTAGGTTTCTTTTTACTTTCAATAGATAAGCATGACCATGTGTTCACCTCGATGTTCTATATTGCCTATGCTTACGGAAAGATGATGAAAGTTGCCGCCTTGTTTTACCTACATGAAGTTATACATGTCTTGGCTAATTGCTCTCCATAATATGATCTGAAATTAATTTAAATACCGGCTCTTTTATTTGTGGAGGTGAAATGACTATGCTCTAGACCCACATACATATCTTTGCTCTTTGATTTAAGTTTGTGGATAGCTGGATAACTTGTTGTTTTTATGAAAACTTAACTTTTATGCTATCTACATATTTGTGATGCTCTTGCAAAGTTCTACCTACCAAAGCCATATACATATATGTTTTATGATAACAAAACCCGTAGATTGCAAACATATGTTTTGATGAGTTGGATTAGGATTGATTTCTATGGTTCGAGACTAAGAAGCTGGTCATTCCTTTGTGTAACTTTTTCATGCTATCCTTTTTGTCCATGCATTGTGGGTTTTCACATCGAAAATTTCACAAACTTCGCTGGGCATCCACCCTAAACCAAAAACATCTTTTTGTGATCACCTCCTTGTCCACAACCCAATTTGAGTATGGAGTAAAATTCTCGATGTAGATTCAAATATTCCGCAAGATTATGGAATTTATACTTACTTTGGCAGTCATTTCCCCTCTCTTTTATGCTCGAGGACGAGCATCGTTCAAGCATGGGGGAGGAGTCATTCTCTGACACAAATGCTATGTAAGTATTATGTTGCAAAAAGTTTTGAGGAGCAAAAGAAAAAAAGAGAATAAAATAGAAAATGAAAAAAATATGATAAGAAGAAAAGAAAAGTAAGAAAAATAGGAAGAATAAAGTGAAAAAAAGAAAGAGAGAAAAATGAGAAGGAAATAGAATAAAGAAAAAAATAAAGATGCTCCTCGGTTCTTTTTGCTTCATAAGTTCTCAAGTGCCTTAATGACAAATCCATACTCAAATCTTCCAACCATGTGCAATCCGATAACGAGGACTTCACTCGTGCCTCGGGATCATCCATTTGCCACTTGCACATGTCCACTTATCTAAATGTGTGTGTTTCGTCCCTCTCTCTTTCCAACATTTATTTTCCATGGCCTTTTTGACGAGTCTCGGTAATTCCAATAGACCTCTCTCTTAATTTGACAATATTTCGGATGTATGTTTTGCTAGGATTGTTCTTAACCTTCCAAGCTCCACATAAGCCTTCCACTATCACATATGAGTAGAGTAGGTTGAAAATAATCTAGTATAGGCTTGAGTGACTTGATGAGATGAGTGTTCCATGAGCTCTTGCAAGAGATTTTCACTTATGTTGGATATGCATCTTTTTGAAAATCTTCCATGTGACAAGGTAATGGTTAGAAGTTCACTTAAGTTTGAGAGCATCGTGTTAAATGTGGCTTGTTCTTTATTGTTAGTCTATCTTCCATAATGAAAAAGAAGCCGGTGACAACTTGAACTTTAAAAATAAATTCTTAAGAGAGAGCAATTTGTCTCGTCATGAATGACTAAGTGCAGGGATAACATTGGAAGGCAACGCTGATTTCCCTTTTAAGCGAGGACCACTTACTCGAGGACGAGCAAGGTTTAAGCATGGGGGAGATGTTGACAGTGAATTTCCGTCAACCTAGAGTACTTGTTATATATTGGTTTCGATTATGATTTGCAACTAACCGGCCACTAGGCATACTAATGATGTAACAAGTTCACACTTGCATGTCGATTTTGGAGTTTGTTGTTTACACAGGAAATCTAAGCTAAAGAGGAGACTTTCGGGATAAGTTCACCAAGCACTTTGGAAGAAGATCATGAAGCCCGACAAGAGTCAAGACACGCGATGAACATGACTCCAAATGACCCAAGGACCGAAGCGTCAACGTGCAAGTCTTCAGGGACTCAACCAGAAAACAGCGAAGCTTGCATAGCAAGGATTCAAGCCTAAACCGTGAAGGAAACGACGTCAAAGGCCCACATGCAAGTGCACACGAATAAGGGATCACGCGAGAAGCAACCGGGGAGAAAACCGGGGCCGAACCGGGCCGAAGTGGGCTGGGCCGGCCGGCCTGGTCCGACCGGCCCAGCCCACTCCGGGGTCGGTTCGGTCCCCCCTTTGCCCTAGGTGTTTGTCTATTTATTCCCTCCGCCGCCGTCGGCCGCCACATCGAACAAATCATCCTACCGACGCCAATCACTAGAAAACCGCCGCCACAAGATGAAGGAGAGAGTTAGATGAGCTCGTCGCAAGGATCAACGCCGGCGGAGAGAAGGAAGCAAGAGGAGGACTCCAAGCCGCTGGCCTAGGGGTGTTCCCAAGCTCCATCGCCGCTATCTTCATCGACGACGTTCTCCGGAGTCTCCATCACCCCTATGTGCTTCAATCCGTGTAAGATGATGGGGTAATGTCTCCGTTCATCCCTAGGATTAGATGGATACATGCTATGTGATCGCTACTCGATTTGTGGTTTCAATCTATTGTTTTCATGTTGATGATGCTTTGATGATTAAGGTTAGCTACCGTGTTTTTCGGGCGTATGATATCCGCTACTCCCATAGATTCCATCAACATACCGTGTGCATCATAGGTCTAGTCACGAATACCTTCGCGTAGTGACAGTACGAGAGGAGGGAAAGGGCGAAACCGTGGTCACAACCCCCGGTAGATTGGTTTACCACTTTCGTGTAGTAGATGCATACCATGTTATCCTAGATCCTAGGGAGGGAATGCTTATCTTTCTTAATCACTCTCTTGTGTTCACCCTTTACCATATAGTTTAACCATATATTTGTTTGATCAACTTAACTTAGATTAACTTAGGTTAGATTGTCTTTACTTTTAGATTAATACTCTCTTTCAAAGGTTTTTCATTCGACTAGATTAGTACTTGGTTAAGCGCTAGTAATCCCCTTGCTCCGCGGATTGACAAGAACCTTGGGAATCCCGTGGTGAAAAAGGTGTGGGGTCCGTACGCTTGCGGATCGTAGAGGGATACGTCTTTTATCCGTCAACAAGCTGCCAACTCCAAGTCGTGTGTCGGGTAGTTTTCCTCGTGTTTCTTCAGCTGCCTAGAAGCATAAGCCACAACTTTCCCTTCCTGCATCAGGACACAACCAAGTCCTTGCTTTGAAGCGTCACAATAGACCACAAAGTCCTTGATATCCGGCAAAGTAAGCACTGGGGCTGTGGTGAGTCTCTCTTTCAACTCCTGGAAACTCTTCTCACACGCTTCTGACCACTCGAACTTTGTGTTGTTCTTAAGCAACTCTGTTATCGGTTTAGCGATCTTGGAGAAGTTCTCAATGAACCTTCGGTAGTATCCTGCCATTCCTAGGAAGCTTCTGACGACTGTCACGTTCAACGGCTGCTCCCACTTGGTAACTGACTCCACTTTGGATGAATCCACAGCTATCCCTTCTGTTGACAACACGTGCCCCAAAAACGCGACCTTCTCCATCCAGAACTTGCACTTGCTAAACTTGGCGTATAGTTTCTGCTGCCTCAGCCTTTCTAGCACGATCCTCAGGTGTTCCTCGTGCTCCTCTGTAGTCTCAGAGTATATCAGGATATCATCGATAAACACCACCACAAATCTGTCTAACTCCTCCATGAAGACTTTGTTCATAAAGTTCATGAAGTAGGCAGGAGCGTTGGTCAGCCCAAAAGAAACCACCACAAACTCGTACAAACCGTACCGTGTGGTAAAAGCTGTCTTGGGAATATCTTGCTCTCGGATCTTCATCTAGTGGTAACCTGACCTCAGATCGATCTTGGAGAAGAACTTTGCTTTCTTGAGCCTATCCAATAGGTCCTCAATTCTGGGTAGTGGGTACTTATTCTTGATCATCATCGAGTTGAGTGTGCGGTAGTCTATGCACATCTTATTGGTGCCATCTTTCTTCTCCACGAAGAGCACAGGTGAACCCCACGGTGAGGCACTCGGCCGAACAAACCCTTGCTCGAGCAACTTCTTGAGCCGTTTCTTCAATTCGTCCAGCTCATCGGACGACATCCAGTACAGACTCTTTGCAACGGGTCCCGCCCTCGGCATCAGCTCAATCACAAACTCCACGTCTCAGTCTGGGGGTAACTCCGTAAGCTCCTCTGGAAACACGTCCAGAAACTCACAGACCACTGGAATCTCCTCAATTTATTTTCCACTCGTGTTGCACAACATCATCGCAGTCTTCAGACACTGAGGTTCGATTCGCACTTTCCTTCCACTAGGATGTTCTAGCTGTATGAACCTGGGGTTGCATGAAACCATTCCGTTGTGCTTTGCCAACCAATCCATCCCTAGGATCACGTCTATGCCCGTAGACTCCAAAATTGTCAAGTCTGCCGTGAACAGCTGTCCCTCAAAGACCAACTTCACTCTTCTGCACTCTAACGTACTTCCTTCTCTCCTAGCGGAGAGCTAGTCAAGATAGGCCTTGGTCGAGGCTTAGTTGGTAACGACCTTTCTTTAACAAACTTGGTAGAAATATACAAAAACTGAGCTCCGGTATCGAACAAAACGGTTGCCAAAACTGAGTCAACAAGGAACTCACAGAGTGCGACGTCAGGTGCGGCTGCAGCCTCCTCGGCGGTGAGGTGGTTCAAGCGTCCTCGGGTAGCTGGCGGCTGAGCGGTCCTCTGCTGTGTACGGGGTGGCTGTCCTCCTGGTGCTTGTGCTTTGGCTGGAGTCTGGAACTGTGAGCTGCGGTTCTGACCTCCTGGTTGCACCTGCTGCGGGCACTCGAACGACTTGTGCCCAACCTGACGACAGTTGAAGCAAGTCACCTTAGCTCTATCTGTTGACTGTGGTGGCGGTTTTGGCCTCCAGTTGTTTGGTCCTCCACTTCCCCCTGGGTTGGCTCTGCTCTGCTGCTGTGACTGGGTGGAGTAGTGTCTCGGCTGTGACTGGTGGCCCTGAGAGTAACCTGTCCTCTGCCTCTGGGGTGGACCTGAGCGTCCTGCATGGTCAGTGCGGTTCGACTTGCTTCCGCGGACCTCCATGTACTCGAGCCTCGACCTCTCAACGATCAGTGCCTTGTCGATAATGGAGCGAAGCGTCGGGTAGTCGTGCACGGACAAGTGGTGTGCCATCCCCTTGTGCAGCCCCTTCCTAAACCAGTAGACCTTCTTCTCTGTGTTGGTGTCGTCTGGCACGTACCTCATCAGCTCCTGAAAGCGGTTCGCGTACTCCTGCACTGACATCCCTCCCATCTTGAAGTGCCTGAACTCATCAGCCGTCCTGTCCATCACGACCTTGGGAATGTGGTGGTGCCTGAAGGTCTCCACGAACTCGTCCCACCCGATGTGCAATGGGTCCGTGTGTGAGTCACAGTAGCTGTCCCACCATGCACTGGCTGTGCCGATCAGCTGGTGCGCTGCCACGGTCACACACTCCTCCTCAGTAAGCTTAGTCAACTCTAGCTTCTTCTCTATCTCCCTCAGCCATTTATCCACATCCATAGGATCCGCAGAGTGGTCAAAGGTCGGCGGTCGCAACTTGTTGAAGTTCTCGACCTTCTTCTAGAAGCCCTCTAGCACGTTGCGGTGCTGTCGCCTGTGGTTGTTGTTGTTGTTGTTGTTCTGCGCTAGCAGCTGGGTGATCGTCTGCATTAGCTGGGTCTGTACTGCCATCACGTCGGCCAAGTTCGGGTGAGGTGGCGGCGGTGGCACCTCCTGTCCCTGCTCTCGGCCAGCTCCTCCCTCGGGCTCGGGTACCTGCTCGTGCTCGAGCTCCTGCTCCTGACCTCGTTGTCGTTCACGGGTCCACGCCCTCCTTGGCCAACTCGGCCTCCTCGGCCTCCTCGGCTCACTCGGCCTCCACGGTGTCCTCCTCGTGGCGCGTGACCTCCACAGCACCCGCGTGCTCTTGCCCCGACTGGGTTAGGGGCATCCTCCCCTTCGTTGTCTCCAGCAACCTCCTCGAAGCGGGCCAGGACTCATCCGGACCTCCTTGATCCCGACATCTGTTCCATGTTCAAGAGTCAGTAGGGGTAGGGAGAGAATTTATAAAATTATTAACTATAAAGGAGTAATCCTGCTAACAATCAGGTAATTTCAATCAGACAGGTAAGAAGCATGAAAATTGAGGTAAAACCATGAAGATCCATGACACTCAATCAATGCCACCATAGAAAAGAGGCATATCTCGAGGTTTACTCTAATGACCTTCGAGATTACACGGCAACACATCAGGCTAACGCATGGTACATCATGGGGTAGCTACTACTGACATAACAACATGGGTGGTAGCAACTACAACTAGATCATTAAAACATCTCTGGATCTACTTCTAGAACTCTACTCTGGTCACGGGGGTGCACTGAGGTGCCTCTGGGCTGGAGTCTGGTGGAACAGAGTAGAACGGCGGCGAGTGAGCCCCTTGGTAACCCGGCAACCTAATCTCTGGTCCTTCGTAGTAGTCTCGGACGTCCTGGAGAGCACGGTCCATCTCTGCGGTTTCTTGAGAACCTCTCGGGTACGAGCGTAGCTGTGGAAGAAGTGTCGGGGGTAGCTCGAAGGTCTCTGCTCGCAGACGTGGCCTCTTCTTCAGTGGTAGCTGTGCTGAGATCGCCTCCAACTCCGCCAGTCTCTGCTGGTCGAACCTCTCCCAGGCCATGCGGGTCCTGGCAGCACGGTCCCTCTCCTCGTACACCAGTCCTCTGAGGTAGCATAGGTGGTTGTAGTTGTGACGACTCCCCTCCTGTAGGTCCCACACTCTCACCTGGTAGTCTGCCACTGCAGATCCAACTGACTCCATCAGGTACTTGGCCTCTGCCAGCCGCTCCCTGTCCACGCGGGTGGCCTCCACCATGGCTCGGTGCTTCTCCTCAGCAGTCTTCAACCGTGCCTCCAAAGTCGCGATCCTCACGGCGTCACGCTCTGCACTAGCCCTGGCGGCTGCTAGTCCGAGCTGCACCAACTCGTCGTTCCTCTGCTGTGACTGCTCCAGTCGGTCTGCCAACTCCAACTTCTCCAACTCTAGCTCCTGAGCAAGCTGCAAGCACCTGTCCCACTTCCATCTCAGGTAGGTAATCTCACTGTCAGCCCAGCAAAGTGCCTGGTCCTGTGCAAGGATGCACCGGTTCGTAATGTGCATCTTCTTGTCCTCCTCCTCTGTAATCACCTCGAAGTACTGAGCGTGGTCGTAGCTGTACCAGCGACTCAGGTCATAAACCCTCATCGGAAGAACGCTGAACGGGGTGTCCTTGAGTCTCTCTCCAAGCTGGATACAGACCTCCTTGAGTGCTCGGCGAGCGCAGACCTGGTGCGCCTCCATGGTGGAAGTCTCGAAGCAGTGTACCTTGATTCCCTTGAACTATGGAACTCGTGGGTCCACCGGTACCGTGACTGTCAGGTACGTAGCAGACTGGTCCAACGGCCCCATGGTCCTCCTCTCGTAGCTCACCCGGTCGGTCTCCACTCCTGCCGACTCCAGGCACTCCCTCAGAAGGTAGCAGAAACCTCTGACCCACTTGCCGTCCGACTCAAGGGGAATCCAAGGTCGCTCCGCCATCAACACAACGTTGTTAGAGGGTAGTTAGTAAGGTAGTTAGTTAGTTAATCAAGAAAATGCATATATATAAGTATAGATATATACACACACGGAAGTCAAGGGTTTATATAAAGTTTCAAGGTTCAGAAACGTCATCCTAAGCTATCGACCATTCCTAGGGCTCGTCCTACGGTCAAGCATGGCTCTGGTACCAACTAAAACGAACCGGATTTCCGCGGATGGAAACCCGACTCTCTGCACCTCTGTGGTAGTCCCAGAAGGACTACCACGTGCAATCCCTGTCTCAGTGATGCCAAATATCCATATAGAAAGATAAAACAAAAACAGAAAGAGTACAACATTTATTTATTACATTACTCAGAGTACATCTCTTCAGCACATGCCTGGTACAAGTCCATCAGGACTGAATCAAACAAAAAGAAAAATGTCTAACAGTGGCTCCAATCAGTGCGGGGAAACTCCATATCCGCAGGCATCTCGAGCGTAGAAAGAGACCTAGTCCTCCCATCCGTCGTTGTCGAAGTCGTAGTCCGGCTCTATGTCAGAGACACCAGGATCTACCCGATAAGCGGGTAGGTCATGTCAGCTTCCCAACAAAGAGGCAAAAGTGGTGTATGATCTACTATGCAGGATATATTCCTACTCTGGCTGTAGAAGGCTTAAGCAAAACAGCGAGGCAACGAACAAGGTAAGCAGAGAGTTGCAGTGAGGCCAACACCTCGGGGAAGCTCACACTTCCGAGGTCCACACCTCTGTGGTCCGCACCCCGCTCAAGGATACCACACCAAAGCACCAGATCACACCCGCGATCCAGCTCCCATCTCTCATCTGCGATGTGGGGCCCACCTGCTTTTATCCCCACATCTCAACGACCAAAGCCGGGCTCACTCACTCGGGGGAGAGAAGAAGCACAAGAAAAGTATAACTAGTTAGGTGAGAGATCAAAAGACTGTCCATAACCAGTGGACACAAACTATAGCTATAGGTTTAAACACTTTGCAGAGGTTGTACAACTGTACCCGCCCGAATAGGACCGGAACCGGCCGTCACCGATTTCAAGCCCTACCATACGACTGAAGCTCAAGTAAGTGGATAGTACCCTCCTGCGTCTCTGAGTCTGGCACAACCCCTGTTGTAGAGCTCATACTGCCAGCGAGGGGTCCCTCGAAGCTGTGGAACCCTTCCCCGACCTCGATGGGGTGAAGTCTACTAAGGAGGAAAACCGTCTCCCTTCACGATCACACCGATCCGCCTACAGGTGGGGTGCTATCCACTACAAGTCTCACCCCGCAACCCTGCCCAATACAAGGTGGGCGGTTTGTACGGTAAAAGCCATCTGAAGCAAGGTCAACTAACGATCCGTCCTTAAGGGCCGAGAGCGAGCACTCCCATAACTCCATCTATCCGACACGCCACTCGGGTAAGAGGCCAGATCGCATCTTCCCGAGGCAAGAGTTCACAAGTAACCGATTGGCTCGCTCCCGCCAAAACACATCAAGGAGGAACGCACCCAGAACTCACGCTAGAACACACTGCGATCTCCCGAATCTCAGACCAAGCCCAGAATACCATCCATAATCAAGCAACAAAAGTATGGATAGTTAATTTATGGGACTAGCTAGGGGTCTTAGCTATTCCCGAGGTAGGAGAAACAAGGAATCAAGATATATCAAATTATCAAGGCAAGGCTAATCAACTAGTTATGCAATTCATCCAAGCAATGCATATAAAGTAAAGCACTAGCTTCTAAATATCAACATGGGATCTATATGGTTGGGAGTGACATGACACCTTCATTGCCGTTGAAGCAGTCGTTGTCCGGAGCAGTGTACTCGGGGTCCTCCGTGTCCTCCTGGTCGAAGCTCGGGTCTGTGGCACTAGATTCGACGCGAACGTAAGAAAACGATACATATCTAAGTAATAACTCCAAATAAAAACCACTTTTTAGAAAACCCAAAAGAGCTCAAACTACCTACAAGCAGCAAGGTTTTGAAATTACAAAATTATAGAAATTGGTTTTATATTTTTCTGAGCTTCATATAATTAGTTATGATTTTTCCAAGATTAAAACCATTTTTAAATCATTTCTGAAATTACTTTTGAAAAAGGAAAGGATTTTTATTAAAAATGCCGCTGACGTCAGCATGACGTCAGCAACCCTCGGTTTGTGGGCCGATATTGGGCCGAAAGTGTTACTAGGCCGAAAGTGGCCCAATGGATGCAGCCCGGTTGGCCCAGTGGGCTCGGTCCAGTTGGCCCAGTGGCGATAGTCCACTGGTCCACCCTGGACTTGATCCAGAATTCGCTTCAGCCTGCTGGGCTCCTAACGGACCTGCATGGGCCGGTGCGGCCCAATACGGCCCATCTGCGCGTTGGATCCCGTCTAACACCGGCAAGACACCGACCGCCCCCTTCCCAGGCGCGCGGCGCGTTCCCGCTTCGGTGCGGCACCCCGGTGGCGACGGCGGCGGCGGCGGTCCGGCTCACGCACCGGGGTGCGCTGGCCTGGACATCCCTGCGCACTCGAGTCCCTATTTACTCGGTCGGGCACGGCTCAAAGGCCGGCTTGCAAAGATGGCGGCACGGCGAGCAACGCATCGGCGCCCGCAAGCGCGGCGTCGCGGCAACCAAAAGGGCCACACCCCGGTCCTGAGCGATGGGGGTGCGATCCAGCCCGCTCACGCGCGCGCGTACCTGGAACTGAAACGCGTGGCCGGCTCGCAGAAACACATGGCGCGGCGTTGACGCCCCGCATCGTGACACGGCGGCGTCGTGCGACTTCCGGCACAGGCAGCGGCATTGAGTAGGCACGGCCCTGGCGCTGGGGTGCGCATAGCCGCGGCTCGGGAGTGAACTCCTTCCCTGCACAAAACCAACGCAGCTCGAAGGCCGGCTCACAGATGTGCGAGGCACGACACGCGCGCGGTGCGCAGCGCGGCGGCGCGTCGTGGGGTCTCCCTCAGCAAAAATCATGGTGCGCCCAGGTTCGGCCCTCACGTGCTGGGGTGCACAGCGTCCTCCCCCTGGGTGGAGGCGAGGGCCACCTGCAAACAACAACGGCACGAAGGCCGGACATGGCTAGAGTGGCGACAAGCTCTCGGCTCGGAGCGCGACACGGCGGCCGCCCAAACAGCGCTGGGGTGCGCTTCCGGTGACACCAGCAACAAGAATCAACGAGTGTGGGGAAGGGAGGACGGCTCCGCTCACCGTGGGTCGACGGTGGAGTCGTCGCCGGCTTGGTGCAGAGGTCCCGCGACGGCGAGGAAGGTGTTCATGGCGTCGAGGTCCCGACTCGCTCCTACTCCCCCGCGACGGCGTCCCGGTGCAGCTCCCTCCAACGGCTCCCGGCGCGCCGTCGACGAAGCACCACTCAGCCCCGCTCCCCACTCGTACTCCCCCACACTCTTCCCCTCTTCCCTTCTTGCGGTGGCAAACAGGGAAGGGGCAAAACCCCAATGCGTTGTGGCCGATGGGAGAGGCTTGGACCTCGGGTTGTAGGCGCGGTCAAAAGATCGCAAGGGCAAGGAGCGCGACGCGCCCTGGTTGGCTGGCGCGGTGGGTTCCCCGACGTGGCGGCGCAGCAATGGCTGGAGACATCGCTTTAGGTGTGGCGGGGCGAGGGTAGAGGGGTCTTTTCCCCCTGAGGAGACCCCGAGGCGCGCGCACGGGCGTGCCTTGGCTCGGCGTGCGTGCCAGCCGGCGGCTTGCCCGTCCCATCGCGCGCGCGCGTTGATGCGGTGTGGTGAGGCGCGGTTGCGGTGCGAGGGGAAAAGAGGAGAAGATAAGAAGGGAGAAGGGAGATAGTGGCTGACGGGTGGGTCCCCCACATCAGCGAGTGAAGCGAAGAATAGGAGAAGGGTGGATCCGGTGGGCTGTGGTAGCGGCTGGCCCGTTGGGTTAGCTGGGCCGCGGGCTAGGTGCAAGGGTTGATTTCGGCCCAGCTTAAAACTATAGTTTTTGAAATAGCTTTGAATTTAGAATTAAACTAGAGTTTGGATTTGAATTCAATTCAAATTCAAACTTCACTCAATTGAACTCCAAATAAATCCAAAATAAATCCAACTAACATATTTTACTATATTTTGAATATATATTTTTATAAATGGTTTAAATTGGTGGAGAATTTAGGGAAGGGCTAGAAATTTAGGTTGCAATTTGTTAGCACTCAATTTCAAACAAAAAGTTTTAAATTTTTGCAATTTTCACACCTCATTTTCCTGGTTTGTTACAAAAGAAGACTGAATGAGTTTCAAGTTTCTGGCTACAATAAACTCATGGTGCACCATTGTAGAAGTTGCCCTTTCGGTCGATGGTCTCCTTAAGATGTACTCGCACATTATCTCCTGGACACGCTTTAGATCTTCTGTGGAAACATCTACAGGAGATTTGAAATCGTGCAAAATACAATAATTTATGAGAATACAAGTAGAAATCAGTTTCTAAAATCAGATGAATAATATGAGCAGAGACAAGGTTGAGCAATATTATCTACTTGCAGCAGCCTTCTTGATGTCAGGTATGTCATCGAGTAGTCTTAACATATGGAATGCCACATGGAATCCACACAAAGAGGACCCCCATGGAATCCTTGCGACGAGCTCATCTAACTCTATCCCTCATCTTGCGGCGGCAGTTTTCTGGTGACTAGCGTCGGTAGAATGATTTGTTCGATGTGGCGGCCGACGGCGGCGGAGGCAATAAATAGACGAACACCTAGGGCAAAGGGCGTCGCGAACCGAGCCAAAAGGCCCCTGGGCTGATCCGACTGGGCCGGTTCGGGCCCGTGTTCCTCCCCGGTTGCTTCTTGCATGATTCCTTATTTGTGTGCACTTGCATGTGGGCCTTTGACATCGTTTCCTTCACGGTTAAGGCTTGAATCCTTGCTATGCAAGCTTCGCTCTTTTCTGGTTGAGTCCCTGAAGACTTGCACATTGATGCTTCGGTCCTCGGGTCATTTGGAGTCATGTTCATCACATGTCTTGACTCTTGTCGGGCTTCATGATCTTCTTCCAAACTGCTTGGTGAACTTATCCCGAAAGTCTCCTCTTTAGCGTAGATTTCCTGCGTAAACAACAAACTCCAAAATCGACATGCAAGTGCGAACTTGTTACATCATTAATTAGTATGCCTAGTGGCGGGTTAGTTGCAAATCATAATCGAAACCATTGTATAACAAGTACTCTAGGCTGACGGAAATTCACCGTCAGCGTCTCCCCCATGCTTAAACCTTGCTCGTCCTCAAGTAAGTAATCCTTGCTTAAAAGGGAAATCAGCGTTGCCTTCCAATGTTGTTCCTGCACTTAGTCATTCATGACGAGGCAATTTGCTCTCTCTGAAGAATTTATTTTTTAAAGTTCAAGTTGTGACCGGCTTCTTTTTTATTATGGAAGATAGACTATTAATAAAGAACAAGCCACATTTAATAAACACCATGCTCTCAAACTTAAGTGAACTTCAAACCGTTACCTTGTTACATGGAAGAATTTTCAAACAGATGCATATCCAACATAAGTGAAAATCTCTTGCAAAAGCTCATGGAAACACTCATCTCATCAAGTCACTCAAGCCTATACTAGATTATTTTCAACCTATTCTACTCATATGTGATAGTGGAAGGCTTATGTGGAGCTTGGAAGGTTAAAAACAATCCTAGCAAAACATACATCCGAAATATTGTCAAATTAAGAGAGAGATCTATTGGAGTTACCGAGACTCATAAAAAAGGCCATGGAAAATAAATGTTGGAAAGAGAGAGAGAGATGAAACACATACACATTTAGAAAGGTGGTCATGTGCAAGTGGCAAATGGAAGATCCCGAGGCGCGAGTGAAGTCCTCGTTATCGGATTGCACACGGTTGGAAGATTTGAGTATGGATTTGTCATCAAGGCACTTGAGAACTTATGAAGCAAAAAGAACCGAGGAGCATCTTTATTATTTTTCTTAATTTTATTTTATTTCCTTCTCATTTTTTTCTCTCTTTCTTTTTTTCTTTCTTCTTCCTTTTTTTCTTACTTTTCTCTTCTTCTCATCATATTTTTTTTTCATTTTTCATTTTTTTCTTTTGCTCCTTAGAACTTTTGCAACACAATACTTACATAGCATTTGTCAGAGATGATGTAATGACTTCTCCCCCATGCTTGAACGATGCTCGTCCTCAAGCATAAAAGAGAGGAGAAATTATTGCTAAAGTAAGTATAAATTCCATAATCTTGCAGAATATTTGAATCTCCATCGAGAATTTTACTCCATACTCAAATTCGGTTGTGGACAAGGAGGTGATCACAAAAAGATGTTTTTGGTTTAGGGTGGATGCCTAGCGAAGTTTGTGAAATTTTCAATGTGAAAACCCACAATCCATAGACAAAAAGGCTAGCATGAAAAGTTACACAAATGAATGACCAGCTTCTTAGTCTCGAACCATAGAAATCAATCCTAATCCAACTCATCAAAACATATGTTTGCAATCTACGGGTTTTGTTATCATAGAACATATATGTATATGGCTTTGGTAGGTAGAACTTTGCAAGAGCATCACAAATATGTAGATAGCATAAAAGTTAAGTTTTAATAAAAACAACAAGTTATCCGGCTATCCATAAACTTAAATCAAAGAGCAAAGATATGTATGTGGGTCTAGAGCATAGTCATTTCACCTCCACAAATAAAAAAGCCGGTATTTAAATTAATTTCAGATCATATTATAGAGAGAAATTAGGCAAGATGTGTATAACTTCATGTAGGTAAAACAAGGCGGCAACATTCATCATCTTTCCGTAAGCATAGGCAATATAGAACATCGAGGTGAACACATGGTCATGCTTATCTATTGAAAGTAAAAAGAAACCTAGGTTGTCCTCCTAGTAGCCATTTTATTGTTTGAAGAGAAAAACAAAAGGTTGCACCTAGTTGATGTTGAAGGCATACTTACAAGCATTTGTGGTTGGAAAAGAGAAGGTGCATGGTGATGTTACCATCCTTTGTAATTCTTCGTTGCCTTCTTCCGACATCTCCATGTATCGATGTGGCTTTTGCTTTTGTCTTGATTTATTAATGCTCCTAAACTTCTGAATTTGATCCTGTATGCTTAATGGAGTCATTGGTCACCCTTCTCTTCAATGTATAACTTCATGTAGGTAAAACAAGGCGGCAACTTTCATCATCTTTCCGTAAGCATAGGCAATATAAAACATCGAGGTGAACACATGGTCATGCATATCTATTGAAAGTAAAAAGAAACCTAGGTTGTCCTCCTGGTAGCCATGTTATTGTTGTATGAGAAAACAAAATGTTGCACCTAGTTGAGGTTGAAGGCATACTTACAAGCATTTATATTCAGAAAAGAGAAGGTCCATGGAGATGTTACCATCCTTTGTAGTTCTTCGTTGCCTTCTTCCGACATCTCCATGTATCGATGTGGCTCTGCTTTTCTCTTGATTTATCAACGCTCCTAAACTTCTGAATTTTATCTTGTCTGCTTAATGGAGTCATTGGTCGCCCTTCTCTTCAATGTTGTCATCACCATCTCCTCTTTCTTGTTCCCATCATCTCCTTGCTGTCTCTTTTTCATGGACCCCCCTCTGTCCAGAACAGAACATATATAGAAATATACATCTATTGTGAAGTTTATGAAATTACCTTTCCAACGTGTGGTCATTCATCAAAACTGAGTTTAAACAAGGGAGCTATGTCCGTTTTACTTCAGCACTGCGTGCTGTCCAAAACTGATTTCAGGACGTGTTGCACTCGGTGATTCGGGCATAACCGCTTGTAGGAACTTCCGATTGTCTTGATTCTTGATTGGTTGGAATTTTAACTTTATGGTGCTTCTAAATATCCAAAAATATTCAGTGTTTTCCCTTTGAGACCACACAGAATTTTGATGAGATTGGTGGCTTCTTGCGCATTCATCCAGTGATGTTAACGATCTTGATCATTCTATCTTCTAGAACGTCATGTTGCACTTCCGTGTTGAAGATTCAAGGTCTCCCCCATGCTTAGCATTTTGCTAGGCATGGAAGTAGTAGACAAATCATTTTTATCTTAGCCATCCTTCAGTTTCCTTGTAGTGAGAGTCTATCTTGCCTGCAAGACGTTTTAAGCGCACATTCTACACCCAAGGTGACGGTTGAGAGTAGATAGAATTGCCAATAATCCAAAAATACCTCCTAAGATTCTTAACTTGTGGCATAACTAGTATAATGAGGAATAAAAACCTAATGAGTGTACATGGTGCAAGGGGTGTATGCACATGAGAGGAGAGAATATAAACAAAGACAATGTTTTCACCTAGTTCTAAACATCATGTTTACAACTAGGTTGCCAAATTTCTCCATAGCCATAAAGGTTTATTTATCAAGGGTTAAAACACCATGTCTATCCCTAAATCAGTAACTCTTATAGCACAAGAAAAATTAAGCGCATTGCAGAAATTATAAACTAACCAATGCAACATGAAAACATATGAAAAGCTAGCAAGGTTTATCGAACTTAATGATGATGGTCCGCAATCATGTTTAAACACCACGTTTACACAATATCACAAAAGGAAAATGCCCAACTGGAGCATTAACATGGATATTAAAGCATACATCATTGAGCCTTAAAACAACCAAGCCAACTATATGCAAAACATGTACATGCAAAGAAACATCACACTGATAACAAAATGCAATGCATGCAAATAAATAAATATGATCATGAACATGATGGTGATTCTAAAAAGAAAACTAAACTTAGATTAATAAGCACAAGTTGATCATCATAAGATGGTGCCATTTTTTTTATTTTCTTTAAGAAAGTAGTAAAAATATAAAGAAACGCGTTGCCTCCCGAAAAGCGCTTCATTGAAAGTCAAAGAGCTCGACTTTCTCACGTACCTTCTTTTCGTCGCATAGCCATGGCCCTTCATGCAAGAAGAAAAGGTACCAATGCAGCTTTAATTTACTTCCCATGTCGTGCTTGATCACTTATAGAAGACTTGCCCAAGGCATCCTTTTGTTTCATCGCTATCTCCTTCTTTATCATCCTTCGGTGTTGCCTTCACTCCATGAATTTTTTCTTTAATGTACAGAACAGAAAGTATACCCAAGCTCTACTCCATTGCATAGTGCACAAAATTTTGTTTCCAACGAGTCTTTATTTGCCCAAATTGGACTCCGGACAAGAGAGTTACCTCCGTTTTACTTCGGCGATGAAATCTGTCCTGAAATTTCAGAACGCGCAACGCTCAATGTTTTCTCCATAACTCCTTGCACGGGTCTTCAAACTTATTGGTTCTTGATGCGTTGGAATGGTAACTTGACGGAGCTTCTGGATATCCCATTTTCTTCATTTGTAAACCTCTGAAAAAGCTCTCAAATTGATGAAGACAACAGCATCCATTGCGGATTTGGAGAGGTTGATGATTTATCTAGCAACTCTTTTAGGCATGATTTCTTTTTTAATTATACGAACCTTGTCTACATGGTTAGTGAAAATTGGGCCTTTCCCGACATGTGCTTCTTTAAGGTCATTAGCTTGACCAAGCGCAAAGCACGATCGAGATTTACAAAACTTATTGTAAACATACGCGCCCATAATTAACACCACATGCGCATTGCAGCAACAAGTCAAGGTGTAAACAAAAGAAGCATATGTTTCATGCATAGCACTTAGCTCATCATTGGGCAAAGGTTCTTTAGGTGTGAGATTAATTGGTTCGAACATAAATGTTCCCTCTTTTTCATTCTCAAGAAAATCTAGCCTATCAACATGATCATTATTGGAACAGGCGTAGAATTTAAACTATCATTCATACTATTGGTTGAGCATGAGTATTTGAATTTATCAACATCAATACCAATAATATCTTGAGATTTCAGCGCGTACCTTGGCCTTAGAGCTTTTTCAACAAGAGTGATATTTGGTTCATCTAGCGGTGTTGAAGGCGAATCAATCTCAACGAGTGAAGGTGTCTCTTTGTTACCTTTTTGCATCCCCTCCATCTCTTCATGTGGAACGTGTAATCCTTCAACTACATTTGCATTTGTCTCTTCTTTGAAGTCTTCATTGTCATCCCAATCTTTGTCTTCAAAGTCTTGTATGTTAGTTTCTTTATCTCTCGTGTACCACATGTTGTCAAGATCGCTCTTCGTTAATTCACTCTTTTCTTCATCCTTGAGTACTTCCATGGCTTGCCTTGCTAGTGTGTAGGCTTCAATAGCACACAAGCTATAACCTTGCGGGGAGGGGCCTTCTTGGAGTACTTGCTCTATGTCAACTCCTTCTCATTCATCTTCTAGCTTGAGTGCTATCTTCTCCCATTTATCCTTCGAGTCACTAGACTCGTCACGGTTGTACTCTTCTCTTCATTCATTGCAAATCTTCTAGTTGTCAAATTGATTGATCCATCCTTCATCATCATCTTCTCTTTCTTCTTCAAATATCTTTTGGATCGATTCTCCACTCATCTCTTGATAAAAAATGTCTTCAACTCTCTTGGCGACGTGTCGGCATTCCTCATTCCTTCGGTAGTTGATTAGTGGGGCAAAATCAACTTGAATCCAACCAGATTGATTGAACTCCGCCAATGGTCTAGCATTCCACATACTTCGGCCTACATTCATGTTAGTTTCAACATTTTTAACATCCGAAATGACTTCTCTTACTTTGGGAAGTGGATCTTCAATTTCTTGTATGGTCGGTTCATCTTCCTTGACCTCCGGTTCATCTTTTTCAAAAATTTCAGCAAGCACCTTAGGCTTGCTTTTGTCGTTTTGCTCCTCTCGACAACGTCTTTGCCAATCTCGTTGCATTCTTTGTCCATTGCTTATCCTTTGTAAGATTTGAGCGGCTTCACTAATTGTTTTATCCATTATATCACCGCCTGCACACATGCTTACAAAACGAGACGAGTTAGGGGTTAGTGAAAAATAAAAGGTATGCAACATCAAGTCACCAGAAAATCCCAAGTTCGGGCCTTGCTCAAGTAGTTCATTAAAATGGTCCCATGCTTCCTCAATTCCTTCATCCTCTCCTTGCTTGAAAGTGAGCACTTGCTTCCTTAAGTCTTGGACCTTGCTTATGGGAAAGAACTTCAAAAGAAACATCTTCACTAGATCATCCCAATTTCCTTTTGCTTCAACGGATGCAAGTGTGTACCATCTTCGCGCTTCATCTTCGAGAGAGAATGAAAAAAGATTCCAGTTGAACCAAGCGACCGGAACTCCTTCTTGTTGCACCGTGTTGCATATCATCATGAATTCCTTAATGTGTCTATATGGGTTGTCATCCTCCAATCCTCTAAAGGGGTTTGTCGCCAATAACTTGATGATTCTAGGCTTCACTTCATAGTGGGTTGTAGCAAGCGTCAAATCTGATTTTTGCATCTCAATGTCTTCCATTGACAGCATTGCTAGCTCCCTTAGCGACATCTCTTCGTCTCCCAATGGTGAGGTGAACAAATCCATCTAGGCACAAGAAAAGTAGAAAGAAAAACAAAAATTTTTTCTAGAAAATAAGGGTTAGATGTTAGTAATCAACAAAATTAATACTAGATTAAACGTAGCAAACTGGCTTGCTCCCCGGCAACGGCGCCAGAAAAAGGGGCTTGTTGACGGATAAAACTCGTATCCACCTACGATCCGCAAGCGTACAAACCTACACCTTTTTCACCACAGGGATTCCCTAGGTTCTTATCAATCCGCAGAGGAAGGGGATTGCTAGCGCTTAACCAAGTACTAATCTAGTTGATGGGAAACCTTTTAAAGGGGTATTAATCTAAAGGTAAAGACAATCTAACCTAAGTTGATCAAACAAATCTAGGGTTAAACTAGATGGTAAAGGGTGGATACAAGAGAGAGAGAGAGAGGTTAAGATAGATAAGCGTTTCCTCCCTAGGGTTTAGGATCACATAAACATGCATCTAGTACATGAAAAGGGTGTTGCCTACACTAGCTTCATGGCGATTATGCGGTCGCTAAGCCTTTTCCCTAAATCGTACTGTCACTACGCAAGGTAATCAAACAATTTCATGTATAACCGCATCTATGCCTAAGCATCCATAGGGTTAAGATAATCACCACGATTACCACAAACCCTACTAAGACCACATGTTGCGCAAACATATGTAAACAAAGCATACGCGAAGACATAGACCATAAAACATTGATTGGCATAAGGTTCATGTATAGATTACATATCATGCATCCATCTAACCCTAGGGACGAACGGAGACATTACCCCATCATCATACACGGAATGAAGCACATAGGGGTGATGGAGACTCCGGAGAACGTCGTCGATGAAGATGGCGGCGATGAAGCTTGGGAGCACCCCTAGGCCAGCGGCTTGGAGTCCTCCTCTTGCTTCCTTCCCTCCGCCGGCGTTGATCCTTGGGACGAGCTCATCTAACTCTCTCTCTCTCTCATCTTGCGGCGGCGGTTTTCTGGTGAATGGCGTCGGTAGAATGATTTGTTCGATGTGGCGGCCGACAGCGGCGGAGGCAATAAATAGACGAACACCTAGGGCAAAGGGCGTCGCGAACCGAGCCAAAAGGCCCCTGGGCCGGCCGGCCTAGGCCCTTTCTGGGCCAGTTCGGGCCCGTGTTCCTCCCCGGTTGCTTCTTACATGATTCCTTATTTGTGTGCACTTGCATGTGGGCCTTTGACGTCGTTTTCTTCACGGTTATGGCTTGAATCCTTGCTATGCAAGGTTCGCTGTTTTCTGGTTGAGTCCCTAAAGACTTGCACATTGATGCTTTGGTCCTCGGGTCATTTAGAGCCATGTTCATCATGTGTCTTGACTCTTGTCGGGCTTCATGATCTTCTTCCAAAGTGCTTGGTGAACTTATCCCGAAAGTTTCCTCTTTAGCGTAGATTTCCTGCGTAAACAACAAACTCCAAAATCGACATGCAAGTGTGAACTTGTTACATCATTAGTATGCCTAGTGGCGGGTTAGTTGCAAATCATAATCGAAACCAATTTATAACAAGTACTCTAGGTTGACAGAAATTGACCGTCAACAATCCCAAAGCGGAAGCACGACTCAAGAAGCAAAAGACTTAGCTGTCCTGCGAAAACCTTGGCGGACGGTCCGCGCGCCAGGGGAGGACGGTCCGCGAGGACAGGGCGGACAGTCCGCGACCCTCGGGCGGACGGTCCGTTAAACGCAACAGGACCACCAGCAGCGCACCCCGAAACTCGGACGGTCCGTACCCTACACGCGGACTGTTCGAGGGCAACTCGTACCAGGCGGACGGTCTGCAGTCTCTGGGCGAAGGTCCGCCAAACCCTTTCTGGCCAGAAACTGTTGGCCAAACGGATCGAAATGAAGATGCTCGAGAACACGCGACGAACACGAAGAACCCTAGGCCAAAAGGCTCCGCGTGGACTGTCCGCGGCCTATAGGAGGACTGTCCGCCAGGCACGAACATAGCAGCCCGAGCTCCAAACCGCGAGCACACCCTCTCCTACCCGTCCATGGATCTCCCAAATGGCTTGAGCTCTTGAGGAAAGATTTGGGGGAGATGTGAAGCATCCCTAGGGGATGCTATGCCCCAAAACTTGAGTCCTCAAATGAACTAGAACGCCGGGAATCGAATCGCCACCGAACTCAACCAAAAACCTAGGTTCCAACCGAAATCTATCAATCGGAGGCCCAACTCAGAGTTTGGGGGATCAAGATCAAGCATAAAGATGCACGAAGCAACTACCCATGATTCCCACCAACAAATCCAAGCCCAAATACCTCAGAACCAAAGGAACAAGCCGAGCACGAAAAACCGACAAAAATAGCTCGAAAAGACACAAAAATCCAACAAGCTACAAACCGAGAATCGACACAATCATGAAAGCTTCCATTCACTCGGAGGTCAGATTCTTTACAAACGGAGGAAAAATCTAACACAAGAGAGCAAGGAAATGAGAAGCAGTCCAGCTGGATGGTTTTCCTGGAAACCCTAGAGCTAATATATATGAGTCCCCTCCGGGCCAGGCAAAAGACCACACTACCCCTAGCACTTAAGTTGTGACACAACCCCTCAGGGGCAAATAGGTCATGTAGCACTCTCTTCATCGCACGGCCACGCCGTTGCCGCAGACCGCGTCCTCCCGACGCAAGCCCTGTAATCCCGCCACGCGTCCGCCAGCATCGAAGCTTCTCGGCACGCCCAGATCCCATCTCCGCCTGCCGAACCTCCGGTCTTGGTTTTGTGGCTCAACCAAGTAACCTGACGGTTTTCTGGTAAAGCACCGCAAACCCCACGTGCAGACTCCGGTTGTGAGCCGCTACCCTGCACCGGCTCCGATCGACGACTTCGTCTTGCTTTTCTTGCCACCATGCGACCCGCACTTGACCCCGCTGGCCACCGTGAGGACCATGTGTGGTTCGAGGACCGGTGGATGGTCGCTTCCTTGTGTGATGAGTGATTGACAACGTTGTGTGGACTGATTCTTGGCTAAGTATTGCAGGTGCAGGTTGCGGCTTGACTCGTGTTGGTGCAGGTGAAGAACAAGCGCGAAAGGTCGTTGCCGGTGAGGCCTCTAGGTGTGGAGAAGACAAGTAGGCTTCATTCGAGGGACCCGGTGGCCAGCGGGGTCAAGTGCGGGCCGCATGGTGGCATGAACAGTAAGATGAAGTCGTGGACGGTTTCTTGGTAGAGCCTCAAAACCAAGGGCGAGCCGGGACTACGTGGGAGCCGAGTCATGAGTGGAGATTGGCGGAGGCTACACCGATTTCGCGGGGTTTGCAGGTGGTTCACCGTAAAACCACCGGGTTACTCGGTTGAGCCACAAAACCGAGGCCGAAGACTCGACGAGGGGGTGCGGCCACCCGGGCCGGCTCAACCGCCCGAGAGGGGCGGTCGGACGACTCGGGGCCGGTCGGATCTCCGGGCCGGTCTAACCGCCCGGGGGGGCGGCCCGACCGCCCGGCCGCCGCCGCGCCGAGAAGCTTCGAAGCGGAGGACACGCGTCGGGATCGCAAGGCTTGCGTCGAGGATAAGCAGGTTGCGGTCGCTGGGCATCTGTCCGATGGTGAAGACATGAAGACTTCCAAATCCGCCCTCGAGGGGCATGTATCCCTAGTTATTAGTGAAGGGTAGTTTAGTCTTTTGGGTGCCTCCATATATACTCATTGGATGGGTGGATGGCTGCCAACTCTTGGAACCCTAGCTCATTTGTTTTTCCATTTTCGTTCTCCATTTTCCTTAGGATTTTAGAGGACTAGCTTGAGAGCTTCATGTGAGATCTAGAGAGAGGGATGGATATTTGGGTGGCAAGCTAGACCTTGTACGAACCTTTCATGGCATGTATAGATGGTTCGGCGTTGTTCATCATGGTGGTTTTCCCGTCTCTTTTGTGTTGATTTTCGAAGCTCTTTGTTGGCGGTGTTTTGAGGACGATTTCTTAAGGTTTTTGGTGGGTGTCACGTATGAGGTTCTTGTGCCTCTTTGGCTGGTGACTTTGCCCCCAAATCTCCTTTGAATCGGACTCGATTTGGTGGTTTCTCGAGTTGGGTGAGTTCTTGACCTAGAGAAGCAATTTCTTCGATTCCTCTTGATTGTGAGCGTTTCGGGTCGATTCCTTTAAGGTAGAGGTTGCCCAGGAGGTAACCCAGCTATTCCCGAAGTTTTGCTGCAATCCGTGGAGTGATTCGGGAGATCGGGCGCGAGGAAGTTGAGGTTTGACCCGCGGGTTCGTTTTCTGGAAGGGGCGGTCTAACCGCCTGTAGGGGGCGGTCTAACCGCCCGGGTGTTTCCGGTGTCGAAGTTTTGTTTCGCCGGATTTTCCTCTCGTGAGTTTGTTCGCCTTGATCAAAGGAGTGTCTCGGGTGAAATTTGGGGTCGTTCTCGTGCGTTTGCTAGGTGTTCTTGGTTGGAGTTCGTTCTTCGGGTACGGGAGGTTAGACCGCCCCAGGTAGCCGGTCTAACCGCCCCTAGGCCCTGGGTGGAGTTTTGGTTTTCGCCAAGATTTTCTGGTAGCTAGCATGGCCTTGACCAGAGATCTTTGTTGGTGAAACCGGGGTGAGTTTTGGTGCTCGGAAGAGGCGTTTCGGAGGATTTCTTGGTTACCAGGTGGAGGCGGTCTAACCGCCCCGTGTACCCGGTCTAACAACCCCCCTCTGGTTAGCCGGCTTTCGAGTTGTTTCCGCTGTCGTTGCTGCGTGTGTTGTGGTTGCTAGTAGAGTTTGTTCCTAGGACCAGTAGCACTCCAGTGGCTACGTGGTTTTGGCAAACGGAAGGTAGAAGTGCGGAGCGTGTGATTTCGGGGGTTCGACCGAGCTAGTTCATCTTGTCGGAGTTTCAATCTCCGTTGAGAAGAATTTTTAACGGCTCCCATTCACTCCCCCCCTCTCTGGTCGCCTAATCGGTCCTTCAAGTGGTAACAGAGCCGGTTCGGGTCTTTATTGACTCTAACCAGTCTAAGATCCAAGGATGGCATACCAGGAACGGGATTCGGGTCCTCCACACTTCGATGGCAAGAACTACCAGATGTGGAGCAAGCGGATGGGTGCGTTTCTCCGCGGAAAGGGTCGGACTCTTTGGGATGTCACGGTGGACACGAGGCTATGTCCGGCCGATGGACTTCCTCGCTCCGAGGGTCGAGGGGACGATTCGACGCCAACAATAAGGCGGTCGACTACTTGTTTCGTGCTTTGTGTCGCCCGAGTTCGATCGGGTGCACACCGAGCAGTTGGCTTGTAGGATTTGGGCGGTGTTGAAGGAGGCTCATGTTGGGAACGCCCGTGTTCAAGCACGGATGTATGTGACCTACCGGAGAGAGTACGAGAACTTCACTCATCTCCCCGGTGAGTCCATCGATGCCTTGTTTCAGAGGTTCACGGTGGTTGTGAACAACATGAGGGCCAATGTGGACGTGCTCCCGTACGATGATCATGATAGAGCGGTCAAGCTCTTACACTCTTTGGATCGTACGATTTGGGGCGGAAAGTTCGAGGCCATTGTCGAGTTGGAGAAGTATGACACTCTGACGGTGAACGAGCTGTTCTCGAAGCTCAAGTAGGCTGAGGTGGATAGGGGCATGACTGCCAAGCTCGAGGGACCGACTGATTCCCATAGTCTTGCCCTCGTTGGTGGTTCCAAAGGAAAGGCTAACTCTAACCCATCCACCAGGATGTTCTCTTTTTCCTCCTTGATGTCTATGCCAGATGAGGAGTTTGATGACCTTGGAGAGGACAAGCTGGCGCTCCTGACGAGGCGGTTCGAGAGGCTGCACGAGAACCACGTGAACATGCGGAGGAACACGAGGACGTGCTTCCAGTGCGGCAAGCCGGGACACTTCGTCGCCGACTGCCCGGAGAAGGTCGAGAACAAGGACATCTACAAGCACAAGTCGAGGATAGATGGAAAGTACCAGTCGAGGCGCGACCACAAGAGCAAGCATAAGAACAAGTACAAGGACAAGCGACGATCGAGGAAGAAGGAGAGCCGAGGCAAGGCCCGAGCGATGGTTGGAGTGAGCGACGTCGACTCCAGTTCTGCGTACTCCACCTCGAGCTCGAGCAGCAGTGAAGACGAAGGTGATCGTCGCAAGAACAAGAAGTCGTCCAAGAACCTAAGCGGGCTGAGCTGCTTCATGAGAGATGGCTTCTGCACCATGGCGCTGAGCTCCGGCAGCAAGAAGAGCACACAGAGCGACTCGGACTCTGAGTCCGACGACGAGGTGCGTGATGAACTTCCCTTCTTGCGCCAGGAGAATGCGAGGCTTGGCACTTTGCTTGATAACCGTGATGACATGCTTAGAGAGGCCAAGAAAATGAGGAAAGAGCTTAGATCTTCACTCGAGGATGCTAGGACTAGAGTGGCTGAGCTAGAGACACAGGTGCTTGATAGCAAGCTTGAGATTGATTCCCTTAAGGCTAGCCCTGTTGTTTCGGATGAGAATGATTGTGCTGATTGCTCCATATTCCTTGCTGATCTTGCTTTGTTTAAGGAGAAGCATGCCTCCAAGTGTGAGGAACTAGATGTGCTTAGGGTTGAAGTGGCCGAGCTTAAGTCTAGACCTACTTTGCTAGGTGCTTGCACTTCTTGCCCTGTTTTGCATGCTAAGATTGATGAGATACATGCATAAACTAGTTCTCTTGAGACTAAATTGAAGGAACCCATGCCTACATCTTGCTCTACCTGTGAAATGCATGCATTGAAAAATTTGGAACTTGCACATTATGTTGATCGTTTGCAGGATGAGAATGATGACTTGAGAAAGTTGATGGGTTGTGTTGACGGATAAAAGACGTATCCCTCTACGATCCGCAAGCGTACGGACCTCACACCTTTTTCACCACGGGATTCCCAAGGTTCTTGTCAATCCGCGGAGCAAGGGGATTACAAGCGTTCGATCAACAACGACACACTAGCTACTAAAACCCTAACTACTATTATACTAGAAAACAACTAAACTACACTAGAGAGAATGATAAACGATCAAGATAGAAGACACTCGCCCACGGGTCTACGATACTAGAGCATGCAATCGCTTAAAGACATGAAAACCAATCTAATCTATCGGGGATGTGACCACGGTTTCGCCCTTTCCCTCCTCTCGTACTGTCACTACGCGAAGGTATTCATGACTAGACCTTTGATGGCCACGACGTATTGAATGGATCCAAGGAAGCATTGGAGCTCGTACTCCCTCTACGGCACGGTTGCAAGCCTTAAGCATTAAAGTATAATCAACACAAGATGATAGATAGATAATCCGACAAAGTGCGATTACATCTCAAGATCGATTACAACCCATGGACGAATGAGAAGATTACCCCATCAAGGTGCTGATCATGGCACCGTTGATCATGGTTTCCCTTCCGCCGGTGTCTTCCTTCTTCTCCACGAGAGGGTGCTTCCTTCGAGGCGGTTGATCTCCCGCCGGAGATCCTCCTCCTCTCTCTCTAGCTTGTGGCCGGCCTTCTCGGTGCGAATGACTCCTCTCCGGTGTTGGCGGCGCGTCGGGGGTTTTAGGGTTGAAGATCCTTCGAGGGCAAGGAAAACGGGACCGAACCGGTGCCGGAAGTGGGCCGGGCCGGCCGGCTCGGGCCGGCCGGCCCAGCCCACCCGGCCCGGTTCGGTCGCCCCTTTTGCTCCGTGGGTCCTCGTGCACTTATGTACTTTGCCCCCTCCACTTGCACGATTTTGATGTCGTTATCCTCGCGTCCAAGATGGAGGCTCTCTTTGCATGAAGTTTGATCTTTTACGCTTCAATCCCCGGGGGTGTTCCTCGTAGCACTTCGGTCCTCGCCACCATTGGAAGTGATTTCAGCAAGCTCATGAACACGAACAAGACTCCATGAATGCTCCTTTGAACTTGTTGCGAATCCGTCCTTTATGTCCATGTTTTCCTACATAAACACAACACTTCCAAATGCATGCACAAAGATGAACTTGTTATATGATTAGTGTGCCTAGTGGCGGGTTAGTTCCATAATAAAATCCAAACCAAAGTGTAATGAACATGCTAGGTGCACCAAAATACACCGTCAACATCTCCCCCACACTTAGCTCTTGCTCGTCCTCGAGCAAGTACTCATAAAAGAATTTCGTCCAAGGTGTGTAATCGTGTACCACTTATCCTTCTTCACAAGTTAGTCAATCCCTTCATCTTTAATACATAAACACAAAGTAATGATAATCAAACATAAACATGGGCGTTTAGAATTTTTACCACGTCAAGATTTACCCCACAACTCAAACCCTTCACTTGAAGTCTTCAATTTCAGCCATGCTTACTCCTTTGCTCCCATCGGAGGGTTTTTATGGTTTTCAAAACAAAAATTCCTGCAACAAGTATTAGACAAAAACCTTTCTCCAAGCTCTCTCAGGTCACTCATATAAAGTGGCTATCCTAACCAAATTTTATAAAACTCTCACCTCCCATTAATCTCTCATATATCATGTAAAAGTGGAGCTATAGGTAGGGCTAGCGCAATCAACACAAGTATTGTCAAACTAAGAACTTCCTCTAATGGTTGTCTACCTTTCAAAGCCAATGATCATGAGAATTAACCATATGTAGGGATATCAAGGATGAGAAGATTTAGAATGGTGGACATGTGCAAGGGCAAAAGAAAATTGTGACTTCAAGGCACCAATGATGTCCTCATTGTCGGATTGCACATGGTTGGAAATAGAGTAAAAGTTTCGTCTCACAATCAACGTGACATCCTTCCTTACACTTTATTATTTTCTTTTCTTTCACTTGATCCATTCCTCTCATATCTTCATTGCTAACTCATCTTTCTCTTTTTCTTTTCTTCTTTCATTCACATATGATTTTTCTTTCTTTCTTTCTTTCTTTTCCATACACATACTTTTTCTCTTTATTTTTCTCTCTCTTGACAACTTTTCAAAGCTTTCAATTCTCTCTTTCCTCGCATGCATACAATCTGAAATTTTAAATAAATCATGCTAGAGACGAGACGAAACTTTTGAAAATAGGTTGTGTTCAAGGAATACGATGTACAAAAGAGATGTATAGGGTTGGGTATGGAATTCGGCGATATACGTGACTTCCGTTGTGAACGTCACGTTACCGAATATATGACGAGGCTAGCAACAAAAGATAAGAACAAGGACATGATCATTGCTCGAAATTAAAACTCACCAAGAGAGAAGGGTCCTAGCCTAACTCATCGTGCTAATCACACTTATGGTGGAGCGAAAAAAATAAACTTGGCTTTGGATAGGAATTTTTTCTTACTCTCAACTTGGAAAAAGAGGTTTTGCTAACCTTTATTACAAGGGTTTTAAAATAATTTTCAGAACTGAAATCCTCCAATTTTTAGCATTGAACATAGCACAACTAACATGTGAAGCTCAAGATCGAAGTGCGGTTTGGGTACTTTAAGTAGTAGCGATTCCACTAAGCACCACGGTAAATGATTTTCAAACCACATACTTGTGTTCATATATCAAGAATCGAAGATTAAACAAACAAGTAAATAAAGATAAACAATACATAAAACACAAAGATATATATAAAGACTCTTTTTATTTGATTTTCTTGACTCAACACTAATTTAAGACACTTGCAAAAATTTTAAAACAGACTCAAAAACTAAAGACTCATTAAAACACTAAGACTCTCACACGAAGATTAAACCAAACCTAAACTTGAAGTTCAAAAGCTAAGGCTAGCGAGCTAGCTCTCCCCCACACTTAAAACATACGACGTCCTCGTCGTATCTTACAAAAATCCTAAGGGGAAGACTAGATCTAGTGGTACTTCAAGCAAGTTTTGCACCACTTGCCTCTCATGTTTCCAACCATGCCGAAAAGTTTGCGCACGTTGCGGTTAAGGAACTTGTAGTCATCTTCAACTACGCGCTCCAAGTCCTCCATACGCTGCTTCATCGCTTCCATGGCTTGGAGACATTCGTCGGCCGACGTGTAGAGATCCGCGATGGATTGACGGCAAACTCGACAAAGACACCGGATGCAATCCGAAGGGGTCGTCGTCGCCATAATCTCCACCGTTGTCACCACCGTCGTTGCCACCTCCATTGTCGTTGCCTTCGCCACCGTCGTTGCCGTCGCCATTGGGGCCTTCGGGAGTCCTTTCATTGGGCTGCTCATCCCAATCATCATCATCTCTACCGGCAGCCGCCCACGAGCTCGGGCTACGATCGTCGGAGTAGTCGCTATCCCCATAATCCTTAGGCTCCGGCGACACCTCCTTGTAATCTTTACGCTTGATGCCTTGGAGGCGTGCCGACCTTCGGACGGGTGTAGGGACCTTCTCTCCTTCGACGGGGTTGCGAGATGCAAGAGCTCCGGTCGGGACACGTCCTCCGCAACGGATACGTGCGGTCCTCTTGACGGGTAGCTTGAGCTCGCATCGCATCGCCTCCTCCATCGATGGCTTCTTGGCTTCTAGCTTCAACTCTAAGCTTTTTGGAGGCTCAATGGTCGCTACAAGGGTGCAACACATTGCTTGAAAGGTTTGATTCTCGAGCTCCCAATTCGGCCAAATAAATAGTCCCGAGAGAAAAGCCCCGGGAACCTAATTTTCCTTTTTTACACTTCCCTTAAAATTTTCCGACCAAACAAGGAAGTCAAAAAGGAGCAATTTGGGCGAAATTCGGCGTCATCGGGCGTCGGGCCCTCCCCGGGCCGGTCCGCCGGGCCGGCCGGCCCACCCCGCTCGGGGGCGGGCCGGTCCGGTTTTTGCACACCGCCCTATTTTTTCTTCCTCACCCCATGGTAAAAAGTTGGCCCAAGAAATCTTCGCGAAAAACTCCGTAAAACTAAAAGAAAAATTATTTACAGAAGTTGATGCCTTGTTTTTCGTCCTAGGCGGGACGTTCGGGCTCTTCCTCCATGGTAAAGACGTCAACATGGTGAAGGGGCACGACATCGGGTTCGTAGTAAACCTTAAGCCGTTGTCCATTCACCACAAATTGATCGCCGTTTATATCCATAATGGTTACCGCTCCGTTGGAGAACACCGAATTCACAACATAAGGTCCGTCCCACTTGCTTTGCAATTTCCCCTTTCCGAAGGTTTTAAACCTCGAATTGTAGAGGAGGACCTTATCTCCTTCTTTAAATTCTTTTTTCTTCAATCTTTTATCATACCACCTTTTGATTCTCTCCTTGTATATGCTTGCGTTTTCATATGCTTTCAACCTCAACTCCTATAGCTCGCTTATTTGAATTCTTCGTTTCACCACCGCGGCATCGAGATCAAGGTTCATCTCTTTAATCGCCCAATAGGCTTTATGTTCCAACTCAACCGGAAGGTGGCAAGCTTTTCCATAGACAAATTGATAAGGGGTCATACCTATCGGTGTTTTAAACGCCGTTCGATAAGCCCATAGAGCTCCGTCTAATTTCTTTGACCAATCCTTGCCTTCCTTCTCTATGGTTTTGTTGAGTATGCTTTTTAATTGCCTATTTGACGTCTCCGCTTGTCCGTTGGTTTGTGGGTGATAGGCCGTGGAGACCCTATGCTCAATTCCCAACTTGGACAAGCACCTTTTGAAGTTCTTCCCGGTGAAATGAGTTCCTCCATCACTTATCAAGATTCTCGGTGTACCGAAACGGGGAAAAATCACGTTCTTGATCATAGTGATGGACTCCTCCGTGGAAGCTTTACGACATGGTATAGCCTCTACCCACTTGGATACATAATCAACCATAACAAGTATATACTCGAATCCAAATGAGTTTTTAAAAGGCCCCATGAAGTCTATGCCCCATACATCGAATATGTCGATTTGCAAGTTGTATTTCAAAGGCATAGAATTTCTTTGAGAGATGTTTCCGGTTCTTTGGCATTCGGGGCATGACGCAACATATCTTTTAGTATCTTCATGCATCTCTGTTGACGGTTAATAATTGTATCAAAGTTCATTCGTGACTCGCAAGCGTACAAGTCTCCCGTTGTAGTCAAGGGACCCTTCTTCCCTCGAGTGGTGAACCCAAGGTATCGAATCCGTGGAACAAATGTGTGACGCAAGACTTAATCTATTAAAGCCAAATAACTTCAATCTTCAATAAAGAACCTAATGCATCTAAGCAAAAGACACAAAACAGATCTAATCTACTAAAAACCGGAGAAAACAAAGTAAGATTGGGTAGATAAACCGATCTAGAGGGATCGGGGTAAGCCTTTTGTTGAAGTTCCAAGCAAGAGAAGAAGTAGCAAATCGAATCTTAATAGAAGCCTCTTTAAATCGTGGTTTCCCGTCCAAATCTGAAAACATCCGCCTTTCGAGACCCCCGTTCTGTCACAACGTATCCCTATTCATGCGGGGAGCTTAGGGCGAGTCAAAAGACAAGTCGAGATTCTTTCGGAAGATCCGGCGTGTACCTCTAGCCACCGCGGCTACAAGAACACCCTATGTAATCTATCGCGCGAATAGAATTGGAATAAGCAAAGCCGATCGAAAAACGAAATCTTCGAGGAAACACTTGATCGCTAGGAAAAGATTCAACTCGATAATTCAACTATAACAATGATACATACACAAGATCACCACCGGGATCCTTCCTTGATCTTGCTTCTAGCTCCGGAACTCCGACGTGGTCTTCCGTGCAAGGTTCCCACGTCGGCTAGGGAAACCCTAGTCAACTAGCTCGACCCTCTCCTCTCCGAGATGGTGTCCCTCTCTTCTCTCGCTTCTCGGCGGCCGAAGACGAAATCTTCTCTCGCGTGGCTCTCGGTCGGGGGACTATAAATAGCCCGATTGGCGGCTAGGGCAAAGGAGAGCGAATTTGGGCCCAAAATGGGCCCGGGCCGACCGGACTTGGCCGGCCGGCCCGGGCCCATTTAGGCCCAGCCCGTGGGCTCCTTTGCCCCACGTCGGTTCCCTTGCTTCCCGGATGTTTCCCCCTTCGCATGTAGGTCCATGTCGTCGGTTTCTCTCCGAATTGGACTCAACTCCTTGTCTTGCAAGATTCAAGCACTTTTCCGGTCGTGTCCCCGGAGTCCGTCGTCTTCTCGGATCAAGTCCCCGGCTTCTTGGAGTTAAGTTTGCTTCATTGCATGACTTGTTCGGGGCTTCAAGGTCTTGTCATGAGGTGCTTGATGAACTTATCCCGAAAGTCTTGCATTCAACACTAAAACCCTGCATAAACATTAAACTCCAAAACCGACATGCACACGTGAACTTGTTATACCACGGGGGTTAGTACCAATGGATAAGGTATAAAACTCATGCCAACACCGAAGGTAAACTCATGGCTAGGTTGACGGATTTTCACCGTCAACATCTCCCCCATGCTTAAACCTTGCTCGTCCTCGAGTAAGCCTTCGATGGATATCTTCATTGCTAAACAATGTTTAAACTTTGCACTTGATTACACATGAGAAAACATAATGCTCTCAAAATTTTAATTCATTAGATTTCCATAATGTACTAGCCTTCATCTCTACGGAGGGTAGATTCTTATTAAGCTTATCCCACAAGTATTAACATGCTCACAAAGTTTTAAATAGATCTCAGAATTTTTGAAATAAAGAACGAGATAAAGAAAAGCTAATCCAAATTCACAAATTTAAATCATCTCGTGTATTGCTCATGAACTCTCATCTCACTTGTCTCTCAAGCCTATATATTCTACTCCTTTCCCTCTCATATATATATGGTAGGCTTTATATGGAGCTTTGGGAAAGTTTAGTCCTAACAAGATTTTATAAATGAGGTGTTGTCAAAACAAGACAAGCTTCTCATGGTCTTACCGAGACTCGTCAAAAAGGTCATTGGAAAAATAATGTTAAATCAAGGAGGGGAAAGAGAAAAATACGCACACTTTTAGATAAGTGGACATGTGCAAATGGCAAAGAGTGATCCCAAGGCACAAAGGAAGTCCTCGTTATCGGATTGCACATGGTTGGAAAATGAGAATGGATCTTTTTAACTTGAAGCCTTGAATGCACTTTTAGAGAGCCGGGAAGTTTACTTTACGCACATTTTTTTCTTTCTCATATTTCTCATTCTTTTCTTTCTTTCTTTCTTTCATATATATATTTATTTATTTTTTACCTTGAAAGTCATGAGTATCGCTGGATTTTTTTTTCTTTCATCATCATTTTTTTTAAAAATATTCCCCTTTGAACTCTAAAACTGCACCGTACCTACCTACTCCCCCATGCTTAGACGTTGCTCGTCCTCGAGCAAAGAGGCGAAAAATAAGGTAGGTACCGGAGATATTTTTCCTTGGAGAGATACTTGAAATCTTCAATGTTGGCACCGTCTTGCGATCTTCCTTGAATTGATGATCCATTCTCAACAATAGGTTGTGGTCAAAGAGGTAATCACAAAAGATGATATTTGGTTTAAGGGTGGATATCCGGCGAAGTTTGTGAGATCACCGATGCAGGGATACACAATGCACGGATAAAAGGCTAGCAAAAAGATAGATACGCAAAAATGGAATGACCAGCTTCTTAGTCTCGGGCCAGAGAAATCATGGCCTGCAATAACTCACTCAAAAATAAATCTTGTACACTAAGGTTTATGCACTCAAATATATATAAGGCTTTGGATAGGTTGAGCAACACACAAGTGATATTTGTGACAAGGTTAGCAATATTTTTGAGCATAAAAGACATCTTTAATCTATTCATAACTTGAGAGCACATAAAACACTATGGGTATTTATTTTAATCATAACCTCCGCTGAAAATTAAGCTAGCATTTAAATAAATTCAGATCTGTATTTTTAAGAGAGCACTAGCTTAAACATGCATAAATCAATTACAAAGATGAACAAAGCTGCAATTTTAATCATATATCATCATGGCACGAACTTTGTAACTTTTCCAATGATATAATCAAGGTGGTGTCTTTATTAATGGTGACATCAAGTTGAAATACAAACTGAAAATAAACAAACATGCTTGCTGAAATTTAAATAAAAACAGAAAATACTACGCAAACACACATAAGCAAAAGCTGAAAATTACGAGAGAAAAAGAAAAGAAAAGAAAACTAAAGTTCCTAAATCTTCTAGTCCTCCGCCGGTGGTTGATGTTGATAATCTTGATAATAATACCCTTGCTCATAATACGATTGGACATTTCCTCCGACGAATTGATTTGGCTCCACAAGGTGAAGGCGTCCAAGTTCAAAGGCAATATTTGCGTTGCCTTCACCGAGTTGAGCTGCGTTAGCTTGGATGGCTGCGATGTTTTGAGCATTTCTTGCAGCATACCCTCCAATAATGGCCATGCTTTGTTGTGGTTGGGGATGATGAGCGTAGGACTCCGCGAAGTTAGCGTTAGGCACAACATAATTTTGTGGGGGTACCGGTGCACCACCCCCCCATGCTTGTCCTTGTGACCCTCCGTAATAACTTGGCGGAGGAGGAACCCCGCCGAATGGTTGCACATTGGGTTGTGCTCCACTCGCTTGTGCGGAGGATGTTCCCTCCTCTACGATTCTTCCTCTCTTGTTCTTCCTTGCAGGGACAAGTAATCCCTCTTCCAACCAATCTTCCCTTCCTTCGGTGAAAAGCCTAAGCCTCTCATTCGGAAGGGGTAGGTTCACTATGGCCAACCGATAACCTCCTCTCTCATCTCCACTAATGTACTTGCCTTGCCGCAAATACTCAAAACCGAGAGAGGTACCACGCAAAAGGTGAGCGGGGTTTCTTGCGATCCCCGGCCGCAAGGAAAAGGCCAACATGGAGAGGTAACACCCCGAACCAATATTACCCGCCCCCGATGTTGCTTCACAACACCAACGGTTGATCATGAGGTAAGAGGGGTCAATTGGCTGCCTGGCAATTAAAGCCGAGTATAGCCAATTCAACTCCGTGTCGGTCACCTTTGTTTCCTTCATCCTCCCCAATACCCTCATGCACATCCAAGAGTGAAATATCCGGATAATGGGGTTGCGGATGCAATTGCGTTGTTGATGGGCTTCTCCGGAGATCATGTTCCAAAATCCCGCCAACATGCCGGGTGGCACGTCAACTTTCTCCGGAGCTCCCTTGTGGAATCCAAGCAGCTCCCTAACGTGCTCGTAGGGAACCACTTGTTCGATTCCCTCCAAACAGAATGACAAGCTTTGCACCCCATCATCATCAACGATGGGTGCAATAGTCATCAAAATTTCCAAGGCGTAACCCAAATGGGTGTCCACCGATATTCCGTTGGAGAACTGCACCCATCCGAGGTGCCCCAACATATAGTATATGTCGGTGCAAAAACCCAAGGTGTAGAGTGCTTGGTCGTCGAACTCGACGTTCGGCACAAGCCTCTTCTCAAGATTGGCGAGCCTCTCCTCCTCCTCCGCCGACAAGATGATGAAGTCGTACGAAGAGTGTGTCGGGGTGTAAGGAGGTGGTGCGGTTGAGCGAGTCGATCGTCGTGGTGGCGCGGGCTGCTCCTCCGTGTGCCCACAAGGTTCGGTGAACCTCATGGAAGTGCTTCTCGCAGCCCTCATACCACCAAGGAGGAGAGCATCGTTCCTCCTCGGTGGTGCCGTATCCGTCTCCATGCTCCGGGGAGACTCGGAAACCGAGTGCCTCCTCGAAGATGTGGTTGATGACGGCTTGGACGACGACGAACTCTTCTTCTTGGAGAAGAGACTTGTGGTCTTCTTCCACATGGTTGCTGCACTCTTTCTTCAACTAAAATTCCGGGTTGCAACCGGTAAACTAGGCACTTAAACTCTTTGCTTCGGATGTGGACTTTGAGTGGATTAAGGATGTGGATTTTTTTCTTGAGCTATCAAGCTTGGGATGGTTGGCTATGTCTACGGAGGTTCTGAGCACACAAACTTGAACACACAAACAAGGGAAGGAGAGGGAAGCTTGCTCGCGGAAAACGGGAGCCGGGGGGCTCCTTAAATAGGGCGGCCGGCCGGCACGGGCCGGCCGGCCCGGGGGTCCTCTCGGTACCTCCCCGCCGCGTCTTTCTCCCAAAGCACGATCATTTCGCCTCCGCAACTTTCCCCGCCCGCGTGCTCCACGAGTTGCACCGCCCAAACGCTCTCGTCCACTCCTTTTCTTGAATTATTGGTCCTCCCACTTGATGCTCCATGCTTTGGGTCATGTCCATGCTCCCTAGCTCCACTTGCTTCACATGCCACCATGAAAATCCTGCAAAGTTGATGCTTGCTGCCCACCATGCTTGTCCTTTGCATGTGGAATTGGTGAAAGTTGATAAAAGGGAATCCAATGGTGCATGCATGATTAATTCAAACTAGATTGCCTCCATTTAGGTGTGTTTAAGGTTAAGCACTCCTCTAATTCGAAATTTAAAATATTTTTCAGAGCCATGCAAGAGCTCAAGCATAATTTTAGAGAAGTTTTTAAACCATTAAAAACAAATGTAAGTCGAAAATATTTTTCGACTACGTAGATTTCGGTCTCACCGGTATAGTTTGCTTTCATCGGTTGAGAGCGAACATTTTCCCGGCTTGATCATGGGGGCATAGGTTTAGGTTCTAATTTTGGCTAAATAAGAAAGATTTTGAATAAAACAAAATTAGAATAGGCTTAGAAAAATTCTAATCCTAGAGAAACCAAGGATAAAGATTTTTAAAACCAACCAAAAGCTTTGATTTCTAGGTTCACGCGAGTCCTACCACGTGCTGAATTTTATTAACACTTAAACATAAATCGTGGCTCTACTCGTGTGGTTTTAGCATGAAAAATAAGTCAATCTTAGCACCATAATGAGGGTGAAAGGTTGAGTTAAGGTTCTGAAATTATTTGGTTGAGGGTTTCTCAAAAAGAAAAGAATCAAACAAGCACATAGGAGGGTTCATGCAAAGGGTTTATGATAAAGCAAACATTCAATCAAGAATTATGTCTCTAATATTGTTCAACCACTTCTAAGTCTAATGTCTTTGCGTAGTAAAACTCAAAAACTAAATTATTAAAAATACTCGAAAAACCTGGAATCGGGTTGTCCTCCGGTAGCTTATTCTTGACTCGACGAAACGGGTTGCCTCCCCGCCTAGCGCTTCGTTTATAGTCTATAGCTAGACTTCTTCACTTGATCACTCCGGATCAACGCTCTTTGCGGGCGTTGCAATCTTGGGTACCCACTTCCGCACCATCTTGGGCGCGGGCTTGTCTTCCGGCTTAGTTGGCTTAGTCATTTTTTTGGTCTTCACAGGCGGCTTCTCTTCCTTTGTCTTGACGGATGCAACACCTTCTTTGATTTTCGTTACGTTCATTTTTTTCGGCTCCTTCTTCTTTTTCAGCCCCTTCGTTTGTTTTGGTTCTCCCTTCACTCCAATCATGTTGCATGCCTCAATCCTTGGACGGAACTTGAAGGAACTCTTTTCTCCGTTGATATCGAACATGATCTCCCCCTTGCCAACATCAATAGTAGCTCCCACGGTCTTGAGGAACGGCCTCCCTAGGATGAGCGGCGGCTTCTCCCTCTCTCCCATCTCGAGCACAACGAAGTCGACGGGGATGAAGTGGTGTCCAATCTTCACGGGTACATCTTCAGCAATGCCCAAGGGATAGCGAATGGAGTTGTCACCCAACTCCAAACATATTCCCGTAGGCTCCATCGGTAGGCGTAGCTTCTCGAACACATCCCTCGGCATGACGCTCACACTAGCTCCAAGGTCGCATAACGCCTTCTCGAAGTTGAAAGAACCAACTGAACATGGAATTGTAGGGCACCCGGGGTCTTTTTGCTTCTCTAGCCCATAAGCAATAGCCGCACTACACTCCTCGGACATTTTGACATGATCTACCCCGAGTGTTGCTATCTCATATTTATTTGCAAGTATGTCTTTAAAGTAACGAGAATATGTAGGTACTTGTAGGGCATCTAGTAATGGCATGTTGATGCTAAGTCTACGCACAACTTCCACAAACTTCTCAAAGTGGTTGTCAAGTTTACCTCGGAAGTAGCGTGGCTTGAGTTGTGGTATCCTCGTGTCTTCCTCCGGCATCTCGAATTCGGGTTCCTCGGTGACGATCCCCGTAACCTTCTCTTTAGCAACTCCTTCCACCTCGGTGGACGGTTTAAGCTTCCTTGCTCCCGCGGAACGTTCCGGATCTTCGGTCTCCTTCCCCGAACGCGTTTGAATGGCCTTCGCCGATTCGGGACATTTGGGTTGTCCCGGAAGCTTCCCTTCATCATTAGTGAGGCGCCCCGCATCTCGAGCATCTTCATCATGTTGAGCACTTGATGATTGGAACTTCCGACCTCCGTCACTTTGCTATCGATGTTCTCCAACACCTTGTCTATGGTCTTGAACTTGGTGACGGTGTCCTTGTTGATCTTAGCTTGCTCATCCATGAACTCCTTCAATTGTATCCGAAGCGGATCCGCGTTAGGAATAGATGAGCTTGCATTAAATTGAGGCCTACCTTGCCCGTAGCGGAAGTTCGGCAATTCTCCCTTCCTCATGTAGTCGAGCACTTTGGCTTCCTCCGGACAATCTTTGCGGACATGGCCATACTCTCCACATTCTTCGCATGTGGACCTTGCTTCGGCGGCCTTCAAGTCTTGAGCCTCTTTCTTTTCCATCTCCATCTTCTCCAACCTCCTCATGAGCGAGTCGATCTTGCCCTCAAGTATGTCTTCCTTCTCCACTTGCAAGACTCCTTTGACGTTCCCCATGGGTTGAGCCGGATGTAGGCGCCCGGATGACGCCCACGTGTCATTATCCGCGACCTTCTTGAATAGCGTGAAAGCTTCCGTCGGTGTAAGCTCGATGATAGATCCTCCCGCTGATGCATCGATGATCGTCCTTGACGCCATGGTGAGTCCTTGATAGAACTTTTGCACGAGGTCTTCTTTCGGGAACTTGTGATGTGGAACCGCCCGGTGTACTCGTTGAAGCGCTCGAATGCCTCCGAGATAGTTTCGTAGGATATTGAACAAAGGTGGCAATCTTATTACGCAAGCTTTGAGTTTTACCCGGTGAGTAGTATTCCTTCATGAAAGCCTTCATCAACGTGTTCCAATTTTGCACCGTCTCTGCCGGTTGAGAGTGGAACCATTGCAAAGCCTTCCCGAGTAGTGAAAACGGAAAAAGCCTTGCCCTCATTTGATCTTGAGTCACCCCATCCATGTTGAAAGTCTGGCATAGTTGAATGAATGCTTGGAGGTGAAGGTTCGGATCCTCTTTGCCGGTGAAGGGTGAATGTTGCACCATGCGGATTGTTGAGGTCTTGATCTCGAACGGTCTTCCGATCTCCTCGAGGTTCAAGATTAGTAGGTCGATGATGTCTGGGGTGCATAGCTCTCCAATCTTGCGTTCTTCCGGTGGTTGGTCACCCATTGGTGGAGGTCGATTCTCCCGTGGACTTTGAGGTGGTGAATTCTTCGGAGATTCCTGCGATCCTTTGTCTTCCGACTCCGAATCTACAAAATCCAGCTTTTTAGCTTGATGTGCTTCGCGTCTCCTTAGCCTGTAAAGTTTTTCTGGATCATCCACAAAATTATTGGGTTTGTTGGAGAGGTAGCCGTCCATCTCCTATTAGGGTTAGCAATAAACAAAGTATGCAAAAAACTAGAAAACAAAACAAATCTATAAAGACTAGAGTTAGACAAAATAGATTAGATGTATTTTGAGGATGATCAAAATTTAGTAGATGCAAAAATAAAAACAAAAAGAATACTGAAAATTACAAAAAAAAGCAATAAAAAAATCAAATCTTGATCACTTGCTCCCCGGCAACGGCGCCAGAAAAAGGGGCTTGTTGACGGTAAATAATTGTATCAAAGTTCGTTCGTGACTCGCAAGCGTACAAGTCTCCCGTCGTAGTCAAGGGACCCTTCTTCCCTCAAGTGGTGAACCCAAGGTATCGAATCCGTGGAACAAATGTGTGACGCAAGACTTAATCTATTAAAGCCAAATAACTTCAATCTTCAATAAAGAACCTAATGCATCTAAGTAAAAGACACAAAACAGATCTAATCTACTAAAAACCGGAGAAAACAAAGTAAGATTTGGTAGATAAACCGATCTAGAGGGATCGGGGTAAGCCTTTTGTTGAAGTTCCAAGCAAGAGAAGAAGTAGCAAATCGAATCTTAATAGAAGCCTCTTTAAATCGTGGTTTCCCGTCCAAATCCGAAAACATCCGCCTTTCGAGACCCCCGTTCGTCACAACGTATCCCTATTCATGCGGGGAGCTTAGGGCGAGTCAAAAGACAAGTCGAGATTCTTTCGGAAGATCCGGCGTGTACCTCTAGCCACCGCGGCTACAAGAACACCCTATGTAATCTATCGCGCGAATAGAATTGGAATAAGCAAAGCCGATCGAAAAACGAAATCTTCGAGGAAACACTTGATCGCTAGGAAAAGATTCAACTCGATAATTCAACTATAACAATGATACATACACAAGATCACCACCGGGTCCTTCCTTGATCTTGCTTCTAGCTCGGGGGAACTCCGACGTGGTCTTCCGTGCAAGGTTCCCACGTCGGCTAGGGAAACCCTAGTCAACTAGCTCGACCCTCTCCTCTCCGAGATGGTGTCCCTCTCTCTCTCTGCTTCTCGGCGGCCGAAGACGAAATCTTCTCTGCGTGGCTCTCGGTCAGGGGACTATAAATAGCCCGATTGGCGGCTAGGGCAAAGGAGAGCGAATTTGGGCCCAAAATGGGCACGGGCCGGCCGGACTGGGCCGGCCGGCCTGGGCCCATTTAGGCCCAGCCCGTGGGCTCCTTTGCCCCACGTCGGTTCCCTTGCTTCCTGGATGTTTCCCCTTCTGCATGTAGGTCCATGTCGTCGGTTTCTCTCCGAATTGGACTCAACTCCTTGTCTTGCAAGATTCAGCACTTTTCTGGTCAGGTCCCTGGAGTCTGTCGTCTTCTCGGATCAAGTCCCCGGCTTCTTGGAGTTAAGTTTGCTTCATTGCATGACTTGTTCAGGGCTTCAAGGTCTTGTCATGAGGTGCTTGATGAACTTATCCCGAAAGTCTTGCATTCAACACTAAAACCCTGCATAAACATTAAACTCCAAAACCGACATGCACACGTGAACTTGTTATACCACGGGGGTTAGTACCAATGGATAAGGTATAAAACTCATGCCAACACCGAAGGTAAACTCATGGCTAGGTTGACGGATTTTCACCGTCAACAATCTCCGACCAATAGAATCCGCTCGACCATACTTTTGCTTCGGTTCGAAAATGGCTATAGTATCCACCGTACTCCGCCGAGTGGCACTTCCTTAGAATCTCAAGCCTCTCTTCTCTTGGCACACATCTTCTCATCACTCCATCATTGCCAAGCTTGAAGAGGTATGGTGCATCCCAAAAATATTTCTTACTTTCGGAGATTATCTTCCTTTGAGTGTTTTTGTCTAGATGATCGAGGGGCATCTTTCGAATTGCTCGAATGATGTCGATCATCCAAGTATCTTTATCAAGCACTCTATAGAGGTGGTCATCTCTCATCTTATCTTCTATGGGCTCTTTATCATCTTGTCCACGATTCATCCTAGACAAATGATCGGCCACAACATTTTCCACCCCCTTTTTATCACGAATTTCAACATCAAACTCTTGGAGAAGAAGGATCCAACGAATCAAACGTGGTTTAGCTTCCTTCTTAGCCAAGAGATACTTGATAGCTGCGTGATCGGTGTAAACAATGACTTTCGAGTTCACGATGTAAGATCTGAATTTTTCGAAAGCGAATACCACCTCTAGCAACTCCTTTTCCGTAGTGGCGTAATTTAATTGTGCCCCACTGAGAGTTTTGCTAGCGTAGTAGACAGCGTGAACTCGGCCTTCCTTTCTTTGTCCCAAGACCACGCCTACGGCGTAGTCACTTGCGTCACACATGATCTCGAAAGGTTGGCTCCAATCCGGAGGTTGGATGATGGGAGCACTCACCAACACATTTTTCAAGGTCCGGAATGCCGCTAGACACTTCTCATCAAAGTCGAAAGCCACATCCTTTTGAAGAAGGTGCGTTAAAGGCTTAGTGATCTTCGAGAAGTCCTTTATAAATCTTCTATAGAATCCGGCATGGCCTAGAAAGCTCCTTAAGGACTTGACATCCGTAGGAGGTGGGAGTTGCTCAACCGTCTCTACCTTAGCCTTGTCCACTTCAATTCTTCTCTCGGATATAACATGTCCGAGCACTATGCCTTGCTTAACCATGAAGTGGCACTTTCCCAATTTAAAACCAAATCTACCTCCGCACACCTTGTAAGGACCTTTTCTAAGTTTGCTAAGCAATCCATGAACGTCTTCCCGTAAACGGAAAAATCATCCATAAACACTTCAACAATTTCTTCGATGAATTCCGAGAAGATGGCCATCATGCAACGTTGAAAAGAGGCCGGAGCGTTGCATAGGCCGAAGGGCATCCTCCTATATGCAAACGTTCCGTAAGGACACATAAACGTTGTCTTATGTTGATCTTCCGGGTGAATGGGAATTTGCATGAACCCCGAGTATCATCGAGAAAGCAAAAATAAGCGTGGTTTGCTAACCTCTCGAGCATCTCGTCTATGAACGGTAGGGGGAAGTGATCTTTCTTCGTCGCTTTGTTAAGCTTACGATAATCGATACACATCCGCCACCCGGTCACGGTTCTTTGCGGTATCAACTCGTTCTTCTCATTCTTCACCACTTGTCAAACCTCCTTTCTTCGGTACACAATGTCCGGGCTCACCCATTCGCTATGCGGAACCGGGTAGATGATTCCGGCATCAAGTAACTTGATAACCTCTTTCTTTACTACCTCTCGCATGGCATGGGTTAGCCTCCTTTGATGGTCCACTACGGGCTTACATTGGTCTTCCATTGGTATACGATGAGTGCAAAAGGTGGGCTAATACCTTTGAGATCATTAATTGAATATCCAATCACCTTCCTATGTTTTTTAATAAAATCAGCAACGCTTCATTTTCTTCGGGGCTCAACTCGTCGCTCACAATGATTTGGATAAGTTTTGTCTGGGCCCAAAAATTCATATTTTAATCCCTTGGGCAAAGGTTTAAGGTCTACTTCGGGCACTTGTGGCTCTTCGGGTTTGATTTCTCCTATGTCTTCGAACTTCTCTTCCTCCACGCTACCATCATGCGGCTCTAAGCCTTTTGTCGCTTCCTCTAGTTCTTCATCTTGTTGATTACTAATTTGATTTTCCATCGCTCTTTGCGGCGGGTCTCTAAGGGTTTCAACAAAACAAAGACTATCTATCTCTTCTACTTCTTCATCTTCGGGAGGAAAAGGTGTAAGGTGTTTAGAAGCACGAAGAAAGTTATATGTGTACTTTGTTCCATTAAGGTTCATTGTTACTTTGCCTTCTCCGGCATCTAACACGGCATCAACCAACTTAAGAAAAGGCCTACCTAAGATTATATGATCGAATTACTATGGTAAGCATCAATAACAAAGAAATCGGTTGGTATATAATTTCTAGAGATTTTTACTTTCATGTTGCAAGCAATACCTAGAGGTTTGATAGTTCTACCATCTCCCATAATTAATTTCGTTGATGTTGGAGCTAAGTCTAGGTTGTGGTATTGAACTTTATCATAAATTTTAGAAGATAGAACACTTACTTGGGCTCCGATGTCGCATAAAGCTTTGCATTGAACTCCGTTGATCTCGCAACTCAAGTGCGGCGTCATCTTCTCTTCTTCTTCGGATCCTATCGAGTAAATTTCAGCGAGGCGAGCGTATGGTGATGCTTCGGGCTTGATCCCCATGATTCTCTTCACCTCGGCAATATGTTCGGATCCACCACGTCATCTCCAAAGAGCTTTTCAAAAATCTCACCGGTGGTTTCGAGGTCGTATGAATTTTCAGCTTTCTTCTCCGGTGGGAAATCCACTTCCAATGCTCTTGCCATTCCCTTTTGATTAGGGAACGGTCTTCTCTTGTCGAATATTTCTCCGTAATCAATAGGAACCCAATCCATTGGCTCGAACTCCCTTAGTGGCTTCGCGCTTGACATGCTTCTCTTGTTCGTCTCATTTGGCGCGGCGAAGTCGACGTTTGGTGTAGTTCTGGACTTGATGTGTTCTTGTTCAAGCTTTTCCATGATTGGCTCCTCTTTTGTGACTTCCGGGGTTGCCTCTTTAGAAAAATCAGCAAGCTTCTTCTTCCTTGAATTGTATTCCGGCTCTTCCGCAAGTCTTGTTTCCCAATCTCTTCGCATGGCAGCCGCTTTACTAACTTTTTGTAGAAGTTGGGCGGCTTCCGTGAGTGTTTTCTCCATGAGATCCCCACCTGCACACATTTCGACGTGTCGCATGCAACTAGGGGTTAGGGAAAAGAAAAATGTATGCAAGAGTACGTCACCGGTGAAGCCGAGTTTTGGTCCTTGTTCGATTAATTCATTAAACCTATCCCAGGCTTGGTCTATCCCTTCCTCTTCTCCTTGCATGAAAATGATCACTTGCCTCCTTAGATGTTGAACCTTGCTAATTGGAAAGAACTTCTCGCAAAACTTCTTTGTCAACTTGTTCCAATTGCCTTCAACTTCAAAGGACGCAACCGAATACCATGTCTTTGCTTTGCCGGCAAGTGAGTAGGGAAAGAGATTCCATTTGAACCATTCATCGGGAACTCCTTCTTGACGCACCGTGTTGCATATCGTCGTGAAATCCCTTATGTGTCTATATGGGTTCTCCGTAACCATCCCTTCGAATGGGTTTTCCACCACCATCTTGATGATCTTGGATTTAATTTCATACTTGGTCGCTTCGAGCTTCGAATCCGACTCTTGTACCTTTATGTCTTCACATCGAGGGCTAGCGTAATCCCTTAATGATTTCTCCGGTTCTTCCACGAGTTGATTAACGAACTCCATCTAGACAATAAGATAAAAACAAAAACAAAAAAGAAACAAGTGTTTTTCTGGATAATATATGTTAGATATAGCGAATAAAAGATAAACTAAAATATAAAACTAAGTTAGATGCAAATCAAACGATGTAAACTAACTTGCTCCCCGGCAACGGCGCCAGAAAAAGGGGCTTGTTGACGGATAAAAGACGTATCCCTCTACGATCCGCAAGCGTACGGACCCCACACCTTTTTCACCACGGGATTCCCAAGGTTCTTGTCAATCCGCGGAGCAAGGGGATTACAAGCGTTCGATCAACAATGACACACTAGCTACTAAAACCCTAACTACTATTATACTAGAAAACAACTAAACTACACTAGAGAGAATGATAAACGATCAAGATAGAAGACACTCGCCCACGGGTATACGATACTAGAGCATGCAATCGCTTAAAGACATGAAAACCAATCTAATCTATCGGGGATGTGACCACGGTTTCGCCCTTTCCCTCCTCTCGTCGTCACTACGCGAAGGTATTCATGACTAGACCTTTGATGGCCACGGCGTATTGAATGGATCCAAGGAAGCATTGGAGCTCGTACTCCCTCTACGGCACGGTTGCAAGCCTTAAGCATTAAAGTATAATCAACACAAGATGATAGATAGATAATCCGACAAAGTGCGATTACATCTCAAGATCGATTACAACCCATGGACGAATGAGAAGATTACCCCATCAAGGTGCTGATCATGGCACCGTTGATCATGGTTTCCCTTCCGCCGGTGTCTTCCTTCTTCTCCACGAGAGGGTGCTTCCTTCGAGGTGGTTGATCTCCCGCCGGGAGATCCTCCTCCTCTCTCTCTAGCTTGTGGATGGCCTTACGGGTGCGAATGACTCCTCTCCGGTGTTGGCGGCGCGTCGGGGGTTTTAGGGTTGAAGATCCTTCGAGGGCAAGGAAAACGGGACCGAACCGGTGCGGGAAGTGGGCTGGGTCGGCCGGCTGGGCCGGCCGGCCCGAGCCCATTCGGCCCGGTTCGGTCGCCCCTTTTGCTCCGTGGGTCCTCGTGCACTTATGTACTTTGCCCCCTCCACTTGCACGATTTTGATTCGTTATCCTCGCGTCCAAGATGGAGGCTCTCTTTGCATGAAGTTTGATCTTTTACGCTTCAATCCCGGGGTGTTCCTCGTAGCACTTCGGTCCTCGCCACCATTGGAAGTGATTTCAGCAAGCTCATGAACACGAACAAGACTCCATGAATGCTCCTTTGAACTTGTTGCGAATCCGTCCTTTATGTCCATGTTTTCCTACATAAACACAACACTTCCAAATGCATGCACAAAGATGAACTTGTTATATGATTAGTGTGCCTAGTGGCGGGTTAGTTCCATAATCAAATCCAAACCAAAGTGTAATGAACATGCTAGGTGCACCAAAATACACCGTCAACAGGTTGGTTGTCTGGTCATGAGCCTCAGTTGAGGATGATGATCGAGGCGTTTAAGAGGCAGGATGGTGTGGGTCTTGGGGCAAACAAGGTTGGTGAGGGAAGTGGAGAGAATATCCCAGAGCCACCAAAAACCCACCACAAAAATGATTTCCCTCCAAAACCCAACCATCTTAGGAACCGACTAGACACAACCCCAGCTCCACCTATATTTCCTACACCCACAAATGATCTCCGAAGGCCTATCAAGTTTGTGAGCACTTCCGGGAAAGTGTTCTTTGGGAAAGTGAGTGAAAAGGCTAGTGAGGAGAAATCGGTGGAGGAGTTGAATGGAAAGAAACCAAGCGAGCAGCCCCAATCCAAGCCTAAACCTAAGCTTGTGAGGTTCCGTTGTGGACATTGTGGAAAAGAGGGCCACAAGGATGAGTTTTGCTTCAAGAGGAAGCGGGAAGAGAGGATGGCAAAGGAGTGGGCAAACAAGGATAGGTACAACCCTTCCCATGGTGTACCTAAGCCTCGTATGCCACTGCCTAGGGGTAAGGCTGTGGTGAGAAGTGTTCCGGCATGGGGAGATGCGAGTTCCCGCGGCCGAGGAGCGGTTCGGGAGGGGGGCGGTCGGACCGGCCCGGCTAGGTGGTCGGGCCGGCCCGGCCCGCAGGGGGGCGGTTAGACCGGCACGGCTAGGCGGTTTAACCGCCCCCGACTGCGGGCGGAGTGGTTTTCGAGGTGGTGAGTCGAGAGGTTTCGGGTCCGGAGGTGGAGTTGCTTGGTGGTTGGTCCGGAGAGACGAGCGGGTGGTCGTTTGCTAGGCATTCTCCCCCTCGAGTTCACTACGGGGATGGGAGGAGTCGTAGCTTTGAGAAGGATAGGAGGGACGGTCCACGGGTTGTCTTCCGTTGTTTCGGTCCTCTTCCAGGCAGTGAGGGGTGGTTTCCTCGGAGTGTTTACCGAGGTGGTGTTCGTGGTGGTAGTTATGGTAGGAAAGATGGCTTGATGTGTGCTAACCCCACTTTCAAGCAAATGGCTCGGCACTGGTTTTCCTCTTTTGGTACTAACCCCAGTGCTGAGTCAATTGTTCGCTCACGTGCTCATTTTTGAATTTCAGGTGGGAGACTTGAAGAACATTTGGTTGATTGACTCTGGTTGCTCGAGGCATATGACCGGAGACAGGGGGTGGTTCTCAAGTCTCGTCCCGGTGGTGACGAAGAGGTACATCACTTTTGGGGACAATGGGCGTGGGCATGTGCTTTCAGAAGGTGAGATAAAAGTGAGTGACAAGATCACTCTGAGGCGTGTTGCTATTGTTCAATCGTTGGGGTACAATTTGCTCTCTGTGTCCCAGTTGTTGGATGAGGGCTTTGAGGTGTTGTTTCGGCCAGGTGGTTCTCGGATTGTGGACTCTCGAGGGGACCTTGTCTGTATGGTCGTTCCCGAGGGTCAGGTGTTTTGTGCTGATTTTTCTCAGTCTTCGGGTGTGGAGCATTGTTTCTTGGCTGGTTCTTCGAGTGAGTTGTGGAAGTGGCATAGGAAGTTGGGTCACTTGAGCTTTGACCTTTTGTCACGCTTGAGTAAACTCAATTTGGTCCGAGGATTGCCACGGTTGAGGCTTGAGAAAGAGCTGGTTTGTGCTCCGTGTAGGCATGCCAAGATGGTGGCCTCTTCTCACCCGCCTCTCACCGATGTGATGACTGAGCGTCCATGCGAGCTGCTCCATATGGACCTTGTTGGCCCAGCTCATGTGCGATCTGCGGGTGGGAAGTGGTATGTCCTTGTTGTGGTGGACGACTATTCTCGGTATGCGTGGGTGTTCTTTCTTAAGGATAAGGGGGAGACGTTTGGTTTTGTTCGAGATCTAGTCTTGTGGTTGAGGAACGAGAGGCACGGAGATGCCATACGAGCTATCCGCAGTGATAATGGCTTGGAATTCAGGAACTCTCGTTTTGAAACCTTTTGCCATGACTTGGGTCTTGAGCACCAGTTTTCGAGTCCGTATGCGCCTCCCCAGAATGGTGTTGTGGAAAGGAAGAACAGGACCTTGTGCAAGATGGCTCGGACGATGCTTGATGAGCATAGGACTCCGAGGAGGTATTGGGCTGAGGTGGTGAATACCGCGTGCTATGTGTCAAACAGGATATACCTCAGAGTGCACAAGAAGAAGACATGCTATGAGTTGATGCATGGTCGCACACCCAAGGTGAGTCACTTCCATGTCTTTGGTTGCAAGTGTTTCATTCTGAAGAAAGGTAGGAAGTTGGATAAGTTTGAGGCTAGGTCTATCAATGGCATTTTCTTTGGTTATGCATCTCATTCTAGAGCATATCGTGTGCTCAATCTTGAAACTAACCAAATCGTGGAGACTTGCGAGGTAACCTTCGACGAGACAGAGCCACGTAGTCAGCTTGTCTTTGAGTGTGCAGGTGATGATGAGCTTGGCGAGGAGATCTTTCAGGAGGAGGAGCATGAACATGGAGATGATGAAGATGGTGGTGCGGTGCCCCCGACTGAACATGTACCCACTACTTCGACTACGATGATGGATGGACCCTCTGCTACACCTACAACGACAAATCAAGAACGAGGTGAAGCTGATGTTGAGGGGGAGGTAGCATCGAGGCGAGAACCTCCCCGGCGAGTACAAGTGGATCACCCAGCTTCGAGGATCATCAGGGACATGAATGAACGGACTACACGGTCAAGGTTCTTCCTTGGGCTACAAATCAAGCAATCAAAGGAAGGAACATTTGTGCACCAGGCTAAGTACACCAAGGACATTGTGAGGAAGTTCAAGATGGAGGAATCCAAGGCTATGACGACGCCGATGAGTACGACTACAGCTCCTGATGCGGATGAGGAAGGTGAACACGTGGACCAGAAGGAGTACCAGAGCATGATCGGGTCACTCCTCTACTTGACGGCGACGAGGCCGGACATACAGTTCTCGGTGTGTCTGTGCGCTCGTTTTCAAGCGTCTCCGAGGACTTCGCATCGGCAAGAAGTGAAGCGAATTTTTAGGTACTTGCGTCACACTCCCGACTTCGGCCTTTGGTACTCCGCGTCCTCTTCTTTGGCGCTTCATGGTTTTTCAGACGCGGATTTTGCCGCGTGTCGGTTGGATAGGAAGTCCACTTCTGGGACTTGCCAGTTTTTGGGTTCTTCTTTGGTGTCTTGGTCTTCCCGTAAGCAGTCGAGTGTTGCTCAATCCACGACCGAGGCCGAGTATGTTGCCGCTGCTAGTTGTTGCTCTCAGCTCCTTTGGATTTCATACACCATGAGTGACTTTGGTGAGGAGTATACCCATGTCCCACTTCAATGTGATAGCACAAGTGCCATAAGCGTTGCAAAGAACCCAGTGCTCCATTCCAAAACCAAGCACATAGAAGTGAGGTACCACTTTCTGAGAGACAACGTAGAGAAAGGAAAGATAGCTTTGATCCATGTACCCACACATGACCAACTAGCCGATATTTTCACCAAACCCCTAGATCAAGCAACTTTCACTCGTTTGCGGGGGGAACTTGGTGTGTGTTTGATTTCTTGAGTTGGGTGTGTGGGAGCTCTTTTGTAGCATATGTATAGCTTTCTTTTGTGCATTTCTTGCATTTGGCATTGCATATGTAACATGATGTATAGGCATCCTTGTATCTTAGATTTCATGCATTTTGTATCATATGCATTGGATAGGAAAAGATTCTCCTATATACATTGTTCACCATGGGTTGCTATATATGTTCTTGTGAGCTTGTTTGGTATGCTATGGTTAGTTTGGCTTAGCTCTTGATGATCTTGATGAATGATCCATGGTTGATGGCTAATTTTTTGAAAATGTCACATATATGCTCTCGCATGTGTAAATGCCTTTATATGATCTTGACATGTTTTAGTGGCTTTGCTATGCTTAATTTGTGGTTGGATAGCTAGTTTATTGATCATATGGGGCCAAAGGCTCATTTGCCATCATGAATGTTCAGCCCTCTTGTTTTATCTTGTGGAGGGGCATAAGTTCCTTTTTGTCGCAAAGACATTTCATGTACCAATTATGAATCTGAAAATGAAATGAAAAATGCTTGGAAAATATGCTCCCATGTCATATGTGCTGAATTTAATTTGCTTTGGGTGCTAAACCGTTGCATGATGCCTACCAATGAGAAGTCTCATACATAGAAGTAGGCGCATGGCTCGGTGGCTTTGACATGACATGAGGTGCTTGTGGGTGTTTGTTGACGGTGTATTTTGGTGCACCTAGCATGTTCATTACACTTTGGTTTGGATTTGATTATGGAACTAACTCGCCACTAGGCACACTAATCATATAACAAGTTCATCTTTGTGCATGCATTTGGAAGTGTTATGTTTATGTAGGAAAACATGGACATAAAGGACGGATTCGCAACAAGTTCAAAGGAGCATTCATGGAGTCTTGTTCGTGTTCATGAGCTTGCTGAAATCACTTCCAATGGTGGCGAGGACCAAAGTGCTACGAGGAACACCCCCGGGGATTGAAGCGTAAAAGATCAAACTTCATGCAAAGAGAGCCTCCATCTTGATCGTGAGGATAACAGCGTCAAAATCATGCAAGTGGAGGGGGCAAAGTAGATAAGTGCACGAGGACCCACGGAGCAAAAAGGGCGACCGAACCGGGCCGAGATTGGGCCTGGGCCGGCTGGCCCAGGCGGGCCGGCCCAGCCCACTTCGGGCACCGGTTCGGTCCCGTCTTCCTTGCCCTCGAAGGATCTTCGACCCTAAAACCCCCGACGCGCCGCCAACACAGGGAGGAGGAGTTATTCGCACCAGAAGGTCATCCACAAGCTAGAGAGAGAGGAGGAAGATCTCCGGCGGGAGATCAACCACCTCGAAGGAAGCACCCTCTCGTGGAGAAGAAGGAAGACACCGGCGGAAGGGAAACCATGATCAACGGTGCTATGATCAGCACCTTGATGGGGTAATCTTCTCATTCGTCCATGGGTTGTAATCGATCTTGAGATGTAATCGCACTTTGTCGGATTATCTATCTATCATCTTGTGTTGAATATACTTTAATGCTTAAAGCTTGCAACCGTGCCGTAGAGGGAGTAGAGCTCCAATGCTTCCTTGGATTCATTCAATACGCCGTGGCCATCAAAGGTCTAGTCATGAATACCTTCGCGTAGTGACAGTACGAGAGGAGGGAAAGGGCGAAACCGTGGTCACAACCCCGATAGATTAGATTGGTTTTTCATGTCTTTAAGCGATTGCATGCTCTAGTATCGTAGACCCGTGGGCGAGTGTCTTCTATCTTGATTGTTTATCATTCTCTCTAGTGTAGTTTAGTGTCTTCTAGTATAATAGTAGTTAGGGTTTTAGTAGCTAGTGTGTCTTTGTTGATCGAACGCTTGTAATCCCCTTGCTCCGCGGATTGATAAGAACCTTGGGAATCCCGTGGTGAAAAAGGTGTGGGGTCCGTACGCTTGCGGATCGTAGAGGGATACGTCTTTTATCCGTCAACAAGCCCCTTTTTCTGGCGCCGTTGCCGGGGAGCAAGTTAGTTTACATCGTTTGGTTTGCATCTAACTTAGTTTTATATTTTAGTTTATCTTTTATTTGCTATATCTAACATATATCATACAGAAAAACACTTGTTTTTTTTGTTTTTGTTTTTATCTTATTGTCTAGATGGAGTTCGTTAATCAACCCGTGGAAGAACTGGAGAAATCATTAAGGGATTACGCTAGCCCTCGATGTGAAGACATAAAAGTACAAGAGTCGGATTCGAAGCTCGAAGCGACCAAGTATGAAATTAAATCCAAGATCATGAAGATGGTGGCGGAAAACCCATTTGAAGGGATGGTTACGGAGAACCCATATAGACACATAAGGGATTTCACGACAATATGCAACACGGTGCATCAAGAAGGAGTTCCCGATGAATGGTTCAAATGGAATCTCTTTCCCTACTCACTTGCCGGCAAAGCAAAGACATGGTATTCGGTTGCGTCCTTTGAAGGAAGGCAATTGGAACAAGTTGACAAAGAAGTTTTGCGAGAAGTTCTTTCCAATTAGCAAGGTTCAACATCTAAGGAGGCAAGTGATCACTTTCATGCAAGGAGAAGAGGAAGGGATAGACCAAGCCTGGGATAGGTTTAATGAATTAATCGAACAAGGACCAAAACTCGGCTTCACCGGTGACGTACTATTGCATACATTTTTCTTTTCCCTAACCCCTAGTTGCATGCGACACGTCGAAATGTGTGCAGGTGGGGATCTCATGGAGAAAACACTCACGGAAGCCGCCCAACTTCTACAAAAAGTTAGTAAAGCGGCTGCCATGCGAAGAGATTGGGAAACAAGACTTGCGGAAGAGCCGGAATTCAAATCAAGGAAGAAGAAGCTTGCTGATTTTTCTAAAGAGGCAACCCGGAAGTCACAAAAGAGGAGCCAATCATGGAAAAGCTTGAACAAGAACACATCAAGTCAAGAACTACACCAAACGTCGACTTCGCCACACCAAATGAGACGAACAAGAGAAGCATGTCAAGCGCGAAGCCACTAAGGGAGTTCGAACCAATGGATTGGGTTCCTATTGATTACGGAGAAGTATTCGACAAGAGAAGACCGTTCCCTAATCAAAAGGGGATGGCAAGAGCATTGGAAGTGGATTTCCCACCGGAGAAGAAAGCTGAAAATTCATACGACCTCGAAACCACCGGTGAGATTTTTGAAAAGCTCTTTGGAGATGACGTGGTGGATCCGAACATATTGCCGAGGTGAAGAGAATCATGGGGATCAAGCCCGAAGCATCACCATACGCTCGCCTTGCTGAAATTTATTCGATAGGATCCGAAGAAGAAGAGAAGATGACGCCGCACTTGAGTTGCGAGATCAACGGAGTTCAATGCAAAGCTTTATGCGACATCGGAGCCCAAGTAAGTGTTCTATCTTTTAAAATTTACGATAAAGTTCAATACCACAACCCAGACTTAGCTCCAACATCAACAAAATTAATTATGGGAGATGGTAGAACTATCAAACCTCTAGGTATTGCTTGCAACATGAAAGTAAAAATCTCTAGAAACTATATACCAACCGATTTCTTTGTTATTGATGCTTACCATGGTAATTCTGATCATATAATCTTAGGTAGGCCTTTTCTTAAGTTTGTTGATGCCGTGTTAGATGCCGGAGAAGGCAAAGTAACAATGAACCTTAATGGAACAAAGTACACATACAACTTTCTTCGTGGTTCTAAACACCTTACACCTTTTCCTCCCGAAGATGAAGAAATAGAAGAGATAGATAGTCTTTGTTTTGTTGAAACCCTTAGAGACCCGCTGCAAAGAGCGATGGAAAATCTAATTAGTAATCAACAAGATGAAGAACTAGAGGAAGCGACAAAAGGCTTAGAGCCGCATGATGGTAGCGTGGAGGAAGAGAAGTTCGAAGACATAGGAGAAACCAAACCCGAGGAGCCACAAGTGCCCGAAGTAGACCTTAAACCTTTGCCCAAGGGATTAAAATATGAATTTTTGGGCCCGGACAAAACTTATCCGATCATTGTGAGCGACGAGTTGAGCCCCGAAGAAAATGAAGCGTTGCTGATTTTATTAAAAAAACATAGGAAGGTGATTGGATATTCAATTAATGATCTCAAAGGTATTAGCCCGGCCTTTTGCACTCATCGTATACCAATGGAAGACCAATGTAAGCCCGTAGTGGACCATCAAAGGAGGCTAACCCATGCCATGCGAGAGGTAGTAAAGAAAGAGGTTATCAAGTTACTTGATGCCGGAATCATCTACCCGGTTCCGCATAGCGAATGGGTGAGCCCGGTACATTGTGTACCGAAGAAAGGAGGTTTGACCGTGGTGAAGAATGAGAAGAACGAGTTGATACCGCAAAGAACCGTGACCGGGTGGCGGATGTGTATCGATTATCGTAAGCTTAACAAAGCGACGAAGAAAGATCACTTCCCCCTACCGTTCATAGACGAGATGCTCGAGAGGTTAGCAAACCATGCTTATTTTTGCTTTCTCGATGGATACTCGGGGTTCATGCAAATTCCTATTCACCCGGAAGATCAACATAAGACAACGTTTACGTGTCCTTACGGAACGTTTGCATATAGGAGGATGCCCTTCGGCCTATGCAACGCTCCGGCCTCTTTTCAACGTTGCATGATGGCCGTGTTCTCGGAATTCATCGAAGAAATTGTTGAAGTGTTTATGGATGATTTTTCCGTTTACGGGAAGACGTTCATGGATTGCTTAGCAAACTTAGAAAAGGTCCTTACAAGGTGTGCGGAGGTAGATTTGGTTTTAAATTGGGAAAAGTGCCACTTCATGGTTAAGCAAGGCATAGTGCTCGGACATGTTATATCCGAGAGAGGAATTGAAGTGGACAAGGCTAAGGTAGAGACGGTTGAGCAACTCCCACCTCCTACGGATGTTAAGTCCTTAAGGAGCTTTCTAGGCCATGCCGGATTCTATAGAAGATTTATAAAGGACTTCTCGAAGATCACTAAGCCTTTAACGCACCTTCTTCAAAAGGATGTGGCTTTCGACTTTGACGAGAAGTGCCTAGCGGCATTCCGGACCTTGAAAAATGCGTTGGTGAGTGCTCCCATCATCCAACCTCCGGATTGGAGCCAACCTTTCGAGATCATGTGTGACGCAAGTGACTACGCCGTAGGCGCGGTCTTGGGACAAAGAAAGGAAGGCCGAGTTCACGCCGTTTACTACGCTAGCAAAACTCTTAGTGGGGCACAATTAAATTACGCTACTACGGAAAAAGAGTTGTTAGCGGTGGTATTCGCTTTCGAAAAATTCAGATCTTACATCGTGAACTCGAAAGTCATTGTTTACACCGATCACGCAGCCATCAAGTATCTCTTGGCTAAGAAGGAAGCTAAACCACGTTTGATTCGTTGGATCCTTCTTCTCCAAGAGTTTGATGTTGAAATTCGTGATAAAAAGGGGGTGGAAAATGTTGTGGCCGATCATTTGTCTAGGTTGAATCGTGGACAAGATGATAAAGAGCCCATAGAAGATAAGATGAGAGATGACCACCTCTATAGAGTGCTTGACAAAGATACTTGGATGATCGACATCATTCGAGCAATTCGAAAGATGCCCCTCGATCATCTAGACAAAAACACTCAAAGGAAGATAATTTCCGAAAGTAAGAAATATTTTTGGGATGCACCATACCTCTTCAAGCTTGGCAATGATGGAGTGATGAGAAGATGTGTGCCAAGAGAAGAGAGGCTTGAGATTCTAAGGAAGTGCCACTCGGCGGAGTACGGTGGACACTATAGCCATTTTCGAACCGAAGCCAAAGTATGGTCGAGCGGATTCTATTGGCCGGAGATGCATGAAGATACTAAAAGATATGTTGCGTCATGCCCCGAATGCCAAAGAACCGGAAACATCTCTCAAAGAAATTCTATGCCTTTGAAATACAACTTGCAAATCGACATATTCGATGTATGGGGCATAGACTTCATGGGGCCTTTTAAAAACTCATTTGGATTCGAGTATATACTTGTTATGGTTGATTATGTATCCAAGTGGGTAGAAGCTATACCATGTCGTAAAGCTTCCACAGAGGAGTCCATCACTATGATCAAGAACGTGATTTTTCCCCGTTTCGGTACACCAAGAATCTTGATAAGTGATGGAGGAACTCATTTCACCGGGAAGAACTTCAAAAAGTGCTTGTCCAAATTGGGAATTGAGCATAGGGTCTCCACGGCCTATCACCCACAAACCAACGGACAAGCGGAAACGTCAAATAGGCAACTAAAAAGCATACTCAACAAAACCATAGAGAAGGGAGGCAAGGATTGGTCAAAGAAATTAGACGGAGCTTTGTGGGCTTATCGAACGGCGTTTAAAACACCAATAGGTATGACCCCTTATCAATTTGTCTATGGGAAAGCTTGCCACCTTCCGGTTGAGTTGGAACATAAAGCCTATTGGGCGATTAAAGAGATGAACCTTGATCTCGATGCCGCGGTGGTGAAACGAAGAATTCAAATAAGCGAGCTAGAGGAGTTGAGGTTGAAAGCATATGAAAACGCAAGCATATACAAGGAGAGAATCAAAAGGTGGTATGATAAAAGATTGAAGAAAAAAGAATTCAAAGAAGGAGATAAGGTCCTCCTCTACAATTCGAGGTTCAAAACCTTCGGAAAGGGGAAATTGCAAAGCAAGTGGGACGGACCTTATGTTGTGCATTCGGTGTTCTCCAACGGAGCGGTAACCATTATGGATATAAACGGTGACCAATTTGTGGTGAATGGACAGCGTCTTATGGTTTACTACGAACCCGATGTCGTGCACATTCATCATGTTGACGTTTTCACCATGGAGGAAGAGCCCGAACGTCCCGCCTAGGACGAAAAACAAGGCATCAACTTCTGTAAATAATTTTTCTTTTAGTTTTCTGGAGTTTTTCGCGAAGATTTACTGGGCCAACTTTTTCCCATGGGCTGAGGAAGAAAAAAATAGGGCGGTGTGCAAAAAAACCGGACCGGCCCGGCCCCCGAGGCAGGGTGGGCCGGCCGGCCCAGGCGGACCGGCCCAGGGGGGGCCCGACGCCCGATGACCCCGAATTTCGCCCGAATTGCTCCTTTTTGACTTCCTTGTTTGGTCGGAAAATTTTAAGGGAAGTATAAAAAAGGAAAATAAGGTTTCCAGGGCTTTCCTCTCAGGACTATATATTTGGCCGAATTGGGAGCTCGAGAATCAAACCTTTCAAGCAATGTGTTGCACCCTTGTAGCAGCCATTGAGCCTCCAAAAAGCTTAGAGTTGAAGCTAGAAGCCAAGAAGCCATCGATGGAGGAGGCGATGCGATGCGAGGTCAAGCTACCCGTCAAGAGGACCGCACGTATCCGTTGCGGAGGACGTGTCCCGACCGGAGCTCTTGCATCTCGCAACCCCATCGAAGGAGAGAAGGTCCCTACACCCGTTCGAAGGTCGGCACGCCTCCAAGGCATCAAGCGCAAGGATTACAAGGAGGTGTCGCCGGAGCCTAAGGATTATGGGGATAGCGACTACTCCGACGATCGTAGCCTGAGCTCGTGGGCGGCTGCCGATAGAGACGATGATGATTGGGGTGAGCAGCCCTATGAAAGGACTCCCGAAGGCCCCAACGGTGGCGGCAACGGCGGTAGCGAAGGCAACAACAATGGAGGTGGCGACGACGGTGGTGACAACGGTGGAGACTATGGCGACGACGACCCCTTCGGATTGCATCCGGTGTGCTGTCGAGTTTGCCGTCAATCCATCGCGGATCTCTACACGTCGGCCGACGAATGTCTCCAAGCCATGGAAGCGATGAAGCAGCGTATGGAGGACTTGGAGCGCGTAGTTGAAGATGACTACAAGTTCCTTAACCGCAACGTGCGCAAGCTTTTCGGCATGGTTGGAAACATGAGAGGCAAGTGGTGCAAAACTTGCTTGAAGTACCACTAGATCTAGTTTTCCCCTTAGGATTTTTGTAAGATACGACGAGGACGTCGTATGTTTTAAGTGTGGGGGAGAGCTAGCTCGCTAGCCTTAGCTTTTGAACTTCAAGTTTAGGTTCGGTTTAATCTTCGTGTGAGAGTCTTAGTGTTTTAATGAGTCTTTAGTTTTTGAGTCTGTTTTAAAAATTTTTGCAAGTGTCTTAAATTAGTGTTGAGTCAAGAAAATCAAATAAAAAGAGTCTTTATATATATCTTTGTGTTTTATGTATTGTTTATCTTTATTTACTTGTTTGTTTAATCTTCGATTCTTGATATATGAACACAAGTATGTGGTTTGAAAATCGTTTACCGTGGTGCTTAGTGGAATCGCTACTACTAAAAGTACTCATACCGCACTTCGATCTTGAGCTTCACATGTTAGTTGTGCTATGTTCGATGCTAAAAATTGGAGGATTTCAGTTCTGAAAATTATTTTAAAACCCTTGTAATAAAGGTTAGCAAAACCTCTTTTTCCAAGTTGAGAGTAAAAAAAAAATTCCTATCCAAAGCCAAGTTTATTTTTTTCGCTCCACCATAAGTGTGATTAGCACGATGAGTTAGGCTAGGACCCTTCTCTCTTGGTGAGTTTTAATTTCGAGCAATGATCATGTCCTTGTGCTTATCTTTTGTTGCTAGCCTCGTCATATATTCAGTCCATGACTTTCACAACGAAAGTCATGAGTATCGCTGGATTCCATACCCAACCCTATACATCTCTTTTGTACATCGTATTCCTTGAACACAACCTATTTTCAAAGTTTCGTCTCGTCTCTAGCATGATTTATTTAAAATTTCAGATTGTATGCATGCGAGGAAAGAGAGAATTGAAAGCTTTGAAAAGTTGTCAAGAGAGAGAAAAAATAAAGAGAAAAAGTATGTGTATGGAAAAGAAAGAAAGAAAGAAAGAAAAATCATATGTGAATGAAAGAAGAAAAGAACAAGAGAGAAAGATGAGTTAGCAATGAAGATATGAGAGGGATGGATCAAGTGAAAGAAAAGAAAAAAAAATAAAGTGTAAGGAAGGATGTCACGTTGATTGTGAGACGAAACTTTTACTCTATTTCCAACCATGTGCAATCCGACAACGAGGACATCATTGGTGCCTTGAAGTCACAATTTTCTTTTGCCCTTGCACATGTCCACCATTCTAAATCTTCTCATCCTTGATATCCCTACATATGGTTAATTCTCATGATCATTGGCTTTGAAAGGTAGACAACCATTAGAGGAAGTTCTTAGTTTGACAATACTTGTGTTGATTGCGCTAGCCCTACCTATAGCTCCACTTTTACATGATATATGAGAGATTAATGGGAGGTGAGAGTTTTATAAAATTTGGTTAGGATAGCCACTTCATATGAGTGACTTGAGAGAGCTTGGAGAAAGGTTTTTGTCTAATACTTGTTGCAGGAATTTTTGTTTTGAAAATCATAAAAACCCTCCGATGGAAGCAAAGAAGTAAGTATGGCTGAAATTGAAAGCTTCGAGTGAAGGGGTTGAGTTGTGGGGTGAATCTTGACGTGGTAAAAATTCTAAACGCCCATGTTTATGTTTGATTATCATTACTTTGTGTTTATGTATTAAAGATGAAGGGATTGACTAACTTGTGAAGAAGGATAAGTGGTACACGATTACACTCCTTGGACGAAGTTCTTTACGAGTACTTGCTCGAGGACGAGCAAGAGCTAAGTGTGGGGGAGATGTTGATGGTGTATTTTGGTGCACCTAGCATGTTCATTACACTTTGGTTTGGATTTGATTATGGAACTAACCCGCCACTAGGCACACTAATCATATAACAAGTTCATCTTTGTGCATGCATTTGGAAGTGTTATGTTTATGTAGGAAAACATGGACATAAAGGACGGATTCGCAACAAGTTCAAAGGAGCATTCATGGAGTCTTGTTCGTGTTCATGAGCTTGCTGAAATCACTTCCAATGGTGGCGAGGACCGAAGTGCTACGAGGAACACCCCCGGCGATTGAAGCGTAAAAGATCAAACTTCATGCAAAGAGAGCCTCCATCTTGATCGTGAGGATAACAGCGTCAAAATCATGCAAGTGGAGGGGGCAAAGTAGATAAGTGCACGAGGACCCACGGAGCAAAAAGGGCGACCGAACCGGGCCGAGATTGGGCTCGGGGCCGGCCGGCCCTGGGCGGGCCGCCCGGCCCCCACTTCGGGCACCGGTTCGGTCCCGTCTTCCTTGCCCTCGAAGGATCTTCGACCCTAAAACCCCCGACGCGCCGCCAACACAGGGAGGAGGAGTTATTCGCACCAGAAGGTCATCCACAAGCTAGAGAGAGAGGAGGAAGATCTCCGGCGGGAGATCAACCACCTCGAAGGAAGCACCCTCTCGTGGAGAAGAAGGAAGACACCGGCGGAAGGGAAACCATGATCAACGGTGCTATGATCAGCACCTTGATGGGGTAATCTTCTCATTCGTCCATGGGTTGTAATCGATCTTGAGATGTAATCGCACTTTGTCGGATTATCTATCTATCATCTTGTGTTGAATATACTTTAATGCTTAAGGCTTGCAACCGTGCCGTAGAGGGAGTAGAGCTCCAATGCTTCCTTGGATTCATTCAATACGTCGTGGCCATCAAAGGTCTAGTCATGAATACCTTCGCGTAGTGACAGTACGAGAGGAGGGAAAGGGCGAAACCATGGTCACAACCCCGATAGATTAGATTGGTTTTTCATGTCTTTAAGCGATTGCATGCTCTAGTATCGTAGACCCGTGGGCGAGTGTCTTCTATCTTGATTGTTTATCATTCTCTCTAGTGTAGTTTAGTGTCTTCTAGTATAATAGTAGTTAGGGTTTTAGTAGCTAGTGTGTCGTTGTTGATCGAACGCTTGTAATCCCCTTGCTCCGCGGATTGATAAGAACCTTGGGAATCCCGTGGTGAAAAAGGTGTGGGGTCCGTACGCTTGCGGATCGTAGAGGGATACGTCTTTTATCCGTCAACAGTGTTTATGATGGTCGTATGATTAGAATGGCTGTCCTAGCATGAAGTTTGAGTAGCTTTGCCATTTTGATATGTTTTGCTCATGTTTAGGTTTTTGCTTGTGAGAGAGTAACTTTTCGCAAAATTACTCAAATCCTTTTTAGCCTTGTCCAATGGTTGTGAAACTTGGTGATCACGTAGTTAAGGTCATTACGAACCTGTCGAGTATCTAACTTGCTCATTTGGACTTGTGTAGCTCCTTGTGATGAATTTTGTATATTTGAGAAGCTATATGTTGAAAGTTTTCGCATTTTGCCTTGATTCATGCATTGTCAACAAGGGGGAGAAGTTTGTGCATGCTTTGGGCACCTGGGAGTGTTTGGAAGGTGTTCCAATTGGTTCGGGAAAATTTTGAGCAGTTTGGTACAGGGCCGGTCTCTTGGGGCGGTCTAACCGCCCCCAGGCGGTCAGTTGTGGCACAGGCGGTCTAAGCGCCCTGTATAGGCGGTCTAACCGCCCTGGGCAGAGTGAGCAGGTTTTTGCTCTTTGTTGCATTCCCGCGTTGCATTGTTGCATTTGTTCAAGGGGAGTGTGCTTTGGCTCAGGGGGAGCTTGCATATGTGCAGGGGGAGCTCTTTGTGGTGTTCGAGCTCTGTTTCGGTGGTTTGCGCTCTTTGCTTGAGCTGTGTTTTGTCTCGGATGTGTCGAGCCGTTGCCCTTGCCTAAGGGGTCCGAGACTTGTCTTCTTCAAGTGATCTTGCTCTTTGCCTTTTTTTGGCTTTCGATCGCTTATTGAGGTTTCTTTTTATTTGTTTCTTTTCTTTTCCTTTTCTCTTGTGTTACTTCATGTGAGTGTGTTGTCAATGCACTCATCAAGGGGGAGATTGAGGACCATGTGTGGTTTGAGGACCGGTGGATGGTCGCTTCCTTGTGTGATGAGTGATTAACAACGTTGTGTGGACTGATTCTTGGCTAAGTATTGCAGGTGCAGGTTGCGGCTTGACTCGTGTTGGTGCAGGTGAAGAACAAGCGCGAAAGGTCGTTGTCGGTGAGGCCTCCAGGTGTGGAGAAGACAAGTAGGCGAGCCGGGACTACGTGGGAGCCGAGTCATGAGTGGAGATTGGCGGAGGCTACACCGAGTTCGCGGGGTTTGCAGTGGTTCACCAGAAAACCACTGGGTTACTCGGTTGAGCCACAAAACCGAGGCCGAAGACTCGACGAGGGGGTGCGGCCACCCAGGCCGGTTCAACCGCCCAGAGGGGCGGTCGACCGCCCGGGGCCGGTCGATCTCCCGGCCGGCCTAACCGCCCGTGGGGGCGGTCCGACCGCCCGGCCGCCGGCGCCGAGAAGCTTCGAAGCGGAGGACACGCGTCGGGATCGCAAGGCTTGCGTCGAGGCTAAGCAGGTTGCGGACACCGGGCATCCGTCCGATGGTGAAGACATGAAGACTTCCAAATCCGCCCTCGAGGGGCATGTATCCCTAGTTATTAGTGAAGGGTAGTTTAGTCTTTTGGGTGCCTCCATATATACTCATTGGATGGGTGGATGGCTGCCAACTCTTGGAACCCTAGCTCATTTGTTTTTCCATTTTCATTCTCCATTTTCCTTAGGATTTTAGAGGACTAGCTTGAGAGCTTCATATGAGATCTAGAGAGAGGGATGGATGTTTGGGTGGCAAGCTAGACCTTGTACGGACCTTTCATGGCATGTATAGATGGTTCGGCGTTATTCATCATGGTGGTTTTCCCGTCTCTTTTGTGTTGATTTTCGGAGCTCTTTGTTGGCGGTGTTTTGAGGACGATTTCTTGGGGTTTTTGGTGGGTGTCACGTATGAGGTTCTTGTGCCTCTTTGGCTGGTGACTTTGCCCCCAAATCTCCTTTGAATCGGACTCGATTTGGTGGTGTCTCGAGTTGGGCGAGTTCTTTACCTAGAGAAGCGATTTCTTCGATTCCTCTTGATTGTGAGCGTTTCGGGTCGATTCCTTTGAGGTAGAGGTTGCCCAGGAGGTAACCCAGCTATTCCCGAAGTTTTGCTGCAATCCATGGAGTGATTCGAGAGATTGGGCGCGAGGAAGTTCAGGTTTGACCCGCGGGTTCATTTTTTGGAAGGGGCGGTCTAACCACCTGCAGGGGGCGGTCTAACCGCCCTGGGTGTTTCCAGGTCGAAGTTTTGTTTCGCCGGATTTTCCTCTGTGAGTTTGTTCGCCTTGATCAGAGGAGCGTCTCGGTGAAAGTTGGGGTCGTTCTCGTGCAGTTTGCTAGGTGTTCTTGGTTGGAGTTCGTTGCTGGGTACAGGAGGTTAGACCGCCCCTGGTAGCCGGTCTAACCGCCCCTAGGCCCCCGGGTGGAGTTTTGGTTTTCGCCAAGATTTTCTCGGTAGCTAGCATGGCCTTGACCAGAGATCTTTGTTGGTGAAACCGGGGTGAGTTTTGGTGCTCGGAAGAGGCGTTTCGGAGGATTTCTTGGTTACCGGGTGGAGGCGGTCTAACCGCCCCCCGTACCCGGTCTAACCGCCCCTCCGGTTAGCCGGCTTTCAAGTTGTTTCCGCCGTCGTTGCTGCGTGTGTGTTGTGGTTGCTTGGTAGAGTTTGTTCCTAGGACCGTAGCACTCCAGTGGCTACGTGGTTTTGGCAAACGGAAGGTAGAAGTGCGGAGCGTGTGATTTCGGGGGTTCGACCGAGCTAGTTCATCTTGTCGGAGTTTCAATCTCCCTCGAGAAGAATTTTTATCGGCTCCCATTCACTCCCCCCCCTCTCTGGTCGCCTAATCGGTCCTTCACACCGGGTCCCTCGTATCAGGCCTACTTGTCTCTCCACTCCTCGGAGGCCCCGCAAGGCAAAGACCTTTCGGCGCCCACTCTTCACCTGCACCAACGCAAATCAAGTCGCAACCTGCACCTGCCATACTCGACGAAGAGTTAGTCCACACCACGTTGTCAATCACTCATCACAACCAGGAGTGACCATCCACTGGTCCTCGGACGCTCCGGTCCTCAATCTCCCCCATGATGAGTGCATCGACAACACACACAAGTAACCAATTCAGAGAAAAGAGAAAAAGAAAAGAAATGAAAGAAAAACTCATGCAAGTTATCAAAAGCCAAATAAAAGCCAAGAAAAGATCACTTGAGTGAGAAAAATCTCGGTCCCCTAAGACAGGGGCAACAACTGGACACAACCGAGATAAAATGCTCCAAAATTGCCGACTCCTCAAGGTGAGGCAAAAGAGCTCGACACCATCGGCAAAAGAGCACAACTAAAATTAAGGTGAAAAAGAGCTCACAATTGCATGAACGCAAGCTCCCCCTGAACAAATGCATTTCTCCCAATTTTTCTTCCCTTGATGCAAAACTCTGCATGAATGCAAGCTCCCCCTAAACAAATGCATTTCTCCTAATTTTTCTTCCCTTGATGCAAAACTCCCCCTAGAAACATGAATTGGGTACTTTCCTCCCCCTTGTTGGTAATGCATGAATCAAGTCTACAAATGCAAGCATGTGCTTCTCAAATATACAAAGAGCACTACAACATGCCAAAATTGAAACATAGACAAGCAAGATAGCCAGAATTTGAGCACAAGCATCGCCAACAAGATACAAAGGAACATATAAGCAAGTGACATAGCTATGATGAAAATGAAGCATTTTTCACAAAAAAATTACCTCTCATGAGCATAGGACCTAAACATGATCAAAAGGAGCACATACAACATAAAACTGACAAACTTCATGCAAGGTCATACATTCTCATCATAAGGTCATCACAAACACCTACAAGCTATCTCATGTCATGTCAAAGCCACCGAGCCATGTGTCCACTTCTAGATATGAGACTTCTCATTGGTGAACATCATGCAATGATTTAGCACCCAAGATGAGGAATTTAAAGCATTTGTAACATGGAAGCACATTTATCAACATAGGCATTTCATGATTTACAAGTTAAGCATGGTACATGAAGTGCCTTTGCGGCAAAAAGAAGCATAGGCTTCTCCACAAGGTAGAATGTAGGCTAAACATTCATGATGATAAATGGATCTTTGATCCCAAATGAAATGAACATGGTTCCAAGCACAAATTAAGCAAGGTATAGCCATAAGCACCCAATGTGAACATGAGAGGCATTCTACTCACAAGAGAGGATCATATAGCATTTTTACAAAAGAAAGCCATCCACAAGCATATATATCCCAAAGCTACCAAGAGCATAGCTAGACATCTCATGAGCATCACAAGCAAGGTCATAACCGCATCTCTAGCATATCATGGTGAGCAAAGCATATAAGAGAAGCACATCTCCATGACATATGTTACACATGCAGTCTATGATATAAAGATGCAAACATGATATAATACAAAAATGAAGATGCAACATGCATATGTACATCAACCCTCCCAACCAAAGCTCAAAAAGGAAAAACAACTCCAAGATCTCCTCGCAAACGAGCAAATGTAGCTTGGTCTAAAGGCTTGGTTAGGATATCAGCAAGCTGCTTTTCTATAGGTACATGGATGAGGTCTATGTTTCCCTTCTCAACATTATCTCTCATAAAGTGGTACCTCACTTCTATATGTTTGGTTCTGGAGTGAAGCACGGGGTTTTTGGCAACACTAATGGCACTCGTGCTATCACACATGAGACGTACATGGGAACACTCCTCACCAAAGTCACTCAGCGTGTATGTGATCCAAAGCAGCTGGGAGCAACAACTAGCGGCAGCAGCATATTCGGCTTCTGTGGTAGACTTAGCTACACTAGACTGTTTGCGAGAAGACCAAGAAACAAGAGAGGAACCCAAAACTGACAAGTCCCCGAAGTCAACTTCCTATCGACTCGTCACCCCGCTAAGTCAGCATCCGAAAAACCAAGAAGCGAAAGGGAAGAGGACGCCGAGTACCAAAGACCGAGCTCAGGAGTGTATTGAAGATACCTGAAGATCCGCTTGACGGCCTACCAATGTGAATTTTGCAGACCGATTAGGTGACCAGAGAGGGGGGAGTGGATGGGAGCCGATAAAAATTCTTCTCCAAAGAGAGAACTCGGCCTATGCTCCAAATTCACAACCAAGGATTCCCACATGAGCTTGCCAAGGTCGCGTAGTCACAACGGACCTACCAACCTTAGGAACAAGTCCCAAACCAACCCAACACAGAAGCACAACTCAAAAAGCAAGGGACTTAGGCAATCTGGAAAGCACCAGGCGGACCGTCCGCAGTGTTCGGGCAGACTGTCCGCGAGGAGGGCACGGACCGTCCGAAATTGCTACCCGAACCTCCAGTAGTGCACCAAGAAAAACGAACCATCCGTGATGGACCCGCGGACCGTCCGCCTCGTCACGGACCGTCCGGCACTCTAGTACAGACCGTCCACAAACTTCATGCACCAAAAATCCACCGACAAAAAGGATCGAAAGAAAGGTGCTCAAGAACTCGCACGAACACGAAGAACAGCCAGGCTGTCGGGCACCTCGCAAACGGTCTGCGGTGACGTCGCGGACGGTCTGCGGCTACCTCACAGACGGTCCGCGGCTACCTCGCGGACGGTCCACCAGGTGCGAATCAGCACAGCCGAGAAACCGAGAAACAACCTCCAACTTGCGATTGACGGATCTCCCAAACCACAAGGAGTCTTGAGACGAAATTTCGGGGAGATGATGAGCACCCTAAGGTGAAGATGTGCCCCAAAAATTATGGCATCTAACTCCCTACAACTCCCGGAATCGCAAATCTCATGCTTCTACCTCAAAAACATAAAGAACTCGAAAACCATCAAAATCAAAGGCCTTCCTACAGGATTTGAGGGGCATGATCACCAAGAAAAGAGGCACACCAACCTCATGTGTGATTCCCAAAACAAATCCCGTAAATAAACACCTCCAAGACCTTCCCACGAAAATCCCAAGAAAAGGCTTCGAAAATCACCGAAAAAGACAAACGAGAGAGAAACAATCAAGTCTTGAGGAACCATGCCGAATCATCTATTCATACCATGAAGGTTCATACGAGGTCTAGCTTGCCACCCGATCATCCATCCCTCTCTCAAGATCTCACCATGAAGCTCTCAAGCTAGTCCTAGAAAATCCTAAGGAAAATAGGAAGGAAAAATGAGAAAGCAAATGAGCTAGGGTCCCCAGTGGTGGTTGCCATCCTCTCTCCTCTAAGTTTATATGGAGGCAACCCAAAGAAGAAACTACCCCTATTACATAGGATACACGCCCCCGAAGGGCACTTTGGGAATTCTCGTCGTAGCACCATCGAATGGATGCCCGGCGACCGCAACTCGCTTAGCCTCGACGCAAACCTTGCGATCCTGACGCGTGTACTCCGCTTCGAAGTCTCTCGACACGCCCGGATCCCATCTCCGTCCACCGAGCCTCCGGTCTTGGCTTTGTGGCTCAACCAAGGAACCCCGACGGTTTTGTGGTGAACAGTCGCAAACCCCGCAGACTCGGTGCAGCCTCCACGCCAATCTCACTCATGACTTGGCCGCTACGTCATCCCGGCTCGACCTTGGTTTTGAGGCTCAACCAAGAAATCGTACCCGACTTCATCTTGCTTTTCTTGCCACCATGCGGCCCGCACTTGATCTCGTTTCGCCACCGAGTCCATTGAGATGAGCCTACTTGTCTCTCCACTCCTCGGAGGCCACACAGGCTAAGACCTTTCGCGCCCGCTCTTCACCTGCACCAACGCAAATCAAGCCGCAACCTGCACCTGCAATACTCGGCCAAGAGTCATTCCACACCACGTTGTCAATCAATCATCACACCAAGGAGCGACCATCCACTGGTCCTCGGACGCTCCGATCCTCAGTCTCCCCCTTGATGAGTGCATTGACAACACACATAGTCACCAATTCATAAGAGAAAGAAAAAGAAAAGAAACGAACAAAGATCTCAAACAAGTGATCAAAAGCCAAACAAAGGACAAAACAAGATCACTTGAAAGAGCAAGTCTCGGTCCCCTAAGGCAAGGGCAACGGCTCAACACAACCGAGACAAAATGCTCCAAACTGCCGACTCCTCAAGGTGAGACAAAAGGGCTCGACACCATCGGCAAAAGAGCAAACCACAAAGCAATTTCAGACGACACAAAGAGCTCCCAAAGCGTGAATGCAAACTCCCCCTGAACAAATGCATGCAAACTCAAGTTCTCCCCCTGAACTGAGTATCCCTCTTTTTCTCCCCCCTTGATGCAAAGACTCTCCCTTACAAAATGCATCTCTCCCTCTTGTTATGAATTGGATGCAAATTTCTCCCCCTTGTTGGTAATGCATGAATCAAGGCTATAAATGCAAGCATGTGCTTCTCAAATAGACAAAGAGCACTACAACATGCTAAAAAATGAGACATAGACAAGGAAGATAGCCACATATTTAGTACAAGCATCGCCAACAAGATAGGAAGGAACATATAAGCATGTGACATAGCCATGATCAAAATGAAGCATTTTCAACAAAAACTTCCCTCTCGTGAGCACAGGACCTCAACATGACCAAATTGAGCACAAACAACATATAACTCACAAACTTCATGCTAGGTCACAAGTTCTCATCACAAGGTCATCACAAATACCTACAAGCTATCTCATGTCATGTCAAAGCCACCGAGCCATGTGTCCACTTCTAGATATGAGATTTCTCATTGGTGAACATCATGCAATGATTTAGCACCCAAGATAAGGAATTCAAAGCATAGATGACAAAGAAGCATATTTCTCAAGCACAAGGATTTCATATACCAATTTCAAGATTTACAAATTAAGCATGGTACATGAAGTGCCTTTGCGGCAAAAAGAAGCTTAGGCTTCTCCACAAGGTAGCATGTAGGCTAAACATTCATGATGACAAATGGGTCTTTGACCCCAAATGAGAAGAACATGGTTCGAAGCACAAATTAAGCAAGATATAGCCATAAGCGCACAATTTGAACATGTAAGGTATTCAACTCATAAGAGAGGATCATGTACAACATTTTTATAAAAGAAAGCCATCCACAAGCATATACATCCCAAAGCTACCAAGAGCACAACTATACATTGCATGAGCATCACTAGCAAGTCATAGGCTCATATCCAGCATATCATGGTGATCTAAGTATATAAGAGAAGCACATCTCTTGAGCATATGATACAAATGCAGTCTATGATACAAAGATGCAAACATGATATGAAAATGCAACATGCATATGTACATGAGATGCCTAACCCAAACTCAAAAAGGCAAAAGGGTACAAAATTCACAAGCCCCCCCTAAACAAATGCACTAGAGCCAAGGAGCATACAAAGCTCACCCTAAGTACATGATATAGAGCAAAGAGCACAAAGCTTACAAACTTCCCCTAAATAAATGCACTAGGATCAAAGAGCATACAAAGCTCATCCAAAGTACACGCGCAAGGGCAAAGAGCAAAAGAGAACAAGTGGCTTAACACGAGCCACACAACTCAAAGTCTCCAAACTACTTACATTGATCACTCGCTCCCGTCCATTGTCCTCGAAAATGATGATCTCCTTTGACACAACCGGGATGAGTCTTGAGGACCACCTTCGATCTCCGTTTGCCATCCTCAGGAGTCAGTCCACCAAAAATCCTCCAAGCCTCCCGCCTGCAAAATCAAAACCAAGAGCGAGAGCGAGCAAACGACTCAACACTGGGGTTAGCACAAAAAGAGTCAAACCAGTGTTGAGCCATTTTATCAAAAGTGGGGAAAGCAAAATCCATCCTATCAAAGCTATGACCACCACGGAAAATCACCTCACGTCTCGCTGGAGGAGTACGAGCACCACGAAGGGGAAAACATGGTTCGTAGCCCCTCTGAGACTCAAACTCGTATTGACCACAAGATGGAGAACGTCCAGCAAACATACCACTGCCAGACTCAACATACCCATCACATGCACCACGACCAAAGGAACCAAACTGATCATCACCACTACCCCGAAAGCGGAAGCTCTAAGCACCTCGGGTAGGAAAGCCCTGATCTCTCCGAGATGGGACCGTATGCACAACACCCTCACTCTGAGGCACAACACGAGGCTTAGGCACACCACAAGAAGGGCGGTACCTGTCCTTGTTTTCCATCTCCCTAGCAAGCCTCTCCTTCCTTCTCCTCCTGAAGCAAAACTCTCTCTTATGACCATCCCTCCCACAATGATCACAATGGAAGCGGACTGGTTTTGCTTTGGGTGTTGGTTGTCGTTTCTTCTCATGCTTGTTGCCTTGCATACTCAGCTTCTCACTTGGTTTTTCTCTCCGCTTATGCGTCTGGTTTGGCTTGGGGGCAAACTGGTTCTTGGGTGTAGTGTTTGGTGGAACTGGAGTTTTCCCAAACTTCCCTTCTCTCTCACCACTGCACTCCCCTACCTTATCAGACCCAAGCGCCTGATCATCAAAGCGCTTAAATACCTCAATCATCATACCAAGTTGAGGCTCTTGACTAGATAACCAACTCAACAAGTTTCACAAGTCATCATTCTCAGTTTGCAAGCGATCAACACATTGTCCAAATTCCAAATTCTTCACAGCATGCGATTCACAAGTAGATCAGGAAGTAGGAACAGGAACTTTCAAATCAGCCTCAAGAGAAACAATGTTAGATCGAAACTCAGTAATCTTTTCATGCAAAGCAGGGCAAGAAGTACAAGCACCAAGCAAAGTGGGTCTAGATTGCAGCTCAGCCAACTCAACCCTAAGCACATCTAGTTCCTCACACTTGGAGGCATGCTTTTCCCTAAGAGCAGTCAAATCAGCTAGGAAAACAGAGCAATCACACAATCAACCTCATCTGAAACCACAGGGCTAGCCTTAAGCGAATCGATTTCAAGCTTGCCATCAAGAACCTGTGTTTCTAGCTCAGCCACAATAGTCCTAGCATCTTCAAGCAAAGCTCTAAGCTCGTTCCTAAGTTTGTTAGCCTCTCTAAGCATGTGATCGCGATTATCAAGCAATTCAACCATTCTCCCTGCGCAAAGAAGAGAGCTCATCACATACCTCATCCTCAAAATCTGAGTCTGAGGCGTCCTTTTGACTTTTCTTGCTGCTGGAGCTACGAGCCATGCCGCAGAATTCGTCCTTGGAGCTTAGGCCCATCACACAAAGGCCGTTGAGGTACTTGCCGAGGTTCTTCTTCTTCTTCTTGTCGCCCTCTTCGTCTTCATCACTCGAGATTGAAGACATGTCCTCGGAGTCAGATTCAACGTCGCTCGACTTCTTCATCTTCTCTTGAGACCGTGACTTCCTCCCATGTCCATGATCCTTCTTCTTGGACTTCCTCCTCTTGTTCTTGGACTTGTGCTTGTCATTGTCGTTCAACTTCGGACACTCGACGAAAAAGAGTCCGGTCTTGCCGCACTTGAAGCACGTCCTCGAGTTCCTCCTTGAGCTCATCCGGTTCTCGTACATCCTCTCGAATCTTCTCGACAATAGCGCTAGGTCACCCTGTCCCAACACGTCAAAATCCTCATCTGGCAAGGACACAAGAGAAGACAAGGAAAAATGTCTCGAGGAGATGTTAGCATTAGTCTTTCAACTAGATACGAGAGCTGGACTATGAGGGTTAGACGGGTTCTCGATCTTTGCACGCACCCCACGGTCCACCTCGGACGACTTGAGCTTGGAAAATAGCTCATCCACCATGAGGGTCTCATACTTTTCCGACTCAAGAATGGCCTCGACCTTCTCACTCCACACAGTACGATCCAGAAAATGCAAGAGCTTGATAGCCCTGTCATGGTCATCATATGGGAGCACGGCCACATTAGCCCTCATGTTGTTCACAATCACCGTGAAATGCTGAAACATGGCATCTATGGACTCATCGGGGAGATGAGTGAAGTTCTCGTACTCTCTCCGGTAGGTCGCAAAGAGCCGAGCCTAAACCTGAGCATTCCCGGCATGAGCATTCTTCAACTGCTCCCAAATCCTGCACGCCAAATCCTCTGTCCGAACCCGTTCGAATTCGGATTCACATAGAGAATGGTACAGGTAGTCGACCGCCTTGTTGTTGGCGTCGAACATGTCCCTCGATCCTGGAGCAAGGAAGTTCAGCAGATGAACATAAGCTGTGTTCACCGTGACATCCCACAAGATCTGACCCTTGCCGCGGAGGAAAGCAGCCATCCGCCTTTCCCACATATGGTAGTTCTTACCATCAAAGTGTGGAGGACTCGAACCCCATTCCTGGTACGCCATCTTTGGATCTTAGACTGGTTAGAATCATGAAGATCTGTAACCGTCTTCGATACCAATTGAAGGACCGATTAGGCGACCAGAGAGGGGGGAGTGAATGGGAGCCGATAAAAATTCTTCTCCAAAGAGAGAACTCGGCCTATGCCCCAAATTCACAACCAAGGATTCCCACATGAGCTTGCCAAGGTCGCGTAGTCACAACAGACCTACCAACCTTAGGAACAAGTCCCAAACCAATCCAGCATAGAAGCACAACTCAAAAAGCAAGGGACTTAGACACGGACCGTCCCAAATTGCTACCCGAACATCTAGTAGTGCACCGAAAAAACGAACCGTCCGTGACAGACCCACGGACCGTCCACCTCGTCACGAACAATCCAACACTATAGTACGGACCATTCGCAAACTTCATGCACCAAAAATCCACTGACAAAAAGGATCGAAAGAAAGGCGCTCAACAACTTGCACGAACACGAAGAACAGCCAGGCTATCGGGCACCTCCCGGACGGTCCGCGGTGACGTCGCGGACGGTCTGCGGCTACCTCACGGACGGTCCGCAGCTATCTCACGGATAGTCCACCAGGTGCGAATCAGCACAGCCGAGAAACCGAGAAACAACCTCCAACTTGCGATCGACGGATCTCCCAAACCACAAGGAGTCTTGAGACGAAATTTTGGGGAGATGATGAGCACCCTAAGGTGAAGATATGCCCTCAAAAATTATGGCATATAACTCCCTACAATTCTCAGAATCGCAAATCTCATGCCTCTACCTCAAGAACACGAAGAACTCGAAAAACCATCAAAATCGAAGGCCTTCCTATGGGATTTGAGGGGCAAGATCATCAAGAAAAGAGGCACACCAACCTCATGTGTGATTCCCAAAACAAATCCTGTAAAGAAACACCTCCAAGACCTTTCCACGAAAATACCAAGAAAAGGCTCCGAAAATCACCGAAAAAGACAAACGGGAGAGACACAATCAAGTCTTGAGGAACCACGCCGAATCATCTATACATACCATGAAGGTTTATACAAGGTCTAGCTTGCCACCTGATCGTCCATCCCTCTCTCAAGATCTCACCATGAAGCTCTCAAGCTCGTCCTAGAAAATCCTAAGGAAAATAGGAAGGAAAAATGAGAAAGCAAATGAGCTAGGGTTCCTAGTGGTGGTTGCCATCCTCTCTCCTCTAAGTTTATATGGAGGCAACCGAAAGATGAAACTACCCCTATTGCATAATACTAGGATACACACCCCCGAAGGGAACTTTGGGAATTCTCGTCGTAGCACCATCGAACGGATGCCCGGCGACCGCAACTCGCATAGCCTCGACGCAAGCCTTGCGATCCCGACATGTGTCCTCCGCTTCGAAGTCTCTCGACGCGCCCGGATCCCGTCTCCGTCCGCCGAGACTCCAGTCTTGGCTTTGTGGCTGAACCAAGGAACCCCGACAGTTTTGTGGTGAACCGTCGCAAACCCCACGGACTCGGTGCAGCCTCCACGACAATCTCACTCATGACTTGGCCGCCATGTCATCCCGGCTCGACCTTGGCTTTGAGGCTCAACCAAGAAACTGTACCCGACTTCGTCTTGCTTTTCTTGCCACCATGCGGCCCGCACTTGATCTCATTCGGCCACCGGGTCCATCGAGCCAAGCCTACTTGTCTCTCCATTCCTCGGAGGCCACACATGCTAAGACCTTTCGCGCCCGCTCTTCACCTGCACCAACGCAAATCAAGCTGCAACCTGCACCTGCAATACTTGGCCAAGAGTCAGTCCACACCACATTGTCAATCACTCATCACACCAAGGAGCGACCATCCACCGGTTCTCGGATGCTCCAGTCCTCAGAAGTCCTCAGCGACGCCTGAAAACGAGCGCACAGACACAAAGAAAACTGGATGTCCGGCCTCGTCACCGTCAAGTACAAGAGGGAGTCGATCATGCTCCAGTACTCCTTCTGGTCCACGGGCTCTCCGTCCTCGTCCGCGTCTAGCGCTGTAGTCATACTCATCGATGTCGACAGGGGCTTTGAGTCGTCCATCTTGAACTTCTTGAGGATGTCCTTTGTGTACTCGGCTTGATGTACAAAGGTTCCCTCCTTTGCCTACTTGATCTAAAGCCCGAGAAAGAACTGCATTTTTCCCATCATGGACATCTCGAATTCTTTGCTCATATCCTCTGCAAACCTCGCAACCAAAGAGTGAGATGAGCCGCCAAAGACAATATCATGCACGTATACCTGAACAATTAGGATATCATCACCCTGCCTGAGGAGAAAAAGAGTCTTATCTACCTTGCCCATCTCAAACCCCTTGCTGAACAGAACCCCCTCAAATGGCCATACCAAGCACGGGAAGCTTGTTTTAGCCCATACAACACCTTTCTCAGCCTATACACCTTGTGGGGAAGCCCAACACTCTCAAAACCTGATGGTTTCTTCACGTAAACTTCCTCTTCTAAAAACCCATTCAAGAAGGCACTCTTCACATCCATTTGGTACAATTTGAACCCTTAGCCACAAAAAAGCTAGAAGGATCCTAATTGCCTCCAAACGGGCTACAGGAGCAAATGTCTCCTCATAGTCTATCCCCTCCTTCTGACTATAGCCCTGAGCAACCAACCTCGACTTGTTCCTCACCACCTCACCATTTTCTCCCTCTTTGTTTTTTGCACACCCATTTTGTCCCAATAGGTTTGCAATTTGGTGGTGGCTCCACTAACTCCCACACTTGGTTTCTCTCAAAATTCTCTAACTCCTCATGCATGGCATTCACCCAATTAGGATCAGATAGAGTGTGTCCAATGTCTTTCGGCTCAAAGGTAGCAACAAAAGCTGAATGAGCAAAGTGAGAAGCATTTCTGGACCTCGACCATGTCGTATGCTCATTGATGTCACCAGTGATTACTGAGGGTGGATGATCAACTTGAACGTGCCTTGGTGCCTCTCGCCTTGAGGCAACCTCCCCCTCAGCATCTGCTTCCACTTGATCTTGCTGAATTGTAGGCAGTGTAGGGGATGGACCATCCTGCACCATAGTCGTCGTAGTGGAAGTAGAGCGTACACGTGTGGCTGGAGCTTCACCATCATCACCATCATCCTCTCCAACATCATCCTCCTCGTCCTCAAAGATCTTCATGCCAAGTTCATCATCACCTGCACACTCAAAGACAGACGAATTGCATGGTTGTCTCGTCGAAGGTCACCTCGCAAGTCTCCATGACTAGGTTAGTATCAAGGTTGAGCACACGAAATGCTCTAGAATGACTAGCATAACTGTTGACGGTGAAATTCTGTCAACCTAGCCATGAGTTTACCTTCGGTGTTGGCATGACTTTTATATCTTATCCATTGGTACCAACCCCCTTGATATAACAAGTTCATTCGTGCATGTCAGTTTTGGAGTTTAGTGTTTATGCAGCGTTTTGACGTTGAAAGCAAGACTTCCGGGATAAGTTCATCAAGCACCTTGACAAGACCTTGAAGCCTGGTACAAGTCATGCAATGAAGCAAACTTGACTCCAAGAAGCCCAGGAACCTAACCCGAGAAGATGACAAACTCCGAGGACCTAGTCAGAAAAGTGTTGAATCTTGCAGGACAAGGAGCTTCGTCCAACTTGGAGAGAAACTGGCGACAAGGGCCCACATGCAGAAGGGGAAAGGATCTAGAAGACTCGAGAACTGATGCAACGCGAACGAGGCAGGCAACTGGGTCGAGGTGGGCCCGGGCCGGCCGGCCCGACCCATTTCGGGGCCCAGTTGCCTCCCCCTTTGACCTAGCCGCCATTCGGGCTATTTATAGCCCCGGGGTCGAGAGCCACGGAGGAATCCATTCGTCATCAGCCGCCGAGGAGCAGAGAATAGAGGAACACCATCTCGGAGAGGAGAGGGTCGAGCTAGTTGACTAGGGTCTCCCTAGCCGACGTGGGAACCTTGCAAGGAAGGCCACGTCGGAGTTCCCGGAGCAAGAAGCAAGATCGAGGTAGGATCCCGGTGGTGATCTTGGTTTATTTATCATGTACTAGTTGATGTAACAAGTTGAATCCGATTTCTAGCGATCAAGTGTTTCTCCGAAGTCTTCGTTTTCGATCAACTTTGCTTATTTTAGATCTATTCTCGAGATAGATCACATAGGGTGTTCTTGTAGCTGTGGTGGCTAGAGGTGCATGCCTGACCTTCTGAAAGATCTCGACTTGTCCTCGGACTTGCCCTAGACTAACTCACACGAATAGGGGTGCGTTGTGACAGAACGGTGGCTCCAAAAGGCGGGCGTTTTCGGAGTCGGACGGGAAACCACGATTTAAAGAAGCTTCTAATGAGATTCGATTGGCTACTTCTTCTTTTGCGCGGAACTTCAACAAAAGGCTTGATCCGATCTCTCTATATCGGTTTATCTATCCCCCTCTATCTCTCTCTACCTCCGGTCTTTAGTAGATTAGATTCGTTTGTTATGTTCTTAAGTTTAGATGCAATAGACTCTCTTTCGAAGATTCAACTTTATCGGCTTTACTAGATCAAGTCTTGCGTCACACATTTGTTCCACGGATTCGATACCTTGGGTTCACCACTCGAGGGAAGAAGGGTCCCTTGACTACGATGGGAGACTTGTCAGCTTGCAAGTCTAAACGAACTTTGATACAACTTTTAACCATCAACAAGCCCCTTTTTCTGGCGCCGTTGCCAGGGAACAAGTGATCAAGATTTGATTATTTTATTGCTTTTTGTATAATTTTCAGTTTTCTTTTAGTTTTTCTTTTTGCATCTACTAATTTTTGATCATCCTCAAAATTAATCTAATCTAGTTTGGCTAACCCTAGTTTTCTTAAATTTGTTTTTACTTTTTTATTTTTGTATATTTTGTTTATCGCTAACCCTAACAGGAGATGGACGGCTACCTCTCCAACAAACCCGATAATTTTGTGGGTAATCCAGAAAAACTTTACAGGCTAAGGAGATGTGAAGCACATCAAGCTAAAAAGCTGGATTTTGTAGATTCAAAGTCTGAAGACGAAGGATCATCGGAGTCTTTGAAGAATTCACCACCTCAATGTCCTCGGGAGAACCGGCTTCCACCGATGGGTGAACAACCACCGCAAGAACACAAGATCGGGGAGCTATGCACCCCGGACATCGTCGACCTACCAATCTTGAACCTCGCGGAGATCGGAAGGCCGTTCGAGATCAAGACCTCAACAATCCGCATGGTGCAACATTCACCCTTCACTGGTAAAGAGGATCCGAACCTTCACCTCCAAGGGTTCATTCAACTATGTCATACATTCAACCTGGACGGGGTGACTCAAGATCAAATGAGGGCGAGGCTCTTCCCGTTCTCGCTACTTGGGAAAGCTTTGTAATGGTTCCATGCTCAACTGGTGGAGACAGTGCAAAATTGGAATGCATTGATGAGGGCCTTCATGAAGGAATACTACTCGCTGGGTAAAACTCAAAGCTTGCGTAATAAGATTGCCACTTTTGCTAAATATCCTAAGGAGACTATCACGGAGGCATTCAAGCGCTTCAATGAGTACACTCGGGCGGTTCCACATCACAAGATCCCGAAGGAGGACCTCGTGCAAAAGTTCTACCAAGGACTCACCATGGCGTCAAGGACGATCATCGACGCATCGGCGGAAGGATCCATCATTGAGCTTACGCCAACCAAAGCTTTCACTCTATTCAAGAAGATCGCGGACAATGACACGTGGGCGTCGTCTGGACATCTACTTCCGATTCAACCCACGGGGAATGTCAAAGGAGTCTTGCAAGTGGAGAAGGAAAACATACTTGAAGGCAAGATCGATTCACTTAAGTGGAGGTTGGAGAAGATGGAGATAGAAAAAAGAGAGGCTCAATACTCAAAGGCTGCCGAAGCATGATCCACATGTGAAGAGTGCGGAGAATATGGCCATGTCCACAAGGATTGTCCGGAGGAAGCCAAGGTGCTCGACTACATGAGGAAGGGAGATTTGCCGAACTTCCGCTAGGAGCAAGGTAGACCTCAATTTAATGCAAGCTCATCCATTCTGATAGGGACTGTTGCAAGAAAGGTCCTAGGAATGGCCCAATCTTCACAACAGTAGGTTTCGTAACAAGATAAATTGCTGCAAGCAGCGGGTAAATGCTTTATACCTGACAAAGGTTGGATGCGACCAAGCGTCAGGGAGAAGTTACCGAAACCGTGAAGACTTCGACTCGATCTCCAAACGACCGCAGAACCACAAGCCGGAACTATTCCACACAATACGGTGCAGCAAATCTAGAATCCATAGAGCACGAAGTAGGGGATCCCAGAGGGATCTCTTCACAAGTCCAAGAAGAACAAGGAAGAACAAGGGTGTGCAAGGCACTCAGCAGCTCAGCTGCAAGAAAACCATATGTGGTTGTCTATTCTCAATAATCAAAACTTAGTCTTTTAGTAGTACGTAGGGGGTATTTATACTAGGAACAACCCTCCTAGATGGGTGTGAATTCGAGATGGAAATGAAGAGGCTAAGCATGTGAAAAGGCTCCCCAGAAATGAACTCCTGTGGTGGACCCGCGTGGCTGTTAACATTTTGTGGAGCCTCCACTAAATCTGTCATAACTTTTTATTGGGAAGTTCAATGGACATGTGGTTTCTTGCATTGGAAAGTTGACTTCAAAATGGTTCCATGAAGTAATCATGTAGCTCCAGAGTTATCGGGATTTAAGAGTTATGATCAAATCATTATGAAGGTCCGAACATGTCTGAACTGATTGTCCGAACTGATTTGTCCGAACTTGTCCGAACTGAACTTGCTGGATCCTCCTTGTCCGAACTGATCCACTTGGTTCTTATTCTTTGCTTCCTCTCCTTGTATAGCTTTTGTTGGAGTTTCTTAGTATGGCTATGTGTAATAGGTCCTTGAAGTACAGTAGCTTGTGTATCTGATGCTTGGTCTTGTGTAACTTGTGGGATGTCCACATCATCCTCCTCCTCTTGAAAAGGAGTCGTCCTCGACTTTGTTATGTATGTGTGGCTTGGCATGTGCACATCACATTCCGAATTCAGTTCCGCTTTGTATACATGGACGAGCAAGCTAAGATCAACAAGGACACGTCACCAAGTTCAAGGCCATAGACATGGTGTTGGAGAACATCAATAGCAAAGTGACGGAGGTCGGAAGCTCCAACCATCAAGTGCTCAACATGATGAAGATGCTCGAGACGCAAGTGGGACAACATGCCGGCGCCTCACTACTAATGAAGGGAAGCTTCCGAGACAACCTAAAGGTCCCGAAATGGCGAAGGCGATTCAAACACGTCCGGGAAAGGAGACTGAAGATCCGGAACGTTCCGCGGGAGCAAGGAAGCCTAAACTATCTGCCGAGGCAGAGGAATTTGCTAAGGAGGAAGTTACGGAGGTCGTCACCGAAGAGCCCGAGTTTGAGGTGCGGGAGACGACACGAAGATACCACAACTCAAGCCATGCTACTTCCGAGGTAAACTTGATAATCACTTTGAGAAGTTTGTGGAGGTTGTGCGTAGACTTAGCATCAACATGCCGTTATTGGATGCCCTTCAAGTTCCTACATATTCTCGTTACTTCAAAGACATACTCGCAAATAAATATGAGATAGCAACACTCGGGGTAGATCATGTCAAGATGTTCGAGCAATGTAGTGCCGCCATTGCAAATGGACTAGAAAAGCAAAAGGACCCCGGATGCCCGACAATTCCATGTTTCGTTGGTTCGTTCAAGTTCGAGAAGGCGTTATGCGACCTTGGAGCTAGTGTGAGCATCATGCCAGGGGATGTGTTCGAGAAGCTACGCCTACCATTGGAGCCTACGGTTATGTGTTTAGAGTTGGGTGATAACTCCATTCGCTATCCCTTGGGCATCGCCGAACATGTGCTCGTGAAGGTCGGATATCACTTCATCCCCATCGACTTCGTGGTGCTCGAGATGGGAGAGAGGGAGAAGCCACCACTCATCCTTGGGAGGCCATTCCTCAAGACCGTGGGAGCTACTATTGATGTTGGCAAGGGGGAGATCAACTTTGACATTAACGGCGAAAAGAGTCCTTTCAAGTTTCGACCACGCCTCGAGGTATGCAATATGATTGATGTTAAAAATCTTCCACCTCATCGTCGTGTTGTTAAGGAAGAACCGAAGAAGAAGAAAGAGCCGAAGAAAAAGGACGTGAAGAAAATCAAAGAAGATGTTGCATCCGTCAAGACAAAGGAACAAAAGATGCCTGTGAAGACCAAAAAGATGACTAAGCCGGAGAATAAGCCCGTGCCCAAGATGGTGCGGAAGTGGGTACCCAAGATTGCAATGCCCGCAAAGAGCGTTGATCCGAAGTAATCAAGTGAAGAAGTCTAGCCATGGACTATAAACGAAGCGCTAGGCGGTAGGCAACCCGTTTCGTCGAGTCAAGAATAAGCTACCGGGAGGACAACCTGATTCCAAGTTTTTCGAATCTTTTTAATAAATCAATTTTGAATTTTACTACGTGAAGACATTATACTTAGAAGTGGTTGAACAATATTAGAGACATAATTCTTGGTTGAATATTTTTGCTTGATCATAAACCCTTTACATGAACCCTCCTATGTGTTTGTTTGTTTCTTTTCGAGAAACCACAACAAAATAAATTCAGAACCTAACTCAACCATTCATCCTCTTTATGATGTTGTGGTTGACTTTTTTTCATGCTAAAACACATGAGTAGAGCCACGACTTGTACCTAGATGTTATTTAAATTTCAGCACGTGGTAGGACTCGCGTGAACCTAGAAACTAAAACTTTTCGTTGGTTTAAAAATCCATATCCTTGGTTTCTCTAAGATTAGAATTTTTCTAAGACTCATTTAATTTTATTTCATTCAAAATCTCTCTCATTTAGCCAAAATTAGAGTCTAAACCTATGCCCTCATGATCAAGCCGGGAAGGTTTGCTCTCAACTATGAAGGCAAGCAATACCAGTGAGACCGATATAAATGTAGTCAGAAAATATTTTCGACTTACATTTATTTTTAATGGTTTAAACACTTCTCTAAATTTATGTTTGAGCTCTTCCATAGCTCTGAAATTATTTTTAATTTTATAAATTAGAGGAGTGCTTAGCCATAAGACATGCTTAGAGGGAGGCAATCTACTTAAGTTAATCATGCATGCACCATAATGCATCATTGGATGCCCTCTCAACAACTTTCATCAAGACCACATGCAAAGGACAAGCATGGGTGGGCAGCAAGCATAACTTTGCAGGAAATTCATGGTGGCATGTGAAGCAAGTGGAGCAAGGGAGCATGGACATGACTCACAGTAAGAGCATCAAGTGGAAGGACCAATAATGCAAGCAAAGGAGTGGACGAGAGCGTTTGGGCGGTGCAACTAGTGGAGCATGCGGGCACAAAGGTCACAAAGGGGAGATGATTGTGCTAGGAGAAAGAACTGATCTAGAGGGGCACGCAGCCACCCAGGCCGGTCGGCCCAGGCCGGCCTTCCTCCCCTATAAAATGCACCCCCGATGCCCGTCTTCTGCAGGCACGTAGCTCTCTCCTTCCTCTATTTGTGTGCTCAAGTTTTCGAGTCTAGAACCACCATAAACATTGTTAACACCAAAATTTGGTAAGGAGTCTGACTTGTGGGTCCAGCTCGATGAGGAGTCCGTCTGGCGGAAGGAAGGTTTCTTCAGAATGCATTCGGCAGAAAAATCCGCGGTCGGCTATCTGCTTCCGTTCGGCAAGAGAACAGTTGAGCTGATTTTGCGGGATTGAATGGTGACGTGGCTCAAGCAGGAAGGACGAATGGATGGATAAGCGATCAAGCTTAGAGATAAATTAGGTATCGAATCCATTCGAGGTTGTGCTTGGCAGGGTATAAATATGAGCCCTGAATGTATGTAACAGAGATACGTAATCATTCTCAATACAAACCGGCTTTACGCCAAACCCTAGAGTCCATTTGTCGTGTCGTCGAGTTCTTCGAGAGGGTTCATCGATCCGTCGACCTCCGTGAGTACCGGCAACCTTGTATCATGTCTAGTATCATGCGGTGGATTTAGATCTGATGCAAGTAGTCTTGTTACCATGCTTAGTGTCATGCGGTAGATTCAAGCTTGGTTCAAGAAGGTTTCTTGTTAGGTCGTGAGCCATGCGGTAGGCTAAGATCTAGTTTAAAGCTAGTTATCGGCTCTATTGGATTTTGGCAAGATCCAAAAGATTTATTAAGTTACCCCGTGTTGCTTTGAGTTTTGCTTTATGTTTAAATTCATGTAACACTTTTTGCCCAATCTAGATGGGTTTGGATCGGCTTTATACCTTTTGATGATCCTCATGCGAGTCAAGTTCGTGCTTATGGCTATTTTAACACGTAGATCACGTGCTCCTTGATAGCCAAAACCGAATCGATATAGGTTGTTACGTGTTGCGGGTTCAAGCTTGCCAATGTTTGTATAAATCTTGAAAGAACTGAGTATCACGCGGTAGATGCAGGTTTTTGGGTTGCTTTGGAGCTAGTCATCCGGTGGATTAGATTTCAAATCAATCTGATAGATTTATCTCACTTGGTAATGTTCGTTCCTTCTTCATGGACCCCGAATCGGTTGTTCAACCGCATTCGGTTATGTTTCTCACGAGTAGAACACGTGCGTAATTTATGCTTTAAATAATGTATGCTTTTAGCTTTCCATATTTAGATCGTATCATGCGGTAGATAGATCTATTTGTGGAAAGTGGTACGATTCCCATGCAAGTTGTATCATGCGGTGGATAGATTTGTTTGGCATCGGACCCGACGGGTTTTTAAGCACCTAGACATGCGGTAGACTAGTGCTTTGGATCTATGCATGCTTGTTTATTACATGTTTATGCTCGCGCTTTACTTTATTTATTTATTTAACGTTGATCACCACGGGGATTGGTCGCGGTCTTGCGCACGTGCACCTTTGTCCAAACAGAGACCTATCGTCGTCGTGCTTACGTCATCCATTCGGCTATGTTACTTTTTCCTTCTTAAAGCTCCCGAATGGTTTCGGTTTATGGCGGATAGCTTTCTATAGCTATGTGACATCCCATCTGGCTTTGTAGCCGTAAATATGGAACTGTCTGGTACCACCCGGCAAGTTCCAAGCTTTGGTATTTAACTACCTTGTCTTTTGTTAATTTTCAGGGAAAATTGACTGGCACGTCTCGTGATTCTCTGCACGTGCGAAGCCAGCTTGTTCGGCTTGCTGTGTGCTTGGCGCTAGGTGCACATTTTGCGTCAACACACTTTTTGGCACGCCTGGTGGGACCACAGCCGAAAATCAAGATGCCTGACATCGGGGATATCATGGATGTCAACATTGAAGACCTCTCTCCTGAACAACGGCAGTAGCTCCAGGACGCCGTGGACCAATTCCAGCAGAAGTGTATGCTATCCTTCAAGAAGAACAGGAGTGGCGTCCCGTACCTGAAAAATGAGATGCCCAGGGTATTGTTGCCAGGGGAGAGCGACGCCACGACCCAGCAGGAGAGGGAGGAATGCATACAGGCGTTCCGAGATGCCGCGGACCACGTCTTGAGCAGGCACCACAGAGCTTTCCTTGGTTCGTTCAAACAAATGATGATGGCTGTCTTCGGTCCAGGCATGGAGCAGCATTCAAGAAGACACCCATTCAAGGAGGCACCGTGGAGTTGGGCGAGTCCAGTTCTCAACCGCCATTGCAGAGCCGGCCCAGCCCAGCCTCCTCCTCAGAGCGTTGGGAGTCAAGCTTTCCAGCCTCCTCCACAAGGTGCCGGGGGTCGCCCGCCGTTCGGCCCCCACCTGCAGGCCGCAGGAGGGCGACCAGTCCAGCCACCACCGCAGGGCAGCACGGGTCAACCTGTGCAATAGCCGAACCTGTACCAGCCCACATACGGGGAGTTGGCATTCGGCTCGCCGGGGGCCCCGCTTGCTTCCGGTCACAGGATTGCTCCAGCAAGCAACTGGCTACAGAGGAATCTGTGCGGCGGAGGCTACCACGAGGTGGGGAACTACGGATCCATCGACACTCTCCCGAATCCGGGTTACGGACCAGCTGCAGGCACGCAGAAGATGGCCGATTTGATGCAGAATCAATTCGGCCTCAAACCAAAAATGCAAGGACCTACCTACATGCCGTCGTTCCCGGAGTGGTACTACAATGTGATCCTTCCGCCAAGGGTAAAACCTCCGACGGAATTCACAAAGTTTTCCGGGCAGGACGACACGAGCACGGTGGAGCACATTGCTCGCTACCTGATGCAGCTTTGAGAGTGCTCAGCCAAAGAAGCGTTCAGAGTCAGATACTTCCCCGCGTCACTGACAGGCGCGGTGTTCCAATGGTTTTCATCTTTACCCCCGCAATCAGTCAGCACATGGAAGGAGCTGGAACAGAAATTCCACGCCCACTATTTCAGCGGCAGCTCAGAAAAGAAGCTAATCGACCTCTCTACCCTGAAGCAGAGGCACAGTGAGACGCCCTTGGATTTCCTCAGGAGGTTCAGGGAAGTTAAGGGCATGTGCCTTTTGCTCAACCTGCCAGATGACCAGTTGGCCGACATGGCCGTTGCCGGGATGCTGCCGGCCGTGCGTGAGAAGTTGTTTGGCATGGAGTTCGATAACCTGGGCCAGCTGTCCCAAAAGCTATCGTTAATGAGCAACCAAGCATACGGTTTCAAGAAGAATGCCAGGTTCGGCAAACAGCACGACGTGGCGGATATCTACAACCAGTTCCTGGATAAGGCCGACCTGATGGAAGATTCTGATGATGAACAGGACGTGGCTGCGGCCGAAATCATGTGGAGAAAAGAGCCATTGACTATGAATCAGCGCTGGGTCAAACAGACCAAAGGCACCTACAATTTCGACATCACAAAAGCTAACAAGCTGTTTGAGCTCCTGGTAAAGGAAGGCCGAATCAGATTGCCTGAAGGGCATTCCATGCTTCGGCCCGATGGAGTAAAGGAGAAACGTTACTGTGGCTTCCACGACAGGAACTCGCACTCCATCAGCGACTGCAGGGTCTTCAGAATAAGGATCTAGAGAGCCATCCAGGAGGGGCACCTCAAATTTGATAACAAGATGAAGCTGGATGGCCACCCTTTCCCTCAGAACATGGTGGGTTTTTCGGTCAACATGGTAACAGCTGAGGAGAAGGGCAAGGTCAAAGTCTTGACCTCAGCCAGGGCAAGGCAGGATGGAGCAGTAGACCCGGAGCGTCAGGTGACTTTGGAGCAGGTGCATGGTGAAGCCCCCCGCGTTCTCAAGAGCCACGTCGAAATCGGGGAATCATCCAGAGCCAAGCCCAGGGTGACCACGCGTATCCTCCTCAATAAGTGGCAGCGCCAGCTGGAAAAAGAGCGCTACCAGAAGCGAAAATACGAGGGGAGGTGCAGGGCCGAAGAGGAAGCACGCAGAAGAGATCTGGAGCAATACACGCGCGAGCAGGAACGCGCGCACTGGGGATGTGCGTTCTTCAAGCACTGTTGGAATGAAGGTTTGAAGCTGCCCACGCTGAGGAACTGCCCTGAGTGCAGTGATAGGTATTTCGAGTACAGGCAGGAGACTGCTAATCACCGATCCGTCCATGAAAGAATTGGAAGGATACATCCTAGCGAGGATCGGCGCCAAAAAATTGAAATCATTGATCATCCCAGGAAAAGGCAAGCTGATTTAAGGTGGGCTGATCAAGAGGAAGACGAGGACGAGTACATCTGGTAGAAGGGGCAATGGTGCCCGCCTGGCCTAAGAAAGAGTCGGAAGCGAAGGGTTCAATGCTTGAGGAACCGTGAACTGAGGCAGGCTGGGATCCAGACAAGGCAGGTGTGGCGTCCAAAGGATAAACCTGAAGGGTCAAAACGTTCGGCTCCAGCGTGCATGGTATATTTTCTGCCGAATGAATTTATGGCTCCCGCTAATCGAGGTTGTGCGAGAAGAGGCGTCCCTGGATGATGAGCAAGGTTGAGGGGCCGATGGCGCGGTCGGTGCTAGCCAAGCAAGCCGTCTTCGACAAACCGGCCAAAAATCGACACATGAGGCCGCTCTACTTGAAGGGATATGTCAATGGCAAGCCATTGACCAAGATGTTTGTCGACGGTGGAGCGGCGGTCAATGTAATGCCGTACACCACCTTCGGGGAAACTTGGCATGGGCCCTAGCGATCCGACGCCTACAAGCATAATACCGAACGATTTCGCCGGAATCCTTCGACACCAAGGGATGCGCTCACGTGGATCCGATGATCGGGTCCAAGACGTCGCTCACAACCTTCTTTGTTATCGAAGGTAAAGGAGCCTACGACCCTACGCGCTTGGACGGGGACCGGATTCATGCCAATTCGCCGCGTCCCATCCACCATGCATCGCAGCCTCATCCAATGGGTGGATGATGATATTGAGGTGGTCCAAGCGCGGATGACTCCGTGAGCGTAGCAAACATGGAACCGAGCTTTTTACGGGGAGTATCAAGGCATTGATCGTTTCTCGGGGAAAGAGCGGGGAGAAGGTCCCGTTGAACCCGTCGGCGCCGATCAACGACCGATTCAAGCAGTCGGCTCTTATAGCAATTTTTAATGGAGAACCCCGTCGATGGTACTGATGGCAAGTTGGGGCGAGGATTCATGTCGGCTGATAAATTAGAAGAAGTTGACATTGGAAGTGGTGACAAGCCAAGGCCGACATTCATCAGTGCAAACTTGCAATCAGACTTCAGGGAGGGATTAATCAAGCTACTCAAGGAATATAAGGATTGCTTCGCCTGGGATTATTCGGAGATGCCTGGACTGGATCGCTCCATCGTTGAGCATCGGTTGCCAATCAAATCTGGTTTCAAACCATACAAGCAACCACCCCGGAAAATCTACAAGGATGAGGTATTGGCCGATGTGAAGAAAGAAGTTGAAAGATTGCTTGACGCAAACTTCGTTCGGCCATGCAGATATGCGGAGTGGATTTCTAACATTGTCCCTGTTTACAAGAAGAATGGAAAGATGAGGGTCTGCATAGATTTCAGGGATTTGAATAGAGCTACTCCGATGGATGGTTACCCCATGCCTGTTGCCGATTTGTTGGTTTACGCCGCTGCTGGGCACAAAGTTATCAGTTTCATGGATGGCAATGCGGAATACAACCAAATTTTTATGGCAATAGAAGATATATCAAAGACGGCCTTCGGATGTCCTGGTCATATAGGCCTGTTTGAATGTATAGTCATGACATTTGGGTTGAAAAATGCCGGTGCAACTTATCAGCGAGCCATGAATTACATCTTTCACGAGTTGATCGGCAAAGTTGTTGAAATTTACATTGATGATGTCGTGATCAAGTCCCTAAGTCATGACACACATTTGGAAGATGTGAAAAGGACCTTGGAGTGCACCCGAAAGCATGGTTTAAAGATGAATCCAAACAAATGCGCTTTTGGGGTATCAGCTGGAGAATTCTTGGGATTTTTGGTCCACGAAGGGGGGATTGAGGTTGGCAAGAAGAGCATGAAGGCCATTGATGAAGTTGTCCCTCCAATTAATCTCAAGGAGTTACAATCGCTGCTCGGCAAAATTAATTTCGTAAGGAGATTCATTTCAAATCTGTCACAGAAGGTTTTGCCGTTCTCTCCATTGCCGAAGCTAAAGAAAGATCGAAGTTCACATGGGGCGACGAACAACAAAAGGCTTTTGATGAGATCAAGCAATTCATGAAGGAGCCACCGTCTGTCGGTCCCTCCTCAGCTGGATAAGCCTTTCAAGTTGTACGTGGCGGCCGATACCCAAACCATTGGATCGGCCCTTATTCAAGAATTCGAAGGAAAGGAGCGGGTAGTAGCATATCTTAGCCGAAAATTACTTGATCCTGAAACCAGGTATTCGGCTACAGAGAAGCTGTGCCTGTGCGTATACTACTCGTGTACAAAGTTTCGACACTACTTGTTGAATGCCGAATGCACTGTGTATTCCAAGTTCGATGTAATAAAACATATGTTATCTATGCCAATTTTGAATGGCAGGATTGGCAAATGGATCTTGGCTTTATCAGAGTTTGAGTTAAAGTTCGAATCGGCAAAAGCTATTAAGGGACAGATCATTGCCGATTTTATAACTGAACATCGAGATCCGTCAATTGATTTGCTTGAAATTGCTCCTTGGGCTTTATTTTTTGATGGATCATCATGTGGTAAAGGTGGGGGAGTAGGGATTCTACTAATTTCGCCTAGAGGTGAGATGTTTGAATTTTCCATCCCTATACAGCCCAGTGTCACAAATAATCAGGCTGAATACGAAGCATTACTTTGGGGGCTTCAATATTTGAGAGAAGTTGGGGCCGTTTCGGTTGAGGTTTATGGAGATTCAGAGTTGGTGATCAAGCAATTGAACGGCCAATACGAATGCAAAAGTGAAGCACTAAGGAGTTACTACGAAGAATGCAGGGAGATCTTGAAGAGCTTTCCGTTGGTAACTCTACAGCATATTCCTAGGGAACATAACGAAGAAGCGAACAGGTTGGCTCAGAGCGCCTCTGGTTACAAAGAGAGTCAAGAAGCGTTTGCTGCAGATGTATGTGCGCTGGGAACGGATCTCACGGAGGATGATTGGAGAAAAGAGATCGTTGACTATTTGGAAGATCCATCCTGGAAGGTCTCTAGGAAGCTCAGGTACAAGGCCATAAAATTCATTCTTCTGGATGGCAATTTGTTTTACAAATCATTAGATGGAGTGTTGTTATGATGCCTGGGTCCAGAAGAAGCTAAGAAGATGATGAGTGAAGTGCATGATGGGATATGTGGAGCACACCAATCGGCCTACCGCATGAAATGGGTTATCGAGCAAAGTTTGGGTGCATTTGGCCGACAATATTAGAGGATTGCTTTGAGTATTACAAGGGATGTTAAGACCGCCGAGGTTTGGGAACATTCAAAGAGTCCCCGCGTCAGCATTGAATCCCATTATCAAGCCATGGCCATTCGGGGGCCGGGGTATAGACTTGATTGGCCAGATTAATCCACCATCTAGCAAGGGGCATAAGTTTGTGCTTTTGGCTACAGATTATTTTACTAAATGGGTTGAGGCGATCCCACTGAAGAAGGTGACGTCGGAAAACATGGTTGAATTTGTCAAGGAGCACATCATCTATCGGTTTGGAATCCCTCAGACAATCACAACTGATCAGGGGGCCCAATTCGTGTCCTTGGAGTTCAGAGAATTTGCCGAAGGCATGGGAATCAAATTGTTTAATTCTTCTCCCTATTATGCCCAAGCTAATGGTCAGGCAGAGGCTTCTAATAAGATCATGATCAAGCTCATACAAAAGAAGATCGACCAGAAGCCAAGGAGGTGGCATTCGGTACTCAGTGAGGCACTATGGGCTTACCGAATGGCCCCTCATGGAGCTACAAAGACTTCTCCTTACGAATTGGTTTATGGGCATCATGCGGTTCTACCTTGGGAGTAGCAATCAGATTCCAGGAGAATCGTGTTACAGAAAGATTTAAGCTCCAAAGATTACAGTGGCCTAATGATGGATGAGCTAGAGGATTTACACATGATCCGTCTCAGGGCCCTGGAAAACATCGAGAAGAACAAGCTGCGGGTTGCCAAGTATTATAACAAGAAGGTAAAAGTCAGGCAATTTGCAGAAGGGGATTTGGTTTGGAAAGAGCTATTGCCGATTGGAACCAAATACAGCGAATTCGGCAAATGGTCCCCTAACTGGGAAGGGCCCTTTCGCGTGGTCAGATGTGTCCCTGGTAATGCATACATATTGAAAACTTTACTAGGAGAAGAGTTTTCCGCTGCAATAAATGGGAGATATTTGAAGAAATATTATCCTAGTATTGAAATCGATCAATGATCACCAGCAGTGGGATTACATGCATCTGACACAGGAAATAGCCGGCGCTCAAGAACGAGGCCGCCTTTAGAACAAAAATTCACAAACAGAAGGAACGGCCAGTGCCTAAATGCATTGCCCTTAGCACAAAACTACATTACAACTGCCTCTTGCAGGTTTACATCCAACAACCCTGGTGATCAGGACTTCAAGGAGGTGGGAAGCAGAAGGCCTGGAGGAAGAAGCGAAAGTATGATTCAATCTTTTCTTTGCTTCTTCGGCTGCTCCCTCTTCAGTTGCTCCAAGACCACCGTGACGGCAACTTGGAATGCACGGGGGTGACCATGATTTGCGGCCTCCACCAAGTCGTCCCAAGCCGCTTTCGAGTTGTTGTACCGTCGAGACATCTGAAACAGAGGAGTGGGTGTTAGGGGGAAGAAATCCAGATGTGAGCGCGAAGTCAAGAAGGGGTCAGAAACATTTACCTCCCACTAATGCCTCCAAAGCCATACGACGCTCGCGTTCGGCCTGGCAACGAGCAGTGATGTCCTTGAGGTCATGCTCCAGGTGCCGAACGCGGCGGCGCAATTGATGGCTGGTCCTCTATTCAGGCGTGGCGTCCTCTGCTTCGAGGGAGGAATCGGAGGAGATGTACTCAGGCATGTCTTCGGTCCCGATGATTTCTTCAGGAAGCAAATCAAGGCTGAAAGAGGAAAGGAAGAGAGGAGGTAAAGCGCAAGATCATATGGGAAACAAGGAGTAAATCAAGGGAAAACTCACTCTCGAATCGTGCGTTTCTTCGGAGTGCTGCTCTCCTGGGGTTGCTTGCCTTTGTCCATGGCCTTGGGGTTTTTTCCTCTGAGGACAGGGGAGGAAATGAGAAGTGATGGATGAGTGTGCGAGTGGATTTGCAGGGCATCTCAGCAGGCTATTTTATTGACCGAGGGGGTGCATTGGGAGTGATGACTGGCCGGCGTGCACTATTGGAATACCAAACGGCAGGGTTTTCTTCCCGAATGCGAAGGGTTTTCGCTTGAACAGTGCTTACGGATTGCCGATTCAGGGATTTTCTGTGGAGTTTGCGCCATGGGGCATCCGTTCTCACGTGTTCGGCTCAAGCTAGTTCCCGAATGCGTTTAAGGAAAAACAAGGTTCACGGATGCAAACATGAAGAAAATCATCGCAGTGCAAGCACAGAATTCAAAAGTTCTTTATTTATTGTCGATATTCAAACATCCCTAATACAATCTAGTCAAAGAGCCTGTTCAACACAGATTGGGGATGAGTGAGTTCGGCAATGGCGTCGCTGTGGCCATCGAGGCGCTCCAAGATGAGCTCGATCTCCTCGATGTCTTCTGGCGTGCCGCCCCGGAAGCCGCGCGGCCTGGTGGAGTAGTCGACGTCGGTGTGCGTCACCATGGCGGCCAGGCCCAAAGTGGTGCCCAAGCGGACGCCATGGGTGACCATTTCATCCATGCGGTGCTCCACCGCAGCAAGGCGCTCCGCCGGCGTGTCTCCGCGGGCGTTCACCTTATCGGCCAGTTGCTCCACCAGCATCTTTAGCTGGTTGAGCTCGGCATCACGGGCTGCAAAGTGCAAGAGAAAAGGGGGATCAGCATCGAAGGCCGGATTGGATCAAAGAGCGGTGTCGGGGCCGTACCGTCGATGGTCTCCAGCAGCTGCTTGCGCTGGTCTTCCCACTCCAACTCGGCTATGCCAGCCTTTTTGGAGACCTCCTCCAGCTCGCACTGGGCTACCTTCAGTTCCGCCTTGAAGCGGAGAGCGTCGAGTTCCCCGTAGGGCATGGGGGAGTGACCATCGGACTCCGAGGAGTCGTCCGGTAGGGGCTGACCGGCCGGCGCGGGAGATGGATTCCATTGAATCAACCTGAAAAAAGGATGACCGTCAAAACAAAAGGAGATCAAAGATGAATCAGAGAAGAGGAATTGACGATCATTGCCTCCGGCGCGCACTGGCGCGGCTCCCCTCCGCCTCATCAGAGGCGCGGCGTCGGTTGAGGCTGCGCACCATGCTTCTCTGGGATGTGCACTGTTTGGAAAAGAAGAAGAAGACTTGAGATTGGCAAAGATTCGAGAGCTAAAGGCTTGGTGGAGAGCTAGGGGCACCTACGGTTTCATTTATAGGCCTGGCAAGACAGATTGTGGCCTCAAGTCGTGGCTCTGGATCGAGGCGCATATCCCAAGAAAATCGGAAGGTGGAAAGGTTTCCTTGACCAGTCTGCCAATGGGTCGTTTGGAGTTCTAGGCTGAGTCATATTCGGTTGACTGGCTCAGCTGAGAGGAGTCAAAGTGCCATTCGGGTATTGACATTTCTTTGCCGAATGGGTCGTTCAGCATTACATTTAAGAATGCGCAGAAGAAAAAGGAAATAAAATTGCAAGAACAAATGTTACAAGAGCGACCAATTCGATTACACATCGATTGAAACATCTAGATGTTCAAATATTTCGCAATTACACCACGGACATTCGATATTGCTTGGCGAAAATTGTCCATCCGCTCTTGATAATCTTTCTGGGCGCTGGACAGGGTGGTAAGTTCTGCATCACACTGGTTTACCTCAGCTATGGTCGATATTGCTGCCTCTTGGGTCTTTTCTATCAATCCAGGGAGCTCGGCCATTTTCTTGTCGTCGGCCTCTATTTCAGCTGACAGGTTTCTCAGTTCTGCCTCCAAAGCGGCTTTTCTGGTGATCTTCAATTCACGAGAAGCTTGCAGTTTGGCCAATGTATCTTTGTGGTTCTCGGTCTGAGATTGTGCCCCCTTCACAGCTTGTTCAGCTCTGGCCCTCTTCTTTTCAACTAGCGGGCGGGAGGACATCTTTCTCTGAGCTTGTCTTATGGGCACATAATGAATTTCCAGACGGAGATGGATGCAAGTGAGGCATTGATGTCCTCGGGGAGTTCTTGGGCGATGGATTCAAGCATTTCTTCAAAGTGATCGAGATCTTTGAACCGATCTCGCGCATCTTTTTGCGGCCAGGCAAAAATCTCCTTGAGCTTTTCCCCGCACTTCCCTCGACAAGGTTTGAGGTACCCTTTCCCTCGCCTCAAGAATCGGATTGTTCCCCATTGATGGGCTTGATGATGATGGGGCTTGATCCCGAGAGAGCAATATTGCCGAGTCGGGAGTGTTGAAAGTAAAAATAGCGAGGGTTGAGTGCAAATAAGTACCTCATGTCTGATTTCCTGAACTGGAGCAGGATTTTGTTCAGGGGGAGCCACTGGTGAAGGAGGTGTTCCAGGCAAAGCTGAAGCTTCTGTGTGAGAGGGCGTTGATGCAGTTTCTGGCAACTCAGGAGCTTCTGGCTGAGGAAGAGATGGGTTCACCTCTGCTGGGGTTGATGTTTTTGCTTGACTAGTGGGTGATTGAGCCCTTGGAGGACTTGATGGCTCTGGTTGGATTGGGAAACTCATCTCTGGCGAGTTTGGTGCTTCTGTCTGAACAGGGGGTGATTGAGTCCCTGATGAAGATGAGATTTCCACTTGGACAGGTGGCTCAACCCTGGGTGGACTTGCTTGTTGAGACACTGGGACGTCCACAAGTTGATCCTCCATTGTTTCTTCTGCAAATGCCAAATTAGGAATGAATGCCAGTGTTCATCCTCAAGAAAAAGACAGTAAAGGTCATACTAGTGGATGGAGCATTGGCAGGTTCTGAAGCTGAGGATTGCTGAGTTCTAGTCTGAAAATGCACAAGATATGATTTATCAGAAATAGAGTAATCCTGTGATCGAGAAAGGAAGAAATTTTACCTCAACAAGGACTTTCTTGATAGTTCTTCTCCTCTTGGCATTTGGAGGAGCAATCAGAGACAAGCCTTGCCTCCTGTCAGCAGTAAGGTTGGACAGAGTTGGGTCTGTTGTGGCATACCTAGCCATTAACTGAGCCAGGGTTGGTGATTTGAATCCCAATGCTGAGATTGGGCCTACTGCATTGTAGGCAATATCCCTGGCCAGAGGGGCAGGCATTGTGTTCTGAGGGCAAAAGAAATAAAATCAGAATCATGATTGGAAGAGGAAATGTCTGATTTAAGGGTTAATCATATTACCTCTGAAGTTGGCTGGAAATCAGGCATCAACTCTGTACAGAACAAGTGTACAGGCTCACTGAAGATGTGATCATGGAATTCTTGCCACCAGGAGTTGAAGGTGGGGTGAGCTATTGTTGTGGGTATGAAAGGCCAGGTGTAAACAGAAGGACTACACACATACTGAAAGACTCTACTAGTTTGAGTAAGTTCTTTGATTTCCTGTTGACGGATAAAAGACGTATCCCTCTACGATCCGCAAGCGTACGGACCCCACACCTTTTTCACCACGGGATTCCCAAGGTTCTTGTCAATCCGCGGAGCAAGGGGATTACAAGCGTTCGATTAACAACGACACACTAGCTACTAAAACCCTAACTACTATTATACTAGAAAACACTAAACTACACTAGAGAGAATGATAAACGATCAAGATAGAAGACACTCGCCCACGAGTCTACGATACTAGAGCATGCAATCGCTTAAAGACATGAAAACCAATCTAATCTATCGGGGATGTGACCACGGTTTCGCCCTTTCCCTCCTCTCATACTGTCACTACGCGAAGGTATTCATGACTAGACCTTTGATGGACACGGTGTATTGAATGGATCCAAGGAAGCATTGGAGCTCGTACTCCCTCTACGGCACGGTTGCAAGCCTTAAGCATTAAAGTATATTCAACACAAGATGATAGACAGATAATCCGACAAAGTGCGATTACATCTCAAGATCGATTACAACCCATGGACGAATGAGAAGATTACCCCATCAAGGTGCTGATCATGGCACCGTTGATCATGGTTTCCCTTCCGTCGGTGTCTTCCTCCTTCTCCACGAGAGGGTGCTTCCTTCGAGGTGGTTGATCTCCCGCCGGAGATCCTCCTCCTCTCTCTCTAGCTTGTGGATGGCCTTCTGGTGCGAATAACTCCTCTCCCTGGTGTTGGCGGCGCGTCGGGGGTTTTAGGGTTGAAGATCCTTCGAGGGCAAGGAAGACGGGACCGAACCGGTGCCCGAAGTGGGCTGGGCCGGCCGGCCTGGGCCGGCCGGCCCGAGCCCGGCCGGCCGGTTCGGTCGCCCCTTTTGCTCCGTGGGTCCTTGTGCACTTATCTACTTTGCCCCCTCCACTTGCATGATTTTGACGCCGTTATCCTCGCGATCAAGATGGAGGCTCTCTTTGCATGAAGTTTGATCTTTTACGCTTCAATCCCGGGGGTGTTCCTCGTAACACTTCGGTCCTCGCCACCATTGGAAGTGATTTCAGCAAGCTCATGAACACGAACAAGACTCCATGAATGCTCCTTTGAACTTGTTGCGAATCCGTCCTTTATGTCCATGTTTTCCTACATAAACACAACACTTCCAAATGCATGCACAAAGATGAACTTGTTATATGATTAGTGTGCCTAGTGGCGGGTTAGTTCCATAATCAAATCCAAACCAAAGTGTAATGAACATGCTAGGTGCACCAAAATACACCGTCAACATCTCCCCCACACTTAGCTCTTGCTCGTCCTCGAGCAAGTACTCATAAAAGAACTTCGTCCAAGGAGTGTAATCGTGTACCACTTATCCTTCTTCACAAGTTAGTCAATCCCTTCATCTTTAATACATAAACACAAAGTAATGATAATCAAACATAAACATGGGTGTTTAGAATTTTTACCACGTCAAGATTCACCCCACAACTCAAACCCTTCACTTGAAGCCTTCAATTTCAGCCATGCTTACTCCTTTGCTTCCATCGGAGGGTTTTTATGGTTTTCGAAACAAAAATTCCTGCAACAAGTGTTAGACAAAAACCTTTCTCCAAGCTCTCTCAAGTCACTCATATGAAGTGGCTATCCTAACCAAATTTTATAAAACTCTCACCTCCCATTAATCTCTCATATATCGTGTAAAAGTGGAGCTATAGGTAGGGCTAGCGCAATCAACACAAGTATTGTCAAACTAAGAACTTCCTCTAACGGTTGTCTACCTTTCAAAGCCAATGATCATGAGAATTAACCATATGTAGGGATATCAAGGATGAGAAGATTTAGAATGGTGGACATGTGCAAGGGCAAAAGAAAATTGTGACTTCAAGGCACCAATGATGTCCTCGTTGTCGGATTGCACATGGTTGGAAATAGAGTAAAAGTTTCGTCTCACAATCAACGTGACATCCTTCCTTACACTTTATTTTTTTCTTTTCTTTCACTTGATCCATCCCTCTCATACCTTTATTGCTAACTCATCTTTCTCTTTTTTTCTTTTTTTTCTTTCATTCACATATGATTTTTCTTTCTTTCTTTCTTTCTTTTCCATACACATACTTTTTCTCTTTATTTTTCTCTCTCTTGACAACTTTTCAAAGCTTTCAATTCTCTCTTTCCTCGCATGCATACAATCTGAAATTTTAAATAAATCATGCTAGAGACGAAACAAAACTTTGAAAATAGGTTGTGTTCAAGGAATACGATGTACAAAAGAGATGTATAGGGTTGGGTATGGAATTCGGCGATGTACGTGACTTCCGTTGTGAAAGTCACGTTACCGAATATATGACGAGGCTAGCAACAAAAGATAAGCACAAGGACATGATCATTGCTCGAAATTAAAACTCACCAAGAGAGAAGGGTCTTAGCCTAACTCATCGTGCTAATCACACTTATGGTGGAGCGAAAAAAAATAAACTTGGCTTTGGATAGGAATTTTTTTCTTACTCTCAACTTGGAAAAAGAGGTTTTGCTAACCTTTATTACAAGGGTTTTAAAATAATTTTCAGAACTGAAATCCTCCAAATTTTAGCATCGAACATAGCACAACTAGCATGTGAAGCTCAAGATCGAAGTGCGGTATGGGTACTTTAAGTAGTAGCGATTCCACTAAGCACCACGGTAAACGATTTTCAAACCACATACTTGTGTTCATATATCAAGAATCGAAGATTAAACAAACAAGTAAATAAAGATAAACAATACATAAAACACAAAGATATATATAAAGACTCTTTTTATTTGATTTTCTTGACTCAACACTAATTTAAGACACTTGCAAAAATTTTAAAACAGACTCAAAAACTAAAGACTCATTAAAACACTAAGACTCTCACACGAAGATTAACCCGAACCTAAATTTAAAGTTCAAAAGCTAAGGCTAGCGAGCTAGCTCTCCCCCACACTTAAAACATACGACGTCCTCGTCGTATCTTACAAAAATCCTAAGGGGAAAGCTAGATCTAGTGGTACTTCAAGCAAGTTTTGCACCACTTGCCTCTCATGTTTCCAACCATGCCGAAAAGTTTGCGCACGTTACGGTTAAGGAACTTGTAGTCATCTTCAACTACGCGCTCCAAGTCCTCCATACGCCGCTTCATCGCTTCCATGGCTTGGAGACATTCGTCGGCCGACGTGTAGAGATCCGCGATGGATTGACGGCAAACTCGACAGCACACCGGATGCAATCCGAAGGGGTCGTCGTCGCCATAATCTCCACCGTTGTCACCACCATCGTCGCCACCTCCATTGTCGTTGCCTTCGCCACCGCCGTTGCCGTTGCCATTGGGGCCTTCAGGAGTCCATTCATTGGGCTGCTCATCCCAATCGTCATCGTCTCTACCGGCAACCGCCCACGAGCTCGGGCTACGATCGTCAGAGTAGTCGCTATCCTCATAATCCTTAGGCTCTGGCGACACCTCCTTGTAATCCTTGCGCTTGATGCCTTGGAGGCGTGCCGACCTTCGGACGGGTGTAGGGACCTTCTCTCCATCGACGGGGTTGCGAGATGCAAGAGCTTCGGTCGAGACACGTCCTCCGCAACGGATACGTGCGGTCCTCTTGACGGGTAGCTTGAGCTCGCATCGCATCGCTTCCTCCATCGATGGCTTCTTGGCTTCTAGCTTCAACTCTAAGATTTTTGGAGGCTCAATGGGCGCTACAAGGGTGCAACACATTGCTTGAAAGGTTTGATTCTCGAGCTCCCAATTCGGCCAAATAAATAGTCCCGAGAGAAAAGCCCCGGGAACCTTATTTTCCTTTTTTACACTTCCCTTAAAATTTTCCGACCAAACAAGGAAGTCAAAAAGGAGCAATTCGGGCGAAATTCGGGGTCATCGGGCGTCGGGCCACCCCCGGGCCGGTCCGCCGGGCCGGCCGGCCCACCCCCGCCTCGGGGGTCGGGCCGGTCCGGGTTTTTGCACACCGCCCTATTTTTTTCTTCCTTAGCCCATGGGAAAAAGTTTGCCCAGTAAATCTTCGCGAAAAACTCCAGAAAACTAAAAGAAAAATTATTTACAGAAGTTGATGCCTTGTTTTTCGTCCTAGGCGGGACGTTCGGGCTCTTCCTCCATGGTAAAGACGTCAACATGATGAATGGGCACGACATCGGGTTCGTAGTAAACCTTTAGCCACTGTCCATTCACCACAAATTGATCGTCGTTTATATCCATAATGGTTACCGCTCCGTTGGAGAACACCGAATGCACAACATAAGGTCCGTCCCACTTGCTTTGCAATTTCCCCTTTCCGAAGGTTTTAAACCTCGAATTGTAGAGGAGGACCTTATCTCCTTTAAATTCTTTTTTCTTCAATCTTTTATCATACCACCTTTTGATTCTCTCCTTGTATATGCTTGCGTTTTCATATGCTTTCAACCTCAACTCCTCTAGCTCGCTTATTTGAATTCTTCGTTTCACCACCGCGGCATCGAGATCAAGGTTCATCTCTTTAATCGCCCAATAGGCTTTATGTTCCAACTCAACCGGAAGGTGGCAAGCTTTTCCATAGACAAATTGATAAGGGGTCATACCTATCGGTGTTTTAAACACCGTTCGATAAGCCCATAAAGCTCCGTCTAATTTCTTTGACCAATCCTTGCCTCCCTTCTCTATGGTTTTGTTGAGTATGCTTTTTAATTGCCTATTTGACGTCTTCGCTTGTCCGTTGGTTTGTGGGTGACAGGCCGTGGAGACCCTATGCTAAATTCCAACTTGGACAAGCACCTTTTGAAGTTCTTCCCGGTGAAATGAGTTCCTCCATCACTTATCAAGATTCTCGGTGTACCGAAACGGGGAAAAATCACGTTCTTGATCATAGTGATGGACTCCTCCGTGGAAGCTTTACGACATGGTATAGCCTCTACCCACTTGGATACATAATCAACCATAACAAGTATATACTCGAATCCAAATGAGTTTTTAAAAGGCCCCATGAAGTCTATGCCCCATACATCGAATATGTCGATTTGCAGGTTGTATTTCAAAGGCATAGAATTTCTTTGAGAGATGTTTCCGGTTCTTTGGCATTCGGGGCATGACGCAACATATCTTTTAGTATCTTCATGCATCTCCGGCTAATAGAATTCGCTCGACCATACTTTTGCTTCGGTTCGAAAATGGCTATAGTGTCCACCGTACTCCGCCGAGTGGCACTTCCTTAGAATCTCAAGCCTCTCTTCTCTTGGCACACATCTTCTCATCACTCCATCATTGCCAAGTTTGAAGAGGTATGGTGCATCCCAAAAATATTTCTTACTTTCGGAAATTATCTTCCTTTGAGTGTTTTTATCTAGATGATCGAGGGGCATCTTTCGAATTGCTCGAATGATGTCGATCATCCAAGTATCTTTATCAAGCACTCTATAGAGGTGGTCATCTCTCATCTTATCTTCTATGGGCTCTTTATCATCTTGTCCATGATTCATCCTAGACAAATGATCGGCCACAACATTTTCCACCCCCTTTTTATCACGAATTTCAACATCAAACTCATGGAGAAGAAGGATCCAACGAATCAAACGTGGTTTAGCTTCCTTCTTAGCCAAGAGATACTTGATAGCTGCGTGATCGGTGTAAACAATGACTTTCGAGTTCACGATGTAAGATCTGAATTTTTCGAAAGCAAATATCACCGCCAGCAACTCTTTTTCCGTAGTGGCGTAATTTAATTGTGCCCCACTAAGAGTTTTGCTAGCGTAGTAAACGGCGTGAACTCGGCCTTCCTTTCTTTGACCCAAGACCGCGCCTACGGCGTAATCACTTGCGTCACACATGATCTCGAAAGGTTGGCTCCAATCCGGAGGTTGGATGATGGGAGCACTTACCAAAGCATTTTTCAAGGTCCGGAATGCCGCTAGACACTTCTCATCAAAGTCGAAAGCCACATCCTTTTGAAGAAGGTGCGTTAAAGGCTTAGTGATCTTCGAGAAGTCCTTTATAAATCTTCTATAGAATCCGGCATGGCCTAGAAAACTCCTTAAGGACTTAACATCCGTAGGAGGTGGGAGTTGCTCAACCGTCTCTACCTTAGCCTTGTCCACTTCAATTCCTCTCTCGGATATAACATGTCCGAGCACTATGCCTTGCTTAACCATGAAGTGGCACTTTTCCCAATTTAAAACCAAATCTACCTCCGCACACCTTGTAAGGACCTTTTCTAAGTTTGCTAAGCAATCCATGAACGTCTTCCCGTAAACGGAAAAATCATCCATAAACACTTCAACAATTTCTTCGATGAATTCCGAAAACACGGCCATCATGCAACGTTGAAAAGAGGCCGGAGCGTTGCATAGGCCGAAGGGCATCCTCCTATATGCAAACGTTCCGTAAGGACACGTAAACGTTGTCTTATGTTGATCTTCGGGTGAATAGGAATTTGCATGAACCCCGAGTATCCATCGAGAAAGCAAAAATAAGCGTGGTTTGCTAACCTCTCGAGCATCTCGTCTATGAACGGTAGGGGGAAGTGATCTTTCTTCGTTGCTTTGTTAAGCTTACGGTAATCGATACACATCCGCCACCCGGTCACGGTTCTTTGCGGTATCAATTCGTTCTTCTCATTCTTCACCACGGTCAAACCTCCTTTCTTCGGTACACAATGTACCGGGCTCACCCATTCGCTATGCGGAACCGGGTAGATGATTCCGGCATCAAGTAACTTGATAACCTCTTTCTTCACTACCTCTCGCATGGCATGGGTTAGCCTCCTTTGGTGGTCCACTACAGGCTTACATTGGTCTTCCATTGGTATACGATGAGTGCAAAAGGTTGGGCTAATACCTTTGAGATCATTAATTGAATATCCAATCACCTTCCTATGCTTTTTTAATAAAATCAGCAACGCTTCATTTTCTTCGGGGCTCAACTCGTCGCTCACAATGACTGGATAAGTTTTGTCTGGGCCCAAAAATTCATATTTTAATCCCTTGGGCAAAGGTTTAAGGTCTACTTCGGGCACTTGCGGCTCCTCGGGTTTGATTTCTCCGATGTCTTCGAACTTCTCTTCCTCCATGCTACCATCATGCGGCTCCAGGCCTTTCGTCGCTTCCTCTAGTTCTTCATCTTGTTGATTACTAATTTGATTTTCCATCGCCCTTTGCAGCGGGTCTCTAAGGGTTTCAACAAAACAAAGACTATCTATCTCTTCTACTTCTTCATCTTCGGGAGGAAAAGGTGTAAGGTGTTTAGAAGCACGAAGAAAATTATATGTGTACTTTGTTCCGTTAAGGTTCATTGTTACTTTGCCTTCTCCGGCATCTAACACGGCATCTACCAACTTAAGAAAAGGCCTACCTAAGATTATATGATCAGAATTGCTATGGTAAGCATCAATAACAAAGAAATCGGTTGGTATATAGTTTCTAGAGATTTTTACTTTCATGTTGCAAGCAATACCTAGAGGTTTGATAGTTCTACCATCTCCCATAATTAATTTCGTTGATGTTGAAGCTAAGTCTAGGTTGTGGTATTGAACTTTATCGTAAATTTTAGAAGATAGAACACTTACTTGGGCTCCGATGTCGCATAAAGCTTTGCATTGAACTCCGTTGATCTCGCAACTCAAGTGCGGCGTCATCTTCTCTTCTTCTTCGGATCCTATCGAGTAAATTTCAGCGAGGCGAGCGTATGGTGATGCTTCGGGCTTGATCCCCATGATTCTCTTCACCTCGGCAATATGTTCCGGATCCACCACATCATCTCCAAAGAGCTTTTCAAAAATCTCACCGGTGGTTTCGAGGTTGTATGAATTTTCAGCTTTCTTTTCCGGTGGGAAATCCACTTCCAATGCTCTTGCCATCCCCTTTTGATTAGGGAGCGGTCTTCTCTTGTCGAATACTTCTCCGTAATCAATAGGAACCCAATCCATTGGCTCGAACTCCCTTAGTGGCTTCGCGCTTGACATGCTTCTCTTGTTCGTCTCATTTGGCGCGGCGAAGTCGACGTTTGGTGTAGTTCTTGACTTGATGTGTTCTTGTTCAAGCTTTTCCATGGTTGGCTCCTCTTTTGTGACTTCCGGGTTGCCTCTTTAGAAAAATCAGCAAGCTTCTTCTTCCTTGAATTGAATTCCGGCTCTTCCGCAAGTCTTGTTTCCCAATCTCTTCGCATGGCAGCCGCTTTACTAACTTTTTGTAGAAGTTGGGCGGCTTCCGTGAGTGTTTTCTCTATGAGATCCCCACCTGCACACATTTCGACGTGTCGCATGCAACTAGGGGTTAGGGAAAAGAAAAATGTATGCAAGAGTACATCACTAGTGAAGCCGAGTTTTGGTCCTTGTTCGATTAATTCATTAAACCTATCCCAGGCTTGGTCTATCCCTTCCTCTTCTCCTTGCATGAAAGTGATCACTTGCCTCCTTAGATGTTGAACCTTGCTAATTGGAAAGAACTTCTCGCAAAACTTCTTTGTCAACTTGTTCCAATTGCCTTCAACTTCAAAGGACGCAACCGAATACCATGTCTTTGCTTTGCCGGCAAGTGAGTAGGGAAAGAGATTCCATTTGAACCATTCATCGGGAACTCCTTCTTGACGCACCGTGTTGCATATTGTCGTGAAATCCCTTATGTGTCTATATGGGTTCTCCGTAACCATCCCTTCAAATGGGTTTTCCGCCACCATCTTGATGATCTTGGATTTAATTTCATACTTGGTCGCTTCGAGCTTCGAATCCGACTCTTGTACTTTTATGTCTTCACATCGAGGGCTAGCATAATCCCTTAACGATTTCTCCGGTTCTTCCACGGGTTGATTAACGAACTCCATCTAGACAATAAGATAAAAACAAAAACAAAAAAGAAACAAGTGTTTTTCTGGATAATATATGTTAGATATAGCAAATAAAAGATAAACTAAAATATAAAACTAAGTTAGATGCAAATCAAACGATGTAAACTAACTTGCTCCCCGGCAACGGTGCCAGAAAAAGGGGCTTGTTGACGGATAAAAGATGTATCCCTCTACGATCCGCAAGCGTACGGACCCCACACCTTTTTCACCACGGGATTCCCAAGGTTCTTGTCAATCCGCGGAGCAAGGGGATTACAAGCGTTCGATTAACAACGACACACTAGCTACTAAAACCCTAACTACTATTATACTAGAAAACACTAAACTACACTAGAGAGAATGATAAACGATCAAGATAGAAGACACTCGCCCACGGGTCTACGATACTAGAGCATGCAATCGCTTAAAGACATGAAAACCAATCTAATCTATCGGGGATGTGACCACGGTTTCGCCCTTTCCCTCCTCTCGTACTGTCACTACGCGAAGGTATTCATGACTAGACCTTTTATGGACACGGTGTATTGAATGGATCCAAGGAAGCATTGGAGCTCGTACTCCCTCTACGGCACGGTTGCAAGCCTTAAGCATTAAAGTATATTCAACACAAGATGATAGACAGATAATCCGAAAAAGTGCGATTACATCTCAAGATCGATTACAACCCATGGACGAATGAGAAGATTACCCCATCAAGGTGCTGATCATGGAACCGTTGATCATGGTTTCCTTTCCGCCGGTGTCTTCCTCCTTCTCCACGAGAGGGTGCTTCCTTCGAGGTGGTTGATCTCCCGCCGGAGATCCTCCTCCTCTCTCTCTAACTTGTGGATGGCCTTCTGGTGCGAATAACTCCTCTCCCTGGTGTTGGCGGCGCGTCGGGGGTTTTAGGGTTGAAGATCCTTCGAGGGCAAGGAAGACGGGACCGAACTGGTGCCCGAAGTGGGCTGGGCCGGCCGGCCCAGGCCCAGTTCGGCCCGGTTCGGTCGCCCCTTTTGCTCCGTGGGTCCTTGTGCACTTATCTACTTTGCCCCCTCCACTTGCATGATTTTGACGCTGTTATCCTCGTGATCAAGATGGAGGCTCTCTTTGCATGAAGTTTGATCTTTTACGCTTCAATCCCCGGGGGTGTTCCTCGTAACACTTCGGTCCTCGCCACCATTGGAAGTGATTTCAGCAAGCTCATGAACACGAACAAGACTCCATGAATGCTCCTTTGAACTTGTTGCGAATCCGTCCTTTATGTCCATGTTTTCCTACATAAACACAACACTTCCAAATGCATGCACAAAGATGAACTTGTTATATGATTAGTGTGCCTAGTGGCGGGTTAGTTCCATAATCAAATCCAAACCAAAGTGTAATGAACATGCTAGGTGCACCAAAATACACCGTCAACATTTCCTCTCTGGGCTTGAGGAATTCATGCAGAAACAGTCTTGGGGGCATCTGGCCACATCCAAGTTGCCGAGCCATTATGTTGGGTTGATAATATTCATAAGTGCTATAGTTCAGCCTTCCTCCACCGAATTCGGTAGCGGGAATGCATGGGCGGATAATGATATTGAGGATCTCCAGGAATCTTCCATCTTGGCGTTCAGTTTCAAAGGAGAACTCACAAGGGAGAGTCAAATTGTCATTATCCAAATAAGGGAGCCAGAGAGGATTTTGGAAACCTTTGAAGAAGAGCTCGAAGAGCTGGCTGACATTCTGCTTGATGAGGACAGTTGAAGCAGCTTCTCCATAAGTCTGGCATCCTCTGGTGGCTTGGGGTTCCCCTTCATGATGATTGGATGAAGGGAAGAACCGGGTGTTCAAATCAACACCAACAATCTGATGCATGTGCAGCTGCAGCCATATTTGAACAAACCACTAGGGACCGTTGACACATGCTATCCTCTGGTTAGTGTACATCTGGGTGATAGTTTGATGAAGCATATGATACACACTGCCTAGAAGGTATTTCCCAAGAGGGAAGTGATTGCCATTGACTAGGTGTGAAGCCATTGCAATATGATTCAGGGTAGGCTCATTGGCTTTACCACAGAAGATGAACCTGCATAGCCACATGTTCAGAAACGCCCTGTATTCAACTTCACCAAGGGGGCCATCCTTCATATGGTTCAGGATATAGTTTTTTGTATCCGCTCCCTGGTTTCACCCCTGTTTGTCTTGAGGAACCTTTGAAATCCCAGGGGTGAACAGATCCTGTAATGTCAAGGCCGGTGATCATATACACATCGGCCAGAGTTGGGGACATTGGGCCGTGACCAAAGAGGAAGGCGTTGACGCCATTTGACCAGAAGTGGCAAGCCGCTATCAAGAGGTCTTCGTTCTTGGGGGTCTCGGCCAAAGATAACTCCAAGCATTGAGCAATGCGGAGGGTATCCCAATTCTGGGTCCTGGCACTTTTGTCTGCAAGGATCCTCTGGTACCAATTTTCCAGACTCGCGATTGGGGGCAAGGGCCAGTTCTTGAAAGCATCCTGCCACTGAGGAGGTGTGGTTAGAGCCGCTTTGAAGGGGATCCTTCGAGATTCGGCTGCGATAAAATCTCGAGGATCAGAGGTTCCCACAGGACCAAGGTAGCAGGATCTTGAATTGGCCTCGGTACGAATCAAAAGCTCGGTGGAAGGCTCCTGAAGGAAAGCGGAAGAGAAATCTCAGGTAAAAAATTGAAAACCTAAATGCCGAATGAAGCTTATGGAAGGGGAATTTACCTAAGCAGCTTGATTTTGAGCCGCCATTGGGGATTCGAGCTCAGAACAAGGAGATCTAGGGTTTGGATCTAGACGAAGATTCCGGCGGATTGCGAAGAGAGAGAATAAGTGTTGAACAGATTCGATTTGAAGACGTTGGTGGCTGGAGACAATTCCGGAATAAAATCACTTTTATCCCGTAATTGAAGGGGCATGTGTTAACACCAAAATTTGGTAAGGAGTCTGACTTGTGGGTCCAGCTCGATGAGGAGTCCGTCTGGCGGAAGGAAGGTTTCTTCAGAATGCATTCGGCAGAAAAATCCGCTGTCGGCTATCTGCTTCCGTTCGGCAAGAGAACAGTTGAGCTGATTTTGCGGGATTGAATGGTGACGTGGCTCAAGCAGGAAGGACGAATGGATGGATAAGCGATCAAGCTTAGAGATAAATTAGGTATCGAATCCATTCGAGGTTGTGCTTGGCAGGGTATAAATATGAGCCCTGAATGTATGTAACAGAGATACGGAATCATTCTCAATACAAACCGGCTTTACGCCAAACCCTAGAGTCCATTTGTCGTGTCGTCGAGTTCTTCGAGAGGGTTCATCGATCCGTCGACCTCCGTGAGTACCGGCAACCTTGTATCATGTCTAGTATCATGCGGTGGATTTAGATCTGATGCAAGTAGTCTTGTTACCATGCTTAGTGTCATGTGGTAGATTCAAGCTTGGTTCAAGAAGGTTTCTTGTTAGGTCATGAGCCATGCGGTAGGCTAAGATCTAGCTTGAAGCTAGTTATCGGCTCTATTGGATTTTGGCAAGATCCAATAGATTCATTAAGTTACCCCGTGTTGCTTTGAGTTTTGATTTATGTTTAAATTCATGTAACACTTTTTGCCCAATCTAGATGGGTTTGGATCGGCTTTATACCTTTTGATGATCCTCATGCGAGTCAAGTTCGTGCTTATGGCTATTTTAACACGTGGATCACGTGCTCCTTGATAGCCGAAACCGAATCGATCTAGGTTGTTACGTGTTGCGGGTTCAAGCTTGCCAATGTTTGTATAAATCTTGAAAGAACTGAGTATCACGCGGTAGATGCAGGTTTTTGGGTTGCTTTGGAGCTAGTCATCCGATGGATTAGATTTCAAATCAATCTGATAGATTTATCTCACTTGGTAATGTTCGTTCCTTCTTCATGGACCCCGAATCGGTTGTTCAGCCGCATTCAGTTATGTTTCTCACGAGTAGAACACGTGCGTAATTTATGCTTTAAATAATGTATGCTTTTAGCTTTCCATATTTAGATCATATCATGCGGTAGATAGATCTATTTGTGGAAAGTGGTACGATCCCCATGCAAGTTGTATCATGCGGTGGATAGATTTGTTTAGCATCGTACCCGACGGGTTTTTAAGCACCTAGACATGCGGTAGACTAGTGCTTTGGATCTATGCATGCTTGTTTATTACATGTTTATGCTCGCGCTTTACTTTATTTATTTATTTAACGTTGATCACCACGGGGATCGGTCGCGGTCTTGCGCACGTGCACCTTTGTCCAAACAGAGACCTATCGTCGTCGTGCTTACGTCATCCATTCGGCTATGTTACTTTTTCCTTCTTAAAGCTCCCGAATGGTTTCAGTTTATTGGCAGATAGCTTTCTATAGCTATGTGACATCCCATCTGGCTTTGTAGCCGTAAATATGGAACTGTCTGGTACCACCCGGCAAGTTCCAAGCTTTGGTATTTAACTACCTTGTCTTTTGTTAATTTTCAGGGAAAATTGACTGGCACGTCTCGTGATTCTCTGCACGTGCGAAGCCAGCTTGTTCGGCTTGCTGTGTGCTTGGCGCTAGGTGCACATTTTGCGTCAACAGACATAGCCATCCTTCCCAATCTTGATAGCTCAAACAATTCACACCCTTAATCCACTCGAAGTCCACATTCCGAAGTAATCTTTGAAGTGCCTAGTTACCGATTGAAACCCGGAATTGTATTAGAGAGAAGAGTGCTGCAATCATGTGGAAGAAAACCACAAGTCTCTTCACCAAGAAAAAGGGGTCGTCGTCATCCAAGCCATCTTCGACGACGTCTTCGAGGACGCACTTGGTTTCCGAGTCTCCTCGAAGCATGGAGGAGGACACGGTACCGCCAAGGAGGAACGACGCCCTCCTTCTTGGTGGCATGAGGGAAACAAGGAGCACATCCATGAGGTTTACCGAACCTCAAGGGCGTATGGAGGAGCCGCCCGTCCCACCTCGTCGATCGACCCGTTCATCCGCTCCCCTCCATACACTCCGTGATACTCCACCTATGGCTTCATCATCTTGTTGGAGGAGGAGAAAAAACTCTCTCACCTTGAGAAGAGGCTTGTGGCAAACGTCGATTTCGACGATCAAGCTCTCAACTCATTGGGTTTTGGCACAGACATATATTATATGTTGAGGAACCTTGGATGGGTGCAATTCTCCAACGGGGTGTCAGCAAACACCCACAAGGAGTTTGCCTTGGAAATCTTGATGACCATGGCGCCTATCCTTGATGAGGGGGTGCCAAGTTTATCATTCCGTTTGGAGGGAATTCAGCAAGTGGTTCCCTATGAGCACATTAGGGAGCTACTTGGGTTCCAAAAGGGAGCTATGGAGAAAGTTGACATGCCGGATGACATGTTGGATGGATTTTGGAATTTAATCTCCGGGGAAGCCCACCAACAACGAAATTCCATCCGAAACCCCATTATCCAAGTATTCCACCCATGGATGTGTAAGAAGATTATTGGGAAGATGAGGGAGACGAAGGTGACTGACACAGAGTTGAATTGGCTCTACTCTGCTTTAATTGCCAGGAAGCCAATAGACCCCTCATACCATATGATCAACCGATGGTGTTGCGAGGCAACATCGGGATCGGGAGATATTGGTTCGAGGTGCTACCTCTCTATGTTGGCCATCTCCTTAAGGTCGGGAATTACAAGAAATCTCGAACATCTTTTACGTGGGACCCCTCTCGGATTTGAATATTTGAAGCAAGGAAAATATATTAGTGGAGATGAGAGAGGAGGCTTTCATGTGGCCAAAGTAAACTTACCCCTTCTGGATCCAAGACTTAGACTCTTCATTGAAGGGAAGGAAGATTGGTTGGAGGAGGGAATCCTTGTGCCGGCGAAGAAGAATAAAAGAGGAAGAATTATAGAGGAGGGATCCTCCTCCGCACAAGAAGGTGGTGCAAAACAAAATTATGTGCCACCGTTCGGAGGAATCCCTGCACCACAAAGTTATTACGGAGGGCCAACAATACAAGCATGGGGGAGTGGTCCAGCCATGCCCCCACAAAATTATGTGGTGCGCAACGTAACCTTTGAAGATCCCTATACACAATAGCCCCCACCACAATAGGGCATGGCCATAATTGGAGGGTATACTGCGAGAAATATGCAAAACGTTGCAGCCATCCAATCCAACGCGGCTCAACTTGGTGAAGGCAATGCAAATATTGCCTATGAACTTGGACGCCTTCACCTAGTACCGCCGGACCAATTCGTTGGAGGGGATGTCCAAACCTACTATGAGCAGGGGTACAACTACCAAGATTACCAACACCAACCGCCGACGGAAGATTAGGAAGAAGGAGGAACTTTAGATTTCTTTTCTATTCCCTTTTTCTGTAATTTTTCAGCTTGTGTTTGCGTAGTGTTTTCAGTTTTTATTTAAATTTCAGTAAGTGTGTTAGTTTATTTTCAGCATGTATGTTAGTTTGTTTTCATCATGAATAAAGACACCACCTTGTTTATATCTTTGGTAAAGTTATGAAATTTATGCCTTGATTTATGCATGTTAAAGCTAGTGCTCTCTTAAAATAGAAATCTGAATTTATTTAAATGCTAGCTTGATCTTTAGCGGAGGTTATGATTAAAATAAAGACCCATAGTGTTTTATGTGCTCTCAAATTTTAGATAGATTAAAGATATTTTTTATTCTTAAAAGTAACGCTAACCTTGTCATGAATATCACTTGTGTGTTGCTCTACCTATCCAGAGCCTTATAAATATTTGAGTGCATAAACCTTAGTGTACAAGATTTATTTTTGAGTGAGTTATTGCAGGTCATGATTTCTCGTGCCCGAGACTAAGAAGCTGGTCATTCCGTTTTTGCGTATCTATCTTATTGCTAGCCTCTTTATCTATGCATTGTGTATCCCCACATCGGAGATCTCACAAACCTCGCCGGATATCCACCCTTAAAACCAAATATCATATTTTGTGATTACCTCCTTGACCACAACCTATCATTGAGGATGGATCATCAATTCAAGGAAGATTGCAAGACGGTGCTAGCATTGAAGATTTCAAGTATCTCTCCAAAGGAAAAGTAATTCCGGTACCTACCTTATCTCTATCACCTCTTTGCTCGAGGACGAGCAAACGTCTAAGCATGGGGGAGGAGGTAGGTACAATGCAATTTTATAGTTCAAAAGGGGAGCAAATAAAAAAATTGTTGAGAAAGAAAAAAATGAGAAAGAGAAAGAAATAAAAATAAAGAAAAAAGGTTTATGTACGAGAAAAAGAAAAAAATGTGAGTATGAGTAAAAATAAAATGAGCTCCCCGGTTCTCTAAAGTGCATTAGGAATTTCAAGGCTTCAAAATCAAAAGATCCATACTCATTTTCCAACCATGTGCAATCCGATAACGAGGACTTCCTTTGTGCCTCGGGGTCACTCTTTGCCATTTGCACATATCCACCTATCTCAAGTGTGTGTATTTTTCTCTTTCCCCTCCTTGACATAGCATTATTTTCCAATGACCTTTTTGACGAGTCTCGGTAAGACCATGAGAAGTTTGTCTTGTTTTGGCAACATCTCATTTATAAAATCTTGGTAGGACTAAACTTTCTTAAAACTCTATATAAAGCCTACCACATATATATGTTATGAGAGGGGAAGGAATAGAATGAGTAGGCTTGAGTGACAAGTGAGATGAGAGTTCATGAGCAATATTCAAGGTGATTTAAATTTGTGAACTTGGTTTAGCTCTTTTTCATCTCGTTCTTTATTTCAAAATTTCTGAGATATATTTAAACTTTGGAGCATGTTAATTCTTGTGGGATAAGCTTAATTGATAATCTACCCTCCGTAGGGATGAAGGCTAGTACCTTATGAAACTTTAACAAATTAAATTTTGAGAGCACTATGTTTTCTCATGTATGATCAAGTGCAAGGTTTAAACAATGAAGGGCAATGATGATATCCATCAAAGGCTTACACGAGGACGAGCAAGGTTTCAGCATGGGGGAGATGTTGATGGTGAAATTCCGTCAACCTACCCATGAGTTTACCTTCGGTGTTGGCATGAATTTTATATCTTATCCAATTGTACCAACCCCCTTGATATAACAAGTTCATTCGTGCATGTCGGTTTTGGAGTTTAGTGTTTATGCAGGGTTTTGACGTTGAAAGTAAGACTTCCGGGATAAGTTCATCAAGCACCTTGACAAGACCTTGAAGCCCGGTACAAGTCATGCAATGAAGCAAATTTGACTCCAAGAAGCCCAGGGACCTAACCCGAGAAGATGACAAACTCTGAGGACCTAGTCGGAAAAGTGCTGAATCTTGCGAGACAGGGAGCTTCGTCCAACTCGGAGAGAAACTGACGACAAGGGCCCACATGCAGAAGGGGGAAGGATCTAGAAGACTCGGGAACCGACGCCACGCGAAGGAGGCAGGCAACTGGGCCGAGGTGGGCGCAGGCCGGTCGGCCTAGGCCGGCCGACCCGACCCATTTCGGGGCCCAGTCGCCTCCCCCTTTGACCTAGCCTCCATTCGGGCTATTTATAGCCCCGGGGTCGAGAGCCACAGAGGAGTTCATTCATCATCTGCCGCTGAGGAGCAGAGAAGAGAGGAACACCATCTCGGAGAGGAGAGGGTCAAGCTAGTTGACTAGGGTCTCCCTAGCTGACATGGAAACCTTGCAAGTAAGACCACGACGGAGTTCTCGGAGCTAGAAGCAAGATCGAGGTAGGATCCCGGTGGTGATCTTGGTTCATTTATCATGTACTAGTTGATGTAACAAGTTGAATTCGATTTCTAGCGATCAAGTGTTTCTCCGAAGTCTTCGTTTTCGATCGGCTTTGTTTATTTTAGATCTATTCTCGAGATAGATCACATAGGGTGTTCTTGTAGCCGTGGTGGCTAGAGGTGCATGCCTGACCTTCCGAAAGATCTCGACTTGTCCTTGGACTCGCCCTTCATACCTCCTTGGACTCGTCCTTGTCCAAAAGGCAGGCGTTTTCGGAGTCGGGCGGGAAACCACGATTTAAAGAAGCTTCTAATGAGATTTGATTTGCTACTTCTTCTTTTGCGCAGAACTTCAGCAAAAGGCTTGATCCGATCTCTCTAGATCGGTTTATCTATCCCCCTCTATCTCTTGCTACCTCCGGTCTTTAGTAGATTAGATTCGTTTTTTATGTTCTTAAGTTTAGATGCAATAGACTCTCTTTCGAAGATTGAACTTTATCGGCTTTACTAGATCAAGTATTGCATCACACATTTGTTCCACGGATTCGATACCTTGGGTTCACCACTCGAGGGAAGAAGGGTCCCTTGACTACGACAGGAGACTTGTCCGCTTGCAAGTCTAAACGAACTTTGATACAACTATTAACCGTCAACAATAACCCAAGAAAATGCCATCGGAAGACCTCGACTCAAACTTATCAAGCCTACCCTTCTTGAGAATGAAGCACCAACTACCAAAAGCCCTGAAATGGCTCACTCTAGGTGCTCGCCCGTGCATAAGCTCATAGCACGTCTTCTTCAAGAAGGCCCTCAGAAAAATCCGGTTCCCAACATGGCAAGCGGTATTCACCGCCTCAGCCCAATATCTCCTCGGAGTCCTATGCTCATCAAGCATCGTCCGAGCCATCTCACAAAGGGAATGATTTTTTCCTCTCAGCCACACCATTCTGACAAGCCACGTAGGAAGAAGAAAACTGATGTTCAAGACCCAAATCACGACAAAGGTTTCAAAACGAGAGTTTTTAAATTCACTGCCATTGCGCTACGAATAGCTCGAACAACATCTCCATGTCTCTCGTTCTTCAACCTCAAGATTAGATCCCTCACAAAACTGAATGTCTCCCCCATGTCAGCCAAAAAGAAGACCCAAGCATAACGAGAATAGTCGTCCACGATCACAAGGACATACCATTTCCCACCCGCTGAGCACACACGAGCTGGACCGACCAAGTCCATATGGAACAGCTCGCATGGCCTCTCTGCATAACGGATGTCAGAGGCGGATGAGAGGCGGCGACCATCTTGCCATGCCTACACGGAGCACATACCAAGTCCTTTTGGTACTTCAACTTTGGCAATCCTCGGACTAATCCTAGCCCACTCAAGCATGACAACAAGTCAAAACTCAAGTGACCTAGTCTCCTATGCCATTTCCAAAGCTCCGCCGAAACACCAGCAACCAAACAACGAGAACAGCCAACACACTGAGAAAAATTGGCTCTGAAAATTTGACCCTCGGGAATGATCGTACACACAAGATCGCCTCGAGAATCCAAAACACGAGAACAACCCGTTTTGAAACGGACTTCAAAACCCTCATCAAGAAGTTGGGAGACAGAGAGAAGATTGTACCCCCAAAGACTTTACAAGAGAAACACGCCTAAGTGTCACAGACTCACTCACCTTCACCGTGCCCACTGAAAGCACCCTACCTTTCCCATTATCCCCAAAAATGATGTACTCTTTGGTCATCACTGGGGTGAGGCTGGACAACCACCGTCGATCTCCGGCCATGTGTCGAGAGCAACCGGAGTCAATCAACCAAAAGCCCTCCATACCTCCCACCTGCAAAATAAAAAACGAGAGCGAGAGTGAGCAAAGGACTCAGCATTGGGGTTAGTACAAAATGAATCAAACCAGTGCCTCACCATTTTCTCAAATGTGGGGTTAGCAAAATCCATCCTATCTCTCCTAGGTGCAACACCCACGCGTCCCCTTGGAGGACTACGTGTACCACGAAGGGGAGACCGTGGCCCGTAGCTCCTCTGGGACCTAAAACTGCGATCTTTCCCCCCATACTCGTATTGGCCACGAGCAAAGGAACGTCCAGCAAACTCACCACGCCCAAGCCCAACGTGCCTACCACCTTCTCTATGTGGTGGCTCACCTCGAGGCACAAACTCACGCCTCTCTCAAGGGTAAATGGTACGCACCATACCCTCGCCTCTTGGCACCAACCTAGGCTCAGGCACACCACGAGAAGGGCGGTACCTGTCCTTGTTGGCCAACTCTCTAGCCAACCTCGCCTCACGCTTCCTCCTGAAGCAAAACTCAGCAAGGTGCCCATCCCTCCCACAATGCTCACAATGGAAGGGTTTTGGTTTTGGCTTTGATTTTCGGTTCTCTTTGGGCTTTGGCTTCTCCTCACTAGGTTTCTCCTCAATCGATTTCTCTCCCTTATTCCCAAAGAACTCATTCCCTAAGACACTCTTGAACTTGATGGGTTCCTGTAAGTTGTTGGTTTGTGGAGGAAACACGGGTGGAGCTGGGGTTGTGTCTAGTCGGTTCCTAAGATGATTCGGCTTAGGAACAAAGGCATTTTTGTGGTGGGTTTTTGGTGGCTCTGGGATATCACTCTCACCACTTCCCTCACCCACTTTATTTGCCCCAAGTGCTTCCCCATCCTGGCGCTTGTATGTCTTGATCAATATCCTCAACTGAGGCTCATGACCAGACAACCAACCCATCAACTTTCTCAACTCATCATTCTCATCCAGCAAACGATCAACATAATGTGCAAGCTCCATATTCTTCACAGCATTTATTTCACAAGTGGAGCAAATTGTAGGAATAGGAGCTTTTAGCTGAGCCTCTAGAGATCTAGCATACACAAGCGAAGCATCTAGTTTCTCATGCAAAACAGGACAAGATGTACAAGCACCAAGCAAGGAGGGCCTAGATTTCATCTCATCTAGCTCAACCCTAAGCACATCTAGTTCCTCAACCTTGGAGGCATATTTCTCCTTAAGCACATTCAATTCACCAAGAAAAGTGGAACAATCAGTGCATTCAGGTTCATTGGTCACAACAGGAGCAGACTTAAGGGAATCTATTTGAGCCCTAGCATCAACAAGAAAAGACTCTAGCTCAGCCACCTTCTCCTTAGCCTCTCTAAGCAAAGACCTATACTCCCTCTTCTCCTTGTTGGTATTTCTAAGCACATCATCACGGTTGTCAAGCAAGTCATTCAACCTAGCATTCTCCGCTATCAAGAAGGATGGGCTATTGTTTACCTCTTCCTCGGAGTCGGAGCCCGAGTCATCTTTGTTGCTCTTCTTGCTTGTGGTGCTATGTGCCATGCCGCAAAAGCCTTGGGCGGCGAAGCACAAGATGTTGATGTTCTTGCCCGACCGCTTGCCCTTGTGCCGGTTTTCTTCTTCATCACTTGAGCTCGATGAAGAGTAGTAGGAGCTTGAGTCAATGTTGCTCCTTCTTTGTGTGACAACCACTCTTCCTTGTCCTCCGCTCGGACTTCTTGCCCTTGTAGTCGTCCCTCGAGCGGTGCTTGTGGTCGGTCCTTGAACAGTGCTTGTGCTCGGGCTTGACCTCCATGGATTCCGGGCACTCGGCGATGAAGTGCCCGTGCTTCCCGCATCGGTAGCACATGCCTGAGCTCCTTCGAGCGTTCTTCCGGTTTGTGTACATGCGCTCGAACCGCCTGCTCAACAACGTGAGATCCTCCTCGCCCAGCACGTCGAACTCCTCATCTGGCATGGAGACAAGGCAAGACAAAGAAAATTGTCTCGAAGACAAGTTAGCATTAGTCCTTGAACCAGACAAGAGAGCTAGACTATGGGGATCGATCGGGTTCTCAATCTTTGCACGCACCCCACGGTCCACCTCAGACGACTTGAGCTTGGAAAACAGCTCGTCCACCATGAGGGTCTCATACTTCTTCGACTCTAGGATGGCCTCGACCTTCCCACTCCACACGATACAATCCAGAGAGTGCAAGAGCTTGACAACCCTATCATGGTCATCATACGGGAGCACGGCCACATTAGCCCTCATGTTGTTCACGATCATCGTGAAACGCTGAAACATGGCATCTATGGACTCACCTGGGAGATGAGTGAAGTTCTCGTACTCTCTTTGGTAGGTCGCAAAGAGCCGAGCCTGAACCTGAGCGTTCCCGACATGAGCATTCTTCAGCTTCTCCTAAATCCTACACGCCAAATCCTCTGTCCGAACCCGTTCAAATTCGGATTCACATAGAGAACGGTACAGTTAGTCGACCGCCTTGTTGTTGGCGTTGAACATGTCCCTCGATCTTGGAGCAAGGAAGTTCATCAGATGAACATAAGCTGTGTTCACCGTGACATCCCACAGGATCGGACCCTTGCCGCGGAAGAAAGCGGCCATCTGCCTTTTGCCACATATGGTAGTTTTTACCATCAAAGTGTGGAGGACCCGAACCTCATTCTTGGTATGCCATCTTTGGATCTTTGACTGGTTAGAATCACGAAGATCTGTAACTGGCTCTGATACCAATTGAAGGACTCATTAGGCGACCAGAGGAGGGGGGAGTGAATGGGAGCCGATAAAAATTCTTCTCCAAAGAGAGAACTCAGCCTATACCCCAAATTCACCACCAAAGATTCAGACACGAGTTTGCCAAGGTCACGTAGTTACAGCAGACCTACCAACCCTAGGAACAAACCCCAAACAATCCCTAAGTGAAAGCACGACTCAAGAAGCAAAGGACTTAACTGTCCTGTGAAAGCCCTGGCGGACGGTTTGTGAACTAGGGGCGGACGGTCCGCAAGGACAGGGCAGACAATCCGCGACCCTCGGGCGGACAGTCCGTTAAACGCAATAGGACCACCAGCAGCGCACCCCAAAACTCGGACGGTCCGTACCCTACACGCGTACTATCTGCGGCCTATAGGCGGACTGTCCGCCAGGCACGAACAGAGCAGCCCGAGCTCCAAACCGCGAGCACACCCTCTCCTACCTGTCCATGGATCTCCCAAATGGCTTGAGCTCTTGAGGAAAGATTTGGGGGTGATGTGAAGCGTCCCTCGGGGATGTTATGCCCCAAAACTTGGGTCCTCAAACGAACTAGAATGCCGGGAATCGAATCGCCACCGAACTCAACCAAAAACCTAGGTTCCAACCGAAATCCTTCATTCGGAGGCCTAACTCAGAGTTTGGGGGATCAAGATCAAGCACAAAGATGCACGAAGCAACTATCCATGATTCCCACCAACAAATCCGAGCCCAAACACCTCCGAATCGAAGGAACAAGCCGCGCACGAAAAACCGACGAAAATAGCTCAAAAAAGACACAAAAATCCAACGAGCTACAAACCGGGAATTGACACAACCATGAAAGCTTTCATTCACTCTGAGGTCAGATTCTTTACAAACAGAGGAAAAATCTAACCCAAGAGAGCAAGAAAATGAGACGCAGTCCAGCTGGATGGTTTGCCTGGAAACCCTAGAGCTAATATATATGAGTCCCCTTCGGGCCAGGCAAAAGACCACACTACCCCTAGCACTTAAGTTGTGATACAACCCCTCAGGTGCAAATAGGTCATGTAGCACTCCTCTTCATCGCACGGCCATGCCGTTGCCGCAGACCACGTCCTCCCGACGCAAGCCCTGGGATCCCGCCACGCGTCCGCCGGCATCGAAGCTTCTCGGCGCGCCAGGATCCCGTCTCCGTCCGCCGAGCCTCCGATCTTGGTTTTGTGGTTCAACCAAGTAACCCAACAGTTTTCTGGTAAACCGCCGCAAACCCTGCGTGCAGACTCCGGTTGTGAGCTGCTACCCTGCACCGGCTCCGATAAACGACTTCGTCTTGCTTTTCTTGCCACCATGCGGCCCGCACTTGACCCCGCTAGCCACCGGGTCCCTTGAGTCAGGCCTACTTGTCTCTCCACTCTTCGGAGGCCCTGCAAGGCATAGACCTTTTGCGCCCACTCTTAACCTGCACAAACGCAAATCAAGCCGCAACCTGCACCTGCAATACTCGGCCAAGAGTCAGTCCACACCACGTTGTCAATCACTCATCACAGCGAGGAGTGACCATCCACCGGTCCTCGGACGCTCCGATCCTCAACCGTTACTAAATGGCAAGCCTTTTGAAATGGAAAGACTTTCGCTAGTGCGAGCTCCACATTAATCCCGTTGCCATCCAAAAGGCTGCATGCGGTTGGCTCTGTCAGCTTATCTATTGTGTCCAACATAGGTGATCGACTATCACTGTGCACTTGATTCACTTTGTCACCGTTGCCATTCCAATGATCTTGCTCTCTGCCATCTTCCTCGCTGTCATGCGCATGTTCTTCCTCGCGGTCATGCACATCTTCTTTCTCGCTGCCATGCACATCTTTTACCTCGCTGCTACTAAGAGGCGCTGGAATTGGGAAGGAAGAAGTACATTTTTTGGTATTTTGTTGCCTGATAGTCTTAGAGCATGGACAATTGATTTAAATGTTATGTCCATATCATAAGCATTAGACCTCTTGTTCCTCTTCTTCCTGTACATTCCAGCGAACTCTTCACCAAACCCTTTACCCAGCCAAGTGAACTAGACATGCCTCGGACCCGACCTCGATACTATAGAGTCTCAAGTGCTGCGGTGAGGATATCATCCTCCCTAACCCAGAGAAAGAACCATCACTACCCTGAGCTGCAAGTGTTTTCACCCTATCAGCTACCCCACCACCGCAGGGTTACTGAATGTTATGCCCCCGCTTCCTTCACTAGTATTCTTCTTCTTCCCTACCCTTGCCTGCAGATAAGATCTCGAACGTCCAGGAAATTGGTCCCAAGGGTTCTATTTTCCTTCTTAAGCTAGCTTTGCATCCTCCTCCTCCCACTCTTTCCTTTTACCACGATAACCTTTTCTGCCTATTTTGTGTGGCTTATTATGCAATGCTCTCTTTTGTTTCATCTTCTGGCTCAATTGCTGAAATGAAGGAGAATTGGTTTCCTGCACAAACATGTCCCAGTCTTGTTGCTGCAAAAAGGCATGCTTCACAAAGGGAGTCTGCTCTTCACTCACATATTTTTTTCTTAAATGAGCCTTGAACCGCTGTTGCAAGGTTCCAATCTCTGATATAGCTGCCTTAACTGCCTTCTTGCGAACAGATTCTTCCAGATTGGCTGGGTAATCTAGCTTTTCCTCTAAAACTGTGAACAGATGGTCCTTCTCAATTGGTGAGAGATCATCAACCGCCTTGTTGACTGACACCCTCTCCTGAGCAATGAGACTACAGACCAATACAAATCTATCACTCGTAGCATCTAGGGTAAGCCAAAAATTGGCATCAAGTCCAGTTATAGTCAACTTGTCTTTAGGCCATTTGGTTTGTGTCCTTGACCCGCAGGATTGAGTACTACTCGCAGCAGTCTGTGTTGAGTGACCCTGTGAAGAAGGTTCACCGACGATGGGCTGTGATGATGCACTGGAGGTAGATGAGTTTGTTGTTGTGGGAGACTGCATAGATGATATGTCAGGTTGTCAGTAGAGCAACATAAGCAAGACTGAAAATCTAAACAAAATTCTTATTAGATAAATCTGTTTTCTCTGACAGGCAAAATAGTTGATACACTCGTAAATAAAATCAGCATAGACATACACAGTTCATATTTTACTTAATTAGCATATAGGGATAGGTGCTAACCATTTTGACAGGGACACAACAATATGCTTATATATCAAAGTAGAGAATAAATCAGGGACACAACAATATGCTTATATATCAAAGTAGAGAATAAATTCCTTCAACTGCTTCCTTGTCCAACTTCAGCAGTGATGGATTGTGTGTTCCATGTGTACATGCAACAAGAGGATAAAGCAATGGTCATGACATTATATATGACAGTAGTGAAACAACACTCACAACACATCATGACACCAACAATAACAATATATATGACAGTAGTGAAACAATTAACACTCACAACAAAACATAAGACAGTCTAGTTATCACTACATTATAAACCACTGCGATGCAATTCCCATTGAAATAATGTGGCCATCAGAATTAAAGTATGCTAACAGGTCCAAAGCATAACTGTCGATCTGGTACATTCAAAGCATAGCAGAATTAAAGTATGCTAACACCCTTTATGCTTTTCATGAATTTACAGTGCAAAAATTGTAGCACCAGGAACATGAAAATGAATTTCAACATTTCATATAACTTCATCTGTTAGAAATAATTTATTCAAAACAAACTTGGAGCAACAAAAGCCATCCATCAAATCCACAGTCAATCAATTCAAGATGAACTATTAAGGCATGTCTCCCTAATCCACCTTGACATGAATATATGGCAGATTAGGTTGACTACATTATAAACCACAGCGATGCAATTCCCACTGACATTATGTGGCCATCAGAATTAAAATATGCTAACAGATCCAAAGCATAACTATTGATCTGGTACATTCAAAGAATAGCAGAATAAAAGTATGCTAAAAGGTCCAAAGCATAACTGTCGATCTGGTACATTCAAAGCATAGCAGAATTAAAGTATGTTATCCTCAACGCTTTTCATGAATTTCAACAGTTCATATAACTACATATGTTAGCAACAATTTATTCAAACAGACTTGGGGTTACAAAATCCATCCATCAAATCCACAGTCAATCAATTAAAGATGAACTATCAAGGCATGTCTCCATAATCCACATTAACATGAATATATAGCAGATTTGGTGGCCAAGGAGAGAGAGGGCGTTGGGGGTTCAAGTAGGACTAACTTCTGTCGCGAATGAAGTAGTTATTCTCGCGATGGTTAGAGGGGCCGGATCCACATCGGCTCGTGGCCTGAGGCGGTCGGCTCATCATCGTGGCCGGGGACGACGTCGACGGATCCGCGTCAACCGTATTTAGGTTGGCCAGGAAGACGTACGTCCGCACGCCAGTAACCACGTCCTCGACACTGTCGTCACGCAGGGAGCGGTGGGGCTAGAGAAGAGCAGGGCTGCAGTGGGGAGAGAGCGGCGAAGGCGAGCGGGGATAGAGCAGCGAAGGCGAGCGGGGCGAGTGGCGGCAGCGGTGGGGAGAGTGCGGGCGTTGTGGATCTGTCTAGCGAGGAGCCGAATATGAACGGCGCACGTAACTGTGTTCAATGAAACTACTAGCGTGCCCTTGACAACTCTGTGCAGCAATTGAAATTCCATGGGCATTATAGTCAATATAGGTGGGAAATTTTGAGCAGCCCGTGCACGGTTTGCCTGCTTACGCTGACGAGTGGGCCAGTGTCATAGGAGACGATGGTTAGTGAACCCGCATCGCCTTTGTTGGGACTTGGGTCCGGCGGACGGGCAGCGGTTATCTTTTTATTTTGGCTGCTGACGCTGACGCGTGGGCCAGCCACTATTTTCTTTCGAATGAAACGTGCTTCCCTAAAATATTAGAGCCCATAAAACAGCACCTAAAAATCATAAAAATACGAACAATTCATATTTGGACATTTAGTATTTGAATAAAATATCAACTGTCACACTTGTGTGCTGAAGATTCTTAGAATCTGTTTTTACATCCCATGTTAATGAAGTAATAATTCTACTAACATCTAGTGTGCTCTAAAAAAATCTACAAATTGACTTGCCAACATAATTTGGGTACCTAGACTTGTCTTCAAAATTCCAAATGGTTTCGATGAAGGAATAATATATTTGTGTACAAATATCTACATCTCTCACATAGTTTCCTAGAATGTTCCTTGAACATTGAAGTTTTCCACACGTTGCAACATGTTCAAACTCATGTGAATTTGAACACTTAACAAAACCTTTTTTCTCACCTTAAGATTACGAAAATGCAAAGTTTCATTACAGGAGGTGTGGAAAACAAATATTATTTATATGTTGTATTTACATATAACAAGACAAGGCATATAAACATTGTTCAATAAACGGAGTATACACTAAATAATGAAAACACGGTGATTATAGAAAACTGTAGAAAAAATAATCAAATTTGGACTAATTACGACGGAGAAATACATGTTAAAAAATTTGATTGCGGATTAAAAAGAGAAATGTCGTCGGTGACGCGGGACGGATAAACTGTTGTTCATTCTCTAATAGAACAAAGGAGGAAGAAGAGGGCACCACCACCCGCTGCCGCCCCCGTTGTGCCCGCTTCGGCGGTTTTGACACCCAAGAGGGCATCCCAGACCTCGTTAGCGGCAAATGAGACCACCGCAACCTTCGATTTGCCTCGCAAATGTGACAAATCAAATATTATCTATCAAAAACCGATTAAAAACGATATCCTAATAAAATCAAATCTGCGTTTAGTAATATCTAATAATTTACATTCAAGATAGATAATGTTCATTGATGCTTGCGCCTACATCCCGATGTTCATCCTGCTGACGGCGTGCTCCACGGCGGGGTGGAAGCTACGCGTCCAGAGGTCAAACTCATGACGGATGCGACACTCGACGCTGCAGTAGAGGATGATCTCTTTGGTATCCGGCCCATAACGCCTACATCCCGCTGCCCAAATGCAAATGCGGGGATTCTGGACGGGCAGCAACGGAATGTCGTCGTCACCGTCATCGAGCCAGTACCACCACGCAATGTTGTCGAGATCCTTGTTGACGAGGTAGCGCAGCCGCCATAGGTTGTGGTTCTTCCACCGACTGTCAGGGGGCGACGTGTTGCCGCTGATTTCCTTGAGCAGTGCCATGTCTTCGGGGGTCCGCAGGGTTGCAACGGTACTTCAACATCGCTAAGAAGTACTTGGCACCGGAGTCTTCAGCAGCAGCATCTCCGGTGAGCTTTAGACCCTTATCGGGGTTCCACTGTCTCATCAACCTCTCCATACCCTCGAAGCACAATGCCTCGGGATGATTGGCCTCGCGGAAGCGCCACTCAAAGCACGACCTGACGTAGTGATTCTTGCACACACGACAAAGATCACGTAGAGACACATGCAGTAGTACCTAATCGGAGTCGCAGATGCGCCAGAAGGTGCCACAGATTTTATTGCGAAGGTTCAGTAAATGGAAGATGGGCTTATCCTTGATGGAGTGGATGATGATCTGGGTGACAAGATCATCTGGCAGCAGCTGCATCAAGCACACCACGACAATCAAGGAGAAGGGGAGGAAACAGAAAAGTGCGAGGTTTGGAAATTGAAGGGCGACTAGGGTTGAAGTTGGCAACGATGGTTGAAGTTGAAGAAGACGAGGGTTGAAGTTGGCAACGAGGATTGAAGTTGAAGGCGACGAGGGATGAAGTTGGTGACAAGGATTGAAGTTGAAGAAGGCGACAAGGGTTGAAGGTTGAAGAAGGTGCCTCGGCCATGTAATAAAACAATAAATGGAAATTGAAAAGGCGCCGCAGTTTGGCTGCTGTCGTTGACGAGTGGGCCCGACATCATTGCCCCTGCCCCTTCTCCTCCCCACGTAATTGAAAGGTGACGCGTGGTTTTGGATAGTTTTGCGCCTAAAACGGAGCCCAATGCGCAATCGAGTGGCACGTACTGGCAGTAATGAAGTAGTGGATGGGGGCAGAGGCGCCTCACGGTCTGCGTCTTGTCAATATAACTCCCTCGCCCTCCCCTGCTTTCCCCTGCTTCTTCCATAAGCTTATCATCTTTTCACTTCTTCTTCCTCCTCGCGATCCAACACTAGAAATCTTTAGTCACCAAGAGAACGAGGAGATGGCGTCAAGGAGCCCACCGTCGTCGAAGCGGGGACGAAGGGAGGATGATGATGACAGAAGCTGCCGTCAGAAGAAGTTGGAGAAGGGGAAGGAGCCGGCGACCAAGGACGCCGATGAGGAACCGTTCTTCGATGACACTAAGTTCATCGTCGAGCTGCTCAGGAGCGCCTTCAGAAAGCTTGAAGATGTTGGCGTGGCCTTCGACATCAAGGCGCATCATGATGTGTTCAAGGATCCGAGCGTGAAGGGTCTTGCCTTCAGGATCCACAGGTTGGCTGAGAAGCTCGAGAACCTCCCCGTGGTCAAGTGGGCTGGCCGCCGTCACTTTGTCTTCGATGACGGCGACTCCGACAGCGATGACGGCAGCCACGACGATGACGGCAGCCACGGCGATGATGGCAGCCACGACGACGATGGCAGCCACAGCGGTGACGGCAGCAACGACGGCGGGACTACGACTAATTGATAGACTCCTCTACCAATTAGTAACAATGTGTGTGTGCTTTTGTGTCTTCGTCAGGTTCTTGGACATGAACTGCTTAGTTTGTCTGTCGATCATGAACTACTTAGTTAATTAGTTTGGTTGTTAGATTTTGTATGTCATGAACTTGATCTAATAGACGCGAGTAGATCCATCCGCGTTGTGATGTACTGGAGATCTGTTGTGGTGAATTAGATCTTAGAGACAATCGATAGTCATTGCCGACGCATGTTAGCCTGCTGACGCTGATGCGTTGGCTAGTGTTATTGGCGACGATGGTTAGTGAACCCGCATCGCATTTGTTGGCAGTGGGGTCCGGGCGGGCAGGGAACAATTATCTTTTTTATATTGGCTGCTAACGCTGATGCGTGGGCCCGTCACTATTTTTTTAATGAAACTTGTTTCTCTAAATTATTAGAGCCCATAAAACAGCACCTAAAAAGTCATAAAAAGAAGAACAGTTCGTATTTGGACATTTAGTATTTGAATAAAATATCAACAGTCACACTTGTGTGCCCAAAATTCATATATTTCATTTTTACACCCCATGGTAATTATATAATAAGTATAATAACATCAAATTTGCTCTATAAAATCTACAAATTTACTTGGCAACATAATTTGGGTACCTAAACTTGTCTTCGAAATTTCAAAGGGTATTGATGAAGGAATAATATACTTGTGTACAAATGTCTACATCTCTCACATAGTTTCCTAGAATGTTTGCTTGAACATTGAAGTTTTCCACACTTTGCAACATGTTCGAACTCGTATGCATTTGAAAACTTAACAAAACCTTGTGTTCACCTTAAGCTTACGAAATGTAAAGTTTCATCACTAATGGTTGTGTAAAACAAATATTATTTGTATGTTGTACTTACAAAGAACAAAATAAGGCATATAAACATTATTCAACAAACGGAATGTACACTAAACAATGAAATTAATGAAAAGATGGTGATTTTAGAAAAAATTAGAAAAAATATCAAATTTGGACTAATAATGGCAAAGAAATACTTGTTACAACATTTGGTTTCAGATTAAAAGGAGAAATGGGAACTGTTCTTCATTTTAATAGAACTGGGCCCCACAGTCATTAGCGACGCAAGGCTGATAACCCGCGTTGGATTTGCTGCTATCCCAAAATTTTACACAGATAATTCGAGGATCATACAAAAGCTAATCTACTACTGATTTCCTATTCCAATACTCCGTTCGAACATCACCATTTCGCAGCGCAGCCTATAGTCTTCGTTGCAAAACAGAGACATTCGAAGCCATCCTTTGTCCATGCCGCAGCCGCCGCCGTTGCCTGCGCACGGCTGATCGCCGCGCACCTGTGCCGGAGGCGGCAGCGGTTCACCTCAAATGCGCCAAGTCGACGAGTGGATCTCACGCACGGCCTTCTCGCGCAAAGGCAGACACCCCTCGTTGCTCAGCCATCTCGATGTCGTACTGCTGTCGCACGCGACTCGCCTCATGTACCGCTTCGCGGTGTCATCGGCGGTGGCGCCGCCATTGTCTTTCTAGAGAAAGATGACGTATAGATAGGCTGCCGCATCGTGTCCACTCTCGGCGGCGCGCCGGAGATCATTGCATCCCCTTTTTTCTATCAAGATGGCTTTGATCTTGGAGAAGAAGCAAGCCTCCGGATTCCCGAGACCGGTCAACATAGCAAGGAATGCTTTGTAAGCGGTGGGGTCCCATGCCCAAGAAATCTCATCTCGTATCCCCTCTATCGACAAACGCCGACCGACGTCGTCGTGGCCGCACACGCGGCGTATGGTCCAGCAAGTACCGCTCTGAGGTCGCACCGAACACTATGTGAAAATCTCAAATAGGTCACGCAACATGTGTAATGGCCCTTAACGCCCGTTACGTCCACCCACATCTGTAACGATTGTTGTTTGGCGTCCGTTACCTATAAGCACCACAGGACGACACCGGAGTTGGCCTCCCCAACGCCCGTTACCAATGTCGACTTCTGGTAACGGGCTTCTTAAACACCCGTTATATAAATTATTTGTAACAGATGTTAAAAGAGCCCGTTACAAATGTCAAGCCTATCGGTAACGCGCTTGTAAAGTTCGTTACCGATCAATGCCCTATCAGTAACAAGCTGCTTAAGTCCATTACTGATCGCTGCCATATTGGTAACGGGCTATATAGTTCATTACTGATAATTTCATACTGGAGACGCATGCTTGTAGGATGCGCCAGCAAAGGAGACGCATCCTACAAGTATGTGTATCCAGTACGAAATTTTCGGTAACGGACTTTATAGCCCGTTACCAATATAGCAGTGATCAGTAACGGACTTAAGCTGCCCGTTACTGATAGGACATTGATCAGCAACGGACTTTACAAGCCCGTTACCGATAGGTTTAACATTTGTAACGAGCTCTCTTTAACATCCGTTACAAAGAATTTATGTAACGGGTGTTTAAGAAGCCCGTTACCAGAAGTCCACATTGGTAACAGACGTTGTGGAGGCCAACCTCGGGGTCGTCCTGACACGTTTATAGGTAACGGGCGCTAAACAACAACCGTTACAGATGGGGTGGATGTAACAGGCGTTAAGGGCCTGTTACAAATGTTGCGTGACCTATTTGAGGTTTTCACGTAGTGGGCATTCTGCGGGTGGGGGTGGTGACCGGCTATTTGCTCGGTTGGCGATGGCGCTGCTCGGGCTTCGGCGATAGCTGCGGGCGGGGGTGGTGACCGGCTATTTGCTCGGTTGGTGATGGTGCTGCTCGGGCTCCGGTGATAGCTATCAAGCTCTCTCAGGGTGGCTTGGGCTGCAGTGGGTTAGTAGCCTGTTTCTGATGGAGGAAGGGGCGCTCCGGAGGGGTAGTGCTTCGACGATGGATGGCGGACTGGCGGGGAAAGAGATGTGGGTCTGCACCAGTGCATATAGATGTCCAGATGGGCCAGACACGACGAGCGGCACGACGCACGACACTAAAAAACACGACACGAACACGGGCACGACATGATGGACGTAGTGTCAGTGCCGGCACGACACGATGATGGGTCGTGTCTGGGCCACGATCTCGGCACGCAGTGCTAGCACGAACACGACACGAAAAGGCGACCCATTTAAACACGATAGTGGCCCATTGAAACATGAAAGAGGCCCATCCAAACACCGGCCTGCCCAGCCCACGAACCTGGTCGGCCCATGAATCCTGCATATATATACTCCAAAACCCTAATCCCACCCCCATTCTCCCCCGGTCCCCACCCCCGCGGCCCGCCTTCCCCCGCAGCCGCAACCTCCTCCGTCGTCTATGGGGCACCGCGTCCTCCCGCCGCCCCTCCTCCCGGCGAAGATGAACCGGCTCCGCCGGCGGCCCTCCCCGGCGTTCGCGCTCCGTGCCCCTCTCGCCGGCGACCCTCCCGCGTGCGGCCCTCTCGCGCCGGCCGGCGGCAAGCTCCCCGGCTCGCCCCCTCCCCCCCCCCGCCCACCGACCGATGTCCCCTCTCCCCCGGCCTTGCCGCCGTGGTGTTGGGTGGTGGATCGGGGGGGTGAACTCGGTCGCCGCGGCGTTGGAGGCGGGCGGCGGGGGCGGCGGTGGCGGAGGAGGAGCCGGAGGCGGATGCAGAGGCGGGGGGCTCCGGGGTCTCGTCTGCTCGCAGGCGCGGCCACAAAGCGATGTAATTGATTTGTGTGTATTTATCGATTTGATTTGTTTGTATGTGATGGATTGATGAACTTGTGATACTTGCAGACGAATTTTTTCTTTCTATCTTGATTCGGATCGCTTTTCTTTCACTGCTTGTAGTGTCTTCGTCGGCACTAGCACGCCGTGTTCGTCGTGTCACCGTGCCGGCACGACACGGTTAAACCTTCATCGTGTCGTGTTTGGGCCGACGAGCCGGCACGGCGTGGTAGCACGGCACGACACGATTAAGGTGCCGTGCCCAACCGTGTCGTGCCTAATCGTGTCGTGCCAATTCGTGTTCGGGTCGTGTAGTGTCGTGCCGCCCATTTGGGCATCTATACCAGTGCAGCATTATGATGGATAGTGGGACGAATGGAGAGGGAGAGAGGGAGGGGCAGGAACTGTTATGTAGATCCCACGTATCTTGATCCACGTCGTTACACAATCACCATGCATGTCATCTCAGGTTAAGTGTGTACCAAAGTTGGTTTTGGACCTAGATGACCCAGATTAATAACTTAGGATCCTAAAATACAATTTCATAGTATGAGGATCTAGATGAGAATCACTCAATAGTTTAAGGGCCGACCATAAAATTTACTCTTAAGTAAAAAAGAAAGATGTTAATAATAGTTGCTGCACAAAGACAAAACAAGTTTGAAGCATGATAGTCTTTCTAGCGTTCTTTAACTCTTAATTTTCTAGCTTGAGACTTGAATTCTAGGAACTCTCGTAAGTTATATATGTGCACTTGTAGATATTAAGGCGTCATTTACACTCATGTTTTACAAAAAAAATATGATGAACGCTCCTAATGTTTTACAAAAAATATGATGAACGCTCCTAGGGCACTCCCAACCCAGACTCTATGGTAGAGTCTATAGTCATTAATTGCACTGCCACATAGCCAATTTGATGATGTGATGATCAATTTGATGATGAGAGAGTGGTGAAAGCTAAGAAATCGAGTCTAACAGCCTGTTCGGTTGGTCGGTGGCCGATGGTAGTCTTTGGTTTGTTACGAGATAAAAATCTTGTTAATTTTGGTTGTTGGTGGTTGGTTTGTTACGAGAGAAAAAAATCTTACTTGGTGGTGGCGATAAGCCAAGCGAACAGGATGTAAGTTAGACACGAAGTCTACGCGCAAAACGAGGGCTGTGTGGATCCCGTGTGGCTGCCTGCATGCTTCACGTGTCCGCTTATTTAATAAAATGGGAGCAGAAGATCCGAAAGCAATATTAGATAGGCTCCATGATGCAAAATATTCATTAGAGACCATAATTTCTTGTGATAGAGTCTCGACTCAGACTCTATGCGTAGAGTGGGTTGGGAGTGCCCAACAAAGTGGAACAAATTTCACCACACTAATATGGGCCACAACGTGCCGGAACTAAAACTAATGGACTGTTGTCTTATGACTGCGCAATTAATAATCTATCCCGTTGGGCTTAACTCTTATAACAACTACATGTCAAAAAAAAACTCTTAGAACAACTAAACTTAATAACTAAAAAACAGACATCAACGGCATCTCTCGTGCACGCTTTTCTTTTTCTTCCATTTTTTTGCTTGTATATAATTGACGTACATTGGAAAACTTACTACTAGAATCCTAAGTATACAACGTAAACATGCCTAATGTGTTATTTCACCTTATCCTTAACAACTAAAGTAAAAACAACTATGAGGTGGTTCCGTTTTTCGGCATGGACTTCCCTTGCAAGAAGTGCTGAAACAATACGAGTGCTTGTCGAGGACGGTGAAGAGGAACCTCGTGTCCTGCACCACGAATGGTCACCAAGGTCAAGCCTTCGTACTCTTGGCTCCATCCGCCAACCTATTTTTTTTTAAAAAAAATGTGCAAAACACGTGTTTTCGTTAAGCAGAGAGAAACAGTTTAGTACAGGGCTGAACGGTAAGGGAAAAAAGTAGAAGAGATCCACAACCCACCAATAAGGAAGCAACAAAACAAAACTTAAAGCGACCTATAGCTAGCAAAGGAGGAAACACCCTTGAACGCACACGCAAAGCCTTGATAAGTTAAAAATATAAAAATTAAATATAACCCACAAGTTGTTATCCTCTGGGATATGTGCGTATAAATGAATAATTTTGATAACGATCCACCGTCAATGTAATCTAGTAGCTAATAACTACAATTCATAAATGTCCGTCATTCTCAGTTCATATGAGGAAGGCGAGTTGATTGAGCCAAAATATAATCACCGGTAGAGTCAGGACATTTGGTACTTCCGGTTGAACTCTGGAGTCGGGATTAAAGGGTTTTTGTCGACGTGACCCAAAATAGCTGGGAGCCGCCTACCTTTTTGTCCCAGTGGGTATTGTCAACCAAGACAAAAGGGGAGCGTCCTGACTATTTTGAGGTAATGATTAGCGCCCAGCTTTAGTCTCAACTGGTATCACTACCCCAGACTAAAGGGTACCCTTAGTCTCGGGTGAAACCAGCACCAGACACAAAAAGGCCCCACTCCACCGCCGGCCCCTTCTTATCCTCTCTCCACCTCACCACAGCCACTCCTTCCTATCATCTTTTTTTTTCTTCCCAATCCTCATCCTCTTCTCTCTTTGGCAGGGAACATTGTGACTGCGGAGGACGCCGACGTGGTCCGGTGGCCAGCCCGCGTGCAGCCCTGCGGCGGCGTGGCTCGGCGCTGGCACAGTCCCGTCGCGGACTGCCAAGGCCAGCTCGCACGCGGCCCAGCGGCCAGCTCGCCCATAGCTCGGCGGCGCAGTCCGGCGCGTGCGGCCCAGTGGCGGCGTGCCCTGACGCGGGCGCGGTCCCAGCACAGACCGCGGAGGATGCCGACGCGGCAGCACAGGGCGCGTGGCCCAGAAGAGCGCCCAGCAGCCAGCTCGCGCGCGACTCGGCGGCGCGGTCCGGCGGCCAGCCCACGGCGGTGTCGACCAGTGTGGGCATGGCCTCCTCGCGTGGTCTGGCGACTTCCAGGTAGGGCGCGCGGCGCACGTCGGTGGTGGCGCGGAGCCGCAGGCAGTTCGTTGATGCGGCGTTATGCAGCGGGGCGGGTGCGGCTGCTAGCCCTGCCATGTGAGCTTTTTTGGATTTTTGTGTGAATTTTTTGTGTGTGAATGAATCAAACTCATGGATATGTTGTGAATTGAACTATGTGTATGATATGTGTATGTTGGTGATTTGTATGATTTTACAAGATGAACTTGTGGAAAAACTTGTGTTAATTGAGTAAGAGCTCTAATGGAAGTAGAGCTCCAGTGGAGGTTTGAACATGTTGGTAGAATTGAACATGTTCTCGGTGAAATTGAACTTGTTCATGTTGGTGTTAGAATCTGGAGCCACTGAAGCTGGAGCTGGCAGCGGGCGCTGACATGTGTGTGGAGTTTTTTTTTTACCCTTTAGCCTCGCTTGGTATTACCAAGCGAGACTAAAGAGGCTACGTGGTGATACCAACCTGGATTAAAGGACCCCTTTAGTCCAAGTTTGTTTACTCGGGCTAAATAGGAGGGTCTTTTGTATTTTTGGTTGGACTCTTACCGATCCGGACTAAAAGCGGTGACTCTTCTAGTGAATGAAAGCTGACCTGCTTGTTATCGTACCACGGGTACCAGCTCGTGGTTGTTGAAAGGCCCAGAGCGTCGATGGAGTATCTTGTTGATGTCAAGGGGATTACTGCGTCGGTGTCTCCGCTGCCAAATAGTAAAGGATCCAAACATTATATCAGTTTTTGTTCATAATTAAGGCAGCTACGCAAATTCAGCATAAATGTATCCTTGTGATAAGTGCTGAAGATGACAGGTCGTCATATTTTCTTCTGATCGACTAGACAGAAGCCTATCCACGCATCGAGGAAAATAAATGGTTCGAGTAGTTGAATTCAAATGCAGTTTTGCTTCACTTTCCTACATAATTTTCTCGCAATGTCTTCCTGATGACAGGTTGACACTGACTCGAAATTCAATATCAGTGATTTTTATAATAATTGCGAAATTTTCCGAATTAGTTTCCGACTATCTCGATGAGAACAAGTTCGCAAACGTCGCTGTGGTGCCGGTCTTCCTGATGACAGGTTGACACTGACTCGAAATTCAATATCAGTGATTCGCTGTGATGCCGGGCAAATTGCCGGAGGAAGAGACTGTTTGAGTGGCGTCAGTGATTCTCTGTGGTGGTAGGCACACAGCGGAATCCGACCCGACTCGCTATACCTACGAGCCGACGCCTCACCAAGTCTAAGTCCACGGAGCCCAAACAACAATATCCTAAGCCTAACTCAAGTCAAAAGACTATCCTGACCGGCAGTGGCGGAGCCAGGATTAAAATATAGCTGGGGCGAGCTTTAGAAAAGAACTAGATTGAAAGTGAAAGCAAAAGGAAAACACAAATTATATCCACAATCCATATCACATTTACATATTGCATATTTGCACAAATTTTTAAAAAGTGAATGAAATGTTAAATAAAATTTTAAGATCAATATTTTCGTCAATGCCGATTTGGGCGTGGGCATGAGCCATAGGTGACTCCTACTCCTCGTCTCATCCAGAAGCTTGTCTCCTCACGACAATCCCTAGAGCAAGGATTGCTCTAATACTCTTTCTCCTCTCCCCAGTCTCCACGCAGGGCACTAATCTGATGCACATAGCTATAACCTCGCACCACAGGATTACGAGCATGGGCGGACAGATGGAGCTGGATTAGATGGGGATTTGAAACCGATTTTAACTCACTCTTGAGCTTTCACCTATGGGCTGCTGCTAGGCTGGCCTGACAACAATAATACCATCGTGCCCAGCCGCTAGCCGATATTCTTGGGTTTGCTCTCATTCGGTCATCGTTGGGTTTGGATATGCAGATTCTTCACAAAGCGACAGATCTTTCGGTAGAAACAAAGTGGCAAGTTGCGAAAGACTGACGGAGGAAGGAGAAGTCAGAGGCGAGCTGGGGCGGTCGCCCCAGCTCGCCCCAACGTGGCTCCGCCACTGCTGACCGGTGAAGAGTGCTCCCACATTTATGTTCTACTCCCCATCATTTCGATGTGAACTAAACCCGACAAAGACAACTGAGTGGTCCATTTGTGACCTGCTACTGTTCAAGAAAGCGACGGATCAACAGGGGAATATTCTAACGATGACGCTGTGCACGAGCTACACTTTTTAAAGTGATTATTCAGTAGAATTAGTGCATCTAATTTTATATAACTTCAGAGTATAACTATTAATTTCCTGCAGTAATCCGAAAAAGGTCTGTGTTCTGCATTGGGATTTATAACTATTGATTCAACATCTGGCTAAGAAGGAAATTAAATAGCGTCGCTAAATTCAACTGACCTGAAGACCCATATCCTAAGGCCAGCTGCAAGAAGCTCCTTGTAGATAGGAAGCATGGATCTTGGTGAATCTCCCCAGTGATCATATAAAGGGTCACTGCCTTGCCGCGCCGATCATGGAACACGACAAATAAGCATATAAGTTCATCCCATACATGAAAGCAATGTGGGAACGGCTTAATGCCTTCTCTACAAAGAATTAAACCCATCGCACTCTAAAACACCTAGCTAACACGATGCTCTTTTTCTTAACTTTATTTTCTATATATAATACCCGCTCTTTGGCAGCAAACACATCTAGTACACGAACCTGCAGGTCACCCATGTGTAGTTTATGCCGGTGACGTTGGCGTGGAGGGCCCTCTGCACCTCCGGCCGGTTGTAGTAAACTCTTGAGTGGCTTTCAGTGCACGGGTCATACGACGATCCTCTCATCCATGGCTGAAAGTACACGCACCGGCATACGCGCGTAGTCAGCGTAGATCGACGACCAGATGATCATCAGTCAACATAAAGGAAATAAAGGGGGGGAGATGCAACACAGAGCGTGCGTATTGCATACTCGAAACGTTTTTATAGGTATGTGATCAAGATCCTCGAGAACTCACGTGTCGGCGCATGGGCCTCCTGCTCTTAGTCTCCGAAGACGTCTGGTTGCACAGGGGCGTGTAGATGCTGTACATGTCGATGTTGCCCTGCTCCTCAGCGGCTACGTCCTGGGCGGCGTTGCACGGCGGCGAGGGGTGCAGGAGGGAGTCGTTCAGGCAGGAGGCGCGCAGCAGCCGGTACGTGCCGTCGGAGATGAGGCCGTGGTTCCACCACGACTCGAACATGCCGGTGTAGTCGGTGTGGTCGTTGGTCACCGCGTTCCCAACCTGCAAAAGGTTTGAGGTGGTTAATTCATTCATTCGTCTTTCCGAACGGATGAAGAATGAAACACGTACGTTGAGGGAGCAAGCAAGTACTACCCTACCATGAAGCCCCGGAAGTTTATGATGGGTTTCTCGACGCCCATGTTATTCCGGTACACAAGTTGGGACAGCTGCGGAGCGTAATGACCTGCGTAGCTCTCCCCAGCTATGTAGAAATCCCTGTACTTGTACTGCGGGAACCTCTCGAACCATTTCACCAGGAAAGCGTAGGAATCGTGAGCTGCAACGCATTTTATGTCGCGTAGTGTTTGATATATCGTTGAGCCGCGGAGCAAAGCAGAGCATGGAAGCAAGGTAGCGTCAAGTGCGCAGCGAAAGGGCACCTGTTCTGTTGTCGCCGGAGGTGTAGAGGTCGGAGGTGGTGTTGGTGTACGAGAACCCCACGCCGGCCGGCGCGTCAAGGAACAGGATGTTCGCCGCTGCAACCACTCACAATGATATGTATTCGACCTCAGCATCATCTGGAAGAGGGTACTGGAACAAGGAAAGATAATAAGCTCTATACCTCTGTTCCACCGGTACTCGTTTAGGAAGAGCCTCGCACCGTCCGGGAGGATGCGGAACGCGCCGAGCTCCTCGGACGCGCCATACGCCACCGACGAGCATCCTGGCCCGCCGTTCAGCCACAGCACCAGCGGCGCCGGCTGGGCCCCAGGGGGCACCTCCTGCAGCCAATAGAACAGCGCACGTCCGGCGAGCTCGTCCACCGAGACGTACCCGGAGTACATCGGGAAGTCAACGGCCGGTTGACCGGGCAGCCGGTTGATGCGGTCATCGGCAGCACTACTGCTCGCCGCTCGCCATGCTGATGCCAGGAGCACGATAAGGAGTACGGGAGCTACACGGAAACTAGGGGCCATCGTGCCCAGTATGGGGGATTAGAATTTCTTCTGAATTACAACAATATTGTGTTCCAATTTGTGACACTTCGTCGCAGAAGTGTGGAAGTACGGTGGGTTTAAGTAGAGTAGCTTCATGTCATTGTCTGCTTTGGACCGCACGCTCTCCTTCATGTCATATTCCTTTATAAACTTCAGACTACTTGGCAGATCTGACTAGGACAACAAGAAATAACAAGGCACAAGATTGTGACATAGGAGCAGTTACAGGATTGTGTTCAGACGAACCACCAAAGAAAAGAGAAGAAAATACGTAGCGTGCTTGCAAATTTGGAAGCCTCGCTATCCAGCTAGCTTTTCTGCAACAATAGTGTAAGGTTTGTAAGGAATCAGATGCTTGTTAGCCTAAGAGGGGGAGGGGGTGAATTAGGCAATCTAAAACCTTAAACTATGTCTTCACTAATTTTGCACAAAGGTAAACTAGAACATACTATCTAACAACCCTAGATGTGCAACTAGGGTTGTTTTAGTGTGAAACTCCCATCCCAAACCAAGGTTTGCAACCTATAGTCAATCCTAGCATGATACTACTCTAGGAAAGTAAAGGCAAGCAAAGATTGCAATAGAATAAATGCGGAAACGTAAAGGAGATGAGAGGAAGCAAACTCTTGACACGCGATTTATCCTGTGGTATCGGTAGGAACTAAGCCACCCCTAGTCCACGTTGTTGAAGCACTCACACAAGAGTATTGCTTTCCGGTCACCAAGTCTCTCCCAAGAGCACCACTTGACTCGCCACAAAGGCTAGCCACTTAGGCACTTGTCAAGCTCCTTTGGTCACCTTGATGCCGCCTCCACTAAGGAGCTTCTCCACCAAGGAAGGGGGTCTCCACGTCCCCCGCACAAAGTGTCCTCGCCGCTCCACACCAAGCCGGAGGGTCGATGACGATTGCCGGTGAGCCACTTAGGCCCCAAGGCTTCCGGCGAACCTTGTACAACTGGATTCACTCAAGAATCACCACACAAGGTTGGCACAACCTCGCACTCACTCAGCTCTAAGCTAAGCCTAGCACTAAGCACATACACAAAGCATATACTAGTCTAAGGATGAGCAATTAAGCACTTGGATGGATTGGATATGATCTTCAATGTGTCTTGAACTCCTCTGCACTTCCACACAATCCAGCAACCTCAAATGGGTGAGTGGAGGGGGTATAAATAGCCCAAGGCATCAAACTAGCCGTTGGCTAAAAGCTGCTGAAAAAGGTACCGTCAGATGATCCGACGCTATGCTTTTCCATGGCGTCGGTTCATCCGGTGCCCCTCCCACGTCACGTAGCCGTTGAGGTTCTCTGACACAACTGCTCCGACGCTATGCTCCGACACTACGTCGGATCATCCGGTGCTGAAGGCCTCGCGTCCAAGTCGCCACTGTTAGCTTTCAACTGACCGTCGGATAGACCGACGCTAACCCTGACCAAGGCGTCGGATCATCCGGTGTTGAAGGCTTCGTCTTGGCGCGTCTCTGTATGAATTCAAACTGAGCGTCGGATAGACCGATGGGGTCCCCACTCAGACCGTCGGATCATCCGGTGCTACTGTCTTCCTTGCTCTTCCTCTGCAACTCGTTCGACGCTACTAAATAATGGTCCGTCGGTTCATCCGACGGTACTTAGGGTTTGACCCTGTGCACCTACTCGTCCAACGATTGCACCGACGCTTGTATTTGAGGGATCGTCGGTTCATCCGACAGTGTCTTCTCTTTTCTTTTTCTTGCTCGGTTTTGACCCTTTGTTTTGGCATTTTTGCATGTGGTTTTCTTGCATCCTTGGGACCTAGAAATGTCTACAAAGACATGCTCAAACAATATGGTTAGTCCCAATGATCATGTTGTCATAAATCACCAAAATCAAACTCCGAACAAATGGCATATGAGGCCATGTTCGCTACAAGGTTAGGGGTTAAAAGCACATTGTAGGCTTGAGTAAGTTGAAGGTTCTGTATTCCAAATCTCGAGTAGAATATGATTCTGTCTATCCACGAAAACTTCGGTCTCTCCGCAAAAATCGTCACATATACTAGAGTAACTTTGCGAGACCTGCAGCTTGTTGTCGGCGTTCAGTTATTTCGCCAGTACTTACTGCTTGCAAATTGCAATTATTTTCCTTTTAAGGATGTGAGTAAAAATTTAAACCCCATGAAGGCCCTTTTTGCTGAGCTGCGGCGGAAATAGGTGTTGAGTATCCCAAAAAATCCGGTTTCTCACACAAAAGATAATAGAGTAAGGGCACTCCTAATGCTAGAAACTCATAGGTTCTGTACTCTAGGACTTCGTGTCAAGAAACTATCTTCCACAATGCAATTTTGTACTCTAGTGTCACATGACCCACTTGTGTCTCTCACATCTGATCTTGATTTGCGTGAAGACTTGGTTTCTTAGTTAGACGTGGAGTCTTATTTTCCCTCTCTTTCTTTAATAAATACAACGCCATATCAGGAAAAAGCTACAGATGAGAGGGTAATTAATAGACTTGCTCTATGGTGAAGTCTGCACTGGCACTAGGAGTGCCCTAAGAACAACAGAAAGCTTCACTGTTATCAGGAAAACATGCATCCTTTGGGGGGGGGGGCAGAGGCTCCCCTTATATAGTGCCTGGATATCACTTTTAATTTACATTCCCAGAATACCCTCACATCTAGAGCATCTCCGAATAATATGGTGTAAAAAATGTCAGAGTTGGTCATGCTTATTGCGTGATCACCTTTTATATCACAAAATTGCCCTTGAGTGCTCACGCTTCTCACGTGTCCTTCAATCTTTTTTATCACGTTATCGTAGTTCAAATTGCGAATACATGACGTCATTCAGGCTATCTTCAGTGTTTCCTTTTCGGGGCCTCACAATGAATGACGTCACTTGGTATGGCATCCAGATCCTCCCAACATCGATGACTCCAGCGAACAACTTGGCCTCCTTGAAGATCGACTTCACATCATCAGTCAACTCTCTTGCCCCTCCCGCACGCCTCTCTCCCTCCCCTTCCCTAGATCCAGTTCTCGCCACCCTCCCTCCTGGCTCCGGCGACCTCGCCACAGCGGGAGGGGAGGGCGGTTCCGCTTTACTTCTTAGTAGTTTAGTAGATGTATCTTAGATCTTTGTAGTACCGGCCGCCATGGCGTCTCACGGCCGCCTCGTCGTCTCCGCCGCCGGCCGCATCTTCTCCTTGGTCCTCCTTGGAGCTTTGCTCGCCACCGTCGTCGTCGATGCTACGGTACGTGCAAATAAAATAAAATCCCTCCCTTGCTTGGATCTCCCATCGCCTCCCCTCGCCCCTTCATCTCCACTGCGTCAAGATCCAAGCTTCACTGCTCCGCCACCACCACCGCCCGTTTTCACCCCGCCTCCGGTCAACGCAGCCACGTCAAGCAGAAACCGCCGATCTCGACTAGAAGCGACACTCCTACACCAGGTGCTCCATCAACGACCTCGCCTCCCCCCGGATTTCGACGACGAGCCTTTTCTTCAATCTCCGGCGACGACAATACTACGATCTTTCGGTCGCCCGGTGCATGCCTACTCGAAGGCTCTGTTGATCCTCTTCAACCGATGCGTTGCAGGGTCTTCCGCCCCGCCCGCAGTAGTGTCTACTGCTTCCCGCCGGCGAGGTCGCCGTCGTCTGCCTCCCTATAGAAGTTGTTGTTCTCATCTAGTCTCTGGACCAAGTTGTAATTTGGTTTTCTTCGGAGGACCTTTCTGTAAACTGGCTGCTTAATTTAATATATTGCAGTTGTCAAAAAAAACTTGGCCTCCTTATCCTCATGAGCTTCTCCATGAAGCAATCTGCCCCTATCATCCTCGCAGCCTGCACATGGGAAGAAAACAGAGCGCTTCGGAGACAAAACTCCTTCAACCGGTTAGGAAGATTCTTAAAGTTTTGATGAATCCTGTTACTAATGACGTCATTTTCTATCAAGACTCCAAGATGGCAAAAGAGACATTACTTCTTCTGAGGGTCATCGAAGGTTAAAAAATGTGCAAAAAATATATTTCTTTGATCCTCAGACACAAATACCCTGTGAGTTTTAGTTAGCATGAACAAAATCCTAGAGTTCCTATCTATACCAATCTATATCTCTATAATTAATTTATGGTGATGTAGTTCAACCCCCACCCCTAATCCGTCACACATGTAGTTCACCCCAGCACCGTGGGCTTTATTAATTGACCAGCATGTGAGCTTACATGGGCTTTATTAATTGACCAGCACCGTGGGCTTTATTAATTGATCAGCAACAAATTAGTGCTTGCGAGGATCCCCTCCCTTTCACAATCCAGAGACACAAACATGGAAGAAAAAGGAAAATAAATTGAAGGATAAGAGTGTGACATTGCTAACTGAATGGGAGAAAAAAATCCAGAATCATTCATTAAGAACTGCTGCCGCTGCAAACAAATTTCGTGGGATGAATGAATTCTTTTTTTACTGCAATGAACTACTTTTCAAGAAAAGAGGAAATGAATTGAAAAAAATCAACTCGATGTTCACATGGGCACAAATATACATTGACCTGAACTCTGATTCACTGGTTGGCGAGCAAGCCACCTTCTAAGACCCTCCTTTCTTCTGGGCATCCTCTGCATCTAGCCTAAGAGCAAGCATCATATTCTGAAGCTGGTTCTCCTTCCCTACCGGCTGCCGCGGCTTGGTGGCTATCATTGAACCTGAGGAGTTTCACCAGCTTGTAAGGGTAAAACTGAAGTAATACAGAACTGCAAACAAATTAACACATGAACTGATGTACATGTGTAAGCAAAATGGTGCACCATCTTGTCAGAAACTCGCCACCTTCTAAGACCGTCCTTTCTTCTGGGCATCCTCTGACTCTAGCCCAAGAGCAAGCCTCATAGTCCGAAGTTGGTTCTCCTTCCCTACCGGCTGCCGCGGCTTGGTGGCTATCGTTCAACCTGAGGAGTTTCACCAGCTTGTAAGGGGAAAACTGAAGTAATACAGAACTGCAAACGAATTAACGCAAGAACTGATGTACATTTGTAAGCAAAATGGTGCACCATCCTGTCAGAAACTATTATTGTAAGCTCAGCTTGTCGTCGGACTCCCCGGCCCGATCGCAACCCGCAGCACCTCTGCCCGGTGGTCGATCTCGGATCGAGCTGCGTCGCAAGGACAAGTATTATACTACCTACGGGCGAGATGGCTCTCCTCGGGGTCGCCAACCATGGCGGTCTCCCCTAGCTCGCTGCTGGCATCTCCATGCCGTCATCGTCCACCGTCTTTGACCTGAGATGGATCCTTCGTCTCTTGATCCCGCTCATGGTCTTGCTTTCTCCTCAGAGGTACGCTCATCTCTTGGTTGCCCGGTCTGCTCCCCAACTCCTGATCTGGGTTCCAGTTTCTGGCTTATTGCCGCCTTTAGTCGTTCTCGATTGCGCCTTTCGTCGGATTCTGTTGGAGCCATTTTGCAATCGATCCTTGGTGGTTCGGCAGTCCTTTTTTCCGTGGTTGAACTTGAGCAACAACCTTTTAAATTCACTGTTCTTGATCGGCAAGTGGGTCTTCAGGTTTATGCCTTGAAGTCTTTCGATTGCGCCTCTTTCAAGGTTTTCTTCCACCTCTGGAACCAAAATGGTCTGGCTAGCGCCCGCATTTCATCCACAAAGGATTCTGGACCGCGCTTTGAATGGGTTCCTGCCAAAAAGAAGAAATCGGCGAATTCTTATGCTGCTGCTGTTACTCAGGGCAGGCATCCTCCATTTCAGCGTGGTCATGGGTCTAATTCGATTTTTTCTAGACTCAATTTCAGTTCTGTATTGGATCACAACCTTTCTTCCAATCAACTCCCGTGTTCTTCGCCTGCACGCTTCAATCACGGCGGGAGTTTCCTTCCCCGCAGATCAGTCCATGCAATCAATTCAAATTCGAACTCAGCTGGGTCGGTTGGGCCAACTTTCCTTTCCGGTGCCAACGCTGTACCCTTGGGAACCAGGCCTTCAAAGCCCACCCGTGGAAAAACCAGTTCGCGGCCCAGTTGTTCCCGTTGTTTGTCGAATTTCCACAGTCGGCCCAATTGTCGTTCGAGCACAAGGTGTACTGCGTGCTTCCGGTTGGGACATGTAGCCTTTTCTTGCCGTTTCCCGCCTCGGTTCCCGGGCCTTTCCAAAGTTGGGGTTTTTTCGTCACAGATATGTCCAGAAGCTTGGGATCCTTTAATTACGGCTACCTGGTTTAAGTCTATGGCAAGTGGGGCCAGCACGTCAGTTCCACCCGTGCTCACCCCGGTCTCTTCAACTTCAATATCCTGGTTCTTGCCACCCAGCACCTTCCTTTCCTCGGCGCAATCGCCTACCGAATCCGGGCAAGATGTCCTTCCTGCAACCAGCGTAACCCTCGAGCTTCGCCCACCCAATCCGCCGCCTGCTGCGCAAACCGCGCCGCCGATGTTTCCCCACCCACATTCTGAGCCACCGGAGCCAGAGCTACAGTCCCATCAAGAAAACCCTGCTATTGCTACAGTACCTTCGAATCCCCCAGCTCCGATGGCGTATCAGTTTGTTGATCCAGCGCCTTTCATCCCCCTGGGATTCCAACGTGTAGTGGTTCCTAATCGCAAGGCCATGAGCAGGGTGATTCTTGGCCGGCCTGCTAAGCGCAATCCGGATGTTGCCATTGTCACAATCAACCCGCTTCCTCAGCATCAGGTAGCTTTCGCCAACATTCGTGATGTGTTGCATGATTTCCTCCGCAATCATGCTCGGGTTGGGTACACATATATCCAACCATGCCCTTTTGGTCAGGCCTATGTCAAGTTCGTGTATTTTCATGACAGAGACCAACTCATTCACAACAGCCCGCATCAGTTTGGGGATGTCTTTATTTCTTTTATTGAGCATGATCGAGGTGCTAATCATAGGGCTGTCACTCTGAATCATGAGGTTTGGTTAATGCTTTTGGGGACAAACATTGATTTTTGGTCTGATGTTCACATGAATAAAATTCTAGGTGATCATGGTCACATAATAGCCTGGAGGAAGATCCTAACCACATTGCCAGAGTGCTTGTCAAGGCCAGAGTTGTTAACCTTGAGGAAATTCCTTGGTTCATTGTCAGCACTGAGGGGCCTGGCTTCAATGGTGACTCTTGGACCATTCAAGTGGAAATAATTCAGACTCTCATGCTGGGTGGTTTGGGTCCTGATGAGGACATTCCTCCAGGTCCTGATGATATTCAACCTCATTTCTTTGATTTCTTCAGTTTTGGGCAGCCAGGGCATGGCCCTGCTTTTGAGATGCGGCCTCAACGGAAGAGCCTGGGCGACCGAGGAAGAAGAACTCCGGGGGCCGGCTCATGTCGTTCCAGGTGAAGGCTGGGGTCTTTGGCCACAAGGCCTAGATGCTCCAGCCCAACAAGATGCAGTTATTGTGCAAGCTATTCTTGCAGCCCATCCCGTAAATATTGATTTAAATCAACCTTTGGAGCAGCTGGATAATGATCTGGGTGTGGTTGAGAATGTGCCAGGTCCACTTCAGCCACCACAGCATCCAGTAGAACCTATGGATGAAGATATCATTGTGTCCAGCAGTGATTCAGAGGGGGGCGCAGAACATCAAATGGCACCTGAACAGCAACTGGCAGCAGAACAGCATGAGGTCAATGTCTTCATCCCCATGGACAATGGGGCTCCTTTGCAACTGATACCAGATGAGATTCAAGAGCATGAGTTAATGGGTGCTCCAGATATTAATGTGGCAGTGGGGGATCAAATGCCTAATAACATTGGTCAACTTGGTTTTGTGGAACTCTTTCAGCCAGCTCAGGACCCAGTGTTTATGGAGAGGCTCTCTTCTCCAGACTTTCGAGGCTCTCAGGCTTTTAAGAGCAATCCTGAGGCCATCAGGCTTTGGGCCAACTTTCTAGCTCCTGTGGCTGGGGCTCCCTCAGTTCAGATTCCAAAAGACTGGGCTGATTTCTTCACTATGATGCTTTTGAGCCCCAGGTCTTTTCAGTGGGCCAAGAGCTTTGTCACCTCTTCAGCTATGGAGCATTTGATAGGAACCTCGGCCTCAGTCCCCTTTTGCCTTCCTCAAGCACTTCCAGATGCAGGTTCTTTCTTGTGTTCTAATAATTTACCATTGGCAGGAGAACCTGATGCTTCCTTGTCCTCTTATGAACCCACCTCCCCAGTAGACTCTGACCAGCTGTCTCCTGTTACACCTCTAGAGAAACTAAAATCCAAAGTGGCTCCTGTGTCTGGTCCCTGGTCGACAGCTCTGCTTGATTTGGCTGCACACAAAGGGGACTCTTCTGTTATCAAAGAGGCCAAAGCCAGAAGGAGTTTGAGGCAGAAGGCTCTGCATAAAGGTTACAAAAATTCTCCTTGCTCTAATAAGAACTGTCTTGGATGTTCTTTGGATCCTCCGGCTCCGTCACCCTCAATTATTAAAAATCTTGGTGCTACTTTTCGTAACATTGATCCTGATAAATTGGCAGTGGAGAAGCTGTCAAAAGCAAGGACCAAGAAGGCTGCTGCCCCTGGTGGGAAGAAGCAAGCCAAAAGTAAAAGCAAAGCAAATCCTGATTCTTCCAATGATGACAACCAGGCAGCAAGTAAAAAGAAGCCTAAGAAGAACTGAGTGGATTAGTACTCTTTTTTGCCTTTATGGAAGGAACTTTATTTTGTGGGTCTGTAATATTCATACTCTTGTGATATCTCTCTCATGTGGTGGATGTTATGGTTTGTTTGCTACCATGGTCGCTAGTCGGTCCATGTGGAACCTTTTGTATATTTTGGTTTCTCATGAATACCACACACCAAACTAGAAAATGGAAAGTTTGTCTTGGGAATGTAAGAGGGCTGAATGCAAAAGAAAAATGGGAAGCAATTAGAGACAAAATTTCAGAAAGTGGTTGTGATGTTATCTGTTTACAGGAAACTAAAAGACAGGCTTTTGATGCCCAATTTATCAAAAAATTCTGCCCAGCCAGATTTGATGCTTTTGAATTCTTGCCTTCAGTAGGAGCCTCTGGTGGAATCATTACTATCTGGAAGTCATCTCTTTTCTCAGGTTCACTGGTCTTTAGCAATGCCTTTGCAATTTCTATTGAGTTTCTTTCTAAACATGATCAATCTGCCTGGCTTTTGACTAATGTTTATGGGCCCTGCACATCTGAAGGAAAGAGTGTCTTCCTTAATTGGTTGAAGGACATACAAATAAATCCTGAGGTAGATTGGCTTGTTGTTGGAGATTTTAACCTAATCAGAGGCCCCCAAAACAGAAATAAACCAGGTGGAAATCTTCAAGAAATGTTGCTCTTTAATGAAGTCATAAGTGCCCAGGGATGGGTTGAATTGCCCCTGCGTGGAAGACAGTTTACTTGGTCCAACAAACAAAGCTCTCCTTTATTGGAAAGGCTTGATTGGTTTTTCACTTCAGCCTCATGGACAATTAGCTATCCAGATAGCTCGGTATCCTCTCTATCAATGGAACCATCTGACCATGTGCCTTGTGTGGTAAATATCACTACCTCCATACCCGAGACCTCTATTTTCAGATTTGAAAACTATTGGATGGAACATGAACACTTCCTTGCAGTAGTTGCACATGGTTGGGCTGTACCCACTACTCAAACAGATTCAGCTAAAATTCTTTCAGCAAAATTCAAGAACCTCAGAAGGGTTCTTAAAGCCTGGTAATCCCAAATTTCCAACCTCAAAACCAACATTGCCAATGTCAAAAGCTTGCTCATCCTTCTGGGAATTTTGGAGGAATATAGAGATCTAACATTACATGAATGGAATTTTCGGGCTGTGCTTCAAGACAAATATTCATCCCTTTTGCATCAACAACAAATTTACTGGAAGCAAAGGGGTACTCTGAAATGGGTCAAGTTTGGGGATGAAGGATCTAAATTTTTTCATGCCATAGCAACAATCAGACATAGGAAAAATCTTATCACCTCTCTGCAAGATGCTAATGGAATTTCTCACACTGTACATCATGTTAAGGCTAATATCCTTTGGGAAGCATATAACGACAGATTGGGAACTTCAGACTCTCCTGAAATGCTTTTTGACCTTGGTCAGTTGCTCCAACAATCAGTTGCATTAGACACTCTTACTGAACCCTTTACTCATGAGGAGATTGATGCTGTTGTATCTGGATTGCCCTCAGATAAATCCCCAGGCCCTGATGATTTTAACACTGATTTCGTCAAGAAGTGCTGGCCAATTATCAAGTAGGATTTTTATAACCTCTGTGCTGATTTTCATGCAGGGCAAATCTGTCTTCAAAGCTTAAATGGATCTCATGTAACTCTTTTGCCAAAAATAGATAATCCTGTTTCAGTTTCACATTTCAGGCCCATTTCACTGCTGAACACTTCCATCAAAATTCTCACCAAGCTACTGGCTAATAGGCTGCAGGGGGTCATTAAAGGAATCATTCACAAAAATCAGTATGGTTTTATTAAGTCTAGAACCATCCAAGATTGCCTTGCTTGGTCTTTTGAATATTTACACCTTTGTCATAAGTCACAGAAAGAATTGATTATTCTCAAGCTTGACTTTGAGAAAGCCTTTGACAGGATTGAGCATCAAGCAATGTTACAAATTATGGAACATAAAGGCTTTAATGCCATCTGGTTACACTGGATGTCTTTAATTTTCAACTCTGGTACATCAGCCATCCTGTTAAATGGAGTGCCAGGCAAAACTTTTCACTGCAGGAGAGGAGTTAGACAAGGTGACCCACTCTCTCCTCTTCTGTTTGTTCTAGCTGCAGATCTCTTGCAAACACTTCTTAACAGCGCCAAAGATTTGAATCTGCTGCGTTTGCCAATTCCACTGGTTTCCTCAACAGACTTCCCAATTCTTCAGTATGCTGATGATACTTTGATCTTTATGGAAGGTTGTGCTAGGCAGCTTGTGTTTTTGAAGAGTCTGTTACAAACTTTTGCAGCTTCCACTGGCCTCAAGGTTAATTATAGCAAATCAATGATGATCCCAATCAATATAGAGGAAAGTAAGATGTCCATCCTTGCCAACACTTTGGGTTGTTCAATTGGAGCAATGCCCTTCACTTATCTGGGGCTGCCTTTGGGTACCACAAAGCCACAAGTTAGTGATTTCTTACCTCTCATTTCCAAGTGTGAAACAAGGTTGATCAGTACCTCTAGATTTCTTTCCCATGCAGGCAGGCTCCAGATCACAAATGCTGTGCTTTCTGCATTGCCAACATTTCATCTTTGCACATTCAAAATGCATAAAACAGTCTTACATCAGATTGACAAATATAGAAAACATTGTTTATGGAGAGGTGCTGACATTAATGCTAAAACACCTCCTAAGGCTGCATGGGACTCGGTTTGCCTCCCTAAATCTAAAGGTGGTCTTGGTGTTTTACAGCTTGAAATTCACAATGAGGCCTTGTTGCTCAAAAATCTTCATAAATTCTTTAATAAAGCTGACATTCCTTGGGTACATCTGATATGGGAAAAGCACTATCGAAGTGGTAGGTTACCTAACCATACCTTGAAAGGTTCCTTCTGGTGGAGAGATGTTTTAAAGCTTTTGGGCAAATCCAAAACCTGTGCTTCGGTTTTAGTACAATCAGGGAGTTCTTGCTCTCTTTGGCATGATCCATGGTGTGACCCAGTCCCTAGTCAAGCCTATCCACACTTGTTCTCTTTCTCAAGATCGGAATTCATTTCCATTGCGAAAGCTAGGACTTTGGACATTGGCAATCTTTTTCAGTGGCCACTTTCAGAAGAGGCCTTTGATCAGGCGTTGGTTTTTGCACAATCTTTAGATGCCCTTGACAACTCGGTTTCAGATGACATTTGGTTTTATAGATGGGGTCCTTCTTTTTCTCCCAGACGTGCCTATCTTCATCTTCTTGGCCCTAGGCAGGTGCCCCAGGCTTTCAAATGGTTGTGGAACTCATCAGTGCAAAAAAGACACAAAGTTTTTTTCTGGCTGTTGCTTAAGGATCGGCTGAGTACAAGAAACATTCTTCGGCGCCGCAATCAAGTTATACCATCGTATGAGTGTGTTCTTTGCAATCTGCATGCTGAGGAAACTTTGGAGCATCTTTTTCTCAATTGCAATTTTGCGCGCAGCTGTTGGGCATCCTTAAACTTGCTAATTGGGGCCGGAGACCCTTTTGATGTCCTTACCTCATTTCGTCAACATCTTAACTTATCTTTCTTCATGGATATCATCATCATCATGAGTTGGTCGATTTGGATGGCCCAAAATGACTTCATCTTTAACAGTCTACAACCATCGTTGCAGTCAGCTAAGGCTTGCTTTCGGAAGGAGTTTGCTCTAGTTATCCTAAGAGCAAAACCTAGTCTCAAACAGCAATTGGTTTTATGGCTAGAAGCTTATGTGTAATCTTTTTGAGTTTTTACCAAACCTTTTTTGTCTCTTGATTTTCTGTTTTCGTTGTACTTAACTTCTATTTCTATTTAATATATAACCAGTAGGGGTCTCCCCTCCTGTTTCACTCAAAAAAAGAAACTATTATTGTACAGCACATGACACGGTTGCAGGGCACGAGAAGAAGGTGGCCGGAGGAGATGGCTGTCGGCGGTAGCCGCGATGAAACGACCTCGTCACTGCGGCATCCCAAACGCAACACACCATTGATTAGTGTGGGATTGGAATGGAAATAATAGAGAGAGGGAGAGACAAAGCACAGGCAGCTCGTGCTCGTCCGCCATGGGAGGAAGCCGAAGCTAAGCTTCACCGTGGGGCGATTCCGGCCACCGTTTTCAAATCAGAGAGCATGGGAAGGGAGAGGAGTGGATGGGGAAACTCGATTTAGGCTCACCTCGGGCAAGGGAAGCTTGGAGAGGGAGATCGACGAGGGCGACCTTCCTCTGCGCAAGAACAGAGGGGATGTGGGAGGTGACCCGTGGGGCTAACGTAGGGGAGGACTTGCGGTGGAGACGGTGATGTGAAGCGCAAGCGGCGGGTCGGGACAGGAGCTGGAGGTTGAGGAGGGTCGGTGGCCGGCCAGCGGTTCCCGCGGGGTCGGCGAGCTCAGCTCTGAGCTGCGGCCTGGTGCGAACGGATAAGGCCACAAGGTCTTGCGGTGGAGATACCAAGGGAAGGTGGAAATAAAGGAGAAAAATAGGAAAAGTAAAATAAAAAAGAAATGAAAACATAGGTGGAAAAAATTAAGGAAAATCAAAAAGAAAAGTGAAGGGCACTATGGGTATTGCACCTTCTTATCCATGTGGCACAGGTAGGAGAAGCTGTTTTGTCGAACGTTTTCCTAAAACGGATTCAGCTCCCCAATAGAATCCACTCTACCAGCACAGCCATGGCCGGAGTTACCACAACCAGAGTTAGAGCCCTGCCAAACGCACCCTAAATTTTTTTGGGTAGTGGGCTCCTAGGGTTGGCCTGGCTTACGGATGGATGAAGGTCAATGTTGAGCAGATGGTGAGATGAAGAGGTGAGACTGTGAGAGGATAGGATGGACCGGTTGGACCAAACATCTTCTTTTTGCACTTTGCATATTTTTTAATTATCCGTCTTTTAATTTCTATATGCAATTTGTACTGTGTATTTTATTGTTTGATTTCATGATTAGTGTTATGTATCTGTGTACGACATATTGGTTGATTGTCTTGTCTATGCATGGCCGTGTGTGTGATTGATTGGTTGTGTGATTGTGTTGTTGTTGGGCTCAACTAGGTTCTACAAGTCGGTGTTTCCGATTTGCTTTTTTGTATGCCGACCGTGTTCGTCATGTTCCCGATCGAATTAGTTCATTTCCGAATCTTTCGATATCCCACAAGTTCGTTTTCGTTTACGACTTTTCCGAATTCGATTTCGTTTTCGTATCGAAATGTGAAAGTGAAAACAATATTGGAGTTATCCCGACCGAGTTCGACCGCTTTCAACCCTACTCCTAACTTCAAAAACAAATGAAGTGAGATCTTTGCTGTCCGAAGATATCAAAGGACTTCTTTCACGCATCAAGTCCAAGAAGATGTAAAATACTAGAACATTAGAAAATAATATTATTTTGGTCTCTTGTACAACAAAAGCATGTTATAATATTATTTTGGTCTCTTGTAGAACAAAAGCATATTTGTTTGAATATGTATTTGCAATGGAAGAAATTCTTCATTTAATTTAAGTGCATGGGAAGCTACAATCATTTAGTGTCCAATGCCCGTGGCACCGCACTGGCACTTCGCTAGTTAACTAATAAAAAAAGGCTTTGTGAACGTTCGTGCACTCAGCCGTTTAGCTTCCAAAGCTCTGTTTGGGCTCAAAACATGAACCCTTTCCCATTTTTGACCCTCACACATGATTTCAGCACGTGATTTCAGAAAATCTAGAGTTTATGAAAAATCGAAGTTTCGTCTGACGCCTCAAGGGTGATAGGCACCGGTAGAGAAAGAGGCTTTGGTTCGCTCCTTTAGTCTCAGTTCAACTTTGGAGGCGGTACTAAAGGCCTTTAGTCGACGTGGCCCAAAATAGGTGCTGAAGCCCCCCCCCCCCTTAGTCCCGATTGGTATTAGCAACCGTGACAAAAGTGGGGCTCCTAACGGCTCTGTCCGACAATTATTGCCCCGGTCTTTAGTCCTAGGTGGCGTTACGACCCGAGACTAAAGGTACTCCTTTTGTCTCGAGTCGTAACATCACCCGAGACTAAAGCATTGGCCTCGGCTGGTGTTACGACCCGATATAAAAGGGGTACCATTTAGTCTCGGGTCGTAAAACCACGCGAGACTAAAGATCGGCCTCCATATATACACCATACCTCCTTCTTCCTCCTGCCACCCAAAGGCGTTGTTCACTGTACTCACTCGCTAGCTCAAGCTCTCCTCTCCATGGCGACTCAAGCCTAGGGTCTTGCTGTGATTTATTTCTTCATTAATTTGTAAAGATTTCTCTCCTCCAAAGTGTTGTCAAGGTTGGAATCTTCATCCTCCCTTTATTTGTGGTGATTAAATTTTGTTTTATGGTTTAGAGATGGAGAAAATAGATATGTTAATTTGTAACTAGGTATGAGGAGCTTAGAGAGATGAGATTTAGTATATATACGTGAAAATGTAGTTAGGATGGTACTTGCATTGTTCCTTCTTTCATTGAATTTGTATTAAGCATCATCTTATTTTTCTTGTTTTTCATATATAGAGAAAATTGAATTTTACTTGTACATGTAGTTTATAAAATATATGCTTATAAAGAAAATGTACTAGGTATTTCCATTCTTTCATCGTTTATAAATGCTTTTATTCCTAGGTAGCTATAGGAGGATATAGAAGATTAAAATATTTTATTAAGTATTTCTTTATTTTTATATAGAATAAATGTAAGCATTTTCTTATTTTTCTTGTTTTTGATACACAGCGCCACGTCCTAATTAGATGCAGCTGAACATCTCTAGCTAGGGGGACTGCAGCTCAGAGATGTTCGGCTGTAGCTAGATAGGAGATGCAGGGCATGGTGATGTAGTAGTGTGAGTGGGAGAGCCAGATGTATATGACGGTGAGGTGAGACTGTTGTAGTTCCCGGAGCATCTGGGTCATCTAAGTCGCTGGTTCATAAAGGTTATGTACATTAATAATAGTGTTGAATTCTATCCCGTTTTATGCATATATTAAATCCAATCTATATATGTAAAAGCTCAGGTTCAGGGTGCTTGCGGGGCTCGTTGCTAGACAAAAGATACCTTTGAACTTGCCAGAAATCAAAGAACTAAGCAATGATGAAAAGTGGGACTTGTTTGATAAGCATGTGCAGAAAAACTTGAAGTTCCAGGAAGACGCGAAAACACGGGCATTCAAGCTTTTTTAGAAGACGACAACCAAGGCATGGAGACAATTTAGATTTCAGCTTAGGCGAGATTTTATCAGAAAAGGACTTGAGCGATTTACAAGGCACCCGTTTATTGTCCCGGAACAGTGGAAGGAGTTCATGAAACAGGAGGAAACCGAGAAAGCCTCATCTGCTAGTGTCAAGTTCAAAGAACTCCGAAGTCGGAACACAAGCGAGCACAACATGGGTCCAGATGGTTATACTGTGAAACTAAAACAATGGGAGGAAGAGGACAGACAATTAGCTGCACCTGGTATCCCCAATGTGTTTTAAAAATTCTACAAATTGACTTGGCAACATAACTTAAGTCCCTAAGCTTGTCTACAAAAATTCAAATGGTTTCAAAAACAGAAGATTATACTTGTGTATAAATGTCTACATATCTCACACAGTTTCTTAGAATGTTACTTCAACATTGAACTTTTCCACACTTTAAAACATGTTCGAACTCATATGTATTTGAAATTTTAACATAACCTTATGTTCACCATAAGATTACGAAATGCAAAGTTTCATTAGTAATGGTTGTGTAAAACAAATATTATTTATATGTTGTACTTATAAGGAACAATATAAGGTGTATAAACAACATCCAAGAAATGGAATTACGTACGAAAAAATGTCATAAATGAATAGATGTTGATTTTAGAAAAATTCAGAAACAAATATCTTCAAATTTGGATTACGGTTGACGGAGAAAAACGTAATACAAAATTTGATTGCAGATTAAAAGGGGAAAAGAAAATTGTTCATCATTCGAACAGATCTGGCCCCGCCCCTTCATTAGCGAAGGGTGTTTGTTAATCATCATATCATTTGCACATCCGAACCTTTTCACCCAGCCTTCAGCCTTCTATACCCTTCTCCCGCTTCCGCCTTCCTCGTCTCCGTCGCAGGTATGGCCCGCGACTCTAGGGGGAGGTTCTGCAACGAGGAGGCCTCGCGGCCACGTCCCCGTTCGTCTTCCTCAGTGTTGTCCGCCACCCCCGCCAACAGAGTGAGGTTATGCAGTGACGAAGAGGAGCCATCCCAGCGCGCCGCCCCCGTGTGTCTTCCTCGGTGCTCCGTGGAAGAGGTCGGTTCTTCGTCGGCCCGAGGGAGGAAGCCGTACACGCGCACAAGGGCCAAGTTGGCGGACTCCAGCGATGCCCGCCATGGAGAGGCAGGGTTTTTTCCTCAACACAAAGGAAGAAGCGGTCCACGCGCATTGAGGTGAGCGCGGACTCCTCCAGCGATGACCCGGGCAGAAGAGTGGTGCTGGTAGACCTCATCTCCTCCAGTGACGACTCCCGCAACAACTCCGACGATGACTCTGCCAACAACTCCAGCGACGATTCTGAAGACCATGAAGCAAGTTCTGAAATAATCACGCATGAGATTTGTCCTTGGACCTTCACATCTTCACTGATCAATTGTTATAATGCATCAATTTCCATTTGTTGTAGGAAATTGTTGCACATGACATTGACAGGATTTGGACTGAAATCAGCAAGCTCAAGGAATCGGCTGAAGAGAAGCAGGCAAGTTTTGAAACCAGTTAGAGCTAAAACAACTTTCTTGTAAATTACAACTGTTATGAAGCTTTCATCAATATAATTTTTTCCTTTGTTTTAGGACCGTGCTGTTACTCAGGATGACATTGACTACATCTGGAAAGGAATCGACAAGCATGATGAGCAGCTTAAAGCTACACAAAAGAGGCAGGAGATTGAACTTCTAAAGAAGAATGTTAAGCTGGCAGAAAGAGTTGCAAAACTAGAGACAAGGCTAGCTGAACTTGAGGAAGCAGCACAAAAGAAGCCATCTAGCTAGCTAACTAGTTCCCTTGCAGCAACAATCTAGTTTGGTAATGCGCGTAGCTGATGCAGTCTTATTTTGGTGATGTGCCCTGCTGATGCATGTCAGATGTGAATATGTTTGTTATGAGTTAGTTTGCTTGGTGATGTGAACTACATTACTCGTTTTAAGGCCCACACAAGCCCACTCGTGCTAGGTTAGTAGGGAAGGATGCCTCCCTCATGCATTCTCCTCCCACTCTCCCCTCACGCCGCCGCCGCCACTTTCTCCCCCTCGCCTTCGTCCCCCTCACCTCCCCCACGCCGCGACCCACGCTACACCCCTTTGCTAAGAAGCACGCCACACCACGCTCGGCGCGACGCACACCACACCTCTGACAGCGAGATCTAGAGGAGAAGGGACCCAGCAGCGGCGGCTGCGACGACGACAACGACTAGAGGAGGGATTCATCGATGACGACGACGACTAGGAGGAGGAGGATCCAGCCACGAGGTCGACGCGAGGACGAGGACGTGGCGGCGAGCAGGCAGCAACGAGGAGTAGAGATCCCTCCGCTCCGGCAGTGCGAAGGTCTGTGGCGAATCTAGGATTTGAGTTTATGGTATGCCGCTCTAAAAATGTCTTATACAATTCGGTAAATGCATTCTACCAACTCAGTAATAATTGTAAAATTAACAACAATTCAGTAATAACTTAATATGGTATATTTGCTCAAGTTTATGGAATTAGGCCAAGTGCACTTTTGCTGCACACATGCATTCAAATAATTAAGTATACAACATATGCATGCGTATGGTTTTTTTATATAAATACGTATAAATATACTTGTACTTGTGGGAATTGCAGGGTATGTTGTGGATCCTTTGTATAAGTACTTGTGGACATACTTAGCTGTCGATGGTATACATACTTAGCATTTCCCTTTAGATTGACTCTTATATTTGGTTTTGCTCTTGTTCCTATGTACATCTGCACATTCTCTCCAAGTTGAATAAGTACCTCATCGAAGAACCGAGGCAAATTTTGACTTTCGCATCTTGCTCTTTAAAATGGTATGGTTGCTTTGCCTGAACTAATTTTTTGGTTACTGAATTTTCCATTTATGTTAATGGTTTGCCAAGAACCAATGATATTACAGTGGGCTAAAGTAGTTACTGTAATTCTTGACTATTAATTCACAGGATAAATCTGACAAGGACTATAGACCTGGGCCACAAGATGAAGAAGAGGGTTATGGCACTGCTAGTGCACAACAAGACCAGATGGGTGGGGCTCAACGCCGAGGCAGAGCACCAAGGACATCCACAAAGTGGCCAAGTGAAACAATGATAGTCACTGAGGTCGACATAGTGGGGATGCCAGTACCATTGACTCAAAAGCGCACGTTCAGGGCCCTTGCGGGGCTTGTTGCTAGACAAAAGATACCTTCGAACTTGCCAGAAATTAAAGAACTAAGAAATGATGAAAAGTGGGACTTATTTGATAAGCATGTGCAGAAACACTTGAAGTTCCAGGAAGATGCGAAACCGCAGGCAATCAAGCTTTTTTGGAAGATGGTAGCCAAGGCATGAAGACAATTCAGATTTCAGCTTAGGCAATATTTTATCAGAAAAGGACTTAAGCCATTTACAAGGCACCCGTTTATTATCCCGGAATAGTGGAACGAGTTCATGAAATAGGCAGAAACCGAGCAAGCCTCATCTGCTAGTGTCAAGTTCAAAGAACTCTGAAGCCAGAACACAAGTGAGCACAACATGGGTCTAGCTGGTTATACTGCGAAACTAGAACAATGGGAGGAAGAGGACAAACAATTAGCTGTAGCTGGTATCCGCAACCCATATGACGCCTACCCTGACGATTGTTCCAAGAATTGGATACGAGCAAGGAGTAAGCTAGTGATTAAAGACCGTGTTGCCTGTTGACGGTGCAAAACCGTGCTCAAGTTCACCGCAAGCCTACGGGTGACTTGGTGCCTTTTTCACCAAGCAGGGCCCTCCCTAGATTTGTCAATCCAAGGATCGGAAGCAAACCACTAAGGTTCTCTATCTAACCAACCGGTCTAACCCTATGTGAAGCATTGATTGCATAAAGGTAATCATACAAACACGAAGGGATGTATGGATCACATCCACCTAGCCATAAAGGTAAGAAAACCAAAGGTAAACCTAGCCTATCGTCTTCTTGTTGCCGTTCCGGCCAAGGTGATAAACCAATCTAAACCTATACTATGATAAGGATTACACTCGATATGGAGTAACCCGATATGGAGTGGTCCGATACACGTTCACTCGTCGCTTTCTCCTCCACCGTACTATCACTACGCAAGGATATTCAACACCGAGCGATAAACCTCGGTCTGTGTACTACTACGGTGTATCCGCAAGACAAGACTAATCACCATGATTCGATCTAATCCTACTAAAGGCATATGGTAGCTACGCATATGAATAAGCACAACTCGTAGCAGATCAAAGTAAAGACAAGAATAGATTTATATCACCATCGAATGTTGAAGGCACAAACGACTTGACGAATTCAAGTCGTGGCTTCGGAACTCCACCATGGCTTCACCACGTAGGGCCAACCATGGCGGCTACGGCATGGCTTAAGCCATCTCCTAGGCATCTCGAGGACTTGCGGCGGCCATCGACTTCCTCCCGATGCTTCTCCTTCATCTCCGCGGCTCTCTGATGAATGGACTGATGTGGCGGCCGGCGGAGGTAGAGGCAAGATATAGAGGAGCATGTAGGTCAAAGGGGGTCACGAAACGCCACGAAAACGGGTTGGGCCAGCCGGCTTGGGCTGATCGGCCTGGGCCCTTTTCGGCCCGGTTCGGCCCCGGTTCGCTCCTCGACGCTTCTTGGTCAATTATTGACTTGCTCCCTTATGCATGTGGGCTCTTGACGTCGTCTTCTCCACGGTTTAGATAGAGCTCCTTGTCCCGCAAGCTTCAACATCTTCTGTCTAGGTCCTTGGAGTTTAACGGCTTCATGCTTCGGTCCCTGGGCCCTTTGGAGTCATGTTCATGATGTGTCTTGACTTGTGTCGGGCTTCATGATCGTCTCTTGAAGTGCTTGATGAACTTATCCCGAAAGTCTCCCTTTAAGCTCTAGTTTCCTACATAAACAACAAACTCCAAAATCGACATGCGAGAGTGAACTTGATACCTCTGGGGGGTTAGTACCATTGGTTAGAATATCAAATACGTGCAAGTGCTGACGGTAAACTTATAGCTAGGTGTACCAAAATCGACCGTCAACATACCCCATGCTTAAACCTTGCTCGTCCTCGAGCAAGTCCAAGATCTTTGCTTAACTTGGAAATCAGCGTTGCCTTTCAATGTCTTCCCTGCACTTAGTTATACACAACAAGACATATTGCTCTCTCAAGTATTTAGCATTTAATGTTTAAGTTTTGACCGGCTACTTCATTATGGAAGATAGACTATCATTAAAGAACATGCCACAATAAAACAAATTTAGTGCTCTCAAACTTAAGCAAACTTTAAACCTTTACCTTGTTGCATCGTGAAGAGTTTTCAAAAAGTTGCACATCTAACATAAGTGAGGTTCTCTTGCAAAAGCTCTTGGAAACACTCATCTCGTCAAGTCACTCAAGCCTACACTAGATTAATCTCAACCTATTCTACTCATATATGAAAGTGGGAAGCTTATGTGGAGCTTGGTAGGTAAAAACAATCCTAGAAAAATATTATACTTGAAATGTTGTCAAACTAAGAGAGAGATCTGTTGGAATTACCGAGAGTAGTAAAAAGGCCATGGAAAATAAATGTTGGAAAGAGAGAGAGATGGAACACACACATTTTAGAAAGGTGGATATGTGCAAGTGGCAAATGGGTGATCCCGAGACATGAATGAAGTTCTCGTTATCGGATTGCACATGGTTGGAAAAGATTGAGTATGGACTTGTCTTCAAAGCTCTCTAAGATTTAAATGAAGCTAAAAAGGACCGAGGAGCATTTTTATTTTTCTCTTTTTTTGTTTTTTGTCTTTTTATTTTTTTCTTTCTTCTTCATTTCTTCTTTCTTTCCTTCATTTTTTCTTCTCTTTATTGTTTTTTTATTCTTCTTTTTTTATGCTCCTTCGAACTTTTAAGCAACATAGTACTGATATAGCAGTCCTCCCCCATGCTTAAATGATTTGCTCGTCCTCGAGCATAGAAGTGAGGGGACCTATGGCTGCTAAAGAAGAACAAAATCCTTGTATTCCTTTATAAATCTTTTGAAATCTTCAAGGGCATCCTCCATGTTAAAACTCACATGACCAATGAGTCCCTCCATATGTTATATGTCTCGAAATCTTGCCAGAACATCTTCAGAAAATTCGTCGAAAGATCATCCATACTCAATTTGGGTTGTGGTCAAGGAGATAATCACAAAAAGATGTTTTGGGTTTAGGGTGGATGCCCAGCGAAGTTTGTGAAATTTCCAATGTAGAAACTCACAATGCATGGACAAGAATGGCTAGAATGAAAAAGATACACAAAGGAATGACCAGCTTCTTAGTCTCATACCACAGAAATCAATCCTAATCCAACTCATCAAGATATAAGTTTGCAAACTAAAGGTTATATCATTAAAGTACTTGTATGTGTATAGGCTTTGGTAGGTAGATCCTTGCAAGAGATTCACAAATGTAGATAGCATAATGATTTTAAATAAAACAAGTGCAAAGCGTAGGTCTACGGTAAACTTCAATCAAAGAGGATCATAAAGTATGTGGGTCTAAAAATTAGTCATTTATCCTCCACAAATGAAAGAGCCAGTATTTAATTCAATTTAAGTTTCTTTTAATAGAGAGCAAGTAGTCATGTTATATAAAACATCATGCATGTAAAACATGGCGGCAACTTTCATCATTTTTTCCATAATCAAGACATACAAATGATATCATCGCGGTAAGCTCAAAAGAGATGGTGATTCATTTATTGAAAATTAAAAACTAACTAGCCTAGGTTGTCCTCCTAGTAGCCATGTTATCGATCGAGAGATAAGTACAAAGGTTGTCTATGGTTGAAAGCATATATGTGCAAGCGTTTAAAAGGCGATGAACAAAGATAAAGTTAAGGGAGAGTTACTGTCCTTTTTGATGCTCGTAATGAAGTGCAGAGATGCCTCCCCCATGCTTAAGCATTGTGCTTCGCATGGAAAAATAATGATGAACATCTTGTGGTGAAGGTGATCCTTGAACTCTATGTGGCCTTTTCCCTTTCGTCCTTCAAATCCTCCCCCATGCTTAGCATGTTGCTAAGCGTGGAAGAACTTGAATTGCTCGTAATCCCCTATTGCCAAGTCTTTGAGAATCATCTTCACTTCCTTGCCTTTGTTAACGTAGTTGTCCCTCAACTTCTTTTTATCATCAACAAGCCTTGGTTCCAATCCTTCGTCATATCGTCATCACCAACTTCAATCCCGTCCTTGTCGCTGCCTCATCTTCCACAGTTTTACTTTTTCCTACAGAACAGAACATGTACTGAAACACCCCTCCAAGTTTAAGTTCATGAAATTATCTTTCCAACAAGCCATCGTACGCATGAAACGGGTTCCGAACAAGAGAGTTGTGCCTATTTTACTCCGGCGATGCAATCGGTCCAAGGCTGATTTCAGACTGCGCAACGCTCAATGTTTTTGTCATATCTCCTTGTACGGGTCTTCAAAATTGATGATTCTTGATGCTTTGGAAAGAAGGTTTGAAGGAGCTTCTGAATATTAAGTTTTCTTCCATTGTACATCTCTGAACATGTGCTCAAAGTTTGATGGAAACAGAGACTTCCCTCTCAAGCCTTGTAGATGACTAACAATCTTGATTGCAATTGGTCAAGAACTCATGGGAACACTTCGTCATGCCTGCAAAACAAATCAAATACACATTCTACCCCCGGGGTGATGGTCGAGAGTAAAAACAATTGCCAACAAACCAAATGCATCCCTAAGACCTTAACTTGTGGCATAGCTTACCTAGTAAAAAGAAAAGAGAACCTAATGAGTGTACGTGCATGTGGGTGAAGATGCAAATGAAAGGAAGGGATATAAACAACGACAATGTTTGCACCAAGTTCTAAACACCAAGTTTACAAGTAGATTTCTTTATTTCTATATAACCATAAAGATTTAACCAAGATCAAAACATCATGTTCATTTCAAGGTTAATAATTCTTTATGCCGCAAGAAAGTTAAAGCGCATTGCAACGCTTATAAACCGACCTATGCAACGTGAAAGCAAGGCTCATAAAACTGAATGATGGTGGTCTCTAATCATGTCTAAACACCATGTTTACACAAGATTGCAAAAGAAAATTCCCACGTGAAGCATTATCATGGAAATAGAACATTCATCAAAAAGTTTCGCAAAGAAACCAAGCTATCCTATGCACGGTAGAACAAAGGGGTTGATGCAAAATGCAAATGCAAAAAGGGGTTAGTAAAACAGTGCTAGCAGTGTTTAAAAAGGCTTTCGATGTTGTTCCTCAATGATGACATGAGAGGTAGAGTCTTGTCAAAAGTTTTATCAAAGACCTTAAAACATGCTAACAAGGTTTTAAGGTAAGGCTTATGGGTATCCTATATTTTTGGCTTAAGACAGGAATTTTGAAAAGATAAGTTGGGTGAAGAAATTCTATCTAAGGTTGTTTTGAAAAAGAAGAAAAAGAAACAAGGGTTAGATTTTTGGATGAAAAACAAACCTATGGTTTTAGGATTTCTAAAGGTATGAGGGGTTTTCCCTAAGGGTTTAGGGTGAGGCTAGTCAAAATTTTAGAAAAGGGATAGAGATAGACTTTATCGACTTGACATAAGTCAATTCCTCCCTTTGTTGGCCTAGGTTCTAGGTGTGGTTTGATAGGAAGGTTTAGGCAAAGATGTATATTTTTTCACAAAAAGGGTTTTAAACATGATATGCATCATGCAACAAAATGCAAGGGTGGAGAACAATGTTGAAAGAAGTGCAACATGATTATGAATGAAAAAAATGATATGACATGATATAGTGGTGATCTAAACCAAAAGCAAAAGTTAGCCTAAGTTAAGTAGCCACAAGTTTAGAATCAAAGGGATCACGCTTCATATTTCTCTCTAAAAGACACAAATAAAAAAACTCAAAACACTAATAAAAACACAAAAAAGTTGTCTACAAGTTTTTCAAATTTCAAGTAGCAAAGTGCTCACTCAAAATCTATTTAAAGCATACAACATGTGGTTGTGACATTTATTAGAGCATTGGTACAATGTTACTTTAAGTTTTCAAATAAAGAACACAATGTAGACTTGTCATAGTTTATATAGATATATAAAAAGATCGGGTTGCCTCCCTCAAAGTGCTTCATTTAAAGTCATAGAGCTCGACTTAATCACATACCTTTTTATTGTCGTGAAGCCATGGTTACTTGTGCGAGAATCCAAAGTAGCCATGCAGCTTGATGTTGCCTTTGGGAAATCCGTCGTGGTTCGCTTCCAACATCATCATGTGTTGAGTGGTACCTCTTATGTCTTCATTCATCCATGCTTCAGAGGGTTTATTTTAGTCCTTAGCTTCTGAATTTTATCATATATGTGTTGTGGAACCGTTGCCCCATCTTCTATTTATTATCATTGTGTCCATCTCTTCTATATACGTGTTTGTTGACGGTGCAAAACCGTGCTCAAGTTCACCGCAAGCCTACTGGTGACTTGGTGCCTTTTCACCAAGGAGGGTCCTCCCTAGATTTGTCAATCCAAGGATCGGAAGAAAACCACTAAGGTTCTCTATCTAACCTACCGCTATAACCCTATGTGAAGCATTGATTGCATAAAGGTAATCATACAAACATGAAGGGATGTATGGATCACATCCACCTAGCCATAAAGGTAAGCAAACCAAAGGTAAACCTAGCCTATCGTCTTCTTGTTGCCGTTCCGGCCAAGGTGATAAACCAATCTAAACCTATACTATGATAAGGATTACACTTGATTTGGAGTAACCCGATATGGAGTGGTCCGATACACGTTCACTCGTCGCGTTCTCCTCCACCGTACTGTCACTACGCAAGGATATTCAACACCGAGCGATAAACCTCGGTCTGTGCACTACTACGGTGTATCCGCAAGACAAGACTAATCACCATGATTCGATCTAATCCTACTAAAGGCATATGGTAGCTACACATATGAATAAGCACAACTCGTAGCAGATCAAAGTAAAGACAAGAATAGATTTATATCACCATCGAATGTTGAAGGTACAAACAACTTGATGAATTCAAGTCGCGGCTCCGGAACTCCACCATGGCTTCACCACGCAGGGCCAACCATGGCGGCTAGGGCATGGCCTAAGCCATCTCCTAGGCAACTCGAGGACTTGCGGCGGCCATCGGCTTCCTCCCGGTGCTTCTCCTTCGTCTCGGCGGATCTCTGATGAATGGATGGATGTGGCGGCCGGCAGAGGCAGAGGCAATATATAGAGGAGCATGTAGGTCAAAGGGGGTCGCGAACCGGCACGAAAACGGGCTGGGCCGGCCGGCCTGGGTCGACCGGCCTGGGCCCTGTTCGGCTCGGTTCAGCCCCGGTTCGCTCCCCGACGCTTTTTGGTCAATTGTTGACTTGCTCCCTTATGCATGTGGGCCCTTGACGTCGTCTTCTCCACGGTTTAGACAGAGCTCCTTATTGCGCAAGCTTCAACATCTTCTGTCTAGGTCCCTGGAGTTTCACGGCTTCATGCTTCGGTCCCTGGGCCCTTTGGAGTCATGTTCATAATGTGTCTTGACTTGTGTCGGGCTTCATGATCATCTCTTGAAGTGCTTGATGAACTTATCCCGAAAGTCTCCCTTTAAGCTCTAGTTTCCTACGTAAACAACAAACTCCAAAATCGACTTGCGAGAGTGAACTTGATACCTCCGGGGGGTTAGTACCATTGGTTAGAATATCAAATACGTGCAAATTTTGACGGAAAACTTATAGCTAGGTGTACCAAAATCGACCGTCAACATTGTCGTGATAGTGTTCAACAACAAAGAGGCAGAAAAATTGGCTACGAACATCAAGGAGAAGATTGCATGTGCAGAATCTTCAGGAATGGCAGGGCAGAGGGAGTATGATGTGCTAAGTCAGTTCTTGGGCCGCCCTGAACAACTAGGTCGTGTGCGTGGTATCTCCAGCTACCAGGGCTGGAAGTATGCATGGCCTCATCACGTCGAGATGAACAGGAAGAGGAAGAGGACGAAGACCGATGCATCAATTGATACGGAAAAGATAAAGGAACAAATCAAGCAAGAACTGGTGGCTGAGATGCGGATGTAGAACATGCAGATGCAGAGGTGGTGTTGTCACCAATATCCAATCGCGCAAGCCCTTCACCCGCCACACTGAAGAGCAACTATGCGTCTGCAGATGTAGGTTTGATCGATGGCACTGCAAAGTTGGCGATGGGGGTGCGCTGTGACCATCGTACACACAAAGACCTTATAGGCATATTAACAGAACCCACACACTGTGGCCTGTGGCCTATGGATCATGTGGAGGGGGCTTCAATGTGAGGCTGCACTTGGTCTTCTTCATCCAGAGGAGACTACGCTACAAGCAGTCTCGATTCAAGAAGACTGTGTTGTGGTTGAAGTCATCACTGTATATACTATCTTTGTGGATGAACTGTTGGAATACCCTCCTAATGACGAGGTGATGAAACTCGGACAAGCTTAAGGACAGAGGTTACAGTGGAGAAGGTGCCGGATTGACATCAAAGGAGCACCAACATGTAAATCTCGTTCACAGGCTATAGTACAGATTCCTTGTAGTTCACACAGTACGGTACAGGTTCCTTCCTCAGATGGTTCCCCTCCTCCTCCTCCTCCTCCTCCTCCTCCTCCTCAATCCCCACATCCGCAAGACGTTCCATTTGGACCTCCTCCTCGTCCTGAAAACATGCATCCCCACCTCCTCATCATCCTGAAAACACAGAAAAAATTGCATCCCCACACCCGGAAGGTGCACAAAATATTCCATCCCCACCTCCTCGTCATCTTGAAAACACAGAAAAACTTACATCCCCACATCCGCAAGAGACACCAAATATTCCATCCCCACCACCATGTCCACCACCTCCTCCTCCTTCTCCTCCTCATGAAACAACAAAACTTACACCCCCAAACGGAAGTGCTCAAAACAATCATGCCAAAGCAGGTACATCTGGCCCTAATACCTCTGTAATAAGTCCTGGTGAGACACCACTTTTACCAGTCAACTAGAGTGATGTATTGGTTGGTGCTGATAAATCTGTCGACGACACTTCGAAGAAAGTTGTAGGTACATCTGGGCCCAATACCTATGTAATAGCTCCTGGTGAGACACCACTAGGCAAGAACGCCCTTGAGAAACCTTTAGTCATTTGAATCAACAAGGAAAGAAACTTGCCGAAAATAAAATCTCTACACCACGCACAGCAGGCAAGAAATCCCTTGAGAAACCTTCAGTCATTTCAAAGTTGCACAAAGAGAAACTTGCCAAAAATAAAAGCTCTACACCACCTACAGCAGGCAAGCAAGCCCTTAAGAAACCTTCTTCAACCATCTCAAAGTAGGAGGAAAAGGAAATTGCTGTAAATAAAACCTCTAAGAGGCCTACTAGAAAGCGATCTAAGAGAAACACTAAGGAGAATTGTTAGTATATGACTAACCCAAAGAGAGTGACACCGAGAAGAATCCTTGGGCTATGGATAACCCAAATTACAAATAAGAAAAGAGCCTTCTCACTGATGGTGATCTCAAGAAGGCTGCTTCTTTTACCAGAAAGCTCCATAAATTCTACATGCAATGTGGTAAGTCAGATGATAATTCTCAAATTATGGTCACACTTCGGCCCCAGAGCAGTGCATGGCCTCCGAGATAGTACCTGTGCCACTCAGCGATTTGTATGATCTCATCAACTTGGATGCTTTGGATCTGACACTTCTCCACTACTTCATCCTGTAAGTTGCTTGAAAATTTAAGCTGCTTCTCACTAATCACATCCTCTATCGAAATGTGCTTTTTGCCTCACATCATCTTTATTACCATGTATTTTGCCTCCTTACACTTTAATTGTTTTTTCTTACTAATAGGAATATGACTGTAGAAGTTGAGAACATGGGCCCTGTAACACCCGAAAATTCCATCACAATAAAATATTGTTAGCAACATGGTTTAGTTTTATTTTCTAAGGATTTAATAAATTTGAATAAATAAATTTGCCTTTAATTAAATTAAACATCATTTAATAATTAGAAACAATCAAGTGTTTGTGCATCATGTCGAAATGCATGAGTTTTGGTTGTGGTGTGATTTTAAAAAAAAGTCTTAAAAAAATGTTTGTGAAAAGTCTTTAAAATAATTGGTGTGAAAGTTTGAATTTAAAAATGCTTGAAAACTTGTTTAAAAGGTTTTCTAAAAAGTCTTAAAATAGTTGGTGAATTTGTGTTAAAATTTGATTTGAAAAAGATTTGAATTTGAATTTGAATTTGGTTTGAAAGGATTTGAAGAGAAAAGGAAAAAAAAAGAAAGAAAAAAAAACAACAAACCCCAAACCCCTTCCCCATCCTGCCCACTCCCTTTTCTTTTTTTCTCGCGGCCCATCCTACCTTCCCGGCCCAACCACACCCGCCGGCCCACCTCCCTTCTTCTTATCTCCCGCCGGCTGACAGGTGGGGCCCACCTGTCAGGCCTTCCTTCAACCTCGCGCCGCCCCCATCCTCCCTGGCCGCGGCCGGCCACCGCACCCCGACGCCTCCCCGGCTCCCGCACCCCGACGCCGCCTCCCCGGCTTCCCCGCGACGCTCCGCCTCCCCACCGCACTCATCCACCGCCCCTACCCTTTCCCCTTCCCCTACCGAAACCGCCACCGCACCGCCGCCATTAATGGCGCCGACACCACCGACCTCGCCCCCACCGCCTCGGTCGCCTTTTCCCCCCCCCCGCCGCGCCCTATAAAGGACGGGCAACACCCCCTCTTCATCCCGCGCCTCTCCCCTCTCCTCCTCCCTCACCGCGGCACGGTCCCCGCCGGAGCCGGAGCACCGCCGCCGGAGCCGCCGCTCGATCTCCTCCGCCGGCGCATTTCCCTTCCCTACGAGCCCCTGGTAATCTTCCCCTTGCTCCCCTCTTTCTTCTGGTAGTCTTCCCGTGCGATTTGGTGCCCGGGAGCTCCGTATGGCCTCCTCCGGCGAGCCCGCCGCCGTCGCCGCCGCTTAGCGCCGCCGCCCGTCGCCTGCAAGACACCACAGCCGTCCGATCTAATCTACGGCCCAGATTAAAAACAACCGTAACCCTTGGATAAGGTCCACGGTGGACCGGTGGACCAGGTCCACCAGGCCGGTCCACAGCCCTGCGTCACCGCTGACGTCATCGCCACGTCATCGATTGCGTCATCACGGCCAATAGCAAGCCGCCACGTGTCGCTCCCATGGCTCACCCGCCGGCTGCCCAGGCATCTTTGCAAAAGGGACCCTGCGGTTTTTCATATTACAAAAATATCCTTCCACCTATATAAAAGCCTTACAACTAGGTCCTGATTTTTATATCTAGGCCCCTGATCTCCATAGTTTTCATGTTTAATAGCCTATCCTTAGTCTTTTACATGTTAGACCTTCTACTTTCACACATATTTATGTTTAGGTCCCTGAAATCTTGCAGAAAACCCCTAAAACTTTCAGATATTCACAATTTAGCCCCTGAACCTTGTTTCAGCCATAACTTTTTCATCCTAGCTCCGTTTTACGCGTTCTTGATGTCCACGCGATCGTCTCTCCGAGCCCGTCATTTCTAAAAGCTTGTTTTAGCCTTTTGGTAATGTTTGATGTATTGTTTTATTTATTGTATGTTTTCTTGCATGATCGTAGCCAACACGCCGTTCGAGGAAGTTCAAGTGCAGAGCTTTTCAGATAAGGAAAGTAGCCTATCGTTGGAGAAAGGCAAGTGACCCTAACCACCCTTCTACCTATGCTTTAATCAAGATTACTATAAATTAATCGGAACATGGAGAACCACCCGGGAAAACAAAGTGCAACCACGGTCCATATGGCTCGGCTTAGCCAATTAATTAGGTGTGCGATTGATCCGATGGCCCTTTTCCGAAAGGAGCGAGAGGGGGATCCGGGTTGCGGGGGTATAGCCCGGTCCTTTTGGGGTAGCGAGCCTTTGCTAAGGTGCCGACCACTAGGGAGGGTTATGGTCCGCCCCGATCCGTAACTATGCGGGTCGTTAGTCTTTTGCATATCTTTGTAAAGGCTTCGTAGCGTCCCTATGCAATCACACCTCGGAAGTGTGGTATTGTGCACGATCAAGCACATGCGTGGTTGGGTTCAAAGTTCTTTGGAACTTTTACGCGAACCGTGGGAAAAGTGTGCAACCTCTCGCGAGTGTAAACCGATCGATCGGCCGTGCTCACGGTCAAGAGCGGCCGGACCCTCACATGATTAATTGAACTTAAAGATGGATTAATATTGCTTTCCGGTTATTCCCGTGGCCTTGCCGAGTACCAACCATAAGTGTACTCATCCTTGCTTACGCCGTTCGGAGAAGAACCCACGGAGTGGAGCACTTCACCGACTACGGGGAGTTCGAGGATGCGATCAACCGATGCTCCGTGGAAGATGAAGATGGAGTCGCGTCTTCATAGTTATCGATGTTCGTGTAAAGACATTTGTGTCTACCTTCGTGAGTGTAATAAAAGTTAATAAACCTTTTCTGTACATTTTGAGCAATGTCTTGTGATATTACACTCATGAGTCTATCATATGTGTGAAATTGTGATCCTGGCACACATATGAGATGCATTCGGTTTTCTACGGAAAATCGGGTGTGACAGAGTGGTATCAGAGCATTGCTGACTGTAGGACGCAGCCTCAGATAGAAATGGTCGATATTAAGGACTCTCTTTCTAGGAAGCTCTTCTAACATTCAAAATATCTTATTTACGCTTAAAAAAAATATTTTATTCTTTATTCTCTAAACAAAAATCAAATCTTTTGTTTTCTTCTACACTGAATCTGATTCTTGATCTTCCACCTTGAACTACCACCCGTGTTTATAGGATAGTTTCTTAGGTTGCCTACCCTTCTATCAGTTTCGTTTCGATAGAGCCGTTCTTGTGAGGACGTGCGATGTTAATGCTTGTTGATTGTAAACATGCATGATTTGGATCTTTGACATGATTGAAATGTTTTTGTGGAGTGATGGCCACAAATACATCAATAAAATAATTAAAGTTAAAATTTGAATCTTAGCCCCTTTTCTCTGATTCACCTTTATCAATTCAACTTCCTATCGGAAAACTTCTCTCTCTAACAATCAAATGGTGAACGTCAGGTCAGGAGCTGGACAGGATATTCCGTTCAAGTTCCCTCCTCCACCACAAGAATTAGCGATGGATCCCGCGATGCAGCAGTTCTTTACGGAACAGATGCAGTTGATTCAGAATCTCACCGCCACTGTCCAGAATCTACAAGCACAGCAGAACCAGCCACCACCTCAAGGACCCCCACCACCTCCACCACCAGTGAACAAGCATAGAGAATTCATGAGCCACAACCCGCCCACTTACTCTCATTCAGTGGATCCCCTCGATGCCGATGATTGGCTTAAGACCATCAACAAGATGCTAAATATCACCCAATGTAATGATCGTGAGAAGGTTTTGTATGCCTCAGGACGTCTGACAGGTGCAGCCTCTGATTGGTGGGATGCTTACACCGTCGCACATGCTGCTGCCGACACCATTACAGCGGGGAGTTCCGGGGAGAGTTTTCGTACACATCACATCCCGGCGGGTGTAAAGAAGCTGAAGAAGAAGGAATTTCTAGCTCTAAAGCAAGGCAACATGACAGTTAGTGAGTATCTGGATCAGTTTACTCATTTGTCCCGCTATGCCCCAGATGAAGTCAACACGGATGCCAAGAGACAAGAACGCTTTCTCGATGGATTGATAGGGCCACTTAACTATCAGTTGCAGAGCCACACATTTCTTAACTTTCAGATGTTGCTCAATAAGGCTATAGGCTTGGAGAATAAACGCAAGGAACTTCGTGAACGAAGCGCAAGTTTCAACCTCAAGGTCAATCTAGCAAGTAACACCCGCCCTCGTTACAACTCATCGCAAGACTCTCGGTTTCGTTCTAGCACACAAGGCGAAATCATGGACGAGTCGGCGAGTATCGTTCGTTTGATGAACCCGAAGAATCCAACCCAATGACACCTCGGGCTCCAAATCCTCATCGAATCGCTCGGGTGCACCGAGAAGGAACACTACTCCAGTTCACCCCGAGTGGATGCTTCAACCGCGGAGAATTGGGACACTATGCCGTATTTGCCCTCAACGTAATATGCGGTACACCTCGGAGAGATAACGGAGGTCAACGGAACAATATGCATGGTAGGGTGAACCATGTGACGGTACCGAAGAAGCTCAAGGAGACAAAGATGTTGTGCTTGGTACGTTTCTTATCAACTCGTACACCGCAACAGTTTTATTTGATTCCGGAGCATCACATTCATTTATTACTGAACGATTCGTGACAAAGCATGATGTACCCAAGAGTTCCATGAAGACACATTTGCTAATTAGTTCTCCAAACGGTGAAATGAAATCCACCTATGTATGCCCACAGGTCAATCTTAAGATCGGGGAGATAGATTTTAAAGCAGACTTAGTGATTCTAACATCCAGTGGAATAGATGTGATCCTTGGTATGGATTGGTTAAGAAAGCATGATGGAATCATTTTGTGTGCCAAGAAGTCGGTGCTCTTAACTACCCCGCAAGGAGATAGGATTGAGTTTGCCGCTACAAGCCCGAAGAAGAAGGAGAAGTGAACAAGCTCTGTGATAGTAAACCATCATCTATCAAGAACATCTTGTATCTCCTCTTGTTTCCCGATCCCTCCGAATCTCGGGACGAGATTCTTTTTAAGGGGGTAGGATTTGTAACACCCGAAAATTCCATCACAATAAAATATTGTTAGCAACATGGTTTAGTTTTATTTTCTAAGGATTTAATAAATTTGAATAAATAAATTTGCCTTTAATTAAATTAAACATCATTTAATAATTAGAAACAATCAAGTGTTTGTGCATCATGTCGAAATGCATGAGTTTTGGTTGTGGTGTGATTTTAAAAAAAAGTCTTAAAAAAATGTTTGTGAAAAGTCTTTAAAATAATTGGTGTGAAAGTTTGAATTTAAAAATGCTTGAAAACTTGTTTAAAAGGTTTTCTAAAAAGTCTTAAAATAGTTGGTGAATTTGTGTTAAAATTTGATTTGAAAAAGATTTGAATTTGAATTTGAATTTGGTTTGAAAGGATTTGAAGAGAAAAGGAAAAAAAAAGAAAGAAAAAAAACAACAAACCCCAAACCCCTTCCCCATCCTGCCCACTCCCTTTTCTTTTTTTCTCGCGGCCCATCCTACCTTCCCGGCCCAACCACACCCGCCGCCCACCTCCCTTCTTCTTATCTCCCCGCCGGCCGACGGGTGGGGCCCACCTGTCGCCGGCCTTCCTTCAACCTCGCGCCGCCCCCATCCTCCCCGGCCGCGGCCGGCCACCGCACCCCGACGCCTCCCCGGCTCCCCGCACCCCGACGCCGCCTCCCCGGCTTCCCCGCGACGCTCCGCCTCCCCACCGCACTCATCCACCGCCCCTACCCTTTCCCCTTCCCCTACCGAAACCGCCACCGCACCGCCGCCATTAATGGCGCCGACGCCACCGACCTCGCCCCACCGCCTCGGTCGCCTTTTCCCCTCCCCTGCCTGCGCCCTATAAAGGACGGGCAACACCCCCTCTTCATCCCGCGCCTCTCCCCTCTCCTCCTCCCTCACCGCGGCACGGTCCCCGCCGGAGCCGGAGCACCGCCGCCGGAGCCGCCGCTCGATCTCCTCCGCCGGCGCATTTCCCTTCCCCTACGAGCCCCCGGTAATCTTCCCCTTGCTCCCCTCTTTCTTCGGTAGTCTTCCCGTGCGATTTGGTGCCGGGAGCTCCGTATGGCCTCCTCCGGCGAGCCCGCCGCCGTCGCCGCCGCTTAGCGCCGCCGCGCGCCGTCTGCCGCCGCCGCCCGTCGCCTGCAAGACACCACAGCCGTCCGATCTAATCTACGGCCCAGATTAAAAACAACCGTAACCCTTGGATAAGGTCCACGGTGGACCGGTGGACCAGGTCCACCAGGCCGGTCCACAGCCCTGCGTCACCGCTGACGTCATCGCCACGTCATCGATTGCGTCATCACGGCCAATAGCAAGCCGCCACGTGTCGCTCCCATGGCTCACCCGCCGGCTGCCCGGGCATCTTTGCAAAAGGGACCACCGCGGTTTTTCATATTACAAAAATATCCTTCCACCTATATAAAAGCCTTACAACTAGGTCCTGATTTTTATATCTAGGCCCCTGATCTCCATAGTTTTCATGTTTAATAGCCTATCCTTAGTCTTTTACATGTTAGACCTTCTACTTTCACACATATTTATGTTTAGGTCCCTGAAATCTTGCAGAAAACCCCTAAAACTTTCAGATATTCACAATTTAGCCCCTGAACCTTGTTTCAGCCATAACTTTTCATCCTAGCTCCGTTTTACGCGTTCTTGATGTCCACGCGATCGTCTCTCCGAGCCCGTCATTTCTAAAAGCTTGTTTTAGCCTTTTGGTAATGTTTGATGTATTGTTTTATTTATTGTATGTTTTCTTGCATGATCGTAGCCAACACGCCGTTCGAGGAAGTTCAAGTGCAGAGCTTTTCAGATAAGGAAAGTAGCCTATCGTTGGAGAAAGGCAAGTGACCCTAACCACCCTTCTACCTATGCTTTAATCAAGATTACTATAAATTAATCGGAACATGGAGAACCACCCAGGAAAACAGTGCAACCACAGTCCATATGGCTCTGGCTTAGCCAATTAATTAGGTGTGCGATTGATCTGATGGACCTTTTCCGAAAGGAGCGAGAGGGGGATCCGGGTTGCGGGGGTATAGCCCGGTCCTTTTGGGGTAGCGCCTTTGCTAAGGTGCGACCACTAGGGAGGGTTATGGTCCGCCCCGATCCGTAACTATGCGGGTCGTTAGTCTTTTGCATATCTTTGTAAAGGCTTCGTAGCGTCCCTATGCAATCACACCTCGGAAGTGTGGTATTGTGCACGATCAAGCACATGCGTGGTTGGGTTCAAAGTTCTTTGGAACTTTTACGCGAAGTGTGGGAAAAGTGTGCAACCTCTCGCAGAGTGTAAAGGCGATCGATCGGCCGTGCTCACGGTCAAGAGCGGCCTGGACCCTCACATGATTAATTGAACTTAAAGATGGATTAATATTGCTTTCCGGTTATTCCCGTGGCCTTGCCGAGTACCAACCATAAGTGTACTCATCCTTGCTTACGTTGTTCGAGAGAAGAACCCCGGAGTGGAGCACTTCACCGACTACGAGGAGTTCGAGGATGCGATCAACCGTCGGATACTGTGGAAGATGAAGATGGAGTCGCGTCTTCATAGTTATCGATGTTCGTGTAAAGACATTTGTGTCTACCTTCGTGAGTGTAATAAAAGTTAATAAACCTTTTCTGTACATTTTGAGCAATGTCTTGTGATATTACACTCATGAGTCTATCATATGTGTGAAATTGTGATCCTGGCACACATATGAGATGCATTCGGTTTTCTACGGAAAATCGGGTGTGACAGGCCCTGTAGTTGGCTTCCTTGATCTTGAATGCCTTTGCTCAACAACGTTGAACAGCACGGATAACACTCTTTCTTTCTCTGTGTCCTATATGCTCAATACCTTCAAACTATATGCTAAAAAGAATTTAATGCTTACCGCTTATCTGAGTACGAACCACTGGATTGCAGTGGCGATCGTTCCGAAGCAGCGGAAGGTCTACTATCTTGATTCATTGAAGACAATTAATACTAATATTGACCCTTTCGAGCGAATCATTAATGAGTAAGTTATTTCTTTCTTAACCCGCGGACGTTCCTCAACAAATTGTTATAGAGTATATTAATTAATAGTGTCCTAACCATTGTTGCTTGTTTCGTTGTAGGGCTTGGGAACGTTACTGCGGCAAAAAGTTCTTGCGCCTTAGCCCCTTGGAACATGTCAAAGATGTTAAGGTAAATACCACTTATTTCCTTCCTATGGAAGCTAGTACTAAAGCTTGAGTTTATTTCTTCTCCATCATCACTATTTTTCTTTGTACATTTATTGCAGTGCCACCAACAACCTACGGGATCCAGACTCTGCGACTTCTATTGTGCCTATCACATGCTTCAATTAAAAGATAGCGGCCCACATATGGAGGTACTTTCTTGGGATCTTCATTTGTAAAACCTGCAACTGAGCATAGTTCTTGCTTATTAGCACTGCACATGTTTGTAATCACCTATACATGTGTGCCGACTGGTGACATTGTTATATCCAGAGATTAGGGCTAGATGAGCATCCTCTCAACAAATCATTGCTGGCAGATGTTCGTGAAAGAATTGCCACATTCCTCATGGAACAGGTGATCGCAGCCGGAGGAAAATTTCATGCTGATGACACTGTGTGGGCTCAGATTATGTATGGTGACTAGGAAATTTTTGCATTCCTCCTTGTCCATGAATTTTTGTGATATTGTTGCATTCCTCCTTGTGATATGCATTTCCTCCTTGTGAGATGACGATGCTGAATTTTGTCATATGATGCATGTGAATTGCAGATTTCTGTGAATTTGGATGTTGGATCTAATTTCTGTGAATTTAGTCATATCTTGGCTGGTTCCAGGATGTAGCCCCTGATGGCTGCCAAATCCTGGCTGGATCCAGGATGCAGACGGCAAGCAGGCAGCTGGTTACTGTAGGGGTGGCCTACTTATCTGTAACGGGCGTTAATTAAAGCTCGTTACAAACACTGATCATTGAGTAACGGGCTTCAATTGGAACACTCGTTACAAACTGCCAACAAAGTAACGGGCACCATAAAAGCCTGTTACCAGTACTGACTGGTGGGCCCCACAACGTGGCCCATTCGTCGAGACATCAGAGACGTAGGTTCACCACACGCGTCGCTAATATTGATTTCACAGTAACGAGCTTTGTTTTGGTGCCCGTTACCAAAGTTCCATGTGAGCCCAGAGAAATAGTCATTTTCACGTGACCGGTGACTAGTTGTGGTAACTGTTGTTGTTTGATGCCCATTACGAATACTAGTTGTGCTGAGACGCGTGTGAAATAGACGTGTCTCATTTCGTCGAGACATCGGAGATGCAGTTTCACAAAAAGTGTCCCTGACGTTGAGTTCCTGTAACGGGCTTTGTTTTGGTGTCCGTTACCAAAGTTCTCTGTGGGGCCAGAGAAACAGCCATTTCATGTGATCGGTGGCTAGTTGTTGTTTTATGCCCGTTACGAATATGTGTTATCAGTAATGGGCATCTTCCCGTTACCTTTCTTGTCTTATTTGTAACACTTGATCGGTAACAGGAGCATTGCCCGTTACCAAAGGCAATCTATGCCCATTACCAAAACAAATTTTTCACGTAGTGCCCTGCACCGGTTCAACCGGTGCGGCCATATTTGGCCTGTGCAGTTGAAACTAAGGGATTAACCAGATGCTGGATTTGGTGTCAAACCATATGCGTAATTTGCATTATTTACAGGCAAAGATGCTAAGCTAGGATAGGACCCTTGAGGATTAGCTTTAGGAATAATACTATTAGTTTCATTATTAGCTTATTTTTCAAACTCGAACTATTTTATCTCCTATCTTTTTCAGGATACTCTAAGCGTTCTAAATGAGCAATATACGAAGAAAGCAATTCATCACTTTCCACTGTAGATTTCATAGGAGAAGGTTCAGGTGGGGGGGTTCTTACTTACAGTGGTGATCGTCGGCAGCTTGAACTCTTTCAATCTTGCCACCTTGCCGGATCGATCCTTTTTGACGCCAGCTAGGAATTGAACTTGCATGTACTCTTGTAGCACCTTGAATTTCTGCTGCTCTTCTAGAGAGAGATCTTCCAGCGACGTGGTGACAATGTTGTTCATGTCGAGATCACACCGAGCACCCATCTGGCTGAGGTTAGATTGAAAGGTTTTAGCAACCTGATCTTTCTTCCCCAGCGGAGTCACTAAAAGTAGATCGAGGCTTTTCTGGTCAACACACACGAGCGCTAGATCACGCGGAATGTCGAAACGCTGAACTCGTTGAGCTTCTGCCCGGACCGGTCTGACCGATGAAGGGCACCGGTATGACCGGTGGCTACAGAGACGCGGTGAAAGCCTAAGATCGCTGCCTCGGGAGGGACCCCGTCGGAGGTGGCGCCCCTAGGGTTGCTCTGAGGTCGGCAAGGCCACTCAGAACCTCCTAATCGTCATCGAGACAAACAAGGAAAGCACGAGGTTGGAAAAGCTAGGGTTTGAGATATAAAAGTTGTAAAAAAGAATGATCAATTGGGTGATAGATCCTCAACTGACCGTGGCCCTTTATATTTATAGGGTGGGGAGGTCTTGCCCCGGAAGAAAACCCTTTACAAGTCGAAATCGCTAGGATTCCTTAATTCTACCCGGACTCGGAGTCCACCGGTCAAGCCCACCGGTCAGACCGGTGTGGCCGTTGATGGATCAGCAACAAGACCCCCGACGGGTGAGACCGTTCAGGGACACTGGTCTAACCGGTGGCGTCAACCTGATCGACTTTGTGCCAATTTTGGGTGCGAACACTAACTGACTGAGTGTCATGACTTCCTACATAGATCTTAGCGCATTCGTAGTGGGTGTTGATATGCTCTCAATAGCAGTCCATGTAGGAGAGAGAGAAAATGTCGTTAGGGCTGGCGTGAGCCGATAGCACAGAACATGCAGACAACCGGGTCCCACACACGTGCATCTTTCTTGAGTAGTGTTCGCACCCATTTCTTCGTCTTTGCTAGCTCGGGGATGATGACGATAGATGGCAAGGTGCGGTCATCGCCGGAGCGCAGGACTACGGGTTCGAGTGACGCGGAGGAGCACGTAGGCAGGGGCGCACGGTGGGCGGCACGGTAGGAGGAGATGGTCACTCGCGGCGTCAAGCAAGCTCAGATGTGTGTGGCGGCGGCCAGTGCGGTCGCAACTATCCAGAGCTCATGGAGGAGGATGTTGGTTGCCGGCGCTCAGGGACATTGGAGTCGGCTTGGTCTGGTAGAGCCCGGCCTCGTCGTGGAAGATTCGGGACAGCGCAGTGAGGTTGCCATCGTGGGCATACGGAGCTCGACCGTCATTGGAGGAGGCCGGCCACAGGTGTGGTCGCCTGTGCGCGTGCACGGCCGCCCACCGGCGTGGGGGCGTAGCAGTCGGCTTTGGCTATAGATAGTACTTGTGGCGTAGTTGAACTCCGCGGGCAAGCGTGGCGTGGCCGGCGGTGCGTTCGAGCTTCGCGGGTGCCCGCTGGTAGTCGGGCCAATGCGTGGAGTGAGGTGGAAGCAAGAGGGCTGGAAGCCGGCGGCTGGCGCGGCTAGTGGCAAGCCGCGGTGGCCGACAGGCCGTCGAATCGCACCCCGGGCGGAGGAGGGGTGTGGTCGGGCGAAGGGAGCCTACCGGCTCGGGGAAGAATATGGAAGATGCGGCGGGACAACGGGAGGGGGGGGGGGGGGGATGAATGTGGGTCCCAAAAAACATAAATGCTACAGTACATCTGTTCGGTGGGTTGTCTATAATTCTCTCTATACTTGAGTTGTAGAAGTTATAAGGAGCAAGGCAAGTTTACTATAATCATTGTTGATGCCCTTATCGAGTGATCTGGTATATGGGCTTAAGCTTAAGCTACACAGTAGTCTTATATTGTTAGCCATAGCAGCAACTCACCTCAGTGCAGGCTGGCTGCTCACAAAAAGCTACTAGCTAGCAAGCTTGAATGCTGCTTGCATATATCTCTCCTTTTGGTAAAGTCCAAGAATGCACGTTGGCACGTAGCACAACACCAGCTTTTCGTATATCTATTATTGAGTTGCATGCACCAACCAGTTCAACCCAAAAGCTTAAGCTGATGGGGAAAGGTGGGCAATTCACTTATACTCCAACACTCCCCCTCACGTGCAGGCTCCCCTAGGCCGCATACGTGGAATATTGGAGTGGGCTGTAATTAGTTTAATTAACGCGCCCGCCAGGATTCGAACTCGAGACCTCTGGCTCTGGTACCATATTGAGTTGCATGCACCAACCAGTTCAACCCAAAAGCTTAAGCTGATGGGGAAAGGTGGGCAATTCACTTATACTCCAACATCTATAAATTACAGTAATGGCCATACTCGTCCTTTCTTATGAAACATTATCATCCAAAAACCTTCCTACTTTTGAACCTAATAATTATGCCACACACATGCATGTACACACCTACGCAGGTGTCATCCTGTATGCCTGATCGATCTCAGTTTGCAGCATGTGGGTGGCGGAGATGGAGAAGAAGCTCGACGGCGCCGAGCCGCCGGTGGCGTGGAAGAAATGGCCCAAGCACTGCATCTTCCGCATACCGCCGCGCTTCAGGACGACGCGCGGCAACGCGTTCAAGCCGCAGACGGTGGCGCTCGGCCCCTTCCACCACCGGGACCCGGACCTGGTCCCCATGGAGGAGCACAAGCGCAGGGCCGTGTGGCACCTGCTGCGGCGGGCGGGCAGGTCGTTGGCCGAGCTCGCCGCCGCCGTGGAGGATGTCACCGGTGACCTCGAGGACGCGTACGCGGGGCTCGGCCCCGAGTGGCGCGGCAGCAAGGATAACAGGGGCAAGCTCCTGGAGATGATGGTCGCCGACGGCTGCTTCCTGCTGGAGGTGATGCGCGGCGAGTCCGGCGACTACCCGCCGGCCGACCCCGTGTTCGGCGAGCATGCCGTCAGGCACATCAAGTCGTTCGTCCAGCGTGACATGCTGATGGTCGAGAACCAGCTGCCGCTGCTGCTGCTCCACAGGATCTCCTCCGTCGCCGAGAGCACCAACCCTCCGGTACGCAATTAAACTCATCATAAGCACCATCCCATTGTCATACGCATGATCTGATGAGTTGTTGATCCTCATCTGCAATTCTGCATAAACATGACAGCATTATATGATTTAAATTTACTGACAATTATTGATCTGATTATTTCCAGGTCGAGCGTTCGATCAACAAGCAAGTGCTCGAGTTCCTGTGCGTCGGCGATGACTATGCTGCCAAGGTCCGCGTTCCACCAGTGCTGGGCCTTCACCCTCTCGACCTCTACCGAAGGAGTCTACTCCAGCATCCCAGCTGCAAGCTGGAGATCGCCGGTCAGGAACAAGATACACCACGAATGATGAACTGCCAACAACAGGTCAGGGCCGTCAGGCAGCGAACAATCTACGGTTGCCTTCCACTCGCAGAACCAAGAAGAAGAGCTTTGGCTCTTCGTCCTTGCAGCCTGCACCATAGGCGCAGCGGACACGCCCCGGCGCCGCGCCCCTCCGCGCTCGGCGCAGCAGCTCCGGGAGTCGGGCATCCGGTTGAAGCCCAGCGTGACGCCCTGCCTCGATGACGTCCACTTCTACATGGGAACGCGCGTCCTCAGCATGCCGGAGGTGATGCTCGACGACTCCACCGAGTACAGGTACCAGAACGTGATGGCGTTCGAGGCGCTGCACGCCGGCACCGGCAACGACGTCACGGCGTTCGTGCTGTTCGTGAGGGACATGATCGACTCGGTGGCCGACGTGGTGCTGCTGGGGAGGAAGCGGATCCTCAAGCACGACCTCGCCGGCGGGGACGCCGCGGTGGTGCGCCTATTCGAGCAGCTGACCAAGGACGTTGCCAAGATCGGCAAGAGCCGTCTGTGTCGCATCCGCAGGAAGGTGGAGACGTACTGCGCTGAGGACAGCTGGCGCGTCTTCATCTTCAAGTCCTGGTCCAAGCTGAAGAACACCTATTTCACGAGCCCGTGGGCGTTCATTGCCCTCGCTGTCTCCGTCTTCTTCCTCGCCACCGATGCCATACAGGCAGTGTCTGCCATCATGTCCTACGAACTAGCCAAAAAATCATCGGGATCATCAGGCTAACTTAAATAGGAGGATCGATCTCCACTTAATAAAAAGAAAAAAAAGAGGATCGACGATATCATAATGGAGACGGCAGGAAATGTTTTCTTTTTCAACAGCAGGAAATAAAAGGGACACCGCTGGTTTGTATAACGTCTAGCTACTTTCCATTGCTTGTAATTTGGTCCGGTAGTCCTTCTATTTCGAGGCAAAAATTTCCGAGAGAATGTGAAAAAAATATCCCAAAAATGTACATATTAGTGGTTTGTCGAAAATTAAATTGTCCCAAAATCTTTCTTTCCTGCAGCAGTTTTCAATTAATTACCTCCCCAAAATTTCAAATTCCACGTCGTCGTAATGGGCCATCAACCAACCTCCTCTCCCTCACGCATGCTTCCTCCTGCCCCGTCGCCCTGCCTGCGCCACCGCTGATCCTGCGCACTATCACCTCCTCCCCGTATAACCAACACACCGATCCGGCTACAACGCCACTAAGGCCTCTGGTGCACCTTGGCAATCTTAGCACCATACTCCTCTGCAATCTTAACACCAGACTCCGGTGCACCCCTCGGGGAAAAGCCCAATCACCTTAGCTAAAAGACTAGTCCAATAGGGAAAGGGTGACTCTCCCTTTTAAGGTGGTTTCCTCCTCCCCAAGCTAAGCAAGGTGGGATTATAAGGCTCACATGATCACTGCCCGATTACAACTGGGCCACTCGACCCATTTTGTTGTGTCTTTGCGAACAGGTTATAGTGGAGCAAAATGTCCATATGGACACATTTATTTCAGACACGGGTATGTACATAATATATTGATAGGCATCATTTTATATAAATTCATATGTGTGTGTCTCATTACTCTTGATGTGCAGGTTTCGATGGTTGATCTCATCAAAATGGTCTGTTTGCAAGACCTCCATGATATCACACCACCTCCAAGGGTAAACACATATCCACTCGTGGCAATGGTGATGTTTAGAATTAAACACAGGCCGGAAAGCTGAGACATTAAACCGAAATTAATATGACACAAAGGTTAATGCCAAACACTCGCATCATCACTAATGTTGCCACAAATATGGTTCACGGACTTATTACTAAAATCATCAAGAGCAAAGCAGAACAAGCCTCCGCAATCATAACATTTACCAATGAATCTTAATCTAAAATTTACCAATGAATTGTCCATGTTTCGACATCACTCATTTATTCGATTCTAGCTCTACCTTAAAGTTGTCCTTGCATTGGACTGAACCACTAACGAGATTCTTGTTGATAGTAGGGACATGACGCACATTCCTCATTTGCACAATCTTTCCCGACGAAGTAGATCTACCGTACCAACACCATGAACGGCAACATGTGACCCATTCCTCGTCAACTCGAAGGAATCCCAAATGACCTGGTAAGAAGAAAACATAGAGATGCCAGCACACAGATGGACATTAGCACCCGTATCAAGCCATCAACTCGTGGAATAAAAAACTAAAAGAACAGCAGGTAAATTAACATACCTATCTCCAGCATTGAAACGAACCGAATTTCCGCGAACGGAAACCCAACTCTCCGCAACTTCATGATAATCCCAGGAAGAGGCAATCACGTGCAATCCCTGTCTCAAGTAGTACAAATCCATACAACACAGGAATAAAAGAAGAATTACATATTATTATTACAACATCAGAGTACAACTCTTTGGCACAAGCCGGGTACAAGTCCGACAGGACTGAATCAAGAAAGGTAAAACACCTACGCAACGGATCTATTGAAGCGAAGCGTCTCCAGCTCCACAAGCAAACTCGACCATAGGACCACCTCTAGTCTTCACACCTTCGTCGTTGAAGATTGCAGTCGTAGACGGTTACCAAGTCTGAAATGCCAGCATCTACCCGATAAGCGGGTAGGTCATATCAGCTTCCCAACAAAGAGCAAAAGCGGTGGTTGAATCTAATATGCATGGATAAAACCTACATTTGGCTGTAGAAAGCTATGCATGCAGCAGCGCGGAAGCAACAATCAAGGTATGCAGAATAAGCAGCGAGGTCCACACCTCCGGGAGGTCCACACCTGTAAGGTCCACACGTCCGGGAGGTCCACACCTCTGGGGTCCACACCTCTGGGGTCCACACCGCTCGACAAGGATGTACACACCCAAGCACTGAATCACATCCGATCCAGCTCCCAACTCTCATCTGCGATGTGGGGCCCACCAGCTCCTAACCCCACATCTCAACGGCCATAGCCGAGCTCACTCACTCGGGGAAGAGAAGAAGCACAAGAGAAGAGTCTAGCCAGAATAACAGATCTGAGGACTGTCCATAACCTGTGGACACGGACTATAGCTATAGGTTTAAACACTCTGCAGAGGTTGTACAACTGCACCCGCCCGAATAGGACCGGAACCGGCCGTCACTGATTCCAAGCCCTACCATACGGCTGAAGCTCAAGTAAGTGGATAGTACCCTCCTGTCGGTGTTTTGGACCGGCAACCTACTACGGGGAGTACCCGAAGTAGATGAATGTGACTCGCCGAGATCGGTAACTCGAAGGAAGAGGCACGCGGCACACAATTTAGACAGGTTCGGGCCGCGAGGTGCGTAATACCCTACGTCCTGTATGCTGCGTAGCTCTGGATTGATAGGGCATGATTACGGGTTGGTGCAATAGTGCGCCGTGAGTTGAGATTGGATGAGATGATCCGGGATCGGTCCCCGCCTCGCCTTATATAGTCCGGGAGGCGGGGTTACAAGTCGGAGTAGGGAAGGAGTACTAGTCGAGTACGTCTAGGAGACCTCTACACAAAGGCGGAACATGTACGAGTCCTAACCGAGTACTACTCCCGTGTCGTCCTTGTGCTCCACGCCTTCGTGTGCCGTGTAGCGCAAGTCGGGTAGTCCCGGGGGCCCACCGAGTAGTCGGTCCCGGTACCCACCGAGGCGGTGGGCCCGGGGAGGTCCATACGACAAGCCCCCGAGTACTTTGTAGTCGAGAAGGATAGCTTCCGGTAGTCTTGACGGCCTTAACGAGTAGTCCTCAAGCGTCCCTGAGTGCTACAAGTCAAAAGTCCTCAAGAGTAGTCGAAGCATCCCGAGGGCCGGAATGTACTCCAGCTGATGTATGAGCAATCTTGAAGTCTTCTCGAGTAGTCCCAAGCGTCCTTGAAGTCTCCCTTCGAAGGTCTTCAAAAATGCCTGCCTTGTCTTGAAGCCGGAGCCGTCAAGAAGATGCGATTTGCGTAGCCGCAATCCACGTGGAGTAGCCCCCGAGCCTCGAGCCGCGGGCTCTGGCTGAGGATCTATCCGAAGTCTTGGCGAGAAAATCCCAAAAAATCCGGAGAGAAAAAACCAAAGGACACGTGGCACGGAGCCCCCGAGCCTTGAGTCGAGTACTTCCTCTCGAATTGAAGGGTCTTCTTAGAGAATGTGTCCTGAGATGCCCTTGAGACTAGCCGCGTCCCAGGTAGTCGAGTAGAAGTAGCCGAGCCCCCGAGGTGAGGCGCGTCGACTAGTAGAATACGAAGAGTCACGCGCAGCCGCTGAGTCAGCCACGCGCGGGCTTATCCGGCCGCCCGTTACGGAGGCGTTTTGGCTTATAAATTCAAGCCGGAACCCTTAGGGTTTTTCACCCAAGTGAGCTGCAGTCATTCGCCACTTGAATCTTGAAGTAGATCCACTCCAACGAGCACCGCCGCCGCAGTAGATCTGAGCGCATCGCCACCCGAAAGCTGTAGGGTAGCCCCCGAGCGGATGCGAGTGAAGACTCCCTGTTCTTGGAGGATGAAGCCGTCCCCGTCGAAGACGTCGAAGGCCGGCGGGAAGAAGAGGAGCCATGCGGAGGCCGCCGCGGCCGCACCGCAGCGGCGCCGCCCACATCTCCACCGCGCGCTGACCCAAGCCGCGAGTGGAAGAGGTCGAAGGTGAAGACCGAAGACTTGCTGACCCTGTTGAACTCCGGGTTCATCAGGGAAAAGGAGATCGATATGTGGAGATCCGCCGCCGGAGATCCCTATCCGATGGAGAAGGCACAAGACGAGATCCCGATGTTCTCGCGCTTCGTGGAGCGCGGGCTTGCGCTCCCAGCGAGCGATTTCTTCAAAGGGCTTCTCAGGTACTATGGCATCGAGTACCTCAACTTGAACCCCAACGGAATCTTCCACACTTCTGTCTTCGTCCATTTCTGCGAAGCTTTTTTGGGAATCAAGCCACATTGGATTCTCTTCCGGAAATTCTTCCGCGTGAAGCCGCAGCCCAGCGCCTCCAACCCCAGAGTAGTCGGGGGGGCCGGGATCCAGTTGAGGGAGGATGCCGCCGAGCAGTACCTGGCGTACAAGCTCGTGGACTCCAACACGGATTGGAAGACGAGGTGGTTCTACACCACGAACCACCATCCCGAGCTGCCGAAGCCGAGCGGACGGCAGCCCAAGCATCAAGAGTGGTGGAACACGGAACCCACCATGCAAGAGGGGATCCAGCTCCCGGAGTTGCTGACACGGATCAAGACCCTGCGGGATGCAGGACTGAGGGCCGAGCATGTGGCCTTCAGTTTCATGAAGCGCCGGATCCGGCCCGCCGCCGCGCGCGGGATACGATGGGCTTCGAGTACACCGGCGACGACGACACGTCGCGGATGCCGGGGGCGAAATTGAAGACAACGACATCGTCGAGAGGTTGTCGAGGATCTTCAAGGACATGCCGGAGTACACGGCGTGCCCCGTCGAGGAGTTCTCCGCCGCGCGCCCGCCCAATGAGGTAGGTAGTCGTACCCGCCTCGTCGAGTAGTAGGCACTTGTAGCAGAGTTGCTGACGCCTTGTCGCCGTTTGCGCGAGGATGATGTGAAGCGGTTTGTCTCCGAGCCGCAGCCCCCCACCAAGCGGAATTGAGGTCCCGACGGTGGAGAAGGCGAAGGAGCGCCGAGGTAGTCGGAGACGACGACGATCCCGTCATCGTGGAGGATACCTCCGACGATGAGGAGGACGAGGAGACGCTGCAGGACCGCTTCCAGCTGCGGTCGAGGTTTAGCCGTCCAGGCTTGCCTCATGTACCTCTCATCCAAGACCCTCCGGCTAGCTTGGAGGCTAGCCTTGCCGCGCCGCCGAGGAAGCCGCGCAACCCCGCCAAGAAGCGGGTAGCCAAGAAGATGAAGGTCTCAGAGACCACGCCTCCTGAGGTAAATCATCTCGAGCGGAATAGTCGAGTACCCAACGATCAAGTACGGTGCTGACGAGTAGTCATCCATGTGTGCAGGAGAGGCCGCCAACAGAGCCCGTGGAGGAGGGCGATGAGGGCACGTGGCCCACGGTGGGGGAATCGGCTAGAAGCCGAAGTCCAGCCCCTACCGTCGAAGAACTTCTGGCGCAGCTGGGGCGCCAGCCCCCTGCCCCAGAAGGGAGCAGAGTACCCGCGACCGCCGCCACTGAGGAGGTGGAAGCCGCAGGGGTGCAGAGAACGTCTGCGCCGGCCACCGCCGCCGTGGAGGAGGCGGTAGTCGGAGAGGCGGAGGAAGAAACGCCCGCCGAGGGTGGACCGGTTGACATTGCCGCATCCTCGGTGCGCCGGCCGTGACTATCGTCCTGGTCGAACTTGTAAGTACCACGCCTTCATGAGTAGTACTCATTGCGTAGTCGATATTGTCCGATGAACCTTTGTGGGTACTTGTGCGGAAAATCCACCGACTTGAGCCGGGACGGAGAGGAGCCCACGGCGGCGGAGGGCGAGAGAGGGCCGCGCCGCCCGTCGAAGAGACACTCCCGAGGCCCAAGCCGCGACCGAGCCACCACCGCCGAAGCGCCGCCGCGGGAGGCGGTCGTAGTCGAAGGTGAGTACTCCTCCCGAAGCTATAGAGCCCCGAAAGGAGTAGTCGTAGATACCGATGCGCGTGCTCCTTGGTGACGAGCGGCCGAAGGGGGGGGTGACATCCCCGCAGGGGTACCCATGCGGGGAGTTGACACCGAAGCCCCGGAGGTCGCGGTAGAAGCCCCCGAGCCCATGGGGGAGACCGTCGAGAAGTCCGCCGAGGAGGAGGCGGCTGCCACGTCGCCGAGGGGTTGCCCTGGAGGTGGCGATCCGGTCCCCGGAGATCCAAGACGCGGAGCCTATCCGCTCGGCGCCGATGACGGAGGCTACGACAAGTAGCCGTGGCGGGATCGAGCTGCTTGCCGACGATCTGATCGAGCCGGCGGTGTTGGCGCAGCATCTGGAGGCGATGCGACGAGCCGAACAATGGATGAAGGTACGTAGCCGTTACCTCCCGAGTAGTCAATTCCTTCGTTGAGTACTGCGCTGACTTGGACTTGTCTTCTGGCGGGACGTCGCGGAGCGATCCCGCGAGAAGTCCAATTTGCTGCAAGGTTATGGGGACACGGTGCTGCGAGCTGAAGCCTTGGAGGAGCAGCTCGTGAAGTCGAGGAAGCACGCGGCCGCCATGCAGTCGAAGCTTGACGCCGCCTTCGCCAAGTATCACAACGATGTGATGGACCTGCAGGCGAAGAGCGACGAGCTGGTGCGGAAAAACAAAGGCCTCCGCAACAAGAACAAAGGTACGTCTCTTGACTTGTCGGGTACTTGTTGGAAGTCACCAAGCTCTGACCCGTTGTTGCGTTCCGGTGTTGCAGAACTCGAAGGCCAGGTGGAGCGACTGAAGGGCTCGGAGATCGAAGATGAAGAATCTCTTCTACCGGGAGCAAGAAGCCCGCCGGTACTTGAACTCGACTACAAGGAGGCGGCCGTCGAGTGCGAGAAGCACATGGAGTTGAGAATTGCTTCTGACCGGGATCTTGTCAACTGCTACAAATCCTTGCAGAAGTTGAACGAAGACTGCGAGGCGCTCCGAGCCCAACTCAAGGACCTGGAAGAGGCTGCCCTCCCGATCGCGAGGCTCCTGGTGCCGCACCCGGGCGGCCCCAAGATCGCTCCGTTGGCGGATCGACTTCGTGAAGCGCCAAGCCGGCTGGCCGCCTACGTGAAGCACATGGCCAAGTCGATCCCGAAGCAGGTGCTGGCCTTCATGAAGTCGTACTTCCCGAAGGCCCCGGTGGAGGTAGTCGCCGGCGGGGGTAGCCGCCAACCGCTCGGACGAGCAAGACGCCGAGTTCTTCGGAGCAGATGGCTCCCATCGCGGAGCGGTAGCCGATAAGTTGAATCTCCGGTAGCCCTGCGTAGATAGCTAGTAGCCATGGTTGTATAGGAAACAGTTGTAATGAACTATCTCATATATCAATGAAATGTGAAGTTCCATCAATGAGTACTCGTAACCGCGATCTCAGAGTGCGGAGCGCCCATCGTGGAGTAGGTGCGAGTAGTAGTACTGGAGCGGGTAGCCGCTTACAGTGAGTGATCCGTAGGTAGCCGTGTAGGCTGGATCGCATATCCGTAGGTAGCCGTGCGAGGCTGGATCTTGGAGTGTGGTCTTCTTGGTAGACCGCTGCTAGAGTCCTTGACGCTCATTGCAGCCCAGGGTCCGTAGGTAGCCGCACGGGCTGGACCTGGAGTGGAGTAGTCCGGAGACTTGAAGCCAGGACCCGGAGGGTCGCTCGCGGCAAGGGGGTGTTGATGTAGTCGTGTAGACTTGAACCCCGGAGTAGTCGAGTAGACTAGGCGTAGAATCGACGGTAGCCGGTCGACGTTCCACGAGTTGTTGACTTCTTCGCCTTCGAGTGTTTGGAGGCGGTAGGAGCTCGGCCCGGTCACCTTAGCCACGGTGAAGGGGCCTTCCCGAGGGGGAGCCGAGCTTGTGAAGTCCCTCCGTGTTCTCGGGATACGGCGGAGGACAAGATCTCCAACGTTGAAGGAGCGTTCCTTGACGTTGCGATCGTGGTAGCGTCGGATACCCTCCAGGTACCTTGCTGATTGGACTAGGGCGGCGCAGCGAGCTTCTTCGAGGCTGTCGATATCAACTCGTCCGTCGTCTTCCGAGACGCCTTCATCGTAATGCTCCACTGCTGGCGAGTTCCATATGACATCGGCAGGGAGGATGGCTTCAGAGCCGTAGACCAGGAAGTAGGGGGATTGCCCCGTTGGCTTGGATGGTTGAGTCCGCGGCCCCCGAGTGCGTTGGGTAGTTCCTTGATCCACTTGCCCCCTTTTGAGTTAGCGCGTCGTGTAGCCGCTTCTTGAGGGCGTCGAGCACCATCCCGTTGGCGCGCTCGACTTGTCCGTTGGCCCGTGGATGGGCGACGGAGACGTATCCGACGTCGATTCCGCCGTTCTCGCGGTACTCCCGAACCGGTGGTTGTTGAAGTTGGACCCCGTGTCCGTGATGATGCGGTGGGGTAGCCCGTAGCGGTGCACGAGTTCATCCGAGAAGTCGAGTACCCCTCGTCGGCCCTTGGGGCATGTGACCGGCTTGACCTCGATCCACTTGGTGAACTTGTCGATAGCCACCGTACCGGTTGAATCCTCCCGGCACGGTTGGCGGTGGCCCAATCATGTCGAGCCCCCAGCGAGGCAAAGGGCCGGGTTGGTGGTATGGTGACTAGCTTGTAGGCGGGGACGTGTTGCCGCTTGGCGAAGAACCGACATCCTTGGCAGGTACCGACGAGTTCTTCGGCATCGCCCGTGGCCGTGGGCCGGTAGAAGGCTCGCCGAAGGCCTTGCCGACCGGCGTGCGGGAGGACGCGTGGTTGCCGCAGACACCCTTGTGGATTTCCTCCAAGATGTCCTTGCCTTCTTCACGAGGGACGCATTTCATGAGTACTCCAGAAGATGCGCCTCGCTTGTAAAGCTTGTCGCCGACGAGGACGTAAGACTTGGCGCGGCGGACGAGTTGTTCGGCTGCGTTCTTGTCGGAGGGGACCTTCTGCTCGCTGAGGTAGTCGATGAAGGGTTGCCTCCAGTCCACGTCGATCATCATGACCTCCTGCCCAGCTGGTTGGTTAGCCGGGACGGTGGTCGGCGGCGCCGGTTCCGGGATGGATGGCGCGTGAAGCTCATGGACGAAGACGCCCGCGGGTACTTGGGCACGGGTGGATCCGAGCTTCGAGAGGACGTCCGCTGCAACGTTGTTGTCGCGAACGATGTGGTGGAACTCGAGACCATAGAATTTGTTCTCGAGCTTGCGGACTTCTAGGCAGTAGGCGTCCATGTTCTCCTTGTTGCGGTCCCAGGACTTGTTGACTTGGTTGATGACCACCGCGGAGTCGCCGTAGACTAGTAGCCGCTTGATGCCAAGTGAAGCCGCGAGGCGGAGCCCGTGTAGGAGGGCTTCGTACTCGGCTTCGTTGTTTGAGACCTTCCGGAAGATCGCAGGACGTACTTAAGTTGTTCGCCCGTTGGAGAGATCGGGGAGTACCCCGCGCCCGCGCCCTCGAGGTTGAGTGAGCCGTCGAAGTACATCACCCAATGCTCGGTCGCACGGTGGGAGTAGGTAGGCGGTTCTCCCCGCCACTCGCCATGAAGTCGACTAGAGCTTGCGACTTGATGGCCGTGCGTGGCTTGAAGTCGATGGTGAGGGCGCCGAGCTCGACGGCCCCCATTTGGAGATCCTTCCGGTGGCGTCCGGGTTCCTCGGGATGTCGCCGAGCGGGTAGTCGGTGACGACGGAGACCGAGTACTCCCCGGAAGTAGTGTCGTAGCTTCCGCGAGGTGATGAGTAGAGCGTACGAAGCTTCGTACGGGCGGGTAGCGAGCCTTGGACTCGATAGAACCTCGCTGACGAAGTAGACTGGGCGCTGGACCGGGTAGGCGTGGCCGTCTTCCCCGCCGCTCGACAACGATGGCAAGATGCGACCACGTGAGTAGTCGCGGCGAGGTAGAGCGAAGAGGCGCTCGCCCTTGTAGGGAGCCGTGAGGACCGGCGGCTTCGACGAGAAGTCCTTGAGCCGGGCAAGGGCTTGGTCCGCCTCTGCAGTCCACACGAACTTCTCATGGTGCTTGAGTAGTTTGAAGAAGGGGAGACCCCGTTCTCCTAGCTTCGAGATGAATCGCGTTCAACGCCGCCATGCACCCCGTCGCCTTACGGACGTCCTTGATGCTCGTGGGAGCTTTCATGCCGGTGATGGCGGAGATCTTCTCGGGGTTGGCTTCGATGCCGCGCCGGTCGATGATGAAGCCGAGTAGTTTGCCCGAAGGGACGCCGAAGACGCACTTGTTCGGGTTGAGCTTCCAGCGGTACTCGCGTAGCGATGCGAAGGTCTCTTCAAGGTCGTCGATGAGGGTACTGGAGTCCCTGGTTTTGACAACCACGTCATCCACGTAGGCCTCGACGTTCTTGTTGAGTTGCCGCTTGAAGCAAGCCTGGATGGCCCGTTGGTAGGTAGCGCCGGCGTTCTTCAACCCGAAGGGCATGGTCGTGTAGCAGTACGCGCCAAACGGGGTGATGAACGCGGTCTTCTCCTGGTCTTCCTCCTTGATTGCGATCTGGTGGTACCGGAGTAGCGATCGAGGAAGCGAGCGAGTCGCAGCCCCGCCGTGGAGTCGATGACTTGATCAATCCGCGGCAACCCGAAGGGGTCCTTGGGGGCGTGCTTGTTGAGGTCGGTGTAGTCGACGCACATCCTCCACTCGTTCGAGTTCTTCTTGCGGACGAGGACGGGGTTGGCGAGCCACTCAGGATGGAAGACTTCTCTGATGAAGCCAGCAGCGAGTAGCTTGGCGAGCTCCTTCTTGATGGCGTCCCGTCTGTCGTCGGCGAATCGTCGGAGATGTTGTCGCTTGGGGGTAGCCTTTGGGTCGACGTTGAGGCAGTGCTCGATCAGCTCCCTGGGCACTCCGGCATGTCCGTCGGCTTCCACGCGAAGATGTCGCGGTTAGCCCGAAGGAAGCTGATGAGCGCGTCTTCCTATTTGGGGTCGAGGCCGGCCCCGATGGTGGTAGTCTTGGTGGGGTTGCCCGTTCCGAGGCCGACCGTCTTGGTGAGCACCTCCTCGGGTGGCCGAGGCTTGTTGGTGCTGTCAGACTTCTCTGGGATGTCGAGTTCGCTTGTGGCAAGCTTCTTCGACGCGGCGTAGACCTCCATCATTGGGGTGGGTACTTGATTTGTCGAAGCAATCACCACGGCCTCTCGTATCGCGGTCGTGAGAGATCTTCAAGTCCCCTTGGAGGGAGAGTACGCCAGTTTGGACTTGGCATTTTGAGTACCAAGTATGTGTAGTGGGGCACCGCCATGAACTTGGCGATGGCCGGTCCGCCGAGGATGGCATGGTAGGAAGTCTCGATATCCGCGACCTCGAACTTGATGTACTCGGTGCGGTAGTTGTCGCGAGACGCCCCGAAGGTAAGCGGCGTACCACCGAACCCGGTGGGATAGCCGCGTTGCCGGGACAATGCCGTAGAAGGGCATGCTCGCTCTTGTCGAGCATGGGGGTGACGTCAAGGTTCATCTTCCCGAGAGTCTTGGTGAAGAGGACGTTGAGCCCGCTTCCGCCGTCGATGAGCACCTTGTTGAGCTTAGAGCCCGCCACCGTTGGTTTCGGGACGAGGGGGAAGCGTCCCGGTTCGGAGAAGCCGGTCCATTGGTCCGCGCGGGAGAAGGTGATGGGTGTCTCTCGACCACCGAGAGGGGTCATAACCGCCGGTTCAATGGACATCACTTCACGGCGAGTAGCCTTCGCTCCCGCCTGCAGGGTAGTCCGCCGAAGAGGACATTGACGGTCTTCTCGGGTTCTTGGAAGTCGTCGCCGTCCTTCTTCTTGTTCTTCGATCGTGAGGGTGCGGTGGCTCCGGCGTATCCTTGAGCGCATGCCTGAGCTGGTAGCACTGCTCGGTGGTATGGTTGCCGTTTGGATGCCACGGGCACTTCTCCTTCGGCAGGTCTTTGAACCCGCCGGAGTTCTTCTTCGAGTTCCCTTTCGGAGGGCGCCGGATAGCCGCGACGGTGTTGTCTGGCTTGCGCTTGCGGTTGGGACCCGAGAAGTTGTTGTTGTTGTTGTTGTTGTTGCGGCCGCCTTGGTTTGGGTTCTTTGCCGCTCGCCGCCACCTTGGTTCTCGCTTGGACTTGCCGCGGATGCCGTCGTACTTGGCGTTGGCCTTGTCCTCTTCGTCCGCCCAGGACGTGATCATGTCCTTGAGGTGGGGAATGGACTTGGGGCGGCGCCGGCCGAAGTCCTCGAAGGTGCGGCGATGGTAGAGCCCGTCCTGGAAGAGGTCGATGACCTCCTTGTCGGTGACGTCCACGACGGTAGCGCGCTTGTCGAAGAAGCGGCGCATGTACTTGCGGAGGGTCTCGCCTTGTTCCTCGCTTGATCATGGCAAGGTCCATGCGAGTACCCGAACGGCCCATGGCGCCCGCGAAGTTGCTCGTGAACCGTTCCTTCGAGCCGGTCCCACTTGTCGATTGAGTGCTTGTCCGGGGCCGACTCGAGCCACGTGAGTGGGGCTTGGTCCGAGCGAAGGGGAAGTAGAGGCACTTGGTGTCGCCGTTGCCGCCGGCGTTCTCGATGGAGAGAGCGTAGCATCGGAGCCACCGAATGGGATCCTCGCTTCGCGTCGTATTTGGTGATCCCCAAAGGCTTGAACTTGTCGGGGAGGAGTAGGTTGCGAAGCCGAGGTGAGAAGGCGGGGAAGCCGTCGCCTTCGGCGGCGGTCGTCGACTTCTTCTCGCCGCAACTCGTCGATTCTCCGGCGAGCATCGTACCCGCCGTGAGAGGCGCCGAGGCGTGGCCGTGCGCGTGGCCGCGGCCGCCGCGACCGCCGCCGCCTCCGGCCTTTCTTGTTGGCCCCGTGGTTGGAGTCGCCGCCGTCGCCGCCGCCGCCGTCGGGGGTCGTTGCCGCCGCCACCGGCCGGAGCACCGGTGGGGGACGACCTCTCCGTTGACGTTGTCTTGTCGTGATGGTCCGCCAGGCGGTGGAGCGTCGACGGTTTGGTTCGAGCCGGGATGTCGCCCCGAGTACGGTTAGGACCGGGGTCAACATCGCGACTAGTAGCCTCGTTGTCGCGAGGCTTGGCCGGAGGAGGTTGGTCGACTCTCTTGTCCACCCGCATGAAGTAGGCTTCTTCGGCCGAGCTTGGCGATGACCTCCCCGGCTCGTATGCCCCGAGCCCGGCGTGCGATCGCCGTGATCGACATGAGGCATCGCTCGAGAGTGGTGTGGACTCGCTCTCAAGCGCCGAGAGCTTCCACAAGGTTGCGGATGGGAAGGTTGTCTCCGAGCCGCCGGCGTCGTTCGTTGCGCTTCCCTGTTACGTTCGCGCCGGTGTCCCCGTTGGCGTCGGTCTCGTCCGCGGGGGCATCGCGGACGCCTCGTCCGCGGAGATGTCCTCCAAGTACTTGTCCGCGGCCGTGCCCGAGGTCCCCGGGGTGTCGCCGGCAGCCATGAAGACTTGACGATCGGGCGTGCCCAAGCTTGGCTCGTAAGGTGCCACCTCGGTTGGTGTACTTGAGTCGCCTTGGGCTAGTGGTGTTCCCTCCGGAACGGTAGCGAGTCGATGTAGGCGACGTAGCGTGAGTCCTCCGTTGTCGCCTCGGCGGGCTTGAGGTTTGGCCGAGAGACGTATCTCCCGGCCGGCGTTGATCTTATAACCGCCCCGCAGGCCGGCCCCGACAAGGGAAGCTCGGAGGAGTCGTCTTCGGACTCGGGCTCCTCAGGGTCCGACCCGAAGTCGAACTCGTAGTCCGGGTTCGAGTAGAACTCGGAGAGAGGGCCGGTGTCCGAGACGCGGGCCGGGGACGGCGTCGGAGTCCGAGTTGTACTCGGTTACGGGCTCCTTGCCGGCCCGGCGTGGTGTAGAAGCCTCCGTGCGGGCCCGGCCGGGAGCGCGGGGGGCCACGCACGGAGCGCCGACGTGGAGAGGGGACCGCCGCGATGGCCGAGGAGCCGGCCGCACGCGACGGCCCATGGCGACGTCGGGTTCGAGTTGGAGACGGACTCGAGCTCGAAGTCGCCGTGGAGGTTGGAAAGCGAAATCTCGCCGAACTTGCCGGCGAGCTTGCCCGTGACAACTTCGGGGAAGCGTCACAAGGCCCGTCCTCGAGTCGGGTTGCATGATCAAGCGGCGCCGGAAGGAGCCCGCGCCATCGCCAGCGAGTGCACCCGGGCGCCGAAGACGAAGGTGTCGCCGCGGTTGAAAGCGACGGTTGGCTTGATGAGAACGGAAGCCGTCGAGTTCGCCATGTGATCTCGAGCGAGAGCCCCTACCCGGCGTGCCACGGCGTCGGTGTTTTGGACCGGCAACCTACTACGGGGAGTACCCGAAGTAGATGAATGTGACTCGCCGAGATCGGTAACTCGAAGGAAGAGGCACGCGGCACACAATTTAGACGAGGTTCGGGCCGCGAGGTGCGTAATACCCTACGTCCCGTATGCCGCGTAGCTCGGGATTGATAGGGCACGATTACGGGGTTGGTGCAATAGTGCGCCGTGAGTTGAGATTGGATGAGATGATCCGGGGATCGGTCCCTCGCCTCGCCTTATATAGTCCGGGAGGCGGGGTTACAAGTCGGAGTAGGGAAGGAGTACTAGTCGAGTACGTCTAGGGAGACCTCTACACGGTGCGGAACATGTACGCGAGTCCTAACCGAGTACTACTCCCGTGTCTTGTCCTTGTGCTCCACGCCTTCAGGTGCCGTGTAGCGCAAGTCGGGTAGTCCCAGGGGCCCACCGAGTAGTCGGTCCTGGTACCCACCGAGGCAGTGGGCCCAGGGAGGTCCATACGACACCTCCTACCCTCCTACGTCTCTGAGTCTGGCACAACCCCTGCTGTAGAGCTCATACTGCCAGCGAGGGGTCCCTCGAAGCTGTGGAACCCTTCCCCGGCCTCGCCGGGGCGAAGTCTTCTAAGGAGGAACACCGTCTCCCATCACGATCCCACCGATCCGCCTACAGGCAGGGTGCTATCCACTACGAGTCTCACCCCGCACCCCCGCCCATAACAAGGCGGGCATTTTGTACGGTAAGAGTCCAAAGAAGCATGGTTAGACTGACCATCGGTCCTTAAGGGCCGAGAGCGAGCACTCCCCATCTCCATCTCGTCCGACACACCACTCGGGTAAGAGGCCAGATCGCATCTTTCCGAGGCAGGCGTTCACCAGTAACCAAATGGCTCGCTCCCGCCAAAAACACGTCAAGGTGGAACACACCCAGAACTCACGCTAGAACACACCAAGATCTCCCACATCTCAGTCCAAGCCTAGAATACCATCCATAATCAAGCAACAAAAGTATGGATAGTACTCCCTCCGGTTTGGTAAATGAAGTCGTTTTGGACATGATTTGAGTCAAACATTGGGATTATAAATCATGAATAACTTTTAAGTCATGGAGTTTGGAAATATGAAAACTACATGAATAGATTTGTCTTGAAAAATACTTTCATAAAAGTATACATATGTTAGTTTTTAATAAATATTTTTATAAAAATAAGAAGTCAAAGTTGTACTTTGGAGACCGTGTCGCTGTCCTAAACGACTTCATTTACCAAACCGGAGGGAGTAAGTATATGGGACTAGCTAGGGGTCTGTAGCTAGTCCCGAGGTAGGTAAAGCAAGAACACAGGATATATCAAATATCAAGGCATGGCAGACAAATGGCTATGCAATCCATCAAATCAAGTAACATAAATATAGCACTAGCAACTAATAGCATGCATGGGTTCTACATGGTTGGGAGTGACATGACACCTGCGCGGTAGTCGTCGTAGAGTAGTAGAGGTTGAGCGTCCTCTCGATCAATGTTGAGGTAGAAGGGTCTTCTCGGTCGTTGCAGCTCGGGTATTCAAATAAGAACACAAGCCTACACGAGATGCGACGCGGAATTAAATAACGAGCATTCATCTATTGCAAAAACACCGATAAGAACCAATTTAGAAGATCCAAATAAACTCCAAAGTAATTACAAGCAGCACTGGTTTAATTAATGAAAATAGAGCAATTGATTTTAAAACAAAAGTAGTTTAAGCAACTAGTTTTCTATACTAGAGAACAGGGTAGGAACCAGGGTTAGTTCATGGTTAGGTTAAAGGTCTCAAGGTTAAGATTCATAGGTGGTCCTGTCCGCAGTCTAGAAGCGGAGAGGCTGAGATCAAGCACTTGCAAGGTACCTGCTCCCGGATGGTTAGAGCGGTAGCGCAAAGGAGGATGGTAGCAAAGCGAGATGGAGATAAACGGGAAAGGTATTATCATGCCAAGATATGCGGCGATAGCGTAGAAGGGATGAAAGGATCGACTAGTGATTGATAAAGGGGGTGATGCGACAAGGCATGCTCAGGAGTGCAGTGAGGCATGTGCTGGCGATGCGGTGTTGTCCATGGCGAAGTAGCTAGGTTGCATCGCGGGGTTGCTGTGCGTGAAGCAGAGGCCTCTGCTCACGGCACGACCGTCCATCATGCGCGGCGCCCACTTACAAGCACATGGCATGGCACGCGCTTCGCAGCACAAAACAAGGTTGAGCAAGAGCGAGCATGCGAATTGTAGCAAAGCAGGCACGAAGAGAGGCGACAAAGGTCGGTGGCTTGTCTGGGTGACAAGGTCGCTCTCACGTGCATGTCCACAGCATCCTATGTTCACGACGTGTTCACAGCGTGCGCGGGGCACTAGCATCCCAGGGCCGCCTGCGCAACGCCTGACGACTTGTTGACCGGCAAGCATAGAGGGTAGGTGCGGTAGTGTGGGAAAAGCGAGGTAGAGAGCAGCAAGGCGGAAGCTCGGTCTTCGGGTGGAGATCACGGCCGAGTGGCCGAGAGAGGCAGCGCGACGGCGCGACAGACACAGCGACGGTGCGGCGGGGCTGCACGACAACAAGGTGCTGCGACGCGGTGAGCAGGGACCACGGTGGAGCGGCAAGGCAACGACGCGGTGCGGTACAGCTTGCGGCGGACTAGACAGCAAGTGTGTGGCACGGGGTTGCACGAGCTTGACACAAGGGCCCCTTGTTCATGGCACGACCGTCCGACTCGCACAACATCCATGCTACAAGAAATGCTACAAGAACACGACGCGAGCGCACACGACGCTAGAGCGAAACAGGGCAAGGCATTGCGACGCATCAGCAAGGCAAGCAAGCGCAGGTCGAGGCCCAGACATAGCACAGTGCAAAAGAGTGAAATGTGTGGCTGCGACCTCTCACACAAACCATCGAACATGTGGTGGGCATGCAAAAGTGCATCTTCAACCATGCCTTCACAGGTCTCTGGTGTTCCAGAAAAGGTAGGAGCATGCTCGGCACGAAGGCCGACCATCGCAAATAGCTAAACAGGAAGGTCTCGGTCGGTCACCCAAAGCTCAAGGATACGCATTGGTATAACATCCAACAACTAGAGGGCAGGAAGGGTAATTGGAAGGGTGGCTCGTGGAGGTTTCGTCGGAGGGCAAGGCATGGCAAGAAGCAAGGCGTTGCCGTGGTGAGGTGACGTGGGCAGGCTCGACGTCGTGGTTCAGCTCGCGGTCCTCGGCAGCGGCATCGACCGCGGCGTCGTGGTACTACTGGCAGCGTTCTGAGCTCGGGGTCATCGTGGGCAACATCACACAAACAAGCAACGCATCAGCTTTGGATGAAAAAGGATTGTGCAACAAGGTACAAGGCCAGCGGTGGACAGCAAGCAAGAGAAAGGGCTACTGGTTCGTGCATCTCACCTTATAGATAAAACATCGAGCATGTCATGGGCGAGGTGGAAGAAAGGTCAGGGCTTGCTGTTCTTGCGCATCGACAGGATCTTCGACTCCCGCGCAGGTCGTCGAGCAGGTGGCGGGCCATCCTCGGCTTCGTCGCGACAGCGGATCAGCAAGGATGTAGTGCTCTTGGCGTGCGACGACATGGCGTGGGTGTCCATGGGTCCTCACGGATGGCAGTAGGTGGCAGCACAGGGCGACATCAGCGTGGTGTAGGCGTGCTGACGGCGGCGCCCGCGACGACTCCAAGACGGCGAAGGCAGGGAGGTCCCGGGCGGCAGAGGACGTGATGCTCCTAGTGCGGCGTGGCACCCCACTGATGTGGCACGGGTGCGACGGCTTCAGCTTCTTCCTGCGACGCTGCTGGTTGGGGCAGCACCATTTTGTCCCGGTGACGTCGCCGGCGTCCTTGGCTTGGCGTAGTCGTGGAAGAGCAGCGACATCTTCGTGTCAGCGTCGATGGCGTCTCCGAGCTTCAGGGCCTCGGGAACGGCAGCGAAGGCTCCAGGGCAGCGCAGCTGGTGGGCCCAAAGCGCCTTGGTGCGCGCCGTGGCGACGACATGGAGCTTCCAGGCGGCAAGGACGCGAAGTTCCCTGGCGGCGCCGCAATTTCTTCTCCTTCCTCTGCTTTCCTCCTTCCCCTGCTTCTTTCTTTTCCTCTCGATTCACTCTCTTCCTTCGGATACTGGCGGCGGCGACTTGGGATGGCGAAGAGACGGTGGCGGCAGTGGGTTTTATAGCCCAAGCGCTAGGGTCCGCGGCTGGGTGCTGCTGGCATGGACGGCCGGTGATTCTTGGCGTCCGTGCACCGGACACGCGGCGTCATCCGCGCGGCTGCGCGATGGTGTAGGAGGCAGCCGGTGCAGAGACGGTCGAGCGCGACGGTGTTGCGAGCATGGGCGCATACAGGTAGCGGCGCAGCAGTGCCGTCGCACGAACGGAGGCATCCATTTTGCTGGACGGGGCGCCGATCTGCATGGAGGAGACGCAGTTGTTGCTGCCGTTCCCACCGACCAGCGCGAAGGGAACAAAAAGGCCGGCAGCAAGGTGACCTGGGCTGGGCCTGATGATGCTGGATGGGCTTCTCATGAAAACAAAGGAGCTGGCTGGTGTTGGTGCAGCGAGAAGAAGGAAGGAAATAGAAAGGAGTGTTGAGTTTTACATAAACCATTACAAGCAAGATGGTTCAGAGAAGAGAAGGTCTGAAAGGGTTTAGTGCATGCGTGCATGAAGAGCAGCATGCAAGCGGTAGCAGGTCAAAAAGAAAGGAAACAAACTGGGTCGAGTTGATTAGGGGGCTGTTTGGCTTGACGCCACACTTCGCCTCGCCACACTCCTCTCCGCCACGCTACAGTAAATTCAGTGTGGCGGACGAAACGTCCGCCACATGCTGTGGCGAGATGTACAGGGCGGTGGCAGCCGGCGGCGGGGAGCCAAACAGCCCCTAGGTCTGCCTGGTGCTAAGCTTGATTAGCTTAAGCACTTGTTGGAAAAAGGGTTAGAAAGATAAGACCAAGCTGGGCTAATTGTCTAATATTAGCTCGGGTGCAAAGTTAGAGTTAATCACACAAGGTTTAGCTTTTAAAACAAAATAATTTATATTTACAACTTCAAAATCCAAATAAGATCCATTTGTAAAATGCAACTCACAATTTAAATCATAATTTGAAAATATATTTTATACGGTTTTATTTTATAAGGAATTTGAGATGAGAGGCTAGCAAATTAGGATCAAATTTGGTAGTTTATATGTTCACACAAAAAGTTTTAAATTTTTGCGAAAATTCACACATGGAAAAACAGTCAAATTTCTGGTATGTTACAAGCATGACATGTTGTCAATGTGATGACATTCTTGGAACCATGAACCCTTTTGCCTTCGCGACGATCTGCATGATCTGGACAATTTGGAGAAGTGTCTAGGCCCACCACAAGTGAAGTAGTTCACCTCAGCATTCTTCTTCTTCTTCTTCTTTTTCTTGAAGGTAGTAGTATTGATGACCTTGTTGTTCCCTTTGCTATTGCCATGTGAAAAATGTTGGACCTTGTTGGCGTTGGACTAACCTTGATCCCCTTCCTCAGAAATGTCCTTTTTTCGAGCTTTCTCTTCAACATCAAGGGATCCTATCAAATTTTCAACTGATATCTCATGTCTCCGATGTTTCAGAGTAGTGGCAAAATTACTCCAAGAAGAGGGCAACTTTGCAACAATGGATCCAACCACAAACTTGTCAGGCAAAGCACACTTAAGGAGCTCAAGATCTCTCACAATGCAATGCACCTCATCATGAGCCTGCTCCACTACAGAATGGTTGTTCACCATCTTGTAGTCATGGAAGCTCTACATGAGGTACAGTTCATTGCATGCATCTGCTGTATCATACCTCCCAGTAAGAACATCCCAGATCACCTTCGCATCTGTCATGTCTATGTAGACATCGACAATGCTGTCTCTGATAATGCTCATGAGACATCCCACGAAGAGCTTATTCGCACCATCGAAGTTTTATGCTCTTCAGTCGTAAGTTCACCTTCAAGTTTGCCAAGCCTCGTGTCCCAGATGTTCATAGCATCAAACTAGAGACGTGCATTAGAACTCCACCTCTTGAAGTTCTTGTCATTGAACTTTTCCGGCTTCATTGAGTCCATAAAACCAGACATACCAAAATCAACAAATTTCCTATAACAATGTTTTTGGATTGTTGCAAATTAGACAATCACACAATTAAATTCCGAACTAGATTTGTCATAAGAACACAACCTAGCATGCAATTCTCTGTCATACTGGGTAACAAAAAACACATCCATATGATTTCAGAAAACTGAAATAACATATCAAATTCCAGTATACACACGCAGCAGATGCAGCTAGGATGATGAGCAGCGGCAACAGGACAACGACGGTGTTGCGGACAGTGCGCTGCAGACGACATTGAAGACGGCATTGATTCACAGTCTCTGTGGTAGACGAAGGACAAGGCGTGGTGCAGACCCTTTAGTAGTCGTGCAAAGTGCTTCCCAAAAACCTTATTCGCGCTCTCCCATCACAAGAGAGAGAGGTTCCACAGACCTACTATCCCGTTTGCCGGTGCAAGCTGATGCTCGGGATGGAGTAGACTATGGTAGCAGTGCAGCTGTGAGAAGAGCCAAACCCTAGCTCAAATAGATGTGTTTTTGGAGAGGTCAACATGTCATATATGTAGGAGAGCCCACGATTTGTAACAAAAATTATAACGACATAGGATTTCGGTGTACCATTCACGTGGACATCGTGCACCTGCGCCCTCAGCCACACCCGGCGAGGAGAGAGGGTGCGCGTGTGGATGTTTCCTTCCCTCCCTACACAGATAACTTGGAGGAGCGAAGACCATCTCCATATTTAAGTTGGTCATCATCCTCCCCTTCCACTAGTAATGTTGCACTCCCACCATTTGCTCATGTTCACTTGGGCCTCTGAGATTCATTTGGAAATTACTGAAATACGCAATGGGCTATGCCCATTATTTCATCAGCTGTGTTGCTGCATCTGCTTGCAAGCCACTAGTCACCTTGGCAGCTCGCCAAAGCCAGCCCTTAGCAGCCACGTTCTAGGAATATTGGGAACGAGGGACGGAAACGTGGGATGTGATACACCATTTTGTAAAATCATGGAACGGAAGAAGTATACCTATTACGTATGTTCCTATCTGGCATGAAACACGTTCCAATTGTGATCAAAATGTTGCTTCGAAATGTATTCATCTTCACAACGCAGAAATGATATGGTTGTGCGTTTGAATCCTTCCTTGGGCTATTTTTCTTTGCTGGTAAAGTCATGGTAATTTTTGTCCGTTAGATGGCAATGACTCATATCCATCTGTTAATTAGGTCCTATTTCGTTTCTATAAGTCACTTGACTTATTAAGTCAGTGACTTATAAGTCGGTTGGATTTAAGTCAGACCTGTTTGGTTGCACTGACTTATAAGTCAGTGGTAGGAGAGGCTCCTGCGCGGGATGCTCTGGAAGCTCGCGCCCAATCCCAACGACCCAACCTACCTGTGGTGGTAGTGCAAACTGCAAAGTGCCGGAGCCCAGAGCCCCAAACCTTGACTGTGGTTCTTGCCACATGAGGCCCTTCATGTCCCTTGAGGTATTGACTTCCAGAAACTTGACTTGACTCCTTTGTGAAGAATCTTCATGTCCCAGCTGAATTGGATCGATGTTCCGTACATTTTGGAGACGCAGTTCCCGTCTGTCCCTGTTTCTCGTCCCGTGATGAAGTTAGTAGAACACGGTACATGCCCACGTTCCACGTTCTAAGCTACAAACTAAGAGCTAGCCAGACCGCCACCACGCACAGCCGTGACAGGTGTTTTGGTATAGGCATGAACACGCTGATGTAGGGATGCTGACTGAATGCTGGGAGGTAGCAGGCCAAGGCCCATAAGAAGCCGAGAATAAGTAATGGTGGGCCAATTTACTACTTTTTCCATCCTAAATTACTATTCGTTCGAGATTTTCTTGCTACAAAATCTTTAGTATTCACACAATATATATTATGTCTATAAAGTTATAAATATAGGTTCACAAAAAAGTTATAAATATAGAAAAGTTAAAATGAATAGTATAATTTGGTACGGAGGAATTATTTATTAGTTAGGAGTAGTTAGGAGGGTCGTCCCGGCCGGCATGCATGGATAGGCCATCAACCCCGTGCTACTAGTTGGGTCAGTGGGGATCCTACCTTCCTTTCGTATAAAGCCTAATGCCCATGGCACGGCATCAACATGGTTATTATAGTACTGTAAAGCACATTAGCAGCCATTTCCGTGCAGGTTAGGCAAAACATTGTCCACTAAAACCTTTACACCTTTGAACTTTTTTTTTTGCGGGTGACCTTTGAACCTAATTGGCCTAGGCAACAAGGCAAGTGAATACCTCGATTCCTTGTTAACCTTGGCACACGTTGACGTTGCCCCTTTCTCTTATCGCATATGCAGAGCTCACGTGCTGCACGTGCAGCTACAGGCCAACGTCGTGGAGTACTATGCCTGATCATTCCATGGACTACATTATATAGCCATGGAAGAGTACGTACGAGCACTAGCTGATCATCCTGCAGTTTTTAGTGCTAACTCTGGTTATTCGTAGGCCTCACTGAAACCGACCTAGAATTTGTATGATGTGGGTTGTGGACATTGAGAGGATGCTCGACGAAGCCGATCTGCCGGCTCCGGTGGAGGAATGGCGGAACCACTGCATCTTCCGCGTGCCGCCTCACTTCAAGATGGTCCACGACAACGCCTTCAAGCCGCAGGCGGTGACCCTCGGCCCGTTCCACCACGACCGCGACGAACACGCCGTCATGGAGGGGCACAAGCGCAGGGCCATCCGGCACCTGCTCCAGCGCGCCGGCAAGGCGCTGCGCGACCTCGCGGCGGCCGTGGAGGAGGTGGCCGAGGATCTGGAGAACGCGTATGCTGGGCTCGGAGCCGAGTGGCGCGGCCGGAACAGGGGCAGGTTCCTGGAGATGATGATCGCCGACGGGTGCTTCCTTCTGGAGGTGATCCGGAATTACGCAATAGAAACGAACAGAAAGGTGAGCTTTTTATTTGGTAAAATACTACTTTGTAACAACATGAAGAATATATGATGAAGATTGAACACAGCCTTTCATCACACTTTTTTTTGGATGCTAGTAGCTACTAGTTATTAGCTAACAACGCTAATACAGCCTAAGTTTCTGCTCCGAAGAATTCCAATGACTACACGCCGAGCGACCCCGTCTTCAGTCCCCACGCCGTCGTGCACATCGCGGCGTTCCTTCAGCGGGACATGCTCATGATCGAGAACCAGCTGCCGCTACGCCTGCTCCAGAAGATCGTCGCCGTCGAGGGTGGGCCTTCGGTGAGCTGAGCACACACACATCCCATGATCTGCCCATATATATATGCTATTTCTGTCTGAGAGATCCATTTGTTGTTCGTGATTGCTAGGACGACGATTCGATCAACAAACTTGTGCTCGACTTCCTGGGCGTGGACATTGATCCTGCTGCTCATGTCGGCGCGGGGCTTGGACTCCACCCTCTCGAACTCTACCGCAGGAGCCTCACTACGGCAGGCAGGTTCTTCCCCGAGTGCCAACTGCACTCGGGGAAGGATCAGTTGCACTCGGGGAAGGCTTCCCCGAGTGCAACTCTCGGGGAAGAGGGTCCGGGGAAGAGGCTCACGGGGAAGCCGCCTTCCCCGAGTGCCAACAACTGCACACTCGGGGAAGGCTTCACCGAGAGGGGCCTCTGCACTCGGGGAAGATTTGTGGATTTTTTTAAAAAAAAAAAATGTAAAAGAGCCCCGCTCCGCCCGCCCGCCCGCGCCCGCCGCGCGCGCCGCGCCGCCCGCCGCGCGCGCGCCCGCGCGCCCGCCGCCGCCCGCCCGCGCCGGCCGCGCCGCCCGCGCCCGCGCGCGCCGCCGCCGCGCGCCGCGCGCGCGCCCGCCCGCGCGCGCGCGCGCCGCCCGCCCGCGCCCGCGCGCCCGCCGCCGGCCGCGCCCCCGCCCGCCGCCCGCGCCCGCGCGCGCGCCCGCCGCCGCCCGCGCCGGCCGCCGCCGCCCGCCCGCGCCGCCCGCCCGCGCCGCCGCGCGCCGGCCGCGCCGCCCACGCCCGAGCGCCCGCCGCCGCCCGCGCCGGCCGCGCCGCCCGCCCGCCGCCGCCCGCCCGCGCCGCCCGCGCGCCCGCCGCCGCCCGCCGCCGCCCGCGCCGCGCCGCGCGCGCGCGCGCGCGCCGCCGCGCGCCGCTCCGCCGCCCGCCCGCCCGCCGCGCCGCCGCCGCTCCCACGCCGGGGAGGGAGCTCGCGTGCGGATGCGGAGAGGGGGGATCCGGGGAGAGAGGGGGTGGGGTGCGGCGGCCCGCCGGGGAGAGGGGGGTGGGGTGCGCGCGGGCCGGGGAGAGGGGGCGGGGGGGCGGCGCGGATCCGTGGGAGGCGGGGCGGGGGGGGGGGGCGGGGTGCGCGCGCGCGGGGGGGAGGGGCGCGGGGGGGGGGGGGGGGGGCGGTTTTATACTATTAGGGTTGGGCCGGGCCGGAATAATTGGGCCGGCGGGAATAAATGGGCCGGCCCGGGCCTTCCCCGAGAGCCGTTTTCCGGCACTCGGGGAAGCGTCTCTTCCCCGAGTGCCGCCGGACGGCACTCGGGGAAGATTTTTTTTTTTTTTCGTTTTTTTGCCTCATTTTTTTTGTGAAGCCATCCCACATTATTTTAAACTCCTTCCTCAAATTTGGGGTTATTTTGAATTTTTTTGGTATATTTCATTAGTTTTTTCATTTTGTTGAATTTTTTAGCATACTTCAAATTTGAGCTGGGTGCATGAAGTAATGAAATTTTTTAATTCAAAAAATGATATTCATTATATTTGGTGTATTTTGAGGCCATATCTAGGAAGCCACATGAAATTCCGAACATCTTTTTTCCGTAACATGACGAACAACTAGCAGGAAAAGTGTTTGTAAATTATATAAAATCCAAACGAAGTCCGAAAATCATGAAACTTGTACGGGTGTCATGTTATGGCATGTAGAGGCTGTATGCAAGAATTGAGAAGATTTCGAGTAAGTTGGGACGTCGGATGCCTCAAACCCGGACATCTCCACACATGATATCACTTGAGGCCGATCATGTGTGGAGATGTGCGGGTTTGAGGCATCCGACGTCCCAACTTGCTCGAAATCTTCTCAATTCTTGCATACACCCTCTACATGCCATAACATGACACCCGGACAAGTTTCATGATTTTTGGACTTCGTTTGGATTTTATATAATTTACAAACACTTTTTCCGCTCGTTGTTCGTCATGTTACGGAAAAAAGATGTTCGAAATTTCATATGGCTTCCTAGATATGACCTCAAAATACACCAAATATAATGAATATCATTTTTTGAATTAAGAAATTTCATTACTTCATGCACTGCAGTTCAAATTTGAAGTATGCTAAAAAATTCAACAAAATGAAAAAACTAATGAAATATACCAAAAAAATTCAAAATAACCCCAAATTTGAGCAAGGAGTTTAAAATAATGTGGGATGCCTTCACAAACAAAATGAGGCAAAAAAACAAAAAAAACAAAAAATTCTTCCCCGAGTGCCTCACCCTAGCACTCGGGGAAGAGACCCTTCCCCGAGTGCTAGGGTGAGGCACTCGGGGAAGAGGTTGGCTTCCCCGAGTGCTAGGGTGAGGCACTCGGGGAAGAATTTTTATTTTTTTTTTTTTTTTTGCCTCATTTTTTTGTGAAGCCATCCCACATTATTTTAAACTCCTTGCTCAAATTTGGGGTTATTTTGATTTTTTTTTGGTATATTTCATTAGTTTTTTTCATTTTGTTGAATTTTTTAGCATACCTCAAATTTGAGCGCAGTGCATGAAGTAATGAAATTTCTTAATTCAAAAAATGATATTCATTATATTTGGTGTATTTTGAGGCCATATCTAGGAAGCCACATGAAATTCCGAACATCTTTTTTCCGTAACATGACGAACAACTAGCAGGAAAAGTGTTTGTAAATTATATAAAATCCAAACGAAGTCCGAAAATCATGAAACTTGTCTGGGTGTCATGTTATGGCATGTAGAGGCTGTATGCAAGAATTGAGAAGATTTCGAGTAAGTTGGGACGTCGGATGCCTCAAACCCGGACATCTCCACACATGATATCACTTGAGGCGATCATGTGTGGAGATGTCCGGGTTTGAGGCATCCGACGTCCCAACTTGCTCGAAATCTTCTCAATTCTTGCATACACCCTCTACATGCCATAACATGACACCCGGACAAGTTTCATGATTTTTGGACTTCGTTTGGATTTTATATAATTTACAAACACTTTTCCTGCTCGTTGTTCGTCATGTTACGGAAAAAAGATGTTCGAAATTTCATATGGCTTCCTAGATATGACCTCAAAATACACCAAATATAATGAATATCATTTTTTGAATTAAGAAATTTCATTACTTCATGCACCTGCAGTTCAAATTTGAAGTATGCTAAAAAATTCAACAAAATGAAAAAACTAATGAAATATACCAAAAAAATTCAAAATAACCCCAAATTTGAGCAAGGAGTTTAAAATAATGTGGGATGCCTTCACAAACAAAATGAGGCAAAAAAACAAAAAAAACAAAAAATTCTTCCCCGAGTGCCTCACCCTAGCACTCGGGGAAGAGACCCTTCCCCGAGTGCTAGGGTGAGGCACTCGGGGAAGAGGTTGGCTTCCCCGAGTGCTAGGGTGAGGCACTCGGGGAAGAATTTTTTTTTTTGTTTTTTTTTGCCTCATTTTTTTGTGAAGCCATCCCACATTATTTTAAACTCCTTGCTCAAATTTGGGGTTATTTTGATTTTTTTTGGTATATTTCATTAGTTTTTTTCATTTTGTTGAATTTTTTAGCATACCTCAAATTTGAGCTGCGAGTGCATGAAGTAATGAAATTTCTTAATTCAAAAAATGATATTCATTATATTTGGTGTATTTTGAGGCCATATCTAGGAAGCCACATGAAATTCGAACATCTTTTTTCCGTAACATGACGAACAACTAGCGGGAAAAGTGTTTGTAAATTATATAAAATCCAAACGAAGTCCGAAAATCATGAAACTTGTGCGGGTGTCATGTTATGGCATGTAGAGGCTGTATGCAAGAATTGAGAAGATTTCGAGTAAGTTGGGACGTCGGATGCCTCAAACCCGGACATCTCCACACATGATATCACTTGAGGCCGATCATGTGTGGAGATGTCTGGGTTTGAGGCATCCGACGTCCCAACTTGCTCGAAATCTTCTCAATTCTTGCATACACCCTCTACATGCCATAACATGACACCCGGACAAGTTTCATGATTTTTGGACTTCGTTTGGATTTTATATAATTTACAAACACTTTTCCCTGCTCGTTGTTCGTCATGTTACGGAAAAAAAGATGTTCGAAATTTCATATGGCTTCCTAGATATGACCTCAAAATACACCAAATATAATGAATATCATTTTTTGAATTAAGAAATTTCATTACTTCATGCACCTGCAGTTCAAATTTGAAGTATGCTAAAAAATTCAACAAAATGAAAAAACTAATGAAATATACCAAAAAAATTCAAAATAACCCCAAATTTGAGCAAGGAGTTTAAAATAATGTGGGATGCCTTCACAAACAAAATGAGGCAAAAAAAACAAAAAAAACAAAAAATTCTTCCCCGAGTGCCTCACCCTAGCACTCGGGGAAGAGACCCTTCCCCGAGTGCTAGGGTGAGGCACTCGGGGAAGAGGTTGGCTTCCCCGAGTGCTAGGGTGAGGCACTCGGGGAAGAATTTTTTATTTTTTTGTTTTTTTTGCCTCATTTTTTTGTGAAGCCATCCCACATTATTTTAAACTCCTTGCTCAAATTTGGGGTTATTTTGATTTTTTTTGGTATATTTCATTAGTTTTTTTCATTTTGTTGAATTTTTTAGCATACCTCAAATTTGAACTGCAGGTGCATGAAGTAATGAAATTTCTTAATTCAAAAAATGATATTCATTATATTTGGTGTATTTTGAGGCCATATCTAGGAAGCCATATGAAATTTCGAACATCTTTTTTCCGTAACATGACGAACAACGAGCAGGAAAAGTGTTTGTAAATTATAGAAAATCCAAACGAAGTCCGAAAATCATGAAACTTGTGCGGGTGTCATGTTATGGCGTGTAGAGGGTGTATGCAAGAATTGAGAAGATTTCGAGCAAGTTGGGACGTCGGATGCGAAACCCGGACATCTCCACACATGATCAAGTGATATCATGTGCGGAGATGTCCGCGTTTGAGGCATCCGACGTCCCAACTTGCTCGAAATCTTCTCAATTCTTGCATACAGCCTCTACATGCCATAACATGACACCCAGACAAGTTTCATGATTTTCGGACTTCATTTGGATTTTATATAATTTACAAACACTTTTCCTGCTCGTTGTTCGTCATGTTACGGAAAAAAGATATTCGAAATTTCATGTGGCTTCCTAGATATGGCCTCAAAATACACCAAATATACTGAATATCATTTTTTGAATTAAGAAATTTCATTACTTCATGCACCTGCAGTTCAAATTTGAAGTATGCTAAAAAATTCAACAAAATGAAAAAAACTAACGAAATATCCCAAAAAAATCAAAATAACCCCAAATTTGAGCAAGGAGTTTAAAATAATGTGGGATGGCTTCACAAAAAAAATGAGGCAAAAAAAAAAAAAAAACAAAAAATTCTTCCCGAGTGCCTCACCCTAGCACTCGGGGAAGAGACCCTTCCCCGAGTGCTAGGATGAGGCACTCGGGGAAGAGGTTGGCTTCCCCGAGTGCTTAAAAAAATGCACTCGGGGAAGGGGGTCTTCCCCGAGTGCCTCCCTTCCCCGAGTGCCATGGACTATAGGGCACTCGGGGAAGACCCTCTTCCCCGAGTGCATTTCTTCCCCGAGTGCAACACTCGGGGAAGAGTTTCTTCCCCGAGTGCCCGATATTTGGCACTCGGGGAAGCCCGAGGCACTCGGGGAATTTCCACTCTCCCGTAGTGCCTTCTCCATCGGAGGAAAGAGAAACCAAGAGTGCTCAATCGGGATGACCAAAGTATGTGCAGCCGCTGCTTTCGACCAAGAAGATCCTCAGCAAGAAAGCGAGAAGACGAGGCCGCCGATGACGAGCAAGATAGACGGCGGGCGCCGCGCTCGGCGCAGAAGCTCTGGGAGGCGGGCATCCGCTTCCGGCCCAGCGCGACGGGCTTCCTCGACGACGTGGGCTTCCACGGCCGCCGGCGCGAGGTGCGGATGCCCCGGGTGGTGCTGGACGACTCAACCGAGTACGCCTACCGCAACGTGATGGCCTTCGAGGCGCTGCATGCCGGCACGGGCAACGACGTGACGGCGTTCGTGCTGTTCATGCGGGACATGGTGGAGTCCGCCGCCGACGTTGACCTGCTGGCCCGGCGCGGGATCCTCCGGAACGAGCTCGCCGGCGACGACTCGGAGGTGGTGGGCCTGTTCAACAGCCTGACCAAGGACGTGGCCAAGACACGGCGGAGCGACCTGTGCGCCGTCCACGACGCGGTGGAGGACTACTGCAGGATAAGCTGGGTGGTCTACACCTTCGAGTCGTGGGCTGCGTTCAAGAGCAACTACCTGTCGAGCCCCTGGGCGTTCATCGCACTCCTCGTCGGCATCTTCCTCCTCGTCACCGACGTTACGCAGACGGCGTACGCGGTCTTGTCGTACGACCCAAAGAAGCGAGCTTAGCGATTGCCACGTGTAAATGTTTGTGAGTTTGTTCCAAGTCACTGGATTGGAGGGGAATAATTCCAGGACTTGTAGGGGAATTAATCTCCCCATTGCTCTCCATTCTTTCTTTGTTTGAGAGGAGGATTTACCTAATAATAGGCTGAATATTTCACCATAGAAATGCTATGCATAGCTTGTCTTTCTTTCTTTTATCACTTTATTAGTTGAAATCCCTGCACAAGTGGCAACACTTCAGGAAGTCCTGATATCGATGTATTTCACCTTGTATTGTCCCTCCCACATCTGTGAACATATTTTTATCTGATTTTGTAAATATTTGTTGAGTTAGGAAACATGTTTTTATCTAATTTTGTATATGCAAGTGTGTCGAAACTGATCTATATGTCGAAGAATAATTGATCAAACAAGAGGACGTACAACCATAAACAATATTATGCAGTGTTGACGGTTTTTTTTTGGGTCAACACATGAATGGGCTCGAACGTTTGCGCACAAAGGAGCTCCTTGTTGCTTCTCTGCATAGACCGAATTGATCGGTATGGCAGGTCAGACCGGTTTTGCCGGTGAGCCCAACGAAGAAACCAACAGGCAACAGACGCCCACAAGTAAGGATCCTCTTAAGGCAGACGCACCTTAAGTTGTGGCGGGCTCGGCAAGTTAGCTAGTACGTCATAACATTATTGTTCCAAAAAGAGGAAATACATGACGAATATAGGAATAAAGGTACAGTGGCTATAGTATATGCCGGTAGCTGTGTCTCATCATGGCTTCACATGTGTACAGATATATATTAATTTATATAATATAGTATATTCAACTCAACAAGCACATATGCTTGCACCTTTGAATGAGCCTCTAGTAGATGACTAGACGCATGTTGTTGACGCTTTTTCCGGACGAACACAAGAGTGCGCTAGATCGCGTGGTCGTCGGAAATTCACTCGCCGAGCTTCCCAGCACGGGCCGGTCTAACCGCCTGGGGGCAGTCTAACCGCCTTGGACAGGAAGAACACCGAAAAACCTAGATTCATTGCTCCGGGAGTGACCCCGTCGGGAACAGTGCGCCTAGGGTTGTTCTGAGATCGGCAGGCCACTCAGAACTCCCTCAACCACTGTGGAGACGAAGGAGGAGAGCAATGGAGGTTGTAAAAGCTAGGGTTTGTAGAAAATAAGATAAAATTGATATGTTCGATCGGATGATAGGTCTCAATCGGTCACGACCCTTTATATTTATAGGGTGGGAGGTCTTGCCCTGCAAATAGCACTTTACAATTCGGAATCAAGCTAAACTCCTAATTCTACCCGAAATCGGGGTGACCCGGTTAGACCACCCCCGGGGGGCGGTTAGACCGCCTAGCCCCTTTGTGCCAGACCGGCTACAGGACACCCGGTCAGACTGCCCCTGGGACCCGGTCTAACCGGCCTGCCTGACCCGAGCCGGCCTTTGCCAATTTTGGGTGTCAACACATGCCCCCCTGTTTTTAGTAAAGCTTGCGTGCTAAAAAATAACTCTAAGGACGACAATACTGCTGTCGAACATTTTTATGCTAAGGGCGATCCTTATAGAAACTGGCCATAAACATTCAAGCATCTTGCCACACACTTGGATAAAACTTCTTCAGATATCTTCCATTGCCACACACTTGGATAAAACTTCTTTAGATATCTTCCATTGAGTTCCCTAGGTAGTTGTTGTCCTTGCAATGATTCCACCATATAGGAATTTCCAGAGCAAACTCTCACAACCCTGTATGGACCTTCCCAACTTGGAGACCATTTACCAAACTTGTTGCTCTTAGATCCTATAGGCAAAATAGTTTTCCAAACCAAATCTCCTACTTGAAAAGGCTTAGCTTTAACTCTCTTATTATAAGCTCTAGCAACTCGCCTTTTATCTTTCTCAATTGCTTCCAAAGCTTCCAAACGCTTGTCAGTCACCTCATCAATGTTATCCATCATCAAAGCATGATATGTATCAACACTAAGATCATTTTGCTTTGCAAGTCTATATGCGCCCAGATTCACCTCAACAGGTAAAACGACCTCTTGACCATACACAAACTCAAAAGGAGTAACTTTAGTAGCCCCGTGCCTAGAGATGCGATTAGCCCATAATGCTTCAGATAACACTTCATGCCATCTTTTAGGATTGTCTTCTATCTTCTTCTTAATGAGCTTAACTAGTGTTTTATTACTAGACTTGGCTTGACCATTAGCTTGAGCATAATATGGGGATGAATTGAGCAACTTAATACCATAAGAATTAACAAAATCACGCACCTCTGTAGCCACAAATGAAGTACCTTGATCTGTAGTTAAAGTCTGAGGAATGCCAAATCCTTGTATAATATGCTCCGTAATAAACCCAATCACCTCCTTGTGTGTCATGTTCTCGAGAGGAATTGCTTCGGTCCACTTGGTAAAATAATCAGTTGCCACAATCACAAAGTAATGTCCTTTAGTCGACGGAGGATGTATCTTGCCAATGAAATCTCATCCCCAGCCTCTGAATGGCCAAGGCTTAATAATTGGATGCAACATTGCAGCAGGCACCAACAGAACATCTCTGTGCTTTTGACACTCTTCACATCCTTTGTAGAACCTAAAACAATCAGCTATTATAGTAGGCCAATAAAAGCAAGCTCGCCTAAGAAGCCATTTCATCTTCAGAGCCGATTGATGAGTACCACAAATTCCCTCATGTACCTCTGCCATAGCTAATCTTGCTTGATCATGACCTAAACACTTTAAAACCAAATCATCTACCGTCCGACGATACAACTCATCACCATCTAAAACAAACTTAAGCGCCCATCGTCGGACTTTTCTGTCACTCATACTTTTAGAATCCTGCAAATACTTAACCAGAGGTGTTCTCCAATCTCCCACTTCGTCCTCAACAATTTTGGAAAAACAATAGCCGAAGTAGGGTTGCCCCCCGAGGGGCGGTCTGACCGGCCCGAGGGGGCGGTCGGACCAGGGTACCCGGTTTGACCGGCCTGGGGAGGGCGGTCTGACCGGGGTACCCGGTTTGACCGGCCTGGGGAGGGCGGTTGAACCGGGTCCTCCAGAACATAACCCTCGGCTTCACCAAACATCGGTTTTCGTTCTTGAAAATTTCTTTTCTGAACATTATAACCAGATGCTTGCTGAGCCAGAGCGTTAGCCTTCAGATTCTCCTCTCGTGGTACATGATATATCACAAATTCATCCATGCAATATATAATGTCCAAACATTTATCAAGATGAGCATTTAAAGAATCATTTAAACATTGACATACCTTGGATACTTGTTGTACCACTAGCAAAGAATCACCATAAGCTTCTACATGTTTCACTCCCATGTCATGTAATATTTGCAATCCAAACAATAGAGCTTCATACTCAATTTGATTATTAGTACATTTATGATTCAACCGGCTAAGGGCTTCAAAAATAGCTCCACTAGGTGAGATAATAATAATTCCAACACCACAACCACTTCTACAAGCCGATCCATCAAAATGTAATTTCCATGGAGTAAAAGTTACATAACCGACATCTAGATCAAGTTGCTTATCAATCCTATGTTGAACAATAAAGTCGGCTACTATTTTGACCTTTCATTGATCCAATAGGTTCACAACGCAAATCATACTCAACAAGAGCATAAGCCCACTTGCCGACTCTACCACTAAGAATAGGTTTTTGCAACATGTATTTAATTATGTCAGTTTGGCATGCAATATAACAAGTACTAGACAATAAATAATGCCTTAACTTGGTACAAGCATAATATAAAGAAAAACAAAGATTTTCAATAAAGGTGTACCTTGTTTCGGCGTCTAGCAATCTTCTACTCTCATAAGCAACAACATACTCCTTGCCATCAGTCTCTTGAGTCAAACCAGCTCCAATCACACTTGGTTCCGCCGCAACATAAAGCCGGAAGGGAACACCACGCTTAGGTGCTTGAAGAACAGCCGGCGAAGTCAAATAACTCTTACTTTCATCAAAAGCCTCTTGTTGTTTTGCCTCCCAAGTGAATTCAGTTCCACTTTTCAACCGAAGTAAAGGAGTAAAAGCATCAACCTTCCCAGACAAGTTGCAAATGAATTGCCTCAAGTAATTAACCTTGCCCAAGAATCTATGTAACTCTTTTTTAGAAGTAGGAGCTTGAACCTTCTTAATTGACTCAATCTTTTTAGGATCAATCTCCACACCTTTCTTATGCACAATGAAACCCAAAAACTTGCCAGCCGACACTCTAAAAGGACATTTGAGTTGATTCATCTTTAATCCATACCGATGCATCTTTTCAAATGCAAGTCTCAAATCGGCTAAATGAGAATTTAGACTAGCCGATTTAACAACAATATCATTAATATAGACTTCTACTATAATACCAAGCAAGTCATGAAAAATCAAGTTCATAGCCCTTTGATAAGTGGCACCAGCATTTTTCAAACCAAAAGTCATGACTACCCACTCAAACAAACCCACAAATCCTGGACATATGAAAGCCGTTTTGGAGATATCCTCTTCGGCCATAAAGATTTGATTTTAACCAGCATTACCATCAAGAAAGCTAAGTACTCTATGTCCAGATGCAAAATTAACAAGAAAGTCGGCTATAAGCATAGGGTATTCATCTTTAGGAGTTGCTTTATTGAGATCTCTAAAATCAATGCAAACACGAAGTTTCTTTGTTCCTTTTTTCTCAACAGGCACAATATTAGAGATCCAATCAGCATATCTACAAAGCCTAATAAACTTAGCATGAAGCAACCAATTGATTTCTTCTTTCACTCGGTCATAAATATTAGGATTAAAATTCCTACGAGGCTGTTTATAAGGCTTGAAACCAGGTTTAATAGGTAATTTATGTTCTACCAAATCACGACTTAAACCAGGCATTTCATTGTAATTCCAAGCAAAGCAATCAAAATACTCTTTAAAAATCTTTATTAATTCAAGCTTAAATGTAGGATCAAGATTCTTGTTTACAAATGTCGGCCTAGGTACAGTGCCATCACCAATATCTACCTCCTCAAGAGGATCAGCCGACGTAAACCCTTGTCCTAACTTTCCCAAATCATCAAGATCCTCAATGGCTTCACATGTATCGGTCTTATGCGCCCGATAATGATCAATTCTCTGCTGCAACCACTCTGTTGTTGAACTCATTGAGTCACATGAAGTGATTTAGCCAATTATCAAACGTCTTTATGACAGCAGGAATGAAACCATTATTGGAACAACTTACAGACTCATAATCAGATAAATCTAAACCAGATAGACACTTTACATTATCATGTATACCTATAGAATGACTATAGGCTACAGCTACACAAGCAGAATTATCACCATGTATTACTTATACTTCATCATCTACCCATTGTATCAACATTTGGTGCAAAGTAGAAGGAACACATTTATTTGCATGAATCCAATCACGACCAAGGATAAGACTGAAGTTACCTTGTGTCTTAGCGACGAAGAAAGCCGTGGCGAGTGTCTTGCTTCCAATAGTGAGCTCCATGGAGATCACGCCTTTAGCTCCCATTGGCTCGCCTCCTCCAACCCCGCCGACGGTCATGTTGGTCTTGATCAACTCCTCATCTGAACCTCCAAACTTCTTGAATAGAGAATACGACATCAAGTTGACAATCGCACCTCCATCCACTAGCATCCGAGAGATAGGCTTCCCATTGATATGACCCTTCATGTACAAAGCCTTCAGATGATTATCAATGTCTTTGGGCTTCTGAAACACAACATCCTTAGGCCCAAAGTCAAGATGAGCCAAATCCTCCTCCGTAGGCACCGAACTGTCAACAAACAAATGAACCACATTGATCTCAAGGTTCATCTACTCTGGAGAAGAACTGTAATCCACAAGCTGTTCGTCGTCCTCTGGAGTATGGACAAACAAAACCTTGTCATCACAAACCATAGGGATCGAAGAAGCGAAACCGGGCGACGTTTCTGGAGACCCCGGCCTGACCGCCTGGTCACCCGGTCTAACCGCCCCAAGCGGTTGAACCGCCCCTGTATGGGTTGCTGCCTTGACTCTCCACTCTTTCCCTTGCGGTACCATAGGCCTGTAGCTGTTGAAATCCTCTTCCCTCTCCTTCTCTAGTTCCTTCTCCCTTTTCTCATGTAGCCTCAATCGCTAAAGCTTCTGCCTTTGAGTATGAGTTAGACCGGGAGGACACCACCTTGGCAGAAAACACTCTGGACGATACTTACTTCCGCTGGCCTTATAGTCATTAGCAACAGATCCCTTTTGAGTTGGTGTCACAACCTAATTGTTTGGCACAACCGGTCTTTTGTCCGAATCTGAATAATGTCAAGGTTAGTAGTCCTTTCTAGGTCAATGTCCATCTCCTGAACTTCCTCCTCTCTGATCTTGGGCTTGTACACCTTCTTCGGAGGAAATTGCTCTTTTCTGGGCAGGGCGGTCTGACCGCCTATAGGGGGCGGTCTAACCGGGTCAGCCAGATGACCCTGCCCTGTTTGTCATGGAGTCGAGCGATCTTGTGTATGTTATGATATTCAATCCAGTGCTGATCTCCTTGGTCCTCCCCATCCAGGATGGAAAGATTGCTGATACGGCACCCACATAACTCCATTATCATCATAGATAGGACAAAGTGAAGGAGCCCAATCTGGAGTAAAGTTTTGCCTCTGAGATGATTCACCTCTGAACCTGATGGCTGCCCTAGGATACGATGCTAGTCTCTCTTGATGTGGAGGTGATCTCATCCTTTTTTTACCATCCGATCACTTGTAACGGCCTTTTGTTTAGAATATTTGTCAAATGGCATATCAAACGTGACCTTTTGCTTTGGAATGCTTCTTTGATTCTTTACCACATTAAGCTTCCAGTTTCCTGTCTCGGGCCGCTTCGGAACAAGCATCTTTGGGTGGCCATGTGCAGGGGCGGTCTGACTGCCCTGTACCCCTGGTCTAACCGCCCTGTCCAGGACAGGCTCGGTTGTTTGTTGACCAGACGGCATGGACGATCCTTGCCCCCCCATGTCCAGAAGCTTTGACAGTAATCTTGAAAGTTTCTCTGCCATCAGGGGTCTTTTCATATGCCACCTCTCTTGTCAACTCTTTCCACCTCAAATCGGGCTTAGCTTCCCCGACCACCACGTTCTTACCCTTAGTAGCTTCAGCTTGATGCGGTCGAACCAAGATCTTGGCTGCTGCAACTCCATGGTGTTGATGGGAAAATGTTGCTTATCCACTTGCATTTCATGAAGCATCAAACGACCTTCATTAATGGTCGATTGAATTTGACGACGAAACACATAGCAATCGTTAGTGGCATGAGAATAAGAATTATGAAACTTACAATATGCACATCGTTTAATTTCATCAAGTGGAGGCATAGTAAGAGAAATTTTAATGTTTCCAAGCTTAAGTAACTCATCAAAGATACGATCACATTTAGAAATATCAAAAGTAAATTTTAATTCTTCTTGCCAACCTTTAGTAGCCAGTTTAAGAGATGCACAAGAACTAGCTTTAGACTTTGAAGGCCATATAAATTCAGCAACATACACTTCATTCTCATCATCTGGACTATCATAATCATATTCAACAACATGCACATTAGACCGACGAGGTTTAGAGTGTTCTTTTTCTTTATTCAGTTTTAATTCTTGTGCCATACCTCTAACAAGCACATTAGCAAGCGTATGAAATTCTACACCTTCTAATCTATCTCTAATAGTAGGTCGTAAACCTCTAGCAGCAAGATCAACAAGGTCAGAATCAGTGAGAGACAAATTAAAACAACGGTTTTTAACTTCTTTAAAGCGCTTAAGGTAATCGGAAACTGATTCCTCTTTATTTTGTCTAACTGATGTTAAATCTGTCAATTTTAGTTGGTAGCTCCCACTAAAGAAGTGATCATGAAACTTTTGCTCTAGTTGATCCCAAGAATCAATAGAGTTGGGAGCTAACAAAGAAAACCAAGCAAAAGTGGTACCAGTCAAAGACAATGTAAACAAACGAACTTTTAAAGAATTATAGGTACCAGCTTCACCTAGTTGAGCAGTATATTGACCAATATGCTCCCAAGTTGTACGGTTGTCATCACCACTAAATTTAACAAAATTAGGCATATGCCAACCCGGGGGAAAGCCACATAATCAAAACACTGCTTACTTAACACCGAGTTTATTTTTCATCATGTTAGCTATCTCTTACTTAAATTGAGCCAATTCATTCCTAGCAGCTATCTGAGATTGCATTGCAGCTGTTCTTAAGTTACTCACAGGGGGTTGATTAGGATTTTGTATGCGATGCAAGTCGGTAAACACATCATTAGGCACACCATAAGATGGAGCAACATTAGGGATAGGTGGTGATGTGTGAGCTATTGTGCTATACATTGGTGAAATAGTACCATAAGCATTATTTTGACTCTGAACCAATGTACTAGGCACAACCGACAAAGGCAACGGCTGATCCGGAGCCATGACCATTTGGCCAGACGGGGCGGTTAGACCGGCCTGGGGGACGGTCTAACCGGGGTCAGCTTAGGCAATGGAAATTGCTCCGGATAAAACCCCATCGGCCATACCATACAGAGGAGCTTCAGGTGAAGCTTCCTGTGCTGCCGATGTGGTTGAATGCAGAACCCCTTGTGAATCCACTTGAGGGATACCATCATTATATATATTAATAACACGTTTACCCTCTATTTTTTCAAGGCGAGTAACAACACTAGCAACCAAACTACTCTGATCATTAAACACATGTTCAATAGCAGATAATTGCGTAATTAGATCAGGAGAGGATGTTTGACTTACAGTGGGTATTACCTCAACCTTGTCCTTGTTCAGCTTGATCGCCTGCAACTCGAACTCTTGATTGAGTGTCACCTTGCCTGAACGATCTTTTTTGGCGCCAGAGAGAAATTGCTTCTTAATGTACTCCTGCAGCTTTGTGTACTTCCTCTAGTCTTCTTCGCTGAGTACTTCGATGTTCACCATGATCACGTTTTTCTTGTCAATGTCGCACTGTGATCCTATGCAAAAATCGAAAGATCGTTGTGAAACCATATCTAGTTCCCAGTGGAGTCGCCAAAAGTGTGTTGAAGCTTTTTCCGGTCGAACACACGAGTGCGCTAGATCGCGCGGTCGTCGGAAATCCACTCGCCGAGCTTCCCAGCACGGGCCAGTCTAACCGCCTGGGGGTCGGTCTAACCGCCTTGGACAGCAAGAACGCCGAAAAACCTAGATTCACTGCTCCAGGAGGGACCCCGTCAGGAACAGTGCGCCTAGGGTTGTTCTGAGATCGGTAGGCCACTCAGAACTCCCTCAACCGCCGTGGAGACAAAGGAGGAGAGCAATGGAGGTTGGAAAAGCTAGGGTTTGGAGAAAATAAGATAAAATTGATATGTTCGATTGGATGATAGCTTTCAATCGGCCACGACCCTTTATATATATAGGGTGGGAGGTTTTGCCCTGCAAATAGCACTTTACAATTCGGAATCATGCTAAACTCCTAATTCTACCAGAAATCGGGGTGACCCGGTTAGACCGCCCCCGGGGGCGGTTAGACCGCCTGGCCCCTTTGTGCCAGACCGGCTACAGGACATCCGGTCAGACCGCCCCTGAGACCCGGTCTAACCGGCCTACCTGACCCGAGCCGACCTTTGCCAATTTTGGTTGTCAACACCCGTTGAGAGGGCCCGACCAGCATGTAAAGCACAACATTAGATGCCATATCTCGATCTGCAGAGGTTAGGCAACATTATCAACTATCATATGGTAGAACATTTGCACCTTTGCCCAGCATGTAAAGCACAACATTAGATGCCATATCTCGATCTGCAGAGGTTAGGCAACATTATCAACTATCATATGGTAGAACATTTGCACCTTTGCCTTTGAACCTGATTATTAACCTCGGCAACAAGGAAAGTAAGCATCTGCGATCCCTCACTGCACATGCCATTAGCTTACTGAATGAAGCTTCTATAACGTCCTAAACTTTCTCTTTAAACGAGACAACACTTAGCCGCTTGGTCCGGTGCATGGTTACCCAGGTCGGAGGGGGATCATTTCAATATATTATATACTTCCTCAGTTCCAAATCTTAGGTCATTTTGACAAATCTATATTCATAATTAAAGTATGTATCTAGACGCCCGACGTAAATATATATCTAGATGGATAGCAAAATTTATGAATCTTGAAATGCCAAAACCATCTACAAATTGGAACGGAGAGAGTTGCACCTAAGCTAGGGAAATGGGCCGAAACGATTACATTGGCCTGGGCTCATCACTTAACACAGTCTGGTCAAACAGTTTGAAGTTTGACACTAAAACAATTGAAATTTCCCAAAACCTATCCGGCGGTGTTTCAGATTCGTTCTCGGGGGCAGCATGATCTATTCCTCCTTCCAGTGAGAGTAACTCCAACAGACTTTGTATTTTTATAGCTAAATTTAGAGATTTTGCATCTTTTTAAAAATAGAAAATCACTTAATTTTGCGAAATAATCCAAGAGACTAGGTAAACCTTGACGTTTATATTCAAAACCACCTCTATCGGGTCCACTCACCCTATTCCCTTCTTATCTTCACACACCCTGTTGCGTTGCGCGTCGTTGTGCTGCTCCACCTCACATCACCTCGTCTCGCCGCCCCAACCTGTCGCCTCGCTACCCGACTGCCACAGCTCACCACATCGCTGCCTGGAGGAGCTGCTAGCAATCACGTCGTCGCTGATTCACCTCCGTTTTGCCTGCAACTCATCCTCTGCTCGCCGAATTGAAGCTCCGGCCAACGAATCGAAGTTCTGGCTCGCCAAATCGAAGCTCCGACTGACGAATCGAAGTTCTAGCTCACTAAATAGAAGATCCGCCCCAGCCCCCTCCCCTGAGTGTGTCGGCGACCCTTCCTTGAAATCCACCGCACCAGCCAGCCTCTCTCCCTCCATTCTCCACTTCACCGCTACGCCGCAAGGTTCGCCGTTGGGAGCTCCACTCAGTGTACCAGCGACCAGTGGTGAATCCAAGATTTGAAGTTAGGGTGGGCCAAGAGCTAATTTTCCCCCTTCATCTACAGTAGCTACAGAGTTTGGAGGAGCAAAATCAGATTTTTGTGCGAATGCAGCGATGTTATACCACTGGCTTAATAGTTAGAGGATCAAATTTGAACTTTTGTGATAGTTGAGGGTGATAAATCAGACTTCTTTTAAGAAAAATCAAAGGTTCATCACTCTTGGGCTGAATCTTAGGGTGGGCCCCCACCTGGCCCACCCTCTAGATCCGCCACTGCCGGCGACCCTCGCTCCCTTCTCTGCTTCGCTGTGCCATGCACCCGCACTACTGTTGCAAGAGTCGTCGTCGTTCGCCCGCTCTGTTGACACAAGGTCCACCTCCACGAGCTCGGGAGCTCCACTCCATGCGCCGGCGACCCTCCCTCCCTTCTATGCTAGGCTCTGCCATGCACTCATTCTGTCGTCACAAGATCCACCGTCCTACACCCACTTTCTCGTCGTGAGCTCCAGTACACTGTGCTCCCTCCCATCTCGCTCCTAACCCACGTCGGTGGCGCGTCATGGCAGTGACGGCGGTGGTGGCGGGAGCGGAGCGGTCCCGTGAGACGGGAGCGGCTAGTGAGTGGATTGCCTAGACAAAAAGTACCGAGCGATAGGCTCCGGACGACGAGCAGAATTGCGAGTGGCGGAGGATAGCAAGGCTATTGGATTGAGATTTTTTCCCATTTTTGCTATTTTTTACCAAATTAAGGCTGGATGAAGAGACTCTTCGAGTTGCTGAGCCCTCTTTTTTCTCCAAACTGTTTTCTTGAACTTCAGCTCTTACAAATTTGGTTTGACCAAAGAAAAAAGTGGTTGCTCCAGCTTTAGCTAGAGCCACGAGAGGAGCGGAGCCGGAACCTTGCCAAAGGCCCGAAAAACTTCACATTCAGTTAATTAACAACCGATTGCATTGGTTATAACCAAAGAACAAAAGCAAGAAACCTTTAACCTTGCTCTGAATTATGGTTACTATCTCACTAGTCACTACTAGGAAAGTGACATTTAATACCGTATCGGTCAATAACCGTTTCAGTACCATACACGTGACTGATACCACTTGTTTTATACAAAACTAGCAATAAAGCCCGTGCGTTGCAACGGGAAGGAATAATGCTCGTTTGCGGTCGTTCATCCCGTCGCGTCCGCATCATTCTAACCTCAAGTGATGTTGTTTGTGCCTCCCGAATCTCACTGTCGTCTGCCCGACTGCATTGTCGCTCTTATCATGCACGTGGCACCCCTGACCTCTCTTGTTGTTCCAATCATCACCTTCATCCTCTCAGGTTGTGTCATCACGCCTCCTGCACCACCCAAACCTCGCCTGTTGTTCCAAGCCTCACCGCCATACCCTCTGGCTGTGTGGTCACACCTCTCACACCATCCAAATCTCGCCAACTGTCATTTGCCCTTACTGTGCCATCACCCCGCTTGCCCCCGCACCTCCCTGACCTTCCATCATCGTTGCCGCGCTCGTTTAACCCTTTCGAACCTCGTGGTCGTTTGCCCAAATTCACCTTCCCTCATCCACATCGTCAGTACCATTGTGCACGCATGCAACACACCCAAATCACATCGGTCGTTGCCCACGCCTCCCAACCTTGCGTCATCCTCCTTGGGCACACTACTACGGGTTAAGTTCATATAGTTATTTAGCAAACAATTAATAGTATCATATTGGTCATTTTGTTTTATGGACACGCGATGGGGTCCAAATAACACATATGACAACGAAGTTGGAATTAGAGACTACAATGCCAAATAGTTTGTTAAGATAATTAAAATAAATGGATATTTATAGGGTGTTTGGATCTATTTTTAGTCTCATGACTAAAATTAGTAGACTAAAAGATTTTAGTCCCTCCCTGTTTGGAGGGTACTAAAAATAGTCAGCATTAAAGGTTTTAGCATTTAATTATTCTCTCACCCCTTCTCTTTCCTCTCCCTTTCTTTCTCCTTCCTCTCCTGCACAGCATACAACTCCCGTCGCCCGTCGCCGCTACCGGCGGGATCTCCCCGTCCCGGCCACCTCCGCCCGCTCTGGTTGCAGATTTGCACTCTCCTCTCCACGCTCCTTCCAACCGCCCACCTCTCCCCCTCCCTCTCGGCGTGTGCGAGGAGATCGAGCTCCAGCCCGCGCCCCTGCTTTGCCTCGTCTTCGTGGCCGGTAGCTCTGCGCCCTCTCTCAGCATGTGTGAGGAGATGGAGCTCCAGCCCGTGCCCCCACTCCGGCTCGTCTTCGCGGCCGACGAAGGTGGAGGGGCTCGCAGCGGTCCGGCGGTGGTGGAGGGGAACGCGGCGGGGGGCGTGGCAGGGGGCAGCGGCGGAGAGCATGGCAGGTATCCTCTCGCAGTAGCGGCAGCGGTGACGCCATCAGCATCCCGGTCATCAACCTCTCGGCGTCGTTGTCATCGGAGGTGCGGGTGCGCGCGGAGTTGGTGGCACAGGCGAAGGTCGCGGCGGAGACGCCCGGGCTCTTCCAACTGGTCAACCACGACGTCCCCAGCGAGCTCATGTCGGAGATGCTCGCATCCGTGCAGCAGTTCCACGAGGTGCCGTCGGAGGTGAAGCGGCCCAACTACACCTGCGACCCCGGGCGCAGAAGGGAGCGCGGTGGGCCAGCGCCGGTGGAGCAGAGCGCGGCGGCCGGCGGTAGAGAAGGGGGGCACCACGGGCGGATGAGGGCACCACGGCGGGGCGGTGGGCGGCGAGCGTTGAGCGGAGATGGGGAGCGCGAGGGATCGGTGGGCGTCGGGGAGCGCGGGGATCGGCGGGCGACGCGCGCGGTGGCCCGACAGGGAGGTGGAGAGCGTCGTGGACGCGCCGCGGGGCATGAGGATAAGGAGCGATCGCAATTAATGAGGAGAGAGACAGGGCTTTTAGTCCATTTTAGCTGGGCCATGCGTGACTAAAGGCTAGACTAATTTTAGTCACCATTTAGTCAGTGGTGTTTGGCAAATTAGCCTCTCAAGGTGACTAAAATTAGTCTAGTCATCTGGATCCAAACACCCTCTTAGTCCCCTAGTTTTAGTCGGCTGAAGATTAGCCCCTGATATTACAGGAAAGTTAATGGTGGGCACCCCTGATATTACAGGAAAGTTAATGGTGGGCTGAAAATAACCAATCCAAATGTCCCCTAGTAATTTCGCAGCTGCCGTGGTGACCTGCGTATATGGGCTGTATAGCAGTATATGGGCTGATCATAACCTGGATGGCGGCCCACTGCAAGTGCTCTGTCATTCATTAACGTAAAAAAAGTCTATCACTATCAGGCGGACTCCACATGTCGGGATCTTCTTCAACCTCGAGTCCGAGTCCGACTCCACATCTGCCGCCCCCAAAATCCGATGGGGGAGTTCGCATTCTAGTGCCTTCATAGCCAAATATTGCATCAAAATGGAATCTTGTCGACCTCCTTATTTCCCACCATGATCCGTCACTATCTTCCGGGGATTCGAGTTTAATTTGGATTGGATTGAAAATTGGAAAAAACCAATACATGGTGCGGTTCGGACGACGCATATGTACAACGACGGTCGAAGAGCAGAACGCGCGAAGGATTGGTTCCTGCTTTAATATTATATATATATATAATAGGTAGAGATGACATGCCATTAAGTACCTGTTGATAATGCCGGTGTTAAATAGATTTGCATCCAAAAATATAGAAAAAAATGGCGAACTAAGGGCAAGTACATTGGTGTCGTCTGATAGACCGGCTTATGTATTAACACGTAATTTTGAGTCGACTCAACAAACAACATGTACAATTGAAGGACCGATTAGGCGACTAGAGAGTGGGAGCGAATGAGAGCTGATAAAAATTCTTCTCCAAAGAGAGAACTCGGCCTATGCCCCAAATTCACAACCAAGGATTCCTACACGAGTTTGCCAAGGTCACGTAGTCACTACGGACCTACCAACCCTAGGAACAAACCCCAAACGATCCTGAAGCAGAAGCACGAATCAAGAAGCAAAGGACTTAGCAGCTCTGCGAGGCACCAGGCGGACAGTCCGCGGTGACCGGGCGGACGGTCCGCGGGTCACGGACGGACAGTCCGAAAAGGAAGCTGACCCTCCAGTAGGGCACCTCGAATAATGGACAGTCCGCGCCCTGTCCTCGGACGTCCGTGAGCAACCGGTGCCGCGCGGACGGTCCACGACGTCCAGGCGCACGATCCGCCAAACTCCCCCATGCCAGAAACAGCTGGCCACACGGATCAAAACAAAGACGCTCAAGAACATGTGACGAACACAAAGAACCCTAGGCCAACTGGCTCCACGCGTACTGTCCACGCCTACTAGGCAAACTGTCCGCCAGGTGCGAACTGGCGCGGGAACAGCAACCCGAGAGGAAATCCGCGAGCTCCCTACCACCTATCCTTCCATGGATCTCCCAAACGGCTTAAGCTCTTGAAGAAAGGTTTGGGGAAGATGTGAAGCGTCCCTAGGGGATGTTATGCCCCAAAACTTGGGTCCTCAAACGAACTAAATCGTCGGGAATCGAATCGCCACCGAACTCAACCAAAAGCCTAGGTTCCAACAGAAATCCTTCAATCGGATGCCGAACTCGGAGTTTGAGGGATCAAGATTAAGCACAAAGATGCACGAGGCAACTATCTATGATTCCCACCAACAAATCCGAGTCCAAACACCTCAGAATCGAAGGAACAAGCCACACACGAAAAACCGACGAAAATAGCTCAAAAAAGACACGAAAATCCAGCGAGCTACAAACCGGGAATCGACGCAACCATGAAAGCTTCCATTCATTCTGAGGTTAGATTCTTTACAAACAGAAAAAAGAGAGCAAGGAAATGAGAAGCAGTCCGGATGGATGGTTTGCTTGGAAACCCTAGAGCTAATATATATGAGACCCCTCCGGGTCAGGCAAAAGACCACACTACCCCTAGCACTTAAGTTGTGGTACAATCCCTCAGGGGCAAATAGGTCATGTAGCACTCCTCTTCATCGCATGGCCACGTCGTCGCTGCAGACCACGTCCTCCCGACGCAAGCCCTGCGATCCCGCCACATGTCTGCCGGCATCGAAGCTTCTCAGCGCGCCCGGATCCCGTCTCCGCCCGCCGAGCCTCCGGTCTTGGTTTTGTTGCCCAACCAAGTAACCCGACGGTTTTCTGGTGAACCGCCGTAAACCCCACGTGCAGACTCCGGTTGTGGGCCGCTACCTTGCACCGACTTCGGTCGACGACTTCGTCTTGATTTTCTTGCCACCATGCGGCCCGCACTTGACCCCGCCGGCCACCAGGTCCCTCGAGCCGATCCTACTTGTCTCTCCACTCCTCGGAGGCCCCGCAAGGCATAGACCTTTCGCGCTCGCTCTTCACCTGCACCAACGCAAATCAAGCCACAACCTGCACCTGCAATACTCGGCCAAGAGTCAGTCCACACCACGTTGTCAATCACTCATCACAGCCAGGAGCGACCATGCACCGGTCCTCGAACGCTCCGGTCCTCAACAATGAGTTGTCTACTAGAGCTATATAATTCCTTAATTTATACATATAAAAAAGAATATTATGAGTTGTATAGCAACAACAATGTAACACCCCGTGTTTTCAAATAGTGTCAATTAGTGCTAATTATGATCTTAACAAAGTTAAGGACTAATGGTCAAACATTGGTCAAACCCCTAAGTCAAACCCTTGACATTCTTGAACCTCTCTGGAACTTTTGCCGCGTTCTCCAAATTTCACCTAAACACTTCAAATTCTCCAAACACAAAAGATGTCCAGTTTTTCATGAGGACACATCTTTCATGCTAAGTGGCATTTCAAATTCGAAGTGAAAATGGGTGAAAAAGCTTGGTTAATGCCACCAGTTACTATTCACAGGCACCGAGAAAGATTCAAAGTTGGCAAGCATTTTATGCAAAAAACACATGGAGAAAACCACCTACGAGCCTTTGTAACAGTTGTAGAGGGCAGTGAGGTGTAAAAGTTTGGTATAAACATCATGACACACTTTGGTTCAAAATTTTGGAGAAAATTTTGGTTAAACAGTGCTAGGCCAAAACAAAACCACGCCGGAACGCGGGCTCCCGCGACGTGGCGCACCGACAGCGCCAGAGCACACGCCCGCGTTGCCGACTGGGTCCAGACGCCGAGGGGCTCACTCCCCCACACGTGCGCGGTGGGCCGCCCTATGCCATCTACACTCTGTTGCCTTGCGTCAGGCGCCCCGTGCAGCACCGACCACGCGCGCCGCCAGTCCAACCGCAACGCCACTGTAACCGCCCGCATGATGTCGTACTCCGCAGCACGCCGTCACCGCCTCGCGCCCATACCATGACCTTTCCGACGCCTTGACTTTACGCGAACCGCCTCCTACTCGCCCGCTTATAAAAGGAGCCAGAGCTCGCTTCCTCGTGCGATGCTGCCGGTCACCAGAGCCGCCGCCCCTACCATTGGATGCCGCACGATGAGCTCCCCTTTTCGGCTAGTACCATCATCCCTAGAGCGCTTCGCCTCCTTCTCCATGCACCACTAGAGAGCTCCCCGGGCTGCTTGTTGCCCAGGACGAGCCACAACCTCGTCGTAGAAGCCACTCCCGCAGCCGCCGCCGTCGCCTGACTCCGCCACCCGCGCTCACCAGTCGCCCCCCTGTCCCAGCCGAGCATGCAAACCGAGCCCGTGCAAGCCTTAGATCCTCCCCAGTCATTTCCCCGGCCAAGAACGCTAGTGAGGTCGCCAGAATTCCAGCCGCCGAACCGTCCCAGGGACCACATTGCAAGGTCCCAAGTCCTTCCAGAGTCCTTTGCGCAAACCGAGGCTATGGTTGTGAACCATTAGATCTTTATTGGGACCTTCGCGTAATTTGATTCTTATAGTTTCTAAGGTTTTTTCCGGATATTAGAAAAATCATAAAAAATCACAAAAAAATCAGAAAAATGCAAAACCAATTTTGTTGGTTTCCCTGTGAGTATATTTACATATATTGCAAAGCATGACCATATATTTGATTAATAGTTTTTGCCTGAAAAATTGAAATTAGTTTGACCTACTTTTGTTGTAGTTCAAAATCTAGAAGTGATCTCAAGCTGAACTTTGGATATGTTGTTGGAGATTGCATGTTTAGGCTCTAAACAAAAAATTGCACAAAGTTACTAAGTAAAGAATTTATTATGATTTATCTTGTTTGTATGCTATTTCTGCCTTAATGGTTTTTGTAGCTAAATATATACAAATTTTTGAGCTCAAATTCTCAGTATGGTCTTAAAAGGCCTAGATGCACATTTTCTGAATAAATCATGATTTTAGGAATGATAGAAATAATTTTTCCTGATTTATTCTTAGTTTTAAACATAAATGCCTAGTTCAAGATCTAAAGTAGCTCTTGATATGTTTGTTGGTTTCCTAGCCTTGTTTTAAGTCAGGGTTGATGTAGGAGAAAGTTTGGACCTAGAAGTGATGTAATTTTTTTGTATGCATTTATCTCATTTGTGATAGCTAGAAATTGTTATTTTTGGTATATTTATTTTATAGCTCAAGTAAGTGTGCACTTGTGTTCAGTGGCTTGGATTAGAATTAAAGAGCTCAGTAAACACCGCTACTATATTTTATGAATTAATTTTATGAATAAAAATGGGGAAGCCAACTTAAGCTTAATATTAGAGTTAAATTGGAAAACCACCAACACCACGCCTAATGACCCTATGAATGTGATGAGAAGAATGTTAAAAAGCTCAGGGTCACCTCTTGCTATTTTTGTGCATTAAATTTAATTCATGTGTATAAATATGTATACAGTCACCATCAAAAAAGAATAATTAATAAAGCACTACATATTGTTCCTTTATTGGAAGAGTATGCTTAACATATGATTATCTAGGTGAATGTGTTCAACCATGCACCCCATGGTTGTCATGTGTTGTTTTGTAATTAATTACATCAAGATCACCAATTAATTCTTGCATATGGATCCTCGTGTAGAAATCCCTGACAGTAGCCATACGTTTGTGTTGTTTGGAGGAGACGAGGAAGCTGATGGTGGAGTGCACTACGTCGACATAGATCAAGACGTGGATCAATGTCCAGAAGGGCCCAAGGTCTAGTTAGAACTAACCTATGTGTTTCTTTTTAATTAAACTTCTAAATTTCCTATTGATTATCTATGTGCATTTAGGTTCAGGAGTTGCATCGAAACCCCAGTTGCATGATCCCTAAGTACCCATGATCTTTTACTAGTATGCTAGGCCGCTAGTTGCTATGCTTTAAGGATCCGGTACAAGTCGAGTGATGTTCGTCACTCATGAGAATAGGATCTTATTAATGGAATCACCATATTTAATAATGGAATGCTCATGTGGTAAGAGCATGAGATTTGGGCTCTGGTCCAGTGGCCTCGAAGGTTAAGTGTTTGAACATACTAAGCACTTATCGGAAATGGGTACGATAAGCCTAGTACCTAAATGATGCGGTGCGCGAACTTTGCACCACTAATCTTAGGGTTCCGGCCCCGGGCTCGCCACCTGAGTACATGCGTGAGGCTGGGTGACCTTGTGTGGCGTAGCCTAGATAAACCTTGTACTTAAGATTGTGGCATACGATCCCAATCCAAATGATATCCCTCATGATGGAACTTTGTGAATATTGATACTTGATAAATGGTATTGTACAACTTATTGCTTATCTAGTAATGATTACTGCTACTAGAACTTGAGCTAAAATGTGAACGTAAGCATTCACTACTTAGTAGACTTTTGGCAAAACAAACTCACCAGCCAAAAGCCTTGCATGATTAGAGGTAAAGTCTTTTATTTTAGACGGGTAAGCCTTGTTGAGCATTATTATACTCAACCTTGTTATATAAATGTTGTTTCCAGGTAATGCATGTAACGATGTGTGGCTTGGAGAAATTCCACCGGCTGGGAGCTGGAATGGGTGGATGATGACGGGTGATTGCATCATGGACGGACTCCTATGATGCTTGTCGTATCGCTTAGTTAATTTCGCTATTTTAATAAACTCTGAACTATTTACTTCTGTGTCAAGAACAATGGTTTGTAATAAGTGACCCTACGTGGGAGTTTTAATGTATATGTTTCGATCCTCTGTGTGTGATTCAAGTGATTTACCGGGCTATGACCCGACAACACTCAACAGGATGGTTCTTTATTATCGCTTAATGACCAAATGGAGTGGTTTAGGTGATAGTACAGAATTATCTCGGATGGGGTTGTCAGAAACAACTCATACAATGATTGTGAAGTTGTCCCATGTGGTGGTTGTTTTGTGAGGTAACGACCACTTTCTCTCTCCTTGCTCTCTCTCTTCCACATTATCAAAAATCCTATGTAGCATTGCATGAGACGACCTATGGGGCTGCTGACGTGTACCAATGTACTTGCTCAAGAGGTTGACTTGCATTCTCACAACTTCAAGCTTCGCATTAACCTTCCTTATTATCTTACATGCACAGTATATATGATTAAGTTAGATATATTTTTTATTTTGGAATAGCCTTTTGTATACTGGGTAGTGAATTGGCCGGTATAGCCACGTCGATACTAAAGAAAGGACGTGGTACTCAATCCTCCCCACCGCCAGCCGTCGTCACCCATCCGTTTGCCATCCATTTCTTTTTTCTCATTTTCTTTTCCTTTCCTTTTTTCCACTTCTTATCAATCATGTATCCATGCATATTCTCAATCTCATGCATTTCATCACATCCCAATTCAGAGCAAATCCTAAGATTCATACTACATGATTTCAACAAGTCCCAAATCACAAGATTCACAACACAATCACAAAATTCAAGATTCATATCACAAACACAAGATTCATAATCCTGGGCCCCTGGCCGGTGTAGAACGATGGCGGGCCATAGGTCTCCAGCCTTTGTGCCCCTGGCCGGCGCAGGACGACGGCGCGCCCTAGGTCTCCGGCCTCCGTGTTGCAGGCCATCGGGCGTCAGCCATCGGCCTCGACATCGCGTGCCAGGGGAGGCCCCAGGCCACCACCACTGCCTAGAAGAAGAGAAAGCTGAGTTAGAGACGAGGGAGAGATAGAAAAGAATAGGTGATGGGAGAGAGATAAGGCTGCCAAGAGTGGTGGGCATGCGATGGTGTTAGGAGATAAAAGGCACCACACAAAAAGGAGCATGTGTGTCGGTGGGTGGATGAGAATTAGTACTAGTGCTCCTCCCTATCTAGTATCAATGTGCCCCCTTTTATTACCAGGTTTTCTCCCCACCTTGTACTAATGGGGGCATGACCTATTAGTACCGGGTCTAGCCTACGCGGAGCCACGTTGGAGTCCTCCCTCCCCACCCGGTACTAATGCACACAATAGTACCAGGTGTAAAAAAACTTGATACTAATGGACTTTAGTGCCCATGATATAAAGTCCATTCTCTAGTATTGTTACCATGTACCGAACAAAAAGCTCTATCCGGTACTATGTCAATGAGAAATGCTCATATTTCTAGTAGTGTCTACTCCATCTATACTATGATAAGTGCAATTATAGTACTTGAAAAAACCCCATAAAAGGATGCAATCCTAGGAAAATGATCATGTAAATAATTAGTGCTCGTAGCCTAAATTGGGGACATGTGAATTAGGTAATATAAAAACATTAGCCTATGACTTCCACTACTACTTTAAGTAAAGTAACCTAAATCATGCTATTTAGATGTGCCCAAAATAGGTTTGCAACCTATAGAAAATACTATCAAGATACACATGAGTTACAAAAATGAAATGCAAAAACATAAAGGAGAGGATGAGGGAAAGCAAACTCTTTATATGATGATTTGTCACGTGGTATTGATATGCACTAAGCCACCACCGATCCACTTTGATGAAGCACTCACACAAGAGTATTACTTCCTAGTCACTAAGTCTCTCCCAAGGCACCCCTTGACTTACCACAAAGGCTTGCTTACTAAGGTACGCACCAAGTTGCTTGATCACCTCGATGTTGTCTTCACATAAAGGGCATCTCCATGAAGGAAGGTGGTCTACACATCCCATGCACACGGTTGTCGATGCCACTCTACACAAAGCCAAAGGGTTGAAGACTTGCCGACGAGCCACAAAGGCCCCTAGGTGCCGACACACCATGTGCAACTTGAGGTTCACTCTTGAATCGATCACAAGGCAGGCCCACCCAACACTCTTTCTATTTCTAGGCCTATCCTAGCACTAATAATATAATCACTATCCTAAGCTTGTGCAAGTGGAGATGGTATAAATAGCTCAAGGGATCCATAGAGTTGTTGCTCCAACGGCTAGTTAAACTGCATCATCAGATGTTCTGATGGTATGTTTTTTGTAGCATTAGAACATTCAGTACAACTTTTGACCTCCATGTGCCCAAGTTCTTCACTAACACATCGATATCCAAAAATTCATTACCGCTTCAACCGATTGCACAATCAAAACATCATGTGTTGAAGAGTTTCTAATGAAAACCTCTGTGGAACTCTCTGAATTAATTAAATTTTCTTTATCCGAGGCATCTATGCCTACCATCAGATCATCCAGTGCTAAAGAGCTTCCGAACAAAACCTCTCTGAAATTTCACAATGTAAATATCCTATGCCTACTCTTGACCCTACCATTGGATCATGCTTTAGTGTTTTCTTCATCTTCCATTACTTCTCCACCCAATCTATATATCTGAAGCTACTATAAAGCGGTCATTGGAACATCCAATGGCCTGGAACATCCAATGGCCTATTCTTCTCATCCTAATAGTTGCTTTGATACTTGATACAATGCTTTTCTTGTGGCCATTGGAACATTCGATAGTGCTTGTTTCCTGGATTTCTTCATATTTTTTTCTTGTCTTTGGTTATGGTTGCTTCCTTAGGACCTAGACTAAATTCAAGGTGTGAGGAATCGGATGCTCGTAGCCTAAGAGGGAGAGGGGTTGAATTGGGCAACTTAAAACCTTAATCTATGGTTTCACTACTTTGCATAAAGTAAACTAGATCAAATCTATCAAGATGTGCAATCTAATGTTGATCTAGTGTGAAACCCTCCTCCCAAAACAAGTTTTGCAACCTATATCCAATACTAGCATGATATTACTCTAGGAAAGTAAAGGCAGGCAAGGATTGCAAGAGAGTAATGCGGAAACGTAAAGAGGGATGAGAGGAAGCAATCTCTTGACACGCGATTTATCTTGTGGTATCGATAGGCACTAAGCCACCCGTAGTCCACGTTGTTGAAGCACTCACACAAGAGTATCGCTTCCCGATCACCAAGTCTCTCCCAAGAGCACCACTTGACTCTCCACAAAGGCTCACCACTTTGGCACTCGCCAAGCTCCCTTGGTCACCTTGATGCCGCCTCCACTAAGGAGCTTCTCCCCTTAGGAAGGGGGTCTCCACATCCCCCGCACAAAGTGTCCTCGCCACTCCACACTAAGTCGGAGGGTTGAAGACGATTGCATGTGAGCCACTTAGACTCCAAGACTTCCGACGCACCTTGTACAACTTGATTCACTCAAGAATCACCTCACCAAGTTGGTAAAACCTTGTACTCACTCAGCTCTAAGCTAATCCTAGCACTAAGCACACACACAAAGCATGTGCAAGTCTATGGGTGAGCAATTTAGCACTTGGATGGCTTGGATATAATCTTTGTAGTGTCATGCACTCCTTTGTACTTCCACACAATCTAGCAACCTCAAATGGGTGGGTGGAGGGGGTATAAACAGCCCAAGGCGTCCAAAGAGTCGTTGGCTAAAAGTAGCAGAAAGTAGTACCATCGTATGATCCGACACTATGGTTTTTCCAGGCATCGGTTCATCTGGTGCTACTAGTCGTTTCCCTCCACCACACATAACCGTTGACACAATTCATCTGACGCTTCAACCGACGCGCTGTCAGTTCATTCGATGTTGAAGACTTTGCAGCCACAACCTTACTGTTAGCTTCCTTGAAGCCGTCGGATGAACCGATACCGTCGGTTCATCCGGTGCTTAAGTCTTGTGAACCAGCTGCTCTCTGTCTTGAACTCAAGGACCGTCAGATGAACCGCTGCCTCCATGTCGGTTCATCCTGTGCTACTGCTTCAGTCTTGGTACGTTCTATCTCTTTCAAATTGATCATCGGATAGACCGACGGTCGAACCAACCATACCGTCGGTTCATTCGGTGCTACTGTCTTCTGCTACTCCGTCTTTTCCATTCATCCGATGCATTTAGAAATTGGATCGTCGGATCATCCGACGGTGGCTTTTGTTGTTTTATTTGCGTCTTCAACTTGCCATCACTTGAACTTAACAAACCATCACTTAACATACCACCACTTAACATACCATCTCTTATAGCCTCAAAATATATACATGTTAACTGGCGTATGGTATGTTAACATGTGGTATGACATATTAACTTGGTCATGGTATGTTAACTTGTGGTAATAACCATGGGACCTAGGAATGCCTACAAGGACATGTTCAACAATTTTGTTCATTCCATTGATCATGTTGTCATTATTAACCAAAATCAAACTCGAACAAATGGCTTATGGGGCTATGTTCGCTACACAAGGTATGATCACAAGATATTGTTAGTCCGAATGATCATGTTGTCACTTTAATCACAAAAATTACAAACTAATGGCCTATTTGAGGCCGTGTTCGCTACAAATCATACTCCCTCCTTCCATTATTATAAGATAGTAAAATTTGACAGTCTTCCATATAATACTTTGTACTTTCATTTATCATATATGATATCTCTTGTGGTTATAAACTTGTAATCGCAATAAACTATATTTTACTTCAAATTGAACCATATAAATTTAAATCATAAAAATAACAAAAGACTCATAGTCAAATTAGTGGTTAAAGATTGCAAAGTTTGAATCTTGATATCTATGTGCACCTTATAAAAGTGGATGGAGGGAGTAACTACTACCTAACTACTTAAGTAAGTAGTCCCATTCAGTTTAGATGCTAATAAAATTAATTGCATGTGGCCAACAATATATGAAGTCTTTTTATGTCACCAATAATAAAAATTAAGGATCACACTCTTCATGGGAGTACGTGATATGATAGAAGGAGGAGCTAGACTAGAGTACGTTCCCGTCCGTCCCTGCACTGCACCTCTTCCGTTGCCGGAAAGGCCAAATGGAAGCCGAAAGGCGAAAAATCGACAGAGTCAGGTCGACCAATGAAGTGCCTCTTGTGACGACTAGATCGACCGACGAAGCTCCTTAACCTGCATCCAAAGGCCACAAATGAAAAGCACATCTGCTCATTTGGTCATCGCTCGCATCAGCTATTTCCTCCGGTGACGACCCGCCGCCGCCACGGCGGCGGTGGCGGCACGGCCGGTCTATACACGACGACGATGATCGATTGCAGCCTCCACCGGTTAGCCACGCCCGAAACATATAAGCATGTGGCTCTCACGCTCTCGGACACATGCGCGCCAACCGTTTCATAATGCGTCCACCACGCAATCCCCTGAGTGGCGCGGAGCAGGGCGTGGTGCCACCAGCGCAGAGCAGAGCGTCCAAGGCATGCAAACCAAGGCCACCGGTGTGCACTTTCAGTTGGGGGCCGGCCGGTGCTTCCAACATTATATGGCCGTGTCATTCTGCACATCCTAAAGTTTGTGGGTTCTCATGTTTAAAATACGTGTCAAGTGCTGGTACGATGTGGAGCTTGATCGTGTGCTTCTCTGCAGTTTCTAGCCAATGGCCAACTAACTTCGCAAATTTGTCCTTGATCTGCTTGCATGGGCACTGATCGATCGAGCTGTATTTTATAAGGACGACGTCTGCGATAGAACGTAGTTGTGTGTTAGTTGTCTTAAGCCACTTTGGATGTTGACAGTCCACTTAAGGTCTAACTGCATCATGCTCTGTAGACGTCACAGATTCACTGTATAAATCTCAATTACTTTAATTTTGCGAACTGCGTGGGATTTTGTCCAGGTGAACCGTGAAGTTACGACATCATGGATAACTTATCTGATAATGTCAAGTTGAGGCATCTAGCCTTCAGATATCCCACAGGATTATACTAATAAACGTACTAAAAGGCTAGCCTTCGTCACCACCACCTTCCTTCTTGTCAATAGGTACGTCGCTATTCGGAACCTTGCCCAAAATGCATGTTAATTACAAACTTTGTTTCTTGCCAGTGCTTTGATGTGTTAGCAATACATGTGACGAAATGCTGAAAGACAAATACGAGGATGCCAGACTAGAATTGACTATGGAGAGATTTTCATTATTATTTGGACCACGTTTTGCCTTCTTTTTTATTAAACTAGCAAATATGTCCGTGTGTTGCAACTGGACAAAAATCATCACAATTAGTCCAATAAACATAGCCAAAATAAGCTCAAGTGGTAACTTGATCTATAAAACCCACGTTAATTGTTCCCGAAATCCCTCTCGTAGCAAAGGTGGGGACCCGTATATTTGGCTTATGCTAATTTTCCTTTATTTTCAGATTCTCCGATCTGACTGTATCTCTTTCGTTCTTTTGGATTTGAGATGGACAGGACTCCTCTATTTTAATTACTTTAAGCTTTATTCAAATAACACTATTTAACATGCATGCTCTTGCATTTGACATGAATGTGCGTGTGTGAAACGAAAACCCTTCCATTAATTCCTTTCACCTCTATATTTATCAGTATTTTCGAATAGCTTGATTAAGTAGTTGTCAGTATTTGATAGTATTTGTATGCAATTTGGGCTCTTCTCAATGACACCTTTTTACCCCTAATAATGACAAAAATTTTAATACCATTACTATTGATAATACCTAATAATCAAGGTATTTTCATATATGCATTGTATTTTGGAGAACATTTTGTTTTTGCAGGATTTTAGACTATAACGGAGCATAATTGGACAACTCTAAAGAAGGGATAACCAAATATTAAGGGCATTGGCCCAGGGCCTCAGCAAGGTACCCATTAATTCATACTCATTATTGGCGAGCAATCCTCGAGAAAGGCTTAAGGGCTATGTCTCCGAAAATGAGGCAAGTTATCTTAGGATCAAACAGCATCAAAAGAAGATTTAGAAGGTTATGAAGACACTATGATCCTGAGGTTATAAAGCTATTATTATCTTGAGGTTATTGTGGAGCCAGGCCCATATACTAATTTTTAGAAAATGTATAATTAAATCCGGCCTCTACATCCGTAAATGTAAATAGCCCATTATTACAGAGTTCAGACAAACGTCAAAAGGAGCAGATAGGTAGCAACGGCCAACATGCACCCAACTAAAGTAAAACGATAAAAATTATTCCATCCTCTATTGGCGATCTGTAGAGCAATGACTTCTAACTTCCTGCTCATAGCGATGAGGATGTCCTTAGCCTGCTCCTCACGCTGCAACTGGGCCCAGAAGCGTAACCAATAAGCTCTCCTAAAAATAACCTGCAAAATCGAATTAAACTTCGTCTTTTTGAAAACTATATCATTCCTGCATTTCCAAATAGCCCAGCAAATGGCAGTGACACCAACCCAAATCAGTTGCTTAAGGTCCTTATGTTGATTATTAAGTCAATTACAAAACATATGGTTAATATATCTAGGTTGGTTCAAATCAGTAGCATAGAAGATAAACCTCCAAATCATCTTTGCTAAAGGGCATTCTATAAAGAGGTGTTGTATTGTTTCATTCATATTACAGCAGACCCACTTCTAACTCCCTTTCCAGTTTTTCTTCACAAGGTTGTCTTTTGTCAAAACGACACCCTTCTGAAGAAACCAAATAAAATTTTTGATTTTTAGAGGTAATTTTCATTTCCAGATCTTCTTATGCTGAAAAGGTGGATGTGTATCTATAGCATGAAGATACATTAAAAAGGGATGGCCATTTGTGGTCAAAGTCTCCACTGCTTTTGTCCTCGGGCTTTCGCATAATATTAAAATCCCCACCAATGAGATATGGAAGGTTCTCCTTTGAGTAGGTATTTGCGAGTTCGGCGAGAAAAGCGCCTTTGTTTTGTAATTGGGTCGGTCCATAAATAGAATAAAGGACAAACTTGAAGTCATTTGACTTGTATCTAAGGGTGAAATTCACATAGAAATCACCCTCATCGATGTCACCAATATCAAACTCACTAAGATCAACCCCTAGAAAAATCCCACCTGATCTACCATGGGGTGCCATAGCGTGCCACAGAAAAACATGTTCATCACCTAAATTTTTGAGGACATGATCGGGAAAGGATTCACGACCAGTTTCCACTACTAGAATACCCCACATATAGCTACGCTATATTTAGAGTTAGTAACTCTTTATTTCGTCTCTATGGCTTTGTAGATACACTTTCAAAAAGCGTGTTAGAAGTTTCTTCCCAATCACCGTGTTAGGCTTTGTAGAGATGAATTCGTTAAGTGTGTCTATGAAAGAAAACAACATTTCATTGACACATTTGATGCATGTCTACTCGCATTGATACAATTTTAGAGACACATTTATAACATGCTTTGTGGTGTAGTTATGTAGTATAGTAGCACTTCATTTTATGTTTAAAACATAGGGAAAAATTCCTTGATACATCTATAAGGCATGTCTACTAATCAAAATAAAAAATTATTTTGGATTTAGTGACACCTATACACGATTATTTATTTGTAATATGTGTAGTGTGTAGGATTTGAACCCAAGACCTCTCACCTCACACAATATCTTCCTTACCGTCTCTCCTACACAACAAATGTGACTTACATAATTATGTTTTACTTTTGAGTTTGCCTATGAATAACCATTAGTACACTTATTTGAAACGCTTTATGACGTTCCTACATGCTAGTCACGATTCAAAGCATGTCTAACCATGTATCAATTTGAAACGATTTTTATTCATGTAAAAAAGTATCTTTACAGACTATAGATGTTGTTTGATACGCTTTCTAGCGTGTCTAGATAATAATAACACTTTAAATTGTGTCTAACTTCGTGTCTAACAAATCATGTCAAAAAACATCTTTACACACCGGCATAGAGACGCTTTTGGAGTGTGTTACTACTATAACGTAGCTAAAGGGGGGTTTCTAGTAGTGTTTATAGAGAGCAATAAAATTAATCTGCTCCTCTTTAACTGGTTCAGCCAAAAATCTATGTTTAGCCAAGTCTGCAAGGCCTCTGCTATTCCAGAATACCCCTTTCATTTTATAATAAACTTTGAGGGGGGGGTTGGCTTTTTGGGAAGTTTGCCTTTTCTTGGATTCTTGGCGTTATTATATTTTTTATTATGACTGATAGGAGAGAGATCTATAATATGATCATTCTCTGCATCAAGCAAGCTCTCATTTAAATTTCCACAAGCGTGGTTGAGAACTTCCTCTAGTCTTTCTTCCCTTTCGTCATACACTTAGATTAGTAGTGTTTACTTTAATATTTTTATTAGCTCTTAGAACTAATCTATCTACCTCTAAGTTTTCAATAAGAACAAACATCTGAGGTAGCTAAGTTGATGCCTACCCTACCAAGGTTTGAAATAATATAGGAATCCGAAAAGCTAGAAAAGAATTACCTCCAAGGTTCTTTTTCTTTGCCAAACGTTCCGTCTTGAGTAGGGTATGTTCATCAGCCTTTCCCGCGTTCCTACTGCTCCAACGTGGAGTCCTACGCGCGCCCACCTCAGGAGGAGTAGGAGCAGCCGCCACCAGCAGTGGTGCTTGTAAGGAATCGGATGCTCGTAGCCTAAGAGTGGGAGGAGGTGAATTAGGCTAACTAAAAACCTTAACCTATGGCATCACTAATTTTACACAAAGGTAAACTAGAACATACTATCTAAATGTGCAACTAGGGTTGTTCTAGTGTGAAACTAAGGTTTGCAACCTATAGCCAATCCTAGCATGATACTACTCTAGGAAAGTAAAGGCAAGCAAAGATTGTAATAGAGTAAATGCGGAAACATAAATGGGATGAGAGGAAGCAAACTCTTGACACACGATTTATCACGTGGTATCGGTAGGCACTAAGCCACCCCTAGTCCACGTTGTTGAAGCACTCACACAAGAGTATTGCTTCCCGGTAACCAAGTCTCTCCCAAGAGTACCACTTGACTCGCCACAAAGGCTAGCCACTTAGGCACTTGCTAAGCTCCCTTGGTCACCTCCCCCGCACAAAGTGTCCTCGCCGCTCCACACCAAGCCGAAGGGTCGATGATGATTTCCGGTGAGCCACTTAGGCCCCAAGGCTTCTGGCGAACCTTGTACACCTTGATTCACTCAAGAATCACCTCACAAGGTTGGCACAACCCTGCACTCACTCAGCTCTAAGCTAAGCCTAGCACTAAGCACATACACTAAGCATATGCAAGTCTAAGGATGAGAAATTAAGCACTTGGATGGATTGGATATGATCTTCTAGGTGTCTTGAACTCCTCTGCACTTCCACACAATCCGGCCACCTCAAATGGGTGAGTGGAGGGGGTATAAATAGCCCAAGGCATCCAAAGAGCTGTTGGCTAACGGCCTCTAAAAAAGTAAGCGTCGGATGAACCGTGCTAACCTTTTCAAGGCGTCGGTTCATCCGGTGCCCCTCCCACATCACTTAGTCGTTGAGGTTCTCTGACAGAACTACTCCGACGCTATGCTCCGACGCACCGTCGGTTCATCCGGTGCTGAAGACCCCGCGGCCAAATCGTCTCTGCTAGCTTTCACGTGACCGTCAGATAAACCGCTACTGACCCATCGGTTCATCCGGTGCTACTGTGTTGATCTTGGCGCGTCTCTGTCTTGTTTAAACTTGACCACCTGATAGACCGACGGTTCCCTCTAATGGACCGCCGGTTCATCCGACGCTACTGTCTTCTCTTCTTCTTCTCTGCAACTCGTCCGACGCTACTAGAAAATGGACCGTCGATTCATCCTACGGTACCTTAGTTTTCACCTACTGTACCAACTCATCCAATGATTGCACCGACACTTGCTGTCTAGGTACCATCGGTTCATCCGACGGTGTCCTTTCTTTTTCTTTTCTTTCTCGTTTTTGACCCTTGAAAAATAGACTATATTCTCAATTTGGCATGTGGTATTTTAGCATCCTTGGGACCTAGAAATGTCTACAAAGACATGCTAAACAATATGGTTAGTCCCATTGACCATGTTGTCATGAATCACCAAAATCAAACTCGAACTAATGGCATATGGGACCATGTTCACTACAGTGCTGCACTGGCATCCAGCACGGGCGCCGTGAGGTCGTCCACCTCAATCGCAAACTCCCTCACAGGAAGGAGGTCGGCCCCCTCAGCAGTGGCAGGGGCGTTGACCTCCTCAGCATCCACGACCACCTCCTCTACGCCTGTAGTGGGGAGGGAAACATCCCCTCCAGCCATGGCAGCATGGGCTGCTCCATCCGAAGTGACCACGGCCGGCTCCCCTCACTAGTGTGGAGGGGGTCAGCAGCAGCAGCAGGGTCCCCCTCTGGAGTCCCTGCACCCCCTTGTGAGGAAAGAAGAGGGGTGGATGCAAGGCCCCCTTCCTCCTGAACGGGGTGTGTCGTAGCCTCCGGGTAGTAGAAAAGCGGAGTTCCACCCACCAAAGAGAGATGAGCGACGTCGGCAAGAGTAGGGGCATAAGAGTTCCCAAGATCCTATTCAAACTCATCAGAGCGGGGAAGTGAAGAGTACCCGACGACATTTAGGGATGAATGTAGACCCATCGGGCATGGATAATCATTCCGGTCCTGGGAGAGGTGGCGACACTAGTCTGAGCTGAGGGAAGCCAGCCAATTGAGTCACTGAAACGATCGCCGGAGGAGCACCCTAAGCTCGGCTTCTCGTAGCTGCTATTACGAAATACGACTTCCCTTCCTTAATATCCAAATTTCCACAAGGGGGCTGGGCTGCTCACCTTCATAGAAAGGCGACCGGGCCTAGAGTAGATGTTCACCTTTTTATATAATAGAAAGAGAAGGTAAAGGTGGGCTTTATTGGTAATGGTTGTGGTCCATGAAAGAATCGCTGGAGCACATCAAGTGGGCAGAAGAATGAGATGGCTGATACATGAATATGGGTTTTATTGGCCAAACATGGAAAAAGATTGCAATAAATACGCCCGAGGATGTGAGGCTTGCCAAAGATACAGACCGATTCAAAACCTGTAAGCGGAAGAATTACATGAAATCATTAAACCTTGGCCATTCCGAGGTTGGGCAATTGAAACAATTGGAAAAATATATCCTCCTTCCAGCACCTTTTAACAATCTTCTTTTGTGTTGAAGCGTAATAGGAAGAAGCCAAAACATTCTTTCAAGAATCTCTAAATCCCCCTTCCTTGACCTATCGGATACAAGTCCAGTCACACCTGGAACCCGGACGAAATTTGGCGTCTAATAGCCAGGGCTACCCCCATCCACATAACCCCTTATTTTCTCTCCAATGGTAGATTCGAAGAAATTCGCATGCTCATATCGTGCTCTCATCCCACGAACATCCCCAAGAAAAAAACTCAAAGAGGAGCCATATGCTTCATATATTGATGGTTTCTTGGAGGGATGGATCCTAATAGGAGGTGCCACCAGGGCATTGTACATCCTCCGCTCTTCAATGGTCAACGAAAACAAACATCAAAGAAAACTTGGAAACAAAGGGAGGCTTGAGAGGCCAAAAGGAAGGGACATGAAGATCGGCATGGACTCACGTAGGACGATCACCCTGGGCCATTACTGCAATCCTGCCCCCCTCCCCTACCCCCCCACCACCACCACCTCAACTTTCCAATTTGTACCACAGGTCCTCCAGGCTATTCATATCACCTCAGTTCTCCAATGTCACGGTCAATCCTTTTTGACATATTCAATGTTAAGCAGCAGCAGAGAAGCAGAAGGAGTCCAAGGGATAGAGAAGCAGAAGGATCCCAAGGGACACCACTTTGGAGAGCTGACATCCATGTCAGAATTCTGGAGCTAACATCAACATATCAAGGTAGGATCCCAATGGAGATCTGGTGATGTACAATCATTCATGGTGAAGTAATAGATCCACCCTCTTGATGAATGTAGCAATTGTACGCACCCGAATTTGCTTTATAACCTCAGCATCATAATGTCTTGGTGATCAACTGCTGCCAAAATAATTATTACAATGCATATATATATATATATATATATATATATATATATGAAAATTTTAGGGTGCATGTAATTAATGTGAGTCATCCATCTGGTGAAATTTAACAGTGTTAGTACCAGGTAGTACCAAGTAGTACCTGGTACTACCCTATTGGTACTACCTAATTAAATTTGTTGGTGAAAAGATATTAGTACAAAGTACTAACAAACACTATCGAAGTACCAGAACAAAGCTCTTATACATTTACTACTATTTGATACCTGCTATAAGTGGGTGGTAGAAAAAGCGCTTGTCTTTAAATGGATGTACATTGATCTTTGTTGGGTATTCGAAAAATTCAAACACCCAGACAGAAAGTACAAAGTGGAAAAGCGTCGATGTATTCAAGAAAAAGAGATCCCTACTTTACACGGGGTAGGGGCTCCCCTTTTATGGTGCCCAGGGGTCACTTTTACATTCCGAAACTACCCTCGGACACTTGGAGTATTCCCTTAATATTTTGTACTGAAATGTCTCAAGTGGTCACGCCTTCGGTGTGACTCCCTTACTTTATTACAAATTTACCCTTAGTTTCGCACTTTAACTTCCTAGCTTCATGGACACACTATTGACCGATTCCAAATCCGAGGTTCACCTAAATTTCCGGAATTCAATCAACTCTCTCGCTAGGTACTTCGCTCGTGATGACATCGCCTCCGAGGATGCTTATCTCATTTTCGGTGATTCTCTCGTTTCCTCGTTTCTTCATATTCCGGTGACTTGTGTTATCGCCCCTTAATTTGCCTCGTAAGTCATCTGGGTGGTTTTCACACCTCCTACACCTTCGCACCTTGAAATTATGTGAAAAGACCGAGAAACTTGGGAGACTTTGCTCCTCGTGATACAAAGATACTAGCTCAAATATCAAGTAATAATGTGCTAATATATGGTTATAGTGCTATATCCTTGGATGATTTTTTTACTCTGCTTCTAAAATTCTCAGTGAAGTGAGGCTATGAGCTTTTTTTGCGAATATCAATCGTCTACATATTTTAATAACATTTCTAAGTATTTATTTTTTTTTCAATTTTGATAATATATCTTGACTAGAATTTTGGCCGCCTTAGTAACGAGCACAGACAACGCGAGTTACTTAACAGAGCCGCCCCGGATAATAATTTTGGAGTAGTCAAACTACCGTGCATGCTGGCATGTGAAGAATTGGCCGTAAAATTTTTTTGATCCCTGTAGTTGTACCACTTGCCAAATTAAAGCAAGTGCATTTGCCAAATTATATCCTTATTGACTGCATTTAGCTAGTGCGTTTCCTTTGAGCTTGGATCGTTGCTCAATGTGGAAGCGCCGGAGAATCGACACCTCAGCTGGTGATGGCCGTGTGCGTGACGGACTCGTAGATGGCGACGTACAGCAAAGGCTTGGCGACTTCTGGGCACTCCCTGAGGTGCGCTGGCGAGCTCGTTCGCAGGCTTGCAGCACGCGGTACAAATACGCGGCTCAGGGCATCAGCTAGAGTCGTCGTGCCACGAGAACTTCCTGCTGAATCCACGGCCCGAGAGCTAGCTATCTTAATTAGTACCAGTGTCGATCCATGGCGACGGCGAAGAACGTCGACTTTCCCGCGGGCGCCCCCGGCGGCGGCGGCGGCGGCGTTGCGTCGGACATGAATGAGGGTGACGGCCACCACGACATAGAGGCTGGTGGCGGCAGCAGCACGAGCGCTCCGACCCCGGCGACGACGTCGCCGCCGACGCCCAAGGGACGGCGCCTCGCCTCGCTCGACGTCTTCAGGGGAATCACCGTCCTGGTCAGTAAAAGATATCAGCTAGCTAGCTAGCTGCCGGCCTCTCTCACCTGCACTACTTATACGTTCCTTCCTAAATGCACGCATGTTCTTTAGGTTTTCATGGTCGCCATGGCACGGGGCTAGCTGTAGCTAATCTCGCGATGGATGGGTAGTCTCTGTCGGTCGCCATGGAGGGGAATATGAGAGGAATATGCTTGCTTGCTTGGAGGCCTGCTGCCGGCCAGTATGTACGTAGTGGCCGAAGGCCACGCTGGCGATAAGAACCTGCCGCGGTGGGTGACCACCGGTTGGCGCGCGGCTTCCCCATCACACAAACACAAGAAACAAATTCGTATCGGCTTTGCTTGCTTGCGCACTGCAAGAGGCAACGGTGTGGCTCCATGTGCGCCATCAGAAAACGGCCGGCTGGATTGACACCCGGATTCGCGCGATGAGCCTTCATTCTTTCATCCTCCCTGAAATCGGTAGTAAATATTTGGACTTAATTTCGCAGGAGTTTCTGTCTATCGTTTCGTTGGACGACGACTTCCAAGTCCTAACGGCGACGACCTCATGCCACCACTGGCCACTGCTACTGTCGCGAGTAAATCAAGTAGCACGCGTGCATGTTGAGTGATCAGTATCTCGTGTGACGTACGTGACACTACAAATAAAAATCTTTCTTTTGCAAAAAAAAAACGAAGCCACAAGCTAAGACATCCACACATGCACGTAAACAAAAAAACAAGGGGCAACGAGTTGAGTCGTCGCCTTCACGACTGACCTGGAGTGTCTTCAGAAGATTCGCTAATTGGCATGGGTATCTATGGCCCTGTTTGGGGCTGCGATTCCTGCGACGGCGGCCACGAAAAGCCAAAAATCCCGCCAAACGCTTCGTGATACAGGCACTTCTCCTCATCGCAGTCGCGGGCGGTAGCTAACTTTTTCAACTAGAACGCCGCTTATTCAGGATGCGAGGGAATCGACGATTATCTCCATCGCGATTTTGGCCATCGCGCGACTGGCGGCCACGAAAACAAACAGGGCCTATGGCTGCCCTGCCTTGTATAGTCCTCCCCCAAGTCCCCAATAATCGAGACGGCTGCAGGAGGACTTTTCGCCTTATTTGCCACTCCACTCTTCGAACATGCTTATAGGGGTAGGGTTTACGCGTGTGTTTGCACATGGATGAGTGTGCGTGCGTTGGGAATGTCTCCGATGTACTGTGTAATTCGGAAAAAAAACATACATGGCAATGAAGGGCAGGCCTGTATTAAAATCAAATTCATTATTCAAAATTATTCTCCGTTGAAATAACATGTGTTATTTCAAAGATTCACGCCCGTAAAATCGTTATTTGATATATATTTGGCATTATCAAAACATATTTGTTCATCCTATGTACTTAATTTTATAGCAACTTAAATATTGCAATTTTTGGTGTTCCAAATTAGAAGCTTTCTAGTACTGAGAAGATAATTCAGACACATTACAAAGTTCCTTGTGCTTTAGTATGTCTTAGTTTCTATATTTCTTTGCTGAACCAAGAATGCTCGATGTATGATTACCGTGGAAATATATATGACAGCTTATGATCATTGTGGATGATATTGGTGGCCCGGATTCGCGCTATGAGCCGAGTGAATTTATTCATTCATCCTCCCTGCAGTTGAGCTTTGCAATTTCGCAGAGATTGCTGATTAACACGCGTGAAATCGGTAGTAACTACTTGGACTTAATTTCGCAGGAGTTTCTGTCTATCGTTTCGTTGGACACGACGACTTCCAAGTCCTAACGGCGACGACCACATGTCACTAGTGGCCACTGCTAGTGTCGCGAGTAAATCAAGTAGCACGCGTGCATGTTGAGTGATCAGTATCTCGTGTGACGTACGTGACACTACAAATAAAAATCTATCCTTTCCACACAAAAAAAACAGAGAGAAGCCACAAGACATCCACACACATATGCACGTAAACAAAAGAACAAGGGCGACGAGTTGAGTCGTCGCCTTCACGACTGACCTGGAGACTGGAGTCTCTTCAGAATAGTTGCTACTAATTGGCATGGGTATCTAACTATCTATGGCTGCCCTGCTTGTTAGGGCTGCGGGAGGACTTTTCGCCTTATTGCTTGACTTTTCAACGTCGTGTCTTTTTCAAGTACTACATATACTATGTGGCAACGAAGGACAGGCCTGTAATAAAATCAAATTCGTTATTCGAAATGATTCGTCGTTTCACGGCTGTAACAGCGTTATTTGACATATTTGGCATTATCAAAACGTTTTTGTACATCCTATGTACTCAATTTTATAGCAACATAAATATTGCAATTTTTGGTGTTCCAAATTAGAAGCTTTCTAGTACTGAGAAGATAATTCAGACACATTACAAAGTTCCTTGTGCTTTAGTATGTCTTAGTTTCTATATTTCTTCACTGAACCAAGAATGCTCAATATATGATTACTGTGGAAATATATATGACAGCTTATGATCATTGTGGACGATGTTGGTGGCCTCGTCCCTGCTATCAGCCACTCACCATGGGACGGCGTCACGATTGCAGACTTTGTGTTCCCCTTCTTCCTCTTCATCGTTGGAGTCTCCTTGGCCTTTGCGTTCAAGGTTGTTCAGAAAAATATGCAATGTTACAATTATATTAATTACTTAACATCCAAGCTTAATTACGATAGACTTTGCATATTTTCTAGTGTATTGAAAAAAATTCTGATATAGATAACAAAGTTTATTTATGTATAGAGAGTGCCAAACAGAGCACTGGCAACCAAGAAGGCTATGGTCCGGGCTTCGAAGCTCTTCCTTTTAGGCCTAATACTTCAAGGTATAACACTGGTTGTTGTAGGATTTATTCCTTGGGTTCATCGATTTGTTCAGCTTCTATACATTTTCAAATAGCAGCGAAATTACTGAAATAACAGTATCTTGATATTTTCTTCAATTTGAAGGTGGCTTCTTTCATAGCATCCACGATCTTACTTATGGAGTTGATATTCGTGAGATACGGTTAATGGGCGTACTCCAGGTATCTAGTTCTAATCTGTATCTATTTTGTATCCACACTAATTCTAGGAATCGGCCTTGCACACTCCATTTTTTTATTCTCTAAGCGATAATGTGGAGAACACTGCATCCAACAAACACGATTAAAAGTATCCACTGGTTTTAGAGAATTGCAATAGCGTACTTAGCGGTGGCGCTTTGCGAAATATGGCTACGAGGTGGTGAAAGTGACATTGGAGGCTATGCATTGATCAGAAGATACCGTCATCAACTGTAAGCATGCTACTTCTTTAAGCGACACTTCAAATAGAAAAATACTAGCAGCTAGTGGTGGGTTAGATAATCTAATTAGTTCTAAATTTACATTGCATCACCTTGTATTAACTACCAATATCTTTCAAAGGTTTGTGGGTTTGGTTCTCACGATCACGTACATGACGTTTTCGTACGGCATTTATGTGCCAGACTGGGAATTTGAGGTCACATATCCAGACACCACTCTGAAGCATTTTAAGGTAATTATACATGTGTTGAAGTTTAATTTGAATTCTTTTTGTATGAAGAAATCCTTCTAGATTTTACTAGCTTTCTTCTCTTATGAGTTTTTATTTTGCTGCGTCTAGGTGAAATGTGGGGTGAAGGGTGATATAGGGCCTGGCTGCAATGCTGCTGGCATGATTGATCGACGTGTTCTTGGAGTCCAACATCTCTATAGACACCCCGTTTACCTCAAGGCAGCGGTATGCAAAAAATGCACTGTGTTCTAGAAGACAGCTCTACGCATATTTGAATCTTGGCCCTTGAAATTTGAACTTGGATTTTCTATAATGCACACTTCAAGTATCAGCGTTTTTACATATATATATTACCAGCTATTTCTTATGAACTTCTATCATTTATACTTGTTTTGAAGCAATGTAGCATCAACTCCCCACGAAATGGGCCACTTCCACCAGATGCTCCGACATGGTGTGAAGCTCCTTTTGAACCTGAAGGCCTCCTCAGGTAATTAGTGGCACAAACTAGCTGAATTTCTGAGACTTACTTACTGTTAATATCTTTTTTTTTTTTGCCATTTGTAGTTCCCTGATGGCAATTTTGACCTGCTTGATCGGGCTCCAAATCGGGCATATCACTGTGCACTTCAAGGTATCTATACGGAAATAATTCATTTTTTCCTCAAATGTCGCTTGTCTCCATTATTTCTTTCTCTGTCAATGGGAGTTTGTGCTATTCCTTGATAAGTATTGTGTTGTCTGTGTTCTGTATGTTTAACTTATTGCGATTGCTGTTTTGTTGTTGAAATTTTGTTGCTGCAGGAGCATTGGGAGAGAATAATGCGGTGGTCAATTCCATCACTAGGCTTGCTGATTCTTGGCTTCTTGCTTGACTTGTTCGGTAATGAAATGATTAGTTAGCTAAGTACTTAATAATAATTGTGTCGTATGGTGAGCACAGCTCTCAACCCTAGGCCTAGGCTACAATAATATATAACCAGCACCTATCATATATATTGTCGAACCTTAAATTAATTACCGAACATGATGAATTTACGGTCATTACTCAAATTAACATGACGCTAGGTTCAGTGAGATGTGCTAGGTTCTGTAATGGACCCTCAGTAGTCAACTAGTCAACACCATCAGCACTAAAGACTGGAATTTGAGGTTTTTTACGGTGCACACAGTAGTACCAAGTGGTTGTATCGAGTATATTCGGTTTTTTAGTATGAGTGAAATTATAATTTGTATGAGTTATATTATTTGGATTTTTATTCATAGCCGCACCATATATTTAATAAAGATTTGATTTATTTCAATAATATCATTTTATATATTTCCAATTATACCCTTGTTCAGATATACTACTATGCATACTACCTATAAACTGCAGCTTAAGATGTGGGCAAACAAGTGAGAATTAATAAGAAGGGGTGGGAGCAGTACACTACCCATTTGGGTCATTTGGGTATTGGCAAATCACGGTCATACTTATTAGACAGGGGTGCAGCACTAGCACCTTAAGTTATTAGTACAGTACAACTAATCTCAACCATCGAATCCTTTCATATGGATTTTTTTCATACATCAGTATAAATTAGAATTATGCACAGTAAAAGATCTAATTTTGTTTTTAATTTAATGGTGTAGTATGCTTATCATCTTTATTTTGGTTAACATGCAGGCTTGCACTTGAACAAGTCGCTATATAGTCTGAGCTACACCTGCCTCACCACGGGCACCGCGGGTCTCTTCTTTGCAGGAATATATTTGCTGGTTGGTGGCTTTAATTTCCTTTAGAAAACAAATCACACGAGCTGTGCCGCTCATTTGACAAAAGTAATGAAATATAGATACCTAAATAACTAAGCCAAACCAGTAGAAGGGCAAAGTATATCTAAAATTTTTCAACATACAATTTTTTCCCCATTATAAATGTTCATGTGTGAACAAACCAAAGGGTCGGTTTTTTTTTTAAAAAAAGCGTCCATATTCAATAAACAATTTGATATAATACTAGAAGATATATGCAGTTCACGCCAAAATTGATGAGCAAAAAGTTAGAGATAGTAGCTTTAGAGCAAGTTAATGCGGGGTGGAAGCATAACCTTCGATTGCTTTAGTGCTTGTTCCTTTTGGACCTTGCATTGGTTGTTTCCCTTAACTTTTGTTAAACTATGCAATAATCAGGCTGTGTACGACTTAGAATGTAGAGGCCGGATGATCTTCATCCTTTATCTAAAAAAAATATGCAGTTTACGCCAACTACGGCAATGGTTTGCGCTACATGGATTCGTGATGTCATAGATATGGTATGTACTTTCAGGTGGATGTTTATGGTTACAAGAAGCCACTTTTCCCTATGGAGTGGGTGGGAAAGCATGCCCTCATCATTTTTGTTCTAGTGGCATGCAACATCGCCCCAATCCTGGTGCATGGCTTCTATTGGAGGGAACCGCAAAACAACATTGTAAGACATATAACTATGTTTGGTTTGTTTTAAATCATATTTCTTCCTTCCATACTCCAAATCATGATACTGGTGGCATTTGTGTTTCGACAGTTGAAATTTATAGGAACTGGAGGCTGACTGAATGAATATCTTCTCAGTGACGTTCAAGATTTTAGAGAGAACAATAACACACAGCAAAGAACACCAGCTTTCTGTAACACTGTAGCAGGAGCGTGTCTTAGAATTTTGGGACCCTATGCTAAAAGTTTCAGATTGGTCCAATACACGCGGAAATTTCAACTAGCAAAAATGAAAATCAATTATGTTCACTGTATTCTGTGTTGCTTATTCTTTTCATATTTTAGTTTATCTCAGAAGAATCGAGTGTTGCAGTCTACTTCCTCCAATAATTTTACCCAATCAATAATGATCCTTTTTCCATTGGTTCGAAACCTTGAGTTGAAACAAACTCAACAGGGCCGGGGCACGCAAAACACCCAAGAAAACACTCATAAACAAATGAAATTCGCAACATCTCAAGCAAGGAAAATCAACGCAAAACCAACCCAAACAGATCATCAATGTAGCGTGGAGATGAATGCAAAAGCTGAACCGCGCGCCGCAGCGGTCACATCGGACCTGGTGCCGCAGACGAGCTGCCGCTACTACTGCCGTTGTTCTGGTAGAATGGCAGCACGGTGTAGACGGTCTGCATGATGGTCATGACGAGGAGGAAGATGGCGGCGGCGAGGGACAGGAACGCCCAGGGGCTCCGGAAGTAGGTGTGGACGAGGTTGGCGCGCCACATGTTCCATGGCTTCCGGCAGTAGGCGTTCACCTCCCGGTGCACGGCGTCGAGCGCGCTGTCCTGCTCGAGCACCACGTCCTTGGAGATGCTGTTGAACAGCTTCGCTACCGCCTTGTCACTGCCGACGGCGTTCTGGATGACCCCCCTGGAGCTCAGCAGCGCCACGTCCTTGGCCGAGTCGATGATGTTGTCCATGAAGAAGACGTACGCCGTGACGTCGTTGCCAGCGCCGACGTGCAGGCGCTCAAACGCCATCATGTTGAGGAACATGTACTCGGTGGAGTCGTCGACGGTCACCGCCGGCATGCTCAGCACACCGTGCCGGAACCGGATGTCGTGGAGGCTCGCCGAGTGGCTCTTCTTGAACCGGATCCCGGCCTCGTACAGCTCCACCGCCGACCGGATGATGTCCGCCTCCGGCACGTCGCGCGAGCTCCAGTGCGGCGCCTGGTAGTTGCCGTAGAGCATGTTCCGGCGGTGCACGTCGAGCGGGTGGAGGCCCAGAGTGGCGCCCAGCGGCGGAAGCCGTGGCGACGGGGACATGAACCTCAGCACCATCCTGTTGATGACGTCTCCATTCTGCCGCGTTGCGCGCACATGCAAAAGGATGCTTTGGTTAGTTCGAGTTCAGTTCCAAGATGTGATACGACGTGAAAAGTAGAGAAGTCAAGATACGATGCCATGGTGCTACATGATCTAGCATTGCCTTTTGCTTTATTTGGCTTCCATGTCTTCATAAAGCGAATCATGTCTACACATGGCGTTGGGAAACTAATGAGCATAGAACGCAGTAATTTAATTACCGTAGGCTTGCCAGTCTCGACGGCGACGAGCCTCTCCAGCAGGAGGAGCGGCAGCTGGTTCTCGAGCATGAGCATGTCGCGGCGGATGTAGGGCACCATGTAGAGCACCCCGTGGTGACTGAAGATGGGATCGTTGGGCGCGTAGTCCACAGTATTACTCTTCCCGACGGCGTCGAGGCTGGCGGCCCTCATCACCTCCAGCAGGAAGCACCCGTCGACGATCATCATCTCCAGGAACCGCTCCCTCCCGTCGCCGTCGCGCCACTCGGCGCCGAGGTCGAGGTACGCGCTCGCCACCTGATCGGCGATCTCCTCCACGGCGGCGACAAACTCCTCCAGCGGTCGTTTGGCCCGGCGCAGCAGGTGCCGGAGCGCCCGGCGCTTGTGCTCCTCCATGGGGACCAGCTCGGGGTCGCCGTGGTGGAAGGGGCCCAGCGACACCACCTGGGGTCGGTACGCCTTGGGCTTCAGGTCCTTGATGCACGCCGGCACGCGGTAGATGCAGTGGCGCTGCCACCGGGACACCTCCACCGACGCGTCGGCCTCATCAAGCTTCTTCTCCACGTCCACCACCCATACCCTCCTGCCGCCACCGGCTGACAACGCCATTGATCCGGCGAGCAATTTGTGTACAAGATGCTTGAGCTACTATGACTTGTGATTCGACTGCTATAGCTATAGATATGTTGCTACACATCTAGGCTTTCAACAAGAGAAGCTAGACACTAATGTTGACAATAGAAACCTAAATCTATATATAGCGATGTAGTATATGTGTTCAAGATATATCGAGGTTGCAATTAGCGCCACATAGGCGTATCGGCCGGGTAGCTTGCGTTTCATGCCACCTCTTGCGTGCTAAGTGCTGAGAAAGAGATCGCTGTCATGTGAATGCATATGGCTGCTAAACGAGTTCTAAACTTTGCAGTTGTACGCTTTTACAGCAGTGACTTAATTTAAGAAGAGGTATAATAACATTGCTACCATGTTCAGGTACAGGTTTTACAATATGTAAACAGATCAAGACGCAACTGTGTGACTTATGTTATTGTGCCACCATCTGAGTGGTTAACTGGCCTGGAACACCACTAAGGAAGCGAGGAATATGTAAAAGGCGGACTGCTGGCCGTCGTCGTTGGGTGGTAAGAGGATTGACTAGAGGGCAGGAGAGGTATCTTTTGATCATCGCTCTCTATAGTTTTCTGTCATGCATTGAGAGGGAGAATCAAGAAAGGAAGCTCCAAGTACAAGTGACTTACATGATTCATAGTGTGCAGCCAAAGAAAAAGTTGCACCTATCTGGACCTGGTTGGCTCCCGTGAAAAATCGAAATCATTAAAATCAAATGGTACAAGCAAGGTCTAGTCAGTCTTTTTTGGCCAAAGTTAAATATTTTTTGTAAAAATTCCAAAGTTTCACACAGATATACATTTTCATTAAAATTTTTGTTATTATTATGAAAGTGCTGGAATTTCTTTAGCCAATTTAACTGGTCAGCACCGAATTTTAAGTACTAGTCTATCAACCCGTGCCTCCGCACAGGCTAGCACTTTACTTTAGTTATTAGTAGTTTAATTTTATTAGGAGCATTATAATAAGGCTCACACAATTTTGCAACATAGATTGTAAATATAATATATTAATCATAATTTGAGAGATCCTTATAGTTTTAAGATTATACTGTATAATATGCTTGAAAAATAATAAGTACAATTAACTCTGTTTTATTGAAAGATCCACCGCAATAATAAGACACAAATCTCAGTATTTCTTATCTTCTTCTTCTTACAGTTTGCTCCCAATGTAGCACTAATCAAGAGATAATTCAATTTGAGTATATGGGTGCGTCGAAGGGCGGTCTTCTGGAATTGAACCGTGCAAATATTTGCATTTAAAATGACATCGATTAGTTTATTATTATAAATGAATAAATAATAACTAAGAGTTGTATAAATCATTATACGTAACGGTTCCACCAGTATATTATTTGTTTTTATGTGTTTCATAACTTGCTTCATTTTCTTGAGAAGCAAGTCATCTATACCTAGCACGCAGTAGACCTAACAATAAATAAATAATTTAGTAGTCATAACATATTCCACGAAAAATTAATCTAAATGTAGCATACAATAGGACAAATAATAAACAAATAATTTAGTTTTCGTAACTTATGCTATGGAAAATTAATCTAACTGTAGCACACAACAGGCCGAACAATAAACAAATAATTTTAAAATTATCTAATTGTAGAAGAGAAATTTAATAAACTTGAAAAACAATGTCTCGTCGTGGATGTATCTCTAGTGTTCTAGTGTAACCAATGGGTGTAAAAGGTTTCGTGCAGCTATAGAAAAATGCTTAGGTTGATCTTACATTTCTGTTGAATAGCAGCAGGGGACCTAGTTCTGTTGGTGATAGCAGAAATCCCTAGTTGATGAAAGCAGTACACAAAAGGATGTTTCTTTAAAGATGTCATCTCTCATTTTATAATTTTATATATGCACGGGTAAGTATATAATTTGTTGTATTAGCTAACAACCTTTTAGGATGGATTTTTTATGATTAAAGTATGAAAGAGAGATTCAAGACAAGAAAAATCTAATCGGCATGTATATACACATACGTTCTAGTTTTTTTGTTGTATTATCAAAAGATCCTTTTACAATAGATTCATTTTATGGTTTAAACATGGGAAAGAGATAAAAGATAAGAGACTAATTATGTTACATTACATTACATGTTACAGGCACCATTTGACAGGCACGATGGTATAGTTGGACAATTTTTTATTTGAGGCAAAGGGATTTATTGCATAGATGTGACTGGGAGATGGTTTAGATTCAAGTTTTCTATAGTGTCACGTGTGGATAACTTAGACAAATATATATGACGGTTGTTTTTGTTAATTCTCCATAATGGCAAGCATGATAGGATAGTTGGATAATTTTTTAATTGAAGCAAAGAGATTTATTATGTTAGATGTGACGGGAGAGATGGTTTAGATTTAATTTTTTATAGTGGCACATGTGGACAAATTTAGACAAAAATATAGGAGGGTTGTTTTGTTAATTCTTCATAATGGCATAGGTGGGTAATTTTAGAAACAAAATATATCCAACGGCTATTAAAATCAATGATATTGTTTAGAGTGTCCACCACATACACTACAAGAAACTATTTAATCTGTGACGCATTCTCCGCGACGTTTTCAGAAAACGTCACGAATGTGCATTGCAGCCCAAAACACTGCGACGATTTCTTTAATTCGTCGCGATTCTACGACGTATTCCTTTTTTTCGTCACGGATTTGCATCGAAGCCCAAAACACTGCGACGATTTGTTAAATTCGTCGCGATTCTACGACGTATTCCTTTTTTCGTCACAAACACTGCGACGATTTGTTTAGTTTGTCGCGATTCTGCAACGTATTCATATTTTTTCGTCACGGACGTGCATGGATGGATATTGAAGCCCAAACCATCACGACGATTTGTTAAATTCGTCGCAATACGGCCCACAACACCGTGACGTTTTAGCAGATTCGTCGCGATCCGTAAAAAAACAGCCACCTCACCAGCACCTAGGACCCACCCACACTGCCACGCAGGCACCACCTCACCCAGGCGCCACGTCACCACCACGTGAGTGCCCGGGGCCCACCTCACTGCCACGCAGGCGCCAGCTCAATCAGGCACCACCTCACCACCACGTGAGCGCCAAAGGCCCACCACACTGCCACGCAGGCGCCACCTCACCCAGGCGCCACCTCACCACCACGCGAGCTCCAGGGGCCCACCTCACTGCCACGCAGGCGTCACCTCACCCAGGCGCCACGTCACCACCACGTGAGCGCCCGGGGCCCACCTCACTGCAACGCAGGCGCCACCTCACCCAGGCGCCACGTCACGAACATGTGAGCGCCCCGGGCCCACCACACTGCCACACAGGCGCCACCTCACCCAGGCGCCACGTCACCACCACGCGAGCGCCAGGGGCCCACCTCACTGCAACGCAGGCGCCACCTCACCCAGGCGCCATGTCACCACCACGTGAGTGCCAGGGGCCCACCCACACTGCCACGCAGGCGCCACCTCACCTAGGCGCCATGTCACCACCACGTGAGTGCCAGGGGCCCACCCACACTGCCACGCAGGCGCCACCTCACCCAGGCGCCACGTCACCACCACGTGAGTGCCCCGGGCCCACCACACTGCCACTCAGGCGCCACCTCACCCAGGCGCCACGTCACCACCACGCGAGCGCCAGGGGCCCACCTCACTGCCACGCAGGCGCCACGTCACCACCACGCGAACAAGGCCCACCTCACTGCCACGTAGGCGTCACCTCACCCAGGCGCCACGTCACCACCACGCGAGCACCAGGGGCCCACCACACTGCCACGCAGGCACCACCTCACCCAGGTGCCACGTCACCACCACGTGAGCGCCAGGGGCCCACCCACACTGCCACGCAAGCGCCACCTCACCCAGGCGCCACATCACCACCACGTGAGCGCCAGGGGCCCACCTCACTGCCACGCAGGCGCCACCTCACGCAGGCGCCACGTCACCACCACGTGAGCGCCCGGGGCCCACCTCACTGCCACGCAGGCGCCACCTCACCCAGGCACCACCTTACCACCACGTGAGCGCCAAAGGCCCACCACACTGCCACGTAGGCGCCACCTCACCAGGCGGCACCTCACCACCACGCGAGCGCTAGGGGCCCACCTTATTGCCACGCAGCGTCACCTCACCCAGGCGCCACGTCACCACCACGTGAGCGCCAAGGGCCCACCACACTGCCACGCTGGCGCCACCTCACCCAGGCACCACGTCACCACCACGCGAGCACCAGGGCCCACCTCACTGCCACGGAGGCGCCCCTCACCTAGGCGCCACGTCACCACCACGTGGTAGAGAATGATTTTAGAAAATTTTAGAAAAAAGAATCATCGAATTTGGAGTTAGTATGAGGCAGAAAAACTAGTTACAAGTTTTAGTCAAAGATTAAAAAGAGAAAACACAATTGTTCATCTCAGTTCATAGCAATTGCAGTTTCTGTTTTTAATCTTCGGATAAAACTTGTAAATTGTTTTTCTTCCTCATACGAACTCCAAATCAGTTGATTCTTTTTCCTAATTTTTTCTAAAATCGAGATGTTTTACTCAGTGCCATTTGTTTGTATCTTAATTACTATTTCTTGGTTGCTTTTCATGCAACATAACTTTTCCAACTAAAAAGAGAATATAAAAAACATGTTTTTTCATAATAATTGCTAATATAACTTAATATTCTCTAATTTTATGGTCAACATGAGATGGTGTCAAAAATTGAGGTGCATACAAGTTTGGTCACGTTATTAGTTGTTCAAATCTCAAAGTTTGTTTTCAATTGTAGGAAACTATGTGAGTCTTGTGTCCTATTTGTGGACAATGTATTGTGCCACTTTGTAAAAATTGTTAACACCAAAATTTGGTAAGGAGTATGACATGTGGGTCCGACTCGGAAAAGAGTCCGTCTGGTGGAAGGAAAGACATCTTCAGAGATTTTCGGCAGAGGGATCCGCGGTCGGCTATCTGTTCCAGTTCGGCAAAAGAACAGTAGAGCTGATTTTGCGGGATTGGACGGTGACGTGGCTCGATCAGAGGAAGCGAATGGATGGACAGGCGATCGAGTTTAGTTAGGCAATAAATCCATTCGCAGTTGTAACCAGCAGGGTATAAATACGATCCCTGGATGTATGTAAAGAACACGTTCATTCCTCAATACACACCGGCCTTACGCCAAACCCTAGAGTCCCTTGTCGTGTCGTCGAGTTCTTCGAGAGGGCCAATCGATCCGTCGACCTCCGTGAGTACCGGCAACCTTGTATCATGTCTAGTATCATGCGGTGGATTTAGATCTGATGCAAGTAGTCTTGTTACCATGCTTCGTGTCATGCGGTAGATTCAAGCTTGGTTCAAGAGGGTTTCTTGTTAGATCATGAGCCATGCGGTAGGCTAAGGTCTAGCTCGAAGCTAGCTATCGGCTCTATTGGATTTTGGCAAGATCCAATAGATTCATTAAGTTACCCTGTGTTATCATGAGTTTTACTTTATGTTTTAATTCATGTAATACACTTTTGCCCAATCTAGATGGGTTTGGATCGGCTCTTTTCCTTTTAAGATCCGTGCATGAGCAGGTTTCGTGTTTTGACGCGTGGATCCTGTGCTCTCCGATAGCCGAAACCGAATCGATCTGGGTTGTCACGTGTTGCGGGTTCAAGCTTGCTTTGTTAGTATAAATCTTGAAAGAGCGGGTATCATGCGGTAGATGCGGGTTTTTGGGTTGCTTTGGGGCTAGTCATCCGGTGGATTAGATTTCCAATTCGGCTCGATAGATTTATTCACGTGGTAATGTTTGTTCCTTCTTCATGGACCCCGAATCGGTTGTTCAGCCGCATTCGGTTATATCTTCACGAGTAGATCACGTGCGTTATTTATGTTTTAAAAGACGTATGCTTTTAGCTTTCCATATTTAGGTTGTATCATGCGGTGGATAGATCTATTTGTGGAAAGTGGTGCGTTCTTTCATGCAAGTTGTATCATGCGGTGGATAGATTTGCTGATATCGTGCCCGACGGATCTTAAAGTAATTAGACATGCGGTAGACTAATGCTTTGGATCTATGCATGCTTATTTTAATACATGATCATGTTCGTGATTTACTTCATTTAATGTTAATCTTCATGAGGATCGGTCATGGCTTTGCACATGCATCCATGTTTATTCAAAGATCGATCGTTGTCATGCTTACGTCATCCATTCGGCAATGTTCTTTTTTCCTTCGCGGTTACCCGAATGGTTGTGGTTCTTTGACAGGTAGCTTCGCATAGCTACATGTCGTCTTGCTTGGCTTCTTAGCCGTAAATATGGAGGCACTGGTACCACCCGTAGGTTCCAAGCTTTGGTATTTAACTGTTTTATCTTTTGTTAATTTTCAGGAAAAATTGACTGGCACGTCACTCTCTCTCTGCGCGTGCGAAGCTAAGCTTTTCGGCTTGCTGTGTGATTGGCGCTGAGTGCACATTTTGCGTCAACACACTTTTTGGCACGCCGGTGGGACACACACCGAATTGGTTCGAGATGCCCGAGATCACGGACCTCCCGGATGTCGGCATCGAGGAGCTTTCTCCGCAGCAAGACATCGGCGGCTCGTAGACGCCGTGAATCAGTTTCAACAAAAGTGTCTCATGTCATTCAAGAAGAATCGGAGTGGTGTACCATATCTGAAGAGTAGCACCGCCGAGTGCCTTGTTGCGGGGGAGACCGACGCCACGACCCAACAAGAAAAAGAGGAATGCGCGAGGATCTTCCAGGAATCGGTAGACAGCATGCTCACCAAGCACAACCAAGCTTTCCTCGGGTCGCTCCAGCAGATGATGGTGGCCCTCTTTGGCCCGGGCGCGGGGCAGGCGTTCGGAAAGACGTACACCGGAAAGAGCACCGTGAGCCGGGTGAATCAAGCTCTCGGCCGCCGCCGCGGCCGGTGCAGCAGCCTCCTCCTCAAAGCTCCGGGAGCGAGACATTCCAACCTCCTCCGCAGGGCGCTGGGGGGCAGCCAGTTCAGCCTCCGCTGCAAGCTTCAGGAAGTCAACCAATCCTGCCGCCACCACGGAGCAAGACGGGTCGGCCCCGTGCAACGCGGCCCGAATCCGTACCAGCCTACGTACGGAGACCTAGCGTTCGGCTCACCTGGGGCCCCACTTGACCCCAGTCGAAGAATAGCTCCGTCAACCAACTGGCTCCAGAAGAATCTATACGGCGGTGGCTATCATGAAGTGGGAAATTACGAGGCGTTCGACGCCTTCCCGCACCTAGGCTACGCGCCGGCTGCAGGCGCTCAGGAGGAAGATGCCCTAGCACGCAAGATGGCCGAATTGATGCAGAATCAGTTCGGCCTCAAGCCAAGGATGCAGGGCCCCACCTACAGGCCGCCGTTCCCAGAGTGGTACTATAACGTGCTCCTGCCGCCAAGGGTAAAACCGCCGACGGAATTCACAAAGTTCTCTGGGCAGGACGAGACAAGCACGGTCGAGCATATCGCTCGTTATCTCATGCAGCTGGGGGAATGCTCGGCCGAAGAGACGTTCAGGGTTCGCTACTTCCCCGCCTCACTAACAGGTCCAGCTTTTCAGTGGTTCTCGTCCTTGCCGCCTGAGTCAGTGGCCAGGTGGAAAGATTTGGAGCGTAAATTCCACGCTCATTACTTCAGCGGCAGTTCTGAGAAGAAGTTGATTGACCTCGCCACCCTGAAACAAAGGCACAGTGAAACACCGCTGGAGTTTCTCAGAAGATTCAGAGAAGTCAAGGGCATGTGCTTCTCATTGAACTTGCCGGACGATCGGTGGTCGATATGGCCGTCGCCGGAATGTTACCACCGTGCGCGAAAAGCTATTTGGGATGGAGTTTGAAAACTTAGGCCAACTGTCGCAGAAGTTATCCTTGATGAGCAATCAGGCATATGGCCTCAAGAAGGACCCCAAGTTTGGCAAGCAGCACGACATCGCTGATATCTACAATCAATTCTTGGACAAAGCTGATTTGTGCGAGGATTCTGACGACGAATTGGAGGTAGCTGCAGCAGAAATCTTGTGGGGTAAAGAGCCCTTGACAATGAATCAGCGGTGGGTCAGGCAGACCAAAGGAACCTACGACTTTGACATCACAAAGGCTGATAAGTTGTTTGAGCTCTTGGTAAAGGAAGGCCGAATCAAGCTGCCTGAAGGGCACTCTATGCTTCGGCCTGATGGAGTCAAAGCGAAACGTTACTGCGGCTTCCATGACAGGGACTCGCACTCCATCAACGATTGCAGGGTCTTCAGGATGAGGATCCAGAAGGCTATCCAGGAAGGGCACCTCAAATTCGATAACAAGATGAAGCTGGATGGCCATCCCTTCCCGCAGAACATGCTCGGCTTTTCTATCAACGCGATAACAGCCGAAGAGAAAGGGAAAGTCAAGGTCCTGACCTCAGCCAGGTCCAAGCAAGATGGATCAGTTGACCCGGAGCGTCAGGTGACCCTAGAGCAAGTGCAGGGCGACGCCCCCCGCGTTCTCAAGAGCCACATCGAGATTGGGGAATCGTCCAAGCCTAAGCCCAAGGTGACGTCACGCATTCTCCTCAACAAATGGCAGCGTCAGATGGAAAAGGAGCGCTACCAAAAGCGTCGTCACGAGGAGGAGCAGCGCAGGGCTGAAGAGGATGCGCGCAGGTGGAATCAGGAACAGCACGCGCGCGAGCAGGAGCGCGCCCACTGGGGATGCGCCTTCTTCGAGCACTTCGCCGGAATGAGGGCCTAAAGCCGCCCACATTAAGGAACCGTCCCGAATGCGGCGACGGATATGCGAGTACGGGCGGCAGAAAGCGCAATCGCCGATCCGTCCATGAAAGGCTTGGAAGGGTTCACCCAAATGGGGATCGGCGGCAAAAAATTGAGGTTATAGATCACCCCGAGAAACGCCACGCGATCTCGGGTGGGGCGACCGGGGAGGAGGATGAAGATGTGTACGTGCGGCGAGAAGGGGCAATGGTGCCCACCCGGTCTACGCAAGAGCCGAAGAGGCGGGTCCAACGCTTGAGGAACCGCGAGATGAAACAAGCGGGATCCGGACAAGGCGGAAGTGGCGCCCCAAGGACCGGCCCGGAAGGATCGAAGCGTCCGGCCCCTGCATGCATGGTATACTTCTTGCCAAACGAGTTCATGGCTCCCGCTAACCGGGTGATGCGGGAGGAAGCGTCCTTTGACGACGAGCGCCCGAAGAGATGATGGCGCGGTCGGTGCTTGCCAAGCGGGCCATCTTCGACAAGCCGGCCAAAAATCGCCACATGAGGCCGCCGTACTTGAGGGGGGGTACGTCAATGGCAAGCCATTGACCAAGATGTTCGTCGACGGTGGCGCGGCAGTCAACGTAATGCCGTACACCACCTTCAGGAAGCTTGGCATGACCCCGAGCGATCTGACACCAACAAGCATCATCCTAAACGACTTCGCCGGGAACCCCTCAGACACCAAAGGATGCGCTCACGTGGACTTGATGATCGGGTCCAAAACGTTGCTCACTACCTTCTTCGTCATCGAAGGGAAAGGAGCCTACAGCCTGCTGCTTGGGCGGGACTGGATCCACGCCAACTGCTGCGTCCCATCCACTATGCATCAACAGCTGATCCAGTGGGTGGACGATGAAATCGAGGTCGTCCAGGCGGATGACTCCGTGAGCGTGGCTAACATGGAACCAGCCTTCTGGGAGTACCAAGGCATCGATTGCTTCTCAGGGAAGGACTGGGGAGAAGGTCCTGTTGAACCTGTCAGCAGTGACCAACAGCCGATTCAAGCAGTCGGCTCTTACAGTAATTTTTAATGGAGAACCCCGTGGATGGCACTGATGGCAAGCTGGGACGAGGATTCATGTCGGCCGATAAGCTGGAGGAAGTTGACATTGGAAGCGGTGATAAGCCAAGGCCGACGTTCATCAGTGCGAATTTGCAGCCAGACTTCAGGGGGAACTTAATTGAGCTTCTCAAAGAATATAAAGATTGCTTCGCCTGGGATTACTCGGAGATGCTTGGATTGGATCGATCCATCGTCGAGCACCGGTTGCCAATCAAGCCTGGTTTCAAGCCATATAAGCAACCGCCCCGGAAAATCTACAAGGATGAAGTATTGGCCGATGTGAAGAAGGAAATCGAAAGATTACTTGACGCAAACTTCGTTCGGCCCTGCAGATATGCGGAGTGGATTTCTAACATCGTCCCGTGTATAAGAAAAATGGAAAAATGAGAGTTTGCATAGACTTCGGGGACCTAAACGAGCTACTCCCATGGATGGATACCCGATGCCTATTGCCGATTTGCTGATTGACGCCGCTGCTGGGCACAAGGTGATTAGCTTCATGGATGGCAACGCAGGGTACAATCAGATCTTTATGGCAATAGAAGACATCTCGAAGACGGCCTTTAGATGTCCTGGTCATATAGGCCTATTTGAATGGATCGTCATGACATTTGGGTTGAAAAATGCCGGTGCAACCTATCAGCGGGCCATGAATTACATTTTTCATGAGTTGATCGGCAAGACCGTGGAGATCTACATTGACGACGTGGTGATCAAGTCCTTAAGTCATGACACCCATCTGGAAGATGTGAAGAAGACCCCGGAATGCACCGGAAGCATGGCACGAAGATGAATCCAAACAAGTGTGCATTTGGGGTGTCGTTTGGAGAGTTCTTGGGGTTTTTGGTCCACGAAGGAGGGATCGAAGTTGGCAAAAAGAGCATGAAAGCCATTGATGAAGTCGTTCCTCCAACCAACCTCAAGGAGTTGCAATCACTTTGCTCGGCAAGATCAACTTTGTGAGAAGGTTCATCTCAAATTTATCACAGAAGGTGTTGCCATTCTCTCCGTTCTTGAAGCCGAAGAAGGATCGAAATTCACATGGGGCGACGAACAACAAAAGGCTTTCGAGGAAATCAAGCAATACATGAAGGAGCCGCGGTCTTTGGTTCCTCCTCAGTGAACAAGCCTTTCAAGTTGTACGTGGCGGCCGATACCCAAACTATTGGATCGGCCCTTATTCAAGAATTCGAAGGGAAGGAGCGGGTAGTAGCTTATCTTAGCCGAAAACTACTTGATCCCGAAACCGGGTATTCGGCTATAGAAAGATTATGTCTTTGCGTATACTACTCGTGTACAAAGTTTCGGCACTACTTGTTGAATGCCGAATGCACTGTATACTCGAAGTTTGATGTGATAAAACATATGTTATCTATGCCAATTTTGAATGGTCGGGTTGGCAAATGGATTTTAGCTCTATCAGAATTCGAGTTGAAGTTCGAATCGGCAAAAGTCATCAAAGGTCAGGTCATTGCCGATTTTATAACTGAACACCGTGACCCTTCGATTGATCTGCTTGAAATTACCCCATGGGCTCTATTCTTTGACGGGTCATCATGTGGCAAAGGTGGGGGAGTAGGGATTCTACTAATTTCTCCCGAGAGGTGAGATGTTCGAATTCGCCATTCCTATACAACCCACCGTCACAAATAACGGGGCTGAGTACGAGGCACGCTTTCGAGGGCTTCAATATTTGAGAGAAGCGGGGCCGTTTCGGTTGAAATTTATGGAGATTCGAGTTGGTCATCAAGCAATTGAACGGCCGTACGAGTGCGAAGCGAGGCGCCGAGGAGTTACTACGAGGAATGCGAGAGAAATCTTGAAGGGCTTTCCACCGGTAACCCTACGAAGCACATTCCTAGAGAGCATAACGAGGAAGCAAACGGCCGGCTCGGAGCGCCTCGGTTATAAAGAGAGTCAAGAAGCATTTCTTTGCAGAAGTAAGCGCACTGGGGACGGATCTTACAGAAGATGATTGGAGGAAAGAGATCGTTGATTATTTGAGAGATCCATCCCGAAAAGTCTCTAGGAAGCTCAGGTACAAGGCAATCAAGTTCGTTCTTCTGGATGACAATTTATTCTATAAGTCATTAGATGGAGTGCTGCTACGATGCCTGGGTCCAGAAGAAGCCAAGAACATGATGAGCGAGGTGCACGATGGGATATGTGGAGCGCACCAATCGGCCTATCGCATGAAATGGGTTATTAGGCGGTGGATGCTTTTGGCCGACGATATTGGAGGACCGCTTTGAGTATTACAAGGGGTGTCAAGATTGCCGGAGGTTCGGGAATATTCAAAGAGTCCCCGCATCGGCATTGAATCCCATCATCAAGCCATGGCCATTCGGGGGGCCGGGGTATAGACTTGATTGGCCAAATTAATCCACCATCTAGCAAGGGGCATAAGTTCGTGCTTTTGGCTACGGATTACTTTACCAAATGGGTCGAGGCAATCCCACTCAAGAAGGTGACGTCAGAAAACATGATCGAATTCGTCAAGGAACACATCATCTATCGATTTGGGATTCCTCAGACGATTACCACTGACCAAGGGGCACAATTCGTGTCATTGGAATTCAGAGATTTTGCCGAAAGCATGGGAATCAAACTTGTTTAATTCTTCTCCATACTATGCCCAAGCTAATGGTCAAGCGAGAGGCTTCTAACAAGATCATGATCAAGCTTATACGAAGAAGATCGACCGAAGCCGAGGAAATGGCATTCGGTACTCGGTGAAGCGCTCGTGGGCTTACCGAATGGCCCCCCATGGAGCTACAAAGACTTCTCCTTACGAGTTGGTTTACGGGCATCACGCGATCTTGCCCCGGGAAATGCAATCGAGTCAAGGAGAGTAGTGCCGCAAAACGATTTGAGCTCCAAGGATTACGGTGGCCTAATGATGGATGAGTTAGAAGATTTGCATATGATCCGTCTCGGGGCCCCGGAGAACATCGAGAAAAACAAGCCGCGGGTCGCCAAATACTATAACAAGAAAGTAAAAGTAAAGCAATTCACGAAGGCGATCTAGTTTGGAAAGCGCTACCGCCGATTGGAACTAAATACGGTGAATTCGGCAAATGGTCCCCTAACCGGGAGGGGCCTTTTCGTGTGGTCGGATGCGTTCCGGTAATGCATACATATTGAAAACTTTGCTAGGAGAGGAGTTTTCCGCCGCAATAAATGGAAGATATCTGAAGAAGTATTATCCTAGCATTGAAATCGATCGATGATTATACACATCTGACACAGAAACAGCCGGCGCTCAGGGATGAGGCCGCCTTTAGAACAAAAATCCATGAACAAGAGAAAATGGCCAGTGCCTGATGCATTGCCCTTAGCTCAATACTACACTACAACTGGTTTCTTGCGGGATTACACATAGCAGCCCTGAAGGCCAAGTCCCCTAAGGGAGGGAAGCAGAAGGCGTGGAGTAAGAAGCGAAAGTATGGTTCAATCTTTTCTTTGCTTCTTCGGCCGTCGCTCCCTCTTCAGTTGTTCCAGGACCACCGTGACGGCGACTTGGAACGCGCGAGGATGACCACGATTGGCGGCCTCTACCAAGCTATCCCAGGCCGCCTTCGGGTTGCCGTACTGTCGGCGAGACATCCGGAGCAAAAGAATCAAGGTTAGGGGCAAGAAATCCGGATGCAAACATGAAGGGGGGGCAGAAGCGTTTACCCCCTACTAGCGCTTCCAGCGCCATACGACGCTCGCGTTCGGCTTGACGGGCGGACGGACATGTCCCTGAGGTCACGCTCCAGGTGCCGGGCACGGCGGCGCAGCTGATGAATGACCCTTTGCTCGGGCGTGGCATCCTCCGCCTCAGGAGAAGAATCGGAGGAGATGTACTCAGGAACATCTTCGGTTCCGATGACTTCTTCAGGAAGCAAATCAAGGCTGAAAGAAGCGAGAGGAAAACATGAAGCGCAAGATCAAGCGCGAAGGACAAGGAGCGGATCAAGAAAGAACTCACTTCCGAATCGTACGCTTCCTTGACGAGCCGCTCCCCCGAGGCTGTTTACCCTTGTCCATGGCGTTGGGGTTTTTTCTTCTAGCAGCGAGAAGAAGAGACGAGAAGTGATGGAGGAGTGTGCGAGTGGATTTGCGAGCACCCCACGGGCTATTTTATTGACCAAGGAGGCGCATTGGGAGTGATGATGCGGCGGTACACACCGTTGGAATACCAAGCGGCGGGGTTTTCCACCGAGTGCGAAGGGTTTTCTTTGAACAAGTATTTACGGATTGCCGAATTGGGATCCTTTGTGGATCTTGCGCCAAGGGGCGGTTGTTTGCGAGCGTTCGGCTAAAGACAGGTTCCCGGATGCATTCGAAGAGGACAAATTCACGGATGCAAATGCGAAGGGAAATATCACGGAACAAGTGCGGATTCCAAAAGTTCATCATATATTGCCGACATTTACACATCCCTAGTACAATCTAGTCAAAGAGTACGTTCAACACGGATCGGGGATGGGTAATTTCGGCAATGGCGTCGCCGTGGCCGTCGAGGCGCTCCGGGATGAGCTCGATCTCGTCGATATCCTCCGGCGCGCCGCCACGGAAGCCACGCGGCCGGTGGAATAGTCGACGTCCGTATGCGTCGCCATCGCAGCCAGGCCCAAGGTGGTGCCCAGACGAACACCATGGACGGCCACCTCGTCAATGCGGCGCTCCACCGCGGCCAGGCGCTCCGCCGGCGTGTCGCCGTGGGCGTTCACCTTCTCGGCCAGTTGCTCTACCAGCGCCTTTAGCTGGTCGAGCTCAGCATCACGGGCTGCAAAAGACAAACAAGAAAGGATTAGCATCAAAGGCTGGGCTGAATCAAGAATCAGAGCCATACCATCAATGGCCTCCGGTGGTACCGTTTCCGCTGGTCCTCCCATTCTAGTTCGGCCACGCCCGCTTTTTTGGAGACGTCCTCCAGCTCAAGACGGGACGCCTCTAGCTCCTCCTTGAAGCGAATAGCGTCTGCTTCCCCGTACGGCACTGGGGAGTGGCCATCGGACTCCGAGAGTCATCAGGGAGGGGCTGATTGGCCGGCGCGCGGGGCGGATTCCACTGAATCAAACTGAAAAAAGGGAGATGATTGTCAAGGCAAAGGAAGATCAAAAGGAAGATCGACAAGGAGAAATTGATGATCATCACCGCCTGCGCGCATTAGCGCTCGCTTCCCCTCGGCCTCGTCGGAGGCGCGGCGGCGGCTGAGGCGGCGCACCATTGCGGTTTGGGGATGTGTGCCGTTTGCAAGAGGGCCGAGAGATTGGCAAAGATTCGAGAGCTAGAAGGCCCGGTGGAGAGCTAGGGGCACCTATGGCAACATTTATAGGCCCGGGCGGGGTAAATCGTGGCTTCGAGTCGTGGCCGTGGATCGTGGCGCACGTCCCAATAAAATCGGAAGGTGGAAAGATTTCCTTGACCAACCCGCGGTGGGTCGTTTGGAGTTCTAAGCCGAAACGCGTGCGGATCGATTGTTTCGGCTAAAGGAAATCAAGGTGTTTTTCGGGAGTTGGCGTTTCACTACCGAATGGGTCGTTTCAAAGATTACAAATTGCAAAGGAAATATTACAAGAACGACCGGTCCGAGGTATACATCAATAAGAACATTCAAGCATTAAGGAGTTTTGCAAGTGCATGACGAACATTGGATACTATCAAGTGGGAGTTATCCAAGATCTCCGATAGTCCTTTTGGGCATCGGATAAGTCGGAAGCTCGCATCGCCGCTTTACTGCGGTAACAGCCGATTCCACCTCCGCTTGGGTCTTGGCTATCAATCCAGGAAGATCGGCTATTTTCTTCTGGTCAATCTCCATCTCCGCTGACAGGCTTTTCAGTTCCGCCTCTAGAGCAGCCTTTCTGGCGACTTTCAGATCATAAGAGGCTTGCAGGTCAGCCAAGGCATCTTTGTGGCTTTCTGCTTGGGATTGCATCCCGTTCATGGCCTGTTCAGCATCAGTTTTCTCCTTTTCAATGGCCGAACGGGAGCGCAATTTCCTCCAAGTGCGCCTCAAGGGAACATAGAAGGGCTCTAAGTCGTAGACGGACGACAGAAAAGCTCTGATGTCATCGAGAAGTTTGCGACTAATGGGCTCAAACATCTCTTCAAAATGGCGAAGATCATTGAGCTGATCCTGAACGTCTTTTTCTAGCCAGGCTGCAATTTCTTTGAGCTTGAGCAACACCTCGTCTGGCAACGGCTGGTTTATCTCTTTCATCACATCGGCAGTTGATGGGCCCTCTGATGGCAAGCTCGATGATGACGGGGCGTGATCCTGAAAACAACGCTGCCGAGGTGAGAATGCTAGGATCAAGGTATCAAGGTTAAGAGCAGAATTGGGCACCTCATGAGTGGTTTCTTGAGCGGGAGCAATTGCAGACGGAAGAGGCGTCCGAGCGGAGCCGAAACTTCCAAGTCAGGAGATGCTGATGCAGCCATCAGTGGCTCGTAAGTTTCTGGCGGTGGTGAAGAATTGGATCCTCCTCTGTTGGGTTGGTCATTGCTGCTTGACCGATAGGCGATGGCATCCTGGGGGTATTTGGTGGCTCCAGTTGAGTTGAGGGATTCATCTCTCGGAGAGCGTACGCTTGCGAGAAGGTGATGAAGATGAAACCTCTCATCGGGATGGGCAATTCAACCCTGGAAGGGCTCGCCTGTTGAACCACTGGAACATCTACAAGTGGTTCTCCAACAGTTTCTTCTGCAAATGTCCAATTGAAGGGATAAGTGCCAGTGCTCATCCTAGAGAAAGAACAGCAAAAAGTCATACCAGTGGATGGAGCATCGGTAGGTGTTGGTTCTAAAGAATGTTGGGCTCTGGTCTGAAATACACAATGATATGATCCATCAAGAACAGAGTGACCCAGTAATCAAGAAGGTAAAGGAGTTTACCTCAACCAGTACTTTCTTGACAGTTCTCCTCCTTTTGGCGCTCGGAGGGGGAATCAGATGCAGACCTTGCCTCCTGTCGACAGCAAGGCTAGAAAGGCTAGGATCGGTGGTAGCATACCCGTCCATCGGTTGGCGCGGGGTGGTGGATTTAAACCCCAATCTTCGAAATTGGGCCTTCGGCATTATAAGTGATTACCCCGGGTTCGAGGGGCGAGTCGTGTCCTGTGGACAAAAGATGAAGGTCAAAACCATGAATGGAGAAGGAGTGTTTGATCCAAGGGTTCATTGTGTTACCTCTGAAGTCGGCAGGAAATCGGGCACCAGTGCGCACGGAACACATGAACGGGTTCACTAAAGATGTGGTCATGAAATTCTTGCCACCATGAATTGAAGGTGGGGGGAGCTATGGTTGCAGGCACAAAAGGACATGTGTAGACAGTGGGACTGCACACATAGTTGAAAACTCTACTGCACTGCATCAGTTCTTTGATTTCCTCCCTGGGCTTGAGGAATTCATGCAGAAACAATCGTGGGGGTACCTGACCGCATCCAAGCTGCCTGGCCATTACATTAGGCTGGTGGTACTCATAAGTACTGGCATTCTGCCTCCCTCCATTGAACTCGGCCGGTAATATGCATGGGCGGATTATGATATTAAAGATTTCCAAGAATCTCCCATCTTGATGGCCGGGCTCAAAGGAGAACTCGACAGGGAAGGTCAGGGTGTCATAGCCTAGATAAGGGAGCCAAAGAGGATTGGGGAAGCCTTTGAAGAACAACTCGAAGAGTTGGGTGATGTCCTGCTGAACGATAACAGTTGAAGCTGCTTCTCCATAGCTTTGGCATCCTCTAGTGACTTGAAGCTCTCCTTCAGGGGGATTGGACCAGGGGAAGAACCTGGAGTTCAAGTCGACGCCTACAATGGGTGCATGTGAAGCGCAGGCCAAATTTGAACAAACCACCAAGGGCCATTGACGCACGTTATCCTGCGGCTAGTATACATTTGGGTAAGCGTCGATGAAGCATATGGTATACACTTGCCCAAGAGGAATTTTCCCGGGAGGAAGGCGATTGCCAGCGGCCGGATGGATCGCCATTGCGATATGATTCGAGTGGGTTCGTTGGCCTTGCCACAGAAGACAAATCTACATAACCACATGTTCAAAAAGGCTCTATATTCAACTTCACCCAGGGGATTGTCTCTCATGTGCTTCGAAATATATTGTTTGTAGCCATTCCCTGGCTTTACCCCTGTCTGGCGTGAGGAATTTTTGAAATTCCAAGGCTGAACGGACCCGGTGATGTCAAGGCCGGTGATCATGTACACATCGGCCAAAGTTGGAGACATTGGGCCATGCCCAAAAAGGAAGGCATTGACGCCGTTTGACCAGAAGTGGCACGCGGCTATCAGAAGATCTTCATTCTTGGGCGTCTCAGCTACAGATAACTCCAAACATTGAGCAATGCGGAGAGTATCCAGATTGGTCAATCCACTCTTATCCGCAAGAATCCTACGGTACCAAGTCTTCCAGCCTGCGATTGGGGGCAAAGGCCAGTTCTTGAACGCATCTTGCCACCGAGGAGGTGGAGATAAAGCTACCTTGAAAGGGATTCTCTGAGATTCAGCGGCAATGAAATCTCGAGGGTCGGGATTCCCTTCGGGACCAAGATAATAAGGCTGCGAATTGGCCTCAATAGGAATCGGAAGGGCGAGGAAGGTTCTGGAAGAGAGCGGAAGAAGAAATCTCGGGTAAAATTGAAAACCTAATGCCGAACAAAGGTTTGGAGGGGTGAATTTACCCGAGCGGCTTGGTTACGAGTTGCCATCGGAGATTCGAGCTCGGAACGAAGGGGATCTAGGGTTGGATCTGAACGAAGAATCCGGCGGATTGCGAAGAACAGGTGTTGACAGGTTTGGCTCAAGGATTCGTGGCTGGAGTCAATTGTGGAACAAAATTACTTTTATCCCACAATTGAAGGGGCATGTGTTAACACCAAAATTTGGTAAGGAGTATGACATGTGGGTCCGACTCGGAAAAGAGTCCGTCTGGTGGAAGGAAAGACATCTTCAGAGATTTTCGGCAGAGGGATCCGCGGTCGGCTATACGTTCCGGTTCGGCAAAAGAAACGATGGGAGCTGATTTTGCGGGATTGGACGGTGACGTGGCTCGATCGGAGGAAGCGAATGGATGGACGGGCGATCGAGTTTAGTTAGGCAATAAATCCATTCGCGAGTTGTAATCGGCGGGGTATAAATACGATCCCTGGATGTATGTAAAGAACACGTTCATTCCTCAATACACACCGGCCTTACGCCAAACCCTAGAGTCCCTTGTCGTGTCGTCGAGTTCTTCGAGAGGGCCAATCGATCCGTCGACCTCCGTGAGTACGGCAACCTTGTATCATGTCTAGTATCATGCGGTGGATTTAGATCGATGCAAGTAGTCTTGTTACCATGCTTCGTGTCATGCGGTAGATTCAAGCTTGGTTCAAGAGGGTTTCTTGTTAGATCATGAGCCATGCGGTAGGCTAAGGTCTAGCTCGAAGCTAGCTATCGGCTCTATTGGATTTTGGCAAGATCCAATAGATTCATTAAGTTACCCTGTGTTATCATGAGTTTTACTTTATGTTTTAATTCATGTAATACACTTTTGCCCAATCTAGATGGGTTTGGATCGGCTCTTTTCCTTTTAAGATCCGTGCATGAGCAGGTTTCGTGTTTTGACGCGTGGATCCTGTGCTCTCCGATAGCCGAAACCGAATCGATGCGGGTTGTCACGTGTTGCGGGTTCAAGCTTGCTTTGTTAGTATAAATCTTGAAAGAGCCGGGTATCATGCGGTAGATGCGAGGTTTTTGGGTTGCTTTGGGGCTAGTCATCCGGTGGATTAGATTTCCAATTCAGGCTCGATAGATTTATTCACGTGGTAATGTTTGTTCCTTCTTCATGGACCCCGAATCGGTTGTTCAGCCGCATTCGGTTATATCTTCACGAGTAGATCACGTGCGTTATTTATGTTTTAAAAGACGTATGCTTTTAGCTTTCCATATTTAGGTTGTATCATGCGGTGGATAGATCTATTTGTGGAAAGTGGTGCGTTCTTTCATGCAAGTTGTATCATGCGGTGGATAGATTTGCCGATATCGTGCCCGACGGATCTTAAAGTAATTAGACATGCGGTAGACTAATGCTTTGGATCTATGCATGCTTATTTTAATACATGATCATGTTCGTGCTTTACTTCATTTAATGTTAATCTTCATGAGGATCGGTCATGGCTTTGCACATGCATCCATGTTTATTCAAAGATCGATCGTTGTCATGCTTACGTCATCCATTCGGCAATGTTCTTTTTTCCTTCGCGGTTACCGAATGGTTGTGGTTCTTTGACGGGTAGCTTCGCATAGCTACATGTCGTCTTGCTTGGCTTCTTAGCCGTAAATATGGAACGCTCGGTACCACCGAGAGGTTCCAAGCTTTGGTATTTAACTGTTTTATCTTTTGTTAATTTTCAGGAAAAATTGACTGGCACGTCACTCTCTCTCTGCGCGTGCGAAGCTAAGCTTTTCGGCTTGCTGTGTGATTGGCGTTGAGTGCGCATTTTGCGTCAACAAAAATCATTTAAATTTTTTATCATATACTCGTGAGACTAAAATATGTTTCCATGCCAGTTTTTAAAATTTTTTTGACCATTTTTGAGATAAATATACTTCAAATTTATTTGTGGACCATTTTTGACCATTATTTTCGATAAATTCACATAAATTCATTTAAATTAGTAAAAATGGTAAAATAGTTAGAATTATATTGAAATTTTTACCAGTCAACTTTTATATAATCTATTAGATATGCAAAATATATTATTTTATATAAGATCAATATTTGTATGTGTTACTTCACAAAGGTGCAATAAAAGAAAAAGAAAAAAGAAAACGTTAAGCCACACAGGCCCACCTTAAAACGGCCCACTTTCATGCCAGCCCACCAACACCTCAGTCGCCGGGAGCCGTCGATCTCGCGATCGGACGGTCGAAATTCATCGTGACGTTTATATATATTGACTCCACTAACCCTAATCCCCCTCCTCCTCTACTTCTCCACCACACGCAGCCTTCCTCTCCTTCCTCCTCCACCGCCTCCCTACCTCCTCCCCGCCTTACTCCCTCCCTGATCCGCCGCCTCCCTAGCTCCTCCCCTCCTCTGCGCATCGATATGCGCCGCATCGAGGAGGCCTCGATATGCTCCTCCCCTCATGGGGTGCTAGGGTTTGTTGGGGATTGGTCGACAGACGAGCGATTCGTCTCGGATTGGCTGTGCTCATGGCGTCCTCGCGACCCAACGGAGCTCGATTCATGCTGGGGGGAGTAGGTGGCTCCAGTGCTCGGCGGTCGGCGAGTGTTTCCACCTCTCGGTTGTTGTGGGTCTCCTTCTACGGCCTTTACCTGCCCCTATGGGCTGTCGCGGTCGGTGATTCCGGGCGCGTGCGGCGGTAATTCTTACTCCCGGAGCTCGATTCAGCACTATGCTAGGGCTCATCGAGGCTGGCCTGGACGGGGGAATTCCCAAATCTGGCGGTCTGGGCCGGGTCCTGTCGCTGTTCAGGACTCAGGATAGGTGGGGTTAGGCTACTCCGCGGACTCCAGGGCTCTGTTGGTCTGGCTTGGAGTGGAAACGCATGGCCGTCGACCTTGGATTCGGGTTGTTCACTTGCTTCGTTTGCCCGTGGTGTGCTGCATTTGTTGTGATGCACGAATGGGGAATGTTTTGCAGGTTGGGGGGGGGGGGGCTCGGGGCTGTTGCACTTGGGGGTGGTAGGGTTTAGCGTCTAGCCCATCATTTCTGATTCAGTGTTGATTGTTTCTTTGATGATGGTCTCGGTGCCTGCCCTTCTTCCCCTGTGATGCGACCCTGCTAGCGCCGCCACTGGTGCTGGAGCCATGTGTTCGTTCGATGTGTTTACTCACTTCAGCTTGTGCTCGTGTCTGCGCAGATGGAGAGGGTGCTCAAGGATGACGCCGTCGAGGAGAAGGGCGAGCGCGCCCGGATGGTGAGTGTGTTCAGCCGGCCTCTCTCTGATCCGCTCAGTTTCTATGTCGGGTTATGTTTTTTCTGGTTTCCTGGTGCCTCGCCCCTTCTGAGCAGTGGTAGTTTGCGGGAAGCACCAAATCGAATGCCTGGTAGCTGCTTGTAGAAGTGTCGTTTTCTTATGGATCTATTAACTCGCTGTGGTTGCACAAGTGTTCCAGTGATTTTTCAGCTTGTTCAGTTAGTTTCGAGATTTCTCGACGTGAATATAGGACATACTTATCAGTTATGTAGATGAGAAAGTTAAACTGTACCTTAGGGGAAAGTGCGGATGTTGGAATGTTCTTCTGACATGCCCTATTGTTGCTTTTTTTGGGAGCGTGCTACCTGCGGCCATAAGTGGAGCAACTGATTTAATCATGCAATGAATTGGTAGAGGCCTGAAACTGTGGTTTCGTTTGATTGATTCTGTGCTTAGATGTGGTAGCTTGTCGTTGTGATTATGCATTAGTGCACATGTTTGCTTAGATCTGTAACACTATGGATGAAATTTGCATAGAAAGAGTAGTAGATGCGCAAGATTCCTTGCACCTGGCTGCTGGTCTTGGACATATCTTGTATAAAATGTCGTTGCCTGCAGCATATAAGGATCCAGTTATTGTTAGTCCTCCTTATGTTTGTAGATCATTGCCTCTTGCTCTTTATGTTTTAAGAAAAATAATATATGTACAATTACGTAGGGCAAGAGAGCATAACAGTCTCATACAATTACGTTGCAGTGGTATTTGATCCTAAATTTGTAGTGATGTGACAGTGTAATGGCTATTTGTACTCAACTAATAACAAACTCAATACATAACTACGGTTTTGTTTCATTATACCATGTGTGGTGTTAAAGTTAGGCTAAGATATGCAAAGCATGAGACGCTTCTTGTTATCTAAAAATTAACACCACCCCTGTATCCTATATTTTCTATCATGCTAGTATCATGCTGTACTTCTGCTTAAGTTTTTCTAGCAGCACATTGTAAAGTTTTCTATACATGATGTTTTTTGTCTACTTGAAATTGCATGTAGTCCTTTTGGTTCTGTCTGTTCAGTTCACCATAGTTAAACAATAGTGTATACACTGCTAATTACATGGGTGTATGCATGATGTGATTAATAATATTTTTTCTGTGTCTAGCATAGTAGCAGTTGGCCCTGTGACAATTTTACCTGTTCAGCTGCGGTTGCTGCAATAGCGGCTGCAGCCTGCACTCCAGGTCACATAGCAGGTCGCTGGGCCACTGTAGCTGCAGCAATCACCGCCCAACAACTAAATGATTGGCACTTTCTAGTAGTCAAGCTGGAGCCTGGGTTGACAAACTGGAATGTTGTGAGTGTGATAAGGTTTAAGCTACCAAGAGTTCTGATCACTGATGCCTACTCAAACTGGCACAAAATTTGCTGCTATAGTTTCTGCAATTCGTGCATCCATGTGTTAATTAGTGAGCATGAGTAAGGATTGTATAGGTTAAATTACAGATGGGTGACAAGTGTTTAGACATCACACTGTTTTGCTCTATAAGTATGACATCGCTATTTATCAGCCGTCTAGCTCCCTGCTTGGTTCGCGCCTGTTGAATCTAAGGTGGTGGTGTCTTTATATTCAGTAAGTTTCTCTCATTGTCAGGGTATATTTCATTTCAATCTTGAATAGATTGATGTATCATTTCCTTGATTTTAAATCTGGTACTGCCTTATATCTTATGGCTTTTACACTATAATTACTTTGTTGAATGCAGTAGTGATTCATACGTGTTTGGACATTGTAACAATTGTCTTTGTCTTGAGGCCAACTGTCTTTGTCTTTACTACTGTTTTGCAATTATTTAATCGCATTCACTAATTGTTGACTAACTATTGTATGAATTATTTACAGAGGATGATGATGTAGCTCAGGGAGAGCGAGGTAATTCCTTAGCTTCACTCCATTTATTGTGCGGCATGAAATATTTGCTTGCTTGGATCAATGTGATTGTTCCTTTGTGTACTGAAATTTTTTAAACGTGGCCTGGATGGATGCATTTTGGTACTCCAAGTCTATCTGAAACAATTTTTGCTAATTGTTGGGGTTCAAGTACCTCCAATCACTTTAATTGACATTGCCATTATAATCTTATTCTTTCTGCTTTGCATGTTATTATCAGAGAACTTGGTTGTGAAGATTAGAGCTGCAACATACATTTCTACTTTGATGTTTACTGTCAGACAATAAATGTAGAACTGGTGTGTGTATTTCTTCCTAGGGAGTATTTATTCCTTTCTTTGAGATGTAGTGAAATGACCAACAATAGTCATAATCTACTCCTAGATGATGGAATTTCATTTAATCTGCTCCTGGATGATGGAATTTCATTTACTATTCATTTTCTCCTCATGTTTTTTATCCATGTTAATTATGAATGCAGTACACCTGAAAATGTGATTGCTCATTTCAATTATTAATGTTCTTAAAACATGTGGAATTTAGAAGTTGTTAGATGCCATGTCAAATAATGTCTGCTTACAGTGCCTTCTCTTACTGAACTTGGTGTTTATTTCTACATGTAGAGCTTTCAGTAGCTATCTCTGATTCTTGTCTAGTAAAAAAATAGTAACCTGTACATTCTAATAGCTTCTTTTGGTTTCTGTCAAGTTACCAAATTTCTACTTAAGATAACAAACAGTTTGAACCTACCATTCATTTTTTAGTAGGTTTCAGCTTTTGAAATGGTAAATGCTTACTTATTTCTGTTTTTTATTTTCCTATTATGCTTGCCAGAAAAACTAAATTTTGTCAATTTGTTGAAAATTAGGTGCAGGAAAACCGTCATGGATCAAAGAGCATGAGGAGATGAAAAGCTTATGTTGGTGCTGACCTTTCTTTTGTTTCTGGTGGCCTATTTGCCATATTGTATTTCACTAAAACATGTATGTAATTTAATATGTAAAATTGTATTGTTTGCTGTAATGTAATTATGGAAAAATGGCTGAACATCGGCCCTAATTTGGTGTATTGAATTTTTGGTGGGCTGTAATGATTCGGGTCTAAAATTTTTGTGAGTGGATTCTAAAATGTTTATGAGCTTAAATGTTGCAGATGAATTTCTATTGAAATTTAGTTTTATTCTAAAATCGGCCCATTAACAAATGGCCTATGACAGAAAAGTCAACGTCCAAGTCAGTGGCCACGTCATCGTCCACGTAGGATGCCACATCATCGTCCACGCAGGATGCCACGTCATCGTCCACGCAGGATGCCACGTCATCGTCCACGCAGGATGCCACGTCATCGTCCACTCAGGATGCCACGTCATCGTCCATGTAGGATGCCACGTCATTGTCCACGTAGGATGCCACATCATCGTCCATGTCAGCTGCCATGTGTGTAGCAATCCGTGACGATTTTATTTTGTCACGGATAGTGAGCCATGGGTTGGGCTGCATGGGCCTCGGGCTGCTCCGTGACGATTCAGATACGTCACGGATCGCGACGTTTATTAAGAGAATGTCGAGAGATTTAATCAATGACGCTCATTCCACCACGAAAATGTAAATCGTCGCGGATGCTGATTTGCGACGAATTTTATTTAATCCGCGACATAATGGTTACGTCACAGATTAAATAGTTTCTTGTAGTGATAGGACTCCTAGGATTCCTATGTGGCTTCATGTGTAGGCTTCAAAAGGAGCCTCCAGTTAGTAATAGTAAGATAAGAAGCAACAAAGCAAATCCATATTTTGTTCAGCATGCATGATACTACCTTTGATTGGAAGTACATGACATATACTTTTAGTAGTTAGAATTCTATCATTTTAACCATTCATAACAACTAACCCGTGCTCCTGCACATGATAATGTTTTCAGAAAACTATTGCATTATTTGAAATTAAACTCCTAGCTAATAATCAATATTGTTTGCCCACTACTCTATCATTTATAAATATTTTAACATAATACTCGTACAAATCTGTACTTACGTTTGTCTAATTCTGAATGATTCTTAATTAGTAATTACTCTATACAATTTTTCAACCACATTCACACACTTTTTTGTTTTGTATCACACCTACGTACAATAATATAATATAAATAGGTATTTTAAAATCATATATTACTTTACTTCGAACATTTCTATATGATGCACATGAAGATAATTAGACTCAAATTTAGGCATTTACTTTATATTATTTTAATTTATGTGGATACTATGCACATACACTGTTTCACATGTGCAAAGACCACATACAATTTTAATGTACATATAATAAACCTATTCAATAATTCATCATTTTCAAGCTCCTTATTGTAGTGAACATGGTCACCAAAGCCATTTTTTTTCATTATGATTTTGGTGATTCATGGCAATATGATCAATGGGACTAACCATAGTGATTGAGCATGTCTTTGTAGTCATTTTCTACGTCCTATGGATGCAACCACAAACAATGTAAAGCAAACAATAACAAAAATCTAGAGAAAGGATAAGGCTATAAATGAAGAAATCATGAAACATTGAGCACCGACACAATGCACACCACATATTGAGTGGGGTCACCAAAATAGTCGGTGGCCTAAGATGCCTTGTGGTAACTTAAATCACCGACTCATAAGGTGAAGTCACTAATATAGCCGTTGGATGAGTCAGTGCATCAAGCATAGCAAAGTGAAATATGCATAGACCACTAGATGAACTGATGGCCTCAAATCTAGTTGTGTCAGTGCATTATTGAGGAGCCAGTCTCATCATCATTGTAGTTGGCTAGAAGAAGAGGAAAATTCCTTAAGCACCTGATGAACTAACTGGTTAGGATGGTGAGGCGTCAATCGAAGCATAATTACATCAGAGAGGTTCCAGAGAGTTTATGATGAGGAGATGTCCGCAGCGGATAATCCTGTGGTGCATCTGACCAATCGATGACATGCATTGGTGCAATTTCTAAGTAGAAATTCAGATTTGGTGAGGCAACGCAAGTAGCACTAGATGAACCAACGCTACCAAAAGTATACTATTAGTTCATGCATGGTACAACTATGGCTAGTCGTTAGCCAACTGCTCTATTGACCTCATGAGGTATTTATACCTCTTCTAACCACCCATTTGATAATGTTTAAGTGTGTTGGAGTCCATTGGAGTGCAAGACACATGGAAATAACATCCAAGCCACTAAAGTGCTTAAGTGCTCATCTAAAGGCTTAGCGCATGCTTTGTTAGAGTGTTTAGTGCAAGCATAGGCCTAGAGCTGAGTGTATGCAAGGTAGACAACCTTGTGAGGTGATTCTAGAGTGAATCAAGGTGTACAAGCTGCTGTCAAAGTCTGCTTGGGGGCCTTAGTGGCTCTCTGGCAAGTCTTGAACCCTCCGACTTAGTGTCGAGTGATGTTGATGACTGTGTACAGGGGGAGTGGAGACCCCCTCCCTTGGTAAAGAAGCTCCTTAGTAGACATGGCATCAAGATCACCAGGAGCTTGAAGAGTGCCTTTGTGGCTGAATCTAATTGGCAAGTCAAGTTGCGGCTTGAGAAAGACTTGATGACCGGGAAGCAATACTCTTGTGTGAGTGTTTCAACAATGTGGACTAGTGGTGTGCCTTAGTGTCTACCGATACCAAGGGATAAATCTTGTGTCAAGAGTTTGCTTCTTCCTCATCCTCTCTTTACATTTCCACATTTCTTACTTGCAATCTTTGTGTCTTTACTTCCATACAGTAGTACCTTGATAGGATTGGTTGTAGGTTGCAAAAATAGTTAATATAGCAAGGGTGAGTACATACGTACTCAACAAGTTCAACCCCACCCACGGAGGGGCTAATAAGCAGATCATGCACATGACATATCAAGAATCAGGATAAGGTTTATTTTTGCAAACACATTTACTCATGCAGGGGTTTGTTTTCGAAAAGGTTTTCGCAAACAATTTTTAATACCCAAGTAACTCAGTTGTTTTGAGAAAACCAGTTGAGGACTACCGGACTCCCCGGCCGTAGTAGCCCAGGCACACAGCCACACACTTTTTCGGAAAACAACTCATGCCATGAAAACATCCCAAACCCAAACACTAGTTTTGTGACCACACCATGACTCGTCCAATACCGTGTACACGGCTATTTGAATAGGTTTTTACACTCTCAGAGGTTGTACATCTTTACCCACAAGTAGGGTACCGCCACACGAACACCTTAGTGCCAGCGCGGATCCTAGCAAAGCCATTACCCACCTTAGCTAACCCTACGAGCCACCACAGAAGCAATCAAGGGGTTATCTCACATAACCAGGGCGTACCTCACACAGATCGTACCCCTACTACTTGATCTCCCGCTGCTCACCTGCACTCCTGATGGCAAGTAGATTAACTAGTGGATTTATGCTAAGCCGTTGCCACATACAACGGTCGAGTGGTAGTACGATAATTGGGTCAGGTGAGATGTCACGCAACTCGGTCCTTAACGACAAGATGGACATCTCCATGCTCAACCACAAAGGTACGAGCTCACCCATACTCCTGACACACACGTCCATCCTGTCTAACCAGTTTCTTACTCATTTTCCAAAATATCCCATTCCCATTTCAAAGCACTCACACGATTTTAAAGAAATCATTTTGGCCAAAAGAAGTTCAATCATAGCAATCAAGGGTGGCTATACTACTAGGTTTTTGCAGTAAAACAATATGCAATTTATAAAACGGGTATAGGGTTGTGTTTATAAAACTAGGACCAAAGCATGCATCAAAGGTTGAGATTGAACTTGCCGTCTTCGAAGTCCTCGGGGAGTTCCTGCTCATGGTTCGGGACTCCGGTCTCCTGTTCGCAGTACTCGGCTCCAAGCTCCGACTCACGGTACTCCACCTCGTTTACTCCGCCGGCTATCACGCACACACAAGCAAGCATGCAATAAATACAAGCACACAAAATTTACCGGCTGAGCTCGAGCAGAGAATAAATAGAAAAGGAGGAATAATTATTATTTATGGGACATTGGTAGATGGATCGGCGGAAATAGACCCGGGGAAGATGTGGTGAAGTTTGCAATTGATTTGGAGTAAAACGGTGCATGAAATGATGAGTTACAAGGTATTTATAAAGGTATTTATAGGGTATAAGGACTTATTCGTGAAGAACTATAGAGTTCACGGGCTTCAGGTGCAAAAAAACAAGGGAGAGGGGGTTGCAGTGGTAAGAAAGAAAGGGGCAGGGGCTTCTGGCTAAACTATTAAGCCAGAGGGTGGAAGGGCTTTGGTGTGGGAAAGAAATAGGAGCGGGGGGTTATGGGCAAAACAGCCATCTTCTTCCTGTCGACACAGACATAACAGAGGAGGGGCCGGTCAGGGGCGGCTCTATCCATGCGACCGGCGGCCCTTCCGGGCACGGCTGCGGTCGGGAGGTAGGGGAACAGAGAGAGGAGGTCGAGGGTGACTCGTTCCTGTCCTCACCTCAGGCTGGGGCAGCTTGTGGAGGGAGATCGATGGGCGGTGGCGGACTGCAGGCTGATGCGGCACTGGTGGCGGTGGTGGGAAGCTCGGGAGAGGGAGGAAGGTGACCTGGGAGGTGCGGGGTGCGGTGAAGAGCGGCACCCACTATTTATAGGCGGGGAAAGGCGGTATCCCGGCCCGAGGAATGCGCACGCGGAGCTCGTGCTTGCCTGCGGTAATGGAGGTTCGGCCGGCCGGAGTAAAGGCGCTGCCAGCGACGAGACGTGAACGGCAGCGGTGCTGTGGACGTGACTCGTCGGGCAGCGATGCGGTGGCCGGTGAGTTGGCTGGCATGAGGTGAGCGGCGTCTTGTGGCAGTGCTGGAGCTCGAAGGGATGGAACAGGCAGGCGAGTTTTAACGGCGGCCGTGTCGTCGAGCGGCACGGAGCGGTCACTTCGCGGGGTGTCAGCATGATGTGCAGCGGAGGAGGGGCCGGCGTGTTGTGCCGAGGCAGGGAGGGGCACGGGAGCGCTGTAGAGCCGTGGGTGTGCACGTGCCGTGCAGGGCCGCGGGCGTGCCACATTGGAGCAGTGAGCCACGTAGTCCTGCGAACGGTGCAGTGCGGTGTGCTCCAACTGCCGACCCGCCGATCCATCCGCCGTATCGCAGGATCGAGGGTCGCCCCGCTCCGTGCGGCCACGCGAACCGCCTGCGCCAAGGGTATCCGGGGTTCGACCTTGGGTCCCTGGCTGACGGTGCAGCCAACAGCTGACGTGACCGCTGAACATGCCGGCCTTCACATGTTGACCTGTGTGTAGATGCCAGACAATTGAAAATGTGCATACACACGTACTGCTTTTGTATGCCAGACAATAGAATGACTCGATTAGATATTGAAAATAAACAAGAAATGTACAATATACTTTTGAGACTTGTCTGCTGTATTGGACAATGGAACTGTTAACACAGACACTATCAAGAAGTGTTCAACAATGCAACAGAAGGATACATGATTTGCCTTTGCTCAAAACAAAGAACATATGTGAGGCATCTCTGATAATCTTGCTCGGTAGCTAAGAGATTATAGAGAACAACCATGCATCTTATATCTGGCAGTGTCAGATTACTTCTTACACATCCATACATCTTCGCACTTCAAACCAGCTTGCCTGGATCCGGAGAGGTAGAAGATCGATGAAACCATTGAAATCCAGGTACAGACATCAAGCAAGCCCCACACAGCAGCTCCAGCTGCACCAAGAAACAACAGATAGTAGTGAACCTAGAGAAACGGCTCTGGATGAGAAGAACAAATACACACCTGGAGTACTCATACAGTCATACATGCATCAATACACACATAATATCAAGAACAGGTGCATGTCATAGAACAGTAGATCAATATAGATGAAAAATTAAACAGCCTATCATTTTATCAACTAAATTCCTTTCAACATGGTAAATCCATGAGCTTCCAAGGACATCATCAGCATGTGTCATATCTGCTGCTCGCTGTTCTTTCACCCTAGAACATTAATTCTATCAAATACTAAGTGTAATCATGTGAACTTATATATTCAAATGGATGTCTTATATTCTACGAATTATCCACTCCAAATCAACACACACCGGAACGCAGCAACAGAGGCATCCACCAATCACAGCCTACATGGTAAAGAGGATCACAATATTAGTTTTCTGCAACAGGAAGCCACAACGAACAAGAACGTTATGAGGAATACCAATGACAGTGATAATATCTGGTGCCTTATAAGATACTTTTGCATATTTAAAAAAACAAAAAGAAAAATTCAGTGGTAACCAAAGAACAATCCGTCACGTTTCTGGGGCAAGGCACGGATGGGATATAAACGAATTACCAGCCAAAAGCAAGAACTAGGCTCTAGTATCTATTCTGTAACTAGAGCTGTCAGAGTGCAGTCTACTTTAGCTGCTAGTGATTTTCTAGGTATTGACTGGCTGCATCCGGATTTGGGGTCACTGACCATAAAAAAGTGTTGTTTTCCCTAGGGAAACAACAAACAAGGATGGCAAATTGCAGACTTTCATAAAACAAAGATTGTAAAAAGGTAAAATGCAGAAGTCCCAAATACAGAAGAATAATCTTGTGCCCAACCCAAAGAACTAAACTGAAATTTCCTTGAGCAGTGAGCATATGGATTTTTTAGCATGCAGTTGCACGATTTCTGCCTCACAAAGATAACTCTGTTATCATCCTTCAGCATACTTTATACCCTTTATAGTTATCACTCCCAATCTTTTGGACAGTCATGCTATAACTGTAAGCTTTCAAAATTTATTTACTACTATACTGTTATGCTCCCCCAACCCATTAAATTATTCATTAAATTATTGGTTGGTTTCTGACTAGTACAATTTCTTTTTTTATCATTGAGCAGGATGACTATGAAGTTGTCAGATAAGTTGGTAGAGGAAAACACAGTGAAGTCTCTGAGGGCATCAATGTTAACAACAATGAGAACATGCCTAATTTGTTCAGACCTGAATAACAACAATGAGATAATGGCATATGACAGGAGATAACAATATAATTTACAGTTATTGATTCATATGTTCATTCTCAGATTACCTAGTATCATTCTCAAACATTTCACCCATGATAAGATCATTAACGGACTTCATACTAAACTCGGATGATCTGCGATAGGTTCCATTAACGGCGATAGTTCGGGAATGAAGTTCGGTAAAATAGAGACGATGAAATTTCTTCGAATGAAATTTACCTTCGCTCTATACCGAGTCCCGAGTGCAAATTAGGGCTTCTACTATCTCGGGCGTCAAGCTGCTACGGGAAATCGCTGATTATTCTTTTACTTGTCTTGAAAGCTGATTCTGAGGCTACGGATGAAGCAGGAATGGCTAGCAAATCCTTTGCTATACGAACAAGAATCGGATACTTGGTTGCATTATCCATCCACCACTTGAAGATGTCAAATTCCTTAGAACGTGGAACTGGGATCTCATCCAAATATCTGTCTAGTTCTGTACTCATTTGTGACTAAAGATCATTACTAAGTTGCCGATCCCATGCAGCCCAAGGATCAACCTTTATGGAAGGCACTTCATGATCCACTACACCTTGATCACTAGATGCTACGTTTGAGTCTTTTCCATAAGAATATGCTTGAAACAAGCTTCGAACTAGTCTTTCAACTTTGGCAAACATTTCCTTGGCTTTAGTGGGAAATGACTCAGTGAAAAGAAAATCAATGAATTTGAGCCTATACCTTGGGTCAAAGACAACAGGCACACAAAGCAACACATATGACTTATTCCAGTATTTGTTAAATTTCTTCTTGATATATTCTAACACTGTGGCAATTTCATCAATTTCAGATGGGGGTTCTTGTTCCAATGTCAACTTAATCTTCCACATATGATGAAAGTACAGATTTGAAGTGGGGTATTGAGTGCCTGAGATGACTTTAGTTGCATCCTTGAATATTGTCAAAAGCCTACAAAGAACCTCAGCCTTTTCCCATTCCTCTGGCAATGGTGCATATGTGTACTTTTGATCCTGGTCTTTCAACTTATCAAATTATTGCCAGAGGAAAAGGCTTTTGATCCTAGTCTTTGTAGGCTTTGAAAGACCGGGATCTTCAATAATTTGAAAGTTGAAAGACCAAGATCAAAAGTACACATATGCACCATTGCCAGAGGAATGGGAAAAGGCTGAGGTTCTTTGTAGGCTTTTGACAGTATTCAAGGATGCAACTAAAGTCATCTCAGGTACTCAATACCCCACTTCAAATTTGTACTTTCATCATATGTGGAAGATTAAGTTGACATTGGAACAAGAACCCCCATCTGAAATTGATGAAATTGCCACAGTGTTAGAATATATGAAGAATAAATTTAGCAAATCTTTGGAATAAGTCATATGTGTTGCTTTGTGTGCCTGTTGTCTTTGACCCAAGGTATAAGCTCAAATTCATTGATTTTCTTTTCACTGAGTCATTTCCCACTAAAGCCAAGGAAATGTTTGCCAAAGTTGAAAGACTAGTTCGAAGCTTGTTTCAAGCATATTCTTATGGAAAAGACTCAAACGTAGCATCTAGTGATCAAGGTGTAGTGGATCATGAAGTGCCTTCCACAAAGGTTGATCCTTGGGCTGCATGGGATCGGCAACTTATTAATGATCTTCAGTCACAAATGAGTACAGAACTAGACAGATATTTGGATGAGATCCCAGTTCCACGTTCTAAGGAATTTGACATCTTCAAGTGGTGGATGGATAATGCAACCAAGTATCTGATTCTTGTTCGTATAGCAAAGGATTTGCTAGCCATTCCAGCTTCATCCGTAGCCTCAGAATCTGCTTTCAGCACAAGTAAAAGAATAATCAGCGATTTCCGTAGCAGCTTGACGCCTGAGATAGTAGAAGCCCTAATTTGCACACAGGACTGGTATAGAGTAGAAGGTAAATTTAATTCCTAAGAAATTTCATTGTCTCTATTTTACTGAACTTCATTCCTGAACTATCGATTTTAATGGAACCTATCGCAGGATCATCCGAGTTTAGTATGAAGTCTGTTAATGATCTTATCATGGGTGAAATGTTTGAGAATGATACTAGGTAATTTGAGAATGAACATATGAATCAATAACTGTAAATTATATTGTTATCTCCTGTCATATGCCATTATCTCATTGTTGTTATTCAGGTCTGAACAAATTAGGCATGTTCTCATTGTTGTTAACATTGATGCCCTCAAAGACTTCACTGTATTTTCCTCTACCAACTTATCTGACAACTTCATAGTCATCCTGCTCAATGATAAAAAAAAGAAATTGTACTTGTCAGAAACCAACCAATAATTTAATGAATAATTTAATGGGTTGGGGGAGCATAACAGTATAGTAGTAAATAAATTTTGAAAGCTTACAGTTATAGCATGACTGTCCAAAAGATTGGGAGTGATAACTATAAAGGGTATAAAGTATGCTGAAGGATGATAACAGAGTTATCTTTGTGAGGCAGAAATCGTGCAACTGCATGCTAAAAAAATCCATATGCTCACTGCTCAAGGAAATTTCAGTTTAGTTCTTTGGGTTGGGCACAAGATTATTCTTCTGTATCTGGGACTTCTGCATTTTACCTTTTTAAAATCTTTATTTTATGAAAGTCTGCAATTTGCCATCCTTGTTTGTTGTTTCCCTTGGGAAAACAACACTTTTTTATGGTCAGTGACCCCAAATCCGGATGCAGCCAGTCAATACCTAGAAAATCACTAGCAGCTAAAGTAGATTGCACTCTGACAGCTCTAGTTACAGAATAGATACTAGAGCCTAGTTCTTGCTTTTGGCTGGTAATTCGTTTATATCCCATCCGTGCCTTTCCCCAGAAACGTGACGGATTGTTCTTTGGTTACCACTGAATTTTTCTTTCTGTTTTTTTAAATATGCAAAAGTATCTGATAAGGCACCAGATATTATCACTGTCATTGGTATTCCTCATAACGTTCTTGTTCGTTGTGGCTTCCTGTTGCAGAAAACTAATATTGTGATCCTCTTTACCATGTAGGCTGTGATTGGTGGATGCCTCTGTTGCTGCGTTCCGGTGTGTGTTGATTTGGAGTGGACAATTCATAGAATATAAAACATCCATTTGAATATATAAGTTCGCATGATTACACTTAGTATTTGATAGAATTACTGTTCTAGGGTGAAAGAACAGCGAGCAGCAGATATGACACATGCAGATGATGTCCTTGGAAGCTCATGGATTTACCATGTTGAAAGGAATTTAGTTGATAAAATGATAGGCTGTTTAATTTTTCATCTATATGGATTTACTGTTCTATGACATGCACCTGTTCTTGATATTATGTGTGTATTGATGCATGTATGACTATATGAGTACTCCAGGTGTGTATTTGTTCTTCTCATCCAGAGCCGTTTCTCTAGTTTCACTACTATCTGTTGTTTCTTGATGCGGCTGGAGCTGCTGTGTGGGGCTTGCTTGATGTCTGTACCTTGCTTGATGTCTGTACCTAGATTTCAATGGTTTCATCCATCTTCTGCCTCTCCGGATCCAGGCAAGCTGGTTTGAAGTGCGAAGATGTATGGATGTGTAAGAAGTAATCTGACACTGCCTGATATAAGATGCATGGTTGTTCTCTATAATCTTTTAGCTACCAAGCAAGATTATCAGAGATGCCTCACATATGTTCTTTGTTTTGAGCAAAGGCAAATCATGTATCCTTCAGTTGCATTGTTGAACACTTCTTGATAGTGTCTGTGTTAACAGTTCCATTGTCCAATACAGCAGACAAGTCTCAAAAGTATATTATACATTTCTTGTTTATTTTCAATATCTGATCGAGTCATTCTATTGGCTGGCATACAAAAGCAGTACGTGTGTATGCACATTTTCAATTGTCTGGCATCTACACACAGGTCAACATGTGAAGGCCGGCATTTCAGCGGTCACGTCAGCTGTTGGCTGCACCGTCAGCCAGGGACCCAGGGTCGAACCCCGGATACCCTTGGCGCAGGCGGTTCGCGTGGCCGCACGGAACGGGGTGACCCTCGATCCTGCGATACGGCGGATGGATCGGCGGGTCGGCAGTTGGAGCACACCGCACCGCACTATTCGCAGGACTAAAAAGGAATAAGGAAAAAGAAAAAGGGGGAAGAGAAGGAAAAGGAGAAGGAAAAATTAGGGAAAAACTAGGAAAAAATTAGGGGTAAAAGGGAAAAGAGATTTTGGTGGAATTTTCCGGGTTTCGGGTGTCGATGCGAAACCACGCGATTTCCGGCAGTGCCGGAAAATCCGGGGCGCTCGTCGGGATGCGGCCAGAAAGATTCCCGGTGTCGGGCGACTGTTGGGGTGGCTCGGGTTGAAAAGGGAAAACGGGAATGATGATCGGTGTTTAGGAATTGATCGAGCTCAGCGGAAATTTTTTTGAAAATACGCGTGATTTAGCAGGTGATTTATTAGGGGTTAAAACGCGGGCGTTACAAATACTATCTAGCTAGTTTGATGTGTGTAAACATATTAGAAAATTGTATATGTAGTATAGTTATTATTAATACGATGTCAAACAATACATGTAAGTACATTAAGGATGTATACATATAGGTATATAGATAAGTGAAGCAACAATTAATATTAATATGGAAAATTATTTGGGTGAAAAAGAAGATCCTTTAGTTCCATTTGGTATTACGAACTGAGACTAAAGGGGCCGCCACGCATGCCGCCCAACCTGTCGGGCATACTCCCCGGGTACTCATGCAAGGAAGGAAGAAGACGGACTCCTACTAGAATTCCCCTGTAATCCTACTAGGAATTGTACCGTGTAATCCTACTAGGACTCCTTCCTTATAACCGACTAGGAACCCGCCCCTGGATTAGGATTATATAAAGGAGGGCAGGGTACCTAGCCGGACAACTCAACCCAACACCAAGCGCAGGGCGCCATACTTGATCCCCAAACAGGACGTAGGGTTCGCCACCTTGGCGGCCCGAACCTGTATAAATCTTGTGTCCCGTGTCCTTGCGCATACCTTCGAGTTCTCGATCTCCCGATCACGATCCTCACCGCACAATCTACTACCTAGGGTACCCCCTTGGTAGGTTTGCCAGTCTAAAACATCGACACAACCGGGACTAAAGAGGGCTCTTTAGTCCCAGTTATTTCAATGAGGATTAAAGGGGTATATATCTTTAGTCTCGATCGATTAGCCCCAATTGGTTTTTGGGATATTATTATTAGCCTCTTAGCAAATGGGACTAAATAAGCCAGATTTTCTACCAGTGGTGGTTGACATGAACAGCTTAAAGAGAGGAGGCCTAGTGATAAATAAATGGCATGTGAAGGTCCAAGAGAAATTAAAGTGGCGCCCAAAAATACTTTAATGGGAATGGAGCAAGATTATCCTCCCACAAAATGTTTGGTTGGGACGAAGATAATGAACATGAAGAAGGGGCAGAAGAATACTAAAATCAATCTACTAAAAGACGTCAATCACGATACGAGATTATCGATCCTAGAGCTGATTCTCAGTTGAATTTAGTAGGAGCTCTACCGAACAGTATTTTAGAGAAGTGATTCTCTGTCGGTTCGGTGAAGTGATTGTCTGAAATGAACAAAGAGGCTATGAGCTGTAAAAAGGTAGTTGAAGTGGTTATCCATCCTGAAATTAAGAGTTTATGCTGGAGAATCAAAGGGAACCAATTTTAGTAATAGAATCGCTCCAATAGAGAATTAGAATCGGATGGAGCTCTACCACACATGCTCTAAATATTGCAGCTATCACCTCTTCGGTAAAAATGTCAAAACCCCTCTAATTAATATACCAATAAGTTATTTTTAAAATATAACAATGCACCTCCATAGAGACATCATATATATGTACTTTTGTTGTGAAAGTGGATATGCAAACTCATTTTTTAAGCATACGAAAATGATAATGAAAGGTGCATGTGAATTAGAATATAATTTCCCATGAACTTTTTCTAGAATGAATTCGCATCTGCACTTTTGCAAAAAGTACTACATATTTATGCACTATTAATGCACAATATTTTAGATTTTTTAAACTTCTAAAAATGTTTTTAGGGGGAGTTTTCACGTTTTTAATGAAGAGGGTTTGCACGAACGTTTTTGCAGGCAATAATTCAGTTGAAGATTCAGGGACTATGATGACCTATAAGAAGCAAATGGTGGACTGAAACCTTACAAACACCTTTTTAGATAATGGATTAAAATCCGGCCTCCACGAAACATATACGGGAACAAAAGACATCAAAAGAGATCAAAAGGGCGCCAATCTATTATTATGTTTCCATCTGTGATTGGCCTATTCCAAGGTTGTAACCTCTAGCATCGAGCTCGCCTTCCAGAACATCTCCTTTGTGTTGTCGTCAAGTTGTAGTTGTGACCAAAAGCGCAACCAATAAGTTCCCCTGAAAAGAGCCTGCAAAAATGAAGTATACTTGGTTTTGTTAAATATCATGTCATTTCGACATCTCCAAATAGCCCAACATAAAGCAGCGAATCCCACCAAAATCATCTTTTTAATGTTATGATCTTGGTTAGAAAGCAATCTCCTTAGCATATGTGATACCGATCTGGGTGGGGATAAACCTGTAGCATAGAAAAATATGCGCTAAATCTCTCTAGCATGAGGGCAGTCAAAGAAAAGATGTTGTATTGTCTCATTATTATTACAAAAACAACACCTTTGGCTGGCCTTCCAGTTCTTCTCGCTAGATTATCTTTTGTTAGTATTACTTTTTTATTAAGTAACCAAAGGAAAATTTTTATATTTAGAGGAATCTTTAATTTCCAAATCCCTTTGTTACGGTAGTGTTAACACCAAAATTTGGTAAGGTAAGGAGTCTGACCTGTGGGTCCAACTCGGTGAGGAATCCGTCTGGCAGAAGGAAGGTTTCTTCAGATAAATTCGGCAGAAGAGTCCGCGGTCGGCAATTCGCTTCCGTTCGGCAAGAAAACAGTTGCGCTGATTTTGTGGGATTTGCGTGATGACGTGGCCCGTGCGGAAGAGGTGAATGGATGGATAAGCAATCGCACTTAGAGATAAATTAGGTATCAAATCCATTCCAGGTCATGCCTGACAGGGTATAAATATGGACCCTGAATGTATATAATGAACATTCGAAACATTCTCAATACAAACCGGCTTTACGCCAAACCCTAGAGTCCTTTGTCGTGTCGTCGAGTTCTTCGAGAGGGTTCATCGATCCGTCGACCTCCGTGAGTACCGGCAACCTTGTACCATGTCTAGTATCATGCGGTGGATTTAGATCTGATGCAAGTAGTCTTGTTACCATGCTTAGTGTCATGCGGTAGATTCAAGCTTGGTTCAAGAGGGTTTCTTGTTAGATCATGAGCCATGCGGTAGGCTAAGATATAGCTTGAAGCTAGTTATCGGCTCTATTGGATTTTGGCAAGATCCAATAGATTCATTAAGTTACCCCGTGTTGCTTTGAGTTTTACTTTATGTTTAAATTCATGCAACACCTTTTTGCCCAATCTAGATTGGTTTGAATCGGCTTTGTCTTCTTGGATGATCCTTATGCGATTCGAGTTCGGACCCATAGCTTTAATAGCACGTGGATCACATGTTCCCTAATAGCCGAAACCGAATCGATCTAGGTTGTTACGTGTTGCGGGTTCAAGCTTGCCAAATCTTGTATAAATCTTGAAAGAACCGGTTATCATGCGGTAGATGCAGGTCTTTAGGGTTGTTTTGGAGCTAGTCATCCGGTGGATTAGGTTTCAATTCAATCTGATAGATTTATCTCCTTTGGTAATGTTTGTTCCTTCTTCATGGACCCCGATTCGGTCATTCGAGTTCGTATTCGGTTATGCTTTCACGAGTAAAACATGTTTATAAGTTATGCTTTAAATATTGTATGCTTTTAGCTTTCCATATTTAGATCGTATCATGCGGTGGATAGATCTATTTGTGGATGATGGTGTGATTTCAAACAAGTCGTATCATGCGGTGGATAGATTTGTTTGGCATCATGCTTGACGGGTTTTAAAGTACCTAGACATGCGGTAGACTAGTGCTTTGGACCTATGCATGCTTGTTTATTACATATTTATGATCATGCTTTACTTCATTTATTGTTTAACGTTATTTATGTGTGAGGATCGATCATGGCTTTGTGCACGTGCAATTTTATTTAAATAGAGATCGATCTGTCGTCATGCTTATGTCATCTATTCGGCTATGTTACTTTTTGCACTTTAAAGCCCCGAATGGTTTCCAGTTTGCTGGCAGATAGCTCCCTATAGCTATATGTCATCTCACTTGGCTTTATAGCCGTAAATATGGAACTGTCTGGTACCACCCGGCAAGTTCCAAGCTTTGGAATTTAACTACTTCGTCTTTTGTTAATTTTTAGGGAAAATTGACTGGCACGTCTTGTGATCTCTTCACGTGTGAAGCTAGCTTGTTCGGCTTGCTGTGTGCTTGGCGTAGGGTGCAGATTTTACGTCAACACACTTTTGGCACGCCCAGTGGGACCAATAGCCGAAAATCAAGATGCCTGACATCAGCGAAATTATGGACGTCGCCATCGAGGACCTCTCTTCTGAGCAGTTGCAATAGTTGAAGGATGCTACGGATCAGTTCCAACAAAAATGCTTGATGTCATTTAAAAAGAACAGAAGTGGCGTCCCATACCTCAAGAATGAGATGCCCAGAGTTCTACTGTCAGGAGAGAGTGACGTTACAACTCAGCAGGAGAAGGAGGAATGCATACAAGCGTTTCGAGACGCCGCGGAAGACGCGCTGGGTAGGCATCACAGGGCTTTCCTGGGTGCGTTCAAGCAGATGATGTTGGCTGTCTTCGGCCCGGGCATGGAGCAAGTATTCAGTCGAGCACCGTTTCAGGGAGGCAACGTGGAGGTTGGAGATTCCAGTTCTCAGCCGCCATTGTGAAGCCAGCCAGTCCAACCTCCTCCGCAGAGCGTTGGAGGCCAAGCCGTTCAGCCTCCCCCACAAGGCGCTGGAGGTCAACCGGTTCAACCCCCTCTGCAGGCCGCAGGAGGACAGCCGATCCAGCCACCTCCGCAAGGCAGCACAGTTCAACCTAATCAACAGCTGAACCCATACAACCCACATATGGGGAATTAGCGTTTGGTTCGGCTGGGGTTCCGCTCGCTTCCACCTACAAGATTGCCCCAGCTAACAACAGATTGCAAAGGAACTTGTACGGTGGAGGATACCATGAAGTTATGGACTACGGTGCCATTGATGCTCTCCCAAATCCAGGGTACGGCACAGCCGCAGGCGTGCAAGAAGATGACATCCTGGTTCAGAAGATGGCCGATTTGATGCAGAATCAATTCGGCCTCAAACCTAAAATGCAGGGACCAGCCTACACGCCTCCCTTCCCGGAGTGGTATTACAGAGTGATCCTGCCTCCCAGAGTAAAGCCCCCCATGGAGTTTACCAAGTTCTCCAGGCAAGATGACACAAGCACAACAGAGCACATTGCTCGTTACCTGATGCAGCTTGGAGAGGCCTCATCTGACGAGGCATTCAGGGTTAGGTATTTCCCCATGTCATTGACGGGATCTGCCTTCCAGTGGTTTACTTCTTTACCACCCCAGTCAGTTGGTACGTGGAGGGAACTGGAGCGAAAATTCCACGCTCATTACTTCAGTGGCACCACAGAAAAGAAGCTCATCGATCTCACCACATTGAAGCAGAGGCACATCGAGACGCCTTTAGAGTTCCTCAGGAGGTTCAGGGACATGAAAGGCATGTGTTTTTCATTGAATTTACCAGATGACCAGTTGGCCGATATGGCCGTTGCAGGGATGCTGCCAGCCATCCGAGAAAAATTGTTTGGCATGGAGTTTGAGAACCTAGGCCAGTTGTCTCAGAAGCTGTCTTTAATGAGCAACCAGGCCTACGGGTTTAAGAAAGACACCAGGTTCAACAAGCAGCACGATATAGCTGATATCTACAATCAGTTCTTGGAGAAAGCCGATCAAAATGAAAACTCTGACGATGATCAGGAAGTGGCTGCTGCTGAGATCATGTGGGGGAAGGAGCCATTGATCATGAATCAGCGCTGGATCAAGCAGACCGAAGGCACATACGACTTTGATGTCACTAAAGCTGATAAGCTGTTTGAATTCCTGGTGAAGGAGGGCCGAATCAAATTGCCTGAGGGGCATTCCATGCTTCGGCCTGATGGAGTAAGAGAGAAACGTTACTGTGGCTTCCATGACAGGAATTCTCACTGTGACGCCCCAGGTTTTTAATTACCGTCATTAACGCTAATGACCGAATCAGCCGGGTCAACCCAGTCGAACCCCGGTCAAACCTAGGTCAACCTGGGTCATCACCCGAAAACCTCGCCAATGAACCCCAATGAATCCCTTGACCAAGCCTACAAACAACCGTAGTCCACCCTTGGTCAAAGACACGGTCAAAACCCGCTTGACCGATGACGTCAGCGAATGTCGTCCAGAACTTTTGCCGCGTTCCCCAAAATTCACCTAAACACTTCAAAATCTACCTTTATGAAAGTTGTCCATCTTGTTGAGGGACACAACTTTCATGTAGATTGGCATTTCAAATTTTGGGTGGAAAATTGTGAAAAACCCCTTGCAAGACAGATTTTCCTGTTTTCCAGAACGTGTCGACATTCAAAGTTGGCACGACGTTCCTGCAAAATCCGTTGAGAAAAACACTATATGGCCTTTTTGAAAGTTGTAGAGGGTAGCTAGATCTACAACTTTCCTATTCATTGCCTTGTGCACTTTTATTCAACTTTTTGGAGAAATCCTATTTCAAACAGGGTCGGTCTGCACATTTTGGGCGCTCTCGCGCGACGTCGCGCCGCGCGCGCGCCGGCCGCCCCGCGCCCGCCGCCGCCGCGCCGCCGGCGCCGCCCCGCGTCCGCCGCTCCGCCGCCGTACCTCGGTCCGTGTGCCGCCCGCTCCTTCCCGATGCTCCGCGCGCCACAAAGGCCCCTCGATGTTCTCCCCCTAGCCTCGCACCGTGTGCCACAGTGCGCCGTGTCTGACGGCCGGACAGTCCGCCGTCGGACCGCCGGTCGCCACGGTGTGTTGCCCACTGCGCGCCGTACAAACGAGTTAAACACCGTCTTTGATTCGACGCGACGGCAAGGAACCCCCCCTGCTATTTAGCGGCCGTCGGCCTTTCCCCGCGTAGGCCGCAGCACCTCCACCCCGCCATAGCGCCGCCGCAGTAGAGCCGCCGCCCCACCCGACTCCGCGGCCAATTGACGCCCCCGGCACATTCCCTTGGACCCTATAAGGCTGCGTGTGCCCCCCAGACCCCATTCCGGCCGTGAGCTCACCGGCGCCGGCGCCGCAAGTACCCGCCGGCACGAGCCGCCGCCGCGCCCTACCCCCGGAGCCGCCCCGACCTGAACTCCGGCCAAAAACCTAAACGCCAGTGACCCTAGACCCTCCTCCACCCCTTCCCCGGGCAAGGACGCCGCCGGCCTCGCCGGAATTGCAAAACCCCCGCCGGCCGGCCGCCATAGGGGTGACATTGCAAACCCCCGCATCTTTCCAGGGTCCTATACGCAAAAGGGTAACTCCAATAGTATTGCAATTTCCCTGTTTCTTGTAAATTGTGTAGAAAATCACAGGAAAATCAGAAAATTGTGAAACCAATTTTGTTGGATCCGTGGTGATTTATACTACAATTTTTGTTATTCTAGCCTGAGCTGATTCCTTTTTGTTTTTGCATGAACAATACAAAAGTGAAAACCCTAGAGCTGCAATAACTCAAAAACTATAGGACCTCTGTGGCTAATTTTTGGATATGTTGTGTATTAGGTCATGACTAGCTCCTATGCCAAAAATTGCACAAAGTTATCATGTAAATCGTTTTATAAAAATATTTTTCTATATCTGGCAGAACTGAATAAAGGATTTTTCATGTTAAAAATATTTATGTTCTTGACCCCAACTTGTGCACACTGTCTTGTAATACGAAAATGCACATCTTGTGAATTAATCATGAATTTTGGATTAACAGAAATAATTATTCTTGAATTATGCATGTTTTCCTTGGTAAATTAATAAAACAAGATCAGTAGAGATTCCATGTGAACATGTAGGTTTTCTAAGCTTGTTTAGGACCAGAGAGCGTCCACAAGAAATTTTAGGTCATTTGGATGCGTAATTATTTTTATATGCATTTCAATTGAATCACTAGATAACCTTTGTTATTATCCATAATAATTAATTTCCTAGCCTCCAACACTTACATGTGGGTCCAATGGACCAGTGTAGATGCTAGTAGGCTTAAGAAACACCCCACTAATTTTTGGTAATTTAATTGTTTAATAAAAGACTTAAAAACCCTTTTTCCATTAAAGGGGAATTAAATAAAGAAAAGCCTTAGTTAATTATTTTCCTTTTTGGAAAATATTATCTAATTCATTTAAAAGGTAATTAATTCTCATTGCTGATAAGGAATTAATTCAAGGATAAAAATGTCATTTATATCTTTGCTTGTGAAAGGATAATGATTAAAAGCTTTCACATGAAATGACAAGTATAAAGAAACCTTTATTCAATTGTGCAATAAAGAGAAATCACCCAACCACCCATGTAACTTGAGTGTGGTTGCAAAACATGTTAAAAAGGTTAAATGTACCTACCCACTACTGTTGATGAAATTAAATTAAATTATTAACATATATATGTACCCAGTCATCAACAAAAAGAATATTAATAAAGAGTTGCATATTGTTCCTTTACGGAAGAGTATGCGGAATGTGTTCTTATCTAGGTGAATGTGCCCAACGAATACACCCCTTGATTGCCAAAATGGTTTATAATTGATTAAAGCGAAAACCGTTGAATAAATCTTGCATTTGCATCTTCGCGTAGATCTTTCCGCCGATAGACGTACGCTCGTGCCGGAAGGAGGAGACGAAGGTGCCGACCAAGAGCTGACGTGCGTGAACGTAGCTCAAGACCTGGACCCAAGTCCAGAAGGGCCCAAGGCCAACCTTGCCAGCGAAGGCAAGCCCCAGATCATTAACCCGTCTTTTAAAATTATGCAATTATGTTTGCTATGATTGTGCACTTACGTTTCAGGAATTGAATTGAAACCCTAGATGCATGATCCTTAGATACCTATGCTCTATCACTAGTATGCTAGGTCGATAGCTGCTATGCTATAGGACCGATAGAAGTCGAGTGATGTTCGTCACTCGCGAGAATAGGTTCCTAGATAGGAATCATACTATATCCTTAAATGGATTGCTCACGTGGTAAGAGCATGGGATCTGGGCTCCGGTCCAGTGGTTATGTGGGTTAAGTCTTTGAACGTACTAAGCACATGCCGGTTATGGGGCCGGTAAACCTAGTACCATAATGAGGCGGTTAGGGATCCTACCGTTACTACTCTTGGGATTCGCTCTCACGGCTCGCCACCGGTGGTGTATGGTGACTCCGGGTATCTCGCGGGGTATGCCGGATAGCCTGCACCAAAGACTGTAAGATTCGATCCCGACCCGAGGATTTATGGGGACGGTCTGGGGAGTTGTCCTCGCGGGGGCAGCCGACCGTGTGTTTGGGTCTACCTTGCAAGGTTTAAATCAATCGATTGTCGGCCTCTCACCGTTATCCGAGACTGCTTATTCTACTGGCCATGATATCCCATAATGATGGAACTCGAGAATATGTTGGATGAACTAATTGCTTGTCCAATTCTTGATTGAATTAGTTGGCACACTTAGAAATGGTAATCAACTAGAACTTGTGCTAAAAGATTGAAAGTAAGGATCCACTCTTAGTGGCTTTCCAGCAAAAGAAACTCCACCGGCCAAAAGCCTTTCATGTCTAGAGGTTGGTGATGTAGTCATCACCCGACGGTTAAGTCTTGCTGAGTATTAGTATACTCAACCTTGCTTTAAAAATGTTGTTGCGGGTGTGCTTGATCGAAGGGTGACGACAAGTGATGACATCACGGACGGCCTCCTGTGATGTTCACCGTTCCGCTAGTTTAAATTATTCCGCTGTATTTTCGAACTCTGAATCTTTATCTTATGCCATGAACAATGGTTTGTAATCAAATGTTTAATCCATGTTGTACTCTGGACTCGCCTTCGCTTGAGTTTTAATGCATGTGTCGATCCTCTGTCGATGTTCAAGTGATTTACCGGGCGTTAACCCGGCAACCAACGACAGGATGATACTTTACTATGGCTTAATGACCAAAGTGGATCGGTCTTAAGTGATAGTACGATATTTTCCTGGGTGGGTTGTCACACTCACTCCATCAACGACTGCAGGGTCTTCAAGATGAGGATCAAGAAGGCTATCTAGGAGGGTCATCTCAAGTTCGACAACAAGATGAAACTGGACGGCCACCCTTTTCCCCAGAACATGATAAGCTTTTCTATCAACATGGTGACTGCCGAGGAAAAGGGCAAGGTTAAGGTCCTGACTTCAGCTAGGGCAAGGCAAGATGGAGCAGTAGACCCAGAATGTCAAGTAACCTTGGAGCAGGTTCATGGAGAAGCCCCTCGCGTTGTCAAGAGCCATGTCGAGATTGGGGAGTCGTCTAGGGCCAAACCCAAGGTCACTACGCGCATCCTCCTCAACAAGTGGCAACGCCAGCTAGAGAAAGAGCGCTACCAGAAACGAAAGCACGAGGAGGAGAGACGCAGGGTCGAGGAAGAAGCGCACAGGAGAGATTTGGAGCAGTACACGCGCGAGCAGGAGCGTGCACATTGGGGGTGCGCATTCTTCAGGCACTGCTGGAACGAAGGATTGAAGCTTCCCACGCTGAGAAACTGCCCTGAGTGCAGCGACAGGTACTTTGAGTATAGGCAGGAAACTGCCAATCGCCGATCCGTCCATGAAAGAATTGGAAGGATACATCCCAGTGACGATCGGCGTCAAAAAATTGAAATCATTGATCACCCCAGGAAGGGGCAAGCTGATCTGAGGTGGGCTGATCAGGAAGAAGACGAGGACGAGTACATCTGGCAAAAGGGACAGTGGTGCCCGCCTGGTTTGAGAAAGAGTCAGAAAAGGAGGGTCCAGAGCTTGAGGAACCGCGAATTGAGGCAGGCGGGGATCCAGAAGAGACAGGTGTGGCGTCCAAAGGACAAACCTGAAGGATCAAATCGTTCGGCTCCGGCATGTATGGTATATTTTCTGTCGAACGAGTTTATGGCTCCCGCTAATCAGGTTGTGCAGGAGGAGACGTCCCTGGAAGTCAACAATGATGAACAACTTGGGGGACTGATAGCGCAACTGGTGCTAGCCAAGCAAGCCACCTTTGACAAACCGGCCAGAAATCGACACATGAGGCCGCTGTACTTGAAAGGATACGTCAATGGCAAGCCATTGACCAAGATGTTTGTCGATGGTGGAGCGGCAGTCAACGTGATGCCATACACCACTTTCAGGAAACTTGGCATGGGCCCTAGCGACTTGACACCTACAAGCATAATTCTGAATGATTTCGCTGGGAATCCTTCAGATACCAAGGGGTGCGTCCACGTGGATCTGATGATCAGGTCCAAAACGCTGCTCACAACCTTCTTTGTCATCGAAGGTAAAGGAGCCTACAGCCTACTGCTTGGACGGGACTGGATTCACGCCAACTACTGCGTCCCATCTACCATGCATCAGCAGCTCATCCAATGGGTAGATGACGATATTGAGGTGGTCCAAGCAAATGACTCCGTGAGTGTCGTAAATGTGGAACCAGCTTTCTAGGAATATCAGGGTATTGATTGTTTCTCAGGGAAAGACTGGGGAGAAGGTCCTGTTGAGCCTGTCAGCAGTGATCAACAGCCGATTCAAGCAGTCGGCTCTTATAGCAATTTTTAATGGATAATCTCGTTGATGGCACTGATGGCAAGTTGGGGCGAGGATTCATGTCGGCCGACAAGTTGGAGGAAGTTGATATTGGAAACGGTGATAAACCAAGGCCGACGTTTATCAGTGCAAACTTGGAGTCAGATTTCAGGGAGGAATTGATTAAGTTGTTAAGGGAATATAAGGATTGCTTCGCCTGGGATTATTCCGAGATGCCCGGTCTAGATCGTTCCATCGTCGAGCATCGGTTGCCAATCAAATCTGGTTTTAAACCATATAAGCAACCTCCCCGGAAAATCTACAAGGACGATGTATTAGCCGATGTGAAGAAAGAAGTTGAAAGATTACTTGACGCAAACTTCATTCGGCCATGCAGATACGCGGAGTGGATTTCTAATATTGTCCCTGTCTACAAGAAGAATGGAAAGATGAGGGTCTGCATAGATTTCAGGGATTTAAACAGAGCTACTCCTATGGATGGTTACCCCATGCCTGTTGCCGATTTGTTGGTTGATGCCGCTGCTAGGCACAAGGTTATCAGTTTCATGGATGGTAATGCGGGATACAACCAGATCTTTATGGCAATAGAAGATATATCAAAGATAGCCTTCAGGTGTCCTGGTCATATAGGCCTGTTTGAATGGATAGTCATGACATTTGGGTTGAAAAATGCCGGTGCAACTTATCAGCGGGCCATGAATTACATCTTTCACGAGTTGATCGGCAAAATTGTTGAAATTTACATTGATGATGTCGTGATCAAGTCTTTGAATCATGGCACACATTTGGAGGATGTGAAAAGAACCTTGGAATGCACCCGGAAGCATGGTTTAAAGATGAATCCAAACAAATGTGCTTTTGGAGTATCAGCTGGAGAGTTCTTGGGATTCCTGGTACACGAAGGGGGAATTGAAGTTGGCAAGAAAAGTATGAAGGCTATTGATGAAGTTGTCCCTCCAACCAATCTCAAAGAATTGCAATCACTGCTCGGCAAGATCAATTTTGTAAGGAGGTTCGTTTCAAATCTGTCGCAAAAGGTTTTGACATTTTCTCCATTGCTGAAGCTTAAGAAAGAGCAGAAGTGATATGCACACGCCGACGTCATCGACCACTCCAACCACTTTGCCAACCTCTACACCAACACCTACAGGACCAATCACACGTAGCCGGGCTAAAAAGGTACAACAAGAGGTGCACGCGCTACTTTGTGAACTTAAACTCAATTCCAATGATAACTTTATGCTACGTAAGTCTTGTATGTTGATACTACTTAGGTACGTTGAAGAGCATCATCAAGACGAAGGTCACGAAGCTAGAATCGGCAAAGTTCTCGTCATTCAGCAAGGCCATTCGGCAATTTCCAGCTTTCAGCAATCCATTCGGCAATCCATTCGGCAGTTTCCTGAAGCATAAGTTCGGGCATTAAACTGTACCAATCTACAAAGTTTCACATAGCATGCTATACACCGTTGGAAATATAATCGAGTTAACTTTCCAACGCATCTAGTCCACGTCATTTGAAGATTCGTAGAAGAAGTTATGATCGAAATATTGAAGACTGCTCAGCAGTCAAACAGTCACGCGGAAACAACTCAGAAGGTCATCTCGGGAGATCCTTTCACATTGGCGACGTATTCAGTTTGTTTTCGTGTTTCCACCCACCTAGGAGGGTTGTTCCTAGTATAAATACCTCCCCATATGCAAGCTAAAAACAACTTTGAATGATTTGAGATTAATCTAGTGAGATTGCAGCCGAGCTGCCAGAGTGCTTACTCAACCCTTGTTCTTCCTTGTTCTTCTTGGACTTGTGAAGAGATTCCTCTGGGATCCACTAGTTCGTGCTCCGAGAGTTCAAGATACATTGCCTCTCTTTGTGTGGATTAGCTCCGGTTGTGGTTCTGCGGTCGTTCGGAGATCGAGTCGAAGTCTTCGGGGTTTCGGTGCCTCTCTCCCCGTCACTTGGTCGCATCCAACCTTGGCCAGGTATAAAGCTAGTTACCCGCTGCTTTGCAGCAAGTTATCTTGATCCGCTGTTACTTTACATCTATTACCTTGTTCGTGACCTACTGCCGTGAAGATCGGGCCATCCCTTGTGCTAATCCTAGATTAGTACTCATCATCTGGTATCAGAGCTTTCGTTGACACGGTAGGTCTTACCATCATCATACATTCATTCCTTTGATCATTTATCACATATATTTTGTTTTATCCTACAGTCCAGAGCCATAAAAATTACCTATAACCCGTACTATTTTTCCTTGTGTTTGTGTTCATCTAGTTGCTAGTCAGCATCATTTATATATATATTGTGTTGTTCATTTGTTTTTTCGCATCCCTGTTAGTATTATAAAAAAAAGAGAGTTCTGAAAAAAAGGAAGAGAAAGTAAAGAGTTAAAAAAAAGAAGAAGAAAAGAGTTTGAAGGGGAATCGTGTTGCTGTGTGTTGCTGAAATTTTCAGATTGCATATTTTTAGTGGTGTTCTTGACAGCAACAATTCATATCTTTTGAGCACAACAACCACTTGGTTTACAGTACCGTAAGCCCTCCTTGTTAACCACCTATAGCTCCACCTCAAACGGAACCGTGATAGACAATTTTTACAATCCTTACGACCTCGTTACCACTTCCGTTGAGACCGCCACACCAAGACCGTCACGGTCCTTGAGATCATTTAAGAACTTGGGTAAGTAAGAGGTGAGATTGAGTATTTTCCACAAATAATTTCATATTCCACTTTTTCTTGCTGCCCACTAACATGGCAGAATCGTACGCAAGTATCCATGGTGGAAACCGTGGAGATGGAGAAGCCCCCCGTCTCTCGGGCTGAAATGCGCCGCATGGCAGATGTTCTTGTGGAGGCCATGGGGAGGTTGCTCGATGAGCGAATCCTGCGCGGCGAAGGTCGAGGACCACCTCATCGAGATCCAGGAGGAGTTCATGATGAAGAATCCGGAGGCGAGAATTCTGGTTTAGACCATGGATTTGATCGCTTTGCCGGAAGGAGTGGAGGACATGGTAGTGAACGCCGTGCTGATTTCTATCATTAGCGTGGTGGCCGTCGGGATCGTGAACGACGTGTAAGATTTGAAGATGAAGAGTTTGAAGATCGTGATGAAGAGGAAGGATCCTATGATGATGAGAATCCTTTCGGCCATGGTGGAAGATTTGATCGGCACCATCGGCAAAGGCGTGCTGATTTTGCTGATAGGGGTTCCCATCGTGGTCGCCGTCAATATGACGACCCCGATAATATTGCTCGTGTCAAGTTGAATATTCCTAAATTCACTGGAAAGGAGAATGCAGATGAGTTCCTTGAATGGGCTGAACAATGCGATCAGATTTTTAGAGTGCATAATTTCTCTGATCAGCGCCGTGTGAATTTAGCCTCAGTTGAGTTCTCCGGATATGCTCGACTTGGTGGAATCAAGTGCAAGAGAATCGGCTTGAGTTGGGTCTTGGATACATCAATACTTGGGAAAGAATGAAGCAAGTAATGAGAAGGAGGTTTGTTCCATCTAGCCATCAGCGTGATCTTCGAAACCGATTGCAGATGTTGAAGCAAGGAAAGAGGACTGTTGATGAATATTTCAAGGAGATGGAGTTGCTGTTGGTACGGACTGGAATCAGAGAAGATGCAGAGTCCAAGATGGCAAGATTTTTGAGAGGTCTTAATGAAGATATTGCTGGTTTTGTTGAGATGTTTCCGTATCGTACTTTGCAAGATCTAGTTGATCAAGCCATGCGTACGGAGAAGAAAATTCAGCAAGAGTCTCGGGGAAAATCTTATGGCAGTCAACCTATCGCTGCCCCATGGCGCAAGCAGCAGTCCGACACTTCTTATGGCGGACACCGAACCCAAGGGACTTCGGCTAAACCTTCTACATCTCATGGTGCATCAAAGATGGCTGTTTCTAGCACATCTTCACCTACAAATCAGTAGCGACCTGTTGCCAGTTCAGCAGCCCCAACTCATGCTTCAGCCGCTACATCATCTACCCGAAGCAGGGAAATTGTATGCCATAAGTGCCACGGGCGTGGCCATATTGCTGCTGAATGTCCTAGTAGGAGGACAATGTTGTTGAATGATAAAGGAGAATGGGAGTCTGAAAGTGATCCGGAAGATGAGGGTCCAAAATTTGATGAAGAAATTGAAGAAGAGGAGAGTGAAATTCAGCCCGACGAAGGGGAACATAATTGTTTTATTTCTCTTCGTGTGCTTAGTGTCACTGCTGAGAAGGAAAATAATGGGCAACGACACAATCTGTTCCACACCAGAGGCATGATTAAGGACAAGCTTTGCCGCATCATTGTTGATAATGGAAGTTGCAATAATATTGCTAGCCAAGAATTGGTGGACAGATTGGGGCTGAAACCAAGGTGTCATCCCAGTCCATATAAGATGCAATGGCTGAATGATTGTGGTGCGCTGCGTGTCAGTCATGTGGTGAATGTTCCTTTCTCTGTTGGAAAGTATACAGATCATGTGGGGTGTGACGTGGTACCTATGCAAGCGTGCCAATTGCTACTAGGAAGACCATGGTTATATGATCGAGATGTTCAGATTTTTGGAAGAACCAACAAGCTGTCTTTTGTGTACAAAGGAGAGCGAATTTCTTTTCTTCCTTTGAACCCAGAAGAAATATTGAAGGATGATCTCAAGAAGAAACAGCGAGAGAGTGAAAATCACCTTAGAGTGACCCACAAAATTGGTGAGGAAGAGTTTCCAAAGCCAAAGAAAAACCCACAGCCACAAAGAACCCAAAAAACGGGAAAAGAGGGTTTAGTAATGAAGGCTAGGAAGGGGGACTTAAAAGAATTGAGTGAACCCAATGCTATGTTCTTTGTACTCATGTACAAGGACACCCTTCTTTCCACTAACACCTTACCTTCTACTTTGCCAAGTGTTGTTCTTGATGTGTTACAGGGCTTTGAGGATGTTTTTCCAGATGAGGTGCCACCAGGTTTGCCACCCAAGAGAGGGATCGAGCATCAAATTGACTTGGTTCCTGGTGCTTCACTCCCAAACCGAGCAGCCTACCGCACAAATCCCGAGGAGACAAAAGAAATTCGAGAGGCAAGTGGAAGAATTGATTAAAAAAGGGTATGTACGGGAAAGTCTTTCACCTTGTGCTGTCCCTCGTTTTATTAGTTCCTAAAAAGGATGGATCTTGGAGAATGTGTGTGGATTGCCGTGCTATTAATAACATTACGGTAAGGTATAGGCATCCAATTCCAAGATTAGATGACATGCTCGATGAGCTTAGTGGTGCTATCATTTTTACTAAGATTGATTTAAGAAGTGGATATCATCAAATTCGCATGAAAGATGGAGATGAATGGAAAACTGCTTTTAAAATAAAATTTGGTTTATATGAATGGTTAGAGATGCCCTTTGGTTTAACCAATGCACCAAGTACATTTATGAGATTGATGAATCATGTGCTTAGAGCTTTCATCGGCAAATTTGTTGTGGTCTATTTTGATGATATCTTGATTTACAGCAAGTCTCTTGAAGAACATGTTGAACATATTCAGTGCGTGCTTGCTGTCCTACGTGAGCAAAAATTATATGCTAACCTTGAGAAGTGCACCTTTTGCACCGACAAGGTAGTTTTTCTTGGTTTTGTTGTTTCAGGTCAAGGAGTGGAGGTGGATGAAGAAAAGGTCAAGGTTGTACGAGACTGGATGCCCCCACAGAACGTGAGCCAAGTGCGAAGTTTCCTTGGACTCGCTGGTTTCTACCGACGGTTTGTGAAGGATTTCAGCACTATTGCTGCTCCCATCAATGAGTTGACCAAGAAGGAAGTACCATTCAAGTGGGGAGATGTTCAACAGAAGGCATTTGAAGAATTAAAGATGAAGCTTACAACAGCCCCTGTCCTTGCACTCCCAGATTTCGGCAAAATATTTGAAATAGAATGTGATGCAAGTGGAGTTGGGATTGGAGGCGTGCTGATGCAAGAACGAAAGCCAATTGCATACTTCAGTGAAAAGCTAAGTGGTCCAACTCTTAATTATTCAGTTTATGACAAAGAATTATATGCCCTTGTTAGGAGTTTGGAAACTTGGCAAAGACTATCTTTTTCCTAAAGAGTTTGTGATACATTCGGACCATGAATCTTTGAAACATCTTAAAGGACAATTAAAACTGAATAGGAGACATGCTAAATGGTGTGAATTTATTGAGTCATTTCCTTATGTTGTTAAATACAAGAAAGGAAAAGAAAATGTTGTAGCTGATGCCTTGTCACGACGCCATGTTTTGTTAAATCAACTTGATGCTAAAATTCTTGGATTAGAAAGCATAAAAGAATTATACACAACTAATCCATGTTTTGCTGAGCCATATTCCAAGTGTCATGATGGCAAAGGATGGGGAAAACATCATGTACAAGATGGATTTTTATTTCGAGCTAACAAGCTGTGCATTCCAGATTGCTCTGTTCGTATTTTGCTTATACAGGAAGCACATTCAGGAGGACTCATGGGTCATTTTGGAGCCAAGAAGACGGAGCAAGTGCTTGCTGACCATTTCTTTTGGCCAAAGATGAGAATAGATGTGGAGAGGCATGTCCTTCGCTGCGAATCATACCACAAAGCTAAGTCCCGTCTGAATCCTCACGGGTTATATACCCCTCTTCCTATTCCTAGTGCACCATGGGAGGATATTTCTATGGATTTTGTTCTTGGTTTACCTCGAACCGAAAAGGGAAGGGATTCAATTTTTGTTGTGGTTGATCGATTTAGCAAAATGGCACATTTTATTCCTTGCCACAAAAGTGATGATGCTTCGCATATTGCTGAATTATTTTTCAGAGAAGTTGTGCGATTACATGGGGTGCCACGAACTATTGTTTCTGATTGTGACACAAAATTTTTGAGTTACTTTTGGAAAACTTTATGGGGAAAACTTGGAACACGCTTGTTATTTTCCACTACATGTCACCCACAAACAGATGGACAAACTGAAGTTGTAAATCGAACTTTGTCCATGTTGCTGAGAGCTGTTCTCAAAAAGAATTTGAAACTTTGGGAAGAAAGTTTGCTGCATGTTGAATTTGCCTACAATAGAGCCGTTCACTCAACCACTAAATTTTGTCCATTTGAAATTGTGTATGGTTACAAACCCACTTCTCCCATAGATCTTTTGCCTTTGCCTGTGCAGGAGCGAGTGAACTTTGATGCAAGCAAGCGAGCTGAGTTTGTGAAGAATCTCCATGATAGAGCTCGCACAAACATTGAGAAGATGACCAAACAGTATGAGAAGCAAGCCAACAAGGGAAGACGGAAGATGATCTTTGAAGAAGGTGACCTAGTTTGGGTGCATCTACGCAAAGATAGATTTCCTGAGCAACGCAAGAGCAAGCTGCAGCCCCCGGCTGATGGTCCTTTCAGAGTGCTTCGCAAGATCAACGACAACGCCTATGAGATCGATCTGCCAAGTACTTATGGAGTGAGTACCAGTTTCAATGTGTCCGATCTCTCTCCATTCTTTGGATTGGAAGAGTCGAGGACGACTCTTTTTGAAGGGGGGGAGGATGATATGCACACGCCGACGTCATCGACCACTCCAACCACTTTGCCGACCTCTACACCAACACCTACAGGACCAATCACACGTAGCCGGGCTAAAAAGATACAACAAGAGGTGCACGCGCTACTTTGTGAACTTAAACTCAATTCCAATGATAACTTTATGCTACCTAAGTCTTGTATGTTGATACTACTTAGGTACGTTGAAGAGAATCATCAAGACGAAGGTCACAAAGCTAGAATCGGCAAAGTTCTCGTCATTCAGGAAGGCCATTCAGCAATTTCCAGCTTTCGGCAATCCATTCGGCAGTTTCCTGAAGCATAAGTTCGGGCATTAAACTGTACCAATCTACGAAGTTTCACATAGCATGCTATACACCGTTGGAAAGATAATCATGTTAACTTTCCAACGCATTTAGTCCCACGTCATTTGAAGATTCCTAGAAGATGTTATGATCGAAATATTGAAGACTGCTCAGCAGTCAAACAGTCACGCGGAAACAACTCAGAAGGTCATCTCGGGAGATCCTTTCACATTGGCGACGTATTCAGTTTGTTTCGTGTTTCCAACCACCTAGGAGGGTTGTTCCTAGTATAAATACCCCCCATATGTAAGCTAAAAACAACTTTGAATGATTTGAGATTACTCCAGTGAGATTGCAGCCGAGCTGCTAGAGTGCTTACTCAACCCTTGTTCTTCCTTGTTCTTCTTGGACTTGTGAAGAGATTCCTCTGGGATCCACTAGTTCGTTCTCTGAGAGTTCCAGTACGGCTGCCTCTATTTGTGTGGATTAGCTCCGGTTGTGGTTCTGCGGTCGTTCGGAGATCGAGTCGAAGTCTTCGCGGTTTCGGTGCCTCTCTCCCCTTCGCTTGGTCGCATCCAACCTTGGCCAGGTATAAAGCTAGTTACCCGCTGCTTTGCAGCAAGTTATCTTGATCCGTTGTTACTTTACATCTATTACCTTGTTCGTGACCTACTGCCATGAAGATCGGGCCATCCCTTGTGCTAATCCTAGATTAGTACTCATCAAGAAGTTCATGTGGGGTGACGAACAACAAAAGGCTTTCGATAAGATCAAGCAATATATGAAGGAGCCACCAGTACTGGTCCCTCCGCAGTTGGATAAGCCTTTCAAGTTGTACGTGGCGGCCGATACCCAAACCATTGGATCGGCCCTTATTCAAGAATTCAAAGGAAAGGAGCAGGTAGTAGCGTATCTTAGCCGAAAATTACTTGATCCTGAGACCAGGTATTCGGCTGTAGAGAAACTGTGCCTATGTGTGTACTACTCGTGTACAAAATTTCAGCACTACTTACTGAATGCCGAATGCGTTGTATACTCCAAGTTTGATGTAATAAAACACATGTTATCTATGCCAATTTTGAATGGCAGGATTGGCAAGTGGATCTTGGCTTTATCGGAGTTTGAATTGAAGTTTGAATCGGCAAAAGCTATGAAAGGTCAGATCATTGCCGATTTTATAACTGAACATCGTGATCCGTCGATTGATTTGCTTGAAATTACCCCTTGGGCTTTGTTTTTTGATGGATCATCATGTGGTAAAGGTGGGGGAGTAGGGATTCTATTAATTTCACCCAGAGGTGAGATGTTTGAGTTTGCCATCCCTATCCAGCCCACTGTTACAAACAATCAGGCTGAGTACGAGGCATTGCTTCGGGGGCTTCAATATTTGAGAGAAGCTGGGGCCGTTTCAGTTGAGGTTTATGGAGATTCAGAGTTGGTTATAAAGCAATTGAACGGCCAGTACGAATGCAAAAGTGATGCGCTGAGGAGTTACTACGAAGAATGCAGGGAAATCTTGAAGAGTTTTCAGTTGGTAATTCTACAACATATTACTAGAGAACACAATGAAGAAGCAAACAGGTTGGCTCAGAGCGCTTCCAGTTATAAAGAAAGTCAAGAAGCGTTTGCCACAGAGATATGTGCGCTCGGAATGGATCTTGCAGAGGATGATTGGAGAAAAGAGATTGTTGATTATTTGAAGGATCCATCCCGAAAAGTCTCTAGGAAGCTCAGGTACAAAGCCATAAAATTTGTTCTTCTGGATGATAGTCTATTTTACGAATCATTAGATGGGGTATTGCTGCGATGCCTGGGTCCAGAAGAAGCAAAAAGGATGATGAGTGAGGTGCATGTTGGGATATGTGGAGCTCACCAATCGGCCTACCGTATGAAATAGGCTATCAGGCAAGCTGGATGTTTTTGGCCGACGATATTGGAGGACTGATTTGAGTATTACAAGGGATGTCAAGATTGTCAGAGGTTTGGAAATATTCAGAGAGTTCCTGCATCAGCATTAAATCCCATTATCAAGCCATGGCCATTCAGAGGCTGGGGTATAGACCTGATTGGCTAGATTAATCCACCATCGAGCAAGGGGCATAAGTTTGTGCTTTTGGCAACAAATTACTTTACCAAATGGGTTGAGGAAATTCCACTGAAGAAGGTAACATCAGAAAACATGGTTGAGTTTGTTAAAGAACATATTATCTATCGGTTTGGAATCCCTCAAACAATCACAACTGATCAAGGAGCCCAGTTTGTGTCCTTAGAGTTCAGAGAGTTTGCCGAAAGCATGGGGATCAAATTGTTCAATTCTTCTCCCTATTATGCCCAATCTAATGGTCAGGCAGAGGCTTCTAATAAGATCATGATCAAGCTTATACAAAAGAAGATCGACCAGAAGCCAAGAAGGTGGCATTCGGTACTTAGTGAGGCACTGTGGGCTTACCGAATGGCCCCTCATGGAGCTACAAAGACCTCTCCTTATGAATTAGTTTATGGACACCACACGGTTCTACCTTGGGAGATGCAATCAGATTCAAGGAGGGTTGTGTTGCAGAAAGATTTGAGCTCCAAGGATTACAGTGGCCTAATGATGGATGAGCTAGAGGATTTACACATGATTCGTCTTAGAGCCCTGGAAAACATCGAGAAGAACAAGCTGCGGGTTGCCAAGTACTAATACAAGAAAGTAAAAGTCAGGCAATTCGCAGAAGGAGATTTGGTTTGGAAAGCGCTATTGCCGATTGGAACTAAATATAGCGAATTCGGCAAATGGTCCCCTAATTGGGAAGGGCCTTTTCGTGTGGTCAGATGCGTCCCTGGTAATGCATACATATTGAAAACTTTACTAGGAGAAGAATTTTCCGCCGCAATAAATGGAAGATATCCGAAGAAATATTATCCTAGTATTGAGATCGATCGATGATCACCAGCAGTGGAATTACACACATCTGACACAGAAACAGCCGGCGCTCAAGAACGAGGCCGCCTTCAGAACAAAAATTCCTAAACGGAGGAAATGGCCAATACTTAGATGTATTGCCCTTAGCACAAAACTACATTGCAAATGCTTCTTGTAGGTTTACATCTAACAACCCTGGTGATCAGGACTACGAGGGGGTGGAAAGCAGAAGGCCTGGCGGAAGAAGCGAAAGTATGGTTCAATCTTTTCTTTGCTTCTTCAGCTGCTCCCTCTTCAGTTGTTCCAGGACCACCATGACGGTGACTTGGAAGCTGTGGGGATGACCACGGCTTGCCGCCTCCGCCAAGCTGTCCCAAGCCGCTTTTAGGTTATTGTACCTATCAGAGACATCTGGGACAAAGGAACGGTTGTTAGAGACAGAGATCCGAGCGTGAGCATGGAGTCAGGAAGAAGTTGAAGTATTTACCTCCTACTAGTGCCTCCAGAGTCATGCGACGCTCGCGTTCGGCTTGGCAACGAGCGGTGATATCCCGAAGATCATGCTCTAGGTGCCGAACGCGGCGGCGCAGTTGATGGTTGATCCTCTGCTCGGGCATGGCATCCTCTGCTTCGAGGGAGGAGTCAGAGGAGATGTATTCAGGCGCTGCTTCGGTCCCAATGATTTCTTCGAAAAGTAGATCAAGGCTAAAAGGAAAAACAAAGAAGAGGTGAAGCGCGAGATCACACAAGAAAGTGAGAAGCAAGTTGAAGGAAAACTTACTCTCGAATCGTGCGTTTCTTTGGAGCGTTGTCTTCCTTGGGCTGCTTGCCTTTGTCCATGGCTTTGGGGTTTTCTCTTCTGGAGCAGGGGAGAAGATGAGAAGTGATGGATGAGTGTGCGAGTGGATTTGCAGGGCATCTTGGCAGGCTATTTTATTGGCTGAGAGAGTACATTGGGAGTGATGACTGGCTGGCGTGCATTATTGGAATACCAAGCGACAGGGTTTTCCTCCCGGATGCGAAGGGTTTTCATTGAATAGTGCTTATGGACTGCCGAATCCAGGATTTTTTGCGGTTTTCGGCGTCAAAGGGGTATCTGTTTTCACGTGTTCGGCTCAAGCAGTTCCGAATGCGTTTAAGGAAAAATACAGTTCGTAGTTGCAAACGCAGAAGAATCATCGCAAATACAAGCACTGGAATTAAAAGTTCTTTATTCATTGCCGATAATCAAACATCCCTAGTACAATCTAATCGAAGAGCCTGTTTGGCACAGACTGGGGATGAGTGAGTTCGGCAATGGCGTCGTCGTGGCCGTCGAGGCGCTCCAAGAAGACCTCGATCTCGTCGATGTCTTCTGGTGCGCCGCCCTAGAAGCCGCGCGGCCTGGTGGAGTAGTCGACGCTGGTGTGCGTCGCCATGGATGCCAGGCCCAAGGTGGTGCCCAGGCGGATGCCGTGGGTGGCCACCTCCTCCACGCGATTTTCCACTGCGGCGAGGCGCTCCGCCGGTGTGTCTCCGCGGGCGTTCACCTTATCAGCCAATTGCTCCACCAGCATTTTCAGCTGGTTGAGCTCGGCGTCACGGGCTGCAAAGTACAAATTAAAGGTGATCAGCATCAAAAGCCAGATTGGAACAGGGAGCGGTTCCAGAGCCGTACCGTCGATGGTTGCCAGCAGCTGCTTGCGCTGGTCCTCGCACTCCAGTTCAGCTATGCCAGCCTTTTTGAAGACGTCCTCCAGCTCGCGCTGGGCCACCTCGAGCTCCGCCTTGAAGCGGAGAGCATCAAGTTCCCCGTAGGGCACGGGGGAGTAGTGGTCCGACTCCGAGGAGTCGTCCGGCAGGGGCTGACCGGCCGGTGCAGAAGATGGATTCCATTGAATAAGCCTGAAACAGGGGTGATCATCAGAAACAAAAGGGGATCAAAGACGAATCGTAAAGGAAAGGCTGACGATTATTACCTCCGACGCGCACTGGCGCGACTCCCTTCTGCCTCGTCGGCGGCGCGGCGCCTGTTGTTGTTGCTCGCCATGATTCTTGGTTTGCGCTGATTGGGAAAAGAAAGCCTGAGGCTAAAGGCTTGGTAAAGAGCTGGGGGCACCTACGGTTTTATTTATAGGCCTGGTGGAGCAGATCGTGGCCTCAGATCATGGCCTTGGATCGTGGTGCATATCCCAAGGAACTTGGAAGGTGGGGAGGTTTCCTTGACCAATCCGCCGTCGGGTCATTTGGAGTTCAAGGCTGAGTCATATTCGGTTGACTGGCTCGGCTAAATGGAAGTTAAGGTGTCGATTGGGTATGGCACTATTTGGCTACTGATTACTGAACGGATCGTTCAGCGTCGCAATCAAAGTCATGCAAAAAAAGGGAGAGTAAATTTACAGAAGCAAATGTTGCAAGAACGGTCAGTATTGGTTACACATCGATCAGTACAGCTAAATGTTCAAATGCTTTGCAATCACATTAGAGGCGTTCGATGTTGTTTGGTGAATGTTCTCCATCCGTTCGTGGTAATCTTTCTGAGCGTTGGACAGGATGGTGAGTTCTGCATCACATTGATTCACCTCAGCTATGGCCGATGACGCTTCCTCCTGGGTTTTCTCTATCAATCTGGGAAGTTTGGCTATTTTCTTGTCATCAGCTTCTATTTCAGCTGACAAGCTTCTCAGTTCTGCCTCCAGTGCGGCATTTCTGGCAATTTTTGATTCACGAGCAGCTTGCAGATTGGCCAATACTTCCTTATGATTCTCAGCTTGAGATTGTGCTCCTTTCACAGCTTGTTCAGCTTTAGCTTTCTTTTGTTCGACAGCTGATCGGGAGGATACATTTCTCAGAGCTCGCCTTATGGCCACATAATGAACATCCAAACCAGAGATGGGTTCAAGTGAGGTCTTGATGTCCTCAGGGAGTTCTTGGCTGATGGGTCCAAGCATTTCCTTGAAATAATCGAGATCTCTGATTTGATCTCGTGCATCTTTCTGCAGCCAGGCAAAAATTTCCTTGAGCCTTTCTTGTACTTCCTCTGACAAGGCTTGAGTCCCTCCTTCTCTTGCTTCGGCAGTTGGATTATTCTCCACTAATGGGCTTGATGATGATGGAGTTTGATCCTAAAAGAGTAACATTGCCGAGTCAGGAGTGGTGCATAGGAAAATGAAGAAGATAGCAGAGTTAAGTGCGGGTGTTTACCTCATGCCTGACTTCCTAAACCGGGGCAAGGTTTTGTTTGGTTTCAGGGGTGATTTCTTGAGCCACTGGTGAAGGGGGAGCCCTTGGAAAAGCTGAGGCTTCTGTTTGGAAGGATGCTGGTACAGTTTCTGGCAACTTTGAAGCTTCTGGCTAGAGAGGGGATGGATTTACCTCTGCTAAGGTTGAGGTTTCCGCCTGGCCAATAGGGGATTGAACCCTTGAAGGACTTGGAGTTTCTGCTTGGGGAGAGTTCATCTCTGGTGAGGTTGGTGTCTCTGTCTGAGCAGGGGGTGATTGAATCCCTGATGAGGATGAAATCTCTATTTGAGCAGGTAGCTCAGCCCTTGGTGGACTTGCATGTTGAGAGACGGGAACATCCACAAGTTGATCCACCATTGTTTCTTCTGCAAGTACCAGATTAAGGGTAAATGCCAGTGTTGATCTTTGAGGAAAAAGTAATAAAGGTCATACTAGTGGATGGAGCATTGGCAGGTTCTGAAGACTGCTGAATTCTAGTCTGAAATCGCACAAGACGAGATTTATCAGTGAAGAGTAATCTTGTGATCAAGAGAGAGGAAATTTTACCTCAATAAGGACTTTCTTGACGGTTCTTCTCTTCTTGGCAGCTGGAGGTGCGATCAGAGACAAGTCCTTTCTCTTGTCAGCGGTGGCACTGAAGAGAATTGGGTCTGTTGTGGCATACCTAGCCATCAGTTGAGCCAAGGTTGGGGATCTAAATCCCAGTGCTGAGATTGGGCCTACTGCATTGTAAGCAATTGCCCTGGCTCGAGGGGCAGGCACTGTATTCTGCAGGTAAAAATCAAGATCGTGGTTAGAGAAAGGAATGTCTGATTTGGAGAAAAGGACAATCATGTTACCTCTGAAGTTGGCTGAAAATCAGGCATCAGCTCTATGCAAAATGAGTGCACAGGATCACTGAAGATATGGTCATGGAATTCTTGCCACCAAGAATTGAAGGTGGGATGAGCTACTGTTGTAGGTGTGAAAGGCCAGGTATAAATGGTTGGACTACATTCATACTGAAAGAACCTGCTGGATTGAGCAAGCTCTTTGATTGCCTCTCGGGGTTTGAGGAATTCATGCAGAAATAGTCTCGGAGGCATCTGGCCACATCCTAGCTGTCGGGCCACCATATTTGGCTAGTAGTATTCATAAGTGTTGTTATTTAACCTTCCCCCGCAAAATTCAGCTGGCAGGGGGCATGGATGGATGAGGATATTGAAGATTTCCAGGAACCTTCCATCTTGTCATCTAGCTTCAAAAGAGAACTCACAGGGGAGGGTTAAATTATCATTGTCCAAGTAAGGAAGCCAGAGAGGGTTGGGGAAGCCTTTGAAGAAGAGCTCAAAAAGCTGGCTGACATTCTGATTAATGAGAACAGTTGAAGCAGCTTCTCCATTGGTGTGGCATCCTCTGGTAACCTGAACTTCCCCTTCATGATAGTTGGATGAAGGAAAAAACCGGTTGTTAAGGTCAATGCCGACGATCTGGTGCATGTGCAGTTGCAGCCACATCTGTACAAACCACCAAGGGCCATTGACACATGATATCTTCTGACTGGTATGCATTTGGGTGATGGTTTGATGAAGCATATGGTACACACTTCCTAGAAAGTATTTTCCAAGGGGAAGGCGCTTACCACCAGCCAATTGCGTAGCCATGACAATATGATTCAGAGTGGGCTCATTGGCTTTACCACGGAAGATAACACCGCTTTGACCACATGTTCAGGAATGCCCTATATTCAACTTCACCAAGGGGGCCATCTTTCATGTGATTCTGAATATAATATTTATATCCACTCCCTGGCTTCACTCCTGTTTGTCTTGTGGAAGATCTGAAGTCCCAGGGGTGTACGGATCCTGAAATATCAAGGCCGGTAATCATGTATACATCGGCCAGAGTTGGGGACATTGGGCCGTGACCAAAAAGGAAGGCATTGACGCCATTTGACCAGAAGTGACAAGCTGCTATCAAGAGGTCTTCATTCTTGGGGGTCTCGGCCAAGGAAAGCTCCAAGCATTGAGCAATGCGGAGGGTGTCCCAGTTTTGGGTCCTAATACTCTTATCCGCAAGAACCCTTTTGTACCAATTCCTCCAGCCCGCAATTGGGGGCAAGGGCCAGTTCTTGAAGGCGTCATGCCACAGGGGAGGCTTAGTTAAAGCCGCTTTGAAGGGGATCCTTTGGGATTCGGCTGCGATAAATTCGCGAGGATCAGGAACTCCCACGGGACCAAGGAAGTAGGACGTTGAATTGGCCTCAGTGCGGATCAAAAGCTCAGTGGAAAGCTCCTGCTGAGAAGGCGGAGAAGAAATCTCAGGTAAAAATTGAAAAGCTAAGTGTCGAATGAAGCTTATGGGGAAGGAATTTACCTGAGCGGCTTGATTTTGATCTGCCATTGAGGATTTGAGCTCAGGAAAAGGTGATCTAGGGTTTGGATCTAGGCGAAGACTCCGACGGATTGCGAAGAGAGAGAATAGGTGTTGAACAGATTCAATTTGAAGACGTTGGTGGCTGGAGTCAATTCCGGAATAAAATCACTATTATCCCGTAATTGAAGGGGCATATGTTAACACCAAACTTTGGTAAGGTAAGGAGTCTGACTTGTGGGTCCAACTCGGTGAGGAATCCGTCTGGCAGAAGGAAGGTTTCTTCAGATGAATTCGACAGAAGAGTCCGCGGTCGGCAATTCGCTTCCGTTCGGCAAGAAAACTGTTGCGCTGATTTTGTGGGATTTGCGTGATGACGTGGTCCGAGTGGAAGAGGTGAATGGATGGATAAGCAATCACACTTAGAGATAAATTAGGTATCAAATCCATTCGAGGTCATGCCTGCCAGGGTATAAATATGGACCCTGAATGTATATAATGAACATTCGAAACATTTTCAATACAAACCGGCTTTACGCCAAACCCTAGAGTCCTTTGTCGTGTCGTCGAGTTCTTCGAGAGGGTTCATCGATCCGTCGACCTCCGTGAGTTCCGGCAACCTTGTATCATGTCTAGTATCATGCGGTGGATTTAGATCTGATGCAAGTAGTCTTGTTACCATGCTTATTGTCATGCGGTAGATTCAAGCTTGGTTCAAGAGGGTTTCTTGTTAGATCATGAGCCATGCGGTAGGCTAAGATATAGCTTGAAGCTAGCTATCGGCTCTATTGGATTTTGGCAAGATCCAATATATTCATTAAGTTACCCCGTGTTGCTTTGAGTTTTACTTTATGTTTAAATTCATGCAACACCTTTTTGCCCAATCTAGATTGGTTTGAATCGGCTTTGTCTTCTTGGATGATCCTTATGCGATTCGAGTTCAGACCCATAGCTTTAATAGCACATGGATCACATGTTCCCTAATACCGAAACCGAATCGATCTAGGTTGTTACATGTTGCGGGTTCAAGCTTGCCAAATCTTGTATAAATCTTGAAAGAACCGGTTATCATGCGGTAGATGCAGGTTTTTAGGGTTGTTTTGGAGCTAGTCATCCGGTGGATTAGGTTTCAATTCAATCTGATAGATTTATCTCCTTTGGTAATGTTTGTTCCTTCTTCATGGACCCCGATTCGGATGTTCAGCCGTATTCGGTTATGCTTTCACGAGTAAAACGTGTTTATAAGTTATGCTTTAAATATTGTATGCTTTTAGCTTTCCATATTTAGATCGTATCATGCGGTGGATAGATCTATTTGTGGATGGTGGTGTGATTTCAAACAAGTCGTATCATGCGGTGGATAGATTTGTTTGGCATCATGCTTGACGGGTTTTAAAGTACCTAAACATGTGGTAGACTAGTGCTTTGGACCTATGCATGCTTGTTTATTACATATTTATGATCATGCTTTACTTCATTTATTGTTTAACGTTATTTATGTGTGAGGATCGATCATGGCTTTGTGCACGTGCAATTTTATCTAAATAGAGATCGATCTGTCGTCATGCTTATGTCATCTATTCGACTATGTTACTTTTTGCACTTTAAAGCCCCGAATGGTTTCTAGTTTGCTGGCAGATAGCTCCCTATAGCTATATGTCATCTCACTTGGCTTTATAGCCGTAAATATGGAACTGTCTGGTACCACCCGGCAAGTTCCAAGCTTTGGAATTTAACTACTTCGTATTTTGTTAATTTTCAGGGAAAATTGACTGGCACGTCTTGTGATCTCTTCGCGTGTGAAGCTAGCTTGTTCGGCTTGCTGTGTGCTTGGCGTAGGGTGCAGATTTTACGTCAACAGGTAGGGCGCAGTATTATCCAATCTATGAAGATACGTAGAGCGCAGTGAGAAGGTTCCATCAAACTTCCACTTGAATCTATCCTTTCCTTCTTGTAACCCCAAGTTGGAAGTCAAAGTTACCCGTTTGGGCCAATCTATGAGTTTGTCCTGGGTCAACCCTCTCCCAAAGGAGACGTAGATCGGTACAGTTGACATCACATTTGCCAATAGCGTGTGGATAATGTGCAATATTATATAGAGTAGGGAAAATATTTTAAGACCTGGTGTCTTCCCATGTATATTATCCTCCCAAAACCTCGTTTGTGTCCCATTCTTTGGGCGTGTTTGGGAGAGCTCCACGCAGCTCCAGATCCAATAAAACAGCTCCACTCCAAATTTTTTCTGCCAAACACACCCAACTCCAGCAGCTCCACCGTGGATCTGCTCCAGAAAAAAGGTGGAGCAGACCCCCAACTCCATGGTTTTCATGGAGTGCCTCAAGAGGTACTCCACCAAATCCAAGTTTCCTGGAGTTGGGCGAAATTACCCACCACTGCCACCCGACCACGACCGCCGCCGAGCTTCCCCTGCTGCTCCGGCCGCCGTGCCCTACCGGTCAAGTCGCCGCGGTCGCCCGCCCCCGCACCTCCCCGCGCGCGCCCGCATCCCCCTCTCTCCCCGGAGCTCGCCTCCTCGCATCACCGGCCCTCGCCGGGCTCGCCGCTGTCCGGCGGTGCCGGCCCTCGCCGGAGCTAGTTCCCGTCGGGCGGCGGCGTCCGCCGGCGCCGCGCGCCGCTCGTCCCGTCCCGACTCGGCCGCGCCCGCCCGCACCGGCTCGGCCCGCGCCGCTCTCGTGCCGGCTCGGCCGCCGCCGCGCCCGCCCGACGAGGTCGGCCGCCGCGCGCGCCCGCCCGACGAGGTGGTGCCGCGCCGCGCCGCCCCGGTCGTGCCTTGCTCTCCCTCACGGAGTCGTCATGGCCGGCCCGCCCCTGCGCCCCCCGCGGCCGGCGGTGGGGATGTCGTGCGCCGGGCCGGCAGCGAGGATGCGCCCGGCGGTGGGGATAATGTGGGATTAGTTTTTTTTCATTTCCATTGTTCTGACTTGTGGGCCATAGATGTCATAGAGATAATGTGAAATCTGGAGCTGTACCAAACGTTTTGCGAGATCCTAGATCCACGGTGGAGCCGCTCCACGGTGAAATTTCGTGGATCTGCAACTCTGGAGCTATTTTTGCGGAGTCGGAGCTTTCCCAAACACGCCCTTTATTTAAAAGGAATCACGAGCTAACACTTTATCTTTAACCTTCATCAATTCTCCCAAAAAATGAGAATCAGTTGGTTTTGCTTTAAATTGTGTTAGAGATTTGTTATTTAGATATTTGCTTCTAAGCATAGTTTGCCATATAGACAAGGAGCATATAGATAACACCTAATCAGACAACCATTTCATGTTGGTGTTATTGTTGACACAAAATCCGCACTCCGCGCCAAGCACACAGCAAGCCGAACAAAGCTAGCTTAACACACGAGCTGGTTCCAAAGCGTGCCAGTCAATTTTTCCTGAAATTGACAAAAGATGAAAAGCAGTTAGATACAAACTTGGAACTTGCCGGGTGGTACCAGACAGTTCCGTATTTATGGCTAGAAAGCCACGTAAAAGACATATAGCTATGAAGAAAGCTATCTGTCAGCAGATTAGATATCATTCGGGAGCATTAAAACATGAAAATGAGATATAGCCGAATGCATGACGTAATCATAGTGAAAAAATCGGTCTTTGAATGAATAACATTGCAACATATATCCTTAATCCATTATTAGGAGCATGGTAAATAAATAAACGTGAAAAGCATGATCATGAATTTTCAAATAAACAAGCATACATAGGCCCAAAGCGCTAGTCTACCGCATGTCTAGACACCTTAAAACCCGTCAAGCGTGATATCAAACAAATTAATCCACCGCATGATACAACTTATTTGAAAATCACACCACTATCCAAGAAAAGATTAATCCACCGCATGATACAATCTAAACATGGAAAGCTAAAAGCATACATTGTATAAAGCAAAACTCATAGACATGTTCCACCTGTGAGAGAATTACCGAATACGGCTATACAGCCGAATCGGGTTCCGTGGAGAAGGAACGAGCGTTATCAACGATGATAGATCTATCAGATTGAATCGAAATCTAATCCACCGGATGATTAGCTCTAAGACAACCCAAAAACCTGCATCTACCGCATGATACCTGGTTCTGTCAAGATCTAAACAAGATTGATACACTTGAACCCACAACACGTGAAAATATAGATTGATTCGGGTTCGGCTATTAGAGAACACGTGATCCATGCACCACATCAGGTTTGACACTTAGACATGCAACATAAGGATCATAAAACGAGAAAAAGCCGATTCAAAACAATCTAAATTGGGCAAAAGAGTGTTACATGAATTAAACATGAAGCAAAACTCAAAGTAACACGAGGTAACTTAATGAATCTATTAGATCTTGCCAAATCTAATAGAGCCGATAACTAGCTTCAAGCTAGATCTTAGCCCACCGCGTGACTCATGATCTAACAAGAAACCCTCTTGAACCAAGCTTAAATCTACCGCATGATACTAAGCATGGTAACAAGACTACTTGCATCACGATCTGAATCCACCGCATGATACTAGATGTGATACAAGGTTGCCGGTAGGTACGGAGGTCGACGGATCGATGATTCCCCTCGAAGAACTCGACGACACGACTAAAGGACTCGAGAGTTTGGCGTAAAGCCGGTTTGTTATGAAAATGTTCGATACCATTACATACATCAAGGGTTCATATTTATACCCTGTCCTAGCATGACTCCAGATTAACTACGAGCACAATATTTAATACCTAAATTAATGCCCCGGTCGCGAATGTTCATCTATCCATTCGTCCTTTCCTTCTGTTCCGGGCCACGTCATCACGCATCCCCGAAAACTCAGCGCAAACAGTCCCCTTGCCGAACGAAGACGCATTGCCGACCGCAGGCGCCTTTGCCAAATCCTCTGATGAGATTTTTTCCTGTCGAATGGAATTTATTACCAAACTCGGCCCACAAATCAGCCTCTCTCCTGTACCAATTTTTGGTGTTAACAGTTATTATACCGGCATATAGATAACTATAGAAGTATAAATGTGCCATTGCATGGAACTAGCAAGTTTATTTCAGTTTTGAACAATATCACCACTCTTTTCCAAAATTCAAAATCCTGCGTTGAACAACTCAAACAAAGCACTCCCAGGATCTAAAACAAATGGAATCCAAAATGCGCAGAACAACTCAAGAAAAGTCATGGCACAAAAGTGCAAAACAAACTCAAGCAGATCTCCCATGTACATAGAGCCGGCACGTGCTGCAAGATCACATTGGAGCCGGTGCCCCAGATGAGCTGTCGCTGCCGTTGTTCTGGTAAAATGGCAGCACGGTGTAGACGGTCTGCATGATGGTCATGACGAGGAGGAAGACGGCGGCGGCGAGGGACATGAACGCCCAGGGGCTCCGGAAGTAGGTGTGGATCAAGTTGGCGCGCCACATGTTCCATGGCTTCCCGCAGTAGGCGTTCACCTGCCGGTGCACAGCGTCCAGCGCGCTCTCCGGCTCGAGGACGACGTCCTTGGAGATGCTGTTGAACAGCTGCGCCACCGCCTTGTCGCTGCCAACGGCGTTCTGGATGATCCCACTGGTGCTCAGCAGCGCCACGTCTTTCGCCGAGTCGATGATGTTGTCCATGAAGAAGATGTACGCCGTGACGTCGTTGCCGGTGCCGACGTGCAGCCGCTCGAACGCCATCATGTTCAGGAACATGTACTCGGTCGAGTCGTCGACGGACACCGCCGGCATGGTGAGCACGCCGTGCCGGAACCGGATGTTGTGGAGGCTGTCCGAGTTGCTCTTCTTGAACCGGATGCCGGCCTCGTAGAGCTCCACCGCCGACCGGATGATGTCCGTCTCCGCCACCGGGTCCTTGGGTCCCCGTGAGACCTGGTACTGGCCGAGGAGCATGCTCCGGCGGCGCACGTCAAGCGGGTGGAGCCCAAGACTGCTGCCGGCCTGTGGCAGCCGCGACGACGGGGACATGAACTTCAGCAACATCCTGTTGATCACATCGTCGTTCTGCGTGTGGTGGCACCCGTACGTAATCCATGCAGATTGAATTATTTTGATTAGTTAGCTTGAGTTGGAGATTAGTTATTATAATAATCCAAATTAAAAAAACCGTAAAGTTGTGAATTGTGATCTCCGAGTGTGACGTGTGTTGTAAACAGAAAAGAACTAATGACGATGATGCTATATATAGATCGATAGTTCTGTCTAGCATTGCTATTGCTTTTGATTTGACGCAAGGATAAAGCAAAGTATAAAGAGAACACTGCTAAAAATAGATATAAAAATACATCAATTCCATTTTACTTCCAAAAAACTACTTTTTCAAGAGAAAACGTAACGCATCCCATTTCCAAAAGTTCAATTAACTGAATATATTCATGACGACATACCGATCGAGATGATAAATAAATGACTACATGCAACCAAAAAATGGGTAGACAATCAAGGTAGTAAATCATATATTTACCGGGGCATTATCACCCTCGACGGCGACGAGCTTCTGCAGCAGGAGCAACGGCAGCTGGTTTTCGAGCATGAGCATGTCCCGGCGGATGTAGGGCACCATGTAAAGCACCCCATGGTGACTAAAAATCGGGTCGTTGGGCGCGTAGTCCCCGGTACTCTTCCCGTCGCGGCCGGCGGCCCTCATCACCTCCAGCAGGAAGCACCCGTCGACGATCATCATCTCCAGGAACTTCTCCCTGCCTTCCTCGCCGCGCCACTGGTCGCCGAGGTCCATGTACGCGCTCTCCAGCTGCCCGGCGACCTCCTCCACGGCGGCAGCGAACGCGTCCAGCGGCCGCCTGGCCCGCCGGAGCAGGTGCCGCAGCGCGCGCTGCTTGTGCTCCTCCATGGGCCGGAGCTCCTTATCGCCGTGGTGGAAGGGGCCCAGCGACACCACCTGGGGGCGGTATGCCTTGGGCTTGAGGTCCTTGATGCACGCCGGCACGCGGTAGATGCTGTGGCGCTGCCACAGGGAGACCTCCACCGACGCGTCGGCCTCCTCCAGCGTCTTCTCCACGTCCACCACCCACGCCCTTCTTCTGCTCGCGCCGGCGGCAGCAGCCATGGAGAAATTTAGATGTCGTAGTGAGTTATCTGATTTTATTTCTCGAGGGTTAGCAATTTATCTCGATATAGACTTTCATGAACTGAGGCTACTAGCAACTAATCTAGCCTAGAATTCTTGGCTTGCCATATATATATAGGCATATATGCGGTTACTTGCGTCGTATGCCATGGCGTGCGTGCTCGGTGTCCAACTTTAATTTGTCCTAGTGTCTAATATAAGACTTCATTTCGACTTACGGTGTCTTACCACAACACAAGTGAATTGTTGTGCGAGAAAACTACTGCTGATTGTTTGAAAGCCAAGCGAACAAGGCGGATACTCTAAACATGTCGATCACGATCATGCATTATAATCGTCATTATATAAGTTTAAGACTGTCTACGAAGATCGACCAGTAGCGAATGTCATATGGTCACTGCAAGCTGATCCGTGCATGCTTTTAATTTACAGCGGAAAGATGACCGGAGAATTCAGAAGAATGATAGCTATATATTACCGCATTTGCAGGCTGTAATTTACGTGAAAAGATCAAGATTCTGGTACGGAAAGATTGAGTGTAATGCACTCCTGATTGGGGTTTTCGGTTCTAGCTGTCCGGAGCACCGACGAAGCGAGGAATATCTGGTTGGCTTTCTGCTGGGTGGTGTTGGGAATGGTGTGAGCATGTAGGAGAAAGTTGGGTGCTATAAAGAGGATAGAGTAGAGGGCAGGGGAGGTATCATGATGATTGCTCTCTTTGGCTTTCCAGGATGTGATATGTAGGAGGAAGATCAACAAAGGAAGTTCCTGCTGCACGTGAATCATGTGATCTGTCAACCATTGGGAACATGAACATGGATGAAAATGAGTTTACGTGATAGACAGTAAATATTTCAATCCTGAAAAGTTGGGATTATAAAGGTTCATAGATTTGGCAAATTTAAGCATCTTGCAATTTTTTGTCAGTTGTACCCAGGTTTGTACTACACGTCCTGAAATGGAAGCGAGTACTTCTAGTTGTACTACGCAGGGAAAAAAATTGCTCTATCTGCTGGGAGATTTTGAGAATCAGAGGGGTATACTTCGCAAAATTATTATGACATAAAACATTAATTTGTGACAGGCACTGACATGTTTCTAGTGTTGTTTTCCCCCCGAAAGGGTAGCACAAGCTTTGTTATAAACTTTATTATTAGAGAGTAAAATAAAAATTAAGTGTCGGTCCAGTTTTTATTTTTTGTATAGAAACTGCGATCAAAACCCACCCAAGGGCTTTCTAGGGTAAAATACGCCAAAAAAATTCCTTCTGCACAAGAAAATGTATTGGACAATTTGAAATCGAAAGGGCAGTCAAAATGTAGTTTTGATTTCTGTTTTGTATATTTGGATAGATATCTATGAACTCTGAGAAATACCGTAACATAATTGGCAATCCATCTATATTATGATATGCTGGTCGTTTGGATTATGTCTTCAAAACTATTTTATTCTCACGTTAGTGTGCACTACTGGAGAAGTGAGCATTTGTCGATGGCGTTCGCTACTAACATGCGGAATTAGTAGGATGCACAGTGCCACTGGAGCCCCCGTTTATAGGTGGTGGTGTTAGGCCGGTGTTTGGCAAGTTTGGCAGCATATCATCGGTGAAGTGCGCGTGGCGAGCAGCTCTAATACTAGATGTCGTGATGCTAGGTAGAAGAAAGGTGGCCGCTGGTGTCACGCACGGCAAAGAGGATGGCGGTGCTGCATCCAGCAGCAGCTATGAGAAGGAAGAGGTAGCGTTTAATTAAACTGGTGAAAAACTACGTGAAAACAGGGTCCTGATCACTACGTGAAAACTAGCGTTATAACAGGGTCCTGATCACTACGTGAAAAACTGGCTTTGATAACAGGTGTAAATCGCCTTTGGTAACGGGCAATGCGCCCGTTACCGATCTAGTGTTACAAATAAGTCAAGAAAGGTAACGGGTAGATGCCCGTTACTGATAAGACATATTCGTAACGGGCATTAAACAATGACCGTTATCACAACTAGCCACCGGTCACGTGAAATGACTGTTTCTCTGGGCCCACAGGGAACTTTCGTAACGAGCACCAAAGCAAAGCCAGTTACAGTAGCTCAATATCAGAGACGCCTGATGTGCACCTGCGTCTCCACTATCTTGACGAATTGAGATGCATCTATTTCACGCGCGTCTCAGTACATATAGGATTCGTAACGGGCATCAAACGACGACCGTTATCACAACTAGTCACCGGGCATTAAACTGTTTCTCTGGCCCCACAAGGAACATTGGTAACGGGCATGAAAACAGAGCCCGTTACTGTGAAATTAACATCAGAGACGCGTTCCGTGAACCTGCGTCTCCTCTGTCTCGACGAAATGAGATGCATCTGTTTCTACGAACGTCTGCTTTCTTTCTATTAAAGGAGACGTTTGCTTTCAACATGCGTCTCCTATATCTCGATGAACGGGCCAGGTCCTGAGGCCTACCGGTCAGGACTGGTAACGAGCTTTTACACTGCCCGTTACATTGTGGGCATTTCTGTAACGGGCTTTCCGAATGAAGCCCGTTACTCATTGATCAGTGTTTGTAACGAGTTTTAATTAACGCCCGTTACAGATACGTAGGCCACCCCTACAAGTAACCTTCCCGGTTGCCGGCGGCATCCTGGAACCAGCCATGATTTGGTAGCCATCAGGGGCTGCATCGTGGAACCAGCCAGGATATGGAAGCCACCACAGCAAGGGGACATCACAAACACATCCTCACATCACAGATATAGGCAAAACAAGATCATATTTATAGACCAGCAAGATCACATTTATAGACAAGCTACGGTCACATCAAGTTTCAAGTTACTCTCATCAGGGCTTGTTTGGATGGAGTCATGAGAAAACTGCCTGAACCAGGCAGTATCTGACCCCAACCAAGCAACACCAAGAAGATTTCTCAGGCAACAACACGTAACTATAGAAGACTGAATGAGTTTCAAGTTTCTGGCCACAATAAACTCACGGTGCACCACTGTAGAAGTTGCCCTTTCGGTCGATGGTCTCCTTAAGAATGTACTCGCACAACATCTCCAGGACACGCTTTACATCTTCTATGGAAACATCTACAGGAGGTTTGAAATCCTACAAAATAGAATTATTTATGAGAATACAAGTAGAAATCATTTTCTAAAATCAGATGGATAATATTAGCAGAAACAAGGTTGAGCATTATTATCTACTTACAGCAGCCTTCTTGATGTCAGGTATGTCATCGAGTAGTCTTCACATATGGAATGCCACATGGAATCCACACAAAGAGGACCCCCGTGGCGGCTGAGCACACTGCATCGAGGTACCAAAATGACAAGTTAATGCAGTACCAAATAGGTAAGAAGGGACCATAAAAAACCTCGGTCTTACAACGAGATTTGTTTTGTGCTTGAGTGTGGATTTTGGCCTTTTTTTCTTTCCTTTCGTCACTCTGTCCTGTGCATCACCAAAGGCCCTGCATGATCATCAATACCAATTAGAAAGACTAAGAGAATGAATTTTTGTGAACAAAAAATATTGTACAAAAGACCCTACATGGTCAGCAATACTAATCAGAAACACTAAGATTGAATTTTTGTGAACAAAACCTATAAAAAACTGACCAGTTCAAAACAGGTTGGAGGTCTAGGAACTTTAGCGGAGGATGTTGTTTAGCAGAATCTAGATACCAAACCTCTTTGAACTTCATACAGATGATCACTGTTACCCAGCAGCTAGTGCAGTAGGCACCCACCACGTAGTCGTTGTTCATCATGGCATTTGAGATTGCTTTGCCAACTTGTTGAGAACGATGAGAAATATTTGTTAAAGTAAACAAATCTGGAACTAGAAACCCAACAATGATCTGCATCTCCACTGCCTTGTCCATCATTTTCCTACAAAAAATCAAATTGTTAGCATGCATGAACTTTGTGGTCAAAATTAAAGAAATATCTTTTTAGGTTTTAAAGTACTTACAATGTCCACAACCTCATGAAGGTAACATCCAGAGAAGCCAGGGTTATAAGGTTATACACGCTACTGAATTCAATGTTTAACATTAAAGCACCACAACCACCTTTCGAGTAGTCTTGATCCACCTTTGCTGGAAAGGCAAGTTTATCATTACTGTGTTCCATGACATAAGCATGAAATTTGGCACAATTTAGTCTAGCAGCCTTTACATTTGCTTCTGACAACATAGGTGCACCAGGCTTGTATTTTGGTCGGTCCTGTTCTGTCCCATTAACACAGTTAAGAATCTCATCTTTAGACAGAGGTTTCCTGGCCTGGTTCCCCTTCTGCAGTGGAGATTGCCTGGGCTCCTCCTGTTGCAGAGGCTGTTGTACTTGTTGCATCTGCTGCTTAGGGGGAGATTGCCTGCGCTCCTCCTCCTGCTGGAGAGGCTGCTGTTTCGTCTGTTGCTTATCCTCATGTTGCAGCTGCTGCTTAGGCGTAGTTTGCCTGGGCTCCTCCTGCTGTTGTCGACGCTCCTGCTGCTGGAGAGGCTGTTGTTTCGTCTGTTGATTATCCTCAAGTTGCAGCTGCTGTTTAGGCGGAGTTTTCCTAGTCTCCTCCTCCGGTTGTTGTCGACGCTCCTGCTGCGTAGTTTTGCTGATCTGCTACTGTTGCTGCTGTTGTTGAGCCTTCTCTTGCTGACACTGAGCTGCAGCACCTCTATCTGATGTTGTACCCCTGCTACCTATTGCGGCTTCAGGGTTGGGATGTCTCGTCATGGGTGGTATAATGATCATGTCCTTTGGCCATTGGATCCTTTGAACGACAGCCCCAACTAGGGTTGGTACGTCACCCCCATCAATTGGTACATGCAGAGGGTAGTGACCCGCATTGGCCCACAAATAAGTAGGTTGCACCACAACATACCCATCCTGCACCGGTACTGAATGGCAAGCTTTTTGAAATGGAAAGACTTTCGCTAGTGCGAGCTCCACGGTGCCATCCAAAAGGCTGCACGCGGTTGGCTCTGTCAGCTTATCTATTGTGTCTAGCATAGGTGATCGACTATCACTGTGCACTTCATTCGCTTCGTCACTGTTGGCATTCCAATGATCTTGCTCTCCGCCATCTTCCTCGCTGTCATGCGCATGTTCTTCCTCGCGGTCATGCCCATCTTCTTCATCACTACCATCGATATCTTCTTCCTTGCTGCTACTGACAGGCGCTGGTAATTGGGAAGGAAGAAGTGCATTTATCGGTATGTTGATGCCTGATAGTCTTAGAGCATGGACAATTGATTTAAATGTTTTGTCCATCACATCATGAGCATCAGACCTCTTGTTCCTCTTCTTCATGTACATTCCAGCAAACTCTTCACCAAACCCTTTACCCTAGCCAAGTGAACTAGACACGCCTCAGACCCGACCTCAATGCTGTGGAGTCTCAAATGCTGCAGTGAGGATATCATCCCCCCTAACCCCAGAGAAAGAACCATCGCTACCCTAAGCTGCAAGTGTTTTCACCCTATCTTCTACCCCCACCACCGCAGGGTTACTGAATGTTATGCCCCCACTTCCTTCACTAGTATTCTTCTTCTTCCTCCCTACCCTTGCCCGCAGATAAGGTCTCGAACGTCCAGGAAATTGGTCCCAAGGGTTATATTTTCCTTCTGCAGCTAGCTTTGCATGCCCCTCCTCCCACTCTTTCCTTTTACCACAATAAACTTTTCTGCCCGTCATGTGTGGCTTATTATGCAATGCTCTATTTTGTTTCATCTCCTGGCTCAATTGCTGAAATTCAGGAGAATTGGTTTCTTGCACAAACATGTCCCAGTATTGTTGCTGCAAAAAGGCATGCTTCACAAAGGGAGTCTCCTCTTCACTCACATATTTTTTTTCTTAAATGGGCCTTGAACCGCCGTTGCGAGGTTCCAATCTTTGATATAGCTACCTTAACTGCCTTCTTGCGAACAGATTCTTCCAGATTGACTGGGTATTATAGCTTTTCCTCTAAAACTATGAACATGTGGTCCTTCTCAATTGGTGAGAGATCATCAACCGCCTTGTTGATTGATACCCTCTCCAGAGCAATGAGACCACAGACCAATACAAATCTATCCCTTGCAGCATCTGGGGTAGGCCAAAAATTGGCATCAAGTCTAGTTGCAGTCAACTTGTCTTCTGGCCATTTGGTTTGTGTCCTTGACCCGCGGGATCGAGTACTACTCCCAGCAGTCTGCTGAGTGACCCTGTGAAGAAGGTTCACCGACGATGGGCTGTGATGATGCACTGGAGGTAGAGGAGTTTGTTGTTGTGGGAGACTGCATAGATGATATGTCAGGTTTGTCAGTAGAGCAACATAAGCAAGACTGAAAATCTAAACAAAATTCTTATTGGATTAATTTGTTTTCTCTGACAGGCAAAATAGCTGATATAGTCGTAAATAAAATCAGCATAGACATACACAGTTCATATTTTACTTAATTAGCATACAGGGATTGGTGCTAACCATTTTGACAGGGACACGACAATATGCCTATATATCAAAGCAGAGAATAAATTCCTTCAACTGCTTCCTTGTCCAACTTGAGCAGCGATGGATTGTGTGTTCCATGTGTACATGCAACAAGAGGATAAAGCAATGGTCATGACATTATATATGATAGTAGTGAAACAACACTCACAACACATCATGACACCAACAATAACAATTAACACTCACAACAAAGCATAAGACAGTCTAGTTATCATTACATTACAAACCACTACGATGCAATTCCCACTGACATTATGTGGTCATCAGAATTAAAGTATGCTAACGAGTCCAAAGCATAACTGTCGATCTGGTACATTCAGAGCATAGCAGAATTAAAGTATGCTAACATCCTTTATGCTTTTCATGAATTTACAGCGCAAAATTATAGCACCAGGAACATGAAAATGAATTTCAACATTTCATATAACTTCATCTATTAATAATAATTTATTCAAAACAGACTTGGAGCAACAAAATCCACCCATCAAATCCATAGTCAATCAATTGAAGATGAACTATTAAGGCATGTTTCCCTAATCCACCTTGACATGAATATATAGCAGATTGGGTCGACTACATTATAAACCACTGCGACGCAATTCCTAGTTTCCTTATGTGGCCATCAGAATTAAAAGATGCTAACAGGTCCAAAGCATAATTGTCGATCTGGTACATTCAAAGCATAGCAGAATTAAAGTATGCTAACAGGTCCAAAGCATAACTGTCGATCTGGTACATTCAAAGCATAGCAGAATTAAAGTATGCTAACATCCTCAATGCTTTTCATGAATTTACAGTGCAAAAATTGCAGCACCAGGAACATGAAAATGAATTTCAACAGTCCATATAACTACATCTATTAGCAACAATTTATTCAAACAGACTTGGGGCAACAAAATCCATCGATCAAATCCATAGTCAATCAATTAAAGATGAACTATCAAGGCATGTCTCCCTAATTAATCCACATTGACATGAATATATAGCAGATTTTGGTGACTTAGGAGAGAGAGGGTGTTGGGGGTTCAAGCAGGACTAACCTCTGTCGCGAATGAAGTAGTTGTTCTCGTGATGGTCGGAGGGGCCGGATCCACGTTGGCTCGTGGCCTGAGGCGACCGGCTCGTCGTCGTGGCTGGGGACGACGTCGACGGATCCGCATCAACCGTCTTTAGCTTGGCCGGGAAGACGTACATCCGCACGCCAGTAACCGCGTCCTCGTCACCGTCGTCACGCAGGGAGTGGTGGGGCTGGAGAAGAGCAGGGCTGCGGTGGGGAGAGAGCGGCGAAGGCGAGCGGGGCGAGTGGCGGCGGCGGTGGGGAGAATGCGGGCATTGTGGATCTGTCTAGTGAGGAGCTGAATATGAATAGCGCGCGTAACTGTGTTTAATGAAACTACTGGCGTGCCCTTGACAGTTCTGTGAAACAATTGGAATTTCATGGGCATTATAGTCAATATAGGTGGGAAATGTTGAGCAGCCCACGCACGGTTTGCCCGCTGACGCTGACGAGTGGGCCAGTGTCATAGGCAACGATGGTTAGTGAACCCCGCAACGCCTTTGTTGGGAGTTGGGTCCGGCGGACGGGCAACGGTTATCTTTTTATTTTGGCTGCTAACGCTGACGTGTGGGCCAGCCACTATTTTCTTTCGAATGAAACGTGCTTCCCTAAAATATTAGAGCCCATAAAACAGCACCTAAAAAATCATAAAAATACAAACAATTCGTATTTGGACATAGTATTTGAATAAAATATCAATAGTCACACTTGTGTGCCCAAGATTCTTAGAATCTGTTTCTACATCCCATGTTAATGATGTAATAATTCTACTAACCTCTAATGTGCTCTAAAAAATCTACAAATTGACTTGCCACCATAATTTGGGTACCTAGACTTGTCTTCAAAATTTCAAATGGTTTCGATGAAGGAATTATATACTTGTGTACAAATATCTACATCTCTCACATAGTTTCCTAAAATGTTCCTTGAATATTGAAGTTTTTCACACTTTGAACCATGTTTCAAACTCATATGCATTTGAACACTTAACAAAACCTTGTGGTTCACCTTAAGATTACGAAAATGCAAAGTTTCATTACAGGAGGTGTAGAAAACAAATATTATTTATATGATGTACTTACATAGAACAAGATAAGGCATATAAACATTGTTCAAGAAACGGAATATACACTAAACAATGAAAATAATGAAAACACGGTGATTTTAGAAAACTGTAGGGAAAAAAATCAAATTTGGACTAATTACGACGGAGAAATACATGTTACAAAAATTTGATTGCAGATTAAAAAGAGAAATGTCGTCGGGGATGCGGGACGGATAAATTGTTCTTCATTCTCCAATAGAACAAAGGGGGAAGCAGAGGGCACCACTGCCGCCGTGCCCGCTTCAACGGTTTTGACACCCAAGAGGGCATCCCAGGCCTCATCGGCGGCAAATGAGACCACCGCAACCTTCAATTTGACTCACAAACGTGACAAATCAAATATTATCTATCAAAAACTGATTAACAACCGACATCCCGATACAATCAAATCCGCGTTTAGTAATATCTAATAATTTATTACATTCAAGATAGATAATGTTCATTGATGCTTGCGCCTACATCCCGATGTTTATCCTGCTGACGGCGTACTCCACAGTGGGGCGGAAGCTACGCGTCCAGAGGTCGAACTCATCACGTATGCGGCACTCGGCGCTGCAGTAGTGGATGATCTCTTTAGTATCCGGCCCGTAGCGCCTACATCCTACTTCCCAAATGCAGATGTGGGGTTCTGGACGGGCAGCAATGGAATGTCATCGTTGTCGCCGTCATCAAGCCAGTACCACCACGCAATGTTGTCGAGATCCTGCTTGACGAGGTAACGCAGCTGCTGTAGGTTGTGGTTCTTCCACCATCCGTCAGTAGGCGACGGGTCACCGCTGATTTCCTGGAGCAGTGCCATGGCTTCGGGGTCCGCCAAGTTGCAACGGTACTTCAGCATTGCTAAGACGTACTTGGCACCGGAGTCTTCAGCAACGGCATCTCCGATGAGCTTCAGACCCTAATCGGAGTTCCACCGCCTCATCGACCTCACCATCCCCTCGAAGCACAATGCCTCCGGATGATTGGCCTCGCGGAAGCGCCGCTCAAAGCACGACCTGACGTAGTGATTCTTGTACGCGGTACGCCTCATGAAGATCACACAGCGACACATGCAGTAGTACCTCATCGGAGTTGCAGATGCACCGGAAGGTGCCGCAGATTTTATTGCGAAGGTTTAGAAAATGGAAAACGGCCACGTCCTTGATGGAGTGGATGATGATCTTGGTGAGAAGTTCATCTGGCAGTAGCACCATCAAGCACACCGCGTCCATCAAGGAGAAGGGGAGGAAATAGCACAGCGATGGGGTTTGGAATTTGAATGACGATGAGGGTTTAAGTTGGCGGCGACGAGGAATGAAGTTGGCAAGGAGGATTGAAGTAGAAGAGGGATGAAGTTAGCGATGAGGATTGAAGTTGAAGGAGGCGACGAGCTCGAGGGTTGAAGGTTGAAGATGGCGCCTCGGCCATGTCGTTATAAAACAATAAATGGAAATTGAAAAGGCGCCGCAGTTTGGCTGCTGTCGTTGACAAATGGGCCCGACATCGTTGCCCGGTCCCTTCTCCTTCCCGCGTAATTGAAAGGTGATGCGTGGCTTTGCGCCCGAAATGGAGCCTGATGCGCAATCGAATGGCACATACTGGCAGTAATGGAGTAGTGGGTGGGGGAAGAGGCGCCTGACGGTTACGCGTCTTGTCAATATAACTCCCTCACCCAGTCGCCGTCCCCTTGTTTCCCTTGCTTCTTCCATAAGCTTATCATCTTTTTCTTCACTTCTTCTTCCTCCTCGCGATTCACGACTACAAATCTTTGGTCACCGAGAGAAGGAGGAGATGGCGTCGAGGAGCCCACCACCGTCGAAGCGCAGACGAAGGGAGGACGACGACGACAAAAGCCGCTGTCGGAAGAAGTTGGAGAAGGGGAAGGAGCCGGTGTCCAAGGACGCTGACGACGAACCGCTCTTCGATGACACTAAGTTCGCCGTCGAGTTGCTCAGGAGCTCCTTCAGAAAGCTTGAAGGTGTTGGTGAGGCCTTCAACATCAAGGCGCATCATGATGTGTACAAGGACCCAAGCGTGAAGGGTCTTGCCTTTAGGATCCACGGGTTGGCTGAGAAGCTCGAGAACCTCCCCGTGGTCAAGCAGGTTGCCCGCCGCCACTTCATCTTTGACGACGGCGGCTCCGACAGCGACGACAGCAGCCACGGTGACGACGGCAGCCACGACGACGACGGCAGCCATGGCGGCGACGACGGCGGCACTCCGACTAATTGATAGACTACTCTACCAATTAGTAAGAATAATGTGTGTGTGCTTTTGTGTCTTTGTCAGGTTCTTGAACATGAACTGCTTAGTTAATTAGTTTGGTTATTAGATTTTGTATGTCATGAACTCAATCTAATAGACGCGAGTAGATCCAACCCCGTTGTGATGAACTGTGTTCTATTGTGATGAACTGGAGATCTGTTGTGATGAATTAGATCTCATTAGAGACAATGGATAGTCATTGCTGACGTAGGTTGGCTTGATAACATTGACGTGTGGGCCAGTGTCATTGGCGACGATGGTTAGTGAACCCGCATCGCATTTGTTGGTAGTTGGGTCCGGGCAGGTAGGCAGGCAACGATTATCTTTTTTATATTGGCTGCTAACGCTAACGCGTGGGCCCGTCACCACTTTTTTGGAATGAAACTTGCTTCCCTGAATTATTAGAGCCCATAAAACAACACCTAAAAAATCATAAATACGAACAATTCATATTTGGACATTCAGTATTTGAATAAAATATCAACAGTCACACTTGTGTGCCAAAAATTCATATATTTCGTTTTTACACCCCATGGTAATTATATAATAATTCTCATAACATCAAATTTGCTCTAAAAAATATACAAATTGAGTTGGCAACATAATTTGGGTACCTAAACTTGTCATCGAAATTTCAAATGGTATCGATGAAGGAATAATATACTTGTGTACAAATGTCTAAAGCTCTCACATAGTTTCCTAGAATGTTTGCTTGAACATTGAAGTTTTCCACACTTTGCAACATGTTTGAACTCATATGTATTTGAAAACTTAACAAAACCTTGTGTTCACTTAAGCTTACGAAATGTAAAGTTCCATCACTAATGGTTGTGTAAAACAAATATTATTTTTATGTTGTACTTACAAAGAACAAAATAAGTCATATAAACATCACTCAACAAACGGAATGTACACTAAACAATGAAATTAATGAATAGATGGTGATTTTAGAAAAATTTAGAAAAAAATATCAAATTTGTACTAATAATGACGAATAAATACTTGTTACAACATTTGATTGCAGATTAAAAGGAGAAATGTGAACCGCTCTTCATTTGAATAGAACTTGGCCCCACAATCATTAGCGACGTGAGGCTGATAACCCGCGTCGGATTTGCTGCTCTCCCAAAATTTTACACAGATAATTCGAGCATAATAGAAAAGCTAATCTACTACTAATTTCCTATTCCAATACTCCGTGCGAACTTCACCATTTCGCAGCGCAGCCTACAGTCTTCGTTGCAAAACAGAGAAATTTGAAGCCATCGTTTTTCCACACCGCAGCCACCGTCGGTGCCTGCGCACGGCTGATCGCCGCGCACATGTGCCGGAGCGGTAGAGGTTCACCCCAAATTCGCCAAGTCGAGGAGTGGATCGCAAGTGCGGCCTTCTCGCGCAATGGTAGACACACCTCGTTGCTCAGCCATCTCGACGTCGTACTGCCGCCGCCCGCTACTTGCCTCATGTACCCCTTTGCGGTGTCATCGGCGGCGGCACTGCCATTGTCTCTGTAGAGCAAGATGGAGTATAGATAGGCCGCCGCATCATGCCCACCCTCGGTGCGCGCTGGAGATCATTGTATCCCTAGTGTTCGATGAAGAAGGCTTTGATCCTGGAATGGAAGCAAGCCTCCGAATGCCTGAGACCGGTCAGCATAGTAAGGAATGCTTTGTAAGCGGTGGGGTTCCACACCCAAGAAATCTCATCTCGTATCCCCTCTATCGACAAACGCCGGTCGATGTCACTGTGGACGCACACACGATGCATGGTCGAGCAAGTACTGCATAGGCTGCAGAGGTCAGCCAACGGCCGCTCTGAGGTCACACCGACGCGCGCCGCAATCTCAATGCGGAGTTCTTGAGGGAGGCCCAGCAGCGACGACGGTTGGTGCCACCTGCCTCTTCCCAGCATGCTATCCATCTCCAGCCGGGAATGGTGACGATGAGGAGTAGGCAGTTGCTGTTTTTCGCGAATAGAGATGAAGGGTCAGGGGATCTAATTGTTTTGGAAGGAGAATATACAAGAGATTTGTTTCCAAGCACATTTTAAGTATGCAATGGAGACGACGTTTGGCTAATCAACGTAGATACGATGTTTCGTTATTATTCTACATTGGAACCACTACCTTTGCAGCTCTACTCTTAGCCATTGGCTGGCAACAGTTTTGCCATTGACCATCTTGTGAACCTCTTCCCGTTTCCTGTGCTCTTGATCTTATCCCTCCCTCTCTTTTTTTGGAGATGATGACTACATTGGATGTTTGGATGGAGGTGTTAGTGTTAGTTTGTAGCAAACTAACACCAAAACTAACACTTTGGAGCCAAACACATGTGTTAATTTGGAGGTGTTAAAAACTGCCACTAACAGAACACTAACATCTACCATCCAAACACGGCCATTGGAGACGATGTTTGGTTACTCCGCATATCATTTAATTCTACACTGGAATTACTACCTCTGCTGCTCTACTCTCAGCCATTGACTGGCAACAGTTTCGCCATTGACCATCTTGGGAACCTTGTTGACGGTTAATAGTTATATCAAAGTTCGTTTGTGACTTGCAAGCGGACAAGTATCCCGTCGTAGTCAAGGGACCATTCTTCCCTCGAGTGGTGAACCCAAGCTATCGAATCCGTGGAACAAATGTGTGACACAAAACTTAATCTAATAAAGCCAAGTAACTCCAATCTTCGGTAAAAGAAACCCTAATGCATCTAGGTAAGAGACACGAAACTAATCTAATCTACTAAAGACCAGAGAAAACAAAGTAAGATTGGGTAGATAAACCGATCTAGAAGGATCGGGGTAAGCCTTTTGTTGAAGTTCCAAGCAAGAGAAGAAGTAGCAAATCGAATCTTAATAGAAGCCTCTTTAAATCGTGGTTTCCCGTCCAAATCCGAAAACATCCGCCTTTCGGAACCCCCGTTCTGTCACAACGTATCCCTCCTCATGCGGGGAGCTTAGGGCGAGTCAAAAGACAAGTCGAGATTCTTTCGGAAGATCCGGCGTGTACCTCTAGCCACCTCGGCTACAAGAACACCCTATGTAATCTATCTCGAGAATAGAATTGGAATAAGCAAAGCCGATCGAAAAACGAAATCTTCGAGGAAACACTTGATCGCTAGGAAAAGATTCAACTTGATAATTCAACTATAACAATGATACATACACAAGATCACCACCGGGATCCTTCCTTGATCTTGCTTCTAGCTTCGGGAACTCCGACGTGGTCTTCCGTGCAAGGTTCCCACGTCGGCTAGGGGAACCCTAGTCAACTAGCTCGACCCTCTCCTCTCCGAGATGGTGTCCCTCTCTTCTCTGCTCCTCGGCGGCCGATGACGAATTGTATCGTGCGTGGCTCTCGGTCACGGGACTATAAATAGCCTGATTGGCGGCTAGGGCAAAGGGGAGCCTTACTGGGCCCTGGACAGGGCTGGGCCGACCGGCCTGGGCCCATCCAGGCCCAGCCCGAGGCGTCCTTTGCTCTAAGTCGGTTCCCTTGCTTCTTGGATGTTTCCCCCTTCTGCATGTAGGTCCATGTCGTCAGTTTCTCTCCGAATTGGACACAACTCCTTGTCTTGCAAGATTCAGCACTTTTCTGGTCAGGTCCTCGGAGTCTGTCGTCTTCTCGGATCAAGTCCCTGGCTTCTTGGAGTTAAGTTTGCTTCGTTGCATGACTTGTACGGGGCTTCAAGGTCTTGTCATGAGGTGCTTGATGAACTTATCCCGAAAGTCTTGCATTCAACACTAAAACCCTGCATAAACATTAAACTCCAAAACTGACATGCACACATGAACTTGTTATACCACGGGGGTTAGTGCCAATGGATAAGGTATAAAACTCATGCCAACACCGAAGGTAAACTCATGGCTAGGTTGACGGATTTTCACCGTCAACATCTCCCCCATGCTTAAACCTTGCTCGTCCTCGAGTAAGCCTTCGATGGATATCATCATTGCCAAACAATGTTTAAACCTTGCACTTGATCACACATGAGGAAACATAATGCTCTCAAAATTTTAATTCATTAAAGTTCCATAATGTACTAGCCTTCATCTCTACAGAGGGTAGATTCTTATTAAGCTTATCCCACAAGTATTAACATGCGCACAAAGTTTAAATAGATCTCAAAATTTTTGAAATAAGGAACGAGATAAAGAAAAGCTAAACCAAGTTCACAAATTTAAATCATCTTGTATATTGCTCATGAACTCTCATCTCACTTGTCTCTCAAGCCTATATATTCTACTCCTTTCCCTCTCGTAACATATATGTGTGGTAGGCTTTATATGGAGCTTTGGGAAAGTTTAGTCCTAACAAGATTTTATAAATGAGGTGTTGTCAAAACAAGACAAGCTTCTCATGGTCTTACTGAGACTCGTCAAAAAGGTCATTGGAAAATAATGTTAAATCAAGGAGGGGAAAGAGAAAAATACACACACTTTTAGATGAGTGGATATGTGCAAATGGCAAAGAGTGATCCCGAGGCACAAAGGAAGTCCTCGTTATCGGATTGTACATGGTTGGAAAATGAGAATGGATCTTTTAAACTTGAAGCCTTGAATGCACTCTTAGAGAACCGGGGAGTTCACTTTACGCATACTCATATTTTTTTCTCTTTCTCATATTTCTCATTCTTTTCTTTCTTTCATTCATTCATTATATATATATATATATATATATATATTTTGTGAGACCTTCACCTTGGAAGTCACGTACATCACCTTTAATTTTTTTTCATTCATCATTTTTTTAAAATACTCCCCTTTGAACTCTAAAACTGCACCGTACCTACCTCCTCTCCCATGCTTAGACGTTGCTCGTCCTCGAGCAAAGAGGCGAAAATAAGGTAGGTACCGGAAATATTTTTCCTTTGGAGAGATACTTGAAATCTTCAATGTTGGCACCGTCTTGCGATCTTCCTTGAATTGATGATCCATTCTCAATGATAGGTTGTGGTCAAGGAGGTAATCACAAAAGATGATATTTGGTTTAAGGGTGGATATCCGGCGAGGTTTGTGAGATCTCCAATGCGGGGATACACAATGCACGGATAAAAGGCTAGCAAAAAGATAGATACGCAAAAAATGGAATGACCAGCTTCTTAGTCTCGGGCCAGAGAAATCATGGCCTGCAATAGCTCACTCAAAAATAAATCTTGTACACTAAGGTTTATGCACTCAAATATATATTAGGCTTTGGATAGGTTGAGCAGCACACAAGTGATATTTATGACAAGGTTAGCGATATTTTTGAGCATAAAAGACATCTTTAATCTATTCATAACTTGAGAGCACATAAAACACCATGAGTCTTTATTTTAATCATAACCTCCACTGAAGATTAAGCTAGCATTTAAATAAATTCAGATTTGTATTTTTAAGAGAGCACTAGCTTTAACATGCATAAATCAATTACAAAGATGAACAAAGCTGCAATTATAATCATATATCATCATGGCACAAATTTTTGTAACTTTTCCAATGATATAATCAAGATGGTGTCTTTATTAATGATGATATCAAGTTGAAATACAAACTGAAAATAAACAAACATGCTTGCTGAAATTTAAATAAAAACAGAAAATACTACGCAAACACACATAAGCAAAAGCTGAAAATTACGAGAGAAAAAGAAAAGAAAAGAAAACTAAAGTTCCTAAATCTTCTAGTCCTCCGCCGGTGGTTGATGTTGATGATCTTGATAGTAATACCCTTGCTCATAATATGATTGGACATTCCCTCCGACGAATTGATTTGGCTCCACAAGGTGAAGGCGTCCAAGCTCAAAGGCAATATTTGCATTGCCTTCACCAAGTTGAGCTGCGTTAGCTTGGATGGCTGCGATGTTTTGGGCGTTTCTTGCAGCATACCCTCCAATTATGGCCATGCTTTGTTGTGGTTGGGGATGATGTGCGTAGGACTCCGCGAAGTTAGCGTTGGGCACCACATAATTTGGTGGGGGTACCGGTGCACCACCCCCCCATGCTTGCTCTTGTGGCCCTCCGTAATAACTTGGCGGAGGAGGGATCCCGCCGAATGGTTGCACATTGGGTTGTGCTCCACTCGCTTGTGCGGAGGATGTTCCCTCCTCTACGATTCTTCCTCTTTTGTTCTTCCTTGCAGGGACAAGGAGTCCCTCTTCCAAACAATCTTCTCTCCCTTCGGTGAAAAGCCTAAGCCTCTCATTGGGAAGGGGTAGGTTCACTATGGCCAACCGATAACCTCCTCTCTCATCTCCACTATTGTATTTGCCTTGCCGCAAATACTCAATGCCGAGAGAGGTACCACGCAAAAGATGGTCGGGGTTTCTTGCGATCCCCGGCCGTAAGGAGAAAGCCAACATGGAGAGGTAGCACCCCGAACCAATATTTCCTGCCCCCGATGTTGCTTCACAACACCAACGGTTGATCATAAGGTAAGAGGGGTCTATTGGCTTCCTGGCAATTAAAGCCGAGTAGAGCCAATTCAACTCCGTGTCGGTCACCTTCGTTTCCTTCATCCTCCCAAATACCCTCTTGCACATCCAATAGTGAAATATCCGGATAATGGGGTTGCGGATGCAATTGCGTTGTTGATGGGCTTCTCCAGAGATCATATTCCAAAATCTCGCTAACATGCCGGGTGGCACGTCAACTTTCTCCGGAGCTCCCTTGTGGAATCCAAGTAGCTCCCTAACGTGCTCGTAGGGAACCACTTGTTGGACTCCCTCCAAACGGAATGACAAGCTTTGCACCCCATCATCAAGGATAGGTGCAATAGTCATTAAAATTTCCAAGGCGAACCCCATGTGGGTGTCCGCCGATACTCCGTTGGAGAATTGCACCCATCCAAGGTGCCCCAACATGTAGTATATGTCGGTGCCAAAACCCAAGGTGTAGAGTGCTTGGTCGTCGAATTCGACGTTAGGCACAAGCCTCTTCTCAAGTTGAGAGAGCCTCTCCTCCTCCTCCGACGACAAGATGATGAAGCCGTACGAAGAGTATATCGGAGTGTAAGGAGGTGGCGCGGTTGAACGGGTCGATCGTCGTGGTGGCGTGGGCTGCTCCTCCGTGTGCCTCGAGGTTCGGTAAACCTCATGGACGTGCTTCTTGCAGCCCTCATACCACCAAGGAGGAGAGCATCGTTCCTCCTCGGTGGTGCCGTATCCGTCTCCATGCTCCGGGGAGACTCGGAAACCGAGTGCCTCCTCGAGGACGTGGTTGATGACGGCTTGGACGACGACGAACTCTTCTTCTTGGAGAAGAGACTTGTGGTTTTCTTCCACATGGTTGCTGCACTCTTTTCTTCAACTAAAACTCCGGGTTGCAACCGGTAACTAGGCACTAAAACTCTTACTTCGGATGTGGACTTTGAGTGGATTAAGGATGTGGATTTTTTTGAGCTATCAAGCTTGGGAAGGTTGGCTATGTCTATGGAGGTTTTGGGCACACAAACTTGAACACACAAACAAAGGAAGGTGAGGGAAGCTTGCCTGCAGAAAACGGGAGCCGGGGGGGCTCCTTAAGTAGGGGAGGCCGGCCGGCCTGGGCCGACCGGCCTGGGGGCCTCGGTGCACTTCCCCGCCTCGTCTTTCTTCCAGCACGATCATTTCGCCTCTGCAACTTTCCTGCCCGCGTGCTCCACGAGTTGCACCGCCCAAACGCTCTCGTCCACTCCTTTTCTTGCATTATTGGTCCTTCCACTTGATGCTTCATGCTTTGGGTCATGTCCATGCTCCCTAGCTCCACTTGCTTCACATGCCACCATGAAATTCCTGCAAAGTTGATGCTTGCTGCCCACCATGCTTGTCCTTTGCATGTGGAATTGGTGAAAGTTGATGAAAATGAATCCAATGGTGCATGCATGATTAATTCAAACTAGATTGCCTCCATTATGGTATGTTTAAGGTTAAGCACTCCTCTAATTCGAAATTTAAAATATTTTTCAGAGCCATGCAAGAGCTCAAACATAATTTTAGAGAAGTTTTTAAACCATTAAAAACAAATGTAAGTCGAAAATATTTTTCGACTACGTCAATTTCGGTCTCACCGGTATAGTTTGCCTTCATCGGTTGAGAGCAAACTTTTCCTGGCTTGATCATGGGGGCATAGGTTTAGGTTCTAATTTTGGCTAAATAAGAAAGATTTTGAATGAAACAAGATTAGATGAGGCTTAGAAAAATTCTAATCCTAGAGAAACCAAGGATCTTGATTTTTAAACCAACCAAAAGTTTTGATTTCTAGGTTCACGCGAGTTCTACCACATGCTGAATTTTTTATTAACACATAGATATAAATCGTGGGTCTACTCGTGTGGTTTTAGCATGAAAAATAAGTCAACCTCAGCACCATAATGAGGGTGAAAGGTTGAGTTTGGTTTTATTTGGTTGAGGTTTCTCGAAAAGAAAAGAACAAACAAGCACATAGGAGGGTTCATGCAAAGGGTTTATGATAAAGCAAAACATTCAATCAAGAATTATGTCTCTAATATTGTTCAACCACTTGTAAGTCTAATGTCTTTGCGTAATGAAACTCAAAACTAAATTATTAAAAATACTCGAAAAACCTGGAATCGGGTTGTCCTCCTGGTAGCTTATTCTTCACTCGACGAAACGGGTTGCCTCCCTCCTAGCGCTTCATTTATAGTATATAGCTAGACTTCTTCACTTGATTACTCCGGATCAACGCTCTTTGCGGGCGTTGCAATCTTGGGTACCCACTTCCGCACCATCTTGGGCGCGGGCTTGTCTTCCGGCTTAGTCATTTTTTTGGTCTTCACAGGCGGCTTCTCTTCCTTTGTCTTGACGGATGCAACACCTTCTTTGATTTTCTTTACATTCATTTTTTCGGCTCCTTCTTCTTTTTCATCCCCTCCGTTTGTTTTGGTTCTCCCTTCACTCCAATCATGTTGCATGCCTCGATTCTTGGACGGAACTTGAAGGAACTCCTTTCTCCGTTGATATCGAACATGATCTCCCCCTTGCCAACATCAATAGTAGCTCCCACGGTCTTGAGGAAAGGCCTCCCTAGGATGAGCGGCGGCTTCTCCCTCTCTCCCATCTCGAGCACAACGAAGTCGAAGGGGATGAAGTGGTGTCCGACCTTCACGGGTACATCTTCAGCAATGCCCAAGGTATAACGAATGGAGTTGTCTCCCAACTCCAAACATATACCCGTAGGCTCCATTGGTAGGCGTAGCTTCTCGAACACATCCCTCGGCATGACGCTCACACTTGCTCCAAGGTCGCATAACGCCTTCTCGAAGTTGAAAGAACCAACCGAACATGGAATAGTAGGGCACCGGGGTCCTTTTGCTTTTCTAGCCCATTAGCAATAGCGGCACTACACTCCTCGAACATCTTGACATGATCTACCCCGAGTGTTGCTATCTCATATTTATTTGCAAGTATGTCTTTAAAGTAACGAGAATATGTAGGTACTTGTAGAGCATCTAGTAATGGCATGTTGATGCTAAGTCTACGCACAACTTCCACAAACTTCTCAAAGTAGTTGTCAAGTTTACCTCGGAAGAAGCGTGGCTTGAGTTGCGGTATCCTCGTGTCTTCCTCCGGCATCTCAAATTCGTGTTCCTCGGTGACGATCCCCGTAACCTTCTCTTTAGCAACTCCTTCCACCTCAGTGGATGGTTTAAGCTTCCTTGCTCCCGCGGAACGTTCCGGATCTTCGGTCTCCTTCCCCGAACGTGTTTGAATGGCCTTCGCCGATTCGGGACTTTTGGGTTGTCTAGGAAGCTTCCCTTCATCATTAGTGAGGCGCCCCACAAGTTGTCCAACTTGCGTCTCGAGCATCTTCATCATGTTGAGCACTTGATGATTGGAACTTCCGACCTCCGTCACTTTGCTATCGATGTTCTCCAACACCTTGTCTATGGTCTTGAACTTGGTGACGGTGTCCTTGTTGATCTTAGCTTGCTCATCCATGAACTCCTTCTATTGTATACGAAGCGGAACCACGTTAGGAATAGATGAGCTTGCATTAAATTGAGGCCTACCTTGCCCGTAGCGGAACTTCGGCAATTCTCCCTTCCTCATGTAGTCGAGCACTTTGGCTTCCTCCGGACAATCTTTGCGGACATGGCCATACTCTCTACATTCTTCGCATGTGGACCTTGCTTCGGCGGCCTTCAAGTCTTGAGCCTCTTTCTTTTCCATCTCCATCTTCTCCAACCTCCTCACGAGCAAGTCGATCTTGCCTTCAAGTATGTTCTCCTTCTCCACTTGCAAGACTCCTTTTACATTCCCCGTGGGTTGAACCGGATGTAGGCGCCCGGATGACGCCCATGTGTCATTATCCGCGACCTTCTTGAATAGAGTGAAAGCTTCCGTCGGTGTAAGTTTGATGATGGATCCTCCCGCCGATGCATCGATGATCATCCTTGACGCCATGGTGAGTCCTTGATAGAACTTTTGCACGAGGTCTTCCTTCGGGAACTCGTGATGTGGAACCGCCCAGGTGCACTCATTGAAGCGCTCGAATGCCTCCGAGATAGTTTCCGTAGGATATTGAACAAAGGTGGCAATCTTATTACGCAAGCTTTGAGTTTTACCCGGTGAGTAGTATTCCTTCATGAAAGCCTTCATCAACGTGTTCCAATTTTGCACCATCTCCGCCGGTTGAGAGTGGAACCATTGCAAAGCCTTCCCGAGAAGTGAAATGGAAAAAGCCTTGCCCTCATTTGATCTTGAGTCACCCCATCCATGTTGAAAGTCTGACATAGTTGAATGAATGCTTGGAGGTGAATGTTCGGATCATCTTTACCGGTGAAGGGTGAATGTTGCACCATGCGGATTGTTGAGGTCTTGATCTCGAACGGTCTTCCGATCTCCTCAAGGTTCAAGATTGGTAGGTCGATGATGTCTGGGGTGCATAGCTCCCCAATCTTGCGTTCTTGCGGTGGTTGGTCGCCCATCGGTGGAAGTCGATTCTCCCGAGGACTTTGAGGTGGTGAATTCTTCGGAGATTCCTGCGATCCTTTGTCTTCCGACTCCGAATCTACAAAATCCAGCTTTTTAGCTTGATGTGCTTCACATCTCCTTAGCCTGTAAAGTTTTTCTGGATCATCCACATAATTATCGGGTTTGTTGGAGAGGTAGCCGTCCATCTCCTGTTAGGGTTAGCAATAAACAAAGTATGCAAAAACTAGAAAGTAAAACTAAATCTATGAAAACTAGGGTTAGACAAACTAGATTAGATGTATTTTGAGGATGATCAAAGTTTAGTAGATGCAAAAAGAAAAACAAAAAGAAAACTGAAAATTACAAAAAGGCAATAAGAAATCAAATCTTGATCACTTGTTCCCCGGCAACGGCTCCAGAAAAAGGGGCTTGTTGACGGTTAATAGTTATATCAAAGTTCGTTTGTGACTTGCAAGCGGACAAGTCTCCCGTCGTAGTCAAGGGACCCTTCTTCCCTCGAGTGGTGAACCCAAGGTATCGAATCCGTGGAACAAATGTGTGACGCAAAACTTAATCTAATAAAGCCAAGTAACTCCAATCTTCGGTAAAAGAAACCCTAATGCATCTAGGTAAAAGACACGAAACTAATCTAATCTACTAAAGACCGGAGAAAACAAAGTAAGATTGGGTAGATAAACCGATCTAGAAGGATCGGGGTAAGCCTTTTGTTGAAGTTCCAAGCAAGAGAAGAAGTAGCAAATCGAATCTTAATAGAAGCCTCTTTAAATTGTGGTTTCCCGTCCAAATCCGAAAACATCCGCCTTTCGGAACCCCCGTTCTGTCACAACGTATCCCTACTCATGCGGGGAGCTTAGGGCTAGTCAAAAGACAAGTCGAGATTCTTTCGGAAGATCCGGCGTGTACCTCTAGCCACCGCGGCTACAAGAACACCCTATGTAATCTATCTCGAGAATAGAATTGGAATAAGCAAAGCCGATCGAAAAACGAAATCTTCGAGGAAACACTTGATCGCTAGGAAAAGATTCAACTTGATAATTCAACTATGACAATGATACATACACAAGATCACCACCGGGATCCTTCCTTGATCTTGCTTCTAGCTCCGGGAACTCCGACGTGGTCTTCTGTGCAAGGTTCCCACGTCGGCTAGGGGAACCCTAGTCAACTAGCTCGACCCTCTCCTCTCCGAGATGGTGTCCCTCTCTTCTCTGCTCCTCGGCGGCCGATGACGAATTGTATCGTGCGTGGCTATCGGTCACGGGGCTATAAATAGCCTAATTGGCGGCTAGGGCAAAGAGGAGCCTTACTAGGCCCTGGACAGGGATGGGCCGACCGGCCTGGGCCGGCCGGCCTGGGCCCATCCAGGCCCAACCCGAGGCCTCCTTTGCTCTACGTCGGTTCCCTTGCTTCCTGGATGGTTCCCCCTTCTGCATGTAGGTCCATGTCGTCAGTTTCTCTCTGAATTGGACACAACTTCTTGTCTTGCAAGATTCAGCACTTTTCTGGTCAGGTCCTCGGAGTCTGTCGTCTTCTCAGATCAAGTCCCTGGCTTCTTGGAGTTAAGTTTGCTTCGTTGCATGACTTGTACGGGGCTTTAAGGTCTTGTCATGAGGTGCTTGATGAACTTATCCCGAAAGTCTTGCATTCAACACTAAAACCCTGCATAAACATTAAACTCCAAAACCGACATGCACACGTGAACTTGTTATACCACGGGGGTTAGTACCAATGGATAAGGTATAAAACTCATGCCAACACCGAAGGTAAACTCATGGCTAGGTTGACGGATTTTCACCGTCAACAAACCTTCCCGGCTGTTTCCTGTGCTCTTGATCTTATCCCTTCCTTGTTTTTACTATAAAAAGGCACTGACACCTATCGGTCCTCCTCACTTCAAGTTGCTTCCTTCTTCTTTGATCTAGATCTAGCTATATGATTCCTTCTTCTGATACAATAAAGCGAGTCACTTGCTTGCTTCTTCTCTTGATCTAGATCTAGCTATGGCGCAAAGAATAGATCTTGTAGGGCGCAAGCTTTTGCTTTTCTCTCTTCTTCCTCCTCCTCGATCTCTCAGTTGCTAGAAGAATTCTTGTGATATGGGTGATTGGGTTGCTCATCCCTCTAACACAGCTGCCAGAACAATTCTTGTGACATACTTCTTTATCGCAGCCGTGTCCGGGGAAGGTAGCCAAGAACCTCCTGGCATCAGGATGAACAATTTCATCTTGTGTCCAATGATCATTGTTTTTAGGATGAACAATCCTTTATCCTGTGTCCAATGATCATTATTTTTCCTATGCTTTCTCCCTCCACTCGCGGAATGCTCTTGCAAACCAAAAGTGTAGGTTAAGCTAGGATGCTTTGTGGTCTCATTGCAAGCCAGGAATGAATTCTCTAAGCCATCAAAAAAATAGAGCTTGTTCGATGACAATGTGTAGCAAGATCAACAACCTGCGAGCAAGATCGATGTGTGTGTGTGATTTTGCATATCTCGTCATGAAGATATGGCTGCATTGTAACCTTGTTCTGATGTATCAATGATGACTGTAATGTGTGTGTGTGATTTTGCATATCACGTCATGAAGATATGGCCGCATTGTAACCTTGTTCTGATGTATCAATGATGATTGTAATCTGTGTGTGAGTGATTTTGCATTTCAAGAGACATGCTTTTGTGATTATCTCTGTGCAGGACAATTTTTTGTATGATTTACGTACTAACTTGCAAAGCTTGATGAACAAGCCGACTGGGGCTGGCTAAGAGCAACTCCAACAGTTTGGCAAATCAACTTGTTTCTCTCAGGACTCCTGATGTAAGTTAGATCTGGATTTGGCAAGTGAAATTATGCCAAATTGTTGGAGATGAACTCTTTTGTTACTTGGCATATCTTTTTAGAAGTTGGCAAAGCACAAGATTTGCCAAGTAAAATTTGGAAAACTCTTGGAGATGCTCTAATCTGTGTCTCTTTTGATGTAATATGTTCGTGATTTCGCATATCTTGCCCATAACAAAGGTGACGCTGGTTCGTTAGTCCTCGTCTCTTGCCCGTAACACAAATGATGCGGGTTCGTTAATCCTCGTCTCTGGCCCGTTACTGAACTGAAGCAGAATTTAAACAGAATATATATAGTATCTTTGGAAGAATATATTACAAGAAGGATCCAAATTCCACCACATCCTATATATTACATAAAGGATTGAAATTCCACCAATACATCGCATCCTTTATATTACAAAACGGATTCCATTTCCACCAATAGACACATCCTCCGGCATTACAAAAAGGAGTCAACAGAAATCAGGCTTGCTTTTTCTTCCTTGATTTATGTATATGGATTTTTTCACTATGGTCGTTTCGCAAGTACGGTGTTTTGTTAGTTCCCAAGAATTGGGGTTTGTATGAAGTGTCAAAGGATGGAATTTCGTCAAACTGGTTGTATTCCTCCTCCTCAACAACATTTTCAATCCCCACAATCCTTTTTTTCTAGGCATAACCACATACCAGTTCTCTTTTGCAAGGTCGGGTACATAGAACACTTGCTCAACATCATTGGCGAAGACAAACAGTTCGTTTTTGTAACTAAAGACCCGGAGATCAACACTAACACAACCACATTTGTCCTTGCTCACAGCTCTCCATGTCATCATCATCGTCATGACTGTCGTCAACGACGGCCCGTACACGCACACCAATATTTTGATAGATGCTCTTTTTATCCTGGGTCATGGTGTAGAACGTGTATCCATTGATATCCATTCCTTCATATCTTGTAACAATGAACAATGGCCCCGCTGCTAGATTCCTTATCTCGTCGGTAATTACAGCATTATTGCTACATGTCTCGACATAATCTTGGAGCCACCTGCTGAAACCTTGCATGTGCATCCTTGCAAGCCAAGCCCTATCACAGTTAGGGTTGTCTTCACGTAGTTGTCGTTTGTGCTCATTGGCAAACGGTGTAATTAGGTGCAGCTGTTGTATCACGGTGAAATGAGCCTTTTGGAAGGCATCTACATTTGAAGTGACTGACCTTTTCGCCATGGTCCCAACACCTGAAAGCCTACCTTCATGCCGTGAGCGAGGCACACCAATGGGGTTTTGTAGGTCCATATGACCCATGGCCCACTCCACTACTTCGATGGGCTCGTAGCCACGAACAATGGCTCCCTCCGGAAATAACCGGTTATGTACCAATGATTTCAGGAATTCATAGAACCTCTCATATGGAAACATCTGATGAAGGTAAGATGGGCCAAGGAACCAGATTTCCCTCGCGAGGTGCGCTGTTAGATGCAGCATGAGATCAAAGAATGACGGTGGGAAGGTAGCTTCAAGCAGGCATAGGGTCTCGAAATGCCTTCTCTCCAAGTCCAATAGTTTTTCCTCATCAATCACCTTTTGTTCTATTGCATTGAAGAATAAACACAAGCTCATGACCGCATCGCGAACCAATTCTGTCTTGATACCTCTAAGTGCAACAGGAAGAAGAGCTGTCATCAACACATGGCAATCATGAGATTTCATCAAGTTGAAATTCATTTTCATGTCCTTCACTGACACTAGCCTCTTGAAGTTTGATGAGTAGCCTGAAGGTACTTTCAAATCATGCAAAAACTGACAGAATTCTTTTCTCTCTGCCTTTGACAAGGTGGTTGCAGCAACGGGAAGGTTCGTCCCCGTCTCTGTTTCCTCTGCATAGAGCTCCGGCCTAATGCCCAGCTCTTTAAGATCCTCCCTTGCATTTTTATGATCTTTTCCTTTGGACTTCTGTTGTAGCAATGTTCCACAAGTAGCTTCACACACATTCTTCTTGATGTGCATATTATCAATCGAATGACGCACATCCAACATCGGTCAATACTCTAGCTCCTATAGAATTGATTTCTTGTTCCATTCTTCTTCTTCACCATCTCGTTTCTTTCTTTTTCCAAGGGTTTTTCAGTCAGTTTGGGTAACTCCTCGATAGTTTTGATGTCCTTGACTTTCAAGTGGACCAGATCTCCAGTCACATGCAACGACGTCTCTCGATTCTCCTTTTCCCCATTAAGCTGACAATCCATGGCCCGATATGGATGTTTCTTGCCGAGGAAATGACGGTGCCCCATAAATACGTATTTCTTTAAATGTCTTAGCCATATTTCGCAAGTATCTTCCAAGCAGTGTGGGCAAGCTGCACCTTTCCATTTACTCTAGCCAGAGAGGTTGTGATGAGCCGGGTTGTCATTGATGGTGGTGAACAACATGCCATGCATTGTAAACTCCTCACGCTTGTACTCATCCCAAACCTCCGGCACACCAGGCTTCCACAATATCTTCAAGTCATCAACTAGTGGCCTCAAGTAGACATCAATACGGTCGCCAGGTTGCTTTGTCCCAGAGACCAATATTGTCAGCATCATATATTTCTGTTTCTTGCATAGCTAGGATGGAAGGTTGTACAACGACAGCACGACAGGCCAGGTGCTATGTGTTGAGCTCTGGTTACCGAATGGGTTCACGCCATCTGTGCTCATAGCAAACCATATGCTCCTTGCGTTGTCAAACCATGGGAACTGGGTATTAATGTTACCCCATTGTGCTGCATCTACGGGGTGCCTAAACTTGCCATCTTTTTTATAATTAAGCTTCTTTCGGCCTTCTTCATTCCAATGCAAGAGTTGAGCCTCCTTTCGTGTTGCGAACCATCTTCTCAGCCGAGGAATGATGCAAAAATACCATGCCACCCTCACAGGAGCCCCTCTGTTAGCCTTCTTCTTCTTGCCTCTGATCTCGCCGGGCTCGTTCTCGTCATCAGCCTTATTATCATCTCCACCATCCTTTTTCCTCGTGTACCGATCATAGCCACACTTGGGGCACTTGTCAAGGTTTGCATAATCTCCACGGAACAATACACAATTGTTCTTGCATGCATGGATTTTTTCAACCTCTATTCCCAAAGGACATATTATCTTCTTCTCCTCATAGACAGAGTCTGCTATTTGGTTTCCTTCAGGTAGAATGTCTCTAAGCACATCCAATAGATGTTTGAAACTTTTGTTGCTCCAACCATGATCTACCTTAAGCTGCATAAGTTTTAGATCACCAGAAAGGCGAGAGTACTTCTAGCAATTAGGATAGAGGGGTTTCTTTGAATCTTCAATGAACTGCTTCAACCTTGCTAATTCACAAGGTGTGTACACTCATTGAAACTCAACATCCCGCAACATTTGATCAACATTGTGCACACGTTGCAACACCTCACCATCATCGAAGCCCCTAACTTCTTGATCAGTAATATCCTCAGGCCTCAACACATTTGGTGGGAGTAATGGTTCATTTCCCTGAAAAAGTCCACTGTCATCAAGGTCTTCATCATGGTCGGTAGCATGGTGTCGCACTTCACCTTCATTTAGGCAGCCTGCTTCGAGTTCATTAAGGCCTTCCTCACCATGTTTATTCCAATATGTGTAATTTTTTGTGAAACCACACGTGTGACCAAATGATGAAAAATGATTTCCCGTTGTGCGAATTTCTTTTGGTTGAGAAAATCAATACAAGGGCAAAGCATTGCCTGAACACCACGGTTTCTCATATCTGCCTCTGTTTGATTTAGAAAACCATTGACCCCGCTTAAGAAATTCTTCCAATCTTTATGGGGCTGTCTGTACATCTAAGCCCGAGCAGCAGACGCCATCTGCATTCCAGACACCAAATGAACATAATTCATCATACAAAAAAATAGATAATAACACACAAGACGATTAGAACAGCTGAATAATTTCAATAAGAGGGGCCAATTAATTTTCACCTTGACGAGGACTTTATGTAACGGGCGTTTGAGAAGCCCGTTACCAGAAGTCCACATTGGTAACAAGCGTTGTGGAGGCCAACCCCGGGGTCGTCCTGGCGCGCTTATAGGTAACGGGCGCCAAACAACAAACGTTACAGATGTGGGTCGATGTAACGGGCGTTAAGGGCCCATTACAAATGTTGCGTGACCTATTTGAGGTTTTCACTTAGTGGATATTAATTTTCCCTCTACACTAGTCAGGGTAGCATAATTTTTTTTGAGCAACATCAGGGTAGCATATTTTTTTGAGATTCACACAGTACAACGCAGACGCACGCACACTCAGCCCTATGAATACACGTACGCAAACCCTACCCCTATGAGCACCTCCGAAGGACTGAGCACCAGAAGATCTGGAGATTCTCGAAGTCACTACTCGCGCCTCATCGTCGACGGGAACGTCACTTACCACTTAACGCATAACACCGGAAAATCCCAGAATAAATCCAGGAAAAGGTGCGGGCACTAGGATTTGAACCCTGGTGGATAGCGTCCCACTGGACCGTCCTACCATTGGACAAGCCCAAACAACCTTCTGGGTACATGGGCTCACTGGCCCAACATCAATACACAAGCCCATTACTATAGGGCATTACATGGCCTCCAGCCCATATGGTTGTAGCCCATGACAAAAGATCTACAAGTTGATCAAGAGATTGAGCTGATAAAGGGAGATGAAATAACTAATGTATATTCTTGATATCCTGAAATTTCTGAACAAAGATATGCTATCTTTTGGTGAATGAGAAAAGTTGAGGATAGGCTTGAACAGGTACTCTACCCTTCCATAAAATTTTCTACAGAAAACATCTTTGTCCATTGTTAATGGATACCACTGCCTATATGGCCTTGAATTTATCCAACAATTTTGGTACATCCTTCCACCAAAAGGATCCCTTCTTGGCATGATTTGGTAACTTACCATTAGCATAATATTTCTTCCAAATCAGGTGGGCCCAAGGAATGTCTTCTCTATTAAAGAACATATGTAAAAATTGCATCAACAAAGCCTCATTCGAGGTTTGCAACAGAGCAACAAACTCCAACAGTTTATGTAAAATATTAGCTAAATATAGAGTTTTGCCTCCTTTGTATAACATAGAAAATCTTCTAAAACATTGAGGAAACCAACGGCCTCTCCAAATCATAGTGTCCATAATTCAAATCACGTATACAGGAGGGTGGTGGACAGGCAATTCCTACACAACACAACAACTGACAATCGGACCCATGGAACAGGGGCCAAGTCAAAATCAGCGGCTGCCGGTTTGACCGGCTGATTCCTTGTCGGTGGTGAGGTTCAACGAGGGATCGGAGAATAGGCCGACGAACATCCTCGAGGTGAGGGGTACCCATTCCTCACCTAAGATCGGTGGATGGGTGACCAGAGGTGGCTGTTGGCGTGCGGCAGTGGACGGCGAGGTGGAGGTGGAGACGACACGATTGAAAACGACGAGTGCATTGACTAGGTGGCTGGGAAGGTAGGGGGAGTGGAGGATGTGGTGAGGGTGATGATGAATCGGCCGAGGTGAGGTCCTCTCTTCGCATGACCGCGACCACCGAGCTCCTCCTCGCGGACACCCTGAGCTCCTTCCTTGGCCCCAGCCATCGGCGCTCATCTTCCTTTACACCCGGCCAGCGGTGCGATCTGAGGAGGGGAGGCAAAGATTGGTCGACGCTGGGCACTCCCCTTTTTTATGCCCAGGCAGGTGGGGATGGAAGCAGAAAGCGCAGGAGAGGGGGCGGAATGGATGGAGCGGGAGCGATACCGAGCGGGGGTGGCTAGTCAAAGATGACGAGCAGAGGTGCCGGTTTAGCTAGAATAGGATAGCAAGGGCAAGTTTGCAGTGTGTGTTGGATTGAATTTTTAGATAAATTTTTCTTTTTTTAGCTAGCAAAGCCAAGATAGCTAGACTCTTGGAGTTGCTCTCACCCAATCCCCCTTCTTGCTTTGGTTAACAGAACATCTCTCAAGATGATTTTGGTGGAGTATTGTTGTTAACGTCAGAGCCTCGCCAAAGGCAATGCTTCCTGTATTTTTCCACTTTCTTGTAAATACTTATGCAAAAGAAAGATATAGAACATGGTCAGAGCTGTAACCACTGAATTGGCTAATTCCAGTCTTCCGACCTGGGACCAAAAACTTGAGGTGATGATGGTAGAAATTCCTCTCCACCCTTCGCTTTCTTAGGCCCCCATAGACAAATCCAAATATGTGAAAGGTAAAGTCCCATAGCACAACCAAAGTGCTGAGACAATATTTGTAACCTTTCTTGTGAAACATTTATTGGCACCATCATTGACTTATTAGAGTAATTATCTTTGAGGCACGTGAATAGATAAAAGGAATGAAAGATATCTTTGAGCACTTGTAGTTGGAAAGAACAACCTTCCAAAGTGATGAGTGTGTCATCTACATGTTGAAGGATAGCAACATGTTGAACGGATATATAAGAGGGGTAATTGGTAATTCGGAAAGGATTGAAACATATCAGTCGACCAGACAAGGAGGGGTGAGAGAGGGAATCTCGTTGCCTAACTCCCTTTTGTAATTAATGAAATGTTTTCCCAAGAAATCCACTCAACGAAATGGAGGAGGTGCTCGAACTAAAATGTTTTGCAAACATTTCAGCCAAACTGTGCTAAATCCTTTATACTTCATGACAGTTGCCACGACCTCAAGCTCAGCCATAAGATTTCTCAGGATCCAGCTTAAGAATAAAAATCTGTTTCTTTGATTTGTGGCATAAGTGTAGGTTGTTGGAGTAAACCACGCCAAGGTCCGTGCCTGGCGTGTTGTGTGCAGGGTTAGACTCCGTTGGTAACCGGCCGGTTTACCGCGGTAACCGGGCTTACCGGCCTGGACCGGTTACGGTACCGGTCGGTTACCAACCGTTAGGGTTAGGAAATTTTGAATTTGAATTCCAAAAATTGAAAATTGTGGAAAAATCCCTAAAAATACTTCGTGATTTATTGAGTCTAATGGTGTCAAATTTGTTGCAAACTTAGTTCATTTAGTATAAATTTGAACCAAAAAAAGTTAAACCAAAACTGAAAAAAGAAAAAAATACGGCGGCCCAGGTCGGCCCACTAAGGCCCAACGATGGGGGGGGGGGGGGGTCAAGCTAACCCTACCCCAGCTCCCCACCCCATTCCACTCGTGCCAAAACATCCAGAACCATCTCCCCTCACACGTCCGCCTCCCCCGGTCCGCCGTCCGGCCGCCGCCGCCGCCTAACCGGCCACCGAGCGCGGCTTACCGCTCGGTCGGCTCGGTAAGCCGGGCGGCCGCCGGATCTACCCGCGCGCCGCACCGGACGGGCGGTTTACCGACCCGGACCAGCGGTTAGCCGCGGTAAACCGCCCAGGCGCAAGTACTTCCTCCCCCTTTGATTTATCTAGTTTTTCAATATGTTTTGATATACAAGTGTAGAACATTTTGATTTAGGATGCGTATATGATTTGACTCAGGTGTTTACATGATTTAGGTTTGTAATTGTAGATATGTAGACCATAAATGTAGGATTTTGGTAGAGCATATTTAGGTGTATATTTGATTTCATTTAGGATGTGTGTATGATTTAGTTGTATATATGATTTCATTAAGGATGCAGATATTTGGATCATATTTAGGTATATGATTTATGTGATTGATTTGTGGATGTTGTCCATTTATGCAGATACAAAATGGCATCTAGAGATGTTGTGTGGGAACACGGTGAAAATCATCACCCCGGATGGCGATGCAACTATTGCCATATGCACAAAAGTGGAGGTGGTGCGACTAGGTTCAAACAACATTTGGCTGAAAGAGGGACCCAGGTGGTCCATTGCAGGAATGTGCCACCACCTGTGCGGGAGTACTTTCAGCGTGAGATTGAGAGGACTAAGAAGGCAACATATGAACGGAATAAAGAGAGGTTGAGAAAGGAGGCGGTTGCAGCCGAGGGAAACTATCTTACTGTAGAAGATGATGAGGAGGCTCAATTGGAGTGTGCCATCCACCTATCGAGAGCTGAAGAATTGTACCGTCAGGGAGTGGAATAGAGAGGTGGTGCATATGAGCATGGAGGGGGTAGTGGTTCCACGAGGGAGAATCCTTTGCAAAGGATGTTGCGAAGAAGTGGTTCGCGAAGGGATAATCCTGTGGTGGTGGAGGACTATAACTTGGCTGCAGGTGGGAGAAGAGGCATGACGCAACCAAGGATTGATACAGGCTCCTGGACACAGAAGGGTAAGAATGCAAAGGAAGCTATTGGTAAAGCTTGGTCAAAATTCTTCCATATCGCGGGAGTACCTGGGAGACAGGCTGATAATCCTTACTTTGTTAGTGCGGTCAGAGAGACACAAAAGTGGGGTAAGGTTTCTTTCATTGATATCACACACAAACTATGAGATTACATTTTTTTAACTAATATTTTGATTTCCATATGGTTGCAGGTGAAGGTATCGCGTCACCCAGTGGAAAGGAAATTAATGGCAAGTACCTTGATCAAAACGAGAAAGACTTGATGGATAGGTACAAATAGTTTCAGAAAGAGTGGGACATCTTTGGCGTGATGTTGATGTGTGATTCTTGGACTGGCCCGACGAGGATGAGTGTCATAAACTTTTTGATATATTGTAATGGGGTCACGTGGTTCCACAAGTCTATTGATGCGACTGGTAAATCTCAGGATTCCAAATTTTGCAGCCGCTTGCTTACATCCAAGGCATGCTTTTATGATGGATCCAACTCCAGAAATGTTTCGGTCTCTAAAGGATACATTTCGGAGCATGACGGGTGTCCAGACCGCTGTGCAAGCATTGCAGGAGGCTGAGGTGTTTTGCTAGAAGCTTGGCGAGTTTGGCACTGATATGGCAAGAAGGGCGGCGGTTGACCCTAAGACAAGCCCATGTAAGAGTACCTCCGTACGCCATTGTTGTTTCTTTGTTGCAAATTTCAAATATTTTGGTCACTAATTCAGTTGCACTTGCACCTGCAGCATCTTGGTGGTTGATGTTCGGCTCAAGCACCCCAGCGCTACAGAAGCTTGCTGTGCGGCTTGTTTCCCAATGTGTGTCATCAAGTGGATGCGAGCGTAACTGGAGTACTTTTGCCTTGCTGCATACAAAGGTTCGCAACCGCTTGACGCACAAGAAACTGAACAAGCTTGTCTACGTGAACTACAACCTTCGCCTCAGGCTAAAGGATGTCTCCACCCCAAGTCATGATGAAGGTGATTTTATTGACCAACTTGCCCATCTCTCATTCTATGACGAGCACCATCCGGTTCGGGAATGGTTTGAATATGGTAGATCTAACCAAGAACCAGTTTTGGATGAGGATGATGATGATGATGACAGAGACGTCCCTCTACCGTCTCATCTTGTCAGTGATCACGTAGACCCCTCTGATCTACGTGAGACTACGGGTGATGATTGCATCAGTGATTGGGCACGCAGAGTGGTGGGAGACAGTCACCTTGGGAAGAGGAAGTTTCAGGAGGGGCCTAAGAAGGGTGACCCGAAGCGTCAACGAGGAAAAGGCAAAACAACAACAGTTCTAGTGGACAGCGACACCTCCACTGATGATGGCGATGGTCAGCGTAGTCCACCGTATCAGGAGTCAGAGGATAGCAGCTCGACTGATGATGATGATGGTGATGGTGATGATAGTGATGGTGACGGTGGTGATGGTGGTGGTGGTGGTGGTGGTGGTGGTGGTGGTGCTAGTGGTGGTGGTGTTATTCGTTTCACAGGTATACATTGAAACCTAATATGCACACATGTTTCTGACTATGAGTACTAATTGTGATATATGCTTGAATGCAGGGGAGACCGATTTCACACATGCTACTCAGGACCAAGACCATGGAGCACCGGAATCGCAGAGGAGAACGGTTGGACCGACAGACTACGACACTCCTCAGTACTCTTCTTCCTCGTACAGCGATACCTCCCAGTCTTTTCATTATCCCAGGCCGGACATTAGCACGCAGCCACCGACAAGATGGGTGTACGAATGGGAAGATCCACATTTTTACAATATGTTACTTCAGCAATGGCAGACGACAGCAGCGTGGACGGGGCAAACTTGGCAAGACTACAAGGCTGAGTTGCTTAGAGTGCAAGGTTTGAATGTCATGTCCACCGCCGAGTACCAGATGGCGACCCAAATGAGGGTCTTCCCATTTCTACAGCGTTGATCTTTTATTACTATGAGTCTATGACGATGGTATTGTATTTGTATGCACGATTAGCACTATCATTATGGTATTGTATGCACAATTATTACTATGACATTGTTTGTATGCAAAACTATGTTATTATTCCTTTGGTGAGGTTTTGTGATGTTCTTTACATTAAGTTATGCATAGATCATGCTAATATTTTCATTAATTCATCACCGGAGAAGCACAAATGCATGTTCGGTTTTCCTGTGTTGAGCCTTGGCTTACCGGCCTTACCGATCGGTTACCGACCCAAACCGATCGGTAAACCGCTCCCGTACCGATTGAACTGGCTGCTGATTTGAAAATTTGAATTTGTTCGGTAACCGGCGGTTACCGCGGCTTACCGAGCGGTAAACCGCTACCAAGCGCCGGCGGTTAGGGAGGCCGGACCGGTAAGTAAAACCCTGGCTGTGTGTTGCATGCATCGCGTGTGTGCATTAATTGCATGCATAGGTAGTGGAGGAACTGGTGCTTGGCTCGGAGGACGGCAGCACTATCGGATTCGCGCGCTTTGCCGTGCGTGCTTGCGATCAGCTCGGAGGACGGCAGCACTACCGGATTCGCGCGCTTTGCCGTGCGCCAAGGACGCACGACAAAGGTCAGAATCTGCACGGCACGGCCTTTGCCGTGCGGATTTTGCCCGGGCGCACGGCAAAGGGCGCACAACGCATTTTAGCCCGGCAAAGACCTTTTCGTGCGCCTTGGGGAAAGGCAACGCATGGCATAGCTCTTTGTCATGCGCAATACGTGATGCACGGCAAAGAAAGGGGTTTGATGGCCGTCCGCGGGGAGACGATGTCACACTCTCTTCACCGTGCGCCGCTAAGGACGCACGGGACCGGTAGTACTTTTTGTCGTGCGTCACATGGCGCGGCGCACGGAAAAGGATGGTCCAGGCGCATGGTGGACCAGGCCCTTGGCCGTGCGTCATGTGGCGCGGCGCACGACAAAGAATGGTCTAGGCGCATGGTGGACCACGCCCTTTGCCGTGCGTCGTTCTGCTAGGCGCACGGCAAAGAATGGTCCAGGCGCCCAGTGGACCAGTCTCATTGCCGTGCGTCTTGTGGCGTGGCGCACGGTAAAGAATGGTCAATTTGCCGTGCGCCGAGCCTGGCGCACGGCAAATCTCCTGTTGTGGCTGCCGTTTCGGGTCAATTTGCCGTGCGCCGCGCCACATGACGCACGGCAAATTGACCTAATTTTTTTTATTTTTTTCTTGTTTTCACATCCAAAAATTCCCAAAAAACATAGACATGACATATATATCATAGTATCCATCACATGCACCATATATATCACAATATGCATCATATATGTCACAATATCCATCACAGGTATCATATATAATAGTATCCATCACAAATGCACACCGAAGTCTGAAGTTCATCGTCAAGTGCACACAGAAGTCCACAATTCATCGACAAGTGCACATAGTTCATCACAGTTCATCGACAAGTCCACAAAGGAAATAAAAAGGCACGACTCGCTGAGGCGGCGGCTGGCGGAACTCTGGTGGGAAAAACTGCTGTTGGATAAACGGTGACATGGTTGGGGACCCATGCAGAGTATTCGATGCCGCCGATATGTTCTTTGAAAAAAATAGTAAAAGGCATGTGAGACAAGAATCAAGTTGTCCAAGTTATAATCTAAATTGTCTAAGTCTCTACTTTGTCTAGGCTTCTATGTGAGTCTAAATGTCTACGTTCTCTAAGTCTCTAATGTCTGAAATGAAAGAAGAAAGATGTCAAGTAACTCACAGCAGGAGAACCTCCCATTGGGGGAGGGAGCAGCATCGGCACGGGCATCGGGGGCATCACAGGCGGCAGGTGCATCGGTAGACCACTCTGCAAAGCTTGCATGCATGCTTGCATGTGCGCGGTCATCTGCGCCTGCTGCATCACCGCCCACTACTGCATCGCCGCCTGGTGTGTGGCCATCGCCTGGGCCACCTGCTGGGCCACCTGCTGCTGCTGCCCCTGCTAGTCTTCCACACGCTGCTCAACCGCGGGTGAGGCCGCCTGCAATTGTTCATCCCAATGTTACAACGCAAAGTGAACATATGTAGAAATTCAGTAACGATTAGTAAATCAGAAATAACCTTGAGTCGCTCCATCTCGTCCAGTGCCGCCGACGGCTGTGGGCGTATGGGAGGGGCATTCCCCGTGTCCTTTGCCTTTACCACCGCGAGAGTGGGAGTAGTGGCCATGTCCAAAAGGCTGTCTCGTCTCCGCATATGTAGTGAAGCGGGAGTGGATGGAGGGATTGTTATACGCCTCCGGCGGGTCGTCGGGGTTGTAGGTGGTCTCAAACGCGGTCGCCTTGCCCTTGTGGGCCAACATGTATCCCATCACGTCGGTGCACTCAGCGTCTCCATGTGCCCGAGACTGAAAAAATCAAGTTGATTAGAAATTAAATGGAATTGAGCTTTACAACAAAGAAATGGATCTTTTCATACCCATCTTTTCTTGTACTATGCAGCCATCAGGTTGCCTTGATGGTGTGTTGGGTACATCATCAACAAACGCTTCTGCCAGCCAGCGTCGTGCTTCTCAATCCACGACAGGCTGAACCACCTCGCCACTATGAGTTTCCAGCAGTCAGTATCGTTAATGCACCACCACGCAGGCGTCTACACGTGATCAAGTGAACGAGATATAAGGATATCATATTAAGTGATGTTCTAAAAGCTGAAATGCAATTTTACCTCCTCGTATTGCTCCTGGGTCAGCCTATCGGTTCTTGCTTCTGCTTTGGTCATCTTCTTTCCCCACTTTGCAGCGGAGTAGTTTATGACGCACTGAACTTGCGCCTCGTAGTGCATGTCCAGCACAAGCTTCTTGCACACATCTCCTGCACCTGCTCTACCTTCTCCTCAAATCCACCAACCAACCTATAGAAGTTCTGCATATAAACCAGCAAGGGATCCACAATTAATATTGCAAAAATGTCCGATGAATACGATGAATTGAGCAGTGTATGAAAGAAAGACTTACCCACAACTCAGCCTTCACTCGCGCTGCCTTGTTGGCGAAGCATCTGTCGTCCCTCTCAAAAGTGTCGGTGGCTTTCTTGTAGTGTGCCCACGTCCAGGCCGGCTCCCACCTGGTAGAATCACCCTCACTCATCTGAACGAGGCTTGGGAAGTGGTACCTCACCAAAAGACCTAGGATGTCGTTGACCAGGCGGTTGTGAGAACCCGGTTCGATGACTTCCCAACCCCTGCCACAAGTGAAAAAGATGAAATATTAGTCTCTATTGCGATTTTAAGTTCTCAAAGGAGAAAATATTGACAAACATTTGAAATTACTTATCGTGTGCCTTCAGGTTTAATCAGCGGCCGTTGAGCAACCGGTATCGGCCTTTCCGGGAGTCGCGCGCGACCTCGCTGGTAGACGCTACCAATACTGTCACCACTAGTGTCGTCCTCCACCTCGTGCTCCCCCCACTAGCCTCCTCAGCCTCCTCCTAGGTCGGCTCCTCCTGGGCTGGCTCCTCCTCCTTGTGCTCCTCCTCCTCCCGTCATGCTCTTCTCTTGTTTGTCGTACCCTTGCTAGAGCCACCCTTCCCTGTCACTCTCCAATACGCAGACTAGCACGAACGGTGAAGGGAGCCGCCCACCATCTTCTGTCACGTGAAATTAAAAACAGTAGACAAATCACTACAAGGACATAAGACATAATTAAAAATGAACAAGGAATTGCGAAAGAGGAATAAGACATAATTGAAATTAACATGATATTGGAAATAATAATACAATAAGTACGGTGCCTACATGTATTAGTAATAAACATCTTCATGGAGATTATCAGGATCAGAAGTCTTATCATCACTAACACGCATGTCCTCCAGGTATTCATCTGCTGGAGGAGCGTCAACATCTTCCCCGATTGCATTTTTCTCAAGTAACACTACAACATCATCATCGTCAATCTCTTCTCCATCGTCATCTTCTACTTCCATTATTTCTAATTCTTCGATTATGTCTATCACAAAATCCCCCTGTAGCCCATCTTCTTGGAAGAACTCTCCCTCATATGTATTTGGGTCTATGTTGTAGTCTTCATTGTTTGGGACAGGTAGTCTACCGTTTGCGATACCTTGTACACAACGTCCCAACCCTGTAGACGATCGTCAGATTTGCATGGGTATGAGAGATAATACACTTGCGTGGCTTGTTCATCCACAATGTAGACATCTTCTCCGTCATAGACGAGTGACTATCGAATTTCGACCAGTCCAACATCCTTGGTCTCTTGGGTTTGATCAGGATCAAACCAATGGCATTTGAATAAGATAGGTTTGAGGGGCTTGCAACCAGGAAACATGAGTTGACATATTTCTTCAAATATTCCATAGTAGTCTTTTCCATCAGTGCCCGTCGAACAAACTCCGGAGTTTGTGGTTCTTTGGTTCGGCCGACTCTGCTCGTGACTTTTTGTGTGAAAGCGGTACCCATTCACATCATAGCCGCCGTATGACGCGATCCTTAACTCACAACCAATGGAAACCTATCTCAACTCAGGATCCATCGACTTTTCGCTTTGGCCCTGCAAGTAGAAGCAAGACGTATCATTGTAACATTCGCACCTATGAGGATTGTGTTATGTGAAACAAAAAGTATGAGTCCCTCCTAAATGATCGTACCTTCTGCTTGAACCATGAAATGAAATCGTAGTCATCAAGAAGTTTATCAACTTCATCCGGCTTGGGTGGATTTCTTCCCCGCCAGAATTGATGGGTAAATTGTTTGTGCGTACGAGGAGGTTAGGTACTGTTAGCAAAAATGGAAAAGATAGATAACTAGTTTGTTGAGAACTTACTCAACGTAGGGAAGCACTTCAGTAAGGTTTTTCAGCACATATATCATGATAGTGCGCCACTCATTATATTGCAAGATCTGATAAGTTGCAACACTTGTTCTTCCGAGTTGCCCTTTGAAGAGGTTGCGGTTTGATTCATTTTCGTCGGCATTGTAGTGAAGGATTGGATTATGCACGCTTGGAAGGGTGTCAGCATAGTATTTAGTTGTGAAGTTTGTCACCTCCTCAGTACAGTATTCCTCAACAATGGATGCTTCAATTTTGTTTTTGTTTCTAGTCATCGTTCGAAGAACCTTTAGTACTCTTTCAATTGAATAGCACCAATGGCCATGTACAGGTCCCCCCATTCGTGCCTCGTACGGGAGGTGCAAAATCATGTGTTGCATCGGATTGAAAAAGCCAGGTGGATAGATCTTCTCCAGCTTACAAAGCAACACTGGAGCCGCTTCTTCCAATTTTTCACCTGTTTCTTGGACAACTCCTTAGCACAAAGGATGCGGAAGAAATAGCTCAACTTTGTAAGCACTTTCCATATGTGGTCAGGTAGATAGCCTCGAACCATCACCGGAAGAAGCCGCTCGATCCATATGTGATAGTCATGACTCTTCAACCCATTGATTCGCATAGTGGTTAAGTTCACCCACCTCCTCAGATTCGCTGCATACCCGTCGGGGAACATTAAAGTTTGGAACCATTCTAGTACTTCCTTCCTTTGGGGCTTGGTTAGGACGTATGGGGCTGCAGGCTTTTTCCATCTCTTCCCAGGTTTGGGTTTCAGAATGTTGTACTTTGGTCTATCGCACAGATTAGCTTGATCATGTCATGACTTAACATTGTCTTTTGACTTCTTAGTCTCCATTGTTGTGTGGAATAGTGCCTCAGCAACATTCTTTTCCGTGTGCATCATATCAATGTTGTGCAGAAGAAGAATGTCACACATGTAGGGTAGCCTCCACAAGCCTGAAACCTAAGTCCAGTTATGCTCCACGCCTATCCCTCATAACCACCTCCTTCTTTTTCCTTGAGCGTGTTTAATTGCGTAAGAATATTGGCACCTGTCAACATCAGTGGTGGGGGGTCTTTAACCACAACACCTTTTGTAAAGTTCTTGGTGTCTTGTCTAAATGGATGGTTCATAGGGAGAAATTGACGATGGAAGTCGAAACAAGACCTCTTGGCACCCTTCGGCAACCAGATGAACATTAAAGCTTCATTGCATATTGGCATGGCCACTTCTGAGGACCATGTGTGGTTCGAGGACCGGTGGATGGTCTCTTCCTTGTGTGATGAGTTATTGACAACGTTGTGTGGACTGATTCTTGGCTAAGTATTGCAGGTGCAGGTTGCGGCTTGACTCGTGTTGGTGCAGGTGAAGAACAAGCACGAAAGGTCGTTGCCGGTGAGGCCTCCAGGTGTGGAGAAGACAAGTAGGCTTCGTTCGAGGGACCCGGTGGCCGGTGGGGGTCAAGTGCGGGCCGCATGGTGGCATGAACAGCAAGATGAAGTCATGGACGGTTTCTTGGTTGATCCTCAAAACCAAGGTCGAGCCGGGACTACGTGGGAGCCAAGTCATGAGTGGAGATTGGCGAAGGCTACACCGAGTTCGCGGGGTTTCCGTGGTTCACCGGGAAAACCACCGGGTTCCTTGGTTGATCCACAAAGCCAAGACCGGAGAACCGAAGACGGAGGTGCAAGCAGCACCGGACCGGTCCCGACCGGTGGGTCCGACCGGTCGACCGACCGGTTGGGGACCGGCTCCGACCGGTGGGGAGCACCGGTCCGACCGGTGTGCGACGACGCAGTCCGGAATCTTCGAAGCGGAGGACACGCGTCGGGATCGCATGGCTTGCGTCGAGGCTACGCGAGGTGCGGTCGCCGGCATCCGTCCGATGGTGAAGACATCAAGAATTCCAAATCCGCCCTTGAGGGGCTTGTATCCCTAGTTAGTAGAGAAGGGTGTTTTAGACATTCGGTTGCCTCCATATAACCCAAGAGGTGAGAGGATGGCAGCCAACTCTTGGAACCCTAGCTCATTTGTTTTCCTATTTTCCACCTATTTTCCTTAGGTTTTCCTTAGGACTAGCAAGAGAGCTTCACGGAGAGATCTTGTAGAGAGGGATGGATGATCGGGCGGCTTGCTAGACCTTGTACGAACCTTTGTCTCATGTATAGATGATTCGGCGTGGTTCCTCAAGGTTTGGATGTGTTTTCCCCGGTTGTTCTTGGTGGTGATTTTCGGAGCCCTCTCTCGGTGATTTCTTTGGGTTGTTTTCGGGGCCTCTCTCTTGGGGATTTGATGGGGGAAATTTGTGGGAACCCTTCGTGGTTCTTTGGGCTGTGATTCCCCTCCCAAATCCGTGAGTAAAGGTGCTCGATTTTGGGGTTTCTTGAGTTCTTGGGTTGGAAGTGGTCTCGGCAGGATTTCTTCGATTCCTCCTTTTTGGACGAGTTTTTGTGGGATTAAACTTGGCTATGGACTCCTCATGAGGTGTTCTTGATATCCCCAAAGTCTTGTTCAAGTCCGTGGAGCGATTCGGGAGATCGAGATTTGGATTTGGGGGAGTTGACCCGCGGGTGCTGTTCATCCCGAGCTGCCCAGGCCACACCGGTCTGACCGGTGCTCTTGACCGGTCGGACCGGTGCGAGCCCTTGTGGGTTTTTGCTCGGGTGAACGTCTTGGTGTGTTCGTTGTTGTCCCGTGTTGCTCGCTTGTTTCATGTTTGGGTCCGTTTGGTGGTCGGTTGGCCCGTTTGGTGCCTTGGGGGGCTTTCGAGCTGCCATCGTCCGACCGGTGTGTCTCACCGGTCCGACCGGTGTAGAGCCACTTAGTGGAAGTTGCTCGGTTTCACCGGCGAGGGACCGGTCGACCGGTGGTGCTCACCCGGTCCGACCGGTGTGGGTCTCAGTAGACTCGAGGCTTGGTTTTTCCGCCGCGTTTCTCGGGTCGGAAGGTGGTGTGTTGGTTCCTAGGTCCGGTGGCACTCCGGTGGCTACGTGGGCTTGACCAACCTTGGTAGTGAGTCGGAGACGTGTGTTGGAAGCCGTGTTCATCTTGTTGGAGTTTCGATCTCCTTCGAGAAGAATTTTTATCGGCTCCCATTCACTCCCCCCCCTCTCTCGGTTCGCCGTATCGGTCCTTCAAGTGGTATCGAGCCGGTTCGGGTCTTTATTGACTCTAACCGTCTAAGATCCAAGGATGGCGTACCGGAGAACAGGGGTTCGGGTCCTCCACACTTCGATGGCAAGAACTACCAGATGTGGAGCAAGCGGATGGGTGCTTTTCTCCGCGGAAAGGGTCAGATCCTTTGGGATGTCACGGTGGACACAGGCTATGTCCAGCTGGTTGATTTCCTCGCTCCAGGATCGAGGGACAGCTTCGACGCCAACAATAAGGCGGTCGACTACTTGTTTCGTGCTTTGTGTTAGCCTGAGTTCGATTGGGTGCACACCGAGCACTTGGCTTGTAGGATTTGGGCGGTGTTGAAGGAGGCTCATGTTGGGAACACCCAGGTTCAGGCACGGATGTATGCAACCTACCGGAGAGAGTACGAGAACTTCACTCATCTCCCCGGTGAGTCCATCGATGCCTTGTTTCAGAGGTTCACGGTGGTTGTGAACAACATGAGGGCCAATGTGGACGTGCTCCCGTACGATGATCATGATAGAGCGGTCAAGCTCTTACACTCTTTGGATCATACGATTTGGGGCGGAAAGTTCGAGGCCATTGTGGAGTCGGAGAAGTATGACACTCTGACGGTGAACGAGCTGTTCTCGAAGCTCAAGTCGGCTGAGGTGGATAGGGGCATGACTGCCAAGCTCGAGGGACCGACTGATTCCCATAGTCTTTCCCTCGTTGGTGGTTCCAAAGGAAAGGCTAACTCTAACCCATCCACCAGGATGTTCTCTTTGTCCTCTTTGATGTCTATGCCAGATGAGGAGTTCGACGTGCTTGGAGAGGACGAACTGGCGCTCCTGACGAGGCGGTTCGAGAGGCTGCACGAGAACCGGGTGAACAAGAGGAGGAACACGAGGACATGCTTCAAGTGTGGCAAGGCTGGACACTATTTCGCCGAGTGTCCGAAGGTGAACAACCACGACAAGCTCAAGTTCATGGACAAGAGGAAGAAGTCCAAGAACAAGGATCATGAACATGGGAATAAGGCTTGGTCTCGAGAGAAGATGAAGAGATCGAGCGACATCGAGTCCGATTCCGAGGACACGTCTTCAAGCTCGAGTGATGAAGACGAAGAGGATGATAAGAAGAAGAAGAAGAAGAACCTCGGCAAGTACCTCAATGGCCTTTGTGTGATGGGCCTAAGCCTCAAGGACGACTTCTGCGGCATGGCTCGCAGTTCGAGCAGCAAGAGAAGCCAGAAGGACGCCTCGGACTTGGATTCCGAGGATGAGGTATGTGATGAGCTCTCCTCTTTGCGCAAGGAGAATGAGGAGTTGATTGACTTGCTTGATAATCGCGATCACATGCTTAGAGAGGCTAAGAAGCTTAGGAAGGAGCTTAGATCTTTGCTCGAGGATGCTAGGACTAGAGTGGCTGAGCTAGAAACACAGGTTCTTGATAGCAAGCTTGAAATTGATTCTCTTAAGGCTAGCCCTGTTGTTTCTGATGAGAATGATTGTACTGATTGCTTTGCTTTCCTAGCTGACTTAACTGATCTTAGGGAGAAGTATGCCTCCAAGTGTGAGGAACTAGATGTGCTTAGGGTTGAGTTGGCTGAGCTTCAATCTAGACCCACTTTGCTTGGTGCTTGCACTTCTTGCCCTAGTTTGCATGAGAAAATTGCTGAGCTCTGTTCTCGCATTGTTTCGCTTGAGGCTGATTTGAAAGTGCCTATTCCTACTTCTTGCTCTACATGTGAGTTGCATGCTACGAAGAATTTGGATCTTGCAAAATGTGTTGGTCGCTTGCAAGATGAGAATGATAAGTTGCGTGAAGCGCTGAGTTGGTTGTCGAGTCAAGAACCTCAGCTTGGTATGATGATTGCTAGCTGTAAGCGCTTTGACGGTTGGGCTTTGGGATTGGATAAGGTTGGTGAGGGCAGTGGTGAGAGAGAAAGGAAATTTGGGAATGTTTCAGTTCCACCACAACCCACACCCAAAGACAAGTTTGCATCCAAGCCAAACCAACCAAGAGAAAAACCGAGTGAGAAGGCAAGTGAAACGCCTAGTGAGAAACCAAGTGAGAAGCCTTGTGAAGAGCCTCATCCCAAGCCTAAGCCCAGATCGATCCGTTTCCATTGTGAGGTTTGTGGAAAGGATGGTCACAAGAGAGCGTTTTGCTTCAAGAGGAAGCGTGAGGAGAGAATGGCGAAGGAGTGGGCTAACAAGGACAAGTACCACCCTTTCGATGGTGTACTTGAGCCTCGTATGCAGTTGCCCAGGGCCAAGGCGAGTGTGAGGTCAGTTCGGACTTGGGGAGAGCGGAAGGCTGTTGGAGGTGCGCGTCGCCCGTGCTACACCGGTCGATCGGTGTGGAGCACCGGTCGGCCGACGGCAGCCTGGACAGGCAGCAGTTTGGGTTTCGTGCTCGTACAGGTGCGAGGGTTGTTTCTGGAGGTCGTGGTTCTGGTGATTGGTCTGGAAAGTTTGCAGGAGGTCAGTTTGCTAGGCATTCTCCCCCTCGAGCTCAATACGGGGATGGGAGGATCCGTAGTTTTGAGAAGGAGAGGAGGGACGGTCCACGGGCCTTCTTTCGTGGTTTTGGTCCTCCTCCAGGCAGAGAGGGGTGGTTCCCTCAGGGTGGTTACCGTGGTGGTGTTCGTGGAGGTAGCTTTGGTAGGAAAGATGGTTTGGTTCGTGCTAACCCCACTTTCGAGCAAATGGCTAGGCACTGGTTTTACACATTTGGAACTAACCCCAGTGTTGAGTCGTTTGCTCACTCTCGCTCTTGGTTTTGAGTTGCAGGTGGATGGTCTGGAGAACATTTGGTTGATATCGGGGGTGGTTCTTCGGCTTCATACACCGGTGGTGACATGGAGGTACATCGCTTTCGGGGATGGTGGACAAGGATGAGTGAATTGTGAAGAAATGATAAAGGTGAGTGTATTTGTGACCTTCAAGTGTGTGGCCTTGGTCAAGCCACTTGTTTCTTTTGCTCTTTGCCTTATCTCATGTGTGTAAGGTGAGCTTTGTACGCTCTTTGGCCTTAATGCATGAGTTTAGGGGGAGCTTGTGAGTTTGGTGCTCCTTTGCTCTTTTGCCGGTGGTGTCGAGCCCTTTTTGCCTCCCCTCGAGGAGCCGGTGGTTTGTGAGCTTTGTGTGTGGGAGCTCCTTTGTAGCATATGTATAGCTTTCCTTTATGCATTTGTTGCATTTTGCATGGCATATGTAAGATGATGTATATGCATCCTTGTATCTTAGATTGCATGCATTTTGTATCATATGCATTGGTTAGGAAAGCTTTTCTCATATACATTGTTCACCATGGAATGAGATATATGTCTTTGTGAGCTTGTTTGGTATGCTACGGTTAGTTTGGCTTAGCTCTTGATGATCTTGATGAATAATCCATGGTTGATAGCTATGATTTTGGAAAAATGTCACATGTATGCTCTCTCATGTGTAAATGCCTTTACATGCTCTTGACATGTTTTTGTGGCCTTGCTATGCTTAATTTGTGGTTGGATAGCTAGTTTATTGATCATATGGGGCCAAATGCTCATTTGCCATCATGAATGTTTAGCCCTCTTGACTTATCTTGTGGAGGGGCATAAGTTCCTTTTTGTCGCAAAGACATTTCATGTACCATTTACAAATCTCAAAATGAAATGAAAAATGCTTGAAAAATATGCTCCCATGTCATATGTGCTGAATTTAATTCGCTTTGGGTGCTAAATCGTTGCATGATGCCTACCAATGGGAAGTCTCATACATAGAAGTAGGCACATGGCTCGGTGGCTTTGACATGACATGAGGTGCTTGTGGGTGTTTGTGATGGTCTTATGGTTAGAATGGCTGTCCTAGCATGAAGTTTGTGTGGCTTTGCCATTTTGATATGCTTTGATCATGTTTAGGACTTTGCTCATGAGAGGCAAGTTTTTCGCAAAATTGCCAAAATCCATCTTAGCTTCGTCCAATGGTTGTGAAACTTGGTGATCATGTAGTTGAGATCGATACGAAGCCGTAGAGTACCTAACTTGCTCATTTGGACATGTGTAGCATTCTTTGTTGAATTTTGTATATTTGAGAAGCTCTAGGTTGAAAGTTTTGCATTTTTGGCTTGATTCATGCATTGCCAACAAGGGGGAGAAGTTTGAGCTTGAAATGGCTTAACGGACGCATTTAGAAGGTTTTCAGGTGGTTTCGAGCCATTTCGGGTTTCGTTGTACACCGGTCCGACCGGTGAAGAGCACCGGTCCGACCGGTGTGAGTGCTGGTCCCGTACACATGTTAGGCACCGGTCCGACCGATGGTGATGACCGGTCCGACCGAAGTGTGAGCCGAAAGTGCTTTGCGCCTATCCCGTTTTCAAGTGGTTTGCATGCATTCGTCCGGGGGGAGGTGCATTGGTTCGGGGGGGAGCTTGCATGTGTGCAGGGGGAGCTCTTTGTGGTGTTCGAGCTTTGTTTTGGTGGTTTGCGCTCTTTGCTTGAGCTTTGCTTTGTCTCGGATGTGTCGAGCCGTTGCCCTTGCCTAAGGGGTCCGAGACTTGTCTTCTTCAAGTGATCTTGCCCTCTGCCTTTGTTTGGCTTTCGATCGCTTGTTGGAGATTCTTTTTGTTCGTTCCTTTTCTTTTTCTTTTCTCTTTTGTTACTTTTGTGTGGGTGTTGTCAATGCACTCATCAAGGGGGAGATTGAGGACCATGTGTGGTTCGAGGACCGGTGGATGGTCGCTTCCTTGTGTGATGAGTGATTGACAACGTTGTGTGGACTGATTCTTGGCTAAGTATTGCAGGTGCAGGTTGCGGCTTGACTCGTGTTGGTGCGGGTGAAGAACAAGCGCGAAAGGTCGTTGCCGGTGAGGCCTCCAGGTGTGGAGAAGACAAGTAGGCTTCGTTCGAGGGACCCGGTGGCCAGTGGGGTCAAGTGCGGGCCGCATGGTGGTATGAACAGCAAGATGAAGTCATGGACGGTTTCTTCGTTGAGCCTCAAAACCAAGGTCGAGCCGGGACTACGTGGGAGCCAAGTCATGAGTGGAGATTGGCGGAGGCTACACCGAGTTCGCGGGGTTTCCAGTGGTTCACCAGAAAACCACTGGGTTCCTTGGTTGATTCACAAAGCCAAGACCGGAGAACCGAAGACGGAGGTGCGGCGGCACGGGGACCGGGTCTGACCGGTGGGTCTGACCGGTCTGACCGGTGGGGAGCACCGGTCTGACCGGTGTGCGACGACACAGTTCGGAATCTTCGAAGCGGAGGACACGCGTCGGGATCGCATGGCTTGCGTCGAGGCTACGCAGGGTGCGGTCGCCGGGCATCCGTCCGATGGTGAAGACATCAAGAATTCCAAATCCGCCGTTGAGGGGCTTGTATCCCTAGTTAGTAGAGAAGGGTGTTTTAGACATTCGGTTGCCTCCATATAACCCAAGAGGTGAGAGGATGGCAGCCAACTCTTGGAACCCTAGCTCATTTGTTTTCCTATTTTCCACCTATTTTCCTTAGGTTTTCCTTAGGACTAGCAAGAGAGCTTCAAGGAGAGATCTTGTAGAGAGGGATGGATGATCGGGCGGCTTGCTAGACCTTGTACGAACCTTTGTCTCATGTATAGATGATTCGGCGTGGTTCCTCAAGGTTTGGATGTGTTTTCCCCGGTTGTTCTTGGTGGTGATTTTCGGAGCCCTCTCTCGGTGATTTCTTTGGGTTGTTTTCGGGGCCTTTCTCTTGGGGATTTGATGGGGGAAATTTGTGGGAACCCTTCGTGGTTCTTTGGGCCGTGATTCCCCTCCCAAATCCGTGAGTAAAGGTGCTCGATTTTGGGGTTTCTTGAGTTCTTGGGTTGGAAGTGCTCTCGGCGGGATTTCTTCGATTCCTCCTTTTTGGACGAGTTTTTGTGGGATTAAACTTGGCTATGGACTCCTCATGAGGTGTTCTTGATATCCCCAAAGTCTTGTTCAAGTCCGTGGAGCGATTCGGGAGATCGAGATTTGGATTTGGGGGGAGTTGACCCGCGGGTCTTCGTTCATCCCGAGTCGCCCGGTGCCACACCGGTCCGACCGGTGCTCTTGACCGATCCGACCGGTGCGAGCCCTTGTGGGTTTTTGCTCGGGTGAACGTCTTGGTGTGTTCGTTGTTGTCCCGTGTTGCCGCTTCGTTTCAAGTTTGGGTCCGTTTGGTGGTCGGTTGGCCCGTTTGGTGCCTTGGGGGCTTTCGGCTGCCATCGGTCCGACCGGTGTGTCTCACCGGTCCGACCGGTGTAGAGCCACTTAGTGGAAGTTGCTCGGTTCACCGGCAGGGACCGGGCCTCGGCCGGTGGTGCTCACCGGTCCGACCGGTGTGGGTCCGTAGACTCGAGGCTTGGTTTTTCCGCTGCGTTTCTCGGGTCGGAAGGTGGTGTGTTGGTTCCTAGGTCCAGTGGCACTCCAGTGGCTACGTGGGCTTGACCAACCTTGGTAGTGAGTCGGAGACGTGTGTTGGAAGCCGTGTTCATCTTGTTGGAGTTTCGATCTCCTTCGAGAAGAATTTTTATCGGCTCCCATTCACCCCCCCCCCCTCTCTGGTTCGCCGTATCGGTCCTTCAACTTCCCGTGAACACACCATCCGCAGAATAACCCATACACCAGATGGTCATGCTGGGAGTACATGTACCACACGTGCATTGTGAAATTTGTCCTTGTAGCTCGATCATAAGTATATACTCCGTCGTTCCAAGCACTTTCCAACTCATCAATCAAGGGCTGCATGTACACACTCATTTTATGCCCTGAGTATCCATCAATTATCAAGGACACAAATACAAACTGTCGCTTAAACATGATGCCGGGGGAAGATTGAGGGGTATAACGAACACGGGCCAACAAGTGTATGGCGCAGCCATCAGTCCATAAGGATTGAACCCATCCGTAGACAACGCCACACGTACATTCCGAGCATCTGTAGCCTTGTCATAATGACAACCGTTGAAATATTGCTAAGACTCAGCATCAGCTGGATGTACCATGATATTGTCACCATGGTATCATTTGCCAGTTTTGTGCCATATCATCTGCTCTGCAGTTTCCTCGGTCAAGTACAGCCGTTGGATCCTCAGTATGAATGGAAGGCACCGTAGGATTTTCACTGGTACGTCGAGTTGCCTCTTATGACCACCACTAGAGTCTAACTCAAGGTACCTAGAGGATTTACACTTAGGGCAGTACTTTGCATCTACATGGTCTTTCCGAAACAAGACGCATCCATTTGTACAAGCATTTATCGCCTCATATGGCATCTTAAGTACACGAAGGAGTTTTTGTGCCTCGAAACTGCTTTGTGGGAGACTGTGCTCTTTCGGAAGCAGAGTGCCAATAACTACCAACATTTCATTGAACCCGTCTCGACTGATGCAAAATTTGCACTTTAGGGCCATTAAGCGCCCGATGCCATCAAGTTGATACACATCAGTGTGCTCGTGAAGTGGTTTCTGTGTGGAAGACAACATGTCATAATAAGCCTTCGTGGTTGCCTCTGGAGCTTCATCCATAACTTGGTCAGGACCTTCATCAAAGTTCCCTTGATGAAAGTCTTCTATCATGTCTCTGCACTCGGCTTCAGCATCAAAAGTCTCGATGCGTTGCCTCAAGACCTCTTCTCTCGCACAATGTGCTTCACCATGGCAAATCCACCAGGTATAGTTTTTCACAAACCCATGCGCCACAATGTGTTTACCCATGTTGAGCCTAGATTGGTATTTCGTATTTTCACACTTACTATAGGGACACAGAGCTTTATGTTGTCCTTTCTCAAATGCCTTTTTACAGAATGCATCCATGTTGCGTGCGAATTCAGCAGAGTAGTCACACTTATTCCTCCAACCCGTGTACATCCACTCTTGGTTATCCATCCTTTAACTAGTGATATAACAAGTTGGTGCAAAAAACAGAAATCTTAGGAGATTTTATAAAGTAGATTGCTTCTACACGTTGTCTATCATGCTAGTAGTCGGTAAAGATAGGTCCTAATCGCACCCGAGGATGTGTGGACGGGTTTAGTTTCCATGCTCTACTCCGATCCGAGACAGAATTTCGGAAGCACCTCCCCGCTGTTCTCCAGATACACGTCCTAGAAAGGAGATTGTATAACCAGAGAACAACGGGTGCCGAAACTCTGTCCCAGATCGGAGCAGAACATGGAAACTAAACCCATCTACACATCCTCAGGCTGTCCAAAAAACGTGGACAATTCGAAACGGATACAGTCATAGATATGCAAGCATATGCATATTTACAATCGTATCCCTTTCGAATGGGAGACGCCTAACTAGGTTACGTGAACTAGGTAAATAAATCGCGGAGGAGGGGGTCATCTGCACATGCTCACCTAGTAGTTCGAACAGACCAAAGATAGGGGCTGGTGGAAAGACAGAGCCCGAAGAGGCAACAACAACATGGTCTCCTCCTGCTACTCCTTCACCGGACATCTGAGGAAACGGCCGGGGCTACTCCTTGGACAGTGGATGAGGCGGCGGGCGCTTAGACCAAGGCAACGTAGTTAGATAAAAAAAATCGGCGGCACCTCCCTTGTATGGGGAGGTTTCAAAACCTGCAAAGAAAAGACCACAACACGAAGGTCGGGCCACAAAACAAATGCTCTTCCCACGGCTCGATGGCCAGACACATGAGACTTGCCATTCTTTCCACTTGAGCATAAGAAACATATATAGGTAGTACTAAAATTTTATTTTTTTGAGTTCAAGCTACTCATCACAAATTTAATCTAACATAGGTCATCACATAGCTATGCATAACTAATTTATGTAACGAACGATAGGTCATCATAGTAGTTTCATCTAAAAATGCGATAGAGGTTGAAGGAGTGCTCACCGAGAGGATGGCGTATGTGTCGAGACGGCGTGGTGTGAGATCACGGCCGGAGAGCACCACCCATCCTCCCTCTTCACCCTCGGCCTCATCCTTCTCCCTCTCCCTTCCTTTCCTCCTCCTTCCTTTCCACCTTCTCCGCCTTCCTCTCCTTCTTTCCCGGCTGCCCACTCACTTCTCCCCTTCCTCCTCCCCCCTTGGCACAAGAGGGCAGTGGAGGCCGACCAGAGCAGGTGGTCGGCCGGAGAGGTGGGCGGCCGGAGTAGGAGGCCGGCCGGGGGGCGGGGGCCGGCGCCGCCCGTACGGGGGGCGGTCGGGGCGGGCGGGGCGCGGCCGGGGGAGGAGGACGTCGCAAGGGCCGGGGCGGTGGCCGGGGGAGGCGGGCGCCGCCGGGAGTGCGGATCCGGGCGGGCCGCCGGCCGGAGCGGGGGGTGGACGGGGGCGGTGGCGGTGGCGCGGCGGCGCGGGGGCGGTGGCGCAGGGGAGGCCGGCGGGGGGCGCGGATCCGCGGGCGCGGTGATGGCGGTGGCGGCAGCGGGCGCGGGCGCGTGCGGGTGTTAGATGCGGCATGGGGAAGAGAACTGTGCGAGAGTCAGGGTTAACCCTGTCTCGTCTTTGTCGTGCACCAGGGAAAGAGGTGCACTGCAAAGACGGGACCCCACCTGCCAGCCACCGGCCAAAGGTCAATGCGCACAACGGCTGGCTGGCGTGGGGGCCCCATAACCTTTGTCGTGCGCCTCGGTGGCTGGTGCACGGCAAAGAGGCTACAATGAATTTTATGTTTTTGTTATTATGCATAAATGTTTAAATGGATGTAAAAATTACCATAAACTAACATGAGACAATTGCATGTTGTATGTTCACTAGAGAAAAAGTTTTGAAGTCAAAAACAAAATTCAAATTTTACTAAGATTACAAACCAAATGAGATGACTCTAAACACTATAGAACTTCTAGTGAGATGCTTCGGTTTGTAAACACTATGTGTGACGAAATATTCAAAACCTTCCCTCTTTATCACAACTTTCCCATACCATATCATGACCTCTCGGTGAATCTCATAATTTTCTAACTTCATTTGCATTTTTTATAATTAAAAAACATTACTAATGAACGTCGATTCTCATCCTTTGTGAATCAAATGTACATAATTTCAACCAATTTGGCGGGTAAGGTCTTAAAAAGGACTCAATTACGTGATTATCATTTTCCACGAACTTTACCTTATCATTTCATGTACTTGCAGTTCAATTTTGATTTATGTGAAGAAAATCCTTTTAAGGAAAGAAATTCATAAAAAATACCAAATAAATCGAGATGAGTACCAACTTGAGATACAGAGTACAAAGTAATGCATTTGTAGTAGACATATCAAAAGAAGTCAAAAAACCAAAGTTTTACAAAAATCTTTGCCGTGCGCCTACTAGATACGCACGGCAAAGATATATCTTTGCAGTGCGTTTCATATGGGGCGCATGACAAAGAAAGCACCTAAGCTACAGGGCCCCTCTTTGCCGTGCGTCCCCTTCAGGGCGCACGACAAAGCCTAACGACCGTTAGCGTCCGTGCCCCGCCGTCTGCCGTGGCACTGGTGGCGCACGTGCCCGGGACCTTTGCCGTGCGCTTTGGTACAACGCACGGCAAAGATGTATCTTTGTCGTGCGCCCGGATTTAAACGCACAGCAAAGAGGTCTTCACCGTGCGTTTATCTGTGCCGTGCGGCTAGTCCTAAGCGCACGGCAAAGAGTGGCATTTGCCGTGCGCCCAATAGAAAGTGCTAGGCAAAGGAAATGGCACACGGCAATGGCCATGTTTCTGGTAGTGCAGCTTTGTGTCGTGCGTATGAGTGTGTATCTCATGTACAAGTGGAGGCCGGTTCGTGCGGATTGTGTGTACGTGCGCTTGAGACCCGGCCAGAGTTTGTTGCTCTCGGTAGTGTGTGGGTCTTTATAAGCACCGTGTATCCAGGTTGTTCGGTTTGAGCCGAGTGGAATAAGGGAAGCCAACATATAGGTCGTTCGGCGGCCGGGGCGTTCGTCGTCATATCTCGTGTTCTTGTGATCGTCTTTAGATCCTCGGTTCCAACATAGGTATTCACATGCCTAGGACAAGCAGCCCTGTATATTTCTTGATTTAATAAATCATATCAATTTTCATGAACAGTAGCCTTGATGGCTTTCTATAGTCTATATTAGCTAGGAGCTTAAGTAGAAGCTTCATTGGGGACTTCAAAACAGAAATCAGCTTGAAATTTGACACTTCTGAAGCCCCATCTACTTTTGGGAGGAAAGTAGTATAGGACCCACTGATCAATAGCTTGTGAAATGCTAGGTTTCAGGGCCACGTGATTGTGAGGCGAGGCAGGGTAATTGGATGAGATAAGGGATTGAGATGCCCATTTCAGAACGATATATTACATACAGTTAGAACCAGAGGCGCACCCACTTGTATTTGTGGGTATATATTCAACTGAAGACCCATAATTTTTACCAAGTTTTTGTATATGCAATGTATCCTATGTATATGTATCAGAAAAAAATAAACAAGCTATAGTTCAACCCAAACAAAAGAAAAAGCTCATCTGATAAGCTCTTCCTTTTTCTCTGTACAATGGTGCTAGCCCAATAGACAAATTGGCCCATTCACCCAGTTCCTCCTCTCCAAGCAAGAGGACAGGATATGCCTCATTTTTAGGGGCGAAAACGGATCGGATATGAACGGATACTACGGATACAAATAATTTTTCTTTCTTGGACCCAATTCTCGAATCGAATTCAGATACAGACAATATATTTTGTGTCGAATAATGATATTCATCATATTTGGATCATAGAAATTCAACTTTAAATTTCCGGATACTAATGCGGTACGGATAGTTACGAATATTAAATGTCTGAATTCAGATACGGTCTTACCATTTGAGTGTATGACCCTTTCAGTCGGTCGGTCGGACGGATAATATATGTACCACTTTCATCCCTACTCATTCTGTCATTTCGTTCAACGGTTCAAGTCCTCCTTTTCGACTCTTCCTCAATCTATTACACATTCATGCCCACAAGGCCCCAAACACCACCACGGCACCACTCCACTAGTGCCGTCTGAATCCCAACCCTCTTTAAGCCCTCTTCTCATCCCCATTCAATCCTAGCGATTGTGGTGGTGGGATCTAAAGGGAAGTAGGAGGCATTCATATGTTGTCCGTGCGGCAGGATTGAGGGGCTATGACATTTGTGGGGATCGAAGGAGGCGTGTTGAGCTGCGGCGAGCAGCCAGGCACGCAGGTGCAGCCAGCAAGCCACGCATGCGGTAGGTGGCTAACAGCCGGTGGTTGGACGGCTGGCACGACCGAGCGCTAGGCAGCCAAGGAGGCTAGGGGAACTAGGGCGGCGGCAGGGGCAACAACAAGCGAGCAAGCCGGCCAAATTGGAATTGGTAAGATAGTTTTGGTACATTGGCATCAAATTTCAACACATCAGAGATTTTGTGATTGTAGTTCAAGAAATTGTATGAATTTGTAAGAATTGGACAGAGCAAGTGAGCATTACTTGAAATTGTACCCTGAAACTTGAGCAGATTTTTACTTTTAGGTTTGAAAAATGAAGAAAAAGAAGTAGAGTGGCAGTATCTATATATGTGTTGAACAATTTCTAGATCATGTGACATTAATCAGTACTGTAGCTGTCCCAAAACATTCCCCACCCTTTGGTTTTTTAATTTTTTGAATGCCCATTCCCAAAATCTTTGGCCCGTGGCTGTTTAGAACAACTCCAAAATCTCTCACTGGTAAACCAAATGTAGGAAGAAAAAGGAAATTTTGATGCTCCAAAAGCTTCTCCATCATTGTAACCCGCATCCAAGCTCCGATCTGGCGATCTCCCACATATTTGCGGATGGGTGGTAGCCCAATTGAGGGATCTACGCATGCTAATGTGGTAAGTTTTGAAGTGGGAGACGCTAGCTCCTCTACAGTTGATTGTAGAGTGCAGCTGTCACTACACGTGGGCCCTGAATCCTTTCAAATTATTGAGAAGTTTATTATGGGTCATGATCTATGGTGGGATGATACAATTTTAGAGAAAAAATTAGTAGAAACCCTAATACACTTTTGGGAAAGTTTTTTTGGAAGACTATCGATGAGGACATGAAACGCATAGATCCGACTATTCAAACTAATAAGTTGATACTTCTCGAATTTAAGAATATAGATTGCTACCTCATAATATGAATATGTTTAGGAACCATAGAGATGGTCATGAAGGCATAGAGGACCAGCAAGGGATGTGCAAGTCAAGTTGGAGGTCCAACTCAAGTCGACTTCGAGTCCATCTCCGTGACGTGTAAGTCAAGTTGGAGTGCCATTGGATTGTGATATACTATGATTGTGATTATGATTCTCAAAGAAGATTTGAGAAAAGTAAAAGGAAAAGAAAAACACAAAAAGAGAAAAGGAATTGGGATGGAGTTGACGGACGGTGGACGGTGAACTGATGGCTGACAGGGTTGACGGAAGGGGACTTTCAATACCAGTTATTTTACTTGGTACGCCCCTTTTAGTTATAGATGGCCAAATGGCACGAGGCCTATGGTCCAGCCCGAAGCACGATTTTTGGCCCGACACGAGCACGAGCCCAGCACGATTTTTTCAGGCTCGGGCCGGCACGAGCCCACCGTCGGGCTAGTGCTGGGCTGCGATCTCAGCCCACCATGCCGGCCCAGCACGACACGAAATAGGGCGGCACGACACGGCCCACTGGGTTGGCACGAGGCCCATCAGCCCAAATGGCCCAGCGGCCCGACTACATATAAATCTGGTGCTCCTTCCCCCAAACCCTAAAATCCCTTCCTCCCTTCCTCGCCTCCCATCTCCCCCCGCAGCCGGCTGCCGCCACCGATGGCCACCTCCTCCGCGCCACTGTCGACCCCCTCCTCCGCGACTGCCTCTTCCTCCACCGTCACTCCCTCCTCCGCCGCCACCCCCTCATTGCCGCGCATGGAGGCGCGCATGCCTTCTCTCCTCCCGTGCAGGTAGGTGACGCGGTTGCGGCGAGGAGGCACCTGCGGCCGGATCTGTGGCCCGTCCTCCATGCGCGAGGAGGAGGCACCCACGGTGGTGGGGTACGACCGGCACCCGCATCGGCATCCTTGCTGTCAGAGGCACCGACTCCATGGCCGGCGGTGCTCGAGGGATCCTCGCCGGCGAGCTCCTCGTGCCACCACCTCCGTCCGCGGAGATCCACCGTCAACCACCACCTCCGCTCATCCGCCGCCGCCCACATCCATCGCGCAGGGGGATCCACTGCCGGCCACCCCTCAGCCGGTTGCGCCACCCAGGAGCCGTGTTGTGGGCTGGCACGGCCCAGATGGCCCATCGGGCCGTCGTCGGGCCATCGTGCCGGCCCAGCACGAAAAACTAGCCTCGGGCTAGTGCTGGGCTGTGATCTCAGCCCATAGTGCCGCCCAGCACGAGCACGAAGTCCGTCGGGCCACGTCGGGCTGGGCCACTTCGTGCCTGGGCCGCGTCGTGCTCGGGCCGGGCCGCGTCTTGCTCGGACGGGGGTGTGGCGTGCGGGGGCGGACTCCGCCGGGGTGCTACGACGGAAGGTGGGGGCCCAGTGTCGCGCGCTCCTCCCGATTGGGTGCCGGCGGCGGGCAAGCAAATCCCCCTGCTACCTCCACAGATCCAGACCCAGACGCTCGGTGGGCCCACCTCTCGCGCCACGGTCCACTAGCAGCGATGGGTGCGGCACGGCGGGGGCTCGTGGAGAGAGAGGAGCGGCCACTCGATTGCCCTCGTCGAATTCGTCTGCAGCTGTTACGGTGCGTCACATAGGCGCCGCGGCGCCCCTCTTCGTCTCATCGAAACAGTGGAGCAGTGCATGCAGAGGTGTGCCGTCCTGTCGCAGCACGATGCACGCACGCCCTCCTCTCAGCACCCGCTCCGGCATCCTCCTCCACAAGATAAGTACCTCCCCCTCTTTATCTATGTACCCCGCGTGCTTTGCAGCCCCTCACTATTGCTCCCCATTCCAAACCCTAGAGAGGTCAAGCATTTGTTCGTTCTCACCATTTGGATATGGCAGGAAAAATGTTCCTTTTCCGTAACATGATTCTTTATTGTGGTTCTAGGTGTGCTGTGGCGGCAATGATGTCGGTGACCTGAGATCTGGAAAGGGGGGGGCTGGGTGAGACTTCTTCTGCACAAACTTTTCGTACTTGAGATGCAGTGTGCCCTCACTGAATAGGGCTATGCTTTTGTGTGCTGACTCCACAAGTTGCAGCTGGCAGCTGAAGAGGAAATCTTTCTTGGTTGGTAACCACATGTCCTCTTCTTTGTGTTCCTGTTTTCTTAGGCATGGTCTGCAACATGTGCTGGGACTTGATTATCTCTGGTGGGTTCGGAGCTAATAGTGGCGGGTGGGATTTTGTAGGTAGTACATCTCATATGAGCTAGAACTACAAGCATTTGAACAATCAAATTTTTAGATGTCTCGATGTAATTTCCAAACCAGAACGTCAATGGAAACATGGACAGACCTTTAAACAACCACTCATGAATAATAATTTTGTGATCTGAATGGTCTGCAAGTATTAGCAGAGGAACACACATTTTACTAAACATGTATAGTCATTTGTTGAGCATTCTACTGCTCTGCCTGTTGCGTACATACACATAGGTCCAACGCAATTAATAAGTTTCTGTAGTTAAATATCCAAATGTCCCGCTGCTGTGCTTTTTGGTTTGTGCTTGGTTTGTTTTTTAGTCTAAATGGATTGGTAAAACATTTCCAGTTGTGTGGTTCTATTTCTTCCGCTTTCTCGTGACTGCTGCTCAAAAGTTTCGTGTACAAATACATATTTTTGTTCTCTAAATTGGGGGCTATCTCAATTTTGAGATCTAAATTTTATGGTTCTAATTATGCAGAATAGTTTAATTTACGTCATTCGTTTATACCTATGTGAAGGAATGCCCGGTTAAACTTTGCATGATGATACATAAAGGTGTCTGAGAATAAATAAATTAGAGAAACTCTTTTTAGTCTATGAGATAAATTATTAGACAAAAATGTAATTATGTTCTTTCAGCTTATATGAGTAAAAAATATTCTGGTTTAGGGTTAGGTTTGAGCTATACGATAACATCTGGATGCATAGCATAGTGTGGCCTTCTTTCTGGGTTCTGCTTTCTTCTGTTGGTAGTGTTTCATTGCGGATGCCATGTTCTACTACGCTAAGGAGTAATGCACTTTATTTGTGATTGAATCTGATGTGGTGCAGTTTCGAAATTGCAAGATTAAGTAATGGGGCTACTGGTTTCCATGTTGTTGCAGGCTGCAGCAAGAGGAGTTCACTGTCGTTGTATGGTAGAAGCTGAACCTTGACAAAATTCCACTTCCTCTTGTGTGTGGAGTCTTGCAGAGGTAACCTGTCTCCTACACTCAGTTGCTCCATTCAGCATTCTTCTTTTCATGTTTTATTATTTTCCTGTGAGTTGCTTTTGTGTGTTGACCAGAAGGCCATGGGTATTAGATATTGTAAATCTTTACTTACTTTTCCATAGTCCCCTTATCTATTTATCTGCTATAGGATCCTCTTTTTCTTACCTATCTTTAGGTGCCGCTTGGTACAATTCTTTACTAACTTTTCCGTTATCAGATCCTCTCTGAATTGTATAGGTGCCCTCTTGCCCTCTGTCTGTTCCTGTAGGTTTGTCTCTGCTTGTTATAGGCTGTAAGTTTGTGGTGGCTGCCGTATATATTAGGAACCTCCTTATATGTTATCCTAGGGCTTGTTCTGGTGCTTACAATTATTTGCTTGTGGCTCTGTGGTGTTCATGTGTTGTTTGGCGCTCAGTGTACGTGATGATATTGTGCAGTTTTCGGTTTTGATGGCCAGTCCTTCTGAGAGCGTCGCACGGTGTCGTCAAAAAAGAAACATAAGACATCTTGCGATAGCACAAGGTCTGAATTATTTTGATCCATAGTGAAATAAATTGGGAAGGTCAGCATACCTCTGCCTGACTTGACTAACATTGGATTTGTGGGGAATGCTTAGGTTTGTTTGGACGTCCTATCTTTCCTGACCAACCAAATAAGATATCGTTTGCTCGGAAGAGAAGTGAGTGTAAGCACTAATGCAGTAAAGACATGTAAGCGCTGGAGTTTATTGATGAGTCCACTTTCTGTTACCAGGGAATAGGTCCTTGTTGGACTTTTCTGTGGAATCTGCCACCTCAAATAGGCGTCTTCGGCTCAATAGGATACGCTCTAGGAAAAAGTCTGGTTGTTTGCCCCATTTTGCCATTGGTGATTACCTGCAACCATTCCTTCGTGTTCTTTTCTACCTGCTTGTTAGTGTAACGATACCCTTTCTTTGCATCTTTCATGTGCGTAGCTGCTGCCAGTGACCCACTGAATGTTGTGCTTCCTTTCGATAAGGTGTATGTCAATGCCCTGAAAGGTGTGTGGGTGTTACTTTTAGATTGCATAAAAGATTATTGCCCTATGATGCTAAATTCACGTTGTGCTGCTGTAGAGTCCTATCCGGATCGATCATATTACGGTGGCCCCACACATGAGTGCCCCTACTGTGGTGCTGTGTTTTGGTTCCAAGAACGTGTGAAGGATGCTTCTCTTGCCAGTGGAAGAAAAATTGTATACAACCTTTTCTGTAGAAGTGGAAAAATAAATTTTAAACCTTACAAGAAACCACCTGCTCCCCTAGATGATCTCTTGTGATTCGATGGTGGTGCACGATGAAAAAGGTTTTTAAGACAAATTCGATCATACAATTCCCTATTTGCATTCACTTCTTTGGGTGCCACTATTGACAAGACGATAAACAACGGCACTTCACCTTATGTCTTTAAAATTAATGGAGTGGTTCATCATTGTATTGGTACCTTGCTGCCACGCCATGGCGTCCGACCCAAGTTTGCACAGCTTTATATTTATGACACCGAACACGAGGCACAAAACAGACTAGGCATATTCGAAACGGATGATGGTGTTGCTGGTCAACCAGACCCAGATATAGTCATGTCACTGTTAGGCATGCTAAATGAGCATAATGAACTTTTAAAAGCATTTCGATATGCTAGGGAGCGTCTAGACCAGGAGGGTGATCAAAAGTTAACACTGCGATTACTAGGTTGCAATGCAAGAGATGATGTTCGCTATAATTTACCCACAAGTGGTGAGATTGCCGCTATAATTGTGGGTGACTACGCGGCTGATGAATACACTTATGATGTCCTTGTGCATGATAAAGAGCATGGCCTCAAGCGAGTTTCTCACTTGCATCCATCTTATATGGCTTTGCAATATCCACTGTTGTTTCCTTATGGTGAACATGGCTTCCATCTTGGTATTAAATATACAGATGATGATAATGGTAGTAAGACGGCCCGTAAATATTTCACCATGCTAGAATTCAGTAGAATGCATATGCATTACAAACTAAATGAGCCAAATCCATTTACCTTCTATGGTAGACTAAGCGACCAGTCATGTGTAGATTTATACTCGACGATCGAAGCGTCTAAACTGAAGTGGATAGCAGACCACCAAAAGGAGCTGAGGTGTGAGTCAGTTCAAGGAATAGCTGATGCAATTCATAAAGAGCTCATTAATGCTGACTCAATTGGTTGTAAGGTAGTGGTACCTGCCAGCTTTACTGCTAGCAGGAGGTATTTTGTGATGAATTACCAAGACACGATGGCCATATGTAGAGTCTATGGTCCCTCTTACCTATTTGTGACGTTCACGTGCAACACCAAATGGAGAGATAGGGGACGCCCTGCGTTTTTTGCCCGGACAATAACCATGCGATTGTTCTGATTTGATAGTGTGGGTCTTCCATATGAAAGTTGATGAGTTCATAGCAGATATTAGGGAGGGGAAAACATTTGGTCCTATTAAGGCAGGTGAGTAGTGTGTGCTAGCATGCATATTACCTTCTCACTTGGTTTAGTTGGCCTTACATTTATTATCCTTTGTACAGTTCTATACACCGTTGAATTCCAAAAGCGTGGCCTGCCCCATATACATTGCCTTGTGTGGTTAGATGCTACCAGCTCTGAATTCAATGCTTCTACCATTGATAAATTCATCTGCGCTGAAATACCTGATATCGACATTGACCCACTTGGTTATGCTTTAGTAGACGAGTTCATGATGCATGGTCCATGTGGTGATTTCAATCCAAGGTGTCCATGCATGAAGGATAACAAGTGTTCGAAGCATTTTCTAAAGTCATTTCAAGACGAGACTATCATAAATGACTTTGGGTTCACTGTTTATAGGCGGAGAGATGATGGTAGGCATGTTTTAAAAAACACGGTGTCACATTAGACAACAGAAGTGTTGTTCCGTATAACATGCACTTGCTAAAGAAATACAATGCACATATCAACGTAGAATGGTGTAACAACTCGAACATGATCAAATATTAGTTCAAATATATTACGAAAGGAAGTGATAGAGCGAAGGTATATTTTGAGATTACTGCAAAGAAGACAAACGTGTCACCTGGCCCTCAGCTAGCTCCACGCAATGAAATCCAAGAATACATTGATGCTAGATTTCTGTCTTGCTGCAAAACCCTATGGCGTGCTTTTGAATTTGACATACACTTTAGAGTGCCTGCAGTAGAGCGCCTAATAGTACATCTTCCTCGAATGAACTATGTACGTTATGAACCTGATACTGACCTAAGAGCATTGCTAGATAGCCCAAAAGCAAAAAACACGATGTTGACTGAGTGGTTCGAAGCTAACTCGAAGCACGAAGAGGCTAGGCACCTGACATAATGCGACTTCCCAAAAGAATTGTCTTGGAGTGATTCCCAACGAACTTGGTGAAAGAGAACACATTGAGCTAAAATTGGACTTATGTACTATGTGCACCCAACTGCTGGAGAGTTGTATTACCTGCGCATGCTACTGATGATAGTTAGAGGCGCAAGGAACTATGCTGATGTGCGTACATTCGAACGAAAAGTGTATACCACATTCCAAAATGCGTGTCAGGCACGTGATCTGCTTGAAGGCGATAATGAATGGAACCTTCTGTTTGATGAGGCGATAGTATCTGCATCGGCATATCAGCTGAGGCAATTGTTTGTCACTGTTGTGCTTTTATGTTTTGTTGGAGATGTGCATGCATTGTTTGATAAATTTTGGCTCTACTTTACAGACGACATACACCGTAGATTTAAGGATGCATATGGAAACCCGAATTATATTATTCCGCATGAGTAGCTTATGACTTTGCTCATACAGAATCTTACGATTGTGTTTGCTAATAGCGGTGGTAACATAGATGACTATGACTTGCCTAAGCTACTAGCATAGTGTTTTTCCATGAGCGATAATAGACTGATAAATGATGAGCTTGATCCTGAACCTTTGATGTTATCCATGCAAGCTGCCTCCGTAGTTTCAAAGTTGAATGCTGGTCAGAAAAGTGTGTTCGATATGATAACTCAGAGTGTTCTTAGTGATCGTCCTGGTTTTTGTCTTTGTCTGTGGCCATGGTGGCACAAGTAAAACGTTCCTCTGGAATGCTATCATTGCAAGCTTAAGATCTGAGAAAAAAATAGTGCTCGTCGTAGCATCATCTGGTGTAGCGTCTTTGCTATTACCAAGAGGGCGCACTACACACTCGAGATTTAGGATACCCTTCGATATAACTGAGGTTGGAAAATGCAGTGTGAACAGAGGTACCATGCTTGCTGAACTTTTACAAGTTGCTGCTCTCATTATATGGGATGAAGCACCAATGATGCATCGACGCTGCTTTGAGGCTTTAGACACAACTATGCGAGATATTCTTTCAGAACATAATCCTGCGAATGCAATCCTGCCATTTGGTGGAAAACCAATTGTTCTTGGAGGTGATTTTAGACAAATTTTACTGGTTGTGCGCAAGGGCTCACGATCATCCATAGTTAGTGCTTCTATTACAAACTCCAGACTATGGCAACATGTTGTTGTTCTGAAACTGCACACAAATATGCAACTTCTTAACCCCTCTTTAAATGGAAATGAACGTGATGAACTTGAGCACTTTAGCGAGTGGGTTTTGGCTATTGGCGATGGTACTGTCTCTGTTGAAAAAAAGGAGAGGAGCGTGAGGCTTCTTGGGTTACAATTCGTGATGATTTATTGATTCATACAGGCGGCGATAAGATGACAACCCTTGTATCTGAAGTGTACCCATATTTCTTAGTCAATTACCAAAATCCTGAGTATTTGGCCTCACGTGCCATTGTGTGCCCAAATAATCAGACAGTTGATGAGATAAATGAATTCATTGTCTCACTTCTCCACGGAGACTATGTAGATTACTTGAGCTGCGACACGATATCCAAGTCATCTGAGCACATACCAGATTTTGATGTGCTCTACCCTACTGAGTTTTTAAATTCAATCGATGCTAACAATTTCCCTCGCCATAAAATTGTGCTCAAGAAAGGTGTTACTGTCATGCTCCTGTGCAACCTTAATCAAAACATGGGCCTTTGCAATGGCACAAGGCTGCTTGTTCTTGAATTGGGACAGCGTCTCCTAGAGTGCATGATACTAACAGGTTCTAAGATTGGTGAGAAAGTTTTCATACCAAGGATCGCCCTTAACACTACAGATGTAATGTGGCCCTTCATGCTATGCGATGACAACAAATAAAAGTCAGGGACAGACCCTATCTACGGTCGGCCTTTACCTCAAGAAACTTGTTTTTACACATGGACAGCTTTATGTTGCCGTTTCAAGATCTACATCTAGGAACGGCCTTAGAATTCTGATAAAAAATGACGATGGGTCGTGTGGCTCCCAAACTCGAAATGTAGTTTACCGAGAAGTCCTTGATGCCGCTAATGCGGCATTTTCTTAGGACTCTTGCCACATGATGCATTTTGTTATGTACATAGTTTTGGTATGTTCTGTACATGGTGTTTAGAGATCATTAGCTGATATCTTTCGTCCAGTTTTTGGAGCTATGACCATAACTTAAGTGTGGGCCATATGATGTCTTTTGATTTAAGGTGTTACTGTTATCTAATCACATTTACAGTCTCCATCCTAATTGAGCCTTCCATTTATAGTTTCCTGACAATTCTTTGTGCAAATGCAGATGGACGATTTTCTAATTTCCCACCTTTCCATTGGAGCCTGTGATGACAGTTTGTGCGTACATGCATCTAGGTTTTGGGACTTCTTCGATCCCAATGACGAGGCAAAGTTGCTGCACAGTGACCTGGTACTGATTGATGAGGAGGTTTGAAGATTCTCCTTTATCTTCTTAGGCTTATGTGATCTTGGAGATGGCTGTATATGATAATTTCCATATGTAGGAAGTTTGTTTGTTTTCCAAATTGCACTAGAGTGCTAACATGTAGTTGGTTGGTTTCCTTTTTTGGGAGGGCAGGGTAACAGCATACATGCTCAGATTTACCCACCTGCGCATGAAAGGTTCAAGGCTATGATAAAAGAAGGTGGTCTGTACAACTTCTCATGTTTCAAGGTCAAGAACTCGCACAACTACAAACCTGTTGCGAACAATGTCATGCTCAGCTTCTCAAAATGGACTACAATAGAAGAAGTTGTTGAGGTCCCACCTGGTTTTCCAATGATAACTTATTCCCTCACCCCCATAGAGAAAGTCCGTGCTCGTCTTGACAACAATCGATACTTCATTGGTAATGCTCTGAACTCCTGTCATTCACTATGCCAGTGGGACCCTGTTGCTTACTTATGGAATTTTAATGTTCAAATCAGATGTTATTGGAATAGTTGCTGCAATCTCAAATGTCATGACTCTACGGGGAAGGGGGGACAAAGTGAGAGGTTGAAGAGGGTTGTCACCATACGTAGTCAGAGGTCAGTTGCATAGAATTGTTGTGGTACACTGGATAGCAAAACTGATTTATTTTATATTATTTGTGATCTCTGCAAACTGAAGTGTGTCTCTGAAATGACAGCAATGAGTCAATTGATGTTGTGCTGTGGGGTGAGCATGCCAGTTCGTTCCCAGGGGAGCAGCTGCACAAAGATGAGCAAACATCTCCACAGGTTGTGCTATTTGTCGGGACTCTCGTTAGGAGCTATTTTGGTATGTTCTTTTTGTGCTGATATATAACTTCTCTTTTTTAAGAACAATTATAGTACTGAACATAAAGGGCTTTTTAAACAGTTACATGCCTATTCAATGAAAAACTTTATTGTTGTGCACCAGATAATTGTAATTCATTTGTAATATTGGAGCTCTATTTTTTCAGGCACTATAGCCATAATGGGTGGTTCATCATGTAGATGGTATATTAATCCTGAAGTCCCTGAAGCAAATCCTCTTGTAACCAGGTAATATATTTATCCAGGATATGTTTCATGGTGGCTGTCTTTTGCTTAATTCAACAAAAGGTCTTTCCACTTTTCTTTTACAGCGCTAAAAGCATGCGTCAGGCAATTAAGTGGGATCAGCACGTGACATCAGCTGGCCTTGCATCTACTGTTGAACACAAAAAGATTTCTGATATTAAGTTTCTTAACCCCTTCAAAACCAAGGTAACAGTTGTGTTACTGCATTGTTTATCTCCATCTTGGCTGCAGCAATTAATTACTTATTTTAGTAACCTCTTCTACAGAAAACAGAGTTCCTGGTTATGGTGACAGTGAGAAAAATCAACACCTCATCATGGTGGTACAACTCATGCTGTAAGTGTGCCCGAATAGTTAAGCCTCATGGCGACTTATACAAGTGCACTGATTCTGGGTGCGGTCACATTGGCGGCCCTGCCCCAAGGTCAAAAAATTTAATTTGTCTTTACTTAACGCTCAACAAAAAACCTCTCAACTTGTAGAGTTGTGCTTGCTAATCTGTTCTGCTACTGCCCGCAGATAAAAACTTAGCATTATTGCTGGAGATGAGACGGGAGACACCAATTTTATTGTGTTTGAAAAATGGGCCCAACACATGATAAAGAAGCAGGTTGATACTCTTATAGCTTCAAATCCACGTGGTTTCCTGCCAGATGATATCACAAGGCTCATAGAGAAGGTCTACATATGGAATGTCAGCTTCACAGAGAACTCAAAAGATTCCATTGAAGAATGTTTTCAAGTCAACGCCCTTATTGGAGAAGTAGATGACGGCAATGCTCTTCCAGTGACACCAGCAGGATCACAGTCGTCATCTCTTATGCTCTCTCAGGGTGTCAGCATCAGTATGCAAAGCACTCCTCAAAAAAGCGCTGCTCTGCCTCTAACTTTGCCTAATGCTTCAGAAACTAGCCATGCTTCAAGTGCCACACCGACTAAGGGTGCTCTGTTCCATTGAAGAATGTTTTCAAGTCAACGCCCTTATTGGAGAAGTAGATGATGGCAATGCTCTTCCAGTGACACTAGCAGGATCACAGTCGTCATCTCTTATGCTCTCTCAGGGTGTCAGCATCAGTATGCAAAGCACTCCTCAAAAAAAGCGCTGCTCTACCTCTGACTTTGCCTAATGCTTCAGAAACTAGCCATGCTTCAAGTGCCACACCGACTAAGGGTGCTCTGAGCATCCCTAGACAACCAATTACACCACAGAGTGGTAGATGCACTGCTCTGAATGAGGTGGCCTATTTCTCATAGTGTGTGCATTCATTTTTGAATATATCAAGTATCTAAGCATCTGAATTTCTTTTTTGATTTCTGATATCCTTTGCAGATTACTCCGGGAAAAATAGCAGAAGTGACAAGCCCAAAACCAACCAGTGCCCCTGCAACACTTGCAGTCACCAGAAACACCACATAACGATGTTGATACTGATGTGCTTAAGGTACAACAGCTCTAGCAAATAATTACTATCTTAACTGCCTTTCGTTTTGCCCCACTCAAACATATGGATAGACACAGTACATTTTGGCAACAAAGTACATTTTGATTTGGCTACTAATTTTTTTATGTCACACTTTGCTGCAGACTGTCGATGGTGAGGTCAATGTGGGTCCATCTGATGCCTCTACAACCAAAAGTCGGAAGAGCACTACCAATAAAAGGTTAGCCTCGCAGATTAATCGTTTCTCGGCCTTTTCATGCACAGCAGGCACTGTATCTATAGGACTAAACTTAAGTTGCTTATAGGTCTCGCTCAACACCTAGCAAGAAAACTGCGAAGAAGTTGTTCAAGGATCAAGATGCTCCTAGAAAAGGAGATAATGATACCTGTGATGATGTGGCTGCTGAGCTAAGGTACTGCCTTTTGCATGTTCAGTCATAATTTTTGTTGATAGCCTTACCCTATCTGCATGGGTATGACTTAGTATCATTCTGATGCGACCTATATATGCTCAAAACTGATTAGCGTGACCTGCAAATTAGGTCTTATTGGCACTCTCATCCACTTCAGTGCAAACTATAAATTTTCTACTCGATTTGTGACCAAGAGATGTATACATTGTGCTCTTAGGATTTTTCTACATGAGTTGTTCTTTCCAGAGATATATACTTCATCTATAACCTGATGCATCCATTTTTATTTCCAAAACCTAAGCTTTTGTTACCATTCTCTTCCACAGCTTAGCTGCACATGAAAATAGGTTCACAAACCTGCACATGAAAATAGGTTCACAAACATTATTTATTTTTCCATTACCATAGTTTCCAAATCATTGTAATCTCTTTTCAGGTTTTCATGTTAGTTCTGCATGTCAGAGTGCTAATAAAAATTGATAATATATTATTACCTTACAAGGTTAGTTGTACGTTCAAGAGATAGGTACTTCATCTATAACTGATGCATCTGCTTTTATTTCTAAAACCTAAGTTCATTATACATTCTAGCCGATGGCTGTCAGCAATCTAATTGACCTGGTGTAAACTGTTGGAGGTCTATTTGTGCTATTGCCAATGACTACTTCTGTTATTTTATATTCATTCACTTTTCTGATATCATTATTATATTGGGTTCCTTTGCAGCTCAGGTGATGAACTCTAGATGTGCAGCATGAGAAAGTGGATGCCCACCTTTTGTCTACCAGTTGCAGCCCCCTCCTTGCACATGTTTTAAAGGCTTGAGCATGTGTACAACAAAATGCATTTTGGTGGTTTCATTGCTGCAAACTGTGGCCTCTTTTGTTTGATGCCTGTAACTTGCTCGGTATTTAGCATGCTTATTCAGATCTGTATTCCAATCTACCATCTTAAATTTTTGGTAGATAGGAATCCATATGGTAACGTGTAGCATATTGCTAGACAAAACTCTATGGGATGTAGATGATCGAAATGTGTAATATATGGCTAGACAGATACCTTAAGGGCTGCAAAGGCCAAATGATTGTCAGTTGGCATTGACCCATACTGTTCAATGAATTAAGCCTGGACAAATGATGTGTTGGTGTACTTTCGATGTTGGGGCTGTTTTGGTTCTATTAGTTTTGATAACGATTGAGTTCACTTTGGATAGGGCGCGCATCGCGAGCCTGATTGTTCTAGTAGTAATAAGGAGCACCCAGACGAGGCTAGATGGAGACCCACTTGGGCGTGGGGAAAGACTGATAGTTATCTTATGGAGTTACTAGACCGGGGATTTATTCCCTTATGTGGGCATTGCTTGAGAAGAGATCCAACAATGAGGACTAGTGGAAAGCTTTGCTTTCTGAAACATTTGTAATAATTAATGTTCCATCATGCCGAGAGTTTGCCTTCTCAACCTCATTTACCTTCCATATTTCTTATTGGATTATTTACATTCTGCATTTACCTTTCTTAGAATTCTCACGTGTAGTTTATATAGGATTGGATTCTAGGGTGCAAAACTTCTTTTGTAGAGATAGGAACTCATAGAAAAACTTAGGCACATCTAGATAAAAATTGGAATAGGTTTTTATATGTCCTTGGAGGCTTGGAGCCTTAGTTTGGTCGAAAAACCCAATCCCACCCTCCCCCCTCCCTTCCATGATGGCATCATTTGTTATTTTTTAGCGATTGGGTGCTAATATGTATTATTCGAGTGCTAAATTACATCAAACCAAGTCTTGAGATATCAACACAAGATCTTTGTTAATCAAAGGATATAATTTGTTATTTGTACTCTCACATATTTGTTTTACCTGTTAGAGGATATAAAACATTAGCTTTCAATATGAATCATGAGAGAACATAAATTCTATGAGGATAGATATACATATCAGGGGTGGAGATAGGATTTAAGAATAGGGTGACCATGAACAAAAAAGGTAGGACTAACGGTCACACCACATGGTTTTACTCATATGTAATAGTGTCATGTTTCACAAGTCTTAATCAAAACAAGATTACATACTTATCAACTTAAAATTAGCTCTCTACAACTAGCAGCAAGATCATAGGGTTCAATAATTTCATCAGTAATAATTGATGCAGACAATTCCTTCCTAATACAAAATTCCAAATAATCTCGCAATAATTCAACTTCTCAGTGGTTGCAGTTGATACTAGAAGAGTTAGTAATGACCTGACTGAGTTAAATTAAGAGAAACTAACTATATGATATATAGATAGTAGGGGTATATTAGAGGAATTAGTAGAGCATTAGGGGTGCCAGGCACCCCAGCCCCCCCTCCATTCGCCTATGATATGTATTACTTGGGAGTTGGAATTGATTGGATACTTACAAATTTATTGGAGTGCATAAGAGGATACAAAAATCTCTTGTCGATTGCGTTACATTCAACATGTATCAGAACTATATCTTCAAGATAGAATCCATAAGTCCAAGATCACTATATAACCATCAACTACGTCGCCAATTGCCAGCATCTATCATTCAACTATACAATCATCAATATGGAGATGAAATTCATGACCACTCTTGCTATCATCACTACCCTAATCTTACACCACCTCTCCCTCACCATTGCCGAACACACAAGAGCATCCTCCAATAGCTCGGCTAGTTTCAGCTCCCGCTCATCACCAAGCAGAGCCCTGACTAGACCATCCACCGCGGCACCAATGGCTTCCTGTATTTGTAGCACGGCTGACCCTAAGCATGGGCTACCATGTGCGACCGCTGAGGGCCCAAGCAGGAAGGGGACCCAAGCCCATGTATGTATATAGTACATGTACATAAAATTCTGTAGACACGTAGGGAGGGAGACGGCCCAAAAAACAGTAGAAAGGCCAAGAATCGTGTGGCGCCGTCTCGCGGAGTCGTGGGTCACGAAGGGATGACCGACGATGGCACTAGAGTGATTGCATCTCATGTGATTCCAATCGTGGCACACCAGAGGCCACCAGCTAGAGGGCAGAGGGCAATGACAACCAAGAGGCAGGAGTCCAAGAGATCAAATATTAGGTCCATGAATCCACTTCTCCAGTTCTCCAGTCTCCAACTCGAATTCTCAAGACTGCAGAGTTCGGGTATTGTAAAATTTTAAATTGTTATGTATAATATTTCATATTCTAATCTAGTAATTATGTGGTCGTATTGTTCTTCAAAATCAGGTGTCAGAATTTGAGAATGCTACCTAAGAATCATTTGTCTGGGGCTTAGGAAAGGAAAAGACAAAAACAACAAGAACAAATTATTCAATCACAAAAAGGTGCTTTGCACAAATTTTTTCCAACATCAAGTAGTGATGTACCTGCTGATAATGTAGTAGATGCACCTGATAGTGAAGAAGGGCAGCAAGAAATTGATGATAGTCCACTAGATGCAAGAGATATTGAAAATTTATAGCCTTCCTGAACCTACAAATTTAGTTGATGATGTGCAAGAGGCTTCTGTTCATGATGTCTTTGATCCTAATACATGGGAGAATCTCGATACTAAGAGTAGAAATATTTTGATTGAAAAGGGCCGGTGAGGGAATTGAATCTTGAGTTTCCCTTAGATGTTCTAAATAGACATTTTTCTTATGACTACTACTCTAGAAAGTTAAGCAATGATGAGGTGGTTGATAGAAAATGGTAAGAGACAAGTCTTAGTAAGAATTGTTTCTACTATCAAGTTTCTTGCTAAACATAATTTGGCTTTCCGAGGGAAAATGAGAAACTATATAAAGACAAAAATGGTAATTTTTTTGGGTAGAGATGAAATGATGGGTGAATTTGATCCCATATCACATAGAGTAAGATTCAAACTATGGCATGCATGTAATTTTTTATTTCTTTGTACACTAATTTGGGAAAAGTATGATAGTTACTATATATTAATCTTCCAGGCATGCTATTTCTTTCATTAATATCATCCAACGGATCTACACATTGTTTGCAAAGTCTACCAAAAGGTGAAAGATTTTTGTGGACAATGTCCCAGGATTGACAGTTAAGTCATGGTCTAAGACACGCTAGGAAAGCCGAAAAAAGTGTTCAAGCTATCAGGTTCCAAACTATTCAAATAAGGTCGGCTTTAATAGCACTAGAGAAGGTTGCAACTGATGATCGTGACTCAATGACAGTTAGTGAATGTCAATCTTTGGTGACTGCACTGAGAATTTTGAATTTCTAGTTGGTTTGGTTATTTGGCATGACATTTTATTCTCCGTAAATAAGGTGAGCAAGAAGTTGCAATCTCAAATTATGAGTATAGATGCTACTCTCAAACATATTGAAGGTGTCATATCATATTTTAAGAAGTATAGAGATGAAGGTTTCACTTCAAGTATGGATATAGCGAAAAACATTGCATCTAAAATGGATATTGATATGCACACGCCAGCGTCATCGACTACATTGCCGACCTCTACACCAACACCTACAGGACCAATCACACGTAGCCGAGCTAAAAAGATACAACAAGAGGTGCACGCGCTACTTTGTGAACTTAAACTCAATTCTAATGATAACTTTATGCTACCTAAGTCTTGTATGTTGATACTTCTCAGGTACGTTGAAGAGAATCATCAAGACGAAGGTCACGAAGCTAGAATCGGCAAAGTTCTCGTCATTCAGCAAGGCCATTCGGCAATCGACAATCCATTCGGCAATTTCCCAATCCATTCGGCAATCCATTCGGCAGTTTCCTAGAGCATAACTTCGGGCATTAAACTGTACCAATCTACGAAGTTTCCCATAGCATGCTATACACCGTTGGAAAGATAATCGAGTTAGCTTTCCAACGCATCTAGTCCCACGTCATTTGAAGATTCCTAGAAGAAGTTATGATCAAAACATTGAAGACTGCTCAGCAGTCAAACAGCCACGCGGAAACAACTCAGAAGGTCATCTCGGGAGATCCTTTCACATTGGCGACGTATTCAGATTGTTTTCGTGTTTCCACCCATCTAGGAGGGTTGTTCCTAGTATAAATACCCCCCATATGTAAGCTAAAAACAACTTTTGATGAATTGAGATAATCCAAGTGATTTCGCAGCCGAGCTGCATGAGTGTCTTACTCACACCCTTGTTCTTCCTTGTTCTACTTGGACTTGTGAAGAGATCTCTCTGAGGTCCACTAGTTCGTGCTCTGTGAGTTCCAGTACGGCTGCCTCACCTTGTGTGGATTAGCTCCGGTTGTGGTTCTGCGGTCGTTTGGAGATCGAGTCGAAGTCCTCGTGGTTTCGGTGTCTCTCTCCCCGTCGTTTGGGTCGCATCCAACCTTGGCTAGGTATAAAGCTAGTTACCCGCTAATCTTCAGCAAGATATCTTCGAATTCCAGTAAGTTACCATCCTATTTCCGCTACCCCATTGTCGTTCTTCAAGTTCAAGACCTACTGCCGTGAAGATCGGGCCATCCTTCGTTCTAACGCCGGATTAGAACCTATCATCTGGTATCAGAGCTTTCGTTGCCACGGTAGGTCTTACCATCATCATACATTTATCCTTTTGATCATTTATCACATATATTTTGTTTTATCCTACAGTCCAGAGCCATAAAAATTACCTATAACCCTTTGGCGGTACCGTTTTTCCTTGTGTTTGTGTTCATCTAGTTCATAGTCACCACCGTCTCTATATTGTGTTGTTCATTTTTTTTTCGCATCCCTGTTAGTATTATAAAAAAAAGAGTTCTGAAGAAAAAGGAAGAGAAAGTAAAGAGTCAAAAAAAATAGAAAAAAAAAGAAAAAAAAAAGAAAGAAGAAGAAAAGAGTTTGAAGGGGGATCGTGTTGCTGTGTGTTGCTGAAATTTTCAGATTGCATATTTCTAGTGGTGTTCTTGATAGCAGCATTTCATATCTTTTGAGCACAACAACCACTTGGTTTACAGTACCGTAAGCCCTCCTTTGTTTAGCCACCTATAGCTCCACTTCAAATCTGAAACCAGGACATCTCAAATCGTAATCCTTACGACCTCACTACCACCTCCGTGAAGCTGCCAACACTAGCACAATCACAGTCCTTGAGGACAGGCAGAACTTGGGTAAGTAAGTGGTGAGTTTGAGTGTTTCCACAAATACTTCATATTCCACATATTTCTTGCTGTCCCTAACATGGCAGGGTCAGATTCTAGTGTTCATGGTGAGCGCCATGAAGAGGATGAACGCCCAGTTTCTCGGGCTGAGATGCATCGCATGGCGGACTCACTTATGGAGGCAATGGGAAGGATGTTCAATGCCCGCCTTCCAGCAGCAGGGGGACGTGGACCACGTCGTGATCCAGAAGACCATCATCGGGAGGAGTCCGGAGATGAGAATTCTGGTTTCGGCCATGGATTTGACCGGTTTGGTGATGGCCGAGGAGGACATGGTGGTGGTCGTCGTGCTGATTTCGATAATCAGCGTGGTGGTCACCGAGCTGACTTCCATAATCAGCGTGGCGGACGTCGTGCACACGAACGTCATGTGAGATTTGAAGACGAAGAGTTCGAAGATCATGAGGAAGGGTCTAATGATGAAAATCCCTTTGGTCGTGGTGGGAGATTTGACCGGCGTCATCATCATCGACGTGCTGATTTTGAAGATAGGGGGATTTCACCGCGGTCGCCGTCAATATGACGACCCCGATAATATTGCTCGTGTCAAGTTGAATATCCCTAAATTCACTGGAAAGGAGAATGCAGATGAGTTCCTTGAATGGGCTGAACAATGCGATCAGATTTTTAGGGTGCATAATTTCTCTGATCAGCGCCGTGTTGATTTAGCCTCAGTTGAGTTCTCTGGATATGCTCTGACTTGGTGGAATCAAGTGCAAGAGAATCAGCTTGAGTTGGGTCTTGGATACATCAATACTTGGGAAAGAATGAAGCAAGTAATGAGAAGGAGGTTTGTTCCATCTAGCCATCAGCGTGATCTTCGAAACCGATTGCAGATGTTGAAGCAAGGAAAGAGGACTGTTGATGAATATTTCAAGGAGATGGAGTTGCTGTTGGTACGGACTGGAATCAGAGAAGATGCAGAGTCCAAGATGGCAAGATTTTTGGGAGGTCTTAATGAAGACATTGCTGGTTTTGTTGAGATGTTTCCGTATCGTACTTTGCAAGATCTAGTTGATCAAGCCATGCGTACGGAGAAGAAAATTCAGCAAGAATCTCGGGGAAAATCTTATGGCAGTCAATCTATCGCTTCCCCATGGCGCAAGCAGCAGTCCGGCACTTCTTATGGCGGACACCGATCCCAAGGGACTTCAGCTAAACCTTCTACATCTCATGGTGCATCAAAGATGGCTGTTTCTAGCGCATCTTCACCTACAAATCAGCAGCGACCTGTTGCCAGTTCAGCAGCCCCAACTCATGCTTCAGCCGCTACATCATCTACCCGAAGCAGGGAAATTGTATGCCATAAGTGCCACGGGCGTGGCCATATTGCTGCTCAATGTCCTAGTAGGAGGACAATGTTGCTGAATGATAAAGGAGAATGGGAGTCTGAAAGTGATCCGGAAGATGAGGGTCCAAAATTTGATAAAGAAATTGAAGAAGAGGAGAATGAAATTCAGCCCGACGAAGGGGAACATAATTGTTTTATTTCTCTTCGTGTGCTTAGTGTCACTACTGAGAAGGAAAATAATGGACAACGACACAATCTGTTCCACACCAGAGGCATGATCAAGGACAAGCTTTGCCGCATCATTGTTGATAATGGAAGTTGCAATAATATTGCTAGCCAAGAATTGGTGGACAGATTGGGGCTGAAATCAAGACGTCATCCCAGTCCATATAAGATGCAATGGCTGAATGATTGTGGTGCGTCGCGTGTCAGTCATGTGGTGAATGTTCCTTTCTCTGTTGGGAAGTATACAGATCATGTGGAGTGTGACGTGGTACCTATGCAAGCGTGCCAATTGCTGCTAGGAAGACCATGGTTATATGATCGAGATGTTCAGATTTTTGGAAGAACCAACAAGCTGTCTTTTGTGTACAAAGGAGAGCGAATTTCTTTGCTTCCTTTGACTCCGGAAGAAATATTGAAGGATGATCTCAAGAAGAAACAGCGAGAGAGTGAAAATCACCTTAGAGTGACCCACAAAAATGGTGAGGAAGAGTGTCCAAAGCCAAAGAAAAACCCACAGCCACAAATAACCCAAAAACCGGGAAAAGAGGGTTTAGTAATGATGGCTAGGAAGGGGGACTTAAAAGAATTGAGTGAACCTAATGCTATGTTCTTTGTACTCATGTACAAGGACACCCTTTTTTCTACTAACACCTTACCTTCTACTTTGCCAAGTGTTGTTCTTGATGTGTTACAGGGCTTTGAGGATGTCTTTCCAGATGAGGTGCCACCAGGTTTGCCACCCAAGAGAGGGATTGAGCATCAAATTGACTTGGTTCCTGGTGCTTCACTCCCAAACCGAGCGAGCCTACCGCACAAATCCCGAGGAGACAAAAGAAATTCGAGAGGCAAGTGGAAGATTTGATTAAAAAAGGGTATGTACGGGAAAGTCTTTCACCTTGTCTTGTCCCTGTTTTATTAGTTCCTAAAAAGGATGGATCTTGGAGAATGTGTGTGGATTGCCGTGCTATTAATAACATTACAGTAAGGTATAGGCATCCAATTCCAAGATTAGATGACATGCTCGATGAACTTAGTGGTGCTATCATTTTTACTAAGATTGATTTAAGAAGTGGGTATCATCAAATTCGCATGAAAGATGGAGATGAATGGAAAAGCGCTTTTAAAACAAAATTTGGTTTATATGAATGGTTAGTGATGCCCTTTGGTTTAACCAATGCACCAAGTACATTTATGAGATTGATGAATCATGTGCTTAGAGCTTTCATCAGCAAATTTGTTGTGGTCTATTTTGATGATATCTTGATTTACAGCAAGTCTCTTAAAGAACATGTTGAACATATTCAGTGCGTGCTTGCTGTCCTACGTGAGCAAAAATTATATGCTAACCTTGAGAAGTGCACCTTTTGCACCGACAAGGTAGTTTTTCTTGGTTTTGTTGTTTCAGGTCAAGGAGTGGAGGTGGATGAAGAAAAGGTCAAGGCTGTACGAGAGCGGACGCCTCCACAGAACGTGAGCCAAGTGCGAAGTTTCCTTGGACTCGCTGGTTTCTACCGGCGGTTTGTTAAGGATTTCAGCACTATTGCTGCTCCCATCAATGAATTGACCAAGAAGGAAGTACCATTCAAGTGGGGAGATGTTCAACAGAAGGCATTTGAAGAATTAAAGATGAAGCTTACAACAGCCCCTGTCCTTGCACTCCCCGCATTTCGGCAAAACATTTGAAATAGAATGTGATGCAAGTGGAGTTGGGATTGGAGGCGTGCGATGCAAGAACGAAGGCCAATTGCATACTTCGGTGAAAAGCTAAGTGGTCCAACTCTTAATTATTCAGTTTATGACAAAGAATTATATGCCCTTGTTAGGAGTTTGGAAACTTGGCAGCACTATCTTTTTCCTAAAGAGTTTGTGATACATTCGGACCATGAATCTTTGAAACATCTTAAAGGAAAATTAAAACTGAATAGGAGACATGCTAAATGGTGTGAATTTATTGAGTCATTTCCTTATGTTGTTAAATACAAGAAAGGAAAAGAAAATGTCGTAGCCGATGCCTTGTCACGACGCCATGTTTTGTTAAATCAACTTGATGTTAAAATTCTTGGATTAGAAAGCATAAAAGAATTATACACAACTGATCCAAGTTTTGCTGAGCCATATTCCAAGTGTCATGATGGCAAAGGATGGGAAAAATATCATGTACAAGATGGATTTTTATTTCGAGCTAACAAGCTGTGCATTCCAGATTGCTCTGTTCGTATTTTGCTTGTACAGGAAGCACATTCAGGAGGACTCATGGGTCATTTTGGAGCCAAGAAGACGGAGCAAGTGCTTGCTGACCATTTCTTTTGGCCAAAGATGAGAAGAGATGTGGAGAGGCATGTCCTTCGCTGCGAATCATGCCACAAAGCTAAGTCCCGTCTGAACCCTCACGGTTTATATACCCCTCTTCCTATTCCTAGTGCACCATGGGAGGATATTTCTATGGATTTTGTTCTTGGTTTACCTCGAACCAAAAAGGGAAGGGATTCAATTTTTGTTGTGGTTGATCGATTTAGCAAAATGGCACATTTTATTCCTTGCCACAAAAGTGATGATGCTTCGCATATTGCTGAATTATTTTTCAGAGAAGTTGTGCGATTACATGGGGTGCCACGAACTATCGTTTCTGATCGTGACACAAAATTTTTGAGTTACTTTTGGAAAACTTTATGGGGAAAACTTGGAACACACTTGTTATTTTCCACTACATGTCACCCACAAACAGATGGACAAACTGAAGTTGTAAATCGAACTTTGTCCATGTTGCTGAGAGTTGTTCTCAAAAAAGAATTTGAAACTTTGGGAAGAAAGTTTGCCGCATGTTGAGTTTGCCTACAATAGAGCCGTTCACTCAACCACTAAATTTTGTCCATTTGAAATTGTGTATGGTTACAAACCCACTTTGCTCCCATAGATCTTTTGCCTTTGCTGTGCGGGGAGCGAGTGAACTTTGATGCAAGCAAGCGAGCTGAGTTTGTGAAGAATCTCCATGATAGAGCTCGCACAAACATTGAGAAGATGACCAAACAGTATGAGAAGCAAGCCAACAAGGGAAGACGGAAGATGATCTTTGAAGAAGGTGACCTTGTTTGGGTGCATCTACGCAAAGACAGATTTCCTGAGCAACGTAAGAGCAAGCTGCAGCCCCGGGCTGATGGTCCTTTCAGAGTGCTTCGCAAGATCAACGACAACGCCTATGAGATCGATCTACCAAGTACTTATGGAGTGAGTACCAGTTTCAATGTGTCCGATCTCTCTCCATTCTTTGGATTGGAAGAGTCGAGGACGACTCTTTTCGAAGGGGGGAGGATGATATGCACACGCCAGCGTCATCGACTACATTGCCGACCTCTACACCAACACCTACAGGACCAATCACACGTAGCCGAGCTAAAAAGATACAACAAGAGGTGCACGCGCTACTTTGTGAACTTAAACTCAATTCTAATGATAACTTTATACTACCTAAGTCTTGTATGTTGATACTTCTCAGGTACGTTGAAGAGAATCATCAAGACGAAGGTCACGAAGCTAGAATCGGCAAAGTTCTCGTCATTCAGCAAGGCCATTCGGCAATCGACAATCCATTCGGCAATTTCCCAATCCATTCGGCAATCCATTCGGCAGTTTCCTAGAGCATAACTTCGGGCATTAAACTGTACCAATCTACGAAGTTTCCCATAGCATGCTATACACCGTTGGAAAGATAATCGAGTTAGCTTTCCAACGCATCTAGTCCCACGTCATTTGAAGATTCCTAGAAGAAGTTATGATCAAAACATTGAAGACTGCTCAGCAGTCAAACAGCCACGCGGAAACAACTCAGAAGGTCATCTCGGGAGATCCTTTCACATTGGCGACGTATTCAGATTGTTTTCGTGTTTCCACCCATCTAGGAGGGTTGTTCCTAGTATAAATACCCCCCATATGTAAGCTAAAAACAACTTTTGATGAATTGAGATAATCCAAGTGATTTCGCAGCCGAGCTGCCTGAGTGCCTTACTCACACCCTTGTTCTTCCTTGTTCTACTTGGACTTGTGAAGAGATCTCTCTGAGGTCCACTAGTTCGTGCTCTGTGAGTTCCAGTACGGCTGCCTCACCTTGTGTGGATTAGCTCCGGTTGTGGTTTCGCGGTCGTTTGGAGATCGAGTCGAAGTCCTCGTGGTTTCGGTGTCTCTCTCCCCGTCGTTTGGGTCGCATCCAACCTTGGCTAGGTATAAAGCTAGTTACCCGCTAATCTTCAGCAAGATATCTTCGAATTCCAGTAAGTTACCATCCTATTTCCGCTACCCCATTGTCGTTCTTCAAGTTCAAGACCTACTGCCGTGAAGATCGGGCCATCCTTCGTTCTAACGCCGGATTAGAACCTATCAGATATAGAACCAAAATTTCGTTCAAAACGTCAAGGGGAGAGAAAGAAACAATTTGATGAATAATATGACCAATTTAATGGTGTGTTGTGGATTCATTTAGAGTGGAGTACTTCAATGTTAGGATTGATATTACAATTGCTTCATTAACTACTAGATTTGAACATATGAAAGAATTTGATAATATTTTTGGGTTCTTGTTCAACTTAGAAAAATTAAAATCTTTGGATGAAACTGATCCTTGGGTGCACTGAAAGGATTTTGTGGAAACATTTTCTCATGATAAGTCATCAAATGTTGAGATCAATGATTTTTTGTCAAGAATTAAAGGCGCTACAAAGTAACTTTGTTAGATTCTTCGATATCAACACTTGAGATCTTGGAGTTTGTTATGGCTTGAGATTGATATCCAAATGTTTCAATTTCCTATCCAATCCTCTCAACTGTACATGTGACTGTAGCTTCACCTGAAAGAAGTTTCTCAAAATTGAAGTTGTGGAAGAACTATTTGAGATCAACTATGTCACAAGAAATATTAAATGGCTTGGCTATGTACACCATCGAGTGGGCTATATTGGACACTATTGATCTCAATACCATCCTCGATGATTTTGCATCAGGAAATGTTCGACGAAGTATCTTTTTATGAGAAGCAAAGGACGATTGGATATTATAGAGTAAAATATAAGGTAATCACAATAATCCTAGAATTACAATTATATTGTTGTTTGAATGGATAATATATTTGTATTCACTTTGCAAGAAAAAATAATGTGTGTATATATATGTATATTATAAAATTTTATATAACATCTAGACTTTGGATCGACCGGCACGATGAGTTCGCCACGGGACCCTCAAAATCTGTGGGCTGGCACTGATTTGCAGCACAACCTCAGCACCTCAGCGACCAACAACACCACCATTGGCCAGGTGAACGACTGCCTACACCTCATGGAAATCCACATTGGTACCAGCAGTGGCCGACGGAAGCTCCTCCTCGAGCACTACAAGAAAAATGTTGACTAGTGACACAAAAAAGGAGCGTTTCTCATCATAAACCCCAGTTTATGATGCTAGATGTTACGAAAACCCTCCATAATTAATAAAGTGTCACCGTGATTATTGACGAGACCTTATTTCGTAGCCTCACTAATATAATGAAGCATAAAATTTTGTAACACTCGTCGTCATAAATTGATTGCCACGTTGGACAAAAATCTGACATGGCATCTTGCATGGCAGTAGATTTGTGATGAAATGATTCATCATAGATTAAAGCCCAGCCCAACTAGGATTAGTTTGAGCCCATTTTTTCGACTTATTTAAGCCCAATTTTTGTTGGACCTTTTGTCTCCCAAAATATATGTTTAATGTAGCTCTTTTTTACACAAATTTTGCCAGCCCATTACAACACAATTATTTTGGGCCCAATGTGTGTCAAACCCATTTAACATTAACTAAATTGCCAATTTTTTATTCATATTTAAAAGTATTCACATATACATCTCATCAGTACCGAAGCAACTCCTCTGCGTTGAGTCACTAGCAAGAGGGATCCACCCGCCATTGACGCAAACTGACCCTACCCTACTGCAGAGGAGCCTGCCGGTCATACATACACACAAATCAAAAGTAGAGACTAAGTATAACTATGCTTCTCATCATGGTGCATTAGCATTCCCTGCAGAACACACATGGTGCATCAACCAAGACTTCCAATTATCAACCATAGCGAGGTTTCCTCGTGTTTGGATTGGGTTGTGATTCATCCATCTATGATTAAAACTTCAGCCAAAATTTCATGAATTTCACAAGATCTCGTTAGTTTCAATGGTGACCAAAATTAGTGTTCACCGAAATTTTGGTGTTGTTCACTGAAAAGCCATCATTTTAACCTGCATGTCAGCTAAATTTTACGAATTTTAGTGATACTGAATTCTTATATGGATGGAAAGAAAGGTAAAAACAAAATCAAGACTCAATCTGGGTTGCCACGCTCACTGATCCATGGTTTATAAGACTATCATGTTTGTTTGGGTTCATCACCAAACCCATCTCAAGTAGTCGAAAATACTAGTGAAAAATCTAAATATCATTACATTTAATTTGAAAGATCACATTTCACAATGAATAATTACTAAATTATACATAGTAATGTGCATTTAAATCTTATATATAATAAATGTCATTAAATTGTGGTATATATTGTGTGCTTTTGTTCGGATTATGACGAAATTGACGCAACATCATAGTATTTGGACTTCTATTGGGCTTCATATCCAACACTGCTAATCTATGATGAAATCTGACTATTGTCATGGATGCAGTGTGATTTGTGACGAAATCTATGACAAATTGGCACAACGTCATAGTGTTTGGACTTCATATCACGCTTCATTTCCAAAACTGTGAATCTATGGCGAAATCTGACTGTTTGTCATGGATGTAGGGTGATCTATGATGAAATCTCAAAATGTCATGGGAACTTCGTCATGGATCACTAGGTTTTTTTAGTGACAACTGGCCTCTGTGGCTCCGCTTCTTGCCGGCAAAACCTTCGTTCACCTCTTTCTTTATTTCACTCCTTTCTTCCTCAAAAATTTCCATGAGTGCCACTTCAAGCTTTGATGGTCCCCGGTCACTGAAGCCACCTCCCACAGCCTCTCCCATGCAAAATCATAGTGCACTTGTAAGAGCACACTATGAGTTTATGACACTTGCCCCGGACTCTTCTAGGCCATCTTGGCATGGTATGTACACTGCCCCACTAGGTGACTATAAAGAATCAGATGGTCGTAGATTGACAGGAGAGGGGTTGAATTGGAAAACTTAAAACCTTAAGCCAAAGGTTATCACTATTTGCTCAAAACATAAACTAGAACATGATATCTATAGATGTGCATCTAAGGCTAGTTCTAGTGTGAAACTCCCATCTCAAAGAGTTTTGCAACCTATAGTCAATCCTATCAAGATACTACTCTTTGAAAGTAAAGGCAAATAATGATTGCAAGTATGAAATGTAGAAACATAAAGAGGAATGAGAGGAAGCAAACTCTTGACACGTGATTTATCTCATGGTATCGGTAGGCACTAAGCCACCTCTAGTCCACGTTGTTGAAGCACTACACATAGGAGTATTACTGACGGGTCACCAAGTTCCCCAAGAGCACCACTTGACTTGACACAAAGGCTCACCACGAAAGCACTCACCAAGCTCCCTTGGTTACCTTGATGTCACCTCCACTAATGAGCTTTTCCACCAAGGGAGGGGTCTCCATGTCCTGCACACAAAGTGTACTTGCCACTCCACACCAAACCGGAGGGTCGAAAACTTGCCGAAGAGCCAGTAAGACCCCAATGCTTCCGGTGCACCTTGTACAGCTTGATCCACTCAAGAAGCACCTCACAAGGTTGGCACACCATGCACACAACTCAGCACTAAGCCTATGCCTGCACTACACACTCTGTAAGTATGTGCAAAGCCTTTGGAATAAGCACTTAAGCACTAGTATGGCTTGGATATGATCTTCAATGAGTCTTGAACTCCTCCACACTTTAACTCACTTAGTCACTCCAGCAACTTCATATGGGTGAGTGGAGAGGGTATAAATAGCACAAGACATCAAGCTATCCAATGGCTAAAAGCTACTAAAAAGTATACCGTCAGGATGAACTGACGCTTGCTTTTCTAGGCCATCGGTTTATCCGGTGCCTCCTCCACATCAGGAGTCGTTACAATTCTACTAACTTCATTCATCAGACACATCCACAGATGGTGCGTTGGTTCATCCAGTGCTGATGGCTGAGTCTCCAAAACCTCTCTGTTTTGGTGCTGAAAATTAACGGATGAATTGATGCTATCATACAATGCACCATCAGTTCATCCGACGGTCTTCTTCACAGTTTCTTCGCCCACAGTATTCATATGATGCATCTAAAATTAGGGTTGTCGGTTCATCCAATAGTCCAAATTGACTTGAGTCCTTTCGTAGTATACCACTTTCATCTGTTGCTTGCACTGATGCTGCTTCCAGGGTACCATTGCTTCACACAACTGTGTCCTTTTGGCTGCTTTTATTCGTCTTTAACTTGCGAACACTTCGAGTTAACTTACCACCATTTATAGTCTCAAAATATATTTTTTTGCTATATTTAACTGGTGGTATGTTAGCTTTGATTTTAGTTTCATCCATGGGACCTATAATGCCTACAAAGCATGCTGAACCACAATGGTTAGTCCCATTGACCATGTTCCCATGAATCACCAAAATCATCCTCGAACAAATGGCTAGATGGCCATGTTCGCTACCGTGGCACCTCTGTCAACCTACTTCACTTCCTCTCTCTCTCTCTCTCTCTCTCTCTCTCTCTCTCTCTCTCTCTCTTGTTGACGTGAAATGTGCACCTAGCGCCAAGCACACAGCAAGCCGGACAAGCTGGCTTCACACGTGCAGAGATCACAAGACGTGCCAGTCAATTTTCCCTGAAAATTAACAAAAGACAAAGTAGTTAAATTCCAAAGCTTGGAAATTGCCGGGTGGTACCAGACAGTTCCATATTTACGGCTATAAAGCCAAATGAGATGACATATAGCTATAGAGAGCTATGCGCAAAGAAGCGAAACCATTCGGGGGCTTTAAAGAGGAAAAGTAACATAGCCGAATAGATGACGTAAGCATGACGATGATCGGTCTTTGTTTGGACAAAGATGCATGTGCGCAAGACCGTGACCAATCCCCATGGTGATTAAATAATAAATGAAGTAAAAACGCGAGCATAGATATGTAATAAACGAGCATGCATAGATCCAAAGCACTAGTCTACTGCATGTCTAGGTACTTTGAAACCCGTCGGGTACGACACCAAGCGAATCTATCCACCGCATGATACAACTTGATTGGGATCGTGCCACTTTCCACAAATAGATCTATCCACCGCATGATACAATCTAAATATAGAAAGGTAAAAGCATACATTATTTAAAGCATAGATTACGCACGTGCTTTACTCATGAAGAACATAACCGAACACGGCTGAACAGCCGATTTGGGATCCATGAAGAAGGAACGAACATTACCAAGTAAGATAAATCTATCAGATTGATTTGAAAATCTAATCCACCGGATGACTAGCTCCAAAACAACCCAAAAACCTGCATCTACCGCGTGATACCCAATTCTTTCAAGATTTATACAAACTTTAGCAAGCTTGAACCCGCAACATGTGACAACCTAGATCGATTCAGTTTCGGCTATCGAAAAGCACGTGATCCACGTGTTAAATTAACTAAAGTTTCCAACTCGACTCGCATAAGGATCATCAAAAGGGATAAAGCCGATCCAAACCCATCTAGATTGGGCAAAAAGGTGTTACATGAATTTAAACATAAAGCAAAAACTCAAAGCAACACGGGGTAACTTAATGAATCTATTGAATCTTGCCAAAATTCAATAGAGCCGATAACTAGCTTCAAGCTAGATCTTATCCTACCGCATGGCTCATGACCTAACAAGAAACCCTCTTGAACCAAGCTTGAATCTACCGCATGACACTAAGCATGGTAACAAGACCACTTGCATCAGATCTAAATCCACCGCATGATACTAGATATGATACAAGGTTGCCTGTACTCACGGAGGTCGACGGATCGATGAACCCTCTCGAAGAACTCGACGACACGACAAATGGACTCTAGGGTTTGGCGTAAAGCCGGTTTGTATTGAGAATGATTACGTATATGTTACATACATCCAGGGTTCATATTTATACCCTACCAAGCACAACCTCGAATGGATTTGATACCTAATTTATCTCTAAGCTTGATCGCATATCCATCCATTCGTCCTTTCCGCTTGAGCCACGTCACCGTACAATCCCGCAAAATCAGCTCAACAGTTCCTTTGCCGAACAGAAGCAGATAGCTGACCGCGGAATTTTTCTGCCGAATGCATCTGAAGAAACCTTCCTTCCGCCGGACGGATTTCTCACCGGGTTGGACCCACAAGTCAGACCCCTTACCAAATTTCGGTGTTAACATCTCTCTCTCTCTCTCTCTCTCTCTCTCTCACTCTCTCCGATCGTTGTATCAAGTAGTTGGATCATAGTCTCTTACGGTCTTACCATAAAAGTGGTTGAGAAGGGACAACAAGTATAAGAGGAAAATGTTTGTGTTTGTGTTGTGTATGTGTTGGTTAGGGATTGGGGTTGCAAAATTAATCATTGGAATCACTTGCTTAATCCTATTGGTCATTGATGTTGTATTGTGACTCAAACCTTACTTGGTAAGGATTCAATATATAGGGGTGTGCTATGAATTATAATTATATTAGAACTTAGCATTGAATCCTACTAAGTTCAGAACTCCTATCTACTTGCACATATGGTTTTGGACAGGACTTAATCAAGGGAGTGGAGCCTCTAGGAATCAACAAAGCCAAAGACAAACACCAACGTCTCATCCAAAACTTGTGGGAGGAAATTAGGAGCGCTCAAGAGGGTTAGGCTAGAAAGTCCTATAGCACAAGTTTCTTTGATAGGGCAAGAATTAGAGGGTCCTGAGGGTCAAGTAGGGTTGTGAGACAACAACGAATCGAATTTAGCTTGCACTCTTTTGGATTTGTGCTTAAAGAATTTGCGATTTGCTTCACTAAATCCTATTATCTTATCACGTGGTTGCCACAATGTCATCATTTAAGGTTTTCTACAAGATTCATTTATGTTGTTCTTGACACGGTGCAACCTCATGTTGTACTCTCAATATCCTTTCAAGTCGGTGGGCTGTTTACTACGTGAAAACCTCAAATAGGTCACGCAGCATTTGTAACAGGCCCTTAACGCCCGTTACATCCACCCACATCTGTAACGGTTGTTGTTTGGCACCCGTTACCTATAAGCGCGCCAGGTCGACCCCGGGGTTGGCCCACAACGCCATTACTAATGTGGACTTCTGGTAACGAGCTTCTTAAACGCCCATTACATAAATTCTTTGTAAAAGATGTTAAAAGAGCCTATTACAAATGTCAAACCTATCGGTAACGGGCTAGTAATAAAGCCCATTGCCGATCAATGCCCTATCTGTAACGGGCTACTTAAGTCCGTTACTGATCACTGTCGTATTGGTAACGGGCTATAAAGTCCGTTACCGATAAGTTCGTACTGGAGACGCGTGCTTGTAGGATGTGTCTCCTTTGATTGGCACCCATGGTCGCCTTTTTTCTCACATCGGAGACGCATGTTGTTATCTCGTCTGTGTGTCTGTGTCTTATCCTTTCGACACCACTCGCTCTCTCTCTGCAGAAGCTAGGCCACTCCTATTCCAACAACAACACTTGCTCTCTCTCTCCTCAGAAGGTCACTCGCTCGATCTGTGTGCTCAGATGTCCCCACCGGCCTGTCTCGTTCGCCGCCGCCAGCTGCTCGCGCTCTGAGGATTGCACGACAGTGAAAGGGGCCAGAGCGGACGTCGACCGCGCTGTCCTCCGCACCATCGATCCTCCTCCTCGGCTGCGCTCGCCTCATAGAAAGTCCTCATCAAGGTGGAAATTAATTGGCCCATTTTATTGAAATTCTTAAGCTGTCTTTTTGTGTGATGAATTATGCACATTTGGTGTATGGAATGCAGATGGTGTCTGCTGCTCGGGTTTGGATGTACAGACAACCCTAAGAAGATTGGGAGAATTTCTTAAGTGGGGTCAATGGTTTTCTAAATCAAGCAGAGGCGGATGTGAGAAACCGTGGTGTTCGGGCAATGCTTTGCCCCTATATTGATTGTCTCAACCAAAAGAAATTCGCACAACGGGAAATCATTTTTCATCATTTGGTCACACGTGGTTTCACAAAACATTAAACGTGTTGGAATAAACATGGTGAGGAAGGCCTTAATGAACTCAAAGAAGGCTACCAAAATGAAGGTGAAGTGCGGCACCATGCTAACCATGATGAAGACCTTGATGACAATGGACTTTTTGAGGGAAATGAACCATTATTCCCACCAAATATGTTGAGGCCTGAGGATATCACTGATCAAGAAGTTAGGGGCTTCGATGATGGTGAGGTATTGCAACGTGTGCACAATGTGGATCAAATGTTGCGGGATATTGAGTTTCAACGAGTGTACACACCTTCTAAATTAGCGAGGCTGAAGCAGTTCATTAAAGATTCAAAGAAACCCCTCTATCCTGATTGCCAGAAGTAATCTCGCCTTTCTGGTGATCTAAAACTTTTGCAGCTTAAGGCAGATCATGGTTGGAGCAACAAAAGTTTCAAACATCTATTGGATGTGCTTAGAGACATGCTACCTGAAGGAAACCAAATAGCAGAGTCTGTCTATGAGGCGAAGAAGATAATCTGTCCTCTTGGAATAGTGGTTGAAAAAATCCATGCATGCAAGAACAGTTGTGTATTGTTCCGTGGAGAATATACAGACCTTGACAAGTGCCCCAAGTGTGGCTATGATCGGCACAAGAGGAAAAAGGATGGTGGAGATGATAATAATGCTGATGACGAGAACGAGCCCGGCGAGATCAGAGGCAAGAAGAAGAAGGCTAACAAAGGGGCTCCTGTGAGGGTGGCATGGTATTTTTGCATGATTCCTCGACTGAGAAGATGGTTCGCAACACAAAAGGAGGCCCAACTCTTGTATTGGCATGACGAAGGCCGAAAGAAGCTTAATTATAAGAAAGATGGAAAGTTTAGGCACCCCGCAGTTGCAGCGTAATGGGGTAACATTAATACTCACTTCTCATGGTTTGACAACGCAAAAAAGCATACAATTTGCTATGAGCACAGATGGCGTGAACCCATTCAGTAACCAGAGCTCAACACATAGAACCTAGCCTGTCGTGCTGTCGTTATACAACCTTCGACCCTGTCTATGTAAGAAACAAAAATATATGATGCTGACAATATTGGTCTCCGGGCCAAAGCAACCTGGCGATCGTATTGATGTCTACTTGAGGCCACTAGTTGATGACTTGAAGATATTGTGGAAGCCTGGTTGTCACACCCGATTTTCCGTAGAAAACCGAATGCATCTCATATGTGTGCCAGGAACACAATTTCACACATATGATAGACTCATGAGTGTAATATCACAAGACATTGCTCAAAACGTACAGAAAAGGTTTATTAACTTTTATTACACTCACGAAGGTAGACACGAAGGTCTTTACACGAACATTGATAACTATGAAGACGCGACTCCATCTTCATCTTCCACAGGCTTCTGACTGGTTGATCGCATCCTCAGAACTCCTCGTAGTCGGTGAAGTGCTCCACTCCGGGGTTCTTCTCTCGAACGGCGTAAGCAAGGATGAGTACACTTATGGTTGGTACTCGGCAAGGCCACGGGGAATAACCGGAAAGCAATATTAATCCATCTTTAAGTTCAATTAATCATGTGAGGGTCCGGCCGCTCTTGACCGTGAGCACGGCCGATCGATCGGTTTTACACTGCGAGAGGTTGCACACTTTTCCCACGAGTTCGCGTAAAAGTTCCAAAGAACTTTGAACCCAACCACGCATGTGCTGATCGTGCACAATACCACACTTCCGAGGTGTGATTGCATAGGGACGCTACGAAGCCTTTACAAAGATATGCAAAAGCATCAACAACCCACGACGATTCTGACTCGGGGCGGACCATAACCCTCCCTAGTGGTCAGCACCTTAGCAAAGGCTGCTACCCCAAAAGAACCGGGCTATACCCCTGCAACCCGGAGCCCCTTGTGTTCCTTTCGGATAGGGTCGTCAACACAATCACACATCTAATTAATTGGCTAAGCCAGAGCCATATGGACTGTGGTTGCACTGTTTTCCTGGGTGGTTCTCCATGTTCCGATTAACTTATAGTGTTCTTGATTAAAGCATAGGTAGAAGGGTGGTTAGGGTCACTTGCCTTTCTCCAACGATAAGCTACTTTCCTTATCAGCAAAGCTCTGCACTTGAACTTCCTCGAACGGCGTGTTGGCTACGATCATGCAAGAAAACATACAATAAATAAAACAATACATCAAACATTACCAAAAGGTTAAAACAAGCTTTTAGAAATGACGGGCTCGGAGAGACGATCGCGTGGATACCAAGAACGCGTAAAACGGAGCTAGGATGGAAAAGTTATGGCTGAACAAGGTTCAGGGGCTAAATTGTAAAAGAACTGGAAGTTTAGGGGGTTTTCTGCAAGATTTCAGGGACCTAAACACAAATATGTGTGAAAGTAGAAGGTCTAACATGTAAAAGGTTAAGGATAGGCTAAAGAACATGAAAACTAAGGACTGCAGGGGCCTAAGCATAAAGAAAAGGACCTGATTGAAAGGCTTTTATATAGGTGGAAGGGTTTATTTGTAAATTCTGAAAATGTGAGGGGTTTATTTGCAAAATTGTCAAGGCAGCCGGCGGGTGAGCTTATGGGAGCGCCACGTGGCGGCTTGCGGTTGGTGGGCTGGCGCAAGCATGACGTCGGCGATGACGTCAGCATGTGGACCGGCGCCGTGGACCGGTCCCCACGGTCCACGGTGGACCACTGAAGGGGTATGCCCCCTCTTTTAATCTGGGCCGTTTGCTCAGATCCTACGGTCACGGTCGCGTGTGAGCGGTCGGCGGCGGCGGACGGCCGGCCGGCGGCGCCGACGGCGCGCGCGGCGGGGGCTCGCCGGAGTGCTCGCCGGCCGACGGCCAAACGAGGCCTTCCGTGCACCAATCGCGGAGGGGAAAACGCCAAATTGAAGAGGAGAGCAAGGGGAACTCACCGGTGATCTTGAACAGGAGGAAGGAGCGCCGAGGAGGTAGATCGGCGGCGAGGGGCGGCGGTGGCGGCGGTGCTCCGGCGGTGGCACGGTGGAGGAGTGGAGGAGCTCCGGGGAGCGGTGCGGGGTGGAGGTGAGGCTCGGGCCCGCACTTTATAGGGCGGAGGGGGGAAGTGGAGAGGGCGGCCGAGGCGGTGCGGGGAGGTCGGTGGCGCGCGGCGCCATTAATGGCGGCTCGGTGCGGGCGGCGGGTAGGGGAAGGGGGCGGGGTAGAGGCCGTGGGGTGAGTGGGCGGCGCATTGAAGACGGGGGTGGAGGAGGTGGGCGGGCGCGGGGGCGGGGAGGCGGCGCCGGGGACGGGAAGACCGGCGGCGGCGGGGGGGGAAGAAAAGGGGGCGCGGCCGGAGAAAGGAGGCGGCGCCGGGAGGTAGGGGGACGACCCGACGGGTGGGCCCCACCTGTCTGTGAGAGGGAGAGAGAGGAGGGAGAGAGGAGGCGCTGGCGGGCCGGCTTGGGCCGAAAACAGAAGTGGGCCGCGGGTTGGGTTGGGTTGGGTGGCTGTTTTCTTTTTTTTTTTCAAATCCAATTTCAAACCTATTTCAAATCTTTTAAATTCAAATCTTTTCATCTTTTCAAACTCCAATTTTAACACAAATTTCTCCACTATTTAAGGACTTTTCACAAACCATCTTTACAACTTTTCAACCATTTTTTTTTAAATTCAAACTTTCAAACTTTTACACCAATTTTCACAAATTTTTTTTCACAATTAATTTAAGGACTTTTTCACAAATATTTTTTTAAGACTTTTAAAATCACACCACAAACAAAACTCATGCATTTCAACATGATGCACAATCACTTGTTTGATTCTAATTTAAATGACGTTTAAATTGATTAGAGGCAAATTTATTTATTCAAATTTATTAAATCCTTAGAAAATAAAACTAAACCATGTTGCTAACAATATTTTATTGTGATGGAATTTTCGGGTGTTACAAATCCTACCCCCTTAAAAAGAATCTCGTCCCGAGATTCGGAGGGATCAGGAAACAAGAGGAGATACAAGATGTTCTTGATAGATAACGGTTTACTATCACAGAGCTTGTTCACTTCTCCTTCTTCTTCGGGCTTGTAGCGGCAAACTCAATCCTATCTCCTTGCGGGGTAGTTAAGAGCACCGACTTCTTGGCACACAAAATGATTCCATCATGCTTACTTAACCAATCCATACCAAGGATCACATCTATTCCACTGGATGTTAAAATCACTAAGTCTGCTTCAAAATCTATCTCTCCGATCTTAAGATTGACCTGTGGGCATACATAGGTGGATTTCATTTCACCGTTCGGAGAACTAATTAGCAAATGTGTCTTCATGGAACTCTTGGGTACATCATGCTTTGTCACGAATCGTTCGGTAATAAATGAATGCGATGCCCCGGAATCAAATAAAACTGTTGCAGGTACAGAGTTGATAAGAAACGTACCAAGCACAACATCTTTGTCTCCTTGGGCTTCTTCAGCTGTCACATGGTTCACTCTACCATGCATATTGTTCTCGTTGACCTCTCGTTATCTCTCTCGGGGTGTAGGCATATTGCGCTGTGGGCAAATACTGGCATAGTGTCCCAATTCTCCGCAGTTGAAGCATCCACTGGGGTGAACTGGAGTAGTGTTCCTTACTGGTGCACCTGAGCGGTTCTGATGAGGATTTGGAGCCTGTGGTGTCATAGGGTTGGATTCTTCGGGTTCATCAAACGAACGATAGAACGGTTGATTCTGTCCATGGCTTCTGCCTTGTGTGCTAGAACGAAACTGAGAGTCTTGCGATGAGTTGTAACGAGGGCGGGTGTTACTGCTAGACTGACCCTGAGGTTGAAACTTGCGCTTCTGTTCACGAAGTTCCTTGCGTTTATTTTCCAAGCCTATAGCCTTATTGAGCAACATCTGAAAGTTAAGAAATGTGTGGCTCTGCAACTGATAGTTAAGTGGCCCTATCAATCCATCGAGAAAGCGTTCTTGTCTCTTTGCATCCGTGTTGACTTCATCTGGTGCATAGCTGGACAAATGAGTAAACTGATCCAGATACTCACTAACTGTCATGTTGCCTTGTTTTAGAGCTAGAAATTCCTTCTTCTTCAGCTTCTTCACACCAGCTGGGATGTGATGTGTACGAAAACTCTCCCCGGAACTCCTGCCGGGTAATGGTGTCGCGGCAAAGCATGCGCGACGGTGTAAGCATCCCACCAATCAGCGGCTGCACCTTCCAGACGTCCTGAGGCATACAAAACCTTCTCACGATCATTACATTGGGTGATATTTAGCATCTTGTTGATGGTCTTCAGCCAATCATCGGCATCGAGGGGATCCACTGAATGAGAGTAAGTGGGCGGGTTGTGGCTCATGAATTCTCTATGCTTGTTCACTGGTGGTGGAGGTGGTGGGGGTCCTTGTGGTGGTGGGCGGTTCTGCCGCCGTGCTCGTAGATTACGGACAGGTGGCGGTGAGGTTCTGAATCAACTGCATCTGTTCCGTAAAGAACTACTGCATCGCGGGATCCATCGCTAATTCCTGTGGTGGAGAAGGGAACTTGATTCAGCTGATTGATGACGAACGGAATATCCTGTCCAGCTCCTGACCTGATGTTTACCATTTGATTGTTAGAGAGAGAAGTTTTCCGATAGGAAGTTGAATTGATAAAGGTGAATCAGAGAAAAGGGGCTAAGATTCAAAATTTAACTTTAATTATTTTATTGATGTATTTGTGGCCATCACTCCACAAAAACATTTCAATCATGTCAAAGATCCAAATCATGCATGTTTACAATCAATAAGCATTAACATCGCACGTCCTCACAAGAACGGCTCTATCGAAACGAAACTGATAGAAGGGTAGGCAACCTAAGAATCTATCCTATAAAACACGTGTGGTAGTTCAAGGTGGAAGATCAAGAATCAGACTCAGTATAGAAGAAAACAAAAGATTTGATTTTGATAAAGAATAACAATAAAATATTTTTTTTATGCGTAAATAAGATATTTTGAATGTTAGAAGGGCTTCCTAGAAAGAGAGTCCTTAATATCGACCATTTCTATCTGAGGCTGCGTCCTACAGTCAGCATTGCTCTGATACCACTCTGTCACACCCGATTTTCCGTAGAAAACCGAATGCATCTCATATGTGTGCCAGGAACACAATTTCACACATATGATAGACTCATGAGTGTAATATCACAAGACATTGCTCAAAACGTACAGAAAAGGTTTATTAACTTTTATTACACTCACGAAGGTAGACACGAAGGTCTTTACACGAACATCGATAACTATGAAGACGCGACTCCATCTTCATCTTCCACAGGCTTCTGACTGGTTGATCGCATCCTCAGAACTCCTCGTAGTCGGTGAAGTGCTCCACTCCAGGGTTCTTCTCTCGAACGAGCGTAAGCAAGGATGAGTACACTTATGGTTGGTACTCGGCAAGGCCACGGGAATAACCGGAAAGCAATATTAATCCATCTTTCGGTTCAATTAATCATGTGAGGGTCCGGGCCGCTCTTGACCGTGAGCACGGGCCGATCGATCGTTTTACACTGCAGAGGTTGCACACTTTTCCCACGGTTCGCGTAAAAGTTCCAAAGAACTTTGAACCCAACCACGCATGTGCGATCGAGCACAATACCACACTTCCGAGGTGTGATTGCATAGGGACGCTACGAAGCCTTTACAAAGATATGCAAAAGCATCAACAACCCACGACGATTCTGACTCGGGGCGGACCATAACCCTCCCTAGTGGTCGCACCTTAGCAAAGGCTGCTACCCCAAAAGAACCGGGCTATACCCCCGCAACCCGAGCCCCCCGTGTTCCTTTCGGATAGGGTCGTCAACACAATCACACATCTAATTAATTGGCTAAGCCGAGCCATATGGACCGTGGTTGCACCGTTTTCCGGGTGGTTCTCCATGTTCCGATTAACTTATAGTGTTCTTGATTAAAGCATAGGTAGAAGGGTGGTTAGGGTCACTTGCCTTTCTCCAACGATAAGCTACTTTTCTTATCAGCAAAGCTCTGCACTTGAACTTCCTCGAACGGCGTGTTGGCTACGATCATGCAAGAAAACATACAATAAGTAAAACAATACATCAAACATTACCAAAAAGTTAAAACAAGCTTTTAGAAATGACGGGCTCGGAGAGACGATCGCGTGGATACCAAGAACGCGTAAAACGGAGCTAGGATGGAAAAGTTATGGCTGAAACAAGGTTCAGGGGCTAAATTGTAAAAGAACTGGAAGTTTAGGGGTTTTCTGCAAGATTTCAGGGACCTAAACACAAATATGTGTGAAAGTAGAAGGTCTAACATGTAAAAGGTTAAGGATAGGCTAAAGAACATGAAAACTAAGGACTGCAGGGGCCTAAGCATAAAGAAAAGGACCTGATTGAAAGGCTTTTATATAGGTGGAAGGGTTTATTTGTAAATTCTGAAAATGGGAGGGGTTTATTTGCAAAATTGTCAAGGCAGCCGGCGGGTGAGCTTATGGGAGCGCCACGTGGCGGCTTGCGGTTGGTGGGCTGGCGCAAGCATGACGTCGGCGATGACGTCAGCATGTGGACCGGCGCCCGTGGACCCGGTCCACCGGTCCACGGTGGACCACTGAAGGGGTATGCCCCCTCTTTTAATCTGGGCCGTTTGCTCAGATCCTACGGTCACGGTCGCGTGTGAGCGGTCGGCGGCGGCGGACGGCCGGCCGGCGGCGCCCGACGGCGCGCGCGGCGGGGCTCGCCGGAGTGCTCGCCGGCGACGGCCAAACAGGCCTTCCGTGCACCAATCGCGGAGGGGAAAACGCCAAATTGAAGAGGAGAGCAAGGGGAACTCACCGGTGATCTTGAACAGGAGGAAGGAGCGCCGAGGAGGTAGATCGGCGGCGAGGGGCGGCGGTGGCGGCGGTGCTCCGGCGGTGGCACGGTGGAGGAGTGGAGGAGCTCGGGGAGCGGTGCGGGGGGTGGAGGTGAGGCTCGGGCCCGCACTTTATAGGGCGGAGGGGGAAGTGGAGAGGGCGGCCAAGGCGGTGCGGGGAGGTCGGTGGCGCCGGCGCCATTAATGGCGGCTCGGTGCGGGCGGCGGGTAGGGGAAGGGGCGGGGTAGAGGCGCGTGGGGTGAGTGGGCGGCGCATTGAAGACGGGGTGGAGGAGGTGGACGGGCGCGGGGGCGGGGAGGCGGCGCGGGGACCGGGGAGACCGGCGGCGGAGCGGGGGAAGAAAAAGGGGGCGCGGCCGGAGAAAGGAGGCGGCGCTGGAGGTAGGGGACGACCCGACGGGTGGGCCCCACCTGTCTGTGAGAGGGAGAGAGAGGAGGGAGAGAGGAGGCGCTGGCGGGCCGGCTTGGGCCGAAAACAGAAGTGGGCCGCGGGTTGGGTTGGGTTGGGTGGCTGTTTTCTTTTTTTTTTCAAATCCAATTTCAAACCTATTTCAAATCTTTTAAATTCAAATCTTTTCATCTTTTCAAACTCCAATTTTAACACAAATTTCTCCACTATTTAAGGACTTTTCACAAACCATCTTTACAACTTTTCAACCATTTTTTTTTAAATTCAAACTTTCAAACTTTTACACCAATTTTCACAAATTTTTTTTCACAATTAATTTAAGGACTTTTTCACAAATATTTTTTTAAGACTTTTAAAATCACACCACAAACAAAACTCATGCATTTCAACATGATGCACAATCACTTGTTTGATTCTAATTTAAATGACGTTTAAATTGATTAGAGGCAAATTTATTTATTCAAATTTATTAAATCCTTAGAAAATAAAACTAAACCATGTTGCTAACAATATTTTATTGTGATGGAATTTTCGGGTGTTACACTGGTGTGCCGGAGGTTTGGGATGAGTACAAGCGTGAGGAGTTCACAATGCATGGCATGTTGTTTACCACCATCAACGACAACCCGGCTCAGCGCAACCTCTATGTCCAGAGTAAACGGAAAGGTGCAGCTTGCCCACACTGCTTGGAAGATACTTGCGCAATATGGCTAAGACATTCAAAGAAGTATGTATTTATGGGGCGCCATCGTTTCCTCAGCAAGAAACATCAATACCGGGCCATGGATTGTCAGTTTAATGGGGAAAAAGAAAATCGAGAGGTGTCGTTGCATGTGACTGGAGATCTGGTCTACTTGAAAGTCAAGGACATCAAAATTATCGAGGAGTTACCCAAACTGACTAAAAAACCCTTGGCAAAAGAAAGAAACGAGATGGTGAGAAGAAGAAGAAGAAGGAATGTGGAACAAGAAATCAATTCTATGGGAGCTAGAGTATTGGTCGATGTTGGATGTGCGTCATTCGATTGACAACATGCACGTCAAGAAGAATGTGTGTGAAGCTATTTGTGGAACATTGCTACAATATAAGTCCAAAGGAAAAGATCATAAAAATGCAAAGGAGGATCTTAAAGAGCTAGGCATTAGGCCGGAGCTCTATGCAGAGGAAACAGAGACGGGGACGAACCTTCCCATTGTTGCAACCACCTTGTCAAAGGCAGAGAGAAAAGAATTATGTCAGTTTTTGCATGATTTGAAAGTACCTTCAGGATACTCATCAAACTTCAAGTGGCTAGTGTCAGCGAAGGACATGAAAATGAATTTCAACTTGATGAAATCTCATGATTGTCATGTGTTGATGACAGCTCTTATCAAGACAGAACTGGTTCGCGATGTGGTCAACTTGTGTTTATTCTTCAATGCAATAGAACAGAAGGTGATTGATGAGGAAAAACTATTGGACTTGGAAATGAGGCATTTCGAGACCCTATGCCTGCTTGAAGCTACCTTCCCACCGTCATTGTTTGATCTCATGCTGCATCTAACAGCACACCTCGCGAGGGAAATCTAGTTCCTTGGCCCATCTTACCTTCATCAGATGTTTCCATATGAAAGGTTCTATGGATTTTTGAAATCATTAGTACATAACCAGTTATTTCCGGAGGGAGCCATTGTTTGTGGCTACGAGACCATCGAAGCAGTGGAGTGGGCCATGGGTTATATGGACCCACAAAACCCCATTGGTGTGCCTCGCTCACGGCATGAAGGTAAGCTTTCAGGTGTTGGGACCATGGGGAAAAGGTCAGTCACTCCGGATGCAGATGCCTTCGAAAAGGCTCATTTCACCATGATACAACAACTGCACCTAATTACACTGTTTTCCAATGAGCACAAACGACAACTACGTGAAGACAACCCTACTCGTGGTAGGGCTTGGCTTGCAAAGATGCACATGCATGGTTTCAGCAGGTAGCTCCGAGATTATGTCGAGACATGCAGCAATAATGCTGTAATTACCGACGAGATAGGGAATCTAGCAACGGGGCCATTGTTCAGTGTTACAAGATACGAAGGAATGGATATCAATGGATACATGTTCTACACTATGACCCAAGATAAAAAGAGCGTCTATCAAAATAGTGGTGTGCATGTACAGGCCGTCATTGACAACAGTCATGACGATGATGATGACACGGAAACAGACACATATTATGGTCAAATAGAGGAGATATGGGAGCATGATTATGTAGGATTGAAGGTAGCCTTGTTTCAGTGTAGATGGGTCACCAATGGGAAGAGAGCTGCGAGCAAGGACAAATATGGTTATGTTAGTGTTGATCTCCGGGTCTTTAGTTACAAAAACGAACCGTTTGTCTTCGCCAACGATGTTGAGCAAGTGTTCTATGTACCTGACCTTGCAAAGAAGAACTGGTTTGTGGTTATGCCTGGAAAAAAAGGATTGTGGGGATTGAAAATGTTGTTGAGGAGGAGGAATACAACCAGTTTGACAAAATTCCATCCTTTGACACTTCATACAAGCCCCAACTCTTCGGAACTAACAAAACACCGTACTTGCGAAGTGACCATAGTGAAAAAATCCATATATAGAAATCAAGGAAGAAAACGCAAGCCTGATTTCTGCTGAATCCTTTTTGTAATGCCAGAGGATGTGTCTATTGGTGGAAATGGAATCCGTTTTGTAATATAAAGGATGTGATGTATTGGTGGAATTTCAATCCTTTTTGTAATATATGGGATGTGGTGGAATTTGAATCTTGCTTGTAATATATTCTACCAAAGATACTATATATACTCTGTTTATATTCTCGGTTCGCCCGCAATGGGCAAGAGACGAGGATTAACGAACCCGGGTCGCCTTTGTTACGGGCAAGAGACGAGGACTAACGAACCAGCGTCGCCATTGTTACGGGCAAGAGACGAGGACTAACGAACCATCGTCGATTTTGTTATGGGCAAGAAGATATGCGAAATCACGAACAGATTACATGAAAAGAGACACGAGTTAGAGCATCTCCAAGAGTTTGCCAAATTTTACTTGGCAAATCTTGTGCTTTTCCAACTTCTAAAAAGATATGCCAAGTAAAAAAAGAGTTCATCTCCAACAATCTGGCATAATTTCACAAAAGCATGTCTCTTGAGACACAATATCACACACACACAGATTACAGTCATCATTGATACATCAGAACAAGGTTACAATGCGGCCATATCTTCATGATGAGATATGCAAAATCACACACACACATCGATCTTGATCGCAGGTCGTCGATCTTGCTGCACGTTGTCATCGAACAAGCTCCATATCTGCTGACGGCTTAGAGACTTGATTCCTGGCATGACTAAGTAAAGAGAACTTCTGTCTTGCAACCCTAATTTTGGTATGCAAGACAAAAGCTTTCCTTAATTATGCTCATCTTACAAGGAAAAATAATGAGATATGCTCCATCCAGATTCTAGCTGCTTCCTCATCTTACTAGTGAACACAAAAGAAAGATACAGAGAGGGTGGAAACATATCCATTAAAAATCCCTCCTCCTAGGGGAGAAGGGGAAAGCAAACGGAAGCCCAAGTGTGACGGAAAAGCTGCAGCAGGCTTTCCGTCAGCTTGTTCATCCTGATGCCAGGAGGTTCTGGGATACCTTCCCCGGACACAGCTACGAGCAAGGGGTATGTCACAAGGATTATTCTGGAAGCTGTGTTCAAGGGATGAGCAACCCAATCACCCCCTATCACAAGAATTCTTCTAGCAACTGAGAGATCGAGGAGGAGAAAGAAGAGAGAAAAGCAAAAGCTTGCGCCCTACAAGATCTATTTTTTGCGCCATAGCTAGATCTAGATCTACAGAAGAAGGAAGCAAGTGCCTCGCTTTATTGTATCAGAAGAAAGAACCATATACTAGCTAGATCTAGATCTAGAGAAGAAGGAAGCAAGTGACTCGCTTTATTGTATCAGAAGAAGGAACCATATAGCTAGATCTAGATCTACTAGAGAAGAAGGAAGCAACTTGAAGTAAGGAGGACCGATAGGTGCCTTTTATAGAAAAAACAAGGAAGGGATAAGAACAAAAGCACAGGAACGACCGGGAAGGTTCCCAAGACGGTCAATGATGAAACTATTGCTAGTCAATGGCTGAGAGCAGAGCTGCAGAGGTAGTAATTCCAATGTAGAATTAAATGATACGCGGAGTAAGCAAACATCGTCTCCAATGGCTGTGTTTGGATGCTAGATGTTAGTGTTACTGTTAGTGGTAGTTTTAACGCCTCCAAATTAACACATGTGTTTGGCTCCAAAGTGTTAGATTTGGTGCCAGCCATGCGCAGGCACCGACGGCAATTACGACGTGGAAAAAGGATGGCTTCGAATTTCTTTGTTTTTCAGCGAAGACTGTAGGCTGCGCTGCGAAATGATGAAGTTCGCACAGAGTATTGGAATAGGAAATCAGTAGTAGATTAGCTTTTGTATGATGCTTGAATTATCTGTGTAAAATTTTGGGAGAACAGCAAATCCGACGCGGGTTATCAGCCCCGCGTCGCTAATGACTGTGGGTCCCAGTTCTATTCAAATGAAGAACAGTTCCCATTTCTCCTTTTAATCTGCAATCAAATGTTGTAACAAGTATTTATTCATCATTATTAGTCCAAATTTGATACTTTTTTCTAAATTTTTCTAAAATAACCATCTATTCATTAATTTCATTATTTAGTGTACATTCCGTTTGTTGAGTGATGTTTATATGGCTTATTTTGTTCTTTGTAAGTACAACATACAAATAATATTTGTTTTACACAACCATTAGTGATGGAACTTTACATTTCGTAAGCTTAAGGTGAACACAAGGTTTTGTTAAGTTTTCAAATGCATATGAGTTCGAACATGTCGCAAAGTGTGGAAAACTTCAATGTTCAAGCAAACATTCTAGGAAACTATGTGAGAGATAAAGACATTTGTACCCAAGTATATTATTCCTTCAACGATACCACTTGAAATTTCAAAGACAAGTTTAGGTACCCAAATTATGTTGCCAAGTCAATTTGTAGATTTTATAGAGCAAATTTGATGTTATTAGAATTATTATATAATTACCATGGGGTGTAAAAACAAAAATATGAATTTTGGGCACACAAGTGTGACTATTCATATTTTATTCAAATACTGAATGTCCTAATATGAATTGTTCATATTTTTATGATTTTTTAGGTGTTGTTTTATGGAATCTAATAAATCAGGGAAGCAAGTTTCATTCCAAAACAAATTGTGATAGGCCCACGTGACAACGTCAGCAGCCAATATAAAAAAGATAACCGCTGCCTGCCCGCCCGGACCCAACTGCTAACAAATGCGATCCGGGTTCACTAACCATCGTCGTCAATTACACTGGCCCATGCGTCAGCATCAGAGTCAGCAGGCTAACCTGCATCAGTAATGAATACTCTAATAAGATCTTATTCATCACAACAGATCTCCAGTTAATCACAACAGAACACAGTTCATCACAACGCGATTGGATCTACTCGCATATATTAGATCGAGTTTAGGACATACAAAATCTAACAACCAAACTAATTAACTAAGCAGTTCATGATTGACAGACAAACTAAGCAGTTCATGTCCAAGAACCGGACGAAGACACAAAAGCACACAGACATTATTGTTACTAATTGGTAGAGGAGTCTATCAATTAGTTGGAGTCCCGCCGTTGTCACCGTCGTCGTTGCCGTGGCTGCCGTCATCGCTGTGGCTGCCATCGTCGTCGTCGGAGCCGCCGTCGTCGAAGAAGAAGTGGCGGCGGACAGCCCGCTTGACCAAGGGGAGGTTCTCGAGCTTCTCAGCCAACCAGTGGATACTAAAGGCGAGACCCTTCACGGTCGGGTCCTTGTACACATCATGAAACGCCTTGATATCGAAGGCCTCGCCAACACCTTCAAGCTTTCTGAAGGTGCTCCTAAGCAGCTCGGCAGCGAACTTATTGTCGTCGAAGAGCGGTTCCTCGTCGGCGTCCTTGGCTGTCGGCTCCTTCCCCTTCTACAACTTCTTCTGACGGTGGCTTTCGTCGTCGTCGTCCTCCCTTCGTCCCCACTTCGACAGCGGTGGGCTCCTCGACGCCATCTCCTCCTTCTCTCGGTGACCGAAGATTTGTAGTGGTGAATCGCGAGGAGGAAGAAGAAGTGAAGAAAAAAATGATAAGCATATGGAAGCAGGGGAAAGCAGGGGAGGGCGACTGGGTGAGGGAGTTATATTGACAAGACGCGGAACCGTCATGCGCCTCTACACCCACCCACTACTCCATTACTGCCAGTACGTGCCACTCGATTGTGCATCGGGCTCCGTCTCGGGCGCAAAGCCACGTGTCGCTGTTCACTTACGCGGGAAGGAGAAGGGGCGGCGCAATGATGTCGGGCCCACTTGTCAATAGTAGCAGCCAAACTGCAGCGCCTTTTCAATTTTCATTTATTGTTTTATTATGACATGGCCGAGGCGCCATCTTCAACATTCAACCCTCGAGCTCGTCGCCTCCTTCAAGTTCAATCCTAGTCGCCAACTTCATGCCTCGTCGTCGCCAACTTCAACCCTCGTCGTCATTCAAATTCCAAACCCCGTCGCTATGCTATTTCCTCCCCTTCTCCTTCATGGCCGCGTTGTGCTTGATGCTGCTGCTGCCAGATGAACATCTCACCAAGATCATCATCCACTACATCGTGGATGTGGCCGTTTTCTGAGGACCATGTGTGGTTCGAGGACCGGTGGATGGTCGCTTCCTAGTGTGATGATTGGTTCACAACGTTGTGTGGACTGATTCTTGGCTAAGTATTGCAGGTGCAGGTTGCAGCTTGACTACTATTGGTGCAAGTGAAGAACAAGCGCGAAAGGTCATTGCCGGTGAGGCCTCCAGGTGTGGAAAAGAAGGCTTGGTTCGAGGGACCCGGTGGCCAGTGGGGTCAAGTGTGGGCCGCATGGTGGCAAAAACAGAAAGATGAAGTCGAGGACGGTTTCTTGGTTGAGCCACAAAACCAAGATTGAGCTGGGACTTCGTGGGAGCCAAGTCATGAGTGTGATTGGCGGATGCTACATCAAGTGCGCGGGGTTTGAGGTGGTTAACCAGAAAATCATCGGGTTACTCGGCTGAGCCACAAAGCTGAGGCCGAAGACCGGGCGTGGCTGTCTGGCCAAAACCAGCCTGACCGGTTTGGAGAACCGGTCTGACTGGTTTGGGGTCGCAGGGCGCCGGAAGCTTCGAGGCGGAGGACACGTGTCGGGATCGCAAGGCTTGCGTCGAGGCTACGCGGAGTGCAGTCACCGGGCATCCGTACGATGGTGCTACAAAAACAAATTCCCAAAGTGCCCTTGGTGGGCGTGTATCCTAGTTTATGCTTTAGGGGTATTTTAGTCTTTCGACTTGCCTCCATATAACCCAAGTGGTGAGAGGATGGCAGCCATCTCTTGGGACTCTAGCTCATTTGGTTTTCCTATTTTCCCTTCCTATTTTCCTTAGGATTTCTAGGACTAGCTTGAGAGCTTCATGTTGAGATCTGGTGAGAGGGAAGGATGATCGGACGGCAAGCTAGACCTTGTATGAACCTCTTTGGTATGTATAGATGATTCGGCGTGGTTCCTCAAGGCTTGGTTGTGTTCCTCCCATTTTTCCTTTTTGGTGATTTTCGGGGTCTTTTCTTGGGTTTTCTGTGGGGAAGTTTTGGGGGCGTTTCTTTGAGGGATTCTTGTTGGATGTCATGTATGAGGACGTTGTGCATCTTTGCTTGGTGACCTTGATCCAACAAACCCTCCGAAACGGCTTCTATTTGGGTGTTTTCGGTGGTTTCCATGAGAAGGTGTTCTTGAGGGTTGACTTCCGATTCCTCTTGATTGAGTGGGATTCGGGGACCAAGCTTCTAGCCAAAGGTAGCCCACAAGGTGCCCCAACTATCCCCAAAGTCTCACTTTAATCTGTGGAACGAATTGGGAGATCGATCGCTTGGAGTTTTGAGTTTTTCCCGCTGGCTATGTTCTTCTTGACTGTCCAGGCCAAAACCGGCCTGACCGGTTTCCCAAACCGGTCTGACCGGTTTCGCCCTGTGGGCTGTCGAGAAGGATTTTTTGAGCAAGGAATTCTCTGTAGCTCTATGGCTTCCTTTTATTCAGATGTGGAAAGGCTCTTGAGGTGTTTTGGGTCTCACGGGAGTTTTGGGGAGTTTCTGGACAAAATCGGTCTGACAGGTTTGCCAAACCAGTCTGACCGGTTTCCCTTGTCTGTGTGAGACTACGTCCAACAGAAGCGGTCTGACCGGTTTTAGAAACCGGCCTGACCGGTTTTAGGTTCTAGCAGCAGTGTCGTGTGTGTTTCCGCTGCGTGTGTTGTGTGGTTGCTGGTTGGGTCTTGCTCCTAGGTCCAGTAGCACTCCAGTGGCTGCATGGACTTGGCAAGAGAAGCTTGTGGAGGTGCACGAGTGAAATTGGGTTCATAGGTTGTCGGTGTTTTAGACCGGCAACCTACTAAGGGGAGTACCCGAAGTAGATGAATGTGACTCGCCGAGATCGGTAACTCGAAGGAAGAGACACGTGGCACACAATTTAGACAGGTTCGGGCCGCGAGGTGCGTAATACCCTACGTCCTGTATGCTGCGTAGCTCTGGATTGATTGGGCACAATTACAAGATGGTGCAATAGTGCGCTGTTGGTTGTATGAGATGAGATTGGATGCTAGAGATCGGTCCCTGCCTCGCCTTATATAGTCCGGGAGGCAGGGTTACAAGTCGGAGTATGGAGAGAGTACTAGTCGAGTACGTCTAGGAGTCCTCCATACAGTGCAGAACATGTACAGCTCCCTAACCGAGTACTACTCCCCGTGTAGTCCTTGTGCTCCACGCCTTCAGGTGCCGTGTAGCGCAAGCCGGGTAGTCCCAGGGGCCCACCGAGTAGTCGGTCCTGGTACCCACCAAGGTAGTGGGCCCAGGGAGGTCCATACGACAAGCCCCCGAGTACTTTGTAGTCGAGAAGGATAGCTTCAAGTAGTCTTGATGGCCTTAACGAGTAGTCCTCAAGCGTCCCTGAGAGCTACAAGTCAAAATCCTCAAGAGTAGTCGAAGCATCCCGAGGCTAGAATGTACTCCAGCTGATATTTGAGCAATCTTGAAGTCTTCTCGAGTAGTCCCAAGCGTCCTTGAGCACTGCCTTCGAAGGTCATCAAAAACCGCCTGCCTTGTCTTGAAGCCGGAGCTGATATGGAGGTGCGATTGCAAAATCGCACTCCATATGGAGTAGCCCCCGAGCCTTAGATTGAGCTGCAGGCTCTGGCCGAGGGTCCATCTGAAATCTTGGCAAGAAAATCCCGAAAAATCCGGAGAGAAAAAACCGAAGGACACGTGGCACGGAGCCCCCGAGCCTTGAGTCGAGTACTTCCTCTCGAATTGAAGGGTCATCTTGAAGAATGTGTCCTGAGATGCTCTTGAGACTAGCCGCTTCCCAGGTAGTCGAGTAGAAGTAGCCGAGCCCCCGAGGTGAGGCACGTCGACTAGTAGAATACGAAGGGTCACGTACAGCCACTGAGTCAGCCGCGCATGGACTTATCCAGCCGCCCGTTGCGGAGCCGGTTTGACTTATAAATAGAAGCCAAAACCCTTAGGGTTTTTCACCCATCCGAGCTGCAGTCATTTTGATTCCATCTGAAGTAGATCCACTCCTAGCGCTTGCTGCCGTCGTAGTAGATTCAAGTGCGCTGCCACCCAAAGCTTTTAGGGTAGCCCCCGAGCGGATGCGCGTGAAGACGCCCTGCACTTGGAGGACGAATCCGTCACCATCCAAGACGTCGAAGGCCGCCGGGAAGAAGAGGGGCCGCGAAGAAGCCGCCGCGGCTGCCACTAGAGCAGCGCCGCCCATGTCTCCACCGCGGGCCGATCTGAGCCGCGAGTGGAAGAAATCCAAGGTGAAGACGGAGGATCTGCTGGCCCTCCTGAACAGCGGGTTCATCCGGGAGAAGGAGGTCGACATGTGGAGGGCCGCTGCTGGAGATCCGTATCCAATGGAGAAGGCCGAAGATGAGATCCCCATGTTCGCGCGGTTCGTGGAGCGCGGGCTTGCGCTCCCAGCCAGCGATTTCTTCAAAGGGCTGCCCGGGTACTACGGGATCGAGTACCTAAACCTGAATCCCAACGGCGTCTTCCACACCGCAGTCTTCGTGCATTTCTGCGAAGCCTTCCTTGGGATCAAGCCACATTGGATACTATTCCGGAAGTTCTTCCGCGTCAAGCCGCAGCCAAGTGCCACCAACCCAAGGGTAGTCGGAGGAGCCGGCATCCAGTTGAGAGAAGACGCCGCGGAGCAATATCTGGCGTACAAGCTTGTTGATTCCAAAACTGATTGGAAAATGCGGTGGTTCTACATCACGAACCACCACCCTGGCCTGCCGAAGCCGAGCGGGAGGCAGCGCAGGCACCGCGAGTGGTGGAACTCGGAGCCCACCATGCAAGAGGGAATCCAGCTTCCCGAGCTGCTGGCACGCATCAAGGTGCTGAGGGAGGCGGGACTGAGGGTCGAGCACGTGGCCTTCAGTTTCATGAAGCGGAGGGTGCAACCATTGATGGCTCGAGACACCTTAGGCTTCGAGTACACCGGCGACGACGACACGTCGCGGATGCCCGGAGGCGAGCTGGACGACAGCGACATCATCGAGAGGTTGTCGCGGATCTTCAAAGATATGCCGCCATACACGGCGTGCCCTGTCCAAGAGTACTCCGCCACGCGCCCGCCCAAGGAGGTGAGTAGCCATACTCCCCTGGTCGAGTAGTCGTTGCTTGGTGTAGACTTGCTGACGTCTTCGTGTCTTGCAGGATGACTTGAAGAAATTCATCTCCGAGCCGCAGCCGCCCCAAGTGGGATCGAGATCCCGAAGGAGGGGAAGGCCAAGGAGAAAGAGCGGCGAGAAGTCGGTGCAGGCGATGACACCGTCATCGTGGAGGACACCTCCGACGACGATGACGACGACGACGACGAGACGTTGCAGGACCGCTTCCAGCTGCGGTCGAGGTTTAGCCGCCCGGGCTTGCCTCATGTTCCTCTGGTACAAGACCCCCCGACTAGCCTGGAGGCTAGCCTGGCTGCGCCGCCACGGAGGCCGCGCAACCCCGCCTCAGGAGGTAAGATGCCTTGACCAAAGTAGTCAAGTACCCGCCGTACAGGTACGGTTGCTGATGAGTAGTCTGCCTTGTATGCAGGAGGTGCCGCCGACGGAGCCCGTCGAAGAGGGCAACGAAGGTGTGTGGGACACAGTGGGGGAGCCAGCTGGAAGTCGTAGTCCAGCCCCCACTATCGAGGAGCTCTTGGCGCAGCTGGAGCGCCATCCCCCTGCTCCACAGGGGAGCACGGAGCCTGTAGCCGCCGCCGTTGAAGAGGTGGTGGCTTCAGGGGCGCAAGAGAGCGCTGCGCCAACCACCGTCACAGAGGAGGCGGTAGCCGCAGGGGCACAGGAGGAGGCGCCCACCGAGGGTGGACTGGTCGACATCGCCAGCATCCTCGGTGCACCGGCCGTGACAATAGTCCGGTCGAACTTGTGAGTACTCCATCTTCGCGAGTAGTACTTGTTGTAGTAGTCGAGGTTGACTGACGACCAATTGTGTGTGCTTCTGCAGGAAATCCACGGATCTGTCCTGGGAGGGGGATGAGCCCTCATCAGCGGTGGCGGAGGAAGTCGCGCCGCCCGCGGCCCAGGCGGTACCCGAGCCGCCGGCTGCCGAGGCGACGTTGCCGGAGGCCAGCGTTGTCGAAGGTGAGTGCTCTTCTTGAAGCTATAGAGCTCCTTGGGAAGTAGTCGTAATCGCTGATGTACTCATTTTCTTTTGGCAGGCGCTGAAGCTGAAGGCAGTGACATCCCTGCGGGGGTGCCGATGCAGAAGTCGACACCGGGGGCCCGGAGGCCGGCGGGAGGAGCCCCCGAGCCCGTGGAGGAGGTCGTCGAGGAGGCCGCCGTGACGGCCGGGGGAGAGGGCGTCACCACGTCGCCAGAGGTTGCTCTGGAGGTGGCTATCCGCTCCCCGGAGATCCAGGACGCAGAGCCCATCCGCTCTGCGCCGATGACGAAGGCCACCGCGAGTAATCGCGGCGGGATAGAGCTGCTCGCAGATGATCTTGTCGAGCCTGCGACGGTGGCGAAGCACCTGGAGGCGATCCGCCAGGCCGAGCAGTGGATGAAGGTAAGTAGCCGTAGCTTCTGAGTAGTCAATCCTCTGTTTGTTGAGTACTCTTGTGACTTGAGTTGTCTTGTGCAGGACGTTGCGGAGCGGTCCCGCGACAAGTCGAACATGCTGCAGGGCTATGGCGACGCGGTGCTCCGAGCCGAAGCGCTAGAAGAGCAACTTGTGAAGTCGCGGAAGCACGCGGCTGCCATGCAGTTGAAGCTCGACGCCGCCTTCGCCAAGTACCACAACGACGTCCAAGAGTTGCAGGCGAAGGGCAACGACTTGGTGCGGAAGAATAAGGGCCTCCGCAACAAGAACAAAGGTATACCACTCAACTTGTCGGGTACTTGTTGGAGGTCGAGAAGTCTCTGACCCGCTGTTGCGTTGCTGTATTGCAGAGCTTGAGGGCCAGGTGGAGCAGCTGAAGTCCTCGGAGACGAGCATGAAGAATCTCTTCTACCGGGAGAAAGAAGCCCGCCAGGTACTCGAGCTCGACTACAAAGAACTCGCCTTCGAGTGCAAGAAGCACATGGAGCTCCGGATTTCTTCTGACCGCGATCTCGTCAACTGCTACAAATCCTTGCAGAAGTTGAATGAAGACTGCGAGGCATTGCGGGCCCAACTGAAGGAGCTCGAAGAAGCCGCACTGCCGATCGCAAGACTCCTGGTGCCGAACCCAGGCGGCCCCAAGATTGCCCCGCTGGTGGATCGCCTCAAGGAAGCTCCGAGCCGGCTGGCGGCCTACGTGAAGCACATGGCGAGGTCGATCCCAAGACAAGTCTTGGCCTTCATGAAGTCGTACTTCCCGAAGGCCCCAGTGGAGGTAGTCGCCGGCGGGGTAGCCGCCAACCGCGCCGATGAGCAAGATGAAGAGCCGCTCGGGAGCGAGATGGCTCCCATCGCGGAGCAAGTAGCTGAGAAGCTTAACCTCCAGTAGCCCTGTAATAGATAGCTAGTAGCCATGGTTGTACAGGAAAACAATTGTAATGAATTGCTTAAGCATCAATGAAAGAAATTTTCCAACAATGAGTACTCGTAGTCGCGATCTCAGAGTGCGGAGCCCTTATTGCGGAGTGGATGCGAGTAGTAGTACTCGGCGGTAGTGGTCCCGTTGTAGGAAGTAGACAGTAAACAAGTTGATGAACGATCAAACTTTATTACTGAAGAAGTACACCTGGATGGCCAGGGCCGTAGTTACAGAGTAGTCGCTTGGGCCCGGAGGGCCGCCATACCGAGTAGCGCCGGGAGCGGGGGTAGCCACTTACAGCAGTTGATCCGTAAGTAGCCGTGTAGGCTGGATCGTAGAATCGTAGGTAGCCGTGCAGGCTGGATCTTGGAGTATGGTCTCTTAGTAGACCGCTGCTAGAGTCCTTGACGCTCGTGGCAGCCCAGGGTCCGTAGGTAGCCGCACGGGCTGGATCCTGGAGAGAAGAAGTCCGGAGACTGGAGCCAGGACCCGGGGGGTCGCTTACGGCAAGGGGTGTTGATGTAGTCGTGTAGACTTGAACCCCAGAGTAGTCGTGTAGACTAGGCGTAGAATCGACAGAGTTGGTCGACGTTCCACGAGTTGTTGATGTCTTCGCCTTCAAGTGTTTGGAGGCGGTAGGAGCCCGGCCCGGTCACCTTTGCGACGGTGAAGGGACCTTCCCAGGGGGAACTGAGCTTGTGTAGTCCTTCCGTGTTCTGGATACGGCGGAGGACGAGATCACCAACGTTGAAGGAGCGTTCTTTGACGTTGCGATCATGGTAGCATCGGATACCCTCTAGGTACCTTGCTGACTGGACGAGGGCAGCGCAGCGAGCTTCTTCGAGGCTGTCGATGTCAACTCGTCCGTCGTCTTCCGAGACGCCTTCGTCATAGTGCTCCACCGCCGGCGAGTTCCATATGACGTCGGCGGGGAGGATTGCTTCGGAGCCGTAGACCGAGAAGTAGGGGGATTGCCCCGTTGGCTTGGACGGCTGAGTCCGTAGCCCCCGCAGTGCGTTGGGTAGTTCCTTGATCCACTTGCCCCCTTTAGAGTTAGCAGCATCGTGTAGCCGCTTCTTGAGAGCGTCGAGCACCATCCCGTTGGCGCGCTCGACTTGTCCGTTGGCCCGTGGATGGGCAACTGAGACGTATCGGACGTCGATCCCGCTGTTCTCGCAATACTCCCAGAACTGGTGGTTGTTGAAGTTGGAGCCCAGGTCTGTGATGATGCGGTGGGGTAGCCCGTAGCGGTGTACGAGTTCATCTAGGAAGTCGAGTACTCGTCGCCCTTGGGGCATGTGACCGGCTTGACCTCGATCCACTTGGTGAACTTGTCGATAGCCACCGCACTCGTTGAATCCTCCCGGCGCGGTTGGCAGTGGCCCAATCATGTCGAGCCCCCAGCAAGCGAAGGGCCAGGTTGGCGGTATGGTGACTAGCTTGTAGGCTGGGACGTGTTGCTGCTTGGCGAAGTACTGGCATCCTTGGCACTTTCTGACGAGTTCTTTGGCGTCGCCTAGAGCTGTGGGCCAGTAGAAGGCTCGTCGGAAAGCCTTGCTGATCAACGTGCGTGAGGACGCGTGGTTGTCGCAGACGCCCTTGTGGATCTCCTCCAAGATGTCCTTGCCTTCTTCACGAGGGACGCACTTCATGAGTACTCCAGAAGATGCGCCCCGCTTGTAGAGCTTGTCTCCGACGAGGACGTAAGACTTGGCGCGGCGGACGAGTTGCTCGGCCGCGTTCTTGTCGGAGGGGACCTTCTGCTCGCTGAGGTAGTCGATGAAGGGTTGCCTCCAGTCCACGTCGATCATCATGACCTCCTGCCCAGCTGGTGGATGGGCTGGGACAGTGGTCGGTGGCGCCGGCTCCGGGATGGATGGCGCGTGAAGCTCGTGGACGAAGACACCCGCTGGCACTTGAGCGCGGGTGGATCCAAGCTTCGAGAGGACGTCCGCTGCAACGTTGTTGTCGCGAACGATGTGATGGAACTCGAGACCATAGAACTTGTTCTCGAGCTTGCGGACTTCTAGGCGAAGGCGTCTATGTTCTCCTTGTTGCGGTCCCGGGACTTGTTGACTTGGTTGATGACCATCGCGGGAGTCGCCGTAGACTAGTAGCCGCTTGATGCCCGGTGAAGCCGCGAGGCGGAGCCCGTGTAGGAGGGCTTCGTACTCGGCTTCGTTGTTTGAGACCTTCCAGAAGATCTGTAGGACGTACTTGAGTTGTTCGCCCGTTGGAGAGATCTGGAGTACCCCTGCACCTGCGCCCTCGAGGTTGAGTGAGCCGTCAAAGTACATCACCCAATGCTCTGGTCGCACGGTTGGAGTAGGTAGCTGGTTCTCCCGCCACTCTACCATGAAGTCGACTAGTGCCTGCGACTTGATGGCTGTGCGTGGCTTGAAGTCGATAGTGAGGGCGCCGAGCTCGACAGCCCACTTGGAGATTCTTCCAGTAGCATCTTGGTTCCGCAGAATGTTGCCAAGCGGGTAGTCGGTGACGATGGAGACCGAGTACTGCTGGAAGTAGTGTCGTAGCTTCCGCGAGGTGATGAGTAGTGCGTACAGGAGCTTCTGCACGGGCTGATAGCGGGCCTTGGACTCTGATAGAACCTCGCTGACGAAGTAGACTGGGCGCTGGACCGGGTAGGCGTGGCCGTCTTCCTGCCGCTCGACAACGATGGCAGTACTGACCACGTGAGTAGTCGCAGCTAGCTAGAGCAGTAGCTGCTCGCCCTTGTGAGGAGCCGTGAGGATTGGTGGCTTCGATAAGAAGTCCTTGAGCTGAGCAAGGGCTTGATCCGCCTCTGGAGTCCACACGAACTTCTCTTGATGCTTGAGTAGTTTGAAGAAAGGGAGGCCCCGTTCTCCTAGCCTCGAGATGAATGCTCTCGCCGCCGCCATGCACCCCCGTCGGCTTCTCGGACGTCTTTGATGCTCGTGGGAGCTTTCATGCTGGTGATGGCGGAGATCTTCTCGGGGTTGGCTTCGATGCCGCGCTGGCTGATGATGAAGCCGAGTAGTTTGCCCGAAGGGACGCCGAAGACGCACTTGTTCGGGTTGAGCTTCCAGCGGTACTCGCATAGTGATGCGAAGGTCTCTTCAAGGTTGTTGATGAGGGTACTGGAGTTTCTGGTCTTGACGACCACGTCATCCATGTAGGCCTCGACGTTCTTGTTGAGCTGCCTCTTGAAGCAGGCCTGGATAGCTCGTTGGTAGGTAGCGCCGGCGTTCTTCAACCCGAAGGACATGGTCGTGTAGCAATACGCGCCAAACGTGGTGATGAACGTGGTCTTCTCCTGGTCTTCTTCCTTGATCGCAATCTGGTGGTACCCGGAGTAGCAGTCGAGGAAGCAGAGCAGGTCGCAGCCCGCCGTGGAGTCGATGACTTGATCAATCCGCGGCAACCTGAAGGGGTCCTTGGGGCAGTGCTTGTTGAGGTCGGTGTAGTCGACGCACATCCTCCACTCGTTCGAGTTCTTCTTGCGGACGAGGACGGGGTTGGCAAGCCACTCAGGATGGAAGACTTCTCTGATGAAGCCGGCTGCGAGTAGCTTGGCGAGTTCCTTCTTGATGGCGTCCCGTCTGTCGTCGGCAAAGCGTCGGAGGTGTTGTCGCTTGGGGGTGGCCTTAGGATCGACGTTGAGGCAGTGCTCAATCAGCTCCCTGGGCACTCCTGGCATGTCCGCTGGCTTCGACGCGAAGATGTCGCGGTTAGCCCGAAGGAAGCTGATGAGCGCGTCTTCCTATTTGGGGTCGAGGCCCGACCCGATGGTGGTGGTCTTGCTGGGGTCGCCTGTTCCGAGGTCGACCGTCTTGACGAGTACCTCCTCAGGTGGCTGAGGCTTGTTGGTGCTGTCAGATTTTTCTGGGATGCCGAGTTCACTTGTAGCAAGCTTCTTCGACGCGGCGTAGACCTCCATCATCGCGTTGGGTACTTGGTTCGTAGAGGCGATCTCCACGGCTTCTGTGTCGCAGTCGTGGGAGATCTTCAAGTCCCCTTGGAGGGAGAGTACACCGGCTGGGCTTGGCATTTTGAGTACCAAGTAGGTGTAGTGGGGCACCGCCATGAACTTGGCGATGGCCGGTCTGCCGAGGATGGCGTGGTAGGAGGTCTCGAAGTCCGCGACCTCGAACTTGATGTACTCGGTACGGTAGTTGTCCCGAGATGCCCCGAAGTTAACTGGCAGGACCACTGAGCCCAGTGGAATAGCCACGTTGCCAGGGACGATGCCGTAGAAGGGCACATTGCTCTTGGTGAGCATATGAGTGATGTCGAGCTTCATTTTCTTCAAGGTCTTGGTGAAGAGGACGTTGAGCTCGCTTCCACCGTCGATGAGCACCTTGTTGAGTTTGGAGCCCGCCACCGTTGGCTTCAGGACGAGGGGGAACCGTCGTGGTTCAGAGACGCTGGTCCATTGATCCACGCGGGAGAAGGTGATGGGTACCTCCGACCACCTGAGAGGGGTCGGGACCGCTGGCTCGATGCACATTACTTCACGACGGGTAGCCTTCTGCTCCCGCCTGCTGGGCAATCCGCCGAAGAGGACGTTGACAGTCTTCTCAGGTTCTTGGAAGTCGTTGTTGTCGTCGTCCTTCTTCTTGCCCTTTTGGTCGTGAGGGTGCGGTGGCTCAGGCGTCTCCTTGAGTGCGTGCCTGAGCTGGTAGCACTGTTCGGTGGTGTGGTTGCCGTTTGGATGCCACGGGCACTTCTTCTTCAGCAGGTCTTTGAAACCGCCAGAGTTCTTCTTCGAGTTCCCTTTCGCAGGGCGCTGGATAGCCGCGACGGTGTTGTCTGGCTTGCGCTTGCGGTTGGGACCTGAGTAGTAGTAGTTGTTGTTGTTGTTGTTGCGACCACCCTGGTTCGCGTTGCTGCCGCTGCCGCCGCCCTGGTTCTGCTTGGACTTGCCGCGGATGGCGTCGTACTTGGCATTGGCCTTGTCATCTTCATCCGCCAGGACGTGATCATGTCCTTGAGGTGGGGGATGGACCTGGGGCGGCGACGACCGAAGTCTTTGAAGGTGCGGCGGTGATAGAGGCCGTCTTGGAAGAGGTCGATGACCTCCTTGTCAGTGACGTCGACGACGGTGGCGCGCTTGTCGAAAAAGCGGCGCATGTACTTGCGGAGGGTCTCGCCTTGTTCCTGCTTGATCATGGCCAGGTCCATGCGAGTACCCGATCGGCCCATGGCGCCCGTGAAGTTGCTTGTGAACTGCTCCTTCAGCTGGTCCCACTTGTCGATCGAGTGCTTGTCCAGCGACTCGAGCCAAGTGAGTGGTGCTTGGTGCAGGCAGAAGGGGAAGTAGAGGCACTTGGTGTCGCTGTTGCCGCCAGCGTTTTCAATGGAGAGGGCGTAGCACCTGAGCCACTGGATGGGGTCCTGCTTCGCATCGTACTTGGTGATCCCCAAAGGCTTGAATTTGTCGGGGAGGAGCAAGTTGCGAAGTCGAGGTGAGAAGGCGGGGAAGCCGTCGCCCTCGGCTGCGGTGGTCGACTTCTTCCGCCGCAGCTCCTCAATCTTCTGGCGAGCGTCGTACCCGCCATGTGAGGCACCGGAGGCGTGGCTGTTCGCGTGGCCTCGGCCGCCGCGACTGCCGCCGCCGCCAGCTCTCCTGTTGGCTCCATGGTTGGAGCTTCCTCCGTCGCTGCCGCCGCCGTCGGGGTCGTTGCCGCCGCCACCGGCCGGAGTGCGGTGGGGAACAACTTCTCAGTTGCCATGGTCGTGCTGTGAAGGTCCGCCGGCGTTGGAGCGAAGACGGTTTGGCTCGGCTGGGAGGTCAGCTCGAGTACAGTTAGGACCGTTGTTGGCGCTGCGACTGGTAGCTTCGTTGTCGTGGGGTCTGGCCGGAGGAGGCTGGTTGACTCTGTTGTCGACCCGCATGAAGTAAGCTTCTTCAGCGAGCTTGGCGATGACCTCTCCAGCGCGTATGCCCTGAGCCTGGTGTGCGATCACTGTGATCGACATGAGGCACTGCTCGGGGGTAGTGTGCACTCTGCTCTCGACCGCCTCGAGAGCTTCCGCAAGGTTACGGACGGGGAAGTTGTCGCGGAGGCGTCGATGACGTTCGTTGCGCTTCCGGTTACGTTCACGTCGAGCGTCTCTCGTCCGCCGAGTCTCGTTTGGTGGAGCATCGGAGAGAGCTCGTCGGAGGAGATGTCTTCCGTGTACTTGTCCCGAGCCGTGCCTGAAGGCCCTGGGGTGTCGCCGCAGCCATGAAGACTTGGCGATCGGGGGTGCCAAGGCTGGACTCAGAGGGTGCCACCTCAGTTGGTGTGCTTGAGTCAGCCCGGGCTAGCGGTGTTCCCTCCTGGAACGGTAGCGAGTCGATGTAGGTGACATAGCGTGAGTCTCCCTCTATCAGGTCAGCAGGTTTGCGGTCTGGCCAGTAGACGTATCTTCCGGCCGGCGTGGATGCTATAACCAGCACAGAGGCTGGTCCTGATAAAGGAAGCTCAGTGGAGTTGTCCTCGGACTCGGGCTCCTCAGGGTCCGACCCGAAGTCGAACTCATAATCCGGGTTCGAGTAGAACTCGGGGAGAGGGCTGGAGTCCGGAGCGCGATCGGGGGCGGCGTCGGAGTCCGAGCTGTACTCGGGTACGGGCTCCTTGCCGGCCCGGCGCGGGAAGTGGGAGCCCCCGTGCGGGCCCGGCTGAGGATGCGGTGGCCACGTGCGGAGTGCTCGCGTGGTGAGAGGACCGCCTGCGATGGCTGAGCAGCCGGCTCGCATGCGATGGCCCATGGCGACTGTTGACGGATAAAACTCGTATCCACCTACGATCCGCAAGCGTACGGACCTACACCTTTTTCACCACGGGATTCCCAAGGTTCTTGTCAATCCGCGGAGCAAGGGGATTACTAGCGCTTAACCAAGTACTAATCTAGTCGAATGGAAAACCTTTGAAAGAGAGTTTATCTAAAGGTAAAACAATCTAACCTAAGTTAATCTAAGTTAAGTTGATCAAACAAATCTAGGGTTAAACTAAATGGTAAAGGGGCGAACACAAGAGAGTGAGCAAGAAAGATAAGCGTTCCCTCCCTAGGATCTAGGATAACATGGTATGCATCTACTACACGAGAGCGGTAATCAATCTACCGGGGGTTGTGACCACGGTTTCGCCCTTTCCCTCCTCTCGTACTGTCACTACGCGAAGGTATTCGTGACTAGACCTATGATGGACACGGTATGTTGATGGAATCTATGGGAGTAGCGGATATCATACGCCCGAAAAACACGGTAGCTAACCTTAATCATCAAAGCATCATCAACATGAAAACAATAGATTGAAACCACAAACCGAGTAGCGATCACATAGCATGTATCCATCTAATCCTAGGGATGAACGGAGACATTACCCCATCATCTTACACGGATTGAAGCACATAGGGGTGATGGAGACTCCGGAGAATGTCGTCGATGAAGATGGCAGCGATGGAGCTTGGGAACACCCCTAGGCCAACGGCTTGGAGTCCTCTTGCTTCCTTCTCTCCGCCGGCGTTGATCCTTGCGACGAGCTCATCTAACTCTCTCCCTCATCTTGCGGCGGCGGTTTTCTGGTGATTGGCGTCGGTAGGATGATTTGTTCGATGTGTCGGTCGACGGCGGCGGAGGCAATAAATAGACAAACACCTAGGGCAAAGGAGGGACCGAACCGACCCCGGAGTGGGGTGGGCCGGTCGGCCCAGCCGGCCGGCCCGTGCCCACCCTCGGCCGGTTCGGCCCCGGTTTCCTCCCCGGTTGCTTCTCGCGTGATCCCTTATTCGTGTGCACTTGCATGTGGGCCTTTGACGTTGTTTCCTTCACGGTTAAGGCTTGAATCCTTGCTATGCAAGCTTCGCTGTTTTCTGGTTGAGTCCCTGAAGACCTGCACGTTGATGCTTCGGTCCTCGGGTCATTTGGAGTCATGTTCATCGCGTGTCTTGACTCTTGTCGGGCTTCATGATCTTCTTACAAAGTGCTTGGTGAACTTATCCCGAAAGTCTCCTCATTAGCGTAGATTTCCTACGTAAACAATAAACTCCAAAATCGACATGCAAGTGTGAACTTGTTATATCATTAGTATGCCTAGTGGCGGGTTAGTTGCAAATCATAATCGAAACCAATGTATAATAAGTACTCTAGGTTGACGGAAATTCACCGTCAACATCTCCCCCATGCTTAAACCTTGCTCGTCCTCGAGTAAGTGGTCCTCGCTTAAAAGGGAAATCAGCGTTGCCTTCCAATGTTATCCCTGCACTTAGTCATTCATGACGAGACAAATTGCTCTCTCTTAAGAATTTATTTTTAAAGTTCAAGTTGTGACCGGCTTCTTTTTCATTATGGAAGATAGACTAACAATAAAGAACAATCCACATTTAACACAATGCTCTCAAACTTAAGTGAACTTCAAACCATTACCTTGTCACATGGAACATTTTCAATAAGATGCATATCCAACATAAGTGAAAATCTCTTGCAAGAGCTCATGGAACACTCATCTCATCAAGTCACTCAAGCCTATACTAGATTATTTCCAACCTACTCTACTCATATGTGATAGTGGAAGGCTTATGTGGAGCTTGGAAGGTTAAAAACAATCCTAGCAAAACATACATCCGAAATCCGTCAAATTAAGAGAGAGATCTATTGGAATTACCGAGACTCGTCAAAAAGGCCATGGAAAATAAATGTTGGAAAGAGAGAGAGGGATGAAACACACACATTTAGATAAGTGGACATGTGCAAGTGGCAAATGGATGATCCCGAGGCACGAGTGAAGTCCTCGTTATCGGATTGCACATGGTTGGAAGATTTGAGTATGGATTTGTCATCAAGGCACTTGAGAACTTATGAAGCAAAAAGATCCGAGGAGCATCTTTATTATTTTTTTACTTTTATTTTATTTCCTTCTCATTTTTCTCTCTTTCTTTTTTTTCACTTTTATTCTTCCTATTTTTCTTACTTTTCTTTTCTTCTTATCATATATTTTTTTCATTTTCTATTTTATTCTTTTTTTTCTTTTGCTCCTCTAAACTTTTTGCAACATAATACTTACATAGCATTTGTGTCAGGGAATGACTCCTCCCCCATGCTTGAACGATGCTCGTCCTCGAGCATAAAAGAGAGGGGAAATGACTGCTAAAGTAAGTATAAATTCTATAATCTTGCGGAATATTTGAATCTCCATCGAGAATTTTACTCCATACTCAAATTGGGTTGTGGACAAGGAGGTGATCACAAAAAGATGTTTTTGGTTTAGGGTGGATGCCCAGTGAAGTTTGCGAAATTTTCGATGTGAAAACCCACAATGCATGGACAAGAAGGCTAGCATGAAAAAGTTACACAAAGGAATGACCAGCTTCTTAGTCTCGAACCATAGAAATCAATCCTAATCCAACTCATCAAAACATATGTTTGCAATCTACGGGTTTTGTTATCATAAAACATATATGTATATGGCTTTGGTAGGTAGAACTTTGCAAGAGCATCACAAATATGTAGATAGCATAAAAGTTAAGTTTTCATAAAAACAACAAGTTATCCGGCTATCCATAAACTTAAATCAAAGAGCAAAGATATGTATGTGGGTCTAGAGCATAGTCATTTCACCTCCACAAATAAAAGAGCCGGTATTTAAATTAATTTCAGATCATATTATAGAGAGCAATTAGCCAAGACATGTATAACTTCATGTAGGTAAAACAAAGTGGCAACTTTCATCATCTTTCCGTAAGCATAGGCAATATAGAACATCGAGGTGAACACATGGTCATGCTTATCTATTGAAAGTAAAAAGAAACCTAGGTTGTCCTCCTAGTAGCCATGTTATTGTTTGAAGAGAAAAACAAAAGGTTGCACCTAGTTGAGGTTGAAGGCATACTTACAAGCATTTGTGTTTGGAAAAGAGAAGGTCCATGGAGATGTTACCATCCTTTGTAATTCTTCGTTGCCTTCTTCCGACATCTCCATGTATCGATGTGGCTTTTGCTTTTGTCTTGATTTATTAATGCTCCTAAACTTCTGAATTTGATCTTGTATGCTTAATGGAGTCATTGGTCACCCTTCTCTTCAATGTTGTCATCACCATCTCCTATTTCTTGTTCTCATCGTCTCCTTGCTGTCTCTTTTTCATGGATTTCCCCCTCTGTACAGAACAGAACATATATCGAAATATAGCTCTATTGAAAAGTTTATGAAATTACCTTTCCAACGTGTGGTCATTTATCGAAAACGGAGTTCAAACAAGGGAGCTATGTCCGTTTTACTTCAGCGCTGCGTGCTGTCCAAAACTGATTTCAGGACGTGTTGCACTCGGCGATTCGGACATAACCGCTTGTAGGAACCTCCGATTGTCTTGATTCTTGATTTGTTGGAATTGTAACTTCATTGGGGCTTCTAAATATCCAAAAATACCCAGTGTTTTCCCTTCGAGACCATGCAGAATTTTGACGAGATCGATATCTTTTCGCGCATTGATCCGGTGATGTTAACTTCCGTGTTGAAGATTCAGGGTCTCCCCCATGCTTAGCATTTTGCTAGTCATGGAAGAAGAAGACAAAGCACTTCTTAGCCATCCTTCAATTTCCTTGTAGTGAGAGTCTTTATCTTGCCTGTAAGACGTTTTAAACGCACATTCTACCCCCAAGGTGACGGTTGGGAGTAGATAGAATTGCCAACAATCCAACAATGTCTCCTAAGATTCTTAACTTGTGGCATAATTAGTCTAATGAGGAATAAAAACCTAATGAGTGTACGTGGTGCAAGGTGTGTATGCACATGATAGGAAAGCATATAAATAAGACAATGTTTTCACCTAGTTCTAAACACCATGTTTACAACTAGGTTGCTGAATTTCTCCATAGCCATAAAGGTTTATATATCTACGGTTAAAACACCATGTCTATCCCTAAATCAATAACTCTTATAGCACAAGAAAAATTAAGCGCATTGCAAAGCTTATAAACTAACCAAAGCAACATGAAAACATATGAAAAGCTAGCTAGGTTTATCGAACTTAACGATAATGGTCCGCAATCATGTTTAAACACCACGTTTACACAAGATCACAAAAGGAAAATACTCATAATGCCTTATGAACTATTAACATGGAAAATGAAGCATACATCATTAAGTATATAAAACAACCAAGCCAACTATGTGCAAAACATGTATACACAAAGAAACATCACGAGGACAACAAAATGCAATGCATGCAAATAAATAAATATGATCATGAACATGATGGTGGTTCTAAAAAGGAAAACTGAACTTAGATTAATAACCACAAGTTGATCATCATAAGATAGTGCCATTCTTTATTTTCTCTAAGAAAGTAGTAAAAATATAAAGAAACGGGTTGCCTCCCGAAAAGCGCTTCATTTAAAGTCATAGAGCTCGACTTTCTCACATACCTTCTTTTCGTTGCATAGCCATGGCCCTTCATGCAAGAATAAAAGGTACCAATGCAGCTTTAATTTACTTCCCATGTTGTGCTTGATCACTTATAGAAGACTTGCCCAAAGCATCCTTTTGTTTCATCATTATCTCCTTCTTTATCATCCTTCGGTGCTGCCTTCACGCCATGAATTTTTTTTAATGTCCAGAACAGAAAGTATACTCAAGCTCTACTCCATTGCACGGTGCACAAAATTTCCTTTCCAACGAGTCTTCATTTGCTCAAATCGGACTTCGGACAAGAGAGTTACGTCCGTTTTACTTTGGCGATGAAATCTGTCCTGAAATTTCAGAACGCGCAACGCTCAATGTTTTCTCCATAACTCCTTGCACGGGTCTTCAAACTTGTTGGTTCTTGATGCGTTGGAATGGTAATTTGATGGAGCTTCTGAATATCTCATTTTCTTCATTTGTACACCTCTGAACAAGCTCTCAAATTGATGAAGACAGCAGCATCCATCGCGGGATTTGGAGAGGTTGATGATTTATCTTGCAACTCTTTTAGGCATGACTTCTTTTTTCCATTATTCAAGCCTTGTCTACATGGTTAGTGAAAATAGGGCCTTTCCCGACATGTGATTATTTAAGGTCATTAGCTTGACCAAGCGCAAAGCATGATCGAGATTTACAAAACTTATTGTAAACATACGCGTCCATAATTAACACCACATGTGAATTGTAGCAACAAGTCAAGGTGTAAATAAAAGAAGCATATGTTTCATGCATAGCACTTAGCTCATCATTAGGCAAAGGTTCTTTAGGTGTGAGATTAATTGGATCAAAAATAAATGTTTCCTCTTTTTCATCATCAAGAAAATCTAGCCAATCAACATGATCACTATTGGAACAAGGCATAGACATTAAACTATCATTCGTACTATTGGTTGAGCATGAGTATTTGAATTTATCAACATCAATATCACTAATATCTTGAGATTTCAGCACATACCTTGGCCTTAGAGATTTTTCAACAAGAGCGATATTTGGTTCATCAAGCGGTGTTGAAGGCGAATCGATCTCAACAAGTGCAGTTGCCTCTTCATCACCATCTTGCAATTTCTTCAACTCATCATGTGGAACATGTAATCCTTCAACTATGTACGCATTCATCTCTTCTTTGAAGTCTTCTTTATCAACCAGATCTTCATCTTCAAAGACTTGTATGTTTCTTTCTTTATCTTCCACGTACCACATGTCGTCAAGATCGCTCATTGTTGATTCACTCTTTCCTTCATCCTTGAGTACTTCCATGTCTTGATTTGCTAATGTGTAGCCTTCAATAGCACACAAGCTATCATCTAGCTTGAGTCCTATCTCCTCCCATTTATCCTTTGAGTCACTAGGCTCATCACGGTTGTACTCTTCTCTTCCTTCATCATAAATCTTTGAGTTGTCAAACCGGTCGATCCATCCTTCATCTCCTTCTTCTCTTTCTTCTTCAAACATCTTTTGGATCGACTCTCCACTCATCTCTTGATCAAATATATCTTCAACTAGTTTGGCAACGTGTCGGCGTTCCTCCTTCCTTCGGTAGTTAATTAGTGGGGCGAAATCAACTTGAACCCAACCGGATTGAATGAACTCCGCCAATGGTCTAGCATTCCACATACTTCGGCCTACATTCATGTTAGTTTCAACATTTTTAACATCCGAAATGACTTCTCTTACCTTGGGAAGTGGATCTTCACTTTCTTGAATGGTCGGTTCATCTTCCTTGACCTCCGGTTCATCTTTTTCAGAAATTTCAGCAAGCACCTTGGGCTTGCTTTTGTCGTTTTGCTCCTCTCGACAACATCTTTGCCAATCTCGTATTGTTCTTTGTCCATTGCTTATCCTTTGTAAGATTTGTGCGGCTTCACTAATTGTTTTATCCATTATATCACCGCCTGCACACATGCTTACAAAATGAGACGAGTTAGGGGTTAGTGAAAAATAAAAGGTATGCAACATCAAGTCACCGGAAAATCCCAAGTTCGGGCCTCGCTCAAGTAGTTCATTAAAACGGTCCCATGCTTCATCAATTCCTTCGTCCTCTCCTTGCTTGAAAGTGAGCACTTGCCTCCTTAAGTCTTGGACCTTGCTTATGGGAAAGAACTTCAAAAGAAACTTCTTCACTAGCTCATCCCAATTTCCTTTTGCTTCAACGGACGCAAGTGTGTACCATCTTCGTGCTTCATCTTCGAGAGAGAATGGAAAAAGATTCCACTTGAACCAAGCGGCCGGAACTCCTTTTTGTTGGACCGTGTTGCATAACATGGTGAATTCGTTAATGTGTCTATATGGGTTGTCATCCTCCAATCCTCTAAATGGTTTTGTCGCCACTAACTTGATGATTCCAGGCTTCACTTCATAGTGGGTTGTAGCAAGCATCAAATCTGATTTTTGTATCTCAATGTCTTCCATTGACGGCATTGCTAGCTCCCTTAGCGACATCTCTTCGTCTTCCAATGGTGAGGTGAACAAATCCATCTAGGCACAAGAAAAGTAGAAAGAAAAACAAAAAAGATTTTTTTCTTTTTTTTTAAAAATAAGGGTTAGGTGTTAGTAATCAACAAAATTAATACTAGATTAAACGTAGCAAACTGGCTTGCTCCCCGGCAACGGCGCCGTGAAAAAAGGGGCTTGTTGACGGATAAAACTCGTATCCACCTACGATCCGCAAGCGTACGGACCTACACCTTTTTCACCACGGGATTCCCAAGGTTCTTGTCAATCCGCAGAGCAAGGGGATTACTAGCGCTTAACCAAGTACTAATCTAGTCGAATGGAAAACCTTTGAAAGAGAGTTTATCTAAAGGTAAAACAATCTAACCTAAGTTAATCTAAGTTAAGTTGATCAAACAAATCTAGGGTTAAACTAAATGGTAAAGGGGTGAACACAAGAGAGTGAGCAAGAAAGATAAGCGTTCCCTCCCTAGGATCTAGGATAACATGGTATGCATCTACTACACGAGAGCGGTAATCAATCTACCGGGGGTTGTGACCACGGTTTCGCCCTTTCCCTCCTCTCGTACTGTCACTACGCGAAGGTATTCGTGACTAGACCTATGATGGACACGGTATGTTGATGGAATCTATGGGAGTAGCGGATATCATACGCCCGAAAAACACGGTAGCTAACCTTAATCATCAAAGCATCATCAACATGAAAACAATAGATTGAAACCACAAACCGAGTAGCGATCACATAGCATGTATCCATCTAATCCTAGGGATGAACGGAGACATTACCCCATCATCTTACACGGATTGAAGCACATAGGGGTGATGGAGACTCCGGAGAACGTCGTCGATGAAGATGGCGGCGATGGAGCTTGGGAACACCCCTAGGCCAACGGCTTGGAGTCCTCTTGCTTCCTTCTCTCCGCCTGCGTTGATCCTTGCGACGAGCTCATCTAACTCTCTCCCTCATCTTGCGGCGGCGGTTTTCTGGTGATTGGCGTCGGTAGGATGATTTGTTCGATGTGTCGGTCGACGGCGGCGGAGGCAATAAATAGACAAACACCTAGGGCAAAGGAGGGACCGAACCGACCCCGGAGTGGGGTGGGCCGGTCGGCCCAGGCCCACTTCGGCCCGGTTCGGCCCCGGTTTCCTCCCCGGTTGCTTCTCGCGTGATCCCTTATTCGTGTGCACTTGCATGTGGGCCTTTGACGTTGTTTCCTTCACGGTTAAGGCTTGAATCCTTGCTATGCAAGCTTCGCTGTTTTCTGGTTGAGTCCCTGAAGACCTGCACGTTGATGCTTCGGTCCTCGAGTCATTTGGAGTCATGTTCATCGCGTGTCTTGACTCTTGTCGGGCTTCATGATCTTCTTCCAAAGTGCTTGGTGAACTTATCCCGAAAGTCTCCTCATTAGCATAGATTTCCTGCGTAAACAATAAACTCCAAAATCGACATGCAAGTGTGAACTTGTTATATCATTAGTATGCCTAGTGGCGGGTTAGTTGCAAATCATAATCGAAACCAATGTATAACAAGTACTCTAGGTTGACGGAAATTCACCGTCAACAGCGACGTCGAGTCCGAGTTGGAAGTGGACTCGAGCTCGAAGTCAGCGTGGTGGTCGAAGAGCGAAATTTCGCCAAACTTGCCGGCGAGTTCACCCGTGACAACTTCAGGAAGCGTCACGAAGCCTGTCTTCGAGTTGGGCTGCATGGTCAGGCGGCGCTGGAAGGAGCCCGCACCATCAGCAGTGCAGACCCAGGCGCCGAACACGAAGGTGTCGCCGCGGTTGAAGGCGACGGTTGGCTTGAAGCAGACGGAAGCCGTCGAGTTCGCCATGTGATCTCGGGCGAGAGCCCCTACCCGGCGCGCCGCCGGTGTCGGTGTTTTAGACCGGCAACCTACTAAGGGGAGTACCCGAAGTAGATGAATGTGACTCACCGAGATCGGTAACTCGAAGGAAGAGACACGTGGCACACAATTTAGACAGGTTCGGGCCGCGAGGTGCGTAATACCCTACGTCCTGTATGCTGCGTAGCTCTAGATTGATTGGGCACAATTACAAGATGGTGCAACAGTGCGCCGTGGGTTGTATGAGATGAGATTGGATGCTAGAGATCGGTCCCTGCCTCGCCTTATATAGTCCGGGAGGCAGGGTTACAAGTCGGAGTAGGGAGAGAGTACTAGTCGAGTACGTCTAGCGGTCCTCCATACGATGCGAGAACATGCAGCGTCTCCCTAACCGAGTACTACTCCTGTGTAGTCCTTGTGCTCCACGCCTTCAGGTGCCGTGTAGCGCAAGCCGGGTAGTCCCAGGGGCCCACCAAGTAGTCGGTCCTGGTACCCACCGAGGTAGTGGGCCCAGGGAGGTCCATACGACATAGGTCGAATTCTTGAATAGAATTTTTATCGGCTTCCATTCACTCCCCCCTCTCTGGTTTGCCGCTTCGGTCCTTCAAGTGGTATCAGAGCTAGTTACGGGTCTTGATTGACTTTAACCAGTCTAAGATCCAAGGATGGCGTACCAAGAACGGGGTTCGGGTCCTCCCCACTTCGATGGGAAGAACTACCGGATGTGGAGTAAGTGGATGGCAGCGTTCCTCCGCGGAAAGCGTCAGATCCTTTGGGATGTCACGGTAGACACAGGCTATGTCCAGCCAATGAACTTCCTTGCTCCAGGATCGAGGGACATGTTCGACACCAACAACAAGGCGGTCGACTACTTGTTTCGTGCTTTGTGTTAGGCTGAATTCGATCGGGTGCACACCGAGCACTTGGCTTGTAGAATCTGGTCGGTGTTGAAGGAAGCTCATGTTGGGAATGCCCAGGTTCAGGCTTGGATGTAAGCGACCTACCGGAGAGAGTACGAGACCTTCACTCATCTCCCCGGTGAGTCCATCGATGCCTTGTTTCAGAGGTTCATGGTCGTGGTGAACAACATGAGAGCCAATGTGGATGTGCTCCCGTACGATGATCATGATAGGGTTGTCAAGCTCGTACACTCGTTGGATCGTACGGTCTGGGGCGGAAAGTTCGAGGCCATTGTGGAGTCGGAGAATTATGACACTCTGACCGTGACCGAGCTATTCTCGAAGCTCAAGTCGGCTGAGGTGGATCGAGGTATGACAGCCAACATTGAGGGCCCGACTGACTCTCATAGTCTCGCCCTCATCGGTGGTTCGAAAGGAAAGACTAACGCTAACCCATCCACCAGGATGTTCTCCCTGTCCTCTTTGATGTCTATGCCAGATGAGGAGTTCGATGTGCTTGGAGAGGACGAGCTGGCGTTGCTGACGAGGAGGTTCGAGAGGCTACACGAGAACCGGGTGAACATGAGGAGGAACATGAGGACATGCTTCCAGTGCGGCAAGGCGGGACACTTCGTCGCCGACTGCCCAGAGAAGGTCGAGAACAAGGACAGCTACAAGCACAAGTCGAAGACGGATGGCAAGTACCGGTCGAGGCATGACCACAAGAGCAAGCACAAGGACGAGCGACGATCGAGGAAGAAGGAGAGCCGAGGCAAGGCTTGAGAGATGGTTGGAGCGAGCGATGTCGATTCCAGTTCTGCGTACTCCACCTCGAGCTCGAGCAGTAGTGAAGATGAAGGTGATCATCGCAAGGGCGGGAAGTCGTCCAAGAACCTGAGCGGGCTAAGCTACTTCACTAGAGACGGCTTCTGCACCATGGCTCTGAGCTCCGGCAGCAAAAAGAGCACACAGAGCGACTCGGATTCCGACTCCGACGATGAGGTGCGTGATGAACTTCCCTTCTTGCGTCAGGAGAATGAACGACTTGTCTTGTTGCTTGATAATCGTGATGACATGTTTAGAGAGGCTAATAAAATGAGGAAAGAGGTTAGGGCTTCGCTTGAGGATGCTAGGACTACAGTGGCTGAGTTAGAAACACAGAACTTCGATGCTAAGCTTGAAATTGATTCTCTTAAAGTTTCACCTGTTGTTTCTGATGAAGTTGAATGTGTTGATTGTTCTATTTTCCTTGTTGATCTTGCCTTGTTTAAGGAAAAGCATGCCTCCAAGTGTGAGGAACTAGATCTGCTTAGGGTTGAAGTGGCTGAGCTTAAGTCTAGACCTGCTTTGCTAGGTGCTTGCACTTCTTGCCCTGTCTTGTGTGGTAAAATTGATGAGATGCATGCTTACACTATTTCTCTTGAGGCTAAGTTGAAAGAACCAATTACTACATCTTGCTATACCTGTGAAATGCATGCTTTGAAGAATCTGGAACTTGCACATTATGTTGATCGTTTGCAGGATGAGAATGATGACTTGAGAAAGTTGATGGGTTGGTTGTCTGGTCATGAGCCTCAATTGAGGATAATGACCGAGACATACAAGAGGCAGGATGGTGAGGGACTTGGGGCAAACAAGGTTGGTGAAGGAAGTGGAGAGAATATCCCAGAGCCACCAAAAACCCAACACAAAAATGCTTCTCTCCTAAACCGAACCATCTTAGGAACCAACTAGACACAACCCCAGCTCCACCCGTGTTTCCTCCACAAACAAATGATTTCCAAAAGCCTATCAAGTTTGTGAGCACTTTGGGAAAAGTGTTCTTTGGGAAAGAGAGTGAGAAGGCTAGTGAGGAGAAACCGGTTGAGAAGTCTAGTGAGGAGAAGTCGGTTGACAAGCCAAGTGGAGAGAAACTAAATGAACAGTCCCATTCCAAGCCTAAACCTAAGCCCATAAGGTTTCATTGTGGCTATTGTGGGAGAAATGGCCATAAGGATGAGTTTTGCTTCAAGAGGAAGCGAGAGGAGAGAATAGCGAAGGAGTGGGCTAACAAGGACAAGTACCACCCTTCCAGTGGTGTACTTGAGCCTCGTGTGCAGATGCCCAGGGCCAAGGCAAGTGTGAGGAGAGTTCCGGCTTGGGGTGAGCGAAAGGCTGCAGGAGGTGTTGCTGGAGGAGTGAAACCGGTCAGACTGGTTTTGAAACTGGTCAGACCGGTTTGGAGTCTGCAGGGGGGCAAGTTTGGTTTTCGTGCTCATGAGGAGTCTCAGTTTGGTTCAGGTGGTCGTGGTTCTGGTGGTTGGTCTGGAGAGTCTGCAGGCGGTCAGTTTGCTAGGCATTCTCCCCCTCGTGCTCAATATGGGGATGGGAGGAGTTGTAGCTTTGAGATGGAGAGGAGGGACGATCCACGGTTTTCCTTTCATGGTTTTGGTCCTCCTCCAGGTAGAGAGGGTTGGTTCCCTCGTAGTGGTTACCATGGTGGTGTTCGTGGAGGTAGATTTGATAGGAGAGATGCTTTGGATCGTGCTAACCCCACTTTTGAGCAAATGGCTCGGCACTAGTTTTACTCTTTTGGTACTAACCCCAGTGTTGAGTCGTTTGTTCGCTCACGTGCTCGTTTTTGAATTTCAGGTGGGAGACTTGAAGAACATTTGGTTGATTGACTCCGGTTTCTCGAGGCATATGACCGGATACAAGGGGTGGTTCTCAAGTCTCGTCCCGGTGGTGACAAAGAGGTACATCACCTTTGGGGACAATGGGCGAGGACGTATGCTTTCAGAAGGTGAGATTAAGGTGAGTGACAAGATCACTCTCAGGCGTGTTGCTCTTGTTCAATCGCTTGGATACAATTTGCTTTCTGTGTCCCAACTGTTGGATGAGGGCTTTGAGGTGTTGTTTCGGCCTGGTGGTTCTCAGATTTTGGATTCTTGAGGGGACCTTGTCTGTATTGTCGTTCCCGAGGGTCAAGTGTTTCGAGCTGATTTCTCTCAGTCTTTTAGTGTTGAGCGTTGTTTCTTGGCTAGTTCTTCGAGTGAGTTGTGGAAGTGGCATAGGAAGTTGGGTCACTTGAGCTTTGACCTTTTGTCTCGCTTGGGTAAACTCAATTTGGTCCGAGGATTGCCACGGTTGAGGCTTGAGAAAGAGTTGGTTTGTGCGCTATGCAGGCATGCCAAGATGGTAGCTTCTTCTCACCCGCCTCTCACCTATGTGATGACTGAGCGTCCATGCGAGCTGCTCCATATGGACCTTGTTGGCCCAACTGGTGTGCGTTCTGCGGGTGGGAAGTGGTACGTCCTTGTTGCGGTGGACGATTACTCTCGGTATGCGTGGGTGTTCTTTCTTGAGGAGAAAGGGGAGACGATTGGTTTTGTTCAAGATATTGTCTTGAGGTTGAGCAACGAGAGGCACAGAGATGCTGTACGAGCAATCTGCAGTGACAATGGCTCCGAATTCAGAAACACTCGTTTTGAAACCTTTTGCCATGACTTGGGTCTTGAACACCAGTTTTCGAGTCCGTATATGCCTCCCCAGAATGTTGTTGTGGAAAGGAAAAATAGAAACTTGTGTGAGATGGCTCGGACGATGCTTGATGAGCATAGGACTCCGAGAAGGTTCTGGGCTGAGGTGGTGAATACCGCGTGCTATGTTTCGAACAGGATCTACCTCATAGTGCATAAGAAGAAAACCTGCTACGAGTTGATGCACGGTCACACACTCAAGATGAGTCACTTCCATGTTTTTGGTTGTAAGTGTGTTATTCTTAAGAAAGGGAAGAAGTTGGACAAGTTTGAGGCTAGGTCGGTCGATGGTATTTTCTTTGGTTATGCATCTCACTCTAGAGCATATCGTGTGCTCAATATTGAAACTAACCAAATCGTGGAGACTTGCGAGGTAACCTTCGACGAGACACAGCCACGTAGTCAGCTTGTCTTTGAGTGTGCAGGTGATGATGAACTTGGCGAGGAGATATTTCAGGAGAAGCATGAACATGGAGATGATGAAGATGGTGGTGTGGTGCCCGCAGCTGAGCATGTACCTACTACTTCGACTACGGTGATGGACGAACCCTCTCCCACACCTACGACGACAAACCAAAATTGAGGAGAAGCTACTGTTGAGGGGGAGGTAGCATCAAGGCGAGAACCTCCCCGACGAGTACAAGTGGATCACCCAGCTTCGAGGATCATCGGCGACATGAATGAACGCACTACACGGTCGAGGGTTCGAAACAATTCTCATTTCGCTCATGTTGCATTTGTTGCCACCTTTGAGCCCAAAGACATTGGACACGCACTATCTAATCCTAATTGGGTTAATTCGATACATGAGGAGTTGGAGAACTTTGAGAGGAACCAAGTTTGGGAATTGGTTCCCAGGGTGTAAGCCGATTGGGACAAAATGGGTGTGGAAGAACAAAGAGGGAGAGAAAGGTGAAGTGGTGAGAAATAAGTCAAGGCTCGTTTCTCAGGGGTTCAGTCGGAAGGAGGGGATCGACTACGAGGAGACCTTTGCTCCCGTAGCTCGTTTGCAAGCAATTAGGATTCTTCTATCCTTTTCCGTGGCTAAAGGGTTCAAGTTGCACCAAATGGATGTGAAGAGTGCCTTCTTGAATGGTGTGTTGGAGGAAGAAGTGTTTGTGAGGCAACCACCAGGGTTTGAGAGTGAGAAGTACCCCCACCGAGTGTACAAGTTGAGGAAGGCACTGTATGGGTTGAAGCAGGCGCCTTGAGCTTGGTATGGTAGGTTGAGGGGGTTCCTATTTGAGCGAGGGTTTGAGATGGGAAAGGTCTATCAGACTTTGTTTTTACTCAGGCAGGGCAGAGATATCCTGATTGTGCAGGTGTACGTGGATGATATTGTCTTTGGTAGCTCGTCTAACTCTCCTGTTGCAAGGTTTGCAGAGGATATGAGTAGGGAATTTGAGATGAGCATGATGGGTGAGTTGCAGTTCTTCCTCAGGCTACAAATCAAGCAATCAAAGGAAGGAATATTTGTGCACCAAACTAAGTACACCAAGGACATTGTTTGGAAGTTCAAGATGGAGGATTCCAAGGCCATGGCGACGCCGATGAGTACGACTACAACTCTTGATGCGGATGAGGAAGGTGAGCACGTGGACCAGAAGGAGTACCAAAGCATGATCGGGTCACTCCTCTACTTGACGGCGACGAGGCCGGACATCCAGTTCTCGGTATGTCTGTGCGCTCATTTTCAAGCATCTCCGAGGACTTCGCATCGGCAAGTGGTGAAGCAAATTTTTAGGTACTTGCGTCATACTCCCGACTTCGGCCTTTGGTACTTCGTGTCTTCTTCTTTGGCGCTTCAAGGTTTTTTAGACGCAGATTTTGCTGGATGTCGGTTGGATAGGAAGTCCACTTCTGGGACTTGCCTATTTTTGGGATCTTCTTTGGTGTCTTGGTCTTCTCGTAAACAGCCGAGTGTCACTCAATCCACTACCGAGGCAGAGTATGTTGTCGCAGGTAGTTGTTGCTCTCAGCTCCTTTGGATCACATACACCATGAGTGACTTTGGTGAGGAGTATACCCATGTTCCACTTCAATGTGATAACACCAGTGCCATAAGTGTTGCAAAGAACCCAATGCTCCATTCCGAAACCAAGCACATAGAAGTGAGGTATCATTTCCTAAGAGACAACGTAGAGAAAGGGAAGATAGCTTTGATCCATGTACCCACACATGACCAACTAGACGATATTTTCACCAAACCCCTAGATCAAGCAACTTTCACTCGTTTGTGGGGGGGGAGCTTGGTGTTTGTTTGATTTCTTGAGTTGGTGTGTGGGAGCTCCTTTGTAGCATATGTATAGCTTTCCTTTGTGCATTTCTTGCATTTGACATGGCATATGTAACATGATGTATAGGCATCCTTGTATCTTAGTTTGCATGCATTTTGTATCATATGCATTGTGTACGAAAAGCTTCTCTTATATACATTGTTCACCATGATTTGCTATATATGATCTTGTGAGCTAGTTTGGTATGCTATGGTTAGTTTGAATTAGCTCTTGATGATCTTGATTTATATCCATGGTTGATGGCTATATTTTTTAAAAATGTAACTTGGATGCTCTCTTGTGAGTAAATAGGTTTATATGATCTTGACATGTTCTATTGGCTTGGCTATGCTAAATTTGTGGTTGGATAGCATATTTTGATCATATGGGGCCAAAGACTCTTTTGTCATCATGAATGTTTAGCCCCCATGCTTTATCTTGTGGAGGGGCATAAGTACCTTTTTGTCGCAAAGACATTTCATGTACCAAATATGAATCTGAAAATGAAATGTAAATTGCTTGGAAAATGTGCTCCCATGTCATATGTGCTAAATTTAATTTGCTTTGGGTCCTAAACCGTTGCATGATGCCTACCAATGAGAAGTCTCATACATAGAAGTAGGCACATGGCTCGGTGGCTTTCACATGACCTGAGGTGCTTGCGGGTGTTTGTGATGGTCTTATGATTAGAATGGTTGTCCTAGCATGAAGTTTGTGTGGCTTTCCATTTTGACATGTTTTGCTCATGTTTCGGACTTTGCTCATGAGAGGGTAAATTTTTGCAAATTTGCTCAATTCTATCTTAGCTTCGTCCAATGGTTGTGAAACTTGGTAATCATGAAGTTGATGTCATTACGAAGCTGTAGAGTATCTAACTTGCTCATTTGGACATGTGTAGCATCTTGTGATGAATTTTGTATACTTGAGAAGCTCTAGGTTGCATGTTTTCAAATTTGAGCCTTGATTCATGCATTGGCAACAAGGGCGAGAAAGAAAGGTGGAGAAAAGTTGCATTGCATCCCTGGAACCTATCCCAAGAGTCAAGGGGGAGCTTGTGCATTTCTTTTGCATTTTTGGCTTTTGGGGGGTGTGGTCTGCTGTACCAAATCGGTCTGACCGGTTTTGGTGGAACCGGTCTGACCGGTTTTAGGAAACGGCCTGACCTGTTTGTGCCCAGAGTTTGCACTTGTTCAGGGGGAGCATGCATATGTGCAGGGGGAGCTCTTGTATGCTTTGGTGGTTTGTGCTCTTTTCTTGAGTATAGTGTTGTCTCGGATGTGTCGAGCCGTTGCCTTTGCCTAAGGGGTCCGACACTTGTCTTCTTGAAGTGATCATTCTCTTCGCCTTTTCTCTGGCTTTTGATCGCTTGTTGGAGTTTCTTTTTTATTCGTTTCTTTTCCTTTTCCTTTTCTCTGATTACCAAATGTGTGTGTTGTCAATGCACTCATCAAGGGGAGATTGAGGACCATGTGTGGTTCGAGGACCGGTGGATGGTCGCTTCTTGGTGTAATGAGTGATTGACAATGTTGTGTGGACTGATTCTTGGCTAAGTATTGCAGGTGCAGGTTGCAGCTTGACTGGTGCTGGTGCAGGTGAAGAACAAGCGCGAAAGGTCATTGTCGGTGAGGCCTCCAGGTGTGGAGAAGACAAGTAGGCTTGGTTCGAGGGACCCGGTGGCCAGCGGGGTCAAGTGCGGGCCGCATGGTGGAAAGAACGACAAGATGAAGTCGAGGACGTTTCTTGGTTGAGCCACAAAACCAAGGTCGAGCCGGGACTTCGTGGGAGCCAAGTCATGATGTGATTGGTGGAGGCTACATCAAGTTCGCGAGGCTTGCGGTGGTTCACCAGAAAATCACCAGGTTACTCGGCTGAGCCACAAAGCCGAGGCTGAAGACCCTGTGTGGCTGTCTGGCCAAAACCGGCCTGACCGGTTTGGAGAACCGGTCTGATCGGTTTGGGGTCGCAGGGCGCCGGAAGCTTCGAGGCGGAGGACACGTGTAGGGATCACAAGGCTTGCGTCGAGGCTACGCGGAGTCACTGGGCACCCGTTCGATGGTGCTACAAAGACAAATTCCCAAAGATCCCTTGGTGGGCGTGTATCCTACTTTAGGCTTTAGGGGTATTTTAGTCTTTCGACTTGCCTCCATATAACTCAAGTGGTGAGAGGATGGCAACCATCTCTTGGAACTCTAGCTCATTTGGTTTTCCTATTTTCCCTTCCTATTTTCCTTAGGATTTCTAGGACTAGCTTGAGAGCTTCATGGTGAGATCTGGTGAGAGGGAAGGATGATCGGACGGCAAGCTAGACCTTGTATGAACCGCTTTGGTATGTATAGATGATTCGGCGTGGTTCCTCAAGGCTTGGTTGTGTTCCTCCCATTTTTCCTTTTTGGTGATTTTCGGGGTCTTTTGTTGGGTTTTCCGTGGGGAAGTTTTGGGGTGTTTCTTTGAGGGATTCTTTTTGGATGTCATGTATGAGGACCTTGTGCCTCTTTGCTTGGTGACCTTGATCCAACAAACCCTCCGAAACGGCTTCGATTTGGGTGTTTTCGGTGGTTTCCATGAGAAGGTGTTCTTGAGGGTTGACTTCCGATTCCTCTTGATTGAGTGGGATTTGGGGACCGAGCTTCTAGCCAAAAATAGCCCACGAGGTGCCCCAACTATCCCCAAAGTCTCACTTTAATCCATGGAACGAATTGGGAGATCGATCGCTTGGAGTTGAGTTTTTCTCGCGGGCTGTGTTCTTCCCAACTGTCCAGGCCAAAACTGGCCTGACCGATTTCCCAAACCGGTATGACTGGTTTCCCAAACCGGTATGACCGGTTTCGCCCTGTGGGCTGTCGAGAAGGATTTTTGAGCAAGGAAGTCTCTGTAGAGCTATGGCTTCTTTTGTTCAGATGTGGAAAGGCTCTTGAGGTGTTTGTCACACCCTGAAATTTCCAATTTCAGGATGTGAATAGAGAGAATAATTAAATAACGATTTTCTCATAATTTTAAAATTTTTCCAATATTTATTTTTCTTTACAGGGAATATAGTATAGGAAAAATCCTTTGTTTGATTTTCTAAATTAAATAAAAGTTGAGAGTGTTGCATTCATGCCGATGCATCTAGTGGTTCTTGAGTGCAAAAGGGTTTCAAAAATGCGTTTAGGAGCTGTACAAACTCTTCCGAGAATTTTCCGGAGTTTTCTGGAATTTATTCTCATTTTCCTTGAGCTATTTTTATTTATTAGAAGGCTCTAAAATCTTTTCATGAGCTCCAAATGCTTTATTTGGATTGTTCATGTCTTAATCTAGCTCTGGGAATTTTCCTGAATTTTTTTGGAAATTTTTCGGGTATTTTTCGTGGCTTTATCGATTTATCTAGATAATTCTGGATTTATCTTTGCACTGGAAAAATATTTCGAAAAAAAACATTTCCTATCTAACTAGGCCGAGCCCGGAGGCCCGACCCAGTTCGCCTCGGCTCGCCCGCGCCGCCCGGCCCGCCCGGCCCCGGCGGGGGCCCATCCACCTTCGCCGCAGGCCGAGGCGGCCACGGCCGGCGGAGCCGCCGCCCGGAGCGGGCGCGCCCGGCCGCCGCGCGCCCCCATAAAAGGGACCCACGAGCCCCCGCCCGCGTGTGCCCTAAGCCGCCGCCCGCGCCCGCCCGGCTCGGCGCCGCCGCCGGACCGCCGCCTGCACCGAGCCGGCGAGCTTGCGCCGCCGGAGTTGACCGCAAGTACCGGCCGCCCCCGCTCCTCTCCTCCGAAGGCAAGCCCACCATCTTGTTCCTCTCGAGCTCCTCTTTCAATTTTGCACCACACCCGAATTTCTTGGTCGCCGGAGCGCCAGTGAACCGGCCGGATAGGCCACCGCCCCTCCCTGTGCGCCTCTATCCAAAGGAGGAAGAAGGCCCCTGCCGGTTTGCAGATAGCCCCTGCCTTTTCCTGTAATGAGTAGATCTATATTTCATGTGTCTTAGCAAAACTATATGAAACCCCCTAGAATTTTTAGATCCCTTCAACCAGATCCATCCCAAGCTCTTTTTCAGATCTAACCCCGAGTTTTATCCTTTTCACAAGCACTGTTTACTGTGTCTCGGGAATCTCTTCAGCTACTCCCTGAAATCTACGGTTAATCGCGACTAGGTCCCTGTAATCTTGTTTTGCTCCTAGAATCTTCGTTTTAGCTCCGATTTAATCCGTTCAAGTTGCGTTAGGTCCATAATAATGTAAAGCACGCGTTAGTGGTGTGTTTTCACCATGTTTTGTTTTCTGAAAATAAAACTAATATTAATTTTGATTAATGTCTATTTACACATGCCTTTTATAAATAAAAGTAAAATAGATCTATATGTCGTTTTCACAAGCAAATTTAATTTGATTAATATTTCTATCACATGTTTTTATACATAAAAGTTAATTAGATCTTTATCTCGGTTTTCGTAAACCAAATGTTAATTTGTTTAATAGTTAATTAATCTTTTCTAATTAAAATTTGCTTAGGCTTTTACATCGGCTTTTATAATAAATATTAATTTGATTAATGCCAATACCATAATGTTTTTAATAATAATATGATCTACTCGAATTACAAAGTTTCGTTTAGAGTATTCTTATAGTTTAGTTTTTTTTCTACATTGAATGTTTAATCGGTTAAATTCATATATAAATCTTTATTAATAAAACTTGACTAGTTCTTTACACCGGTTTTGTAAATTTTGTTTAATATTGCATTAATGTCAACATAGGGTATTTTATTTCTGAAATATCCTTTATATTTGTTTTGTTAATTAAAATGAACCTAGCTCATAGCCTTGTTCTCTCATATATGCAAAACGTTCGTTAGACGTTCTTTTCTCAGCTCAATCTAAGTGTGATCTTTCCGGTTCTTGCTCAATCTTCCGCAACCATCTCTTTAAAGCAAACCAAGCCTTTCTTCCTCTAAGCACGGTTTGTGTGCTTTAGTGATCCATCTAATCGAGCCTATCCTTTAGTGCGTTCTTTTAAAGTTTTTCTTTTGATTGGTGTTTTGTTCTTAGTATGTCTGTTTGTTTGCTTGCTTTGTATGTTTGTGCCCGATGATTGATGCGCTTAGAGTGAACGCCGTTCGAGAAGTTTGGAAGAGCTTGAAGTTGAAGATTCTGAGCAACGACGTTACTTTGGTTAAAGGCAAGTGTGTCCTTGATCTTTTGTCCTAAGAACTATTTAATCACTCATTGCTTTGCTTGCATTAATTTTGATGGGGCCTATTAAGGATTGCCTAGTCTTAATGATCATTCCTTGTTAACCTGGGTTTACATTTATGTTGGGTAACTATGCTTAGTTGCTATACCTAGGTTATGGTGGTTTTAAATGAACAATAATGATGAATCATGCTATACCTTTATGTTATATCTTTGGATACTTAATACAAGACCATATGATTAATTGGAACATGGAGAACCACCCAGGACAACAGTGCAACCACAAGGACTATATGGCTCTGGTCTTGGCTGAGTAATTAGGGAAGTCTTTGTGTGGTTATTACTCGCATAGTAGGTTGGGGACGGAGGAATGCTTTTATGGCTCTTCTATTCTGGAGTGGTATTGGAATGGAAGACTCTATGGCTGACCGTCCGTGAATAGAAGTGAGGTACGAAAGATAGCCTCTATGACATACTACTATGGACTAATACGCACGGGAGGACTCTTTGTAAAGGCCTCGTAGCGTCCCTATGCAGCCACACCTCGGTAGTGTGGTATTGTGCCTACTTTTGCACAGCGTGGTTGGGTGCAAAACTCTTCGGAGTTTTTATGCAACTTGTGGGTAAAGATGTACAACCTCTGCAGAGTGTAAAACTAATCGATTAGTCGTGCCCACGGTCACGGGCGGCCTGGACCCTCACATGATAATCAAACTTGAAGATGGACTTAAATCGTTCTCTCTGGTTATGCTTGCCATATGCTTATGGCGTATCTCTTATCTTATGCTTAATGTGGGTTGGTATAAACTTATACTTTATTAGTAATCAGGTACTAATAAAATTTGACCAACTAAAATTGCTTAAATGCTTATAGCCCAGTCCACTATAAAGCCTATGCATTCATGTCTTTCCCCACACTTGCTGAGTACGACAAGTGCTCACCCTTGCTATAAACAATGTTGCTCAGAAGGAGGAAGCTGATCTGAAGCCTTGTGAAGATGTTGATGGTGCTAGGCGTACACAACCCCCAGTCGACTACCTGTTATGTTTGGAGCCTTTGTTTCCAGGATTAAGCGTAAATCTCTGATAATCTTTCTTTTTCTTACGTGATACTGTTTCTGTATTCACTTATACGTCACTATATGCATGAAACTTGATCCTGACATGCATATAGGTATGCACTTGGTTTCCTTCGGAAAATCGGGTGTGACAGTGTTCTAGGTCTCAGGGGAGTTTTGGGGAGTTTCTGGACAAAATCGGTCTGACCGGTTTGCCAAACAGGTCTGGCCGGTTTCCCCTGTCTGTGTGAGACTAAGTCCAACAGAATCGGTCTGACCGGTTTCAGAAACCGTCCTGACCGGTTTTAGGTTCCAGCAGCTGTGTCGTGTGTGTTTCCGTTGCGTGTGTTGTGTGGTTGCTAGTTGGGTCTTGCTCCTAGGTCCAGTAGCACTCCGGTGGCTGCGTGGACTTGGTAAGAGAAGCTTGTGGAGGTGCACGAGTGAAATTGGGTTCATAGGCCGAATTCTTGAATAGAATTTTTATCGACACCATTCACTCCCCTCCTATCTGGTTCGCCAATTCGGTCCTTCATTTTCCATATTCTGAACCTTCACAATAAAATTTGCGGCACCTTCCGGCGCATCTGCAACTCCGATGAGGTACTACTGCACGTGTCGCTGCGTGATCTTCGTGAGGCGTGCAAGAATCGCTACGTCAGGTCATGCTTTGAGCGGAGCTTCCGTGAGGCCAATCATCCGGAGGCATTGTGCTTCGAGGGGATGGTGAGGTTGATGAAGCGGCAGAACCTTGATAAGGGTCTGAAGCTCATCGGAGATGCTGCCGCTGCTGAAGACTCTGGTGCCGAGTACTTTTAGCGATGCTGAAGTACCGTTGCAACCCGGCCGACCCCGAAGCCATGGCACTACTTCAGGAAATCAGCGGCGGCCCGTCGCCCCCTGACGGTCAGTGGAAGAACCACAACCTGCGACGGCTGCGCTACATCATCAAGCAGGATCTCGACAACATTGCGTGGTGGTACTGGCTTGATGACGGCGACGATGACGACGACATTCCGTTGCTACCCGTCCAGAATCCCCACATCTGCATTTGGGAAGCGGGATGTAGGCGCTACGGGCCGGATACCAAAGAGATCATCCAGTACTACAGCGCCGAGTGTCGCATCCGTCATGAGTTCAACCTCTGGACGCGTAGCTTCTGCCCCACCGTGGAGTACGCCGTCAGCAGGATAAACATCGGGATGTAGGCGCAAGCATCAATGAACATTATCTATCTTGAATGTAAATTATTAGATATTACTAAACGCGGATTTGATTTTATGGGGATGTCGGTTTTTAATCAGTTTTTGATAGATAATATTTGATTTGTCATGTTTGTGAGTCAAATCGAAGGTTGCGGTGGTCTCATTTGCCGCCGACGAGGCCTGGGATGCCCTCTTTGGTGTCAAAACCGTCGAAGCGGGCACAGCGGCAGCAGCGGGCGGAAGTGCCCTCTGCTTCCTCCTTTGTTCTATTCAAACGACTGTGGGGGCCAGTTCTATTCAAATGAAGAACAATTCTCATTTCTCCTTTTAGTCTGCAATCAAATGTTGTAACAAGTATCTCTTCGTCGTTATTAGTCCAAATTTGATACTTTTTTCTAATTTTTTTCTAAAATCACCATCTATTCATTAATATCATTGTTTAGTGTACATTCCGTTTGTTGAGTGATGTTTATATGCCTTATTTTGTTCTTTGTAAGTACAACATACAAATAATATTTGTTTTACACAACCATTAGTGATGGAACTTTACATTTCGTATAAGGTGAACACAAGGTTTTGTTACATTTTCAAATGCATATGAGTTCGAACATGATGCAAAGTGTGGAAAACTTCAATGTTCAAGCAAACATTCTAGGAAACTATGTGAGAGATGAAGACATTTGTACACAAGTATATTATTCCTTCATCGACACCGCTTGAAATTTGAAGACAAGTTTAGGTACCCAAATTATGTTGCTAAGTCTATTTGCAGATTTTTTAGAGCAAATTTGATGTTATTAGAATTATTATATAATTACCATGGGGTGTAAATACGAAATATATGAATTTTTGGCACACAAGTGTGACTTTGATATTTTATTCAAATATTAAATGTCCAAATACGAATTGTTCGTATTTTTATGATTTTTAGGTGCTATTTTATGGGCTCTAATAAATCAGGGAAGCAAATTTCATTCAAAAAAATTGTGACAGTCCCACGCGTCAGCGTTAGCAACCAATATAAAAAAGATAACCGCTGACCCAACTCCCAACAAAGGCGATCCGGGTTCACTAACCATCGTCGCCCATGACACTGGCCCACTCGTCAGCGTTAGCAGGAAATCCGTGCACAGGATGCTCAAAATTTCCCACCTATATTTACTATAGTGCCCATGAAATTCCAATTGCTGCACAGAGCCGTCAAGGGCACGCCAGTAGTTTCATTAAACACAGTTATGCGAGCCGTTCATATTCGGCTCCTCGCTAGACAGATCCACAACGCCCACCGGTCGCCCCTCTCGCCTTCGTCGCTCTCTCCCCACCGTAGCCCTGCTATTCTCCAGCCCAACCGCTCCCTGCGTGACGACTGTGATGAGGACGCGGTTACTAGCGTGCGGACGTACGTCCGACCAACCTAAAGACGGTTGACGCGGATCCGTCGATGTCGTCCCTGGCCACGACGACGAGCCGGCCGCCTCAGGCCACGAGCCGCCGTGGATCCAGCCCCTCCAACCATCACGAGAACAACTACTTCATTTGCGACAGAGGTTAGTCCTGCTTGAACCCCCAACGCCCTCTCTCTCATCGGCCACCAAAATCGATCTGCTATATATTCATGTCAATGTGGATTAATTAGGGAGACATGCCTAGATAGTTCATCTTTAATTGATTGACTGTGGTTTTGATTGATGGATTTTGTTGCCCCAAGTCTGTGTGAATAAATTATTGCTAACAGATGTAGTTATATGAACTGTTGAAATTCATTTTCATGTTCCTAGTGCTACAATTTTTGCACTGTAAATTCATGAAAAGCATCGAGGATGCTAGCATACTTTAATTCTGCTATGCTCTAAATGTATCAGATCGACAGTTATGCTTTGGACCTGTTAGCATACTTTAATCCTGCTATGCTCAGATCGACAGTTATGCTTTGGACCTGTTAGCATATTTTTATTCTGATGGCCACATAATGTCATTGGGAATTGCATCGTAGTGGTTTATAATGTAGTCCACCCAATCTGCTATATATTCATGTCAAGGTGGATTAGGGAGACATGCCTTAATAGTTCATCTTCAATTGATTGACTGTGGATTTGATGGATGGATTTTGTTGCCCCAAGTCTGTTTTGAATAAATTGTTGCTAACAGATGAAGTTATATGAAATGTTGAAATTCATTTTCATGTTCCTGGTGCTATAATTTTTGCACTGTAAATTCATGAAAGACATAAAGGATGTTAGCATACTTTAATTCTGCTATGCTCTGAATGTACCAGATCGACACTTATGCTTTGGACCTATTAGCATACTTTAATTCTGATGGCCACATAATGTTAGTGGGAATTGCATCACAGTGGTTTATAAGGTAGTGATAACTAGTCTGTCTTATGCTTTGTTGTGAGTGTTAATTGTTTCAATACTGTCATATATATTGTTATTGTTGGTGTCATGATTATTTGTGAGTGTTTTTTACTACTGTCATATATAATGTCATGACCATTGCTTCATCCTCTTGTTGCATGTACATATGGAACACACAATCCATCACTACTCAAGTTGGACAAGGAAGCACTTGAATGATTTTATTCTCTGCTTTGATATATAAGCATATTGTTGTGTCCCGATCAAAATGGTTAGCACCTATCCCTGTATGCTAATTAAGCAAAATATGAACAGTGTATGTCTGTATGAAGTTCACAGAGGTTTAGTATCTAGTTTCTGCTAAACAATATCCCCCGCTAAAGTTCCCAGACCTCCAAAATGTTTTGAACTGGTCAGTTTCTTGTAGGTTTTGTTCACAAAAATTCAATCTCTTAGTATTTCTAATTGGTATTGCTGACCATGCAGGGCCTTTGGTACAGTATTTTTTGTTCACAAAAAATTAATATCTTAGTGTTTCTAATTGGTATTGCTGATCATGCATAGCCTTTGGTGATGCACAGTACAGAGTGACGAAAGGAAAGAAAAAAAGCCAAAAGCTACACTCAAGCACAAAACAAATCTCTCTGTAAGACCGAGTTTTTTTATGGTCCCTTCTTACCTATTTGGTACTGCATTAACTTGTCTTTTTGGTACCTCGATGCAGTGTGCTCAGCAGCCACAGGGGTCCTCTTTGTGTGGATTTCATGTGGCATTCCATATGTTAAGACTACTCGATGCTGTAAGTAGATAATAATGCTCAACCTTGTCTCTGCTCATATTATCCATCTAATTTTAGAAAATGAATTCTACTTGTATTCTCATAAATGATTGTATTTTGCAGGATTTCAAACCTCCTGTAGATGTTTCCATAGAAGATGTAAAGCGTGTCCGGGAGATGCTGTGAGAGTACATTCCTAAGGAGACCATCAACAGAAAGGGCAACTTGTACAGTGGTGCACCGTGAGTTTATTGTGACCAGAAACTTGAAACTCATTCAGTCTTCTTTAGTCAGGTGTTGTTGCCTGAGAAACCTACTTGGCTTGCTTGGTTGGGGTCAGATATTGCCTGGTTCAAGGCTTCAGGAAGTTTTCTCATGACTCCATCCAAACAAGTTGTGATGAGAGTAACTTGAAACTTGATGTGATCCTAGCTTGTCTATAAATGTGATCATGCTTTGCCTATATCTATGATGTGAGAATGTGTCTGTGATGTCTCCTTGCTGTGGTGGCTGCCAAATCCTAGCTGGTTCCAGGATGTAGCCCTTGGTGGCTGCCAAATTCTGGCTGGTTCCAGGATCCTACCGGCAACCGGGCAGGTTACTGTAGTTGTGGCCATCGTATCTGTAACGGGCGTTAATTAAAGCTCGTTACAAACACTGATCAATGAGTAACGGGCTTCATTCGGAAAGCCCGTTACAAAAATGCCACAATGTGACGGGTAGTGTAAAAGCCTGCTACCAGTCCTGACCGGTGGGCCCCAGGACCTGGCCTGTTCATCGAGATATATGAGACGCATGTTGAAAGCAAGCGTCTCCTTTAATAGAGAGAAAGCAGATGCACGTGGAAACAGATGTGTCTCATTTCATCGAGATAGTGGAGACGCAGGTTCACGGAATGCGTCTCTGAAGTTAATTTCACAGTAACGGGCTCTGTTTCATGCCCGTTACCAAAGTTCCATGTGGGCCCAGAGAAACAGCCATTTCATGTGACCATTGACTAGTTGTGGTAACGGTCGTTGTTTGATGCCCGTTACGAATCCTATATGTAATGAGACGCGTGTGAAATAGACGCGTCTCAGTTCATCAAGATAGTGGAGACGCAGGTGCACATCAGGCGTCTCTGATATTGAGCTACTGTAACGGGCTTTGCTTTGGTGCCCGTTACGAAAGTTCCCTGTGGGCCCAGAGAAACAGTCATTTCACGTGACCGGTGGCTAGTTGTGGTAACGTCATTGTTTAATGCCCATTACGAATATGTCTTATCAGTAACGGGCATCCTTTCTTGGCTTATTTGTAACACTTGATCGGTAACGGGCGCATTGCTCGTTACCAAAGGCGTTCTACGCTCGTTACCAAAGTCAGTTTTTCACGTAGTGGTTGCGCATAACAAGGGGTGTATTATTGTAAGAATTGATCCTTCAGTGGTTGTGTCATTATCAACACTTAATTCCCATGTCTGAATGGCACCACAATAATGTACATGTCTTATGTTCTATTCCTTCAAGTGCAGATGATGAGCACCAGGAGGTAATAAACATACCAAACGAACAAATATGTACAAGCTTGTACGACTACAGTCTCTCACAAGCAATATTGTCTTTAATGCTATTATTTGAGAGTGATGCATACATGGTGTGGTGCTGCTGGAGGCAGGATTAAATCAGGAGGCTCTTGCTTCTTCTTCCTCTTCTACATCTTTTCCCTCCTTTTCATCTCTTTCCCCCCTAGATGCAAAAAATGAGCGCAAATTGACAACATATCTACAATATCTTCAAGATATTATGACTCATCATGTCTTGAAGAATAAAAGAGGTGTAAATATGTCATTGAGTTAATGCTGATATCACTATAAATATCATTTGTAACACAAAAAATCATCAATATCTCATACAGATATGAAAATTGAAATCATCTACATCTTGTATCCATGCAACTCAATATACATTGTATCCAACCATGGAAAACATGAAAACATTTACTCGTCTACACGGTGAGCCATAACATCTTGAAGAAAGAAAAATAGGATTTCAACAAGTCACCACATTTATGTTGAAAGCTCTATTGATTATTATTTTAACAAAATAATCAACAACGGTTCTTGTAGATATGATGAAATTATCTCCATTATTATAAATATGGATAGCATTAGCTGTTGCAGACATGGTAAGAAATAATATCTTGAAGAACAATATCTTTACAGATATGCACATAAAAAGATAGTGATAAAGATATAAATGTAATAAACAAATTAGTTTGTTCTTCGGGGCAGTCTCTAAGATGAGCCTATAAAATAGCAGGAATGAGCAGGGATTTGTTTCATCCAATCCCTTTCAACATTAGACATCTCCTGATGGTTGGTTGATTCTTATTGTGCTATTGCACCATAAAAACAATCTACTCCTTTCAGTCTTTCACCCTGCCGGGAAAACCCCGCGGTGAGTTGTTCACTTCAATTTTTTTGTCTTTGGAGGGTAAAGGGTTGATGTTTTCTATAGTGATAGTGGAGTGGTTACCATGCCCATGCCCTCCTTTTGCAAGTACTCTATTTAAATAGTTCTAGACAAGAGCAGGTCAGGCTTGGCGGCAAGCAATAGCGAATGCAAGATGTTGACACAGGGAGGACTCTCCTGTTCTTCCTCCTCGTCAAGGCACCCTTCCCATCTCTATCTAAAATTTGAAGGGGAGACTTGGGGGCTGCCATGGCATCTGAGGTGGTCGGGAGGCTCCAGACCCCCCACCCCCACCCCCTAGTCTGAATCCCTCTAAAATGTGTTGCCCCCATGTCACAATAGCTAGATTCACTATAAGGAATCGGATGCCCGTTAGCCTAAGAGGGGGAGGGGTTGAATTAGGAAACTTAAAACCTTAACCTATGGCTTCACTAATTTTGCGCAAAGGTAAACTAGAACATACTATCTATATGTGCAACTAGGTTGTTCTAGTGTGAAACTCCCATCCCAAAAGAAGGTTTGCAACCTATAGCCAATCCTAGCACGAAACTACTCTAGGAAAGTAGAGGCAAACAAATATTGCAATAGAGTAAATGCGGAAACGTAAAGGGGATGAGAGGAAGCAAACTCTTGACACGTGATTTATCCCGTGGTATCGGTAGGCACTAAGCCACCCCTAGTCCACGTTGTTGAAGCACTCACACAAGAGTATTGCATCCCGGTCACCAAGTCTCTCCCAAGAGCACCACTTGACTCGCCACAAAGGCTAGCCACTTAGGCACTTGTCAAGCTCCCTTGGTCACCTTGATGCCGCCTCCACTAAGAAGCTTCTCCACCAAGGAAGGGGGTCTCCACGTCCCCCGCACAAAGTGTCCTCGCCGCTCCACACCAAGTCGGAGGGTCGATGACGATTGCCGGTGAGCCACTTAGGCGCCAAGGCTTCCGGCGAACCTTGTACAACTGGATTCACTCAAGAATCACCTCACAAGGTTAGCACAACCTTGCACTCACTCAGCTCTAAGCTAAGCCTATCACTAAGCACATACACAAAGCATATGCAAGTCTAAGGATGAGCAATTAAGCACTTGGATGGATCGGATATGATCTTGAATGTGTCTTAAAATCTTCTACACTTCCACTCAATCCAGCAACCTCAAATGGGTGAGTGCAGGGGGTATAAATAGCCCAAGGCATCAAACTAGTCGTTGGCTAAAAGCTGCTGAAAAGGTATCGTCGGAAGATCCGACGCTATGCTTTTCCAGGGCGTCGATTCATCCAGTGCCCCTCCCACGTCACGTAGTCGTTGAGGTTCTCTGACACAACTGCTCCGACGCTATGCACCGACGCTACATCGGATCATCCGGTGCTGAAGACCTTGCGCCCAAGTCGCCTCTGTTAGCTTCCAACTGACCGTCGGATAGACCGACGCTTCTCCTTGACCAAGGCGTCGGATCATCCAGTCCTGAAGGCTTTGTCTTGGCGCGTCTCTGTATGAATTCAAACTGAGCGTCGGATAGACCGACGGGATCCCCACTCAGACCGTAGGATCATCCGGTGCTACTGTCTTCCTTGCTCTTCCTCTGCAACTCGTCCGACGCTACTAAATAATGGACCGTCGGTTCATCCGACAGTACCTAGGGTTTGACCCTGTGCACCAACTCGTCCGACGATTGCACCGACGCTTGTATTTGAGGGACCGTCGGTTCATCCGACGGTGTCTTCTTTTTTTCTTTTCTTGCTCAGTTTTGACCCTTGTTTTCCTCATTTTTGCATGTAGTTTTCTTGCATCCTTGGGACCTAGAAATGTCTACAAAGAAATGCTAAAACAATAAGGTTAGTCCCAATGATCATGTTGTCATGAATCACCAAAATCAAACTCGAACTAATGGCATATGAGGCCATGTTCGCTACAATCTCCCCTTTTTTGGTGATTTATGACAACACAACCAAAGCAAGCATAAATTTGCAAGAATTTACAAAATTAGAACCACTTACACTTGCTTGGATGCTTACCATCATCCAAACTCCCCCTAGATCAAACTTCCCCCTTTTTGATTTTCATGTTCACATTCTCCCCCTTTGGTCTCATATCCTTGAAACCACTTGTAAGCATCCTTGAACCCACTTGTAAGCTTAAGCCACAAGCTTGCTTTGGTCCCACATTCTCCCCCTTTGGAATAAAATCTCTAAAAAGTCCCAAAGCAAAAGGGTCCAAGAAAACTAGCAAGACCTAGCAATCATAGCTCAAAGAAGAGATGTTAAATGCAAGGGAGAAAGCCGCATGAACCATGATCCATATGTATGATATCAATGAAGATACCACATGTGAGAATAACTAAGGTGGATCACAAGCTCATGAGACTAGCATGGTACAAACTAAGCTCCCCCTAAGTGTGTGCACAAAAAGAATACCACTTGTAGGACAAGGGTAGTGAGAAACAAGTGCACAACTACAAATTTGAAAGACAAGGAAGCTTAGAGCATATTATGCAAGGAGGTAGCTTAAAGTTAAAGAGATAAGACAAATGGGTTCTTGTTATAACCACTTGTAGATATCACTTGTAGTCTTTTGATCATTGCATACCTCCGGGGGATGATCCTCTCTACCTTGTTGGCACCACATTGAGATGAGCCACTTGGAAATGATATCACTAGGTGACACCACTTGAAAGAAGCTTGCATAGGAGACACTTGGGGTACCAAAAGGATTAGGAATGTATGAGTACATTGCCTTTAAACTTATATACATAAGCTCGCAAGGACATGACTCAATAGCATGAAGCTCATTTTGCTATTTTCACTCTTTTAGAGATGTTAGATCACATTGAGAGTGAACTAGCCTTCTCTTAGAATGAAGCACCACACCGGAACGCGTCGCTAAGGGACTACATAAGATAAGCTTGAAACAATGTTAGTCCCATAACCAAACTATAGGATGAGATCCCCCTAAATGTGTGCATTTAGTGTTTGAATCACCAACCAAATGTATGCACATTGTTTAGGACAACAAAAGGGAAGCTAACCCTATAGCTTGCTCATGATGCAATGAGATATATATGAAAACATGCACCATGAAAGAACAAGTGTAGCTTTCCTACACACCAATCAAACCATGTAGATTGCTCATGGGTTAGCACATGACACAAGCAACCTACCATATGTAAACATTGCAACTAATGCAACCTAAACAAGGCAATGGAGCTACAATGATGCAAGAGCTAGGTACTAGTTTCCATTACCTGAACCGGGGAACTTGGGCAACACTTGTCCAATTTGCAAGATTGGCTTATAGGCTTGAATCTTCTCATCTTGATTGTGCCAAGCCTCCCAAGTCCCCGCACTCAAGGCCTTCAAGTGGCCTTTGGAACCCAAACCATTTGAGGCCCCTTCATGTTGATGATGACTTCTTTGGGCACCCAAATGGGTTGGTTCCAACCCCACTCTTCCTTCATCTTCCCAACCTTGTGTGCAACCACCTTGCTATTTGCCTTCTTTTTGATGATGTAGGTGTTGCTATTGGTCTTGTTCTTGCGGTTGGGCTTGGTGTAGATGAGGGAGCTCTTGATGGTGGGCTTCAACTTCTTCTTTGCGCCCTTGTCCATCTTCTTGACAAATTGAGGGCATTTGTAGAACTTATGCCCTTCTCCATGACACTTGTAGCAAGTCACGGTTGCACCCTTCTCAAGCTTCTTCACCATGGGATCACGGTTATCTTGAGAAGGTTGGACTTTGCTTTTCATGTCTTGAGAGATGTCCACTTGTTCTTCATCGTTCTTGCCCTTGCCCATCAAGTTTGCCAACCTCTCTCGGAGCCATTTCACTTCTTGCTTGAGCTCATCATTTTCCTTGCCTATGAGATAATCACATGTTTCTACAACAACATTCTCATGGCAAGATGGTGATCAAGATTCATCAATTAAATCAATGCAAGAAGTTGAAGCATCTACCTTGGAGATAGGAATTGCACAAGGGATAGATGTTTCATCAAGCTCAAAGGAATTACTTATTTTGGTCTCATTGCTCTCAAGCTTAGATTTTAGCTCCTCACACTCCTTGCTAAGCAGTTTGAATTTGCAAAACAAATGTTCATAACTTGTAGCAAGGGTGTCACTAAGATCATTGAGAGCATTGAGTTCTTTAATTTCATTAGCTTGTTTTTCAAGCATTCCTTTTTGCTCATGGATTAGCTCAACAAGATCATTGAGAGTGGTGGTGTCGGATTCGTCATCACTTACATTGCTTTCCATACCTTTGGCCATAAGGCACATGTGTGATGATGAAGGACCTTGCATGAAGCGGGTGGTGAAGTTCTTTCTTGATTCATCGCTTGAGCTAGAAGAACTTGATCCACTACTTGTCCACTCGCGGACGGCCATTGTTGCTTCTTGCCTTGGTCTCCTCTCCTTGACCACCTTCCTCTTGGGCTTGTGCTTGATCTTCGTGAACTTGATGTGTTGATGGTGACGCCCTACTCTCAAGTGGACATTGTAGCCGTACATGTTGACTTTCTTCACATACTTGAAGATCTTCTTCAGGTACTCGGCCACCATGGATTCAACCTCTTCATTACTTGAGGAATCTCCATCGTCACCATCATTACCATCATCCTCGCTTGAGCTTCCATGAGTAGCCATCCTACTCAACATCTTCTCTTGTCGGCTTGAGAGAGCATGGCTTGTAGTTGGAGAGGATGGTTCTTGGGGCGTCTTCTTTGACTTGGGCATGAGTTGAAGCTCATGTGCCATGATCTTGCTCAAGATATGCGATGGCTTTAAATCTTCGAGCTTCTTCTCGTAGATGATTGCCTTCACCAAGTCATAATCGGGCTTCCGGAGACTTTGAAGGATCTTGCGGTTGATGTTCAAGTTCGAGATGTCCTTCACACCTAAAGCATGGATCTCATTGACAAGCACATTTAGGCATGAGTACATAGATTCGGCATTTTCATTAGCAAGTTGCTTAAAGCTATTAAATTCCTCAAGGAGACCACCGTAGCGTTCATTAGCAACTTCTTTTGAACCCTCATTTTGCTCCTTGATGGTTTTCCATAGCTCATGAGCATTTTCACAAGTAAAAACTCTATTGAAAACGCCAACATCTAGTGAGGACAAAATGATACTCTTAGCAATCACATCAAATTGCTTTTCCTTTCTAGTACCATTTTTCATGCCCTCATCGGTGACTCTCCAAACGTCAAGGTCCCTTGCTTGGAGATAGGCCTCCATGAGAACCTTCCACCGAGGATAGCTCGTGCCATCGAAATGTGGAGCCAAACCTAAGGTATCCACCCCTTTCATTCCTCTATAGAGCAACTCACTAGGCGGTGAAGCCTAACCATTCCAATGAGCCGGTTTTCACAATTTACCAATCGAATTGGCGTTTCCTTGTGAAGGAAGTGAATCCCGGCTCTGATACCACTTGTAAAAAATCGGATGCCCATTATCCTAAGAGGGGGAGGGGGTGAATTAGGCAACTTAAAACCTTAACCTATGGCTTCACTAATTTTGCGCAAAGGTAAACTAGAACATACTATCTATATGTGCAACTAGGTTGTTCTAGTGTGAAACTCCCATCCCAAAAGAAGGTTTGCAACCTATAGCCAATCCTAGCATGAAACTACTCTAGGAAAGTAGAGGCAAACAAAGATTGCAAAGAGTAAATGTAGAAACGTAAAGGGGATGAGAGGAAGCAAACTCTTGACACGTGATTTATCCCGTGGTATCGGTAGGCACTAAGCCACCCCTAGTCCACGTTGTTGAAGCACTCACACAAGAGTATTGCTTCCCGGTCACCAAGTCTCTCCCAAGAGCACCACTTGACTCGCCACAAAGGCTAGCCACTTCGGCACTTGTCAAGCTCCCTTGGTCACCTTGATGCCGCCTCCACTAAGGAGCTTCTCCACCAAGGAAGGGGGTCTCCACGTCCCCCGCACAAAGTGTCCTCGCCGCTCCACACCAAGCCGGAGGGTCGATGCCGATTGCCGGTGAGCCACTTAGGCCCCAAGGCTTCTGGCGAACCTTGTACAACTGGATTTAGTCAAGAATCACCTCACAAGGTTAGCACAACCTTGCACTCACTCAACTCTAAGCTAAGCCTATCACTAAGCACATACACAAAGCATATGCAAGTCTAAGGATGAGCAATTAAGCACTTGGATGGATTGGATATGATCTTGAATGTGTCTTGAAATCTTCTACATTTCCACTCAATCCAGCAACCTCAAATGGGTGAGTGCAGGGGTATAAATAGCCCAAGGCATCAAACTAGCCGTTGGCTAAAAGCTGCAGAAAAGGTACCGTCGGATGATCCGACGCTATGCTTTTCCACGGCGTCGGTTCATTCAGTGCCCCTCCCACGTCACGTAGTCGTTGAGGTTCTCTGACACAACTGCTCCGACGCTATGCACCGACGCTACGTCGGATCATCCGGTGCTGAAGACCTTGCGCCCAAGTCGCCTCTGTTAGCTTCCTACTGACCGTCGGATAGACCGACACTTCTCCTTGACCAAGGCGTCGGATCATCCGGTGCTGAAGGCTTTGTCTTGGCGCGTCTCTGTATGAATTCAAACTGAGCGTCGGATAGACCGACGGGGTCCCCACTCAGACCGTCGGATCATCCGGTGCTACTGTCTTCCTTGCTCTTCCTCTGCAACTCGTCCGACGCTACTAAATAATGGACCGTCGGTTCATCCGACGGTACCTAGGGTTTGACCCTGTGCACCAACTCGTCCGATGATTGCACCGACGCTTGTATTTGAGGGACCGTCGGTTCATCCGACGGTGTCTTCTCTTTTCCTTTTCTTGCTCGGTTTTGACCCTTGTTTTCCTCATTTTTGCATGTAGTTTTCTTGCATCCTTGGGACCTAGAAATGTCTACAAAGACATGCTAAAACAATAAGGTTAGTCCCAATGATCATGTTGTCATGAATCACCAAAATCAAACTCGAACTAATGGCATATGAGGCGATGTTCGCTACATCCACCCGTTGTAGGGTGTCATGCTTTTGAAAATTAGAAATATATAAGTGAAAAAGTTGTATCCATATACTCTAAAAACATACTTTAGTGCACTTGATTTATGAACTTAATGGGCAGTGGTCAATATTAATTCATGAACAATTGTTTTTCTTATGATTGAAAATATCAAATTTCTTCACACGAAAAAAATAGAAAAGAGAATATCAGACGTACTTTGGCTTCTTAAAGTAAGAATACCTTTTAGCATTGGTTTTGAGCTCTCAGAAAGTCAATTCCATGGGTTTTATATATAGCGTACTGTTTTATTTTGCAAAAAATCTATTACATCGTGTACACTAGACACTGCAGGATTGATTCGAGCTCGATTAGGGATTGCAAACCTCTGTATCTTTTGGCATGCACTCTATCTTAACATCAGCGCCGGCCCTGAGGGGGGGGGGGCGAGAGGTGCGGCCGCCCAGGGCCCCCGATCGGCAGGGGCCCCGCTCCGGTCCCATATCTACTACATACCTACTGCGAATACAAGTCGAAGGGAAAAAACATAGTACGAACAAGGGAAACAATTGAGAAGATGCTCGCGGTGCATGCAAAATCGCAATGGATCCCGTCGTGAGAGGCCTCTCACTGGCTGGCCTTGTCATCTTTTTTTATCTTTGCGAATTTCAAATTGAACTTTCTAATCCAGTCACTCGCACGATATCATCAAGCGGTCAAGACTCGCACCAGCCTCCACCCTCCAGGCTCCAGGGTCAGGCTTCCACGAAACGCATCACATCTCCATTGTTGACTGCTCCAACCCCGTTTTAAGTTTTGCCCCGGGCCCCCAAAATCTCAGGACCGCCACTGCTTAACATGCAACTACTTTGGTATAAATTTGCAAGAGCAATGTCTCTATTTAAGGGGGTGTTTGGGACTGCTCTGCTCCCGTTTTTCCAGCTCCGCTACAGCTCCACGGTACCAAACACATCTAGCTCCACGAACTCCGCTCCAAGAAAAACGTGGAGCTGGAGGCCAACTCCACGTTTTTCTTGGAGTACCTCAAGGGGTACTCCACCAACTCCACGTTTTTTATGGAGTAGCACCTGCTCCACGAACTCCACGGTGGAGTTGCTCCATGGTGGAGTTCGTGGAGCGGAGCTGGAAAAACGGGAGCAGAGTAGTCCCAAACACGCCCTAAGTAGCCAACATTTTTCTTGCTTTTGGATCTTCATACAATTTTTTTTAATTTGTTCTGGCAGTACACATGCCGACCTTTAGCTGTGAAGAGGCTATCAACGAGTTCGAGACGTTAACACGCGATGCTGGACGCGTGCAGCAAGATACACTGAAAAGGATCCTCGAGTTGGATGCTGATGCTGAATATCTGAACCACTTTGGGCTCAACGGGAGGACGGATGTGCAGAGCTACAAATCCTGCATCCCGCTGTGTGTTCACAGTGATCTTGAGCCGTATATCCAAAGGATCGCTGATGGTGATACCTCCCCACTGCTCACTGGGAAGCCCGTCATCTCCCTGTCTCTCAGGTATTAATTTTCTTGCCTGGAAATTGTATACTACATTGGTCTAACAATGCCCATGTTTGTAACCTTATGTCATCTGTCTTTGGCTCCAGTTCTGGTACAACAGGGGGAAAGCCAAAGTTCGTGCCATTCAATGATGAATTGCTTGAGAACACACTTCAAATAAGCCAGACTTCTTATGCATTTAGGAACCGGTGAGCAGCTTCAAGTTGTGTTTATAAATTGGTTACTGATTAAACTTTTGCTTATTGGTTTGTGGATACGCATTTTTAAAAACCAATTTGTTTCTTTGCAGAGAATATCCCATAGGCAAAGGAAAGGCCTTGCAGTTTGTGTATAGCAGCAAGCAAGTGGTAACAAAAGGTGGCGTCCTTGCTACCACTGCGACGACAAACCTGTACAGGAGGCCACGCTACAAGGAAGGGATGAAGGATATGCAGACTCAGTGCTGCAGCCCTGACGAAGTTGTGTTTGGCCCGGACTTCAACCAGTCCTTGTACTGCCACTTGCTCTACGGGTTGATATACTCTGACGAGATATGTCAGGTGTTCGCACCATTTGCTCACAGCCTAGTCCGTGCATTCCAAACATTTGAGGAGGTTTGGGAAGATTTGTGCACTGACATAAGGGGTGGTGTTCTCTCAGAAAGAGTTACAGCGCCATCGATCCGTGAAGCCGTCGCAAAGGTCCTGAAACCCAACCCTGATCTTGCTGACTCGATCCACAAGAAGTGCACTGGCTTGAGCAACTGGTATGGATTAATCCCTACGCTCTGGCCAAATGCAAAGTATTTCTACGGCATCATGACAGGATCCATGGAGCCGTATGTCAAGAAATTAAGGCATTATGCTGGGCACTTACCTCTGATAAGTGCGGATTACGGTGCTTCCGAAGGATGGGTTGGCTCCAACATAAACCCCACAGTGCCACCTGAAGAGGTGACATATGCTGTTCTCCCTCAGATTGGTTACTTCGAGTTCATTCCTCTGGAGAAACCAGATGCCGATGAGACGGAGAGCAGTGCATCTGTTCATTACATAGAATCAGATCCAGTTGGCCTCACTTTTCCATCAAGGGCTACGCCCGAATTTCATTACTCAAGAGCAACGAAATTACAGAGTTACTTATCGTAGCAGACCGATTGAAAGTAGACAAAATATTACACCTTCAGACGCCAAGGGTCTACCAAACTCCAACTGCTTAACGACACCCAGCTAACAAAGGGCACCAAAACCACACAGTCTAGCCATACAAACCTAGACAGAAATTCTCTCTAACTTGCAACTCCCAAAAGAAAGGATTCATCTTCAGCTGGCCTACAGCAGGACCACCGCCCCATCATCCTCAACCCCCGAGGCTCGGCGCGGGTGGAAGTGGAGCGCCGTGGCCTTCAAAGCTTCAGCTCCCGCCTCCAGATCCAGTCTCTCCCCCTCCTGATGAAGACCTGCCCAGTACATAATGAAGGATGAAGCAAGGCACACTATCTCAGTAGGAGATTTTAAAGATTTTTCCTCAAAGCAAACTGCATTTCGGGTTTTCCATATTGCCCAAGACACCGCCGTCGGACCAAGCAACATGAATTTTATTATTAGCAGGCATATATCTTAAGACCCATTCCCAGAACTGTGAGAAAGAGGCAGGCCTGCAAGTGGCTTTAATGGTGTAGGAAATCAGGCTCCAAATGTATCTAGCCACTGAGCAACTAAAAAAGAGATGTTCAATGTTCTCATTTTCATTGCAGAAATAGCATCTTATATCACCAGTCCAATTCCTTTTGGACAGATTGTCTTTAGTCAAAATTGCATTTTGTTGGATTAACCATAAGAAAATCTTTATTTTCAATGGGATTTTAGCTTTCCATATTTTTGTGTTGGGATCATCAGGATCCCCACTGAACAGATAATTGTACATCGATTTGACAGAGAAGGCCCCTGATTTCTCCCAGGACCATTTTGCTATATCCTTTTCATTAGAGAGGGGACATACAAGAAGTAAATCCCTCAGTTGTCTTAACTGATTCTGGGCTCTCTCATCCAGCCACCTACGAAATTGCAACCTCCAGCCTCTTGCTGCCATGTAAGCCACACTTACATCTTGTTCTAAACATATTTCAAACAGATCTTTGAATTTATCTTTCAGAGCTATTGTTCCACACCATGGGTCTTCCCAGAAATTAGTGTTCTGACCATTTCCCACAACTATTACTCTTCCCTTCAGGTACAGATGCTTAACCTTCATCAAATCTTTCCAAACTGGGGAGTCATTACCATTTTGCCACAAAGAAGTAATTCCTTTTGTTATTTTATATTTCTGCTTCACTATTTCCTGCCACATTCCTTCCTCGTGTTCCAACTTCCACCACCATTTGCACAAAAGGCTGAGGTTCATTTTCCTTAAATCTTTAATACCTAACCCCCCCTTTTTTTGGGCCTGGTAATTTTGTCCCATTTTACTAGGTGGTATTTCTTCTTTTCTCCTCCTCCCTGCCAGAAAAATTTCTTCCTGGTCTTATCCATTTTTTCAGAATTGTTTTGGGCAAAAGGTACATAGACATATAATAAGTGGGAATACTACTCAGGCTCGAATTTATTAGAATCAGCTTTCCTCCAAAAGAGAGGGCACTCCCCTTCCAGCCATCTAATCTTTTCACCATCTTTTCATGCACTGGAAGCCAGTCAATCACATGCAATTTGGAGCTTGTTACTGGGACTCCTAGATATTTTATTGGCCAAACACCAGTGGCACAATTCATCATGTCAGCAAACTCAATCGCTTTTTCACAGTCATGAGAAACCATAAGGGCTTCACTTTTATTGAAATTGATTTTAAGCCCTGACATTTTTTCATAGAAACAAAGTAGTATCTTCATATTTTCCACAGATTGTACTTCATTTTCCATACAAAGTATAGTGTCATCTGCATATTTTAGCACCGCAATTCCATTTTCCACATATTCTGGTACCAGGCCTTTTATCAATCCATTTTCCTGAGCTTTGTGAATCATCTTGGCCAAACTATCTGCTGCCAAGTTGAAAAGAAGGGGAGACAGAGGATCCCCTTGCCTGACCCCTTTCCCACTTTTGAAGTAAGTTCCAATATTACCATTAACCTGAACACTCAGTGTCCCACTAGTGACCACTGCTTCCATCCATCTGCACCAGCTTTCATTGAAACCCCTCTGTCTCAGCATTTCAAACAAGAACTCCCAACTAATTTTGTCATAGGCTTTTTCAAAATCTAACTTTAAGATTAGCCCGTCTTTCTTTCTTATCTTCACATCATGCAAGATTTCATGCAAGGTTAGAACACCATCCATAATATTTCTCCCTTTTAAAAAAGTCGATTGACACCTGTGAATAATTCTGCTCATACAATTTTCAACCCTCCTCATCAAAATTTTGGTTATTATTTTGAAACTCACATTGAGAAGACATATCGGTCTATACTGCTGGATCTTAACTGCCTCCTTAGATTTCGGAATCAAGGTTATGGTTCCATAGTTGAGTCTCCCCACATCCAATTTGTGTTCCTAGAACTCATCTAACATGTCCAACAAGTCCTTGTTAATCACCTCCCACCCAGATTGATAAAACTCTATTGGAATATGATCAGGCCCTGGGGCCGTATTGGTTTCCATGGAAAAGACTGACGCCTTAACTTCCTCCACACTGAACTGTCGAGTTAACCAAATGTTTTCATCCTCTGTTATTTTTTCCTCCGTTGCCCAGCATTCAGCATCAAGGCCAAAGAGCGGCTTGTCTGAGGGTCCAAACAAATTCTTATAGTAATTGGATGCATGATTCAGTATATCTGTCTCATTCTCAAGTACAGAATTGTCAGTCTCCAAATGAAAGATCAAGTTTTTCCTCTTTTTTCCATTGGCAGCTATGTGAAAGAACTCAGTGTTACTATCCCCTTGCAACAACCATTTTTGACTGGATCTCTTGTGCCAGTATAGCTCTTCTTCCTCTGATACCCTTAACAATTCAGTTTGAATATAGGTTTTTCTCTCTAGGAGGTGAGTAGGCAGACTTTCTTCCTCTTCTTTTCTCTCTAAGGTTGCTAGCTCCTCCCTTAAGATGTTTTTGTACCTCCTGGCTTGGCCCTTAATGTTTTGCCCCCATACTTTCAGAAATTTTTTCATCCTATTTAATTTTATATACCATTTCTCCACTGCATTTTTTGCTCTCACCTCTCTCCCCCAGATTTCCACTAGCTTAGGGTGGTAATCAGGGTGTTTAATCCAAGAGGTTTCAAAGCAAAAGTGTTTTGATTTTTCCTCTCCTCCAAGTCTGATCTAAGTATCAGAGGATTATGATCAGACATCTCTCTGGGGTTTTTCTTCAAGTTTGTTAGAGGGAAGACTTTTTCCCATTCCGCATTTATAAGCACTCTATCTAGCTTTTCCAAAGTGGGATCACACTGATTGTTGCTCCAGGTAAATCTCCCTCCATTTATAGGCAGATCCCTTAGCTCATAAGTGTTGATGATCCAATTAAACATATCAGAGAATCAATTACTAATGAAATTATTATTCTTCTCACTACTGAATCTAAGGATGTTAAAATCCCCTCCAATTAGGGTGGGACTTCTGCTTCTAGCACCAATTTCAGCCAATTCAGCTAAAAAGGAGTCTCTACCATCCTCATTGGCAGGGCCATACACTATTACTAGATTTAAATTTTTTCCCAATTTCTTGTCTTTCACTTCAGCTAAAACTGCAAAAGATTTTTCTTCTATTTTCACAATATCAAATTTTTCCTTCTTGATTCCACACAAAATCCCACCAGATTTGCCTTTTGAGGGCAACCAGTGCCAGGCAAACTGTTGATGTGGGTCAATTAATCTGAAAAACTTATCAGAATATTTTTTCCTCATTGTTTCCTGCAACCCAATAAAGTCAGTCTTGTATTCTATACACAAATCCTTCACTTTAGTTGCCATTCCCTTTTTAGCTACCCCCCTACAATTCCATATCAGTCCAATCATTTTGAATGTCTGTATATTGATTTCCCTTCTCTTCTGAGATAGTATCTAGAGTTATTTCTTGATACCTCTCCTTCAAGGGGGTCAAGCCCATCAAAAGGTTGAGCTAATTTACCCTTGGGTTTGTTATCTCTTACAGGGGTCTTTTTCTTTTTGTACATTTTTTTTCCTTTTGCTGGACACCCTTTAGAATCCTTCAGGGTCAGAGGGTTCAGAGGAATCAGATTTCCACTCAATATATTTCATCTCCTCAGAGGGGAGATTATCATCTTTCCCATCATTTTCTCTTTACTCAGGGTTTGAGCTCTATTTCTGAGATCATTTCTAGCCACTTCCAAATCTTTCAGAAGGTCAAAATTTTCTAATTTTGCATTAGAGATATCACCTCCCATTTTACCAAATTTATTGATGAGCATTAAATTATCTAGAACTGCAAAGGAGTTCTTAAGTTGAATATTGTTACCTTCTAGATTTTTCTTCTTGACCATCATGCTTGCCTTGACAGCAATTTTGGCCCCTCCCAGGCCCTGGTTCCTGATCCTCTCACTTTGTCTGACAGCTTGTTCATCTTTGTTGTTTGTGCCTCCTTCTTCCCCAAACATTCCTTTTGTTGCCGTCTCTTCCATCCCAGGCTTCTCAACAAGAGCATCTTGATGATCCAGTTCAGTCATTTCTACATCCTCCAGGACATTCCAGTTAGGGGATTCCCCCACTATCTCCCTCCTTCCGAGATTAATCTCCAAGACTCCTTGCTTTTCCTGCAGCTGCGCTTCAGTTTTAGTAACCACTTTCTCAAATATGTTGTCATTGGATTCATTGACATTGTTGCTGTTGTGTTCCCTTTCCCTGTCCTCTCCCATTCCATGTTCAACAAGTGCCTGACAGTTTTTATGCGCCCCATCTTGTGTACCAACCTCAGGGCTAGGTATTTGTTCTTGAGTAGGAGTAATTTCTTCAGCCTCCTGAACCTGCTTTAAGTTCTCATCTAGGACATCTGAACCTTTGCCTTTCAGCCCCTCATGCTCACAAGGGCCAGAAGCCATGGCAAATTTAGCTTCTATTACAGCAAGGGGATCATATTTGTATTTACACAAATTTGTCCCATATTGGTTAACCGCCACAGAGTTAGATTCACTTAATTGCATTCTATAGATGTCCTTTCTCTCCATATCCTTGAATGTGCCAAATGTGAAGTGCTCTCCACCAGGGGAGATTAGCTCATCAAAACAACTTGGACTACTGCTCTGCTCACTGTCATCCTTCTCCTTTCCTTGACTCTCATCCCACTGAATTTTCTCACCTTTGTCAGTCTTGTCACTGTCCTTTGACTTTTGAGAGAGGTCATCTTTTCCCCCCCTTCCTGATTTATGTCACCAAACCCAGTGTTGTGTTTTCTCCTTTGAGATTGGTCTGAGGTTCCAGCTTCATAACTATTTCCTCCCCCACTGTTATCTTGAAAAGCTCTTCCATCTCCCTTCTTATGTTTTTTTGGTGAGGGATTATCACCTTCATCCCTTTCAGTAGTTCTAGTCCAAGTATTCCAATGAGACTTAGTTTGGTTCTCAGCAGGAACTTCTCTCTGAAAAATAAAATCATAGAAATGCAGGTCCATCAGACCTTCCACAACAGCAGGCACCTTTGTTATGTCCTTACAACCAATCTTCACCCTCACATATTCCCATCTCTTGGTGTTGAGTTTATCCACATCCAAAGGAATCCCAACCAAAGAAGCCACATAGCAGATTCTCTTCTCAGTCCTTTTTTCCATGGGAATTCCAGAAATTCTAAACCATGCTGAATCTATTTTGGTCTTAGCCCCAGCATCTGAATTCCAAGGCTCAACTTTGAATGTTACCCCTGGTACAGTACCCATCTGCATTCCAGAGAAAAATGCTAACTCTTCAACCTTATTGGCTGTTGGAAACTTCATCTGATATTTATTTTCAGCTACCTTTTTTGCAAACCACCTCCAAGTGGAATTTTGCCCAGCTTGAGCTTTAAATTCAGCATCAACCTGTCTGGCTGTAGCCATCCCTTGCTTGATAGTGATTAAAGCAAAGTTGGAGCTATCTTTAACTGCTTCCCCAGTCTCCTCATCTTGGATAATATGGAATCCTAACTCTGGTGCAGCCAATCCACAAAAAGGAGCAATACATTCCCATGGAAGAGACTCACTGCAAGCTCTAGGAACATGCCCTTCTTTTTTACATCTGGAACAGACCACAGGCTTAAAGCAATCTTCAGATTTGTGACCCACTCTTCCACATCTTTTGCAGAAACCAGGAATACTTCTGCTCTCATCAATGTTCTTTCCTTCCTCTTTCATTCTGGAGTTATCCTTATCTGAGTTCCCAGAGGCAGTTTCCTGTGTTTCCTTCCTAGGTGGAGCTCTTTCCTCTCTGTTTTGCTGTTGCATGGATTTACCCTCATCAGTTGGTTTTTCCTCCCTACCATGGGTCAGATTCTGTCTCAGATCAAACTGTGAGTTTCTAGGCTCCTGCTGGCTCTGATCTCTTTCTTGAGCTCTCTGTCTCCAATGCTGAAACGGTTGGCGACCGCCTCTGAAATTCCCCCTTCTGTTATCCCAGTGTCTGAAGAAAGGTCTTTGCTCAGGAAATTTCCCCGGTCCTCCCTGACCTCCTCCAGATCTTCCATCCCCATATGGTGGCCTCTGCATACCCTGACCTCTCCCATCCATCCTGGAGGGATGAACCGAGCCTCTTCTCACAACTTGTACAAACGACCTGGAATCTCCCCCTAGGGTCGACCACTGACGATTCTCTCCACCAAGGGGAGCAGAATCGTCAAATCGACCAGGGAAATTCCTCTCTTGTACCGGGGTCGCAATCTCACTGCAAGGACCTGTAACTGCACTCCTCTTCCGTAGGTGAGATAGATCAAAACCTCCTAACCGATTCGCAGTTAGGGATCTGACTTCCTCCCCCTTCGAACACAGAGGGTTCGGCGGGTTAGGGTTTGCCGCGTTTACATGTGGAGGGGATTGCGGCGATTTAGGGTTTGTGGAGGGGATCGAAGGCAGGTTTCGCGAAGGTGACGGTGGATTTGGTGGTGAAGGAGGCGGATCAGGCGGTGGCGGCGGAAAGCAACGAGGCGGGGTGGAATGGTGAGAAAAGCTCGACTGCGAGATGTGGGATGAGGTGGAAGACGAAACGCGATCTCGAACAGTCCCTTGGTCCCGCCATGGCAGCCTCAACCGGGTCTCTGCCCTCCCTGGCCCATCCGCCAGGTCCAAGGTGTCGCGCGGGCACGTACCTCGTGTGTTTACTCCATGTCCATCGTGCGCCGCAGCGCCGTGGGGGCCTCCTGTCGGAGACGACGGCCGCGTCTCCGGGGAATCCTTCGACGTGGACGCCGCTGGGTACGTCGACGGTGACTCGTACGGAGAGAGAACCGCCATGTCTCCGCCCTCCTCCTCTCCTCTCCAGTTGGCCTCACTGAAGTTGAGATTGGCAAAATTTATGAAGTTGTAATGACTACCTATGGAGGTGCGCATTTCTTCTCTGTTCTCAACTTCCCATACTATTTTGAATTTAGATTCAATGTGGATTACAAATGCAGAAAAATTATCATATCTCTGAATACCAGTATCATTACAATCCCTTTTTGGCTATGTTGTTGCATGCAGGTCTGTACCGCTACAGGTTAGGAGATGTTGTGAAGGTAGTGGGCTTCCACAACTCAACACCCGAGCTCCAGTTCGTCTGCCGCAGGAGCCTGATCCTGAGCATCAACATCGACAAGAACACCGAGAAGGACCTCCAACTGGCCGTTGAGGTCGCAGCAAAGCTCCTGGAAGCTGAGAAACTGGAAGTCATGGATTTCACCAGGTCCGTGGAGAAGTCGAGCGACCCCGGCCGCTACGTCATCTTCTGGGAGCTGAGCTCCGACGCCGCGAGCGAGCACGTCTTGCAAAGCTGCGCCAACTGCTTGGACCTAGCCTTCGTCGACGGGGGCTACCTGGGTTCCAGGAAGACCGGGGCCATCGGACCCCTGGAGCTCCGGATCCTGAGGAAGGGAACCTTCAGGGAGATCCTGGATCACTTCGTGCGCCTCGGCTGCGCTCCGAGCCAGTTCAAGACGCCTCGGTTCGTCAACCCGATGAACACCAAGGTCCTGCAGATACTGTGCAGCAGCACCACCAAGAGCTACTTCAGTACTGCCTATGGGGTCTGATCAAAAGACGAGATGCTGCGTGCTAGTGGTTCCATGTCAGTGTCATTACCTTACTTGTCTGATTGTTGTCTCACCTGTTATGTTCTGTTGGGATAATAAAACTAGGTGTGTGTCAGTCAGTCAGTCAGTCAGTCAGTCAGTCAGTCAGTCAGTCAGTTTGAGTCTGTTAGCTTTTCTGCATTTCTTTTCGATTCGGTTTGAGTCGTGTGGTGTGCATGGTCGTAGCCCTGTTTCCTCGGTCGTTGCTATCGTCGTTGCTTGTTGGCGTGGGAGTGAGTGTGTCGTGTGCGGCTGATCCGGACTTGTGGGATGGCACAAGAGGTGGAGAAGGATCACGGCGACAGTTTCTGTAGTTGCGTCACTATATTCAAAGAGGAAAATACAGAGTCAGAAAACGCAGCACTTGCTGCACCAAATTTGTGTTCCTGTGTTCATGATGGCGCTGCGTTTCTCCACAAAATTTGCTCCACTGTATACGACATGTTCGTCTCGTTATTCCCCAAACAAAGAAAACAAGTGGTTCTATCGTCGTTCAACCATTTTGTAGGATGCAGAGCTGTTGTCTAACTATTAGCAAGCAAACATAACAAAATGAGCTAATGTCCTGCACCTGCATGCAGCGTACTCCATTTGTGGGTTTTCGGCGGCACGTCGAGTTACGTGGATCCACCGTATCGACATGATGAAACCATTTGATCTTTGTCATTTCGACCATAGCCCATCCTGATTCATTTCCGCCTATCTCTATCTCTATCTCTACTCCTAAAAAGAATGAAAGTAAGACTAAAATTTCGTCGTGCGTTTTCCGCTCTCGCGGGCCAGCCTCTCCGCGCGGCCGTCCCTCGCGCCCCACGCACTCCACGATAAAAAAACCCTACGCTCTGCACTGCGCCGCCACCACGCGGCCTCACCTCACCGCGCTCCACCTCTCTACTAGATCCCTCCATGCCGTCACCGCCACCGCCACCGCCACCGCCTCAGGATCGATCTCACCTGCCCCGCCTCCCTGCCATCCAATCCTAGCAGCCCGCTCAGGTCCGCCGCCACCGTCGACCGATCTCCCTCGCCCTGGGCCCCACTCGCTCGCCAAAACTCGCGCAGGCCGATCTCCTCCCATCGACCACCTGCTCGATACTCCCATCTGCGTAGAAGCCGTCGTCGCCCTCCGCCACAACCCTCCACTTCCTCCTTCTGCTACCCACGACGATCGAGATCCACTGGGCATCGTCCACTGGGGAGGGCCACCTCGATATCCACCGGGCGCCACCCACGGGTGCCCTCGGGTCTCTTCTTCTCGTCGCCGCCGGGTTCTCTGGTCCTCCGTCCCCTTCCCCTATTCCCTCCAAACCCTGGTGGTGGTGGAGAACCGAAGCGCAACCTGCCATTTGTTCATTGAGAAAGATCTCAAACGGTGCCTTCGCTGCAGCTTCCTCCAGTTTGGCGTGGAGGATGGGAGCATGCCTTGCCAGATCAGCATCAACCACTTATTTGTTGGTGCAGGCTGCAGCTAAGTTTTCATTTTTATGCATGCTTGGTGTAGGGTTGGGGAAGATACATTTTGTTTGGTGTCCTATCTCTTAACTTAATTTGTAGAGTACCACAATGTTGTTGCAATTTTGTCTCCTGCACCCATGACTTGCACTTGTTAGTTTTATGGGTTTCCTTGTTGATTTGCTAATTCTATGCAAACTCCGGTATGTTATCAATGGTAGCTGCTGAATGTGCACACTCTGCCAATCTGCTAATTTTCTAATTATATTCCTGTTCATCTGGTGGAGCTGGAGCTGTAATATCTAAAAATAAGGAAGATGAATAAGTAATAAATATTTTATTCAGCTGGCAAGTTTTTACAACACCATGATATGTCTACTAGCAGCTTGATTCTGCATATTATTTGGTGTCAACACTCTGCTTTTGACAAATTATTGTCACTTCATAATCATGGTGTTATGTTATGAAGTTGGAGGTTCAGTGGTCCTCCTAGACAAAATCCAACTCAGCGAAACTCATCAAAAGCATGGTTGCAAGTGTACTCATCTTCCTATTAGATTTCATTTCTTTGGTAAATTCTAATTTGCATGTGTGATAACATAATAAATAATTCTCTACAAGGAGCGATGCTACTGATCATTCTCACCAAGTCTGATTCTGCCTTCCCGTTCATGTTAGCCACCACGCAGCAAGGTGAGGGTGCTGCCACTGCCAGCGATGCCTTGGTTGTATTCGACATATTGTGTTAGCTTGTCAATTGTACTAATTTCTTTGTTTTTGGTAAGTAAGCACAGGGTTGGATAATCTACAGTTGTAAAATATGTAGGTGTTGCTAAAGAACCCATGTTGCCCTACTGCTGACAATGATCCATGTTGCTAAAACCTTGAATGGTATGTAAGCATGATAGTTTCATCTACATCATGTGTTTCCAATTTTCCATAGGTAGCATATTTAAATACGGTGTCTCTTACAGAAAATTATAAATATATTAAGAGCTTTGTGTCTACATTTCAAGTTTCCTAAGTTAAAAGCACCTCCTGAGTTTTACTGAGCTGTGAGTTCATTGTTGAAATATTTAAATATGAAAGTCAAATATCAGGACCTAGCATAGAGCTTTGTGCCACAAGATGTGAATCACTTTGATTGCTTGAAAGAAACATATCTGATCTAACCTAATGCTTCTGGCCGAGGTGAGAGCAATAAAACCTCAAATCCTTTTGTGTTGATTTGGTGCAAATTTGCGAAACAAATAGATGCTACCTCACAGTTATCTTGACTCTGGAGGAATATGTATCTGCCAGACCATTGGTGGCCTCTTGGTCGAGACCTACAAAGTTAGCTTTCTTTCATGTGTTAACTTAATTCTGCAAGTTTATAATTCGTACAACAATAGAGGAATTTTATGTGTGAAAGGGGTCATGCTCAAATAATTGACAAAAATAGATGCTACTTCATACTACTTACTGCCTCTGTGAACAAACTGTCAGAGTATTCCATAGTGAGTCAATGATGACACTGCATTAATCATGGAGGGACTTTATCCCAAAAACATTGTGTGCAGCGAGGTTTGTACCTTTCCGCCGAGTCACTGCTGCAGCGGCCATCATCAGAGGGACCAACAAAGCTGCAGTCAGCCTGCAGTCAGCCATCGCTCCTCTCAGACCATGATGCTCTCTAAGGTAAGAACCATGTATAATCTGTTCCATGGTATTCAGATTACAAAAGTGAAAAAAAGGCTTCAACGATTTTGTTCGCCATGATTGCATTGTAAGCTCCAACTTGGGTAGCATAGATATTCCATAGTATTCAGACTACAATAGTTAATTTCAATTTCCTTTTGGTTCACGAACTTTAATTGAAAACCATTAGTTTCTTTGTAGCGCAGGCTACTATTATATGTCCATATTAAACATGTTGCCTTGTTCTATTAGAACAATATGATTGTGATTTGCACTTTTGTTTTCAGTGTGCATGTAGATAACGTGTAAAAGTGCATTTGTATGAGGAGTAGAGTTTCCTTTTGAAATGGATTTGGTTTTTGTTTCTCATTACCATTAGTCTGGTAACTTGGCTTTCTGAAGGCATATTAATGATATCCTACTATGACAATGTGTATGTTAAATGACAAAGTGGCCTCTTGTTGCATGTTTGCAACCATGTCACTCTGCTCTTGCATATCATTTTCTCTTTTCAAATTTCCCTAATGCTATTTTCTATTTTTTTACTCACACCCTCTCAATTAGAATGAACATATATTTTTCTAGGGACCAATAATTTAATGTATATCCTTTGTGCTTATAGTATCTATTCCATATTGGTGAATCAAAACTGGTGTTGTACATTTTTTATGAGATGTCATATTGCCAATCGATTAAAAAGCTGATCTTGATATCATGTTAATTTAAAACGCTTCTATCTTTTAACACGGTACTAATTAGTACATTGCAACATATGCAGATTTGTGTTGAATATTTATAGGTTTCCTTTTTTTCCAACTTGCATAGTAGGAAGATAAGATGGTATGGATGTGAAATGTGGTGCTCCGATCTCTCTGAAGTTGTATGGGGGGATTAAGTTTTAACAAGGTGTTTGTCATTTACTTTTGATGTATATTCATATAAATGAGGACTTCAAATATGTATGTCTTGAAATATGTGCATGCATGTATGTGCTTTTAGAATTTTGGGCCTGTTCGTCTTTTATCAGCCACCAGCCAGTCTTGCTTATCAACCACCAGCTAGCAGTACATTATTTCTACCAGCCAACGGTACTTTTCTCTCAACACAAATCAGCACCTTCCAAATGAACAGGCTATCATTTTTCGAAAAAAACAAACGAACAAGCTACTTGTCCAAACCATTGGGTTGTGCTACATTTATTTAATAATAAACCTGGATATCATTATCATTCGAAATTTCTTTTATGTTCTTTGTTCGTGCAAACTTATGTGGCCATGTGTTGAATATTTTATTTTGCCCATAGTAACACACGGGCATGATCCTAGTATCATGATAAAGTGTGAAGTTGGCTAACAACTGCTGGAGAACCATGCTTTTGTCTCCGTTGGTAAGATCTTTACATCTCTATCACTACGGGAGAAGCGATATTCCCCAAGTGCTAAATGCTTCCCAGAGTGCCAAAAATCGGGCACTCGAGGAAGTCACTCTTCCCCGAGTGTTGCACTCAGGGAAGGGAGACTTTCTCGAGTGCCGGAAAGTGCATAGCACTCGGGGAAAGCAATATTCCCCGAGTGCAACACTCGGGGAAGAGGGGCACTCGCGGATTTTTTTTGAATTTGACGGCGGTATTGGATGGAACCTTTTGCAAAAAAAATTGAAAAAAAATCTTTCTCGAGAGCCTTTCCCTAGCACTCGGGGAAGGAGGCCTCTTCCCCGAGAGTCTTTGTTTGGCACTCGGGGAAGGGTGTCTTCCCCGAGTGCCGGAGCAAGGCACTCGGGGAATATTTTTGTTTTTTTTGTTTTTTGCCCTATTTTTTTTTTAGGACTTCTCACATTATTTGAAACTCCTTGCTCAAATTTGGAGTAATTCTTATTTTTTTGGGTATATTTCGTTAGTTTTTTTGGTATATTTATGTGATAACACACATGGAGATGTCTGGGTTTTAGGCATTCGACGTCCCAATTTGCTCGAAATCTTCTCAATACTTGCACACAATCTTTTAGGCCCTGCGCACGGCAGGCAGCAGCGCGCCCCGCCCCCACCGCCGGCCGGCGAGCCCCGCGGCGGCGTGCTCCCCTCGCCCAGATCGATTGGAGATTGAGTCCCACGGATCGATTTACCTCACTCACAGGTTTGTGCCATTCCCCTTGGCGCTCCTTCTTGATGATTCCGAAATGTATTCCTGAGCTCATTTGAACTGATCAGATCCCTGTTTTATTTTCTGATTGAATGAATGTAGTATGTCTTGATTAAGATCGAGATAACTGAACCCAAGAAGTCGATCTGTATAAGTTTTGATGTATGGTCCAGTCCTTAGATTGATGCCATGATTTATATGAACTGCTAACCAGCTACCTGTGCTGGCACAATGATATAAACTGCAAAATGAAGCTTGATACATGCCTGTCGATTCTGGCTTGTTTGTTTCAAATTTGATAGTTCATCTCAGTAGACCATTTCGAAAAGTATAAGATGCACTATCATACACTATGAACTTTTGCTGTTCCTCTGATGTAAAACTGATGACTGGATGGTAAGACCTTCTTGGACTATGACTCAAGCATCTGATAGACAATTAAACTCTTTAGAATAGCAAAGTAGTGCTTTTGCCATATCTCTGCTTATGCAGTTTCTGATGTCTAGTTTTTTTGTCCTCATTTTGATTTATGTTTAGATGCATATAAGCAGCATAGTTTTCTGACCACTTCAAATATTGAAGTTTGGATTGCTGGTGTTCAATGAGATTGCATTGGTGTGAAGATATTCTTTTTCTTCTGTTGCAAGAAGTTTTTATTCAGGGTTTTTTTGACAAGCATTTTCATACATTGATTGATGTAATAACATCTTCCTGCCCACCAAAGGGCAGTGCTGGATCAACATCTGGTTCACTTGGTTTTGACACAATGGTTGAACAGCACTCTGCTAAGACTGAGATATTATTGAATATTTGTGAGCTTCTATGCTTCTGTGTACTTCATCACTATCACAGGATGAAATAATCCTCTATCCAACTGCTTTCTCTTTTCTCTGTTTTCATATTATAAAATACTCCGTGGTGTTTTTTTGTGTCTCCATCTTTTTTCTTTGCTAAAAAGCAGCTCTGAATCTTGTAGGATCAACTTTTGTGCAAGCAATGCAATTGAGAAAATTTTTACTTTAACCTGTTGGAGAGAGGCGGCTTTGGTTATGGCAGCTGTCAGATTTATGCGGACTATTATTGGCAGAAAGGTAAGAAATTTACCATGCTCCATGAAGGAGGTAGCATTGCAACATTCAAAGTTCATTTTCATATCGGTATAATAAATTTGGAAACTTTTGTCCTTCGGTTGCACTTTTTAAAGCTGATTGGTCCGGCTACATTTTTTTGAGACATTGAAATGATGTTGCAGTCTTGTAGATGCAGTCATGCAAATTTTCACAAGATCATTAGATTAGACATATTTGGACTTAGGTTTACATTACTCATAGCTTTTTTGAACAAAAAATTATCAACAAAGGTTGCCACCTTCTCAAAGCCATTTAAATCTGATCCATCTTTCATCCAACAATTCCTATGTTGCTAAATTGCACTTCTACATAGGTTTGCACATGGCATTCAGATAAGTGGAATAATTCTCTTTTCCCTCTCTTGCAAACCTGCTTTCTTTTCCTTTTTGTGCATGGCACAGTCACTATAGAGCAAGGTATCTAAATCTTCTGCAAATGCAGATGGATGTTCAGCTCACTCTTGCATCTAAGATTTATTTGGTAGCTTTTTCTGCTTTACATTGATAATAAATTGACAAGAATTGCAAAAAAATTGATAATATATATATGTTCTGTTTGTCACAAGGAAAAGCAAAAAAAGAGGCTTCCCCGAGTGCCTAGGCAGGGGCACTCGGGGGAAGTTTTTTTTTTAAAAAAAGGGGGAAATACTCTTCCCGAGTGCTTGGGATGGGGCACTCGGGAAAGAGGATTAACAAAAAAAATCAAATTTCTTCCCCGAGTGTTGCACTCAACACTCGGGGAAGAGGATTTCTATGAAAAAAGTCAAATTTCTTTCCCGAGTGCGAAGAGGTTTTTCAAAAAAAAGCAGACAGCATCGACGGCGTAAAATCTTCCCCGAGTGCTAGGACGGCACTTGGGGAAGCCTTCCCTGAGTGTGCGAGTTTTGGCACTCCGAGAAGCCTTCCCCGAGTGTGCGAGTTTTGGCACTCGGGGAAGACCTCTTTCCCGTGAGAGGCATTCCCGGAGGCTCTTCCCCGAGTACATTTGGCACTCGGGGAAGGCTTCCCCGAGTGTTTTTGCCCCTTCCCCGAGTACATTTGGCACTCGGGGAAGCACGTATCTCCCGTAGTGTATAGACCAATCAGGATATATCTGTAGAGATAAAAGCCCCCTCTATAGTCTATACTGTTCACTCAGGACCGAAAGAAACACTTTTATGTGATTAGTATTACCAACCGAGACTAAACAGTTCTTAAAAAATATCACCCCATCATTTGGCACCTCCTTGGAGCTCCACCTGGTCCAAAATTCACAAAAGATCATCTTACATTCATGACATTACATAAGCTTCAATTTCATATTTCCACAAAAGAAAAGGTTCATCTCACAAACATAATCATCACACAAGCAAGAACACACAACATGTAAGTTTGATTTCATTCAACAAGTGAAATCAACCAGCGAATTAAAAAAACTCGCCTACATCCAGGCTCTCGCCGCGGCCGCCCGCATGGCAGGTAGCCACCGCCGCACCCTATGACGTTTGAGAGGCCCTTGCCGCCGCGTGCTTCCGCGCCTCGCGCTGGCCAGCCTAAGCGGGAGGTCCTCAACCCTGCACACCTCTGACTTGTGTCGTGCCGCACACCGGCCTCACGCTCCCGTGCTGCTGTGTGCCCCCACACACCAGTCTAGGTGGGAGGCCCGCACCTTCGCACGCCAATCTACCTGCCGAATGATAGAAGAAGAGATAAGGATGGGTAATAAAGAAAGAAAGAAAGAAAGAAAGAAAGGAAGGAAGGAAGGAAGGAAGGAAGGAAGGAAGGAAGGAAGGAGTGTGGCCACGGAGTGGGGTCTTGTCACGTGAACTCCGATCTTTTATCTTGGTCCTTGGGAATATCTTGTCATTGTGTCGTGGTCCTTGCCACCTTTGGAAGTAATTTCATCTTGTATTCACATACGAACGAAGCTCCTTCATCCTCTTGCATAGCCTCCTCTGAACTCAATGTGAACTTATCCATTAAGCATGTAATTTCCTACATCAACATAACACTTCCAAAAGCACATGCAAAAGTGAACTTGTAACATCATTAATATGCCTAGTGGCAGGTGAGATTCAAATCAAAGCTGAATCTGTATGTAACAAGTGCTCTAGGGGTGCATAAATGAGCGTCAACAATCCTCCCATGCTTACATGTGGGACCAAGGTTGGTTTCTACTGCTACTTCAACTTACATGCGGGACCGATGTTGGTTTATGACGTTCTTGAAGAGCTTATGGCATCACAAAACTAGTATGGAATAGGAAATGCCCGGCTACAGTAGCAACCGTTATGATGATAATTTTTCTCACTAAATTTGCTTGGAAGTGAAATGTTACACCGAGATTAGCCAAAAACATCATAAATCAATGATGTTAAAATATAGTTGTGTTAGTAGTCAACGTTTTTCTTGTAGTGACAACAACTTGTTTTCTATCAGAGTTGTACACTTCTGCTAATAACTACTTATCATTTTTTTATTTGTTTGCAGTGCTACATGCAACCTCCCGGCAGTGTACTGTGTAGATATTATGTGTGCGAGACCTTGAGAAATAATGAGAGGTACTGGACAAATACTGAAGACGTAAGCCTATTGTTTATACACAACCATGTGCTAATTATCATCCTAATGGTAATGCATAGTAATCTTCATTTATTGTGTGTACGCACTGACGATGCCTATAATCGAGGGATCATGGGGAAGCTAGGCAGCAAGAAAATCGACAATATTTGTGTGGACATGGAGAGGTTCATCTAATGTGAGATTTACCATGAGGATGGAGAATAAATTAATAACGAAGGAGTATTGATTTTGGACGAGTTGGAAAAGTTACGTAGATGGATGTCCTAGGATTACCTATTATGTACGATATTTTTTAGTAATGTGACTTATGTATTTATTATATGCTAGTTTGGATTATGTTGTTGATAGATATATTTGAATTTGATGGTCAAATACAAATAATAATAAATTCAAGTGAATTTGACCTACAAATTCGAATACTAATAAATGCGGGTGAATTTAGTGAACAAATACAAATAATAAAAAATAGAGAATTATGTACCAATAATAAATAATTATGGGGAATCTCTACTCCTAAAAAGAATGAAAGGAAGACAATAACTTGATGCGTCATTTTCGACCTCTCCGCGCGTGTCTGCCTCCCCGCGCACGCGTCTGCCTCCCCCACTCCACCCACGTCCGCCCCTCCCCGCTCCCGCACCGCGCGTTCACCCCCCCTCTTTTCTCCGCATCACGCGCGCGTGCCGCCGCCGCCCTACCCCGGCCACCCGACCTCGCCTCCCCTCCCGCCGCCGCGCGCGCCGCCGCCGCCCGCCCTACCCCCGGCCACCCGACCTCGCCTCCCCTACCGGGCGCCTGCGCCACCACCACCCTACCCCAGCCCGCCGCCGTCCTCTCGGCCCCCTCTTGGCCCTCCTCCGCATCCATCTCCAATGGGCAATGGCGGCATGGCTCCCGAGGCTGGGATTTGGGAGCTGCCAGAGGGCACAGATTTTTGAGTCTCCAGTCGCGCAGGCGGCTGATGCCAGGCACAAATGCACGACCACCTCGCCGCCCTCCTCCGCGGCGGCGACGGCGGCGGCGGTGGCCGCCGCGCGCAATCCGTCCATGGCGCGGCCATCAAGCTCGGATGCGTCACCTCCACCTTCCTCTGCAACAACATCCTCCTCGCGTACCTCCGCAGCCACCCCGTCCCCGCGGACCCCCGCAGGCTGTTCGACGAGATGCCGTGCCGCAACGTCGTGTCCTGGTCCGCCCTCATCTCCGGCTCCGCCCGCCTCGGAGCCCTCGGGGAGGCGTTCGCGCTGCTCCTCGACATGCTCCGCTGCGCGGCGGGGCGGCGGGGAAGCCGGGACCGCCCGGACTCGTTCGTGCTTGGGGCCCTGGCCGCCGGGTGCGCCCACGCGAGAGACTCTTCCGCAGGCGCGCAGGTGCACGCCTGCGCGGTCAAGTTTGGCATCGACGGGACGAGAATGTCGCGGCGGCATTGGTGGACATGCACGCGCATCAGCCGCGCCGCACTTGTTGACTGGCCTCCTGCCCGTGTTTCCTCCCGTTCATTCTTTGCTTCGAGTGCAGGCAAGCAAGCAACACGCTCTCTCCCCCGTGATGCCGTGACACCGAAAGCCAGGTACGCAAAATGGAAGAAGTCGCGGACGGCGTAGGAGTCAATCAGTTCCCAACCACTCGACCACTCTCCTCGGCACCTCAGCCGGCCATGGCGTGCGGCGGCGGCGGGGGCAGGGGTGGCACGGGGTGGTCCTCGTTGCCGGCGGACCTCCTGCTCGCCGTCTTCGCGCTCCTCCCCTCCGACGCTGTTGTTGTTTTAGACCGGCAACCTACTAAGGGGAGTACCCGAAGTAGATGAACGTGGCCTCGCCGAGATCAGTAACTCGAAGGAAGAGACACATGGCACACAATTTAGACAGGTTCGGGACGCGAGGTGCGTAATACCCTACGTCCTGTATGCTGCGTAGCTCTGGATTGATTGGGTGCGATTACAAGATGATGCAATCTTAAGCCGTGAGAGAGAGAGGGGTCCCTGCCTCGCCTTATATAGTCCGGGAGGCTGGGTTACAAGTCGGTTCAGGGAGAGAGTACTAGTCGAGTACGTCTAGGAGTCCTCTATACAGTGCGGGACCTGTATAGCTTCCTATCCGAGTACTTCTCCTCTGTAGTCCTTGTGCTTCACGCCAGCAGGTGCCGTGCAGCGCAAGTCGAGTAGTCCCAGGGGCCCACCGAGTAGTCGGTCCTGGCACCCAAGGGAGGTCCATACGACAAGCCCCCGAGTACTTTGTAGTCGAGAAGGATAGCTTCGAGTAGTCTTGACGACCTTAACGAGTAGTCCTCAAGCGTCCCTGAGTGCTGCAAGTCAAAAGTCCTTAAGAGTAGTCGAAGGATCCCGAGGCTGGAATGTACTCCAGCTGACATTTGAACAATACTAAAGTCTTCTCGAGTAGTCCCAAGCGTCCTCGAGTGCTGCTCTTGAAGGTCTTCAACAATGCCCGTGTTGTCTTGAAGCCGAAACAGATATGGAAGTGCGATTGCAAAATCGCACTCCATATGGAGTAGCCCCCGAGCCTTAGGTTGAGTTGTAGACTCTGGCTGAGGGTCCATCTGAAGTTTTGGCAAGAATATCCCGAAAAATCCGGAGAAAAAACCGAAGGACACGTGGCACGGAGCCCCCGAGCCTTGAGTCGAGTACTTCCTCTCAAATTGAAGGGTCATCTTGTAGAATGTGTCCTGAGTTGCTCTTGAGTCTTGTCGCTACCCAGGAAGTTGAATAGAAGTAGCCGAGCCCCCGAGATGAGGCGCGTCGACTAGTAGAAGTTGAAGAGTCAGGCACCGCCACTGAGTCAGCCGTGTGAAGACTTATCCATCCGGCCGTTGGAGGGGCCGCCGTTGACTTATAAATAGAAGCCAAAACCCTTAGGGTTTTTGTTGACGATGAATTTCCGTCAACCTAGAGTACTTGTTATACATTGGTTTCGATTATGATTTGCAACTAACCCGCCACTAGGCATACTAATGATGTAACAAGTTCACACTTGCATGTCGATTTTGGAGTTTGTTGTTTACGCAGGAAATTAACGTTAAAGAGGAGACTTTCGGGATAAGTTCATCAAGCAATTCAAGAGAAGATCATGAAGTCCGTCACAAGTCAAGACACGAAGTGAACAAGACTCCAAACAACCCAAGGACCGAAGCATCAATACACAAAACTCCGGGGACTTGGATGTTTACCAACGAGATCAACTCAGTCCGAGAGATATTCTCGCAACTCAGGACAGCATGATCTTTCGGTACAGATTCGGAGACTTAAACGGTCTTTAATGGCAAAAGTTTGACTACCAAAGTTGTGGGCCTCGACGATACTTTCGATTTGACATGTGGAAGGCCCAATTCGGATAAGGGAGCTAGGAGATATGGTCCCCGAAATCCCTGCTGCGCAGTCAGTCCGAAATCAGAACAGATTATCTTCCAAGGCCGATTTGGAGATCTTATCTTCGTTTTTAAGTAAATAAATGAATACCAAAGTTGAAGATAATTTCGTGGCACACAACCTGGACACCGAATTTGCATTATTTGGAGTCCGGACATGGGAGATATGGCGCTGGCAAGGAAGGACTGCGAATCAGGAAAATCTGGCTGATTTTATGGAAACCAAGTTTGCTTCTCTCCCAAGGAGGATCTCGTGCAAGGCAAGGTGGAGCACGCCCCAAGGCACCCAAAGGACATAAATAAAACCCCCTAGGCACCCCAAGATGGTTACCCATCGAACAAATCATCCTACCGACGCCAATCACCAGAAAACCGCCGCCACAAGATGAGGGAGAGAGTTAGATGAGCTCGTCGCAAGGATCAACGCCGGCGGAGAGAAGGAAGCAAGAGGAGGACTCCAAGCCGCTGGCCTAGGGGTGTTCCCAAGCTCCATCGCCGCCATCTTCATCGACGACGTTCTCCGGAGTCTCCATCACCCCTATGTGCTTCAATCCGTGTAAGATGATGGGGTAATGTCTCCGTTCATCCCTAGGATTAGATGGATACATGCTATGTAATTGCTACTTGATTCGTGGTTCCAATCTATTGTTTTCATGTTGATGATGCTTTGATGATTAAGGTAGGCCACCATGTTTTTCGGGCGTATGATATCCGCTACTCCCATAGATTCCATCAACATACCGTGTCCATCATAGGTCTAGTCACGAATACCTTCGCGTAGTGACGAGACGAGAGGAGGGAAAGGACGAAACCGTGGTCACAACCCCGGTAGATTGGTTTACCGCTTTCGTGTAGTAGATGCATACCATGTTATCCTAGATCCTAGGGAGGGAACGCTTATCTTTCTTACTCACTCTCTTGTGTTCACCCCTTTACCATCTAGTTTAACCCTAGATTTGTTTGATCAACTTAACCTAGATTAACTTAGGTTAGATTGTCTTTACTTTTAGATTAATACTCTCTTTCAAAGGTTTTCCATTCGACTAGATTAGTACTTGGTTAAGCGCTAGTAATCCCCTTGCTCCGCGGATTGACAAGAACCTTGGGAATCCCGTGGTGAAAAAGGTGTAGGTCCGTACGCTTGAGGATCGTAGGTGCATACGAGTTTTATCCGTCAACAAGCCCCTTTTTCTGGCGCCGTTGCCGGGGAGCAAGCCAGTTTGCTACATTTAATCTAGTATTAATTTTGTTGATTACTAACACCTAACCCTTATTTTCTAAAAAAAGAAAAAAATCTTTTTTGTTTTTCTTTCTACTTTTCTTGTGCCTAGATGGATTTGTTCACCTCACCATTGGAAGACGAAGAGATGTCGCTAAGGGAGCTAGCAATGCCGTCAATGGAAGACATTGAGATACAAAAATCAGATTTGATGCTTGCTACAACCCACTACGAAGTGAAGCCTGGAATCATCAAGTTAGTGGCGACAAAACCATTTAGAGGATTGGAGGATGACAACCCATATAGACACATTAAGGAATTCACGATGTTATGCAACACGGTGCAACAAAAAGGAGTTCCGGCCGCTTGGTTCAAGTGGAATCTTTTTCCGCTCTCTCTCGAAGATGAAGCGCGAAGATGGTACACACTTGCGTCTGTTGAAGCAAAAGGAAATTGGGATGAGCTAGTGAAGAAATTTCTTTTGAAGTTCTTTCCCATAAGCAAGGTCCAAGACTTAAGGAGGCAAGTGCTCAATTTCAAGCAAGGAGAGGATGGAGGAATTGATGAAGCATGGGACCGATTTAATGAACTACTTGAGCGAGGCCCGAACTTGGGATTTTCCGGTGAATTGATGTTGCATACCTTTTATTTTTCACTAACCCCTAACTCATCTCGTTTTGTAAGCATGTGTGCAGGCGGTGATATAATGGATAAAACAATTAGTGAAGCCGCACAAATCTTACAAAGGATAAGCAATGGACAAAGGACACTACGAGATTGGCAAAGATGTTGTCGAGAGGAGCAAAATGACAAAAGCAAGCCCAAGGTGCTTGCTGAAATTTCTGAAAAAGATGAACCGAAGGTCAAGGAAGATGAACTGACCATACAAGAAATTGAAGATCCACTTCCCAAAGTAAGAGAAGTCATTTCGGATGTTAAAAATGTTGAAACTAACATGAATGTAGGCCGAAGTATGTGGAATGCTAGACCATTGGCGGAGTTCATTTAATCCGGTTGGGTTCAAGTTGATTTCGCCCCACTAATTAACTACCAAAGGAAGGAGGAATGCCGACACGTTGCCAAACTAATTGAAGATATATTTGATCAAGAGATGAGTGGAGAGTCGATCCAAAAGATGTTTGAAGAAGAAAGAAAAGAAGGAGATGAAGGATGGATCGACCGGTTTGACAACTCAAAGATTTATGATGAAGGAAGAGAAGAGTACAACCGTGATGAGCCTAGTGACTCAAAGGATAAATGGGAGGAGATAGGACTCAAACTAGATGATAGCTTGTGTGCTATTGAAGCCTACACACTAGCAAATCAAGACATGGAAGTACTCAAGGATGAAGGAAAGAGTGAATCAACAATGAGCGATCTTGACGACATGTGGTACATGGAAGATAAAGAAAGCAACATACAAGTCTTTGAAGATGAAGATCTGGTTGATAAAGAAGACTTCAAAGAAGAGATGAATGCGTACATAGTTGAAGGATTACATGTTCCACATGATGAGTTGAAGAAATTGCAAGATGGTGATGAAGAGGCAACTACACTTGTTGAGATCGATTCGCCTTCAACACCGCTTGATGAACCAAATATCACTCTTGTTGAAAGATCTCTAAGGTCAAGGTACACGCTGAAATCTCAAGATATAATTGGTATTGATGTTGATAAATTCAAATATTCATGCTCAACCAATAGTATGAATGATAGTTTAATGTCTATGCCTTGTTCCAATAGTGATGATGTTGATAGGCTAGATTTTCTTGAGAATGAAAAAGAGGAAACATTTATGTTTGATCCAATTAATCTCACACCTAAAGAACCTTTGCCTAATGATGAGCTAAGTTCTATGCATGAAACATATGCTTCTTTTATTTACACCTTGACTTGTTGCTACAATTCACATGTGGTGTTAATTATGGACGCGTATGTTTACAATAAGTTTTGTAAATCTCGATCATGCTTTGCGCTTGGTCAAGCTAATGACCTTAAAGAATCTTATGTCGGGAAAGGCCCGATTTTCACTAACCATGTAGACTAGGCTTGAATAATGAAAAAAGAAGTCATGCCTAAAAGAGTTGCAAGATAAATCATCAACCTCTCCGAATCCTGCGATGGATGCTGTTGTCTTCATCAATTTGAGAGCTTGTTTAGAGGTGTACAAATGAAGAAAATGAGATATTCAGAAGCTCCATCAAATTACCATTCCAACGCATCAAGAACCAACAAGTTTGAAGACCCGTGCAAGGAGTTATGGAGAAAACATTGAGCGTTGCACGTTCTGAAATTTCAGGACAGATTTCATCGCCGAAGTAAAACCGACGTAACTCTCTTGTCCGGAGTCCGATTTGAGCAAATAAAGAATCATTGGAAAGGAAATTTTGTGAAATGTGCAATGGAGTAGAGCTTGAGTATACTTTCTGTTCTGGACATTAAAAAAATTCATGGAGTGAAGGCAGCACCAAAGGATGATAAAGAAGGAGATAATGATGAAACAAAAGGATGCTTTGGGCAAGTCTTCTATAAGTGATCAAGCACAACATGGGAAGTAAATTAAAGCTGCATTGGTACCTTTTCTTCTTGCATGAAGGGCCATGGCTATGCAACGAAAAGAAGGTATGTGAGAAAGTCCGACTCTATGACTTTAAATGAAGCGCTTTTCGGGAGACAACCCGTTTCTTTATATTTTTACTACTTTCTTAGAGAAAATAAAGAATGGCACTATCTTATGATGATCAACTTGTGGTTATTAATCTAAGTTCAGTTTTCCTTTTTAGAACCACCATTATGTTCATGATAATATTTATTTGTATGCATTGCATTTTGTTATCAATGTGATGTTTCTTTGTGTATACATGTTTTGCACATAGTTGGCTTGGTTGTTTTATATACTTAATGATGTATGCTTCAGTTTCCATGTTAATGCTTCATAGGTACCTATGGGTGTTTTCCTTTTGTGATCTTGTGTAAACGTGGTGTTTAAACAAGATTGCGGACCATCATCGTTAAGTTCGATAAACCTAGCTGGCTTTTCACATGTTTTCATGTTGTTTTGGTTAGTTTATAAGCTTTGCAATGCGCTTAATTTTTCTTGTGCTATAAGAGTTATTGATTTAGGGATAGACATGGTGTTTTAACCCTAGATATATAAACATTTATGGCTATGGAGAAATTCGGCAACCTAGTTGTAAACATGGTGTTTAGAACTAGGTGAAAACATTGTCTTTGTTTATATGCTTTCCTATCATGTGCATACACACCTTGCACCACATACACTCATTAGGTTTTTATTCCTCATTAAACTAATTATGTCACAAGTTAAGAATCTTAGGAGACATTGTTGGATTGTTGGCAATTCTATCTACTCCCAACCGTCACCTTGGGGGTAGAATGTGCGTTTAAAACGTCTTACAGGCAAGATAAAGACTCTCACTACAAGGAAATTGAAGGATGGCTAAGAAGTGCTTTGTCTTCTTCTTCCATGACTAGCAAAATGCTAAGCATGGGGGAGACCCTGAATCTTCAACACGGAAGTGCAACATGACACTCTAGAAGATAGAATGATAAAGATCGTTAACATCTCCGGATCAATGCGCAAGAAGCCACCAATCTCATCAAAATTCTACATGGTCTCGAAGGGAAAACACTGGATATTTTTGGATATTTAGAAGCCAGATGAAGTTACGATTCCAAAAAATCAAGAATCAAGACAATCGGAGGTTCCTACAAGCGGTTATACCCGAATCACCGAGTGCAACACGTCCCGAAATCAGTTTTGGACAGCACGCAGCGCTGAAGTAAATCGGACATAGCTCCCTTGTTTGAACTCCGTTTTTGATGAATGACCACACGTTGGAAAGGTAATATCATAAAATTTTCAATAGAGCTATATTTCGATATATGTTCTGTTCTGGACAGAGTGGGAAATCCATGAAAAAGAGACAGCAAGGAGATGATGAGAACAAGAAAGAGGAGATGGTGATGACAACATTGAAGAGAAGGGTGACCAATGACTCCATTAAGCATACAAGATCAAATTCAGAAGTTTAGGAGCATTAATAAATCAAGACAAAAGCAAAAGCCACATCGATACATGGAGATGTCGGAAGAAGGCAACGAAGAATTACAAAGGATGGTAACATCTCCATGAACCTTCTCTTTTCCAAACACAAATGCTTGTAAGTATGCCTTCAACCTCAACTAGGTGCAACCTTTTGTTTTCCTCTTCAAACAATAACATAGCTACTAGGAGGACAACCTAGGTTTCTTTTTACTTTCAATAGATAAGCATGACCATGTGTTCACCTCGATTGTCTATATTGCCTATGCTTACGGAAAGATGATGAAACTTGCCGCTTTGTTTTACCTACATGAAGTTATACATGTCTTGGCTAATTGCTCTCTATAATATGATCTGAAATTAATTTAAATACCGGCTCTTTTATTTGTGGAGGTGAAATGACTATGCTGTAGACCCACATACATATCTTTGCTCTTTGATTTAAGTTTATGGATAGCCGGATAACTTGTTGTTTTTATAAAAACTTAACTTTTATGCTATCTACATATTTGTGATGCTCTTGCAAAGTTCTACCTACCAAAGCCATATACATATATGTTTTATGATAACAAAACCCGTAGATTGCAAACATATGTTTTGATGAGTTGGATTAGGATTGATTTCTATGGTTAGAGACTAAGAAGCTGGTCATTCCTTTGTGTAACTTTTTCATGCTAGCCTTTTTGTCCATGCATTGTGGGTTTTCACATAGAAAATTCCACAAACTTCGCTGGGCATACACCCTAAACCAAAAACATCTTTTTGTGATCACCTCCTTGTCCACAACCCAATTTGAGTATGGAGTAAAATTCTCGATGGAGATTCAAATATTCTGCAATATTATGGAATTTATACTTACTTTAGCAGTCATTTCCCCTCTCTTTTATGCTCGAGGACGAGCATCGAGCATGGGGGAGGAGTCAACCTCTGACACAAATGCTATGTAAGTATTATGTTGCAAAAAGTTATGAGGAGCAAAAGAAAAAAAAGAATAAAAATGAAAAATGAAAAAAATATGATAAGCAGAAAAGAAAAGTAAGAAAAACAGGAAGAATAAAGTGAAAAAAGAGAAAGAGAGAAAAATGAGAAGGAAATAAAATAAAGAAAAAATAAAGATGCTACTAGGTTCTTTTTGCTTCATAAGTTCTCAAGTGCCTTGATGACACATCCATACTCAAATCTTCCAACCATGTGCAATCCGATAACGAGGACTTCACTCGTGCCTCGGAATCATCCATTTGCCACTTGCACATGTCCACTTATCTAAATGTGTGTGTTTCATCCTTCTCTCTTTCCAACATTTATTTTCCATGGCCTTTTTGACGAGTCTTGATAATTCCAATAGATCTCTCTCTTAATTTGACAATATTTCGGATGTATGTTTTGCTAGGATTGTTTTTAACCTTCCAAGCTCCACATAAGCCTTCCACTATCACATATGAGTAGAGTAGGTTGAAAATAATCTAGTATAGGCTTGAGTGACTTGATGAGATGAGTGTTCCATGAGCTCTTTCAAGAGATTTTCACTTATGTTGGATATGCATCTTTTTGAAAATCTTCCATGTGACAAGGTAATGGTTTGAAGTTCACTTAAGTTTGAGAGCATCATGTTTATTAAATGTGGCTTGTTCTTTATTGTTAGTCTATCTTCCATAATGAAAAAGAAGTCGGCCACAACTTGAACTTTAAAAATAAATTCTTAAGAGAGAGCAATTTGTCTCGTCATGAATGACTAAGTGCAGGGATAACATTGGAAGGCAACGCTGATTTCCCTTTTAAGCAAGGATTACTTACTCGAGGACGAGAAAGGTTTAAGCATGGGGGAGATGTTGACGGTGAATTTCCGTCAACCTAGAGTACTTGTTATACATTAGTTTTGATTATGATTTGCAACTAACCCACCACTAGGCATACTAATGATGTAACAAGTTCACACTTGCATGTCGATTTTGGAGTTTGTTGTTTACGCAGGAAATTAACGTTAAAGAGGAGACTTTCGGGATAAGTTCATCAAGCAATTCAAGAGAAGATCATGAAGCCCGTCACAAGTCAAGACACGAAGTGAACAAGACTCCAAACAACCCAAGGACCGAAGCATTAACACGCAAAACTCCGGGGACTTGGATGTTTACCAACGAGATCAACTCAGCCCGAGAGATATTCTCGCAACTCAGGACAGCATGATCTTTCGGTACAGATTCGGAGACTTAAACGGTCTTTAATGGAAAACATTTGACTACCAAAGTTGTGGGCCTCGACGATACCTTCGATTTGGACATGTGGAAGGCCCAATTCGGATAAGGGAGCTAGGAGATATGGCCCCCGAAATACCTGCTGCGCAGTCAGTCCGAAATTAGAACAGATTATCTTCCAAGGCCGATTTGGAGATCTTATCTTCGTTTTTAAGGAAAGAAATGAATACCAAAGTTGAAGATAATTTCGTGGCACACAACCTGGACACCGAATTTGCATTATTTGGAGTCCGGACGTGGGAGATATGGCGATGGCAAGGAAGGACTGCGAATCAGGAAAATCTGGCTGATTTTATGGAAACCAAGTTTGCTTCTCTCCCAAGGAGGATCTCGTGCAAGGCAAGGTGGAGCACGCCCCAAGGCACCCAAAGGACATAAATAAAACCCCCTAGGCACCCCAAGATGGTTACCCATCGAACAAATCATCCTACCGACGCCTATCACCAGAAAACCGCCGCCGCAAGATGAGGGAAAGAGTTAGATGAGCTCGTCGCAAGGATCAACGCCGGCGGAGAGAAGGAAGCAAGAGGAGGACTCCAAGCCGCTGGTCTAGGGGTGTTCCCAAGCTCCATCACTGCCATCTTCATCGACGACGTTCTCCGGAGTCTCCATCACCCCTATGTGCTTCAATCCGTGTAAGACGATGGGGTAATGTCTCCGTTCATCCCTAGGATTAGATGGATACATGCTATGTAATCGCTACTTGATTCGTGGTTCCAATCTATTGTTTTCATGTTGATGATGCTTTGATGATTAAGGTAGGCCACCGTGTTTTTCGGGCGTATGATATCCGCTACTCCCATGGATTCCATCAACATACCGTGTCCATCATAGGTCTAGTCACGAATACCTTCGCGTAGTGACAGTACGAGAGGAGGGAAAGGGCGAAACCGTGGTCACAACCCCCCGGTAGATTGGTTTGCCGCTTTCGTGTAGTAGATGCATACCATGTTATCCTGGATCCTAGGGAGGGAACGCTTATCTTTCTTACTCACTCTCTTGTGTTCACCCCTTTACCATCTAGTTTAACCCTAGATTTGTTTGATCAACTTAACTTAGATTAACTTAGGTTAGATTGTCTTTACTTTTAGATTAATAATCTCTTTCAAAGGTTTTCCATTCGACTATATTAGTACTTGGTTAAGCGCTAGTAATCCCCTTGCTCCGCGGATTGACAAGAACCTTGGGAATCCCGTGGTGAAAAAGGTGTAGGTCCGTACGCTTGCGGATCGTAGGTGGATATGAGTTTTATCTATCAACAGTTTTTCACCCACGCATTCGTAGCCATTCCTAGCAGATCGAGCAAGAAATCACCACAAGTGCGCACTGCCGCCGTTGAGAGGATTGTAGATCCGAACGCGCCGTTGTAGGAAACCACCACTGTAGCCCCCGAGCGGATGCGAGTGAAGACACCTTGCACTTGGAGAATGAAGCCCTCGCCATCGAAGACCTCGAAGGCCGCCGGTGGGAAGAAATGTTCTCGGGAAGAGGCCGCCGGATCCGTCGCGGGGACATCGCCGCCGGTGTCTCCAACGCGGCCAGATTTGAATCGAGAGTGGAAGAAATCCAAAGCCAAGACTGAAGATCTGTTGACGCTTCTCGACAGTGGATTCTTGCGGGAGAAGGAAGTTGATATGTGGAGAGCCGCTGCAGGGGATCCGTAGCCCATGGAGAAAAGCCCGAACGAGATCCCGATGTTCACCCAGTTCGCGGGGCGAGGGCTGTCTCTCCCGGCCAGCGACTTCTTCAAGGGGCTGCTGGGGTACTACGGCATCGAGTACCTCAACCTCAACCCCAACAGTATCTTTCACACCTCAGTCTTCATACACTTCTGCGAAGCTTTCTTGGGGATCAAGCCCCATTGGATCCTGTTCTGAAAATTCTTCTGGGTGAAACCCCAGCCCAGCGCCAACAATCCCCGAGTAGTGGGGGGAGCTGGGATCCAGATGAGGGAGGACGCCGCGGAGCAGTACCTCTCGTACAAGCTGATCGATTCCAACCAGGATTGGAAGGCGAAATGGTTCTACGTCACCAACCACCACCCGGAGCTTCCGAAGCCAAGCGGGAAACAACCCAAGCACCGTCCTTGGTGGAACTCGGAGACAACAATGCAGGAGGGTATCCAACTACCCGAGCTGCTGGCGAAGATTAAGGCTTTGAGAGAAGCCGGGCTGAGGACCGAACACGTGGCCTTCAGCTTCATGAAGCGAAGGATGCAGCCGCTGACGGCCCGCGACACCCTTGGGTACCAGTACACCGGCGACGACGACACGTCGCGGATGCCAGGTGGTGAAGTCGACGACGACGACATCGTAGATAGACTGGGCAGAATCTTCAAAGACATGCCGGCGTACACGCCGTGCCCTGTGCCCGAGTACTCCGCCGCGCGCCCGCCAAATGAGGTTAGTAGCAGTACCCATTGTCGAGTACTCATTACATAAGAGTAGTCACGCTGACGTATTGTGCTTCTTGCAGGATGACTTGGTGAAGTTTTTCTCCGAGCCGGCGTCGCCTCCTCAACTTGTCGAGGTCCCAGAGGAAGGGAAGGCCAAAGCCAAGGAGGGGCGCGAGGTTGGCGAAGGAGACGACACAGTTGTCATCGAAGACACGTCCGAGGAGGACGACGATGAGGAGACGCTGCAGGAACACTTCCAACTGCGGTCAAGATTCAGCCGCCCTGGATTGCCGCACATTCCTCTCGTTTAGGATCCGCCGACTAGCCTGGAGGCTAGTTTGCCCGCGCCGCCGAGGAGGCCGCACAATGTGGCTCGCAAGCGCGTGGCCAAGAAATTGAAGGTCACGGAGACCACGTTCCAGGAGGTAAGCCGTCTTGAATAGAGTAGTCGAGTACCTATGTCTCGATGTTGTACATTGACGACGAAATTCCCTTGATTGCAGGACATGCCGCCTTCCGATCCCGTAGAGCAGGGAGACGACGGCGATTGGGACACAGTGGGGGAGCTAGCTGGGGTAGTCGTAGCCCAGCCCCCACCGTGGAAGAGCTCTTGGTGCAGTTGGAGTGCCGGCCCCCGATTCTGTCGAAGGGAGGCCGAAAGCCGACCGCCGGCCGCCGCCGAAGAGGCGCGGCCACCGAAGCGCGAGAGGAGGCGCTCGCCGAGGCAGAGCGGTCGACATTGCCAGTATCCTCGGCGCCCCAACCGTGACGGTAGTCCGGTCGAGCTTGTAAGTGTTGATGCTTCCCGAGTAGTACGTTGGATGTGGTAGTCGTACTAGGTTGACAACCAGCTTGTGTACTCTACAGGAAATCGACGGACTTAACCTGGGAGGAAGATGAACCCGCCACAGCAGTGGCGGAAGAGGAAACCGCGCCGCCCGCTGAGGAGTCCGCTCTCGCCCCTCAGGCGGAGTCTGAGGCACCGGCCGTGGAGGCTACATTGCCTGAGGCCAGCATCGTAGAGGGTGAGTACTCTGCTCAGGTGCAAGTAGCCCCGAGGAGTAGTCGTAACCGCAGGGTATGACTGATCCAATTGTCATTTGATGACAGGTGCTGAAGTCGAGGGAAGCGATATCCCGTCGGCGGTGCCCGTTGAAGATGTGACACCAGACACTCAGGGAGCTGCCGGAGGAGCCCCCGAGTCAGTGGAGGTGGCCGTCGGAGAAGCTGCCGTGACGACTGGAGGAAAGGGCGACGACGCGCTGCCAGAACCCGCTCTGGAGGTAGTCGTTCGCTCGCCGGAGATCCAGGATACGGAGCCAATCCGCTCGGTGCCAATGTCCGAAGCCGCGACGAGTAGTCGTGGCGGGACCGAGCTGTTGGTGGATGATCTGGTCGACCCAGCGACGGTATCTCATCACCTGGAGGCGGTACGCCAGGCCGAGCAATGGATGAAGGTGAGTGGCTGACACCTTTGAGTAGTCAATCCTTTAGTGTTGAGTACCCAATTGACATGTGTTGCCTGTTGCAGGACATCGCGGAGAGGTCCCGACAGAAGTCCGATATGCTTCAAGGGTACAGCGACACAGTACTCCAGGCGGAAGCTTTAGAGGAGCAACTCGTGAAGTCCCGGAAGCACGCCGCTGCGATGTAGTCGAAGCTGGACATCGCCTTCGCCCAGTATCACAACGACATCCAAGATAAGCAGGCAAAGAGCGACGAGCTCGTGCGGAAGAACAAATCTCTCCGCAACAAGAATAAAAGTCCGCGACTGCCTTGTCGTGTACTTGTTGATAGTAGCTTGAGGTAGTCTGAGCCACTTTGCCTTTGTTGATTGCGGAGCTTGAGACCTGCGTCGATCAGCTGAAGGCTTCAGAGACCGATCTAAAGAACCTCTTCTACCAAGAGCAAGAGGCCCGCCAGGTACTGGAGTATGATTATAAGCAGCTTGCTTACGAGTGCGACAAGCACATGGAGCTTTGCATTGCGTCAGATCGTGACCTCGTCAACTGCTACAAATCCTTGCAGAAGCTGAACGAGAACTGCGAAAAGCTGCGGGCTCAACTCAAGGAACCCGAGGAAGCCGCACTCCCCATCGCGAGGCTACTTGTGCCTCACCCTGGCGGTCCGAAGATAGCTCCTTTGGTGCACCGGCTGAGGGAAGCCCCCAGCTGCCTGGCGACGTACGCCAAGCACCTGGCGAAGTCGATCCCCAACTAGGTTCTGGCCTTCATGAAGTCATACTTCCCAAAGGCTCCGGTTGACGTAGTTGCTGGCGGACTAGCCGCCAACTGCACTGACGAGCAGTACGCCGAGCTGCTGGAGCAGATGGCGCCCATTGCTGAACAAGTCGCCGAGAAGCTCAATCTCCAGTAGCCCTGTAAAGTTAGCTCGTAGCAGTAGGTGTGTATAAACAAAGTTGTAATGAACTTGTTTAAGTATGAATGAAAGAAACTTTCATAAATGAGTACTCGTTATCGCGATGTGTGAGTGCGGAGTCCCATCATGGAGTCGTCGCGAGTAGTCGTACTCGCTAGTAGTCCCGTTGAGGGAGGAAGACAGTAAAGCAGTTGATAGATAATCGAACTTTATTACTAAAGAAGTACACCTGGATGGCTAGGGCCATTGTTACAGAGTAGTCGCCAGGACCCGGAGGCCGCCTACGGCTAAGTAGTGCTAGGGCGTATAGCCGCTTACAGCAGTAGATCCGTTAGTAGCCGTGTAGGCTGGATCTAGAAGTACATGGTCTCTCAGTAGACCACTGCTGGAGTCCTTTGTCGCTCATCGCAGCCCAAGATCCATTAGTAGCCGCGTGGGCTGGATCCTGGAGTGGAGTAGTCTGGAGACTAGAGCCTAGACCCGAAGGCTGCTTACGGCGAAGGTGAAGGATTGAAACGGCGAACCAGAGAGGGGGGGAGTGAATGGGAGCCGATAAAAATTCTTCTCCAGGAACTCGACTTAAGACCCAAAGTCACTTCCAAAGACCTCTACACAAACTTGCCAAGATCACGTAGTCACAACGGACCTACTGACCCTAGGAACAAGTTAGAGCAAGCTTAGAAACAAAGCGGAAGCACAATCAAACAAGCCTAGGCAAACGTCACTGGAAAGTCCGGAATCTCCGCACTTTTTCCCGGAGTCTCCGGGGTTTCCGGAGAAAAGGTCCGGAGAAATGTCCGGAGAAAAAGTCCGGATACTCCACACTTTTTCCCGGAGTCTCCGGGGTTTCCGGAGAAAAAGTCCAGAGAAAAAGTCTGGATACTCCGGGTTTTTTCCCGGAGAAAAGCCCGGAGTAAAATTTCAGCCTTCGAGAGGGAGAAGGGAAAAGGGCAAAACTCGATCAAACGACCTCCAAAAATCACGAAATTTGAACCAAGGCCTCTCAACACCACAAAGAAGCTTTTCCCAAAGAACCTTCCCAAGAAGATCAAGCCATCACCACCAGAAAAATGATTTAGGCTAGGAACCCTAGAGAGAGACCTTTTTCCTCAAAAACACCGAACTCTCGATTCGCTCCACGGACTTGAACAAGACTTTGGGGATATTAGGAACACCTCATGAGGAGTCCATAGCCAAGTTTAATCCCACCAAAACTCGTCCAAAAAGGAGGAATCAAGGAAATCCCGCCAAGAGCACTTCCAACCCAAGAACTCAAGGAACCCCAAAATCGAGCACCTTTACTCACGGATTTGGGAGGGGAATCACAGCCCAAAGAACCACGAAGGGTTCCCACAAATTCCCCCCATCAAATCCCCAAGAGAAAGGTCCCGAAAACAACCCAAAGAAATCACCAAGAGAGGGCTCCGAAAATCACCACCAAGAACAACCGGGGAAAACACATCCAAAACTTGAGGAACCACGCCGAATCATCTATACGTGAAGCAAAGGTTCATACAAGGTCTAGCAAGCCGCCCGATCATTCAACCCTCTCAACAAGATCTCTCCATGAAGCTCTCTTGCTAGTCCTATGGAAATCCTAGGAAAATAGGAAGGGAAAATAGGAAAGCAAATGAACTAGGGTTTCAAGAGATGGCTGCCATCCTCTCACCTCTTGGGTTATATAGGAGGCAACCGAAAGTCTAAAATGCCCCTAAATCCTAAACTAAGATACACGCCCACCAAGGGCACTTTGGGAATTTGTCTTCATAGCACCATCGGACGGATGCCCGGCGACCGCATTTCGCGTAGCCTCGACGCAAGCCTTGCGATCCCGACGCGTGTCCTCCTCCTCGAAGCTTCCGGCGCCCTGCGACCCCAAACTGGTCAGACCGGTTCTCCAAACCGGTCAGGCCGGTTTCGGCCAGACAGCCACGCTCGGTCTTCGGCCTCGGCTTTGTGGCTCAGCCGAGTAACCCGGTGATTTTCTGGTGAACCACCGCAAACCCCGCGAACTTGATGTAGCCTCCGTCAATCACCACTCATGACTTGGCTCCCACGAAGTCCCAGCTCGACCTTGGTTTTGTGGCTCAACCAAGAAACCGTCCACCGACTTCATCTTGCTGTTCTTGCCACCATGCGGCCCGCACTCGACCCCGCTGGCCACCGGGTCCCTCGAACGAAGCCTACTTGTCTTCTCCACACTTGGAGGCCTCATCGGCAACGACCTTTCGCGCTTGTTCTTCACCTGCACCAACACGAGTCAAGCCACAACCTGCACCTGCAATACTTAGCCAAGAATCAGTCCACACAACGTTGTCAATCACTCATCACACAAGGAAGCGACCATCCACCGGTCCTCGAACCACACATGGTCCTCAATCTCCCCCTTGATGAGTGCATTGACAACACCCACACGAAAGTGACAAGAAAGAAAAGAAAAAAGAAACGAACAAAAAGAAACTCCAACAAGCGATCGAAAGCCAAACAAAGGCAAAGAGCAAGATCACTTAAAGAAGACAAGTCTCGGACCCCTTAGGCAAGGGCAACGGCTCGACACATCCGAGACAAAACACAGCTGAAAACAAAGAGCGCAAACCACCAAAGCAAAGCTCGAAAAACCACAAAGAGCTCCCCCTGCACACATGCAAGCTCCCCCTGAACCAATGCAACTCCCCCTGGACGAATGCATGCAAACCAGCTGAAAACAGGGTAGCTGCAGCAACTTCAGCCCACACCGGTCAGACCGGTCATCACCACCGGTCAGACCGGTGCACAACAGAGCCCAGAAATGGCTCGAAACCACCTGAAAACCTTCTAAATGTGTCCAGCAAGCCATTTCAAGCTCAAAGTTCTCCCCCTTGTTGGCAATGCATGAATCAAGCCAAAAATGCAAAAAATTCAACCTAGAGCTTCTCAAATAGACAAAATTCAACATAGGATGCTACACATGTTCAAATGAGCAAGTTAGATACTCTATAGCTTCGTATCGACAACAACTACAAGATCACCAAGTTTCACAACCATTGGACGAAGCTAAGATGGATTTGGGCAATTTTGCGAAAAACTTGCCTCTCATGAGCAAAATCCTAAACATGATCAAAACATATCAAAATGGCAAAGCCACACAAACTTCATGCTAGGACAGCCATTCTAATCATAAGACCATCACAAACACCCACAAGCACCTCATGTCATGTCAAAGCCACCGAGCCATGTGTCTACTTCTATGTATGAGACTTCTCATTGGTAGGCATCATGCAACGGTTTAGCACCCAAAGCAAATTAAAATCAGCACATATGACATGGGAGCATGTTTTCCAAGCATTTTACATTTCATTTTCAGATTCATAATTGGTACATGAAATGTCTTTGCGACAAAAAGGAACTTATGCCCCTCCATAAGATAAAGCAAGAGGGCTAAACATTCATTATGGCAAATGAGCCTTTGGCCCCATATGATCAATAAACTAGCTATCCAACCACAAATTAAGCATAACCAAGCCACTAAAACATGTCAAGATCATATGGAGGCATTTACACATGAGAGAGCATATATGTGACATTTTTCAGAAGCATAGCCATGAACCATGGATATAAATCAAGATCATCAAGAGCTAAGCCAAACTAACCATAGCATACCAAACTAGCTCACAAGATCATATATAGCACATCATGGTGATCAATGTATATGAGAGAAGCTTTTCCTAACCAATGCATATGATACAAAATGCATGCAATCTAAGATACAAGGATGCCTATACATCATGTTACATATGCCATGCAAAATGCAAGAAATGCACAAAGAAAAGCTATACATATGCTACAAAGGAGCTCCCACACACAAAGCTCACAAACCACCGGCTCCTCGAGGGGAGGCAAAAAGGGCTCGACACCACCGGCAAAAGAGAGCTCCCACACACCCAACTCAAGAAATCAAACACACACCAAGTTCCCCCCGCAAACGAGTGAAAGTTGCTTGATCTAGGGGTTTGGTGAAAATATCGGCTAGTTGGTCATGTGTGGGTACATGGATCAAAGCTATCTTTCCTTTCTCGATGTTGTCTCTCAGAAAATGGTACCTCACTTCTATGTGCTTGGTTTTGGAATGGAGCACTGGGTTCTTTGCAATGCTTATGGCACTGGTGCTATCACATTGAAGTGGGACATGGGTATACTCCTCACCAAAGTCACTCATGGTGTAGGTGATCCAAAGGAGCTGAGAGCAACAACTAGCAGCGGCAACATACTCGGCCTCGGTCGTGGATTGAGCAACACTCGACTGCTTGCGGGAAGACCAAGACACCAAAGAGGAACCCAAAAACTGGCAAGTCCCAGAAGTGGACTTCCTATCCAACCGACACCTGGCAAAATCCGCGTCTGAAAAACCATAAAGCGCCAAAGAAGAGGATGCGGAGTACCAAAGGCCGAAGTCGGGAGTATGACGCAAGTACCTGAAAATTCGCTTCACCGCTTGCCGATGCGAAGTCCTCGGAGACGCTTGAAAACGAGCGCACAGACACACCGAGAATTGTATGTCCGACCTCGTCGCCGTCAAGTAGAGGAGTGACCCGATCATGCTCCGGTACTCCTTCTGGTCCACGTGTTCACCTTCCTCGTCCGCATCAAGAGCCGTAGTCGTACTCATCGTCGTTTTCATAGCCTTGGAGTCCTCCATCTTGAACTTCCGCACAATGTCCTTGGTATACTTAGCCTGGTGCACAAAAGTTCCTTCCTTTGATTGCTTGATTTGTAGCCCGAGGAAGAACTGCAACTCGCCCATCATGCTCATCTCAAACTCCCTGCTCATATCATCTGCAAACCTTGCAACAAGAGACTTAAACGAGCCACCAAAGACAATATCATCCACGTACACCTGCACAATCAGGATATCTCTGCCCTGCCTTAGCAAAAACAAGGTCTGATCGACCTTCCCCATCTCAAAACCTCTCTCAAACAAGAACCCCCTCAACCTGCCATACCAAGCTCTAGGCGCCTGCTTCAACCCATACAGCGCCTTCCTCAACTTGTACACCCGGTGGGGGTACTTCTCACTCTCAAACCCGGAGGTTGCCTCACATACACTTCTTCCTCCAACACACCATTCAGAAAAGCACTCTTCACATCCATTTGGTGCAACTTGAACCCTTTAGCCACAGAGAAGGCTAGAAGGATCCTAATCGCCTCCAAACGGGCTACGGGAGCAAAGGTCTCCTCGTAGTCAATCCCCTCCTTCTGACTGAACCCTTGAGCAACAAGTCTCGACTTGTTCCTCACAACCTCACCCTTCTCTCCCTCTTTGTTTTTCCACACCCACTTGGTACCAATCGGCTTACACCCCGGGGGAAGGGTCAACCAACTCCCACACCTGATTCCTCTCAAAGTTCTCCAACTCCTCATGCATCGAATTAACCCAATTGTGATCAGATAGTGCGTGTCCAATGTCTTTGGGCTCAAAAGAAGCAACAAATGCAGCATGAGCGAAATGGGAGTTGTTTCGAACCCTCGACCGTGTAGTGCGTTCATTTATGTCGTCGATGATCCTCGAAACTGGGTGATCCACTTGTACCCGCCGGGGAGGTTCTCGCCTCGATGCTACCTCCCCCTCAACATCAGCTTCACCTCGTTCTTGATTTGTCGTAGTAGGTGTAGCAGAGGGTCCATCCATCATCGTAGTCGAAGTAGTGGGTACATGTTCAGCCGGGAGCACCGCACCACCATCTTCATCATCTCCATGTTCATGCTCCTCCTCCTGAAAGATCTCCTCGCCAAGCTCATCATCACCTGCACACTCAAAGACAAGGCGACTACGTGGCTCTGTCTCGTCGAAGGTTACCTCGCAAGTCTCCACGATTTGGTTAGTTTCAAGATTGAGCACGCGATATGCTCTAGAATGAGATGCATAACCAAAGAAAATGCCATCGACGGACCTAGCCTCAAACTTATCCAACTTCCCGCCTTTCTTGGGAATGAAACACTTGCAACCAAAGACATGGAAGTGACTCACCTTGGGTGTGCGACCATGCATCAACTCATAGCATGTCTTCTTCTTGTGCACTGCGAGGTATATCCTGTTCGACACATAGCACGCGGTATTCACCGCCTCGCCCCAATACCTCCTCGGAGTCCTATGCTCATCAAGCATCGTCGGGCCATCTCGCACAAGGTCCTATTCTTCCTTTCCACAACACCATTCGGGGAGGCGTATACGGACTCGAAAACGCGGTGCTAAAGACCCAAGTCATGGCAAAAGGTTTCAAAACGAGGGTTCCGAATTCCGAGCCATTATCCTCGCGGATAGCTCGTATGGCATCTCCGTGCCTCTCGTTCCTCAACCTCAAGACTAGATCTCGAACAAAACCAAACGCCTCCCCCTTATCCTCGAGAAAGAACACCCAAGCATACCGAGAATAGTCGTCCACCACAACAAGGACATACCACTTCCCACCCGCAGATCGCACACGAGCTGGGCCAACAAGGTCCATATGGAGCAGCTCGCATGGACGCTCAGTCATCACATCGGTGAGAGGCGGGTGAGAAGAGGCCACCATCTTGGCATGCCTACACGGAGCACAAACCAACTCTTTTTCAAGCCTCAACCGTGGCAATCCTCGGACCAAATTGAGTTTACTCAAGCGTGACAAAAGGTCAAAGCTCAAGTGACCCAACTTCCTATGCCACTTCCACAGCTCACTCGAAGAACCAGCCAAGAAACAACGCTCCACAACCGAGGACTGAGAAAAATCAGCACGAAACACCTGACCCTCGGGAACGACCATACAAACAAGGTCCCCTCGAGAGTCCACAATCCGAGAACCACCTGGCCGAAACAACACCTCAAAACCCTCATCCAACAACTGGGACATAGAAAGCAAATTGTACCCCAGCGATTGAACAAGAGCAACACGCCTCAGAGTGATCTTGTCACTCACTTTGATCTCACCTTCTTAAAGCACACGCCCACGCCCATTGTCCCCAAAAATGATGTACCTCTTCGTCACCACCGGGACGAGACTTGAGAACCACCCCCTGTCTCCGGTCATATGTCTCGAGCAACCGGAGTCAATCAACCAAATGTTCTTCAAGTCTCCCACCTGAAATTCAAAAATAAGCACGTGAGCGAACAAACGACTCAGCACTGGGGTTAGTACCAAAAGAGGAAAACCAGTGCCGAGCCATTTGCTCGAAAGTGGGGTTAGCACCAACCAAAGTATCTCTCCTACCAAAGCTACCTCCACGAACACCACCACGGTAACCACCCTGAGGGAACCACCCCTCTCTGCCTGGAGGAGGACCAAATCCACGCAAGAAGGCCCGTGGAACATCCCTCCTCTCCAACTCAAAGCTATGACTCCTCTGATCCCCGTATTGAGCACGAGGAGGAGAACGCCTAGCAAACTAACCACCTGCACCCTTTCCCGCCCAACCACTAGAACCACGACCACCAGAAACAACCCTCGCGCCTGCACGAGCTCGAAACCCAAACAGCTGTCTGTCCAGGCCTGCACCGGTCTGACCGGTGCCCCACACCGGTCTGACCGGTGTGACCAGGCGGCGAGCCGCCTCCAACAGCCTTCCGCTCTCCCCAAGCCCGAACTGTCCTCACATTCGCCTTGGCCCTGGGCATCTGCACACGAGACTCAAGTACACCATCGGAAGGGTGGTACTTGTCCTTGTTAGCCCACTCCTTTGCCATTCTCTCCTCCCGCTTCCTCTTGAAGCAAAACTCCTCCTTATGGCCATCTCTCCCACAATAGCCACAATGGAACCTCACAAGCTTAGGCTTAGGCTTGGGATGTGACTGCTCACTTGGTTTCTCTCCACTCATCTCCTCCACGGGTTTCCCCTCACTAGCCTTCTCACTTTCTTTCCCAAAGAACACTTTCCCCGAAGTGCTCACAAACTTGATAGGCATTTGTAGATCATTTGTGGGTATAGGAAACACGGGTGGAGCAGGGGTTGTGTCTAGTCGGTTCCTAAGATGGTTAGGTTTTGGGGGGAAATCATTTTTGTGGTGGGTTTTTGGTGGCTCCGGGATATTCTCTCCACTTCCCTCACCAACCTTGTTTGCCCCAAGTCCCTCACCATCTTGCCTCTTAAAGGCCTCGATCATCATCCTCAACCGAGGCTCATGACCGGACAACCAACCCATCAACTTCCTCAAGTCATCATTCTCATCCTGCAAACGATCAACATAATGTGCAAGTTCCTAATTTTTCAATGCATGCATTTCACAGGTAGAGCAAGATGTAGGCATGGGTTCCTTCAATTTAGCCTCAAGAGAACTAGTGTAAGCATGCATCTCATCAATCTTAGCATGCAAAACCGAGCAAGAAGTGCAAGCACCTAGCAAAGCAGGTCTAGACTTAAGCTCAGCCACTTCAACCCTAAGCACATCTAGTTCCTCACACTTGGAGGCATGCTTCTCCTTAAACAAAGCAAGATCAGCAAGGAATATGGAGCAATCAGCACAATCATTCTCATCTGAAACAACAGGGCTAGCCTTAAGGGAATCAATCTCAAGCTTGCTATCAAGCACATGTGTCTCTAGCTCAGCCACTCTAGTCCTAGCATCCTCGAGTGAAGCCCTAAGCGCTTTCCTCTTTTTCTTGGCCTCTCTAAGCATGTCATCATGGTTATCAAGCAAAGAGCCAAGCCTCTCATTCTCCTGGCGCAAGAAGGGACGTTCATCACGCACCTCGTCGTCGGACTCAGAGTCCGAGTCAATCTGTGTGCTCTTCTTGCTGCCGGAGCTCAGCGCCATGGTGCAGAAGCCGTCTCTCGCGAAGCAGCTCAGCCCGCTCAGGTTCTTGGACGACTTCTTGTTCTTGCGACAATCTCCCTCGTCTTCACCGGCCGCTCGAGCTCGAGGTGGAGTACGTGGAACTGGAGTCGACGTCGCTCGCTCCCACCATCGCCCGGGCCTTGCCTCGGCTCTCCTTCTTCCTCGATCGTCGCTCGTCCTTGTACTTGTTCTTGTGCTTGCTCTTGTGGTCGCGCCTCGAACGGTACTTGCCGTCCATCCTCGGCTTGTGCTTGTAGCTGTCCTTGTTCTCGACCTTCTCCGGGCAGTCGGCGACGAAGTGTCCCGTCTTGCCGCACTGGAAGCAAGTCCTCGTGTTCCTCCTCATGTTCACACGGTTCTCGTGCAGCCTCTCGAACCGCCTCGTCAGGAGCGCTAGCTCGTCCTCTCCAAGCTCGTCGAACTCTTCATCTGCCATGGACATCAAAGAGGAGAAAGAGAACATCCTGGTGGATGGGTTAGAGTTAGCCTTTCCTTTTGAACCACCAACGAGGGCAAGACTATGGGAATCAGTCGGTCCCTCGAGCTTGGCAGTCATGCCCCTATCCACCTCAGCCGACTTGAGCTTCGAGAACAGCTCGTTCACCGTCAGAGTGTCATACTTCTCCGACTCCACAATGGCCTCGAACTTTCCGCCCCAAATCGTACGATCCAAAGAGTGTAAGAGCTTGACCGCTCTATCATGATCATCGTACGGGAGCACGTCCACATTGGCCCTCATGTTGTTCACAACCACCGTGAACCTCTGAAACAAGGCATCGATGGACTCCCCGGGGAGATGAGTGAAGTTCTCGTACTCTCTCCAGTAGGTCGCATACATCCGTGCCTAAACCTGGGCGTTCCCAGGATCTGACCCTTTCCGCGGAGGAACGCACCCATCCGCTTACTCCACATCTGGTAGTTCTTGCCATCGAAGTGCGGATGACCCGAACCCCGTTCCTGGTACGCCATCCTTTGATCTTAGACTGGTTAGAGTCAACAAAGACCCGAACCGGCTCTGATACCACTTGAAGGATCGAAACGGCGAACCAGAGAGGGGGGGAGTGAATGGGAGCCGATAAAAATTCTTCTCCAGGAACTCGACTTAAGACCAAAAGTCACTTCCAAAGACCTCTACACAAACTTGCCAAGATCACGTAGTCACAACGGACCTACTGACCCTAGGATCAAGTTAGAGCAAGCTTATAAACAAAGCGGAAGCACAATCGAACAAGCCTAGGCAAACGTCACTGGAAAGTCCGGAATCTCCGCACTTTTTCCCGGAGTCTCCGGGGTTTCCGGAGAAAAGGTCCGAAGAAATGTCCGGAGAAAAAGTCCGGATACTCCACACTTTTTCCCGGAGTCTCCGGGGTTTCCGGAGAAAAAGTCCAGAGAAAAAGTCCGGATACACCGGGTTTTTTCCCGGAGAAAAGCCCGGAGTAAAATTTCAGCCTTCGAGAGGGAGAAGGGAAAAAGGCAAAACTCGATCAAACGACCTCCAAAAATCACGAAATTTGAACCAAGGCCTCTGAACACCACAAAGAAGCTTTTCCCAAAGAATCTTCCCAAGAAGATCAAGCCATCACCACCAGAAAAATGATTTAGGCTAGGAACCCTAGAGAGAGACCTTTTTCCTCAAAAACACCGAACTCTCGATTCGCTCCACGGACTTGAACAAGACTTTGGGGATATTAGGAACACCTCATGAGGAGTCCATAGCCAAGTTTAATCCCACCAAAACTCGTCCAAAAAGGAGGAATCAAGGAAATCCCGCCATGAGCACTTCCAACCCAAGAACTCAAGGAACCCCAAAATCGAGCACCTTTACTCACGGATTTGGGAGGGGAATCACAGCCCAAAGAACCACGAAGGGTTCCCACAAATTTCCCCCATCAAATCCCCAAGAGAAAGGTCCCGAAAACAACCCAAAAAATCAACAAGAGAGGGCTCCGAAAATCACCACCAAGAACAACAGGGGAAAACACATCCAAACCTTGAGGAACCACGCCGAATCATCTATACATGAAACAAAGGTTCATACAAGGTCTAGCAAGCCGCGCGATCATCCAGCCCTCTCAACAAGATCTCTCCATGAAGCTCTCTTGCTAGTCCTATGGAAATCCTAGGAAAATAGGAAGGGAAATAGGAAAGCAAATGAACTAGGGTTTCAAGAGATGGCTGCCATCCTCTCACCTCTTGGGTTATATAGGAGGCAACCGAAAGTCTAAAATGCCCCTAAAGCCTAAACTAAGATACACGCCCACCAAGGGCACTTTGGGAATTTGTCCTCATAGCACCATCGGACGGATGTCCGGCGACCGCACTTCGTGTAGCCTCGACGCAAGCCTTGCGATCCCGACGCGTGTCCTCCTCCTCGAAGCTTCCGGCGCCCTGCGACCCCAAACTGGTCAGACCGGTTCTCCAAACCGGTCGGGCCGGTTTCGCCGACGACCACGCCGGTCTTCGGCCTCGGCTTTGTGGCTCGGCCCGAGTAACCCGGTGATTTTCTCGGTGAACCACCGCAAACCCCGCGAACTTGATGTAGCCTCCGCCAATCACCACTCATGACTTGGCTCCCACGAAGTCCCGGCTCGACCTTGGTTTTGTGGCTCAACCAAGAAACCGTCCACCGACTTCATCTTGCTGTTCTTGCCACCATGCGGCCCGCACTCGACCCCGCTGGCAACCGGGTCCCTCGAACGAAGCCTACTTGTCTTCTCCACACTTGGAGGCCTCATCGGCAACGACCTTTCGCGCTTGTTCTTCACCTGCACCAACACGAGTCAAGCCACAACCTGCACCTGCAATACTTAGCCAAGAATCAGTCCACACAACGTTGTCAATCACTCATCACACAAGGAAGCGACCATCCACCGGTCCTCGAACCACACATGGTCCTCAATCTCCCCCTTGATGAGTGCATTGACAACACCCACACGAAAGTGACAAGAAAGAAAAGAAAAAAAGAAACGAACAAAAAGAAACTCCAACAAGCGATCGAAAGACAAACAAAGGCAAAGAGCAAGATCACTTGAAGAAGACAAGTCTCGGACCCCTTAGGCAAGGGCAACGGCTCGACACATCCGAGACAAAACACAGCTCAAAACAAAGAGCGCAAACCACCAAAGCAAAGCTCGAAAAACCACAAAGAGCTCCCCCTGCACAAATGCAAGCTCCCCCTGAACCAATGCAACTCCCCCTGGACGAATGCATGCAAACCAGCTGAAAACAGGGTAGCTGCAGCAACTTCAGCCCACACCGGTCAGACCGGTCATCACCACCGGTCAGACCGATGCACAACAGAGCCCAGAAATGGCTCGAAACCACCTGAAAACCTTCTAAATGCGTCCAGCAAGCCATTTCAAGCTCAAACTTCTCCCCCTTGTTGGCAATGCATGAATCAAGCCAAAAATGCAAAAAATTCAACCTAGAGCTTCTCAAATAGACAAAATTCAACATAGGATGCTACACATGTTCAAATGAGCATTGGGTAGTTCCTTGATCCACTTGCCTCCTTTAGTGTTAGCAGCGTTGTGTAGCTGCTTTTTGAGAGCGTCGAGCACCATCCCATTGGCGCACTCGACTTGTCCATTAGCCCGAGGGTGGGCAACTGAGACATATCGGACGTCGATCCCGCTGTTCTCGCAGTACTCCCAGAACTGGTGATTGTTGAAGTTGGAGCCCAGGTCTGTGATGATGCGATGGGGTAGTCCGTAGCGATGTACGAGTTCATCCAGGAAGTCGAGTACTCTGTCAGCCTTGGGGCATGTAACCGGCTTGACCTCGATCCACTTGGTGAACTTGTCGATGGACACCAGTACTCAGTTGAATCCACCTGGCGCAGTTGGTAGTGGCCCAATCATGTCGAGCCCCCAGTAGGCGAAAGGCCAGGTTGGCAGTATGGTGACTAGCTTCTAGGCCGGGACGTGTTGCAGCTTGGCAAAGTATTGGCACCCTTGGCACCTTCTGACGAGTTCTTCGGCGTCACCCAGAGCTGTGGGCCAATAGAAAGCTCGTCGGAAGGCTTTGTTGACCAGCGTGCGGGAAGACGTGTGGTTGCCACAGACGCCTTTGTGGATCTCCTCCAAGATGTCCTTGCCTTCTTGTCTGGGAACGCACTTCATGAGTACTCCGGAAGATGTGCCCCGCCTGTAGAGCTTGTCTCTGACGAGGACATAGGACTTGGCACGGCGGATGAGTTGCTCGGCCAAGTTCTTGTCCGAGGGAACCTTCTGCTCGCTGAGGTAGTCGATGAAGGGCTGCCTCCAGTCCGCGTCGATCATCATGACCTCCTGGCCAGCCGGGGGATGCGCTGGGTCAGTGGTCGGTGGCGCCGGCTCCGGGATGGATGGTGCATGAAGCTCGTGGATGAAGACACTCGCTGGTACTTGAGCGCGAGTAGAACCAAGCTTCGACAGGACATCCGCTGCAACGTTGTTGTCGCGGACGACGTGGTGGAACTCGAGACCATAAAACTTGTTCTCGAGCATGCGGACTTCTAGGCAGTAGGCGTCCATGTTCTCCTTGTTGCGGTCCCAGGACTTGTTGACTTGGTTGATGACCACAGCGGAGTTGCCATAGACTAGTAGCCGCTTGATGCCCAGTGAAGCCGCGAGGCGGAGCCCGTGTAGCAGGGCTTCGTACTCGGCTTCGTTGTTTGAGACCTTCCAGAAGATCTGCAGGACATACTTGAGTTGTTCGCCCGTTGGAGAGATCAGGAGTACCCCCGCACCGCGCCCTCGAGGTTGAGTGAGCCATCGAAGTACATCACCCAGTGCTCTGGGCGCTCGGTTGGAGTAGGTAGCTGATTCTCCCGCCACTCCGCCATGAAGTCGACTAGTGCCTGCAACTTGATAGCTGTGCGTGGCTTGAAGTCGATGTTGAGGGCGCCGAGTTCGACCGCCCACTTGGAGATTCTTCCAGTAGCATCTTGGTTCCGCAGGATGTCGCCGAGCGGGTAGTCGATGACGACGGAGATCGAGTACTCCTGAAAGTAGTGTCCTAGCTTCCGCGAGGTGATGAGCACTGCGTACAGAAGCTTCTGTACTGGCTGGTAGCGTGCCTTGGATTCTGACAGGACCTCGCTGACGAAGTAGACTGGGCGCTGGACTAGATAGGCGTGGCCGTCTTCCTGCCGCTCGATGACGATGGCAGTACTGACCACGTGAGTAGTCGCAGCGAGGTAGAGTAGTAGCTGCTCGGCTTTACGAGGAGCTGTGAGGACTGGTGGCTTCGATAGGAAGTCCTTGAGCTGGGTAAGGGCTTGGTCCGCCTCTGGAGTCCACACGAACTTCTCTTGGTGCTTGAGTAATTTGAAGAAGGGGAGCCCCCATTCGCCAAGCTTCGAGATGAATCTGTTCAGGGCCGCCATACACCCAGTCAACTTCTGCACGTCTTTGATGCACGTGGGAGCTTTCATACTGGTGATGGCAGAGATCTTCTCAGGATTGGCTTCGATGCTGCGATGGCTGATGATGAAGCCGAGTAGTTTGCCCGATGGTACGCCGAAGACGCACTTCTTTGGGTTGAGCTTCCAGCGGTACTCGTGCAGGGATGCGAAAGTCTCTTCAAGATCGTCGATGAGCGTGCTGGAGTTTCTGGTCTTGACGACCACGTCATCCACGTAGGCTTCGACGTTCTTGTTGAGTTGCCTCTTGAAGCAGGCCTGGATAGCTCGTTGGTATGTGGCGCTGGCGTTCTTCAACCCGAAGGACATGGTCGTGTAGCAGTACGCGCCAAACGGGGTGATGAACGCGGTCTTCTCCTAGTCTTCTTCCTTGATCGCGATCTGGTGGTACCCGGAGTAGCAGTCGAGGAAGCAGAGCAGGTCGCAGCCCGCCGTGGAGTCGATGACTTGGTCAATCCGCGGCAAGCCGAAGGGATCCTTGGGGCAGTGCTTGTTGAGGTCGGTGTAGTCGACGCACATCCTCCACTCGTTCGAGTTCTTCTTGCGGACGAGGACGGGGTTGGAGAGCCACTCAGGATGGAAGACTTCTCTGATGAAGCCAGCCGCGAGTAGTTTGGCGAGTTCCTTCTTGATGGTGTCCCGTCTATCATCGGCGAAGCGGCGGAGGTGTTGTCTCTTCGGGGTAGCTTTAGGATCGACGTTGAGTGAGTGCTCAATCAACTCCCTGGGCACCCCTGGCATGTCCGCTGGTTTCCATGCGAAAATGTCGCGGTTAGCCCAGAGGAAGTTGATGAGCGCGTCTTCTTATTTGGGGTCGAGGCCCGCCCTGATGGTGGTGGTCCTGCTGTTGTTGCCTGTCCCGAGGTCAATTGTTTTGACCAGAACCTCCTCAGCTGGCTGAGGCTTGTTAGCTTTGTCCGACTTCTCTGGGATGTCGAGTTCACTTGGGGCAAGCTTCTTCGACGTAGCGTAGATCTCCATCATTGCATTGGGTACTTGATTTGTGGAGGCGATCTCCATAGTTTCCGTGTCGCAGTCGTGCGATATCTTCAAGTCCCCTTGCAGCGAGAGTACACTTGTTGGACTCGACATCTTGAGTACCAAGTAGGTGTAGTGGGGTACCGCCATGAACTTGGCGATAGCCGATCTACCGAGGATGGCATGGTAAGACATCTCGAAGTCCGCGACTTCGAACTTGATGTACTCGGTACGATAGTTGTCCCGAGATTCCCCCAAGGTAACTGGCAGGACCACTGAGCCCAGTGGGATAGCCGCGTTGCCGGGGACGATGCCGTAGAAGGGCGAGGTGCTCTTGGTGAGCATGTGGGTGATGTCGAGCTTCATCTTCTTCAAGGTCTTGGTGAAAAGGATGTTGAGCCCGCTTCCACCGTCGATGAGGACCTTGTTGAGCTTGGAGCTCGCGACCACCGGTTTCAGGATGAGTGGGAACCACCCTGGTTCGGAGAAGCTAGTCCATTGATCCGCGCGGGAGAAGGTAATGGGTACCTCCGACCACCTGAGAGGGGTCGGAACCGCTGGTTTAATGCTCATGACTTCTCGACGGGTAGCCTTTTGAACCCGTCTACTGGGTAGTCCGCCGAAGAGGACGTTCACCGTCTTGTCGGGTTCCTGTAAGTCGCCATTGTCTTCGTCGTTCTTCTTCTTGCCTTTCTTGTCATAAGGGTGACGTGGCTCCGGAGTATCCTTGAGTGCTCGCCTGAGTTGGTAGCACTGCTCGGTGGTGTGGTTGCCGTCCAGATGCCATGGGCACTTCTCTTTCAGCAAGTCTTTGAAGCCGCCGGAGTTTTTCTTCGAGTTATCCTTCGCAGGGTGCTGGATAGCCGCAATAGTGTTGTCTGGCTTGCGCTTGCGGTTGGGACCCGAGTAGTTGTTGTTGTTGCGACCGCCTTGGTTCCCGTTGTTGCTGCTGCCACCGCTCGTGTTCTGCTTGCTCTTGCCACGGATGGCGTCGTACTTTGCGTTGGCCTTGTCTTCTTCATCGGCCCAGGACGTGATCATGTCCTTGAGGTGGGTGATGGAGCTTGGGCGGCGACGGCCGAAGTCTTCAAAGGTACGACCGTGGTAGAGACTGTCTTGGAAGAGGTCGATGACTTCTTTGTCAGAGACATCGACTACTGTGGCGCGCTTGTCGAAGAAACGCCGCATGTACTTGCGAAGGGTCTCGCCTTGTTCCTGCTTCACCATAGCTAGGTCCATGCGAGTACCCGAGCAGCCCATAGCGCCCGCGAAGTTGCTGGTGAACTGCTCCTTCAGCTGGTCCCACTTGTCGATCGAGTACTTCTCAAGTGACTCGAGCCATGTAAGCGGTGCTTGGTCCAGGCAGAAGGGGAAGTAGAGGCACTTGGTGTCGTTGTTGCCGCCAGCATTCTCGATGGAGAGGGCGTAACATTTGAGCCACTGCACAGGATCTTGCTTCGCGTCGTACTTGGTGATTCCTAGAGGCTTGAATTTCTCTGGGAGGAGGAGGTTACGAAGTCGCGCAGAGAAGGCGGGGAAGCCGTCGTTGTCGCCTGCGGTGGCGGACTTCTTCCACCGCAGTTCTTCAATCTTCTGGCGGGCGTTGAAACCGCCTTGTGAGGGTCTGGAGACGTGGCTGTTCGCGTGGCCTCGACCGCCGCGATCGCCTTCGCCACCGGGCCTTTTGTTAGCCCCATGGTTGGAGCTTCCGCCGTCGCTGCCTCCGCCGCCAGGGTCGCGGTGAGGGACGATCTCACGATCGCCACTAGCAGCTGCAGCTGTTGCCTCCTTGAGAGGGTCCGCCGGCCGTTGCACGAGTACGGTTGGGATTGACCGGCAGCTCGGCTCGAGTACGGTTATGACCGAGGTCCACGCTGCAACTTGTAGCTTCATTGTTCCTGGCGGGGGGCGGCTGAACGGCCCTGTTGTCAACTCGCATGAAGTAGGCATCTTCTGCAAGCTTGGCGATGACTTCTCTAGCGCGCATCCCCTGAGCTTGGCGGGCGATCGCTGTGATAGACATGAGGCATTGCTCCGGGGTGGTCTGTACCCTACTCTCGACTTGGTCGAGATCCTCCGCTAGGTTGCGGATGGGGAGGCTGTCTCGGAGACATCGACGCTGTTCGTTCCGCTTCCTGTTGCGTTCACGTCGAGCGTCCCTGTTGGCGTCGGTCTCATCCGTGGGTGCATTAGCAGAGAGCTCGTTTGCGGAGATGTCTTCGAGGTATCGGTCATCTGCCGTCCCTGAAGGTCCTAGCGTGTCGCCGGCAGCCATGAAGACTTGGCGATCGGGGTTGCCAAGACTGGAGTCAGAGCTCGCCACCTCTGTTGGAGTGTACTCCTCAGCTCGAGCGAGTGGTGTTCCCTCCTGGAAGGGAAGCGAGTCGAGGTAGGCGACGTAGCGTGAGTTCCCGCTCGTCAGGTCAGTAGGCTTGCGGTCCGGCCAGTAGACGAATCTCCCGACGGGTGTAGATGTTATAACCAGCCCGGAAGCCGGTCCTGACAAGGGTTGCTGTGTAGAGTTGTCCTCGGACTCGGGATCCTCAGGGTCCGACCCGAAGTCGAACTCGTACGCGGAGTCCGAGTAGAAACCGAAGAGGGGGTTGGAGTCCGAGGCGTGTCTGGGAGCGGTGTCGGAGTCCGAGTCGTACTCGAGTACGGGCTCCTTGCCGTCCCGGCGCGTGGTGGGAGCCTTTGTGTGGGCCCTGCTGACGTCGCGGGGGCCACGTGTGAAGCGCTCGTGGGGTGTACTATCCACGTGCGATGGCTGAGTAGCCGACTCGCATACGATGGCCCACGGGGACGTCGAGTTCGAGTTGGAGGCGGATCCAAACTCGAAGTCGGCGTGTTGGCCGAAAAGCGAAATTTCGCCGAACTTGCTGGCGAGTTCGCCCGTGACTACTTCGGGAAGTGTCACGAAGCCGGTCTCCGGGTTGGGCAGCATGGTGAGGCGGTGTTGGAAGGATCCGGCGCCGTCAGCAGTGCAGACCCAGGCACCGAAGACGAAGGTGTCGCCGCGGTTGAAGGCGACGGTTGGCTTGATGTAGACGGAAGTCGTCGAGTTCGCCATGTGATCTCGGGCAAGAGCCCCTACCTGGCGCGCCAGCTGTCGTTGTTTTAGACTGGCAACCTACTAAGGGGAGTACCCGAAGTAGATGAACGTGTCCTCGCCGAGATTGGTAACTCGAAGTAAGAGACACGTGGCACACAATTTAGACAGGTTCGGGCCGCGAGGTGCGTAATACCCTACGTCCTGTATGCTGTGTAGCTCTGGATTGAGTGAGTGCGATTACAAGATGATGCAATATTAAGCCGTTAGAGAGAGAGGGTCCCTGCCTCGCCTTATATAGTCCGGGAAGCAGGGTTACAAGTCGGTTTAGGGAGAGAGTACTAGTCGAGTACGTCTAGGAGTCCTCTATACAGTGCGGGACATGTACAGCTTCCTATCCGAGTACTTCTCCTCTGTAGTCCTTGTGCTTCACGCCAGCAGGTGCCGTGCAGCGCAAGTCGAGTAGTCCCAGGGGCCCACCGAGTAGTCGGTCCTGGCACCCATCGAGGTAGTGGGCCCAGAGAGGTCCATACGACAGACGCCGACCGCGCCCGCTTCCGCGCCATCCGCACGGCACGGGCCGCCGCCGCCTCCGCCCGGCGCCCGGCCCCCGGCTCGTCGGCTCGCGCACCGACCGCGCCGGCCGGGGCGGTGGCGCCGTCTCCTCCTTCTGGCTCTCCCCCACCCCCAACACCGGCCTCCTGCCCTTCGCCGCCAACGTGCCGGTGGGGCTCGAGTAACTCTCCTCTCGCGGGTACCTCATGCTCTCGGACCCGACCGCCAGCCCCATGGCCATCGTACTCGTCAACCCCGTCACCGGCCGGCGCGTCCCCCTCCCGCCAATCGGGTTCTTCAAGAGGTGGCTCGACGTGACCACCGTCGTGCTGTCCGCCGACCCGGCCGCCGCGGCCGAGTGGGCGGCGGTGGCGGTCGGGTTCCCGACCACCGCCTCGCCTACTACGCGCTCCGCCACCGGGGGTGTGGGCGAGACTCGACTTCGGCCGCGCGAGGCTACGTCGGCGTCGAGCACTACAACGAGCGGGCCATATCCGATGGCGTCCCTCACCACCACCACTTCTTCACCGGCCGCCCTCCCGGCGGCCGGCACCGTCACCGCGGCCTCGTCCGTGTCCCCCACGCCGGCGGCTCCAAGTGGCCACTCCTCGTGGGTGACGACGCGCCCGGCGCGCCCCCGCAGCCACCGCCCAGGGGATTCGGTCTGTCCCGCACATCCACCACGCGCCCGTCCTCCGCGTCGCCAAGCAGGATGACTCCGTCGCGTACGCCCTCGCTGTCATGAAGGTACAGCCCGACGAGAGCGGCGATGCGGGCCGCCACAGCGACGGAGAGCCTGCCTGGAGCTCCTCCTCCTCCTCCCTGCCTTACCGCCCGGGCGAGCCGAAGAGCCCGAGGGTCGCCCTCCGCGAGTGAGTCCACCCTTTCCCCCTTCACGCTCGATTGGAATCCCCCGCTTTGGATTTGCTGATTCGTGGTCGTTGCACTCTGATTCGAGGTTGTGGTGGTTTGCTCTTCCTACAGTGTCACTTCGGCGGCCACTTGCTCCCGGCTCCCGGCTCCCCAGCAGAGCGCTCCCCTGAGCGGGAGAGATTCGCTGCTGGAACATCCGGAGCGTCAATGGAGGCGGCGGCGGGCGGCAAGCACACGTACATCATCATTGTGCCCACCTACAACGAGCGCCTCAACGTGGCCCTCATCGTCTACCTCCTCTTCAAGCACCTCTGGTAAGCACAATTTTTATTTTGGCGATCACATGTTGCCACAACTAAGGTTAGGCACCTAAAATGTGGCAAAAGCAAACAAGTCAAGCTGCTAGAGTTTTGTGTTTAACCAATTTGCAATGATATTGTCATGTGGGGCCTCACGTACAGCAGGCGCCGCCGGGCTCGGGACGTCCGTTGTGCCGCGGAGCGCGCCGAGCGCATCCAGGATCAGGCCACCGAAAGTGGCTAAGTTTAGAAAGCGATAAGATTAGTTTCCCTTTTATTAGTTTTCCCTTTTATCTCCTTAATCCTAGGAGTGTTTGGTTAGCCGGTGGGCTACTTATCCTTGTACGGAGACTTGGAATGAATTAAGAAAAGTTTGATCCCATCTATTCTCCACCTCTCCTTCTCAAGCCGCCGGCCAGGGGGAATAACCCGACCAGCGAGAACGGTGAGGGGGAATAACCCCGCCGGCTACCACGGACCGTGAGTACGAGCTTCGTAGTCGAGGGCCGGCGTCCTTGGGTACTAACGCCCTTGACAACCTGGTATCACGAGTCCGGCGATCCTCTTCTTCCCATTCACAGTCCACCGATCCTTCCACAACCTCCACAGCCGCCACAAATCACCCAAGCCCACCCCCATCCCCACCATCTTCCACTTCGGCCGCTCCCAATTCGTCACTCATGGCTGACCCCACCATTGCCGACGTGGTCGAGATGTTGAAGTCTTTCCAGACGGAGATGTCCACCATGAAGGCCGACATGGCCGCGATGAAGGAGAAGTCGGCTTCGTCGTCGGACAACAGCGGCGGCGGCCGTCACGACGGGCCGCGCGATCTTGATCGCCCCCCAGGTTCCAGAAGTTGGACTTTCCCCGCTACGATGGCAAGTCCGATCCGCTGCTCTTCATCAACAAGTGCGAATCTTATTTTCGCCAACAGCGCACCATGGCGGAGGAGCGCGTGTGGATGGCTTCCTACAACCTGGAGGACATCGCTCAACTCTGGTTCATACAGCTCCAGGAGGACGAGGGCACACCGCCGTGGGGACGCTTCAAGGATCTCCTCCAACTGTGGTTCGGGCCCCCACTGCGATCTGCTCCCCTCTTCGAATTGGCGGAGTGCCGCCGCACGGGCACCGTGGAAGAATACTCCAACTGGTTCCAGGCACTTCTACCCCGCGTCGGCCGCCTGGAGGAAGACCAGCGCGTCCAACTCTTCACGGGAGGACTCCTTCCGCCGCTGAGCCACGCCGTTCGGATTCACCATCCGGAGACGCTGGCGGCGGCCATGAGCCTGGCCCGTCAAGTGGAACTAATGGAGCTTGACCAGCTGCAGCAGGCGCCGGCCAAAACCGCACCTCGTGCGCTGCTACCGGCCCCGCACCACGCCCGGCGCCGCCGCGGCACCGGCGCCGCTCGCCCTACCTCGCTCCGGGGCCGGCGCCGGCCCTACCGGCGGCACCTCGCCCCCGCGGTGCCCCCGAGGGCGGCCGCGCTCGCGCCTCCGGTCCGCGGCGCGGCCAACCCGATCAGGCGCTTGTCCACCGAGGAGCAGGCAGAACGACGGCGGCTCGGCCTCTGCTACAATTGCAACGAGCCGTATTCCCGCGGCCACAACCAAGTCTGCCGCCGCCTCTTCTACATCAACGGCGTGGAAATCGACGACGAACCCGCCGGCGATGCGGCGCCGGACGTGGAAGCTCCGGTCTTCTCCCTACATGCCGTGGCAGGTGTGCCAAGCTGTGACACGATGCAGGTTCATGTGTCCCTGGGCGCAACAGCCGTGGTTGCCCTCCTCGACACGGGGTCGACACATAACTTCATCGGCGAACGCGCCGCCCACCGCTCCGGGCTGCCCATCCAGCCTCGTCCACGGCTCACCGCTACGGTGGCCAACGGCGAGAAGATCGCCTGTCCGGGGGTCATCCGCAACGCCCCGGTCACCGTCGACAGCACGATGTTCCACGTCGACCTCTTCGTCATGCCGCTGGCGGGCTTCGACCTCGTCCTCGGAACCCAGTGGCTCCGCACACTGGGGCCCATCGTCTGGGACGTCGCTGCGCGTACCATGCAGTTCCAGTGCGACGGCAGGACCATCTGCTGGACAGGGACCAGCGACAACGCCGGACCGGGCCTGTGCGTGACCACGGTGCCCCCAGAGCCGGTCCTCGCTCTCCAACCGGCCAAGGAGCCGCTCCTCGACGCCCTGCTCGGTACCTTGGAGGATGTCTTCACCGAGCCACGGGGGCTGCCACCCCAGCGCACCCGCGACCACCGCATTGTCCTCATGCCCGGCGCACTACCGGTGGCCGTTCGACCGTACCGATACCCGGCGGCACACAAGGATGAACTTGAACATCAGTGCGCGACCATGATGGAACAGGGCATCGTCCGTCGCAGCGACTCGGCGTTCTCCTCGCCGGTCCTCCTCGTCAAGAAGCCGGACGGTTCCTGGCGCTTCTGCGTCGACTACAGGGCGCTGAACGCGCTCACCGTCAAGGACGCTTTTCCCATCCCAGTGGTGGACGAGCTCCTCGACGAGCTGCACGGCGCAAAGTTCTTCACCAAACTGGACCTGCGCTCGGGCTACCATCAAATCCGGATGCGGCCGGAGGACGTCCACAAGACGGCATTCCGTACACACGATGGGCTGTACGAGTTCCTGGTCATGCCGTTTGGGCTGTGCAACGCCCCGGCGACGTTCCAGGCCTTGATGAATGATGTGCTTCGGTCGTTCCTCCGCCGGTTTGTACTTGTGTTTTTTGACGATATTTTGATCTACAGTTGGAGTTGGGCTGATCACCTCCGCCACATCCGCGCTGTCCTAGAGGAGCTTCGCCATCACCAGCTGTTCCTCAAGCGCACCAAGTGTGCGTTCGGCGCGGCATCGGTCGCCTACCTCGGCCACGTCATCTCGGCGGCCGGCGTTGCCATGGATCCAGCCAAGGTCCAGGCCATCCACGAGTGGCCAGCTCCTCGCTCGGCCCGTACGGTGCGGGGCTTCCTCGGCCTGGCAGGGTACTATCGGAAATTCGTCCACAACTACGGCGCCATGGCTGCCCCGCTGACCGCCCTGCTTAAGAAGGATGGTTACTCCTGGACTGAGGCTGCCGCTGCGGCCTTTGCGGCACTCAAGGAGGCGGTCACCTCGGCCCCTGTCCTCGCCATGCCGGACTTCTCCAAGCTCTTCGTGGTCGAATGCGACGCCTCCTCCCAGGGCTTCAGCGCAGTGTTGGTCCAAGAGGGCCACCCCATCGCGTTCTTCAGCCGGGCTGTCGCTCCTCGGCACCAGGCACTGGCGGCGTACGAGTGGGAGCTCATCGGCCTCGTCCATGCGGTCCGACACTGGAGGCCGTACTTGTGGGGCCGCCGATTCGTCGTCAAAACGGACCATTACAGCCTCAAGTACCTGCTGGACCAGAGGCTTGCGACGATCCCGCAGCATCACTGGGTGGGCAAGCTCTTGGGCTTCGATTTCACCGTCGAGTACAAGCCCGGGGCGTCTAATGTGGTGGCGGGCGCGTTGTCCCGCCGCGACACTCCAGAAGAAGGGGCCATTCTGGTCCTCTCGGCGCCTCGCTTCAACGTCCTCGACCGCCTCCGCCAAGCCTAGCTCGTCGACCCCGCACTCATCGCCATCCGGGACGAGGTCCAGGCTGGTACTCGTCGAGCGCCGTGGGCGGTCATCGACAACATGGTCCACTACGCCGGACGCCTCTATGTGCCACCATCCTCGGTGCTACTTCAGGAGCTGCTGGCGGCCGTCCATGAGGAAGGGCACGAGGGTGTCCAGCACACGATGCACCGGCTTCGACGTGACTTTCATTTTCCTAATATGAAGCAGGTCGTCCAGGACTTCGTACGGGCGTGTGCGACGTGCGCGCCATAAGTCCGAGCACCTTCACCCCGGCGGGCCTCCCTACTTCCTCTACCGGTACCCCAAGGCGTACGGAGCGGATGTGGCGCTCGACTTCATCGAAGCCCCGCCTCGGGTCCGCGGCAAGTCCGTCATCTTGACGGTGGTGGACAGATTCAGCAAGTACTGCCACTTCATCCCGCTCGCGCATCCTTACTCGGTGGAGTCGGTGGCACAGGCTTTCTTCGCCGAGATCGTCCGCTTGCACGGCGTTCCACAGTCCATGGTGTCCGACCGTGACGTCGTGTTCACCTCCAAGTTTTGGCGTGAGCTCATGCGGCTGATGGGCACCAAGCTCCACATGACGTCGGCCTTCCACCCGCAGTCCGATGGACAGTCCGAGTCTGCCAACCGCGTCATCGTCATGTACCTGAGGTGCCTCACAAGTGATCGACCCCGCCAATGGCTGCAGTGGCTCCCGTGGGCGGAGTACGTCTTCAACACAGCCTACCAGAGCTCCCTCCGCGACACGCCGTTCCGAGTCGTCTACGGCCGTGACCCTCCTTCCATCCGCTCTTATGAGCCGGGGGAAACACGCGTGGCAGCTGTTGCCCGCACGATGGAGGACCGGGAGGAGTTCTTGGCGGACGTTCGACACCGCCTGGAGCAGGCACAGGTGGTCCGGAAGAAGCACTATGACAGGGTGCACCGCGACATCACCTACCAGGTGGGCGACTGGGTGCTTCTTCGACTCCGCCACCGTTCTCCGGCGTCGCTGGCCACGGCTTCTGCCGGCAAACTGAAGCCCAGGTACTACGGCCCCTACCGAGTGGTGGAGCTCATCAACAACGTCGCTGTCCGCCTGGAGCTGCCCGCCCGTGCCCGCATCCACGACGTGTTTCACGTGGGCGTCCTCAAGAAGTTCCACGGTGCTCCACCAAAGGCAACACCCCCCTGCCGGCCCTTCACCATGGCGCGGTTATCCCTGAGCCCGAACGCGCCGTCAAGTCCAGGGTCGCTCGCGGAGTGCGCCAGGTGCTCATCCAGTGGAAGGACCAGTCCCCTGCGTCAGCTACATGGGAAGACGTCGATTCCTTCGTGGCCAAGTTTCCGGCGTTCCAGCTCGAGGACGAGCTGCCTCTTGAGGCGGGGAGAGATGTCATGTGGGGCCTCACGTACAGCAGGCGCCGCCGGGCTCGGGACGTCCGTCGTGCCGCGGAGCGCGCCGAGCACATCCAGGATCAGGCCACCGAAAGTGGCTATGTTTAGAAAGCGATAAGATTAGTTTCCCTTTTATTAGTTTTCCCTTTTATCTCCTTAATCCTAGGAGTGATTGGTTAGCCGGTGGGCTACTTATCCTTGTACGGAGACTTGGAATGAATTAAGAAAAGTTTGATCCCATCTATTCTCCACCTCTCCTTCTCAAGCCGCCGGCCAGGGGGAATAACCCGACTAGCGAGAACGGTGAGGGGGAATAACCCCGCCGGCTACCACGGACCGTGAGTACGAGCTTCGTAGTCGAGGTCTGGCGTCCTTGGGTACTAACGCCCTTGACAGATATATAATTATTCTGTTCATATTGATTACATTCTTTTCTGTATATAATGCCTATTTACTAGGATTGTTATTTGCAACACATAAGCATTTGCTGCTGAAATTCCAATTTTCTTTGCGAAAAACCATGGCTCAGATTGGGCTGAATCAACCTGCCGCAGCGCATTGTAAACAACCGTTTTTAGCCTTGAGTAGTTTCTTTGGCGGTGTAGGTGTTGTGGTAGTTCAGTGCATGATTGGGAAATGGGAAACAAATTAATCCCAGTGAATATTTTGATTTGCTAAATTTTTTCTTATCTAACTTTGTAATAACTACTTGTTGGGTTTAACTACTAGATCGACATGATTAGCTAGGTTATTAGCTCTTGGTCTTGATTAGCTAGGTTATTAGGTCTTGGTCTTGATTAGCTAGGTTATTAGCTCTTGGTCTGGTTTCTTCTACTTTGTTAGCTGCAAACTATTTTCACTGTTTGTCTGTTCTTATATTTAAAATTCTATTGCCTTCCGTGTTTGTTGTAATTAGAACTAGGACACCAAGGTTCTTCATCTTCTTGCAAATTTCCGATTTGCACTTCAGCCACAAATTTTCAATATTCAAATGTTTCATTGCTGCAGGTTCAGAGCTACCTTCTGTGTATATTTTGCCAATGGAGGTGGTTCTTCAGTGGTTTTGGGCCTGCGCTGAGCAATGGAGGTGGCAGCTCTGGACAAGGGCGTAGAGCTTTTGCCAAGCATTTGAAGACCTTCAGTCCTTCACAGAACAAGCGATCCAGCATGTTAGTTTCTGCAGCCTTCTGATATGCTTTGGTTCATAGATCTTGGAAATGAATTCTTTTCGAAACCTTCAGCTTGGGTAAATGGAATTTCTGCTTGTGTTGAAAATGTCAAAATTCACATGTTTTAGTTATTTCAAAATACTTACGAACTTGCGTTTCAACATGTTATGAACTTGCGTTTCAAGTTCAGTATGCAGTTTTTACATTGAGGACTGTGCTGGTATAAGTTTATCCACACATTTTTTTACCTAGAAGCCTTTCAGCTAGGTTGGGCTGTGGCCACCATGACCACAAGCTGCAAGGGCAACACACCAATATGATGTCAAAGATATGGAAATGTCATTGTCAAAAAAAAGATATGGAAATGTAGGTAGTTAGCTATATAAATGTCAGGTTCTCAATTTTGTGATCTGATTTGCAGGGATAGGATCATTTTGTGGACTTTGTGAAGAGCATTCAGGAGAGAGAGAGAGAGGAGCAAGGAAAGCAAGGAGACATCAGCATGTGTATGTTTTAGATTTATTTCATAGTTTATATGGTTTGTCCACGCCCCCAACAACAACCTGAATATGAGGTATTAAATTGGGTATGGTACATTCTTTTGCTTTCTCCAAGTGGATTAACAAGGTATCAGTGCCTGATCCTTGGCTTTGTTAATGCCATATCGGTAGCTTTGTTACATATTAGGCCTTGGCGCTAATATGATATATGGGAAGGTAGTATTGCACATTGGCTAAAAATATATGGTTTTGATTACTCCAATGCAAGACCTTGGCCTACTGAACATCAAATATATTAGTAAAAAAGAATTAATTTACTTACCAGGTGTTTTCCCATTACCTTTTCTTTTTGTGTAGATCATGCTTGCCTTTGAGCATCAACTAGCCACTGCCACTTCTTACATTCCGATTTGTTTTCTCATCTGTTTTTGTAGTTCCAATTTTAGTAGCCTCTTTTGTTAAATAGAACTCAGAATTTTCGTGGGAAGGAATCATCAATTTTCTACTTTTAGATAGTTCATTGGGAGCTGGATTGCCAAGGTTCTCATTCCCAGCAGATTCTTCCCTTCCAATTGTATCATTTCCTTCTCCGGTGAATGAGTTAACAATTCTCTGAGTTATCTCTGCAGCAAAACTGATAAGCAAATCTTCAGCAGGTGTAGCAACAGGTTTCTTCCAAGGTCCATTTTTCAATTGGATCCTTGGCATTCTCTTGAAATATTTGATTTTGCACAGCATTCACTCCATCCTGAACAACGTCCTGAGGCTGTGTCTGGACAGCATCTTGCAGTTTGTCGCGGCCTGGAATTGCAGCATCAGATTCTTCCTATTCAGAGACAGAGTTACATTCAACGTGAGCTGGCGCTGAACTTAACTTGTTCATACATGTATTCAAGGTATGTCCAGGTTCAATGGCATTAAAAGGTCGACCCATCATTCCTGGACCTGTACTATTCTCCGATCTTGTCTCCACAATTTCCTCAATTCTACCGTCATTCTCAGGTGCACCAGTAATCTTCTGCAATTGCTCCTTATTTGATGATACAACCCAAGATCTTGTATAGAAAATATTGGTGGCCTGGCAGTACTTAGAAAATATTGCTAAGAGAAGCACTTTGGAATGTTATCAGCTAAGGCAGGTATGGAAATCTCGGTGCCCTTGGACATCACTAGGTGCACCTATACTGTTATTTTCGCATGGTACAGTACTATTTGGAGCTTGTTTGTCATATCAACTTTAGTTAATAACTCTACTATGATATCTTGAATAAAAAAGGGGGAATTTGCTATTGGACATTCATATGAAGCTTGCTTGTCATGTAGCCATGTAGAAATATCCATTAATGGGAGTATGAAATTGTTTTGATATACAACTGTTACAATTTTACTTATAAGACTTTTGAATTCCTTTGCACAACTTTTGTAATGAGTTATATATTATGAATGGTAAACATCTATGTGAAGTGCCTTCATTATGTGCATGTTCTTTTAGTTGTCCGTAGCAACGCACGGGCATTACACTAGTTATATAGTAAAATGGAAAAAAAAATCTTTTGCTAGCAAGAGACATAAGCATCTGCCAGCATAGAAAGCCTCAGTGTTGGCGAGCACCATAAGCACCCGCAAGCCAGAAAGCCTCTGCGCTAGTGGGCTGGCACCCGCTAGCACAAAGGGCTATTTCTACTAGCTCAAAGTTATTGGCGATTGCTGCACCCACCAGCAAAGACCAGTTTTAGCCGCCAGACAAATCGTTTGTGGCCTAGTGGAGGTTGCAGCTATTATAGGGCTATTTAGTGTACACGTAACGACATGATTTGTTTAAAAAACATTTTCATCCCGCTATTTTCAGAGGAGCATATTGATTGCAGTTTTGGTGCCTACTGCAACGTGATGACACAAGAGAGGTCATCGATTCGGCAACCAAAGCACTAGAAATTACCGCTTTGGATATTTTTACACAAAATGGATGAAGAAGCAATAATAGACTCTGATTTTGACTTTTCCTATTATATGTGTTCTCCTTTCCCTAATTAATATCAGTTTTAATGCTGAAAATGATGTAAAAAATTTGTTGTGCGCTATCAGAGGTAGAAAACAATTTTCTTTTTAGTAATGTTTCACTACAAATGTCCGGACGTGTAGGAAATATCGGACGCCTCTATCCACTCCTGTGACCAAACTGTCCCATTCCTCCTACCGCGTGCCAGCACACAGGTCACCCCTCTCATTCTCCTGACCTCTCTCCTTCCCCTCCGGTCAGACAGCGGTGTGGAGCCCACGTGGGGCGGCGGGGTGACTCCGTCGCTCGGGTGGCTCCTTCCTCCCTCCCACAGCCCGGATCTTTGGTTGGCTAGCTGGCTCCTCCCCTTGCCCATGCACCCGCAACACACGTGCTCCCTGGCATGGGAGCTCTGCTGCCGCCAGCGCTGGTGCTTCCCAGAGAGGGAGCTCTCTGTGTTGCCAGTGTTGTTCACCGTGTCGCGCGTCGCTAGCGCCCCGTTGACGGTTCGAAACCGTGTTGAGGTTCACCGCAAGTGTATGAGTGACTTGGTGCCTTTTTCACCAAGGAGGGCCCCCAAGGTTTGTCAATCCAAGGATCGGAAGCAAACCTCTAAGGTTCTCTATCTAACCTACCGATCTAACCCTATGTGAAGTGTTGATTGTATAAAGGTTAAACATACATGAAAGGATGTATGGACCACATCCACCTAGCCATAAAGGTAAACATCAAAAGGTAACCCTAGCATATGGTCTTCTTGAGCTAAAATTTGAAAGTAAGGATCTATTCTTTATTGCTTTCAGCAAAACGAACCCAGTAGCCAAAAGTCTTTCATATCTAGAGGGTTGGTGAAGTATATCACCGTCGGATAAGTCTTGTTGATGAGTATTAGTATACTCAGCCTTGTTGTTGTTGATGTTTACAGGTGATGTGAACAATGATGGGTTTCCATGCCCTGGATCGATCCCACCCGATTGGGAAATCGAGTGGGAGGAGGACAATGCTTAGTGGCATCTTGGATGGCCTCATTGGATGTCACTTATTACGTTTAGTATTTTATTTCCACCATGTGTATTAAACTCTGAACCATTTACCTTTATGCAATGAACTTGATTTGTAATAAAAGAACCCTTAAGGAGTTTGATGTAATTTAATGTGTGTGATGATGTAATCTCTGGACTCGCCTTCGAGTGAGTTTTGATGTATGAATGTTGCAATATATGTGCTGAACAATTTCTAGATCATGTGTACATTCCCCACCCTTTGTGTTTTTAATTTTTTGAATACCCATTCCAAAATCTTAGACCCGTGGCTGGTTAGACTAACTCCAAAATCCCCCTTAAAATAACTGGAAAACCAAATGTTGGACGAAAAAAGAAATTTTCATGCTCCAAAAGCTTCTCCATCATTGTAACCCACATACAAGCTCTGATCTCGCACGTATTTGCGGAGGGGGTAGCCCAATTGATGGATCTACACGTGCTAATGTGGTAAGTTTTGAAGTGGAAGACGCTAGCCCCTTTGCAGGTAATAAATGTACCAAACGAACAAATATGTACAAGCTTGTAGGACTATAGCCTCACACAAGCAATATTGTCTCCAATGCTACTATTTGAGGCTGTGAGAGTGAACATGGTGTGGTGCTGCTGGAGGCAGGAGTAAATTGGGAGGCTCTTGCTTCTTCTTCCTCTTCTACATCTTTTTTTCTCCTTTTCATCTCTTTCCCCCCTAGATGCAAAAAATGAGCGCAAATTGACAACATATCTACAATATCTTCAAGATATTATGACTTATCATGCATTGAAGAATAAAAGAGTTGTAAATATGTCATTGAGTTAATGTTGATATCACTATAAATATCATTTGTAACTAAAAAAATCATCAATATCTCATACAGAAATGAAAATTGAAATCATCTACATCTTATATCCATGCAACTCAATATACACTGTATCTGACCATGGAAAACATGAAAACATTTGCTCGTCTACCACATTTATGTTGAAATCTCTATTGATTATTATTTTAACAAAATAATCAACAACGATTCTTGTAGATATGATGAAATTATCTCCATTATTGTAAATATATATGGGCAGCATTAGCTGTTGCAGACATGGTAAGTCATAATATCTTGAAGAACAATATCTTTGCAGATATGCACATAAAAAGATAGTGATAAAGATATAAATGAAATAAACAAATTAGTTGGTTCTTCGGCGCAGTCTCTCAGATGAGCCTATAAAATGGCAGGAAGGAGCAGGGATTTGTTTCATCCAATTTCTTTCAACATTAGACTTCTCCTGATGGTTGGTTGATTCTTATTGTGTTATTGCACCACAAAAGCAATCTACTCCTTTCACCCTGCCAGGAAAAACCCACGGTGAGTTGTTCACTTCAATTTTTTTTGGTCTTTGGAGGGTAAAGGGTTGACGTTTTTTATAGTGATAGTAGAATGGTTACCATGCCCATGCCCTCCTTTTGCAAGTACTCCATTTAAATAGTTCATCCGGCATGGGGGCAACCAATAGCGAATGCAAGATGTTGACACAGGGAGGACTCTCCTGTTCTTCCTCCTCGTCAAGGCACCCTTCCCATCTCTTTCTAAAATTTGAAGGGCCGGGGAGACTTGGGGGCTGCCATGGCATCTGAGGTGGTCAGGAGGCTCCAGACCCCCCCCCCCCCCCCGGTCTGAATCCCTCTAAAATGTGTTCCACCCGTTGCAGGGTGTCATTCTTTTAAAAATTAGAAATATATTTGTGAAAAAGTTGTATCCATATACTCCGAAAACATACTTTAGTGCACTTGATTTATAAAATTAATGGCCAGTGGTCAATATTAATTTATGAACAATTGTTTTTCTAATGATTGAAAATATCAAATGTCTTCACACGAAAAAATAGAAAAGAGAATATCAGACGTACTTTGACTTCTTAAAGTAAGAATACCTTTTAGCTTTGGTTTTGAGCTCTCCGAAAGTCAATTCCATCACTTTTATATATAGCGTACTGTTTTATTTTGCAAAAAATCTATTACATCGTGTACACTAGACACTGCAGGATTGATTCGAGCTCGATTAGGGATTGCAAACCTCTGTATCTTTTGGCATGCACTCTATCTTAACATGCAACTACTTTGGTATAAATTTGCAAGAGCAATGTCTCTATTTAAGTAGCCAACATTTTTCTTGCTTTTGGATCTTCATACAATTTTTTTTAATTTGTTCTGGCAGTACACATGCCGACCTTTAGCTGTGAAGAGGCTATCAACGAGTTCGAGACGTTAACACGCGATGCTGGACGCGTGCAGCAAGATACACTGAAAAGGATCCTCGAGTTGAATGCTGATGCTGAATATCTGAACCACTTTGGGCTCAACGGGAGGACGGATGTGCAGAGCTACAAATCCTGCATCCCGCTGTGTGTTCACAGTGATCTTGAGCCGTATATCCAAAGGATCGCTGATGGTGATACCTCCCCACTGCTCACTGGGAAGCCCGTCATCTCCCTGTCTCTCAGGTATTAATTTTCTTGCCTGGAAATTGTATACTACATTGGTCTAACAATGCCCATGTTTGTAACCTTATGTCATCTGTCTTTGGCTCCAGTTCTGGTACAACAGGGGGAAAGCCAAAGTTCGTGCCATTCAATGATGAATTGCTTGAGAACACACTTCAAATAAGCCAGACTTCTTATGCATTTAGGAACCGGTGAGCAGCTTCAAGTTGTGTTTATAAATTGGTTACTGATTAAACTTTTGCTTATTGGTTTGTGGATACGCATTTTTAAAAACCAATTTGTTTCTTTGCAGAGAATATCCCATAGGCAAAGGAAAGGCCTTGCAGTTTGTGTATAGCAGCAAGCAAGTGGTAACAAAAGGTGGCGTCCTTGCTACCACTGCGACGACAAACCTGTACAGGAGGCCACGCTACAAGGAAGGGATGAAGGATATGCAGACTCAGTGCTGCAGCCCTGACGAAGTTGTGTTTGGCCCGGACTTCAACCAGTCCTTGTACTGCCACTTGCTCTACGGGTTGATATACTCTGACGAGATATGTCAGGTGTTCGCACCATTTGCTCACAGCCTAGTCCGTGCATTCCAAACATTTGAGGAGGTTTGGGAAGATTTGTGCACTGACATAAGGGGTGGTGTTCTCTCAGAAAGAGTTACAGCGCCATCGATCCGTGAAGCCGTCGCAAAGGTCCTGAAACCCAACCCTGATCTTGCTGACTCGATCCACAAGAAGTGCACTGGCTTGAGCAACTGGTATGGATTAATCCCTACGCTCTGGCCAAATGCAAAGTATGTCTACGGCATCATGACAGGATCCATGGAGCCGTATGTCAAGAAATTAAGGCATTATGCTGGGCACTTACCTCTGATAAGTGCGGATTACGGTGCTTCCGAAGGATGGGTTGGCTCCAACATAAACCCCACAGTGCCACCTGAAGAGGTGACATATGCTGTTCTCCCTCAGATTGGTTACTTCGAGTTCATTCCTCTGGAGAAACCAGATGCCGATGAGACGGAGAGCAGTGCATCTGTTCATTACATAGAATCAGATCCAGTTGGCCTCACTGAAGTTGAGATTGGCAAAATCTATGAAGTTGTAATGACTACCTATGGAGGTGCGCATTTCTTTTCTGTTCTCAACTTCTCATACTATTTTGAATTTAGATTCAATGTGGATTACAAATGCAGAAAAATTATCATATCTCTGAATACCAGTATCATTACAATCCCTTTTTGGCTATGTTGTTGCATGCAGGTCTGTACCGCTACAGGTTAGGAGATGTTGTGAAGGTAGTGGGCTTCCACAACTCAACACCCGAGCTCCAGTTCGTCTGCCGCAGGAGCCTGGTCCTGAGCATCAACATCGACAAGAACACCGAGAAGGACCTCCAACTGGCCGTTGAGGTCGCAGCAAAGCTCCTGGAAGCTGAGAAACTGGAAGTCATGGATTTCACCAGCTCCGTGGAGAAGTCGAGCGACCCCGGCCGCTACGTCATCTTCTGGGAGCTGAGCTCCGACGCCGCGAGCGAGCACGTCTTGCAGAGCTGCGCCAACTGCTTGGACCTAGCCTTCGTCGACGGGGGCTACCTGGGTTCCAGGAAGACCGGGGCCATCGGACCCCTGGAGCTCCGGATCCTGAGGAAGGGAACCTTCAAGGAGATCCTGGATCACTTCGTGCGCCTCGGCTGCGCTCCGAGCCAGTTCAAGACGCCTCGGTTCGTCAACCCGATGAACACCAAGGTCCTGCAGATACTGTGCAGCAGCACCACCAAGAGCTACTTCAGTACTGCCTATGGGGTCTGATCAAAAGACGAGATGCTGCGTGCTAGTGGTTCCATGTCAGTGTCATTACCTTACTTGTCTGATTGTTGTCTCTCCTGTTATGTTCTGTTGGGATAATAAAACTTGGTGTGTGTCAGTCAGTCAGTCAGTCAGTCAGTCAGTCAGTCAGTCAGTCAGTTTGAGTCTGTTAGCTTTTCTGCATTTCTTTTCGATTCGGTTTGAGTCGTGTGGTGTGCATGGTCGTAGCCCTGTTTCCTCGGTCGTTGCTATCGTCGTTGCTTGTTGGCGTGGGAGTGAGTGTGTCGTGTGCGGCTGATCCGGACTTGTGGGATGGCACAAGAGGTGGAGAAGGATCACGGCGACAGTTTCTGTAGTTGCGTCACTATATTCAAAGAGGAAAATACAGAGTCAGAAAACGCAGCACTTGCTGCACCAAATTTGTGTTCCTGTGTTCATGATGGCGCTGCGTTTCTCCACAAAAATTTGCTCCACTATATACGACATGTTCGTCTCGTTGTTCCCCAAACAAAGAAAACAAGTGATTCTATTGTCGTTCAACCATTTTGTAGGATGCAGAGCTGTTGTCTAACTATTAGCAAGCAAACATAACAGAATGAGCTAATGTCCTGCACCTGCATGCAGCGTACTCCATTTGTGGGTTTTCGGCGGCACATCGAGTTATGTGGATCCACCGTATTGACATGATGAAACCATTTGATCTTTGTCATTTCGACCATAGCCCATCCTGATTCATCTCCACCCATATCTCTAGAATCAAATGGAGAACAAACTTAGTAAGTAAAAATTTCCGCTCCCGTGGCTTCACCCTCTCGTGCTTCCGCTGCCTCCGCGCCACACGTGGGCCGCCTCGCAAACCCCCGTGACCTCCGCTCCCCCCATTGTCCGCTCCTCCCCCAAACCCGCGCCTACTCCCCACACCAATCAGACGTCGTTTGCTCCCCCATCCTCCGCGCCTCCGCCTCCCAAAATCTCGCAGCATCCACTCCTCCCCCGCCCTTTTTCCTCCGCCAACCGCCACAGCGGGCACCCTGCGGCCACACCGGCGCCGCTGCTGCCTCCCCGAACCCGCTTCCTCAGACCCCGCGGTCGTCCTCGCTCCTTTATGCCGTCGCCGTCGCTCCTCCATGCTGCTCTCAGATCCGTGCGATATCTGGTGAGGATGGACCGGCACAGGATCTAGTGGTGGCGCGCGCCGGTGCAGGCGGTGGATGCGGGGTGAAGCGGCAACCGGCGCGTGTTGGAGGTACACATCTCTCTCCTCGACGAAGAGCCACCACCACTATCCTATTGCTACTGCCCTCCCATGGTGTTGTTGCTCCGGCCTTCGTGCATCGCACCATTGATGCGCTAGAGCCGCTGCCCTGACCTTCGTAAGATGGATCCGCTCCCACGCCGGCAGGTCCTCGCACCTCCTCACCGTCCCGGCCCCGTCCCCATGGATTTGCCGCCACTGAAGACGCTGCCTTCGCCAAGCCCAAGCAGGTCAGTTGGCTCCCGCCGCCTTTATTTTCGCTTTGCGTCCTGGATCCGCTCAGTCTCCCACCATGGCCGAACTCCGTCACCCATGACGTGCCGCACCGTACCGCCACGCAAGACTGGGTGCTCTGGGATGTCGAGGTCGTCCAGGTGCTCACGCCGAGGCCCGAGCGCGCCCAGTCCGCGCCCGTGAAGATGCCGGACTCGCCGCCCGCGCCGGGAGATCGGGGACCCGCCGCCGCCGCGGCACCGCCCGTCCAAGTCGTACGCCGCACCCCCCGCCACCGCCGCTGGAGCCCGAGGCGGTGGAGGCGCCGTGACCGGAGCCAATGCTTTCCAAGCTCGAGGTCAGTGGCCAATTTGGTTTCATGGTTTGATAAATTGCCAAGTGCTTGTGCCTGCCTGATGGCGTGTACCTAGCATTGTTTGTGATGGCGTCTTGAAAAAGGCATTGACTCTAGAGTCATCGCTACTGTTGGGGAACTCGGTAAAACCTTGTCACCCTCGAAATGTCGGATTGCCGACATTCATGAAACAAGTTCGCGAAGCAGCTTTATGAAGAAGGTTTGCATTTGTGAAAAAGGGACGAAGTGAAGGGTCCAAATGAGTTTCAGGTGTTTTGCATGTTCTTGAACTGGCATGGAATTAATAGCTGAATAAGGCCCTTGTATTTGAACTTTTGATCTGTTTCAGGATATGCAATTCTTGCGGGAATCTGGAGACAAGAAATCGCAGAAGTATGGAATCAGGAAGTCGCGGGAATCAGGGGATCGAGGACCGGCGAAGCCTTGGAATCACGGACATGCGAACCTACGTGTTCAGATCTCCGAAATTCGGGGGTCACGGATGGAGGATCCGGGAATCAGTAGGAAGCCAAGTAAAAGACGTTACCTAAAAAGTCCGGGTTTGGCATGTGAACTAGTGGCAGGCTTGTAAATGTATGAAATTAGCCCCGCAAATCACGGGATGTAAAAGACATTCATGTACATGTTCACACTAGGAATATTCTCTATATTCGAGGGTATTTTCGGAATGTAAAAGTCTCTTCGTCTCCCTATAAAAGGGGGTGAGAGGGCACGTGTAAAAAAATTCACAACTTTCGAGGCATGAGCAGTCTTTAGGGGATTCTTTGTCTCCTCTTGGGTCATCTGTGCTTCAGACTTGAACGTTTGCATATACTCTTCTCCTGTGTTCGGGGATCTTATCTGGATTTTCGGATACCCCCCAACATTGGCGCCCACCGTGTTTCAGCCGAAAAAAAACTCATGATGCCACCACAGAAGAGGTTGAAGAAGAACATTCCAGCTGAGATCGATCAAGAAGAGCACCACCATGTCGAAGGCAATGAAATCTCTCTCGCACCTGAACCTTCGAACATCACAAATCAGGAACAAAGAGCAAAACTTGAGGCCCTCCAAAAGGCAAGAGCCGAGAAAACAGCACACATCCTAGAACAATTTCCAGAATAGCAAACTCAAGAAAACGATGATGACGATGATGACGAGGCTATAGACAAAGAACTAGAAATGGTTCAGCAAAAAATACAGCAGTTGCAGAAAGAAAAAGAAAAATTTGCGAGCCAATTGCAAGCAAAAAGAAAGGCCTCTGAAAAGCTAGAAAAACTCAATCAGGCAAAAGAACAAATTGAAGCAATACAAAGAGAGATAGATGAAATGAAAGAACAAGAAAGCAGTTCACTTTGGCAAGAATCACCACTCCAGAACTCTGGACCAAACAGAAGAACCCCGAAAGAAATTTTTTTCGCGGGAAATGGAATCTCGCAGTTGTGGATTCTGAGTCACCACTATCTATAGGGCTGCAAACCGCACCATGGCCACCAAAGTTCAAATCAGTTTCCCTTCCAAAGTACAATGTCTTCGGAAACTCCAGGCAATTTCTCATGAGATATGAATTAGCTGTGAATTCGGCAGGACGAGATGATGTTGCACTAGCCAAATATTTCATCATTGCCTACGAAGGTCCAGTTCTGAACTGGTATTCTCTGCTACAACCACATTCAGTCTACAGCTGGGTCGACCTCAAGACAAAATTCATGCAAGCATTTCAGATGTTCCATGACACAACAGCTGTGTCATCAGACCTGTATAACTGCAAGTAAAAACATAGAGAGCCATTATGGAACTTCGTGAGAAAGCATGTAGCAGAGATCCCAGATTCCCGAAGCGGATGACAAAACAACGATCAAGGCACTGATCAAGGGTCTGACTCCAGGACCAACGGCTTCGCACTTGACACGAAAGAAGCCAAACACAATTGATGAACTTTTTCATGAACTTGAACAATACATATTATCTGATGATGATCATCGCAGAAGAGTGGCCGAACGAAATGAAGCACGACAAGGCAATAGAGAAATGACTTGGAGACCACAATCCTAGAATCCACGAAACATCGACAACGTGGAAAATCCTCAGCCTGACCAGAAAGTAGACCAAGCACAAGTGGATTGCACCCAAGGGAAGGGGAAGAAGAAGAGGACCCCCGAGACTCACGAATCACAACCCAGGAGACCCGTACTTCTATTGTCAGTATCATGGAAGAGGACATAGCACCGAAGGGTGCCCAGAAACCAAGAAGAACATCGCAAGAATTCAGCAAGAGAAAGCTATGATGAGCATCGCATCCTCAATGCCGAACCAACTTCGCCCGAATTTCTGGCAGCCACAGTTCATGAACTCTGAACCAAGTCCAGTGCAATGCAGCAATTTCAACAACCACAACCATCATGGCAACCGTCTTGGCAGTTTGACCCTCAGTCGCAGGCAATTCAGTCAATCCAGCAACCGCAACCAATTCGAGAAATTTTGCCACCACCACCCGACAGTTCATCAAGGCCAGAATCAATTTCAAGACCTCAAAACATGAAAGCCTTGCCATCTTTCGGGACCATCATGCCAATTTCAGGAGGATCAGCCATGGAATTCGAAACTAAGAAGCAAAGAAACAATTACTTCAGGTCTGTGAACACCATCATCAACGACGGTCCAACTGCCTGACCAGAGTGGGCCAAGGTGCCAATCACTTTCACTGAAGAGGATTTCAAACTGAAATCCGCGAATCACAATGATGCCATTGTCATCGAAGTGAACATAGCTGGATGGGTTATCAATTTTGGTACACAATGGAAGCTCGGTAGACATTTTGTTCTTCAAAACATTCGAGAAAATGAACCTGAGTCAGCATATGCTACACCCGCCAGAGTACCCATTGCAAGGTTTCGGAGGAAAACCAATCAAGCCAGTTGGAAAGGTATCACTTCCCGTATCTTTCGGAGATCTGGAAAACGCCAGAACAGAGACCCTCACATTTGATGTAGTTGACATTTATCATCTGTACCTCGCGATTTTCGGCAGAGGCTTCATGAACAAATTTGATGCAGTCATAAGACAGCAATTCTCGTATATGAAGATACCAGCGCCCAAAGGGGTTATCACAGTGTTCGGCGATCAGCAAGAGTCCAGAAACATAGAACAAGGCCATACTCCGGGCCAAGTCAATGTGTACCAGCTGAAAACAACCGAAGAAAGAAAGGAACCTTACGAAGAGGCCAAGCGAGACAAAGAAAAGATCGAGATAGCAGCTGATGGTGAAACCAAGAAAGTATACCTGGATGATATGCCCGATAGAGCAGTCACAATTGGGGCTCACCTCAATCCCGAAGAAGAGAAAGAGCTCATACAATTCTTGAATAAGAACAAGGATGTTTTTGCCTGGTCAGCCAAAGATTTGCAAGGCGTCGACAAGGACATCATCGAACATGCCCTGGAAGCAGATCAAAAAATAGCGCCGAAAAAGCAGAAACTTCAGAAAATGTCCGAAGAAAAAGTAAAAGTAGTTGAAGCTGAAGTGCAAAGGCTGCAAGACGCGAAAGTGATTAGAGAAGTGAAATATCCAGTCTGGCTGGCCAACACTGTACCAGTGAAAAAGAAGAATGGAAAATGGAGAATGTGTGTAGATTTCACGGATTTGAACAAGGCATGCAAGAAGGACGATTTTCCCTTGGAAAGGGTAGATAAAATCGTAGACGATGCAGCCAACAGTGAGATGCTCTCACTCCTGGACATGTTTTCAGGATATCATCAGATAAGAGTACGTACACAAGACGAAGAGAAGACAAGCTTTATCACCCCCTTTGGAACGTTTTGTTTCATGAGAATGCCAGAGGGGCTGAAGAACGCAGGATGCACATTTTCGAGAATGATAGCAATAGTCCTTCATCCTCAACTTCGGAGAAACATTTTGGCATACGTGGATGACATAGTCGTCAAGAGTGTCTAGAGAAGAGATCATATCAATGATCTAGCAGAGACATTCGCGAACTTGAGAGCAACGAACTTGAGGTTGAATCCTGAAAAGTGTGTTTACGGCATTCACAAAGGGAAAGTTCTCGGATGCCTAGTCTCAACAAAGGGCATAGAGGCGAATCCCGACAAAATCAAGGCACTGATAAAGATGCAAGACCCAGTTTCTATGAAGGATGTGCAAAAATTGACAGGGATAGTAGCTGCGCTCAACATGTTCATTCCTAGGACTGCAGAAAGAAGTCTGCCATTCTTTCAAGTTCTTAGAAGTACCAAGAATTTTCAGTGGTCCGAAACTTAGAAGCAAGCTTTCTAAGAACTAAAAGATTACCTGTCTAACATGACCAAGTTGAGCCCTCCTGAGCCAAGATCACCACTTCTGCTATATGTGTCTGCATCAAATTCGGCAGTGAGTGCCGTGTTAGTGCAAGAAAAGGAAGAAGAAGGAAAGCTTAAACATATCCCAGTGTATTTCGCTTTAGAAGCCCTCTCTGGCTCAAAAATCTTCTATTCTAAGCTGAAGAAGATAGCATATGTAGTCATCATGGCTGCGAGAAAGTTGAGACACTACTTCGAGGGTCACAGAATAAGAGTCATCACCGATCAACCACTGAACGACTTGTTCACAAATAGAGAGGCATCTACCTGGATCATCAAGTGGGGCACCGAACTCTCAGGATACATTGTGGACTTCGAGAGAAGAAGCGCGATAAAATCGCAAGTCTTGGCAGATTTTGTCGTGGATTGGACTTCACCAACACAAAATCTAGATGAAGAAATACCTACACCTTGGATAGTGCAGTGCGATGGAGCTTGGTGTCATAAGAGAGTTGGAATTTCAGTAATCGTAACATCTTCGGCGGGAGTTGTAATAAGATACGCAGCTCGACTCATATCCGCGAATAACGAGCACTCCACGAACAACATAACAGAACATGAAGCTCTACTTCTGGCACTGAGGAAGATGAAAGCCTTGGGTCAGCAAACCTTCATAATCAGGACGGATTCAAAAGCTATTCAGGAACACATTGAAAAAGAAAGTGAATCAAGGAATCCTGTTTTGAAGAAGTACCTTGAAAAAGTTAGAGAAATGGAAAGACATTTCAAAGGTTATTCAGTGCAACACATTCCAAGAGATGACAACAACGAAGCAGAAAAACCAGCGAAGGCGGCAGCCAGAAATCAAGAAATGCCTCCTGATGTGTTCTTCGAAATCATCAAAGAACCATCTATCAAGGAATCAAGGCCAAGAATCGTAAATGTTGTGGAAACTCCCGATTGGAGAGCAGAAATCATGGCTTATCTGAGAGGCCACTATGAACCACAAGATGAGTTGTAGGAAAAGAGATTGAAGCAAAGGGCAAGGGTTATGTAGTGGTAAATGGAGAGCTGTATAAGTCGGGAGAATGGTGAAAAAAATTTTACAACCAGGGCACACATTTATAGGGGAGGGGGGCACTTTAAAGAACGTGCCTCGATTCGACTGTTGCGAGATTTACGGAGGACACGTGTCCACTCCAACGTTCCGAGGATGACGTTTTTTACCAGAGTTCGTAGGTTTTCGTGGAAACGAATCGTCGGAGTCAACCCGCTTCCCCGAGGGGCTAGTGTTGGGAAACTCGGTAAAACCTTGTCACCCTCGAAATGTCGGATTACTGAAATTCATGAAACAAGTTCGCGAAGCAGCTTTATGAAGAAGGTTTGCATTTGTGAAAAAGGGATGAAGTGAAGGGTCCAAATGAGTTTCAGGTGTTTTGCGAGTTCTTGAACTGGCATGAAATTAATAGCTGAACAAGGCCCTTGTATTCGAACTTTCGATCTGTTTCAGGATATGCGATTCTTGCGTGAATCTGGAGCCAGGAAATCGCAGAAGTATGGAATCAGGAAGTCATAGGAATCAGGGGATCAAGGACCGGCGAAGCCTTGGAATCACGGACCTGCGAACCTACACATTCAGATCTCCGAAATTCGGGGGTCATGGATGGACGATTCGGGAATCAGTAGGAAGCCAAGTAAAAGACGTTACCTAAAAAGTCCGGGTTTGGCGTGTGAACTAGTGGAAGGCTTGTAAATGTATGAAATTAGCCTCGCAAATCACGGGATGTAAAAGACATTCATGTACATGTTCACACTAGGAATATTCCCTAGATTCGAGGGTATTTTTGGAATGTAAAAGTACCTTCGTCTCCCTATAAAAGGGGGCGCGAGGGTACGTGTAAAAGGATTCACAACTTTTGAGGCATGAGCAGTCTTTAGGGCATTCTTTAGGGGAGCCTTGGCTAAGGTGTATCACCTCCGAAAAAGGCCTTGAACTTCTCAGAGAAATCCACAGTGGATTCTGTGGTGCACACATAGGCACTAGGGCTCTAGCAGGAAAGACAATAAAGCAAGGATTCTATTGGCCTACCATAAACATAGATGCGAAAGCACTGGTTCGGCAATGTGAAGCATGCTAGAAAACGGTGAATCAACAAAATTTACATTCCATGCCAGTTCACTTGATTCCACCATCATGGCCACTGCAAAGGTGGGGAATGAATCTAGTAGGACCATTACCAACAGCTCAAGGAAACTGCAGATTCGCAGCTGTCGTTGTGGATTATTTCACAAAGTGGGTAGAAGCAAAACCACTCGCGAACATCAAGGCACCAACAATTCAAAAGTTTTTCTGGCAGAACATAATCTGCAGATTTGGATTTCCGAGAGAAATGACTGTTGACAATGGGAAACAATTCGACTGTTACACTTTCAAAGAATATTGCAAGTCCTTAGGCACTCATGCGAAATTCTCATCAGTGTATCATCCGCAGTCTAACGGAGCAGTTGAAAGGGCAAATGGGCTGATATTTTCAGGAATCAAGAAGTGCTTATTTGATCAGAAGAAGGGCAAATGGGTTGATGAATTGCCAAAAGTAATTTGGTCCCACAACACTACAGTGTCAAGAGCAACAGGTTTCGCACCTGTTCGCCTACTCTTCAGCACTGAAGCAATGACACCAGAGGAAATCAAAAATGAAAGCATGAGAGTGCTGAAAGCAAAAGAAATCGAAGAGGTTGACCAGAAAGTAGAAAAAGACATGATTGAGTTGACAATCCTTAAAGCTGCTGAGAACATCGAAAAGTACCAAAAAGAAACCAAGGCATGGAAAGACAAGAAAGTGGTTAGAAAAGACATCAAAACTAGCGATTTGGTGTTGAAGAGAAAGAAGAACTGGGAAAACCCGGGGAAACTTCATGAATCCTGGGAAGGGCCATACATAGCAAAAGAAACAGACATGACAGGGGCTTTTCATTTGCTAGAACAGACTGGCGAAGAGTTACCATATTCGTGGAATGCTGACAGCCTGAAAAGGTACTACCCTTGAGAATTCCAGAGTTAGATAGATTTACTTTAGAGTATTTTCTTTTTTTGCAAGTTTACATTCTAGAAAAACAAAATCCGAGTCACGAATCTATAAGTGATTTCGGGAACAAAAACATTTGCTTTCTTTTCCGCAATTTCATTACAATAAGGAGGACCATACTCTTTTCCTTGCAAAGGGGGCTCTAAATCAAGAGGCAAGGTTTTTAACGAGGCGGATCCTATGTAAAAACTCTTTGTGATATATATGAAAAGAGTCCTCCCCCAAATCGTGCATTTTGTGAATTCCATCGTGCGAAAGAAAAGTTCGTGAAAAGGCTCCGTGATAGCCGAGATTCCACCATGTGAAAGAAAAATTCGTGAAAAGGCTCCATGATAGCCGAGATTGCACCATGTGAAAGAAAAATTCGTGAAAAGGCTCTGTGATAGCCGAGATTCCACCGTGTGAAAGAAAAAATCGTGAAAAGGCTCCGTGATAGCCAATATTCCACCGTGTGAAAAAAATCCGTGAAAAGGCTCCGTGATAGCTGAGATTCCATCGTGTAAAAAAGTTCGTGTGAAAGGCTTCGTGATAGCCAGAATTCCAAAAGAGGAAGAGTTTGTGAAAGGGCTTTGTGATAGCCAGAGGCTCCGTGAAAGCCTAAATCCCACCATCAAAGGCATTCCCACCGAAAGGCCTGAGACAACAACAAGTTGTGGCCTAAATCCCACCGTCAAAGGGATTCCCACCGAAAAGGCTTGAGACAACAATGAGTTGTGGCCTAGTTTCCATCATGTTAATTAAATGGTAATTGCGACCAATCGAATGTATATGTTCTTGTTAAAGAATTTTTTTGTAAATATTCATAAAAAGGCAAGGGGCTTGAGTGAAGATTCGTAGATAATCGTGGTTGAAGCAACTGAGGGTTGCAGTATCAACCAGGGCAAGTGTGCCAAGCGGGTCAAATCCACAAAATTCGTAAAACAAATTTTGTCGACTTGCATCACATTACTTACGATTTCAAAATTCACGAAAAAATCTCAAAAGTACAGATGATCAAGATATCAGCAGAAAACCTTGACTTCCTTAACCTGTCTCGAAATTTTCATGCAAAACGGCAAGGTGGGGGAGGGTGACATTTTTTCTCAAAGAAAACGTCTTTATTGCCTTAATTGCATCAAAATTTCGATATAGTATCATCACGATTACATAGGGAAAAATACAATCTCTAGAATGAGAGTTCAACGACATATCCTGGACCGCGACTATTATTTTCTACAACATCACTAGCATAGGCGAAATCGAGTCCAGTAGTGATGGGGCTAAGGGGCTCCGTCTTCAAAACACTCGAAGAGCTTGAATTCGTAGTAGTGGGGCTCTCGTCTTCGCGAAGAAGGAAGAACGAAGAAAGATCGAAACAATTTATTGAGAATTTAAGTGAGACGTCAAGCCAAAAATCGGAGAAATCTTGCTCTGGATGAGCCTCTTTGAACAAACGCCATGCTTCACCACTGACAAACATGTTTCCATGATGAATTCGTAGTGGCAACACATCCTGTGCAGGCCCAACTTGCAGGACCTGCGCAGGTTAAAGTTTACAAAACAAGTTGTTCAGACGTCATAACCACATAACTTTACATATTTGTACAAATTGCCACAAGGGCCAAATGTTTCGGCAATGTCAACCAGTGATATCAACCTTTGAGGAATTCTCTTCATGTTCGGAGACTTCTTCAGTGTCGCTGCTGCTGCTACTGCTGTTGTCAACATCTTTACCCGAACCTTCCTCGTCGGTGTCGGTGGCTTCATCATCTTCATCGTCGGAAGAAGACTCTGGCGATGCGATGTCTTTACCCCGCTTCTCCTCTTCGAGCAACTAAAGAAAGCAAAGAAAGAAATGTCAGAAAAACCAAAAGATAAAATTCCGCGAATTCGCAAGAATTAGCAGCATTTCCAAGAAAAACAACCTGGGTAAGCTTAACACGGGCGACGTTCTTAACGACTTCCCTCCCGCTGGTAAACCAAAATTCTCTTGCAAATTTAGTCTTGATAGCGAGAATGTATTCGTTAGGTCGAAGTCTTGAAGTGCTCGAAGCATCAGGAAATTGTGGAAGTTTTTCGCGAAACTTCACAATATCAGCGCAGTCAAAATCGTGAAGCAGCTTCAGAATACTTTCGACTGAGAAGGCCGCAGCAAAATCACTAGCACCAGTGATAACTTCAGGAAGCGCTTTAAATTCAGTCTCGATCCACCTCATGAAATCGGAAAGACCTATATCGGCAGGAAGTGGAGCAGGACGGACACCAAAATTCATCAAAGATTTCTCATACTCCTTGAACAAAAGCTGTAGTTTGTTAATGATTTCAGAGATATCTTTTCCCGAAGCTTCCCTCTGCTCAGCTAATGCTCTCTCAAGATCTTGGATCTTCTACTCTTTGTCATTCAGTGTCTTAGCAAGATCAGCATTGTTATGACGAAGATCTTCAACAGCCTTCGAGGATTTATCGTGATCTTTACGAAGATTTTCAATCAAGCTCAGATCGTCATCGTGAGTTTTTTGTAGTTTCTCGAAATCCTTCCTAGACTGTTCAAGGGCCTCTTCGGCGATCTTCTTGCCATCTTGGCGCTGCCTAAGGGTTTCCGCCAACTCGGCCACCTTTTTCTCAAGATCAAGATTCGTAGCTTGAGAAAGATCAAAGTTGCGTCTAAGTTCCTAAGACTCTTGAGATAACTGTTCATTGGCTTTTTATTGCTCAACCAAGCGCTCAGATGCAATCTTTCCAAGCAAGGAGGATTTTAGAGCATAATCCTTCTGATAGTTTGCAATTTTAGACACTGGGTATGATCGAAGAAGATCTTCAAATTCTGAAAAATCCCATAATTAAAGTCATAAGCATGAAATCATAAAACTTCGGGGCTGAAGGATTAACGAAAAGAGATGAACCTTTCTTGCTGAGGTTTTGTATGGTAACCTTCTTCCCCGAACTCGTAGAAGCTTTGCCCAGAGAGACAGAAGTTTTCTTCGAAGAAGAGCGAGGTTCCTTTCCTGAATCACGAACAGTTTGCCCGAGCGAGTGAAGTGATTGTTCTGAACCTCCCTCTCTTGTTTCATCAATAAGCGCTGGAGATTTCCAAAGTGTTAAAATCCTGGATGCACCATCTCTGTTTCTAGACACTTCACAGCCAACACTTAGCAATTCACCACGGTGTGACGTACCGAAGATTTTATTGAAGGCAGCTACGGAAGGAAAAGGATCTTGACCCTCGGGGAGATCTTCGCGAGTTTCAAGCAAGGGAACATCTTGGACAGGATCTTCACCCTTGTGAATGTTTAGCTCAAGATCTCTCGTGAATTCGGGAGATGCCTCCTCTTGGTGATGGACGGGCTGAGGTGAAGGACCGATTAGGCGACTAGAGAGGAGGGAGTGAATGGGAGCCGATAAAAATTCTTCTCCTGGGAGATTGAAACTCCGATAAGATGAACTCGCTCGGTCGGACCCCCAAAATCACACGCTCCGCACTTCTACCTTTCGTTTGCCAAAACCACGTAGCCACTAGAGTGCTACTGGTCCTAGGAACAAACACTACCAGCAACCTCAACACACACGCAGCCACGACAGCGGAAACAACTCGAAAGCCGGCTGTCCAGAGGGGGCGGTTAGACCGGGTATAGGGGGCGGTTAGACCGCCTCCACCAGGCAACCAAGAAATCCTCTGAAACACCTCTTCCGAGCACCAAAACGCACCACGGTTTCACCAACAAAGATCTCTGGTCAAGGCCATGCTAGCTACCAGAAAATCTTGGCGAAAACCAAAACTCCACCCAGGGGCCAACGGGCGGTTAAACCAGCTACCAGGGGCGGTCTAACCTCCTGTACCCAGCAACGAACTCCAAACAAGAACACCTAGCAAACGGCACGAGAACGACCCGAAATTTCACCCAGACACTCCTCCGATCAAGGCGAGCAAACTCACAGAGGAAAATCCGGCGAAACAAAACTTTGACCTGGAAAGCCCAGGGCGGTTAGACCGCCCCTTCCAGAAAACGAACCCGCGGATCAAACCTCAACTTCCTCGCGCTCGATCTCCCGAATCACTCTACGGATTGCAGCAAAACTTCGGGAATATCTGGGTTACCTCCTGGGCAACCTCTACCTCAAAGGAATCAACCCGAATCGCTCACAATCAAGAGGAATCGAAGAAATCGCTTCTCTAGGTCAAGAAATCGCCCAACTCGTAAAACCACCAAATCGAGTCCGATTCAAGAGAGATTTGGGGGCAAAGTCACCAGCCAAAGAGGCACAAGACCCTCATACGTGACACCCACCAAAGACCCCAAGAAATCGTCCTCAAAACACCGCTAACAAAGAGCTCCGAAAATCAACACAAAGAAGGACGGGAAAACCACCTTGAGGAACAACGCCGAACCATCTATACATACCATGAAGGTTCGTACAAGGTCTAGCTTGCCACCCAAACATCCATCCCTCTCTCTAGATCTCACATGAAGCTCTCAAGCTAGTCCTAGGAAAAACTAGGGAAAATGGTGAACGAAAATGGAAAAACAAATGAGCTAGGGTTCCAAAAGTTGGCTACCATCCATCCACTCAATGAGTATATATGCAGGCACCCAAAAGACTAAACTACCCTTACTTAATAACTAGGGATACAAGCCCCTCAAGGGCGGATTTGGAGATCTTCGGAATTTCTTCATCGGACGGATGCCCGGCGACCGCAACCTGCTTAGCCTCGACGCAAGCCTTGTGATCCCGACGCGTGTCCTCCGCTTCGAAGCATCTCGGCGCCAGCGACCTGGGCGGTCAGACCGCCCCCCTAGGCAGTTAGACCGGCCCGGGCAATCTGACCGGCCCAGCGGTCTGACCGCCCCTCCTGGGCGGTTGAACCGGCCTGGGTGGCCTCACCTCCTTGTCGAGTCTTCAGCCTCGGTTTTGTGGCTCAACCGAGTAACCCAGTGGTTTTCTGGTGAACCACTGCAAACCTCACGAACTCGGTGTAGCCTCCGCCAATCTCCACTCATGACTTGGCTCCCACGTAGTCCCGGCTCGTCCTTGGTTTTGAGGCTCTACCAAGAAACCGTCCACGACTTCATCTTGCTATTCATGCCACCATGCGGCCCGCACTTGACCCCACTAGCCACCGGGTCCCTCGAACGAAGCCTATTTGTCTTCTCCACACCTGGAGGCCTCACCGGCAACGACCTTTCGCACTTGTTCTTCACCTACACCAACACGAGTCAAGCCACAACCTGCACCTGCAATACTTAGCCAAGAATCAGTCCACACAACGTTGTCAATCACTCATCACACAAGGAAGCGACCATCCACCGGTCCTCGAACCACACATGGTCCTCATGAGGAACAACAGCCTCAACAGTAGCAACAGATGACTCAGCCTTTGCAGCAGCTTCTTCAGCAACCTCTGAAAAAGAGCCAATATCCACGAACTCATTTTCAGAACTTGGAGTACGCTGGTCAGGAAAGTAGAATCGTAGGAAAGGCCAAGAGGAAAAACCTTTATGTGCAAGCTCCACCGGGAAATCATCATCGAAAGCAGGAGGAACACGGCGAACTTCAGTAGCCGCAACCTTCTTCACAGCTTTCTTCGTCTTCTTTCGGCTAAGCCCAGCGAGACTTGTGGCAGCCTGAAGTTCAACATCTGTAACACCTTCAGTTGACTGATGCTTTTGCTTGTTGGATTCTAGAGATTTGGTTTTCTCAGGACAGACAACAGCAGAAGGAGTTCCGTCGTCACTGCCCTTCCTTTTCTTCGACGATGACCTCCTAGAAATCTTCGAAGGTTCAGGTGAGCAGCTAGCCACGGCAATAGCTGGGGTTCTCGTCTTGATTCCTGGGCGGCGAAAGCGGAAGGATTTGTCGCCGCAGACTTCAGAAAAGACTCAATTGATTCTCTTCTTATGTTTCACCAAATTCTTGAAAGCTTTGTATTCGTTCATAGTAGACTCGCCAATCATTGCATTCACCTTCTTCTCAATTTCATCCATAAAATCATCAGCGCTCTGATCTTTAGGAAGTTGAATCCTGAATCAAGGAAAAGGAACCTCTTGAGCCGCCCAGTTTACGTTAAAAAATAAGATTTCAGTAGGAGCCCATCCATAAGAAATCGCCAAATGATGGCGGCAACAAATTCTTCGATGATGTCTCGGCCACCAAGAATTTTACTGGCTAAGTGAAAGGCACTTTCGCAGTTTTTGAAGCCAACTGCGTGGTGATTGTAGGGAGCGGTGCAGGTAGCAGTCAGCTCCGCGATTAGCGAAGAGAGGAAAGGTTGGCCCTTCGTAATCAGGAATATTTGACATGTCTACCTTTACGTAGAACCAGTAAGAATTCCAGTCTTTGGCAAAATTCGTCTTGCAGCAAGGCGCAATCTGAATCCGAGTGAGCCCTCGTCGCGTATTATGTCGGTGAATGTTGAATGTACAGCAGCTGAAGTGCGATTCCCGGTATTAGCCATCACTTAGCTTGATAATTTTCGTCTCAATGACCAACTCAAATAACCTTGCGAACACATCGGCGCTGAAGTTGCACCTGAAGGTTCTCATGATCCAAAAGAACTTTGATAACTCCAAGAATGAATTTGGTGAAAGTTGATGGATCTTCACCGAAAACTTCTCCAAAATAGCAACCAGCATAGGGTCATAAGGAAATCTGAGTCCACATGTAAAGAAGTCTCGGAAAACCACAACTTCGCCGGGTGCAGGAGTGGGGATTTGCTCGTCGAGAGGAGCACGACCATCACCGGCCGGAAAGTAACCAGCAACCTCATACGCCTGAATCATGTTAGTGGTAACTTTGGATTCGCCAAAAATGAACGAAGCGGGCAGGGATTTTGATCGCTTCGCTGAGACAAGATCTCTGAAATCGACTTCAACATTTTCGAGATCCTCTCCTTCTGATCCGACTTCCGCCTCTTCACGACTTTCTGAGTCGCGAGCACTAGCGTTGTCCAAGTCACTCTCACGAACATGAATATCTTCAGATTCGTGAGATACATCTCTGTTCGGCGACAGGCCGGCAGCGGCCAGTTCTTCGGAAGTCATTGGTCTAGCAGTACTCTTAGTTCGAGCCACCTGGTTGAAATATACGAAATCGTGGGCATAGGTACAATATTTCGAAACAGTATGAACTAAAATTCACAAAAGCAAGACTTCAAGGAAAATGTGGAAGTACCTTGTGAATCGAAAGAAAAACCTGAGACTTGCGCGGGCGAAAACGAGAGCGACTTCAGCAAAAATCTTGAAGGTGCTCCTGAAAGTCGGGAGAACGGTGAAAAATTTTTTACGGCCAAGGCACACTATTTATAGGGGAGGAGGGGGGCACTTTCAAGAATGTGCCTCGATTCGACTGTTGCGAGATTTACAGAGGACGCGTGTCCACTCCAACGTTCCGAGGGTGACGTTTTTTACTAGAGTTCGTAGGTTTTTGTGGAAACGGATCGTCGGAGTCAACCCGCTTCCCCGAGGGGCTAGTGTTGGGGAACTCGGTAAAACCTTGTCACCCTCAAAATGTCGGATTGCCGAAATTCATGATACAAGTTCGCGAAGCAGCTTTTTGAAGAAGGTTTGCATTTGTGAAAAGGGACGAAGTGAAGGGTCCAAATGAGTTTTAGGTGTTTTGCGAGTTCTTGAACTAACATGGAATTAATAGTCGAACAAGGCCCTTGTATTCGAACTTTCGATCTGTTTCAGGATATGCGATTCTTGCGGGAATCTGGAGCCAGGAAATCGCGGAAGTATGGAATCAGAAAGTCGCGGGAATCTGGGGATCGAGGACCAGCGAAGCCTTGGAATCATGGACCTGCGAACCTACACGTTCAGATCTCCAAAATTCGGGGGTCACAGATGGAGGATTCGGGAATCAGTAGGAAGCCAAGTCAAAGACGTTACCTAAAAAGTCCGGGTTTGGCGTGTGAACTAGTGGCAGGCTTGTAAATGTATGAAACTAGCCCCGCAAATCACGGGATGTAAAAGACATTCATGTACATGTTCACACTAGTAATATTCCCTAGATTCGAGGGTATTTTCGGAATGTAAAAGTCCCTTCATCTCCCTATAAAAGGGTGCGAGGGCACGTGTAAAAGGATTCACAACTTTTGAGGCATGAGCAGTCTTTAGTGGATTCTTTGTCTCCTCTTGCGTCATATGTGCTTCTGACTTGAACGTTTGCATATACTCTTCTCCTGTGTTCGGGGATCTTATCCGGATTTTCGGATACCCCCCAACAGCTACCGTCGAGGTGGGGACAAACTCCCGGATCCGCTCGGTCTTTTGTTTCCTTGATCTGAATTACCGGATTGCTCTAAGCAATTCGGAGGCCAAGAAGCTCGTTCAGGCCAACGACTGGGAGAAGCAACTCAACATATAGTCCACTCTTCACTTTATTGATCTTATATGAATATAGCACATGAAAGAACTGAAGCTCTTTATTGATTTTATTTGAAATGAAGCCAACACAAAATTTCCCTGATGGGAAGCAATCTCGGTATGGTATTGTGTACTTAGCACCCAAATCTTGACAAGTTCACTAGAATGTGCAATCCGTCATTCTCAATATTTTTATATCCTCTAAATAAAACTGATGGTTCGCTGAGAGACAGGTGCAAGTTAGACATTGGAATTAAGAAACTATTGGAAAATAGTATTTATAGATGGGTGGTAAAAGTGCATGGTAATAGTGGTTCAGGTATCAATACTTTGCATTGCATTTGATGGCAGTGAACATATCTGATCAGCTTAAGATTATATGCACACATTTACAAGCTCACCACCTTGCACACAGTGGCAGGGTCAGGATTTTACACCTAGGTATTCCCAGGCTTGTTGGATCATTTGGATGTGTGTTTGTAACTCGAGAAATGGAAAATTAGATCCACTATTACCTCCATACATGTATGCATAGTATATTTGATCTTTTGTAAAAATAGTAGGGTATTCCAGGAATACAGAGAATCAATGTGCCTCCTCCCCTGCTTGCACATGAGCATACAAAATCCAATGGGCAAGTGCAGTAAGGTGTAGGCTTCATAGGATCTAATTAGATGGTTTCATTACATGGTGGTTTCAGCTGCTAGGTTATTAGCATTTGAATTTTCAGTGACTGCATGGTCAAGCTAGAAGTACTTCACATGTTTATATTTATTGGATTAGGATCCAAATTCATTCGGTCAAAAAAATCTTAAGATTTACTTCGAATCTGAACTAAATCCCAAAAAATCTTGGAGCAATGCTACGTTTTCAAACAAGCCCATAGTAGTTTGGTAAGTTAATCCTGAAAGAAAGAAAAGTAGTATGTACAGCTTGTTCTAGACTACTGATTCAGAGCTGTTTAATTTCAAGCAAGATTTAGTATGTCCATAACTATGACACATCTTTTACCACCTATTATGTTCCTTCTGAAAGGAAAAAACATTATCAACGTTGGAGCTTATCTTCTGTTGTGGTTGACTTTGGAAGCTCCCTTATAGCGACATACCTGTTGGTCCTGAATGGCTACAGCAATGTGTACCATCTGGAAGGAGGGCTCAACACATGGTTCAGGGAAGGCCTACCAGCTGTTGTTGGAGAAGAATGAGCAAGACAGACATTTCTTATTACATGTCGTTTCTCACATGTTTGTTATGAGTTGTAATGATGTGCTTCGCAGGATCTAGATCATCTCTCCTATTGAGATGTCTCGTGTTCCTCCTGTTGATATGAAGATGTCTTAGGTTTCTCGTGTCACCTTTGTTGCCAACGTGTCGGAGTATGATGCTGTTGCTTGGGTATGACGGTATGATTATTAATATCAGCTTTCGCTAGCAAAAAGTGAGCATAAATGTAGTTTCTTTCGATCTTGAGCTTAAACTAATTTTCTCCTGGCGATTAAGGCTACTGAAAGAGATTTTCTTCAGGTTTTGTTTGTCGCTCCATCATGTTTTGCCAGTTTGAATGCTGAATCTTTCGTCGAGATCTAAGTAACTACTGACAGGGTCTGTGGTCCGAAGCTATCAAATTTAGGTTTCAAGTACCTCTATTTATATGCTCTACTAGAGAGCCTGGATCGTCTTGTTCCTTGGATGTGTGATGTGTTAAGAGGATGCAACCTGGAGGTGGACAGAATCAAAAGAAACGGTGATGGCGGAGCCAGTGATTATACATATATCGTATCCAAATACAGTGCCAATTGAGTTTCAGAAAATCAATGCTTCCAGCTTATTCAGTTCAAAATATGTGTTTTTGTGGTTGCTAAAAAAACAAGAAGAGAGTATGTGTTTCTGAACTTTTTAGGACGACTTAGTGCTCAATGCTTGAACCTCATACGTTTGGGGAGACAAATTTTACTGCAAAATGCAAAGATATAAGTTCTGAAAAAAGAACAGACATATGTTCAGAAAAATGAACACATTTTTTAATTAACCATTTTCCTTCTGGTTAGTTTGAAAAAAAAAACTCACACATCTTAAATTTGGACTATGTACTCATGTTTTTTCATGATCCTTTCATTGACGATCAGTAGTGTGAAATCAGTGGGTTTAGGGTTCTCAAAATTATATATAAAAATTTAAAAATATAGTGGATTTGGGAGATTTGCATGGGCGGAAATGGAGTGAGATAGAGCTTATGAAGTTGCAACAATTTATACTCTTATTATGTTGCATGTCATCCAATATTTTAAATACATTGTATAATTTTATGCCATTGCAAATATTTTGTACATGAAATCGATGCTCATAAATAAAATCAGTTATGCCCGTGGCAGCGCACGGGCACTTAGTCCTGATAAAGTGTGAAGTTGGCTAACAACTGCTGGAGAACCATGCTTTTGTCTCTATTGGTAAGATCTTTAGATCTCTATAGACCAATCAGGATATATCTGTAGAGATGAAAGCATCCTCTATAGTCTCTACTGTTGACTCAAGACTAAGGAAACACTTTAATCTGATTAGTATTACGAACCGAGACTAAACAGTTCTTTAAAAAAAATCACCGCATCATGTCTGCCCCGTTGGAGGCCAAGCCACCTCTTTGGAGCTCCACCTGGTCCAAAATTCACAAAAGATCATCTCACATTCATGACATTACATAAGCTTCAAATTCGTATTTCCACAAATGAAAAGGTTCATCTCACAAACATAATCATCACACTAGTAAGAACACACAACATGTAAGTTTGATTTCATTCAAGTAAAATCAACCAGTGAATTAAAAAAACTCGCCTGCATCCGGGCCCTCATCGCGGCCGCCCGCATGCCAGGTAGCCACCGCCGCACCCTGTGACATTCGAGAGGCCCTTCCCACCGCGTGCTTCCATGCCTCGCGCTAGTCGGCCTAAGCAGGAGGCCCTCAATGCTGCACACCTCTGACCCATGTCGTGCCGCACATCGGCCTCACGCCCCCGCGCTGTTGTGTGCCCCCACGCACCAGTCTAGGCGGGAGGCTCGCACCTTCGCACGCCAATCTACCTGTCCAATGAGAGAAGAAGAGATAAGAAAGAAAGAAAGAAAGAAAGAAAGAAAGAAAGAAAGAAAGAAAGAAAGAAGATAGGACTATAGGAGGAGAAGTGTGGCCGCGGAGTGGGGTCTTGTCGCATGAACTCCGATCTTTTATCTTGTTCCTTGGGAATATCTTGTCATTGCATCTTGGTCCTTGCCCCTTTTGGAAGTAAGTTCATCTTATATTCGCATATATACGAACGAAGCTCCTTGATCCTCTTGCATATCCTCCTTTGAACTCAATGCGAACTTATCCATTAAGCGTGTAATTTCCTACATGAACATAACACTTCCAAAAGCACATGCAAAAGTGATGAACTTGTAACATCATAGTATGCCTAGTGGTAGGTTAGTTTCAAATCAAAGCTGAATCTATACGTAACAAGTGCTCTTGGGTGTCATAAATGAGCATCAACAATCCTCCCAAGCTTACATGTGGGATCAAGTTTGGTTTATACTGCTACTTCAACTTACATGTGGGACCATGTCGGTTTATGATGTTCTTGAAGAGTATATGGCATCATAAAACCAGTATGGAACAGGAAATACCCGGCTACAGTAGCAACCATTATGATGATAGTTTTTTCTCACTAAATTTACTCGAAGTGAAATGTTCCGACAAGATTAGCCAGGAACATCATAAATTAATGATGTTAAAATATGGTTGCGTCGGTAGTCAACGTTTTTCTTGTAGTGACAAGAACTTGGTTTCTATCAGAGTTGTACACTTTTGTTAATAACTACTTATCATTTTTTTATTTATTTGCAGTGCTACAAGCAACCTCCCGACAGTGTAGTGTGTGGATATTATGCGTGCGAGACCTTGAGAAATAATGAGAGGTACCAAATAAATATACAGAAGACGTAAGCCTATTGTTTATACACAACCATGTGCTAATTCTGGTCCTAATGGTAATTCATAGTAATCTTCATTTATTGTGTGTACGTGCTGACGATGCCTACCATCGAGAGATCATGGGGAAGCTGGGTGGCAAGCAAATCGACAACATGTGTGCGGACATGGCGAGGTTCATCCAACGTGAGATTTGCTATGAGGATGGAGAACTCTTAAATGACGAAGGAGTGTTGATTTTGGACGAGTTGGAAAAGTTATGTAGATGGGTGCCCTAGGACTATCTATTATGTGCGATGTTTTTTATAATATGACTTCTGTATTTGTTATATGCTAGTTTGGATTATGTGGTTGATAGATATATTTGAATTTGACGATCAAATACAAATAATAATAAATTCAAGTGAATTTGACCTATAAATACCAATAATAATAAATGCGGGTGAATTTAGTGAAGAAATAGAAATAATAAAAAAATAGTGAATTATGTACAAATAATAAATAATTATGGGGAATCATATAGCAAAATGGAAAAAATCTTTTGCTGGCGGGCGGTATAAGCATCCGCCAGCACAGAAAGCCTCAGTGTTGGCGAGCAGCATAATCACCCGCCAGCCAGAAAGCCTCTGTGCTAGTGGGAAAGCACCAGCTAGCACAAAGAGCCATTTCTACTAGCTGAAAGTTATTAGGGGTTGTTGCGCCCACTAGCAAAGACCAGTTTTAGCTGCCAGGACAAATCATTTGTGGCCTAGTGGGGGTTGCAGCTGTGGATATTTAGTGTACATGTAACACATGATTTTTCAAAAAAAAACATTTTCATCCTTTTATGCATGCTATTTTCAGAGGAACATTGTAGTTTTTGACCCTACTGCAGCGTGATGACACAAGAGAGGTCATCCATTCGGCAACCAAAGCACTAGAAATTGCCGCTTTGGATATTTTTACACAAAATGGATGAAGAAGCAATAATAGACTCTGTTTTTTATTTTTCCTATTATATGTGTTCTCCTTTCCCTGATTAATTATCAGTTTTAATGCTGAAAATGATGTAAACAATTTGTTGTGTGCTATCAAAGGTAGAAAACAATTTTTTCAGTAATGCTTCACTACAAATGTCCGGACGCGTAGGAAATATCGGACGCCTCTATCCACTCCTGTGACCAAACTGTCCCCTTCCTCCTACCTCACGTCAGCACACAGGTCACCCCCTCTCATTCTCCTGCCCTCCTCTCTCCTTCCCCTCAGGTGCAGACGGCGGTGTGGAGCCCACGCGGGGCCGCGGGGCAACTCCGTCTCTCGGGTGGCTCCTTCCTCCCTCCCACGGCCCGGATCTTTGGTTGGCTAGCTGGCTCCTCCCCCTGCCCACGCAGCCGCAACGCACGTGCTCCCTGGCATGGGAGCTCTACTGCCGCCAGCACTGGTGCTTCCTGGTGAGGGAGCTCTCTGTGCTGCCACTGTTGTTCGTCATGTCGCGTGCCACTAGTGCCCCTTGCTCTGCTCCGAGCGCTGCCGACCTCGGTGAGCTCTCCCTCGGTGCGACACGGGAGCGGGTGCCATCAGCGAATCTCCTCGGTGCAAATCTGGCGGACGGAGGGCGACCACGGCTCCTCTCCCGTGCCCCCCCCCCCCCGACGTGGATCTATGTAAGGAATCGAATGCTCGTTAGCCTAAGAGGGGGAGGGGGTGAATTAGGCAACCTAAAACCTTAACCTATGGCTTCACTAATTTTACACAAAGATAAACTAGAACATATTATCTAGATGTGCAACTAGGGTTATTCTAGTGTGAAACTCCCATCCCAAAACAAGGTTTGCAACCTATAGCCATTCCTAGCATGATACTACTCTAGGAAAATAAAGGCAAGCAAAGATTGCAAAAGAGTAAATGCCGAAACATAAAGGGGATGAGAGGAAGCAAACTCTTGACACGTGATTTATCCCGTGGTATCGGTAGGCACTAAGCCACCCCTAGTCCACGTTATTGAAGCACTCACACAAGAGTATTGCTTCCCGGTCACCAAGTCTCTCCCAAGAGCACCACTTGACTCGTCACAAAGGCTAGCTACTTAGGCACTTGCCAAGCTCCCTTGGTCACCTTGATGTCGCCTCCACTAAGGAGCTTCTCCACCAAGGAAGGGGGTCTCCACGTCCCCCGCACAAAGTGTCCTCGCCTCTCCACACCAAGCCGGAGGGTCGATGACGATTGCCGGTGAGCCACTTAGGCCCCAAGGTTTCTGGCGAACCTTGTACAACTTGATTCACTCAAGAATCATCTCACAAGGTTGGCACAACCTTTCACTCACTCAACTCTAATCTAAGCCTAGCACTAAGCACATAAACTAAGCATATGCAAGTCTAAGGATGAGCAATTAAGCACTTGGATGGATTGGATATGATCTTCTAGGTGTCTTGAACTCCTCTGCACTTCCACACAATCCTGCAACCTCAAATGGGTGAGTGGAGGGGGTATAAGTAGCCCAAGGCATTCAAAGAGCCGTTGGCTAACGGCCACTGAAAAAGTAAGCGTCGGATGAACCGATGCTATCTTTTTCAAGGTGTCGGTTCATCTGGTGCCCCTTCCACGTCACATAGTCGTTGAGGTTCTCTGACAGAACTACTCCGACGCTATGCACCAACAGTGCGTCGGTTCATCCGGTGCTGAAGGATGCTTCGCCAAACTCTTACTGTATGTATCTTCGTAATCGTCGGATAGACCGACACTTCCTCTGATCATGGCGTCGGTTCATCCGGTGCTGAAGGCCTCGTCTTGGCGCGTCTCTGTATTGATTCAAATGAAGCGTCGGATAGACCGACGGTGTCCACACTCAGACCGTCGGATCATCCGGTACTGTCTTTGCTTCTTCTTCTCTGCAACTTGTCTGACGCTACTAGAAAATGGATTGTCGGTTCACGCGACAGTGCCTAAGTTTTCACCCAGTGTACCAACTCGTCCGACGATTGCACCGATGCTTGCTATCTAGGTACCGTCGGTTCATCCGACGGTGTCCTTCCTTTTTCTTTTCTTTCTCGTTTTTGACCCTTGAAAAATAGACTATCTTCTCAATTTGGCATGTGGTATTTTGGCATCCTTGGGACCTAGAAATGTCTACAAAGACATGCTAAACAATATGGTTAGTCCCATTGATCATGTTGTCATGAATCACCAAAATCAAACTCGAACTAATGGCAAATGGGGCCATGTTCGCTACAATCTAGTGCTGGGGAGGTCGATCCCGGCCACCGCTGTCGTCGAGGGCACGGCCGCACGCATGGGGGAGGTTGACCCCTGCCATCGCAGTCGCGGGGCGCGCGAGGCGGAGCTCTAGCCCGGTCGCTGTCGCGGGGTGCATGCGCGGTGGAGAGCTACTGCCTCTTCCCGTTTTGGGTTTTTTTGTTTTTGATATTGCAATTGTTTTATATTAGTGTTGCAACAATGTTCTTGGCATATTGTAATTTGTCACCTTCATGGCACAATTGTTTGCCGTTCATGTTGCAATCGTTGCGAACATGTTGCATATGCGTTCTCAACATGTTGCGTGTGTTCCATTGAATGTTTCAAAATTAGATCTAAATATTTTTGATGTTGCAAACATTAAATTTTAATATTGTGGATATTGAGTTTCGATGTTGCAGACATGTGATGTTGGGATGTTATATGTTGCACGCAACAAGACTCGCAACATGGGTCGCTTAGGTGTTGTGCCATGGGGAAGGGAGGAGCTCCCTGATGTTAGATTTTGCACGCAAAATGCTCGCAACATGGCTCACAACGGCTCGCAACATGGGTTGCTGCACTTTTTCCGACGATTGATGGGCTGAGTTGCTTTAAATCCAACGGTCACATAGACGTCCGATGCTAGCACAAGCAAATGAATTGATTGATTGATGAGGGGGTGGACCCCTAAATATATACACAGGGAAAGGGTGTGTAGGCACCCCTTGGCGAGTGCCGCACCCCTTCGGGATGACCCTTCGACAAGGCGGTTGTAACTTCCTAATTCCATCACTAATGATTCCCCTAATTACATAGTTATGCTAATTGATCACTAATCAATATTTCATAACACTCCCCCTTGATCAATTGCTTCTTGGGATCTTGATGTAATTCTTCTTCAATCATTTGTAAATATTTGTCTTGTAAAACTCCTCCAAAAACCCTATGGGAAAAATCTTGAGGAGAAACCAATCTGTGTGTATGTGCCATTAAAACTCCTTTAAACCCAGTGGGAAAGTATAAGGAGAAAATGATATGGCATTTTAGATTATTGTCTCATTGGTGACTTATATGAGAAAACCTTGGAAAGGAAACTCATAAGTAAGTTTAGAGATCAATAATGTTATGATATGAGGATCATGTTTGAATAACCTTCTCTAAAACCCAATGGGAAAATATGAGAAGGGATTCTATATCTTCTTAAAAACTCTTGTAGAGAAAACAGAAGATATGACATAGAGTATGTCTTGAAAACCACCCTTAAAACCTTAGTGGAAAAATTAGGTGATATGCGATATGTTCTTGTATTGATATTGCCTCATTAAAACCTTTTATGAGAAATCTTGTAGGGAAAACTCATATAGGAAAAAGAGTACAATATTCATAATCAAATGATTATGTGTAAGTTATATCAAAGGAATTTCTCCCCCTGATTCTTGCAAATCTTTGAGTTGTCTCATACCTATTCCAAAAACATATTTCTGGAATAATATTGTTGGTAAGGACATTGTGAATAAATCTGTAAGATTATCACATGATGTCTATCTCATCTTTCTTTTGTAATTGATGAGAATATCTCCTCTTGAACCTTGCAAAAGTTTAAGTTGTCCATCACCACTTACCACGAATACCATTTTACGATGTAGTGGTGGATAAGCACATTAGTGAGTGCCTTTTGCAAGATATTTATTCTCTCATTTTGTAAAAATGAGGATAAACATTTTGATCAATACAAGATGCATTATCATTTATGGATGATGCTAGTGATTATATGGAATCACATTTTATCATCCATTAAAGTCAAGCATATGAATATGATGCTTCAGAATGATATATAAAAGTTTATGTTGTGGAGTTCATTATGATGACTACCATGAAACTTTATTATTTGTATCAGTCTATGATCTGGCAATATACATGGGGATCAGTTAGCCAGCATCTTGATATCCTATTTGGTCAAGTCTTGAAATATTAATCAAGACTTTTAGTACCATTTGATATCTATGGATATCATTTTTCACTCCCACCAGTATGGTGTTGTTGGAGTTGAATTATAGCAAGGTATCTACAACTGCAATATTAAGCATGTTGTAATATATATATGATACACAAGCACTTTATTGGAACTAAATTCATCATCCCAGGGTCTAAATGGATATTGATCCATCTTTAGGGATTGAATGACCATGAGTATTTATGGATATGTTTGTCCAATATTATTTTTTTGAATATTGGTACATGCTATCAATTGAATATTGATAAACTGATATATATATATATATATATATATATATATATATATATATATATATATATATATATATATATATATATATATATATATATATATATATATATATTTGCACAAGTTGTAAACTTGATCATAGTTTGGTTTTACCAAAATTTCCATCTCAAATTCCGTCATAAAACGGTTGCTTGTTTGATAATGTGTGTTAAAGATGATGATGGAAAATCCAAGTTGAATTTGTTTATTAACAAGCATTCAACCATAGTGATTGGAGTAATCTTTCTGTGGAAGATACTCGCTTAGTCAGTTGTACCACAATCAACTTGACTATTTCAAGTTATGGAGTGACTTGAATGATACACAATATATGTTGCGATTTATAATTAGATGTAGAATATGGAATAAGTCGAAGACTTGTATATCGAAATCTGCCAATGGTAAAGAATAGGAACATAATTTTTCACATATACCACAAGGGTATGCTTCTCGGTCTTTGCGTGAAACCATTGCTACAATATCTCATTATATCACCACCTTGCTTTCATAAAGAATGCATTTGTGAGAATATGGCATTACTGTGGTAAATACCTCCTACTAGTGAATGAGATAAATTCTCCATAATTGCCACTTTTTTATTTGACCCAATTTGAGTGTTGATACACTCTGCCTAGGACTTTTGGTCTGGATCCAGTTTAAGGTGTATAGCAATTTCAGGAGTATATGTCGACATTTATGTAGTCTTTGTATTATTGATTCGATAGAACCAATATAGCATGTGAATATTAATACTTTAGAACTCTTATCTCATTTCCCAAGACGATAGAGTTAGGATGTTCCAATGATGCCTCAGTGCCTAAATTTATGTGCACATATACTTGGCTTTAGCATGTTAAACATTCATAGGCTTTGGATTTTCAATTATCCATAAAGTGTCTAACAACATGTATGATGTTGATTTGCATTTACTATACTGGAGGATGTCTCCCCCTGTTTCCGCGGATGCTTATTAACAAGTTGTGTCCCTAGTGACCATACTTCTCCCCCTCTTATTTTAATTTGGGAGTTGAGTGATCTTGTTAGATTTCCACTCTTTTCTGGCACATTGATTTGTAGGGATTGAATAAGATGACACTTTTGATAAGTTAATGCATTTGGAAGAATATTTGTAATATGCTACAAATATATAAGATGTTTTAAATTGATAGTTCAAATATTCTTTTGTATGTATGTGAATGTGAGGATTTAATGTGATTGGTAACATTCATTTTGTATTTCTGGCATTCTATATGTGGTATTAATCTCCCCCTAATGCCTGGAATTATCCTCAAGGTGTGATCAACATACGGGTTTTTTATGTAAATCCCCATAGAGACCAAAGGTATTATATGAATGACGGATAATACCTTTTATGTAGGTCCTTAATGCCCATGATGTATGTTGTGAGGTGGTGATATCGGTATGTGCGAAACATAGCCGACACGCAGATGGGAAATATTTGGCTGTAGCCAAGCTTTCACATACTAACTGCAACAGAGGGAGCCGTATAATTGCAGCTTGATGAATGTAAAATATGTGGTGTGTAAATCCACATGTTACCAACTTGATGTTGATAGGTTGAATTCTATTGTGATGGTCATGCAAATGAGTTGTCTTGATGTATGGACATATTGTACTTAGTGTCGGTGTTTTAGACCGGCAACCTACTAAGGGGAGTACCCGAAGTAGATGAATGTGGCCTTGCCGAGATCGGTAACTCGAAGGAAGAGACATGTGGCACACAATTTAGACAGGTTCGGGCCGCGAGGTGCGTAATACCCTACGTCCTGTATGCTGCGTAGCTCTGGATTGATTGGGTACGATTACAAGATGGTGTAATAGTACGCCGTGAGATGAGATTGGATGCTAGAGAAGGGTCCCTGCCTCGCCTTATATAGTCCGGGAGGCAGGGTTACAAGTCGGAGTAGGGAGAGAGTACTAGTCGAGTACGTCTAGGAGTCTTCCATACAGTGCGGGACATGTACGGCCTTCCTAACCGAGTACTTCTCCTCTGTAGTCCTTGTGCTCCACGCCATCAGGTGTCGTGTAGCGCAAGCCGGGTAGTCCCAGGGGCCCACCGAGTAGTCGGTCCTGGTACCCACCGAGGTAGTGGGCCCAGGGAGGTCCATACGACAAGCCCCCAAGTACTTTGTAGTCGAGAAGGATAGCTTCAAGTAGTCTTGACGGCCTTAACGAGTAGTCCTCAAGCGTCCCCCAGTACTACAAGTCAAAAGTCTTCAAGAGTAGTCGAAGCATCCCGAGGCTGGAATGTACTCCAGCTGATATCTGAGCAGTCTTGAAGTCTTCTCGATTAGTCCCAAGCGTCCTCGAGTGCTGCCCTCGAAGGTCTTCAAAAACGCTCGCGTTGTCTTGAAGCCGGAGCTGATATGGAAGTGCGATTTGCAAAATCGCACTCCATATGGAGTAGCCCCCGAGCCTTAGGTTGAGTTGTAGACTCTGGCTGAGGGTCCATCTGAAGTCTTGGCAAGAATATCCCGAAAAATCCGGAGAGAAAAAACCGAAGGACACGTGGCACGGAGCCCCCGAGCCTTGAGTCGAGCACTTCCTCTCGAATTGAAGGGTCATCTTGTAGAATGTGTCCTGAGATGCTCCTGAGTCTTGTCACTTCCCAGGTAGTCGAGTAGAAGTAGCCGAGCCCCCGAGGTGAGGCGCGTCGACTAGTAGAATACGAAGAGTCACGCGCGGCCGCTGAGTCAGCCGAGCGCGGACTTATCCATTTGGTCGTTGGAGGGCCGTTTTGACTTATAAATAGAAGCCAAAACCCTTAGGGTTTTCCACCCATCGTTGCTGTAGCCATTCGAATAGATCTGCGCACGCTGCCGCCATTGTAGATCCGAGCGCGCCACCACCCAGAGCTGCTAGGGTAGCCCCCGAGCGGATGCGCGTGAAGACGTCATGTACTTGGAGAATGAAGCCATCGCCGTCCAAGAGCGCGAAGACCACCGGGAAGAAGAGGGGCTGTGACGAGGCCGTCGGGACTGCCGCAGGGGCGGCGCAGCCGAGGTCTCCACCGCGGCCAGATCCAAGCCGCGAGTGGAAAAAGTCGAAGATGAAGACCGAGGATCTGCTGGCTCTCCTCAACAGCGGATTCATTCGTGAGAAGGAGGTGGACAGTTGGAGGGCCACCGTCGGGGACCCGTACCCCATGGAGAAGAGCGAGGATGAGATTCCGATGTTCGTGCACTTCGCGGAGCGCGGACTCGCACTTCCGGCCAGCGACTTCTTCAAAGGCCTCTTGGGGTACTACGGCGTCGAGTACCTCAACCTCAATCCCAACGGTATTTTCCATACCGCAGTCTTCGTCCATTTCTGTGAGGCGTTCCTGGGGATCAAGCCCCACTGGATCTTGTTCCGGAAGTTCTTCCGGGTGAAGCCTCAGCCGAGTGCCAGCAACCCGCGAGTAGTCGGTGGAGCGGGGATCCAAATGCGGGAGGACACGGCCGAGCAGTACCTCTCGTACAAGCTCATCGACTCCAACCAGGATTGGAAGGCAAAGTGGTTCTACGTGATGAACCACCACCCAGGACTGCCGAAGCCGAGCGGGAAGCAGCCGAAGCATCGCGCCTGGTGGAACACAGAGCCCACAATGCAGGAAGGGATCCAGCTCCCCGAGCTGTTGGCGCGCATCAAGGTGCTAAGAGAAGCCGGGCTGAGGGCCGAGCACGTGGCCTTCAGCTTCATGAAGTGGAGGGTGCAGCCACTGATGGCCCGCGACACCCTGGGCTTTGAGTACATCGGTGACGGCGACACATCGCGGATGCCGGGAGGTGAAGTCGACGACGACGACATTGTCGACACGTTGACGCGCATCTTCAAGGACATGCCACCGTACACGGCGTGCCCTGTCGCAGAGTACTCCGTCGCGCGCCCGCCAAAGGAGGTAAGTAGTCGTACCCCCCAGCTGAGTACCCATTGCCTTTGAGTAGTCGAGCTGATGTCTTGTGTCTTGCAGGACGACTTGAAGAAGTTCGTCTCCGGGCCGCAGCCGCCTCCTCAAGAAGTCGAGATCCCGGAGGAGGGAAAAGCCAAAGCCAAGGAGCGGCGAGAAGTCGGCGAAGGAGATGACACCGTCATCGTGGAGGACATGTCTGAAGAAGATGACGACGAGGAGACACTGCAGGACCGCTTTCAGCTGCGGTCGAGGTTCAGCCGTCCCGGCCTACCTCATGTGCCTCTCGTGCAAGATCCGTCGGCTAGCCTGGAGGCTAGTCTGGTTGCGCCACCACGGAAGCCGCGCAACCCCGCCCGCAAGCGGGTGACGAAGAAGCTGAAGGTCTCTGAGACCACGCCTCAAGAGGTAAGACGTCTTGAGTAGTGTAGTCGAGTACTAATCTCTCGAGTTCACTTGCTGATGATTGAGCTTCCTTGCTTGCAGGAGGTGCCGCCAACGAAGCCCGTCGATGAGGGCGACGAAGGCGGGTGGGACACGGTGGGGGAACCCGCTGGGAGTCGTAGCCCAGCCCCCACTGTGGAGGAGCTCTTGGCGCAACTGGAGCGCCAGCCCCCTACTCCTCAAGGGAGCACGGAGCCCGCAGCCGCTGCTGCTGAAGAAGTGGTGGTTGCGGGAGCGCAGGAGGGCGCTGCACCGGCTACCGTTGTCGTAGAAGAGGCGACAGCCGCAGAGGCGCAGGAGGAGGCGCCCGCCGAGGCTGGACTAGTAGATATTGCCAGCATCCTTGGAGCCCCGACCGTGACGATAGTCCGGTCAAGCTAGTAAGTGCTGAGCTTTCCTGTGTAGTTCTTGGTGTAGTAGTCTAGCTTGATTGACAACCAATTTGTGTACTTTTGCAGGAAATCAACAGATCTGTCCTGGGAGGGAGACGAGCCCTCTTCGGCGGTGGCGGAAGAAGAAGCCGCGCCACCCGCCGAGGAGTCCACTCCTGCCCCTCAGGCGGAGTCCGAAGCGCCGGCTGCTGGAGCTGCGTTGCCCGAGGCCAGTGTGGTCGAAGGTAAGTACTCTGCTGAGGCTTTAGTATTCCCCATAGAGTAGTCGTAGTCGCTGATGCACTTGTCTTCTTCTTGACAGGTGCCGAGGCCGAGGGGAGCGATATCCCCGCGGCGGTGCCCATGCAGAGGTTGACACCAGAAGAGCCGGAGGCTGCTGAAGGAGCCCCCGAGCCAATGGAAGAGGCCGTGGAAGAGGCCGCCGTGGCCACCGGAGGAGAAGAGGCCGCCGTGCCACCAGAGGCTGCTCAGAAGGTGCTGGTCCGTTCCCCGGAAATCCAGGACGCAGAGCCCATCCGCTCTGCGCCAATGACCGAAGCCGCCACGAGTAGTCATGGCGGGGTGGAACAGCTGGCTGACGACTTGGTGGACCCGGCGACGGTAGCCAGGCACCTGGAGGCGGTCCGCCAGGCTGAACAATGGATGAAGGTGAGTAGTCTTAACTCCTGAGTAGTCAATCCTCTGTTGTTGAGTACTCATTTGACATGTGTTGTCTGTGCAGGACGTCGTGGAGAGGTCCCGCGAGAAGTCTAGCATGCTGCAAGGCTTCGGTGATGCGGTGCTCCGGGCTGAAGCGCTAGAAGATCAACTCTTGAAGTCGCGGAAGCACACGGCCGCCATGCAATCCAAGCTGGAAGCCGCCTTCACCAAGTATCACAACGATATCCAAGATATGCAGGCGAAGAGCGATGACTTGGTGCGGAAGAACAAGACACTCCGCAACAAGAACAAAGGTACTCCACTTGACTTGTTGAGTAGCTGCTGGAGGTTGAGAGGTAGTCTAACCCGTTGCTCCTTGTTGTGTTGCAGAGCTTGAGACCCAGGTGGAGTAGTTGAGGACCTCAGAGATAAGTATGAAGAACCTCTTCTACCGGGAGCAGGAGGCCCGCCAGGTACTCGAGCTTGACTATAAGGAACTTGCCTTCGAGTGCGACAAGCACATGGAGCTTCGCATTGCTTCCGATCGTGACCTCATCAACTGCTACAAATCGTTGCAGAAGTTGAACGAAGACTGCGAGGCGCTGCGGGCCCAGCTGAAGGAGCTTGAAGAAGCCGCGCTTCCCATAGCAAGGCTCTTGGTGCCTCACCCTGGCGGCCCCAAGATAGCACCGCTCGTGGATCGCCTCAAGGAAGCCCCCAGCCGGCTAGCGACGTATGTGAAGCATCTGGCGAGGTCGGTCCCGAAGCAGGTGCTGGCCTTCATGAAGTCTTACTTCCCGAAGGCGCCCGTGGAAGTAGTCGCTGGCGGGGTAGCCGCCAACTGTACAGATGAGCAGTACGCGGAGCTGCTGGAGCAGATGGCGCCCATTGTGGAGCAAGTAGCCGACAAGCTTAATCTCCAGTAGACTTCTAATAGTTAGCTCGTAGCCAAAGTTGTACAAAAACAATTGTAATGGTGTTGCTTAAGTATTAATGAAAGGAAAATTCCATCAATGAGTACTCGTAGTCGCGATCTTAGAGTGCGGAGCCCCATCGTGGAGTTGATGCGAGTAGTCGTACTCGGCAGTAGTCCCGTTGAGGGAAGTAGACAGTAAAGAAGTTGATGAACGATCAAACTTTATTACTGAAGAAGTACACCTGGATGGCCAGGGCCGTAGTTACAGGGTAGTCGCCTGGACCCGGAGGCCGCTTACAGCTAAGTGGTGCTAGGGCGGGTAGCCGCTTACGGCAAAGAGATCCGTAGGTAGCCGTGTAGGCCGGATCTTAGAGTATGGTCTCTCTGTAGACCGCTGCTAGAGTCCTTTGTCGCTCGTCGCAACCCAGGATCCGTAGGTAGTCGCGCGGGCTGGATCCTGGAGAGGAGTAGTTCGGAGACTGGAGCCAGGACCCGGAGGCTGCTTACGGCAGAGGGTGTTGATGTAGTCGTGTAGACATGAACCCCGGAGTAGTCGTGTAGACTAGGCGTAGAAGCGACAGAGTTGGTCGACGTTCCACGAGTTGTTGATGTCTTCGCCTTCAAGTGTTTGGAGGCGGTAGGAGCCCGGCCCGGTCACCTTTGCAACTGTGAAGGGACCTTCCAAGGGGGAGCTGAGCTTGTGTAGTCCTTCCGTGTTCTGGATACGGCGGAGGACGAGATCACCAACGTTGAAGGAGCGTTCCTTGACGTTGCGATCATGGTAGCGTCGGATACCCTCCAGGTACCTTGCTGATTGGACGAGGGCGGCGCAGCGAGCTTCTTCGACACTGTCGATGTCAACTCGTCTGCTGTCTTCAGAGACGCCTTCGTCGTAGTGCTCCACTGCTGGAGAGTTCCATATGACGTCAGCAGGGAGGATTGCTTCGGAGCCGTAGACCAGGAAGTAAGGGGATTGCCCTGTTGGCTTGGAAGGCTGAGTTCGTAGCCCCCAGAATGCGTTGGGTAGTTCCTTGATCCACTTGCCTCCTTTGGAGTTAGCAGCGTCGTGTAGCCGCTTCTTGAGAGCGTCGAGCACCATCCCGTTGGCGCGCTCGACTTGTCCGTTGGCCCGAGGATGGGCAACTGAGACATATCGGACGTCGGTCCCGCTGTTCTCGCAGTACTCCCAGAACTGGTGGTTGTTGAAGTTGGAGCCCAGATCTGTGATGACGCGGTGGGGTAGTCCGTAGCGATGCACGAGTTCATCCAGGAAGTCGAGTACTCTATCAGCCTTGGGGCACGTGACCAGGTTGACCTCGATCCACTTGGTGAACTTGTCGATGGCCACCAATACTCTGTTGAAACCACCTGGCGCAGTTGGCAGTGGCCCAATCATGTCGAGCCCCCAGCAGGCGAAGGGCCAGGTTGGCGGTATGGTGACTAGCTTGTAGGCTGGGACGTGTTGCTGCTTGGCGAAGTACTGGCATCCTTGGCACCTTCTGACGAGTTCTTCAGCGTCACCCAGAGTTGTGGGCTAGTAGAAGGCTCGCTGGAAGGCCTTGCTGACCGGCGTGCGGGAGGACGCGTGGTTGCCGCAGACGCCCTTGTGAATCTCCTCCAAGATGTCCTTGCCTTCTTGCCTAGGGACGCACTTCATGAGTACTCCAGAAGATGTGCCCCGCTTGTAAAGCTTGTCTCCGACGAGGACGTAGGACTTGGCGTGGCGGATGAGCTGCTCGGCCGAGTTCTTGTCAGAGGGAACCTTCTGCTCGCTGAGGTAGTCGATGAAGGGTTGCCTCCAGTCCACGTCGATCATCATGACCTCCTGTCCAGCCGGTGGGTGCGCTGGGACAGTGGTCGGTGGCGCCGGCTCCGGGATGGATGGCGCGTGAAGCTCGTGAACGAAGACACCCGCTGGTACTTGAGCGCGGGTAGATCCAAGCTTCGACAGGACATCCGCTACAACGTTGTTGTCGCGGACGATGTGGTGGAACTCGAGACCATAGAACTTGTTCTCGAGCTTGCGGACTTCTAGGCAGTAGGCGTCCATGTTCTCCTTGTTGCGGTCCCAGGATTTGTTGACTTGGTTGATGACCACTGCGGAGTCGCCGTAGACTAGTAGCCGCTTAATGCCCAGTGAAGCCGCGAGGCGGAGCCCGTGTAGGAGGGCTTCGTACTCGGCTTCGTTGTTTGAGACCTTCCGAGAAGATCCGCAGGACGTACTTGAGTTGTTCGCCCGTTGGAGAGATCAAGAGTACCCCTGCACCTCCCGCCTTCGAGTTTGGGTGAGCCGCCGAAGTACATCACCCAATGCTCTGGTCGCACGGTTGGAGTAGGTAGCTGATTCTCCCGCCACTCCGCCATGAAGTCGACTAGCGCCTGCAACTTGATGGCTGTGCGTGGCTTGAAGTCGATGGTGAGGGCGCCGAGCTCGACTTCCCACTTGGAGATTCTTCCGGTAGCATCTTGGTTCCGCAGGATGTCGCCGAGCGGGTAGTCGGTGACGACGAAGATCGAGTACTCCTGGAAGTAGTGTCGTAGCTTCCGCGAGGTGATGAGTACTACGTACAGGAGCTTCTGCACAGGCTGATAGCGTGCCTTGGACTCTGATAAGACCTCGCTGACGAAGTAGACTGGGCACTGGACTGGGTAGGCGTGGCCGTCTTCCTGCCGCTCGACAATGATGTCAGTACTGACCACATGAGTAGTCGCAGCGAGGTAGAGCAGTAGCTGCTCGCCTTTGCGAGGAGCCGTGAGGACCGGTGGCTTCGATAGGAAATCTTTGAGCTGGGCAAGGGCTTGATCCGCCTCTGGAGTCCTCTTGGTGCTTGAGTAGTTTGAAGAAGGGGAGTCCCCGTTCTCCAAGCTTCGAGATAAATCTGTTCAGTGCCGCCATGCACCCAGTCAACTTCTGGACGTCTTTGATGCACGTGGGAGCTTTCATGCTGGTGATGGCGGAGATCTTCTCGAGGTTGGCTTCGATGCCGCGTTGGCTGATGATGAAGCCGAGTAGTTTGCCCGAAGGTACGCCGAAGACGCACTTGTTTGGTTTGAGCTTCCAGCGGTACTCGCGCAGAGATGCGAAAGTCTCTTCAAGGTCGTCGATGAGGGTACTGGAGTTTCTGGTCTTGACGACCACGTCATCCACGTAGGCTTCGACGTTCTTGTTGAGCTGCTTCTTGAAGCAGGCCTGGATAGCTCGTTGGTAGGTAGCGCCGGCGTTCTTCAGCCCGAAGGACATGGTCGTGTGGTAGTACGCGCCAAACGGGGTGATGAACGCGGTCTTCTCCTAGTCTTCTTCCTTGATCGTGATCTGGTGGTACCCGGAGTAGCAGTCGAGGAAGCAGAGCAGGTCGCAGCCCGCCGTGGAGTCGATGACTTGATCAATCCGCGGCAACCCGAAGGGGTCCTTGGGGCAGTGCTTGTTGAGGTCGGTGTAGTCGACGCACATCCTCCACTCGTTCGAGTTCTTCTTGCGGACGAGGACAGGGTTGGCGAGCCACTCAGGATGTAAGACTTCTCTGATGAAGCCAGCCGCGAGTAGTTTGGCGAGTTCCTTCTTGATGGCGTCCCGTCTGTCGTCGGCAAAGCGTCGGAGGTGTTGTCGCTTGGGGTGCCTTAGGATCGACGTTGAGGCAGTGCTCAATCAACTCCCTGGGCACTCCTGGCATGTCCGCTGGCTTCCACGCGAAGATTTCGCAGTTAGCCCGGAGGAAGTTGATGAGCGCGTCTTCCTATTTGGAGTCGAGGCCGGCCCCGAGGGTGGTGGTCTTGCTGGGGTCGCCTGTTCCGAGGTTGATCGTCTTGATGAGAACCTCCTCGGCTGGCTGAGGCTTGTTGGCGTTGTCAGAATTCTCCGGGATGTCGAGTTCGCTTGTGGCAAGCTTCTTCGACGCAGCACAGACCTCCATCATAGCGTTGGGTACTTGATTTGTAGAGGCGATCTCCACGGCTTCTGTGTCGCAGTCGTGGGAGATCTTCAAGTCCCCTTGGAGAGAGTACACCCGCTGGGCTTGGCATCTTGAGTACCAAGTAGGTGTAGTGGGGCACCGCCATGAACTTGGCGATGGCCGGTCTGCCGAGGATGGCATGGTAGGAAGTCTCGAAGTCCGCGACCTCGAACTTGATGTACTCGGTACGGTAGTTGTCCCGAGATTCCCCGAAGGTAACTGGCAGGACCACTAGGCCCAATGGGATAGCCGCGTTACCGGGGACGATGTCGTAGAAGGGCGTGTTGCTCTTGGTGAGCATGTGGGTGATGTTGAGCTTCATCTTCTTCAAGGTTTTGGTGAAAAGGATGTTGAGCCCACTTCCACCGTCGATGAGGACCTTGTTGAGTTTGGAGCCCGCGACCACCGGCTTCAGGACGAGGGGGAACCGTCCTGGTTCGGAGAAGCTGGTCCATTGATCCGCGCGGGAGAAGGTGATGGGTACCTCCGACCACCTGAGAGGGGTCGGAACCGCTGGTTCAATGCTCATGACTTCTCGACGGGTAGCCTTCTCGCTCCCGCCGTCGGGTAGTCCGCCGAAGAGGACGTTGACGGTCTTGTCGGGTTCCTGGAAGTCGTTGTTGTCTCCGTCGTTCTTCTTCTTGCCCTTTTTGTCGTGAGGGTGCGGTGGCTCTGGAGTACCCTTGAGTGCGTGCCTGAGTTGGTAGCACTGCTCGGTGGTGTGGTTGCCGTTTAGATGCCACGGGCACTTCTCTTTTAGCAAGTCTTTGAAGCCGCCGGAGTTCTTCTTCGAGTTCTCCTTCGCAGGGCGCTGGATAGCCGCGACAGTGTTGTCTGGCTTGCGCTTGCGGTTGGGACCCGAGTAGTTGTTGTTGTTGTTGTTGCGACCGCCCTGGTTCCCTTTGTTGCCGCTGCCGCCGCCCTGGTTCTGCTTGTTCTTGCCACGGATGGCGTCGTACTTGGCGTTGTCCTTGTCTTCTTCATCCGCCCAGGACGTGATCATGTCCTTGAGATGGGGGATGGACTTGGGGCGGCGACGACCAAAGTCTTCGAAGGTGCGGCGGTGGTAGAGGCCGTCTTGGAAGAGGTCAATGACCTCCTTGTCGGTGACGTCGACCACGGTAGCGCGCTTGTCGAAGAAGCGGCGCATGTACTTGCGGAGGGTCTCGCCTTGTTCCTGCTTGACCATGGCCAGGTCCATGCGAGTACCCGATCGGCCCATGGCGCCCGCGAAGTTGCTGGTGAACTGCTCCTTCAGCTGGTCCCACTTGTCGATTGAGTGCTTGTCCAGCGACTCGAGCCATGTGAGTGGAGCTTGGTCCAGGCAGAAGGGGAAGTAGAGGCACTTGGTGTCGTTGTTGCCGCCAGCGTTCTCGATGGAGAGGGCGTAGCACCTGAGCCACTGGATGGGGTCCTACTTCGGGTCGTACTTGGTGATCCCCAAAGGCTTGAACTTGTCGGGGAGGAGCAGGTTGCGAAGTCGAGGTGAGAAGGCTAGGAAGCCGTCGTTGTCGCCTGCAGTGGTCGACTTCTTCCGCCGCAGCTCCTCAATCTTCTGACGGGCGTCGTAGCCGCCCTGTGAGGCACCAGAGGCGTGGCCGTTCGCGTGGCCTCGGCCGCCGCGGCCCCCGCCGCCGGCGGCCCTCCCCGTTGGCTCCATGGTTGGAGCTTCCGCCGCGTCGCCGCCGCCGCCGTCGGGTCGTGGCCGCCGCCGCCGGCTGGAGCACGGTGAGGGACGACCTCACGGTTGCTGTTGCCACCCTGTGGGGGTCCGCTGGCGTTGGAGCGAGTACGGTTGGGCTGGGATGGGAGCTCAGCTCGAGTACGGTTGGGACCGTTGTTGGCGCTGCGACTTGTAGCTTCGTTGTCGCGGTGCCTGGCGGGAGGAGGCTGGTTGACCCTGTTGTCGACCAACATGAAGTAGGCGTCTTCAGCGAGCTTGGCGATGACCTCCCCGGCGCAAATTCCCTAGGCCTGGCGTGCGATCGCTGTGATCGACATGAGGCATTGCTCAGGGGTAGTGTGTACTCTGCTCTCGACCGCCTCGAGAGCTTCCACAAGGTTGCGGATGGGGAGATTGTCGCGGAGGCGTCGGCGACGTTCGCTGCGCTTCCTGTTACGCTCGCGTCGAGCGTCTCTGTCTGCGGGGGTCTCGTTTGCTGGAGCATCAGCGGAGAGCTCGTCAGAGGAGATGTCTTCAAGGTACTTGTCTTGAGCCGTCCCTGAAGGCCCTGGGGTGTCGCCGGCAGCCATGAAGACTTGGCGATCGGGGGTGCCAAGGCTGGACTCAGAAGGCGCCACCTCAGTTAGTGTGTTCGAGTCAGCCCGGGCTAGCGGTGTTCCCTCCTGGAACGAGAGCGAGTCGATGTAGGCGACGTAGCGTGAGTCACCACTTATCAGGTCAGCGGGCTTGCGATCTGGCCAGCAGACGAATCTGCCGGCCGGCGTGGAGGTTATAACCAGTCCAGAGGCTGGCCCTGATAAGGGATGCTCAATAGAGTTGTCCTCGGACTCGGGATCCTCTGGGTCCGACCCGAAGTCGAACTCGTATGCAGAATCCGAGTAGAACCCGGAGAGGGGGTTCGAGTCCGAAGCGTGGCCGGGAGCGGTGTCGGAGTCTGAGCTGTACTCGGGTACGGGCTCCTTGCCGGCCCGGCGCGAAGGAGGAGCCTCCTTGCGGGCCCTGCTGAGGATGCGGGGACCACGCGTGGAGTGCTCACGGGGTGGTGAGATCGCGCGTGATGGCTGAGTAGCCGGCTCGCTTGCGATAGCCCATGGAGACATCGAGCTCGAGTTGGAAGCAAACTCGAGCTCGAAGTCAGTGTGACGATCGAAGAGCGAAATTTCGCCGAACTTGCCGGCGAGTTCGCCTGTGACAACTTCTGGAAGCATCACAAAGCCGGTCTTCGGGTTGGGCGGCATGGTGAGGCGGCGTTGGAAAGATCCCGCGCCGTCAGCAGTGCAGACCCAAACGCCGACACGAAGGTGTCGCCGCGGTTGAAGGCGACGGTTGGCTTGAAGTAGACAGGAGCCGTTGAGTTCGCCATGTGATCTCGGGCGAGATCCCCTACCTGGCGCACCAGCTGTCGGTGTTTTAGACCGGCAACCTACTAAGGGGAGTACCCGAAGTAGATGAATGTGGCCTCGCCGAGATCGGTAACTCGAAGGAAGAGACACGTGGCACACAATTTAGACAGGTTCGGGCCGCGAGGTGCGTAATACCCTACGTCCTGTATGCTGTGTAGCTCTGGATTGATTGGGTACGATTACAAGATGGTGTAATAATACGCCGTGAGATGAGATTGGATGCTAGAGAAGGGTCCCTGCCTCGCCTTATATAGTCCGGGAGGCAGGGTTACAAGTCGGAGTATGGAGAGAGTACTAGTCGAGTACGTCTAGGAGTCTTCCATACAGTGCGGGACATGTACAGCTTCCTAACCGAGTACTTCTCCTCTGTAGTCCTTGTGCTCCACGCCATCAGGTGCCGTGTAGCGCAAGCCGGGTAGTCCCAGGGGCCCACCGAGTAGTCGGTCCTGGTACCCACCGAGGTAGTGGGCCCAGGGAGGTCCATACGACACTTAGTGATATAGTTCCCAAAACCAAATAATTCCATATGAATGGATGTAATCCTGCGTCGAGGAAAGTTTTGCCCAAAGTTGAAAACTAGAGCAATAAATTTGGTAATTTGCTATGCCTCATGATCAGTAAGGGACACAAATGGAACTATTCATAAATGACTTTATGAGCACTTGATAGTGCTTAGATAATCCATAAATGGTTGAATATGCCAACTTATCTTGAATGCATTCAAGGATTTATGTGGCTTATCATTTAGAATTTTAAGGTAAGAGGGCCTTAAAATTAATTCTCAAGTGACACATGTGGTGCACAAAATCTGAGGATTTTGAGAATGTATGCTATGACCAATAGAATTGATAATAATTATTCTTATCATCCATGAGTTAGGATGACCAAGGCTATAATGCCAATTCCTGATATATTCAAGATTGAAAAATTATTAATACGCAACATGTCATACGGGATTTATGTAGGTACATATAACATATCCCAGATGATATGAAAGGAATTGTATGAATATTGATTTTTCTTATCCATTTTACCAAGTTGAGTGCTGATTTTTCATCATTATCCTTGGTAATGGGTTTCAGTATGAAACCATATACTAATGGATGTCACAAAATTGAGGGTTTCTGTAGAATATTTGAGTGCATCTATAATAAATAATTGAATACCCGTGAGGAGAGTAAAATTCTCATAATTGTGATAGTGGTGATCCACTTTGTGAAATTCCTTTTCTTTCTGGGTGTATCCCAAATAAATACCATGTATGAAGGACATGGTATTAATGATGGACAATGTACTACACATGTAGTATGATATTGAACTAATGATAATTTCATGAATTTATATGGAAACATATGGAGATCTAATTTATTAATTTATTGAAGTGTGCTTCAAATTGATCTCCTTGAATTCACTTTCCTCCACTGGGGTGGAGATTTTGTTTGTACCAAATATTTTTATTTGAAAATCATGTGTACATGGATGTACAACCACACTATAGACAAACTTGAAGTTAGTCATTATGGTCACTTGATTTGAACAAAAGTGACATTTTATAGATGAGATCCATTGTGTTGTAAATACCATGAACGAAAAGTTCTATTCTTTGTTGGTAACTCTTCTCAAGAGTTTAAAGAATAAATGGATCTTCCTCATTTGGTTATTCTGATTTGTAAAATCAGAATTGAGGAAATGTAGTAACACACAAAGGTGCATGTGTGGTAATGATAATAATTGATTGGGTACTTGTATGTGGGTACAATGATGGTGTCTTGGATGCCATGAATATTGCAATGATATTGTTGATATCATGTACCCATATTGGATAGTAAATTCAATCCAATGCGAATTCAAAAATTTCCATTTTGGAAACATTATTCATGTCCTACATGAGTTAATCATGTATTTAAATGAATTTACTTGATGAGTAAATTATATAGCATGAAATATATTGTAGTGCAAAATTATTAAAATCAAGTTGATACTTGATTTTAAGTGGACTATTCTATAACTTGCTAGCAACGCAAGTTTTGTTGCATATGCTTTTGGACTCTATTCTTGTGAGCATAAATGATCTGATGATCATTGCCAAAACATACTTTCTTTATGATAGAATATAATCACCATAATATTTTGCACATTTTCTACTATTTATTTAAGCCAAAATTGATGCTTAAAATTATGTATTCAAGATGGATCTTGAATTATTTTATGTATAATCTTGTATTTTCAAATTGCGATTTGAATTACAAGTAGTATGAACCTTACATTTGATAGGAGATGATTTCGCTTTTCTTATCGAGTGTGACTCGATCATCACGTACTAGTGATGAATTAACACATCAAATGGTAATCATCAGAATGGTGTAAACTTGAAATGGTGGACGAGGAACTCGTTGCTATAGGTATAATTTGCATGAGTGCAATACCTTAGACTCCACTAATATGTGTTACACTAGTAATATTAGGTCATTTTTAGGAAATAATCACCATGTTGGTGATATAATTATGCAACGATTAGTGAAGGCAAGATGATTATTGCAACAAAATTTATTTTATTGAAGTAAAATTCTGTTGTAAAATAAGCAAAATAATGAATGTAAGATGGTTCTTACAAAATTAAGGTATAGGACATATTAATTCCTGTAGGAATAATTTGACTTGATAGTCATTTAAATATGTTTGTCCTTGTATACAAAATGTGGATATACACTTTGAAGGTAATCATCATAAAGATGTAGACCTCTTAGTGATGAGCAGAGGCTGCCCAAAAGCATGGATCTCAAGGTAAATAAATTCTTATAAAGAACTTATCACAACCAGCGCCTAGGTCACATCACCTTGTGTTATTTCCAATCATCTATACATGCCTTGATTTTAATTTTGCTTGATGTTCTACTTGATATAGAAAATTTTTAATTAATTATACCATGCAAATAAAATAAACTGCATATGTAAGAATTGTTCTAACACCTAAAAATGATCTATGGGTCATAAACATGAATAATTACTGCGGTAATTATAACATTTAAATTACATAGGTGCATATACCGGATGGTACAAATAATATTGTTCGTCACAACATAAAATTACAGAATAATTCAGGGTCTAAATCATAAATATACAGCACTAATAAGTCCGAATAAATAAAAGGTAAAAGCCTGAGGGCTAATTTAAAGTTCAGGGGTTTTTCTGGACTTTTCGAAAATTCAGGGGGTCCGACGGACATCTGGAAACGGTGGAGATGTGCGGCCTATGGGCCGCTGTCTTCCGCCTGTGTGGGCCGGCAGGCCTGGAATGGCCCGCCAAGGCCTGCTTGGCCCAGCTGGCCCAAATGCTCGCGCATAAAAGGGGTAGGGGTGCGGTTAGGGTTTCCCCTAACCTGCAGCCGCCCCTAGAGCCTGCCGCCGCTTGGTGACCGTCGGCGATGCCGGCGGTGATGGTGCGGCGGTGGCCGGCCGGCCGGTCGGCGAGCGAGCCGCGGATGCGGATCCGCGAGCTCTCCCCGTTTTCCCTTCTTCTTTCTTCGTCCGCCACCCCCCATGTCGCCGGCCGATGGCCGGCTTTCGGAGGTCGGTGGTGGGGAGCCCCGCCGCGGCCGGGCTCCGGTGTGTCGCGCCGGATCCCGGCGGCCGACGCGCCCCGACGCGACCGAAGATCCGCGCGGTGTTGGTGATGTCTCCGGCGCCGTGGCCGACGATGCGGATGGAGGTCCAACGGCATTGGAGAAGAGCGGTGGGGCACCGCGGCGGGCCTCCATGGTCCTGGCCGTGATGCGGCTGAGGGGGCTTGGTTCTGCAGGATTCGCTGGGTCCCTCGAGGAAGAAGCCCATGTGGAGGCGGTGTTGTTGATGAAGAATGGTGAGCCATCCCCGGCAACGCAGGACTAGGCCGTTGGCGCTGTCCTTATGGTGAAGCCAGGAGTCAGCTTCATGGTTTGGTGCATGCGGCCACCAAAACTGCAACCACGATGGCCATGGTATTTTCTATGGAAATAAATATAGAAACTTTGATGCGTACATTTTGATAAATCATATCAATGGAGTTCTCTATTGGAAAGCAAAAATGCCTCTGTTGATGCATTTTTTTTCTTCGTTGCAGAACGCCGCCAACATAAATTTCTTGGCATGGTCGCTGGCCTGGGTTCGGTGGTGGAGTATGGTGAAGACGACATCGCTGAGGCGTCCAGAGTCCCCATCCATGGCGTCCGTGGCGATCATTACTTCCAGAAAAATTTGTTTTCTGGTCTTCTAAGTACCAGTGCTCCATTGTTGAAGTCGACGAGACCTTTGTGTCTCAATAGAACGTGAGGCCTTCTCAAATTTCTCACCTTCCATGTCTAGTGGTGTTTGGCCTTCAGGCCTCCCTTCTCTTCTTGCGCACAGGCGCTCAGCGGAGAACAAAGTGCTGATAACGTGTTGAAAGACAAAAGTGTGGAATGAAATGGAATGGAAGCAAATGAATTGATTGATTGATGAGGGGGTGAACCCCTGAATATATACACACGGAAAGGGTGTGTAGGCACCCCTTGGCGAGTGTCGCACCCCTTCGGGTCTTCGGGATGACCCTTCGACAAGGCGGTTGTAACTTCATAATTACATCACTAATGATTCCCCTAATTACATAGTTATGCTAATTGATCACTAATCAATATTTCATAACAGTCCATGTGCTAGCAGCACGCCCCACGCTGTTAGGTGCATTTATTTCATTAGCGAACGAATCACAGTGCTACGCGGGTGCCGACGCGATACATTTTATTTCAGGGAGGTCCGTTGGATCCCCGTCCCCTGTGCGAGCTCGTCGTCGCCACGCACACGCGTACACGGCGCGCCGCCATAAATAAACCGCGCGCTCGCGGCGGCCAGAACGCGCGTGCCACCCACCTCCTTCCTCCTCCCCTCGATCGCCATGCATTCCCAGAGCAAGACAAGCCCGTGCCGCAACCGCCCGACGCCATCGCCACCTCCGCCGGCAGAACGCCACGGGCAGCCGGCGTGGCGCCCACATGCCGTTGCTGCTTCCCAGTCGTCGCAGCATCCGCCGCTCGCGCTGCCACCAAGCGCGCCGCCGGCTGCAACCACGTGTGCCGCGCACGGGGGCAGCGACGGCAAGGCCGCGGCGGCCAAGAAGCGCGGCGTGCAGAAGCTCCTCAAGTCGGCGTTCAAGCGCGGCGAGCACGCGCCGGGCGCGCCGTCGTCTGGCGGCTCCGCCACCGCGTCGGGAGGCTACGCGGAAGAGGACGCCTGCTTAGCGGCGGCGCAGGACCTCAGCCGGTCCTCGTCGTCGTCCGCCGGCGGGAGCAGCGGGAGGAAGGGCCGCAGGAACGGAGGCGGCGTGGACGATGGCTCCGCAGATGGCGAACGCTCCAGCCATGATAGCCTCGACCTCGAAGGTGCACTTGCTGTGTTGCTTATAATGTCTCAATACACGCATGCACATTACTACTGCATTGCGGGACAAAAGAATTGGTGCAAACAGAAATACATGATCCGGGCATATCACTCCAAAACACTACTTTTTTACCAACAATTTCTTTAGAAATAGGTAGTAATAGCCAACGGTTCCTACTATATTTAAATACTCACTCCGTCGTGCAATTCTAGCTTTTCTAAAATGTATTATTAGTGGTGGTCTGAAGACTTTGGTACTCGTATTTTTTAGCCAAATATAGTAAGTTTTTGACATACATATCAGACCTGATTACTTAATTATACATGTAATTATATCTATTTTCAAAAATTGCATTCCTTGTGAGAATTTTTTCATAATGCTATTGAAATATTACTCATTACAGGACAATTACATTATGAGGTGACCAACATGGAATATATTGGGCTAATATTCTTTTTTAATTTGTTATTTTCTAGATTGGAAACTGTGCTACTGTATTATGAGTAGTGCCATCATGCATTTATGATTATGTATAGTTGTAACCTTGTAATGATTAATTTCTGCTGTCCTCGCTCGCATATACATGGCCACATGGGCACATGAAGAACAGTAGGCTGGAATACCAACACAATTATTTTTCTCCAAGTAGGGATGTTCTTCAATCGATCTCAGCATCATGTGAATGTTTATTTCCTTTTGCAGATCCACTTGAATGTACTTGATTATACAATCCTAAATTTTAATGTAGGTTTGGGGACTTAGCATTGACCAACAGAAATAAAATATTAAGAACCCAATTCCTCTTCTCTTCCGCTTTTAATTAACTATACAAAGGAACATGAAAAAAGACCAGCTGTGCAAGTGTAAACAACTGGGGATGTATTTATGTTCCAGTATGCTTTGCATGTTAGTCTGAAAATAATACAAATATTTATTAGTTTCAAGGGTTGTGCCATGTGGTTTCAGAAATAAAACTGTAGGGAAAGAATAAAATCTATACTTAATTAGGTTCTTTACCTCCTTTGTGCATCGCCAAATATGGTACCGCTGCTACATGTAGATGTGGTCAAACTAACAAAAGGTTGACATTCTATAGAAATGTCTCGTTGGTCGCACCAGCTACCAACCAGTAATACTTTTCTCTCAGAACAAATCAGCCACTAATCAACAGTACTTTTCTCTCAGAATAAATCAACACCAGCCAAACAAGCACATTGTAGTGGGTTGGTATTGGGCTATTGGTAATACTTTTATAGTAAAATAAAATTATTTGTTAATCTTATTAGTAATTAATCGCAAGCAATAGAACAATGCTATTTTGGATATAAAAAGTACCAGCTTATTTTTAGAAATAATGCTATGTATCTATAAGCTTACTGCACCATGACAATCTTTTAGGAATATAGAATATCATTTCAAGTACATAATCTAAAAACTAGAAGATAATAGATCAATTGAAATTAATTTAGACCTTTTCCTGTTCATATCCCAAAATTCTACAGGTGCAAAACTGCAAATATTATGATAATCATGGCCATGTAAAAAAGACCACATACTTGGTAATGAAGACATTTACTTCTTCAATTAATTGTAAGGACATTTCTAGATACAGTATAAATATTTTTTAAGACTAGCACAAATAGATCTGAATTTCTAACACATACAAGAGGAAAAGGCAAAGGTTTCATAATTGGCATTAACTAGTTGATATCGTACTCCCTCCATATTGGTATTAGAAGACGTTTTTGACTGTGACGCGGTCTTCAAAACACAACTTTGACTTGTTTTTTATAAAAAGATATTTATTCAAAAATGATATATTTATACTTTTATGAAAATATTTTTCAAGGCAAATCTATTAATATGATTTTTCACATATTCAAACCCAATAACTTAAAAATTATTCATCATTTATAATTCCAATATTTGACTTAAACCTTATCATAAACGTCTTCTAATACCAATACGGAGGGAGTAGTGACAATTCCATCGCGCATTATGGTCTTGCCCCTTGATTTTGGCTGAACTGCAATATGCGGGTTGGTTGCTTCTTAACTCCTTTACCACCACCTTTCATTTGACTATCCCAGCCCCAGGGAACAGAAAAAAGACAATCACCCACTAGGGAGCGAATTATGTGGAAACCAACCCACCTGTGTAAACTATGCAAATTGCGGTCTTAGACGCTCGATCTAGATCCTATGGAGGGTGAGAGAGCTAGGTGAGCAATTTATAGAAAACTACCCGCCAGCCCCCTGCTAATCTCAGAATTTTTGCAGAACACCCCCTGCTGCACACAACAGACTCCATGGGCGTGGGCGAACGCTCCTCCTGGGTCGTCGGCATTGAATGAGCTGTCGGGGAGGAGGGGGCCATTGGGTCGCTGGCGTTTGGCGAGCTACAGGGGAGGAGAAGGTCGCGTGTGCCGCCGGGACCTCACCATGGCGTCTCGAACGGCGACCTGCACTTGAACGACGGCGCGGCGCCCTGCTTTCCAAGCCATGTGAACGAAACACAATACGAGCCTGTTCGGTTAATCCTCTTCAAAGGGGGTTGAGGGGGATTAGAGGGGATTGAGGTGAATTTTGACTTGCAGAGGATTTAATCCCTCCCAACCCCCTCTAATCCCCTCCATTCCTCCTCAAACCGAACAAGGCCAAACTCCAGGGGCGTTGCACGAATGGAGAATCCAAGGGCGGTGATTCTAGGGTCGGCGACGCGCTGACGGGGACGGGGATTCCAGGGGTGGCTCCTCCCCGACATTGCAAGCCGCGTCGCCCGTGGCGCCGTTGAGGAGGGCTCACCGCCCAGGCCGAGGCTTGCTGCAATCGTCGGCCTCTGCATTCAAATCACTTTTCTTCCACTCGGTGCTGCCACCACCGGCGGCCCCTTCGTCCTGTGGCCGGCGGCCCCCACCCTACCACTGCTCCCGAGCCCCACCTTCGGTCGCGGAACTCCTCGTTCTCTCCGCCGCCGCGCCCATGGCGGCTCTTGACAGGGCATGGCGCCGGATCTGAGGAAGGAGGAAGACGATGGGTGGAGAGGACGGAAGGAAGACGCCACAGTGAGCTCGCGGCGGCGCCCGCGGCCTTCTCCTCCCCAGCAGCTCGCCTGACACCGGCAAACCCAGCAGCCCCCTCCTCCCCGGCAATTCGCCCAACGCCGACGACCTAGGAGGAGCACTCGCCCACACCCACGGAGTCTGCTGTGTGCGGCAGGGGGTGTTTTGCTAAAATGTTGAGTTTAGGGGCTGGCGGGCGGTTTTCCATAAAATACTCCCACCTCTCTTGCACTCCATGGAATCTAGATCGAACGTCTATGATCGCAGATTGCATAGTTTGCACAGATGGCCAATAAACCCTAGTTATTCTGTTGGGTCCCAACAGATTTCATGATTTCACATTTCCATGTAATAACATATGAAACAGAAGAGGTCAAGAGGACCACCTGCAAATATATGCCTTCGGTTTTGTGACCTTGGGAAGGTCAAAGAAACAGAGTTCAAGGCTGCATCATTCTAACTCAGCCAATAATTCAACTACTTTTACTTTTATTCCAGGATCCAAAGGTTACAAGAGAGTACATAACACATTTCCTATCTCGCAATTTGCAACCGCCTTCTCACTTATAAGATTGCCCAGCGTTCAGATCAAGGAGCCAATTAGCAGTATCATAAGCTGCATAAGCTCTCAACTCTCTATAGAGTTGCAATATACTACTACCACTAGAATTCTAGAAACCCGTCACACATCTGCATCTTTGCACGTACTTTCACCGTATAATTTCGCTTGGTCCCCTGACATCTATGCAATTCAACAATACTCCCAAAGGATCCAAGAACGCCAAGGCAGCGGCAGCGCTGCGCAATGCCAAGATCGGCTCCTCCTATGAGGCGTTCCCGTGGGAGAGGAAGATGGCGGACCTGCTGCCGGTGCCCAACTCGAGCAGCTTCCTCTCCCTGCTGATGCTGCCGCAGGCGGCCGATGAGTCGCAGACCAGGTACCTCTGCCTGGAGGACACGCTGGCCCGGGCAAACGCCTGGCTCGTGTCCTCCCAGAGCTCTGGTGTCCCCATTGTGCACAAGAACGTGCAGATTGAGCCACTACTTACAAAGGTACGTCAGATAAACAAAATTTTGCTAGAAACTCTGCCAATTATTAATTTACTTATATATATTTACCGCCAAAAAAATGGATACTGATTGTAAGACACAATAATTTGCCTTTATGATAAAAATAAAAAAACATCAACCGGGGTAATAATTTGCTAGTATGGTGCATCTTGTCTTCTCCAACCATTGGAGTCTCCTAGCTAGAATTATGATGGTTTCAGTAACATAAATGTTTTCAACATGATATTTAGAATTATTCTTGATTATCCTTGATCTGCTCCAGATATCTGGAGACACTGCATTGTCAACGGTAAACATGGGATCCCTAGGCGACCTTGCAAACGTGGCCACCATGAGCCTCTATGGATTTGAGGACTACCACGGTGTGGACATAGGCGTGGTCAGGGCGGTTCGCCTGTGGTATGCTCCGGTGGCAGGGGAGCTGGCGCTAGAGATCAAGCTGCAACCAGGTGACACCAGGCTAGGCTTCTCTATAAGTCGGACTGAAGAGGTGAGCACTCAGCCACTGCACACACAATTACTCAGTTTTCAGATAATCCCAGTTCGTTGCATAGTACACTGTGAACTGCCGATGTTTTACTGATTTGTAATAGTTTGGACCATCAGTCCATACATATCCATTCCTCATGCGTTACTATTATAATCAATTTAAATTGGAAAAATAAATTACTCCCCTCAACTATAACCAAAGTCCGAATAACCCCTTAGAGTATTTCTTAATTCAGTTTACTCCCAAACAGTCATTTAGTTCAATTTACCTTTAACGTAATTTGTCTTTTTTATTTCTCCATGCACAATTGGAGTTGAAGTTCAAATTTTAAGTTTATAGTAGACAACATAAGCTATGTTAAAAATATATCATGATTTATTTTCATAACTATTTTGATAGGGTAATATAATAAAATTTATCTCTAATGTACAAAGTTATGTTGAAAATTCGTCAAATATTTTGTAAACATAGATTATAATGTCCACTACCATCTTGCAAAGTGTCAAATTAAAATTCAACTTGCATTATGGGGTAAGTTGAACCAAATAACATAGTTTAGGAGGTAAATTGAACTAAAACATAGTTTAGCGGGTTATTCAGACTTTGGTTATCCTTGAAGGGGGTTAATTTGGATTTGTTCCTTTTTAAATTTCTGGTGTAATTAGTTTCCTAAACTTGGTTTGATCAAGAAAGTAATTCAGCTAAAGAAGTCACCACCAGTTCTTTAATTTGTTCTAAGGTTCTAAACCTTTTTAGAAGAGGTAAGAGCACTCCTAATTGATTATTAATGGTAGTTTCTATCCCTATTAAATAGCTTGTCCAGTAAGTAGAATGGTGATATGACATCCTAATTAATGAGAAAAGAGAGCACAAATCATAGAAATGGTTTCCTCATGTATGAATTATATGAGATAATGCAATGCTCCTCATTGGTGAAATTGGGACAGAGAATGAAAAAACAATTATTACTCGAAGACACTATCACTGTGAAGAATAGTTTCCATATATGATTTTCTTATACTATGGAAACTGTGTTAGTCTCCTCTGTTGGGACTCCTCGGCTGTTGTTGCATTGTGTAGTCACGGAATTAATTATTAGTGCTTTTGCCGTCCACGCAGGGCTTCATCTACGTCTCCTCCGTGGCCGACGAGAGCACGCCAGGTGTGGCATCCACGCGCTCCGGCCTGCTGGAGCTCTACCGCCGCGCGCGCCGTGCCTCCAGGCTCCTGGTCGTCTCGAGGGTGGGGCGCGACAAGGTGCTCCCCTGGGCCGTATCGGCCGCCGGCGACGTCCGGTGCGCTGACACCGTGTCGCTCAGCCAGCTGCTTTCGCTGCACCGCCACGCGCTGCGCCCTGTCACGCTCGGCTTCCTCATGTGGGAGGACAACAGCGCCGCCGCGCTCCTCAGGAGCGCGGGCTCCAGCAGGCCATCAGCGGCGGCGGTGGCGGTCATGCTGCCGGCGCAGGCTGTGGATGGCGAGGCGTCCTCCGACGAGATCGCGTTCGACGGCGACGGTCCTGAGATTGTGCTCAGCAAGGACTCGGACGACTGCTCATTCAGGTTCCAGCACATCGGCCTCCCGGACAGCTGGTTGTGAGCGCGTGATCTGCAACGGTTGCTCGCCCCCGGGTGCCCCCGGGGTTCTCTGTCCCAACGCTAATTTCAACTCTTCGAGTAATATTGATACCACCCGGATGATTTTGTATCTTTTTGAAATCAGTATAGCATCAACGTTTTGATTAGGCAAACGGACACTATGTGTTAAGACAATAGTACTACATCTGGTTGAACACTTCCCTCGCATATGACAACATTGGGCATGTTTGGAGAAATAGTCTAGAGGTATTTTGAGGGTTAAAGTTTAGCCTAAGAAAATAGCTCTCTAATAAAATAGCCCTTGAGCTGTTTGGATCCAAGGGCTATTTGAGCTATTTGATCTTACCCCTCTCTCTTATCCCTCTCTCCCTTGCCCTTAGAAAAAAAATAGCCCAATTAGCATGTATTTTGGGGATAATTTTTTTGGGTGAGTTAGTTGCAAATAGCCCTAAAATAGCCTAGCTGTTTGGTTGCTATTTGAGCTATTTGAGCTAAAAAAAGGTGGGCCAAAAAAATAGCTCATGGATTCAAACACCCCATTATATATCCTGCCTAATATAAACCTGTATAAAAAAATGTACCAGGAACACTACCAGCAATCTTCTGAAAATATACATTCTGGTTCATGATTTCAACTCTGCAATACAATACATGTCCAGAGCCATATCCAGAGCCCTTCTTAAACTCACTTTCTAATAAAGCTAGTTCGTTACCCCCCTGCAAATACCTCAAGAAACGCTCAAAATTTCAGCTCTGCCTCAACACTTGTTGGCGCTTCCATGAAGTCCTTTCAAAATGCAAATGAATCATGATCATAATATTGATAGGTTAAATACCTATTATGCTGCCATGATGTCCTACGACCACCCTCTGGAAACTTTTGGGAGTTCAATAGTTGTGGTCATCACATTACTAAGGAAATTAACAATTACAAAATGTGCCTCGAATGCAAGAGGCCGGCATCATAATAGACTTTGGTAGAAAGCCCATATTTTACCCCCACTCTGTCGAGCTCATTTGCATCTTTTCATCACACTTCCACCAAACATATTCCCTCATCTTAGCTGTTGTAGGGACACTTGTAGTTGCTTATGGATCATCTCAAAAGGTCTTTTACAGGCCAGAATACGACCATGCGGTAGTACAGTAGTATTACCGGTTCTTTTATTATGGGTAAAATGGTATTTTTCTCAAAATATATTATTTGGAAAAATTTTCATGCTGCCCATTCAGCCAAGACCCACCCAATTCATATATTTCATTTCCTATATTACAACAATACTATTTTACATTTCCGATAATACCCTTATATTACCCATACGACCTATGAATACTACCGTACCATAGCTAAAAAATCGGTAGTGTAGAATTAATCTCAACCGTCGAATCCTTATATATACGTGTTTTTCTATTACATACGAGTCTTTTTCAATCGTTAGTACATGCTGTATTGTGCGTCGTAAAAGACCTCCCATCTCAACTACCAGTCGCGGTCTCCCCTGGCCTATCTCTCCAGTGGCAAGGAACCCATCTGCAGACTCCACTGACCTGGCAACCACTAGTTTGCCTTTTTCCCGGTCTTCAAATTGCAACCAGCAAGCTTTGCCACCATGGCTCCCCTCCATTGCAAGAAATTGTAAGGAATTGGATGCTTGTAGCCTATGAGGGGGTGGAGGTGAATTAGGTTATCTAAAAACCTTAACATATGGCTTCACTATTTTTTGCACAAAGATGAACAAGAACATACTATCTAGATGTGCAACTAAGGTTGTTCTAGTGTGAAGCTCTCATCACAAAACAAGGTTTGCAACCTATAGCCAATCGTAGCAAGATACTACTCTAGGAAAGTAAAGGCAAGCAGAGATTGCAATAGAGTAAATGCGGAAACGTAAAGGGGATGAGAGGAAGCAAACTCTTGACATGCGATTTATCCCGTGGTATCGGTAGGAACTAAGCCACCCCTAGTCCACGTTGTTGAAGCACTCACACAAGAGTATTGCTTCCCGGTCACCAAGTATCTCCCAAGAGCACCACTTAACTCGCCACAAAGGCTAGCCACTTAGGCACTGGCCAAGCTCCCTCGGTCACCTTGATACCGCCTCCACTAAGGAGCTTTTCCACCAAGGAAGGGGGTCTCCACGTCCTCCGCACAAAGTGTCCTTGCCACTCCACACCAAACCGGAGGGTCGAAGACGATTGCCGATGAGCCACTTAGGCCCCAAGGATTCCGACGAACCTTGTACACCTTGATTCACTCAAGAATCACCTCACAAGGTTGGCACAACCTTGCACTCACTCAGCTCTAAGCTAAGCCTATCACTAAGCACATACACTAAGCATATGCAAGTCTATGGATGAGCAATTGAGCACTTGGATGGATTGGATATGATCTTCTAGGTGTCTTGAACTCCTCTGCACTTTCACACAATCCAGCAACCTCAAATGGGTGAGTGGGGGAGGTATCAATAGCCCAAGGCACCAAACTAGCGGTTGGCTAAAAGCTACTGAAAGTAGTACCGTCGGATGATCCGACACTGATTTTCTGGGTGTCGGTTCATCCGGTGCTACTAGCCATTGCCCTTGTGACAACCCCATCCGAGATAATTCCGTACTATCACCTAAACCACTCCTTTTGGTCATTAGGCAATAATAAAGAATCATCCCGTTGAGTGTTGCCGGGTTAACGCCCGGTAAATCACTTGACAACACAGAGAGGATTGAACGTATGCATTAAAACTCCCACGAAGGAGAGTCCAGAGTGCCTTATAAATTAATATCAAATCCCCGTAGGGTCCATTATTACAACATAGTTCTTGACATGAAAGTAAATGGTTCAGAGTTTATTGAAAATAGCGGAAGATAACTAAATGATACGATCACATCATAGGAGGCATGTCCATGATGCAATCACTCCTCGTCATCCACCCATTCCAGCTCCCAGCCGGGTGGGAGTTCTCCGGGCCACACATCACATGCATTACCTGGAAACAACATTTATAAAGCAAGGCTGAGTATACTAATACTCAGCAAGACTTACCTGTCTAAAAGAAAGACTTTACCTCTAATCATGCATGGCTTTTGGCTAGTGGGTTTGTTTGCCAAAAGCTACTACGTAGTGAATCCTTACTTTCACATTTTAGCTCAAGTTCTAGTAGAAGTAATCATTACTAGATAAGCACCTATTGCAATTAAGTTGTACAAACAATTGCTCAAAGTAATAATCTTCACAAAGTTCCATCATAAAGGGATATCATGGCTAGTCGGGTAAGTAGTCTCAGATGACAGTGAGAGGCCGACAATCGATTGATTCAAAACCTTGCAAGGTGGACCTAAACACACGGGAGGTGTCCTCACTAAGAGTTCACCAACCAGGTGGTTCCCGCCATTCTTCGGTTTGGGGATAATAGCTCACGATCTTAAGTACAAGGTTTATCTGGGCTACACCACTAAGGTCACCCAGCCTCACACATGCACTCGGGTGGCGAGCCCGGGGCCGCAACCCTAAGAGTAGTGATAGTAAGACCCCGTACCGCCTCATTTAAGTACTAGGCTTATCGTGCCCATTTCAGACAAGTGTTTAGTACTTTCAAACACTTAACCAATGAAGCCATTGGACCGGAGCCCAAATCTCATGCTCTTACCACATGAGCAATCCATTTATACATATGGTGATTCCATAAAGGAGATCCTATTCTCGCGAGTGACGAACATCACTCGACTTGTACCGTATCCTTATAGCATAGCAACTAGCGTAACCATAGGCTAGTAAAAACAATCAAAAGGGGTACTTAAGGATAATGTATCTAAGTTTCCATTCAACTCCTGAACGTAAATGCACATAGTAATTCAAGAGAGAACATGAGAAACTTTAAAAGTAAAACATATGTGAATGTTAAACTGGGCTTGCCTTCGTCAGCACCAGCAGACAGACAACCTTCCGGACTTTGGTCCGAGTCTTGCTCTACGGTCACGTAGTGCACGTCTCCTCCTGCTCCCTCGTCCTCGTCAGCCGGCACGAGCGTATAGCTACCGTCGGGGACTTCTACACGGGGAATGCAATGCAGTGATTAGGAGTGCAATTATTTTAATTTAATTCAAAAACAGTACCAAACAACCACAAGGAGTATATGGTTGGCCATAAACACCTTAACAAAAGTATTTAAACATTTTCCTTTTAAAGATAATCAAAAAGCTCAATTATCCTCCTCTTTATGGTGATTGTGTGCACATCTATAAAAGAATATTTCATTTAATTACAAAACAATATGGAAAAGTTACCTTTATGCCACAAAATACTTCTTAACTCAATTACAAGCTTATGCACAAAAGAAATGGGTTTTTCCTATTTTCCCTTCACTAGATTAATCTAGTTTGCAACTTTTTAATCCACCAATTACACTTCAAACTTGCTCAACAGTGCCCACTGGTCCTAATGATCAGGAAACACTCCTTTTGACAGCAAGCAACTAGTTTGCACCACTGAAGTTAAATGCACACAAATAAAGGCATTTCTAGCGTAGCATTTAAAGGATTAAAGCATATAAAAATAAATATAATAGCAATGAGGCCAAAATTCCTCCTACACATGCTTGGGCCTAAAAAAAGCCCAAGAAACCAACAAACACACTTGTAGCTACCATGGATCTTGATATACACATTTATGAATTAAAACAAGCATATATTTGGAAATAATATTTCTAACAGAGATAAAATCATGGTAAATTCACCAAAGGTGTATTTTAGCATAACATGACAAGAGCCAGAAGTTGGTCTCAAAAATAACTATATTTTAAGCTACAAAAATCATCTAGGCAGATTTGTCAATATCACAAGATAATTTATATAAAAATATCCCTTCGTTCAGTAACTTTGTGCAAGTTTTGGTGTGGTGAATAAACATGACATAGAGTATAACATGTCCAAAGTTCAACTCATGGATCCAAGTAGATTAGGAGCTATGGCACAAATAAGTTCCACTGTTTTCCATTTATTATTCAAAATCTATAACTCAAAAGTATATCATGTCTTTCTAGGAAAGGTAGTGTTCATCACAACGCATCCAACAAAACTAGTTTCATAATTTTGATTTTTCTATGAATTTATACGGATTTTGCAAGTTGCTGGCAAAATCAAATAGGGGTTAAAGAATCAATATGCACGAAACCCCCTGGAACTAAATGAGATCCAGCAATTGAGCCCTTGGGCTCCGCCGCGGGGTTCGCCGGCACAATTCTGGCGAACGGCGGCCGGAGGGGGACGGGACAGAGCTCGGACGTGACTAGTGGCTCACCTGGAGTCGAGTCGTGGGACGTGTGGACGTGGACGGAGCTCCGGCGATGGCCCGCGGCCGCGCTTGCTCCGGTGAACTGAGTGCGAATGCACGCGTGCGTGCGGGCTGGGCAGCTCCACTAGTACCTAACCAACAGCCGAGAGTGCTCAGGGGTGAAGGAGGAGGAGGCGCGGGAAAAAAGCACTGCGGCGGCGGCAATGGCGACGGCGGAGCTCGGCGGCGGGTGTGTGTGCGCAATGCAGAGGCCGGGGAGGTCTACTTATAGTCGGGGAAGGTCGGTACACGGCCGGTGAGGTCACGCCGGTGACATAAGCACGCATGGAGAGGCCGCGGCATGGCCGGCGACGTGCATCGCCCCGGCGGCCAATGGCGCGCCGTGGGCGGTGCGCCGGCCCGGCGGATTGGCGCCACCGGGCGCCGTCCACTTGCCACGGACGTCATGGGGGAGTCCACACCGGCGCAGCCGTAGCGACGGGGAGGTCACTCCCGGCCGCCTCGGCGTGCGTGCCCAACGCGGGGTACGGTGCGTACGGCGGTGCTCCGACGTGGCCGCGCGCGACGTCGCGGGCAGAGCGCGCTCTGGCGTTCCAAGGCAAATTCAGTTTGCTGAACAGGTTTTCAAACGCGATTTTCTTTAAATTTTGAAACTAAAATATACCTTTCACCAAATAGCAAAGATACAGATCAAGTATCCCTCTTCAAGATTTACAAAGGCCGATAGGTGTTTTACTCACACGATTTGGCAGAATCTTCATGCCAACTTGGCACTTTTCTCGGTGCCGATGAATAGGGACAGTGCACGTTCAAAAGTATTTTTCACCAAGATTTACTTTGAATTTCAAATGCCAATCAACAGCAAAGTTGTTTGTCTTGAGAAAATGCACAACTTTGGTATTTGGATATTTGGGAGTGTTTAAGGAAAATTTTGTGGAACGTGGCAAAGTTCTCACTAGCTCCAAGGTTCAAGGGGTGCTCTTAGGGTTTATGGGTTAGGGTTTGCATCCATGTGTGTACCCAAAGGGTCTAGGAGGGTAATTAGGGTTTGACACACTTAATTGTGGTTAAGAAAAGATTAGCCACATCATTAACACTAGATTAAAACACAGGGTGTTACAGCCCTCCACTGCACATGACCGTTGACACAACTGCTCCGACACTATGCTCCGACGCTACGTCGAATCATTCGGTGTTGAAGACCCTGCGGACAAAACCTCTCTGGTAGCTTCCACGCGACGTCGGATGAACCACTGCACACCCGTCGGTTCATCCGGTGCTTAAGGCTTCGTCTTGGCGCGTCTCTGTCTTGTTCAAATGTGTTCATCAGATAGACCGACGGCTCCCTCCAATGGACCGTCGGTTCATCCGACACTGCTGTTCTTCGTGGCATCTCTCTGCGATTCGTCCAACGCTACTAAAAACTGGACCGTCGGTTCATCTGACGGTGCCTTGGCTTTCACCCAGTGTACCAACTCGTCCGACCATTGCACCGACGCTTGTTATCTAGGTACCGTCGGTTCATCCGACGGTGTCTTTTCTTTTTCTTTCCTTTCTCGTTTTTTGACCCTTGAAAAATAGACTATCTTCTCAATTTAGCATGTAGTATTTTTGCATCCTTGGGACCTAGAAATGTCTACAAAGACATGCTAAATAATATGGTTAGTCTAGTTGATCATGTTGTCATGAATCACCAAAATCATACTCGAAGTACTAATGGCATATGATGCCATGTTCGCTACAGAAATATGACATGTCCATTGTCCCCAAAATTGTACCTCGGTCTCGCAATACGCCAACCAAGTAGCTCCACCAATGTTCGTATGATGTTTAACAGCATGGTCAAGTACAAATGTTAGGCCAAAATCCACTGAACGGTTAGCTCGGTCATGCTTAATGTTGCTCTTTGACGAAGGTGAACTCTCAGTGTGGTCATCTGAGTCGGATCCATGCTTCTCCAAACAGAGTTCAACCCGAACCCTGTGTGCACTGACAATTTCCCCATGTGCCTGGGATTGACTTTTCTTCCATGCAAATTAGACTTACGAAGTCTCGCAGAACTGAAATGGGCAATGTAAGCAAAGTGATAAAAGAAGCTGTTAGAGTTCACCGGCGTTCGTAGACGGCCGGCGAGCTCACGCACTTGATAGGAATCAAGAACACAACGGAACACGTGGAACACTTGGAACACAAGAGATTTGCGATGCGAACAACTAGGAGGCAGTAGCAGCCTTTTCTATTTCTTCTTCTTCTATTTATTGCAATGCAAAACAATGCCGGCCACTCTTGGCGCGCACGTCGCAGCGAGATGACCGCGTCCATCCGCCCCAGGCTCCTGCGACGCCGTCCACAACGGCACGACCACATCCGTGGCAGAGCGAGTCTCTCGCCACGGCTCCTACGCACGCGCGGCGTCCACATTCCGTAGCTCGCGCGCTTGCCCAGCAGAAAGGGAAAACATGCTAACTGAATTTAACTGAAAACAAACTACTTACAGGGGGCGCTAGGATTACTAACAGAAGCAACCCTAGAAGCATCATATGGTTCACAGGCGACACGCCTGCTGAAATAGTCACATATTTCAGTTATCTCAGATGTTGCTAGCTCTTCCTGAGCAGGGCTCTGAGTTTGCTGCTGCTGTTTCTGTTGCTGGTGGTGAAATCGTTTTACATTAACAACTTGAAGAAGCAGTTGAGCTCGTTGAACACTAACTGCAAAGACATAACCACTGCAAGACATGATGAACAAGAAAAAAGCATGATCAGATGCAATACAATGTTCGCTTAGAATTATACGGGTTTTTCTTTAGAAAAAGGAATATAAGACATATCTTCAGCTGTGAGTACACAAATGCATATTTCAATACAAGGATCTTGCTGGAAGTTCAATCAGGAAGCTGGAACTGCTTTCAGATTTGTGAGAAATTAAATTTAGTTCAATCTACAATGGTCACCGGAAACAAAAATAATAATAACAGAAAGCACATATATTCAGTAAATAAATAAGATGTGGTTTCAGAATCTGTTGTCAAACCTCCAAAACTTTGACCGCTAATAAACACAAAACTGTTTGACTAGACAAATGAAAATGGTATCAGGGGAATAGTCATGAAAGGATATTTCAATTTATTATGCTTTCACCATTTTTTTCTAAGAAATAATTATATAAAATGATGTCCCAACATAAAACATTATTGTAAACGACAAATAGAAAGGAATGTTTAGCATGCACTAAAAATGAGTATCACCTGCATTCTTAAAATACAGAAAAGTACGGTCAAACATGCACCAAAGATATGACAGTATCACACAAAACCAAAGAAGAAAACAATACCAAAAGCTAACTGTATAAAACAATGACTTTAAAACATGTTCAGCCAAAGGGAGTTCGAATATGCTGTGTTCCCTTATGAGGTTTTTTACAGTACACAATACGACTTATACGACCGGTCGAAAAAGGACTCGTATGTAACAAAAAAGAACCTATATGTAAGGATCCGACGGTTGAGATTAATTCTGTACGACCTGTGTTTTTGACTGTGGTACTGAGGACCATGTGTGGTTCGAGGACCGGTGGATGGTCGCTTCCTTGTGTGATGAGTGATTGACAACGTTGTGTGGACTGATTCTTGGTTAAGTATTGCGGGTGCGGTGTTGCGGCTTGACCGGTGTTGGTGCGGTGAAGAACAAGCGCGAAAGGTCGTCGCCGGTGAGGCCTCCGTGTGTGGAGAAGACAAGTAGGCTTCGTTCGAGGGACCCGGTGGCCGGCGGGGTCAAGTGCGGGCCGCATGGTGGCATGAACAAGAAGATGAAGTCATGGACGGTTTCTTGGTTGAGCTCGAAAACCAAGGTCGAGCCGGGACTACGTGGGAGCCGAGTCATAAGTGGCGATTGGCGGAGGCTACACCGAGTTCGCGGGGTTTCCAAAGTGGTTCACCGTAAACCACCGGGTTCCTTGGTTGATCCACAAAGCCAAGACCGAAGAACCGAAGACGGTGCTTGCAAAGACGGTGCAGCCGGTCCGACCGGTGAGGAGCACCCCGTCTGACCGGTGTGCGACGACGCAGTCCGGAATCTTCGAAGCGGAGGACACGCGTCGGGATCGCAAGGCTTGCGTCGAGGCTAAGCAGGTTGCGGTCGCCGGGCATCCGTCCGATGGAGAAAACTTGAAGACTTCCAAAACCGCCCTTGAGGGGCTTGTATCCCTAGTTGTTAAGTAAGGGTATTTTAGACTTTCGGTTGCCTCCTATATAACCCAAGAGGTGAGAGGATGGCAGCAATCTCTGGGAACCCTAGTTCATTTGCTTTCCTATTTTCTCTTCCTATTTTCTTTGTTTCCTCTTGATTTGACAAGTTTTGGTGGGATTAAACTTGGCTATGGACTCCTCATGAGGTGTTCCTACTATCCCCAAAGTCTTGTTCAAGTCCGTGGAGCGATTCGGGAGATCGAGGCTTGGATTTGGAGGAGTTGACCCGCGGGTGTTGTTCATCCCGAGCTGCCCAGGCTACACCGGTCTGACCGGTGCTCTTGACCGGTCTGACCGGTGCGAGTCACTTGTGGGATTTGCCTCGGGTGAACTGTTTGACTCGTGTGTCTTTGGGTCTTGGTGCTGCTGGTCAGTTCTTGGTTTGTTTGGAGTTGATTTGTTAGGTTTTGTGTAGGGTTTTTCTTTCGTGCAGGTTGTGTTTTGGAGGTGTTTTTGTTTCAGGGCCTAGAGAAGTCACTGAGGCTCTCTGGAACGTTTGTTGTGCGGCTGCTGTAGCCACCGGCCTGACCGGCGCTGTCCACCGGTCTGACCGGTGTCGTCACGGTCCGACCGGGCGCAAAGCCATCGGTCTCCGGCCAGGGGCGGCACGGGCGCAAGCCGTGCAAGTTTCCGCTGTGCGTGTTGGTGTGTTTTGGCTCGGAAGGTTGTTTGTTGGTTCCTAGGTCCAGTAGCACTTCAGTGGCTGCGTGGGCTTGGCCAACTTGGGTAGTGAGTCAAAGAAGTATGTTGGAAGCCGTGTTCGTCTTGTAGGAGTCTTCATCTCCTTCGAGAAGAATTTTTATCGGCTCCCATTCATCCCCCCCTCTCTGGTTCGCCATATCGGTCCTTCAAGTGGTATCAGAGCCGGTTCGGGTCTTTATTGACTCTAACCAGTCTAAGATCCAAGTATGGTGTACTAGGAACGGGGTTCGGGTCCTCCACACTTTGATGGCAAGAACTACCAGATGTGGAGTAAGCGGATGGCGGTGTTTCTCCGCGGAAAGGGTCAGATCCTTTGGGATGTCATGGTGGACACAGGCTATGTCCAACCGATGAACTTCCTTGCTCCAGGATCGAGGGACATGTTCGACGCCAACAATAAGGCGGTCGACTACTTGTTTCGTGCATTGTGTCAGCCTGAGTTCGATCGGGTGCACACCGAGCACTTGGCTTGTAGAATTTGGTTGGTGTTGAAGGAGGCTCATGTTGGGAATGCCCAGGTTCAGGCTCGGATGTATGCGACCTACCGGAGAGAGTACGAGAACTTCACTCATCTCCCCGGTGAGTCCATCGATGCCTTGTTGTCGGTGCGGAAAGTAGTCCCGACACTAACTAGTAATGAGCGCTGAGATCTTCCTCTCGATGGCTGGTGCTAAGCAACTAAAGACACTTGGTTTATCCTGGTTCCGGCCAGGGCCGTACGTCCAGCAGTGGTGTGCTCGGGGCACTGTATTGCTTGTAACGTGGTGCTCGTAGAGGGGTGGCTACAAGCGAGGCGGGAGAGGAGGCCTGGCCTCCAAGTCCCAGAAGTGTTGATTGAGGCGAGTGCCAATATCGTGGAGAAGGCGGAGAGCGTGTGAGCGATCGCTGTCCGTCGTCCTGTCCCCCGCGGTTGGGGGGCTGCCCCTCCTTTTATAGGCCAAGGAGGGAGCAGTTTACATGCATGCCGCACTATTTCCCTACGTGTGAAGGTATGGCGAGCAGTGCCGTGGAGCTGATGGCCATCCTAGCGAATCTCGCTCCTGTTGAGGCGTCGCGGTGCGTCCTGTGCTCATACAGGAGTGGCTTCGAGGGCGGCGGTGTAGTGGTTGGTTGACCAACCGCCGTAGTGGGCCAATTCGAGGGTGTCATTGACGGAGGCCCGTACGTAACACAGTGGCCGTCGTGGCGATGTCTCGTCTCCGCGTGTCTCAACAGCGTCCGGATGCCGCCATAGTGCCCGACGTGGTGCGACGGTGGCGGGGATGGCCGCACAGGGTTGACAGCGACGGGGATGACCGATCTCGCCGGCCTGACGTCACGGCGTGGCCCTGCATAAGCACGTAGAAGTTATTCGAGGGTGCCGCCGGCCCCTCTTCGAGGGCGCGGCGTGTTAGCTGTACGGGGTAGGCGGCACAGTGTCACGGAGCTGACACCGGCCTTGCCGCACAGTGCTACATAGTAGCGGGGATGGCCTCCCCACGGGAGTTGGCGGAATAGCGCCGGGGCGTGATTCCCAGGCGTGTCAGAGTAGTGGCCCGGCCCTGCTGTGTCAGAGCATTAAATGCTCGTACGCGCGTACGGGAGCAGGTGCGCGCGGGAGTCCTCGAGCGAGGCGGACCTCGCTCGAGGACGCGTCTAACCCTCGGGCGGCGGGCCTCGCCCGAGGGGGCGTTCTGCCCTTGAGCGAGGCGGGCCTCGCCCGAGGGGGCATTCTGCCCTCGAGCGAGGCGGACCTCACCCGAGGGGGCGTCTAGCCCTCGAGCGAGGCGGACCTCGCCCGAGGGGTGCTTCGCTGCGTTACCTTGGTGGGCCACGGGGGCCACCGCGGTGGTAGCTGCGTTGTGCGTGTGTATTAGGTGCGTGAGTTGATTCGTGGTTTGCGTTTTTTGCGGGTTTTAAGCGGGTTTCCCTCGGTTATTTAGGGGATCCTTATGGTTGTCCCCGACAGTATTCCCTGAGCATCTGTAGGTGTACCCGTCAGGTTCCCGCAGATGCTGGAGTCTGCTGATAGGACATTCTTCCCTCCTGGTTGCCAATGCCTTTCCGTGGGGCCGCGCGTCCGACCCGCGGGTCTAGCCCCCGAAGCCCTGCAGGAGCGTGAGTGCTCCTGCAGGGGTTTTTTCGCGAGTTTTTACCAGTGGGCGTGGTATTTATTTCAACCGGCATCAGCGATGTTTCAGTCGGCCTCGGTCACGCGCGCGCTACTGGTATCTTTCGCGTTCGGTGCACCCCAGGAGGTGCAGTCGTGCGTCGAGCCCCCGAGCCTGGGCCCGCTTGAGGCGATCGGGGCGAGCTCTCCGGCTTGCTGTAAACGCGCCCTCGCCGTCCCTCCGCGGGGCGGAGGGTGAGGTTTCCACAACCCCCATCGATCGGGTCGCGGATTCCTCGTCGACCTGCTATCGGGTGGTTCAAGTGGACATCCATGCCCCCGTTCAATAAGGGTGGGCTCGTGGTCCGGAGACTCGTCCATAAAAGCGCTTGTGCGGGTTTATTAGGTGGGGCTCAGTCCCGTTCGCTAGGGACAGAGGGCGCGGAAGCTCTCCCTCGATGGGATCCCCCCGACTAGCTGCCCTCGCTGGCTCTCGAACACGACATGTGGGGCGCCCTCGAGCCGGTGGGCTCCAGGAAAGGCTCGAATGCGCGTGCCCTCATCGACCCTGACTCTGGTGATCTGGGGCACCTGTTCGAACCCTTGGAGGGTCAGGTTTCCAACCCCTGATCAGTAGGGCCGTTGCAGAGTGGTAGTTGAGCGCCTCCGTCTTTTCTCATCTACAGGTTTCGAGGGTTCTCAGCCGGGCCAGCCCTCGAACTGCTGATCAGTAATTTTTTGCAGATCGAGGGCACCTGTGGTGCCCGTTCATGCTGAGCGGGCTTCGAGGACACTGGTCAGTAATCGCACCCTTCGAGGGTTAGGTTTTTCGAGCCTGGGGCTCGGGCCGCTCGAGGGTCATCCTTACTTGGTAAGGGACCGGGCCACTTAATGCCCACTGTCGCGGCCATAGTCCTAAGCCGCGAGCGCGCCTTTTCAGGCGCCGCGGCCGTGCGCGTAGTGGGCGACGTGGGCGGGCAGACGTGACGGCCCGTCGTGGCTCTTCGGTTGCCGCGCCATAATGATAGCGCACGTGCATGCGCCCAGCTGTCTCGGTCGTGGTGGGTCCCGCCCGTCAGTGACCGAGGTTTTTACCTGCAGTTAATGCGCGCAGGGCATGCGTTCCGGGGAGCGCAGCTCCGTGGATCTATAAATCCAAGGGGGAGGCAAGGCGAATCTTTACCTCAACACTTAGCGTCTGCCGCCCTCGCCTCTTCCGCTTCCGACCCAGTGTCGCGCTTGCTCCCTCGTCGTCGCACAGCTCTCGCTCCACGCACCACGCTCCTTCGCCAATCCACATGGCTCCTCCTCAGCCCATCACCATCATCGACCCTTCTCCATGGTCGCGTTCAACGGCGACGAGGCTTGCCCTGAGCGAGCTGGTGACCGCCGGCTAGCTCGCGGCGAACGAGGATGGGCGTCCTGCGGCATGGATCGAGTCGCCGTTGAGGGACCGGGAGCCCAACCCGCCGTACGGCTACGTCGTCAGCTTCATCCGTTTTCATGAGCGCGGCTTCACGGCGCCGGCGAGTCGCTTCATGCGCGCTGTGCTACTAATACGGCGTGGAGTTGCACAACTTCACGCCGAACGCGATTTCACAGGCGGCGACGTTCGTCGGCGTGTGCGAGGGCTTTCTGGGGATCCCAGTGAACTGGGATCTCTGGGTTCATCTCTTCCGCGCGGAGCTGCACACGCTCGCTACGCCGGAGCCGAAGATACGTCATGTGGTGCACACCGGCGGCATGACGATCGCATTGTGGAACACGAGCAGGGAGCTCTACGTCCCCTGCACGATGACTTCCAACAACGTGGAGTGGGAGCGAGGGTGGTTCTACCTTTGCAACGACAGCGCCGGCCTCCCCCCTACTCCGGCAAGGTGCTGATGGAGAGGGCCGACTCCTGGCACCACGGGGTGTCCCCTTCTTCGCACCAAGCACGGCTGGATTCGCTCCTGGCCACGTTGAAGGCCCTGGCGGACGACGGCTTAACCGCGGGGTGCGTCCTCGCGAACCTCCACCACCGGCGGATCGTTCCCCTAATGGAGAGGCCGCTCCACATCTTCGAGATGCACGAGGACGCGGACCCCGTCGCGCTGGCGCAGTCGCGGTTGATGCCAGACCTCCTCGCGCGGGAGTACGCGGCCACACGGGCGCGGCGCGCCATTAACCTCAGGGCTGCCCAGAGTGACGACGCGGCCCTCTGGGCGTTCACCATGCTCCCAGTCGGGCCCTTGGTGAGTGGAGTTCTACTCCCCCTTGTTCTGTCGGTTCGCGGGATATCGGCGTGTTTGAAGCCTTGCCTGTTCTTTGCAGATAAGGGTCGTGAACGCCGCGCGGTCCGACCCGCCCACGCCCTGAGCCCAAGCACGCGCGTGTGTGGCGCAGCAGCGGGAGCAAGAGCGGGCGGCGTGCAAGAAGGAGCGGAGCATCCGGCGCCGGGAGCGCCGGGAGCGGAGGAGTGAGGAGTCTCGGCTGCGCAAGCAGCAGGGGCTCTCCTCACCTGGGACCGAGGAGTACTCGTCGTCAGGCGAGGAGGAGGAGGAGGAAAGCGATGGGGGTCGGGCTCCCCCCGAGAGTCCGCGGCTCTCAGCGATGGGGGTGAAGGCTCCCCCCGAGAGGTGGGAGCCTTCACCCCCTCGCCTAGAGCCGCGGAGGCGACAGAGGAGACGGTGTTCGGCGGCGGGCGCAGGAGCGCCTGCCGCCAGGCGATCTACGAGAGAGGCGATGCGCGCTGTGGAGGCGCCGACGCGCGCCGCGGAGATGGATAGGGGTGCGGCGACGACCACACCGGTGGTGGCAACAACGTCCACCGAGCCCCCGAGGAAAGGGAAGCGAGGGTTTTCCACCCTGAGGTAGGCGATTACTTCCCCTTAGTCGCGTTTTTCAGTCGGTTAGGGCCTAACTCCCTCGCCTTTGTGTTCGCAGGGTGGCGCCCACCGTGCCCCCTCTTGCGCCTGCCAAGGTGCTGAGGACGGACGCGGCTATCCCCATCAGGCGGCGCCCATCGAGGGCGTCACGGGCGACCGCGAGCGCGGTGAGCGGCGGCTCGTGCGGCGCGGTCGGAGCTTCTCGGAGCCGCGGCGGCGGCGACGACCACGAACCGGCCGCCGGTGGCCGCGAAGGCACGACAGGCGAGCGGCGGTTGCGAGCCGCGCCGGCCGGCGACGCAGGTGGAGCCGCGGCCGGCGGCGTCAATGGAGGTGGCGACCATGGCCGTGGCGGTCGCCGCGCCGCCAACTTTGCCGGTGCCCGCCCGGCCGGTAGCCCAAGAGCGGCGGTGGTGGAGATCCTCGACGATGACGACGACCCGCCGCGGGGGCGGGACCGGTGGGCGAGCGCGCCGTGTCGCCCCGAGACTTCGGCGGGGGCGCTCGTGGCCGGGCGACGTTGGCGCGACGCCGCACCGGTCCCCGTCATCGCGCGCGCGCGGACCCGCGCCGCGCGCTCGGAGCGAGGGGCGAGAGGATGCCGACACCCCGCCGGCCCACTTCATCGAGGCTCAGGCAGAGCAAGGGCTCTGGCAGGAGCTCCGCAACCACGGCGCCTCGCTCAACCGGGCGCTGAACGAGGCGTTGCGGATCCACAGCGGTCCGGCGTGGCGTGTCTTCCAGGTCAGTTGGGTTTCGTGGAGTCTCGCAATTCCTTCCCCCGCTTTCTCTTCGTTTGTGTCTTTTCTGACGCCCGCCCTTCTCGCTCTGCTTGTTGGTGGCAGGAGCTGGAGCGTCGGGTCCCGGTAGCGATACGACGCCCTCAACCGCCTTGACGCCGACCTCCACTGGTACCGGCGGCAGTACGAGGCCTTGGACGCCCTCGTCGAGGCCCTGAGGTCACCTGACCGGTGGATGGCGTACAGGGCCAAGGCCCTGCTGGACCTGCCCCCGGAGCAGGGCACCCAGGCCGCGGGAGGCGCCTCCGCGGTCGAGAGGGTGCGAACGGCGTTGGTGGAGCGAGACGACGCGGCTCGCGCCGGGCTCGCGAGGACTTGGAGGGGGCGCGCTCTCTCGCGTCGTCATGGGAGGCCGAAGTCGCCACTGCCCGCACCCAGCTCCAACAGGGCCGCGCGGCCCTCGAGGAGACCGAGGGGCGGAGGACGACCCCGGCGGACAAGGCTGCCGCGCTCACCGCGGCGGAGGAGCAACTCCGGCAAGAGCGAGCCGCACGCCAAGGGGCGGAAGGTCAGCTTCAGCAAGAGCGGGCCGCACTCGTCGAGGCCCGGGCCCTGCTCGAGCAGGGGCGCAAGGCGCGCGAGGAAGCGCTAGGCCAACTCCAGCGGGAGCGTGCCGCGCTCAAGGAGGTGCGGGCCACGCTCAAGAAGCAGGAGGAGGAGGTTTCGCGGCTCAACGGCGAGCTGGTGCAGATCAGCATCTCGCACGAGGATCTGCGCCAGTCCCTCGAGGAGTAGGAGGCCTCGTATCTCAAGCTGCAGTGCGAGGCTGAGGAGGCGCGCCAGTCCCTCGAGGTAGAGAAGAAGCAGGTTGAAGGTGAGTTCGTTTTCTTGCTCTTTGTTTTGTTGATCTTTCTTGTTCGTGGCTTCCAAGCCTGCGGACCGCCCTGGGGCATGCAACCACCCAGGCCGAGACTATGAGCGCGGCCTACAACTCCTCGGAACAGGAGTTGGGGGAGCTGTGGGCCGCCGCCCTCGAGACCAGCAAGGCGGTCGAGCAAGGTGAAGCGCAAGCCGGGAGCTCACTGGCGAGTCGCCTGCGTGCCCTCGACGGGCATGTCTCGAGGCGTATGCACCGCGCCCTTCACCTGGGCGTCCAGAAGGCCCTCGGCGTGGTGGGGTCCCACTACCAGGTAGACTTCGAGGCCGTGGCGTCGGGCTACGTTGTCCCAGTCGTCATCGAAGACGAAGTGGCAATGGAGCGCGCGGACGCGCTTGCCGCTGTTGCCACTGAGACGCTCGATGAAGACTTCGTGGACTTCTTGTTCCCCGACGCTCCTGACGCCGGCGAGCCCCAAGCCTGAAGACCACTGGGCGTCGGGCCCTTTTTCGTTTAAGTGTTAGAATCTGGGCCATGTGGCCATGTAAATAAACAAGTACTCTTTTGAGGTGTTTGAACACTTGTAAATGTAAGTGATTTTTTTATTTTGCTTGTCACGATGTTCATTTTTCTTTGCCTAGGTGAATTCGGGTTGGGGAGGTTCGACTTCACGAGTAGCCCGCTGGGCCAGAGGCGAGAGAGAAGGGCCATATCCTCGCGGAGGCGTAGGCTATCTCTGGCTCGCGCTTCTTTTCCGCTTGGCCACCTGCGCCCCGCCAGAACTCGCTCGAGGCTAAGGTCGGATCGTACTTAGCGTGTTTTGCGAATTTTTGTGAACAAATGGGACCATTTTTTGGGTGGGGATGCCCCCGCAGTAGCCCCCGAGGGTGACTTGGTTTTCTGGGGAAAGCCAAGTTGCCCTTTGACTTTATTAATCTGCTGATTTTTACATCTAGGCTGCCAACTGTGGTGTTGGGCATGTAATTTACAACAAAAACTTGGAAATTCTCGCTAAGGGTAGAAGCGACATAGCTGCCGGATGTTCCAAGCGTTGGTGAGTTCTTCGCCGTCCTCGTTGGCCAGCTTGTATGTGCCGGGCTTGAGCACCTTCACCACGACGTAGGGTCCTTCCCATGGGGGCGACACCTTGTGGCGGCCTCGGTTGTCTTGGCGTAGCCTTAGGACCAAGTCCCCCTCGCTGAAGTCTCGTCGTTGCACTTTCCAGGCTTGGTAGCGCCTTAGGGTCTGCTGGTACCTTACGGAGTGCATCAGGGCCACGGTGCGCGCCTCATCCAATTGGTCCAGTGAATCCTCACGGGCTCGCTGGTTGGCGCCCTCGTCGTAGCCCCGAACTCTGGGTGACCCGTACTCCAAGTCCGTGGGGAGGATGGCCTCCGCGCCATAGACCAGGAAGAACGGGGTGAACCCGGTGGCCCTGCTTGGGGTGGTTCTGAGGCTCTACACGACCGCCGGCAGCTCCTGGAGCCATTTCCGACCGGACTTGTTCAGCCGGTCGAAAATCCTGGGCTTGAGGCCTTATAGGATCATGCCGTTGGCACGTTCCACCTGACCGTTGGTCTGTGGATGCGCCACGGCTGCCCAGTCCACGCGGATGTGGAACTTGTCGTAGAACTCCAGGAATTTCCTGCCCGTGAATTGGGACCCGTTGTCGGTGATGATGGAGTTTGGCACTCCAAAGTGGTAAACGATGTCAGTGAAGAACGTCACCACCTGTTCCACCCTGAGATTGGTGATGGGGCGTACTTCGACCCACTTGGAGAACTTGTCGATGGCGACGAGTAGGTGGGTGTAGCCCCCGGGCGCTTTTCGCAAAGGCCCGACGATGTCCAGTCCCCACACGGTGAAAGGCCATGTGACGGGGATGGTCTGCAGGACGTGCGCAGGGAGATTGGACTTGCGGGCGTAAAACTGGCACCCCTCGCAGGTGCGCACGATCTCGCTGGCATCAGCCACCGTGGTGGGCCAGTAGAAGCCTTGACGGAATGCGTTGCCCACGAGAGTGCGTGGCTCCGCGTGGTGGCCGCATACTCCCGCGTGTATGTCCTGGAGGAGCTGGCGCCCCTGAGAGATGGGCACGCAGCGCTGCAGGACTCCCGACGCGGCGCGCTTGTACAGCTCGCCGTCGACGAGAGTGAACGATTTGGCCATCCTGGCGACGCGTCGAGCCTCGGATCGATCCGAGGGTAGCTCCCCTCGGTCCATCCAGGCTATGTACTTATCGCGCCAGTCCCCTTCATTGGGGGCCGGCTCTATGTCCATGGCCTCAGCCTCGTCGGCGCCGTAACCCTCGAGCAGGGAGAGCACGTACGCCTCGTTCGAGGGGTCATCATCCATAGGCTCCGCGCCTGTTGGACTCGAGGGAGCCCCCGAGGGTTCCTCACAGCTCGAGGGGCATGGCTCGAGGTTAACGGATGGTTGGGCGATGTCCCGCGCAAAAACGTTCGGGGGAACAGTGATTCGCCCTGATGCGATTTTGGCGAGCTCGTCCGCCTCCTCGTTGTATCGGCGAGGCACGTGGTTAAGTTCTATACCGTAGAACTTGTCCTCGAGGGCTCGCACAGCCTTGCAGTATGCCTCCATCTTATCGTCGTGACAGCTCGCATTCTTCATGACCTGGTTGATCACGAGCTGCGAGTCCCCCCTCACGTCGAGGCGCTTGATGCCTGTTGCAATGGCGATTTTGAGGCCGCAAAGGAGGGCCTCGTACTCAGCCATGTTGTTTGACGCGGGGAAGTGGAGACGCACAGCGTATCTCATGTGCTCCCCGAGGGGTGAGACGAAAAGCAGGCCCGCGCCCGCGCCTGTCTTCATCACCGACCCGTCGAAGTACAGAGTCCAGCACTCGGCCTAGATATGCGGTGGTGGCAACTGTCGTATGGACCTCCCTGGGCCCACTACCTCGGTGGGTACCAGGACCGACTACTCGGTGGGCCCCTGGGACTACCCGGCTTGTGCTACACGGCACCTGATGGCATGGAGCACAAGGACTACGGAGGAGAAGTACTCGGTTAGGAAGCTGTACATGTTTCGCACTGTATAGAAGACTCCTAGACGTACTCGACTAGTACTCTCTCCCTACTCCGACTTGTAACCCTGCCTCCCGGACTATATAAGGCGAGGCAGGGACCCTTCTCTAGCATCGAATCTCATCTCACGACGCACAATTACACCATCTTGTAATCGCGCCCAATCAATCCAGAGCTACACAGCATACAGGACGTAGGGTATTACGCACCTCACGGCCCGAACCTGTCTAAATTGTGTGTCGCGTGTCTCTTCCTTCGAGTTACCGATCTCGGCGAGGCCACATTCATCTACTTCGGGTACTCCCCTCAGTAGGTTGCCGGTCTAAAACACCGACAGCTGGCGCGCCAGGTAGGGGATCTCGCCCGAGATCACATGGCGAACTCGACGGCTCCCGTCTACTTCAAGCCAACCGTCGCCTCCAACCGCAGCGACACCTTCGTGTTCGGCACCTGGGTCTGCACTGCTGACGGCGCGGGATCTTTCCAGCGCCGCCTCACCATGCCGCCCAACCCGAAGACCGGCTTCGTGACGCTCCCTGAAGTTGTCACAGGCGAACTCACCGGCAAGTTCGGAGAAATTTTGCTCTTCAACCATCACGCCGACTTCGAGCTCGAGTCCGCCTCCAACTCGAACTCGACGTCTCCATGGGCCATCGCATGCGAGCCGGCTACTCAGCCATCGCATGTGGTCCCACCACCCTGTGAGCGCTCTGCGTGTGGTCCCCGCATCCTCAGCCGGGCCCGCACAGAGGCTCCCTCTTCGCGCCGGGCCGGCAAGGAACCCGTACCTGAGTACAACTCAGACTCCGACACTGCCCCCGGCCACGCTTCCGACTCCAACCCCCTCTCCAAGTTCTACTCGGATTCCGCATACGAGTTTGACTTCGGGTCGGACCCAGAGGAGCCTGAGTCCGAAGACAACTCTACTGAGCATCCCTTATCAGGGCCGGCCTCTGGGCTGGTTATAACATCCACACCGGCCGGGAGATTCGTCTACTGGCCAGACCGCAAGCCCGCTGACCTGATAAGCGGAGACTCACGTTACGTTGCCTACATCGACTCGCTCCCGTTCCAGGAGGGAACACCACTTGCCCGAGCTGACTCGAACACCCCAACTGAGTCCAGCCTCGGCACCCCTGATCGCCAAGTCTTCATGGCTGCCGGCGACACCCCAGGACCTTCAGGGACAGCTCAGGACAAGTACCTTGAAGACATCTCCTCCGACGATCTGTCTGCCAATGCACCAGCAGACGAGACCCCGCCAACAGAGACGCTCGACGTGAGCATAACAGGAAGCGCAGTGAACGGCGCCGGCGTCTCCGAGACAACCTCCCCATCCGCAACCTCGCAGAAGCTCTCGAGGCGGTCGAGAGCAAAGTACACACTACCCCTGAGCAATGCCTCATGTTGATCACAGCGATCGCACGCCAGGCCCAGGGAATTCGCGCCGGGGAGGTCATCGCCAAGCTCGCTGAAGACGCCTACTTCATGCGGGTCGACAACAGGGTCAACCAGCCTCCTCCCACCAGGCACCGCGACAACGAAGCTACAAGTCGCAGTGCCAACCACGGTCCCAACCGTACTCGAGCTGAGCTCCCAGCTCAGCCCAACCGTACTCGCTCAAACGCCGGCGGACCTCCACAGGGTGGCAACAGCAACCGCGAGGTCGTCCTTCACCGTGCTCCTGCCGGCGGCGGCGGCCACGACCCTGACGGCAGCGGCAGTGATGACAGAAGCTCCAACCATGGAGCCAACGGGGGAGGGCGGCGGCGGCGGCGGTCGCGGCGGCCGTGGCCACGCGAACAGCCACGCCTCTGAGGGCGGCTACGACGCCCGCCAGAAGATTAAAGAGTTGCGACGGAAGAAGTCAACCACCGCAGGCGACAACGACGGCTTCCTCGCCTTCTCACCTCGACTTCGCAACTTGCTCCTCACTGACAAGTTCAAACCTTTGGGGATCACCAAGTACGACGCGAAGCAGGACCCCATCCAGTGGCTCAGGTGCTACGCCCTCTCCATCGAGAACACTGGCGGCAACAACGGCACCAAGTGCCTCTACTTCCCCTTCTGCCTGGACCAAGCTCCACTCACATGGCTCGAGTCGCTGGACAAGCACTCGATCGACAAGTGGCACCAGCTGAAGGAGCAGTTCACGAGCAACTTCGCGGGTGCCATGGGCCGATCGGGTACTCGCATGGACTTGGCCATGGTCAAGCAGGAACAAGGCGAGACCCTCCGCAAGTACATGCGCTGCTTCTTCGACAAGCGCACTACCGTGGTCGACGTCACCGACAAGGAGGTCATCGACCTCTTCCAAGATGGCCTCTACCACCGCCGCACCTTTGTAGACTTCGGTCGTCGCCGCCCCAAGTCCATCCCCCAACTCAAGGACATGATCACGTCCTGGGCGGATGAAGAAGACAAAGCCAACACCAAGTACGACGCCATCCGTGGCAAGAACAAGCAGAACACGGGCGGCAGCAGCGGCAACAACGGGAACCAAGGCGGTCACAACAACAACAACAACTACTCGGGTCCCAACCGCAAGCGCAAGCCAGACAACACTGTCGCGGCTATCCAGCGCCCTGCGAAGGAGAACTCGAAGAAGAACTCCAGCAGCTTCAAAGACTTGCTGAAGGAGAAGTGCCCGTGGCATCTAAACGGTAACCACACCACCGAGCAGTGCTACCAGCTCAGGCATGCACTCAAGAGTACTCCAGAGCGACCGCACCCTCACAACAAAAAGGGCAAGAAGAAGAACGACAGAGATAACAACGACTTCCAGGAACCCGACAAGACTGTCAACGTCCTCTTCGGCGGACTACCAAGCAGGCGGGAGCAAAAGGCTACCCGTCGAGAAGTCATGAGCATTGAACCAGCGGTCCCGACCCCACTCAGGTGGTCGGAGGTACCCATTACCTTCTCCCGCGCGGATCAATGGACCGGCTTCTCCGAACCGGGACGGTTCCCCTCTCGTCCGAAGCCGGTGGTCGCGGGCTCCAAGCTCAACAAGGTCCTCATCGACGGTGGAAGCGGGCTCAACGTCCTTTTCACCAAGACCTTGAAGAAGATGAAGCTCGACATCACCCACATGCTCACCAAGAGCAACACGCCCTTCTACGGCATCGTCCCCGGTAACGCGGCTAGCCCACTGGGCTCAGTGGTCCTGCCAGTTACCTTCAGGGAATCTCAGGACAACTACCGTACCGAGTACATCAAGTTCAAGGTTGCGGACTTCGAGACTTCCTACCATGCCATCCTCGGCAGACCGGGCATCGCCAAATTCATGGCGGTGCCCCACTACACCTACTTGGTACTCAAGATGCCAAGCCCAGCGGGTGTACTCTCTCTCCAAGGGGACTTGAGGATCTCCCATGACTGCGACACAGAAGCCGTGGAGATCGCCTCTACGAATCAAGTACCCAACGCTATGATGGAGGTCTACGCTGCGTCGAAGAAGCTTGCTACAAGTGAACTCGACATCCCGGAGAAGTCTGACAGCGCCAACAAGCCTCAACCAGCTGAGGAGGTTCTATTCAAGACAATCGACCTCGAAACAGGCGACTCCAGCACGACCACCACCATCGGGGCCGGCCTCGACCCCAAATAGGAAGACGCGCTCATCAACTTCCTCCGGGCTAACCGCGACATCTTCGCGTGGAAGCCAGCGGACATGCCAGGAGTGCCCAGGGAGTTGATCGAGCACTGCCTCAACGTCGATCCTAAGGCCACCCCCAAGCAACAACACCTCCGACGCTTTGCCGACGACAGACGGGATGCCATCAAGAAGGAACTCGCCAAACTACTCGCGGTGGCTTCATCGGAGAAGTCTTCCATCTGAGTGGCTCGCCAACCCTGTCCTCGTCCGCAAGAAGAACTCGAACGAGTGGAGGATGTGCGTTGACTACACTGACCTCAACAAGCACTGCCCCAAGGACCCCTTCGGGTTGCCGCGGATTGATCAAGTCATCGACTCCACGGCGGGCTGCGACCTACTCTGCTTCCTCGATCGCTACTCCGGGTACCACCAGATCCCGATCAAGGAAGAGGACCAGGAGAAGACTGCGTTCATCACCCCATTTGGCGCGTACTGCTACACGACCATGTCTTTCGGGTGGAAGAACGCCGGCGCCACCTACCAACGAGCTATCCAGGCCTGCTTCAAGAAGCAACTCACAAGAATGTCGAAGCCTACGTGGATGACATGGTCGTCGAGACCAGAAACTCCAGTACCCTCATCGACGACCTTGAAGAGACTTTCGCATCCCTGTGCGAGTACCGCTGGAAGCTCCACCCGAACAAATGCGTCTTCGGCGTACCTTCGGGCAAACTACTCGGCTTCATCATCAGCCAACGCGGCATCGAAGCGAACCTCGAGAAGATCTCCGCCATCACCAGCATGAAAGCTCCCACGTGCATCAAAGACGTCCAGAAGCTGACCGGGTGCATGGCGGCATTGAACAGATTCATCTCGAAGCTTGGAGAACGGGGGCTCCCCTTATTCAAACTACTCAACGACAAAATCTGCTAAGATTTGGGACTTAATGGCCTTGTGCGGCGCGTAGGCGGGCGTTTCGCCCATCAGCTCCACGGACCACTTGGCAATCCTGCTCGCCGCGTCCGGGTTCCGGATGATTTCTCCTAACGTAAAGGAGGAAACCACCGTGACCGGGTGAGCCTCGAAGTAGTGGCGGAGCTTGCGCCGCACAAGGACCACTGCGTAAAGCAGCTTCTGGACTTGTGGGTAGTGCGCCTTGGTCTCGGACAAGACTTTGCTGATGTAGTACACTGGCCGCTGGACCGGCAGGGCGTGCCCCTCCTCCGTGCGCTCTACTACGACGACGGCACTGACCACCTAGGTGGTCGCGGCTATGTAGAGGTACAGAGGCTCGCCGTCCTGAGACGGCATTAAGATTGGGGCGCGGGCGAGAGACGCCTTCAGCTTATCAAGCGCCTCCTGGGCCTCAACGGTCCAGGAGAACCGCTCGTGTTTTTTCAAGAGCCGGTAGAGGGGCAGGCCCTTCTCGCCGAGCCGCGAAATGAAGCGGCTCAAGGCGGCGAGGCACCCCAACACCTTCTGGACCCCCTTGAGGTCTCGAATCGGACCCATTCGTTCGAGGGCAGCAACCTTTTCAGGGTTGGCCTCGATGCCTCACTGGGAGACAATGTATCATAACAACATGCCCCGCGGCACGCCAAAGACACATTTTTCGGGGTTCAATTTCACCCCGTTGGCCCGTAGGCAGCCGAACGCGATGTGAAGGTCGCTAACGAGGTCATCCGCCTTCCTGGTTTTTACGACTATATCGTCTACGTATGCCTCAACGGTCCGCCCGATGTGATCTCCGAAAACGTGCTGCATACATCATTGGTATGTTGTGCCCGCGTTTCGGAGACCGAACGACATTGTTACGTAGCAGTACATCCCTAACGGCGTAATGAACGAAGTCGCGAGCTGATCGTACTCCTTCATTATTATTTGGTGGTACCCGGAATAGGCATCAAGGAAACACAGAAGTTCGCACCCAGCGGTCGAGTCAACGATTTGATCGATCCGTGGCAAAGGAAAAGGAACTTTAGGACATGCCTTATTTAAACTAGTATAGTCTACACACATCCGCCACTTCCCATTCTTTTTCTTCACTAATACAGGATTAGCTAGCCACGTGGGGTGGAACACTTCCTTGATGAACCCAGCCTCGAGGAGCTTTCGCATCTCTTCTCCGATCGCCCGGCGCCGCTCTTCGTCAAACTGGCGCAGCCGTTGCTGCACGGCGCGGGAGTGAGGTAGGATGTCAAGGGAGTGCTCGACGACCTCCCTCAGAATGCCTGGCATGTCCGAGGGGCTCCACGCAAAGATGTCGGCGTTGGCGTGGAGGAAGTCGACGAGCACCATTTCCTATTTCGGGTCGAGGATGGAACTGACCCTCAACACCTTTCCCTCGGGGGTAGCAAGGTCGAGGGGCACCTCTTTGGTCTGCTCAGCAGCCTCGAAGCTGCCGGCGTGCTTGGCGGTGGAGTCGAGGTCCTCGTTGACCAGCTTCTCCAGGTTGGCCACGAGCGCTTCATCCAGCGCCAGTGCCTTAGCGTGCTCCACGCACTCGACGTCACAGTCGAATGCGTGCTCGATGGACGAGCCCAAGGTGATGACACCATTGGGCCCCGGCATCTTCATCTTGAGGTAGGTGTAGTTGGGGACTGCCATGAACTTGGCGTAGCACGGTCGCCCAAGTATGGCGTGGTACGCGCCCCTGAACCCCACCACCTCGAAGGTGAGCGTCTCCTTGCGGAAGTTGTCTGGTGTGCCAAACCAGACTGGCAGGTCGATCTACCCGAGGGGCTGGACGCGCTTGCCCGGCGCGACGCCATGGAACGGCGTCGTGCTGGGCCGCAGCTGATCCAACCCGATCCCCAACAGGCGCAGAGTGTGCACGTATAGGATGTTGAGGCTGCTGCCTCCGTCCATCAGCACCTTGGAGAACCGCGCGTTCGCGATGACCGGGTCGACCACCAGCGGGTACTGACCCGGGTTGGGGATGGGGTTCGGGTGATCCACGCGGCTGAACGTGATGGCGTCCTCCGACCAGTCGAGGAAGGAGGGAGGCGCCTTCTCCGCGGCGAGGACCTCGTGTCACTCCCGTTTGCGTTGGCGGCTGGACATGTCGACGGTTGGCCCCCCGAAGATGAGGAAGACGTTTTCCATAGCGGGGAAGCCACCGGCACGCCGTCACCCCGGTCCTTCTTGGCCTCTCCGTCCTTCGCGGCGGCACGACCGTAGAACCGCTTGAGCATGTCGCACTGCCCGAGGGTGTGGTTGACCGGTGTCTTGTGGTAGGGACATGGCTTCTTCAGCATGTCGTCAAAAACCCCAGGGCCTCGAGGGGCCGGTCGAGGGCCCCGTCGAGCTGGGTCAAAAGCAAGAGCTTCGTCGCCGTCGTCGTCGCGCCCCTGCTCGCGCGCCTCGCGATGCGCCTTCTTTCCTTTCTTGCCCCGCTTGCTCTTCTGGTGAGGCTCCTTGGACTTGCTGCCCTCCGTGGGCGCGTCGTCCACGCGCTTGCGCTTCTTCCCGTCGAAAATCTCCCCCACTGCCTCCTTGCCTGAGGCAAAGCTGGTGGCAATGCCGAACAGTTCGTTCGAATCGACCGGTGGGCTGCGCCCGAGCTCGCGCACGAGGTCCCGACACGTGGTGCCCTCGAGGAAGGCATGCATGATTTCGGACTGGGCCACGCTCGGGAGCTCCGTGCAGCGCTTGGAGAAGCGCCGTATGAACTCCCGGAGCGACTCGCCGGGCTTCTGGGTGCATGCGCGCAAATCCCAGGAGTTTCCATGGCGCACATACGTGCCTTGGAAGTTCCCCACGAAGATGCGGACCAGATCGACCCAGTTGTGGATCTGGCTGGCTGGCAGTTTCTCGAGCCACATCCGCACCGAGTCGGCGAGGTGCAAGGGGAGGTTACGGATGATAACCTCGTCAGTGGTAGCCCCGCCCAGCAGACACACCAGGCGGTAGTCGTTCAGCCACACGCGGGGGTCCGTCTCTCCGTTGTACTTGTCGATCGAAGTGGGCTGGCGGAAGCGCTGGGGGAAGCTCGTCGTGCGGATCTCCCGGCTGAACACGCGGGTTCCCGGGGGCTCCGGTGTCGGCGAGCGGTCCTCCCGGCTATCGTAGCCCCACCCCGTCGGGGGGTGGTAACCAGCCGTTGCCCGCGCCTCTGCGTAGCCTGTCCGCCGGGCGTTGATGACGTTACGGGCGTCACCATCTTGGGCTTGCCCGCGCGTGTCGAGGAGCCGTTCCTTGGCCGGCGTGCGCCCGAGTTGGCGGGACGCTCTGCTACGCCTCCCGTGTGCACCGATGGCTCGGGGCCTTGCGCACCCCCGTGGTCCCGCGCGCTCCCCCCGCCGGCGGATGCGGGACGCCGAGCTTTCGGCTCTGTTGGACGGCCGCTTGCTCGATAAGCGCCTGCGCCTCGCGGTGCAGGTTCCGCGCCTCGGGCGTCGAGAGGGCGGGCATGGCCCGCAATAGCGTCGCGGCGGCAATGAGCTTCTGGATCGCTCGCTTGGGCGTGCTCGGATCGTCGACATTGAAGTCGGCGTTGATGCGGTCGCGGGCTAGTCGGCCCAGCTCGCGTGCGCGTTCGCCGCGCGTGGAGGCTTCCCCAGCGATGGAGGCCCGAAGCAGTCGCACCGCGCGGTATTCCTCCGCGAGCTTGGCCTCAAGCTCGTGTGCTTGAGCCAGTTGCGCATTGACGTCGGCCCCCCTCGGTGGTGAGGAGGGGGGGCGCTTGGTCCCGCACCCTAGCGTGGTCCAGTTCCCGGGCCGGGGGGGAACCTCTCCGTCGCTAGCTTCTGCCGTGTTAGCGGCGTTCGCCTGATCGTTGGTGATCACGACGCAGCACTCCCGCGCGGGGTCGTAGCTCCCGGTGCGGGAGTCATCGGAGTAGCCGAACCAGTAGTCCGTGGCGTCAAGGAACCGCCGGAGCATCACTGGGTCGGGCACACCGGAAAAGTCCCACTCCGCGTACCCGTGCGAAGTGGCGGGCGGCAGCTCGCGGGCGGAGCCTTGGCACGACTCGTCGTCGGCAGAGGCGCTGGGATCCCTAGCGGCCGGGACATGGCGGCCGGGGCGAGCCCCCGCGCGCGTCGCCGCGTTGGCGTTGGCGGAGGCGACGTACGCCGTTGTGGCACTGCGCAGACCGATGGAGAAGCACGGTCCTGAGACCGAGCGCTCCCTCACCGAGGCGGCCGTCGTCTCGTCGGCAAGCGCATCGCGTTGCGAGGCGACGCACGCAGGATGCCGGCGCTCCGTCCGCGCCCTCGTCGCGAGCGTTGGCCGGAGCGTCGGCGGTGCGCGTGGCGCGAGGGGCCCGCGCGTCCATGCGTCGGCGGGCGTTGGCGTCGCGGCGACGCGTGCGGCGGCGACCGGGACTGATCCGGCTTGGCGCCACGCACGGAGTTCCTCACGGTTGGTGAGGCGCATGAGGTAGCCGTTCCCCGTGGCCTGGAAGTTCAGGCTCCCGAACCGGCCGGGAGGGGGTCCGAGCTGCCCATGGAATACCTTTGGCCGCGGTACTCGGTGCGAATCACCATCGAGAGGGCTGGTGATGAGCCGATCTTCAGCGCGACCCCCCTACCTGGCGCGCCAACTGTCGATGCGGAAAGTAGTCCCGACACTAACTAGTAATGAGCGCTGAGATCTGCCTCTCGATGGCCGGTGCTAAGCAACTAAAGACACTTGGTTTATCCTGGTTCCGGCTGGGGCCGTACGTCCAGCAGTGGTGTGCTCGGGGCACTGTATTGCTTGCACCGTGGTGCTCTTAAAGGGGTGGCTACAAGCGAGGCGGGAGAGGAGGCCTGACCTCCAAGTCCCAGAAGTGTTGATTGAGGCGAGTGCCAATATCGTGGAGAAGGCAGAGAGCGTGTGAGAGATCGCTGTCCGTCGTCCTGTCCCCCGCGGCTGGGGGGCTGCCCCTCCTTTTATAGGCCAAGGAGGGAGCAGTTTACATGCATGCCGCACTATTTCCCTACGTGTGAAGGTATGGCGAGTAGTGAAGTGGAGCTGACGGCCGTCCTGGCGAATCTCGCTCCTGTTGAGGCATCGCGGTGCGTCCTGTGCTCATACAGGAGTGGTTGGTTGACCAGCCGCCATAGTGGGCCAATTCGAGGGTGCCGTTGGCGGAGGCCCGTACGTAACACAGTGGCCGTCGTGGCGATGTCTCGTCTCGGCGTGTCTCAACAGCGTCGGGATGCCGCCACAGTGCCCGGTGTGGTGCGGAAGTGGCGGGGATGGCTGCTCAGGGTTGACAGCGACGGGGATGACCGATCCCGCCAGCCTGACGTCACGGCGTGGCCCTGCATAAGCACGTAGAAGATATTCGAGGGTGCCGCCGGCCCCTCTTCGAGGGCGCGACGTGTTAGCCGTACGGAGGTAGGCGGCACAGTGTCACGGAGCTGACACCGGCCTTGCCGCACAGTGCTACACGGTAGCGGGGATGGCCTCCCCCCGGGAGTTGGCAGAACAGCGCCGGGGCGTGATTGCCAGGCGTGTCAGAGTAGTGGCACGGCCCTGCTGTGTCAGATCATTAAATGCTTGTACGCGCGTACGGGAACAGGTGCGCGCGGGAGCCCTCGAGCGAGGCGGACCTCGCTCGAGGACGCGTCTAACCCTCGGGCGAGGCGGGCCTCGCCCCGAGGGGGGCGTTCGCCCTCGAGCGAGGCGGACCTCGCCCGAGGGGGCGTCTAGCCCTCGAGCGAGGCGGACCTCGCCCGAGGGGCGTCTAGCCCTCGAGCGAGGCGGACCTCACCCGAGGGGCGCTTCGCTGCGTTACCTTGGTGGGCCACGGGGGCCACCGCGGTGGCAGTTGCGTTGTGCGTGTGTATTAGGTGCGTGAGTTGATTCGTGGTTTGCGTTTTTTGTGGGTTTTAAGCAGGTTTCCCTCGGTTATTTTGGGGATCCTTATGGCTATCCCCGACACTTGTTTCAAAGGTTCACGGTGGTTGTGAACAACATGAGGGCCAATGTGGACGTGCTCCCATACAATGATCATGATAGAGCTGTCAAGCTCTTACACTCTTTGGATCGTACGATTTGGGGCGGAAAGTTCGAGGCCATTGTGGAGTCGGAGAAGTATGACACTTTGACGGTGAACGAGCTGTTCTCGAAGCTCAAGTCGGCTGAGGTGGATAGGGGCATGACAGCCAAGCTCGAGGGCCCGACTGACTCTCATAGTCTTGCCCTCGTCGGTGGTTCGAAAGGAAAGGCTAACACTAACCCATCCACCAGGATGTTCTCTTTGTCCTCTTTGATGTCCATGCCAGATGAGGAGTTCGACGTGCTTGGAGAGGACGAGCTGGCGCTCCTGACGACGGGGTTCGAGAGGTTGCACGAGAATCGGGTGAACATGAGCAGGAACACGAGGACATGCTTCAAGTGCGGCAAGGCTGGACACTATTTCGCGAGTGTCCGAAGGTGAACAACCACGACAAGCACAAGTTCAAGGACAAGAGGAAGAAGTCCAAGAATAAGGATCATGGACATGGGAAGAAGACACGGTCTCGAGAGAAGTTGGAGAGATCGAGCGACATCGAGTCTGACTCCGAGGACACGTCTTCAAGCTCGAGTGATGAAGACGAAAAGGATGACAAGAAGAAGAAGAAGAAGAATAAGAACCTCGGCAAGTATCTCAACGGCCTTTGTGTCACGAGCCTAAGCCTCAAGGACGACTTCTGTGGCATGGCTCGCAGCTCCAGCAGCAAGAGAAGCCAGAAGGACGCCTCGAACTTGGATTCCGAGGATGAGGTATGCGATGAGCTCTCTTCTTTGCGCAAGGAGAATGAGGAGTTGGTTGACTTGCTTGATAATCGCGATCACATGCTTACAGAGGCGAAGAAGCTTAGGAATGAGCTTAGATCTTTGCTCGAGGATGCTAGGACTAGAGTGGCTGACCAAGAAACACAGGTTCTTGATAGCAAGCTTGAAATTGATTCTCTTAAGGCTAGCCATGTTGTTTATGATGAGATTGATTGTGCTGATTGCTCTGTTTTCTTAGCTGACTTGACTGATCTTAGGTAAAAGTATGCCTCCATGTGTGAGGAACTAGATGTGCTTAGGGTTGAGTTGGCTGAGCTACAATCTAGACCCACTTTGCTTGGTGCTTGTACTTCTTGCCCTAGTTTGCATGAGAAAATTGTTGAGCTTCGTTCTCGCATTGTTTCGCTTGAGGCTGATTTGAAAGTGCCTATTCCTACTTCTTGTTCTACGTGTGAGTTGCATGCTATGAAGAATCTGGAACTTGCACAATGTGTTAACCATTTACAGGATGAGAACAATAAGTTGCGTGAAGTGCTGAGTTGGTTGTCTAGTCAGGAACCTCAGCTTGGTATGATGATTGCGAGTTGTAAGCGCTTTGATGGTTGGGCATTGGGATTTCATAAGGTTGGTGAGGGCAGTGGTGAGAGAGAATGGAAATTCGAGGATGTTTTAGTTCCACCACAACCCACACCCAAAGACAAGTTTGCATCCAAGCCAAACCATTTGCTTAAACCGAGAGAAAAACTGAGCGAGAAGGTAAGTGAGAAGCCTAGTGAGAAACCATGTGGGGAACCTAGCGAGAAGCCTTGTGAAGAACCTCACCCCAAGCCTAAGCTTAGATCAATCCATTTCCATTGTGAGTTTTGTGGAAAGGATGGTCACAAGAAAGAGTTTTGCTATAAGAAAAGGAGAGAGGCGAGAATGGCTAAGGAGTGGGCAAACAAGGACAGGTACCACCCGTCTCATGATGTGCCTGAGCCTCGTGTGCAGTTGCCCAGGGCCAAGGCGAGTGTGAGGACCGTTCCGGCTTGGGGAGAGCAAAAGGCTGTTGGAGGTGCTGCTGGCCGGGCTACACCGGTCAAACCGGTGAGAGGCACCGGTCAGACCGGTGCAGGTCTGGACAGGCAGTAGTTTGGGTTTCATGCTCATACAGATGCTAAGTTTGGTTCAGGAGGTCGTGGTTCTGGTGGTTGGTCTGGAGAGTTTGCCGATGGTCAGTTTGCTAGTCGCTCTCCCCCTCGTGCTCAATACGGGGATGGGAGGGGTCGTATCTTCAAGTTGGAAAGGAGGGACGGTCCACGGTTTTCTTTTCGTGGTTTTGGTCCTCCTCTAGTTAGTGAGGGGTGGTTCCCTCATAATGGTTACCATGGTGGTGTTGAGTTTGCTGTACGTTCTCCACCTCGTGATCAATACGAGTTTGGGAGAGGTCACAGTTTTGAGTCTCAGAAGGGCTATGGACCACGCTTTCCCTTTCGTGGTAGTCGTACCCCTCCAATGGGACAGGAGTGGTCTTCCCATGGTGGTTCTAGGTTTGACAGGATGGATCGCTGTATTGATAGGCATGGTAGGATGAATGTTGCTAACCCTACTTTCGAGGAAATGGCCCGACACTGGTTTGCCACTTTTGGAACTAACCCTAGTGTTGAGTCGTTTGCTCTCTCTCGCTCTTGGTTTTGAGTTGCAGGTGGATGGCTCGGAGAACATATGGTTGATATCGGGGATGGTTCTCCGACCTCATACCCCGGTGGTGACATGGAGGTACATCACGTTCGGGGATGGTGGACAAGGATGAGTGACTTCTGAAGAAATGATAAAGGTAAGTGAATTTGTGACCTTCAAGTGTGTGGCCTTGGTCAAGCCACTTGGTTTGTTTTGCTCCTTGCCCTATCTCATGTGTATAAAGTGAGCTTTGTATGCTCTTTGAACCTAATGCATGTGTTTAGGGGGTGCTTGTGGGTTTTATGCTCCTTTGCTCTTTTGCCAGTGGTGTCGAACCCTTTTTGCCTCCTCTCGAGGAGACGGTGGTTTGTGATATTTGTTTGTGGGAGCTCCTTTGTATCATATGTATAGCTTTCCTTTGTGCATTTCTTGCATTTGGCATGGCATATGTAACATGATGTATAGGCATCCTTGTATCTTAGATTGCATGCATTTTGTATCATATGCATTGGATAGGAAAAGCTTCTCTTATATACATTGTTCACCATGGAATGATATTTTTGACTTTGTGAGCTTGTTTGGTATGCTATGGTTAGTTTGGCTTAGCTCTTGATAATCTTGATTTATATCCATGGTTGATGGCTATATTTTTGAAAAATGTCACATATATGCTCTCTCATGTGTAAATGCCTTTATATGATCTTGACATGTTTTAGTGGCTTGGTTATGCTTAATTTGTGGTTGGATAGCTAGTCTATTGATCATATGGGGCCAAAGGCTCATTTGCCATCATGAATGTTTATCCCTCTTGCTTTATCTTGTGGAGGGGCCTAAGTTCCTTTTTGTCGCAAAGACATTTCATGTACCAAATTTGAATCTGAAAATGAAATTTAAAATGCTTGGAAAATGTGCTCCCATGTCATATGTGCTAAATTTAATTTGCTTTGGGTGCTAAACCGTTGCATGATGTCTACCAATGAGAAGTCTCATATATAGAAGTAGACACATGGCTCGGTGGCTTTGACATGACATGAGGTGCTTGTGGGTGTTTGTGATGGTCTTTATGATTAGAATGGTTGTCCTAGCATGAAGTTTGTGTGGCTTTGCCATTTTGACATGTTTTGATCATGTTTAGGACTTTGCTCATGAGAGGTGAATTTTTCTCAAAATTGCCCAAATCCATCTTAGCTTCGTCCAACGGTTGTGAAACTTGGTGATCTTGTAGCTGATGTCAATACGAAGCTATCGAGTATCTAACTTGCTCATTTGGACATGTGTAGCATCCTATGTTGAATTTTGTCTATTTGAGAAGCTCTAGGTTGAAAGTTTTGCATTTTTAGCTTGATTCATGCATTGCCAACAAGGGGGAGAAGTTTGAGCTTGAAATGGCTTGCTGGATGCATTTAGAAGGTTTTCAGGTGGTTTCGAGCCATTTCTGGGCTCTGGTGTGCACCGGTCTGACCGGTCAAGGTCACCGGTCTGACCGGTCAGAGTGCTGGCCCTGTTCACATGTAGGGAACCGGTCTGACCGGTGGTGGTGATCGGTCTGACTGGTCAGAGCTGAGTTGTTGCAGCTGCCCTGTTTCAAGTGGTGTTCTGCATGCATTCGTCCAGAGGGAGTTGCATTGGTTCAGGGGGAGCTTGCATGTGTGCAGGGGGAGCTCTTTGTGGTTTTTCGAGCTTTGGTTTGGTGGTTTGTGCTCTTTGCTTGAGCATAGTTTTGTCTCAGATGTGTCGAGTCGTTGCCCTTGCCTAAGGGGTCCGAGACTTGCCTTCTTCAAGTGATCTTGCTCTTTGCCTTTGTTTGGCTTTCGATCGCTTGTTGGAGTTTCTTTTTGTTAGTTTCTTTTCTTTTTCTTTTCTCTCTTGTTACTTTATGTGGGTGTTGTCAATGCACTCATCAAGGGGGAGATTGAGGACCATGTGTGGTTCGAGGACCGGTGGATGGTCGCTTCCTTGTGTGATGAGTGATTGACAACGTTGTGTGGACTGATTCTTGGCTAAGTATTGCAGGTGCAGGTTGCGGCTTGACTGGTGTTGGTGCAGGTGAAGAACAAGCGCGAAAGGTCGTCGCCGGTGAGGCCTCCAGGTATGAAGAAGACAACTGGCTTCGTTCGAGGGACCCGGTGGCCAGCGGGGTCAAGTGCGGGTCGCATGGTGGCATGAACAGCAAAATGAAGTCATGGACGGTTTCTTGGTTGAGCCTGAAAACCAAGGTCGAGCCGAGGCTACGTGAGAGCCGAGTCATGAGTGGGGATTGGCAGAGGCTACACCAAGTTCGCGGGGTTTCCGGTGGTTCACCAGAAAACCACTGGGTTCCTTGGTTGATCCACAAAGCCAAGACCGAAGAACCGAAGACGGTCTTTGCGCAAAGCGGTGCCGGACCGGTCGGCGGGTGGGTGTGACCGGTCTGACCGGTGAGGAGCACCGGTCTGACCGGTGTGTGACGACGCAGTCCAGAATCTTCGAAGTGGAGGACACGAGTCGGGATCGCAAGGCTTGCGTCGAGGCTAAGCAGGTTGCGGTCGCCGGGCATCCGTCCGATGGAGAAAACTTGAAGACTTCCAAAACCGCCCTTGAGGGGCTTGTATCCCTAGTTGTTAAGTAAGGGTATTTTAGACTTTTGGTTGCCTCCTATATAACCCAAGAGGTGAGAGGATGGCAGCAATCTCTGGGAACCCAAGTTCATTTGCTTTCCTATTTTCTCTTCCTATTTTCTTAGGATTTCCATAGGACTAGCTTGAGAGCTTCATGGTGAGATTTTGTGAGAGGGTTGGATGATCGGGCGGCAAGCTAGACCTTGTATGAACCTCCTTGGTATGTATAGATGATTCGACGTGGTTCCTCAAGGATTTAGTTTGTTGTTCCCGGTTGTTCTTGGTGGTGATTTTCGGAGCCCTCTCTTAGTGGTTTTCTCGGTTTGTATTCGGGACCTTGCTCTTGGGGATTTGGTGGGGGGAATTCGTGTGAACCCTTCGTGGTTCTTTTGCCTTTGATTCCCCTCCCAAATCCGTGAGTTACGGGGCTCGATTTTGGGGTTTTCGGTGTTCTAGGGTTAGAGGTGTTTTTGGCGGGATTTCTTCGATTCCTCTTGATTTGACAAGTTTTGGTGGGATTAAACTTTGCTATGTACTCCTCATGAGGTGTTCCTACTATCCCCAAAGTCTTGTTCACGTTCGTGGAGCGATTCAGGAGATTGAGGCTTGGATTTGGAGGAGTTGACCCGCGGGTGCTGTTCATCCCGAGCTGCCCAGGCTACACCGGTCTGACCGGTGCGAGTCACTTGTGGGATCGTGTGTCTTTGGGTCTTGGTGCTGCTGGTCAGTTCTTGGTTTGTTTGGAGTTGGTTTGTTAGGTTTTGTGTAGGGTTTTTGTCGTATGGACCTCCCTGGGCCCGCAACCTCGGTGGGTACCAGGACCGACTACTCGGTGGGCCCCTGGGACTACTTGACTTGTGCTGCATGGTACCTGATGGCGTGAAGCACAAGGACTACAGTGGAGAAGTACTCGGTTAGGAAGTTGTACATGTCCCGCACTGCATAGAGGACTCCTAGACGTACTCGACTAGTACTCTCTCCCTAAACCGACTTGTAACCCTGCCTCCCGGACTATATAAGGCGAGGCAGGGACCCCTCTCTCCATCATCTCATCTCACAGCTTAAGATTGCACCATCTTGTAATCGCACCCAATCAATCCAGAGCTATGCAGCATACAACACGTAGGGTATTACGCACCTCGCGGCCCGAACCTGTCTAAATTGTGTGCCACGTGTCTCTTCCTTCGAGTTACCGATCTCGACGAGGCCACATTCATCTACTTCTGGTACTCCCCTTAGTAGATTGCCGGTCTAAAACACCGACAGCTGGCGCGCCAGGTAGGGGCTCTCGCCCGAGATCACATGGCGAAATCGACGGCTCGTGTCTACATCAAGCCAACCGTCGCCTTCAACCGCGGCGACACCTTCGTCTTTGGCGCCTGGGTCCGCACTGCTGACGACGCTGGATCCTTCCAACGCCGCCTCACCATGCCGCCCAACCCGGAGACCGGCTTCGTGACGCTTCCCGAAGTAGTCACGGGTGAACTCGCCGGCAAGTTCGGCGAAATTTCGCTTTTTGACCAACACGCCGACTTCGAGCTCGGATCTGCTTCCGACTCGAACTCGACGTCCCCGTGGGCTACCGTGTGCGAGCCGGCTACTCAGCCATCGCATGTGGTCTCCCCACCCCGTGAGCGCTCCACGCGTGGTCCCCGCAACCTCTGCAGGGCCTGCACAGAGGCTCCCTCTACACGCCGGGCCGGCAAGGAGCCCGTACCCAAGTACAACTCGGACTCCGACACCGCCCCCGACAACGCTTCGAACTCCAACCCCCTCTCCGGCTTCTACTCGGACTCCGCGTACAAGTTCGACTTTGGGTCGGACCCTGAGGATCCCGAGTCCGAAGACAACACTACTGAGCAACCCTTATCAGGGTCGGCCTCCGGGCTAGTTATAACGTCCACACCGGCCGAGAGATTCGTCTACTGGCCAGACCGCAGGCCCACCGACCTGATAAGCGGGGACTCACGCTACGTCGCCTACCTCGACTCGCTTCCGTTCCAGGAGGGGACACCGCTTGCTCGAGCTGAGGAGTACACTCCAACTGAGGTGGCAAGCTCCGACTCCAGTCTTGGCAACCCCGATCGCCAAGTCTTCATGGTTGTCGGCGACACGCCAGGAACTTCGGGGACGACACATGACAAGTACCTCGAAGACATCTCCGCAGACGAGCTGTCTGCTGAAGCTCCCGCGGATGAGACCGACGCCAACCGAGACGCTCGACGTGAGCGAAACAGAAGGCGGAACGAATGGCGCCGGCGTCTCCGAGATAGCCTACCCATCTGGAACCTTGCAGAGGCCCTCGAACAAGTCGAGAGCAGGGTACACACCACCCCCAAGCAATGCCTCATGTCGATCACGGCGATCGCACGCCAAGCTCAGGGGATACGTGCTGGAGAAGTTATCGCTAAGCTTGCAGAAGACGCTTACTTCATGCGGGCCGACAACAGGGTCAACCAGCCTCCTCCCGCCAGGAACCGCGACAACGAAGCTACAAGTCGCAGCGCAGACCTCGGCCGTAATAGTACTCGAGCCGAGCTGCCGGCTCAGCCCAATCGTACTCGTGCAAACGCCGACGGACCCTCACAGGGTGGCAACAGCAACCGAGAGATCATCCCTCACCGCGACCCTAGCGCGGCGGCCGTGACCCTGGCGGCGGTGGCAGCGGCGGCGGAAGCTCCAACCATGGGGCCAACAGGAGGGCCGGTGGCGGAGGCGGTCGCGGCGGTCGAGACCACGCGAACAGCCACGCCTCCGGAGCCTCACGGGCGGCTACGACGCTCGCCGGGAAGATTGAAGAAGCGCGGCGGAAGAAGTCCGCCACCGCGCGAGCGACAACGACGGCTTCCCCGCCTTCTCTCCTCGGCTTCGCAACTTGCTCCTCCCGGACAAGTTCAAACCTTTGGGGATCACCAAGTACGACGCGGAGCAGGATCCCATCCAGTGGCTCAGGTGCTACGCCCTCTCCGTCGAGAACGTTGGCGGCAACAATGACACCAAGTGCCTCTACTTCCCCTTCTGCCTAGACCAAGCCCCGCTCACATGGCTCGAGTCGCTGAACAAGCACTCGATCGATAAGTGGGACCAGCTGAAGGAGCAGTTCACCAGCAACTTCGCGGGCGCCATGGGCCGATCGGGTACTCGCATGGACCTAGCCATGGTGAAGCAGGAACAAGGCGAGACCCTCCGTAAGTAGATGCGCCGCTTCTTCGACAAGCGCGCCACCGTAGTTGGCGTCACCAACAAGGAGGTCATCAACCTCTTCCAAGACGGCCTCTACCACCGTCGCACCTTCGAAGACTTCAGTCGCCGCCACCCCAAGTCCATCCCCCACCTCAAGGACATGATCACGTCCTGGGCGGATGAAGAAGACAAAGCTAACGCCAAGTACGATGCCATCTGTGGCAAGAGCAAGCAGAACACGGGCGGCGGCAGCGGCAACAACGGAACCAAGGCGGTCACAACAACAACAACTACTCGGGTCCCAACCGCAAGCGCAAGCCAGACAACACTGTCGTGGCTATCCAGCGCCCTGCGAAGGAGAACTCGAAGAAGACCTCTGGCAGCTTCAAAGACTTGCTGAAAGAGAAGTGCTCGTGGCATCTGGACGGCAACCACACCACCGAGCAGTGCTACCAACTCAGGCGAGCACTCAAGAGTACTCCAGAGCCACCGCACCCTCATGACAAGAAAGGCAAGAAGAAGAACGACGGAGGCAATGACGACTTCCAGGAACCCGACAAGACAGTCAACGCCCTCTTCGGTGGACTACCCGGCGAGACGGGGAACAAAAGGCTACCCGTCGAGAAGTCATGAGCATTGAACCGGCGGTTCCGAGCCCCTCTCGGGGTGGTCGGAGGTACCCATTACCTTCTCTCGCGCGGATCAATGGACCAGCTTCTCCGAACCAGGGCGTTTCCCTCTCGTCCTGAAGCCAGTGGTCGCAGGCTCCAGGCTCAACAAGGTCCTCATCAATGGCGGAAGCGGGCTCAACGTCCTTTTCACCAAGACCTTGAAGAAGATGGGGCTCGACATCACATACATGCTCACCGAGGGCTTCTCGCCCTTCTACGGCATCGTCCCCGGGAACGCGGCTATCCCACTAAGCTCAGTGGTCCTACCAGTTATCTTTGGGGAATCTCGGGACAACTACCGTACCGAGTACATCAAGTTCGAAGTCGCGGACTTCGAGACGTCCTATCATGCCATCCTCGGCAGACCGGCTATCGCCAAGTTCATGGCGGTACCCCACTACACCTACTTGGTACTCAAGATGCCAAGCCCAACAGGTGTACTCTCACTGCAAGGGGACTTGAAGATCTCGCACGACTGCGACACGGAAGCTGTGGAGATCGCCTCCACAAATCAAGTACCCAACGCAATGATGGAAGTCTACGCTGCGTCGAAGAAGCTTGCCCCAAGTGAACTCGACATCCCGGAGAAGTCAGACAAAGCTAACAAGCCTCAGCCAGCTGAGGAGGTTCTGATCAAAACAATTGACCTCAGGACAGGCGACTGCAGCAAGACCACTACCATCGGGGCGGGTCTCGACCCCAAATAGGAAGACGCGCTCATCAACTTCCTCCGGGCTAACCGCGACATCTTCGCGTGGAAGCCAGCGGACATGCTAGGGGTGCCCAGGGAGTAGATCGAGCATTCCCTCAACGTCGATCCTAAAGCTACCCCGAAGCGACAACACCTCCGCCGCTTTGCCGACGACAGGCGGGACGCCATCAAGAAGGAACTCGCCATACTACTCGTGGCCGGCTTCATCAGAGAAGTCTTCCATCCTGAGTGGCTCGCCAACCCCGTCCTCGTCCGCAAGAAGAACTCGAACGAGTGAAGGATGTCCGTCGACTACACCGACCTCAACAAGCACTGCCCTAAGAACCCCTTCGGGTTGTCGCGGATTGACCAACTCATCGACTCCACGGCGGGCTGCGACCTGCTCTGCTTCCTCGACTGCTACTCCGAGTACCACCAGATCATGATCAAGGAAGAAGACCAGGAGAAGACCGCGTTCATCACCCCGTTTGGCGCGTACTACTACACGACCATGTCCTTCGGGTTGAAGAACGCCGGCGCCACATATCAACGAGCTATCCAAGCCTACTTCAAGAGACAACTCAACAAGAACGTCGAAGCCTACTGGATGACGTGGTCGTCAAGACCAGAAACTCCAGTACCCTCATCGACGATCTTGAAGAGACTTTCGCATCCCTGCGCGAGTACCGCTGGAAGCTCAACCCGAACAAGTGCGTCTTCGGCGTACCTTCAGGCAAACTACTTGGCTTCATCATCAGCCACCGCGGCATCGAAGCCAATCCCGAGAAGATCTCCGCCATCACCAGCATGAAAGCTCCCAGGTCCATCAAAGACGTCTAGAACCTGACCGGGTGCATGGCGACCCTGAACAGATTTATCCCGAAGCTTGGAGAATGGGGGCTCCCCTTCTTCAAACTACTCAAGCACCAAGAGAAGTTCGTGTGGACTCCAGAGGCGGACCAAGCCCTTGCCCAGCTCAAGGACTTCCTATCGAAGCCACCAGTCCTCACGGCTCCTCGCAAAGGCGAGCAGCTACTGCTCTACCTCGCTGCGACTACCCATGTGGTCAGTACTTCCATCTCGTGGCAGGAAGACGGCCACGCCTACCCAGTCCAGCGACCAGTCTACTTTGTCAGCGAGGTCCTGTCAGAATCTAAGACACGCTACCAGCCTGTACAGAAGCTTCTGTACGTAGTGCTCATCACCTCGCGGAAGCTACAACACTACTTCCAGGAGTACTCGATCTCCGTCGCCACCGACTACCTGCTCGGCGACATCCTGCGGAACCAAGATGCTACTGGAAGAATCTCCAAGTGGGCAGTCGAACTCGGCGCCCTCAACATCGACTTCAAGCCACGCACAGCCATCAAGTCGCAGGCGCTAGTCGACTTTATGGCAGAGTGGCAGGAGAATCAGCTACCTACTCCAACCGAGCGACCAGAGCACTGGGTGATGTACTTCGACGACTCACTCAACCTCAAGGGCGCCCTGCAGATCTTCTGGAAGGTCTCAAACAACGAAGCCGAGTACGAAGCTCTCCTACATGGGCTCCGCCTCGCGGCTTCACTGGGCATCAAGCGCCTACTAGTCTACGGCGACTCCGCAGTGGTCATCAACCAAGTCAACAAGTCCTAGGACCGCAACAAGGAGAACATGGACGCCTACTGCCTAGAAGTCCGCAAGCTCGAGAACAAGTTCTATGGTCTCGAGTTCCACCACATCGTCCGCGACAACAACATTGCAGCGGACGTCTTGTCGAAGATTGGCTCTACTCGCGCTCAAGTACCAGCGGGCGTCTTCGTCCACGAGCTTAACGCGCCATCCATCCCGGAGCCAGTGCCACCGACCACTGTCCCAGTGCATCTCCCGGCTGGCCAGGAGGTCATGATGATCGACGTGGACTGGAGAGAACCCTTCATCGACTACCTCAGCGAGCAGAAGATTCCCTCGGACAAGAACTTGGCCGAGCAGCTCATCTGCCGCGCCAAGTCCTACGTCCTCGTCGGAGACAAGCTCTACAGGCGGGGCGCATCTTCCGGAGTACTCATGAAGTGTGTCCCCAGACAAGAAGGCAAGGACATCTTGGAGGAGATCCACAAGGGCGTCTGCGGCAACCACGCGTCCTCTCGCACGGCGGTCGGCAAGGCCTTCCGACGAGCTTTCTGCGGCCCGCGGCTGCGGGCGACACACAAGAACTCGTCGGAAGGTGCCAAGGGTGCCGATACTTCGCCAAGCGACAACACGTCCCGGCCTACAAGCTAGTCACCATACCGCCAACTCCGGCCTTTTGCCTGGCGGGGGCTCGACATGATTGGGCCACTACCAGCTCGCGCCGGGTGGATTCAACGAGTATTGGTGGCCATGGACAAGTTCACCAAGTGGATCGAGGTCCGGCCGGTCACATGCCCCAAGGCCGACGAGTACTCGACTTCCGGATGAACTCGTGCATCGCTACGGACTACCCCATCGCATCATCACGGATACGGGCTCCAACTTCAACAACCACCGAGCGCGGGAGTGCGCGAGAACAGCGGGATCGACATCTGATACGTCTCAGTTGCCCATCCTCGGGCCAACGGACAAGTCGAGCGCGCCAACGGGATGGTGCTCGACGCTCTCAAGAAGCGGCTACACGACGCTGCTAACTCCAAAGGAGGCAAGTGGATCAAGGAACTACCCAATGCACTCTGGGGGCTACGCACTCAGCCCTCCAAGCCAACGGGGCAATCCCCTTACTTCCTGGTCTACGGCTCCGAAGCAATCCTCCCTGATGATGTCATATGGGATTTACCAGTAGTGGAGCACTACGACGAAGGCGTCTCTGAAGACAGCAGACGAGTTGACATCGACGGGCTCGAAGAAGCTTGCTGCGCCGCCCTCGTCCAATCAGCAAGGTACCTGGAGGGTATCCGACGCTACCACGATCGCAACGTCAAGGAACGATCCTTCAACGTTGGTGATCTTGTCCTCCGTCGCATCCAGAACACGGAAGGACTACACAAGCTCAGCTCGCCCTGGGAAGGTCCCTTCACAGTCGCAAAGGTGATCGGACCGGGCTCCTACCACCTCCAGACACTTGAAGGCGAAGACGTCAACAACTCGTGGAACGTCGACCAACTCTGTCGGTTCTACACCTAGTCTACACGACTACCCTGGGGGCTCAAGTCTACACGACTACATCAAGACCCCCTCGCCGTAAGCGGCCTCCGGGTCCGGGCACCGGTCTCGGACTACTCCTCTGCTCGTAAGCGGCCTCGGTCCCGGGCACCGGTCCCCGGACTACTCCTCTCCATAATCCGGCCACCGCGGCTACTTACGGATCCGGGCTGCGACGAGCGACAAAGGACTCTAGCAGCGGTCTGCGAGAGACCATGTACTCCTAGATCCGGCCTATACGGCTACTTACGGATCTCTTTGCTGTAAGCGGCTACACGCCCTAGCACTACTTAGCCGTAGGCGGCCTCCGGGTCCTGGCGACTACTCTGTAACTACGGCCCTAGCCATCCAGGTGTACTTCTTCAGTAATAAAGTTTGATTATTCATCCACTACTTTATTGTCTTCCTCCCTCAACGGGACTACTGCCGAGAACGACTACTCGCGACAACTCCACGATGGGACTCCGCACTCCAAGATCGCGGCAACGAGTACTCATTGATGGAAGTTTTTCTTCATTCATACTTAAACAATTTCATTACAATTGTTTTTGTACAACTACTGCTACGAGCTAACTATTACAGGACTACTGGAGATTAAGTTTCTCGGCGACTTGATCTGCAATAGGCGCCATCGCTCCGGCGGCTCCGCGTCTTTGCTCGTCAGTACAGTTGGTGGCTAGCCCGCCGGCGACTACATCTACGGGAGCCTTCGGGAAGTACGACTTCATGAAGGCCAGCACTTGGTTCGGGATCGACTTCGCCAAATGCTTCACGAAGGCCGCCAGCCGGCTGGGGGCTTCCTTCAATCGGTCCACCAGCGGCGCTATCTTGGGACCGCCAGGATGAGGCACCAGCAGCCTCGCGATGGGGAGCGCGGCTTCTTCAAGTTCCTTGAGCTGGGCCCGCAGCTTCTCGCAATCCTCGTTCAGCTTCTGCAATGATTTGTAGCAGTTGACAAGGTCACGGTCTGATGCAATACGAAGCTCCATGTGCTTGTCGCACTCGTAAGCAAGCTCCTTATAATCGAACTCCAGTACCTGGCGGGCCTCCTGCTCCCGGTAGAAGAGGTTCTTTAGATCAGTCTCCGAAGCCTTCAGCTGGTCTACTCGAGTCTCAAGCTCTGCAACCAACAAAGCACAGCGGGTCAGACTACCTCTCGACCTCCAACAAGTACTCAACAAGATAAATGGTGTACCTTTGTTCTTGTTGCAGAGAGACTTGTTCTTCCGCACCAAGTCGTCGCTCTTCACCTGCATCTCTTGGACATCATTATGATACTTGGCGAAGGCGGTGTCCAGCTTTGACTGCATGGTGGCGGCGTGCTTGCGGGACTTCACGAGTTGATCCTCCAATGTCTCGGCCCGAAGCACCGCGTCGCCGTACCCTTGAAGCATCTCCGACTTCAGGCGGAACCTCTCAGCGACGTCCTGCGCAGACAACACACATCAGATGGGTACTCAACGCTAAAGGATTGACTACTCAAGGGTTATGACTACTCACCTTCATCCACTGCTCGTCTTGGCACACCGCCTCCAGGTGTCGAGCCACCGTCGCCGGGTCGACGAGGTCATCTGCCAACAACTCGATCCTGCCACGACTACTCATAGCGGCTTCGGTCATCGGCGCCGAGCGGATTGGCTCCGTGTCCTGGATCTCCGGCGAGCGGACGACCACCTCCAGAGCAGGTTCTGGGAGTGCGGTGTCCCCTCCTCCTCCAGCCGTCGCGGCAGCTTCTCCGGCGGGCACCTCCATCGGCTCGGGGGCTTCTACGGCAGCCTCCTAAGTTCCCGGTGCCACGTCTTCTATGAGCACCGCCGACGGGATCTCGCTTCCCTCGGCCTCAGCACCTGTTGACAAGAGAACAAGTGCATCAGTCATACCTGGCGACTGCGACTACTCCTCTGGGCTAATTCTACCTGAGAGAGTAGTTACCTTCAATAATGCTGGCCTCGGGCAGCGTAGCCTCAGCGGTCAGTGCCTCGGGCTCCGCCTGAGGGGCGGGAGCGCACTCCTCAGCGGGCAGCGTGGCTTCTTCTTCCGCCACCGCTGAGGCGGGTTCATCCCCCTCCCAGGACAAGTCCGTCGATTTCCTGTAGAGTACACAAGCTGGTTGTCGCTCAAGTACGACTACCACATCAAGTACTACTCGGGAAAAATCAACACTTACAAGCTCGACCGGACTACCGTCACGGTTGGGGCGCCGAGGATGCTGGCGATGTCGACCGGATCCCGGCCTCGGCGGCGCCTCCTCCTGCGCCTGCGTGGTCGCCCGCCTCTTCGCAGCGGCCGGCGGTGGGTTCTGTGCTCCCCTGAGCAACAGGGGGCTGGCGCTCCATCTGCGCCAAAAGCTCTTCGACAGTGGGGGCTGGGCTGTGACTACCAGCTGCCTCCCCCACCGTGTCCCAGTTGCTTTCGTCGCCCTGCTCAACGGGCTCGGAAGGCGGCATCTCCTGCAAGCAAGGAAACTTCGTCATCAACATGAACTCGAGATATCAGTACTCGACTACACTACTCAAGACGGCTTACCTCTTGGGACGTGGTCTCCGTGACCTTTAACTTCTTGGCCACACGCTTCCCGGCCACATTGCGTGGCTTCCTCGGCGGAGCGGGCAGACTAGCCTCTAGGCTAACCGGCTGATCCTGAACGAGAGGGATGTGAGGTAAGCCAGGACGGCTAAACCTCGACCGCAGCTGGAAGCGGTCCTGCAGCGTCTCCTCGTCGTCGTCCTCATCGGACGTGTCTTCGACGACAATTGTGTCGTCTCCTTCGCTGACTTCGCGCCGCTCCTTGTCCTTGGCTTTCCCCTCCTCTGGGACCTCGACTAGCTGAGGAGGCGACGGCGGCTCGGAGACGAACTTCTTCAAGTCATCCTGCAAGAACAACTCATCAGTGCGACTACTCTCACGCAATGGGTACTCGACTTCAGATGCGGCTACTGACCTCCTTTGGTAGGCGCGCGGCGGAGAACTCTGGTACGGGACACGGCGTGTACGCCAGCATACCTTTGAAGATCCGGGCCAGCCTATCGACAATGTCGTCGTCGTCGACTTCGTCTCTAGGCATCTGCGACGTGTCGTCGTCGCCGGTGTACTCGTACCCCAGGGTGTCGTGAGCCATCAGCGGCTGCACCCTGCGCTTCATGAAGCTGAAGGCCACGTGCTCGGCCCTCAGCCCGGCTTCCCTCAGCGCCTTGAACGCGCCAACAACTCAGCTGGAGCCCTTCTTGCATCGTCGGCTCTGAGTTCCACCACGGACGGTGCTTGGGCTGCTTCCCGCTCGGCTTCGGCAACTCCGGGTGGTGGTTCGTGACGTAGAACCACTTGGCCTTCCAGTCCTGGTTAGAATCTATCAACTTGTAGGAGAGGTACTGCTCGGCGGCGTCCTCCCTCATCTGGATTCCCGCTCCTCCGACTACTCGCGGGTTGCTGGCGCTGGGTTGCGGCTTCACCTGGAAGAACTTCCGGAACAAAATCCAATGGGGCTTGATCCCCAGAAAGGCTTCGCAAAAATGTACGAAGACGACGGTGTGGAAGATACCGTTGGGGTTGAGGTTGAGGTACTCGATGCCGTAGTACCCCATGAGCCCCTTGAAGAAGTCGCTCGCCGGGAGAGACAGACCGCGCTCCGCGAACCGCGCGAACATTGGGATCTCGTCTGGATTCTTCTCCATGGGGTACGGATCCCCGGCGGCGACCCTCCACATGTCCACCTCCTTCTCCCGCAGGAATCCACTATTGAGAAGGGCCAGCAAGTCTTCAGTCTTCACCTTGGACTTCTTCCATTCACGGTTTGGATCTGGCCGCGGCGGGGACACCGGCGGCGATGTCTCTGCGGCAGATCCGGCGGCCTCTTCACGGGCCCTCTTCTTTCCGTCGGCGGCCTTCGCGGTCTTCGACGGATACGGCTTCATCCTCCAGGTGCACGGTGTCTTCACGCGCATCCGCTCGGGGGCTACTATGGTGGCTTCCTACGGCGGCGCACTCAGATCTGCGCTCCACTCAGCGGCGGCAGTGTGCACTAGTGGCGATTTCTAGCCAGATCTGCTGGGAATGGCTACAGCTGCGTAGGGTGAAAAACCCTAAGGGTTTTGGCTTCTATTTATAAGTCAACACAGCCCCTCAACGGCCGTATGGATAAGTCTGCGCTCGGCTCACTTAGCGGCCGCGCGTGACCTTTCAAATTCTACTAGTCGACGCGCCTCACCTCGGGGGCTCGGATACTCCAACTCGACTTCCTGGGAAGCGGCAAGACTCAAGAGCATCTCAGGACACATTCTACAAGATGACCCTTCAATTCGAGAGGAAGTACTCGACTCAAGGCTCGGGGGCTCCGTGCCACGTGTCCTTCGGTTTTTTCTCCAGATTTTTCGGGATATTCTTGCCAAAACTTCAGATGGACCCTCAGCCGAGTCTACAACTCAACCTAAGGCTCGGGGGCTACTCCATATGGAGTGCGATTTTGCAATCGCACTTCCATATCAGTTTTGGCTTGAAGACAACACGGGCATTGTTGAAGACCTTCAAGGGCAGCACTCGAGGGCGCTTGGGACTACTCGAGAAGACTTCAGGATTGCTCAAACATCAGCTGGAGTACATTCCAGCCTCGGGATGCTTCGACTACTCTTGAGGACTTTTGACTTGTAGAACTCGGGGACGCTTGAGGACTACTCGTTAAGGCCGTCAAGACTACTTGAAGCTATCCTTCTCGACTACAAAGTACTCGGGGGCTTGTCGTATGGACCTCCCTGGGCCCACTACCTCGGTGGGTACCAGGACCGACTACTCAGTGGGCCCCTGGGACTACCTGACTTGCGCTACACGGTACCTGATGGCGTGAAGCACAAGGGCTACAGGGGAGAAGTACTCGGTTAGGAAGCTGTACATGTCCCGCACTATATAGAGGACTCCTAGACGTACTCGACTAGTACTCTCTCCCTAAACCGACTTGTAACCCTGCCTCCCGGACTATATAAGGCGAGGCAGGGACCCCTCTCTCCATCATCTCATCTCACGGCGTAAGATTGCATCATCTTGTAATCGTACCCAATCAATCCAGAGCTACGCAGCATACAGGACGTAGGGTATTACGCACCTCGCGGCCCGAACCTGTCTGAATTGTGTGCCATGTGTCTCTTCCTTCAAGTTACCGATCTCGGCGAGGCCACATTCATCTACTTCGGGTACTCTCCTTAGTAGGTTGCCGGTCTAAAACACCGACAGTTTTCCTTCCGTGCAGGTTGTGTTTTGGGGTGTTTTTGTTTCAGGGCCTAGAGAAGTCACTGAGGCTCTCTGGAACGTTTGTTGTGCGGCTGCTGTAGCCACCGGCCTGACCGGCGCTGTCCACCGGTCTGACCGGTGTCACCGGCTCCGGCCGGTGCAAGGCACGAGCGATGAAGCCGTGCAAGTTTCCGCTGTGCGTGTTGGTGTGTTTTGGCTCGGGAGGTTGTTTGTTGGTTCCTAGGTCCAGTAGCACTTCAGTGGCTGCGTGGGTTTGGCCAACTTGGGTAGTGAGTCAGAGAAGTGTGTTGGAAGCCGTGTTCGTCTTATAGGAGTCTCCATCTCCTTCGAGAAGAATTTTTATCGGCTCCCATTCATTCCCCCCTCTGGTTCGCCGTATCGATCCTTCAGGTACGATAGTATTCATACGTCGTACGAGTAATACGAGGGTAGCATGGGAAATATAATCAGTGGCATTATTGAAATATTTCAAATCTTTCCTAAACTTCTTTTATTTTCACTTCAATTTTTTGCACTCATCTCTGCATTTCTTCCTCGTACGTTTGTCTCTCACACATCGGCGGCGGCGGCGCGGCGAGGGCTCCTAGAGACGTCCACGGCCAACTGCAAGACGGAGGCAGTCTGTTAGAGAAATAAGCACGCCATGGTCCGTTCCGTGCGTGCGTGAGTCTGTGTATGTGTGCGTCGTGTTCATGCGCGTGTGGGCGCCGGCGAGACTCGGCCGCGGCGCGAACCAACGCGAGCACGACGTGCGCGGGGTCCGGGTCGGCGGGCCGCGAGCTTGGCTCCGCTATTGGCGCGTTGCGTGGGTCGTAGGTGGCTGTTGGGTGAGTGGTGTGCGTGGAATAGGTCGTGCGGGGAGGAGGCCGCCAAGCCGGGACGAGCGAACGGCTCCGGGCGAGGTCGAGCCGGTCCCTGCGGACCGTGCGACGTGGGCGCGGTGGAGGCGAGCTCCCCGGCCTACAAGTAGCCCCTGTGCTCCCCATTGTACATCCGCTGGGTTCCATTTTCGTTGTGAGTAGGCCAAGATACAAGGAGCAGTGGCTCCGCGGCGTTCGTCGCCGTTTCACCCCGTTTTACTGTTTATCTTCTTCTTCCTCGGGTCGTCGTCGTTTCTGAGCGCTAGAGTGAGAGGGAGGAGGTGCGGCCTGCGGGAACGCGTGTTCTCGGTCGAGGCCATCAATTGGTATCAAAGCGCTAGGTTAGGAGATGAAGGGCGACGTGACTTCGGTGAAGGGAGACGGCTCAAGCTCTGGTGTCGTCGGGGAGCGCGTCACGCCCAACTCCGGCGTGGTGGAGCTGCCGCTGCTGACCAAGGGGAACTACCAGGAGTGGTCCCTTGTCATGCGGGGTGTCTCCGGAGGCGCCGGAGCCGTGGGAGGTCGTCGAGGAAGAAAGCAAGGACCGCGCCAAGGATCGGCGCGCGCTGGCCGCGATCCTCCGTGGCGTTCCGCCGGAGATGAAGGCCGGACTCGCTGTGAAGAAGACGGCGAAGGAGGCCTGGGACTCCGTGAAGAAGATGTGCGGCGGCGATGAGCGCGTGAAGGCTGCAAACGTGCAGCGGCTCATGAAGGAGTTCGAGCTCCTGAGCTTCCGCGACGGCGAGACGGTGGCGGACTTCGCCGTGCGTGTCAATCGCCTGACTGCGCGCCTTGGAGATCACGGAGAGGTGCTCGACGATTCCCGCGTGGTGAGGAAGGTGCTGCGCGCCGTCTCGAGGCGGCTCAAGCATGTGGCGGTCTCCATCGAGATCCACGGCGACCTCAAGACCATGACGTTGGACGAGCTCGTCGGGCAGCTGCAGGTGGCGGAGGATGCGGACGTCGAGGATGAGCCAGCGGCCAAGGGTGGGAGCAGCGAACAGCTGCTGCTCACAAAGGGCCAGTGGGAGGCTCGTTTTCACCATGGGAGCGGCGGGCGTCGTGGTGGCGGCGGCCATGGAGGCGACCACGGCGATGACGACGACGGTGGGAGCAAGCACATGTTCAGGCCGTGGGGGGAGCCGCTACCGTGGCCGGTGCTTCGACTGCGGCGCACGCGGGCACATGGCGAGGCAGTGCCCGAAGAAGCGGGAGAAGGCCCTGCTCGCCGACGTTGATGAGGAGCCGACGCTCCTGTGAAGTTCTTCTCCACCATGTCGTGTTTAGGGGGAGATTGTTAGGGAAATAAGCACGCCATGGTCCGTTCCGTGCGTGCGTGAGTCTGTGTATGTGTGCGTCGTGTTCATGCGCATGTGGGCGCCGGCAGAATCGCTGCGGCGCGAACCAACGCGAGCACGACGTGCGCAGGGTCCGGGTCAGCGGCTGCGAGCTTGGCTCCGCTATTGGCGCGTTGTTGGGTGAGTGGTGTGCGTGGAATAGGTCGTGCAGGAGGAGGCCGCCAAGCCCGGGACGAGCGAACGGCTCCAGGGCGAGGTCGAGCGGGTCCTGCGGACCGTGCGACGTGGGCGCGGTGGAGGCGAGCTCCCCGGCCTACAAGTAGCCCCTGTGCTCCCCATTGTACATCCGCCGGGTTCCATTTTCGTTGTGAGTAGGCCAAGATACAAGGAGCAGTGGCTCCGCGGCGTTCGTCGCCGTTTCACCCCGTTTTACTATTTATCTTCTTCCTCGGGTTGTCCTCGTTTCTGAGCGCTAGAGTGAGAGGGAGAAGGTGCGGCCTGCGGGAACGCGTGTTCTCGGTCGAGGCCATCACAGTCGGCCCCTTCGTGGGCCACCGAACAGGAGGGTGGATCCCCACGAAGCGGCGGCAAGAGGTGACGGCGGCGGTGGCGGCCTCGGTCGGTGCGGCCAGATTGGGGGCAGGTCTTCATTGCGCGAGTGTCCGCCAATTGAGAGACGATAGCGAGCACGAGCTCGGTCACCGGCCGTGGCTAGTCCTTACGAGCAGCAGCGAGCGGTGGACTGGGCGACAAGCAATGGCGATTGGCGAGGGCATCTTACGTCCATGGCGTGTGCGTTTTTTTTTTTTTTGTTATTGCAGTTTCGTAATGATATAAGCAAAATTGTGCTCTTATGGAGCATGTTTGAATATTTCTAGACAAATTTGTGTGCTTTTTGCAGGCTATCGGTTCCTTTTCAGAAAGTCCAGATTTTTTAAACACTATTTAAAATGATGTCTTTGAGACAGTGAATGAATTAGAGCCTGCTCCGAATAGCTTGTAATCCCACTGTTGTAATGATTATTTGCATAATAACCATTGAAATAGAGCAGACTACTTCAAATCATAGGGTTCATAACCCTCACAACTGTCCAGTTTCATTTTGTTTATTGTTACAATGGTATGTGTTTTACATAAGAGGATAAACTTTGTACACTGTACCATAAGTGATGATAATCTATCGTTTCTTTATTATGGTGAAAATAAAGCCTTGGTGATATCCCTCCCATTTTTTGAAGGATTTCTCATGTTCCGGTGCTTAGAAAATGAGTAAGTACTTGGTAATTTGATACCCGTAGCGTTAGCACTGGCAGTACACTAGTATAAAAAAGGCACAGGTGTTATTGGAGCAAGTCGCACTGCTGGTGTAGGCTCCTTCTCTTGCTTGCTCAGATGGTGTATATGTTCTGATCTTGTGCATCATTTCAAATCAAATTCAAATTAGAAGAGTGACGAAGAGTTTATTAGGGAGACGATAGTCTGACATTCAGATGTCATTTTCTGTTGGAATAATAACAAATCTGACTGAAGATTGTATCTGTTACGTGATTATCTATTTGTCCTTGTGAATTAACTATCCCTTTTCCTTACGTGGTTCCTTACATGTCACGTATAGGCTATCCAAATTAATCCCTCCAAAAATAAAGCAAACTAAGAAAACCTCATGAAACATAACACTTCGGTTCCAACAATATGATAGAAACATGAAAACCACTACCAGCCGAGTGGCCAACAATAAGAGAGTGCTACACCATTGACTGAACAAATTCATCATGAAATCCAATATGCAGGGAGGAGCCCAATACATTCTGCTTTCAACAGCTGACCGGCCCCGGCCCCAATTTCTGATGTTTGGCTGAAACGTTGAATATCATAAATTCGGAAAGTTTACAACAAAAGCTTAAAAGCATCAATTCAAGTTATTTAATGTTACAGTGGTAAAAACTACAAGGAGGCCTGAACCTTATATTCCATCTCCACACCAAGTCTCACATCACAAAATTATTCCATCTTTTTTAGCACAAAAAATATTCCATCTATGTCTTCATCCTGACAACATTTCTTGGTCCTGTATGCATGCCTCCAGCCCTTTGACACCATCTTGTCTTCCTCCTGATAGTATTTCCTCCTCCTGATAGAAATATAAATGAAGAAAGTATTTTCACTGGGATGTGCGAAAGTACAAAAAGACAAAAAAAAGACATAGGTAATAACAATAGGATGGTAATAACACTTGCCACATATTTCTTTTTTCTTCTCATCTACATCACTTACAGATGACATTAATCACACAACAATTGCTAATTGTCGTGTAAACAGGGCAACTGTGTTCTGCTGATATTCTCAATTTCTTTTACCATGTTTCCGATGAATCAAATCACTAAGAAACCCTATCTTGGCAGTCAGTTGCTCAATCTATACCACTTACAGTCGACACTGACCACCCAATAATTGCAAACTGTCATGTAAACAGAACAATGTGTTATGCTCCTATCCTCAATTTCTTTTGCCATGTTTGCAACAAAACATACCACTACGAAAATCCATCTTGGCCAGCCGTTTGCGACAATTCCTGAAAGAAATCAATCTTTGATGAGAGTGTGCTGTCCAAACATCAATCTAAATCTCATACTCAAATATAATCTCTGATGGGAGAATGCACTTACAAACGAAGAGAAACTTGCTGAATCAAGGGGCACTAGGGCGGTGACCTAGCGGGCATGGGCGGAGGCACCATGATTCCTGTGTATTCCCAGGAATACCCAAGATTTTGCCCACCAATCAAGTGCATAAAAACTACACGCAAGCATATACTTACTACATAAACTTATTGCTTGGATTCTTGTTTGGGTCAAGCAAACCAAGCTCAATTCTCTTCCTATAACCAAGCAGCTCAGCTGCAGGGCCTTCCCAGCGCCTGAATTTCTCATCCACTAATCCATCTAGTTGATTAGGTGAGGCCACTTCATATAGTCCAGTGATTGAATTGATTCTTTCCCTCGTGCATTTAACAAATGAAACAAATGCGTAGTGGTATGGTTTTTCTTCCAATTTCCTATTGTAGGAAATATAAAATTGAGGCCAAATTTAAGCGGTTTGAAATGTCTGTGAGAATTAGATGTGAAGGCACTTTCAACTGCAGTGGCGAAGTCGGGAATGGAAGCAAGGAGGGGCTGCTATTGCTTCTTTTTCCTCCAGTCTTTCTCCTTCTTCCTCCTCCACTCCCCCACCCCCCGACCCACCGCTGCCTCCGCCGCTGATCAACTGTGACGCAAGAGCAGATTAGTCTTGATGGCTACCAGTTATATTTTCTTGCAAGTTAAGGATACTAATATCATTGAGCATTGAAGGAATTCTTTAAAATAGTGTAGTTTTTATTTGAGATGTGTTTAGCATGAACAATTTTTATATTTCAATTTAGGATACAAAGGAAATTTTCCCTATCTTGGAAGAGAAAAATGATATAAGAAGTGGGAATACCCAACTTTGAAATCCTGCCTCCGCCAATGCTAGCGGGGGCTGCACCGGTGCCCTTGGCCGGAGGCGGCGATCTAACAGCGGGGGCTGTACGGGCGCCCTGGTCCGACGGTCGAGCTGTGGTGGCACTGGCCGTCCTTGGCCGGCGGGCGTCAGGGCGAGAATGGAGAGAGGGAGAGCTGTCCCGGCGGCCGCGGCGACAAGGAACGGAGGAGAGTTTGTCCTGACGACGGCGGCGCGGGCCACACGGGTGAAAGACAGCGGATTTTTTTTCCACATAATATATATCAACCAAATTACCATTTTACCCATTGAAAAAAACCGATAATACTACCGTACTACTTGTATTGTGCTCGGTAAAAGACCTCTCCCTTATTGGGTGCACATCTAAGGGCCTGTTTGGAATGGAGTATTTCCAAAGGAATTTCAAAGGATTGGAGAACCTGTGTTTTGGTGACGTCATGTGTTGTTTAGAATGGAGGAATGGAGCTTTCCGTTTCTATGGAAAGGATTCCTTTGCTTCACAAAACGCAGGAATTTTTTACATCCACTCGGGGCCAAAGTTTTCTGGGAAGATGAGGCGTGCTTGTGCAGCTTAGGGAGAGAGAGAGCGCAGGGAGCAGGGAAGGGCGCGCCCCACTTGCCATGGTTTAGAAAGCCGGAAGAGCCAACGAGCAAGCTGCCGCCGTCCCGTCGTTGTGGCCGGTTCTGCTACAGCCGCACACTTCATGTGCCGCCTCGCTGCCATGGCGTCTAGCCGTCTACTCTCTAGAGCATCCGGCCACTGTTGCTGGCACAGTTGCTCCCTAAGCCTTGTGCCTTCCTAGCTAGCTACTGTTGCTCTGCATTGGAGCCTTTGGAGTGAGCTACGGATGAGGATCGAGGACAACAGAACAGGTGAAAGATAAGGTAGCAATGGATAGAATAGAGCGACGGTGCGTGGTGAACCTAGTTCACGGACAAGGTCCCACCTGTATCCTAAACAACACATGCACGTTCATGTCTGTTAAGTATACTATAATTTAAGATGGTAAATTTTCTTTTTGACAACTCCAAATTTCCAACTTCCATCTCTTAATATGATTCCTGGCAATACCGCGCGCGGGTAACGGGTCCACGTCGCCCGTTAGTCCTCCGCCGTCGGATCCACTCAGTTTGTGATGTCCACCATTCGATTGCGGGTTGATCCAGCTATTCGGGTCTCCATCCATTAAACCGAGAACCCGAGCGCGTGCGAGAGGAGTGCGGGCGCCGCGGCCGCGGCGTTCTGTCCTTCCTCGGCAGCCGTGCGGCGGTCGCGGCCGGCGAACGAGCCGGTGGCCAACGGCCTCGGCCGCGGGCATGGTGCAGCTCGCGGCGTTCCCGACCATCCCGACGACCATGCGGCGATCACGACCGGGCGGGTCGCCGGTGGCCCCGGCCGCGGACCTCGGCGCGGCTCGCCGGCCGGCTAGACGCCGCCGCGAGAGGCCATACGCCTCCGGACAGCAGCTCCGGCCTCGGGTGGCGCCGGACCTGACGCGATGGCACCAACTCCGCCATCCCCGGCAATCACGTCTCCCCGCTCGTCTCCAGCCGCAACCCCGCGCTGATGACACCATTGTGTCCTCGTCGTCGATACGGTCGCTGCCGGGGCCATTCTCCGCCGGATCGATGCCGTCGTTCGCCCGTATGGCTGAGCCGCCTACGCGCATGGCCCGTATGCACTTCGTGGGTGCTCTGCTTTGCTGAGCCGCCTACGCGCATGGCCCGGCGGACACGAGCCGCCCAGGACGAGGCTGGGCCCACCTGATGGTGTGGCCGAGGATCCCGCCGCCCACACAGCCCTCCATCGTGGTCGTCGGCGACCAGGCAGACCAAATCGGCCGGAATCGATGCGTCCCGCCCTCTGCTCTACGCTCCTCAATGAGGAAAGTAGAATAAAAATTTTTCCAGTGTCCCCAACGTAAAATCTCATGCCTCTTTTTCGCAGAACATTGAGAATAAGGAAAAGCACAGGGGCCATATATCTCATGCCCCTTCTATGTTTTAATAAACAACTACAAGTTACAAAATCTTTGTCAAACCACACAAAATTCAGTAAATTAAAAAAAAGTTGTGTTTTGTCTCTCATAACTACTACGCAAAAGATATATAATATTGCACAAATCAGTGCAGCTTAAAATATTCAATATTAACAATGCAATTTCTCCAACTATATTCATTTTGCATATTATAACATTTTTATCATAAAATACTCATGCTACCAAATTCAATTGGAATATGTACAATAATATTTGAAAATACAAATCAACCAAAAGTACATTTCCACGGTTAAAATCCATGCATGTGATTGAACTCCTAAATAACCACGTCTACTTCAGTCATTGCCCATTTCCAGAAAAACAAAAAACTGCAAATTCTACACTTCATATAAAAAATGCTTGCATTACTAACACAACACATATAGATAACATCCATTATTTTACTCGCAAAAAACATCCATTATTTTAAAGCTACACTGATAATTTAAGTAGATACAATGACATGTGCATATGTTAATATCTATAGAAAAGTTTCCAACCTATAATCTTTCAACGTATATTTTGTTGCAAACCTTAACACCTAAACCAAAATAGCGAAGCCAAGGACTTAACTTACATAAAAGAATATGCATCTGCCCACGTACAATTATTATTAACCGATGCATCAAAATTGAGTTTGTAGTACAAACAAAAATTCTACAAGGACGGAACACGGGTACTACGCGGCAAGGCCGCCCGACTTTTCTAGTGTCAACAATTCCTGTGTTCTAAACACCTTCTCTTTTGTTTTTCTGCGTTTTTCCAATCCTCTGTTTTCACACTTCACATTCCTTTCCTGCATATTTTTCTTTTCCCGTGTTTTAGATTCCTCTGTTCCAAACAGCCAAACATGTGTAAACCCCTATTGCATTTATATTAGCATATTCAAAAGGATGGGTATTTTGGCTTTTATTTAGTACGATTCTGAAGGGTAAAACCACCATATGTTATAAATAAATCGCCCCTCAAATGAACATGAAGGTTTGATCTAGGAGAAAGATGTGCAGCTGCAGGTGCTCCAGCAATTCCTGAAGCAAACTTTGAAGAAGCCATAATGGCACTGCCTGTCCGAGTGAAACTAGGTGCCACCTGGTTACCAACATTTGTAGTTGGCCCAGAAATAGCTACACCATGAGCAGCATGAAAGCGGTTCAGAGCAGGAGCTGATTGCTGACTTGCAGAAACCGTGTTGACATTGACTTTCAATTGTGCACCACTATGCCTAGCACTCATATAACTGGATTCCCACTAAAGCAGCGTATGTCCACAGAGAGAATCTTGCGATAAATAATGCGTATCCAACGAATTTTTTATTTTTTTTACATTTTTTTCCACCTTAATTTTGCAAAAATATATGGTCCACAAAAAATTTTGCAAAACTATACATCTGGCGCCGTCGTGCCCCACGGCGGTAGGAGGCGCGCGCGGTCTTTAGAAGCACCTCTCCCGCCGTGGGCCACGGCGGTAGGGGTCCAGTCTCTTTACAAAAATTTGTATTTTTTTTTGTTTGAACTCGAATGGAGGTAAACTTTATATGAAAAGTGTAGCTTTCGACGAGATCTACAACTTTGTAGTTCAAAAATTTTCCATTTGAAGTCATCTTCATAGTCAAATAATTGATAAACTATCCAGATCTCAGTTTGCAGTCTTCAGATCTGCATAGTGTATCGATTATTTGTGTATGAAGATGACTTCAAATGGAAAAACTTTGAACTACAAAATTGTAGATCTTGTCGAAAGCTATAATTTTCATATAAAGTTTACCTCCATCCGAGTTCCAAAAAACTTACAATTTTTTGAACGTAAACTGAAAACTGAGATCTCAATATGAAAACTGAGATCTAGATAGTATATCGATTATTTGACTATGAAGATGACTTCAAATGGAAAAACTTTGAACTACAAAGTTGTCGATCTCGTCAAAAGCTACAATTTTCATATAAAGTTTACCTCCATCCGAGTTCAAACAAAAAAATACAAATTTTTGAAAAGAGATTGGACTCCTACCGCCGTGGCCCACGGTGGCAGGAGGTGCTACGGTACCGTGCGCCTCATACCGCCATAGGGCACGGCGATAGGTCCCTAACGCCGCCCCCCACAGCGTCAGATGTATAGTTTTGCAAATTCTTTTGCGGACCATATATTTTTGAAAAAAAGAAAGAAAAATGTAAAAAAGAAAAAATTCGGTATCCAACCAATACGGACCAAGTAGCACAACAGTAATAACATCAAAAGGTAATGCTGGGCTGGGAACTAATCCAGGCCCAGCAGCCCGCTTTGTAGACGAAAGCACGGACCTCTGCAGATTAGGATTGCTAGAATGGGCTGCTGAAGGGCCCGCATACACATTTTGCATAGTAGCTGATGATGAGTTATGGTGCCCCCTGTGCCCGGAAGATATTTTGCTTTGGTACAGAACTGTAACTTGTAGTTGTGACAGGCCTTTTTGCAGGGCGAATTGCAATACAAAGGGCAAGCAAAAGTCCAGCTGTAAGCCTGATGCTGTCCAAGAATGACGCTAACTCACCCACATTCACGAAATCCTCCAAAAATTGCATCGTGTAAACGCAATTATAGAAACAAAAAATATCTCATGGAAGATTAATTCCTAGGCAGTAGCATAAGTTGTGGTACGTTGATAAACTTGAAATGCTCAAGTACAATCTGATTTTGAAATATAGAATGCTAACTAGCAACGAATTTTGCCCTTTTGCTAACAAACTTTTGCTTGTGAAACCAGATTTCTGCAGTCAACATTTTGGCCAACAGATAAACTATGGCTTGTGAGCATTAAACCGATGCATCACAACAATCCTGCTTGTCACCGAATGCTAGCCAAATACAAGGCAATCAGATGTTGACCAACACCACACAGCACCTAAACACAGAAAATATGAAATCTAACATAATTCCATGCTAATGAAACATCAGTTAACCTAAAAATGATTCATTTTTTGGGGCACCTAAAATGATTCAGCTATTCATGTACTTAAACCCTGATTTGCAGCTCTTTGGATTTCAACACGGAAGAAAATAGCACACTAATAGCTCGCTAAAGCACGCTAATAGTGGCTCCGAGCACATGCCACAACGATATCTTGCTTTTTTGCGCTCTATGCCTAACTTTTTGGCTGGCCAAACAAAAGCCCAGTAATGACCGAAACAAACGCCCAGCCCAATCGAAATATATATCCCAATCGAACAACCCTATCCGCACGAACCCTATCCGGCTATCCTTCATTTGGTGAGTCTCATTCCTCACGAACGGCAGCGGCTGCGTCTGGGAGTAGGCGGTGGGGGCTCGGAGGCGGGCGAGTGAGTGGTCTCGGCAGCGTGGCTCGGGGGCTCGCTGGACGCGGCTGCACGGTGCGGGGTAGAACCAGACGGCAACACTGGCAATGAGGTGGTGCTGGACAAAGCGAAGAGGTGGACCCGGACAATCTAGCGCAAGGCCAGATGATCTGAATGACGCGGCGGCGAAGCTCGAAGGAGACGGTGAAGAACTCGAACAGTGTGATGAAGACCATGCGCACACTGGCGTAGTCGTAGACGATGTCGAGGACGTAGTCGATAGCGATGAAGTTGCAACGGTGGAGAGGACTAAGGAGGATGATGATGCAGCCCGAAGAGGCGACATAGCCGCAACCCCCATGTCGGTAAAGGTGAACTCCTGAAGACACTCATCCCAGATCCGTACGTGTCGTGATCATACGCCAATGGGCTGATCAGACCAAGGGCGCACGTACGAGACGACGGGTGACAATGCCGCACAGATCTGAATCACGGCGGAGAAATCAGAGACGATTGGCATGGAGACCATGTCGTGGAGGGGCCTAGCGGTGATGCGAGTGGTGCCTTGACGCGCACGCCTGCCCGGGGCGACACGGGTGTTGAAGAAGAACAACCAGTGATGATGTCGAGGAAGAGGCATGTGGTCGACGGTCGATGGGCGACTCAATCTCGATCAGTGATCGAGCAAAAATCAGAGAAAATACCAAAAATAAATTGGCAGCAGCTCTCATGTAGAACCTTTGGGTGCGCATAGCACATGCTTCTCATCCTCTTTATCTCTTTTTTAACTCACCAAGTCACCGGTCAACAGCAGGTGAGAGATAAAGAAACAAATATACTTAGAGGGAGAGAGACGTCTGGCAGGAGCAGAGTTGGGCCTAAGGCCACTAGGGCCCTGACCCTAGGCGTGGTCCGGAAAATCTTTTATACACCTGTATTCTTCTATGATCCGGCCCAGGTTGATTCGTGGCCCAAGAAAATAGCAACACAATTTACTTATAACACTCCCCCTCACGTGCAGGCTCCCAAGACCGCATACATGGATATTTGAGTGGACTATAATTGTTTTAATTAACACGCCCGCCAAGACTCGAACTCAAGACCTCTGGCCCTGATACCATATTGAGTTGTATGCACAACCAATTCAACCCAAAAGCTAAAGCTAATGAGAACTTCTACTGTAACAAAGATGGTGACACTGGCACGTGCGGGGATCCCTGTGGCCGGCGAAGGGAGGCGGATCGGAGCAGAGTGGTTGTTGGGTCGTGGAGGAGATGGCGGCGCGATGCAGCTAAGCACAACACAAGATATGACGTGGATTATCTCTATCTCTACTCCTAAAAAGTGTGAAAGTAAGACAATCTCATTGGTTCACCTTTCACCCTCCACCTCCGCACATTCACACGTCCCGCGCCTTCACCCCGTCGCGACCCCCGCCCCCAAACATTTTTGCCCACGCCGTCGGCGGTTCCCTTTCTCTCGCACGCTCCACCCCCCCCCCCACGCCGCCCCCAAACACCGGATCGGCGGTCGCCCGCCAGAGGCCGCTTGAGCTGGCGCCGGCCACCCATCGACCCGCCGCCGCCATCGTCGTCACGCGGAAGCAGCTGCGGGAGGTCGACGGGCTCCTCGGTGAAAAACATCTCTACTCCTAAAAAGTGTGAAAGTAAGACAATCTCATTGGTTCACCTTTCACCCTCCACCTCCGCACATTCACACGTCCAGCGCCTTCACCCCGTCGCGACCCCCGCCCCCAAACATTTTTGCCCACGCCGTCGGCGGTTCCCTTTCTCTCGCACAGTCACCCCCCCCCCCCCCCCCCCCCCCACGCCGCCCCCAAACACCAGATCGGCGGTCAGCCAGCAGAGGCCGCTTGAGCTGGCGCCGGCCACCCATCGACCCGCCGCCGCCATCGTCGTCACGCGGAAGCAGCTGCGGGAGGTCGACGGGCTCCTCGGTGAAAAACAAACCGCCGCGCCTCTGGCAGGCTCGCCGCCGCTGCTCCTCGCCTCCGCTCTCCTCGGCTCCCTCCGCCCCGAGGCTTTCCTCCGCCTGCTCCTCAGTTCCGCGCCACTGCGGGCAGGGTCGCCGTCGCGGACGGCGCGGCTGCGGGCAGGGCCACCGACGCAGGTCGCGGCGTCTAAGAGGACAACCTCATTTTCCCCGAAGCTCCTGTTGTTCGCCTACAACTCCACCAGCGCTGATGTCGCCTACAACCCGACGGAGAGCTCCCCAGGGTCCGTTGCCACCGTCGCCGCTGCTCCTACTATTCTTCATTTTTTACCTTTTATGGATCTTTCGCGTCTGCGCTTCGTTGGTCGTTAATTGGTCTGATTTGGAGTGTTTCTTGGATCTCGAGGAGCAGAAAGCAGGTGCTTCTTTTCGTCATTGCAGTCTGGGTGGGGATGTGGCGTGGCCGAACGGAGTGAGCCACCATGGAAGCGGTTCTACGCCACCCACATGACAAACTAATCAGGTACGTGTGTGTTCTGACCATTTCTGATTTAGGATGTGCATCTTGGTATGCTACGGACAACAATGAGCAGCATGCCATTATCAATCTGCTATGCATTTGCCACTGCACGTGTCATATTTGTAGAAATGTCTAGAAGAACAACATAGCAAGAAATCTGAATATAGATGCAATTCAGTAGGCAAAAATCCCTGGAGCTTGCAGAGGTAATATCAGTCATTAGTTTTTTAAGGCTTGTTGTATACCTGTACCCTCATTCTGCTCAAATGTGTTGTTCCAAAAATTTAGCCTGATTTAATCTTTTTTCTACTGGGTCCACAGATGTGTACCACCATACATGTCAACAAATGTATTGCACAAGACATCAGCAGAAAAATACAGGGGTTGAGGTGATGTCTCAATAATTGTGTGGCCCTCATCTATTTTTCTGTCTCCTCAATGATAGCAAATGTATTACCAATATGCTCAAACTACGTTGAGATCTAATTTCCCACAATGTTTTGGCTACATGGTGGGTAGAAAAGAAAGATGGTACTAGCTTACTCCTTCTTGTGGAGGTGTGTTGATTTATAGCAACATTTAATTAGTTATTGATTGAAATAAATGTTTCTGATGAGTAGCTTGGTCTGAGATCGTGATGTTGTTTAGACCATAAATATTATTTGATCATGTAGGTGAGAAAATGGAGTGCCAATTCGGTTCCTTTTATAAATATGAAGTCTATCGGTCTAATACTATGATCTAATGGCTTTCATGAAGAGGCTACTTCAAATAACGAGTAGGAGCGTCAATCTGAGGCTCAGGTAACTGAATACAGTGAAATTGTACAATTTAAGTGTGAAGCTACTTCCCTTGATACATCTTTTAGATGGTTGCAATGGAACTTGCTGAATTTCAGACTGTTGGTGAGTACCTGCTTTGTAAACAATGTGGAAAAGTATGTTGCTAGCTCTTGTCTTTCAGGTGTTATTTCCACAACTTTCATTCTTTTTGTTGACTTAGGTGTATAAGATTTTCTTCTCTTCAGCTATTGCCGTCAAAACAATACTCTGCTACTGCAAAGCATTTCTGCATCTCCTCTCAATTTGATGGCCTTCAATTTGGTGGTAAATTATCTGCATCTCCTCTCAATTCCTACATTTCTGCATATGCACATGCACCTTTCTTCTATTTAATTATCTATGATCAATGAATGTCCAGTAACTTGTCAGTTACGCTACACATTCATTCTATTAAATTAGCAGATGTCAATTGAGATTCTATTGGGGAGTTATTCGTTGTCTATTCGATTAGCAGCTATCAGTTGACTTGGGCAGCACTTGGAATAATGTGACAATATTTTTTTTCAGGATACTGAGCTCCCACTTTTCATTATTTTACACACCTATGAAAAAAGTTCAGATTTTTTGTTGTAAATATTATCCACTGATATTGTGTCTGTCCAAACTAGAAGTACTTGCAGCTGTCTGGCCTGGTGATGTGGATTGAAGTTTGACCTATGGGGATCGGATTGTGCAGTGGATGAGGTGGAGGGTGGATGAGACGGCATCCAGGCGCGGCCTGCTTATGTGGCAGCAGTGGATCTCTTGTAAGTCCAATCGTTCTGCTCAGTTCATCCTCTCAGCTGACCCGTAGCAGTGCTGAAACACAATACAGAGTGGATCGATTTTATGCCTTTGTAGTTTTGTAATTCTAGACATGATATCACTTTAACTGAATTAGTATTTATGCTATGTAAAATGGTTCAGTTCTAATCTCTGCATGTATTTGGAAATCTGAAAAATTTTATCTTTTAAGTTGTAAGTCTGGGAGTACATGAATATGGATGTAATGCTTTCAGAATTTCATGCAAAACTTGTTGTTCAAAAATCTGGCCTTTGTAGAGCATTGTGTAGTTCAAGTTTTGTTCTTTTTAGAGCTCGAAGCTGAATAAGAAAGAATTAAAATGCTTACTACGTGATGGTCTTGCAATGGCTATGAGAGTAGCAGTAAAGGTCAATCACATGAGCCTTTTTATTGTCTATGAAAGTCTAACATTTCTGTCTATGAAAGTCTAACATTTCTGTTTCACGCGTGAACAATGCTTATTATTACTAAGAGATGATGCTTATGCATTACTTTCTTTAGCTGTCAGAGACTAACCTCTTTGTTTCAGTAATGTTGTATTGGTAGTAGATGACTCTTGAGCTGACATTGTTTGGAGCAGTGCAACAACAAACCATAATCATGATACTCAATAGTTTTGTTGACTATTTCTCTTTTGTGATGATATAGTTCTTTGTAATTCCAAACTGTGCACCAAGTTTTGACTTTGTGACTAAGATAAACTTCTATGTAGTGCATCTATCTAAAAAAGATCCAGTATATCCATTTTTGCTTAAGAGTTATTGTGATAAATTGAAAGAATTCTTCTTGTGTGTGCAAATTAAATTTGTATTACCTATCATTTCTATTTTCGAGATGATCAGTAAATTTGTATTACCTATCATTTCCATTTTCGAGATGATCAGTACAAATCTCAATTCAAGTACTGATTTATATCACCTATCATTTCTGTCTCGAACTCTCGATGTGCTCATTGTTAGTCTGGAATTATTTTATATATAACAATTTTGGTTATCTAAAAGGTAGCACTGTAACATAACATCTCATGTGTAGCTAATGTTGCTATTTTCTTTCAGATTATAGAGGGCTCATGGGCTTGTCACTACTAGCAAATGATGATGGAGGCATGTATCTCAAGTGTACTCAAGTGCATGCATCTCAATCACCGTCTCAGTGAGTCTTATTTTCCTTTGTTTTTTCCTGAAGGAAATTTATAGAGTTCAGTGACCTTATCTCTCCAAATTAAAACTGTTGTCTGTCGCTAAGCAATGGGCGCAACGTGAGTGCACACTGTCCAAAATGTCCAGTCTATTATTGCAAGACTGAATATTGTGCCTTTACATATGATATTTCAGATATTTGCTTATCTAGCAGATAAGATAGGTATGTATAATGAACCAATTAAAGATGTGTTTTGACGGGCTCTCTTGAACATTTTCAGAATGACAGACCAACCATTCCTAGGACAGCAGACATCCTTGATTGCAACCTGAAGCCTACCATGACGCTTGGCTTGCCGAATGAGTGTTCTTATTGAGTTGAAAAATTTCGACTCTTATGACAACACACGCACCAACCTACTCAGTCTGAAGGGGAGAAGTAGTATATGTTATTAACTGTTGTATATTGTTTGCAGAATTAGTCACATTATTATTTCTTTGCAATTTGAGATAAATACATAAGTGCAAAGTTGGTTTCCTTTTTACATTAGGGCATTTGGCATGTTATTACTCATTGCTATGTTTTGACTTTAATTAAAATGTAGTGTTGGAATTAGCTGAAAGCGAAACATGACACTTATGGAAGAAAAAATAAATGCCTTGTGTTATTGTATTTATAATAGAGAATATTTCACACCATGATGTTTGATGCTCATAATTGAAAGTCATGATGCCCGTAGCAACGCACGGGTACGATCCTAGTGTTTAACAAGTATCACCATCAGATTTTAGTCCGGTGTTGATACCAAATTTGCGATGAAGTCGGCAGTGCTAGTTTTGTAGTGCACTGCCGTCGTCGATCATGGCACACTGTACGTGCGTGTTCATCGCGCGCGTGTGTGCTGCCCAGCTACTTGCGGCACAGAGGGTGTGAAAAAGGATTGGTATGCGTTTGCCAACCTAGTACGCCGTACAACCAATCAATCATCAGCCAGCTCGAATGCAAGTGGTGTGTGGTGTACTGCTACGTAGGAGCGCATAAGCATTTTCGGGTAGTCCTCGCTCGTACATCATCAGGTGGCAAACAAAACGGGCGGCGCTGGTTCGACCATGGCAAACCCAAGTGGTCGATCGATCGATGCAATGGCTGGAAAAGTGCACGCGTGCTCTGCTCTCCAACTGGAAAGTGGGTTGGCCGCGCGCGCGTCCGTGTTATTCCAAAGCCGGGGCCGCGCGCGCTCGGGGCGAACTCTCTCGATCACGCGCGGAGCACCCCCTCGTCCTTTTTTTTGAACTTAACAGCAAGAAGCTGTTATAACCATTACAGAGTTTACGGTTACGGACTGAAGTGCCTTTAGGAATGGGCAGCCAGGAACATGTGAAGAATTAGTACAACTGAAGTTTGGAAGCAGAGAATCAGAGTTGAGTAAGTGTAATCATTCTTTAGCTAGAGAATCAGCCATGCCGTTGTGGGTTCTAGGTATGTGGAACACCTTTGAAGCACCTGTCAAGGAGGAATTGATGATGTGGGTATATGCTGCAGCCCGCCAATCTGGAATGTCAAAACGATCCACATTGTTTAAGTAATGAGCAAGGAGCTGATTGTCTGTAAAATAATTGACTTGATCCATCTGCATGAAATTAAGTAACAAAGTTGCAAAAGCTAAAGCTGCTGCTTCAGCTGCAAACACCGACTGGGAGTCGCGGAGGACAGCCTTGAAGGAGACAGTAACAGAAGGTTGTGTTTGGGAATTTAAAATGTAAATTCCAAGTCCTGCAGAAGTGATTCCATTAGACATGTGATCCGGAGCAGTAGCGGCATCTGTGTAACAGTTTAATCCTTCCATAAAGGAAGGGGAGGCTACAAAGAATCTGTTCACCATGGGAGGAGGTGGAGGTTCTCCCCAAGCCAATCTGTTGGTATGGAAATGCGCTGATACAACGTGTAATACCTGCAAAAAAACTCCAAGTTTTTTTGTGAAAACGATGATCATTTCTTGCTTTCCAAATGTACCACAAAGTAAGAAGGATTTGAGTAAGAGTTTCAGCATCTGTGGTAGTAGGTATGAGATAGGGGAGGATTTGTTGGACTCCTTCAGCTGCAGGGTCAATTAGATGGATGAAAGGAGGAGTATTTATAGTAGCCCAGACCTGTTGAGGTAGTTGACAAAGGAAGAAGAGGTGAGCATCGTTTTCAATCTGATTGCAGACAGTGCAAAGGTTGTCAATGTTTGTGGAAAAACGGCCAGCTCGGTTAGCAGTTGGTAAAGCATGACGAAAAAGGCGCCAAGAAAAAGTTTTGAGCAGTGGTGGAATGGTTTTGGCTTTCCAGATTTTATTTAGGATGTTGTGTGTGTGAGGGGAAATGGCTCCGGAGCCTAGAGAAGGTAGAGAGTGATTTTGTTGTTGCTGGAGATGTATGTAGGAGGATTTGGAGGTGCATCTACCACTGGTGGCGGGAATCCAACGAAGGACATCAGGTTCCGCAGAAGGCACTAAATTAATATTGTTGATTGTGTGAACAAAGTGAGGTGTAAAAGTTGTGTTTAGAATGTCTTGATTCCATTGTTGAGTGTCCTGCAACCATAAATCTGAGACAATAGAAGGCAAAGGGGTATTAGTAACCGGCAAGAGTAAATTGTCATGAATGGAGTTCCATCTAGGGACCCAAGGAGAAGACCAAATGGGGGAATTTCCTGCATAAATTTGTATGATGGAATTGTCATGTAGGTGATGTCTTATGTGCAAAACAGAGGACCAAAACACAGAACGAGAACCTGTTGCAGTTGCAGTCCTGTCGGGGACAGCCCTGGGGTCCCCTAAAACAACCAGGGGAATCCCGCTTAAAACCTGCAAAAAATCAAAAGCAACACATCTCTCACTTAAACACACGCCCACGGCACGGCCCACACCGAGGCAGCCCCCACGGCCCAGCGGAGTGGCCCAGTCAATGCCTCCCTCGAGCGGGCTCCGCCTCGCTCGAGGGTCTACACCTCTCTCGAGCGGGTTCCGCCTCGCTCGAGGGCTCACGACTCCTTCGAGCGGGCTCCGCCTCGCTCGAGGATCCATCTCCGCCTCGCTCGAGGCCTCCCTCGCGCGCACGCCCGCCCCCTCACGCGCGTACGGGCATTTAATGCTCTGACACGGCGGGGCGGCGCCATCATGCGCCTGGGACTCATGCCCCGGCCCTGCTGCGCCAACTCCCTAGGGGAACCCATCCCCGCTACTGTGGGGGACTGTGCGATACGGCCGGTGTCAGCCCCGTGACCCTGCGCCGCCTACTCCTGTACGGCTAACGCGCCGCGCCCTCGAAGGGGGGCCGGCTGCACCCTCGAAATGCTTTCTCGTGAACTTGCAGGGCCAAATCATGACGGTAGGCCGGCGGGACGCCATCCCCGCCACTGTTGGCCCCGTGCGGCCGCCCCGTGCTCGCAGCGCCACGCCAGGCACTGTTGCGACCACTCCGGTGCTGTAAGGCGCACGGGGAAGGGACGCCGCCACGCCGCGCCGCCGTACCCCCGTACGGATCAACGTCAGCAACTGCCTCGAGCCCGCCTGAAGACGCCACGGTCAACCGCCACACCCCAACCCTCGAAGCCACCACTGTTCGGGTACAAGATACGCCATGATGGCCAGATCATGGCAAGGACCGTCAAGGCGGCCGCCTACTCTACGGCATTGCACGCCATGCTCCACCATGTAGCTAAACAGTGCGGCATACTTGTAATTCACCCTCTCCTTGGCCTATAAAAGGAAGGTGAACTCCCCCCGCCGCAAGAGAGATCAGGACATCGACACACGAATACTTGTGACCACCACACACACGCTCCCCAATTCTCCCACAACATCTTCAGCCACTTCGCCAGGGACTTGGAGGCCACGCCTCCTCTCCCGCCTTGCTTGTAGCCGCCCCACTACAGGCACCCCAGTGCTGAGCAATATAGTGCCCCGAGCACACCACTGCTGGACGTACGGCCTCCGGCCGGAACCAGGATAAATCTCGTGTCTTTAGTTGCTTGCCATCGACCATTGAGGGATAACCTTGGCGCTTATTACTGGTTAGTGTCGGGACCACATTCCGCACCGACAGTTGGCGCCCACCGTGGGGCGAACGAGCGCTGAAGGTTAATCTGTCATCAACTCCCTCCATGGTGAATCGCACCGAGTACCGAGGTACTCGTTACTCCATGGGCAGCTCGGACCCCCTTCCCGCCGGATTCGAAATCCGGTTCGGGGGTCTGAATTTTCAGGCCACGGGGAATGGCTACCTCATGCGCCTCACCAACCGTGAGGAGCTTCGTGCACGGCGCCCAAGCCGGGTCCGTCCCGGTCGCCGCTGCACACGTCACCGCGACGCCGCGCGCCGGCGCGGACGTTGCGGGCCCATCGGCGCCGCGGCGCCGCCGCCGCCGCTCCGCCGGCGCTCATGCCGCGGCGCGGTCAAAACGACGGCATGCCGAGCGCGTCGCCTCACAACGCGACACGCCCGTCGGCACGGCGACGGCCGCCCCGGCGGGGGAGCGCGCGATCTCCGGACCGCGCTTCCCCATCGGTCTGCGCGGCGCCACGACGGCCTACACCGCCAACATCAACACCAGAACCACGATGCGCAAGGTTCCCCCTGGCCGCCATGTTTTCGTCGCCAGGGACCCTAGCGCCTCCGCCGGCGACCAGTCGTCCGTAGGCTCCCTCGACGAGCTGCCACCCACCACCCTGCATGGGTACGCGGAATGGGACTTCTCCGGCGTGCCGGACCAAGTCATGTTCAGGCGATTCCTCGACGCCACGGACTACTGGTTCGGCTGCTCTGACGACTCCAGCATCGGGAGTTACGACCGGCGCGGGAATGCTGCGTGGTCATTGCCAACGACCCGGCAAACGCCACCGGCGCGACGGGCGCCGGCGACGGGGAACATCCGCCCGCTCTAGGGACCACTTTGCGTCTGGCCGCAGGGCCAAGCGCCCCTGCTCCTTCACCCCCAACGGGGGCAGACATAGACGCACAGCTGGCTTAGGCACGCGAGCTCGAGGCCAAGCTGACGGAAGAGTACCGGACGGTGCGGTTGCTCCGCGCCTCCATGGCAGGAGAAGCCTCCGCGCGCGGCGAACGTGCGCGCGAGCTGGGCATACAAGCCCGCGACCGCATAAACGCTGACTTCAACGTCAACGACCCGAGTACCCCTCCGCGAGCGAGCCAAAAGCTCATTGCGGCTGCGACACTGCTGCGGGCCATGCCCGCCCCTTCAACGCCCGAAGCACGAAACCTGCACCGCGAGGCGCAGGCGCTCATCGAGCAAGCGGCCGTCCAGCAGGCCAAGAGCTCGGCGTCCCGCATCCGACAGCAGGGTGACGCGCGGGACGATGGGGGCGCGCGAGGGCCCGAGCCCTCGCACACACGGGAAGGGCGACGGAGCACCCCGCCAACCCGGGCGCACGCCGGCCGTGGAAAGGCTCCTCGACACACGCGGGCAAGCACGAGACCGGCGACGCCCGCAACGTCATCAACGCCCGGCGGACGGGCAAGGCGGAGGTACGGGCGGCGGCGAGGCTACCACCCTCGACGGGGGTGGACGCTACGACGGCCGAGGAGGACCGCTCGCCGACGCCGGAGCCCCCGGGGACCCGCGTGTTCAGCCGGGAGATCTGCGCGGCGACCTTCCCCCAGCGCTTCCGCCAACCCATGACCATCGTCAAATACAATGGGGAAACGGATCCCCGCGTGTGGCTCAATGACTACCGCCTGGCGTGCCAGCTGGGTGGAGCTGCCAGCGACGAGGTCATCATCCGCAACCTCCCCCTGCACCTCGCCGACTCGACGCGTACATGGCTCGAGCACCGCCGCCGGCCGCAGATCCACAACTGGGACGACCTGGTCCGTACGTTCGTCGGCAACTTCCAGGGCACATATGTGCGCCCTGGAAACTCTTGGGACCTGCGCTCCTGCACCCAACGGCCCGGTGAGTCGCTTCGGGACTTCATACGGCGCTTCTCCAAGCGCTGCACAGAGCTCCCAAGCGTGGCGCAATCCGAAATTCTACACGCCTTCCTCGAGGGCACCACGTGCCGGGACCTCGTGCGCGAGTTGGGGCGAAGCCCGCCGGTGGACTCCAACGAGCTGTTCGACATCGCTACCAGCTTTGCCTCAGGTGAAGAGGCCGTGGGGGCAATCTTCGACGGCAAGAAGGGTAAGCGTGCGGACGACGCGCCCGCGGAGGGCAGCAAGTCCAAGGAGCTCAACCGGAAGGACAAGCGGAGCAAGAAAGGAAAGAAGTCGCTATGCGAGGCGCGCGAGCAAGGACGCGGCGCCGACGACAGCGAAGCCCTTGCTGTTGACCCGGCTCGACGGGGCCCTCGACCGGCCCCTCGAGGTCCGGGGGTTTTTGACGACATGCTGAAGAAGCCATGTCCTTACCACAAGACACCCGTCAACCACACCCTCGAGCAGTGCGACATGCTCAAGAAATTCTACAGCCGCGCCGCCGCGAAGGACGGAGAGGCCAAGAAGGATGGGGGCGACGGCGACGTCGGTGGTTTCCCCGCGGTGGAGAACGTCTTCCTCATCTTCGGGGGACCCACCGTCGACATGTCAAGCCGCCAGCGCAAGCGCGAGCGGCACGAGGTTCTCGCCGCAGAGAAGGCGCCTCCCTCCTTCCTCGACTGGTCGGAGGACGCCATCACCTTCAGCCACGAGGATCACCCGAACCACATCCCTAACCCGGGCCAGTACCCGCTGGTGGTCGACCCGGTCATCGGGAATGCGCGATTCTCGAAAGTCCTGATGGACGGAGGCAGCAGCCTCAACATCCTCTACGTGCACACGCTGCGCCTGCTGGGGATCGGGCTGGACCAGCTGCGGCCCAACACAACGCCGTTCCACGGCGTGGCGCCAGGCAAGCGCGTCCAACCCCTCGGGCAGATCGACCTGCCCGTTTGGTTCGGCGCTCCGGGCAACTACCGGAAGGAGACGCTCACCTTCGAGGTGGTGGGGTTCAGGGGCATACCACGCCATACTGGGACGGCCCTGCTACGCCAAGTTCATGGCGGTACCCAACTACACCTACCTCAAGATGAAGATGCCGGGGCCGAACGGCATCGTCACCGTGGGCTCGTCCATCGAGCACGCCTTCGACTGCGACGTCGAGTGCATGGAGCACGCGGAAGCACTAGCGCTGGATGAAGTGCTGGTGGCCAACTTGGAGAAGATGGTCAACGAGGACCTCAACTCCTCTGCCAAGCACGCCGGCAGCTTCGAGGCTGCGGAGCAGACCAAGGACGTGCCCCTCGACCCTGCTGCCCCCGAGGGCAAGGCGTTGAGGGTCAGTTCAACCCTCGACCCACAATAGGAAGTGGTGCTCGTCGACTTCCTCCGCGCCAACGCCGACATCTTCGCGTGGAGCCCCTCGGACATGCCAAGCATCCCGAGGGAGGTCGCCGAGCACTCCCTTGACATCCTACCTCACTCCCGCGCCGTCCGAAGACCGGCTCCGCCGCTTCGACGAGGAGCGGCGGCGGGCGATCGGAGCGGAGCTACGGAAGCTCCTCGAGGCCGGGTTCATCAAGGAAGTGTTCCACCCTACGTGGCTAGCCAATCCTGTACAAGTAAAGAAAAAAAATGGGAATTGGCGGATGTGTGTGGACTATACTAGTCTTAATAAAGCATGTCCTAAAGTTCCTTTTCCTTTGCCGCGTATCGATCAGATCGTTGATTCGACCGCTGGGTGCGAACTACTTTGTTTCCTTGATGCCTATTCCGGGTATCACCAGATAAAGATGAAGGAGTCCGACCAGCTCGCGACTTCATTCATCACGCCGTTCGGGGTGTATTGCTATGTCACGATGCCGTTTGGCCTCCGAAACGCAGGCGTAACATACCAGCGATGTATGCAGCATGTCTTCGGAGAACACATCGGGCGAACCGTCGAGGCGTACGTCGACGACATAGTCGTGAAAACCAGGAAGGTGGACGACCTGGTTGCCGACCTCAGCATCGCGTTCGGCTGCCTACGGGCTAACGGGGTAAAGTTAAACCCCGAAAAATGTGTCTTTGGCGTGCCCCGCGGCATGCTCCTAGGATACATAGTCTCTCAGCGAGGCATCGAGGCCAATCCCGAGAAGGTTGCGTCCCTCGAGCGAATGGGTCCGATCCGGGACATCAAAGGGGTGCAAAGGGTGCTGGGGTGCCTTGCTGCCTTGAGCCGCTTCATCTCGCAGCTCGGTGAGAAAGGCTTGCCCCTCTACCGCCTCCTTAAGAAGCACGAGCACTTCTCCTGGACCGCCGAGGCCTAGGATGCGCTCGACAAGCTGAAGGCGTCCCTGAACCGCGCCCCAATCCTCACACCGCCGCAAGACGGCGAACCTCTGTACCTCTACGTGGCTGCGACCACTCAGGTGGTCAGCGCCATGATCGTGGTAGAGCGTACGGAGGAGGGTCACGCCCTGCCGGTTCAACGACCGGTCTACTACATCAGCGAAGTCTTGTCCGACACCAAGACGCGCTACCCCCAAGTGCAAAAGCTGCTCCACGCGGTGGTCCTCGCCCGGCGCAATCTCCGCCACTACTTCGAGGCCCACCCTGTTACGGTGGTCTCCTCCTTCCCGCTAGGGGAAATCATCCGCAATCCGGACGCGGCGGGCAGGATCGCCAAGTGGTCAGTGGAGCTGATGGGCGAGACACTTGCCTACGCCCCGCGCAAGGCCATCAAGTCCCAAATCCTGGCGTATTTCGTCGCCGAGTGGACGGACACACAGCTGCCGCCGCCGCAGATCCAGGCCGAGTGCTGGACTCTGTATTTCGACGGCTCGGTGATGAAGACAGGGGCGGGCGCGGGCCTGCTCTTCGTCTCACCCCTCGTGGAGCACATGTGGTATGCCGTGCGCCTCCACTTCCCCGCGTCAAACAACATGGATGAGTACGAGGCCCTGCTCTGCGGCCTCAAGATCGCCATCGAGATAGGCGTCAAACGCCCCGACGTGCAGGGAGATTCACAGCTCGTGATTGACCAAGTCATGAAAAATACGAGCAGCCACGACGACAAGATGGAGGCCTACTGCAAGGCCGTGCGCACCCTCGAGGACAAGTTCTACGGCATAGAGCTCAACCACGTGCCCCGCCGTTACAACGAGGAGGCGGACGAGCTTGCCAAGATCGCGTCGGGGCGGATCACCGTCCCCCCCGAACGTATTTGCTCGGGACATCGCTCAGCCCTCCGTCACCCTCGAGCCGCACCCCTCAAGCCACACGGAACCCTCAGGGGCTCCCTCGAACCCGGCAGGTGCGGAGCCCATGGATGAGGACCCCTCGAACGAGGCGTATGTGCTCTCCCTCCTTGAGAGGTACGGTGCCAGCGAGGCCGAAGTGATGGACGTCGAGCCAGCCCCCGTCAGGGCGGATTGGCGCGACAAGTATATCCCTGGATGGACCGAGGGGAGCTCCCCTCGGATCGGTCCGAGGCCAGGCGCATCGCCAGGATGGCCAAGTCGTTCGCCCTCGTCGACGGCGAGCTGTACAAGCGCGCCGCTTCCTGCATCCTGCAGCGTGTGTACCAATCCCTGAGGGGCGCGAACTCCTCTGGGACATACACGCAGGGATATGCGGCCACCACGCGGCGCCCCGCACCCTTGTAGGCAACGCGTTTCGCCAAGGCTTTTACTGGCCCACGGCGGTCGCTGACGCCAGCGAGATCGTGCGCACCTGCGAAGGGTGCCAATTCTACGCCTGAAAATCCAATCTCCCCGCTCACGTCCTGCAGACCATCCCCATCACATGGCCCTTTCGACGTGTGGGGGCTGGACATCATCGGGCCCTTGCGAAAGGCGCTCGGGGGCTTCACCCACTTGTTGGTCGCAATCGACAAATTTTCCAAGTGGGTAGAGGTGCGCCCCATTACCAATCTCAGGGCTGAGCAAGCGGTGACGTTCTTCACCGACATCGTCCACCATTTTGGAGTGCCGAACTCCATCATCACCGACAACGGGTCCCAGTTCACGGGCAGGAAATTCCAGGAATTTTGCGACAAATTCCACATCCGTGTGGATTGGGCAGCTGTGGCACACCCACAGACCAACGGTCAAGTAGAGCGTGCCAACGGCATGATCCTACAAGGCCTCAAGCCCCGAATTTTCGACCAGCTGAACAAGTCTAGTCGAAAATGGCTCCAGGAATTGCCTGCGGTCCTGTGGAGCCTAAGGACCACCCCAAGCAGAGCCACTGGGTTCACCCCGTTCTTTCTAGTCCACGGTGCGGAGGCCGTCCTCCCCACAGACTTAGAATATGGGTCGCCCAGGGTACGAGGCTACGACGAAGACGCCAACCAGCAGGCCCGCGAGGACACACTGGACCAGCTGGACGAAGCGCGCCTCGTGGCCTTGATGCACTCCGCAAGATACCAGCAGTCCCTAAGGCGTCACCAAGCCCGAAAGGTGCGCCGGCGGGACTTCAGCGAGGGGGATCTGGTCCTAAGGCTACGCCAAGACAACCGAGGACGCCACAAGCTTTCACCTCCATGGGAGGGACCCTACGTCGTGGTAAAGGTGCTCAAGCCCGGCACGTACAAGCTGGCCAACGAGGACGGAGAAGAGCTCACCAACGCTTGGAACATCCAGCAGCTACGTTGCTTTTACCCTTAGCTAGGATTTCCAAGTCTTTTCTGTTGTAAATCACAAAACCCAACACCCCAGTTGGCAGCTCAAATGTAAACCGCAACAGTTCAATAAAAAAGGGCGACTCGGCTTTCCCCAGAAAACCAAGTCACCCTGGGGGGCTACTACGGGGGGCATCCCCCCCTAAAAATGGTCCCATTTTTTCGCAAAAAACCCACGCGCGCTAAGTTTGGTTCTACCTCGGCCTCGAGCAAAATTCAAACAGGGCGCAGACGACCTCGCGGAAAGGGCGCGCAAAGCCAGAGACAGCCTACGCCTCCACGAGGATACAGCCCTCCTCTCTTGCCCCCGGCCCAGTAGGTTGTTTGCGAAAATCGAACTTCCCTAACTCGAATTTACTCAGGAAGAAGAAGAAACAAAATAGCGCGATAAATTAAAGAACACCGTTTTGCTTTCATAAATGTTTGAAACAAAACGATTGTTTATTTACATGGCCACGCGGCCCACATACTGACGTACAAACAAAAAGGGCCCGGTGCCCAGCAATCTTCAGACCTGAGGAGCATCGGCATCAGCGGCGTCCGGGAACAGGAATTGCTCGAAGGCTTCGGCGAGCGCCTCGGCGGCGTCAGCAGCCAACGCGTCCACGCGCTCCATCGCCACCTTGTCCTCGACGCCCTCGGGGACGACGTAGCCCTCCGCCACGGCTTCGAAGTTGATCTCGTAGTGAGACTGCACCACTCCGAGAGCCTTTTGGACGCCGAGGTGCAGAGCCCGGCACATGCGCCCGGAGACGTGCCCGGCGAGGGCGCGCAGGCGGCTTGCCAGGGAGCTCCCGGCCGCGCCTCGCCATCCTACACGGCCTGGCAGGTCTCGAGCGCCGCGGAACGCAGCTCCTGCTCGGAGGAGTTGTAGGAGGCCTGGAGCGCCTCGGCCCGGTCGGTCGCATGCCCCAGCGCGGTGCGCAGGCCTGATCGTTACCAGCAAGAAAGAAATCAGAAGGGGGGACAAACCCTCAAAGGGAAGATCAGCAAAACAAGAAACAAAACAATGACCTACCTTCAACCTGCTTCCTCTCCACCTCGAGGGCGCGGCGCTCGGCCTCGACCGCCTGCTGCAGACCGATGACGGTGTCACTCTGCTCCTTGAGGGACAGCTCCTGGCTCGCGCTCGTGATGCTGAGAACCACCAGTTCGCCCTCGAGCTTCGAGAACTCAACGTTCTGCTCCTCCAGCGACTTCTGCGCCGCCTCGCGAGTGGTACGCTCCCGCTCGAGCGCCGACCGAGCGTCGGCAAGGGCGGCCCGCTCCTGCTGGAGCTGCCCCTCAGCCTCCTGGCGGATGATACGCTCTTGCAGGAGCTGGCCCTCCGCGGTGGCGAGCGCAGCGACTTTGGCATCGAGGGTGGCCTTCAGCTCGTCGGCCTCCTTGGCCTTCTGCTCGGCGGCCTACGCCCTCTCCTCTGCCTGGCTCTGCTGGGCCTGCGCCCCCCGGAGCAACGAATGGAGCTCCAGGTTGTCGTTGCGAACGGCGGCCACCTCCGCCTCCCAGTTGGACGCCAGGGTGCGCATCCTCTCTAGGTCCCCCCGCGCCTGCCACAACGCCTCATCCCGATCGATGAGGGCCGTGCAAACCCGCTCGAGGGTGGAGGGGCGCGCCGCGTCCTGCCTTTCGCACTCCTGGAGCTGGTCGCGCAGGGCCTCAGCCCGGTACGACAGCCAGCTGTCCGGGGTCCCCAAGGCGTCAGCGAGCGCGTCGAAGGCGTTGCACCGCTCCCGGAGCTGGCGAAGCTCGGCGCCCATCTGGTCGAAGACGCCGTACTTGTCACGGGCGCGGTGCTCGAGCTCTTGCCGCCAGCGGACCAAAACCAGTGAGCGTCGCGTCGCGAGGAACAAGCGTGAAGACGACGTAATCAAAGAAAGTAGCCAACAACGCCTCACCTGGAAGACGCGCCACGCCGGGCCGCCGTGAATCCACAGCGCCTCGTTCAACGCTCGGTTGAGCGCGGCGCCGTGGTCGCGGAGCTCTCCCCACAGCTCCTGCTCCTCCCGGGCGTCGGCGAAGGCGGGCGGACCGTCGACGCGCCCTTCTCCTGAGGCGGAGCGACCGGCACGAGAGGAGGAAGCCTCGGCACCGTGCCCTCGGCCCCCGTCCACCATGTGGCCATCCCTCCGCCTCGCGAGCGCCCCCCTCCTCCCCGGGGCTCGGGGAGACGGCGTGGGGAAGCCGGCCCAATGGTCCCACCCGGCGGCGGGGGAGTCGTCGTCGGGATCTCCACGGCCGACCGCCCGAGAGCCGCCGGCGAGCACGGGCCCCGGCCGCGCCTCCACCGTCACCTCCGTCCGCGCCTTTGTGGCCGCGGATTCTGCGCGCGCGCGCGCCGCGCCCGCCGTCTCCGGATGCGTCTCGGCGGCCCGCGGGCGCAGGCGGCCCTTCATGGCGCACGCCGCCGGCAATGCCGCCGCAACCGGCGCCGCCGGCCGCGCCGTCGCCTCCGGCCTTGCCTCCGCCGCGACCGCCGTCCGCCGCGCCTCCCCCGCGACCGCGCGCCGCCGCTCCTCAAAGCCTCGGCCGCGCGCTCCGCGAGCCCTCGCCGCCGCCGCCGCCGCCGCGCGCCCCCGCCCGCGGCGCCCTCGACGAGCGCCGCCGGGGTGGGGGATGGACGCGTCTGCCCTCAACACCTTGGCTGGTGCGAGGGGAGGCACAGTTGGCACCAGCCTGTGCGAACACGAGAAAACTGTCAAATTCCCGCCTGTCAGGCACGCAACCTCCCGAGAAGACAAATCCCTCACCTCGAAGGGGAGAAGGCGCGCTTCCTTTTCCTCGAGGCCCCGCCGACGACGCGGCGCGGCCGCACGGTCGTCGCCGCACCTCCCGGCCGCCTCCACCGCGCGCGGCCCCCGCCCCACGAGTGGGCGCGCCCGCCGGTGCGTCCCTCGGAGCGCGCGCCGCCGCCCCTACGACCGGGCCGCTCCCGTTGTCGATTGCACGGCGGCGGGCGCCTCCGCGCCCGCCCGCGGCGGTGCTCCTGTCACCGGAGCCAGCTCCGGTGACAGGGGTGCCGGTTCCCACCTGTCAGGGGGGGCCTGCCCCCTCACCTCTTCCTCCTCTTCCTCCTCCTCGTCCGATGACGAGTACTCCTCGGTCCCCGGCGAGGAGAGCCCCTGCTGCTCGCGCAGCTGGTACTCCTCGCTCCTCCGCTCGCGGCGCTCCCTGTGACGCGTCGCACGCTCCCTTTTGCGAGCCACCTGCGCCCGCTCTCGCTCCTGCGCCACGCGCGCGAGTGCGCGAGAGCGGGGAGTGGGCGGCACGGACTTTGCAGCGTTCACGCTCACCAGCTGCAAACGAAGCATTGAGATGCGTCAACAACCCGGGGAACTTGCAAAATCGAAACGAAATCAAGAACTCCACTCACGAGCTGGCCGGTGGGCAACATCTCAAGATCCCACAGGGACCCGTCGGTACGCACGCACTTGGGGTCGACGGTGCTTCGCGCCCGGGTAGCCGCGTAATCCCGCAGGAGGGGACTCTGCAGCATCCGCGACATCGCCAACGCGACGGGGTCCGCCGTCTCAGTCATATCGAAGATGCGGAGCGGCCTCTCCATCAGGGGAACGATCCGCCGGTTGTGGAGTTGTGCGAGGACGACTTCCACGGTCAGCCCGCCAGATCCCTCAGCGCGGTGAGGAGCGAGTCCAACCGCCTCTGATGCTAGAGCGGAGACACCCCATGGTGCCAGGAGGCGGGCCTCTCCCGGAGCACCAGGTCGGTGTAGGGGGGAGGCCGGGCTCGTCGTTGCGGAGGTAGAACCACCCCCGCTCCCAGCCGGCATTGTTGGTCGTCATCGTGCAGGGGATGTAGTCGTCCCTGTGCTGACCCCGCACGGCAAGCGACATGCCGCCGGCGCGCACCGCGCGGCGGGTCCTCGGCTCCGACGTCGGCCGCGTGAACAGCTCCCGCGGAACGGGGTGAATCCGAGAGATCCCGCCATCGGGATCCCCAGAAAGCCCTCGCAGACGCCGACGAATGTGGCCGCCTGCGAGATCGCGTTCGGCGCGAAGTTGTGGAGCTCCACGCCGTAGTGGAAGCAGAGAGCCCGCATGAAACGGCTCGCCGGCGCCATGAAGCCCCGCTCGTGGAAGCGGATGAAGCTGACCACGTAGCCACTCGGGGGGTTGGGCACGTGATCCCTTGCGGCGGCACGATCCACTCGGCCGGCCGTCTGTCCTCGTTCGCAGCCAGCTGACCGGCGGTTACCGGGCCGGCCCCGGGGGCCAGCCGCGTCGCCGATGAACGCTCCCACGGCAACGGGTCGATGATGGTGAGGGGCTGCTGAGGCGCCATGCGAGCGGGCGAGGAAGCGAAGCGCAAGGAACAAGGAGAGCTCCGAAAGAAGGAAGATGCGACGGCCAAAATGACTCGGGGGCTGGAGCGCGAGGAGCAAGAATGGCGAATGCTAAGGTAAAAACCGCCGTTGCACCCCCCTCATCAGATTTAAAGGCCGCAGGCGTGCTCTCCGGAGCGTGCGCCCCGCACGCCTTAACTGCAGGTGGAATCTTCCCTCGCTGACGGACGGGCCCCACCACGACCGCGGCGGCCACGCAACCGCTCGCAAGCCATCATCACGGCGTAGAAACGGGAGGGCCGTGGCAGGCGGTCACATCCGCTTGCCCACGCCGCCCACTACGCGCGCGGCCGCAACACCTAAAAAGGCGCGCCCGCGGCGCGAGACTACAGTCGCGGCTGCGAGCAATTAATGGCTCGGTCCCTTACTACGTAAGGAAGACCCTCGAGCGGCGCGAGCTCCTGGCTCAGAAAAATTCGACCCTCAAAGGGTGCCAACATCGGTCGGACGCCTCGGAGCTCGTTTGAAGTAAGCAGGCACCGCACGTACCCTCGATGCGTAACTCCACTGATCAGCGTTTCGAGGACTGACACGGTTAGGGTCCCTCGAAACCCGCAGATGCCAAAAAACGGGAGCGCCTAGCTGCCGCCCCGCACTACTCTACTGATCAACGTTTCGAGGGCTGACACGGTCAGGGACCCTCAAAACCCGCAGATGCAAAGACGGGAGCGCCCGGCCGCCACCCCGCACGGCCCTACTGATCAGAGGTACGAAGCCTGGCCCTCGACGGGTTCGAACAGGCGCATCAGATCACCAGAGTCAGGGACGACGAGGGCACGCACATCCGAGCCTTTCCTCGAGCCCACCGGCTCGAGGGTGCTCCACATGTCGTGTTCGAGAGCCAGCGAGGGCAGCTAGCCGGGGGGATCCCACCAAGGAGAGCTTCCGCGCCCTCGGTCCCTAGCGAATGGGACCGAGCCCCACCTAGCAAACCCACGCAAGCGCTTTAATGGACGTGTCTCCGAACCACGCAGCCTACCCTTATCGAACGAGGCATGGGCGTCCACTCGAACCACCCACTAACAGCTCCATGAGGAATCCGCAATCCGCGACCCGATCGATGGGGGTTGTGGAAACCTCACCCTCCGTCCTGCGGAGGGACGGCGAGGGCGCGATAAAAACAAGTCGGAGAGCTCGCCCCGATCGCCTCGAACGGGCCCAGGCTCGGAGGCTCGACGCATGGCTACACCTCCTCGTTCGCACCGGCCGCGGATAGTGCTAGTCGCGTGTGCGTCACCGAAGCCGGCTGAAACACCGCCGATGCCGGTTGAAACATGCACCACGCCCACTGGCCAGATTCCACGGAAAAACCCTTACAGGAGCACCCATGCTCCTGCAGGGCTTCGGGGGCTAGACCCACGGGTCCGCTGACGCGGCCCCACGGAAAGCTTTGGCAACCAGGAGGGAAGGACGTCCTATCAGTAGGCTCCAGCATCAGCGGGAGCCTGGCCGGCACACCCCCAGATGCTCGGGGGCTACTGTCGGGGACAGCCCTGGGGGTCCCCTAAAACAACCAGGGGAATCCCGCTTAAAACTGCGAAAAATCAAACGCAACACATCTCTCACTTAAACACACGCCCACGGCACGGCCCACACCGAGGCGGCCCCCACGGCCCAGCAGAGTGGCCCAGTCAATGCCTCCCTCGAGCGGGCTCCGCCTCGCTCGAGGGTCTACACCTCCCTCGAGCGGGTTCCGCCTCGCTCGAGGGCTCACAACTCCTTCGAGCGGGCTCCGCCTCGCTCGAGTATCCATCTCTGCCTCGCTCGAGGCCTCCCTCGCGTGCACGCCCGCCCCCGCACGCGCGTACGGGCATTTAATGCTCTGACACGGCGGGGCGGCGCCATCATGCGCCTGGGACTCATGCCCCGGCCCTGCTGCGCCAACTCCCTAGGGGAACCCATCCCTGCTACTGTGGGGGACTGTGCGATACGGCCAGTGTCAGCCCCGTGACCCTGCGCCGCCTACTCCTGTACGGCTAATGCGCCGCGCCCTCGAAGGGGGGCCGGCTGCACCCTCGAAATGCATTCTCGTGAACTTGCAGGGCCAAATCATGACGGTAGGCCGGCGGGACGCCATTCCCGCCACTGTTGGCCCCGTGCGGCCGCCCCGTGCTCGCGGCGCCATGCCAGGCACTGTTGCGACCACTCCAGTGCTGTAAGGCACACGGGGAAGGGACGCCGCCACGCCTGCCGCTGTACCCCGTACAGATCAACGTCAGCAACTGCCTCGAGCCCGCCTGAAGACGCCACGGTCAACCGCCACACCCCGACCCTCGAAGCCACCACTGTTCGGGTACAAGATACGCCATGATGGCCAGATCGTGGCAAGGACTGTCAAGGCGGCCGCCTACTCTATGACATTGCACGCCATGCTCCACCATGTAGCTAAACAGTGCGGCATACTTGTAATTCACCCTCTCCTTGGCCTATAAAAGGAAGGTGAACTCCCCTCGCCGCAAGAGAGATCAGGACATCGACACACGAATACTTGCGACCACCATACACACGCTCCCCAATTCTCCCACAACATCTTCAGCCACTTCGCTAGGGACTTGGAGGCCACGCCTCCTCTCCCGCCTTGCTTGTAGCCGCCCCACTACAGGCACCCCGGTGCTGAGCAATATAGTGCCCCGAGCACACCACTGCTGGACGTACGGCCTCCGGCCGGAACCAGGATAAATCTCGTGTCTTTAGTTGCTTAGCATCGACCATTGAGGGATAGACCTTGGCGCTTATTACTGGTTAGTGCCGGGACCACATTCCGCACCGACAAGTTCAGAAAGTAGAAGCAGGGTAATATTTGGCTTTAAGAAAATTGGATAAAATTGGATTTATGTTATTGACAATTTTCCATGTAGTGTGAATAAGTAAGATCTTGTTTATAAGCTCCATATCCCTAATACCAAGACCACCTTGACTAGTGGGCTTACAAATATCATCCCAGGAACGAAAAGCTATAGGGTTAGTGGGATTTTCATCCTGAATACCTGCCCACCAAAATTTTCTAATGATGGCATTGATCTTGGCAATAAAAGTTTTGGAGAAAAGAACAGTAGACATATAGTAAACAGGGATAGAAGAAAGCACTGATTTAATATATTGAAGCCTACCTGCATGGTTAAGTTTGTTAGCCTTAATAGACCCAAATTTAGCATGAAATTTAGAGTAAATGAAGTTGTAGGCCCTATTTCTGTCCTTGTGAGAGAAAATCATTGGATGACCTAGATGCATAGTATTAGGAATAAGGTTTCCCACCGGGAAAATGGTGCGAATTTGATTTCTTACCTGTTCAGAGACATTGCAGCTAAAGAAAATTGAAGATTTGTTGAGGTTGGGGGTTTGGCCTGATTGATGGCAAAAATCATAAAGGATAGTGTGAATTGCTTGAGCCTCCTGTAGAGTTTCTGTTCCACATAAAATGAGATCATCTGCAAAAAGAAGAGAATGTATAGGTGGGGCCCCTTCAGCCAGAGTGACTCCCCTTAAATTGGTTTGAGTTAAAGCCTCCTGCAAACTGAGAGAAAGTTCATTAATAGCTATGACAAAAAGGTAGGGGGAGAGAGGGCAGCCCTGTCTGAGACCACATTGAGGAAAGAAATAGGATGTAGGTTGATCATTGACTAGGATTGAAAGAGAGGAAGAAGAAATGCAAGTGGAAACAAGATTAATAAAGTGACTATTGAAACCTAGTCTGTTTAAACCAGTAGTAATAAAGTTCCATTCGAGCCGATCAAAAGCCTTAGCCAGATCAATTTTCAGAAGGAAAGCTTGAGAGGTCCAGGATTTAAGAGTGAAGGAATGTATAATTTCCTGAGTGAGAATAATGTTGGAAGAGATGTGCCTCCCTGCTACAAAAGCCGACTGAGCCTGCGAGATATAATCAGAGAGATGAGGTTTAATTCTATCAGCAAGAGATTTGGCAATAAGTTTGTAAACAACATTGTAGAGGCTAATTGGCCTAAAGTCTTGGGGGATAGAGGGGTTAGTTTTTTTTGGTATAAGGGTAAGAAAGGTTTGATTGATTTCCTGAGGTAAGATAGCTGATGAGTAGAAATCTGAAACAAGGTGAAACAGGTCTTGTTTTACCCAATTCCATGAAGCTTTGTAGAAAGCAGCATTTAGACCATCCGGACCTGGTGCCACATTGCTCCTCATTTTGTTGATAATGGAATGAATTTCATTGAGATCAGGGGTGGAGTAAGTGAAAGAGGTAGAATCTGGGTTAGGCAGACCTGAGGGCTGAGGTTGAGATATCTGGTGGGGGTTGTGAGATTGAGGGAGTTGATGAGAAGGGTTTGTGGTAGGAGAATGAGGGCGAGAGGAGGAGGTTGAGAAAATGGATTGGAAGTAATTAAGAAGGGTTGAGGAGATCTGATTGGGGGTAGTGGAGGGAGAACCATCAGGCTTAAGGAGATGGGAGATTTTGTTTTTGCGGTGTCTTTTGATAATGGCCAGATGAAAGAAAGGAGTGTTTCTATCTCCCTGTATGGCCCATTGCTTTTTGAAGCGTTGAATGTGGTAAGACTCTTCTCTGGCTAGCAGGTGTTGGTGTTGTTGATTCAGAGAATGAAGAAGAGTGTGGTTTTGGTTGGAGGGGGGAAGAGTTTGTTGGCTTAGGATTTGGTCTTCTATGGATTGAAGTTGATCGCTGGTTTTGGGTTTCTTAGCTCTCCATTTCTTAAGATCTGCAGCAAGAAAACGAATTTTGTGAGATAATGACCTGCTAGCAGAATTGTGCCAACTCTGTTGAGCTGTTTGCTGGAAATCCTCCTCCATGAGCCACCAGTTTTCAAAACGAAAAGGTTTCCTTGGTCGATGACGTTGAGAAGTAGGAAGGAGCAGAATGGGGGCGTGATCGCTGTACATCATAGGAAGATGGAGAACCGTAGTTGTAGGGAAAGCACGACACCATTCTGCATTAGCTAGACAACGATCCAAACGTTCATAAGTAGGCGTCGAAGTCAATCTTTTATTAGACCAAGTATAAGCAGGACCATCGTAACCCAGATCGAACAAGCCACATTGCTAAATAAGCGAGCAGAAAACATTGATATGATTGAAATTAACAGGAGCAGGACCTAACTTCTCCGTAGGATGCATAATTTCATTAAGATCTCCCATACAAAGCATAGGTAAAGTACTATTAAGCGATATGAAGTTCTTAACATTGGTCCATATTACAGACATAGAACGATGGCGAGGATCACCATACATGCAAACTAGACCATAGCGGAGATTGTTATTATTATTTGTACAGATGGCTAAGATGTAGTTCTGACAGTGACCAAAGATAGTGCGCTCTATCTCGTCATTCCACATAAGCCATAGGCCATCTGATTGGCCTTGAGAAGGAACGATGAAAGCATCATTAAGATTGAAATGATTTTTAAGATAAGTAATGGAAATGGATGAATTACGAGTTTCTGACAGAAATATTACCTGAGGTTTGGTAGATTGTATTAGCCGGGATAGATTAAGCATGGTCGAACTGCTAAGGTTCCCGCCTGAACCTCGGCAGTTCCATGCTAGGTGTGTCATGGATCCCGTGGCGCCCTTGAAGCCGGCGCCTTAGCTTGATCAGTCGTGGACGAAGCTTCTACATGATGAGGGTGGCAATCAGGAGGGAGAGCTTCACCGCCGCCATGATCTTGATTCGGAGCATAAGGACGGGCTTGAAGGTCTGCGTCATGAGGGAGAAAAGTGCTATCCATAGTAGACCTATTGATGAGAGGGTTAGTAGTAGCATGAGGAGACACTTGCGCAAGAACCGGTCCAGTAGCGATCGTGCCCGCGGGGTAGTAGAGGTGGGTGGGCGAGCCGGCAGTAGATAGTCGACCCAGAAGCGGCGCATGGAGTGAAGACGCATATCCCACGCCGCTTCCAGAAGAGATGCCAGGAGAATGGAAAAACAAGTCCGGAGAGGTTGGGTGATGAAGTAGTCCACTGGAATCTGGGTTCCCACTTGCGACATGCCTCCGAGGATGGAGCCCGACACCTCCACTTGCTATGGGGGACCCCACGTCACGGTCCCAGCGAGAAGGCCGAACTGAAGTTCGGATTCGTGCGTGAGGGGTTGTGCTGCAGCTCCTTATCTTGCTGGCTCGGTGACAAGGGGGGCGGCAGTTGCTGTAGAGGTGGAGCTTCGATGTCGTTGTCGAGGTACGGGGGAGGAACCATGTCTTCCTCGGCCTGACGAGCGAGGAGGAGGTGGTGCCCTGGGCACAGTGGAGTGGACCCCAACCGCGGTATCCACGGGCACACCGACGAGCCCCTGGGAGCGTGGGGCTGAGGTAGCAGCGTTGGCGACGAGGCGCTCACGTTCCCGCTTGCGGCGATGCGGGAACGGGAACAGAGCCGGCGTCGGAAGACGGGGGCGGATGCCGGGGACATCAACCCGGGAGCCGTCATTGGATCGGCGCCGCTGAGAGGCAGGTGGTGAGTCTTCAGGGTCGGCGCAGATCTGATGAGCGTGCTCCGATGGCGGGTTCCAGTCGCCGGTGCCGGACTGGGCCGAAGGGATCACCAGAAACCGCCAACTTCTGCCGTCTTAAACCGAACAAGCAGAGAGGAAAAGCGAGCATGGCTCAATGACCCGATCTCGAGAGCTGGCGATATATGCAAGAAAGGTCGCTATAGTGGGCAGGAAACTCATATTTTTTGCGATCTTAAAGAATTCTAATGTCCAACGAACAGAGAGTGGCTAAGAGAAAGAAGCTCGGCCGTGCTCGTAACTTGACCTCCTCCATAATGTGCGCCGGATCGCCGAGGACCTGAGAGGACCGCACGGGCAAGCGCTGTCACACCCTGAAATTTCCAATTTCAGGATGTGAATAGAAAGACTAATTAAATAACGATTTTCTCATAATTTTAAAAAAATTTCCAACATTTATTTTTATTTACAGAAAATATAGTATAGGAAAAACCTTTGTTTGATTTTTCTGAATCAAATAAAAAGTTGTGAGTGTTGCATTCATGCCGATGCATCTAGTGCTTCTTGAGTGCAAAAGGTTTCAAAAATGCGTTTAGGAGCTGTCCTAACTCTTCCGAGAATTTTCCGGATTTTTCTGAAATTTATTCTCATTTTTTTCACTGAGCATTTTCTATTTATTAGAAGGCTCTAAAATCTTTTTCATGAACTCCAAACACTTTATTTGGATTGTTCATGTCCCAATGGGTCTCTGGGAATTTTCATGGAATTTTTGTGATTCTCGGAGTATTTTTCGTGTCTTTAAACAAATTCTAGGATTTTCTGGAATTGTTTTCGCATCAAAAATAATTTCGAAAAAAAAGAAAATCTATCCTATCTATCTGGGTCGAGCCCGAAGGCCCGACCCAGGTCCGCACGGCCCAGCCTTCGGCCCGCGCGGGGACCATCTGAGCCCGCGGGAGCCCATCGGCCGGCAGTTGTCCATGGCGAACACTCCGCCGCTGCCTCCTGCCTTGGGCGTGCACGCCCTAGACTGCTGCAGCCGCGCCCTATAAAGCCGCACGCCGAGCTACCGCGAACCCTAGCCGGCTGCGCATCGCTCTGTTTTGCGCCGCCGCCGGACCTCGTCGCCGGTCAACCCGAGCTCGCCGCCGCCGCCCTCGATTTGCCGCTTCCGTTGACCTTCGAGCCGAGCCGGCCCCACCGGGAGCTCGCGACGTCGCGCCGCACCTTCTCATCCTCTCCCCGTCGCCGGCCCAACACCGGAGCACCGCCGCTGCGTGAGACCGCCGCCGACCGTCGCTGCGTGCCGTCGCAGGCCATCCTCCCGATGAATCCCGTCCAAGGTGAGCATGCCCATGAGATCCCCGTGGTCTCCTCTTCATCCCCCCCCCGCTCACCCGATCTCCTACCTAACCCTCCAGGTCACCGGCGCCGCCACTCTCCCAGCGTCGCTGCCCCCTGGTTGCTCTTGTCTGCTGCGAAACAGAGGAAGAAGAAGAAGAAGGACATCTTCTGTTTAGGACCCTGTCCTTTTCAGTAATTCTTCGTTTTCCTTTGTGTCTTGTAGATCTTGCAGAAAACCCCTTAGATCTATTAGGTTCCCTGCACCCAGATCCAATCAGAGGTTTTTTGCAGATCTAACCCCAACCTTTTATCGTTTCGCGAGCACTGTTTGATGTGTCTCGGGAATCTTCTCTGCTAACCCCCGACATCTATGGTTAATTGCGAATAGGTCCTCCAATCTTGTTTATCTCGTAAAATCTTCGTTTTAACTCCGTTTTAATCCGTTCAAATTGCGTTAGGTCCATAATAATGTAAAGCACGCTTTAGTGGTGACTTCTCATCATGTTTGTTTTCTGAAAATTAATTTAATATTAACTTTGATTAATACGTAGTTATACACGCCTTTTATAAATAAAAGCAATATGGATCTATACCCGTTTTTCATAATCAAATTTAATTTGATTAATGATTACTTTACATGCTTTTATAAATAAAATCTAATTAGATCTTTTACTCGTTTTTTTCCGTAAGTCAAATATTAATTGGCTTAATGATTAATTAACTTTTATAATTAAAAGTTGATTAGGCTTTTACTCCAGCTTTATAAATAAATGTTAATTTTGATTAATACCAATGTAATGTTGTTTTCAATAATAACATGATCTACCACAAAGCTTCGTTTAGATTATTCATATAGTTTAGTTTCTCTAAATTAATTAATTGGAATAATTCTTATATGAATCTTTATAAATAAAACTTGATTAGTTCTTTACTCTGGTCTTTTACAAATAAAAAGTAATGTTGCATTAATTCCAACTTAGGGTGTTTTCTTTATGAAATATCCCTACATACTTTTTGTTAATGAAAAATAAACCTAGCTCATAGTTTGATCTCTCTTATGCAAATAATTCGTTAGACGTTCGGTGTCAGCCTTATCTTAGTATCTCTTTTGATCAAGTTTATCAGAAGCTCTAAACCTTTCTAGTGTTAGCCCAAGCTAAACCGTGTGCATCTAATCAGACCTTTCCCTTGTAAGCACGGTTTGTGTGCTTTGGTGATCCAAGTAGATATCTAAGAGTTTCTGTTCTGCATTTCTATATAAAGTAATCCTACCATGATTATTTCATGTTTCTCTTAGAATCTCCTTCATCAATGTCTAGTTCATGTCTATCCTATCTCAGTTAGGTTGTCTCTTTTTTTGAAGCAGCTGTGTTCTTGTTCCTAGTCTATCGTAGCTACTTTTCCTTAGAGTTTACCCTGTTATTTGTTTCTCCAGTCGGATCAGATCACCCTTGGTTAGTATGTCAGTTGTTCATCCGAGTTCTCTTTGTAGACTAGTTCTCCTAAACCCTAGCCTAAAGTTTGTGTGTGCGTTATAGTTCACTTCTACCGTTCTCGTTCGTTTCACCTTAACTTGTACGTGAGCATGTGGATCACCTGTTATTTATTATAATACTAAATATGCATGTTAATCTTGACTAATTCTTATTCCAATGCTTTTATAAATAAAAAGTGATTAGGTTCTAATCCGGTTTTCTTTAATCATGATGTAATTGGTTAATCCCTATTCATAACTAGTTTTTCTAAATAAAAGATGTTAGAGTTAAACATCGGTTTTTATAATAAAGTTAATATGCCTAATGACATCATAAATGTCTTTTCAATATTAAATATGTTTAGTTGAACACGTGACATAAAGTTATTCGCCTAGATATCTTATACTTGCTTTATCTTTCTAAAGTAATTGTTAATTTGACATAACTTTCACTCGAATGTTATAAATCAAATAGGATTAGGTCTATCGTGATTTCTTTAATTAAATGTAACTTGTTTAATGGTAACATAGAGTATTTCTCTGAAATATTCTTTCACATGATTTCTTAATTAAAATATGCCAAGTGTAGTTTCTTGTTGTTTGATAATGATCTCACGATAATTTCGAGCTTAGTTCTGTTTCAGCGTTTCTTGCGCTTGCGTAACCTATAGAATCAAGCTCTATCTCAGTGTGATCTTTCCGGTTCTTGTTCAATCTTCCCCAAACATCTCTTTAAGGTTAACCAAGTCTTTCCCTTCCAAGCACACTTTGTGTTCTTTAGTGATCCTTAGAATCGATCTTTATCTTTTAGTGTGTTCTTTTGAAAGATTTGATTTGATAGATGTATTGTTCTTAGTTGTATTCGTGCGTTTGCTTTGCATGCTTGTGCCTGATGATTGATGCGAGTAGAAGGAACGTTGTTTGAGAGCTTCGAAAGCTTAAAGGTGAAGACATTCTGAGCAACTACACTTTGGTTAAAGGCAAGTGTGTCCTTGATCTTTTGTCCCAACAATTTTATTGATCATTGTTGCATTGCTTTGCATTAATTTTGATGGGTTCCTATTAAGGATGACTAGCCTCATTTGACCATTATCTTGAACCTGGTTTTATTAATTAATATTGATGGTAGATATTGCTTAGTGTGCTCAACTGGGTTGGTAATAATCAACATGGTTATCATTTTATGCTCTATGTTCCTTTATGATACTTTTAATACAAGATCATTATGCATTAATCGGAACATGGAGAACCACCCAGGAAAACAGTACAACCACAAGAACTAAACGGGCATTGGTCTTGGCTGAATAATTAGGAACTTTAGCTTGGGGTGATCTTACGTGATAAGGACAAGGGATCGACGGTACTGCGGGGTATGGACTTGCTCTAGCAGGGGGTTGGGTGAGTTATTCTTTTTATGGTGGGGTATCGACCTGCTAGGGGACTTTATACCTTGCTAACTGATCCGGACCTTGTGGGTCACAACTTGCTAGGGAACCTTTGTAAAGGCCATGTAGCGTCCCTATGCAACCACACCGATTGTGGTGAAAGTGTACAACCTCTGCAGAGTGTAAAACTAATCGATTAGCCGTGCTCACGGTCAAGAGCGGCCTGGACCCTCACATGATAATTGAACTCGAAGATGGACCTAAATCGTGGTTTCTAGTTATCTTAGCCATATGCTTATGGTGTTTCTCTTATCTTTATGCTTAATATGGGTTGGTATAAACTTATACTTTATTAGTAATCAGGTGCTAATAAAATTTGACCAACTAAAATGCTAAAAGCTTTGAGCCAGTCCACTATAAAGCCTTTGCATTCATTCTTTTCCCACACTTGCTGAGTACGACAAGTGCTCACCCTTGCTATATACGTTGCTCAGAAAGAGGAAGCTGCTTTGAAGTCGTTGTGAAGATGTTGCTCGAGCTAGGCGTACGCAACCCCCAGTCGACTGCCTGTGATGTTTGGTGTCTTCGTTTCCAGGATTAAGCGTAAATCTCTGATAATCTCCCTTTTTCTTTCGTGATACTGTTTCTGTATACACTTATATGTCACTATATGCATGAAAATTGATCCTGGCATCCATATAGGTTTGCACTTGGTTTTCTTTGGAAAAACAAGTGTGACAAGCTCCGAGCACTCGAGCATGCAGGTGCTCTGGACTACGGATTTTTTTCGAACACTTAAGCAGGAGCACTGCTATGTCATATAAGAAGTAAGAATGCGAGTTTTACAATAGTCGGTATTACATAAAAGATTAAAGGCTCAAATACTCCAGGAACAAGAAAAAATTTAGGTCACTCCTTGCACCCTTCCTGCTTCCCCACAAGCCATGCTGCGCATGGTCAGTTCCTCCTTGATCAGAGCAAGCACGCGGCCTGGAAGCGCAGAGACGTGATCGAAGACCCTTCTGTTCATTTCCTTCCATAAGTTCCAAGCGGTGTAAATGAGGATAGAGGCCAATCGCTGCTTGCAATCCTTCGGCGCTTCTTTCAGAGTCAAGTTCCACCAGTCCTGCAATGACGAACTCCGGCCAGGCAGGGGAGCCATCCCCCAGTCCATGAACAGACCAACAACCAAACCTCCTGAGCAAACACACAGTGTAGAGCTATGTGTGCACTAGTTTCAGGTTCTTGTCCACACCGGATCACATGACCAATTCCAAATTTGCAGCTTGTCCGCTGTTAATATCTTGCTTTGGACTAGCAGCCACGTGAAGAATCTGTGTTTTCCATCCACTTTGGCTTTCCAAATGGTCTTGTTGTTGAAGGTACTGTAGGTTCCTCGGAACTGAACTTGGTAGGCAGACTTGGCAGTATAGCCTCCATGGGAAGTCCAGCGCCAAATCAGTTCATCCTCCTGTTGACGGTGAAATTCCGTCAACCTAGCCATGAGTTTACCTTCGGTGTTGGCATGACTTTTGTATCTTATCCATTGGTACCAACCCCCGTGGTATAACGAGTTCACTTGTGCATGTCGGTTTTGGAGTTTAGTGTTTATGCAGGGTTTTAGCGTTGAAAGCAAGACTTCCGAGATAAGTTCATTAAGCACCTCATGACAAGACCTTGAAGCCCGGTACAAGTCAAGCAATGAAGTGAACATGACTCCAAGAAGCCCAAGGACCAAGCCCGAGAAGATGACAAACTCCGAGGACCTAGCTAGAAAAGTGCTGAATCTTGCGAGACAAGGAGCTTCGTCCAATTCGGAGAGAAACTGACGACAAGGTCCCACATGCAGAAAGGGGGAGGATATAGAAGACTCGGGAAGCAACACCGGACGAAGGAGGCCACGAACTGGGCCGAAGTGGGCCCAGGCTGGTCGGCCCAGGCCGGTCGGCCTAGGCCGGCCGGCCCAGCCCATTTCGAGGCCCAGTCGCCCCCCTGACCTAGATACATCTCAGGTTATTTATAGCCCCCTGATTGAGAGCCACGCATCAATCAATTCGTCATCTGCCGCCGAGAAGCAGAGAAGCTTGAGGGACACCATCTCGGAGATGAGGGTCGTGCTAGTTGTCTAGGGTCTCCCTAGCCGATTTGGGAACCTTGCATGGAAGACCGCGTCAGAGCTCTGGAGCAAGGATCAAGATCGAGGTAGGATCCTGGTGGTGATTTCATGTAATCATTCATGGTGAAGTTTTTATAGTGAATCTGATTTCTAGCGATCAAGTGCCTTCTTGATGATTTTGTTTTCCCCTTGGTTTTGCTTCTTCCCCAATCTAGTCTATAGCTAGATTGCATAGGGTGCTCTTATAGCCGCGGTGGCTAGAGGTGCATACCAGACCGACCAAGTGATTTCAACTTGTTCTTAGCGAACTCGCCCTGGACTACCCGCATGAATAGGAGTACGTTGTGACAGAACGGGGGCTCTGAAAGGCGGGCGTTTTCGGAATCGGACTGGAGGCCACGATTTAAAGATGCTTTTAATGAGATTCGCTTTTCTATCTTCATCTATCTTGTTTGGAGCTACAACATAAGCATGATGACTCTCTAGATCGGTTATCTCTTGCTTTCTCTTGCTACCTCTTTAGTAGATTAGATTAGATTAGATTAGATGTGTTTTCTTGATGATATCTTAGATTAGATGCAACTTGGTTCTTCATAAGATAGCTTTCCTTGCTTTACTAGATTGAATCCTTGTGTTGCACATTGTTCCACAGATTCGATACCTTGGGTTCACCACTCGAGGGAAGAAGGGTCCCTTGACTACGACGGTGGATTTGTCCGCTTGCAAATCCATATGAACTTTGATACGATAATCTACCGTCAACACCTCCCTAGGTAGAAGTTGCACATTTTGAATCAGACTCCAAAGGTTAATCAGCTCTACCATTTCATCAGCTTCTGTCATTCGCCACAGCCCCCGCATCCAGTTATCGTTGGATAAATATTCAGAGACCGACTGATTTTTGCGCCAAGCCAACTTGAAGAGCCTCAGTGCCAGGTCCCTTGGCGCACATCCATCTAACCATGCAGATTCCCAGAAGCGAGCCTTGTTTCCATTTCCAAGCCGCACCACGGTTGAGATACGAAACAACTGCTTGTCCACTTCATCACATGGCACATCAGAACCCACCCATGGGCGATCAGGTTCCGTCCATTGATACCACAGCCACCTTAGGCACAGAGCACGACTGAACAACTCGAGATCAATAACGCCCAGCCCTCCCAGGTGCTTAGGCCTTTGTACCTTCCGCCAAGCCACCAAGCAATGACCCCCATTGACATTGTCATCTCCCTTCCAAAGGAACCCCCTTCTGATTTTGTTTATATGTTTGAGGGCCCATTTCTTCGGTGCAAACATGGTCAAGAAATACGTTGGTATTGTGGACAGGACAGGGTTTAGCAATTTTAGTCCACCTGCCTTGTTCAAAAACTTTCCCTTCCAGGTAGGAAGTCTGTTTGCAAGCTTGTCAAACAAAGGTTGAAAGTCAACTCTTCGCAGTTGCCGCAGATGGAGCGGCAGACCTAGATAGGTACACGGGAAGGACTTTATGGGGCAGGCAAACCCCTCCATTACAGATGCAATGTCTATACCTTCACATTGGACAGGGTACAATGCACATTTTGCTCTATTCGTGATCAGTCCTGACACCTTCCCAAAGAGATCCAATATATCTGCAACCACCTGGATGTCGTCTTTGATCGGGTTAACAAAGATAGCAGCATCATCAGCATAAAGACTAGCCCGCAGCTTGGTTGTCCTGTTGTTAATTGGAGAGAGTAATCCTGTGGAGGAGGCAATCTCAAACAGCCGCTACAGAGGTTCCATGACTAGTACAAAGAGCATAGGTGAAAGAGGGTCCCCTTGCCGAAGTCCAGAGTAATGTTTATACCACCTTCCCCTTGAGCCATTAACAAGAACCGCAGAAGATGTTGTAGCCAGCAAGGTAGACACCCAACCCCTCCATCTATCTCCAAACCCCATTTGCTGCAAAACTTCCATTAAAAAGTCCCAACTGACACAGTCAAAAGCTTTAGCTATATCTAACTTAAGGAAGAGGCCTGGCTGCTTTTCCTGTGCAGTGATCTAATTAGGTTTTGAGTATATAGAAAGTTTTCTTGGATGCTCCTTCGGTGGATGAAGTCACTCTGGGCTCTAGACACAATTGAGTTGAGTTCCGCAGCTAGCCTTGTTGATAGCAGTTTGGAGAAAATTTTCGCAGTTGAGTGGGTGAGGCTGATGGGCCTATAGTCACTAAGGGTTTTTAGCATCAGGCTTCTTTGGTATTAGCACCACATGGGCTGAGTTTAGGAGACTGAAGTGCTGGCCATGCCTTTGAGAGAAAAAGTTGACAGCAAGCATCAGGTCCTGCCGCACTACTGCCCAACTTTGCTTGAAAAACACTCCAATATAGCCATCTGGACCCGGCGCTTTCTCATTGGCAATATCCTTGACAACTGCAAAAACTTCCTCCACAGAAAAATCCTCCTCTAAATGCCTCAAATCATGTCTGGTCATGCCAAGCTTGTCCCAATTCAATGTACATTCTCTTTGTTCCTTGGCCCCGAAATGACTGCTGAAATGATCAAAAACCACTTTCTCCTTGTCTTCCTGTAGGACAAAAATACCTTCAGTTGTCTGTAGGGAGTGAATGTGTTTTTCCTTCTTCTTCCATTGGCCTGCAGATAGAACAACTTGGAATTCGCCTCTGCCGCTCTTATGGATGCCAGACGTGACGCTTGTTTTGCTCTGAGTTTTTCAACTGCCGTCATACCCAGGAACCTAACTTTGAGATCTCTCTTTAAGCAGATCTCTTGTTCACTCAAAGGCCAATAGTCTTGCACAACATCTAGGGTGCCAATCAATTTCTGAGCCGCACAAAGCATAACCTTATTATTACCGATAAGTGCCCTGGCCCACTTACGTAGAGCCACTCCAGTTCGCTGCAATTTGATGTGGAGGCGCAAAAAAGGGTTTACAGCCGTGATCAGTTGATTCCAGACGGCTGCAACGACCTCATTGTAGCCCTGGAGCCTAGGCCAGAATCCCTCAAAGCGGAAACCCCTGAAACTTCTGATCGGGTCATTACCAACTATAAGCAAAGGTGCATGATCCGAGACTCTAGAGGAGAGGGCTTGAAGATGGACATTTGGAAGCATAGTACAGAAAGCCCTGTCAATCCTAGTTTGCGTGCGGTCATTGGACCAAGTGAATTTCCTTCCTCTTAGGTTGATCTCCTTGAGTTCTAAGAGCAACTCCTAGAGCCTCACTAAATATCACTAGCTAAAATACTAATTTGGCTAGTATGTAAAATGAAATAGCTAGTAAAAAGTTGATGAAATCCAACAGACTAGCTAAAATCAACTCTCCATATGCTCCACCGCTAGTGGGTCCCGCCTGTCATACTCATGTACAAGGGGATAGCTAGCGGGAATGGCTAGACAAAGATGGCTAGTGAAGCCCCCGGTTTAGCTAGTGGAGAATAGTTAGGACAAGTTTAGCTAGTTTGTTGGATTGAATTTTTGGGCACATTTTTTACTTTTTAGCTAGTAAAGCCAAAATAGCTAGTCTGTTGGAGTTGCTCTAAGTCACGAATCAGTGTTGCGTACCCATGGCATCATCTGCACTTCTGGAAGCACGCTGCAGGTGCAACTAGCGTTGCATCGCAAGCAGAACTCCTTCGAGATATCATCATGCACGCGGCAGTCAAGCAAGAATCCAACGCTTCAAGTTCAAGAAAAAAAGCAGTGGTATCTTGTTTCGTCCCTGGCATTCATGTGTGGATCTTTATCTGCATCAGTGCCATGATGCCACTTTTGGCACCCCCACTGGATGTGGATGGACACTGAAAAACTGACACCTCGGGAAACGTGGCCGTTTGCCTCCTCGATCGGGCATCAATGCGCAAGCGACTTTTTCCAACAAAAAAACAGAGAGAGAGACTCGGAGAAGGAACAGAGCAACATGTACGATAAAAATGCCACGGTTAATTCCAATCAGAAGTACTAATCTGGACTTTTCACCATGCCCTAATATTTCTTCTTTTCACAAAAGAACGGAACGAGCTGGATCCGCTCGCTGGCCTAATCTACTGTATCTGGCTGGTTTTACTCAGCTGATGGAGAAGTTAGTTGGCGGCAACATCGCCGGAGCCGGCACCGCGATCAGTAATTGGCTGCGATGTGGATGGCGCCGTTCTTGGCGGCGAGGCAGACGGGGCAGGCGTCCGCCCGGGGCTCGCAGGACTTGCACAGGCACAGGTGACGGCACGGCAGCAGCAGCACCGACGCCTCGCCGCCGCCGCACGCCCTGCACGCCCACCTGCTGCTCGCCGCCGCCGGGGACGACGACGTGGCCGCCGCGCACGCTCCGGCGGCAGCGTCCTCGGCCTCCACGAAGCAGCGGGACTCCGCATCGTCCGCGGGGTCCGATTCGCCGAAGCCCTCCTCGGCGAGTGGAGCCGGGACACAGGCACCGGCACCGACGCCGCCGCGGAGGAGGAGCGTGTCGAGCGCGGCGCGGAGCCCCGACGCGACGGCCTCGTTGCTGCGCGCCACGCCGCACCACGCCTGGCTCTCGGCGGCCGCCTGCCGCAACCGGTCCTCGAGCTCCGCCGCGCGCCGGCGCGCGGCGCACAGCTCGGCCTCCTTGGCCCGCAGCATCCGCGCGGCGCCCGCAGCGGCGGCGCGCGCCACCGCCTGGCACTGCCGCTTCCGCGCCTGCTCCAGCCCGGCCCGCAGGCGGTCGCACTCGGCGCGCACCAGCGCGTCCACCTCCGCGGCGCCCTGCCGGAAGAGCTCCGACACCACCGCGTCCGCCGCCGGCCGCCCGCTCGTCGACGCCGCCGCGGATTCCACAGCCCGGTTCGCGATAGACGCAGGCGCCGCCTGCTGACGCATACCCGGGATCGGCAGCAGCGCCGTCGACGAGGACGTCACGTACTGCTCGAGCTCGTCCTCCCTGCCACGCTTCCGCGACGGCACCACCACCACGCCACCGCCGTTGCACGTCAGCTCGCTCTGCGCGCCGCTGACCACGCCGCCGGCCGGGCAGTTATTGTACAACTGGTACGCCGCCTTGTTGCCCGCCGCCGCGGCTGACAGGAGGGCCAGCATCTGCTCCTCGGCCAACCCGGCGCCGCCGAAGGGCGGCATGCACCCGGCGAGGCTGCCGAACTGCGCCTGCACTGCCATGTCTACGAAGTCTGCTTCTCCAGGAGACGGAGAGAGAGAGCAGAGGACGGAAGGGAGAGAGAAGCGAGTGGAGACGACGCCACGGGTGGTGAATGGCGAAGGCACGCTGAGGAAGATCTCTATATAAAAGCTGGCTGGAGGAGGCGACGCCACGTGGAAAATTACCACGCCGATTAATCGGGGTATCGGGCCATCACCGCCAATAATGGCGCGCCTGCCGCAACGGCCGCGACAAAGCCCCGGCCGTGGTGGGGCCCACCCACGGGTCCACCACAGCTGGGAACGGATGGGTGGTAGTGGTACTCGCTCGTACAGTCTGCATGCGTGAATACAAATTAATATTCATATACGCCAAATTATTTGCGATCTTACGTAATCAAACTTGAGTTGTACTACTACGGTGTATATATTTTTTTATTTCTCATATATTTATATTAATTAAATCGAGCTGGCTAAGCGTACGTTGAATTTGACCATACCACAATGTCTATGGAAAAAAGCATCTTCACGTTAGAAAATACTCCATGTTGATGAATTGCAGGTGTGTCTGAATGATGAGCCAGCAGCTCTGACCATGAGGAGATTATCTAATTCCAAGAACTTGTACACTAGTAGTATCTAATTAATTATTAATAAATAAAAGACTAGTGTAGCTGGGGTACTCAACTCGTTCAGATAGATCTACGCACCTTTAACGTAGTATACTCAATAATTCAGCTAGGTCATGCATCATGAATGGAATCAAAGCAAACAGCAGTGTCGTTGGATGCTCCTCAGAGACTCTTCTGGACACATGGATTTAATTTATGGGTATTTCAGTTCTTTATCACTGGGTGCGTTGTGATCTGCACTCCACATGATCTATCAGCAGCAGCAGCAGCTTGGCCGGGCGTCGTCTACTGAATATTGTCGATCGAGGAGGACATGATGCGCATGCATGCATGTGATGGTGGTGGCTGCTAGCCAACCGAACCAATACGATTTGTCAGGGCAAAATGGCAGATCTGATCTAGTAGCTAAACAAATCCAGCTAGCAATGATGCTGCTGTTTTTGTTTCCTTAAAACGCATTATATAGATATATGTGTATGTGGGGCACTGGGGTAGAGCTGCCTCGCGTGCAATTATTTAGCCCATGGTGGACCGGTCAAACCGCAGTGCATAACATTTTTTGAATTACATAAAAATATGGGTATAGTTAAGAACATAATGAAACATATTTTAATGTCCCCAAACTGGTGCAATTTATGGCATTTGATTAGCGGAAACTGGAAGAATTGATTGTCAACATTTTTGAATTACTTAGGTTTGCATACATAGATCAGTAATTCTTTATATGTATATATATATATATTACTTTTCTAAGGTTTTTAGATTTTTTATTTATGAATCTAACCAATATGAATGCTATATATGATCTGCTCAATCAATACGTAGTAAACTCAACAAATATATAGGTAGTTTGTCAAAATTATTGAAAAATACAAATTTAACAATATGTATCCTAAAATTCTATAACATGTGAAATTATTGTGTAGCTTCATAGAAAAATTTACTGGTATCTTTTTGCACTAGTATGTTAGTAGTAGATGGTAATAATTTGCATCCTTAAAATGCTCACTTAATTTTACCTAGCCTGCTGATCATCCTTTAATAAGTAAGTATTAGTATTTAGCATCAATTGGGAATCGTTATGTCAAATCATAAAGATCCAATAATCATGTCACTATGACTCTATGAGGACAAATACCAACTGGGAAAAGATGTTTGGAATCCATAATCTCCTCATCAAATTAAAGAACATCAATGCCAGACCATTTTCCCTTTTTCACACGAAAGCAGGACAGCCAAATCTCCACATCCTTATGATGGACCATACATTTAGGAATCAAACTTAATTAGTCAGATCGAAAAATTCCTATTTTTTTTCTACTGACAAGATGTCATTGTGTTCAATTTTCTACTGCCTTGAATGCATTGAACATCACCAGCATCCGAGCCACTAAACTATATATTTGCCCTGAGTCTTGCAGTCAAGCTAGCTTTTACAAATTATGCTACCCACAATCATCGCTTAATACCCATCATCTAAATTTGACCTGAAAGCCCCCCCCCCCCCCCCCCCCCACTCATCGTAATCCATGGGAGAAAAAAAGGAATATATGTTTTTGCTTTGACAGCCATCATAGTTGGCGAATCAGTTGATTCGTGTACGAACCAGCAAATGCTCTCCATTTTTAGGAAATTTCCTAACACCCCACTGTCATCATCGCTGTCGTGCATACAGGACCTGAACGCACGTTATGGGAAATATTCTTTGGTTGAGAGCAGTATCAACGAAAATGACCTATATGTGTGCGTGCATGTGCACACCTGCACAAAGTCCCAATCTTTTCCTCAATTCCACAAGATATTGTATTGTGCAGGGTTGGATTAGTTGCTGGCACACTTTCAGTGACGACACACGCATCAATTATATGGCCAAACGACGACGATAATGCTTATCGACAGCACCATGAGGGGTGACCAGACCTGCTGCTGCTGATCAAGATATACTTATTGTGTATGAACATATTTGTATATACATTTGGTGCCTGATCAAGCAGATCGAGACCGCATCACACGCATCTGGATTGAATAATTGAGAAAGCGGCGATGCCGGTGTGGCAGCTTGCTTTTATTTGAAGCTTCAACGGCACTTTTTTTAGAACAAGATTTGGAAGAGCATTAGGGGGTACGGTATTAGAAAACGAAGTAGGAATGATAACGAGACGCCACCGCTGCACACGCCACACAAATGTCGAGATTTTGGAGAAGATGACGGGCGGGGATGAAAGCGAGGTACGGAGAGGCGACTGGCTCATCGCCTCTCTCATATATATATTGTTTTCTAACATATATTTATCAAGCACATGTAGTGGGTGGAAGATGAGGCGAAAACACGAGACAGCAATGATCGTCTAAAAGAGCCGGGACATGCACAAACAGTTTGTGAAAGCAATGTCTCCGGTTTCAAAGGTGCTGAGGCAAGAACAGAAAGAATCGATCAACAATGGTGACTCTCGAACATGACAAGCATTACGAGACTATGAACATGTCGTTGATTGGCGGGTTTGTTAATTTGTCCCTTACTGGATTGTACGTTGTGTATGGTTTCGTAAGCATTATTCGATAGTTATTTGAGTCTTGATGATGACTCTATCTAGTTATTGACTGTTGGAAATATGCCCTAGAGTCAACTGGATTTGATCCACTAGTGGGCTCAGATGGATTTGATCCATTATGGTGTAAAAGTCCTAATGGACCACAAATGTTGTAAAGCCCATTAGTATTGGAAGGGGTACACCATCTATTAGTCCCGTATTGCTAATGGATGATGGTGTGGGGGTTTTCCTCCCAATAAATATGGACCACACCCCTCCTAAAAAGACACAACTTTCTCAAGTAGCAGGGCCCGCGCTGCAAACGCTCTCTCCTCGTCGCACTCGCGGACCTAGCGTCCGGCGTGCGTCCTTCCTTCTCCGTACGTGTGGATACCTTGGAGGTGCTGCATCTGGAGCACTTGGATCGGACGAGCCGCACGTGCAAGTCAAGAAGGACGTGAGCAACTGCACGGCCTGCTACCCTCGACGCGTTCGTCTACATCGAGACGGTTCCGCTGCATCTGCGCGTCTAGTGGTAATCCCGTGATCTCTGACAGCAGCAGTTCCTGTTTTGTGGGGAAAATTTTGTTTTGTGCTAGCGTAGCCACCCCGTTTCCTTTCAGTGGTACCAGAGCCGTAGCTGCTAAGTTTTAGATTCGGGATGTGTGCATATAGAGATATGCAGATGTAGATCAAAGTTTTGATCGGCTTCGTGTTCTTGACGTGATGGTCGTGTAACGAATTACTCCTACCGGTCGGAATTCCGCCATCGGAGTTAAGTGATACACGTAAACCCAGTCACAACGAGAAGGAGATCAATTGGATTGGTCGAATCGAAGCTAGGTCAAGTGCCAGGCGCATGGGAGGCGTGGCGGCGGCGGATTGGATGCGCACCGGCCGGGAAAACCAGAAAACATGTTGTTCGGTAAAACAGCCATAACTTTTCGTGGTTAACTCGGATGAAGAAGTTTTCTATATGAAAATTGATCTACAGAAAATTTTACACATGTGATAAACCAGCTTTGCTGGTCTCGGCGAAATTAGTTTTGCCAAATTTGGCTTGCAAGATGGGTTTTCGGGCGTTTTAAGTTTGGACGTCGGAATTGCGATAATCTGTTTTGCAGGTTTTGTGATCGGTATGGCCTATATGTGTATGTGATGCATGTGTGTAATTTTTTTCGTGACCTGCGTGTCACGCGTACGGCAATACGGCTGGAGCCACATGTATTGTCAAAATTAATGTAATGGTTTGCGTACCAATTTGTGATGATATAACACGCGATTGTGTAACTTTCATTACTAGCACGCGTTAGATAGTTCTTGGAGAACTCATCACATGAAGGATGGTACACACAAATCATGGAGATGGAGATCAACATGATGTACAGGTCAATGGAGATGGAGATCACCATGTGACAATAGGCCATACCGTGTTACAATTGTGTGAATGTCGTTCTTACCGTTCTACTTTTACATGCGACAATGTTATTTTCTTGCGTGTGATGTTACGAGTAGAACGATCCCTTTGGAATTTTAAGTTAACATGCCCTCCCAACACTTGCCACCGTCCCACGTCTCGTACAATTAGTGGTGGGTCTATGAAATTAGGGTGCCACTAGTTTTCCTTGACTAGACGGGTTTGTATCGGATACTTACACGCATAAGTGTTGGTTTGCTTATCAAAGTCATCTTAACGGTTAAGGACTTTGGGGCATAAAGGTTGGGAGCCTAGACATAAAGATGTCACCCAACAACAGGAGTCATATATGATATGATTAGCAAAGAGTTGCTTACCGATCTACCTTGTTTACTAGCGGTGACGCAAAAGCTCACTAGTAGACTTGTTAGTTGTGGATTCTGAATCACTAAGTATCAATGTGGGGATATTGATTTTAGTGGGAGTAAATTATTTTATTTTACTCAGTCATGGATATTTTGTCTTAGTATTTTGCATTTATTATTTTGTTGTAGATGGCACCTAGTAAGGAATTTTCTTTGCGTACGATCCTTGAGAAGGACAAGTTGAATGGAACGAACTATACGGATTGGATCCGTAACCTTAGAATTATTCTCAAGGCTAAGAAAAGGGAAGGAGTTCTAGGCACCCCCTTACCAATAGATGATAACGTTAAGAAAAGCACGGGCAGTAGTCATGTGATGGCGATCCAAAACAAGCCGATATTTAAAAGGAAGGGCAATTCTTGGAAGAAGAAAGGTAAGGCCAAGGATAAGATCCCAATGCCAAACCCAGCGCCCAAGGCTAGTCCAAATTTGCCAAGGTCGAATATTTTCGTTGTAAGAAAATCGGTCACATCGGAAAAGAAATTGTAAGTTGTACTTAGCTTCTATGAAAAGCAATGGAAGTAAGGGTACTTCCACTTTAGGTACACTTAATGTTTATGTTACATATATTTTCCTCGCTGATTCTTATACTAATTCTTGGGTATTTGATACCGGATTGGTTGCTCATATTTGCAACTCGGTGCAAGGAATGATAAGAAGTAGAAGTGTGGAACGAGGAGAAGTTGATTTCCGCGTAGGCAATAATGCAAGAGTTGCTGCATTGAGCGTCGGAACGATGCAACTACACCTCCCGTCAGGATTTATTTTGGAGTTGAATAATTGTCATTTTGTTCCTAGTTTGAGTCGAAACATTTTATCCCCTTCATGTTTGATGAAGGATGGTTATTCATTTGCGAGTGAAAACAATGGTTGTGTGATCTCTAAGGATAATATGTTTGTGGCTTGTGCATCCATTGTGAATGGCTTATTTGTTTTAAATCTTGATGATTCACCTATCTGTAACATAAGTGCTAAAAGGTCTTGACCTAATGATTTAAGTCCTACCTACATATGGCATTGTCGTTTGGGTCACATCAGTTAAAAGCGCATGAAGAAGCTCCATAACGATGGACTTTTAACTTCGTTTGATTTTGAATCCTACGAGACATGTGAAGCTTGTTTGCTAGGCAAGATGACCAAGATGCCTTTCTCAGGTTTTCCTGAGAGAGCCTCGTACTTACCGGAACTCATACATACGGATGTGTGCGGACCAATGAGTACGACAACCTAGAGGTGGATACCAATACTTCATAACGTTCATCGATGATTTAAGTAGATATGGTTATGTCTATTTAATGAAGCACAAGTCTGAAACTTTTGAAAAGTTCAAAGAATTTCAGAGTGAAGTAGAAAATCAACGTGGCAAGAAAATCAAGACATTGCGTTCTGATCGTGGAGGTGAGTATTTGAGCCATGAGTTTAGCAGTCATCTAAAGAGTTAGGTAGATGCAAGATGTATTTTGAGGATGATCAAAGTTTAGTAGATGCAAAAAGAAAAACAAAAAGAAAACTAAAAATTACAAAAAGGCAATAAAAAATCAAATCTTGATCACTTGTTCCCCGGCAACGGCGCCAGAAAAAGGGGCTTGTTGACGGTTAATAGTTGTATCAAAGTTCGTTTATGACTTGCAAGCGGACAAGTCTCCCGTCGTAGTCAAGGGACCCTTCTTCCCTCGAGTGGTGAACCCAAGGTATCGAATCCGTGGAACAATGTGCAACGCAAGGATTCAATCTAGTAAAGCAAGGTAAAACTATCTATTGAAGAGGCTAGTTGCATCTAATCTACTAACTCATAAAGAAAACACATCTAATCTAATCTACTAAAGAGGTAGCAAGAGAAAGCAAGAGATAACCAATCTAGAGAATCTAGATCATGCTTATGTTGTAGCTCCAAACAAGATAGATGAAGATAGAAAAGCGAATCTCATTAAAAGCATCTTTAAATCGTGGCCTTCCCATCCGACTCCGAAAACGCCCGCCTTTCGGAACCCCCGTTCGTCACAACGTATCCCTATTCATGCGGGTAGTCTAGGGCGAGTTCGATAGAACAAGTTGAAATCACTTGGCCGGTCCGGTATGCACCTCTAGCCACCGCGGCTACAAGAGCACCCTATGTAATCTAGCTATAGACTAGATCGTAGAAGAAGCAAAACCAAGAAGAAAACAAAATCATCGAGAAGGCACTTAATCGCTAGAAATCGGATTCACTTACAAACTTCACCATGAATGATTACATGAACAAGATCACCACCGGGGCCCTCCCTCGATCTTGATCCTCGCTCCGAGCTCCGACGTGGTCTTCCATGCAAGGTTCCCACGTCGGCTAGGGAAACCCTAGACAACTAGCACGACCCTCATCTCCGAGATGGTGTCCCTCAAGCTTCTCTGCTCCTCGGCGGCGGATTACGACTTGATTGATGCGTGGCTCTCGGTCAGGGGGCTATTTATAGCCTGAGGAGCAATTAGGTCAAAGGGGAGGCCGATTGGGCCCCGAAAAGGGCTGGGCCCAATTCGGCCCATCTCGCGGCCTGCTTCGCCCGGTGTTGCTTCCCGCGTCTTCTAGATGTTCTCCCCTTTTGCATGTGGGCCCTTGACGTCGGTTTCTCTCCGAATTGGACTCAACTCCTTGTCTTGCAAGATTCAACACTTTTCTGGTTCAGTCCTCGGAGTTTATCATCTTCTTGGGCTAGGTCCTTGGGCTCTTGGAGTCATGTTCACTTCATTGCTTGACTTGTATCGGGCTTCAAGGTCTTGTCATGAGGTGCTTAATGAACTTATCCCGGAAGTCTTGCTTTCAACGTTAAAACCCTGCGTAAACACTTAACTCCAAAACCGACATGCACAAGTGAACTTGTTATACCACGGGGGTTAGTACCAATGAATAAGATACAAAAGTCATGCCAACACCGAAGGTAAACTCATGGCTAGGTTGACGGATTTTCACCGTCAACATCTCCCCCATGCTTAAACCTTGCTCGTCCTCGAGTAAGCCTTCGATGGATATCATCGTTGCCCATCAATGTTAAAACCTTGCACTTGATCATACATGAAAAAACATAATGCTCTCAAAAGTTTAATTCGTTAAAGTTCCATAATGTACTAGCCTTCACCTCTACGGAGGGTAGATTCTTATTAAGCTTATCCCACAAGTATTAAAATGCTCACAAAGTTTAAATAGATCTCAGAATTTTTGAAATAAAGAACGAGATAAAGAAAAGAGCTAAACCAAATTCACAAATTTAAATCACCTTGCATGTTGCTCATGAACTCTCATCTCACTTGTCCCTCAAGCCTATATATTCTACTCCTTTCCCTCTCATAACATATATGTGTGGTAGGCTTTATATGGAGCTTTGGGAAAGTTTAGTCCTAACAAGATTTTATAAATGAGGTGTTGTCAAAACAAGACAAGCTTCTCATGGTCTTACCGAGACTCGTCAAAAAGGTCATTGGAAAATAATGTTAAATCAAGGAGGGGAAAGAGAAAAATAAACACACTTTAGATGAGTGGACATGTGCAAATGGCAAAGAGTGATCCCGAGGCACAAAGGAAGTCCTCGTTATCGGATTGCACATGGTTGGAAAATGAGAATGGATCTTTTTAACTTGAAGCCTTGAATGCACTTTTAGAGAACCGGGGAGTTCACTTTACGCATATATTTTTTTCTCTTTCTCATATTTCTTATTCTTTTCTTTCTTTCTTTCTTTCTTTCATTCATTCATTATATATATTTTTTTTCTTTCTTCTTGTGAGACCTTCACCTTGGAAGTCACGTACATCGCCGAATTTTTTTTCATTCATCATTTATTTTTTTTAAAAAATACTCCCCTTTGAACTCTAAAACTGCATCGTACCTACCTCCTCCCCCATGCTTAGACGTTGCTCGTCCACGAGCAAAGAGGCGAAAAATAAGGTAGGTACCGGAAATATTTTTCCTTGGAGAGATACTTGAATTCTTCAATGTTGGCACCGTCTTGCGATCTTCCTTGAATTGATGATCCATTCTCAACGATAGGTTGTGGTCAAGGAGGTAATCACAAAAGATGATATTTGGTTTAAGGGTGGATATCCGGCGAAGTTTGTGAGATCTCCAATGCGGGGATACACAATGCACGGATAAAAGGCTAGCAAAAAGATAGATACGCAAAAACGGAATGACCAGCTTCTTAGTCTCGGGCCAGAGAAATCATGGCCTGCAATAACTCACTCAAAAATAAATCTTGTACACTAAGGTTTATGCACTCAAATATATATAAGGCTTTGGATAGGTTGAGCAACACACAAGTGATATTTATGACAAGGTTAGCGATATTTTTGAGCATAAAAGACATCTTTAATCTATTCATAACTTGAGAGCACATAAAACACTATGGGTCCTTATTTTAATCATAACCTCCGCTGAAGATTAAGCTAGCATTTAGATAATTTCAGATTTGTATTTTTAAGAGAGCACTAGGTTAAACATGCATAAGTCAATTACAAAGATAAACAAAGCGGCAATTATAATCATATATCATCATGGCACAAACTTTGTAACTTTACTAATGGTAAAAACTTGGTGGCGACATTATTTATGATGAAAATAAACACTAAGACACACGCTGAAAAATTAAACTAACACTAAAAATTAAAGTAAAACTGAAAATACTACGCATACATAGGCGCAAACAAGCTGAAAATTAAAGAAAAAGGGGGGTAAAGGAAAGATAGCTAAGGCTCCTCCCCTCTCTAATCTTCGCCGGTGGTTGATATTGATAGTCTTGGTTGTTGTACCCTTACTTGTAATAGGAATGCACCACTCCTCCTATGAATTGTCCGACGGTGCTAGGTGAAGGTGTCCAAGCACATAAGCGACGTTTGCATTTCCTTCACCCGTTTGGTTTGCATTGGTTAGGATGGCTGCAATAATTTGCACGTTCCTTGCAGCGTATCCTCCAATGGTGGCCACATTTTGTTGTGGTTGAGGAAGGTGTGCATATGGCTCCGCAAAGGCTACGTTGGGCACCGCAAAAATGGTGGGGGTATGGCTGCACCACTCCCCCATGCTTGCATTGGTACACCACCGTAGTAACTCGGCGGCGCCGAGTTCCTCCCAATGGTGGGACATATTTTGTTGTGCACCTTATTCTTGGGCCATAGAAGATCCTTCTCCTATAATCCTTCTCTTTTATTTTATTTTTCTTTGCCGGCACAAGAAGTCCTTCCTCTAACCAATCTTCTTCCCCTCAAGAAAAAGTTTTAACCTTCAATCCGGAAGGGGCAAATTCACCTAGGCCACTTGGAAGCCTCCTCTCTTATCTTCATTTAAATTTTTCTTTCTTCATATACCTAGGGAAGTCCCGGGTAGGAGATGATTCGGGTTCCTTGTAATACCCGGTTTTAAAGAGATAGCCAATATGGAGAGGCAACACCCCGAACCAATATCTCCCGAACTCGATGTTGCTAACAACACCACCGGTTGATCATAGGTGAGTGGGGTCTATTGGCCACTTGGCAATCAAAGTCGAGTAAAGCCAATTCAACTCCGTATTGGTTATCTTTGTCTCTCTTATTCTCCCCAAAAATCCACTTGCACAAAAGTGACACACTTGGATGATGGGGTTCCGGATAGTATTTCTTTGTTGGTGGTCTCCTCCCGCGATCATACTCCAAAAACTTTCCCATGTGCCTCATGCACATCCACTTGTTCCGGAGCTCCCTTTTGAAAATAGGAGACACTCGCCCATGGGTCTACGATACTAGAACATGCAATCGTTTCGAACATGAAAGCCAATCTAATCTATCGGGGATTGTGTTGAATGGATCCAAGGAAGCATAGAGCCCTTACTCCCTTTACGGCATGGTAGCTAACCTTAAGCATTAAAGTATTTCCAACACAAGATGATAGATAGATAATCCAACAAAGTGTGATTACATCTCAAGATCGATTGCAACCCATGGATGAAAGGAGATTACCCCATCAAGGTGCTAGAAATAGCATCATTGATCAAGGTTACCCTTCCGACGGTGTCTTCCTTCTTCTCCACTTGTGGGGCTCCCTCCAACGGAATGAGAGACTCATCACTCCTTCATCAAGGGTATGCGCCATGGTCATGAGAATTTCCTAGGCGAATTCCTTGTGGGTGTTTGCCGACACTCCGTTAGAGAATTGCACCGGTGTCCCGTGTGAAACCCAATATGTGGAGAGCTTGGTCGTCGATGTCGACGTTCGCTACAAGCCTCTACTTAAGGCGAGCGAGCTTCTTCTCCTCCTTCTCATGATGACATACCCCTCGGAATACCGCAGAGCGTATGGAGGTGGAGCGGATGATCGTGTCGAGTGGCGAGGTTGGACGGGCGGCTCCTCCATATGTTATTGAAGTTTGGTAAACCTAAAGCAAACTTAACTCCAAGAAGCCAGGGACTTGATCCGAGAAGACGACAGACTCCGAGGACCTGACCAGAAAAGTGCTGAATCTTGCAAGACAAGGAGTTGAGTCCAATTCGGAGAGAAACCGACGACATGGACCTACATGCAGAAGGGGGAAACATCCAGGAAGCAAGGGAACCGACGTGGAGCGAAGGAGCCCTCGGGGCTGGGCCTAGATGGGCCCAGGCCGGCCGGCCCAGTCCGGTCGGCCCAGGCCCATCCAGGGCCCAAATGCCCCCTCCTTTGCCCTAGCCGCCAATCGGGCTATTTATAGCCCCCTGACCGAGAGCCTCGAGGAGAAGAATTCGTCATCGGCCGCCGAGGAGCAGAGAAGAGAGGGACACCATCTCGGAGAGGAGAGGGTCGAGCTAGTTGACTAGGGTTCCCCTAGCCGACGTGGGAACCTTGCACGGAAGACCACGTCGGAGTTCCCGAGCTAGAAGCAAGATCAAGGAAGGATCCCGGTGGTGATCTTGTGTATGTATCATTGTTATAGTTGAATTATCAAGTTGAATCTTTTCCTAGCGATCAAGTGTTTCCTCGAAGATTTCGTTTTTCGATCGGCTTTGCTTATTCCAATTCTATTCTCGAGATAGATTACATAGGGTGTTCTTGTAGCCGCGGTGGCTAGAGGTACACGCCGGATCTTCCGAAAGAATCTCGACTTGTCTTTTGACTCGCCCTAAGCTCCCCGCATGAATAGGGATACGTTGTGACGAACGGGGGGTCTCGAAAGGCGGATGTTTTCGGATTTGGACGGGAAACCACGATTTAAAGAGGCTTCTATTAAGATTCGATTTGCTACTTCTTCTCTTGCTTGGAACTTCAACAAAAGGCTTACCCCGATCCCTCTAGATCGGTTTATCTACCCAATCTTACTTTGTTTTCTCTAGTCTTTAGTAGATTAGATTCGTTTTGTGTCTTTTACTTAGATGCATTAGGGTTTTATCGAAGATTGAAGTTACTTGGCTTTAATAGATTAAGTTTTGCGTCACACATTTGTTCCACGGATTCGATACCTTGGGTTCACCACTCGAGGGAAGAAGGGTCCCTTGACTACGACGGGAGACCTGTACGCTTGCGAGTCACAAACGAACTTTGATATAATTATTAACCGTCAACAAGCCCCTTTTTCTGGCGCCGTTGCCGGGGAACAAGTGATCAAGATTTGATTTTTTATTGCCTTTTTGTAATTTTCAGTTTTCTCTTTGTTTTTATTTTTGCATCTACTAAATTTTGATCATCCTCAAAATACATCTAATCTAGTTTGTCTAACCCTAGTTTTTATAGATTTGTTTTTACTTTCTAGTTTTTGCATACTTTGTTTATTGCTAACCCTAACGAGAGATGGACGGCTACCTCTCCAACAAACCCAATAATTTTGTGGATGATCCGAGAAAAACTTTACGGAGCTAAGGAGACGCGAAGCACATCAAGCTAAAAAGCTGGATTTTGTAGATTCGGAGTCGGAAGACAAAGGATCACAGGAATCTCCGAAGAATTCACCACCTCAAAGTCCTCGGGAGAATCGACTTCCACCGATGGGTGACCAACCACTGCAAGAACGCAAGATTGGGGAGCTATGCACCCCAGACATCATCGACCTACCAATTTTGAACCTTGAGGAGATCGGAAGACCGTTCGAGATCAAGACCTCAACAATCCGCATGGTGCAACATTCACCCTTCACCGGTAAAGAGGATCCGAACCTTCACCTCCAAGCATTCATTCAACTATGTCAGACTTTCAACATGGATGGGGTGACTCAAGACCAAATGAGGGCAAGGCTTTTTCCGTTTTCACTACTCGGGAAGGCTTTGCAATGGTTCCACTCTCAACCGGTGGAGACGGTGCAAAATTGGAACACGTTGATGAAGGCTTTCATGAAGGAATACTACTCACCGGGTAAAACTCAAAGCTTGCGTAATAAGATTGCCACCTTTGTTCAATATCCTACGGAAACTATCTCGGAGGCATTCGAGCGCTTCAACGAGTACACCCGGGCGGTTCCACATCACAAGTTCTAGAAAGAAGACCTCGTGCAAAAGTTCTATCAAGGACTCACCATGGCGTCAAGGACGATCATCGATGCATCGGCGGGAGGATCCATCATCGAACTTACACCGACGGAAGCTTTCACTCTATTCAAGAAGGTCACGGATAATGACACGTGGGCGTCGTCCGGGCGCCTACATCCGGTTCAACCCACGGGAAACATCAAAGGAGTCTTGCAAGTGGAGAAGGAGAACATACTTGAAGGCAAGATTGACTCGCTCATGAGGAGGTTGGAGAAGATGGAGATGGAAAAGAAAGAGGCTCAAGACTTGAAGGCCGCCGAAGCAAGGTCCACATGCGAAGAATGTGGAGAGTATGGCCATGTCCGCAAAGATTGTCCGGAGGAAGCCAAAGTGCTCGACTACATGAGGAAGGGAGAATTGCCGAACTTCCGCTACAGGCAAGGTAGGCCTCAATTTAATGCAAGCTCATCTATTCCTAACGTGGTTCCGCTTCGTATACAATTGAAGGAGTTCATGGATGAGCAAGCTAAGATCAACAAGGACACCGTCACCAAGTTCAAGATCATAGACAAGGTGTTGGAGAACATCGATAGCAAGGTGACGGAGGTCGGAAGTTCCAATCATCAAGTGCTCAACATGATGAAGATGCTCGAGACGCAAGTTGGACAACTTGCGGGGCGCCTCACTAATGATGAAGGGAAGCTTCGGGACAACCCAAATGTCCCGAATCGGCGAAGGCCATTCAAACGCGTTCGGGGAAGGAGACCGAAGATCCGGAACGTTCCGCGGGAGCAAGGAAGCTTAAACCATCCACCGAGGTGGAAGGAGCTGCTAAAGAGAAGGTTACGGGGATCGTCACCGAGGAACCCGAATTCGAGATGCCGGAGGAAGACACGAGGATACCGCAACTCAAGCCACGCTACTTCCGAGGTAAACTTGACAACCACTTTGAGAAGTTTGTGGAAGTTGTGCGTAGACTTAGCATCAACATGCCATTACTAGATGCCCTACAAGTACCTACATATTCTCGTTACTTTAAAGACATACTTGCAAATAAATATGAGATAGCAACACTCGGGGTAGATCATGTCAAGATGTCCGAGGAGTGTAGTGCGGCTATTGCTAATGGGCTAGAGAAGCAAAAAGACCCGGGTGCCCTACAATTCCATGTTCGGTTGGTTCTTTCAACTTCGAGAAGGCGTTATGCGACCTTGGAGCTAGTGTAAGCGTCATGCCGAGGGATGTGTTCGAGAAGCTACGCCTACCAATGGAGCCTACGGGAATATGTTTGGAGTTGGGAGACAACTCCATTCGCTATCCCTTGGGCATTGCGAAGATGTACCCGTGAAGATTGGACACCACTTCATCCCCGTCGACTTCGTTGTGCTCGAGATGGGAGAGAGGGAGAAGCCGCCGCTCATCCTAGGGAGGCCGTTCCTCAAGACCGTGGGAGCTACTATTGATGTTGGCAAGGGGGAGATCATGTTCGATATCAACGGAGAAAGGAGTTCCTTCAAGTTCCGTCCAAGGATTGAGGCATGCAACATGATTGGAGTGAAGGGAGAACCAAAACAAACAGAGGGGCTGAAAAAGAAGAAGGAGCCGAAAAAATGAACGTAAAGAAAATCAAAGAAGGTGTTGCATCCGTCAAGACAAAGGAAGAAAAGCCGCCTGCGAAGACCAAAAAAATGACTAAGCCGACTAAGCCGGAAGACAAGCCCGTGCCCAAGATGGTGCGGAAGTGGGTACCCAAGATTGCAACGCCCGCAAAGAGCGTTGATCCGGAGTAATCAAGTGAAGAAGTCTAGCTATAGACTATAAACGAAGCGCTAGGCGGGAGGCAACCTGTTTCGTCGAGTCAAGAATAAGCTACCGGGAGGACAACCCGATTCCAAGTTTTTCGAGTATTTTTAATAATTTAGTTTTTGAGTTTTATTACGCAAAGACATTAGACTTAGAAGTGGTTGAACAATATTAGAGACATAATTCTTGATTGAATGTTTGCTTTATCATAAACCCTTTGCATGAACCCTCCTATGTGCTTGTTTGTTCTTTTCTTTTTGAGAAACCTCAACCAAATAATTTCAGAACCTAACTCAACCTTTCACCCTCATTATGGTGCTGAGGTTGACTTGCTTGTCATGCTAAAACCACACGAGTAGAGCCACGATTTATATTTAAGTGTTAATAAAATTCAGCACGTGGTAGAACTCGCGTGAACCCAGAAATCAAAACTTTTGGTTGGTTTTAAAAATCTTTATCCTTGGTTTATCTAGGATTAGAATTTTTCTAAGCCTATTCTAATTTTGTTTTATTCAAAATCTTTCTTATTTAGCCAAAATTAGAACCTAAACCTATGCCCCCATGATCAAGCCGGGAAAATGTCTGCTCTCAACCGATGAAGGCAAACTATACCGGTGAGACCGAAATCGACGTAGTCGAAAAATATTTTCGACTTACATTTGTTTTTAATGGTTTAAAAACTTCTCTAAAATTATGTTTGAGCTCTTGCATGGCTCTGAAAATATTTTAAATTTCGAATTAGAGGAGTGCTTAACCTTAAACACACCTAAATGGAGGCAATCTAGTTTAAATTAATCATGCATGCACCATTGGATTCCCTTTTATCAACTTTCACCAATTCCACATGAAAAGGACAAGCATGGTGGGCAGCAAGCATCAACTTTGCAGGAATTTCATGGTGGCATGTGAAGCAAGTGGAGCTAGGGAGCATGGACATGACCCAAAGCATGGAGCATCAAGTGGGAGGACCAATAATGCAAGGAAAGGAGTGGACGAGAGCGTTTGGGCGGTGCAACTCGTGGAGCACGCGGGCGGGGAAAGTTGCGGAGGCGAAATGATCGTGCTCGGAAGAAAGACGAGGCGGGGAGGAGCCGGAAGGACCCCGGGCCGGCCGGCCCGGAGGCCGGCCGGCCTCACCTACATAAGGAGCCCCCCGGCTCCCGTTTTGCGCAGCAAGCTTCCCTCTCCTTCCTTTGTTTGTGTGTTCAAGTTTGTGTGCTCAAAACCTCGGTAGACATAGCCAACCTTCCCAAGCTTGATAGCTCAAGAAAAAAATCCACATCCTTAATCCACTCAAAGTCCACATCCGAAGCAAAGAGTTTAAGTGCCTAGTTACCGGTTGCAACCCGGAGTTTTAGTTGAAGAAAAGAGTGCAGCAACCATGTGGAAGAAGACCACAAGTCTCTTCTCCAAGAAGAAGAGTTCGTCGTCGTCCAAGCCATCATCAACCACGTCTTCGAGGAGGCACTCGGTTTCCGAGTCTCCCCGGAGCATGGAGACGGATACGGCACCACCGAGGAGGAACGATGCTCTCCTCCTTGGTGGTATGAGGGCTGCAAGAAGCACTTCCATGAGGTTTACCAAACCTCGTGGGCACACGGAGGAGCAGCCCGCGCCACCACGACGATCGACTCGCTCAACCGCGCCACCTCCTTACACCTCGACATACTCTTCGTACGGCTTTATCATCTTGTCGGCGGAGGAGGAGGAGAGGCTCTCTAATCTTGAGAAGAGGCTTGTGCCCAACGTCGAGTTCGACGACCAAGCACTCTACACCTTGGGTTTTGGCACCGACATATACCATATGTTGGGGCACCTTGGATGGGTGCAGTTCTCCAACGGAGTATCGGTGGACACCCATTTGGGGTTCGCCTTGGAAATTCTGATGACTATTGCACCCATCATTGATGATGATGGGGTGCAAAGCTTGTCATTCCGTTTGGAGGGAGTCCAACAAGTGGTTCCCTACGAGCACGTTAGGGAGCTGCTTGGATTCCACAAGGGAGCTCCGGAGAAAGTTGACGTGCCACCCGCATGTTAGCGGGATTTTGGAACATGATCTCCGGAGAAGCCCATCAACAACGCAATTGCATCCGCAACCCCATTATCCGGATATTTCACTCTTGGATGTGCAAGAGGGTATTGGGGAGGATGAAGGAGACAAAGGTGACCGACACGGAGTTGAATTGGCTATACTCGGCTTTAATTGCCAGGCAGCCAATAGACCCCTCTTACCTCATGATCAACCGTTGGTGTTGTGAAGCAACATCGGGGGCGGGTAATATTGGTTCGGGGTGCTACCTCTCCATGTTGGCCTTCTCCTTGCAGCCGGGGATCGCAAGAAACCCCGACCATCTTTTGCGTGGTACCTCTCTCGGCATTGAGTATTTGCGGCAAGGCAAATACATTAGTGGAGATGAGAGAGGAGGTTATCGGTTGGCCATAGTGAACCTACCCCTTCCGAATGAGAGGCTTAGGCTTTTCACCGAAGGAAGAGAAGATTGGTTGGAAGAGGGACTCCTTGTCCCTGCAAGGAAGAACAAAAGAGGAAGAATCGTAGAGGAGGGAACATCCTCCGCACAAGCGAGTGGAGCACAACCCAATGTGCAACCATTCGGCGGGGTCCCTCCTCCGCCAAGTTATTACGGAGGGCCACAAGAGCAAGCATGGGGGGTGGTGCACCGGTACCCCCACCAAATTATGTTGTGCCCAACGCTAACTTCGCGGAGTCCTACGCTCATCATCCCCAACCACAACAAAGCATGGCCATAATTGGAGGGTATGCTACAAGAAACGCCCAAAACATCGCAGCCATCCAAGCTAATGCAGCTCAACTTGGTGAAGGCAACGCAAATATGGCCTTTGAGCTCGGACGCCTTCACCTCGTGGAGCCAAATCAATTCGTCGGAGGGAATGTCCAATCATATTATGAGCAAGGGTATTACTATCAAGATCATCAACATCAACCACTGGCGGAGGACTAGAAGATTTAGGAACTTTAGTTTTCTTTTCTTTTCTTTTTCTCTATAATTTTCAGCTTTTGCTTATGTGTGTTTGCGTAGTATTTTCTGTTTTTATTTAAATTTCAGCAAGCATGTTTGTTTATTTTCAGTTTGTATTTCAACTTGATGTCATCATTAATAAAGACACCACCTTGATTATATCATTGGAAAAGTTACAAAATTTGTGCCATGATGATATATGATTATAATTGCAGCTTTGTTCATCTTTGTAATTGATTTATGCATGTTTAAGCTAGTGCTCTCTTAAAAATACAAATCTGAATTTATTTAAATGCTAGCTTAATTTTCAGCGGAGGTTATGATTAAAATAAAGACCCATAGTGTTTTATGTGCTCTCAAGTTATGAATAGATTAAAGATGTCTTTTATGCTCAAAATAATCGCTAACCTTGTCACAAATATCGCTTGTGTGTTGCTCAACCTATCCAAAGCCTTATATACATTTGAGTGCGTAAACCTTAGTGTACAAGATTTATTTTTGAGTGAGTTATTGCAGGCCATGATTTCTCTGGCCCGAGACTAAGAAGCTGGTCATTCCGTTTTTGCGTATCTATCTTTTTGCTAGCCTTTTATCCGTGCATTGTGTATCCCCGCATCGGAGATCTCACAAACTTCGCCGGATATCCACCCTTAAACCAAATATCATCTTTTGTGATTACCTCCTTGACCACAACCTATCGTTGAGAATGGATCATCAATTCAAGGAAGATCGCAAGACGGTGCCGACATAGAAGATTCAAGTATCTCTCCAAGGAAAAATATTTCCGATACCTACCTTATTTTTCGCCTCTTTGCTCGAGGACGAGCAACGTCTAAGCATGTGGGAGGAGGTAGGTACGGTGCAGTTTTAGAGTTCAAAAGGGAGTATTTTAAAAAAAATAATATAATGATGAAAGAAAAAAATTCGGCGATATACGTGACTTCCAAGGTGAAGGTCTCACAAGAAGAAAGAAAAATATATATATAATGAATGAAAGAAAGAAAGAAAGAAAAGAATGAGAAAGAATGAGAAAGAGAAAAAAAATATATGTGCGTAAAGTGAACTCCCCGGCTCTCTAAAAGTGCATTCAAGGCTTCAAGTTAAAAAGATCCATTCTCATTTTCCAACCATGTGCAATCCGATAACGAGGACTTCCTTTGTGCCTCGGGATCACTCTTTGCCATTTGCACATGTCCTCTCATCTAAAAGTGTGTGTATTTTTCTCTTTCCCCTCCTTGATTTAACATTATTTTCCAATGACCTTTTTGACGAGTCTCGGTAAGACCATGAGAAGCTTGTCTTGTTTTGACAACACCTCATTTATAAAACCTTGTTAGGACTAAACTTTCCCAAAGCTCTATATAAAGCCTACCACACATATATATGAGAGGGAAAGGAGTAGAATATATAGGCTTGAGAGACAAGTGAGATGAGAGTTCATGAGCAACATACAAGATGATTTAAATTTGTGAACTTGGTTTAGTTTTTCTTTATCTCGTTCTTTATTTCAAAAATTCTGAGATCTATTTAAACTTTGTGAGCATGTTAATACTCGTGGGATAAGCTTAATAAGAATCTACCCTCCGTAGAGATGAAGGCTAGTACATTATGGAACTTTAATGAATTAAAATTTTGAGAGCATTATGTTTTCTCATGTATGATCAAGTGCAAGGTTTAACATTGTTTGGCAATGATGATATCCATCGAATGCTTACTCGAGGACGAGCAAGGTTTAAGCATGGGGGAGATGTTGACGGTGAAAATCCGTCAACCTAGCCATGAGTTTACCTTCGGTGTTGGCATGAGTTTTATACCTTATCCATTGGTACTAACCCCCGTGGTATAACAAGTTCACGTGTGCATGTCGGTTTTGGAGTTTAATGTTTATGCGGGGTTTTAGTGTTGAATGCAAGACTTTCGGGATAAGTTCATCAAGCACCTCATGACAAGACCTTGAAGCCCCGTACAAGTCATGCAACGAAGCAAACTTAACTCCAAGAAGCCGGGGACTTGATCCGAGAAGACGACGGACTCCGAGGACCTAACCGTAAAAGTGCTTCGAATCTTGCAAGACAAGGAGTTGAGTCCAATTCGGAGAGAAACCGACGACATGGACCTACATGCGAAGGGGGAAACATCCGGGAAGCAAGGGAACCGACGTGGAGCGAAGGAGCCCTCGGGCCGGGCCTAGATGGGCCCGGGCCGCCGGCCCGCCCCGTCGGCCCCGGGGCCCATCCGGGGCCCAAATGCCCCCTCCTTTGCCCTAGCCGCCAATCGGGCTATTTATAGCCCCCTGACCGAGAGCCTCGAGGAGAAGAATTCGTCATCGGCCGCCGAGGAGCGAGAGAAGAGAGGGACACCATCTCGGAGAGGAGAGGGTCGAGCTAGTTGACTAGGGTTCCCCTAGCCGACGTGGGAACCTTGCACGGAAGACCACATCGGAGTTCCCGGAGCTAGAAGCAAGATCAAGGAAGGATCCCGGTGGTGATCTTGTGTATGTATCATTGTTATAGTTGAATTATCAAGTTGAATCTTTTCCTAGCGATCAAGTGTTTCCTCGAAGATTTCGTTTTTCGATCGGCTTTGCTTATTCCAATTCTATTCTCGAGATAGATTACATAGGGTGTTCTTGTAGCCGCGGTGGCTAGAGGTACACGCGGATCTTCCGAAAGAATCTCGACTTGTCTTTTGACTCGCCCTAAGCTCCCCGCATGAATAGGGATACGTTGTGACGAACGGGGGTCTCGAAAGGCGGATGTTTTCGGATTTGGACGGGAAACCACGATTTAAAGAGGCTTCTATTAAGATTCGATTTGCTACTTCTTCTCTTGCTTGGAACTTCAACAAAAGGCTTACCCCGATCCCTCTAGATCGGTTTATCTACCCAATCTTACTTTGTTTTCTCCGGTCTTTAGTAGATTAGATTCGTTTTGTGTCTTTTACTTAGATGCATTAGGGTTTTATCGAAGATTGAAGTTACTTGGCTTTAATAGATTAAGTTTTGCGTCACACATTTGTTCCACGGATTCGATACCTTGGGTTCACCACTCGAGGGAAGAAGGGTCCGTTGACTACGACGGGAGACCTGTACGCTTGATATGGTTATGTCTATTTAATGAAGCACAAGTCTGAAACTTTTGAAAAGTTCAAAGAATTTCAGAGTGAAGTAGAAAATCAACGTGGCAAGAAAATCAAGACCTTGCGTTCTGATCGTGGAGGTGAGTATTTGAGCCATGAGTTTAGCAATCATCTAAAGAGTTGCGGAATTGTTCCACAACTTACGCCACCCGGAACACCTCAAAGAAACGGTGTATCCGAGCGACGTAATCGAACCTTGTTGGACATGGTCCGATCAATGATGAGCCGATCGGACCTACCATTGTCATTTTGGGGTTATGCTCTAGAAACCGCAGCTTTCACTTTAAATAGGGTACTTTCTAAGTTCGTAGTTAAGACACCATATGAGATGTGGACTGGTAAGACTCCCAGTTTGTCTTTTCTGAAAATTTGGGGTTGTGAGGTTTATGTGAAGAAACTTCAATCAGATAAATTAACACCTAAATCGGACAAGTGCATATTCGTGGGATATCCAAAGGAAACCTTGGGATATTATTTCTACAACCGGTCAGAAGGCAAAGTGTTTGTCGCTCGGAACCGCGTTTTCTTAGAGAAAGAGTTTCTTAAAAGAGAAAAATGTAGACAGAAGGTGTATCTTGAAGAAGTTCAAGATGAGCCGGTTGGGCAAGATTTCACAATTGATGCTAATGTAGCTGAATGAGTTGAGATGCCCGTGGCAAGAGAAGCACCACCACAACCACGAAGGTCTGAAAGGGCACGTCGCGCAACTGATAAGCTCAATCTCATGATCGCGGGAGAGCGCGACATATTGTTGTTAGACAATGATGAACCTATGACATATGCAGAACCAATGATGGACCAGATTCCGAAAAAAGGCAAAGTGCCATGAGATCCGAAATAGATTCCATGGATAACAATCAAGTTTGGAACTTGGTTGACCCGCCAGATGGTGTTAAACCCATAGAGTGCAAATGGATCTATAAGAAGAAGAGGGACATGGATGGAAATGTTCACATCCATAAAGCTCGACTTGTTGCAAAAAGTTTTCGACAAGTTCAAGGAGTTGACTACGACGAGACATTCTCACCCGTAGCGATGCTTAAATCTATTCGGATCATTCTAGCTATAGCTGCATATTTCGATTATGAGAAAAGGCAGATGGATGTCAAAACAGCTTTCCTAAATGGAAATCTGACTGAGGATGTGTATATGACACAACCTGAGGGATTTGTTGATCCAACCAATGCTGGGAAGGTGTGCAAACTTCAAAAATCCATTTATGGATTGAAGCAAGCATCTCGGAGTTGGAACCTTCGCTTTGATGAGGTGGTAAAAGGGTTTGGCTTCATTCAGAGTGAAGAAGAGCCTTGTGTTTACAACAAGGCAAGTGGAAGCTCTGTAGTATTTCTAATCTTATATGTGGATGACATATTACTGATTGGAAATGACATTCCTATGCTTGAGGCCGCTAAGACCTCATTAAAAAATAGTTTTTCAATGAAGGACTTAGGTGAGGTGGCATACATTTTGGGCATCAAAATCTATAGAGATAGATCAAAAAGGCTTATAGGATTAAGCCAAGACACTTACATTGATAAAGTGTTGAAAAGGTTCAACATGGAAGAGGCAAAGAAAGGGTTCTTGCCTATGTCACATGGCATACATCTTAGCAAGACTCAGTGTCCTTCGACAACTGATGAGCGGGAACGCATGGGTAGAATACCGTATGCTTCGGCCATCGGATCTATTATGTATGCAATGATATGTACACGTCCGGATATTTCGTATGCACACGGTGTTACAAGCGAGATACCAATCCGATCCAGGTGAGGGTCACTTTGGACGGCGGTTAAAAATGTTTTTAAGTACTTAAGAAGGACTAAAGGCATGTTCCTAGTCTATGGAGGTGAGGAGGAGCTCGTTGTAACGGGTTACACCGATGCTAGTTTCCAAACCGACCAAGACGATTCAAAGTCGCAATCGGGATACGTATTTACGATAAATGGTGGAGCCGTGAGCCGGAAGAGTTCCAAGCGAGGAGACAGTGGTCGATTCTACAACGAGCCGAGTACATCGTGGCTTCGGAAGCCGCAAAGGAGGGTGTTTGGATAAGGAAGTTCCTTTACGAACTTGGTGTGTTTCCGAGTGTCTCTAGCCCGTTGGATCTTTATTGTGACAACAATGGGGCTATTGCGCAAGCAAAGGAGCCAAGGAACCACCAAAAGAATAAACATGTACCTTGCGGAAATTTCATCGATACGAGAGATCGTTAGACGAGGTGATATCAAGATATGCAAAGTACACACGGATTTGAATGTTGCGGATCCTTTGACAAAACCCCTTCCACGACCTAAGCATGAGGCGCACATGAGAGCTATGGGTATTAGATATATTCTAGATTAGCTCAAGTGCAAGTGGAAGAATGTTAGAAATATGTCCTATAAGGAATTATAGAGATGATTATATTTCATTATATCCATGTCACTTGGTTCTTTTATTGAATATCCATGAAAGGCGACTTGTATTTGATTGGCAATTATGTGAATTGTTTGTGAAACTCTTTTACTTGTATGGTTATTCAAAAGTTGTCCCTAGTATGAGTTAATGACTAGCACATGAATTAGTTGATGACTATGTTTCACAAGTCATGAACATGGAGATGTATAACTAATAATGTGGGCACATGTATGACATGGGGCTGGACTGACCCAATTTGAGACCTTGTTCTCTGTTTACACAACGTATACACTATGTCCTTAGACTTGAGATTGTCGCATGTACTCAAGATGTGAATGGACCTACTTAGGGGCCATCAACCGCTACTCCGTAACTGGGTAGTCATAAAGATGACTTTCAGGTTTGTCAGGAAGCATGCTGTGAGGCATGGTCAATCAAGATAGAATTTGCCCCTCTACTTGAGAGAGATATCTTTGGGCCCCTCGAGTGATCAGATCAAGAAATGCATGGCCGTGCTGGGTTAAGGGTTAACCCCCTTTTGATGATCCGAATCACAGTGTCGAGAAAGAGAGGTCAGCTTGGAGCTAGACCAAATATCGTGAGGCAAAGGGAATAGCATGTATGAATTGTTGTGATGGTTTGTCTGATAAGATCTTTACGTATGCATAGGAGTTGACACGTTTTGCTAGAGGCCGCTATCAACTATTGATCGAGTAATGTACTCGGGTCAAGTCTATGTGTATGTGAACCTATAGGGTCACACACTTAAGGGGTTGGAAGCCGAATGAGGATGAATATACTTGCATAGTTGACTCTAGTGCAAGTGGGAGACTGTTGGAAATATGCCCTAGAGTCAACTGGATTTGATCCACTAGTGGGCTCAGATGGATTTGATCCATTATGGTGTAAAAGTCCTAACGGGCCACAAATGTTGTAAAGCCCATTAGTATTGGAAGGGGTACACCATCTATTAGTCCCGTATTGCTAATGGATGATGGTGTGGGGGGTTTTCCTCCCAATAAATATGGACCACACCCCTGCTAAAAAGACACAACTTTCTCAAGTAGCAGCCGCGCTGCAAACGCTCTCTCCTCGTCGCACTCGCGGACCTAGCAGTCCGGCGTGCGTCCTTCCTTCTCCGTACGTGTGGATACCTTGGAGGTGCTGCATCTGGAGCACTTGGATCGGACGAGCCGCACGTGCAAGTCAAGAAGGACGTGAGCAACTGCACTGCCTGCTACCCTCGACGCGTTCGTCTACATCGACACGGTTCCGCTGCATCTGCGCGTCTAGTGGTAATCTCGTGATCTCTGACAGCAGCAGTTCCTGTTTTGTGGGGAAAATTTTGTTTTGCGCTAGCGTAGCCACCCCGTTTCCTTTCATTGACTATAGCCCGGTTGCAGGGCCATCGACGGCCGGGAGCGAGGTGAGCGACCGCGCTGGGGCCTCCAAAAATGAAGGGCCCCTGATTTTAACAGTAACGCACAAACACGGCAACTCGCGAGCTATCTGATCCGTTCGCATCCAACACCCCGCGACGTTGCAAATCGCAACTAATTGCATGCTCGGAGCCCCTACCCTTCTGCTTTTCTCATGATCCCGTTACAAAATCGAGAGTGGAGAGATTGGATCGACGAATAGCAAGATTGCAGTCTGCACTCTGCAGCTCACGGTGATATCCTTGTGGCAGGAAGCTGCAAGATGCCATCGAGCCAATACCCAACGGCCGAAACCCGATCCGATGTCACATTTTTTTAAGCAATTCGATCATTGGTTCCTTTCTTCCTGAATTGATTTTTAACAAAAATTGCTACTCCCTCCTTCCAAATTAGATCGTTTTGATTTTGTTAGATTCATAAATTTTGTTATGCATTCAGATATACAATATGTCTAGATGCATAATAATATCTATGCATTTAAAAATCGAAAACAATATATAATTTGGGACAGATGAAGTATTTCTTGTACACGTGCTGTTTGATTTAATTCAAAGTACTTCTAAATATTGTATGAAATAATGCATTCTTAGGTTATATAATTGCGTAAAGTTTTCTTCAGTTATATTAAACATATATTACTTTAATATTAAAGGGCCTTGGTTTGCATTTCGCACACGGGCCTCAAATTTCTGGAGACGGCCCTGCCCGGTTGTTCAATCTCCGATTCGATTTGAAATAGAATTAATATATATGCGATTTTGACAACCTCTTCTTGTTTTGTTTGTATCAAGTAAAATTGTCAAGAAAATTGAAACGTTGAAGCTAACTAGTTTCGGGTCAAATCAGATCAAACAGATAAGGCCAACCGTACCCCTGTTATGTGGCAAACATTATTTTAGTCTAAGGCCTGCATGATTAATACTATAAATTGAAGCTAATGGCAGATGGTCCCAGACTCCCCCAGTGGTGGCGTTGATTGCCTACTAGCTACTAGGTGTGAAGCTTGAATCAAATACTGTAGGCGGCGTTGGCGCGCGTTTGCCGGCCAGGCCTCTTTCTCTCTGGTCTACGCATGCAGCAGCTAGCACTCAATAGAAAATTAATTAAAAGGCCGCCGTGTCGTACGTATATATGCATGGCCCATGCAGCTACAGCACACGTACGTACGTGGCCAATCACCCATGGCATGACTTGTTTCCCGGCCGTGCTTAATTGTGCACACGAAACTCGTGATGACCAACTATGATGAAACACGCAGTTACACCGCGCGTGTACCTACACGCGTCTCGTCCGTCCTGCGTACACCGCCGGCCACGACGTGTTATTGTCGGTTGTCGGTTCCAATATTTTTCCATGGATACAGGATACACCCTGTTGATGCGTGTGGACGACGACGTGTATTGGAGTCTTGGAGATATGGGCTCCATCGTGTGGACAATTCACCATTCTTTATAGTGCCGACATATGGCAGTAAAACGGTGTAAGTTTTGTTAAAAAAATGGTGTATGTATGCCGACACATAGAGGGCTAATTAATATGGTACTCCCTTCATTCCAAATTTGTAGCTCGTATATAGGTTTTCCTATGCATATATCCAGATTACTAGGTATAGTATATATCTATGTGCATTGCAATCTATGAAGTAAAAAAAAATCAAAACGATCTGTATGTAATTTGCTAAAGAAGGGATTATATTATATTGGTAATTGGTTCCATGTAAAGAACTTATGATCAGGATCTTTACCATACAAAACCTGGCCAATTCCGAGGCCGGCAAAGTAAGCCATGTCGCCTACTTTTCCCGGCTGTCGGATCGGTTGTGCGGATGGCCCGGATCTGTCGAGCAACGACTATTTTGGGAAAAAAAGTTCTTCCCTTTACCCGGAAATCAATCCTGCAGTATGTGGATTTTACAGATGCGAACTTACATTTTCAGAAAAATATGTTTACATATCACGATTTCCAAAAGGACCACGAACTTTGTTACAATTCATTTGAAAGCCTCGCGGTCCACGGGTTTTTACAGATAACCTCTAAACTTTCGGAAACTATGTTCTCAACGCACAATTTTTCAAAAAAGACATGGAACTTCGAAACAATCCACCCAAAAGCCCCAAACTTTTATGAAAAAGACCTCTGATTTCCCACAAATCGACAAAACAACAAAAACTTATTGAAACTACCTTCAACTTTATAACAACGACCACTCCATACTTCACGCTACCATAAAAGCTAAGCCCGTTGTAAAAAAATCCATTTATCATTAAACGGGCATATAGTCCACAATTTCTTACAAAAAGAGCCCTGAAACTTCTACAAAAACCTACTTCCCAGACATTTTTATGAAAATACCCAATACTTCCCGGCAGATACAACTCTACCCACAGTTGAATATCGCATTCCCTCAGTAACTAGCCTCTCAACTTCCATGAAATTAATTTATAAACCACCATTAGGAAACCCCCTTCCAACAACTACTTCAATGTGGACTACTCAGACAGCCAGATTAACCAAAACGATTCTTCAATTTGCTGAAAATCGATTCCACACTCCACAAATTTCTCCATATCATCCCCCAAACTTTGGAGGAAAAAATCTACCCATCTATGATTTTACACACATAGTCCATACATTTAAATGAAATGATCCTATGCTTCCAAACTAACCCCTTAACTTTCACACAAATTAATCCGTTGCCCACCATTATGAAAAATATCCCAAACCTTTAACAAATAACTCATATATCTTAACTATATATTCCCAATAGTCGATCTGTAGCCCATACACTTTTATGAAGACTCCTTCAGTTACAATTTCTCAATTTTTAAAAAAAGGCCAATAAATGAAAGCACTGGCCTTGACTTTCTAGTTTATTTTTCTCTTCAAAGCAGTATAGAGACCCTTTTCTTCCTCCACGTAAGAAGATAGGTCGGAATCGGGAAAGGGGATACGCATCATCTATCTACTTAGACTTGAGATCCAAAGTGATTCGTTCAAAGCTAACATTTTGCTGATAGGGATTGTGGTCAGAGAATGATGACACTCCAGCTTAGCTAGCTATAGCCATGGCGCCTAATTATGGTACCTGTCCACCACCAGCATTTCCACTCCAATCCATCATCATGAATGTGTTCTTGCCAAACGGGCACGGTACAGCAGCAACACGTAGAGTCCCCATCAGTCCCATCACCCCCCATATTTCATCAACCATCAAATGCAAAAGACCAAAAGTCCAAAAACAATGCGAGACATGCGTGTCGAACTGTCGATCGACGGCGTTCGATCGGGTCGCAAAAGGCAGGCTCACCAGTTTTGACTGACGGGGACTGCACGCTCGCTCGATCGATCGATCGGTCGCAGCAGCTAGCCCATGACTCCGTGAGTCATGAGGCATCAAATGCGTCGTCGTCCATGGGAGCAGAAATTAATTAATGATCGATCGGTCGAAGAAAGAGACGACGCCGCCGCGACGGCGGCGGCCGGCGGTGGTCACTGGTCAGTCGGTAGTCAGTCACTCACGCACTGCCTGCCTCTGGTCGATCATCGGCGACGACGTGTAGCTAGCGGATGTGACATGATGCTTGCGAAAACGTATCCATATATATCAGTGGTTGTCGCCATCTGCTGGGACACACGGGTTAATTGTCAGGTTATGGCTCGTTGGATTCACACGGCTCACGCGGTGATGGCAGGGTCCAACTGTTTCAATTTCGATGGAAATGTCAAAAGGATGGAGAAGAAGTTGGGCGGAAAATAAAGGCTGGAAAAGGATGTAAAAGTATACTATCTAGTACAGGAAGAACATGTGGGAGCGAGTGGACTGATGGAGATGGGGCTAGCGAGGCTAAATAATGTGATCGCCTACTCTGTCAAGCATTTATTCAGAATGGACTTGTAGGGTTAGTAGGACCCTCCCAACCCAGACTCTACCCATGGAGTATATATCTCGAAGACTCTATCACAAGAAAGTATATTCTTCAATGCGATTTTTACAGCGTAGTTTAGCCTATCTAATATTCCTCTCGGATCTTCTACTTCCGCTTTATTAAATAAGAGGACACATCGTGCATGCGGGCAGCCACACGGGATCCGCACGGGCTTCGTTTTGCGTGAAGACTTGGAGTCTAACTTAGACTTGGTTTCTAAGTGTTCACCCCTCTTTCATCATTAAATTGCTTGCCACATCAGCAATTCGCTTAGGTGGCAGTGTAATTAATGGCTCTGGACTCTACCTTAGAGTCTGGGTTGGGAGTGCCCTTTACAGGCTAATATATATAACGACACGGGTAAGGTAACACTAATTAATACTCCCTCCCTTCTGGTATGTAAGGTGTTTGGACTTGATGTGCAGAGACCAAGGCACAAAGCCTGCTGCATGTGTTAGCTTTAAATGTGTTGTGTCAATTAATTCCTCCAAAGATTGCAGACTAATCACGTTGCAGCAGGTGTGCGCTTAGTGGAGGCTGAGCCAATGGTAATTCACGTTTAGCGTGAGCTGTGCTGTTCAGTTTATGTGCACTAATAAATTTCTCAGAGTTAATGACGAGGAGAGTAGTAATGATCCTGATTACCGAGAGAGCACGCCTTATTTTTGAGAAAAAGCCAAAAAATGTGAAACGCCCTATAAATGAGAAAGGAGGGAGTAGTAAAATCCTAATCAAATGAGGCGGAAAAGGTACAAAGGTCGCTACGGAGACAAATTGAAGGAGAAAGACTTACAAGGACCAGACGATTCCGATCCACCACGTGTACGAGCGGCCATCCATCATCATCCATGTGTGTTGACGTGTACGACGGGTAGCGTTATTCCCACTTGGCCGGCACACAGGGACGACTCGTGAATTGGACGTTGGACATGATCATGACCTGTGCTGCTAGCATAGCATCTACTAGTATATATCCCTGTCGATCGATCATGCAGTAGTGTCTTGTACTATATGCTAGCGATGGAACCAGAAATGTCACGGCAAGGAAAAAGAACAAACGACGCGCGCCGGTCGCAACTGTTACCACTGTACGCCGACTGCTTTCGGCCTTGTGCATATGCCGCAGTTGTGCTTTTCTGAAAAAGCTTGTTGAATGACGCGTAGTGGTAGTACGAACGCGCGCGAGCCCACACGGCCGGCCTGGGCCACTGCATGCTGGGGCCGGACAAACAGGTGTGGATGGATCGTTGCTGATTGCAATTTCAATGCTAGCTTTGCAAGAGCACGGCATGCAGGAGCTAGTATACTGTACAGTACTCGGCAGTCGGCACACGGCAAGTGGGTGTGGACCAGCGTCCAGCTTACATTGAACACCATCGCGCGCCTTCCCTATCACACTGCACGACAATTCTAGCTACTACTTAATTAGCTCAAACCATGTGCACGCACCTGTCGCTTGGATCACTGCAGGTCTGCATCCTGCTGCTCGATCTCACAGTAGTTGACGAGGCAAGTACATTCTAAGCGATTAGCTTTGGAATTTGAAAGACAGATGCGTGCAAACTCTTCATTCATTCATCGGGAGCAAGTCCTGCTTCGATCGAGATCGACGTCGTCACGCATGCACCACGTACTACCACTTGTTGTCTTGTCCCGCTGCTTCATTTCGTTCCACACAGTACACAAGTCGTGCGCATGCATATCCGTCAGACATGAGACATCACGGTCACGGCACCACGCGACGCGACCGTGTTTTGCCGTTCGTTCATCTCAGTCGTTCATATATTTTAATTATATATGTCGTCGATCGGTTTCGTCTTCGTCTCGATGACTATAGCTCGTTTGATTTGTCCGGTTCGTGAGCGCAGGCAGCAGTGCATATGCCGCCATTTGGTGTTGAACACACGGGGACGGCGCAGATGTTTGGTCGTAGCCTGTGGCAATGCAAGACTAGGCAAATTAGTAGCTTGTTGCCGGAGCCCCAGGCGACGGATCGAGATCGAACGTTTGGGAGCTAGCGCTAGCTTCTTGCATCAGGCAGCTATGTCTTACCTCCACTCCTAATTACCATAATTACCATGGTTACAGATGTTACGTAGATGCAGCTACTACTACAGATTCTCACAACAGCTCACATAAGCCTGCAGGCCTTGGGATTTTCATAGTTAATACAGATATTAATCCACCTTTTTCTATTTTCATCAAGGCTTTTCTGCAGGTTTCCTCCTCGGTGTTAATGGCTGAATCGGCAGCTCTGGCTCTAGCTATTCATCTGTGCAGGAATATGAATTTGGAGCAAGTACAATTTTACTCGACGGTCAACTTTTAGTTGATCGCCTTAATGGGCTCGATCCTTCTAACCCTCCTGATTGGAGGATCAAGCATTTTACTCACTTTGTTCAGACTACTCTGATCAACTCCTACCAGGTCTTCAAGATTCCCAGAGCTCAGAACTTGATGGCGGATTCTCTTGCTAGGAGAGCTCTCCACAGCCTCCTCTCCTTTCAACCCTCTTCTCCTTTAGTTTGTACTAATCCTACTCACGGTCACGGGTGCCCTCTTTCTTATGCACTCCGATTTGTACCTTTCAACTCTGTACTTGTTCTCGCAGCATCTTGCTGCTAATATTAATATATAAACTCCTTGTAAAAAAAAGTGCCAAGCAAAAAAACTACAACAAATTTCTAGTTAAATTTGGTACTTTTAAGGTTAATAAATTGAATCATGCTAGTAGGCTGAATACATTAAATCAGTGCTTTCTTCTATCCCTGTTTACAATACATGTCTACTGTTTCTTTTCTCTAAAACCTTTCTTCAAAAAATCAACACTATCATCAAAAGTGGGCTGGTATACAGGAAGAGCAATCTACTACTCCTATTGCTTATCGTTCCTGGGATGATATTTGCAAAACTAAAGAACAAGGGGCTTCAGGAATTAGAGATATGGAGTTGATTAATAAGAGCTTAATTATTCAGTCATCTTGGAATGTTATCACTAACAAAAATCCTTTCCTCTTTGCCATTCTTAAAGCTAAATATTATCCTAACAATACTTTATGGACAGCCCCTACCACAAGATCGCGCTCTGTGTATTGGTCTTCCATTTTGTAGGTCAAGCACCATTTATATTCTAATGCTATCATGCAGATCCATGCCGACAACTCTTCGATTTGGTCCTCCCACTGGACTAACATATGGACACATATTCATGACCATCTGATTCTACATGTAACAAACTCACCTTTGCCACCAATAGTGTCTCAACTTTGGATGCAGGGAACAAAAGCATGGAATCATCAGCTTCTATCTACAACTTTTTCCTCTGATGCAGTGCAGGTTACAGCCACTCCAGTGGTTTCTTCTCAGAATGAGGACATTTTAATGTGGAAACCAGAACCAACGGTAAATGCACTTCCAAAGCCATTTACTCACATTTACAGAGCCTTCGCTACCACGTTCTTCCAACTCGCGGTTCCAGAAGTATCTCTCTGGCAGCCAACCTCATACTACAGAAGGTATGGAAAGGTAAACAATTCCCCCTTTTCTCAAAATCTTTGCTTGGCGCATCATCAGAATGGCTCTAGCCACAGCTGAGAGAGCTGATAGATTTTCCTCACATATAGATTAGCACTGTGCCTCTTGCGGTGGCATTGAAAATGATGCACTAGCCACCCCTACTATGCAGTCTAATGGTGATTTTACCCCTATTTTTTCAACTTTGCGATTTTACCCCTCCTTTTTGCAGACGAAGGCTCCGTCTACCCCTGTTTCTAACTCTGTTAACTGAGCAGCACTTGGAGACAATAAAAAAAATAGTCAAAAGACTAAATAATATGCGAATAGACCAAGGTACCCTTGGTCACCTTATCCATCCAGGGGGCGGCACGCACGGTTCCTCTTCGTGCTCCCTCGACTCTACCGACCGCACAGGCACGAGAAACCCTAGGGTGCCGCACTGCCGCCGGTGACTCAATCCAGAAGGGAGGGTGGACCGGTGCAGCATCCACGGCAGCTGAAGGAGATCCGGCGCGAGGGGGCGCGGCCCCTGCCGCGCGGGGAGGCGCGGCCGCCACCGGGCGCGACGCCGACCGTGAGCCGGGATCGGGAGGCGCGGCCTCCACCACTCGTGACGCCGGCCGCGGGCCGGGCGCGGCCTCCACCACCCGCGGGCGCCGCGCGGGGAGGCGCGCCCGCCACCGGCCGGTGGGGCGCCGCGCGGCATGCGCGCCCGCCACCACCCGCGAGCGCCGCGCGGAGGCAACGGGTTAGGCGCGCGAGGCACAGCAGGCGCGGCCTCCAGCGGCCTGGACGCCGGTCGCGGGCCAAGCGCAGGAGGCGCGACATCCTGCTATCCGTCCAGCCTACAGGTAAATCCTGATCTTGAATGTCTCTATTTTCCATTGATTTTGATTGAAATGGACCTGTAGGACGAATTAGATGTGGTCTGTAGAGACGATTAAGCTAACTTAAATTCAGTGTTGTGATTTGTAGGTCAAATCACAGGGATTTAAAACTTCTTGTTAGGGTTCGTTCATTTTTCAGCTTGCCTGATGGGGGTCCAAAGTCATGGCTGCAGGGTAGAGCTTTACCCCCACAAATTGTTGACATGCATAACTATGGGCTGATGCAATTAGTTGACTTCATAGCTCAACACTATATGTGGGGTTCAAAGCAATACATCTTTTTGTGGCGTGATTTGGACAATGAATCTATTGAGATAAAATCTGATGAACATTTGATTGAATGGTTTCAACTCAATCTAGAGAATGGAGTAGTCTGCATTGTTGCTCAAATAAATGATTTTGAGGGCCCATTGCAGTTTTCACCAACGAAACGTAGATGCCACCCATCTGTAAGGCATAGAGTACCCACAAGTGAGACAACCACAAACCTTAGAGCTACAAGTGAGACAGCCACAAATGTTAAAGCCAAATCCACATCTAAAAAAAGGAGAGCCACATATGAGAGTGTAGGAGTTGATGAGGAGGGCATGTACTCCGACACAGATTCACTCGCGGCGCCAAGTGATAGCAGCTATGACTCAGATTTGGCTGCAACTTCGTGCTCTGATGATTCTGACCTTGAGTTTGATCCGGATGGGGAAATAATTGATAGTGATGATGAGTTTGATCCTCCTCCATTTTCATATGATGTTGATGATCCATGTATTGATGTCAATGTGGTCTTTCCAGATGTTGATCAATGCAAATCTGCTGTAACCCATCATGCTATATTAAATGATCATGCCTTTGAGACTGTGAAAAAAGATAGAACCAGATTTAGAGCCATCTGCTCGAGGGCTAATCAGGGCTGCAATTGGCAGTTTTTTGCATCTACAAGCAAGAAGTACATTGGCTGCAAGGTAAATCAACATTTTGTTGCTATTTTTACATAGAAAAATCTACATTTTGTTGCTGTTTTTACTTAGAAATAATGACATTTTGGTGGCTGTTTGTACATGGAAAATTCAGCATTTTATTGTTGTTTGTACATGGAAAATTCAACATTTTATTGCTGTTTGTACTCAGAAATTGATTATTTTGTTGCAGGTTAAGACAAGTGGACCAATGCATACTTGTGGTTCAGTCAACAATTGTGGTGACACAATGGCCTCAAACAAATGGGTAGCTGACAGAGTGGTTGACTGGTTGCGGGAAAAACCTGAACTTGGACATAGGGAGTTGCAAGACAGGTTAAAGAAGAGGTACTCCGTTGATGTCCCATATTACAGAGTTGTTCGAGGCAAACTGAGAGCACTAGACATGATATACGGAAAGTGGGACGACAGTTATGATTTGTTCCCTACATATCAAGCTGAATTGCTGAGATCAGTACCTGGTAGTATTGTAGAGCTAGAGACTGAAGAGCACAATGGTGATGTGTGTTTCATGAGGTCCTTTGTTGCTCTTAAACCATGCATTGATGGATTTCTGCAAGGTTGCAGGCCTTACATTGCTATAGATGCCACTCATCTTACAGGAAGGTCTAGAGGACAACTGGCAGCAGCTGTAGCGGTGGATGGTCATAACTTGCTATTTCCAGTGGCATATGGAGTGATTGAGTCGGAATCTAAGGAAAGTTGGACTTGGTGGATCAAAAACTTAAAGAAGGCAATTGGTCATCCTCTTGGTTTGGTCATTAGTACGGATGCAGGCAAAGGGATAGAGCTGGCTGTAGAAGATGTGTACCCAGGAGTGGAACATAGAGAGTGCATGAGGCATTTGTGGAAGAACATGAAGAAGAATGGCTTCAATGGTGAGCTTTATGGTAAGAATATGTGGTGTGCTGCCAAGAGCTTTACAAGTGACAAGTTCAACTATTTCATGTCAAAGATAGAGGAAAAGGATCCTAATGCGCTTTCTTGGTTGGATGAGAACCATCCATATGTGTGGAGCAGAAGCAAATTCAGCGAAGATTGCAAGGTAGATTACATCAACAACAACCTCTCTGAATGTTTTAATAGTTGGGTGTCTAAATGCAAGGATTTTCAAGTTGTTGACATGCATGATAGGATAAGACAAATGATCATTGAAAAATGGGTTTTGAGAGATAAAATTGGTAGAAAAATGGTTGGTTCAATCATCCCTTCAATTATCCATGCTCTAAATGCTCAATCTAAGACTATCAAGAACCATGAGGTGGTAATTTGTGGGGCTGGGACACTGAAGTGCTTGTGAACGGATTTAGACATGCTGTTAACTTGGAGCAAAAGACATGTTCTTGTAGGGCTTGGCAAGTAACTGGACAACCATGCAGCCATGCTTTAGCTTTCATTGCAAAACTAAGTAGACATGTGCAGATGGATGTCTTTGTCCATGAATACTTCTCTGTTGAGAGGTTTAAAAAGGCATATGCAGGTAAATTTAGTCCAATGACATCCAAGGACAGCTGGCCATGTGTTGATTTAGGCTACAAAATTAAGAAGCCCAAGTTGAGAAGGAAAACAGGGAGACCAAGAAAATCAAGGATCAAGGCATATGATGAGGGCGGCACTAGCAAGAAACAGAGGCCATGTTCTGAATCTCATGAGCTTGGCCATACAGCCAAGCATTGCCAAGGAGGTCCCACTGCTAGTCAAATGAAAAAGAGAAAGCTATCAGCTTTAGGAGAGGGGTGAGTAATGTCTTTTTGCTTATCAACTCTATTGTCGTACCATCAACTTGTTTACTAATATATTTCTCATCTTTTGTCATATAAAGTGCAAGTGAAGTAGGAGAGGAAGGTGAAGGTGAAAGTGCAGGTGCAAGTGCAACAGGAATGGCAAGGGGAAGAGGAAGGGGAAGGGGAGGGGGAGGGGGAAGAGCAAATGCAACAGGAAGGGGAAGGGGAGGAGGAAGAGCAAATGCACCAGGAAGGGGAAGGGGAGGAGGAAGAGCAAATGCATCAGGAAGGGGAAGGGGAAGGGGAAGGGGAAGGGGAAATTCAGGGAGTTTGGCTACTTTGTTAGGCATAAATGCTTCACAGTGATGTGATATGTAATAGCTCTCTACTAGTTCCCTAGTGCTTTTGTTGACTGTGATGTCATATGTACACTTCAAAACATGTTGAGATGTGTTATGGTGTAATCTGGAGCTTTTGTGCCCTATGTGTGATATGGTGGTTCATGTTGGAGCTTTTATGGTCTGAGTTTATGTCAAGATGTTGTGATTTGTGATCTCGTTGCATGTGCATATATGTCAAAATGTGTTTTTGTCCTTGATGCAATATATATCAAAGTATGAAAAAAATATGTAACAGTGCTGCCCATTTTTTTACTAAAACAGGGGTAAAATTGCAAAGGGCTCAAATTAGTAAGGGCAAAATCGCAAGGGTAATGTTGTCTTTCCACAACAAAGTTAACACCGTTAACTGCTCTTCACAAAACAGGGGTAGAGGCTATCTTCGATTTGAAATAACAGGGGTAAAATCGCAAAGTTGAAAAAATAGGGGCAAAATCACCATTAGAGTGCATAGTAGGGGCAAGATCACCAATCTCCCTTTTTCCATTGTGATTTACCACAACATGTGTGGGCCTCTTCCACTACTCCTTTATCTCCTCAACTGATTAATCCACATTTAGATGGTGTGCAACATATCTACCTGATATTTATACAACTAATCCCACAGAAGTTTCACTCATCAAAACTCTTTTCCTTCTTTGGTCTATTTGGAAAGCTCATAATGATAAGCGCTTCCAAAGGAAGAGTTGGACTTCTTTTCAAGTACACAATCACTGGTAGAATCAGGACCTTTGCTACGCCCCTTTAGTCCCGGTTGAGTTTTGGAGCCGGGACTAAAGGACTTTCATCGACGTGGCCTGAATTGCCTGCGGACACCACTACCCTTTAGTCCCGATTGGTAATACCAACCGGGACAAAAGGACGGCATCAGACTGCTATTTCACTCCAATAATGGTCGACAACCTTTAGTCCCGTGTGGTGTTTCCACCCGAGACTAAAGGGGACCCCCTTTAGTCTCGGGTGGAAACACCACCCGGGACTAAAGCCGTTCCACCCACCGATGATTTCTATTTCCCTGTCCCTTCTCTCTTTTTTTCTGAAACAACGGTCAAACCTTATCTCCTCCTTCTCCTTTCTTCTCTATCTCATCTCTTTCTCTCCTCTCCTGCAGATCCAGATCGAGGAAGAAGTCCAGGGCGCGCATTCGACGGCCGCGAGTGGCTCTAGCGCAGCCCCAGTGCGGTCGCGGCTCCCGGCCGCGGGCGCGGCCGCCGACCACCGGCGCGCAGCCTCCGACTGCCGACGTGGGAAGCAGCCATGGCGTGCTGCTGGTTCATCCATTTTTTTTTCTGATTTTTCCTGGTGATTCAAAGGAAACTTGTGTTGTGAATCGAATCAATTTTTTGATGCAAAGGAAACTTGTGTTGTGAATCGAATCAAATTTGTGATGCAAAGGAAATTTGTGTTGTGAATTGAATCAAACTTGTGATTTGCGAGTGTTGAAATTAGTTGATTTACTCATGTGATGGTTAAGTAATTATGTGATGAATACTTCTCATTTGTGGTATTTTTTCTCTCGTCAATTCTCAATGAACGGTGGTGGAACTGGAGCAGGATGCTCGTCGGCGAGAGGGTGGCGGAGCTGGAGCATGTAGGGCACCAGCAACTATAGGTTTTTTTTGGAAAACCTTGTAGTCCAGGTTGGTAATACCGATCGGGACTAAAAGGATCCCTTTAGTCCTAGTTCGTTCACCCGGGACTAAAGGGGGGGCCTTTTGTCTCTTATCATTAGTCTCGACTGGACTTGAGACACCTATACCCCTTACCAACCGGGACTAAAGCCCCTCTCCCTACCAGTGAATGCAGTGGCAACACATTTCCAAACAAACCTCTCGGCTTGGGAGGAGCACAATCAACCTGCTGTAAACCAGGGGCCCTCCTCAGGTCTAAATCATCATCCAAATGTGGAGGGCAGATATATGTCTCAGTTTCCTTCTGAATTGCAGGGCTTCAGATGCTATACAGATGCATCAATCTCAATGGATCATCTAACGGTAGGCGCAAGACAGGCAGGATTAGGCATTTTTATTGCAACACTGATCTGCCTATTAATTTCTTCATCAAGGCGTCAATGCAAAGAGTCTCCTCAGTTCTCATGGCTGAATCTGCTGGCTTAGCTCTGGCTGCCTTGATTATTAGCAAGATGCACACAGGAGATGATCATCTTCTTGTTGACAATCATTTACTTGTCAACTTCTTGTTGACAATCAGTTACTTATCGTTCCACTTACTCAAATTGTCAACAATCTTCTAGTAGGAACAACCACAACAGTACACAAGATAAGGAGGGAACATAATCAAATGGCTGATTCACTAGCAAGACAAAGTGTTTGTTCCCTACATTCCAATCAGTGAAAGGACCTTGTGATGCCTAGAGGGGGGTTAGGATCACTTCAAATTTCTGAAACAAATGCAGCGGTTAAAACTTGTGTCGGTACTACCGACGCGGTGCCGAAACTACCAAGGGTCGGTACTTCCGGTACCGGGCCAGTACTACTGGCAGATCAGAGGTTACTAAAATGAAATTTGACAAGTAAAGCGATTCTAGAAAATCTATTTGAATCAAAGGTTTAGTTTAGGAGCTAAGAACCACCTGCAACCAAAGATATGAGTTGGAACACAACCAATTTAGAGATCGGGCTTAAACAAGTTCTAGGGTTAGAGAGAGACAAAGAATTCAAGCAAGCGAATGGAGACACAAGAATTTAATCCGAAGTTCACTCCCACAAAGGAAGCTACGTCTCGTTGAGGATCCCACAAAGGGAGGGCTATCACCAAGAGCCACTTTTCCTCACCCAATCCCCACCAAAGAAGATTGGCGCTCACTAAAAATTCTCCACCAAGGATAGGGTAATACAAATGATCTCGGGTGCTCCACACCAAGAGGGCACTCAACGGGAAACTCCTAACCGTCTAGAAGCAAGCTTCAAGAGCAACAAATACGAATTAATGCCTGGAGATGCTTCAAGTGCTCTTGTGAAGGGGAAATTTGAGGGGGCTCTCAAAGCTTCTCTAATTCTCACTAGAAATCACTTCTCTACCCAAGCCCTAGCTCAAAGGAATCAAATCTTGGCTCTAGGAGGAAGGGGAGAAGTGGAGTGAATGCTCAAGTGAGGGTTTGTCCCGTGGTTGGTCAGCAATGAGTGAGGAGGGAGAAGAGGGGTATTTATACTTAGCCTTGAAAAAACTAACCGTTACTGTGCAAAAACAGGTTTTATTTGTACTTCTGACACGAGGTCGGAACTACCGAGGGGTGCCGCAGAAACCCAACAGTGGATCCATATCGGTAGTTCTGACCCTGGGTCGGTACTACCGAGGCCCTGGCTAAAACTCTCCAGTGAAGCCATATCGGTACTACTGACCCAGTGTCGGTACTACCGACAGAAGCTGAGAGTTAAAGATAAGAGGAGCAATTGTGCACGTGTCGACTCGATTCTCTTCTCACTCACTTGGGTCACCTCCTAAAGCACTTTTAGCATCTTTTGGCAATCAATTCACACCCCCCATTATAGTACGGTGTTTCCTATACTCAAATTCAAAAACAAAAATAAATTAAGCCTTGACTTGAGTTGAAAATGCCGAATTGGAGTTGGGGGTCTTCTTTTGGTCAAAACCATGATTTTCAATAAAGTAAATCCTGCACACATCTTATTCAACCATTAAATACAACAAATTGTGTTTGTCCCTATCACCAAAATAATTAGGGGTCAAGATGCACTTTCAATCAATTAGATTTTTCAGGGTTGTGTGTTAATCCTAGTCATGCTAATGGTTGCCCATTTCTTGAGGCACTCCAACTTGTAACCATTAACGATGTAATGGTTCTAACAACATCCTGTTGTTAAGTTATGAATGAAATGTTTGTTGTCAAAAAAAAAGAAGGATCATCGCTACTAACTCCAAACTGACCTTGTTCACTGCCGGTTTGAGATATGTTGTCTTTGTTGGACCCCACAGAGAGAGAGGTGCCCTGAGGAAAGACCCACTAGGTACCGAGCCACCGTCCTTGCCCCTCGCACTGGCATGGCTCGCCGTCGCGCCTCACATCATCGCTCCCAATCACCGACCCACGCGTTGCCTCCACTCCCATCACCGAGAGTGGGCGCTAGGTGAGGCGCAACAGCGACGTGGTTGTCGAGTGTTGGTCGAGGTGCCGACGAGCAGGACTGCAAGAGCGAGGCAGGCGGGCGCTAGGTGCAGCGGCAGCGGCGGGGGACTGGCTGAGCGGGGGGTGTGGGCGGCTGGGAGGTGGAGTGGTGGGTGGATGGGGGTGTCTAGGGTTAATGTGTTTTAGTTGGGCCAAATGGGCCATCATGGGTTAAATGTTGAACACCTCGGTTCTTTCGTGGTTCTTTCAGTTAATCGGGAACCGAACGGGACTAACCGAGTTAATTAGGTTCCAGAGCATCAGGAACCAATTTTCTCGATTTCAGTTCTTTCGGTTCCGGTTCCCGATTCTTTCGGTTCGGTTCGTTCTCGGTTTTCGATTCTGTTTGCCCGGGGTGAGGGAGATGAGCGGTGGTGGGAATTGCCGAGGGTCAGGGGTGAGAGAGAGAGAGAGAGAGAGAGAGAGAGAGAGAGAGAGAGAGAGAGAGAGAGAGAGAGAGAGAGAGGAGCGGATCCAAGCATGGACTTCAATCTATTCAATTCCTAGTTTTGGGTATGTGACTATCCATCACCGATAGTTTTTAATATGGTTCGGTTGTGACATTTAACGTCACCAGCCCGTAACACAAATTGCTGATGATAGGTTACCACCGGCTCATGTGAAAATCTGGCGATGATGAGTTATCACCTTCGAATTGTGGATAGGAATCCTTGACGAAAACCGACGGTGATTGGACGTCTCGGATGGTTCTTTCTCTAGTAGTGAGGCATTGGCAAGACTATCATGTATCTGCACGGCCATTTGACGACAACCCCAACCACAAGTCCACAACTACATCACTACGGTTATATCACGATGTTGATTGGTGATCACCATAGATCTTTCAGCCACCCACATGTATTGGAGGAACCATACTTTTTTGATAATGAGAACCTAGGTCAGTTGTAGGTAACACATACACAAGAAAAGGCGAAAGTATATTTGCGTGCTAACGTCGATGAATGTGAATTTGGATTTGTAGTAGTATAGTAACTGATCCATAAATTCATATCTATAATTACCTACTTCCACATTTTTAGATAATGGAGAAATTTCTAGATTCAAATATCATGGGCATGTTGGATGGAGCTAATTGAGCAAATTTACCCCAAATTAGCCCCAAGAGTGCCAAACATGCATGGGCAAATGAGGTTGAGCAAATTGTGCAGCCCCAAGAGTGTCAAATTGTGGTGTGGTCCGAAAAGGTTGCAATTACTTAGCTCACCAATATTTACCCGTCAATCAAAAATCCCATGAGGTCAATTTGCTTTGGATCAAATATTTTTCACAACAATACAAACATGCTCCATATCGTCACGACTCACGAGGTAAAGCCCAAGATAAGATTTCAGCTAAACACAAACAGACAGACTAATGGGTAACCGAAATAAATATGTCAAAACTGGATATAACTATATATAGAAAATATTTATATAAATATTACATTAGAATGTATATATAAACAATACGAGGGACCATAAACAAACAATAATCATTGTTTATTAGAATGCGACCTCACATTTGCTATTACAGCCTAATTAAGAACCCAACTAAAGTTGCAGATCGACGACGACGTCGCAGCTCGATCGATCAAGATGCCGGTGGCGGTGATGCATTTTCCACTGCTTTGTTTGCCTTCTCTGCTTCCATCGCCTTTGCCTTTTCTCTTAATACTCCTGCAAGTGTCTTCATCGCCTCCTCCAAATTAGCAGACGCCTCCGCCCATGTAACAGACGAAGCCTCCTGTCCAGCAGCCGCCGCCTCCTGACGCTCGCAGCGGCACCTCCTCCTGGATCTGGACGTAAAGAATAAGATAGGGAGCATGGTGGTTAGGCAGAGGCGATCGACGACGAGGATGAGGCGGGAGTATGTATCTCGGTGACGTGGTCGCAAAACTCGCATAAACAATGAAAGGAATTTGGTACGCATTATATATATATTTCTATCTGTTCCTGAAGCGTCAGACTGCAATTTGAGTTGTTTTGGAACTCTGCGAGATTGATTCCAATTCCAAACTCTAGTGGGACATCCCTCCCACCGTCCCACGTCGTGGCAAACCGGGCCAATTGCATATATACAGTTAGTTGGCATAATGCACAACGTAAGGAGTACAAGTCTGTTAACTAGATCTTCTGCTAATTTATAAAGTTAATTTGTTGTGAAAGAAAAATGGTATAACAAGAAGAGAAACCAAACATACTAGTTGGCGGGCAGGCGATCAATGAGGACCAGCAGATTTGTGTCTCCATGATGCGATGCGGCCTTGTGATCCGTAGGAGTCCTGTACTAGAACGAGAACGAGCCCGAACTGTGCCATGTGTTTGGTTGTGGAGCGGCGGGAGCCAAGCGGAGCCGATTCGCTCCCGTGGCTGTTTGAGTGGAGAGCGGTGGGAGCGGAGCAGCTCCCGGACGAATATACCCTAAGATGTGGGTTCACTCCGTCCCTCAAAATTCGAGAGACAGAGCCACTCTGCTCCCGTTTCTCTCTACCGTCTCTCTCTTGTCTCCGGCCGGGGCGAGCTGGTGGCGTTGGCTTGGGCGGTGGCGGCGCCCGGCGGCGCGCGCGTGGTGGCCCATGGTGGCGGCTTTGAATAGAGCAAGGCGGAGGTCATGCCTGCGGCGGCGGAGCTCGTGGCGGGCGGCCAGTGAATCTCGTGCCGCGGCGGCGGATCTTGCGGGCGAGCGGAGCCTAGGATGCCGAGCACATGTCGTGCTCGTCCCTCATGGGAGGCGCCCGAAGCTCGCTGGAGCTTCGCCGTGGGAGCGGTTCCTGCCACCGTTTCCAAATCTAGGGGCACTGGGAGACAGAGGAGTGGACGGGGAGGCTTGTCCTAGGCTCACCTCGGGCGGTGGGGGATTGGAGAGGGTGATCGACGAGGGCGCAGTGTTGCTCGAGCTGGAGCAGATCAAAGGAACGGGGAGGGGGCGTGGGGATGAGGATGAAGAAGAGGGACTGCATGACATGTGAGACCCACTAAACCCTAAACGCTATGACATATGGGACCCACTAACAGAGTGAAAATTGTCATCCATTTCTTGTCCCATTCCTCCAACCAAACAAAAACGATCACTCCAACCCAACTTTTTCCAACCAAACTTGAGAATGGTTGGAGCCGTTCCAAAATAAGGGTCGGCTCTGCTCCGCTTGCAAGCAACAAATTCTCAACCGACGGATGCGGCACTAGGTTGATGAACGGTTGCGAACGCGACACTAGGTTGATGAACGGTTGTGATAGCTCGCGCTAAGAACACATCCTTAAAAAAAACGCTAATGTTGCACCCGAATGAGAAAATGCACATCTGCATTCGCATCAGGAGCCATGTCGAATTCCTCTTTCGTCATCGACGAAACGATGAACAAATTAAAATTATATCCGCCGGAAAGAACAAAGAAACAGATGGATCAAGCTCATCTAATAACAGCCTACTAATTACACCATCCACTACACGTCTGGCGAGTTAGTTGACGAGCACGAGACCACCGGAGCGAACCGGTGGCGCCACGGCGAGTGGTTATCAGCCGGCGGCGACGTGGATGGCACCGGTCTTGGCGTCGAGGCAGACGGGGCAGGCGTCGACCCGGGGCTCGCACGCCTTGCAGAGGCACAGGTGCCGGCACGGCAGCAGCAGCACCGACGCCTCGCCGCCGCCGCACACCCGGCACTCCCACCTGCTCGACACCGCAGCTGACGACGTGGCCGCGGCGGCGCCGGCGCCGGCCTCGGCCTCGACGAAGCAGCACGACCGCGCGTCGTTCGGGTCGCCGGAGTCGCCGAAGCCCTCCTCGAGGACCGTGGTGGTGGACGGCACTGCCAGGGTGCCGGCGCCGGCGCCGCCGAGGAGGAGCGTCTCGAGCGTGGCGCGTAGCCCCGCCGCGACGGCCTCGTTGCCGCGCGCGACGTCGCGCCACGCCTGGCCCTCGGCCGCCGCCTGCCGCACCCGCTCCTCGAGCTCCGCCGCGCGCCGGCGCGCGACGTTCAGCTCGACCTCCCTGTCGCGCAGCGCGCGCGCCCCGGCGGCCGCTGCGGCGCGCACCAGCGCGACGCACCGCCGCTTCCGCGCCCGCTCCAGCCCGGCGCGGAGGCGGTCGCACTCGGCGCGCACGACCGCGTCGATCTCCTCGGCCTGCCGGCCGCACATCTCGGCCACCAGCGCGTCCTCCACCGACGATCGCCCTGCCGCCGCGATCGGGGTGGCCGGCCGGCCGCTGGTTGACGCCGTCGCCGACTGCGCCATCCCCGGGATCGGCAGGAGCGCCGACGACGAGGGCGCCGCGCAGTACCGCGCGAGGTCGTCGTCCTCCCTGCAGCGCTTCAGGGAGGGCCGCACGACCACCTTATCGCCCCCGCCGGCGTTGCACGTCAGGTCGCTCTGGGCGGCGGCGCAGTCGTGATGATACTGGTACCAGCCGTCATTGCCTTCATGGTCCTTGAGTGCCCACATCATCTGCTCTACGCCGTCGCAGGGCGGAACAAGGTACCCCGCCGCGAGGCCGCCGGCGAAGCGCGGTTGCTGCATGGCCGCCATGGTTACGCCTTGAAGCATATCTCCAAGGGGTCGAGATGGCTTGGCAGTTGGCACTCGATCTGAGGAACGAAGGAGGGTGAGTATAGCCTATAGCTATAGGTATGCAGGGGGAAGGAAGGAGGGGTGTGCTGGTTTTATGTAGTAAACGCGGAGGGTGGGCGACGGAGTGGGGCGCTGGGCATGCAGTGGCGGACTGGCGGTGGTGGTGGGAGGCAACGACAAAAGGTGGGCGCGCGGGGTTCGCGGCGGTGGGGGGCAGCGGACGACGAGGATGGAGCAGTGAGCACGCACGCATGCGGGCGTGCATGTACGGTTGCCGGAAATCAATGCGGTCAGCAGTGGAGGGAGTACGTACGAGACACGGAGTTAAATTAGGGTTGGCAGGTAGCGCCGCGAGATCGAGCAGCGCGATAATGGCGGGGATGCCCCCAACCCCAACGGCCGGCCGGCCCAGACAGGCGGATCCCGTCCAAAAAGGCTGCCGCCGCGGTCGCGCGGGTGGTGGTGTGGTGGTCTGGTGGACCGGGGGTGGGTGGGCCACGCGCACGGCGCCAGCCTTTTTTGCATGCCAGAAGCCTGCAGGTGTGTGTGGGGTGGGACCGTGGGAACGCGAACGCATGATGCAGTCTGCACTCTGTACTAATTAATTAATTAACCCTTTTGGATCATCAGCTGGAATTAGTTAGCAGTCTCTGTACTGATGATGATGGCACTGGCACCCCTAAACTAAACAAAACGGGAGCCTTGAGATCCGGCGATCTTTCCCGGCGTCGCTTCCCGTGCGGCGGTGGTGGTCGCGGTGTGGTCCCCTCCCTCCCCTCTCTCTCACTCATCTGATGGACAAAGACAAGATCAAAGCGGGTGACAGCGAGCAAGAGCATGTGATGCCAGGCGATCGAGTTGCCGTGCGCCCCCGGGGCCGGGGCCCGGGGGTGGCGGTACGGTGGTGGGTTTGCGTTCGTCCCCTCTCGCCACCCTCACTACCCGCGCGTACGTCCGGTGCGGTGGAGCCGTACACCTCTGCTGCACATGTCCTGTTACACACTTGTTTAATCCTCCCACCCGCTTTCTTTTTTTTTTTCCCTTTGCGCTGAAAAGATGATGCCTCCCTCCCGGCCGCTTTCGTAAAGACAAATCCAACGTCCATACCCTCCGGATTTCGGATTTGCTGTTCCCATCTTTTCTGTTGTTTGGTTGCTGTGGCCACGCACGCACGCACACGGGGGCACGTGGGGGCCCCGGACGCCACCGCGCCACCCGTACGCCTCCCCGGCGTTACACGTCGGCAGCGCGGCGCTCCAGGCGACCGCGCGCCAAATTGGTTTCGCGGCCGGGCCGGCGGTCAAAGCGCCGGGCTGGATGGATGCACTCATGCACGACGCGCTCCGGGACAGACCAGGTGCGTGTGCCGCCCGCGCCGCTGTAGACTATAGTACTATAGTAGTTGTTATTATAGTAGTTAGAATAACTAATCCACCTCCTTGTGTTTAGCTTAAGTATGAACTACCTACCCGGATCTGGTCGATCGCGTATAGTAGTAGTCTGGTCTCTAATCTAATCTGCCGCTGGCTGAAGCGCGTGCGTGGCCCAGGAACGACCGGGCCCGTGGCGGCATCGACGGACAAAATCAAAGCTGTCAGCGACGATCGGGCGCCCAAGGATTACGTTTGGTTGGTTAACAAAATGATGATGTCGATGATGTTTCTGCTGCTAGTGTGCTACCGGGCGCACTTGCTGCCAAAGAAAAGCAGGGAAAGGCGCTGGGAGTGGGAGAGCACGTGGCCCTACTGCTGCACTGCAAGCTCGAGGGAGGCTGCTGCTGCTGCAGGGAAAGGGACGCAGGAAACCTCGCTATGCCAAGACCGGGAGGACTGGATCATCATCGTCGTCGCCCACCAGACCCGGACGACGACGCACGCGCGAGATGCGCTAGCTGCAGGCCAGGCCAGGTGCAGAGTCCCACTGTATGCGTGCACCTTTGCCCGGTGGGAAAAGCGCCGTCACCTAGTGCACTTTTACACGGACGGTACTGCTGCTGTGTGCTGCATGCAGTACGTACGTACTAGTAATAGTTATTAACTACTCCTAATTACGTTCTCTGTGCCGAGCGACTTCGTTCATCAGCTACTCGTAATAATCGTGCAGTGCGTTCTATCTTCACACGTACTGTAGTACTCGTGTCGTCGTACCTGGCCGCGCGGGGACGCTCCGCATGCAGTACGGTGTGGACACGTACTCGTACCCTCTGCATTCCGCATGCAGGTTCCCTGCCTGCAGCCCCCCCCCCCCCCCCCCCCCCCGCGCGCCCCAGTCTCGTACTCTCGTACCGTACGCGTGCTCTCCATCATCCCTCGTCGGCTCTCCTCGCATTTGCACCCTTCGGCTTGGATCCCTTGTGCATCCGCTTGTACCGATGTACCCTCGTCGTGTGGACAGCAGTACGTACGTGTCTCTTTCTCTGTCCTGTAAAGCGTATAGTCCTAGATAGTACGCGCACGAGGCGTGATCGACACGCGATCCCATCGTACGTACGCGCACATGGAAGCAGGCAGGGGTGGCGCGTATGGGACCGTAGTACGTAAACACGCACGGGATTACGCACGCAACGCAAGCGAGCCAACCTAGGCGCGCGTACTATAGCAGTATACGTAGGCTGCTCATCAACACCGCGCCCGGTCTCCTCGCACCAAATGCAAAACCAACCATAGAGTTTGTGCAGGCGACACGACTTTTGTAGTAGGGTTATTTGATTTGGTACCATTGCAATTTTTCAAAGTTGTAGATATATCATTACAATTCACTTATTCGGAAATACATACCATTACAACTCCCAGTTTCACTGATCCATACCATTCTCTACGCCTCTCAATCGTTTGGGTCCGTTGTCAGGCGTACATGTACCCTCCCTCGTTTCGTATGGATGATTTTTACCCATGTCCCCAACCCCGTCGCCCCATCCTTTGTCGCCCCCTGTTCCCTGTTCTTCTCGCAACTTCACAACGGCGCCCAGCGAGTAGGGAGGGCTCCGGTGAATGGCCCGCCCTCGCCTTCCACCCGACCTCCCCGTGCCCCCCCCCCCCCGCCGAGCCCCCGCGGCCGGGGGCGGCAGAGGAGCAGGGTCAAGCCCCAAACCGATGCCGCCGGTCCTCTTCCTTGCGCCACTCGTGCGACTCCGGCGAGCAAAATTGGGCTCCCGGAACAGCCACCCTGTCGGGCTCATTGGCTCTTTCTCCTGCACAACGCCACCCTCATCATCCTTCTCCTCCCGCCGGTCACCCACCGCCACCCTGCTCCCGAACCCGATCGACGCGGCTGCCGACGTCGTGTCTACGGACGACGCCCCACACTTCCGCCACTGTCATCCATCATTGGCGTCGCACGTGCCTTATTCTTCGGTTCCACCAGTACGTGGACAGTGTGGTGCTGGCTCCAGCGTTGGGAGGCACGACGCGACGCGACACTAAGGCCATACAAGTGGCGACCCGAAGAAGCAGGGAACGACACCGAGGCTGGAGGAGCAGCGCATCGAAGCAGCAGCGACGCGTCACCGAAGCCGAACGAGCAGCGGCCCAGAGCAGCGGCGGCGCGGCGCCCTGAACCTGGCCCCGCGTCTCCAGTGCTGTAGCGGCGCGATGGGCTCCCCAATCCTGCACGGGGACAAGCATCGTGCGACCTGATGAGCGACGACTAGTGCTTCTGGAGCGGGCGGCGTACGGAGGTGATGGTCGGCGATGGGGCACACGGAGCTCACACGAAATCCCCTCGCACAGGGGAACGATCCGCTCGTGCCCCCCCTCCGCGATGAAGCGACGCCGCGGAGTGGAGGCTAGGACTCGCCGGGCTGGCGTCCGCCGCCGCTTGCTCCCCGTGGGCAGAGTTCGCCGTGTCCGGTCTGGTGCTCTGACTCCCTGGACGACAGGAGGTGGAAGATAACCTGACGTCCGGGTCCCACACGTCAGTGAGCCACCGGAGCAGCTCTTGACATTTGGCAGAGGCAAAATCGTCCATACAAAAAGATGCACAGTAAATGTATGTCTGACAATGGGCCCAAACGCCTGGGAGACGTAGAGGATGGTATGGATCTGTGAAACTCGAAGTTGTAATGGTATATTTCCGAATAAGTAAATTGTAATGGTATATCTTCAACTTTGGAAAATTGCAAAGGTACCAAAAATAAACGTTTGTAGTAGGCGGCACTAGCGTTTGGAATGCCTTGTGATGCGCGTTGCGGCTCTCCCGGCGTATAACCGTGTGGTGTGTACAGTGTCGCAGCATGTGTGTGTTTAGTAGCCTATCCGATCCTCCTAGTAGGCTGGCGCCGCGTGTGCGTGGCATGCTAGCACACACAAAGCAAGGTTATTTTGCCCTACACCAACCGGTCCGAAAACCGCGGTTACAAGTCAAACCGGTCCGCTTCCAGTTCCGGTTGGTTCCCAATCACCCAAATAAGAATTTTTGAATTTAAATTAAAAATGAAAAAAATCTTTAAAAATCCCAAAAAGTACATCAAGTTGCGACGAATCTAATGATGTTAAAAATTTTCAAATATTTGTTCATTTAGTATATGCTTTGGCGGCATTATAAGTTGAACAAAATACTAAATGCACTAATATTTGAAAATTTTTTACACCATTAAATTCTACACACCTTGAATTTTTTTAGAATTTTTCTTTTATTTTCAAAATTTTAAATTCAGATTTTAAAACACGTCAAATTCTTCACTGATTTGGTTTTTTTGTTCAACTACTGGTTACCAGTCAAACTGTGACAACCCGCCCAGGAAAATACCGTACTATCGCCTAAGACCGATCCACTTTGGTCATTACGCAATAGTAAAGTATCATCCTGTCGTTGGTTGCCGGGTTAACGCCCGGTAAATCACTTGGACATCGAACAGAGGATCGACGCATGCATTAAAACTCACGCGAAGGCGAGTCCAGAGTACAACATGAGTTAAGCATTTTATTACAAACCATTGTTCCTGACATGGAGTAAAGGTTTAGAGTTCGAAAAACAGCGGAAATAAATTAAACTAGCGCAACGGTAGACATCACATGAGGCCATCCGTGCTGTCATCACTTGTCGTCACCCATCCGGTCAACAACACATGCAACAACAGTTTTAAAGCAAGGCTGAGTATACTAATACTCAGCAAGACTTAACCGTCGGGTGGTAACTACATCACCAACTCTAGACATGAAAGGCTTTTGGCCGGTGCAGTTTTCTTTTGCTGAACAAGTACTAAGAGTAGATCCTTACTTTCAATCTTTTAGCACAAGTTCTAGTTGATTACCATTTCTAAATGTGCCATCTAATTCAATCAAGAATTGGACAAGCAATTAATTCATACAACAATATTCCTCGAGTTCCATCATTATGGGATATCATGGCCAGTTGATTAAGCAGTCTCGGATAACGGTGAGAGGCCGACAATCGATTGATTTAAACCTTGCAAGGTAGACCCAAACACACGGTAGGCTGCCCCCGTAAGGACAACTTTCCCAGGCCGTTTCCAAAAGTCCTCGGGTTGGGAGCAAAACCTACAGTCCTGGGTGCAAGGTTAGCTGGTATACCCCGCAAAGCATCCAGTCTCACACAATACACCCCCCCTCCCGGTAGCTAGCCGGTAAGGTGATTACTCAAGAGTAGTAGAGAAGAGTTCCCGCGCCGCCTCATTAAGGTACTAGGCTTACCGGTCTCATACCCGGCGAATGTTTAGTACGTTCAAAAGCTTAGCCCACGAAAGCCACTGGACCGGAGCCAAATCCCATGCTCTTACCACATGAGCAATCCATTAAGGATATCTTATGATTCCTATCTAGGAACCTATTCTCGCGAGTGATGAACATCACTCGACTTCTATCGGGTCCCATAGCATAGTAGCTATCGACCTAGCAAATTAGTGATAGAGCATAGGTACCTAAGGATCATGCATCTAGGGTTTCAAATCAACTCCTGAAACGTAAATGCACAATCGTAGCAAACATATTTGCATAATTTTAAAAGACAGGGTTAATGATCCGGGGCTTGCCTTCGCTGGAAAGGTTGGCCTTGGGCCCTTCTGGACTTAGATCCAGGTCTTGAGCTACGTCCACGCACGACAGCTCTTTGTTGGCACCTTCGTTACCTCCTTCCGGCACGAACGTTCGTCTATCGTCGGAAGGATCTACACGAAGATGCAAATGCAAGATTTACTCGACGATTTTTAATATAATTAACTACAAACCATAAATGACATCCATGGGGTGTATTAGTTGGACACATTCACCTAGATAGGAATACATTTAGCATACCCTTCCAAAAGGAACAATATGCAGCTCTTTATTAGATATTCTTTTTGATAGTGACTGTGTACATATATATGTAAATAATTTAATTCAACTTCACAAACAGTAGTGGGTGGGTACATTTAACTTTTTAACATGATTTGCAACCACACACAAGATTAGCAAGGGTGGTTTGGTGATATTTCCCATTTAATGACTATGAAGCCTTTAATCGCTTCCATAGCTTTTTTCATGCAATTAATTAAGAAAATTCAGCGGATGGGTGTGTTACACTCTAAACACCCATAACAAGCTATTGGACACACATGCAAGCTTTGGATAGCTAGAAATTAATTACTTTTCAAAAAGACAAAAGCTAGCTAGATGGACAAGGTAAATGCACACAAAAATAATTACTCAACAAAATCATCCAAACTTTCTCTCACATGTTACATGGCTCAAAACTAGCCTAGTGGTGCAGCACATACACCTAGAACTAATATGGAACTTGAGTTATGCAATTTCAAAGAAAAACAAGCATAATTCAAGAATAAATATTTTTGGTAATTTTCAAATTGTGATTAATTCACCAGAGGTGTGTTTTGGAATAAAAAGACAGTGTGCAAAAGTTGGTTGCAAAAACCTAATTAGTTTTAGCTAGAAAAATCATTTATGCAGATCTGGCAGAAATGGAAAAACATTTTTATAAAAAGATTTACATCATAACTTTGTGCAATTTTTTGGCATAGGAGCTAGACATGACCTAACACACAACATATCCAAAAATTAGCTACAGAGGAGTTATATATTTTGAGATATTGCAGATCTAGGTTTTTCACATTTGTATTTTTCATGCAAAAACTAACAGGAATTAGCTCAGGCAAGAATAACAAAAGTTGTAGGATATTTTACCGCGAATCCAAAAAAATTTGTTTTGCATTTTCCGACTTTTCTACAATTTTCTACGCAATTTACAAGAATCAGCCAAATCATAAATACTATTGGAGTTAACCTTTTGCAGGGAGGCCCTCGGAAAGAAATCTTCTTTTGCAATGTGGTCCCTAGGGGCGCTGCCGGCGCGACTCCGGTGCAATTCCGGCCGGGTGGTCGCCGGAGTTCGCCGGGGGAGGGTGGGGAGGAGGTTTAGGGGCTACTAGGGTCCGGTTTGGGGTGTTGGACAGGGGCGGAGCAGCTCCGGCGAGCGGCACGCCGGCGGCCGAGGAGGGCGGCCGCGCGGCGTCGTTCCCCGGCGAGGCCGGGGCTCGGTTGGCACGGTGGACGGGTCGGTGAGCTATGGCGAGAGGGAGGGGAGGGTGGAGGGAAGCACTACCGGCTTGCAAATGGCCCGCAACCGAGCTCGTCGCGGCCGGGCGCAAGGACACGGGCGGGCGACGCGGGCGGCGTTGGGGCGGTCTGGTTCGCCGGGGAGAGGGACAGCGACGCCTTTATAGGAGCAGGGAGGACCCCCCTAGCGACCATCGGCGGCGGGGACGCGCGCGTCGGACGACAGGGGAGGGACCGCCGGTCCATAGCGGGTTGCACGACACCTTGGGGCTCGAAGCGTTCCCGGCGTCCAAGGCCTCGGGAGGCGCGTAACGGCCTCGGGAGGGCGCGGCCTACTCGGGAACACGCGCCGAGGGCCCGGACGCCGAGGCGGCGGCGGCCGCGGAGCGGCGCGCGCCGGCGCGGCGGCGCGGCGGCGCGTCGCGGCGCGGCCCGGCCCTGGCGCTGCACGTTTCGAACTAAATACTTCGAGCGTGATTTTCTCTCAAAACTTGAATACAAGTGCACGAAGTGATGAATACGAAAGTTGTAGATCTAGCTACCCTATACAACTTTTGTAAAGGTCGTATAGTGTTTTTCTCAACGGATTTTGCAGGAACGTCGTGCCAACTTTGAATGTTGGCCTGTCCTTGTGAACAGGAGGTACTGTTAGTCGATCGAGTTTTTCACCAATTTCCACCCAAAATTTGAAATGCCAACCTACATGAAAGTTGTGTCCCTCAACAAAATGGACAACTTTCATAAAGGTAGATTTTGAATTTTTTAGGTGAATTTTGGAGAACGCGGCAAAAGTCCCGGACGACATTCGCTGACGTCACTGTGCTAGTGGGGATTGGACCGTGCCTTTGGCCAAGGGTCGACTACGGTTGTGTGCCAACTTGGTCAAGGGGTTCATTAGGGTTCTTTGGCGAGGTTTTCGAGGTGATGACCCAGGTTGACCTAGGTTTGATCGGTGTTTGACCGGTTTGACTCGACTGATCCGGTCATTAGCGTTAATGATGGTAATTAAAAACCTGGGGCGTCACAGCCTACCCCCTTAAGAAGAATCTCGTCCCGAGATTCAAAATTACAAGAAGAGGTGGGGAAGTGGTTCTGGGATAGAGGTGTTACCCAAGAAATTCAGTTGGCTTTGCTCCACTTGAAGACTTGGCTTGTTGCCGTGGTTGTCAAAAGCGGCTCTGGGGTTCTGCTTCTGTTGCTGGGGGTTCTGCTGTCTGGGGTTCGGGCACTCCTTTGCGTAATGCCCGGGTTGTCTACAATTGTAGCACAAACGGGGTGGGACTTCTCCGGGCTTGGAGATTTGTTGCTGGGCTTTCTTGATAAGGCGGAGTCTCTTCCTGTCCTATTTCCTTTTTAATCTCGTGGCTCGCGAACGTGTTGCACTAGCAGGGAGTTGAGTGGCCTTGCTAGGGTTACATCTTCGTTTGCCTTCATGCGGACAATTCTCCGTACAGGTAATTTCCCACTCACTTACATCTATCTCAGATAATACTCGCTTGTTGCCTCGGTTTACCCTCTCTTCTTCTCTAAGATCCATCGGTAGTCGAGAAGGTGGTAATATAGAGTCGGAGGCTTGGGGTTGGTCTCGATTAACATACTCCTCCAACAAATTGAACAAACGGGCTTGTTCGACCATAGAGGCAGATAAGGACTGAGAAAGACTGTCTGTCAAACTATTCTGATATGGTTTCCCATAACGTCCTTGGATGATATCGGACACCATCTGGTTCAGCATGGAATTCTGCCCTTCCAACAGTTGAGTGGCGCCGACAATGGCGTTTATGTCACTCTGGGTAGGTACTTCGGGTGAACAGGGCTTGAGAGATTGGATCTTCTGTTGCATCGGTGGCGTTTGTTGTAGTTGTTGAGCCATTTGTTGTTGTGCCTGCAGGATCTGGCACAACACCTCGGTATGCGCTGCCACGAAAGCTTCGGTCAGCGTCGTGGGTGGTGGTAGCGTTAGATCACCACTACCCGATGCATCAAAACCATTGGGGTTATTCCGTGCCGGTCTGAACATCTGAAAATTTAAGTCCCTAATTATTACACGTTCAGAATCTCACCCAGAAACTTATAAGTCGAACATACTCTACGAGACTCGCTCTCGGTAAGTATTGCAATCGGGCACCAAAAGTCACAAATATCAAATTGGTAAAGATTTGTCTACACATCCCATGATCGGGAATGCAGATGGAACAAAAAGGTTACAAGGTGCTTTTCCTTACTACCTCATCGACGTTCATGACGAAGAGGACGATGAATGTGCACATGCACAGCCAATAGCAGACACAATCCGCCTACGATACAGAGATACATCCCTATTAATGTCCAGCGAAACGACTCGAGCTCTTCCGAAGACGGAGTCATGGGTGGCAGCTTGGCTTCATTTCTGCTTTCGGTCTACTCTGAGCTTCACCTCGACGTCGGGGATGAACACGGGAGAACAGCTTGCTTGGGGGATTGAAGTAGATGGAAGAGATGCTTTAGTGGCCGTGTAGCCAAGGCTAGCTGGAAGAAGGACAAGAACAGTGATAATGCCGAGCTCGGATGGAAAAGGAGCTTTCGTATCGGCGGTTCTGGGTAAAAGGTTCCATTTTATAACCGCTGCGGGGCTGTAACGGTCAGTTGACCCAGTCGGGTATCTGGTGTAGGCAACACGGAGCTCGACAATGGTCAGCTCGTAAAGTTTCGGCGTCGTGAATACGGTTGTGGAAATCGATGGTAGAGCGACGCCATGGCGTCGTACGGTCGTGACACTGATGACGATGGGGCTCAACGGTCTAAAGAATCGACCGTGATGGGGAGCAAAACGAGAAAAGCTCAGTGTACAACGTTTATGTTTGTGATAGCATCAAAGAGAAGTGTAGCCAAAGGCTTCGATCGATCCTGGGCGTACTTCCTTGCTCGATTCTAAGGATTTGAAGGTTATGAGCACAGACCAAGAACAAATACACGATGGATGACTTCTCCACATTGACTATTCGAGAACCTTGACTGCTCAAGAGAATTTCTACGTCTAATGCTTCCACTTGGCTAGCAGAAAAAAAGGAATTGATGCTATGAGGTTGTCGAGATTGGCGGCATGAGGCCGAGTCGACAGGGATTTTCAAATATCATTATAAAGAAAGGAAAGCTACTACAAGGATTCCATAAGTTCTTGCACGAAGGATAACTTTGTGCGGGAACTTCAGAACAATCTTGCTCACACCTTTACTTACTTCACAAATTTGGGGTTTTGACAACTCATTATTTTTAAGGTGTGAAAATTTTCAAGGTTGATGCGATGAACATGCTTGTGCGGTATGGTGCTCATGATGCACGTTAGAATGACTCGGTTACCCTTATGATGAGTTAATGACTGCGAGAGAAATAAAAGGCAGAGAGAAAATTTGAGTGGCGAGTCGCTTTCTCACAACCAAGATACCTAGCGCGCTCCTAGTGGCAGTCGTGTGGCTGCAGCACACACGATACCCTAGGTTCCGTCGCGGCACCTTTGGTTATGTGATAACATCGTCACCAATCAAAAGAGGTAGAGTAGTGGTACGGAGTTTTCATGCGGATGCACGTTAGCATACCCAACTTCCCAAATGCATATGCGATGCAGTGCATGCTCAAAAGCAACCTTTTAATTCAAATCACAAGGTTTTGAGCAAGACCGAAAAGAATAAATTCAGGATTGAGGAGCCGATTGGATCTGTGATTGACTCGAGATTTGTGGAGCACAACACTTGATTGATCAGAACTAGCATAAATAATGCCTTACAAAGATCATTACGGAAAGAGACGTTTATTCAAGGCATTACATTGCTAGGGGGTTTTCAGAATTACCAACAACAATTGGAATTACAATGCAAACTAGCTGCAACAACAAGGTTCCTAGTTCAACCAATCGCAATAGCTAGCCGAACGCGGTGATTGCCCACTAGGGTTCCTTACAAACACTACACTCTTACGACTTGGAATGTTATTTCCCACATACCAACTTCCTAGGGTGGGATCTTCCACATTGAGGGGTTATGGTGATTCGGGTCCAGATTCTATTCTGGATTCTCCTTGGATATCTTCAGCATCTTCTTCTCCCTCTGGTCCAGGAATGACAGGTTCCGGAGGTGGGGCTGCTACAGCTTCCAGTTGATTTTCTAGCTCAAGCATATACTGATCGTTGTGCTGCAACAAGAAATTCTGCTCATGTATGATCTCGGTTAACTCTTGTATCTTTGCCTTATCCTTGCGTCTTTCCTTCTTGAGAGTAACTATCATGGCTCGGGCATCCTTCAACGCTTGAGCTGTACACTCCATTTCTTTAACTTTGTATCTATAGATTTGGTGTCTATAGAATACACTTTCTCCCACCATCCTTCGGTAGGTGTCGTACATGGCTTCTGAAAAGCGAACTGAGGTGACAAGATCAGGACTATAGTGAGAGTTGCTCTGGGCTGGAAGGATAGTTTCTCGTTCACCGCCGGTGCAATGTGTCGCTCAGGTACCGGAATCACTTTGGCGGCAGAGTTGACTATCTCGGTAGGGTGCTTCCCACAGAAAGTTGTGAGTGCCTCGAGAGCAGCCTTTTGCACCGCGTCGGACAAGTTTCTTCCGTGTGCCATACACTCCCACTCTTCCCAAGCAGGATTGGTCGGGCACACTGAAATCTTCACCTTTACTTCACAACGAAGGAGTTGGCCTGTGGTCATGACCTCACGTGTCGAGTACTCTGGGTAAGTGGTGTACCAAAAGTCCTTCAGAGTGTCCCACAAAAGTGCAGGAAATCCACCCTCCTCGAGGTAGTTGACGAGAGTCCATGATTCCACATCAGCCGACGTAGAGCCAGCGTTGTCCATCTGGACATAACGACAAAAGTGAGAATCAGTCAGGTGCGAGTGTACAAAGGTAACTCGATCCATGAATACGGATATGGTTAAGGTATGGGGTCATTATGTATACCAAAATACCATCGTATGCTGAGCTCGAACGAGCAATCATACCAAATGATACAAGGTCTGGCAATCGGAAACCGGACTTCCTAACTTGAACCAGAGTCCAACACTTCTCAACTTTGCGTAGTAACCTAGCAAGGTTATGAAACTCAAGTTGGGTACGCCAGAGGATTAGGAAGGTGCTTAACCAGGCAAGATTTCAAATGGTTCTAGGGAGATGTCAAAACAAGGGTTGACTACCGAGCATAACTTGAGATAGACGAAAGCTATGGTCACGAGCTTTTGCGGGCAGGAACTAGATTAGATGTGGAGCAACTTAGGTTGAGATCACCTAGACAAAGGATTCTGGGACAAGAACAACAATCTAAGGAACAACTCTAATAAATTTATGCACAACAACACATCTATGCTAGAGAGGCTAGACAGGACAAACACACTATCACTATTTCACCTCAGAGAACACGGAAACAGACGTGAGTTCAGTTTAGATTCTTTCACGACTTTTGACATGATGCAAGACGTCCTATTCGTCCTCACAAGGCATCCAAGCCAAACTCGGAGTTAGCGCCGGTGGCATGGCACATACACGTGTCTCCCTATAATAACTAGTCGAGATCTAGTCGATGCTTACTTATCGACTTACGAAACGAGGTTAGTGTACCTGCAGAAGATCACAAAACACAACGAACCTTTCATGCCAGCACTCATGAAAGCGTCCACATACATTACCGTTCACTATAGAAACGACATCCATGCGCTAAGCCGCTGCATGGATAGCGTCCAACCTCGGACATCCTCCGTTTGAATGGAGTATATCCTTGCCTCACATGATCGACATGCGGAATGCTCACGTATGAAACACGTGGCGCACACAACTCACAACCAGACGCGAAGATGGGATCTGTGGAATGGATCACTCCATCAACCCTCGCAATTCCCGTGATGCGGTACAACACACGTATAAAACACGTGGCTCATCTAGTTTGGTTGTGCGAGAAAGTAAGTCTGACATAAAATAATGTGCTAGGAGTTAGCAAAATAAACCATAGATTAATAAGCCACCTGAAAGAAACCAAAAATTCCCTCTAGGGCCTCACGGTCTAGTTTATCCTTAACGGACCAACGTGTTTTGCAAATCCAAACAATCTTGGCGAATTTTATTCAAAAATCATGTGATTAAGGTTGTTAATTAGGCTCTGGTGCATGCGATTGCTCTGATATCAGCTGTGACAACCCGCCCAGGAAAATACCGTACTATCGCCTAAGACCGATCCACTTTGGTCATTACGCAATAGTAAAGTATCATCCTGTCGTTGGTTGCCGGGTTAACGCCCGGTAAATCACTTGGACATCGAACAGAGGATCAACGCATGCATTAAAACTCACGCGAAGGCGAGTCCAGAGTACAACATGAGTTAAGCATTTTATTACAAACCATTGTTCCTGACATGGAGTAAAGGTTTAGAGTTCGAAAAACAGCGGAAATAAATTAAACTAGCGCAACGGTAGACATCACATGAGGCCATCCGTGCTGTCATCACTTGTCGTCACCCATCCGGTCAACAACACATGCAACAACAGTTTTAAAGCAAGGCTGAGTATACTAATACTCAGCAAGACTTAACCGTCGGGTGATAACTACATCACCAACTCTAGACATGAAAGGCTTTTGGCCGGTGCATTTTTCTTTTGCTGAACAACTACTAAGAGTAGATCCTTACTTTCAATCTTTTAGCACAAGTTCTAGTTGATTACCATTTCTAAATGTGCCATCTAATTCAATCAAGAATTGGACAAGCAATTAATTCATACAACAATATTCCTCGAGTTCCATCATTATGGGATATCATGGCCAGTTGATTAAGCAGTCTCGGATAACGGTGAGAGGCCGACAATCGATTGATTTAAACCTTGCAAGGTAGACCCAAACACACGGTAGGCTGCCCCCGTAAGGACAACTTTCCGAGGCCGTTTCCAAAAGTCCTCGGGTTGGGAGCAAAACCTACAGTCCTGGGTGCAAGGTTAGCTGGTATACCCCGCAAAGCATCCAGTCTCACACAATACACCCCCCCTTCCCGGTAGCTAGCCGGTAAGGCGATTACTCAAGAGTAGTAGAGAAGAGTTCCCGTGCCGTCTCATTAAGGTACTAGGCTTACCGGTCCCATACCCGGCGAATGTTTAGTACGTTCAAAAGCTTAGCCCACGAAAGCCATGGGACCGGAGCCCAAATCCCATGCTCTTACAACATGAGCAATCCATTAAGGATATCTTATGATTCCTATCTAGGAACCTATTCTCACGAGTGACGAACATCACTCGACTTCTATCGGGTCCTATAACATAGTAGCTATCGACCTAGCATACTAGTGATAGAGCATAGGTACCTAAGGATCATGCATCTAGGGTTTCAAATCAACTCCTGAAACGTAAATGCACAATCATAGCAAACATATTTGCATAATTTTAAAAGACGGGGTTAATGATCCGGGGCTTGCCTTCGCTGGAAAGGTTGGCCTTGGGCCCTTCTGGACTTGGATCCAGGTCTTGAGCTACGTCCACGCACGACAGCTCTTTGTTGGCACCTTCGTTACCTCCTTCCGGCACGAACGTTCGTCTATCGTCGGAAGGATCTACACGAAGATGCAAATGCAAGATTTACTCGACGATTTTTAATTTAATTAACTACAAACCATAAATGACATCCATGGGGTGTATTAGTTGGACACATTCACCTAGATAGGAATACATTTAGCATACCCTTCCAAAAGGAACAATATGCAGCTCTTTATTAGATATTCTTTTTGATAGTGACTGTGTACATATATATGTAAATAATTTAATTCAACTTCACAAACAGTAGTGGGTGGGTACATTTAACTTTTTAACATGATTTGCAACCACACACAAGATTAGCAAGGGTGGTTTGGTGATATTTCCCATTTAATGACTATTAAGCCTTTAATCGCTTCCATAGCTTTTATTCATGCAATTAATTAAGAAAATTCAGGGGATGGGTGTGTTACACTCTAAACACCCATAACAAGCTATTGGACACACATGCAAGCTTTGGATAGCTAGAAATTAATTACTTTTGAAAAAGACAAAAGCTAGCTAGATGGACAAGGTAAATGCACACAAAAATAATTACTCAACAAAATGATCCAAACTTTCTCTCACATGTTACATGGCTCAAAACTAGCCTATTGGTGCAGCACATACACCTAGAACTAATATGGAACTTCAGTTATGCAATTTCAAAGAAAAACAAGCATAATTCAAGAATATATATTTCTGGTAATTTTAAAATTGTGATTAATTCACCAGAGGTGTGTGTTGAAATAAAAAGACAGTGTGAAAAAGTTGGTTGCAAAAACCTAATTAGTTTTAGCTAGAAAAATCATTTATGCAGATCTGGCAGAAATGGAAAAACATTTTTATAAACAGATTTACTTCATAACTTTCTGCAAGTTTTTGGCATAGGAGCTAGACATGACCTAACACACAACATATCCAAAAATTAGCTACAGAGGAGTTATATATTTTGAGATATTGCAGATCTAGGTTTTTCACATTTGTATTTTTCATGCAAAAACTAACAGGAATTAGCTCAGGCAAGAATAACAAAAAGTTGTAGGATATTTTACCACGAATCCAAATTTTTTTTTTGCATTTTCCGATTTTTCTACAATTTTCTACGCAATTTACAAGAATCAGCCAAATCACAAATACTATTGGAGTTAACTTTTTGCAGGGAGGCCCTCAGAATGAAATCTTCTTTTGCAATGTGGTCCCTAGGGGCGCTGCCGGCGCGGCTCCGGTGCAATTCCGGCCGGGTGGTCGCCGGAGTTCGCCGGGGGAGGGTGGGGAGGAGGTTTAGGGGCTACTAGGGTCCGGTTTGGGGTGTTGGACAGGGGCGGAGCGGCTCCGCGAGCGGCACGCGGCGGCCGGGGAGGGCGGCCGGCCGCGCCGTCGTTCCCGGCGAGGTTGGGGCTCGGTTGGCCCGGTGGACGGGTCGGTGAGCTATGGTAGAGGCAGGGGAGGGTGGAGGGAAGCACTACCCGGCTTGCAAATGGCCCGCAACCGGAGCTCGTCGCGGCCGGGCGCAAGGACACCGACGGGCGGCGTTGGGGCAGTCTGGTTCGCCGGGGAGAGGGACAGTGGCGCCTTTATAGGAGCAGGGCGAACCCCCCCTAGCGACCATCTGACTGGCGGGGACGCGCGCGCCGGAAGACAGGGGAGGGACTGCCGGTCCATAGCGGGTTGAACGGCACCTCGGGGCTCGAAGCGTTCCCGGCGTCCAAGGCCTCGGGAGGCGCGTAACGGCCTCGGGAAGGCGCGACATACCTCGGGAACACGCACCGAAGGGGCCGGGACGCCGAGGCGGCGGCGGCCCGCGGCGCGCGCGCGCGGCGCGCGCCGGCCGGCGCGACGTCGCGGCGCGGACCGGCCCTGGCGCTGCACGTTTCGGACTGAACTACTTCGAGCGGGATTTTCTCTCAAAACTTGAATACAAGTGCACGAAGTGATGAATACGAAAGTTGTAGATCTAGCTACCCTCTACAACTTTTGTAAAGGCCGTCTAGTGTTTTTCTCAACGGATTTTGCAGGAACGTCGTGCCAACTTTGAATGCCGGCCTGTCCTTGTGAACAGGAGGTACTGTCAGTCGATCGAGTTTTTCACCAATTTCCACCCAAAATTTGAAATGCCAACCTACATGAAAGTTGTGTCCCTCAACAAGATGGACAACTTTCATAAAGGTAGATTTTGAAGTGTTTAGGTGAATTTTGGAGAACGCGGCAAAAGTTCCGGACGACATTTGCTGACGTCTGTGCCAGTGGGGATTGGACCGTGTCTTTGGCCAAGGGTCGACTACGGTTGTGTGCCAACTTGGTCAAGGGGTTCATTAGGGTTCTTTGGCGAGGTTTTCGAGGTGATGACCCAGGTTGACCTAGGTTTGACCGGTTTGACTCGGCTGATCCGGTCATTAGCGTTAATGGCGGTAATTAAAAACCTGGGGCGTCACAACCTACCCCCCTTAAGAAGAATCTCGTCCCGAGATTCGAAATTACAAGAGGAGGTGGGGAAGTGGTTCTGGGATAGAGTTGTTACCCAAGAAATTTAGTTGGCTTTGCTCCACTTGAAGACTTGGCTTGTTGCCGTGGTTGTCAAAAGCGGCTCTGGGGTTCTGCTTCTGTAGCTGGGGGTTCTGCTGTCTGGGGTTCGGGCACTCCTTTGCGTAATGCCCGGGTTGTCTACAATTGTAGCACAAACGGGGTGGGACTTCTCCGGGCTTGGAGATTTGTTGCTGGGCTTTCTTGATAAGGCGGAGTCTCTTCCTCTCCTTTTTCCTTTTTAATCTCGTGGCTCGCGAACGTGTTGCACTAGCAGGGAGTTGAGTGGCCTTGCTAGGGTTACATCTTCGTTTGCCTTCATGCGGACAATTCTCTGTACAGGTAATTTCCCACTCACTTACATCTATCTCAGATAATACTCGCTTGTTGCCTCGGTTTACCCTCTCTTCTTCTCTAAGATCCATCGGTAGTCGGGAAGGTGGTAATATAGAGTCAGAGGCTTGGGGTTGATCTCGATTAACATACTCCTCCAACAAATTGAACAAACGGGCTTGTTCGACCACAGAGGCAGATAAGGACTGAGAGAGACTGTCTGTCAAACTATTCTGATATGGTTTCCCATAACGTCCTTGGATGATATCGGACACCATCTGGTTCAGCATGGAGTTCTGCCCTTCCAACAGTTGAGTGGTGCCGACAATGGCGTTTATGTCACTCTGGGTAGGTACTTCGGGTGAACAAGGCTTGGGAGATTGGATCTTCTGTTGCATCGGTGGCGTTTGTTGTAGTTGTTGAGCCATTTGTTGTTGTGCCTGCAGGATCTGGCACAACACCTCGGTATGCGCTGCCACGAAAGCTTCGGTCAGCGTCGTGGGTGGTGGTAGCGTTAGATCACCACTACCCGATGCATCAAAACCATTGGGGTTATTCCGTGCCGGTCTGAACATCTGACAGTTTAAGTCCCTAATTAGTACACGTTCAGAATCTCACCCAGAAACTTATAAGTCGAACATACTCTACGAGACTCGCTCTCGGTAAGTATTGCAATCGGGCACCAAAAGTCACAAATATCAAATTGGTAAAGCTTTGTCTATACATCCCATGATCGGGAATGCAGATGGAACAAAAAGGTTACAAGGTGCTTTTCCTTACTACCTCATCGCCGTTCATGAGGAAGAGGACGATGAATGTGCACATGCACAGCCAATAGCAGACACAATCCGCCTACGATACTGAGATACATACCTATTAACGTCCAGCGAAACGACTCGAGATCTTCCAAAGACGGAGTCATGGGTGGCAGCTTGGCTTGATTTCTTCTTTCGGTCTACTCTGAGCTTCACCTCGACGTCGGGGACGAACACGGGAGAACAGCTTGCTCGGGGGATTGAAGTAGATGGAAGAGATGCCTTAGTGGTCGTGTAGCCAAGGCTAGCTGGAAGAAGAACAAGAATAGTGATAATGTCGAGCTCGAATGGAAATGGAGCTTTCGTATCGGCGGTTCTGGGTAAAAGGTTCCATTTTATAACCGCTGCAGGGCTGTAACGGTCAGTTGACCCAGTCGGGTATCTGGTGTAGGCAACACGGAGCTCGACAATGGTCAGCTCGTAAAGTTTCGGCGTCGTGAATACGGTTGTGGAAATCGATGGTAGAGCGACGTCATGGCGTCGTACGGTCATGACACTGATGACGATGGGGCTCAACGGTCTAAAGAATCGACCGTGATGGGGAGCAAAACGAGAAAAGCTCAGTGTACAACGTTTATGTTTGTGATAGCATCAAAGAGAAGTGTAGCCAAAGGCTTCGATCGATCCTGGGCGTACTTCCTTGCTCGATTCTAAGGATTTGAAGGTTATGAGCACAGACCAAGAACGAATACACGATGGATGACTTCTCCACATTGACTATTCGAGAACCTTGACTGCTCAAGAGAATTTCTACGTCTAATGCTTCCACTTGGCTAGCAGAAAAAAAGGAATTGATGCTATGAGGTTGTCGAGATTGGCGGCATGAGGCCGAGTCGACAGGGATTTTCAAATATCATTATAAAGAAAGGAAAGCTACTACAAGGATTCCATAAGTTCTTGCACGAAGGATAACTTTGTGCGGGAACTTCAGAACAATCTTGCTCACACCTTTACTTACTTAACAAATTTGGGGTTTTGACAACTCATTATTTTTAAGGTGTGAAAATTTTCAAGGTCGATGCGATGAACATGCTTGTGCGGTATGGTGCTCATGATGCACGTTAGAATGACTCGGTTACCCTTATGATGAGTTAATGACTGCGAGAGCAATAAAAGGCAGAGAGAAAATTTGAGTGGCGAGTCGCTTTCTCACAACCAAGATACCTAGCACGCTCCTAGTGGCAGTCGTGTGGCTGCAGCACACACGATACCCTAGGTTCCGTCGCGGCACCTTTGGTTATGTGATAACATCGTCACCAATCAAAAGAGGTAGAGTAGTGGTACGGAGTTTTCATGCGGATGCACGTTAGCATACCCAACTTCCCAAATGCATATGCGATGCAGTGCATGCTCAAAAGCAACCTTTTAATTCAAATCACAAGGTTTTGAGCAAGACCGAAAAGAATAAATTCAGGATTGAGGAGCCGATTGGATCTGTGATTGACTCGAGATTTGTGGAGCACAACACTTGATTGATCAGAACTAGCATAAATAATGCCTTACAAAGATCATTACGGAAAGAGACGTTTATTCAAGGCATTACATTGCTAGGGGGTTTTCAGAATTACCAACAACAATTGGAATTACAATGCAAACTAGCTGCAACAACAAGGTTCCTAGTTCAACCAATCGTAATAGCTAGCCGAACGCGGTGATTGCCCACTAGGGTTCCTTACAAACACTACACTCTTACGACTTGGAATGTTATTTCCCACATACCAACTTCCTAGGGTGGGATCTTCCACATTGAGGGGTTATGGTGATTCGGGTCCAGATTCTATTCTGGATTCTCCTTGGATATCTTCAGCATCTTCTTCTCCCTCTGGTCCAGGAATGACAAGTTCCGGAGGTGGGGCTGCTACAGCTTCCAGTTGATTTTCTAGCTCAAGCATATCTCGATCGTTGTCTTCGCAACAAGAAATTCTGCTCATTTATGATCTCGGTTAACTCTTGTATCTTTGCCTTATCCTTGCGTCTTTCCTTCTTGAGAGTAACTATCATGGCTCGGGCTTCCTTCAACGCTTGAGCTGTACACTCCATTTCTTTAACTTTGTATCTATAGATTTGGTGTCTATAGAATACACTTTCTCCCACCATCCTTCGGTAGGTGTCGTACATGGCTTCTGAAAAGCGAACTGAGGTAACAAGATCAGGACTATAGTGAGAGTTGCTCTGGGCTGGAAGGATAGTTTCTCGTTCACCGCCGGTGCAATGTGTCGCTCAGGTACCGGAATCACTTTGGCGGCAGAGTTGACTATCTCGGTAGGGTGCTTCCCACAGAAAGTTGTGAGTGCCTCGAGAGCAGCCTTTTGCACCGCGTCGGACAAGTTTCTTCCGTGTTCCATACACTCCCACTCTTCCCAAGCAGGATTGGTCGGGCACACTGAAATCTTCACCTTTACTTCACAACGAAGGAGTTGGCCTGTGGTCATGACCTCACGTGTCGAGTACTCTGGGTAAGTGGTGTACCAAAAGTCCTTCAGGGTGTCCCACAAAAGTGCAGGAAATCCACCCTCCTCGAGGTAGTTCACGAGAGTCCATGATTCCACATCAGCCGACGTAGAGCCAGCGTTGTCCATCTGGACATAACGACAAAAGTGAGAATCAGTCGGGTGCGAGTGTACAAAGGTAACTCGATCCATGAATACGGATATGGTTAAGGTATGGGGTCATTATGTATACCAAAATACCATCGTATGCTGAGCTCGAACGAGCAATCATACCAAATGATACAAGGTCTGGCAATCGGAAACCGGACTTCATAACTTGAACCAGAGTCCAACACTTCTCAACTTTGCGTAGTAACCTAGCAAGGTTATGAAACTCAAGTTGGGTATGCCAGAGGATTAGGAAGGTGCTTAACCAGGCAAGATTTCAAATGGTTCTAGGGAGATGTCGAAACAAGGGTTGACTACCGAGCATAACTTGAGATAGACGAAAGCTATGGTCACGAGCTTTTGCGGGTAGGAACTAGATTAGATGTGGAGCAACTTAGGTTGAGATCACCTAGACAAAGGATTCTGGGACAAGAACAACAATCTAAGGAACAACTCTAATAAATTTATGCACAACAACACATCTATGCTAGAGAGGCTAGACAGGACAAACACACTATCACTATTTCACCTCAGAGAACACGGAAACAGACGTGAGTTCAGTTTAGATTCTTTCACGACTTTTGACATGATGCAAGACGTCCTATTCGTCCTCACAAGGCATCCAAGCCAAACTCAGAGTTAGCGCCGGTGGCATGGCACATACACGTGTCTCCCTATAATAACTAGTCGAGATCTAGTCGATGCTTACTTGTCGACTTACGAAACGAGTTTAGTGTACCTGTAGAAGATCACAAAACACAACGAACCTTTCATGCCAGCACTCATGAAAGCGTCCACATACATTACCGTTCACTATAGAAACGGCATCCATGCGCTAAGCCGCTGCATGGACAGCGTCCAACATCGGACATCCTCCATTTGAATGGAGTATATCCTTGCCTCGTATGATCGACATGCGGAATGCTCACGTATGAAACACGTGGCGACACACAACTCACAACCAGACGCGAAGATGGGATCCGTGGAATGGATCACTCCATCAACCCTCGCAATTCCCGTGATGCGGTACAGCACACGTATAAAACACGTGGCTCATCTAGTTTGGTTGTGCGAGAAAGTAAGTCTGAGATAAAATAATGTGCTAGGAGTTAGCAAAATAAACCATAGATTAATAAGCCACCTGAAAGAAACCAAAAATTCCCTCTAGGGCCTCACGGTCTAGTTTATCCTTAACGGACCAACGTGTTTTGCAAATCCAAACAATCTTGGCGAATTTTATTCAAAAATCATGTGATTAAGGTTGTTAATTAGGCTCTGGTGCATGCGATCGCTCTGATACCAGCTGTGACAATCCGCCCAGGAAAATACCGTACTATCGCCTAAGACCGATCCACTTTGGTCATTACGCAATAGTAAAGTATCATCATGTCGTTGGTTGCCGGGTTAACGCCCTGTAAATCACTTGGACATCAAACAGAGGATCGACGCATGCATTAAAACTCACGCGAAGGCGAGTCCAGACATGGAGTAAAGGTTCAGAGTTCGAAAAACAGCAGAAATAAATTAAACTAGCGCAACGGTAGACATCACAGGAGGCCATCCGTGCTGTCATCACTTGTCGTCACCCATTCGGTCAACAACACATGCAACAACATTTTTAAAGCAAGGCTGAGTATACTAATACTCAGCAAGACTTAACCGTCGGGTGATAACTACATCACCAACTCTAGACATGAAAGGCTTTTGGCCGGTGCAGTTTTCTTTTGCTGAACAACTACTAAGAGTAGATCCTTACTTTCAATTTTTTAGCACAAGTTCTAGTTGATTACCATTTCTAAATGTGCCATCTAATTGAATCAAGAATTGGACAAGCAATTAATTCGTACAACAATATTCCTCGAGTTCCATCATTATGGGATATCATGGCCAGTTGATTAAGCAGTCTCGAATAATGGTGAGAGGCCGACAATCGATTGATTTAAACCTTGCAAGGTAGACAAAAACACACGGTAGGCTGCCCCCGTAAGGACAACTTTCCCAGGCCGTTTCCAAAAGTCCTCGGGTTGGGAGCAAAACCTACAGTCCTGGGTGCAAGGTTAGCTGGTATACCCCGCAAAGCATCCAGTCTCACACAATACACCCCCCTTCCCGGTAGCTAGCCGGTAAGGCGATTACTCAAGAGTAGTAGAGAAGAGTTCCCGCGTCGTCTCATTAAGGTACTAGGCTTAACGGTCCCATACCCGGCGAATGTTTAGTACATTCAAAGCTTAGCCCACGAAAGCCACTGGACCGGAGCCCAAATCCCGTGCTCTTACCACATGAGCAATCCATTAAGGATATCTTATGATTCCTATCTAGGAACCTATTCTCGCGAGTGACGAACATCACTCGACTTCTATCGGGTCCTATAGCATAGTAGCTATCGACCTAGCATACTAGTGATAGAGCATAGGTACCTAAGGATCATGCATCTAGGGTTTCAAATCAACTCCTGAAACATAAATGCACAATCATAGCAAACATATTTGCATAATTTTAAAAGACGGGGTTAATGATCTGGGGCTTGCCTTCGCTGGAAAGGTTGGCCTTGGGCCCTTCTGGACTTGGATCCAGGTCTTGAGCTACGTCCACGCACGACAGCTCTTTGTTGGCACCTTCGTTACCTCCTTCCGGCATGAACGTTCGTCTATCGTCGGAAGGATCTACACGAAGATGCAAATGCAAGATTTACTCGACAATTTTTAATTTAATTAACTATAAACCATAAATGATATCCATGGGGTGTATTAGTTGGACACATTCACTGTTGATGGTTAATAATTATATCAAAGTTCGTTCGTGACTTGCAAGCGGACAAGTCTCCCGTCGTAGTCAAGGGACCCTTCTTCCCTCGAGTGGTGAACCCAAGGTATCGAATCTGTGGAACAAATGTGTGACGCAAAACTTAATCTAATAAAGCCAAGTAACTCCAATCTTCGATAAAAGAAACCCTAATGCATCTAAGTAAAAGACACAAAACGAATCTAATCTACTAAACACCGGAGAAAACAAAGTAAGATTGGGTAGATAAATCGATCTAGAGGGATCGGGGTAAGCCTTTTGTTGAAGTTCCAAGCAAGAGAAGAAGTAGCAAATCGAATCTTAATAGAAGCCTTTTTAAATCGTGGTTTCCCGTCCAAATCCGAAAACATCCGCCTTTCGGAACCCCCGTTCTGTCACAACGTATCCCTACTCATGCGGGGAGCTTAGGGCGAGTCAAAAGACAAGTCGAGATTCTTTCGGAAGATCCGGCGTGTACCTCTAGCCACCGCGGCTACAAGAACACCCTATGTAATCTATCTCGAGAATAGAATTGGAATAAGCAAAGCCGATCGAAAAATGAAATCTTCGAGGAAACACTTGATTGCTAGGAAAAGATTCAACTTGATAATTCAACTATAACAATGATACATACACAAGATTACCACCGGGATCCTTCCTTGATCTTGCTTCTAGCTCCGGGAACTCCGACGTGGTCTTCCGTGCAAGGTTCCCACGTCGGCTAGGGAAACCCTAGTCAACTAGCTCGACCCTCTCCTCTCCGAGATGGTGTCCCTCTCTTCTCTGCTCCTCGGCGGCCGATGACGAATTCTATTCTCCGCGACTCTCGGTCAGGGGGCTATAAATAGCCCGATTGGCGGCTAGGGCAAAGGAGGGGGCAAATGGGCCCTGGATGGGCCTGGGCCGACCGGACTGGGCCGGCCGGCCTGGGCCCATCCGGGCCCGCCCCCGAGGCCTCCTTTGCTCTACGTCGGTTCCCTTGCTTCCTAGATGTTTCCCCCTTCTGCATGTAGGTCCATGTCGTCAGTTCCTCTCCGAATTGGACACAACTCCTTGTCTTGCAAGATTCAGCACTTTTCTGGTCAGGTCCTCGGAGTCTGTCGTCTTCTCGGATCAAGTCTCTGGCTTCTTGGAGTTAATTTTGCTTCATTGCATGACTTGTACGGGGCTTCAAGGTCTTGTCATGAGGTGCTTGATGAACTTATCCTGAAAGTCTTGCATTCAACACTAAAACCCTGCATAAACATTAAACTCCAAAACCGACATGCACACGTGAACTTGTTATACCACGGGGGTTAGTACCAATGGATAAGGTATAAAACTCATGCCAACACCGAAGGTAAACTCATGGCTAGGTTGACGGATTTTCACCATCAACATCTCCCCCATGCTTAAACCTTGCTCGTCCTCGAGTAAGCCTTCGATGGATATCATCATTGCCAAACAATGTTTAAACTTTGCACTTGATCATACATGAGAAAACATAATGCTCTCAAAATTTTAATTCATTAAAGTTCCATAATGTACTAGCCTTCATCTCTACGGAGGGTAGATTCTTAGTTAAGCTTATCCCACAAGTATTAACATGCTCACAAAGTTTAAATAGATCTCAGAATTTGTGAAATAAAGAACGAGATAAAGAAAAGCTAAACGAAGTTCACAAATTTAAATCATCTTGTATATTGCTCATGAACTCTCATCTCGCTTGTCTCTCAAGCCTATAAATTCTACTCCTTTCCCTCTCATAACATATATGTGTGGTAGGCTTTATATGGAGCTTTGGGAAAGTTTAGTCCGAACAAGATTTTATAAATGAGGTGTTGTCAAAACAAGACAAGCTTCTCATGGTCTTACCGAGACTCGTCAAAAAGGTCATTGGAAAATAATGTTAAATCAAGGAGGGGAAAGAGAAAAATAGACACACTTTAGATGAGTGGACATGTGCAAATGGCAAAGAGTGATCCCGAGGCACAAAGGAAGTCCTCGTTATCGGATTGCACATGGTTGGAAAATGAGAATGGATCTTTTTAACTTCAAGCCTTGAATGCACTCTTAGAGAACCGGGGAGTTCACTTTACGCATATATTTTTTCTCTTTCTCATATTTCTCATTCTTTTCTTTCTTTCTTTCTTTCATTCATTATATATATATATATTTTCTTTCTTCTTGTGAGACCTTCACCTTGGAAGTCACGTACATCGCCGAATTTTTTTCTTTCATTCATCATTTCATTTTTTAAAAAAATACTCCCTTTTTGAACTCTAAAACTGCACCGTACCTACCTCCTCCCCCATGCTTAGACGTTGCTCGTCCTCGAGCAAAGAGGCGAAAAATAAGGTAGGTACCGGAAATATTTTTCCTTGGAGAGATACTTGAAATCTTCAATGTCGGCACCGTCTTGCGATCTTCCTTGAATTGATGATCCATTCTCAACGATAGGTTGTGGTCAAGGAGGTAATCACAAAAGATGATATTGGTTTAAGGGTGGATATCCGGCGAGGTTTGTGAGATCTCCGATGCGGGGATACACAATGCACGGATAAAAGGTTAGCAAAAAGATAGATACGCAAAAAACGGAATGACCAACTTCTTAGTCTCGGGCCAGATAAATCATGGCCTGCAATAACTCACTCAAAAATAAATCTTGTACACTAAGGTTTATGCACTCAAATATATATTAGGCTTTGGATAGGTTGAGCAACACACAAGTGATATTTGTGACAAGGTTAGCGATATTTTTTAGCATAAAAGACATCTTTAATCTATTCATAACTTGAGAGCACATAAAACACCATGGGTCTTTATTTTAATCATAACCTCCGCTGAAAATTAAGCTAGCATTTAAATATATTCAAATTTGTATTTTTAATAGAGCACTAGCTTAAACATGCATAAATCAATTACAAAGATGAACAAAGCTGCAATTATAGTCATATATCATCACGGCACAAATTTTTGTAACTTTTCCAATGATATAATCAAGGTGGTGTCTTTATTAATGATGACATCTAGTTGAAATACAAACTGAAAATAAACAAACATGCTTGCTGAAATTTAAATAAAAACAGAAAATACTACGCAAACACACATAAGCAAAAGCTGAAAATTACAGAGAAAAAGAAAAGAAAAGAAAACTAAAGTTCCTAAATCTTCTAGTCCTCCGCCGATGGTTGATGTTGATGATCTTGATAGTAATACCCTTGCTCATAATATGATTGGACATTCCCTCCGACGAATTGATTTGGCTTCACAAGGTGAAGGCGTCCGAGCTCAAAGGCAATATTTGCATTTCCTTCACCAAGTTGAGCTGCGTTATCTTGGATGGCTGCGATGTTTTGGGCGATTCTTGCAGCATACCCTCCAATTATAATCATGCTTTGTTGTGGTTGGGGATGATGTGCGTAGGGCTCCGCGAAGTTAGCGTTGGGCACCACATAATTTGGTGGGGGTACCGGTGCACCACCCCCCCCCATGCTTGCAACTTTCCTGCCATAACCTCGTCTTTCTTCCAGCATGATCATTTCGCCTCTGCAACTTTCCTGCCCGCGTGCTCCATGAGTTGCACCGCCCAAACGCTCTCGTCCACTCCTTTCCTTGCATTATTGGTCCTTCCACTTGATGCTCCATGCTTTGGGTCATGTCCATGCTCCCTAGCTCCACTTGCTTCACATGCCACCATGAAATTCCTGCAAAGTTGATGCTTGCTGCCCACCATGCTTGTCCTTTGCATGTGCAATTGGTGAAAGTTGATGAAAGGGAATCAATGGTGCATGCATGATTAATTCAAACTAGATTGCCTCCATTAAGGTATGTTTAAGGTTAAGCACTCCTCTAATTCGAAATTTAAAATATTTTTCAGAGCCATGCAAGAGCTCAAACATAATTTTAGAGAAGTTTATAAATCATTAAAAACAAATGTACGTCGAAAATATTTTTCGACTACGTTGATTTCGGTCTCACCGGTATAGTTTGCCTTCATCGGTTGAGAGCAAACTTTTCCCGGCTTGATCATGGGGGCATAGGTTTAGGTTCTAATTTTGGCTAAATAAAAAGTATTTTGAATAAAACAAAATTAGAATAGGCTTAGAAAAATTCTAATCCTAGAGAAACCAAGGATAAAGATTTTTAAAACCAACCAAAAGTTTTGATTTCTAGGTTCACGCGAGTCCTACCACGTGCTGAATTTTACTAACACCTAAATATAAATCGTGGCTCTACTCGTATGGTTTTAGCATGAAAAATAAGTCAACCTCAGCACCATAATGAGGGTGAAAGGTTGAGTTAGGTTCTAAAATTATTTGGTTGAGGTTTCTCGAAAAGAAAAGAACAAACAAGCACATAGGAGGGTTCATGCGAACGGTTTATGATAAAGCAAACATTCAATCAAGAATTATATCTCTAATATTGTTCAACCACTTCTAAGTCTAATGTCTTTGCGTAATAAAACTCAAAAACTAAATTATTAAAAATACTCGAAAAACCTGGAATCGGGTTGTCCTCCCGGTAGCTTATTCTTGACTCGACGAAACGGGTTGCCTCCCGCCTAGCGCTTCGTTTATAGTCTATAGCTAGACTTTTTCACTTGATTAATCCGGATCAACGCTCTTTGCGGGCGTTGCAATCTTGGGTACCTACTTCCGCATCATCTTAGGCACGGGCTGTCGGTGTTTTAGACCGGCAACCTACTAAGGGGAGTACCCGAAGTAGATGAATGTGACTCGCCGAGATCGGTAACTCAAAGGAAGAGACACGTGGCACACAATTTAGACAGGTTCGGGCCACGAGGTGCGTAATACCCTACGTCCTGTATGCTGCGTAGCTCTGGATTGATTGGGCGCGATTACAAGATGGTGCAATAGTGCGCCGTGAGTTGTATGAGATGAGATTGGATGCTAGAGATCGGTCCCTGCCTCGCCTTATATAGTCCGGGAGGCAGGGTTACAAGTTGGAGTAGGGAGAGAGTACTAGTCGAGTACGTCTAGGAGTCCTCCATACAGTGCGGAACATGTACAGCTCCCTAACCGAGTACTACTCCTGTGTAGTCCTTGTGCTCCACGCCTTCAGGTGCCGTGTAGCGCAAGCCGGTAGTCCCGGGGGCCCACCGAGTAGTCGGTCCCGGTACCCACCGAGGTAGTGGGCCCGGGGAGGTCCATACGACAAGCCCCCGAGTACTTTGTAGTCGAGAAGGATAGCTTCAAGTAGTCTTGACGGCCTTAACGAGTAGTCCTCAAGCGTCCCCGAGTGCTACAAGTCAAAAGTCCTCAAGAGTAGTCGAAGCATCCCGAGCCCGGAACGTACTCCAGCTGATATTTGAGCAATCTTGAAATCTTCTCGAGTAGTCCCAAGCGTCCTCGAGCACTGCCTTCGAAGGTCTTCAAAAATTGCCCGTCTTGTCTTGAAGTCGGAGCTGATATGGAGATGCAATTTGCAAAATCGCACTCCATATGGAGTAGCCCCCGAGCCTTAGGTTGAGCCGCAGGCTCTGACTCAGGGTCCATCTGAAGTCTTGACAAGAAAATCCCGAAAAATCCGGAGAAAAAACCGAAGGACACGTGGCACGGAGCCCCCGAGCCTTGAGTCGAGTACTTCCTCTCGAATTGAAGGGTCATCTTGAAGAATGTGTCCTGAGATGCTCTTGAGACTAGCCGCTTCCCAAGTAGTCGAGTAGAAGTAGCCGAGCCCCCGAGGTGAGGCGCGTCGACTAGTAGAATACGAAGGGTCACGCTGAGCCGCTGAGTCAGCTGCGTGTGAATTTAGCCCTCCGGCCGTTGCGGAGCCAGTTAGGCTTATAAATAGAAGCCAAAACCCTTAGGGTTTTTCACCCATTCGAGCTGTAGCCATTTCATTTCCATCTGAGGTAGATCTACTCCCAGCGCACGCTGCCACCGTAGTAGATCCAAGTGCGCCTCCACCCAAAGATTTTAGGGTAGCCCCCGAGCGGATGCGCGTGAAGACGCTTTGCTCTTGGAGAATGAAGCCGTCACCGTCCAAGTCGTCGAAAGCCGCCGGGAAGAAGAGGGGACGCGAAGAGGCCGCCGCGGCCGCCACCGGAGTAGCGCCGCCGATGTCTCCACCACGGGCTGATCCAAGCCGCGAGTGGAAGAAGTCCAAGGTGAAGACGGAGGATCTGTTGGCCCTCCTGAACAGCGGGTTCATCCGGGAGAAGGAGGTCGACATGTGGAGGGCCGCTGCTAGAGATCCATACCCAATGGAGAAGGCCGAAGATGAGATTCCAATGTTCGCACGGTTCGTGGGGCGCGGGCTTGCGCTCCCGGCCAACGATTTCTTCAAGGGTCTCCTCGGGTACTACGGAGTCGAGTACCTGAACCTGAACCCCAACAGCATCTTCCACACCGCGGTCTTCGTGCACTTCTGCGAGGCCTTTCTTGGGATCAAGACGCACTGGATCCTTTTCCGGAAGTTCTTCGGGTCAAGCCGCGCCCAAGTGCCACCAACCCAAGGGTAGTCGGAGGAGCCGGCATCCAGCTGAGGGAAGACGCCGCGGAGCAGTATCTGGCGTATAAGCTTGTCGATTCCAACACTGACTGGAAGATAAGGTGGTTCTACATCACGAACCACCACCCCCGGCTCGCCGAAGCCGAGCGGACGGCAGCCCAGGCACCACGAGTGGTGGAACTCGGAGCCCACCATGCAAGAGGGGATCCAGCTTCCCGAGCTGCTGGCACGCATCAAGGTGCTCAGGGAAGCGGGACTGAGGGCCGAGCATGTGGCCTTCAGTTTCATGAAGCGGAGGGTGCAGCCGTTGATGGCTCGAGACACCTTGGGCTTCGAGTACACCGGCGACGATGACACGTTGCGGATGCCCGGAGGCGAGCTGGACGACAGCGACATCATCGAGAGGTTGTCGCGGATCTTCAAAGATATGCCGCCGTACACGGCGTGCCCTGTTCAAGAGTACTCTACCGCGCGCCCGCCCAAGGAGGTGAGTAGTCGTACTCTTTTAGTCGAGTAGTCATTGCTTGATGTAGACTTGCTGACGTCTTGTGCCTTGCAGGATGACTTGAAGAAGTTCATCTCCGAGCCGCAGCCGCCCCCGAGCGGGATCGAGATCTCGAAGGAAGGGAAGGCCAAGGAGAAAAAGCGGCGAGAAGTCGGTGCAGGCGATGACACCGTCATCGTGGAGGACACCTCCGACGACGACGACGACGACGACGACGAGGCGCTGCAGGACCGTTTTCAGTTGCGGTCGAGGTTTAGCCGCCCAGGCTTACCTCATGTGCCTCTGGTGCAAGACCCCCCGACTAGCCTGGAGGCTAGCCTGGCTGCGCCACCACGGAAGCCGCGCAACCCCGCCAGGAAGCGGGTGACGAAGAAGCTGAAGGTCTCAGAGACCACACCTCAGGAGGTAAGATATCTTGACTAGAGTGGTCGAGTACCCATCGTACGAGTACCCTTGCTGATGAGTAGTCTTCCTTTTATGCAGGAGGTGCCGCCAACGGAGCCCGTCGAAGAGGGCGACGAAGGCGTGTGGGACACAGTGGGGGAGCCAGCCGGAAGTCGTAGTCCAGCCCCCACTGTCGAGGAGCTCTTGGCGCAGCTGGAGCGCCAGCCCCCTGCTCCACAGGGGAGCACGGATCCTGTAGCCGCCGCCGTTGAAGAAGTGGTGGCTTCAGTAGCGCAAGAGAGCACTGCGTCGACCGCCGTTGCAGAGGAGGCGGTAGCCGCAGGGGCGCAGGAGGAGACGCCCGCCGAGGGTGGACTGGTCGATATCGCCAGCATCCTTGGCGCCCCGGCCGTGACAATAGTCCGGTCGAACTTGTAAGTACTGCATCTTCGCGAGTAGTACTTGTTGTAGTAGTCGATGTTGACTGACGACCAATTGTGTGTGCTTCTGCAGGAAATCCACGGATTTATCCTGGGAGGGGGATGAGCCTTCTTCAGCGGTGGCGGAAGAAGTCGCGCCGCCCGCCGAGGAGTCCGTTCCCGCTCCCCAGGTGGTGCCCGAGCCGCCGGCTGCCGAAACGCCGCTGCCGGAGGCCAGCGTAGTCGAAGGTGAGTACTCTTCTGAAGCTATGGAGCTCCTCGAGGAGTAGTCGTAGTAGCTGATGCACTTGTCTTCTTTTTTGACAGGCGCTGAGGCTGAAGGTAGTGACATCCCTGCGGGGGTGCCGATGCAGAAGTCGACACCAGAGGCCCCGGAGGCTGCGGGAGGAGCCCCCGTGCCTATGGAAGAAGTCGTCGAGGAGGCCGCCGTGACGGCCGGGGGAGAGGGTGTCACCACGTCGCCAGAGGTTGCTCTGGAGGTGGCTATCCGCTCCCCGGAGATCCAGGACGCAGAGCCCATCCGCTCTGCGCCGATGACGGAGGCCACCACGAGTAGTAGCGGCGGGATAGAGTTGCTCGCAGATGATCTCGTCGAGCCTGCGACGGTGGCGAAGCACCTGGAGGCGATCCGCCAAGCTGAGCAGTGGATGAAGGTGTGTAGCCGTAGCTTCTGAGTAGTCAATCCTCTGTTTGTTGAGTACTCGTTTGACTTGAGTTGTCTGTGCAGGACGTTGCGGAGCGGTCCCGCGACAAGTCCAATATGCTGCAAGGCTATGGTGACGCGGTGCTCCGGGCTGAGGCGCTGGAAGAGCAACTTGTGAAGTCGCGGAAGCACGCGGCTGCCATGCAGTCAAAGCTCGACGCCGCCTTTGCCAAATACCACAACGATGTCCAAGAGTTGCAGGCGAAGGGCGACGACTTGGTGCGGAAGAATAAGGGCCTCCGCAACAAGAACAAAGGTATACCGCTGAACTTGTCGGGTACTTGTTGGAGGTCGAGAAGTCTCTGACCTGCTATGGCGTTGCTGTGTTGCAGAGCTTGAGGGCCAGGTGGAGCAGCTGAAGTCCTCGGAGACGAGCATGAAGAACCTCTTCTACCGGGAGCAAGAAGCCCGCCAGGTATTCGAGCTCAACTACAAAGAACTTGCCTTTGAATGCGAGAAGCACATGGAGCTCCGGATTGCCTCTGACCGCTATCTCGTCAACTGCTACAAATCCTTGCAGAAGTTGAATGAAGACTGTGAGGCACTGTGAGCCCAGCTGAAGGAGCTCGAGGAAGCCGCGCTGCCGATCGCAAGGCTCCTGATGCCGCACCCGGGCGACCCCAAGATAGCTCCACTGGTGGATCGCCTCAAGGAAGCTCCAAGCCGGCTGGCGGCCTACGTGAAGCACATGGCGAGATCGATCCCAAGGCAGGTCTTGGCCTTCATGAAGTCGTATTTCCCGAAGGCCCTAGTGGAGGTAGTCGCCGGCGGGGTAGCCGCCAACTGCACTGATGAGCAGTATGCAGAGCTGCTGGAGCAGATGGCTCGCATCGCGGAGCAAGTAGCCGAGAAGCTTAACCTCCAGTAGCCCTGTAATAGATAGCTAGTAGCCAGGGTTGTACAAAAAACAATTGTAATGAATTGCTTGAGTATCAATGAAAGAAAATTTCCAGCAATGAGTACTCGTGGCCGCGATCTCAGAGTGCGGAGCCCCATCGTGGAGTGGATGCGAGTAGTCGTACTCGGCGGTAGTTGTCCCATTGTAGGGAGTAGGCAGTAAAGAAGTTGATGAATGATCAAACTTTATTACTGAAGAAGTACTACTTGATGGCCAGGGCCGTAGTTACAGAGTAGTCGCTTGGACCTGGAGGCCGCTTACAGCTGAGCAGAGCTGGAGCGGGTAGCCGCTTGCAGCAGTGGATCCGTAGGTAGCCGTGTAGGCTGGATCGTAGATCCGTAGGTAGCCGTGGAGGCTGGATCTTGGAGGGTGGTCTCTCAGTAGACCGCTACTAGAGTCCTTGACGCTCGTCGCAGCCCAGGGTCCGTAGGTAGCCATGTAGGCCGGAGCTCGGAGAGGAGAAGTCCGAGAGGCGGAGCCGGGACCGGAGGCCGCTTACGGCGGTGGGGTGTTGGTGTAGTCGTGTAGACTTGAACCCGGAGTAGTCGTGTAGACTAGGCGTAGAATCGACGAGCCGGTCGACGTTCCACGAGTTGTTGATGTCTTCGCCTTCAAGTGTTTGGAGGCGGTAGGAGCCCGGCCCGGTCACCTTTGCAACGGTGAAGGGACCTTCCCAGGGGGAACTGAGCTTGTGTAGTCCTTCCGTGTTCTGGATGCGGCGGAGGACGAGATCACCAACGTTGAAGGAGCGTTCCTTGACGTTGCGATCATGGTAGCGTCGGATACCTTCTAGGTATCTTGCTGACTGGACGAGGGCAGCGCAACGAGCTTCTTCGAGGCTGTCGATGTCAACTCGTCTCGTCGTCTTTCGAGACGCCTTCGTCATAGTGCTCCACTGCTGGCGAGTTCCATATGACGTCGGCAGGGAGGATTGCTTCGGAGCCGTAGACCAGGAAGTAGGGGGATTGCCCCGTTGGCTTGGATGGCTGAGTCCGTAGCCCCCAGAGTGCGTTGGGTAGTTCCTTGATCCCCTTGCCCCCCTTGGAGTTAGCAGCGTCGTGTAGCCGCTTTTTGAGAGCGTCGAGCACCATCCCATTGGCGCGCTCGACTTGTCCATTGGCCCGTGGATGGGCAACTGAGACGTATCAGACGTCGATCCCGCTGTTCTCGCAGTACTCCCAGAACTGGTGGTTGTTGAAATTGGAGCCCGTGTCCGTGATGATGCGGTGGGGTAGTCCATAGCGGTGTACGAGTTCATCCGAGAAGTCGAGTACTCGTCGACCTTGGGGCATGTGACCAGGCTTGACCTCGATCCACTTGGTGAACTTGTCGATGGCCACCCGCACCCCGTTGAATCCCTCCCGACGCGGTTGGCGGTGGCCCAATCATGTCGAGCCCCCAAGAAGCGAAGGGCCGGGGTTGGCGGTATGGTGACTAGCTTGTAGGATGGGACGTGTTGCTGCTTGGCGAAGTATTGACATCCTTGGCACCTCCTGACGAGTTCTTCGGCATCGCCCAGAGCTGTGGGCCAGTAGAAAGCTCGCCGGAAGGCTTTGCTGACCAGCGTGCGTGAGGACGCATGGTTGCCGCAGACGCCTTTGTGGATCTCCTCCAAGATGTCCTTGCCTTCTTCACAAGGGACGCACTTCATGAGCACTCCGGAAGATGTGCCCCGCTTGTAAAGCTTATCTCCGACGAGGACGTAGGACTTGGCGCGGCGGATGAGCTGCTCAGCCGAGTTCTTGTCGGAGGGGACCTTCTGCTCCCTGAGGTAGTCGATGAAGGGTTGCCTCCAGTCCACGTCGATCATCGTGACCTCCTGCCCAGCTGGTTGATGGGCTGGGACAGTGGTGGGTGGCGCCGGCTCCGAAATGGATGGTGCATGAAGCTCGTGGACGAAGACGCCCGCTGGTACTTGAGCGCGGGTTGATCCAAGCTTCGAGAGGACATCCGCTGCGACGTTGTTGTCGCGGACGATGTGATGGAACTCGAGACCATAGAACTTGTTCTCGAGCTTGCGGACTTCTAGGCAGTAGGCGTCCATGTTCTCCTTGTTGCGGTCCCAGGACTTGTTGACTTGGTTGATGACCACTGCGGAGTCGCCGTAGACTAGTAGCCGCTTGATGCCCAATGAAGCCGCGAGGCGGAGCCCATGTAGGAGAGCTTCGTACTCGGCTTCGTTGTTTGAGACCTTCCAGAAGATCTGCAGGACGTACTTGAGTTGTTCGCCCGCTAGAGAGATCAGAAGTACTCCTGCACCTGCGCCCTTGAGGTTGAGTGAGCCGTCGAAGTACATCACCCAATGCTCTGGTCGCACGGTGGGAGTAGGTAGCTGGTTCTCCCGCCACTCTGCCATGAAGTCGACTAGTGCCTACGACTTGATGGCTGTGTGTGGCTTGAAGTCGATAGTGAGGGCGCCGAGCTCGACCGCCCACTTGGAGATTCTTCCAGTAGCATCTTGGTTCCGCAGGATGTCGCCGAGCAGTAGTCGGTGACGACGGAGATCGAGTACCGCCGAAAGTAGTGTCGTAGCTTCCGCGAGGTGATGAGTACCGCGTACGGCAGCTTCGCACGGCCGATAGCGGGCCTTGGACTACGATAGAACCTCGCCGACGAAGTAGACCGGGCGCCGGGACCGGGTAGGCGTGGCCGTCTTCATGCCGCTCGACAACGATGGCGATGCGACCACATGAGTAGTCGCGGCCTAGGTAGAGCAAGAGGCCGCTCGCCCTTGTGAGGAGCCGTGAGGATCGGTGGCTTCGATAGAAAGTTCTTGAGCCGGGCAAGGGCTTGATCCGCCTCTCGGAGTCCACACGAACTTCTCTTGATGCTTGAGTAGTTTGAAGAAGGGGAGTCCCCGTTCTCCTAGCCTCGAGATGAATGCGTTCGCGGCGCCGCCATGCACCCCCGTCGGCACGGACATCTTTGATGCTCGTGGGAGCTCGCATGCTGGTGATGGCGGAGATCTTCTCGGGGTTGGCTTCGATGCCACACTGGCTGATGATGAAGCCGAGTAGTTTGCCTGAACGTACGCCGAAGACGCACTTGTTCGGGTTGAGCTTCCAGCGGTACTCGCGCAATGATGCGAAGGTCTCTTCAAGGTCGTCGATGAGGGTACTAGAGTTTCTGGTCTTGACAACCACGTCATCCACGTAGGCCTCGACGTTCTTGTTGAGCTGCCTCTTGAAGCAGGCCTGGATAACTCATTGGTAGGTAGCGCCGGCGTTCTTCAACCCGAAGGACATGGTCGTGTAGCAGTACGCGCCAAACGGGGTGATGAACGCGGTCTTCTCCTGGTCTTCTTCCTTGATCGCGATCTGGTGGTACCCGGAGTAGCGGTCGAGGAAGCAGAGAGCGGGTTGCGCCCCGCCATGGAGTCGATGACTTGATCAATCCGCGGCAACCCGAAGGGGTCCTTGGGGGCGGTGCTTGTTGAGGTCGGTGTAGTCGACGCACATCCTCCACTCGTTCGAGTTCTTCTTGCGGACGAGGACGGGGTTGGCGAGCCACTCGGGATGGAAGACTTCTCCGATGAAGCCGCCCGCGAGTAGTTTGGCGAGTTCCTTCTTGATGGCGTCCCGTCCGTCGTCGGCAAAGCGTCGGAGGTGTTGTCGCTTGGGGTGGCCTTAGGATCGACGTTGAGGCGTGCTCAATCGGGCTCCCGGGCACTCCCGGCATGTCCGTCGGCTTCCACGCGAAGATGTCGCGGTTAGCCGAAGGAAACCGATGAGCGCGTCTTCCTATTTGGGATCGAGGCCGCCCCGATGGTGGTGGTCTTGCTTTGGGATCGCTCGTTCCAAGGTCGATCGTCCTGACGAGTACCTCCTCAGGTGGCTGAGGCTTGTTGGCGCTGTCAGACTTCTCTGGGATGTCGAGTTCACTTGTGGCAAGCTTCTTCGACGCTGCGTAGACCTCCATCATCGCGTTGGGTACTTGATTTGTGGAGGCGATCTCCACGGCTTCTGTGTCGCAGTCGTGGGAGATCTTCAGGTCTCCTTGGAGGGAGAGTACACCGGCTGGGCTTGTCATCTTGAGTACCAAGTAGGTGTAGTGGGGCACCGCCATGAACTTGGCGATAGCCGTCCGCCGAGGATGGCGTGGTAGGAGGTCTCGAAATCCGCGACCTCGAACTTGATGTACTCGGTACGGTAGTTGTCCCGAGTTGCCCCGAAAGTAATCGGCGGGACCACCGAGCCCGGTGGAATAGGCCGCGTTGCCGGGGGACGATGCCGTAGAAGGGCACGTTGCTCTTGGTGAGCATATGAGTGATGTCGAGCTTCATTTTCTTCAAGGTCTTGGTGAAGAGGACGTTGAGCCCACTTCCGCCGTCGATGAGCACCTTGTTGAGTTTGGAGCCCGCCACCGTTGGCTTCAGGACGAGGGGGAACCGTCCTGGTTCAGAGAAGCTGGTCCATTGATCCGCGCGGGAGAAGGTGATGGGTACCTCCGACCACCTGAGAGGAGTCGGGACCGCTGGCTCGATGGACATCACTTCGCGGCGGGTAGCCTTCTGCTCCCGCCTGCTGGGCAATCCGCCGAAGAGGACGTTGACGGTCTTCTCAGGCTCCTGGAAGTCGTTGTTGTCGCCGTCCTTCTTCTTGCCCTTTTGGTCGTGAGGGTGCGGTGGCTCCGGCGTCTCCTTGAGTGCGTGCCTGAGCTGGTAGCACTGCTCGGTGGTGTGGTTGCCGTTTGGATGCCACGGGCACTTCTCCTTTAGCAGGTCCTTGAAACCGCCAGAGTTCTTCTTCGAGTTCCCTTTCGCAGGGCGCTGGATAGCCACGACAGTGTTGTCTGGCTTGCACTTGCGGTTGGGACCCGAGTTGTTGTTGTTGTTGTTGCGACCGCCCTGGTTCGCGTTACTGCCGCTGCCGCCGCCCTGGTTCTGCTTGGTCTTGCCACGGATGGCGTCGTACTTGGCATTGGCCTTGTCTTCTTCATCCGCCCAGGACGTGATCATGTCCTTGAGGTGGGGGATGGACCTAGGGCGGCGACGACCGAAGTCTTCGAAGGTGCGGCGGTGGTAGAGGCCGTCTTGGAAGAGGTCGATGACCTCCTTGTCGGTGACGTCGACGACGGTAGCGCGCTTGTCGAAAAAGCGGCGCATGTACTTGTGGAGGGTCTCGCCTTGTTCCTTCTTGATCATGGCCAGGTCCATGCGAGTACCCGATCGGCCCATGGCGCCCGCGAAGTTGCTTGTGAACTGCTCCTTCAGCTGGTCCCACTTGTCGATCGAGTGCTTATCCAGCGACTCGAGCCAAGTGAGTGGTGCTTGGTCCAAGCAGAAGGGGAAGTAGAGGCACTTGGTGTCGCTGTTGCCGCCAGCGTTCTCGATGGAGAGGGCGTAGCATCTGAGCCACTGGATGGGATCTTGCTTCGCATCATACTTGGTGATCCCCAAAGGTTTGAATTTGTTGGGGAGGAGCAAGTTGCGAAGTCGAGGTGAGAAGGCGAGGAAGCTGTCGCCCTCAGCTGCGGCGGTCGACTTCTTCTGCCGTAGCTCTTCGATCTTCTGGCGGGCGTCGTAGCCGCCCTGCGAGGCGCCGGAGGCGTGGTCGTTCGCGTGGCCTCGGCCGCCGCGGGCCGCCGCCGCCTCCAGCCCTCCTGTTCGCCCCGTGATTGGAGCTGCCGCCGTCGCTGCCGCCGCCGTCGGGATCATTGCCGCCCCCGCCGGCCGGAGCACGGTGAGGGACGACTTCTCGGTTGCTGTGGTCGCGCAGTGAAGGTCCGCCGGCGTTGGAGCGATGGCGGTTTGGCTCGGCTGGGAGCTCATCTCGAGTACGGTTGGGACCGTTGTTGGCACTGCGACTTGTGGCTTCGTTGTCGCGGGGTCTGGCTGGAGGAGGCTGGTTGACTCTGTTGTCGACCCGCATGAAGTAGGCTTCTTCAGCGAGCTTGGCGATGACCTCTCCAGCGCGTATGCCCTGAGCCTGTCGTGCGATCGCTATGATCGACATGAGGCACTGCTCGGGGGTAGTGTGTACTCTGCTCTCGACCGCCTCGAGAGCTTCCACAAGGTTGCGGACGGGGAAGTTGTCGCGGAGGTGCCGACGGCGTTCGTTGCGCTTCCGGTTACGTTCACGTCGAGCGTCTCTGTCCGCCGGAGTCTCGTTCGGTGGAGCATCAGCAGAGAGCTCGTCGGAGGAGATGTCTTCCAGGTACTTGTCCCGAGCGGTGCTCGAAGGCCCGGGGTGGGTGTCGCCGGCCAGCCATGAAGACTTGGCGATCGGGGGTGCCAAGGCTGGACTCAGAGGGTGCCACCTCAGTTGGTGCGCTTGAGTCAGCCCGAGCTAGGGGTGTTCCCTCCTGGAATGGTAGCGAGTCAATGTAGGCGATGTAGCGTATGTCTCCCTTTATCAGGTCAGCGGGCTTGCGGTCTGGCCAGTAGACGTATCTTCCAGCCGGTGTGGATGCTATAACCAGCCCAGAGGCTGGCCCTGACAGGGGAAGCTCAGTGGAGTTGTCCTCAGACTCGGGCTCCTCAGGGTCCGACCCGAAGTCGAACTCGTAGTCCGGGTTCGAGTAGAACTCGGAGAGAGGGGTTGGAGTCGGAGCGCGATCGGGGGTGGCGTCGGAGTCCGAGCCGTACTCGGGTGCGGGCTCCTTGCCGGCCGGCGCGAAGTGGGGAGCCCCGTGCGGGCCCGGGCCGAGGATGCGGGGGGCCACGCGCGGAGCGTTTACGGGGGTGAGGGGACCGCCGCGATGGGCCGAGCGGCCCGGCTCGCATGTGATGGCCCATGGCGACGTCGAGTTCGAGTTAGAAGCGGACTCGAGCTCGAAGTCAGCGTGGTGGTTGAAGAGCGAAATTTCGCCGAATTTGCCGGCGAGTTCGCCCGTGACGACTTCCGGAAGCGTCATGAGGCCAGTCTTCTGGTTGGGCGACACGGTGAGGCGGCGCTGGAAGGAGCCCGCGCCGTCAGCGGTGCAGACACAAGCACCGAACACGAAGTTGTCGCCGCGGTTGAAGGCGACGGTTGGCTTGAAACAAACAGGAGCCGTCGAGTTCGCCACGTGATCTCGGGCGAGAGCCCCTACCTGGCGTGCCAGCTGTCGGTGTTTTAGACCGGCAACCTACTAAGGGGAGTACCCGAAGTAGATGAATGTGACTCGCCGAGATCGGTAACTCGAAGGAAGAGACACGTGGCACACAATTTAGACAGGTTCGGGCCGCGAGGTGCGTAATACCCTACGTCTTGTATGCTGCGTAGCTCTGGATTGATTGGGCGCGATTACAAGATGGTGCAATAGTGCGCCGTGAGTTGTATGAGATGAGATTGGATGCTAGAGATCGGTCCCTGCCTCGCCTTATATAGTCCGGGAGGCAGGGTTACAAGTCGGAGTAGGGAGAGAGTACTAGTCGAGTACGTCTAGGAGTCCTCCATACAGTGCGGAACATGTACAGCTCCCTAACCGAGTACTACTCCTGTGTAGTCCTTGTGCTCCACGCCTTCAGGTGCCGTGTAGCGCAAGCCGGGTAGTCCCAGGGGCCCACCGAGTAGTCGGTCCTGGTACCCACCGAGGTAGTGGGCCCAGGGAGGTCCATACGACACGGGCTTGTCTTCCGGCTTAGTCATTTTTTGGTCTTCACAGGAGGCTTCTCTTCCTTTGTCTTGACGGATGCAACACCTTCTTTGATTTTCTTTACGTTCATTTTTTCGGCTCCTTCTTCTTTTTCAGCCCCTCCGTTTGTTTTGGTTCTCCCTTCACTCCAATCATGTTGCATGCCTCGATTCTTGGACGGAACTTGAAGGAACTCCTTTCTCCGTTGATATCGAACATGATCTCCCCCTTACCAACATCAATAGTAGCTCCCACGGTCTTGAGGAAAGGCCTCCCTAGGATGAGAGGCGGCTTCTCCCTCTCTCCCATCTCGAGCACAACGAAGTCGACGGGGATGAAGTGGTGTCCGATCTTCACGGGTACATCTTCAGCAATGCCCAAGGGATAGCGAATGGAGTTGTCACCCAACTCCAAACATATACCCATAGGCTCCATTGGTAGGCGTAGCTTCTCGAACACATCCCTCGGCATGACGCTCACACTAGCTCCAAGGTCGCATAACGCCTTCTCGAAGTTGAAAGAACCAACCGAACATGGAATTGTAGGGCACCCGGGGTCCTTTTGCTTATCTAGCCCATTAGCACTAGCGGCACTACACTCCTCGGACATCTTGACATGATCTACCCCGAGTGTTGCTATCTCATATTTATTTGCAAGTATATCTTTAAAGTAACGAGAATATGTAGGTACTTGTAGGGCATCTAGTAATGGCATGTTGATGCTAAGTCTACGCACAACTTCCACAAACTTCTCAAAGTGGTTGTCAAGTTTACCTCGGAAGAAGCGTGGCTTGAGCTGCGGTATCCTCGTGTCTTCCTCCGGCATCTCAAATTCGGGTTCCTCGGTGACGATCCCCGTAACCTTCTCTTTAGCAACTCCTTCCACCTCGGTGGACGGTTTAAGCTTCCTTGCTCCCGCGGAACGTTCCGGATCTTCGGTCTCCTTCCCCGAACGTGTTTGAATGGCCTTCGCCGATTCGGGACTTTTGGGTTGTTCCGGAAGCTTCCCTTCATCATTAGTGAGGCGCCCCGCAAGTTGTCCAACTTGCGTCTCGAGCATCTTCATCATGTTGAGCACTTGATGATTGGAACTTCCGACCTGCGTCACTTTGCTATCGATGTTCTCCATCACCTTGTCTATGGTCTTGAACTTGGTGACGGTGTCCTTGTTGATCTTAGCTTGCTCATCCATGAACTCCTTCAATTGTATACAAAGCGGAATCGCGTTAGGAATAGATGAGCTTGCATTAAATTGAGGCCTACCTTGCCCGTAGCGGAAGTTCGGCAATTCTCCCTTCCTCATGTAGTCGAGCACTTTGGCTTCCTCCGGACAATCTTTGCGGACATGGCCATACTCTCCACATTCTTCGCATGTGGACCTTGCTTCAGCGGCCTTCAAGTCTTGAGCCTCTTTCTTTTCCATCTCCATCTTCTCCAACCTCCTCATGAGTGAGTCGATCTTGCCTTCAAGTATGTTCTCCTTCTCCACTTGCAAGACTCCTTTGACGTTCCCCGTGGGTTGAACCGGGTGTAGGCGCCCGGACGACGCCCACGTGTCATTATCCGCGACCTTCTTGAATAGAGTGAAAGCTTCGGTCGGTGTAAGTTCGATGATGGATCCTCCCGCCGATGCATCGATGATCGTCCTTGACGCCATGGTGAGTCCTTGATAGAACTTTTGCACGAGGTCTTCCTTCGGGAACTTGTGATGTGGAACCGCCCGGGTGTACTCGTTGAAGCGCTCGAATGCCTTCGAGATAGTTTCCGTAGGATATTGAACAAAGGTGGCAATCTTATTACGCAAGCTTTGAGTTTTACCCGGTGAGTAGTATTCCTTCATGAAAGCCTTCATCAACGCGTTCCAATTTTGCACCGTCTCCGCCGGTTGAGAGTGGAACCATTGCAAAGCCTTCCCAAGTAGTGAAAACGGAAAAAGCCTTGCCCTCATTTGATCTTGAGTCACCCCATCCATGTTGAAAGTTTGACATAGTTGAATGAATTCTTGGAGGTGAAGGTTCGGATCCTCTTTACCGGTGAAGGGTGAATGTTGCACCTTGCGGATTGTTGAGGTCTTGATCTCGAACGGTCTCCCGATCTCCTCAAGGTTCAAGATTGGTAGGTCGATGATGTCTGGGGTGCATAGCTCCCCAATCTTGCGTTCTTGCGGTGGTTGGTCACCCATCGGTGGAAGTCGATTCTCCCGAGGACTTTGAGGTGGTGAATTCTTCGGAGATTCCCGCGATCCTTTGTCTTCCGACTCCGAATCTACAAAATCCAGCTTTTTAGCTTGATGTGCTTCGCGTCTCCTTAGCCTGTAAAGTTTTTCTGGATCATCCACAAAATTATCGGGTTTGTTGGAGAGATAGCCGTCCATCTCCTGTTAGGGTTAGCAATAAACAAAGTATGCAAAAACTAGAAAGTAAAAACAAATCTATAGAAACTATAGTTAGACAAACTAGATTAGATGTATTTTTAGGATGATCAAAATTTAGTAGATGCAAAAAGAAAAACAAAAAGAAAACTGAAAATTACGAAAAGGCAATAAAAAATCAAATCTTGATCACTTGTTCCCCGGCAACGGCGCCAGAAAAAGGGGCTTGTTGAAGGTTAATAATTATATCAAAGTTCGTTCGTGACTTGCAAGCGGACAAGTCTCCCGTCGTAGTCAAGGGACCCTTCTTCCCTCGAATGGTGAACCCAAGGTATCGAATCCGTGGAACAAATGTGTGACGCAAAACTTAATCTAACAAAGCCAAGTAACTCCAATCTTCGATAAAAGAAACCCTAATGCATCTAAGTAAAAGACACAAAACGAATCTAATCTACTAAAGACCGGAGAAAACAAGGTAAGATTGGGTAGATAAACCGATCTAGAGGGATCGGGGTAAGCCTTTAGTTGAAGTTCCAAGCAAGAGAAGAAGTAGCAAATCGAATCTTAATAGAAGCCTCTTTAAATCGTGGTTTCCCGTCCAAATCCGAAAACAGCCGCCTTTCGGAACCCCCGTTCTGTCACAACGTATCCCTACTCATGCAGGGAGCTTAGGGCAAGTCAAAAGACAAGTCGAGATTCTTTCGGAAGATCCGGCGTGTACCTCTAGCCACCGCGGCTAGAAGAACACCCTATGTAATCTATCTCGAGAATAGAATTGGAATAAGCAAAGCCGGTCGAAAAACGAAATCTTCGAGGAAACACTTGATCGCTAGGAAAAGATTCAACTTGATAATTCAACAATAACAATGATACATACACAAGATCACCACCGGATCCTTCCTTGATCTTGCTTCTAGCTCCGGGAACTCTGACGTGGTCTTCCGTGCAAGGTTCCCACGTCGGCTAGGGAAACCCTAGTCAACTAGCTCGACCCTCTCCTCTCCGAGATGGTGTCCCTCTCTTCTCTGCTCCTCGGCGGCCGATGACGAATTCTATTCTTCGTGGCTCTCGGTCAGGGGGCTATAAATTGCCCGATTGGCGGCTAGGGCAAAGGAGGGGGCAAATGGGCCCTGGATGGGCCTGGACCGACCGGACTGGGCCGGCCGGCCTAGGCCCATCCAGGCCCAGCCCGAGGCCTCCTTTGCTCTACGTCGGTTCCCTTGCTTCCTGGATGTTTCCCCCTTCTGCATGTAGGTCCATGTCGTCAGTTCCTTTCCGAATTGGACACAACTCCTTGTCTTACAAGATTCGAAGCACTTTTCGGTCGGGTCCTCGGAGTCTCGTCGTCTTCTCGGATCAAGTCCCTGGCTTCTTGGAGTTAAGTTTGCTTCATTGCATGACTTGTACGGGGCTTCAAGGTCTTGTCATGAGGTGCTTGATGAACTTATCCCGAAAGTCTTGCATTCAACACTAAAACCCTGCATAAACATTAAACTCCAAAACCGACATGCACACGTGAACTTGTTATACCACGGGGGTTAGTACCAATGGATAAGGTATAAAACTCATGCCAACACCGAAGGTAAACTCATGGCTAGGTTGACGGATTTTCACCGTCAACATTCACCTAGATAGGAATACATTTAGCATACCCTTCCAAAAGGAACAATATGCAGCTCTTTATTAGATATTATTTTTGATAGTGACTGTGTACATATATATGTAAATAATTTAATTCAACTTCACAAACAGTAGTGGGTGGGTACGTTTAACTTTTTAACATGATTTGCGACCACACACAAGATTAGCAAGGGTGGTTTGGTGATATTTCCCATTTAATGACTATTAAGCCTTTAATCGCTTCCATAGCTTTTATTCATGCAATTAATTAAGAAAATTCAGTGGATGGGTGTGTTACACTCTAAACACCCATAACAAGCTATTGGACACACATGCAAGCTTTGGATAGCTAGAAATTAATTACTTTTGAAAAAGACAAAAGCTAGCTAGATGGACAAGGTAAATGCACACAAAAATAATTACTCAAGAAAATGATCCAAACTTTCTCTCACATGTTACATGGCTCGAAACTAGCCTAGTGGTGCAGCACATACACCTAGAACTAATATGGAACTTGAGTAATGCAATTTCAAAGAAAAACAAACATAATTCAATAATAAATATTTCTGTTAATTATAAAATTGTGATTAATTCACCAGAGGTGTGTTTTATAATAAAAAGACAGTGTGCAAAAGTTGATTGCAAAAACCTAATTAGTTTTATCTAGAAAAATGATTTATGCAGATCTGGCAGAAATGGAAAAACATTTTTATAAAACGATTTACATCATAACTTTGTGCAATTTCTGGCATAGGAGCTAGACATGACCTAACACACAACATATACAAAAGTTAGCTACAGAGGAGTTATATATTTTGAGATATTGCAGATCTAGGTTTTTAACATTTGTATTTTTCATGCAAAAACTAACAGGAATTAGCTCAGGCAAGAATAACAAAAGTTGTAGGATATTTTACCACGAATCCAGCATAATTTGTTTTGCATTTTTTAGTTTTTTCTACAATTTTCGACGCAATTTACAAGAATCAGCCAAATCACAAATACTATTGGAGTTAACCTTTTGCAGGGAGGCCCTCGGAAAGAAATCTTCTTTTGCAATGTGGTCCCTAGGGGCGCTGCCGGCGCGGCTCCGGTGCAATTCCGGCCGGGTGGTCGCCGGAGTTCGCCGGGGAGGGTGGGGAGGAGGTTTAGGGGCTACTAGGGTCCGGTTTGGGGTGTTGGACAGGGGCGGAGCGGCTCCGGCGAGCGGCACACCGGCGGCCGGGGAGAGCGGCGCCGCGGCTGCTTCGTTCCCGGCGAGGGGCGGGGGCTCGGTTGGCCGGTGGACGGGTCGGTGAGCTATGGTAGAGGCGAGGGGGAGGGTGGAGGGAAGCACTACCGGCTTGCAAATGGCCCGCAACCGAGCTCGTTGCGGCGGGCGCAAGGACACGGCGGGCGGCGTTGGGGCGGTGCGGTTCGGCGGGGGGAGAGGGACGGCGGCGCCTTTATAGGAGCGAGGGCGGACCCCCCTAGCGACCATGCGACCGGCGGGGACGCGCGCGCGGACGACGGGGGAGGGACCGCCGGTCCATAGCGGGTTGAACGGCACCTCGGGGCTCGAACCGTTCCCGGCGTCCAAGGCCTCGGGAGGCGCGTAACGGCCTCGGGGAAGGCGCGACCTACCTCGGGAACACGCGCGGAGGGCCGGACGCCGAGGCGGCGGCGGCCCGCGCGCGCGCGCGCGCCGCGCGGCGGCGGCGCGACGTCGCGGCGCGGCCGGCCACGGCGCCGCACGTTTCGGACTGAACCACTTCGAGCGCGATTTTCTCTCAAAACTTGAATACAAGTGCACGAAGTGATGAATACGAAAGTTGTAGATCTAGCTACCCTCTACAACTTTTGTAAAGGCCGTCTAGTGTTTTTCTCAACGGATTTTGCAGGAACGTTGTGCCAACTTTGAATGCCGGCCTGTCCTTGTGAACAGGAGGTACTGTCAGTTGATCGAGTTTTTCACCAATTTCCACCCAAAATTTGAAATGCCAACCTACATGAAAGTTGTGTCCCTCAACAAGATGGACAACTTTCATAAAGGTAGATTTTGAAGTGTTTAGGTGCATTTTGGAGAACGCGGCAAAAGTTCCGGACGACATTCGCTGACGTCACTGTGCCAGTGGGGATTGGACCGTGTCTTTGGCCAAGGGTCGACTACGGTTGTGTGCCAACTTGGTCAAGGGGTTCATTAGGGTTCTTTGGCGAGGTTTTCGAGGTGATGACCCAAGTTGACCTAGGTTTGACCGGTGTTTGACCGGTTTGACTCGGCTGATCCGGTCATTAGCGTTAATGACGGTAATTAAAAACCTGGGGTGTCACACAAACTCCGCTTACTCGTCAAACCGCTCGGTAACCGATCGCCCTACGAGTTTTGGTTTGAAATTTTGAATTTGGCCGTTTTTTTGGTTTTCGGTCAAACTGGACTGGTAAATTGAAACGGACCCGGCGATTTGAGAATTCTGGTTGGTACAAATAACCCTGCACATAAGTGGGTCCAGTGTCTGCGTACAGTTAAGTACGAGAAGCGAATCTTTCCTTGCATCTGTTACATGCCGATATGATGCGTCACAAAGGGGCCGGGTTGGGCGTGACAAGGAGCGGAAGCAGCAGTAGGGATGGAAATATGAAAACGGAATCCAAATAATCAGATATCCATATCCGCTAAAATATAAATATAGATATCCGTACTTGTATTCGAATTCAAATGTGGTAGTAAAGTGGATGCATCTGAATTCATTTTTGTCGATTTTCTATATCCAAATCTTTTCTATATCCAATTCTACATTGGCATTCGACAATATCCGACAGTACCTGTATTCTACTATATAAAACCGTCAGTTATAACTAATGGCAAATTATGTTTAATAGAATACTAATAATGATAGTGTATAATTATTAACATTATATCCATAACTAATGATTATGAAATTTATTTTAATATTAAAAATATTGCATTCATGAAACATTTTAAAAGTTATATTTAAATTTAATGATCAATATCATTAATTTTAATAATAAAAATACATTAGTATAAATTTTAATTTAATTACTCTAGTTTATTTTTGTAATTGATGAAAATATATTTCGTGATTTTTTATTATTTGTTTGAGAAAAATATATATTAAAAATATGTATTTATTTATAATTTTATTTATTATATGATTAATTATTAAAATAAATATGGATGAATTTTATTCTTAACTAGCAATCTCTATCTAGACTTGTTATGTACTAATACTTTAGTCTCTACATGATTTAATTTGTAACCGTAAATTATCAATAAAGAAAATTGGTAAATGTTGTCATCCAAATCGAGTAAATATCCAAATGTGTATCCAATTTCGAGATATCCGTTTTGTATCCGTATTCGAGAGAATTGGAATCCGTCATCGTGTTCGAGAAAAAATGTGGTAAAAGGTGTTATTCGAATCCGATTCCATGTGAATTCGATCTGTTTCCATCCATAAGAACCAGTGTGGTGGATCGACACGTGTGTCGTGTCGTCAACTATGTGCCGGCGAAATTAGCTGACAGAGTTACAAAACATCATAATTTGTCAACTTTAAACCTCCTTCAAACTATAAATTCTTTGCTTTTTTCAATCAACAACTTATCCAAAATTCTCTATGGACATCCAAATTCAAATGAGTTAAAAAAATGTCTAAGACCTCAGTGTAAAATTTCTCCAAAAGAAAAGTAGGACCAAAGTTGACAAGCTAACTCTGTTTTCAGACTTAGCAAATTTGATATGTTGATCCAATAATACTAGGCTATTTCGAAATTAGATTTTTCATTTTTTACACCATGGTTTGAATGCAAATGGTTAAGATGGAGCGTATGCACTTTATAGATCATACATGCATCTCGAGTTTCATAAATTTTGTAGTTCATTTTCTAATGGCACCGTATATTAGTCGCCACATCATGTGGTGTGACTCAAGTATTACTAAGTCTTCAAAAAAGGACTCAAGTATTAGTCGCGTCGCGAATGTTGACACAATCAAAATGGCTACTTCTTGAAATTTTAGTTCAAGAGGAGCTATTTTTAAAATTTTAAATTAAAAAGGGTTAAAATAGAAAAAATCACATACAACTAAAAGATAACTAATTGCACATATTGACTATATATTGCGAGACAAATCTTTTATGTCTAATTAATCGTGATTCAATAATAAAGTGCTACATTAATATGTATGTGCTGCTGATAGATTAATTAGGCTTAAAAAAATTCATCTCACGGTTTGTAGGTGAGTTCTAAAAATATTCTTTTTCATTAATATCCGAACGCCCCTCAATGTTACATGAAACATCCCATGTGTCATTCAAAAAATTTTACCCAAGGGCTAAGAAGCTCCACCCCGGAGGGCAAATAGACTGACTCTAACAATACAATGCAAAATGAGGGCTAAGAAGCTCCACCCCGGAGGGCCTTTAGACTGACTCTAACAATACAATGCAAAATGAGAGAGGCATACGTGGGTTTGCCTCGCTTACAGTGATTGCCTCACCGTTGCAAAAGTCTTCGTCTCCAACAGGGTAAAAAAAAACACCTCTTCGTCGGTCCTCTTCTAGGCACGGCGCGGAGCATGCGCCCGCGGCGGCCGGGGGTCAAGCTCCCCCGCGCACGCGCCGTGGCGGCGGCCGGGGTCGAGCTACCCCGCGCACACACACGCGCTCACGGTGGCGACAACGGGGGTCGAGCTCGGATCCCGCCGACGCTCCCCTCCGTCGTGCTCGCCCCGCCGACGCTCCCCTCCGCCACACTCAGATCCCGCCGGCGCTCACCTCCCGCCGGTGGTCCTCCGCCGCGCTCGCCTCCCGCTGCTGCTCCTCTCTTGTACTCGCCCCGCACAGCTGGCCAAAATGCATCGGAGGAGAGAGGAGATGTATTTTTACCTCGAGGCAAAATGCATCCTCCAGTTGCCTCATCTGTCGGAGAATAAAATCGTGATGCACAATGTGGATCGGAGAGGCAAAAATGGCTTTGCCTATGATGTTGGGGTCAGCCTTAGCCAGAATTATAATCAATCAGATAAGAAAGAAAAGATGATGTAGGCATGGGTCATGATCATCTGGTCCCGCGCTCACGAACAGGGATTATTGTAAATTGTATCGTACGTCGACGTCGCGACTCGTGACCAGAGAACAAGCCGACGTTTGTTCCTGTACGGCAATGTATCTGTCATCGTCGCCAACAGCTAGCCGGCTCTCTTTCCGCACACTGCTGGCCAAATTAAAATTTCCTCTCACTGCACGTCACGTAGCGAGCGAGTCTGAAACTGCACGCTGCTACCTGTGGGTCGTTGCCAGCAGATTCCTCGCCCTGACTGCTGCTACATACTCTTCCCTCATCGCGGTTCCGGTCCATAAGGTATGCTACGTACCATGCATATGCATACGTCCGACCATGTTTTCCGTGCTCCATCTGTCGCACGTCCCGTGTGTTGAACTCCAAACGGCAAGGCTCACGGACCACGTACGTCCACGTGATCATCAGAAGATCACGTACGGCTGCTGGCTCCATTATCGAGCCGGACAAAGGATCGAGCTAGATAGTCATCGCTACGAGACGACGTCACGACGATGACATCGAAGCGGCGGAGTACGCGCGCGAGCTGCACGACGAAGACGACAACACCACCGCGCGTGATGATGTCAACATGCATGCCGGCCTGCAGGCGGACGTGGACGGACCGGAAGGGCCCATCTTTGAGTTGAGTGATCGATATCCCGCGGTGACGTCGAGGATATATAGTAGGAGATTTGCACTGTACGTACGTGTCTGCTGCTAGTCGTCGTCGTATACCTTTCAAAGTTTATCGCCTTTGGGTTTTCGTCTGCTCTCGCTCGTTTCCTTGCCGTGCCATTTCTGTTTTTCTGGAATTCTGGTTTGCTGTTGTCCTGCTGCACGACAGTGATGGACGCATAGCTCGTACTCCATCCATTTCCTATTATTTGTGAAAACTTTTCCAAATACTTTTACGATACACAATATAACATGTATGACTGAGATTAATTATATACGACTGATTTTTTTATCTGTCGTACGGTAGTATTCAAAGGTTGTATGGATAGTATAAGAGTATTATCGAAAATGTAAAATGGTATTGTTGTAATATAGGAGATGAAACATATGAAATGTGTTAGATAGTATAAGGGGGCCGCGGGGAAAATTTTTCCAAATAATATATATCTATCGAATTATCATTTTACCCATAGAGAAAAACCGATAATACGACCGTACGACTGTTGGATCATATTGTGTACTGTAAAAACCTCCGAGTACATCACTTTGATGCATGGAGGACAGCTTGTACGCACAATCAAATTACGCAAAGCTAAGCGCTTTTTATTCGGGTTTAATTCTTTCCCCTTTATTAGTTTGCTCCCCGGCCTGCGGTGCATCATGCATGTTAGGTGGAAAAACATACCAAGTCCAGCGTGCGTCGTCATGGAACCATAACTCCTTAGCCCTGTCTCGATCAATGTTCATCGTGCATATGGCACCATACATATGTGGCTCATCCGCCCACGTCTTCTATTTTTTGCTCTTTCTTCTTGCTACCTTTTTCCATCTTTTCCATCTCCTTTATTTTCACAACCACATCTTTCTGCATCTTTTTGACATTGCGAGATCGAGGCCTTGTTTCCTATTCACCCACCGGTCACCTTGTTTCCTACAACTAGAGCTTTTTTTTGACAACATACAACTAGAGCGTCGTTCACTGGAAGAAGAGTAGAGGTTGCTCAATACTGGTTCTAGCTCGTATAGTCGCCCTCCACTCTTCTATTTGGGTATGAAGCTACCTCCATGCGTTCTTTGCTCCAAGAAGGGTATGAACACCAGGCCACACATTAGTTTTCAACTTGACCAAGGCACAAATGAGTCTTCAATGCAATCTCCACATCGTGCGGTGTCGTCACCCCAGACAGAGGGAATAACCCTTTTATAAGACGTGCAGAGAACATTTTTCATTAAGAAGAGGCGGTTTACAAGTGTCCGTATATGCAGATAGACGGAAGGAAAACAAACACAACACCTAAATAAAGAACTGCACACAACCTAAGACTATATAGGGAACTACGAAGGCCGCATGACCCCCACGCGCCGAGCTTACTCCAAGACCAATTAATGGGGCCCAAGCCAAAGGTTGAAGTGCGAACCTTTCATGAACCTGATGGGTTCTGCTCTTTCCATTGCGACCAAGTGACCCTTTCTTTGTGCCTTCGCCACATTTCTTCTGGCCTCCATCCACCAAACATGGAATGGTTGCTCATTTTGAGGAGCCAGCCATTGAAGGCCGAAGTAGCGCAGAATCCTAAACCATGTTTCGTGGCTATATATTCACACTATGCATAGTCATCTCTACCATTAAGAACTAGTCATCCGAAAAAACATCTCCTAGGAGCTTTGAACTTTCCATAGTTGTGCAGCTCCTAAAAGAGCTGAATGAACCAAGAAGAGAGCATGGTAAGCCGTAGCCGAATAGACTCCATCGAGGGTGACCACTTCCATACGAATTTGTCCGGTTGCGCACTTAGATGGTGATCACGGAGAAGATCCCATATCCTTAGGTATTTCATGGCGACCAGTACTGTTGAGTGAGGGAATAACCTAGGCAGAGTTGAGTAGGGGTGGGGCATATATATGCCCCTCCACACCATGCAATACACACTACTTCCATCACTCTTTTCTCTGTTGTAGGAAGATCTGACATAGTGTAGGAACATACGATTGTCGGAAGTTCCGACAATGTGTAGAAAATTCTGATGGTTGTAAGTTCCGACAATGTGTAGAAAATTCTGATGGTTGTAAGTTCCGACACGTGACTAGAAATTTCATGAGGCCTCAATTCTTGTCTTAAGTCTTTTGAGCTTGCTTCTGTGTTTCTTTATGAGCATTCTAGCATTGTTCCTAGGATCAGTAGGTCCAATGTGACTGTGAGATCTGTTGCTAAAAGAGAGGCTTGTTGTGTGATTTGAGATTAATTTAACCCTTGTTCTTTGAAATTATTTTAAAGACTTCCATTCATTTCTCTCTCTCACTTGTCATCCTCAAATGTGTCATGATAATATACGGACACACAGCTTGTACGCACAACTATGCAAAAACCAAGCGTTTTTTATTCATTCCTTTGTGTTTCTTTCCCTTTAGAGCAAGTTTAATAGATGCGCCGACTGCCGGCTGGGAGGCATGCAGTGATGGTGGTGGACTCCACTATCTCAGCCAATAGCAGTGCATGAAGGGCCTCTCCGCCAGCTTGAGCAGGCGCGGAGCCAAACGCCAGCCTGCTTCTCTCTCTTGGTCCACGTAGGTTCTCAGGCGGCTCTCAGCCGCTCATAATATTTGGGGCCTGTTTGGCAGGGCTCCGTGAGCGGCTCCACGGGCGGCTCCGGCCGGAGCCCTGCCAAACGCTCAAAACTGCAACGGCTCCGGGTGTGGAGCTGGGGCTGGAGCCTCTCGCGGCTTCCACAGAGGAGGCGGAGCCACGAAAACGTGGCTCCATGCGACTCCGCCTCATCTTTACTGCCATGCCCCCGGTGGATGCGACCGGTTGGTGGAGGTCCCGCGCATCTTCGGAACGGGATACAACGGCCTCCGACTCGGTGAGAGCTCGCCGTGGCGGAGGGTGGCCGGGCGGCAGCGGCAGCCCGAGGCGGGAGAAGGCGGTGGGGTGGAAGGCGGACGAAGGGCGTTGGGCCGCGGCGCGGACGGAGGAGGCTGGGGTGTGGTGCAGAGGAGACTAGGGGCGACGGGGTAATGGGTTGGAGAAGAAAGGGAGCTCGCCGGAACCCTAACCTCCGTCCGTTGTCGTCTTCTTCGTCTCCAACGCCGGAGTTGGGGGGAAAAGGCGTAGAGGGCGGCACACCAGCCGCAGCTCGCTCGCCTTCAGCTGCGGGGGGGGGGGGGGGGGGGCGGTCGGCGCGTCTGGCCCCAGGCGGCGACGCGCTCCTCACGGAACGAGAGATGAGAGAGAGATTCAAGAGAGATTCGCATGAAGAAAAGAATTGTGTGGGAGAGATGGGAACGAAATGGATGAGAGAGTCGAGAGCATCCATGGGGTGGTGTGGACCCCGGGATCTGATATTTTCATCCCGTGCGTACCCTTGTGTGTCCGATAATAGCTAGGAAAAGAAAATAAAAAAGAAAGAAGGGAAAATAAAAAAATAAAAGAAGTAAATTGAAAAAAAGGAAGGGTATTATAGACATTTCAACTTTTTATCCACTTTATACGATCGGGAGAAAGCTCGTTTTACAAACATTTTTAATAACGGAACAAGGGCTCACCGCGGAAGAGTCGGAACTGGAGCCGTTTTGAGTGGAGCCGGAGCCGTGCCAAACACCCCCTTGCTCTTAGTTAATTTGTTCCCGTGGTATCTCTTTCACTGCGTCATTTCTCGATTCGATCAAACCTTATAGTTTTATATCCGTGCATCATTAGCCCTTTCTCGATCAGTGTACAATGTGCATATGGCACCATACATGTATGGCTCATCCGCACCATACATGCATGTATGTCTTTTATCTGCTCCTTCTTGCTAGCTTTTCATCTTTTCCAAGCATCCTCCTTTATTTTTCACCCACATCTTTCTCCAGCCTTTTGACATTGCGAGATGGAAAAAGCTGCGCTCTGCTAGTGGATCTCTCGCTCCATCTGTCCGTGAGATCGACGTACACGCGTGAATCCAAACCGAGCCATAAGCTGACAACCCGTGCCCTGCAGAGAACGACCGATTGATGGATACGTTTTGCAAGCAAATCGAGTGCATGTCGCATCGCCGCTGCATACACCGTGAGTGACGACCGACGACTGACCACCGGCCGGCGTCCCTTTCTAGTCCCCATTGCGTTGATATATTTATGCCCCCCATGGCCCCATGGCCTGCAGCGTGTAGTCACCGTCAATCAAACTGATGAGGCTGCCTTTCGCGACCCACTCGATCACCATTCACCAAGCTATACATTACATGCCCGTGCTAGTAATCCTACATGGTTTGGTTTAGTCTTGTTTCACCAACAGTCGCCTTGGCTAAGCCTTGATTGTACATGATTCTACTATCTGTTAGTTTGGTGGGTGGTGGTCTTTGATTTGTTACGAGAGAAAAGATCTGCTGGCGATTCTTTGGTGGTTGGTTTGTTACGAGAGAAAATCTTTTGGGCGGGCGAGATAGCCAAACGAACAGGGCGCTAGTCGACCATTCCGATCCTCTTTCAACAAAATTCCATATGTGATGGTGGTGGTCTTATATATGTGTGTTCTCGATTGAGTAAAACTTCACTGCACTAGCTTCCAATGATAAATTATAATTTCTTAGCCTTCGATCCCTTGCTCACGGTCAAAATTGTTGCGTCTCCAAATTAAGAGTGGGCTAATTGTCCTTGAACACTTATGCAAGAGATTCGTATTCTGAGGTCTTTTACGACGCACAATACGACATGCACTACTGATTCAAAAAGACTTAGATGTAATAGAAAATGCCTTATATGTAAGGATCTTATATGTAAGGATCCGACGGTTGAGATTAATTCTAAACTACTGGTTTTTTAGCCGTGGTAGAGTAATATTCATAGGCCGTATGAGTAGTATAAGAGTATTATCGGAAATGTAAAATTGTATTATTGTAATATAGGAAATGAAATACATTATTATTTTACCCATAGTAAAAAAAACCGATAATACTACCATACTACCGCAGGGTGCGCTGTAAAATACCCCTTCGTATTCCTGAACTGTATAAGCAAGCACTAGCAGCAGCTCGAGCTCTCGGTGCTGATTCGATCTCGCCGCTGCCGATTCCATCTCGCTAGTGTCGCACCCATGCTGCCACCAATTCCTTCTCACCTTTTTTTATTTCACCCTCCTCGCTTGCCTCTTCTCCTTGATGTGGCCCGCAACTCATGCATCGATGTGGCACAACAGCGACCAAAGACGATGTACGTGGCGTACTGCGTACATAGAAGAAAGGGGGATGCCCACTTGCAAGGGGATCCCATGTGTCGGTCAATCCATGTCATCATCTCTTTGCCACCTCAGCACGCCAACATGGCAAAACCACCGTGTAAAACCACCATAGGGGGTCATTTAAACCGTTTCACAAAGGTTGGGGGGGGGGGTTATAGTTGAGGGGGTGATGTAATCCACCCTTGATAGGTTCTCGCAAAACATATAGGTCATTTTATGATCCCCTCCAATAATCATGTCAGCAAAATAAAACATTGTGTGTCGTATGGACATCCCTGGGCCCACTACTCAGGTGGGTACCAGGACCGACTATTCGATGGGCCCCTGGGACTACTCAACTTGTGCTACATGGCACCTGCTGGCATGGAGCGTAAGGACTACATAGGGATAGTACTCAGTTAGGAAGCTACACATGTCCGGATCCCTGTAAAGTACTCCTAGTGGTACACGACTAGTACTCTTTCCTCAAACCGACTTGTAACCCTGCCTCCCGGACTATATAAGGCGAGGCAGGGACCCTTCTCTGATCATCTGCATCATCTTGTAAACACACTCAATCAATCCAGAGCTACGCAACATACATGACGTAGGGTATTACGCACCTCGCGGCCCGAACCTGTCTAGTGCCACATGTCTCTTCCTTCGAGTTACCGATCTCAGCGAGGCCACATTCATCTACCTCTGGTACCCCCCTTGGTAGGTTGCCAGTCTAAAACGGCCGACAGTGTGGAATCCTCCACATGTACACACATGACATATGGCCCATCATCATCTAGTGTGCCCACATCAACGACATGGAACACCATGTGAGATCCATCTGATCAGTGGAGGAGGGCAGTTACCAGCTGGCGGTGTACGCTGTGATGATAGAATCATGTGGTAGGTGTAAGTGTGTAACTAAGCAACTCCAACAGTCTCCCTAATTGAGCCCTAACTGAAAAAAGAGAGGCTGAGAGAAATAAATGAACTCCAGTAGAGCCCGAACTCCAACCCCTACCACTGCTCACAGCCCCTATTTGCTCCCTCTGCCCCCTTCCTCCCTCTGGCCCCTTCTCTTGTGGGTGGAGAGAGAAGGCGCTCATACTCGGTGGTTGGCTGTTTGCCCTCGCACGCCACCGAGCTCCCAAAGAGAGCCGCTAGGAGCTCCCCTCCGCGGCCGCCCAGAGCTCCTCCTATCTCAACGGGCTGGAGGTCAAGCTCCCCACAAACCGTGCCTTGACGGAGTCTGGCCGGCCCGAGCTGGACCTCGAGCTCCTCCGCCACTACCTCCACGCTCGGTGGAGCCACGTCAGAGCTCGGGCTCGCCGTTGTCGTCGGCGACACACGGGCCATTCACGAGCTCCATCTCCTCTACCAAGGGACGCATCCGGGCATAGGGCCACGGGGGTCGAGCTCACTGGTGCGGATCTGTCTCCGCGTTGACAGGTCGTGCAGCCACTTGAAGCTCCAGCACATGTAGATCCATGTCGCCGTTGCGAGGTGGAGGAGTGGGGTGGGGCTTGAGGAGAGAAGGGGCTGCCAGAGCCTGGGCTCTACCGCCGCCACCAATGGGCCGGGCATCGGGCAGCTGGGAGCGTGAAGAGAGGTGGGTGGGTGTGGGAGAGAAGAAGCATGAGAGAGATGGGGGCGTCGGGTAGAAGAAGATGTGAGGGCGAAAAAGTGGGAAGTGATAAGGTAAAAAATTGTAGGTAAAAGATATAAAGGAAATTATAGACACTTACGGGTGGGACCCATCTGTCATAATGTAAGTAGGAGCTCTAAAGTAGGGGCTGTTGCTGGAGTTGGAGGTAAAAAATATTACCCTAGAAAGTAAGGGGAGCCCCTACTCAGAAAAGTAGGGACTTGATTTAGGTGATTACTACTGGAGTTGCTCTAACGACCGACATCGTAACTTTTAAAACATGTCGGTCTTCTGCCTCCATGATTGTACACTATTGGTCCCCTTATTCTCACCTTCGACATCTTACTGGAGGCTGGAGGGGGTGATGATCCATCCATCTAATAGGTTTTAGTAGATCGAGTCCAGTTTTACGATTTAAGTTTCTTCATCTCGTAGTTTGTGGTATTGCGATTTGTTTCCTCTTTCTATTTCCCGTCAACAGTGAGAAGGTAGAGTGGATTTGATGTATGTATGATGACTCTTATGAAGATGATGGTGGTGCAACCATCGGCAGCTTCCTCAGTATGACGACATAGATAATTAAGTTTTCGAATATTGGCATCAAGGTGGGGATGATGTTGTTGTTGTGGAATAATTTTCTCCAACCTTTTTGCTTTGTCGTGCCTAATTCCAACCATAATGAAAGGTTTTGGAGAATAATTCTGCTCTTGGAGGTGATATTGATATGTCTTGAGTTGGGTATAGATTGGGATTAGTCTCTCTTCTTCATCGGTGGCAGAAAGAGGAAGAAGAAGACGTAAGGAGGAAGAATAAAATTTTATTTGGTCCAACCTACAAGGATGTTGGTTGTCATTCTTTCATAGTGGTGTGACCTTCTATATGAATCTTTATACAAGTTGGAGACTGAGATTTGGAACTGTATGATGCATGAATAAGAGCAGTACTTGAGTTTTCTTTAGGCCTTATTTAGTTGGGGTAAGTTTCACAACTTTTCACTATTCACCCATACATCAAATCAATGGATACTAATTAAGAGTATTAAACATGTATTAATGACAAAAACTCATTTCATAACTTCGAGTGAAATTGGAAGGCAAACCTATTAAGCCTAATTAGGCCATGATTAGACAATGTCGTGATATAGTAAACAATCTCTAATGGCAGATTAATTAGGCTTAATAGAGTCATCTTGTAATTTTTCGTCCATCTGTGTAATGAATTTTATAATTAGGATCATGTTTAGTCCTCCTAATCTTCGATTTACAATTGATACAGTAAAATTTTCCAAATTTGGCAACAAACTAATTAAACAAGGCCCTAATGTAATTTTAATTTCTTCGAGGATGTTGTATGTGACCATATTTTTTAAATTTTTTCACAAAATGGAAATCACCTTCAAAACCACTTGAATTTGTCCGGTTTCGATAGTTGGATGAACTTTTATGTCTGATTTTGTAGTTTAAGGTTGAAAACCAAACTTGTTTCCTAGTTGAAGGGTGAAAATTGGACTTTTCCCAACTATAATCCGTAAAGGAAGAGCTTGCATTGTGTTCATAATATATAAACCCACTGCACAAGTAGCATTTATTTACACTCTTTTTACTAACTCAGCACCTCTACCAAACATGTGTTTTTTTCAGAAACTTCGTGTGTTCTCTAGCTCTTGTGTTGACGATTGATTGCTTGCTATATCTCGTCTTTTTCACAACCTCATCTTCCACACGTTCTTAGAATAGGAGGGATGACCTAGTAGCCCGCCACTCCATATATACTTCGCTTTCATCCTGGCTGTTCCTCCAAAATGCTGACATTTGTGCGTGTGTGTAGACGTGCTGCAGTAGCGGTGGCGTCTCACGATCATTCCGAGCTACTACTTCATTTTCTGATAGGTGATAGCTAATACTTCCAAATCTTGTTCTAAAAAGTACCGTTACGTTGAAGCTTCAGAGCAAGCTAAGCTATGCTAGCTGCCACCGGCATTGCCGTTTTCTCAATTATTCAACCCACATGCGGCATGATGCACGTCTCAATCTCCTTACGAATAAGCAGGCCTGGCCTATATTAAAAAAAAATATATATCTATATTTGCATGCTCATTAAATTAAGTCGCAGCAGCAGGCCAGTGCAGGTCAGGGTCATGGTCACCTCTCATGGTGCTGTCGATAAGGGACGGACTACAATTTTGTACTCGATATAATTGATGTGTTGTGTCGTCACCCCCAAAGATCATATCAGTGCCAACACAACTAATCCAACCTTGCAGAATAAGATTGTGAAAAATAGAGTTTGGGACTTTGTGCAGGTATGCACATGCACGCACTGACGAACATATAAGATATTTTTTGGTTGATACTCAGATCAAGAATATTTGTGATAACGTGCGTTCAGGTCCATGTACACACGACAGCGACGACGATGACAGTGGGTGTTAGGAAATTTCCTAAAAATGGGGCCTTTGCTAGTTCGTACACGAATCAACCGATTCGCCAACTATATGATGAGTATAAAAGCCATGTATATGTGTGTGTATACATTATATTTTTTAATTCTTGGATCACGATGCGTGGAGGAGCTTTCTGGTCAAATTGGGTGGCGAGTAGTTAAGTGATTACTCCTATATGTGTAGATTAGTGGAGCATAAAGGTACTTCGACAGCAAGACACATGAAAAGTTTAGTGGTTGAATTGAACTATAGGGAGGTCTCCAATGCATTTGTGATGCAGACAGGCGGCACAATATTTGCCCCACCGGTGACATCTTGGCGACAGAGAAAGGTGGGAATTTTTCGATCTGGTTAATTAAGGATTGATTGCAACTACTTGACTTGTCTATTCTAAGGATGTGGAGATTTTGATTGTCTATTCTGAGGATGTGGAAAAGCTAAAATGGTCTGCCAGTGATGTCCTTAATGAGGAGTTTATAGATTCCAGACATCTTTTCCCCCCCACTTGTGCTGATTCCAATAATGACATGCATGGTGGTGTCTAACATGATGAAAGTGCAATATTTCATACAGGGAGAATCCCTTTTCTGGTGCTGAGTAATATTTACTAGAAGATTATTCTCCTTTTTTGAGAGCATATTTGCTAGAATATTTTTTTAGAGCATATTTACTACTAGAAGATTTCGTAATCCCCCAGCGCACTCATATATATATGTTGGAGTGGTTATTAATGTATTGCATGCTAATATATCTAGATTTTTTTAAAAAAAATCAATGCCATCTTCTTCTTGTATTTCCTGATTGTTCACTACAGAGTAAACATCCAAAATTAGAGCTATGAGTAGATTTAATGGGTTTTAAAAATAAGTAGATTTATTAACATATAAAAGCATCACATACTCCAATTCAACTCCAACAGATATATACTGTTTTAAAAAATCTAGAAATCTTGGAAATTAATAGAAACCTTGCTTGTAAGGATAACCTTTATGCATACTGTAAATACTACCAGCATTGGAATATTACGTGTCCACAAACTTCACTAAAAAATGTCGTTATGTCTTGGAGTTTTCACCAATTAAAAGCCATAGACATCATAAATATATCAGTAGACTTTTGGGACCAGAAGATTATTGCACCGGTCCAAATCATGGTCCAAATTATTGCATTGATTCGCCAACTATATGATGACCATCAAGGGCATAAATGTATGTATTTCTCGGATCATGCGTGGAGGAGCTTGTAGGGGAAATTAGATGGCGAGTTATTAAGTGATTATATAGGCAGATTAGTGGTATGTAAAGCAGTAAAGGTATACTTCAACTGCAAGCAGACACTAGAAAAGTACTTCACATACTATATCTTTTTTTCCGAGGAAAGTGCTTCACATATTATCTATACCCATTTTAAGGAATCACATCAAGCATCATTGCTAGCCGGATTTGTTTAGCTAGATAAGATTTGGCATTTGCTAGCTCTGCCTCTGACAGATCGTTCTGGGTTCGGTTGGCTAGCCACTATCACACATGCACATGTCGTGCCAACGTTGAATCCAACTTGTGCCTCCCAGCTAGGCTGATACTAGATCATTGTATTGGAGGAGATGACAATGCACTTATTATATTAATTTATAAATATAAAATACTGGCACTATGCATAGAATAAATCCACATATATTATATTCGAATCAAAAGAGTCTTTCAAGACCATCCATGCATGTACCTGTTGTGTACTCCGTACTTGATTCCTTGAGCCGAATATACTATTGAATAGATGGCAGATTTGCAGATCCGTCTGACCAAGTTGAATACTATTCTTTTTTTGAAAAAAAACTAGAGTACCATCCTTTATTTGTTGATTGTTTAGGGTAGTAGATAAGCTATTGGAATTAGATAATCTCCTCATGGTCAGAAGTGTTGGCTGTCATCAGACAGCTGCAAATTCAGCGACATATTTTTTCAATTTAAAGATGCTTTTCATAGACATTGTGAGATGGTCAAATTCAACTCTTAGCGCAATCTCAAAAAAAAAATCAACTCTTAGCGAGCTCGACTTATATAGTAGTGAATAATTTGAAAAAACAAATGTCAGAACAACTCTGTTTAAGTATTATTAGATTGATCACAAAAAAAATTGGCGTGTGCATATCCATTCCCACCTGTAGACTGCGGCAGTGGCAGCACTAGAGTATCCGATCCGGCTATCCGCATTCCGAGCTGCCGAGGCATGGTGGGACCCACCACGGCGAACTTGTCTCGGCCGTTGCGGCAGGCGCGCCATTATTGCGGTAAACCGCGCGTCGCCACCTCCGCCGCTTTATATAGCTCCAGGCCCCTTCTACTCATCCCAACACCCCGGCCATCTCGTGAGCCTTGATCTCGTCGCCTCTCCCTTTCTCTCTCTCTCGGTTCCGCTCACACGAAGAAGACTTGGGCACTTGGCGACATGGCCGTGCAAGCGCAGTTCGCCGGCTGCCTGCCGCCCTACGGCGGCGGCGGCGGCGGGTTGGCCGACGAGCAGATGCGCGCCCTCCTGTCAGCCGCCGCGGGCAACAAGGCGTACCAGTACAACTGCGCCGGCGGCGGCGTGGTTAGCGCCGCGCAGAGCGAGCTGACGTGCAACGGCGGCGGTGGCATGGCGCTGCCGTCGCGGAAGCGCGGCAGGGACGATGAGTTCGAGCAGTACATTGCGGCGTCCTGGTCGGCGGCGGCGCTGCTGCCGCCGATCCCGGGGATGCAGGAGGCTTCTCTCGTCGCCCATCGCTCGCCCTCCCCGGCGGCGATCGCGAACCTGCGGGGGGCGGTGGTGGATTCCGCGGCGGCGTCGACGAGCGGGCGGGCGGCCACCGCGGGCGAGGCGTCGGTGTCGGTGGCGGACGCGCTGGTGTCGGAGCTGTGCCGGCAGGGCGCGGAGGTGGACGCGCTGGTGCGTGGCGAGTGCGACCGCCTGCGCGCCGAGCTGGAGCGGGCGCACAAGCGGCAGCGCCAGGCGCTGGCGCGCGCCGCTGCGGAGGGCGCGGCGCGGCTGCTGCGCGCCAAGGATGCCGAGCTGGACGCCGCGCGCCGCCGCGCGGCGGAGCTCGAGGAGCAGCTCCGGCAGGCGGCAGCCGAGACCCAGGCGTGGTGCGGCGTGGCGCGCAGCAACGAGGCCGTCGCCTCGGGGCTCCGCGCCGCGCTCGACACCCTCCTCCTCCACGGCGGCGCCGGCGCTGCTGCTGCCCCGGCGATTCAGCTCGCCGAGGAAGGCTTCGGCGACTCCGCCGACCCCTGCAACTTCGCCACCGCAGCGGACGACGCGGAGTCCGGCTGCTTCGTGGATGCTGAGGACGGTCGCTCCGGCGCGTGCGCGGCCACGTCGTCGTTCCCGGCGGCGGCGAGCAGCAGGTGGGCGTGCCGGGCGTGCGGCGCGGGCGAGGCGTCCGTGCTGCTGCTGCCGTGCCGGCACCTGTGCCTGTGCAAAGCCTGCGAGCCCCGGGCGGACTCCTGCCCCGTCTGCCTCGCCGCCAAGAACGGCGCCATCCACATCGCCACCAACTGACCGCGCGTGATCCCGTAGCCGCTGGCTTCGTCGTCCACGGCGCGCGAGCGAGTCCGCTCCGGCTCCGGCGATCTCGCCAACCAACCCCCACCAGAGTGTAATTTAGCCGGTCCGTAGATTACGCCGATTAACCCCGTTCGTTCTGTTCTTTTGGCTGGTGAATGATCTCTACTCCAGTTCTGATGTAAATGAAAGGAAATTTAACCTTTGCTGTTTATTCATCTATTGATCGGGGTGCCATCTCTATCTGTTTCCTCGTCCTCTGCTTTTTTTTGCTCTGCTTCCTTCACCGAGTTCTTGCTCTGTTTTCTACAACTTTGAGCGAGAAAACTTACCGAATCCATGCTAATTAGAATGGCTAAACATTGTACAATTATAAAACTAAATATACAAATGGATTGAAGATTGTGAGATGAATCTATTAAATTTAATTAAGCTATCAATAGAAGATGTTTGCTTAGTATTTGTCTAATCTTGATCTAATTAGGTTCAATAAATTTATTTCGCGAATTTACGTGATGTTATGAAATGGAGTTCGTCAAGTACTGCAAGTTATATTCCTGCCGTTCTTCGTGCATCAAATCTCTCAAGAGTCGACGTTGACGAACTGCTTCTCGTGCCCAGATCGCTGCAGCGAGCGAATGGATCGGCCACGTTTCACGAGGTGGCGGTGTCATCATGGCACAGAAGCAGATACACGCACGCAAGAACAGCAGCAGGATCAGGAATAGTAATACCCCTGGATTACCCTGTGCTGCCTGCCACTCGCTCTGTGTATCAGCAAAAGCTGTTATCTCCTTTTTTTTTAATTTTCCAAAGTGCACTTTTTCTCTCTCTCTCGGTCTCTCCAGTGCACTGCTCGAGTCAGCAGCAGCTGGTAACAAAGGTGATGGCTTGCTTGCGATGCGACGCAATTGCGATGGTGGGCATTGCAGTTTGCAGATGCTTGCACTGCTGGTGCATGCATGGCGCGACCTGCCGCGTCGGTGCCCGCAACAGCAGCAGCGCATCCACTGAGGACTGAAGACGAGCCAGTGCTCTGAACTGCTGGTGGTGGCGCAGGGCTCAGCATGCACGGCGCACCAGATGGTGCGGCAGCTGCTGCTACTGGCAGGCATCGCCGCATCGGCATGGCATTGTCTCGCGTGCGCGCCGTGCGGGTGGGTCTGCTGGGCGCCTGGGCAGCTGGGAAAGCCAGGACGCAGGCATCAGGAACAAGCCGCGTCGTGTCGCTGCTAGCTTTCTCTTCCCCTTTTGCTTTGGGGGGGAGGAGGAGGGGTCGTCGTCGCTCGTCAGCCTCTCCCGTCACCCGTTTCTTTTGCTTTTGGGTTGGGGGCCAGGCGGCCGGCCGTTCGGAAAGGTAACAAAGATGACGCTGCTGCTGATGATGATTCCTTTGAAACGCGTACTACTACTCAGTAATGTTGGGGTGCTCCATACCTCTGCTGCTTTATTCTCCGGAGTCCGGGCTAGTGAGAGTAGCAGCGACAGCAGCATCACACACCGTCCGCAGATATCCTTTGTACGCGCAGTCGCGCACCCACAAAGGCTGCAGCTTCGTTGGGAAACAGAGAGAGAGAGATAACACTTTGCTCTTTTTTTTCCAAGTGGGAAACCTGAGAGTGGTACTCTCTCTTTCCCATGTTATTAGTCATTTTAATTTGCGGAAGTTTGAGTCGACTCGTAGAAAATACGTACAACAATTGTATCTTATAATAAATTTTATTGAAAATTAGATTTAAAATCTTTCTAATGATATAAACTTCGTATAATAAATATTAACATTTTTTACACATCACTTTCTTCGTCCCGTAAAGAATGCAATCCCATAATTTGAAAAAAATCCAGATCTAATTACTTGCTTAATTAAGTAATAAGATCTGATATGCATGTCAAAACTTACTGCATGTGGATAAATAATAGGGGCGGTAGAGTCTTTTCGCGCCACCACTAATCTGTCTTAGAAAAATTAGAATTGCACTTTTTATGGGATGGAGGAGTATATAGTCAAAATTGTTTATCTAAAGGTGAAAAACAGTCATTTACAAGGAAGCGAAAAAAGTCATTTTGGGTGTAGTAGATTATTAGATTATTGCATGCCCAATTGCCCAGCGAGGCAACGACAGAAAGATGGCACCAGAGGCTTTCTCTCTTTCCGTTCACGCCATCATATGCTCACCTCGTTCTTCTTTCTTTCGTACTGCTACAGCTACCTCTACCGAGCTGCATGCCACCGCACTTTCACTTTGGCACGCGACATCATCGATCGCACTAGCTATAGCCTAAGAAAGCACAGGCCCTCGCTCGATTGGCGCACCGTTCGTTCCTTCTCTCTTTTCTATCTATTCCTTCTTTTTTTTATTTCTCCCTTTTTATTCATGGGTGCAGATTTACGAGATACGGGTACGGACTACGGAGTGCTCCGTAGTGCTTTTGATCTCTTCACCCTTTTGCATCGTGTTCCCGCCCGCCAGCTTTACTCTTCCTCGGCCGGCCGCTTTTCTTCTTTTCACGTACTACTACTACTACTCCTTACTCCTAGTAGCTAGCTAGTGCGTTCCGTGCGCGCTGGGCAGGGTGGCACCTTGTCTCCCAGTCTCCCCGGCCGCCCGCTCCCTTTCGGAGAAAAACTAAAGCGTGCTACTCCGCCGTATCTTTTTGCGGGGCGCGTCGTCTCTACGCAGTGATGGCCACCAAGCAGGAATGAAGATTAGGATCGGAGAGCTGCTAGCAGCTAGGCGATGGAATGATGGATCGATCAGGTGATCGATGATGGCTACCACCACCACCACACCACACGCCTGCCAAGGACGACGAGGACGCCCCGGCTGTTCATTGGTCTTGGTCCACGCTAGCCCCTGCTACTACGAGTGCACCTTCCTTCAGGTTCGGGATCAAGGCATTGTCTTTTTCAAAGGTAGCTAGCTAGTAGAGAGCTGGCATGGAGGTGATCGTGGAGTGGGGGTCCTAGTATGTGTACTAGAGATTATATAGTTAAGTGGCTTAAAAAAATAAAGAGATTATACTCCTAGTATATAGTTAAGCGCGTGCCGCAATGCATGCGTTCGCGGTAATGATCCACCGGATAGATCCAAGCAGTAGAAAAAGTTGCCTTTCTAGTAGTATATAACTGTTAGGTACATGGGCTGGGCCCAAGTACGCGGTCGCAGGTCTTTCTTGCTCATCAATGCATGGCCCAAATACAACCGGAGACTTTTTTTTTGTTGTTGTTTTTTTGGTACTCTATCTAGGAGACGACAGAGAGTCTGAAAAGTAAGCAAGCTTTGCTAGAAATACACGGAGTAATAATCCCTGTGCTGGCGCCTGGCGCGGCGTACGAAAAATAGTATGCATTGTCTGCGACGTGTCTGGTTTTTTTTTTCATTATTCCTTCTTATTCCTTCCGTCTTCACGGGTTCGTCATGTTTTCATGACTTCGTGTTTGTGTTGTCTATGAGTGATCGCATCTCTTGGAACTTAAGGGTGTTTTCTTTTTTAGCTACTTCGTTGTAATCCTCCTCTTTTTTAATGAAAAGAGATATGTTATGCATATTTTAGAAAAGTTATTCCATCGTGTCAAGCTCAACACGGCTGCCTAACAATAAGGCCAACGCAACCATTGACGGTCTCTTTTCCCGGCCGGCCAAACGCACGGAAAATGTCGGAGTCCGATGGAGAGATATATATGCACACAATCGTCTAGTTTCTTCTCGGCCAGTCCGATCTTCTCCTGGCGTCACTTTCGTACGTGCTGATCGCGTACGACGACAATATATGCACACATGCACACGAACAAAAACTATGCCTGCGTACACACCGCCTACGATTCAGATCAACGCGACGACGGAAGTTTCAGCGCCGCCGCCGCCGTTGTTATGGCTTCGGCGAACCAGACAAACAAACGAGCTGCTCATCTCGATCGAGAGCAGCTCGCCGGCCGAGGAAGAAGGGACGACAACGGCGCGGCGTCACGAGTGATGCCAAGCTAGTAGTAGTATAATAATAAGTTGGAATTGTACGTCTTCAATAATTCAAGCGAGTTGCGGAATTAATTTGTTCGAGATAGCTAGCTAGGTAGCTGATCTGAAATAGGCGCACGACGAGCACGCATCCTCAGTCACGTGCAGAGGTATGCGAGCGTGCGTGTCCATATGCGTGCATATATATAAAACCTATTAGTACTAAGCTAACGGACGAACAAATCGCGCGTGCCTTTACACGCGACTGATTGAAGAGTTTGTGAAGATACGCGAGAGTAGAGGCGTGTCCTGCATGGCTTTCTTTCGGCCACGCTTAAATAAACCCTTATTTTTCTGTTGGCGATTTTTTTTTAAAAAAACTTTGGCTCCTCTAACAACCATTCCAAGAAAGAAAAAAATCCAACGGAAACTTGTGCGTAGACTATTTCAGTTAGGCTACGTACAGTATATATTATGTATATGTATACCGTGCCCATTTGGGCCTAGCTGTACTATCCCGATCTGGATACCGTAAACTGAGATCTAGACAATATATCAATTTTTTGAGTCCGAAGATGACTTCAAGTGAAAAAGGTTTGAACTACAAAGTTGTAGATATCGTCGAAAGCTACAATTTTTGTATAAATTTCATCTTCAACCGAGTTGATACCAAAAAGTTATGATTTTCTTGTAAAAAGGAAACGATCCCTGCCGCCACTACGAACGGCGGCAGGAGCCGCTACAGTACCCCACGTGGGGTTACTGTAGCAACAGCCGTTTCACGTGTCAGTAGGTCCCTACCGCCATTTACGGTGACGGTTTGAGACTATTTTTTTGCCAATGTTGAGATCCGTCGTATATTTTTAAAAAATCACCGAAAGATAATATATATATATTTTTCTCATAAAGATAGGAACGGGGCCTACAACTTTATTTACTCCAAGTTTCATGCTAAGTTTGCCATTGTCAAAGCTAATAAACTTAATCATGTAGGGAGACTTCAGTATATTAAATCGGTTCTTTCCTCTATTTCTGTCTACTACATGTCTACTGTCCTTTTTTCCAAGTCCTTTATTACAAAGATTAATGCTATCATCAGAAAGTTTTGGTGGGCTGGTGTCCAAGATGAAAACCCCACTAATCCTATTGCTTTTCGTTCTTGGGATGACATTTGCAAGCCTAAACACCAAGGTGGCTTAGGTATCAGAGACATGAAACTTATCAACAAAAGTTTAATAATTCAAACTGCCTGGAATGTTGTTACTGAAAAAATCCTTTTCTTTCCAATGTTATTAAACCTAAACACTATCCAAATTCTTCCTTCTGATCCAACTCCAACACTGGACCTAGATCAGTTTTTTGGTCTTCTGTTTTGCAGGTTAAACAACACTTGTATGACAACTCCATTTTACAGATTTATACAGGCAACTCCTCTATTTGGTCTTCACCTTGGATTCCCTCCTCGGATTCCATCCATGATAACATACTTTTGCCTGTAACTAATAACCCCTTGCCTTCCTTTGTCTCTGATTTGTGGATGCAGGATACTCAGACTTGGGATCAAGATATCCTTACCACCACCTTCACTCCCCAAACTGTTCAAGCTATCAATAGTATCCAGGTCGTGCATTCCTCAGCCCTAGATATTCTTAGATGGAAACCAGCCACTAATGGAAATTGTACCTCCAAATCCACTTACACATACCTGCAACAGCAACAGAATCACTATCTTCCTACTATTGGTTCCAGAGCCATTTCTCCCCACACTCGGACTATCCTTAACAAAATCTGGAAGGAAAAAACTAACCCTCCCCTTCTCAAAACTTTTGCATGACGCCTCTTTAGACAAGCTATAGCTACTGCTGAGCATGCAGGACGATATGCTCCCAACATCGATAAACATCGCTCTTTTTGTGGTTTGATAGAAAATGACTCTCATCTCTTCTTCCTCTATCATTTGCCTCAACAGGTATGGGCCACCATAGACATTACACCTTTCTCCCAACACATTGATCCTGCAGCTGATGGCATCCAAGACATTTTACTCTTCTTGTTCCCCACCACCATAACTGAACAAAACCTCACTAAAACTTTGCTTATTCTTTGGTACATTTGGAAAGCGCGTAATGACCACCGCTTCCAAAGAAAAACTTGGACTTCTTTGCAAACATGCGGTAGCATCTTATTTCACTCCAACCAAGCAGCTTGGAGAGACTCTTCTGAATCACTGGCCATGGAGAACAGGTTTCTGGTACAATGCCCTTTTTCTATGCAGGGATATCGTTGCTACACTAAGTCTTCTACAACACCAGATCTACTGCCCAATGATATGAGAGATGCAGGTCTTGGATCATCAACACTCATGTTCAACCCCCTTTAAGCATGTTTGTCAAGGTTGCCATGCAGGGTTCTTCCTCAGTTTTTGTGGCGGAAGCTGCAGCCCTGGCATTGGCCGCTACATTGCTATATGTCATGGGATTCATCCCTGCCAATTTGTTCTCGGAGAACCAGCTCTTGGTTAATTGCATAAATGGCTCAGATCCCCCCAACACTCCTGACTGGAGAGCTGTACCATACACCCAAATTGGTTCTTCCACTTTGGCAGGTTCCTTTAAGGTGCACAAGATATCAAGAGATCAAAATCAGATGGCTGATTCCCTAGCCAGACAAGGATTAGCATACTTACAATCAAATCAACTTATTTAGCCTCATGTACTAATCTTAGTCATGTTCATGGATGCCCGCTGCTCGGAGCACTCCAATTTGTAACCATTAGCTTTGTAATGGTTCTAAGAGCTTCTTGCCGTTAAACTATTAATGAAATGTTTGTTGTAAAAAAATGCAACCATTGTGTCGGTGCGGAATATGGTCCCGACACTAACCAGTAATAAGCGTCGTGGTCTATCCCTCAATGGTCGATGCTAAGCAATGAGAGACACAGAGTTTATCCTGGTTCCGGCCGAGGGGGCCGTACGTCCAGCAGTGGTGTGCTCAAGGCACTATATTGCTCAGCACCGGGGGTGCCTGTAGTGGGGCTGCTACAAGCAAGGCGGGAGAGGAAGGGCGGCTTCCAAGTCCCTGGTGTCGTGGCTGGAGGTGTTGTGTTATGTTGCGTCGTGTGCGTCGTGTGTGTGTCTGTCCGTCCCCTGCGGCAGGGGGGTTCGTCCTCCTTTTATAGATCAAGGAGAGAGCAAATCACATGCGCGCCGCGCTATTTAGCTACGTGAGGGAGCGTGATGTGCTATGCTGTAGAGTAGGCGGCCGTCCGGACGATCCTTGCAGCGACCCGGCCATCATGGCGTATCTTGTACCCGAACAGTAGCGGCTTCGAGGGTAGAAGGGCAGCGGATGGCTGTGATGCCTTTAGATGGGCTCGAGGGAGTTGCTGACGTCGGTCCGTACGAGGCACAGTGGCAGGTAAGGCGGCGTCCCGTTCTCGCACGCTCCACTGTGCTAGAGCTGTTGCCACAGCGCCCGGCGTGTGGTTCGTACGCGCGGGGGCGGCAGCCATGCCGTTAGCAGTGGCAGGGATGGCGTCCCACCGGCCTAGCGCCTCCACCTAACTCTGCAAGATTACAAGAAAGCGAGTCGAGGGTGCGGCCGGCCCCCCTTCGAGGGCTCGGCGCGTTAGCCGTACCGGAGTAGGCGGCGCGGCGTCACGGGACTGGCACCGGCCACGCCGCACAGTTCCTCCCACAGTGGCGGGGATGGGATCCCTCCTGGGGAGTTGGTGCGGCGGCACCGGGACGCGAGCCCCAGGCGCATGATGGCGCCGTCCCGCAGTTGTCAGGGCATTAATGCCCGCGTACGGGAGCAGGCGCACGCGTGCGGGGCGCCCTCGAGCGAGGCGGACCCCGTTCGAGGGGGGAGCGAGCCCTCGAGCGAGGCGGACCCCGTTCGAGGTGGGAGCGGGCCCTCGAGCGAGGCGGAGCCTGCTCGAGGTAAGTGTACCCCCTCGAACGGGACGGAGCCTACCCGAGGGGGGCGCGCACCCTCGAGTGAGGCGAAGCCTGCTCGAGGGGATCTTCGAGAGGGCCGCCTTGGTGGCCCGTTGGGGGCCTCCGCGGCGTGGGTTGTGTCCTGCATGGTTAGGCGAGGTGTGTTTGGCTTCGTTGCATGTTTTAAATGGGGATTTCCCAGTTGTTTAAGGGGACCCCTAGGGCTGTCCCCGACAGTAGTCCCCGAGCATCTGTGGGTTTGCCATTGAGGCTCCCGCAGATGCTGGAACTTACTGATAGGACGTTCTTCCCTCCTGGTCTCGCGAACGCTCTCCGTGGGGCCGCGTCAGCGGACCCACGGGTCTAGTCCCCAAAGCCCTGCAGGAGCATGGGTGCTCCTGTAGGGGTTAACCGCGAGAGTTGGCCAGAGGGCATGGTACATGTTTCAACCGGCGTCGGCAATGTCTCAGCCGACTTCGGTGACACACGCGCTGCTGGCACTATCTCCGGCGGGTGCAATCCAGAAGGTGTAGCCGTGCGTCAAGCCCCCGAGCCTGGGCCCGTTCGAGGCGATCGGGTAGAGCTTTACGACTTGTTTTTTAACGCGCCCTCGCCGTCCCTCCGCGGGACGGAGGGTGAGGTTTCCGCAACCCCCATCGAGCGGGTCGCGGATTGCGGATTCCTCGTTGAGCTGCTGGCGGGTGGTTCGAGTGGACGCCCATGCCCCGTTCGATAAGGGTAGGCTGCGTGGTCCAGAGACACGTCCATTGAAGTGCTTGTGTGGGTTTGCTAGGTGGGGCACGGTCCCGTTCGATAGGGACCGAGGGCGCGGAAGCTCTCCCTCGGTGGGATCCCCCGGCTAGCTGCCCTCGCTGGCTCTCGAATACGACATATGGGGCACCCTCGAGCCGACGGGCTCGAGGAACGGCTCGAATGCGCGTGCCTTCGTCGTCCCTGACTCTGTGATCTGGGGCGCCTGTTCGAACCCGTCGAGGGTCAAGCTTCGAACCTCTGATCAGTAGGGCCGTGCGGGGGTGGCGCCTGGGCGGCCCCGTCTTTGCGTCTGCGACCATCGAGGGGCCTGGGCGAGCCGGCCCTCGAGGCGGTGATTAGTAAAAATGGTGCGGGGCGGCGGCTAAGCGCTCCCGGCCTGGCATCTGCGACCATCTAGGGGCCTGGGCGAGCCAGCCCCCGAGGCGCTGATCAGTAATACAGCGTGGCATGGGTGCTTGCGGTGCCCGCTTTGTTTCAAAACGGGCCCCGAGGCGACCTTCTCACGCCTGTACCCTTTCGAGGGTTGAAATTATCCCGAGCCAGGGGCTCGTGCCGCTCGAGGGTTCTGCGTGGCATGGGTGCTTGCGGTGCCTGCTTTGTTTCAAAACGGGCCCCGAGGCGACCTTCTCACGCCTGTACCCTTTCGAGGGTTGAAATTATCCCGAGCCAGGGGCTCGTGCCGCTCGAGGGTTCTGCGTGGCATGGGTGCTTGCGGTGCCTGCTTTGTTTCAAACGGGCCCCAAGGCGACCTTCTCACGCCTGTACCCTTTCGAGGGTTGAAATTATCCCGAGCCGGGAGCTCGTGCCGCTCGAGGGTTCTCCTTACCTTGTAAGGAACCGGGCCATTAAATGCTCCACACCCGAGGCCGCAACCCCGCGCGTCGCGGGCGCGCTTTTTTAGGCGTTGCAGCCGCGCGCGCGAGTAGTGGGCGGCGTGGGCAGGCAGACGTGACCGCCTGCCACGGTCCCTGCTATTCCTCGCCGTGATGATGGCTTGTTTGCGGTGGCGTGGCCGCCGCGGTCGTGGTGGGGCCCGCCCGTCAGCGAGAAGGAAGATTCCCTGCAGTTAATGCGCGCGGGACGTCCGCCCCGGAGAGCACGCCCACGGCTTATAAATCTGAGGGGAGGGAAAAGCGGCGGTTTTTTACCTTAGCGTTTCGCCGTTCTCGCCCCCTGTGCTCTCGCCTTCGCTTTGCTCTTGCCACCGCGGCCCTTCGCCATTAGAGCTCTTCCTCTTCTTCTTGTCCTCCGCTCCCGGATCTCTTGTCCTTTCTAATGGCGCCGCCTCCACCCCTCACGATCCTCGTCCCGTACGCTTGGGAGCGGTCGACGGTGACCCAGCTGGCCCTCGGCGAGCTGGTCTCCGCCGGCCAGTTGGCGGCGAACGAGGAGGGCCGGCCGGCGGAATGGATCGTGCCGCCGGCGGGGGACCACGCGCCCAACCCGCCGGAGGGCTACGTGGTGAGATTCATCCGCTTCCATGAGCGCGGCTTCGCTGCGCCGGCGAGCCGCTTCATGCGGGCGCTCTGCCACCGCTACGGCGTGGAGTTACACAACTTCGCGCCGAACGCGATTTCGCAGGCGGCCACATTTGTGGGCGTCTGCGAGGGGTATCTAGGGATCCCAGTCAATTGGGAGCTCTGCTTACACCTCTTCCGCGCGGAGCTCTTCACGCAGCCAACGACGGAGCAGAGGACCCGCCGCGCGGTGCGCGCCGGCGGCATGTCGCTCGCCTGCGGACGCAGTTCAAGGACGACTACATCCCCTGCACCATGACAACGAACAATGCCGGCTGGGAGCGGGGGTGGTTCTACCTGCGCAACGGCGAGCCCGGCCTCCCCCCTACATCGGTCTGGTGTTCCGAGAGAAGCCCGACTCCTGGGGCTACGGGGTGTCCACGCCCCAGCATCGGAGGCGGCTGGGCTCGCTCCTGGCCGCCTTGAGGAACCTGGCGACGCGCGGGCTGACCGCGGCGGGCGTCCTCGCCTTCCTCCACCACCGTCGGATCGTGCCTCTGATGGAGAGGCCGCTCCGCATCTTCGAGATGACGGAGGTGGCGGACCCCCGTCGCGCCGGCGAGGTCGCGGATGCTCCCGACCCCCTCGGGCGGGCGTACGCGCTCACGCGGGCGCGGAACGCCGTCGACACCCGGATGTTGCGCCAGGACCGGTCCCCGTGGGACCTCGAGATGCTCCCCACCGGCCCGCTGGTGAGTATGGTTCTTGGCCCTGTTTTCGTTCTTGATGATGCCCCTGGCCCCTGACGTGCCTTTGATGTTCTCGCCTGCAGCTGGTGACCTTCAGCACCGCGAAGTCCGTTCCGCCTACCCCTGACTCCCGCGCGCTCGGTCGGGGCGGCGCAAAGAACGGGAGCGAGGAGCGGGCGGCGCACAAGAGGGAGCGCGCGAGGCGGCATCGCGAGCGCCGCGAGCGGCGGAGCGAGGAGCACCGGGCCGCGCGAGCGAGGGGCTCTCCTCTCCGGGGACCGAGGAGTATTCGTCCTCGGAGGAGGACGAGGAGGAAGAAGCCGGGGGGCGGGGGTCCCTCCGATAGGTGGGAGCTCGCTCCCCCGTCACCGGAGCCGGCTCCGGCGGCAAGGGCGGCATCGCACGGGGCGGGCGCAACGGCGCCGCCGCCGGCAATCAACGACGGGGGGCGGCGCGAGCCGCGGAGGTGCCGGCGCGCGCGCGCGGAGGCGCGCGCAGCGCGCGCGCCCGCGCGAGGGGCGGGGCCGTGCGCGCGGCGGAGACATCGGGGGGTGCGGCGGCCGGCATGTCGGTCGCGCCGGCCGCATCCGCCGAGGCCTCGAGGAAGAGGAAGCGCGCCTTCTCCTCTTCGAGGTAAGGGGCTTTCTCTTCTGCTGGGTTTGGTTTTTTGGCGATCAGACGTTCTGACTTTTTGCTTGTACTTGGGCAGGGTGGTGCCAACCGTGCCTCCCCTCGCACCGGCCAAGGTGTTGAGGGCGGATGCGGCCATTCCCACCCGGTGGCGCTCGTCGAGGGTGCCGCGGGCGGGGGCAAGCACGGCGGCGGCGGGTGAGGGCTCGCAAGGCGCGGGCCGAGGCCTCGAGGCCTCGGGCCGGCGGATTAGCCTGCCGTGGCGCGGCCGGCGGTCGTCGAGGAGCGGCGGGCGCCGGTCGTGGCGAAGACGCGCCCGCGGCGACGGATGTGGTGGAGATGCGGCCGCGGTGGGCGCCGCGACGCAGGCGCGGTCCGTGGCGCCGGCCGCGGCGGAGGCGAGCGGGTGCGGCCCGCGGTGGCGCCCGTGGTTGCGGAGGCGCGGCCGGAAGCGGTGGCCGCGGCGCCGCGTCGGGCGCCGCGGTTGCGGAGGCGCAAGTGGAGGCGCGGCGGAAGCGACGCGGGGGCGGCGCTGCCGGCGGCCTCCCGGCGGCGGTGGTGGAGATCCCGGACGACGACTCCCCGCCGCCCGGGTGGGATCGGTGGGTGAGCTTCCCCACGCTCTCCCTCGCAGTCCCGGGGGAGGGGGCCCTCGTGAGGCGGAGCGACGGCCACATGGTGGCGGGGGCCGAGGGCACGGCGCCGAGGCCTCGTCTTCCCGCGCCCGGCCACTCCGCCCGGTTGGAGGGGATCGGCCGACGACCCGCCCGCGTTCGCCGATGCTCAGGGGGAGCAGGAGCTGTGGGGAGAGCTCCGCAGCCACGGCGCCACGCTCGACCATGCGCTGAACAAGGCGCTGAGGGTCCACGGCGGCCCCGCGTGGCGCGTCTTCCAGGTGGGGCATCGTTGCTCATTTTCCTCTTTTTCTCACTTCCGCATGCTATTTCTGTATCATGATGCTTACGGGTTTTGACTTGTGGGTGACAGGAGCTCGAGCGCCACGCCCACGACAAGTATGGCGCCTTTGATCGGGTGAACCCTGAGCTCCACCAGCTCCGGGAGCGGTGTGATGCCTTCGACGCGCTCGCCGACGCCCTCCGGACCCCAGATGGCTGGCTCTCGTATCGGGCCATGGCCCTGCGCGATCAACTTCACGAGAGCGCGAGGCAGGACCCGGCGCGTCCCTCTAGCCTCGAGCGGGTCTGCACAGCCCTCATCGATCGGGATGAGGCGCTGCGGCAGGCGCGCTCGGACCTGGAGAAGATGCGCACGCTGGCGACCAACTGGGAGGCGGAGGTGGCCGGCGTCCGCAACGAGAACCGGGGGCTCCGCTCGTCGCTTGAGGGGGCGCAGCGCGGCGGCCGCCGGCCGAGGAGCGAGCGCGCTCGCTCGAGCAAAGGGCCGGGGAGGCCGACGACTTGAAGGCCGCCCTCGACGCCAAGGTCGCGGCGCTCGCCGTCTCCGAGGACCGCTTTCGCGGGAGCGCACCGCCCGCCAAGGGGCCGAGGGGCGGCTCCGGCGAGAGCGAGGCCGCCCTCGCCGACGCCCGGTCGGCGTTGGAGCGAGAGCGCGTCGCTCGCGAGGCGGCGCGATGTCGCCCGGGAGGACCGGAACACCGAGTTCTCCAAGCTCGAGGGCGAGCTGATGGTGCTCAGCATCAACTGCGCGAGCCAGGAGCTGGCCCTCCGGGAGCAAGGCGAGACCGTCAAGGGCCTTGAGCAGACGGTCGAGGCCGGGCGCCGCGCCCTCGAGGTGGAGAGGAAGCAGGTTGAAGGTAAGTCGTTGTTCGACTCCCGTTTCGCTGGTTTTCTGTTAGAGGGTTCACACCCTTTTTCTGATTTCCCTATTGTCTTTTTGGCGACTCCAGGCTTGCGCACCGCTCTGGGGCACGCGGCCGAGCGGGCCGAGGCGCTGCAGGCCTCCTACAACTCCTCCGAGCAGGAGCTGCAGGAGTTGCGCAATGCGGCCCTCGAGACCTGCCGGGTCGTGGAGGAGGGTGAGGCACAGGCTGGTAGCTCGTTGGCCAGCCGCCTGCGCGCCCTTAGCGGCCACGTCACCGAGCGCATGCGCCGGGCGCTGCGTCTTGGCGTCCAGAAGGCCCTCGGGGTGGTGCGGTCCCACTACGAGGTCGACTTCGAGGCGCTGGCGGAGGGCTACGTCGTTCCCGAGGGTGTCGAGGACGAGGTGGCGATGGAGCGCGTGGACGCGCTGGCCGCCGACGCCGCCGGGACGCTCGCCGAAGCCTTCGAGGAATTTCTCTTCCCGGACGCTGCTGACGCCACCACTCCTCCCGCCTGAAGACAGCTGGGCGCTAGGCCCGTTTTTGTTGGTGCATCAGTACGCTGGCCGTGCGGCCTTTGTAAAGAAACAAGTTATTTTTGCCATAAACATTTGCCAATGTAAAGTGAAGTCTTTTGTTTATTACGTTTTTTTGTTTCTCCTTCTTCCTGAGTAGATTCTAGTTAGGGGAGTTCGATTTTCGCGGGTGGCCAACTGGGTTGGAGGCGAGAGAGAAGGGCTGTATCCTCGCGGAGGCGTAGGCTATCTCTGGCTCGCGCGCTCTTTCCGCTAGGATGCCTGCGCCCTGTTCGAATCGTTGCTCGGGGTCGAAGTGGAAAACAAACTTAGCGCGTGTGAGTTGTTTCGTTTTTGCGCGCAAATGGGACCATTTGGGGGGGGTGCCCCCCGTAGTAGCCCCCGAGGGTAACTTGGGTTTCAGGGGAAAGCCGAGTTGCCCTTTTCATTAGACTTATGGCGTTTACATAGCTGTCACCAACTGGGGCGTTGGTCATGTGATTTTTACAACAAAAGTACTTGGAAATCCTAGCTAGGGGTAGAAGCGATGTAGCTGTTGGATGTTCCAAGCGTTGGTGAGCTCTTCATCGTCCTCGTTGGCCAGCTTGTACGTGCCGGGCTTGAGTACCTTCACCACGACGTAGGGTCCCTCCGATGGAGGCGATAGCTTGTGGCGTCCTCGGTTGTCTTGGCGTAGCCTTAGGACCAAATCCCCTTCGCTGAAGTCCCGTCGGCGTATCTTGCATGCTTGGTAGCGCCTAAGGGACTGCTGATACCTTACGGAATGCATCATTCCACAAGGCGTGCCTCGTCCAGCTGGTCCAGCGAGTACTCGCGGGCTCGCTGGTTGGCATCCTCGTCGTAGCCTTAAACCCTGGGCGATCCATATTCTAAGTCCGTGGGGAGGACGGCCTCCGCGCCATGGACTAGGAAAACGGGGTGAACCCGGTGGCTCTGCTTGGGGTGGTCCTTAGGCTCCACACGACTGCTGGCAACTCTTGGAGCCACCTCCGACCAGATTTATTCAGCTGGTCGAAAATTCTAGGCTTAAGGCCTTGTAGGATCATGCCGTTGGCACGCTCTACTTGGCCGTTGGTCTGCGGGTGTGCCACAGCTGCCCAATCCACACGGATGTGGAATTTGTCGCAAAACTCCAAGAATTTACTGCCCGTGAACTGGGACCCGTTGTCGGTGATGATGGAGTTTGGCACTCCGAAGCGGTGGACGATGTCGGTGAAGAACATCACCGCTTGTTCCGCCCTGAGATTCGTAATGGGGCGTACCTCCACCCACTTGGAGAACTTGTCGATCGCGACCAGCAAGTGGGTGAAGCCCCCGGGCGCCTTCCGCAGGGGCCCGACGATGTCCAGCCCCCACACAGCGAACGGCCATGTTATGGGGATGGTCTGCAGGACATGAGAGGGAAGGTTGGACTTGCGGGCGTAAAACTGACACCCCTCGCAGGTGCGTACGATCTCGCTGGCGTCCGCGACCGCGGTGGGCCAGTAAAAGCCTTGGCGGAACGCATTGCCAACGAGGGTACGAGGCGCCGAATGATGGCCGCAGATCCCGACGTGGATGTCCCGCAGGAGCTCGCACCCCTCGGGGATGGGCACGCACCGCTGCAAGATGCCGGAGGCGGCGCGCTTGTACAGCTCGCCGTCGACGAGGGCAAAGGATTTGGCCATCCTGGCGATGCGTCTGGCCACGGCCCGGTCCATGGGGAGTTCCCCTCGGGCCATCCAGGCCGCATACTTGTCACGCCAGTCAGCCTTGACGGGGGCCGGCTCGACGTCCATCACATCAGCCCCATAGGCACCATACCCCTCGAGGAGGGAGAGCACGTACGCCTCGTTCGAGGGGTCCTCATCCATGGGTTCCGCACCCGCTGGATTCGAGGGAGCCCCCGAGGGTTCTGCGTGGTTCGAGGGGTGAGGCTCGAGGGCGACCGAGGGCTGAGCAATATCGCGGGCGAAAACGTTCGGGGGGACGGTGATCCGCCCGGACGCGATCTTGGCCAGCTCGTCCGCCTCCTCGTTGTACCGGCGGGGCACGTGATTGAGCTCGATGCCGTAAAATTTGTCTTCGAGGGCTCGCACGGCCTTGCAGTATGCCTCCATCTTGTCATCATGGCAGCTCGCGTTCTTCATGACCTGGTCAATTACGAGCTGCGAGTCCCCCCGCACGTCGAGGCGCTTGACGCCTAACTCGATGGCGATCTTGAGGCCGCAAAGGAGGGCCTCGTACTCAGCCATGTTGTTCGAGGCGGGGAAGTGGAGGCGCACCGTGTACCGCATGTGCTCCCCGAGGGGTGACACAAAGAGCAGGCCCGCGCCCGCCCCTGTTTTCATCACCGAACCGTCGAAATACAGAGTCCAGCACTCTGCTTGGATTTGTGACGGTGGCAGCTGCGTGTCCGTCCACTCAGTGACGAAATCCGCCAGGATCTGGGACTTGATGGCTTTGCGCGGGGCATAAGCGAGCGTCTCACCCATCAGCTCCACGGACCACTTGGCGATCCTGCCCGCTGCGTCAGGATTGCAGATGATCTCCCCTAGCGGGAAGGAGGAGAGCACCGTGACGGGGTGGGCCTCGAAGTAGTGGCGGAGCTTGCGCCGTGCGAGGACCACCGCATACAGCAGCTTTTGGACTTGGGGGTAGCGCGTCTTCGTGTCAGACAAGACCTCGCTGATGTAGTAGACCGGCCGCTGGACAGGCAGGGCGTGCCCTTCCTCCGTGCGCTCCACCACGACCACGACGCTGACCACCTGGGTGGTTGCGGCCACATAGAGCTGCAGGGGTTCGCCGTCCTGCGGCGGCGTGAGAATCAGGGCATGCGTTAGGGACGTCTTCAGCTTGTCGAGTGCATCCTGGGCCTCGGCGGTCCAGGAGAAGCGCTCGTGCTTCTTGAGGAGGCGATAGAGGGGCAGGCCCTTCTCGCCGAGCCGCGAAATGAAGCGGCTCAAGGCGGCAAGGCACCCCAGCACCTTTTGCACCCCTTTGAGGTCCCGGATCGGGCCCATTCATTCGAGGGCCGCAACCTTCTCGGGGTTGGCCTCGATGCCCCGTTGGGAGATGATGCAACCTAAGAGCATGCCTCGCGGCACTCCAAAGACACACTTTTCGGGGTTTAATTTGACCCCATTGGCCCGTAGGCAGCCGAACTCGATGCCAAGGTCGCCAACCAGGTCGTCCGCCTTCCTGGTTTTCACGACGATGTCATCCACGTACGCCTCGACCGTCCGTCCGATGTGATCTCCGAAAACGTGCTTCATGCAGCGCTGGTATGTCGCACCCGCGTTTCGGAGGCCGAACGGCATCGTGACATAGCAGAACATCCCGAACGGCGTGATGAACGAAGTCGCGAGCTGGTCGGACTCCTTCATCTTTATTTGATGATACCCAGAGTAGGCATCAAGGAAGCGAGAGCGACTCACACCCGGCCGTTGAGTCAACAATTTGATCAATTCGTGGCAAAGGAAAAGGAACTTTAGGACATGCTTTATTAAGACTAGTGTAGTCTATACACATCCGCCACTTCCCGTTCTTTTTCTTTACAAGTACGGGGGTTTGCTAGCCACGTCGGGTGGAACACCTCCTTGATGAACCCGGCCTCGAGAAGCTTCCGCAGCCTCCGTTCGAGTAGCCCGTCGCCGCTCCTCGTCGAAGCGGCGGAGCCGTTGTTGCACGGCGCAGGCGTGAGGCAGGATGTCAAGGGAGTGCTCGGCGACCTCCCTCGGGATGCCTGGCATATCCGAGGGACTCCACGCGAAGATGTCGGCATTGGCGCGGAGGAAGTCGACGAGCACCACTTCCTATTTGGGATCGAGGGTGGAGCTGACCCTCAACGCCTTGCCCTCGGGGGCAGCAAGGACGAGGGGGAGCTCCTTGGTCTGCTCCGCGGCCTCGAAGGTGCCGGTGTGCTTGGCGGTGGAGTCGAGGTCCTCGTTGACCATCTTCTCCAAAGTGGTCACCAGCGCTTCATCCAGCGCCAGCGCCTTTGCGTGCTCTACGCACTCGACGTCGCAGTCGAATGCGTGCTCGATGGACGAGCCTACGGTGATGATGCCATTCGGTCCGGGCATCTTCATCTTCAAGTAGGTGTAGTTGGGGACCGCCATGAACTTAGCGTAGCAGGGCCGCCCAAGTATGGCGTGGTAGGCGCCCTTGAATCCCACCACCTCGAAGGTGAGCGTTTCCTTGCGGAAATTCTTCGTGGTGCCGAACCAAACCGGCAGATCGATCTGCCCGAGGGGCTGGACCTGCTTGCCGGGTGCGACGCCATGGAACGGCTTCGTGCCGGGGCCGCACGCGGTCCAACCCGATCCCCAGCAAGCGCAGCGTATGCGCGTAGAGGATGTTGAGGCTGCTGCCTCCGTCCATCAAGACTTTTGAGAACCGCGCATTCCCAATGATTGGGTCGACCACCAGCGGGTACTGGCCCGGGTTGGGGATGCGGTTCGGATGGTCTTCCCGGCTGAAGGTGATGGCGTCCTCCGACCAGTTGAGGAAGGATGGAGGCGCCTTCTCCGCGGCGAGGACCTCGTGCCGCTCCCGCTTGCGCTGGCGGGTCGACATGTCGACGGTGGGTCCCCCAAAGATGAGGAACACGTTCTCCACGGCGGGGAAGTCGCTGGCGTCGCCATCTCCTTCGTCTTTCTTGGCCTCCGCTTCCTTCGCGGCGGCGCGGCCATAGAACTTCTTGAGCATATCGCACTGCTCAAGGGTGTGGTTCACTGGGGTCTTATGGTAAGGACATGGCTTTTTCAGCATGTCATCAAACACCCCCGGACCTCGAGGGGCCCGTCGAGGGGCCCGTCGAGCCGGGTCAACAGCAAGAGCCTCGGCACCACCGCCGTCGCGCCCCTGCTCGCGAGCCTCGCGGCGCGGCTTCTTTCCCTTCTTGCCCCGCTTATCCTTGTGGTGGGGCTCCCTGGACTTGCTGCCCTCCGCGGGCGCATCATCCGAGCGCTTGCCCTTCTTGCCGTCGAAGATTGCCCCCACGGCCTCCTCTCCCGAGGCGAAGCTGGTGGCGATGTCGAACAGCTCGTTGGAGTCCGCGGGCGGGCTGCGCCCCAGCTCTCGCACGAGGTCCCGGCACGTGGTGCCCTCGAGGAAGGCGTGCACAATTTCGGATTGCGCCACGCCGGGGAGCTCGTACGGCGCTTGGAGAAGCGCGCCGTATGAAGTCCCGCAGGTGACTCGGGCCGGCTTCGGGTGCGGGGAGCGCAGTCCCGGTGAATTTCCGGTGGCGCACGTACATGCCCTGGAAGTTTCCTACGAACGTGCGGACCAGGTCGTCCCAGTTGTGGATTTGGCTGGCGGGCAGGTGCTCGAGCCATGTCCGGGCTGCATCTCCGAGGTGCAGGGGCAAGTTGCGGATGATGACCTCGTCACTGGTGGCCCCGCCCAACTGGCACGCCAGGCGGTAGTCGTTGAGCCACACGCGAGGGTCTGTCTCCCTGTTGTACTTGACGATGGTCGAGGGTTGGCGGAAGCGTTGGGGGAAGGCCGCCGCGCGGATCTCCCGGCTGAACACACGGGTCCCCGGGGGTTCCGGCGTCGGGGAACGGTCCTCGTCGCTGTCGTAGCGTCCACCCCGTCGAGGGTGGTAGCCTACCGCCGCTCGCGCATCCGCCTTGCTCGTGCGCCGGCGTTGATGACGTTGCGGGCGTCACCGTCCGCCGCCCGCGCGCGTCAAGGAGCCGCTCCTTGGCCGGTGTGCGTCCTGGGTTGGCGGGTCGCCCCGCCGCTTCACCTTCATGGACCGAGGGTTCGCCCCCCTGTGCGGCCCTGTCGTCCCGCGCATCCCCCTATTGGCGGATGCACGACGCCGAGCTCTCGGCCTGCTGGACGGCCGCTTGCTCGATGAGGGCCTGCACCTCGCGCTGCAGGTTCCGCGCCTCAGGGGTCGAGGGTGCCGGCATAGCCCTCAGCAGCGTCACGGCGGCAATGAGTTTTTGGCTTGCCCGCGGAGGCGCGTCTGGGTTGTCGACGTTGAAGTCGGCGTTGATGCGGTCGCGGACACGCTCCGCCCGCCTCCCGCGCGCGTTCGCCGCGCGCGGAGGCTTCCCCCGCCATTGAGGCACGGAGCGCCCGCACCGTCCGCACTTCTCCACCGGCTTAGCCTCGAGCTCGCGGGCCCGGGCCACCGCGCATCGGCGTCGGCCCCGGCAGAGTGCTTGGCCACGCGGCCAGGCGCGGAGCGATCCCTGGGGAAGGCGTGACCTCCCCGTCTCCGGGCCGCCCACGGCGCACGGGTGGCGTTGGCTGGGTCGTTGGAGACGACGACGTAGCACTCCCGCGCGGGGTCGTAGCTCCCGGTGCTGGAGTCATCGGAGCAGCCGAACCAGTAGTCTGTAGCGTCGAGGAAATGCCGGAACATGACTGGGTCCGGCACGCCAGAGAAGTCCCACTCCGCGTACCCGTGGAGGTTAGCGGGTGGCGGCGCGTCAAGAGAGCCTAGGGACGATTCGTCACCGGCTGAGGCGCTGGGATCCCTGGCGACGAAGACGTGACGGCCAGGGGGAACCCTGCGCATCGTGGTGTTGACATTGGCGTTGTAGGCCGTCGTGGCACCACGCAGCCCAATGGGAAAGCGCGGTCCGGAGACCGTGCGCTGTCCCGTTGGGGTGGTGGTTGCCGTGATGACAGGCGCGCCGCGCTGAGAGGCGGTGCGCTCGGCCTCCCGTCGCTCGGACCGTGCCCGGCGCGAACGCCGACCGAGCGGCGGCGGCGTCGTGGCGTCGACGGACCCGCGCATCCGCGCCGCGGGCGTCCGCGCCGTGGTGGTGCACGCGGCGGGGGCCGGAGCGGACCCGCCCGGCGCCGCGCACGGAGCTCCTCACGGTTGGTGAGGCGCATGAGGTAGCCGTTCCCCGTGGCCCGAAAGTTCGTGCCCCCGAACCGGATTTCGAACCCGGCGGGGGAGGGGGTCCGAGCCGCCCATGCAAGAACGCGTACCACGGTACTCGGTGCGGATCACCATGGAGGGAGTTGATGGATTGACCTTAGGCGCTCGAGCGCCCCACGGTGGGCGCCAGCGTCGGTGCGGAATATGGTCCCGACACTAACCGCAATAAGCGCCGTGGTCTATCCCTCAATGGTCGATGCTAAGCAATGAGAGACACAGAGTTTATCCTGGTTCCGGCCGAGGGGGCCGTACGTCCAGCAGTGGTGTGCTCAAGGCACTATATTGCTCAGCACCGGGGGTGCCTGTAGTGGGGCTGCTACAAGCAAGGCGGGAGAGGAAGGGCGGCTTCCAAGTCCCTGGTGTCGTGGCTGGAGGTGTTGTGTTATGTTGCGTCGTGTGCGTCGTGTGTGTGTCTGTCCGTCCCCTGCGGCAGGGGGGTTCGTCCTCCTTTTATAGATCAAGGAGAGAGCGAATCACATGCGCGCCACGCTATTTAGCTACGTGAGGGAGCGTGATGTGCTATGCTGTAGAGTAGGCGGCCATCCGGACGATCCTTGCAGCGACCCGACCATCATGGCGTATCTTGTACCCGAACAGTAGCGGCATCGAGGGTAGAAGGGCAGCGGATGGCTGTGATGCCTTTAGACGGGCTCGAGGGAGTTGCTGACGTCGGTCCGTACGAGGCACAGTGGCAGGTAAGGCGGCGTCCCGTTCCCGCACGCTCCACTGTGCTAGAGCCGTTGCCACAGCGCCCGGAGTGTGGTTCGTACGCGCAGGGGCGGCAGCCATGCCGTTAGCAGTGGCAGGGATGGCGTCCCACCGGCCTAGCGCCTCCACCTAACTCTGCAAGATTACAAGAAAGCGAGTCGAGGGTGCGGCCGGCCCCCCTTCGAGGGCTCGGCGCGTTAGCCGTACCGGAGTAGGCGGCGCGGCGTCACGGGACCGGCAGCCGGCCACGCCGCACGCTCCTCCCACACGGGGCGGGGATGGGATCCCTCCCCGGGGAGTTGGTGCGGCGGCACGGGACGCGAGCCCCAGGCGCATGATGACGCCGTCCCGCAGTTGTCAGGGCATTAATGCCCGCGCACGGGAGCGGGCGCACGCGTGCGGGGCGCCTTCGAGCGAGGCGGACCCCGTTCGAGGGGGGAGCGAGCCCTCGAGCGAGGCGGACCCCGTTCGAGGGGGGAGCGGGCCCTCGAGCGAGGCGGAGCCTGCTCGAGGTAAGTGTACCCCCTCGAACGGGACGGAGCCTACCCGAGGGGGGCGCGCACCCTCGAGCGAGGCGAAGCCTGCTCGAGGGGATCTTCGAGAGGGCCGCCTTGGTGGGCCGTTGGGGGCCTCCGCGGCGTGGGTCGTGTCCTGCATGGTTAGGCGAGGTGTGTTTGGCTTCGTTGCATGTTTTAAGCGGGGATTTCCCAGTTGTTTAAGGGGCCCCTAGGGCTGTCCCCGACACATTGACAGTCCCTTTTCCACCAGAAATCCTATATAGCTTCCGGAAGTTTTTTCCCTATCAACTTACAGTGTTTGAGGTTCGTGCAACCACTCGTGACCCTTGGATCTCCACTGCTAACCCTAAGTCCCTCTCTCCTGCCCCATGCGCCTCCTCCTGAGTCCGACCCGCGCCGCACGCCGCACCGGCCGCCGCCCCCGCCCGCGCACCGTTGGGCTCCCCGCCGGCCGGCCCCGCCGCACCGCGCGCCAACGCGACCGCCAACACGCCCGGCTCACGCCTCCCGCCGGCGGTGGCGCCGGTAGCCGCCGGAGGTGAAGATGGAGGAGTTGGGGAAGAAGGAAAAAATGGTGGAGAAAAAAATATTGGGGAAAAAATGTTGGAACAATTTCCACGGCCATATCCGCGAATTCAACTTTTCATAAAAATGTTGTAACATTTCTGAAAAAGAAGTCTAAAAAAGAGAAAAAATATTGTCCAACATTTTGAAAAATGTTGACAAAAAATAGTTGACAAAACCAACATTTCTTAAAAATGTTGGAAGAAGCCTCTAGAAAAATATTGACTAAAAAATTGTTGGAAGAAGCCTCCAGAAAATTGTTGGAAGAAGCCTCTAGAAAAATGTTGACTAAAAAATGTTGGAACGTTTATAAAATGTTGACGAAAAATTACTAGAAACGTTGAAGAAAAAAATGTTGTAATATTTTTGAAAAATGTTTAACATTTTTAATTTAATAATTATAAGTAGGCTGGTGGAAAAATAAAAAAACATCATTTACATAGACTTTTTTTTGAAGCGCATTTACATAGGCTTTTGGTGGGCTGGAAGTTCGCATACTCAACTACTTCCGGAAGACGTAAACGAAATATCGAAGTCCGATAGAGAGATAATCGTCTAGTTTCTTTTTGGATCGGCCACCGGTCCGTTCTTTTCTTGGCGTCACTTTCGTACGTGCTGAACTGCTGATCGCGTCCTACGACGACCATGCACGCGTGCACACGAACAAAAACGATGCCTACAGGATAAGGCACACCGACGAGGCGACGACGATTCAGATCAACACGACGACGGAACTTTCCATATGCACTGCGCCGCCGCCGCCGCGCTTCGGCGAACCAGACAAAACAAACGAGCTGGTCATCTCGATCGAGAGCAGCTCGCGGAGGACAACGGCGTGGCGTCACGAGTGATGCCAAGCTAGCAAGTTGGAAATTGTACGTCTTCGTCGATTATAATTAATTAACTGAGATCTGACGAGAGGGAGTTGCGGCCTTAACTTGTTCGAGCTAGCAGGTATAGCTGATCTGAAATAGACGCACGACGAGCACGCATCCTCAGTCACGTACAGAAGTATGCGAGCGTGCGTGTCCATATGCGTGCGTATATATAAAACCTAAGCTAACAAACGAACAAATCGCGCGTGCCTTGACGCGACTGATTGAAGAGTTTGTCGAGGGTAGAGTGTCCTGCGTGGCTTTCTTTCGGCCACGCTTAAAACCTTATTTTTCTGTTGTGGTCTTAATTTGTTCGAGGTATAGCTGATCTGAAATAGACGCACGACGAACACGCAGTCACGTACAGAAGTATGCGAGAGCGTGCGTGTCCATGCGTGTCATACAATTCCGATTCATGGGCACCCTCAAGAGATTCATCTTCGCAATCTCTAACCAACACAACGTTATAGGGAAAAAATATGGTAAAAAAACAGGGGCAATCAGGTCAACCCAATTTTTCATTAGTTATATATATATGTTGGAGAACCAAAGCAAGCTGCCACCGGCGTTGTTGGTTCTCAATTATTCAATCATCACATTATGCGCTCTCACTCTCCCAGAGTTAGCAAGATGCGCCCAGTCCCAGTGGAGATGTCATGAACACGATTACCTAGAGTGACACATCATCTAAAAATATTTAAAGCTATAGTGAAACACCTCTCTCTCAATGCATAGTTGCATCTATTATTGTTTTCTAGGTTGCATGCAAGACCCAAGTTGTCTAGGTAACTGTGTAGGGAGGGTTTCATTCTCATGAAACTCATTTACCTCTCTCTTCATTAATACACTGTCACATCATCAAAAGTGCTTACATGACAGCCTATTTAATGTCCGTGAAACCCCCACTGAGACTAACCTTAGGGCACTCACAACCCAGACTCTACCATAGAGTCTAAGTTCATTTATTACCTTCCTATTTATTGCATTTTGCTGATGTGACAGTATATTTATGGAAGAGAGAGGGAGAAAAACAAGACTCCAAGTCTATGATAGTTTCGAGGTAATAAATGCTCCTAGACTCTATGTAGAGTCTGCACTGTGAGTGCCCTTGGGCCTGTTTGGATGGTGGGGTAAATGGGGTAAATAGGGTAAATTTACCCTAAATTTACCCCTAAGGTGCCAAACATGTGGGGGCAAATGTGGTGGGGCAAATGTTTTGCCCCCCTAATTCCATTTACCCCTAAAAGGTAGCAAATTGGAGCAATTTTGTGGTGGGTCCCGCTCTCCCTCTCTCATCCACATCTACATTTACCCCTCCATCCAAACACCCCAAGGGGCAAATATTAGTATGGGCAAATAGGAGGGGCAAATCATTTTACTTGGGGTAAATATTTACCCCTACCATCCAAACAGTGCCCTTATACATCTCCTCAAAGAGTAGTTGTAATGACTAATCCACTTTTAAATGACATTATTATATACCCTTTAGTGCATTTATTTCTATATGTTGCACATGCATGCAAAGATAGATCATCAGTACTACTATCTGCTACTCACTTCGGTTCGTTGGTTTAGCTTTTATAGATGCACAGTTTTTCTATAGCCTTAGATATATTAGATATAGTGTATGGCTAGATCTATCAATCCGGAAAAGCTACGGAAGGAGTATTTATACATTTTATTTCAGAAGAATAACAATGAAGCACTACATATAGGTAGCTGTCTGATCCGCACCCTAAACCAAAAAATATTCCTCGAGGTAGTCCCTCCACTACACATATATTTTGCCATTTTAAGGAAACATCAGGCTAGCGTCAGCTGATTGATGAGATTTTTAATATGATTATATCTAGCGTTTCCTCTCACGAATTGTTTTTGGTTTGGTTGGCTTAGCCCCAGTCTAGTGCGGTAGTGCCCATATCTTTTCATTGTTTCCTACTTGCGTCACCTAGTCACATCATCATATACAACTATATAGATAGAACCCACTAAGAGTCACTAACTATATTTCTCTCAACAAGCAAACCATCCACCTCACATGCCACATCATCATCCACTAGATCATCAATTTTATGCCTTCCACCGATTTTCTGTGACTTTTTTATAATGGATAAAAAAATCCGGCTTCAACCACCTCCTTTTTTATAGATTTTCTATGACTATATGAAAGATATCTAGGCACTTAGTGGGTTTTGGTGTATTGATTGACAACTAGATTAAAGGTCTAATGTCTTTATTAAGTATGTGAGCAGGTTGTAATATATAAATGACAAGGCATAATATATGACATTGGTTATATACATGGTGAAAACAAGCTATATGTTTACAAGATAAGTTGAGGCATGGTTTTAGCCTCATATTGTGAAATGGCTTAACTCAAAGATGAATGTCATGATATTTGACATGTATAATCTCATGAAGCATATAGATGGTATATGACAAGCTAATGAAAGTTAAGATAGAGGCACATTGATATTGGAACATTGGATGGTCTCTTATTGAAGGAAGAATTTTGTTATAATCAAAGGAGATATTTAAATTAAAAGAAGGCATGGTCTCAATTGAACTCCACTCTTGATGTTGAATCATAGCTTAACTCAAATTGGCAATGAATGGATGAAGAAAGCAAGGGATTAGCAATGAGGTACTAAGCTAAGATTGGCCGAGTAGTAACTTGGACCATGTGCTTGGATAGGGTGAAGTGGCTATAGCTTGGAAAGTTTTGAGGTATCAAGTCGAGCCTAACTGAGTGAAGCAATGAAGAAGCATTACATATTCGTTGAGTCATGTGAAGGGTGACTTGATCAAGGATTGGGTTTCATTCTCGAATAAAGATCAAAGTCACTAGCTCAAGGTAGAAGTGCTCAAATCAATGAGACATTGATGGATGGATCTCTCAAGAGGATATATTGATCAAGTATGGCTATTCTTGAAGAAGAAGCTCAAGAGTTCTAATATTGCAATTATATTTGATCTTGAGTATAGGTACGTCGTACTATCAAGAGGGATGCATCACAAGGAGTTTTGATAATGTCTCAGTGCTCAAGTAACCCATGAGAGTTGAGAGAGACACAAAAACCAAACGTACACGTCTTCGGGTTTGACCCTATGTCAAACCCGGTGGCACCGGTTTTGGGAAACCGGTGGCACCGGTTTTGTGTCAGCTTGCCCAACGGCTAGTTTTTGAAATCTCGGTGGCACTGAATTTGGCAACTCGGTGGCACCGGTTTTCACTGAAGTTTGTAACGGCTAGTTTTGGGAAGTCCAGAGTATCCAGGTTTTTTCCCGGAGATTCCGGGTTTTAACTCCAACAGCTTGATTTTGGGGAGTCGGGTATTTGTACCCTTCAACTCCCACTGTTGCAAACTGATGTTCCTAAGGTTGCTGGTGTGCTTCCTTGCTATTCCTTGCTAAGCCAAAGCCATTCTAGCTCTCCCCAACCCCTCTTTGTGAGGTTGTTCGATCTTTGATAGATCTAGTGAGTTGGGTGGTAAAGAGAAACCTTTGTGAGCAATTCAAAAGTACTTGTATCCCTTGAGCACTGTTGGACGTTGTCAAGCTCGTGTGAAGCATTTGTTACTCTTGGAGGCTTGCCTCCTAGACGGCTAGGTGTCGCCCACAAGCTCCCAAGGTGTGGTGAGCTGTGGGACAATTTGTGAAGGTCGTGCTTCGCCTCCGAAAGGGAAGAAGCTATATAGTGGATCGATAAAAGGGTTGAATGCAAACCGACTTCGGTAGGAGAAGCACCCAACGGAGACTAGACACGGTGGTGAATCCGAACTTCTGTAAAACAAATCCTTGTGTCTCTTGTTGGTTTACCTCACATTCACCTTGATATATCTTTCTTTGCTTGCTTTTGTCATATTGGTGGAGCTACTTGGTTGTTAGTGTTTGTGGAGTGCAGGCACTTTATATTCATCAAGGAACTGATCCTTAAGCCATACACCAAGTTTGAGTTCAATCCAAATAAGTAATCAGGAAGAAGAAGAAGAGGGGAGTCACTGCTAGGCAAACCTGGTGGCACCAGATTTGCAAAACCGGTGGCACCGGTTTTAGGCAGTGTGCTTATTCCGCTGCGTAGGCACCAGTCCAGAGATTCTGGAGATTTCTCAGAGATTCCGGACTTTCCAGAAACTCCGGAGAAAAGTCCGGAGTATCCGGGTTTCACTGATAAAATTGTTTTAAGTAGTGATTTTCAGAACTCGCCTATTCACCCCCCTCTAGGCGACATCAAGATCCTTTCACTATAGCATCCATACATCTTTGTGAGTACAATGCTCCAAAATTCCAAAAATAGAAAAATGTGAAAGATCAATCATTAAACAACCATTTACCCTCAACAAAATAAACGTATTTTTATATATACTGTCGTTTGTAAAAGAATGTTACATAGCAATCACTTTAGTTTATACTTTTAATTTTTCATCTTACAAGTTTGTTTAAAAATTCCCACAACAATGTATGAGGTATCACCTAGTCATATATATTTATAGCTAGGATTATGGATTTTACAAAGTGACAGATATAAATCAATCCAATTAGAGCATCTCCAGTAGTTTGGCAAACTAACTTGACATCCATTTAATTTGGCAAAATAGAAAAATTGACCTCCAACAGTTTGACAAACTAACTTGGCAAGGAATAGAAACTTAGCAAAAATTCACCTCTCCACGCGACAATATACGCACACGGATCCGGGTTGGCATTAGCATTTCTCCCACACATCAAGCCAGGTGGGAGGGTGAAAAAAGAAATAAATAATAGAGAAGGGTTCTTGACGCAAGTTAATTTTCAAGAGGTGGAAGGGCAGACACATAATCTATTTCTCTCTCAGGGTTCCTGATATAAGTTAGATCTGGATTTGGCAAGTGAATTATGCCAAACTGTTGGAGATGAGCTCTTTTTTACTTGGAATATTTTTTATAAGTTGCAAAACACAAGATTTACCAAGTAAAATTTGGCAAAATCATTTGTTTAAAGTTGTGATCATCAGAAGTGTGTCATCTATAACAACTATATAGATGGAACCCACTATAAATCATGGTTGGATTTCTCTCAACCCTCAGCGTGCCACATCATCCACTTACCTGATCCACTCATTTGTCATTTACTCCCCCCACCGTCCCCATACACCATGTGTGTCTCGGAAGCCTGCCGCCGCTACTCGCCTCCTCACGGCTGCCCCATGCCTCCCTACCACAACTGCCTCAGTAGACCTAGAGGCTATGTAGACCTTAGCATTTCACGGGCCGGGCCGAAAAAAACTCGGGTTTTTCGGGCCGAGAAAATCCTACCCATGCCCATCCCATGGGACGTGTCGGGCCTCATTTTCGGGCTGGGCTCGGGCCCGGCTCGATCTTGGGTAAGTTGCCTGCATATTTTATAGTGTAAAACAACTAAAAATAGCATTTCAGGCTAGGCTCGGGCCAAAAAAATGTTCGCGGGCTTCAAGATCTCTGCCCGCGCCCGTCTAGTAAGGTTCGTGGGCGGGCCTGGCGCGGGCCGGACTAAAAAGTACCTATGGAAGCCTCGCAACCCTCAACCTCCCATACCCCCCTCTTCTTTTTACTCAACACGACATATTGGCAGATTATTTGAGAGATTTGCAACGTCGGCCAAAGCCCCCCTCCCAAATCCAACCCCTCTGCCTCCCTGTTAACTACCCGCTCTCCCCCGCCACCTCTAGTGGTGAGGATCTCCAAGACGGTTGTCAGGGGGTGAGACCTGCATAGATCTGCAAGGGGCTACCAAGCGGTTGTAGGTTGACTAATGGCGGGATCAGGACCTAAGAGCATAAGCGGTAGTTCTTGGACGAACTCGGAACTCGGCGAGTATGGCAAGGACACAAGGGATTTTAGACTGGTTCGGGCCTCCGGAGAATAAAACCCTACGTTCAGTGTGGTGGGATTATGTGGAAAGTGATCTCCCCTCGAATGGAGCTCTAAGCCGCCTTATATGGCCAGCGGGCTAGGGTTTCCATTCGAGGTCGATGGACCCTCACCGGGGTCGGTTACAGATTTAGGAAGGTCGAGAGGATCTCGCAATCCTCGGGTCTACTGGCGGCGGTGCCGCCGTGATCTAAGGAGAGGCTTGCCCCGCAAGCATGGCAGGTCGCCCGCGATCGTGATAAGGTCATCCGAGGTCTTCCAAGGTCGCCGGGACTGTGGATAAGGTCTCCAGGCCCACTTGCAGGTCAGCTGGGCTTCTGGCAGGTCGGGTCCACTTGACAGGGACCTATAGGACCCTGGTCGGTGGGGACCCATGGGTACCCATGTCTCACAAGCCCCCGATCGACGTGTAGGCGAAGAGGTAGAAACGAAGCCACGTCGAAGCGGAGCGAAGATGTGACAGCGATGAAGTCGCAAAGGGTGCACGGGGATCCAAAGAAGAAAATCCTCCTGCGCGCAGACGAAGACGAACATCAAGTCTCTGGAGAGTAAGTCTAGGGGCTTCAAGTGAAGACAAGGCGCCATGACTGCCAGAAGAACCCTCGACCTGAACTTAATCAGGCGAAGCCACCGCACCTTCTAGGAAGGTCGAAACACCGACCCACAGAAGGTCAAGCGGAGACGTACCAGAAGCGTGCTTCCAGTAGGCCGAGGCGACGTGAAAGAGAGAGGGCGTCTCGTATACGCACTCGTAGAGTAGCCCCCGAGCAGTAAGGCGACCTGAAAGGTCGGGTTGATGCTCGAAGAAAGAATCCGCGACCTACGACCTTCTGTTGAGGAAACAGATGCTCTTCGCTTGGAAACCGACAAGACAACGGGAATCTCCACACATAAACACCGGGTAATTGAGGTTGTTGTCGCCTACCGACTCACGGGCATACTGTGTAGGTGCAGAGCCTGTCACTGTTTGGAGATGTCGCCGCCATCACTGGAAGACAAAGTCTGAAAAGGAGCCACCAAGAGTGCTGCAGATGTGCTAGAGCTTCCGATAACGAACAAAGACCTCGCGATACACATGCCAACAGTATCCTGATAAGGCTGCCACGTCACCAATGCAGTGGATGGCTACCAATGCTGAGCTCCTCTGCTATAAATAGACACCCAAGACCCTTCGGCTGGCCAAATCCAGAGAAAGTACCATGGCAACTTCAGTTGATAATATAGGCTCACCATGGCTTTGTGTGCGTCCACCCGAGTATATAGCTGAGGTATCATTCCTTGAAGCTAGAAGAATGCTTGCGAAGTTAGGAGAACTCCACCAACCTGTACACCCGCACCCAGCGACGAATCCAGGTGCAGCATGGGGCAGTACATGCCATGACGGGCCTTGCAAGGAGAGGCCTAATACGGTGTTGGAGGTCGTTGTGCTGCACTGGGAGAGGTCGAAGGCGGAGCTGGCACCATTTGGTATCTTGTGAGAGCACCCTAGCAAAAGATGGGACTTCACAGGAAACCTGCTGGGGCTAGAGTATAGGTGGTTGTGTGACAGCCACGACCTTGCCGGTGGTGGAGGGCCCCAAAGAGGTCCTGAAGCTAGAAGAAAGCTTGCGACGCGCTTCATCAGTGTAGGTTGCGCCGCATGCACCATGTAAGGTAGACCAGAACCTTTAACATGTTTGTATCTTGTAACTTGGCCTTGGCCAAGGTCTTTTATAGCTTTAAAGGTGTTAGGCATGAGTACCGAGTAGTAGCTAATCTCTTTCTATTGTTTGTGAATGGGGCACCTGAGACAGCGATGGCATGGCCAAGGTCTCGGTGCTACCATGGCGTTGCGCCGACCTTAGGAAGGTCACATCATCGTACGGGAATGCCCGTGACGACCTGAATCGTCACAGCCGCTTGCGTAGTGGCGCAACGCAAGGGCATCAAACCTGGGGTTAGGAGGTCGAAATCGACCAGACAGGCACAAAGGCCTCAGCGAAGCGCTGTAAATAGGACCACGGAGGTCGTCAACGGGTAGTAGAGCCATTAAGCACGGGGCCGTTGATATAGGAGCCGTTGTAGGTCGTAGAGACCTAGAAGGCGTGCAGGCAACTGGGCCTAAGGGTCCGAAGTAAACCCTCGTGTGAAGAGGTCGGGACGACCTTGGGACTGTTGGAGTCTAGGCGACCTGGAGCAGGTCGACTGTAGGTCGTTGGCGACCTTGAATGCAAAGTTGGATTTCTAACATTGGGGGGCTTAAAGTGGGGCATAGTGAGTACACGTCAGTCGAAACCTCGCGCGAAGGCTGGCGAACGCAGATTCCTGCACGGAACTAGCCGTTATTGCCCAGTAGCCATTAGGCCGAAGAGAGCCATTGGGCGAAAGATCCGTTGAGGGTGCAAAACCGTTGAGTCACCGAAAACTGCGCCGGATAGACCTCAAGGCCCGGCCGCCTGTTGCAGCGTTGGGTCCCAATTATATAAGGCCGACCCACGGCCCAAGGACCTCCACTTGCTTCCATTTCCACTCTGAACTACGATTGCCGCCATCGCACCGTGAACAGAAAAGTGAGAGCGGTCGAGCTTAGGTCTGCCACTGCTGCGCCCTCGCATGCGAGTTAAGTTGCTAGTGACCTTTAGATCCAAGAGCATCGGGTTCGAAGAGGCCAAGATGGAGAAGCCGGCGATCCCGGATCCGAGCACTGTGTGGGAGACATCGACGGTGACCGAGGAGCAGATCTAGTCACTGGTCGACCGCGTGCTGCTGCGGCCCAAGTCGCAGGTCGGGTGGAGGTCGGCGGCGGGAGAGGCTTTCCCGACAGAGGGCACCGATGAGACCGTCGTCTTCATCGTGCACATCGAGCGCGGATTCGGGGTCGCCGCGGGCGACTTCCTGCGTGGGCTGCTGCAGTTCTACCGGATCGAGTTGGTGCATTTGGCGCCCAACTCGATCACAATCATCACGACCTTCATCCACCTCTGTGAGGCCTTCCTCGGCATCGCCCCGCACTTCCACCTCTGGCACCACTTCTTCAAGCTGAAGAAGATGGGGAAGGGCATGGTCGTCGGCAACGTCAGCTTCATGCTACGTCGTAACATGAAGTTGGAGTACATCGACCTGGCGCTCCCCGACAACACCGCCGGCTGGAAGCAGGGGTGGTTCTACCTCGACAACCCTGCACCGGCATTGAAGACAAGGATGGGGCGAATTCCAGTCGTGGGCCCGAAATGGACCAACCAGCTGGCGACACTGGACACCCAAGAGCTCAAGCTCTTGCTGGACGACCTGGAGCAGCTCAAGGCGGAGGGGCTGATCGGTGCCGCGGTGTCCATTAGCTTCTGCCGCTGTCTCATCCAGCCTCTCCAGGACCGGGCCCATCTGGCCTTCGAGTATTGGGGGCAGTCCGACCCGACCCGGGTCGCACAGCGCAAGGTCTCCAAGGCGGAGATGATAGCCCGCGCGAAGAACATCTTCGGCGTGCAGATCCGAAACAAGGAGTGCCCCAAGGCCCTGGGGATATACAGCCCTGCCGACCTGGTGAGTCTTCAATCTTAGTCTTTTCTCCGATCTGAAGTTCTTGAGTATACGTCTTTGCTCTGACGCGATGTTTGTATGTCTTTCCGTGTAGCACCGTGAGGGCATTTACTAGTGCCCGGCACCGCTGCGCGACGAAGACCGGCATAGCTACAAAGTCTGCAACGTAGCGGACATGCAGGTAGCGCAACCTCCCCCCGTCGATGAGTACATCTCCGACTCGACGGTCGGGAGTGACAGCGAGGCGCCTGCCACGTCGCGTAGGGGTCCATCCAAGGTCGCCGCACCACGACGCATGCAACAGACTGCAGGGAAGATACCCGCCTCCCAGGCCGCGACCCAGGTTGCATAGGCGAAGAAGAGGAGGGGAAAGCGGACTAGGTACACGGTGTCGGCGGACACCACCACGAAGAGTTTCGACGTCGAAACCATCGACGACGAGGGCGACGTGCAGTCGCCGAAGGCAACAACGGCTCCGTCGCCGGGGAGGCAGGCGGCGGAGACACCCCGGCCGACACGTGGGGCGCAATGGCTGTCCACGTCAAGCACTGGCCCAGCGGACGACGCAGGGTCAAACAAGAGGTTGAAGAAGGCCCCGCCCAGGCCTTGCAAGCCCGGCCTTAGGTCGGCAACCAAGTAAGTTAGTTGTCCTGCTCACGACATAACTTCATTTTTCCCTGTGCGCTAGCTATTAGCTTAGGTCGCCTTTTCGTGAGCAAGGTTCCTCCGACAACGTTGGAGAGCGGGAAGAACGCCTCAGGGCAGGAGGCGTTTGGGACTAAGCCACCAGAGACGCCGGTTGTAGAGTCGCTGGCGGCTTCAGCGGCGCTGGAGTTGGGACGACGGCGGCACCCGAGGCGGACAAGCCGGGACTAGTGCGCCTCCCGCCACCAAAGATGAGGGCGGTGACAGCGGCACCTCTAGTTCGCGCGAGGAGCCACTGTCATGAGGCATCTTTGATGAGGGCATGGAGGCAGTGAACAATGAAGACCGGTGTCTGTACGCCGGCACCCCGTGGGAGGCGAAGGTCGTTACCGACCGCCACGACCTCGAGACGTTCAAGGAGGCGGCACACACAATCGGTACCATGCTACTGGTAAGGACCCTTGCTATGTTCCTTTGGTTCTTGCTTCAGTTACTTGAATGTCATGAGGTTTTAACGACCTCTGTTGCTCGATGTGCAGTCTCTTGCTGAACGGACACAAGCGCGGACAGGTCTACTGTGGGAGGCGGCAAACGCGCACGCATAGGCCACCGCGGCTCGTGAGGCGAAGTTGCAGGCCGAGGTCACGGCGGCGCGCGAGATCCAGCGCGTCAAGGAGGCCATGGCGCGCCAGGCACACAAGGACACGGCCGACCTGAAGAAGAAGCTGGAGGACGCCGAGCGGAAAGGCAAGGACGAGGCCTCCGACCTCCAGGCCGTTGTAGAGGGTACGTTCTCATCGCTGCTCTAGGCTGACTCTATGTGCTTTTTGTAAGGTCTTGGTCACGACTCTTTTACCTTGAATCACTGCAGGTGCTCGAGAGACCGAGGAGTCCCTCAAGAAAGAGCTGGCCACGCTCAATGGCCAACTCATGGCTATCAAGGAGAAGTCCACGGAGACCCGGCGAGGTTAGCATCCTGCTTGATGTCTGAGAGATGGCCGACCTGTCGCCGTTCGATTCTGATTCCGCTTTCTTGAAATGCAGGTCTTGAGAAGGAGCTGGGCGAGCTCAAGGACATTGCCCAGTACGTCATGACCTTTATGTCCCTCAGGAGGAAGGAGCTGAACCCAAGCCGTTGATCGACCGGCTGGACGAGGTTGAAGGTCGCATCAAGGGCCTGCTCCTAGACACTGCCAACCTTGCGGCGGCTGCGGCGTTGTCCACCGTCAAGCACCACGACCCGTCGTTCGACCTGTAGAAGGTCTCAGAAGACATGGACCTGTCGGGCCTCATCAGGCGTGAAGATATCGTGGCGGCTGTGGGCGAGGTCGTCAAGAAGTTTGACTTTGGCACTGATTGAGGCGGTGCTGAAAGGAGCTTTTTAGACATGGGTTAGGTCGATAAGTGGTGTAGATAAACTTGCAATATGAAGAAGCGTTTTCCCATTAAGAGATGCATGCATGTTTTAACAGGATGCTTTCATTATGCACATCGAAAGTAACTAGGTTGCAAGATAAACCCGCCGCTTACCCAACTCAGTGGAGGAACAACTTACCGATCGTGCGGCCTAGCGTGGGGACTTAGACACGACCAACGCGCGGAGGGGGGTCGTGGACCCTAGGTCTTTTGAACTAGAGACTTAGGAACGTTTATAATGGAAGCAAATGCTAATGAGCTGAAAGGATTTGAAAGCGTAAAATATTTGCAGAAATCCCTTCAGGTTTCAAGACCCTTAGGTTGGCGAAGCCAAGCCCCCGAGCGTTTTGAGACCTGACCTAGACCAAGCCCCCGAGCGCTTCGAGGGGGAAGGGAAAAGAACTTAAAGTAAAAAGGGAAATCGAAACGCAAGTCAACAGAGGGGTTGCCGAACAGGGGATCTCTTTCTTTATTATCTTGAAATTACAAGTGAGGAGAGTACATAGCTTTATTTCGGTACAAATCTTCTAAGGATAGAAGCGACGTAAATGTTCAATGTTCCAGATGTTAGGAACGCCTTGGCCATCGGCCCACAGGAGGCGGTAGGTCGATGGGCTGACGACTTCCATCACAATGAAGGGGCCTTCCCAAGGGGCAGATATCTTGTGCGTCCCCTTGGTGCTCTGGATACGACGTAGGACCAGGTCTCCCACGTTGAAGGATCGCTCTCGTACGTTGCGGTCGTGATAGCTCCGCAACTGCTGCTCATACTGCGTGTGCCGCATTAGCGCAGCTACGCGATGTTCTTCAATGCTGTCGAGGTCGACCTTGCGTGTTTCCTCAGCCGTCCCTTCCTTGTAGTGTTGGATGCGCAGGGCACCGAAGGCTACGTCGGTTGGGATGACCGCCTCTGATCTGTACACCAGGAAGAACGGCGAGTATCCCGTGACCGAGATGACCTGGGTTCAGAGACCCCAAATGACGTGAGGCAGCTCTGCGTGCCACCTGGTCGCGTACTGTGAAGCGTCGTCGAAGATGTGGTCTTTGACGGCTTGAAGCACCATGCCGTTTGCTCGCTCGACCTGGCAAAAGTCCCAGAAGTCTGACCCTGTAAAGGCCTTGCCCTGGTCGGTGACGATCCTGTTAGGTACCCCGAACCGATGGGTGATGTCCTCGATGAACTTCGCGGCCTCTTTCGACGTGATCGTAGTGACGGCGCAGACCTCGATCCACTTGGTGAATTTGTCCACCGCCACCAGGATGTGCTTGTAGCCGCCAAGAGCCATCTTGAATGGTCCCACCGAATCAAGGCCCAAATGGCAAAGGGCCAGGACGGTGGAATCGTCCTCAGAACTTGAGCCGGGACATGCTGCTGCTTGGCGAAGAACTGGCAACCCTTGCATCACCGAACCAGGTCTTGAGCGTCAGCCAGGGTAGTAGGCCAGTAGAACCCCGACCTGTAGGCTTTTCCCACTAGGTTTGCGGAGGTTGTGTGGTTACCGCATTCCCCGCTGTGGATTTCTTGCAGGAGCTCAAGACCTTCAGATCGGTGGATGCATTTCATCAGCATGCCGTTGGAGGCGGATCTCCGATACAGCTCAGTGCCGATGACAATGTAGTTGGCTGCACATCTAACGATCTTTAAGCGCTTGACCTTGTCTTCAGGGACGCACCTCTCCATGATGTACGCAATGAAGTCGAGACGCCAGTCGACTTCGGCCTCCGCCATGAGGACGTCACTGCTACCCAGTATGTCGTTGGGCGATGTCTCAGGGTCGCTGAGGAGACTGATCAATGGCTTGCGCAGGTCTTGAATGAATACGCCGGCCGGAACCAGCGCGCTTGGACCCCAGCTTGGAGAGCACGTCGGCCGCCACGTTGTTGTCATGAGAGACATGGTGGAACTCTAGATCCTCGAGGTGATCCTCGAGCTTGCGCACCTCAGCGCAGTAGGCGTTCATTGTTTCCTTCTTGACGTCGCATGCCTTGTAGTCACACCCTAAAATTCCCAATTTCAGGATGTGAATAGAAAATAATTAAATAATGATTTCTCATAATTTTAAAATTTTCTCAACATTTTTTCTCTTTACAAGAAATATAGTATAGGAAAAATCGTTGTTTGATTTTCCGAATCAAATAAAAAGTTGTGAGTGTTGCATTCATGCCGATGCATCTTGGTGCTTCTTGAGTGTAAAAGGTTTCAAAAATGCGCATAAGTGTTGACCAAACCCTTCCGAGAATTTTCCGGATTTTTCTGGAATTTATTCTTATTTTCCCTGAGCTTATTCTATTTATTAGAATGCTCTAAAATCTTTTTCATGAGCTCCAAATACTTTATTTAGATTGTTCATGTCCCAAAGTACCTCTGGGAATTTTCCTAGAATTTTCGGGAGTTTTAGAATATTTTCTGTGACTTTATTGAGTTATCAAGATATTTCTGGATTTATCTTTGCACAGGAAAATATTTCTGAAAAAGAGAAAAAACAACATTCCTTTCCTACTGGGCCGAGCCCGAAGGCCCGACCCAGTCTATCCCGGTCCAGCCGCGGAGGCCCAGCCAGGCCCATCTGGCCAAGCCAGCTGCTGTCCGCCACGAGAGACCTGGCCATGGCCGCCGCCCTAGCCTTGGCGTGCGCGCCACGACCAGCTGTCTCTCGTGCCCCCATAAAAGCCGGATGCTTGTGCTGCGCCGCCTCCCGTGCCCTAGCCGCCTTCCTTGCCCTAGCCGCCATCTCCATCGCCCTGCGCCGCGCAGCATCGACCTCGCGCCGGAGCAGTGCGCCATGGCTACCTCCGCCGGCTGATTCGCCCGCGATGCAGCACCGTCGGTCGAAGCCGGCGCCATTAGAAGGTTCGCGAGATCGAGCCGCACATCTGGAGCTTCTTCCCATCATGAATCGATCCTTGGAGCACCCCACGACAGAGTCGAGCTGCAGGACGCCGCCGACGTCGCCCTTCTTGATTCCGGCCGCCTCCATTCGTCTCCAATGCCGGTGAGAACACCTACGAGCTCCCCTCGATCCCCTCTCTCCGTTTTGCACCTCAGTCGAATCCCTAGGCCACCTGAGTGCCTCCGAGTCAAATCACCAGGAGCTTCAGAACCGCCCCTGTACGCTCCATCCTGGATCGGACCAAGGTGGAAGAAGATAAGGTTGTTTTGCGATTAGATCCTTGTGTAGTCATATAATCTTTCTAAGTTCTTTTGTGTCTTGTACCTTTTGTGGAAAACCCCCTACGGAAATCCCACCTTTTACACATAAATCTAACCGAGATCTTTTTCATATCTAACCCTGTCCTTTATCCTTTTCGCGAGCACTATTTAATGTGTCTTGCAGATCTTCTCTGCTAGCCCCTGTTATCTATAGTTAATCACTTTTAGGTCCTTGCTACCTTGTCTATCTCATAGATTCTTTGTTTTAGATCCGTTTCAATCCGGTCAAGTTGCGTTAGGTCCATAATAATGTAAGTTAGTGGTTTGTTTTCATCATGCTTGTTTTCTGAAAATAAATTTAATATTAATTTTGTTAATGTCTATTAAACATGTCTTTTCTAATTAAAATCTATATAATGTTGTACACCATTTTTCATTATCAAAATTAATTTGAGTAATGTTTATTTCACATGTTTTTTCTGAATAAAAGCTAATTAGATCTTATCTCGGTTTTTCATAAACAAATATTAATTTGTTTAATAGTTAATTAATCTTTCTCTAATTAAAAGTTGATTAGGCTTTTACTCCGGCTTTACAAATAAATTTTAATTTGATTAATGTCAATGTAATGATGTTTTCAATAATAATATGGTCCACTCGAATCATAAAGTTACGTTTAGATTATTCATATAGTTTAAACTTTTCTAAAGTTAAATGTTTAATCGGTATAATCTATACATGAATCTTTATAAATAAAACTTAATTAGGTTATTTACATCGATTTTTTTGCAAATAAAATTTAATTTGCATTAATTCCAACTTAGGGTATTTCCTTTATGAAATGTCCTTTACATACCTTTTGTTAATTAAAATAAACCTAGGCACAGTCTTTCCTGTTCATAAATGCAAAACGTTCGTTAGACGTTCTTTATCAGGCTATATCTCATTGTGATATTTCCGGTCCTTGCTCAATCTTCCACAACCATCTCTTTAAAGTTAATCAAGCCTTTCCTTTTCTAAGCACGTTTTGTGTGCTTTAGTGATCCATTTAATCGAGCCTATCCTTTAGTGCGTTCTTTTAAAGCTTTTCTTTTGAGTGGTGTATTGTCCTTGGTTTGTTTGTTTGTCTGGTTTGTATGCTTGTGCCCGATGATTGATGCGCTTAGAGTGAACGCCTTTCGAGAAGTTTTGAAGAGCTTGAAGTTGAAGATTCTGAGCAACTACCCTCTGGTTAAAGGTAAGTGTGTCCTTGATCTTTTGTCCTAAGAATTATATTTAATCACTCATTGCATTGCTTGCATTAATGTTGATGGGGTCCTATTAAGGATTATGACTAGTTTCTTTTTACCATTGCCTTGTATAACATGGATACTCTTTTATTCTATGTTCCATTGTGATATGTGATGTTTAATATACAAGACCATATGTTTAATCGGAACATGGAGCAACCACCCAGGACATGTCACACCCGGTTTTAAAGGCAAAACCGAATGCATTGATCACGTGTGCGCCAGGATCAAGTTACACACACGCTTAGACATTATGAATACCAAAATCAGTGCCACACGAATAAAGAGTTATTACAAACCATAGTCTTAAACGAAACTTAAATAAACGAGTTCTCGCGGCGGACAAAATGCCTCCACAGTACCGACCGAAGACTACGCACACCTAGAACTCCCGGAAATCTCCCGGAATATCTTCAAAGTTCTCCCGGTCCGAGCAAAGCAATTCCGGGTATTGTAGAATAAACAAGCGTGAGCACATATCGTACTCAGCAAGAGAGAACAACATAACATGCAAGGCCATATGGTGGATGGTTAAGGTTCAAGCACTTTAGCATTTTAGTTGGTCAAGTTTTATTAGCAACCTGATTACTAAAGGTGTAAGTTCATACCAACCCAATTAATAAGATATAAACATCATAAATAAAGAATAAAACAACAATTTAAACATTAAAGTTCCATAATTTAATCATGTGAGTGTCCAGGCCGCTCTTGATCGTGAGCACGGCTAATCGATTAGTTTAACACTGCGAGAGGTTGTACATCTTTACCCACAAGCGGCGTAAAAGCTCCGAAGAACTTTGGACCCAACCATGCGGTGTTTGCAAGACACCATATCACACTTCCGAGGTGTGATTGCATAGGGACGCTACATGCCCTTTACAAAGGTTCCCTAGCAAGTTATGACCCACAAGGTCCGGATCGATTAGCAAGGTATAAAGTCCCCTAGCAGTCGATACCCCACCATAAAAGAATAACTCACCCAACCCCCGCTAGAGCGAGTCCATACCCCACAAGCACCGCCGATCCCTTGTCCTTATCAGGTAAGACCATCCCAAGCTAAAGTTCCTAATTATTCAGCCAAGACCATTGCCCATTAGTTCTTGTGGTTGTACTGTTTTCCTGGGTGGTTCTCTATGTTCCGATTATCATATTAAAGTGGTCTTGCAAAGTAAAAGATCATAAACGGAACATAGAATAACAAAAAGATAACCAAGTAGATTAATACCAATTCCCAGTTGAGCATGCTAAGCAATAGCTACCACAAGATTAATTTGATTCCCGGTATCAAGGTAAAGGTAGTAAAAAGCTAGGCATGATCCTTAATAGGTTCCCATCAAATTAATGCAAGCGAAAAGTAAAAACAGTGAATTTTAAATGCATGTTATGTAGGACAAGCGGGCATGCATCAAGGAATACTTGCCTTCAACAAAGCCTTGCTGCTCAAACTCTTGCACGACTTGATCTTCAAATCCCTCGAACGAATCGCTATCTACGGTCCACAATCATCACATACAAGCATACAATAGGAATAAATAAGAAACAGTCACCAAACAGATCAAACAGATCTAAACAGTAGCATAAAACTAATCTACGCTTCGAGACGAACGCGTGGACATAAAGAACGCTAAAATCGGAGCTAAAACGACTAAGTTATGGCTTCGGGAAGGTATAGGGGCTAATCTGTAAAGATTTGAAAAGGTTTTGGGCTAAAATAAAGAAAAAGGACTAAACTGTAAGAAAACTCATAAGGTGGAAGGGTATTTTTGTAATTATAAGGAACTCAGGGGCTTTTCTGCAAAACTGCCAGGGCTGGCGGCGGGTTTGACCGGCTGACTCGAGTTGACCCGATCTAGATCCGTTGGATCTAGATCTGATGGCTGTGGTTGCTTGCGGTGCGGTGGTTTAGCTGCTACGCGTTAGATCTAGATCTAACGGCCAGGGACGACTGCAAGCGGCGGGGCGGCGGTGCTGAGCCGGCGACGAGCGGCCGCGGCGGCGGCCGGGTGGCGGACTCGCCGGCGCTAGGCCAAAACGAGCTAGGGGGCTCGGTTTAGCGCGCGGGCGCACCTACACGAAGCACGCGACACCGGCGAGCCGACCTAGGGCGGCGGCTTGGGCGGAGACGAGGCGGCGCGGGCGGTCGACGCGGCGGCGCGGGGCGCGGACTCCGGCGAGGTCGCGCGGGCGGTAGGGTGCACCGGGAACGACGGCGGGTAGCACGGGCGCGTCGCTCACCTCCTTGCGCGGCTCGGCGGAGCGATCTCACGGCGACGAAGCGACGGCGAAACGGAGAAATCGACGGCGGCGGCGGCGAGCTCGGGCTAGGGTTCCGGCGAGGCGCGGCTAGGGCAAGAGGCGGCGCGGGTTGCTCGGGTAGGAGGTCCGGGGGGGCGGCGGTGGCCTTAAATAGCCGGGCGGGGGCATCCTTGGCGTGCGGATCACACGGAGGAGGGAGCGTGCCGCGCTCGGACTCGGCGGCGGCGGAGTCCGGGCGGAGCCGACGCGGGGACGGGGATGACAAGGGGGCCCCACCCGTCGGCCGGCACGGGGCGCGGAGGCGGGCGGCCGCGCGGCCGGCGGGCCGGAAGGCCGGACCGGTCCCGGCGGCCGCCGGGCCGCGGGGTTGGCCGCGCCGGCGGGGCCGCGCGGCTGGCTAGCTGGGCCTAGCGGCTGGCTAGCTGCTGCTGTTGCTGCTGGGCTGGGCTAGAAAGGGTTAAGGGGTAGGGGTTAAGGGTAAAAGGTTTTGGGTTTTGGGATTTTGGGAAAAGGCTTCAAACCAAAAAGAATTCAAATTTGAATTTGAACTCCAGCAACCAAAAATAATGCACCAACATGAATGCCACAATTAATTCCTATATTTCATTAACTTTATTTTAGAAAAGTTTTGAATGCCTAAAATTAAATAAAACAACCTTATATTCCTTAAGCAAATAAATGGTTGCTAGCAAATTTTAATAAAGCCAAAATTTTAATAAAGTTAGGGTGTTACAAATCCTACCCCCCTTAAGAAGAATCTCGTCCTCGAGATTTGGACAGATTGGGAAAAAGATCTGGAAACTCTGCTTTCAGCTCATCCTCTCTTTCCCATGTTGCCTCATCCTCTGCATGATTACTCCACTGTACTTTGCACATCTTAATCACACTATTCCTGGTGACCCTTGTCATTGTTTCCAATATCCGAACAGGGTGTTCAACAATAGTGAGATCCTCTTCGACGTTTAGATCATCCAAGGGTAACGGCTCTTTGTCATGAGGACCAAAACCCTTCTTTAACTGAGAGATATGGAATACATCATGCACATCAGCTAGCTGGACTGGCAACTCCAATCTGTAAGCCACTTCTCCCACTCTCTCAAGGATCTTGAAAGGTCCAATAAACCGAGGTGACAACTTTCCCTGAACTCTGAATCGACGCAAACCTCTGATAGGTGACACCTTTAGGTACACATAATCGCCTTCCTGAAAGACCACATCCCTTCGTTTGCCGTCCGCATAACTTTTCCGTCTAGACCGAGCAATCCTCAAATTTTCTCTCGATGATCCGAACTTGTTTCTCCGCTTCTCGATGATATCTGCCCCAAATAACTGCCTTTCGCCTGTCTCACTCCAATATAACGGGGTTCTACACTTCCTTCCATACAGGGCCTCAAAGGGTGACATTTTGAGACTAGCTTGGTAGCTGTTGTTGTAAGAGAATTCAGCATATGGCAAGCTCTTATCCCAACTACAACCATGCTTAAGCGCACATGCTCTCAGCATGTCTTCTAGGATCCGATTGGTTCTCTCTCGTCCGTCCATCCGTCCGTGGATGATAAGCCGAACCGAAATTTAGCTTAGTATCCAGAGATTCATGCAACTTCCCCCGTAAACGAGAAGTAACCGAGTACCTCTGTCTGACACGATCTTCTTTGGTACACCGTGCAAACACACAATCCTGGACATGTATAGTTCTGCCAACTTAGCTCCTGTATAAGTAGTCTTTACCGGAATGAAATGAGCTACCTTAGTCAAACGATCCACGATAACCCAAATCGAATCATAACCATCTCGGGTTCGAGGTAAACCCACTATGAAGTCCATTCCGATCTCTTCCCACTTCCACTCAGGCACCTTCAATGGTTGAAGCAAACCAGCGGGTCTCTGATGTTCAGCCTTAACCCGGTGGAAAGTGTCACACAAAGCCACATGTGCGGCCACATCTCTCTTCATACCGTACCACCAATACCTCTCGTTTAAGATCCCGGTACATCTTAGTACCGCTCGGATGGATAGAGTAAGCCGAGTCGTGAGCTTCTCTCAAGATCTTCTCTCCGAGATCTCCCCGTCTCTCCGGTACACACAACCGGTTCTTAAACCACACGGTTCCTTGCTCATCTTCTCGTGAAATGCGGGGCTTCTCCTTGTTGCATACTCTCCTTAATCTTCTGTATTCCAAAGCATCCTCTAGCCGCCACTTACGTATCTCTTGCTCCAGAGTGGACTGTACTTCCAAAGTCACTCCTTCTGCATGTGCAACCACTTTCAAGTTGAGCCTTTCAAACTCTTTTACCAACTCGTCAGGAAACTGAATGGTCATAGCCATGTTAGTGTGGCCCTTCCGACTCAAAGCATCAGCAACCAGATTCGCTTTACCCGGATGATAATGAATCTCTAGGTCATAGTCTTTGATCAATTCTAACCAACGACGCTGTCTTAGATTAAGATCCTTCTGAGTGAAGATATACTTCAGACTCTTGTGATCAGTATAGATCTGACATTTAGTTCCCATAATATAGTGTCTCCAAATCTTCAATGCATGAACCACTGTTGCTAACTCAAGATCATGCGTAGGATAGTTCAACTCATGCTTCCTCAACTGACGAGATGCATAAGCTATAACATGACCTTCTTGCATCAACACACATCCTAGACCTTGCCGAGATGCATCACAATATATGTCAAAACTCTTTCGTAGATCAGGCATTACTAGAACAAAAAGTGCCGTGGTTAACTCGCTTCTTTAACTCTTCAAACCGGATCGACATGCACTGGTCCATTTGAACTCCCTGTCCTTCTCTAGCAACGTAGTGAGAGGCTTCACAATCTTGGAGAATCCTTCAATAAACCGACGATAGTAACCAGCAAGTCCAAGGAAACTCCGGATCTCAGACACTGTGCGAGGGGCTTCCCACTTCAATACATCACTAACCTTGTTGGGATCCACTGCAATACCTCCGTTGGTGATGATATGACCTAGAAAAGACACTTCCTTGAACCAGAACTCACACTTGCTGAACTTCGCATATAACTCATGCTCTCTCAGCTTCTGCAACACAAGCCTCAAATGCTCCTCATGGTCCTCCTCATTCTTGGAGTAGATCAAAATATCATCAATGAATACCACAACAAACTTGTCCAGATACTCCATAAAGATCTTGTTCATCAAGTACATAAAGTACGCGGGTGCATTGGTTAACCCAAAGGACATAACTGTGTACTCATAAAGTCCGTACCTGGTAGTAAAAGCTGTCTTAGGAATATCTGAAGGCCTAATCTTCAACTGATGATAACCGGATCGCAGATCGATCTTAGAAAACACTTTAGCTCCTCTCATCTGATCAAACAAATCTTCAATACGTGGCAGAGGATACTTGTTCTTGATGGTAACATCATTAAGAGATCTGTAATCAACACACATCCTCTGTGTGCCATCTTTCTTACCCACAAAGATAACGGGTGCTCCCCAGGGTGATGAACTAGCACGGATGAACCCTTTACCCAATAATTCTTTAATCTGAGCTTTAAGTTCTTGTAACTGATCACTAGACATTCTATATGGGCGCTTAGAGATAGGGGCAGTACCGTGTAAAAGATCAATAACGAACTCAACATCTCGGTCGGGGGGCATACCTGGCAACTCCTCGGGAAACACATCGAATAATCGCACACTACTCGTATGTCTTCCAAGGTCGCTCCATCAAGCTTATTCACGGCACCGGCATTTGATGGTGCGGGATCCGCTCGCAAACTCAAATCTTTCACCGAGTTTCGGGCTTGTAAGAAGGATTGACCTCTTAGCACACCGAATCACCGCATCACACGCGGTCAACCATCCCATTCCCAATATCACATCGATCCCCTTTGAATCCAAGATTATAAGATTGGCATGGAAATCTCTCGCCCACAATCTTGAGATGGACGTTATCACATTTATAGATAGCTTTCAATTCCCCCCGGTGTGAGGTAACTAACATGTGGCGAGACATGGGACCGATAGGTAGATTATGTTGAGCTACGAAGCGGGATATAATGAAAGAATGGGATGCTCCAGAATCAAACAAAACTGAGGCAGGAGTAGAGTTGACTAGAAACATACCGAGCACTACTCTGGGGTTCTCCTGGGCGACTTCAGCATCAACGTGCATCGCCTTGCCTCGTGCATAGCTCTGTTGTCCTTTGCTAGACTGCGGGGTTTGGCTTCCGCTCCTTGTCCGCTCGCCGGTTCCGTACCGGGGTGTGTGAAGGGTTCCTCTTTAGGCAAGCATTGGCATAGTGACCAAGCTCTCCGCACTTGAAGCAAGTAGTGGTGGCGAGGATTAGCGGTGCCACGGTCCTTACTGGGTGTGCCAACCGGGGCTCTCTCGCCGACTCTTCCGGGAAACCGGGCGGGGAGTCCGAGGAACAGACGCCGAAACCGCCGAGCGGACCGCCGGAACCGCCGAGCGGGACGCCGGGACCGCCGCCGCCCAAAGTTCCCACCCGGTCCCCCAAAGCGGACGGGGGTGTTCGGCGGTGGGTTGAAGCGCGGGCGAGACGCACTCCCAAACCGCCCGTAGCCGGCGGCCTTCCTCTTCTCGCTCTCCGAGCTCCTTGCGCTTGTGCTCCAAGCGGATGGCGGCATCAACTAGCCGCCGAAAGTTAGGGAAAGGATAGGACATCACCGGTACCGCAGCCGAACCAGCCTAACCCATCCAAGAACAGCTCCTCGCTTCTTCCTATCTTCGAAGCAACCTCCTCGCCGCATAGCGAGACAGGCTCGGTGAACTTGTCTCTATACTCAGCTACTGACATTCCTCCCTGCTTCAGAGAAAGGAACTCCTTCTTCTTGATCTTCATGACTCCAGAGGGTATGTGATGGCTTCTGAAGTTGGTGGTAAACTCCTCCCAAGTGATGGTATCTGGGGCGGCATGAGCGGCAGAATACGCATCCCACCAAGCGGCTGCAGATCCTTGAAGTCGTCCCGCAGCATACAGGACCTTCTCTCTATCGTCACACTGACAGGTAGTGAGCATCTTCAGTATTGTCTTCAGCCAATCTTCAGCTTCTAGTGGATCAGCGGCGTGAGTAAACACAGGAGGGTGGTGACTCATAAACTCCCGGTGCTTGTTGCGGGGCGCAGGTGGCGGCACCGGTGGATTGTTGACCTGAGCTTGCAAGTTTGTCACGGTGGTGGTCAAGTTCTGTAGGAGCTGGGTCTGTGCCTCCAGGAACTGCTGCATAGCGGGATCCATTCGTGCCGGGCCGGGGTGCTCTTCCCGCCGGCTGATCAACACCTGATCCTGACCTGGTGTTCACCATCTGAGTGTTAGGGACATTATTTTAGATGATTGCACCAAGGGTTAAACTTAGGAAGTTAAGATAGCAATGTTGTTCAGATAAGACAGATTCTGTTGACTCCAAACAATCAGGCATAGCTCTCAGTGTGGGTAACCAAAAATTATGGATTTTGGATTGATAAAAGGTAATGAAATTACGAAACTACTCCAACTGGAATCACTTCAATCGGAGTTGTGTAGCTCTGGTTATAAAATAAACAAGTCAGGTAGGTCAGCAGTGTTTAACAGATTCGTGAGGCTGTAATGTTTCAGTCATAACTCTCTGGTTATCCATCCAAATATTCTGAATTTTTCAAAGAAAATCAGTCACGAAATTCTTGAACTTTTCCAATTGGTTTTACTGCAATCGGAGTTCTGTAGCTCGAGATAAAATTAAAACAGTACTGCTGACTCAGGAAACTGTGCGATCAGATTTTTGGGATCTCGAATTTGCATTAAGGGAAAACTTAAAGGGACAAAAGGATTAAGATAGATAACTGATTGAGACTGAAAGTTAACCCCCACAAACTTACTACTAAACCAATGTCGTTGTGGTCATCACTCCACAACACATTGCACTCAACCACAAATCCAACTCATACACTAAGCACAAAATCAAGCATTCAACCACACCTCTAAACTAAACACATTTTACCGATCGTCTACTAGCGATTACAAAGAGATCCTATCCCTTAATCTTAAACCTAAGGACTATCTTCTGCCATGGCATCTGTACGGGCGTCAGGGGAGTCGTAGTGTGGCCTCTTAGGTGACGGGGAGGTACATCCTTCTGTGGCTTCATGGGCTTCGGTCGCTCCCCGTTCGAAGTGGCGCTTCTAGGGCACGCCCGCGTATCCGGAGTGAAAATCGCCGCCGTGCCGCATATAGTGTGTTGTTGGCATCATCCAATGCAGTGTTCACGGCTACCGCAAGTAGACTCCGGACATTGTTGAGCGTCCCTTCATAGGCCGGTGCCGGGGCGATGTAAGTCTTGGCTTCCCCACTTGCTCGAAAGGTGTGTAACGGCGGTGGGTATCCTCCAACCCGTCTCGCTCCTTGTGAGAGAGCACATAGAGCGCCCTCCGAGCCGACCTCGCTATCCCAAGCATCCATAGTAGTCCCGTGAGCCACGTCATGATGCTTGGACACCTCCTTCACTCCACGGCATGGAATGTACTCCTCCAAGATGGCGAAAGCAACCTCCCAATGGGGCTCGAACCACGGATGAGTCCACGACTCACAATGGTAGACAGGGGCTTTATCATAGCCCGGTGCGAAGTGCCATTGCCCTCAGGTGGTCTGCCATGGGAATACCTACTCCATCAGCTCTGTAGTGGTACACTTCCCAGATCGCTTCCACATCTTCCTCCTCTTGCTCTTGTTCTTCCATCTCTTGATCTGAGTGATCCTCATCTTCTTCTGGCGCTTGCTCCTCTAGGTTGGGTTGTTCAGCTAGCTCATCCTCCTCTGGAATCATCTCCTCCGGATCTTCCTCATCGTCAGGCACCACGATAAGGTTAGGGAAAACCACAGGTGCAGGCTCCATCTCAATCTCCTCATCTGTATCTCCATCATGCAAATCATGGTACTGTTCCTGTGGAGCATACTGATGGACTGCTCCAGCCCGAGAAGTCTCCAAGCTACGAACCATCTGTAGTGTAGTGCAGAATGGGAAAGATGGTAAGGCAAAAAGGACGAGAGCTAAGGCAAGCACAAGATAAAGAATGCAGACAGCTCAAGAGTGAAGCAAAAAGGCAAGAGTAAGGTTAGTAAGAATAAAGCAAGCATGTAAGAGAAAGCTTCTATGAGTATAAAATCCTTAATTCGACCATTACTATCTAGGCTAGCGTTCCTACAGTCAACACAGCTCTGGTACCACTCTGTCACACCCGGTTTTAAAGGCAAACCCGAATGCATTGATCACGTGTGCGCCAGGATCAAGTTACACACACGCTTAGACATTATGAATACCAAAATCAGTGCCACACGAATAAAGAGTTATTACAAACCATAGTCTTAAATGAAACTTAAATAAACGAGTTCTCGCAGCGGACAAAATGCCTCCACAGTAACGGTGATCGAAGACTACGCACACCTAGAACTCCTGGAAATCTCCTGGAATATCTTCAAAGTTCTCCCAGTCTGAGCAGCAATTCCGGGTATTGTAGAATAAACAAGCGTGAGCACATATCGTACTCAGCAAGAGAGAACAACATAACATGCAAGGCCATATGGTGGATGGTTAAGGTTCAAGCACTTTAGCATTTTAGTTGGTCAAGTTTTATTAGCAACCTGATTACTAAAGGTGTAAGTTCATACCAACCCAATTAATAAGATATAAACATCATAAATAAAGAATAAAACAACAATTTAAACATTAAAGTTCCATAATTTAATCATGTGAGTGTCCAGGCCGCTCTTGACCGTGAGCACGGCTAATCGATTAGTTTAACACTCTGCAGAGGTTGTACATCTTTACCCACAAGCAGCGTAAAAGCTCCGAAGAACTTTGGACCCAACCATGCGGTGTTTGCAAGACACCATATCACACTTCCGAGGTGTGATTGCATAGGGACGCTACATGGCCTTTACAAAGGTTCCCTAGCAAGTTATGACCCACAAGGTCCGGATCAGTTAGCAAGGTATAAAGTACCCTAGCAGGTCGATACCCCACCATAAAAGAATAACTCACCCAACCCCCTGCTAGAGCGAGTCCATACCCCACAGTACCGCCGATCCCTTGTCCTTATCAAGTAAGACCATCCCAAGCTAAAGTTCCTAATTATTCAGCCAAGACCATTTCCCATTAGTTCTTGTGGTTGTACTGTTTTCCTGGGTGGTTCTCCATGTTCCGATTATCATATTAAAGTGGTCTTGCAAAGTAAAAGATCATAAACGGAACATAGAATAACAAAAAGATAACCAAGTAGATTAATACCAATTCCCAGTTGAGCATGCTAAGCAATAGCTACCACAAGATTAATTTGATTCCCGTATCAAGGTAAAGGTAGTAAAAAGCTAGGCATGATCCTTAATAGGTTCCCATCAAATTAATGCAAGCGAAAAGTAAAAACAAGTGAATTTTAAATGCATGTTATGTAGGACAAGCGGGCATGCATCAAGGAATACTTGCCTTCAACAAAGCCTTGCTGCTCAAACTCTTGCACGACTTGATCTTCAAATCCCTCGAACGAATCGCTCTCTACGGTCCACAATCATCACATACAAGCATACAATAGGAATAAATAAGAAACAGTCACCAAACAGATCAAACAGATCTAAACAGTAGCATAAAACTAATCTACGCTTCGAGACGAACGCGTGGACATAAAGAACGCTAAAATCGGAGCTAAAACGACTAAGTTATGGCTTCGGGAAGGTATAGGGGCTAATCTGTAAAGATTTGAAAAGGTTTTGGGCTAAAATAAAGAAAAAGGACTAAAGCGTAAGAAAACTCATAAGGTGGAAGGGTATTTTTGTAATTATAAGGAACTCAGGGGCTTTTCTGCAAAACTGCCAGGGCTGGCGGCGGGTTTGACCGGCTGACTCGAGTTGACCCGATCTAGATCCGTTGGATCTAGATCTGATGGCTGTGGTTGCTTGCGGTGCGGTGGCTTAGCTGCTGTGCGTTAGATCTAGATCTAACGGCCAGGGACGACTGCAAGCGGCGGGGCGGCGGTGCCGAGCCGGCGACGAGCGGCCGCGCGGCGGCGCCGGGCGGCGGACTCGCCGGCGCTAGGGCCAAAACGAGCTAGGGGCTCGGTTTAGCGCGCGGGCAACACCTACACGAAGCACGCGACACGGCGAGCCGACCTAGGGCGGCGGCTTGGGCGGAGACGCGGTGGCGCGGGCGGTCGACGCGGCGGCGCGGGGCGCGGACTCCGGCGAGGTCGCGCGGGCGGTAGGGTGCACCGGGAACGACGGCGGGTAGCACGGGCGCGTCGCTCACCTCCTTGCGCGGCTCGGAGCGATCTCACGGCGACGAAGCGACGGTGGAACTGAGAAATCGACGGCCGCGGCGGCGAGCTCGGGCTAGGGTTCCGGCGAGGCGCGGCTAGGGCAAGAGGCGGCGCGGGTTGCTCGGGTAGGAGGTCCAGGGGGCGGCGGTGGCCTTAAATAGCCCGGGAGGGGGCATCCTTGGCGTGCGGATCACGCGGAGGAGGGAGCGTGCCGCGCTCGGACTCGGCGGCGGCGGAGTCCGGGCGGAGCCGACGCGGGGACGGGGATGACAAGGGGGCCCCACCCGTCGGCGGCACGGGCGCGGAGGCGGGCGGGCGCGGCGGCGGCGGGCGGAAGGCCGGGCCGGGCCGGGCGGCCGCCGGGGCGCGGGGTTGGCCGCGCGCCGGGGGGCCGCGCGGCTGGCTAGCTGGGCCTAGCGGCCGGCTAGCCGGCCGCTTCGTTGCTGCTGGGCTGGGCTAGAAAGGGTTAAGGGGTAGGGGTTAAGGGTAAAAGGTTTTGGGTTTTGGGATTTTGGGAAAAGGCTTCAAACCAAAACGAATTCAAATTTGAATTTGAACTCCAGCAACCAAAAATAATGCACCAACATGAATGCCACAATTAATTCCTATATTTCATTAACTTTATTTTAGAAAAGTTTTGAATGCCTAAAATTAAATAAAACAACCTTATATTCCTTAAGCAAATAAATGGTTGCTAGCAAATTTTAATAAAGCCAAAATTTTAATAAAGTTAGGGTGCTACAGGACAACAGTGCAACCACAAGAACTTATGGCTCTGGTCTTGGCCGAGTAATTAGGGAAGTCTTTGTGTGGTCATTACTCGCACAGTAGTTTGGGGACGGAGGAATTCTTTTATGGCTCTTCTATTCCAGAGTGGTATTGGAACGGAAGTACTCTATGGCTGACCGTCCGTGAGTAGTAGTGTGGTACGAAAGATAACCTCTATGACTTACTACTATGGACTAATACACACGGGAGGACTCTTTGTAAAGGCCTCGTAGCGTCCCTATGCAACCACACCTCGGTAGTGTGGTATTGTGACTACTTTTGCACAGCGTGGTTGGGTGCAAAGCTCTTCGGAGTTTTTACACGACTTGTGGTGAAAGTGTACAACCTCTGCAGAGTGTAAAACTAATCGATTAGCCATGCTCACGGTCAAGAGCGGCCTGGACCCTCACATGATAATTGAACTTGAAGATGGACTTAAATAGTGTTCTCTGGTTATGCTTGCCATATTCTTATGGTGCATCTTACCTTATGCTTAATGTGGGTTGGTATAAACTTATACTCTATTAGTTAGTAATCACGTGCTAATCAACTTTGACCAACTAAAAATGCTAAATGCTTAGAGCCCAGTCTACTATAAAGCCTTTGCATTCATCCTTTCCCCACACTTGCTGAGTACGACAAGTGCTCACCCTTGCTATAAACAATGTTTCTCAGAAGGAGGAAGCTACTATGAAGATGTGCTAGTGCTAGGCGTAAGCAACCCCCAGTCGACTGCTTGTGATGTTTGGAGCCTTCGTTTCCAGGATTAAGTGTAAATATTTTATAATCTTTCTTTTTCTTACGTGATACTGTTTCTGTATACACTTATAAGTCACTATATGCATGAAACTTGATCCTGGCATGTATGTATGTTTGCACTTGGTTTTCTTTGGAAAAATAGGTGTGACACTTGTTGACCTGATCGATGACGACCTTGGAGTCGCCGTACGCAATAAGTCACTTGATTTAGAGGGAAACGACGATGCGCAGCCCATGGATCAGGGCCTCGTACTCAGCGCCGTTGTTGGACGCCTTGTAATGGATCTGCAAGACGTACTTCAGGTGATCGCCCTGGGGCGAGATGAAGAGGACGCCTGCACCTGCCCCTTCGAGGTTCAGGGAACCGTCGAAGTACATCTTCAAGTGCTCCGGCTTCTCCACCGGCGGAGGCTGCTGGGTCTTCGTCCACTCGAAGACAAAATCAATGAGGATCTGGGACTTGATGTCCTGCCGTGGGCAGAACTCGAGGTCGAATTCACCCAGCTCGACAGACCACTTGACGATACACCCCATGGTGTCACGACTGCGTAGGATTTCTTCGAGGGGGAAACTGGAGAAGACCTTGATCTTGTGTGACTGGAAGTAATGTCGCAGCTTGCGCGACGTGACGAGAATAGCATATAATAGCTTCTGAGGTTGCGAGTACCTGACCTTGCTGTCGAATAAGACCTCACTAACGTAGTAGACAGGTCGCTGGACGGGGTACTGGTGGCCCTCTTCAGGTCACTCAGCTACCAACACCGCGCTGACCACCTGGGTGGACGCCGAGATGTAGAGCAACAAGATCTCCTTGGGTGCCAGGGGCACCATGACCAGGGGCGACGTGAGGAAGGTCTTCAGCTCCTCGAGCGCCAGGTCCGCCTCGTTTGTCCACTAGAACTTGTCAGACTTTTTTAGGGCTTGAAGAAGGGTAGGCCTTTCTCTCCAAGTTTGCTAATAAAGCGACCTAGGGCCGCCATCATTCCGGTAAGCTTCATGACGTCTTTCTTTCTGGTAGGTCGGTTCATCTTGCAGATGGCGTCGACCTTGGTGGGGTTTGCCTCAATGCTGCGGTGGCTGACCATGAAGCCTAGAAGCTTGCCAGAAGGAACACCGAAGACGCACTTCTCCGGGTTGAGCTTCCAGTGGTAGACCTGGAGGTTAGCAAAGGTCTCGGCGAGGTCAGCGATGAGGTTATCTTCGATGGTAGTCTTGACAACTACGTCGTCGACATAAGCCTCGACGTTCTTGCCGATCTGAGACCCTAAGCACTTTTGGATGGCCTTTTGGTAGGTCGCTCCAGCATTCTTGAGGCCAAAAGTCATGGCCGTGTAGCAGTAGATGTTGTGCGGCGTTATGAACGCCGTCTTGTCCTGGTCAGAGACCTTCAAGGCTATCTGGTGGTAGCCCCAGTAGCAGTCGAGGAAGCACAACAGGGTGCTCCCCGCGGTAGAGTCGACGACCTGATCGATGCGCGGAAGAGGGAAGGGGGCTTTATGGTAGTGACAGTTGATGTCGGTGTAGTCGATACACATTCTCCATTGGCCGATTTTCTTGGGTAAAAGCACCAGGTTGGCGAGCCAAACCGGGTTTTTACATTCACGGATGAATCCGGCAGCTAAGAGCTTCAAAACCTCTACCCTAATGACCTCCTTGCGATCTTTCACAAAGCGGCACAGCTTCTGCTTGACAGGCTTGGCCGTCTTGCTTACATCCAAGGAGTGCTCAGCTAGCTCCCTAGGAACACCTGACATATCCGATGGGGTCCATGCGAATATGTCGGCATTGTCTTGGAGGAAACTGGTGAGTGCAAGTTCCTATTTCTCCCCGAGGTCGTCACCGATGACCACCGTCTTGGTTGGGTCGGCAAGGCCGAGACAGATCTTCTTCGTCGATGGCGTGGCATCGAGGGCGGTCTCGGTGCGCTTCTGCTCCGGGATGGTCAGGTCGGACTGGTCGACCTTCTTGGCTTCAGCCACCATGACAACCGAGGCACCGAAGCAGGCGTTTGCCGTGGCGATCTCCAGGGCTTTGTTATCGCACTTGAACGAGATGAGCAGGTCGCCATAGAATGTGAGGACTCCATTGGGAGCCGGCATCTTCAGCACTAGGTAGGTATAGTGCGGGATGGCCATGAACCTGGCCAGCATGGGACGACCTAGGATTGCGTGGTAGGACAACTTGAAGTCAGCGACCTCGAAGCTGAGGTACTCTGTGCGGAAGTTTTCCTCCGTGCCGAACATGACCGGGAGGGAGACCCGACCCATGGGGTAGGCCGCCTTGCCGGGCACGATGCCGAAGAAAGGCTCGTCGCATTCTGTAAGCCTCTTGAAGTCGAAGTCCATCTTCTTCAGGGTGTCGACGAAGATGACGTTGAGCCCACTCCCGCCGTCGATGAGGGTTTGAGCGAGCAGGGCGCCCTCGATGTTGGGCTCAACGACCAGCGGGTATGACCCGGGGTCTGGGATGTGGACCCAGTGATCAGCTCTGGAGAAGGTAATGGGCTGCTCTGACCAACGCAGAGGCTGCGAGGGTTTGGTGTGGATGAGCTGGACCTCACGGCTGTCCTTCCGGTACCTCCTCCTGCTCGTGCTGCTCTTCAGTCCGTCGACGATCATGTTGATTGACCTCTTGGCGTGCTGGAATGAATCGTTGGGGTTGCCTGTCTCCGGCGGGGGAGGTAGGTTGTGCTCCTCACGACGATCCTCCGGCGGGTTGTTGTCACGTCGCCGGTCGTCGCGGCTTTCGTTGTCTTGGCGGCCACGTTGGTTGTCGCGGAGGTTGTTGCTGTAGCGACGTGAGGATGACCTATCTCCGTCACCTCTAGGTCGCTTGGGGTCCTCGGGCGCGTGGAACGTCCTCTTGAACTGTTGGCACTTGCGGACCATGTGAATACCCCCTTCATGGAATGTGCAGGGGCCATCCAGCACCGCGTTGAACTCCTCGACGTTGAACGTCGAAGGTCGGCGCCCGTCCGCCGCGAGGACCTCTGAAGATCACTTGCGGAACTTTGAGCTGGCATCACCCGCAGCACCAAGGGTGCCAGCGTCTTGCACTACAAGAGGAAGGGGTATTAACGATAGGATATGTGGTCGTTAAAAGTCAAGATGTGGTCGTTAACAGTTATTAACGACCACAAAAAAGTGGTCGTCCATGGTCATTAAAAGTCCCGTCGTTATAAGTATTAACGACTACATCGAAAGTCCGGCCGTTAACTTTCCAACGACCAAGACAAATTATCATCGTTAAAAACTAATCATCAACGACGACTTTTTCTTTATTAACGACCACAATTTGGTGGTAACTATTTGTCCATATGACATTCTTTTAGCGTTAACGACCACCATTTAACATTCAAAGCAACAATAGCACCCATAATTAAAGACAACCTTGTTTGCACAGAACGGATAAAAATTGCTCATTTCAAAAGGTTGAATAACAAATTCTGTAACGCAACACTGACAAGTATCATTGATTATTTGCTCGTACCGACATGAGACACATGTAAAAAAAGCAATACAAAAGTTATGTTAAACTGGTCCATAAGTGCATGACACTCTGCTCTGATAATTTACTAAACTACTTCAGACTGGAGGCACACTGCCACATTAATCTGAGGTGTCCAAAGCAGCACAGGTGCACTGCCCTTCCTTTAGAACTGCTTTCCGCTGAACCCTACGAAACAATCTACACAAAATAAATAACGAAAATTTGTCAGTATCTAAAATGACTATATGTCTAGCACAGATAGCAAAAATGCAATTTCACAACTATGATTGAGATTCAGAAGACAGTAAAAGTTCAACTGTAGATCTGGAAGAAACAAGGAAATAGTTTGCCATTACAGCTTCCACTTTTATAGCCAAAGAAATCAAGTTCAGGGCGTTATCCACTCTTTCTTTGATGAATCAAAGCTATTCTTTAAAGAATTGATTTTAAGAATCTAACAAGAAAGTAGTTGTTACTGCTAAAGTTGTTGTGTTCAGGAGATGGCCGGCGCATAGGTTAGTTGGCTCCGTGTGTATCTAGTCTAGGTTGTTGTAATCCTTTCCTTTCTTGTAGATTAAGCTAACTTGTTGTACAAGATGTAAGTTCCACGCTAGGGGCTTTTCCTAGCTATATTAACACGGAGCCGAGAGCCTGAGAAGGCATCTCGTTACACCCTAATTCACATGGTAATCAGAGCTCGGTTCTTCTCCTACTTGATCCATGGCGAATTCCAGCGTCTTCGGTCCATCTGCTGTTCCGTCGCTAGGGTATCCCGTGACCGAGAAACTCACGAAGAACAATCACGCCATCTGGCGTGCGCAAGTCCTCTCCGCGCTGCGAGGAGCGCAGGCAGAGAAGTTCGTCAACTCGGCCATGCCTGTCCCGCCGGAGAAGGTTCCCAAGGCCGCCGACAAGCCCGACGAACTCGTTCCCAACCCCGACTACGACGCCTTGGTTGCCAAGGGCCAACAGGTACTCAACTACCTGTTGTCGTCCATGTCCCGGGAGATCCTGTCGCATGTGGCCACCTTGACCACTGCGGCGGCCGTCTAGGAGGCGATTGAAGCAATGTTCGCCTCCCAGTCACGCGCTCGGGTGATTAACACACGGATGGCACTCGCCACCGCCCAGAAAGGGACGTCCACCATTGCTGAGTATTTCAGCAAGATGCGTGGTCTTGCAGATGAGATGGCATCTGCAGGAAAGTGGCTCGAAGACGACGACCTCGCCTCCTACATACTGTCTGGACTTGATGCAGACTACAATCATGTGGTCACAGTAATCGGGGCCAAGAATGAAGCGGTGTCGCTCGGTGAGTTGTTCACACAGCTTTCTTCATTTAAACAACGCATTGCACTGCAGCAGGGCCACGACTCTGGATCCTCGGCCAACATGGCTTCGCGTGGTGGTCGTGGTGGAGGCCGTGGACATGGACGCTGTCGGTGTTTTAGACCGGCAACCTACTAAGGGGAGTACCCGAAGTAGATGAATGTGGCCTCGCCGAGATCGGTAACTCGAAGGAAGAGACACGTGGCACACAATTTAGACAGGTTCGGGCCGCGAGGTGCATAATACCCTACGTCCTGTATGCTGCGTAGCTCTGGATTGATTGGGTGCGATTACAAGATGATGCAATCTTAAGCCGTGAGAGAGAGAGGGGTCCTTGCCTCGCCTTATATAGTCTGGGAGGCAGGGTTACAAGTCGGTTCAGGGAGAGAGTACAAGTCGAGTACGTCTAGGAGTCCTCTATACAGTGCGGGACATGTACAGCTTCCTGTCCGAGTACTTCTCCTCTGTAGTCCTTGTGCTTCACGCCAGCAGGTGCCGTGTAGCGCAAGTTGGGTAGTCCCAGGGGCCCACCGAGTAGTCGGTCCTGGTACCCACCGAGGTAGTGGGCCTAGGGAGGTCCATACGACAAGCCCCCGAGTACGTTGTAGTCGAGAAGGATAGCTTCGAGTAGTCTTGACGGCCTTAACGAGTAGTCCTCAAGCGTCCCTGAAGGCTACAAGTCAAAAGTCCTCAAGAGTAGTCGAAGCATCCCGAGGCTGGAATGTACTCTAGCTGATGTTTGAGCAATCCTGAAGTCTTCTCGAGTAGTCCCAAGCGTCCTCGAGTGCTGCTCTTGAAGGTCTTCAACAATGCCCGTGTTGTCTTGAAGCCGAAACTGATATGGAAGTGCGATTGCAAAATCGCACTCCATATGGAGTAGCCCCCGAGCCTTAGGTTGAGTTGTAGACTCTGGCTGAGGGTCCATCTGAAGTTTTGGCAAGAATATCCCGAAAAATCCGGAGAAAAAACCGAAGGACATGTGGCACGGAGCCCCCGAGCCTTGAGTCGAGTACTTCCTCTCGAATTGAAGGGTCATCTTGTAAAATGTGTCCTGAGTTGCTCTTGAGTCTTGTCGCTACCCAGGAAGTCGAGTAGAAGTAGCCGAGCCCCCGAGATGAGGCGCGTCGACTAGTGGAAGTTGAAGAGTCAGGCGCCACCGCTGAGTCAGCCAAGCGCAGACTTATCCATACGGCCGTTGGAGGGGTCGCTGTTGACTTATAAATAGAAGCCAAAACCCTTAGGGTTTTTCACCCCACGCATTCGATCTAGCCAGGAATCACCGCCAATGCGCACTACCGCCGTTGAGAAGATTGTAGATCCAAGCGTGCCGCCGTAGGAAGCCACCGTTGTAGCCCCCGAGCGAATGCGCGTGAAGACACCTTGCACTTGGAGAATGAAGCCCTCACCGTCGAAGACCTCGAAGGCCGCCGGTGGGAAGAAGAGGGCTCGTGAGGAGGCCACCGGATCTGCTGCGAGGACATTGCCGCCAGTGTCTCCGCCGCGGCCAGATCCGAATCGCGAGTGGAAGAAGTCCAAAGCCAAGACTGAAGATCTGCTGGCCCTTCTCAACAGTGGATTCTTGCGGGAGAAGGAGGTGAACATGTGGAGAGCCGCTGCAGGGGATCCGTACCCCATGGAGAAGAACCCAGATGAGATTCCGATGTTCACCCGGTTCGCGGAGCGCGGACTGTCTCTCCCGGCCAGTGACTTCTTCAAGGGGCTGCTGGGGTACTACGGCATCGAGTACCTCAACCTCAACCCCAACGGTATCTTCCACACCTCAGTCTTCGTACATTTCTGTGAAGCTTTCTTGGGGATCAAGCCCCATTGGATCTTGTTCCGGAAGTTCTTCCGGGTGAAGCCCCAGCCCAGCGCCAACAATCCCCGAGTAGTGGGGGGAGCCGCGATCCAAATGAGGGAGGACGCCGCGGAGCAGTACCTCTCCTACAAGCTGATCGATTCCAACTAGGATTGGAAAGCGAAGTGGTTCTATGTGACCAACCACCACCCAGAGCTGCCGAAGCCAAGCGGGAAACAGCCCAAGCACCGTCCGTGGTGGAACTCGGAGCCAACGATGCAGGAGGGTATCCAGCTACCCGAGCTGCTGGCAAAGATCAAGGTGCTGAGAGAAGCCGGGCTGAGGGCCGAACATGTGGCCTTCAGCTTCATGAAGCGAAGGGTGCAGCCGCTGATGGCCCGCGACACCCTAGGGTACCAGTACACCGGCGACGACGACACGTCGCGGATGCCCGGTGATGAAGTCGACGACGACGACATCGTAGATAGGCTGGGTAGGATCTTCAAAGACATGCTAGCGTACACGCCGTGCCCTGTGCCCGAGTACTCCGCCGCGCGCCCACCAAAAGAGGTCGGTAGCTATATCCATTGTCGAGTACTCATTACATAGGAGTAGTCGTGTTGACGTATTGTGCTTCTTGCAGGATGACTTGACGAAGTTCGTCTCCGAGCCGGCGTCGCCTCCTCAACTTGTCGAGGTCCCAGAGGAAGGGAAGGCCAAGGCCAAGGTTGGTGAAGGAGACGACACAGTTATCGTTGAAGACACGTCCGAGGAGGACGACGATGAAGAAACACTGCAGGAGCGCTTCCAGCTGCGGTCGAGATTCAGCCGCCCTAGATTGCCGCACATTCCTCTCGTTCAGGATCAGCCGACTAGCTTGGAGGCTAGCTTGCCCGCGCTGCCAAGGAAGCCGCGCAACGTGGCCCGCAAGCATGTGGCCAAGAAGTTGAAGGTCACGGAGACCACGTCCCAGGAGGTAAGCCGTCTTGAATAGGGTAGTCGAGTACTTATGTCTCGATCTTGTGTGTTGACGATGAAGTTCCCTTGTTTGCAAGAGATGCCGCCTTCCGACCCCATTGAGCAGGGTGACAAAGGCGATTGGGACACGGTGGGGGAGCCAGCTGGGGGTAGTCGTAGCCCAGCCCCCACCATGGAGGAACTCTTGGCGCAGATGACGCGCCAGCCCACTGTTGCTGAGGGGAGCGTAGAACCCGCCACTGCTGCCACTGAAGAGGCAGCGGCTACTGAGGCGCAGGAGGAGGTGCCCGCCGAGGCAGGACTGGTCGACATTGCCAGTATCCTCGGCGCCCCAACCGTGACGGTCAGGTCGAGCTTGTAGGTGTTGTTTCTTCCCGAGTAGTACATTAGATGTGGTCGTCGTACTGGGTTGACTGTTAACACCAAAATTTGGTAAGGAGTCTGACTTGTGGGTCCAGCTCGATGAGGAGTTCGTCTGGCGGAAGGAAGGTTTCTTCAGATGCATTCGGCAGAAAAATCCGCGGTCGGCTATTTGCTTCCGTTCGACAAGAGAACAGTTGAGCTGATTTTGCGGGATTGTACGGTGACGTGACTCAAGCAGGAAGGACGAATGGATGGATAAGCGATCAAGTTTAGAGATAAATTAGGTATCAAATCCAATCGAGGTTGTGCTTGGCAGGGTATAAATATGAGCCATGAATGTATGTAACAGATATACGTAATCATTCTCAATACAAACCGGCTTTACGCCAAACCCTAGAGTCCATTTGTCGTGTCATCGAGTTCTTCGAGAGGGTTCATCGATCCGTCGACCTCCGTGAGTACCGGCAACCTTGTATCATATCTAGTATCATGCGGTGGATTTAGATCTAATGCAAGTAGTCTTGTTACCATGCTTAGTGTCAAGCGGTAGATTCAAGCTTGGTTCAAGAAGGTTTCTTGTTAGGTCATGAGCCATGCGGTAGGCTAAGATCTAGCTTGAAGCTAGTTATCGGCTCTATTGGATTTTGGCAAGATTCAATAGATTCATTAAGTTACCCCGTGTTGCTTTGAGTTTTGCTTTATGTTTAAATTCATGTAACACCTTTTTGCCCAATCTAGATGGGTTTGGATCGGCTTTATACCTTTTGGTGATCCTTATGCGAGTCAAGTTCGTGCCTTTGGTTAACTTAACACGTGGATCACGTGCTCTTTGATAGCCGAAACCGAATCGATCTAGGTTGTTACGTGTTGCGGGTTCAAGCTCGCCAACGTTTGTATAAATCTTGAAAGAACTGGGTATCATGCGGTAGATGCAGGTTTTTGGGTTGCTTTGGAGCTAGTCATCTGGTGGATTAGATTCCAAATCAATCTGATAGATTTATCTCGCTTGGTAATGTTCGTTCCTTCTTCATGGACCCCGAATCGACTGTTCAGCCGTATTCGGTTATGTTCTTCATGAGTAGAACACGTGCGTAACTTATGCTTTAAATATTGTATGCTTTTAGCTTTCCATATTTAGATTGTATCATGCGGTGGATAGATCTATTTGTGGAAAGTGGTACGATCCCCACGCAAGTTGTATCATGCGGTGGATAGATTTGCTTGGTGTCGTACCCGACGGGTTTTAAAGTATCTAGACATGCGGTAGACTAGTGCTTTGGAATCTATGCATGCTTGTTTATTACATATTTATGCTTGTGCTTTTACTTTATTTATTATTTAATGTTGATCACCACGGGGATCGGTCACGGTCTTGCGCACATGCATTTTTGCCCAAATAAAGACCGATCGTCGTCATGTTTACGTCATCCATTCGGCTATGTTACTTTTTCCTTTTTAAAGCTCCCGAATGGTTTCAGTTTGCTGGCAGATAGCTTTCTATAGCTATATGTCATCCCATTTGGCTCTATGGCCGTAAATATGGAACTGTCTGGTACCACCCGGCAAGTTCCAAGCTTTGGTATTTAACTACTTTGTCTTTTGTTAATTTTCAGGGAAAATTGACTGGCACGTCTTGTGATTCTCTGCACGTGTGAAGCCAGCTTGTTCGGCTTGCTGTGTGCTTGGTGCTAGGTGCACATTTTGCGTCAACACACTTTTTGGCACGCCCGATGGGACCACAGCCGAAAAACAAGATGGCTGACATCGCGGATATCATGGATGTCAACATCGAAGACCTCTCTCCTGAACAACGGCAGCAGCTCCAGGATGCCATGGACCAATTCCAGCAAAAGTGCTTACTATTATTCAAGAAGAACAGGAGCGGCGTTCCGTACTTGAAAAATGAGATGCCCAGGGTGTTGTTGCCAGGGGAAAGCGACGCCACAACCCAGCGGGAGAGGGAGGAATGCATACAAGCATTCCGAGATGCCGCGGATCACGTCTTGAGCAGGCACCATAGAGCTTTCGTGGGTGCATTCAAACAAATGATGGTGGCTGTCTTCGGTCCAGGCATGGAACAGGCGTTCAGTAAGACGCCCATTCAAGGAGGCACCGTGGAGTTGGGCGAGTCCAGTTCTCAACTGCCATTGCAGAGCCAGCCAGCCCAGCCTCCTCCTCAGAGCGCTGGGAGCCAAGCTTTCCAGCCTCCTCCACAAGGCACTAGGGGTCGGCCCGGTTCGGCCCCCCTTGCGGCAGCCGCGGAGAGGGAGACCGGTCCGGCCGCCACCGCGGGCAAAGCACGGGTCAAGCCCGTGCAACGCCCGAACCCGTACCAGCCCACGTACGGGGAGTTGGCATTCGGCTCGCCTGGAGCCCCGCTTGCTTCCGGCTACAGGATTGCTCCAGCAAGCAATAGGCTGCAGAGGAATCTATACGGCGGAGGCTACCACGAGGTGGGGAACTACGGATCCATCGACGCTCTCCCGAACCCGGGTTACGGACCAGCTGCAGGCGCGCAGGAGGACGATATCCTGGCGCAGAAGATGGCCGATTTGATGCAGAATCAATTCGGCCTCAAACCAAAAATGCAAGGACCTACCTACACGCCGCCGTTCCCGGAGTGGTACTACAACGTGATCCTGCCGCCAAGGGTGAAGCCTCCGACGGAGTTCACGAAGTTCTCCGGGCAGGATGACACGAGCAAGGTGGAGCATATCGCTCGCTACCTGATGCAACTTGGAGAGTGCTCATCTGAGGAAGCGTTCAGAGTCAGATACTTCTCCGCGTCACTGACGGGTGCAGCGTTCCAGTGGTTTTCATCTTTGCCCCCTCAATCAGTTAGCACGTGGAAGGAGCTGGAACGAAAATTCCACGCCCACTATTTCAGCGGCAGCTCAGAGAAGAAGCTGATCGACCTCGCTACCCTGAAGCAGAGACACAGTGAGACCCCCTTGGAATTCCTTAGGAGGTTCAGGGAAGTGAAGGGCATGTGTTTTTCGCTCAATCTACCAGATGACCAGTTGGCCGACATGGCCGTTGCCGGGATGCTGTCGGCCGTGCGTGAGAAGCTATTTGGCATGGAGTTCGATAACTTGGGCCAACTGTCCCAAAAGCTGTCGTTAATGAGCAACCAAGCATACGGTTTCAAGAAGGACGCCAGGTTCGGCAAACAGCACGACGTGGCGGATATCTACAACCAGTTCCTGGACAAAGCCGACTTGATGGAGGATTCTGATGATGACCAGGACGTGGTTGCGGCCGAAATCATGTGGGGAAAAGAGCCATTGACTATGAATCAGCGCTGGGTCAAACAGACCAAAGGCACCTATGATTTCGACATCACAAAAGCTGACAAGCTGTTTGAGCTCCTGGTGAAGGAAGGCCGAATCAGACTGCCTGAAGGGCATTCCATGCTTCGACCCGATGGAGTCAAGGAGAAACGTTACTGTGGCTTCCACGACAGGAACTTGCACTCCATCACCGACTGCAGGGTCTTCAAAATGAGGATCCAGAAAGCCATCCAGGAGGGACACCTCAAATTTGATAACAAGATGAAGTTGGATGGCCACCCTTTCCCTCAGAAAATGGTGGGTTTTTCGGTCAACATGGTAACAGCTGAGGAGAAGGGCAAGGTCAAAGTCTTGACCTCAGCCAGGGCAAGACAGGATGGAGCAAGAGACCGGAGCGTCGGGTGACTTTGGAGCAGGTGCATGGTGAGGCCCCCCGCGTTCTCAAGAGCCACGTCGAGATCGGGGAATCGTCCAGAGCCAAGCCCAGGGTGACCACGCGTATCCTCCTCAATAAGTGGCAGCGCCAGCTGGAAAAAGAGCGCTACCAGAAACGAAAGTACGAAGAGGAGAGGCGCAGGGCCGAAGAGGAAGCACGCAGAAACGATCTGGAGCAATACACGCGCGAGCAGGAGCGCGCGCACTGGGGATGTGCGTTCTTTAGGCACTGTTCGAACGAAGGTTTGAAGCTGCCCACGCTGAGAAACTGCCCTGAGTGCAGTGATAGGTATTTTGAGTACAGGCAGGAGACTGCCAATCGCCGATCCGTCCATGAAAGAATTGGAAGGATACATCCTAGCGAGGATCGGCGTCAAAAAATTGAAATCGTTGATCATCCCAGGAAAAGGCAAGCTGATTTGAAGTGGGCTGATCAAGAGGAAGACGAGGACGAGTACATCTGGCAAAAGGGGCAATGGTGCCCGCCTGGCCTAAGAAAAAGTCAGAAGAGAAGGGTTCAACGCTTGAGGAACCGTGAACTGAGGCAGGCTGGGATCCAGACAAGGCAGGTGTGGCGTCCAAAGGATAAACCTGAAGGGTCAAAGCGTTCGGCTCCAACGTGCATGGTATATTTTCTGCCGAATGAATTTATGGCTCCTGCTAATCAGGTTGTGCAGGAAGAGGCGTCCCTGGACGATGAGCAGATCGAGGGGCTGATGGCGCAGCTGGTGCTAACCAAGCAAGCCATCTTCGACAAACTGGCCAAAAATCGACACATGAGGCCGCTGTACTTGAAGGGATATGTCAACGGCAAGCCATTGACCAAGATGTTTGTCGATGGTGGAGCGGCGGTCAATGTAATGCCGTACACCACCTTCAGGAAACTTGGCATGGGCCCTAGCGATCTGACGCCTACAAGCATAATACTGAACGATTTCGCCGGGAATCCTTCAGACACCAAGGGATGCGCTCACATGGATCTGATGATCGGGTCCAAAACACTGCTCACGACCTTCTTCGTTATCGAAGGTAAAGGAGCCTACAACCTACTGCTTGGACGGGACTGGATTCATGCCAATTGCTGCATCCCATCCACCATGCATCAGCAGCTCATCCAATGGGTAGATGATGATATTGAGGTGGTCCAAGCAGATGACTCCGTGAGCGTTGCAAATGTGGAACCTGCTTTCTGGGAGTATCAAGGCATTGACTGTTTCTCAGGGAAAGACTGGGGAGAAGGTCCTGTTGAACCTGTCAGCAGCGATCAACAGCCGATTCAAGCAGTCGGCTCTTATAGCAATTTTTAATGGAGAACCCCGTCGATGGTACTGATGGCAAGTTGGGGCGAGGATTCATGTCGGCCGATAAATTAGAAGAAGTTGACATTGGAAGCGGTGACAAGCCAAGGCCGACGTTCATCAGCGCAAACTTGCAATCAGACTTCAGGGAGGAATTAATCAAGTTACTCAAGGAATATAAAGATTGCTTCGCCTGGGATTATTCGGAGACGCCTGGACTGGATCGTTCCATCGTTGAGCATCGGTTGCCAATCAAATCTGGTTTCAAACCATACAAGCAACCACCCCGGAAAATCTACAAGGATGAGGTATTGGCCGATGTGAAGAAAGAAGTTGAAAGATTACTTGATGCAAACTTCGTTCGGCCATGCAGATATGCGGAGTGGATTTCTAACATTGTCCCTGTTTACAAGAAGAATGGAAAGATGAGGGTCTGCATAGATTTCAGGGATTTGAACAGAGCTACTCCGATGGATGGTTACCCCATGCCTGTTGCCGATTTGTTGGTTGACGCAGCTGCTGGACATAAAGTTATCAGTTTCATGGATGGCAATGCGGGATACAACCAGATTTTTATGGCAATAGAAGATATATCAAAGACGGCCTTCAGATGTCCTAGTCATATAGGCCTGTTTGAATGGATAGTCATGACATTTGGGTTGAAAAATGCCGGTGCAACTTATCAGCGTGCCAGAACTACATCTTTCACGAGTTGATCGGCAAGGTTGTTGAAATTTACATTGATGATGTCGTGATCAAGTCCCTAAGTCATGACACACATTTGGAAGATGTGATAAGGACCTTGGAGTGCACCCGAAAGCATGGCTTGAAGATGAATCCAAACAAATGCGCTTTTGGGGTGTCAGCTGGAGAATTCTTGGGATTTTTGGTCCACGAAGGGGGGATTGAAGTTGGCAATAAGAGCATGAAGGCCATTGATGAAGTTGTCCCTCCAACTAATCTCAAGGAATTGCAATCACTGCTTGGCAAAATTAATTTCGTAAGGAGATTCATTTCAAATTTGTCACAGAAGGTTTTGCCGTTTTCTCCATTACTGAAACTAAAGAAAGATCAGAAGTTCACATGGGGCGACGAACAACAAAAGGCTTTTGACGAGATCAAGCAATACATGAAGGAGCCACCAGTGCTGGTCCCTCCTCAGTTGGATAAGCCTTTCAAGTTGTACGTGGCGGCCGATACCCAAACCATTGGATCGGCCCTTGTTCAAGAATTCGAAGGAAAGGAGTGGGTAGTAGCATATCTTAGCCAAAAATTACTTGATCCTGAGACCAGGTATTCAGCTGCAGAGAAGCTGTGCCTGTGTGTATACTACTCGTGTACAAAGTTTTGGCACTACTTGTTGAATGCCGAATGCACTGTGTATTCCAAGTTTGATGTAATAAAACATATGTTATCTATGCCAATTTTGAATGGCAGGATTGGCAAATGGATCTTGGCTTTATCAGAGTTTGAGTTAAAGTTCGAATCGGCAAAGGCTATTAAGGGTCAGATCATTGCCGAATTTATAACTAAACATCGTGATCCATCAATTGATTTGCTTGAAATTACTCCTTGGGATTTATTTTTTGATGGATCATCGTGTGGTAAAGGTGGGGGAGTAGGGATTCTACTAATTTCGCCAAGAGGTGAGATGTTTGAATTTGCCATCCCTATATAGCCCATTGTCACAAACAATCAGGCTGAGTACGAGGCATTGCTTCGGGGGCTTCAGTATTTGAGAGAAGCCGGGGCCGTTTCGGTTGAGGTTTATGGAGATTCAGAGTTGGTAATCAAGCAATTGAACGGCCAATACGAATGTAAAAGTGAAGCGCTGAGGAGTTACTACGAAGAATGCAGGGAGATCTTGAAGAGCTTTCCGTTGGTAACTCTACAGCATATTCCTAGGGAACATAACGAAGAAGCGAACAGGTTGGCTCAGAGCGCCTCTGGTTACAAAGAGAGTCAAGAAGCGTTTGCTTTGCGTATATATGTGCCTTCGGGAACGGATCTTGCGGAGGATGATTGGAGAAAAGAGATCGTTGACTATTTGAAAGATCCATCCCGAAAAGTCTCTAGGAAGCTCAGGTACAAGGCCATAAAATTCGTTCTTCTGGATGATAATTTGTTTTACAAATCATTATATGGGGTGTTGTTACGATGCCTGGGTCCAGAAGAAGCCAAGAAGATGATGAGTGAAGTGCATGATGGGATATGTGGAGCACACCAATCGGCCTACCGCATGAAATGGGTTATCAGGCAAGCTGGGTGCTTTTGGCCAACGATATTAGAGGATTGCTTTGAGTATTACAAGGGATGTCAGGATTGCCAGAGGTTTGGAAATATTCAAAGGGTCCCCGCGTCAGCATTAAACCCCATTATCAAGCCATGGCCATTCAGGGGCTGGGGTATAGACTTGATTGGCCAGATTAATCCACCATCTAGCAAGGGGCATAAGTTTGTGCTTTTGGCTACAGATTATTTTACTAAATGGGTTGAGGCGATCCCACTGAAGAAGGTGACGTCGGAAAACATGGTTGAATTTGTCAAGGAGCACATCATCTATCGGTTTGGAATCCCTCAGACAATCACAACTGATCAAGGGGCCCAATTCGTGTCCCTGGAGTTCAGAGAGTTTGCCGAAAGCATGGGAATCAAATTGTTTAATTCTTCTCCCTATTATGCCCAAGCTAATGGTCAGGCAGAGGCTTCTAATAAGATCATGATCAAGCTGATACAAAAGAAGATCGACCAGAAGCCGAGGAGGTGGCATTCAGTACTCAGTGAGGCATTGTGGGCTTACCGAATGGCCCCTCATGGAGCTACAAAGACGTCTCCTTATGAATTGGTTTATGGACATCATGCGGTTCTACCTTGGGAGATGCAATCAGATTCCAGGAGAATCGTGTTACAGAAAGATTTAAGCTCCAAAGATTACAGTGGCCTAATGATGGATGAGCTAGAAGATTTACACATGATCCGTCTCAGGGCCCTGGAAAACATCGAGAAGAACAAGCTGCGGGTTGCCAAGTATTATAACAAGAAAGTAAAAGTCAGGGAATTTACAGAAGGGGATTTGGTTTGGAAAGCGCTATTGCCGATTGGAACCAAATACAGCGAATTCGGCAAATGGTCCCCTAACTGGGAAGGACCCTTTCGCGTGGTCAGATGCGTTTCTGGTAATGCATACATATTGAAAACTTTACTAGGAGAGGAATTTTCCGGAGATATTTGAAGAAATATTATCCTAGTATTGAAATCGATCGGTGATCACCAGCAGTGGGATTACATGCATCTGACACAGGAATAGCCGGCGCTCAAGAACGAGGCCGCCTTTAGAACAAAAAATCCCAAACAAGGGAAAATGGCCAGTGCCTAGATGCATTGCCCTTAGCACAAAACTACATTACAACTGCCTCTTGCAGGTTTACATCCAACAACCCGGTGATCAGGACTTCGAGGAGGTGGGAAGCAGAAGGCCTGGAGGAAGAAGCGGAAGTATGATTCAATCTTTTCTTTGCTTCTTCGGCTGCTCCCTCTTCAGTTGCTCCAAGACCACCGTGACGACAACTTGGAATGCACGGGGGTGACCATGATTTGCTGCCTCCACCAAGCTGTCCCAAGCCGCTTTCAGGTTGTTGTACCTATCAGAGACATCTGAAACAGAGTAGTGGTTGTTAGGGGCAAAGGATCCAGATGTGGACGCGAAGTCAAGAAGGAGTCGGAAACATTTACCTCCCACTAATGCCACCAAAGCCATGCGACGCTCGCGCTCGGCCTGGCAACGAGCGGTGATGTCCCTGAGGTCATGCTCCAGGTGCCGAATGCGGCGGCGCAACCAATGGCTGGTCCTCTGATCAGGCGTGGCACCCTCTGCTTCGAGGGAGGAATCAGAGGAGACGTATTCAGGCATGTCTTCGGTCCCAATGATTTCTTTAGGAAGCAAATCAAGGCTGGAAGAGGAAAGGCAGAGAGGAGGTAAAGCGCAAGATCATATGGGAAAGCAAGGAGTAAATCAAGGGAAAACTCACTCTCGAATCGTGTGTTTCTTCGGAGTGCTGCTCTCCTGGGGTTGCTTGCCTTTGTCCATGGCCTTGGGGTTTTTTCCTCTGAGGACAGGAGAGGAAATGAGAAGTGATGGATGAGTATGCGAGTGGATTTGCAGGGCATCTCAGCAGGCTATTTTATTGACCGAGGGGGTGCATTGGGAGTGATGACTGGCCGGCGTGCACTATTGGAATACCAAACGGCAGGGTTTTCTTCCCGAATGCGAAGGGTTTTCGCTTGAACAGTGCTTACGGATTGCCGATTCAGGGATCTTCTGTGGATTTTGCGCCAAGGGGCATCTGTTTTCGCGTGTTCGGCTTAAGCAAGTTCCCGAATACGTTTAAGAGAAAAAACAAGATTCACGGATGCAAAAGTAAAGGGAATCATCACAGTGCAAGCACAGAGATCAAAAGTTCTTTATTTATTGCCGATATTCAAACATCCCTAATACAATCTAGTCAAAGAGCCTGTTCAACACAGATTGGGGATGAGTGAGTTTGGCAATGGCGTCGCCGTGGCCATCGAGGCGCTCCAAGATGAGCTCGATCTCCTCGATGTCTTTTGGTGCACCGCCCCGGAAGCCGCGTGGCCTGGTGGAGTAGTCGACGTCGGTGTGCGTCGCCATGGCGGCCATGCCCAAAGTGGTGCCCAAGCGGACGCCATGGGTGGCCACTTCGTCCACGCGGTGCTCCACCGCAGCAAGGCGCTCCGCCGGCGTGTCTCCGCGAGCGTTCACCTTATCGGCCAATTGCTCCACCAGCATCTTTAGCTGGTTGAGCTCGGCATCACAGGCTGCAAAGTACAAGAAAAGAGGTGATTAGCATCAAAGGCCGGATTGGATCAAAGAGCGGTTTCGGAGCCGTACCGTCGATGGTCTCCAGCAGCTGCTTGCGCTGATCTTCCCACTCCAATTCGGCTATGCCAGCCTTCTTGGAGACATCCTCCAGCTCTCGCTGGGCCACCTCCAGCTCCGCCTTGAAGCGGAGAGCGTCGAGTTCCCCGTAGGGCACGGGGGAGTGACCGTCGGACTCCGAGGAGTCGTCCGGTAGGGGCTGACCGGCCGGCGCGGGAGATGGATTCTATTGAATCAACCTAAAAAGGGGATGATCGTCAAAACAAAAGGAGATCAAAGATGAATCAGAGAAGAGGGATTGACGATCATTGCCTCCGGCGCGCACTGGCGCGGCTCCCCTCCGCCTCATCAGAGGCGCGGCGTCGGTTGAGGCTGCGCACCATGCTTCTGGGATTTGCGCTGTTTGGAAAAGAGGAAGAAGACTTGAGATTGGCAAAGATTTGCGAGCTAAAGGCTTGGTGGAGAGCTAGGGGCACCTACGGTTTTCATTTATAGGCCTGGCAAGACAGATCGTGGCCTCAGGTCGTTGCTCTGGATCGTGGCGCATATCCCAAAAAAATCGGAAGGTGGAAAGGTTTCCTTAACCAGTCCGCCGACGGGTCGTTTGGAGTTCTAGGCTGAGTCATATTCAGTTGACTGGCTCGGCTGAGAGGAGTCAAAGTGCCATTCGGGTATTGGCATTTCTTTACCGAAAGGGCCGTTCAGCGTTACATCTAAGTATGCGCAGAAGAAAAGAGAAATAAAATTGCAAGAACAAATGTTACAAGAGCGACCAATTCGGTTACACATCGATTGAAGCATCTAGATGTTCAAATATTTCGCAATTACACTACGGACATTCGATGTTGCTTGGCGAAAACTTTCCATCCGCTCTTGATAATCTTTCTGGGCGCTGGACAGGGTGGTAAGTTCTGCATCACATTGTTTCACCTTAGCTATAGCCGATATTGCTTCCTCTTGGGTCTTCTCTATCAATCCGGGGAGCTCGGCTATTCTCTTGTCATCGGCCTCTATTTCAGCTGACAGGCTTCTCAGTTCTGCCTCCAAAGCGGCTTTTCTGGCGATCTTCAATTCGCGAGAAACTTGAAGATTGGCCAATGTATCTTTGTGGCTCTCGGTCTGAGATTGTGCTCCTTTCACAGCTTGTTCAGCACTGGCCCTCTTCTTTTCAACAGCTGGGCGGGAGGACACCTTTCTCAAAGCTTGTCTTATGGGCACATAATGAATTTCCAGACTGGAGATGGATGCAAGAGAGGCACTGATGTCCTCAGGGAGTTCTTGGCTGATAGGTTCAAGCATTTCTTCAAAGTGATCAAGATCTTTGAACTGATCTCGCGCATCTTTTTGCAGCCAGGCAAAAATCTCCTTGAGCTTTTCTAGCACTTCCCCTGACAAAGTTTGAGGCACTCCTTCCCTTGCCTCGGCAACTGGATTGTTCCCCATTGATGGACTTGATGATGATGGGACCTGATCCTAAAAGAGCAATATTGCCGAGTCAGGAGTATTGGAAGAAAAAGATAGCAGGGTTAGGTGCAAATGAGTACCTCATGTCTGATTTCTTGAACTGGAGCAGGATTTTGTTCAGGGCGGCCACTGGTGAAGAAGGTGTTCCAGGCAAAGCTGAAGCTTCGTGTGAGAGGGGCGATGCGGTTTACGGCAACTCGGGAGCTTCGGTCGAACAGGAGATGGGTTCACCTCTCGCCGGGGTTGATGTTTCGCTTGACCGGTGGGTGATTGGGCCCTTGGAGGACTTGATGGCTACGGTTGAATTGGGAAATTCATCTCCTGGCGAGTACGGGTGCTTACGTCTGAACAGGGGGTGATTGAGTCCCTGATGAAGATGAGATTTCCACTTGGACAGGTGGCTCAACCCTGGGTGGACTTGCTTGTTGAGACACTGGGACGTCCACAAGTTGATCCTCCATTGTTTCTTCTGCAGATGCCAAATTAAGAATGAATGCCAGTGTTCATCCTCAAGAAAAAGACAGTAAAGGTCATACCAGTGGATGGGGCATTGGCAGGTTCTGAAGCTGAGGATTGCTGAGTTCTAGTCTTAAAATGCACAAGATATGATTTATCAGAAAAAGAGCAATCCTGAAATCAAGAAAGGAAGAGATTTTACCTCAACAAGGACTTTCTTGATGGTTCTTCTCCTCTTAGCATTTGGAGGAGCAATCAGAGACAAGCCTTGCCTCCTGTCAGCAGTAATGCTGGACAGAGTTGGATCTGTTGTGGCATATCTAGCCATCAGTTGGGCCAGGGTTGGTGATTTGAATCCCAATGCTGAGATTGGGCCTACTGCATTGCAAGCAATATCCCTGGCCAGAGGGGCAGGCATTGTATTCTGTGGGCAAAGGAAATAAAATCAAGATCATGGTTAGAGGAGGAAATGTCTAATTTAAGGGTTGATCATATTACCTCTGAAGTTGGTTGAAAATCAAGCATCAGTTCTACACAGAACAAATGCACAGGCTCACTAAAGATGTGATCATGGAATTCTTGCCACCAAGAGTTGAAGGTGGGATGAGCTACTGTTGTGGGTATGAAAGGCCAGGTGTAAACAAAAGGACTGCACACATACTGAAATACTCTGCTGGTTTGGGTAAGATCTTTGATTTCCTCTTGAGGCTTGAGAAATTCATGCAAAAATAGCCTTGGGGCATCTGGCCACATCCAAGTTGCCGAGCCATTATGTTGGGCTGATAATACTCATAAGTGCTATGGTTCAACCTTCCTCCACTGAATTCAGCCGGCAGAATGCATGGGCGGATGATGATATTGAGGATCTCCAGGAATCTTCCATCTTGGCGTTCAGTTTCAAAGGAGAACTCACATGGGAGAGTCAAATTATCATTATCCAAATAAGGGAGCCAGAGAGGATTTTGGAAACCTTTGAAGAAGAGCTCGAAAAGTTGGCTGACATTCTGCTTGATGAGGACAGTTGAAGCAGCTTCTCCATAAGTCTGGCATCCCCTGGTAGCTTGGGGTTCCCCTTCATGACGATTGGATGAAGGGAAGAGCCGGGTGTTCAAATCAACACCAACAATCTGATGCATGTGCAATTGCAGCCACATTTGGACAAACCACCAGGGACCGTTGACACATGCTACCCTCTGGCTGGTGTACATCTGGGTGACAGTTTGATGGAGCATGTGGTACACACTGCCCAGAAGGAATTTTCCAAGAGGAAAGTGATTGCCATTGGCTAGGTGTGAAGCCATTGCAATATGATTCAGGGTAGGCTCATTGGCTTTACCACAGAAGATAAACCTGCATAGCCACATGTTCAGAAACGCCCTGTATTCAACTTCACCTAGGGGGCCGTCCTTCATGTGATTCAGGATATAATTCTTGTATCCGCTCCCTGGTTTCACCCCTGTTTGTCTTGTGGAATTTTTGAAATCCCAGGGACGAACGGATCCTGTAATGTCAAGGCCGGTGATCATGTACACATCGGCCAGAGTTGGGGACATCGGGCCGTGACCAAAGAGGAAGGCGTTGACGCCATTTGACCAGAAGTGGCAAGCTGCTATCAAGAGGTCTTCATTCTTGGGGGTCTCAGCCAAAGATAACTCCAAGCATTGAGCAATGCGGAGGGTGTCCCAATTCTGGGTCCTGGCACTCTTGTCTGCAAGGATCCTCTGGTACCAATTTTTCCAGCCTGCTATTGGGGGCAAGGGCCAGTTCTTGAAAGCGTCCTGCCATTGAGGAGGTGTGGTCAGGGCCGCTTTAAAGGGGATCCTTCAGGATTCAGCTGCGATGAATTCTCGAGGATCAGAAATTCCCACAGGACCAAGGTAGTAGGATCTTGAATTGGCCTCGGTACGAATCAAAAGCTCAGTGGAAAGTTCCTGAAGGAAAGCGGAAAAGAAATCTCAGGTAAAAATTGAAAACCTAAATGCCGAATGAAGCTATGGAAGAGGAATTTACATGAGCAGCTTGATTTTAAGCCGCCATTGGGGATTCGAGCTCAGAACAAGGAGATATAGGGTTTGGATCTAGACGAAGATTCCGGCGGATTGCGAAGAGAGAGAATAGGTGTTGAACAGATTCGATTTGAAGACGTTGGTGGCTGGAGTCAATTCCAGAATAAAATCACTTTTATCCCGTAATTGAAGGGGCATGTGTTAACACCAAAATTTGGTAAGGAGTCTGACTAGTGGGTCCAGCTCGATGAGGAGTTCGTCTGGCGGAAGGAAGGTTTCTTCAGATGCATTCGGCAGAAAAATCCGCGGTCGGCTATCTGCTTCCGTTCGGCAAGAGAACAGTTGAGCTGATTTTGCGGGATTGTACGGTGACGTGGCTCAAGCAGGAAGGACGAATGGATGGATAAGCGATCAAGTTTAGAGATAAATTAGGTATCAAATCCATTCGAGGTTGTGCTTGGCAGGGTATAAATATGAGCCCTGAATGTACGTAACAGATATACGTAATCATTCTCAATACAAACCGGCTTTACGCCAAACCCTAGAGTCCATTTGTCGTGTCGTCGAGTTCTTCGAGAGGGTTCATCGATCCGTCGACCTCCGTGAGTACCGGCAACCTTGTATCATATCTAGTATCATGCGGTGGATTTAGATCTGATGCAAGTAGTCTTGTTACCATGCTTAGTGTCGTGTCATGCGGTAGATTCAAGCTTGGTTCAAGAAGGTTTCTTGTTAGGTCATGAGCCATGCGGTAGGCTAAGATTTAGCTTGAAGCTAGTTATCGGCTCTATTGGATTTTGGCAAGATTCAATAGATTCATTAAGTTACCCCGTGTTGCTTTGAGATTTGCTTTATGTTTAAATTCATGTAACACCTTTTTGCCCAATCTAGATGGGTTTGGATCGGCTTTATACCTTTTGGTGATCCTTATGCGAGTCAAGTTCGTGCCTTTGGTTAACTTAACACGTGGATCACGTCCGAATCGATCTAGGTTGTTACGTGTTGCGGGTTCAAGCTCGCCAACGTTTGTATAAATCTTGAAAGAACTGGGTATCATGCGGTAGATGCAGGTTTTTGGGTTGCTTTGGAGCTAGTCATCCTGTGGATTAGATTCCAAATCAATCTGATAGATTTATCTCGCTTGGTAATGTTCGTTCCTTCTTCATGGACCCCGAATCGGCTGTTCAGCCGTATTCGGTTATGTTCTTCATGAGTAGAACACGTGCGTAACTTATGCTTTAAATATTGTATGCTTTTAGCTTTCCACATCATGCGGTGGATAGATCTATTTGTGGAAAGTGGTACGATCCCCACGCAAGTTGTATCATGCGGTGGATAGATTTGCTTGGTGTCATACCCGACGGGTTTTAAAGTACCTAGACATGCAGTAGACTAGTGCTTTGGAATCTATGCATGCTTGTTTATTACATATTTATGCTCGCGCTTTTACTTTATTTATTATTTAATGTTGATCACCATGGGGATCTGTCACGGTCTTGCGCACGTGCATTTTTGCCCAAACAAAGACCGATCGTCGTCATGTTTACGTCATCCATTCGGCTATGTTACTTTTTCCTTTTTAAAGCTCTCGAATGGTTTCAGTTTGCTGGCAGATAGCTTTCTATAGCTATATGTCATCCCATTTGGCTCTATGGCCGTAAATATGGAACTGTCTGGTACCACCCGGCAAGTTCCAAGCTTTGGTATTTAACTACTCTGTCTTTTGTTAATTTTTAGGGAAAATTGACTGGCACGTCTTGTGATTCTCTGCACGTGTGAAGCCAGCTTGTTCGGCTTGCTGTGTGCTTGGCGCTAGGTGCACATTTTGCGCCAACATTGACAACCAGCTTGTGTACTCTACAGGAAATCGATGGACTTGTCCTGGGAGGGGGATGAACCCACTACAGCGCTGGCAGAAGAGGAAGCCGCGCCGCCCGCTGAGGAGTCTGCTCCCACCCCTCAAGCAGAGTCCAAGGCGCCGGCCGCAGAGGCTACGTTGCCTGAGGCCAGCGTCGTTGAAGGTGAGTACTCTGCTCAGGTGGAAGTAGCCCCGAAGAGTAGTCGTAGCCGCCAGGTATGACTGATCCACTTGTACTTTGATGACAGGTGCTGAAGCCGAGGGAAGTGATATCCTGGCTACGATGCCCGTAGAAGATGTGACACCGGAGGCTTAGGGAGCTGCCGGAGGAGCCCCCAAGCCGATGGAGGTGGCCGTCGGAGAAGCCGCCGCGACGACTAGAGAGGGCGACGACGCACTGCCAGAACCCGCTCTGGAGGTAGTCGTCCGCTCGCCGGAGATCCAGGACGCGAAGCCAATCCGCTCGACGCCCATGTACGGAGCCGCGACGAGTAGTTGTGGCGGGACCGAGCTGTTGGTGGATGATCTGGTCGACCCAGCGACAGTAGCTCGTCACCTGGAGGCGGTGCGCCAGGCCGAGCAATGGATGAAGGTGAGTAGTCGACACCTTTGAGTAGTCAATCCTTTAGTGTTGAGTACCCAGTTGATATGTGTTGCCTGTTGCAGGATGTCGCGGAGAGGTCCCGGCAGAAGTCCGACATGCTTCAGGGGTACGGCGACACAGTACTCCGGGCGGAAGCCTTGGAGGAACACCTTGTGAAGTCCCGGAAGCATGCCGCCGCGATGCAATCGAAGTTGGACACCGCCTTTGCCCAGTATCACAATGACATCCAAGATATGCAGGCGAAGAGCGACGAGCTCGTGCGGAAGAACAAGACTCTCCGCAACAAGACCAAAGGTACACGATCGCCTTGTCGGGTACTTGTTGATAGTAGCTTGAGGTAGTCTGACCCACTTTGCCTTGTTGATTGCAGAGCTTGAGACCCGCGTCGACCAACTGAGGGCTTCAGAGACCGACATGAGGAACCTCTTCTACCGGGAGCAAGAGGCCCGCAAGGTACTGGAGTATGATTATAAGGAGCTTGCTTACGAGTGCGACAAGCACATGGAGCTCCGTATTGCATCAGATCGTGACCTCGTCAACTGCTACAAATCCTTGCAGAAGCTGAACGAGGACTGCGAGAAGCTGCGGGCCCAGCTGAAGGAACTCGAGGAGGCCGCGCTTCCCATCGTGAGGCTACTCGTGCCTCATCCCGGAGGACCAAATATAGCTCCATTGGCGGACCGGCTGAGGGAAGCCCCCAGCCGCCTGGCGATCTACGTCAAGCACTTGGCGAAGTCGATCCCCAAACAGGTTCTGGCCTTCATGAAGTCGTACTTCCCAAAGGCCCCAATTGACGTAGTCGCCGAGAAGTTGAATCTCCAGTAGTTCTGTAAAGTTAGCTCGTAGCAGTAGTTGTACATAAACAGTTGTAATGAACTTGTTTAAGTATTAATGAAAGAAACTTCCATAAATGAGTACTCGTTATCGCGATCTGTGAGTGCGGAGTCCCATCATGGAGTCGTCGCGAGTAGTCGTACTCACCAGTAGTCCCGCTGGGGGAAAGAGACAGTAAAGTAGTTGATAGATAATCAAACTTTATTACTGAAGAAGTACACCTGGATGGCCAGGGCCGTTGTTACAGAGAAGTCGCCAGGACCCGGAGGCTGCCTACGGCCAAGTAGTGCTAGGGCGTACAGCCGCTTACAGCAGTAGATCCGTTAGTAGCCGTGTAGGCTGGATCTATAAGTACATGGTCTCTCAGTAGACCGCTGCTAGAGTCCTTTGTCGCTCGTCGCAGCCTAAGATCCGTTAGTAGCTGCATCGATTGGATCTTGGAGTGAAGTAGTCCGGAGACTAGAGCCTGGACCCGGAGGCCGCTTACGGCGAAGGGGTTTTTGAGTAGTCGTATAGACTGAAGCCCCCGGTGTAGTCGTGCAGACTAGGCGTAGAATCGATAGAGTTTGTCGATGTTCCACGAGTTGTTGATGTCTTCACCTTCAAGCGTCTTGAGGCAGTAGGAGCCCTGTCCGGTCACCTTTGCAACTGTGAATGGACCTTCCCAGAGAGAGCTGAGCTTGTGTAGTCCTTCCGTGTTCTAGATACGACGGAGGACGAGATCGCCAACGTTGAAGGAGCGTTCCTTAACGTTGCGGTCGTGGTAGCGTCGGATACCCTCTAGGTACCTTGCTGACTGGACGAGGGCGGCACAGCGAGCTTCTTCGAGTCTGTCGATGTCAACTCGTCTACTGTCTTCGGATATGCCTTCGTCGTACTGCTCCACTGCTGGTGAATCCCACATGAAATCAGCAGGGAGGATTGCTTTGGAGCCGTAGACCAGGAAGTATGGAGATTGTCCCGTTGGCTTGGAGGGTTGAGTACGTAGCCCCCAGAGAGCATTGGGTAGTTCCTTGATCCACTTGCCTCCTTTGGTATTGGCAGCGTCGTGTAGCCGCTTCTTGAGAGCGTCGAGCACCATTCCATTGGCGCGCTCGACTTGTCCATTGGCCCGAGGATGGGCAACTGAGACATATCGGACATTGATCCCGCTGTTCTCGCAGTACTCCCAGAACTGGTGATTGTTGAAGTTGGATCCCAGGTCTGTGATGATGCGATGGGGTAGTCCGTAGCGATGTACGAGTGCCTTGGGGCATGTAACCGGCTTGACCTCGATCCACTTGGTGAACTTGTCGATGGCCACCAGTACTCTGTTGAATCCACCTGGTGCAGTTGGTAGTGGCCCAATCATGTCGAGCCCCCAGCAGGCGAAAGGCCAGGTTGGCGGTATGGTGACTAGCTTGTAGGCTGGGACGTGTTGCTGCTTGGCGAAGTATTGGCACCCTTGGCACCTTCTGACGAGTTCTTCGGCGTCGCCCAGAGCTGTGGGCCAATAGAAAGCTCGTCGGAAAGCCTTGCTGACCAGCGTGCGAGAGGACGCGTGGTTGCCGCAGACGCCTTTATGGATCTCCTCCAAGATGTCCTTGCCTTCTTGTCTGGGAACGCACTTCATGAGTACTCCAGAAGATGCGCCCAGCCTGTAGAGCTTGTCTCTGACGAGGACATAGTGTCGGGGACCGCCCTAAGGGTCCCCTTAAATAATGGGGGAACCCTCACTTAGACCCCTGCTTCGAAATAAGCTGAGCCTGACCATGCAGGAAACTAACCATGCAGGACGTGGCCCATGCGGCAGGACTCCGGAGGCCCACCAAGGCGGCCCGCCTGGAAGACCCCTCGAGCAGGCTCCGCCTCGCCCGAGGGCACGCTCCTCCTCGAACGGGCTCCGCCCCGCTCGAGGGGCAACCCCCTCCTCGAACGGGCTCCGCCCCGTTCGAGGGGCGACCCTTCCCTCGAGCGGTCCCGCCCGCTCGAGGGCGCGCTCCCCCTCGAGCGAGTCCCGTCTCGCTCGAGGGTCCGCTCCGCCCTCGGCCGGGGCCCGCCACGCTCACGGGCGCCCCGCACGCGTGCGCCGGCCCCGTACTTGGGCATTTAACGCCACGACGCCACGGGACGGCGCCATCATGCGCCGGGGCTCGCGCCCGTGCACCGCCGCACCAACTCCCCGGGGAAGGAGCCCATCCCCGCCACTGTGGGGTGGACTGTGCGGTACGGCCGGTGTCAGTCCCGTGACACCGTGCGCACGCCACTGTACGGCTAACGCGCCTGACCCTCGAAAGGGGGCCGGGCGCACCCTCGACTCCACTTTCCCGTGACCCTGCAGGTTAGGTGAGGAGCGCTAGGCCGGTGGGTGGCCATCCCGGCCACTGTAACGGCGCGGCCGCCGTACCCACGCGTGCGGGCGCACGCCCCCGACTCCGCGGGCGCACGCCCGAGCACCGGCAAAGAACCACTCCGCCACCGCAGAGCCCATTGGGAAGGAACGCCGTTCTGCCCGCTCCTGTACTCCGTACCGATCATCATCAGCACCTCCCTCGAAGCCTATCAGAGAACGCCATCGCCATCTGCTGCCTCCTACCCTCGAACCGCCACTGTTCGGGTACGGGGTAGGCCGTCATGACCGGATCGTAGCGGAGATCGTCCGGACGGCCGCCCGCTCTACACCGTAGCACGACGTGCTCCCACACGTAGCTAGGTAGCGCGGCGTGCGTGTAACTCGCCGCCCCCTTGGCCTATAAAAGGGGAGGCGAGCCCCCAGCCGCGGGGGGACGAGTTCAGAGGAACAAGCAGAGTCGAACACAACGCACCGTGCGCTCACTCTCCTATTCTCCACGACATCTCCAGCCATTCACCAGGGACTTGGAAGCCACGCTTCCTCTCCCGCCTTGCTTGTATTTGCCCCACTACAAGCACCCCCGGTGCCGAGCAATATAGTGCCACGAGCACACCCGCGCTTTTGGACGTACGGCCCCCTCGGCCGGAACCAGGATAAACCGTGTGTCATTTGTTGCTTAGCATCGACCATTGAGGGATAGACCTAGGCGTTATCTACTGGTTAGTGTCGGGACCATATTCCGCACCGACAGTTGGCGCCCACCGTGGGGCAAACGAGCGCCTAAGGTCATTTCGCTAACTCCCTCCATGGTGATCCGTACTGAGTACCGTAGCACCCGCTACAACATGGGTAGCTCGGACCCCCTTCCGGCCGGGTTCGAGATCCGCTTCGGGGACTTGAACTTCCAGGCCACGGGGAACGGCTATCTCATGCGCCTCACCAATCGTGAGGAGCTTCGCGCGCAGCGCGAGGCCGAGTCCGCTCGGTCTCCGTCGCACGCACGACCCCGGCACGGGCGCCTGCGGGCACGGATGCCGCGGGCCCGTCAACGCCGCGACGCCGTCGTCGCTCGCGGGCTACGCTCACGTCGGGCGCGGTCCGAGCGGCGGCGGGGCCGAGCGCGCCGCCGCCCAACGCGGTGCGCCCACCGTCACGACGACCGCCACCGCCCCAGCGGGACCGCGTGCGGTCTCAGGACCGCGCATCCCCATCGGGCTGCGTGGCGCCACTACGGCCTACAACGCCAACGTCAACTCGACGATGCGCAGGGTTCCGCCTGGTCGGCACGTCTTCGTCGCCGGGGATCCGGCACCTTCGGCCAGCGGACGAGTCGTCCCTGGGCTCCGTCGACACGATGCCACCCGCCACCCGCCATGGGTACGCGGAGTGGGACTTCTCCGGTGTCACCGGACCCCCGTCGCGTTCAGGCGCTTCCTCGACGCCACGGACTGCGGTTCGGGCCTGCTCCGACGACTCCCGGCACGGGAGCTACGACCCCACGCGGGAATGTTGCGCCGTCATCACCAACGACCCGGCCAACGCCGCCGGCGCGGCGGGCGCCGGGAGATGGGGGAAGTCACGCCCCGCCCCGGGGGTCGCTACGCGCCCGGCCGCGGGGCCAAGCGCACCCGCCGGGGCCGACGTCGACGCGCGGTGGCCCAAGCTCGCGAGCTCGAGGCCAAGCTGGCAGAGGAGTACCGGACTGTGCGGCTACTCCGCGCCTCGATGGCAGGGGAGGCCTCGCGCGCGCGGCGAGCGCGCGGGAGCTGGGCCGACAAGTCCGTGACCGCCTCAACCCCGTCCCCAACGTCGACAACGCGGATACTCCGCCGCGGGCGAGCCAAAAGCTCATCGCCGCCGCGACATTGCTGCGCGCCATGCCGGCACCCTCGACCCCCGAGGCTCGAGACATGCACCGCGAGGTGCAGACCCTCCTTGAGCAAGCGGCCGTCCAGCAGGCCGAGAGCTCGGCCTCACGCATCCGCCAACAGGGGGACGCGCGGGGTGATGATCCGGCACCAGGGGGCGAACCCTCGGTGCATGTGGGTCAACCCGCTGACCAAGGGCGCACGCCGGCCAAAGAGCGGCTCCTTGACACACGCAGGGCGCTAGACGGAGACGCCCGCAACGTCATCAACGCAAGGCGCACCAGCAAGGCGGACGCGCGAGCGGCCAGGGGCTACCACCCTCGAAGGGGTGGACGCTACGACAGCGGGGAGGACCGCTCCCCAACGCCGGAGCCCCCGGGCACCCGTGTGTTCAGCCGGGAGATCCGCACGGCAGCGTTCCCCCAGCGCTTCCGTCAACCCTCGACAATCGTCAAGTACAACGGGGAGACGGACCCTCGTGTCTGGCTCAACGATTACCGCCTGGCCTGTCAGCTGGGCGGGGCCACCAACGACGAAGTGATCATCCGCAACTTGCCCTTGCATCTGGGCGATGCGGCCCGGACATGGCTCGAGCACTTGCCCGCCAGCCAGATCCATAACTGGGACGATCTAGTCCACACCTTCGTGGGCAACTTCCAGGGCACATACGTGCGCCCTGGGAACTCCTGGGATCTGCGCTCCTGCACGCAGAAGCCGGGCGAGTCGCTGCGGGACTTCATACGACGCTTCTCCAAGCGCGCACGTAGCTCCCCAGCGTGGCACAATCCGAGATCGTGCACGCGTTCCTCGGGGGCACCACGTGCCGGGACCTTGTGCGCGAGCCGGGACGCGGCCCGCCCACGGACTCGAACGAGGCGGTTCGACATTGCCACCCGCTTCGCCTCGGAGAGGAGGCCGTGGGGGCAATCTTCGACGGCAAGAAGGGCAAGCGCTCCGAGGACACGCCGCGGAGGGCAGCGGGTCCAAGGAGCCGCGCCGCAACGACAAGCGGGGCAAGAAGGGGGAAGAAGCCGCGCCGCGAGGCACGCGAGCAGGGGCGCAACGGTGGCAACGCCGAGGCCCTCGCTGTTGACCCGGCCCGACGGGGCCCTCGACCGGCTCCTCGAGGCCCGGGGGTGTTCGATGACATGATGAAGAAGCCATGCCCCTACCACAAGACCCCCGTAAATCACACTCTTGAGCAGTGCGACATGCTCAAGAAGTTCTATGGCCGTGCCGCCGCGAAGGAGGCAGAGGCCAAGAAGGATGGGGGCGATGGCGACGCGGGTGGTTTCCCCGCTGTCGAAAACGTGTTCCTCATCTTTGGGGGGCCTACTGTCGATATGTCAACCCTGGCGGCAGCAAGAAGGAGCGGCACGAAGTCCTCGCGCGCAGAGAGGGCACCTCCGGCCTTTCTCAACCGGTCGAAGGATGCCATCACCTTTAGCCGGGATGATCACCCAAATCGCATCCCGAACCCGGCCAAGACCCACCGGTGGTCGATCCCATCATTGGGAACGCCCCGGTTTTCGAAGGTCCTTATGGACGGAGGCGGTAGCCTCAATATCCTCTTCGCGCATACATTGCGCCTAATGGGGATCGGCCGGGACCCGGCCGCGGCCCGGCACGAAGCCGTTTCACGGCATCGCGCCCGGAAAGCAAGGTTCAACCCCTCGGGCATCGATCCGCCCGTCTGGTTTGGGACCCCCAAGAATTTCCGCAAGGAAACCCTCACCTTCGAGGTGGTGGGATTCAAAGGGGCCTACCACGCCATCCTTGGGCGACCATGCTATGCCAAGTTCATGGCGGTCCCCAACTACACGTACCTGAAGATGAAGATGCCGGGTCCAAACGGCGTCATCACCGTCGGGTCGTCGATCGAGCATGCATTCGACTGCGATGTCGAGTGCGTGGAGCATGCGGAGGCACTAGCGCTGGATGAAGCGCTGGTGAACACACTGGAGAAGATGGTCAATGACGACCTCAGCTCCGCCACCAAGCACGTCGGCTCGTTCGAGGCCGCCGAGCAAACCAAAGGGGTCCCCCTCGACCCGTCAGCCCCTGAGGGCAAGGCTTTGAGGGTCAGCTCGACCCTCGATCCTAAATAGGAAGCAGTGCTCGTCGACTTCCTCCGCGCCAACGCCGACGTTTTCGCGTGGAGCCCCTCGGACATGCCGGGCATCCCGAGGGAGGTCGCCGAGCACTCCCTTGATATCCCCGCCTAACGCTCGCGCCGTGCAGCAGCGGCTGCGCCGCTTCGACGAGGAGCGGCGACGGGCGATCGGAGCGGAGCCGCGGAAGCTCCTCGAGGCCGGATTCATCAAGGAAGTGTTCCACCCTACATGGCTAGCTAATCCCGTGCTTGTAAAAAAGAAAAACGGGAAGTGGAGGATGTGTATTGACTACACCGGTCTCAATAAAGCATGTCCAAAAGTTCCTTTTCCTTTGCCACGCATAGATCAGATAGTTGATTCCACAGCCGGGTGTGAACTACTCTGTTTCCTTGATGCCTATTCGGGATATCACCAAATAAAAATGAAGGAGTCCGACCAGCTCGCGACTTCGTTCATCACACCGTTCGGGACGTTCTGCTACGTCACGATGCCTTTCGGCCTCAGAAACGCGGGCGCAACATACCAGCGCTGCATGCAGCACGTTTTTGGGGACCATATCGGGCGGACGGTCGAGGCCTACGTGGACGACATCGTCGTCAAGACCAGGAAGGCGGACGACCTGGTCAGCGATCTTGGCATCGCATTCAGCTGCCTGCGGGCCAACGGGGTTAAGCTCAACCCCGAAAAATGTGTCTTTGGAGTGCCGCGGGGCATGCTCCTAGGGTACATCGTCTCCCAGCGGGGAATCGAGGCCAACCCTGAAAAGGTCGCGGCCCTCGAGCGGATGGGTCCAATTCGGGACCTCAAAGGGGTGCAGAAGGTGTTGGGGTGTCTTGCCGCCCTGAGCCGCTTCGTCTCGAGGCTCGGTGAGAAGGGCCTGCCCCTCTACCGGCTGCTCAAGAAGCACGAGCGCTTCTCTTGGACCACCGAGGCCCAGGAAGCGCTCGACAAGCTGAAGGCGTCTCTGACGCACGCCCCAATCCTTACGCCGCCGCAAGACGGCGAACCCCTCCAACTCTACGTGGCCGCAACCACCCGGGTGGCCGCCGTGATCGTCGTGGAGCGCACGGAGGAAGGACATGCCTTGCCCGTGCGCAGGCCGGTCTACTACATCGGCGAAGTCTGTCGGGACACAAAGACGCGCTACCCCCGTGTCCGAAGCCGTTGTACGCAAGGGGGTCCTCGCGCGGCGCAAGCTCCGCCACTACTTCGAGGCCCACCCGCCCGCCACGGTGGTCTCTTCCTTCCCGCTAGGAGAGATCATTCGCAACCCCCGACGCGGCAGGCAGAATTGCCAAGTGGTCCGTGGAGTTGATGGGCGAGACGCTCGCCTACGCTCCGCGCAAGGCCATTAAATCGCAAATCTTAGCCGATTTCGTCGCTGAGTGGACGGACACGCACCGCCGCCCCCCGGATTCAAGCGAGTGCCGGACTCCCGTTCTTCGACGGCTCGGTGATGAAGACGAGAGCGGGCGCGGGCCTGCTCTTCGTGTCACCCCTCGGGGAGCACATGCGCTACGCAGTGCGTCTCCACTTCCCCGCGTCCAACAATATGGCGGAATACGAGGCCCTCCTCTGCGGCCTCAAAATCGCCATTGAGTTGGGCGTTAAGCGCCTCGACGTACGAGGGGACTCGCAGCTCGTGATCGATCAAGTCATGAAGAACGCGAGCTGCCACGATGACAAGATGGAGGCCTACTGTAAAGCCGTGCGGGCCCTCGAAGACAAGTTCTACGGCATCGAGCTTAATCATGTACCCCGCCGGTACAACGAGGAAGCAGACGAGCTGGCAAAAATAGCGTCCGGGCGGATCACCGTCCCCCCGAACGTTTTCGCGCGCGACATCGCGCAGCCCTCGATCACCTTCGAGCCCTACCCCTCGAGTGACGGCGGACCCTCGGGGGCTCCCTCGAATCCAGCGGGTGCGGACCCCATGGAAGAGGACCCCTCGAACGAGGCGTACGTACTCTCCCTTCTCGAGGGGTACGGCTCCCACGAAGTCGACACGATGGATGTAGAGCCGGCCCCTGTCCAAGCGGATTGGCGGGAAAAGTACCGCGCCTGGATCGCTCGAGGAGAACTCCCCGAAGATCGGGCCGCAGCCAGGCGCATCGCCAGGATGGCCAAATCCTTCACCCTCGTTGACGGCGAGCTGTACAAACGCGCCGCGTCAGGCATCCTCCAGCGATGCATACCCATCCCCGAGGGGCGCGAGCTCCTACGGGACATCCACGCGGGAATCTGTGGCCACCACGCCGCGCCACGCACCCTCGTTGGCAACGCGTTCCGCCAGGGCTTCTATTGGCCTACCGCGGTCGCGGACGCCAACGAAATCGTGCGCACTTGCGAAGGGTGCCGGGTCTACGCCCGCAAGACCAACCCGTCGGCTCACGCCACCGCAAACGATCCCCGTAACATGGCCGTTCGCCGTGTGGGGGTTGGACATCGTCGGGCCCCCGCGGGAAGGCGCCGGGGGCTTCACCCACTCGCTGGTTGCAATTGACAAGTTCTCCAAGTGGGTGGAGGTGCGCCCCATCACGAATTTGAGGGCCGAGCAGGGCGGTCACGTTCTTCACCGACATCGTCTACCGCTTTGGAGTGCCAAACTCCATCATCACGAACAACGGGTCCCGGCTCACGGTCGGAAGTTCTTGGAGTTTTGCGACAAGTTCCACATCCGCGTGGATTGGGCAGCTGTGGCTCACCCACGGACCAACGGCCAAGTGGAACGTGCCAACGGCATGATTCTACGGTGGCCTAAAACCCGTAATTTTCGACCAGCTCAACAAGTCCGCCGAAAATGGCTCCAAGAACTACCGGCCGGTCGTGTGGAGCCTAAGGACCACCCCAAGCAGAGCCACCGGGTTCACCCCGTTTTTCCTAGTCCATGGCGCAGAGGCCGTCCTCCCCACGGACCTGGAATACGGGTCGCCCAAGGTTCGAGGCTACAACGAGGATGCTAACCAGCGAGCCCGCGAGGACTCGCTGGATCAGCTAGATGAAGTACGCCTCGTGGCATTGATGCACTCCGCAAGGTATCAACAGTCCCTACGACGCTACCAAGCACGCAAGATACGTCGGAGGGATTTCAGCGAGGGGGACTTGGTCCTAAGGCTACGCCAAGACAATCGAGGGCGCCACAAGCTATCGCCCCCATGGGAGGGACCCTACGTCGTGGTGAAGGTGCTCAAACCGGGCACGTACAAGCTGGCCAACGAGGACGGCGAAGAACTCACCAACGCTTGGAACATCCAACAGCTACGTCGCTTCTACCCTTAGCTAGGATTTCCAAGTATTTTCTGTTGTAAAAACACACGGCCAACGCCCCAGTTCGTGTCACCTATGTAAACGCTCCAAGTATAATAAAAGGGCAACTCGGCTTTCCCCTGAAACCCAAGTTACCCTCGGGGGCTACTGCGGGCCCCCCCCCCAAATGGTCCCATTTTTTTTCGCGCAAAAAACGTAACAACACGCGCTAAGTTTGTTTCCCACTTCAACCTCGAGCCATGATTCGAACAGGGCGCAGGCGGCACAGCGGAAGGAGCGCGCGAGCCAGAGACAGCCTACGCCGCGTGGCTATGGCCCGTCTCTCTCGCCTCCAACCCAGCGGGCCCTTGCGAAAGGCGAACTCCCCCAACTAGAATCTACTCAGGAAGAAGAAGAAGCAAAAAGCGCAGTAGACAAACGATTTCATTTACAAACAACTGCCCATGTTAATGAAACGACTTGTTTATTCACAAGAGGCCACGAGGCCAGGATTCTGATACACATGAACAAAAAACGGGCCCAGCGCCCAGGTGCTTTCAGGCGGATGGAGCGGCAGCATCAGCGGCGTCCGGGAAGAGGAATTCTTCGAAGGCCTCGGCGAGCGACCCGGCGGCGTCAGCAACAAGCGCGTCCGCGCGCTCCATGGCCACCTCGTCCTCGACGCCCTCGGCACGATGTAACCCTCGGCCCACCGCCTCGAGGTTGACCTCGTAGTGGGATCGCACCACTCCGAGGGCCTTCGCACGCCCCGGTGCAACGCCGGCGCACCCGCTCCGTGACGTGGCCGCCGAGGGCGCGCAAGCGACCGGCCGGCCGAGCCGGCCGCCGGCCGAGCTTCGCCTTCCTCGACGACGCGGCGGGTCTCGAGGGCCGCGTCACGCAGCCTCCCCGCAGCCTCCCGCTCGGAGGAGTTGTAGGAAGCCCGCAGGCCTCGCCCGCCCGGCTAGCCGTGCCCCAAGGCAGTGCGCAAGCCTGGAACCAACAAGACGACAAATCAGAAAGGGGGAAACTAACCCTCTAAAGCAAGAATTAACAAGCAGGGTCAAATGGTAACTTACCCTCGACTTGCCTCCTCCCCAGATCGAGGTCGTGGCGTGCGGACTCAAGCGCCGCCTCGAGGCGCTGGATGGTCTCGCCTTGCTCGACGAGGGCCATCTCCTGACTGGCACTGCTGATGCTGAGCGCCAGCGCCTCGTCCTCAATCTTGGAGAACGCGGCGTTCCGCTCCTCCAGCGACCTCTCCGCCGCCTCGCGCGCGACGCGCTCCCGCTCCGCCGCCGCCGGGCGTCGCCAAGGGCGGCTCGCTCCCCGCCGGAGCCGCTCCTCGGCCCCCGGCGGGCGGCGACGCGCTCCTCGCCGAAGCCGCCCCTCGGTGGCGACGAGGGCCGCGGCCTTGGCGTCGAGGGCGGCCCGCGAGTCGTCGGCCTCCTTGGCGCGCGGCGCTCCAACCCGCGCGCTCGCTCCTCGGCCGCGCGGCGCGCCGCGCCCGCGCCCCTCGAGCGACGTGCGGAGCTCCCGGTCTCGGCGCGAGCGGTGGCCACCTCCGCCTCCCGGGTGGCGGCCGCCGTCCGCGTCTTGTCCGGGTCTTCACGCGCGTTCCACGGCGCCTCGTCGCGATCGACGAGGGGCTGCGCGGATCCGCTCGAGACTCGGGTGACGCGCCACGCCCTGCCCTGAGCTCTCGGGGAGCACGTCGCACCACGCCATTGCCCGGTACACCCGCCCGCCCGTCCGCGTCCGGAGAGCATCCGCAAGCGCGTCGAAAGCGCTGCATCGCTCCCGGAGCTGGCGGGCCTCGGCGTTCACCTGGTCGAACGCGCTGTACTTGTCACGAGCGCGGCGCTCGAGCTCCTGGCATCCACACACCGAATCCCGTAAGTGTCGAGGCTCGAATACAGCACACGGAAACAAAAAAGAAGGGAGACGAGCAACCGTGGCTCACCTGGAAGACGATCCAGGCCAGGCCGCCGTGGACCCGCAGCGCCTCGTTCAACGCGCGGTTGAGCGTGGCGCCATGGCTCCGAAGCTCGCCCCAGAGCTCCTGCTCCCTCTGGGCGTCGGCAAACGCCGGGGGATCCTCCACGCGCCCCCCCCCCCGAGCGGGGTGGCCGGCGCGGGAGGACGAGGCCTCGGCATCGTGCCCTCGGCCCCCGCTATCATATGACCCTCGTGCCGCCTCACGAGGGCCCCCTCCGGGGCTCGGGGGAGTTTGCGGGCCGGCCCATCGGTTCCACCCGTGCGGCGGGGAGTCATCCGAGAGCTCCACCACCTCCGCCCGGTGACCGCCGGCCGGGAGGAGCCGCCTCGCTCCGCCCTCCACCGGCGCCTCCACCTCGCGCCTCCGCGGCCACGGGCGCCCGTCGTGGCGCCGTCGCCACCACCTCCGCCCGTGCCGTCGCATCCGCGGGCGCCCCCGCGGGTTGCGCCCGCTCCGCCTCCTCCGCAAAGGGCCGCCACCACGGGCGGCACCCTCCACCGTAGCCACCGCCGCGCGGCCGCGCCTCCGTGGCGACCGCGCCGCCGCCCCCCGGCGACCTCTCGGTTGCGCCGCGGCGGCCGATCCGCCGGCCGGGGCCTCGAGGCCCCGCCCGGGCCTTGCGAGCACGTGCCCCGCCGCCGCGCCGCGTCCCCGGCGCGACCCCCTCGACGAACGCCGCCGGGTGGGGAATCGACGCGTCCGTCCTCGCACCTTGGCCGGCGCAAGAGGAGGGACGGTTGGCACCGCCCCCGCACAAACACGAACGGAGGATTAGAGCATCTAATAACCCGCCGAACTAAAGCCAAACAAAGGAAGAACAGTTCCTTACCTCGCGGAGGAAAAGGCCCGCTTCCTTTTCCTCGAGGCCTCCGACGAGGCCGGCGCGGCGGCCGCGCCCGACGCAGCCGCCTCCCCGATGGCGCCGCCGCACGCACGGGCACGCCCGCCCCGCGCGAGGGCGCGCCCGATGCCGCACCCCCCGACGACGCCGCAAGCGGCGCGGGGGCACGCTCGCCCGCGCGCGGGCACGCCTCCCGACGCGCCCCTCGATGACGACGCGCGCTCGCGCGGACGCGCTCCCCGCCGCGCGCGCGGGCACGCCGGACGCGCGCGCGCGAGCACGTCCGCCGCGCGTGCCTCCGCGGCACGCGCCGGCACCCTCCGCGACGCGTGCCGCCTCCGACGATGATTGCCCGGCGGCGGGCGCCGGCGCGCCCGCCCCGTACGAAGCCGCCCCCGACGCCGGCGCGGGTTCCGCGACGGGGGCGCAGCCGCCACCTGCGCCCGAAGGGCCCTCCCCTTCGGGGGACTCTTCCTCCCTCGTCCTCGCTCCGAGGACGAGGGCTCCTCGATGTCCGGGAGGAGAGCCCCGCCCTCCTCCCGCCGCCGGTACTCCGCGGACCGTGCGCCGCGGCGCGCTTGGCGCCGCCTTGCGTGTTCCCTCCCGCGCGCCGCCCGCTCCGCCGCTCCGCCGCGCCGCCCGGCCGGCGCACGCGAGTCGGGGGTGGGCGGAACGGACTTGGCGGCGTTGAACTGCACCAGCTGCGCGCGAGAGCGACAATGGCGCGTCAGAAAACACAAGCAGAACCAAGGACAAAAATAGAATCAAAAACCACACTCACCAACGGGCCGGTGGGGAGCATCTCGATATCCCACGGGGTCCGACCCGCAGGCGCCGGCGTCCGGGTGTCGACGGCGCTCCGCGCCGGGGTGAGCGCGTACGGCCGCTCCGGCCGGCGTCGGGAGCATCCGCGACCTCGCCGAGTCGACGGGGGTTGGCCGCCTCCGTCATCTCGAAGATGCAAAGGGGCCTCTCCATCAACGGCACGACCCGCCGGTGGTGGAGGAAGGCGAGGACGCCCATCGCGTTGAGCCCCTCCTTCGCCAGCCGCTGCAGGGCGCGGAGGACGGACTCTTGCCGCGCCCGATGATTGGCCGTAGGCAGCCCGTAGCCCCAGGAGTCCGGCCTATTCTTGAACACCCGGCCGGTGTAGGGAGGGAGGCCGGGCTCGGCGTTGCGCAGGTAAAACCATCCCCGCTCCCAGCCGGCGTTGTTCGTCGTCATGGTGCAGGGGATGTAGAAATTTTTGAGCTGCCCCCGCACGGCAAGCGACATCCCGCCGGCGCGCACCGCGCGGCGGGTCCCTCGGCTCCGACGTGGGCCGCGTGATGAGCTCCCCGCGGAAGAGGTGTACCCGCAGCTCCCAATTGACCGGGATCCCCGAGGACCCCTCGCGGACGCCCACGAACGTGGCCGCCTGCGAGATAGCGTTGGGGGCGAAATTGTGCAGCTCCACTCCGTAGTGGTAGCACAATGCCCGCATGAATGTGCTCGCTGGCGCGTTGAAGCCGCGCTCGTGGTAGCGGAGGAAGCTAACCACGTATCCCTCCGGCGGGTTGGGCTCAAGGTGCGTCGCCGGCGGCACGATCCACTCCGCGCGGCGCCCTTCTTCGTTGGCCGACAAGCGGCCGGGCGGCGACCAACTCGCCCGGGGCGAGCCGGTCACGGCCGACCTCTCCCGTGCGTACGGCTCCAGGATCCCTGATCGGAAGCTGAGGCGGCGCCATAAGGGAAGACGAACAAGTGCAAGGGCTGAGGACAAGGAAACGAGAAAAAAAAGCTCTAAGCAACGAGCCCCGCGCGACGGCAAGAATGAGGCGAAGGCGAAGGGACGGAGGACTGGAAACGGTGAGAAGCCAAGGTAAAAAACCGCCGTCCCTTCCTCCCCGCAGTTTTATAGGCAACGGGCGAGTTCTCCGGAGCAGACGCCCCGCCGGCATTAACTGCAGGAATCTTTCCGTCGCATCGACTGGCGGGCCCCACCACGACCGCAGCAGCTCTAACACTGCAGGCGGGTCATCATTACGGCGAGACCGGCAGCGACCGAGGCAAAACCGTCACGTCCGCCGGCCACGCCGCCCACTACGCGCGCGCGCGCGGCCGCAACGCCTAAAAAGGCGCGCCCGCGCTGCGAAACCGCGGCCACGACCGCAAGGCAATTAAATGCCCGGGCCCCTTGCCAAGCAAGGAGAGCCCTCGAGCGAGGCGAACCCTCGGCTCGAAACAAAGGCGACCCTCGATGGGATTTCAGCGTGAGAGGGCCGCCCGGGACCTGCTCGATGTAGAGCAGACCACCGCGGGCACCCATGCCACGTAGAACCCTCGAGCGGCATGACCCTCAACTCGAAACAAGGCGACCCTCGATGGGATATTAGCGTGAGAAGGCCGCCCGGGACCTGCTCGATGTAGAGCAGAACACCGCGGGCACCCATGCCACGTAGGACCCTCGAGCGGCGTGACCCCCAACTCGAGACGATGTCAACACTCTGAAAGAAGGCACGCGCGTAAGAGGATCGCCCAGGTCACGCTTGAAATAGAGCGACACCGAAAGCACTCATACCGCGCCACGCCGCCAACAAGCACCTCGAGGGCCGGCACGCCCGCACCCCCTCGACGGCCGCAAACGCGAGAAGACGGGGCCGGCCCATGCACCGGCCCCGCACGGCCTTACCGATCGGTGGGTTCGAAGCCCGACCCTCGACGGGTTCGAACGAGGCGCCCCCGCATCACGAGTTAGGGACGACGAGGGCACGCGCATTCGAGCCGTTCCTCGAGCCCGTCGGCTCGAGGGTGCCCCACATGTTGTGTTCGAGAGCCGCCGAGGGCGGCTAGCCGAGGGGATCCCACCGAGGGAGAGCTTCCGCGCCCTCGGTCCCCTAGCGAACGGGACCGAGCCCCACCTAGCAAACCCACGCAAGCGCTTCCATGGACGTGTCTCCGGACCGCGCAGCCTACCCTTATCGAACGGGGCATGGACGTCCACTTGAACCACCCGCCGCCGGCGGCTCGATGAGGAATCCGCGATTCGCGACCCGCTCGATGGGAGTCGTGGAAACCTCACCCTCCGTCCCGCGGAGGGACGGCGAGGGCGCGTTAAAAAACAAGTCGTCAGGCTCGACCCGATCGCCTCGAACGGGCCAAGGCTCGGGGGCTTGACCCACGGCTACACCTCCTTGAGATTGCACCCGCCGAGAGACGGTGACGGGGGAGCGTGCACCCCCGATGCCGGCCGAAACACCGCCGATGCCGGTTGGCATATGTGCCACGCCTTTCTGACCGAATTGCTCGCGGATAACCCCCCCCGCAGAGAGCCCACACTCCCGCGGGGCTTCGGGGCTGGACCCGCGGGCCCGCCGGGCGCGGCCCCACGGATAGCGTTCGCAAACAAGGAGGGAAGAACGTCCTATCAGTAGGTTCCGGCACCGCGGGAGCCTCAATGGCAAACCCGCGGATGCTCGGGGGCTACTGTCGGGGACCGCCCTAAGGGTCCCCTTAAATAATGGGGGAACCCTCACTTAGACCCCTGCTTCGAAATAAGCCGAGCCCCGACCATGCGAGAAACTAACCATGCGGGACGTGGCCCATGCGGCGGGACTCCGAGGCCCACCAAGGCGGCCCGCCCGGGAAGACCCCTCGAGCGGGCTCCGCCTCGCCCGAGGGCACGCTCCTCCTCGAACGGGCTCCGCCCCGCTCGAGGGGCGGCCCCCTCCTCGAACGGGCTCCGCCCGTTCGAGGGGCGACCCTTCCCTCGAGCGGTCCCGCCCGCCGAGGGCGCGCTCCCCCTCGAGCGAGTCCCGTCTCGCTCGAGGGTCCGCTCCGCCCTCGGCCGGGGCCCGCCACGCTCACGGGCGCCCCGCACGCGTGCGCCGGCCCCGTACTTGGGCATTTAACGCCCCGACGCCGCGGGACGGCGCCATCATGCGCCGGGGCTCGCGCCCGCACCGCCGCACCAACTCCCCGGGGAAGGAGCCCATCCCCGCCCCCGTGGGGTGGAGCGTGCGGCACGGCCGGTGTCGGTCCCGTGACACCGTGCGCACGCCACCGTACGGCTAACGCGCCCGACCCTCGAAAGGGGCCGGGCGCACCCTCGACTCCACTTTCCCGTGACCTCCGCAGTTAGGTGAGGAGCGCTAGGCGGTGGGTGGCCATCCCGGCCCACCGTACCGCGCGGCCGCCGTACCCACGCGTGCGGGCGCACGCCTGACTCCGCAGGCGCACGCCCGAGCACTGCAGCAACCACTCCGCCACCGCAGAGCCCATTGGGAAGGAACGCCGTTCTGCCCGCTCCTGTACTCCGTACCGATCATCATCAGCACCTCCCTCGAAGCCTATCAGAGAACGCCATCGCCATCTGCTGCCTCCTACCCTCGAACCGCCACTGTTCGGGTACGGGGTAGGCCATCATGACCGGATCGTAGCGGAGATCGTCCGGACGGCCGCCCGCTCTACACCGTAGCACGACGTGCTCCCACACGTAGCTAGGTAGCGCGGCGTGCATGTAACTCGCCGCCCCCTTGGCCTATAAAAGGGGAGGCGAGCCCCCAGCCGCGGGGGGACGAGTTCAGAGGAACAAGCAGAGTCGAACACAACGCACCGTGCGCTCACTCTCCTATTCTCCACGACATCTCCAGCCATTCACCAGGGACTTGGAAGCCGCGCTTCCTCTCCCGCCTTGCTTGTATTTGCCCCACTACAAGCACCCCCGGTGCCGAGCAATATAGTGCCACGAGCACACCACTGCTGGACGTACGGCCCCCTCGGCCGGAACCAGGATAAACCGTGTGTCATTTGTTGCTTAGCATCGACCATTGAGGGATAGACCTAGGCGTTATCTACTGGTTAGTGTCGGGACCATATTCCGCACCGACACATAGGACTTGGCACGGCGGATGAGTTGCTCGGCCAAGTTCTTGTCCGAGGGAACCTTCTGCTCGCTGAGGTAGTCGATGAAGGGCTGCCTCCAGTCCATGTCGATCATCATGACCTCATGGCCAGCCGGGGGATGCGCTGGGTCAGTGGTCGGTGGCGCCGGCTCTGGGATGGATGGCGCGTGAAGCTCATGGACGAAGACACCCGTAGGTACTTGGGCGCGAGTAGAACCAAGCTTCAACAGGACGTCCGCTGCAACGTTGTTGTCGCGGACGACGTGGTGGAACTCGAGACCATAGAACTTGTTCTCGATCTTGCGAACTTCTAGGCAGTAGGCGTCCATGTTCTCCTTATTGCAGTCCAAGACTTGTTGACTTGGTTGATGACCACTGCGGAGTCGCCGTAGACTAGTAGCCGCCTGATGCCTAGTGAAGCCGCGAGGCGGAGCCCGTGTAGCAGGGCTTCGTACTCGGCTTCGTTGTTTGAGACCTTCCAGAAGATCTGCAGGACGTACTTGAGTAGTTCGCCCATTGGAGTGATCAAGAGTACTCTTGCACCTGCGCCCTCGAGGTTGAGTGAGCCGTCGAAGTACATCACCCAGTGCTCTGGGCGCTCGGTTGGAGTAGGTAGCTGATTCTCCCGCCACTCCGCCATGAAGTCGACTAGTGCCTGCACTTGATGGCTGTGCGTGGCTTGAAGTCGATGTTGAGGGCGCCGAGTTCGACTGCCCACTTGGAGATTCTTCCAGTAGCATCTTGGTTCCGCAAAATGTCACCGAGCGGGTAGTCGGTGACAACGGAGATTGAGTACTCATGGAAGTAGTGTCGTAGCTTCCGCGAGGTGATGAGCACTGCGTACAGAAGCTTTTGTATTGGCTGGTAGCGTGCCTTAGATTTTGACAGGACCTCGCTGACGAAGTAGACTGGGCGCTGGACCGGATAGGTGTGGCCGTCTTCCTGCCGCTCGACGATGATGGCAGTACTGACCACGTGAGTAGTCGGAGCGAGGTAGAGCAGTAGTTGCTCGCCTTTGCGAGGAGCCGTGAGGACTAGTGGCTTCGATAGGAAGTCCTTTAGCTGGGCAAGGGCTTGGTCCGCCTCTGGAGTCCACACGAACTTCTCTTGGTGCTTGAGTAATTTGAAGAAGGGGAGCCCCCGTTCTCCAAGCTTCGAGATAAATCTGTTCAGGGCCACCATGCACCCGGTCAGCTTCTGGACGTCTTTGATGCACATGGGAGCTTCCATGCTGGTGATGGCGGAGATCTTCTCGGGATTGGCTTTGATGCCGTGATGGTTGATGATGAAGCCGAGTAGTTTGCCCGAAGGTACGCCGAAGACACACTTGTTCGGGTTGAGCTTCCAGCGGTACTCGCGCAGGGATGTGAAAGTCTCTTCAAGGTCGTCGATGAGCGTGCTGGAGTTTCTGGTCTTGACGACCACGTCATCCACGTAGGCTTCGACGTTCTTGTTGAGTTGCCTCTTGAAGCAGGCCTGGATAGCTCGTTGGTATGTAGCGCCGGCGTTCTTCAACTCGAAGGACATGGCCGTGTAGCAGTACGCGCCAAACGGGGTGATGAACGCGGTCTTCTCTTGGTCTTCTTCCTTGATCGCGATCTGGTGGTAGCCGGAGTAGCAGTCGAGGAAGCAGAGCAGGTCGCAGCCCGCCGTGGAATCAATGACTTCGTCAATCCGCGGCAACCCGAAGGGGTCCTTGGGGCAGTGCTTGTTGAGATCAGTGTAGTCGGTGCACATCCTCCACTCGTTCGAGTTCTTCTTGCGGACGAGGACGGGGTTGGCGAGCCACTCAGGATGGAAGACTTCTCTGATGAAGCCAGCCGCGAGTAGTTTGGCGAGTTCCTTCTTGATGGCATCCCGTCTGTCGTCGGCGAAGCGGCGGAGGTGTTGTCGCTTCGGGGTAGCTTTAGGATCGACGTTGAGTGAATGCTCAATCAACTCCTTGGGCACCCCTGGCATGTTCGCTGGTTTCCACGCGAAGATGTCGCGGTTAGCCCGGAGGAAGTTGATGAGCGCGCCTTCCTATTTGGGGTCGAGGCCTGCCCTGATGGTGGTGGTCTTGCTGCAGTCGCCTGTCCCGAGGTCAATTGTCTTGACCAGAACTTCCTCAGCTAGCTGAGGCTTCTTAGCTTTGTCCGACTTCTCTGGGATGTCGACTTCACTGGGGGCAAGCTTCTTCGACGCAGCGTAGATCTCCATCATGGTGTTGGGTACTTGATTTGTGGAGGCGATCTCCACAGCTTCTGTGTCGCAGTCGTGCGAAATCTTCAAGTCCCCTTGCAGTGAGAGTACACCCGCTGGACTTGGCATCTTGAGTACCAAGTAGGTGTAGTGGGGTACCGCCATGAACTTAGCGATAGCCGGTCTGCCGAGGATGGCATGGTAGGATGTCTCGAAGTCCGCGACTTCGAACTTGATGTACTCGGTACGGTAGTTGTCTCGAGATTCCCCGAAGGTAACTGGCAGGACCACTGAGCCCAGTGGGATAGCCGCGTTGCCGGGGACGATGTCGTAGAAGGGCGAGGTGCTCTTGGTGAGCATGTGGGTGATGTCGAGCTTCATCTTCTTCAAGGTCTTCGTGAAAAGGACGTTGAGCCCGCTTCCGCCGTCGATGAGGACCTTGTTGAGCATGGAGCCCTCGACCACCGGCTTCAGGACGAGTGGAAACCGTCCTGGTTCGGAGAAGCTAGTCCATTGATCCGTGTGGGAGAAGGTAATGGGTACCTCCGACCACCTGAGAGGGGTCGGGACCGCTGGTTCAATGCTCATGACTTCTCGACGGGTAGCCTTTTGGACCCGCCTGCTGGGTAGTCGGCCGAAGAGGACGTTGACCGTCTTATCGGGTTCCTGGAAGTCGCCATTGCCTTTGTCGTTCTTCTTTTTGCCTTTCTTGCCATGACGGTGTTGTGGCTCCGGAGTATCCTTGAGTGCTCGCCTGAGTTGGTAGCACTGCTCGGTGGTGTGGTTGTCGTCCAGATGCCACGGGCACTTCTCCTTCAGCAAGTCTTTAAAACCGTCGGAGGTCTTCTTTGAGTTCTCCTTCGCAGGGCGCTGGATAGCCGCGACAGTGTTGTCTGGCTTGCTCTTGCGATTGGGACCCGAGTTGTTGTTGTTGCAACCGCCTTGGTTCCCGTTGTTGCTGCTGTCGCCGCCCGTGTTCTATTTGCTCTTGCCACGGATGGCGTCGTACTTGGCGTTGGCCTTGTCTTCTTCATCGGCCCAGGACGTGATCATGTCCTTAAGGTGGGTGATGGAGCTTGGGCGGCGTAGACCGAAGTCTTTGAAGGTGCGGCGGTGGTAGAGGCCGTCTTGGAAGAGGTCGATGACTTCTTTGTCAGAGACATCGACTACTATGGCGCGCTTGTCGAAGAAGCACCGCATGTACTTGCGAAGGGTCTCGCCTGGTTCCTGCTTCACCATGGCCAGGTCCATGCGAGTACCCGAGCGGCCCATTGCGCCCGCGAAGTTGCTGGTGAATTGCTCCTTCAGCTGGTCCCACTTGTCGATTGAGTACTTCTCAAGTGACTCGAGCCATGTAAGCGATGCCTGGTCCAGACAGAAGGGGAAGTAGAGGCACTTGGTGTCGTTGTTGCCACCAGCGTTCTCGATGGAGAGGGTGTAGCATCTGAGCCATTGCACAGGATCCTGCTTCGCGTCGTACTTGGTGATTCCCAGAGGCTTGAATTTCTCTGGGAGGAGGAGGTTGCGAAGTCGCGCAGAGAAGGCGGGGAAGCCGTCGTTGTTGCCTGCAGTGGCGGACTTCTTCCGCCGCAACTCTTCAATTTTCTGGCGGGTGTCGAAACCGCAATGTGAGGGTCTGAAGACGTGGCTGTTCGCGTGGCCTCGATCGCCACGATTGCCTCCGCAGCCAGGGTCGCGATGAGGGATGACCTCACGATCGCCGTCAGCAGCTGCAGCGCTGTTGCCGCCTTGGGAGGGTCTGCCGGCCGTCGCACGAGTACGGTTGGGATTGGCCGGCAGCTCAGCTCAAGTACGGTTACGACCGAGGTCTGCGCTGCGACTTGTGGCTTCGTTGTCGCGGTTCCTGACGGGGGGCGGCTGGGCGACCCTGTTGTCAACTCGCATGAAGTAAGCGTCTTCTGCAAGCTTGGCGATGACTTCTCCTGCGCGCATCCCCTGAGCTTGGCGTGCGATCGCTGTGATCGACATGAGGCATTGCTCCGGGGTAGTGTGTACCCTGCTCTCGACTTGGTCGAGAGCTTCTGTGAGGTTGCGGATGGGGAGGTTGTCTCGAAGACGCCGGCGTCGTTCGTTCCGCTTTCTGTTACGCTCACGTCGAGCGTCCCTGTTGGCGTCGGTCTCATCCGCGGGTGCTTCGGCAGACAGCTCTTATGCGGAGATGTCCTCAAGGTATCGGTCGTCTGCCGTCCCTGAGGGTCCTGGCGTGTCGCCGGCAACCATGAAGACTTGGCGGTCGGGGTTGCCAAGACTGGAGTCAGAGCTCGCCACCTCTGTTGGAGTGTACTCCTCAGCTCGAGCGAGTGGTGTTCCCTCCTGGAAGGGAAGCAAGTCGAGGTAGGCGACGTAGCGTGAGTTCCCGCTCATCAGGTCGGCAGGCTTGCAGTCCGGACAGTAGACGAATCTCCCGGCGGGTGTAGATGTTATAACCAGCCCGGAAGCCGGCCCTGACAAGGGTTGCTCTGTAGAGTTGTCCTCGGACTCGGGATCCTCAGGGTCCGACCCGAAGTCGAACTCGTACGCGGAGTCCGAGTAGAAGCCGAAGAGGGGGTTGGAGTCCGAGGCGTGGCCGGGAGCGGTGTCGGAGTCCGAGTCGTACTCGGGTACGGGCTCCTTGCCGGCCCGGCGTGTAGTGGGAGCCTTCATGTGGGCCCTGCTGACGTTGCGGGGGCCACGCGTGAAGCGCTCGTGGGGTGGGGAGTCCACATGCGATGGCTGAGTAGCCGGCTCGCATACGATAGCCCACGGGGACGTCGAGCTCGAGTTGGAGGCGGATCCAAGCTCGAAGTCGGCGTGTTGGTCGAAAAGCGAAATTTCGCCGAATTTGCCGGCGAGTTCGCCCGTGACTACTTCGGGGAGTGTCACGAGGCCGGTCTCCGGGTTGGGCGGCATGGTGAGGCGGCGTTGGAAGGACCCAGCGCCGTCAGCAATGCAGACCCATGCGCCGAAGACGAAGGTGTCGCTGCGGTTGAAGGTGACTGTTGGCTTGATGAAGACGGAAGCCGTCGAGTTTGCCATGTGATCTCGGGCGAGATCCCCTACCTAGCGCGCCAGCTGTCGGTGTTTTAGACCGGCAACCTACTAAGGGGAGTACCCGAAGTAGATGAATGTGGCCTCGCAGAGATCGGTAACTCAAAGGAAGAGACACGTGGCACACAATTTAGACAGGTTCGGGCCGCGAGGTGCGTAATACCCTACGTCCTATATGCTGCGTAGCTCTGGATTGATTGGGTGCGATTACAAGATGATGCAATCTTAAGCCGTGAGAGAGAGAGAGGGGTCCCTGCCTCGCCTTATATAGTCCGGGAGGCAGGGTTACAAGTCGGTTCAGGGAGAGAGTACAAGTCGAGTACGTCTAGGAGACCTCTATACAGTGCGGGACATGTACAGCTTCCTATCCGAGTACTTCTCCTCTGTGGTCCTTGTGCTTCACGCCAGCAGGTGCCGTGCAGCGCAAGTCGGGTAGTCCCAGGGGCCCACCGAGTAGTCGAAACTGGTACCCACCGAGGTAGTGGGCCCAGGGAGGTCCATACGACAGACGCGGCGGACCTCGTGGTCGCGGCCGTGGCAATGGAGGACGCCATGGTGGATCAGATGCATCTGAGCGACCCATCTGCCAACTCTGTGGCAAGAAGGGCCACACGGTCGTGTGCTGTTACAAGCGTTTCGACAGGGACTTCACTGGTGCGCCAGAGAAATCTGCCTCGTCTGCATCAACTTCGTACGGCATCGACACCAACTGGTACTCCGACACCGGCGCAAGTGACCACATCATCGGTGAGCTTGAGAAGCTCACCATGAAGGACAAGTACCATGGTGTCGATCAGGTTCATGTCGCCAACGGCTCAGGTACGAAGATAGATCAAATTGGTCATAGCATTGTTCGTACCCCAAATTCTGATCTAGTCTTGAAAGATGTCCTTTATGTTCCTCAAGCCAGCAAAAATCTACTTTCGGTTCATAAGTTAGCCCTGGATAATCATGCTTTCTTTGAATTCCATCCACATTATTTTTGCATAAAAGATCAAACAACGAGGAAGGTTCTGCATAGAGGTAGATGTGAAGGAGGCCTCTACCCCATCAAGTCTGTGTCCAATAAACAAGCCCATGGTGCAACAGTCAAGCCTTCCACGTCACGGTGGCATTATCGTCTTGGACACCCGTCTACTTCCGTAGTTCATCAGGTCCTCGGCAAAAATAAGTTACCTTTTGTGCAAGAGTCAAATAAAGAATCCGTGTGTGATGCCTGTCAGAAGGGAAAAAGTCATCAACTCCCTTATCTTAGATCGACAAGTACTTCCAGTGCTCCTTTAGATCTAGTCTTCTCCGATGTATGGGGGCCAACTCCCACTTCTGTAGGCAAAAAAAATTTTATGTTAGCTTTATTGATGATTACAGTAAGTTTACATGGATTTATTTGCTTCGTCACAAATCTGAGGTATTTCAGCGATTTCATGATTTTCAGAATCTTGTTGAGCATATGTTTTCTCGCAAGATCATAGCCATGCAAACAGACTGGGGTGGTGAGTATCAAAAACTAAACACCTTTTTCCAACGCATTGGCATTTCGCATCATGTCTCTTGCCCCTATGCACACCAACAAAATGGCTCGGCTGAACGAAAACATCGCCATATAGTTGAAGTAGGGCTATCTCTACTTGCTCATGCATCCATGCCCTTGAAGTTTTGGGACGAGGCATTTATTACTGCAACCTATCTCATCAATCGGCTCCTTAGTAAAGTGATTGATAATCAAACACCTCTTGAACGACTCTTGCACCAAAAGCCAGATTACTCCATGCTTCGCACTTTTGGGTGCGCCTGCTGGCCAAACCTACGCCCTTACAACACACGCAAACTCCAATTCTATTCCAAACGATGTGTTTTCCTTGGGTATAGTAATATCCACAAGGGATTCAAGTGTCTAGATGTGGGTGAAGGGCGGGTTTATATCTCTCGTGATGTAATTTTTGATGAAAGTGTTTTTCTGTTCCATGAACTCCATCCTAATGTCGGTGCACGACTTAGGGAGGAAGTTCTTTGACTTCCATCGGCTGATCAAAATTCTGGGGACGAATGTGCTAATGACTCAATTATGATTGATTCTTCTGCCTCTCATAAAGATCCCACAGTTGTTTTTGGTGACCAGGAACAAAATTCAGCAAGTACTGATGAAAATTCAAAGCAAATGCAGCATTATTTCATGCAAGGGGGCACTTGTCTGGCGTGCAATCCCAAGTTGATCTGGGCCCCAGATCCCAGGCTGATGCGCATGTGGCAGCGGCAGGGCATCCTGCGCCTGTCCCGGCGGCGGCGTCAGCAGGGACCACCGAATCCAACCCAGTCGCTGCGCCCATCGCTATGCCTGCGCCATCTGGCGGCCACCCCGCGCCAACACCGCACGTGTCCACTCCTGTTGCGCCATCTGGAGCCCCGACGGCGTCTACCCGGCCGCGCGAGCCGACAGCTTCCAGGACGGGGGCCACTCAATCCTCCTCGGAAGCCAGTGCGTCTGGATCTTCTACGGCCACAACAGCTGGCGGCAACATGGCGCCTGGATCCGCTGCGCCAGGCACAAGATCTTCTGCGGCTCCCGGATCATCAGCACCAGCTACACGTCCTGCTACAAGGTTACAACATGGTATTCGTAAGCCTAAAACCTATACCGATGGTACAATTCGCTACTCAAATTCAGCATCCGTTTCAAGTGAACCAGCTAGTCTAAAGGAAGCTCTTGCTAACCCACACTGAAAGCCAGCTATGGATGCAGAATATACAACACTCATGAAGAATAAGACGTGGCATCTTGTTCCGGCACCCAAGGGGAGAAACATCATTGACTTTAGATGGATTTTCAAGGTAAAAAGGAAGGCTGATGGCTCACTGGAAGGTACAAAAGGACGACTTGTTGCAAAGGGGTACAAACAAAGGTATGGCATTGATTATGAGGACACCTTTAGTCCGGTTGTCAAAGCTGCAACGATACGTCTTGTGTTGTCCCTAGCAATATCTCGTGGTAGGAATTTGAGACAATTGGATGTGCAAAATGCTTTCCTTCATGGCTTGTTAGAAGAAGAAGTTTATATGCGCCAACCGCCAGGCTTTGAGGATAAAAAGGTACCACATTATGTGTGCAAGTTAGATAAGGCACTCTACGGTCTAAAACAGGCTCCAAGAGCATGGTATTCTCGGTTAAGTACAAAATTGCAGAGTCTTGGGTTCGTACCATCGAAGGCTGACACGTCTCTGTTCTATTTCCGGAAAAATGGTCACACCATATATATGTTGGTGTATGTGGATGACATCATTGTGGCAAGCTCATCAGAGGCACTAATAAATGCTCTTCTCAAGGACCTTGAAAAGGAATTCGCTATCAAGGACCTAGGGGCACTGCACTATTTCCTCGGTAAAGAAGTTAAGAGGCAACATGGTGAGCTTTTGATGACTCAAGCCAGGTATGCCACAGACATTCTGAAAAGAGTTGGAATGGAAGCATGCAAACCTACTGGTACACCTCTCTCTACAATAGAGAAGCTTTCTCTATTTGAAGGAGAAAAATTAGGACCCGAAGATTCAACAAGATACAGAAGTATTGTAGGTGCCTTGCAATACCTTACTCTCACTCGATCGGATATATCCTTTGCAGTCAATAAGGTGTGTCGGTTCCTCCACTCACCTACAATTATACACTGGGCAGCAGTCAAACGAATTTTGCGATACATAAAGGGAACAACACAACTTGGAGTTAAGATTCGAAAGTCGCGATCAAACCTAGTGAGTGCCTTCACTGATGCCGATTGGGTAGGATGCCCAGATGATAGACGGTCTACCGGGGGCTTTGCTGTATTCTTTGGCAGTAATCTCATCTCATGGTGTGCACGCAAGCAAGCCACTGTATCCCGCTCTAGTACTGAAGCAGAGTACAAGGCCATGGCCAATGCAACGGCAGAGATCATGTGGATTCACAAGCTACTTGACGAATTGGGAATTCCACATCCAAAGGCAGCTCGACTGTGGTGTGATAATATAGGTGCTAAGTACTTGTCAGAAAATCCGGTCTTCCATGCAAGAACTAAGCACATTGAAATAGATTATCATTTTGTTAGAGAGCAGGTTGCTTGGAAACAACTTGATATACGGTTTATCAGTTCTGCAGATCATGTAGCTGACGGGTTTACAAAGCCACTTGGAGTTCAGCAATTAAACTCATTCAGACGCAATCTCAACCTGCTACCTCAGTTGTGATTGACCGGGGGTGTTAAAGTTGTTGTGTTCAGGAGATGGCCGGCGCATAGGTTAGTTGGCTCCGTGTGTATCTAGTCTAGGTTGTTGTAATCCTTTCCTTTCTTGTAGATTAAGCTAACTTGTTGTACAAGATGTAAGTGCCACGCTAGGGGCTTTTCCTAGCTACATTAACACGGAGCCGAGAGCTTGAGAAGGCATCTCGTTACACCCTAATTCACAGTTACTCGATCCAACTTGCTAGAATTTGAAGAAACTAAACTTACCTTCACCTCATCAAAAGAAGTATACAGTCCATGGTGACAACAAAAATACATATTGGCGCCTTTGTCTTTACCAATTCCAGCTTTGGATGCTTAGACTGTTATTCTGTTACTATTACTATGAGTTAACAAAAGTAAGGTCAAGCCAAAATCATATTGATGTACAGAACAAATTAAGAAAAACTTAGTAGCAAGAACAACATAAGGTAATTCGTCAACCAACCAGAAATCACACATTGCTGTCAATGTCAAACAGTAATCAACAAAACAGAAGTGTTCAATATCAAATTTAGTTAACATTCAATGTTACTAATTAATTTACATAGGTCAGCAGAGCACTGTTACAAGACACGAATCCACAAAACAGATACAATTATTTCTACTTCCATTTGATCTCTGCTTGGATGAGAAATTTAGTCCCTGGTAGTTGGAGGACTCATACTACCTATCTATCCCTCAAGTAATTATCTTGTAAGTGGTTCCTCAAAACTGCAACTGTATAATGTGAAGTTTTTTTTATCTTTTTATACTTTCACTGGTCAGAATGTATCTATGCCCTTCAATCTCTCAGGCAGGTACCATCAAACGACTTGGAAAAAAAGTAGTGTATACAAAAATAAATCTCTCAGGCAGGTACCATATATTGTAATTAAGATCAATTATCAAATTACACTGTGCCAGTAGATTGGTTGGAGTCAAAACAGAGATACTAACATTGATATTAAAATTTTTATAAAACTGATTGCTATTTAGCAAAAAAATTTATAAAACTGATTCTATTTATACAACACATTCTCATTTGTTTTTGTTAGGAAAACAAACTGTAAGAGGGATCAGGGTAGATGGGAATTGAAACGGACGTTCACAAGGAGTTATATGCCTCATCACACACTCGTGGTTGCAGAAACAAACAGTAACAAATCTTAAGGGAGACGGCGAAAATAATGAATACGGAAACACAGCTGTGAAGGTAATGTGCGTACCTCAGGAAGTCAGGATTCAAACTCGAAACTGAGAGAAAAAGGAGTATTGTGATCTCATCTGACCGGTTTAAATCTAATCGATCTGAAAATTTTTAACTGCTGCGTAATCAGAAGTCAAAATAACACTGGGCTGGTTGATACCTGCAGGCTGCAGCATCCACAGTGGACGATGGTTGCATAATCTTGGGAGCCGATGCTGACGCACAAGAGGAACAGAGTAGGCACGGGATTGAACTTCAAAACGTATAGATGATTTGACTTACGGAAGGGCGGAGGGCAATGGTGCAGCAAGTACACCTGAGCATTTTTCGGGTCGGGCCGGGTTCGGGCCGGGCTGGAAAAAATTTCTGTTATTGCGGGCCGAAAAAATCCTGCCTATGCCCATCCCACTGAACGCATCGGGCCTCAATTTTCGGACCGGGCTCGGGCCGGGCTCAAAATGCTCAGGTATAGCAGCAAGATTGTTGATCTGATGGAGTTCTCGAGACTTCAGAGAACGGAGAAGAATTAACTGCATAGGAGTCACGAAGGGGGATCCGCACGGTTTGTGGGAGGAAACCTCCATAGTCAGATGGATAAATACAACGCATTGGACTATTTTTTTCTCTTCCTCTCGTGTGGAAACTAATCGGTCTCTACCCTGGAGACGTGGTGGATCTTGTGCGGAAGCGGAACTGCAGTTAACAACCACGAGGGCGGATCAGATAACAACGAGACTTATAGCAACTCTAACAGACTAGCCATTTTCACTTGACTAGCTAAAAAATACAAATATGTCAAAAAAGTGGGATCCAACAGACTAGCTATTTCCCTTCCTCACTATCCTTGCTAGCCAAACCACCCACCTCGCTGGCCATATATCGCGAGCGCGGGGCGCTCGCCATCCCCTCCGCGATTCCCGCGCCGTCGTTCTCCCTCTCTCTCTCTGCCTCCGCCGTGGGCACCGCGCGCGGGGCGAGGTCCGCCTCCCCGCCGCGGGCGCCACACGCGAGGCGAGCTCCGCCGCCGCCGGCGGAGGAGGCCGGCCACGCCGGGCGGAGGACGCGGGGCGAGCCGGGCGGAGGTGGTGGGGCGGGGGGCCGCGCCGGCGGAGGAGGCGGGGGCGCGCCGGCGGAGGGCGGGCGGGCCGCGCCGGCGGAGCCGGCGGGGGCGCGCGGGCGGAGGAGGCGGGCCGCGCCGGCGGAGCCGGCGGGGGCGCGTCGGTCGGAGGCCGCGGGGGCGCGCGGGCGGAGGCGGGCGGGCAGACGGCCGGAGCCGGCGGTGCGCGCGCGCGCAGGTGGCGGGGCGCGCCGAGCAGAGGTGGTGGGGCGCCCGGTGGGCGGCTTCGATGGTGATTGGGGGAGGCAGTGGAGAAGATAAGGTGGAGTGGGAGAGATAATAAGTGGGTCCCACGTGTCAGCACATAGAGAGTTGATTATAGCTAGTCTGTTGGATTTCATCAACTTGTTACTAGCTATTTCATTTTACATACTAGCCAAATCAAGATTTTAGCTAGTGATTTTTAGCTAGGCTGTTGGAGTTGCTCTTAGGGCGTGTTTGGCAGAGCTCCACGCAGCTTCAGATCCAAAAAAACAGCTCCGCTCCATTTTTTTCCTCCCAAACACCACAGCTCCAAAAACTCCAGATCCACCAAATCCATAGATCCGGCTCCCAACTCCACCAAATCCATGGAGTACCTCAAGGGGTACTCTGCGAAGGCACTTTTTGTACTCACTCGTGGAGTTAGGTGGAAATTACCCACCTTTGCCACCCATTACACAACTTACCGATTCGTTTTGTTCCTCTCCGATACATCCCGTCACACGGTGCCCCTCGTCAGGCGACCCATCTTCTTCTTCAGGATGGCCTGCCTGCCGCGCCGCTGCTGGAGCGTCCCGTCGGAACATCGCCGGAGAGCGGAGAGTCCTCGCCGCTCGCGGCCACACCGTCGGCGTCCTCGACGGTGAGGCTGATATTCCTGACGCTCCCGGTCAATCGCTCTTGCCTTCTCAGTTCTCAAGGCGGTCTCTCGAACGCTAGTAGCACGAGTCACGAGCTCGCAAGTCACGAGCTACCTCCGATAGTCCGATCCCAAGCCACCAACCCAAGCCGCCGAGTAGCCTGCTGAGCCACAGGCCTCGCTTGCGGCGTCCTCGTCCACTTCCGGCGCTGGCGCTGACAGCATCAAGGTGCACGAGTACTCCACACCTCCACCATCCATTCTTTGGAAGCAATCAACCCACGACCCAGCTCTGCAGTGATTGGAGTGCTGGATTGATCCGCTACCGGTGCCTGTCCACGGCGACGGGCTGCCGGCTGGAGACGTTGACCGCGCGGCCGCCGCGCCGGTCGACCACGACCCGGCTCGGCTCCCGGCCCGCGGGGGCCGCAGTGGTGGTGGTGCCGACGGGCGTAGGGCTCTTGCACTCCACAGCGTCGATGCGGAACGACGAGGTGAGGAACCACGAGGACGACGCGGAGGTCTCCATGACGCGGGAGAGCAGCGGCGCACCACGGTGCTACAGGTCGACGGCGGAGACGAGCTCGGCGGGGGGCTGCTACTCGGGCAGCCTTTGGGCTTCGGCGAGGGGTGCGGCGAGGCAGTCCGCCGTGCTTGGGAACGGGTACGAGTCGGCGAATTGAGTTCTCACCGATGACAGCGTCGGTGCAAACCCGTATAAGAATAAGAAAGAAGAGGATGACATGTGGGTCCGTTTACAATGGGTAAAATTGACTTTTCACAACATGATCTTTGTTTCGAGAGCTGGAGTTGTTATCTCTGCCAAACACACCCTTTCAAGTCCAAATTGAGAGTCTAGCTCCACGATAGAGCTGCAAATTGGTAGAGCAGCAGCTCTAGAGTTGGTTTGACGGAGCCGGAGCCCTGCCAAACACGCCCTTAATGTCGTCGTCGGTAATGCTGAGCAGCTCTAGGATAGATGCAGGATGCAGCACTACGACCACATATTCTGTATCGTCGTTAGTCTCAGGTCGTTAACAGCGCATCCTCTTGTAGTGTTGCTTGCCGTCGTGGTCAAACTGGTTGACCTGGGCCTCTTCTGTGTCGATCAGCTTGTTGACGACCTCCATGAGCGGCGCGATCGTCGTGGCGTCGGACTCGGGGATCTTCTCGAAGACCTTGTAGTCCCTAAGACCTTTCTTGTAGCTGTCGACGACCTGGTCGTCCTGCACGCCGACATAGGTGTTGCGGTTCTCGAAGAACCGGTTGATATAGTCCCGTAGCCGCTCGCCACGCTTCATGGTCACCCTCCCGAGATTAAAGGTGTTGCCGGGGCGATCATATGTCGCCTGGAAGTTCGATGTGAAAGCCTGAGATAGGTCGGCCCACGATGTAATGCTGCCTGCCGGGAGGTTGTTTAGCCAGAGCGATGGTGCGTCGCCCATCACCAGCGGGAAGTAAGCCGCCATGTGGTCGAAGCTGCCACTGGCCGCCTTGACTGCGACGTAGTAGGTCGACAACCAAATGTTGGGGTCGGAGCGGACGTCGTACTTCTGGATGTTGGGCTTGAAGTTGTCGGGGTATGCAACCGACCGGAGACGTGGCACCAGCGCAGGGAAGGCGGTGAGTGCCATGTCGTCGCCGCTGTCGCCGACCTGAGCCGCATCGTCGTCCTGCACCGCAGCCACGACCTCGGATCTAGGCTGTTGCGCCGGGTTACGGACCGGACCCTCAGGGTGGCCGTAGTCTTTCTCGTACTGGGCGCGCCGTCGGCTCTCGACGACGTGGCGCTCGCGCTCCATGATCCGATGGACGCCGCCCGGAGGACCGTACTCACGGTCGTAATCGAGGCGACGTCGCAGCTCCCGCTCCTCGCGCTCACGATGACATTGGTCGATGTAGCCACGGGCGTCGTGACCACGCCGGTTCCTGCCGAGGTTGGCACGTAGGTCGGCAGCTGGCGCGGCTCTCGCTCCGGGCTGGTTGACCTCCTCCTGGATCGTGGAGAGCCTGCTATGCGCAGGCTGATTAGATCGGCTGCGCGAATGCTGGCTCGACATAGATGCAGCCGACTTGGACGTCGCGCTCTTCTCCTCCACCAGAGCAGTGGCGACCCGGACGTGGGCCATGGCTGCTTCGACCTTGGGCGAAGGATTGGCCTGCTGAAGATGTGCCAATGTTGCGCCCAAGTTGGCCTGGGGGCTGTTGAATGTCGGGAGCCCCGCCTCTTCGAACTCGAGGCGCAGGTCGCGGGCACATGGGGGTACCGCCTTGCGCTGCTCCTCTGCCCGCCTCTGGGCGCGGTTTGCGTTGGCTTGGATCCGACGCGCCTCCTCGGAATCCGTAGCGCCGACCCGTCGTGGGTCGTTCGCTGAGACCACCAAGACGCGCCGTCGGGTAGATCTCTAGTTGTTGGGGGAGATGCGGATCCGGGCCTTCTGAAACTCTCCGCCGTCCGGAGACGTGTGAGCTTGCGTAGCATGCGCGACGTCGCGCTCCTGATCGATCTTCCTCCGCAGTCGACAGCCACAGAGCGTGTGTCGCGCACCCTTGTGGTAGATGCACGGTACGTCGAGAGGGTCGCTGCGGGCGCGAGAGTCGACCTTGAGTTCGCTAGTTGGTTGTTGTCGTCCAGATTGGATCTGGATCGACTTTGCCGCCTGATGCTGGTATACATCGCTGGGAGGCCGCAGGCCGAACGGGAAGGTCTTGCGGTGCGACGGTTGAGCGCTGAGCTCGTTCGCAGATCTGGAGGGTTTCCTCCATCATGTCGATGGCGCGCTCCATCCCCTGGACAAGGTCATAGGGTTTGGGCGGGTGGGTCTTCGACTTTCGGCCGGAGCTGGGGGCGACGCCAGACGTCGCGGGGACCTTCACGGAGGCCGTTGGTGAGGTCGCCGCCGCCAGCGTGGTCGAGGTCGCCGTGAAGGAACCGAAGCAGATCTCCACGGGGTCGGCGAGGATGTCTGCCATGCTCGCCGGGAAAACAACGCCAGATTGAGCCGCCATGCTACACAGCGAGTTCCTGATCTCCCCTACCTGGCGTGCCAACTGTCAGGGGGTGAGACCTGCACAAATCCGCAAAGGGGCTACCCAAGCGGTTGTAGGTTGACTAATGGGGGATCAGGACCTAAGAGCGTAAGCGGTACTTCTTGGATGAACTCGGAACTCGGCGAGTATGGCAAGGACACAAGGGATTTTAGACTGGTTCGGACCTCCGGAGAGTAAAACCCTATGTCCAGTGTGGTGTGATTATGTGGAAAGTGATCTCCCCTCGAATGGAGCTCTAAGCCGCCTTATATGGCCAGCGGGCTAGGGTTTCCATTCGAGGTCGGTGGACCCTCATCGGGGTCGGTTACAGATTTAGGAAGTCGACTTCCGTGATTACAGAGAGGATCCCGCGATCCTCAGGTCTACTGGCGGCGCCGCCGCCGTGATCTAAGGAGAGGCTTGCCCCGCAAGCCTGGCAGGTCGCCCGCGATCGGGATAAGGTCGTCTGAGGTCTTCCAAGGTCGTCGGGACTGTGGATAAGGTCTCAAGACCTACTTGCAAGTCGACTGAGCTTCTGGCAGGTCGGGTCCACTTGACAGGGACCTCTAGGACCCTAGTCGGTGGGGACCCATGGGTACCCATGTCTCACACCGATTCCCTCAAATCATCGCCTCCCTCACCATGACGACACGAATTGAAGGATCCTCTACTTGGACTATTTTATGGGCTGGAATGGGGTTGCAATAGTCAAGGAGATGTTGTACCAGTAGATCAACTACGACAACATTGACAGGGTTTGACCCAACGCGCACAGGGCGCGGGCCTTGAGGTCAGCCACCTAGGCAGGACAACAAAATTTACATCCTGAAGGCCTGAATGTTACCACCACAAGAACCCCTCGGCTCATTGCTGCCTTTGCAGTTGTGGGCGAAACGTTTGCGTGCTTGGTTTGTAGTGGATTGACAATGAGAGGAAGACACCTCTGATGGGAATTTTTTTATTTTTTAATCCTTTTTAATCTAATTTATTAAAAATAACCCAGGCCCAACTAAAATTGCAAAAAGTAGCCCTTTTGGTCACGCCAGGCCGCGTGGCACGACTCCTCATTGAGTCGCGCCACATGCCCTGGCGCGACCCGAGCGCCACGTCGGCCGGCGCGTGCCGGCGTTGCTGAGGTGGCGAGTGAGTCGCGCCATGGCATGTGGCGCGACTCAATGAGGAGTCGCGCCACGCGGCGTGGCGCGACTCACTAAACATACAGGGGGCCGCCGGGCCCCTTTTCTTTCTTCCTCCTCCTTTCTTTCTCCCAAACCGAGCTCCCTCCCATGGTGTCGCCCCCCTCCACCCCCCTCTAGATCCACTCCATCCCTCACCCGTTTTGAAGAGGAAAGTGTGGGAAATTGCTCGTGGAAGGTAACTCCTCCATTCTAACCAATTAGTTTTCGCGGATTCCATCGTTTTCGTCAGATTTGAGGTGGTTAGGTTTAGTGAATGATTTGAGATAGATAGCGTGATTGAGTACGAATCGGGTATGATTTAGTGTAGTGTATCGTTCAAGTGACCGATGTTAACCTCTTCTTATCGTCTAGTTTCTCTTGCATGGTAGGATTTCATCATTTCCATGTTGGATAGTGTAGATGCTATTGATATGTGAGATGAGTGTTGGTATAATCAATTTAATTTGTGGTTGTGTGTAGATGGATCGTTTAGTACGTATATTTTCGGGTGGCATAGTTGATGACAATGGGGAGTTTAAAAGCATGAGGCAACAAGTAGCAAGATTTGATAGTCCTCCAACATTTGAAGATATTAAAACCCGAGTGAGTACTTTGTTCAAGGTTGGTAATGAGGGGGAGGAATTAAGGATTCATGGAAGGTTTGACTCCGGTGAGAAAAGAAGTCACTATGTGATGATGCCTATTAGTTGTGGTGATGATTGGTTATTTTACAAAGAGTGTGTGAAAGAATCTCAAGTTCGTTGTGCTGAGTTAGTTGTTGATGTTCACTCTCCGGTTGATTCACCGCATAATGATGAGCCCATGGAACACTTAACTCAGGAAGATATGGTACCCCACAATGAGGTTCATGATAATGAGGATGATGAAGAAGGTGGTGATGATGAGGAATGTTCTTATGGTTCAGATGGGGAAGATGACTTTGATAGATGTGGGTTGAATAATAATTTTGGTGAGTATCAGGATGATGAGGAAGAAGATGGGGATGATATATCTGTGAGCTCTAAAGAAGAAGAAGAAGAACCAACTCCAGTTAGCCAACCAACCCCATCTCCACATAGTCAACCAACCCAACCAACACATATGGCTCGAGCAAATCCTATACGCCAATTTAGTTCTTTGGGTGAAGAGCCTCCATTATTTGGTGAGATGTTAGATGAGGCGTCTAGAGGGTCAGTGTACACTCTATCTGGATTTCGAGTGCCAGAATTCACTCAAACAGAGTTGAGGCAATTGGAAGCTGTACATGTTGATGTACCTGAAGTTTTCGTTTTCCATTCGGTTCCGAGGAAGGCATATTGTGATTCAGGGTTACATCTTAGTGAAGTAGATCCCGACAGTGGTGAATTGTTTATAACCAAGGGAATGCAATTTGATAACTTGGAAGAATTAAAGTTTTTCTTAAGGGATTACTCGGTGCGGCACCATAGGCCATATAATGTGATTCATTCATCGACCAAAACAAGATACACGGTTGCTTGCCAACAAGATTGTGCTTGGAAGGTGTGGGCGCGTCCACTTCATGATGATAGGAACAAATGGAGAATCACAAGAGTTGTCCAACCTCATACATGTGGGACGTCGGAAGTGGCACAAGAACATTCTCAATGCACGGCTCGTTACATTTCTAGACGGATTGCTAGCATGGTTTATAAGGATCCCGATGTTTCTATAGCTGCCCTCATTGAGTCCATCAAAGCTTTCAGCAACTACACGGTGAATTATGGAAAGGCCCGGAGAGGTAAGCAAGATGCAATATCCATGTTGTGGGGTGATTGGAAGGATGCTTACGGTAGGGTGCCAAAAATCCTACAAGCAATAACACACTTCAACCCGGTACGAAGTGGTGCACTCATACTACGGGAAAGGAGGAGCTCCACAAAGGTGTAATGAAGCCGGTAATGGAGCGGGTGTATTGGTGTTTCCCCCAATGTGTAGAGGCATTCAAGCATTGCGGACTGGTGATAAGTGTCGATGGCACATTCTTAACTGGAAAGTACAGGGGTGTTTTGTTGATCGCCACTGGTGTTGATGGTGAGGATAGATTGGTACCCCTTGCATTTGCCTTAGCTGAAAGTGAGAATATTGACAACTGGTCTTGGTTTTTGCATTTGGTCTGTCGGGACGTTGTGGGACATCTCAGGAAGGTGTGCATAGTTTCAGATTGCCATCAAGGAATACTAAGTGCAGTTGAGGATTACATGGAAGGGTATGAACCTGTCGTGAGTCGTTGGTGCATGCGACACTTTGCAGTGAACATATGGCATAGGCAAGCTAACAAGAAAGTTAGAGATCAGCTAAAATCGGTGTGTGCAGGCAAAGCGGAGAGGACTTTTAATATTAGACTAGAGAAACTAAAACAAATGATGAATCCGAAAGCAAAAGAGTGGTTGGAGGAGCAGATGGTCAATAAACATAAGTGGGCCAACGCATTTGATGAAGGTGGTTGGAGATATGGTGTGAACAATACAAATCTTTCGGAAGTGCTCAACAAGGTCCTCAAAGGCATCCGTGCTATGCCAGTATCGGCTATTGTGGAGTACACTTTCTACAAGATCAATTCATATTTTGTGCATAGGTGGAAAAAAGCAAAAGTGCAAATAGAAAGAGGGTTACGTGGGATGAATATTTTTGGTAAAGCCGCAAAGAAGCACTTAAACGAGCAAGGTAAAAAAGCCGCGAGCATGAGGGCCGAGTTGTTTGATCCCACATTGTATGTGTACTCGGTGAGGACAGCCTTCCGCTTTGAATGTTGGAGGTGAGATGACGGGCGGACACATATATAAGGTGGACCTCTCGGAGTGTCTTGCACTTGTTGTATACCTCGCTTTCTACATGTTCCATGCTCTCATATGATTGCCGCATGCCTTTGTTCGAGGGGTGTCTTGGCTAGCACCAGCGTACACGACACAATTGTATTCTAAGGATTCAGTATTGAAGACATGGGTGGCTCGTTTTGAGCCAATACTAGACGAGACACATTGGCCTGAGTACAATGGTCCTGACTACGTCCCAGATGACGAGAAGAGGAAACTTGGTGTGGGAAGGAGGAAAAAAAGCGATTACGCAATGAGATGGACCAAACAAGTGGGTACGATAGGGATATTTACGGTGCTGGGGAGTTTGACCAAGAAAAGTCGAAGATCCGATGTAGTGTCTGCCACGAGGAGGGTCATCGGAAGGAACGACATAAACAATCTAGTGGAAGCGGGCATACGGTAGCTACTTAGGATTTCATGTCTCTATTTCTTAATTATGCAAATAACATTTTTGTCATTTCCTTTTGTATAAATAATCCGATGAAAATTTATGTTTTTTCGAGCAAATGGCGGCGAGCAAAGGCGGGCGTGATGATCCCGTCCCACCACCTCTTCCGGTTCCTATGTGTCATTGTGGCATTCCAAAGACAAGTGAAGCAATCAAGGGATGAGGCAACAACTCGGAAGGGCGTTCTACACATGTGCAAGAAAGTGGATACTAAATGAAGATGGCGGCCCAAGTCAATACAACATGGCACCTTGCTTTTTCCACCAGGTGGATTGATGGACCGGAAAAATTTGACCCTAGGATCCGATTATTTCCGTGGATAGAATCGGTGGTGCAACCATATCATGAGTTCAGACGGTGGGTGCCACCACCACCAAATCCACCAGAAATGACATTCCAAGAAAAACAAGAGGCGGGATGCAAGCGTGTTAGCAACCCTCCATTGTGTCATTGTGGGAGGCCAAGAAAGTTGCAACTTCCTGATCTTGACCTTCCCGATAAATTCACACCATTCTTTCGGTGCAACCAAAGAACACATGTAAGCATCATTGCTCTTCCCGACAAATTCATTGTGCTCGATATTTTGATATATAGAGGACTTTATTGAATTTGTTGTGCAGGATGGATGGCCCCAATGTGATTTTCAAGAGGACATATACGGGCCGAAGTCTCATTGGCCGTCAGAAGAAGACGTGCAAGCATTCGATAGTGGGGAGAAGCCATGGCCATGTGATGAGCCTTATAGGCCTCGTTGCAAGTGTGGAATACTCGCTCGAAAGGGAGTGGTTCCATCTGAGCTTGGATATGGTTGGTTTTGTGGTAACTCGTACGGAGATTATTGGGTAAAGTCACTTTCCTAACTTTTTTATCCATGTGTTGTGCCCACTTAAATGGTTGTGTTGCCTAAAATTGACATTAATTTTGTAGGAGGGGAGAACATGTGATTGGGAGAGCTTTCCAGGGAGGGAAGCACTGCGTCTACATTTGGGGCAATGTTCCGGGTATTTGAAAATCAAGGAAACAGCCAAGAGGAAAAATAAATTAAGAGAAAAATATGATGTCCCAATTCCATCGGATAAAGAGTTGTTTGGACAAATTGCAAAGGATAAACTTGCTAGAGAGGAGGGATGTTCACAAACTAGTGTTGGAGAGGGCATTAGAGAGGGCCTCATTGAATTTTGGAGGCGGAATAGGATGAATTATCCACCGCCCCTAAGTGCGAGTGAGAGGAGGAGGAAGAGGTTGAGGGAGGAGGAAGAGGAGAAGGAGAGAAGAGGGACATGCATGCGTAACATGAGGGAAAAGTGGCGTCGTGATTGGAGTGAGTTTGATCCATCAAGGATATTTGCAAAGGATTCCATAGCCGAGTGGTTCCAAATGGCGGAAGCAAAGAAAAGAGGGATTAATTTGAAGTTGGCTAGAATTGAGGCAAAAATGGCACAATTGCAGGCAATGAAAGCTCTTGTGAGAGAATTGCCAAAATTTACAACACAAAAAAAGTGTAGCAACAATGTAGAGGAAATTGTGGATGCGACTACCAAATTTCAATGGGAGGCGATAAAGAGACTTGCTACCAAGGCGCAAGAGGTGGAGGACAAGGGCAAGGGCAAGGCACAAGAGGTGGAGGACAACGACAAGGGCAAAGCCAATATAATTGAGGTGGAGGATGACGATTGGGGTGACGATGAATTATTGTTTGATTTTGGGTCAGAGTAGTGAACTTGTGTTGTAATGGACTTCATTATGCCATGTAATGAACTTATGTCGTGGACCTTATGTAATGTTTCAAAAATGTGGCTTCAGGACATGTTGAATGTTTGGTGTATTTGAACTATGTAGGTTTGGGGTTTGTGATTGAATTGAACTATGTCGGATTTGTGATCGATGTATATATGTGTGAATTGGTGTTTGTTAACCATGTAAATATTTATGGTCATGTTCATGAACTCACTCAAAAAACGGCACAAATTTATCAAATTTCGAACTCACCAAAAATCCTCCCAGACTTAACCAAATTGCAACACCCCCAGAAAGGTGTTGTACTGATTTTGTAACTTCATCGGCGCGACTCCTTCTTGAGTCGCGCCAAGACGCATGGCGCGACTCATGCATGAGTCGCGCCAAGTAGCTTGGCGCGACTCTTGTAGGCCATATGATCTGCGCCAGCACTGGTGTTGGAACAACACCGGCGCGACTCAAGAAGGAGTCGTGCCAATGAAGTTACAAAATCAGTACTGCACCTTTCTGGGGGTGTTGGAATTTGGTTAAATCTGGGAGGATTTTTTGTGAGTTCGAAATTTGATAAATTTGTGCCGTTTTTTAGAGTGAGTTCATGAACACGACCACAAATATTTACATGGTTAACAAACACCAATTCACACATATATACATCGATCACAAATCCGGCATAGTTCAATTCAATCACAAACCTGCATAGTTTGATCACAAGCCCGTCTACAAAGTCCGATCACAAGCCACAAGCCTACATAGTTCGATCACAAGCCACATAGTTCGACCACAAGCCACATAGTTCGACCACAAGCCACATAGTTCGACCACAAGCCTAAGGGAACGTTCAACCACTCAAACCAAGCACAAGCCTAAGGATGCGGAGTGTAGACTTTCTTCGCCTTTCGAACCTGCCCAGGTTGCGTGTCAACAACATTATGGTTGCCCACATCCGCACGCTCCCGCCTCACACGCCGCTTCGGTTGAGTTTCTTGTGTGGCAACAGGAGCACCCGCAAGTTGAGAGGACCCAATCTCAATTGCTTCAGTGTAAAAGGGATCTCCCGGCTCACTGTCTACACTGGCCTCGGACTCAGTTTCCGGCTCTGGGGTACGTGGAGGGGATCTAATTACAATCCCCGGTGCACGACGACGAGATCCTCCTACAACAACCATATTTGCATCATTGATGTACCTAACAATATTTAAAAAAAGACAAACCTACAACTACCAAGGCCACACACCTGAAGTTGATGCACTTTGTGCTCGTCTCGTGGATCTTTGTGCGGACTGTGAAGCTCCAGCAACATGTTTGGGTCCTGGTGCCAGTCTTGCCAAGCAATTCAACTTGAACGCCGCTTTTCTACATCCCCGCCTAATCCTCTGTAAAGCACCATAACCAAATTGAGCATTCATCCATAACAAGCACAAAAATCCTGCAGAAAAAGGATATTACCTGCACAAAACTCCTCAACACACCGGCCTCCTCCGGAGATCCGATCGGGACAGCCAAAGCTTTCTCCGCTTCATTAGCAAATCTTCCTAGTTGTTGCCCCTACATGTGGTTAATAAATTAACATTATGTCACAATAACAAGTGAAATTCCAAACTAGTGACAAGAGTATCATCACTTACAATATAATCCTCGAACGGACCACGCTCTGGCTGCCTCCCACATCTAGTGATTTCGTTGTACTCGGGCAAAACATCTTCCGGATCGGAAGGTAGATCCTCAATGTACTCTTCATCCATTGCAACCCTTAACTTTAAGCGGGTGTTTTGTTTTAGCCAATCCAAGTACTCATTGAACGGACCGTCACAGTGTTGTGCCCCCCCATGCACTATGTTGTTCACTCTCGCATTCCATGCATTGACCGCGTGGATGTGATGCTCCAGCCAATTCTTGGCACCCCTTTGCTTGCGACGGTCAGTTCTGCATTTACATAGTAATTAGTCATAGTGAGTAATTTCGTAGACAACCAACAATTTGAAGGGTATGAAACAAATGAAAAGAACATACTCGTGGAGGTTGTGGCTAGTGTTGTAGTAATCTGGAGGGTAGTTTTGAAGATGCCCAAATTGCCGTTGCACTCTATGTGGCAGATGGTACTCCACAACATAGAAGCAAATCAAAGGGCAAATGTTACGCCAATAATGTTCATCAATTGTGCACATCGGGCTAAAATCTCCCTCAGCAATCTCATTCCTTATATATGGCTGCCAAGTAACCTAGATACACATATTGATTTATCTAAGCAAATATTGTAACATTATAAGCAGTCCTTAAGAAAGAAAGGAGTAGTGGTGAAGTGTATCACTTACATGACTTGGTTGAAGGCAGTCCATGGCGTTGGTGTAGTCTGTGTAGCGCCGTCCTGAGTTCCCATTGACCCTTGCAATGTTGGTCCAAAGATACCCGACAGTGGCCAAGGGAACCTCGCCGTCATATGGCAAATCCTACAACATAGTGTCAAATCTAAATAAGAACTCAAACGGACAAATGCTTAAGAACATTAGAGATGCAAATTACGTACACCAAATGTGTAGCGCTCTGGCCGGCCAAATGGAAGCCGCTCCCACATCCACAACTGGAGAAGGTAAGCACACCCGCCAAGATTAGCATTAGGACCACTTCTCCTGCATGCATCACACATCTGCCGATACAACCATGCCAGAGTCGCACTCGCCCAACTATAAGTTGCAATGCCATCCCATTCTTGCCCGATGATTGGTATCCACATCCAAGATATTGTATTCCCGCTAGAATCGGGAAAAAGAAATCCACCCACCATATGCCACAACCATGCACGAGCATGCATCTGAATCTGGAGGTCATTAGCATGTTGTGGTGGCCGATGGCCAAAGTGCTGGGCCAACCAAGACGAATTCACTCCAGTGGTTTTCCTATCTTTCACACCTTCTTGCGGTTCATCTGGCCGCACTCCTAACAATGCCTCGACAATATCCCTCCAATCTTGTGGGTTTATGTGACCGGTCACAAGATACCCGTCAACACGAAGGCCAAAGAGCATGGCAAAGCATCCTCCAATGTGACGGTCATCTCACCACGGGGGAAGGTGGAAGCTATGTGTCTCGGGCCTCCACCGATCCACTAGCGCGGTCAAAGGCAAGATTGTCCATCTTCGGGAGCCCAGTCTTGATCAATGTGGCAAGAGGGAGGAAACCCGATCGGCGAATGAAAGGTGTGTACCTATCATCCCATTGTAGAGGAGTGTGAGTACGGGGTCGCAAAGGCTTCAAAACCTACAAAAAAATATCACATTCACAAAAAATTGATTAGTACACGACAATCCAATTTCAATCCATCCATCATCAAATTAACAAGTGCTTCTAATCCTACCTCCAAACGCTCTTCAAGCTTCCGCCCACGGTGATTGTCATCGTAGTACTTCTCAAGGAGTGGATACCTTGGGTGGTACTGCTCTTGTTGAGCCATGGTCCTAAATGAAGAAAATAATATTTATAACCCACCTAAAAATTGCATGCATATGTGAAGTAAAATTAAAATTCATAAGAAAAGCTAGCGAAGAAAATAAGCACCAAGATATATACTACTATCTCAAACATGCATCAACTTGTGAAGAAAATATTTCAATCTCCAACATACATACACATAGTGAAAGAATTACTAGTGAAAAAAACTACTAAGTCATGACTAAAAATAGTACCATCACTTGCATTTCAAACATCAATCAAAGGAAAGTAAGTATTGATTTATTCAATTGCAAATCAAATTTCATTCTAAATACAATAGACTAGTGAAATGTAAGTAAAGATATACTAGTGAAAAATAAATACTACTACTCAAAGGTAAGTAACGAAATACTAGTGAAAATACTACTCAAAGCTAGTACTACTAATAAAACCTACTACATGAGCCTACATTGCAATTTCATTCGTTCATAGTGCTCAACATTACTTCAACATCTACACCACCAAAATCCATCTAAACCGAAGCATGCATTGCAAACTACACGATAGATCGGTGTTACAATCAACCAATGCATCTATACAAGCCAACTAATAGTGACCGATTCGTACTCAATCCACCATTGGAGCCACATAGTCAACAAACCCTAGCAATGGCTAAACCCTAGGTAAACAACCAAATCGAGAAAAACTAGCCGGTTAAAGTGGAGGAGGTACCTTCAATGAGTGATTTCCCACCCAAATCCACTTGAATCCGGTGGAGGAGGAGGGGGATCCAGAGGGGGAGGCGGCGGGGCAACGGCAAGGGCTGCGGCTCGGTTGGGAAGAAAAGAAAGGAGGGAGGAAGAAGAAGGGGCCGGCGGCCCCGGGGATATTAAGTGAGTCGCGCCACGCCGCCTGGCGCGACTGAGTCGCGCCACCTCAGCAGTTGCCGGCGCGCGCCCGACCGACGTGGCGCGCCGAGTCGCGCCGGGGCATGTGGCGCGACTCAATGAGGAGTCGCGCCACACGGCCTGGCGCGACCAAAAGGGCTACTTTTTGCAATTTTAGTTGGGCCCGGGTTATTTTTAATAAATTAGATTAAAAAGGATTAAAAAATAAAAAATTCAGATATGCATGATCTGCTCAACCAAATAGTGCAAATACTCACTACTCTCCATCCACTTAATTAATCAAAGAGCAATTCAAAAGTTTAGATTTTTATCAAGACATCACCCATATAGCTTTTAACGTAATCTCTCTACAAGTGTACCATTTATACAAACAACTGGACAATAGTATTGTTTATAGTTTATCGACACATCTCAAATCTTGCAGCAACACGTGGGGAATCACCTAATTACATAAGCTTTGGGAACTGGATAATCTCCTCACGAGCGGTACTGTTTGTCATTAATCAGGCATCAATAGTACCATTCTCATATAAATTAAAGATGGATTTTTTTTTGTGAAATGATCAAACTCATCAAAATCGACAATTAGCTAAACAGATCTAATGCTAGACATATCGACCTTTAAATGACAAAATGACGGGCACACACGTATATATGCAGAAGCAGAAGAAAATTGACTACTAAAGTGCTAGTGCAGGAACGGGGACTATAGAAACACTCTCTCCATCCTTAATTTTAGTTATTTTGGCATTTTAAGATTCATAAATTTTGATATGCATCTTGACATATGTAATATCTAGATGCATATCAAAAACTACGAGCTTAAAAAAGCAATTTGGATGGAGGGAGTAGATTTTCTTTATTGCGATATGGTTCTGAAGAATTAAATGCAGGTGATTCCTCCAGCTCCAGGTCGATTGATAAAACAAAGAGCATCTACAAATATTTTTGAGGGAAATTCAAAACAAGATCAACACGAAATCTGCAGCATATATACAGCCTGTTCGCTTGGCTTATCAGCCACCAGCCAGCAGTACTTTTCTCTCACAACAAACCAGCCACCAGCAACCAGCCAACAGTACTTTTCTCTCAGAACAAACCAGCACCAGCCATCAGCCACCAGCCAAACGAACAGGCTTGCACGTGCGAGGCTCGGCTCAGAGTTTGCGTGTCAAAGTCAGACACTGTCATTTACTATCAATTACAGTTTGCATTAAACTCAAAAAAAAAAATAGTTTGCATTCATGATCGCGTCCTTGGATTTCGCGCCACGTCAAGATATAATCCAGCAGATACAAGGAAAAAACACCACCAAAACGTAAGCTGCCATGGGAGGGGAGTGGCTGAGAAACATGTTTAGTTGTTGATGTTACCGGACATGATTTGACAATGTGATGCTATAATAAAAATGAATGATAGATTAATGGAAAAATTCATTTTGATTATACAACTCTTGCATCAATTTGGTTTTGGGCATCAAACTCTAAAACATAAAATGATTTTTAAGTGATTATTTAAGTCTTTGGATCTTAAGATGATTACTATTTTTGTCTCCGATTTAAGTAAGTTTTGTAATCACGCGTTCATAATGATAAGATTTATCTTTTAAAATATTAAAATTTTCTTTTACTTTTCTTATTTATTTATTTTACCCAACAACATTAGAATAATATGACAAATAATGATAAAATAGTATAGGTAATATTTTAAGAGATAAAGTTCACCGTGATAAATGTGTGACCGTAAGAATCATCTAAATCGGAGATACCGAGAAAAAGTAATAATCATTTTAAGATTTAAGGACTAAATTGTAAATTAAAAAAATAACTCACCCATCAAAACAACTGGATGATCAAATTTGAACGGTTTCGATAGTTGAATGGCTAAATTTAATTCACCCATCAAAACAACCCAATTTGAAGTTCGATGCTAGAAATAAACTAAGACAAAAGTTGGATGGTTGAAAAATGATGTTTTTCTATATTAATTAGGCTTAACAGAATTTTTTTGAATTAATCTCCATATGTATAATTAGTTTTATAATTATTTCATATTTGTTCTTCCTAATTAGCATCCAAAAATTGGATGTGAGGTAGTAGACAGAGCCCGTTACAAATGACTTGAATCCACAATATTTTCTAGACTAGCCAACCAGTCCCCAAGAAGCCCTTTGTACAAGCGTCATTGCCCTATAGCCACATAGAATTTGGATATTTTGTAACCACCAACAATATAAATGCATCAATTATATTTTGAAAAGAGTTACTCAACATAAGAATTGAATAGTCATATGTGTCAATGTGTGTGTGTCTAACGCGAGCTTCCAACTCATATAGGACTATCAAAACTAAAAAAATAATTTTAAAATAGCCCTATGAAAGAAGAATAGAGGAAGTATGAAAAATAATAATTTCAGTAATTTGTACTTTTACAACTTACTTTCTCCGTCCCAAAATAAGTGTCACTCTCACTTCCTATATATGAAGTCAAATGATTTTAACTTTGACTAAAGGTTGACAAGAAAATATTAGTATTTATAACACATAATTAATATCATCAGATAGATCATTAAACTTATTTTCATAATAAACTTAGAGTAAAGTGTACGTCCGGTTCGTAAACTATCGTGGGCATGTCATCCCAGTCCATGAACTTTCAAATTGACCGTTTAGATTCTCTAACTTGTCTCGGTCCCTAAACTTGCAAATCATATCCGTTTAGGTCCTCAAACATGTTCAGTTGTATCACCTTGGTCCCCAAACTTGATTTTGAGTCTCATCTGGGCCAAAATAGGGCAATCTAAAAACTTTATACAAAAAATAATTCATATTTTTTCATACGAACTCGAAACAAGACAAATTTTAAATCAAAAGTGTAGCCCTCAACGTGATTTACAACATTTAGTTGAAACGTTTTAAAATAAAACTATTTAGAGTCAAAATTTTATCAAAATTTTGAAATCTATAAACATACAATAATATTTGTGGACCCTAAACAATTTTTATTCAAAAGTTTTGAACTACAAAGTTGTAGATCGATTCGAGGGCTAAAATTTGATGTAAATTTTGTCTTCATTCAAGTTCGTATAAAAATATGAATTATTTTTTGATATAAAGTTTTTAGATCATCTTGATTTGACTCATATGAAATTCAATACTAAATTTGGGGACCGAGATGACACAATAGAATAAGCTAGAGAACCTAAGAATGTGATTTGAAAGTTTAGACACCAAGATGACACAACTGAACAATTTTAAGGATCTAAAGGTCCATTTGAAAGTTCATGTACGGGGATAGTTTAGAAGCGGATACACTTTACTCATAAACTTATTTAGAGATACAAATATTAGTAATATTTTCTACAAATATATTTAAAGTTATAAATATTTGATCACTACAAATATCATAGTGACATTTATTTTGTGCACAAAGCGAGTATTGGTATCGGCTAAAAAAAGGAGTATGGTGTCGTCTGATATTTCTCACAGGTAGGTCCTCCTGCCCCATCCTCTTCATAGCATTTTTACTTTTGTTTTTTATGATTTTGCAAAAAAAATATCTGTTTGAAAATTTTGCAAAACTATACCTATACCTGAAACGACGGTACCCTAAAAATCATTTTTAACCTGTGGTAGGATGCTACAGTACACCTACCGAATTTTGATATGTTGGTTGCTACAGTGTTTATATTATGGCACGCCTACCGCCGGTTCAAATGGTAGTAGGTGTTAGGTCATCTTCCAAAAAGTCATAACTTTCTCATATGAACTACGATGAAGATCTTTTGTTGAGGCATACAACTTTGTAGTTCAAAATTTTCATTTGAAATTATATTGATGCTCAAATAATCGACAAACTATTTAAATTTAAAATTTGAATTTCAAACCAAACATTGTGTCAATCATTTGAGAACGAAAACGATTTCAAATGGACATAGTTGGAACTACAAAGTTGTAGATCCCATCGAGATATATAATTTTGGTGTGGAGATTACCTCAATACGAATTTATATGAACAGTTAAGATTTTTTGAATATATGTTAATATGTTGTGAAGAGAGAAAAATTTTAGTGAATTTAGATCTGAATATAGTGTCAGTTATTTGAGCATTAAGATGACTTTAAATGAAGAAGGATTGAACTACAAAGTATAGATCTCGATGAAAGCTACTAGTTTCGTACAACTTTTATCTCCGTTAGAGTCATATGAAAGAAGTATGGTTTTTAAAAGATATGTTGTGAAGAGAAAGAAAATATTATGTCGATCATTTGAGCATCAAGATGATTTCAAATGAAAAATGTTTGAAATACAAAGTTGTAGGTCCCAACAAAAGATACAATCTTCATATAATTTTCATCTTCATCTGAGTTCATATGAAAAAATATGATTTTTTTTAAAGATGAACCGGCACATACCGCCTACGGTACCCGACGAGGAACACTGTAGCAACAACTGTATCAAATGGCGGTAGGTGCACTGTAAGAATACTGCCATTTGAAACAGTGGTATAGGTATAGTTTTGTATAATTTTCAAATAGAAATTTATTTTGTTATACAAAAGAAATTTATTTTTGCAAAACTGTAAAAAAAATAAATATAAAAATAAAAAAATCGAAAAAGCATTGCAGCTTGGGTTGGAAGCCCAAACACAGGCAATGCAGCCCAAACTCGAATCCTCACTGACCGTGCGCGCTGAGTGTCCCGTGGGCCGTGGCTGACGGTGACGGCCGACGTGTTCTTCCTCCGTCCCCGCCGTGACCGAAAATTGGAGGTCCGCCGCCGCCAGTTCCCTGCCTCCGTACGACGGTACCACAGCCTCGACGCCGCCGGCTTCCATACGTGCGGGGCGGTCGGCCTTCCGTCTCCCGTTCGCCTCCTCGACCCGCGTTGTGCCCGCAAAGCCAAGCCCAGACTGGAGAACAAGGCACAAGGTCGTGTATGCCTCGCACGGTGTCCCGGTCGCCTCCGCCCTTCCGCCGGCGGCGCTCCCCTTCTCCACGGTACACCAGCCGGAGACACCGACGAGACCGCAGCCGCTCCCCCTACTCCCCCCGGTACTCGCGCCCCCAAACCCCCTTTCCTCCCTCCCTAGGTTTTCTTTAGATCTTAGATTGGATTTTTTTCTGCTTGCTGCTTCGATGTTTCGTCCTCCTCTGTCACCGTGTTAGTTTGACTATTAGCTGTGATGTTCTCCGCGGATTTTTCTTGGAGGCGGTGTTGCGCTTGAAACATTGAAACATGAATCTCAGTGCTTACACTCAACCTTGTTAAATGTGAGGCAGACATTTCATATGTAAGTAGAATGATGCCATCTGTTTACCATATCCAAGAATAAACAAACAGCATCCGTTTAGATACATGAACAGGACATGCTATCTGAGAATGCTCTTTTCAGGATCTGTCGCATGTGTTGGACGGCGATGAGCAGTACATATTGCCTTTTCTTCTTCGCGATCCCACCTCTTTGAACGAAGGCTGCTATATGAATGAATGCAGAACAATAAAGAGCATTACTCAAATAGTTGCAACAGTAATTGATACGGCGCCGGGCCCTAGGAGTACGCAGAGGAGAGTGTAGGAGTAGATGAGCTTGAGGGCAAGAACGGAGAATGCGACGGGGTGGTGAGCTGCAGTCGCCGGCGGCTGAGGACGCCACCGTCGAGGACAGCTCCACCCCTAGGGAGAGCTTTATTCCTTCGACAAAATCCCTAATACAATCTACGGATCCTTTTATAGAATAAGGACCAACACAATCATAACTAACTGCTAATGGCCTAACAAACTCTATCTTTATCTCTCCCTAACTAACCTGTCGCCTAACCGATCCAAATTAGCCACTTATAGATGGTGGCTCAGTTGTGGACTCTTTACCCCTGCGCCTGCTATAGGTCTTTTTAAAGTAATAAGAGTCCACAACATTTCCCCCCTCCCCCTGGAACAGCTCGTCCTCGAGCTGGAAGGAAGGATGAATCTTCTTGAAGTCCTCCAAAGCTGTCCATGAAGCATCAGCTGCAGATTGCCCTTCCCACTGAACCAATAATTCCCAAACACCTCGGTACAGACGAGCACGAAGCACTGATAAAGGAACAGGCACCACCCTGCCATGCACCATAGAAGGAAGAGGCACCGGTTCAGCTGAAGAAGGGGGAGTTCCAACAAATGGCTTCAACAAGGCGACATGAAAGACGTCGTGGATGCGAGCATTGGCCGGCAGCTGCAAACGATAAGCAACAGAACCCACACGAGCCAAAACCAAATATGGACCAAAATAGCGAGGACCCAACTTTGTCGCCCGAGCAGGAGTAATGCCCACAACAGTCCGATGATGCAAACGCAGCCAAACCCAATCACCCACTGCAAAAACAAGATCCCTGTGCTTTTTATCATGTTGCTGCTTCATAACCTCCTGAGCTAACAAAAGGCGCTCACGAATCTCAGCCAGAAACTCATCCCGATCACGAAGTTGTGCATCAACAGCAACCACCCGAGCAGAACCAGGTTCAAACTGAAGAAGAGCTGGAGGGGGACGCCCATAAACCACCTGGAACGGAGTGAGACCAATGGCTGTCTGGAAAGAGGAATTATAACAAAATTCGGCCCACGGCAGCCATTTAATCCAAGTGCGCGGCCTATCACCAGCCAAGCAACGCAAATACATAGTAATAGTGCGATTAGTAACCTCCGATTGGCCGTCAGTCTGGGGATGAAAGGCCGAGCTGAGAAGAAGTTTAACCCCTGCCAATCTGAATAATTCCTTCCAAAAATCACTGGTGAATATAGGGTCCCTATCACTAACAATAGAGCTAGGAAATCCATGAAGGCGCACAATTTCATCAAAGAAGGCCCTTGCCACAGAATTGGCTGAATATGGGTGACCCAGTGGGATAAAATGAGCATACTTCGAGAAGCGATCCACCACTGTTAACACCACAGATTTACCTCCGACCTTTGGAAACCCCTCAATAAAATCCATAGCTATGTCACTCCAAACCGAAGATGGAACAGGGAGCGGCTGTAAGAGGCCGGCTGGGTGAAGATGCTCAGACTTGTTACGTTGGCAAACAGTGCAGCCAGCAACAAAGTCCCGGACAAGGCGGCGCATGTGAGGGTTGTAAAATGACAAACGCAGGCGATGAAGTGTCTTCTGAATACCCTCATGACCTGCAGCATGGGCATCCTCTAATATCTGGGGCCATAATGGAGAAGCATCAGGAACATAAACCTTGCCTTTGAAAAGCAGTAATGCATCCACCTCAGTCCAGCCAACAGGAGCGGTGTTATTGGCAATCTGAAGGCGCAGCTCCTGAGCTTTAGTATCAGCTGCCAATTCAGCCCGCAATGTATCAAAAATATCAAAAGATGCAGTAGAAAGGGCAAACACAGAGAGATCCTCATCACGGCGGGAAAGGGCATCAGCTGCAGTATTTTGTTTGCCCGGGTGATACACCACATCCAAATCATACCCAAATAGCTTTGTTACCCAAGTGTGCTGTGGTATGGTCGTCAAGCGCTGATCAAGGATAAATTTCAGGCTGCGATGATCAGTGCGGACCGTGAACGATCTGCCCCATAAATATGGCCGCCAGTTGCGCACAGCCTTCACCAAGCCAATGAGCTCCCGTTCATAAGCTGGTAGTTTAGCGTGGTGAGGGGCAATGGCGCGACTGAAATAAGATACAGGACCATCACCTTGATGCAGGACTGCGCCAAACCCCGTGCCCGAAGCATCACAGTCAACATAAAAGCGTTTGGTGAAATCAGGGAGTCGCAGCAAGGGGGCTGTCATGAGCGCCTTCTTGAGAGCAAGAAACGCCGATTCGGCCTGCTGTGTCCACTGAAAGGCAGCACCCTTGAGTAGGGCTGTTAGAGGTTCTGCCACTGCTCCATACCCTGCAATGAACTTGCGATAATATCCTGTCAAACCGAGGAAACCCCGTAACGCCCGTGTCGTCCTGGGACGGGGCCAAGCCTCCACAGCAGCGACCTTGTCTGGATCCATGGCAACACCAGCAGCCGAGATGATATGCCCCAAATAGGCCACCGATGGCTCGCCGAAGAAACACTTGGACTTCTTAATGAACAGACTATTGGTGCGGAGCAACTGAAACACGCGCTGGACCTGCTGTACATGTTCCTCCCAAGAAGATGTATATATGAGGATGTCATCGAAAAATACCAGGACGAACCGGCGAAGAAACGGCTTGAGGATGTCATTCATCAAGGCTTGAAATGTTGCCGGTGCGTTCGTCAATCCGAAGGGCATGACGAGGAACTCGAAGTGACCATGATGCGTCCTGAAGGCCGTCCGAGACACGTCATCTGGGTGCATCCGCACTTGATGGTAGCCGCCGCGCGCATCGAGTTTGGTGAAGAAGCGAGGATCCCCCGAGTTCATCCAACGAGTTCATCAACCACCGGGATAGGAAATTTGTTCTTCATTGTCTTGTCATTTAGAGCCACCGAAATCAACACGGAATCTCCACGAGCCATCATGTTTCTTCACCCAGCAAGACGAGAGCGAGAAAAGGGTGATGTCGTCTCCCGAATAATCCCCGGGCCGCATCTCTTCACATTGGCGCTCAATCTCATCTTTCATGAGTTGGGGATAACGATACGGCCGCACCGCCACCGGAGCCGTCCCCGGTAACGGGTGAATGCGGTGGTCCTGTCGACGTGGTGGTGGCGAGCCACCGGGCTCCGGAAGAGGTCGGCCGTACCGAAGGAGAAGGGCATCCATCAGGTCGCGAGTCGCGGTCAGGGCCGCTATGCTGACGTCCGTGCCGCCGATGCCGTGCCATAGAATAGCACGGCCCTGGTACGTGAATGCCATGGACAATGTCTTGAAGTCCCAGGTTATTGGCCCCAACGTCTGGAGCCATTGTACTCCCAAAATCACGTCGAATCCATCCAGGGCCAGGGCATAGCAGTCCGTAGTGAAGGATTCGCCGTGGATGTCGATGGCGGTGGCTGCACAGACACCGGGACTTCGGAGCCGTTCACCGTTGGCCACGGTGACCGTCAGGCCCGGCCGATGCTGGATGTCGAGGCCGAGGCGGCGGGCGATGGCTTCCCGGATGAACGTGTGGGTAGAGCCCGAGTCCACCAAAGCAGTCAGCTCGACGCCATTGATCATGACGCGGAGACGGATTGTGTCGCCTGTTGTGACGCCCGTCAGCGCGTGCATCGAGATGCGGATCTCTTCCTCCGTGATGTCGCCGTCGTCCTCAGGTTCCGTCGCGGTGAGGCAGAACACGCCACCGCGGCCGGCGCACTTGTGATCGCGGGAGAACTTCTCCGGGCAAAAGAAGCACTGCCCGTTCGCCCGCTTCTCCGCGATTTCCTCCGGTGACAGACGACGGACCCTGCGGCGGGCCTGCTCGTCGGATTTCTGGCCATCCGACGGCTGGGGTGGGGCCACCGGCGCCGCGGGGAAGCGCCCGCGACCGCCGGCGGGCCGCCGGTCTTGACGCCGAGGGGTGGATCGCGCGCGCGGCTTCCGCGGACCGCCGCTCGTAGGCCCGAGCCGGGCTCATGGTCGTCTGCGCATTCGCCGGCGTTGAAGCTCCACGTCCGACGCGAGTGGCGGGCCCAATCCGGAGGTGAACGGATCGATTTGATGTTGACGCGTGAGATTCTCACGGCGGCACGGCACAGAGGGCCGAGAACCGCCGCCGATACTCCTCCACCGTGCCGTACGCTGGAGGTCCTTGAGTTCGCCGAGCGTGTTCGATCGGATTGGCGGCCCAAATCGCAGGTTGGCGTACTCCGCGAAGCGTGGCCACGAGACGATGCCGAGGTCGCGCTCCAGTTGGATGTACCACAGCGCCGCCGCGCCGTCCAGATGGAGAGAGGCGAGCCACACCTTGTCCTCCTCCAGGGTGCGGTAGCCGCGGAAGAAGCCGTCGCACTTGTTGAGCCACGGCAGCGGGTCAGACTCGCCGTCGAAGCGCGGGAAGGAGAGCTTTGGTTCGCGCGGGCCGCCGTAGCCGCGACCGAAGCCGTTGTCGCGGCCGCCGCCACCAAATCCGCCACCAAATCCGCCGCCTCCGCCGCCTCCGCCGCCACCGCCGCCGCCGCCGCCATCGCCGCCTCCGCCGCCCGCGGCGCCACCACCAGGGGGCGGCCGCTCGCCTTCCGGAAGGGCGGTTTCGTTGTCGAGCACGTCGTCGTCGTCAGCTCGAGCCTTCTCCGTGCGGGCGATGCGGCGGTCATGGGAGTCCAGCCGGGTGATGACCGTAGACATCTGGGCGATGAGGCGGTCAAGCTTCGCGGAGTCCGTCATGGGGGGATCGTCATGAGGACCGGCCATAGGCGGCGATGTCCTCGTCCTGGTCTCTGGTACCAAATTGATACGGCGCCGGGCCCTAGGAGTACGCAGAGGAGAGTGTAGGAGTAGATGAGCTTGAGGGCAAGAACGGAGAATGCGACGGGGTGGTGAGCTGCAGTCGCCGGCGGCTGAGGACGCCACCGTCGAGGACAGCTCCACCCCTAGGGAGAGCTTTATTCCTTCGACAAAATCCCTAATACAATCTACGGATCCTTTTATAGAATAAGGACCAACACAATCATAACTAACTGCTAATGGCCTAACAAACTCTATCTTTATCTCTCCCTAACTAACCTGTCGCCTAACCGATCCAAATTAGCCACTTATAGATGGTGGCTCAGTTGTGGACTCTTTACCCCTGCGCCTGCTATAGGTCTTTTTAAAGTAATAAGAGTCCACAACAGTAATAGTATCCAATACTTGCTTCTGGAGTTGTTTTGTTAAGTCTCTAGATTGAAATATTTAGTATGACTGTACATAACTAAGAAGGGCACACTATTCTTTGCTGGCGACCTGTTTTATGTGCAAGTGGTGGTGCAGTATCCTAAATCTATTGCGACTCCATATAGATCTAAATACCATATTTAGGACCTGATGCCTATGTTGATTAAGAGTTCGTCCTTCTTTCGGATTCCTGTTTGCAAGAAACAAGGAAGTACCATTTCCACGAAAAGGTAATTAGAAATGACCACATACGCACATCACATAATTAATATGTGATAAATATTGGAAATACAGAAACAACTACAGTTTTGTTTTCCTTAGTTGAAATTTTTGAAGCGATGGTTGCAACTAGATCGATCATTGTTGTGAATCGAAGGCAGTTCATGTGATAAGGTGCTGACACTGACCGTTTTGATCTTCCTTTCTGTTCCGCATTAGTTACTTTTTTTTATATTTGCCAATATTTTTTTGTTAAGTTTCTTGTCTGTCAATTCTTAATAATTTTCACCATGGGATCAACAATACAATTTTGAATGTTGTTATGGTCTTCTGCAGAGCACTGAGAACATATTCTCTCTGTTAAATTTACAAGGTGCAATACAAAACCATAATCATCAGAAATGTTTATAAATACGATACCAATTATTTTGTGGCACATAACTTATTATTGGACTAATTGTTGGTCAAATCATCAACATGGTCAGTCAAACCTGCCTTATAAAATTAATGGGGATGGGCGGGGGGGGGGGGGGGGGGGTAGTCTTTTGTGCTGTCAACTCCCTGAATTAAGATCAACTTTTTAATCTGAATGGACTGTTTCTGCTTTTTTAAACATTCATGTTGATATAGCTAGCTGGGGTGCGATCTGAATACATTTTTTAAATGGATCCATGCTGACTTTTATTTTAATATAGTTACCAAAACCATATCTGTTGCTATTCATATCGTTACATTTTTGTCTTAAAGTTACATTCTTCATTTTTTAGGCGAAAAACTCGGTCTCCTTCTCCACTATGGGATAGGAGCAACTCACCAGCTCCTAGAAGGCATAGAAGTCCATCTCCAAGGAGACACAGAAGACGGAGAAGTCGGAGCACTACAAGTTCATTTGTAAATAACGCACGCAGTCCAAGTCGTGGATCTGAGCAAGTAAATGTACCTGAAAAACAAAAGATGGAAGAAGAAGAAAAGAAAAGGTACACCATCTTCTTGTCTTGGCATCTGTTGACACATTGTTATATTTGCATGTCCCGCTTTTGTTCCCTCTTAATCTTTTACAGCCAAATCTTGACATGTTAAGGACTAATTCTCCCATTTAACTGTTACTATAGTGGGACAGCTAGGCCTGGGGCCACCCGACTGCAGCGTGTGAACAGTATTAGGTGTCTGAGCACCTATCTGTAATTCATGTCATATCGGTTTTTGGAATATGCATTAGGGATAGATTGTACCTTATATTTAATCTAAGAACATTGAAGTGAAGTCTCGTACCTCATAAAGTTTCTACCATGCTTGTTGCTTCTCTTTGTGTCTGGCTCTGCCTCCTCCCTACCAGACATTACACTGTTTTACATAATGTAGATGTTTTTTTTCTCTGTTGGAAACTCAGTTTGCATGTTCTGGTTTTACTTATCATACACATTTTCATAGTTCTGGCCATCATTTGCTTGAAATAGATTATTTTTGCTCATTTGGTATATCAATATTGTTGCACTTTTATTTTGGAATTGATTTCCTGGCATAATTCTATACGAAATCAGCAACTTCCATTTGTAGTATTATGCTAGTAGTTTATACATGCAGTTGGTGATAGCATGTAACCAGTCCCTTATATATCACGGTATTGATTTCTAGGCGTCAAAAGGAAGCTGAATTTAAGTTATTGGAAGAGGAGCTTGCTAGAAGAGTTGAAGAAGCTATAAGGAAAAATGTCGAGGAGCGTCTAAACTCTGACGAGGTGAAACTTGACATAGAACGCCGAATTGAGGAGGGTATTAGAAAGTTATTTGATGAGGTTGATGCTCAGCTACAGAAAGAAAAAGCAGCAGCTCTTTATGAAGCAAGGCAGAAAGCAGTAAGTGTTATGCATCTGTGGTGCTTTCTATTGCTGATCATTGTTCATAAGAACACCATTAGAACTTTCTTTAGCCGCAAGAGCTAGTAAATTGTCAAAGACAAAATATCCAGTTCAAATATATTGACATTGGTCTTAACCCATATAGGCTGTACTGGAGACTGGGGATCCTTTTTTGCTTGGAGCAAGAGTGTTTTACTAGTTCTATTGTTACAGATTCAATGCCGTCATAATTCCTACTTTAAACTAAAGGATGTAGTTGTCTATGCATAAAGAATAGTTGTCCCTCAGATTGTAGTCAATGTCTTAAACGTGATTCAAACATTTTGTTTTTCTTGAGGCGTTGTAAACTCATTTATCATTTATTCTTATTAAAAGAAGCATGCAAATCATCCATCATCCCTCTTAAAATTTTATTTCAATCAAACTTCACAGGAGCAAGAAAGAAGAGAGAGGGAGGAGCTGGATAGAATGCTTGAAGAGAACAGGCGCAAAGTGGAGGAGGCTCAAAGAAAAGTGGCTCTTGAGCAGCAGCAGAAAGAGATGGAGCGATATTTGGAGCTGGAAAGGATACAGAAGCAAAGAGAAGAAGCTTTACGCAGAAAGAAAATGGAGGAGGAAGAAGAGAGAGCTAATGAGCTGAGATTACTAGGCAAAAGCCGGCGCTGACATGTAAATTGAGCTGGTATCCGAGTGCGGTGGCTGATTCTTTGTTCACTAGCTCCTTAGGTTGTGATTAGATTTTTTGTTCTAATCTCAATCTGGCGTACTATGTTTGCTATGTGCTAGCGATTGGTATTTCTGAGACACTGATTTTTCTTTATGCAAATGTGATGGCCATGGTTGCCCCCATTTAAAATGCAAGTTGAACTTGGGTAGAGAACTAGAGATCAAGTATGGAAAGATGTTTGGGCGCCAGGTAGCCCGTAGCCGGCACACTCCGGTGTTGCGCGTCAACATAGCCTCAGCGTACAATTAATTGTTATGGTCGTTGCAAATTGACATCTGCCGTGGAGCTTGGAGCACGCCTTGCTGGGAGACCAGCCTTTGCTGATGGGTGTGGCCTGTGGGCGTGTGTTCCTGGGAATTTGTACATTTGCTTTGTAACTCTGTGCTTTGAGGGTTCTCCTAAAGCTATTTTGTTGTAATTCTTTTCTTAATGAAAAACGTGTTATGCATCTCTTAAAAAATAGACCGAGATAAATTGCTGAGCTGTTGCTGCAATGACGACCATAATCCACTGCCGTTGGCCTCCAATATACATTTATTATTTTTCTCAAACACTAAGGTTATTTCCTTTTGATCAGCACATGGAATGGATGAACATCGAGAGCCTGCAGTAGTTGGATAAATGCACATGTTGCTGATGGAAAACTTCAGGTGGTTTGCGATGATCTAATGAGCTTAAAAACATTTAGTTTTTAAAAACAGTTTCAGAGGCGAATATATGTCCACATCGACAAGCCCTTGTTTGCCATGGTATATTTTTACCTCGTGTACTTGTCACAAGACAAAAACAGTCAGGTAAGGCACAGCAGCTAGCCTGTTTATCTCATAAACAACTGTAAAAACGGCCGGCACTAATTTACATTCAGGACGGAAGGGCCATATATTATTACGGAAAATAAACCCATACCTAGCACTAGCAGCGATGCGCTGTCATGAGTACAACACGAGAGATAGAGAAAACACTTGAAACATAATTCACGAAGCAATTCATGCTCGAGCATGCTAGATACATTGAAAAAAACAGAAAGATACGATGGTAAACCTCAACGTAGCACCAAAAGTAGGTCAGGTGTCATGACAACATAATAAATAACTGGAGCTCACCAAAATACCATGCAAACCCAAAAAAAAGTTAAAGGATTAGCATAAGCTCAAACACCTAACAGGGTCGAGGACAATGGTAATCAGATTCAGATACCAGAGTGATTTTCTCAACTTTTTTTCAAAACCTCCAATACTAAAGAAACTTGTTTAAACAAAGGATTGCCTGCATCACAAATAATAACAAGATAATTAGCAATGCCTGACAAACAGGATAAACAGAAACACAGACTCAAATTGTCAGATCAAAAACTTTGTTTACCAATACCCAGCTAGATGTTACAATACGTCAATCTTCAAAAACTTTGTTTACCAATACGCTGCTATGTTACAATATGTTTAGTCAATCTTCAAAAAGAACTTCAGTATTGCTACATTTTTTGTACTGACTAAAGAAATTTTAACAGATAGAATAGTGGCATAATCTTTTGAAACTTAGTCACACTAATAAAAATTAGTGCTTGTTATTAGTAGTGGAAATCAGATATCTACCCCACATCAAAGAGAATAAAATTGACGGTACATACTATATACACATACAGTGCCATCTGAGCATGTTTATCTGCATTGAGTATTATGAGAAATGTGAAAATAGAAAAGAACATTGCTTCTTTGGATGTAATAAGACTAATATTTTTCTATTACCATGGTCATTTGCTAGTTTATAGTTAACTTCTACAGAATAATATGTTAGCAATAATCTTGACTAGTAGTGATGAGTAGCAAAATGTAAATTACTTAAGGTCCAAGTCTAGTCTAGTCTTTGCCTCGGGGAAGTCCTTAGGGACCAAGTCTAGTTAAGTCAAGCTTTTGCCTTGGCATGTAATTGTGCTGTGTAAGTCTAGTCAAGTCAAACCACTATGGCTGTGTAGTAGTGCTAAACAGAGAGCCGAAGGGCTAGGCTCCACACTCAAGAGTAGAGCGTGTGGCTGGCTGGCAGGTTGCCGTATAGGACTGCCTAGAGTGCAGAGTAAGAGTTGCAGCAGCTGGAGGATTGTGGGCTAACTGTAGGCAACTATATTCTCCAAAACAAAAAACAGAGGCAAATATAGACAATGAGAAAGGAGCTCATCAAGTGGATTAGTTCAAAATAGGTTGCTGCAGCACCTAATGCATGTTTCTGTGTGAAACAAGTGTGTCTGTGTGTATCTTCGATAGTGTGTGGGCCAACATAACAAACCAATAAGCTGCAAATGCTAGGATATGGCTCAGGAAAAAGTCTACTTCACCCCCAACCTATGGGGCTTGGAACACATCACCCCACAACCTATGAAAATGAATTGTTTACCCTCTGAACTTTCTACAACAGGACAAATCACCCCTAAAGCAGTTTTGAAAAATCATAGTAAATCACAGAAAAATCATAAAATAGAAAATTCAATTGTGTTGGATTCTAAATGAGTACATCTACACAATGAACATACAATATGGTATATTTAGTATATTTTTTTACAGTTATGGAGAAAAGCATGGATCTAAAGTTATAACAAAAAATATGTACTAAAGTATTCCATATTGTATGTTCACTGCGTAGAACTACTAATTTGAAGCCCAACACAATTTGATTTTTCATTTTATGAATTTTCTGTGATTTATTATGATTTTTCAAAACTGCTTTAGGGGGTGATTTGTCCCGTTTTAGAAAGTTCATGGGGTAAAAAATCTAGTTTCATAGGTTGGGTGGTGATGTGTTCCAACCCCATAGGTTGGGGTGTGAAGTAACTTTTTCCATATGGCTCACCAGATTAATAGTAGTCTGTATTATGTACATTCATGCCTTGAGTCAAAATGATTAGTATTTTATCAGCACTGACTTCTGAGCTTTTACCTCCTAGTCCTAAGCAAGAAGGATGAAAACTGACTGGCATTACTTCTCACAAAGAGTGCACTGCAACCTTTTTTCAACTTATCTACTGATTATTGTTGCATGGTACACCAGTCAGATGAAATTTCCGTAGTGCTCTGATTGTCTGAGAACTAAAGAAATTACTCTACATTTCAGAGGAAAACACATTTAGACATCAGATTTCAATGATATCCATGCTGCTCATTGGTGGGGCAGTGCATCCACTTTCTTCTGTTCCAGTAATTCCGCTATCAGAAGAAATATCACAGCTTGCAGAAACCATTCCACTAGACACATTTGATTCAGTGTTTCTGCTTCCCGAGACTGCATGGCTATTTTGTACAGGATTCCTGTTACCTGAACATTGGCCACCGGGTCTTCCAGTGTTCCTATTTCCAAGGATCTCCAGCTTTTTAGCCTTATGTTTTTTCCCTCCAATGTGGGCACCGAAATTGAATTCAGTAACACAATCAACCTTGCAAATTTTACACCAAAAAGAAGGCACTACGTTTGGTCTGGGACACTGCAGAATCTGGGAAGGAGTATGTGGTACTTTAACTTTTTTCTTCGTGGGGTACCAATTAGCTGTCTGTCTCTGTACAGATGGGCAACTGAAACTAGACTGCTGTTGAGACACAGTGACCTCTGCCGCTAACTTTCTCTTTAAATCATCTGGTATTGAATCTGTACCGACCTCCTGATATAAAAAAAATATTTGTTTACATAACCAGAATTAGTAATAAACATTTTTTGCACATTAAATTATCTATGTAATGCAAAGCAATGAATAGCACGTAAACCAAATACCATGGTTCCTGACAGCACAATCCTAGAGAAGAAACAAATGACTGACAACTATGGATTACACAAAATGACAAGATAACAAAATCTCATGATCTGAAGAAAATCAAATGTAAAATACTCAGAATCAGAATGTGAAAGAAACAGCAAGTCAGCAACCAAGCTTATTTTAGGCAAACCCATAGTAGGAAGTGATCCTCTATTAATAATCAAAGTTTTGCCTTCGAAAAAGCAAATGTCCAAGTGTAAAAATTATTATTTGACATTGCTGGCTCACATCGCACAAATAGAACAGGGACATGAAAAGAAATACCAAAGATAAACTATAGAGCAAAATTGTTGACAAAGCATGTATCATCCGAGCCCTATTAATGTGTTCTAGGTAGTTTCAAATGTCATGGTTGAGAAGGAAAGAAAAACAGGAAATAGAAAGCGAACATCTATTGAGAACCTGTCTTTGTATGATCCATAAACTATCATATTGACTGTTGGATAATATTCACGTATGTTGGGTTTATGGCATAAATTAATCTACTTCCAATTGAAAACAATTCAGGACCAATGGGAAAATAACTGTTTATAGTCAAATAAAAATCCTTAAATTCTTCTAACATTACACAATGCCGATTCCCTGAAGAATGCTTCTTAGTGTGGTACTATGGCATAACAGAGAGGTCATAACAACCCCCAAAAAACTTACTTTCTGCCCCTCAAGGGCTCCACTGAGGGCAATCAGCAGATGAGGGTGAGTCCTCTCCAATCTCTTACGATACTCCATCTCTCTCCGAAGAGCTTCCTCGAAGGTGATAGTAGGAACGGCCGATGCAATAGATCCCTCCATGGCTGAAGGCTGTAATCGCACCGGAACCGTCGCCACACGGCCGACGCCCCCTTGCCTCCACGTCGCCGGGCCGCTGCCGGCCAACACCACTGCCGCGCTGCCGGCCGCGCGCACGCCCTCTCCTCCCGTCCAACCTCCTTGCGCGCTTAGGTACCGCCGAGCTCGCGACGCTCCGCCTCCGCGCTCACCCGGACACGGCCGCTACGCTCCCTTCAGATCCGCCCCCGTCCTCGCCAGATCCGGCCGTCGGGGCCCTGAATCTACGCACCGGCGCCCGGGAGCATACCACCGCCGGGAGGAACAGGGGGGCTGCCGTGCACCCCTGCCCGGAGCACGGCGACCAACTCAGCGAAGGGCGAAGGGTCCCGCAGTCGCCTTCCCAGGGAGCCGCACGAGCCTCCGGTGGTTCCCTCCGGCGACGGCGAGGGGGAGATGTATGCGTCTGGAGGGCTATTTAATTATTTGCCATCAAGCAATTCCACGAGTCATTTACCCGCAATGTCATTAAAAAAAGACAACGCAGACAACTATGTGTTATGACCTGTTCTCAGCTAACGGTGTAATGTTTTCAGCTAATGGTGTAATGTTTTCAGCTAACGGTGTCCAACCGACGAGTAAAATGACCATTTTACCCCTGTGGGCTCCACCAATCTTCTTGCTCCTCCTCGCCTTCTCCCTCCCTCTTCCCCAGTGCCGCTTCACGACGGACGCTGACGCGGCCTCCACCTCCCCAGCGACAGGGTCCTCGAGCTCATCGCCGCGGGCGAGGGAGCAGAGGGGCGTGCCCGTCCTTGCGGCGGCCAAAGTCGTGCACTGCAAGGTGGAGCTCGGCGACGGTGAGGAGGAAGTGCACAGCCTGCGGGGCGGAGCAGCACCACCACCCCGCAAATCGTCTCCAGCCACAGCTCGTCTGCCATCTCCAGCACGCGCCTCATCCCATCGCCGCTGGCAAGCTCCAACATCTCTGCCGCCGCTGCACCAGAGGAAGAGGTTCTTGGTGGAGGAGGTTCAGTACATGGTGAACATGCAGAGACAAGAGGCGAGGGTGGAGGCGGTGTCTGGGGTTGGGGTTGGGGCTGCGATCGGGCGGACGCTGAGGAGCTGAGGAGGAGGTGGGCATTGATGGTGTGGAGGAGGTGGTCGGAAGCAGCGGAGTCGGGCGCGGCCGCGGCGGGGGCGGGGTAGTAGCGGGGGCGCGAGCGTAGCGTCCACGCAACCATAGCAGACATGCGGGCGGGGCCTTGGTCGGCCGCGGAGCTCGACACGTGCCGCCATGGCCGGCCGCAGAGCTCGACGATGACTTGGAGAAGAGGTGGGATGGGGCTCCGCCAGCCCGCGCGGCGTGCCGACAGCAGCGAGTAGGGTAGCATGGGAGGGAGCCATGGAGGAGCATAGGATTGAGACAGAGGAGGAGGACAAATATACATGTAAATGACCAGGAGCAAAATAGTCATTTTCGTGCATGAGTCCCACTCGTCAGATCGGTGGAACCGTTAAATTCTAACAGATGGTGGATGGAATGGCATGTACGTAAACAAAACTTGAGGTCATGGCACACAAGTGTCTGCAAACTTTTTTATGGCATGTGCGCAACTGTCATCTTTTTTAATAACATGTAGGTAAATGACTTCAATTCCGCTGCAAACTGAGGCCTCTAAAACTCATTTGTAGACCTAACTCGAAAGTATAGAATCTTTAGATTAGATCTTGACTCCACTGCTATTTTGATGCAGATCACATCTGTTAGTGTTAATTCTCACTTCATTTCGGCAGCAACCCCACCCCCATCCGCCTCTCCTTGTCTGGGAAATTTCAAAAAATGACACCCAATTCGACGACCTCACACAGTATGACACCTAATTCGTCGACCTATCAAAAAGTGACACCGAGAACACGAATTGCTTCAAAACTAGGGACTCGGCCCATTTTCCATCCTCATTTCTTGGAGAACGGACCAAAATGCCCTTCTTATTCCTCCTCCATCAGTTCTTTGCCACCAGCCGACCAATATCAAGCATGCTCTCCCGCTCGCGGTGCCCCTGAAAGGACCTTGTGATGCCTAGAGGGGGGTGAATAGGATCACTTCAAATTTCTGAAACAAATGCAGCGGTTAAAACACCTGTCGGTACTACCGACGTGGTGCCGGAACTACCGAGGGTGTCGGTACTTCCGGTACCAGGTCGGTACTACCGACAGGCCAGAGATGATTAAAACGAAATTTGAATTCAGCGACGATTCTAGCAATTCTATTTGAATCAAGGTCTAAGTTTAGAGGCTAAGAACCACCTGCAACTACAGAGATGAGTTGGAATGCAACCAATTTATAGATCGGGCTAAAACAAGTTCTAGGGTTAGTAAGAAACAAAGAATTCAAGTAAACAAAGGAGACACAAAGATTTAATTCGAAGTTCACACCCACAAAGGATGCTACGTCTTCGTTGAGGATCCCACAAAGGGAGGGCTATCACCAAGAGCCTCTTTTCCTCTTCCAACTCCCACAAAGGAAGATTGGTGCTCACTAAGAATTCTCCACCAAGGAGAGGGCAATACAAACGATCCCGGGTGCACCACACAAAGAGGGCACTCAACGGGCGACGCCTAACCGTCTAGAAGCAAGCTTCAAGAGTAACAAATGCGAATCGAAAGACCCGGAGATGCTTCAAGTGCTCTTGAGATGGGGAGAATCAATGGGGCTCTCAAAGCTTGTGCACACTTCACTAGGAATCACTTCCCCACTCAATCTCTAGCTCAAGGGAATCGAAGATTGGCTCTAGAGGAGAGGGAAGAGGTGGAGTGAATGCTCAAGGAGGTGTTTGTCTCGTGGTTGGTCAGCAATGAGTGAGGAGGGAGATTGGTGTGCTGAGTCGGGTATCCTCGGTACTACCGACACGGTGTCGGTACTACCGAGGGGTTTCCCAAAAACCTAACAGTGAAGCTTTATCGGTAGTTCCGACACTGGGTCGGTACTACCGACCCCCTGGCTAAAACTCGCCAGTGAAGCCATATCAGTACTACCGACCCGGTGTCGATACTACCGACAATGGCTGAGAGTTTGAGATAAGATTAGCAAAAGTGCACGTGTCAACCCTAAACTCTTCTCACTCACTTGGGTCATCTCCTAGAGCACTTTTAGCATCTCTTAGCTATCAATTCGCATCCCCCTTTATAGTGCGGTGTTTCCTATACTTAAATTCAAAATCAAAAATAAATTAAGCCTTGATTCGAGATGAAAACATTGACTTGGAGTTGGGGGCCTTCCTTTGGTCAAAACCATGAGTTTCATTCACTTAAGTCCTACACACATCTTGATCAACCATTAAATAACACAAATTGTGCTTGTCATTATCACCAAAACAATTAGGGGCCAAGATGCACTTTTAATCTCCCCCCCTTTTGGTGATTGATGACAACCACAATTCGTTTTTATAAAATATGTGTATATCCACCAATTGAACATGAAACTCCCCCTAAATGTGTGCTTGGACTTTTACAAAGGCCTCAAATGCCTATCACACACTTAGAAGGCTTTTCACTCTCAATTTGTATACACAAGTGCATTGGTGTGATATTGACATGATACACAAATCAACAAAGTGAGAAATAACAAGCATCACAAGTAGATAATCAAGGTTCCACACTAGCACAATTAGGTCTTACAAATTTAAAAAGTTCTAGGTTCATTACCAACCATCACACCACACAAATAAGTTCATACATGTCCATACACACCACCCCCACACCAACATGGTTAAATTGTGAGCACACTCCCCCTTTGGCATCAAGCGCCAAAAAGAGGAGGCCCTTCAATCATCATAATCATGTGGAGAGTGGGCTTCCAGAGGAGAGTCGTCGTCGTTGGTCTCACCACCACCAAAGTCTTCATCATCGATGTCGGCCGGGGGAGCTCCATACATCATGGATGTGGCGCTGTAGATATCCCAAGGGTTGTAGAAGGTCGGTGGAGGAGGGAAGTCCATAGGCTCGCGGACGGGAGAGTGCTTGATGTTGTGTTGAGCGAGCAAGGCCTTCTGACGAGTCTCGAATTTGATGAGCTGCTCATCAACATGCTGCCGGTGGGCACGAATCTCTTGTGCATTGTGCTTTCCCACATTGAAACAAGCGAAGAGGCCCTGAGATAGAAAGTTGAAGATGCTCTTCTTCTTGCCCGGGGAACGGTGCTTCTAGATGCGGATGGTCCAAGTGAAGATGATGGTGGCTCGAAGGAAGATGGGCCACCGGAGGAGGTGCCACCCACGGAAGCGGGACAGGAGGGGCATGCTTGCCCAGCCTGAGGAGACGCTCAGTGTTGCCCTTGTTTAGCTTGTACCAAGAGTGAGGCTTATCGGTGAGAATATCAACTCCGGTCACCTCACAAATCATTTTGAAGATCCAAGGGGCATATTGACAACTCTTGCTTGCGGACATGGAGCACACAATAATCTCCTCCCAAATGAAGTCAAAGACACTAAAAGCTTCTTTCCCCGGTGCCATCCTCACAAGAATTTCCTTGGCTACATTGGAGATATTGGTGTTGTCACCGATCTTAGGAGTGAGGGTATAGTGAAAAAGTTGCTTCAACATCCTATAAACTGGTTTCATGCCATGAGTAGTACCAAACTGCACCTTGCCAAACATGGAGTCATACATGAAAGCCATCTCGCTATCAAGCGGAAACTCTCCACCATGAAGCTTGGGGCGACCGAGATCCTCCTCACCAAAACCAAGAATTTGGGCAAAGTGCTCATAAGAGACGGAGAGGGGCTTGCCTTGTAGGAGCCAATGGAAAGTCCTTGTCTCACGGCGGATATAGGGATTTGCATAAAACTGAGCGACAACTTCTTCATTCCAATCATAGTTGATTCCCATGATGTTGGTCATCCCCTTTGCATGACAAATGTCAATGGCTTCATTGACCGCCGGAATGTTAAGAGACCTAAGGATGTCCCAATTGATAGACTTCATGTCAATGGTCATGTTTTCCTTGCTAAGAATTGCGGTCTCATACCAATCCGCATTGAACTTGAGCCAAAACCGGATGTCCGCATCAAATTCCTTTTGCCAAAGAGCGGGATCGGTGTACCTTTCCTTGTACACATTGTGAGACCCCCTTGTGTAATCCACCTTCTTGAGGATACCCATTGTAGTTGCCAGACGAGGAGGTCTTGAGGGCCTAAGGACAAAGGTAGAGAGCGTGTCCAGGGAGATGTCTTCATAGTCATCATAATGATCATCCGGTTGATGAGCTTGCTTTGTATGGGCACGGTGACCTTGGCCAGTGGAGCGACGAGGGGCAGCTGGTGAATTAGTGCAACCACGCCCATGTGGACCTTGAGCACTAGCGCCCACCTTCCTCTTCCTTTGAGCAAGAGGGACATCATCCTCATCGGAGCCTTCTTGAACCACTTGCTTGCCGGCACGACCCATCTGAGGAATAAGAATGTTTGCATAAGATGGATGTGTAGGAAGTGAGAAGGGATGGCTTGGTTCATGGACTTATGCTCTCTTGACAGCACCCCATCGGTACTACCGACACAGGGTTGGTACTATCGATGGGGGTCGAATCCGAGCACAAATCCATGGATCAAGGGATTTGTCCAGCAAAAAGTTATGGGATCATAGGTATGAGTTCTAGGATGGATAAAACGATGATTCCTTAAAGCATTCCCTCTAGAAACAACTGCATTGAGAGATCGATCGATGAAGATTTGAATGAGTACCTTGAAGCTTTTCCCGCGCGAATTGACGAACTCCCGGCGAGGATCGGATGTTCCGGAGGATGAAGAATCGAATGGAATGGCTAGTTTAACTTTTGCACGGTTGGATTTGGAATTCCCCTCACGGATTTGAGAGAGAGGAGGAGAGGGGCGGCTCCAATGGTTGAATAAGGGGATAAGAACCCTAGGTTCTGGTCGGGGTATTTATACCCCAGCGGAGGTTATCGGTAGTACTAACATAGGCTCGGTACTACCGAGGGTTCGAGAAAATTGAGACAGAGAGTTCTTATCGGTATTACCAACGTTTCGTCGGTTCTACCGATGGGGGCCGGTAGTACCGACACTGCGTCGGTTCAACCGTGAAAAGCCGAAATTCCAACAGTGAGCTCTTATAGGTACTTCCGACCTTGTGTCGGTTGTACCTCTAAATAAACAGATTTGAGAAAAGATTTGAGAATTTATGTGAGATTGATCAGAGATGAAGAACTATGGACATGTAGAGCACTCATAGAAGTTGGTGACTAGTCACAATCAATCAATCAAAGCTATAATCACCAGCATCTATGTGAAGATCCAAAATTTTTTGTAAGACACACACAAAGGAAAGAAAATAAAATGCTTTGCCTCCTATCTAGTCAACAAACAAATTTATGTGCAAAAGATCAAGCCAATTTACGAGAATCCAAGATGTTTAGCTCACTCCTCAAAGCACAAAACCTTTGCTCGTCTAGAGGCTTAGTGAAAATATCGGCAAGTTGCCTCTCAGTGCTTTCATGACGTAAAGCAATATCTCCCTTAGCCTCATGATCCCTTAAGAAGTGATGTCTAATGTCTATGTGCTTTGTTCTAGAGTGTTGGACTGGATTGTTCGCTAGTTTGATAGCACTCTCATTGTCACACAAGAGTGGAATCTTACTAAACTTGCAACCATAATCACTCAACGTTTGCTTCATCCACAAGAGTTGTGCACAACAAGCACCAGCCGCCACATATTCGGCTTCGGCCGTGGATAAAGCAACCGAGTTTTGCTTCTTTGAGCTCCATGACACCAAAGACCTACCAAGAAATTGGCAAGTCCCGGTAGTGCTCTTTCGATCTACTTTGCAACCGGCATAGTCCGAATCAGAGTAGCCTAGCAAACCAAAAGTGGAGCCTTTGGGATACCACAAGCCTAGGTTAGGAGTGTGAAGCAAATATCTAAAGATTCTCTTAACGGCCATTAGATGACACTCCTTAGGATTGGCTTGAAATCTTGCACACATGCACACACTAAGCATTATATCGGGCCTAGATGTACAAAGGTAAAGGAGGGAGCCAATCATGAAACGAAATACCTTTTGGTCGACCGACTTCCCTTCTTCATTGAGATCAAGATGTCCATTAAGTGCCATTGGTGTCTTGTTGGGCTTAGAATCGGCCATGTCAAACCTCTTGAGCATACCTTTTACATACTTGGATTGACACAAGAAAGTCCCTTCCTTCATTTGCTTGATTTGAAAACCAAGAAAGAACTTCAATTCTCCCATCATAGACATCTCAAATCTCTTGGTCATGATCCTACTAAATTCTTCACAAAATTTGTCATTAGTAGACTCAAAGATAATATCATCAACATAAATTTGACAAACAAATATATCTTTTCCATTTCTTTGAATGAAGAGAGTAGAATCGGCTTTGCCTATCTCAAAACCGTTATTGAGAAGAAAATCCTTAAGGCATTCATACCATGCTCTAGGAGCTTGCTTAAGCCCATAGAGCACTGTATGGAGCTTGTACACATGGTTGGGAAATCTTGAATCTTCAAAGCCCGGTGGTTGTTCAACATACACTTCTTCTTGGAGAGGTTCATTTACGAATGCACTCTTTACATCCATTTGATGAAGCTTGAAATCATGATGAGTAGCATAGGCCAATAGAATACGAATTGACTAAGTCTTGCTACCGGGCATAAGTCTCTCCAAAGTCCAATCCGTCAACTTGAGTATATCCTTTGCCAACAAGCCTTGCCTTGTTCTTTGTGACAACACCAAATTCATCTTGTTTATTCCTAAAGACCCATTTGGTGCCTATCACATTTTGTTTTGGTCTTGGTACCAATTCCCATACTTCATTTCTCTTGAAGTTGTTCAATTCTTCCTCCATGGCAATAATCCAATCTAGGTTCCCAAGAGCTTGTTCCACACTAAGAGGTTCCAAAGAGGAGACAAACGAGTAGAATGCGCAAAAGTTTGTCAACCTTGAGTGATTTGTCACCCCTCTTTGGATGCTTCCAAGGATGTTGTCCACGGGATGATCCCTTTGAACCATTTGATGTACTCTTGGGTGTGGTGCTTGAGATTGACGTTGAATAGGTCCGTCATCATCATCTTCAACTTGTGCAGCTTCGTCTTGAGCTTCATCATCTTGTTCTCCCCCTTGATCAAAGCCCCGTCCATGATCGTCACCATGAACAAGACTTTCATCTTGATTAGCTTGAGAATTTGGTGGTTCCACTCTTGTTGATGATGATGGATCTTGATTGTTTGTGTCAACCGGAGCTTGTACTTGAATCTCACGAGGCATCACTTCACTGGTCCCCATTCTAAAGATAGCCACGCTTGGGGGTTCTTCATCATCTACAAAGTTTTCACTAACTTGCTCTCATTGAGAGCCGTTGGATTCATCAAATTTCACGTCTACCGTGGTTTCAACACAACCGGTGGTTTTGTTGAAAACACGATAGGCATGTTCGTTAGTTCCATAACCAAGTAGAAAACCTTCATCAACCTTGGATGCAAACTTTGAGGCTTTGGGTTTCTTGTTAAGTATGGAACACTTACATCTAAAGACCCTAAAGTAATGCACACTAGGCTTCTTAACGGTGATGATTTCGTAGGGAGTCTTGTTCAAGTACTTGTGGAGGTAGAGACGGTTGGCGGCATGGCATGCGGTGTTGATGGCTTCCGCCCAAAATGAGTCCGGAGTCTTGTATTCATCAAGCATTGTCCTTGCTGCTTCAATCAATGTACGGTTCTTCCTCTCAACAATGCCATTTTGTTGAGGAGTGTATGGAGCGGAGAGCTCATGCTTGATGCCTTCTTCATCTAGGAACTCTTCAACTTGTGTGTTCCTAAACTCCGAGCCGTTGTCACTTCTTATGTTCTTGACCTTGAGCTCGAACTCATTTTGTACTCTTCTAATGAACTTCTTCATAATTCCCTTTGCTTCACTTTTATCTTGCAAAAGAATACCCAAGTGAAACGGGAAAAATCATCAACAATTACTAGACCATACTTGTTACCACTGATGCTTATGTAGGCAATTGGTCCAAATAAATCCATGTGTAGTAGCTTCAATGGTCTTGATGAGGATAGGATATTCTTGGCGGGATGATGAGCTCCAACTTGCTTCCCGGCTTGACATGCACTACATAACCTATCTTTCTCAAATACAACGTTTGTTAGTCCTAGGATGTGCTCGTCTTTTTGAAGTTTGGCCAAGTTCCTCATGCCAACATGGGCTAGTCGGCGATGCCATAGCCAACCCAATTCGGATTTTGCCACTAAGCAAGCCTTAGGGTCCACCTTCACTTTTGTGAAATCCACATAGTAAAGCTTTCCCCGTAAATGACCCGCAAAGACAATAGAGGAATCCTCCCTTCTAGAGACGGTCACACCCTCATGAGTAAAGAGACAATTGTAGCCTTTCTCATAAAGTTGTGAAACTGACAACAAGTTGTATCCCAACCCTTGAACATGATAAACATCTTCAATTGAATTTGTTGTTGAGATAGCAATTTTACCTAGTCCAATAACATCTCCTTGACCATTGTCACCATAGATGATAGTTTCCGTAGGGTTATCATAATGATCAAGGGATGCAAATAAGCCTTCATCTCCGGTCATATGATTTGTGGCGCCACTATCAATCAACCATGCACTTCCACCAGAGGAGTAGGCCTACAAAACAATTTTAAGCTTTTGGTTTAGGTACCCAAAATGATTTGGGTCCTTGGAGGTTAGATGCATAAACTTTTGGAACCCACACACTCTTCCTCATAGCCTTCATGGCATAGGCCCCAACATACTTGACCACCATTTTACCATTATGGTCCAAGGTTACAATGTAGTCACAAGTGTAGTTGGGAGAGGGCTTGTGCTCAACCACATTCTTCAATGCCTTTGGTGGAGTGTTAACCCCACCACTTCCTTTTGTGGTGTTCACTATCTTTGGCATGTCCTTGGTTGTGGTAGAAGTGGTGACTCCATGGGCAATGTCCATAATAGTGTTGAGGTAGCTGTTGAGGTAGCCACCCTTGTTCCACAAGGGAATCTCATGCCCTTTCACCACCACTCTACCATTTTCCTTGTTGTTCTTGCGATGTCCAAGTCCTTGCTTGTCAACTACCTTAGGTATGGACTTGGCACCAATGTTACCTTGAGTAATCAACATGTTTAATCAGGCAATTTCCTTGTCCTTGCTCTTAATTTTCTCTTCAAGCCTTGCATGGTTAGTCTTGAGAGCATTCATATCAATGTTAGAGCAAATAGAATAACCTTTGCTAGTGGATGCACTAGAGTCCAATATTGCCGAAGGAGTGACTTTGGTGCTTTCCCAAAGACTACTATAGTTAGCTTCAAGAGTCTTGCATTTCTCCGTCAAGCATGAGAGGCTTGATTGAAGTTCACTATGAGTGGACTTTAGGGAAGCTAGAGATTCATTTGCTAAAGTATAATCTTTTGACATCCTCTTGAAGGAATCATTGGCCAAAGACAAGTTCGTGGTCAACTTTTCCACCTTAGCCTTCTCCTCGGCAAGAGATTTCTCTAGAGCAAGATTTCTTTCCTTTTCAAGGATAAGCAAGTCTTCTTGCTCATGGAGGATCTCCTTCTTTTCCTCTAGTTTGTCCAAAAGCTTTTTAATTTCCTTATGGCCCTTTTTACCAAATTTCTTTATCATGTTATCCTCCATTTCCTTTTCCTCATCTATGTTTTTTATGTCGCTACTAGGTGTGGATAAAGAGGAGATTGGAGAAGATGAGGTGGTAGATTCTTGTACCTTGCTCCCCCTTGCCATGAGGCAAAAGTGAGAGTTGTCTTCATCATCAGAGAGGTTGTTGAAGAGGCGTGGTGAAGATGACCCTTGTGCCATGGCAATAGTTGCCATGCTTTGCTTCTTTGGTTCCTCATCTTCATCACTTGAGTCCCATTGTTGACCCACGTGAGCACGCCCTTGGTACTTGTTCTTGTATTCCTTGCTCTTTTCCTTGTATTTCTTCTCTTCCTTGTTCTTGTTCTTGTTCTTGGGACACTCGGCTATAAAGTGTCCATACTCTCCACACTCATAGCATTTTCTTTGTGAGTTCTTCTTTCTTTCATGACTACCTTTTCTTGATGCTCTTGACTTCAAGAATTTCTTGTATTTTCTTATAGCAAAGGCAGTTTCTTCATCAGTGCTCCCTTCATCGCTAGTGTCTTCCTCATTGCTCTTGGGGGGCTTGGGCTTTTCTTCAACCGCTTCACTAGAGCTAGCTTTGAGGACTAGACTCTTGCCCATCTTCAAGGTTAGAGACTTCTCCACATCTTGATCAACAAGTTCTTGATGCAATATTTCTCCAAGAAGTTGAGTGGGAGTCATTGTTGGGTATCTTGGATCTCTTCTTATCATTTGCGTCAAGTTCTTGTCCTTAGGGGCAAAAGCTCTTAGCAACTTCTTTGTGACCTTTGAATCATCCCAATCTTTACTTCCAAGAGCTCTAATATCCGAGACAAGTACCATGAGCCTATCATACATCTCTTGTACGATCTCTCCATCCTTCATGAAGAATAGCTCAAGCTCTCCGTTGATTAGATCCATCTTCCCTTGTCTCACATGTTTGGTTCCCTCATGTGCTTCCTTAAGCGTGTCCCAAATCACCTTGGTGATTTGGATGTTCCGCACCTTGTTGTATTCTTGTGCACACAGGGATCCCGTGATGACTCTTGTAGCTTGGACATTGCGGTGGAGGTCTTGCTCATGCTCAATCGTGAGGGCTTCTCCTTCGACGGGAATTGTCACACCTACAACCACAATCTTCCAAAAAGAAGGGTGAAGCCCGTAAAGGTGCATTTGCATGTCATAAGCCCATTTGGGATAGTCCTTCCCATCGAAATGAGGAGGCTTTCCCAAATGCATGGAATAGAATTTATCGTTAGAATTGTTGCTCGGAATTTGCGCGTAGTTGTGGGGCACTTCGTAGAAGCCGGAGTGAGTGTACTTGGCTTGCTCCTTCTTGATCATCTTCTTGAGGAGCTCCTTGGCCATCTTCTTGGCCTTCTTCTTCTTCTTAGCCTTTCTTCTCTTCTTTGCCACCTTCTTTGCCGTATTGTCATCATCCTTGACATCTTCATCGCTTGAGTCGGAGTCCGAGTCAGAGCCAGAATCTGATGATGAGTCGTCGGAGCTATCAACGTTGGATGGTGTTCGGCTTGGAGCCTTGTCGGTGAGGTCACCAACTTGAGTTGCCTTGAGCTCTCTCTCTTGAGCTTCTTTTGCAACGATTTCTTCGGCAGTTGGGTTGCTTCCAATCCCTGACATCTTGGTCCCTTAGCGGTTAAGCCTAAATCAAGGGATTAGGCTCTGATACCAATTGAAAGGACCTTGTGATGCCTAGAGGGGGGGGGTGAATAGGATCACCTCAAATTTCTGAAACAAATGCAGCGGTTAAAACACCTGTCGGTACTACTGATGTGGTGCTGGAACTACCAAGGGTGTCGGTACTTCCGGTACCAGGTCGGTACTACCGACATGCCAGAGATGATTAAAACGAAATTTGAATTCAACGACGATTCTAGCAATTCTATTTGAATCAAAGTCTAAGTTTAGAGGCTAAGAACCACCTGCAACTACAAAGATGAGTTGGAATGCAACCAATTTATAGATCGAGCTAAAACAAGTTCTAGGGTTAGTAAGAAACAAAGAATTCAAGTAAATAAAGGAGACACAAAGATTTAATACGAAGTTCACCCCCACAAAGGATGCTACATCTCTGTTGAGGATCCCATAAAGGGAGGGCTATCACCAAGAGCCTCTTTTCCTCTTCCAACTCCCACAAAGGAAGATTGGTGCTCACTAAGAATTCTACACCAAGGAGAGGGCAATACAAACGATCCCGGGTGCACCACATAAAGAGGGCACTCAACGGGTGATGCCTAACCGTCTAGAAGCAAGCTTCAAGAGTAACAAATGAGAATTGAAAGACCCGGAGATGCTTCAAGTGCTCTTGAGATGGGGAGAATCGATGGGGCTCTCAAAGCTTGTGCACACCTCACTAGGAATCACTTCCCCACTCAACCTCTAGCTCAAGCGAATCAAAGATTGGCTCCAGAGGAGAGGGAAGAGGTGGAGTGAATGCTCAAGGAGGTGTTTGTCTCGTGGTTGGTCAACAATGAGTGAGGAGGGAGAAGGGGGTTTTTATACTACAGCTCAAAAACTAGCTGTTACTATGCTGAGTCGGGTATCCTCGGTATTACCGACACGGTGTCGGTACTACCGAGGGGTTTCCCAAAAAACCTAACAGTGAAGCTTTATCGGTAGTTCCGACACTGGGTCGGTACTACCGACCCAGTGCTAAAACTCGCCAGTGAAGCCATATCGGTACTACCGACCCGGTGTTGGTACTACCGACAATGGCTGAGAGTTTGAGATAAGATTAGTAAAAGTGCACGTGTCAACCCTAAACTCTTCTCACTCACTTGGGTCATCTCCTAGAGCACTTTTAGCATCTCTTGGCTATCAATTCGCATCCCCCTTTATAGTGCGGTGTTTCCTATACTCAAATTCAAAACCTAAAATAAATTAAGCCTTGATTCGGGATGAAAACATCGACTTGGAGTTGGGGGCCTTCCTTTGGTCAAAACCATGAGTTTCATTCACTTAAGTCCTGCACACATCTTGATCAACCATTAAATAACACTAATTGTGCTTGACATTATCACCAAAACAATTAGGGGCCAAGATGCACTTTCAGCCCCCAGGCGTCGTCGGCACGCGACCCCATTGGCGAGGGAGGCAGCGTCGACGTCGGTGCTAGGGACAACGAGTCGTGCGCGAGCGAGCCAAGGACATTAGTGTGGCAGCGGGGGCTTGGGCGGACAAGGTTCTGCAGCGCAACGGCGGGACCTCGGGCCGATTGGAGCTCGGGTTGTCTTTGTCGCGGCCGGCCCCGGCGTGCCGCCGGTCATCTTCGTTGCGGTCGCCGACACCGCTCCCTCACACGGCGAGAGCTCGGGGCGGGCGGGAGCTTGGGTCATCTCTGCCGCGGCCCGGGTGCCACTCCCTCTCATGGTGGGAGCTCGAGTGGACGGGGTTCGTGAGCACGGCCGCGGGAGCTTGGGCCATCTCCACCACGATCTCCCCTGTTGTGCTGCCGGCGTCTCCACCGCGGCCGGCAGCGCCGCTCCCTCTCACGATGGGAACTCGGGCGGGCAGGGAGTTTGGAGGAAGAAGAAGGGCATTTTGGTCCTTTCACTAGGGGATGTCAAACCATGTGAGGTCATCGTATTGGGTGTTATTCTTTGACTCCTCCTCACCTGGAGCCATGGTTGTTGTGGCTGCGACTTGCCTATCCCCTTCCTCCTATTTGCCTATCAGCTCCTCTCTAGTGTTGCTCTGAAGATAGTGTCGTCATCCAACTGCTCCCACGCCGCCTACTCCTCCTCGACATCGAGGCCCGTGGCAGCAGCTGGTGCCACAGACAGCAACTGGTGCCATCATCCTCCACCCGCATCTCCAAGCTGCCGCCGCCGCCCCGAAGGGATGGCACGCTTGCTACTGTTCAGCCACATCGGGCGGCAGCCGGAGGCACGCCGTGCAGACGAGGCCGCGGTGAGGCAGCTACTGGGGCCAACACCACTGCACGATCGAGGCGTCCGCTACGCACTCCTCCTCCACGCTCTTCCCCGGCGGAGGCCAAGGTTACCATGACCCCCACCACTCCGGTCCCCCGCGGAGGCTGAGGTCACCTCGGCTGAGGCGCGTCGGCTAGTGCGCCTCGTGGGTGTCGAGGCGCCCATCAAGCGCTCCTAAGGGACGGCCGAGACGAGGTCGTGGCGGAGACGGAGCCGCACGATGCTGTTTCGGTGTGGCTGCTCTGCTTCCCCCCGTGACCCACTCCTTGGGGCGCGTCCTCTTCTAGTCCTATGCCTACTACCTCTCCCGGTACCTCCACACGACACGGGGTGTGTATTCGCGATGCTCTGGCCACGCCGCTCGCCGTCCCTGTCCTGCGCTCGTGGTGGCTGGCAGTGGTAGGAAGGCCCCCTGTGCCCGCGTTGCCTCCTGCGTCTGAGGAGAGGGAGGATATGACGACCTCCACTATCTGAGAGTGGTTGCATGTTGCTGGGGCAGCGCCTCCACAAGACGAGAGCCCCGACATGACTCTCTGTGCTGGGGGAGATGCGCCACTGGGGGCCTCGATGTAGGAGGGAGAGACAATGAACAGAGAAGGAAAATGAAAAAAATAAAAATAAATAAAAATAGTGGGACCCACACTTTAGGGGGGGGGATTGGAGGCCCTCCTGGAATGGAGGCTAAGGGGAAATTTGAAGGATCATGAAAAATGCAAGCCCATTTAGAGGCTCTGCTGGAGTTGAGTTTTCCATTGAACCTTTAAATTTTAGAGTAGAGACCCATTTAGAGACCTCACTAGAGTTGCTCTCACCAATGTCACCTCTTCAAATGCCAACTTTAGATTTGCAACTAAAGATCTGCCACATTCGTTGCAAAATGCTTACATTTTTGCCACTTTCGCTGACATGACACGCTAACTCATCAATGCTAGTGTGGATCGAGATGTGAAAAGACGAAAACACCCCTACCTTATCTTTATTAGATTCCCCCTTCCACTCTCTCCACCACTAACATGTGGGAACCACGTGTCATGGTTATCTTTAACCTATTCACATCTATCTCCTCTCCTGATCTTTCCTCTCTACTGAGCTTGTTGTGGCTGACGCGCTGCCCACCATCGCCTCTTGCCACGCTTGCCACCACCACCTCCGGTCACACTCTCCACCACTGCAGCCGCTTGCAACACTGGTCAGATGCCCTCATCTCGCGCCACTGCATCCTCATCTCGCAACAACAGCGAGGATAAGCGACCATCGCAGGCGCTATAACCCGGCCAACGCCGTCCGCGGGAGGCACGTGACGGCGGCCGGCCAGCTCCGCCCACTAGGGAGGCAATCCCTCGATGCCCAGCGTGTGGAGGGCGGCGCACTGGTCATGCGCGTGGAGAGTAGCATGCGTTGAGGTCATGGGGACAAAGAAGGTGGTGGGTTGTAGGGGGGAAAGAGAGACAGTAGAAGACACAAGGTGGGTCGCATGCTTGTCAGGTGAAGGATGAGAAGGGCAGCTATTGTGGTGTACAAAGAATGTTGTTGGGATAGATTGTATCAAAAAATCATCCTGATACATATCAGCCCATGTAACAATGTTTATTTTTATTTCAATTCAAATAGTTTAGGATACATATTGAATGCTTATCGAATACGGAATACGGCATCTACTCAACGTATAATTATTATGCAGTGTGAAAGGAACGGAAAATGTCCATATTTTAAAACTGACCAATTACATTATTCTAAAAATCTAAAATTAATTAATATTCTAACCTAACATGTTTCATAACTTAAAAATAGTAGCACACTCGATATTGTCTTTAAACTACATATTAATATAACAAATTCACCATTTTTTAAACAAAGAGCATCATTTTTGAAATGTTATTTCTTTTTCTTCTCCAATATTAGTAGCTGAAGGGCATAGTGGTAAGCGCGAGTAGCACAGTGTGGAGCTAGATGATATCGATAAGCCACAGTTGTGGACAAGGTAGGAATGTGCGCTCACAACGAGCATAGACAGTCGTGACGGGACGCTGTGCATGATGCACTACAAGCATGGGCAGTGTATGACAGAGATGACACCAGTGGAAAAAAAAGAGTACGGCGTGAAGCGAGCACGAGTAGTTTGATGTGATATGAATATTTGGTCTTATTTTTTCTAAAATATTACCTTAACATAATATGTAATTTTGCCTTAAAACATTTTTAATTTAGCCTTAACATAATATGTAATATGCAAAGAGGAAGAGGAGACCGAGGTGCCCTAGGATCACTACCACACAAGAATGCATGAGGAGAGATCTAGTGGAAAGACATCACAAGTTGTACGACACAACACTAATGCCATTTCCTCGAAGAAATTGCAAAACCATTGTGGAGAAGCTATTTGGTAAGTTTGCGGATGTAATAACAAAAATTTAGACTTGAGACTATGTTGGTTCAAATATACGAAAGTACCTCCAGGACATCGTGAATAATAAACAGGTAATGCCCCCACCATATAGAGGTAATAATCAAACTAAGTAATGCGGTGCTGCAATATTAGACACTCCCGGAAAAGAAGGACCCAACTGTGTTCCACCATCACGTGTTAGGTTGAGCGAGCGTAAGTGTAATGTCCAAGGTAGTATTTGACAAGCTTCCATCCCCCCTACAACTACGTGTTTGTAGCTAGTACATCAGAAGGACAGTACGATAGCATGTTTCTTCTTCAGTTCTCTTAGGGTGATCATGTACTACATAATCCGCTAAGCCTCTTGTACACCGTGTGCGTGTGCCTGACTGCCTGGTTAATGGGCCGCGTTGTAAAATGTGACATTTTTTCTTCTTAATACAAAGATGTTCCCTTCCCCACTGGAATGGCGGACAAAGTTGTGCTGAAAATGCGGAATTTCCCATAGACTTTGTGGTACTCAAAACATAATAAAGACGTCATTCATCATTGGGAGGTCATTCCTATATACGAAAAATGGAACACATCAACATGAGATCAACATGGATTACTCATTAAGATTTGTTTGAAAGAAAAGTGTGAGGGAGATCCCCACAGTATAAAAACTTCCATTTAGAGGTGCAAAAAGTAAAATGAGTTACAGAGTTTTTATACATATGGGTGCTCTATCCTTCAGTTAGCCCCTGACCTTTGGAACGCGGTTCCACCTAGAATTAGAAAATCTCGTTCTGTGCGGGATGCGCTTTCCGGTCGTCGTTGGATTCAGGACATAACCTTCGCTCGCACTGTACCCGTGGTCGTTCAGTACCTCCGTCTTTGAAATTTCCTGCAGAACTTCCACCTGTCGGATGAGCCCGACAGATTCATCTGGAAATGGTCGTCTAACGGGGAATTCTCCTCGAGTTCAGCATACCGAGCGTTGTTTTTGGGTAGAATACCGCTAGCGGTGCTGATCGTATTTGGAAAGTGCAGGCCCCCGGCCGGTGTCGTTTCTTTGGCTGGCTTGTGCTTCACGGTCGTTGTTGGACTTCGAACCGGCTACGTCGACATGGGATGCGTGATTCGGATTCATGTGCGCTATGTGCACAGGAGGTCGAAACTTTGGACCACCTACTTCATGGATGTGTCCATAGTCGGGAAACCTGGTTTAGAGTTTTGCGATTCTACGGACTCAATCACCTGACACCGCAGGAGGAGTTGCCATATTTCGTTTGGTGGTTAGCTGTCAGGAAGCGGGTCCACAAGTCACAGCGCAAGGGCTTCGACTCTCTGGCCCTTTTGGTCGTCTGGTCGTTATGGAAAGAGAGGAATTTGCGTGTTCATGAGAGAGTCGCGCTCGAGCCGGTGTTGCTAGCGCCACGTATTTTGGAGGAAGCACGAAGGTGGGCCCGAGCGGGCTTTCTGGGGATTGACTCACTTGGTCGTCGTAGATTGTTTCGTTAGTTTCGTTTTTTGTTTTTTTGTCTTTGTGTTTGTCGGTGCGGAATATGGTCCCGACACTAACCAGTAGAAAGCGCCGAGGTCTATCCCTCAATGGTCGATGCTAAGTAACAAGCGACACAGGGTTTTTATCCTGGTTCCGGCCGAGGGGGCCGTACGTCCAGCAGGGGTGTGCTCACGGCACTATATTACTTAGCACCGGGGGTGCCTGTAGTGGGGCAGCTACAAGCAAGGCGGGAGAGGAAGTGTAGCTTCCAAGTCCCTGGCTGAAGATATTGTGGGAGAATTGGAGAATGAGTATGTGGTGTGTGAAGGGTTCCTGTTCGTGGCCTTGTGCCTGTTGTGTCCCCCTGCGGCTGGGGGGTTCGCTCCCCCTTTTATAGATCAAGGGGGAGGCGGATTACATGCGCGCCGCGCTATCTAGCTACGTGGGGAAGTGCGACGTGCTATGCTGTAGAGTGGGCGGCCGTTCGGGCGATCCTTGCAGCGATCTGGTCATCATGACCTAACTTGTACCCGAACAGTGGCGGTTCGAGGGTAGGAGAGCAGCGGATGGCGGTGATGTCCTCTGATAGGCTCGAGGGAGGTGCTGACGCAGGCTCGTACGGAGTACAGGAGTAGGCAGAACGGCGTTCCTTCCCGACGCGCTTCACAGGGCTGGAGTTGTTGCTACAGCGCCAGGCGTGCTCCTGCACGCGCGGGTACGGCGGCCACGCCGTTACAGTGGCAGGGATAGCGGTCCACCGCCCTAGCGCCTCCACCTAACCCTGTAGGGTCACACGAAAGTGAATCGAGGGTGAAGCCGGCCCCCTTTCGAGGGCTCGGCGCGTCAGCCGTACTAGAGCAGGCGCACGGTGTCACGGGACTGACACCGGCCGCGCTGCACAGTCCCTTCCCACAGTGGTGGGGATGGGCTCCTCCCTGGGGAGTTGGTGCGGCGGCACCGGGGTGCGAGCCCCGGGCGCATGATGGCATCGTCCCACCGGCGTCAGGGCGTTAAATGCCCGTGTACGGGGGCCGGCGCACGCGTGAGGGGCCGCCCTCGAGCGTGGCGGACCCCGGCCGAGGGCGGGACGTACCCTCGAGCGAGGCGGAGCCACGCTCGAGGGGGGAGCGAGCCCTTGAGCGAGGCGGAGCCCGCCCGCGGGAAGTGCCACCCCTCGAACGGGGCGAAGCCCGCCCAAGGGGGGCGCGCGTCCTTGAGCGAGGCAGAGCCTACTCGAGGGGATCTCGAAGAGGGCCGCCTTGGTGGGCCGTCGGGGTCCCTGTGGTATGGGCCGTGTCCTGCATGGTTAGGCGCCTGCATGGTTAGGCTTAGCGTGTTTTGGTTTCGTTGCGGGTTTTAAGTGAGGATTTCCCCATTGTTTAAGGGGACCCCTAGGGCTGTCCCAGACTGTAGCCCCCGAGCATCCGTGGGTTTGCCATTGAGGCTCCCGCATGCGGAACCTGCGATAGGACGTTCTTCCCTCCTTGTTTTGCGAACGCTTTCCGTGGGGCCGCGTCGGCGGACCCGCGGGTCTAGCCCCGAAGCCTGCGGGGAGCGTGGGTGCTCTGCGAGGGGTTAACCGCGAGAGCGGTCGGAGGGCGTGGCATATGTTTCAACCGGCATCGGCAGTGTCTCAGCCGGCTTCGGTGGCGCGCGCGCTGCTGGCGCTGTCTCCGGCGGGTGCAGGCCAAGGAGGTGTAGCCGTGCGTTAAGCCCCCGAGCCTGGGCCCGTTCGAGGCGATCGGGTAGAGCTTTACGACTCGTTTTTTAACGCGCCCTCGCCGTCCCTCCGCGGGACGGAGGGTGAGGTTTTCGCAACTCCCATCGAGCGGGTCGCGAATTGCGGATTCCTCGTCGAGCTGCTAGCGGGTGGTTCAAGTGGACGTCCATGCCCCGTTCGATAAGGGTAGGCTGCGTGGTCCGGAGACACGTCCATGGAAGCGCTTGCGTGGGTGTGCTAGGTGGGGCTCGGTCCCGTTCGATAGGGACCGAGGGCGCGGAAGCTCTCCCTCGGTGGGATCCCCCGACTAGCTGCCCTCGCTGGCTCTCGAACACGACATGTGGGGCACCCTCGAGCCGACGGGCTCGAGGAACGGCTCGAATGCGCATGCCCTCGTCGTCCCTAACTCTGCGATCTGAGGCGCCTGTTCGAACCCGTCGGGGGTCAGGCTTCGAACCTCTGATCAGTAGGGCCGTGCGGGGTGGCGCCTGGGCGGCCCCGTCTTTTGCGTCTGCGGCCGTCGAGGGGTCTGGGCGAGCCAGCCCTCGAGGCGCTGGTTGGTAGCACGGCGTATGTGCCCTTTTTTGGAGAATTGATATTGTCTTGAGCCAGGGGCTCGTGCCGCTCGAGGGTTTTGCGCGGCATGGGCACCCGCGGTGCCTGCTTTACTTCAAGCAGGCCCCGGGCAGCCTTCTCGCGTCGATGTCCCTTCGAGGGCTGACATCGTCTAGAGCCAAGGGCTCGTGCCGCTCGAGGGTTTTGCGCGGCATGGGTGCCCCGCGGTGCCTGCTTTACTTCAAGCAGGCCCCGGGCGGCCTTCTCACGCCGATATCCCATCGAGGGCTGACATCGTCTAGAGCCAAGGGCTCGTGCCGCTCGAGGGTTTTGCGCGGCATGGGTGCCCGCGGTGCCTGCTTTACTTCAAGCAGGCCCCGTGCGGCCTTCTCACGCCGATATCCCATCGAGGGCTGACATCGTCTAGAGCCAAGGGCTCGTGCCGCTCGAGGGTTTTGCGCGGCATGGGTGCCCGCGGTGCCTGCTTTACTTCAAGCAGGCCCCGGGCGGCCTTCTCACGCCGATATCCCATCGAGGGCTGTTTTTGTCTCGAGCTGGGGGTTCGCCCTGCTCGAGGGTTCTCCTTGCTTGGCAAGGGACCGGGTCATTAAATGCCTCGCGGTCGAGGGCTGCCGGTTTTCGCGGCGCGGCGCGCCTTTTAGGCGGCGGGCGCGCGCGCGGCGTAGTGGGCGGCGTGGGCGGTGGACGTGACCGCTCGCCTCGGTCCGTGGGTCTCCGCCGTGATGATGGCCCGTACGCGGTGATGTGGCCGCCGCGGTCGCGGTGGGGCCCATTCGTCGGCGTGAGGAGAAGATTCCCTGCGGTTAATGCGCGCGGGACATCCGCCCGGAGAGCTCGCCGCGGCTTATAAATGCGAGGGGAGTGGGGGAGACGGCGGTTTTTTACCTTAGCGCCTCACCATTTCGGCCCCTGCGCCTTCGTGTTCGCCTCACTCTTGTCACCGCGCGGCGTCGCCATTAGAGCTCATCTTCCGTTTTTCGTCCTCCGCTCTCGCATTCCTTCGTCCTTCCTCATGGTGCCGCCTCAGCCTCTCACGATCCTGGAGCCGTACGCCTGGGAGAGGTCGACGGTGACCCGGCCGGCCCTTGGCGGCCGGTCGCCGCCGGCCAGCTGGCGGCCAATGAAGATGGACGCCCGGCGGAGTGGATAGTGCCGCCGGCGGCGGACCGTGCGCCCAACCCGCCGGAGGGCTATGTGGTTAGCTTTATCCGCTACCACGAGTGGGGCTTCAACGCGCCGGCGAGCCGCTTCATGCGGGCGATGTGCCACTACTACGAAGTGGAGTTGCACAACTTCGCCCCCAACGCGATTTCGCAGGCGGCCACGTTCGTGGGCGTCTGCGAAGGGTACCTGGGGATCCCAGTCAATTGGGAGCTCTGGGTACACCTTTTTCGTGCGGAGCTCTTCACGCAGCCCACGACGGAGCCGAGGACCCGCCGCGCGGTGCGCGCCGGCGGGATGTCGCTTGCCCTGCGGGGGCAATTCAAGAACGTCTACATCCCCTGCACCATGACGACGAACAACGCCGGCTGGGAGCGGGGATGGTTCTACTTGCGCAACGCCGAGCCCGGCCTCCCCCCTACACCGGCCGGGTGTTCAAGGAGAGGCCTGACTCCTGGGGCTACGGGGTGTCCACGCCCCAGCATCGGAGGCGGCAGGAGTCGGTCCTGGCCGCCCTGCAGCGCCTGGCGGCGCGCGGGGGCTGAACGCGATGGGCGTCCTCGCCTTCCTCCATCACCGACGGGTCGTGCCCTTGATGGAGAGGCCGCTCTGCATCTTCGAGATGACAGAGGCGGCCAACCCCGTCGATCTGGCGAGGTCGCGGATGCTTCCGACGCCCCTCGAGCGGCCATATGCGCTCACCCGGGCGCGGAGCGCCGTCGACACCCGGGTGCCGATGCCTGCGGACCGGACCCCATGGGACCTCGAGATGCTCCCCACCGGCCCGTTGGTGAGTGTGACCCTTGATTGTGTTTTAGTTCTTGGTGTTGCTTCGTCCTCCTGACGCGTCCTTGATGCTCCTGTGTGCAGCTGGTGAGCTTTACCGCCTCCAAGTCCGTTCCGCCCACTCCCGACTCCCGCGTGCTTGGCCGGGCGGCGCGGCCGGGCGGGAGCGAGGAGCGGGCGGCGCGCGAGAGGGAGCGCGCGAGGCGACATCAAGCGCGCCGCGACCGGCGGAGCGCGGAGTGCCGGCGGCGCGAAGAGGGCGGGACTCTCCTCCCGGGGGACCGAGGAGTACTCATCCTCGGAGGAGGACGAGGAGGAAGAGGCCGAGGGGGAGGGCCCCTCGATAGGTGGCGGCCCGCGCCCCGTCGCCGAGCCGGCGGCGGCGGCAAGGGCGGCATCGCAGGGGGCGGGCGGCCGCGGCGCCGCGCCGCCAGGCAATCGACATCGGGGGCGGCGCGCGCGCGCGCGGGGCGCCGCCGCGCGCGCGCGCGCGCGCGCGCGCGTGCTGCGCGCGCGGGGCAAGCGTGCCCGCGCGCGTGGCGGCGTCGTCGGGAGGCGCGGCGGCGGCGTACGCGCGCGCGGGGGCAAGCGTGCGCGCGCGCGCGGGCGCCTTCGGGGAGGCGCGGCGTCGGGCGTGCCGTGCGCGGGGGGGCGGGTGCGCTGCGCGTGCGGCGGCGCGCCGTCGGGGGAGGCGCGGCGGCGGGTGTGCCAGCGCGCCGGCCTCATCCGCTGAGGCCTCGAGGAAAAGGAAGCGGGCCTTCTCCTCTTCGAGGTAAGGGGTTCGACCTTATATTTTGGTCTGGTTTTCTGATGACCAGGCGTTCTAACCCTCCGTTCGTGCCTGCGCAGGGTGGTGCCAACTGTGCCTCCCCTCGCACCGGCCAAGGTGCTGAGGACGGACGCGTCCATCCCCACCCGGCGGCGCTCGTCGAGGGCGCCACGGGCGGGGGCAAGCACGGCGGCGGCGGGCGAGAGCTCCCAAAGCCCGGGCCGAGGCCTCGAGGCCTCGGCCGGCGGATCAGCCCGCCGCGGCGCGGCCGGCGGTCGGCCGAGGAGCGGCCGGCGCCGGCCATCGTGGGGGGGTGCGAGCCGCGGCGGCGGTCGTGGCGGAGGCGCGCCCGCGGAGGCCGTCGCTACGGAGGCGCCCGTCGGTGGCGCCGGTCGCGGAGGAGGCGGAGCGGGTGCAACCCATGGTGGCGCCCGTGGTCGGCCGAGGCGCGGCCGGAGGTGGTGGCCGTGGCGCCGCGTCGGGCGCCCGCGGCCACGAGGCGCAAGTGGAGGCGCCGGTGGAGGCGGCGCAAGGGCCGGTGTCCGCCGGCGGTCCCCGGCGGGAGGTGGTGGAGGTCCCGGATGACGACTCCCCGCCGCCGGGTGGGATCGGTGGGGTAGCTTTCCCACATGCTCCCCGAGCCCCGGGGAGGGGGGCCCTCGTGAGGGCGGCACGAGGGGCACATGGTGGCGGGGGACCGAGGGCACGGTGCCGAGGCCTCGTCCTCCCGCGCCGGCCACCCCGCTCGGGTGGAGGGGGCCGTCGACGATCCCCCCGCATTTGCCGACGCCGGGGGGGGGAGCGAGGGCTGCGGGGCGAGCTCCGGAGCCACGGCGCCACGCTCAACCACGCGCTGAACGAAGCGCTGCACGTCCATGGCAGCCCTGCATGGCGTGTCTTCCAGGTAGGTCGTGGTTGCTTGCTTTTCTTCCATCTTTCGTTTTTGCGTGTTGTCTCCGTGTCGTAGCGCTTACGGGTTTTGATTTGTGGGTGCCAGGAGCTCGAGCGCCGCGCCCATGACAAGTACGACGCCTTCGACCGGGTGAAAGCCGAGGTCCGCCAGCTCCGGGAGCGGTGCAGCGCCTTCGACGCGCTTGCCGACGCCCTCGGGACGCGGAAAGGCCGGGCCGGCGTCTCGGGCCATGGCGTGGCGCGACGAGCTCCCGAGAGCTCGGCGGGGACCCAGCGCGCCGCTCGAGCCTCGAGCGGGTCTGCACGGCCCTCATCGATCGTGATGAGGCTGCGTGGAGGGCGTGCTCGGACTTGGAGAAGACGCGGACGGCGGCCGCCAAGGCGGGAGGCGGAGGTGGCCACCGTCCGCGGCGAGAACCGGGAGCTCCGTACGTCGCTCGAGGGGGTGCAAGCGCGGCCGGCGCGGCCGAGGAGCGGGCGCGCGGGGCGGGAGCGGCGGGCCAAGGAGGCCGACGATTTGAAGGCCGCCCTCGACGCCAAGGCCGCGGCCCTCGTCGCCGGCCGAGGAGCCGGTTCCCGGAAGAGCGCACCGCCGGGTCAAGGGGGCGAGGGGGCGGCTCCGGCGGGGAGCGAGCCGCCCTCGTCGACGCCCGGACGGTGCTGGAGCAGGAGCGCGTCGCTCGCGAGGCGGCGCAGAAGTCATTGGCGGAGCGGGACGACAAGCTCTCCAAGGCCGAGGGCGAGGTGATTATGCTCAGCATCACCAACGCCAGTCAGGAGCTGTCCCTCCAGGAGCAAGGTGAAACCGTCAAGCGCCTCGAGCTGACGGTCGAGGCCGTGCGCCGCGACTTCGAGACGGAGAGGAAGCAAGTCGAAGGTGAGCCACTGTTTGGCTCTTGCCTTATTGGTTTTTCGTTTGGGAACTCGCATTCCCCTTTTCTGATTTCTTTCTTGCCTTGGCATCTCCAGGCTTGCGTACCGCTCCGGGGCACGCGGTGAGCCGAGGCGGCGGCTGCGAGCTTCCTACAACTCCTCCCGGCCGGGGGCTGCGGGGGGGCTGCGTGGCGCGGCCCTCGAGACTGCCGCGCCGTGGAGGAGGGCGAAGCACGGGCGGCGGCTCGGCGGCCGGCCGTCTGCGTGCCCTTGGCGGCCACGTCCGCGGCGGATGCGGCGGGCGGCGCATGCGGGCGTCCGAGAAGGCCCTCGGAGTGGTGCGGTCCCACTACGAGGTCAACTTCGAGGGCGGCGGCGGAGGGCTACGTCGTCCCCGAGGGTGTCGAGGACGAGGTGGCGATGGAGCGTGTAGATGCGCTCGCTGCTGACGCCGCCGGGTCGCTCGCCGAAGCCTTCGAGGAGTTCCTCTTCCCGGACGCCGCTGACGCTGCCGCTCCTCCCGCCTGAAAGCAGTTGGGCGCTAGGCCCGTTTTGATGTATATCAGTGCTCTGGCCTCGTGGCCTTTTGTAAATGAACAAGTTGTTCTTTGGACATAAACATTCGCTGTAATGAAGTTGTTTGTCTATCACTCTTTTTGTTTCTCCTTCTTCCTGAGTAGATTCTAGTTAGGGGAGTTCGATTTTCGCGGGGGGCCTGCTGGGTTGGAGGCGAGAGAGAAGGGCCATATCCACGCGGCGTAGGCTATCTCTGGCTCGCACGCTCCTTCCGCTAGGCCGCCTGCGCCCTGTTCGAACCGTTGCTCGAGGTTGAAGTAGGAAACAAACTTAGCGCGTGTGAGTTATTTCGTTTTCGCGCGAAAAAATGGGACCATTTTGGGGGGGGGGGTGCCCCCCCGCAGTAGCCCCCGAGGGTAACTTGGGTTTCAGGGGAAAGCCGAGTTGCCCTTTTTATTAAACTTAAAGCTTTTACATAGTTGCAACCAACTGGGGCGTTGGCCGTGCGGTTTTTACAACAAAAATGCTTGGAAATCCTAGCTAAGGGTAGAAGCGACGTAGCTGTTGGATGTTCCAAGCGTTGGTGAGCTCTTCACCGTCCTCGTTGGCCAGCTTGTACGTGCCGGGCTTGAGTACCTTCACCACGACGTAGGGTCCCTCCCATGGGGGCGATAGCTTGTGGCGCCCTCGGTTGTCTTGGCGTAGCCTTAGGACCAGATCCCCTACGCTGAAATCCCGCCGGCGTATCTTGCGTGCTTGATAGCGCCTGAGGGACTGCTGGTACCTCGCGGAATGCATCAGGGCCACGAGGCGTGCCTCGTCGAGCTGATCCAACGAGTCCTCGCGGGCTCGCTGGCTGGCCTCCTCGTCATAGCCTCGAACCCTGGGCGAGCCGTATTCTAAGTCCGTGGGGAGGACGGCCTCCGCGCCGTGGACTAAGAAAAACGGGGTGAACCCGGTGGCTCTGCTTGGGGTGGTCCTTAGGCTCCACACAACCGCTGGTAGTTCTTGGAGCCATTTTCGTCCAGATTTGTTGAGTTGGTCGAAAATTCTAGGCTTAAGGCCCTGTAGGATCATGCCGTTGGCACGCTCTACTTGGTCGTTGGTCTGTGGGTGTGCCACAGCCACCCAATCCACGCGGATGTGGAATTTGTCGCAGAACTCCAAAAACTTCCTGCCCGTGAACTGGGACCCGTTGTCGGTGATGATGGAGTTTGGCACTCCAAAGCGGTAGATGATGTCGGTGAAGAATGTTACCGCCTGCTCTGCCCTTAGGTTCGTAATGGGGCGCACCTCGACCCACTTGGAGAACTTGTCGATCGCGACCAACAAGTGGGTGAAGCCCCCGGGCGCCTTCCGCAGGGGCCCGACGATGTCCAGCCCCCACACGGCGAATGGCCATGTCACGGGGATGGTTTGTAGGGCATGGGCGGGCAAGTTGGACTTGCGGGCGTAGAACTGGCACCCTTCGCAGGTGCGTACGATTTCGGCGGCGTCGCGACCGCGGTAGGCCGATAAAAGCCACGGCGGAACACGTTGCGCGACGAGGGTGCGGGGCGCGGCGTGGTGGCCATAGATCCCCGCATGGATGTCCCGTAGGAGCTCGCGCCCCTCGGGGATGGGCACGCACCGCTGTAGGATGCGGAGGCGGCGCGCTTGTACGGCTCGCCGTCGACGAGGGCAAAAGATTTGGCCATCCCGGCGATGCGCACGGCCGTGGCCGGTCCGCGGGGAGTTCCCCTCGAGCGATCCGGGCGATGTATTTTTCGCGCCGGTCCTCTGGACGGGGGGCGGCTCGATGTCCATCACGTCGGCCTCGTGGGAGCCGTACCCCTCGAGGAGGGAGAGCACGTACGCCTCGTTCGAGGGGTCCTCATCCATGGGCTCCGCACGCCCCGGATTCGAGGGGAGCCCCGGAGGGGTTCGTTGTGACTCGAGTGGTAGGGCTCGAAGACGGCCGAGGGGCGAGCGATGTCGCGCGCGAACGCGTTCGGGGGGACGGTGATCCGCCGGACGCAATCTTGGCCGGTTCATCCGCCTCCTCGTTGTACCGGCGGGGCACGTGGTTGAGCTCGATGCCGTAGAACTTGTCTTCGAGGGCCCGTGCGGCTTTGCGGTAGGCCTCCATCTTGTCGTCGTGGCGGCTCGCGTTCTCCATGACACGATCGATCATGAGCTGCGAGTCCCCCCCGCACGTCGAGGCGCTTGACGCCTAACTCAATGGCGATTTTGAGGCCGCGAGAGGAGGGGCCTCGTATTCGGCCATATTGTTAGACGCGGGGGAAGTGGAGGCGCACCGCGTACCGCATGTGTTCCCCGAGGGGTGACACGAAGAGCGGGCCCGCGCTCGCTCTGTTTTCATCACCGAGCCGTCGAAGAACGAGTCCGGCCTCCGCTTGGATGCGCGGCGGCGGTAGCTGCGTGTCCGTCCACTCGGCGACGAAATCCGCCAAGATTTGGGATTTGACAGCCTTGCGCGGGGCGTAGGCGAGCGTCTCGCCCATCAGCTCTACGGACCACTTGGCGATCCTGCCCGCGGCGTCGGGGTTGCGGATGATCTCCCCTAGTGGGAAGGAGGAAACCACCGTGACGGGATGGGCCTCGAAGTAGTGGCGGAGTTTGCGCCGCGCAAGAACTACCGCGTACGGCAACCTCGGACACCGGGGGTAGCGCGCCTTCGTGTCCGACGAGGACCTCGGCCCGATGTAGTAGACCGGCCGCTGTACAGGCAAGGCGTGCCCTTCCTCCATGCGCTCCACGACGATCACGGCGGCCGACCACCGGGTGGTGGCGGCTACGTAGAGCTGCAGGGGTTCGCCGTCTTGCGGCGGCGTGAGGATCGGGGCGTGCGTTAGGGACGCCTTCAGTTTGTCGAGCGCATCCTGGGCCTCGGCGGTCCAGGAGAAGCGCTCGTGCTTCTTGAGGAGGCAATAGAGGGGCAGGCCCTTCTCACCGAGCCGCAAGATGAAGCGGCTCAAGGCGGCGAGGCACCCCAGCACCTTCTGCACCCCTTTGAGGTCCCGGATCGGACCCATTCGTTCGAGGGCTGCAACCTCTTCAGGGTTGGCCTCAGTTCCCCGCTGGAAGACAATGTACCCCAGGAGCATGCCTCGCGGCACTCCAAAGACACATTTTTCGGGGTTTAACTTGACCCCATTGGCCCGTAGGCAACCGAACGCGACGGCGAGGTCGCCAACCAGGTCGTCCGCCTTCCTGGTCTTCACGACGATGTCGTCCACGTATGCTTCGACCGTCCGTCCGATGTGATCCCCAAAAATGTGCTGCATGCAACGCTGGTATGTTGCACCCGCGTTTCTGAAGCCAAATGGCATCGTGACGTAGCAGAACGTCCCGAACGGTGTGATGAACGAAGTTGCGAGCTGGTCGGACTCCTTCATCTTTATTTGGTGGTATCCGGAGTAAGCATCAATGAAGCAAAGCAATTCACACCCAGCCGTTGAATCAACAATTTGATCAATGCGTGGCAAAGGAAAAGGAACTTTAGGACATGCTTTATTAAGGCTAGTGTAGTCTACACACATCCGCCACTTCCCATTCTTTTTCTTTACAAGCACGGGGTTTGCTAGCCACGTTGGGTGGAACACCTCCTTGATGAATCCGGCCTCGAGAAGCTTCGCGGCTCCGCTCCGATTGCCCGTCGCCGCTCCTCGTCGAGCGCGCGCGCGGCCGGCCGCACGGCGCGGGCGTTTGGCGAGGATGTCAAGGGAGTGCTCGGCGACTTCCCTCGGGATGCACGGCATATCCGAGGGGCTCCCACGCGAAGATGTCGGCGTTGGCGCGGAGGAAGTCGACGAGCACCACTTCCTATTTGGGGTCGAGGGTGGAGCCGACCCTCAACGCCTTGCCCTCGGGGGCGAGGGGGTCGAGGGGGACCCCCTTGGTGCGCTCCGCGGCCTCGACGGTGCCGGCGTGCTTGGCGGCGGGGTCGAGGTCGTCGTTGACCATCTTCTCCAACGTATTCACCAGCGCTTCATCCAGCGCCAGTGCCTCTGCGTGTTCTACGCACTCGACGTCGCAGTCGAATGCGTGCTCGATGGACGAGCCGACGGTGGTGACGCCGTTTGGTCCCGGCATCTTCATCTTCAGGTAGGTGTAATTGGGGACCGCCATGAATTTGGCGTAACAGGGTCGCCCAAGTATTGCGTGGTAGGCCCCTTTGAACCCCACCACTTCGAAGGTGAGGGTCTCCTTGCGGAAGTTCTTCGGGATGCCAAACCAAGGCGGCGGATCGATGCGCCCGAGGGGCCGGACACCTTGCCGGCGCGATGCCATGGAACGGCTTCGTGGCCGGGCCGCGACTGATCCAACCCGATCCCCATCAGGCGCAACGTATGCGCGTAGAGGATGTTGAGGCTGCTGCCTCCGTCCATGAGGACCTTCGAGAACCGGGTGTTCCCGATGATGGGGTCGACCACCAGCGGGTACTGGTCTGGATTGGGGACGCGGTTCGGGTGGTCCTCCCGGCTGAAGGTGATGGCGTCCTCCGACCAATTGAGGAAGGACGGAGGCGCCCTCTCCGCAGCGAGGACCTCGTGCCGCTCCTTCTTGCGCTGGCGGGTCGACATGTCGACGGTTGGCCCCCCAAAGATGAGGAACACATTTTCGACGGCGGGGAAGCCGCCTGCGTCGCCGTCATCTCCGTCTTTCTTGGCCTCTGCCTCCTTCGCGGCGGCACGGCCGTAGAACTTCTTGAGCATATCGCACTGCTCAAGGGTATGGTGCACTGGGGTCTTGTGGTAGGGACATGGCTTTTTCAGCATGTCGTCGAACACCCCCGGGCCTCGAGGGGCCGGTCGAGGGCCCCGTCGAGCCGGGTCAACAGCGAGGGCCTCGGCGTTGCCGCCGTCGCGCCCCGCTCGCGCGCCTCGCGACGCGGCTTCTTCCCCTTCTTGCCCCGCTTGTCGTTGCGGTGCGGCCCCTTGGACTTGCTGCCCTCCGCGGGCGCGTCCTCCGAGCGCTTGCCCTTCTTGCCGTCGAAGATCGCCCCCACGGCCTCCTCTCCGGAGGCGAGGCGGTGGCGATGTCGAACGGCTCGTTGGAGTCCGCGGGGGCGGGCCGCGTCCCGGCTCCGTACGAGGTCCCGGCACGTGGTGCCCTCGAGGAAGGCGTGCACGATTTCGGAGCGTGCCACGGCCCGGGGAGCTCGGTGCGGCGCTTAGAGAAGCGCCGTATGAAGTCCCGCGGCGACTCGCGGGCCCACGTGTACAGGAGCGCAGATCCCATGAGTTTCCGGGGCGCACGTACGTGCCCTGGAAGTTGCCCACGAACGTGCGGACCAGATCATCCCAGTTGTGGATCTGGCTAGCGGGCAAGTGCTCGAGCCATGTCCGGGCCGCGTCGCCGAGATGCAGGGGCAAGTTGCGGATGATGGCCTCGTCACTGGTGGCCCCGCCCAGCTGACAAGCTAAGCGGTAGTCGTTGAGCCATACGCGGGGGTCCGTCTCCCCGTTGTATTTGACGATGGTCGAGGGTTGGCGGAAGCGTTGGGGGAACGCTGTCGCGCGGATCTCCCGGCTGAACACACGGGTGCCCGGGGGCTCCGGCGTCGGGGAGCGGTCCTCGCCGCTGTCGTAGCGTCCACCCCGTCGAGGGTGGTAGCCCCTCGCGGCTCGTGCGTCCGCCCCGCCGGTGCGCCCGACGTTGATGACGTTGCGGGCGTCGCCATCCGGGGCGCCCTGCGTGCGTCGAGGAGCCGCTCCTTGGCCGGCGTGCGTCCTTGGTCGGCGGGTCGCCCCGCCGGTCCCCCCGCATGCACCGAGGGTTCGCCTCCCGGCGCAGCTTCGTTGTCCCGCGCATCCCCCTGTTGGCGGATGCGTGAGGCTGAGCTCTCGGCCTGCTGGACGGCCGCTTGCTCGATAAGAGTTTGCACCTCGCGGTGCAGGTCTCGAGCCTCGGGGGTCGAGGGTGCTGGCATGGCCCGCAGCAGCGTCGCGGCGGCGATGAGCTTTTGGCTCGCCCGCGGGGGCGCGTCCGCGTTGTCGACGTTGGGGACGGTGTTGATGCGCCGCGGACTGTCGGCCCGGCTCCGTGCGCGTTCGCCACGCGCGGAGGCCTCCCCCGCCATTGAGGCGCGGAGCGCCGCACCGTCCGATATTCCTCCGCCGGCTTGGACTCGAGCTCGCGGGCTTGGGCTCTTTGTGCGTCGGCGTCGGCCCCGGCGGGAGCACTTGGCCCCGCGGCCGGGCGCGTGGCGATCCGCCGGGGGGGGGGTGACCTCCCCCGTCTCGGCTCCCGCCGCACCGGCGGCATTGGCCGGGTCGTTGGTGATAACGGCGTAGCACTCCCCGCGCGGGGTCGTAGCTCCCGGTGCTGGAGTCGTCGGAGTAGCCGAACCAGTAGTCCGCAGCGTCTAAGAAACGCCGGAACACAGGCGGGTGCGGCACGCCGGAGAAGTCCCACTCCGTGTACCCGTGGCGGTTGGCGGGTGGCAACGCGTCGACGGAGCCCGGGGGACGATTCGTCCCCTCGCCGATGCGCGGGGATCCCCCGGCGACGAAGACGTGGCGGCCGAGGTGGAACCCTCGCGCATCGTGGTGTTGACGTTGGCGTTGTAGGCCGACGTAGCGCCACGCGGCCCGATGGGGATGCGCGGTCGGAGATCGTGCGGCGTCCCTGCCGGGGTGGTGGCGGTCGTGACGGTGGGCGCGCCACTTTGAGTGGCGGCGCGCTCGGCTCGCCGCCGCTCGGAGCCGCGCCCGACGCGAGCGCTGTCCCCGAGTGACGACGGCGTCGTGGCGTCGATGGACCCGCGGCATCCGTGCACCGCGGGCGCCTGCGCCGGAGTCGTGCGTGCGGCGGGGGCCCGAGAGGACCCGGCTGGCGCCGCGCGCGGAGCTCCTCACGGTTGGTGAGGCGCATGAGATAGCCGTTCCCCGTGGCCCGAAAGTTCGGGTCCCCGAAGCGGGATTTCGAACCGGGCCGGGGAGGGGGTCCGAGCTACCCATGCAGTAGCGTGTACCACGGTACTCAGTGTGGATCACCATGGAGGGAGTTGACGGAATGACCTTAGGCGCTCGCTTGCCCCACGGTGGGCGCCAACTGTCGGTGCGGAATATGGTCCCGACACTAACCAGTAGAAAGCGCCGAGGTCTATCCCTCAATGGTCGATGCTAAGTAACAAGTGACACAGGGTTTTTATCCTGGTTCCGGCCGAGGGGGCCGTACGTCCAGTAGGGGTGTGCTCACGGCACTATATTACTTAGCACCGGGGGTGCCTGTAGTGGGGCAGCTACAAGCAAGGCGGGAGAGGAAGTGTAGCTTCCAAGTCCCTGGCTGAAGATATTGTGGGAGAATTGGAGAATGAGTATGTGGTGTGTGAAGGGTTCCTGTTCGTGGCCTTGTGCCTGTTGTGTCCCCCTGCGGCTGGGGGGTTCCCTCCCCCTTTTATAGATCAAGGGGGAGGAGGATTACATGCGCGCCGCGCTATCTAGCTACGTGGGGAAGTGCGACGTGCTATGCTGTAGAGTGGGCGGCCGTCCGGGCGATCCTTGCAGCGATCTGGTCATCATGACCTAACTTGTACCCGAACAGTGGCGGTTCGAGGGTAGGAGAGCAGCGGATGGCGGTGATGTCCTCTGATAGGCTCGAGGGAGGTGCTGACGCAGGCTCGTACGGAGTACAGGAGTAGGCAGAACGGCGTTCCTTCCCGACGCGCTTCACAGGGCTGGAGTTGTTGCTACAGCGCCAGGCGTGCTCCTGCACGCGCGGGTACGGCGGCCACGCCGTTACAGTGGCAGGGATGGCGGTCCACCGGCCTAGCGCCTCCACCTAACCCTGTAGGGTCACAAGAAAGTGAATCGAGGGTGAAGCCGGCCCCCTTTCGAGGGCTCGGCGCGTCAGCCGTACTGGAGCAGGCGCACGGTGTCACGGGACTGACACCGGCCGCGCTGCACAGTCCCTTCCCACAGTGGTGGGGATGGGCTCCTCCCTGGGGAGTTGGTGCGGCGGCACCGGGGTGCGAGCCCGGGCGCATGATGGCGCCGTCCCACCGGCGTCAGGGCGTTAAATGCCCGTGTGCGGGGGCCGGCGCACGCGTGAGGGCCGCCCTCGAGCGTGGCGGACCCCGGCCGAGGGCGGGACGTACCCTCGAGCGAGGCGGAGCGCCGCTCGAGGGGGGGAGCGAGCCCGCGAGCGAGGCGGAGCCCGCCCGCGGGAAGTGCCACCCCTCGAACGGGGCGAAGCCCGCCCAAGGGGGGCGCGCGTCCTTGAGCGAGGCGAGCCTACTCGAGGGGGATCTCGAAGAGGGCCGCCTTGGTGGGCCGTCGGGGTCCCTGTGGTATGGGGGCCGTGTCTGCGTGGTTGGCGCTGCGTGGTTAGGGCAGCGTGTTTTGGTTTCGTTGCGGGTTTTAAGTGAGGATTTCCCCATTGTTTAAGGGGACCCCTAGGGCTGTCCCCGACAGTGTTCTTGTGCTTTGTGCTTCCCTCTGTTGTTGGCTTTGTTTCCACACTGTTCTCCTCCTCTTAATGAAAAACGTGCTATGCACGTCTTAAAAAAAAGAGTTTTTATACATAGCTTAACTTAAAGCATGTAACCAGAAACAAAAAGCTAGAGCGCAGATCGGCATTAAGCCTGACTGCCTGCAGTCTACACTGAGACTTAAAATTACAAAACCAACGAGTAAGACTGGGTTCATCATGTCTGCCAAAGATGCTGTCATTCTTAAGCTTCCAGAACTCCCATGCTACAATCATGACCGCTTCCAGATTAATTTTTTTCGAGGAACTCATCAAGTTTAATTAAAGGCAACAACTACACCGAAGAGTGAATAATCCACAAACTAGCGCCTAGCAGTTGTGCCAACAACACGATGCTTAACACAAACGTTTCACAACTTTTAGAACGGCGGAGTTTCGATGACAATAAGTTTACAAACATTGCCAATACACTTTCTGCATTGACCACACCGACTGGCTGGAGGCAACGTGGCTTTATCAGCAGTTAACTACAAACCAAACACAGCAAAGATACCAAGACAAATTACGAAATTAAAAGCTGGAAGCAGTGCGGCCGGTCTGCGGTGTGCTGTGCATGCATGCATGTGAGCTCTACTTCAGGAATCCCTTGGCCATGTTAAAGAGCCCACCGGCGCCGCCGCCGGTGCTCTCCCCTCCGCCGCTCCCTTGCTTCTCCACCAGCTGCTCAGCGCCCTTGACGACGTCGTCGAGACCGAATCCCTCCGACGACTTGCTTTCCTCCGCGGCAGGTGCAGCCTCAGGGGCCGGCTCTGCAGGTTTGGGCGCGTCGACGTCGCCTGCGGTTGCCGGGGCGCCCGGGGCGTCGCCAGCAGGCTTCTCTTTCTCTGCGCCGGCGGCCGGCCCTGAGCTGTACTCCTTCAGGTACCCCTCGGCCTTCTCGATGTACTGCCCGGCCGGCTTGTCCTGTAACTTGCCGTAGGAGGACGCCGCGCCGAGGAGGTCCGCGGCCGCACCGGCGACCTGCTTCTTGTCGACGTTGTCGGCGCTCTTCTGCTGGAACACTGACGACGCAGCCTCCGCCACAAGCTTGCCGCTGGAGAAAAGGTCGCCGGAGCCTTTGCCCTCTGCCATTATTGGATAGCTTCTTCTTCTTTACTCTATTCCTCAGATCTTCTTGGCTTCGAAACCGCAGCGAGTCTTGGCCTTTATAGGCGGGCTGGGCAGTGTCGTAGTGAGACTGAGAGCCACTACTTTGTGTACATGGTGCGATTTGGATGACGGTGCAGATAATATCTGCCCCTAAAGCGACGTAATGTCGGCAAGGGCATTTCTTGTGGTTCTTGAGTAGTGCGCATTTTCGTTTTGGGGCCAACATTACATCAACATTTAAATGTCTTTTGAGTAAAGACAGTAGATTTGATAGAATCAGAAGGAGATATTTTTGACATAATGGCGTCGTATTAGTTAGGGCGAGAAACAAGTGGCCAACAGGGCGACACTTGTTGTTATCCCGCTGGGGATGGCACATGCGAGCTACTTGGCGAGCAGGGAAAGTTTGGTTGTCGAGTGTCGGCAGAACCTATCAAATATCAACGGATATAGGACGACAGCAAACTTGGCTGCTTTAGTCTCGTATGTGTGCTGTTTCTGAGCTCTTATCAGCTCCCAATCAAGTGTTCTGGCTTGCTTGCTAGCAGCACTGTTGCTAGTACATTCTTCTTGTGCTGAATGTTTTGCATCTCAGCTCACTTGAGTTCATGCAAAATATCACTAGCAACAATAGTCCATTTAATTTTGCAAATTGCTAGTTAATCACTATCACCATCGCCTTGTTGTAGCTACATACTAACTCCATTCTTTAATATACGACATTTAGAGCAACTTCAAAAGCCTCTTTATTTTTTACTCTCCATTTAGCTTTCTAAATGAGTTTACAAAATAACTTTTCTCCATGCTGAGGTGTGAAATCCAAGAAACTCTATTTCTCTAAATCCCAACAACCACTTTCAACTTTTTCTTTCCAAACACTTGCATGGGGGACCCATGAGTCATCCTCATTACTTCCCTCACCTTTATCTCCACCTCCCCTCCACCACACCCTCTATCTCCACATCCCTTCTCTCTCTAGTCTCACTGTTCGGTGCGGCGGGCTGCCAGAAGCCGGTGGACCGGCAAGCAGGGCCATCTGCGACCACCGCACCCCTTTGCCGCACCCTCCCAGGTGGCCTCTCCACGACGGCGCGGGTGGCCCGGTGGCGCGGGCGACCTGGCTCGTGTGTGATGGGGTTGGGCTGACAACATGCAGCTCATCTGCGACACTCCTCTCCTCCCTGGTAACTCCGCCCCCCCCCCCCCAACGCGTGCGACCGCGAGCTCCTGGTTGATGACCCTCCCCCTCCAACCCTCCCGGCGGCTCCCCAAAAATTGCCGCGAGAGATGATAGAGGGTGGGAAGGCACGCGGGCGGGGCAATGTCCCGAGCGGCGCAGCTAGCCAAAGATAATGAGCAAGGGTTGCATTTTGCCGATTCGGATGACAAGTCGCCAAGATGAATAGGCTGTTGTATGGTTGTTTTCTGAGATTTTTCAAAAAATTAGCTAGTCAGATCTATTTACAAAGGCTGTTAGATTTGCTCTTAGGATAAATAAATTAGCACATTTTAAACTAATTTATCACTTTTTTAAATCACACAGTACAACGCAGACACTGACAACACGCACACACTCACCCCTATGATGAATACATGTACGCAAACCCTACCCCTATGAGCACCTTCGAAGGACGCTGGTAAATCTTGGAAAATCCAGGAAAAGGTGCGAGCACCAGGATTTGAACCCTGGTGGGTAGTGTCCCCACTGGACCGTCAAGCCTAATCGCAACTAATTTATCACTTGTCCTGAACGTCATTTATTAAAGAACGAAGGTAGTAATCAAGAATGCACAATGGGCCAATCCCGACCCCGTTTGTTTCCTCCTCAGCATGCCGTGAGGCCTGCGACAGGGAGGGCTATTAGAAAGGAACTTGGACAACAACAGCCCACCAGAAAACTGAGACAGATATCTAGAGCCGAAAACTTGTATTAAGATAACTAGTCTGTCAACCCGTGCCTCCGCACGGGTTACTACTTTATTTTAATTACTCAAATTAAATTATCTCTTGATTAGTGCTACATTGGAGCAAACTGTAACAAGAAGAAGATAAGAAACATTGAGATTTGTGTCTTATTATTACGGTGGACCTTTCAATAAAACAAAGTTAATTGTACTTATTATTTTTCAAGCGTATTATGCAATATAATCTTAAAATTATACGGATCTCTCTCAAATTATGTTGACCAAATGCTAATTAATATATTATATTTACAGTATATGTTGCAAAATTGTGTGAACCTTATTATGATGCTCCTAATAAAAATAAACACTAATTACTAATAATTAAAATAAAGTAGTAGCCTGTGCGGAGGCACGGGTTGACGGACTAATTAGTAATAGTAAGATTTCTCTTAAAATTGTAGGCAACATAATTATTGGATGTTCTAAAAAAACAATAATTATGGGAGAATAGAAGCGGTCTGCATATAGGTACAGACACATACGTAGAACTGAAACTTGCAGTAACATATTTCTCTCCAAATTGCAGAAAACATAATGGAGAAAGTGGTCCACACACTACTTTGATATACATACATGCAAAGATCTAGGGCGGAAACTCAAAATAATACAATTTCTCTCCAAACTGCATGCTATGATAATTGAGGGAATTAGACACAATAGTGGTCTCACACGTACTGAGATATATGTAGAGGCACAAATAGCCACAAAAGGAATTTTTTTCTAGCCCTTGGTGTAGAATGGTACAATGGTGTAGACGGTCTGTAGGAGGGTGGCAACTAGCAAGACGATGGCAGCCACAAGAGAGATGAACACCCAGGGGTTACTCAGGTAGGTGTTCACGAAGTTTGCCCGCCACTTGTTCCGGCGCTTCCTGCAGTGGGCGTTCACTTTCCCTTTCACGTGTCCCAGCCTGTTGTCCTCGTTGATCGACCCTGTTAACTTGGTGAGGGTGTTGAACATCTGGACCGCCTTCTTGTCGCTACCACTCATGTTTACAAACATCCCTTTGGAACTTAATAGCGCCACATCCTTTTCCGACTCGATGATCTTGTCGACAAAGTCGATGTATTCCACCACGTCGCCCCCTGCGTCCGGGTGCAGCCATTCAAATGCCATCAGGTTGAGGAGTTCCATCTCCGTTTCATCGCCGAACCCGAACAGCGGCATGGTCAGGACGCCATTCTGGAAGTCGATGTCGTGGATGTTGTCAGTGTCGCTCTTCTTGAACTTGATTCCGGCCTCGCTCAGCACAACAGCACAGGGGGTGCGACGCTCGTACTCGTAGCGACCCGAGTCCGATCCTTGCCAATGTGGACGGGTGCCACAGTAGCTTTGGTGATAGATGTCAAGGAAGTGGAGGCCCAGGTTGTTTTCCATGCCTTCCTCGAGGTGGCTGCACTCCAGAAGAAGTAGCACAGAACAGTTGACCTCCCCAGCGCTCTATTGAGAAAACAGAGCGGATATAGAGTAAGGCCCTTGCAACATAAAATAAACTATTTTGTTGGATTTTGATCCAAGAATCTCGGATGTTGAATGGAACAAAGAATTGTTGTTTTGAATGGCACATAGCATAGCAGCTACACAAGTTCATGTTGCGTACTAGGTAAAGGGTACGTACCGGAGGTCTGCCACACTGAACAGCAAAGAGCCTCTCCAATACGACTAGAGGCAGCTGGTTTTCCATCGCGATCATGTCGTTACGCATGGTTAACCACAAAGTTAAAAAGCTGCGCTTACTGAAGATGGGGTCGTTGGCCGCGTAATCATCATCAATTTCGTCCGTGAGCAGAATAATAGAGGCCATCCTTATCGACTCCAACAAGAAGCAGCCGTCCGTGACCATCATCTCCACAAAGCTGCTCCTGTTCGTTCCACGCCATTTGTCATCAAGGTCACCATAAGCAGCCTGAAGCTCATCCACCACTTCCTCAATGGCCGCAACAAACTCCGCCAGAGGCTTCCCGGCCCGCTTAACCAGGTGCACCAACGCCCGGCGCTTGTGCTCCTCCATGGCCAGGAGGTGGGGCTCGCCGTGGTGGTAGGGGCCCAGCGACACGAACTGCGGCCGGTAGGCGTCGCTTCTGGTCATCTTCTTGATAAACTCGGGCACCCGATAGATGGAGCGCTGGTTCCACCGCACCCTCTCCACCGATGGGTTGGCCTGCTCGATCATCTTCTCCATGTTAACCACCCAGCTAGAGCTAGAGCTAGCATCAGTAGGCTTCCGCTCCATCAGGTAGTTGTTCTCGCTCTCGGAGTATACTTATACACGTACCGAGCTTCTGTAGTACTATCTACTATATACGAATGAAGATATAGGCAGCTTGGAATATACGGCATTAAAAAGACATGCCGCAACTTTAATAATTTTAACAAACAGAACATATGCAAAGCTTTGGTCGGGAGCCAGGAACAAAGGAGCAAACATACACCAAAACGTAACAAGCACATCACTCAGGAGACGCTTTGCGTAAAGAGAGACCGACCATAGCTGGGCTTTATTCTTCCATGACGATCGACCCATGGGAGGTGCTCCATGATTTTTCACCATTTCGTGTGAAATTCACTCCTTCAAGTGTTTAGTGCTTTTGTAGATGATAGAGCGATATGTGCCTTTTAGAATGAGCTACAATGGAGAGTTTTCAATTATACATACATTCGAGCTACAATTTTTGTTTGGATGTTATGTTTCATATCATATTAGTTAAACAACTTAAGCAATATGAGGGTACATGAAAAATAGAGTAAATGTGTTCATAGTTTAGTCCTTTGCAGATAGGAACTAAATAAAATGTTGTAAAATCGAGCAAATAATAGTAAATAGATAGATGTAGTTAGAGGTAACAAAATAAATTTAGAAGTTTATGGTACTACGTTTGAGGTCTTTTATGGCACACAATACTACTGATTGAAAAATGACTCGTATGTAATAAAAAAAGGATCTATATGTACTACTTGCTTTTTTAGATGTAGTATGGTAGTATTCATATGTCGTATGGGTAGTATAAGGGTATTATCAGAAATGTAAATGATTTTGTTGTAATATAGGAAATGAAATATATGAATTGTGTGCGTCTCGATTGAATGGGCAGCGGGAATTTTTTTTCCAAATAATATTTTTTTGCAAATTACCATTTTACCCATAGTAAAAACCGGTAATACTACCGTACTACCACATTGTCGTATTGTGCACAGTAAAAACCTCTACTTTTTCTATTAAATAAAAATGATAAAGAGTTGTCCAAACAACATGCCTATTGCTATTGGAGGGAGTGGCGATGGTGGGGGTGGTCGTCGTTCCTCTCGCGAAAAGGGAAGACCACAGGTGGCCCTCAGGAGAAGCCGAAGAAAATGAGAGCATGTGAGAAAGTAATTCTTCACGATATTTATAAAGATGTATGAAGATGGTAACTGCTACGATGCTTAATATCCTCCTTTGTACTTAGTTGATGGTTGTTGTAGTGCATTATGTTCTTTGGGACTGAACTTAATTTCGTGCATTTCTATCTAAAGTAAATTCTGAGTTTTATTAAATTTGTATCAAGAAAGGAATGAAGAAATCTATAAAACTTATATAGGTGAGACCCACTACAAGTCATGGTTGAATTTCTCTCAACATGCAAGCATTCCACCTCATCATCCACTATGCGCCATGTCACCATCCACTATATGCCATGTCATCATCCACCAAATCACATATTTATGTCTTAAATCGATTTTCAGTGGCTTATAGCATGTACATCACACCACAAAATTCCTGCTAACGATTTTAAAATCATTCACTCTCAACAAAATAACATACTTTCGTATATAATGAGTTTACAAACGAATATTGCCATGTAATATCTTTGGTGTCACTACTTTCATATTTCACCTTAAAATTTTGTTTAAAAAATTCTCGCAGCAACGCGCGGGGTATCACCTAGTATTTTTTATGCTCCATAATTCTTTGCAAGATTAGAATACCTTTGTTCTCAGTTCTTGAATTCAGTAGTGAATCTTGAGGCCGTGGCTGCGCGCCCACCCTAAGACTGAGTCCAACAATAGAATGCAAAAAAGAGAGGCATTTGGCAGTTTTGCCTCACGCACAGTGGCTCCCTTGGCAATGCAAAATATCTTGGCACTGTTTGGATAGTAGGGGTAAATATTTACCCCAAGGAAAATGATTTGTCCCTCCCATTTGTCCCTACTAATATTTTCCCCTTGGGGTGTTTGGATGGAGGGGTAAATGTGGATGTGAATGAGAAAGGGAGAGCGGGACCCACCACAAATTTGCTCCAATTTGCTACCTTTTAGGGGTAAATGGAATTAGGGGGGCAAAACATTTGCCCCACCATATTTCCCCCACATGTTTGGCACCTTAGGGTAAATTAGGGGTAAATTTGCCCCATTTACCCCATTTACCCCACCATCCAAACAGGCCCCTTATCTCCAAGAGCTGACGCAAATGCAAATGCAACCAGCCTCTCCCGGTAACTCCATCCCGAAGCTGACCCGCTCGCCAACGCGCGCCCCTCGATCTCCTTCGATGCGAAGCCGGAGGAGAGGGAGGACCGGAGGAGGAGGCGGTGGCGTGGAGGTGAGGGAAGAGGTGGGTGGCACGGAGGTGAGGAAGGAGGTGGAGGAGCTCGCACAGTGGTGGATCTTGCAGGCAGCGGAGGAGCTCGTGCGGCGGCGGCGACGCGGGGTCCAGGCCGGCATAGCTTCCCCGCCCCCGCCCTCCCTCTCCCTCTCCCTCTCCCTCTCCTGCTGCTCGATCTGGGGCGCGAGGGCCTAGGCTAACGGAGCTCCCCACCCTCTCTCCCCCTCCCCTGCTGCTCGATCTGGGGTGTGCAGGGGCTCGTCGTGCTCGGGCGGCTGCTCCCGCGCCGTCAGAGATGGAGGTCCCCGCCGGAGATGGCGTCTCCTCCTCGCCCGACGACCGCTCCCCGCTGCGGTCTACTCCTCCCCTGCTCCTCACCGCGAGTTCCTCCGCACCCCCGCTCCGGCAATGAGTGGAGATCAGGTACGCCACGCCGCTTTGACCACTCCCCGGTACCCACCGCAGTCGCCTTCCTCCCCATGGCGGGAGTAGTGCCCGCTATCGCCAACTGCCATCGCCGATTTGCATTCGACGAGAGAGGGCATGTATTTTTTGCTCTGTCTCTCTCCTCGAAGGCAAAGTGCATCGCCCCTTTGCCTCCTCTGTTGGACAGTGTTTCTCTAATGCACAGTGCCAATCGGTGATGCAAAAATGCAATTACCTATGTTGTTGGACTCAGCCTAAGATTGCTGATACATACAACCCACGAAGACCCCCACGGTTAGCAAATCAGTGAGGTCATGCACAGCCCAGGAACTAGGCCATGGTCTCAGGGAGTGCATGATGATCATATGCATGATTAGTGGCTTTGGAAGTGTATATGCTGTAGTGTTGACCAGGGGCGGAGCCAAGGGGGGCAATAGACAAAACTAAGTAGGACAATAGACAAAGAAAAGTACGACCGATTGCAAAGTCATATGGTTTTAATAATGGGTGGATCCATACTCACTATAAAATGGTGCGGTCGCTTCCAAAAAAATCCAAAAATGGTGATCATGTGCATTTTTTTATATATATGCATGGACACGTTCGGCTTCCAGCGAGTCCGAGCAAGCGGAGAGGCGGAGAGCAGAGACACGATCGTGTGGAGGCAGACAACCAGAAGAGACACAAAGCTATGGAGGGTGGAGCGCAACTGCGCAAGTCATAAATCGAAGAAGACGAACAAACCGGTGACGATACGAGATGAAGAGACGATTGACATTCCATACTTCCTTTTGTGAGCAGACGAACAAGCACACATACAGGTCTCAAAGCTAAATGTGTTGCATACACATACACAAAACTAGCCAATTAGGCCTCAAACATGATTGTTTGGGCTAGGTTAGGAGGATCTAATATCTATTGGATACATACATCATCAAGTATATAATAGTAGAACTAGCAGAGCATTAGGGGTGCCTGGCCCCCCTCGCCCCCCTCTCTCCGCCTTTGGTGTTGACGGTGCTAGAGCAGCAACACATACATAAGGATATATATACACTAGGTGATACCCGCGTGTTACTGCAGGAATACCGTAAAAAAAATTTTAATGTGAAATGTGAGTATAAGCACCAAAGTGATTGCATAGCAACATTCTTTTATAAAAAAAGTGAACTTTGGCCATAGTTGGAGGGAGTAATTTAGAATTTTTCACATATTTTTTAATTCATGTAAACATACTATTTAAAAAATAGTATGTACCCTCAGCTCATATGAGTTCATGCAAAATGTCACTATCATTGGTAGAGTGGGAGGCTTTTGTACGCCCCTTTAGTCCCGGTTCAACTTTGGAGCCAGACTAAAGGCCTTTTGTCGACGTGGCCCGAAATGGGTGCTGTAGCCGCCCCCCCTTTAGTCCCGATTGGTATTACCAACCGTAACAAAAGGGGGCTCCCAATGGCTCTATCCAATAATTATTGCCCCGGACTTTAGTCTCGCGTGGTGTTACCACCTGAGACTAAAGGGTACCCCTTTAATCTCGGGTCGTAACACCACCCAAGACTAAAGCATTAGTCCTAGCTGGTGTTACCATCCGAGACTAAAGGAGTACTTTTGTTTTATGGTTTAGAGATGGGGAAAATAGAAATTTGAATTTGTAGCTAGGTAGGAGGATCATAGAGAGATGAGATTTTGTATATATACGTGAAAATGTAGTTAGGATGGTATTAACATTGTTCCTTCTTTCATTAAATTTGTATTAAGCATTCTCTTATTTTCTTGCTTTTCATATAGAGAGAAAATTGAATTTTACTTGTACATATAGTTTATAAAATATATGCTCATGAAGAAAATAATAGACATACAGAAAATGTACTAGGTATTTCCATTCTTTCATCGTTTAGAAATGCTTTTATTTCTAGGTAGCTATAGGAGGAGATAGAAGATTGAATTCTTTTAGTAAGTATTTTTTATTTTTATATAGAATGAATGTAAGTATTCTGTTATTTTTCTTGTTTTTAATATACAACCCCACGTCGTAGCTAGCTACAATCGAACATCTCTGGCTAGGTGGGGACTGTAGCTCGGAGATGTTGGACTGTAGCTAGATAGGAGATGTAGGGCTGTAGCTTGGTGATGTAGTACTGTAAGTGGGAGAGCTAGGTCTATATGATGGTGAGGTGAGACTGTTGTAGTTCCCGAAGCATCTAGGTCGTCTGAGTCGCTGGTTCATAAAGGTTATGTACATTAATAATAGTGTTCAATTCTATCCCTTTTGTTTTTCTATTTATGCATATATTGAATCCAATATATATACAGAAACTAACACTACTTTTTGTGAATAATGTGTGTTATTTTGATTTGGATATAGTTTAAGCTAACAATGTCATCGTCAAGTGGCGTTCGTAATGGTGCTCGTGGCCGTGGCATAGTCCATCGCCGTGGCGGGTGTGGTGGCCGTGGCCTTGGCCGTGGAGGTCTTAGTGGCGGTGTTTGGGAGGACCTGTTGCCTCAACATCCAGGATTGCACTTTCACTGCGAGATTACCTTGCAAATGGGTGATCCGACATATGTAGCCAGTGTCGTAATATAATAATTAAAATTAATTTGCTTTACATATAACTTTTTTCATTTCACATGAAAAATCTATAATTTTAGTTACATATATAATTACTGTAGGTTATCAACAATATGGCTTAGAGATATTATCGATGATATGAGTGGTACTCCTCCTACAATGCAAACTGAGCTTATTGATGAGAACATGGCAAGAGTGTATATCTCTTTCATCGTACCTTCTCGATATGTAGACTACCAGTTGACAGTAGGTGTGCCACACCAGATGGTTCACATTGCAACATCAGGCTCAACATCACCTATTCGGTTGACCCAAGTGAGGACTGCTGTGGAGAATTGTCTGCAACAACTCTAGAATAATGTTGGGTGCTTCGTGCCAGACCTTTCCTATTTTAAATTAAGGCAACTCGAGGCGGGTGAAGGCAATGTAGTTCAGACTACAGAGAGGCTTTGCATGGCTCATCGAGATTTGGATGATTTTTTATTCGTTGTTAATTAATTTGTTTATGTTACATATATATTTTGAACTTTCATAAGGTTATTATACCTCATCATCACCTGAATGTGTGCAGGATCACTCTAGTTCTATCTATGCTTCAATTAGCTTTCATGCAATTCTTAATCAAGTCATGGAAATAGTCGGGGTGGATTACTATGGTGGGAAGCCGTTTTTCACTAACAATTGGAAGAGTCAAGCAATTTTAACTTTCTACAAGCCAGCAGAACTCAAGGCTCCATTGTTTGATGTTTGCAGTGTTGTTTGTGACAGTCCTCCTGAAGTGGATAAGAGTGCACTATACATGCTCTGGCTTATTTTGAGGGAGTTCTAGGCTGGACGATTGCAGACAATAACCATATTCATATTATTTTGAGGGAGTTCTAAGCTAGATCAGTAACATTATGCATGCATGGATCAGGTTTTGTACTGCACCCTATTATATGATCTAGCTTGTATTAAGTAGCTAGCTATGTGGATCTTTATGAACTTATTAATTATTATTAATTAGCTACTTTATTATGAACTCACATATTGTCTTCAAATCATCAACATGTTCAAATCTTCAAAATGAAGGTATGTATAATTCATGCTATTATTAGCTCAATAATTGATGCATATGACTTATAAATTATAGGACAGGCATTCACAATGATGGTATAATTCATGCTAATAACTAACAAATTATTATTTCTCTACATATATACATGTGGCAGATGGAAGTGCTTTTACGCATTTTCCTGGATAGACAAGGCACGACATGCCGATTCCACCTGGCTACACCTCAGTTAGTGTAGAGAACATTTGTCAACCTGCTTTTGAGGAGCTTGTAACACCCTAATTTACACTTTTGAGGTTCAAATAAAAATTTGCTTAGCAACCATCGTTCTCGTTTAAGGAATATAAGGTGTTTGTGTTTTCTAGGCATTTAATCATTTTTGTTAATTAAAATAATGAAATATAGGAGTTTATTGTTGCATACATGCTGATGCATTGTTTTTGAGTGTTTGAATTCAAATTCGTGTTTGAATTCATTTGTTTGTTTTTTTAAAAAAATAGGAAAAACCTTTTTCCTTTTCTTCCTTGTTTCTGCGCAGCCCATCAAGCAAAGTCCGGCGGAGGCCCCTCTTTTCCCTCCGTCCGGCCGCCACAAACCACTGCCGCTCCTCGGCCCGGCCGCCGGCGCCCGGCGTGGCCCGGCCTGTGCGCCCCCCCGGCCGCGGCCGGCGACGGGCGGGCCCCGCCCGTCATCCCCGACCTCGGGTCGGAGAGCGACCGGGCGGGGACCCGACCCCAAGCCGGCCTTGCGCGCGCGTGTGGCCGCGGGCCCGCACGCCAAGGCGCTCCCCCCGCCGCCTATAAATTCCATCGCCCTTGTTGCGCCGTGCCCTCACCCAAACCCTAGCCCCGAGCCACCGCCGCGCCGCCACAAACCCTAGCGCCGCCGCCGCCGCGGCTCGGCTCCGCCGCCGCCTTGCCGTCGTCGAGGAGGTCACCCGGAGGTTCGCCGCGAGGTGAGGAACCCGTGGGTGTTGCTTGTTGTCGTCCTGGGGCTCCGCATCACCGTAACGGTGTCGCCGGATATTGCGCCGCCACCGCCGTTCGCCTCATCGCGTCTAGCGCCGTCGCCGCCACTCCGGCGTCCGCCCTGGTGCTCAGGTTGACTTCGCGCGCTCGTGCTCTTCGTCTCGGAGTTTTCCCCGTGGTGAATGGGGCACCCTAGCCCCAAAACCCCTTTGCACCGGCGACCCCGCCGCCGGGCGCCGCCGCTCATCGCCGGCCGACCGACGCCGCTCGCGGCCGCTACACCTGAGCCGCCGGATCTGGATCCGACGGATCCGATCCGTCCGCCCCGGGGTCAAACAGCCACCGCCACTCAACCCCCGCCTTGAATTGGCGGTTTTGCAAAGAAAACCCCATGTTTCTTTAGATTTACAAGACGGTCCTTTCACCTTAGGGTTTTTCTTGCGGTTAGGTCCTATTTTCTTCGTCTTAGCCCAGGAAGTTTAGTTTCTTTACAGTTTAGTCCCTAATCTTGTTTAAGCCGTATCTTAGTTGTTTTAGCTCTGTTTTTAGCATTCTTTATGTCCATGCGATCGTCTCGACAAGTAGAACAGTTCTACACCTCTGTTTTGTTCTGTCAGTACTGTTTGGTGATTGTTTCTGATTTTATTCTATTGTATGCTTGTATGTGAATGTGTGGAGCGTAGAGTACGAGCAGTTCGAGGACTTCGCTGCCGTTGAAGACTTTCAAGACCATGAGCAGTTTTCGGAGCTGGTAGAAGGCAAGTCCTTGCTGCATTCCCATTGATCCTATTACAACATGCATTTCAATTACACCACATTTACTTATTGCTTTGCATTAATATGATGGGTCCGATTATTTAAGGATTTTCCTAGTGTTGTTTATCTTGTGCCTTGATCAACCTGGGTTTACTTTATGTTGGGTAGAACTTGCTAGAGCTTTATCTTGGTTTCGGGTGGTTTAATGAACACTTATCAATCTGGCTTTACTTTATGCTATCATTCATATAATGCAAGAACACCTTATGCTTGTTATCAGAACATGAAGAACCACCTAGGAAAACAGTACAACCATAAGACATATGGCTCTGTCTTGGCTTAATAATTAGAGAGTTGGGTGTTAGGTATGCTTTACCTGATAAGGGTTGGGGGTTGCCGGTAGTTGGTGTATAGCCCAACCCTCAGGCTGATCTGCTCTATGGTAGCTTCGCAGCTGAGAGAGGTTTATGCATTGCGCTGTCAAGTAACCTAGCGAGCAGCCTGCACCTGGGGATCTTTGTAACGGCCTCGGTAGTGTGGTATTGTGCCTACTTTTGCACAACATGGTTGGGTCTAAAACTCTTTTGGATTTTTACGCGACTTGTGGGTAAAGATGTACAACCTCTGTAGAGTGTAAAACTGACTAGTTAGCTGTGCCCACGGTCAAGGGTGGCCTGGACCCTCACATGAGTAATTTATGAAGATGAAACTTTTAAACTTGTGCATTGCATTCAATGGTTCTGTTGCACTTGTTAATTGGGTTTGGTATATACTTTCACTTGTTAGTAACAACTGCTTAATAAAATTTGACCAACTAAAATGCTGACTTGCTTTTATAACCATCAGCTTCCACCATAAAGCCTTGCATGTTGTTATAGAACTTTCCCTTGTTGAGTACGACATGTGCTCATGCTTATTGTTTCTATATTGCATCTACACTACCCGGCTGCTGCTCAGATGGACGCCTTGAGGATTTCCTTGAAGAGTTTGATGAGTTCTAGGTGCTCGTTCTCTAGTCAGCTATCTGTGGAGGACTTCTACATGTGTTTCTTTTCCGCTGTTAGCTACTCGAACGGTTGTTAGATTGAGACATTCAGTCATGTAATAAATGTTTAATACTCTCTTTATGATTTACACAGTGTTTTGGTATTCACTGAGTCAATGCATGTGTGTAACTTGATCCTGGCACACATGTATTCTTGCATTCGGATTTGCGCTTATATCCGGGTGTGACAGAGCTAGAGCTAGATATCCTAGGAGGTGATGGAGAAAAGACCCTTAAGGATGCGCTACACGGTATCATGTTATGGCGAACGATGGATCTCCAAGAGATCCCCTGGAGCCTCCACAATCATCTCCGGGTCTGTCATCACTACCTACTCACTCACCTTCTCTACAAGAATCATACAATCCAGGAGAAGCAAGCTGTAGTGATCACGATGATTGCAGCGATCACGATGATGACATCCCTCCCAATTGACCTCAGCAACAATCGGCCGTAGAGCACGCGCCACAGAGGTATCGAGCACAATCTTGCAAGTCAGTGCAACCACCAAAGAAAAAATGACCAACAAAGAAAAAGCCCGAGCCAACGAAGCTACCATGAGAGAGGACAGAAGAAGAAACATACGTGATTTCAAATCGAGAAGTTGTGGATTGGTTTGCAAAACAGGGAGAAGATCATCAATGTCAACTGCTGGAGGCCAAAAAAATAAAGGTCATCCATAGAGACTCAAGGCTTTCATACGCGAGAAGGAAGAAAGCAGGAGAAGGGTAGAGTTGAAAACGGATTATGACCATTCAGTGGACAAGTCTTATCAAAAGAAGAGACAACGAGGGTCGCCAAATAGTTACATCGAGCAAATACCTGCGTCGACGTCGGGGACTGCCACAAACAAGAACAAGGAGAAGCAAATAGATGCATCGACGACCAATCCGACTGACTTTGTTGTTGGCCTCACTGTAGAAGAACAAGTAGCTCTTGAAAACATGTCTGCAAAACAACTGGCTTATGTCATTGATTTTTATGAACAAATAGGGATGTCTGTTGGTGGTATTCTCGACCTTCAAGACCTACTAGCAGATAAAAATTTCGTACCTAAACGGTGCTATGAGCTAGGACAACCTTTAGTGAAGCCAGAATTGGTCAAGAAGCTCCAACTAAGATGCGTAGATTTCAGGATTGGTACTTGAAGAACTCAGCTGATGGCCTGGAGATGTTTGGTATGCTCATGTGACCTGAAGATTTTGCCCTTCAAAACGAGAAGGTGGTCTGGCTCCAATTCAAAGATATCTATGAAATTTACCATATGGACACCGTGAATACCGATCTTATGAGGCCTTGGTGTATCTGTAAGTTGCATATTTTCATATGTTTATTATAAATTTATTACATTTGTCGATCTACTAATTAGCATTTGACTTTCTTTTTCTATAGCTTGCAAGTTACTAAGATGCGAAGGAAGGATTATTCAAAAGTTGCTTTCATGAACCCATCAAAAGTAAACCAATCCGAGTTCGGGGACCAACCAAATACAACAATCGAGACAATTTTTAGGATTTTATCTGAGTTTCATTACAAGAATTCCATACTATTGCCTTACAACTTCAAGTAAGTACGATTGTCATCTAATTATCCTTGTTAATTCTATTTAGTCAACTCTAATCTTTATGAGCATGCATACAGTTTCCACTGGATTCTGCTGATAATCAGTGTCGACAGAAGCAACATCATGGTGTGGGATTCATTGAAAAAAGACCCCTCACAATACCAAGATATTCAAGAAGTATTTCACGAGTAATAATTCTATCTATGACATTTTCTTCAATGTAGGATATATATTTAGCTTTTATACTAACAATGTATCTTTTATTATTTTCCATCAGAGCTTGGACCATGTTCATTGCAAACCACCAAGGACCATTTCGACCATCAATTAGATGGGTCACTGATTTTTCGATACGTAATCCAAATAACAACTTCAGATTGGGACTATTTAAAATGTATAGTATTTCATAATATGTTCCTCTCTCCACTTTAGTGTTTGAGTCAGGAACAAGGAATTAATTTATGTGGGTACTACGTCTGTGTGCACATACACACTTTCTGTGACAACTTGGCAGATGATAGTGTAAGTAAATGAACCTATTAATAATACATAATTTTTAACCACTTATATATTTAATTGTTGGGTGTAATATATTAACATATTTGCAAATTACAGAGAGATATAAAAAGGGACACACTAATTGAGAAGGATTGTCTCTTGGCAATTCAAGAAGCTCTCATAGGATTCCTCATGGACGAGGTGGTTGATCCAAAAAGAAAACATTTTTATGACAACCATCCAATTGACCGACTCACCTCTGAGGAAAGTTGAGACTAGAAATTTGAACTGAGTGGTATTTTGATGTATATATACTATAGGGTTTAGGGTTTTGATGTATATATGCTAGTTTAAGAAAATACTATTTATTTTGATGTGCATAAATTATTATATGTATATACATTTATAAGTTTACATATGTAGATATATAGGTTTATATATAAGTCTAAGTGCATATATGGTATATATGTAGACAGGTATACATACATGCAAGTACAAATACGTAGACATACATATACGGGTGAGACAACAATTAGAATATATGCTTAAATTGAATAAAAAGAGACGAGACCGTTTAGTCACGGTTGGTATTACCAACCGAGACTAAAGGGGGTGGGCGCAGACGCTGACATGCCCCCCTTTAGTCTCGGTTCGTAATATGAACTAGGACTAAAAGACCCCTTTAGTCCAAGTTCGTTCACCCGGGACTAAAGGAGGAGCCTTTTGTTTCTCATCATTAGTCCCGGTTGGGCATAAAAGGCCCAAGACCTCTACCAATCGGGACTAAAGCCCCTCACCCTACCGGTGTATCTAGCAACAATATTCCTTTTAATTTTGCAAATCTCTAGTTAATTACTATCACCTTGTTGTAGCTACTTAATCAGGAGTATATGTCTAGTCTTCAATTAATTATTCGTCGCACGCAGTCCACATAATGGGCCAAAACCCCTTTTGCTCCTCAGGCAGGCCGTGATGCCTGACGGGGGAGGGCTATCTATCAGAAAGGAACTTGGACAACAGCCCAGCAGAAAATGGAGATAGAAATCTGGAGCCGAAACTTGCATTAAGATAATTTCTCTCAAAATTGTAGACAACATAATGGAGAAACAATATAATTATTGGAGAATAGGTAGAAACAGCTAGTATAGCTGTCTGCGTATAGGGTACAAACAGTCAGACACACACGTCTAGAACTGAAACTTTCAGTAACTTATATTTCTCTCCAAATTGCAGACAATACTGATACATACATGCAAAGATCTAGAGCTGAAACACCAAATGATACACAATTTCTTACCAAACTGCATGCCATGACAATGGAGAGAATTATTAGATACAATAATAATAATTGGTCCCACACGTACTGAGGACTGAGGCACATGTAGAGGCACAAGCACAAATAGCCACAAAAGGGAGGATCCTTTCTAGCCCTTGGTGTAGAATGGCACAATGGTGTAGACGGTCTGCAGGAGCGTGGCAACTAGCAAGACAATGGCAGCCACAAGAGAGATGAACCCCCAGGGGGTGCTCAGGTAGGCGTTACTAAAGCTGGCCCGCCACTTGTTCCAGGGCTTCCTACAGTGGGCGTTCACATTCCATTTCACGTGCACCAGGCTGTCTTTGTCTCCGGTTGACCCTGCTAAGTTGGTGAGGATGTTGAACATCTCGACTGCCTTCTTGTCGCTACCTGACATGTTTAGAAATACATCTTTGGATCTTAAAAGTGCCACATCTTTTTCCGACTCGATAATTTTGTCGACAAAGGATATGTAGGTCCTTATGTCGTCCTTGGCCTCCGGGTGTAACCACTCAAATGCCATCAAGTTGAGGAGTTCCATCTCTGTATCATCGTAGAACCGGAACAACGGCATGGTCAGGACGCCATTCTGGAAGTCGACGTCGTGGATGTTGTCAGTGTCGCTCTTCTTGAACTGGATTCCCGCCTCGCTCAGCTCTACAGCACAGTGCGTGCGATACTCGTCGTCGTAGTTAACCGCCGGTCCTTCCAAATGTGGACGGGTGCCACAGTAGCTTTTGTGATAGATGTCAAGGAAGTGGTGGCCCAGGTTGTCCATGCCTTCCTCGGACTCGCAAGGCCTCAGCAGAAAAAGTTGCACGTAAGAGTTGACCTGTCTAGCGCTCTACACCATTGAGAAAACAGAGCCGCGTAATAGAGTTAGAGAAGCTATAAAAGATGTCTTTTCTAGGGGCTCTTTATGTCTTCCGGAAGTTAGGTCATACATAGTCTATATCAAGCTCATATGCAACATTTTTTAACATCCATTAATATTTTTTTGACATTCATCAGTATTTTTTTACAAAAAATGACTTAATTGTTCACAACAAGTCTTGACATTGACAACCATTTTTTATATACAAAACTTTTTAAACTTTCTTTTACATTTACCAACATTCACTACTAGAGAATCGAGCATTTGTCTCAGGCCAAAAAACACATTAGTATTGGGTATTTTTGCACCCGATACTAATGAGGACATTAGTACTGGGTGGGTGGGCAGTAAGGGCCCCGACACGCTCCCGTGAGGGACCATTAGTACCAGGTGCAGGCTAGGCCCGATACTAATGTGTCACATTAGTACGGGGTGCAGGCTAGGCTGGATACTAATTGCCTAGGCACCCATTAGTACCGGGTGGAGAGAAACCCCGATACTAAAAGTTGCACATCTATACCGGCTAGTGGGAAGCACCGGTACTCATAAGACTAGCCACACTCGTCATCCGTTATCCCGTCCTTAAAAACGTGTCGGTGTTTTAATCCGACAACCTACCAAGGGGAGTACCAAGGTAGATGTTTGTGGCCTCGCCGAGATCGGGAACTCGAAGGAGAGACACGTGTCACACAAGTTAGACAGGTTCGGGCCACGAGGTGTGTAATACCCTATGTCATGTATGCTGCGTAGCTCTGGATTGATTGGGTGTGTTTACAAGATGATGCAAATGAAGAGATAGGGGTCCCTGCCTCGCCATATATAGTCCGGGAGGCAGGGTTACAAGTCGATTTGACAGAGGAGTACTAGTCGTGTACGTCTTGGAATACTCTACATGGATCCGGACATGTCTAGCTTCCTAACCGAGTACTAGTCCTCAGTAAGACTTGCGCTTCACACCATCAGGTGTCGTGCGGCCCAAGTCGAGTAGTCTCAGGGGGGCACAGAGTAGTCGGTCCTAGTACCCACCTGAGTAGTGGGCCCAGGGATGTCCGTATGACAAGCCCCTGAGTACTTTGTAGTTGAGCAGGATGTCTTTGAGTAGTCTTGATGGCCTTGGCGAGTAGTCCTTGAGTGTCCCCGAGTTCCACAAGCCAAAAGTCCTCAAGAATGCTTGAATCATCCCGAGGCTGGAAGATACTCCAGCTGATCTTTGAGTAGTCTTGAAGTCTTCTCGAGTAGTCCCCGAGCGTCCCCGAGTGCTTCTCTCGAAGGTCTTCAATAGTACTCATGTTGTCTTGATGAAAAACCATATGAAAATTGCGATTCGGAGAATCACATTCCATATGTAAAGTAGAACCCGAGCCTTAGGTCGAATCGTAGATTCAAGCTCAGGGTCAATCTGAAGTTCTGCCAATCTTATCTCGAAAATCCAGAGAAAAAACCTAAGGACACGTGGCACTAAGACTTTGAGCCTTGAGTCGAGTACTTTCTCTCGAATTGAAGGGTCATCTTGACTGTAGAATGTGTCATGAGTGGAATCTTGATCTTGTGTAGCCCACTGAGTCCGTCAGATGTAGTCGAGCCCCCAAGACTGAGAACATCGAATACTGGAATGTGAAGATTTAGTCTGCTGCCACTGAGTCACCCGCCTGTCGCTTAGCCATCTGCTCGCAACTTAGCCACCTGTGGCTTATAAATAATAGGTGAAACCCCTTAGGGTTTTCACTCTAGCGATTTCCTTCATTTGAGATTAGATCTAAAATCACGGCCCTCGCCGCTCCTCTGCCGCCGCCGCTGCCGAGAGGTAGATTAGATCTACGTGCGCTCGTCGCCGCTGTCTGCCCTCCTCCGCAGCCCCCGAGCGAATGCGAGTGAAGACACCCGTGACTTGGAGGATGAAGGCGTCCCCAGCAAAGAGCACAAGGACCGACGCGTCGAAGAAGAGGAACCGCAACAAGGCCGGAGATGCCTACAAGTCGTCGTCGTTGCTGCCCTCCTCCCCTCGCCCCAATCCGGTGAAGGAGTGGAAGAAAGCGAAGCTGAAGACGGAAGACCTCCTTGTCCTGGTCAATAGCGGATTCCTTCGTGAGAAGGAAATGAATCTATGGCGCACTGCCACTGGCGATCCGTGTCGGTGCGGAATGTAGTCCCGACACTAACTAGTAGTAAGCGCCAAGGTCTATCCCTCAATGGTCGGTGCTAAGCAACTACAGACACAAGATTTATCCTGGTTCCGGCCGGGGGCCGTACGTTCAGCAGGGGTGTGCTCGAGGCACTATATTGCTTTGCACCGGAGTGCCTGTAGTGGGGCGGCTACAAGCAAGGCGGGAGAGGAGGCGCGGCCTCCAAGTCCCTGGTGGAGTGATCGAAGTGAATTCAGATGTTGTGGGAGAATTGAGGAGTGTGTGCGTGGTGTGGTTTCGGATGTTCATGTCTGGATGTCTGATGTCTCATGTCTCCTGCGGCGAGGGGCTTCACCTTCCTTTTATAGACCAAGGAGAGGGCGAATTACAAGCATGTCACACTATTCAACTACATGGGGAAGTATGGTGTGCAACGCCGCGGAGTTGGCGGCCGCCTTGACGGTCCTTGCCACGATCTAGTCATCATGGCGTGTCTTGTACCCGAACAGTGGCAGCTTCGAGGGTAGGGGCGCAGTGGTTGACTGTGGCGTCTTCAGAAGGGCTTGAGGAAGCCGTTGACGACGATCCGTACGGGATACAGTGGCAGGCGTGGCGGCGCCCCGTCCCCGCGTGCTTCACAGCGCCGGAGTAGTTGTAAAAGGTGCCCGGCATGGTGCCGTGAGCACGGGGGCGGCCGCACAGGACCAACAGTGGCGGGGATGGTGTCCCGCCGGCCTAGCGTCATGATTTGCCCCTGCAGGTTCACGAGAAAGCGGTTCGAGGGTGTGGCCGGCCCCCCTTCGAGGGCACGACACGTTAGCCGTACGGGAGTAGGCGGCGCAGTGCCGCGGAGCTGACACTGGCCATGTCGCACAGTCCCCCACAGTGGCGGGGATGGGTTCCCCTAGGGAGTTGGCGCAATAGCGCCGGGGCATGATTCCCAGGCGCATGATGGCGCCTCCCTGCCATGCCAGAGCATTAAATGTCTGTACCCGCGTGCGGGAACGGGTGTGCGTGTGAGGGAGTCTCGAGCGAGGCGGAGGCGAACCCTCGAGCGAGGCGGAGCCCGCTCGAGGGGGCCGTGAACCCTCGAGCGAGGCGGAACCCGCTCGAGGGAGGTGTGAACCCTCGAGCGAGGCGGAACCTGCTCGAGGGGGCCTTTGAGTAGGCCACTCCGGTGGGCCGCAGGGACCACCGCAGTGTGGACCGCGCCCCGTGTGTGCGCTTAAGTGAGATGTGTTTAGTTTCGGTTCTTTGTAGACTTTTAGTAGGATTCCCCTGGTTGTTTTAGGGGACCCTCGGGGCTGTTCCCGACAGTAGCCTGTTGACGGTTAATAATTGTATCAAAGTTCGTTTGTGACTCGCAAGCGTACAAGTCTCCCGTCGTAGTCAAGGGACCCTTCTTCCCTCGAGTGGTGAACCCAAGGTATCGAATCCGTGGAACAAATGTGTGACGCAAGACTTAATCTATTAAAGCCAAGTAATCTTCAATATTCGATAAAAGACCTAATGCATCTAAGTAAAAGACATGAAACAAATCTAATCTACTAAAGACCGGAGAAAACAAAGTAAGATTGGGTAGATAAACCGATCTAGAGGGATCGGGGTAAGCCTTTTGTTGAAGTTCCAAGCAAGAGAAGAAGTAGCAAATCGAATCTTAATAGAAGCCTCTTTAAATCGTGGTTTCCCGTCCAAATCCGAAAACATCCGCCTTTCGAGACCCCCGTTCGTCACAACGTATCCCTATTCATGCGGGGAGCTTAGGGCGAGTCAAAAGACAAGTCGAGATTCTTTCGGAAGATCCGGCGTGTACCTCTAGCCACCGCGGCTACAAGAACACCCTATGTAATCTATCGTACGAATAGAATTGGAATAAGCAAAGCCGATCGAAAAACGAAATCTTCGAGGAAACACTTGATCGCTAAGAAAAGATTCAACTTGATAATTCAACTATGACAATGATACATACACAAGATCACCACCGGGATCCTTCCTTGATCTTGCTTCTAGCTCCGGGAACTCCGACGTGGTCTTCCATGCAAGGTTCCCACGTCGGCTAGGGAAACCCTAGTCAACTAGCTCGACCCTCTCCTCTCCGACATGGTGTCCCTCTCTTCTCTGCTTCTCGGCGGCCGAAGACGAATTCTTCTCCTCGTGGCTCTCGGTCAGGGGGCTATAAATAGCCCGATTGGCGGCTAGGGCAAAGGAGAGCACGTTTGGGCCCAAAATGGGCTCGGGGCCGACCGGACCGGGCCGGCCGGCCCGGGCCCATTTTGGCCCGCCCCCGTGGGCTCCTTTGTCCCACGTCGGTTCCCTTGCTTCCCGGATGTTTCCCCCTTCGCATGTAGGTCCATGTCGTCGGTTTCTCTCCGAATTGGACTCAACTCCTTGTCTTGCAAGATTCAAGACTTTCCCGGTCGTGTCCCCGGAGTTTGTCGTCTTCTCGGATCGAGTCCCCGCTTCTTGGAGTTAATTTTGCTTCATTGCATGACTTGTTCGGGACTTCAAGGTCTTGTCATGAGGTGCTTGATGAACTTATCCCGAAAGTCTTGCATTCAACACTAAAACCCCGCATAAACATTAAACTCCAAAACCGACATGCACACGTGAACTTGTTATACCACGGGGGTTAGTACCAATGGATAAGGTATAAAACTCATGCCAACACCGAAGGTAAACTCATGGCTAGGTTGACGGATTTTCACCGTCAACATCTCCCCCATGCTTAAACCTTGCTCGTCCTCGAGTAAGCCTTCGATGGATATCATCATTGCTAAACAATGTTTAAACTTTGCACTTGATTACACATGAGAAAACATAATGCTCTCAAAATTTTAATTCATTGAAGTTCCATAATGTACTAGCCTTCATCTCTACGGAGGGTAGATTCTTATTAAGCTTATCCCACAAGTATTAACATGCTCACAAAGTTTTAAATAGATCTCAGAATTTTTGAAATAAAGAGCGAGATAAAGAAAAGCTAAACCAAATTCACAAATTTAAATCATCTCGTGTATTGCTCATGAACTCTCATCTCACTTGTCTCTCAAGCCTATATATTCTACTTCTTTCCCTCTCATATATATGTGGTAGGCTTTATATGGAGCTTTGGGAAAGTTTAGTCCTAACAAGATTTTATAAATGAGGTGTTGTCAAAACAAGACAAGCTTCTCATGGTCTTACCGAGACTCGTCAAAAAGGTCATTGGAAAATAATGTTAAATCAAGGAGGGGAAAGAGAAAAATACACACACTTTTAGATAAGTGGACATGTGCAAATGGCAAAGAGTGATCCCGAGGCACAAAGGAAGTCCTCGTTATCGGATTGCACATGGTTGGAAAATGAGAATGGATCTTTTTAACTTGAAGCCTTGATTGCACTTTTAGAGAGCTAGGGATTTTACTTTACGCACATTTTTTCTTTCTCATATTTCTCATTCTTTTCTTTCTTTCATTCATTCATTTTTTTTTCCTCGTCATATATTCAGCCCATGACTTCCACAACGAAGTTTTGATTTTTTTATACCTTGAAAGTCATGAGTATCACTGGATTTTTTTTACCCAACCCTATACATCTCTTTCATCATTTTTTTAAAATATTCCCCTTTGAACTCTAAAACTGCACCGTACCTACCTCCTCCCCCATGCTTAGACGTTGCTCGTCCTCGAGCAAAGAGGCGAAAAATAAGGTAGGTACCGGAATATTTTTCCTTGGAGAGATACTTGAAATCTTCAACGTTGGCACCGTCTTGCGATCTTCCTTGAATTGATGATCCATTCTCAACGATAGGTTGTGGTCAAGGAGGTAATCACAAAAAGATGATATTTGGTTTAAGGGTGGATATCCGGCGAAGTTTGTGAGATCTCCGATGCGGGGATACACAATGCACGGATAAGAGGCTAGCAAAAAGATAGATACGCAAAATGGAATGACCAGCTTCTTAGTCTCGGGCCAGAGAAATCATGGCCTGCAATAACTCACTCAAAAATAAATCTTGTACACTAAGGTTTATGCACTCAAATATATATAAGGCTTTGGATAGGTTGAGCAACACACAAGTGATATTTGTGACAAGGTTAGCAATATTTTTGAGCATGAAAGACATCTTCAATCTATTCATAACTTGAGAGCACATAAAACACTATGGGTCTTTATTTTAATCATAACCTCCGCTGAAAATTAAGCTAGCATTTAAATAAATTCAGATCTGTATTTTTAAGAGAGCATTAGCTTAAACATGCATAAATCAATTACAAAGATGAACAAAGCTGCAATTTTAATCATATATCATCATGGCACGAATTTTGTAACTTTTCCAATGATATAATCAAGGTGGTGTCTTTATTAATGATGACATCAAGTTGAAATACAAACTGAAAATAAACTAACATGCTTGCTGAAATTTAAATAAAAACAGAAAATACTACGCAAACACACATAAGCAAAAGCTGAAAATTACAGAGAAAAAGAGAAGAAAAGAAAACTAAAGTTCCTAAATCTTCTAGTCCTCCGCCGGTGGTTGATGTTGATGATCTTGGTAATAATACCCTTGCTCATAATATGGTTGGACACTTCCTCCGACGAATTGATTTGGCTCCACAAGGTGAAGGCGTCCAAGTTCGAAGGCGATATTTGCGTCGCCTTCACCGAGTTGAGCTGTGTTAGCTTGGATGGCTGCGATGTTTTGAGCATTTCTTGCAGCATACCCTCCAATAATGGCCATGCTTTGTTGTGGTTGGGGATGATGAACGTAGGACTCCGCGAAGTTAGCGTTGGGCACAACATAATTTTGTGGGGGTACCGGTGCACCACCCCCCCATGCTTGCTCTTGTGGCCCTCCGTAATAACTTAGCGGAGGAGGGACCCCGCCGAATGGTTGCACATTGGGTTGTGCTCCACTCGCTTGTGCGGAGGATGTTCCCTCCTCTACGATTCTTCCTCTTTTGTTCTTCCTTGCAGGGACAAGTAGTCCCTCTTCCAACCAATCTTCCCTTCCTTCGGTGAAAAGCCTAAGCCTCTCATTCGGAAGGGGTAGGTTCACTATGGCCAACCGAAAACCTCCTCTCTCATCTCCACTAATGTATTTGCCTTGCCGCAAATACTCAATGCCGAGAGAGGTACCGCGCAAAAGGTGGTCGGGGTTTCTTGCGATCCCCGGCCGCAAGGAAAAGGCCAACATGGAGAGGTAACACCCCGAACCAATATTACCCGCCCCCGATGTTGCTTCACAACACCAACGGTTGATCATGAGGTAAGAGGGGTCTATTGGCTGCCTGGCAATTAAAGCCGAGTATAGCCAATTCAACTCCGTGTCGGTCACCTTTGTTTCCTTCATCCTCCCCAATACCCTCTTGCACATCCAAGAGTGAAATATCCGGATAATGGGGTTGCGGATGCAATTGCGTTGTTGATGGGCTTCTCCGGAGATCATGCCCCAAAATTCCGCCAACATGCCGGGAGGCACGTCAACTTTCTCCGGAGCTCCCTTGTGGAATCCAAGCAGCTCCCTTACGTGCTCGTAGGGAACCACTTGCTCGATTCCCTCCAAACGGAATGACAAGCTTTGCACCCCATCATCATCAACGATGGGTGCAATAGTCATCAAAATTTCCAAGGCGTAACCCAAATGGGTGTCCACCGATATTCCGTTGGAGAACTGCACCCACCCGAGGTGCCCCAACATGTAGTATATGTCGGTGCAAAAACCCAAGGTGTAGAGTGCTTGGTCGTCGAACTCGACGTTTGTCACAAGCCTCTTCTCAAGATTGGCGAGCCTATCCTCCTCCTCCGCCGACAAGATGATGAAGCCGTACGAAGATTGTGTCGGGGTGTAAGGAGGTGGTGCGGTTGAGCGAGTCGATCGTCGTGGTGGCGCGAGCTGCTCCTCCGTGTGCCCACGAGGTTTGGTGAACCTCATGGAAGTGCTTCTCGCAGCTCTCATACCACCAAGGAGGAGAGCATCGTTCCTTCTCGGTGGTGCCGTATCCGTCTCCATGCTCCGGGGAGACTCGGAAACCGAGTGCCTTCTCGAAGACGTGGTTGATGACGGCTTGGATGACGGCGAACTCTTCATCTTGGAGAAGAGACTTGTGGTTTTCTTACATGCTGCACTCTTTTCTTCAACTAAAACTCCGGGTTGCAACCGGTAACTAGGCACTTAAACTCTTTGATTCGGATGTGGACTTTGAGTGGATTAAGGATGTGGATTTTTTTTTTGAGTCATCAAGCTTGGGAAGGTTGGCTATGTCTACGGAGGTTTTGAGCACACAAACTTGAACACACAAACAAAGGAAGGAGAGGGAAGCTTGCTGCAGTAAAACGGGGAGCCGGGGGGCTCCTTATGTAGGTGAGGCCGGCCTCGGTGCTCCTCCCCGCCTCGTCCTTCTTCCGGCACGATCATTTCACCTCTGCAACTTTCCCCGCCCGCGTGCTCCACGAGTTGCACCGCCCAAACGCTCTCGTCCACTATTGGTCCTTCCACTTGATGCTTCATGTTTTGGGTCATGTCCATGCTCCCTAGCTCCACTTGCTTCACATGCCACCATGAAATTCCTACAAAGTTGATGCTTGCTGCCCACCATGCTTGTCCTTTGCATGTGGAATTGGTGAAAGTTGATGAAAGGGAATCCAATGGTGCATGCATGATTACTAGATTGCCTCCATTAAGGTGTGTTTAAGGTTAAGCACTCCTCTAATTCGAAATTTAAAATATTTTTCAGAGCCATGCAAGAGCTCGAACATAATTTTAGAGAAGTTTTTAAACCATTAAAAACAAATGCAAGTCGAAAATATTTTCTTTTTACGTCGATTTCGGTCTCACCGGTATAGTTTGCCTTCATTGGTTGAGAGCAGACTTTTTCCGGCTTGATCATGGGGGCATAGGTTTAGGTTCTAATTTTGGCTAAATAAGAAAGATTTTGAATAAAACAAAATTAGAATAGGCTTAGAAAAATTCTAATCCTAGAGAAACCAAGGATATAGATTTTTAAAACCAACCAAAAGTTTTGATTCCTAGGTTCACGCGAGTTCTACCACGTGCTGAAATTTATTAACACTTAAACATAAATCGTGGCTCTACTCGTGTGGTTTTAGCATGAAAAATAAGTCAACCTCAGCACCATAATGAGGGTGAAAGGTTGAGTTAAGGTTCTGAAATTATTTGGTTGAGGTTTCTCGAAAAGAAAAGAATCAAACAAGCACATAGGAGGGTTCATGCAAAGGGTTTATGATAAAGCAAACATTCAATCAAGAACTATGTCTCTAATATTGTTCAACCACTTCTAAGTCTAATGTCTTTGCGTAATAAAACTCAAAAACTAAATTATTAAAAAGACTCGAAAAACCTGGAATCGGGTTGTCCTCCCGGTAGCTTATTCTTGACTTGACGAAACGGGTTGCCTCCCGCCTAGCGCTTCGTTTATAGTCCATGGCTAGACTTCTTCACTTGATTTCTCCGGATCAACGCTCTTTGTGGGCGTTGCAATCTTGGGTACCCGCTTTGGCTTAGTCAATTTTTTTTTGGTCTTCACAGGCTGGTTTTGTCCTTTGGTCTTGACGGATGCAACAACTTCCTTGTGGCTCGGCATCTCGAACTCCGGTCCTTTGGTCGTGATCTTCATGGTCTAGTGTGATCCTTCGTCTCTCCCGAATGAGCTTGAGTAGCCTTCGCCGTCTTGGGACCTTGGAGTTGTCTCGGATATTCTTCTTCGTTGCCCATCGGGCGCCCGGCAAGTTGTCCCTCTTGCGTCTAGCACCTTCATCACGATGAACACTTCACGTATAGAGCTTCCGACCTCCGTCACCTTGCCATCTAAATTCTTCAATATTTTCTCCATAGCCTCGAACTTAGTGACGGCGTCCTTGTTGATCTTAGCTTGCTCGTCCATCAAGTCCTTGAATTGTGCACAAAGAGAAACCAAAACTTGAATCGACGAACTTGCATTAAATCGGGGTTACCTTGGACTTGGTCGTACTCCACACACTCCTTGCATGAGGATCTTGCTTCGGCGGCCTTTAGGTGTTGAGCTTCTTTCTCCATCTCCATCTTCTCCATCCTCCTCTTAAGTAAACCGATATGCCACTCAAGGAATCCGACTCGTATGCATTCAGCTCTCGCAATCGTCATGCGGATAGTTGAGACTTTGATCTTGAACGGCCTCCCGGCGTCTTGAAGGTTTATGATAGGTAGATCAACGATGTCCGGGGTGCGCAGCGCTCCGGTGGTTGAGGTTGATCTTCCTTTGGACTTGGAGGTGGTGATTCCCTTGGAGATTCCGACGGTCCTTCGACTTCAACTTTTGAATCTAGGGTTTCCACCCCTTTAGCTTGTGTTGCATGTCACCTTTGCCTATAAAGTTTTCCTGGATCATCCACAAAAAGGTTTGGGTTTCTTGGAGAGGTAACCAACCATCTCCGGTTAGGGTTAGCAATAAACAAAGTATGCAAAAAAAACTAGAGAACAAAACAAATCTATAAAGACTAGAGCTAGACAAACTAGATTAGATGTATTTTGAGGATGATCAAGATTTAGTAGATGCAAAAATAAAACAAAATCAGTACTGAAAATTACAAAAAAAAGCAATAAAAAATCAAATCTTGATCACTTGTTCCCCGGCAACGGCGCCAGAAAAAGGGGCTTGTTGACGGTTAATAATTGTATCAAAGTTCGTTTGTGACTCGCAAGCGTATAAGTCTCCCGTCGTAGTCAAGGGACCCTTCTTCCCTCGAGTGGTGAACCCAAGGTATCGAATCCGTGGAACAAATGTGTGACGCAAGACTTAATCTATTAAAGCCAAGTAATCTTCAATATTCGATAAAAGACCTAATGCATCTAAGTAAAAGACATGAAACAAATCTAATCTACTAAAGACCGGAGAAAACAAAGTAAGATTGGGTAGATAAACCGATCTAGAGGGATCGGGGTAAGCCTTTTGTTGAAGTTCCAAGCAAGAGAAGAAGTAGCAAATCGAATCTTAATAGAAGCCTCTTTAAATCGTGGTTTCCCGTCCAAATCCGAAAACATCCGCCTTTCGAGACCCCCGTTCGTCACAACGTATCCCTATTCATGCGGGGAGCTTAGGGCGAGTCAAAAGACAAGTCGAGATTCTTTCGGAAGATCCGGCGTGTACCTCTAGCCACCGCGGCTACAAGAACACCCTATGTAATCTATCGTACGAATAGAATTGGAATAAGCAAAGCCGATCGAAAAACGAAATCTTCGAGGAAACACTTGATCGCTAAGAAAAGATTCAACTTGATAATTCAACTATGACAATGATACATACACAAGATCACCACCGGGATCCTTCCTTGATCTTGCTTCTAGCTCACGGGAACTCCGACGTGGTCTTCCATGCAAGGTTCCCACGTCGGCTAGGGAAACCCTAGTCAACTAGCTCGACCCTCTCCTCTCCGACATGGTGTCCCTCTCTTCTCTCGCTTCTCGGCGGCCGAAGACGAATTCTTCTCCTCGTGGCTCTCGGTCGGGGGGCTATAAATAGCCCGATTGGCGGCTAGGGCAAAGGAGAGCACGTTTGGGCCCAAAATGGGCCCGGGCCGACCGGACCGGGCCGGCCGGCCCGGGCCCATTTTGGCTCGGCCCCGTGGGCTCCTTTGTCCCACGTCGGTTCCCTTGCTTCCCGGATGTTTCCCCCTTCGCATGTAGGTCCATGTCGTCGGTTTCTCTCCGAATTGGACTCAACTCCTTGTCTTGCAAGATTCAAGACTTTCCCCGGTCGTGTCCCCGGAGTTTGTCGTCTTCTCGGATCGAGTCCCCGCTTCTTGGAGTTAATTTTGCTTCATTGCATGACTTGTTCGAGACTTCAAGGTCTTGTCATGAGGTGCTTGATGAACTTATCCCGAAAGTCTTGCATTCAACACTAAAACCCTGCATAAACATTAAACTCCAAAACCGACATGCACACGTGAACTTGTTATACCACGGGGGTTAGTACCAATGGATAAGGTATAAAACTCATGCCAACACCGAAGGTAAACTCATGGCTAGGTTGACGGATTTTCACCGTCAACATAGCCCCCGAGCATCTGCGGGTTTGCCGGCCAGGCTCCCGCAGATGCTGAAGCCTACTGATAGGACATCCTTCCCCCTGGTTGCTAATGCTTTCCGTGGGGCCGCGTCAGCGGACCCGCGGGTCTAGCCCCCGAAGCCCTGCAGGAGCGTGAGTGCTCCTGCAGGGGTTTTACCGCGGAGTCTGGTCAGTGGGCGTGGTGCTTATCTCAACCGGGGTCGGTGATGTTCCAGCCGGCTTCGGTGACGCACGCGCAACTGGCACTACCTGCGACCGGTGCAACCGAGGAGGTGTAGCCATGCGTCGAGCCCCCGAGCCTGGGCCCATTCAATGCGATCGAGGCGAGCTCTCTGACTTGCTTTTAACGTGCCCTCGCCGTCCCTCCGCTGGACGGAGGGTGAGGTTTCTGCAACCCCCATCGATCGGGTCGCGGATTGCGGATTCCTCATTGAGCTGTTAGTGGGTTGTTCGAGTGGACGCCCATGCCCCGTTCGATAAGGGTAGGCTGTGCGGTCCGGAGACGCGTCCATTAAAGCGCTTGCGTGGGTTTGCTAGGTGGGGCTCGGTCCCATTCGCTAGGGACCGAGGGCGCGGAAGCTCTCCCTCGGTGGGATCCCCCTGGCTAGCTGCCCTCGCTGGCTCTCGAACACGACATGTGGGGCACCCTCGAGCCGGTGGGCTCGAGGAAAGGCTCGAATGCGCGTGCCCTCATCGTCCCTGACTCTGGTGATCTGGGGCGCCTGTTCGAACCCGTGGAGGGTCAGGCTTCGAACCTCTGATCAGTAGGGCCGTGCGGGGTAACAGCCAAGTCCCCCGTCTTTCGCATCTGCAGGTCTCGAGGGTCCCTGGCCGTGCCAGCCTCGAACCGCTGATCAGTAGTACTCGTGAATCGAGGGCACCTGTGGCGCCCGTTTGTTTCAAACGGGCTTCGAGGCCACTAGTCAATGTTTGCACCCTTCGAGGGTCGTATTAATTTGAGCCAGGGGCTCGGGCCGCTTCGAGGGTCTTCCTTACTCAGTAAGGGACAAGGCCATTAAATGCTCGCAGTCGCGACTGTAATCTCGCGCCACGGGCGCGCCTTTTCAGGCGCTGCGGCCGCGCGCGTAGTGGGCGGAGTGGGCAGGCGGATGTGACCGCCTGCCACGCCCCCGGTTACCGCGCCGTGATGATGGCCTGCGGGCGGTTGCGTGGCTGCCGCGGTCGTGGTGGGGCCTGTTCGTCAGCGAGGGAATATTTCAACTGCAGTTAATGCACGCGGGGCGTGCGCTCCGGAGAGCACGCCTGCGGCCTATAAATCCAATGGGAGGGGAATGGGCGGTTTTTACCTTTGCGTTTAGCACTCGCCGTTCTTGCCTCTTGCGCTCTAGCCCCCGAGCCGCTCTCGCCATTGCACCTCTCTCCTCTCGGAGCTCTTCTTGTTCCTTGTCCTTCGCCTCTCCGCCCGCTCGCATGGCACCCCAGCAGCCTCTCATCATCATCGACCCGTTGGCGTGGGAGCGCTCGACGGTGACACGGCTGGCCCCGAGCCAACTGGTAGCCGGTGGCCAGCTGGCGGCGAACGAGGATGGACGGCCGGCCGAGTGGATCGTGCCGTCGGAAAGGGAGCGAGCACCCAACCCTCCGAGCGGCTACGTGGTCAGCTTCGTCCGCTTCCATGAGCGCGGCTTCATGGCGCCGGCGAGCAATTTCATGCGGGCACTCTGCCACCACTACGGCGTGGAGCTCCAAAACTTCGCGCCAAACACGATCTCGCAGGCGGCCACATTCGTTGGCGTCTGCGAGGGCTTCCTGGGGATCCCGGTGAACTGGGATCTCTGGGTTCATCTCTTCCACGCGGAGCTGTACACGCTGCCGACGACGGAGACGAGGACCCGCCGCGCGGTGCGTGCCGGTGGCATGTCGCTCGCCGTGCGTAGCCAGCACAAGGACGACTACATCCCCTGCACGATGACAACCAACAACGCGGACTGGGAGCGGGGGTGGTTCTACCTCCGCAACACCGAGCCCGGCCTCCCCTCTACACCGGCCTGGTGCTCCGGGAGAGGCCCGCCTCCTGGTACCACGGGGTGTCTCCGCCCCGGCACCAGGAGTGGTTGGACTTGCTCCTGGCCGCATTGAGGAATCTGACGGGCCGCGGGTTGACTGCGGAAGTTGTCCTCACGCACCTCCACCACCGGCGGATCGTTCCCCTGATGGAGAGGTCGCTCCGCATCTACCAGATGACTAAGGATGCAGACCCCGTCGCGTTGGCGAAATCGCGGTCGCTGCCGAGCCCTTTCCCGAGGGAGTACGCAGCCACGCGGGCGCGGCGCGCCATCGACCCCAAGTCAGGGCGCTACAACGAAAAGGCCCCGTGGGATCTTGAGATGATGCCCACTGGCCAGCTGGTGAGCGGAGTTCTTTATTTCATTCCCAGTTTCGCCCGTTTTCTGAGTTGTTGACGCATTTAACGCTTTGCCCGCAGATGGTGCGGGTGAGCGCCGCGAAGTCTGTGCCGCCTACCCTCCGCTCCCGCGCGCTCGCGCGCGCGGCGCAACAGCGAGAGCGGGAGCGGGCGGCACGCAAGAAGGAGCGTGCAACGCGACATCGGAAGCGTCGCGAGCGGAGGAGTGAGGAGTTCCGGCTACGCGAGCAGCAGGGGCTCTACTCGCCGGGGACCGAGGAATACTCGTCATCGAACGAGGAGGAGGAAGAGGAGGAGGAGGTTAGGGGGCAGGCCCTCCCCGATAGGTGGGAGCCTGCACCCCTGTCACCGGAGGCGGCGCGGGCCGCGGAGGCGCCGGCGCGCACCTCGGAAGCGAACGTGCGTGCAGCAGAGGCGCCCGCGCGCGCGGTGGAGATGGCTTGAGGTGCGGCGGCGGTCGCGCCGGACACACCCGCAATGTCAGCGGGGACCTCGAGGAAGAGGAAGCGCGCCTTCTCCTCCTCGAGGTCAGAGATCGTCTTTCGAGGGGTTGCGTGCCCGTCAGGCGGGAATCTGACGGTTTGTTTGCATCTCCGCAGGGTGGGTCCAACTGTGCTTCCCCTCGCACCGGCCAAGGTGCTGAGGGCAGATGTGTTCGTCCCTACCCGGCGGCGTTCGTCAAGGGCGCCACGGGCGGGGGCGAGCAAGGCGGCGACAACGAGCGCGAGTTGTAGGGTGCAGCTGAGGCCTCGAGGCCACGGCTCGTGGCCTTGCCTCGCCGAGCCGCGGCCGACGGTTGCCGAGGAGCGGCGGGCGCCGGTCGTGGAGGAGGCACGGCGGGCGGCGGCCGCGCGAGGCAAGGCCGGAGGCGGAGCCACGGCCGGCGGCGCCGGTTGCGGCGGCATTGCCGGCGGCGTCGTCGTGGGAGGGCCACCCGGCGCCCGCGGCCGGCCGAGACGCGGCCGGGAGGTGGCGGCCATGGTGCCGTAGCGGGAGACCGCGGCCGCGGAGGCGCGGTCGGAGGCGGCGGTGGGGGCGCGGCGAGAGCCCGCGCTCGCCGGCGGCTCCCGGCGGTGGCGGTGGAGATCCCGGACGACGACTCCCCGCCGCCGGTGGGACCGGTGGGTGAACCTCGCCCATGCCGTCCCCCCGAGTCCCAGGAGGGGGCACTTGTGAGGCGGTGGGACAGCCACATGGTGGCCGGGGGCCGAGGGCGCAGCGCCGAGGCTTCTTCTTCTCGCGTCGGCCGCTCTGCTTCGGGAGAGGGGCGTGTCGACGAGCCGCCCGCCTTCGCCGATGCTCAGGAGGAGCAGCAGCTGTGGGGGGAGCTCCGTGACCACGGCACCGCGCTCAACCGGGCATTGAACGAGGCGCTGCAGATCCACGGCGGCCCGGCGTGGCGCGTCTTCCAGGTGAGGCACTGTTGCCCTTTTTCTTCGATTTCGTCGTCTTTGTGTTTGTTTCTTGCAGCGCGACGCTTACTGGTTTTGATCTGTTGGCGGCAGGAGCTCGAGCACCGCGCCCGCGACAAGTATGGCGCCTTCGACCAGATGAGTGCCGAGCTCCGCCATCTCCGGGAGCAGTGTGACGCCTTTGACGCGCTCGCGGACGCCTTGGGGACCCAAGACGGCTGGCTGTCGTACCGGGCTGAGGCCCTACGCGACCAGCCCCTGGAGTACGAGAGGCAGGCCGCGGCGCGCCCCCACCCTCGAGCGGATTTGCACAGCCCTCATCGATCGGGATGAGGCGCTGCAGCAGGTGCAGGGGGATCTAGAGAAGATGCGCACGGTGGCGTCCAACTGGGAGGCAGAGGTGGGCACCGTCCGGGCCGACAACCGGGAGCTCCGCACGTGGCTCCAGGAGGCGCAGGCCCAGCAGAGCCAGGCCGAGGAGAGGGCGCGCGTAGCTGAGCAAAAGGCTAAGGAGGCTGACGAGTTGAAGACCACCCTTGACGCTAAGGCCGCCGCGCTTCTCACGGCGGAGGAGCAGCTCCGGCAGGAGCGCGCCGCCCGCCAGGAGGTCGAGGGCCAGCTCCAGCAGGAGCGAACCACTCTTGCTGACGCTCGGTCCGCGCTCGAGCAGGAGTGTTCCGCTCGCGAGACAGCGCAGAAGTCGCTGGAGGAGCGGGACGCTGATGTTTCAAAGCTCGAGGGCGAGCTGGTAGCCCTCAGCATTACGAGTGCGGATCAGGAGATGGCCCTCAAGGAGCAGAGCGCTACCGTCGTCAGCCTGCAGCAAGCGGTCGAGGCCGAGCGCCGCGCCCTCGAGGTGGAGAAGAAGCAGGTTGAAGGTAGGTTGCCGTTTCGTCTCTTGTTTTGCTGATCTTTCCTTTGAGGGTTCGTTCCCCTTCTGATTTCTTTCACTGGTAACATTCAGGCCTGCGCACCGCGCTGGGGCACGCGACTGACGGGGCCGAGGCGCTGCAGGCTTCCTACAACTCCTCCGAGCGGGAGCTGGTGGAGCTGCATTCCGCGGCCCTCGAGACCTACCAGGCCGTGGAAGAGGAAGAGGCGCAGGCTGGAAGCTCGTTGGCCAGTCGCCTGCGTGCCCTCGGCGGGCACGTCTCTGGGCGCTTGTGCCGCGCTCTGCGTCTTGGCGTCCAGAAGGCTCTCGGGGTGGTGTGGTCCCACTACGAGATCAACTTCGAAGCCATGGCGGAAGGCTACATCGTCTCGGAGGGCGTCGAGGATGAGGCGGTGATGGAGCACGCGGACGCACTAGCCGCTGATGCCACCGGAGCGCTCGCCGAAGCCTTCGAGGAGTTCCTGTTTTCGGACGCCGCTGACGCTGATGCTCCTCAGGCCTGAAGATTGCTGGGCGCCATGCCCTTTTTTATTTGTATGTTAGTATATGGGCCACGTGGCCATGTAAATGATCAAACATTTTGTTTCAAACGTTTGTGGAAGCGGGTGGTGCTAGTTGTTTTGTCGCGCTATTTTGTTTCTTCCTTTGCCTGAGTGAATTCGAGTTAGGGGAGTTCGGTTTTGGCGAGCAGCCTGCTGGGCCGGAGGCAAGAGAGAAGGGTCGTATCCCCGTGGAGGCGTAGGCTATCTCCGGCTTGCGCATCCTTTCCGCTAGGCCACTCACGCCCTGTCTAAATTTTGCTCGAGGCTAAGGTTGAGCCAAATTTAGCGCACGTGGGTTTTTTGCGAAAAAATGGGACCATTTTTTTTGGGGGGGGGGTGCCCCCCGTAGTAGCCCCCGAGGGTGACTTGGGTTTCAGGGGAAAGCCGAGTTGCCCCTTTTTATTGAACTGTTGCTATTTACACGTTTGTTGCCAACTGGGGTGTTGGGCACGTAATTTACAACAAAAGACCTGGAAATCCTAGCTAGGGGTAGAAGCGACGTAGCTGCTGGATGTTCCAAGCGTTGGTGAGTTCTTCGCCGTCCTCGTTGGCCAGCTTATACGTGCCAGGCTTGAGCACCTTCACCACGATGTAGGGTCCCTCCCACGGAGGTGATAGCTTGTGGCGTCCTCGGTTGTCTTGGCGTAGCCTTAGGACCAAATCCCCCTCGCTGAAGTCCCGCCGGCGTACCTTCCGAGCCTGGTAGCACCTTAGGGACTGCTGGTATCTTGCGGAATGCATTAGGGCCACGAGGCGCGCTTCATCTAGCTGGACCAGTGAGTCCTCGCGGGCCCGCTGGTTGGTGTCCTCGTCATAGCCTCGCACCCTGGGTGACCCACATTCTAAGTCCGTGGGGAGGACGGCCTCCGCGCCATGGACTAGAAAGAACGGGGTGAACCCGGTGGCTCTGCTTGGGGTGGTCCTTAGGCTCCACACGACCGCAGGGGTTCCTCGGAGCCATTTCCGACCGGACTTGTTCACCGGTCGAAAATTCTCGGGCTTGAGGCCTTGTAGGATCATGCCGTTGGCACGTTCTACTTGGCCGTTGGTCCGTGGGTGTGCCACACCGCCGCGGCCCACACGGATGTGGAATTTATCGCAAAACTCCAGGAATTTCCTGCCCGTGAACTGGGACCCGTTGTCGGTGATGATGGAATTGGGCACTCCAAAGCGATGGACGATGTCCATGAAAAACATCACCGCCTGCTCTGCCCTGAGATTCGTAATGGGGCGCACCTCTACCCACTTGGAAAATTTGTCGATTGCGACCAACAGGTGGGTGAAGCCCCCGGGCGCCTTCCGTAAGGGCCCGACGATGTCCAGTCCCCATACGGCGAAAGGCCACGTGATGGAGATGGTCTGCAGGACGTGCGCAGGGAGGTTGGATTTACGGGCGTAGAACCGGCACCCTTCGCAGGTGCACACGATCTCGTTGGCGTCGGTGACCGCGGTGGGCCAGTAGAAGCCCTGGCGGAACACGTTGCCTACGAGGGTGCGGGGCGCGGCATGGTGGCCGCAGATGCCCGCGTGAATGTCCTGGAGGAGCTCGCGCCCCTCGGGGATGGGCACGCATCGCTGCAGGATGCCGGGGGCGGCGCGCTTGTACAGCTCGCCGTCGACGAGGGCGAAAGATTTGGCCATCCTGGCGATGCGCCTGGCCTCAGACCGGTCCGAGGGGAGTTCCCCTCGGTCCATCCAGGCAATGTATTTGTCGCGCGAGTCCGCCCCGCTGGGAGCTGGCTCGACGTCCATAACTTCAGCCTCGCTGGCGCCGTACCCCTCGAGGAGGGAGAGCACGTACGCCTCGTTCGAGGGGTCCTCGTCCATGGGCTCTGCGCCTGCTGGACTCGAGGGAGCCCCCGAGGGTTCCGTGTGGTTCGAGGGGTGCGGCTCGAGGGTGACGGATGGTTCGGCGATATCTCTGGCGAAGACGTTCGGGGGGACAGTGATCCGCCCCGACGCGATCTTGGAAAGCTCGTCCGCCTCCTCGTTGTACCGGCGGGGCACGTGATTAAGCTCGATGTCGTAGAACTTGTCCTTGAGGGCCCGCACGGCCTTGCAGTATGCTTCCATCTTGTCGTCGTGGCAGCTCACGTTTTTCATGACTTGGTCGATCACGAGCTGCGAATCTCCCCGCACGTCGAGGCGTTTGACGCCTATCTCGATGGTGATCTTGAGGCCGCAGAGCAGGGCCTCGTACTCAGCCATGTTGTTTGACGCGGGGAAATGGAGGCGTACTGCGTACCGCATGTGCTCCCCGAGAGGTGATACGAAGAGCAGGCCCGCACCCGCCCCGGTCTTCATCACTGAGCCGTCGAAGTACAGAGTCCAGCACTCTGCCTGGATCTGCGGCGGCGACATCTGCGTGTCCGTCCACTCGGCAACGAAATCTGCCAAGATCTGGGACTTGATGGCCTTGCGCGGGGCGTAGGCGAGCGTTTCGCCCATCAGCTCCACCGACCACTTGGCGATCCTGCCCGCTGCGTCTGGATTGCGGATGATCTCTCCTAGTGGAAAGGAGGAAACCACCGTGACAGGGTGGGCCTCGAAGTAGTGGCGAAGCTTGCGCCGCGCGAGGACCACTGCGTAGAGCAGCTTCTGGACTTGAGGGTAGCGCGCCTTGGTGTTGGACAAGACCTCGCTGATGTAGTACACCGGCCGCTGAACCGGTAAGGCGTGCCCCTCCTCCGTGCGCTCTACCATGATCACGGCGCTGACCACCTAAGTAGTCGCAGCCATGTAGAGGTGCAGAGGTTCGCCGTCTCGCGGTGGTGTGAGGATTAGGGCGTGGGTCAAGGACGCCTTCAGCTTGTCAAGCGCCTCTTGGGCCTCGGTGGTCCAGGAGAAGCGCTCGTGCTTCTTGAGGAGGCAATAGAGGGGCAAGCCTTTCTCGCCGAGCCCCGAGATGAAGCGGCTCAAGGCGGCAAGGCACCCCAGCACCTTTTGTACCCCTTTGAGGCCCCGAATCGGACCCATTCGCTCGAGGGCTGCAACCTTTTCGGGGTTGGCCTTGATGCCTCGCTGGGAGACTATGTATCCTAGAAGCATGCCCCGCGGCACACCAAAGACACATTTTTCGGGGTTCAGTTTTACCCCGTTGGCCCGTAGGCAGCCGAACGCGATGCTGAGGTCGCCAACCAGGTCGTCCGCCTTCCTAGTTTTCACGACTATGTCGTCCACGTACGCCTCGACGGTCCGGCCGATGTGGTCTCCGAAAACGTGCATGCACCGTTGGTACGTCTCACCCTCGTTCCGGAGGCCGAACGACATCGTGACGTAGCAATACATCCCGAACGGCGTGATGAATGAAGTCGCGAGCTGGTCGGACTCCTTCATTTTGATTTGGTGGTACCCGGAATAGGCATCAAGGAAACAAAGTAGTTCACACCCGGCGGTCGAATCAACAATTTGATCGATACGTGGCAAAGGAAAAGGAACTTTTGGACATTCTTTATTATGGCTGGTGTAGTCTACACACATCCGCCACTTCCCATTCTTTTTCTTTACTAGTACAGGATTGGCTAGCCACGTAGGGTGGAACACTTCCTTGATGAACCCAGCCTCAAGGAGCTTCCGCAGCTCCGCTCCGATCGCCCGCCGCCGCTCCTCGTCGAAGCGGCGGAGCCGTTGCTGCACGGCGCGGGAGTGAGGTAGGATGTCAAGGGAGTGCTCGGCGACCTACCTCGGGATGCCTGGCATGTCCGAGGAACTCCACGCGAAGATGTCGGCGTTGGCGCGGAGGAAGTCAACGAGCACCACTTCCTATTTCGGGTCGAGGGTAGAACTGACCCTCAACGCCTTGCCCTCGGGGGCAGCAGGGTCGAGGGGCACTTCCTTGGTCTGCTCCACGGCCTCGAAGTTGCCGACGTGCTTGGTGGTGGAGTCGAGGTCCTCGTTGACCATCTTCTCCAAGTTGGTCACCAGCGCTTCATCCAGCGCTAGCGCTTCCGCGTGCTCAACGCATTCGACGTCGCAGTCGAAGGCGTGCTCGAGGGACGAGCCCACGGTGATGACGTCGTTCGGTCCCGGCATCTTCATCTTGAGGTAGGTGTAGTTGGGGACAGCCATAAACTTGGCGTAGCAGGGCCGCCCAAGTATAGCGTGATACGCGCCCCTGAACCCCACCACCTCGAAGGTGAGCATCTCCCTGCGGTAGTTGCTAGGAGTGCCGAACCAAACAGGCAGGTCGATCTGCCCAAGGGGCTGGACGCGCTGGCCCGGCGCGACGCCATGGAACGGCGTCGTGCTGGGCCGCAGCTGGTCCAACCCGATCCCCGACAGGCGCAGCCGTGTGCGCGTAGAGGATATTGAGGCCGCCGCTCCGTCCATTAGGACCTTCGAGAACCGCGCGTTCCCAATGACCGGTCGACCACCGGGGTACCGGCCCGGTTAGGGATGCGGTTCGGGTGATCCTCGCAGCTGAAGGTGATGGCATCCTCCGACCAGTCAAGGAAGGAGGGAGGTGCTTTCTCCACGGCGAGAACCTCGTGCCGCTCCCGCTTGTGCTGGCGGCTCGACATGTCGACGGTCGCCCCCCCGAAGATGAGGAACACGTTCTCTACAGCGGGGAAGCCGCCGGCGTCACCATCACCCCCGTCCTTCTTGGCTTCGGCGTCCTTCGCGACGGCGCGGCCATAGAACCGCTTGAGCAAGTCGCATTGCTCAAGGGTGTGGTTCACCGGTGTCTTGTGATAGGGACATGGCTTCTTTAGCATGTCGTCGAACACCCCCGGACCTCGAGGGGCCGGTTGAGGGCCCCGTCGAGCTGGGTCAACAGCAAGGGCCTCGGCGTCGTTGCCGTCGCGTCCCTGCTCGCGCGCCTCATGACGTGTCTTCTTCCCCTTCTTGCCCCGCTTGTCCTTCCGGTGGAGCTCCTTGGACTTGCCGCCCTCCACGGGCGCGTCGTCAGTGCGCTTGCCCTTCTTGCCGTCGAAGATCGCCCCCACCACCTCTTCGCCTGAGGCAAAACTGGTGGCGATATCGAACAGTTCGTTCGAGTCGACCGGCGAGCTGCGCCCCAAATCGCGCACGAGGTCCCGGCACGTGGTTCCCTCGAGGAAGGCGTGCACAATCTCAGATTGCGCCACGCTCGGGAGCTCCGTGCAGCGCTTGGAGAAGCGCCGTATGAAGTCCCGGAGCGACTCGCTGGGCTTCTGGGTGCAGGAGCGCAAGTCCCAGGAGTTCCCAGGGCGCACGTACGTGCCCTGGAAGTTGCCGACGAACGTGCGGACCAAGTCATCCTAGTTGTGGATCTGACTGGCCGGCAGATGCTCGAGCCATGTCCGGGCCGAGTCGGCGAGGTGCAGGGGGAGGTTGCGAATGATGACCTCGTCACTGGTGGCTCCGCCCAGCTGGCACGCCAGGCGGTAGTCGTTGAGCCACACGCGGGGATCCGTCTCCCCGTTGTTCTTGTCGATGGTCGTAGGCTGGCGGAAGCGCTGGGGGAAGGCCGCTCCGCGGATCTCTCGGCTGAACACGCGGGTCCCCGGGGGTTCCGGCGTTCGCGAGCGGTCTTCATCGTTGTCGTAGCGTCCACCCCGTCGGGGGTGGTAGCCTGCGGCCGCCCGCGCCTCCGCTTTGCTCGTCCGCCGAGCGTTGATGACATTGCGGGCGTCACCGTCCCGCGCCTGCCCACGTGTGTCGAGGATTCGTTCCTTGGCAGGCGTGCGCCCCGGGTTGGCGGGGTGCTTCGTTTCTCTACCCGCATGTACCGAGGGTTCGGGCCCTTGCGCGCCCCCATCGTCCCGCGCGTCCCCCTGCTGGCGGATGCGGGACGCCGAGTTCTCGGCCTGCTGGACGGCCGCTTGCTCGATGAGCGCCTGCGCCTCACAGTGCAGGTTCCGCGCCTCGGGTGTCGAGGGGGCGGGCATGGCCCGCAGCAGCGTTGCAGCGGCAATGAGCTTTTGGCTCGCTCGCGGAGGTGTATCTGGGTTGTCGACGTTGAAATCGGCGTTAATGCGGTCGCGGTCCTGTATGCCCAGCTCACGCGCGTTTTCGCCGCGCGCAGAGGCTTCCCCCACCATAGAGGCGCGGAGCAACTGCACCGTCCGATACTCTTCCTCCAGCTTGGCCTCGAGCTCGCGGGCTTGGGCCAGCTGCGCGTTGATATCGGCCCATGTTGGGGGTGAAGGAGCAGGGACGCTTGGCCCCGCAGCCAGGCGCGAAGCGGTCCCTAGAGCGGGCGGAACCTCTCCATCGCCGGCGCCCGTTGCACCGGTGGCGTTTGCTGGGTCGTTGGCGATGACGACGCAGCACTCCCGTGTAGGGTCGTAGCTCCCAGCGCTGGAGTCGTCAGAGCAGCCGAACCAGTAGTCCGCGGCGTCGAGGAATCGCCTCAACATTACTGGGTCCGGTACGCCGGAGAAGTCCCACTCCGCGTACCCGTGCGAGGTAGCGGGTGGCAACGCGTCGAGAGAGCCCAGGGACGACTCGTCGCCGGCTGAAGCGCTAGGATCCCTGGCAACAAAAACGTGGCGGCCAGGGGGAACCCTGCACATCATGGTGCTGGCACTGGCGTTGGAGGTGTAGGCCGCTGTGGTGCCGCGCAGGCCGATGGGGAAGCGCGGCCCGGAGACCGAGCGCTCCCCCGCCGGGCCGCCGTCGTCGTGCCGACGGCGCGCCGCGTTGTGAGGCGATGCGCTCATCGTGCCATTGTTTCGACCGTGCCCGGCGTGAGCGCCGGCCGGAGCGGCGGCGGCGCCGTGACGCCGATGGGCCCGCGCCGTTCGTGCCGGCAGGCGCTGGTGTCGCGGCGACTCGTGCAGCAGCGACTGGGGCGGACCCCGCTTGGCGCCGTGCATGAATTTCCTCACGGTTGGTGAGGCGCATCAGGTAGCCGTTCCCCGTGGCCTGGAAGTTCAGGCCCCCGAACCGGATTTCGAACCCGGCGGGGAGGGGGTCCGAGCTGCCCATGGAGTAACGCGTACCGCGGTACTCGGTGCAAATCACCATGGAGGGAGTTGATGGCGGATTGACCTTCAGCGCTCGTGTGTCCCACGGTGGGTGCCAACTGTCAGTGCGGAATGTAGTCCCGACACTAACTAGTAGTAAGCGCCAAGGTCTATCCCTCAATGGTCGGTGCTAAGCAACTACAGACACAAGATTTATCCTGGTTCCGGCCGGGGGCCGTACGTCCAGCAGGGGTGTGCTCGAGGCACTATATTGCTTTGCACCGGAGTGCCTGTAGTGGGGCGGTTACAAGCAAGGCGAGAGAGGAGGCGCGGCCTCCAAGTCCCTGGTGGAGTGATCGAAGTGAATTCAGATGTTGTGGGAGAATTGAGGAGTGTGTGCGTGGTGTGGTTTCGGATGTTCATGTCTGGATGTCTGATGTCTCATGTCTCCTGCGGCGAGGGGGTTCACCTTCCTTTTATAGACCAAGGAGAGGGCGAATTACAAGCATGCCGCACTATTCAGCTACATGGGGAAGTATGGTGTGCAGCGCCGCGGAGTTGGCGGCCGCCTTGACGGTCCTTGCCACGATCTAGTCATCATGGCGTGTCTTGTACCCGAACAGTGGCAGCTTCGAGGGTAGGGGCGCAGTGGTTGACCGTGGCGTCTTCAGAAGGGCTTGAGGAAGCCGTTGACGGCGATCCGTACGGGATACAGTGGCAGGCGTGGCGGCGCCCCGTCCCCGCGTGCCTCACAGCGCTGGAGTAGTTGTAACAGTGCCCGGCGTGGTGCCGCGAGCACGGGGCGGCCGCACAGGACCAACAATGGCGGGGATGGCGTCCCGCCGGCCTAGCGTCATGATTTGCCCCTGCAGGTTCACGAGAAAGCGGTTCGAGGGTGTGGCCGGCCCCCCTTCAAGGCCACGGCGCGTTAGCCGTACGGGAGTAGGCGGCGCAGTGCCGCGGAGCTGACACTGGCCATGTCGCACAGTCCCCCACAGTGGAGGGGATGGGTTCCCCCTAGGGAGTTGGTGCAACAACGCCGGGGCATGATTCCCAGGCGCATGATGGCACCGCCCTGTCGTGCCAGAGCATTAAATGTCCGTACCCGCGTGCGGGAACGGGCATGCGTGTGAGGGAGTCTCGAGCGAGGCGGAGGCGAACCCTCGAGCGAGGCGGAGCCCGCTCGAGGGGGCCGTGAACCCTCGAGCGAGGCGAAACCCGCTCGAGGGAGGTGTGAACCCTCGAGCGAGGCGGAACCTGCTCGAGGGGGCCTTTGAGTGGGCCACTCCGGTGGGCCACGGGGACTACCGCAGTGTGGGCCACGCCCTGTGTGTGCGCTTAAGTGAGATGTGTTTAGTTTCGGTTCTTTGTAGACTTTAAGTAGGATTCCCCTGGTTGTTTTAGGGGACCCTCAGGGCTGTCCCCGACAATCCGTACAATGGAGAAGAACCCGGATGAGATCCCGATGTTCGTGCGGTTCCTGGAGTGTGGACTCGCGCTATCGGCCAGCGACTTCTTCAAGGGGATGCTCTGGTACTATGGGATCGAGTACCTCAACCTCAACCCTAACGGTATCTTCCACGCCTCCATCTTCATGCACATCTGTGAAGCATTTGTGAGGATCAAGCCCCACTGGATCTTGTTTTAGAAGTTCTTCCCGGTGAAGCCACAACCAAGCACAGATGACCCAAGAGTAGTCAGAGGCACCGGGATTCAGATGCGCGAAGACGCCACCGGGCAGTACTTGCCATACAAGCTCATTGACTCCAATCAAGATTGGAAAGTGAAGTGGTTCTACATCAGCAACCACCACCCTGAGCTACCGAAGCCCAGCAGCCGTCAACCAAAGCATGCGCCATGGTGGAACACGGAGCCCACCATGCAGGAAGGTCTTCAGCTTCCTCCGCTGCTGAAGAAAATCAAGGCCTTGCGGGAGGCCGGACTGAGGGCCGAACACGTGGCCTTCAGTTTTATGAAGAGGAGGGTGCAACCACTGATGGCGCGAGACACCCTCGGGTACCAATACACCGGCGACGATGATACGTCCCACATGCCTGACGAGGAGATTGAAGATGATGTCATCATCGAGAGGCTGGGCATGATCTTAAAGGACATGCTTCCATACACTTCGTGCCTAGTGCTAGAGTACTCCGCGGCACGGCCGCCAAAACTAGGTTAGAAGTCGTGGCAAAAAGCCCCCGAGTACTGATTTGCTTGATGCAGTCGTACTTATGCTTGCTTGGTGTTGTAGGACGATGTGAAGAAGTACGTCTCCGTCCCACCCTCCCCTCCACGACTTGAGGGACAGACACAGGGGAAGACGGAATCCAAGGTGAAGTAGCATCGCGAAGTTGGCCACGGTGATGATGCCGTTGTCATTGAAGACACATCGGACGACGAAGATGAGGAGACACTACAGCAGCGGTTCCAACTCCGCTCGAGGTTCAGTCGAGTTGGGATGCCGCACATCCCGGTCATCGAGAAGCCATCCAGCCTGGAGGCCAGCTTGCTGGCGCCGCCTAAGAAGCCGCGCAATGCGGCGCGTAAACACGTGGTAAAGAAGTGGAAGCTGCCGGAGGCCACCAGACAAGAGGTGAGTATCGCGACTAGAGTAGTACAGTACTAGCGATGAGTAGTCTGTTGTTGGCTGTATGACTTGTGATGTTGTAGGACATCCCCTCCGCGGACCCCACTGATCAGGGCGAGGAGGATGTCTACGAAAATGTGGGGGCGATGGCTGAAAGAAACACTAGCCCACCTCCAGCTACTGAAGACACTGTGTCGGAAGGTGCACAACAACAAACCGGCACCATGGAACTGCAGGTGTCGATTGGAGAAGTACAGGGCCCTCCTCCAGCTGCGGCCATGGCCGTGGAGCAGCCAGAGGAGAGGGTAGAAGATCCTCCTGTCGAGGATGGAGCCGCTAGCGAGGCTGGCATCGTGGATATCGCCAGCATACTAGGCGCTCCGACCGTCACCCTAGTACAGTCAACTCAGTAAGTTCCCTGAACTCTTGAGTAGTTATGAAGTTGTTAAGCTCGTGTTGTTAACTGGGTACTTCATGACGTAGGAAATCCACGAACTTGTCATGGGATGGAGGAGAGACTAGCACTCCGGCCGATGGTAAAGACCGCTCGGCGGAGGTGCGAGAACCCACACCACCACCGCAAGTTGGTGCCGCGGTAGAGCCGATGCTTTAAGAGGCTACCCTGGTTGAAGGTACACATCCTGCCACCACGAGTAGTTATTATGGAGAGTAGTCGTAGCCATTGTTGACTTGTTGGATTGATCCTGACAGGAGCACAAGCTGAGGGAGCTACGATCCCCGAGGCAGTAGCCATGGAAACGGCTGCTACGGAGACGATGGCCACTAGGCCAGTTGCCGAGGCGGCAATGGTGACAGCCCCGGGGCCGGGGACTACAGTAGCCCCCGAGCTGAGCGCGGAAGCGCGGGTTGATCCACACCCCGAGGCGAGTACCAACCTTGTCGTCCGCGAGGCGGTGATAGAAGAAGCTGCGCCGCTTCGCTCGGCACCCATGCTAGAGACAGGATCCTCTAGCCGTGGGGGTCTTGAGTTGCTGGAGGATGATCTGGTTGATCCAGCCGTCGTATCTCTGAGCATAGAGTCATGGCGCTGCACACAACAATGGGTCAAGGTACGTTACGAGTACCCTGAGTAGTCTTGCCGTGTTTGAGTACTAATTACTCATTGGCCATTCTGTCTTGTGCAGGATGTGGTGGAGAGGTCCCGTCAGAAGTCTGAACTCCTGAAGGGATATGGTGACACAATTCTCCGTGCCGAAGGTTTGGAGAAGGAGCTGGACAAGTCGAAGAAACTGCAGCGCTGCTCCAATCCAAGCTTGATGGTGCCTTCGCTTAGTACCACAATGAGGTACAGGAGATGCAGGCGAAGAGGGACGACCTGATCAGGAAGAACAAGTCGTTTTGCCAGATGAATAAAGGTGTGTCTTCCGCCAAGGTCACCGAGTACTTATTGTAATACTTGTGAGTAATCAGACACTGTGGTGAGTTCTCTGCAGATCTTGAGGCAAAGGTCGACCAGCTGAAGGCATCTGAGACAGACCTCAAGAACATCGTGTACCATGAGACCAACAAGACAGAGGTACTTGAGTATGAGTACGCTCAGTTGCGTCATGAGTGCATCAAGCACATGGAGCTCCGTGAAGCCTCAGATCGTGACCTTGTAAACTATTATAGATCTCTGCAGAAGCTTAATGAAGACCACAAGAAGCTTGGAAACCATCTGAAAGAACTCGAAGAAGCCGCACTGCCCATCGCGAGGCTGCTGGTGCCACATCCGGGCGGACCCAAGATAGCCCTGCTGGTAGACAAGCTGAAGGAAGGCCCCGGGCGCCTGGCGACGTATGTCAAGCATCTGGCGAAGTCCATCCCAAACCAAGTGCTAGCATAAATGAAGTCGTACTTCCGAAGGAACCAGTGGATCAGATGTGGTGGCTGCTGGTCTCGCGACAAACTACACCGATGAGCAGTACAAGACCCTCCTGGAGGAGATGGCGCCCATCGCGGAGCTAGTGGTAGAGAAGCTGAATCTCTAGTATATGTACTTGTAGAGGTAGCCTAGAATGGTTGATGTAAAACAAACAATGTAGTCAGAGACTTGTTTGAAATATCAATGAAATTTGTCCACTGCTTGTATTGTAATGAGTACTCGTTGATGCCACTTGCAGTGAAGTTTGCGGAGTTCCAAGCCGTGAGAGAAGTGGTGAGTAGTAGTACTCAGTAGGATTTGCCTAGTTAGAAGGCACAGTAAACAAGTTGAGTAAAACCAAACTTTATTACTGATGAATAAATACACCTGGGTGGCCAGGGCCGTTACAAATGAGTAGTCGCCAGGACCCATAAGCCGCCTACGGCTAAGTGAATGCTAGGGCCCTTGAACTGCTTACAGCTGGAGATCCATAAGTAGACGTATAGGCTGCATCTAGAGAGTACATGGTCCGTAGACTGCCACCAATGTCTTTCTGCTATGTGCGGCCCAGGATCCGTTAGTAGCCGTTGAAGCTGGATCCTTGATAGAAGTAGTCCATACACTAGTGCTAGGGTCAAGAGGCCGCTTACCGCGAAGAGTCCATTAGGAGTCGTATAGGTTGAACCTGTAGATGAGTAGTCGAGCGACTACGCGTAGAAGCAACACAGCTGGTCGACATTCCACGAGTTGCTGATGTCATCACCTTCAAGTGTTTGGAGGTGATATGAGCCTGGGCCGGTCACCATGGAGACTGAGAATGGACCTTCCCATGGCGAGCTGAGCTTGTGTGGTTCGTTCGTGTTTTGGATGCGACGGAGGACTAGATCGCCGATGTTAAAGGAGCGTTCCTTGATGTTGCGATCATGGTAGTGTCGGATACCCTATAGGTAGCTTACTGACTGGACATTGGCAGCGCAGTAGGCTTCTTCGAGGCTATCGATATCAACCCGTCGACAGTCTTCTACGATGCCTTTGTCGTATTGTTCTACTGTCAGGGATTCCCACATCACATCGGCGGCTAGAATAGCTTCAGAGTTGTAGACCAGGAAGTAGGACGACAGCCCTGTTGGCTTGGTAGGTTGAGTACGAAGCCCCTAGAGTGCATTGGGTAGCTTCTTGATCCACTTTCCTCCTTTGATGTTAGCTGCGTCGTGCAATCGCTTCTTGAGGGCGTCGAGTACCATCCCATTGGCGCGCTCCACTTGACCGTTGGCGCGCGGGTGGGCGACTGAGACGTACCGAATGTCAATCCCGCTGTTCTTGCAGTACTCCTAGAACTGATGGTTGTTGAAGTTGGAACCCAAGTCTGTGATGATGCGATGGGGTAGCCTGTAGCGATGCACGAGTTCATCCAAGAAGTCGAGTACTATGTCGGCCTTTGGGCAGGTAACTGGCTTGACAAATCCACTTGGTGAACTTGTCGATTGCCACCAAGACTCTGTTGAATCCTCCTGGAGCAGTTGGGAGAGGCCCAATCATGAGGCCCAATCATGTCGAGCCCCCAGTAGGCAAAGGGTCAGGTCGGTGGTATGGTGACTAGCTTGTAGGCCGAGACGTGTTGCTGCTTGGCGAAGAATTGACATCCTTTGCACCTTCTGACGAGTTCTTCAGCGTCGGCCAGAGCCGTGGGCCAGTAGAAAGTTCATAGGAAGGCTTTGCTCACCAGCGTTCGAGAAGATGCGTGGTTGCCGCAGACGCCCCTGTGGATCTCCTCCAAGACGTCCTTGCCTTTATCCCGAGGTATGCAGTTCATGAGTACTACAAAAGTGGCACCCCACCTGTAGAGCTTCACTCCGACTAGCACATAGGTCTTTGCTTTGCGGATGAGTTGTTCAGCCTTGTTCTTGTCAGAAGGAACCTTTTGCTCGCGGATGTAGTTGATGAAGGGTTGTATCCAGTCCACATTGATCATCATGAGCTCCTGTTGACGGTGAAAATCCGTCAACCTAGCCATGAGTTTACCTTCGGTGTTGGCATGACTTTTGTATCTTATTCATTGGTACTAACCCCCGTGGTATAACAAGTTCACTTGTGCATGTCGGTTTTGGAGTTATGTGTTTACGCAGGGTTTTAACGTTGAAAGCAAGACTTCCGGGATAAGTTCATTAAGCACCTCATGACAAGACCTTGAAGCCCGATACAAGTCAAGCAATGAAGTGAACATGACTCCAAGAGCCCAAGGACCAAGCCCGAGAAGATGATAAACTCCGAGGACCGAACCAGAAAAGTGCCGAATCTTGCAAGACAAGGAATTGAGTCCAATTCGGAGAGAAACCGACGTCAAGGGCCCACATGCAAAAGGGGAGAACATCTAGAAGACGTGGGAAGCAACACCGGCGAAGCGAGCCGCGGGATGGGCCGAGTGGGCCCCGAGCCGGCCGGCCCAGCCGGCCGGCCCGCCCCAATTCGGGGCCCAATCGGCCTCTCCTTTGACCTAATTGCTTCTCGGGCTATAAATAGCCCCCCGACCGAGAGCCACGCGAACGGAGGTCGTAATCCGCCGCCGAGGAGCGAGAGAAGCTTGAGGGACACCAACTTGAAGATGAGGGTCGTGCTAGTTGTCTAGGGTTTCCCTGGCCGACGTGGGAACCTTGCATGGAAGACCACGTCGGAGCTCCGGAGCGAGGATCAAGATCGAGGGAGGGCCCCGGTGGTGATCTTGTTCATGTAATCATTCATGGTGAAGTTGGTAAGTGAATCTGATTTCTAGCGATTAAGTGCCTTCTCGATGATTTTGATTTCTTCTTGGTTTTGCTTCTTCTACGATCTAGTCTATAGCTAGATTACATAGGGTGCTCTTGTAGCCGCGGTGGCTAGAGGTGCACACCGGACCGGCCAAGTGATTTCAACTTGTTCTATCGAACTCGCCCTAAGCTCCCCGCATGAATAGGGATACGTTGTGACAGAACGGGGGTCTCGAAAGGCGGATGTTTTCGGAGTCGGATGGGAAGGCCACGATTTAAAGATGCTTTTAATGAGATTCGCTTTGCTATCTTCATCTATCTTGTTTGGAGCTACAACATAAGCATGATCTAGATTCTCTAGATTGGTTATCTTTTGCTTTCTCTTGCTACCTCTTTAGTAGATTAGATTAGATTCGTTTTCTTTATGAGTTAGTAGATTAGATGCAACTTGTCTTCATTAGATAGCTTTACCTTGCTTTACTAGATTGAATCCTTGCGTTGCACATTGTTCCACGGATTCGATACCTTGGGTTCACCACTCGAGGGAAGAAGGGTCCCTTGACTACGACGGGAGACTTGTCCGCTTGCAAGTCACAAACGAACTTTGATACAACTATTAACCGTCAACAAGCCCCTTTTTCTGGCGCCGTTGCCGGGGAACAAGCAATCAAGATCCGATCTAGTATCGCTTATCTTTTCAGTTTTTCTTTTAATTTTCTTTTGCATCTCTTAAGTTTGATCATCCTCAAAAAGAAAAAAAAATCAATCTAATCTAGTTTTTGATTAACCCTAGTTTTTATGTTTAGATTTTTGTTTTATCACTAACCCTAACCGGAGATGGTTGGCTACCTCTCCAAGAAACCCAAACTTTTTTTGTGGATGATCCAGGAAAAACTTTACAGGCAAAGGTGACGTGCAACACAAGCTAAAGGGTTGGAAACCCTAAGATTCAAAGTCAAACTCGAAGGACCATCAAAATCTCCAAGGGAATCACCACCTCCAAGTCAAGACGCCGGAAGGCCGTTCAAATTAAGAGGAGGATGGAGAAGATGGAGATGGAGAAAGAAGCTCAACACCTAAAGGCTGCCAAAGCAAGATCCACATGCAAGGAGTGTGGAGTGTTCATCGTGATGAAGATGTTAGAGACGCAAGTGGGACAACTTGCCGGGCGCCCGATGGGTAACAAAGAAGAATATCCGAGACAACTCCAAGGTCCCAAGACGGCGAAGGCTACTCAAGCTCATTCGGGAGAGATGAAGGATCACACTAGAGACCATGAAGATCACAACCGAAGACCGGAGTTCGAGATGCTGAGCCACAAGGAAGTTGTTGCATCCGTCAAGACCAAAGGACAAAGCCACTCGTGAAGACCAAAAAAATTGACTAAGCCAAAGTGGGTACCCAAGATTGCAACGCCCGCAAAGAGCGTTGATCCGGAGTAATCAAGTGAAGAAGTCTAGCCATGGACTATAAACGAAGCGCTAGGCGAGAGGCAACCCGTTTCGTCGAGTCAAGAATAAGCTACCGGGAGGACAACCCGATTCCAGGTTTTTCAAGTCTTTTTAAAAATAATTCAGTTTTGAATTTTACTACGCAAAACATTAGACTTAGAATGGTTGAACAATATTAGAGACATAATTCTTGGTTGAATATTTTGCTTGATCATAAACCCTTTACATGAACCATCCTATGTGTTTGTTTGCTTCTTTTTCGAGAAACCACAACCAAAAAAATTCAGAACCTAACTCAACCCTTCACCCTCATTATGGTGCTGTGGTTGACTTGTTTTTCATGCTAAAAACACTCGAGTAGAGCCACAACTTGTATCTAGATGTTATTTAAATTTCAGCATGTGGTAGGACTCGCGTGAACCTAGAAACTTGATTTTTGGTTGGTTTAAAAATCCATATCCTTGGTTTCTCTAAGATTAGAATTTTTCTAAGCCTCACTTAATTTTATTTCATTCAAAATCTCTCTCATCTAATCAAAATTAGGACCTAAACCTATGCCCCCATGATCAAGCCGGGAAAAGCTTGCTCTCAACTAATGAAGGCAAACTATACCGGTGAGACCGAAATCGACGTAGTCGAAAAATATTTTCAACTTACATTTGTTTTTAATGGTTTAAAAACTTCTCTAAATTATGCTTGAGCTCTTGCATGGCTCTGAAAAATATTTTTAAATTTCGAAATTAGAGGAGTGCTTAGCCTTAAACACACTTAAAGGGAGGCAATCTAGTTAACCTAACCATGCATGCACCATGATACATCACGGGATGCCCCTCCAACATATTTAAACCACATGCAAAGTACAAGCATGGGGGGCAGCCAAGGCCTTGTTTTGTAGGAATATCATGGATGCATGTGAGGCAAGGGAGTATGGAAGTGAGTCAAAGCGAAAACATCAAGTGGAAGGAGCAATATTGCAAGCGAAGGAGTGGACGGGAACGTTTGGAAGGTGTACGCGATCACGAAGCAACATGAATGCACTAGAGAAGAACCGAGCCAAGAGGAGGAGAGAGGTAAGTCTTTCATCCAACTCTTTGTTCGTGTGCTCTAGTTTGTAGGCCGGAATCACCTTAGACTTAGCCATCCACCGCGTTTGTTTCGTGCAACAAATCACATCCTTAATCCACTCAAAGTCCAGACTCCAAAATAATATTTGTGTACCTTGTTACCGGGTGAAGACCCCGGATATATATTTGTGAGGGAGAGTGCTGCAATCATGGAGGAAAACTACAAGCCTTTTCACCGAATAAAAAGGGATCATCGACGTCTAAGCCATCATCGACAACCTCTTCGAGGAGGCACTCGGTTTCCGAGTTTCCTTGGAGTATGGGGGAGGACACGGCACCACTGAGGAGGAACCACTCTTCTCCTTTGTGGCATGAGGGCCACACAAAACTCGTTTATTAGGTTTACCAAACTTCAATAACATATGGAGGAGCCGCCCGTCCAACCTCACCACTTGACATGATCATCCGCTCCACCTCCATATGCTCCGCAGTATTCCGAGGGGTATGTCATCATGACGGAGGAGGAGAAGAAGCTCGCTCGCCTTAAGTAGAGGCTTGTAGCAAACGTCGACATCGACGACCAAGCTCTCCACATATTGGGTTTCACACGGGGCACCGGTGCAATTCTCTAGCGGAGTGTCGGCAAACACCCACAAGAAATTCGCCTAGGAAATTTTCATGACCATGGCGTATACCCTTGATGAAGGAGTGCTGAGTCTCTCATTCCGTTGGAGGGAGCCCACAAGTGGAGAAGAAGGAAGACACCGTCGGAAGGGTAACCTTGATCAACGATGCTATTTCTAGCACCTTGATGGGGTAATCTCCTTTCATCCATGGGCTGCAATCGATCTTGAGATGTGATCATACTTTGTTGGGTTATCTATCTATCATCTTGTGTTGAAAATACTTTAATGCTTAAGGCTAGCAACCATGCCATAAAGGGAGTAGAGCTCCAATGCTTCCTTGGATCCATTCAACACAATCCCCGATAGATTAGATTGGTTTTCATGTTCGAAACGATTGCATGTCTAGTATCGTAGACCCATGGGCGAATGTCTCCTATTTTCAAAAGGGAGCTCCGGAACAAGTGGATATGCATGAGGCACATGGGGAAGTTTTTGGGGTATGATCACGGGAAGAGACCATCAACGAAGAAATACTATCCGGAACCCCATCATCCAAGTGTGTCACTTTTGTGCAAGTGGATTTTTGGGAGAACAAGAGAGACAAAGATAACCAACACGGAGTTGAATTGGCTTTACTCGGCTTTGATTGCCAAGTGGCCAATAGACCCCGCTCACCTATGATCAACCGGTGGTGTTGTTGCAACATCGAGTTCGGAAGATATTGGTTCGGGGTGTTACCTCTCCATATTGGCTATCTCTTTAAAACCGGGTATTACAAGGAACCCAAATCATCTCCTACCCGGGACTTCCCTAGGAATATATGAAGAAAGGAAAATATAAGAGTGGAGATGAGAGAGGAGGCTTACAAGTGGCCTAGGTGAATTTGCCCCTTCCGGATTGACGATTAAGACTTTTCTTGAGGGGAAGAAGATCGGTTAGAGGAAGGACTTCTTGTGCCGGCGAAGAAAAAAAAATAATAGAGAAGGATTAGGAGAAGGTTTTTCCACGACCCAAGAAGGAGGTGCACAACAAAATTATGTCCCACCATTGGGAGGAACCCCGGCGCCGCTGAGTTACTACGGTGGTGTACCAATGCAAGCATGGGGGAGTGGTGCAGCCATACCCCCACCATTTTTTGCGGTGCCCAACGTAGCCTTTGCGGAGCCCTATGCACACCTTCCTCAACCACAACAAAATGTGGCCACCATTGGAGGATACGCTGCAAGGAACATGCAAATTATTGCAGCCATCCAAACCAATGCAAACCAAATGGGTGAAGGAAATGCAAACGTCGCTTATGTGCTTGGACACCTTCACCTAGCACCGTCGGACAATTCATAGGAGTAGTGGTGCATTCCTATTACAAGTAAGGGTACAACAACCAAGACTATCAATATCAACCACCGGCGGAAGATTAGAGAGAGGAGGAGCTTTAGTTATCTTTTTTTTACCCCCTTTTCTTTAATTTTCAGCTTGCATGCGCCTATGTTTGCGTAGTATTTTCAGTTTTACTTTAATTTTTAGTGTTAGTTTAATTTTTCAGCGTGTATCTTAGTGTTTATTTTCATCATGAATAATGACGCCACCAAGTTTTTACCTTTGGTAAAGTTACAAAGTTTGTGCCATGATGATATATGATTATAATTGCCGCTTTGTTTATCTTTGTAATTGATTTATGCATGTTTAACCTAGTGCTCTCTTAAAAATACAAATCTGAAATTATCTAAATGCTAGCTTAATCTTCAGCGGAGGTTATGATTAAAATAAAGACCCATAGTGTTTTATGTGCTCTCAAGTTATGAATAGATTAAAGATGTCTTTTATGCTCAAAAATATCGCTAACCTTGTCACAAATATCACTTGTGTGTTGCTCAACCTATCCAGAGCCTTATATATATTTGAGTGCATAAACTTTAATGTACAAGATTTATTTTTGAGTGAGTTATTGCAGGCCATGATTTCTCTGGCCCGAGACTAAGAAGCTGGTCATTTCGTTTTTGCGTATCTATCTTTTTGCTAGCCTTTTATCCGTGCATTGTGTATCCCCGCATCGGAGATCTCACAAACCTCGCCGGATATCCACCCTTAAACCAAATATCATCTTTTGTGATTACCTCCTTGACCACAACCTATTGTTGAGAATAGATCATCAATTCAAGGAAGATCGCAAGACGGTGCCAACATTGAAGATCTCAAGTATCTCTCCAAGGAAAAATACTCCGGTACCTACCTTATTTTTCGCCTCTTTGCTCGAGGACGAGCAATGTCTAAGCATGGGGGAGGAGGTAGGTACGGTGCAGTTTTAGAGTTAAAAGGGGAATATTTTAAAAAAATGATGATGAAAGAAAAAGAAAAAAAATGATGATGAAAGGAAAAAAATCCAGCGATAATCATGACTTTCAAGGTAAAGAAAAAAAAATATATATATATATAATGATGAATGAAAGAAAGAAAGAAAGAAAGAAAAGAATGAGAAATATGAGGAAGAGAAAAAAAATATATATGCGTAAAAGTGAACTCCCCGGTTCTCTAAGAGTGCATTCAAGGCTTCAAGTTTAAAAGATCCATTCTCATTTTCCAACCATGTGCAATCCGATAACGAGGACTTCCTTTGTGCCTCGGGATCACTCTTTGCCATTTGCACATGTCCACTCATCTAAAAGTGTGTGTATTTTTCTCTTTCCCCTCCTTGATTTAACATTATTTTCCAATGACCTTTTTGACGAGTCTCGGTAAGACCATGAGAAGCTTGTCTTGTTTTGACAACACCTCATTTATAAAATCTTGTTAGGACTAAACTTTCCCAAAGCTCCATATAAAGCCTACCACACATATATGTTATGAGAGGGAAAGGAGTAGAATATATAGGCTTGAGAGACAAGTGAGATGACAGTTCATGGGCAATATACAAGATGATTTAAATTTGTGAACTTGGTTTAGCTTTTCTTTATCTCGTTCTTTATTTCAAAAATTCTGAGGTCTGTTTAAACTTTGTGAGCATGTTAATACTTGTGGGATAAGCTTAATAAGAATCTACCCTCCGTAGAGGTGAAGGATAGTACATTATGGAACTTTAACGAATTAAACTTTTGAGAGCATTATGTTTTGTTTTCATGTATGATCAAGTGCAAGGTTTAAACATTGTTTGGCAATGATGATATCCATCGAAGGCTTACTCGAGGACGAGCAAGGTTTAAGCATGGGGGAGATGTTGACGGTGAAAATCCGTCAACCTAGCCATGAGTTTACCTTCGGTGTTGGCATGACTTTTGTATCTTATTCATTGGTACTAACCCCCGTGGTATAACAAGTTCACTTGTGCATGTCGGTTTTGGAGTTATGTGTTTACGCAGGGTTTTAACGTTGAAAGCAAGACTTCCGGGATAAGTTCATTAAGCACCTCATGACAAGACCTTGAAGCCCGATACAAGTCAAGCAATGAAGTGAACATGACTCCAAGAGCCCAAGGACCAAGCCCGAGAAGATGATAAACTCCGAGGACCGAACCGTAAAAGTGCGTCGAATCTTGCAAGACAAGGAATTGAGTCCAATTCGGAGAGAAACCGACGTCAAGGGCCCACATGCAAAAGGGGAGAACATCTAGAAGACGTGGGAAGCAACACCGGCGAAGCAGCCGCGGGATGGGCCGAGTGGGCCAGGCCGGCCGGCCCAGCCGGCCGCCCAGCCCCAATTCGGGGCCCAATCGGCCTCTCCTTTGACCTAATTGCTTCTCGGGCTATAAATAGCCCCCCGACCGAGAGCCACGCAGAACGGAGGTCGTAATCCGCCGCCGAGGAGCAGAGAAGCTTGAGGGACACCAACTTGAAGATGAGGGTCGTGCTAGTTGTCTAGGGTTTCCCTGGCCGACGTGGGAACCTTGCATGGAAGACCACGTCGGAGCTCCGGAGCGAGGATCAAGATCGAGGGAGGGCCCCGGTGGTGATCTTGTTCATGTAATCATTCATGGTGAAGTTTTTAAGTGAATCCGATTTCTAGCGATTAAGTGCCTTCTCGATGATTTTGATTTCTTCTTGGTTTTGCTTCTTCTACGATCTAGTCTATAGCTAGATTACATAGGGTGCTCTTGTAGCCGCGGTGGCTAGAGGTGCACACCGGACCGGCCAAGTGATTTCAACTTGTTCTATCAAACTCGCCCTAAGCTCCCCGCATGAATAGGGATACGTTGTGACAGAACGGGGGTCTCGAAAGGCGGATGTTTTCGGAGTCGGATGGGAAGGCCACGATTTAAAGATGCTTTTAATGAGATTCGCTTTGCTATCTTCATCTATCTTGTTTGGAGCTACAACATAAGCATGATCTAGATTCTCTAGATTTGTTATCTTTTGCTTTCTCTTGCTACCTCTTTAGTAGATTAGATTAGATTCGTTTTCTTTATGAGTTAGTAGATTAGATGCAACTTGTCTTCATTAGATAGCTTTACCTTGCTTTACTAGATTGAATCCTTGCGTTGCACATTGTTCCACGGATTCGATACCTTGGGTTCACCACTCGAGGGAAGAAGGGTCCCTTGACTACGACGGGAGACTTGTCCGCTTGCAAGTCACAAACGAACTTTGATACAACTATTAACCGTCAACAGCTCCTGACCGGGCTGTGGTGGCCCAGGGTCAGTGGTCGTTGGCGCCGACTCTGATATGGATGGCGCATGAAGCTCGTGGACAAAGACTCTGACAGGTACTTGTGCGCGAGTAGAACCAAGCTTCGATAGGACATCCACTGCAACGTTGTTGTCGCGCACGACGTGGTGGATTGAGACCATAGAATTTGTTCTCGAGCTTGCATTCTTCAAGACAGTAGGTGTCCATGTTCTCCTTGTTGCGATCCCAAGACTTGTTGACTTGGTTGATGACCACAGCGGAGTCGCTGTAGACTAGTAGTCGCTTGATGCCTAGTAAGATTGCGAGGAGAAGCCCATGCAGTAGGGCTTCGTACTCGGCTTCATTGTTTGAGACCTTCCAGAAGATCTGCAGGATGTACTGTTGACGGTGTATTTTGATACACCAAACATGTTCATTACACTTTGGTTTGGATTTGCTTATGGAACTAACCCGCCACTAGGCACACTAATCATATGACAAGTTCATCTGTGTGCATGCATTTGGAAGTGTTGTGTTTATGTAGGAAAACATGAACATAAAGGATGGATTCGCAACAAGTTCAAAGGAGCATTTACGGAGTCTCGTTCATGTTCATGAGCTTGATGAAATCACTTCCAATGGTGGCAAGGAAAGAAGTGCTATGTAGGAACACCCCCGAGGATTGAAGCGTAAAAGACCGAACTTCATGCACGGAGAACCTCCATCTTGGACGCGAGGATGACATCGTCAAAATCATGCAAGTGGAAGCGGCAAAGTGCATAATCACCTGAGGACCCACGGGAGTGAAGGGGCGACCAAATCGGGCCGGCCCAGCCCACTTCCGGCGCCGGTTCGGCCCCCCTTTCCTTGCACCCGAAGGATCTTCAACCCTAAAACCCTGGAGGCGCCTCCATTCGCAGGAGAAAGAGTCATTCACACCAGGAGGCCATCCACAAGCTAGAGAGAGAGGAGGGAGATCTCCGGAGGGAGATCAACCACCTCGAAGGAAGCACCCACAATAGAAGAAGAAGGAAGACACCGTCGGAAGGGTGACCATGATCAACGGTGTATGTCTAGCACCTTGATGGGGTAATCTCCTTATTCGTCCATGGGTTGTAATCGATCTTGAGATGTAATCGTACTTTGTTGGATTATCTATCTATCATCTTGTGTTGAATATACTTTATTGCTTAAGGTTAGCTACCGTGCCGTAAAGGGAGTAGAGCTCCAATGCTTCCTTGGATCCATTCAATACGCCGTGTCCATCATAGGTCTAGTCACGAATACCTTCACGTGGTGGCAGTACGAGAGGAGGGAAAGGGCGAAACCGTGGTCACAACCCCCGATAGATTAGATTGGTTTTCTTGTTTAAAGCGATTGCATGCTCTAGTATCGTAGACCCATGGGCGAGTGTCTTTTATCTTGATAGCTTAATCACTCTCTCTATTGTAGTTTAGTTGTTTTCTAGTTTAATCATAGTTAGGGTTTGAGTAGCTAGTGTTTAGAGGTAGATCAAACGCTTGTAATCCCCTTGCTCCGCGGATTGACAAGAACCTTGGGAACCCCATGGTGAAAAAGGTGTAGGTCCGTACGCTTGCGGATCGTAGAGGGATACGTTTTTTATCCATCAACACGTACTTGAGTTGTTTGCCCTTTGGAGAGATCAGAAGTACCCCTACGCCCGCGCCCTCGAGCTTGAGTGAGCCGTCGAAGTACATCACCCAATGCTCTGGTCGCTCTGTTATAGTTGGTAGATGATTCTCCCGCCTTGCCATGAAGTTGATTAGTGCTTGAGACTTGATAGCGGTGCGTGGCTTGAATCGATGTTGAGGGCGCCCAGTTCGACCGCCCATTTGGAGATTCTTCCAGTAGCATCTTGATTATGGAGTATGTCACCGAGCGAATAGTCGGTGATGACGGTGATCGAGTACTCCTAGAAGTAGTGTCGTAGCTTCCGTGAGGTTATGAGTACTGCATAGAGTAGCTTCTAGATCGGTTGGTATCGTGCCTTGGACTCGGACAGGACCTCGCTGACGAAGTAGACCGGTCGCTGGACTGAGTAGGTGTGGCCTTCTTCCTGCCGCTCGACGACGATGGTAGTACTGACCACATGAGTAGTCGCAGCGAGGCAGAGAAGTAGCTACTCCTTTTTGCGAGGAGCCATGAGGACCGATGGCTTTGACAAGAAGTCTTTAAGCTGCGTCAAAGCTTGATCAGCCTCCGCGGTCCACACGAACTTCTCTTGGTGCTTGAGTAGTTTGAAGAAGGGTAGTCCCCATTCTCCGAGCTTTGAGATGAGTTTGTTCAAGGCAGCCATGCACCCGGTCAGCTTCTGGACATCCTTGATGCAGGTTGGAGCTTTCATATTGGTGATGGCGGAGATCTTCTCGAGATTGGCTTTGATGTCGTGATGGCTGATGATGAAGCTGAGTAGTTTCCCCGAAGGTACGCCAAAGACACACTTGTTGGGGTTGAGCTTCCACTGGTAATCTCGCAGAGATATGAAGATTTCTTCAAGATCGGCGATGAGCGTGTCGGAGTTTCTGGTCTTGATGACCACATCATCCACATAGGCTTCAACGTTCTTGTTGAGCTGCTTGTTGAAGCAGGCTTAGATAGCTCGTTGGTAGGTAGCGCCGGCTAGGGATGAAAGCGGGAATGAGAAAATCCTGTACCGACCGACACCGTATCCCTTGTAAACCGAACGTGTCCCGTTTTTACAGGAAAAAAAAGAAAACAGAAAAAATCGGTAAAACAGCAGTTACAGGAATAGGAACAGGGGAGGCTGTTTCCCGACCATATCCACGGTTCCCGTATTTGAGCAGGAAAAATCCCGCCGGTATTCCCGTATATGTGAACAACAAACCTCACTTTTAGCCCAAGACTCAATCTAGCCCACCTAAATGCCTCCACCCCGCCAGCCCACTTCCAATGACCAGCACCACACGACGCGACTACACAAAACCATCTTCCATTCCAAACCCTAGGTGCCCAGCGCCCCAGCCGCGCAGCCATCCCGGCCCTAAAGCCGTCGCCGCACAAATCCTCTCAGATCTCTGTTGTTGTCTCTCTCAGCCTACCTCTCTCACAGCCATCGCACCGGCCACTGCTGCTCGCTAAGCACCCAAAGAACCAGGTGGTAGGACCCTCCACTACGACCGGTCGCCACAAGGTGGCCAAGCAGGCTCCTACACTACCGCCCGACGGCAAGTCCCCAACTCGCCACCAGCCGGCCAGGCCTCTCCGCTGCTGGTCGGTCGCCACCGAGCGGCCACGCGCCCAATGTCCCTCTGTTAACTGCCACAAGCCCACAACCCGTCTTCTGGAGACTTTTTTGGTTGGAATCGGTGGTTCTGTTGGTCGCTATTACCCGTTGTGGCATTTGTTTTTCATTCAGACTAGTGATGCATGAATATTGGAGTATGCACGCCTGTGTGCCATGCGCATGTGTGTACGTACCAATATTCTGTTTTGCAAGACTAATTCTATTAACTCTCTACTTGGTGCCGTGGTGATTGGCCATGCATGTGGTGTAGTAGTTACTGCTAGCTCTACTTGCGCAAATGTTTGGTGTAGTTACGTGCAGTGGTGTTCCCGATTTTTATTACCGATTCCCGATCGTAATCGAAAGGTTCTTGATCGAAATAGTCTACTCCCGATATCCCGTAATATCGAATTCGTTTTCCCATCCGGCTGTTCCCAGTGAAAAAATACAGGAGCATGAATGGTTGGGGTGTTTTCCCGACCGTTTACATCCCTAGCGCCGACGTTCTTCAACCTGAACGACATTGTCGTGCAGCAGTAGGCGCCGAACGGGGTGATGAATGCGGTCTCCTCCTGGTCTTCTTCCTTGATAGCGATCTGGTGGCACCCGGAGTAGCAATCGAGGAAGCAGAGCAGGTCGCAGTCAACCGTGGAGTCGATGACTTTATCAATCTGCGGCAGCCGAAGGGGTCCTTGGGGCAATGCTTGTTAAGGTCGGTGTAGTCGACGCACATCCTCCACTCGTTCGTGTTCTTCTTGCGGACGAGGACGGGGTTGGCGAGCCACTCGAAGCCAGTCACGAGTAGTCTGGCGAGTTCCTTCTTGATGGCATCCCGTCGGTCATTGGCAAAACGGCGGAGTTGTTGTCACTTGGGGGTAGCTTTAGGGTCGACGTTGAGTGAGTGCTCAATCAGCCTTCTGGGCACACCTGGTATGTCTGCTGGCTTCGACGCGAAGATGTCTTCGATAGCCCGAAGGAAGCTGACGAGCGTGTCTTCCTATTTCGGGTTGAGCCCCGTGCCGATCATGGTAGTCTTGCTGCTGTCACCGGTCCCGAGGTCGATGGCCTTCACCTGTACTTCCTCTATTGGCTAAGGCTTGTTTGAGGTGTCTATCTTCTCAGGTATCTTGAGTTCTGTTAGCGCGAGCTTCTTGGATGCAGTGAAGATTTCCATCATTGCGTTGGGTACTTGTTTGGTTGCTCCGAGTTCCAGGGCTTCGGTGTCGCAGTCGTAAGAAATCTTCAAGTCCCATTGCAGCGTGAGTACTCCAGTAGGACTTAGCATTTTGAGGACCAAGTAGGTGTAGTGAGGGACCGCCATGAACTTGGCGATGGCTAGTCTGCCGAGGATGGCATCGTAGGAGGTTTCAAAGTCCGCAACCTCGAACTTGATGTACTCGGTGCGGTAAGTCTCCCTTGTTTCCTTGAAGGTAATTGGCAGGACCACTGAGCCGAGTGGTATAGCCGCGTTGCCCGGTTTGATGCTGTAGAAGGGCAACACGCTCTTAGTGAGCATGTCAGTGATGTCGAGCTTCATCTTCTTCAAGGTCTTGGTGATGAGGACGTTGAGTCCGCACCCGCCGTCGATGACTACCTTGTTGAGTCTGGAGCCCGCGACTACTGGTTCCAGGACAAGTGGGAAATGTCTTGGCTCAGAGAAGCTTGTCCATTGATCCGTGCGTGAGAGGGTAATTGGTACCACCGACCACCTTACAGGTGTCAGCACCGCTGGTTCAATGTTCAAAACTTCCCGTAGAGTGAGCTTCTGAGATCGTCTGCTGGGTAGTCCGCCGAAGAGGTCATTCACCATCTTGTCAGTTTCTTAGAAGTCGCCATTGCCTTTGTCGACTTTCTTCTTGCCCTTCTTGTCGTGAGGAGGCCGTGGCTCAGGAACATCCTTGAGTTCTTGCCGGAGTTGGTAGCACTGGTAGATTGTGTGATTGCCATCCAGAATCCACGGGCACTTCTTTTTGAGCAAGTCTCTGAAGCTGCCAAAGGTCTTTTTGGAGCTGTCCTTCGCAGGGTGATGTATAGCTCCGACTGTGTTGTCTGGCTTGCACTTGCAGTTAGGACCCAAGTAGTAGTTGTTGTTGTTGTGACCCCCTTGACCCTTGTTGTTATTGTTGTTGCCGCCCGTGTTGTTTTTGCTCTTGCCGCGAATGGAGTTGTACTTGGCGTTCGCCTTGTCCTCTTCGTCGGTGCATGAGGTGATCATGTCTTTAAGCTTGGTGATAGAACTCGAGCGACGACGACCGAAGTCTTCGAAGGTGTGACGGTGGTAGAGCCCATCTTGGAAGAGGTCTATGACTTCTTTGTCGGTGACGTCGACTACGTTCGCACGCTTGTCAAAAAAGCAGCGCATGTACTGGCGAAGCGTCTCTCCTTGCTCCTGCTGGACCATCACCAAGTCCATGCGAGTACCCGAGCGCCCCATGGCGCCCGCAAAGTTGCTGGTGAACTGGGCCTTCAGCTGGTCCCACTAGTCGATCGAGTTCTTGTCAAGTGACTCGAGCCATGTGAGTGGAGCCTGGTCCAGACAGAAGGGGAAGTAGAGGCACTTCGCGTCATTGTCACCACCAGCATTTTTGATGGCCAGGGCATAGCACCTGAGCCACTGAACTGGGTCTTGCTTCATGTCGTACTTGGTGATCCCGAGAGGTTTGAATTTCTCGGGAAGAAGCAGATCGCGAAGTCGTGCAGAGTAGGCGTGGAAGCCGCCGCTGTCACTAGTCTTCTTGGTGCGGCGGATCTCGTCGATCCTGTGGCGGGCGCATAGCCACCGTGTGCGTTGCCAGTGGCGTGGCTGTCCGCCTTGCCTCGGCCTTCGTGATCGCCGCCGCCACCAGCTCTTCTGCCGCCATCGTGGGAGGAACTACCGCCACTGCTGCCTCCGCCACCGCCGCCACCGTCCCTGTTGGGGGATTCAGAATTGAGTATAATAAAATCAATACCATAATATTGCCACGATTCGGCAGGGGCAATATAAAAAGTCTGACAGCGAAACCCCTAAAGCTAATCAGCACCTTTTCACTCTTTTTACGTTGACTTTCGCCAGGTATCCTTCATCATCCGAAAGCTTCAATGTAGAACAAGCAGTTTTATTCCCAAACTTTGGGCTTGATGCCTTCGGTTTCTCTCTCGACGAAACCACCCCAGGGCTGAATCCTCTCTGATCGACGACTGTTAGCCCATATATCGCTCGGGGGTTTCGTCGTCGCTAATAACTTTATACGTTTCAATTTGGTTTCACGTGTGTTTCAAGTGCAGGAATCTACTAGGAGAAAGGGACATCTCTAAAGATTGAAGGTCTTCACCCGACAGACGCATGTGCTGATGCCGGAAAAAAGCGCCATAATATGCGGCGTGATCTCAGGAAGCGCCGATTACATGAATACCCAACGAAGAATTCCCAAAATTAGCCTAGTACATTCTTGTTTGATCCATTTTACACAATGACAATTTCGGTATCTAAAAAGTCTGTTCTTCTCCCTATAAAAGGAGGCCGACCGACACTTGTAAAGGGGATCGTCTTTTGAGAATTACACTGTTGAGAGTTAGCTTTTTTGTCTACCTTGTGTTTTCTGCTTGAGTCCCTCAAATCATTGTTCGTGTTAGGCTTTTCCATAGCATAGCAGCCCCCACCGTTGTTGCCACATGTGAGGGTCCTCTGGCAGAGGCTCTAGAGCGGTTGGGGTTTGGTTGGTGTTCGCCACGGACGTGGTTGCGTCCACCATCTGCCGGGATGTGGCTACGACTAGTGGCTTCGTGGTTTCCAGCTCCGACGGTTCTGTTGTTGACCCACATGAAGTAGGCATCCTCAGCAAGCTTGGCGATGAGTTCGCATGCAAGGTGCCCCTGAGTTGTCCGTGCTATTGTGGTGATAGACATGAAGCATTACTCAGGGGTGGTGTGTACCCGATTGGCGACTTGGTCCGGAGCCTCTATGAGGTTCCGGATGGGAAAAGGTTCTCGGAGGCGCTTGCGTCGATCAACTCATTTTCTGTTGCGTTCGCGTCAGGCATTCTTGGCATCAGTCTCATCTGTGGGTGCATTGGCTGATTCCTCATCTTCTGAAATGTCTTCAAGGTACCGATCAACTCGGTTGTCTGAGGTTCCAGCTTCTCTGGTTGCCATAAATACCTCACAGTCAGGCGTGTAGAGTCCAAAGTCGGTAGTCGCCACCTTGGTTGGCGTGTGCTCTTCCTCGTTCGGAGTCAATGGTGTCCCCTCCTGGAAGGGGAGTGTCTCGAGGTAGGCAACGCAGCGTGTGTTGTCATTGGTCAGGTCTGCAGGCTTGCGGTCGGGCCAATAAATGAATCTGCCGGCAGGAGTAGACGTGATGACCAAGCCAGCAGTAGGATCTGACAATAGTTTCTCATTGGCGTTGAGTTTATACTTGGACTCGATCGGAGCGAGACCAAAGTCAAACTCGTAGGAGGAGTCCGAGTTGTAGTCGGAGGCGGTGTTGGAGTCCGAGGAGTACTCAGAGACGATCTCTTTGCCGGCCTGACGTGAGGTGAGTGCTTCCACGTAGGCTATGCTAGAGTTGCAAAGGCTGTACGGGAAGTGCTCGTGGGGGAGGACCGGTTCACACCATGGCTCAGGAGCCAGCTCGCGCGGTTCGATCCAGAGTGACATCGAGTTCGAGTTGGAGGTGGATCCAGGCTCGAAGTCGGCGACTTGGTTGTAGAGAGAAAATTCGTCGAATTTCTCGACGAGTTGACCCGTGATGGCTTCGGGAAGCGTCACGAGTACAGTCTCCGGGTCCGGGGTCATGGTGAGGTAGTGCTGGAACGATCCAGCGTCGTCAGCGGTTGTTGACGGTGAAAATCTGTCAACCTAGCCATGAGTTTACCTTCGGTGTTCTATCTTATCCATTGGTACTAACCCCCGTGGTATAACAAGTTCACTTGTGCATGTCGGTTTTGGAGTTAAGTGTTTACGCAGGGTTTTAACGTTGAAAGCAAGACTTCTGGGATAAGTTCATTAAGCACCTCATGACAAGACCTTGAAGCCCGGTACAAGTCAAGCAATGAAGTGAACATGACTCCAAGAGCCCAAGGACCAAGCCCGAGAAGATGATAAACTCCGAGGACCTAGCCAGAAAAGTGCTGAATCTTGCAAGACAAGGAGCTTCGTCCAATTCGGAGAGAAACCGACGACAAGGGCCCACATGGAAAAGGGGAGAGGATATATAAGACACGAAAAGCAACACCGGTCGAAGGAGGACACGGACTGGGCCGGGATGGGCCCAGGCCGGTCGGCCCAGGCCGGCCGGCCCAGCCTGTTCCAGGGCCCAGTCGGCCCCCTTTGACCTAGTTGCATCTTGGGCTATTTATAGCCCCCTGACCGAGAGCCACACATCAACTAATTCGTCATTCGCCGCCGAGGAGCAGAGAAGCTTGAGGGACACCATCTCGGAGATGAGGGTCGTGCTAGTTGTCTAGGGTCTCCCTAGCCGACGTGGGAACCTTGCATGGAAGACCACGTCGGAGCTCCGGAGCAAGGATCAAGATCTAGGTAGGGCCCCGGTGGTGATCTTGTTCATGTAATCATTCATGGTGAAGTTTTTATAGTGAATCCGATTTCTAGCGGTCAAGTGCCTTCTCGATGATTTTGTTTTCTTCTTGGTTTGCTTATTCCCCAACCTATCTATAGCTAGATTGCTTAGGGTGCTCTTGTAGCCGCGGTGGCTAGAGGTGCATACCGGACCGGCCAAGTGTTTTCAACTTGTTCTTATCGAACTCGCCCTAAACTACCCGCGTGAGTAGGGATACGTTGTGACAGAACGGGGGTTCCGAAAGGCGGGCGTTTTCGGAGTCGGATGGAAGGCCACGATTTAAAGATGCTTTTAATGAGATTCGCTTTTCTATCTTCATCTATCTTGTTTGGAGCTACAACATAAGCATGATCTAGACTCTCTAGATCAGTTATCTCTTGCTTTCTCTTGCTACATCTTTAGTAGATTAGATTAGATTCGTTTTCTTGATGATATCTTAGATTAGATGCAATTTGATTCTTCAATAGATAGTTTTCCTTGCTTTACTAGATTGAATCCTTGCGTTGCACATTGTTCCACGGATTCAATACCTTGGGTTCACCACTCGAGGGAAGAAGGGTCCCTTGACTACGACGGAGACTTGTCCGCTTGCAAGTCTAAACGAACTTTGATACAACTATTAACCGTCAACAAGCCCCTTTTTCTGGCGCCGTTGCCGGGGAACAAGCAATCAAGATCCGATCTAGTATCGCTTACTTTTCAGTTTTTCTTTCAATTTTTCTTTTGCATCTCTTAAGTTTGATCATCCTCAAAAAGAAAAAAAATCTATCTCATCTAGTTTTGATCAACCCTAATTTTTCTTTTGTTAGATTTTTATTTTTGCTAACCCTAACCGGAGATGGTTGGCTACCTCTCCAAGAAACCCAAAACTTTTTTTTGTGGATGATCCAAGAAGACTTTACAGGCAAAGGAGACATGCAACACAAGCTAAAGGGTTGGAAACCCTAGATTCAAAAACCGAAGTTGAAGGATCGTCGGAATCTCCAAGGGAATCACCACCTCCAAGACCAAAGTCAAGAGGAGGATGGAGAAGATGGAGATAGAGAAAGAAGCTCAACACCTAAAGGCTGCCAAGGCAAGATCCACATGCGAGGTGTTCATCGTGATGAAGATGCTAGAGACGCAAGTGGGACAACTTGCCGGACAACCGATGGGTGACAAAGAAGAATTTCCGAGACAACTCCAAGGTCCCAAGACGGCGAAGGCTACTCAAACTCATTCGGGAGAGATGAAGGATCACACTAAGGAGACCATGAAGATCATGACCAAAGGACCGGAGTTTGAGATGCCGAGCCACTACATGAAGGAAGTTGTTGCATCCGTCAAGACCAAAGGACAAAGCCAGGCTGTGAAGACCAAAAATACGACTAAGCCGAAGAATAAGCCCGTGCCCAAGAAGGTGCGGAAGTGGGTACCCAAGATTGCAACGCCCGCAAAGAGCATTGATCCGGAGTAATTAAGTGAAGAAGTCTAGCCATGGACTATAAACGAAGCGCTAGGCGGGAGGCAACCCGTTTCGTTGAGTCAAGAATAAGCTACCGGGAGGACAACCCGATTCCAGGTTTTTCGAGTCTTTTTAATAATTTAGTTTTTGAATTTTACTACGCAAAACATTAGACTTAGAATGATTGAACAATGTTAGAGACATAATTCTTGGTTGAATATTTTGCTTTGTCATAAACCCTTTGCATGAACCCTCATATGTGTTTGTTCGTTCTTTTTCGAGAAACCACAACCAAATAATTTCAGAACCTAACTCAACCCTTCACCCTAATTATGGTGCTGTGGTTGACTTACTTTTTCATGCTAAAAACACACGAGTAGAGCCATGACTTATACCATGTTAATTAAATTTCAGCACGTGGTAGGACTCGCGTGAACCTAGAAACTAAACTTTTGGTTGGTTTTAAAATCCTTATCCTTGGTTTCTCTAAGATTAGAATTTTTCTAAGCCACATTTAATTTTGTTTTATTCAAAATCTTTTCTCATTTAGCCAAAATTAGAACCTAAACATATGCCCCCATGATCAAGCCAGGAAAAGTTTGCTCTCAACCAATAAAGTAAACTATACCGGTGAGACCGATATCAACGTAGTCGGAAAATATTTTCGACTTCATTTGTTTTTAATGGTTTAAAAACTTCTCTAAATTTATGCTTGAGTTCTTGCATGGCTCTGAAAAATATTTTAAAATTTCGAAATTAGAGGAGTGCTTAACCTTAAACACACTTAAAGGGGGGCAGTCTAGTTTGAATTAATCATGCATGCACCGTTGGATACTCTTTCATCAACTTTCACCAAGTCCACATGCAAAGGACAAGCATGGTGGGCAGCAAGCATAAACTTTGCAGGAATTTCATGGTGGCATGTGAAGCAAGTGAAGCAAGGGAGCATGGACATGACTCAAGGCATGAAGCATCAAGTGGAAGGACCAAGGAGTGGACGAGAGCGTTTGGGCGGTGCAACTCGTGGAGCACGCGGGCAGGAAAGTTGTAGAGGCGAAATGATCGTGCTGGAAGAAAGCCGAGGCGAGGAGGAGCACCAGGCCACCCAGGCCAGTCGGCCCAGGCCGGCCGGCCTCCCCTACTAAGGAGCCCCCCGGCTCCCGTTTTCTGCAAGTAAGCTTCCCTCTCCTTCCTCAGTTTGTGTGTTCAAGTTTGTGTGCCTAGAGCCTCCGTAGACTTAGCCAACCTTCCCAAAATTTATAGCTCAAAAAAAAATCCACACCCTTAATCCACTCAAAGTCCACATCCCGAAGTAAGAATTTATGTGCCTAGTTACCGGATGCAACCCGGAGTTTTAGTGGAGAGAAGAGTGCAGCAATCATAGAAGAAAACTACAAGACTTTTCATCAAAAAAAAGAAGGGATCATCGTCGTCTAAGCCATCATCGACAACCTCTTCGAGAAGGCACTCGGTTTCCGAGTCTCCTCGGAGTATGGAGGAGGACACGGCACCGCCGAGGAGGAACCACACTCTTTTCCTCGGTGGCATGAGGGCTACACGAAACTCGTTTATGAGGTTCAGCAAACTTCAAGGACATATGGAGGAGCCGCCCGTCCAACCTCGCCACTCGACACGATCATCTGCTCCACCTCCATACGCTCTGCGGTATTCCGAGGGGTATGTCATCATGACGGAGGAGGAGGAGAAGAAGCTCGCTCGCCTTAAGTAGAGGCTTGTAGCGAATGTCGACATCGACGACCAAGCTCTCTACATATTGGGTTTTCATACGGGACACCGGTGCAATTCTCTAGCGGCGTGTCGGCAAACACCCACAAGGAATTCGCCTAGGAAATTTTCATGACCATGGCGCATATCCTTAATGAAGGAGTGCTGAGTCTCTCATTCCGTTTGGAGGGAGCCCACAAGTAGAGAAGAAGGAAGACATCGTTGGAAGGGTAACCTTGATCAACGATGCTATTTCTAGCACCTTGATGGGGTAATCTCCTTTCATCCATGGGTTTCAATCGATCTTGAGATGTGATCATACTTTGTTGGATTATCTATCTATCATCTTGTGTTGAATATACTTTAATGCTTAAGTCTAGCAACCATGTCGTAAAGGGAGTAAGGCCCCAATGCTTCCTTGGATCCCTTCAACACAACCCCCAATAGATTAGACTGGTTTTCATGTTCAAAACGATTGCATGTTCTAGTATCGTAGACCCATGGGCGAGTGTCTCCTATTTTCAAAAGGGAGCTGTCGTATGGACCTCCCTGGGCCCACTACCTCGGTGGGTACCAGGACCGACTACTCGGTGGGCCCCTGGGACTACCCGGCTTGCGCTGCACGGCACCTGAAGGCGTGGAGCACAAGGACTACACAGGAGTAGTACTCGGTTAGGAAGCTGTGCATGTTCCGCACTGTACAGAGAACTCCTAGACGTACTCGACTAGTACTCTCTTCCTACTCCGACTTGTAACCCTGCCTCCCGGACTATATAAGGCGGGGCAGGGACCGATCCCTTAATCCAATCTCATCTCCTACAACCCACGGCGCACTATTGCACCATCTTGTAATCGTGCCCTATCAATCCAGAGCTACGCAGCATACAGGACGTAGGGTATTACGCACCTCGCGGCCCAAACCTGTCTAAATTGTGTGCCACGTGTCTCTTCCTTCGAGTTACCGATCTCGGCGAGTCACATTCATCTACTTCGGGTACTCCCCGTAGTAGGTTGCCGGTCTAAAACACCGACACCGCGCGCGCTGTAGGGGCCCTCGCTCGAGATCACATGGCGAACTCGACGGCTTTCGTCCACATCAAGCCAACTGTCGCCTTCAACCGTGGCGACACCTTCGTCTTCGGCGCCTGGGTCTGCACTGCTGATGGCGCGGGCTCCTTCCAGCGCCGCCTGATCATGCAGCCCGACTTGAGGACAGGCTTTGTGATGCTTCCCGAAGTTGTCACAGGCGAACTCGCCGGCAAGTTCGGCGAAATTTCGCTCTCCAACATCCACGCGGACTTCGAGCTCGAGTCTGTCTCCAACTCGAACCCGACGTCGCCATGGGCCATCGCATGTGAGCCGGCGCTCGCCCATCGCAGCGGCCCCTTCACCACGCCAAAGCACCGCGCGCGTGGCCCCCCGCGTCCCCGCCCCGTGCCCGCACGGAGGCTCCTACTCCACGCCGGCCGGCAAGGAGCCCGTACCCGAGCACAACTCGGACTCCGACGCCGTCCCCAACCGCGCTTCTCGACTCCAGCCCTCTCTCCGAGTTCTACTCGAACCCGACTACGAGTTCGACTTCGGGTCGGACCCCCGAGGACTCCGAGTCCGAGGACGACCCTACCGAGCTTCCCTTGTCGGGGCCGGCCGGGCCGGTTATAAAATCCACGCCGACTGGCAGATACGTCTACTGGCCAGACCGCAAGCCTGCTGACCTGGCAAAGGAGGACTCACGTTACGTCGCCTACATCGACTCACTGTCGTTCCAGGAGGGAACGCCACTGGCCCAGGCTGACTCCAACACACCAACCGAGGTGGCACCCTCTGAGTCCAGCTTGGGTACCCCCGATCGCCAAGTCTTCATGGTTGCCGGCGACACCCCAGGACCCTCAGGCACGGCCGAAGACAGTACCGGAGGACATCTCCGCGTACGAGCCGTCCGCCAACGCACCTCGCGACGAGACCGCCGCCACCGGGGACGCTCGACGCGAACGCAACAGAAGCGCGAGGCGAACGACGTCGGCGGCTCAGAGACAACCTCCCCATCCGCAACCTTGCGGAAGCTCTCGAGGCGGTCGAGAGCAGAGTACACACCACCCCCGAACAATGCCTCATGTCGATCACAACGATCGCACGTCAGGCTCAGGGCATACGCGCTGGAGAGGTCATCGCCAAGCTCGCTGAAGAAGCCTACTTCATGCGGGTCGACAACGCAGTCAACCAACCTCTCCCGGCCTAAACCCCCGCGACAATGAAGCTACTAGTCGCAGCCGCCGATCCCCGGCCCCAACCGTACTCGAGCCGACCTCCCGCTGATCCAAACCGCCGCCGCTCCAACGCCGCGGACCTTCACGGCAAGACCAAGGCAACCGAGAAGTCGTTCCCCACCGCGCTCCGGCCGGTGGCGGCGGCAACGACCCCGATGGCAGCGGGGGCCGACGGCGGCAGCCTCCAACCACGGGGCCAACAGAAGAGCCGGGAGGCGGCGGCGCCGCGGCGGCCAAGGCCACGCGAACAGCCACGCCTCCGGCACCTCCCACGGCGGGTTCGACGCCCGCCAGAAGATCAAGGAGCTGCGGCGGAAGAAGTCGACCACCGCTGCTGAAGGCGACGGCTTCCCCGCCTTCTCACCCCGGCTTCGCAACCTGCTCCTTCCCGACAAGTTCAAGCCTTTGGGGATCACCAAGTACGACGCGAAGCAGGATCCCATTCAGTGGCTCCGATGCTACGCCCTCTCCATCGAGAACGCTGGCGGCAACAGCGACACCAAATGCCTCTACTTCCCCTTCTGTCTGGATCAAGCTCCACTCACATGGCTCGAGTCGCTGGACAAGCACTCGATCGACAAGTGGGACCAGCTGAAGGAGCAGTTCACGAGCAACTTCACGAGCGCCATGGGCCGTTCGGGTACTCGCATGGACCTTGCCATGATCAAGCAGGAACAAGGCGAGACCCTCCGCAAGTACATGCGCCGCTTTTTCGACAAGCGCGCTACCGTCGTCGACGTCACCGACAAGGAGGTCATCGACCTCTTCCAGGACGGCCTCTACCATCGCCGCACCTTTGAGGACTTCGGTCGTCGCCGCCCCAGGTCCATCCCTCACCTCAAGGACATGATCACGTCCTGGGCGGATGAAGAGGACAAGGCCAACGCCAAGTACGACGCCATCCGCGGCAAGTCCAAGCAGAACCAGGGCCGCGGCAGCGGCAGCAATGCGAACCAAGGCGGCCGCAACAACAACAACTACTACTCGAGTTCCAACCGCAAGCGCAAGCCAGACAACACCGTCGCGGCTATCCAGCGCCCTCCGAAAGGGAACTCGAAGAAGAATTCGGCGGGTTCAAGGACTCGTCGAAGGAGAAGTGCCCGTGGCATCCAAACGGCAACCACACTACCGAGCAGGTGCTACCGGCTCAGCATGCACTCAAGGATACGCCGAGCCACCGCACCCTCACGACCAAAAGAGCAAGAAGAAGGACGGCGACGACAACGACTTCCAAGAACCCGAGAAGACCGTCAACGTCCTCTTCGGCGGACCGCCCAAAGCGAGCGGGAGCAGAAGGCTACCCATCGTGAAGTGATGTCCATTGAACCAGCGGTCCCGACCCCTCTCAGGTGGTCGGAGGTACCCATCACCTTCTCCCGCGCGGACCAATGGACCAACTTCTCCGAACCGAGACGGTTCCCCCTCGTCCCGAAGCCAACGATGGCGGGTTCCAAGCTCAACAAGGTGCTCATCGACGGTGGAAGCGGGCTCAACGTCCTCTTCACCAAAACCTTGAAGAAGATGAACCTCGACGTCACCCCCATGCTCACCAAGAGCGCGCGCGCCCTTCTACGGCATCGTCCCGTGCAACGCGGCTATTCCACCGGGCTCGGTGGTACCGCGCTACCTTCGGGGCGTCTCGGGATAACTACCGCACCGAGTACATCAAGTTCGAGGTCGCGGATTTCGAGACTTCGTACCACGCCATCCTCGACGGACCGGCCATCGCCAAGTTCATGGCGGTGCCCCACTACACCTACTTGGTACTCAAGATGCCAAGTCCGGCCGGTGTACTCTCCCTCCAAGGGGACTTGAAGATCTCCCACGACCGCGATACGCAGGCCGTGGTGATCGCTTCCACGAACCAAGTACCCAACGCAATGATGGAGGTCTACGCCGCGTCGAAGAAGCTCGCCACGAGCGAACTCGACATCCCGCAGAAGTCGACGACGCACCAACAAGCCTCAGCCACCTGAGAAGGTACTCGTCAGGATGGTCGACCTCGGAACAGGCGACCCCAGCAAGACCACCACCATCGGGGCCGGCCTCGACCCCAAATAGGAAGACGCGCTCATCAGCTTCCTTCGGGCTAACCGCGACATCTTCGTGTGGAAGCCAGCGGACATGCCAGGAGTGCCCAGGGAGCTGATTGAGCACTGCCTCAACGTCGATCCAAAGGCCACCCCCAAGCGACAACACCTTCGACATTTTGCCGACGACAGACGGGACGCCATCAAGAAGGAGCTCGCCAAGCTACTCGCAGCTGGCTTCATCAGAGAAGTCTTCCATCCTGAGTGGCTAGCCAACCCCGTCCTCGTCCGCAAGAAGAACTCGAACGAGTGGAGGATGTGCGTCGACTACACCGACCTCAACAAGCACCGCCCCCAAGGACCCCTTCGGGTTGCCGCGGATTGACCAAGTCATCGACTCCACGGCGGGCCGCGACTGCTCTCGCTTCCTCGACCGCTACTCCGGTACCACCGGATCGCAATCAAGGAAGAAGACCAGAGAAGACCGCGTTCATCACCCCGTTTGGCGCGTATCGCTACACGACCATGTCATTCGGGTTGAAGAACGCCGGCGCTACATATCAACGGGCCATCCAGCGCTCGCTTCAAGCGGCAACTCAACAAGAACGTCGAGGCCTACGTGGATGACGTGGTTGTCAAAACCAGTGGACTCCGGTACCCTCATCGACGACCTTGAAGAGACCTTCGCATCGCTACGCGAGTACCGCTGGAAGCTCAACCCGAACAAGTGCGTCTTCGGCGTTCCTTCGGGCAAACTACTCGGCTTCATCATCAGCCAGCGCGGCATCGAAGCCAACCCCGAGAAGATCTCCGCCATCACCAGCATGAAAGCTCCCACGAGCATCAAGGACGTCCAGAAGCTGACGGGGTGCATGGCGGCATTGAATAGATTCATCTCGAGGCTAGGAGAACGGGGCCTCCCCTTCTTCAAACTACTTAAGCATCACGAGAAGTTCGTGTGGACTCACGAGGCGGACCAAGCCCTTGCCCAGCTCAAGGACTTCCTGTCAAAACCGCCAATCCTCACGGCTCCTCACAAGGGCGAGCAGCTACTGCTCTACCTAGCTGCGACCACCCACGTCGTTAGTACTGCCATCGTTGTCGAGCGGCAGGAAGACGGCCACGCTTATCCGGTCCAGCGCCCAGTCTACTTCGTCAGCGAGGTTCTATCAGAGTCCAAGGCTCGCTACCAGCCCGTGCGAAGCTCCCCGTACGCTCTACTCATCACCTCGCGGAAGCTACGACACTACTTCCGGGAGTACTCGGTCTCCGTCGTCACCGACTACCCGCTCGGCGACATCCCGAGGAACCAAGACGCCACCGAAGAATCTCCAAGTGGGTCGTCGAGCTCGGCGCCCTCACCATCGACTTCAAGCCACGCACGACCATCAAGTCGCAAGCACCGGTCGACTTCATGGCGCAGTGGCGGGAGAACCGGCTACCTACTCCCACCGTGCGACCGAGCATTGGGTGATGTACTTTGATGGCTCACTCAACCTCGAGGGCGCGGCGCGGGGGTACTCCCCGATCTCTCCAACGGGCGAACAACTCAAGTACGTCCTGCAGATCTTCTGGAAGGTCTCAAACAACGAAGCCGAGTACGAAGCTCTCCTACATGGGCTCCGCCTCGCGGCTTCGCTTGGCATCAAGCGGCTACTAGTCTACGGCGACTCCGCAGTGGTCATCAACCAAGTCAACAAGTCCTGGGACCGCAACAAGGAGAACATGGATGCCTACTGCCTAGAAGTCCGCAAGCTCGAGAACAAATTCTATGGTCTCGAGTTCCATCACATCGTCCGCGACAACAACGTTGCAGCGGACGTCCTCTCGAAGCTTGGATCCACCCGCGCTCAAGTACCCGCGGGCGTCTTCGTCCATGAGCTTCACACGCCATCCATCGAGCCGGCGCCACCGACCACTGTGCCAGCTAATCCACCAGCTGGGCAGGAGGTCATGATGATCGACGTGGACTGGAGGCAACCCTTCATCGACTACCTCAGCGAGCAGAAGGTCCCCTCCGACAAGAACGCAGCCGAACAACTCGTCCGCCGCGCCAAGTCTTACGTCCTCGTCGGAGACAAGCTTTACAAGCGGGGCACATCTTCTGGAGTACTCATGAAGTGCGTCCCCCGCGAAGAAGGCAAGGACATCTTGCAGGAGATCCACAAGGACGTCTGCGGCAACCACGCGTCTTCACGCACGCTAGTCAGCAAGGCCTTCCGGCGAGCTTTCTACTGGCCCACAGCCCTGGGCGACGCCGAAGAACTCGTCAGAAGGTGCCAAGGATGTCAGTACTTCGCCAAGCAGCAGCACGTCCCAGCCTACAAGCTAGTCACCATACCGCCAACCTGGCCCTTCGCCTGCTGGGGGCTCGACATGATTGGGCCACTACCAACTGCGCCAGGAAGATTCAACAGGGTACTGGTGGCTATCGACAAGTTCACCAAGTGGATCGAGGTCAAGCCGGTTACATGCCCCAAGGCTGACAGAGTACTCGACTTCCTGGATGAACTCGTACACCGCTACGGCTACCCCACCGCATCATCACGGACACGGGGTCCAACTTCAACAACCACCGTTCGGGGAGTACCGCGAGAACAGGCGGGATTGACGTTCGATACGTCTCGGTCGCCCATCCACGGGCCAATGGACAAGTCGAGCGCGCCAATGGGATGGTGCTCGACGCCCTCAAGAAGCGGCTAGACGACGCCGGCTAATTCCAAAGGGGGCAAGTGGATCAAGGAACTACCCAACGCACTGCGGGGGCGCGGACTCAACCATCCAAGCCAACGGGGCAATCCCCCCTACTTCCCCGGTCTACGGCTCCGAAGCCATCCTCCCCGCCGACGTCATATGGAACTCGCCGGCGGTGGAGCACTACGACGAAGGCGACTCGGAAGACGACGAGACGAGTTGACATCGACAACCTCGAAGAAGCTCGCTGCGCCGCCCTCGTCCAATCAGCAAGGTACCTGGAGGGTATCCGACGCTACCATGATCGCAACGTCAAGGAACGCTCCTTCAACGTTGGAGATCTTGTCCTCCGCCGTATCCAAAACACGGAAGGACTTCACAAGCTCAGCTCCCCCTGGGAAGGCCCCTTCACCGTGGCCAAGGTGACCGGGCCGGGCTCCTACCGCCTCCAAACACTTGAAGGCGAAGACGTCAACAACTCGTGGAACGTCGACCAACTCTGTCGATTCTACGCCTAGTCTACACGACTACTCCGGGGTTCAAGTCCAATCGACTACATCAGCACCCCTCGCCGCAAGCGACCCTCCGGGTCCTGGCTCCAGTCTCCGGACTACTCTCCTCCAGGGTCCAGCCCGTGCGGCTACCTACGGACCATGGGCTGCGACGAGCGTCAAGGACTCTAGCAGCGGTCTACCAAGAGACCACACTCCAAGATCCAGCCTGCGCGGCTACCTACGGATCTGCGATCCAGCCTACACGGCTACCTACGGATCACTCGGCGCAGCGGCTACCCGCTCCCGGCGCTACTTAGTCGTAAGCGGCCTCCGGTCCAGGCGACTACTTGTAACTACGGCCCTGGCCACCCAGGTGTACTTCTTCAGTAATAAAGTTTGATTGTCCATCAACTTACTTACTGTCTACTCCCTACGATGGGACTACTGAAGTCGAGTGCCACTACTCGCACCTACTCCACGATGGGCGCTCCGCACTCTAAGATTGCGATTACGAGTACTCATTGCTGGAAAATCTCATTTCATTGATACATGAACAATTCATTACAAGTGTTTCCTGTACAACTATGGCTACTAGCTATCTATGCAGGGCTACTGGAGGTTCAGCTTTTCGGCTACCTCGCTCCGCGATGGGGAGCCATCTCCGCTCCGGCCGGCTACGCGTCTTGCTCATCCGAGCCGGTTGGCGGCTACCCCGCCGGCGACCACCTCCACCGGAGCCTTCGGGAAGTACGACTTCATGAAGGCCAGGACTTGCTTCGGGATCGACTTGGCCATGTGCTTGACGTAGGCGGCCAGCCGGCTTGGCGCTTCACGAAGTCGATCCGCCAGAGGAGCGATCTTGGGGCCGCTCGGGTGCGGCACCAGGAGCCTCGCGATCGGGAGAGCAGCCTCTTCAAGGTCCTTCGACCGGGGCCGGAGCGCCTCGCAATCTTCATTCAACCTCGCAAAGATTTGTAGCAGTTGACGAGATCTCTGTCAGAGGCAATCCGCAGCTCCATGTGCTTCTCGCACTCGAAGGCGAGCTCCTTGTAGTCGAGCTCAAGTACCTGGCGGGCTTCTTGCTCCCGGTAGAAGAGGTTCTTCATGCTGACCTCCGAGGCCTTCAGCTGCTCCACCTGGCCTTCAAGCTCTGCAACACGGAAACACAACAACGGGTCAGAGGCTTCACGACTTCCAACGAGTACCCGACAAGTCAAAAGGACATACCTTTATTCTTGTTGCGGAGGCCTTTGTTCTTCCGCACCAACTCGTCGCCCTTCGCCTGCAATTCCATCACGTCGTTGTGGTACTTGGCGAAGGCGGCGTCGAGTTTTGACTGCATGGCGGCCGCGTGCTTCCGCGACTTCACGAGCTGCTCCTCCAGAGCCTCTGCTCGGAGCACGGTGTCGCCGTAACCCTGCAGCAGGTTCGACTTCTCGCGGGATCGCTCCGCGACATCCTGCACAATACAAGTTCAAGTCAAGAAGAGTACTCAACGGTGGAGGATTGACTACTCGGGAGGCTACGGCTACGTACCTTCATCCATTGTTCGGCTCACTGGATCGCCTCCAGGTGCTGGGCCACCGTTGCCGGCTCGACGAGATCGTCGGCCAGAAGTTCAATCCCGTCGCGGCTACTCGACGTAGCCTCCGTCATCGGCGCTGAGCGGATAGGCTCTGCGTCTTGGATCTCAGGGGAGCGGACAGCCATCTCCAGAGTAATCTCTGGCGACGTGGTGCCCGCCTCTCCCCCGGCGGTCTTCTCCATGACCTCCCCCACGGGCTCGGGGGCTCCTTCCGCAGCCTCCGGGGCCTCTGGTGTCAACTCCTGCATGGGCACCCCTGCAGGGATGTCACCTCCTTCAGCGCCTGCCAACAAACGACACGCGCATCAGTGCCTACGACTACTCGTCCTGGAGTTCTACAGCTTCAAGAAGGGTACTCACCTTCGACTACGACCGCCTCTGGCAGCGGCGCTTCGGTAGCCGGGGGCTCGGTCGTGGCTTGGGCTTCGGGAGCGGCCTCCTCGACGGGCGGCGCAGCCTCTTCTGCCACTGCTGATGAGGGCTCTTCCCCGTCCCAGCTTAGATCTGTGGATTTTCTGCAGAAGAATTCACAGAGGGTCGTCAGACAAATCGACTACTGCAGCAAATACTACTCGTAAGGACATGGTACTTACAAGTTCGACCGCACGATGGTCACGGCCGGAGCACCGAGGATGCTGGCAATATCAACCAGTCCACCCTCGGCGGGCATTTCCTCTTCTGCCTCTTCGGCTACTGCTTCCTCCACGGCGGCGGCGGCCGGTGCAGACTTCTCCTGCGCTTCAGATGTCACCACCTTTTCAACGGTGGCGGGCACGGGTCCTCTGCTCTCTGCGGGAGCAAGGGGCTGGCGCTCCAGCTGCGCCAGGAGTTCTTCGACAGTGGGGGCTGGACTTCGGCTTCCAGCTAGTTCCCCCACCAGGTCCCACTCGCCTTTGTCGCCCTCTTCGACGGGCTCCGCTGGCGGCACCTCCTGCACACAAAGAAGGACTACTCGTCAGCAATGTACTCGAACAGCGGGTACTCGACTACTCTGCTCAAGATAACTTACCTCCGGAGGCGTGGTCTCTGAGACCTTCATCTTCTTCGCCACCCGCTTCTTGGCGGGGTTGCGCGGCTTCCGTGGCGGCGCAGCAAGGCTAGCCTCCAGGCTAGCCGGAGGGTCTTGAACAAGTGGAACATGAGGCAAGCCCGGACGGCTAAACCTCGACCGCAGTTGGAAGCGGTCCTGAAGAGTTTCTTCGTCTTCGTCGTCGTCATCTGAGGCATCCTCCACGATGACGGTGTCGTCGCCTTCACCGACTTCGCGGCGCTCCTTCACCTTCCCCTCCACCGGGATCTCGACCCCGCTCGGTGGCGGCTGCGGCTCGGAGACGAACCGTTTCACATCATCCTGCGCAAAGGCACAAGGCGTCAGCAACTCTACTACAAGTATTCACTACTCGACGAGGGGGTACGACTACTCACCTCGTTGGGCGGGTGAGCGGCGGAGTACTCCTCGACCGGACACGCCGTGTACGGCGGCATGTCCTTGAAGATCCTCGTCAACCTTTCGACGATGTCGTTGTCGTCCAGCTCGCCCCCCGGCATCCGCGACGTGTCGTCGTCGCCGGTGTACTCGAAGCCCAGCGTATCCCGCGCCATCAGCGGCTGGATCCTGCGCTTCATGAAACTGAAGGCCACGTGCTCGGCCCTCAGTCCCGCATCCCTGAGAGTCTTGATGCGCGCTAGCAGCTCGGGGAGTTGGATCCCCTCTTGCATGGTGGGCTCTGTGTTCCACCACTCACGATGCCTGGGCTGCCATCCGCTCGGCTTCGGTAGTCCAGGATGGTGGTTCGTGATGTAGAACCATCTCGTCTTCCAGTCGGTGTTGGAGTCCACGAGCTTGTACGCCAGGTACTGATCTGCGGCGTCTTCCCTCAGCTGGATTCCGGCTCCTCCGACTACTCTGGGGTTGGAGGCGCTGGGCTGCGGCTTGACGCAGAAGAACTTCCGGAAGAGCACCCAATGCGGCTTGATTCCCAGGAAGGCTTCGCAGAAGTGGACGAAGACCGACGTGTGGAAGATGCCGTTGGGGTTCAGGTTGAGGTACTCGATGCCGTAGTAGCCGAGCAGCCCCTTGAAGAAGTCGCTTGCTGGGAGCGCAAGACCCCGCTCCACGAAGCGCGAGAACATCGGGATCTCGTCTTCGGCCTTCTCCATCGGATAGGGATCTCCTGCGGCAGATCTCCACATGTCGACCTCCTTCTCCCTGATGAACCCGCTGTTCAACAGGGTCAGCAGGTCCTCCGTCTTGACCTTCGATTTTTTCCACTCGCGGCTTGGATCAGCGCGCGGTGGAGACAGGGGCGGCGTCGCTCCGGTGGCGGCCGCGGCGGCCTCTGCACGGCTCCTCTTCTTCCCGCCGGTCTTGGACGTCTTTGATGGCGACGGCTTCATTCTCCAAGTGCAAGGAGTTTTCACTCGCATCCGCTCGGGGGCTACCCTAAAGGCTTCGGGTGGCGATGCGCTCGGATCTACTACGGCGGCAGCAGGCGCTGGAGTGGATCTGCTTCAAGATTCAAGTGGAATCACTGCGGCTCGAATGGGTGAAAAACCCTAAGGGTTTTGGCTCTTATTTATAAGCCAAATCGCCTCCGCAACGGGCGGCTGGATAAGTCCACGCGCGGCCGATTCGGGCGGCCGCGCGTGACTCTTCGTATTCTACTAGTCGACGCGCCTCACCTCGGGGGCTCGGCTACTTCTACTCGACTACCTGGGAAGCGACTAGTCTCAAGAGCATCTCAGGACACATTCTCCAAGAAGACCCTTCAATTCGAGAGGAAGTACTCGACTCAAGGCTCGGGGGCTCCGTGCCACGTGTCCTTCGGTTTTTTCTCTCCGGATTTTTCGGGATTATCTTGCCAAGATTTCAGATGGACCCTCAGCCAGAGCCCGCGGCTCGAGGCTCGGGGGTTACTCCATGTGGAGCGCGGTTCTGCAAGTCGCACCTCCATGGCGGCTCCAGCTTCGAGACAAGACAGGCATTTCTTGAAGACCTTCGAAGGCAGATTTCAAGGACGCTTGGGACTACTCGAGAAGACTTCAAGATTGCTCAAACATCAGCTGGAGTACATTCCAACCTCGGGATGCTTCGACTACTCTTGAGGACTTTTGACTTGTAGCGCTCAGGGACGCTTGAGGACTACTCGTTAAGGCCGTCAAGACTACTTGAAGCTATCCTTCTCGACTACAAAGTACTCGGGGGCTTGTCGTATGGACCTCCCTGGGCCCACTACCTTGGTGGGTACCAGGACCGACTACTCGGTGGGCCCCTGGGACTACCCGGCTTGCGCTGCACGGCACCTGAAGGCGTGGAGCACAAGGACTACACAGGAGTAGTACTCGGTTAGGAAGCTGTGCATGTTCCGCACTGTACAGAGGACTCCTAGACGTACTCGACTAGTACTCTCTTCCTACTCCGACTTGTAACCCTGCCTCCCGGACTATATAAAGCGGGGCAGGGACCGATCCCTTAATCCAATCTCATCTCCTACAACCCACGGCGCACTATTGCACCATCTTGTAATCGTGCCCTATCAATCCAGAGCTACGCAGCATACAGGACGTAGGGTATTACGCACCTCGCGGCCCGAACCTGTCTAAATTGTGTGCCACGTGTCTCTTCCTTCGAGTTACCGATCTCGGCGAGTCACATTCATCTACTTCGGGTACTCCCCGTAGTAGGTTGCCGGTCTAAAACACCGACAGGAGCTCCGGAACAAGTGGATGTGCATGAAGGCACATGGGAAGGTTTTTGGAGTATGATCGCGGGAGGAGACCATCAACGAAGAAATACTATCCGGAACCCCACCATCCGAGTGTGTCACTTTTGTGCAAGTGGATTTTTGGGAGAATAAGAGAGACAAAGATAACCAACACGGAGTTGAATTGGCTTTACTCGGCTTTGATTGCCAAGTGACCAATAGACCCCACTCACCTATAATCAACCGGTGGTGTTGTTAAGCAACATCGAGTTCGAGAGATATTGGTTCGGGGTGTTGCCTCTCCATATTGGCTATCTCTTTGAAACCGGGTATTACAAGGAACCCGAATCATCTCCTACCTGGGACTTCCCTAGGAATATATGAAGAAAGGAAAATATATAAGTGAAGATGAGAGAGTAGGCTTCAAAGTGGCCTAGGTGAATTTGCCCCTTTCGGAAGGAAGGTTAAGACTTTTCTTGAGGGGGATAAGATTGGTTAGAGGAAGAACTTCTTGTGCCGGCGAAGAAAAATAAAGAAGAAGGATTATAGGAGAAGGTTCTCCCATGGCCCAAGAAGGACGTGCGCAACAAAAATTATGTGCAACCATTTGGAGGAATTCTGGCGCCGCCAAGTTACTACGATGGTGTACCAATGCAAGCATGGGGGAATGGTGCAGCCATACCCCCACCAATTTTTGCGGTGCCCAACGTAGCCTTTGCGGAGCCATATGCACACCTTCCTCAACGACAACAAAATGTGGCCACCATTGGAGGATACGCTGCAAGAAACATGCAAATTATTGCAGCCATCCAAACCAATGCAAACCAAATGGGTGAAGGAAATGCAAACATTGCTTATGTGCTTGGACACCTTCACCTAGCACCGTCGGACAATTCATATGAGGAGAGGCGCAATCTTATTATGAGTACGGGTACAACAACCAAGACTATCAATATCAACCACTGGCGGAAGATTAGAGAGAGGAGGAGCTTTAGTTATCTTTCCTTTACCCCCCTTTCTTTAATTTTCAGCTTGTTTGCGCCTATGTATGCGTAGTGTTTTCAGTTCTTATTTAAATTTCAGCATGTGTGTTAGTTTATTTTCAGCATGTGTCTTAGTTTTTATTTTCATCATGAATAAAGTCACCACTAAGTTTTTACCATTAGTAAAGTTACAAAGTTTGTGCCATGGTGATATATGATTATAATTGCCGCTTTGTTTATCTTTGTAATTGTTTTATGCATGTTTAAGCTAGTGCTCTCTTAAAATACAGATCTGAAATTATCTAAATACTAGCTTAATCTTTAGTGGAGGTTATGATAAAAATAAAGACCCATAGTGTTTTATGTGCTCTCAAGTTTTAGATGGATTAAAGATGGTTTATTTTTGTTCTTAAAAGTAATGCTAACCTTGTCATAAATACCACTTGCGTGTTGCTCTACCTATCCAGAGCCATATAAATATTAGAGTGCAAAAACTTAGTATACAAGGTTTATTTTTGGGTGAGTTATTTCAGGCCTTGATTTCTCTGGCCCGAGACTAAGAAGCTGGTCATTCTGTTTTTGCGTATCTATCTTTTTGTTAGCCTTTTATCCGTGCATTGTGTATCCCCACATCGGAGATCTCACAAACTTCGCCGGATATCCACCCTTAAAACCAAATATCATCTTTTGTTTTTACCTCCTTGACCACAACCTATCGTTGAGAATGGATCATCAATTCAAGGAAGATTGCAAGACGGTGTCAACATTGAAGAATTCAAGTATCTCTCCAAGGAAAAATATTCCCGATACCTACCTTCTTTATCGCCTCTTTACTCGAGGATGAGCAACGTCTAAGCATGGGGGAGGAGGTAGGTACGATGCAATTTTTAGAGTTCAAAGGGGAGCAATTAAAAAAATCAAAGGGGTGCAAATAAAAAATCAAAACTCCGATGTGAAAGTCTCGTTACCGAATGTATGACAAAAAAATGAATGAATGAGAAAAAGAATGAAAGAATGAAAGAAAGAAGAGAAAAATATGAGTATGTGCAAAAATAAAGTGAACTCCCCGGTTCTCTAAAAGTGCATTAGGAAATTCAAGGCTTCAAGATTAAAAGATCCATGCTCATTTTCCAACCATGTGCAATCCGATAACGAGGACTTCCTTTGTGCCTCGGGATCACTTTTGCCATTTGCACATGTCCACTCATCTCAAGTGTGTGTATTTTCTCTTTCCCCTCCTTGATATAACATCATTTTCCAATGACCTTTTTGACGAGTCTCGGTAAGACCATGAGAAGCTTGTCTTGTTTTGACAACATCTCATTTATAAAATCTCGGTAGGACTAAACTTTCCCAAAAAGCTCCATATAAAGCCTACCACATAAATAAATGCTATGAGAGGGAAAGGAGTAGAATAAATAGGCTTGAGAGACAAGATGAGATGAGAGTTCATGAGCAAGATGCAAGGTGGTTTAAATTTGTGAACTTGGTTTAGCTCTTTTTCATCTTGTTCTTTATTTCAAAATTTCTGAGATCCATTTGAATTTTGGGAGCATGTTAATACTTGTGGGATAAGCTTAATTAAATATCTACCCTCCGTAGGGATGAAGGCTAGTACATTATGGAACTTTAATGAATTAAACTTTTGAGAGCATTATGTTTTTTTTCATGTATGATCAAGTGCAAGGTTTGAACAATGAAGGGCAACGATGATATCCATCGAAGGCTTACTCGAGGACGAGCAAGGTTTAAGCATGGGGGAGCTGTTGACGGTGAAAATCCGTCAACCTAGCCATGAGTTTACCTTCGGTGTTGGCATGACTTTTGTATCTTATCCATTGGTACTAACCCCCGTGGTATAACAAGTTCACTTGTGCATGTCGGTTTTGGAGTTAAGTGTTTCCGCAGGGTTTTAACGTTGAAAGCAAGATTTCCGGGATAAGTTCATTAAGCACCTCATGACAAGACCTTGAAGCCTGGTACAAGTCAAGCAATGAAGTGAACATGACTCCAAGAGCCCAAGGACCAAGCCCGAGAAGATGATAAACTCCGAGGACCTAGCCAGAAAAGTGTTGAATCTTGCAAGACAAGGAGCTTCATCCAATTCGGAGAGAAACCGACGACAAGGGCCCACATGCAAAAGGGGAGAGGATCTATAAGACACGGGAAGCAACACCAGTCGAAGGAGGACATGGACTAGGCCGGGATGGGCCCAGGCCGGTCGGCCCAGGCCGGCCGGCCCCCGGCTGTTCGGGGCCCAGTCGGCCCCCCCTTTGACCTAGTTGCATCTCGGGCTATTTATAGCCCCTGACCGAGAGCCACGCATCAACTAATTCGTCATCCACCGCCGAGGAGCAGAGAAGCTTGAGGGACACCATCTCGGAGATGAGGGTCGTGCTAGTTGTCTAGGGTCTCCCTAGCCGACGTGGGAACCTTGCATGGAAGACCACGTCGGAGCTCCGGAGCAAGGATCAAGATCGACGTAGGGCCCCGGTGGTGATCTTGTTCATGTAATCATTCATGGTGAAGTTTTTATAGTGAATCCGATTTCTAGCGGTCAAGTGCCTTCTCGATGATTTTGTTTTCTTCTTGGTTTTGCTTATTCCCCAATCTATCTATAGCTAGATTGCTTGGGGTGCTCTTGTAGCCGCGGTGGCTAGAGGTGCATACCGGACCGGCCAAGTGTATTCAACTTGTTCTTACCAAACTCACCCCAGACTACCCGCATGAGTAGGGATACGTTGTGACAGAACAGGGGTTCCGAAAGGCGGGCGTTTTCGGAGTCGGACGGAAGGCCACGATTTAAAGATGCTTTTAATGAGATTCGCTTTTCTATCTTCATCTATCTTGTTTGGAGCTACAACATAAGCATGATCTAGACTCTCTAGATCGGTTATCTCTTGCTTTCTCTTGCTACCTCTTTAGTAGATTTGATTAGATTCGTTTTCTTGATGATATCTTAGATTATATGCAATTTGATTCTTCAATAGATAGTTTTCCTTGCTCTACTATATTGAATCCTTGCGTTGCACATTGTTCCACAGATTCGATACCTTGGGTTCACCACTCGAGGGAAGAAGGGTCCCTTGACTACGACGGGAGACTTGTCCGCTTGCAAGTCTAAACGAACTTTGATACAACTATTAACCGTCAACAGCGGTGCAGACCCAAGAACCGAAGACGAAAGTGTTGCCGCGATTGAAAGCTGTGGTTGGCTTAATGACGATTGAAGCCGTCGAGTTCGCCATGTGATCTTCGGCGAGAGCCCCTACCTGGCGCGCCAGCTATCGGTGTTTTAACCCGGCAACCTACCAAGGGGAGTACCCGAGGTAGATGTTTGTGGCCTCGCCGAGATCAGGAACTCGAAGGAGATACATGTGGCACACAACTTAGGTAGGTTCGGGCCGCGAGGTGCGTAATACCCTACGTCATGCATGTTGTGTAGCTCTGGATTGATTGTTTGTGTTTACAAGATGATGCGGATGAAGAGATAGGGGTCCCTATCTCACCTTATATAGTCCGGGAGGCAGGGTTACAAGTCGATTTGACAGAGGAGTACTAGTCGTGTATGGCTAGGAGTACTCTACATGGATCCGGACATGTCTAGCTTCCTAACGGATTACTAGTCATTCGTAAGTCTTGCGCTCCACGCCATCAGGTGTTGTGCAGCCCAAGTCGAGTAGTCCCAAGGGGGCCCACGGAGTAGTTGGTCCCAGTACCCACCTAAGTAGTGGGCCCAGGGATTTCGTACGACAAAACGGAATATTCTTGTCTGGTCAGCGAGATTCCTACCTTTATATTTACTTCTCCCGCATTCATCATCCTTTATTTCTCTCCTTCATTCAAACTACCCACATGCGGGACCCACTCGTCATTCTCTCCCCCCTCTTTTCCCCAACGGCCCACTCCCACCTGCACCCACTCCTCCTTTCTCTCTCCCCCCCTAAAATCCCCCCACCTCGCCCCGTCGCCGGAGGTAGGACCGGCAGGGAGATCCGGTAGGCCCTTGCTCCTTCCACCGGCCGTCCAGCAAATCGACGACCCCAGCGGTAGATTAACAGGCCGCCGGTGGCACCACCACGGCATCCTCCTCCGTCGCCCATCCCTTCCTCCGCCGGTGCTCGGCCGGCGCGCTTCGGCACCCCTCCCTTTCTCCGTAGGTGCACCCCGATGCCCCTCTCCTCCGATTCAACCTTACCAGCACGGGTCCCCCCTGCTCCTTCTTTGCCATCAGATCCTAGGAAGCTCCTCCATTGAGATCCGCATCAAGCTCAGGGGTGGAGCCGTGTGTGGCCTCGCCATCTCCGACAGCCACTCCTCCGGTGCCCAGCTTAGCTCCATAGCAGCAGTGGACGAAGTCGTCGAGGCGGCTCATCCCTGCATGGCGCCGTGATGAGGCGCGGACTCGAGACGACACCAGGAGAAGTAGGGGAGGGGTGTCCTCCTTCATGCCGACGGAGAGGAAGGCGTCGGCGGGCATGGATCTAAGGCCAGCGGCGGCCTCCCTTCCGAGCTCTATGCCAGCAGCCTCCGTCCCAAGATCCCGGCGTCGGTAGGGCTCCTCTGCAGGGCGGCGGCTCCATCCCGACGCAACAGCTCGAAGCACGCGAAGCCGTTAGGGAGCCGTGCGTGGTGGGCCCATTGCCTCCAGGAGGAGGCCCTCCATCCCGCCAAATCTGAAGGGAACAGGAGCCCGCCGCTGTTCTGCCGTTCGCCTACAGGAAGCCGCTACAGGGATTTTTCCTTTATTTCTTCCCTCTAGGACCGGATAACGTTGCTGGTGTGGATGGTCTAACCCACATGCACGCCGCTGCACCTACTCTCTATCTTCTTTATCCACGCACCCTCCTCCTCTCTCCATTCACTTCATTCCTTTTCTTCCTTATCCTCTCACCTCACCTCTCTCTCTCTTTTTCTCTGCAGCAAATCAAGATCCACAACGGGAGCGAAGGTCGCCTGGAGGCCGGCGGTCGGCGGGAGTAGGGCCTGGAGGCCGTCTCCTCCGGTGCCCAGCGCGGGGACACAATCGCAGTTGTGCATCTTGGCCTGGTGCCTGGAGGCTGGGGCCATGCCGACTGGAGGCCGGCGACGCAGAGGCTGGGGTCGCGGCGACGGCGGCCGCTGGGATGCAAGGCCGACAGACGCATGTTCATGTGATTCATTCTTGCGGTGATTTTTCCTTGTGATTTTGGTTGTTGTGATATTTGGGATGGTGATTCTTGTGAGATTGTGAAGATTGTGAATATGAGATGTATTCTTGTGACATTTGATTTCTTGTGAAATCTGGGTTTGTAACTTGTAGATGTATTCTCGTGAGATTGTGATTATGAGATAGTATTCTTGTGAGAGTGTGAAATGGATTATGTGATTCTAATGAGACTCATAACATTATGTGAATATGTGATTCAAAAAGAATAGAAAAAAGAAAAAATGGAAAACAATACGAGAGGAGGAGAGGATGGCGACACTGGAGGTGGCACACCCCATTAGTACGGGTCCAGAAACCACTGTTACTAATGTGCCACCCTATTAGTACCGGATGAACAATACCGGTTCAATACCCGGTACTAATGGGGTTCCCACCCGGTACAAATGCTCGATTCTCTAGTAGTGATTGTTGTTTAACGATTTTGTACAAGCACCTAACGATTTTGTACAAGCACCACTTTTTTCTCTAGCCAAAAAGTTTTACTCAATATTTTTTATCTTTTATGTAAAAGATTTTGAGGTAGTTCATCTAAAATGTGGAGATAGTTTGTTAGGCCATTATATATATATATATATATATATATATATATATATATATATATATATATATATATATATATATATATATATATATATATATATATATATATATATATATATATATATATATATATATTATTCAATATGTTGGGTTGGGCGTACTGTGATGAGAAATGGGCCTAATGGATGAGATGGCCTAAAAATTTAACGTGCTGGGTTGGTGTGATTATATTTAATTAGACTAGGTGTGTTACCACGGGATATGTTGCATAAGTTTTTATGATTATTTGATGCGCTTGGGAAAGAGTGAAATGCAGAAGCATTCCCCGAATGAGATCCTGCTGTTGGCGAGAGAAGCCTGATGGAGGCGATGGAAGCGCAGGTGGCACAAGACGCTTTCCTCCGTGCCTCACTTCCTTGCCCCTCATCCTTTCCCTGTGCACGGAGCATGACAGCGGGGTCGAGGCTGGGTGAGGAGGCGCGACGTGGGCTGTTGGCTACCTCCTCCCGGCAATCTTCGTCGTCAGCGGTGGCCACCTCTAGGTCGGATCCGACGTCGGGGTGGAGACTGGGTGAGTAGGCGTGATGCGGGCTACTAGTGGCTGCCTCCTCCTCTTGGACAGATCCGAAGATGGGGTCGAGGCCAGGCGAAGAGGCGCCCTCCTACCTCCAGCATAGCAGGCTCGGACTCCACCTCGTGTGACCTCCTCCTCCACTAATTGTGGGCCATGCATCTTCTCCCTACCAGCTGGCGTGCAGCCTCCTCCACCAGGTGCGACTTCGAACTTGTTCGGCTGCTCTTCCCGTTGGCGGTCGTGGCTCTCCTTTCTCCCTGTTTGGTGGCCGTGAAAATGGTGTGAGGGGAGCGTGATGGTTGTTTGGCGCTGGTCTTTCACTATAGCAAAATTTGTAGGATGAAGATTGTTATACACGCTTGCGGTAAGGATGTTGCACCTGCATATATATTTGCAGTTTCGGGTCAATGCAGGTGTGCGAGCCAACTTGCAGAGGCGCTGGCGGTGAGTTTAATGGAAGCTCTTGTCTCTTAGTTACAGTCTCTTTTTGTGACCAAGTCAATGGTGCCTCTCTTTATCTGTTGTTTACATTAAAAAATCTTAAGTTGATGTGATAAGCTAGATGCTGATGTGTGGAGCTATAAGGTTTGAGAGAATTCATATAGTGCTTTGTAGTGGGGTGCTCCTATCCCTTCTGTTCAAAATTTAATGTCATTTTGACTTGTGTTTAGTTGAGTTGACAAGTCGTTCTGATTTTTCTAGATTTGATGTTATTTTGCACACACACACACACATATATATATATATATATATATATATATATATATTAAAAAACTAAAACGATGTACAATTTGAAACAGAGGGAGTACAATAAGTATAATTGTATATCTTCGACTACGATATCGATCAGTCAAGCTAGCTACACACATAAATTCATGCCGTGTACTTAGGTAATAAAGGGTACGTACCGGGGACGTGCCAAGTTGAACAGCTAAGAGCCTCTGCAATACGACTAGAGGCAGCTGGTTTTCCATGGAGATCATGTCTTTACGCATGATTGACCACAAATTTGAAATGCTGCACTCACTGAAGATGGGGTCATCGGCCGCATAATCACTAAGTATGGAGTCGTCGGCTGCGTATTTATCACTATTCTTCATCACTAGAATACGAACCAAGCTTGCCAATTCCAACAAGAAGCAGCCGTCCGTGACCATCATCTCCACAAAGTTACCTCTTTTCTCTCCACGCCATTTGTCATCAAGGTCGTCGTAGGCAGCCTGGAGCTCATCCACCACTTCCTCAATGGCCTCAACAAACGCCGCCGGAGGCTTCCCCGCCCGCTTAACAAGGTGCACCAGCGCCCGACGCTTGTGTTCCTCCATGGGCAGGAGGTGGGGCACGCCATGGTGGTAAGGGCCCAACGACAAAAACTGCGGCTCGTATGCATCTCTATTGGTGATCTTCTTCATAAACTCCGGTACCCGGTAGATGGAGCGCTGCTTCCACCGCGCCATCTCCACCGATGGGTCAGCCTGCTCGACCATTTTCTCGATATCCACCACCCAACTTCTGCAACTACCATTCTCTTCGGTTCTCAAGGTCTCGGACTCATCCACGAGCTTGGCGTTCGTTCCACCAGAGTGCTCCAGAAACTTCTCCTGGCCTATCTTCATCGCCGGCACGCTGGTAATACCCATGGCTCTATCCTTGATACAAATGAACTTAATCCTCTCGGCTTTTTTTGGCTCTGCCACGGATTCCTGGCTCCCCCGCTTCTCACATCCTGGCACAGAGTGCTCGATCATCTTGTCCATCTCGATCTCCGGCACCAAGCTGGTACTGCTCGACATACCGTCGGCTGCTCGGTCTATTTGATTTGTTGTTTACTACTAAAACCTACGTATGGTAGTTTCTGAATGGCCTCGCACAAGATCCACGCAGGGATGCGAAGCTCTCTTTATGCATAGTCAGCATATTAATTTGCTGCTGCCTGCCAATCGGTCTTGTCCAGATAACGGTGAGGTGACTGCCAATCGGTCTTATATATGTCGCTGTCCGGCACTCTAGTGGACTGCAGGGAGCCAGCGACTGGCGCATGCTCCGTTGCTCCCATCCGTTCAAACTGTGGTTGTACGCCGAGCGGATTGGGTGGACGAGCGCGCGGGTCATTGAATTGCAGCCAGCGTGGATCAGCTGGTATCACTCGTTATCCCCCGATGGCTTTGACCTGGCCTCTGCGCCGAAAAACCTGCCTTAACTATTCTGCCAGCAACTGTGCGATACAGCGACTAGTACGCTTGATCAGTCCAAGGGTCAGGCCTCATTTTCACTCGGTCACTATAGCTCGAGCATATTGTCCATCTCAGTCTCTGCCACTAGTGGTGGACAGAGTCAGCAGAGAGCTTGGCGGTCGACAGAGAAGGATTGCGCAGCCTCATCATATACGTGCCCTCTCGGACATATGGTGTGAGAGAAATACTAGGATGTTCGATCAAGAGGAACGAAACTTTAGCCAAATAGTTGCCAAAATTAAGAAGTTTCAAATTGGATAGCGGTGGGTGCAAACTGCAAAGCACCTTGAGCTTCTGCTTGGAGGACCCGGAGCAACTTGAGCGGTATTTCTGTCCTGTGTTTTCTTCCATTAGTTCCGGCACGTGAGTTTTGTGCTGGACCGCTAGACCTGTATGGCCCGCGCTCTTGTTTTTCTTTTTTGTACAGTTCTTTGCACCCATCGGCCCTTCCTCATAAGGTTCACACAATTTTGCAGCATAGACTCTAAATATAATATATTAATTAGCATTTGGTCAGTATAATTTGAGAGGTCCTTATAATTTTCAGATTATATTGCATAATATGCTTGAAAAATAATAAGTACAATTAATTTTGTTTTATTGAAAAATTCACAGCCATAATAAGACACAAATCCCAGTATTTCTTATCTTCTTGTTACAATTTTCTCCCAATGTAACACTAATCAAGAGATAATTTAATTTGAGTATATGGGTGCATCGGAGGCCGGTCTTCTGGAATTGAACCACGTAAATATTTACATTTAAAATAACATCGGTTAGTTTATGATTTATAAATGAATATAATAACTAAGAGTTGTTCAGATCATTATATGTAAAGGTTCCACCATTGTATTATTTGTTTTATGTGTTTCATGATTTGCTATGGTTGATGTCGGGTGTCACTGGTAAATTATTTTGATGGGCACTATGCAAGATATTTTTAATTCAATGTAGGGTTTGTAGCATGCATGTAAGTGTTGAAAGTTTTGTAACTGCTTTCTACTAAAAAAGAGAATTACTCAATCAAAAGCCAAATATCACGAATTTTGATAAATCCGAAATTTGTCCTTGTTTCTTCTACGGATCCTGTATGTGTTGTGACACTTATAAAATCTATGAAACATAAATATGAATTAACATTAAATTTTCTGAAAGTGTAGAAATTGTAAATTCAACAATATTTTACCTGATAGGTACCTATCCACATTTATTCTTTTTGAAAGCATATCCGTGCCCATCAACTTGAAACTATAATTTGGAATGCTTTCATTATGTTTGAACCTTCTTAGAGTAGTTGTGGGTAACAAGGCTGTGGGTAAGAAGGTTGTGGGTACGAAGTTGACGTATGATCCTGTCATTTTCCATTAGTTGATACTTCGTTCTATGTTGTTGTTGCGACTCTGACATTTGGAATTATGTACACATTTCCTTCTTAAATCAGTGGTTTAAATTTTCCATATAGGTCTTATTGACAACACCGTGCATTATGTTTCCTTTTTTCATCATCATTAATTATTTGTAAACCGAAAACAATACAAAAAGGCAATCAAACCGAACATATCCACAATTTGGTTACCCTTTCCTTGATGTTCCACAATTCCCTTTCCGGTCTAATTTCACTTCTTTTTTAGCAAAGTTCACCATTTCAACTTGTTAAACTGCATTAGCAAAAGATGGTGATGGATCTAATTGTCTTATTTTTCGATACAAAAGACATAATAGACAAATTTTAAAAGTTTATATACATAAGTTATGGTACACAAATAACAATCAAGTAAAATATAATTGATAGAAAGAATTGAAAATAATAACAGTTTGAGAACAATTTTTAGGAGCAAGTCATCTATACCTAGCACGCAGTAGACCTACCTAACAATAAACAAATAATTTAGTAGTCATAGCATATATCATGAAAAATTAATCTAACTGTAGCATGCAACAGGACAAGTAATAAACAAATAACTTAGTATTCATAACTTATGCCAATGAAAAATTAATCTAACTGTAGCACACAACAGACCGAACAATAAACAAATAATTTAAAACTTATTTATTTGTAGAAGAGAAATCAAATAAACTCGAAAGACAATGTCTCATCATGGATGGAACTCTAGTTTTCTAGTGTAACCAATGGGTGTAAAAGGTTTCGTGCAGCCATAGAAGAATGCTTAGCTTGATTGTACATTTTTGTTGAATAGCAGCATGGGACCTAGTTCCGTTGGTGAAAGTAGCAGCAATCCCTAGTTGATGGAAGCAGTACACAAAAGAGATGTTTCTTGAAAGATGTCATCTCTCATTTTACAAATTTTATATATGCACGGGTAAAATATATAATTTGTTGTATTAGCTAACAACCTTTTAGGATGGATTTTTTTATGATTAAAGTATGAAAGAGAGATTCAAGACAAGGAAAATCTAATCGACATGTATATACAATACGTTTTAATTTTTTAGTTGTATTATCTAAAGGTCCTTTTAGATAGATTCTTTTTATGGGTCAAACATGGGAAAGAGATAAAAGATAAGAGACTAATTATGTTACATTACATTACATTACATTACATGTGAAAGACACAATAGGATAGTTGGACAATTTTTTATTTGAAGCAAAGGGATTTATTGCGTTAGATGTGACTGGGAGATGGTTTAGATTCAATTTTTCTATAGTGTCACGTGTGGATAATGTAGACAAAGATATTGGAGGGTTGTTTTTGTCAATTCTTTATAATGGCAGGCATGATAGGATAGTTGGACAATTTTTTAATTGAAGCAAAGAGAATTATTGTGTTAGATGTGACCGAGAGATGATTTAGATTTAATTTTCTATAGTGGCACATGTGGATTAGACAAAGATATATGAGGGTTGTTTTTGTTAATTCTTCATAGTGGCATAGGTGGGTAATTTTAGAAACAAAATACATCAACGGCTATTAAAATCAATGATATTGTTTTAGAGTGTCCACATAAGACTCCTAGGTGGCTTCATATGGAGGCTTCTCTTTTTTTAGACTGTCCACCTAGGATTCCTATGTGGCTTCATGTGGAGGCTTCAAAGGAGCCTCCAATTAGTAATAGTAAGACAAAGATATAGGAGGGTTGTTTTTGTTAATTCTTCATAATGGCATATATAGGTGGGTAATTTTAGAAACAAAATACATCCAACGACTATTAAAATCAATGATATTTTTTGGAGTGTCCACATAGGACTCCTAAGTGGCTTTTTGTGGAGGCTTCTCTTTTTTAGACTGTCCACCTAGGATTCCTAGGTGGCTTCATGTGGAGGCTTCAAAGGAGCCTCCAATTATTAATAGTAAGATAGCAAAGCCTCTCCTGCTGTCCCGATTTTTAAAAAATCTCTCATCTTATCTACTCTATATCTCAACTAGCAAACCATGCTTTTGGAGCTTGATTTTGCATCCATTTTACAGATGAATGCCTTCTTTGATCGGATCCTGCTTGGAAGACTAGGGGTCTTGCGATGAGTTTGAGACTGCTTCACTACAAGTTTTGTGGGTCCGCTCTAGATTCACCTTGTCAAACACCTGCAGCTCGACTAGCACCAACTTCACGAAAAAAGGTGAATCTAGGGGTCAACTTCAAAGTTTTTCTGGAGCACCTCAAAAGGGTTCTCTGGAAACACTAGTTTAAAACTTTCTCTTGAAGTTGAGTGGAAAATACCTACCAATGACATTGGTGACACATACTGTATCATCGTGGAAAAAACGATTGAGGTTTTCCTCCCTCGAGTGCTTGTTTCTCTTCTGACACTACACCTCCCCTTTCCCAATCAATCAATTTTGACCTAAGCCACATTGCTCGAATATTTCTCACTGCCAATGCCACTCGTGCTGCCACCTCTACCGGCTAGAGTCCATTCCACATGCTGCTCCTAGGGGCACACACGACCTGGCTGGGGGAGGGTGATCCTTAGCAATGAAAACGGACGGACAAAATCCCGTTACCGCCCGCCCATTTCCCTGTATTTGTCCCATATTTTGAGCTATACAAAAATGGGACGGGAGACGGGATGGGAGTACCCAGGAGCGGTACGGGATACGGTTGAAGGGGTATCCCGCCCGTATTTGCGGGATCCTGTTTTAGTCTGGGATAGACCAGCCCAACGCATCGAGCAGGCTGCGGGGTCATGGACGAATCGAAGGATTCCTAATCCCCTTCACCCGCCGTCGGCTGCTGCTTGGCTTTGCTGCACACCTGCTGCCCTTGCTGCGAGGCCGCGCCGTCGTCGCCTTCTGAGCTGCCGTGGGGCACTACGGCTGCAGGCAGTGGCACCATCGCTGCCGCTGCTCAGGCCGGTCACAAGGGTGGGTCGTTGTCCAGTCACGGGGCATTTTGATATTAGGGCTGCTAGCTGGGTGTCGCGGTCCATCCACGGCCAACTCCTTCCCATCCTAGGCGACGATGCTGCGGACGGCAGGAGTGTCGACCTTCAGGATCGAGCTCGCCACCTGCGGGTCCTTCATCCACCGGATCCCCACACTAGATGACATGGCAGCTTGAAGGTAGCAGGTTCTCCGGCTTCCATTTTCTTACTCATTCTCACAAGGCGATAATATGCCTAAAAATCTCATAAGGCGATAGAAGTGCTCCCATAACTAATTAGCTAGCACAATGGTAGAGCTTATCTAAATCCAATCAAACACAACTGACGATTGATTGTACAAGCATGCTTCTTGTTGCCATGTTCTTCCCGACAACGATTTGGTTTAGATAGGAACAATCATTGCAAGCCTGCTGAGGTACTGCCTTGAGTGGAAGTGTAAATGTGCAATGCGGTGCAGCCACACAAGTGTAGGGATTGGGGACTGCCACTCTGATGTGTAGTTTGGAACGTGGTATCCCGGTGTATGGTTTCGGTTCCCGCCCGTTTTCGTAGTATTTCCGTCCACATTTATTCATTTTTGTATACCCGTTTATCCCGCTTCTTGTACAGCTCCCGCTCCCATTTCTGGTGAAAAATATAGGACGAGACATGGTTAAGGCATTTTCCGTCTGTTTTCTTTGCTAGTGCTCTTTGGTTGGCAACAACCACCTAAATCGAGAAGAAGCCCTGACCGGGAGGAGGGGGCGAGTGTGGCCTGGTTGGGGCATCCATGGCCTGGCCTCAGCCAGCCACCTCTTCACTAGGGCAGAGCTTCGCCCGGAATAAGTTGTGGTTGGAGGCTTGTCTAGGAGCGGTGATGGCCTACTCCAAGGTGGTTGGGGGTGTCCACTCCCTAGTTGGACCTCCACAAGTTATGGTGAAGTCTTGAATGCAGAGATCCTTATTAGGTGAATGAAGAGAAGAAATGGGCTAAAGAGGCTAAGAAGAAGAAACATAAAATTCAAGCCAGCACATACAACCCCAAAGGCCACCTTCATGTCATCGGACACTCTCCATCCCTACAAATAATGACATGTTACTTTGTGAATGAAATGTATAATAGATTAAGCGTTATTTGTTTTATCTTGAAAGCTTTCCACATCACAGCACAAGTATCTAGCAGTGAAGTTAGGATTGAGAGGTAGCAAAGGCTCTCCTTCCTTCTTCCTCTTCTTCCTCCCTCCTCTCCTTTCTCCTTCCTCTTCTCTCCTCTTTAATGAAAGACAATGGCCTGATCTTCTGAGAGGTAGGGTAAATTTGATTGGGTACACGAGTACAAGCCATGTGAATGTTACACCACTGCTCTATTGGTTATCAACCAAGAGAAACTCAATTGACATCTCCAAGAAAGCATTTCCCCGCAAGCAAATCGAATAGCACAAGTAAGAAAGGGTAAATACGTAATCTGAAATTGCAAGTATGAATGAAGCAAAGATAAATATGGGATTCATCTCTCAATTTAAAAGCACTAATTGACACCGTCTAGAAGAATAGGAACAGGGGCCATGAATAACTATAAAAGGATCTGTCGCCACAACTACAACAAATCATTCTTAGTTTCTCAATAGCAAACTAGAAGTAGACATAATCCAAGGTTTTAAGGTGGCTACTAAGTTTATGTGGAGAGGGCAAACCTAGGGTTGGGGAAGATAAGTGGTTTGGAGCCCACAACTTGGGATTAAGGCCCAACATAGTACAAAGAAAAGTTAGCTTAAAACTGGTGACACATCTGAGGGGTAAGGGTACCCCATGGGTGCCCACCAACCAGCAGAAGACCTGTCGACCTGACGGTGGGCCCGCCTGACCTAGCAAACGGACCCATCGACCTTGTAACTCTAGACACCATGCTATATAAGGCACCTAGGGCGTCCTCTCGAGCACATATGATCTCTGCGCATAGCAATACAAACCACCAAACATGACATAGGGTTTTATTCTTTGGAGACCCAAACCTGTATAAACTCTTGTGTTCCATGTACATCCTGCATAGCCATTAGTGTTCTTAGTCCTGCGATCCCTTATACCTACAATCAACCTCTTTGGTAACCCCCTTGAGGACTGTGCAGGCCTCAAAACCTGACAATATCATCTTGGCAAATTCCGGATGTCAACTTTTTCAATGCTCCCCATTGAATCTGAGCATATTTAGGCCTGAGACCTATGCCATTGGAAGGTCTGTGAAATTTCGGTTCCACCCATATAAAAATGTCCACAATGGACTCTATATGGAGCATGGGCATCTTTTTTTAGTGCGTATTGCTCCTAGGCTCCAAATTTTGTGCTACGGTGGTAGGGGGGATTTTATGCAATTTGACTCCTAATGGTTGTCGTGTGGACACCCTAAGCAACAGATGCCCTGCAATGTGGGCCTCCTCCCACAAAGATCAATCACACCCGGCTCACAAGATTCTTGGAAATCGCAGGTAGACTTGCAACTAGTGCTCAACTAGTGCTCACAAGAGCGAATGAGGTAGACTTCCAACACAGTCACCTCACCCACCACCAGTGGCCCTCTCATCTGCCCGCTTGAAGAGGCACCTCCACTCATTCGCTCTCGCCATTCACCGCTGCAATCGCCTCACCCTTTGGCTCCCTTCTTGCAACTACATCAGCAGGCTCCTCAACCTAGACCTAGATCTAGAAGGTTATATGCTTCAATATGAATTAATTTTAGTACCCTTTTGATTTGTTCTATGAGGCCCTGGTGAATGTTTGATTTCATCGGACTTGCTTTCCATACAAACTTGTGCATCCAAATTATTGATGGTCTTGTTCATGTTTCCTAGCTTCATGCTAATTTGAATCTTTATATGGCTATTGTCCATACCATAATCAATCTTTCACATACATGGGTCTTTCTTGTTTGTGTTTCATCTCTCACAAAAAAATGAAATTACATAATTCAGTAGTACAAGATTCAGATGCAGATGAAAGGAGTGATGAATTATTTTAGAAATGAAGATGGTGTGTAGCGAAGAAATATGCTATAGTTTTGGAAGAATAACGACAAGGGCATGGTGATGTTCTATTCGTATGCATGATAGAAGAGGAGTCACAACGCTGGTGGCTGCTTACCCTAACCAACCCATGTGTGTTGCAATCGTGAGATTATAGCATATGATGGGTTGCCAGATCAAAAATATAACAAATGTGGAATCCAATCTCCCGCAAGTCAAGGATCATGAGCCGTGTTTGCCTGTAGTTGGAGCCTAGAGACAAGCGGGGCGTGATTTGTTTGGGGTGGCCATGCGGTGTTCATTAGGTGAAGGACTGCATAGATGAAACTTTGCGGTTGTGATGCACATTTTTTGGGTCGGGGTGGGGGGGGGACTCAAGCCCCCCCCCCCCCCCACCAATTGCCAATGATTCGTGGAATGTTGAAACAGAAGACCACTTAGCAGCAAAAAGGGAATGAGTCAAGCAAGGTACATAACATAAACACACAAAAAAGGTTTGTGCCACTTCACGCTGAACAGCTAAGAGCCTCTGCAGAAAAACCGTTGGTTTTCCATGGTTTGCATGACTAGCCATAAATCATTATCTATCTCCCCATCTATTTGAATTCCATATATTTGTATCAACTCTAAAAAATAAGCAGTTGTTAGTGACCATCAGCTCCACAAAGCGTCGCTTGTTGGCTCCACACCATTTCTCATCCAGGTCACTATTGTAGGCAACCATTTCATAGATTACGTGATGAACTCCTATATAGGCTTCCCGGCATGATGACCAAATGCTACACCACCTGGTGCTTGTGCTCTTCCCCAGACAGGAGGGGGCCTCACAATGGTGCAAGGGGACTAGTGAAAGAAATTGGGGTAGGTGGGCATTTTTGTTAAGGGACAGAGCGAGCCAGCTGTAGGGCGGGAGGAAGAGAAGGGGGCTCAAGCCCCCTACTGGTTGGAATCCCATGGAGCCCCCTACAAATTTGACGAACAATAAGAAGGAAAGGGGAGGCTAGCTAGAGGAAATAGGAGAGGAGAGTCTGTTAGTTCTATGCGAATCTCTTAAGTGTAGAAATAGGGGATATGAATGTATTAATCTTCGACAATTATGAATAACATGGTGATTTAGATTGATGAATTTCTTAAATCTTTTGCAGTTGGGAGAACAACAGTATGGCTTCTTCACTTTTCAAATCTGAGTGTTTGCTGCAGAATATTTAATATCTTAATAAGTGGCTATCATTTCAGCATTTTGTACCAATGCTGCATGGACCTGCTATTCCCATACTGCCTCAGATATGCCCTTTGGTTTTGCTCTGCACCAACATATATATGTTCAGCTATACGTGTACTTCCTTTACCCAGCTTTTTTCACTAATCATTTGTTGAATGTTTGTAACATATACAACTTTATACATTGTTTTTCTATGTTCTTACTAATATTATTAGGTGCCTGGTGCCGGTGTATTACCAATGCCATCTTGTCAATGATTAGTGTTTGAAATTTATTTTAGATATTGGATAAATAAATCCGGCCTCTACATCCGAAGATGTACACAACCAATTAATACAGCGTTCAAAAGAACCGTCCACAAAAGGGTAAAAAAGTAGGAACGGGCAACAAGCCTCAACTAAGGTAAACGATAAAAATTGTTCCATCCTCTATTAGCAAACTGTAGAGCAACGACTTCTAATTTTCTGCTCATGGCGATGAGGGTATCCTTAGCCTGCTCCTTATGCTGCAACTGGGCCCAGAAGCGTAGCCAGTAAGCTCCTCTGAAAATAACCTGCAAAAGCGAATTAAACTTCGTCTTTTTAAAAACTATATCATTCCGGCATTTCCAAATAGCCCAGCAAATGGCAGCGACACCAACCTAGATCAGGGACTTATAGTCTTTATGTTGATTATTAAGCCACGTACCAAACATATGGCTAATAGATCTAGGCTGGGTCAAATTAGTAGCATAGAAAATAATCCTCCAAATCATTTTTGCGGAAGGGCAATCTAAAAACAGGTGTTGAATGGTCTCATTAAAATTACAACATACACATTGCTGGCTTCCTTTCCAATTTTTCTTTGCAAGGTTATCTTTTGTCAAAACGACCCCCTTCTGAAGAAACCAAAGAAAAATTTTGATCTTTAGAGGTATTTTCCACTTCCAGATCTTCCTATGCTGAAAAGGTGGATGAGTATCTATGTCATGTAGATACAGTGACTGAACAGTGAAAACCCCACTTTTTGTCAGCCTCCATTTAAAATAGTCTTTATCATCCACCACAACAACATTAGAGACCCAAGCTACTAGGTGAAGCCAATGGCTCAGGTTGTTATCCACCAAAGACCGCCTGAAAGAAATATTAAGGGGCATAGAGGACAAAACCTTAGAAACTGTGACATGCTTATCCCGCGCTATATGGTATAAGGATGGGTAAGTATCCTTGAGCGGCTTATCACCTATCCACGAATCATCCCAAAATCTCGTGTTGGTTCCATCTTTAATAATGAAAGAACCATTAGACAGAACCTCATCTTTAATACGCATGAGTCCTCTCCAAAAGTGAGAGTCATTTGGTTTTGATGATACTAGCATGAGGGTTTTTGTTGTCAAATACTTGTTCCTTAGCAAAGATTGCTAGGTCCCATCAGTGTTCAAAAGGTTCACTAACCACTTAGCCAACAGACATTTGTTTTGTAGCTTTAAGTTCAAACTCCCAAGGCCACCCTGATCTTTGGGGCGACACAAGATGTCCCATTTGGCAAGTCTATATTTATGTTTAATAGCAAAGCCTTGCCAAAAAAAATCTTGATCTGAAATGATCTAGGTTTTTAAGAACTCCCTTAGGAACTTCAAAGGACATCATGAACATGGGTAGGCTACTTAACACTTAATTCAGTTGAACCAACCTCCCCCCATAGGATAGATATTTTGCTTTCCAACACGAGAGCTTTTGCTGGAAGCGTTCTTCAACTTTACTCTATTCGGAATTTAGGAGTTGTCTACGGTGCATCGGAATACCTAAGTATCTGAAAGGGTAATCTCCCGAATTACAACCAAAGAGAGAAGTATAGGAAGCTTCCATCTCTCTGGCCGCACCATAACAGAAGACTTCACTCTTGTGGAAGTTAATCTTTAGCCCCGAAAGCTGCTCAAAAGCACATAAAAGGAGCTTAAGATTTTTAGCTTGCTCAAGGTCATGGTCTAGAAAGATTATGGTGTCGTCTGTGTATTGTAAGAAAGACAAACCATCATCAACTAGATGGGGTATCACCCCTCTAATTTGCCCATCTGCTTTCGCTCGATTAATGAGCAGGGCTAGCATGTCAGCGACGATGTTAAATAAGGTTGGAGACATAGGATCCCCTTGTCTGAGCCCCCATTTAGTTTGGAAGTATGGTCCAATGTCATCATTAACTTTGATTCCCACACTCCCTCCCGAAACCATGTTTTGGATCCATGTACACCATTTAGGTGACAAACCTTTCATGAGTAAAGTCTGCTGGAGAAATGACCACTTAACCTTATCATAGGCCTTTTCAAAGTCAATCTTAAAAATGACTCCATTAGATTTTTTGGTATGAAGTTCATGGATGGTCTCGTGTAGAATAACAACACCTTCCATGATATTCCTACCAGGCATGAATGCAGTTTGTGTTGGGCTCACCACCGTCCTTACTACTTTATTCAGCCTGTTAGTTCCAACTTTAGTAAAAATCTTGAAACTAACATTGAGGACACAAATCGGTCTATATTGCTGAATCTTAGTGGCATTCTCCATTTTGGGAATTAAAGTAATGATCCCAAAGTTGAGACTAAAAAGGTCAAGACTGTCCTTATGGAAATCATGGAACATAGCCAAAAGGTCATCTTTAATCACCCCCCTAGAACACCTGATAGAATTCAGCTGGGAAGCCATCTGGTCCAGGATACTTGTTATGCTCCATTAGGAAGACCGCCTCTCTCACCTCATTTTCAGTGAAATCGGAAATGAGGATCTCATTTTCCTCATCGGAAACTTGTGGAATATCATGAATCTGATCCTCCATCAAGGTGATTTCCGTCTGCTCTGGGATCCCGAACAAATTTTTGTAATAATTCGTGATGTGGCATTTAAGACAGTCAGAACTAACAGCAACACCATTGTCATCCTCGAGCCTATAAATAAGCTGCTTACGGTGTTTGCCATTGGCAACAGGTGAAAGAACCTTGTATTAGTGTCCCCTTCCAAGAGAGTTTTGACCTTAGCTCTTTCATACCACTTAATCTCTTCCTCCCTCAAAAGCGAAATGAGCCGCTCCTTAAGATAGTGCTTTAAATCGATTTCATGATCAGAAAGCCTATCAGTTTTAGCTTTTTTATCAAGATCCTGCAGTAGGGCCAAAAGAGTATTTTTCTCATTTTTATAGGAGCCCACCAAATTAGACGCCCAACCTCTAAGATGTTGCCTAAGTATGCAGATCTTGGACTGCCACCTCTGTAGGGGGAAGATCCAGAGTTTTCTGATCGCCAAATATTTGCAACTATGTCGTAAAAACCCTCCTTTATGAGCCTTCCCCTCTCAAATCGAAAGGGTCTGGATCCGGACTGGTGAGTGGAAGCACCTGTGGACACAACTAGTGGAGTATGATCTGAAATGTTCCGGTCTCTAGCTTCGACCTTAGCCAAGGGGAAATTTAACTCCCACTCCGTACTAGCTAAAACTCTATCCAGCTTTTCATAAGTCGGATTATCCCCCACACCGCCCAAGTAAACTGGCGACCTGTCATGACAATTTCCCTAAGATCAAGGGATTCAATGACAACATTAAAAAGGGAGGGCCATTTAGTATCAAAATCTCCACAACTTTTGTCCTCAGGTTTTCGCATAATATTAAAATCCCCGCCAACGAGAAAAGGAAGGTTCTGCTTTGAGCAAGTATTAGCGAGTTTAGCAAGAAACACGCCCTTCTTTTGTGATTGTGCCAGTCCATAAATAGAATAAAGGACAAACTTGAAGTCAGTTGACTTGTATCTAAGGGTGAATTTGACATAAAAATCCCTCACATCGATAGCACCAATATCAAACACACTAAGATCGACCCCCAGCAAGATCCCACCTGATCTGCCATGGGGAGCCATAGCGTTCCAAAGAAAATCACGTCCAGCACATAAAGTTTTGAGGACATGATCAGGAAAGGACTCACGACCAGTTTCAGAGAGAGCAATAAAATTAATCTGCTCTTCTCTAACTAGTTCAGCCAAAAATCTGTGTTTAGCCAAGTCAGCAAGACCTCTGCTATTCCAGAATACCCCTTTCATTTTATAATAATCTTTGAAGAGGTTTTTGGCTTCTTGGGAAGATTGCCAGTTTTTTGTGTCTTGGCCTTATTAAATTTTTTCTTTCGACTGACAGGAGAGAGATCTAGAATATGATTATTCTCTGCATCAAGCAAGCTCTCGTTTAGAAAACCACCGGCATGGTTGAGAGCTTCCTGCAGTCTTTCTTCCCTTTCATCATCACTTAATAGATCATTAGCGTTAACTTTATTATTTTTGTTAGCACAGACAACTAATCTATCTACCTCTAAGTTCTTAAGACTAGTGACACCTGAGGTATTTGTGTTGATGGATAGCCTACCAAGGTTTGAAATAATGTGCGAATCTGAAAAGCTAGAAAATGAAATACCTTCGAGGTTCTTTTTCTTCGCTAGACGTTCCGCCTTGAGTAGGGTATTGTTGACGGTGAAAAACCGTGAACCTAGCCATGAGTTTACCTTCGGTGTTGGCATAAGTTTTATACCTTATCTATTGGTACTAACCCCCGTGGTATAACAAGTTCACTTGTGCATGTCGGATTTGGAGTTTAGTGTTTATGAAGGGATTTAGTATTGAAAGCAAGACTTTCAGGATAAGTTCATCAAGCACTTTGTGACAAGACCTTGAAGCCCCGTACAAGTCATGCAACGAAGCAAACTTAACTCCAAGAAGTCAGGGACTTGATCCGAGAAGATGACAAACTCCGAGGACCTAACCAGAAAAGTGTCGAATCTTGCAAGACAAGGAGCTACGTCTAATTCGGAGAGAAACTGACAACAAAGGCCTACATGCAGAAGGGGGAAAGATCTAGGAAGCTCGGGAACCGACATCAAGCAAAGGAGGCCACGGGCTGGGCCTGGATGGGCCCAGGCCGGCCGGCCCAGGCCGACCGGCCCGGCCCGATCCGGGGCCCGTTTGCCCCCCTCCTTTGACCTAGCCGCCATTCGGGCTATTTATAGCCCCGGGGTCGAGAGCCACGCATCATCCAATTCGTCATCGGCCGCCGAGGAGCAGAGAAGAGAGGGACACCATCCCGGAGAGGAGAGGGTCGAGCTAGTTGACTAGGGTTTCCCTAGCCGACATGGGAACCTTGCACGGAAGACCACGTTGGAGTTCCCGGAGCTAGAAGCAAGATCAAGGAAGGATCCCGGTGGTGATCTTGTGTATGTATCATTGTCATAGTTGAATTATCAAGGTTAATCTATTCCCAGCGATCAAGTATTTCTTCGAAGATTTCGTTTTTCGATTGGCTTTGCTTATTCTAGATCTATTCTCGATATAGATCACATAGGGTGTTCTTGTAGCCGCGGTGGCTAGAGATACACGCTGGATCTTCCGAAAGAATCTTGACTTGTCTTTGGACTCGCCCTAAGCTACCCGCATGAGTAGGGATACGTTGTGACAGAATGGGGGTTCCGAAAGGCGGATGTTTTCGGAGTTGGATGGGAAACCACGATTTAAAGAGGCTTCTAATAAGATTCGATTTGCTACTTCTTCTCTTGCTTGGAACTTCAACAAAAGGCTCAACCCGATCTCTCTAGATCGGTTTATCTACCCTATCTTTCTTTGTTATCTCCGGTCTTTAGTAGATTAGATTAGTTTCATGTTCGTTACCTAGATGCATTAGGGTTTCTCTTTATCGAAGATTGAAGTTACTTGGCTTTACTTGATCATCTTTTGCGTCACACATTTGTTCCATGGATTCGATACCTTGGGTTCACCACTCGAGGGAAGAAGGGTCCCTTGACTACGACGGGAGACTTGTCCGCTTGCAAGTCTAAACGAACTTTGATACAAATATTAACTGTCAACAGGTATGCTCGTCAGCCCTTCCCGCGTTCCTGCTGCTCCGACATAGTGTCCTGGGGGCATCCTCCCCAGCCGTAGGCGCAGGTGCCACCACTCACCGTGGTGCAACGCTGGTGACCAGATCGGTCACGAACCCAACTGGGGTTGCGGACCCCTCGGAGGTGGCCTCGGTTGTGATCCCCTTAGCAGGGATCCCGCTGCTCCTGGATGCGTCCTCCTCCGGTGAACTAGGCATGGGTGCCGTCACTGCAGTGGTGTTGTGCAGGTGATCAGCTCCGCAGCGGTGTCCTCTGCCTCCACTGTGGCCACCGCTTCAGTGGCAGCGGAGAGGGAGGCGTCCCCCCCCATCCGTTGGGGGCAGCCTGTCCGAAGCGGCTGCAGCTCTGTATTGATGTGGATTTTTCCTAATGTATGTTGGAGTTCTCGATCTGATCTGAGAACCCCATGTCTGATCAGAAGTTGTATGTGCCTAATCAAAAGCTATATACCAAAGTGATATACCTTAGATTGTGTAACCGACCATTCTGGATGCTTAGGGAGGCTAAATCTTACTGTAGATAAATGATCAGGCTTTTCTGAGGAATGGCATGGTCCGAGGTGAAACACTTTATATTCCAGACTGCTGCTATGGCTAAACTATTATGCTGATTATGTTGTCCTAACCTAGGGGGTATTCAACATCATTCATAGTTCTTGACATTATGGAGTTTTTCAGTTCCAACTCGAGTAACAACATCTATTGGATCTGGATCAATATGAAATTCTTAGAACAAATCATTAGTTTGATGTAGCTTATATATATCTCAGAGAGAACATGTTATGAAGTACTCCCTGTGTTTTAAAATACTTGTTATTCTGGCTTTTCTACATACATTCTCTTTATTATGTAAGTCGACAAAATATATATTTAGATGCATAACAAAGGGATTGTATCTAGAAAAGTCAAAATGACAAGTATTTTGAAATAGAGGGAGTGCTCATGGTTTCTTGGTTAATTATTGTCTTTTACACTCTGAACATGTGCTTCATAACTCTGATTATTTGGTCTTCAGTCAGTAGGGCAACATTGAGAATGTTGTATTGTTTATGTATCACACTGATGTGTGGTGCAATAGTAGATGTAATGATATCTTTCGAAATAATATAGATATATTAGTTCAGTCAACCCTAGTTGATGTGTGTTGCCTCCTTAGCAAATTTATATTAGCTACTATTCAAGTGTGAGTTAGCTCAATAAGCAACCATGGATGGAAATTATATTAGTCACTTAGTTTTTTTAAAAAGGTGTCCATACATCAGAGATTTTGTATTTCTGTATGATACTAAGTACTTCATACGTCAGAAGTTTCATGCCTAAGGATTGAATTTGCTTTAACCGTGACAATGTATCGACGTAGTCCTCTTCGGTGTGCTTATTTTTACATTTTTATTATTATCTTGTGAATGTTCAGTGTGTTTTAATATAAATGTTTTGTTGCCTGTAGCAACGTAGGTGTTGACGCAAAACGTGCACCTAGCGCCAAACACACAGCAAGCCGAACAAGCTGGCTTCACACGCGCAAAGAGTCACGAGACGTGCCAGTCAATTTGTCCTAAAAAATAACAAAAGATAAAGTAGTTAGATACCAAAGCTTGGAACTTGCCGGGTGGTACCAGACAGTTCCATATTTACGGCTATAAAGCCAGACTGGGGTGACACATAGCTATAGAAAGCTATCTGTCAATAAACTGAAACCATTCGGGAACTTATAAAAGGAAAAGTGACATTGCCGAATGGATGATGTAAGCATGACGGCAATCGGTCTTTGTTTGAACAAAGATGCACATGCATGAAGCCATGACCGATCCCCATGATAATTAACATTAAATAAATGAATAAAGTAAAGCACGAGCATAAACATGCAATAAACAAGCATGCATAGATCCAAAGCACTAGTCTACCGCATGTCTAGATACTTTAAAACCCGTCGGGTACGGTGCCAAGCAAATCTATCCACCGCATGATACAACTTGCATGAAAACCGTACCACTTTCCACAAATAGATCTATCCACCGCATGATACAATCTAAATATGGAAAGCTAAAAGCATACGTTGCTTAAAGCATGATTCACGCACGTGTTCTACTCGTGAAGAAACATAACCGAATACGGCTGAACAGCCGATTCAGGGTCCATGAAGAAGGAACGAACATTACCAAGCGAATAAATCTATCAGATTGATTTGAAATCTAATCCACCGGATGACTAGCTCCAAAGCAACCCAAAAACCTGCATCTACCGCATGATACTCAGTTCTTTCAAGATTTATACCAACATTGGCAAGCTTGAACCCGCAACACGTAACAACCTAGATCGATTCGGTTTCGGCTATCGGAAAGCACAAGATCCACGCGTTAAAACATGAACTCGACTCGTACAAGGATCACGAGAAGGATAAAGCCGATCCAAATCTATCTAGATTGGGCAAAAGTGTGTTACATGAATCTAAACATAAAGTAAAAACTCAAAGTAACACGGGGTAACTTAATGAATCTATTGGATCTTGCCAAAATCCAATAGAGCCGATAACTAGCTTCAAGCTAGATCTTAGCCTACCGCATGGCTCATGACCCAACAAGAAACCCTCTTGAACCAAGCTTGAATCTACCGCATGATACGAAGCATGGTAACAAGACTTCTTGCATCAGATCTAAATCCACCGCATGATACTAGACATGATACAAGGTTGCCGGTACTCACGGAGGTCGACGGATCGATGAACCCTCTCGAAGAACTCGACGACATGACAAAAGGACTCTAGGGTTTGGCGTAAGGTCGGTTTGTATTGAAGAATGATTGTGTGTATTACATACATTCAGGGCTTATATTTATACCCTGCCAAGTACAATCTCGAATGGATTCGCTGCCTAACTTATCTCTAAGCTTGATCGCCTATCCATCCATTCGCCCTTCCTGCTTGAGCCACGTCAACATCCAATCCCGCGAAATCAGCTCAACTGTTCCTTTGCCGAACGGGAGCAGATAGCCGACCGCAGATCTCTTTGCCGAATACATCTGAAAAAAATCCTTTCCTTCCACCAAACGGACTCCTCACCGAGCTGGACCCACAAGTCAGACTCCTTACCAAATTTTGGTGTTAACACATGCCCCTTCAATTGCGGGATAAAAGTGATTTTGTTCCGCAATTGACTCCAGCCACGAACATTTTCAAATCGAATCTGTCAACACCTGCTCTTCTTTCTTCGCAATCCACCGAAGTCCTCGTCTAGATCCAAACCCTAGATCCCCTTGTTCTAAGCTCAAATCTCCAATGGCGGCTCAAAACCAAGATGCTCAGGTAAATTCCCCTCCCGTAAGCTTCATTCGGCATTTAGGTTTTCAATTTTACCTAAGATTTCGTTTCCGCTTTTCTTCAGGAGCCTTCTACTGAGCTTTTGATTCGCACCGAGGCCAATTCAAGATCCTATTACCTTGGTCCTGTAGGAAACTCTGATCCTCGAGATTTCATCGCGGCTGAATCTCAGAGGATCCCCTTCAAAGCGGCTCTGTCCCCACCTCCTCGGTGGCAAGATGCTTTCAAGAACTGGCCCTTGCCTCCAATCGCAGGCTGGAAAACTTGGTACCGGAGGGTCCTCGTAGACAAGAGTGCCATAACCCAAAACTGGGATACCCTCCGCATTGCTCAGTGCTTGGAGTTATCCTTGGCCGAGACCCCCAAGAATGAAGACCTCCTGATAGCAGCTTGCCACTTTTCGTCAAACGGAGTCAACGCCTTCCTCTTTGGCCACGGCCCGATGTCTCCAACTCTGGCCGATGTGTATATGATCACCGGCCTTGACATTACAGGATCCATTCAACCCTGGGATTTCAAAAACTCTTCACGGCAAACAAGGGTGAAACCAGGGAGCAGATATAAGAACTACATCTTGAAACACATGAAGGACAAACCTCTTGGTGAAATTGAATACAGGGCATTTCTGAACATGTGGCTATGCAGGTTCGTCTTCTGTGGTAAAGCCAATGAGCCTACCCTGAATCACATTGCAATGGCTTCTCATTTGGTCAGTGGCAACCGCCTCCCCCTTGGGAAATTCCTCCTAGGCAGTGTGTACCATATGCTTCACCAAACTGTCACCCAGATGTACACTAGCTAGAGGATAACATGTGTCAACGGTCCTTGGTGGTTTGTTCAAATGTGGCTGCAGCTTCACATGCATCAGATCGTTGGTGTCGATTTGAACACCAGACTCTTCCCTTCATCCAATCGCCCTGAAGGGGAACCTCAAGCCACCAGAGGATGCCAGAATTATGGAGAAGCGGCTTCAATCTGTTCTTGTTCGACAGACATCGCCCGGCTTTTCGAGCTATTCTTCAAAGGTTTCCAAAATCCTCTCTGGCTCCCTTATCTGGACAATGACACTTTAATTTTCCCCTGTGAATTCTCTTTTGAGTCCGAGCGCCAAGATGGGAGGTTCCTGGAGATCCTCAACATCATCATCTGCCCATGCATGCTGCCGGCTGAATTCAATGGAGGAAGGCTGGCCTATAGCACTTATGAATATTATCAGCCCAATGTAATGGCTCGGCAACTTGGGTGTGGCCAGATGCCCCCAAGACTGTTCCTGCATGAATTCCTCAAGCCCAGAGAGGAAATCAAAGAACTTATGCACAGCAGCAGAGTCTTCCATTACGTGTGTAGTCCCACTGTCTACACCTGGCCTTTTGTGCCCACAACTATAGCTCACTCCACCTTCAATTCCTGGTGGCAAGAATTCCATGATCATATCTTCAGTGAGCCTGTACACTTGTTCTGTGCAGAGTTGATGCCTGATTTTCAGCCAACTTCAGAGGTAATATGATTAACCTTTGGATCAGACATTTCCTCTTTCAATCATGATTCTGATCTTATTTCTTTTATTCACAGAACATAGTGCCTGCCCCTCGAGCCAGGAATATCACCTACAATGCCGTAGGCCCGATCTCAGCACTGGGATTCGGGTCCCCAACTCTGGCTCAGCTAATGGCCAGGTTTGCCACAACATACCCAAGCCTTTCCAGCCTTGCTGCTGACAGGAGACAAGGTTTGACCCTGATTGCTCCTCCAAATGCCAAGAGGAGGAGAACTATTAAGAAAGTCCTTGTTGAGGTAAAAACCCTTTCTTTCCTTGATCACAAGATTACTCTGGTTCTGATAAATCATATCTTGTGTATTTTCAGACCAGAGCCCAGCAATCTTCAGTGCCAGAACCTGCCAATGCCCCAGCTCAAGAAATTAGACATGAGGTACTCATTTGCACTTAACTTCGCTACCTTTACTTTTAGCACTCCTAACTCGGCAATACTGCTTCTCAGGATCAGGCCCCATCATCATCAAATCTGTCAACGGGGAACAATCCAGTTGCCGAGGCGATGGAAGGAGTGCATCAAACTCTGTCAGAGGCGGTGCTAGCAAAGCTCAGAGAAATTGTTGCCTGGCTAGAAAGAGATGCACAAGATCAGTTCAAGGATCTCGATCACTTTGAAGAGATGCTTGAATCTATTAGCCAAGAACTCCCTGAAGACATCAGTGCTTCTCTGGCATCTATCTGTGGCTTGGAAATCCACTATGTGCCCATAAGGCAGGCTTTGAGGAAAGTGCGCTCCCGCCCGGCTGTTGAAAAGAAGAGAGCCAGTGCTGAACAAGCCATGAACGGGGTGCAATCCCAAACAGAGAGCCACAAAGATACATTGGCCAATCTGCAAGCTTCTTGTGATCTAAAAATTGCCAGGAAAGCTGCTCTGGAGGCAGAACTGACTGCAAGCTTCTTGTGATCTAAAAATTGCCAGGAAAGCTGCTCTGGAGGCAGAACTGAGAAGCCTGTCAGCTGAGATAGAGGCTGATAAAAAGAAAATAGCCGAGCTCCCTGGATTGATAGAGAAGACCCAAGAGGAAGCAAAATCGGCTATAGCCAAGATGGAACAATGCGACGCAGAACTCACCACCTTGTCTAGTGCCCAGAAAGATTGCCAGGAGCGGTTGGACAATTTCCGTCAAACAACATTGAATGTCCGTGGTGTGATTACGAAATACCTGAACATTTAGACGCTTCAATTGATGTATAACCGAATTGGTCGCTCTTGTAATATTCATTCTCGCAATTTTATTTCCTTTTTCCTCTCCGCACCTTCAAGTGTAATGCTGAACGACCCATTCGGCAAAGAAATGCCAACACCCGAATGGCACTGTGACTCTTCTCGCCCGAGCCGGTACCAACCGAATGTGACTCAGCCTAGAACTCCAAGCGACCCGCTGGCGGGCTGGCCAAGGAAACCTTTCCACCTTCCGATTTTCTTGGGATATGCGCCACGATCCAGAGCCACGACTCGAGGCCCCCATCTGCCTTGCCAGGCCTATAAATGAAACCGTAGGTGCCCCTAGCTCTCCACCAAGCCTTTTAGCTCTCAAATCTTCGCCAATCTCAGTTCTTCTTCTCTCCAAACAGTGCACATCCCAAAGCAACATGGTGCGCCGCCTCAACCGCCGTCGTGCCTCTGATGAGGCAGAGGGGAGCAGCGCCAATGCACGCCGGAGGCAATGATCACCGATTCCTCTTCTTTGACTCACCTTTGATTTTTTCTTGTTTTGACGATCATCTCCCTTTCAGGTTGATTCAGTGGAATCCGTCTCCTGCGCCGGCCAATCAGCCCCTTCCAGACGACTCCTCGGAGTCCGACGGCCACTCCCCCGTGCCCTACGGGGAACTCGACGCCCTCCGCTTCAAGGCGGAGCTGGAGACGGTCCAGCACGAGTTGGAGGACGTCTCCAAAAAGGCGGGCATAGCCGAGCTGGAGTGGGAGGACCAGCGCAAACAGCTGCTGGAAACCATCGACGGTACAGCTCTGAAATCAAATCTTTGATCCAACCCGGCTTTTGATGCTAATCTCCTTTCTTCTTGCTCCTTGCAGCCCGCGATGCCGAGCTCAACCGCCTAAAGGCGCCGGTGGAGCAGCCGGCCGACAAGGTGAACGCCCGCGGTGACACGCCGGCGGAGCGCCTTGGCCGGGGTGGAGCGCCGCGTTGACGAGGTGGCCACCCATGGCGTTCGCTTGGGCACTACCCTGGGCCTGGCTGCCATGGCGACGCACACAGACGTCGACTACTCCACCAGGCCGCGCGGCTTCCGGGGCGGCGCGCCAGAGGACATTGAGAAGATCGAGCTCATCTTGGAGCGCCTCGATGGCCACGGCGACGCCATTGCCGAAATCACTCATCCCCAATCTGTGTTGCACAGGCTTTTTGACTAGATTGTATTAGGGATGTTTGAATATCGGCAATAAATGAAGAACTTTTGAATTCTGTGCTTGCTCTGTGATGATTTTCTTTACATTTGTACCCGTGAATCTTGTTTTTCCTTAAACGTATCCGGGAATTGTCTTGATCCAAATACGCGAGAACAAATGCCCCCTGGCGCAAAATCCATAGAAGATCCCTGAATCGGCAATCCGTAAGCACTGTTCAAGCAAAAACCCCTTCGCATCCGGGAGAAAACCCTGTCGTTTGGTATTCCAACAGTGTGTACTGGCCAGTCATCACTCCCAATGCACCCCTTCGGTCAATAAAATAGCCTACTGAGATGCCCTGCAAATCCACTCGCACACTCATCCATTACTTCTCATCTCCTCCCCTGTCTCCAGAGGAAAAAACCCCAAGGCCATGGACAAGGGCAAGCAACCCCAGGAGAGCAGCCCTCCAAAGAAACGCACAATTCGAAGGTGAGTTTTCCCTTGATTTGCTTCCTGTTTTCCATATGATCTTGCGCTTTACCTTCTCTTCTTTTCCTCTTTCAGCCTCGATTTGCTTCCTGAAGAAATCATCGGGACCGAAGACGTGCCCGAGTACATCTCCTCCGATTCCTCCCTCGAAGCAGAGGACGCCACGCCTGAACAGAGGACCAGCCATCAACTGCGCCGCCGCGTTCGGCACCTGGAGCACGGCCTCAGGGACATCACCGCCCGTTGCCAAGCCGAGCGCGAGCGTCGCATGGCTCTGGAGGCACTAGTGGGGGGTAAATGCTTCTGACTTCTTCTTGACTTTGTGCCCACATCTGGATTCCTTGCCCCTAACATCCACTCCTCCGTTTCAGATGTTTCTGACAGGTACAACAACCTGAAAGCGGCTTGGGACAGCTTGGTGGAAGCCGCAAATCATGGTCACCCCCGTGCATTCCAAGTTGCCGTCACGGTGGTCCTGGAACAACTGAAGAGAGGGCAGCCGGAGAAGAAGCAAAGAAAAGATTGAGTCATACTTTCGCTTCTTCCTCCACGCCTTCTGCTTCCCACCTCCTTGAGGTCCTGTTCACCAGGGTTGTTGGATGTAAACCTGCAAGAAGCAGTTGTAATGTAGTTTTTGTGCTAAGGGCAATGCATCTAGGCACTGGCCATTTCTTCTGTTTGTGAATTTTTTGTTCTGAAGGCGGCCTCGTTCTTGAGCGCCGGTTGTTTCTGTGTCAGATGTGTGTAATCCCGCTGCTGGTGATCATCGATCGATCTCAATGCTAGAGTAATATTTCTTCAGATATCTTCCATTTATCGCGGCGGAAAATTCTTCTCCTAGTAAAGTTTTCAATATGTATGCATTACCAGGGACGCATCTGACCACACGAAAAGGCCCCTCCCAGTTAGGGGACCATTTGCTAAATTCGCTGTATTTAGTTCCAATCGGCAATAGCGCTTTCCAAACCAGATCGCCTTCTACGAATTGCCTGACTTTTACTTTCTTGTTATAGTATTTGGCAACCCGCAGCTTGTTTTTCTCGATGTTTTCCAGGGCCCTAAGACGGATCATGTGTAAATCCTCCAGCTCGTCCATCATTAGGCTACTGTAATCCTTGGAGCTCAAATCTTTCTGTAACACGACCCTCCTTGAATCTGATTGCATCTCCCAAGGTAGAACCGCATGGTGTCCATAAACCAATTCGTAAGGAGAGGTCTTTGTGGCTCCATGGGGGGCCATTCGGTAAGCCCACAGTGCCTCACTAAGTACCGAATGCCACCTCCTTGGCTTCTGGTCGATCTTCTTTTGTATCAGCTTGATCATGATCTTATTAGAAGCCTCCGCTTGACCATTAGCTTGGGCATAATATGGAGAAGAGTTAAACAATTTGATTCCCATGCTTTCGGCAAACTCTCTGAACTCCAGTGACACGAATTGTGCCCCTTGATCAGTTGTGATTGTCTGAGGGATTCCAAACCGATAGATGATGTGCTCCTTGACAAATTCAACCATGTTTTCCGACGTCACCTTCTTCAGTGGGATCGCCTCAACCCATTTAGTAAAATAATCCGTAGCCAAAAGCACGAACTTATGCCCCTTACTAGATGGTGGATTAATCTGGCCAATCAAGTCTATACCCCAGCCCCTGAATGACCATGGCTTGATGATGGGATTCAATGCTGACGCGGGGACTCTTTGAATATTTCCAAACCTCTGGCACTCCTGACATCCCTTGTAATACTCAAAGCAATCCTCTAATATCGTCGGCCAAAAGCACCCAGCTTGTCTAATAACCCATTTCATACGGTAGGCCGATTGGTGTGCTCCACATATCCCATTGTGCACTTCGCTCATCATTTTCTTGGCTTCTTCTTGACCCAGGCATCGTAACAATACCCCATCTAATGATTTATAGAACAAATTGTCGTCCAGAAGAACGAATTTTATGGCCTTGTACCTGAGCTTCCTAGAGACCTTTCGGGATGGATCCTTCAAGTAATCAACGATCTCTTTCCTCCAATCATCTTCTGCAAGATCCGTCCCCAGTGCACATACCTCTGCAGCAAACGCTTCTTGACTCTCTTTGTAACCAGAGGCGCTTTGAGCCAGCCTGTTTGCTTCTTCATTATGTTCTCTAGGAATATGCTATAGAGTTACCAACGGGAAGCTCTTCAAGATTTCCCTGCATTCTTCGTAGTAACTCCTCAGCGCTTCACTTTTGCATTCGTATTGGCCGATCAATTGCTTGATCACCAGCTCTGAATCTCCATAAACTTCAACTGAAACGGCCTCAGCTTCTCCCAAATATTGAAGCCCCCGAAGCAGTGCTTCGTATTCGGCCTGATTGTTTGTAACAGTGGGCTGTATAGGGATGGCAAATTCAAACATCTCACCCCTAGGTGAAATTAGTAGGATCCCTACTCCCCCACCTTTACCACATGATGATCCATCAAAAAATAAAGCCCAAGGGGTAATTTCAAGCAAATCAATTGACGGATCGCGATGTTCAGTTATAAAATCGGCAATAATCTGTCCCTTGATAGCCTTTGCCGATTCGAACTTTAACTCGAACTCTGATAAGGCCAAGATCCATTTGCCAATCCTGCCATTCAAAATTGGCATAGATAACATATGTTTTATTACGTCAAACTTGGAATACCCAGTGCATTCGGCATTCAACAAGTAGTGCCGAAACTTTGTACACGAGTAGTACACGCACAGACAAAGCTTCTCTACAGCCGAATACCTGGTTTCAGGATCAAGTAATTTTCGGCTAAGATATGCTACTACCCGCTCCTTTCCCTCGAATTCTTGAATAAGGGCCGATCCAATGGTTTGGGTATCGGCCGCCACGTACAACTTGAAAGGCTTATCCAGCTGAGGAGGGACCAACACTGGTGGCTCCTTCATGTATTGCTTGATTTCATCGAAAGCCTTTTGTTGTCCGTCGCCCCATGTGAACTTCTGATCTTTCTTTAGCTTCAGCAGTGGAGAAAATGGCAAAACCTTCTGTGACAAATTTGAAATGAATCTTCTCACGAAATTAATTTTTCCGAGTAGTGATTGTAATTCCTTGAGATTGGTTGGGGGGACAACTTCATCAATGGCTTTCATGCTCTTCTTGCCAACTTCAATTCCCCCTTCGTGGACCAAAAATCCCAAGAATTCTCCAGCTGATACCCCAAAAGCGCACTTGTTTGGATTCATTTTTAAACCATGCTTCCGGGTGCACTCCAAGGTCCTTTTCACGTCTTCCAAATGCGTGTCATGACTTAGGGACTTGATCACCACATCATCAATGTAGATTTCCACAACTTTGCCGATCAACTCGTGAAAAATGTAATTCATGGCTTGCTGATAAGTTGCGCCGGCATTTTTTAACCCAAACGTCATGACTATCCACTCAAACAAACCTATATGGCCAGGACACCTGAAGGTCGTCTTTGATATGTCCTCTATTGCCATGAAGATTTGGTTGTATCCCGCATTGCCATCCATGAAACTGATCACTTTGTGTCCGGCTGCGGCGTCAATCAACAAATCGGCAATAGGCATGGGGTAACCGTCCATCGGAGTAGCTCTGTTCAGGCCCCTGAAATCTATGCAGACCCTCATCTTTCCATTCTTATTGTACACAGGGACAATGTTAGAAATCCACTCCGCATATCTGCATGTCCGAACGAAGTTTGCATCAAGTAATCTTTCAACTTCTTTCTTCACATCGGCCAATACTTCATCCTTGTAGATTTTCCGGGGTGGTTGCTTGTATGGTTTGAAACCAGATTTGATTGGCAACCGATGCTCAACGATAGAACGATCCAATCCAGGCATCTCCGAATAATCCCAGGCGAAGCAATCTTTGTATTCCTTGAGCAGCTTGATTAATTCCTCCCTGAAGTCTGGCTGCAAGTTTGCGCTGATGAACGTCGGCCTTGGCTTATCACCGCTTCCAATGTCAACCTCTTCTAATTTATCAGCCGACATAAATCCTCGCCCCAACTTGCCATCAGTGCCATCTACGGGGTTCTCCATTAAAAATTGCTATAAGAGCCGATCGCTTGAATCGGTTGTTGATCGCTGCTGACAGTTCAACAGGACCTTCTCCCCAGTCTTTCCCTGAGAAACAATCAATACCTTGGTATTCCCAGAAGGCTGGTTCCATGTTCGTGACGCTCACGGAGTCATCTGCTTGGATGACCTCAATATCATCATCCACCCACTGGATAAGCTACTGGTGCATGGTGGATGGAACGCAGCAATTGGCATGAATCCAGTCCCGTCCAAGCAGTAGGCTGTAGGCTCCTTTACCTTCGATAACGAAGAAGGTCGTGAGCAGTGTCTTGGACCCGATCATCAGATCCACATGGGCGCATCCCTTAGTATCTGAAGGGTTTCCGGCGAAATCATTCAGTATTATGCTTGTAGGCGTCAGATCGCTCGGGCCCATGCCAAGCTTCCTGAAGGTGGTGTACGGCATCACGTTGACTGCCGCTCCACTGTCGACGAACATCTTGGTCAATGGCTTGCCATTGACATACCCCCTTAAGTACAGCGGCCTCATGTGTCGATTCTTGGCCGGCTTGTCGAAGATGGCCTGCTTGGCCAGCACCAGTTGTGCCATCATCCCCTCAACCTGCTCATCATCTAGGGACGCCTCTTCCTGCACAACCTGGTTAGCAGGAGCCATGAATTCGTTCGGCAGAAAATATACCATGCATGTTGGAGTCGAACGCCTTGACCCTTCCGGTTGGTCCTTTGGACGCCACACCCACTTTGTTTGGATCCCGGCCTGCCTCAGTTCACGGTTCCTCAAGCGTTGAACTCGTCTCTTCTGACTTTTGCGTAGGCCAGGCGGGCACCATTGCCCCTTCTGCCAGATGTACTCGTCCTCATCCTCTTCTTGATCAGCCCACCTTAGATCAGCTTGCCGCTTCCTGGGGTGATCAATGACTTCAATTTTTTGGCGCCGATCCTCGTTAGGGTGGATCCTTCCAATTCTTTCATGGACGGATCGGCGATTGCGTCTCCGCTTGTACTCAAAATATCTGTCACTGCATTCAGGACTGTTCCTCAGCATGGGCAGCTTCAAACCCTCGTTCCAACAGTACCTGAAGAACGCACATCCCCAGTGCGCGCGCTCCTGCTTGCGCGTGTATTGCTCCAGGTCCCTTCTGTGTGCCTCTTCTTCAGCTCTGCGCTTCTCCTCCTCGTATCTGCGCTTCTGGTAATGCTCCTTTTCCATTTGGCACTGCCACTTGTTGAGGAGGATGCGCGTGGTCACCCTGGGCTTGGCTCTGGATGATTCCCCGATTTCGATGTGGCTCTTGAGAATGCAGGGGGCTTCACCATGCACCTGTTCCAGAGTTACTTGGTGCTCCGGGTCCACTGTTCCATCCTGTCTAGCCCTGGCTGAGGTCAAGACTTTGACCTTTCCCTTCTCCTCAGCTGTCACCATGTTAACAGAGAAGCCCACCATGTTCTGAGGGAAGGGGCGACCATCCAGCTTCATCTTGTTGTCAAATTTGAGGTGCCCCTCCTGGATGGCTTTCTGGATCCTCATCCTGAAGACCCTGCAATCGTTGATGGAGTGCGAATCCCTGTCGTGGAAGCCACAGTAACGTTTCCCCTTGACTCCATCGGGCCGAAGCATGGAGTGCCCTTCAGGCAGTCTGATTCGGCCTTCCTTTACTAGGAGCTCAAACAGCTTGTCAGCCTTCGTGATATCGAAATCGTAGGTGCCCTTGGTCTGTTTGACCCAGCGCTGATTCATCGTTAAAGGCTCTTTCCCCCACATGATTTCAGCTGCGGCCACATCCAGTTCATCATCAGAATCCTCAATCAGGTCGGCCTTGTCCAAGAACTGGTTGTAGATGTCCGCCATGTCATGCTGCTTGCCAAACCTGGCATCCTTCTTGAAGCCATACGCCTGGTTGCTCATCAACGATAGCTTTTGAGACAGCTGGCCCAGGTTTTCAAACTCCATCCCAAACAGTTTCTCACGCACGGCCGGGAGCATCCCGGCGACGGCCATGTCAGCCAACTGGTCATCTGGCAAGTTGAGCGAGAAGCACATGCCTTTAACCTCCCTGAATCTCCTGAGAAATTCCAACGGCGTCTCGCTGTGCCTCTATTTCAAGGTGGAAAGGTCGATCAGCTTCTTCTCTGAGCTGCCGCTGAAATAGTGGGCATGGAATTTCCTTTCCAGGTCTTTCCACCTGCTAACTGACTCAGGGGGCAAGGACAAAAACCACTGGAACGCCGGGCCGGTCAGTGACGCGGGGAAGTAGCGGACCCTGAACGTTTCCTCAGCTGAGCATTCTCCGAGCTGCATCAGGTAACGAGCAATGTGCTCCACTGTGCTTGTGTCGTCTTGCCCGGAAAATTTCGTGAACTCCGTCGGAGGTTTCACTCTTGGCGGAAGGAGCACGTTGAAGTACCATTCTGGGAACGGCAGCTTGTAGGCAGGTCCCTGCATTTTTGGCTTGAGGCCGAACTGATTTTGCATCAACTCGGCCATCTTCCGCGCCAGGGCGTTGTCCTCTTGTGCGCCTGCAGCTGGCGCGTAACCTGGATGTGGGAAAGCGTCTATGGCACCATAGTTCCCCACTTCGTGATAGCCCCCGCCGTAGAGATTCCTTTGTAGCCAGTTGCTCACCGGAGCAATCTTGTGGCCGGAAGCGAGCGGGGCCCCAGGCGAGCCGAACGCTAGGTCTCCGTACGTGGGCTCGTACGGATTCGGCTGTTGCACGGGCTGACCCGTGCTGCCCTGCGGTGGTGGCTGGACTGGTTGACCCCCAGCGCCTTGCGGAGGAGGCTGGAAAGCTTGACTTCCAGCGCTCTGAGGAGGAGGCTGAATTGGCTGGCTCCGTAATGGCGGTTGAGAGCTTGACTCGCCCAGCTCCACGGTGCCCCCTTGGACGGGTGCCTTGCTGAATGCCTGCTCCATGCCTAGGCCAAAGATAGCCACCATCATTTGCTGGAACGCACCAAGGAAGGCTTTGTGGTGCTTGCTCAACATGTAGTCTGCAGATTCCCGGAATGCTTGCATGCACTCTTCTCTCTCCTGCTGTGTTGTGGCGTCGCTCTCCCCTGGTAGCAACACCCTGGGCATCTCGTTCTTCAGGTACGGGACGCCAATTCTGTTTTTCTTGAAGGACAGCAGACACTTCTGCTGGAACTGGTCCATGGCGTCCTGGAGCTGCTGCCGCTGTTCGGGAGAGAGGTCCTCAATGTTGACGTCCATGATGTCCGCGATTTTAGTCATCTTGATCTATTCGGCTGTGGTCCCACTGGGCGTGCCAAAAAGTGTGTTGACGCAAAACGTGCACCTAGCGCCAAACACACAGCAAGCCGAACAAGCTGGCTTCACACGCGCAAAGAGTCACGAGACGTGCCAGTCAATTTTTCCTGAAAATTAACAAAAGATAAAGTAGTTAGATACCAAAGCTTGGAACTTGCCGGGTGGTACCAGACAGTTCCATATTTACGGCTATAAAGCCAGACTGGGGTGACACATAGCTATAGAAAGCTATCTGTCAATAAACTGAAACCATTCGGGAACTTATAAAAGGAAAAGTGACATTGCCGAATGGATGATGTAAGCATGACGGCAATCGGTCTTTGTTTGAACAAAGATGCACATGCATGAAGCCATGACCGATCCCCATGATAATTAACATTAAATAAATGAATAAAGTAAAGCACGAGCATAAACATGCAATAAACAAGCATGCATAGATCCAAAGCACTAGTCTACCGCATGTCTAGATACTTTAAAACCCGTCGGGTACGATGCCAAGCAAATCTATCCACCGCATGATACAACTTGCATGAAAACCGTACCACTTTCCACAAATAGATCTATCCACCGCATGATACAATCTAAATATGGAAAGCTAAAAGCATACGTTATTTAAAGCATGATTCACGCACGTGTTCTACTCGTGAAGAAAAATAACCGAATACGGCCGACACGTACCGATTCGGGGTCCATGAAAAAGGAACGAACATTACCAAGCGAATAAATCTATCAGATTGATTTGAAATCTAATCCACCGGATGACTAGCTCCAAAGCAACCCAAAAACCTACATCTACCGCATGATACTCAGTTCTTTCAAGATTTATACCAACATTGGCAAGCTTGAACCCGCAACACGTAACAACCTAGATCGATTCGGTTTCGGCTATCGGAAAGCACAAGATCCACGCGTTAAAACATGAACTCGACTCATACAAGGATCACGAGAAGGATAAAGCCGATCCAAATCTATCTAGATTGGGAAAAAGTGTGTTACATGAATCTAAACATAAAGTAAAAACTCAAAGTAACACGGGGTAACTTAATGAATCTATTGGATCTTGCCAAAATCCAATAGAGCCGATAACTAGCTTCAAGCTAGATCTTAGCCTACCGCATGGCTCATGACCTAACAAGAAACCCTCTTGAACCAAGCTTGAATCTACCGCATGATACGAAGCATGGTAACAAGACTACTTGCATCAGATCTAAATCCACCGCATGATACTAGACATGATACAAGGTTGCCGGTACTCACGGAGGTCGACGGATCGATGAACCCTCTCGAAGAACTCGACGACACGACAAAAGGACTCTAGGGTTTGGCGTAAGTCCGGTTTGTATTGAAGAATGATTGTGTGTATTACATACATTCAGGGCTCATATTTATACCCGCCAAGTACAATCTCGAATGGATTCGCTCGCCTAACTTATCTCTAAGCTTGATCGCCTATCCATCCATTCGCCCTTCCTGCTTGAGCCACGTCAACATCCAATCCCGCGAAATCAGCTCAACTGTTCCTTTGCCGAACGGGAGCAGATAGCCGACCGCAGATCTCTTTGCCGAATACATCTGAAAAAATCCTTTCCTTCCACCAAACGGACTCCTCACCGAGCTGGACCCACAAGTCAGACTCCTTACCAAATTTTGGTGTTAATAGTAGGAACATTTTCCTAGTGGAAGAGATAAGGTTGAGGAGATAAGCATACAGACTTTTGCAAAAAAACCCCTTGAACAACAAAGAAATCTTATAAAACATGTATGCCTCCGAAGTCTTGCAAAAGAACCTCGTGGAGATTCCTTTTTCCAGATCGAGTCCAACCCCTTTTTTTACAGAACTAACCCTTCAAATTTTACCTATTAATGGTTTATGTTATCTGAATGACTAAATCTAAAGAGACTTTCCTGCTAGCCCCTCAAGTTTAGTAATAATTGTGTATAAGCCCTGAATCTTTAATCAAATCAGGTAATCCTTTTCTCTAAAATCTTTTTTTAAGACATGCAAAGCACGTTTTTCATTAAGAGAAGAGAGAAATACAGAACACGACTCTAGAAGAAGCTCTAGAGCATGGGAAGAACATGAACAACAACAAGAAGAGAAATGGAAAGAGACCACAACACCACCACCTCAACAGACTGGACACGAGTTAGAGCAGCTGAAACCTGTGAGAGACCAAGTCTGCGATCGCCACTGATCGCCTAACAACCTGGACCTAACAGGGTAGGGTGTTTGTTCTTGCAAGACGAAGCCTCCAAGTGGGGAACAACGCCGACGCCACCAACATCCGTCTGCCATGAAGGAGCAGACCAAGTTTTCACTTGGCGCAACCAACAGGGTCTGGAGCCGACAACGCCCTCCACAGGGTGAGCTACGTCTAGAAACGCAGTCGTTGTCAGTTGGGCAAACCCCCGAGCAAAGCTTTCCCAGGGCTCCCAACAACGACCGCAACTGACTGATCGAGGTCCATAAGAGAGGAAAACCGATGGGATGGCAGCAAGCATCCGCAACGACCACAAAAGAGCACAACAGCAGGCCAGCGAACAACGAAGAGCAGCCGCAAGCGGAGAGGCAACCGGTGAAGATGAAGAAAACCACAAGCAGCCACAGCCACTAACAGCCCACGCTGCCGCTGCCCACACTGCCAGCCTCCAGCAGTGGTGTCCAACCCTGCAGGGCTGCCTCGGCACCGCGACGGCCACAACATCGACCGTGGGAGGAATATGAGGTGCAGGGGAGAGGGCACCTACCCCACCCACCATTTGCACCCATACCCGCATTGAGAAGAAGAAGAAGAGGGGCATCAGGAGCCAGGGGGTGAGGCCACCGGTGGGGCACAACCTCGCTCGGAGCCACCACATCAGCCAGGGAGAGGAGGTTGACGGGGACGACGTAAGGCGGGTGAGGCGGTGCCGGAACGGGAGATATTGGCGGGTGGCGGATTCACAGACGGTGGGAGCGGCTGGCCATCGCCATGGAGGGAGAGTGCCGGGAGGGAGCTGCCGCACTACTGGGGGAGCGGGTAGGAAAAAATCTTGTGGGTGCCGCGCGCACAGGGCTGCAGGTATGCACCCCCTCGTGGTGTGTCACTATTTGCAGGACGCCCATGGGTCCCGTGTGTGGCTCGCCCCCCTCCCACATGCCCCACGCGCGGCGCGTCCCCTTGCGTGGCTCGCTGCTTCGCTCGGCTCCCTCGCCCGCTCTGCCCCCACTCGCCGCTCGGCTCACTAGGCGAACTGCATGGCCATTCAGTTTCGTCAGTGACAAAATTCCATCTTTGAGGTTAGATTAAAATTAGTAATCATATTTACTATTCCAACCAATTAACTGTAGTAAACATTGAGTTCCAAACCTTATTTATCATCAACAAAAACTGTTGTCGTACAAAGTAAATTTCTCACAAATAATTCTAAACAACCTTGAGTATCCAGCCAGGACTTAGAATTTTCCTAAGTCTGGCGCCCAGGCTGTTCAATGCTGAATTCAATTTTTGGAGCTCTCTTAAAATTACTTAACTCCAACATCTAGCACAACAAATGAGATTATAAGTTCACCAATGTTCAGAAATCCCATTTTGCTACTATGGAGCCAAAGCAAAACTGCTCAGAAAAAAATTTTAAAAATAGCTAACTGATGTTGTTTCACACTTTACTATTCTCTGAATTTTCAGATTGTGAATAGTAACCTCTAGGCATCAACTTTGAAGATTTAATTAAGGTGCTTAGGGACAGAGATTAACTTACAAAGCACTCCCACTAAGTTCTGAATGCTCAAAACCTCACATCCCATATTTTGCATAATTTGTTCCGAAATTGAAACTTCAAATGTTGACTTTGGTGAAATTTTACCCAAATTTGACCTTTACTCATTATGACCATTACAATACCACACAAATCACATAAATGACAACCCTCATAAATTAATGTTGACAAAACAAATATCCGAAATGTTTGCTCTCATGATAGAGAAATAAATTTATGTTTACAAAACAATATGGACCATTTCATGAGAACATGTCTACATAGATTCATCAAAATGTAACTTCCTAATAGCAGCCTGCGTTTGTGGTATGTGTAGAGGAGCCATTGCAGAAGGATTGGTAAATAAATTGAATTGGGGCATTATGGCAGTAGTATATCCACCTTGGAAGAAAGGAGCATTCATGTTTGAAGATGCCCCAACATAAAAATCCTGTGCATATGACATGAAAATGTTCATAAATCATGCATGTAATGGAATAAATGTTGAACAATTATTTGGTTTGTCTCAGCTCATTTATCTCTTGCTTCAATATCATCATGTTCTAGATCGTCACATACAATGCAAAATATATCATAAAACAAAAAACTAAAATAAAATGTACACTAGAACAAATGGCATGAAACAGGTCTCTACCTTTCTTCTGGGCAGCCTTCTTCCTCTTCTTCCCTGGGTTCTTCTCAAGAACATTTTTAAAACGTGTCTCCTTTGGACCTTTTATGACTGGAGGGATTCTAAATGATATTACACCATTCAGTGGATCTCGGACACATTCATTTAGAGTAGGGGAAATCTCATCAGATTTCTCATGCTCTCACTTAGATAAGTATCCGCTTTCAAGTTCCAGTCATGCATGGCTTTCTAGACTTTATCAAGTAGTTCTTTTGATGACGAACACTTCAATGCAAGAGATGTGGCCTATTGAGATATAAGTGCTGCCTGTGCATTCAAATCTCCCTCCTCTAATCCTTTTTTGTTTTAATATAAAATCCACTTTTAGCATATATTGTCCATCATACTGCGATGGCAAATTATATACTCCATTCATATTTTAGACTCTAAGAGCATGTTTGCATAACAAATCTGAAACATATAACTCCCAATTTGAACAAACAATATTTAGGATACAAAATGCAATTTAAGCAACTTGAAAGGTAATACTGAACATACCTATGCATTCAAACATCCAACAAGAGCATGTAATAGTCGAATCTTCAGTGTTCAATATTAATGTTTGTTGCTCCATGATCAAATTGCATATACCTAAAGAAGGTCGAGTTTGTCCCATTGGCTTCTAACAAGTCACAAGTCAATGAAAATTGTTTTTTAACTCTTCCTCAAACTCTAATACATTCTCCTGGTATATGTTTCAGTTGCAGTTTTCAGCATTGGCAGATTTGGAATGTGGCAAACTGGGATCATCCGACGTGACTCAAAATCAGCGTCATTCTCGTTTGACCTTAGATCAACTACAACATTTTCACATTCTACAAGGAGTTCAGAAAGACCGAATTTCCTACGAAATCTTTTTTTGAAGACATTGTTTATACCTTTGCTCCTCTGGGTCGAGTGCATGTCTACTGTAAATGAGTCAGGTGTACCCCATCCCACTTTTCCTTAAAATCATACATGTTTGACATCCATGAGTTATCCTTAAGGTTGTATTTTGCTAACAACTCATTTCATTTCTCTGTGAAGTAAATCTCTGCTTTGTCTTAGTAGATACAACTTTTGAAATCTGCCCATAACTTGTTACCTGACTTGTCCTCTACCTCGTCCCCTTCCGCTTTAATTATAGGACCAAGATATTTGACAGCATTTTGTCCAATATACCACAAACATAGGTGATAGGTAGTGTTTGGGAATACATGAGCAATTGCTGCTGCCATTGTTGCGTCTTGATCTGTGAAAATTGTGCTTGGGTGCTTTCCAGACATTGCTTGAACAAAGGACTCAAAGAGCCAAAACAAATGATGGAATAGTCTTGTTGAACATGAGTGCACACCCAAAACTTATTGTTTACATCTTGTTGAAGTAAATAAGTTTTAAATACTATACTTTATTTATTCATTGGTGTAAATTATTTTATATACTTTAATTTATTTATTTCTTACCAAATATCAATACATTTATTTGAAATATTGTTTATTTCTAGCGGCAGCGCTATTCAGCACCCAGCGGTAATTACTGACCAGCTTAGTAAAAATTATTGAACCAAATTGCGGAATTACTGAAACCAGTGAATGTGGTTCGGTAATCCCACGATTTGGTTCAATAATTTTTAATTAATTTGGTCAGTAATTTTTACTCAGTTTGGTTAGTAATTACTATTGGGTGTAGAATAGCTCGTAGGTATTTCTAGTTTAGTTTATATATTTATTTATTATAATAATTATTGATAAATATGTTATTTTTGACCTGCAATATTCATATACATGGTCGTACTTTAATCTCTACCTTTTAATGATTTTGTTCTTCTAAAACCAAATCGAGCAGATATCCGAATGCGAATTTGAATTTGAGCTATTTGTTTTGCATTCGCATTCAAGTATATTCGAATCTGAATTCGTATTCGTAAAAAATGTGGTAAAAAATGTGGATATCCGACTAAAAACATTTGAAATCTATATGTATCCGTGCCATTTCCATCCCTACTTCTTGTATCTGAACTACCAAAACCTGTTTAGAGTTTGGTGCCGCATCAGTTTTACAGATGAGTGCGTTCTTGATCGGAAACCTGCTTGAAATTGCAAGGTAAATAAACTTGAGAAAGTGTTTGTGTATCCTTCTAATGAGATTTTGCGACGAGAGCACAGGATGGGCGTTGCTTGGATTCTAGCAGGGATTTGTAATGGGGATTTCAACACTACGTTGTCCGGAGGGACCACTATAAAAAAAATGACCATTGGTCCATGATATTATTAGGGCACTCATAATGCTAGAAACTATCACAGTATTTATATTGCCATCGTGCCAAAAAAACTATCTTTCACAATGAAATTTTCTATCCTACTATCTCATGACCCAATTTTCTCTCTCAGACGGTATTGGTTTGCATGAAAACTTCATTTCTTATATTTCACTCTCTTCTTCAGTAAATATAGTGCCACATCAGAAAAAACTATAAATGAGCAGTAATTCATACACTTAGAATTCATGATAAAGTCTGCATTGCACTACTACAGAAAACATTTGTAAGAGCGGACCATCTTTTTTCCCAGGAGCAGCAGTTTTGACGCCTGATCTAAGAAAAATGTATGGCACTGTACTAGACCCGCACCTGAAAATGATTTTCAGGTGTATGTGATGATGCCACTGTAAAAAATTCATAACTTGTTCATATGATCTCGGATGAAAAGAAACTTTTTATATCAAACTGTATAACTCGATGAGACCTAAAACTTTGTAGTGGCAAGTTATTCATTTGAGTTTGTTTGCAAAACATATCTCTTATGTAGTTTCATGAAACTATATCAGAGGTGTATACGATTTGTGAAGAATGTTACTACCACTATACCGAATGAGCAAATGACTAAAATAAAGTTGTCCACCTTCAGAAGTTATAGAACTTTGTAGTTGAACCATTTTTTATTTGAATTACTTTCATTAACGAAAAGTACGTCATAAATTTCTCGAATTTGAAAATTTTAATTTTTCTATGACCTCAAATGGAGAAACATTCTAGATAAAGTCGTAGCTGTTGAAAAGTTATGAATCTTTGTAGTTTACAACTTTTTTATTTGAAATCATATTGTCATCGAAAAACTAGATTTGAATCTTTCAAATTTGAAATTCAATTATTGTAAACAACCTCAAATGGAGAAAGTCTCAACATGGAAGTTATAGATCTCAGAAAGTTATGAAACTTTGTAGTATAATATGAGTAGTAGAATGAAAACTGAATATAGACACATGAGTGTGTAGTATAGTGGTAGAGGAGGCTTCACGCGAGGGAGAGGTCACGAGTTCGAACCCTATTGATCGTGTAGTGTCGCATCTTTGCGCGAAAAATGGTGCGACGGGCAGGTGGCTGCCTAGCGGGGTCCTTCCAAAAAAACTCTGCTATTTATTTTGAGCTTTTTAACATAGTCTCATTTTCCAAGTGCGGTCGTTTACCCGCTCCTGAAAACATCAATTTCTAAAAGTGACGGCTAGGAGCCGGTTTCGGGCCCGCAACTACAAATGCGATTCCACCCACTCCTAAAAACGCCTTTTCGTAGTGTTGGGAGTACTAAATCACTTTTGGTCAGGTAATGATGCGCAAAATTTGTCCTCGAAGCCCTTTTAGTACGGGTCAAAATAATGACCGGTGCTAAATGTATTAGTTAGTGTAATGACCCGGTACTAAGGCAACTAGATCACTTAGTACCAAGTAATAATATCAATGGGATACTTCCACTACTATAGAAACAATTTGTAGGTTTTTACAGTACGAGCAAAATTGCCACTCGCACCTACAAAATGGGGGCATACTATAGCAAACACTGCTCCTCGGAGAGCCATTTCCACAGGTAGGCCACAGGAAGACGAGCCTTTGAGGCCTCGTTTGGCAAGCCCAGTTTTCATTCCATAGGAGAAGATTTCCAAGGGGGGTTGGGGTGATTCCCCACAGCCCACCAAAACCACGCGTGCGTTGGGTCGTTGGGTAGATTATTCCACTGGTGGTCTGGTGGCTGCGGGTGGAGCCTTGGAGGGACGTGGGTTGGGTTGTGGTGTGTTAATTTTCAATAGAAGTAAGATTGGATAAAATATATGGAATGCTCACGAGAAATAAAAGGGCAAATCCAAAGGTAAATCCATCGACGAAACATGCATCCATTTTCATACAACATCCATCCATATAAAAATAAAAAATGAAATATTTCCTATCTAAAAATGAAAAAAAAGGAGGACACATATTTTCATACAAAATTTCACCAAGAACAACAAAAATTCAAAGATCAATATTGTAACTGAATTCGACAGTATAGTAGTTATCAGGTGCAAATTGTGAAGTAGTTATATAAACATGACAAAGGAACATGTATCACATGCCTGCAGATTATGGTGCTAACAGAACAAAGTAATTTCACTGCCTACATATAATGGTGCCAAGAAAGAAATAGTTCAAGTACTAAATGATTCTACTAATAAAACAAATTGCACTGCCGATCAATAATTGACAACTTGACGCATTGGATGAGCAATGAAATGAGTAGTGAAGCTCTTGACAAAGAGAAGAAAAGAATCAGCAACAAAAGATCCCTGCAACCTATACCTGCATTTCAAAGAACAAACTTATTTGACTGAATGTCAAACAAATTTTAAAAGCAAAGCTTTTAAGTGATCATCTCCTGAACAAAAAATGGTATATATGATACCGCTTGGAAAATTGCACTGCCAATCATAATTATTAATTGAAAAGGCAATGGTTGAGTAGAAACTACTACAGATGCGCCTACAGAGAAAGGAACTGCTTAGCAACCAAGACAATTGAGCAGCATGCCAGTAGTACCATACATCTTCAGCTATCATTCATATCTAGCTATACAATTAGGACACATATTGCTCAGGTAAAAGTTATGGCATCATACACAAACAGCAGTTGCGTCATCCAAGTATACCAAGAGAAGTAAGAGCATGGATGATCATCAGGTATACTAAAGAATTCCAACAGTAGCAGTACATATCTTCGTCTATAAGATTAAGCATGTGCATCTAGCTAAGTAACATGAGGTCATGTTGCTCAGATAAAAGCTACAACACCATTGAGAAATAGCAGCATATTTCTCTACACCCATTAAATAAGCATTGATTCATCAACATAACCACGTAACAGATCTGTGACACATGCAGATTCATACTAATCCCAATAGCAAATCGAAAAGACCTTATTCCTAATCTACAGCAGCAACTAAATCAGACCACCACGACCAACCCTTTGCATAACAAAAGTCGATCGGACAAATCAGGTGCAAAAACCAGATTATGAGAAAGAGTAGATGATTACCTGAAATAATCAACTGAGCTTGCAATATTTTGCATACCATCTCTACTCTTGTCTGAACATATTTGCAAATTTGCAAATTCTGTTCCAAGCTTCTTAGCAAGCTCATCCATTGTGGAACTCATTTTTCTAAAAAAACATATACATGTATCTGTATTGTGGCTCTTTTGTGCATAAAAAATATTTTTTAAAAAAGAACTATAAATCTGTATACTAGCCATTTAACAATAACAGCAGGAGCATGTCTAGTCTAGCTAATAATTAATTTGATATTGTTACTTGACTGCTGTGGCAGGTAACATCATGTAAGTTGAGTTGCACTCAATCCATCAGGAAGGCAGAGTGGTAACACCATGTATCATATTCTTTTGATAGAAGTAAAATAAAACTAATGCGCAACTTCTCTAAGATTATCAGTAGTTTTTACAAGAGTTGTTTTTAGTTAGCACTAACCACCTTGGCGCAGACCCAACAACAAACTAAATGGGCATAGGAAGATAAAAGGAAAATGGAAGATAAGAAAGATAATTAGACAGATGGAATACAATGGGCAGTTAGGGTATCAGCACATAATAGAGGTTATTTACACAAACCATTTAAGTGCAAAAATAATAACAAATCGGGAACACTCTAGTAGTACTAGTAATTGCTTAATTTAATCAGTAGGCCAACATTGGCTTGCCACATATAATTGATGCCTATGGACTTCTGTCAAACCAACTTAGAGAGAGATATAGGCAGATACACAAAAACACAACAGAGGAATATTACCATATCTATAAAAAAATGCAAGTAAAAACTAAAGTAATCGAGGATGGTTCCATCCAATGGGGAGCTTTCTAGGGGACAGCTAGCACAGAAGGTAGCAACAGCAGACGCATCAAACGATGAATAGCAAATCTTGCTAGCAGATCTAACATAGCAAGAAAGGAAGAGGGGGAGGGGAGGAGGGGATTAATCATCTGGAGAAGCCGAATCGAGGCCAGAGATGGAGCAGTAGTCGCCGCCACTGCCGCCGCCTCTGGTTGACGAACCCTAGCAAGAAAACAAGAGTAGGGAGGGGATGAGGTGGGGGAGATGGAGGGAGGGGAGATGTAGGAGGAGGGGGAGGAGGAGGATGCGCACCTGTGCTCGGGCTCGCCGCTGGCGCGACCAGAGGTGGCGACAACGTCGTCTCGCGCGAAGCAGAGGACGGCGATGCGGGAGGAGAGGAGGCGCCGTCCCAGTGGGCGGACGTGTGGACGGTTTCTCACAGGTGTCGGGGTGGATTGGGTTGGGACAAAAACTATTTTCCACTTTTCCAAATACGTTTTCTGGACCACAGGGAAAATTCGCCCCCGCGTGGGCTGAATTCCGCGTGTCACAGGTTTTCGGCCCAATTCCCCCTCAAACCCTGCTTTCCCAAACGAGGCCTGAAATGGATCACAGTTCCTGGAGTGGGTGATGACATCACCCACTTTTGATTTTTTTTCAGGATCTGGCAATTAGTGGTCCACCTGTAGAAATTTGTGTTATACTAAGTCTAATATATAAACCATCATATAAGATTTGTCACAACTCAACATAGCCAAATGGTAGATCACACACAACAAGACATGCCACATTACATATGAAGTTCGATCACCAACATAACCAAGTGACAAATTCCACACAACAGAAACAGAACCAACTCAACCAAGGTTCATTAACAAATAGCACTACTACATTATTATATCCATTTCATCACTTGGCATTAGCTACTCGTGAGGCAAAGACCCCAAGCACGCATGAACGTGTAATCAAGGTCACAATAGCAAGAATGGCAATCATGTTGCATCCACCTCAACAGCCTTTTTTTCTGACTGGTTACAATAGCAGGAATGAACGCCAGAAGATTCTTCAGTTCATTAACATTGGGCGTGTTTGGAGAAATAGCCAAGACTATTTTGAGAGCAGTTTAGCTCAAAGAAATAGCTCTTTAATAAAATAGCTCTTGAGATGTTTGAATCTAAAAGCTATTCACATTTAATGTATTTTTCACTAAACTATCCCTCAGCTCTCTCTTGCCAGCGGACCCGAGCTCCTCCACAGCACACACTCTAGCTAGCGTCGCCGCCACCATAGACTTTCCTCCTCTTATGCGCAGATAGTCGCACACCTCTGTGCTATGATATGAGGATGGAGACGTGTAGACGCGCTCGCATTCACGGCGGGATGGCTCGAAAGCGCGCATCACGGCGCAATCGCCATTTGCAGATGGAAATAGCTCGAGAGCACAAGCTGGTCGGATGCTCTTGGAAGAAGAAATCGAAGCCGCCACACCATCCATGGAGACGCAGTCTGGTGACCAAAGAGTAGTGCGGGTTAGGGCCGATGTCGCCGATGGGAGGCGGACAGACCGGTCCAGTAGAGGGCGATTCATGGACATCGTCGTCGTAGATGGGAAGTGGCAGCGTAGATGGGAGGAGACAATGAGGGTAGGGGAGGCGACGCGCGCGAAGCCCGATACCAGCGCGGGTGGAGGAGGAGGCGGCGACGCGGATGGGAGTCGAGTGCGAGGAGGCAGACGACGCGGGTAGGGGCGTGGAGGAGGCCGCGCACCGACGCCTGGCGGACGTGGACGTCGATGGCCTAGAGGCCTTGGATGAGAACGAGGCGCCCCTGAGCCTGAGGGCGTACAGCTACCAGGAGCTGGGGCACACAACATGCGGCTTCCGGTAGCCCGCTGGGTCGCGGTGTTTTCGGCACGACAGTGAGATGGCGAGGCGGCGGCGGAAGGGTTGTAGTGCCGCAGATGGGAGGAGGGTTGTAGCGTCGCAGATGGGAGGAGACATCGCGGGTAGGGGAGGCCGCAGCGAGGGTGAGGCCCTATCGGCGGTGCGGCCGCGCGGGTGGGTTGGGAAGGTGGCGCAGATGGGGGTGAGCCCCCGGGGGGTGCGAGGAGGCGGACAGGGGTGCAACGCGCGGATTTTGTGCCTTTTTAATGGGTCCCACCTCAAATAGCTCAAATTAGCACCTTTTGGTGGAATAATTTTTTTGGGTGGGTAGTTGCAAATAGCTCTGAAATAACCCACATATTTGGCTCCCTTTTGGGCTATTTGTGCTAAAAAAGAGGAGGGCTAGAAAATAGTTATGTGATTCAAAGACCCCCGTTGTTAGACTTAATCTTGTTGTATGTGTTCGTTTGTGTTCAGTGCAGTGTTGGATCTATGTTTATTTGTGTACGTGCTCTCGATGTGTCGCGTGGTTTAGTGGCCAGGAGAGCAGCCATGATGTGATCGAGTTGGAGTGCGAGGTGTGTGGGTGGTCAGGCGCTTGGCCGGTCAAACCGTGGCGCACGAGTGCAGGAGGAAGTGGTCAGTTTTTGTTGCATGGGTATGCATAGTCGGGAGTGGTGGACTAAGCCTGCTGTTAAATCGTGTGAGTTGTTAGTGGTGCCCAGCATGCAGGTAGTTAGTGAAGAGGATTAATTAGTGGATAAATCATGGAAGTGCTGGCCGGGTTGTGCGGCCAGACGTGGCTTAATCTGTGCATGGCTTAAGTTGTGCATGCGTTAGTGTTTATTTAAGTCTTCGTAATCACCGTGTTCAGATTGTTGCGCTGTGGTGAAGAAAACGTGAAGGTGCGCTGGTGTGCAGCACCTAGAGAAAAAAGTGTTCTTCCTAGAGCTTGGTTCTCTGCGTGTGTGTTCTTCAGGTGCGTGCGTGAGAGATGCTAACAAGGAGTGCTTGCTAGGCGTGTCAGCGTGTGTGAAACAACAGAGTTTGTGAGAGAGGTTCATCATTTTGATCCGTTGCAACAAACTTGCCCTTTCATTCTTCCACACTGGACATTCGATTCACATCTCCATCTTCGTATCATAATTTGCCAGCTTTAGCTGACTTATCTCGTTCAAAAAACCAGTGCATGATGGCGGTTGAGAAGGCTGAAATAATCCAGCATTTGACTAAGCTACTGTTCTTCCTAGAGCAGTACTCTCCAATTGATTGTTTCGAGGCACCAAATCCAAAGATTAGTTGCTGAAATTTTGAAGAATTACTGAGTTACAAACTATCTGAAATTGTCAAAATTACAAGACATGTTACTGAATTACCGGCAACATATGATCAACACATTTAGAAAATAGGAGTGTAAAAATATTCCAATCTACAAGGTATACAGATGCACAGTGGCCGTATAAAAATGATCGACACATATTGATTGTTTCGAGGCACCAAATCCAAAGATTAGTTGCTGAAATTTTGAAGAATTACTGAGTTACAAACTATCTGAAATTGTCAAAATTACAAGACATGTTACTGAATTACCGGCAACATATGATCAACACATTTAGAAAATAGGAGTGTAAAAATATTCCAATCTACAAGGTATACAGATGCACAGTGGCCGTATAAAAATGATCGACACATTTATCGATGGGAGGGGTATGCATTATTCATAATTACTGAAATGCCGAGAATAACAGGAAGAATGAATTTACATACTGCGGAAAATAGGGAACTTTGTATTACTGAATCTGATGATAAAACACAGAGTTCGCATAAAAGTTTTCAGAGGTTTCAATTACCAAATCACTAGAGTTTTAAAAGTATACATATTTGTTTCAATTGTCATTCTCCACTCGGGCACATGTCCTATGCTAAAAAAGCACCAAGTTCACATCTTCTGCATCATCGGATCTTTTTGATGTTTGTGTCTTAGATTTATTTTTTTAAATTACACAATACAACACAGACGCTCACAACACACGCACTCTCATCACCGCTATGAATACATGTACGCAAATCCTACCCCTATGAGCACCTCCGAAGGACTGAGCATCGACATATCTGGAGATTCTCGAAGTCACCACTGGCGCTTCGTTGTCGATGGTAACGTCGCTTACCACTTAACACATAATGCCGTAAAATCCCGAAATAAATCTAGGAAAATGTGCGGACATCAGAATTTGAACCCTGATGGGTAGGGTCCCACTGGACCATCCTACAATTGGACTACAAATCCATTTGCTGTCTTTGACTTATTGAAAGAAGCTTATACACAGGTTGAAGCATGGGCGGGAGTGCTAGTTGCTCAATTGTCAACTAGTAAGGTCCTTTCTTGCTGAGCTTCTAGAGCAAAAGTAGTCTATAATTGAGGCCTATACCTGGGTCCAATAACTGCATTTTCAAAAATGCAAAGGAAATTACAAAATGAAAGGACTTGTGTGAGAGGAATAAATACTTTGGAAACAATCATGAGAAAAATAATCTGCAATCGTCATTTGGGGAGGACCTGCTTGGGTGTTGGGTTAAATGGTACGGTAAACGCCACAAGCAAAAATATGTGAACATGCCTTTAGTAAACCGGTAAACAAGGTTTTTACGGTACACAATACACTTAACTAACAGTCGTACGGTCGTATTGTCGGTTTCTTCGGTTTTTTCTCTAACGGTAAAATGGTAATTTCATTAACATATATTGTTTAGAAAAAAATTCCCCGCTACCCACCCGTGCACACAGTATCCTCTTCCCTCCGTTGACATTTTATATTTTTGAAAGTACCCTTATACTACCCATACGATCTTTCAATACTACCGTACAATAGCTATAAAACCGGTCGTATAGAATTAATCTCAACCGTCTAATCCTTACATATAGGTCTTTTTCTATTACATACGAGTCCTTTTCAACCGGTCATACACGTTGTATTGTGTACCTAAAAAACCTCAAGAAAAACACCACTGAACCTTCTGTGTATGGGTTGTGTAACTCCATACCGAAAAGCAATTGATTTACTATCACTGAAGAAAAAAAGAATGAAATTTAATGAAGAAGGAAATGTCCTAGACAACTGAATGAATTACTAAATTACTAAAGACCTGTTGTTAAATACCTTGATAAAATTGAATGAGAATGCTCGAAAACGAATTGTTGGACTACTTATAAAAATGAATGACAAAACTACTGATGAAAATAAAAGATGTTGCTAAAAGATGAATTACTAAATTACTGAATAATCCTTATAATCAGCGTACTTGATAAATAGAGAGACAACTAAAAGCTCCAAAAAACTGAAAGTAAATAAAAATGATACACTGGAGGTGCTATACTGCTATCGATCTCCAATCTCTTTCAGACCAATAATACTAATGCTTAATGACAGGCAGGGCCAATGCAAAACAGAATAAAATTACTAATGAACAACAAAATATACCGGAGCTATATATTGTTTAAACATTACTGAACACTATTATTACTGTACTTGATTGCCAGAGCTAATTAGCAAAGACAATAAAGCACTAAACACTACTATATTATTACTGCCTGCATATTACAAAAGCATACCTCAAATTACCAAAGATAAAAAAAATACTGATCTCTATACTACTATAACCTACTCGATTACCAAAACTAAAATTACTCTGAAATTACCAAGGGCCAAAAGTTTGAGATACTATATAGTGGTCACGTGGAAACTTACAGAAAGAGGCACAGATATAGCCACAGAGTGTTTGCATATGCTAGCCCTTTGTGTAGAACTGAACGATGGTGTAGACGGTCTGCAGGAGTGTGGCAACAAGCAAGATGGCAGCGGCAACGAGGGAGATGAACACCCAGGGGTTTCTCAGGTAGGTCTTCACGAAGCTAGCTCGCCACCTGTTCCGGCGCTTCCTGCAGTGTGCCTTGAGCTTCCACTGCACGTGGCCCAGTCGATTGTCATAGTTCGCCCCGTCCTATCCGGGTGAGGCTGTTGAACATCTCCACCATCTTCTTCTTGCTTCCAGTAATATCGACAAGGATGCCTTCAGATCCTAGCAGTTCCACATCTCGTTCTGACTGGATAATATCATCCATAAAGGATACGTAGGCTACCACGTCATCATTGGCATCAGGGTGTAGCCACTCAAACGCAATCAGGTTGAGGAGTACTGTCATCGTGCATATCGAAAAGCGGCATGGTCAGCACACCATCTTTGAACTCGACATCATGAATGCTTTTAGTGTTGCTCTTCTTGAACTGGATCCCCGCCTCGCTCATCTCAACAGGACATGGCGCGCGAGGCTCGTAGTCATCCGATCCTGTCCATGGTTTACGGATGCCACTGTAACATTTGTGATAGATGTCCAGGAAGTGGAGGCCGAGGTTGTCCATGCCTTCGTCAAGGTTGTGGCGGGCCGCAGCAAGAAGACGCACCAGGTTATTTATCACTTCAGCGTCCTGTGCACATCAATGAAGCAAAAGCAGTGTTTAGAGTCAATACACACAAGCAACTTGTCAATAATAAACCAGATAGGAACAGTTTTTTTTAAGGAACGTAACTACGCGGATGGGCTCTCTCCGCTCACGCCCACATGCAAAAAAAAAAGACAACATATCAAGTTGAAACGAACCTTTAATTTCGTGCAACCATGGAAACTTCTAATTTCGTGCACGTACGATTAGGAAATTTTATACTTAACCGTCCATTTGATCATTTCTAATCATAGTTTTGCAAAATCTCTCCTCCCACTCCTGGCCCACCCCCTACTCGACTACATATGGGATGAAAGCGGATCGGATGACATCGGATCATACCTTTACTACATCCACATCCATATTTTTTTGTCGGATGTGGAGCGGAGCGAATATTACACGGATGTCGTTACTGATGCGGAATTTTTCGGATGTCAGATATGGTGCCGGAGGGGATGCAGATTAATATAGTCGGATAATACATGCTTATATTCAGTTTTAATGATTCATGTAGAAAAAATAATTCTTATTTTTCAAATACTTATTCTGAAAAAATAATTCTTATTTTCAAATACTTAATCGAGGACCATACTTATCCTTCCCAATGTGGCAGAGAGATGCCACGATATAGCTCTTGTGAAAAATGTCCAAGAAGTGGAGGCCTAGTTTGTCCATGTCTTCGTCAAAGCAAGGTGCCAAAAGATGTGCAACCATATAGTTGATATCCAAAGAGCTCTGCACTCAGTTGAATAACCAAACAACATAATGATAATAGAGGAGTGTAGAACTCTATATCTTCTTCAGCCCTCAATGATCATTGGCATAACTTCATCCTCCACAATGACATGTCACTTTGTGAACGAAATATATATCATATAGTAGATTAATAGCTTTTTCTTTTAACTTGAAACATTTCCACATCACAGCATGAGCACCCATTGTCAATGATACATGATAATATTCACATATAGAAGAAAAGAAACTATGAATCTCTGTTTGGACAGAGCCATATCAGTGGGTCGGGTGGGCGGGGAGAAGAAGGGGCTCTAGCCCCCCTACGTGTCGAAATCTCATAGAGCCATCTACAAATTGGAGGAAGAATAAGAAGTGAATGGGAAGGAGGAGGAACAAAGAGAAGAGACCATTTCTAAGTTAGTCCTAGCTCCGTGCTGGTCATGTTCTTGCGGCACATGACAAATGATGTAGTGCTGATTCCATCAGGACATCTCCATCTATCTCCACACCCAAATCTTGCTACTATATATCCTTCTCCTTGGCTCTCAAGAACTCGAGCACCTCCTCCACCATCTCCTTCTTGGCTGACCCAGAGTGCTCTAGCATCTTCTCCTCAGATATCTCCATCACCGAGCCTAGGGGCGAAGCTATATATAGACCATCGGGGGTGCAAATGCACCCACCTAAAGAAATAAAATCAGTTCTAACCATCTTGATTTTACCACACATGCACCCCCTCAGCTAAGAATCATGCACCCCCAGCAGCCTAACGTGGCGCGTGAAAGCACAAAGACTCAGGCATGAACTAATTAATCTATTTTGTTGATGCAATCATGCAACTCCTGCCCTCTCCTTCACACTACCACTCCGTACCTCGATTGTGCAAAGGCCAGCTCGACCACCCCCCTTGATTGCACATGACATGTAGTACTAATGTTAGTTTCTGTGGTTAAAATTCTCTTATCGTTCTTGCAGAAACAAAACTCTCACATTATCTAAAATGAGTTCTGGGCCTCTGGCTTACTGATTATCTTGATCAGGAAGTTAGGATGCAAATCTTCTGCCAAATGACTAGGTGCTTTACTTACTAATTACGCCGATGCCAGCTCAACCATCACCCCTTGATTGCAAGATGCTTTTAATTTCTAGTTTTTTTTCCAATTAAATGGAAAATAATCCTTAGCATCTAAAATTTCCTATACCCACTCTAGGTAGATTTAGGACGAACCTATACCTACTCGGCTCATCAGGTTTTAGAAAAAATCATGCAAAATAAAGATTAAGGTAAAATTTTGCTTAAAAGAAACCCAATATACAAGTTTGCTAATTTTGCTTATACTTTTTTCAAAATATTTATTGGTGTTTCTTTTTGTTTTGGAAAAATCCCACATTATTACATAGTTACACCTTTGTGCGGACAAAAAACAAATTAGTGCTAAAGTCATGCACCCCCTCATTCTCGCTCTAGCTTCGCCACGTCCGAGCCGGTGCTGCTAATGGCCTTACTCTCAGCTCTCGTGGCCATGGAAAACCCGTCTCCACCTAGCTTCTCATTTCCCAGACTAGAGAGCTCAAGCATAGCATATCAATGCAACCAAGTTGCTTCTGCTTGCCTTCCTCTCTTGGTGGCGCCAGCGAGCTGAGGGTGGACGCGGTTGAAATGGAATTGGGTGAACTCTGGCGGGTGGCGGCTTGGGCTGCATGCTGTGACGACGTTTTGCTCTGGAGGCTTTTGGGGTGGTGCTCCGGTTAAAACTTAAAACCAGTACCCGTGTGCTGCTTCCTTTCATTGGCTCATCGTTTTCCGGCTGCGAAACCATTCTTCTCCAACTGTAGTATAGTTTACACGTCTGGCCATTGCACTCACTGAAAGTTAGTTACTGCCTGTGCGTCTCGGTGGCGAAACGGGAGGGCCTTCATGCTGTGACATCATGCCCGACTTTATTCTGCTGGTAAACGCATACAGCAGGTAGCATAGATTATGTACCCGTATGGTACGTATATACCGACTTGTGCGTCTCTGTGCAATGTTTCGCTGCCGGCCAGACAAGGGAGATGATGCATGGCAACTAACGGTCCACACGCACGGGTAGAAACATGCGAACGATGACTGACCACACCCCCGGTACGTCTCACATCCCTACTACAAAAACAGGCATTTGTACCGGGTGGTAACCCTCATTTGTACCGGGTATCCACCTAGTACAACCATTTGGTACAAATGTGTGTGAGCACCGCCATCACCTTCAATCGCCGTCTCCTGCCGTTCTCGTCCTCTTTTCTTTTTTCCTCTATTTTCTTTTCTTTTCCTTTTTCTCTTCTCAACCACATTCACAAAGATCACAATCACACAGATTTTCAATCTTTCTATTCACAATCACACATATCCACTTCTTACAATACACAAGAATCATAAGAACACATCCACAAGAATAATCGCTAAGATCTTTACACACATCCATCTTATCGGTTTCTCACACAAATTTAAGAATTCATCAAAAATTGCATCAAGAATTAAATTTAAGAGGAGGAACCCTAACTTGGTGGCCGACACCCCGCACTGGGAGGGTTGGTTCCGCGCCGGCGGCAGGCCCCTGCGCCAGGAGGTTGCACCGGCCCGGCCCCGCCCCGGCCCCGGCTCCACGCGTGCGCCACCGGCTGGCCCTGCGTCGGGAGGGCGCGCCGGCCCGGCCCCGCCACGGCCTGACTCCACGCGCGCCGCTGTCTGGCCCCATGCCGCCGGCCTGCACAGGAAGAGAGGAGAGATGTGAGGATAGAGATGGAGAGAGATAAGAATGAGAGGATAAGAAAGATGAGGTGGGAGAGATGAGGAGTTAAAAAATTTTCTAAGTGTCAAGAGGAGAAACGGCGCGTGTGTGGGAAGTATTTTTTTGTACCGGGCTGAATTCATCCCCGATATAAATGTCGTCACAGGAAAAGAGGAGAAATGTGATATTCTCACATTTGTAGCGGGCAAAGCCACAAACCGGTACAAATGTGAGGCATTTGTACCGGTTGGGTTGGATCAGGCCCCGACGAGTTTCTGTGAGAGGACATTTGTACCAATTGATGGCTCCGGTTCCAACTGGGCAAAATACCTCGTACAAATGAAAAATCAGACCTGAGATATATGTGAGATTCTCTAGCAGTGCATGTGTTCACCAACAGTATGCCCCTTTGTTGCGTGCTCCACTTCGCTGCAAGTAGAAGCCCTCGGATACATCTCATCTAGCCACTTGTTTGACTCTTTTTTCTAGTTAAACCAAAAAAAACTTGGTACATGTTGTAGCTACCGGATCAACTTGATTGCTTAGCATCTTGTAGCTTTAAGGGCGTGTTTGGGAGGGCTCCAAGCAGCTCCGGATTCAATAAAACAGCCCCACTCCATTTTTTTCTTGCCAAACACCCCAGCTCCAAAAACTCTAGATCCACCAAATCCATGGATCTAGCTCCCAACTCCACCAAATCCATGGAGTGCCTCAAGTGGTACTCTGCGAAGGCTGGTTTCGTACTCACTCGTGGAGTTGGGTGGAAATTACCCACCTTTGCCACCCATTATAATGGTACCGGTTCATATGTTTTTGTTTCCCCCTTTCCTCTCGCGACCTTTCCCGGCGCGCCCCGCTCGCCTCGTCAAACCGCATCACCGCCGCTGCGTGTATTCCCCGACGCCGCCTCCTGCCCGCTGGGAAACGACGAGATGTCGCGTCCGCCTGCCCTCCCCCGATTCCGCATGGTTCTTCGCGCTGTGTTGTTCCACGCAAGGGAAAGGCAGGGAACGAGCAGGAGGGTCGCGGCCTGCGGAGCCGAACCGGCGGTCAAGAGGCCGCATCATCAATTTCAGAACGATTTGATTCGTTCTTTCTGCATTGATTCATGCAAGGATATGTGTTGAGCTTATCTACCATGTGAAGAGATTCAATTCCACACGAGCCTATGGAAATCGACGAATTTCGTTTTTGGGAAAAGTTTGTGTTCTTGGGCAAAATTTGAATTTCGAAATTGAGCGATGATTTCTTGGAAATAGCTTTCCATCTCAGCTGTGATACTCTGTGCAAAATTTAAGAGCGGATCCTTTTGTTTTTTGTTCGGATTTTAGCACTCTGTGATAGCTCCTTTTCTATTCTTGTTCATCGCTACTCTATTATTTTCGTCACAGCTTCGTTGCTTTTCAATGGAGGCCATGTTGTGCAAGCTCGAGCGCCCGCCGAAGGTGAGCAGGGATCACTCTGTGTAGCGTAGATAAATGAAAAAAAACCAATGCCATGCACTATCACTGTGTGCGTACAGGAACGGAAAAAATGGCCAACGCCTTGAGGACAAAAGAGGGCAATTCACTCAAATCCTCAATTTTCAGAGTTGAAGTTGTTATCTCTGCCAAACACATATCTTCAGCTCCAAAGGGAGAATCCAACTCCATGGTGGAGCTACAAATTGGTAGAGCAGCAGCTCCAGAGTGGGTTTGGCGGAGCCGGAGCCCTGCCAAACACGCCCTAAAAGTACCTCTTCTCGCCTTCCGCTCGGCTGCCTCAATCGTGGAACCCTCATTCATCAGACCCTCCGGTCTCGCTACAGTAAACCAAGAAAATGCCAAAGTGTCCAACGGGAAAGTATGGTCATGTGTCAGAGCAGCTCCAGTGGAACCTCTACTATATACTTTAAAATATTGATTTAAAAATTCAACTTTAATAGGGTTTGGATCTGCATTTTTCATAGCCCTCCACACTTCCAGTGGCGGAGCCAGGATTTATAACTTGGGTATTCCTGTATTTAAAAGTTTTTTAAAAAAAAGTCAAACTTTAACCAACAAGCTAGCCTGGAAGTGGGGAGGTGTGGAAGTCTGAGAAGGGTGTTGGGCAAAATTTTACTTCAAAGTCGAAAACAAGAGATATTAGCTCAATATAACACAAACATGTGTGTATACTTAGCATATACTTGATATTTTGGAAAAATAGTTGGGTATTCCTGGGAATACCCGTGCACCATGGTGGCTCCGCCCATGCACACTTCAGGATTGTTCGCTTCCGTGGGATTCAATCCGGCCGGAATAACAAATGTATGAAGAAAATTATGATATGGACTCGGATTTATTCCGGATCAAAAATTAATTTACCAATCATGATAGGTAGAACAAGAGACCGTAGAGTCGGATTGGTTCCACACCTCTTGACTAGTGGATTGATTCCGAGCCTTTTGGTATACCTATAATGAGCAAATTAATTTTCGACCCGAAATAAATTCGGATCTTTTATAGTAATATCATGATTTTCTTGTTGTATTTATCCATTTCGATCGGAATTGATCCCGTGGAAACGAATGAGGCCTCTAGCTCCTCCATTACACAAGGGTTAATTCCCCATTTCCCCTCCGGAAGGTGGGTCCCACCATTTTTACCGGTACTCTCCCTCCATCGTCCATCCAGAACCAGGAAAGGAATCTGCTCTGCTCCACGCGTTCGGCACCCCCAACTTACTCTGCTTCCTGCTCTGCTTGTCGTCGGGAATTGAATCAAGATGGTCAACCGACGCCACCACCAGAAGCACGGCCACGACGCGCTGCTCCGCATGCTCGCGGGCTTCACGCTTTTGTCCTGCCTCCTCCTGCTCCCGGGCAGCCCCATCTCTGCCGCCATTGACAAGCTACTGTAGCTCGATAAGAGGACGCGGACCGACGCGGAGGAGGTGGCGCCGCAATGCGCTGTCGTCGTCGCCGACGACACCGCCTGCTGCGACCGCTCCGTGCTCCGCACCGACGTCTGCATCATGTGTGGGGACGTTCTCCAACTCACTCTTCCTGCTCCTGCAGGCTGTCAGCCCAACTCGTCGTCCCGCGCCGCCGCTGACGGAGATCACGTAGATGGTCGCGAGCGGGGCACTCGCACTTCCAGAATTTTTACCTAACATCCAATTCAACGTGAGGCAAAATTGGAGACGGAGAAGAAAAGAGAGGTGAAATTCGAGCTCACCACCGAATGAGATGGCGGAGTCGGTGTATACGGGTCGCCGGAAGCTGAGGCGCAACGGACCTCTGCTCGAGGCCACCGGAACGGTCTCCCAGGACGGCCTTCACCACGGTCATCGCAGCAGCTGGCGGTGGCCATCGCCACGGGGCTCCTCGTCCTTGCCGGCATCCTATTGTTCTTGAGCTCACCTAGGGACGCCGGTGCCAGCGCTGGCTGCCGTCCCGAGGTCGGTGGCGCGTGGTTGTGGAGCTGGCAAGAGGTGGAGCCGGTGCTGGGCGCGGCGGTGGCGGACATCGCGCGGTGCTTGGAGGTGGGCGCGACGGCGATGTGGGCACGCGAGCATGCGGTGGACGTCACCGTGGCCACCGCGCTCTGCCTTGGCGTGGTGGACCCGATGTCGAGCGGTGTCGTCGGGGGCGTCTTCGTTGTCGTCAGGGACGCCGCCACCGGCGACGGAACGCCGCCACCGGCGAGGCCGTCGCCTTCGACGTCAGGGAGACCGCGCCCGCTGCGGAGCCGCCGGGCGGGCACAGTCGCGAGTCGGCGACCGTCGTCGGCGGGGGAGGGGAAGGGGAAGGGGACGGGTCGAGAATGGTGACGCCAACCAGAGGCCCGAGGCGGCGAGCGCGGCGGCGGAGGGTGGAGCGGCGGGCACAAGATTGGAATGAACACTGACAGATGGGTCCACACCAATACAGAGGGTTGATTTAATTTTCTACTAGTGGAGTTGGGGTCTCATTTGAGTGTCCCATACTTTTGAGTTGGGCTCTTTTACAATGAACCATAGTACCCTATAACACTGTTGGGAAAGGATCAATATGAAAGGGTCTGACACCTGAGATTAATTGTATACCACCACAACTTGCACCTATGGTATAAGGTGGTATACATAGGTGGTACAGGGGTGGTATAGGGTATTATTGCAAGTTTTATCTCGGTGGCATAAACGAAATATATGATTTCTTCATTTCAATTTTCCACTTCCCTCTAGTGATATGGCCATTTTTTCAAATTTAAAACGGAAATTTTCATTTCAAATTTTAAAAATGAAAATTTTCAATTTTTTCATTTCAAATTTCAAAAACGAAAATTTTCAATTTTTTTTGTTTCAATTTTCGTGGCATATTTCAAAATTTTTCATTTCCCTTTGATGGTACGGCTAAAATTTTTCAAACTTCAATTCAAATTTCAAAATCGAATTTTTGTTCAATTTTTCCCATTCCCCTCTTGTGGCATGGCCTATTTTTTAAAATTCAAAAATAAAACAATTCAATTCAAATTTCAAAAAGAAGATAATTTCAATTTTTTTCATTTCAAAATTTCCTTGTGACATAAATGATTTTTTTTCTCGGCCCGAGGTTGCCAAATTTATTAAATGATTGCAAAAAATACTCATTTACCCTTATCAAAAATAGCTATATATATTGCATACCACCCCTTGGTGGTATGGTCCACCGTAAGAGAGCACTTTGAGTTAGGCCTGCAAATGAGTTTGGAAGCCTCACCCCAACTGGAGTTGCTCTTATTGGACTCATTAGACAAAATACATGGACCAAAGTAGTAAATGTTGCGTAACAGCATGGGTTGCATCCCAACGATGCAAAATGGAATCGTTATATTTTTTTCCCCAACTGGAGTTGCTCTTATTGGACTCATTAGACAAACTACATGGACCAAAGTAGTAAATGTTGCGTAACAGCATGGGTTGCATCCCAACGATGCAAAATGGAATCGTTATATTTTTTTTACGGCGTATAAGATATGAGTATTAGTGTTTCAACGCCATAGAAGCAATTTTCTAAGTTGTTTAGAAAAGGCAATATATATCTAAGTTGATCCAAAATAAAATACCACCAGCACGTGGGGATGCAAACTGTACAGTGATATCATGCATCAGTATTCCCCATTGGGCTTCAGAATCCATCCATATTCAAAGTGATATACGGCATCCCATAATTCATGAGGATACTCGTGGCAGCAAGCCAACAAGCACGGAGATAAATTAATAAAAAAGGCAACAATGGCTGTTTCCGTACTGCTCTAGCTCCTCACACAAAAGTGAAGTACACGAAACAAAATTCGTGAGAATATATACTGTAGTCGTCCGATTTGAGGTCTCAGTACAGTAAGTACTAGCTACTTACTGTAATATTCCACGTATGCCCTTATTTTTAAATTCTAGTCGATGATAGAATAACTACTTCTCAATGAATGCTTTCAAGTTTTGCCACCAAGACAAATCGTAGTCTTCCAAACTCTCCGCGTATTCGCACAGCCAGCTCCAGTAGTCCCATTCAACCTTGATGCCCCTCACTCCTAGATAATTGCGCAATGCCTTCTGTAACTCATCCTGCTGTGCCTCCCGCCAATATTCATCATGTTTTGCACTGTACGGTGAATATGAGAAAAATGAGTTAGAAAATAGTGAGCAAAATTTCCTTTTAGTTATGATTAAGGTGGGCAACAATATTAACATAATACCATCCATTAATACGGCACCACTACCATACATGTAGGGATCTTAGAACACAATAATAAGAACAGGCATGGAGAGAACTAAGAACACAATAATAAGAAAGTTTAGGTTCTGTTCAGCTTCTCCTCTTTCTGCTTCATTTACAATATTTTTCTCTCGGAACAAATCAACCGATCAAATCAGCACACAATATCTTTCTCTCAGAATAAATAATCTGCCCTACAAATCGATAGAAGATCTGCATAATAGACTCTTAATTTATTTTGGCAGCTCTTGCTTGAAGCCTAAAATGCTAGGATCGAAGGAATAGCAAATTAAAGGATAATGAGAAAAAATGACTTACGAGCGTGATGATCCCTTATAGACATATTCAGAACCATAATCACCACAGTTCAGCAGTCTCACTTTTTGTACTACCATTTTCAGTTGATGTTTTTGTTCAGATGCTTTACTATCGATAAAGAATAAGCAATTGAATTTTACGATGGAGCCTTCTGGTTTCTCAACTGTTATGACCATCCGATCCATCCTCGGATAATATAGCATGTTCATATTCTCCATCAGAATAATAACACCAAGCTGGTTCCAATATTGAATAATAGTCAATGTCCACCACAGCTTTAATTATCTCTCCAGCAAACTCTCTCTTGAGGATTGCTTTAGGAGCGCCATGGTTACTACTGGTTACCTCAAAAGGGAACATTTTTGGTGGATCACCTGCATCTCCCTGTTCGAAAGGATAATCAACAGAATGAAACATCAGGGTGATATTTGTGCCAAAAAAGATATAAATAATTTGTCCTGGCTATATATTATGACAAATAATTGTGTTTGGTTGCATGCATTGTTATGATCATCTATGAAATGGTTCAATCTATGATGATCATTTTTTTAGTTGAATTACTTTTACTAATTAATCGAGGATGAAGCCTATTATTCTACTAAAGGCAGTGAACTATATGGTCTAAACAATTTATTTAGTTGAACTATATGGACCGCCTGACGATTATAGCACGAACAAGGAAAAGGAAATGAGCAAGGTGCTGTTATATTCAGGAATTGACGAGACCTCGGAAATAAGAACGGCGGTCTCGCGGATCTGGTCGTCGAGGAGCTTCAACAAGTTCTCTTTCTCGGAGGTCTCGGAGGAAGAAGAAGCTGGGGCAGCATGCGACGCCAAGCATCGTCGGCGGGCGGTGATCAGGGACGAGGCGGACGGGTCAGCGGCGAGGCCACTGGGAGGCAGCACGGCCGTGGCGGGAGGCGCAGGCGATCGACGTGCGCAGCAGCGGGCGATGGTTGTGAGGGAGAACGAGGAGCAGGCGGTGGTGGCGCGACGGACGAGCTTGGCGGCGAGCAACGCCGGCGCCATGATTCTAGGGTTTGCTGTCACGGACTCACGGGTATATAACTATATAACAGTAATGCTCCCGTCGGGAAATATCGGACGCTGGGTCCGCACCGTACCCCGGCTCAATCAATGGACCCATAGATTTTGTAGAGGCCGGCCGAACATACCAACCTATAATAGCAACTGCAGTAAGCACCTGCAAATTGAGACCTCTAAAATTACACCCCCAACTCCAGCAGGAAATCAACTCAACCCTCTATATCGTTGTGGAGCCCATCTGGTATTTCAAATCCTGGTCACCCCATTCACAAAAAAAATCCTTGTCACCCCTCCCTCCCTAGCCTGTTTCTCGATTTCCGCCGGTAGTCAGCTCCTTGCAGAGTCCGTGCCTTCCTACCTCCGCCGGCGGGATTTGCAGCGGCGGATCAGGGACCTCACCTCCACGACCGTGGAGGGCAGCGGCGGTGGGAGGAGCTCTTGCTGCACAGCGTGCCGCCGCCGCCATGTGCCCCTGCTCCTGCCCATGCGCCCGTCCCCGGCGACGCTCGCCTGCTCCCGGTCAGCCTCGCGGCCGGCCCGTGCGCAACGCGCGGGCGCCTCCGCCTCTGCTTCGCGGCACTCGGGTCCTGCTCCACTGCCACCGGCCCCCTGCGCCCTTGCCACCGGTCCCTCGCTGCTCCCCTGCTTGTCATCCCCCGCGCCGGCCGCCAGAAGGAGTGCGCACGCCGGGAGGAGCAGGCGGCTGCGACCGCAGCGGCTTCGACGAGATCGGCGGGCTTGAGGCGTACACGTCCCGCCCGACTGCACGCGACGCCGCCTTCGCGTCCTTCCGCGTCGACCACCCGCCACTGTGCCCTGGCTTCCTCTACGAGGAGTCCCTCGGCGGCGCCATCGCACTGTTCCTCCACCTCCTCCACAAGAACCTGTGGCACGACGGGGCCGTCCTCAACGACGCTATGTGCGGGGTCAGCCCGCGGTTCAAGCCGCAGTGGCCGCTCAAGGTAGAGTGGATGCCCCGCGGTGCCAAGGTCGGCGGGTTTCCGAGGACCGCCACCTCCCTCGCCGTGCTCGTCCGTCGTCGCTGTCTCCATGGCCGGCGAGCGAGGGAGTGAGATTCGAGGCGTGGTGCCCTCCATGGCCGGCGAGGCGAGCTGGGCAGAGGTGGCGCGACGAGCTCGACGGGAGGGAGATCGAGGGGGTGACGGTGGCCCAACGATGAGCTCCTCGCGCTGGGCTCCTCCCCGGCGACGGCCACGGTGTGGTTGGCCCGCCGCGTGCTCCCTTTCGCGTCCGCGAGATGCGAGGAGGTGTTCCCCTCGACACCGGTGACCACCTCTGCCGGCCGCAACGAGGAGGCGCATGCACCGGATGGCGAGCTCCGACTGCCGCTCCCACGCCGGTGAGCTCGGCTTCTGCGCCCGCACCGGCGAGCCCCGACCGCCGCGCTCAGGCGGGCGAGCTCCGTCCGCCGTGAGCGCCGTGGACGCCCACTCCGCCTTGCGCCGCTGCGCGGTCTTGGCAAGAGAGATAGGAAGGAGGAGAGGAAAAGGAAGGGGAAAAGGAAAAGGAAAATGGTGGGACCCACGTTTGGAGGGGGATTTGGAGGACCTCTAGGAATGGAGGTTGCGAAGGGAAATTTGGAGGGGTACGCAAAATGGAGGTTCATTTGGAGGCTCTGCTGGAGATGATTTTTTCCACCAAACCTCTAAATTTTGGAGAGAGGCCCCTATGGAGGCCCTTGCTTGAGTTGCTCTAACAAGGTAATTTCAATTAGCTGCTAAGTTTCAATCATTTTCTAAAAATAATTTGAGAGCAATAAACCAACGCATTATTTTGTCACCGTCTCCTGTGCAAAGACTTAGCTTTCTTGCGGTGCTTGCTTTGTGACTCGCTTGGTTGTTTGTGCTTGCCACAGTATTTACAGTGTTTGCGCATGCATCGATGGAGTCCGGGCATGTGCCCAAGGTCGTCGGGCAATGGGTCCGCCGCTGCCCCCCCCCCTCATTCTTATCCACCCATTCCCCCTCTCTCGCTCATTCCTCCACGCGACGCCAATCCCTTATCTCATCACCTGCGCCGCAACGATCTCCGTCGCGAGCTCTGTGCGGAGGCGCCACCCGCACGCCGCGCGCGCGCGGCCGCTCGCGACCTCCTCGCGCATGGGCCGCGCCGCCGTCGGAGATGGGGGCGGGGCCGCCCGTGCCCTCCCACGGATGGAGGCACTCCTCCCGCGGCCGCAGCCCCGGTGAGGATCGCGGCGAGGAGAGACCATGACGGGGAGGAGCTCGCGACGGCCGGGGGCCGAGCTCGTGGCAGCCATGGCCACGGCGGTGAGGAGAAGGCCGCCCTGGCCCTGTTCGTCGCGCCTCCTCGCTCGAGTGTCGGCCCCGTCGCCAAATCTAGACCCTGTGTGCGAGGGAGGAGGTCCATGCGAGCCGCAGCCGTCGTGGAGGTGATCCATGTGCGCACTGCACCAGGGTGCATTTGCTGGCGGTATAGGCCGCCGCCATGCATCAAGGTCTCCCGCGAGCCGCCACATCGTCCATGGCTTCCCTGTGGTGAGGTTTGTGGCAGTCTCCCTGTAACAACCCAGGAATTTAGGTGTGTAAATTTTGCGAAAATTTAAAACTTTTTGCTTGCATTTGAGTGCTACCAATTTTTGAGCCAAAATTGCTAGCCTCTCACTAAATTCTCCACTAATTTATCCTAATTATAAAACATATGTTAAAAATATGGTAAGATATGTGAGTTGGTTTTTCTTTGGTTTATTTGGAGTTCAATTGAGTGAAGTTTGAATTTGAAAGGGAATCAAATTCAAACTCTTTTTCAAATCCTAGTTCAAACTTATTTATTTAAATAGGCAAAGAGCAGCCAAGTGCTTTGGGCCGTCTTCCCCTTTTCCTTGCTATTCGTTCTGCAGCCGGCCCAACCCAAGGAGCCTTTCGGCCCACTAACCCGCGCAGCAACCCTTCCCCCTTCTCTTTCTCTGCCGCGCGGGCCCCAGACGTCAGCTCCCTCTCACCCCCCTTTCTCCCCTTATCCGCTTGACCCACGCACCGGTCAGCCGAACCGGCCGGGCGCGCGCCGCCGGCCCGGCCCCACCGGCTCGCGCGGGGTGGCGCGCGACCGAGCCGCCCGCCGGCACGCACGCCAAGGACCGGCGCGCGCGCGCGGGACGGGAGGCGACCGGGGAAAAAGGGAAAGGACGCCCCTGCCCTCCCCAACGCGCATCCAAGGCGGGCAGGAGCTTCACCGGGCGCGCCACCTGCCCCGGGACGGCGGCGAGCCAAGGGCATCGAGGGGTTTTCCTCTCGAGACCCTGCGGCGCGGATTCAAAAGGAGAGGGGAGCCGGCGTGGATTGGAGGCAAGGCTAACCACCCCCACTTGGGGTTTCTTCTTCCACCGCAAGGCCGTGAACACCGAGGGAGAAGGCGGGCGCGCCACCGCCGCGCCGCGCCGTTGGGGGAAGGAACGGGCGCGCCGCCGCCGCGTCGCGCAGGGCGAGGAAGGAGCCAAGGACCGGACCGGGACAAGGACATCTTCACCGCCAAGGAACGCCGTGCCGCGCCCGGAGCCGAGGACGTGCACCAGTCGGGGACCAGAAGCAGGGGCCGAGGCGGCGACCACCGGCGTGAACCACCACTTCGTCGACGCACATCTCTCCACCGAGCCGGCCACGACTCCACCGCCGCCCCAAAGTGAGCACCACCGTGGCCACCCTATTTCCTTCCCTCCTCCTTGAGTTCTTCTTCTGTTTTGCGCCGACGGCGTTGGGGAGCGCCGTCGAGCCGCCATGCCTGGATGCCGGCCGTCGGTGCCGCAGAACCGCCGTGTCGCGCGCGTGCGGTGCTCTCGGGCCTTTCATGCCCCCGGCCCGCCGGCGCTACACGAGGACCACGTGTGTCGGTCGGCCTTCGCGCCGGACTTCTTGTGCGGGGCCGTGAGTGTCGCCGTGTCGCGGCGCGCGCGCGCACCGGTTACCGGGCGGCCGCGCGCGACGAACGAGGCCGGACGCGCAAGGCGTGTGGTTGAGCCGGGCTTCGACCCGAGGTTTCTTGCGGGTGGGGGAAAATCGGGATCGTCGCGCCGTGGCGCGCCGGCGGCGGCGGCAACGTGCCGGCCACCGGGGACGGCGCGCGCGCCGCCGCGCGCGAGGCCACGGGATCGAGCGCCGCCGGCCGGCACACCCCGCAGCCGCGCCGTGTCGTGCGCTGCGGCCCAGAGACATTGAGCCGGGGGCGAGTGGCTCCCCGAACCGAGTGCCGGCGGCGCACCGCGCGGTCGCGGCGCCGCCGGGACTTTCGTCCAGCACTTGCAGGGCGAGCGGATGGGATGAGCCGGTTTAGAGGGAAGAGCGGGTCGCCGGCCAGGTTTGGGCCCAAAGCCCAGCTGACTGTTAGCAGGCCGCCGGCCCAGCGCGGGATAGGGGTCAGGAGGGGGGATTACCAGACTTCGAACGCGTATTCTAGCGGGCTTTAGCACCTGGGCCAGTGTGGGCCGAAACCAGATTCGGGGGGGATAACGAGTCCGCTGGGCCGCCCACGGCCCAGCAGCTCTTCTGGCCTTCTTGCAGCCCGATAGACCCAGGAGGCTGACGTCATGCTGACGTCAGCAACGTTTTTTCTGAAAAACCCTTTTCTTCTCTGTTTAAAAATTCCAGAAAATGTTTTTAACCTTTGAAAATTCATAATAAATTCTAGGAAGCTCAGAAAAATACAAAACTAATTTTTATAAATCCGTATTTGCGAAACCTTGCTGATTGTAGGTAGTTTGGGTTCTTTTGGATTTTCTAAATTGGTTCTTATTTGGAGTTATTGCTTAGATGTGCACCGTTATCTTATTTTCGCGTCGAATCTCGTGCCGCGGACCCGAGCTTCGACTCGGGAGAGGACGTGGAGGACCCCGAGTACACCGCTCCGGACGGCGGCGCTTCAACGGCAACGAAGGTGTCATGTCACTCCCAACCATATAGATCCCATGTTGATATTTAGCTCGCTAGTGCTTTACTTTAATGCATTGATCTGATGAATTGCATAACCCGTTTACTAGCCATGCCCTGATGTTTTGATATATCCTGTTTCCTTGCTCTACTACCTGCGGGACTAGCTACAGACCCCTAGCTAGTCCCTTACCTCAACTATCCATACTTTTGTTGCTTGATTATGGATGGTGCTCTGGGCTTGGGCTGAGATGTGGGTATCTCGGTGTGATTCTAGCGTGCGTTCTGGGTTGCGTATCTCCTTGCTGTGTTTTGGCGGGAGCGAGCCGCTTGGTTACTTGTGAACGGCTGCCGAGGGAAGATGCGATCTGGCCTCTTACCCGAGGGTCGTGTCGTGTGGGATGGAGATGTTGAGTGCTCGCTCTCGGCCCCTTAAGGACCGATCGTCAGTTGACCTTGCTTCGAATGACTATTTTCGTACAGACCGCCCGCCTTGTATTGGGCGGGGGTGCGGGGTGAGACTTGTAGTGGATAGCACCCCTCCTGTAGGAGGATCGGTGTGATCGTGTCGGGAGTGGTCTTTCCCTCCTTAGTAGACTTTTCCCTGGCGAGGCCAGGGAAGGGTTCCACAGCTTCGAGGGACCTCTCGCGGGTAGTACGAGCTCGCCGCGGAGGCCGGGCCGGAGCTCGGAGACGCGAGGAGGGTACTATCCACTTACTTGGGCTTCGGCCGTATGGTAGGGTCGGACACCGGTGACGGCCGGTTCGGACCTATTCGGGCGGGTACGGTTGTACAACCTGCGCGAGTGTTAAACCTATAGCTATAGTCCGTGTCCACGGAGTTATGGACGATCTTTCGATCTCTCACCCGACTAGTTACACTTCTCTTGTGCTTCTTCTCTCCCCCGAGTGTGTGAGCCCGGCTTCGGCCGTTGAGATGTGGGGATAGGAGCCGGTGGGCCCCACATCGCAGATGAGAGTTGGGTTCTGGATCGTGGTTGAGATCCGGTGTTTTGGTGTGGTATTCCTTGAGCGGGGTGTGGACCCCTGAGGTGTGGACCTCGGAAGCGGCAGCTTCCCCGAGGTGTGGACCTCCTAGCTGAATTCTGCCTACCTTGTACGTTGCACTGCTGCTTTGCTTAAGCTTTCTACAGCCAGATTAGGGATACCTCATGCATAGTAGAATATACACCGCTTTTGCCTCTTTGTTGGGAAGCTGACATGACCTACCCGCTTATCGGGTAGACCCTGGTGACTCTGACGCAGAGCCGGACTACGACTTCGACAACGACGGCTGGGTGGACTAGAGCTCTTCCTACACTTGAGCTGCCTGCGGAGATGGAGTTCCCGCGCTTTCATGGAGCCGCTGCTAGACGATTTATTTATGTTTGATTCAGTCCTGTTGGACTTGTACCCGGCATGTGCCGAAGAGATGTACTCTGATTATTGTAATAAAATAAATGTTGTACTCTACTTTATTGTTTTTATCCTTCTGTATGGATTTTGGCATCGCTGAGGTAGGGATTGCACGTGGTAGCCCTCCTGGGACTACCACCGAGGTGCTAAGATTCGGGGTTCCGTTCGCAGAAATCCGGGTCGTTTCAGTTGGTACCAGAGCCATGCTTGACTGTAGGACGAGCCCCAGGAATGGTCGATAGTATAGGAAGTCGTTTCTGAACCTTGAAACTTTATATAAACTCCTTGGCTTCCGTATGTATATAACTATACTTATATATATTCATTACTTTGATTAACTTTCACTAACTACCTTACTAACTACGCTCTAACAACGTTGTGCAGATGGCGGAGGGTACGTGGGTTCCTTTGGAGTCGGACGGCAAGAGCTACGGAGGCTTCTGCCACTTGCTGAGAGAGTGCCTGGAGGCAGCTGGAGTGGAGACCGACGGAGTCAGCTACAAGGGGAGGGCTGTTGACGGTGAAAATCCGTCAACCTAGCCATGAGTTTACCTTCGGTGTTGGCATAACTTTTGTATCTTATTCATTGGTACTAACCCCCGTGGTATAACAAGTTCACGTGTGCATGTCGTTTTTGGAGTTTAATGTTTATGCAGGGATTTAGTGTTTAATGCAAGACTTTCGGGATAAGTTCATCAAGCACCTCATGACAAGACCTTGAAGTCCTGAACAAGTCATGCAATGAAGCAAAATTAACTCCAAGAAGCCGGGGACTTGATCCGAGAAGACGACGGACTCCGGGGACCCGACCGAGAAAAGTGCTTTGAATCTTGCAAGACAAGGAGTTGAGTCCAATTCGGAGAGAAACCGACGACATGGACCTACATGCGAAGGGGGAAGCATCCGGGAAGCAAGGGAACCGACCTCGGGCAAAGGAGCCGCGGGGGCCGGGCCTAAATGGGCCCGGGCCGGCCGGCCCGATCCGGTCGGCCCCGAGCCCATTTAGGGCCCAAATTCGTCGTCCTTTGACCTAATTGCTTCTCGGGCTATAAATAGCCCCCCGACCGAGAGCCACGCGAACGGAAGTCGTATTCCGCCGCCGAGGAGCGAGAGAAGCTTGAGGGACACTAACTTGAAGATGAGGGTCGTGCTAGTTGTCTAGGGTTTCCCTGGCCGACGTGGGAACCTTGCATGGAAGACCACGTCGGAGCTCCGGAGCGAGGATCAAGATCGAGGGAGGGCCCCGGTGGTGATCTTGTTCATGTAATCATTCATGGTGAAGTTTGTAAGTGAATCCGATTTCTAGCGATTAAGTGCCTTCTCGATGATTTTGATTTCTTCTTGGTTTTGCTTCTTCTACGATCTAGTCTATAGCTAGATTACATAGGGTGCTCTTGTAGCCGCGGTGGTTAGAGGTGCATACCGGACCGGCCAAGTGATTTCAACTTGTTCTATCGAACTCGCCCTAAGCTCCCCGCATGAATAGGGATACGTTGTGACAGAACGGGGGTCTCGAAAGGCGGATGTTTTCGGAGTCGGATGGGAAGGACACGATTTAAAGATGCTTTTAATGAGATTCGCTTTGCTATCTTCATCTATCTTGTTTGGAGCTACAACATAAGCATGATCTAGATTCTCTAGATTGGTTATCTCTTGCTTTCTCTTGCTACCTCTTTAGTAGATTAGATTAGATTCGTTTTCTTTATGAGTTCTTAGATTAGATGCAACTTACCTTCATAAGATAGCTTTACCTTGCTTTACTAGATTGAATCCTTGCGTTGCACATTGTTCCACGGATTCGATACCTTGGGTTCACCACTCGAGGGAAGAAGGGTCCCTTGACTACGACGGGAGACTTGTCCGCTTGCAAGTCATAAACGAACTTTGATACAACTATTAACCGTCAACAAGGGCCGTGGGGCACTTGGAGCAGACCCCCACTTACCTGGCCGTCACGGTACCGGCAGACCCACGGGTGCCAGAGTTCGAGGAGGTTGAGGTGCACTGTTTCGAGAGTTCGACCACGGAGGCACACCAGACCGGCGCACGCGGGGGCTCTCAAGAAGGTTTGTGTCCGGCTCGGGGGAGAGGCCGAAGGACACTCCGTTCAGCGTGCTTCCGACAGAGATCTACGACCCGGGTCGCTGGGACACGAGCGACCGAGCACGGTACTTGGAGGTGACTTCAGTGGAGGAGGACGCGGTGATGCTCGCAGCCAGACGGTGCATCCTGGCTCAGGACCAGGCACTGTACTGGGCAGACGGTGAGGTCGCGTACCTTCGGTGGAGGTGTGACGCTGCCCTGCGGCAGGTTCGGGACCTAGAGGTGGAGAGAGAGGATATACTCGACGAGTTGGAGGCGTCGCACGTGAGGAACGGAGAGCTAGTACAGCTTGGACTGGCAGCGGCCGCAGCCAGCACGGAGAGGGATGCCCGGAGGATCGCTACTCTAGAGGCACGGTTGAGGGCAGAGCGGGAGTTGCACCGGGCTTCAGTGGAGGCCGCGCGTGAGGACAGAGTGAGGCTGGCAGAGGCGAGGGACCAGTTGGAGTCGGTGGGAGGCTGCGCCGGTGACTATCAAGTCAAGGTGTGGGATCTTCGGGGAGGCGAGTCGACACAACTACCACCACTTGTGCTACCTTGGTGGACCTGGTCTACGAGGAGAGAGACCGAGCGCCCGGGACCCGCGCGGCCCGGGAGCGTTCCGACCGGCGAGGAGGCCGACGGAGCCGGAGGCGCTCTCCGCACGGCTACCACCCAAGAAGAGGCCCCGACCGAGGACGGGAGACTTTCGAGCTTCCCCCGACGCTCCTACCACGTGTGCGGCCGTACCCGAGTGGTTCGCGAGGACACCGCGGAGATGGACCGTGCTCTCCAGGATACCCGTGACTACTACGGAGGACCGGCGATCAGGGTGCCGGGTTACCCAGGAGTCCACTCACCGCCGTTCTACTCGGTTCCACCAGACACCAGCTCCGAGGCACCTCAGAGTACTCAGTGATGGGAGTAGAGATCTTGTAGCAGATTCTGAGTAGATGTAATAAGTTAGATGTAATGCTACCGCTCATGTAGACATGCCTGTAGTAGCTACCCCCATGATGTACCATGCGTTAGCAGGATGTGTTGCCGTGTACCCTCGAAGGTCGTTGGAGTAAACCTCGAGGTGCACCCCTTTTGTATGGTGGCATTGATTGAGTGACACGGATCTTCATGGATTTTCTCGGAGTTCATGCTTCTTTATGTTTGTATGAAATTCTTTGTTTGTTAGCAGGATTACTCCTTTATAGTTAATACCCTTATTAAATACATTCTCCCTACCACTACTAACTATTGCAACTGGAACAGATGTCGGGAGCAAGGAGGTCGGGCGACTCGGCCCGTTTCGAGGGAGGTCGGCCGGGGACGACGGAGGGGAGGATGCCCCTAACCCGGCGGGGAGCGAGAGGCCGCGGACGTCGTGGAGGTCACGCGCCTCGAGGCGGGCTCCGCGGAGGCCCGGCGGCCGCGGAGGCCGAGGAGGCCGAGTTGGCGGTCGAGGAGCCGCGCGCGCCGACGAGGGAGCTCGGGGAGCGAGGAGCTCGAGCACGAGCGGGTACCCCGGCCGAGGGAGGGGCAGGCCAGGCTCAGGGACACGAGGTGCCACCACCACCACCTCCCCCGAACTTGGCCGACGTGATGGCAGTGCAGACTCAGCTGATGCAGACGATCACCCAGATGCTAGCTCAGAACAACAACAACAACAGCCACAGGGGTCAGAACCGCAACGCTCCAGAGGGATTCCAGAAGAAGGTTGAGAACTTCAACAAGCTGCGACCGCCTACCTTCGACCACTCGGCGGACCCGATGGACGCGGACAAGCGGCTACGTGAGATTGAGAAGAAGGCCGGAGCCGGCGAGCTTGCGAGGAGGAGTGTGTGACCGTGGCCGCGCACCGGTTGGTCGGCACGGCCGGTGCGTGGTGGGGACGGCCTACGTGACTCGCACGGGACCCGTTGCACATTGGGTGGGACGAGTTCGTGGAGGCCTTCGGGAGCCACCACATCCCGGACGCAAGTGATGGACGAAAAGGCCGACGAGTTCGGGGCACCTCAAGATGGGAAACATGTCGGTGCGGGGAGTACGCCAACCGCTACCGGGGAGGCGATGAGGTACGTGCCGGACGACACCGACACGAGAGAAGAAGAAGGTCTGCGGGTTCGAAAGGGGCCGCACAAGGGGATGGCACACCACTTGTCCGCGCACGACCGCCCGAGCACTTCGCTCCATTATCGACAAGGCACGCGATCGTGGAGAGGTCAAGGCTTGAGTACATGGAGGTTCGTGGGAGCAAGTCCAAGCGCACGGACCGAGCGGGGACGCTCGGGTCCACCCCGGAGGCGAGAGGACGAGGGCTACGCACGGGGCCACCGGACACGGCGAGAGGCACCACGTCACTCGGTCTCGGCCCGCGAGAGCGAGAGCCCACCCGGTGGGAGTGGAGGTCGAACGGTGGAAACCGAGGCCACCACCGCGAGCGGCAGACGGATCCAAGGTGACTTGCTTCAGCGCCGTCGGGTTGGGCATAAGTCGTTTGAGTGTCCCCGGCGAGGCACCACCGGGGAGTCGAGCCGCGGCTCTCGGTTCCGGACCCCGGCCAAGCCACCGGCACCGGGAGGACAACCACCCCGTACACGGCGGAAGAGGAGCGCTCGGCCGCCGGCTACTCGAGGCCGTCCGAACCACCTTACCGCCGAGGATGCGGCGGCCGCACCCGACGTCACACTTGGTGAGTTCCTTGTTGACTCGGTTTTGGCAAGTTGTTTTGTTCGATGCGGAGCTCGGTTTTCGTATATTTCTACCAAGTTTGCTAAAGAAAGGTCTTTACCAACTAAGCCTCGACCAAGGCCTATCTTGACTAGCTCTCCGCTAGGGAGAAGAGGAGTACGTTAGAGTGCAGGGGAGTGAGGATGGTGTTTGAGGGGCTACCGTTCACGGCAGACTTGACAGTTTTGGAGTCTACCGGGATAGACGTGATCCTAGGGATGGATTGGTTGGCAAAGCACAACGGAATAGTCTCTTGCAACCCCAGAGTGATACAGCTAGAACACCCCAGCGGAACTATAGTGCGGATCGAACCACAGAGTCCGAAGGTTGCTACGATGATGTGCAACATGAGTGGGAAAGAGATTGAAGAAATCCCAGTGGTCCGTGAGTTTCCGGACGTGTTCCCAGAGGAGCTTACGGAGTTACCCCAGACCGGGACGTGGAGTTCGTGATTGAGCTGATGCCGGGGGCGGGGCCCGTTGCAAAGAGTCCGTACGGGATGTCGTCGACGAGGCCGGACGAGTTGAAGAAACAGCTCAAGAAGTTGCTCGAGCAAGGGTTTGTTCGGCCGAGTGCCTCACCGTGGGGTTCACCAGTGCTCTTCGTGGAGAAGAAAGACGGCACAAAGATGATGTGCATTGACTACCGCACGCTCAACTCGATGACAATCAAGAACAAGTACCCACTACCCAGAATAGAGGATTTGCTGGATAGACTCAAAAAGGCAAGGTTCTTCTCCAAGATCGACTTGAGGTCCGGTTACCACCAGATGAAGATCCGAGAGCAGGATATACCCAAGACAGCCTTCACCACACGCTACGGCTTGTACGAGTTCGTGGTAGTTTCCTTCGGGCTGACCAACGCCCCTGCTTACTTCATGAACTTGATGAACAAGGTCTTCATGGAAGAGTTGGACAGGTTTGTGGTGGTGTTTATCGATGATATCTTGATCTACTGCGAGACCCCGAGGAGCACGAGGAGCACACGAGAGTCGTGCTAGAGAGGCCGAGGCGGCGAAGCGTACGCTAAGTTCGGCAAGTGCAAGTTACGGATGGAGAAGGTCACGTTCTTGGGACACGTGTTGTCGGCGGAGAGGGGATAGCCGTGGATCCGTCCAAGGTAGAGTCGGTGACCAAATGGGAGCGGCCATTAAACGTGACGGATGTCGGGGAGCTTCCTTGGGTTGGCGAGGGTTACTACGGAGGTTCATTGAGAACTTTTCCAAGATCGCAAAGCCAATGACGGAGTTGCTCAAGAACAACACAAAGTTCGAGTGGTCGAAGCGTGTGAGAAGAGCTTTCAAGAGCTGAAAAAGAGACTCACCACGGCCCCGGTGCTCACCTTGCCGGATATCAAGAAAGACTTTGTGGTCTCTTGTGACGCTTCAAGGCGGGGATTCGGATGTGTGCGATGCGGGAAGGGAAAGTTGTGGCTTATGCTTCCGGAAGAAGTCGAAGAAACACGAGGAAAACTACCCGACACACGACTTGGAGTGGCGGTATTTGTTGTGCATGCGCTCAAGATCTGGAGACACTACCTGATAGGGAACAAGTGTGAACTGTTTTCCGACCACAAGAGCTTGAAGTACTTCTTTACCTAGACAGAGTTGAACATGAGGCAGAGACGATGGCTGGAGCTGATCAAGGACTATGACGTTGAGATCAACTACCACCCAGGCAAAGCTAACGTCGTGGCAGATGCACTGAGCGGAAAACATCTCGCAACAACCTCATGGTAAAAGAGGAGCAACTTTGCTTTGCATGAAGAGCTAGAGAAGGCGAGAATCGAGATTGTAGACCAAGGCCAAGTCAACGCGATGCAAGTGACCTATGACCTGGAGGAGCGAATCCGTACGGCCCGGAAGGAGTGTGCGAGAAATCAAAGTGCTTTGCGAGAACTAATGAAGCGGGGGCAAAGGCGAGGACTACGGGTTGATGAACGGGAGCCCGTGTGGTTGAAAGAACGGATCCGTGTACCGCAAGACGGAGCACTCCGGGAGCGGATCATGAGAGAAGCTCACGACTCGAGGTACTCGATTCACCGGCGACACCAAGATGTACGAGAGATGCGAAGATCGAGTGCGGTGGAAGGACATGAAGAAGGACATAGCACACTACGTGGCTGTTGCGACACACCGTAGCGAGTAAAGATTGAACATCAGAAACCTGCTGGTTTGTTGAAGCCGTTGGCTATTCCAGTTTGGAAGTGGGAGGACATTTCCATGGACTTTGTGGTGGGACTTCCTAGAACACCAAAAGGAAACGACTCAGTTTGGGTCATAGTGGACAGGCTGACCAAAGTGGCTCACTTTGTGCCGGTGAAGACCCGGTATGCAACCGAGAAGTTGGCGAGAGCGTATGTAGAGCACATACTCGGGCCGCACGGGGCACCCGAAGTATTGTATCCGATCGAGGGCCACGGTTGTCTCCAAGTTTTGGCGGAGCTTCCACAAGCTTATGGGCACCACTCTCGGCTACGGCACGGCTTTTCACCCACGGACGGATGGTCGGACGAGAGAGGGTCAACCGGGTCTGGAGGACATGCTACGAGCTTGTGCACTCACCTATGGTGCGATTGGGAGAGCGGTTGCCGTTTGCAGAGTTCTCGTACAACAACAGCTTTCAAGCAAGTCTCCGGATGGCACCCTTTGAGGCACTTTACGGTCGAAAGTGCAGGACCCCGCTAGCTTGGTCAGAGGTTGGAGAACGAACACTGTTTGGGCCAGCGATCATTGAGGAAGCAGAGGAGAAAGTTGAGAAAGTTCGTGAGAACCTGAAAATCGCTCAAAGTCGTCAGAAGAGCTATGCCGACAAGAGAAGGAGAGAGTTGACCTTTGCAGTTGGCGACAGAGTGTACTTGAAAGTCTCACCGCTCCGAGGAACCAAGAGGTTCTTGGTGAAGGGAAAGCTTGCACCGAGGTACGTAGGGCCGTACCCGATTACCCGCAGGATTGGAAGTTTGGCTTACCAGCTTGCACTACCCGAGACAATGGCAGGAGTTCACCCAGTGTTTCACGTGTCGCAGCTGAAGAAGAGCGAGAAGGCAGTGGAGGCAAAGCAAGTGCCCATGGAGTTGCTTGACTTGCAAGACAACCTGGAGTATACAGAATATCCTGAGAAAATCTTGGACGAGTATGTCAAGGAAACAAGGAGAACTACCATTCCTTTCTGTAGAGTGTTGTGGAGCAACCATACAGAGCGGGAGGCAACATGGGAGAAGGAAGCTGATCTCAGGAAAGAGTACCCTCACTTGTTCACGGAGGAGGTCGAGGACTAAATCTCGAGGACGAGATTCTCGGTGGTGGGGGAGAATGTAACAACCCTGGAATTTAGGTGTGTAAATTTTGCGAAAATTTAAAACTTTTTGCTTGCATTTGAGTGCTACCAATTTTTGAGCCAAAATTGCTAGCCTCTCACTAAATTCTCCACTAATTTATCCTAATTATAAAACATATGTTAAAAATATGGTAAAATATGTGAGTTGGTTTTTCTTTGGTTTATTTGGAGTTCAATTGAGTGAAGTTTGAATTTGAAAGGGAATCAAATTCAAACTCTTTTTCAAATCCTAGTTCAAACTTATTTATTTAAATAGGCAAAGAGCAGCCAAGTGCTTTGGGCCGTCTTCCCCTTTTCCTTGCTATTCGTTCTGCAGCCGGCCCAACCCAAGGCGCCTTTCGGCCCACTAACCCGCGCAGCAACCCTTCCCCCTTCTCTTTCTCTGCCGCGCGGGCCCCAGTCGTCAGCTCCCTCTCACCCCCCTTTCTCCCCTTATCCGCTTGACCCACGCACCGGTCGGCCCGAACCCGGCCGGGGGCGGCGCCGCCGGTCCCGGCCCCACCCGGCTCGCGCGGGGTGGCGCGCGGCCGGAGCCGCCGGGCCCCGGCACGCACGCCAAGGACCGGCGCCGCGCGCGCGCGGGAGCGGGGGAGGCGGCCGGGGAAAAAGGGAAAGGACGCCCCCCGCCCTCCCCAACGCGCATCCAAGGCGGGCGGGGGAGCTTCCTCGGGCGCGCCACCCCCCGGGACGGCGGCGAGCCAAGGGCATCGAGGAGTTTTCCTCTCGAGACCCTGCGGCGCGGATTCAAAAGGAGAGGGGAGCCGGCGTGGATTGGAGGCAAGGCTAACCACCCCCACTTGGGGTTTCTTCTTCCACCGCAAGGCCGTGAACACCGAGGGAGAAGGCGGGCGCGCCACCGCCGCGCCGCGCCGTTGGGGAAGGAACGGGCGCGCCGCCGCGTGCGTCGCGCCGGGCGAGGAAGGAGCCAAGGACCGGACCGGGGACAAGGACATCTTCACCGCCAAGGAATGCCGTGCCGCGCCCGGAGCCGAGGACGTGCACCAGCCGGGGACCAGAAGCAGGGGCCGAGGCGGCGACCACCGACGTGAACCACCACTTCGTCGACGCACATCTCTCCCGAGCCGGCCACGACTCCACCGCCGCCCCAAAGTGAGCACCACCGTGGCCACCCTATTTCCTTCCCTCCTCCTTGAGTTCTTCTTCTGTTTTGCGCCGACGGCGTTGGGGAGCGCCGTCGAGCCGCCATGCACGGATGCGGCCGTCGTGCCGCGAAGCCGCCGTGTCGCGCGCGTGCGGTGCTCTCGGGCCTTTCATGCCCCGGGCCCGCCGGCGCTACACGAGGACCACGTGTGTCGGTGGCCTTCGCGCGGGACTTCTTGTGCGGGGCCGTGAGCGTCGCCGGTGTCGCGGCGCGGCGCGCGCGGTCACCGGGCGGCCGCGCGACGAACGAGCCGGACGCGCAAGGCGTGTGGTTGAGCGGGCTTCGACCCGAGGTTTCTTGCGGGTGGGGGAAAATCGGGATCGTCGCGCGTGGGCGCGCCGGCGGCGGCGGCAACGTGCCGGCTGCGGGACGGCGCGCCGCGCGCGCGCGCGAGGCCACGGGATCGAGCGCCGCCGGCCGGCACACCCCGAGCCACGCCGTGTCGTGCGCTACGGCCCGAGAGACGTTGAGCGGGGCGAGTGGCTCCTGAACCGAGTGCGGCGGGCGCACCGCGCGGTCGCGGCGCCGCCGGGACTTTCGTCCGGCACTTGCGGGGGCGAGCGGATGGGATGAGCCGGTTTAGAGGGAAGAGCGGGTCGCCGGCCGGGTTTGGGCCCAAAGCCCCGACCGGCGGTAGCGGGCCGCCGGCCCCGGCGCGGGATAGGGGTCGGGGAGGGGGGGATTACCGGACTTCGAACGCGTATTCTAGCGGGCTTTAGCACACGGGCCGGTGTGGGCCGAAACCCGGATTCGGGGGGGGATAACGAGTCCGCCGGGGCCGCCCACGGCCCGGCGGCTCTTCCGGCCTTCTTGCAGCCCGATAGACCCGGGGAGGCCGACGTCATGCGCGTCAGCAACGTTTTTTCTGAAAAACCCTTTTCTTCTCTGTTTAAAAATTCCAGAAAATGTTTTTAACCTTTGAAAATTCATAATAAATTCTAGGAAGCTCAGAAAAATACAAAACTAATTTTTATAAATCCGTATTTGCGAAACCCTGCTGATTGTAGGTAGTTTGGGTTCTTTTGGATCTTCTAAATTGGTTCTTATTTGGAGTTATTGCTTAGATGTGCATCGTTATCTTATTTTCGCGTCGAATCTCGTGCGCGGAGACCGAGCTTCGACCGGGAGGACGTGGAGGACCCCGAGTACCTTGCTCCGGACGGCGGCGTCGCTTCAATGGCAACGAAGGTGTCATGTCACTCCCAACCATATAGATCCCATGTTGATATTTAGCTGCTAGTGCTTTACTTTAATGCATTGATCTGATGAATTGCATAACCCGTTTACTAGCCATGCCTTGATGTTTTGATATATCCTGTTTCCTTGCTCTACTACCTGCGGGACTAGCTACAGACCCCTAGCTAGTCCCTTACCTCAACTATCCATACTTTTGTTGCTTGATTATGGATGGTGCTCTGGGCTTGGGCTGAGATGTGGGTATCTCGGTGTGATTCTAGCGTGCGTTCTGGGTTGCGTATCTCCTTGCTGTGTTTTGGCGGGAGCGAGCCGCTTGGTTACTTGTGAACGGTGCCGAGGGAAGATGCGATCTGGCCTCTTACCCGAGGGTCGTGTCGTGTGGGATGGAGATGTTGAGTGCTCGCTCTCGGCCCCTTAAGGACCGATCGTCAGTTGACCTTGCTTCGAATGACTATTTTCGTACAGACCGCCCGCCTTGTATTGGGCGGGGGTGCGGGGTGAGACTTGTAGTGGATAGCACCCCCTCCGTAGGAGGATCGGTGTGATCGTGTCGGGAGTGGTCTTTCCCTCCTTAGTAGACTTTTCCACTGGCGAGGCCGGGGGAAGGGTTCCACGGCTTCGAGGGACCTCTCGCGGGTAGTACGAGCTGCGCGGAGGCTGGGCCGGGCTCGGAGACGCGAGGAGGGTACTATCCACTTACTTGGGCTTCGGCCGTATGGTAGGGTCGGACACGGTGACGGCGGTTCGGACCTATTCGGGCGGGTACGGTTGTACAACCTGCGTAGAGTGTTAAACCTATAGCTATAGTCCGTGTCCACGGGTTATGGACGGTCTTTCGATCTCTCACACGACTAGTTACACTTCTCTTGTGCTTCTTCTCTCCCCGAGTGTGTGAGCCGGCTTCGGCCGTTGAGATGTGGGGATAGGAGCCGGTGGGCCCCACATCGCGGATGAGAGTTGGGTTACGGATCGTGGTTGAGATCCGGTGTTTTGGTGTGGTATTCCTTGAGCGGGGTGTGGACCCACGAGGTGTGGACCTCGGAAGCGGCGGCTTCCCCGAGGTGTGGACCTCCTAGCTGAATTCTCGCCTACCTTGTACGTTGCTTCTTTGCTTTGCTTAAGCTTTCTACGGCCGGATTAGGGATACCTCATGCATAGTAGAATATACACCGCTTTTGCCTCTTTGTTGGGAAGGCGACATGACCTACCCGCTTATCGGGTAGACCACAGTGACTCGACGCGAGCCGGACTACGACTTCGACAACGACGGCCGGGTGGACTAGAGCTCTTCCTACACTTGAGCACTGCGGAGATGGAGTTCTCGCGCTTTCATGGAGCCGCTGCTAGACGATTTATTTATGTTTGATTCAGTCCTGTTGGACTTGTACCCGGCATGTGCCGAAGAGATGTACTCTGATTATTGTAATAAAATAAATGTTGTACTCTACTTTATTGTTTTTATCCTTCTGTATGGATTTTGGCATCGCTGAGGCAGGGATTGCACGTGGTAGCCCTCCTGGGACTACCACCGAGGTGCTAAGATTCGGGGTTCCGTTCGCGGAAATCCGGGTCGTTTCACTCCCTGCGGCCGGACGGTAGGGCCACCGCTCTCTATGCCTCCGGGCGGAGCTCGTTAGTGGGTGGCCGACCGCGGGCTTCCCCTCCCTGCGCCGGGCGCTATAGGAGCTCCGAGCGGTGTCCGTGGAGAGCAGTAGGCAAGTTTTGGTGCATGTTGCAAGGGTTTGCTCCACGTGCCTTAGAGGTTTCTAAGGAATGTTGCAAGTGTTTCGTGCGGATGTTGCAAAAGTAGGTCTGGATATTTCAATGTTGTCGGATGTTGCAGATGTATTTTCGAATGTTGCAGATGTTATTTTCAAATGTTACATATGCTATTTTCGAATTATATAGAATTTTTCTTCATGTTGCACGTAACATGACTTAATGTTGTGGCGATTTTTTTCATTTAAATAAATGTGGCAGCTGCAGCATGCGACGCCAAGCAGCGATGTTTGGAGACCCAAAATTGCAATTTTCTCTCCGAGGAAGAAGCAACAGCATGCGACGCCAAGCAGCGGCTGGCGGTGATCGGGGACGAGGCGGACGCGTGAGGGGCGAGGCCACACGGAGGAAGCACGGATATGTGTGATGGTGATACAATCAATGTGAGATTCAATCTGTTGTTGTTGTTTAGTTGGATGTCCTTAGTGCTAAGTTTAGTCAAGCGAGGCTTTAGAGCTGCGAAAAGTGATCTGAAATTTGTGATGTGTAATTATCTCATATTTATCTCAAAATTGTGGATTGTAATCTAAATATTGGTGTTATTATATCAGAATTGTGGACTGTTATCTAAAAATTTTATGTGCCTTGACTTGTAAATTTACTGGTAGCAAATGCTCCGTAATGCCACATGTGGACGAGAAGCACCGATGTCTTTTTTCCTAAATGCCAGCAACTTGTCCTGATGTCACATGCTAAAAAAACAAATGCCTTTTTATCCTTTGCTACCAAATGACAAACGGGTTGGGGGGGGGGCACTGGGAAAACAGGGGGAATCATCATCCCATGAAAAGCCCTGTCGGGCCTCCCCTACCCTGGGTGTTTTTCCCTTGACTCCCAGAGGGGCCCTTAGTCGCATGCACTACCGGAAACGCGGCCTTTGCCATGCGCCAAGAACGCACGGCAAAGGCCAGAACCCGCACGACACGGCCTCCATGCGGATTTTGCTCAGGCGCATGGCAAAGGGCACACGGCGCATTTTTGCCTGGTAAAGACCTTTGTCGTGCGCCTTAGGGAAAGGCAACGCACGACATAGCTCTTTGTCGTACGCAATATGTGATGCACGGCAAAGAGAAAGGGTTGACGGCCGTCCGCGGGGAGACAGCGTCACACGCTCTTTGTCGTGCGTCACCCAGAAATAAGCACGGCAAAGAAAAATGCAAAAAATAAAAAAAAAGCCAAGGCGGGTTGAGGCCACCACCACGCCGTCGCCGGCCCTCCACTGCATCTGCACCACCGACGGGCCTCCTCCGTTCCCCACGCCAGAGCCACCAGACAGAGAGCCGTCGTCGGGGCCTGGGGAGGAGGCGCTGCCGCGCCGGGGGAATCCATCCTTGCTTGGCCGAGGGAGGAGGTCGCCGCCGCGCTTGGGGAAGATCTCCTCGCGTCGGCCCTCTCGCACCGGCGGCAGGGAAGCCTCTCCTCGCGCCGGCGGCAGGGGAGCCCCGCGTTAGATCTTGCTCCGGTCGGGCCAGCACCGGATCCCACGACCAAGGAGGGAGCCCCGTCGCCGCATCGTGGAGCCCCGCAAAACCTTGGGAGGGAGGGAGGAGAGGCTCAGGGGAGACGGTGCCGGCGACCACGAGCCGGAGAGGGAGGCCGCCATGCGCCCGCCACCGGGTGCCCGCTCGCACGGCGGCGGCGTGTGCCCATGCGCGTGTCGTCGTGCGCCCGCGCGCACCACCGTCGTCGTCGATGGTCGCCGTGGAGGAGGAGGTGGGAGGGGGCGGCGACGCCATGGGAGGAGATGGGAGGGGGCGGCGGCGGCTAATGGGAGGGGGCGGGGACGGGGGCGGGGGGTGGGGCTAGAGTTTGAGGGTTTAAATAGGCCGGCGGGGGGAGGGGCGAATGTGCGGGCGGTGGGGAGGGGGAAATGGGCCGGCGGTGGGGAAGGGGGGAAATGGGCCTTCGGGTCTTTGCCGTGCGTTTGACAAGAGGCGCATGACAAAGAATTCTTTGTCGTGCGCCACTTGTAAAACGCACAGCAAAACTATTTCTTTGCTGTGCGCCTCATAAAAAGCGCACGGTAATTTTTCTTCGTCGTGCGCCGGCGCACGGCAAAGAATTTTCTACGATTTTATAAAATTTATAAAATTTATCAAATAATTTTTTAAAAATTTATAAAATGAATACAAGCCAATTTATGTTGTATATTGCTTATAGAAATAAGATTTGAAGTCAAAACTTAATTTGAATGTCACGTCACGTACAAATCTAACCATATCTTTCGTAACTCTATGAAACACTCTGAAACTTATAGTGAGATACTTCAGTTTCTAAACACCATCCATGACGACTTGCTTAAAACACTCTATATGATTTATCACAAGCTTCACACAGGATATCATGAGCCCTAGACGAATCTCATGATTTTCAAAATTTGTTTGTACTTTGCACAATTAAAAAACATGGCAACCGCATGTGGATTTTCATGATTCGCGCAAAATGTTCAAAATTCCACCCAATTTCATGGATAAGGTAATAAAAATAACTAAATTACATGAATATCATTTTTCCACAAATTTTACTCCGTTACTTTATGCACTTGCAGTTCAAATTTGACGTATGCGGCAAAAATTTTTTAAGTGACACATAATTGTTAAAAATAGTAAATTTATCAAGACATGCATAAGATTGAAATATAGAGTACAAAACAATGTTTTTGAGGTGGAGAAACAAAAAGAAGTACAAAAATTAAATTTTTTAACGACTGTTTATTGAAAAAGTGGAGGAAGGATTGAAGGAAAAAAATCTTTGCCGTGCGCCGGAAATTAAAACGCACGGCAAAGACTAACGGCCGTTTATTGCAAAAGTGGAGGAAGGAAAAAAATCTTTGCCGTGCGCCCGAAATTAAAACACACGGCAAAGAATCTTTGTCGTGCGTCAGAAAATAAGACGCACGGTGCGTTTTGTTCGGCGCACGGCAGAGAGCTTCTTTGCCGTGCGCCCGATGAAAGACACACGACAAAGATTTGAACGCATGGCAAAGGCCGCGTTTCCGGTAGTGATGTTCTCCCGCGCCGAAAGGCCTTGTGTGCTACGACATGCCGGAGTATTGAGTTGCATGCACCAACCAATTCAACCCAAAAGCTTTAGCTAATAGGGAAAGGTGTGCAATTCACTTATACTCCAACACTCCCCCTCACGTGCAGGCTCCCCCAGGCCGCATACGTGGAATATTGGAGTGGGCTCCGCATACGTGGAATATTGGAGTGGGCTATAATTATTTTAATTAACACGTCCGACAGGATTCGAACTCGAGACCTCTGGTTCTGGTACTATATTGAGTTGCATGCACCAACCAATGCAACCCAAAAGTAAGCTAATAGGAAAAGGTGGGCAATTCACTTATACTCAACACGAGGACCCGAGGTGTTCGACATGCTCACCGCCGTGGCCCGGCAGAAGGAGGTGCGTGGTGCTGATCGCGATCCATCCTTGCCGCCATTCGTGCTTATTACCGTGCGTTCTTGACGTTCGCAAGCTGCGGTGGATCGGAGATTACTTTTTTTTTGCCTTCCCTGCATGCATCATCGATGCTCTTCGTGACGTGCGGTAACGGTGAAGATGTATTGGGGCGACCTGAGAGGGAGAAGGTGTGCGACGCGGTGACGGAGCTCAGCATCGAGTCGCTCGTGGCCTCGGCCAGATCCAGAAGTACGCTACACTGCAGCAATAGCTGCGTTACCAATTTAATTTCTTGGAAGAAGCATCTGTCAGTTTACAATCTGCTCGTCTCACTCTCAACGATTTAGGACTCATAAGATGTCATTCACAGTGTGACGAACTATGTGCTATCTAGCACTAGCATCATGCCCTGTGACAGTCCTCAAGTCAAAGTAGTGTGTCCTTTATTTGCAGTTCACAGGAATACCAAACTGCAACTAGAACCTGGGCAACATCCGATGTATTGGATCTTACAGACTTACAGTACTTTCAGCTACTCTCACTTGATATCGCGCTTACAATCACTTGTTGCCTACAGACATGAACGGTAATCTGTTTGTGGGTCAAATTTTCAGTATCTTTTTCAGCATGAACGATAATCTGCAAGTTATATGTAGCTGATTTCTCTGTCTGAATTACTGGTACCGCACTAACAACTAACAAGTACAGCTGGAATTTGCACTAGGTACACGTACACTGTGACGTTTTGTTCATGACAAATTTGAATCAGACACTGTCGAAAAGCAGGGGATTCTGAAATTTTGTATCCTTACGTAAGCAATTTCAAACATCATGCGTGTCATGCTGCATGTCGATGAAAATTGATATGAAACTTTGATCGAAACAAACCACTTTTCTGAGGGACATGCATTCGGAAGTCTGAAACTCTGAACCAAACTTGAACTTTTGGAAAAAAAAAGAACTCCAAAAGCATCAGAGTTCAACCTTCAGTTCTTTATTACTCAACAACGAGGAAGAAGCTACGGAGAAAATACATACAAGCATCCTCTGATTCAAGTAATAAACTAAGCCAAAAAACTATAGAGTAGGACTATTTAAACGTCGAAGCACTAACACATCAGATGTAGAGATGATGCTCCACCGCTCCAGTATGACGAGGAAGAGCATGAGCAGCAGGAAGTAGATGATGGCGTGGAGCCGTGGACGAGCATGGACGGCAGGCTCGTCTTCAGGTTCATGACGTCGACCGGCCGGCGCCGGCCGGGCATCTGCAGGACGCCCCTGGGCACAGCAACGCGAACAGCGCCGTCGCGACGATCGACGGCGTCAAGTCCCTCATCGTCGACGATCCACGCAGGCACGGCTCCGTCCCTCGCCGCTACCCACGCGTCGGCCTCCGGCGCTACCGCTGCGGCCGCGGACAGCCATGACCCCCATTCTGCATGCGCAGTTACTTTTGTACCCTTTCCGATTTAAAAATAAATCAATTAAAATTTGGTGTGGGTCCCACAATTTTGGTACGTCCTAGTACTTTCACATAGGAACTTCCCGGTACTTCCTCGTGCTTCAACTGTTGGATTTCATCAGATGGATAACTCATAAAAAGGCCAAGTACTCTAAAATTTCTCATGATAATGTATATCGGTGTTTGTAGTAACTCCCTATGTCCAATTACAATTAACTTACTTTTTGTTTCTAACTCTAATGTTTTGCAACCCATTTTGGTTTCATCCTTTGTCTTCAGGATAAGGAAGCTCTGGGCGTGGCAAGTCCAAATCAAAGCAACCTACCATCCCTGATGGTTGAGTAGTAGAAAAGCTTGTTTACTATTTTTTATCAGACAAACTGATGCACTCATTATATAAACCCCGGATTTTCATAGAAAATCCGAATCCCTGTACCATCACGATAGTCCCTGGATCAGTGGCTATCGCGTACAGAACGTCTCACAGATAAATACGCAAAGTTATACATCGCATCACATAAGTATAAAAGTACATAATTTATTGCATGTCCATTATGGAGTACATCATTACAAGCCTCTTGGCTGAATCAGAGTGAAAATTCCACGCAACGGCAGCTATCATCTCAGAAGGGTCTCCATCTTTTATTCTTCTCGCCACAGGCATCCTTGAGCGAAGCGACGCATCCCTCAGTCATACCATCCATCGGCGTTGATGTCGAACTCGGTCTCGTACCCTGCACACCCAAAGTCTATCCCCAAGGAGTGGGATAGGTCCACATCACCAACTGTATGCAGCTTTAAGTGGCCTAACATCTAAAGGGAGGAAAAGAGACAAGGAAGCGGCTATGTTTTCCTGTGCGGCAACAGCAGAGTATAAACAAGGTATATCCAAAAAGTTCCCAAATCCCAAGTCTCTCAACACAGCTCGGAACCACCTGGTCACCCAGGGACCCGTCTCCACAACCTACTCCTGTCTAGGGTCCGTGCGAGAACTTCCTCTCCTCGCACCTCAATGATTGCGATCGGATCAACGAGGTAGATGGAGCCTCTCTCCTCTAGTCGGCTGCAACCACGACTCACCACACACTCTCCTATAGGGGGAGGTAGAAATCCCAAAACATGAGGAACGAACATGTCATCTAGGCTGTGTCCATGACCGAGGACGCGGCTATAGCTATAGATCGAACAACTCTGCAGAGTGTGTACACCTGTACCCATCCCGGAATGGCGCTCGACCGGTGTACGGCCGACCGAGCCCATCCTACCGGGCGAACTCTCGCTAGTTACGGTCCCATCCTGCATCCGGCCCTCAAAATGGTCCCCCCGCAGAAGGGACGGCACTGGAACTGTGAAATGCTCCCGTGTGGCCACACGGGAGTCAATCTGAGAGGGTGGTCTCACCTCCACCGCTCCCCCACTGATACCTCGCTATCCTTCCTAAGCAGGTATGGTTCAGCACTTGCCGAGCTCAACTCGACCCTAACCCCACGCTCGGCGGGTGGTGTGTACGAAAGTCCTATAGACAAGTTGATCCACTCGGTTTCAGACTGGGGCGAGCTCATATCCTCCACGCGCAAGTAAAACCCCAACACCTAGGCTCCGAAAACCGTAAAAGTAGGGGTACACTGAGGAGTGCACCCCTATCCCCGATCCCAGATCGGTTGTCTCGAGCTCACCCCCGCCAAGGTACCCAAAACGCCTTCTCCTGCCGGTTGTACCCCACACACGCCAAGAACCACTATTCCCAACCCAACACATGCATCGCGAAGCTCAGCGTATATACACGCTTATATAAACATATATAAAGTAGTAGGGCAATCGAGGTCAGGATAATTAAAGAGGTAGTGCAAGGTTCATCAACATGCATTTAAAGTAAAGCGCTAGCAATTATACTTAGCAATGCCTAATAGGAATTTCAGAATCAGTCGGGTGTGAACTTGGGGTCGGGTAGTCCTCTGCGGTGAATTCGTCGGCGTAGTCGTACTCCGGGATCAGCTCCCCGGCTCCAGCTGCTCCTAATAGCGCGAAAAAGGAAAATAAATAGCAGTCCTATAGCAATTAACTCCAAAGGAACACAAATAAGAGCCAAAAGAGAGCAAACACCACCCTAGCTCGGAGTTTAAGATTTTAGAAAATTTCTGGAAAAGGTTTTATAACTTTCGGAGTCAAATCGAATTTACTAGGGTTTTTCAAAGATAAAATAGGGCTTCTGAAAATAAAAATACGTTTAAACCTCATATACAGATCCAGCCACACGGGATCCCCAGATCGGGTGCGACTTGGGCCTCCAGCAGCCCCGTGCGTGGCCTCGCTCCCATTGGCTGTCGCAGGAGATCCGGTGGGATGCCGTGCGGCTCGGCGCGGTGCAAGCAAGCATGTGGCCCGAGAAGGGAGTGGTTAGCCGCACCGGATCCTGGCGGATTGGCTACGGCCACGCCAGCATGTGGCCCCCCGTGCACAAAACAATCCCCGTGGTTTCATCAGTGACCCAAGGTGTTTGACGAAAATCCCAGAAGAGAAACGGCGACGCGGGATGACCTCGCCGGCGGCGAAGCTCCACGACGCCTGGGCGACCGGCCCTTACGGGATAACCTCAAGGGACCCCCTTGGGTTGCTGGGCTCGAAGGTACGCAAAACAGAGGGTGGTGGCCGTCGCGCGCGAGGTCATCGCCGGTGTGGGCGCGACAACGTCGGCGCGGCGACGTCGGCGCGGCGGTGGTGCTCGGCGAGGTGGTGCGGGTGCCCCTTCCGGTGCGGGGGCGTGTGAACGCGCGTGCGAGGGCGTGCGGCGGGGTGCGCGCGCGTAGGGCGAATGACACGGCTAGGCTCGGCGTTGGCCACAAAGGGGGCGACGCGACGGGAAACGCGGCGGAGCTCGGGCGGCGCCATGGGTGGCGGCGGGCAAGGCGGCCGCGGTCGGCACAAGCGCGCGTGCGAGGGAGGCGCGGCGGTGGCAAGGCGTGCACTTGGCGACCAAGAGAGCGGCGCTCCCTCCCCTGCGACCACATGCGCGAAGCACCCGAGCCACGGTGAGGCCGTGGCGGCGCGGTCGACGAAGCGCGGCGGCGAGGCCGGCGCAAGAGAAAGGGACGAAAGGTCTAGCCTCGCCTCGGGTTGGCGTGCGCGCGTGCTTGGGGTGCACGGCGGCGCGAGAGCGTCGTGCTCGCGCGGACACGCGTGTGAACGCGAACGCGCCGGCGCGTGATTGTGAACGCGGCCAGCACGGTGTGGCACTCGACGGCGAGAAAGACTAGGCTAGGCAAAACGGTGCGCACGCGTTGACGAAGGCGGCGACACCTGCAAGCGATTTAACCCAGCCTAGCTCGATGGCCGGCATCACCAGCGACGGCGGCGCGGCGGCGCGGTGCGGCGACATGTTCCCCTTCGGCTCGACGGCCGGTGCCCACTAGGACAGCGGAGTGCTCGTCCTCACCTTGGTGGCCACGGGCCGTAGTGCAGGTGTTGGTGAAGTGCGGTGGCGCGGCTCGTCGGCGGGGAGGAAGATGAAGGCGACGGCGGCGCGACGTCGTGGAAGTAGAGGAAGCAGGGGAAGCAGGTGCGCTTGGCAACGGCGGATCCGGCTCCACCCACGAGCGGCTCCGGTCTTCGCGGCGGACGACGCTCCCACGGACGGCTCCAATCCCTCCTTCTCCCCCCTTCACTTCTCCTTCTCCTCCGGCGGGTTGGTGGGTGGACAGGGGAGTGGTTTCCCCCGAGGCGGCTAGGGTTGGGAGATCCCTGGGGGTCTCGGCGGCGGCTCTTATAGCAGTGGGCGGCACGGGGCACGTGGACGGTCGGGATGCGCCGGGGGCGCGGGGCGTGCCGCGACGGCGAGGCCATGGTCGGCGCGCGCCGCTTTAGCTTTGGCCGTCAGCGAAAGTGGCAAAGGTAGGGGATGACGAAGGCGACGTCATTGCGACCCCAGCGTGACGCGGTGCGGGTCCCGCTTGCCAGCGACGATGCTCCGCGCGACGGTAGGTGGAGTCTGGCGGGTGCGGTGTTGGGCCGTGGCTGGGCTGGAAGGGAGGCTGGGCTGGAATTGAGGTTGGCGGCCCGCCAAGGAGTGAATTGATTTCCCTATAAACTCTAGATTGATTCAAATTTGAATCCCAATTCAAATTTGAATCCACTCAAAGAAAATCCAAATAAAATCCAAATAAAGATCCAACTTTTCACACTAGCAAGTTATAAGCCCTTAAATTATTGATGGTGCCAAATTAAACCTAGGAATCGGGGAAAGGAACATAAAGACATCCTTAATTGTTGTGTGAGCACTCAAATACAATTCAAGTTTTTGAAATTCCACATTTTGCAATCACACCATTTCTAAGGATGTTACAAAACTCCCCCCTCACAAGAATCTCGTCCCCGAGATTAAGAAGTTACCTCTGGATCAAAGAGATGAGGGTATTTCTCCTTCAAGGCGGACTCCTTCTCCCACGTTGCTTCGCGCTCGGAGTGATTACTCCAGAGCACTTTGCAGAAGCGCGTGGTGGTGTTCCTGGTTGACTTCTCTGCCCAGTCCAGGATTCGAACTGGGTACTCCAGGTACTCCAGGGTCTCCTGAACATCGAGTGCCTGAGCGGGCACTCTCTTCTCGATGGCCACACACTTCCGAAGCTGAGACACGTGGAACACTGGATGCACTCCGGTAAGCTCCGGAGGTAGTTCGAGCTTGTAAGCCACCTTCCCGATCCTTTTTACAATCGGATACAGGCCAACATACCTAGGGGACAGCTTCCCCTTGACGTGGAACCTCTTTGTACCCCGGAGGGGTGACACCTTCAGGTAGACGTGTTCTCCCACTTCAAACGAGACATCTCTCCGCTTTGGGTCCGCGTAGCTCTTCTGTCTGCTCTGAGCTATTTTTAGATTCTCTCTAACCTTGGCGACATTTTCCTCGTCCTCAACAATGGCGGCGGGACCGAAAAAGGTTCGCTCCCCCACCTCTGACCACATCAACGGTGTCCGACACTTTCTGCCGTAAAGGGCTTCGAAGGGAGCCATCTTCAAGCTGGCCTGGTAGCTGTTGTTGTACGAGAACTCGGCATAGGACAAACTCTTTTCCCAATCGGACCCGTAGGTCAACACACAAGCCCTCAGTAGGTCTTCTAGGACTTGATTCACTCTCTCTGTCTGGCCATCCGTCTGAGGGTGGAAAGCTGTGCTATAGTTCAGCTCGGTGCCCATGGAAACATGTAGACTTTTCCCGGGCGAGCGGTGGGCGAGGCCCTCTGTCCGACACAATACTCCTCGGAGCTCCATGAAGCTTTAGAATATTGTCCACATAAAGTTCCGCAAGCCGGCTCACGCTGTAGTTTGCTTTTACGGGCAAGAAGTGTGCTACGTTGGTCAACCGATCGACAATCACCCAAATGGAGTCGTTTCATTTCTGCATGCACGACAAACCCACAATGAAGTCCATACTGATATCATCCCACTTCCACGTGTGACAGAACCGCCCAAAATAATTCTGTATTATCGTCTAAGCCGATCCACGTGGCCATTAAGCAATAATAAAGAATTATTAAGTTGCTTCCGCCGGGTAAAGCCCGGTAAATCACATACAACAGGATCGCTGATATGCGCTAAGCCCACACGAAGGCGGGACCAGAGTACAACATTACATTACATAAAAGGTGCACAAGTTCAACATTATTACAAACCAGGTTTTTCATACATAAAAGTAAAGGTGATTCAGAGTTTAAACAGCGGAAAGTAAACTAAACGCATGATTCACACGGGAGGCCATCCATGCATATCACTCCTCATCATCGTTCTCCCATTCAAGCTCCCAACCATCTGGGATAGAGCCAGGCCAGATGGGGTTACCTGAAAACCACAAGTTAAGCAAGGCTGAGTACTAATACTCAGCAAGACTTACCCGACAAAAATAAAGTACAACAAGACATGCAAGGCTTTTTGGGCTGTGGGTTTGTTTTGCCAAAAGCGACTAAGAGTGGATCCTTATTTTCAAGTTTTAGCTCATATTCTAGTATGTTAATCGATCTAGGTGAGCACACATGTACTAAACAAGCATGTTGTGCAAACAATATTAAACGAGGTAACAATATTAATCCAAAATGTTCCATAAATAAACATGGGGTAGCCGGTGGTCAAGCCGACTCGGATAACGGCGAGTGGCCGACGATCGATCGATTTATATCCTTGCAAGGTAAACCCAAGATACACGGAAAGAGGTAGACCAAGTGCGGTGTCTACCCCAACCGGGCGGTTCCCAACATCCCACAATTTAGGATCGGACGCTACAAACTGCGGTACACGGTTATCAGGAGGGTCTAACGACCGGTCAGGACTCACACACTATACCATGGGTAGCTAGCCGGAGACACATCCCAAACGGGTAGCTAGAAAGATCCCGCCCCGGTTCGAAGGTACTAGGCTTACGGGTCCCATTCCCGACAAGCACTTGGTACGTTCAATAGCTTAGGACCAGCACCATGCTACTCGGTCGAGACCGAACCCATTGCTCTTACCACATGAGCGAGTCAATTTAACCAACTTATGATTCCAACATAAGCATCCTATATCTCGCGAGCAATGAGTCATTACTCGACTTGTACCGTGTCCTTAAAGCATGGCACTAGCGTTCGTAACATACTAGTATAAGAGCATAGGAGTCCTAAGGATCATGCAACTAGGTTTCAAAACAACTCCTGAAACTTATATGCACAACTAAAGCAATAAAAAATCTCGAAAAGTAAAGGACATGATTTTAATTTATAAAAATGGGTTAGATGAAACCGGTGCTTGCCTTCCTCTGACTCTACACCAACACAAGCCTTGGGCTCTTCTGGACTTTGGTCCAGGTCTTGCTGCACACCAAGCTGGTTCAGCTCACCATCAACGGTCCCGTCTCCCTCCTGGGCGAGTGTGTACGTATCGTCCGGTAAATATACACGTATACATGCATATGCATTAATTAAAGTTAATTTTGATGGTGATTGTGTATATATAAGCAATATTAACTTATTTAACTTCACCAAACAGCAAGGGGTGTGATTAAAATTCAAAAACAGAAATAAACATGATTTCACAATTTAGCACTTTTAATTTCCATTTCTTTCTTTAATTATTTAAAACAAGCCTTTCAACCATAAATCCAAATTAAATCAAAAACACTTCCAATGAGCCTAATCTTTTGCATACAGCAACATATGCTTAATTTAAGGTCTCAAACCAAAATTTGGCTTAAGATCATTTATAAATTAATTTATGCGAAAAAGACAAATTGCAGCCTAGTAAATCAACATTAATTCATATAAAAAGATTTAATAAACTTTTTGATCTCAACTTTCTCCTGCAGGTCATGTATGACAAATATGAGTTTCTTACCAAAGCATGGTTGCAAATTCAAATCACTTTTCAGATTTTGAATTTAAACTCCTACACAAGATTAAATCTAAAACATCTATTAAACAATTCCCTAAAATCACATCCATCACACCAGGGGTACTAATCATCAAGTCAAATCCCTAGGGTGCACTTGCGCTCAAAGAAAAGTTCATTAAAGGGGCTATAAAAAGCATCAAACTTAATCTAGCATAAAGCTTAAATAAATCATAACTGAAAATACATACATCAAAACCCTGCATATTTTTGTCACAGATCTAGACATGCCATAAAGAGCAACATATCCAAAATTCAAGTCCATAACTTGTGTATATTTTAAATCACACTAAAAACACTCCAAACTGAGTTTGATTTTGTAATTCAAAAACTGTACAGAAAAACCCTATACATGTTTTCTAGAAAAGATAGATTTCTTCACCATGAAACCAACAAAATTGGTTTTGCATTTTTCTGATTTTTCTACGATTTTTAATGGTTTTCCGAAGTTGCTGCTGTAACCCTAAAACGATCTTTACAGCCGGGTCCCTGGAAACTTACACTGGAAACCCTGAAAAGAACTGAATCAAAGCAATGTAGTCCCTGGCCGCGGCCAGCGACGAGAATCGCCGGAATTCGGTTAGGGAAAGGCCGGGGTTGGCCGGGAAAGGGCCTAGGAGAGGTCTAGGCTTACCTAAGGTTCCATTCCGAGGGTTGGAGAGACCGGAGAAGGTGCGGCGAGGTAGTATGTCGGCACGGCCGTCTGCGGCCGCCGCCTCCTTGTCTCCGGCCGAGGTGGCCGACGGTGGAGCCTTGCTGCCCGGCCCGGTTGGCTCGGCCGAGGGTGTGGGACGACGGGGGTTATCTCACACGACGACGGAACGACGCTGGACAAGGTGCTTGGCGGTGGTAGCAATGGCGTGCAGGCGGACGGGAGAAACGGGCGACAAGAGCTGCGACACACGATGTAAGCGAACTGCGCGTGTGGCACGACGAAGATGAGGTGGGGGTGAGCCTAAAGACGCACGATGGGCAGCTGGACGCGGCCTGCATGCGCTCGGGGGACGCTCGACGCAGCACGCACCGACGCGTGGCCCTGGACGACGCGAAAAAGGCGGCTAGGCTCGGCTCACGGCGTTTGGCTCGGGCGGATACCCCACTGCGCGTGCGTGGTCCACCACGGACGGCTCGACGCATCCGTACGCCGGAGACAGCGGAGGACACGTGGCACAGCTGTACGTGTGCGCGCGCTCTTGGAGCGGCGAGACGATGGCGGTTTGCCCAGTTTTTATTTTATTTACCGGTTTTCGAAATTGCGTAACTCAAAAATTTTGAATGTAACTCAAAAATCTCCAATAATCGAAGTTGTAGAGGAGCTATAGACCTACAACTTTCCCAAAGGGCGACATATGTTTTGATCAACGGTTTGACCGGGAACGTCGGCCGAAGTTGCAGTTTTTCCACGGCTCGAGTTACTGTTCACAGCGCAGTCAAACCGATTTTTGGCCAATTTGCACTCAAAATTGGAATGTCCGCCAATTACGAAAAATGTGTTCCCGGAAATAACGAACAACTTTCGTATTGGCCGATTTTGAACTTCTATAATGAAATTTGGAGAACGCACAAGAAAACCATTTTAGCCTTAAAGGAGCATTTAGGATTTGACCGTGATTTGTGATTTTGACCAAGGTCTTTTGTGCAAATATGTGCCAAATCACGTCAAACATGTTTAGTAGCCGATTACACTTGATTAACGCAACTAAATAAGGTATTTATATTTAATAAACACCTGGGGTGTTACACCACGTGGGTATCTCAAGTGGTTGAAGCAGACCGGCAGGTCTCTGGTGTTCTGCCTTCACCCTCTGACATGTGTCGCATCGAGCGACGTACTCAGCAATATCTTCCCTCATCTTCTCCCACCGGAACTGTACCTTCAGATCCTTGTACATCTTTGAGTAACTAGGGTGGATCGAGTATTGAGAGTCGTGGGCCTCTCTAAGAATCGAGTCCCGAATGTCCCTGTTCTGGGGTACGCATATGCGGTCCTTCAACCATAGCGTGCCCTGATCATCGAGGCGGTAATCGGCTGCTTTGCCTCTCTCCATCTGGCATTTTACTTCCTGAATCTTTGGACACCCTTTCTGAGCCTGTCGGATCTGGTCTTCAAGTGTGTATTTCACCCTCAATTCATTCAACTGCCCCTCCTCTACTATCTCCAAACTCAGCCTCTCCAGTTCCTCATACAATGTCGGTTGTCCTTCATGCACCATCAGGTTGTTGCAGTAATGCTTGCGACTCAGTGCGTCAGCTACGACGTTTGCCTTGCCGGGGTGGTAGTGAATGCTCACGTCGTAGTCCTTGATCAGCTCCAGCCATCTCCTTTGCCTCAGGTTCAATTCAGACTGGGTGAAGATATACTTCAGGCTCTTGTGATCAGTATAAATGTCGCACTTGTTACCCATCAGATAGTGCCTCCAAATCTTCAAGGTGTGAATGACAGCGGCTAGCTCAAGGTCATGTGTAGGGTAGTTCTCCTCATGCTTTCTAAGCTGCTGCGAGGCATAGGCTACCACCTTGCCTCCCTGCATCAACACGCAGTCAAGTCCCTGCCTTGACGCGTCACAGTACACCACGAAGTCCTTGCTCGCATCGGGAAAGGTCAGGACCGGCGTAGTGGTGAGGCGAGTCTTGAGCTCCTAAAAGCTGGCTTCACACTTGTCCGACCACACATACGGCGTGTTGCTCTTCAACGGCTCTGTCATGGGCTTTGCGATCTTGGAAAAGTTCTCGATGAACCGGCGGTAGTATCCGGCTAAACCGAGAAAACTGCGGATCTCTGTCATAGACTTTAGTGACTGCCACTTGGACACTGCTTCTATCTTGCTCGGATCTACGACCACTCCTTTGGCTGACAACACGTGACCAAGAAAGGCGACTTCCTCCATCCAGAACTCACACTTGCTGAACTTGGCGTACAACTGATGCTGTTTGAGCTTTCCCAACACGATCCTCAGGTGCTTCTCGTGCTCTTCTGCAGTCTGGGAGAAGACCAGTATATCGTCAATGAAGACTACGACACACTTGTCCAACTCATCCATGAAGACCTTTTTCATCATGTTCATGAAGTACGTCGGGGCATTTGTTAGGCCAAACGACACGACTGTGTACTCGTATTGCCCATACCGGGTTACAAACGCAGTCTTGTGGATGTCCTCCGGGCGAATCTTCATCTGGTGATAACCCGACCGGAGATCAATCTTGCTGAAGTATTTGGCTTGCCTTAGCTGATCCATTAGGTCATCGATCCTGGGTAGCGGGTACTTGTTCTTGATGGTTACCGCATTTAGGGCGCGGTAATCGACACACAGACGTTGAGTACCATCCTTCTTCGGAACGAACAGTGCCGGTGAGCCCCAAGGTGAAGCACTTGGTCGGATGAACCCCTTCTCAAGCAGCGAGTCTAACTCTGCCTTCAACAGTTTCAGCTCAACCTCTGCCATGCGGTACGGGCTCTGGGCTATCGGTGTCGTTCCCCGCACCAAGTTAATCACAAACTCCACATCGCTATCAGGGGGTAGCCCAGGCAGCTCCTCCGGAAACACATCCTCATACTCGCAGACCACCGGTACATCCGAAATGGCCTTCGTGTGAAGGCTGTACACAGCCGGTATGTCTCGAGACTTCATCGGCTCGAAGGTGACTTTCATCCCGTCGGGATGCACTAAAGTCACAAGTCTCGGTGAAGTGGAGATGACACCTTTGTGGGTCGTGATCCAATCCATCCCCAGTATCACATCAATGCCATGGGAAGGCAATACGGTCAGATCCCCAAAGAACTTGTGGCCTTGGATGTCTATATCCACTCCTTTGCACAGCAAGGTGCATCGATATCCCCGAGCGGAGAGCTCGTGCTAATGGGAATTGATCGGGTGGTTGTAGGGAGGGAGAGTTTGTTCACGAACCGAGAGGTAACATACGACCCGGTTGCACCGGTGTCGAAGAGAACCAAAGCAGTAGTACCACAAACTAAAAACTTACCGATCACGACGTCAGGGGCGTCAACAGCCTCCTCCTCGGTAAGGTGGTTCAGCCTCCCATGGCCGCAGCCGGCGGTGGTGCAGCCTGAGGAGGTCGGCCTCCTGGAGCAGGTGCCCTCGCGGGGGTGGCAGCGGTCTTCTTGTCGGGGCACTCGTAGTACTTGTGGCCGGGCTTGCCACATGCGAAGCAGGTGACGGCGAAGCCTCCCACGGCGGGCCTCGCGGTGCTCGGTGGAGCATGAGTGTAGCCTCCAGTCTGCTGGGGATAGCCGGGGTTCCTCCCTCCGGGGAACGGGCTACGTACACCTCCTCCGTAGCCACGCCCAGGCTGGTTGTGCCCCGGGCGGTAGCTCCCCCTCAGCATGTTGCTCTGTCCGCTCCTCGGCTTCTGGAAGGATCGGTCGGGCTGGTCCCAATCTCCCATCCTCTTCTTGCCCCTCATGCGCTCCTCATGGCCCCTTCTCTCATCCTCGACCGCGATGGCGCGGTTGACGAGGTGGCGAAGGGACTTGTGCTCACTCTCCTTCAGTGCCTGGCGAAGGCCATGGTGAAGGCCTCACAGGAATCAGAACTGCTTCTTCTGGTCGGTGTTGGTATCGTCGGGGGCGTACCACATCATCTTCATGAAGTGACGCTCTTACTCCTCGACCCTCATCGCACCCTGGGTCATGGTGCGGAATTCCTATGCCTTCTGGACCAGTAGCTCCCTGGGGAGGTACTGCTCGCGGAACGCCTCGCAGAACTCCAGCCAAGTGATGAATGTTGGGTTCGGGTGGGTGGCAGTGTAGTTGTCCCACCACGCCTTGGCAGGACCCTCTAGCTGGTGCGCGGCAATGGCAACGCACTCCTCGTCGGAGCAGACGGTGAGGTCGAGCTTGGTCTCGATCACCCTTAGCCAGTCATCGGCATCGAGCGAGTCATCCGAGTAGCTGAAGGTGGGGGCCTTCAGACGAATGAACCTCTCGATCTTCCTCGTGAGGTCCTCGTCCTGCGGAGCGACGCGGTTTCCACCGTTGCCACGGTGCTCCATGGCTTCCGCCATCCTGCGCATCGGCGAGTACGGACCGCCATCACTTCCACCAAGTCAGGTGGGGTGGTGGGGGCTGGTCCGGCTCAGGCTGGCCTCGCTCGGCTTCTCCTTGTCCAGCTTCAGCCTCAGGGCCCTCGGGCGGTGGTGGCGGCGCTCCGTCACCCCGGGCCCTAGCTCCCAAAGCTCCTCCACGCAGGGGTGGGCTCCCACGGCCACGTCCGCACCCACGGGCCTGCGGTGCTTCTTCCTCAGCGGCTGCCTCCTCGAGGCGAGCCGGTTGGATCGGCGGATCAACATCCTTCTGAAAACATAAGAGGAGAGGATATGGTTTACACAACGTCACTCACCAACACATATATGAGTCTAAGGCAAACAAGAAAATAAATCTATTTACAACCTACACACAAGGAGAAAAGCATTAAGACACGAATAACTCCATTAAGATCCAAGCATACATCAAGCATGAATAATACACTTGCTTCCCCAAGGCTGACTCAGACCTTAGGGTAGCAGCAACAAGTCAACGCTCTAATACATCGGTACAATCTCAAAAGGGTAGTGCCTACAAGGTGCGACATGACTCTCTTCATGCACTGGAACATGCTCGCGGCCGCATGGAACAACTCATGGAAACTACTAGCACACTACACTCCTCTAGGTCATGCCCTCGCTCAGCTCTCTACTCAGTGCGAGCCTTCTTGTACGAGACGGGGTAGCGGTCCTCGGTGGGGTAGTCCGGCGGAAAGATCCGGGACACCAAGGCGTGAGCCTCTCGAACCTCCTCGGTCTCGACGGGGGTCGGCAGCCGGGCCATCGCGCACAGGTGAAGCTTGAGGCGGGACTGGTGTAGCTCTAAGGTCTCGGTGCGGATCTCACGCTGCGACTCGGGGGGGTAGCTCTCCATTGAGCTCGAAGAGCTTGTCCACGCGAAGTGAGTCAGCGTCCTCCCAAGTCCTCCTCAGTCAATCGGCCTTGTCCCTTAGGTAGACGGCCGTGCATGTGAGCCACGCGAGGTTGGCGACGTTGTCCGCCCGACTCTTCTCCAGCTTCTCCACCTTGAGCCGCTCACAACCGAGCAGGTGAGCGCGTACCGTGAGCAGGTCGTCCTTGCGCTCGAGCTTGTCCTTCAGCCTGTTCTGACTCGCTGTCAGCCTGCGGAGGTCCTCCTTGATGTGCAGCATCTCCTCACGGGTGTCCACCCTCTCTCACTCGGACTGCAGTAGGACAGCGGTCGCACGGTCGAGGCTCTGCTCGAGCTGGTGAACACAGTAGCGTAGGGCGTTGTTCTCTCTCTCCAGCTAGACACAGTATGGCTAGTACTGGCGGGCGTCGACAGTGGCGTCTCTGATCTGGCCGAAGAGGGTACGTGACTCGTCCTCCAGGCGGCGTGTGTACTTGTCGAGGTCGACCAAGTAGCTGGCCGTCTCCACCAAGGTCTCATCGGCCTCGCGGAAGGGGGCAGCGTCGACGTCGTCCTGGATCCCCTCGTACGAAGGAACTCTGTCCACGAGCGGTGCGAGGCGCCAGTAGTCCCGGGGTAGCAGCCGAAGCGTCCCGGACTCGAAGGAGGCGCGGTACTTCGCGAGAAGGCAGCCCAGTGCCTGACGGCAGGTGACGTTCAGCGAGGTCGCGACGGTGAGCGCAGTGCTGTAGCAGACCTCTCCCTTGAACCCCGGGAGGCTCGGGTGAGGGAGCACGACGACCGTGCAGAGCACCATCCGCCCTATCACGGCGGGTGCGTACTCGGTGCGGTACGTGACGTAGGTCGGAGGGACCCCAAGCCTGAGAAGGGCCCTCTCCCTCCAGTGGCAGATCGCCCCGCACGTCTCGGGGGTGATCTCAGCAACCTGGCGCTCCATCTCCTGTGAAACGCAAGAAATTTTCATTAGCGCAGGTGAGTAAGAAGTTTTCAAAAAGGGAATGAGTTTTTATAACATAGCTCAAGGGTATAACTATAGAAGTAGAGCGTATAGAGTCCTAACTCTATCGACCATTTCTAGGGATACGTGCTATGGTCAAGCATGACTCTGGTACCACCTGTAAAACCCCGGATTTTCATAGAAAATCTAAATCCCTGTACCATCGCGATAGTCCCTGGATCAGTGGCTATCGCGTACAGAACGTCTCACAGATAAATACGCAAAGTCATACATCGCATCACATAAGTATAAAAGTACATAATTTATTACATGTCCATTATGGAGTACATCATTACAAGCCTCTTGGCTGAATCAGAGTGAAAATTCTACGCAACGACAGCTATCATCTCAGAAGGGTCTCCATCTTTTATTCTTCTCGCCACAGGCATCCTTGAGCGAAGCGACGCATCCCTCAGTCGTACCATCCATCGGCGTTGATGTCGAACTCGGTCTCGTACCCTGCACACCCAAAGTCTATCCCTAAAAAGTGGGATAGGTCCACGTCACCAACTGTATGCAGCTTTAAGTGGCCTAACATCTAAAGGGAGGAAAAAGACAAGGAAGCGGCTATGTTTTCCTGTGCGGCAACAGCAGAGTATAAACAAGGTATCTCCAACAAGTTCCCAAATCCCAAGTCTCTCAACACAGCTCGGAACCACCTGGTCACCTAGGGACCCATCTCCACAACCTACTCCTGTCTAGGGTCGGTGCCAGAACTTCCTCTCCTCCCACCTCAATGATTGCAATCGGATCGACGAGGTAGGTGGAGCCTCTCTCCTCTAGCCGGCTGCAACCACGACTCACCACACACTCTCCTATAGGGGAAGGTAGAAATCCCAAAACACGAGGAACGAACATGTCATCTAGGCTGTGTCCATGACCGAGGACGCAGCTATAGCTATAGATCGAACAACTCTGCAGAGTGTGTACACCTGTACCCATCCCGGAATGGCGCTCGACTGGTGTACGGTCGACCGAGCCCATCCTACCGGGCGAACTCTCGGTAGTTACGGTCCCATCCTGCATCCGGCCCTCAAAACGGTCCCCCCGCAGAAGGGACGGCACCGGAACTGTGAAATGCTCCCGTGTGGCTACACGGGAGTCGCTCTGAGAGGGTGGTCTCACCTCCACCGCTCCCCCACTGATACCCCGCTATCCTTCCTAAGCAGGTATGGTTCCGCACTTGCCGAGCTCAACTCGGCCCTAATCCCACGCTCGGCGGGGTGGTGTGTACGAAAGTCCTATAGACAAGTTGATCCACTCGGCTGGGCTCGAAGGGACGCAAAACAGAGGGTGGTGGCCGTCGCGGCGAGGTCGTCGCCGGTGTGGGCGCGACGACATCGGCGCGGCGGCGGTGCTCGGCGGGTGGTGCGGGTGCCCCTTCCCGGTGTGGCGGGCGCGTGAACGCGCGTGCGAGGGCGTGCGGCGGGGTGCGCGCGCGTAGGGCGAACGGCACGGCTAGGCTCGGCGTTGGCCACAAAGGGGGCGACGCGGCGGGAAACGCGGCGGAGCTCGGGCGGCTCCATGTGTGGCGGCGGGCAAGGCGGCTGCGGTCGGCACAAGCGCGCGTGTGAGGAAGCTGCGGCCGGTGGCAAGGCGTGCACTTGGCGACCAAGAGAGCGGCGCTCCCTCCCCTGCGGCGCGTGTGCGAAGCACCCGACCACGGCGAGGCCGTGGCGGCGCGGTCGACGGAAGCGCGGCGGCGAGGCCCGGCGCAAGAGAAAGGGACCAAAGGTCCGGCCCTCACCTCCGGGTTGGCGTGCGCGCGTGGCCGGGGGTGCATGCCGGCGCGAGAGCGTCGTGCCGCGCGGACGCGCGTGTGAACGCGAACGCTCCGGCGCGGGATCATGAACGCGGCTAGCACGGTGTGGCGCTCGACGACGAGAAAGACTAGTCTAGGCAAAACGGTGCGCGCGCGTTGACGAAGGCGGCGGCACCTGCAAGCAATTTAACCCAGCCTGGCTCGATGGCTGGCATCACCAGCGACGGCGGTGCGGCGGCGCGGTGCGGCGACACGTTCCCCCTCGGCTCGAAGGCCGTGGCGTCCACAAGGGCAGGGGAGTGCTCGTCCTCACCTTGGTGGCCACGGGCTGTAGTGCAGGCGTTGGTGAAGTGCGGTGGCGCGGCTCGTCGGCGGGGAGGAAGACGAAGGCGACGGCGGCGCGACGTCGTGGAAGTAGAGGAAGCAGGGGAAGCAGGTGCGCTTGGCGACGGTGGGTCCGGCTCCTCCCACGGGCGGCTCCGGTCTTCGCGGCGAGCAACGCTCCCACGGACGGCTCCAATCCCTCCTTCTCCCCCCTTCACTTCTCCTTCTCCTCCGGCGGGTTGGTGGGTGGACAGGGGAGTGGTTTCCCCCGAGGCGGCTAGGGTTGGGAGATCCCTGGGAGTCTCAGCGGCAGCTCTTATAGCAGTGGGCGGCGCGGGGCACGTGGACGGTCGGGATGCGGCGGGGGCGCGTGGCGCGCCGCGACGGCGAGGCCACGGCGGCGCGCGCCGCTTAGCTTTGGTCGTCAGCCAAAGTGGCAAAGGTAGGGGATGACGAAGGCGACGTCATCGCGACCCCAGCGTGACGCGGTGCGAGTCCCGCTTGCCAGCGACGGTGCTCCGTGCGGCGGTAGGTGGAGTCTGGCGGGTGCGGTGTTGGGCCGTGGCTGGGCTGGAAGGGAGGCTGGGCTGGAATTGAGGTTGGCGGCCCGCCAACAAGTGAATTGATTTCCCTATAAACTCTAGATTGATTCAAATTTGAATCCCAATTCAAATTTGAATCCACTCAAAGAAAATCCAAATAAAACCCAAATAAAGATCCAGCTTTTCACACTAGCAAGTTATAAGCTCTAAAATTGTTGATGGTGCCAAATTAAACCTAAGAATCGGGGAAAGGAACAGGAAGACATGCTTAATTGTTGCATGAGCACTCAAATACAATTCAAGTTTTTGAAATTCCACATTTTGCAATCACACCATTTCTAAGGATGTTACACATTATTACACCACTTTAATTATAGTGTGGGCAGCAGCACTTGTGTACAAGTTCCTTTCTATCACAGTAGGCGTCCGGGCTTTCAATTTTATGCTTTCGGCAGACAACTCGGCACCCAGGAGTTAACAACTTTGTTTTTTAGGTACGAAGCATGGCGTTTTCAGCTCTGGATCTGACGGGCAAGGCTTGCCCCCGCCTGCACATCCAACCGAATCAAATATATAAATCAAGCAAATTTATAGGTTATATTATTAATGTCAACATACTTTCCATACGTAAATAAAAATAATGCAGAGTAAATAATTAAATTAAAAGTAGATAGTGTATAAATGGTATATACAGTTTCCAGCTTGGCAGGGTGACGAGGTGCAGGACATGATGGCCATAACCAGGAGCAAAGCAGCCGTCAAGGACACAAGCCTCACTGTACTGATCCTAACTAGAGCCATGGGGAAGAGGTGGGGCTGGCCCTGTTCGTTTGGCTTATCACCACTGCCCAACAAGACTTTTCTCTCGTAACAAACCAGTAGCCAAAGAACGAGTCAGCAAGACTTTTCTCTCAGAACAAATCAGCACCAGCCACCAGCCGAAGGAACAGGCTACTCTCTTGCTTTTGCGAGAACCAGTGTACTACTTTGTTATCTACCGTATCTGTTTTAGCATCTCGGTGTTTATATAGAAGCACAACATACTTATTGTACATACATCGTAGTCATATCCATTCATGGATATAGATGTCAGATTTTTATCCATTATCTAAATAATACATATCAAAAAGTCATAATCTATGCCTCTCATTTATATCCTCAACTAGTGTTGCCATATCTTTAGGCTGGGGTAACGTTTGATATCTTCACACACTTAGTCATAATCTCTATGCTCTCTCATTCATATTTTACAATAGTGTTGCCATATCTTTAGACTGGGCTTTAATATCATCTCATACACAATATGTGACTATAGCTTCAAAATTAATAAAGTCCTTCTGTATGTCCTACGCTGGTGTTTTGGTATCAGACTACTTGAGCATTAATTTATCTTCTCAAATAAATATATCCAGAAGACGTGCAACCATATTAGGGATGGCAATGGGGCGGGTTCGGGACGGGTAGAGCATACCCATGCCCGCCCCGACATGGGCAGCGGGTAAAATTTTTTACCCGTCCCCGTGCCCATGGGTAAAATTTCTTACCCGTCCCCGTGCCCGCCGGGTATCGGGCGGGTAATGGGTTACCCATGGGTACAACATTGTAAACACATTGCCATTATGCCATACCACAATCACAAATTCACAATTCAACAAATTATTTCAATTTTGCAACATCTCACACAATAAACATTCATATGATAAATATAGTCACATTGTCAGTTTGTCACATCGGTACATCACATGATAAATGCGTAAATGGAGTCACATTGTCACATCACATGATAAACCACACATTCATAGCACATATTTTAAAAAAATGCATTGTTGACTTAGGGTTAGGCGGTGCCTGTGGGATGAGGAATGTTGGGCTGGGCCGAATGTTGGGCTGAAACTGAAATATTTTGTTGAGTTTGTGATTGTTTGACGGGTACCCACGGGTTACCCATGGGTAAGATTAGATCCCCGCCCCGTACCCGCCTCACGCCGGGTCGGGTATGGGCGCCACCCATGGGTGAAAAATGGTACCCATGCCCGTCCCCGTCGGGTCGGGTACCCGGCGGGTACCCGGTACCCGTACCCGAATTGCCATCCCTAAACCATATAGTTGATCTCCAAAGAGCTCTGCGTGTATTTGAACAACCAAATCTATAAAACTTATATAGGTGAGACCCACTAAGAGTCCCTCTGCTATTTCTCTTCATCCTCAGCCCGCCACATCATCAGTTGATGTCATCATCAATTAATCCCCCTCTCGCTGGCTACCACCCCGTGTCGTCCCATCGACCCGCCGCCGCCGCCCCCTCGCCGCGCCCCTTCGCTTTCTCCACCAGGATAAGCCCACAACCACTCACCTCCCCACCCCTGTTCCCAATAAAATCGCCCCCGGCCTGTGCCTCCCCTTCCCCTGCCGAGGCGTGGTCGTGGGCGTGTGTGTGGCTGCTAGCCGCGAGGGCGTGGTCTGCCGGGAGGCGCACCAGCCGCGAAGGCGAGCTGCTGCTACTGCTGCGAGGGCGCAGCCAGCCGAGAACCGCCGCCACTGCCGGCGCGGGGGCTTGGCCGGGAGCCGGCGCCGCTATTGGTGCTCCTGGGAGGTGTGACGCCTAGTCAGCTTGGTGGGGGGAGAAGAGATAAGACCACCTGCACTATCTGCAGGCATCCATTGTGGCAAAGGATGTACCGTAGAATGAAGAAGTAGCAGGACGCGTCCTTCGTCCGCCGGGAGGTGAGCAAGTAGCAGCAGCTCGAGGATGCGCCCGCCGCCGCTTCCCTCGTGGGTGTTCACGCGGCCTCCTGGGGAGCTCCTCTCCGCGCCGATGTCAGGGACCCACCGGTCGTCGAAGGGGGTGTGATGCGGTCGTGGAAGCTCCGCCAGCCGCCGCGAGCTCCTCCGCCGGCCACGGCCGCCGCGAGTTCCACCGCCGGATCTGCGAGAGAGCCTGCGAGAGACGTACAGGGTCGGGTACTCGGGGCAGCCGGGCAGCCAAAGGTTGTAGATAAGTTTTTTTTTAATTCTGCCCATTTTCTTTTTAACAATTTTGCTTGAGTCCCTAGTACTTCTTATTCTCCGCAATTCAATCCTTATTCTCTCATATTTCAGTCCCTACGAAGGAACAAATGGATTTATGTCAGTTGAAGATGAAGAGATGAGGCCAGTCCCAGCCCCAGCGTCATTGCATCTAGGGATCCACGTACAAATAAAAAGCAATTTTTCTTGGCTGCCTTTTTCTCTGTAGGCTAACACCAAATAATATGTGCATGCAGCTTGGTATCCGAGTAATTTATTCTCATTGTTCGAAAGTGAGTTTGGTAATCGATTTTAACGGTGACACATATTTTATGGTTGACTGACCTTCCCTAATGATCTAAGGGAAAGATAAATTAATCTCATCAACTCAAAGTTAAATCATATCAAAGATTATTTCATCAACATTCCACCTTCCCTCCCTAATGATCTAAGGGAAAGATAAGTTAATCTCATCAACTCAAAACTAAATCATATCAAAGATTATTTCATCAACATTCCACCTTCCAATATAAGTGTCCTACCATCAAGCAGCCGTCACATTGGTTCATAGTTTACTAAAAAAATCTCTTAAGTCCCGCAGCAACGCGCGGGGGAATTACCTAGTAACATAATGAGAACAGACGAGTCTATAACTCTAAATATTCTCTAACCCTAGATAATCATTAGCACAACTTCCTCCTCCACAACAATGACATATTACTTTGTGAACGAAATATATATCATATAAAAGATTGAAAGCAACAAAAGTATATACATACCCCAAAATTAGGAAAAAGGTTGCCGCTCTGAATAGCTTCTAAGAACTTCTGCAGAACAACTAGAAGCAGTTGGTTTTCCATGGTGATCATGTCATCCCAGATGAATGGCTACAAATCAATAAAGATTTATTTGATCACTCAAGATGGGATCATTGGCTGCATAATCATCATCTACCCCCCACCCCAATCTAGTTGAATCTCATCTTTCCTTATCGCTCCTACTACATGAAGCAGCCGTCAGTGACCATCATCTCCGATCCACAAAGTGTTAATTCCTTGTTGGCTCCACACCGTTTCTCATCAAGGTCACCATCGTAGGCGGCCATAAGCTCATCCACCGCTTCATTGATGGCCTAGATGAACATCTGGATAGGCTTCCCTACACGGTTGACCAGATGTTGCACTTCCCGGTGCTTGTGCTGTTAGTTCGATCTCTTCACCGTTACGGCCCAAAGGCCGTAACGGGTTGGATCCCGCGCCCTGGTCGGGGGCGCCCAACCAATCCATGGTTGGTGGGCCCCCGTCGCACAGTGCTATAAAGAGCGGGTGGGGACCACGGCTCGCAGTACGAGGTTCACCGCGCCGCCGCTACACCCCACCCCACAAACCCTAACCGACCGAGGGAGCACTGGAGCGGCGGGAAGCTCCGCCACCGCCGCCGCCGCGTCCCTCCTCCTGGATCCGGCGCACCCGGTGCCACCGCCCGACGCTCGACCGGAGAGTTCGAGATCCCGTCGTCCCCGAGCCCGCACCGCGACCTCTACGTCAAGCCGGTGCTGCCCCTGCGACCCCGACGCTAGAGATGGCCTCCGACTCCGCGCTCCCCTCGAACCCCGATGGTCTGCGACCCCCTCGTTTTCCCTCTGTTTCTTTTAGTAGTTGTTTTAGGTGTAGTAGATCTAGATCTAGGTGGTTAAGTTCCTTATCTGTAATCATTAAGTATCTACCCGAAGTGATTAGCTGCTGGTGTTTTTGTGTTTAGTTAAGTAATTAAGATCTAACAATGGTATCAATGAGTCAGGCCAGTTAGCAATTTTATTTCGGGGTTAGATCTATTTCGTTCAGTGTAGCAAGTAGAAGGAGATGACCCCAAATCTTTTAGATCTGGGGGAGAGAACACTGGATTCGAAATAAAAACGTTGAAAAACGCATAAAGACAGCAACCCTAACCCTAGATCTTGCTCGGGTTAGGGGAAGGAAACAAAAAAACCGCATCATAAGAGGCCACCCTAACCCTAGATCTACTCGGGTTAGGGGAAGAAATGGAGAAAATCGATGCAAACTCAAGTCAAAAATCCCAAAACCTTAGATCCAGAATTTTCCCCAAGTTTGCTACCTACCACCGTCTCTGTGCGGGTTTTTACCCGCTGCCGTGCCGCCGCGACGGCATGCGGGGCATGAAGTTTGGGCGCCACCACCGGGCCGCTCGACGGCCGCGCGCTCACCCATGGGGTGGACGCGCGCGCCGGCGAGGGGGCCGGCAGTAGCGCCGCCACCCTCAGTCTCTCGATTGGATCTCGTTAAGGAGTTTTTTCATGGAGCTAAAGGAGAGGCTAGCAGGGGTCAGAAGGAAATGGAAGGGAGAGCCCGTCGCGGTCTACGACCGGGCGGCGCAGTTCCCCACCGCCGCCGGCAAGGACGCCGGCCGCGGGGAAGAAACCCGCCGCCGCCGCCGTTTTTCATGGCTACGGGGCGGGAAATGGTGGAGGGGAGAGAAAGGGAAGGGGCCGCCGCGGTCCCGGCCGGGCCGGGCGGCGCCGCTCACCGCCGCCGGCGAGGCCGCCGGCCGCGGGCGGGCGGCGCGGACCGCCGCCGGCTCCTTGCTGTGCTGCGGATGGGGGGAGGAGGAAATGAAAGAACTAGGGTTTCTCCAGGGTGCTCCCGCCTTTTATACCACCCGATCCACGCGGGGTGAGTCTCATCCGTTGATCTCAAACCAACGGTTCAGATGCACCGGCGGTCTTGGCAAGCTGGAATCGGCCCAGGTGTGGGTGCGGTGCTGGGCCACCTCGCAGGCCCAGCCATTGGCTGCCGGGCCAACAGCCCACGCCGGCGCGCGTAGCAGGCCGCGGGCCAGTTTTTGCGGCTGGGCCATTTCTGTTGCCCGTGAACAGTGCAATTTCTCAATTAAGTTTTAGATTTCAGAAGCATTTTTGTCTTGTTTTTTCTTGTTTTATTTGCTGTTTTAAGTTAAGTTAATATCTCTGTTTAATTTTTTGATAAATTCATGAAATTTTACAGAGAGTTGAATGCTTCTGAAATTAAAGTTTTTCTCTGTTAATTTGGTTGTTTTTCCGCTGCGTTGATTTATTTTCTCTAGTTAAATTGAACCAAAGGGATATTTAATTAGAGAAGGTTTTTCTTTTAAGAATATGTTATGATATTGTTATTTTTTCGGCCAAAGCTGATAATTACAATATTATAACTCGATATACTAAAGTTTTATGCATTAGTTCTATTTTTCTCGCCCAAAGGTGATATAGAATTAATGTAGTAGCATGTTGTATGTATTAATTTTGACCAAAGTTAAATTGATGCATGCAATATTTGTTGTTAAATGTTCTCACACTTTTTTCTGAATTTTATTTTCAGCTCAAGCCGGGTATGTTGGTCGGATCCCCGAGTTGACCAAGCAACAACTACACGGCTTGGCGCAAGTTGGTGAAACCGGCATTCTTAATGTCGGGTATGGAGTATGTGCCGACCACGGAGAGCGTCCCGCCGAGCCTCGGGCACCCGTCGAGAGGCAAATGAGAGCGATGATGCATGGAAATTAAGGGAAGACGCCCATATCAAGGCGGAAAGTGAGCATCAACTCGCTAAAGCGAGGTGGGATCTAGACAACAAGAGGTGTCTAGCGATCATTCGGACTAAGATGACGAGAGGCAATTAAGGCGTCTATTCCCGAAAAGGATAAGGACGGAAGGTTACTCACCGCCTCCGAGTATTTGGAGATAGTGGATAAGCGCACTCTCATCACACTAAGACTTATGCCGGTACTACTATTGCGTTTGGTTGCAATGAAGTACACTGGTGGTGGTATAAGGGACCACATACTTAAGATGAGCAACATGAACGGCAAGCTTGCTGAGATGGGCATGGTCCTTCCCAATGAGTTTGTCATTCATTTGATTTTTAAATCCCTGCCTCTTGAGTTTTCGGCTTTTGAGGTTAACTACAACACCATACCAGATAAGTGGGATGTGCACAAGTTGATTGCCATGTCAGTCCAGGAGGAGGAAAGGTTAAAGGCTCAGAATGGTGGTCTTGTTAACTATGTAAACCATGGTAAGAAGCCACAGAAGCGAAGCTTTCCACATAAGAACTTTCAAGCTAAGAATCAAGCGGAAAGCGGACCTTCCAATGCACCTCCTCAGGGACAGATGAAGTCAAATGGAAAAGCTCCCATGCAGATTGATCAGCCTCCTAAACCTCAGAAACCGCCTCAGCAGATGGAGTTTGCTCCAAACCAGTGTCACTGGTGCAAGAAGACAGGGCATTGGAAGAAGCAGTGTCCTAAGTGGTTGCACTTCATGTGGTCAAAGGGTGAGGACATTATTACATTTGTAGATGAATCCCTGTACTTAAGTTGTAGTAAATCTACTTGGTGGATTGATTCAGGTGCAACAATTCATGTTGCTAATTCTATGCAGGGTATGACTACAACCAGAATCCTAACAAGAGGAGCAAGAACAATTAAGGTTGCGAACGGCGTCGAGGCTGAAGTTGAAGCCATTGGTGATCTCCCCATCAAGTTGAAGGACGGCTTCACGCTTCTGCTTCATGACGTTCTTTATGTTCCATCGTTGAGGCGCAACTTAATTTCAGTTTCATGTTTAGCAGACAATGGGTTTGAGTGTCAGTTTAGTGCAAAACATTGTTCTATTAAGTTAAATAATGATATTGTGGGTCTTGCCATCCGACAAGACAAACTTTACATGTTGGCTATTCATGATGATTGCTCTGAATGTGTTGATTCTGTGTGTGAAAATGCGAATGTTGAATCATCTACGAATGTAAGCAAGAAGCGGAAGCGAATTGATAAAGTATCATCGAAATTATGGCACTGTCGCTTAGGCCATATTTCGAGGGGAAGGATGGAACGCTTAGTTAAGGAATCAATTCTTCCGCCGTTAGAATTTAATGATTTAGAACAATGCATAGATTGCATTAAAGTCAAGTTCATTAAACAAATTAAGAAAGGCGCAAAGCGAAGCACAGGAGTGTTGGAGATAATCCACACAGACATTTGTGGTCCGTTCCCTGTGGCATCTGTGGATGGTTTTGATTCGTTCATTACATTCACAGATGATTATTCTCGATATGGGTACATCTATCCAATTAAGGAGAAGTCGAAGCGCTTGAGAAATTTAAGATATTTAAGGTGAAGTTGAAAATCAAGCACAACTTAAAGATTAAGGTGGTGAGGTCCGACCGAGGTGGGGAGTACTACGGTCGACACACCCGTATGGCCAAGTTCCTGGACCTTTTGCAAGGTTTCTACGGGAAAATGGCATAGTTGCCCAAGATAGTACACCGGTGAACCTCAACGAGAATGGAGTAGCCGAAAGAAGGAACCGTACCTTGATGGATATGGTTAGAAGTATGTTAAGCTACTCGACATTACCGATTAGTTTGTGGATGGAGGCATTAAAAACCGCCACTCACATTCTAAATAAAGTACCTAGTAAGTCGGTACCTACTACACCATATGAGTTATGGACGGGTAGGGAACCCTCCTTGAATTATATGCGTGTGTGGGGATGTCCAGCAGAGAGGCTAAAGTTTTCAACCCAAATATTGGGAAGTTAGACCCCAAGACAGTAAGTTGCCATTTCATTGGCTACACAGAAAAATCTAAAGGATATCGTTTCTACTGTCCTACCGGACATACAAGGTTCGTGGAAACGAGACACGCTGTTTTCTTAGAGGATGAAATGATCAGAGGGAGCAAGGCAGTTCGAAAGGTTGATCTTGAAGAAAAGCGGGTGTGCACACCCACTCCGATGGTTGAAGAACCGTATTTTGAGCTGCATGTTGTTCCGATAGCCACAGTGCAACCCACTGTGGTACCGGAACCTGTTGTTAGTACGCCCGTGCCATCAGTGGAAGAAAATGAGGAAAGCGTTCCCACGTAATCCTACAAGTACAACCGATGCACCGGAAGAAACACAACGGCCCCAAGTGCGGGAAGAGCCGAGTTGCGGAGGCTCCGAGGAGGTCATCAAGAGTCGAAAGTCGGCTATCCCCGACGATTATGAAGTTTATGAATGTGAAGAAATTCACATAGAAGGTGATCCTACTTCTTATGAAGAAGCTATGAGTCGTCCCGATGCATCGAAGTGGCAAGAAGCCATGGAAGATGAAATGAAGTCAATGAGTACCAACGAGTTTGGGACTTAGAGGAAGTTCCTAAAGGAGCCAAAACAAAGAGGGCTGCAAATGGGTCTACAAGATAAAATATGACTCTAAAGGGAATATAGAAAAGTATAAAGGACGGCTTGTGGCCAAGGGATACACGCAAAGAGAAGGGATAGATTACAATGAGACGTTCTCTCCAGTCTCATGTAAGGATTCTTTTAGGATCATAATGGCTTTGGTGGCGCACTATGATTTGGAATTACACCAGATGGATGTTAAGACGGCATTTCTGAATGGAGATTTATATGAAGATGTATACATGACTCAACCCAAAGGTTTTGTTGTGAAAGGGAAGGAACATTTAGGATGTCGTTTAAGAAAATCCATTTATGGTTTAAAGCAAGCCTCTAGACAGTGGAATCTAAAGTTTGATGAGACCATCACAAAATTTGGTTTTAAGGCAAATGTTGAGGACAACTGCGTTTATGCAAAGTTTAAGAATGGGAAATTCATTTTCCTAATACCGTATGTGGATGACATTCTACTAGCTAGTAGTGATGTTAGACTACTACAGAAACGAAAAAGTTCTTGTCTTCAAAATTTGATATGAAAGATCTTGGTGAAGCCTCATATGTTTTAGGCATTGAGATTCATCGAGATAGAAGGAATGGGGTCTTAGGATTATCGCAAAAGACATATCTGGAAAAGGTACTAAAGAAATATAATATGCATGCGAGTAGAGCCACACTGCTCCTATAGTAAAGGGCGATAAGTTTGGACTTTACCAATGTCCAAGGAACCAGTATGAGATCGATCAAATGAAAATGGTTCCATATGCTTCAGCAGTCGGTAGCTTGCAGTATGCACAAGTGTGCACTCGCCCCGATTTAGCATTTGTTACGAGAGTGCTTGGTAGATATCAAAGTAATCCAGGAAAGGATCACCGGATGATGGTAAAGAAGGCTTTTCGATATCTACAAGGCACGAAAGATTTAATGCTAACATATAGAAGGTCTGATTCCCTAGAGATAAAAGGGTACTCAGATGCTGATTATGCGGGAGATAGGGATGATAGAAAATCCACGTCGGGATATATATTCACTCTCGCGAGAGGAGCTATTTCGTGGAGAAGCTCAAAACAAGAACTAGTTACAACATCTACGATGTATGCGAGAGTTCATTGCCTCGTTATGAGGCAACGGGACGGGTGATGTGGCTAAAGAAGTTTATACTCGACTTAAGAGTAGTGGATTGTATTCACAAACCACTACGGTTGTACCGCGATAATAAACCCAGCGGTATTCTATGCTCACAACAACAAGTTAAGTAATGCTACCAAACCGATAGAAATAAAATTCTATGCGGTGAAGGACGAGAGTCCGGGATAAAACTATAAGTCCGGAGCATTTAGGCACTAAAGAAATGTTAGCGGATCCGCTCACAAAAGGCTTACCACCCAATGTGTTCGGAGAACACTTAGCCGTATGGGTTTAAGGGAAAGCCTATGATTCCTGACCGGGCCCATGTTAAGATCCTATCAAAATGGATAAGTGTATTGTGGCCGGTTAATCTGGGTTGTGACTACAATTTAGATGACCCATGCTCAATATGTTTATTTGTGATGAGATGGATGTCAAGTAAAGGACTCGAGATTAAGTGAATGTTGTAGAAGAGATCGAGAGGGAGAATGTTAGTTCGATCTCTTCACCGTTACGGCCCAAAGGCCGTAACGGGTTGGATCCCGCGCCTCGGTCGGGGGCGCCCAACCAATCCATGGTTGGTGGGCCCCCGTCGCACAGTGCTATAAAGAGCGGGTGGGGACCACGGCTCGCGAAGCACGAGGTTCACCGCGCCGCCGCTACACCCCACCCCACAAACCCTAACCGACCGAGGGAGCACCGGAGCGGCGGGAAGCTCCGCCACCGCCGCCGCCGCGTCCCTCCTCCCCGGATCCGGCGCACCGGTGCCACCGCCCGACGCTCGACCGGAGAGTTCGAGATCCCGTCGTCCCCGAGCCCGCACCGCGACCTCTACGTCAAGCCGGTGCGCCCCCGCGACCCCGACGCTAGAGATGGCCTCCGACTCCGCGCTCCCCTCGAACCCCGATGGTCTGCGACCCCCTCGTTTTCCCTCTGTTTCTTTTAGTAGTTGTTTTAGGTGTAGTAGATCTAGATCTAGGTGGTTAAGTTCCTTATCTGTAATCATTAAGTATCTACCCGAAGTGATTAGCTGCTGGTGTTTTTGTGTTTAGTTAAGTAATTAAGATCTAACATGTGCTCCTCCACAGGCATGAGGTGGGGCTCACCATTGTGAAAAAGTCCTGGGCGAAACAATTTGGGGCAGCTGGGCATCTATTGCTCATCTTCTTGATAAAATCTGGCACGCGATATATGGACTTTTGGTTCCATTGGGTCATCTCCACCACCCAACTGCAACTATCCTTCTTCCTTGGCTCTCAAGAACTCGGGCACTGTTCCGGTAAATGTTTCGTGACTAACCCCCTCCCTTCATCTCGGCTCACCGAAGAGGAGCGGATCTTATGCTTATCTCTGCGCTCATGCTTTCAGGAACGAGGCCGAAGATGGCGGGCGAAGATCTAGTGACCTTCGTCCGAAGAAGAGCTGAGGCGCGCAAGTGCACAGGGCGTGCCCTTCACGAAAGGACGCGCGGAGATGCAGAGCGGGGACGAGATGATGCGAAGCCATGGCGCAATGCTCTGACTAGAATGTCACACCTTGAAATTTCCAAATTCCAGGATGTTAATAGAAAGGAAAATTAAACAATGATTTTCTAATAATTCTAAAATTTTTCCAACATGTATTTTCTTTATAGGAAATATTGTATAGGAAAAAGACTTGTTTGATTTTCTGAATTAAATAAATGGTTATGTGTGTTGCATTCATGCCGATGGATCTCGGTATTTCTCTTAAGTGTAAAAGGTTTTACAATGTGTTTTGGTCCTGGCCAAATCTCTCTGAGAATTTTCCAACTACTCTAGAATTTATTTTCTTTTCTCTAAAGCTTAATCTATTTATTGGATGGCTCTATAATCTTCTTCACGACCTTCAGATATTTTATTTGGATTCGTTGTTTCCTAAACTATCTTTTGAACCGCTGTACTTCCAAAGACTCATTCATCATGGACGGAACTCTTTGAGCTTCTACCATTTGGTCGATCACCAAATATTCTCCTAAATAAGACCCACGTGCACGCTCTACTCTTTTTCCTTGCCGTTTCTCCCTGCCCGCGCGTTGATTTTAAGAAAATGCAATGACTTTAAGGAAAATTTACCATGTACAAATAAAACAGTGTAGTTTTTTTTCTGAATTGTGGTTTGTTCGTTTTTGTTCAGGATTTGAGTTGGTGATTATACAAGTTCATATTATGATCGTCATGGCCCGCCTGTGGTTATAAAGCCTTGAGATGTACTCCGTCTATTTTTAAAATAGTTTTTAACATGTAGGTCCCACCTATCATTATGCATGAGATAAGGGCAAAGTGGACATTTCACGTACGTCCCAGGCCACCATGCATCACCACATAAGCACAAGATTATGTGTCACTCAAAAATAAGACTTGAGAGACTATATTGACCCTTTTGAAAGTTCAAGACGAACTTGACCTCTTGTGGAAAGTTGCTCTTCTGGAAAGTTGAGGGACAATCTTGCCCATTTTTAATAGTTTACCGTAATTGTGTTTCACTCGAGTGGTATAGTAACATTTTTCATTTGAAAATGGAAATGTTCCTGCCACAACAAAATATCAGACAACATTATGGTTCTAAAGTCTTGCAAATTCTTCTTATATACACGTAAGGGGAAAAGAGCACGTGAAAATGAAGAAATAAAATCAAAATAAAGGAAAGTCTATTTAGTGCTTCTTCCATCCATTCTTGAGGAAAACATATAAATGAAATTTAGTCATATAAGAACGCATATGTTTTGTTGCATTTCACCTTGAACTTAATTACAGGGCAAAGGTGTGACGCCCCAGGTTTTTAATTAACCCTAACAGCCGGTCAACCCAGCTGACAGTAGTCAAATCACGGTCAACCTGGGCCCTCACCTCGAAAAACTCACTAACCTACTCTATTGAACCATTTTGGCTAGTAGACACACTTGTGGGGCCAACCCATGGTCAAAGACTTGGTCAAACCCCCTTCACCCTAGGTGTCCATAGCTGTCTGTCGGAACTTTTGCCGCGTTCTCCAAAATTCACCTAAACACTTAAAAATCTACCTTTATGAAAGTTGTCCAATCTTGTTGAGGGACACAATTTTCATGTAGATTGGCATTTCAAATTTTGAGTGGAAAAGCTTGAAAAACTTGTTCCAAAGGCAGCATCTACTGTTCAAGAAAACAGGGTGACATTCAAAGTTGGCAACTGTTTATTGCAAAATCTGTGAAGAAAAACCCCTATAGCCTTTTTGAAAATGATAGAGGGTAGCTAGATCTGTAACTTTCATATTCAAAGTTGGGTCGAGTTGTATTCAAATTTTGGGAGTAATTCAATTTCAAAAACAGACTCAGCAACACTGTTTCAGGCCGGGCGCCAGCGCCGCGACGTCGCGCACCCGTGCACCGCGCGTCGCCGGCCCACCCTCGACGGCCGTGCCCCGCGCGCCTTCCCGACGACTCCTCTCCGCCCGAGGTCGTGCGCCGCCCGAGGCCCACACCTCCCGACGCTTGCCTCTTCCCAAGACGCCTCGAGCCGCGCGCGTCGTACGTGCGCCGTGCGCGCGGCGGACCCCCCGGCCGCCGAGGCGCCATAGCACGGTGGATTCCCCCCTAGTCACCTCGCCGTCACCCCGAGCCCGCGAGTATAAAAGGCCACCATGTTCTCTCCTCCCCCACGCCATCCCGAGCCGCCGTCCTCGCCGCGCCGCGCCATTGCCGCTGCCGCCGGTGTGCTCCCTACTCCGCTCGCGCTCGCCGCCGACCAAACCTTCCAAGACCTTCCCCTAGACCTCCCTCGAGCTTCCCGGCCGCGCATTGTGCTTCCCCGCCTCGAGCCTCGCCGGAGTCCGCGTGACCGCGGGCGCACCGCCGCGGTCTCGTCGCCGCCGCTCGTCAGAGCTCTCCCCGACCACGCCACCGCCACCAATCGGCTAGGGGTGAGCTCAATTGCCCCCCTGTACCGCTTGTTGCCCTGGTCCGGCCTCACCTCGGCGCCAGCAAACTTCCCCGCCGCCGCAAGGGCATGGTTGTGAAGTCCAGGGGCCTATGTGTAATCTAGGGACTCGATTGCAATGAAAGTTATCTAGGTTTCTTTACCAGTTAGTCCAGCGCATTAGAAAAATTCTAGAAAATCGTAGAAAATTCAGAAAATTGCAAAACCAATTTTGTTAGATTAGTGGTGAAGAATACTACAGCTTTTGTTATTCTCACATGGTCCGATTCTGGATATTTTTAGCATGAAAAATAGGAATATGAAAATCCTAGATCTGCAATATCTCAAAATCCATAAACCCTCTGTATCCACATTTTGGATATGTTGTGTATCAGGTCATGGGTAGCTCCTGTGCCAAAAATTGCACAAAGTTAGGAAGTAGATATGTTTATATAAATTGTTTTCCATTTATGCAGAATCTTCTTAGATGATTTTTGTAGCTAAAAATAATAATGCTTTTGTGCCCAATATGTGCATGCTGTCTTGTTATGCCAAATCACACCTCTGGTGAATTAATCATGATTTTTGATTTATCAAGAATAATTATTCTTAATTTGTGAATGTTTTCCTTTGTATTTTAGTGAAGCAAGTTCAGTAGAGATTCTAGGTATGCCTTCTGGTTCTTTAGGCTTGTTTAGGACCAGTGAGCATGCATGAGAAAGATTGGAGCATTTTGATGCTTATTTTTGTATGCATTTAAATTGATTCACTAGCTAGTCTTTGTTATTTTCCAAAGTATTTTGTTTTCTAGCTTCCAAGCTTTGCATGTGAGTCCAGTGGTTCATTATGGGTGTTAGGATGCTTAAGAAACCCTCCTTTAAATTTTTAGTGATTTAATGCTTAATAAAAATCTCAAAAGGCCCTTTAAAGTTTAAAGCTTAAATAAATAAGGAAAATGCATTTTTCATTCTTTTCCCTTATTGGGAAGTGTTACCTAACTTAATTAAAGGCTAATAACACACCTTTGCTGATAAAGGAATTAAAATATAAATAAATAGCTTTGCACACACCTTACTAGCGAGAGGTAAAAAGGATTGAACCCTCACATGAAATAACAAGTATAAAAGAAACCTTAATTCAAGTGTGCAATAAAAGAATAAACCTCATGTAATTAATAACCTTCCTAAAAGGAATTTAATATTAAATTTTTGTTAAGGTGAATATGACCAACAAGAGTTGGATAAGATAAACAAACTGTCACATCACCTGAACCCTGCATTGCATTCCGTGTAGATCTCCCTGACGGTGACTACTCACTCGTCCCGGAATCCGAGGAAGGAGGAGCAGAAGCTTCGCTGCAGTACGTGGAAGTGCTCGACGACACCGAGGGTGCTCAGGCTAACATAGCTGACGAAGGCAAGCCCCGGTGCATCTAACCCAGTTTTCAAATTTAATATTCAATTATCTATGGATGTTTGTGCATTTAAGTTCAAGAGTTGTATGGAACCATAGATGCATGATCCCTAGGTACCTTTGTCCTTACTAGTATGATAGGTCGTTAGCTGCTAAGCTATAGGACCGTTACAAGTCGGGTGATCACGTCACTCGCGAGAATAGGTTCCTAGATAGGAATCATAAGATCTACTTAAATGGATTGCTCATGTGGTAAGAGCATGGGATTTGGGCTCCGGTCCAATGGCTATTGTGGGTTAAGTGTTTGAACGTACTAAGCACTTGTCGGGAATGGGACCGGTAAGACTAGTACCTTAATGAGACGACTAGGGATTTAATTGTCGCTACTCTTGGGGTTTGTCTCACGGCTAGCTACCAGTGGTGTATGGTGAGTCCGGGTGCTTCGCGGGGTATTCCGAATAGCCTGCACCAAAGATTGTGGCCTTTTATCCCGACCCGAGGATTTTTGGAACCGTTTGGTGATTGTCCTCGCGAGGGGCATCCCACCGTGTGTTTAGGTCTACCTTGCAAGGTTTGAATCAATCGATTGTCGGCCTCTCACCGTTATCTGAGACTACTTACTCCACTAGCCATGAGATCCCTAATGATGGAAGTTGATGAATACTATGTTTGATTAATTCTATTGTACAACTTTGTCTGTACTAGATGGCTAATTTAGTAAAGACTAAACCCACCAGAACTTGTGCTAAAATCTTGAAAGTAAGGACATACTCTTTGTTACTTTTTAGCAAAAAGCAACACCAGTGGCCAAAAAGCCTTTCATGTCTAGAGTTGGTGAAGTAGTTATCACCGACAGGTAAGTCTTGCTGAGTATTAGTATACTCAGCCTTGCTATAATATGTTGATCCAGGTAATGCTTTCGGTGATGTGTGGCCCGGAGAGACCCCGCCTGGCTGGGAGCTGGAGTGGGTGGAGGACGATGACTGAAGGCATCATGGGTGGCCTCCCGTGGTGTTCTCGCTTCCCGCTTAGTTAAATTCCGCTGTTTCGGAAAACTCTGAACTACGTCATGGTGACGAAAACTTCGGTTTGTAATAATTAAACCCTTCGGGGTACAAATTTGGATGTTAATGAGGTTGTATCTCTGGACTCGCCTTCGAGTGAGTTTTAATGCATATATGTCGATCCATGTTGCTATTCGAGTGATTTACCGGGCGTTAACCCGGCGACTAACGACAGGATGGTACCTTATTATCGCTTAATGACCAAAGTGGATTGGTTTAGGCGCTAGTACGGTATTTTCTTAGGCGGGTTGTCACAGTTGGCATCAGAGCAATTGTATGCACCAGAGATTAATTAACAACTTTAATCACTGATTTTTGAATAAAATTTGCCAAGATTGCCTAATTTTCCAAAACACGTTGGTTCGTTAAGGATAAACTAGACCGAGAGGCCCTAGAGGGAATTTTGGGTTCTTTCAGGTGGCTTATTTAACTTATGGTTTATTTTGCTAACTCCCAGCACATTACTTTATGTCAGACTTACTTTCTTGCACAACCAAACTAGATGAGCCACGTGTTTTATCCACTAGTGTAATTGTATATGACATGCATGATTAATTTTCATCTTGTGTAATATTTTCAAAGAGATGGATAGCATGTGGATGTGCAAGCAGAAAGCCAATTTTCGTGGAGGGCTTAATTTTTTTATTGAAGCTACGGTGAATAATGTGTTGGTCGAGAATAAAAAGTTAGTGATTCTAAATAGAATACAAGTGCTTAAAAAGCATCTCGATGGAGAATAATGCAATGGTCCAGAAGAAAAAGCTAGTGATTCCAAATAGAATATAAGTGGATAAAAGGGTTCTTGCATTTTTATCCACTAGTGTGATTCTTGGTCAATAATAATGGTTGGTTCATTTATCTATACCTGAACACCATTGGCCACTACTACAACAAGAAATAATAAGGAAACAATCTATTTTACTACCCTTACTAATTAATTTGCCTGCTTAAACCCTGAATAAATTTTAGGCTTGGCTTACACCTCAAAACAATTGGATATTCAGAAAAAAAGGATGAGTATGTCCAATCTACCCTCTAACATGTTATATTTTGTTATTACTTCACATACAAGTTGAGTTTGAAGTTTAAATTTCATGAGCGAATGGAAAACAGAATGCATTACATTAGAAAATTACATTAAAATTGTGCATGTTATATTTTCATAGTTTAGTAAAATTGATTGATCATCATCCTATATGTGTAGAAAACTCATCATCCCGGTTGAGAAATCACCTTTAACATCGATTTTCCAATCGGTACTAAAAACCGAGACTAAGTTTTGTGTTTTAGTAATGGTTCCCTCACCCGATACTAAAGGTAACACTATTGTAGCAACCACTAGTTAAAAGGTGGTGCGTCTACAGAATGAATAAAAAAAGATCCAAAATGACTTACATTTTGGAAGGTAGTGAATAGCATCTAAATTTTGTAACAAGTCTCATGAATATGGTGATGGAGTGCACAATGGTACAATATGCCAATATGGTATTTGCATCCATGATTTTCTTTCTAAAATGCATGTATCCAAACTTGTATTTCATATCCTTAATAAAATTAGTATGTTGATAAAATTTTTAATTTACACAAGATATAATCATTTTTACAAAAGTATAAATCGCATATTGGACTATGCCCTGGGGCTAGGTCCAACAATCATGCAGCACCTAGGCTATAATAGTATTACCATTAGTTATTTGAAAATTAATTTAGACTACGCATATTTTTTAAATGAAAATATTTGAATTGTATGTCTATGAAAATTGTTTGTCATATTAATTTCTGTATGACTACGTATTAATTTAACTAATATGAATAAAAGTATCAAATTAAAACTTATCTACCTGGTATTCATATTTATTCATGTAACTCAGTTTATGGTTGCAACATTAAACAGTGATTTGATAAAAAATATTTATTTTCATTTTTTTGTCATTTTGGCATTAAAATAATATTAAATTGTGACCTATTTAAAATATTTAATTAATGTGTAATATATAGATGTTTGTGTTCATATTAAAGGATCTGATTTGTATATTACAAGGATATTCAGATTCGTATTAAATTTGCTTTTAAAATTTTGAAAATGGAAGCAAAAGTAAAAGCTTTGATTTTTTAAAAAATATATTTTCTTTTCAACAATTTTTCAAAAATATACGACAGATCTCAAGATTGGAAAAAATAGCCTCCAACTGCCACTTTAACCTGAAACGGTGGTAGGGAGCCGTACCGCCATTTACCACGGCGGTTGCTATCGTGCCGCTGTTCCATGTGTCGGCGGGAACATCTTCTTTTATAACTTTTTGGTATGAACTTAGATGGAAATGAAATTTATATGAAAATTGTAGCTTTTGACGAGTTCTACAACTTTGTAGTTCAAACTTTTTTCATTTGAAATCATCTTCGAGCTCAAAAAGTCAATATACCATCTAGATCTGGATAACGTAAATTGAGATCTGGGGACCGCATCTCGATTTTTTGAGTCCTAAGATTGACTTCAAATGGAAAAAGTTTGAACTACAAAGTTTTAGATCTTGTTGAAAGCTATAATTTTTGTATAAATTTCATCTTCATCCGAGTCCATATCAAAAAGTTATGATATTTTGAAAGAAATTGTCTCTGCCGCCACCTAGAACGGTGACAGGAACCGCTATAGTACCCGCGCGGGAGTTACTGTAGCAACCGCCGTGGTAAATGGCAGTAGGGCTCCCTACCGCCGTTTCAGGTGGTGTATGGAGGCTATTTTTGCCAATCTTAAGATCCCTAGTATGTTTTTGAAAAATCTCCGAAAAATATAAAAAAAATTCTAAAAGCGTGAGCCACATACTGGGCCGTGCGCGCTATCCGCTCCCCGGCAACTTGGGCTTGGGTGAAACCCAAAACTATTTTTTTCTACAAAAGGTAGAAAATCTAGCGTGGGCTGGGCCAGCCCGATGCCAATTCGTTGTCGAGACGCGTGCCAAATTAACTCGTGCGCCCACTCCGAAAAAATAAACAAAAAGCAATCCTCGCCGCCGATAAAATCCACGCACGGCTGAAGATCAGGCCGGCGTGGCTTTCCAGTAGGGCCGAGGAGATATTATTTTCCGTTCCACCTTTCCCGTCGGAAAACCCAACAAACTTCTCCACCTCCTCACTCCCCAGCAGAGGAAGCGAGCGAGAGAGGTGGGATTGCGGCGGCGCCGGCGGAGGGCATAATGGCGGCGGCGAAGGACCAGCTCCTGGACGCGATCCGCTCGCTGATGGCGGCCCACTCGCCGCCACTGCACGCGCTGGTCGTCCCCTCCGAGGACGCCCACCAGGTTCGTCCGTACCTAACCTTACCGCCGCCGCCGCCGCCGCCGTCCCGGGGGGGGGGGGGGGGGGGCGATCTCCGGCCGGGGTCGGCTTGTATGGGCTGGCTTATGGTTTTGTTGGGTTCGATCCGCTTGTCCCGTGGACTAACCGTGGCTGTGGATTGTTTGTGTGTGCTTGCAGAGCGAGTACGTGTCGGAGCAGGACAAGCGGCGGGAGTTCATCTCCGGGTTCACTGGGAGCGCTGGTGCGTGCTGAACTCATCCCTTAACCGTCCTAGTTTATTTTTATAGCGAATTATGGTCTCCCTGTTTCTACGTAATATTCGGTTTCCGTGATTTTGGCATGGTTCGAATAGGAATTTAGGCGATTGCGTGTTTCGCATTACATGCTGCTACTACTGGGTGGATGTTTGTGGAAGCGGTGAGGCGGTCGGATGGTTAGCACGTCACGACAAGCTATCTGGTCGGCGCTTGCGCTGTGTTTCGGTTAGCTGTTTCCTGATGAAGCGTTACAATTTGCTGGAGCCCTGCCGCCATGTGGCCACGTTGGGGGCTTGGGGCCAATAATTTTTTGCAACATCAGTCCAACCTTGACTATGAAACCTTTGGACCAATCTAGGATGGTTTTAGTTTTTTGGTCACTAAATGAGGCAGAATTAATAATAGGACAATTGGCTATTTTTTTTGGTATTACATATTAGACAGAAAAGCAAAACCTGAGCATGTATACAGAAAAATGAAGATGCAATCAACCATTGCAGTTTTTTCCCTCATCATGTGATCATGTTATGATAAGTTTGAGGCTCTTGTGTTTACAGTCCACAAACACAAGGGACCATTGTCCACATTGGAGGGGTAATTTTTCCAATGAGAAAGCATATTGTATGCATTTATGGTTACTGATCTCTGGCCTTCATCTTACATTGATCAGAAAGTAGATGGGGATAGTGGGCTTGTGCATTAACACAAACTACACAAGTGGAATGATTTTATTTATATTCAAATGCCGCCTGAAGTGAAGCTTGTATTCCTTCAATCTTTCAGCAAAGAAACTCCCTCTGTACAGGAATTATTGACAGTTTGCACAAGAGTCAAGCTTTCAAAATCTTTAGCAAAATATTAAAGTTATATGTTTAGATTTTGCTTGAAAAGTACTTCCATAGTCTAAATTTATAGAATATTGTAGATATATTCTTTTTATTATAGAATAGTTGTCAAAGTTTTGCTTTGAATGCTATTATTGTCCCAACTCAACTATTTGTGACTGTGGGGAGTAATAAAGCAAATTAATGATTTATTTCGATTTTTGAACAAGAATGTGCTCTCTAGCAATCTATGGCTATGAGAAGTCTCTAGCTCCACCTGACCATGGAACAACCTCCTTTAGTCCTATATTATATATCTCATTTGTACTTTATGATATGGTTGAAGTCTTAAAACAGTTTTCTGGTTGTTGCATTGGTTTCTCATTTACTGCGAATGTTGAATTATAAACAGGTTTGGCTCTTATCACCATGAAAGAGGCTTTGTTGTGGACGGATGGACGCTACTTCTTGCAAGCAACGCAGCAACTGAGCAACCGTTGGAGACTTATGCGCATGGGAGAAGACCCACCAGTTGAATCTTGGATCGCTGATGTAAGCACTGGCTTCTTTTCTGAAGCATATTTGTGACTTAAGCGTTCTAAGGTTCATAAATGTACTGGTCAACATAATTTGTAGACAGCAATGACTGGGTATATTTTGGTTTTGAATTCATCCACAACTTACTGCTGTGATAAAAAAATGGTTTCCTTGTTCACTCTTCCTTTTAATACAGTAGTATGTCGTTTTGTTTTGTGAAGATACCACTAGGATATTTTTTGTTGGTGATGCGCTGTACTTGAATTCCAACTAACTTCTTTGTTATATGTGAATGAAAATGTTCTGGCACTTAAACTTCTGCTAGTTACCTCTCCCAGAGTTGTCAGACAAAACACTGTTAAAGCCTTAACTTTATTCCCATCATGTTGAAGTTTAACTAGCTACTCAAGTTTTTCAGATAACTATCATCATTTTAAATGGATTTTGGAGTTAAGTAAAATTTTGCTTCTTTATCGAATACTGCTGGCTAATTTGTATTATATTTGTGGATGTGGTATCAGAATCTAGCAGATGAAGCTGTCATTGGAATCAATTCATGGTGTATTTCAGTTGACTCTGCTCATAGATATGAGCATGCATTTTCCAAGAAGCACCAGACTTTGTTTCAGCTTTCTTCTGACTTGGTGGATGAAGTATGGAAGGACCGCCCACCAGTTGAACCTAGGCCTGTAATTGTACACCCTGTAGAATTTGCAGGGCGTAGTGTATCTGAAAAGATCAAGGAGCTAAGAGAAAAGCTAGTACATGAAAAAGCTAGTGCCATTATAATAACTGCTCTTGATGAGGTATGATATATTTCTTTTAAGTTGTTTCATTTTTTCTGTGGGATTTGGGTTGTTTGTAATTTTCATTATTTTTCAATGGTTGTTTAGGTTGCTTGGTTGTACAACATTCGAGGAAGTGATGTGGATTATAGCCCAGTGGTTCATTCTTATGCTATTGTAACCTTGCACAGTGCTTTCTTTTATGTGGATAAGAGAAAAGTAACAGTCGAGGTCAGTAAATCAACTTGACACATTTCCTTTTATTAAATGTTCATCCTCAGTTGGTCATGTGATGTAATATCTCTGTTATGTGATTCTTCTATTGTACAGGTTCAGAAATACATGTCTGAAAATGGTATTGATATAAGAGAGTATGAAACGGTTCAATCAGATGCCAGTCTGCTCTCATCAGGCAAGCTACAAAGTTCTGCGCATGGGGAAAAGGATGTCAATGAGGTGGAAAGCTTAAAAATTTGGATTGATTCTGGTTCATGTTGCCTCGCACTTTACTCAAAGTTGAGTCCGGATCAAGTTTTGACGCTGCAGTCTCCAATCGCTCTTCCAAAGGCCGTTAAGGTGAATTTACTTTCTTGATTTCTTCTCTCTTTGTACAAGCATTAATACCAATTGTATTGAAAATCAACTGTAAATCAATATTTTATTATGATATGTTAGCGCCACTCAAGATCTAATTCTTTCAAAAAAGTTGAAAAAAACATGGGAACAACCTTAACTTGGTAAATATGGTACTTTTGCCTGGATGTGGAATATGTTTAATTAATTAGCACAAATCTGTTATTCCTTCTTACATCAGAGTGATTAGAGCATATGTGGATGGAAATGAACAAAAAAACATTATGTCTGGGCAATTTAACTACATATTAATTCAGAATATGGCTTCGTAAAATGTTGTAATTATACAGAAACTGTGCCAATCTGAAAGGTTAACTACTAATACTGCCCAGTTATGGTTGGAGATATTGGTAACAGCCTATCTTTTCTTTTTTTTTGTGAAAAAAGATGCACCGCTGGAGGTTTTATGTTTGGACTGTTAGAAACTCTTGGCTAGATCTTGTGCAACCAATGGTGGGTCAATAATGATTATTTAATCACTTATATTGTAACAATTCCGCACTCATAGTACATTCTCAAATACATGTCATTTTAGAACTTGTGCAGTCTAGCCTTGGAAACCTTTTTGAAAATCATGTAGATTCTGTAGTATTAAAGATGTTTTTTGATGCTTGTTAAGAAAAAGAACAATGCTATGTGAACAAAGTATTTGCACCAGAAATGCATCACAATGATTTTTTTGTTCTGTACGTCTTTTCTATTAAATATTTATGGTTTCCAATGGCTTACGGAATTGCAATTCTTGGAATTCAGCATGTTTGTTTCCCTAGATTTTTAATTTCTCTGCAAAAAATGTGTAGAATCCCACTGAACTGGATGGATTGAGGAAGGCACATATTCGAGATGGTGCAGCTGTTGTGCAATACCTTGCTTGGCTGGATAATCAGGTCAGCATAGATTAATTTCTCATCATACCACGGCTGAGCCTATTTACTTGAAATTCATATACACCTGGAAAATCATTGCTGGTAGTACCAGCTTTATTTGCATTTTCAAAAAAACCTTGTCTGCTTTGCTGATTTTGCAAGCTTACTAATTATTGTCAGTAGTAGTTGGTTGCTGTTTAGTACTTGGTCTTATGTTCTTTTTTCCCCTATACGTATACAGATGCAGGAGAACTATGGAGCTTCTGGATATTTCAGTGAGATAAAAGGATCACATAAAAAGGAAAATCTGTAAGTGTTGAGTACTGTTAGTTTGTTTTGGGATCATGTGATCTATGATACGGAAGTCTTACCTACAAAAAGCATACATAAAACTAGATTTGCTTGTTTTATGCACTATTTTTTTTAAAAAAACTTGCTTATAAGACTCCAATGTACATTTCCCTTTTTGCATGTCAGTCTCAAATCTAAATCTATTGTTATTTTAATGTTTGAATCTCTTTTTCTATTGGGCAGAGGAACCAAACTTACTGAGGTTTCTGTCAGTGATAAACTTGAAGGCTTCCGTGCAGCAAAAGAGGTATAGTACAGCAACATCACCCGTTAAAATCTCAGTTGTAGTAAATCTGCTATTGCTGCTGTTAGCCTGTTACTAGACCTCAATTTTGGAACTTGGATGTGGGCCCAGCAAACTTTAGTGGTAGTTATTTACAGAATTTGCTAATGCACTGAGTTCCTTGTAATTATCTTGGTCACAGTTCGAGTGGCTGTTGATATCACTTTGAACTACTGTAATTGATATTTTTTAAGCTAGGTTCCCAGTTACTTTGGCTGTATCTGTTTAAGGTCGACCATAAGTTGCAAAAAAATACGATTTATTGGATTTGTGTGTCTTATTGATATTTGCTATTTTAATCAAGTGAAATGCAAAGTACGACAATGCCTTTGTGTTTATTATCGTTTCTTATGACGTGTTGGATGCCTTCGTAGAGGCTAGAGAGCATTTTTTAGGTCCATCTGACAAGTTATGATATTTTTTCAGCACTTTAGAGGTTTGAGCTTTCCTACAATTTCATCTGTGGGACCAAATGCAGCAGTTATTCACTATAAACCTGAACCGAGCACATGTTCAGAAATGGATGCTGATAAAATTTATCTTTGCGACTCTGGTGCACAGGTTAGTATAGTTGGGACTGAACTGTAGCTATATGTTATGACATCTCTTTGAATCTGCTGATCTCCAATATCATGTACATGCAGTACCTGGATGGTACAACAGACATTACAAGAACTGTACATTTTGGTAAACCCTCATTGCATGAGAAGTCGTGCTACACAGCAGTAAGTTCTTTTTTTTTGTTGTGACATTTTCTTGAGACATTCTTCTGTCATCACGTTCAAAATGGATATTGTTGTCATCTGGCACTTGATTTTTAGAAGGGTATTTTCTTCTGTCTCCAGTCTATATATCTTCACCTATTGCAACAATTGTTTTATTCTCACTTAACTAGCAGTTTTGATAATCTGTCAGTTCATTGGGTGATAACAAATGAATGGTTAACATTACTACTCACTGAAAGCCTCTTTCATTGTTCTAGTGTTTTGTAAAAAGTTAGCAATCTGCCTGAATGAATCAACAAGCTAACATTTTTTGTATTTATTTTTTTAAAAAACATATTTTATGTATTTGTCATTATATGAACTTTATCTTGAAACTTTGAATTTATTAAAACTCATTAGAATCACTTCTACTTTGGTTTTTATTTGCACTCTCTGTGGTTGATTTATTTCTAATGCTGAATTTCTTCACGTTCAAAATAGGTCTTGAAAGGTCACATCGCACTAGACATTGCTGTATTTCCTAATGGGACGACAGGTGAGTATTGTTTGGCTCTTTAGTCATCTCTATGTACAAACTGTTCAAAATTATTATGGAGAAACATTGTTGTAATGTTGATGAAGTCGCTTATTGTTATTGATAGCTGTTTTGCCATGGTTTCAGCACTTTGATCCAAACTTAAAATAACCATTACCTTAGGATTAGCGTTCAAGTGAGACGAGACCTTAAATTGAATTCAATTTTTGCAAATAAATTTGTTCTCTCGAAGATAGGTCAGACTTGGTGCTTACCATTTGCTCCTATAAGGAAAGCCTTGATAGTGTTAGCTGTGACAATATATCAGCTGTAAACAGGATCTTATATTCAGAACACTGCACAGGACACCACAGGAATCTCTTTTATGTCATACGGAGTATACTACTAAGACCAATGTATTTGCTGTAGTTTGCTTTATATGTTTTTAATGAAAAGTCATAATGATCTATACTGAACTTTTTGATGGAATTTCTTCACTAATTTTGTTGTACTGAACCTCAATAATACTTGCAGGTCATGCTCTTGATATCCTTTCGCGAGCCCCACTGTGGAGGGAGGGTCTTGACTATCGGCACGGCACAGGCCATGGGATTGGATCTTATCTGAATGTTCATGAAGGTTTGATTGATGGGTTCCCCTTATACTATCTAAACTCATCCAATTGTATGACTTCCACGAAATGAACTGTTCGTTTCTTGCTTTTGAACCAGGTCCTCATCTAATTAGCTTCAGACCTACTGCTCGAAATGTACCATTGCAAGCATCAATGACTGTAACAGATGGTCAGTGAATATCCTACATCAAAATTGATTTGTGAGATTGTTTCAATTATTTACTATTTGCTGTCAATTTCTATTGTAGCCAAATGTTAATATTCTTAAGAGTTCTAGGAAATTCATAATTGCATATGATCTTTTGTGTAGAACCTGGTTATTATGAAGATGGGAGCTTTGGTATAAGATTGGAGAATGTTCTTATTTGCAAAGAGGCCAATGCTAAGTTCAATTTTGGAGACAAGGGTTATTTAGCATTTGAACATATAACATGGGTAAGCATTTCTTGCGTAATCCTTACACTTCCGTGTCAGTGGCATCAAACTTTGACAATAACACTTTGTCTTAAAATCTATTGATGACTCACTTCTGTTTATCTGTTATGCAGGCTCCATACCAGGCCAAACTGATTGACACCAAGCTGCTGACCCCAGTTGAAATTGAATGGGTAAACACATACCACTCTGACTGCAGGAACATCTTGGAACCCTATCTGAACAAGCAGGAAAAGGAATGGCTGCGAAAGGCCACTGAGCCAATCGCCTTGAGCAGCTAAGCTCGTTAATCCTGGGTTTCATGTCGCAGTAGCAGCCATTCATTGTAGTTGCACTATGGCATTCCATAAGTAGATAGGCTGGCTGCTCCTGTTCAGATGAATATTATCGCTCTGATGTTATTATTGCTCTGATGTTATTATTGCTCCCAAAATAAGATGAGCAGCAGAAAAGGAGCATGCGTAGACAGAATATTATTGAGTATTATTGCTCCGATGTTCCTTGCTGTGAAAAATGGTCAGTCTCAAAATAAAGTGAAGTGCTTAATGTTCAAATGAAGTGGATTGTACAGGTCTTCAAATTGAATACAACGTTGATTTTTCACTCCGTGTAACTTGTGTACCATTTGCTCGGGGTGTTTTGGCATTCAAAATTTGTAAAAAAAGAGAGAGAAGCTGTTCAAGGATTTAAAACTTATGCATGCATAATTTGGTATGTTGCTCTTGTGCATGCACATATTTTCACCATTTTGCATATGCAGATTGTACATGTGCTTTTTTTATTCACCCTTATTTGAAAAATTGAAAGAAGGGAGTTATTTGTATGGATAATTTTCCTTTGTACTATTTGATGGGCAATTGCTTATCGATTGTAGCTGTTTGAATCAAGTTCTCTTTGGCATGTATATTAGGGCAGTCCCAATGGTAATTTATGGTAGTTTCTATCTTCATTAAATGACATCCCACATAAGAAAAAAAAATGACATGGCACATCAATTAATGAGAAAAGAGAGTCAAATCTATAGAAGTCGTTCCTTGGTTGAGAAATGGGCCCCCTTGCTATACCTGAGCATTTTAGGCTTGGTCCGGCCCACTGGCCCGGCCTGCGCAGGCCTGCCCACAATCCTTGCTGGACGGACTCGAAATCCAGGCTGCCCCCACGCTTGGCGCAGCGAGCACTAGCATGCCTCCGGTTAGGGATAAAAGTGGTACGAATATTATCCGTCCGACCGACCGACCGAAAGGGTAAGACACTCAAATGGTAAGACCGTATCCGAATCCGGACATTTAATATTCGTAACTATCCGTACCGCATTGGTATCCGGAAATTCAAAGTTAAATTTCTATGATCTAAATATGATGAATATCATTATTCAACACAAAATATACTGTCCGTATCCGAACCCGATCCGAGAATTCAGACTGGCAGTATCCGTCCGTATCCGATCCGTTTTCATCCCTACCTCCAGCGCTGCGACCCGGTCGCCGCCGTTAGCCAAGCACGACGGTGTGTGCACTCGTGTCTTGCTGAAGCGGTCGAGGTAGCACAAAAACTCGAGGAGGACGGGCGCACCGCTGCTGCAGCGGCGCAGCACCGGCGAAGCTGCCGCCACGTGCGCTCGCCGACGGCCACCGCTCCCGCGACGGCCGCGCAGACCACGCCGGTCACGCTCGCCCATGCAGGCCACGCAAGCGCTGCCCCTGTCGAGGATGAGGATGATGCCGCTGCATGCCCCTGTGTCGAGCGTGGCGTGGTCCGGGCTGTAGATGCGCATGGCCTTGATGTGTTCTTGGACTTGTAAAGCTGCACAACATCGGCGCACGAGCACGACAGCAGGTTATCGCGCCGAGCATGCCGCGCGCGGAGGCTGTGCTCGCCCGCGCCGGCCGCGCCAGCCGCACTTGCACGTGCGCGTCGCTAGAAACCACCTAAGATGATACAAGTCAGCAGAGAGGAAAGACAACAAGGATACACACATCACCGCTTGCCTAACAACCCGGATACAACGGCGTCAGAGCGAGGCGGTCCTACAAGACCATGCCTTCGAAAAGGACACGGCGACAACACAGACGCTATCATCCGCCCGCCCACAAAGGGGCAGGCCAAATCTTCACTGACAAACCACGAGGAGTTGGAGGCCGCAACAATGCCCTCAACAGGGTAATCACAGAGAGAACGTAATTATTGTCGGCACTAGCAAATGCTAGGCAAAGTTTTCGCCAAAGGCCTCCAAATCCAAACCACACCGTCTACCGTTGTAACCGAAATGGGAGTCAAAGCAATGGAATTTGAAGTGGGAACCCTCGGCGATGACAAGGAGGAGCATCTGCGGCACCGTCGAAAAGAAGATCAAGGCGACCTTGCCTTTCGGAAAGGCAGCGCTGTTGGAAGTACCATAGCGACCATGCCTTTGGGAAAGGAAGCGCCTTTGGAAGGGAGTGGAGAAGAACGACGACTGCCAGCAGCCAGCGCACCGGTGGCCTGTTCGGTTGGGCCGCAAATGGCTGGGCTGGACCAGCGACTGGCAACCAGCCGTTCGGTGGGCTATTTCCAACCGTTCGGCCCGCTGGTCCGCTGGTCCAGTATATAAGCAGCCCCGCCGGTTGCCCTAGCGCGTCCTCCCCCTGCCCGCCATTCCGCACCCTCGCCGCCGCATCCACTGTTGCCGCTGCCCTTTCCCCGACCCTTGCAACCGGCCGACTCTCCTCGCCGCCCTTTCGCCACCCTCGCCGCCGCCCTGACCCCCACCCTCGCCGCCGCCCTGACCTCCACCGTCGCCGCTGCCCTCTCCCCTTCCCTCCCCGTCGCACCTTTAGGTCTTGGCACCATGGCGGCAGTCCTTCGGTAGGCAATAGATCTCACCCTGGCCCAGATCCGGCCTACCGGCGGCCGCCGTCCTCCACAGTCTCATGACGCAGGACCCCCTCCAGATCTTCACGCTTCGCCTTCTGCAAATGACGACACCGATGCGACATTCCCCGCACGGCGCCGGTACAGTTGTCGTCTAGGCGTGCAAGATCTCCGCCGACCGGTCCAAGATATTCGTCGTGGCGGTCCAAATCTACGTCCTCACCTTCGATGTGTACGTCTTGGCTTAGCAGATCTACTTCCTCCCGTTCCAGAACTCGGTGGTGACGTTCAAGCTCCAGTACTAGGCGTCCAAGATCTCCTTCCTGAGGTTCCAGAGGCACATGCTGGAGTTGACCGGTGGCGTCCTTCCCTCCTGCTTCCATCATCCTCCAGGCCATTAAGGTATGGCTCTTCCCTCCGTTCCGGTTTGAAGAGCACCATTGAATCCCATGCTCCACTTGTGCGGGTTTTGCATATAGACGCTGGTCAATCAGGGACTTTACCTTGCTTCGTGCCATTACCAGTAAATCATACTCATTTTGTGCTACTTGCTTGTTCTCCCTCTTTGCTTGCATGGTATGTGTGCATGTTGTCCTCTAGGATATGGCACAAGGACTGCTGTGCTTGTCTGTTTTAGATCTGCTGAACGTTGTGTCTGAGGGTTGTTTGTCGACGGTTCAGGTTGACAAAATCGAATAGTTCAATTTTCCTCTGAACAACATATATGGATTAGTTGCTCCATGTTATCAGATCTCAAGTCATTATATAGTTCTTTATTTCACCAACATATTACGTGTGTACACAAGTCTACAACATGTTATGTCGTGAATGTCAAGAGCAACATCATGTTATGTTTTCTGTATGTTCATTGTTTCGTAGAAATTATTACCTAACTCATCTGTTACAGGACCACCCCCACACTGCTGCAACCAGTACCGGCCGAGTCCGTAGCATCGTCCGCTACTCCAGCACCCAGGCGTTGCTGCTGTCCCCACTGTGCCAAGGCAAGTCCCCTGCCTCCCCTCCCCCATCCCACTCTTTGTACTATACAGTTGCTTGTATACATTACATGCCATTAGTCTCAAGTGTGACTGCGATGTTGTGGTACAGATGGCTGAGCGTGCTAACTGGAGTAACCGTGACACTGCCCTGTTCCTAGATTTAGTCCTAGAGGCCAAAAACATGTGTCACTGGTCACAGAGAGTTCCTACTACTATTGGGTGGACACACATCCTCACCAAGTTTACTGAAGTATCCGACCAGAAACTCTCGAGGAGGCAGTTGTCAAACAAGTGGCAAGAGCTGAGAACCGCTTATTTCAAGTGGCGCAACGCGGTGGTGAAGAAGTCCGGTCTTGGTCGTGACCCGCGATCGGTGATGTTACATATGACCCGGTTCTAGTAGCGGCTCCGTCACATGAGGTACTAACTTTAACCCTTTGTGAATGCGTTACTTCATTAGTATATGCTTATGTCATTGTGAATTCGTTACTTACATGTTTGTAATGCGCGCCATCTGCAGGATGCTTATGATGGACCTAAAAGAATCAAGTGTCCACCCTACGCAGACAAATTGTTTGCTATCTTGGGCCACGAACCATACGAGAGGGGGGAATTAGTAGATGCTGGAGGTCATGCCCCAGAGGACACCCGTACTGAAGCCACCCCACAAACTCCCCCTCCTGCCGATCCTGACGCAACCCCCAGCCATCATCCTTGCCCGTCCTCCAAAAGGACAGACATAGACTTCTCTCTTCAAAGCCCTGTTAAGAAGAAGAGCAAGGCTGTATCATATGATGATTGCGTGTCCGAATTCCATAGCACTTGCAAAGCGATTCATGAAAAAGTGACATTAGGGTCATCTCAGGATAAGCCTGCCCCCTCTAGCAAGCAGATGGAAGAATCAGAGACCGCATTAGTCAGGGATGTGTTACAACAGGATGGGTACTCTGAGAGTGACCCTTTTTACCATCAAGCTGTGTACTTATGCACTCTTCCAAAGCAACGCGAGGAGTTCCTACGCATGACAAGCTCGGAAGGCCGGCATCGGTATGTGCGGATGGTTTGGCCACCGATGCATATGTGGCGCCCAAACCGAAGACAACGGCGAAGGGGAACTTGATGTCCCCTGTGGAACCGCACTCTGCATCTCAAATAATGAAGTTTTACTTGCTTTCAATGGTGTTGCATTTGTTCGGTTGTAATAATAAACGTTTGCGGACCTGGAACATTTACGTTTGTGGACATTTCTGTTGACATTAGCTTTGATTCTTTGTTGAACAACTTAAGCTTTGTTTGCCACTCTGAGTGTATCAGTATTCATTAAGTGTTCAGTGATGTCATGTGACTGATTAGTTAGTGACCATTGTATTCTGATTTCTGTGTTAATTAGGCTTACAAGGTGGCATGTGTCAATTAGTTTTGTCAATTGTGTTTTCTGTAATTAATTTTTCTTATCTCAGGTAAGTTGTATATGGCATAACAGTTAAGTTTCTTAATTGATGCAGTACTAACATGCCAACACATTTTCAGGTTTGAAGATGAACAACCACTCGGATGCAGAGATGGAGTACCAGGCCGAAGCAGATGAGGTGGACAGCAACTGCGTGGACGACAACACGGACAACCAGTCCGATGCGGAGATCGACAGCTCTCTTGTAGAGAGTTTTACACTCTTGGGTGAAAGCTTCAAGTTGCTTCAGATGTTGAAGATGTTGAAGAAGATGAAGGGTCCAAGACAGAATCCGCCTTGTCTGTTCCCAAAACTAACAGGTGCGCAATGGCTCCACATGACTTTAAGTGATCATACAAGGTGCTTCGACAACCTACGCATGTCTAGGGATGCATTTCTACACTTGCATCACATCTTAGTAGAAGGATTTGGGTTGAAAAGTACAAGCAAGTGCGACTCTAAGGAAGCATTAGCTATTTACATTTGGACATGTGGCCACGACGCTGCTGTTAGGGAGGCCAAAGATAGATTCGAGAGGTCCTTGGACACAATTAGTCGCAAGTGCTCCCTTCTGTCAGAGATCATGCATACCTGGTCGAACACAGTCTTAGTGCCATCTGATCCACTATACAGTGCAGTCCACATGGAACTTCTACCATATGCCCCACACTTTGATGGCTGCATAGGTGCTATAGATGGCACACATATCCCTGTCGAGGTCAAGCGTCATAGGAAACTTGACCACATAAATCGAAAACATTATGCATCCATAAATGTGTGTGCCATTGTGGACATGCATGGTTTGCTTACATATGTTGGAGCTGGGATGGTTGGGTCATGCCACGACATGAGAGTTCTAGAGGAATGTCTCAAGCAAAGGAGGTTCCCGACTCCACCGCAGGGTATGTGACTGTTGCACGTAATATTTAGCAAAGTAGTGTGTAGTAGGCAGATGGTGGAAGTAATGTAGTGGCATTGCGTGTGTTCATGCAGGCCGATACTATTTGGCGGACTCAGGGTATGCTGAGAAAGAAGGATTCATGGTTCCTTTTCAAGGTCAAAGGTTACATCTTGACCACTTTGAAGGGGTACGCATTGAATCTCTTTGTAAGGAGGATAAGTTCAACTGGTGTCATGCCAGCCTGCGAAATATTATTGAAAGGAGGTTTGGAACTCTAAAAGAGAAATGGCATATATTGGATGGGATACCAATGATGGAGGCCAGGAAGCAAGCCATGATGATAATTTATTGCTTTGCTATGGATAATTTTTTATGGCGCAGACATTTTGGACTGGGTGACAGGTATCCTATGCCGCCCTTGGTGGAATTGAACAAGGACCTGTCACCTTCGGCTCTTAGAGAGTTGACATCCATGATGTTGTATGATCCACCTAATTTTTAGGTAAGAATTGTTGTTAAAGGGTTGAGTGAAATTAGAGTGATTCGTTTAACTGATTGTGGGTACTTGTGGTGAATTTGCAGGACAGGCGTCGGTGGCCAATGGAGGAGAAGCGGGTCCTTCTTATGAGGTATGCTGTCAATTGATATCAATTCTGTGAGCAGTAGGTCAGGGCTGTAATCCTTGTGTACTCATGATATGGGACATATTATGCACTTCAAATTACAGGATTGGTAGCACTGGGAAGGAGAGAACTGGGGATGTGCAGGGTGGTGACTCATGTGTGCGCGGCAATTGTGCCCCCTGATGATGTTGTAGGTGAGCTGTGCAGTTTTGAATGTTTGCACAGCCCTTAGTTAGTGATCGGAAATGTTGTATTGATTCATTTGGACTCAGTGCAGTGAGGTCCACATTGAGAAATGAAGCTGTGTAGTGTAGTGGTAGCAGTATTGTGGTGATGTTGTAGGACTCTAACTGGTAATTATCATCTTTGGCATGTGTATTATGTCTGTGAAATTTGTCTATGAGGAGGAATTGTGTAAAGTTATGTTGTTAATTACATGAGAATGCTGATGGGTTTGGCGCCAAAAATTGAAAAAAGGCACCTGCTTCTTGCTCTGCTGTTTGAATTCGAAAATGGTTGGTGTGGCTGGTGTGGCTGGTTGATGGCTGAGGTGGCTGGTTGCCAGCCGCTGGACCAGCCCAGCCGTTTGCAGCCCAACCGAACAGGCTGCGGGGAGGCAGCGAGGCTGGCCGCCGAAAGAGGAACCGCAGGGGCACCTGCAACGGTCTGACCGAATCAGTCGAGTACCAGTGCTAGAGGAAGACGTCGAGGCGATTCCAGGATGGGAAGGACAACACCTGGGGTAGGCCGCGGCTCAGACAACACCGAGGGGAGGCTGCAGTACGCGGAGCAGCTCGATCTACAAGCCCCAATCCCGACGGAGTCGGGTGAAGAGGAGGAGGTGGCCGCGCTGAGACCCGCGCGGCCCCAACCCAGATGCCAGAGACGGCAGCAGGGCGAAGACGGTGATGCATCGGGAGATTTGGGAGCTTTATTTGGGCCTGATCATAATAGCTCAGTGATAAAATAATTATTGTAAAAGAATCTATAACGGAAAAACATGTTTTCATCACATGACATCGTTTATTAGAAATATAGACGAAGAACAGTTTTTTGTCATGTAAGCATAACAGATTATAAAATATTACGAAAATCGATTTATGACATAAATGAAATATCACACAAGGCCAAATGTATCATGTAGTTTTTCAATGCAAAAATGTTGCATCATTCTTTTCTTGCGGGCTGTATGATAAAACGTATCTCTATCTCTACTTCTAAAAAGTATGAAGTGGAGACAAAAACTCGTTAGTACTTTTTCCGCTCTCCTGTGTGTCCGCCCTCCGCCCCCGCGCGACCGCGACCGTGCCCCTGCCCCCGCAACCTCCGCTCGCCCTCCCAATCTCGATTTTGCCCCTGCCTCTGCCGCCCTAGAGGCCAATCTGCGGCACCCCGTTCATCCCATTTTGGCATTTTGCGCCGGATCCGCCACCCCTGCCGCCATGGACATCTACACCCTTCACACTGCCACCGTGGATGCCCGCAGCTGCTATCGCGACCATCGGCCGGAGCCCCCGAACTCGCGCCCAGAGGATTCGTCGTTCGCCGTCCGTCGGAACCCGCACTGCAACTCATGTTTGGGCTTCGACAATGACTGTGGCGCGGGGGTCTGCACCACGCACCGCCCCCATCCCCTCAGCATCGACTCCCCGCCCCTGCCCCGGCCGCACCGCTGTCCACAATAGTCGTGCTGCCGTCCCCGCCCCGTGATACTGCCGCCTCCTTTTTCCGCTTGAGTCGCCTCCTCCCGAGATCACCACCCTCGACTGCCGGCTATCGTCAACGCTGATTGCCTCCACAACCGCAGGCCGCCGTTAATACCTGAGGACCAAGCCATCGTACACAGCGCCATCCGCCGTCCATCAGCTACCATCGTAGGCCGCAGCCTTTTCCAGTGAATTCCGCGGGCGGCGTCGCCCATGGAGCCTCTCGTCGACTGCTGCCGATGGAGACATGATCCCCTTTGCATGACTATAATGGTTAGCTTTCGTTTCTAATCCATAAACTCCCATAATCTTTGCTCCTGCCGCCAGGGCATACTTGTGGATTCAGATCGACTTGGATGATCCCCATACTCCCATCTTTCTGATTCCTCACTTGATGTCGTTCACCCTTACCTGAATGCTTGATCCAAGGGCATGTGTCCTTGCTATAGGTCGCAAGGTATATGATAGAATGCTCAAAAGGATGATTGTTTCTTGGGGGCACATTGGTATTAGTGACAAGATGTATGTTTTGTGAAATTAAATACAATAACTTGCAAATTGATATCGCAGACCTCATAAAATCTAGGTTGTATTGTATGCTTGTGTTTTCACAACATGGGAATTATTGCTTTGTAACTGCCTACTTCTTTTTGATCTTTAGGTCTACTCCAAACTGAATTTATGTTGTGATGTTTGGGTAACATAAAAGGTGCACGCACCATATACTGAATCACCTTCTATCTACAATTTTCTCACACGACATGCTTGTTAAAGTAGAGAAAGCTGTTGCTTTGTTATATTTTCTTACCATCCCATTACACTTTGAAAAATTATATTCCCTCATCTTGCTTCAATAATGACCACATCTTGCTTCAATAATTAAGGATCACATGGTGTTATCTTAAAACAAGTATTCTTCTTGGTCGACCTTTTTGATCAGATTTCTGATCAGATTTTGTTGGCTACATATACACTTTCCAGTCACATGATTTAATTGATAACATTACCATTTGTATTCGCAGCATCCAAAGATTATTGTCACTGAACTTCTTATGATTTTTTGTGCAAGCATCTGGAAGGAATCCAAGTTAACTAAAGGGATAGGGAGTATGACCATGATGGAGATTAGCAGGTATGTTTAATTAGTTCATTACTTCATTATGATAAATAGATAATTTATGCACTCATACAACATTGAATTATGTAGTTCTGGATAAATATAGCATAAATGGCTTGCTGCGAACTACCCTTTGACTTTTGCATTTTGCAAATTTCTAATTGCAGTGCCGTAAGAGTAAACTTCCAGTGTCCATTGCAGCTTTTTGAACATGATGAAATCATGAGATGGGTCAATGAGCTTTGAGAAGCATTATAAGCTTGATGTGTTCTAACATCTCAGAAATCAGATACATGGAAATCGATTCATGGTTCTGTTGAGGTCATCGCCGCGCCGACTCATCCTGTCGCCCTATCCCGGTGGACGGCTGGAGGCACAAGCGCACAACTGCTCGTTGTCCTGATGATCGTGTTGGCAACCGGTCGTTCGCGCGTGCGAGCACGACTGCAGCCAACAGGTATTAGTCTCTATTTCAGTCATAAATGCCCCTAACCCTTTCCCATTTCTCATGAGTGGTTCTGAATGATCTTGCATGGAGGCTTTGAAATCTTATCTTGAGGATGGATTCTAGTTAGCCCAGTCTAAGACAAACACAAAGGATATCATGTTTACTGATTGGGTATGTGCGCATCTGTCTTGTAGCTTTAGTTAGTGAAAATTTTGTTAGGATATCAAGCTTCTGCATGGTGCCTATACATCATAGAATTGCGCTCTTTCTCCGGGACAAATTGAAATTGGAGGCATGGAATGTTTCACAAGAAATGATATGGTGACATGATTGCGATGTAATGGGCTAAAGATATTTCTACTTGGTGTGACTGACATGTTCCTTCTTTCACCATTAAACAACATTACCCTTTTACGTAGATTTGGGAGTTATTATTAGAAAATAAATCTGAGTGCAAGTCTTTTTTATTTTCATGCCAAACTGCTAGAGGTTATTTTTCTAAAGTATTGGGATCTTGTTTTTTGTGGCTCCGCACACATTAGTCAGGTATACATTCAAATGCTTTATTCCATCTCCTTGCTGAGGTGTGCATACATTCAAATGTTTTTTGGAGGTGGTGAATGACCAGAGAGGTGACAGTGTCTATTCTTTTTGTTTGGCACAAATATAAAGTTTGTTCATAGCTTATGTAAATATGCCTCTAAATGCTATGAATCTTGCTTTCCGCTATGATGTTCCTTCCACCTGTGCTTTGTACTGAAATATTGCTGTCATTACAGGTGAAATTTTAGATATGCACTTTCGGAAAGATAATTTTCCTCGTATGGGCAAATCCACCATTGAGTTGATAATCTGTGTGTATATTATCAGTAATGTTATTTAAGTTATTAGCACTCATGCAGGTTGGGCTTTATTCATGGGCATTGCGTGGAGCATGCAGGTTGCTATGCATGTTCATTTTGAGAGATAAACAAGTAAGATATCTGCATATGTTTATACTGAGACTTTTATTCTCTTTGGCATAATATTGCAGAGCTCTTGTTTATATGATTATTGTGAAAATGCTTCATTTTCATCATTATGATAAAAGTTTTAGATCTTACATACATAAAGAAAAATAGGCATAACTCTTTGTTGTTTTCTTCTCTCATGCTAATGGAATGGGCAAGAAAGGTGAGATTGTCACTTGTTATTTGAAGTGGATTTGCCCATCATTAGTTTTGATAGAGTATGTTATCCCTTATGTTCAAGTTAAAAGGATAATAATAAATGGGAAGTCAAATAATTTGGCATTTCTTAGACTTACTTTATATGGAGTATATGAATACAATATTGTGAATTTGTGCTGCAAACATGTGGTGATTCAGAATGGGAACATGCTTTGATGCTATACATAAGCTGCTTCTCTGCCATGTGAAGGAAGTTTGGAGGAGACGGTTATCCAGTTCGTCAACAAACAACCTCTCCCCGATCCAGGTGGAATCTTATTTCTTCTCCTTGCTCTCGGTGTTCTTCTCTGGGCTATTGATTTTTACTAAAATTCTGATGGAGATGCATTAGTCAATGCTTTCCGTCTTGAGTTTAATTGGGATGGTGATGATTAAATTATAGTTGGCTAATTGAATTACAATATCTCTTGTTAGCTGCTTCCATTGTGTTAGCTTGGTACTCAAGCATTATTGCAGTTGCCATGTGAGAGGGAAAAAATACATACATTTGAATAAGAATAACCAACTCAAGATGCATGAATGGTGATGCCTCTAGCTAAATGAAATAGCCTTAATGTAATTTTGGAATTGTACAAGTGAAAGGACAATCATCTAGAATCATGTTTCAGGCTTGTGGATCAGCCAAAAGATGGTGTTTTTGTTACATTGTGATCTCCCTCATATATTACTGGTGAACTTATTTTAAGTTGCTTACTGAAATTATTCTCTCTAACTGTGATGGAAGTCACAAAGATGAGACATTTGACATGCCAATATATATATAAAAGGGATGCTTTAATTTTCTTTTATTCCATTTTGCTCTTTAAACAAAATCTGCAAGTGCGGTGGGGAAATTATCTTTCTAGATGATTTACATGATTTAAGGCTGGACTCTGACGTGTCTTGAACTCTTAATAATCTGCTATGTCTATGATTCCTGAATAGCAGTTTACTGTTGAGGTTCTATACTCTGTATTATGCTCGTGCTCCTTTGGTACATATGCACCCAAAAAAATGAAAGATGTGTGTTTCTTTATTTAAAGATGGAGATAACCAATCCCTTCTTATGAAAAAATCAGATCAATCTACATTAGCAGGACGATGTGGTTGTTTCACTCATGGTGAAAATCAGATCGATCTACATTAGCAGGACGATGTGGTTGTTTCACTCATGGTGAAAGCAGGAATATGATAGAGAAAAAGTGGCTCCTGGATTTGGCCCCCTATAATCCCACTCCTATGCCAATGTTTATGGTGTTTGTGCCATTGTCAGTAACCGACGATAGGATAGCATAGCTATTTAGCTTCTGTGTTTGTATGTGATTTTCTTCATTACTGTCATTCAGGTTTCTTATTGCTCAGCTTCAAGATCCGTACATATGCTAGGATAAGGCGATAGATATTAGGTTTAGCATGGTTTGCTCTAAAATCATTTCAGGACGGAAGCTTTTCTCCTATCCATCTACTGACTAAGGATTTATCACTTAATGGATGTCTCTCATGATATTTGATTTGTGTTGCACATGTAATGTGGATAAACAGAAGATGTTATTGTTATGCATGCTTCTCTTATAAAGTTGGATGTCTTGCATATATGTTGTTTGCCACTAAGATCAAAATGGTATCTATCTATAATTTGTGTTGTCCGTAGCAACGCACGGGCATGATCCTAGTCCTGTAATAAGCCTCCTTCCCAAGGGGCTCATATATACACGGGGCCTCCTATACAACTTGCGTAAAATGGTTAAGATTGAAACAATAAAGCCCACTAAAGCCCAGCTATTTCAATCCGCTCTGTTCTGTTCAAGCGCGCGTCGATCGTATAGCTGTTTTCGCGAGTGGAGCTCCTCCTATTTTTCTCGCGTTGTTGTTTCAGGGCGACTTTGACTTTTTTATTTTTCCGATGTGATGTCTTTGACTTTTTTTACTTTTTTGATTTTTTTCCAACGAGACAACAAGTCTTTGACTATTTTATACTTTCTTTCCCATGACAGTTCCTAACTAACTTTATTTGATTTTTTTGCTCGGCATGTGGTATTAAAGTGGGATAGTAACGGGTGGGCACTTTAAAGTTAAATTTAAAGTCCGAAGTTGAACATATTATTTTTACAGGTAATTTGCAAGATATTATTTTTACAGGTAATTTGCAAGATACACTTAGCCATAAAAATAAAAAACACAATTTAAAAAGAAATTTGTTATTAAGAAAAACATCAAGCATCCTAGCTTGAAATGTTTGAACCTCCAAATTTAGACATCCAACATCATGCATCCATAAGCATCCTAACATGAATCATTCCTTGTGAACAACTCCTGTTAACACTAAACAAAAAATGTTGGGATATAGAAAATAAATTGTTAGAAATGCATAAGCATGACAATAATTTTGGTAGCAAAATGGGTTCTAGATTAATGGTGTACATGCAAAACAAAGTTGGATATTACTGAAAAAATGTTGGGCTAACAATATAAGAACACAATGTTATATCCTAACATGTTGAAGTTCATTGAAGATATTGGGAAATGGGGAACCATAACAGTGAAGATATTATATAATGTTGGTTAGAACTCAAAAATACATTTGAAAATTAATGTTGAACTCTTTTAAAGAAATTGTTTGTTAGTGTCAAAAAATGTTCCGCAAAAAAGTTAATATAGAGTAACCTTTAGAAGTGTTGAGATGTTGAATTATGTTTTCGTACTCTTCAATGATTTATTATATATGCATAAATCATCATTTTCTATGTTTCCATACACTCCAATAAATTTATTTGACTTAAACAAATATTTATTTTCTTACAACAACTTTTAATTTAAAAATTCAACATTTTTGATAAACAATGTCAAAATATTTCTATTCCACGTCAACTTATATGCAAGGATACCAACATTTCCTAACTCAGTGTTCAACATTTCCGTCATACACCAACAATTACCTCACATATTCAATATTTTTTGTCAACAATTTCATAACATATTAAATTGTTTATGTTCTAAATCAAATTTTATATCTGGATAATAATAATATTGAACCAATGTCCAACATTTTTGTTTTTTTGCAGCCATGAACATGTATAGTTTAATTAAATGAAGCAAACATTTCTCAATATTTATCATATTTTCTCGATCATTTATCATTTCTCACAATTTATCATTTGTCAACGATAATCATTTTTCAATATTTATAAAATAATAACATCATTTTGTAAACCAATGTTCCACATTTTTTTGTTTTTCATAACCATGAACACTTATAGTTTAAATAAAAGAAGCCCAACATTTATCATATCTCTAATATATTAGACAAACCTGCAACTTATTACGACAACCTTTACATAAAATAATTTAACATATTTGTCAACAATTTCACAATAACTTTATAACATTTTTATTCGAAATCAACATTTTTATAAGGATACCAACATTTCCTAATCTAATGTTCAACATTTTTTATTATTCAACAAACATTTCTCAAATTTTTTTCTTAGATTCAAACATTCCTAATTCTAACTTAACTTTTATGTTGTGCAAAAATAATATTGTCAATATTTTTATAAATATTACTATAAATTAACCAACATTTTCCTTCAAATGATTCAATAATTCTTTTCTTCCATAAAAACTTCTACACATTGCCTAATATTCTATATGCATAAATTAACGTTTTTTGTCAATAATTCCACACCAATTTTCAAATATTTCTACTCTAAATCAACTTTGCCATACGGATATCAAACATTTTTAACCAATGTCTAACATTTTTATTCTTCGCAAACATTTATTTTTTACAATAACCATTACTTGAAACAATTCAACAGTTTACAGTCAATAATTTCAAAATATTTCTAATCTACATCAACTTATGCATTGATACCAACATGTCCTTCATACACCAACAACTACTTCACATAATTTCAAAATTTTTGTCAACAATTTCACAACAATATAATTCATCTATTTTCTAATAAACTTTTATATACTGATAATAATAATTTTAACCGATTGACCAACATTTATGTGTCTCACAGTTGTGAATATTTATAGTTTAATTAAATACTGTCAACATTTCTCAATATTTAACACCTTTTCTCGATCATTTATCATTTCTCACTATTTATCATTTGTGAACAATTACATTTCTCAACATTTATACAATAATAACAATAATGTTTAACCCAAATGTCCAACGTTTTTTGTTTTTTCACAAGGACGGACACTTACAGTTTAACAACATTTCTCAACGTTTATCATATTTTAAACATATTATACAAATATGTAACTTATAACAATAACCTTTGCTTAAAATAATTCAACATTTTTTGTCAACAAGTTTAAATTATTTTTATTATAAATTAATTTTTATATAAGGATACCAACATTTACTGATCAAATGTTCAACATCTATTGATCCAATGTTCAACAATATTTTATTCTTCATAACCAACATTTCCAATATTTTCTTCTTAATTTTAAACATTCCTATTCTAATTCAAATTTTGTGTTGTGAAAGAGGAGTGTTGTCAATATTGTTACCAACTTTACTTGAAATGATTCAATAATTTTTCCATTCTCAAAAACTTCTACATATTTCCCAATATTATATATGCATAAATCAACATGTTTTGGTGCATGTCAAACAAATGATGTCTGATATCAAGAAATGTTAAATAAAAAGTGTTGGTAAGAATATAAATATAGTTTATAAGAACATATGTTCTATGCTGAAAAATGTTTGCAACAAGCAAAAATTGATGATCTATATAATTATATTTTGGCTTTTCATAAACAATGTTAGTGCATGTCACATAAATTGTTGGGAGATTATTAATAAATAATTATTGATTGCAAATAGCTTTGTATATATTAAAAGTTTTTTTTGCTCAAGATAATGCTAGGTGATTTGAATGGAAATAAATGCAAAAAAATGTTCTGCCAAAAAATACTATTACTTGTTAAAATAATGTTGAAACATATCTAAACAAGTGCTGATGTGTCCAGAAATATGTTAAAAGAAAATTTTTGTTTTTGTTGATTGCACACGAACACAAATGATGCAAGATATATTTTTCAAATGCAGCAATGGACTAGTCCAACAAATATTGATTTAGTTAAACTAAGTGTTTTATGTTAGTATGTGTCAATGAAATGTTAGATGGTATTAAAAACTAAGTTTAGGAAAACTGTAAATAAAAAACTATTGATAATGAACAACTATAATGTTGGAGATTGTGAAATATTTTCGGCATTTGTCAATAAATGTTGATTTTGGGGGGAAATGTTGAGAAATGTAAAGAATTTGTTGGAGATGTGTTCAAAACTAGTTAAATATTTTTCAGCATACAAGTAGCATACTTTTCATGCTGGATAATGACATGATTAAGAAGAGAATCCCAAAAGGAACAAATAAGAACATGGTATGGACAACAATCCGTCAACTTTTCCCTTATATTATGCTAGTTCTTAATATTTTACACAAAGGAACAAGAAAGATTCGGATGTGAAAAGTATAATCGATGTACATTGTGGGCACGGTCAAATCACACCTATTTCTTAAGTCTGCTTACATGCTACACGTCAACACTAAATTATTATGCCTGCAACTTTAAATCTAGAACCATCACAAGAATAAGTGCGAGGAGCAACACCAAATGTTTGGTGGCATATGAAAATATATGAGACCTATTCAAGTTAGGAATGCATTGGCAAAAAAATTCTTGCCACATAGGTGTTCTGAAAAAGATTAAAGGATTTTGGTGTTGCGCTTTTTTCTAGATCTAGTATAAGAAAAATAGAGATCAAACCTTAGTTTGCTAGGGTCACTTCAAATTTCGGCGAGCAAAAGTTTTCTTCCTTGGGGCCAATATCAAAATGACTTGAAAACCATGGAAAGGTTAACGTCAAAACACTTTGTTTGCTAACCCCATCTTTGTTTCTCACTCTGTATGATGCAACATTGAACATCATGAATTAGTAACATCATTTAAAATTATAATTAATTAGTAATGACTTAAGTACAATACTAGTATACAAGGAAAAATGAATATTAGACGGCAATAACATAAGGTCACTGTCATAGCAAAGGGGCACATGCTGAACAACTTGTTTAATTCTATGTTCCTAACAGGAATATAGATATTGATAGTTGATTATTTAGGTTAGCATCTCTACTATACACAGTTAAGAGTTTACCATATGAGAAGTACGACATTGAATTCCCTTCAGTTTGGCATGGAACAACATGCATCTGCAATCATGAACAAGCCTGTAGCTGAGTTTTGTTTTTTTATAAAGTGCCTATAGAGCTGAGCTAGGACATCCATAGGCAATCCAACTAATTTGAAATTTGAATATCAAGTAGTGCAGTTAAATTAGGATTTGATGATATTATTATAACAATCAAAAAGCCATACTAGAAGTCCACAACTAAAGTTCAGCAATCCAGAACTAAGGTTCATCAATCGATTTCATGTGTTTCATAGCTTCCTACATAGCGGAGTGCAAAGCTGCAAGCTAACCCAAACAAGTTAAGAATTATTGAAATCGATGAGCTACCTAACCCAAGCTAACCCAAACAAGTTAAGCCATGTTTTACCTTGCTGCTGGGTGTTGGCTGCTTCGTTGTGATCCTAGATGCAATCTAACAGGCAGTCGGCCGATAGCACTACTGCAAGCCGCACCAGCGAGCAACCATCTGTCATATGTCCTCCGCGCAACTGCACCTCCCTTGCCAGATTTCAGCTCATTCTTCCAGTCCTTCCTCCGTCGATGCATCACTCGAGTTGTCATTGCCAGATGCCCGGATCTTCCGCTCCCACCAAGGTAGGGAGGAGCTAGCGGTCCCATCCCAAGGAGGAGCAGCAGGAAGAAGCCACCAGCCTTGGCGAAGAAGATGCCACCGCTGGGCTTGAGGGAGAACGTCACTTAGGACTTCAGGGAGGAGGAGAAGAGATGCCGATTTTGAGGAAGATCTACGCACGAAGGCAAGAGACAGCTTGAGCGGTGTTTTCCATGACGACGGTGGAGGCCTCTGAGCAAATTGCGATGGTGGTGGAATGGATCCTCGTCAACCCGAGCGGAGCGAGCCGGCGGCAGAGCGAGCTGGTAGTGGCGAACCGCATTCTCGCCTCCTCGAAGCCCTGAGGAAGATAAGGTTGGATCGCAACGGAACGAGAAAAATTGAAATGAACGGAAAAAAAGTCTAGGCAGTTGAACCTACAGATCGGGCGGTGGAGAAAAACTGCACCAATCTCAAACATTGGAAGATGAGATGGAAAAAATCTTTCCACCAGCCCATGTAATAATTGTACATTAAAAATGTTTCAACATTTTTTAGAAAATGTTGTAACATTTTTCAATGAAAATGTTGAACCATCATTTCTCAAGAAGAGTTAGTATCAACATTTTTCGAGAGAAAACGTTAGATTCAACATTTTTACGGTACGTTTCATCAACATTTTCCAATATTTTTATAAAATTGTTGATCAACATTTTCTCATAATGTTCCAACATTTTTCAGGGAAAAAATCAAGATTTTTTTGCCCTTTCTTCCACCTTCGGACCGCCGCCGGCGAGGGAGCTTCGGCCGACCGCGGCGCGCGCGCGGGCATGGCGGAAACGGGAGTAGCGCGGGGCAGCCGCGCATCGGCGCGCGGGGCCGCCGGTGAGCTCCCACGGCGGCCGACGAGCTCCCGGTGCGGCGGTCGTGGCTCGCCGTGGCGGTTCGGGGGAGGGGGCGGCACGGGGAGCGCACACGACCATGGAGGTAGGCGGTCGGGGTAGCAGCACACACGCCGTCGCGCGGGTCCGCTCGGCCCCTGTGGGTGGCGGCAGCGGAAAGCAGGTGGAAGGGAAGAGAGAGAGGAAAGACTAGGGTTCGGTAAGGCTGTGGTTTGCTGCACGAATCTCAAACAATGGAAGATGGAATGTCTCCCCACCTTCCGGAAGATATATAGGATTTGCCCCCTCCCACTCTCTGTCTCTCGCCTGGGCGGCTCATTTTTGTGGCGGTCCACTTAGTTCTGAATATTTGTTCTGGACTGAAATGGGCCACGGACCCATCTACCACATAAAAACATGGGCCTTCGTGGTCGAATATTATATCTCTACATATATAGCAAAGAAATTATGATCTGGAAAGAAAATCAAAACTAATTCTGGGTTTGGACATCGATATTGAGAGCATTAGTATTGAATTGGAACAAATACCAAATCATACTCCCTCCGGTTTGGTAAAAGAAGTTGTTGGACAAGGTTTGAGTCAAACATTGGGAATACAAATGATGAATAACGTTTAAGTCGTTGAGTTTAGAAATGTAAAAATCATATCAATAGATTTGTTTTGAAAATCATTTTCATAAAAGAATACATATATAACTTTTCAATAAATATTTTTATAGAAAAGTTGAGTCAAAGTTGTGTTTTGGAGACCGTGTCGCTGTCCTAAACGACTTCTTTTACCAAACCGGAGGGAGTACTAGTATTGGTATTGGAACTCAATACCAAAATAAATATTTGCATGCAGATTAAATTGCTAGATGGAATTGCTAGGAGAGAGAAATCCAATTCACGTTTGGATGTGTACGTCCAGGAATTGAAAATTGATTGTTCCTCTTTCCATTTTCTTTCCACTGACCACGGCTTGCCTCACCGAAGATGAAACAAGGGGCGGCGAAGCTCTATCTCCACCGCATGGACGGGCCATAGGCTGGAACTTGGGCACCGCCGAGATGAGCTGCAGCTGCCAAGCCTCGTCGGAGAAGGCCGCACCACATGAATATGGGGCAGATCACACTCGACCTCGCCTCTCGCCTCGCCGAAGGACGAAGCAGGGGTGGTCCGTGGTGGAGCTCTACCCCTACCACGGGTTGGAACTTGGCCGCCGTCGAGAAGAGTTGGGGCCGCCCAGGACTCGTCGGAGGAGGCCGTGTTGCCCGCATCTGAGCTAGGCAGAGCACGCCTTGCGTCGCCGGAGAAGAAGCAAGAGCAATGCGTCTAGAAAGGAGCTTGCTGGCGGAGGAGTGTTGTGGCTCGTCGTGGAAGGAGGCAAGGGAGGCGTGGTACCAACTGTAGGGCGCTGCTTCGACGAGCGGCACAACCCCCACCATCGACCGCCGCTCCCCAGCCGGTGTGGAAGATAGAAGAGGACGCAGGCCATGAGGAGGAAGAGAATGGGGCGTCAGCTGCAAGGAAGAAGACGAGAGGAAGAAAAGGACGTAGGTAAACACGTGTGGGGGCATGGGGCTTCAATGGTGAGGAAGAAGAATCTCCCGCAGCGGCAGCCAGCAACGAGAATCACCGGGGGTAGGATCTTTTGGTGGCGGTCAGTGATGGTGTTTGCGGAGTTCCAGCGACATTGAGAATGAATCAATTACTTCCAATACAGAGGGGTGAGGCTCGGTTTTGACAGGGTATTATTTTAGGCGTGGTTGGATTCCATGGTATTGGTTGCCAATGCCAAGTCTCAATTCTATAAACATCCAAACAACAGAATTCGTCGGTTCCAATTCCAATTTTTTAATTCAGAGGTTCAATACAGACATCCAAACGGAGCCTAATAGTATTTTGATATGAAGGGAGTACTTTTTTTAGTGATGTACTCATATACCTATATATATTCTCTATTCTACAACGATATCAAATATTAATTAGTGAAGGATGTGAGGACATCAATTATGAGAGTAAACTAACCTTAGATTAATTGGTTTAGATATTCTTGCAAATATATTTATTGGAGTGTATCCAGCTGCAAGATATCATATATCTTTAGCCGCCCTAATATCTCAACAGTAATAAATAATAGGGTATGTATAAATACACACATGAGAGGTTCATTGCATTGTGCTATCTATATTCGATACAAACATTTTTAATCATCTCCCTGCGAAAACAAAACAGTAGCAATATTCTCGAGTTCATGGCATCCATTAAGGTATATACGACTAGGTTTGTGCATTTGGCAGCTGCTTTGTTCCTGGTTCTTGCGACCATCATGTCTTCTACCGTCCCATCTTGCCAAGCAGGTTGTAGGTACTGCAGCCTTTGCACAGACTAAATTGTATTTGATACTTTCATATTAATTTCTATTGGTATGTGAACCATCTTTTTTAATATATATTGTGTTCTCTGTGCGTGTAGGTTTCCCAAGCCAATCAGCCGACCCAAGCCGAAATCACCGCCGCCGCCACGACCAACCCTGATGTCCAACCAATACCCACGCTGTATTCCTGAGTTGTGTGTCAAATATTGTGAAAAATGGGGATCCAACAGTGTAGGCTCCTTCTGCGAGAGCAACAGGTGCTTCTGCCCCAAAAATGGGGCTACTCCAATTTAGACTCCATTTCTTTTGATACAAATTCTCAATAATTAATATAAAAATTTGATTTTGTTGGTACGAGGATCCAACAGTAGAAGTTCTAGAAGAATTACATGGTACGAGTCCTAGTAGGATTACACGGGAATTCTAGTAGGAATTTCGAATTCGCCTTCTTCCTTCAAGGTAGGTACCTGGGGTGTATGCCCGACAGCAGCTGAAACATTTCAAATCAGTTGTCGCCACATTTAAAATTGCTAGACAAAACATACAAAAATCAAGTGCGACATGTTAAGATGAAACATCCAATCATTCAGTTTAGTGATTTCCAAAGTCAAATGATGTGCACCCTGCCCCTTAGAAGAAGATCACCATAGAGCAATAGGACCATGTTTTCTAGGATCCCTTAGCCAAAGGAATCTAATTGGGTGCAACCACGAGTCAAGAGAGAGATCGAGAGGAGCTCACTGTTGACGGTTAATAGTTGTATCAAAGTTCGTTTGGACTTGCAAGCGGACAACTCCTCTGTCGTAGTCAAGGGATCCTTTTTCCCTCAAGTGTGAACCCAAGGTATCGAATTCGTGGAACAATGTGTAATGCAAGATCCAATCTAATAAGCGAAAAACACTTTGATCTTGAAAAGGGGTTTTGCATCTAATCTATGGAAACACCAAGAAATCCAATCTAATCTAAGACACACCGGAGGTAGCAAGAGATAGAGAGGGATAGGTAAAACCAATCTAGAGAGATTTGATCGAGCACTTGTTGAAGTTCCGAGCATAGATGAACAAAGCAAATCGAATCTCATAAAAAGCCTCTTTAAATCGTGGCTTCCGTTCCAACTCCGAAGACGCCCGCCTTTTGGAGCCACCGTTCTGTCACAACGCACCCCTATTCGTGCGGGTTAGCCTAGGGCAAGTCCAAAGGACAAGATGAAAACGCTCGGTAGGTCAGGTATGCACCTCTAGCCACCATAGCTACAAGAACATCCTATGCAATCTATCTGGAATAGATTGGAGAAGAAGAAAACCCAAGCGAAGACAAAGTCGTAGTGAAAGCACTTGAGGCTAGAAATCGGATTCAAACTTGCAAATTCAACATGAGAATATGATACATGGACAAGATCACCACCGGGATCCTACCTCGACCTTGATCCTAGCTCTGAGAACTCCAACATGGTCTTCCATGCAAGGTTCCCACGTCAGCTAGGGGAACCCTAGTCAACCATCTTGACCCTCTCCTCTCCGGAACGGTGTCCCTCCCTTCTCTGCTCCTCGGCGGCGGAAGACAAATGTAATTCTCCGTGGCTCTCGGTCAGGGGGCTATAAATAGCTCGAGAGGCGGCTAGGTCAAAGGGGGCACCGAAGCGGGCCCCAAATGGGCTGGGCCGGTCGGCCCAGGCCAGCTGGCCCAGGCCCGTTTCGGCCCCGGTTTCTTCCCCGGTTGTTTCTCGCGTGATTCCTTTTTGTGTGCACTTGCATGTGGGCCTTTGACGTCGTTTCCTTCACGGTTAAGGCTTGAATCTTGCTATCCAGGCTTCGTCGTTTCATGGTTGAGTCCCTGAAGATTTGCATGTTGACACTTCGGTCCTCGGGTCATTTGGAGTCATGTTCATCGCGTGTCTTGACTCTTATCGGGCTTCATGATCTTCTTCTAAGGTGCTTGATGAACTTATCCCGAAAGTCTCCTCTTTAGCGTAGATTTCCTGCGTAAACAATAAACTCCAAAATCGATATGCAAGGGTGAACTTGTTATATACTAGGGGTTAGTTCCAGTGGTTAGAATAATAAATCAATGCCAACATTAAAGGTAAACTCTTGGCTAGGTTGACAGAAACAATATCTCCCCCATGCTTAAACCTTGCTCCTCCTCGAGTAAGCCTTTAATGAATATCAGCATTGCCTTTCATTGCTTTATACCCTGCACTTGATCACAAGGATTTAATCATTAAAGTTCCATAATGTACTAGCCTTCGTCCTTATGGAGGGTAGATATTAATTTAAGCACTTCCCACAAGTAATTACCTCATGCTCCCAAATTTCAAATGAATCTTAGAAATTTTGAAATTAAGAGAGATGAAGAAAAAGAGCTAAACAAAGTTCAAAAATAAACTTCATTGCATCTTGCTCATGTACTCTCATCTTATCTTGTCTCTCAAAGCCTATTCATTCTACTCCTTTTCCCTCTCAATATATATAGTGGAAGGCTTTATGTGGAGCTATATGGGAAAAGTTTAGTCCTACCAAGATATTATAAATGAGATGTTGTCAAAACAAGACAAGCTTCTCATGGTCTTACCGAGACTCGTCAAAAAGGTCATTGGAAAATAATGTTATATCAAGGAGGGGGAGAGAAAAATACACACACTTTGAGATAGGTGGACATGTGCAAATGGCAAAGAGTGATCCCGAGGCACAAAGCAAGTCCTCGTTATCGGATTGCACATGGTTAGAAAGATGAGTCTGGATCTTAAATCTTGAAACTTTTGAGATTCCTAATGCACTTTTAGAGAACCGATGAGTTCACTTTATTTTATTTTTAATAAACTCATATATATATATATCTTTTCTCATACGTATTTTTTCTTTATCTCTTTTTTCTTTTCTTTATACTCATTTTTCTTCTTCTTCTTCTTTCTTTCATCATTTTTTATTTGCTCCCCTTGAACTCTAAATTGCATTGTACCTACCTCCTCCCCAATGCTTAGACGTTTGCTCGTCCTCGAGCAAAGAGGTAATAGAGATAAGGTAGGTACTAGAAATATTTTTCCTTTGGAGAGATACTTGAAATCTTCAACCTTGGCACCATCTTGCGATCTTCCTTGAATTGACGATCCGTACTCATACGATAAGTTGTGGTCAAGGAGGTAAACACAAAAGATGATATTTTTGGTTTTAAGGGTGGATATCCGGCGAGGTTTGTGAAATTTCCGATGTGGGGATACACAATGCACGGATAAAAAGGCTAGCAAAAAGATAAATACGCAAAAACGGAATGACCAGCTTCTTATTCTCAGGCTAGAGAAATCAAGGCCTGAAATAACTCCCCCAAGAATAATTCTTGTATACTAAGGTTTATGCACCCAATATATATATGGCTTTGGATAGGTAGAGCAAAATGCAAGTAGCATTAATGACAAGGTTAGCATATATATTTTTACGAACAAATCATCTTTAACTCATCCAAAATTGAGAGCATGAAAATCACACTATGGGTCTTATTTTTATCATAACCTCCACAAAAGATTAAGCTAGCATTTAATTAATTTCAGATTCATATTAAAGAGAGCATTAGCTTAATCATGCATAAAACAAGTACAAAAGATGAGCAAAGCGGCAACTTTTCATCATATATTATCATGGCATCAACTTAATATTTTTACCAAAGGTTGATCAAGGTGGGAAACTTTATTCATGGTGATCTTAAACTAACTCTACTATTATCACGCATGCTGAAAATAAATAAAAACAGAAAATGCTACACATATATAAACTTACACAAAAGCTGAAAATAAAGAAAAGGAAAAGGAGAAAATCAAACCGAATTTGAAAGCATTATTTTTTCTTCCTCCTTCTTCCTTTATTTTCCGGTGGTTGATATTGATGGTCCGGCACGTTGTATCCTTGTTTGTATTATGATTGTGCCGGTCCTCCTCTAAATCACTCCAATGGTGAAGGCGACCAATTTGATAGGCAATGTTTGCTGTCCCTTTTTCTTGCATTTGTTGGATGGAGCGCCATGAAAACTTTGTGAGGAACATGTATGGTGGAGTATGTGATGGCGTGGCTACCCCACTCCCCCATGCTTACATTTGACATACTTCCTTCATATGGTGGTGGCATTGGAATCCTTCCATGGTTGTTTATTAGCTTCATCCGCAGCCCCTCCTTCGTCTTGGGATATAGAGGATGATCCCTCTTACACAATTTCCTTTTTAATCTTTTTCGTTGGTACAAGAAATCCTTTCTCTAACCAATTTTTGTTTTCAAATGATCTCAGCCCTTCATTGGTAAGAGGAATATTAACTTTCGCCAACTTGTACCTTCTCCTCTCATCTCCACTTTCCTTGCTTCATGTACTTGATCCCAAAGAAATCCCAACAAGGAGAAATTTTGGGTTCCTTGTAATCTTCTCTCGAAATCATTCCCCAAAAATCCTTCTAACATTTGTTTCTTGGACATCAACTTGCTCCGGGCTTCCTTCTTGTAACTGAGTAGTTCTCTAATATATCCACAAGGAACTAGTTGCTCTTCATATTCAAGGCGAAATGAGAGGCACGACACTCCTTCATTAATGACTGGTGCTAATGTCATAATAACTTCCGAATCAAACTCCTTGTGAGTACTCGCACCAACTTCATAAAGAATCGCACCCATCAAAGGTTGCTCAAGATTTGATATCCGAGTAGAATCCAACACTAGGAGGGCATCATCAAAATCAACATTTGGCTCGAGCCTCTTCTCAAGACGAACACGCCTCTCCTCCTCCTCCTCCTCCTCCTCCTCCTCCTCCTCCTCCTCCTCTGTCTTCATGATACATCCATTGGAACACATCGGAGTGTATGGTGGTGGAGCGGATGAACGAGTTGAGCATCATGGTGGAACGGGTGGCTCTTCAGTGTGTCCTCGCGGTTCGGTGTATCGCATGGATGAACTTCGTGTACTCATGCCACCGAGGGGTAGCGTGTCGCTCCTCAGTGGTGCCACATCTTCCTCCATAATTCGGGGAGACACGGAGACCGAGTGCCTCCTCGAAGAGCTCGATGATGGCGCCTTCGATGATCGTGTCTTCTTGGTGAAGAAATTGGTGGCCATCTTCCATATTGTTGTTGCACTAACTCACAACGAGTGCACCGGGGGTTGCTTGCCGGTGGGAAAAGCACACAAGGGAAGTATATGGAGGGTGGAGTTTATTATGGTAAATTTTCTTTATTATTATTGTTGGAGGGTGGTGAGTGAGGTGCACAAGTTAGGATGGATATTAGCTCCATAGGGTTTATTGATTCTTGAACATGCAACCGCCTATTAAGGCGAAGCTAAACTAATGTATTGAGTTGTGTACATAAGGCCACTTTAGCTAAACCTACAAAAGATATGTTGATGGGATCTACGGGAGCAGCGGGCCTCATACTCCCATTAAGCAAGGTAGCTAGCCTTAGGCATCAAAGCATTATTAACATGAATGAAATAAAAGATTTGGCTATTACATGAAAAGATCCTACAACACCATGGAACAATTTTTTCTAGGTTGTTTCTGAAACTTATAAGCTAAGAAGTCAAGAACACAAATTAATAAATGCATAAATTACTTACCTAGCGAAGGGGAGCACTAGGGGTTTCTCCGAGATGCTTCTTTCTCCCTTCTTTCCTTGTGTCCACGCGATCCACGAGATTCCATTGCCCGAACCGTTCACAACCACACCTTTGCTTGCGTGATTAATCTTCCACCTCCATTGTTTTACTTCACATCTTGTTCCCTTGCCTCTTGTGCTTCCACCAATTTCCTACAAAACAAGGCCCTTGCTTTCCCTCATGCTTGTCCTTTTCATGTGCCCAAGATGCCAAATCACGGACATGTGATGCACCGTGAGGCACAATACGTTAATCAAGCTCAAAAACCTCCCTTAATCACGTTTAGATGCTAATCACTCCTCTAATTTTGAAACTTTAAAACTTAACTCAGCGCAGCGATGAGTACAAATATATCATTAGAGGAGCTTTTAGGCATCAAAGACAATTATAAAGTTTATTTTGGTTGCACCGGGATCGATTGCTTTCATTAATTGATAGCAAGTTCCTCGGTTTGACCATGGGGGCATAGGTTTAGGTTTTAATTTTGGCCAAACATGAGAGAGAGAGATTTTGAATAAAAATAAAGTCAATGGGGCTTTGAAAAATTCTAAATCTAGCGAAACCGGTGGATGTCAAATTGAATGAAACCAAAAATCAAGTTGCTTAGGTTCACGCGAGTCCTACCATGCATCAAAGATTAAGACATAAAGAAACATAGCAAGGCTCTACTCACGTGTTTTTATCATGTAAAACAAGCCAACCTTAACACCATGGAGAGGATGAAAGGTTGGGGTAGGTGCTGAATTTTTTGTACTAGTTTCTCTAAAAAATGCAAACAAAACTTGGGATGGCTCAAGTCATCGGTTTATGATCAATATAAAATTCAAGTAAAATGAAAGAGCAATTATAATGTCTATAAAAATTGTTAAACCGCATAGAATTTTATAATACGTAATGCATAGAAAATTCTAAGACCAACTTACTTGAAAAACTTGAAAATTTTCTTCCTCCCAGTAGCTTGACTCTTCAACGGGTTGTCCTCCCGGTAGCTTATTCTTGACTTGACGAACGGGTTGCCTCCCGCAAAGCGCTTCGTTTATAGTCCATAGCTAGACTTCTTCTCTTTTCTCCGGATCAACGCTCTTTGTGGGCGTTGCAATCTTGGGGGCCCCACTTCTACACCATCCATGGCTTCGGTGTTAGGTTTATTCTTCGGCTTAGTCATCTTTTTGGTCTTCACAGGCGAGTGTTGATTCTTGGCCTTGATGGATGCAACTACTTTGTGTCTTCTTTGCTTCATTCTCCCTTGACTCCTCCCTTCTGATGCGATGATGAGGTATAATGTGTTCAACATGAATCATGTTACATACCTCAAATCATGGTTGACTTGAATGCACTCCTCACACCATCGATGTCGAACTTGATCTCCCCCTTGCTGACGTCAATTGTTCCGACGACTTGAGGAACAATCTCCTTGGGATGAGTGGCGATGAGGTTGATCTTCTCTCGATCTCGAAGGTGGAGTTTCTCTTGGAGATTCCGATGATGTTCAGCCTCCATTTAGACCTTGTGTCGCACATCACCTTTGCCTGCAAAATTTTTTCTAGACCATCCACAAAATATATGTTTTTTGTTGGAGATGTAGCCTTCCATCCCCGGTTAGGGTTAGCAATAAACAAAACATACACAAAAGCTAAAAAGAAAACTAGGGTTTAGCAAAACTCTAGATTGATTTTTTTTGTTTTGAGTATTATCAAAATTAAGAGATGCAAAAGAAAAATCAAGAAAAAACTTAAAATATTCACAAACGCAGTACTAGATTGAATCTTGATTACTTGTTCCCCAGCAACGGCACCAGAAAAAGGGACTTGTTGATGGTTAATAGTTGTATCAAAGTTCGTTTGGACTTGCAAACGGACAAGTCCTCTGTCATAGTCAAGGGACCCTTCTTCCCTCAAGTGTGAACCCAAGGTATCGAATCCGTGGAACAATGTGTAATGCAAGATCCAATCTAATAAGTGGAAAACACTTTGATCTTGAAAAAGGGTTTTGTATATAATCTATGGAAACACCAAGAAATCTAATCTAATCTAGGACACACCGGAGGTAGCAAGAGATAGAGAGGGATAGGTAAAACCAATCTAGAGAGATTTGATCGAGCACTTGTTGAAGTTCCAAGCATAGATGAACAAAGCAAATTGAATCTCATAAAAAGCCTCTTTAAATCGTGGCTTCCGTTCCAACTCCAAAGATGCCCGCCTTTTGAAGCCACCGTTCTGTCACAACGCACCCCAATTCGTGCGGGTTAGCCTAGGGCGAGTCCAAAGGACAAGATGAAAATGCTCGGTAGGTCAGGTATGCACCTCTAGCCACCATGGCTACAAGTACATCTTATGCAATCTATCCGGAATAGATTGGAGAAGAAGAAATCCCAAGCGAAGACAAAGTCGTAGTGAAAGCACTTGAGGCTAGAAATCGGATTCAAACTTGCAAATTCAACACGAGAATATGATACATGGACAAGATCACCACCGGGATCCTACCTCGACCTTGATCCTAGCTCTGAGAACTCCGACGTGGTCTTCCATGCAAGGTTCCCACATCAGCTAGGGGAACCCTAGTCAACCATGTTGACCCTCTCCTCTCCGGAACGGTATCCCTCCCTTCTATGCTCCTCGGCGGCGGAAGACAAATATAATTCTCCGTGGCTCTCGGTCAGGGGGCTATGAATAGCCCGAGAGGCGGCTAGGTCAAAGGGGGCATCGAACCGGGCCCGGAATGGGCTGGGCCGGTCGGCCCACGCTGGCCGGCCCAGGCCCGTTTCGGCCCGGTTCGGCCCCGGTTTCTTCCCCGGTTGCTTCGCGCGATTCCGTTTTTGTGTGCACTTGCATGTGGGCCTTTGACGCCGTTTCCTTCACGATTAAGGCTTGAATCTTGCTATCCAAGCTTCGTCATTTCATGGTTGAGTCCCTGAAGATTTGCATGTTGACTCTTCGGTCCTCGGGTCATTTGGAGTCATGTTCATCGCGTGTCTTGACTCTTGTCGGGCTTCATGATCTTCTTCCAAGGTGCTTGATGAACTTATCTCGAAAGTCTCCTCTTTAGCGTAGATTTCCTGTGTAAACAATAAACTCCAAAAATCGACATGCAAGAGTGAACTTGTTATATACGGGGGGTTAGTTCCAGTGGTTAGCATAATAGATCAATGCCAACATTAAAGGTAAACTCTTGGCTAGGTTGACGGAAATTCACCGTCAACACTCACCTAGAAGAAGATTCGGAGAAGTTGACCAAGGAGAAATATCACAAAATAGCATATGGGAGAGAGATCTAGAGGAGGGAGTCGGCAAAGGAGAGGGAGGAAAGGAAATGACCCCACATGAGGTCCATCTAACCTTTTCTTGCCATGGAACTTTCACCAGGCATGGTGTGGGTGTGCTCCCTAATGACAAGTGTGAGCTCACCACTAATCGAAATATGCAAGGACCTCATGGGGAGGGTAGTGCTCTAAGTCTGGAGAACTCACTCGGAGTAGTGATGTTGCTTGTAAGGTTGCCAAAAGAGGAAGAGTGGAAGGGGATGTATTGGTGGCATAGGAGGTGATAAGGTTGCTGGCTGTTTTTATACAGAAGTAGTAGCTAGAAATAATGGATCTGGAGGAGCAGAAGCCACATATCTTTTGGGGTCCAGTGAGGCAGCTAATGCGGTGTTTGATTTTTTGGTTCAGAGTCAGATGCCCATGCTAGAGTATTGCTGATTCAAAAAATTGTAGCTTTTTTGTGATGAAACAGTAGAGAGTCCCCTACCATTTATAGGTGGATATCTACATAGACTGCAAGTCTACGAAGAAAAGCAAAGAACTATAACAGACTGCTCAGCCAATCATTAATCATATCCTTCAGTGCTAACTTGACTCTCATAGTAAGCAACATCATGTCCTTAAGGAAAATATCTTTCCATCTAGCAAAAGATAGGGAGCCTCCATCAAATATTATGTTATTCCTATGGCACCAAATTGAACATCTTGCAATTATAACTACCTCCCTAAAGAACTTTCCAAAATTATGCTAGCTTTCATCACCATGAGCCCAAACACAAGGGTTGTATCCCAGTTAATACCAAGATAGGTCCAGCAAGCCGGTCCAAAAGGATAACTAAAAAACAAATAGCATATGTCATCTTCTATTGATTCTACATAAAGCACACAACTATAGGATTGAATATGCATTGTTTTCCTTCGAAGTAGATTCCTTGTATTGAGTTTGTCCCTTAGGAGTGACAAAAAAAGAATTTGTGCTTATTTTGTGCTTGAGATTTCCAAAATCATTTAAAGAGAGGGAAAGCAGGAGCAGCACCACACAAGGATGAATAGTCTTGTTTTGAAGAGAAGCAGGTTGAGCCCCAAATATAAGTCCATAGATCATTCTGGTTAGGAGTAAGGCCTAAACCAGTAGAGTCAAAGAAGGAAGTTGAGAAACTGCCACAACTGAAAGAGGTAACATGTAATCCCTTGAATGCTCAAAGAACCTGAACTTGCTGATAGAGATGTTTGGGTTCCTAGCAAAGAAAGAGCATGAATTATGAAACTGTTGGTCTTGTGGTGCCTAAGGGGAGACCCACATAAGTGAAGGGCATGGAAGTAATCTAACATTTCAAGTAAGCAGCAAGATCATCCATCTTTGCACCATCCACATTAATGCGAGCCAGAAAGCATTTATCAAAGTTCACCTTAAGACCAGTGGAAGTGACAAAAGCCTCAAGAATGAATTTAGATTCAATAACCGGAAGCAATCAACTATCAAAATGTGCAAAGTGTCATCTGCATATTGGATGATAGGAAAATCTCCTCCAAAATCAAGACCTAGGGGGGTGAGAGAGTGATCCATCTACAACTGCATGGTTGACAACCTATTGTAACAAATTAGCAGCTAAAACAACAAGAAGAGCAGACAAGGGATCCTCCCTATCTAACCCCTCTTTTGCATTTGAAGGATTTTCCATGAACCCCATTAAGAAGAACAAAAGAGGTAGCAGTATTGAGGATGCCATGAATCCAACTGAGCCACTTTTCAGAGAAACTTTTATGTTTCATGACCTATAAAATGACCTCATGCTCAATCTTGTCGAAGGCTATCTCAAAGTCAAGCTTTAAAATAACAATCTCCCTCTTAGATCTATGGCAGATATGAAGAAATTGAAAACCCTAGGGTAGGCAATCTTGAATAATTCTGCCCTTAATAAAGCCATATTAATTAATATGGACCACTTGAAGGATAACTTGTTGAAGTCTATCAACCAAGAGCTTAGTAAGGAATCTAATAAAGTAATTCAGGAAATAAATGAGCTTGTAATCTTTAACAGTGGGGGGGGGTTCTTAGGGACGAGGATCATGAGGCATCCATTTATAGAAGAAATGTCTAGGTTACCATGAGCAAAGTCATTACAGAGTGTGATAAGTCTTCTTTAATAATGTTCCAACACCTCTTAAGAAAGACACCATTGAAACCATCAGGTCCTAGAGCATGATCAGCAGGCAAATCCTTCATAACAACAATAATTTCCTTAGTGGTGAAAGGAGATCCAGGTCTGGGAGTAGAGCCTATTGCAACAAGCTATCAAGATCATAGTGGATGTTTGTGAATTCTAAAACCACAAGTTTCTCCTTGAAGGTCCACAAAGCACATGCCTTTGTTCATGATCTGAAAGAATAGAGCCATCCGGCAGTGCCAACTCAGAAATGTATTTCTTAGCAGCTTGTCTACAAGTGCACTAAAAGTATAAAACCATTAAGCAATATCACTTTAGATACTCATATATTTATTACAGAATAAGAAAAGATATTGAAACATAATTTTGAGGGATGTGGCTAATTTACAGTTGGCTGCAATTTTGGCAAAATTGTGCTAAAATTGCAGCCGGTTGTTGTCCTTCTCTCCCCTAGCTTTTTGTTCTTCTTCCTTCCCCCACCATCCTTTCTTCTCTGGTGACCTACCCACTCTGCCTCTTCCTCGTCATTGTCCTCCTCCTCCTCCTTGGCCGGTGGCTTCCATGTTGTCGCGTCATCCGCTCACAAACTACCGCAACCCTCTCAACTCCACCTTTGCTAATCTTAATAGTCGTCGTGCTCACGCCGCCAATAATTATCCCAACAACCATCGACTGACCCTGCCCGGCCGGTGGTGCCCCCACCCTCCCACCTCTCCTCTTCTATGGTCGGACACCATTGGAACCCCAAGGTCCCACCCTAAGAGCCCTGAACCCTAACCCTGTCACAACCTCAACCAACAGCTCGACTGATGACGACCCCACAATCCGCCTCGGCTGAACCTCGAAGAGAGAGAGAGAGAGAGAGAGAGAGAGAGAGAGAGAGAGAGAGGTTGGAATATTTGGTCACGAGGGATAGAGAGGAAGAGACAAAGGAGAAATACAGATCTTGTTGGAGATCCCACGTCACCGCCACCACCCTCCACTGTGTCGGGAGCCACCACATGGGCCACCATGGTACCACTCAATCACCGGCTACCCCAGTGATTTCCTTGCAGCATAGAAGATAAAAGAGACGGGGGATAAAAGTTTAGGGTTTAGCGATTGTGGCACCTATGCACACATAAATGGTCTGACGGATCAGTGCGGTTGTGCTTTTGTCGAAAAAACACACAGTTTCAACGAAGTCTTCACCAATGTTGAGATACCAAAATAATAGTCATGGATATGAAAGGACCTAAATTATGGGGCTATTTATTTCTATTTGATATTGGTTTGGATACATTAACATATTTATTGGAGTGTTCAAGAGGATATACAAAACCCTTTAAGATATCCAACGCTAGCTAAATAGTTTTGGATATACAATAGATAGAGCACACAACTTCTGAGAGGATTTGTATATAAGTGCTTTCTGTGTGAACACTTGCACACTAGTATAGAAATACGATACAAACATAAGTAATCGTCCCCTTCATAAAAAGAAATGAGTATAGCAAGACTCACTTGTTCATGGCGCTGATCAAGATCTCAAGCTAAGAATTGCATACAAGTGGTAGCTCCGCTACTTTTGCTTTCTCTATACTTTGATGGTCTTTTGTCAAATACTATGAAGTGTGATAACAAATTAATCTTCTTCTAATAAATAATGTGTTACAAAATCCAAGGTTAGGTTGGAGCCATGAAGTCCAGTCACTGCCACCACCACAGTGTTTACCGCTACAGGGGGGCATCTACTTTCATCAAGAAGACTATAAATTGTACATCTGCTTTGATGAAAAAGACTGCAAATTGTCAATGTGTACTGTAAAATGTGTATCATTGGGCTACAAGGGTATAGGTGCCCGCTGTATGAAACACAACAAAATAACAATTCAATGTTGCTGCAAAATTAAGGATCATGTATGGTAATGCAACCGTCTTTCTTTTAAAAGAATTAATAAAATGGATGAAACATTATCTAATTGACTTTTGCAATAGTTCAGAAAAAATGATATATTCCATTATTCCTAATGAGATATTGCAGCATATAAAGTCAAACTGTAGCAACAACATAGATAAGTAGTTGAAATGTTTCAAATCAGTTGTCTTCACATTTAAAATTGCTAAATGAAACATACAAAAATCCATTGCACTAGGTGAAGCTTGAAACATCGAAACATTTAGTGTAGTCAGCCAGATCATATTGGAGATACGAACCAATTGAAGATCCATTGGTCACGTCTAAGCAGGACGATAAATGAGTTCAATGGTTATTGGAATTCAGTCATCAAAATGAACAAGAGTGGATACTCTGATGACCAAATAAAGGATCCACTGATGTATAAGAAGAAGTATTTCAAACCTTTCCAAATGATCCACTGATGGAATATCCTAAGAAACAAACCAAAATATCATGTACACATGCTGCTTAATCAGAAAAAGGGAAAACGAAAGTATTGATGCGGATGCTACTAACGACAAAGATGTGCCACATCCAATGAGGAGAGAAGCAGCCAAGGCAGAGCACACAGGCAAGCGGAAGGCAGACCAAATTCTAGATGATATTTCCAAGCTTGGAGATAGTGTGACCAAAATAATTGATCTTACTCAAGAGTGTAAGAAGGATTGTAAAAAAATGACAGAATCACACCTTTGGATTGCAAGGGATCAGAAGGAAGCAAAATGGGTCGAATCTTATAACTTGTTTCTAGCTAAGGGTACAAGCAATATGCCAGAAGAAGAGAAGGGTGGATTCGAGAAGACATTGCAGAAGATTGAGAAGAAGATATTCAGTACTGATGAGGATTGATGAGGTTAGCAACCTATTACAGTTCTTTTTCTTAACCTTATCCATGCTTAATTGTGAATCTCATTGGCAATGGATCAATTGTAGGTGTGAGCACTAGAGATCATGGGAACTCTATCAGGTATGGAGGGACATGACATGCACCTATCTCTACTGTTATTTCTCTAGCTCCTCTGATGTCGCTAGCAACTATATTTTGCTGATAATATTTTGATGGTCTATTTTCAGTGGAAGGCTTCAGAAGATGAAAGGCCTGGGGTTACCTTGTGAAAATGATATTATTTTGATAGTCCATTTTGATGATCTAAGTTAGTGGGCATTTTCAGTTCATGTGGATGTGAAATTGATCCATGTGATGTTTATCTAAGTTATTATGGTCAATTATCTGTCAATACTATTTCTGGTTGTAAGTGGACATTTTAGAATGTGAATCTTAATCTACTTGGTCTGGTATTGTTGTTGTGTGAATGCGAATGTGAAACTGCAATAATTTGGCATTGTTGTTGTGTGAATGTGAATGTGAATGTGAAACTACTCCATGGGGAGTTCAGATGATAGCAATGTGAAACTGCTCCATGGGGAGTTCAGTCCATAGCAGGCAATGTGAAACTGTCCCATGTGAACATGAATGGAATACTGTTCGACGATATTTGACATGCCCCACTGTGGAAAATGTAGAGTGACTTTTTAAAATTGGTGACAAACCAAGTTTTCCTGGTAGTATGGACAACATGCATTGGCCATGGGAAAGGTGTCCAAATGCATTGAAGGGCCTATTGACTCGGGGTGGCGAGAAGGTCCCTACAATAAATTTTGAGGACGTGGCATCACATGATCTTTGGATATGGCATGCCTTCTTTGGAGTTGTAGGTTCAAATAATGATATCAATGTTCTTAACCAATCTAATCTATTTATGAAAGAATTAAAGGGTCAAGCTCCTATAGTCCAATGCATGGTCAATGGAAATCAATACAACACGGGTTATTATACCTTACTGATGGGATATATCCGGAAGGGGATGTATTTGTGAAGGCAATATTCATGCCTATCTCCGACAAGGACAAATTATATGCAAAAAAACAAGAAGGGAAGAGAAAGGATATAAAACCTCATTTGGAGTATTAAAATGTCGATGGTGTGTTCTAAAACTACCAGCTCGCCTATATGATCGTGGTCAACTTGAAAATGTGGTGCTAGCTTGAATTATACTTCATAATATGATAGTCGAAGATGAAAAAACTAAAGAAGCACTACGTGAAAACCTCAAATAGGTCACGCAACATTTGTAACGGACCCTTAACGCCCGTTACATCCACCCACATTTGTAACAGTTGTTGTTTGGCTCCCGTTACCTATAAGCGCGCCAGGATGACCCCGGGGTTGGCCTCCACAATGCCCGTTACCAATGTGGACTTCTGGTAACGGGCTCCTTAAACGCCTGTTACATAAATTCTTTGTAACGGATGTTAAAAGAGCTCGTTACAAATGTTAAACCTATCGGTAACGGGCTTGTAAAGTACATTACCGATCAATGCCCTATCAGTAACAGGCTGCTTAAGTCCGTTACTGATCGCTGCCGTATTGGTAATGGGCTATAAAGTCCGTTACCGATAATTTCGTACTGGAGACGCATGTTGAGCAAGTGTTCTATGTACCTGACCTTGCAAAGAAGAACTGGTCTATAGTTATGCCTGGAAAAAAAGGATTGTGGGGATTGAAAATGTTGTTGTTGAGGAGGAGGAATACAACCAGTTTGACGAAATTTCATCCTTTGACACATCATACAAGCCCCAACTATTCAGAACTAACAAAACACCGTACTTGCGAAGTGACCATAGTGAAAAAATCCATATACAAAAATCAAGGAAGAAAAAGCAAGCCTGATTTCTGCTGAATACTTTTTGTAATGCAGGAGGATGTGTCTATTGGTGGAAATGGAATCCGTTTTGTAATATAAATGATGCGATGTATTGGTGGAATTTCAATCCTTTTTGAAATATATGGGATGTGGTAGAATTTGAATCCTTCTTGTAATATATTCTGCCAAAGATATTATATATACTTTGTTTATATTCTGCTTCAATTCAGTAATGGGCAAGAGACGAGGATTGACGAACCTGCGTCGCCATTGCTACGGGCAAGAGACGAGGACTAACGGACCAGCGTCGCCTTTGTTACGGGCAAGAGACGAGGACTAACGAACTAGTGTTGCTTTTGTTATGGGCAAGAAGATTCAAAAGAGACACAAATTAGAGCATCTTCAAGAGCTTGCCAAATTTTACTTGGCAAATCTTGTGCTTTGCCAACTTCTAAAAAGATATGCCAAGTAAAAAAAGAGTTCATCTCCAACAATCTGGCATAATTTCACTTGCCAAATCCAGATCAGGAATCCTGAGAGAAAGAAGTTGATTTGCCAAACTGTTGAGATAATCACAAGCTTTGCAAGTGACTAGGTAAATCATACAAAAAATTGTACTGCACAGAGATGATCACAAAAGCATGTCTCTTGAGATGCAAAATCACACACAGAGAGATTACAGTCATCATTGATACATCAAAACAAGGTTACAATGTGGTCGTATCTTCATGACGCGATATACAAAATCACACACACGGAGATTACAGTCATCATTGATACATCAGAACATGGTTACAATGCAGCCATATCTTCATGACGAGATATGCAAAATCACACACACATCATCGATCTTGCTCGCAGGTCGTTGATCTTGCTGCACGTGGTCATTGAACAAGCTCCATTTCTCTTGTTGGCTGAGAGAGCTAATTCCTGGCTTGCAATGAGACCACAAAGCTTCCTAGCTTAACTTGCACTTTTGGTTTGCAAGAGCATTCCGCGAGTGGAGGGAGAAAGCATAGGAAAAATAATGATCATTGGACAAAGGATGAAGGATTGTTCATCCTGAAAACAATAATCATTGGACACAGGATGAAATTGTTCATCCTGATGCCAGGAGGTTCTGGGCTACCTACCCCGGACACGGCTACGAGGAAGGAGTATGTCACAAGAATTCTTCTCGTAGCTGTGTTAGAGGGATGAGCAACCCAATCACCCCTATCAAAAGAATTCTTCTAGCAACTGAGAGATCGAGGAGGAGGAAGAAGAGAGAAAAGCAAAAGCTTGCGCCCTACAAGATCTATTCTTTGCGCCATAGCTAGATCTAGATCTAGAGAAGAAGGAAGCAAGTGTCTCTCTTTATTGTATCAGAAGAAGGAACCATATACTAGCTAGATCTAGAGAAGAAGGAAGCAAGTGACTCACTTTATTGTATCAGAAGAAGGAACCATATAGCTAGATCTAGATCTACTAGAGAAGAAGGAAGCAACTTGAAGTGAGGAGGACCGATAGGCGTCGGTGCCTTTTTATAGAAAAAACAAGGAAGGGATAAGATCAAGAGCACAGGAACGGCCGGGAAGGTTCCCAAGACGGTCAATGGCAAAACTATTGCTAGTCAATGCTGAGAGCAGAGCTGTAGAGGTAGTGATTCCAATGTAGAATTAAATGATATGCGGAGTAAACAAACATCGTCTCCAATGGTTGTGTTTAGATGGTAGATGTTAGTGTTACTATTAGTGGTAGTTTTTAACACCTCCAAATTAACACATGTGTTTGGCTCCAAAGTGTTAGTTTTGGTGTTAGTTTGCTACAAACTAACACTCTGTTTGGCTGGCTGATTCAATAGTGCTCGGCTGGTAGATTGAGTAGTGTTGTGTGAGAGGAAATAAGCCGAGATAAGCCGTGCCAAGATCAGCTGAACGGGCTCTAACACTAGCACCTCCATCCAAACATCCAATGTAGTCATCATCTCCAAAAAAAGAGAGGAATGGATAAGATCAAGAGCACAGGAAACGGGAAGAGGTTCCATCCCAAGACGGTCAATGGCGAAACTATTGCCAGTCAATGGCTGAGAGCAGAGCTGTAGAGGTAGTGATTCCAATGTAGAATTAAATGATACGCGGGGTAACGAAGCATCGTCTCTACGCGGATTAGCCAAACATCGTTTCCAATGGAGAATTAAATGATACGCGGGGTAACGAAATGTCGTCTCCATTGCATACTTAAACTGTATTTGGAAACAAATCTCTTGTATCTTCTCCTTCCAAAACAATTAGATCCCCTGCCTCTTCATCTCTGCCCGCGAAAAATAGCAACTGCCTACTCCTCATCGTCACCATTCCTGGCTGGAGATGGATAGCATGCCAGGAAGAAGCACGTGGCACCAACCGTCGTCGCTGCTGCTGGGCCTCCCTCAAGACCTCCGCATTGAGATTGCGGTGCGCGTCGGTGCGATCTCAGAGCGGCCCTTGGATGACCTCTGCAGCCTACACGGTACTTGCTCAACCATGCGTCGCGTGTGCGGCCACGGCGACGTCGGTCGGTGTTTGTCGATAAAGGGGATACGAGATGAGATTTCTTGGGTGTGGAACCCCACCGCTTACAAAGCATTCCTTGCTATGCTGAGCTGTCTCAGGAATCTGGAGGCTTGTTTCCTCTCCGGAATCAAAGCCTTCTTCATCGAACACAGGGGATACAATGATCTTCGGCGCGCCGCCGAGGGTGGGAACGATGCGGCGGCCTATCTATACACCATCTTGCTCTACAGAGACAATGGCAGTGCCGCCGCTGACGACACCGCGAAGGGGTACATGAGGCGGGTCGCGGGCGGCGGCAGTACGACGTCGTCGAGATGGCTGAGCAATGAGGGGTGTCTGCCTTTGCGCGAGAAGGCCGCGCGTGCGCTCCACTACTCGACTTGGTGCATTTGGGGTGAACCGCAGCCGCCTCCAGCACAGGTGCGCGGCGATCAGCCATGCGCAGGCACCGGCGACGACTGCGGTGTGGAAAAAGGATGTCTTGGAATTTCTCTATTTTGAAGCAAAGACTGTAGGCTACGCTGCAAAATGGTGAAGTTCACACAAAGAATAGGAAATCAGTAGTAGATTAGCTTTTGTATGATGCTCGAATTGTCTGTGTAAAATTTTGGGAGAGCAGCAAATCCGACGCGGGTTATCAGCCCCACGTCGCTAATGACTGTGGGGCCCAGTTCTATTCAAATGAAGAACAGTTCTCATTTCTCCTTTTAATCTACAGTCAAATGTTGTAACAAGTATTTCTTCGTCGTTATTAGTCCAAATTTGATACTTTCTTTTCTAAATTTTTCTAAAATCACCATCTATTCATTAATTTCATTGTTTAGTGTACATTCCGTTTGTTGAGTGATGTTTATATGCCTTATTTTGTTCTTTGTAAGTACAACATACAAATAATATTCGTTTTACACAACCATTAGTGATGGAACTTTACATTTCGTAAGCTTAAGGTGAACACAAGATTTTGTTAAGTTTTCAAATGCACATGAGTTCGAACATGTTGCAAAGTGTGGAAAACTTCAATGTTCAAGCAAACATTCTAGGAAACTATGTGAGAGATGTAGACATTTGTACACAAGTATATAATTCCTTCATCTAAACCATTTGAAATTTTGAAGACAAGTCTAGGTACCCAAATTATGTTGGCATGTCAATTTGTAGATTTTTTAGAGCACACTAGATGTTAGTAGAATTATTACATCATTAACATGGGATGTAAAAACGGATTCTAAGAATCTTGGGCACACAAGTGTGAATGTTGATATTTTATTCAAATACTAAATGTCCAAATACGAATTGTTCATTTTTTATGATTTTTAGGTGCTGTTTTATGGGCTCCAATAAATCAGGGAAGCAAGTTATCCAGTTAATCACAACAGAACACAGTCCATCACAACGCGGTTGGATCTACTCACGTATATTAGATCGAGTTCATGACATACAACATCTAACAACCAAGCTAGTTAACTAAGTAGTTCATGATCGACAGACAAACTAAGCAGTTCATGTCCAAGAACCGGACGAAGACACAAAAGCATTCAGACATTATTGTTACTAATTGGTAGATGAGTCTATCAATTAGTCGGTGTCCCGTCGTCGCCGCCTTGGCTGCCGTCGTCGCCGTCGGAGCCGCCGTCGTCGAAGAAGAAGTGGTGGCAGGCAGCCCGCTTGACCACGGGGAGGTTCTCGAGCTTCTTAGCCAACCCGTGGATCATGAAGGCGAGACCCTTCAAGGTCGAATCCTTGTACACATCATGATGCGCCTTGATGTCGAAGGCCGCGCCAACACCTTCAAGCTTTCTGAAGGCGCTCCTGAGCAGCTCGGTGGCGAAGTTATTGTAGTTGAAGAGCGGTTCCTCATTGGCGTCCTTGGCCACCGGCTCCTTCCCCTTCTCCAACTTCTTCCGACTGTGGCTTTTGTCGTCGTCGTCCTCCCTTCGTCCCCGCTTCGATGGTGGTGGGCTCCTCGACGCCATATCCTCCTTCTCTTGGTGATCGAAGATTTGTAGGGGTGAATTGCGAGGAGGATGAAGAAGTGAAGAAAAAGATGATAAGCTTATGGAAGAAGTAGGGGAGAAAGCAGGGGATGGCGACTGGGCGAGGAAGTTATATTGACAAGACGCGGAACCGTCAGGCGCCTCTGCCCCCACCCACTACTCCATTACTGCCAGTACGTGCCACTCGATTGCGCATCGGGCTCTGTCTTGGGCGCGAAGCCACGCGTCGCCTTTCACTTACGTGGGAAGGAGAAGGGGCGGGGCAATGATGTCGGGCCCACTTGTCAACGGCAGAAGCCAAACTGCGGCACCTTTTCAATTTCCATTTATTGTTTTATTACAACATGGCCGAGGCGCCATCTTCAACCTTCAACCCTCGAGCTCGTCGCCTCCTTCAATTTCAATCCTAGTCGCCAACTTCATCCCTCTTCAACTTCAATCCTCCTTGCCAACTTCATCCCTCGTCGCCGTCAACTTTAACCCTCGTCGTCATTCAAATTCCAAACCCCGTCGTTGTGCTATTTTGTCCATTCTCCTTGATGGCCGCCGCGGTGTGCTTGATGCTGCTGCTGCCAGATGAACTTCTCACGAAGATCATCATCCACTCCATCAAGGATGTGGCCGTTTTTCATTTTCTAAACCTTCGCAATAAAATATGCGGCACCTTCCGGCGCATCTGCAACTCCGATGAGGTACTACTGCACGTGTCGCTGTGTGATCTTCGTGAGGCATGCAAGAATCGCTATGTCAGGTCGTGCTTTGAGCGGCGCTTCCGCAAGGCCAATCATCCGAAGGCATTGTGCTTCGAGGGGATGGTGAGGTTGATGAGGCGGCGGAACCCCGATAAGGGTCTGAAGCTCATTGGAGATGCCGCCGCTGCTAAAGACTCCGGTGCCAAGTACTTTTTAGTGATGCTCAAGTACCGTTGCAACCCGGTGGACCCCGAAGCCATGGCACTACTCCAGGAAATCAGCGGCGACCCGTCGCCCACTGACGGCCGGTGGAAGAATCACAACCTGCGGCGGCTGCGCTACCTCATCAAGCAGGATCTCGACAACATTGCGTGGTTGTACTGGCTTAATGACGGCGACGACAATGATGACATTCCGTTGCTGCCCGTCCAAAATCCCCACATCTGCATTTGGGAAGCGGGATGTAGGCACTATGGGCCGGATACCAAAGAGATCATCCACTACTGCAGTGCCGAGTGTCGCATCCGTCATGAGTTCGACCTCTGGACGCGTAAATTCCGCCCCGCCATGGAGTACGCCGTCAGCAGGATGAACATCGGGATGTAGGCACAAGCATCAATATGAACATTATCTATCTTGAATGTAAATTATTAGAAATCACTAAACATGGATTTGATTTTATCGGGATGTCGGGATGTCGGCGGCGGTGGGCGGCGATGCCCTCTGCTTCCTCCTTTGTTCTATTCAAATGACTGTGGGGGCCAGTTCTATTCAAATGAAGAACAGTTCCCATTTCTCCTTTTAATCTACAACCAAATATTGTAAAAGGTATTTCTTCGTCGTTTTTAGTCCAAATTTGTTACTTTTTTCTAAATTTTCCTAAAATCACCATCTATTCATTAATTTCATTGTTTAGTGTACATTCTGTTTGTTGAGTGATGTTTATATGCCTTATTTTGTTCTTTGTAAGTACAACATACAAATAATATTTGTTTTACACAACCATTAGTGATGGAACTTTACATTTCGTAAGCTTAAGGTGAACACAAGATTTTGTTACGTTTTCAAATGCATATGAGTTCGAACATCTTGCAAAGTGTGGAAAACTTCAATGTTCAAACAAACATTCTAGGAAACTATGTGAGAGATGTAGACATTTGTACACAAGTATATAATTCCTTCATCGAAACCATTTGAAATTTTGAAGACAAGTCTAGGTACCCAAATTATGTTGGCATGTCAATTTGTAGATTTTTTAGAGCACACTAGATGTTAGTAGAATTATTACATCATTAACATGGGATGTAAAAACGGATTCTAAGAATCTTGGGCACACAAGTGTGACTGTTGATATTTATTCAAATACTAAATGTCCAAATACGAATTGTTCGTATTTTTATGATTTTTAGGTGTTGTTTTATGGGCTCTAATAAATGAAGGAAGCAAGTTTCATTCCAAAAAAATTTGTGACAGGCCCACGCGTCAGCGTCAGCAGCCAATATAAAAAAGATAACCGCTGACCCAACTCCCAACAAAGGCGATCTGGGTTCACTAACCATCGTCGCCCATGACACTGGCCCACTCGTCAGCGTTAGCAGGCAAACCGTGCGTGGGCTGCTCAAAATTTCCCACCTATATTTACTATAGTGCCCATGGAATTCCAATTGTTGCACAGAGCCGTCAAGGGCACGCCAGTAGTTTCATTAATCACAGTTACGCGTGCCGTTCATATTCGGCTCCTCGCTAGACAGATCCATAACGCCCGCATTCTCCCCAGCACCGCCACCAGTCGCCCCACTCGCCTTCGCCGCTCTCTCCCCGTTGTAGCCCTGCTCTTCTCCAGCCCCACCACTCCCTGCATGACGACGGTGATGAGGACGCGGTTACTGGCGTGCGGACGTACGTCTGGCCAACCTAAAGACGGTTGACGTGGATCCGTCGACGTCGTCCCCGGCCATGATGACGAGTCGGCCGGCCACCTCAGGCCACGAGCCGCCGTGGATCCGGCCCCTCCGACCATCACGAGAACAACTACTTCATTCGCGACAGAGGTTAGTCCTGCTTGAACCCCCAACACCCTCTCTCTCATCGGCCACCAAAATCAATCTGCTATGTATTCATGTCAATGTGGATTAATTAGGGAGACATGCCTAGATAGTTCATCTTTAATTGATTGACTGTGGTTTTGATTGATGGATTTTGTTGCCCCAAGTCTGTGTCAATAAATTGTTGCTAACAGATGTAGTTATATGAACTGTTGAAATTCATTTTCATGTTCCTGGTGCTACAATTTTTGCACTGTAAATTCATGAAAAGCATCAAGGATGTAAGCATACTTTATTTCTGCTATGCTTTGAATGTACCAGATCGACAGTTATGCTTTGGACTTGTTAGCATATACTTTAATTCTGCTATGCTCATATCGACAGTTATGCTTTGGACCTGTTAGCATACTTTAATTCTGATGGCCACAAAATGTCATTGGGAATTGCATCGCGGTGGTTTATAATGTAGTCCACCCAATCTGCTATATATTCATGTCAAGGTGGATTAGGGAGACATGCCTTAATAGTTCATCTTTAATTGATTGACTGTGGATTTGATGGATGGATTTTGTTACTCCAAGTCTGTTTTGAATAAATTGTTGCTAACAGATGAAGTTATATGAAATGTTGAAATTCATTTTCATGTTCCTGGTGCTATAATTTTTGCACTGTAAATTCATGAAAAGCATAAAGGATGTTAGCATACTTTAATTCTGCTATGCTGTGAATGTAGTGATAACTAGACAGTCTTATGCTTTGTTGTGAGTGTTAATTGTTTCACTACTGTTATATATATTGTTATTGTTGGTGTCATGATGTGTTGTGAGTGTTGTTTCACTACTGTCATATATAATGTCATGGCCATTGCTTTATCCTTCTGTTGCATGTACATATGGAACACACAATCTATCGCTGCTCAAGTTGGACAAGGAACCAGTTGAAGGAATTTATTCTCTGCTTTGATATATAAGCATATTGTTGTGTCCCTGTCAAAATGGTTAGCACCTATCCTTGTATGCTAATTAAGTAAAATATGAACTGTGTATGTCTATGCTGATTTTATTTATGACTGTATCAGCTATTTTGCCTGTCAGAGAAAACGAATTTATCCAATAAGAATTAAGTTTAGATTTTCAGTCTTACTTATGTTGCTCTACTGACAAACCTGGCATATCATCTATGCAGTCTCCCACAACAACAAACTCCTCTACCTCCAGTGCATCATCACAGTTAATCGTTGGTGAACCTTCTTCACAGGGTCACTCAGCACAGACTGCTGCGAGTAGTACTCGATCCCGCGGGTCAAGGACACAAACCAAATGACCAGAAGACAAGTTGACTGCAACTGGACTTGATGCCAATTTTTAGCCTACCCCAGATACTGCGAGGGATAGATTTGTATTGGTTTGTGGTCTCATTTCGGGAGAGGGTGTCAATCAACAAGGCGGTTGATGATCTCTCACCAATTGAAAATGACCATCTGTTTACAGTTTTAGAGGAAAAGCTAGATTACCCAGCCAATCTGGAAGAATCTGTTCGCAAGAAGGCAGTTAAGGCAGCTATATCACAGATTGGAACCTTGCAACGGCGGTTCAAGACCCATTTAAGAACAAAATATGTGAGTGAAGAGGAGACTCCCTTTGTGAAGCATGCTTTTTGCAGCAACAAGACTGGGACATGTTTGTGCAGGAACCCAATTCTCCTTCATTTCAGCAATTGAGCCAGGAGATGAAACAAAAGAGCGCATTGCATAATAAGCCACACAAGACGGGCAGAAAAGGTTATCGTGGTAAAAGGAAAGAGTGGGAGGAGGAGGATGCAAAGCTCGCTGCCGAAGGAAAACAGAACCCTTGGGACCAATTTCCTGGACGTTCGAGATCTTATCTGTGGGCAAGGTAGGGAAGAAGAAGAAGAATACTAGTGAAGGAAGCGGAGGCATAACATTCAGTAACCCTGCGGTGGTGGGGGTAGCAGAAAGGGTGAAAACACTTGTAGCTCAGGGTAGCGATGGTTCTTTCTCTGGGGTTAGGGAGGATGATATCCTCACCGCAGCACTTGAGACTCCAAAGCATTGAGGTCGGGTCCGAGGCGTGTCTAGTTCACTTGGCTGGGGTAAAGGGTTTGGTGAAGAGTTCGCTGAAATTTACAGGAAGAATAGGAACAAGAGGTCTGATGCTCATGATGTTATGGCGAACAAAACATTTAAATCAATTGTCCATGCACTATCAGGCATCAACATACCCAAAGATGCACTTCTTCCTTCCCAATTACCAGCGCCTTTCAGTGGCAGCGAGGAAGAAGATGTGGATGGCATTGAGGAAGAAGATCGGCACGACAGCGAGGAAGTTCATTATGATGTCAGGAAGGAAGATGGCAGAGAGCAAGATCATTGGAATGCCAACGGTGACGAAGCGAATGAAGTGCACAGTGATAGTCGATCACCTATGCTGGACACAATAGATAAGCTGATAGAGCCAATCGTGTGCAGCCTTTTGGATGGCACCGTGAAGCTCGCGCTAGCGAATGTCTTTCCATCTCAAAAGGCTTGCCATTCAGTACCAGTGCAGGATGGGTATGTTGTGGTGCAACCTACTTATGTGTGGGCCAATACGAGTCAATACCCTCTGCCTGTACCAATTGATGGGGGTGACGTAGCAACCCTAGTTGCGGTTCTCGTTCAAAGGATCCAATGGCCAAAGGACAGGATCATTATACCACCCATGACGAGACATCCCAACCCTGAAGCCGCAATAGATAGCAGGGGTACAACATCAAATGGAGGTGTTGTAGCTCAGTGTCAGCAAGAGAAGGCTCAACAGCAGCAGCAGCAGCAGTAGCAGAAGATCAGCAAAACTACGCAGCAGGAGCGTCGACAACAACCGGAGGAGGAGCCCAGGCAAACTCCGCCTAAGAAGCAGCTGCAACTTGAGGATAATCAACAGACGAAATAGCAGCCTCTCCAGGAGCAGGAGTGTCAACAACAGAAGGAGGAGCCCGGGCAAGGCGCGCCTAGCGGCGGCGCAACATGAGGATAAGCAACAGACGAAACGGCGGCCTCTCCGGCGGGAGGAGCACGGGCAATCTCCCCCTAAGCGGCGGATGCAACAAGTACGGCGGCCTGCCGCAAGGGAGGAGCCCGGGCAATCTCCCTTGCGGAAGGGGAACCGAGCCGGGGAAACCTCTGTCTAAATATGAGATTCATAACCGTGTTAATGGGACAGAATAGGACTGAACAAAATACAAGCCTGGTGCACCTATGTTGTTAGAAGCAAATGTAAAGACTGTTGGACCAAATTGTGCCAAGTTGCATGCTTATGTCATGGAACACAGTAAGGATAAACTTGCCTTTCCAGCAAATGTGGATCAAGACTACTTTAAATGTGGTTGTGGTGCTTTATTGTTAAACATTGAATTCAGTAGCGTGTTTAACCTTATAACCCTGGCTTCTCTGAATGTTACCTTCATGAGGTTGTGGACATTGTAAGTCCTTTAAAACCTAAAAATATATTTCTTTAGTTTTGACTGCAAAGTTCATGCATGCTAACAATTTGTTTTTTTTAAGGAAAATGATGGACAAGGCAGCGGAGAAGCAGATCAGTGTTGGGTTTTTAGATCCAGATTTGCTTACTTCAACAAATATTTCTCAGCGTTCTCAGCAAGTTGGCAAAGCAATCTCAAATGCAATGGTGAACAACTACTACGTGGTGGGTGCCTACTGCACTAGCCACTGGGTAACAGTGATCATCTGTACGAAGTTCAAAGAGGTTTGGTATCTAGATTCTGCTAAACAACATCCCCCGCTAAAGTTCCCAGACCTCCAAAATGTTTTGAACTGGTCAGTTTCTTGTAGGTTTTGTTCACAAAAATTCAATCTCTTAGTGTTTCTAATTGGTATTGCTGACGATGCAGGGCCTTTGGTACAATATTTTTTGTTCACAAAAAATCAATCTCTTAGTGTTTCTAATTGGTATTGTTGATCATGCAGGGCCTTTGGTGATGCACAGGACAGAGTGACGAAAGGAAAGAAAAAAGCCAAAAGCCACACTCAAGCACAAAACAAATCTCGCTGTAAGACCGAGGTTTTTTTATGGTCCCTTCTTACCTATTTGGTACTGCATTAACTTGTCATTTTGTTACCTCGATGTAGTGTGCTCAGCAGCCACGGGGGTCCTCTTTGTGTGAATTCCATGTGGCATTCCATATGTTAAGACTACTCGATGACATACCTGACATCAAGAAGGCTGCTGTAAGTAGATAATAATGCTCAACCTTGTCTCTGCTCATATTATCCTTCTGATTTTAGAAAATGATTTCTACTTGTATTCTCATAAATGATTGTATTTTGTAGGATTTCAAACCTCCTGTAGATGTTTCCACAGAAGATGTAAAGTGTGTCTGGGAGATGTTGTGCGAGTACATTCTTAAGTAGACCATCGACCGAAAGGGCAAGTTCTACAGCGGTGCACCGTGAGTTTATTGTGACCAGAAACTTGAAACTAATTCAGTCTTCTTTAGTCAGGTGTTGTTGCCTGAGAAACCTGCTTGGCTTGCTTGGTTGGGGTCAGATACTGGCTGGTTCGGTCTATTTTCTCATGACTCCATCCAAACAAGCCCTGTTGAGAGTAACTTGAAACTTGATGTGATCCTAGCTAGATTGTCTATAAATGTGATCTTTCTTTGCCAATATCTGTGATGTGAGAATGTGTTTGTGATGTCTCCTTGTTGTGGTGGCTGCCATATCCTGGCTGGTTCCAGGATGCAACCCCTGGTGGCTGCCAAATCCTGACTGGTTCCAGGATGCCACCGGCAACCGGGTAGGTTACTGTAGGGATGGCCGCCGTATCTGTAACGGGCGTTAATTAAAGCTCGTTACAAACACTGATCAGTAAGTAACGGGCTTCATTCGGAAAGCCCATTACAAAAATGCCCACAATGTAACGGGCAGTGTAAAAGCATGTTACCAGTCCTGACCGGTGGGCCCCAGGACCTGGCCGTTCATCGAGATATAGTAGACGCAGGTTGAAAACAAGCGTCTCCTTTAATAGAGAGAAAGCAGACACGCATAGAAACAGATGTGTCTCATTTCATCGAGACAGTGGAGATGTCGGTTCACAGAATGCATCTCTGATGTTAATTTAACAGTAACGGGCTCTGTTTCATGCCCGTTACCAAAGTTTCATGTGGGCCCAGAGAAACAGCCATTTCACGTGACCGGTGACTAGTTGTGGTAACGGTCGTTGTTTGATGCCCGTTACGAATACTAGTTGTGCTGAGACGCAGGTGCACATCAGGCATCTCTGATATTGAGCTTCTGTAACGGGCTTTGCTTTGGTGCCCGTTACGAAAGTTCCCTGTGGGCCCAGAAAAACAGTCATTTCACGTGACTGGTGGCTAGTTGTGGTAACGGTCGTTGTTTAATACCCGTTACGAATATGTCTTATCAGTAATGGGCATATGCCCGTTACCTTTCTTGGCTTATTTGTAACACTTGATCGGTAACGGGCGCATTGCCTGTTACCAAAGGCGATCTACGCCTGTTACCAAAGCCAGTTTTTCACGTAGTGAAGCTATCAAAGCGATTCCTGATCTAAATGAGGTTGTTGGTACCCTAGTCGTCGAAGCACCTGAAGTCTCCCCCAAAGACTATGTTCCATTTGAAAGGGTGCTAGAACTTTGAGATCGTTCGGCTCATATGCAACTCAAGAAGGATTTGGTGGAGAACATTTGAAACAAGAACTATATGTAATCATTTTCATATATGCAAATATTTAATATTGTAGGAATATCGAAGCAAGTTGAAATGCAACATTGTTTTATTTACAAAAGTCTACATATATAGTTCTCATGTCACATTTGATCACAACATATGCAAAACACATGCAAGAATTAAATGTTGTATCATGTCTGTGAAACTACTTCTATGAAACTGTGCACTGAAAGTGATAGTTTCATCATATTCAAAAACTGACATAACAACGTAGGTAATTGTGCTCTTGAAACTGCCACTGAGACTGGCCTAATATAAGTTTACGTGCAAAACAAGATCTGTGCGGATCCCGTGTGGCCGCATGCTTGTTGTGTCTGTTTATTTAATAACACAGGAGAAATATTAGATAGACTTCATGATACAAAATCTGTATTGGGAGTCATGGTTTCGTGTACTAGATTCTTCGACATATAAACTCTATGGGTAGAGTCTGCATTGTAAGTGCTCTTATTCACCCATCAAATTTCCGTCACCTCGAGTCACATCTTCTCTCACAGCACACGCTCCGATGCACACTTTTCCTAGCCAATGCACTATTCATTCATGCAAATTTGACGAACTAAACACAGACGCCCGTGCCAGAGTATTGCTGTTTTACAAATTGTGTAGCTTGTCTGCATGTGCATTAAAAGCCTAAAACTATTAAACAGTACACCACAATAATTTAAATATGTCTGCATGTGCATTAAAGAAAAAATATTGCAGCATAATTTTGAGATACCAAAATAATACTGTTGGATATAAAAGGATATAAACTATGTGGATATTTATTTCTGTAGATTGGTCTGGATACATAAAATATTTATTAGAGTGTTCAAGAAGATATACAATATCTTTTTAAAGATATCAAAACACTAGCTAGATAGTGTTGAAGATACAGTAGAGCGCACAAATTCTGAGAGAACTCGTCTATATATGTGTGCTTTCTGTGTGAACACTTGCACACCAGTGTAGAAATACGATACAAGCATAAAGCAATCATCCCATTCACAAAAAGAAAGGAGTGCAGCAAGATTCTCTTGTTCATGGCGCTCATCAAGACCTCTACGATGAGGATTTTGTGCAAGGCGGTTGTTTTGTTCCTGGTTCTTGAAGCCATGTCTTCTACCTTCATGACCTGCGATGCTAGAAGCGGTAGGCTCCACTACTTTTGCTTTCTCTACACTGCTCTTATGACAAATTCTTCTAAGTGTGATAACAGATCGATATTTCTCTGATCAATAATGTGTTCCATGGTCAGGTTGGAGCCATGAAGTCCAGTCATCGCCGCCATCATCACCATCGCTTGTACCACCACCACCACAGGGGGACGCATGCTTTCATCAAAAATTATGTAAAATGTCGGTATGCTCTAAAAAATGTGCATCCTTGGGCTACAAGGGTATAGGTGCCCGCTGTGTGAAACACGAGAATACTGTAGCAATGGAGTGCTGCTGCAAAGCTAAGAAGAATGTATGGTGATGCAGCCATATGTCTTACTAAACAAATTTAATAAGAGACTTTGAGCGATGTGTCTATCTAATTGTTGGGCCGGTGGGATAGTAGGACAACAGGATTCTATGGTCGAGCGACTAGATCCGACGGTGCGCGACCTTCCCTGGTGTCATGGGTGAACGTTGATACGGGCTCCAGCGGTCCTCGGCGACCCGCCAGCCTCCCCTCGGCGGAGCTGGCTGATTTCCACGCCTACGGCCACGCATCTGATCACTTAAATCACATAAATGAGACCCGCTTAATGGTGATCAAAATAGTGAATCATAAAGTGCAATGCCAATTCCAAGTGATTGCACTACAAATTTGATTAAAAAACTTGAACGGTGCCAAAGAGGATGTAACACGGACCAACATGGTAGCATTGTCTGTCTCTTCCACAGCTGCACTGCCGGACTCGCTTGGCACCCGCCGACCCACTGCCCGCGCCTCGGTTGCAGGTTGCATGGCGGACGGCCGTTGTGCGGCCATGAACTAGGCACCTCCCTTCCAGCTTTGGTGACTCAATGTCAATCGGGATTTGTTGAGGGGGGCTTCACAATGCGGGCCACCTCACCGCGTCGCCGCTGCTAGGATTTGGCAAGTTCGGGATTGAGATCGAGGGAGCGCGAGAGGAGAGGGTAAGCGCGCATCGTATGATTTTTAGGGGGGGGGGGGGGCGGGGGGGACTTCATTCGCCATCGAAGGACTTGGTGGACTCGTGGGCATGTGCGTGACCGGACTTGGTGGGCTGCGACGGTTCGCGATGCTCTTGACTGCTATTGCCAGCCAGCGTGCAGCCACACACACTTTCACGGAGGTATATTAGTTTGCCAAGGAGAATTAGAAGGAGGTAAAGAGGGATATGGGCCACGCCTAAGGCCATGACCTTAGTGGCCTTTGGTGGAGCTCCGCCCCCTCACACGGGCACACGGCTGCAGCTCCTCCTCGCCGGGCGCCGCCGGTGCGGTGCCATCGTGTCCCGGTCGGCGATGCGGTGATGATCTTCAGGATCACACACCGAGTCGATTCACGGGTACAGGATTATCGTCTGGTCATGGTCATGCATACTAGCATACGGTTTTTCTGGCTTTCTTCCTTCTGGGTGTAGACGTGTAGTGGTGCGGACCCATTAAACAACAGGATAACGTACGACGCAGCAGCGGCGGTTGGCGCCGGCCTGCAGACATTCGAACATGGCTGCCAGCACGTAGTGGCCGTAGGAGGCGGCGGCGCCGACGACGGCGAGGCGTACGCGTGTACCGGCCGCCGCGAGGATCCCCGGCCGGCGCACGAGATCTTGCCAGAATCTCGGTACAGAACCCGCATTGCATTGGGTTTTCCCGGAACCCTAGGTGGCCTTACCCTTTTGTCACCACGCACGCGCGTGCGTACGAACAAGATTTTGGAACGGAGAGCAGCTAATCCAAGATGCTTTCGCTGCTCTTGCCCTTTTTTCAAGAGGAATGTCCAGTTAACTGAAAAAACAATAGCAATGGACGAATATACTCGACCAAATCCTCGATCTCGATCACGAACGAAGAATAGCTGATGATTTACCAAAACCAAAACGCGAATACGCAATGTCAATATCAATTGGTGACCTTGCTCTGAGCCCGTTATACAATACAGTTACACAGCACAACAGGTCGTACGTAGTACCTGCTCACACAGCACACACAAAATACACCAAACCAATACAACAGCAGCAGCAGCAGCAGGCAGGCTATCTAGCTGCTAAATCCAAACCAAAAGCAGCTAGCCAGCGAGCTTAGCGAGGACGGATCAGAAGAACCCACAAGCAGCAAATTTCAGACGTCGCGGTCCTTGGCGCACTCGGGCGGCGCCGCGGCGCCGTATCGGTCGCGGTCGGTGCAGTAGTTGTAGATTGTGTATCGCTGGCGCACCTCCCGGAGCTTGCGGTACTGGGCGCCGTCGAGGTCCCGGAACTCCGGCTGGTCCCACCACCGCGCGCCCTGGGTGGCGCAGAACCGTGCCTCGGCGGAGGCCTCGCAGCCGTCGACGTGGAAGCCCCGGTAGGAGGCGACGAAGGGCGCGTTGGACCAGTCCGTCTTCTCCCTCCCGCCGCGGGTCGCCCAGTCGTCGGCGTTCCACAGGCTCGAGTAGAGCTTCATCGGCTGGCTGAACGGGTACCGGACCCCCAGGTCGCGGCTGCTGTTCTTGAACACCCGGATCGGCACGTCGTCCACGAAGAACCTGCACAGTGAGTCAGTGAGGTTGGGTTCAATGGTGAACGGGGGATGAATGGACATGGACGGCCGGGGGGCGGGCCATTGCAGCAGCTAGTGTTCCTGCTGGTGTATTAGTGCACAGGGTTGCAGAGACAGCTGCACAGTGGCCGTGATGAGTGAGCATCGTCTGCACATGGAGGCACGCGCGACATCTTGCTGCACGTACTTCTTTTAAGACGCAGGGATTCAAAGCATCTTTTCAGGACTGTGGTGCTGCCGTCCTACGTCCCTACTCCACCGTCCCCAGTGACACAATGTAAACTGGAAATTTTACAGCTTCCTTGCCGCGGTAACTTTTAGTTAGCGGTAACTAATCTACGTCGTTGCAACTGTCAGCCGGCGGATTAACAATGCTGATGATTTATACTGAAGAAAAAGGAACTGAAAGAATGTTGGTGCTGCCTTACGCGATCATGTAGAGGTTCCAGAGGACGGAGTAGGAGTGGTACTCCTTGGTTGGGTCGAACCAGAGGTAGATCCTCTGCTCGCGGTCGCCCTTGCCGCCGGTGAACACGTTGGTCTGCAGGATGTAGGGCTGCCCCGTCCGGTTGCCCAGGAACTCGAAGTCGATCTCGTCGTGCTCCGAGTTCTGCGACGACAGCTGTTGGCATATGCGTTCCAGGCAGGATCGATTAGCATCATCGCGGCGGAACAGAAGCAAAACATACAGCAATGCCGGAAGGCAGGCAGGGCGAGACGAGGAGTACGTACGTAGAATGCGGTGACGGTGCCGGCGGAGTCGCCGCCGACGAGCTTCATGTGCATGCTGAAGTGGCCGAAGAGGTAGGAACCCCGGGTCTGGAAGCCCGTCCCCGTGGAGCGGTCGAGGTAGAGCTGCACCTCCCGCCCGCCGTCCGCGTAGTGGATGTGGTCCTCCGCCCATGTCGGCACGTAGTTCTTCTGGAACGGCACGTCCACCGGCTTTCGCGGCGCCGCCGCCCTCGCGCACGCCGCCAGCATCAGCAGCGCCGCCGCGGCAGCGAGCAGCAGCTGCCGCGCCGTCGCCATGTTTGAACTCCTACACAGTACGCTCTGTCTCGCAGTGGGGAGTGCTGAGCTGAGGGTGGATGCTGGATGCTGCGGATACGGAGCGGGGCTCGAGTATTTATAGGGGCGAGCTGGCCAGCTTCTGGAGTAAGTGAAGCTGCTGAGTAAAATGGCTAGGGATAGGGATTAGATGGCAACATAATGGGTGATTAACTCGCTGCTGATGGAGCTTGTACGTAGCTGGCACTAATCAATATATCGATCCATTGTCCCTGATCCGTTCCCACATGGACTGCACGCCGCCGACGAGCTCGCTCGCGGATGCGCGATCTTGTCTCGCCCTCACCGCGGGTCAGGTTGGCCCAGTGGGAAGCAAAATCAAGTACAGAGCCAGGACTCGATCACTGATTATTATTGGCCGAGCAATCAGTCGGTCATGGGCTCATGGATCACACGCACAACTTGCGAGATGTGATCGGACGATGGTGGACATGATCTCGAGCCCCCCAGTTGATCCCGGCGATTAGCACGACGCAGCGTGACGATGATAGAGGGGCGCGGCTCTGTGCTGGCCATGGCCAACACAGAGCACGGAGGCACTGTGCGGCGATGGGGTAGAATTAGATAGCTGTCAGGCAGGCGTCAATGGCGGTCACATGGGCGTGCAGGGTACACTAGTGCCCATCAGATTCAGGGGCCGTCCGGTCCCTTTCCGAACGAATCTCGGAGGCCGTCGCCATGCGGCTGGCTCTGGCTGTCTCCCGGTGGGTCTTGCGACTAGTTGCTACCGACACGGGCACGGGCCGGCGCTGCGGCGCCTCGCCGACTCGACTCGCCAGTCGCCACTCCTCGCTGCCGCGCAGGCCAGGCAATGTTAGGTCAGGTTTGGCATGCTGGAGCCACGGCCACGAGCGCACGACGGGGATCGCCGGATGTCCGCGGCGCGCGCGGGGGCATGTGCACTTTGTGCCGTGGGGGAAATCTTTCGACGGCGCACGGCGGGGGAGTGAGCCGGTGAGGTGTCCCGCTAGAGGGGCGCCGGCGGCTTAACGCCATTACCCGTCCCGGCTTCAAGAAATCTGCACATGTACGTTTATTTTTTCTTATTTTGGGGAAAAAAGTCGCACATGCCATACCAGTGCACCGGCCATCCGGCCTGCAGGCTGCAGGCCTGCTGGGTTAAAAGCTACTGGTGCGCGCGCGCGTGCAATGTGAAGCCGCCACGTACGTGTACAAGCCAAAGGATGGTGGTGGTCCTCCCTGTGCGCCGGCCGGTACCCGTGTCCGCTCCGGCGGTGATGTGAAGCGGCCGCGGCCGGGAGCAGAGAGAGCATGCATCTGCACTGCATTCTGCATGTCTGCATGCATGCGCGGTGCAGACTCGCAGGCCTGCAGCCGCGCATGGCCCCAGAACATGCGCGGGTTGGGTTGGTCGGTACTCGGTAGCAGGCCATGTTCGCTACCGATCGCCGCGCGCCTGTGTGCCCCACGCGTGGGCGTGGCTGGCTGATCGGCCAGAGTTTTTGTAGCCACCCACACTGTTGGGTTGCGATGCATGAGTCTCCGTCTCGTGACGACGGTGCCCAAATTTTTTTTTAAAATTAAAGGCAGGAGTACTGCCATGTCATTTAAGAAGAAGAAGCAATGTTACATAACGAGCCGAAGCGACACAACACCACGACCAGACGCACGCAAACACAATTCTACACCACCACCACCTGGGAGAGGAGCTGAGCTCCTCCACCACGGGAGAATCACCCCCAAGCAGCACACCCACGATCGTCGATCTCTCCGCTCCAACTTTGCGTCAGAAGAAAACTCCCATCACAGCGCCAATGAAAACCACTGATCTCGGCCACTCTGCGTGGGGGCCTCGCCTCTTCCAACGCCTCGCAACTCTGCTAAAGACTCAGATATCTGAAACTGCTTTGAGAGCACCCCTTCCGCCCACCTGTCGCCGAGATCACCACTGTCCTGCGCGTCAACTCAAGGCCTCCAGCACCCATGGCCCATCTGCACCTAGCCGCCAGCACCTGACCTTGCACACCTCAACTTCCGCTGCGAACGGGCTAACCAGATCACCTCCAACACTACCACTAGTTGAGACGAGACTCTGTAAGCGACGCCCCCAAGGAGGACGCGACGCCGATGGCGCCGCCATCGCCGTCCAGCAAACTGGACCGGGTTTTCACCCCGAGACTCCATGCTTCAGGACGCGGTGCCCCATAGTGCTGTCCCCAGCGGGAAGAACGACACCCCAGGCCGCCGCCACCACCACCACCGGCACAAGCACCAGTGAAGACTTTCGTCCGGGGCAACACCGCGCCACACGCACAATCTCAATCAAGCAGCAGCAAAACAAACTCCTACCACCTCCGCTCCTCCACTGACGGAGAGATGACTCGGTACCCTCCGGCAATGCCGCCACGACACCACAAGAACATACAACACAAGCCATCCAGCCCTGCCACCGCAGCAGCGCCGAATCCGCACAACCTTGCCGAGGAAAAGAGGAGGGGAGCACCACCATCTCACCTCCATCCCCACCGCCCGCACGCAGGTGTCCGCCGGCACCACCTCCAGGCCACCATGGCCTAGAATGGCCAGCTCTTCAGGCGCTCCTCGCACAAGGCCTCCCCCAGCAATAAGCCGAGGCGCCAAGCCCCACGCAAGCCGCCACTGCCGCTGTCGTCACCTTCCCTGTGCAAAGGCGCGCCAGCGCACACCCGAACCCAGCACTGGCGGCCTTCAACATCCTACCTCGGCCTCCAGCAGCACAGAGGCGCCGCCACGAACCCCGCCTCACCATAGCCGCCCGCGCAGGCCAAGCCGTCGTCGCCACCGTCTTCCCACTCCCACGGCCCGCCGCGGGACTCCCCACCACGCTCCTCCACACGGTGCTCGCCCCTGTCGAGCCCCCACCAGATCCGGCACGGGCGCCGCCGGATGCGGGGGGCTAGCCTCCGCCGCCGCCGCCATGGCCGCGCACCGCAAGAGCGCCGACCGGACGGACAAGAGATCTCGCCTCCCGCACGAGGTCCGCGAGCCACCTGGGGAAGAGCCCCGCCGCCACCATCCTCAGGGCCCGCACGGACTCCCGACGGCGCCTCCTCCGGCAGCGGCGAGGCGAAGGAAGGGTGGAGGTGTGGGTGGAGGCGGCGCTAGGGTTTGCCCCCGCGAGTCGCCCAGCGGGAGAGGCGACGCGGGGTAGAAAGAGTTTTGTTGAGCGTCTCGCTCTCGGGCTCCCGGTGCCCAAACTTCAAACACGGTAACATCACCTCTCGCCAGACGGCCCAAGGGCGGTAACCTGCCTGTGCCTGATTGATGCCTGGCGCTCCCCCGCACCCAAATCCCGACCGGCGGCCGTCCCCGACCCATCCATTATCCACGTCGGCCAGCGCAGATCAGAGGATGAACTGATCCAGCAGACCACCCCGTCCACCAGGGTGCACGAATAATAAGCGCGCATTATTGTGACAGGAGATCAGATGAACTGATCCGATCATGGATCCATCCGTCCCATGATGCCCCGATGAATGCTGGCCGTTATCCTCACCGATCGATCGGGTTGCCGGCCGCGATACAATCGAGCGAGGAGGGTTACGTTGAGACACGGCCTCATCGATCCCGTGCATGATGAGGCGCGCGATCGTCTCCTCAGCTCCCCGGTCGGTGTCAGTGTCACCGGCGGGCTGTCATCGAACGAAACCTGAGGAGCACAGGCCGGTGCGAGTCGAGTCACAGAGGATTCGAGTTCGAGTTCGGCGGAAGAAAAGACCTGTCGGCACGCCGCGCCGCGCGGCACAGGAGGACCAGGCAATGGCGATTCCATCGCCATCGCCACCGCCACCGCCATCTGGAGGCCTTCGAATCCCATCTGCAAGTCCGCTCCGACACGAACCGGACGGGGTGCTGCTGGTGGTGATGGATAGAGGCGCAGAGCGGCAGAGCATCGGATGATGCCGCCCGCCCCTGTTCGCCGCCGTCGGGTGCTTTGCACCCATCCGACAAGAAGTTGCATGTACGTACTTCTCCATAGGATTTTTTAATATTTTTTCTTTAATTTTTGAAAAATAACTGGTCGAACTCAAAATTTCGAGAAATATACATCTGACGTCGTGTCCCACGGCGGCAGGTTCCTACGGCCGTGCCCCACGGCGCATGTCCCTGCCGCCGCGGGGCACAACGGCAAGATAGCACTTCCGGCCGCAGGGTCGCGCGACACGGCGCCAGACCCTGCCGCCCAACGCCACGGCTGCAGGTCCCTACCGTCGTGCCACGTCGCGTTAGGTCTTTTTTTTTCACTTTTAAAACACTTTTAACATTTTTAAAAACAACAAACTGATAAGTGTAAGCATAATCACAAGCGAATATCATAATCAACGAGTAGATGCAAATAGTTTATACAAAATCATGGTAAAAGTAGTACTACATCTAAATGCGTCGGTGCCTCTTCGACCTAAGAGCTCTAGCGCCACCCCAGGTGTGGTCCCGGTCGTACATCCAGGGGTCAGGTGCCCTGACCACCTACGGTCCTAGCTGGTTGGGAGACGGTGTCACCATGGCCGCCTGCGACGAGCCTGCAGCATCCGGTGTTCCTCCGCCCGCCGGTGTCGCTCCGCCCGCCGATGTCGCTTCGCCGGCCGCCGTGGTCGCTCCGCCCTGTGGCTGTGTCGGCTGAGTCCAAACCGGTGCCTGTGTCAACTGCGACAGGCCAACCTCCTCGGTCTTCTGTGGGGCATCTAGGGTCGCGGGAACGTCGCCGAACTCCATCTGATCCCAGCCTAGATGGTCCTCGGTGGTCATGTCAAAAGCAGGCTGGAACATAGGCTGAGTGGACGAGGAAGGAATATCTACCGCCGGTAAGTGAAAGGTCGGTGGTCTGGAACCTCTTAGCGTAAAGATCGGTGGCGGCGGCGGCGTTGTAGGTGTTGTCGTCTCCGACTGTCGAGGCCCGGCTGTCGAAAGAGTGGCAGTCGCCCTGTACGATTAGGATATAGTATAACCACAAACATACAATAATTGTGTGCATTAGTGGAAAATAAGGTCAACTAAAAGTACCTGCGGCGGGGGGAACAAACGACCGCTGCACGTAGGTGGCGGGCCCTTCCGTTGTGCCGTCGGAGCCGAGAAGCCACCAGCAAGGGTGGCAGGCATCAGCTGCGAAGCCGCTGTTGAGGCCGAGCTCAAGGACGACGCTGGGTGGTGCGGAAGGAGAGGAATCTCTACAGCCCCGGCGTAGTTCACGACGGCGGAGTACCTCATGGCAGCAGCGACGATCCTGTCGTACGTGCTCTGGTGCTGCTGAGGCCCCCAGGTAAATCACTGCTCCCTCGCCGCCGATGCGAGCCGCACGATCTCAGCAAGCACATCGTGCTGCTCAGAAAATTAGGAACACATGTTATAATGAAAAGTCATATGAATGTAATATGTTTGCAGTATCGTAGCTTACCGCTGTGTTGGCGGTCTGATCTCGGCGCACCAGGTACGTCGCGTCCGACAGGATCCTGTTGTGGTCTGGGACAGGTGGCGGTGGCGGGGTAGCAGGCACGTACGTCACCCGCGTCCGCGTCCTCAGGAGGTACCACTAAAAGTACGCCACCCAGGCGGCATCGTCGTGAAGGCGGTGCTCGGTGACGACATTATGCTCGTGCGCCGCGGACGCCCACTCGGCCACGTACGGTTGCAGATTGTCGACGAACGACGTCGCCGCAGCCATGCCCTTACACGTCCACCTAGCATAGATGAAACATAAAATTAATGGCAACTGAATATTTGTTAAAAAAATAATTATAACTGGCAAATGGTAGCTCACTTGTGCGCTGTAGGTGGCAGACGTGGCGCAGCGGGTACTGACGCCTCCAGGAAGAGGCTGAATTGCCTCATCACCCAGTGGATGGCGTACTCTTCGACGCAGATGTCGAAGACCAGTCGTCGCCTCGTCATCCTATATGCCTGGTCTCGGGAGCACAGGGACGAGAGCCCCTGTGGTGCGCGGGCAGCGACCATGGTAGGAGCGTACGACGTCCACCGGACCTGGGCATCGACCATTCGGTCGATCTGACCAACGAAGTCCTTGTACGCCTTCTTCGGCTGCTCCCAAACCCAAACATGCTGCAAAGAACATGAAAAGTTAAGTGAATCGAAGTAAAGAACTCATAACGCGAAGAAAACGATAAGGGAAGTCATTACCTTCCGGAGGCACTGTGACAACCCCTCTGAGATAATTCCGTACTATCGCCTAAACCACTCCATTTGGTCATTAAGCGATAATATAGAATCATCCCGTTGAGTGTTGCTGGGTTAACACCCAGTAAATCACTTGAATAAAAAAACACAGAGAGGATCGAACGTATGCATTAAAACTCCCACGAAGGAGAGTCCAGAGTGCCTTACAAATTAACATCAAATTCCTCATAGGGTCCAATATTACAAACATAGTTCTTTGACATGAAAGTAAATGGTTCAGAGTTTATTAAAACATCGGAAGATAGCTAATGGTACGATCACATCATAGGAGGCCTATCCATGATGCAATCACTCGTCGTCATCCACCCATTCTAGCTCCCAACCGGGTGGAAGTTCTCCGGGCCACACATCATATGCATTACCTGGAAACAACATTTATAAAGCAAGGCTGAGTATACTAATACTCAGCAAGACTTACCCGTCTAAAAGAAAGACTTTACCTCTAAACATGCATGGCTTTTGGCTAGTGGGTTTGTTTGCCAAAAAAGCTACTAAGTAGTGAATCCTTACTTTCACCTTTTAGCTCAAGTTCTAGTAGAAGTGATCATTACTAGATAAGCAACTATTGCAATCAAAGTTGTACAAACAATTAATCAAATAATAATCTTCACAAAGTTCCATCATAAAGGGATATCATGGCCAGTAGATTAAGCGGTCTCAGATAACGGTGAGAGGTCTACAATCTATTGATTCAAACCTTGCAAGGTGGACCTAAACACACGGGAGGTGCCCTCACTAAGAGTTCACCAACCAGGCGGTTCCCGTCATTCCTCGGATTTGGATCAGATGCTACAGTCTTCAGTACAAGGTTTACTGGGCTACGCCACCAAGGTCACCCAACCTCACGTAAGTACTCAGGTGGCGAGCCCGGGGCCGCAACCCTAAGAGTAGTAGCGCAAAGTTCCCGCACCGTCTCATTTAAGTACTAGGCTTATCGTACCCATTTCCGACAAGTGCTTAGTACTTTCAAACGCTTAACCAACGAAGCCATTGGACCGGAGCCCAAATCCCATGCTCTTACCACATGAGCAATCCATTTAAACATATGGTGATTCCATAAAGGAGATCCTATTCTCTCGAGTGACGAACATCACTCGACTTGTACTGGATCCTTAGAGCATAGCCACTAGCGACCTAACATGCTAGTAAAACATCATTGGTACTTAGGGATCATGCAACTAAGGTTTCAATTCAACTCCTGAACCTAAATGCACATAAGATAGCAATGATAAGCTCAGAAACTTGAAGTGAACACATGGATTAATGATTAAACCGGGGCTTGCCTTCGTCAGCACAAGCAGACAAACAACCTTCCGGACTTTGGTTCGGGTCTTGCTCTACGGTCACGTAGCGCACGTCTCCTCCTGCTCCCTCGTCCTCGTCAGCCGGCACGAGCGTGTAGCTACCGTCTGGGACTTCTACACAGAGGATGCAATGCAGTGCTTAGGAGTGTAATTAATTTAATTGACATAACAAAACAGTAGCAAACAGCCACAAGGATCACATGGTTGGCCATATTCACCTTAACAAACGCATTTAACTCATTCCCTTTAAAGATAATCAAAAAGGCTTATTTAAACTTCTCTTTATGGTGATTGTGTACACATCTAAAAGAAATAATTAATTTAAATGCAAAACAGCAAGGAAAAGTACTTTCATGCCACCAATTAATCTCCTAACTCATTTGTAGGCTCAAGCACAAAAAGAATGTTTTCCCTATTTTTCCCTCACTAGATTAATCTAGTTTTCCTACTTTTAAACAACCAACAAGCCTCAAAATTTGCCAAACAGTGCCCACTGGTCCTACTGACCAGGGAACTCTTATTTGGACAGCAAGCAACAAGTTTGAGTCACTGAAATTAATACACACAAATAAAAGGCATGTCTAGCTAGCAATAAAAGGATTAAGGCATATAAAAATAAATATAACAGTACTGGAGCCAAACTTCCTCCTACACATGCTTTGGTCCAAAACAAGCCTAAGAAACCAACAAACACACCTAGAGCTATTTTAGATCTTGATCTATACATTTATGAATAAAAACAAGTATAAATCAGGAATGAATATTTCTAGCAGTCCAAAAATCATGATTAATTCAGTAAAGGTACATCTAGGCATAATATTACTATTCCCAGAAGTACAACTCAAAAACATATTTACTTTTTGCTACAAAAATCATTAAAGCGGAAAAGGGATAAAAACAAGATAAATCATAACTAAAGATTCCTTCAGTAACTTTGTGCAATTTTTGGCACATGACCTACACATGCTAGTATCCACAACATATCCAAAATCTAGCTCCTAATTATGTATGGATTTTGCAGAACAACAGATCTAGGAAAAAGGGTTTTCTATTTTTCATGCAAAAACTAAGGCTCAAACGTATATACATGCTTTGCAAAAAGTTGTAGTCCTAGTCAGGAAAAGCACAACAAAATTGGATTTGCAATTTTTGGATTTTTTTAAGATTTTATACTGAATTTACAAGTCACTGGATCAAATAATCAAAACTAGAAGAATCTACTTATACCCAGGCCCTTGGAACTTTTAAAACTTCACAAACCAGCCCTTGGATCTTGCACACATGTCATCAGGGAAAACTCCCCTTCACAGCCATACCCTCCCGCGGCGGAGCAAGCTCGCCGGCGGCGAGGGAGGGCTGGAGGAGGCAAACAAGTAAGGGGGATGAGTGATTGGACTCACATGTGGCCTATTCGTGGTGGTGGCTTGAGCGAAGAGGGGTCCGGCGATGGCCGGCGGCGAAACAGTGGCGGCACGGCCGCCGTGGCTTGGATTCCGGGGAAATGCCGGTGATACTAGGCTATCAAATGCGATTGGAGGCTCACGTGTGGGCTAGGGAGGAGCTTAAGGCCGCTGGTTGATCACGGGCGCAAGCGAGAGTGCGAGTTCGCCGGCGGCGCTAACGGCGGGCGGCGGAGGACGGCTCTGGCGCGCGAGGAAAGAAAGGCAGGGGTTTTTATAGCCCCGGGGCGTGTAGAGGCGTTTGCTTGGTAACTTCGTGGCCTACAGTGGCGACGGCATGGCGCGGAGGCGGTTGGTGACGTGCAGCGCACCGGCGGCCAATGGCAAATAGCGGTTCGCCCGTCGGCGTGTGCGCGCGAGCCGCGTGTCACCGGCCTAGGCCTCCACACGCGCGTCACGGGCCCTAGCCGCACAATGGCGGCGGCGCGGGCCTCGGCCACCTTGGTCATTCCGGTGCCTCGGCGTGCGCGCGTGGCCCGGTACGGTGAGCCGATGTGGCGGGCGCGCGCCGACGTCATGCGCAGGTGCGCCGAGTTGCACAAACGGTTTCACTTAACCATCTTTCACTCGATTTTTCTCTAGTTTTTGAATAAGAAGTGGCCCAAACTTTGAAGTTGCTCAGTAAGTCACCCTCTACAAGAATGCCAAAGGCTCTATAGGGTTTTACTCACCGGTTTGAGCATAAATCGCGGTGGAAGTTGGCCAAAATCTCGGCGCCAGTGAATAGTGATCCAGTGCATGATTTTGCATTTTTCACAACCTTCCACTCCAAACTAGCAATGCCAATCTTCATGAAAGTTGTGTGCCTTGCAAAACTGCACATTTTTCCCATTGGGTGGTTTTGAAGTGTTTAGAGAGATTATGGGGAATGTGGCAAAGTTCTAGAATGGCACAAGGGGTCAAAGGGGAAACTAGGGTTTTAAGCTAAGGCTTGAGGACCATGTGTGGTTCGAGGACTGGTGGATGGTCGCTTCCTTATGTGATGAGTGATTAACAACGTTGTGTGGACTAATTCTTGGCTAAGTATTGCAGGTGCGGGTTGCGGCTTGACTCGTGTTGGTGCAGGTGAAGAACAAGCGCGAAAGGTCGTCGCCGGTGAGGCCTCTAGGTGTGGAGAACACAAGTAGGCTTCCTTCGAGGGACCCGGTGGCCAGCGGGGTCAAGTGCGGGCCGCATGGTGGCATGAACAGCAAGATGAAGTCATGGACGGTTTCTTGGTAGAGCCTCAAAACCGAGGTCGAGCCGGGACTACGTGGGAGCCAAGTCATGAGTGGAGATTGGCGGAGGTTACACCAAGTTCACGGGGTTTGCAGTGGTTCACTAGAAAACCACTGGGTTACTCGGTTGAGCCACAAAACCGAGGCCGAAGACTCGACGAGGAGGTGTGGCCACCCAGGCCGGTTCAACCGCCCAGGAGGGGCAGTCAGATCGCCGGGTCCGGTCTAACTGCCCGAGGGGGGCGGTCTGACCGCCCTGGTCGCTGGGGCCGAGATGCCTCGAAGCGGAGGACACGTGTCGGGATTGCAAGGCTTGCGTCGAGGCTAAGCAGGTTGGGGTCGCCGAGCATCCGTCCGGTGAAGAAAATCTGAAGACTTCACAATTCGCCCTTGAGGGGCTTGTATCCCTAGTTATTAAGTGAGGTTAGTTTAGTCTTTTGGGTGCCTCCATATATACTCTTTGAGGGGATGGATGGCAGCCAACTCTTGGAACCCTAGCTCATTTGTTTTTCCATTTTCGTTCTCATTTTCTTCTAGTTTTCCTAGGACTAGCTTGAGAGCTTCATGTGAGATCTAGAGAGAGGGATGGATGTATGGGTGGCCAGCTAGACCTTGTACAAACCTTCATGGTATGTATAGATGGTTCGGCGTTGGTCCTCAAGGTTGTGAAGTGCCCTTTTTCGTCCTTCTTTGTGGTGATTTTCGGAGCTCTTTGTTGTGCTTTTGTTGGAGGAGTTTTGAGGATGATTTCTTGAGGTTTTTGGTGGGTGTCACGTATGAGGATCTTGTGCCTCTTTGGCTGGTGACTTTGCCCCCAAATCTCTCTTGAATCGGACTCGATTTGGTGGTTTTTCGAGTTGGACGAGTTCTTGACCTAGAGAGGCGATTTCTTCGATTCCTCTTGATTGTGAGCGATTCGGGTCGATTCCTTTGAGGTAGAGGTTGCCCAGGAGGTAACCCAGCTATTCCCGAAGTTTCACTGCAATCCGTGGAGTGATTCGGGGGATCGTGCGATGGAAGTTGAGGTTTGACCCGCGGTAGGTTTTCTGGAAGGGGCGGTCTAACCGCCTGGAGGGGGCGTTCTAACCACCCTGAGCCTTCCAGGTCGAAGTTTTGATTTCGCCGGATATTCCTCTGTGAGTTTGTTTGCCTTGATCAGAGGAGCATTTGGGTGAAATTTCGGGTCGTTTTCATGCCGGTTGCTAGGTGTTCTTGCTTGGAGTTCTTTGCTGGGTACAAGAGGTTAGACTGCCCCTGGTAGCCGGTCTAACCGCCCCTAGGCCCCTGGGTGAAGTTTTGGTTTTCGCCAAGATTTCCTGGTAGCTAGCATGGCCTTGACCAGAGATCTTTGTTGGTGAAACTGTGGTGCGTTTTTGGTGTTCGGAAGGGGTGTTTCAGAGGATTTCTTGGTTGCCTGGTGGAGGTGGTCTAACCACCCCCCATACCCGGTCTAACCGCCCCCCTCTGGACAGTCGGCTCCCGAGTTGTTTCCGCTGTCGTGGGTGCGTAGGAGTTGAGGTTCCTGGTAGTGTTTGTTCCTAGGACCAGTAGCACTTCAGTGGCTATGTGGTTTCGGCAAACGGAAGGTAGAAGTGTGGAGCGTGTAATTTTGGGGGTCCGACCGAGCGAGTTCATCTTGTTGGAGTTTCAATCTCCTTCGAGAAGAATTTTTATCAGCTCCCATTCACTCCCCCCTCTCTGGTCGCCTAATCGGTCTTTCAAGTTGTATCAAAGCTGGTTCGGGTCTTTTTTTACTCTAGCCAGTCTAAGATCCAAAGATGGCGTACCAGGTACGGGGTTCGGGTCCTCCACACTTTGATGGGAAGAACTGCCAGATGTGGAGTAAGCGGATGGCGGCGTTCCTCCGCGGAAAGGGTCAGATCCTTTGGGATGTCACGGTGGACACAGGCTATGTCCAGCTGATGAACTTCCTTGCTCCAGGATCGATGGACATGTTCGATGCCAACAATAAGGCAGTCGACTACTTGTTTCGTGCTTTGTGTCAGCCTGAGTTCGATCGGGTGCACACCGAGCACTTGGCTTGTAGAATCTGATTGGTGTTGAAGGAGGCTTATGTTGGGAATGCCCAGGTTCAGGCTCGGATGTATGCGACCTACCGGAGAGAGTACGAGAACTTCACTCATCTCCCCGGGGAGTCCATAGATGCCTTGTTTCAGAGGTTCACGGTGGTTGTGAAAAACATGAGGGCCAATGTGGACGTGCTCCTGTATGATGATCATGATAGAGCTGTCAAGCTCTTACACTCTTTGGATCGTACGATTTGGGGCGGAAAGTTTGAGGACATTGTGGAGTCGGAGAAGTATGACACTCTGACGGTGAAAGAGCTGTTCTCGAAGCTCAAGTCGGCTGAGGTGGATAGGGGTATGACAGCCAAGCTCGAGGGCCCAACTGACTCTCATAGTCTTGCCCTCGTCGGTGGTTCGAAAGGAAAGGCTAACACTAACCCATCCACCAGGATGTTCTCTTTGTCCTCTTTGATGTCTATGCCAGATGAGGAGTTCGACGTGCTTGGAGAGGACGAGCTGGCGTTGCTCACGAGGAGGTTCGGGAGGCTGCACGAGAACCGGGTGAACATGAGGAGGAACACGAAGACATGCTTCTAGTGCGGCAAGCCGGGACACTTCGTCGCCGACTTCAAGAGCAAGCGGAGAAGGTCGAGAACAAGGATGGCTACAAGCACAAGTCAAGGACGGATGGCAAGTACGGGTCGAGGCATGACCACAAGAGCAAGCACAAGAACAAGCACAAGGACAAGCAACGATCGAGGAAGAAGGAGAGTCGAGGCAAGGCCCGAGCGATGGTTGGAGCGAGCGACGTCGACTCAAGTTCCGTGTACACCACCTCGAGCTCAAGCAGCAGTGAAAATGAAGGTGATCGTCGCAAGAGCAGGAAGTTGTCCAAGAACCTGAGCGAGCTGAGCTGCTTCGCTAGAGACAGCTTATGCACCATGGCGCTGAGCTCCGGAAGCAAGAAGAGCACACAGAGCGACTCAGACTCTGACTCCGATGACGAGGTGCGTGATGAACTCCCCTTCTTGCGTCAGGAGAATGAACGACTTGGTTTGTTGCTTGATAATTGTGATGATATGCTTAGAGAGGCTAAGAAAATGAGGAAAGAGCTTAGGGCTTCACTCGAGGATGCTAGGACTAGAGTGGCTGAGCTAGAAACACAGAATTTGGATGCTAAGCTGGAAATTGATTCTTTGAAAGCTTCACCTGTTGTTTTTGATGATGTTGAATGTGCTGATTGCTCTACTTACCTTGCTGATCTTGCCTTGTTTAAGGAAAAGCATGCCTCCAAGTGTGAGGAACAAGATGTGCTTGGGGTTCAAGTGGCTGAGCTTAAGGCTAGACATGCTTTACTAGGTGCTTGCACTTCTTGCCCTATTTTGCATGACAAATTGATGAGATGCATGCTTATACTGTTTCTCTTGAAGCTAAATTGAAAGAACCAATTCCTACATCTTGCTCTACCTGCGAAATGCATGCTTTGAAGAATTTGGAACTTGCACATTATGTTGATCGTTTGCAGGATGAGAATGATGAGCTGAGAAAGTTGATGGGTTGGTTGTCTAGTCATGATCCTCAGTTGAGGATAATGATCGAGACTTTCAAGAGGCAGAATGGTGAGGGACTTGGGGCAAACAAGGTTGCTGAGGGAAGTGAAGAAAACATTCCAGAGCCAACAAAAACCCACCACAAAAATGATTTCCCCCCTAAACCTAACCATCTTAGGAACCGACTAGACACAACCCCAGCTCCACCCATGTTTCCTCCACAAACAAATGATTTCCAAAAGCCTATCAAGTTTGTGAGCACTTCCGGGAAAGTGTTCTTTGGGAAAGAGAGTGAGAAGGCTAGTGAGGAGAAACCAGTGGAGAAGCTGAGTGGAGAGAAACCAAATGAGCAGCCCAAACCTAAGCCTAAGCTTGTGAGGTTCCATTGCGGCTATTGTGGGAAAGAAGGTCAAAAGGATGAGTTTTGCTTCAAGAGGAAGCGTGAGGAAAGGATGGCAAAGGAGTGGGTGAACAAGGATAGGTACAACCCTTCCCATGGTGTACCTAAGCCTCGTATGCCACTACCCAGGGGTAAAGCTGTGGTGAGAAGTGTTCCAGCATGGGGAGATGTGAGTTCCCGCAGCCGGGGAGTTTTTCTGGAGAGGGCGGTCAGACCGGCCTGGCTAGGCAGTCAGACCGACCCTGCCCAGAGGGGGGCGGTTAGACCGGCCTGGCTAGGCGGTTCAACCGCCCCGCCCCCCAGAATTCTCGGTGGAGTGGTTTTCGAGGTGGTGAGTCAAGAGGTTTCAGTTCTGGAGGTAGTGGTCCTAGTGGTTGGTCTGGAGAGTCTGCATGTGGTCAGTTTGCTAGGCGTTCTCCCCCTCGTGTTCAGTACGGGAGTTGGAGGAGTCGTAGTTTTGAGATGGAGAGGAGGGACGGTCCACGGTCTTCCTTTCGTGGTTTTGGTCCTCCTCCAGGTAGAGAGGGTTGGTTCCCTCATGGTGGTTACCGTGGTGGTGTTCGTGGAGGTAGCTTTGGTAGGAAAGATGGTTTGGTTTGTGCTAACCCCACTTTCGAGCAAATGGCTCGGCACTGGTTTTACTCTTTTGGTACTAACCCCAGTGCTGAGTCATTTGTTCGCTTACGTTCTTGTTTTTGAATTTCAGGTGGGAGACTTGAAGAACATTTGGTTGATTGACTCCGGTTGCTCGAGGCATATGACCGGAGACAAGGTGTGGTTCTCAAGTCTCGTCCCGGTGGTGACAAGGAGGTACATCACTTTTGGGACAATGGGCGTGGGCGTGTGCTTTCAGAAGGTGAGATTAAGGTGAGTGACAAGATCACTCTCAGGCGTGTTGCTCTTGTTCAATCACTTTGATACAATTTTCTTTCTATGTCCCAGCTGTTGGATGAGGGTTTTGAGGTGTTGTTTCGGCATGGTGGTTCTCGGATTTTGGATTCTCGAGGGGACCTTGTCTGTATGGTCGTTCCCGAGGGTCAGGTGTTTCGAGCTGATTTTTCTCAGCCTTCTGGTGTTGAGCGTTGTTTTTTGGCTGGTTCTTCGAGTGAGTGGTGGAAGTGGCATAGGAAGTTGGGTCACTTGAGCTTTGACCTTTTGTCTCGCTTGAGTAAACTCAATTTGGTCTGAGGATTGCCACGGTTGATGCTTGAGAAAGAGTTGGTTTGTGCGCCGTGTAGACATGCCAAGATGGTAGCCTCTTCTCACCCGCCTCTCACCGATGTGATGACTGAGCGTCCATGCAAGCTGCTCCATATGGACCTTGTTGGCCCAGCTTGTGTGCGATTTGCGGGTGGGAAGTGGTATGTCCTTGTTGTGGTGGACGAATACTCTCGGTATGTGTGGGTGTTCTTTCTCGAGGATAAGGGGGGGACATTTGGTTTTGTTCGAGATCTTGTCTTGAGGTTGAGGAACGAGAGGCATGGAGATGCCATACGAGCAATCCGCAGTGACAATGGCTCAGAATTCAGAAACTCGTTTTGAAACCTTTTGCCATGACTTGGGTCTTGAACACCAGTTCTCGAGTCCGTATATGCCTCCCCAGAATGGTGTTGTGGAAAGGAAAAACAGGACCTTGTGTGAGATGGCTCGGACGATGCTTGATGAGCATAGGACTCCGAGAAGGTTCTGGGCTGAGGCGGTGAATACCGCGTGCTATGTGTCAAACAGGATCTATCTCAGAGTGCATAAGAAGAAAACATGCTACGAGCTGATGCACGGTCGCACACCCAAGGTGAGTCACTTCCATATCTTTGGTTGCAAGTGCTTTATTCTGAAGAAAGGGAAGAAGTCGGATAAGTTTGAGGCTAGGTCGGTCGATGGTATTTTCTTTGGTTATGCATCTCATTCTAGAGCATACCGTGTGCTCAATCTTGAAACTAACCAAATCGTGGAAACTTGCAAGGTAACCTTTGACGAGACACAGCCACGTAGTCAGCTTGTCTTTGAGTGTGCAGGTGAAGATGAGCTTGGCGACGAGATCTTTCAGGAGGAGGAGCATGAACATGGGAACGATGAAGATGGCGGTGTGGTGCCCCCGGCTGAACATGTACCTACTGTTAACACCAAAATTTGGTAAGGAGTCTGACCAGTGGGTCCAGCTCGGTCAGGAGTCCGTCTCGTGAAAGGGAAGGATTTCTCAGATATATTCGGCAAAGAAGTCTGCGGTCGGCTATCTGCTCCCGTTCGGCAAAGGAACAGTAGAGCTGATTTTGCGGGATTTGAACGATGACGTGGCTCAAGCAGGGAGGACGAATGGATGGATAGGCGATTGAGCTTAGAGATAAGTTAGGCAACGAATCCATTCGAGATTGAACTTGGCAGGGTATAAATATGAGCCCTGGATGTATGTAATGGGGGACAATCATTCTTCAATACACACCGGCCTTACGCCAAACCCTAGAGTCCTTTTGTCGTGTCGTCGAGTTCTTCGAGAGGGCCCATCGATCCGTCGACCTCCGTGAGTACCGGTAACCTTGTATCATGTCTAGTATCATGCGGTGGATTTAGATCTGATGCAAGTAGTCTTGTTACCATGCTTCGTGTCATGCGGTAGATTCAAGCTTGGTTCAAGAGGGTTTCTTGTTAGGTCATGAGCCATGCGGTGGGCTAAGATCTAGCTTGAAGCTAGTTATCGGCTCTATTGGATTTTGGCAAGATCCAATAGATTCATTAAGTTACCCTGCGTTACTTCGAGTGTTTACTTTATGTTTAGATTCATGTAACACCTTTGCCCAATCTAGATGGGTTTGGATCGGCTCACTTCTTTTGTGATCCTTGTACGGGTAGATTTCATGTTTTTAATATGTGGATCTTGTGCTCTTAAAAGCCGAAACCGAATCGATCTAGGTTGTTACATGTTGTGGGTTCAAGCTTGCCATTGTTGGTATAAATCTTGAAAGAACCGAGTATCATGCGGTAGATGCAGGTTTTTGGGTTGCTTTAGAGCTAGTCATCCGGTGGATTAGATTTCGATGTCAACCTGATAGATTTATCCGCTTGGTAATGTTCGTTCCTTCTTCATGGACCCCGAATCGGCTGTTCAGCTGTATTCGGTTATGTTTCTTCACGAGTAGAACACGTGCGTAATTCATGCTTTTAATAATGCGTGCTTTTAGCTTTCCATATTTAGATTGTATCATGCGGTGGATAGATCTACTTGTGGAAAGTGGTACGATTTCGTTCAAGTTGTATCATGCGGTGGATAGATTTGTTTCGGCATCGTACCCGACGGATTTCTAAGTACTTAGACATGCGGTAGACTAGTGCTTTGGATCTATGCATGCTTGTTTATTACATGCTTACGTTCGCGCTTTACTTCATTCATTTATTTAACGTTGGTTATCACGGAGATCGGTCACAATATCGTGTGTACGCATCTTTGACCAATCAAAGACCGGTTGCCGTCATGCTTACGTCATTCATTCGGCAGTGTTGTTTTTCCTTTTATAAGTTCCCGAATGGTTTCAATTCTTTGGCAAATAGCTTTTGCATAGCTATGTGTCATCTTGTATGGCTTCTTAGCCGTAAATATGGAACTGTCTGGTACCACCCGGCAAGTTCCAAGCTTTGGTATCTAACTGCTTTATCTTTTGTTAATTTTCAGGAAAAATTGACTGGCACGTCATCGTTACTCTTTGCGCGTGCGAAGCCAGCTTGTTCGGCTTGCTGTGTGTTTGGCGCTAAGTGCACTTTTCGCGTCAACACACTTTTTGGCACGCCCAGTGGGACAACAGCCGAATAGATCAAGATGCCCGAGATCGCGGACATCATGGACGTCAGCCTTGAAGACCTATCTCCTGAGCAGCGGCAGCAACTCCAGGACGTCATGGACCAGTTTCAGCAGAAATGTCTGCTGTCTTTCAAGAAAAATAGGAGTGGCGTCCCATACTTGAAGAACGAGATGCCCAGGGTGTTGCTGCCAGGGGAAAGCGATGCCACGATTCAGCAGGAGAAAGAAGAGTGCATGCGGGTATTCCAGGAATCCGCAGATTACATGTTGAGCAAGCACAACAAGGCTTTCCTCGGTGCGCTCCAGCAGATGATGGTGGCCGTCTTCGGCCCAGGCATGGAACAAGCATTTAGCAAGGCGCCCGTCCAGGGGGGCACTATGGAACTGGGCGAGTCAAGCTCTCAATCGCCACTTCGGAGCTCGCCAGTGCAGCCTCCTCCCCAGAGCGCTGGAAGTCAGGCTTTCCAGCCTCCTCCACAGGCCGCCGGGAAACGGCCCGGTTCGGCCCTCCACTGCAGGCCTCAGGGGGACAGCCAATCCAGCCACCACCGCAGGGCAGCACAGGTCAACCTGTGCAACAGCCGAATCCGTACCAGCCCACGTACGGAGATATGGCATTCGGCTCGCCCGGGGCCCCGTTCGCTTCCGGTCAGAGGATCGCTCCGGCGAGCAACTGGTTGCAGAGAAACCTGTACGGCGGAGGCTACCACGAGGTGGGAAACTACGGGGCATTTGACGCCTTCCCGCACCCAGGATACGCGCCAGCTGCAGGCGCGCAAGAGGACGACGCCCTGGCACGGAAGATGGCCGAATTGATGCAAAATCAGTTCGGCCTCAAGCCAAAAATGCAGGGACCCGCCTATAAGCCACCGTTCCCGGAGTGGTACTACAATGTGCTCCTTCCGCCAAGGGTGAAGCCGCCAACGGAGTTCACGAAGTTTTCAGGGCAGGATGACACAAGCACAGTTGAGCACATCGCTCGTTACCTCATGCGGCTCGGGGAATGCTCAGCTGAGGAAGCATTCAGGGTCCGCTACTTCCCCGCGTCACTGACAGGTCCAGCATTCCAGTGGTTCTCGTCCCTGCCCCCTGAGTCAGTTAGCAGATGGAAGGACTTGGAGCGGAAATTTCACACTCACTATTTCAGCGGCAGTTCGGAGAAGAAGCTGATTGACCTTGCTACCATGAAGCAGAGGCATAGAGAGACGCCGCTGGAATTTCTCAGGAGATTCAGGGAGGTTAAAGGCATGTGCTTCTCGCTTAACTTGCCAGATGACCAATTGGCTGACATGGCCGTCGCCGGGATGCTGCCGGCCGTACGCGAGAAATTGTTTGGGATGGAGTTCGAGAACCTGGGCCAGCTATCACAGAAGCTATCACTGATGAGCAACCAGGCGTACGGTTTCAAGAAGGATGCCAAGTTTGGCAAGCAGCATGATGTTGCTGACATCTACAACCAGTTCTTAGACAAGGCTGACCTGGTCGAAGACTCCGATGACGAACTGGATGTAGCCGCGGCAGAGATCATGTGGGGAAAGGAGCCTTTGACAATGAATCAGCGCTGGGTCAAGCAGACCAAGGGCACCTACGATTTTGATATCACAAAAGCTGACAAATTGTTTGAGCTCCTAGTAAAGGAAGGCCGAATCAAGTCGCTCGAGGGGCATTCCATGCTTCGGCCCGATGGAGTTAAAGGAAAACGTTACTGTGGCTTCCACGACAGGGATTCGCACTCCATCAATGATTGCAGGGTCTTCAGGATGAGGATCCAGAAAGCCATCCAGGAGGGTCACCTCAAGTTTGACAACAAAATGAAGCTGGATGGCCACCCCTTCCCTCAGAACATGGTGGGCTTTTCTGTCAACGTGATAACGGCCGAGGAGAAGGGGAAAGTCAAGGTCTTGACCTCAGCCAGGGCTAAACGAGATGGGGCGGTGGACCCAGAACGCCAAGTGACTCTGGAACAGGTGCATGGTGAAGCTCCCCGCGTCCTCAGGAGTCACAAAGAGGTCGGGGAGTCATCCAGAGCTAAGCCCAAGGTGACCACGCGCATCCTCTTGAACAAGTGGCAGCGCCAGATAGAGAAAGAGCGCTACCAGAAGCGCAGAGCTGAGGAGGAGAGGCGCAGAGCTGAGGAAGAAGCGCGCAGAAAGGACCAGGAGCAATACACGCGCGAGCAGGAGCGCGCGAACTGGGGATGTGCCTTCTTCAGGCATTGCTGGAATGAGGGTTTGAAGCTGCCCACGTTGAAGAACTGTCCTGAATGCAGTGACAGATATTTTGAGTACAGGTAGGAGACTGCCAATCGCCGATCCGTCCACGAGAGAATTGGAAGGAATCAACCTAATGGGGATCGGCGCCAAAAAATTGAAGTCATTGATCATCCTAGGAAGCGGCAAGCTGACCTCAGATGGGCTGATCAAGAGGAGGATGAAGATGACTACATCTGGCAGAAGGGGCAATGGTGCCCACCCGGCCTGAGGAGAAGCCAGAAGAGACGGGTCCAGCGCTTGAGGAACCGCGAGTTGAGGCAGGCTGGAATCCAGACGAGGCAGGTGTGGCGCCCCAAAGATCAACCTGAAGGATTGAAGCGTTCGGCTCCCACATGCATGGTATACTTTCTGCCGAACGAGTTCATGGCTCCTGCTAACCGGGTTGTGCGGGGAGGAAGCGGCCCTAGATGATGAACAGGCCGAGGGGATGATGGCACAACTGGTGCTGGCCAAGCAGGCAATCTTCGACAAGCCGGCCAAGAATCGACATATGAGGCCGCTGTACTTGAGAGGATACGTCAATGGCAAGCCATTGACAAAGATGTCCGTCGACGGTGGAGCGGCAGTCAACGTAATGCCGTACACCACCTTCAGGAAGCTTGGCATGGGCCCGAGCGATCTGACACCTACAAGTATAATCCTGAATGACTTCGCTGGGAACCCTTCAGATACCAAGGGATGCGCTCACGTGGATTTGATGATCGGATCCAAGACGCTCGCTCACTACCTTCTTTGTCATCGAAGGCAAGGGGGCCTACGACTGCCGCTTGGGGGGACCGGATTCATGCCAATCGTTGTGTCCCGTCCACCATGCATCAACAGCCTTATCCAGTGGGTGGACGATGAGATTGAGGTCGTCCAGGCAGATGACTCCGTGAGCGTGGCAAACATGGAACCAGCTTTCTGGGAGTACCAGGGTATTGATTGCTTCTCAGGGAAAGACTGGGGAGAAGGTCCTGTTGAACTCGTCGGCGGTGATCGCCGGACCGATTCAAGCAGTCGGCTCTTATAGCAATTTTTAATGGAGAACCCCGTAGACGGCACGGATGGCAAGCTGGGGCGAGGATTCATGTCGGCTGATAAATTAGAAGAGGTTGACATTGGAAACGGTGATAAGCCGAGGCCGACATTCATCAGCGCAGGCCTACAGCTGGACTTCAGGGGAGAATTAATTAAGCTTCTCAAGGAATACAAAGATTGCTTCGCCTGGGATTATTCGGAGATGCCTGGATTGGATCGTTCTATCGTCGAGCATCGGTTGCCAATCAAATCTGGTTTCAAACCATACAAGCAACCACCCTGGAAGATCTACAAGGATGAAGTACTGGCCGATGTAAAGAAGGAAATTGAAAGATTACTTGACGCAAACTTCGTTCGGCCATGCAGATATGCGGAGTGGATTTCTAACATCGTCCCTGTATACAAGAAGAATGGAAAAATGAGGGTCTGCATAGATTTCAGGGATCTGAACAGAGCTACTCCGATGGATGGTTACCCAATGCCTATTGCCGATTTGTTAATTGACGCTGCAGCTGGACACAAAGTCATCAGTTTCATGGATGGTAATGCGGGTTACAACCAAATCTTCATGGCGATAGAGGACATATCAAAGACGGCCTTTAGATGTCCTGGTCATATAGGCCTGTTTGAATGGATAGTCATGACGTTTGGGTTAAAGAATGCCGGTGCAACTTATCAACGGGCCATGAATTATATTTTTCACGAGTTGATCGGCAAAGTTGTGGAAATCTACATTGATGACGTGGTAATCAAGTCTTTGAGTCATGACACGCATTTGGAAGATGTGAAGAGGACCTTGGAGTGCACCCGGAAGCATGGTTTGAAGATGAATCCAAACAAGTGTGCTTTTGGGGTATCAACTGGAGAATTCTTGGGGTTTTTGGTCCACGAAGGAGGAATTGAAGTTGGCAAAAAGAGCATGAAGGCCATTGATGAAGTTGTTCCTCCAACTAACCTCAAAGAGTTGCGATCCAACGCTCGGCAAGATCAATTTCGTAAGAAGATTCATATCAAATTTATCGCAGAAGGTCTTGCCATTTTCTCCGCTGTTGAAATTAAAGAAAGATCAGAAGTTCACCTGGGGCGACGAACAACAAAAGGCTTTCGATGAGATCAAGCAGTACATGAAGGAGCCACCGCGTCTTGGTTCCTCCTCAGCTGGACAAGCCTTTCAAGTTGTACGTGGCGGCCGATACCCAAACCATTGGATCGGCCCTTATTCAAGAATTTGAAGGAAAGGAGCGGGTAGTGGCCTATCTTAGCCGAAAATTACTTGATCCTGAAACCAGGTATTCGGCTGTAGAGAAGTTGTGTCTTTGCGTGTACTACTCGTGTACAAAATTTCGGCACTACCTATTGAATGCCTAATGCACCGTGTATTCCAAGTTTGACGTGATAAAACACATGTTATCTATGCCAATTTTGAACGGCAGGATTGGCAAGTGGATTTTGGCTTTATCAGAGTTCGAGTTAAAGTTCGAATCGGCAAAGGCCATCAAAGGTCAGATCATTGCCGATTTTATAACTGAACATCGCGATCCGTCAATTAATTTACTTGAAATTACCCCCTGGGCTTTGTTTTTTGATGGATCGTCGTGTGGTAAAGGTGGGGGAGTAGGGATCCTACTGATTTCGCCTAAATGTGAGATGTTTGAATTTGCCATCCCTATACAGCCCATTGTCACAAATAACCAGGCTGAGTACGAAGCATTGCTTCGAGGGCTTCAATATTTGAGAGAAGCCGGGGCCGTTTCGATCGAAGTTTATGGAGATTCAGAGCTGGTGATCAAGCAATTGAACAGCCAATACGAATGCAAAAGTGATGCGCTGAGGAGTTACTACGAAGAATGCAGAGAGATCTTGAAGAGCTTCCCGTTGGTAACTCTACAGCATATTCCTAGGGAACATAACGAAGAAGCAAACAGGCTGGCTCAAAGCGCCTCTGGTTACAAAGAGAGCCAAGAAGCGTTTGCTGCAGAGGTGTGTGCACTGGGGACGGATCTTGCAGAAGATGATTGGAGGAAAGAGATCGTCGACTACTTGAAGGATCCATCCCGCAAGGTCTCTAGGAAGCTCAGGTACAAGGCCATAAAGTTCGTTCTTCTGGACGATAACTTATTCTATAAATCATTAGATGGGGTATTGCTACGATGCCTGGGTCCAGAAGAGGCCAAGAAAATGATGAGCGAAGTGCACGATGGGATATGTGGAGCACACCAGTCAGCCTACCGTATGAAATGGGTCATCAGACAAGCCGGATGCTTTTGGCCGACGATATTAGAGGACTGCTTTGAGTATTACAAGGGATGCCAGGATTGCCAGAAGTTTGGAAATATTCAAAGGGTCCCCGCGTCGGCATTAAATCCCATCATCAAGCCATGGCCATTCAGGGGCTGGGGAATAGACTTGATTGGCCAAATTAATCCACCATCTAGCAAGGGGCATAAGTTCGTGCTTTTGGCTACAGATTATTTTACTAAATGGGTTGAGGCGATCCCACTGAAGAAGGTGACATCAGAGAACATGGTTGAATTTGTCAAAGAGCACATCATCTACCAGTTCGGAATCCCTCAGACTATCACCACTGATCAGGGGGCACAATTCGTGTCACTAGAGTTCAGAGAGTTCGCCGAAAGCATGGGGATTAAATTGTTTAACTCCTCTCCTTATTATGCCCAAGCTAATGGTCAAGCAGAGGCTTCTAACAAGATCATGATCAAGCTGATACAAAAGAAGATCGACCAGAAGCCAAGAAGGTGGCATTCGGTACTCAGTGAGGCACTGTGGGCTTACCGAATGGCCCCCCATGGAGCTACAAAAACTTCTCCTTACGAGTTGGTTTATGGGCACCACGCGGTTTTACCTTGGGAGATGCAGTCAGATTCAAGGAGAGTGGTGTTACAGAAAGATTTGGGCTCCAAAGATTACAGTGGCCTGATGATGGATGAACTGGAGGATTTGCACATGATCCGTCTCAGAGCCTTGGAAAACATCGAGAAAAACAAGTTGCGGGTTGCCAAGTACTATAACAAGAAGGTAAGAGTAAGGCAATTTGCAGAAGGCGATTTGGTTTGGAAAGCGCTATTGCCGATTGGAACTAAGTACAGTGAATTCGGCAAATGGTCCCCTAACTGGGAAGGACCTTTTCGTGTGGTCAGATGCGTCCCTGGTAATGCATATATGTTGAAAACGTTGCTAGGAGAGGAATTTTCTGCTGCAATAAATGGGAGATATCTGAAGAAATATTATCCTAGCATTGAGGTCGATCGATGATTACACACATCTGACACAGAAACAGCCGGCGCTCAAGAACGAGGCCGTCTTCAGAACAAAAATCCATAAACAAAAGAAATGGCCAGTGCCTAGATGCATTGCCCTTAGCACAAAAATCATATTACAACTACTTCTTGCAGGTTTACATCTAACAACCCTGATGGTCAGATCTACAAGGAGGTGGGAAGCAGAAGGCGTGGAGGAAGAAGCGAAAGTATGATTCAATCTTTTCTTTGCTTCTTCTGCTGCTCCCTCTTCAGCTGTTCCAGGACCACCGTGACGGCAACTTGGAACGCATGGGGGTGACCATGGTTCGCGGCCTCCACCAAGCTGTCCCAGGCCATCTTCAGGTTGTTGTACCTGTCAGAGACATCTAAAACGGAGGAAATCGGTGTTAGGGGCAAGAAATCCGAAGGCGGGCATGAAGTCAAGAAGAGGTCAGAAACATTTACCCCCTACTAGTGCCTCCAGGGCCATGCGACGCTCGCGTTCGGCTTGGCAACAGGCGGTGATGTCCCTGAGGCCGTGCTCCAGGTGCCGAACGCGGCGGCGCAGTTGATGGCTGGTCCTCTGCTCAGGCGTGGCATCCTCTGCTTCGAGGGAGGAATCGGAGGAGATGTACTCAGGCACATCTTCAGTCCCGATGATTTCTTCAGGGAGCAAATCAAGGCTGAAAGAGGAAAAGAAGAAAACATGAAGCACGGGACCAAGGTAATAAGATCTTGAATTGGCCTCGGTGCGAATCAAAAGCTCAGTTGAAGGCTCCTAAGGAAGGTGGAAACGAAATCTCAGGTAAAATTGAAAACCTAAATGCCGAATGAAGCTTACGGGGGAAGGATTTACCTGAGCATCTTGGTTTTGAGCCGCCATTGAAGACTTGAGCTTGAGACAAAGATTTCGACGGATTCGAGAAGAACAGGTGTTGACAGATTTGAGTTGCGCTATTCGTGGCTGGAGTCAATTGCGGAACAAAATTACTTTTATCCCGCAATTGAAGGGGCATATGTTAACACCAAAATTTGGTAAGGAGTCTGACCAGTGGGTCCAGCTCGGTCAGGAGTCCGTCTCGTGAAAGGGAAGGATTTCTCAGATATATTCGGCAAAGAAGTCTGCGGTCGGCTATCTGCTCCCGTTCGGCAAAGGAACAGTAGAGCTGATTTTGTGGGATTTGAACGATGACGTGGCTCAAGCAGGGAGGACGAATGGATGGATAGGCGATTGAGCTTAGAGATAAGTTAGGCAACGAATCCATTCGAGATTGAACTTGGCAGGGTATAAATATGAGCCCTGGATGTATGTAATGGGGGACAATCATTCTTCAATACACACCGGCCTTATGCCAAACCCTAGAGTCCTTTTGTCGTGTCGTCGAGTTCTTCGAGAGGGCCCATCGATCCGTCGACCTCCGTGAGTACCGGCAACCTTGTATCATGTCTAGTATCATGCGGTGGATTTAGATCTGATGCAAGTAGTCTTGTTACCATGCTTCGTGTCATGCGGTAGATTCAAGCTTGGTTCAAGAGGGTTTCTTGTTAGGTCATGAGCCATGCGGTGGGCTAAGATCTAGCTTGAAGCTAGTTATCGGCTCTATTGGATTTTGGCAAGATCCAATAGATTCATTAAGTTACCCTGCGTTACTTCGAGTTTTTACTTTATGTTTAGATTCATGTAACACCTTTGCCCAATCTAGATGGGTTTGGATCGGCTCACTTCTTTTGTGATCCTTGTACGGGTAGATTTCATGTTTTTAATATGTGGATCTTGTGCTCTTAAAAGCCGAAACCGAATCGATCTAGGTTGTTACATGTTGTGGGTTCAAGCTTGCCATTGTTGGTATAAATCTTGAAAGAACCGAGTATCATGCGGTAGATGCAGGTTTTTGGGTTGCTTTAGAGCTAGTCATCCGGTGGATTAGATTTCGATGTCAACCTGATAGATTTATCCGCTTGGTAATGTTCGTTCCTTCTTCATGGACCCCGAATCGGTACATTCACCGTATTCGGTTATGTTTCTTCACGAGTAGAACACGTGCGTAATTCATGCTTTTAATAATGCGTGCTTTTAGCTTTCCATATTTAGATTGTATCATGCGGTGGATAGATCTACTTGTGGAAAGTGGTACGATTTCGTTCAAGTTGTATCATGCGGTGGATAGATTTGTTTCGGCATCGTACCCGACGGATTTCTAAGTACTTAGACATGTGGTAGACTAGTGCTTTGGATCTATGCATGCTTGTTTATTACATGCTTACGTTCGCGCTTTACTTCATTCATTTATTTAACGTTGGTTATCACGGAGATCGGTCACAATATCGTGTGTACGCATCTTTGACCAATCAAAGACCGGTTGCCGTCATGCTTACGTCATTCATTCGGCAGTGTTGTTTTTCCTTTTATAAGTTCCCGAATGGTTTCAATTCTTTGGCAAATAGCTTTTGCATAGCTATGTGTCATCTTGTATGGCTTCTTAGCCATAAATATGGAACCTCTGCGGTACCACCGGCAAGTTCCAAGCTTTGGTATCTAACTGCTTTATCTTTTGTTAATTTTCAGGAAAAATTGACTGGCACGTCATCGTTACTCTTTGCGCGTGCGAAGCCAGCTTGTTCGGCTTGCTGTGTGTTTGGCGCTAAGTGCACTTTTCGCGTCAACACCTACTACTTCGACTACGGTGGTGGACGGACCCTCTACTACACCTACGACGACGAATCAAGATCGAGGAGAAGCTACAGTTGAGGGGGAGGTAGCATCAAGGCGAGAACCTCCCCGGCGAGTACAAGTGGATCACCCAGCTTCAAGGATCATCGGCGACATGAATGAACGTACTACACGGTCGAGGGTTCGAAACAATTCTCATTTCGCTCATGATGAATTTGTTGCCACCTTTGAGCCCAAAGACATTGGACACGCACTATCTGATCATAATTGGGTTAATTCGATGCATGAGAAGTTGGAGAACTTTGAGAGGAATCAGGTTTGGGAATTGGTTGATCCTCCCCCAGGGTGTAAACTGATTGGTACAAAGTGGGTGTGGAAGAACAAAGAGGGAGAGAAAGGTGAAGTAGTGAGAAACAAGTCAAGGCTTGTGGCTCAGGGGTTTAGTCAGAAGGAGGGGATCGACTACGAGGAGACCTTTGCTCCCGTAGCCCGTTTGGAGGCGATAAGGATCCTTCTAGCCTTTTCCGTGGCTAAAGGGTTCAAGTTGCACCAAATGGAGTGAAGAGTGTTTTCCTGAATGGTGTGTTGGAGGAAGAAGTGTATGTGAGACAACCACCGGGGTTTGAGAGTGAGAAGTACCCCCACCGGGTGTACAAGTTGAGGAAGGCGTTTTATGGGTTGAAGCAGGCGCCTAGAGCTTGGTATGGTAGGTTGAGGGGGTTCTTGTTTGAGAGAGGTTTTGAGATGGGGAAGGTTGATCAGACCTTGTTTCTACTCAGACAGGGAAGAGATATCCTGATTGTGCAGGTGTACATGGATGATATTGTCTTTGGTGGCTCGTCTAACTCTCTTGTTGCAAGGTTTGCAGAGGATATGAGCAGGGGATTTGAGATGAGCATGATAGGCGAGTTGCAGTTCTTCCTCGGGCTACAAATCAAGCAATCAAAGGAGGGAACATTTGTGCACCAAGCTAAATACACCAAGGACATTGTGAGGAAGTTCAAGATGGAGGACTCCAAGGCTATGATGATGCCGATGAGTACGACTACAGCTCTTTATGCGAACGAGGAAGGTGAACACGTGGACCAGAAGGAGTACCGGAGCATGATCGGGTCACTCCTCTACTTGACGGCGATGAGGCCGGACATCCAGTTCTCGGTATGTCTATGCGCTCGTTTTCAAGCGTCTCCGAGGACTTCGCATTGGCAAGTGGTGAAGCGAATTTTCAAGTACTTGCGTCACACTCCCGACTTCGGCCTTTGGTACTCCGCGTCCTCTTCTTTGGCGCTTCATGATTTTTTCAGACGCGGATTTTGCTGGGTGTCGGTTGGATAGGAAGTCCACTTCTGGGACTTGCCAGTTTTTGGGATCTTTGGTGTCTTGGTCTTCCCGCAAATAGTCGAGTGTTGCTCAATCCACTACCGAGGCAGAGTACGTTGCCGCTGCTAGTTGTTGCTCTCAGCTCCTTTGGATCACATACACCATGAGTGACTTTGGTGAGGAGTATACCCATGTTCCACTTTTATGTGATAGCACCAGTGCCATAAGCGTTGCAAAGAACCCAGTGCTCCATTCCAAAACCAAGCACATAGAAGTGAGGTATCATTTTCTGAGAGACAATGTAGAGAAAGGGAAGATAACCTTGATCCATGTACCCACACATGACCAACTAGCCGATATTTTCACCAAACCCCTAGATCAAGCAACTTTCACTCGTTTGCGGGGGGAGCTTGGTGTGTGTTTGATTTCTTGAGTTGGGTGTGTGGGAGCTCCTTTGTAGCATATGTGTAGCTTTCCTTTATGCATTTCTTGCATTTGGCATAGAATATGTAACATGATGTATAGGCATCTTTGAATCTTAGGTTGCATGCATTTTGTATCATATGCATTTGTTAGGAAAAGCTTCTCCTATATACTTTGTTCACCATGATGGGCTATATATGATCGTGTGAGCTAGTTTGGTATGCTATGGTTGTTTTGGCTTAGCTCTTGATAATCTTGATTTATAATCCATGGTTGATGGCTATATTTTTGAAAATTATCACATGTATGCTCTCTCATGTGTAAATGCCTTTATATGATCTTGACATATTTTAGTGGATTGGTTATGCTTAATTTGTGGTTGGATAGCTAGTTTATTGATCATATGGGGCCAAAGGCTCATTTGCCATCATGAATGCTTAGCCCTCTTGCCTTATCTTGTGGAGGGGCATAAGTTCCTTTTTGTCGCAAAGACATTTCATGTACCAAATATGAATCTGAAAATGAAATGTAAAATGCTTGGAAAATGTGCTCCCATTTCATATGTGCTGAATTTAATTTGCTTTGGGCGCTAAACCGTTGCATGATGCCTACCAATGAGAAGTCTCATATATAGAAGTAGGCACATGGCTCGGTGGCTTTGACATGACATGAGGTGCTTGTGGGTGTTTGTGATGGTCTTATGATTAGAATGGTTGTCCTAGCATGAAGTTTGTGTGGCTTTGCCATTTTGACATGTTTTGCTCATGTTTAGGTTTTTGCTCATGAGAGCGTAAATTTTCGCAAAATTACTCAAATCCTTTTTAGCCTTGTCCAATGGTTGTGAAACTTGGTGATCATGAAGTTTAGGTCATTACGAACCTGTAGAGTATCTAACTTGCTCATTTGGACTTGTGTAGCTCCTTGTGATGAATTTTGTATATTTGAGAAGCTATATGTTGAAACTTTTCGCATTTTGCCTTGATTCATGCATTGTCAACAAGGGGGAGAAGTTTGTGCATGTTTTGGGCACCTGGAAGTGTTTGGAAGGTGTTCCAATTGGTTCAGGCAATTTTTTAGTTTAGTGCGGAGTCGGTCACATGGGGCGGTCTAACCGCCCACAGGCGGTCAGATGTGTGGTAGGCGGTCTAACCGCCCTGTGAAGGTGGTCTAACCGCCCTGGGCATGGTGAGCAGAATTTTGCTCTTTGCTGATTTCCAGTGTTGCATTGCGGCATTAGTTCAGGGGGAGTGTGCTTTGGCTCAGGGGGGAGCTTGCATATGTGCAGGGGGAGCTCTTTGTGGTGTTCGAGCTTTGGTTTGGTTGTTTGTGCTCTTTGTTTGAGCATGGTTTTGTCTCGGATGTGTCGAGCCGTTGCCCTTGCCTAAGGGGTCTGAGACTTGTCTTCTTCAAGTGATCTTGTTCTTTGCCTTTCTTTGGCTTTCGATCGCTTATTGAGGTTTCCTTTTATTCGTTTCTTTTTTTTTCTTTTCTCTCGTGTTACTTTATGTGGGTGTTGTCAATGCACTCATCAAGGGGGAGATTGAGGACCATGTGTGGTTCGAGGACCGGTGGATGGTCGCTTCCTTGTGTGATGAGTGATTGACAACGTTGTGTGGACTGATTCTTGGCTAAGTATTGCAGGTGCAGGTTGCGGCTTGACTCGTGTTGGTGCAGGTGAAGAACAAGCGCGAAAGGTCGTCGCCGGTGAGGCCTCCAGGTGTGGAGAAAACAAGTAGGCTTCGTTCGAGGGACCCGGTGGCCAGCGGGGTCAAGTGCGGGCCGCATGGTGGCATGAACAACAAGATGAAGTCGTGGATGGTTTCTTGGTAGAGCCTCAAAACCAAGGTCGAGCTGGGACTACTGTTGACGGTTAATAGTTGTATCAAAGTTCATTTAGACTTGCAAGCGGACAAGTCTCCCGTCGTAGTCAAGGGATCCTTCTTCCCTCGAGTGGTGAACCCAAGGTATCGAATCCGTGGAACAATGTGCAACGCAAGGATTCAATCTAGTAAAGCAAGGAAAGCTATCTAATGAAGAACTAATTTGCATCTAATCTACTAACTCATAAAAGAAACACATCTAATCTAATATACTAAAGAGGTAGCAAGAGAAAGCAAGAGATAACCGATCTAGAGAGTCTAGATCTTGCTTATGTTGTAGCTCCAAACAAGATAGATGAAGATAGAAAAGCGAATCTCATTAAAAGTATCTTTAAATCGTGGCCTTCCATCAGACTCCGAAAACGTCCGCCTTTTGGAACCCCCGTTCTGTCACAACGTATCCCTACTCATGCGGGTAGTCTAGGGCGAGTTCGATAAGAACAAGTTGAAATCACTTGGTCGGTCCGGTATGCACCTCTAGACACCGCGGCTACAAGAGCACCCTATGTAATCTATCTTAAGTATAGATCGTAGAAGAAGAAAAACCAAGAAGAAAACAAAATCATCGAGAAGGCACTTGATCGCTAGAAATCGGATTCACTATAAAAACTTCACCATGAATGATTACATGAACAAGATCACCACCGGGATCCTACCTCGATCTTGATCCTTGCTCTGGAGCTCTGACGTGGTCTTCCATGCAAGGTTCCCACGTCGGCTAGGGAGACCCTAAACAACTAGCACGACCCTCATCTCCGAGATGGTATCCCTCAAGCTTCTCTGCTCCTCGGCGGCGGATGACAAATTGATTCCCCGTGGCTCTCGGTCAGGGGGCTATAAATAACCTGAGATGCAATTAGGTCAAAGGGGAGGCCGGCGGGCCCCGGATCGGGGGTCGGGCCGGCCGGCTCGGGCCCATCCGAGGCCCGGCCCCGTGTCCTCCTTCGTCCGGTATTGCTTCCCGAGTCTTCTAGATCCTCTCCCCTTTTGCATGTGGGCCCTTGTCGTCGGTTTCTCTCCGAATTGGACGAAGCTCCTTGTCTTGCAAGATTCGGGGCACTTTTTACGGCTAGGTCCTCGGAGTTTGTCATCTTCTCGGGCTTGGTCCTTGGGCTCTGGGAGTCATGTTCACTTCATTACTTGACTTGTACCGGGCTTCAAGGTCTTGTCATGAGGTGCTTAATAAACTTATCCCGGAAGTCTTGCTTTCAACGTTAAAACCCTGCGTAAACACTTAACTCCAAAACCAACATGCACAAGTGATCTTGTTATACCACGGGGGTTAGTACCAACGGATAAGATACAAAAGTCATGCCAACACCGAAGGTAAACTCATGGCTAGGTTGACGGATTTTCACCGTCAACAGCTCCCCCAAGCTTAAACCTTGCTCGTCCTCGAGTAAGCCTTCGATGGATATCATCATTGCCCTTCATTGTTTAAACCTTGCACTTGATCATACATGAAAAGAAAAGATAATGCTCTCAAAAGTTTAATTCATTAGAGTTCCATAATGTACTAGCCTTCATCCCTACGGAGGGTAGATATTTAATTAAGCTTATCCCACAAGTATTAACATGCTCCCAAAATTCAAATGGATCTCGGAAATTTTGAAATAAAGAACAAGATGAAAAAGAGCTAAACCAAGTTCACAAATTTAAACCGCCTTGCATCTTGCTCATGAACTCTCATCTCATCTCATCATGTCTCTCAAGCCTATTTATTCTACTCCTTTCCCTCTCATAACACATATATATGTGGTAGGCTTTATATGGAGCTTTTTGGGAAAGTTTAGTCCTACCAAGATATTATAAATGAGATGTTGTCAAAACAATACAAGCTTCTCATGGTCTTACCGAGACTCGTCAAAAAGGTCATTGGAAAATAATGTTAAATCAAGGAGGGGAAAGAGAAAAATACACACGCTTGAGATAGGTGGACATGTGCAAATGGCAAAGAGTGATCCCGAGGCACAAAGGAAGTCCTCGTTATCAGATTGCACATGGTTGGAAAATTGAGTATGGATCTTTTAATCATGAAGCCTTGAAATTCCTAATGCACTTTAGAGAACCGGGGAGTTCAATTTATTTTTATTTTTTTGTGCATACTCATATTTTTCTCTTCATATATCTCTTTCTTTCTTTCTTTCTTTCTTTTTCTCATCATTTTTTGTCATACATTCGGTAAAGAGACTTTCACATCGGAGTTTTGATTTTTTTTATTTCCTCCCCTTTGAACTTTTTTATTTGCTCCCCTTTTGAACTCTAGAATTCCATCGTACCTGAAGGATCGGATGGCGACTAGAGAGGGGGGGAGTGAATAGGAGCCGGTAAAAATTCTTCTCAGAGAACCCGGCCTATACCCTAGACAAATCCCGGTCACACACGAGCGATGGATCGAATCACACACCAACCGCCAAGACAACAAGGTTATGGATCAACCTCAAGTCTTAGGAGCGATTCCTTGAAGCACACGCGGAAGCACGAAAGAAGGAAAGGAGGAATCGAACCAAAGAGCAAAGCGACCGAGCTGCGGCGGACCGTCCCGGCCGGGAGGGCGGAGGGGCGGACTGTCCGCACGGGCCACGCGGACCGTCCGCCGATGTACCGCGGACTGTCCGCACGGGTATGGCGGATCGTCCGGCCGGGCCGCGGACGTCCGTTAAACCCAACAGAACCTCCAGTAGCGAACCCCGAAAAACGGACCGTCCGCGGGGAGCACGCGGACTGTCCGCCAGGCACCCGCGGACTGTCCGCGCCGCTGCTGCGGACCGTCCGAAACCTCTTCCAACCAAAGCTCGAAACCAAAACGGATCGAAAGCGAAGCCGAGCAAGAACACGAAGAACACGCGACGAACTCTGCCCGCGCGGACCGTCCGCCACCACCTCGCGGACTGTCCGCCCTACACGGACAGACCCAGAAACAGCCCGACCCCGAAGGTCAACACCTCCAATCCATCACCGGATCTCCCAAACGGTAGAAGCTGTTGAGACAAGAGTTTGGGGACATGATAAGCGTCAATAAAGGATGCTATACCCCAAAACTTTTGCCTCCTAACTCCCTAAATCACCGGGAATCGCGGATCCTTTGAACACCACCAAAAGCTAGGGCTCCGACCGAAAATCCTTGAATCGAAGTGGTTTCTTGGCATTTGAGGGCACAAGATCAATCACAAAGATGCACTAGACATCCATCCATGTTTACCTCAAAGAAATCCGGGGAGAAACCCACTCAAATCCGCGGAATCACACTAAGAGCAAAGGCACCAAAAACAAGCACGAAAAAGACTACGAAAAACACAATGCCGAATCTTCTATACAAACCAGGAAAGATTCACAAGGTCTAGCATGCCGCCCTAGCATCCATCCCTCTCAACAAATCTCTCATGAAGCTCTCATGCTAGCCTAGAGAAAAATGGAGAAGAAAGTAGTCCAGGAAAAAGAGAAATGGGAGGGAGGAAATGAAACCCTAAGTCGCGGAGAGAGAGAGCCATCCACACACACTCATGGCTTATATGTCAGGTCCCGCCGGTGTGGGAAATGACTCGACTACCCCTAACTCAACTACTGGCGATACAACCCACGCAGGGGCATTTATGTAATGTTTGTGGGTCTTGCCATCGAACGGCCACGCCTTCGCCGCACCCCGCGTCCTCCCGACGCAAGCCATGCGATCCCGCCGCGTGTCCTCCGCTTCGAAGCTTCCCGACACGCCCGGATCCCGTCTCCATCGTGTTGGGCCTTCGGACTTGGTTTTGAGGCCCAAACCAAGAAACCGTCCTCCGATGGTTTTGTGGGCAAACCACCAAACCCCGTGTGCTCGGCCCGGCCTCCCGCCACCGTGCACCGGCTCGATCGTCCATGACTTCGTCTTGCTCGTCTCGCCACCATGTGGCCCGCACCTAGTCCCGCCGTCCACCGGGTCCCTCGAACCGAGCCTACTTGTCTCTCCATCTCCCGGAGGCCCCTCAAGGCTGAAGACCTTTCACGCCCGTTCTTCACCTGCAACAACACGAACTAGGCCGCAGCCTACACCTGCGCACTGAGCCAAGAGTCAGTCCAACACCCGTTGTCAATCACTCATCACTGAGGAGTGGTCATCCACCGACCACCGGGGCGCTCCTGGTCCTCAATCTCCCCCTTGATGAGTGCATTGACAACACACAACACGAAATGAAATTCAGAGAAAGAAAGTAAGAAGAAAGAAAAACAAAGAAGCGCAACTCATGACCAAAACCAAAGAAAGGCAAAGAAAGGTCACAAGCCGAGCAAAGCACAAACTCCACACTGAAAACAGCAAGAAAGCTCCCCCTGAACAAATGCAAGCTCCCCCTGAATGTGTGGATACAACCTTCCAAATTTTAGCTCACTTCTTCTGAATTTGCATTAAGCTTCACCTCTTCTCCCCCTTGTTGACAATGTATGAATCAAGGTGAAAATGCAGGAATGTAAAACAAAGCATATAAACATCTACATGAGCTTGTCAAATAGGCCAAATCTAGTGTCAAAGGCTAGAAGTGAGACAAAGAGCACATATATGGATCATAACATAGACAAAGCATTGCCACAAGTAATATATGAAAATATAGGCATGTGATAAAGCAAATTTTCAGATTTGAGCAGTTTTATCAAAAGATGTCTCACTTCAAATGTAAAGGTCTATCCATGTCATATTCGAGCCAAAAACATGCATATCATCCAGAGATCATACAAGGATATCCAATTCTCAACAAAAGATCATTGCAAACACCCATAAAGCAAAGCATGTCATGTTAAAGCTCATGAGCCATGTGTCCACTTCGGGGAGACTTCTCCACTGGTGAACATCATGCAACATGTTTTGCACCCATGTGTAAAAGATAAGACATTTTAAGCATAAACATGGTGGATGGAGCATTTTTCAAGCATACACACTTCTTTTCAAGATTAATTCATTTCATGGTACATGAAGTGCCTTTGCGGCAAAAAGAAGCTTATGCTCCCCCATGAATGCAACATAGGCTAAACATTCACAATGATATTCGGCCTTTGGCCCAAATGCAAGAAAAAGACATCCAAGCACAATCTAAGCATAGAAAGCACATTTAGACCAAAACGTGACATGGATACACTATTACACATGAGTGGAGCACATTTCATCAAATTTAGTCAAGATTAGCATTTGATTCAAAAAGGGCTATCTCACAACACATATATCTCAAATATTCCAAGAGCATAGCCTCACATAGCCGTTTCTCCACACACATGACCAATATCTCACAAGTAGCCAAAGAAACTCAAACAAGGCATATGAAAGAAGCTCATCATCCTAAAATGCAATATGATACAAATGCAACATGATATATAACAAGATGGCTATCCTACCAAGGTTTATACATCAAGCAAAGCATGTATATACATCAAAGTAAACATGATATGATACATATGGTACAAAAGTAAAACCCCCAAGAATCAACTAGAAAGGGCAACAAACCCCAAGTTCCCCCCCCCCCCCCCCGCAAGCGCACAAAAGTAGCTTGGTCGAGAGGCTTTGTAAAGATGTCTGCAAGCTGATCTTGGGTAGGGACATGACTCAACACTGTGGTCCTTTTCTCCACATTGTCTCTCAAGAAATGATACCTCACCTCTATGTGTTTGGTTCTGGAGTGAAGCACTGGGTTTTTCGCTACGCTTATCGCACTGGTGCTATCACAAAGAAGTGGGATCTGGGTGCACTCCTCACCAAAGTCTCTCAAAGTGTATGAGATCCACAACAGCTGGGAACAACAACTCGCGGCTGCAACATACTCTGCCTCCGTGGTGGACTGAGCTACACTAGACTGCTTGTGGGAAGACCACGAAACCAACGAAGACCCAAGAAACTGACAAGAACCAGAAGTAGACTTCCTCTTGACTCGACAACCAGCAAAATCCGCATCAGAAAAACCATGAAGAGAAAGAGTCGAGGAGGAAGAATACCAAAGGCTAAGACCAGGGGCAGACTGTAGGTACCTGAAGATCCTCTTGACGGCCTGTCGATGTGATGTCCTCGGCGAAGCCTGAAAACGAGCGCACAGACACACACTAAACTGTTTGTCTGGCCTCGTCGCCGTCAAGTAGAGGAGGGAGCCGATCATGCTCCGGTACCCCCGCTGGTCCACTGGTTCTCCGTCCTCGTCCGCAACCAAAGTAGCCGTACTACCCATGGGCGTCGACATAGGCTTCACATCTTGCATCTGGAACTTCCTCAGCATGTCTTTCGTGTACTTGGTCTGATGTACAAATGTTCCGTCCTTCACTTGCTTGATCTGCAACCCGAGAAAGTACTGCAACTCGTCCATCATGCTCATTTCGAATTCCCTGCTCATCTCATCTGCAAACTTGGCAACAAGGTTATGTGACGAGCCACCAAAGATAATATCATCCACGTATATCTGCACAACCAACAAGTCATTTCCATGCTTGAGGAGAAATAAGGTCCTATCCATGGTACCCATCACAAACCCTCTGCTCACCAGAAAACCTCTCAATCTCCCATACCAAGCCCGGGGCGCCTATTTCAACCCATACAGAGCCCTTTTCAACCTGTACACCCTGTGTGGATACTTCTCACTCTCAAACCCTGGTGGCTGCTTCACATACACCTCCTCCTCTATGACCCCATTCAGAAAAGCACTCTTCACATCCATTTGAAACAACTTGAACCCTTTAGCCACGGCAAAGGCTAGAAGGATCCGAATTGCCTCAAGACGGGCCATAGGAGCAAAGGTCTCCTCATAGTCGATCCCCTCCTTCTGACTATATCCCTGAGCAACAAGTCTAGACTTGTTTCTCACAACCATCCCATTCTCACCCTCTTTGTTCTTCAAAACCCATTTGGTTCCTATAGGATGGCAATTTGGAGGTGGTTCAACTAACTCCCACACTTGGTTCCTCTCAAAGTTTTCCAACTCCTCATGCATAGAATTGACCCAGTTTGCATCAGATAAAGCGTGTCCAATGTCCTTGGGCTCAAAGGTGGCAACAAATGCAGCATGAGCGAAATTAGAGGAATTTCTAGACCTTGACCGCGTAGTACGTTCGTCGATGTCCCCAATGATCTTCGGTAGGGGATGCACTTCTTGAATCCGCCGGGGAGTCTCACGCCTCGAGACTACCTCCCCCTCAACTTCAGCTTCTCTCGCCTGGTCCTCTTGTCGCACCGTCGTTTTCCATGAAGTAGACGGTCCACCCTCCGTAGTGGTCGTAGGGGAAGTAGTGGGTACACCTTCAGCTTCAGGCGCATGGTTCTCTCCATCATCATCTCCAGCTTCATCCTTCTCCTCTTCAAAGAGGTACTCAGCCATCTCTTCATCGCCTGCACATTCAAAGCCAAGAGAGGTACATGGCATTGTCTCGTCGAAGGTTACCTCGCAAGTCTCCATGATTTTGTTAGTCTCAAGGTTAAGCACCGTGTAGGATCTAGAATGATTAGCATATCCAAAGAAAATCCCATCACTAGACCTAGCCTCAAACTTGTCGAGTTTTCCCTTCTTAAGAATAAAGCACTTGCAGCCAAAGACTCGGAAATGACTCACCTTGGGTGCCCGACCATGCATAAGCTCATAACACGTCTTCCTCTTGAAAGCTCGCAATAAATCCTGTTAGAGACATGACAAGACGTATTGACCGCCTCAGCCCAATACCTCCTAGGAGTCCTGTGCTCATCGAGCATCGTCCTAGCCATCTCACAAAGAGTCCGATTTTTCCTTTCCACGACTCCATTTTGAGGGGCACATAAGGGGTCGAATACTGATGTTCAAGACCTAGATCACGACAGAAGGCATCAAAACGAGAGTTCTTGAACTCTAAGCCATTATCACTACGGATAGCTCGAATGGCATTCCCATGCCTCTCGTTTTTCAACCGCACGATCAGATCTCGAACAAAACCAAATGTCTCACTCTTGTCTTCCAAGAAAAACACCCAGGCATAGCGAGAGTAATCATCCACCACAACAAGGACATACCACTTCCCACCCACCGAGCGAACTCGAGGCGGCCCAACAAGGTCCATATGCAACAGCTCTGTCGGACGCTCGGTCATGACATCAGTCAGGGGTGGATGGGGAGTGGCTACCATCTTGCCATGCCTACACGGAGCACAAACCAAATCCTTCTCAAACTTCAACTTCGGCAATCCTCGGACAAGGTCAAGACCACTCAAGCGGGAAACCAAATCAAAGCTCAAGTGACCCAACCGCCTATGCCATTTCCACAAATCAGAAGAAGGACCGGCCATCAAACAACGAGCAGGACCCAAAGAACGAGAGAAATCGCCCACGAAAATGCGACCCTCGGGGATGATCATACAGACAAGATCACCTCGAGAATCCAGCAAACGAGACTCACCAGACTTGAAATGCACCTCAAAGCCCTCATCAAGCAACTGAGAAACCGAAAGAAAATTGAAACCCAAAGACTTCACAAGAGCAACCCTCTTCAACGTTGCCTTGTCACTCACATGCACCACACCCTCAGAAATCACCCTTCCTCGTCCGTTATCCCCAAAAGTGATGTACAACTTTTGTTTCACTGGGGTGAGGCTGAAGAACCACTTGTTGTCTCCGGTCATGTGTCGGGAACATCCAGAGTCGATCAGGGAAATGTTCTCCAAGCCTCCTGCCTGTAGTCAGAAACAAGAACGAGAATGAGCTAACGACTCGACACTGGGGTTAGCACAAAGAAAGTTGAACCAGTGTCGAGCCATCTGCTCAAAAGAGGGGTTAGCAAACATCATTCCCTTGCCACCAAACTTCCCATGTCCCATGGAAGGAGTACGAGCACCACGAAGGGGAAAACGTGGTCCGTAGTTCCTCTGGAACCCAAAGCTGCGATCATCTCCCCTAAACCCGTATTGAGGACGAGTAGGGGGACGTCCAGCAAAACCACCACGAGCCCGACCAAACCTCTCACCAGCAGGCACACCATCATCTCTCCTATCAAACCTCTCACCACCACCTCTCTGTGGGAATCTACCACCCTGAGCCCCAACTCTACCAACACTCCTCACACTTCCCACACCCCGTGGAAGTGGCACTCTAGGCTCAGGAATACCATGAGACTGGCGATACTCGTCCTGGTTTGCTTGCTCCCTAGCAAGCCTCTCATCCCTCTTCCTCTTGTAGCAAAACTCTGCTAGGTGTCTCTCCTTGCCACAATACTCACATCTGAAGGGGGTGGGTTTTGGCTCTGGCTTCTCTCTGGGTTTCTCACCCTTCTCACTCACAAACTTCACGGGTTTCTGGAAGTCATTTGTTTTGGGTGGGAATTTGGGTGGATCTTGGGTTGTGTCAAGCTTGTTGCAAAGGTGGTTGGGCTTTGGAGTGAAAGAGTTCTTAGGTGCTTTTGGAAGTGGGGCTTGGATGTCTCCGATCACCTCAAACTCGGGGTTAGACTCAACACACTTCTCATACACACTCTCCCCACTGTTCTCTCCCACTTTCTCACCCAACTTCTCAAAACCCAAACCACGACCATCAGCTCTCTTGAACTCCTCAATCATGATTTTCAATTGAGGTTCCTGCCCAGACAACCAACCCAACACCTTCCTCAAATAATCATTCTCCTCATAGAGGACATCCAAATGGGAAGTAAGTTCAAGATTGCGCAAAGTAACTTCATCACAGCTAGTGCATGCATTGACAACAGGAGATTTCAAAGAAGCTTCCAAAGTGCTAATGGTAGAACGAGCATCAATAAGCTTAGCATGCATAGTAGGACATGATTTACAAGCACCAAGCAAAGTGGGTCTAGCCTTAAGCTCATCATACTCAGTCCTAAGAGCATCTAGTTTAGCCAAAGTGGAAGCATTCTTCTCATTAAGCAACTTGATCTCATTCAACCATGCATTACACTCAGAACATTCAACATCATCAGAAATAGTAGGAGTAAGTTTCAAAAAGTCATTCTCAAGTTTCAATTCAAGCAATTTAGACTCTAACTCTCCTACTTTCTCACTAGCATTCTCAAGTTGAGCCCTAAGTTCTTTCCTCATCTTTTTGGCATCCCTTAGCACACTATCACGGTTGTCAATCAAGCCATTCAACCTAGTGATCTCAGCAAGCAAAGAGTCGGGGTCACGATTTACCTCATCCTCCGAGTCGGAGTCGCTGTCTTCCTTCTCGCTCTTCTTGCTGCTTGAGCTATGGGCCATGCCACAAAAGCCTTCAAGCGCCACACAGCTCAATCCACTGAGGTTCCGGCTTGCACTCTTCTTGCCCTTGTGCCTCCGGGCGTCTTCATCTTCACTGCTTGAGCTTGATTGTGCGTCGCTTGAGCTTGAGTCGACGTCGCTTGCACCGGCCACCATGGCTCTTGCCTTGTCCTTCTTGTAACCACCCTTGCTCGGTCGCCGCTTGTCCTTGTCCTTGCTCTTGGACTTGCTGAAGTGCTTGCCCTTGGAGGAGTACTTGTCTTCACGCCTCGAGTGCGCCTTGTACTCGCTCATCTTGTACTTGTTCTCCTCCGCTTCCGGGCACTCGGCGATGAAGTGTCCACGCTTGCCACACTTGTAGCATGTCCCCGAGCTCCGCCTTGCATTCCTCCGACTCTCATGTAGTCGATCGAACCTCCTTGAGAACAAGGCCAGTTCCTCCTCGCCCAGCACATCAAACTCCTCATCTGGAATATACATAAGAGAAGACAAGGAAAACTATCTACAGGAAGGGTTAGCTTTGCCCTTTGATCCGCCCACAAGAGCAAGACTATGGTCAGTCGAGCCCTCATGCTTGGATTGCAACTTCCTGTCAACCTCAGCCGACTTGAGCTTAGAAAAGAGGTCATCCAACTCAATGGTCAAATATTGCCCAGACTCCTTGATGGCCTCAACCTTAGCACCCCAAACATTTGGGTCCAAGATATGCAAGAGCTTCAGAGCTTGATCATGCTCAGTGTAAGGGAAATCCTCAACATTGGCTTTCATGTTGTTCACGATGGCGGTGAACCTCTGAAATATCGCATCAATGTCCTCACCGGGAAGTTGAGTGAAGTTCTCATATTGCATCCGGTAAGAGACAAAGAGGCGAGCCTTCACATGGTTATCACCATCGTGAGCAACCAACAACTTCTCCCAAATTTGCCAAGCAAGATTCAAATGACGAACACACTCAAACTCAGGATCACACAAGCTTCGGACCAAGTGATCAACGACTTTTGCATTTGCCTCATACTTGGCCTTAGCACTGGCATCAGTCACCATAAGAGTATGGATGTTGGCCGGAATAGCATAGGTCTTGTCAAGCACAATGAAACCCAACAACTTGCCACGAAGAAAGATCATCATACGAGCCACCCACTTGTGGTAACCCTTCCCTTCGAAGTGCGGCGGACCGCCCCGCTCAACATACGCCATCTTAGGATTCAATACTTGTCAAAGTCACCACGAATCCGGCACCAAGCTCTGATACCAATTGAAGGATCGGATGGCGACTAGAGAGGGGGGGAGTGAATAGGAGCCGGTAAAAATTCTTCTCAGAGAACCCGGCCTATACCCTAGACAAATCCCGGTCACACACGAGCGATGGATCGAATCACACACCAACCGCCAAGACAACAAGGTTATGGATCAACCTCAGGTCTTAGGAACGATTCCTTGAAGCACACGCGGAAGCACGAAAGAAGGAAAGGAGGAATCGAACCAAAGAGCAAAGCGACCCGAGCTCGCGGCGGACCGTCCCGGCCGGGGGGGGGGCGGAGCCGTCCGCACGGGCCACGCGGACCGTCCACCGATGTACCGCGGACTGTCCGCACAGGTACGGCGGACCGTCCCGCCCGGGGTCGCGAACTGTCTGTTAAAGCCAACAGAACCTCCAGTAGCGAACCCCCGAAAAACGGACCGTCCGCGGGGAGCACGCGGACCGTCCGCCGTGCACCCGCGGACTGTCCGCGCCGCTGCTGCGGACCGTCGGAAACCTCTTTCAACCAAAGCTAGAAACCAAAACGGATCGAAAGCGATGCCGAGCAAGAACATGAAGAACACGCGACGAACTCTGCCCGCGCGGACCGTCCTCCACCACCTCGCGGACTGTCCGCCCTACACGGACAGACCCAGAAACAGCCCGACCCCGAAGGTCAACACCTCCAATCCATCACCGGATCTCCCAAACGGTAGAAGCTGTTGAGACAAGAGTTTGGGGACATGATAAGCGTCAACCAAGGATGCTATACCCCAAAAATTTTGCCTCCTAACTCCCTAAATCACTGGGAATTGCGGATCCTTTGAACACCACCAAAATCTAGGGCTCCGACCGAAAATCCTTGAATCGAAGTGGTTTCTTGGCGTTTGAGGGTACAAGATCAATCACAAAGATGCACTAGACATCCATCCATGTTTCCCTCAAAGAAATCCGGGGAGAAACCCACTCAAATCCGCGGAATCACACTAAGAGCAAAGGCATCAAAAACAAGCACGAAAAAGACTACGAAAAACACAACGCCGAATCTTCTATACAAACCAGGAAAGATTCACAAGGTCTAGCATGCCGCCCTAGCATCCATCCCTCTCAACAAATCTCTCATGAAGCTCTCATGCTAGCCTAGAGAAAAATGGAGAAGAAAGTAGTCCAGGAAAAAGAGAAATGGGAGGGAGGAAATGAAACCCTAAGTCGCGGAGAGAGAGAGCCATCCACACACACTCATGGCTTATATACCGGGTCCCGCCGGTGTGGGAAATGACTCGACTACCCCTAACTCAACTACTGGCGATATAACCCACGCAGGGGCATTTATGTAATGTTTGTGGGTCTTGCCATCGGATGGCCACGCCTTCGCCGCACCCCGCGTCCTCCTGACGCAAGCCATGCGATCCCGCCGCGTGTCCTCCGCTTCGAAGCTTCCCGACACGCCCGGATCCCGTCTCCGTCGTGTTGGGCCTTCGGACTTGGTTTTGAGGCCCAAACCAAGAAACCGTCCTCCGATGGTTTTGTGGGCAAACCACCAAACCCCGCGTGCTCGGCCCGGCCTCCCGCCACCGTGCACCGGCTCGATCGTCCATGACTTCGTCTTGCTCGTCTCGCCACCATGTGGCCCGCACCTAGTCCCGCCGTCCACCGGGTCCTTCGAACCGAGCCTACTTGTATCTCCATCTCCCGGAGGCCCCTCAAGGCTGAAGACCTTTTGCGCCCGTTCTTCACCTGCAACAACACGAACTAGGCCGCAGCATACACCTGCGCACTGAGCCAAGAGTCAGTCCAACACCCGTTGTCAATCACTCATCACTGAGGAGCGGTCATCCACCGACCACCGGGACGCTCCTGGTCCTCAGTACCTACCTCCTCCCCCATGCTTAGATGTTGCTCATCCTCGAGCAAAGAGGCGATAAATAAGGTAGGTACCGGAAATACTTTTCCTTTGGAGAGATACTTGAAATCTTCAATCTTGGCACCATCGATCTTCCTTGAATTGATGATCCATACTCAACGATAGGTTGTGGTCAAAGATGTAAACACAAAACATGATATTTGGTTTTAAGGATGGATATCCGGCGAGGTTTGTGAGATCTCCGATGTGGGGATACACAATGCACGGATAGAAAGGCTAGCAAAAAGATAGATACGCAAAAACAGAATGACCAGCTTCTTAGTCTCGGGCCAGAGAAATCAAGGCCTGAAATAACTCACCCAAAAAAATAAATCTTGTATACTAAGTTTTTGCACTCAAATATTTATATGGCTCTTGATAGGTAGAGCAACACGCAAGTGGTATTTGTGACAAGGTTAGCTTTACATTTAAGAACAAAAATAAATCATCTTTAATCCATCTAAAACTTGAGAGCACATAAAACACTATGGGTCTTTATTTTTATCATAACCTCCGCTAAAGATTAAGCTAGTATTTAGATAATTTCAGATTTGTATTTTTAAGAGAGCACTAGCTTAAACATGCATAAATCAATTACAAAGATAAACAAAGCGGCACTTTTAATCATATATCATCATGGCACAAACTTTGTAACTTTACCAAAGGTAAAAACTAGGTGGTGACATTATTCATGATGAAGATAAAAACTAAGACACATGATGAGAATTAAACTAAAAACTAAAAATTAAAGTAAAGCTGAAAATACTACGCATACATAGGCGCAAACAAGCTGAAAATTAAAGAAAAGGGGGTACAGGAAAGATAACTAAACCTCATCCTCTCTCTAATCTTCCACCGGTGGTTGATATTAATAATCATGGTTGTTGCACCCTTGCTCATAATAAGAATGCACTACTCCTCCTATGAGTTGTCCGACGGTGCTAGGTGAAGGTGTCAAAGCTCATAAGCGATGTTTGCATTTCCTTCACCCATTTGGTTTGCATTGGTTTGGATGGCTGCAATAATTTGCATGTTTCTTGCAGCATATCTTCCAATGGTGGCCACTTTGTTGTGGCTGAGGAAGGTGTGCATATGGCTCCGCAAAGGCTACATTGGGCACCGCAAAACTTGGTGGGGGTATGGCTACACCACTCCCCCATGCTTGCATTGGTAAACCACCGTAGTAACTTGGCAGCGCCGGAATTCCTCCAAATGGTGGCACATAATTTTGTTGTGCACTTCCTTCTTGGGCCATAGAAGATACTTCTCCTATAATCCTTCATTTCCTTCGCCGGCACAAGAAGTCCTTCCTCTAACCAATCTTCTTTCCCTCAAGAAAAAAGTCTTAATCTTCAATCCGGAAGGGGTAAGTTTACTTTGGCCACTTTGAAGCCTCCTCTCTCATCTCCACTTATATATTTGTCTTTCTTCATATACTCAAATCCTAGGGAAGTCCCGGGTAGGAGATGATTCGGGTTCCTTGCAATACCCGGTCTTAAAGAGATAGCCAACATGGAGAGGTAACAACCCAATCTCCCGAATCGGATGTTGCTCACAACACCACCGGTTGATCATAGGTGAGTGGGGTTGATTGGCTTCTTGGCAATCAAAGCCGAGTAAAGCCAATTCAACTCCGTGTTGGTTATCTTTGTCTCTCTCATTCTCCCAAAAATCCACTTGCACAAAAGTGACACACTTGGATGATAGGGTTCCGGATAGTATTTCTTTGTTGATGGTCTCCTCCCGTGATCATACTCCAAAAACTTTCCCATGTGCCTCATGCACATCCACTTGTTCCGGAGCTCCCTTTTGAAAATAGGAGACACTCGCCCATGGGTCTACGATACTAGAACATGCAATCGTTTTGAACATGAAAACCAATCTAATCTATCGGGGGTTGTGACCGCGGTTTCGCCCTTTCCCTCCTCTCGTACTTAGTACGTGAAGGTATTCATGACTAGACCTATGATGGACACGATGTGTTGAGGAAGCATTGAGACCTTTACTCCCTTTACGGCATGGTAGCTAACCTTAAGCATTAAAGTATTTTCAACACAAGATGATAGATAGATAATCCAACAAAGTGTGATTACATCTCAAGATCGATTGCAACCCATGGATGAAAGGAGATTACCCCATCAAGGTGCTAGAAATATCATCGTTGATCAAGGTTACCCTTCCGACGGTGTCTTCCTTCTTCTCCACGTGTGGGCTCCCTCCAAACGGAATGAGAGACTCAGCACTCCTTCATCAAGGGTATGCGCCATGGTCATGAGAATTTCCTAGGCGAATTCCTTGTGGGTGTTTGCCGACACTCCATTAGAGAATTGCACCGGTGTTCCGTATGAAAACCCAATATGTGGAGAGCTTGGTCGTCGAAGTCAACGTTCGCTACAAGCCTCTACTCAAGGCGAGCGAGCTTCTTCTCCTCCTCCTCCGTCGTGATGATAAACCCATTGGAATACCACGGAGTGCATGGAGGTGGAGCGGATGATCGTGTCAAGTGGTGAGGTTGGACGGGCGGCTCCTCCATATGTCCTTGAGGTTTGGTGAACCTCATAGACGAGTTTCGTGTGGCCCTCATGCCACCGAGGAGAAGAGTGTGGTTCCTCCTTGGCGGTGCCGTGTTCTCCTCCATACTCCGAGGAAACTCGGAAACCGAGTGCCTCCTCGAAGAGGTTGATGGCTTAGACGACGATGATCCCTTCTTCTTCGGTGAAAAGGCTTGTAGTTTTCTTCCATGATTGCAGCACTCTCCCGCACAAATATATACCGGGGTTTTCACCCGGTAACAAGGTACACAAATATTATTTTGGAGTCTGGACTTTAAGTGCATTAAGGATGTGATTTGTTGCACGAAACAAACGCGGTAGAAGGCTAAGTCTAAGGTGGTCCCGGCCTACAAACTAGAGCACACGAACAAAGAGCTGGATGGGAGACTTACCTCTCTCCTCCTCTTAGCTCGGTTCTTCTCTAGTGCATTCATTCTTGTTGCTTCGTGACCGCGTGCACCTTCCAAACGTTCTCGTCCACTCCTTTGCTTGCATTATTGCTCCTTCCACTTGATGTTTTCGCATTGACTCACTTCCAAACTCCCTTGCCTCACATGCCTCCATGATATTCCTACAAAACAAAGCCTTTGCTGCCCCCCCCCCATGCTTGTACTTTGCATGTGGTTTGATAAAAGATGTTGGAGGGGCATCCCATGATGTATCACGGTGCATATATGGTTAGGTTAACTAGATCGCCTCCATCTAAGCATGTTTTAATGCTAAGCACTCCTCTAATTTCGAAAATAAAAAATAAAATCAGAGATATTAATGAGTTAAAATATAAATTTAGAGAAGTTTTTAAAGCATTAAAAACAAATGTAAGTCGAAAAACATTTCCGACTACTTTTATGTTGGTCTTACCGGTATTGTTTGCCTTCATTAGTTGAGAGCAAGCTTTTCCCGGCTTGATCATGGGCGCATAGGTTTAGGTTCTAATTTTGATTAGATAAGAGAGATTTTGAATGAAATAAAATCAAGTGAGTCTTAGAAAAATTCTAATCTTTAGAGAAACCAAGGATATGGATTTTTAAATCAACCAAAAATCAAAATTCTAGGTTCACGCGAGTCCTACCACGTGCTGAAATTTAAAGAACATCTAGATACAAGTCGTGGCTCTACTCGAGTGTTTTTAGCATGAAAAACAAGTCAACCACAACATCATAAAGAGGATGAAAGGTTGAGTTAGGTTCTGAATTGTTTTGGTTTTGGTTTCTCGAAAAAGAAGCAAACAACATAGGATGGTTCATGTAAAGGGTTTATGATCAAGCAAAATATTCAACCAAGAATTATGTCTCTAATATTGTTCAACCATTCTAAGTCTAATGTTTTGCGTAGTAAAATTCAAAACTGAATTATATTTAAAAAGACTTGAAAAACCTGGAATCGGGTTGTCCTCCCGGTAGCTTATTCTTGACTCGACGAAACGGGTTGCCTCCCGCCTAGCGCTTCGTTTATAGTCCATGGCTAGACTTCTTCACTTGATTACTTCGGATCAACACTCTTTGCGGGTGTTGCAATCTTGGGTACCCACTTCCGCACCATCTTGGGCACGGGCTTATTCTTCGGCTTAGTCGTATTTTTGGTCTTCACAGGCTGGCTTTGTCCTTTGGTCTTGACGGATGCAACAACTTCTTTCATGTAGTGGCTCGGCATCTCGAACTCCGGTCCTTCGGTTGTGATCTTCATGGTCTCATTAGTGTGATCCTCCTTCTCTCCCGAATGAGTTTGAGTAGCCTTCGCCGTCTTGGGACCTTGGAGTTGTCTCAGAAATTCTTCTTTGTTACCCATCGGGCGCCCGGCAAGTTGTCCCACTTGCGTCTCTAGCAATCCTCGCATGTGGATCTTGCCTTGGCAGCCTTTAGGTGCTGAGCTTCTTTCTCTATCTCCATCTTCTCCATCCTCCTTGATCTTGAACGGCCTTCCGGCATCTTGACTTGGAGGTGGTGATTCCCTTGGAGATTTTGATGATCCTTTGAGTTTGACTTTTGAATCTAGGGTTTCCAACCCTTTAGCTTGTGTTGCACGTCTCCTTTGCCTGTAAAGTTTTCCTGGATCATCCACAAAAAAAGTTTTGGGTTTCTTGGAGGGGTAGCCAACCATCTCTGGTTAGGGTTAGCAATAAAACAAAATTCTAAAAAGAAAAATTAGGGTTAATCAAAACTAGATTAGATTATTTTTTCTTTTTGAGGATGATCAAAGTTAAGAGATGCAAAAGAAAATCAAAAGAAAAACTAAAAAATAAGCAATACTAGATCGGATCTTGATTGCTTGTTCCCCGGCAACGGCGCCAGAAAAAGGGGCTTGTTGACGGTTAATAGTTGTATCAAAGTTCGTTTAGACTTGCAAGCGGACAAGTCTCCCGTCGTAGTCAAGGGACCCTTCTTCCCTCGAGTGGTGAACCCAAGGTATCGAATCCGTGGAACAATGTGCAACGCAAGGATTCAATCTAGTAAAGCAAGGAAAGCTATCTAATGAAGAACTAAGTTGCATCTAATCTACTAACTCATAAAAGAAACACATCTAATCTAATCTACTAAAGAGGTAGCAAGAGAAAGCAAGAGATAACCGATCTAGAGAGTCTAGATCATGCTTATGTTGTAGCTCCAAACAAGATAGATGAAGATAGAAAAGTGAATCTCATTAAAAGCATCTTTAAATCGTGGCCTTCCATCCGACTCCGAAAACGCCCGCCTTTCGGAACCCTCGTTCTGTCACAACGTATCCCTACTCATGCGGGTAGTCTAGGGCGAGTTCGATAAGAACAAGATGAAATCACTTGGCCGGTCCGGTATGCACCTCTAGCCACCGCGGCTACAAGAGCACCCTATGTAATCTATCTTAAGTATAGATCGTAGAAGAAGAAAAACCAAGAAGAAAACAAAATCATTGAGAAGGCACTTGATCGCTAGAAATCGGATTCACTATAAAAACTTCACCATGAATGATTACATGAACAAGATCACCACCGGGATCCTACCTCAATCTTGATCCTTGCTCCGGAGCTCTGACGTGGTCTTCCATGCAAGGTTCCCACGTCGGCTAGGGAGACCCTAGACAACTAGCATGACCCTCATCTCCGAGATGGTGTCCCTCAAGCTTCTCTGCTCCTCGGCGGCGGATGACAAATTGATTCCCCGTGGCTCTTGGTTAGGGGGCTATAAATAACCTGAGATGCAATTAGGTCAAAGGGGAGGCCGGGCGGGCCCCGGATCGGGCCGGGACCGCCGGCCGGCTCGGCCGACCGGCCTGGGCCCATCCAGGCCCAGCCCGTGTCCTCCTTCGTCTGGTATTGCTTCCCGAGTCTTCCATATCCTCTCCCCTTTTGTATGTGTGCCCTTGTCGTCGGCTTCTCTCCGAATTGGACAAAGCTCCTTGTCTTACAAGATTCAACACTTTTCTGGCTAGGTCCTCGGAGTTTGTCATCTTCTCGGGCTTGGTCCTTGGGCTCTTGGAGTCATGTTCACTTCATTGCTTGACTTGTACCGGGCTTCAAGGTCTTGTCATGAGGTGCTTAATGAACTTATCCCGGAAGTCTTTGCTTTCAACGTTAAAACCCTACGTAAACACTTAACTCCAAAACCGACATGCACAAGTGAACTTGTTATATCACGGGGGTTAGTACCAATGGATAAGATACAAAAGTGATGCCAACACCGAAGGTAAACTCATGGCTAGGTTGACGGATTTTCACTGTCAACAACTACGTGAGAGCCAAGTCATGAGTGGAGATTGGCGGAGGCTACACCGAGTTCGCGGGGTTTGCAGTGGTTCACCAGAAAACCTCTGGGTTACTCGGTTGAGCCACAAAACCGAGGCCGAAGACTCGAGGAGGTGTGGGCACCCAGGCCGGTTCAACCGCCCACGAGTGGCGGTCAGACCGCCTGGGCCGGTCAGATTGCCGGGGCCGGTCTGACCGCCCTGGTCGCTGGCGCCGAGATGCTTCGAAGCGGAGGACATGCGTCGGGATCGCAAGGCTTGCGTCGAGGCTAAGCAGGTTGCGGTCGCCGGGCATCCGTCCGATGAAGAAAATCTGAAGACTTCCAAATTCGCCCTTGAGGGGCTTGTATCCCTAGTTATTAAGTAAGGGTAGTTTAGTCTTTTGGGTGCCTCCATATATACTCTTTGAGGGGATGGATGGCAGCCAACTCTTGGAACCCTAGCTCATTTGTTTTTCCATTTTCGTTCTCATTTTCCTCTAGTTTTCCTAGGACTATCTTGAGAGCTTCATGTGATATCTAGAGAGAGGGATGGATGTATGGGTGGCGAGCTAGACCTTGTACGAACCTTCATGGTATGTATAGATGGTTCGACGTTGTTCCTCAAGGTTGTGAAGTGCCCTTTTTCCTCCTTCTTTGTGGTGATTTTCGGAGCTCTTTGTTGTGCTTTTGTTAGCGGAGTTTTGAGGACGATTTCTTGAGGTTTTTGGTGGGTGTCACGTATGAGGATCTTGTGCCTCCTTGGCTGGTGACTTTGCCCCCAAATCTCTCTTGAATCGGACTCGATTTGGTGGTTTTTCGAGTTGGGCGAGTTCTTGACCTAGAGAGGCGATTTCTTCGATTCCTCTTGATTGTGAGCGATTCGGGTCGATTCCTTTGAGGTAGAGGTTTCCCATGAGGTAACCCAGCTACTTCCGAAGTTTCGCTGCAGTCCGTGGAGTGATTCGGGAGACCAGGCGATGGGAAGTTGAGGTTTGACTCGCGGGTAGGTTTTCTAGAAGGGGCGGTCTAACCGCCTGGAGGGGGCGGTCTAACCGCCCTGGGCCTTCCAGGTCGAAGTTTTGATTTCGCTGGATTTTCCTCTGTGAGTTTGTTCGCCTTGATCAGAGGAGCGTTTGGGTGAAATTTCGGATCGTTTTCGTGCCGGTTGCTAGGTGTTCTTGCTTGGAGTTCTTTGTTGGGTACCGGAGGTTAGACTGCCCCTGGTAGCTGGTCTAACCGCCCCTAGGCCCCTGGGTGAAGTTTTGGTTTTCGCCAAGATTTCCTGATAGCTAGCATGGCCTTGACCAGAGATCTTTGTTGGTGAAACCGTGGTGCGCTTTTGGTGTTCGGAAGGGGTGTTTCGGAGGATTTCTTGGTTGCCTGGTGGAGGCGGTCTAACCGCCCCCATACCCGGTCTAACCGCCCCCCTCTGGACAGTCGGCTCCCGAGTTGTTTCCGCTGTCGTGAGTGCGTAGGAGTTGAGGGTCCTGGTAGTGTTTGTTCCTAGGACCAGTAGCACTCCAGTGGCTACGTGGTTTTGGCAAATGGAAGGTAGAAGTGCGGAGCGTGTGATTTTGGGGGTCCGACCGAGCGAGTTCATCTTGTTGGAGTTTCAATCTCCTTCGAGAAGAATTTTTATCGGCTCCCATTCACCCCCCCCCCCCCTCTGGTCGCCTAATCGGTCCTTCAGGGGTTTGACCATGGGTTGACCTAGGGTACACAAGGGTGGTTAGAGAAGTAGTTAAGAGGGTCATTAGCACTAATCACCACTGAGCAAAAACACGATCATACTCCTAGACGTCGACCCTGAGCCGACCAATGTCAAACCGCTTGTGGATCCACATCTGCAGTAGGAGAGGGCACCCCAGGAGGATCCCCTCCCTACTCACCGGCCTTGTCACTGCCGAACACATCCCCCTGTAGGTAGCTGCCAGAACAACACTGCCCTAGCTGATCTGGGGCATCTGCTCGAGGGTTGCGTCGGCGATCCTCTAAGCCCAGGGGATCAGGTACCGCGACACCGAGTCTCCCGCTGACTCGCGGAACAGCACCCACCCGAACAGCCAGAGCAGGTAGACCTCCAAAAACCTGTCTGACGTCGGGTCGTCGGCATCGTCCACCATGTAGTCAGCCTGCACACACACAAAGGTCCATCGTCACATTTGTTTAAATGCATACAAACGTGTAAAATAAGAGTTAGAATCACGTACGCTGAACTGCTGGATCCAAGTCCAGGTGGGCCCGTGGGTGTCGGCGAAGGGCACGTACGGCGCCGGCGCGTGATCGAACCGAGCAAGGAAGTCAGTGTGCCACATCACGAGGATGTCGATCGGCCCCATCGCCTGGCCGGCACACGGCAGTCCTCCCAACATCGCGACGTCTTCCAGACTGAGCGTCATCTTGCCGACGGGGAAGTGGAACGTGTGTGTCTCTGATCGCCACTGGTCCATGAATGCGGCGATCAACGGGGTGTCGTAGCTGAACCGCGTCGACCGCTCCGCCCGGGGAACCTCAGATCGTAGTCTGTCCCCCTCGACCAACCGCGCAACAGGGAGAAGACCCGCAGCGCGTAGCCTGAAAAATATTAATTTACTTAACGCAATTACTATTGTAAAGAAACAGAAATACATAATAAATATGAATTATGTACTTCGGAATCCACCGTTGGTGTATCGGCATCAACGTGCGGGTCGTGCGGCAACGGTGCCGTGGGGCGCGACGCTAGGGCTCCTGACGTCGTGGCCCACGACGCTAGGATTCTTACAGCCGTGCCCCACGGCGGCAGGAATCTAGCCCCACCGCAAGTCAGTCGACCATTGGGGCCACCCCTAACGTCATTTCTCGAAATTTTTAATTTGACCATTTATTTTTCGAAAATCAAAGAAAAAAATTAAAAAAAAAAGTCCTCTCCAGAGCCTACCCGGCTGTGGGCCAAATTTGGATACAGACAGGCCTGGTAGCTGGGCGGGCTCCGAGCGACAAATCCGGGGCCGTTCCTAAAAATGGGCCGAGTTTTAGGGAACTTCTATCTATCTTGTGGTTTTTATTTTTTATTTATTTTTTACGATTTTATAAAATATCTGATTTTCAAAAAGTTTGAAATGACGGTAGCTACCTTCACATTTCAAAAAAAAATCATAATTATTTCATATGAATTCGGATGGAAAAAGGTTTTATACGAAAATTGTAGATCTCGACGAGCTACAACTTCATAGTTCAAAATTTTTTCATTTGAAAATATATATTTGTGCTCAAATAATCGATATAACGCTTTATTTTCCAAAAAAATGTTGGACCACCATTTTTTTCGAATTTCCCGTGCGATTTTCATGTTCTAGACGGGGCCTAAATGAACCTCTGAAATTTTCATGTTTGGCCCATGCAATCGTTAGATCCATATGGATCTTGGAGATTTTCTAATATTATGGTCAACCTCATGGAAAATTCATTTGTCTCTCTCTCCCCTTCTCTCTTTGAAAATTCATGTGTTCATTTTTTCGTCACCTGCGCTCTAAAGAAAATACTGTTTATTTTTCATCTCATATTAGTCGAGGTACTACATGTTAAGAAATAATTATTAGGTGACCAATAGCCTAATTATGTAATTAACTTAATCATTAATATGTAGAGGCAGCTGTTCCCGTACGGGTGTGCCTCTCCCGTACGGGCGCGTCTCCTCCTTCCAAAGGGTGCTTGCATGCCCCTTCACTGTACATAAATAGTGGGGTCCACCCCCCACACAATCAATCAATTCATTTACAACACAACACGTTATCAGCACGCATGCTCTCCTGAGCACTCACGCACACACGCACGTCAGAGGCAAGAAGCCTCACCAGCGTTCTCGCCGGAATCCTTCCCTAGGTTAGCAAAAATGGATTCCCCATTTCGACTAGTAGAAACTGCCTATGCTACCTATCTAGTGATGCCCATCAAAACACACCGAGGCCGCTGCTTCTTCTGCACTGGTGGGGCACGCCATGGCCGCCGCCGTGGTCGACGTGGAGGACGAAACCGCCGCTTCCGTGGCCGCCGTGGACCAAGGTCCCCTCCACCGCGCCGTACTTCGCCAGCTGCAAGCAGCAACCGCTCCTCCGAGCACGCCTGGACGTCAACGCCGCCATACACCACAGGGCTTGTATCCCGCAACCCATCCCCGGCGGCACAGCGTCTTCCGACGCCGACACCTCCAGTGGAGCCGCCTCGCCGCCGTCTTGTCGTCTGCATCCGTCGCCCTGGCACACAAGAAGAAGGCGTTGGGGTTTTCCCCGACCTAAACATACCTGCGCAGACGACGATGATGCAAACCGGCAACGCCAGGCTTGGCCCTCACCGAACCGGCGGCCATCTCCTCCTTCACGGCCGCCACCATGTCACCCGGCCTCGCCGGACCTTCGACGGTCGCATGCCCCAGCATCATGGCCGGGACCATGGCGGCCCGCGGCGGTGCTCCGCCGGCCTCCTCGACGCGGCGGCGACCCGGAGGCGGCCGCGGCCGCACCGACCATCCTCGGCCGCCGCATGGGGGCCATCGACCGCCGCCGGGACTCGGCGCGGCACCGGAGCCCCGCCGCCCCGGGGCTCTCCTTCCCCGCCCGCTAACGGCCCGGCCGGCGGCCGGCGGCCGGCGCTCGGGAGGGGCGGCGGGATCACAACAAGCAAGGGGGAGGGGGGGAGGAGAAGGCGGCGCACACCAAGATCCATCGGCGAGGGTCACCGCCGGCCGGCCCACCGGCCACCGCCGGCGCCGGCACGCCGGCATCGCCACCGGCGGCGCCAACAGGCGCATCGGGACCGGGCTTTGGAGGGGCGGGCCGCGGGTTAGGGGAAACCCTAACCGCACCCCCCCCCCTCTCCTCCCTTTTATCCAGCGCAGCCTGGGCCGGCTGGGCCAACAAGGCCACAGCGGGCCATTAACAGGCCTGGCCGGCCCACAAGCGGAGGACAGTGGCCCACAGGCCGCACAGCCTCTCTGTTCCCAGAAGTTCGTTGGACCCCCTCAACCTTCCAAAAGTCCAGAAAACCCCCTGAACTTAAATTTAGCCCTCAGGCTTTTATCCTTTATATATAAAGACTTATTAGTGCTGTATATTTATGTTTTAGACCTCGAATTGTTCTGTAATTTTTATGTTGTGACAAACAATATTATTTGTGCCATCCGGTATATGTACCTATGTAATTTAAATATTATAATTACCGCAGTAATTATTCATGTTTATGATCCGCAGATCATTTCTAGATATTAGAACAATTCTTATGCAATAATTATTTTTGCATGGTTTAAAATTCAATTCTCTACATCATGTAGAATATCAAGCAAAATTAAAATTAAGGTTTATACATATAATTTGGAATAACACAAGGTGATGTGACCTAGGCGCTGGCTGCGATAAGTTCTTACTAAGAGCTTATTTGCCCTGAGATCCGCGCTTTTAGGCAGCTTTTGCTCATCATTGTGAGGTCTACATCTTTATGATGATTACCTTCAAAGTGTATATCCAAAATTTCATATAAATGACTATCAAGTCAAATTTATTCCTACAGGAATTAAAAATATATATATACCTTAATTTTGTAAGAATCATCTTACATATATATTTTGACTATTTTTACAACACAAATTTATATCAGTAAATTAATCCTATACATGGTTCTTTCATGAGGAAAATGGCTAAATTAATCAATAAAGACTTCACTGAACTTGCTGCCGATGGTAGTAATTATCTAACCTGGGATATGGATGTCAAGATTGTGCTAACAGCCAAAGATTTCATTAATACAATTAATGAACCTGATCCACAAAATCCTATCCCATAGACAAAAAAGTTTGCAGCCTTGCATTTTCTACGACACCATCTCCACCATGACCTCAAAGCAGAATACATGATGGAAGATGATCCTAAGAAACTTTGGGACTCTCTCAAAGAACGCTATAATCAACAACAAGGCGTAATTCTGCCCGAAGCAAGACGGGAGTGGTCACTACTCCGTCTCATGGATTTCAAATCGGTTGCAGAATACAATTCTGCTGTCCACAAGATTTGTACCAAGCTTCGATGTTGCAATCAACCTTTGGATGATGCAGACATGATAGAAAAGACTCTATCTACATTTCTACCTGCTACCAGGATATTGCAACAGCAATACCGTTGCCACAAGTATACTAAATATTCTGACTTAATATATGATTTACTCCAAGCAGAAAAGCATGATGAGCTCTTAACAAAGAATCATCAAATGCGCCCTGTGGGTGCAGCACCTCTGCCGGAAGTACATTTCAATGCTCAGAATAATAATAATAATAATAAAAAGTTCAGTGGCAAGAAATTCAAAAGGAATTTCAAGGGAAAATGGAAGAAGCAGAATTTTAAGAAAGGCAAGGGTTCTAGCAACAACAAAGACACTTTCAAGAAAAACAATGCTCATGACAACTCTCAAGCTTGTCAGAGGTGTGGTTGTCACAATCACACAACTAGAAAGTGCCACATTGCTAAGCATTTGGTTGATCTCTACAAAAAGCACGCTGGAAAGCAAGTTCATGGGGACAAGTTTGAAGCACACTTCACTACTCACACTCCGGATGCCGGTTGCTCCAAGGATGTTCCCCCGGAACACAACAAGGAGAAAGATCCAATGCAGTTGGACGAATTCTTCGGCACAGACGACATGATGATCGATAGCATCGACTATACCGACAACATGCTTGTGGATGGACCATCCAATGACGTGTTCGGAGACATGCCTTAGATTTATGATCCCCGACAAGAACTTCGTTCTATAGCCATATTTATGTAATAATTGTGTTGTAATAATTGTTGTCACATAATATTGTAAGACATATGCTACTTATAATATTATTGAATAAAGTATGTATTGTACAATCTATGAGTTCAAAACTTATAATCTATTTTACTCATTCTAGATTATCCTACAGGAACAATCCAAATGGAGGAAGAACTTTGTTTGGTGGATAGTTGCACAACTAACACCATACTCAGAGAACTTAAATATTTCAAACTCTCAAAAAGAGTAAAGGAAATGTCACAACTGTCGCAGGACGCGATGCTATAGTTGTTGGTTCAGGGCGAGCCACAATAGTTCTCCCTATGGGTACTCAAATAGTAATTGAGGATGCACTCATGTATCCCGATTCAACTCGTACCTTATTGAGTTACAAAGACATCTGTCGCAATGGTTTCCATGTAGAAACAAATAGTGACAACAAAGACGAATATCTATTCATCACTAAACATGACGGATATAAAAGCGACTGCTTGAGAAAATTCCTTCATTATCATCAGGATTGTATTACACATACATCAAACCCGTACAACATGTTGCATACAAGGTAATTTTTCAAAATCTTGATGTCTTCAAGATTTGGCATGATCGCCTTGGTCATCCCGGCATAGGGATGATGAGAAAAATTATCGACAATTCAATTGGTCACAAATTAAACACTTCAAAATTTCCCAAGCCATCAGACTTTGTGTGCACCGCATGTGCCACGGGAAAATTAATTTTAAGACCCTCTTATCTTAAAATAAAGGCTGGACCACTACAATTTCTTGAACGCATTCAAGGAGATATTTGTGGTCCTATACATCCATCAACTGGACCATTTAGGTACTTCATGGTACTTACTGATGCATCTACTAGATGGTCCCATGTATGTTTATTATCTACAAGAAACCATGCTTTTGCAAGGTTCATTGCTCAAATTATCAAATTAAGAGCACATCATCCTGAATATGCTATCAAAACCATCAGGATGGACAATACCGCTGAATTTACTTCGCATGCCTTCAATGACTATTGTATGGCTCTAGGCATAAATGTGGAACACTCTGTTCCATATGTACATACACAAAATGGATTAGCCGAATCTCTTATCAAGAGAATAAAGTTAATTGCTAGACCATTACTACAGAATTGCAAACTACCAACATCATGTTGGGGTCATGCGGTATTACACGCCGCTGATTTGATTCAAATTAGACCTACTGCATACAACACGGTTTCCCCGTTGCAGTAGTACGTGGAAATCAACCAAGTATTTCCCATCTACGAAAATTCGGTTGCGCTGTATACGTAGTGATATCACCACCGCAGCGTACATCAATGGGCCCCCATAGAAAATTGGGAATATATGTAGATTACAAATCACCGTCAATCATTAAGTACCTCGAACCCCTTACAGGGGATTTATTTACTGCCCGGTATGCTGATTGCATCTTCGATGAGGACAATTTCCCGACATTAGGGGGAGACAAGTACCAAACAGAATGCCAGGAAATAAATTGGAATACTACAGGTATCCAGTCCTATGATCCGCGTACTATAGAATTTGAACGTGAAGTTCAGAAAATTATCAATCTGCAAAACATTGCAAATAATCTGCCAGAAGCATTTACTGATTACAAGGGTGTCACAAAATCACATAATCCTGCTGCAAATGTACCAGAAAGAGTAGAGATTCCTACTCAAGAACTCCCAAATCAAAATAAGAGGGGGAGAGGTACTGCAACGAAGGATAAGGCTATACAAAAGCCTCCGCGGAAAACTAGGAAGGTCACTTCCACAACAGTAAATGCAGATCAACATCAAGTTGACAGACGCCAATTGGATATTATAAATCCAAATAATATGGATGTTCAACAGATACATCACATGCCTAGCACAAGTGCACAAAATAATATAAATGCTAGGACATCGGAAGACCCAGACTCTATCATTGTGGGAAATCAGGATGAGTCACAAGGGGTACAAGAAATTTCCATTAATTATATTGATTCTGGAGAATCATACAATAGAAAGACTACAAATGTCGACATTTACTTTGCCACTAAGATTGCAAGTGAACTTCGCATTGATCCGAACCTAAGTCCATGGCGAGAGTGCATCAAGCGCTCCGACCGGGTCAAATGGAAGGAAGCAATCAAGGCGAATTAGACTCGCTCAAGAAACGAGAGGTATTCTCTGCAAGTAATACCTACTCCTCGTCATATTTTTCCTGTGGGATCAAAATGGATTTTCGTCCGTAAAAGGAATGAAAACAACGAGGTGGTGAGATACAAAGCGAGGCTTGTAGCACAAGGGTTCACGCAGAAACCCGGCATCGATTTCGATGAAACATATTCTCCAGTTATGAGTGGTATAACATTCCGATATCTAATATCATTGGCAGCACAAAAAGGTCTATCCATGCATCTCATGGATGTAGTGACAGCATATCTATATGGGTCACTAGATTCGGATATATACATGAAAGTTCCGGAAGGAATTGATATCCCGAACAAGAATCATTCACGCAACATGTATTGTGTAAAACTTCAAAAGTCATTATACGGCTTAAAACAGTCGGGAAGAATGTGGTACAACCGACTAAAGGAATTCCTTCTTCAGAAGGGTTTTTCCAACAATGATGATTGCCCATGTGTATTCATCAAGAAATCCTCAACTTGATTTTGTATTATATCTGTATATGTTGATGACCTTAATATCATTGGAACTCAACGAGATATAGATGAAACACGCAACCATCTTAAGACGGAATTTGAAATGAAAGATTTGGGTAAAACCAAATTTTTCTTGGGTTTACAACTTGAGCATCTCCCAACAGGGATTTTAGTACACCAGTCTGCTTATATCCAAAAGATTCTACAGAAATTCAATATGGATAAATCATATCCATCCAAAACACCTATGGTCGTACGCTCTCTTGAAATTGATAAAGATCAATTCAGACCTAAAGGTGAAAATGAAGAGGTATTAGGACCAGAAGTTCCATATCTCAGCGCCATTGGGGCGTTGATGTATATCGCAAATTGTACCATGCCTGATATTGCATTTGCGGTAAACTTGCTAGCTAGATACGTACGTTTGCTCCAACACAACGCCATTGGGCGGGAGTTAAGAATATCTTCAGATATCTCATTGGCACAATAGATCTTGGATTATTTTACAAAATTAACCAAGATAAAACATTAATTGGATACTCAGATGCTGGCTATTTATCTGATCCCCATGAAGCCAGGTCTCAGACAGGTTTTGTATTCTTACATGGTGGAACGGCTATTTCATGGAAGTCATCAAAATAGACTCTAATAGCCACATCCACAAACCATTCTGAAATAATTGCATTATTTGAAGCATCACGTGAATGTGTGTGGATTCGCAGAATGATAAAGCACATACAACGATCATGTGGTATAAGTTCAATCATGAACCCTACCATAATGTATGAAGATAACGCTGCTTGTATTGCACAAATAAGGGCAGGTTATATAAAGAGTAATCTTACAAAACATATGGCTCCTAAATTATTCTATCCTCATCAACTACAGAAGGTAGGAGAGATAGAAATCTTGCAAACTAAATCTTGTGATAATCTTGCAGATTTATTCACAAAATCATTACCAACATCATTATTCCAGAAATATATTTTTGGAATTGGTATGAGACAACTCAAAGATTTGCAAGAATCAGGGGGAGACTCTCTTTGATATAACCCATATAAATAATCATCTGATTAGTGTACTCTTTTTCCTGTATGAGTTTTTCCTCACAAGGTTTCTCATAAAAGGTTTTAATGAGGCAACAACAATACAAGACCATATCACCTAATTTTTCCATTAAGGTTTTAAGGGTGATATACAAAACATATTCTATGTCATATCTTCTGTTTTCTCTAAGAGTTTTTAAGAAGATATAAATCCTTTCTCATATTTTCCTATTAGGTTTTTGAAAAAGGATGTTCATACATGATCCTCAGATCATTATTCTAATATATGAGTTTTTCCTTACCAAAGGTTTTCTCATACAAATATCTAACAAAGACAATAATGCCATATCATTTTCTCCTAATATTTTTCCACTGGGTTTTAAAGGAGTTTTAGTGGCATATACATACAGATTGGTTTCTCCTCAAGGTTTTCCCATAGGGTTTTTGGAGGAGTTTTACAAGATAATATCCAAGGAAGATTGAAGTCAAATTACATCAAGATCTCATGAAGCTATTGATCAAGGGGAGTGTTAAGAAATAATTATTAGGTGATCAATAGCCTAATTATGTAATTAACTTAATCATTAATATGTAGAGGCAGCTGTTCCCGTACGGGTGTGCCTCTCCCGTACGGGTGCGTCTCCTCCTTCCAAAGGGTGCTTGCATGCCCCTTCACTGTACATAAATAGTGGAGTCCACCCCCCACACAATCAATCAATTCATTTACAACACAACACTACACACGTAGGTCCCGTGTCCGTCCTATGTCTCTTTTGTCATTTCTAACTTTTATTTTAATGAACTCGCAAAAAAAAACTTTCATTTTAATTAAGTAACACACAAAAGTCAAAACTAAACAAACAAAAACGAAATATCTCTGCTTTTCATCAGAGCGCAGCCATTTCCCTGTCTCACTCTATTCCAACACATAATATGTGCAAGCAGGGGAACTTTATTTACTGTGTGCTTAAAGTACTCATCAAAGTCCAACGTTTTCTTCTCTTGTGTTTTAAAGCCTAAAAAGTCCAACCTTTTCTGTGTTTTTGCAGTAAACACTAACATATATAGCCCCGTGCTTGGGGCTACGTTAGTGTTTACTGCAAACAGTCAATGACGTGGGCTAATGAAATACGGAGTACTGCACACTCTCGACAGTCAAGCATGGTCTGCCGTCGTTCGCCGTCAACTTAGGACTCCGGGCGCCGCCCGGCGTGTGCCTTTCCGGCGAGGCGCCATTATATTCTTTGCCGGCTGAGCAGGGCCGCCGGAGGCGGGTGTTGCACGTACGTCGTGGAAATGGAGCCAACAAAGTCGAAGAACCACGAATCGAGAGCTGGGAAGAATAAGACGAGAGAACGAAGATCTATCGCCATGATATGATCCGCGCTAGCTATATGGCCTTGACAAGAAGAAGAACAGAGTAGTGCAGTTTCACCAACCGCTAGCTGGAGTCTGGTCTGGATGGACGAGGTCGTCGGCAAAGTGGAGGACGTACGAGAGAGCTCGTGTCGTGCAAGTAACTCGGAGCGAGATTCGGATGGGAATGAAGGCCCGGCTGCATGCGAAAGTTCGAGTCTGTTCGCCTTCCGTGCTTGTGCAGTATTTCTTCTTTCTTTACACACGCCGCAGTATTTTTCTTCTATAAGTCAACACAAGTCCTTGGTTCGCCTTCGTCTTTCTCTGACGGAGACAACCATTTATTTATTTTAAGTATGATTTTTTTAGCACATAATGAAAAATCTGATTTTTTTTTCTAGGGGAACATAATGAAAAATCTGATGCAGTATGCCTATACTAAGAAGCTCGGCCTCGGTCCAATCTAACCAAGCAGGCTGGGGTGGGCTGAGCGACCAGTCGAGCTGGGCCTTCGACAATGCAGGCCCAAGAGCTGCCCACTCCTCGCTCCTTCCGTTGATAAAGCCATCCATTTAATTCTCAAAAAAAAAAGGCATCCATTTCAGTTGCATGTATAGTGTATTGCCCATTTGCACATGTGAATTGCGATCCTACTACTTTACATTTCCTAGCAAACCGGTTTGGTCAACTTTAGACTTGACTCGTTTTTTCCTTCACCAACCCCAGGAGATAGCGTGCACACGCAACCAACGCGATGGAGCGTGTGTCGTGGGTGACCAAAACGGATTTTGAGTCAGACCCCTGATGATCTCTAGTCTTCTTCGTTGGGACGTTGGCCTTGTGGTTTGACGACGGACGGACGACGGGCTGCCAGCGAGAGGTCAATGTGCAAGCAAGTGGCGGCCCAGAACAGAACAGTCCCCGCCGGCCCGCCGTTTGCCGTGCGCCCATGCCGCCGGTCGGGTTCGCACCTAGCGGCGGCGGCGGCGGCGGCGTCGCCGCCGCCGACTCGCCGGCCGGCGCGTGTCATCATCGTCAGGCGGTGTGCCATGACACACGCCTTTACGCGTTCTAGGTCTGAGTTCGTCGGACACGCCAAGCTCTACCTTTTTTTCCCCTCCCATCCCAGTCGATCGCTCTCTTTAACTTTGTTCCTTCTTCCTCCGATCCGGTCAAAAATCCTATCGCCGCCTGAGATCGATGCATGCGATTCTTTCCAGCCACCAGCCGTGATCAGCTTCTTTTGGGCATTACTCTAGTTGAGAACTCGAAACTAGCTAGTGGTGGGGAAACAAGACCACCTGAGTCTTATTGACACATTTCTAATGATTACCTAGCTCCCACCGTCTCAAAAGGATTGTTCCAAGTCAATTATTTTAAAGTAAAAAATTATAGGGAAAAAACTACGTACACTTATGGTATGGAGTAACTAAGAATAAATAGATTTATGATGAGATCTATGTGCGTGCCTTTTCGTTCGTGATTAGCTAGCAGCGACCACACGCTCAGCTCGTTCGAAGGAAGGAAGGAACAAACAAAGATGCATACTATACTAGCTTGAAACCACAAAGCATATATAGCAGCTAGCTACTGCTTCTTGCATTGTGTGTCGGCCTTTGGAGTTTGGACCACGCTCTCTTGACACGTACGGCAACACTAATTCTTTGTGACATCGCCGTCGTCGCCGGCCGTGTGCGTGTGTGTTCATGTTTCAACCATGTCACCTTCGTTCTGTGCCCTCCAGCTGGATTATGCATACGAGACGACACACACACACGCGCATGTGATCAGCGCCCGTGGTTTATGTGACACGGCGGTAATGCGTCTGCTGCCCAACTAACCCTGGGAAGAAATGGCTGACGGCCGGCCGGCCTCGTCGGTCGTCGATCGAGAACTGTATGTGTACGTATTTGAGTGTGATCAATGCAAGTTGGCGTGTGCTTATCTACGCGTTCCTTTCCAGGAGCAGCGTCATCGTACCGGCCACATAAGGATTGGACACGGTAAACCATCATGATTTCGCCTACCAGAATACAGGCCTGTCTGGGTCGTTGCGAAACTTGCGAAAAAATTATTATATATACCAATTGTAAATCGAAGATCGGAAGGATTAAAAATTATCTAATATTAAACTAATTATGCGGATTAGAGAGGAAATCAATCTATTCAGCCGAATTAATCTGTCATTAATCCAGTAGAATGACACTAGCTGTTCAACTATAGGCACTAACTATCTAGAGCACAAGGAAAGGGTGAGCTGCAGGAGAAACAACATGCCGTTGGATGGGAATGCCGATTGACGGTCCAGATCGATTGAGGGAGCAAGTTAAACAGTGCCGATTGACGGTCCTGATAGATCGAGGGAGCAAGTTCAACGAGAAATTCATATTGCTGGTTTGTTCTAAAGGGGAAATACCGCTGACTGGTTGGTAGGTGGTCTTGATTTGTTCCGGAGGAAAATACCGATGACTGGTTGCTGATAATCCGGACGGACACACCAAGCGAGAACGACGACGCAAGTCTCTCCCTATTAGGAGGACCACCCACGGTTGGTCATAGAATTTCGGGGGAATACATAGCAGCAACCAGCATTACAATATACACCATATATCGCTTGTCGGAACCGCGTCAAATCTGAAAGCAGAGGTCAGGTGGACGGCGAGGAAACCATATGATGCAAATGGAAGGAGAGAAGACGCCAAAGATATTCTTTCTTTCTTGGGTGAAGAAATAATCTAGATTGTTATTCTTCAATTAGGTCAATATATGCACGTCATGATCTTTCTTGGGCGAAGAAATAATCTACCATGAACTTGCAGTGAAATTACTAGTGTTGTGGAGGTGTACTCCTGTTCATCTATGTTTCGGCAGGCACTCCATTTCTTCGCATATACTATAAAACTTGAGTGACAAAAGAAGGTGCAATTTGTGATAATATAACATGATTATTTGGCAGTCCAGCTAGCTGCTACAAAAGCCCTGGCCCAATATATATGACATTGTACTTCACTTTCTTTGTTAATAAAACGAAATAATAGATTTACGAACAACTTTATCAACAACTTGTAGCTCCTTTTTTCACTTTTAGATTGTTATGACTAAGGAGGAAATTATATGTAGAATTATCGTGCACCATGCGGAAATATGGCTGTCCATTTGGAGGTGACTAGCTAGTCCCCAAACTATATTGCTTTCTTTGCTATTAGGAAGCTTTTTTTTTCTTATGAAGTGGTATACATTGTGGAAAAGAAAACGAAATGCGACGCGCATATGTTTCAGAATTACTTTTGAGTTCACTTTGAATTTCTTTTCCCGCTTTTAGCCTACTATGTCTTACTATATGAGAAATGGGAGGAAACAAGAGGATCCACCACTTGAATTTGTCGTTCCATAAAGTATATATAATGCAATCTCCGTGGAGCTTCTGCACTTTCACAGGTCACAACAGGTCCATGTTTCTGTACCAACTTTTTTCCAACGAACATACCAGGAAAGCGCGTAACTTGACCTTAACAAACTGTTGGGAAGGGTACTCCTCCAACTTATTTTTTTTTCCCTCGTGGAGAAAAATATAAATCATTCGCATGATGAGTACTGGGAACAGTATTTTTTTAAAAAAAAGAATCAAGGATAAGTATGGGAGCATGCATTATTGATGTTTAGTGGCAAATAATTTCGGGGATGCTGATTAGCCATTTGCACTAATAATGACATAATCACATAACCAGGTTATGATGAAAAACAGTATGTGAACACGCGCTGACGACGACACTCGTTTGCACATGGGACAAATCTGCTTGAGTCAATGTAACTGCTCCGGATCGTGTCCCTTATATAATACTAATAATTAAATGCATAATCCACCAGATTATCACTTGAGAATTACACGCTAGCAATGATAGTGTCATCAACCTATGCAGACAGATACGCTTGATTTGTCCCATATCAGCAAAGAAGTTGCTAGCCGGCCACAATGAATGCCGCCTCGTATACATGCATATGTAGAGGCTGAAATATCACTATATTCTCATTTTAAAAAAATATACATGATCGATGGCTACCGGGCAACTGCATAATCTCGTTATCCGGTCAGCTGACAGGTAGCGAATGAAAAGAAAATACGTTGCCATCACTCACTCAAGACTTTCCTATCACTCCTTGATCAATCAATCAATCAAGTAGAGTAGCTTACACAGTAAGAAACAAATGTACAATTTTGTTTTCAGCAAAATGTAAGCTACTTGATCACTGTTGAACGAAGGGCCGTCCATGGCACGTGAGGAATGTGCGCCAAATGATCAGGCCACGCTGTGTGAAAACTGCTAAACTTAATTGCTCTTGCAATCCATCTCGAGTAGGGCTTCTTTTGGAAGCCATTGAAAACCCGGGACTCTGTTTTCTCATTTTCTCCAAAACTCTACTCAACCACTTCATCATCACTGACTGCCACACATTACTTTGTTTTCCTTTTTTTATAAAAAAAACCGATTTCTTAATTTACCGTTCAATGAAATAGCTTATTATCACTGACTGCCACACATTACTCTGTTTTCCTTTTTTATAAAAGAAAACTCCAAGGGACGACATAATTCTGCGGTGACACGCGTCGTCGTCGTCGACGAACCCCGCGTTGTGCATGAATTAGTCGTGTGTCGTTGCATCCTGCACCGCCGCAAGTATTCCGTCAACGAGATATATGATATACCACCGGCTAATTCAATTCAGACTGATGCTGATCTGATTCTAATTGATCAGCTGCCTTTAACCGTCCAGAAACGTGCTTGATTCTTGCTTGAGTAGCTTGCCGTGGCTAGCAACTAATTAAGGGCTACACAACTCAACCAACAATATTCCTTTCCTTTCCACCCCCCATTTTATATCCCCTTTTCTTCACCAAATAAAAAAGAAAAGAAAAGGCGCCGTTTTCCTTCTGCTGGGGGGGGTCAACCTAGTCAAAAGTCAGCATATTCCCCAGCCCACTGATTTAACAATTCCGACACCGTCCTTGATTCCTCGCTTAACTAGCCGGTAACCCACAGTTAGTTATTTTAATCATGTGGTAATGAAGGACTACTGATGCTGATCTCCTTCGCGTGTTGATGGACGGAAAGTGCCCTTGCAACCGTGACGGGATCAGGTAATAATTGTGACGTGTTTGACGATATTCCAAGGTCATTGTTACTCTCTCTCTCTCTCTCTGCACTACAAACGGTTTGTGCCGAACCGGTTTGGTTTGAACAGAGATGGACGAGCGCTTAGCCGCCGTAGCCTGTTTATGTACCTTTCCTCCACACTGTGCTTCTGCTCTTGTACCTGCCCTGCCTACGATCAAGACATTGCTAGCTGTTCTGTGGGTGCCGATGAGTGTGCTGTATCATTCGAGCCGGGCGCGCAATTCAGTTTGTCAATTTGGACTGTTACTCGACGACAGCGATGAAGGCGTGATCAGGATGGATCGCGTACCGTCGTTCCAATCCGATCCTGAAAGCGACCTCGAGCTCTCATCTCACAGCAGTAGCAGCATAAGGACGACAAAGGACGGGTTCTTGTTTGGAATTTTGGATCGATACCAATGCAATGCAAGATCGACAGTAGGGGTGTTCGGACCGGACCTGGAGGCAACCATAGCCTGTGGAAAGGGTAGTGCGTGATTGGATAGACAGTAGACTCTGTTAGCTGCATTTTTAGGATTTGTATTTTATAGGGCTTTTTTTTTTGCATTTTTTCATGGGATCGAAGGAGTAGCTGATCTGACAGCACATTCTTCGAAGGAAACACTTTGATTCCCGTAGGAACATTAGGCAATCATTGATTTGATTGTGCCGATCATCAAAGAAGAGAAATGGGCACTTTACATGAGTCGTAGGACTCGAATCTAAGTGGAGCGGAAAGATGATCCATTGGCCTTCAGCATGGGACCATGGTTGTTCGGTCCCTCCAATTTTATCATTACAAATGTTGTATTCTGAAACAAAGAAACGCCCTCCCAAGAAAGAGTCAAATGACACTGGTCCTCGTGAACAGCAGCAGCATCCATAGACCTAGTCTGAACCAATAAAGCAACCCCAAATTAAAGGTTTCCAAGTTACTTGAACAGGATTAGCTTTTCAGATCAACCGAGTCAACCGCAAACTATGATTACAAAAGTTGGCCCAGATGCGTGGTTCGTCGACCTTGAACAGCATAACTGTCAGCAGACCAAGCTTGAAATCGTGCTAAATGTTTAGGAAGCTTCATTTTGCCCTGAACTACGGCATGTGCCCAGCTGCCTCCCACGCAAAACGAACAAAACACATGGACTCGTACATTGGAGAATCGAGCTAAAAGGTTTGCGCAGCAACAAGTAGTGCATGAATTTTCAGTTGTCATGCTAGATTCAGGTCAGATATACAGCTATGGGTTGACGAAATCCAGCGTGCTCCAATGCATCTATGCGGCTGCATGATGAGCCTGCACTAGCTAGTGGAGAGACTCTGCAAGACCTCGTCAGATACGTGGTCGTGATGGTGGTTGGACAAGCTGCAGGGTGTCTGTACAGTTGTAGAGAGACTCTGCAAAAATAGACCAGCAAGCTAAGATCTTCATTTTGCTTGGAAGCTTCATTTGTCATCCTGCCTTTCCGAAGTGGTATGCACTATAAAAGAAACGACACAAGCTTTCAGCAAACTGCTTTGAATTATCAAATTAATTTGGTGCCTCCTCACTCTCTAGCTAGGCCAAAGTGTGTGCCTTACTCTACGGAAAAGTGGAGAAAACAGTAGGACCCACTTCACTTTGTGTCCTATTTCTTTGTGATGCATATATGGATCTTCTCATCCATCATCTGATGCACTTTAATACTCCCTCCGTCCCGAATTACTTATCATTTTGATTTTTTTTAAGATAATTTTTTTGTTATCTGTCTAGACATAACAAATAAAAAATGTATCTAGAAAAGTCAAACGACGACTACCTCTAAATGGAGGGAGTAGGTCCTTGTGTCTATCTCGCCCTTCTCAACACGCTCGTCAGCAAAATCATACATGGAACTTGGCATTGAAACAAATAATCAGCGAACTAATTAAAGGCTCTCCATCTTTTGCCTCATATATAAAGATCAATTTACTTTTTTTCTGTGTTTTCCAAGAGTAACATATTATTAGTGCATGCCACCGGAGAGATGTATGGGCACATGTAGTATTGTTTAGTCGCTAATGATTTTTTTTTGAAAGATATAGTCTTTAATGATAGTGATAATAAACAGAGGATCCTAGCATTTCAGTAGCATGCATGGTGGTAAATAATGCATAATGACTTAGTATCAGTCATGATGGTTTCAATCAATCATCCATCCAGTGTCACAGTCAGTTTATGTGACAAGATAATTTATGGAAAATTAGCTTAATTCTCTTGCTACTATGATGCAATAGTATCAAATTAAGCACGAATGATGACTGCATTACAAGGACGATGCTGCTTCGCGCCTACTTTTGCCAGTGATGGTATAACCTATAACTGCATCATGATGAAAGCAAAATCTAAACGCCTGGGGATCGGAGCTTGTGTTGATCGTCGGTGTGTTTGTGCGCCAACCTACGGCAATTAGCAGAGTGTGCTTGAAACAAAGGACACAACAGTAGTACTTTCTGCTTACGATCGAGTCAATGCTACGTACGGGGCCATTAAATAAATCCACTATAGGTTCTTGCGAAAATTAGCAATGACAGATATGCTTGATTTGTCGTTCCCATCAAAGAAGTTGCCCAGCCACACAGCGACAACACGAGATGAATTAGCTAGCTGCTGCTTATCTAAGCCTGAAACACGCTGTCCAGCTGCAAGGCGTGTGCAAAAAATTCAGCTAATCAATCATCAGTGCAAAAATCAAACGAAAGTTCTTTAGACACTATTCTTGTATATATGTATTTTTTTTCCTTTAAAAGTGCGTGTACGTATATACTCTCTGGCAGAGCACTGCATGCGCACTAGCACTAGCACAGACAAATTTTTTTTTAAAAAAAAACAAAGTGCCGATTATATTAAAAAAAGATAATACACTCAGATTGAGCACAGTCATTTTAACTTTCTGTATTATCTAACTTGTGATCTCTATGCCGATCGCTGTCCGGCCGCTTCACCAAATTAATTGTGAAATGGCTCCTGGGGCACGTGCGAAATGTGCGCGACATCGGACCTTGCAGTGCGAAATGGCTGGACTCAAGTCATCTGCTGCTGCAATGTTGTGCGAGATATAGTATAATTGAGTGGGCTCCTCCTAGAAATAGGTTCAAAGGTACTCCCTCCGTTTCATAATGTCAGTACGTAGATACATGTAGTAGCAATATATCTAGAGAAGCTAAAAGGCAAAATAGCCATGTTAGTCCTTAAACTTTGCAGCAAAGGTCAACTTCGTCCCTCAATTTTCAGATTGGCCACTTTAGTCCCCTCAACTTTTAATTTTGGGCCAAACTCATAGTTATGCTTATATGGGACTTCATATTAACATGAAGCTAAATATAAAAAGACTATTTACCCTATCTGTTTGAGTATATACAATTTATCTATGAAATTTGAATGAATGACTTTAAAAAGCTAGTACAAGCATATACACTTTTTAGAAACCATATTTTGTGTTAGTTAAAAAAATATTGTTGTGTGTATATATAAGGGAGTATAAGCACATATATGTTTGACCTACATGAACTAAGGGTAAAAGGGGAATTTTGCATTTGTCTTATGCTAATATAGAGCACCATATCAGTACATGACATATTTGAACAAAAAAATGAAATTGGCCAATTTAAAAGTTCAGGGGCGAAGTTGACCTTCGGTGCAAAGTTCAAGGACCAAAACAACTATTTTGCCAAGCTAAAGCGATAAGTATTATGAAACGGAGTGAGTACACAACTTCAAATGCAATTAGAAGTCTCTTGGGCATTGTTCTAAACGGACATCTCTTATTTTTAAAAATGAGAAAGTCCAATGTTCACCTCTCAATTATAACATAAGTCTGATTTTCAATCTATAACTACAAAATCAGACACAAAGGACCATCCAGCTGTCAAAACAAACATATTTGGACCTTTGGAGGTTTAAAGAGTGTTTTTTTTCATTTTCTAAAAAAATAAAAGTTTAGGTTTAATGCATATATTATAACTGATTCATTTCAAATTAATTAGAAAAATGAGTGGCAAATAATTTCTAAAAATGTAACCTATCTACTGGTGTTATATTTGGAATTATTATTCATGTTCCTTGTGTTTTATTATGAGCGTTAAAATACTAGAATTAGTAACAAATATGATGTAAGAAACACCAAAAAGAGTACCAACAAATAGCCTAGATTTTTTTTAAAAAAAACTTTTGATATCAGCTTCATTTTTTTGGGGTTTGAAATGAGGTTTATGAATTTTTTTGATCAAATAATTTTTTTATAAATTTCTAGAAAATGCAAAACCACACAGGGTCAATTTTTGTTCGGTTGTGACAGTTAGATGACCCTTCTCCTATCCAATTGTGTAATTGCGGGTTAGAATCAGACGTCTGCTATTGGAGGTTGAAAATGAGACTTTGGCATTTAATCGCTCGATAAAATTCTCAAAAAGTATAGGCTCACAAAACAATTTGTTAATCTTGTCTTAAGTGAGTACTCCCTCCGGTTTGGTAAAAGAAGACGTTTTGTACAAGATTTGAGTCAAACATTGTGAATATAAATCATGAATAACTTTTAAGTTGTTGAGTTTGGAAATGTGAAAACTACATGAGTAGATTTGTCTTGTAAAATACTTTCATAAAAGTATACATATGTTAGTTTTTAATAATTATTTTTGTAAAAATAGGAAATCAAAGTTGCACTTTGGAGACCGTGTCGCTATCCTAAAAGTCTTCGTTTACCGAACCGGAGCGAGTAAGCTTTACATCGACACACAGCGACGAAAGAAGCATGCAAACTGCGGTTTTAGAAAACAACCGACCGATGCATCATCCCCACTAGTACTATACTAGCATCCTCGACCGGCACAAATCTGAATATTTTCTGCCCTAAAAAAAATCTGAATATATTACTGTTAACCATCGGCAGTCTGATTTTAATCATTATCATCAGAACAAAAAAAACGTGCATGATTCTAGCTTTGGGAATAGCTTGCTGGCTTAGTACTCACCAAAGACAAAAACATTTCATTTTGCGCTTCCTGTTGGGGGTCAACGCGTACTCATCTTTAGCCAATCGAGTAGCGAAGCGTGTCAGAAAATTGAAGTCAGCATTATTCCCTAGCCAGCTGACTCGTTAATAATCTGACGACACTGTCCTTTGCTTCCTCACTTAGCTTAACCGGGTAACCAACGATTGGTTAGCCGATTTTGTTAAGATTAGGACGGTTGATTGGCCAATCATGAACGACGACGACGTACGACTGATGCGACCGGCCGGCCAGCATGAACGGACGAAGCAGCGCTCCGCCGTTGAAGATTGGGCAGTCTCGACGTACGCCGTGTGGATAAAAATGTTCTTGCAGCAGTCGGGTGGATTAGCCTACGTGGTCTTTTATTACATTCAAAATTTTACCATGTTAAATTGAATGTCTGCGAATGCTACGAAGGTGTCGCACCGTACCCTACTCATGATCTTGTACGTTTGGCCCTGATAAGATCATGGGTAAAGCCACCAAGTTGGTTAAGCGTGGAAAGGGGCCGGAGGTTCTAGTTTGAAAAACCAAGCAATTTCATATAAAGTTCATATGAAACGTTTTCACACCCACGCTAATCGATAGGCAGAAGGTGAGAACATGACAGCGTGACTTAAAATTTGACCTAGGTTGGTGAAAAATGACGTTCTTCGCCTCCACTAACCGAGTGTTGCCTGGCCGGCCGGTTCCTTTCTCGCCCTCTCACCTTGCTTATACTTTTGTCACTAGAAATGCTGTAGAACAACTTTCCTTTAAACAAAATAATGAAGATTGAACCACCAGTGGTTTTGTCCAATATAACAAATCCAGTTTGAATTCCCCCCCTTGCTCCCCAAGAAGCAGTCAGTGAACAGTGGTCCTAGAGTACCATAGACCTAGTCCAAACCAACAAAGCAACATGATGATGATTAGCATCTCAACACTATCAAATTTCTGCACTACTAAAAATCAGATACATCTATATATGACGGCTTGTTAGAAGAGCAACTAGTCAACTAGAAATAATTACGACTACAACAAAATTGGCCCGACTGCGCGGTAGTTGAAACTTCTCCAGAGACCTTTCAGGCCTCACGTATGCGCTGTATGCATGCCTGAGTCAGAAACCAGGGGAGGCGTTTCAATGGGCTCAAGAAAACGGATAGAGATCTCCAAGGACCTGCTTACCTACAATTTTGACTACATAAGTAATTGCCTCTGGAATTTGGGAAGAAGAAAGAGCAGACACAAGGTTAACCGACAAAAAATAGTGCTCTATCATACCAATAACTTTTAAAATCAGTCTAACTTCTTAATCCAAAAAAACAGTGCAACATATGTATATAGTACTAACTTCTACAAGTAGTCTAACGGAAACTTTTGAGCTCGTGCAAAATTGTTAAGAACCTTCTAACAGTTTGAATTGTAGCATGTGGCCGGCCTGCCTTGCACATGCCTTAAGGAAAAATAAAACACATGGACTTGTACATATTATTCAGGAACGGAGTCAAGGGAAGATGTCCTAGAAAAGGACTTGTTGAATAGGAAACCTGCAAGTGCTAAGCACACGCATGCATGAATGCACACGCAGGACAAGAGCGGCATTTCTAGGAACCTTCAGTTGCAAACAGGTCAGACGGTTTGACAAAATCCAGCACCCATGCGGCCATGTATATATCTACAGTATGTGACTGCATGAAAGAACCTGCCCTAGCTGAGAGGCGAAGACCTTGTCAGATATTTGACGACACACAGGTGGTAGTTGGACAAGCAGGGTAAACACTAGTACTGGTAGTTAAGAACATATACTGACAGCGCGAACAGAATAATACCAGTAGACAGTTTATAATTAAGTGACGCATAAGAGAGAAAGTAACGTGTCAAAAAAAAGAACTTTATAAGCAAGCTGATCTGGGAGGGAAATCTAGTGGTTGTTTGACCTGAGCATATATATAGCTTGTCAATTTTAAAATCTTGTTTGATCCAAACAACGGATAGCTCAGACCAACTAGCTAGTGGCACTAGTTTTGAAGTAAAACATTTGGGAAAACTTCTGACCAAGAGAAGGTCTTTGGATTATTAGGATGATGTAGGCTAACGACCTAACATCAGAAATCAAGTTCCTAATTAATTTAATACGTTGATGGGACTTGCATTGTATTTCCAACATTCAAGTCTCTAATTCTTGATTCACACATCATCCATGTAGCATTTTTCCTAGTGTAGGTCTTGTCGAATAATGTCCTTCGATCATGTAAAAAAAATTATTGAAAGAGTCCCGTGGACGTAAGCCTCCCCAACTACTGCCCTATGTATCACCATCCACTGAATTATCAAAGGCAATGAAATTCTAATTAACCTACAGGTTCCAACAAAAAAAAAATCAGTTATTATGGTGTCGTGTTCAGAAAATATAGTATATGTTTCTCCCGTAGCGAGGGCGACAATTCTGGAGCAGTATATATTCCTTCCGTGGTAAGAATTGAATTCTTCAAGTTTTCAAGGTTCAAGCGGAAGGCATACATCATGCATTTTGCATGTCTCGCGCATGCAGTCAAAGAAAACGAAATGTTTTGTGAGGTTTAACATGGTTTTGGATCGGAGTAAGATAGAGGACTGTGAAGAGGTCAAGAGACCAGCGTACGGTCGCTTTGCCATCGCCTTTACGCTGCCTGCTGTCTCGGCATCAGAAGTGTCTGGTCCGGAAACACACACACTCAACTCGCCCCCCCCCCCCCCCCCCTCTCTCTCTTACATCATCTCTTAGTATGAACTTTTTTTCTCTTCTTTGAAGCCGCAGTATTTGTCCTCCTAAAATTTCAACACACTGAAAAATAAAAAAGAATTCACACATGTCCATCACATGCCGTCACCACGGAAGGAGTAATAAGAGGCTATGGCGCCACACATTATTGGGTAAAAGTCAGCTTATAGGGAAAAAACAACATCCGAAACCTCGATTCAGAAGGGGGAAATTAAAGTTATACAAGAAAAAAGAAGACCTTTTGGATTGATGAATTTCATTAATTTCCAAGAACAAATTATAAGCATGTGTATATGGCCGCATGGACATCTCGCGGTGACGGACCGACCAATTGCAACCGAGAGTCTCTCCGTCTCTCTCTGACGTGCATCACCCACCACCAGCCACTCACTCACTCACACACGTGCTTTGTGAGGCATCGAGATGAGGTCGAGTACGTGCTGGCTGGACCATGAAACCACTACGGGGCGGCAGGTGTGACAGATACTCCAGTTGGTTGCTGCCACATGCCCCAATCGCTTTTTACAAGCAACAATGTGCAGTGCAGTGCAGTACACGAAAACTCTCAAACGCAAATCGCCCGGATATCGTGAAACCACACCGTAGCCTCCTCCTGGTCAATTTTTGACCGTGCTGGATACGTAAATCCGCATACGCCGAAACTCTCACATCGTAGTATCTGTTTCTTTGCTGTCCCGGCCAACATCGTAGAGTATACGGAGTATATTTTCTTTTCAAAATTGCGAAATTTCAGCAAGCGGAATAATCTCACAGTCAGAAAATGCCCGGATATATTATCGTGAAACCACCGTATGTATGTAGCCGGCCACTAGCCGCACGTACAAGAAGCCCCGATTGCGTGCTTTTGCGAACAGCAGAGAATAATCTCACGGGACGAAGAGAGAGTTTTGACACATGGCACGAATGCACGATCGGCGTACGGACGCAATCAGAGCGCACGACGCGCGGACCGCGCCTGCTGCCTGCTGCCTGCCTGCCCCCCAAAGCGAGCGAGAGAGCACAAACTTAACTTTTCGCGCGCTTGGATCCGACGATGGCGCCGGCCGCCGCTGCCGAACACGCTCGATCGATATGCTCGTCGTCGTCGGCCGCTGCGCGCGCGCCGGCGATGACGGGAGGACGAGATCGAGAGGAGGCTAGGGATAACGACCGGTCGGGGGCGCGCACTTCGTGTTGGAGACGTACGCACCGGACCGGGGCACCTCCACACCCGCCACCTGTGCAATCGTGGCACGATGACGAGAGCGCATAGTATGTGATCCGGCCGGGGAACGAACACCAAGCTAGTTCTCGCCTATAGCAAAGTGGGGTATAGCGACTGGCATTAATTAGCTTGGAGTTCGGATCGAATCGAAGCTCTGCTACTGCGTGCTGCACTGCACGGTGACGAGATAGGTGGTGAGATGGTGGTACGTGATCCGGTTGCTCACTTTGACGCGATCCTGTCATCCTGTGGTGGTGGTGGTGGTGGTGGTCATGTCCGGGCGGCGGCGGTGACGGCGACGGCGCCAACGACGTGATCGATCGAGGGTCCTGTCTCGACGGAGTATCCGTTAAAAGTACGGTAGTTTTTTTAGTGCTTGTTGCAAGATTATTGTGTTGCACGGATCGTAGCAGCTAGGTTACACTGCACGGTCTATTTGCGGCGGAATTACGAATTCCACGTCAAATCCGCACAGCATGCGTGTGCATGAGCATGCTGACTCCTCTGGAATAAACCGCGCGGCGGCTGCGCTGCTGCGCAAGCCCGGGCCGGGTTGGCCTGTACCTCCCTCCCGCGACAACCGCAATTCAGTATCGGGCCGGGCCCGGCACACGATCGACGACACTGCGTAGCATTACTGCTGTACTGTACCAACTGGCGACGCGATGCATGCATGCATCTTGTCGAGTCCACACACCACCTAGCGCTGACCTCGTCAACCTCGCTCCCTATGCCGCCGCCGGGCGGTCCAGTAACGTCGCCCAGCCGGCGGCGGTGTTCCGCTTCGAAATATCGGGCCGCCGCCGCGGCGCCCGGCCGGCCTCCCGATAGACCGCCACGCCACCGTACACGCATGCAGCACCTTCTCGATCGGGGAAGAGAGAAAACGCGATAACGAAGCGGCCGGATGCGAACAGGTCGTACTACTCTACCCATGCATCCAGCATTCCAGCCAGCGCCGCCCATCCCAAAAAAACGAGGGAGCAACAGAGACCACGCGACGTCGCCGTCGCCGTCATCCCTCCGTGTAGAACGCGTCGCCGCAGCCACGGTGGTCGCCCGGCGCCCCGGCGGGGCCAGCAGCAGCGGCGTTGGTGAGCTCATGAATGCGCGCGCGCCTGCCTGAGATGGACGGACGGATCGGATCGGATCTAGCTAGTTGCTCTGTGTGTGCCTGCTAGCTGTGTGCGACACGGTTTCGTTCGAGTCTTCCACGGAGACTGGCCGGCCGCGCGCCGGCCGTTGGCGACGGTAGGTAGGAGACTAGGAGGGTTCAAACCCTGACTGCCCCCCGGTCCCGGTCAGCAGGCCGTTACGACAGCATTACTGCCTGCCTTCCCGTGACTCGCCGTGTCCGCCGCATTAACGGCCACGAGGAGATCTCTGCAAACGGACGGACGGCGGCGGAGGAGAGCCGGCGGCGACTCCGGCGAGTCGTGTGTGTTCACACTTGAGTTGACACCCATATACGTATCATATAGTCAAGGTGAGTGAGTAAAGTACGTGGTACTCGTACAAACAGCTAGCGTGTTTTTACCTTTTACTGCACTTTGTTGGGTGCATGGATAATATGCATGCATGATGTATAAGCTTCACGTCATTTCATCAGGGACATTATGATGCGGCATTCTTATGGTAGGACCTGCATGCTTCATCCAAAATTTCGAATGCCACTGATGGAATGGTAGTATCCACCATGGTGGTGAGCCTGATGGTACTGGCCGTGTCTTTTGGTCTTTTCACCGCGGTGCTAATGTAGGTGAAAACCTATTTCTTGTTGGAACGACGCCGATGGCATCCTCGAGTGTTTATGTCCTTTCTTCCCGAAGGTGTCGCCCATCTCAGGTGCGGGTCTTGGCTCCTGCCGGGGACAAACAGCGATGTTAGGCTTCTCAGGCGAGGTGCTTTGAAGATGGTTGCTTCCGACAGTTGGGAAAAGCCAGGTTTGGAGGCAAGGACGCGGGGTTAAAAATACCGCTTACCTAGCGGTTTCCCGACTCAAAAAACCGGCCCGGTAAACCGCTCTTACTGCGCGGTAAGCCGAAAAGGGCGGTTTACTAGGGTCGGTTCAGCTCGGAAAACCGCGATTTTTAGAAACCGGACCGGTGCGGTAAGAGCGGTTACCAACCGTTTTTTCGGTTTTTTAACCCTGCAAGGAGGGGCTCATTCATCCATCTTCTTCTTCGACCCCCCCCCCTTGTTTTCTTCTTCCTCTTCTCTCTTTTCTTTCTTCTCATCTTCATCCTTGATCAAAATTTGTAGGAGGCGCTTAGGGGGGGGGGGGGGGGGGGCTTGAGCCCCACCGCAGTACGATACGGGTCATATAATCACGTTGGCGTTTGTAACCGAACTTCGATCATAGTGAAATGCTTTCTCGTTGGAACGACTCCATGACATCTGCTAGAGCGTCATGTTCTTCCTCCCTGAAGGTGTCGTCGGCCATCTCAGGCGCGGGCCTTGGCTCCTGCAGAGGACAAATAGTGATGTTAGACTTCTCAGGTGAGGTGCTTTGAAGATGGTTGCTTCTGTCAGTTGCAAAGCCAGGTTTGGAGGCAAGGAGGGGCTCATTCACCCATCTTCTTCTCCCTTTCCTTGTTTTCTTCTTCCTCCTCTCACTTTTCTTTCTTCTCTTCTTCATCCTTGACCAGAATTTGTAGGAGGGTCCAAGGGGGGCTACATGGGATTTCTAGCGGTAGGAGGGGCTTAAACCATCACCACCCCTCCCCTCCCCCCCCCCCCCCCCGCGAAGTACGGTACGATTCATATAATCTTGTTAGGGTTTTCCATTGGATATTGATTCTCTCGACCTCTTGTAAGCTGTTGTCGTTGGCGTTCGTAACCGAACTCTGATCGTAGTGAAGTGCTTACTGGCTGGTGCCCGTGGTTTTTCCCTCTCGTGTTGAGAGAGTTTTCCACGATAAATCTCGTGTCTCCTTACTTTTTGATTTCTTTGCTTCTCGCCAATTTTACACCATCATTTATAACTACTACGACCCATGAGCCCGACCAGATGGATAGGGTGGTCAGGCCTTGGGTCCGTACCTCGTGTCGACATCTCAATCCAACAGGGGGCAGAATTCGTGATGGCTCGGATCGAGGTCCCAATCCAACTTGGCATGTTGAGTTGAGCTTGAGTTGTGCGTCAAGCTTTGAGTTGAGAGCGAAGGCCTTTGGAGTTGATCGAGTTGAGTAGAGCAATATGTGTTGATGTCCCAATCCAACACATCGATTTTTCTTCCTAATTGAGTGGTATACGAACCATAGTTTTTCGGGGATTACTACGCTTCTAGTTGTTCGATCCATGAATCAAAGTTATGAGGCATGGTACAATTACCTTGCTAGTTGTGCAGTTTACCGAGGAATAAATCTCTCGTGCGATGACGCCGGTTGATTCCAGCAAGAATTGAATCGTGGTAGGTAGCCTCAAACCAACGAGCACTACCACTGAGTTAGAAGCTGTTTGCAACAATAATAATAATAATAATAACAACAACAATACTAATGATAACAATAATAATAATAATAACAATTATTATTATTAGGGAATTAGGCGATTTTACCCTTATTTTTTAGCCTAAAGGCGTTTTTACCCTTCTACTCTAAAGCTCCGTCTGCCCCTAATTTGGATGCCGTCCGCGCTCAATTGAATAAAAGCGAAAAATAATAATAAAAAAAGAAGCGACAGCCAATTGACCAAATTACCCCTCCCTTGCTCATCCTCTCCCATCCCGACTCGCACACGCACGTGAGCAGGAGCGGGCGGCCGACTCGCACACGCACGCGAGCAGGAGCAGGAACGCCGGCGCGGGCGACCTCCGGCGGCGCGCGCGCGCCGCCCCGGCGCCTCCCCGACCGTCCGTCCCCCTCACCGCCGCCTCCCCCGCCCTCCCTCCCCGGGTCGCCCCCCCTCGCCTCGCCTCCCCCCGCCCCTCATACACCATGGGAAGCTAGGGTTTCGGGGTAGGTGTGGGCGCGGCCGGAGGAGGCCGGCGGCGGCGGCCGGCGCCGGCCAGGGAGGAGATCCCCAGCGCGGCCACCGGAGGGCAGCAGCTCATCTCCCTCTCCATCTTCCTCCTCTCTTCCTCACCCTAGAACACAACCACCATGGAAGAGCCAAGGTATTTCCCTCCCCTTTCTCCAATTTTTGAGTGTGTTTATTCCTTGCTGTGAATTTGTAGATGGGTTGACATGTTTATTTCGTGCTGCGATTTGTAGGACAAGTCACAATAAATTGGAACTTGTTGTTAGAGTCCGTTCATTTTTTAGCTTGTCAGAAAATGGTTCAAAAACATGGTTTCAAGGTAGAACTTTGCCTGCTGAGGTTATTGACCCCAAAATCTTTAGGGTGGTGCATCTAGTTGATTTCATTGGGGAGCATTGCTTTTGGGGTTCGAAACAGTATGTTACATTGTGGCATGATTTGGAGGAAGCTTCTATTGAAATTAAATCGGATGAAAATCTGTTGGAGTGGTTTCAACTCCATGATAAAAGTGGGCTAGTATGTATCAATGCTCAGGTCAATGATTTTGAGGGGGCACTTGATTTTTCTCCAACAAAGAGAAGGTTCCACCCTACTTTGAGGGCGAATTTACTCTCAATTGAAGGGGGCAGCAGTGAGAGAGACACAAATAGGAGAGCCACAACCCCACCTAAAAAAAAGACACTCTTCTCCAAAAAAAGAGAGCTCCAGCCAAAGAAAGTGCTTCTGGTGAAGAGGTACTCAGTGATAGCAGCTATGACACCGACTTAGCTGCATCATCTGGTGCTTCTGATGATGCTTGGTCTGACTCTGACTTTGACACTGGGTTTGATCCTGATGGTGAAATTGTTGATGAGGAAAATGAGTTTGATCCTCCCATGTTTTCGTATGATGTTGATGATCCATGTATTGATGTGAATGTGGTGTTTCCAGATGTGGATCAGTGCAAGTTAGCTGTTACACATTTCTCTGTCTTGCATGATCATGCTTTCCAAACCTTACAAAAAGACAAGACAAGATTTAGGGCCATATGCAAGAGGGCTAATCAAGGATGCAAGTGGACTTTTTTTGCATCTACAAGCCCGGCCAAGAAATACATTGGATGCAAGGTAAATGACTTCTATTATGTTGCAAGTGTACTTCTATTATGTTGCAAGTGTTCTTCTATTATGTTGCAAGCTCTCCTTGTGACTTTCTTGATTTTTAAATGCAGGTTAAGACTAGTGGACCAAAACATACTTGTGGTTCATTCAACAAGAGTGGTGGCACAATGGCCTCCAATAAATGGGTGGCCGATAGAGTGGTTGATTTGGTGATGGAAAACCCTGATGTGGGAGCAGCTAAGTTGAGGGTCGAGCTGAAGAAAAAATTTGATGTGGACGTTCCATATGACAGAGTTAAAAGAGGCAAGTTAAGAGCACATGACATTATCCATGGCAAATGGGATGAAAGTTATGATTTGTTGCCTACTTATCAAGCTGAACTTCTTAGGTCACTACCTGTGAGTGTTGTAGAGCTACAGACAGAACAACACAATGGTAAAGAGTGTTTCATGAGGTTCTTTGTTGCTCTCAAACCATGCATAGATGGCTTCTTGCAAGGTTGTAGACCTTATATTGCAATGGATGCAACACACTTGACTGGGAGGGCAAGAGGTCAGTTGGCTTCAGCTGTTGCAGTGGATGGTTATAACAAGTTGTTCCCAGTGGCATTTGGAGTGATTGAGACTGAGTCTGAGGAAAGTTGGACCTGGTTTGTCAATAATGTCAAAAAGGCTATCGGTAGTCCTCCAGGTTTGTTAACAAACTTGAGCTCTATTTCCTAATTGTCAACAAATATTTTCTCACTTGTTACTATGTTCATACAGGCTTGGTCATTAGCACTGATGCTGGAAAGGGCATAGAGTTGGCTGTAGAAGCTGTGTATCCTGGAGTAGAGCATCAAGAATGTATGAGACACTTGTGGAAGAATATGAAGAAAAAAGGATATAGTGGTGAGCTCTATGGCAAGAATATGTGGTGTGCTGCCAAAAGCTTTACAGAGTCCAAGTTCACCTACTTCATTGGAAAAATTGAGGAGAAAGATCGTTCAGCCATTGAGTGGTTGGATGACAACCATCCATATGTGTGGAGTCGAAGCAAATTCAGTGAAGACTGCAAGGTAGATTACATCAATAACAATCTCTCTGAATCTTTTAATAGTTGGGTGTCAAAAACTAAGGCCTACCAGATTGTAGAAATGCTTGACCACATTAGACAAATGATCATTGAGAAGTTTGTTTTGAGGTCCAAAAGTGGTAATAATATGAGGCATCATAATCCCCGGCTATTGTTACTTGAATTGAATGCTAAATCAAAGACTATCAAGGACCATGAAGTTCTAATATGTCGGCTCGCTAAAGTGAAGTAACCGTGAATAGATTCGGGCATGCGGTGAACTTGGAGGAAAAAAGTTGTAGCTGTCGGGCTTGGCAAGTCACTGGAAAACCATGCAGCCATGCTTTGGCTTTCATTGCAAAGATCAGTAGGGAGGTGAAAATGGATGAATTTGTGCATGAATACTTCTCTATTGATAGATACAGGAAGGCATATGCAGCTAAATTTAATCCAATGACATCCAAAGATCAATTGCCTCATGTGAACTTAGGCTACACAATCCACAAACCCAAATTGAGAAGGAAACCTGGGAGGCCAAGAAAATCTAGGATCAAGGCATTTGATGAAGTTGGCACTACCAAGAAAAGGAAGGTGTGTTCTGAATGCAATGAGCTAGGCCATATAGCCAAGACTTGCCAAAGAGGTCCTACAACTAGAGAAAAGAGGACGCGGTCAACACAATCAGGACAAGTTGAAAATGACCCAATGTGAGTCATATATGTTGCTGCCCTATTCCATTTATTTAGCTTAGTTATTCACATTAACTTGTATTAACACCTCTTTCAACTTAAATTTAGTGCTAGTGCCGCAAGTGGTTCTGGTAGGGGAAGGGGAAAAGGAAGGAGGGGAAGGGGAAGAGGAAGGGGCAGAGGATCAGGAGAGGAAAGCAATGATGCAACATAAGTGATTTAAGGCTGCTATTACTTGCAATATTTTATAGTAAATTTTAGCGTTCCCTCAACAATTAACTTGCTTCTACTCTATTTTGTTGAAGTGGAAGTGGTACAGGTACAGGAAGGGGAAGTTCATCACATCCCAATAATGAGGCAAGTGGCCCAGGAAGTGCAAGTGGTTCAGGAAGGGGGACATCGAGGCGTAAACAATACACATCTGGAAGGCTTGCTAGTTTGTTGGGTTTCAATGCTTGAGTTGTGTCTCACAATTAGTTGCTACTAGTTCCTACTTTTGGATGACATGTCATTTAGACCTCTATGTTAGTATTTGGCATGTGCCTTCGGACCTCTATGTTAGAATGTTAATTTGGATCCGTATGTGAGCATGTTAATTTGGACCTCTATGCATGCATTTGGACCTCTATGTTACATGGTACTTTGATGGCAAAAATATATGGATCTATGTGTTTGGATCATTTTGTTGTGTGATATTGAATTTTAATTGTATGGATTATAAGCCGAAATCTTTGCCAAAATCAATTTAAAAACTGTACAAAACATATTAAAGATTTGATAGAAAACAGGGGTAAAAACACCAATATAAGAAAAAAAATAGGGGTAAAAACGAATGGGTAAAGTCGTCCATTTTAACACCGTTAGAAGCACATAACAGAGTAAGGGTAAAAATTCGCGTCATTTGGGAAACTGAGGGTAAAAATGCCCAGTTCAAAAAACCGAGGGTAAAAACGCCTTTAGGTTCGAAACCGAGGGTAAAAACGCCTTTGCCCCTTATTATTATTATTATTATTATTATTATTATTATTATTATTATTATTATTTAGCCTACATTTATTTAAAAATGCTGTACTTTTAAAGAACCTGTTAGTCAAAACCTCACCTTGTCCATCATGTTGATGTCGAATCCCGTTTACACGAAGAAGGGTTGTTTGCCTCGACGAAAGAAGAATGACACGTACTCCCTCTATTCTTAAATACATTGACACCATTAAATTTCTACTCCAACTTTGACTACCAATATATATTGAACAAATTAGTTAACTAAAGTGTATATCATGATATTTGTTATCAAATGTACTTTTTTTTAAAAAATTGTTTTATCAATTTGCATAAATATTTATAAAAAAGACGAATAATCAAACAAACAGGAAAAAAAAGTCAATACTATCGTCAGCGGAGGTAGTACGATTCTTAGCACAAGTTCAAGCGCTGACATTGTATTGGCTTTCTGAATAAAACCGTCAGTATCTCATATTTTGAAGCGTCGAAACGGACATCTCTAGCTACAGGCTCCATCTATCTATCTGCACGATTCACGCACACTTTCATAGTTTTCCTTCACGAAGAAGACCAGTATATTTCCAGTGTGGCAGGCAATCCAGACAAATCCGAAGATTTTTTCCGTGTATCCCCCGCCGCGCGCGCGTCATCCAGCCATTCCCAATCCATCCAACGGCGCCCACGAAAACGCTCGACGACAGCTCTCCGTAGAGCCACACGTCCGGCGACCCCCATCCGGCCATCCCCTCTGGCGCCGGCACCGGCCCCACCGCCGGGATCCCGGGCCCACTCGCCCGCCGGACGCGGACACGTGCGCACGCGCCGCGCCGCATACGACGACGACGCAGCTCAGGCACACCCGCCCCGCGTACACCGTACACGACGCTGGAACGGGGTGGCGCGACGCTGACGCTGACGGAACGGGCCGGGGGAGGGAGGAGATCGGAGTGGGGCCGCGGCGCCGGACACGCACGAGAGAGGCGACGAAGCAGCCGCTGCGTTTCCGCGTCGTCAGCAGCCGCCGCCGCCTTGACCGCCCGTCCTCCCCTCCCCCGGGCGCCGGGCGGATTCTTCCCTCCCCTCCCCTTCCCCACCGAGCACAACAACCCCCACCGGCGACGGCGCCGAGACGACCCGACGACTAGTAGAACCCCCAACGTACGCGCCTCCCCCATCCGGCTTCCTCCGCGATTCCACAGCTATAAAAACTCGCCTCCTCCCTCCCCCTCCTCCCCAAACGCCACCGTTCCTCACCTCCACCTCCCCCCGACAAACTACAGAAACCGCCGCCGCGTCACGCGCACACACCCACACCCCCAACTCCTCCTCCTCTGCTCCGTGCGAAAAAGCGTTTCGCTTCTCTCCGCTGACGGACCCGCCGCGTGCCCCTCGGACGACCGAGCCGGCCGCCGGCGATGCATAGCCACAGGCCGGGCGGCGACGCCGGCGACATCGTGGAGATGTCGTCCGCCGCCGCCGCCGCCGCCCCGCACGAGGGACGGGACAGGGAGCGGGTGATCCCGCACAGCGGCCCGCTGAGCAAGAAGACGGGGGCCCGCAAGAGCGCGCGCTTCGCTGAGTCCGTGTCCGCGCCGCTCTCCGCTCCCGTGCCCCGCGCCTCCCCGTCCGCACCGAGCGACGACGACGACTACGTCGAGATCACCCTCGACGTGCGCGACGACTCCGTGGCGGTGCACAGCGTCAAGCCGGCGGCCCACGGCGCCGGCGCCGAGGACCCCGACGTGACCCTGCTGCAGCGCACGCTCGAGAACCGGCGGTCCTCGTCCTACGGCCACAACGTCATCCGCAACGCGTCGTCGAGGATCAAGCAGGTGTCGCAGGAGCTCCGCCGCCTCGCCTCCGTCAACCGCCGCGGCGGCGCCGGGAGGACGCTCGACCGGTCCAAGTCCGCGGCGGCGCACGCGCTCAAGGGGCTCAAGTTCATCAGCAAGGCCGAGGGCGCCAAGGGATGGGAGGCCGTCGAGGAGCGCTTCGACAAGCTCGCCCAGAACGGCCTCCTCCACCGCTCCAAGTTCGGCCAGTGCATCGGTGAGCAGCTGTTGTTCCTCGTTTGTTTCTGCCTCACTCATCCATCGGTTTACACCTCCATCGATTGTCTCGTACTTGCTGCACGCGCCAATTGAATTAGGAATCAAACCACCTGGCTGTGGCTGACATGACAATTGACAGGGATGCGGGAGCCGGAGTTCGCCGGCGAGCTCTTCGACGCGCTGTCGCGACGCCGCAACATCTCCGGCGACACCATCAGCAAGGCGGAGCTGCTCGAGTTCTGGGACCAAATCTCCGACACCAGCTTCGACGGCCGCCTCCAGACCTTCTTCGACATGTACGGCGTAATTCTCACTTCTTTGTCATCGATCGATCGACTGATTGCTAGTACAATTTCTTTGCTACAGCAGTAACTCCTCCCTTAATTAATCTCCGTAATTAACGAAACCTTCTCTCCATTAAACGCACGCAGGGTTGACAAGGACGCGGACGGCAGGATCACCGAGGAGGAGGTCAAAGAGGTAATTCCGCCGCCACCCTTTCACCAACCAGCTCGTTTCGCCGTCACTCCCAACCACAGCAATGCACATGTTTTATTTGCATCTTTTTTTTTCCACAAAGAGAATTAAAAAATATTGAATTTTTCTGATGGAACCTCCGCTACTGGCCTGCAACCTGACAGATCATCCTGCTGAGCGCGTCGGCGAACAAGCTGTCGAAGATCCAGGAGCAAGCTGAGGAGTACGCGCGTCTGATCATGGAGGAGCTGGACCCTGGCAATCTCGGCTACATCGAGCTCTACAACCTGGAGACCCTCCTCCTGCAGGCCCCGAGCCAGTCGGTTCGCATCGGCACCACCAACAGCCGCAACCTCTCGCAGATGCTCTCCCAGAGCCTCCGCCCGACGCCGGAGCCCAACCCTCTCCGCCGCTGGTACCGCCGGGCGCAGTACTTCCTCGAGGACAACTGGAAGCGCGTGTGGGTGATGCTGCTGTGGCTCTCCATCTGCGCGGGGCTCTTCACCTGGAAGTTCATCCAGTATCGCCACCGCTACGTGTTCCAGGTGATGGGCTACTGCGTCTGCGTCGCCAAGGGCGGCGCCGAGACGCTCAAGTTCAACATGGCGCTCATCCTGCTGCCCGTGTGCCGGAACACCATCACCTGGATCCGCAACCGGACCGCCGCCGGCCGCGTCGTGCCGTTCGACGACAACCTCAACTTCCACAAGGTGGTCGCGGCGGGGATCACCGTCGGCGCGGCGCTCCACATCATCTCCCACTTGACCTGCGACTTCCCGAGGCTGCTCCACGCCACGGACGCCGAGTACGCGCCGCTGGGGCAGTACTTCGGGTTCCCGCGGCCGAACAACTACTGGTGGTTCGTGAAGGGCACCGAGGGGTGGACGGGGCTGGTGATGCTGGTGCTGATGGCGGTGGCGTTCACGCTGGCGACGCCGTGGTTCCGGCGCGGGAGGGTGAAGCTCCCGGGGCCGCTGAAGAGGCTGACGGGGTTCAACGCGTTCTGGTACTCGCACCACTGCTTCGTGGTGGTGTACGCGCTGCTGATCGTGCACGGGCACTACCTGTACCTGACGAAGAAGTGGCAGAAGAAGTCGACGTGGATGTACCTGGCGGTGCCGCTGGTGATGTACGCGTGCGAGCGGCTGACCCGGGCGCTGAGGTCCAGCGTCCGACCGGTGAAGATTCTCAAGGTCGCCGTGTACCCCGGGAACGTCCTGTCGCTGCACTTCTCCAAGCCGCAGGGGTTCCGCTACAAGAGCGGCCAGTACATCTTCGTCAACTGCGCCGCCGTCTCGCCGTTCCAGTGGTAATTAAGCGTTCTGCTTTGATGGTTTTTTTTTCATGCTATTAGATAGCTACTAGGTTGGGCTTGATTAAGCAAAGGTTGGTCGAGTGGAGATGCTTTTATTGGAGCAAGGTGTTTATTAGGTGAACAACGCAAAGCATCAGCAGATGCTTTGGTTGGTAATGGCGAGACGCTAACGACTTTTTTTGAACGTGCGCGCGTACACAGGCACCCGTTCTCCATCACGTCGGCGCCGCAGGACGACTACGTGAGCGTGCACATCAGGACGCTCGGCGACTGGACGCGCGAGCTCAAGAACGTCTTCTCCAGGGTATGTACACGCCGTGTTCGATTACCTCGATCTCCATGGATTCTCTCTTGAAGCTCGTGATGATGAACTCCGTTGTGTGCTGACGCGCGAAGCTGATTGTTTGGTTGATTATTGCAGGTTTGCCGGCCGCCGACGGAGGGCAAGAGCGGGCTGCTCCGGGCGGAGTACGACCGCGACGGCAGCGCCATGACCAACCCCAGGTGAGCAAGCAATCAAGCACTCTCCTCTTCTTCTTCATCGCGTTTCCACGATGGTGACAAAAACGCACGTGGAGGTAGAGCTCGCCGCCGTTGCCGCGTCGGGTGTGGGTCCTGCGGGCCGGGGTGGGTGGGCGCGGACGTGGACGGGTCGTGTAGTCTCGAGCCGGCCGAGTCGCAAGTCGGGTCGGTACGGGTAAGGTTTGGACCTGACCAGGTCTCTCGATCAGACTCTCTCAGGGTGTAGGTGGCTCGATCACCATTCTCCAGCTAGCCGTGGCTTCACAAACGTCAAGCACAGGCATCGGGCATGGGCTGCTCCTGCTCCCGCTCCAGTCGGTAGCTCGCGCCACCTTTTCTGACCTCCTATCCAGATCGAGCTTCGTGCCAATTGCCAAACACTTTTCTTCATTCTGTCCCGGTCAACAGAAATGTGCGTACGTGTGACCTCATCGCTGGCATCACCACGCAAGGCTGGTGCGCGCGCACACACACAGTGGCTCAGTCAGCAACTCAGCACACACGCATTACATAGCAAAGTGTTTTGGGTTCCGGTTGGGACGTGTGGGGTGGTAGCAGGTGTTGACCCCTGCGCCCTGCCTGCATGCATGCCCAGGATCTTTGCCATCGAGTATATTATACTATAGTATAGGTTTCGAATGGTGGTGGTGGTGGTAGCATAATTCAGCCGGTGGGAATGATGAGGTTAACGGCCGGTGCCCGCCGGCCGGTGATATTCCCGGCGGCCAGCGAGTGGTTGGGGATGAGGTGAAGGGTCCATGGACCATGGTCCATGCCTATGCGTGCCCATTTGCCCAACACACACACATTCCTGTTCCAAAAATCTCTTTTTTTTTTAAATTTAAAGAAGATCAAAAGGAAACGTCCGGGACAAAAGGACATTCATTCTCTGGCTTTGTGGCTTGTGAGTGATTAGGTTCTCCGACTTTTGTTAATCCGGGGTGCCGTTGACTTCTCACTCTCCCGACAAACACACCACCTCTTGACATTCTCATTTTTCTTTATTCTTCATTCACATTGCAGTTTGCACGCTAGTAACTAACGCGATTAAAAAACTAATCCGAATTCCCTTTTGGCAGCTTCCCGAAGGTGCTGATCGACGGGCCCTACGGCGCGCCGGCGCAGGACTACAAGCAGTACGACGTCGTCCTCCTCGTCGGCCTCGGCATCGGCGCCACGCCCATGATCTCCATCCTCAAGGACATCATCAACAACATGAAGCGTCTGGACGGCGACCTGGAGTCCGGCGCCGGCGCCGACAGCTCCGTCTCCGCCGCCAACTTCCGCACGCGCCGCGCCTACTTCTACTGGGTCACCAGGGAGCAAGGGTCCTTCGAGTGGTTCCGCGGCGTCATGGACGAGGTGGCCGAGACCGACAAGAAGGGCGTCATCGAGCTCCACAACTACTGCACCAGCGTCTACGAGGAAGGGGACGCCCGGTCCGCGCTCATCGCCATGCTCCAGTCGCTCAACCACGCCAAGCACGGCGTCGACGTCGTGTCCGGCACCCGCGTCAAGACCCACTTCGCCAGGCCCAACTGGCGCAACGTCTACAAGCGCATCGCGCTCAACCACCGCGACCAGCGCGTCGGTGAGTCCCCCATCGATTCTTCCCCCCCTCATCCTGAAAAATCTCTGTCGACTTGGTAGAAAAGGGTAAAATTGGCGGTTGTTAGGGTCGGCATAATATCCCATGGCGGTGAAAAAGGCAGGTCATTCATGCCTCCACGCATCTCTCACTCGATCGCGGTGAAAGAAGCACCCTACCAAACATTGGTGCTTTGCTACCTGTCTAGTCTAGGTGTGAGCAGTCTTAGAGCGCAATGTGGCTGGCTCCACTTTCGCCGCGGAACATAGCTGACGGAGACATTATGGATGACCAGCACCAGAGTGTGTGCGATGCTAGCTTCTGTGCTCAATTTGAACTTAGCCATGACTAGGATTGAGGTTGAATAGGACCCTGACTGCCTATGGGCCAACTGCCCAATCACTGTTGCTTGCTGATAGCCACAACCAATTAAGTAAATGATGAGACATGCAAGAGTTTGCACTGCATTGGCAACTGAAATTAGGTCACAGATTAGGGGCTAGCCAATCTTATAATTGCAATTAGACATAAGAAAATGCAGAGCACAGCATAGTCATTATAGATAAGGATGAAGGGTTATATATACATGGGTATCTAAAAATCACATTTATAAAGTCAAATCAGATAGGCATGAGAGTCTTTAACATATTCCCAAGAGGTATGGTGCTGCCTTTGCCTAACTAAGTCAAATCAGGCGTGCCTGTCAGCTCAATCTTTACCTGAAACTGAAAAGGGATAACACTAACAACAGGGGCCAACCAGCATCATCCTAGTTACTGCACACTATTTTTTTTTCTCATAATTGAATTCCTGAATCAGACACTGATGATCTTTGTTGTTTGATATTGCAGGAGTGTTCTACTGTGGTGCCCCGGTGCTGACAAAGGAGCTTCGTGAGCTTGCGCAGGATTTCTCGCGGAAAACCAACACCAAGTTCGATTTCCACAAGGAGAACTTCTAATTCGTTTAGCATCAAACAAGTTTTCGCATGACAAGTTCGGTACATACCGTATTTGAATGTGTAGAGTATATATGGATGTAGAGGGAGGAGAGTAGAGCAAAGTAGGTATTGCTTGATTGTGACAGGCCAGTTGGGTCAAAATCCCATCAGTTTTTTGTTTACGCTAGAAGAATCAATAATACAAATGCCTTTGTACAGATCCTCTCCCTCTCGGACACACCGTGTCCACTTGGACAATTTGACTAGACAGCTTGATCAAGCAGCCTAATAGAGTTTGATGGCCTGATCAGGTTGAAGGCATCAAAATGTATGATCTGGCAAGATCAAGAAAGTTGGAGCACCATCAAACTGTCTTTGAGTGCACACATTGTGTGGCTGCTATTAGCTTTGGCACTGCAGGGTCGGTTGGTTTGGTGGTGATGGTAGTCTTTGGTTTGTTACGGAAGAAAATCTTCTTTTTGGTTCTGGCTACAGTTCTTTGGTGGGTGTTTGTTACGAGAGAAAAGTATCTCTCTCGTGTTGGAGGCTTGGAGCACCATCTGGTGGGGTAACAACCATGAACGGCCTCAACAACAGAGGAGTTATAACATGTTAGGGTTCAAGGGGATGACTATCATGAATGCATGATTGCATACGCCCCTGGCCCACAGAGCAGCCAGGGTTAAGGATTGCGTACAAGTGCGGCAATCCTTAGCTAGACATTGTATACTGTGCAGTGTATAGTTGGAAGGTAAGAATACCTCCACATTCTTGAATAGCAGGCAATTCTGTTTTTACTCTGGTTCCAATTTCTCCCTCTGCAGTTTTGCTACCAAACTGCTCCTATTCTGGCAGCATGTCTCAGAAGTTTCAACTGTGATTATCAAATAAAACAGGAATAAGTCATCACCACAACATTTTGAAAAGACAGTTAAGTAACCTTCGAATGGAAATAAATAGTTAAGGATTGCGTACTAGTTCCGCAAGACTTAATTTATAATTTTAAGTAACATGTAGCCATCTTAACCTGCAAGAAAGTTATGCAGGTTGACTATGCAGGATACGTGCTTGATGAATTGTTTCTCGTCGTCACTTCCATGAATGAATCATGCATTGTGATTTGTAATAACGCCCAAGATTGAGTTTATGGGTAATTATACCAATCGTGTTGAATGACATACAAACTGACACATCTGCTTTTCCAGGATCAGCTTGGAGAGCGCTAATTTGTGGACATCAAATCGTCTTGATTTACAGGATATTTCATTCAGAAAAAGGTGCTGCTGTGCTGAGCCGATAGTGAAACAACTCTAGCACAACTGGTAACAGCTTTGAGAGAAAATGTTGTGTTCTTTGGCTCTGAATTTCCAGTCAAGCCAATAAATGCTTTTCACCCATCATGGTAAGCTTTTGAACTGTCAGATTTTCTGTTGACAAATTCTTGGTCAGACAAGATCAGATCAAATCACAGAATCAACTTGAAGACTATTCAATTATTGTCTGGTCCTGACATCAAGTTTGTTAAAAGTTCTATATCCAGTATTCCTAAATTGTTTCCTTGTAAGAAGAAGGAAAGTCATTCTGATGAATCATTGCTATCAGCAAGGGAAGATGTCGCTGAAGAACAGACGTTTCGAAATCATCCAGCAATATTGATGGAATCGTCTCAAAAAGGATGGAGCAACCAAGTCTGCCAAATCCAAAAGCAAACGCATAGCTCCACAAGCTCTTTTACAAAGGGGTCACTATCAGCAGCACACTTGTACTGCAATAGACCAGCAGAAAGGAACATCTGACAAGAAACACTGGGGACGATCCAATTCAAACCTGATCACCCAACAAGTCGTGGAATTAGACTCCGGGCAGCAATTTCCCGCAGTGCACATCAATGATTAAACACATTCAGTTACAAGAGCATCTTGGATAAAGCAGCGTGTGATTGTGTGAATGTGATAGCATTGGCCCTGGTGCTAGGAGTCTACCTTATCAGGTGCAGGAGCTTTCAGTTTGAAAGAGAAGGCGTGGAAAAGAAAGAGATCTCACCTTCGAGGAGCTGAGGGATAATGCTAAACAACAAAAGGCCCACTGAGTAAAGCAAAAGGCAAAGGAAGGCTGCGCTGTCCAGGGAATGCCAAACTTAGTGGCGATGATGAAGCGAAGAGGATGGCGACCGCGATGTGACGTAATTTTCGCATCATCCAATAAGTTTGCAAAGTGAAATAGGGCCGTGTAAATGTGTAATGGTAGAAAAAAGAGAGACATCAGAGGTTGCAACATCATAATCACGCAGAGATAAGGCAGAGAAGTCTCTGGTCTTAATCTGTGTGGTGTGGTGCGTTTGATGGTTGTTCAGATCAAAGACCGTCACAGAAATTAAGCAGCTAGCTACATCACAAAGAAGAAGAATCCATTTACTAGGCACTTAACTTCAAATCATCTACAGTCAATTTTCATCCAAAGCGTACCACTAAGTTGAGTTTTAACACACAATCAGAATGCCCATGGAAAACCAGCAGTGCTGTTGTCACTCAGTCCCATCTCTCCAAACTTCAACATTCTTGCCATCAGGCCCTCAACCACATCCGACTCTGTCGAGAACATCGCATGGGTGATGCCGACGACGCCAGGGTTCTGGCTGTTGAGCACAGAAAATGTCGTAGCAGGGCCGAATCCATAGTTCATGATGTAGTGCACCAGACCGCGGGGGAAGATGAACACCTCCCCCTCCCTCAGGGTCTTCTGGAACAGCTTGCTCTTGGTGTCGAAGAAGCCGGCCACCACGCTGCCACCATGAACGAACATCATCTCCGATGCCCTTGGGTGAGAGTGGGGGAGAACCACTCCGCTGGGGGCGATGTCGGTGCGCGCCATCGCCAGCCCCAGGGTGTTCAGCCCAGGGAACTCAGTGGCGGTGACCAGGTTCACCGATGACCGGAACATGTTGTTCAGATCACCAGCATGGTTCAGCAGCAGGGTCTTGAAGTCAGAGGCCAGGATGGTGCTGGGGTGCTTGCAGAGGAAACCATTCAGGAACAGCTTCCTCTCATCCTGTGGTGCCATGGGGCATACATCCTGCAGAGGGGGACCATCTGACAGGGATTTTGGAGCATAGATGCCAATGAGAAGCATGTAGGAACACAAGGGAATGAAGAGCTTCATCTCTTGGAATTTTTGGACACAGGGATCATAGCAGAACATGGGTTATATAATGTGATAACCGATGAGAAAGGATTGAAACCAAAGTTTCTTCGTACTGCATACTGTTCTTGGAGTTCACTGCATGATTTGCTTTGGATTGTAGCAAAAGAGTACAGACAACCACTTGTAGTCACAGAGAATGTCACAGCAGCTGTCCAACAACACAGAAGTAAACGCAGTCCTGAATCAAATTCTGATCCAGAAGAATATATTATATTACCTTGCAGGATATACATTGAGTTCAGTACAAGATACAGTCGAACAAGGCAAGTCTAAACCACCAGATTACTCTGGATGTACAACATGTGAGCTTCTATCGTATTCATCTTGCTATCCGCTAGAACAAGCGAAGCTCAAAGAACAGAAACGAGAAGGTAGCATCTGTTAAATGCCCCCAAAAAACCATGGCATGAAACAGAACATAGCACTGCAGTGGTGCACCAATGTGTAAGTCTTTAACAAGCATCTGAGTGTAGCTACTTGATACTCCGTGGATGTCATTGCAGTGCAGTGAATCGTGGATACATGGCAGATACTTGTTAGTTACCTTCTCTTCCTAGTTTTCCCAGAGTTGGTATTTGTAGATGGTGCCGAAGACAGCTTAGCATCACTGTTGGAATTTCCATTAGAAGGTGCACTCTTTAGTTCATCAGGAATAGCAAGTGCAGAAGAATATTGCTTAATCCTCCAAGAAATTAGAATGCTGGACACAATGCCAATTGCTGGAAACAGGTAAGAGTAGATACTGGACTTCTTAGATCCTGTCGTGGAGGCCACTGCTGCACCAGCAAGGCTTACAATTGACACATTCTGCAGTATCATTGGTAAGCAGCCAACAATTGTTGGAAGAAGAAAATCTCTGAAAAATCCAACACTCGTAGCAGACAGAGCATAGTTAATGATGTAGGAAGGCAGAGGCGAGAATCTAGCAAGCAATACAAATTTCCAGCCATCTCGCTCAACCCCTTTAACCACAACATGGAAGTACTTGTTCCTCTGTAGCCATTCCATCGCTGAAGTGAAATATCTGAAAACTGCCCTGAAGAAATTTACAAAAAGTTCGTTAGCAAAGAGAGAAAACAAAAGATACAGATCAACAATTACAATAGTGTGAAGACAAACAATACCGAATGGACACTGTGATCTATAGCACAAAGCCTAGTCCATAAGCAGATAGAACAATAATAATATACATATCAGCCAGAGTTAGCTGATGAATATGCTACTGTGCCTTCATTCATCCTGATAAGCCTATCCATAGCTGAGTTTTCTGCAGCAAAGATTGCCTGAACTGAGCATTTCTCAGTTATCCTAAAGCCACATTGCCACAACACATGTAGAATATGATTGTTTTACATTTTCCACATGTCTGGCCCTATCATCTAGAACTGAGCATTTATGAACAGCAGCTAAAAAAAAATATTTTGCAAAACACAAACATGATCAAGATACCAATAAACTCAAGAAAACGTTGTATACTTTGACAACTCAAGAAGCTTAGCTTTATGGAAAAATTATCATGGCCATGAGTAAGACGCGAAAAGGTTAAAAAAAACACAAGTGAGTAGCAACCATCACCAACTAAAAAGTAAGAATTAACGGAGTTGTATGTAAGGTAAGAAGGTTAAGTGTTTATTGCAGCCAATTTCATCTATCAAATTGTTTTGCGTGACTTTATGCATGCAGTGCTCAATATGACAGGATACAGGTAACAAACCTCAAGTTTAATATTTTATTTCACTTAGTACTGCATTATCATTACTAGAATGGCATGTTGTTGCACAGTTGCATTAAACTATATCATGAACCATCTGTGGGCATGAGCATAAGCAGCTGTGCCCATTATTTATGTACAAAATCCATTGCTATCTTGTTAACCTCCTAGTAAAGCACATGTGATACCTAAAGCCAATATGTTGTTCACTATGATACATACTAGGTTGATGTGCCCATCTGCCATGTATTCAATTGTTACTAGCATGAGTTTGCATCAAGAAGTCTAATGTATGAACATTATTTACAAATCAAGTAAAACTTTTGAGAATACGTTTATTAGCTGCACGCCAGCTTACTTTACATATAAATCAAGATGATGCAAAATATAGTTATCATGAGGAAAGTGGTGTTATCACAGATCAGAATTCATCAGTAGTAATAAGCAGTAGTGCTTAATTACAATCAACCAGTGTGACATTCTGTTCTTCTCTTCCTAGTTCCAAGCCCTCCCAAGTGATGTCCATTCTATCCTCGCCCTCTGTTTTTTCAAGTTCGATTTACTTCCCTACTGCTGCTAAAGGATTAGCCTTTCCTCGGCATCAACTCACAGCTATGTTATCCAAATGCAGCACAACCAAACAATTATACAGGGGCCAAGTACTAGAATACTACTATTCACTACTCTTGTCCAGAAAAAATCGAGAAAACAAGCCATGCAGAAGTTAGCACATAGATCCGCTAATTAGCAATTAGCTCAAAATTTTATCTATGCGGCCCCAATTCTGCACAATTCCAAATTCCATGGTCTCAATAGGGCAACAAAAGGAAAACCAGCAGAGAAAGCGGTAACTTCGTTTTGTCTTAAAACGTTCCAAATCTACTTTGCTTCCTGCTCCTGACCCCCGCGATCAGTGCCGCGCACAAGCAACTTTGAGATCGCGGGCTCAAAGCAACGGAATTAACAGATCTCGACTCCTATTGCACAGACAAAAGGAACCCAGCAACGCAGCAGAGCACGGGAAGAAAGGGAAAGAGAAGAGGAGAGGCGTCGCGACCTGCCGATCCAGAAGGAGATGGATGCCCCGAGGACCTTGGCGGAGAAGACGCAGGCCACGCCCGGCAGGAAGCCGAAGACGAGCGCGGCGCCGCCCTCGAAGAAGATGGCATAGGGCGGGCAGAGCGCGAGCGTGAGCGCGTGCGCGGCCACGTAGGCCGGCGCCGCCCAGGGACCCAGCGCGCCGCGGGCCTCGCGGAAAGCCGCCACCGCGGAGGCCCCGTCCCACCCGTACCGCCGGCCCGCGCCCACCGCCAACGCCACGGCCGCGAACGCCGCCGCGCCGCGCGTCCAGCCCCTGCCCCGCCGCGCCGCCGCCGCCGCCGCCGCCATCGCCCCGCCCGAAGCCCCCGGTCGACCGACCCGCCGCGCCCGCGTACGGTTCGCTCGCGTGCCCGCTGCTGCTGCTGCCGCCTGGATGTGGCTGGTTTGGCTGGGGAGGGAGGGAAGCTGCGTACGCGGCGAAGTTGGAGCGGGAGGACGGCGACGGCGTGCGTGCGGCGGCGGAGTCAGCGGAGATGGCAATTAAAGCGGGGCCGGTTCTGACGTGGCGGAGGGGACGTGGGCGGTCGGATCTAGATCCTGCGGTTCAACGCCGTGCCAAGCTGTGAGGTGGTAGAGGTCGAGCCCGTAGAGGACTTTTCTTTTCTGTTCGGGTGTTTGTGGGACCAGTGTGCCAGAGGAGTACGTTGTGGTGTGTGTCATCCGTTGGCTCGCTGCTGCTGCGAACATGCGTGAGTGTACCTGCAAACGGTGCGGAGCGGAGCGCTCCTGCTGCCGACCCGCCGCTCCGTCCCACGAAGCCCAGGTTCGAGGGGCGAACCGCTCCGTCTGGGGACATGACCCGTCTGATCCACGGGTAACCGAGGTTCGGGGCACAGCAGCGACGCAGCGACCTGTCCACTCGTCGTCAACAGCTGGAGAGAGCATCTCTCGAAGCTTTTCTCTTTTTCTTTTTTTTCCAGCTTTTTTTTAATCAACAAATAAAGGGCTAACAGTATAGGTACATGGTCACTCCATGTGACCTGCACTTTGATTATCAGATCATTCTTTCAGCTCATGCAACTTGCTTGGGCTATATATTAATTATTACCATCTAATCGATCTAATGTGCTTTAATTTAAAGGGATTAACTGATAAATTAAAGTGAAAAAAAAGATATAGAAGATGATAAGATTTCAGTACTAACTAGTGCTTGGTCGTCAGCGATCAGATGGATTTTGCATGCATTGCAGCAACTTTTGCAGTAGCTGATCCATCAAGTGAAGTACAAGAATATAAGATTATTAAAGATTGATCTCATTTAGAACTTTAACAGACAGGACAAATATGCTGAACATTGTACTTGATGATAGAATTATACAAATGATACGTCAAGCAAAAGTTAACATCTAAAGAAACTGCAACTGTTAAACACCATCTCATATAGCAGTACTAAAAATAAGCTGCAACAAAGCTATCCATACAGCACTGAAGAAATAGAAGCCAGTAGGAAACTAGACATAAGTTCACCAAAAAAAAGTGGAACCTCACACTATGAACCGACTGAGTCACATCATTCAACCCTGAATGCACACAACTGATTATCCATTCCATCAATCTACGCAGAATTCAAAGAAAAATAACAAAAAACAGAAGAATATAAACTATTGAAAAAACAGAAGCCTGTCGACAGTTGAAACTTAAAATGATCTGACAACAATACACGGGGCAAATGGAAGTAGAAGACACACACTTTGTTCTGGTCACTATTTGCATAAATTTGGATAGAGCCTTCAACAAAAAGGAAACTCAACACATGGAAACGGTCTACAAAAGAGCTGCTGCTCGTCAGTCACAGACAGTACTGGATAGCAAAGGGCAAACGCAATCGCGTCGCTACCACCAGACAGCACTCGAATCTGCCAAATCCTGCACTCTGTACAACAACCAGCACATGTTCCGCAATCCGCATGCCGCCCACAGGCTACAAAAGTCTTCAGCTCTACAAAGGATACTCGAATCATGAGTGACAAGGATATGAAATCTGATATCAGAATACACGGTTAGCTACAGAAATCATCTAAAAATAAGAAAGGCATTTATGATTTATGAAAACTGGTATCGGAAGATAAACTTAGCTTAGCTATAGGAAATATCTAAAATCACATATATGAATGCTGATAACTAAGTTGTTCTTTGCAATTACATGTCAAAATCAAGATGCCAAAATATGTATAGACTAGAGATCATACAAGTATCTGCCTCCAGATGAGCAAGCAGGAGCAATGAGCACGCAACCGAAGTTACACGATTGCTGCTCATGCATGCATCAGTGTGCTATAAGTTATTTATTATAGAAGATAAAAATGGATCGACCAATAAGAACATTTTTTTTGAAAATAACAATAAGAACATCTAGTATGAGCTTTGCTCAAATAAATGACCCTAATGATATTTTCTGGAAAATGTAAGGATTTTTTCTATGTTGTCTCATGAGTCATAAAAGACCATTCTTCTCTTCAAGGTTTGCAATCCCTGTTAGGACTTTTATGCTTGATTTACCAGGATAGGTGGATAGCATTCAGCTAATTGTCTAAAATCATTAGGAGTTGTTGCATATTTAGCTACCCCCAAAAGTAAAAAGGAAAAGAGCTTGTACTGTATGGAGACCATAATAACTGAAAAATAAATAAATTGATGCATATAATGAGTTCAGAAAAGTAATATTCATCATATATACGCTATGCATTGCTCAGCTAATTGGTATATCAAATTCTTTTACCACGAAAATTACTATTACCTCAGAAAACTGTATTATATGAAACTGTACCGGTATATCTCTAGTTGATTCCATAATTACGTTTACAAGAAAGGTGTATTACAAAGGTGACACTCACATGCACTCAACAAAATTGTAATACACCAATGGTGCATCAGGGTTACGGAATTATTTAGCTGCCAGCAGCACAACTGAAATTGGAAAGGCTGCTACTATGAACACATTCTAACAACAACTACTTTAACACTTGACTTGCTTCCAGGAAGTGATGGTAAAAGTTATGATGAGTCAACTTTACATGCCAGAACATTCACCAGCAACATATTTATTCGAGAAACATATAATAATAAGCATTCTCAAGCACTAGATCTGTTGAGAGAGAAATTCAGGAAGTTTCGTTTTCATTGCATCATCACTGCCCCTGCAACTGCAAGAACAGAGTTTCACAGACTCATGGTGGCTGCAAAGACAGAGCTCGGCTCTTTACACTGAGGATTCTGACTTGCTGTTGTGGTCATGCATCCACGGACCAGCTCACCAGCTAGCAAAAATTTGTATCCACCAATCGACTGGACGGGAGCTGTAGGTAGTGTGGGAACAGATCGACACATCACTCTCTAAATGCTCACACATCACAGGAACAGGAACAAGAACAGAGGAGAAAAGAGGAAGAGGCTCAACTTTATGTCACCATAAATCAGGATGCTGGGAGAGAGGGGTTGACTTCCCGCTTCCATGGAGCTCGTGATTGCAGCAAGGTGATCTGTCCGAGGCCATATCGGCAAGAGGCAAGAATGATGGGGATCCGTCCATTGAAAGCCCCTTCGAAGGCAACAAGGCAACACGGCTGCGGGAGGCAATTTGACTGCCGATCTGGGCGGCCGGAGGCAGCTTCCGGTGGCGACTGACCAAATTTGAGAGGGCGGGCACCTTCTTGACGACGGCGATGCAGAGGAGGTAGCACCGGGAGGAGAGCGGAGGCGTCCAGGATGAGAGCGAACACGAGGAGGCCAGGAGGAGAAGCTGCGCCGCGAGGACGCCGGTTCGAACCGGGGGTCACCGTGGGTCAACAGGGTCGCCGTCCTCTCGCTCCATTTTCTTCGTGGATCGACCCGCTTCGATCCGTGGCCTGAGACGAGGGGCGGTGCGACTTCGTAAACAGGTCGATCCGGACCTTTTGCAGGCATATGCGTGAGTCTCGGGACTGAGAGTATGGACTTTTTTATTTTTTATTCATTTTGAAAAATATAAGATCATTTCAAAATTTAGCAAAAACAAACCTCCCACCACCGTGACCCATAGCGTTTTGCGACCTGTTCGTTTGTCTTATCAGCCACCAGCCAACAGTACTTTTCTCTCAAAACAAATCAGCCACCAACCAAACCAACAGGCTGTTGGGTAAGTCTGTTTTCAAAAATCGCAACCTTTTATATGAACTGGATGGAAATAAACTTTACAGCTTTCAACAAGATCTACAAAATTAAACTACAAAGTTGTAGATCTCGTCGAAAGCTACAAGTTTCGTATAAAATTTATCTCCATTCATATAAAATTACAACGGGTTGAAGCATACACCACACCACATAAACGCGCACAACACAATGCTACACCACTACCATCTGGGAGAGGAGGCGAAAGCAAGCCGTCGAAAAAATGTCGTCATCGCAAATGTTGTGCCATGTCAAAAACGCAGCTCGCTGCAAGCCCAAGGGGCTACTTGAACTCCTCCATGATGGGACTATCACTCTCAAGCCGTAAACATACGATCGTAGATCCCTATGCTTCAGTGGTTGATGAGGATATCACCATACCGTTGGATACACACACGTGCCCCGACCTTCCCCAAGTTGTACTTCGTCCCCAGCTCAGCTGCTACGTCCGCTTTGGAATCAACCTACACCTCGCACGATTTTAGTGATATCTCCATCATAAGACATTGAAACGAGGAAAGGGGACGGAGACTCCATCCATTTGGTTCTGGTCCTAGCTCCAGAACATGTGTGGATCATGTTGTGTGATCACGAAAAGGTGTTGTGTCACCTATTTTTGGCCAACTTGGCCTTGTATTAATTGAGTCAGGCCTTCAGCCACAACTTGGGCGCCCCTGGTTGCCCCAACCCTAGGACGCCCCCATTAGGGTATAAACTTAGTAGTCGCCACCATTAGAGACTCGGGTTTTGGCGTTTTGCTTAGAGTTTTCTGTCTTCGAACAGTCACCGTTTTCGGTTTGTGAAACTCCAACTTCGTGTGCTTCAATCATTCATCTGTATATTGTTACTATTATTTGGGAGCTGCATTTCTTTCAAGTCCTTGCTTGTGTTCTTTGTTTCACAAGCATGGTTTAGCCTTCATGGTGATGTCAATCGGATTGTGACATGGTTGATAACTAGAGGAGAAGTGGTGCTAAGATTGTAGGGATTCAGGTCTTTGGATCTGAAGCCAGATCGGTGCATCACACTCCACCCAAAAAGAGTTATCCTCTCCTGACAGAAGATTGTTCACCCTCGCCTCCATCAATGGTGCTTCAGCAGAACATTTTTGTCGCAGCACCAATGAAAAAACACTGATCCTGACCACTCTGTGTGGGGGCCTCGTCTCTCGCAACCCCTCACACTCCTCTGCAAGAACTCAAATATCTGAAATTGTTATAAGAGCATCACCTCTGCCCAACCGTCACCGAGGTTACCACTGCACCTTGGGCGCTAACTCAAGATCTTCGGCACCCATGGGCTATCTGCACCTTGCCACCAACATAGTTGGGGTCTAGCACTGCCACGGTCGACGCAATACGTGGTCGAACACCACCAAACTAGCTAATGAAGGTTCCATCGCACAACAGAGAGGGGAGCTCCAAGGGTAGTGTCTTTACGAAGAAACACAACGCTAAAGTGCGCCCTCGCCGCCCACCCAAGATGGGTAGGGTTTTCACCTAGAGACTCCATCGTCAAAACAAGAAGGATGCTTTGACAATGTCATCAACAAGATAACAACATCTAAGATGTCACTATTTTTCGTCCAGCATCGCCAAGTAGGATTTCTCCCAGCACCCTCTTACCCGCAGTTGTCACGAAGTCACCACCAACCACACAAACCTCACCCCCAGAACGCATGTCACCACATCTGTGTGCAACCCCCCACTGACTCGTGACCACCACACCATTACGCATGCCTTAACCCTGCACACAGGTTCCTACCACCTTGTCATAGCCTCCATGAAGCCGAGGATCACCAGCCGCACCACCTTAGTGCCACCAAAAACGCCTAGCAGAGCCTCCCTGTTGCGACACCACGATGCAACGGACAAGCTCCACCTAGACACCCATGGTCGCACCACCACGATGTCGCCACCAAAATCGTAGTCACTGAAGAGTGGGAAACACCTGGATGAGCAGAATGAAGCCCCAACACGAGGCCCCCGCCGGAGTGTCCACGCCGCTGTTGGCCGAGAGCCCATGCCGCCCCACACGCACTCCGTGGTCGCGCGGACACCTGATCCGGCAAGCACCATGCCAGATCCGCAAACGTCGGGCCTCGCCGTTGCGGGCTGGTGCCCCCACTGACGGTGATGAGTCCATCACCATGCCGCTCGACACGCACATGCCACTACCTTGAGGACCATGTGTGGTTCGAGGACCGGTGGATGGTCGCTTCCTGGTGTGATGAGTGATTGACAACGTTGTGTGGACTGATTCTTGGCTAAGTATTGCAGGTGCAGGTTGCGGCTTGACTGGTGTTGGTGCAAGTGAAGAACAAGCATGAAAGGTCGTTGCCGGTGAGGCCTCCAGGTGTGGAGAAGACAAGTAGGCTTCGTTCGAGGGACCCAGTGGCAAGCGGAGTCAAGTGTGGGCCGCATGGTGGCAAGAACGACAAGATGAAGTCATGGGCGGTTTCTTGGTTGAGCCTCAAAACCAAGGTCGAGCCGGGACTACGTGGGAGCCGAGTCATGAGTGGCGATTGGCGGAGGCTACACGGAGTTCGTGGGGTTTCCAGTGGTTCACCAGAAAACCACTGGGTTCCTTGGTTGATCCACAAAGCCAAGACCGAAGAATCGAAGACAGAGGTGTAGCAGCATCGGACCGGTCTGACCGGTGGGTACCAGTCTGACCGGTGAGGAGCACCTGTCTGACCGGTGTGCAACGACGCAGTCCGGAGACTTCGAAGTGGAGGACACGCGTCGGGATCGCAAGGCTTGCGTCGAGGCTAAGCAAGTTTGCGGTCGCTGGGCATCCGTCCGATGGAGCGATGACAAAGACTTTCGAATTCGCCCTCGAGGGGCATGTTCCCTAGTTAGCTAGTAAGGGTATTTTAGACTTTCGGTTGCCTCCATATAACCCAAGATGTGAGAGGATGGCAGCCAAGTCTTGGAACCCTAGCTCATTTGGTTTTCCTATTTTCCCTTCCTATTTTCCTTAGGATTTCTATAGGACTAGCTTGAGAGCTTCATGGTGAGATCTTGTGAGAGGGAAGGATGATCGGGCGGCAAGCTAGACCTTGTATGAACCTCTTTGTGATGTATAGATGATTCGATGTGGTTCCTCAAGGCTTGGATGTGTTGTTCCCGTTCGTTCTTTTTGGTGATTTTTGGAGCGATTTCGAGGCCTTTCTCTTTGGGATTTGGTGGGGGATGTATGCATGAACCCTTCATGGTTCTTTTCCCTTTGATTCCCCTCCCAAATGAGCAAAGGGACTCGATTTTGGGGTTTTCGGTGTTCTAGGGTTAGAGGAGGTCTTAGCGGGATTTCTTCGATTCCTCTTGATTCAATGAGTTTTGGTGGACCATAACTTGGCTATGGAGTGCCCATGAGGTGTTCCTACTATCCCCAAAGTCTTGTTCGGATCCATGGAGCAAATCGGGAGATCGCGAGTTGGATTTGGAGGAGTTGACCCACAAGTTCTGTTCATCCCGAGCTGCCCAGGCGTGACCGGTCTGACTGGTGCTAGTGACCGGTCTAACCGGTGTGATCCCTTTGTGGGATTTGCCTCGGGTGAGTTGCTGAATCCATGTGTCTTTGGGTTGTGTTGGTGCTGGTCAATTCTCGGCAGTTTTGGAGGTGTTTTGGTTGGCTTTGTGTAGGGTTCCTCTTCCGTGCAGGTTGAGTTTTGAGGGTGTTTTTGTTCCAGGGCCTAGAGAAGTCACTAAGGCTCTCTGAAACATTTGTTGTGCGGCTGCTGTAGCCAACGACCTGACCGGCTCTGTCCACCGGTCTGACCCGTGTCACCAGTCTGACCGGCGCAGGCCATCGGTCTGACCGGTGTAGCATAGGAAGCAAGCCGTGCAAGTTTCCGCTGTGCGTGTTGGTGAGTTTTGGCTCAGAAGGTTGTTTGTTGGTTCCTAGGATCAGTAGCACTCCAATGGCTATGTGGTATTGACCAACTTGGGTAGTTGAACGTGTGTTGGAAGCCGTGTTCATCTTGTTGGAGCCTCTATCTCCTTCGAGAAGAATTTTATCAGCTCCCATTCACTCCCCCCTCTCTGGTTTGTCGTATCGGTCCTTCAAGTGGTATCAGAGCAGATTACGGGTCTTGATTGACTCTAACCAGTCTAAGATCTAAGGATGGCGTACCAGAAACGGGGTTCAGGTCCTCCACACTTCGATGGCAAAAACTACCAGATGTGGAGTAAGCGGATGGTGGCGTTCCTCCGCGGAAAGGGTCAGATCCTTTGGGATGTCACGGTGGACACAGGCTATGTCCAGCCGATGAACTTCCTTGCTTTAGGATCGAGGGACATGTTCGACGCCAACAACAAGGCGGTCGACTACTTGTTTTGTGCTTTGTGTCAGCCTGAATTCGATCGGGTGCACACCAAGCACTTGGCTTGTAAAATCTGGTCGGTGTTAAAGGAAGCTCATGTTGGGAATGCCCAGGTTCAGGCTCGAATGTATGTGACCTACCGGAGAGAGTATGAGAACTTCACTCATCTCCCCGGTGAGTCCATCGATGCCTTGTTTCAGAGGTTCACGATTGTGGTGAACAACATGAGGGCCAATGTGGACGTGCTCCCGTATGATGATCATGATAGAGCTGTCAAGCTCTTACACTTTTTGGATCGTACAGTTTGGGGCGGAAAGTTCGAGGCAATTGTGGAGTCGGAGAAGTATGACACTCTGACCGTGAACGAGCTGTTCTCAAAGCTCAAGTCGGCTGAGGTGGATCAGGGCATGACAACCAAGATTGGGGGCCCGACTGACTCTCATAGTCTCGCCCTCATCGGTGGTTCGAAAGGAAAGACTAACGCTAACCCATCCACCAGTATGTTCTCCTTGTTCTCTTTGATGTCTATGCCAGATGAGGAGTTCGACGTTCTTGGAGAGGATGAGCTGGCGTTGTTGACGAGGCGGTTCGAGAGGCTGCACAAGAACCGGGTGAACTTGAGGAGGAACACGAGGACATTCTTCTAGTGCGGCAAGCCGGGACACTTCGTCGCCGATTGCCCGGAGAAGGTTGAGAACAAAGACAGCTACAAGCACAAGTCGAAGACGGATGGCAAGTACCGGTCGAGGTGTGACCATAAGAGGAAGCACAAGGACAAGCGACGATCGAGGAAGAAGGAGAGCCGAGGCAAGGCCCGAGCAATGGTTGGAGCGAGCGACGTTAACTCCAGTTCCGCGTACTCCACCTCGAGCTCGAGCAGCAGTGAAGATGAAGGTGATTGTCGCAAGGCAGTAAGTCATCCAAGAACCTAAGCGGGCTGAGCTGCTTCGCTAGAGACGGCTTCTGCACCATGGCGCTGAGCTCCGGCAGCAAGAAGAGCACACAGAGTGACTCGGACTCTGACTCCGACGACGAGGTGCATGATGAACTTCCCTTCTTGCGTTAGGAGAATGAAGGACTTGGCTTGTTGCTTGATAATCGTGATGACATGCTTAGAGAGGCCAAGAAGATGAGGAAAGAGCTTAGGGCCTCGCTTGAGGATGCTAGAACTAGAGTGGTTGAGCTAGAAACACAGAATTTGGATGCTAAGCTTGAAATTAATTCTCTGAAAGCTTCACCTGTTGTTTCTGATGAAGTTGAATGTGCTGATTGTCCTATCTTTCTAGCTGATCTTGCCTTGTTTAAGGAAAAGCATGCCTCCAAGTGTGAGGAACTAAATGTGCTTAGGGTTGAAGTGGCTGAGCTTAAGTCTAGACCTGCTTTACTAGGTGCTTGCACTTCTTGCCCTGTTTTGCATGGAAAAATTAATGAGATGCATGCTTACACTGTTTCGCTTGAGGCCAAGTTGAAAGAACCTATTCCTACTTCTTGCTCTACCTGTGAATTGCATGCTTTGAAGAATCTGGAACTTGCACATTATGTTGATCGTTTGTTGGATGAGAATGATGAGTTAAGAAAAATGATGGGTTGGTTGTCGGGGCATGAACCCTAGCTGAGAATGATGATGGAGACCTATAAGCGCCAAGATGGGCATGGGTTTGGGTCGGAGAAGATTGGGGAGTCTAGTGGTGAGGGAGAAGAAAAGATTGGTGATATCCTTGCTCCACCAAAAACCCACCACAAGAATGCCTATGTCCCTAAACCCAACCCATTACTAAACAAACTCGACACAAACCTAGATCCACCCATATTCCCTCACTCCACAAATGATTTCCAAAAGCCCATCAAATTCATAAGCACTTCGGGGAAAGTGTTCTTTGGGAAAGAGAGTGAGAAGCCTAGTGAGGAGAAACCGGTGGAGAAGCCGAGTGGAGAGAAACCAAGTGAGCAGCCCCAACCCAAGCCTAAACCTAAGCTTGTGAAGTTTCATTGTGACTATTGTGGGAGAGATGGTCACAAGGGTGAGTTTTGCTTCAAGAGGAAGCGAGAGGAGAGAATGGCGAAGGAGTGGGCTAACAAGGACAAGTTCCACCCCTCTAATGGTGTACTTGAGCCTCGTGTGCAGATGCCCAGGGCCAAGGCAAGTGTGAGGACAGTTCTGGCTTGGGGAGAGCGAAAGGCTGCAGGAGGTGCTGCTGGCCGGGCTACACCGGTCAAACCGGTGTAGGTCTGGGCAGACAGAACTTTGGGTTTCGTGCTCATACAGATGCTAGGTTTGGTTCTGGAGGTCGTGATTCTGGTGGTTGGTCTGGAGAGTTTGCAGGAGGTTAGGTTGCTAGGCATTCTCTCCCTCGTGCTCAATATGGGGTTGGGAGGAGTCGTAGCTTTGAGTTGGAGAGGAGGGACGGTCCACAGTTTTCCTTTTGTGGTTTTGGTCCTCCTCCAGTTAGAGAGGGTTAGTTCCCTCATAGTGGTTACCATGGTGGTGTTCGTGGAGGTAGTTTTGGTAGGAAAGATGTTTTGGATTGTGCTAACCCCACTTTTGAGCAAATGGCTCGGCACTGGTTTTACTCTTTTGGTACTAACCCCAGTGCTGAGTCGTTTGTTCGCTCACGTGCTCGTTTTTGAATTTCAGGTGGGAGACTTGAAGAACATTTGGTTGATTGACTCCGGTTGCTCGAGGCATATGACCGGAGACAAGGGGTGGTTCTCAAGTCTCGTCCCGGTGGTGACAAAGAGGTAAATCACCTTTGGGGACAATGGGCGAGGGTGTGTGCTATCAGAAGGTGAGATTAAGGTGAGTGACAAGATCACTCTCAGGCGTGTTGCTCTTGTTCAATCGCTTGGGTACAATTTGCTTTATGTGTCCCAGCTATTGGATGAGGGTTGTGAGGTGTTGTTTCGGCCTCGTGGTTCTCGGATTTTGGATTCTCGAGGGGACCTTGTTTGTATGGTCGTTCCTGAGGGTCAAGTGTTTCGAGCTGATTTTTCTCAGTCTTCTGGTGTTGAGTGTTGTTTCTTGGCTGGTTCTTCAAGTGAGTTGTGGAAGTGGCATAGGAAGTTGGGTCACTTGAGCTTTGATCTTTTGTCTCGCTTGAGTAAACTCAATTTGGTCCGAGGATTGCCACGGTTGAGGTTTGAGAAAGAGTTGGTTTGTGCGCTGTGTAAGCATGCCAAGATGGTAGCCTCTTCTCACCCGCCTCTCACCGATGTGATGACTGAGCGTCCATGCGAGCTGCTCCATATGGACCTTGTTGGCTCAGCTCGTGTGCGATCTGCGGGTGGGAAGTGGTACGTCCTTGTTGTGGTGGATGATTACTCTTTGTATGCGTAGGTGTTCTTTCTTGAGGAGAAAGGGGAGACGTTTGGTTTTGTTCGAGATCTTGTCTTGAGGTTGAGGAACGAGAGACACGGAGATGCCATACGAGCGATCCGCAGTGACAATGGCTCGGAATTCAGAAAATCTCGCTTCGAAACCTTTTGCCATGACTTGGGTCTTGAACACCAGTTTTCGAGTCCGTATCGCCTCCCTAGAATGATGTTGTGGAAAGGAAAAACAGAACCTTGTGTGAGATGGCTTGGACGATGCTTGATGAGCATAGGACTCCGAGAAGGTTCTGGGCTGAGGCGGTGTATACCGCGTGCTATGTTTCGAACAGGATCTACCTCAGGGTGCATAAGAAGAAAACTTGTTACGAGTTGATGTACGGTCGCACACCCAAGGTGAGTCACTTCCATGTCTTTGGTTGCAAGTGCTTTATCCTTAAGAAAGGGAAGAAGTTGGACAAGTTTGAGGCTAGGTCAGTCGATGGTATTTTCTTTGGTTATGCATCTCAGTCTAGACCATATCGTGTGCTCAATCTTGAAACTAACCAAATCATGGAGACTTGCGAGGTAACCTTCGACAAGACACAACCACGTAGTCAGCTTGTCTTTGAGTGTGCAGGTGATGAACTTGGCGAGGAGATCTTTCAGGAAGAGGAGCATGAACATGGCGATGATGAAGACAACATTGTGGTGCCCGCGGCTGAGCATGTGCCTACTACTTCAACTACGGTGATGAACGGCCCCTCTCCCACACCTACGACAACAAATCAAGATCAAGGAGAAGCTACTGTTGAGGGGGAGGTAGCATAAAGGCGAGAACCTCCCTGGCGAGTACAAGTGGATCACCCAGCTTTAAGGATCATCGGCGACATGAATGAACGTACTACACGGTCGATGGTTCGGAACAATTCTCATTTCGCTCATGCTGCTTTTGTTGCCACCTTTAAGCCCAAAGACATTGTACACCACTATCTGATCATAATTGGGTAAATTCGATGCATGAGGAGTTGGAGAACTTTGAGAGGAATCAAGTTTGGGAATTGGTTGACCCTCCCCCAGGGTGTAAGCCGATTGGGACAAAATAGGTGTGGAAGAACAAAGAGGGAGAGAAAGGTGAAGTGGTGAGAAACAAGTCAAGGCTTGTTGCTTAGGGGTTCAATCAGAAGGAAGGGATCGACTACGAGGAGACCTTTGCTCCCGTAGCTCGTTTGGAGGCAATCAGGATCCTTCTAGCCTTTTCCGTGGCTAAAGGGTTCACGTTGCACCAAATGGATGTGAAGAGTGCCTTCTTGAATGGTGTGTTGGAGGAAGAAGTGTATGTGAGGCAACCACCGGGGTTTGAGAGTGAGAAGTACCCCCACCGGGTGTACAAGTTGAGGAAGGCACTGTATGGGTTGAAGCAGGCGCCTAGAGCGTGGTATGGTAGGTTGAGGGGGTTCCTGTTTGAGCGAGGGTTTGAGATGGGGAAGGTCGATCAGACCTTGTTTTTACTCAGGCAGGGCAGAGATATCCTGATTGTGCAGGTGTACGTGGATGATATTGTCTTTGGTGGCCCGTCTAACTCTCTTATTGCAAGGTTTGCAGATGATATGAGCAAGAAATTTGAGATGAGCATGATGGGAGAGTTGTAGTTCTTCCTCGGGCTACAAATCAAGTAATCAAAGGAAGAAACATTTGTGCACCAAGCTAAGTACACCAAGGACATTGTGAGGAAATTCAAGATGGAGGACTCCAAGGCCATGGCGACGCCTATGAGTACGACTACAGCTCTTGATGCAGATGAGGAAGGTGAACACGTGGACCAGAAGGAGCACCGAAGCATGATCGGGTCAGTCCTCTACTTGACAGTGACGAGGCCAGACATCCAGTTCTCGGTATGTTTGTGCGCTCATTTTCAAGCGTCTCCAAGGACTTCGCATCGGCAAGTAGTCAAGCGCATATTCAGGTACTTGCGTCACACTCCTGACTTCGGCCTTTGGTACTCCGCGTCTTCTTCTTTGGCACTTCATGGTTTTTCAGACGCGGATTTTGCCGGGTGTCGGTTGGATAGGAAGTCCACTTCTGAGACTTGTTAGTTCTTGAGATCTTCTTTGGTGTCTTGGTCTTCCCGCAAACAGTCGAGTGTTGCTCAATCCACTACCGAGGCAGAGTACGTTGCCGCAGCTAGTTGTTGCTCTCAACTCCTTTGGATCACATACACCATGAGTGACTTTGGTTAGGAGTATACCCATGTTCCACTTCAATGTGATAGCACCAGTGCCATAAGTGTTGCAAAGAACCCAGTGCTCCGTTCCAAAACCAAGCACATAGAAGTGAGGTATCATTTTATGAGAGACAATGTAGAGAAAGGAAAGATAGCCTTGATCCATGTACCCACACATGACCAACTAGCCGATATTTTCACCAAACACCTAGATCAAGCAACTTTTACTTGTTTGCGAGGGGAGCTTGGTGTGTTTTGATTTCTTGATTTGGGTGTGTGGGAGCTCCTTTGTAGCATATGTATAGCTTTCCTTTGTGCCTTTCTTACATTCGACATGGAATATGTAACATGATGTATAGGCATCCTTGTATCTTAGATTGCATGCATTTTGTATCATATGCATCGGTTAGGAAAAGCTTCTCCTATATACATTGTTCACCATGGAATGATATTTATGTCTTTGTGAGCTTGTTTGGTATGATATGGTTAGTTTGGCTTAGCTCTTGATAATCTTGGTTTATATCCATGGTTGATGGCTATGTTTTTTTGAAAAATGTCACATGTATGCTCTCTTGTGAGTAAATGCCTTTATATGATCTTGACATGTTTTAGTGGCTTGGTTATGCTTAATTTGTGGTTCGATAGCTTATTTTTATCATATGGAGCCAAAGGCTCATTTGCCATCATGAATGTTTAGCCCTCATGCTTGATCTTGTGGAGGGGCATAAGTTCCTTTTTGTCGCAAAGACATTTCATGTACCAAATATGAATCTCAAAATGAAATGTAAAATGCTTGGAAAATGTGCTCCCATTTCATATGTGCTAAATTTAATTTGCTTTGAGCGCTAAATTGCTGCATGATGCCTACCAATGAGAAGTCTCATATATAGAAGTAGGCACATGGCTCGGTGGCTTTGATATGACATGAGGTGCTTGTGGGTGTTTGTGATGGTCTTATGATTAGAATGGTTGTCCTAACATGAAGTTTGTGTGGCTTTGCCATTTTGATATGTTTTGCTCATGTTTAGGACTTTGCTCATGAGAGGGTAATTTTTCGCAAAATTGCTCAATTCTATCTTAGATTCGTCCAATGGTTGTGAAACTTGGTGATCTTGTAGTTAATGTCATTACAAAGCTATAAAGTATCTAACTTGCTCATTTGGACATGTGTAGCATCCTATGTTGAATGTTGTCTATTTGAGAAGCTCTAGGTTGCATTTTTTTGCATTTGGGCTTGATTCATGCATTGTCAACAAGAGGGAGAAGTTTGAGCTTGTTTTGGGCTACTGGATGCATTTAGAAGGTTTTTAGGTGGTTTCGAGCCATTTCCGGGCTCTGTTGCACACCGGTCTGACCGGTCAGAGTGCTGACCCTATTCACATGTTGCACAACAGTCTGACCGGTGGTGGTGACCGGTCTGACCGGTCTGAGTTGAGCTGATGCAGCTGCTTTGTTTTCAACAAGCGGTTTGGATGCATTCGTCCAGGGGGAGTTGCATTGGTTCAGCGGGAGCTTGCATGTGTGCAGGGGGAGCTCTTTGTGGTTTTTTGAGCTTTGGTTTGGTGGTTTGTGCTCTTTGCTTGAGCATAGTTTTGTCTCGGATGTGTCGAGCCGTTGCCCTTGCCTAAGGGGTCTGAGACTTGTCTTCTTCAGGTGATCTTTCTCTTTGCCTTTGTTTGGCTTTCGATCGCTTGTTGGAGTTTCTTTTTATTTGTTTCTTTTCGTTTTCTTTTCTCTCAGGTGACTATATGCGTGTGTTGTCAATGCACTCATCAAGGGGGAGATTGAGGACCATGTGTGGTTCGAGGATCGGTGGATGGCCGCTTCCTGGTGTGATGAGTGATTGACAATGTTGTGTGGACTGATTCTTGGCTAAGTATTGCAGGTGCAGGTTGCGGCTTGACTGGTGTTGGTGCAGGTGAAGAACAAGCGCGAAAGGTTGTTGCCGGTGAGGCCTCCAGGTGTGGAGAAGACAAGTAGGCTTTGTTCGAGGGACCCGGTGGCCAGTGGAGTCAAATGTGGGCCGCATGGTGGCAAGAACGACAAGATGAAGTCATGGACGGTTTCTTGGTTGAGCCTCAAAACCAAGGTCGAGCCGGGACTACGTGGGAGCCGAGTCATGAGTGGCGATTGGCGGAGGCTACACCGAGTTCGCGGGGTTTCCAGTGGTTCACCAGAAAACCACTGGGTTCCTTGTTGATCCACAAAGCCAAGACCGAAGAACCGAAGACGGAGGTGCAGCAGCATCGGACCGGTCTGACCTGTGGGTCTGACCTGTGGGTACCGGTTTGACCGGTGAGGAGCACCGGTCTGACCGGTGTGCGACGACGCAGTCTAGAGACTTCGAAGCGGAGGACACACGTCGGGATGGCAAGGCTTGCGTCGAGGCTAAGCAAGTTTGCGGTCGCTGGGCATCCGTCCGATGGAGCGATGACAAAGACTTCCAATTTCGCCCTTGAGGGGCATGTATCCCTAGTTAGCTAGCAAGGGTATATTAGACTTTTGGTTGCATCCATATAACCCAAGAGGTGAGAGGATGGCAGCCAACTCTTGGAACCCTAGCTCATTTGGTTTTCCTATTTTCCCTTCCTATTTTCGTAGGATTTCTATAGGACTAGCTTGAGAGCTTCATGGTGAATTCTTGTGAGAGGGAAGGATGATCGGACGGAAGCTAGACCTTGTATGAACCTTTCATGGTATGTATAGATGATTCGGCGTGGTTCCTCAAGGCTTGATTGTGTTCTTCCTGGTTTTCCTTTTTGGTGATTTTCGGAGCCTTTTCTTGGTGATTTTCTTGGAGAGATTTCGAGGCCATTTTCTCGGGGTTTTGTTGGGGGATGTATGCATGAACCCTTCGTGGTTCTTTTCCCTTTGATTCCCCTCCCAAATCCGTGAGAAAAGGGGCTCGATTTTGGGGTTTTTGTTGTCCTAGGGTTTGGTGTGTTCTTGACGGAAATCCTACGATTCCTCTTGATTCAATGAGTTTTGGTGGACCATAACTTGGCTATGGAGTGCCCATGAGGTGTTCCTACTATCCCAAAGTCTTGTTCGGATCCGTGGAGCAAATCGGGAGATCGGGAGTTGGATTTGGAGGAGTTGATCAGCGGCTTCTGTTCATCTGGAGCTGCCCAGGCGTGACCGGTCCGACCGGTGCTAGTGACCAGTCTGACCGGTGTGAGCCCTTTGTGGGATTTGCCTCGGCAGAGTTGCTGAATCCGTGTGTCTTTGGGTTGTGTTGGTGCTGGTCAATTCTTGGCAGTTTTGGAGGTGTTTTGGTTGGCTTTGTGTAGGGTTCTTCTTCCGTGCAGGCTGAGTTTTGAGGGTGTTTTTGTTCTAGGGCCTAGAGAAGTCACTAAGGCTGTCTGAAACATTTGTTGTGCGACTGCTGTAGCCACCGGCCTAACCGGCTCTGTCCACCGGTCTGACCGGTGATACCGGTCTGACCGGCGCAGGCCATCGGTCTGACCGGTGTAGCACAGGCAGCAAGCCGTGCAAGTTTCCGCTGTGTGTGTTGGTGAGTTTTGACTCGGAAGGTTGTTTGTTGGTTCCTAGGATCAGTAGCACTCCAGTGGCTACGTGGTCTTGACCAACTTGGGTAGTTGAGTCGGAGACGTGTGTTGAAAGCCGTGTTCATCTTGTTGGAGCCTCTATCTCCTTCGAGAAGAATTTTTATCGGCTCCCATTCACCCCCCTCTCTGGTTCGCCAGTCGTTATTTTCGGTTTGTGAAACCCCAACGTTCGTGTGATTCAATTATTCATCTACAGACGTCACTAATATTTTGAGACCGACGTATCTTTTTGAGTTTTTGCTTGTGTTTTTCATTTCGTAGGCATGGATTTAGCCTTCACGGTGAGGTCAACCATATTGTGAGACGACCGATAACCAGAGGAGTTCTAGTGCTAAGGTTGCAGAGATTCGAGTCTCTGGGTCTGAAGCCGAATCGGTGTACCGCACCCCAGGCACCCACAATGAGTTATCCTCACCCTGACGGAAGACCGGGAACCCCGTTCCCATCAGGCGGGCATCTTCAAGTGGCTCGGCACGGCTGTGCCTGCCCGAAACCGCTGAAAGGAGGGGAACAGGCCCCGCCGCCATCGTGGGCCACGCGAGCTTCTCGGTGACCTACTCGAGCAGCGGCGAGGTGAGGCAGAGGGAGGCGGTGGGGATGGGGTGGCGGCTAGGGTTCCGGCTGTTGAGTCCCCCTGCGCGGGGACGACGCGAGCGCTTGGGTTTTTTCCGAGCTAGTGAAGCTTCTGGTGCAACTATTTTCTCTCGAAATGTTGATTTGTTTGTTTTACGGGAACTAATAACCAACTGGTACTGTGCTTTGTTGAGTTTCAAGGGCAAATACATTAGTGCTGTATTGACACGTAATAATCTTGTGACAACCTATCAGATAACCATTGCAATGATTTGTGTTTTTTGTCACGTAAGAATCTTAAATCCCTTGATTTGTGGATATAATAAAAGAATATTGTAAGTTATATGACAACCATAACTCGTACAATAGTAGAGTACTGGTCCCATGGTCCTAAAATTTAGGCTATGAGATGGTTGTTCCACGAAATAATGACATCTTTCTCTCTCCTTACTCTCCCTTTCACTTCAGAAAAAAAATCCTACGTAACATTGCACGAGACGAGCTATGAGACCGTTAACTTATAGCAACATATACTTATTCTAAGGACGAAGCTCCTCTCACATATGGTGATTCTCATAATATGTCATATCCATAACAATTTTAACTTCCAGTTCTGACAAACGAATAATCATTATGTTCTTGTCTTTCTGGACAAGACATACAAAGAGACCCAACGTACAAAGGGACCCGCCAACTGTCTTTTTACTAATCTTTGAAGTATATAGATATAATTGAATTTTAGCTCGTTATGACTTGCGAGTAGCTTGCGAGACATCTTAAGTTGGCTCGTTATACTGCCAATGTAAATCCTTAGCTCGGTTTGATACAAAATTTCAAATGAGCCGAACTGAGCCGAGCCGCTAACGAGCCGATTCGAACAAGCTACTAACGAGCTTTGAGTTTTTCCTCCTCGCTTACATGCATGGTTGATGGTCTTTATTTTCCCTTTAATTTGTTGCACATGAATGATGATCACCTGAGGTGCCGTAGTCCATGAATGTTCTGACTTCAGTACTAGTATAATCAGTAATTGGAAATAGTCTGGAATTAGCACATGAAGATCCAAAGTACTAAGAGCATCTGCAACAGATGAGGTAAAATCTCTTGCAAAGCTAAAAATAGCCATTTGGAAGAAAAAAGTATCATCCAACAGAGCACGTATCTCCACAGCTATATTTTCACGCTAGCTATTTTGAGGGAGTCGATAGCTACATTTAGATACAGTCCCTCTTGCTAGCTATTTTAACTACTCGTTAGTTTACCTTATATATTGGACTAACTAAATTCGTTTTAGCTATAGCAAAATCAGGATTAACCTATCCATTTTTACCTTCTCTCTTGGAGATGCTCTAACAGGTAACAAGTGCTGATAATTGGCGTACCGTTGGCTGGTGGCCAGTGGCGGCCTAGCCAAAATTTTTAGCTTAGGCGGACTTTAATCATAAGTGCAACAAAAAAAGGAATTTGCATGTAATTAAAACCCATTATTAGAAAAGAGGGAATGATGGTATGATAAATAAAAGAGGACATGAGGTTTCAAGAAATATAAAATGAAACCCAGAGTTAGGTGAGGATTGCACACCTCTTTTTTATCAACGCTTGCATGCACCATTGTGAAGTGTCAATGGTAAGAAAGTCTCGCGAGACAGTCCAACTCAGTTCGTGGAGAAGCTTCCTAGATCTGTGAGTGGGAGGAGAGGCACACGATGTTAGTGCCAAGAACTCTACCAATTTCAGAAGTGATAAGGAGCGTCCTATAGTGGCTAGGTTGAGGACCATGTGTGGTTCGAGGACCGGTGGATGGTCGCTTCCTTATGTGATGAGTGATTGACAACGTTGTGTGGACTGATTCTTGGCTAAGTATTGCAGGTGCAGGTTGCGGCTTGACTCATGATGGTGCAGGTGAAGAACAAGCGCGAAAGGTCGTTGCCGGTGAGGCCTCCAGGTGTGGAGAAGACAAGTAGGCTTCGTTCGAGGGACCCGGTGGCCAGTGGGGTCAAGTGCGGGCCGCATGGTGGCATGAACAGCAAGATGAAGTCATGGACGGTTTCTTGGTAGAGCCTCAAAACCAAGGTCGAGCCGGGACTACATGGGAGCCGAGTCATGAATGGAGATTGGCGGAGGCTACACCGAGTTCGCGGGGTTTGCAGTGGTTCACCAGAAAACCACTGGGTTACTCGGTTGAGCCACAAAACCGAGGCCGAAGACTCGACGAGGAGGTGCGGCCACCCAGGCCGGTTCAACCGCCCAGGAGGGGCGGTCAGACCGCCTGGGGCCGGTCAGATCTCCCGGGCCGGTCTAACCGCCCAGGGGGGCGGTCTGACCGCCCTGGCCGCCGGCGCCGAGATGCTTCGAAGCGGAGGACACGCGTCGGGATCGCAAGGCTTGCGTCGAGGCTAAGCAGGTTGCGGTCGCCGGGCATCCGTCCGATGAAGAAATTCCGAAGACTTCCAAATCCGCCCTTGAGGGGCTTGTATCCCTAGTTATTAGGTGAGGGTAGTTTAGTCTTTTGGGTGCCTCCATATATACTCATTGAGTGGATGGATGACAGCCAACTCTTGGAACCCTAGCTCATTTGTTTTTCCATTTTCGTTCTCCATTTTCCCTAGTTTTTTCTAGGACTAGCTTGAGAGCTTCATGTGAGATCTAGAGAGACGGATGGATGTTTGGGTGGCAAGCTAGCCCTTGTACGAACCTTTCATGGTATGTATAGATGGTTCGGCGTTGTTCCTCAAGGTGGTTTTCCCGTCTCTCTTGTGGTGATTTTCGGAGCTCTTTGTTGGCGATGTTTTGAGAATGATTTCTTAGGGTTTTTGGTGAATGTCACGTATGAGGTTCTTGTGCCTCTTTGGCTGGTGACTTTGCCCCCAAATCTCTCTTGAATCGGACTCGATTTGGTGGTTTTTCGAGTTGGGCGAGTTCTTGACCGAGAGAAGCGATTTCTTCGATTCCTCTTGATTGTGAGCGTTTCGGGTCGATTCCTTTGAGGTAGAGGTTGCCCAGGAGGTAACCCAGCTAATCCCGAAGTTTTGCTACAATTCGTGGAGTGATTCGGGAGATCGGGCGTGAGGAAGTTAGGGTTTGACCCGCGGGTTCGGTTTCTAGAGGAGACGGTCTAACCGCCTGGAGGGGGCGGTCTAACCGCCCTGGGGTTTCTAGGTCAAAGTTTTGTTTCGCCGGATTTTCCTCTGTGAGTTTGTTCGCCTTGATCAGAGGAGCGTCTGGGTGAAATTTCGGGTCGTTCTCGTGCCGTTTGCTAGGTGTTCTTGGCTGGAGTTCGTTGCTGGGTACAGGAGGTTAGACCGCCCGTGGTAGCCGGTCTAACCGCCCCTAGGCCCCTGGGTGGAGTTTTGGTTTTCGTTAAGATTTTCTGGTAGCTAGCATGGCCTTGACCAAAGATCTTTGTTAGTGAAACCGTGGTGCGTTTTGGTGCTCGGAAGAGGTGTTTCGAAGGATTTCTTGGTTACCAGGTGGAGGCGGTCTAACCGCCCCTATACCCGGTCTAACCGCCCCCTCTGGACAGCCGACTTTCGAGGTGTTTCCGCTGTCGTGGGTGCGTGTGTTGAGGTTGCTGGTAGAGTTTGTTCCTAGGACCAGTAGCACTCCAGTGGCTACGTGGTGTTGGCAAACAGAAGGTAGAAGAGCGGAGTGTGTGATTTTGGGGGTCCGACCGAGCGGGTTCATCTTGTCGAAGTTTCAATCTCCTTCGAGAAGAATTTTTATCGGCTCCCATTCACTCCCCCCTCTCTGGTCGCCTAATCGGTCCTTCAAGTGGTATCAGGGCCGGTTTGGGTCTTTGTTGACTCTAACCAGTCTAAGATCCAAGGATGGCGTACCAGGAACGGGGTTCGGGTCCTCCACACTTCGATGGGAAGAACTACCAGATGTGGAGTAAGCGGATGGGTGCGTTTCTCCGCAGAAAGGGTCAGATCCTTTGGGATGTCACGTTGGACACAGGCTATGTCCAGCCGATGGACTTCCTCGCTCCAGGATCGAGGGACAAATTCGACGCCAACAATAAGGTGGTCGACTACTTGTTTCGTGCTTTATGTCAGCCTGAGTTCGATCGGGTGCACACCGAGCACTTGGCATGTAGAATTTGGACGGTGCTGAAGGAGGCTCATGTTGGGAATGCCTAGGTTCAGGCACGGATGTATGCGACCTACCGGAGAGAGTACGAGAACTTCACTCATCTCCCCGGTGAGTCCATCGATGCCTTGTTTCAGAGGTTCACGGTGGTTGTGAACAACATGAGAGCCAATGTGGACGTGCTCCCGTACGATGATCATGATAGAGCGGTCAAGCTCCTACACTCTTTGGATCGTACAATATGGGGTGGGAAGTTCGAGGCCATTGGAGTCGGAGAAGTATGACACTCTGACGGTGAATGAGCTGTTCTCGAAGCTCAAGTCGGCTGAGGTGGATAGGGGCATGACTGCCAAGCTCGAGGGTCCGACTAATTCCCATAGTCTTGCCCTCGTTGGTGGTTCAAAGGGTAAGGCTAACACTAACCCATCCACCAGGATGTTCTCTTTTTCCTCTTTGATGTCTATGCCAGATGAGGAGTTCGATGTGCTTGGAGAGGACGAGCTGGCGCTTCTGATGAGGCGGTTCGAGAGGCTACACGAGAACCAAGTGAACATGAGGCGGAACACGAGGACATGTTTCCTATGCGGCAAGCCAGGACACTTCGTCGCCGACTGCCCGGAGAAGGTGGAGAACAAGGACAGCTACAAGCACAAGCCGAGGAACGATGGCAAGTACCGGTCGAGGCGCGACCACAAGAGCAAGTACAAGAACAAGCACAAGGACGAGCGACGATTGAGGAAGAAGGAGAGCCGAGGCAAGGCCCGAGCGATGGTTGGTGCGAGCGACGTCGACTCCAGTTCCGTGTACTCCACCTCGAGCTCAAGTAGCAGTGAAGACGAAGGTGATCGTCGCAAGAGCAAGAAGGCGTCCAAGAACCTGAGCGGGCTGAGCTGCTTCGCTAGAGACGGCGCTCGCACCATGGCGGCGAGCTCCGGCAGCAAGAAGAGCACACAGAGCGACTCGGACTCTGAGTCCGACGACGAGGTGCGTGATGAACTTCCCTTCTTGCGCTAGGAGAATGAGAGGCTTGGCTCTTTGCTTGATAATCGTGATGACATGCTTAGAGAGGCCAAGAAAATGAGAAAAGAGCTTAGGGCTTGACTCGAGGATGCTAGGACTAGAGTGGCTAAGCTAGAAACACAAGTGCTTGATAGCAAGCTTGGGATTGATTCCCTTAAGGCTAGCCCTGTTGTTTTCGATGAGGTTGATTGTGCTAATTGCTCCATCTTTCTTGCTGATCTTGCTTTGTTCAAGGAAAAGCATGCCTCCAAGTGTGAGGAACTAGATGTGCTTAGGGTTGAAGTGGCTGAGCTTAAGTCTAGACCTGCTTTGCTAGGTGCTTGCACTTCTTGCCCTGTTTTGCATGCTAAGATTGATGAGATGCATGCTTATACTAGTTCTCTTGAGGCTAAATTGAAGGAACCCATGCCTACATCATGCTCTACCTGTGAAATGCATGCTTTGAAAAATTTGGAACATGCACATTATGTTGACCGTTTGCAGGATGAGAATGATGAGCTGAGAAAGTTGATGGGTTAGTTGTCTGGTCATGAGCCTCAGTTGAGGATGATGATCAAGGCATTTAAGAGGCAGGATGGTGAGGGACTTGGGGCAAACAAGGTTGGTGAGGGAAGTGGAGAGAATATCCCAGAGCCACCAAAAACCCACCACAAAAATGATTTCCCTCCAAAACCCAACCATCTTAGGAACCATCTAGACACAACCCCAGCTCCACCCGTGTTTCCTACACCCACAAATGATCTCCAAAAGCCTATCAAGTTTGTGAGCACTTCCGGGAAAGTGTTCTTTGGGAAAGTGAGTGAGAAGGCTAGTGAGGAGAAATCAGTGGAGGAGTTGAGTGGAGAGAAACCAAGTGAGCAGCCTCAATCCAAGCCTAAGCCTAAGCTTGTGAGGTTTCATTGTGGCTATTGTGGGAAAGAGGGCCACAAGGATGAATTTTGCTTCAAGAGGAAGCGGGAAGAGAGGATGGCAAAGGAGTGGGCGAACAAGGATAGGTACAACCCTTCCCATGGTGTACCTAAGACTCGTATGCCACTGCCCAGGAGTAGAGCTGTGGTGAGAAGTGTTCCGGCATGGGGAGATGTGAGTTCCCGCAGCCGAGGAGCAGTTCTGGAGGGGGCGGTCAGACCGGCCTGGCTAGGCGGTCAGACCGGCCTGGCTAGGCGGTCAGACCGGCCCAGCCTAGAGGGGGGCGGTTAGACCGGCCTGGCTAGGCGGTTCAACCACCCCCCCTAGAATTTTGGGCGGAGTGGTTTTCGAGGTGGTGAGTCGAGAGGTTTCAGTTCTGGAGGTGGTGTTGCTGGTGGTTGGTCTGGAGAGACAGCAGGTGGTCAGTTTGCTAGGCATTCTCCTCCTCGAGTTCACTACGAGGATGGGAGGAGTCGTAGCTTTGAGAAGGAGAGGAGGGATGGTCCACGGGTTGTCTTCCGTGGTTTTGGTCCTCCTCCAGGCAGCGAGGGGTGGTTTCCTCGGAGTGGTTACCGAGGTGGTGTTTGTGGTGGTAGCTATGGTAGGAAAGATGGCTTGATGTGTGCTAACCCGACTTTTGAGCAAATGGCTCGGCACTGGTTTTACTCTTTTGGTACTAACCCCAGTGCTGAGTCGTTTGTTCGCTCACGTGCTCGTTTTTGAATTTCAGGTGGGAGACTTGAAGAACATTTGGTTGATTGACTCCGGTTGCTCGAGGCATATGACCGGAGATAGGGGGTGGTTCTCAAGTCTCGTCCCGGTGGTGACGAAGAGGTACATAACTTTTGGGGACAATGGGCGTGGGCGTGTGCTTTTAGAAGGTGAGATCAAAGTGAGTGACAAGATCACTCTGAGGTGTGTTGCTCTTGTTCAATCACTGGGGTACAATTTGCTTTCTGTGTCCCAGTTGTTGGATGAGGGCTTTGAGGTGTTGTTTCGGCCAGGTGGTTCTCGGATTTTAGACTCTTGAGGGGACCTTGTCTGTATGGTCGTTCCCGAGGGTCAGGTGTTTCGTGCAGATTTTTCTCAGCCTTCGGGTGTGGAGCGTTGTTTCTTGGCTGGTTCTTCGAGTGAGTTGTGGAAGTGGCATAGGAAGTTGGGTCACTTGAGCTTTGACCCTTTGTCTCACTTGAGTAAACTCAATTTGGTCCGAGGATTGCCACGGTTGAGGCTTGAGAAAGAGTTGGTTTGTGCACCGTGTAGGCATGCCAAGATGGTAGCCTCTTCTCACCCGCCTCTCACCGATGTGATGACTGAGCGTCCATGCGAGCTGCTCCATATGGACCTTGTTGGCCCAGCTCGTGTGCGATCTGCAGGTGGGAAGTGGTATGTCCTTGTTGTGGTGGACGACTATTCTCGGTATGCGTGGGTGTTCTTTCTCGAGGATAAGGGGGAGACGTTTGGTTTTGTTCGAGATCTAGTCTTGAGGTTGAGGAACGAGAGGCATGGAGATGCCATACGAGCTATCCGCAGTGATAATGGCTCGGAATTCATAAACTCTCGTTTTGAAACCTTTTGCCATGAATTGGGTCTTGAGCACCAGTTTTTGAGTCCGTATACGCCTCCCTGGAATGGTGTTGTGGAAAGGAAGAACAGGACTTTGTGCGAGATGGCTCGGACGATGCTTGATGAGCATAGGACTCCGAGGAGGTATTGGGCTGAGGCGGTGAATACCGCGTGCTATGTGTCAAACGAGATCTACCTCGAGTGCACAAGAAGAAAACATGCTATGAGTTGATGCATGGTCACACACCCAAGGTGAGTCACTTCCATGTCTTTGGTTGCAAGTGTTTCATTCTGAAGAAAGGCAGGAAGTTGGATAAGTTTGAGGCTAGGTCTGTCGATGGTATTTTCTTTGGTTATGCATTTCATTCTAGAGCATATCGTGTGCTCAATCTTGAAACTAACCAAATCGTGGAGACTTGCGAGGTAACCTTCGACGAGACAGAGCCACATAGTCAGCTTGTCTTGGAGTGTGCAGGTGATGATGAGCTTGGCGAAGAGATCTTTCAGGAGGAGGAGCATGAACATGGAGACGATGAAGATGGTGGTGCGGTGCCCCCGGCTGAACATGTACCCACTACTTCGACTACGATGATGGACGGACCCTCTACTACACCTACGACGACAAATCAAGAACGAGGAGAAGCTGATGTTGAGGGGGATGTAGCATCGAGGCGAGAACCTCCCCGGCGAGTACAGGTGGATCACCCAGCTTCGAGGATCATCGGCGATGTGAATGAACGCACTACACGGTCAAGGGTTCGAAACAACTCCCATTTCGCCCATGCTGCATTTGTTGCTACTTTTGAGCCCAAAGACATTGGACACGCACTATCTAATCATAATTGGGTTAATTCGATGCATGAGGAGTTGGAGAACTTTGAGAGGAATCAGGTATGGGAGTTGGTTGACCCTCCCCCAGGGTGTAAGCCGATTGGCACAAAGTGGGTGTGGAAAAACAAAGAGGGAGAGAAAGGTGAGGTTGTGAGGAACAAGTCGAGACTTGTTGCTCAAGGGTTCAGTCAGAAGGAGGGTATTGACTACGAGGAGACCTTTGCTCCCGTAGTCGGTTTGGAGGCGATTAGGATCCTTCTAGCCTTTTCCGTGGCTAAAGGGTTCAAGTTGCACCAAATGGATGTGAAGAGTGCTTTTCTGAATGGTGTGTTGGAGGAAGAAGTGTATGTGAGGCAACCTCCGGGGTTTGAGAGTGAGAAGTACCCCCACCGGGTGTACAAGTTGAGGAAGGCGCCGTATGGGTTGAAGCGGGCGCCTAGAGCTTGGTATGGTAGGTTGAGGGGGTTCTTGTTTGAGAGAGGTTTTGAGATGGGGAAGGTCGATCAGACCTTGTTTTTTGAGGCGGGGGTAGAGATATCCTGATTGTGCAGGTGTACGTGGATGATATTGTCTTTGGTGGCTCGTCTAATTCTCATGTTGCAAGGTTTGCAGAGGATATGAGCAGGGAATTTGAGATGAGCATGATGTGTGAGTTGCAGTTCTTCCTCGGGCTACAAATCAAACAATCAAAGGAAGGAACATTTGTGCACCAGGCTAAGTACACCAAGGACATTGTGCGGAAGTTCAAGATGGAGGACTCCAAAGCTATGACGACGCCAATGAGTACGACTACAGCTCTTGATGCGGACGAGGAAGGTGAACACGTGGACCAAAAGGAGTACCGGAGCATGATCGGGTCACTTCTCTACTTGATGGCGACTAGGCCGGACATACAGTTCTCGGTGTGTCTGTTCGCTCGTTTCCAAGTGTCTCCAAGGACTTCGCATCGGCAAGCGGTGAAGCGAATTTTCAGGTACTTGCGTCACACTCCCGACTTCGGCCTTTGGTACTCCGCGTCCTCTTCTTTGGCGCTCCATGGTTTTTCAGACGCGGATTTTGCCGGGTGTCGGTTGGATAGGAAGTCCACTTCTGGGACTTGCCAGTTTTTGAGTTCTTCTTTGGTGTATTAGTCTTCCCGCAAACAGTCGAGTGTTGCTCAATCCACTACCGAGGCAGAGTATGTTGCCACTGCTAGTTGTTGCTCTCAGCTCCTTTGGATTTCATACACCATGAGTGACTCTGGTGAGGAGTATACCCATGTCCCACTTCAATGTGATAGCACCGGTGCCATAAGCGTTGCAAAGAACCCAGTGCTCCATTCCAAAACCAAGCACATAGAAGTGAGGTATCATTTTCTGAGAGACAACATAGAGAAAGGAAAGATAGCTTTGATCCATGTACCCACACATGACCAACTAGCCGATATTTTCACTAAACCCCTAGATCAAGCAACTTTCACTCGTTTGCGGGGGGAACTTGGTGTGTGTTTGATTTCTTGAGTTGGGTGTGTGGGAGCTCTTTTGTAGCATATGTATAGTTTCCTTTGTGCATTTCTTGCATTTGGCATGGCATATGTAACATGATGTATAGGCATCCTTGTATCTTAGATTGCATGCATTTTGTATCATATGCATTGGATAGGAAAAGCTTCTCCTATATACATTGTTCACCATGGGTTGCTATATATGTTTTTGTGAGCTAGTTTGGTAAGCTATGGTTAGTTTGGCTTAGCTCTTGATAATCTTGGTTTATATCCATGGTTGATGGCTATGTTTTTGAAAAATGTCACATGTATGCTCTCTTGTGAGTAAATGCCTTTATATGATCTTGACATGTTTTAGTAGCTTGGCTATGCTTAATTTGTGGTTGGATAGCTTATTTTGATTATATGGGGCCAAAGGCTCATTTGCCATCATGAATGTTTAGCCCTCATGCTTGATCTTGTGGAGGGGCATAAGTTCCTTTTTGTCGCAAAGACATTTCATGTACCGATTTCAAATCTGAAAATGAAATGTAAATTGCTTGGAAAATATGTTCCCATGTCAGATGTGCTAAATTTAATTTGCTTTGGGTGCTAAACCATGGCATGATGCCTACCAATGAGAAGTCTCATATATAGAAGTAGGCACATAGCTCGGTGGCTTTGACATGACATGAGGTGCTTGTGGGTGTTTATGATGGTCTTATGTTTAGAATGGTTGTCCTAGCATGAAGTTTGTGTGGCTTTTCCATTTTGACATGTTTTCCCATGTTTAGGACTTTGCTCATGAGAGGGTAAATTTTTCGCAAAATTGATCAATTCTATCTTAGCTTCGTCCAATGGTTGTGAAACTTGGTGATCATGTAGCTGATGTCATTACGAAGCTATAGAGTATCTAACTTGCTCATTTGGACATGTGTAGCATCCTATGTTGAATTTTGTCTATTTGAGAAGGTATTGGTTGCATTTTTTGCATTTTTGGCTTGATTCATGCATTGTCAACAAAGGGTGAAGTTCGAGCCTGTTTTGGCTTGTTGCATGCATTTAGAAGGTTTCCAAGTGGTTTCGAGCTATTTTTGAGCTCGAGCAGTTTCCAGATGGTCATCGGCCTGACCAGTGTCATCCACCGGTCTGACCGGTGTGGTTGCCAGGTGCTGGGCGATCTTGCCCACCGGTTTGACCGGTGAGGTGGACCGGTCTGACCAGTCAGTGCTGAGCTATTGCAGCTGCTCTGTTTCGTGAAGTGGTTTGCATGCATTCGTCTAGGGGGAGTTGCATTGGTTCAGGGGGAGCTTGCATGTGTGCAGCGGGGCTCTTTGTGGTTTTCGAGCTTTAGTTTGGTGGTTTGTGCTCTTTGCTTGAGCATGGTTTTGTCTCGGATGTGTCGAGTCGTTGCCCTTGCCTAAGGGGTCTGAGATTTATCTTCTTCAAGTGATCTTGTTTTTTTGCCTTTCTTTGGCTTTCGATCGCTTGTTGGAGTTTCTTTTAGGTGTTTCTTTTCGTTTCCTTTTCTCTTGGTTACCAAAGTTGTGTGTTGTCAATGCACTCATCAAGGGGGAGATTGAGAGCCATGTGTGGTTCGAGGATCGGTGGATGGTCGCTTCCTGGTGTGATGAGTGATTGACAACATGGTGTGGACTGATTCTTGGCTAAGTATTGCAGGTGCAGGTTGCGGCTTGACAGGTGTTGGTGCAGGTGAAGAACAAGTGCGAAAGGTCGTTGCTGGTGAGGCCTCCAGGTGTGAAGAAGACAAGTAGCTTGGTTTGAGGGACCCGGTGGCCAGCGGGGTCAAGTGCGAGCCGCATGGTGGCAAAAACAACAAGATGAAGTCATGGACAGTTTCTTGGTTGAGCCTCAAAACCAAGGTCGAGCTGGGACTACGTTGGAGCCGAGTCATGAGTGGCGATTGGCGGAGGCTACACCGAGTTCGTGGGGTTTCCGGTGATTCACCAGAAAACCACTGGGTTCCTTGGTTGATCCTCAAAAGCTAAGACCAAAAAACGAAAGGCAGAGGTGCAGCAGCTCCAGACCGGTCTGACCAGTGGGTCTGACCGGTGTGCGATGACGCAGTCCAGAGACTTCGAAGCGGAGGACACGCGTCACGCTCGCAAGGCTTGCGTCGAGGCTAAGCAAGTTTGTGGTCGCTGGGCATCCGTCCTATGGAGCAAAGACAAAGACTTCCAAATTCGCCCTTGAGGGGCATGTATCCCTAGTTAGCTAGTAAGGGTATTTTAGTTTTTAGGTTGCCTCCATATAACCCAAGTGGTGAGAGGATTCCTGCCATCTCTTGGAACCCTAGCTCATTTTGTTTTCCTATTTTCCTTTCCTATTTTTCTTAGGATTTCCATATGACTAGCTTGAGAGCTTCATGGTGCGATCTTGTGAGAGGGAAGGATGACCGAGCGGCAAGCTAGACCTTGTATGAACCTCTTTGGTATGTATAGATGATTCGACGCGGTTCCTCAAGGCTTGGATGTGTCTTTCCCGTTTCTCCTTTTCGGTGATTTTCGAAGCCCTTTCTTGGTGATTTTCTTGGAGCGATTTCGAGGCCTTTCTCTTTGGAATTTGGTAGGGGATGTATGCTTGAACCCTTCGTGGTTATTTTCCCTTTGATTCCCCTCCCAAATTCGTGAGCAAAGGGGCTCGATTTTGGGGTTTTCTTGGCTCTAGGGTTAGAGGCGTTCTTGGTGGGATTTCTTCGATTCCTCTCATTTTGGCAAGTTTTGGTGGACCAAATCTTGGCTATGGAATGCCCATAAGGTGTACTATCCCCAAAGTCTTGTGCGAACCGTGGAGCGATTCGGGAGATCAGGAGTTGGATTTGTGGGAGTTGAACCGCAGGTGTTGTTCGTCCCGAGCGGCCCAGCCTGACCGGTCTTACCGGTGCTGCTCACCGGTCTGTCCGGTGCAGAGGCCTTGTGGGTTTTGCCTTGGGGGAATGTCCTGGTGAGTTCCTTGTTGTCCCGTGTTGCTGCTGTTTTGAGTTTGGTTCATTTTGGAGCTTGGAAGGTTGGTTTGGGTTTTTGGGGCTTCCTGGCTTAGATCGGTTTGACCGGCGCACTACACTGGCCTGACCGGTGTAGGTGCCTTCTGTGGAAGTTCCCAAAATTTGGTGGTGAGTTCCAGCAGGGACCGGTCTGACCGATGCTGCTCACGGGTCTGACGGATGCAGGTCAGTGGTGCTCGAATTGCTAGTTCCGCTGCGTTCTTGAGTCGGTGTAGTTGGGTGGTGGTTCCTAGGACCAGTAGCACTCCAGTGGCTACGTGGTCTTGGCCAACTTGGGTAGTTGAGTAGGAGATGTGTTTTGGAAGTCGTGTTCGTCTTGTTGGAGTTTCCATTCCTTCGAGAAGAATTTGTATGGGCTCCCATTCACTCCCCCCTCTCTAGTTCGCCTAATTGGTCCTTCAGGGCTTCTTCGAGGCCGTTGATATCAACCCGTCGACTGTGTTGTGAGATGCCTTCTTCGTATTGTTCTACTGCCAGGGATTCCCACATCACGTCGGCAGGTAGAATAGCTTCGGGGCCATAGACCAGGAAGTAGGGCAACTGCCCTGTTGGCTTGGTAGGCTGAGTACGAAGCCTCCAGAGTGCATTGGGTAGTTCCTTGATCCACTTGCCTCTTTTGGTGTTAGCCGCGTCGTGCAACCGCTTCTTGAGGGTGTCGAGTACCATCCCATTGGCGCGCTGAGGACCAGGAGCGTCCCGGTGGTCGATGGATGACCGCTCCTCAGTGATGAGTGATTGACAACGGGTGTTGGACTGACTCTTGGCTCAGTGCGCAGGTGTAGGCTGCGGCCCAGTTCGTGTTGTTGCAGGTGAAGAACAGGGCGCGAAAGGTCTTCAGCCTTGAGGGGCCTCCGGGAGATGGAGAGACAAGTAGGCTCGGTTCGAGGGACCCGGTGGACGGCGGGACTAGGTGCGGGCCACATGGTGGCGAGACGAGCAAGACGAAGTCATGGACGATCGAGCCGGTGCACGGTGGCGATCGAGTCAAGAGGCTTGGCGGGAGGCCGGGCCGAGCACGCGGGGTTTGATGGTTTGCCCACAAAACCATCGGAGGACGGTTTCTTGGTTTGGGCCTCAAAACCAAGTCCGAAGACCCAACACGACGGAGACGGGATCTGGGCGTGTCGGGAAGCTTCGAAGCAGAGGACACGAGGCGGGATCGCATGGCTTGCGTCGGGAGGACGCGGGGTGCGGCGAAGGCATGGCCGTTCGATGGCAAGACCCACAAACATTACATAAATGCCCCTGCGTGGGTTGTATCGCCAGTAGTTGAGTTAGGGGTAGTCAAGTCATTTCCCACACTGGCGGGACCCGATATATAAGCCATGAGTGTGTGTGGATGGCTCTCTCTCTCAGCGACTTAGGGTTTCATTTCCCCCCTTCCATTTCTCTTTTTCCTGGACTATTTTCTTCTCCATTTTCTCTAGGCTAGCATGAGAGCTTCATGAGAGATTTGTTGAGAGGGATGGATGCTAGGGCGGCATGCTAGACCTTGTGAATCTTTCCTGGTTTGTATAGAAGATTCGGCGTTGTGAATTTCGTGGTCTTTTTCGTGCTTGTTTTTGGTGCCTTTGTTCTTGGTGTGGTTCCACGGATTTGAGTGGGTTTCTCCCCGGATTTCTTTGAGGGAAACATGGATGGATGTCTAGTGCATCTTTGTGATTGATCTTGTGCCCTCAAACGCCGGGAAACCACTTCGATTCAAGGATTTTCGTTCGGAGCTCTAGTTTTTGGTGGTGTTCAAAGGATCCGCGATTCCCGATGATTTAGGGAGTTAGGACATTTTTGGGGTATAGCATCCTTGGTTGACGCATATTATGTCCCCAAACTTTTGTCTCAACAGCTTCTACCGTTTGGGAGATCCGGTGATGGATTGGAGGGGTTGACCTTCGCGGTCGAGCATGTTTTAGCTCTGTCCGCAAGGCGCGGACAGTCCGCGAGCTGGTGGCGGACAGTCCGCGACGTGTGTGTTCTTCGTGAGTTCTTCGTGTTCTTGCTCGCCTTTGTCTTCGGTCCATTGTGGCTTTGAGTTTTCATTGGGCAAGGTTTCGGACAGTCCGCAGCAGCGGTGCGGACAGTCCGCGGGTGCCTAGCGGACAGTCCGCGTGCTCCCCGCGGACAGTCCGTTATTCGGGGTCGTCTTTGGAGGTTCTGTTTGCTTTTTTTCGGACAGTCCGCGGCTCAGGGCCGGACGGTACGCGGTGTGGGTGCGGACAGTCCGCGGCAGCGGCCGGACGGTCCGTGTGGCCTGTGCGGACAGTCCGCCCCTCCTGGCCGGACGGTCCGCCAGAGCCTGAGTGCTTTGTTTCTTGGTTCGATTCCTCCCTTCTTCTTTTGTGCTTCCGTGTGTGCTTCAAGGAATCGTTCCTAAGACTTGAGGTTGATCCATAACCTTGTTGTCTTGACGATTGGTGTGTGATTCGATCCATCGCTCGTGTGTGACCGGGATTTGTTTAGGGTATAGGCCGGGTTCTTTGAGAAGAATTTTTACCAGCTCCTATTCACTCCCCCCCTCTCTAGTCGCCATCCGATCCTTCACGCGCTCAACTTGGCCGTTGGCGCGCGGGTGGGCAACTGAGACGTACCGGACGTCGGTCCCGCTGTTCTCGCAGTATTCCCAGAACTGATGGTTGTCGAAGTTGGAACCCAAGTCTCTGATATGCGATGGGGTAGCCTGTAGCGGTGCACGAGTTCATCCAAGAAGTCGAGTACTCTGTCGGCCTTTGGGTAGGTAACCGGCTTGACTTCGATCCACTTGGTGAACTTGTCGATGGCCACCAGGACTCTGTTGAATCCACCTGGCGCAGTTGGTAGAGGCCCAATCATGTCCAGCCCCTAGCAATCAAAGGGCCAAGTTGGTGGTATGGTGACTAGCTTGTACGCTGGGACGTGTTGCTGTTTGGCGAAGAATTGACATCCTTGGAACCTTCTGATGAGTTCTTTAGCGTCAGCCAGAGCTGTGGGCCCATAGAAAGCTCGTCGGAAGGCTTTGCTCACCAGCATGCGAGAAGAGGCGTGGTTGCCGTATACGCCCTTGTGGATCTCCTGCAAGATGTCCTTGCCTTCATCCCGAGGTATACAGTTCATGAGGACTCTAGAAGTGGCGCCTCGCCTGTAGAGCTTGTCCCCAACTAGTACATAGGTCTTGGCTCGGCAGACGAGTTGTTCGGCCTTGTTCTTTTTTTGAGTGAAAATTGTGGGGCAAGCCCCCAACAACATAAATTAAAAGATCCAAAGGTTTAGAAAACTTACAAGCACCTGAGAAGGAAACCTAACCAGAAATTGGGATAGAAAAGAAAAATTAAAGAACTAACAAACTAACCAATAAGCTAACTGGCTGAACACACGCAACATAGAGCAAAAAGAAGCTAGACAAGCAAAGGAAAACAAAATTACAAGGCATTGAGCCAAGAATCAATGGGCTGATGGAGCTCTTTCTTGAATCTAATGAAATGCTCTCTGACTTCAGCTTTGAATGTTGCCTTCCATAAGGCAACAGATGGAGGCCTGCGATTGAAAATGACATCATTTCTCTCCTTCCAAATAGTCCATGCGCCAATCATAAATATTTCCATGAAAAATTGCTGATTGAACTGTTGCTTAGCCAGATAGAGCTAGTGATGAATATTTAATCCCTCATTCCATAAGAAACCAAGGGCCAACCACTTGCAAGCTGCAGAAGGGCAGCCAAAGAACAAATGTTCAACAGTTTCTTCCATATTGTCTTGACAGAGAACATAGTTGTAACCCTCCTCCGAGAATTTTTCCCTCCTTCTAAGCATATTCCTGGTAAGCAAAGAATTTAATCTTAGGGACACATTTGGATTTCCAAATCCAGATGATAAATTTTTCTGGATGCAACTCTCTGAAGACAAACTGATAGTATCTGCAAGATGAGTAAGAAGGGCTCCCCCAAATAAAAGACCAGGTGTCCAATTCATCATGCTAGACAATAGGCAGAAAATCCAGCATGTCCTGAAGCAGCAAGAATTCATTAAAAGCATTTCTGGATATAGAATTCTGAAATTCTCCAAAAGACTATGGGATTGTCTCAAAAGAAAAAGAGACATGTTTGGATCCTTAACATATTCAAATAGGTTTGGGAACTTCAAAGAATGAATGCTGCCATTAATCAAATCACCCCAAAAGCTGATGGTGTTTCCTTTGGCAGGGGAGCACATGGCAATCCCTCTATAGATAGTGTTGAGTCTGAGGATGTCCTTCCACCAGAAAGAGCCCTTTTCTCTAGCAAGATGAGGGACAATACCATTATAATATTTATCCCAAATTAGCTTGACCCACTGAACATCAGCCTTTTTATAGAATTTATCCAAGTGCTTTAACAGCAAGGCAGCATTTTGAATACTTAAATTAATGACTCCCATCCCACCTTTATCTTTTGGTCTCCTAACCAAATCCCAGGCAACCAAGTTGTAGCCCTTATACCTGAATTCTTTACCTCTCCATAAGCAGTTCTTCCTATGCTTATCAATGATTTCAATGACAATAATTGGTAGTTTAAGGGTGCACATGAAGTAAGTGGGAAGGGAGGAAATCACATAGTTCACTAACTGCAGATGACCAGCATAAGAAAGAAACTGGGATGAAGCATAGAGTCTTCTCTCAATCTTGTAGATCAAGGAGCATAATCCTGGACAAGAGGCTTAGTCAGCCCCAGAGGGAGACCAAGATAGGTGAAAAGGAAGGATCCCATAGAGCAACCAAAATTGCAGCGAGGGAGCAAGCTCGGTCATGAGGAATATTAATTGGCACCAGGCAAGATTTATGGAACTTTACTTTGAGCCCACTGGAAAGATTGATTTTGTGCAGGAGCTCGTTGAGAAGAATGAGTTGGTCCTCATCAGCCTTCATAACAAGGATAGTATCATCAACATACTAAACCACTGGAAAAGGGGTATTTTGATCATGAGGAAAAGGAGGAAGGAGGTTCCCCAGGGCATACTCATGATTCAAAATGCACTGGAGGAGATCAGCAGCAATAGCAAAAAGAAGGGGAGAGAGAGAGAGGGTCCCCTTGCCTAACCCCTCTCTTGCACTTGAACTCTTTTCCAACCGTGCCATTTAATAAGACAGAGAAGGTAGAAACACCAAAAAGTTCCAAGACCCAATGCAACCATTTATCAGAGAAGCCCTTGGCCTTAAGCATTTCCAGAATAAGAGAGTGTTCTATTAAATCAAAAGTCTTTTCAAAGTCTAACTTGAGGACAACAATTTCCCTTTTAGAATGACGGCACTGATGTAGATATTCAAAGGCCCAGCCAAGGCAGTCTTGGATAGATTTACCTTTAATAAACCCATATTGGTTTTCATGAACAACTTCTAGGATAACAGACTGCATCCTATTGGCCAGAAGCTTGCAAATTAACTTGGGTGCTGAATTAACTAAAGAAATGGGCTTGAAATCATTGACATTCTCATGATTGTCTTTTTTGGGGACGAGAAATGAAAGAATAGATACTCTTGAGATCAGTCTGGTGATTATAAAAATCCACACAAAGCTTGTAGATATCATCTCTAATAACATGCCAGGCTTTCTTGAAGAAATTGGTATTAAACCCATCAGGCCCAGGGGCCTTGTCATTAGGCAGTTCCTATATTACACTGTTGATTTCATCTTGGCTAAAAGGAATGCAAAGGTGGTCAATTTTTGTAAGGAGTACTTAGGGCTTGAAGATCAAACTGGATGGAGATATCAATCGAGGTACCAAGTCTTTTCCTGAACTCTTGATAGAAGAGAGCACTTTTTTTCTTCATGATCAGTAACCATTCTCTCAGAACTGTCCAAGATCTGACTAATAACATTCTTTCTAAACCTCTGAGAAGCCATGGCATGAAATAATTTTGTATTTTCATCCCCAAACTGCATATCCCTTTGAGTGAATCTCTGCCTCCAGTATTCTCTTTGCATAGTGAGCAAATTTCTGATGTGAGTTTTAATTACCACCCTGAATTTGAATTCATGAGGAAACAAGGGTCTGATCTCTTCCAACTTATCAAAAAAGGCAATAGTTATATTACAATTGGCAATGAGGCAGTTGAGATTAGAAATTCTTTTAGCTCAAAGCTTTAGAACTCTTCTCAGAATTTTGAATTTGGCACTGATCACATGAGCACTATTTATAACATGAACAGGGGAGAGCCAAGCATTGAAGATTTGCTCCAAACAATTAGGATGATGAAACTAGAAGTTCTCAAACCTGAAGATATTGGCCTTGGGAATGGAGGTGCCAATCTGCTTTGCAAGGAAGATGATCAGAAGTAGTCTTGGCTAAGGGGAGAACCAAGGTCAAAGGGAACTGAGAGGTCCAAGGCACAGAAGTAAAAAACCAGTCAATTTGTTCCAGAAGGAGGGGATCCTGCATATTGCTCCATGTGTAACTTCTACCCTTGATAGGTAGTTCAACAAGACCCAAATGGCTGATAATATTATTAAACACAAGGAAATCATTGAAATTGGCTCCAGGCTTGTTTCTGTTTTCAGAACACCTATAAAAATTAAAGTCTCCCAAAAGAAGCCATAAGTCATCATCATCAATCTCTAAACTATGGAGCCAATTGACAAAAAGGTCACGAGCAGGCTGTCCGCAAGGACCATAGTGTCGTATGGACCTCCTTGGGCCCACTACCTCGGTGGGTACCAGGACCGACTACTCGGTGGGCCCCTGGGACTACCTGACTTGCGCTGCACGGTTCCTGATGGCGTGAAGCACAAGGACTACAGATGAGAAGTACTCGGTTAGGAAGCTGTACATGTCCCGCACTGTATAGAGGACTCCTAGACGTACTCGACTAGTACTCTCTCCCCAAACCGACTTGTAACCCTGCCTCCCGGACTATATAAGGCGAGGCAGGGACCCCTCTCTCATCATTTCATCTCACGGCGTAAGATTGCATCATCTTGTAATCGTACCCAATCAATCCAGAGCTACGCAACATACAGGACGTAGGGTATTACGCACCTCGCGGCTCGAACCTGTCTAAATTGTGTGCCACGTGTCTCTTCCTTCGAGTTAACGATCTCGGCAAGGCCACATTCATCTACTTTGGGTACTCCCCTTAGTAGGTTGCCGGTCTAAAACACTGACAGCTGGCGCGCTAGGTAGGGGATCTCGCCCGAGATCACATGACGAACTCGACGGCTCCTGTCTACATCAAGCCAACCGTCGCCTTCAACCGCGGCGACACCTTCGTCTTCGGTGCCTAGGTCTTCACTGCTGATGGCGCTGGATCCTTCCAATGCCGCCTCACCATGCCGCCCAACCCGGAGACCGGCTTCGTGACGCTTCCCGAAGTAGTCACGTGCGAACTCGCCGGCAAGTTCGGCGAAATTTCGCTTTTCGACCAACACGCCGACTTCGAGCTCGGATCCGCTTCCAACTCGAACTCGACGTCCCCGTGGGCTACCGTGTGCGAGCCGGGCCGCTCGCCCATCGCATGCGGTCCCCCCACCCCGCGAGCGCTCCACGCGTGGCCCCCGCAACCTCTGCTGGGCCCGCACGGAGGCTCCCTCCGCGCGCCGGGCCGGCAAGGAGCCCGTACCCGAGTACAACTCGGACTCCGACACCGCCCCCGGCCACGCTTTGGACTCCAACCCCCTCTCCAGCTTCTACTCGGACTCCGCGTATGAGTTCGGGTTCGGGTCAGACCCTGAGGACCCCGAGTCCGAAGACAACACTACTGAGCAACCCTTATCAGGGCCGGCTTCCGAGCTGGTTATAACGTCGACACCGGCCGGGAGATTCGTCTACTGGCCAGACCGCAAGCCCACCGACCTGATAAGCGGGGACTCATGCTACATCGCCTACCTCGACTCGCTCCGTTCCAGGAGGGAACACCACTTGCTCGAGCTGAGGAGTACACTCCAACCGAGGTGGCGAGCTCCGACTCCAGTCTTGGCAACCCCGATTGCCAAGTCTTCATGGCTGCCGGCGACACGCCAGGACCTTCGGGGACGACAACTGACAAGTACCTCGAAGACGTCTCCGTAGACAAGCTGTCTGCGGAAGCACCCGCGGACGAGACCGACGCCAGCAGGGACGCTCAACGCGAGCGCAACCGAAGACGGAACGAACGGTGCCGGCGTCTCCGGGACAGCTTACCCATCCGCAACCTTGCGGAGGCCCTCGAGCAGGTCGAGAGCCGGGTACACACAACTCCCGAGCAATGCCTCATGTTGATCACAGCGATCGCATGCCAAGCTCAGGGGATACGCGCCAGAGAAGTCATCGCCAAGCTCGCAGAAGACGCTTACTTCATGCAGGTCGACAACAGAGTCAACCAGCCTCCTCCCGCCAGGAACCGCGACAACGAAGCTACAAGTCGTAGCGCAGACCTCGGCCGCAACCGTACTCGAGCCAAGCTGCCGGCTCAGCCCAACCGTACTCGTGCAAATGCCGGCGGACCCTCACAGGGTGGCAACAACAATCGTGAGATCATCCCTCACTGCGGCCCTGGCAGCGGAGGCCGTGACCCTGGCGGCGGCGGCAGCGACGGCGGAAGCTCCAACCACGGGGCCAACAGGAGGGCCGGCGGCGGGGGCAGTCGTGGCGGTCAAGACCACGCGAACAGCCATGCCTCCGGAGCCTCACAGGGCAGCTACGACGCCCGTCGGAAGATTGAAGAGCTGCGGCGGAAGAAGTTCGCCACTGCAAGCGACAACGACGGCTTCCCCGCCTTCTCTCCTCGGCTTCGCAACTTGCTCCTCCCCGACAAGTTCAAACCTTTGGGGATCACCAAGTACGATGCGAAGCAGGATCCCATCCAGTGGCTCAGGTGCTACGCCCTCTCCATCGAGAACGCTGGCGGCAACAACGACACCAAGTGCCTCTACTTCCCCTTCTGTTGGACCAAGCCCCACTCACATGGCTCGAGTCGCTGGACAAGCACTCGATCGACAAGTGGGACCAGCTGAAGGAGCAGTTCACCAGCAACTTCGTGGGCGCCATGGACCGATCGGGTACTCGCATGGACCTAGCCATGGTCAAGCAGGAACAAGGCGAGACCCTCCGCAAGTACATGCGCCGTTTCTTCGACAAGCGCACCACCGTAGTCGACGTCACCGACAAGGAGGTCATCGACCTCTTCCAAGATGGCCTCTTCCACCACCGCACCTTCGAAGACTTCGGTCGCCGCCGCCCTAAGTCCATCCCCCACCTCAAGGACATGATCATGTCCTGGGTGGATGAAGAAGACAAAGCCAACACCAAGTACGATGCCATCTGTGGCAAGAGCAAGCAGAACACGGGCGGTGGCAGCGGTAACAACGGGAACCAAGGCGGTCGCAACAACAACTACTCAGGTCCCAACCACAAGCGCAAGCCAGACAACACTGTCGCGGCTATCCAGTGCCCTGCGAAGGAGAACTCGAAGAATACCTCTGGCGGCTTCAGAGACTTGTTGAAGGAGAAGTGCCCGTGGCATCTGGACGGCAACCATACCACCGAGCAGTGCTACCAACTCAGGCGAGCACTCAAGAGTACTCCAGAGCCACCGCACCCTCACGACAAGAAAGGCAAGAAGAAGAACGACAGAGGCAACAATGATTTCCAGGAACCCGACAAGACTGTCAACGTCCTCTTCGGCGGACTACCCAGCCGACGGGAACAGAAGGCTACTCGTCGAGAAGTCATGAGCATTGAACCAACGGTTCCGACCCCTCTCAGGTGGTCGGAGGTACCCATTACCTTCTCCCGCGCGGATAAATGGACCAGCTTCTCCGAACCAGGGCGTTTCCCCCTCGTCCTGAAGCTAGTGGTCGCAGGCTCTAGGCTCAACAAGGTCCTCATCGACGGTGGAAGCGAGCTCAACGTCCTTTTCACCAAGACCTTGAAGAAGATGGGGCTCGACATCACGCACATGCTCACCAAGGGCTCCTCGCCCTTCTACGGCATCGTCCCCGGGAACGCGGCTATCCCACTGGGCTCAATGGTCCTACCAGTTACCTTTGCGGAATCTCGGGACAACTACCGTACCGAGTACGTCAAGTTCGAAGTCGCGGACTTCGAGACGTCCTACCATGCCATCCTCGGCAGACCAGCTATCGCCAAGTTCATGGCGGTGCCCCACTACACCTACTTGGTACTCAAGATGCCAAGCCCAGCAGGTGCACTCTCACTCCAAGGGGACTTGAGGATCTCGCACGACTGCGACACGGAAGCTGTGGAGATTGCCTCCACAAATCAAGTACCCAATGCTATGATGGAGATCTACGCTGCGTCGAAGAAGCTTGCCCCAAGTGAACTCGACATCCCAGAGAAGTCAGACAAAGCTAACAAGCCTCAGCCAGCTGAGGAGGTTCTGGTCAAAACAATTGACCTCGGGACAGGCGACAGCAGCAAGACCACTACCATCGGGGCGGCTCTCGACCCCAAATAGGAAGACACGCTCATCAACTTCCTCCGGGCTAACCGCGACATCTTTGCGTGGAAGCCAGCGGACATGCCAGGAGTGCCCAGGGAGTTGATCGAGCATTCCCTCAACGTCGATCCTAAAGCTACCCCGAAGCGACAACACCTTCGCCGCTTCGCCGACGACAGACGGGACGCCATCAAGAAGGAACTCACCAAACTATTCGCGGCTGGCTTCATCAGAGAAGTCTTCCATCCTGAGTGGCTCGCCAACCCCGTCCTTGTTCGCAAGAAGAACTCGAACGAGTGGAGGATGTGCGTTGACTACACCGACCTCAACAAGCACTGCCCCAAGGACCCCTTCGGGTTGCCGCAGATTAATCAAGTCATCGACTCCACGGCGGGCTGCGACCTGCTCTGCTTCCTCGACTGCTACTCCGGGTACCACCAGATCGCGATCAAGGAAGAAGGCCAGGAGAAGACCGCGTTCATCACCCTGTTTGGCGCGTACTGCTACACGATCATGTCCTTCGGGTTGAAGAATGCCGGCGCCACTTATCAACGAGCTATCCAGAAATGCTTCAAGAGGCAACTCAACAAGAACATCGAAGCCTACGTGGACGACGTGGTCGTCAAGACCAGAAACTCCAGTACCCTCATCGACGATCTTGAAGAGACTTTCGCATCCCTGCGCGAGTACCGCTGGAAGCTCAACCCGAACAAGTGCGTCTTCGGCGTACCTTCGAGCAAACTACTCGGCTTCATCATCAGCCACCGCGGCATCGAAGCCAACCCCGAGAAGATCTCCGCCATCACCAGCATGAAAGCACCCACGTCCATCAAAGACGTCCAGAAGCTGACTGGGTGCATGGCGGCCTTGAACAGATTTATCTCGAAGCTTGGAGAACGGGGGCTCCCCTTCTTCAAACTACTCAAGCACCAAGAGAAGTTCGTGTGGACTCTAGAGGCGGACCAAGCCCTTGCCCAGCTCAAGGACTTCCTATCAAAGCCACCTGTCCTCACGGCTCCTTGCAAAGGCGAGCAACTATTGCTCTACCTCGCTGCGACTACTCACGTGGTCAGTACTGCCATCATCGTCGAGCGGTAGGAAGACAGCCACGCCTACCCAGTCCAGCGACCAGTCTACTTCGTCAGCGAGGTCCTTTCAGAATCCAAGACACACTACCAGCCCGTAGAGAAGCTTTTGTACGTAGTGCTCATCACCTCGCGGAAGCTACGACACTACTTCCAGGAGTACTTTATCTCCGTCGTCACCGACTACCCGCTCGGCGACATCTCGCGGAACCAAGATGCTACTGGAAGAATCTCCAAGTGGGCAGTCGAACTTGGCGCCCTCAACATCGACTTCAAGCCACGCACGGCCATCAAGTCGTAGGCACTAGTCGACTTCATGGCGGGAGAATCAGCTACCTACTCCAACCGAGTGACCAGAGCACTGGGTGATGTACTTCGACGGCTCACTCAACCTCGAGGGCGCAGGCGCAGGAGTACTCTTGATCTCCCCAACGGGCGAACAACTCAAGTACGTCCTGCAGATCTTCTGGAAGGTCTCAAACAACGAAGCCGAGTACGAAGCTCTCCTACATGGGCTCCGCCTCGTGGCTTCACTAGGCATAAAGCGGCTACTAGTCTACGGCGACTCCGCAGTGGTCATCAACCAAGTCAACAAGCCCTGGGACCGCAACAAGGAGAACATGGACGCCTACTGCCTAGAAGTCCGTAAGCTCGAGAACAAGTTATATGGTCTCGAGTTACACAACATCGTCCGCGACAACAACGTTGCAGCGGACATCCTGTCGAAGCTTGGCTCTACTCGCGCTCAAGTACCAGCGGGTGTCTTCGTCCACGAGCTTCACGCGCCATCCATCCCGGAGCCGGCGCCACCGACCACTGTCCCAGCGCATCCCCCGGCTGACCAGGAGGTCATGATGATCGACGTGGACTGGAGGCAACCCTTCATCGACTACCTCAGCGAGCAGAAGATCCCTTCGGACAAGAACTTGGCCGAGCAGCTCATCCGCCGCGCCAAGTCCTACGTCTTCGTTGGAGACAAGATCTACAGGCGGGCGCATCTTCCGGAGTACTCATGAAGTGCGTCCCCATACAAGAAGGCAAGGACATCTTGGAGAAGATCCACAAGGGCGTCTGCGGCAACCACGCGTCCTCTTGCACGCTGGTCAGCAAGGCCTTCCGACGAGCTTTCTACTGGCCCACAGCTCTGAGCGATGCCGAAGAACTAGTTAGAAGGTGCCAAGGGTGCCAGTACTTTGCCAAGCAGCAACACGTCCCAGCCTACAAGCTAGTCACCATACCGCCAACCTGGCCTTTCGCCTGCTGGGGGCTCGACATGATTGGGCCACTACCAACTGCGCCAGGTGGATTCAACAGAGTATTGGTGGCAATCGACAAGTTCACCAAGTGGATCTAGATCAAGCCAGTCACATGCCCCAAGGCTGACAGAGTACTCGACTTCCTGGATGAACTCGTGCATCACTACGGACTACCCCATCGCATCATCACAGACCTGGGCTCCAACTTCAATAACCACCAGTTCTGGGAGTACTGCGAGAACAACGGGATCGACGTCCGATACGTCTCAGTTGCCCATCCTCGGGCCAACGGACAAGTCGAGTGCGCCAACGGGATGGTGCTCGACGCTCTCAAGAAGCGGCTACACGACGCTGCTAACTCTAAAGGATGCAAGTGGATCAAGGAACTACCCAATGCACTCTGGGGGCTACGTACTCAGCCCTCCAAGCCAACGGGGCAATCCCCTTACTTCCTGGTCTACAGCTCCGAAGCAATCCTCCCTGCTGATGTCATATGGGATTCACCAGCAGTGGAGCACTACGACGAAGGCGTCTCCGAAGACAGTAGACGAGTTGACATCGACGGTCTCGAAGAAGCTCGCTGCGCCGCCCTCGTCCAATCAGCAAGGTACCTGGAGGGTATCCGGCGCTACCACGATCGCAACGTCAAGGAACACTCCTTCAACGTTGGCGATCTCGTCCTCCACCGCATCCAGAACACGGAAGGACCACCCAAGCTCAGCTCGCCCTGGGAAGGTCCCTTCACAGTTGCAAAGGTGACCGGGCCGGGCTCCTACCACCTCCAGACACTTGAAGGCGAAGACGTCAACAACTCGTGGAACGTCGACCAGCTCTGTCGGTTCTACACCTAGTCTACATGACTACCCTGGGGCTCAAGTCTGCACGACTACACCAAGACCCCTCCGCCGTAAGCGGCCTCCGGGTCCAGGCTCCAGTCTCCGGACTACCTCTTCGCTGTAAGCGGCCTCCGAGTCCAGGCACCAGTCTCCAGACTACTCCACTCCAGAATCCAGCCCATGCGGCTACCTACGGATCCTGGCCTGCGACGAGTGACAAAGGACTCTAGCAGCGGTCTACTGAGAGACCATGTACCCTCCGATCCAGCCTATATGGCTACTTACGGATCTACTGCTGTAAGCGGCTACACGCCCTAGCACTACTTAGCCGTAGGCGGCCTCCGGGTCCTGGCGACTACTCTGTAACTACGGCCCTGGCCATCCAGGTGTACTTCTTCAGTAATAAAGTTTGATTGTTCATCAACTGCTTTATTGTCTTCTTCCCTCAACGGGACTACTGCCGAGTACGACTACTCGCGACAACTCCACGATGGGACTCCGCACTCAAAGATCGCGGCAACGAGTACTCATTGATGGAAACTTTTCTTCATTCATACTTAAACAATTTCATTACAATTGTTTTTGTACAACTACTGCTACGAGCTAACTATTACAGGACTACTGGAGATTAAGTTTTTCGGCGACTTCATCTGCAATAGGCGCCATCTGCTCCAGCAGCTCCGCATACTGCTCGTCGGTGCAGTTGGCGGCTAGTCCGCCAGCGACTACGTCTACGGGAGCCTTCAGGAAGTACGACTTCATGAAGGCCAGCACTTGGTTCAGGATCGACTTCGCCAAATGCTTCACGTAGGTCGCCAGCCGGCTGGGGGCAACCGATCCACCAGCGGCGCTATCTTGGGACCGCCAGGATGAGGCACCAGCAGCCTCACGATGGGGAGCGCGGCTTCTTTAAGTTCCTTGAGCTGCGCCTGCAGCTTCTCGCAATCCTCGTTCAGCTTCTGTAATGATTTGTAGCAGCTGACGAGGTCACGGTCTGATGCAATACGGAGCTCCATGTGCTTGTCGCACTCATAAGCAAGCTCCTTATAATCTAACTCCAGTACCTGGCGGGCCTCCTGCTTCCGGTAGAAGAGATTCTTCAGATCAGTCTCCGAAGTCTTCAGCTGATCTACCCGAGTCTCAAGCTCTGCAAACAACAAGGCACAGCGGGTTAGACTACCTCTCGACCTCCAACAAGTACTCAACAAGACAAGTGGTGTACCTTTGTTCTTGTTGCGGAGCGACTTGTTCTTCCGCACCAAGTCGTCGCTCTTCGCCTGCATCTCCTGGATGTCATTATGGTACTTGGCGAAGGCGGTGTCCAGCTTTGACTGCATGGCGGCGGCGTGCTTCCGGGACTTCACGAGTTGGTCCTCCAGCGTCTCGGCCCGAAGCACCGCGTCGCCGTACCCCTGAAGCATCTCCGACTTCAGGCAGGACCTCTCAGCGACGTCCTGCACAGACAACACATATCAAATGGGTACTCAACGCTAAAGGATTGACTACTCAAGAGTTATGACTACTCACCTTCATCCATTGCTCGGCTTGGCGGACCGCCTCCAGATGCCGAGCCACCGTTGCCGGATCGACCAGGTCGTCCGCCAACAACTCGATCCCGCCACGACTACTCGTAGCGGCTTCGGTCATCGGCGCCGAGCGGATTGGCTCCGCGTCCTGGATCTCCGGCGAGCGAACGACCACCTCCAGAGCGGGTTCTGGTAGCGTGGCGACCTCCTCTCCTCCAGTCGTCGTGGCAGCTTCTCCGACGGCCACCTCCATCGGCTCGGGGGCTTCTACGGCTGCCTCCTGAGTCTCCGGTTCCACGTCTTCTACGGGCACCGCCGACGGGATCTCGCTCCCTTCGGCCTCAGCACCTGTCGACAAGAAGACAAGTGTATCAGTCAACATGGCGACTACGACTACTCTACGAAGGCACTCCAACCTCAGCAGAGTACTCACCTTCGACGACGCTGGCCTCGGGCAACGTAGCCTCAGCGGTCGGCGCCTCGGGCTTCGCCTGAGGGGAGGGAGTGGACTCCTCAGCGGGCAGCGCGGCTTCTTCTTCTGCCACCACTGAGGTGGGTTCATCCCCCTCGCAGGACAAGTCCGTCGATTTCCTGTAGAGTACACAAGCCGGTTGTCAATCAAGTACAACTACCACAACAAGTACTACTCGGGAAGAATCAACACTTACAGGCTCGACCGGACTACTGTCACGGTTGGAGCGCCGAGGATGCTGGCGATATCGACCAGTCCCGCCTCAGCAGGCGCCTTCTCCTGTGCCTCTGTGGCCGCTGCCTCTTCCGCAGCAGCAGCAGCGGGTTCCGTGCTCCCCTGAGCAGCATGGGGCTGGCGCTCCATCTGCGCCAAGAGCTCTTCGACAGTGGGGGCTGGGCTATGACTACCAGCCGCCTCCCCCACCGTGTCCCACTCGCCTTCGTCGCTCCGCTCAACGGGCTCCGTAGGCGGCACCTCTTGCAAGCAAGGAAACTTCTTCGTCAACATGTGAACTCGAGACATCAGTACTCGACTACACTACTCAAGACGGCTTACCTCCTGGGACGTGGTCTCCGTGACCTTCAACTTTTTGGCCACACGCTTCCGGGCCACATTGTGTGGCTTCCTCGGCGGTGCGGGCAGACTAGCCTCCAGGCTAGCCGGCTGATCCTGAACGAGAGGGATGTGAGGTAAGCCAGGACGGCTAAACCTCGACCGCAGCTGGAAGCGGTCTTGCAGTGTCTCCTCGTCGTCGTCCTCATCGGACGTGTCTTTCACGACAACTGTGTCGTCTCCTTCGCCGACTTCTCGCCGCTCCTTAGCCTTGGCCTTCCCCTCTTCTGGGACGTCGACTAGCTGAGGAGGCGACGACGACTCGGAGACGAACTTCTTCAAGTCATCCTGCAAGAAGAACAACTCATCAGTGCGACTACTCTCATGCAATGGGTACTTGACTATAGATGCGGCTACTAACCTCCTTTGGTGGGCGCACGGCGGAGTACTCCGGTATGGGGCACGCCATGTACGGCGGCATATCCTTGAAGATCCGGGCTAGCCTGTCAACAATGTCGTCGTCGTCGAATTCGTCTCCAGGCATCCGCGACGTGTCGTCGTCGCCGGTGTACTCGTACCCCAGGGTATCGCGAGCCATCAGCGGCTGCATCTTGCGCTTTATGAAGCTGAAGGCCACGTGCTCGGCCCTCAGCCCGGCTTCCCTCAGCGCCTTGATCCGAGCCAACAACTCGGGCAGTTGGATCCCTTCTTGCATCGTCGGCTCCGAGTTCCACCACGGACGATGCTTGGGCTGCTTCCCGTTGGGCTTCGGCAGCTCCGGGTGGTGGTTCGTGACGTAGAACCACTTCGCCTTCCAGTCCTGATTGGAGTCTATCAGCTTGTAGGAGAGGTACTCCTCGGCGGCGTCCTCCCTCATCTGGATCCCTGCTCCACCGACTACTCGCGGGTTGCTGGCGCTGGGTTGCAGCTTCATCCGGAAGAATTTCCGGAACTGAATACAATGGGGCTTGATCCCCAGAAAGGCTTCGCAGAAATGTACGAAGACGGCGGTGTGGAAGATACTGTTGGGGTTGAGGTTGAGGTACTCAATGCCGTAGTACCCCATGAGCCCCTTGAAGAAGTCGCTCACCGGGAGAGACAGTCCGCGCTCCGCGAATCGCGCGAACATCGGGATCTCGTCTGTATTCTTCTCCATGGGGTACGGATCCCCGGCGGCGGCCCTCCACATGTCCACCTCCTTCTCCCGCAAGAATCCACTGTTGAGAAGGGCGAGCAAGTCTTCAGTCTTCGCCTTGGACTTCTTCCATTCATGGTTCGGATCTGGCCGCGGCGGGGACACCGGCGGTGATGTCCCTGCGGCAGATCCGGCGGCCTCCTCACGGCCCCTCTTCTTTCTGTCGGCGGCTTTTGTGGTCTTCGACGGAGATGGCTTCATCCTCCAAGTGCACGGTGTCTTCACGCGCATCCGCTCGGGGGCTACTGTGGTGGCTCTCTACGGCGGCGCACTCAGATCTGCGCTCCACTCGATGGTGGCAGTGTGCACTGGTGGCGATTTCTGGCCAGATCTGCTGGGAATGGCTACAGCTGCGTAGGGTGAAAAACCCTAAGGGTTTTGGCTTCTATTTATAAGTCAATGCGGCCCCTCAACGGCCGGATGGATAAGTCTGTGCTCGACTGACTCAGCGGCCGCGCGTGACCCTTCAACTTCAACTAGTCGACGCGCCTCACCTCGGGGGCTCGGCTACTTCTACTCGACTTCCTGGGAAGCGGCAAGATTCAAGAGCGTATCAGGACACATTCTACAAGATGACCCTTCAATTCGAGAGGAAGTACTCGACTCAAGGCTCGGGGGCTCCGTGCCATGTGTCCTTCGGTTTTTTCTCCGGATTTTTCGGGATATTCTTGCCAAAACTTCAGATGGACCCTCAACCAGAGTCTACAACTCAACCTAAGGCTCGGGGGCTACTCCATATGGAGTGCGATTTTGCAATCGCACTTCCATATCTGTTTCGACTTCAAGACACACGGGCATTGTTGAAGACCTTCAAGGGCAGCACTCGAGGACGCTTGGGATTACTCGAGAAGACTTCAAGATTGCTCAAACATCAGCTGGAGTACATTCCAGCCTCGGGATGCTTCGACTACTCTTGAGGACTTTTGACTTGTAGTACTCAGGGACGCTTGGGGACTACTCGTTAAGGCCGTCAAGACTACTTGAAGCTATCCTTCTCGACTACAAAGTACTCGGGGGCTTGTCGTATGGACCTCCCTGGGCCCACTACCTCGGTGGGTACCAGGACCGACTACTCAGTGGGCCCCTGGGACTACCTGACTTTTGCTGCACGGTTCCTGATGGCGTGAAGCACAAGGAGTACAGAGGAGAAGTACTCGGTTAGGAAGCTGTACATGTCCCGCACTGTATAGAGGACTCCTAGACGTACTCGACTAGTACTCTCTCCCCAAACCGACTTGTAACCCTGCCTCCCGGACTATATAAGACGAGGCAGGGACCCCTCTCTCATCATCTCATCTTACGGCATAAGATTGCATCATCTTGTAATCGTACCCAATCAATCCAGAGCTACGCAGCATACAGGACGTAGGGTATTACGCACCTCGCGGCCCGAACCTGTCTAAATTGCGTGCCACGTGTCTCTTCCTTTGAGTTACCGATCTCGGCGAGGCCACATTCATCTACTTCGGGTACTCCCCTTAGTAGGTTGCCGGTCTAAAACACCGAAACATAGACCACCACCAGGGTCCAAGAAATGAGATTATGAGTGGAAGTGACAGCCATCTTGATGGCCAATGGTTGTTTCTCAATAGTGACAGCAGAGAAATAGTTTGAGGCCCAGCAGACAAGAATGCCCCCAGAGGCACCAGAAGAAGGGCAACAATCAAAATTATCAAATCTTTTAGGGGCAAATTTCCTAATAAAGCTAAGATCACAATTCTCTCTTTTGGTTTCCTGCAGACAAAAAATGTTTGCACAACTCTCCTCAATTTTGTTTCTAATAGAATCTCATTTCTCCCTATAATTCACCCCCTCACATTCCAGCACAGAACATTCCAAGCACAAGGATTAAAGAAATAGAAGCAGGCCAGAAGAGGCATAGCCCATTAACAAACCAAGTTTTAAAGGCAGTCATAGCAAAATAACAGGGACAACACATAAAACTCCAATGTCTTCCATATAAGTTAAGCATCTTCATTGGTAGCATCATGATGTTGAAAGGAAGCCAGGCTCAGCTCCACAGGAGGCACACCACAAAAGGAGTTCCCCAGATCCACCAAAGCAGCTTCAGGAATGGCATCAATAACAACTTCATCCATGTCTTCCTCGAGGCTCCTGCTGATAATGGCATTCTTGAGCTCAGCAACTGTGGAGAAGGATACAAATTTTCTGTTGGCTCCCTTCTTCCTGCGAGGCTCATTGTCCAGTTGCACATGTTCCTGCCTTGCCCCCTTCTTGAATCTGGAGCATCTTCTAACTTCATCATCAACTATGGGAGTTTTTGCTTTAGTCTTCCTCTTCTTGCTGCTGGGGGTGATGTGAGAAACTGAGTTCAGGGTATTGGAGTTTGTTCCATCTTCCGGAGAAAGAGAGTCATTCTCAGCCCAAGACTGAGTGCAAGCATCCAGGGAGTTATCTACTGCCATAGCGTGCCTATAGGATCGCCATCAGTCCAATCATCCAGAGTAACAGGGTGACCATGAATCTAGCCAAGGATCTGACTACAGGCAAAATCTCTGTTGTAGGTCACCAAAGCCATACAACCATCAGAGCTTTCTTCTTCAGGCAGCAAAGAGATATGATCAGTGAGCAGTACCAGTCTGGGCTCTCTCTAGATCCTAGAAGTAGAAGCCTCAACATTATTTCCCTAGGAAAGATTGTCCATATTCAGAAGCCAGCTCTTGGCAGAGAAAGATATCATCAAAAATTCGAGAAGGAGGAAGGGGGCAGGGTCTTTCATAGGCAGCAAGGATCCGACTTCCTGAGCTCTTTTAGCAAGCTCCTGCAGAAGCATCTCAACTGAAGGAGCAGGCCCGAAGCCCTGATGAATATCTAGCTTGCTTGCCATTTCCCTTATCAGATAGTCATTCTCAAAGTTGACAGTTTGACTAGCCATAGTCAGGGACCTAGTACTGGAGCAAGAATCACCGGGGAGAGGAAGCTCAAGAGTGATAGGGGAACCTTGAGCCCTAAAAAAGTTCCAGTTTCAGTGCTGACAGAAATGTTGTCCTTAGGCTGATCAGGATGTTGAAGAAAACCATTTGCACCTGCCATGGCAACTACAACATCAGCAAGGTTATTAACAACAACAATTTCATTATCTCCCACATTTTCTTCACCCTGTTGCACCCATTACCCCCAGCCCATCTCTTCATTAGGTTGGGGAGAAGCCTCCCAACCATGATTAACATTCTCCTGGTGAACATGGTTCAGATCACCCACATCTTTGAAAATGCTAGGGATGTGATCATGCTCATGCTGAGCATTTTCAGGGTGTGGATTGCCATTGGGGGGGATTTGATCTTCATCCCCAGGCATGACATCATTTAAGTCGCTGTTCAGAACAAAAACTGGCATAGTCCAGGAGTTGCCATTATCACTAGCTGGACTTCCTTCATAGATTAGCAGACTGCGAGGAATTTTGCTAATCAAGGTGACTTTACATCTGAGAAGCACTCTGGATTTACAACCGGCATTGTTTGTCCAAGTAACTACTGAGCCAAAACACCCCACAGCTTGAGAGATAATCTCACGGGTCTGGAAATCCAAAGGGAAAGCCAAGAACATAACCCAACACGTCCTGGTGAAAGGGCAGTTCCTCAGATTGATACCCCGATCAAGCTCCACAACAGTAATCACCCGCTCCTCGTCAATATGGTGTGGGCCAAGATTCACCATTGCTTGCCGACCAATAGGTGAGTGGAATTGAATCAGGCATAATTCCAACGGCGAGAGACAATGAGACAAAACTCTAACATTGTGATTTTCCTTAAAGTATTCCACAACATCATCCATCACATTGTATAATTGTGCAGCTGGGGGGAGGATGCATGGAAATGATAGCATACTCATCGTGGCGACGAGGAGGATTTCCAGAGACGATAATCCTGCCACTGTGGACCAGGAGCGTTCCAGTGGTCGGTGGATGACCGCTCCTTAGTGATGAGTGATTGACAACGGGTGTTGGACTGACTCTTGGCTTAGTGCGCAGGTGTAGGCTACGGCCTAGTTCGTGTTGTTGCAGGTGAAGAACGGGCGCGAAAGGTCTTCAGCCTTGAGGGGCCTCCGGGAGATGGAGAGACAAGTAGGCTCGGTTCGAGGGACCGGTGGACGACGGGGACCGGGTGCGGGCCACATGGTGGCGACACAAGCAAGACGAAGTCATGGACAAGTGAGCCGGTGCACGGTGGCGGTCAAGTCAAGTGGTTTGGCGGGAGGCCGGACCGGCACGCGGGGTTTGGTGGTTTGCCCACAAAACCATCGACGGACGGTTTCTTGGTTTGGGCCTCAAAACCAAGTCCGAGGGCCCAACACGACGGAGACGGGATCCGGCGTGTCGGGAAGCTTCGAAGCGGAGGACACGCGGCGGGATCGCATGGCTTGCGTCGGGAGGACGCGGGGTGCGGCAAAGGCGTGGCCGTCCGATGGCAAGACCCACAAACATTACCAAAATGCCCCTACGTGGGTTGTATCGCCAGTAGTGTAGTTAGGGGTAGTCGAGTCATTTACCACTCCGGCGGGACCTGATATATAAGCCTAGAGTGTGTGTTGATGGCTCTCTCTCTCCGCGACTTAGGGTTTCATTTGCTCCCTCCTCTTTCTCATTTTCGTAGCTATTTTCCTTCCTATTTTTTCTAGGCTAGCATGAGAGCTTCATGAGAGATTTGTTGAGAGGGATGGATGCTAGGGCGGCATGCTAGACCTTGTGAATCTTTCCTGGTTTGTATAGAAGATTCGGGGTTGTTTTTCGTGCCTTTGTTCTCGGTGTGATTCCGCGGATTTGAGTGAGTTTCTTCCGGATTTCTTTGAGGGAAACATGGATAGATGTCTTGTGCATCTTTGTGCTTGATCTTGTGCCCTCAAACGCCGGAAACTACTTCGATTCGTGAGTTTTCGTTCGGTGCTCTAGGTTTTGGTGGTGCTCAAAGGATTCGCGATTCCCGGTGATTTAGGGAGTTAGGAGGCAAGATTTTTGGGCTATAGCATCCTTGTGTGACGCTTTTCAAGTACCCAAACCCTTGTCTCCACAGCTTCAACCGTTTGGGAAATCCGATGATGATTTGGGGGAGTTGACTTTCGAGGTCGGGCATTTTTCTGTTCTGTCCGAGCCTCGCGGACGGTCCGCGGCCTCCTGGCGGACGGTCCGCGCGGGTCCAGTTCATCCCGTGTTCTTCGTGTTCTTGCTCGTCCTTTGTTTCGATCCGTTGTGATTTTGGTTCTTGGTTGGACGAAGTTTCGGACAGTCCGCGGTGTCGGGAGGACGGTCCGCGGGTGCTAGGCGGACGGTCCGCGTGCTCCCCGCGGACGGTCCGTGGCACGCGGGTGTCTTTGGGTCGTTCTGTGTAAATTAACGGACGGTCCGCGGCTAAGGCCGGACGGTCCGCGGCCGGGTGCGGACGGTCCGCGATACCCGGCCGGACGGTCCGCGCGGCTCTTGCGGACGGTCCGCCCGCCCCCGCGCGGACGGTCCGCCGCAGCCCGTGTGCTTTGCTTCTTGGTTCGATTCCTTCCTCCCTTTCTAGTGCTTCCGCGTGTGCTTTGAGGAATCGTTCCTAAGGCTAGAGGTTGATCCATAACCTCGTGGTCTTGGCGATTGGTGTGTGATTCGATCCATCGCTCGTGTGTGACCGGGATTTGAGTAGGACATAGGCCGGGTTCTTTGGGAAGAATTTTTTACCGGCTCCTATTCACCCCCCCTCTCTAGTCGCCATCCGATCCTTCAATTGGTATCGTAGCTTGGTGCGGATTCTTTGCGACTTTGACAAGTCTCGAATCCTAAGATGGCGTATGTTGAGCGGGGCGGTCCGCCGCACTTCGATGGCAAGGGTTACCACAAGTGGGCGGCTCGTATGATGATTTTTCTTCGAGGAAAGCCGTTGGATTTTATTGTGCATGACAAGACATATGCTATTCCTGGTCAACATCCATACTCTTATGGTGACCGATGCCGATGCCAAGGCCAAGTATGAGGCTAATGCAAAAGCCGTTGATCACTTGTGCCGAAGCTTGTGTGATCCAGAGTTTGAGCGTGTTCGCCATTTGAATCTTGCTTGGCAAATTTGGGATAAGTTGTTGGTTGCTCACGGTGGTGATAACCATGTGAAGGCTCGCCTCTTTGTCCCTTACCAGATGCAATACGAGAATTTCACTCCACTTCCCGGTGAGGACATTGATGCGATGTTTCAGAGGTTCACCGCCATCGTGAACAACATGAAGGCAAATGTTGAGGATTTTCCGTATTCCGAGCATGATCAGGCTTTGAAGCTCTTGCATGTCTTGGATCCAAATGTTTGGGGTGCTAAGGTTGAGGCCATCAAGGAGTCTGGGAACTATTTGACTATTGAGTTGGATGACCTCTTTTCTAAGCTCAAGTCGGCCGAGGTTGACGGGAAGTTGCTATCCAAGCATGAGGGCTCGACTGATCATAGTCTTGCTCTTGTGGGAGGATCAAAGGGCAAATCTAACCCTTCCCGTCGACAGTTTTCTTTGTCCTCTCTTATGTCCATTCCGGATGAGGAGTTTGATGTGCCGGGCGAGGAGGAGCCGGCCTTGCTCTCAAGAAGATTTGAACGACTACACGAGAGTCGGAGGAACGCAAGGCGGAGCTCGGGGACGTGCTACAAGTGTGGCAAGCGTGGCCACTTCATCGCCGAGTGCCCGGAAGCGGAGGAGAACAAGTACAAGGTGAACGAGTACAAGGCGCACCCGAGGCGTGAAGACAAGTACTCCTCCAAGGGCAAGCATTTCAACAAGTCCAAGAGCAAGGACAAGGACAAGCGGCGACCGAGCAAGAGCACCTACAAGAAGAACAAGGCAAGAGCGATGGTGGCCGGTGCGAGCGACGTCGACTCAAGTTCAAGCGAGGAGCGATCAAGCTCAAGCGGCCGAAGATGAAGACGCCGGGAGGCGCAGTGGCAAGAAGAGTGCAAGCCGGAACCTCAGCGGGCTGAGTTGTGTGGCGCTTGAGGGCTTTTGTGGCATGGCCCATAGCTCAAGCAGCAAGAAGAGTGTGAAGGAAGACAGCGACTCCGACTCGGAGGATGAGGTAAACCGTGACCCCGACTCTTTGCTTGCTGAGATTGCTAGGTTGAATGGTTTGCTTGATAACCGTGATAGTGTGCTGAGAGATGCCAAAAAGATGAGGAAAGATCTTAGGGCTCAGCTTGAGAATGCTAGTGAGAAAGTAGGAGAGTTAGAGTCAAAATTGCTTGAATTGAAACTTGAGAATGACTCTTTGAAACTTGCTCCTACTTCTTCTGATGATGTTGAATGTGTTGAATGTGATGCTTGGTTGAATGAGATCAAAATGCTTAATGAGAAGAATGCTTCTATTTTGGCTCAACTAGATGCTCTTAGGACTGAACATGATGAGCTTAAGGCTAGACCTACTTTGCTTGGTGCTTGCAAATCATGTCCTACTATGCATGCTAAGCTTGTCGATGCTCGTTCTACCATTAGTTCTTTGGAAGCATCTTTGAAATCTCCGTTGCAAATGCATGTTCTAGCTGTGATGAAGTCACTTTGCGTAATCTTGAACTTACTTCCCGTTTGGATGTCATCTATGAGGAGAATGACTATTTGAGGAAAGTGTTGGGTTGGTTGTCTGGGCAGGAACCTCAATTGAAAATCATGATTGAGGAGTTCAAGAGGGCTGATGGTCGTGGTTTGGGGTTTGAGAAGTTGGGTGAAAAAGTGGGAGAGAACAGCGGGGAGAGTGTGTACGAGAAGTGTGTTGAGTCTAACCCAGGGTTTGAGGTGATCGGAGAGATCCAAGTCCCACTCCCAAAAGCACCCAAGAACTCTTTCACACCAAAGCCCAACCACCTTTGCAACAAGCTTGACACAACCCAAGATCCACCCAAATTCCCACCTAAGACAAATGATTTCCAGAAACCAGTGAAGTTTGTGGGTGAGAAGGGTGAGAAGCCTAGAGAGAAGCCAGAGCCAAAACCAAAACCCATCCCCTTCAAGTGTGAGTATTGTGGCAAGGAGAGACATCTTGCAGAGTTTTGCTACAAGAGGAAGAGGGATGAGAGGCTTGCTAGGGAGCAAGCAAACCAGGACAGTTATCACCAGCCTCGCGGTATTCCCCGAGCCTAGAGTGCCACTTCCACGGGGTGTGGGAAGTGTGAGGAGTGTTGGCGGTGTTCCCACGGAGAGGTGGTGGTGAGTGGTTTGTCGGGGAGAGATGATGGTGTGCGTGCTGGTGAGAGGTTTGGTCGGGCTCGTGGTGGTTTTGCCGGACGTCCTCCTACTCGTCCTCGCACGGGTTTAGGGGAGATGATCGCAGCTTTGGGTTCCGGAGGAACTACGGACCACGTTTTCCCCCTCGTGGTGCTCGTACTCCTCCCATGGGACATGGGAAGTTTGGTGGCAAGGGAGTGATGTTTGCTAACCCCTCTTTTGAGCAGATGGCTCGACACCGGTTTAACTTTCTCTCGTGCTAACCCCGGTGTCGAGTCGCTAGCTCATTCTCGTTCTTGTTTCGACCGCAGCAGGAGGCTTGGAGAACATTTGGTTGATCGACTCCGGTGTTCTCGACACATGACCAGAGATAAGAAGTGGTTCTCCACCTCACCCCGGTGAAGGAAAAGCAAGACATCACATTTGGGGACAATGGACGAGGTAGGGTGCTTTCGAGAGGGTGTTGTGCATGTGAGTGACAAGGTAACGTTGAAGAGAGTGGCTCTTGTGAAGTCTTTGGGTTTCAATTTGCTTTCGGTTTCTCGGTTGCTTGATGAGGGTTTTGAGGTGCGTTTCAAGTCCGGCGAGTCTCGTTTGCTTGATTCTCGAGGTGATCTTGTCCGTATGATCATCCCCGAGGGTCGATTTTCGTGGCCGATTTCTCTCGTTCTTTGGGTCCCGCTCGCCGTTTGATGGCCGGTCCGTCTTCTCGATTTGTGGAAATGGCATAGGCGGTTGGGACACTTGAGCTTTGATTTGGTTTCCCGCTTGAGTGGTCTTGACCTTGTCCGAGGATTGCCGAAGTTGAAGTTTGAGAAGGATTTGGTTTGTGCTCCTTGTAGGCATGGTAAGATGGTAGCCACTCCCCATCCACCCCTGACCGATGTCATGACCGAGCGTCCGACGTAGCCGTTGCATATGGACCTTGTTGGGCCGGCTCGAGTTCGCTCGGTGGGTGGGAAGTGGTATGTCCTTGTTGTGGTGGACGATTACTCTCGCTATGCCCTCGGGTGTTCTTCTTGGAGGATAAGAGTGAGACTTTTGGTTTTGTTCGAGATCCGATCGTGAGGTTGAAAAACGAGAGGCATGGGAATGCTATTCGAGCTATCCGCGGTGATAATGGCTGCGAGTTTAAGAACTCTCGTTTTGATGCCTTTTGTCGTGATCTAGGTCTTGAACATCGGTATTCGACCCCTTACGTGCCCCCTCAAAATGGAGTCGTGGAAAGGAAAAATCGGACTCTTTGTGAGATGGCTAGGACGATGCTCGATGAGCACGGGACTCCTAGGAGGTTTTGGGCCGAGGCGGTCAATACAGCTTGTCATGTTTCCAATCGGATTTTATTGAGAGCTTTCAAGAAGAAGACCTGTTATGAGCTTATGCATGGTCGGGCACCTAAAGTGAGTCATTTCCGAGTTTTTGGCTGCAAGTGCTTTATTTTGAAAAAGGGAAAACTCGACAAGTTTGAGGCTAGGTCTAGTGATGGTATTTTCTTTGGATATGCTAACCACTCTAGAGCCTATAGGGTGCTTAACCTCGAGACTAACAAAATCATGGAGACTTGCGAGGTGACCTTCGACGAGACAATGCCATGTACCTCTCTTGGCTTTGAATGTGCAGGTGATGAAGAGATGGCCGAGGACCTCTTTGAAGAGGAGAAAGATGAAGCTGGAGATGATGATGGGGAGAACCATGCGCCTGAAGTTGAGCATGTACCCACTACTTCCCCCACGACTACTTTGGAGCATGGACCGTCGACTTCATGGACAACGACGGTGCAACAAGAGGACCAGGCGAGAGAAGCTGAAGTTGAGGGGGAGGTGGTCTCGAGGCGTGAGGCTCCCGGCGGATTCAAGAAGTGCACCCCCTTTCGAAGATCATTGGAGACATCAATGAACGCACTACACGGTCGAGGTCCGAGAATTCCTCTCATTTTGCTCATGCTCGCTTTTGTTGCTACTTTTGAGCCCAAGGACATTGGACATGCTTTATCCGATGCAAACCGGGTCAATTCTATGCATGAGGAGTTGGAAAATTTTGAGAGGAACCGGGTGTGGGAGTTAGTTGAACCACCTCCAAATTGCCATCCCATAGGAACCAAGTGGGTTTGGAAGAACAAAGAAGGAGAGAATGGGATGGTTGTGAGGAACAAGTCCGGACTTGTTGCTCGGGGGTTTAGTCGAAGGAGGGGATCGACTATGAGGAGACCTTTGCTCCGTGGCCCGTCTTGAGGCAATTCGAATCCTTCTAGCCTTTGCCGTGGCTAAAGGGTTCAAGTTGTTTCGGATGGACGTGAAGAGTGCTTTTTCGAATGGGGTCATAGAGGAGGAGGTGTATGTGAAGCAAACGACCCACGGGTTTGAGAGCGAGTTGTACCCACACGGGGTATACGGGTTGAAAAGGGCTCGTATGGGTTGAAACGAGCGCCCCGTGCTTGGTATGGGAGATTGAGAGGTTTTCTTTTGAGCGAGAGGGTTTATGATGGGTACCGTGGATAGAACCTTGTTTCTCCTCAAGCATAGGAATGACTTGTTGATTGTGCGGATATACGTGGATGATATTGTCTTTGGTGGCTCGTCACATAACCTTGTTGCCAAGTTTGCGAGATGAGATGAGCGGGGAGTTCGAGATGAGCATGATGGGCGAGTTGCGGTATTTTCTCGGGCCGCGGATCAAGCAAGTGAAGGACGGTACATTTGTGCACCAAACGAAGTACACGAAAGACATGCTGAGGAAGTTCCAGATGCAAGATGTGAAGCCGATGTCGACTCCCATGGGGAGTACGGCCACTTTGGATGCGGATGAGGACGGAGAATCAGTGGACCAGTGGGAGTACAGGAGCATGATCGGCTCCCTCCTCTACTTGACGGCGACGAGGCCGGACATACGGTTCGGCCGTGTGTCCGTGCGCTCGTTTTCGTGCCTCGCCGAGGACATCACATCGACGGGCCGTCAAGAGGATTTTCGGTACCTACGGTCCACCGCCCCTCGGTCTTGGCCTTTGGTATTCTTCCTCATCGACTCTGTCTCTTCATGGTTTTTCGATGCGGATTTTGCTTTGGTTGTCGAGTCGAGAGGAAGTCTACTTCGGTACTTGTCGGTTTCTTGGTTCTTCGTTGGTCTCATGGTCTTCCCGCAAGCGGTCTAGTGTAGCTCGGTCTACCACAGAGGCGGAGTATGTTGCCGCCGCGAGTTGTTGTTCCCACTGCCGTGGATTTCATACACTTTGAGAGACTTTGGTGAGGAGTGCACCCGGATCCCACTTCTTTGTGATAGCACCGGTGCCATAAGCGTAGCCAAAAATCCAAGTGCTTCACTCCGAACCAAACATATAGAAGTGAGGTATCACTTTCGAGGGACAATGTGGAGAAAGGAACCATTGTTTTGAGCCATGTCCCTACCCAAGATCGGCCTAGCCGACATCTTTACAAAGCCTCTCGACCAAGCTACATTTGTGCGCTTGCGGGGGGAACTTGGGGTTTGTTGCCCTTTCTAGTTGATTCTTGGGGGGTTTACTTTTTGTACCATATGTATCATACCATGTTTACTTTGATGTATATACATGCTTTGCTTGATGTATAAACCATGGTAGGATAGCCATCTTGTCATCTATCATGTTGCATTTGTATCATATTGCATTTTAGGATGATGAGCTTCTTTTATATGCCATATTTGAGTCTCTTTGGCTATTTGTGAGATATTGGTTATATGTGTGGAGAAATGGTGATGTGAGGCTATGCTCTTGGAATATTTGAGATATATGTGTGGTGAGATAGCCCCTTTTGAGATAAATGCTTAACTTGACTAATTTTTGATGAAATATGCTCCACTCGTGTGTAGTTGTGTATCCATGTCACAATTTGGTCTAAATATGCTTTTCATGCTTAGATTGTGCTTGGATGCCCTGTTCTTGCATTTGGGCCAAAGGCCGGATATCATTGTGAATGTTTAGCCTATGTTGCACTCATGGGGGAGCATAAGCTTCTTTTTGCCGCAAAGGCACTTCATGTACCATGAAATAATTTAATCTTGAAAAGAAGTGTCAAATGCTTGGAAAATGCTCCATCCATCATGTCTATGCTGAAAATGTCGTATCTTTCACATATGGGTGCAAAACATGTTGCATGATGTTCACCAGTGGAGAAGTCTCCCCGAAGTGGACACATGGCTCATGAGCTTTGACATGACATGCTTTGCTTTATGGGTGTTTGCCATGATCTTTTGCTGAGAATTTGATATCCTTGTATGATCTTTGAGTAATATGCATGTTTGTGGCTCAAGTGTGACATGGATAGGCTTTTACATGTGAAGCGAGTCTTCTTTTGAGAAAACTGCTTAAATCTGAAAATTTTGCTTTGTCACATGCTTGTATTTTCATATATTACTTGTGGCAATGCTTTGACTATGCTATGATTCATGTGTGTGATCTTTGTCTCATTTTTAGCCTTTGACACTAGATTTGGCCTATTTGAGAAGCTCATGTAGTTGTTTATATGCTTTGCTTTGCATTGCTGCATTTTCATCTTGATTCATACATTGTCAACAAGGGGGAGAAAAGGTGAGCTTAATGAAAATTCAGAAAAAGGTGAGCTGAAAGTTGGGAGTTTGCATGAGTTTGCATCCACATGTTCAGGGGGAGCTTGCATTTGTTCGGGGGGAGCTTTCTTCTGTTTTCGGTGTGGATTTTGTGCTTTGCTTGGCTTGTGACCTTTCTTTGTCCTTCTTCGGCTTTGGTCATGAGTTGAGCTTCTTCGTTTTTCTTTCTTCTTTTCTTTCTCTTTTACTGCGAATTTCATTTCGCGTTGTGTGTTGTCAATGCACTCATCAAGGGGGAGATTGTGGACCGGGGAGCGTTCCGGTGGTCGGTGGATGACCGCTCCTTAGTGATGAGTGATTGACAACGGGTGTTGGACCGACTCTTGGCTTAGTGCGCGGGTGTAGGCCGCGGCCTAGTTCGTGTTGTTGCGGGTGAAGAACGGGCGCGAAAGGTCTTCGGCCTTGAGGGGCCTCCGGGAGATGGAGAGACAAGTAGGCTCGGTTCGAGGGACCCGGTGGACGGCGGGGACCGGGTGCGGGCCACATGGTGGCGACACAAGCAAGACGAAGTCATGGACAAGTGAGCCGGTGCACGGTGGCGGTCAAGTCAAGTGGTTTGGCGGGAGGCCGGACCGGGCACGCGGGGTTTGGTGGTTTGCCCACAAAACCATCGACGGACGGTTTCTTGGTTTGGGCCTCAAAACCAAGTCCGAGGGCCCAACACGACGGAGACGGGATCCGGCGTGTCGGGAAGCTTCGAAGCGGAGGACACGCGGCGGGATCGCATGGCTTGCGTCGGGAGGACGCGGGGTGCGGCAAAGGCGTGGCCGTCCGATGGCAAGACCCACAAACATTACCAAAATGCCCCTACGTGGGTTGTATCGCCAGTAGTGTAGTTAGGGGTAGTCGAGTCATTTACCACTCCGGCGGGACCTGATATATAAGCCTAGAGTGTGTGTTGATGGCTCTCTCTCTCCGCGACTTAGGGTTTCATTTGCTCCCTCCTCTTTCTCATTTTCGTAGCTATTTTCCTTCCTATTTTTTCTAGGCTAGCATGAGAGCTTCATGAGAGATTTGTTGAGAGGGATGGATGCTAGGGCGGCATGCTAGACCTTGTGAATCTTTCCTGGTTTGTATAGAAGATTCGGGGTTGTTTTTCGTGCCTTTGTTCTCGGTGTGATTCCGCGGATTTGAGTGAGTTTCTTCCCGGATTTCTTTGAGGGAAACATGGATAGATGTCTTGTGCATCTTTGTGCTTGATCTTGTGCCCTCAAACGCCGGGAAACTACTTCGATTCGTGAGTTTTCGTTCGGTGCTCTAGGTTTTGGTGGTGCTCAAAGGATTCGCGATTCCCGGTGATTTAGGGAGTTAGGAGGCAAGATTTTTGGGCTATAGCATCCTTGTGTGACGCTTTTCAAGTACCCAAACCCTTGTCTCCACGGCTTCAACCGTTTGGGAAATCCGATGATGATTTGGGGGAGTTGACTTTCGAGGTCGGGCATTTTTCTCGTTCGTCCGAGCCTCGCGGACGGTCCGCGGCCTCTCCGGCGGACGGTCCGCGCGGGTCCGCCGCTTCATCCCGTGTTCTTCGTGTTCTTGCTCGTCCTTTGTTTCGATCCGTTGTGATTTTGGTTCTTGGTTGGACGAAGTTTCGGACGTCCGCGGTGTCGGGAGGGACGGTCCGCGGGTGCTAGGCGGACGGTCCGCGTGCTCCCCGCGGACGGTCCGTGGCACGCGGGTGTCTTTGGGTCGTTTCGTGTAAATTAACGGACGGTCCGCGGCTAAGGCCGGACGGTCCGCGGCCGGGTGCGGACGGTCCGCGATACCCGGCCGGACGGTCCGCGCGGCTCTTGCGGACGGTCCGCCCGCCCGCGCGGACGGTCCGCCGAGCCCGTGTGCTTTGCTTCTTGGTTCGATTCCTTCCTCCCTTTCTAGTGCTTCCGCGTGTGCTTTGAGGAATCGTTCCTAAGGCTAGAGGTTGATCCATAACCTCGTGGTCTTGGCGATTGGTGTGTGATTCGATCCATCGCTCGTGTGTGACCGGGATTTGAGTAGGACATAGGCCGGGTTCTTTGGGAAGAATTTTTTACCGGCTCCTATTCACTCCCCCCCTCTCTAGTCGCCATCTGATCCTTCAGCCACGAGCAGGGCGAGCCCAATCCTCAACCTCAAAGCCATCAGGCACAAAGGAAGCAGGGTTCACCACGAGTTAGCCATGGAGGGCTCCGGTTGATCACCTTCCAAGGGGGAGTCAGAGTGCACGAGAGCTGTGGGGATGGTGGTTTCTGTAACACCCCGGATTTTTGAGCAATAGTAACCATCTTAATTAATGGAGCTAGGCATGTTCGCTAACATGGTTACATGGTCACACCCCCAATGTAGTGTCAAACCCCTCAAAAACCCAAGTGTTACCCCTAGAACCCTAGACCTCTCTGCAGTAATCTAGCGTGTTCTCAAAATTTTGCATAAGTACTTCAAAATCGGCCAATAAGAAATTTGTCAAGAATTTCCGGAAACACATTTCATCTAATTGGCTGTTGACGGTTAAATAACGCGTCAAGTTACGATCCGCAAGCGCACGAGTCGGTTGTAGCTTTTCCCTTAGAGTATTCCCCCAAGGTTATTCAATCCGTGGAACAAGTGGATTGCTATGCTCAACTAAGCACTAATGTTGTTGATTTAAAGCTCTTTATCAAATATGTGTAAGTAAGGAACTTAATCTAATTTAATCTAGGTTAAAGAAGACAAAGTAGAGAGTGATGGAAAGGAGATCTCAAGAACGTAGAATGCTTGTCCAAGGGATCTAGGATAACTTGAAGATGTAACCACCTAGCAAGAACAACCTGATCTAATCTATCAAAGGTAAAAGTGCATGGAGTCCAACCCTTTCCCTCTCGCATACTAGTCACTACACGAGGGTAATCCGTGATCGAACACCAAGTGCACAAGATGTTGATGTGTTCTAGGGATGCATGATCAAAGGTGTGGAACAAGTTCATTATGTTTTCCCTCCCGCGCACTGTCACTACACGATGGTAATCGCATAAGGAATAAAAGGAACACAATAGCGAAGCTATGAGCTATGCATCCCCAAAGCAAGTTGATCAACCACTAAGATTAAAGCACCATCAACATGAACATGAATATGATAGCAAAAGATTCAAAACACAGGTTCAGTGATTACAACTCAAGATCCCCCTTCAACCCCTAGGACAAAAAAGGACTTTACCCCATAATGTTACTCATTGTAGCACTGATCATGGTGTAGAATCCCCCGAAGTAGATGAAGGCCATGAGTGCTCCCTTCACGATCCAATCTGCTTCTTGTTCTCGGTCTCGTGGTGGCGGATGACGAATGAATTTTCGCGTGGCTCTCAGCTAGGGGGCTATAAATAGCACGAGAGGAAACTAGGTCAAAGGGGGCATCGAACCGAGCCCAGAATGGGCTGGGCCGGTCGGCCTAGGCCCGTTTCGGCCCGGTTCAGCCCCGGTTTCCTCCCTGGTTGCTTCTCGCGTGATTCCCTACTTGTGTGCACTTGCATGTGGGTCTTTGACGTCGTTTCTTTCACGGTTAAGGCTTGAATCTTGCTATCCAAGCTTCGTCGTTTTCTGGTTGAGTACCTGAAGATTTGCATGTTGACGCTTCGGTCCTCGGGTCATTTGGAGTCATGTTCATCACATGTCTTGACTCTTGTCGGGCTTCATGATCTTCTTTTGAAGTGCTTGACGAACTTATCCCGAAAGTCTCTTCTTTAGCGTAGATTTCTTGCGTAAACAATAAACTCCAAAATCCACATGCAAGAGTGAACTTGTTATATACAGGGGGTTAGTTCCAGTGGTTAGAAAAATAAATCAATGCCAACATTAAAGGTAAACACATGGCTAGATTGACGGAAATTTACCGTCAACATTGGCGGCATTCCAAATTCTGAGTGGAAGATGCCCAAAATCTTGGTTAAAGGCAGGATGCACGATTTTTCTGAGTTCTGCATTGGGCCAACTTCAACTCGCGTTCCCAGCCAAACCACACCTCAAAACACATGTCGACCTTTACAAAAGTTGTAGCCTGGTATACCAGCTCAAACTTTTGTATTTGGAGTTTTTGAACTTCAGTACAAAATTTTGGAGTTATCCCCAGTCAAACAGGCGTTGACCACCCCCAACTTCAGCCTCTGCGCGCTCCAGAGCGCGAGAGCGCGTGCCGAGCGCCGGTGCATCACGCAGGCGCACTGCTGTGCACCGTGGGTTCCGCCCTGATGTCCGTGTCACGCTGTGCCGTGCCGTCTGCTGGGCCCACTAGCACCGCCGCGAACCCCGAAACCACCCCGCGCCCCCGGTTCCTTTCGCGCCCTTATCCGCTCTGCGAACGCCGTCGACACGCGGCGACGTCACCCCGGTCCGTGGTGCCGCGCCTACCTCTGCGCACCACAGGGATGGGGCAGCTGGAGGTCTGTGGCCTATTCCTCGTGACGAAGTCTTGGCCCCTTCTCCAAGTCGTGACCGCCCATAAAAAGTGACGCTAGAGCTCGCGCGCAAGTTTCTCCCCTTCCGCCGGCCACCATTGATGCGCCGCAGCGAAGCTTCGCCCCCGCTGGTCACCACCGTCCACTAACATCACTTGAGCCGTCCCATGACATCTCTGAACCCTCCAGAGCCACACGTCGTCGAGCATTGCAGGTCAGCTAACCGGAGCCGAGCTTCCCGCGAGCGCTTGATCCGCCCGCCTGTGACAACCCGCCCAGGAAAGTACCGTACCATCGCCTAAGACCGATCCACTTTGGTCATTAAGCCATAATAAAGTACCATCCTGTCGTAAGTTGCCGGGTTAACGCCCGGTAAATCACTTGAACAGCGTCCTATTCAAGACTCTGACGTGACGTGAGTGCCCATTGGAATAGGCCTCACTCATCCCTCACGGACTTTCCCGTGGTACCATCACATATGGCAAAACGTGACGAGACTCAAACGCGACGTGACACCCATTGGAATAGGTCCCACTAGTCCCTCACAGGACTTCCCTGTGGTACCACCACATATGGCAAAACGTGATGAACTAGTATGGTTGTGCGAGAAGGTAAGTCTGACATAAAGTAATGTGCTGGGAGTTAGCAAAATAAACCATAAGTTAATTAAGCCACCTGAAAGAACCCAAAAAATTCCCTCTAGGGCCTCTCGGTCTAGTTTATCCTTAGCGGACCAACGTATTTTGGAAAATCAGACAATCTTGGCATATTTTATTCAAAAATCATTTGATTAAGGTTTAATTAATTAATATCTGGTGCATATAAGCTCTGATGCCAACTGTGACAACCCGCCCAGGAAAGTACCGTACTATCGCCTAAGACCGATACACTTTGGTCATTAAGCCACAATAAAGTACCATCCTATCGTAAGTTGCCGGGTTAACGCCCGGTAAATCACTTGAAGAGCACAAGGATCGAATATATGCATTAAAACTCACTCGAAGGCGAGTCCAGAGATACAACAACATAAAATCCAAATTCGTACCCCGAGGGGTTTAATTATTACAAACCATAGTTTTTGTCATGACGAAATAGTTCAGAGTTTTTGAAAACAGCAGAAATAAACGAACGGAAGCGAAGACACCACGGGAGGCCATCCATGATGCTTTCAGTAGTCGTCTTCCACCCACTCCAGCTCCCAGCCGGGCGGGATCTCTCCGGGCCACACATCACTGAAGGCATTACCTGGATCAACACATTATAGCAAGGCTGAGTATACTAATACTCAGCAAGTCTTACCCGTCGGTGATATCTACTTCACCAATTGTAGACCATGAAAGGCTTTTTGGCTACTGGGTTGCTTTTGCTAAAAAGTAACAAAGAGTAGGTCCTTACTTTCAAGATTTTAGCACAAGTTCTAGTAGGTTTAATCTTTACTACATTAGCCAACTAGTACAAACAAAGTTGTACAATACAATTAATCAACCACAATATTCATCAACTTCCATCATTAGGGATCTCATGACTAGTGGAGTAAGTAGTCTCGGATAACGGTGAGAGGCCGACAATTGATTGATTTAAACCTTGCAAAATAGACCCAAACACACGGTAGGCTGCCCCCGCAAGGACAACTTTCCCAGGCTGTCCCCATAAATCCTCGGGTCGGGATCGAATCTTACAGTCTTTGGTGCAGGCTATCCGGCATACCCCGCGAGATACCCGGAGTCACCATACACCACCGGTGGCGAGCCGTGAGAGCGAATCCCAAGAGTAGTAACGGTAGGATCCCTCGCCGCCTCATTAAGGTACTAGGCTTACCGGTCCCATTCCCGGCAAATGTTTGGTACGTTCAAAGACTTAACCCACATAACCACTGGACCGGAGCCCAGATCCCATGCTCTTACCACGTGAGCAATCCATTTAAGGATAAATTGTGATTCCTATCTAGGAACCTATTCTCGCGAGTGAGGTTATCACCCGACTTGTAACGGTCCTATAGCTTAGCAGCTATCGACCTATCATACTAGTAGGGACAAAAGGTACCTAGGGATCATGCATCTAGGGTTTCATTCAACTCCTGAACGTAAATGCACAATCATTCATAGATAATTGAATAAAGAACTTTAAAACTAGGTTGGATGCACCGGAGCTTGCCTTCGCCAGCTAGGTTAGCCTGGGCACCCTCGGTGTCGAGTACTTCCACATACTGCAGAGAACATTCCGCTCCTCCTTCCTCGGTTTCCGGGACAAGGGAGTAATCTCCGTCCGGAAGATCTACACGGAATGCAATGCACTTTAGGTGATGTGATAGTTTGTTGTCTTATCCAACTCTGGTTGGTCATATTCACCTTAACAAGCATTCATCTAATGTTTCTCTTTTAGGAAGGTTATTGGTTGTACATGGGTTACTCTTTTATTCCACATTTGAATAAAGGTTTTTATCAAGCTTATCATTTCATGTGAAAGCTTCATTTCCTTTTATCTTCACCAACAAAGGTGTAATTAATATTTCTATTATGAATTATTCTTATCAGTGATGATATTTAATTATCTTTTAATTATATTAAATAATACTTTCAAAATGGAAAAAGATTTAATGAAGGGTTTTTCTTTATTTAATTTCCCTTTAATATTAAAAGGGCATTTAAGCCTTTTATTAATCAATTAAATTACCAAAAATCAAATGAGTGTTTCTTAAGCCTACTAGCACCTATCCTGGTCCATTGGACTCACATGTAAGTGTTGGATGCTAGGAAATTAAATATTATGGAAAATAACAAAGGCTAGCTAGTGATCCAAAGTAAATGCATACAAAAATAAATAAGAATCAATTTGATCCAAACTTTCTTGTGCAAGCTCTCTGGTCCTAAACAAGTCTAAAGAACCAGCATGTTCACATGGAACCTCTACTGAACTTGGTTTATTAATTTACAAAGGAACACATGCATAAATCAAGAATAATTATTTCTGTTAATCCAAAATTAATGATTAATTCACAAGATGTGTATTTTGGCATTACAAGACATTGTGCACAAGTTGAGCTCAAGAACATAAATATATTTAACAGGAAAAATCATCTAAGCAGTTATTGCAGGAATGGAAAAGAATTTATCTAGCAAGATCTACTGCATAACTTTGTGCAATATTTGGCACAACAGCTAGTCATATCCTAACACACAACATATCCAAAATTGGGCTACAGAGGAGTTATATATTTCATGTTATGACAGATCTAGGTTTAACACATTTGTATTTTTCCTTCTAAAACTATTTAAAATCTAGCCATGAGTATATAACAAAAGAGGTGGGATTATCATCCTGAACCCTACAAAATTAGTTTGGGATTTTTCTGATTTTCCTGTGAATTTCTAGGAATTTTCTAAGGCTCTGGACCAATCTGCAAGAAAAGCTAGTTAGGTTTCTTCACAACTAAGCCCCTGGAATTTACAACCGTGCCCTCGCGGCGGCGGGAGGGCTCGCCGGCAGCGATGTGGGGCCGGGCCAGGGCAACATGTGGCACGGGGGTGCAATTAACCTCACCCCTGGTCGATTGGCGGTGGTGGCGGGGTCGGGGCGAGCTCCGGCGAGGGCGCGCGGCGGTGGCACCCACGGCGGCTCGGGGAAAAGTGGCAAGGAGGCGCGGTGCTGGGCAACAAGCAGGCTTTGGAGCTTCACCAGCACCTACTGGAGCTATTAGAGTGGCTGGCCGGCGACGAGCACGGGCGGGAGGAGCTGGCACCGAGCGGCGGCGGCCATGGCGGGGAGGAGCACGCGGTGGTGCGCGGAGGGCGCGAGGGGGGGGGGTTTAAGTAGGTGCTCGAGCTCGGGATGACGAAGGGTGACGGCGCAAGATGCTCGCCATGCTACGGCGGCTCGAGGCGCGCACGCATCGCGGCGACACCGCCGACGGACCGGCGGTCCGCGGCGTGCGCGCGTACGGCGGCACCGGCCGGCGCGGATTCGCGCAACCTCGGGCGGGGAGACGTGTTGGGGCGCGGGTTGGCTCGGGCGGAGCGGGCCTTGGGCCGGCGTAGCCTCGGGAGGCGCGGGCGCGGAAGCCGGGGCCGACGGCGTGAGGCCGGCGACGGGCGGCGCACGGGCGCGCGCGACGTCGCGGCGCGGCGCGCTCTGGTCCCAACTGTTTCACTGGTGCTGTCTTTGAAATTTATTTGCTCAAAAAATTTGTATAAAAGTCAACCAAGTGATGAATACTAAAGTTGTAGATCTAGCTACCAACAATATTTTCTACAAAGGCTATATGGGGTTTTTCTGCCTGGATTTGAACATATTTGAATGCCAACTTTCAATGTCAGCCTGTTTTGGCAAACAGTGTTTTCTGCCTTGCAAGGGGTTTTTCAAGTTTTTCCTCTCCAAATTTGAAATGCCAATATACATGAAAGTTGTGTCCCTCATCAAGATCTACAACTTTCCTAAAGGTAGAATTTTAAGTGTTTAGGTGAATTTTGGAGAACGCGGCAAAAGTTCCGGCAGACACCTGTGGACACTGGGGTGGCAAGGGGTTTGACCCAACCTTTGACCATGGGTTGGCCCCACAAGTGTGTTTACTATTCATTTAGGGTCACTAGGGTGGGTTAGTGAGTTTTTCGAGGTGAGGACCCAGGTTGACCTAGGTTTGACCACGGGTGACCATTTGACCGGCTATTAACGTTAATTAAAAACCTGGGGCGTCACAGCCTACCCCCCTTAAACGGAATCTCGTCTCGAGATTCGATTCGACAACGAAGAGATGGGGAGAAGGACTCACGGTTTCGAGATTGTAGGAAGCCCGGATACTTAGTATTAAGATAATCCTCCGTCTCCCACGTTGCTTCTTCCTCCGTGTGATGGCTTCATTGGATCTTGTACATTCGCACGGTTTGCCTTCGGGTCTTTCGCTCTTTTTGGTCTAGTACCTTCAATGGATGCTCGACGAGCAAGAAATCCGGCTCGATCCAAGCATTAGCTTCCGTGATGATTTCATTCTCCGAAACAGGCATTCCCTTCTTCATCTGAGTTACATGGAACACATTGTGAACTGCGGAAAACCGTTCTGGCAATTGGATACGGTAAGCCACGGGTCCACATACTTCTATAACTTCATATGGCCCAATGTAGCGCGGGGCTAACTTTCCCTTGACTCCGAACCTTTGCACACCTTTGGTGGGGGATACTTTCAAATACACATAATCTCCCACTTCAAAGTGTCGAGGTGCGGTTCCCTTGTCATGGTAACTCTTTTGCCTCATCTGTGCCATCTTCAAATTTTCTCTTATCACTTGCACCCTTTCTTCGGCCTCTTTAACTAATTCTGGTCCAAAGAGTGTTCTCTCTCCGGCCTCCGACCAATTCAGCGGAGTGCGGCATCTACGTCCGTACAGAGCATCGAACGGTGCCATTTTCAAGCTGGCTTGGTAGCTGTTATTGTAAGAGAACTCTGCCAAGGACAAACACTTGTCCCAACTCTTGTCAAAGTGCAAGATGCTTTCTCTCAACATGTCCTCTAGAATCTGATTTATCCTCTCCGTCTGACCATCGGTCTGCGGATGATAACAGGAACTGCGGATCAGCTGAGTTCCCAAACACTCATGCAACTGTTCCCAAAAACGAGCTACAAACTGAGTCCCTCTATCAGAGATTATAGTCTTCGGGATTCCATGCAGACGAACTATATGGTCCACGTACAACTCTACATATTGTTGTACGGAGTAAGTGGTGTGCACGGCAATGAAGTGAGCGGTCTTGGTGAGTCTATCCACAATCACCCAAATAGAGTCTTTCTTTCTAGCTGTTAGGGGTAAACCCACAATGAAATCCATGCTAATATCGTCCCACTTCCACATAGGTATAGACAGGGGTTGGAGTACTCCTGCCGATTTCAAATGACTTGCTTTCATCCGGTGGCAAGTATCGCACTCGGCTACATACTTGGCTACATCCACCTTCATATTGGACCACCAAAAGTTCTGCTTCAGATCTTGGTACATCTTGGTACTACCAGGATGAATAGAGAATTTGGACTTGTGAGCTTCATCTAGAATGATTTTCTTAATTTCTGGGTCAACAGGGACCACTAGACGTTTCCCAAACCAGACCACCTCTTGGTGATCCTTCTGGAAACAAGTGTACTTGGGGACTCCTTCTGCTAGTTTCTGCCGGATGGTTTGAATATCTACATCATTGCGCTGGGCAGTGACAATTTTGTCATAAAGGTTTGACTCTGCCGTCAAGGCATAAATAATTCCTTGCGGTACCACTTCTAAGTTGAGCCTTCTCATTTCTTCACACAAGGGTTCACTGACTGGCTCCAACTCTAGGTGGTTGCAATGATCTTTGCGGCTAAGAGCATCCGCAACAACATTTGCTTTGCCGGGATGATAGTGCACTTCTAGATCATAATCTTTAATCAACTCAAGCCATCTTCTCTGTCTCATATTCAATTCTGACTGGGTGAAGATGTATTTGAGGCTCTTGTGATCAGTGAAGATGCTGCAATGATTGCCCATTAGGTAATGTCTCCATATCTTGAGGGCATGAACAACAGCAGCTAACTCAAGATCATGGGTAGGATAATTGAGCTCATGGGGTCGAAGTGCCCGTGAAGCATAGGCAATGACTCGGCCTTCTTGCATAAGGACACAGCCGAGACCCGTGCCTGATGCGTCACAAAAGACTTCAAACGGTTTGGAATTATCGGGTTGAGCTAGCACTGGGGCTGAAGTTAGATGTTGCCTGAGGGTGTGAAAAGCTTTCTCACATGCTTCGCTCCACACGAATTTCACTCCTTTCTTGAGTAATTCGGTCATGGGTTTTGCGATTCTAGAAAAGTTAAGAATGAATCGACGGTAGTATCCCGCCAATCCTAGCAAACTGCGGATTTGATGCACGGATTTGGGTGGTTTCCAATCCATCACCTCTTGAACTTTGCTAGGATCTACAGAGATACCATCGTGAGAAATGGTGCGCCCTAAGAATTTGACACTTTTCAACCAGAATTCGCATTTGGAGAACTTAGCATAAAGCTTGTGATCTCGCAAACGCTGAAGGACAACTCGGAGGTGGTTGGCGTGCTCTTTCTCGCTCTTAGAATAGATGAGAATATCATCGATAAAGACCATGACAAATTTATCGAGCTCCGTCATGAACACAGAGTTCATGAGGTACATGAAGTAGGCGGGCGCATTAGTGAGTCCGAAAGACATGACCAAGAACTCGTAAAGACCATAACGAGTGGAAAAAGCGGTTTTAGGAATGTCGCAAGGTCGAATCTTGATTTGGTGGTAGCCAGAACGAAGATCGATCTTAGAGAAGACCTTGGCACCAGCCAATTGATCGAAAAGAACATCGATTCGAGGAAGCGGGTATTTGTTTTTGATGGTGACTGCATTGAGTGGTCGATAATCTACGCACATTCTCAAGCTACCATCTTTCTTTTTGACAAAGAGAGCGGGACAACCCCAAGGAGAAGAGCTTGGGCGAATATACCCTTTATCTAAGAATTCTTGGAGTTGGGTCTTTAGTTCAGCTAACTCTTTGGGTGGCATGCGATAAGGTCTTTTGGATATGGGTGCGGTACCAGGCTGGAGTTCGATCACAAACTCGACATCTCTGTCTGGTGGCATTCCAGGCAACTCGTCAGGGAAGACGTCCGGGTACTCGCACACTACTGGGATTTCATCAAGAGAGGAGATAATGGTCAGAAAGGCACAAGAGTCAGTACCGTCCCGGAAAGGTAGGTACAAGGTAGTGTGCCCGACCATAGGAGAGTTGATCTCTACGACCCTATCAGATATATCTAGAATCACCTTATGTTGATTCATCCATTCCATACCCAAGATAACATCCATGCTTCCCAATTTGATGGTTACAAGATTAGATCGAACAACCCTACTTCCTAGTCTCAGAGGAACTTCAAAAGTCACTAATTGAGACGTGATGTTTCCACCTGGTGTGGTAATTTTATAAGCAGATTTGGTTTGTACTCCTCTTAGACCCAATTTGTCCAGTAGGCTCTCATTTATGAAACTATGGGTGGCTCCCGAATCAAATAAAACCTTAACAGGAGTGTTATTGATAGAGAATATACCCGTGAGTACTGGAGCTCCTGCTGGAATGTCACTCATTGTAGTGAAGTTCAGCTTGCCTTGGAGCACTTGCACCATAGGCTTCTTATCCGGAGTGGTAGGCTTGCTTCCTGTACCCTGATTCTGCGGGTTGGGCTTGATCTGCCTGGGCTTGGGACACTCATTAATGTAGTGCCCTGGCTGGCCACAGTTGTAGCAACGACGATCTCCAACATCGCGAGGGGGTGCATTACGCTTTGGAGCCTCGTCGTCGGGCACGGCGGAACGGGAAGTTCCCCGCAGGTTTGCCCCGGGGGTGGCTTCATCGTCCAGCGTCCAGTTGATGATTGCTGGGATGGGCCTGGAGCTTCCTTCTTCACAAAGCGAAACTTCTTGTTTGTTCCGTCGCTCTCGGGGTGAAACCGGACATCCTCTTGTTGTCCCCGTGGGCTTTCTTCATAGCATCCTCTTGCGAGATAGCCTTGTTCACTAGCTCATGGAAGTTGGCGGGCTCGAGCAGGTTTAGACGCTCATACAGCTTGCCATCAAGCCCGTCACGAAACCTCTCCATCTTCTTGGTATCGGTATCAACATGATGCCCACCATACTGACACAAGCTATTAAACTTCTGAGCATAGGGGTACACTGAGTCAGATCCCTGACGGAGGGCCAACAGCTCCCTCATCTTCCTATCCATCAGTCCCTTGGGAATGTGGTGGCTCTTGAAAGCCTGCTTGAACTCATCCCAAGTCACAGCGTGGCCTCGCTGTATTGACTTGAAGTGGTCCCACCACATCAAAGCTTCCCCTCGCAGTTGCAGCGCTGCGAAGTTCGCTTTATTCTCCTCGAAGCAAGGCAGCACAAAGGCAGAGAATTTTGCCTCTATGGCCTTGACCCAAGCCTCAGCTTCCAGGGGGTCTTCTGCTTTAGCGAAGGTTGGCGGCTTCATAACGATGAACTGGGCGTACGTGGTGACCTGGTTAGACCCCTCGTCGTTGGCCATGTGTGGCGGCCCTCGGTTCATCTGCTGGGCGATCTGCTGCTGCGTCTGCAGGATCTGGCGCGGCACCTCGGTTTGGGTGGCCATGAAGGCCTCCGTCGGTGTCATGGGCGGTGGTGGTGGCAAGTCACCACTACCACTTGCTCCGAAACCGTTGGGAGAGCTGCGCGTGGTTCCCACCATATGAAAAGTGAGCTTTATTAGTGAGATAACCAAAAGCTTACTCCAAATGATGAAAAGCACGATCATGCATAATCACATCTCATTAGTACTTAAACAATGAGGACAGCAACAATCAACAATATTCTATAGCCACCAAGATTCATAGAATCGTTCTTCTCAACATGGTTAGGACGGCGATTACTCAATTGCACGGCTCATAATTACTTTCGAACGATCATCGTCATTTCGGATACCAAAGAAGGTGGTATACGAACGAGCACTTATTCGCTGGCAACGAGTGATGTTCCTAAAAATGCTTTGGTTTACCAACGTTTTTAGGTGAGGATGCAAAATTGACAAGCGTGGTCATTTGCAACGATTTATCCAAGGATCTGGTATTCAAACGCAAGAAAATTTCAAATTTGAATGACAACGAAATTTACTTAAAGCATACAAGCTTAAGCATTCTTTATTACAACATGATAGAACAAGGTTCAAAGACATTACAACTTGAATTAGAAACAACAAGACATGACACGATACAAGTAGTTACTTGGCACGAAGACGTGCTGTCAAGCCACTACTCTAAGCACCTCCAAACAACTCGATAGGATCGACATCCTCCTAATCCCTGCTGTCGGCAACCTAGTTGCCCACTGAAGCACCACTGTACGAAGGCGAAGCTGGGGGAGTCGGTAACGGTGGTCCCGCTCGGCTCGTCCGATCCGGCACCGGGACATAGCCTCGTGCTCCTCTGGGTGTGCCTGTACTGGGGGCAGTGGCTGTAAGGCTACTATAGCCTGCAAGGCTGCCACATGTACCTCGGCCTCCTGCACGTGCTCCTGCATCTTAGCAATGTTCTGCAGTAGTGTCAGCCTCTCAATCTCGTGCGCATCGGCATCCTCCTCTAGTGCATGGTTCTCCTCCTCCAAATCTACGATCCTCTGTAAGCGATCGCCTCTCTCAAGCTCCAACTGGAACCTCCTAGCACGCAGCCTGTCATTCTCCTGCTGCACCTGAGTAAGCGTGAAGTTCAGCTGCTGGTGTGCTGCTGAAAGCTGCTCCCAATCGCGCCTAGATGCCTCCAAGCGCTGTGCAGTAACCGCCGCGGTGTTATAACGCAGCCCCTAAAGTGTGAAGATCACGTTCAGACAACGGGCAAGCGTCTGAGTAACATCCAACGGCTCTGCTAGGGTCAGTAGCTCCCGTAGGTGGTCCATACGGTCTAACCAAGCTGGGTCGTGAGGACTCACAGCAGGAAACAGTCCAAACGGAGAAAGAGCTACCACGGTGGGGTTGTGGTCACAGAAGTCTGTCAACACTCTGAGGGCGGCTGACTCCACGGACTCGTGAGTGATAAATCCCCAGTAAATAAAGCTCAAGTCAAACCAGTCGGCATGGTCTGGGTGTGGCGGAACGGTAACGATCACTCTGCAGCGGGGAACGCCAAAGCGCTCAAACTCCTTCACCTCGTAAGTCGGTGGGGTGAGGTAGCTCGCAAAGACCGAGTGCTTCCCACGCCAGGCGCGGAAAACCCTCCCAGTGCAACCCGTTGGTACGGATCGTACCGTCAGTGTCGAACTGGTGGAACACGGGGAAATCCATCTGTACACAAATGTAACTCATGTCAGATCTCAAAGAGAACAGCATGTCAAATGGTGAAGTTCTGGCAGCTGTGAATAAAAATTCATAACCAAAAATCCAGAAACCTCAAAGATTTCCCAAGTTTTAAATTAAACTTTTAATACTTTTAATTAAGCTTTTTAAGGTTGAGCATCGATCAAGGAAACAAGATGAACGGTCCTTAACTTGGATGTGCCTAGGGAAGTGTGAACCAACCCAACGAACTAGGATTGAGACTTGCTACTACGAGATAACTAGTTGAGGAACAATTATTTTTAACCATTTGGTTTAATTAACCTAGCACATGGTAAACAAATTTTTCACAAAATTTCGGCAGCATGACGACTAGGTATGGAAGGTACTTCTAATTTATAAAAAGCACACACTAGCATAAACTTCCTTAGAGAACATATGGAATTTCGATTTTTGGGTCCATTTTAGTTGTTTCGATTTTTAACATGCATGCAAGACGTCCTATTCGACCTCACATGGCAATCAGGCCAAAAATCGAAGTTAGTGCCGGTGGCAAGGCTTTTAATTGTCTCTCCCTATAATATCTAGTCGAGAGCTATACGGTACTCGCTTAACGACTAACGAAGCGCCGTTATGTACTGCGCGTAAAACGAACCTTTCGTGCCAGCACGTCACGAAAGCGTCCACATACATTACCGCTCACTATAGAAATGGTATCCATGCGTTAAGCCGCTGCATGGATAGCGTCCTATTTAAGACTCTGACGTGACGTGAGTGCCCATTGGAATAGGCCTCACTCATCCCTCACGGACTTTCCCGTGGTACCATCACGTATGGCAAAACGTGACAAGACTCAAACGCGACGTGACACCCATTGGAATAGGTCCCACTAGTCCCTCACAGGACTTCCCTGTGGTACCACCACATATGGCAAAACGTGATGAACTAGTATGGTTGTGCGAGAAGGTAAGTCTGACATAAAGTAATGTGCTGGGAGTTAGCAAAATAAACCATAAGTTAATTAAGCCACCTGAAAGAACCCAAAAAATTCCCTCTAGGGCCTCTCGGTCTAGTTTATCCTTAGCGGACCAACGTATTTTGGAAAATCAGACAATCTTGGCATATTTTATTCAAAAATCATTTGATTAAGGTTTAATTAATTAATCTCTGGTGCATATAAGCTCAGATGCCAACTGTGACAACCCGCCCAGGAAAGTACCGTACTATCGCCTAAAACCGATCCACTTTGGTCATTAAGCCACAATAAAGTACCATCCTATCGTAAGTTGCCGGGTTAACGCCCGGTAAATCACTTGAAGAGCACAAGGATCGAATATATGCATTAAAACTCACTCGAAGGCGAGTCCAGAGATACAACAACATAAAATCCAAATTCGTACCCCGAGGGGTTTAATTATTACAAACCATAGTTTTTGTCATGACGAAATAGTTCAGAGTTTTCGAAAACAGCGGAAATAAACTAATGGAAGCGAAGACACCACGGGAGGCCATCCATGATGCTTTCAGTAGTCGTCCTCCACCCACTCCAGCTCCCAGCCGGGCGGGATCTCTCCGGGCCACACATCACTGAAGGCATTACCTGGATCAACACATTATAGCAAGGCTGAGTATACTAATACTCAGCAAGTCTTACCCGTCGGTGATATCTACTTCACCAATTCTAGACCATGAAAGGCTTTTTGGCTACTGGGTTGCTTTTGCTAAAAAGTAACAAAGAGTAGGTCCTTACTTTCAAGATTTTAGCACAAGTTCTAGTAGGTTTAATCTTTACTACATTAGCCAACTAGTACAAACAAAGTTGTACAATACAATTAATCAACCACAATATTCATCAACTTCCATCATTAGGGATCTCATGACTAGTGGAGTAAGTAGTCTCGGATAACGGTGAGAGGCCGACAATCGATTGATTTAAACCTTGCAAGGTAGACCCAAACACACGGTAGGCTGCCCCCGCATGGACAACTTTCCCAGGCCGTCCCCATAAATCCTCGGGTCGGGATCGAATCTTACAGTCTTTGGTGCGAGCTATCCGCATACCCCGCGAGATACCCGGAGTCACCATACACCACCGGTGGCGAGCCGTGAGAGCGAATCCCAAGAGTAGTAACGGTAGGATCCCTCGCCGCCTCATTAAGGTACTAGGCTTACCGGTCCCATTCCCGACAAATGTTTGGTACGTTCAAAGACTTAACCCACATAACCACTGGACCGGAGCCCAGATCCCATGCTCTTACCACGTGAGCAATCCATTTAAGGATAAATTGTGATTCCTATCTAGGAACCTATTCTCGCGAGTGAGGTTATCACCCGACTTGTAACGGTCCTATAGCTTAGCAGCTATCGACCTATCATACTAGTAGGGACAAAAGGTACCTAGGGATCATACATCTAGGGTTTCATTCAACTCCTGAACGTAAATGCACAATCATTCATAGATAATTGAATAAAGAACTTTAAAACTAGGTTGGATGCACCGGAGCTTGCCTTCGTCAGCTAGGTTAGCCTGGGCACCCTCGGTGTCGAGTTCTTCCACGTACTGCAGAGAACCTTCCGCTCCTCCTTCCTCGGTTTCCGGGACAAGGGAGTAATCTCCGTCCGGAAGATCTACACGGAATGCAATGCACTTTAGGTGATGTGATAGTTTGTTGTCTTATCCAACTCTGGTTGGTCATATTCACCTTAACAAGCATTCATCTAATGTTTCTCTTTTAGGAAGGTTATTGGTTGTACATGGGTAACTCTTTTATTCCACATTTGAATAAAGGTTTTTATTAAGCTTATCATTTCATGTGAAAGCTTCATTTCCTTTTATCTTCACCAACAAAGGTGTAATTAATATTTCTATTATGAATTAATTTCTTATCAGTGATGATATTTAATTATCTTTTAATTATATTAAATAATACTTTCAAAATGGAAAAAGATTTAATGAAGGGTTTTTCTTTATTTAATTTCCCTTTAATATTAAACGGGCATTTAAGCCTTTTATTAATCAATTAAAGTACCAAAAATCAGATGAGTGTTTCTTAAGCCTACCATCACCTATCCTGGTCCATTGGACCCACAAGTAAGTGTTGGATGCTAGGAAATTAAATATTATGGAAAATAACAAAGGCTAACTAGTGATCCAAAGTAAATGCATACAAAAATAAATAAGCCTCAATTTGATCCAAACTTTCTTGTGCAAGCTCTCTGGTCCTAAACAAGTCTAAAGAACCAGCATGTTCACATGGAACCTCTACTAAACTTGGTTTATTAATTTACAAAGGAACACATGCATAAATCAAGAATAGTTATTTCTGTTAATCCAAAATTCATGATTAATTCACAAGATGTGTATTTTGGCATTACAAGACAGTGTGCACAAGTTGAGCTCAAGAACATAAATATATTTAACAGGAAAAATCATCTAAGCAGTTACTGCAGGAAGGGAAAAGAATTTATCTAGCAAGATCTACTGCATAAATTTGTGCAATGTTTGGCACAGAAGCTAGTCATATCCTAACACACAACATATCCAAAATTGGGCTACAGAGGAGTTATAGATTTCATGTTATGACAGATCTAGGTTTAACACATTTGTATTTTTCCTGCTAAAACTATTTAAAATCTAGCCATGAGTATATAACAAAAGAGGTGGGATTTATCATCCGGAACCCTACAAAATTAGTTTGGGATTTTTCTGATTTTTCTGTGAATTTCTAGGAATTTTCTAAGGCTCTGGACCAATCTGCAAGAAATGCTAGTTAGGTTTCTTCACAACTAAGCCCCTGGAATTTACAACCGTGCCCTCGCGGCGGCGGGAGGGCTTGCCGGCGGTGATGTGGGGCCGAGCCAGGGCAACATGTGGCACGGGGGTGCAATTAACCTCACCCCTGGTCGATTGGCGGTGGTGGCGGGGTCGGGGCGAGCTCGGCGAGGGCGCGCGCGCGGCGGCCGGCGGCGGCACCCACGGCGGCTCGGGGAAAAGTGGCAAGGAGGCGCAGTGCTGGGCAACAAGCGGGCTTTGGAGCTTCACCAGCACCTACTGCAGCTATTAGAGTGGCTGGCCGGCGACGAGCACGGGTGGGAGGAGCTAGCACCGAGCGGCGGCGGCCATGGCGGGGAGGAGCACGCGGTGGTGCGCGGAGGGCGTGAGGGGGATTTAAGTAGGTGCTCGAGCTCGGGATGATGAAGGGTGACGACACAAGATGCTGGCCGTGCTACGGCGGCTCGGGCGCGCGCGCGTACGGCGGCGACACCGCCGACGGACCGGCGGTCCGCGCGGCGTGCGCGTGTACGGCGGCGCGGCGGCGCGGATTCGGCGCAACCTCGGGCGGGGAGATGTTTTGGGGCGCGGGTTGGCTCGGGCGGAGCAGGCCTTGGGCCGGGCGCGGCCTCGGGAGGCGCGGGCGCGGAAGCCGGGGCCGGCGGCACACGGGCGCGCGCGACGTCGCGGCGCGGCGCGCTCTGGTCCCAACTGTTTCACTGGTGCTGTCTTTGAAATTCATTTGCTCCAAAAATTTGTATAAAAGTCAACCAAGTGATGAATACCAAAGTTGTAGATCTAGCTACCAACAATATTTTCTACAAAGGCTATATGGGGTTTTTCTGCCTGGATTTGAACATATTTGAATGCCAACTTTGAATGTCAGCCTGTTTTGGCAAACAGTGTTTTCTGCCTTGCAAGGGGGTTTTCAAGTTTTTCCTCTCCAAATTTGAAATGCCAATCTACATGAAAGTTGTGTCCCTCATCAAGATCTACAACTTTCCTAAAGGTAGAATTTTAAGTGTTTAGGTGAATTTTGGAGAACGCGGCAAAAGTTCCGGCAGACACCTGTGGACACTGGGGTGGCAAAAAGTTTGACCCAACCTTTGACCATGGGTTGGCCCCACAAGTGTGTTTACTATTAATTTAGGGTCACTAGGGTGGGTTAGTGAGTTTTTCGAGGTGAGGACCCAGGTTGACCTAGGTTTGACCACGGGTGACCATTTGACCGGCTATTAACGTTAATTAAAAACCTGGGGCGTCACAGCCAAACCTCTCCTACAACGCCTTCCTCCCTGCCCTCGACTCCGGGATTCGCCCCTAGGTGAGCTCCCCTTCATGGCTGGTCCCTTCCTCAGTCGAGACTCGCCGCCGGCTCGCCGGAGTCCAGCCGGCCGCACCGCCCGTCCCCACGGAGGTCCACATTGCGACGATTGCAAAAGAGCGGAGGGTTGGATTGAAAGAACCAGGGACCTTTTTGTTAACCAAGGGCAGATATGTGAAACCTAAATTCGATTCAAGGACCTTTCTGTAATTAGATTCTTCTAAACCTAGATCTAAAACACAGAAACTTGTAAATTGCACCAAAAATCACAGAAAAATCATAAAAATGCAAACTCAACTTTGTTGTGATCCTTATGACCAGGATCAACTTTTCTACAAAGGAAGTTTTCAAATTACGATCTAGTTTTTAAAATATTTTGAAATCCTCATTTTGCTTAGATTTGAAATAAATAAAATTCTATAAATGATCTACAAGTGAATTTTGGATATGTTGCTAGTCTGGTCATGTCAAATCCTGTGTGCAAAAATGGCACATAGATGTCATGTATATTGTTACTTATAAATTAATTTTGATATATGTAATGCTCCTATTTTTTTATTTTTGTAAATTAATATGTTGATCAAATGATGCCCATCTTTTTGCTACATCCCTGTTTTATGGTTATGCACCCATGATAAATAGTATATCAATTTTGGACATGTGTATCTTAGTATTTTAATTTACCATGCTATATTAAGGCTAATTTCATGTGCATAGTTTAAATTAAGTTTCTTTGCTGAGTAAGTGCATATCTCTGCTAGAAATGCTTATGTATAGCTCCATAGGAAGTTTGTTTCCAATTGGTGGTATGTATGTTTTGTTTGTTTTAATCTTGCATAGCTAGTGTCATTTTAAATAATCTTCACATGAGATGTTATGGGCTTTATGAGTGAAATTTTTGTGCAGCAGTGTAATTGTATACCTTGTGCATGTTTGGACCTTCTTATGGTTAGTTTAGGTGTATGTCTTTCGGAATAAAAATTCTTGAAATAAATCAAGGTCAATTAAATGGATAAAAGGAAACCAATATCATTTGTGTGCAACTCAATTTTAAATGCTTGAACCTCACCAAGACACATCCTAAACAGCACCTTTACCTTGGTTAGATAAAATAAATTAATTACCTTAAATGTGTACACAGACACCATCGAATGAGAAATAAAAATCACCTGCACACACCTTTCTCTAATAGAGGAAGAGTATGCTAAATATCATATCTAGGTGAATGTGGTCACCCTTAAACCCAATATTTATCTCTAAGTTTCAAAAGTGAAATCTCGTTTGAATTGGACGAATAAATCTTATGCATATGCATCTCGTGTAGATTTTTCTGACAGTAGCTACGAGATCGTCCCGGAACAAGACAAAGGACCGTTTGAGGGACAAGTGGACATCGTGGAGAACCACAGTACCCAAACCACAGTTTGGAAGGGCCCAAGGCCTAGCTAGAACTAACATCTGCTTGAAAGGCACACACCGGAGCATAATCCTATGATTTTAACTTCTTGCAACTATATATGTTATGCTTGTGCACTTAAGTTTCAGAATTTGATTTGAAACCATAGATGCATGATCCTATAGGTTCCTATGTTCTTATACTAGCATGATAGGTCATTAGTTGCCGTGCTTTAATGATCTGGTAAAAGTCGAGTGAAATCCTTCACTCGCAAGCTATAGGTTTCTTATGTTGGAATCATAAGATTTAAAATTATATGCTCATGTGGTAAGAGCTTGGGGTCGGCTCCGGTCAATAGGTGTCACTGGTTAATCTTTTGAACGTACTAAACATTTGCCAGGATTGGGACTGGTAAGCCTAGTACATTCTGGATCTAGCTAGGGAACTTGGTCCACTAATCTTGGGAAGAGTCCCCCTGCTGTAGTAAAGGTGATGCATGGGTGAGAGTGGGTGGCGAGGCCGTAGCCACCTCACCCTATACCAAAGACTGTGGAATTTGGTCCTGAACCGAGGATAGCTGGGAACGGCCTGGTTGTTGCACCCTCCACCCCCTTGGTTTTAGTTGTCATTTTTGGGGTGTGCATCTCCCGTGTGTTTAGGTCCACCTTGCAAGGTTATTAATCGATCGATCGTCGGCCTCTCACCGTTATCCGAGACTGCTTACCCATACAGCCTATTTCCCTGTATGATGGAATTGAAAATGAATATGGATACTTGACTAATTGTTTGCACAACTCATGTTTGTTGTAGATGCTTACTTAGTAATGATTAATCAACTAGAATTTGAGCCAAAATCTTGAAAGTAAGGACATATTCTTTGTTGCTTTTCAGCAAAATAATCCACTAGCCAAAAGCTTTGCATGTCTATAGAGTGGTGATTTTACATCACCCGACGGTTAAGTCTTGCTGAGTATTAGAATACTCAGCCTTGCTTTTGTTGTTTTTTCAGGTGAAGTTTGGGATGGGAAGAAGACGATGGGCGCTGGCATTATGGATGGCCTCCTATAATGCTACTTGTTATCGTTTAGTTTTATTTCCGCTCATGTCTAGAGAGTGGTGATTTTACATCACCCGACGGTTAAGTCTTGCTGAGTATTAGAATACTCAGCCTTGCTTTTGTTGTTTTTTCAGGTGAAGTTTGGGATGGGAAGAAGACGATGGGTGTTGGCATTATGGATGGCCTCCTATAATGCTACTTGTTATCGTTTAGTTTTATTTCCGCTGTATTTATCAACTCTGAACAATTTACTTTTATGAAAAAGACTCGGTTTGTAATTAAATAACCCTTCATGGGAATTGATGTAATAAATTGTGACTTGTTTATCTCTGGACTCGCCTTTCGTGTGAGTTTTGATGTACGGTTGTCGATCCTTTGTTACAAGTGATTTACAGGGCTTGACCCGACAGAGACGACAAGTTAACTCGGTGCTATTGCGTAAGGACCAAAAGGAGTGGTTTATGTGATAATATGCAGTTAATTTGGGCGGTTCTATCACAGTTTCCACGGGGCATTTCTCAGTAGAGGCATTGGGGTTTTCAGCCTCGTTACTGTATATTGGGAAGAAACATTGATTGCCTCGAACCTCGAACGCTGCACCTTCGACCGCAGACTCCTGACCTACCCCCGTGGGCTTTGAATTGGATGTGGGCTTGGGCTGCCATACAAATCTTGGCCTAGAGCGAGAGATACAGTACTTGAAAGTATGCCCATAATTGTAACACACAGCACATCTGAAGGGAGATTGTGACGCCCCAAGTTTTCGGCCGGGTTAATTAACCCTAATCATCCGGTCAACTGTGTTGACTTTGGTCAAACGACGGTCAACCTGGGCCATCACCTCGAAAACATCACCGGCAAACCCTAATGACCCCTTTTGGTCAACCATAGTCAACCTTGGTCAAAACCCCACTCAAAAACCCTTGACTCCTTATTGACCCACCAGTGTCAACCGGAACTTTTGTCGCGTTCTCCAAATTTTCCCTAAACACTTCAAATTCTCCCAATATAAAAGTTGTGTATTTTCTCGAGGGACACAACTTTCATGTTGAGTGGCATTGCTGGTTTGAAGTGCAAATGGGTGAAAAACTCAAGTCAACGCTTCTGGTTACTATTCACAGGCGCCCAAGAAACAGCCAACTTGGCATGAGAATTGTGCACAAATGGTTGAGGAAAAGGCTATACGCCCTTTGTAAAAGTTGTAGAGGGTTGATTGATCTACAACTTTCCTATTTATCGCTTGGACCACTTTTGTTCAGAAATCTTGAGAAAATCTTAGTGGAACGGGGCTAGTCCGAAACGTTTTGCCTCTGGAATGCCAGAGCGTGCGCCGACGCGTGCGGTGTCGCGGCGCGGGCGCCACAAAGGCCGCCCCCACCCGCCGCCGTACACGCCCGCCGAGGCCGGCCTTGGTCCGCCGGTCCGCGCGCCGTGGGACCCCCGGTGCCGCACCGCCTTCTTTCCCCACTCCCCTTGCGCCACACGCCGTGCGCGCCTTGGCCGGCCGAGCCGACCGTGCGCGCGCCCGCCCAACGGCATCGCTCGTCGTACTCCGTGCACGCACGCAGCCATGCCGTGCCCCATGCCGCGGACGTGTCGGTGGAGTGACGCTGCGCGAACCGCCTTGCTCGGCCGCATATAAAACAGCAAGCACCCCGCTCCCGCACGACCATCAGAGCGCCGCCGCCCCGCCATTGTTGGGCGCACGCGGAGCTCCCCCTCCCGCGTGACTCCACTACCGCACAACCACCTCCCCGCCTCCCTTGGTGTCCCGTGAACCTCGCCGGCCCCCTAACCATCCTCATCCGCCCGGGCATCACCGGCATTGGTGCCGCCCGCGACCACCGCCGCCCAGCCCCGCTGCGGAAGCTCGCCGGCAACATTTCCGCCCAAATTCCGGTCACCAACCAAGCCAAGGTGAACCCCACCTCCATTCCGGCCACTTCCCCGGCCAGCCCCGCCGCCGGCCTCGCCGGAATCACTCCCGCCACGCCGCCCTTTGGCCCCAGGGGCGACATTGCAAAGCCACAGGAGATTCCCAAGAGTTTTGTGCAAAACTGAGGGTATGGTTGTGGGCTTTTAAGTCTTTCAGGGGCCTGGATGTAAATAGGATCTTCACTCCCTTTTGTATTCCAGCTGAAGCTTCTAAAATCGATTAAAAATCGTAGAAAAATCCAAAAATAGCAAACTCAATTTTGTTGTGCTCAGTGTAACAAGAACTACAACTTTCTCCAAAGATGTATATACTTTTGAGCTACAGTTTTTGCTTGAAAAATAGAAGTGTAAAATCCCTAGATCTATGTTTCTGCAAAAAATATATATATGATCTTGAGCTGGATTTTGGATATGCTGTACTCCATGTCATGGCTGGTCACCACACCAAAAATTGCACAAAGTTACTGAAGAAATATTTTTATAAAAATCATTTGGTGAAATTGACAAATCTGCCTAGATGATTTTTGTAGCTTCAAAAATAATTATATCAAAATGCATCCTTGGTGAATTTACCATGATTTTATCTCTGTTAGAAATATTATTTCTCATTTATGCTTGTTTTCAATCATAAATATGTGCAGCATGTTTCATAAAGGCTATATGTGTGTTTGTTGGTTCTTTGGGCTTGTTTTGGACCAAAGCATGTGTGGAAGAAAGTTTGCATGCTTTTCTGCTATATTTATTTTAATATGTATTACTCCCTTATATGCTAACTAGTAATGCCTTTAAATTTGTACATTAAATTCAGTGGTGCAAAAATCAATTCCTTGCTGTCCAAGGGAGTACTCCTGGTCATTAGAACCAGTGGGTACTGCTGGAACAGTTTGGTATGTTTTTGGTTGTTTAAAAGAGTGCAAACTAGAGTAATTTAGTAAAAGGAAAATAGGAAAAATGCCTCCTTTTGTGCTTAAGTGAAATAAATGAGTTAGAAAAATAAAATGGTGGTGCAAAAGTAAATTCCTTGCTGTTTGTATTTAAATGAGATACTCCTTAATAAATGTGCACGCAATCACATTAAAGAAAAGGCTAAAAAGGCTTTTAAGTATTGTTAAAATGGAGAAATGTTTAAATGCATTTCTTAAGGTGAATATGACCAACCCTATCCAACTTGTAGCTGTTGCTAATATTTTGTTGTGTGAATTACATTAATCCGTTTAAATATATATGTACACAGTCACTATTAAAAGTCTAGATAATCAAGCATTGCATATTGTTCCTTTATAGGAAGGGTATGCTGAATGTATTATTATCTAGGTGGATGTGTTCAATCATGCACCCCATGTTGTCATAAGATGTTTGGAAAGTAATAATCAAATGGTCACTTAAGTCTCGCATTGCACCCTCCGTGTAGAAGTTCCCGACGGTAGCTACACGCTTGTGCCAGCGGACGTGAACGAGGGGGCTGGAGGAGACGTGCTTTACGTCGCCATAGAGCAAGACCCCGGGCCAAAGTCCGGAAGTGTGTCTAACTACTTGTGCCAACGAAGGCAAGCCCCGGTTTATTCATTAACCCATGTGTTTCTTTAAACTTCTGAATTTACTTCTTGTTATCTTATGTGCATTTACGTTCAGGAGTTGAAATGAAACCCTAGTTGCATGATCCCTAGGTACCATGATCTTTTACTAGCATGTTAGGTCACTAGTTGTTATGCTATAAGGATACGGTACAAGTCGAGTGATGTTCGTCACTCATGAGAATAGGATCTCCTTTATGGAAACACCATATGTTTAAATGGATGGCTCATGTGGTAAGAGCATGGGATTTGGGCTCCGGTCCAATGGCTTCGTTGGTTAAGTGTTTGAAAGTACTAAACACTTGTCGGAAATGGGCACGGTAAGCCTAGTACCTAAATGAGGCGGTACGAGGTTTTACTATCACTACTCTTAGGGTTGTGGCCCCGGGCTTGCTACCCAAGTACATGCGTGAGGCTGGGTGACCTTAGTGGCGTAGCCCAGATAAACCTTGTACTTAAGATTGTGAGATATTATCCCCAAACCGAAGAATGACGGGAACCGCCTGGTTGGTGAACTCTTGGTGAGGTCACCTCCCGTGTGTTTAGGTCCACCTTGCAAGGTTTGAATCAATCTATTGTCGGCCTCCCACCGTCATCTGAGACTACTTACCCGACTGGCCATGATATCCCTTTATGATGGAACTTTGTGAAGATGATTACTTTGATTAATTGTTTGTACAACTTTGGTTGTAATAGTTGCTTATCTAGTAATGATTACTTCTACTAGAATATGAGCTAAAATATGGAAAGTAATTAAGGATTCAATACTTAGCAGCTTTTTGGCAAACAAACCCACTAGCCAAAAGCCATGCATGATTAGTGGTAAAGTCTTTCTTTTAGACGGGTAAGTCTTGCTGAGTATTAGTATACTCAGCCTTGCTTTATAAATGTTGTTCCAGGTAATGCATCTGATGTGTGGCCCAGAGAACTTCCACCCGGCTGGGAGTTAGAATGGGTGGATGACGAAGAGTGATTGCATCATGGACAGGCCTCCTATGATGTGATCGTATCGTTTAGTTATCTTCCGCTGTTTTCAATAAACTCTGAACCATTTACTTTCATGTCAAAGAACTATGTTTGTAACAATGAACCCTACGGGGATGTGATAGTTTAATTTGTAAGGCACTCTGGACTCTCCTTCGTGGGAGTTTTAATGCATACGTTCGATCCTCTCTGTGTTTCCAAGTGATTTACCGGGTGTAAACCCGGTAATACTCAAGGGGTGGTTCTTTATTATCGCTTAATGACCAAATGGAGTGGTTTAGGCGATAGTACGGAATTATCTCGGGTGGGGTTGTCACAGAGATCAACAGTCCCACCGCCGGTGATTAAAGCCCAAACATCGAGTGCAATTTCCCATGCGCCTAGCATGATTAATTACCTCCAATGTTGCAAATCGCGAGCTATATAATTTAGTGGAGTCCTTCTGAAAAAGCTATAAGAGCTATAGCGCAGCTATAGCGGAAGCTATAACCTTTAGCGGTATGCAAAAAGTAATAAAATTTAGACCTAAACATTATTAATTTTATAAATTTCAGCTCATATTTCATATACATGTGTAGGCATTAGTGAAAACATAAGTAATCAGTCCCGATTCAGAAGACAAGTGATAAATCATAACTCATAGTGCATAAATGTCAAGTATATAAGTTCGTAGTTGAACCATAGCGGTGTTAGCGGTGCTAGGCTATTGAATTTAGCGGAGCTATTTCATGATATAGCAAAGTTAGCGGCATTAGCGGTAAAATATGCATTATCGTAGCAGCACTTGTCTCAAAAAGCTATAGCGGAGCTATATCGAAGCTATAGCGGGCTATTTGCATCAGTGATTACCTCACAGAAAACCAATGAGCCTTTGACCTTATTGGAAGTTAAAGAGTTCAAAGAAGGATTTGAAAATCTTTTAGAACCTTCATGGGAAAAATCTTGAGAAGAATCTTCAAAATTCGAACTCTCCGAGCAAGCAGATTGAAAAGGGCCCTGGTTCTGATCAAAATGATTATCCACTTGACTAAGACCACTGTAATTTCCATAGTCAAATGCATAGTTTTCTTGAGTATTCCACCAGAGACAAAACAAGCAGATCCTCGGGCAAGTTCAGAATGAAGACTCAAAACAAAATCACCAATCTTAATAGTTTGCTTAACCTCAGGCGGTCTAGACTTGTTGATTGGGGAATCTTCCACGATTTTTTCAGCAAAACGAACATGCTTGAAACGGGGCTGAGAGGTCTTAGCAGAACGATTAGCCAATCACTTTTGCGCTATAGAAATGACTTTAGACCATTTCTTAGCTTCCTCAACTTCCCAAAGCCGCTTTTCACGCTCCCAGTGTGGCGCACCATTGCTCCAGAGGTGAAAGTAAACATCAAAGGAGGATCCAATAAATCTGCGTAGTTTATAAATAGCAAACCCGACGGCTTTGCAGGAAACTGTGATTTTGAAATTATTATGGCTCTGATAAGAGACATGAAAGTGCTGAGGAAGACCACCAAGACAAGAATGAAGCGCAAGGGCTACTGAATCTTCATTTAGATGAAAGAGATATCTTCTAAAGGTGGCCAGAAGATGAAAACCTTTATCATTACCAACCGAATCATGAGTGCCAAAGCCAGTCGAGATTAGAAGTTCCTTTTCAAAACCCCGTCGAATATTGAAATCTAGTTTTGACCGAAGGAAATCCATGAGCCAAACCAGGCAAAAGAGATGAAAAACCCACGAAGCAGCACCCGAAACCAGAGAAACACCAGAATAACTGTTCGGCCTTGTTCTTGTCAGAGGGAACCTTCTGCTCGTGGATGTAGTCGATGAAGGGTTGTCTCCAGTCCACGTCGATCATCATGACCTCCTGACCGATTTGTGGTGGCATAGGATCAGTGGTCATTGGCGCCGGCTTCGGGGTGGATGGCGCATGAAGCTCGTGGACGAAGACTCCGACGGGTACTTGTGCGCGAGTAGAGCCAAGCTTTGACAGGACATCCGCTGCAACGTTGTTGTCGCGGACGACATGGTGGAACTCGAGACCATAGAATTTGTTCTCGAGCTTGTGAACTTTTAGACAGTAGGCGTTCATGTTCTCCTTGTTGTGATCCCAAGACTTGTTGACTTGATTGATGACCACTGCGGAGTCGCCATAGACTAGTAGCCGCTTGATGCCTAGTGAGATTGCGAGGCGGAGCCCGTGCAGTAGGGCTTCATACTCAGCTTCATTGTTTGAGACATTCCAGAAGATCTGCAGGACGTACTTGAGTTGTTCGCGCTTTGGAGAAATCAGGAGTACCTCGGCGCATGCGCCCTCGAGCTTGAGTGAGCCGTCGAAGTACATCACCCAATGCTCTGGTCGCTCGGTTGGAGTTGGTAGCTGATTCTCCTGCTATTCTGCCATGAAGTCGACTAGTTGTTGGGACTTGAAGTCAATGTTGAGGGTGCCAAGTTCGACCGTCCACTTGGAGATTCTTCCAGTAGCATCTTGGTTGCGAAGTATGTCACCGAGCGGGTAGTCGGTGATGATGATGATCGAGTACTCCTGGAAGTAGTGTCGTAGCTTCCGCAAGGTGATGAGTACTGCATAGAGTAGCTTCTGGACCGGCTGGTACCATGACTTGGACTCTGACAAAACCTCGCTGATGAAGTAGACTGGTCGCTGGACTGGGTAGGCGTGGCCTTCTTCCCGCCGCTCGACGATGATGGTAGTACTGACCACGTGAGTAGTCACAGGGAGGTAGAGCAGTAGTTGCTCCTATTTGCCAAGAGCTGTGAGGACCGGTGGCTTGGACAAGAAGTCTTTGAGTTGCGTCAGAGCTTGATCAGCCTCCTCGGTCCACACGAAATTCTTTTGGTGCTTGAGTAGTTTGAAGAATGGTAGTCCCCGTTATCCAAGCTTCGAGATGAATTTGTTCAGTGTCGCCATACACCCAGTCAGCTTTTGGACATCCTTGATGCAGGTTGGAGCTCTCATGTTGGTGATGGCGGAGATCTTCTCAGGATTGGCTTCGATGCCGCGATGGCTGATAATGAAGTCGGGTAGTATCCTAGATGTACGCCGAAGACGCACTTGTTGGGATTGAGCTTCCATTGGTACTCTCGCAGGGATGCAAAAGTCTCTTCAAGATCGGTGATGAGCGTGTCAGAGTTTCTGGTCGTGACAACCACGTCATCCACATAGGCTTCATCGTTCTTGTTGAGCTGCTTCTTGAAGCAGGCCTGGATAGCTCGCTGGTAGGTAGCGTTGGCGTTCTTCAACCTGAACGACGTTGTCGTGTAGCAGTAGGCGTCGAACAGGGTGATGAACACGGTCTTTTCCTAGTCTTCTTCCTTGATAGCGATCTGGTGGTAGCCGAAGTAGCAGTTGAGGAAGTAGAGAAGGTCGCAGCCCGCCGTGGAGTCGATGACTTGATCAATCCGCGGCAACCAGAAGGGGTCCTTGGGGCAGTGCTTGTTGAGGTCAGTGTAGTCGACGCACATCCTCCACTCATTCGTGTTCTTCTTGCGGACGAGTACAGGGTTGGCGAGGCACTCAGGATGGAAAACTTCACGGATGAAGCCAGTCGTGAGTAGTTTGGCGAGTTCCTTCTTGATGGTGTCCTGTTAGTCGTCAACGAAGCGACAGAGATGTTGTCGCTTGGGTGTAGCTTTAGGATTGACGTTGAGGGAGTGCTTGATCAGCCTCCTGGGCACCCCTGACATGTTCGCTGGCTCCACGCGAAGATGTCTCAGTTAGCCTAGAGGAAGCTGAGCACGTATTCCTATTTGGGGTCGAGCCCCACGCCTATCATGGTAGTCTTACTGTTGTCGCCAGCCCCGAGGTCGATGGCCTTCACCTGTACTTCCTTTGTTGGTTGAGGCTTGTTTGAGGTGTCGGTCTTCTCGGGTACATCGAGTCCTGTTGGTGCAAGCTTCTTGGAGGCAGCGAAGATCTCCATCATTGCATTGGGTACTTGATTAGTTGTTGTGAGTTCCACGGCTTCGGTGTCGTAGTCGTAGGAAATCTTCATGTCCCCTTGCAGCGCGAGTACTCCGGCATGACTTGGCATTTTGAGTACCAAGTAGGTGTAGTGAGGGACCGCCATGAATTTGGTGATGGTTGGTCTGCCGAGGATGGCATGGTAGGAGGTTTCGAAGTCCGCGAGCTCGAACTTGATCACTACTAGAAATGTTGCAATCTGTGACGATTTGCTCGTGACGCCGTTCACTTTCGTCACAGAATGGTATGTCATCTGTGACGAAATCTCCATTTTCGTCATAGGTGCCAAGTGACGAAGATTTGGCCCGGAAATTTATGACGAAAATAAAAATAGCGTCACAGAATAGTAAAAGGAGATCATCATAAAACTTGTTTTGGGTATACCTTATTGGAATGACGAAAGTTGATCATCACAAATTAGTTTTGTTATCGTCAACATATATTGGCATTGCTTGACACACTTAATGATGAAACAAATTCGTCACAAATCGGTGGTGGACTTGACGGCGTGGGATGAGTTGTCGAAATGGGCCACTCCTTTCCCTGGTATTTTGGTACTGGGCCATAACTAATGGGCCGCTTCAGTCCGTGTTTGTTTGGAACTGGGCAACAAGTATTAGGCCAAAAAAATTTCTCCTGCGGAGCTTCGATCCTTGAACTAGGGGGTATGCAAGTTAGAGCTTTACCACTACACTGCGTGAGCTTTCGTGTATGTCTTAAGTATAGTTGTTATTTGAACCTTTAATACATTGTTGTAATAAGTCGTGGGCCTTCTACTATATCGATTGTGATGTTCTGGGCCTAACGTGCTGAGGCCGATCGTGCAATGTATCCAGGAGTAACGTGACGAGGCCTATCGAAGCGTTGGTCCTCGTGACAACGTAGATAGGTTTTGCACACATTGTGGGGCGGCGGCGCCTGCAAGTGATCAAGGTCGAGGGCGTTGCGTGGCATCGAAGATGCTTGCTGCGACGTCGTAGGAGGCAGAGCAGCTCCTGCAGTCGAGGAGGCGTCATCCTGCAGTCGAGAAGAGCAGCGCCTCCAAGGTTTTTAGAAGTATTTGTTTAAAGAATTTGGTCAGATATGCATATGAGTTTAATTTGAAGGTTTTGTTCATATATGGATCAATGGTTTAGATTTTGTAGAGCCTATTAGCATCTGATTATCAATTAATTGTTCAAATATCCAAAAAAATTTATTGTTTTCAGCTTAATATATCTCAGTTTGGGTGTTTTGAATTTTTTTGTGTTTGTCAAAACAGATGGATAGAAGCTGGATATTTGGGAAACAATTCACACCTGCATATTTGAAAGGACTTGAAGAGTTTATGGAATTTGTTAGAGCAAGATACGCACAATACATCGAGATACGTTGACCTTGCCGCAATTGTCTGAATCAAAGGGTGTGACCCCAACATGATGCTGAAAACCACATACACATCTTTGGAATGTCAGCTACATATACCAGGTGGATTCATCATGGGGAGCCTGCAGATAGTGCTGAAGTTCAGAATACAGAGCACCAGGATGTGGAAGGTGATCATGACTATGGGATACATGTGGATGTGGACGATGATGGTCATCTTGATGAGGATCTTGGAGTACCAGAGATGATTGGAGATCTGTATGCTCAAGCAGAGGCTGATGGAGAACAGCCAAGGTTTGCAAGAGTGCTTGAGGATGCGAAGAAGGCACTTAGCCCGAGATCTAGGCATTCCAAATTCTCTTTTATGGTGAGGATGTTGTATATCAAGTCTCGTTATCGAATCAGCAATGCGAGATTTTCAACGATGATGAACTTGATCTCATCGAGATACCCTAAGAGTGAGTTGCCAAATTCTTATGATGAGGCGAAGAAATACCTTCGAGAGTTGGGCCTTGAATACGAAAACATACATGTGTGCAAGAATAATTGTGTGTTGTTTCGGGATTCAAAAACAACCAAGTATGCGAAGTTGAATGTGTGCCCAGTATGCAAGGAGTCTAGATGGAAAGATGAAGCGGGACCAAGCGGAGTTCCACATAAGGTACCGAGGCATGTTCCACTCGTTGCCAAGGTTGAAGAGAATATATGCTTCAAAGCGTACTTCCGAGGAAACTCGATGGCACATGAAAGTAAGGACGCCGGTGGAGAATGTAATGAGCCATCCGGTCGATGGGGAAGCATGGAAGTACTTCGACAGTAAGGAAAAATCCTTTGCATCTGATCCAAGGAACTTGAGGCTTGCCTTAGCTACAGATGGGTTCAATCCATTTGGCAACATGAGTACCCAGTACAGTATGTGGCCAGTGCCTCTGACTCCACTGAATCTCCCACCCTGGGAATGTGTTAATCCTGCAAATTTCTTTATGTCTTTACTCATCCCAGGGCCAAAATCTCCATGAAAGGATTTTGATGTATTCCTTGAGCCCTTAATTGAAGAACTGCTAGAGCTATGGAAGGGTATAAGTACCTATGATGCATGTACTGGTAGGAAGTTTGACCTTCGTGCTGCTGTGCTATGGTGTATACATGATTACCCTGCGTTGAGCACGCTGTCTGGCCGAGCAACAAAAGGGTATTATGCATGTATTTACTGCGACAAGGATCCTTTGTCTCGGTCAATAAGGAATAAGATATGTTACATTGGACATCTTCCAAAGTCACATGCATGGCGGAGAAGCTTGGCTTTCGATGGTAAGCGTGAAAACCGAGATGCACCACAAAAGTTCACTTTGGGTGAGGTCCTAGACGAGCTAGATAAGGTGAGAGATGTCAGGCCAGGGAAGGCAGTGAATGAAACTCAAAATACTGGAAGAAAAAGGAAGCGTGATGTGGGTCCAAAGATTTATAGCCGCAAATCTGTGTTGTGGAGGTTGCCTTATTGGATACATTTGAAGCTTCCACATAATCTTGATGTCATGCACATAGAGAAAAACGTGTGTGAAAACATTCTATGCACATTACTCAATGTGCCTGGCAAGACCAAGGACACACATAATGCTAGGCTAGATTTGTACAATATGGGCATCAGACATCATTTGCACTTACAGGAGAAAGGGAACAACTCAGTCAGTGCTCCACCCGCTCCTTATGTGTTGGGGAAGCAGAAAGGGTCGAGTTTTGCAAGTTTCTCAAAGGTATCAAGTTTCCTGATGGATATGCTACTAACCTAGCAAGGTACATAAGTGAAGATGGTGCGAGGGTGGTTGGAAAGCTGAAGACACATTCTTGCCACATACTCCTTCAAAGAATCATTCCTGCTGGACTAAGAGGATTGGTGCCGAAGGATGTGTATTAAGCAATAGCTGAGCTCGGGACCTTTTTTAGGGAGCTATGCAGTAGAAATATAAGGATTGATGTTGTGAAACGATTGAAAGAACAGATTCCATTGATCTTATGCAAGCTTGAGAAAATCTTTCCCCCTGCCTTCTTTGATGTCATGTTTCACTTGTGTGTCCATCTACCTGACGAGGCACTGCTAAGAGGTCCTGTTCAATACGGCTGTATGTACCCAATAGAAAGACGCCTGGGCACTTTGAATAATTTTGTAAGGAACAGAGCGAAGCCAGAAGGATCAATTGCTGAGGCATATGTGGCAAGTGACACCTTGACATTTTGTTCTAGGTACATGGAGGATATGGACACTAGATTCAACTCGGAGGATGATAGTGGTGGAGAGGTACCATTACCTGATGACATCTCTGTTTTTCAGCATGGTGTTACTCTTGTTGGAGGCAATAGGGTCCAGTACATTGAAGATGATCTAATGGATAAGTTAGTTTGGTATGTGCTACATAATTGTGAAGAAGCTGATGAATATAAGGAGTAAGTATGATTTTTAAGACTTGCTAATTTGTTACTTAATTTTAAAAATTTTAATTTAAATAAACTTGTCTTTGCAGGTTGTACAGAGACGAGCTGTTGCAGCAAGTGCATAACAAAATAATGTTGATAAAATGGTTGAACAAGGATTTGCTAAGTGGTTCAGGCACCACGTTAGTAACTACAACTATTTAGATATTAAGTGGATACATATTTTTGCTAATGATTATTTTTGTTGCAATAGATTGAGCACCAACGCAAGGAGAATCTAGGGCCGGTTAGCGAAGGATTGTGGGCACTGTCTTGTGGACCATGTCTACGAGTTAAGTTTTCTGCAGCTTGCAAGATTAATGGTGTTCGGTATAGCACAAAGGATCGTGAAAAGTTCCCACAGACACAAAATAGTGGTGTCATGACTCCAGGTGAACATAATAATAACATTATAGATTTTTATGGAGAACTTCAAGAGGTGATTGAGTTGTTGTATAACTCGAATCTTCAAGTTTGTCGAACGGTGGTTATATTTCGATGCAATTGGTACAACTAAGAAGGCAGGGGGAAAGGTCTTCAAGATGACGGACAATTCAAATCCATCAATGTGTAGTCATTATGGTACAAGACAGATCCTTTCATCCTATCTTCTCAAGCGAAAAAATATTTTACATTCAAGACACATCTTTAGGTAAAGATTGGCGAGTTGTGCAGAAGTTTGAACATAGAATCATTTATGATGTGGCAGAAAAAGATGAGGGCAGCCATGATGTGCATCAAGACGATTACCATTCTGATACTGAGCATGTGGTGCAAGAAGGTGGCGACGATGTGCCATTACCAAATATTCAAGGTGGGGAAGCCACTATAATTGAAGGCAATTTGCAAGAATTAATAAGAAACAAGAAGGAAGCTGCAATTATTGATGTCGATAGCGAGGAGGAGGAGGAGGATGATGAGATAGTGCTGCAATACTGTAGTGACGATGCCAATGATAACAACGATGACATGTCTCCAGATGACGAAGATGAAGATTACTAGTTTGAATATATGTTTTTCCAAACCATATATGTCTCCACATGAAGATGACATGTCTCATCAGTTTAGAGATATGAAAACTTTGTTACAATAATATAGATTGGTGATTATTGTTATCTCAATAAAAAAGTATACCAGATTGACTACCACAAATGGTACTTTAACGTGCCATTACCAAATATTTATAGGGCATGTACATGCCAGCAGATGAAAGTTACTTGTCTTGTTGCCACATAAGGCACTACTAACTAGGCACATTGCACTGACCATATGTATTTACAAGCTAAAGCAAGCAAGGCACAAAATCTTCTTGCCTTCCAGCCTCTACGACACAACTAAGTTAATGTCGTCCATCACTCACAAAAGCAAAAGCGTGCAACCATATAGGTTCATTCTTGACATGCATGCAGTTCTACTAGTTTCATCACATGGCCATATAGATTAGCCAAACTTTCAAAAGATTGCAGACAGCAGCAGCTTTGACATTTAACCATCACTCTTCTGGAATGCACTTCGTCTTCTTCTTCGCCTTGTCAGCAGCAGCTTTGAGAGCAGCCTTGAGTCTGGTGTACCTGTTCTTCTCCCTGTTCAGCTGAACCTCCAGCAGCATCACGTTCTCCTGTGAAGTCCCCAGCTCCTTCTGTAACTCCCGAAGTCCAAATCCGTTATGAAAATGAGCACTGTTAAGGCCTAAATGATCTCAAATCAGATTATCTCAAAACCGTCAACAGCAGTAAACTCACCTTCTTCTCCTTCTCTTTCAGCTGCTGCACTGGGTTCACATAAGTTTCCCCGCTTGATTCTTTAGTTGTAGACTCAGCAGTGCCAGCGCTACTAGAAGCACTCACTAGGTACCGGGTTTTCATGCAGACATTTTTCTTGTGGCGCTCGGTGACTCTCAGAGCGCGCTCTGCGGCCTTGGTGGAGAGCCCCCCGCGTGCGGTGGCCTGAAAATTAAGTGAATCACAATTCCTTTGCACCAAGTGCTGACGAAAATTAACTGAATTCAGTTATGCTAGTTTAAGTGTGAAGATTTAACAACACATATATAGACAGTGAGTACTCCAACTAAAATAGATTTAAAGAATCCAGTCAAAATAAAATATATGCCATATATAGTCACTGAGTAGTTCAACTAAAAAGATTTAAAGATATGACATTTATAGTCACTGAGTAGTTCAACTTAAGAATTTTTAAGATATGACATATGCCAATTTGAATTCATATAAGCATAACATATGGATATCTGTAAATAGCATAATTTGAGCATATGGATATTTGTAAATAGCATAATTTAAGCATATGGATATCTGAAAATAGCACAATTTCTGACCAGTAGCAATAAATTTATTCTAAGGGCATGTATATATATATATCCAGTGCATTGTAAACCATACTGCTCAGATTACAAATCACAATTTTCCAGTGGCACATAAGTTAGTACTACATTCAAGGAAAATAGGATTGAACTGAACCCCCCCCAACAAGCTTAACTGAAATCCACCACAAGCTTAACTGAAAATCCCCCTCAAGATTCTAAGGGCATGCATATATCCAGTGGCGCATAGATTAGTACAAAAATCAAGCAAATTAGGGAAATGCAAAATTAGTGAGTAATTGAACTTATAAATGATGAACATCTTCTGATTGAATTAAAAAACCCCTAAACAGTGATAGGGTGAGAAATTCAACCTTAGGTTTTGCAGATGGGAATGCTGATCCCCCGGCGCGATTCAGATTGGGAGCGATCCTTTCGAAGCCTGGTGGGACGTCAGGAACGACGTCGGCGGAGGCGGCGGAGGCTCGGCGCACCACCACGCCATGGGAAGCGCGGGTGAACCTCCCGGTCTTCGGGTCCCGCTTATGGTTACTCGCACGCTCCGACTGCTCCCGGTTCTTCACCGCCTTCGTCATCTTCCAATCGCCGGCGACTACGGCGGCGCTAGGGGCAGAGATGGTGGTGGCGCAAGGGGCAGAGATGGCGATGGCGATGGCGGAAGGAGAAGCGGAGAAGACGAGGAGGCGTGACGATTTGGGGAACGATTTATGGGAAACCGTCGTGGCGACTGCTATATAGATCTGCACAGCAAGGCGACACTTTATGATGTTAAATAAAATGGATCTTCACATCCAACGAATACACTTTCGTAGCCCACTGGTAACGCGCTCTGATTGTTAGTCCACAGCTCCCGGGTTCGAACCCTGTGGGAGCTTTTTTTTAACTTTTCATATAAACATTATTTAACTTGTTTTGATATTGACAATGGCAGTAATATAACTGTAATAATTTCCTGAACGAGTAACTAAAGATCCCACTCATTAGACTAAAGTCTCCCTTGCACACATTGAGTATATGTGAGGCGTGCCCCACTACGACCAATGTGCCTATGCAAGGGACGTCTACACATGTGAGATATGTGCATCACAAGTATCTCGAAATCATGTGAAACTATCAGAGCGTGTTATTGGAGGTAAACAAGGAGGTTTCGTGCAATTGTGCAATTTTCGTAGCATTTTTACCTATTATCTTATCTTTTTGATGATTTAATAAAGAATAAATGTGAAAATTACCAAACCATGATAGAAAAATGTAAAAACTTGCAAGGAGACACCAATTTGGTGTGGAGTCATGCCAAAATAATATTCAATTCATTATACTAAAGTGGCGGTGCACGGTGCTACGATGGAGTACATGCCCCACTATGACCAATGTGCCTATGCAAGTGACGTCTACACATGTGAGATATGTGCATAACAAGTATCTCGAAATCATGAGAAACTATCAGAGCGTGTTATTGGAGGTAAACAAGGAGGTTTCGTGCAATTGTGCAATTTGCATAGCATTTTTACCTATTATCTTAAATGTTTGATGATTTAGTAAAGAATAAATGTGAAAATTACCAAACCATGATAGAAAAATGTAAAAACTTGCAAGGAGACACCAATTTGGTGTGGAGTCATGCCAAAATAATATTCAATTCATTATACCAAAGTGGCGGTGCACGGTGCTACGATGGAATACATGCCCCACTACGACCAATGTGCCTATGCAAGGGACGTCTACACATGTGAGATATGTGTATCACAAGTATCTCGAAATCATGAGAAACTATCAGAGCGTGTTATTGGAGGTTAACAAGGAGGTTTCATGCAATTGTGCAATTTTCGTAGCATTTTTACCTATTCTCTTAAATTTTTGATGATTTAACCAAGAATAAATGTGAAAATTACCAAACCATGATAGAAAAATGTAAAAACTTGCAAGGAGACACCAATTTGGTGTGGAGTCATGCCAAAATAATATTCAATCCATTATACCAAAGTGGCGGTGCACGGTGCTACAATGGAAAAATGCCCCACTACGACCAATGTGCCTATGCAAGGGACGTCTCCACATGTGAGATATGTGCATCACAAGTATCTCGAAATCATGAGAAACTATCATTGAGCGTGTTATTGGAGGTAAGCAAGGAGGTGTTGACGAAAAAAATATAAAGAAATAGAAGCAACTGATGTTTAATAAAGGAACAAAGTCAAAAAAAATCTGAGTCCCATAGGAATCGAACCAGCGACCCAAGGGTTCCAGTAAATGGTCCTTACCACTGCGCTACTCGAGGATGTTCGTTCAGTAATCGAAATAGTTTTATATGATTCGAGTAACTGACGCTTCGGCGGCAACGCGGGAGGAATTGCGCCAAAACTTTTCAGCGCCATTCTTTCACGAAAAAAGGCGGACTTATTTACATGCCTCCCCCACAACTCGTCAAACCTCCCCACTTCCTATTCCCATCTATTCGACACCTCCCCTGGAACCACAGAAGCCGCCGCCGCCACAGCACCCATCGCCGGCGACGAGGTGCTCCCTCACCCCAGGTTGGTAGTTTCCAGGCCGCGACGCCTCAACCTAACCCTCTCTCTCAATGCCCCACCTACCTAAATCTTCCCATCAACCACTCAGTCACATCAACGAAACCCTAACCACAGCCGCCGGCGACGAGTAGCTCCGTCAATAACCCGATTTGAATTCACGCCGCCCCCCAATCCCTCTCTCTCACGTACATTTCTCTACCCATGCACCTCCTTTTGTTCCCCGACCTAACCCAAAGCTCATCTGCAGGTTTCAATGGTGGCAACAAGGGGGCAAAAGAGGAACGAGCCTGCAGGTCTGTCAAAAAATTCAACTATATTTCTGAGAGTAGACCTACAATTTTGATGCTGTCGTATATGTATGTCAATTTGAAATGTATTTTTTGATTCATGAGATCATTATCATGTCACAGTTTGGTACTGTAATATTGCCTGATTTTTTGTTGATAGGAAGATTGTAGTTCACTCCATTCTATATTCATAGTTACTTATGTAGTTATAACAGTTTCTGATTCACTGTAATACCCTGGGGTTTTCTGATCTGGGAGTCCACACATAGTTGTAGGTCTTATCTCATATCTTAGACCTCTTATCTATCTTTCAAGTAGTTTTGTTAACTCTAACCTATTAGTTCAAGCCTTTTAAAAATTCTAATACACCCAATTTCTTGTCCTTGAAAGAACCTACGATAACTAATTATGAGCGATGCCGAGATAGACGCGTGGCGGAAAATCAAAAGATGCTTGAAGAGCTTGGATTGAATACCTTAGCTTCTGAAATTATTACATCCTTGCCTCAACCTGCACAAAAGAAGGGGAAAAATCAGCAAACAAGGGAACTGATAACGAAAATTCATCATCATCGGAGTATCTCCTTGATGAGGATGATCAAGGAGATAATACTGATGATGAAGACATTGAATCTAATGAGCAGCCACAACTTAAGGTGCTTCTTCTATCTTCACAGTAGTGAATGGGGCATACTTGGAACATACAACTTGTTTACTACATTGTATTCATTATTAATATATAATCTAGGATTAAATGTTTCTACTCTGAAGTATGCTTTAGGACTTAGATTGAATTAAATGTTTACTATATGGTACTTATTATTAATATAGTTGATTGCAATTTACTGTTTCCAATCTGCATTTTGATCTCCGATTTATATGCAAATTCTTTCAAACTAAGATGATGTTGAATATATGGTTTTCATTATTAATGCACATGACTTACATGAGCTTTTTTTCCCACAGCTTCTCCAACCGCATAGTCGCAAAATCATCTCTCCAAAGATCAAGAAATCTGTTGGCAGAATGGCTCCTGGAGTTAGGAATAGTAAGAGAGTGAGGGCATCAACTCAGTCAGATGTCCAGCCTTCTGAATCTGAAACGAGAGCATCAAAAAGGCTTCTTGTACAAGACCCTATAGCCCCTTATTATGACAATCCAGTTGCAGAGGAATCCAATGGACCAGCTGTTGATGAGAACACACCGTCAGAGGATGGCAGTGTATCAGCTGGTCATGACAATGCAGCTTTTGAGGCACACATTGCAGCTGCTAACGATGACAACACACTAGCTGAAGGCAAGCACCTTTTTCATGCAGTTTTGACATCTATTTAGTTGATTTTGCATCAATAAAATAAAAAAACTAAATCTAAATTCTATGATGTAGGTCCTCCACAGCGAGCTCCTAGGAGGCCCAGACCACCTACTGTTGGAAAGCAGCTAGATAGGATGACCAAAGCTATGGGAAGGAGATTTCCCATAGTTGTTCAGGAAGGAAAAAAAGACCTCAAGATCCTGTTCAAGCTGCCAAATTAGCTTCAGAGGCTGGCGTCATCATTCGGGAAAGTATTTCTGCCCTCCCACATTGGAAAGATTACGAGAAAGACGACGTACACTACAAAGCCTTTGAGGGACAGCTAGCTGTAAGTGCATTACTGTAGCCATATGAAACTATTGTTCATTAAGCTTATTTGACTAACTAAATATCCAACTATCATATGCCTAGGGTCGCTTGGCCATTAACACAAATCATGCCCCAACAAGGGAAGCTATGACTGATCTGATGCGTGTTGCGATAAAGAACCAACGCTATCGACTCAAGAAGAGATACTTCAATGGTGTTCCTGCAAATCAGATTCGTACAACTTCTCAAGTTTGCTACATGACTGATGTCGAATGGAGGGCACTTGTTGCAAGGTGGTCAGATCCAAAGAACATGGTATGGGCATCAATTCATACATGCACTATCAGTTTACAAAGTTCCTTATTTTAAACCTGTGATATCAACTAACATGTTCATCCTCTTTTAGCAAACATGTGAGAAGAACAAGGAAAACCGCAGTAAAGTCAAGTATCATCAGGCTACGGGTTCTCGGTGCTATGTGGCACACTTACATGCATACGTAAGTAAAACATTACCTTGTTCACTTACATGCACATTTGGACTCAACAAATTATTTTCCCTTTCATCTGTGCCTACTTTGCTGTCATTTTTCCATTACACAGAAACAAACAAGAATCCTTGATGAACCAAGCCTAGATCAGTCTGCAGAAGTAGACGCAGTGGAAGCCTTCCAGACGTGCCACACTAGCTCCAAACGTGGCCTAAGTGACCCTGCAAGAGAGGCACTTGTAAGTGCACAGATTATATGCCTACTAGTTGCCATTTCACATAAATCATGTGTGGACTTTATGCATACATAGTAGTAGGTTTTCCATAATCTGGTTCTTTTACTTGCCTCTACTTTATTGCATTTATTAAACATTGTCATGTTACTCTTCGTCAAATACTTGTAACTCTTTTACCTTGATAATATTTCAGTCCCAAATGGAAGCTTTGAGGACTGAACCTGTTTCAGAAGGTCAGATGCCAGCATCCAGTGTGCAAGTGATGTCGAAGGTGCTCTCTCAGAACAGCTCCAACTTATTCCTGAAGAATGTTGGCTTCCAAACACCGCCATCCTCCAAGTCAGTATCATCAAATGAAAGTCAGCTTAGAGAGCAACTTGCGGTACCGAAGCGACGGCACTGTTCAAGGTGAGCGGATGACCTCGGAAGAAAATTCAAGATGCAGAGGAAGACCGGGCAAGGACACAGAAGGAGCTGGAGGAGTACAAGAAGCTTACAGAGAAGAACATCAAGGAGATGGCGGAGACCAATTTGCTCCTCAAGAATCTCTTCTCCCTCCAGGGAAATGCTTCGTCATCGACTTCAACATAGCTATTGCTCAGCTTTCCTTTCTATTTTTTGTCACTTTTCCTATCTAGTAACTTGGTCGTGTGTGCAACTTTTTATGATACTTGGTACTGTTTCAACAACATATTTACTGAATTTGTAATATCTAGTGGTGTGCATCTGTTGTATATGCACACTGGAATACTTGATGCAAACCTAATGGAATTGTGTGCCCATTATAGTATTAATTGCAAATTCCTATTATATTATTATTTCCAAACCTGTGACCAAATGCATGGTGTATCTGGGACCAAAATACTTTCAAATCTGTGACCAAAAGATGTTATATTTGTGACCAAAGTGCTGGCAAATCAGTGACCATATTATATCAAACCGTGACAATGCCAAATACCAATCTGTGACGATTTAAACATGACATCTATGACAGTTGCAAGATGATGATCTCAGCAGCCACGTCATTGATGACGTCACAGCCTCGTCATCTGCCAGTGTGGCATACGACAGCCTATGACCAAAACAAGACTACATTTGTGACGAAACCGGATCGTCACACTACTGCAACGACGCCATCCGTTATCCAGGCGAACGAAAGATTGTGACGAAAAAGGATCGTCACAAAATGCATTAACGGCGTTAACGGCGACATAAGTTAGCCAGGCAGACGTGAAATTATGACGAAAACAGGGTATAATCTATGACCACAAACATTCGTCATAGAATGAATTCAAATCCATGACAACACAAAATTCGTCACAGATTGGAGACACATCTATGATGAAAAAACCAATTTCGTCACCGATGATCAAATGTGACGCCACCATAGTGACCAAACCAAAATCGCCACAAAAACGTCACAAAAGACTAATTGTGACCATTCTGGCGTCTTCAATGACGTTAATGCAACGTCATTGATGACAACATCCCTACTAGTGGATGTACTCAGTGTGGTAGCTCTCCCTTGTCTCCCCAAAGGTAATTGACAGGACCACTGAGCCAAGTGGAATAGTCGTGTTACCCGAGACGATGCCGTAGAAAGGCGACGCGCTCTTGGTGAGCATGTCAGTGATGTCGAGTTTCATCTTCTTCAAGGTCTTGGTGAAGAGGACGTTAAGTCCGCTCCCACCACTGATGAGTACTTTGTTGAGTCTCGAGCCCGCGACTACTGGCTTCAGGACGAGTGGGAAACATCCTGGCTCAAAGAAGCTTGTCCACTGATCCGCGCGGGGGAAGGTCATGGGTACCTCCAACCACCTTAGAGGCGTCGGTACCGCTGGTTCAATGTTCAAGACTTCCTGTAGAGTGAGCTTCTGAGATCGTCTGGTGGGTAGTCCACCGAAGAGGACATTCACCGTCTTGTAAGATTCTTGTAAGTTGTCGTTGCCTTCATCGACTTTCTTCTTGCCCTTCTTGTCGTGACAAGGCCGTGGCTCGAAAATGTCCTTGTGTGCTCGCCGAAGTTGGTAGCACTGGTCGGTTGTGTGATTGCCATCCAGATGCCACGGGCACTTCTCTTTGAGCTAGTCTCTGAAGCTGCCAGAGGTCTTTTTGGAGTTGTCCTTCGCAGGGCACTGTATAGCCGCGATTTGTTGTCTAGCTTGCGCATGCGGTTAGGACCCGAGTAGTTGTTATTCTTGCGACCCCCTTGATCCTTGTTGTTGTTGCCGCCCGTGTTGTTCTTGCTCTTGCCGCGAATGTAGTTGTACTTGGCGTCTGCCTTGTCCTCTTCGTCGGCCCATGAGGTGATCATGTCTTTGAGCTTGGTGATGGAACTCGGGTGGTGGCGATTGAAGTCTTCGAAGGTGCGACAGTGGTAGAGTCCGTCTTGGAAGAGGTCGATGACTTCTTTGTCAGTGACATCGACTATGGTCGCACGCTTGTCGAAAAAGTGGCACATGTACTGGTGGAGCGTCTTACCTTGCTCCTGCTTGACCATCACCAGGTCCATGCGAGTACCTGAGCGCCCCATGGCGCTCGCGAAGTTGTTGGTGACCTGAGCCTTTAGCTGGTCCCACTGGTCGATCGAGTTCTTGTCGAGTGACTCAAGCCATGTGAGCAGAGCCTGGTCCAGACAGAAGGGGAAGTAGAGGCACTTTGTGTTGTTGTTTTCACCAGCGTTTTCGATGGATAGGGCATAGCACCTGAGCCACTGAACTGGGTCTTGTTTCACGTCATACTTGGTGATCCCGAGAGGTTTGAATTTATCGGGAAGGAGTAGATTATGAAGCCGTGTGGAGTAGGCGGGCAAGCCGTCGTTGACTTTGGTAGTCTTCTTGGCGCGGCCAGGGTTCCCCAAACTGTTGGGAACCGGGCCGGTTCAGCCGGTTCCCGGTGGAACCAGTCCGGCCTGGTACATGAACCGGTCCGGTTCCCACCCCCAAACCATGCCTAAAATTTTCCAACCTCAACGAACTGGCTGGTTTCACTGGTTTACCGGTCAGTTTTTTTGGTTCGTGGGAACCGGCCTTCCCACGGTTTGGGGAACCCTGGGCGCGGCGGATCTCGTTGATTCTGTGGTGGGCGTCGTATCCACTATGTGCATTGCCGGTGGCGTGGCTGTTCGCGTGGCCTCGGCCTCCACGATCACAACCGCCACCAACTCTTCTGTTGCCGCAGCTGCTGCCTCCGCCACCGCCACCACTACCCCTACCACTGTAGCCGCCATGTGAGGGTCCTCCCGCTGAGGCTCTAGAGCGGTTGGGGGTTGGTTGGTGTTTGCCGCGAACGCGATTGCATTCGCCATCTACTGGGGTGCGGCTGCAACTAGTGGCTTCCTGATTTCCGGCGGGGTGACTCTGTTGTTGACCCGCATGAAGTAGGCGTCTTTAGCAAGCTTGGCGATGATTTCACCTGCGCGGTGCCCCTGAGCCTGTCATGTTATCGTTGTGATTGACATGAGGCATTGCTCAGGGGTGGTGTGTACCCGGTTGGCGACTTGATCAAGAGCCTCATTGTGGTTCTGGATGGGGAGAGCTTCCCAGAGACGTCGGCGTCGATCGACTCGCTTCCTGTTGCAGTCACGCCGAGCGTTCTTGTCGTCGGTAGTCTCGTTTGGAGGTGCATTGGCTGACAACTTGTCCTCTAAGATGTCGTCGAGGTACCGATCGAGTCGGTTTTCCGAGGTTCCAGCATCCCCAGCTGTCATGAATACTTCACAGTCAAGGGTACAGAGACTGGAGTCGGTAGTCGGCACCTCGGTGGGGGTGTGCTCGTCTTCATTTGGAGCCAGTGGTGTCCCCTTCTGGAAGGGGAGTGCCTCGAGGTAGGAGACGCGGCGCAAGTTGTCGTCAGTTAGGTCTGCGGGCTTGCGGTCGGGCCAGTAGATGAATCTACCGGCGGGAATAGATGTAATTAGCTAGCGGTCCCTCGGTCGTGTTGAGCTCGGACTCGGACTCGATCGGGTCTGAACTGAAGTCGAACTCGTAGGAAGAGTCCGAGTTGTAGTTGGGTACGGCGTTGGAGTCCGAGGAGTACTCGGAGACGCTCTCCTTGCCTGCCCGACATGGGACAAGCGCGTCTATGTAGCCCGCAGATGCGTTGCGGATGTCGTACGGGAAGTGCTCGTGGGGGAGGACCGTTGCACACGATGGCTCAGGAGCTGGCTCGCATGATTCGATCCAGGGTGACGCTGATTTCGAGTTGGAGGCAGATCCAATCTCGATGTCGTCAGCTTGGTTGTACAACAAAATTCGCCGAATTTTTCGACGAGTTGGCCCATGACATCTTCAGAAGTGTCACGAGCTCGGTCTCCGGGTCTGGGGTCATGGTGAGGTAGCACTGGAATGATCCAGCGCCATCAGCGGTGCAGACCCAGGAGCCAAAGACGAAGGTGTCACCACGGTTGAAGGCGGAGGCTGGCCTGATGACAATTGAAGCCGTTGAGTTCGCTATGAGATCTTCCGTGAGAGCCCGTACCTGGCGCGCCTGCTGTCGGTGTTTTAGACCGGCAACCTATCAAGGGGAGTACCCGAGGTAGATGTTTGTGGCCTCGCCGAGATCGGGAACTCGAAGGAGAGACATGTTGCACATAATTTAGATAGGTTCGGGCCACGAGGTGCGTAATACCCTACGTCCTGTATGCTGCGTAGCTCTTGATTGATTGGGTGTGTTTACAAGATGATGCGGATGATGAGACAGGGGTCCCAGCCTCGCCTTATATAGTCCGGGAGGTAGGGTTACTAGTCGGTTTGTCAGAAGAGTACTAGTTGTGTACGGCCAGGAGTACTCACATGGATCCGGACATGTCTAGCTTCTTAACCGAGTACTAGTCCTCTGTATGCCTTGCGCTCCACGCCATCAGGTGCCGTGCAGCCCAAGTCGAGTAGTCCCAAGGGCCCATAAAGTAGTCGGTCCCAGTACCCACCTGAGTAGTCTGTATGACACTCGGAGCATTAGTTTTTAAGAATATCTAATTCATCCTCTTCTTAGGGTTGTTATTTGTTGTAGGGGAAGGCATGAGTTTTGTTTCATATTGTTGTTGCGAGACAGGCTAAACACTAGAAATCTGCTGAGGTGAAAGAACCGAACTTTAGAGGACTTCAGCGTCTCATTTGGAGGAGACACTAGATCACTTGTTCTTCACACGCCCTTTTAGCAAATGGTGTTGGCGGTTTGTGGAGATATAAGGGGACATGTCTCTAGACCACCTGGACATAATCGTCGCAGAAGTTCTTATATTAACATGTTGGGCGATTTGGAAGCATCACAATGAGATCATTTTTGATGTAGGTGTTCTCTCCTTGGGGCACTGGTGTGTTTCTTTAAAGAAGACAACCCGAACCCCGCCAGATTTCAATAGCTTTCTGATTGGTTTTGTAATTTCTAATTTTGTTTCCAGCTTCCCCCCTTCTCTTTCTTTTTTACCTAGGGTCAAACTCATATACCTATTACGGGGTCCACCAAAATGGTACTACTCTAGGTACTACTACAGTTAAATTTTACCAGATGGATTGCTCACATTAATTACAAACATACTAAAATCTTACTATTACTAATTAGAGACTCCTTTTAAAGCCTTCACACGAAGTCACATAAGAATTCTAGGTGGACACTCTAAGAAAAGAGAGAAATACTAAAAGCCTCAACGTTAAGCCACCTAAGAATCCTAGATGAACACTTAAAAAAACAAGTCCTAAAAATTATAAAACAAAGAGAGAAAAACATCCGGTCATCAACTTGTGTACCGTATGTTGGATGTATTTTGGTTTCTTTTCTAAAGTTACGATGCCATTATGAAGAACTAATAAAAATAACCCCTATATCTATATTTAAATTACTAACATATGACATTGTAGAAAAATTAAATTTAAATCATCTGCCGATTAACATAATAAATCTTTTTGTGCCAAATAAAAAATCATTTAACTTTGTTGTTGTGCCTGACAGCCTGTCACATGCAACAACTATCTCTCTCCCATATCTAAATCGTAAACAGAATCTATCTTCAAATGATTTTTAGCTAATAGATACGTAATGCCAGCCTGTGCTAATACAACTAACAAACTATAGATACGTAATGCCTGCCGATCAGAACTCTCTCTCATATTTAAATTATTTAAACAATCTATTTATCCTAGGTTGTCATGTAGGAAATTGTAACACCCCGCCCACCAAAGTCGCACCGCCCAGCCCTTTCGTAGAGGCGAGCACACGTACACATAGCACCATGCTTACACTTTCATCCTCACTTCGTGTAAAAGGGTTAACCCGAGGGTGGTATGGCTGGTGGATAAAGGCTTATAAGTTGGTTCCACCCTTGCTTAACTAGCAATGTGGTACTAAACACGCGCACCTGCGCTCATGGGCCACTCATGGGCCATCCAAACTGGGTCGGGTGTGACAGAAATCATGATGCATTGTGTCATCAGCAAGGTCTATATGGAAAAGTTCAAACCACTGATTGAAGAAAGCAATGTGTACATAAGTGCAAATGGCAGAATCACAATAGTGTCATGGAAGTATCAACTAGTGGAAAATGACAATATAGTCAACTTTACCCACAACTACTTTAAAAATTCAAAGATACTGAAAAATTTTCAAAACATAGTTTCAAGTTCATAAGCACAGACATGCTTTCAGTAAGAATAAATGTGGCCACATGTCTATCAGGTAAAACATTACTGACTTTATAATTTTTATTTAAACTTTCACTCCTTATAGGACCATCTGATAATAATTCATATTTATGTTTCATAAATGTTATAGGAGTAGCAACAAGGACAAACTTCAGATTTACCAAGACCTGTGAAATTGTGCTCCCAATCGAGTAATTGTCTTTTATTTGTAGAGAACAACTACCAAACTTTCAATGTTTACATGCATGCTAACTTATGTTGAACTAAAAAATAATCTCTATAGTAGCCCTCAGAAAAATTTATTCCGCAGATACATATTTAAAGTATTATTTGCACTTTGAAATTTGTAGGGACCATTTGCATATACTCAAATGGTCTTGAAAACTGCAACATTGTGATGCAAACTATAACAAGACGAAGACATGTTGTGGTGGATTTTAAATAAAAACAAAGTTAATTGTCCTTATCATTTTTTTCAAACATAGTATACAATGTAATCTTAAAATTATATTGATCTCTTTCCCCATTATACTGAGCAAATGCTCATTAATATATTATACTTACAATCCACATTGCAAAATTGCGTGCACCTTATTATGATGGTCCTAATAAAATTAAACAATAATATGTAATAGTTAAAATAAAGTGCTAGTCCGTGCGGAGGCAAGGGTTGATGGACTAATTTCCCTTAATATAGATCATTATTGTATAGATGCTTTTTACAGATAAAGTACAATAGAATAAAGAAGTTATACCAGCAACACAAATAACAGCTGCGGCGCTATGGGGGCAGAACATATATATGCAATATAATGATGCTCATCCGGAAATGAGTCCTCTACAGTATGCAGAGGAGGCTCATACATTCTCATAATTCACTACAGAACTAGAAGTTCTCCTTATGGAACTCGAACTTGGTGTTTGTTAAGGACTTCTGCGAGAACTCCAGTGCGAGGTCGCGCAGCTGCTCTGTCAGAGGTGAGGTACCGCAGTAGAACACTCCTGCAACATGAAAAAATTCCCCGATATTAGCTCTTCAATTCGCGGTCTCCGCGGATTCAACTTCTGGCGCGAGCTGAGCCAGGGTGAGAAAGCATGGAGGGGAGGGACTTACCGATGCGCTTGCCGGGTTGTTCGTCCTCGATGCGCTCGTAGACTTTGCGCCAGTTCGGACGGCCGAAGCCGGCCTTCACGCGGCTCTCGGAGACGACGTCGACGCCGTGCTTGGCGTGGTTGACCGACTGGAGGATGGCGATCGGGGCGGAGCGGACGTCGCCTTCCCCGTGCACGCTGGTGCAGTGGCAGTGGAGCTCGATGACGCCCTCCTCGTCGGTCTCGGCCACCTCGTCCATGACGCCGCGGAACCACGCGAAGGTGCCTTGCTCCCGGGTCGTCCAGTAGAAGTAGGCCCGGTGCACGTGCGAGTAGCCGGCCTCTAGGTCGCCGCCGTCCTGCTGCTGCAGCTGCCTCGCGCCGGTGTTGTCGGTGATGGCGTTTCGCTGCTGCTTCATGTTGTTGATGATGTCCTTGATGATGGAGATCATGGGCGTGCCGCCGATTGACTGGCCGACGAGCAGCACCACGTCGTACTGCTTGTAGTCCTGCGCCGGCGCGCCGTAGGGCCCATCGATCAGCACAGTCGCCGGTGGCGGTGGTTGCCTGAGAGAAGATGGTGAATTTGGGTGAGAAAAGGGATTTTTTGAAGTGTGTGCGTGGCTAGTAGTTGGCGGATTTCATCACTCCAATTGGCGGATTTCATCATGAGCAGATTGCAGGTATTTTTTATCAGCAATTCTGGAACAAGAAGTTTCCATCTTATTGAATCTACTAGTCAACAAGGTTCCATGGATACATGGATATACCGGATATACCAGTTATTTCTGAAGGTTGATCTATTACTATATAGTGCGAGGGAGTCTAAATGACACTATAACTTTAGAGAGTAGAATGACATTCACTACCGGAACCGCGGTCTTTGCCTAGAGTTCGATTCTGTGCCGAGAGCGAAATAAAAAACTCTCGGCAAAGAATTCTTTGCCGAGAGTTTTTTATTTCGCTCTCGGCACAGAAAAAACAATTGGCAAACAGGCTTCTTTGCCGAGAGCCAAACAAAAAGCTCTCGGCACAGAAAGAAACACTCGCCATAGATTTCTTTACCGGCAGCCAAACAAAAAACTCTCGGCAAAGAAAATTTAAAAAATCATTTTTTTGCCTCCAATTTTTTTCTATCCTCAACGTACGCTTGAACAAAACTTATGCTCAAATTTGGCACAATTTTAATTTTGTTTGCTATATTTAACAATTTTACTTCTTTCTAAATATTTTTTCGCATACGTTCGATATGAACTACAACTGCATTAAATTATATAGTAAAGTTGGTGAAAACATGATATTCATGTTCATGAGACATCTCTAAGACCATGTACATGAAATCAAGCTAAATTTCCGGCATTTAGTTCTCTAATCATGATGAAGATCGTGAGGTACAAAGGTTTTAAAATTGTATAAAATTCAAATGAAGTTTGAAAATTGTGAAATTTGTCAAGTGGTCATGATATCATATGTGGAGGTTGTGATAAAAAATTGAGAATGTTTTGAAGATTTTGACACGTACGTTGTTTAGAAACCGGAACATCTCACGAGAAGTTTCTAAGAATTTGAACTAATATCACTAGGTTTGGAGTGTTAGAGAAATTCACATTTGAGTTTGACCTCAAGAGTTTTTATATAAGTAATATACAACATAATTAGTGTCATTTTAAGTTTTGGATAATTTTCATACCATTTTGCTATTTTTAAAATTAAATTTGAGTGAAATTGTCTGTGCCGAGAGCTTTACTCTCGGCAAAGAGCTCTCTGTGCCGAGAGCCAGGCTCGCAGCCTCTCGGCAAAGCCCGTCGGCCCACGAGCCACCACCTCGCGGCCCATTTACCAACCGGCCCACCACCGCTATATAATCCGCCCCTCCCCTCTCCCAACCCTAACCCGCCCACTCCCTCACACCACCGCCGCCACCAGCCCTCCCGTCGTCCCTGCCCGCCGCGCGCGCGCCGCCCCTCACCGCCCGTCCTCCCGCCCGCCGCGCGCCCCGTCCTCCCGCCCGCCGCGCCGCGCCGCCCCTCCGCCCGTCCTCCCGCCCCCGCCGCGCGCCCGGGTCCCTCCCGCCCCGCCGCGCGCCCCGTCCCTCCCGCCGGCCGCGCGCCGCCCCACGGCCATCTCACCGGCGCGGCGGCGCCTCCGGTGCGCCCCTCCTCCCCCCTCCGTGCGCTGCCCCTCGTCTCCCCCCTCTGCGCGCTGCCTCTCGGCCTAGCAGAGAGGAGCGACGGCGGGGCGAGATGTGGTGGCGCATCTACGACGGGGACCGCGAGATCCACGACGGCCACGGCGAGATCCACGACGTCCACACCGAGATCCACGACATCCACAGCGGGATCTTCGACGACGACGTGGGGATCTACGTGCGGCGGCGCCACCTGCTCGCCCTGGTGCAGCGGTGCCACCTCCTCGTCCTAGTGCGGGTGGAGGTGCTGGTAGGCGATGGTGAGTTGTGGCCGGCGGTGGTGGGTTGTGGTGGTACGGTGCTGGTGGTTTTGGTGGTGGTGGCGGTGGCGGCGGCGGCGGCGGCGTGGTGGTGGCGGTGGTGGTGGCGGCGGCCATGGAGGTCCGGCGGTGGTGGGCCACGGCGTACAGCCAGTGGGTCCGCGTCGTGGCTTTTGACCTTTTTTTTGTTGTTTTCAAAAGTCTGTGCCGAGAGCTATACTGCTCTCGGTACACGTGTGCCGAGGGTGATCCACTTGGCTCTCGGCACAGGGCTCTTTGCCGGTCCAGCGGTGCCGAGTGCTCTGTGCCGAGAGTTTCCTCTCGGCACAGCTGTGCCGAGAGAAAAGGGGGCCTGTGCCGAGAGCATCTCGCTCTCGGCAGAGGTTGCGAATCCGGTAGTGATTTTGAGAGCACGAGGTCCAAGTGACAGTCATACATGCAAGTTTGAGAACCGATCATCCACTTCATTCAAAGAATCACTACCGGAAACAGGGTCTTCGCCGTGAGCAAAAATCTTTGGCGAGAGCCTCCCCTTAGGTTCTCGACGAAGAATTCTTCGCCGAGAGCCAAAAAAAACTCTCGGTGAAGAACTCTTCACTGAGAGCAAGCCGACTGGCTCTCGGCGAAGAAATTTTATTTAAAAAAATCACTTTTTCACCTTCAAACTTTTTCTATCATCAACATGCCCTTATACAAAGGATATGTTCAAATTTGATGCAATTTTATCTCTGGTTGCTATATTTAAAAATTTTACTTCATTTTAGGTTATTTTAGAATACATCTGATATGAACTGCAAGTGCATGAAATCATAGAGTAAAGTTGTTGGAAAAATGAGATTCATGTTCATGAAACATCTCTAAGACCATGTACATGAAATGAAACTAAATTTCAAATATTTTGTTCTCTGATCATGATGAAGATCGTGTCGTAGAAAGGTTTTAAAATTGTATAAAATTCAAATGAAGTTTGAAAATCACGACTTTTGTCGAGTTCCCATTATATCTTATGTCGAGGTTGTGGTAAAAAGTTGAGAACATTTTGAGCACTTTGATAGATACGTTGTTTAGAAACCAGAACATCTCACGAGAAGTTTCAGAGAATTCGAACTAATGTCACTAGGTTTGGTACATTAGAGAAATTTAAATTTGAGTTTGACCAAAACAACTTGTTTATAAGCAATACACAACATATGTAGCGTCATATTAAGTTTTTGAGAATTTTCACATTTATTTGCTATTTTTTACAAATTCAAAAAAGTTTTAGAAAAATTCTTCGCCGAGAGCTGGCGCTCAGCGAAGCATCATTGGGCCAGCGGCTCATTTTCCCCGGCGGCCCACCCCGCCCACTCCCCTTCCTATATAAAAGTCGCCCCCCAACCCAGAAACCCTAAGCCCCGACGCCCCCCACCCTCTCGACCCGTCGCCGCCCCTCCCCTCCCTCTCGACCCGCCCACCCCGCCTCCTTCTCTCTCACTCCGCCGCCTCCCTCCCGTCCCTCCCGTCGGCGCAGCTGCACCGCCCCCCTCCCCCCCTTCGCTCGCCCCTCACCTCGTGGCAATGAGCAGTGGTGGGGTGAGGCGCGGTGGCGGCGGATCCGACCCCACTGGAGCGGATCCCCACCGGCGGGGTGGCCCGCAGCCTTGCGGTGTCGAGTGCGACGACGCCCCCTTTCCTCTAGCGAGCGGATCCTGCGGGCGCTCTTCGGCGGCCAGAAGAACTGCGGCTGGTGCGGCCTCCACTTCTTCGAGTGGCGGATCAGCGCGCACGGCCTCTGCAGCAGGTAGATCCGCGACAGGCGCGACCTCCTCTTCTTCCGGCGGGCGCGACCTCCACATCTTCGGGGCGCGCGGATCGGCGGGTGGTGGTGGTGCTGTTGGCGGCGGGTGGTGTGGGTGGTGGTGTTGTTGGCGGGCTGTGGGGTGTGGTGAAGGTAGCAGCGGCGGAGGGCACTGTGGCCGGTCGGTGGGCCCACGGTGCCCTGACCATTTCTTTTTTTTTGTTTTATAAAATTTTCTTCACCTAGAGCAATATTGACCTCTCGGTGCACATCCACCGAGAGGTGCACCCACAACTCTCGGCGAAGAGGCCTTCGCCGGTAGCAATGTGCCGAGATGCCTTCGCCGAGAGCAAACTCTCGGTGAAGCCTTCACCGAGAGGAAAGGGCCCTTCACCGAGAGGAACCCCGCTCTCGGTGAAGGCCGTGAATCCTGTATTAAATAATGTTCACAAGCTCACTCACCTCGAGTTGGTCATGGTGTCATGACGATCGTACACCACCTGGATCTGGTCAATGACCTTGTCCTTCGTCTCTGGTGCAAAGGTTTTCATGAGCTTCCCCGTCCAGTCGCCCAACACCCGTATGTGGACGCTCACATAGTCATCTTGTGGGGCCGATGTGATAGAGAATGGGTGCCTGCATAGCAAAGTTCACAACCATATCATTGTGCCTCTCAGGGGCCGCTCTTCGGTCATCGACATCGGCATGCAGTGGCGGAGATGGGCCGAAGGCCACCCCCGGCCATGGCTTTAGAAATGGACCCAATTTCACCACTGTAAATACTGTAGCGCCAAAGGCACAAGCTACAAAATTTAAATCAGCCCATGGAGTGCCCTTAGGCGCTGGGCCGGACCAGCTCCGCCCCTATCGGCATGTGGAGACATTTGTTCAGGTGATTATATGTAGTAGTTAGCTAGACACATACAATATGTTGTTGATGCTGATTTGTTCTGAAATAAAAGTACTACTGCCTGGTTGGTGGTGGCTGATTTGTTCTAAGAGAAAAGTACTGCTGGCTGGTGGCTGATAATAAGCCAAGCGAACACGATGATAGTTTACGCTTGACATAACGTTATATCTAAATGCGTAAGAAATTTAGGTTTCTTACATTTTGAAATGGAGAGAGTAGTTACTTACCACTCGAACGGCGACACTTTGGCGCACTTGACAAAGACGTACTGGCCGCTCTGGTACTGGAACCCCTCGGGCTTGGAGAAGTGCAGCGACAGGACTTTCCCGGGGTACACGGTGACCTTGAGGAGCTCCACCGGCAGGACGCGAGACCGCAGAGCCCGCGTCAGCCGCTCGCCGGCGTACACCACCATGGGCACAGCCAGGTACATCCATGTCGACTTCTTGTACCACTCCTTGGTCAGGTACAGGGATTGGCCGTGCACGATGAACAACGCGTACACCACCACGAAGCAGTGGTGCGTGTACCAGAACGCGTTGAACCCCGTCAGCTTCTTCAGCGGCTCGGGTAGCGCCACCGTCCCTCGCCGGAACCACGGCGTCGCCAGCGTGAACGCCACCGCCATCAGCACCAGCATCACGAGCCCCGTCCAGCCCTCCGTCCCCTTCACGAACCACCAGTAGTTGTTCGGTCTCGGGAAGCCGAAGTACTGCCCCAGCGGCGCGTACTCGGCGTCCGTGGCGTGGAGCAATCTGGGAAAGTCGCAGGTCAAGTGGGAGATGATGTGGAGGGCCGCGCCGACGGTGATCCCCGCGGCGACCACCATGTGGAGTTTGAGGTTGTCGTCGAAGGGCACGACGCGGCCGGCGGTGGTGCGGGTGCGGATCCAGGTGATGGTGTTCCGGCACACCGGGAGCAGGATGAGCGCCATGTTGAACTTGAGCGTCTCGGCGCCGCCCTTGGCGACGCAGACGCAGTAGCCCATCACCTCGAACACGTAGCGGCGGCGGTACTGGATGAACTTCCAGGTGAAGAGCCCCACACAGATGGAGAGCCACAGCGCCATGACCCACACGCGCTTCCAGTTGTCCTCGAGGAAGCCCTGCGCCCGCCGGAGCAAAGTGGGCTCCGGCGTCAGCCGCCGCCACTGGCTGCGCAGCTGCTGGCTCAGCCTCGGATGGGAGTAATCGTCGGAGTCGGAGGTGCCGCCGTGCTCCAGCTTGTCCGGAGCCTCAAGCTGGTACAATTCGATGTGCCCCAGCCCGTGCGTGTCCAGGGCCTCCATGATCACCCGGGCGTACTCCGGGGCATGCTTCTTGACATTCGGCAGGTTGTTCACCGACGCGCTCAGGATGATGATCTGCTATGCATGGCAGGTCGGATCAGCAACGCATTTCGTGCTATAGCTAGGCTGTGAAATAAATGCCGTGCGATGAAAATTACCTCTTTGACCTCCTCCTCACTGATCCTGCCGTCCATGTTCTTGTCCACCCTGTTGGATTATTGGTCAACGGATGAGGACGCTGTTAGTGTCTTAGTGAGCTTATGACAGTGATTAAGGGAAGGTTAATTACATGTCGAAGAAGGTTTGCATGCGGCCGTCGAAGCTGGTGTCGTTGATTTGGTCCCAGAACTCGAGCAGCTCAGCCTTGTCGATGGTGTCACCGTACATACTGCGGCGGCGCAACAGCGCGTCGAAGAGCTCGCAGGCGAACTCCTTCTCCGGGGCCTTCTTCCCGTCAGCCTTTTCTGCCCGTATTTCCTTTCCGTCCTTCCTCTCCTGCTTGTCCTTCTTCTTCTTATCCTTCTTCTCTTTCTGCTTCTCTTTCTCCTTCTTGTGCTTGTACTTCTCCTCCAACGGCTCCATCCCTGCGGTTGCAAACACGCAATTGAATAATCGATTGAGCTGTCATCATATGCGGCCGTGATGAGCAACTAGCTAGGAAAGGTTGGTCCGACCGATGCACTGTCCGAACTGATCGCGGCGCAGGACGCCGCCCTGGTTCTTGGTGATCTTCTTGAAGAGATACTCGACGTCGCTCCACTCCGCGACGCCGTGGGCGCCGCTGACAAACCTGAGCTCGGTGAGAGCTTGCAAGGCCGAGATCTTGGTCTTAGACCGGTCGCGGAAGCGCCGGCCCCGATTGAGGGAGGCGATGCGGCGGAGCTCCTCCGACACCTGCTTGATCCGCGACGACGCCTCGGAGAGGGTGATCTCCCTGAAGCCGCCGTCGTCGGAGCGCACCACCAGGACCCGCGTGCTCTTCCGCGACGACGACGACGACGGCCGCTCTTCAGGCTTGAGGATCGGCCTCACCGATTGGATTACCGAGTCGTCGCACACGTCGAGGGTGATCTCGACGCCGCCGCCGTCACTGTTGGAGGTGTCGTCGGACACTGGCTCCGCGAACCGCGTGGTCTTCCGCGGCCCGGACCGCTTCTTGCCCGGCGAGCCGCGCCGCCCTTGCCCGCCCGACGGCGGCCCCTTCGCCGACGCGTCCATGATGTCCACGACGAGGCGGGGGGCAGCTCTGTGATGAGATGATTACCTCTCCCGATCGACAAGAGGGACGGCTCTACCTGACGGTTTCCCTCGAGCGAGTTTTATAGCGTGCGCGGTGCGTGTGCTCGTCTGAGGGTGAATTGCTGAGTTGCAGTCGTGGCGCGGTGAGGTGGGGCAAGAAACCGCGGTCTGTAGCTGGTATGGTGGTTAACGCGGGGACGACGACGCTGCTCGGTAGTTAGAATTTTTTGAAATTAACGGTAGTTAGAATTAGAAAATGCGATTCTTGAAGATATGATTCTGTCTCCAAGTGTAAACAAATCCATCGCAGCCACATACACACGGAATTAAGTCTCACGACTTGGCGAATTTTGTAGCAGACTGGACGTACACCGTAGGGTCAAGATATATAATCAGCAGAGGTTACGGAATCAAGATATATGTGATCATGGAGCTTACTGCACGTTAGGAGCAGGAGCAAACCTCACCGTCGGATATCAAAGTCCTTTATGCAGTAAAGCTGAATTTCGGAAATTGCACGACCAGCATGGCAGATTATCAGGAACCACGTGAGCGAGGAGCCGAGGACAATGTGACGCCCCAGGTTTTTATTTAACCCTAATAGTCGGTCAAATCTGCTGACAGTGGTCAAATCACGGTTAACCTGGGTCATTATCTCGAAAACCTCACCAACCAACCCTAATGACCCTCTTGATCAGATCAACACGCATGTGTGGTCAAACTTTGGTCAAAGACGCGGTCAAACCCCACCTAAACCCTAATGTCCTTGAATGTCCTACGGAACATTTGTCGCGTTCTCCAAATTTCACCTAAACACTTCGAAATCTACCAATATGAAAGTTGTCTAGTTGGTCGAGGGACACAACTTTCATGTAGGATGGCATTTCCAATTTTGAGTGGAAGGGGCTGGAAATCTTGGTCAACTGCCAGCAACTCTTGTTCATTGACACAGGTTGGCATTCAAACTTTGGCTGCAATTTATGCAAAAATTGTTGAGAAAAACACCATAGAGCCTTTGTAAAAGTTGTAGGGGATGGTTAGATCTCCAACTTTCCTATTCATCACTTTGTGCACTTTAGTACAATTTTTTGGAGATAAACATGCTCAAAGTCGTCCAGTTTGAAATAGTTCAGCCAGAGCGTCGCGCCGCGACGTCGCGCGCCGCTCGGCGCCGCGTCCACGCCGGCGCCCTGTCCCGAGGCCGCACGCCTTTCCCGGGCCCACGCGCCTTTCCCGGGCCGACACCGCGCCCCGGGGCGCCTCGATTTTTCCCCGCGCCACGCGTCGCCCCTTGCCGTTCGCGCGCCGTACGCGCGCGTGCCGCACACCGGGTGGACCGCCGGTCCGTCCCGCGTCCCGCCCATACGCGCGCCGACCGAGGCTGCCGCCGTACCACGGCAGTATCTTCGTCGTCACCCCGACGTCACCGGCGAGCCGCCCCTATTTAAGGCAGCACGCTCTTCCCCCTCGCGCCCGCCACCGTCGCTCCCGCCGCTCCACCGCGCCGCCCATTTGGTCTAGGGACCCAATTGCTAGCCTCCAAATCTTTCCAGGTTCCCAACCGTGAACTAGGGGCATATCTGTGAGGCTTAGAAAAGTTCCAGGGACCTCGTTGCGAAAGTGAATCTCCAATAGTAAAGTCATTTTGCTGATAATTAGAAAATGCACAGAAAATCGTAGAAAACTCGAAAAACTGCAAACTCAATTTTGTTAGACTCCTGGTGAAGAGCACTATAACTTTTGTTCAACTTGTCTAGGCTGTTTCCTGATAATTTTTGCATGAAAAATAGAAATGTGAAAAACCTAGATCTGTGATATCACAGACTCCATAGATCCTCTGTAGCTAATTTTTGGATATGTTGTGAGTTATGTTATGACTAGCGCCTGTACCAAAAATTGCACAAAGTTATGTTGTAAATCTTTTATATGAATTGTTTTCCATTTATGCAGAATCTGTCTAGATGATTTTTGTAGCTAAAAATAATTATGTTTTTATGGCCAACTTCTGCATGTGGTCTCTTTATGCCAAAATGCATCTCTGGTGAATTAATCACGATTTTATATTTATAAGAAGTATTTATTCTTGATATATGCTTGATTGTCCTTGTAAATTAATAATTCAAGATCAGTGGTAGTTCTAGATGTACTTGCTGCATTCCTAGGATAGTTTTGGACCAGAGAACATGTGTAAGAAAGTTTGGATCAATTGGATGTTTATTTATTTTTGTATGATTTTGTCTTGCTTTAGTAGTTAGCCTTTTTTATTTTCGGTATAGTTAATTTTCTAGATATTCCAAGCATGATATGTGTTCAGTGGCTTAGTATAGGTAATTTGGTGCTTAAGAAACCCTTCCACTGAATTTTATTAATTTATTGTATGAATAAGAGCATTTGAGGCAATTAAAGGTTTAATGTTAGGTTAATTAGGAAAATATGCCCTTTTCCTTGTAGCCCTTTTTAAAATGGTTGCATAGCTTATTTAGGATCTATAAATACACCCCTTGCTGTTTAAGAAATAAAATGGAATTAAATTGCATTTGTGTACACACCTTTGCTATTGGAAAGTGGATTAATAAATCCTCACATGAAATAACAATTATAAAACAAAACATTAATTAAGTGTTTATTAAAAGAATAAACCCATGCCTATAATAACCTTAATGAAAAAGAATTAATAATTAAATGCTTATCTAGGTGATTGTGGCCAACAAGAGTTGGTAAAATAATTAAGCTATCACACCACCTGAACCTGCATTGCATTCCATGTAGAACTTCCTGACGGTAACTATGCGCTCGTGCCGGAAGCCAAGGAAGGAGGAGCTGCAGCAGAGCTGCAGTACGTGGAGGTGAACGAAGACACCGAGGACGCTCAGGCTAACCCAGCTGATGAAGGCAAGCCTCGGTGCAATTAACCTAGTATTTAAAAATTCTTATGCAACTATCTATAGATGATTGTGCATTTAAGTTCAAGAGTTGATATGAAACCCTAGATGCATGATCCCTAGGTACCTTTGTCCTTTACTAGTATGATAGGTCGATAGCTGCTATGCTATAGGATCGTTACAAGTCGAGTGATGCTTGTCACTCGCGAGAATAGGTTCTTCTGTTGGAATCATAAGATCTCCTTAAATGGATTGCTCATGTGGTAAGAGCATAGGATGTGGGCTCCGGTCCAATGGCTTTCGTGGGTTAAGTGTTTGAACATACTAAGCAATTGTCAGAAATGGGACCGGTAAGCCTAGTACCTTAATGACGCGGTGAGGGATCTTACTATTACTCATATTGGGATGCGTCTCACGGCTAGCTACCAGTGGTGCATGGTGAGTCCGGGTGCCTCGCGGGGTATGCCAGATAGCCTGTACCAAAGACTGTAAGATTCGATCCCGGTCCGAAGAGTTTTGGGAACCGCCTGGTGGTTGTCCTCGCGGGGGCACCCTACCGTGTGTTTAGGTCCACCATGCAAGGTTATAAACCAATCGATTGTTGGCCTCTCACCGTTATCTAAGACTACTTACTCCACTGGCCATGAGATCCCTAATGACGGGAGTTGATGAATATTATGCTTGATTAATTGTATTGCACAACTTATGCTTGCAATAGCTTGCTAACCTAGAAATGAATAATCAACTAGAACTTGTGCTAAAACTTGAAAGTAAGGACCTACTCTTTGTTGCTTTTCAGCAAAAGAAACCCCAGTGGCCAAATAGCCTCTCATGTCTAGAGTTCGGTGATGTAGCTATTACCCGACGGTTAAGTCTTGCTGAGTATTAGCATACTCAACCTTGCTATAATCTGTTGTTCCAGGTAATGCCTTTGTTGATGTGTGGCCCGGAGAGATCCCACCCGGCTGGGAGCTGGAGTGGGTGGAGGACGATGAATGAAGGCATCATGGCTGGCCTCCCGTGGTGTTTCCGCATTCCCCTTAGTTTAATTTCGTTGTTTTTAAAAACTCTAAACTGCGTTGTAATGTCAAAGACTTCGGTTTGTAATAATTAAACCCTTCGGGGTAAAATTTCGGATGTTAATTATGTTTATCTCTGGACTCACCTTCGCGTGAGTTTTAATGCATATATGTCGATCCTTGTTGCTGTATAAGTGATTTACAGGCGTTAACCCGGCGACTAACGACAGGATGATACTTTATTATTGCTTAATGACCAAAGTGGATTGGTTTAGGCAATAGTACGGTATTTTCCTGGGCGGGTTGTCACAGACAACGTGACCAAATCGCCTGAGTTGCAACAATGAAATACTACCGAAAATCAGATGTTTGCCGAATGTCTGGGACGACTTTGCTTAGTGCTTTCTATTGAACACTCTGCAAATAAGCTTTTTGCCGAGTGTGTTAAAAAACCACTTAGAAAAAATTAATCATTCGGCAAACAAGAACTTTGCCAAGTGCTGAAAAAAACACTCATAAAACAAATTCTTTGACGAGTGGCCCACATAGGCCACTCGGCAAACCGGACCCAAAATTTGATTTCGATGGATTGAAGTATATGCATTATCCGCACCCCTCCTCCCCTGTTGTCTGTGTGTGTTGTATCCCTCTGTCTCCCTGCACCATTTTCCCTTTCACCTCCGCCCCTCCCCACCCCGACGATGACTGCCACATCTGTCTCTCCCTCCCTCTACTTCTCACTCTCGAGCCCGACCAGCCCTCCTCTATCTCCCCACCCCTCCCCCTTCTGCTCTCCCCTTGCCGGCAGTGAGGAGAAACAATGGGGCGAGATGTGGTGGTAGCGCATAAGGAGGAATTGCAGTGGCTGGCGAGTGTGGCTTCAACGTGATCCATGCCGGCGGATATGACCTACTCTCTCTCGATGGAGCGATCCATAGCAACAGATGCGACCTCCTCTCTAGGTGAGATCCACATCGGCAGACACGACCTCATCGCCCCCCTGGGCGCGAGCTCAACTCCCCCTATGGAAAGATCCATGATGACGACAACGACCTTCTCTCCCTCAGCAGTAAGATCCAACACTATCTCTCTCTCTCTCTCTCTCTCTCGCCCCCCAGTGGGGTTGTAGACATGGGGTGCTCTGGCGGCAGGTTGGTGGCGGCAGTGACGGTGGGCCGATCGTGGCAGCACAACTTACTGGTGGGGTTGACATATTTTTTATTTTTTTCTGAAAATTCTTTGCCGAGTGCATGTTTAACATATGTGACAAAAAACATTCGACAAAGAGCTCTTTGCTGAGTATTGTTTTTGTTGTGTGGGGTTTGCCCAGTGCTTTAGGCACTTGGCAAAAGCTTCAGTTTTGGTTGCTCTGTTCTCTCTCTTGGTAATAACAAATCTATTCCCACATTTCATAAACACCCTCGAATGTTGTCAATGCAGTTTTGTTTTTCTATAAATAGGAGGCTACATGTAATTGAAAAGAAAACTAATCCAAAGTTATTGAATTTCTTTCATCTTCTACTTTGCCTTCGTTCTGTTTTTTATTTTTAGTTTAAGGTAGTAGTGATAGGAACGGGGGAGTCGAAGGGGGCTTAACCTTGAGACGGACTGCCAAGAGCTCGTGCAGATGTGGCAAAATAGAGAGTTTCACCGCTCAAAGGCAGCGCCAATTTTGAATGGTGCTGATGCTGATGAACTGAGTAGGAGCTTTACTGGTTTCTTTGTGGTTTATGCTAGCGCAGTTCGTGTAATAGGCTAGCTCATGTATGTGCAAAGCAAGTATCACATGTATTACCGGTGGTTGTGTGGCAATCTGAGCGTGGTCTGACAGGAGAAGACGTCCACGACTCCGGTGGCTTCCTACATGCTACAGTTATTGAGCACTGCAGAGGGAGCTGCTCCCACCAGTGTTGCCATGTTTGCTAAGGGACTGAAATTGCCAAGGAGTGAAACCGCCAAATCATGCATGAACACCTTGAGCCTGTTCGACTTGTCTCAACTCGACTTGTCTCGGCTTATTTCCTCTCACACAACGCTATTCCATCTACCAGTCAAACACTATTCACTATCTCTGAATTAGCACACAACCAGCAGTAGCATACCGGAACATCTCTAGCAGCACACCCCACCAATTTTTTTCTTTCTGGCTCTGCCACTGCCTATAGGCTGGATCAAGTAAAATCCTCTTCTTCCTTCTTGTGTCTTTCTTCTTCCTCTTTCTGCCACCGATGAAGAAGAAAGACTGATCCTAATCAAGAGGGTTTGTGTAATACCTTAGTTCAATATCTCTATGTAGTTGAAATTATTGGTCCATTTGGTTTAAATGTTGTTGTAGTTGGTGGATGTTTTTTTAGATAAAGGAATCAAAATTCCCACCTCTACACCTCCTGGGTGTACACAGCAAGGTTTAAAACAAGCACTTAGGCTTCCACTACAACTCACTCCTTTCACATCTCTAACACATAGGAAAAGGATGTGCAAAAAGGAGAAGAGCAAAACACGGGAAGCATCCCGGACGAATGATAAAAGTTTATAACTAAAAGAACTAGGCTTCAATCTTGCAAGCAGAACGCCAACCAAACTTCGCAAGGATGTCCTTTGCAATAAGCTCCCACCTCCTGCACTTAAGCTTCAGAATTTCTTGAGATTCGTCATCCTTAAGCAGCATGGACTAAGTTCTTGTCCAATACACCGACCGGAAAACAACCTGCAAGATAGAGATAGAGGTTGTTTTATTAAAAACCATATCATTCCTACACAACCATATACTCCACAGAAGTGCCGAAACACCTATAAGTACTAGTTTCAAGCGCTTAGTATCAAATTGAGAAAGCCAAGCATTGAACAAGTCATTAACAGATGTTGGGGGTTGTATACCAAAGGTCCAAAACAACGAATTCCAAGCTAAGTGTGCAAAATGACAATCAAAGAAAAGATGTTGGATGCACTCTGAAATGCTAGAAAAACAGCAAGTATAGGATCCACGCCATCTTCTCTTTGCCAAATTATCCTTTGTGAGTGTGACCCCCTAATTATGTACCAAAGAAAGATCTTGATTTTTAGAGGGATCTTGATTTTCCAAATTGGACACCTGAGGGGTATAACATCTCTTCGTACTAGAGATTTGTACATAGATTTAACTGTAAAGACGCCCCTACCACTCAATTCCCAAATAAAAATATCCCTTCCTTCGTTAAGTGAAACGCCAAGGACTTTTACCACGAGATCGAGCCACTGGTGCAGGAGATACCCCTGAATTGCTCGTCTGAAGGAGACATTAAGCGGTCTGGAGCTCATCACTTGAGCCACCGTAGCATCCTTTCTGCGCACCAGGTTATAGAGAGCTGGATAGGCGATACCTAACGGTTTGTCTCCGGTCCACTTATCCTCCAAAAACCTAACTTGTGTCCCATTCTGAACATTGAAACCACCACCCCCAAAAACTGATCCTTGATTTTCATCAATCTAGACCAAAAATGAGAATCACCAGGTTTCTTCTTGACTTGGGTGAGTGTTTTGTTAGACAAATATTTCCTTCTTAGAAGACTTTGCCACATTCCTTCCTCATTAAGCAATTTGAACAGCCATTTACTTAGAAGGCAATTATTCTGGACCTCCAGGTTTTGCACCCCCAAACCCCCAAGTCTTTTGGAACAATAATTATGTTCCATTTAGTATGCCTGTATTTTTCTTGTGCTCATCGCATTGCCAAAAGAACCTAGACCGGATCTAGTTTCTTTAATACTCCTTTGGGTACCTCAAAAAAAGATAACATAAACATAGCAATGCTAGTCAGTACGGAGTTGATGAGAACTAGCCTCCCCCCAAGCGACAAGAGATTACCCTTCCATCCAGCTAGCTTTTTCTGGAATTTCTCTTCTATGATACTCCAGTCCTTATTGGACAGTCTCTTATGGTGCATTGGGATCCCCAGATATCTGAAAGGCGTGTTTCCCGCTTTACACCCAAAGAGTTGAGCATATTCGTGTTCATTGTCTTTGGCCTTGCCATAACAATAGAGTTCACTCTTGTGAAAATTAACCTTGAGACCCGATAACTGTTCGAAAACACTTAACACTAGCTTAAGCTTTTTGGCCTGATCTATGTCATGGTCCATAAACAAGATCGTGTCATCCGCATATTGTCAAATTGAAAGGCCATCATCAACTAGGTGTGGGACAACCCCCCCTAAAATCTCCAGTCTTCTTAGCTCGATCAATAAGGATAGCCAACATATCAGCCACAAGATTAAACAACAACGGTGATAGAGGGTCACCCTGCCTTAGGCCTAAGTGATAGTTGGTGGATGTAGTACTACCTTTGGAAGTTTAGGAGGGTGAGAACCAGCTTATAATCGTTGTGTTTCAAACATAGCACCACTAGATTAACCTTTTTAATTGCATGAAGTGGGGGTGAAAGTGTAAAAAAGGTGTTACACATACGCGGATTCATTCCAAATGAGGTGTTGTGTTGTAAGCAAATTTTGAAACAGGGTGTTAACAGTTTGGTGCTAGTATTGTCCTGAGGTATGAGGATCTGCCCTTATGTGTTGCCTCTGCCGATCTAGGTGCCTCTGTCCTCCTCTAACCTTTATATGTCTAGGAGACATGTTATCATTATATGGTATGGGTCCTAGTAGAAATACAAATGAATTCTAATAGAAGTTCGCCTTCCCCCCAACACAAGGAGCACAAGAGATGCAAGAGCATGGCTGACCGCATCAACTAACTAAAGTTGTTGGACAGATTACTGGGTACTCTCTCTGATTATATTTGACTTATATGTTCAACCATTCATTTATCTTGTATATTATATTATTGCTTATGGTTTTAAATTTATGATTACTGTAAAGTGAAAATGAAAAATCCAAATTATTGGTGAAAGTGTGTAAAGCTTAAATTTTGATATGCATGTGGCATGTGCGCTTTATAAACAAAAAATGGAGGGAGTAGTTATTACTAGTCGATTATTAAATCTGAGCGCTCTTGGGGAATACATTGAGTGAGTTGACGCCCAACAGAAGAAGATATGTTTCTTTTTTTACGGGAAGAAAACAGGGGAACATAATAAGAAGGAATGGCATTGGTGCAGTTGGCCAGCAATGTACCGAAGCAAAAACGATGCACGTCTTCTTTTTAGGATAAATAAAATTCGTAATAATAATAATAAATTCTTCCTTCTTGTGCACGCTATTATTGTTAAAGCGAATCAGTTTAGCTGGCAACAGTTGATGGAACAGTTGATGGAACCATGATCCGTGCAATACTTGTGCGAGTGTGACAAAGCAAGAACAGAACTGATTTTTTTCACAAATATGTCTGAACACGTTTTTCGTTAGAAGAAAACAAAAAATTGATAAGATCAATTTCTTCATCAGTACACCTGAACACTATACGAGGAACTTGATCTAGCACTTGAGATGTGTAATTAGTTGAACTTGTTCATGTGTATGTGATATTGAATCGTGGATATATGTGATAATGTTTGTGATGAAATTTTGCATTATTGATTTATATTTGTAATGGCCAGTGAAAGAATCATGGCTAATTAGACCATAGTTTTGAGTCACACCCGATTACAAAAAAAACAAATCAGCTTGAGGGTCGGGTTATACCCGTCAACGCCTCGCTTCTTCTTGCCCTTCTCATAAAATTACCTCATACTGGAGTCTCTAATTAACTAGCCAAGATCATAATCATATAATTCTTGTGGTTGCACAATATTTTTCTTCATGTTCCAGTTAATACATGATAGGGACGAGGCTGGTACCTCAAATAACAATAAGTGGTGGAAGAAGTTGTGGAAACTCAAAGTTCCGCCAAAGGTACGCATATTTTGGGGGAGAGCAATTAACAATTTGCTACCAAGGAAAGGTGAACTGAAAAGATGTCATATCTTATTTAAAAAAAATGCCATATCATGTGGTGGGAGCCTTAAGAATCGTTGTATTACGTTACAATTACAACTGTAGAAAAACAGAGGCAAATTCATGGTTCGTGTGCATTGGGTCAAAAGTAGATATGGTTTCTCCATGAGGAAACCATTTATACGTGTGTGCTCTCCTTCCTCATTAATTAGGCTGTCACATCACTATTTTGCTTAGTTGACAAGTTATTTAACAGGAATAGAAACTACCATTAATACTCCATTGGGAGCGCCCTTATTGCCCTCCCGGTTTACAAAGAGGGGCTTAAAGTTGGAAAGTTGTGCTATTTCACAAGCGTAGAGAAACAACACAACTTTCCAACTTTTAAGACTTTTTAAAATTTTGAATTATTTGCTTTTCTTGAACAACAGCTTATCCAAAATTCTCTATGAACATCTAAATTCACTTGTAGTCCAAACTTATCCAAGGTCTTAGTGTAAAAGTTCTCAAAAAGTAGATCCAAAGTTGACTAGTTGGCTCTGTTTTCGGACTTAGCACATTTGATGTGTTGATCCATTAACACTTAGCCTATTTCAAAACTAGATTTCTCGTTTTATACATCATGATTTCGAGTGCAAATAGTTAAAATGGAACGTATACACTCCGTAGATCATACACCTCGAATTTTACAAATTTATGAGTTCATTTGCTAATTAAAATGATGAATGAAACACGGCTAAATGAGACCTGGAACTCGGCAGTTGATCGATCTAGTCACGCGAGTCACGACAGGCTGTGTGGGGCGCGACTCTGTCCACCACGTCAGTTGCAGCTTTTCCTAATGTCACAGTGTACATTAGTTGCGCTACCTCATGTAGCGTGACTCAACTATTAGTCGTGGCATGAGGCTTGGCGTGACCAAAAGATCTACTTCTTGAAAATTTAGTTGAGGTTATTATTTAAAAATAGATTAAAAAGGGTTAAAATAAAAAAAATCCAAACTTGATAGGGTAACAGACCAATTCTTAATCTAGGAAGGTTCAGACTAAAAAGTGGTAACCAATAAGATTTTGCGAGGACAAATGGTTAGATACACATGCTTTAAAATTCCGATACCCTAATCTACTTAATATAGTGAAGAGAAAACACGCAACGGTGGAGGAAATGCTCAATACGAACACCGTTAATATTTCATTCAGGAGAGCTTTAGTTGGGGTTAAGTTAATTGAGTGGTACAACCTTGACATGAGAATAGCACATATTGATCTGATTGAGGGTATGGATATTTTTGTGTGGAATCTAGCCGACGATGGCCGGTGTCCTTGGGGGTCGATCTGGCTTCCCTGCTCCGTTCGGCCCTTCACTGCTGGTGGCTACCTCTCCTGGCCTGTGCAGGCTGATGTCAGCCCTAAGGCCACTGCTACCCTGGGCCATGGTGGCCGGAGGGCGACGCCGAAGATGTGCTGTGTGCGGGTGCTGGTTGGAGATGTGTTGGGCCATGGTAGCTCGTAGTGTTGGGCAATTTGGCTCATAAGGAAAGATACTGTAATTTAACAATTGCAGACAAAAACTTGCTTGCGGGTGCTAGCTATTTAGGCGGACACATCGGCTTCGGTTCTGGGCTTTGTCGCAGCGAGAGCTATGCATTTTTTTCCACCTCATGAATGGTCTTTCACTCTTCGTATATGTCTAATAATCACGATTACAAAATGAAAGGCCACATTGTGTTTAATATTATGTCTTGAATAATCACGATTAAAAAATGAAGAGTCACATTGTGTTTAATTATCCTCATGAGTGTAAGGACTATTTTTATTGAGCCTTTCACTTATGAGGATTCTGAAGTCGGAAACTCGGAAGTATTTTCTGTTATTAAAAAATGACACTGAAACCATCCTCCTCCCTTGTGAAGCAAGCCCGAGATGTTCCAACACAATGGACCGAAAGAACAAGAGACAAGGACTGATCTTGCAAAGATCAGTATTGGAGGTACATCTGTTAGATCCTAGGGATCATCTAGGAGTAGATCAGGCGGGTTTATACACTGTGTGAATCATACCTTGGACCTTCTGGTGAGCCACCCATGGCGAGGATGACTCGGTGGAGCCGTTGGTGGTGACGCCGGCCACTGGTGGAGCTTCCCATCGCTTCAGCAGCTCCCTTTGGGACAGTTAGGGTTTTGGAGTGGAGGGCTACAGTGGCGGCGGCGAACCTCGTTCGTTGAGCCCGTGGCCCCCACTCCCTCTTATAGTGCTGCGTGGCAGGGGCCCCACCAGCCTTCTAATGGGCTGGGCGTCCCCGATCCGGACGCGAGTCAAGGGCCCAATGGGCCGTTGGGCCCATTGGTGGAGAGATCAATCCAACATTCTCCCCCTTGATCTCACCATATACTTTTAACTGCTTTTCTCATTCCATTACAGATCAGTGTATAGAGCATGTTTTATCGTCACGGTCAATCTCGTTTCTGTCAATCTCCGATAGATTCAACAGCTACAATACACATCTCTGTACTGAAACAAATTCTTTAGACTTGGGCCCTTTATGATCCGAAATCTTAAACTATGACATAAACCCATGTTGCACATGTGCTATCTAAGTGCACTGGGTTATATACTTTTTCGCAAGAGGATCCTCAAGCACTTGCTTGTCTCTTGCATGCGCAATATCTTTAATATGATTCCGGACTTACTCCTTTACAACATATAACTTTTGTGTCAATGTGTTTGGCTGCACACTTGACTTGTTGTCATAGGAATGAACTACCTTAATGGTGATTGCTGTTGTCAACCATTATCAACTCCGGGTACAGGTTCCATTAACTATTTTGCCTGTCCCTCAGCCTCGTTTCATGCTAAACTACCGTATCATGCTATACCACAACCTTGCATCACATTGATGATAATTGTGTTAACCCTTTGGAGCATTTCCACAAAAAAACTCCAAGTGTGAAAGTTAGCGACAATTGTGGATTTCGCTACCCATTTCAAAAAAACTTTGTACTCACAACCTTTTGAGAGCACTTGATCTTTTCAACTTAGCATGAGGCCGATACACTTAATTCCATTACAGTGATCTATAGCTGGATTGGACATTGCCAAAACAACCCGGATATACAAACTATGTCAAGGTAACTTCTATCTTTCATTCATTAGGCTTCCAACAAATGAAGCATATGGTACCATATTCTTTTAATCCATTCCAAATAGATTCTTGGAACATAAAAGTTCCCAAAACCATTACCCTTGACAATGAGAACAGGCGAAGGTTTACTCACATGCATACTATATTTCTTTATAACTTTTCTAAGTATGCCTCTTGCGATAGTCCTAATACCCCTTTTCTTTCATCTCGCTGAATCTCGACCATTATAATTGAGACGTTCATCGAGAATTTTCTTTGAACTTTGAGGACAAGAACCTCTTCTCCTTTGACATTACTGCTATTACGCAAGATGTCAACCACATTAATGCACGATTAGGAAATGAATTTCCCATTCTATAGCATTGTTCAAATGTTGTCCTCTTATTCACTTTTAAACCCAAAATCAAATCTTTTATCTTTGAATGTCATCATTCATAAATGATTTCCTTAAACGGCATTCCTTTTCCTCTTTTATTTACATGACAAAACCCTTAGGTTGTTCCATGAAATACTTCACATATTCTCTTTGGAGTCACGTAACGACTTGTAGACCCATTACAGCCTACTGTTTTGGCTCCATTGAGAATCACTTACGAGTCCCAAGTTTCCTCGAGATTCACCAGTTCTACTTTCCATAAACAAGCGCTTCTTTTAACACATGAGATTGAATAAACCTCAATGTGAACTTTTCTATATTGCAAACTTTGCAACCATCAGACTTTTAACTCTTTGAGACCTACTAGAGATCTCAACCTCTGGCACATTGTGTGCCTAAACTTTTGGTACATCTACCATATGGGACTGTAGCAGCTCTCCCATGCACAACAACAAGTTTCAATGGCTCCTGAAGGACAGGTTCCATGTCATCTACCATGTTGTTGTCACGAGTACAGAGAGAAATAGCTACAGAATCATCAGAGCGGGCATATATGCCCACTTCTCCTCGAAGTCAATTTCTCGAGCCACCATGCTCCCCCTGATTGCTCACATAATCCAAGAAGACAAAGTGTCTCGTTAGAATTAAAAGAACCTTTTCTGTTATCTGAATTGCCAACAAATGGCTCCTCAGATCGGCTTTTCTTTCATCTGGATGGCCAGCTAAATGGCTCCCCTAGATCTTTCCATAAATAATAGAGTATCTTTAAACTTTCTCATCCTATCATCCTATCAAACTTATAAAAGTCCAGGATTTTAGCTATTCATTTTCTTTAGGGGTATCACATTTTTGACTGTCGTACTCCCCCAGACAATCACATTTAGATCACACTCTAAATACATATAATGCATTTCTTTCCTGAAGTATGGGGAATTTTCTCCTTTCTCTCCTTTCTCCCCCTCGAAATGTGGCAAAAACTTTCTTGTCACAATTTCGAAACCATTCAAAACTAATATCAGTGAGGAAACTTTGAGAACACTTTCAATCACTTCCTTTATCTGCATGATTATATCATACAAAAACAAGGCTATTACTTAAACCATGTATGGGAGTACATTTTTCCTCATTTCACTTTAAGAACTCAACAAAGTTCTTTATTTCAATGCTTTTGAAAACTCAAGCAACTCTAGCTTGTGTATCGTTCTTTATCTTTAGGTTCGCACATTTCTTTTGATTCTCTTTAAACTCATAAGTGCTCAGTGACTATAGTACGATATGTACAAACAGTATTAGAATAGCACAGGAGCTACTCCAAAAATTCTCTTTCCCAGTGTGGGATATACAATAAGCACATGAATCATTATATCTTTCTCCCGCCATGCAGGATTAGTCCTTTGACAAAACTTTTCCCGCCATATAAGATTGTCTAACATAAGCATTATGCCAACTTTAGCCAATCATGCGGTTATTTTCTCAGAGCCTTTACCGCCATGCGAGTATTATTATGATCTTTTCTCGTCGTGCGAGAGTATCACAAACTTTCCTCTCCATTCAGGTAATAACCTGGAAAGGGACATGCATGCCAAGATTGACTTGCATTCAATCATCACATTCACAATTCAGAAAATAAATCTGAATAAACTGTAACACATACATGCTTAATTCAACATTAGTCAAACCAAAACATGCATATGGATTAGTGTAACTTTTATCATGACGACTGAACTGGAAATAAATTCCTTGTCATAGAGAGTACATGAAAAACACTTCTCAAGACTCTCAATGATTTATCTCTTTTCTTGGATTAATATCTGAGAAACTTTACTTTTGAAATACATTCTTTTAAAGAGAACATAGTCCCTCACATTATGTCCTTCTTTCTTTGTCATCTCCTGAGCCACAAGTGCCCAACTCACTTTTCTTAATGCTTTCATGAATGAAAGCAGAAGGATCTTTTCTCTGAGAAAATATTCAATAATAATCCAAACTTTAAGCTTATGAAGCTTTTAAAACTTTATGTTCTATCCTATATCACCGTTGGGCAGAAAATATAATAAAACATTTGTCATCTGTATTAATTTCAAGTCACCATCAACTGAATTGGAATTAATCTATCATATCACAATATTATCATCATCAACGTTGGTCAGAAAATGACAACATCATGAACTTTACATTTAGAAATAATACTCATCATAAGTATTTCTAAAATATCCTCTGTGCCTATAATTGAGTAGAGACATAAACTTTGAACAAAAACTTGGCAATCAAAACCAATGCAACTTTTATCTGAACTTTATACAGCGGAAGCTGACCTTAACTTTAACGTGGATACAACCCACAGGGAAACTTTTCAAACTGTTCTTTCAATTAAATCTTCTCGTTGGTTCCAATTTAATTGAAAAATCAGTATCACTATACAACAGAAATCAAGAAATAAAACAACATTTCTTGATCTCTGAATTCTCTGAACATTGATCACTTTGATGCAAATATCAGAGACTTTATTCTTTAAATATAAGACACATTTTAATTATAATATTGTTATCATCAATGTTGGTCAGAAAATAACAATACCATAATTAACTTTAAATAAATATGTTTCCACTCCACTAATTAAATTTAATTAGAGGGTAAAACTTTTACTTTGCAGCGGAAAAGCTTTTATTTCTTTTCAGAAGCAATCACACTTCTAAACTTTTCTTTATACTTGTCAACTTCTCTAAACAATTCACCCCGTTGGTTCAAAATTGAGTAGAGGTAAAACCTTAACAAATTTGCCAAAATATGACAAACTTTCCAAAACTCTACCTTAAAATAAATGTTCCATCAGTATAATCTTTTCTTTTCTATGATTTTCTCTACTCAACTTTCCCTTTAATTTAATCTCCGAATTAAATTAGAGGAGTAACAATTCAAACTTTGCAGAGGAAAGCATGAATAAAATTCATGAAAATATATACTATTCAGAAGCATTTCTATCACAATTTGATCTCTACACAAATATCTCGTTGGTTCAATTTGAGTAGGAATCAAAACTATACTTAATTCATCAAAGAATCATACATATATGCTTCTGAAAATATCAAAACAATTCACAAAACATACTGTGCAGAACCATTTCTTTCCGGCACGCGAGGAAAAACAGCCTGCAGCCTGATTCCCGTGTCTGCGTGGGCCCGAGGCCCAGCAACCAACAGGCAGGCCGCCGAAGCGGCCCGCTCGGTCTTCCCGCCTGGGCCAAAAGGCGGCCCATTAGCACCTGGATGCTCACAGTCGTCCATCGGCCATCGTTGCAGATCGGCAATCCGACGGTCGCCCGTCCAAATCGCAGGTACAAAACCCGCCGACAGCCGGATGCCCCCTGGAAACCCTAGACCATTCTATTCTGCCTCCCCACATCTCTCGCACGCAAGGCGGCGGCGGAGGAGCGCCCGTGGCCGGCGTGCCCGCCGGCGATGGTGAGGTTGAGGGCCGCCCGGCTTGAAAACGTCGGCCATCTCTTCCTCCCCTATCATTTCCCATCCAATCTCTTCAGCCCCATCCCCGTCTCCTTCCCTACTGGTGAGATCCAGAGAGCGGGCGGCCATGGTGGCCGACGCCCGTGGCCAACAGTGCCGACGATGGCGAGCCGCGCCGCCCGGCACGCAGCCGAGGCCGGCTCCTCCCTTCCTTCTTTCTCTCTTACCCCTTCCCCTCTTCCCTAGCCTCGCAAAAGCAAGATCCAGAGAGCATTCGCCGCCCATGGCAGCCCGAAGGAGGGTAGTGGCGCCGCGGCAAGCCCCCTAGCCGGTGCACGCGTTCACCCGTTGATGAGCGCGTCGCCGTCGAGTGGCTTTGCGTCGGTGCCCTTTGCCCTAAGCCCGCGGGTGATTCACATGCCAAAGCATGGAACCCACCCAAGGAGGCTCGGGTGACTCTTCTGCACAACGTCTAGGCGACGGCCAGCGGTGGTGGTGGTGACGGCGAGGTAGGTCCTGCCTCTCCACCTTCCTTGAGCTTGGATCTAGGGTTAGGGTTACTGTTTCTCTGTGATTTGCTTTTTCGATTCGAGATCGATGTGCTTTTCTTTTACCCAAGCACTGTCTACTCACTAGACTAGGCTCTGATACCATTGTTAGATCCTAGGGATCATCTAGGAGTAGATCAGGCGGGTTTATACACTTTGTGAATCATACCTTGGACCTTCCATTGTTAGATCCTAGGGATCATCTAGGAGTAGATCAGGCGGGTTTATACACTGTGTGAATCATTGGACCTTCTGGTGAGCCACCCATGGCGAGAATGACTCGGTGGAGCCGTTGGTGACGACGGCGGCCACTGGTGGAGCTTCCCATCGCTTCAGCAGCTCCCTCTGGAACGGTTAGGGTTTTGGAGTGGAGGGCTACAGTGGCGGCGGTGAACCTCGTTCGTTGAGCCTGTGGCCCCCACTCCCTCTTATAGTGCTGCGCGACAGGGGCCCCACCAGCCTTCTAACGGGCTGGGCGTCCCCGATCCGGACGCGAGTCAAGGGCCCAATAGGATGTTGGGCCCATGGTGGAGAGATCAATCCAACAACATCGTCATAGACCCTCAATTGCCTGAGTTGCCTGACACGGCTCCTCGACGCCGGAATCATGTGCATCTTCTACTTCCTCGTCGTCGTCAGTGAGGTCGAACAAGAAACCCTCCTCCTCCAACGTCCTCCGCCACTCATCGGCGACGATCTCCTGCAGCTCCGCGAGGTTGCTTTCCAGGACCATCAATCTGCCAGACTTGCCGAGCTCCTCGCGGACCTAGGCCTGGTAGGCGAAGAACTCGTCGCCGGATGCCTGCGTCAGCCGGCTGAGGCGTGCCAGGTGGTACATGAACTTCTCCGTGACCTCCCCAAGGAAAAGCCCCGGGTACTCGTCGTTGAGGTCGTGGAGGGTCAGAGCGGGACCCTCACCTGCGCCAGGATCCATTCGATCTCATCCTTGGGCATCTCGAGTTCTCGACCAGCCTCACGGCCGGAGGAGCCCCGTCGTCCTCGCCACCGGACGTCGTGTCGGCGGCGGGCCTTGCTCCCTCCCAGGAGCCGCCCTGCGCCGCAACCTCGTCCTCACTTTTCACACCTTATGTATAATCCTGTCTAAATTAAGAGATTTTGAAGTATAGAAAACTTCATAAATGATGAGGTAAACCAAAAGACTCTTCAAATTTTAAAGGTAAAGCTATCTGTTAGCTGTGTGATTTGGAGCAACTCCTCACACGTATTTTTTCTTCCCCAATTTCACCTTCTTCTCCAACCCCGGCGAGTTTAGGGTTCGGGTTAGGGTTCGGGGTTTCCGGGGGTGGGGCTGTTGTCCCGGTGCAGACCTAGAGGGAGGGCCGGTGGTAGCAGGGCGGCCCGGCGGAGGCCGGCGGTGGGCGGGGCGGCGAGACCGGGGCGGCGAGGGCGCCGCCGGCCGGGCGGAGGAGGCCGGCGGTTGGGGCCGGGGGTCGGGGCCGGGGAGCACGGCGGCGGCGCGGTGGTGACCGGCGACGGCGGGGTCGGGCGGCGGCGGCGGCGGTGGGAGGAGGCGGCGGTGGTGGTTGGAGGCGGGGGCGGTCCGCCGGTGCCTGCCGGGGGTGGCGGCGGGGCTAGGCGGAGGGAGGGGCAGCATGCGGGAGGGTGAGGGTGGGGATGGGAAGGGGATAAGGTTGGAAGGGAGTAGGGGAAAATAATACATCTAAGGTGTAAAAAAATGCAAAAATTCGTGTGAGAAGTCTAAAGTTGCATGGGTGAGCTATAGACACACCCAATTTTAACTATCTATTTTTAAATAAGCACCACGTGGCGATCTACGAGTATTTTTCTTTCCTGTCAATCCGTCCTCTGGCACGGCGGCGACGCGACACGCCGGTGCACGTTGGGCGACAGCCTGAACTGCACGATGGTCATGATAGTTGATAAGGCTGCAAAGGGGTAACCGTTAGGTGCACCTCCGAACCTCCTTAGTTCAATTATTTGTACTACTTTTTCAAAATTGAGCTGAAGTAGTACAAATAATTGAACTAAAGAGGTTCGGAGGTGCACCACATCATAATCGATTTGCACCCCTAATAGTTGATAGTGCAGGAGGAAGCGTCACGTCATGCGCTTGCATTTATCATACAGACATGTAATATATGGTAAAAAAGTAGTATACGGTAAAAAAGGAGCATATACATCTATCTATATTATAAAAAGCGAAGACAATTGAAACTATTCTCACCTATTTCGGGCCCGCCTTACCCCTCATGCCGGACCCACCCGTCAGGCTGCATGATGACAAAAAGGCGCAACGACTATAGAAATCACAATTTGGAGAGTGTTTGTGCCAAAAAGCTAATTATATTTTGTCACCGGCGTCCGTTGTACTCACCGGCGTGTACCCACGTTGTGTCCACCACCCAGTCGAACCCACACCCCGCGCTGCGCGCGCTCCCCCGCGTTACGCGTGTTCCGAGTCCCGACTCCCCCTCCCGCTTCCCCACCTCGCCGCCGCAGCACCCGCGGTTCCCCTCCCGCTTCCCCACCTTGCAGCCGCAGCACCCGCGGTTCCCCTCCCGCTCCCACGCCCGCTGTGTGGTCAGCGGTCATGGTTGAGGGAATAGACTGCACGGCCGCTGCGGCGCCTAACATCCCTCCCCCTCTGGCTCCCCTACCCACGAACGTCGTGTGACCGCGTCCCAGCACCCCTGCTGCGGAGTCCTGACCATGTCGTCCAGGCCGCTCATTGACAACTTCATTCTCAAGCTCAATCGTCGGTAAGCCGCTGCCATGCATGTTCCTCCTAGGCTCCTCGTCCAATTCAGATGTCGTCGCTCTGGTGTCATCATGTGGTGTGCTGGCCTCCTTAGCTGCTGTTGAGAGTCCGCTTCCTCTCCGGGACCATGCTGTTTTCTCCCGGTAGTTGCGTCCACACAGACTTCAACCCGCTCCAGCAGCCAAGGTTGAAGTGGTAGAATATTTGACAAGCAATATATCCTTTATGAATGACCCTCATCAGGATTGTTGGGCAGAATAGGGATCTTGTGGTTCAGGCATTTAGCCACGAACCAATTTTCATTCTTATTAGTGCATCACAAAAGAGATTAGTTGCAAAATACAGAAGCACCCCCAATATTATGGCAGCAGAATCTTTTTTTTCAGGTTAGGCTTGGTATGGTTGAGAAAGTTGCTGACAATTGATATTTCCCTTCTTGTAGAATTACTTAAACTATTGTTATCCATCCATTGCCATTCAAGGTCAAATTATTTATGAATTAGCTGCATCTATGTAGCCCAACCCTATTTGGGGTGGTACCTGCAGGATCAATCGGAGTAATAGCTTTGAGGGTCCAGGCCGCCCGTGACCGTGGGCACGGCTAATCGATTAGTTTTACACTCTGCAGAGGTTGTACATCTTTACCCACAAGTCGCGTAAAAGTCCCGAAGAACTTTAAACCCAACCATGCGATGCCGGCCAAGCATCATACCACACTACCGAGGTGTGATTGCATAGGGACGCTACGAGGCCGTTACAAAGATCCCCAGATGTAGGCTGCCCGCTAGGTTACCTGTTCAGTGCAACGTATAAAGCTCCCGGACGAGTACCGTGTCTTAGCCAAGCCCACACCTACGCCCGAGCTGGTCCATACGCCACTACCCGCCAGCCCCCAACCCTTATCAGGTAAAGCATACCTAACACCTAGTTCACTAATTAATAAGCCAAGACAGAGCCATATGTCTTGTGGTAGCACTGTTTTCCTGGGTGGTCGCTCCATGTTCCGATTAATCATATGATCTTGTATTAAACAGAGATATATAGCATCGAAGTAAAGCATGTTCATCATTGTTGTTCATTAAAACCACCATATCCCAAGGTATAGCAACTAAGCATAACTACCCAACATAAAGATAAACCCGTTTGATCAAGGCACAGGATAAATAACACTAGTCAAACCTTAAACATGGGTCCCATCATATTAATGCAAGCATATGCAATGAGTGATTAAACATAATTCTTAGGACAAAAGATCAAGGACCACTACAAAAAATCTTGTGGTCTATGACGGTCGATTTTCGTCACGGATCATCAAAATTTCGTCATAAAATGGCATCTATGACGAAATTTGAGAACGTCATGTATTGAGCGTCACGGATCCCTTCTCATGACGTCCTTAAGTTTTCGTCATAGATTAGCGTGATCCATGACGTTCTCAAGCCGTCATAGATCTGTCTAAAGCCCATTGAACCCAGTCCGAAGCCCAAAATCTATGACGAAAGTGATCGTCATGGATTAACTTGCCACATCACTCGTAGATGACATGGATGATGAGTTGGAAGCTGACGTGGATGAGGACGTGGCAGATGATGTGGCGCACCGTGGCAGCTGACAGGAAGCCACATGGCAGATGACAGGGCGTCCACGTTAGATGACAAGGCGTCCACACGGCAAATGTCAACGCTGCCACGTGGCAGATGACGTGGCACAATGACGTCATCACCACATAAACAATTTAATGATGAGCCTAATTAAGACAATTATTTCATTAAAAATTGATCCAACCATAATTTGCGAAATTCAACCCCACTTACTATTTATACACATTACAACCTATGATACACATAATTACAGGAAATTACAAAGCCCAGATCATACATGGTTTTGTGTCAAAAAAAAGATAATACATGGTTTCATCAAGCATCACAACAGAATCACGGCACATTCACACAACACCAGAAAGATAATACATGGGTTCATCTAGCATGAACAGCCACCATGGCAAAAGCTGCAGTTTGACATTGACCTCAGCATACTACATCTCTTGGTCCCTTATCCTTATGTTGTGGTTCCTGCAATTCCACTGACAGCTACCAATTTGCTTTCCTGAAAGTAAATTAAATGTGATCAGATAGTTGCAAGGACATGGAGTTCAAAGGTGCATTCACTTCACAGAAAGATATGGCATGCATTCACTATGAGATTATTTCACTATAGATCTCCCAGATGGCACATTTGATCTTAAAGCCACTCCAACATATGAAAGATAGACTAGAACAAGTAATCCCAAGTGCTTGACAGATTTAGACGAAATAAGAGGCAATCATATATCTGGATTTCCAACCAACACTATCCCCTGTAGCTAGTTAGAGATAAGTAGACTAAGTGCAAGAAAATGGCTGGTTACTAATTCATAAAATGACTAGGTGAATATTCAGTTAGAAATGACATTTTGTAGACATACAAATAATCATATAAGTGCAATTTGTCACATAAACTAATCTGTAACCAAAGCTGTCCAAATCAGTCCTCATATTGTTCTTATCTCTTAAAGAATACAAAGAAAAATAGCTTCACAAATACTACATCTGTCCCAAATTACCATTTATTTTGGCTTTTTTAAATGCAATTACTTTTGGTAATTTAGGACGGAGGGAGTACTTGCAATCAGTTTGTTTTGTCAGCATATTTGCAGTACAACTTGGTAAAGGATCCAATGCCAAACAATGTCCTAAAACATAAGTCATGCACAAAAGTTCTAGCTATCCTGTAGTTTATAGACAAGTCTATTAGTCTAAATCAATCCGGTACTTGGATGATGAAATTTGCAATCAGTTATAAGACTTAAGGATACACAAATAAAAAAACGGAAGAAAATGGATATAACCTGATTCGGGTGTAAGCCTACAGTGTTGACAGCTGCGCGAGTTTCATATTCTCGCTGACAAGTGCCAGTTCTGAAACCATAGATGCACCAAAAAGAAATTAAAGTGGATCCTGGAGCAAAAATATAGTATGGCAAACATCTAATAGTGCTACCACACAAATTGCCATGTAGGAAGTTGTATATGATTTGGAGGGCTCAGATAATCAAATTTTAATAATATTAGTGTGTCGGAATCACTATAACACTATAATCAGCTTAGCTTTTACCTAGCACCCATCCTAGAAGTTCCTGGAAACCAAAACCAAAATGCAATCAGTGACATCCTATAAACCTCCATTATCAATACATGGAAACAAATGAGTATTGCATAGCAATATCAACTGATCGATGGGAGCAAACACAACAAAAAATGATGCTGAGGAAAACAAAATGAAATGGTGATTGGATTGATTGCCTGTAGGCATTGATGGATAATCAGATAGTACCTCCAGCACCTGAAAAAGTTCATACAGTTTCAGTCTCAAAACAATGATATAAGAAACATGAGCAAACTTCAGGGTTGCAGTTTGTGCGACAGAACATGCAATGCTTAGTCACATTTGAAAAATGTCTCCAACTGTATGTTGAAATGGAGGCTGATAGTGATTTAGTACAAAAATTAGTTCGGTATGTTGAAAGTTAGACACCACATATTGTATCGATGAATGAAATGGCTAAACAGATGAAGAAGAATAGGACAATACTGTATGTGCATATGCCTAGTACGAGTAGGCAGGGGGGACGAGCGGGATCTAGATCTAGAGCAGCCAAGCCATGCCGGCGATGTACATACAGGCAGCAACAAAAAAGAATAATCCTCCCACCAGTAGTATCATCAGTAACAAAAGGAGTAGTGTAATCCACCGAGACAAAGAGCAATCGATACCACCAAAACGGAAAAAGACAACAAGCGCCTGAGGACAGAGGAAAAACGACGTGCCTTGAGGACCTCCGGCTGCGGCGGTGGCGGGGTCGGCGGCAGGGAGAGGGATAGGGATAGGAGAGGGCGGCAGCGGTGGTCGTCGGGGCCGGCGTCCGGGGCGATGAGGAGGTGCCTGGAGAAGGCGGCGACGGTCTGGAGGACGGACGACAGCGGATTCCAGCCCGAAAGCGGCATCGAGGCGGCGGCCGGGGGGCTCACGCAGTCGCGCGAGTGCGGCAACTCGGAGCTGCAGCTGCAAGCGCAGTCGTGTGGAACCGGCAACTCGGAGCTGCAGCCGGGCGAACTTGCCATCTCCTCCTCGCGCCCTCGTACCGGATCTGAGCGTCGCGGGGGACTCGGGTCGAGGGCCGTCGGCCGGGGGCATCGTAGGACGGTAAGGCCCCTGGTCGGAGCCGAGGAGGGCCCTGGTGAAGAGAAGGGAGTGACTGTGGAGGAGAAGGGGCCGGAGCCGAGGAGGGAGCGGCGGCGGTGTCAATCACGAGAAGGGAGAAAGAGGAGGGGTGGAGAAGGAGCAAGGGATGCGGCTGCGGCGTCAGAAGATGAATGGGAGGGAGCTAGGGTTTCGGTTTGGTGGCCTTTTATATATGTGACTATCAACATGAGTCGTTGGTTCTGAGATGGACGACTGAGATGAATTGGGCTTTAATATAAAACGGCCCAAGCCAACTTTTAGTCCATTTAAACAAATGATTCACTATTTTTATTGCTTACTAAGGTTTAAATTTGAACTATATGTACCACATAATAAATTCAAGAAATATGAGAAAAAATATTTTCATACTCATATGTTTGATTATAGTCCATGTCCAAAAGATAGAAGAAAAAATAAATTCTTTGTTAGAGATAATGCAACCATTAATCTTCAAATTATTACAAGATAGTTTAATAATATTTAAATTTGTTTAAAACATTCTACAAGTTGACATGGAGGCATATTTTAAGCATATAATGCTCCTACAAACAATTCAGATGGTTTTATTAAAGTGAGATTATAGATGTTCACAAATAGTAACATCTCTCACATAGTTTCTTATAACTATACTCAAACCTTTGAAAACTTCAACAAATTGCAATTAACATTAAAACAAACATCATTAAATAAAAGATTGTGATTTTAGGAAAATTTAGAAAAAAATCCCATCAAATTTGAAGCTATTGACCATTCCAGTTGTGCCACGTGGTCACACCTTGTTATAAAATAATGATAATAACAAATAAAACTTATCAAAAAATTATGTAAATTGGCACATGATCATTTTATCGATGTACAAGCTTGACAAAAAAGTTTCATATGATTTTGTGAAAATTGGATTATACACTGTTCATAAACTAGATAGATCATCACATTGTTTCATACAACTCAACTTAAACTTCAAAGTTTGTACACACTCAAATACTTTCCTACCCATGGGCACCTCAAATTTGGATGCAACCTTGTGTTGACCATAACATTAGAGAATGTTAAGTTATATTAGCAATTATTATGAAATAACATGTTTTTCATATTCACTTTTTAGTTGGAAAAGATATGTTGTATGAAAAGTAATCAAGAAATAGTAATTAAGATACAAACAAATGACACTGAGTAAAACATCTCGATTTTAGAAAAAATTAGGAAAAAGAATCAACCGATTTGGAGTTCGTATGAGGAAGAAAAACAGTTTACAAGTTTTATCCGAAGATTAAAAACAGAAATTGCACTTGCTATGAACTGAGATGAACAAGTGTGTTTTCTCTTTTTAATCTTTGACTAAAACTTGTAACTAGTTTTTCTGCCTCATACTAACTTCAAATTGGATGATTCTTTTTTCTAAAATTTTCTAAAATAATTCTCTACCAAGATCTACAACTTTAACAAATGAAAAAATAGTTTTTCTATATAGTTGTGCAAAAAGTTGATTCTTCTAATTATTAAATCTCTACTGAGTACAGCCTTGTGCAAAATTGTTATCTTATAAACATTTTTGAGTTTTCATTACCAATTGTTGTGCAAAAACTTATTTTTTCATTTTTTAAATAACTAATGTGTACGCCCTTGTTCATTTTTCATTACCTCATAGTAAATAGAATAATTCTATTAACACCTCAATTCTTGGTCATGTACACCTCAATTCTACACATAACCTTAAATTTACTCTTCTATTAACACAAGGGGGTCACAATGCCATTTATTATGCAAAAAATATTTTTTTCTATTTTAAAATACCTAATTAAGAAACATTTATGAATTAACTGAAAAACTAATTATCTTATATACCCCAAATATATTTTTCGCATGTAAAAGAACACATTTAAGTTGTCTTTTAGAAGTTTCAAGATTTTTCGAACAAAATGCTATTTTCTATCATTTAAATGAATTTATGCAGATTTATTAGAAATAATTAAATGTTGAACTCATTGATGGCAAAAAGTCTAGTGGTGACCCTCCATTTTCGCAAATTTGGGCCGGCCTTTTGGGCTGTGCCTTTGGGCGGTCTGTTGTGCGGCGTGGGCTGCTTTGGTTGTCGGGGTGGGTTTCCTAAGCACGTCAAGTAGTTTGAGGGCCGCCACAGACTTTGACTCGGTTAGCAAGCCCAACTCACTTTGACACCTATTCAATTTTTGCGAAAGTCTAGTTTTCGTCCCTAAACTCGTAACTACACAAAGCATCATATCCTTCAACCTTTGAAATTGTACAGATTACATCTAGAACTTGGTTATGTGTAGTTTTATAAATGATTTTGTCTTTTTCTTTTTTATTTTTTCGACTAAATATTTAGAAAATAATAGTAAATTATAAAAAAATCATAAAACGGAAATTCAATTTTATTTGCCTCTATATATGTATATCTATATATTGAATATATAATATTATATGCTTTAGAAAAATTTTAAATTTAGATTTTTAAATTTAAGACTGTTATTATCTATAATTATTTTCATACATTATATGATTTTGTAAATTTATTAATCATGAGGAAATGTTGAAATGCAATGTGGGTCGGATTATGATGAAATTGGCGCAACGTCATGGTGCTTGGACTTCATATTGGGCTTTCATATCCAACACTGCTAATCCATGACGAAATTTGACGGTTGTCATGGAAGTAGTGTGATCTGTGACGAAATCTATGACGAAGTTGGCAGAACGTCATAGTGTTTAGACTTCATATCGGGCTTCATATCCAGCACTGTGAATCTATGACGAAATCTGATTGTTTGTCATGGATGCAGTGTGATCTATGACGAAATAAAAAAACGTCATGAGAATTTCGTCATGGATCAAAGGATTTCTTGTAGTGGACACACTTGCCTTTAGCCAAGGTAGTTGCTCAGAATATCTTCGTCTTCTTGCTCATGAAATCTTTCGAACGGCGTTTAATCTACTCGCATCAATCATCCAAGGCAAACATCCGGACCACACATATACAAACAAGCAAAAGAATTAAATTAAAAACAGTACACCAATCATCGAAAAACGTACTAAAAACAGTACTAAACCGATGTTTATGTCGGGATGAACGTGCGAGCGAAAGAACTGCTGGAATCGGAATTGAATTGGATGAGATATGGATTTTAACAACAAATTATGGATAGCTGATTGAATATGACATAAAAAGGATGTCACTATGAGAAATAATCAAGAAAAGAAATTAAATGATAGATAGATTGGTTGACTAGCAAGGATTCTAAAGATGAATAAATAATTACTCCATAGATCAAAGATTTGTAAGGCCTAATGATCAATGAAGCTTCACATTAACGAAAAGAAGTGTAGGAAACACGCTCATTATTTGATAAAGGAAAAGTCTTTATTACCACATAAGCGTGATGTCACCATGATGTCATCACCGGCAAGAGAAAGACGTAGGAAAAATGCATGGCTTGCTCATCATCACCAACGTGCATGTTTCCCTTTCTATAGCTATGATCTTGCTTGGACTTAATGACTGGTGGTGATGATGGTTAGCGACGGCAGCGGCGTGGACGGTGAGCTCGGCAAGATGGCGACCGTGAGGGCTCGCGTGTTCACCACGGACGGCAAAGGACGTAAATCGTGGCCGGCCGGCGGCACACCCGCCGATCTTCACGGGGCGCACGGTGCTTCATCGCAGCCGACTAGATGGAAGGGGTGGCTCGTCGCCGTAGGGGCTTCGAGGCGGGCCGGGCCGCATCTTGACGAGAGGAGGGAGACTCGTGGTGGTGTAGACCGGTGGTGCTTCAGATCATGAGAGAGATGAGGATATAATATTTGTAAAACGAAACAAGGAGGAGATTGACAACCTGCTCACGTTCTCACCCAAGACAAAAGACGAACGACGGCTTCATATCAAACTCGATGAGGACGGTTATCGTTGTCCTTCGGCTCGACGTATGTGTTCCTCCAAGAGCAACTCGATGACGGTGACCTCGGGATGGCCTTCATGATGTGCCGGGTGCAACTTCCAACAAGGCCGGCGGATGGAGCTCGATCTAGAGACGAGGCGGACGGACTCCGACCGGGATCGAAGCGGATGGCAGCAATGGAGGTACTGCTCGTGCGAATGAGATAGATGGCGCCAGCCTGGGGGTTGATCTTGACGGCGTAGCGCAGCAGTGGCGGCGGCGCTTCACGGCGGCAAAGGCATCGCATTGCGCTAGGGTATCTGGGGGCGCTCTAAAAGAGAAACGTGTAGCTTGCTGTTTATAGGCCACGTTTGGTCCACGTGTTTGCATGCACACATCAGGAGTCCGTTTCAGGTTCATGTTGATGTTGCTCTCGTACTCCAAAAGGAATTAGAGAAAAATCAAAAGATAATACAAGTAGTCATAGGGTTCTACAGGTATATTGTTGAAAAGAAGATGGAGTAGATAAAAAAATAAGTTGAGATGATATAGATCACGCTATGTAGATCCAAAAGTAATACTTGGAGCTGGTGGAATAAATTACGTGATTGGATTTTGGAATTATGGAGGCAAAAATAAAATCTCAAGAGAATAAAGAAAAACTTCTCGCATATTAGCATATGGAGAGAAAGGCGGCTCGGCGGCGGTTGGTTGACCGGTGGCTGAGGAGCTTCAGGTGGCGGTCCGGTGGATGTCCGGCAGCGACGAGCGGAGCTCGGTACGCGGCTCGATGTCGCGTAGCTCTGGAAGGTGTTGGCTCCGTCCAGTGGTGCTCCGGTGCGGCGAAAACGACGATGACCAGAGGCGACGTGCGACTTGGCCGGTGCGCTCGCGAGACGGCGAGTCGGCGGCGGTTCCTGGCTCCGGCTGCGCGGCACAGGTGAAGGCGGTGGGAGGCAAGCAGGGCGCGTGACGGATAGGGCTCAGGCACGCACGCCGAGGGGTGGCGGTGGGCTCGACCCAGGTAGAATAGGAATGTTTTTTTTCGAAATATTCTCCTGTGCAAAGATAAATCCAGAAATATCTAGATAAATCAATAAAGCCACGAAAAATATTCTGAAAATCCCAAAAATGCCAGGAAAATTCCTAGAGACACGTTGGGACATGAGCTATCCAAATAAAGTGTTTGGAGCTCATGAAAAAGATTATAAATCCTTCTAATAAATAGAATTAGCTCGAGGAGAGAATTAATTCCAGAGGAGTCCGAAAAATTCTCAGAAGGGTTTGGACAGCACCTAATCGCATTTTAAAACCTTTTGCACTCAAGAAGCACCAAGATGCATCGACATGAATGCCACACTCACAACTTTTATATAATTTAGAAAATCAAACAAATGAATTTTTTTCTTATACTATATTCCCTGTAAAGAAAAATAAATGTTGGAAAAATTTTAAAATTATGAGAAAATCGTTATTTAATTATTCTTTCTATTCACATCCTGAAATTGGAAATTTCAGGGTGTGACAGACTTGCAAGCGGACAAGTCTCCCGTCGTAGTCAAGGGACCCTTTTCCCTCGAGTGGTGAACCCAAGGTATCGAATCTGTGGAACAAATGTGTGATGCAAAAGATGATCTAGTAAAGCCAAGCAACTTCAATATTCGATAAAGAGAAACCCTAATGCATCTAGATAAAGAACACAAAACTAATCTAATCTACTAAAGACCGGAGGTAACAAAGATAGATGGGGTAGATAAACCGATCTAGAGAGATCGAGTTAAGCCTTTTGTTGAAGTTCCAAGCAAGAGAAGAAGTAGCAAATCGAATCTTATTAGAAGCCTCTTTAAATCGTGGTTTCCCGCCCGACTCCAAAAAGGTCCGCCTTTCGAAACCCCCGTTCTGTCACAACGTATTCCTATTCATTCAGGTAGTCTAGGGCGAGTCCAAGGACAAGTCGAGTTCTTTCGGAAGATCCGGCGTGTACCTCTAGCCACCGCGGCTACAAGAACACCCTAAGTGATCTATCTCGAGAATAGATCTAGAATAAGCAAAGCCGATCGAAAAACGAAATCATCGAAGAAACGCTTGATCGCTAGAAATAGATTCAACTTGATAATTCAACTAATACAATGATACATAAACAAGATCACCACCGGGATCCTACCTTGATCTTGCTTCTAGCTCCGGGAACTCTGACGTGGTCTTCCTTGCAAGGTTCCCACGTCGGCTAGGGAGACCCTAGTCAACTAGCTCGACCCTCTCCTCTCCTGGATGGTGTCCCTCTCTTCTCTGCTCCTCGGCGGCCGATGACGAATTGGTTGATGCGTGGCTCTCGACCCCGGGGATAAAAATAGCCCGAACGGCGGCTAGGTCAAAGGAGGGGGCAAATGGGCCCTTGACTGGGCTGGGCCGGCCGGCCTGGGCCGACCGGCCTGGGCCCATCCAGGCCCAGTTCCCGGCCTCCTTCGTGTGGTGTCGGTTCCCGAGTCTTCTAGATCCTTCCCCCTTCTGCATGTAGGCCCTTGTCGTCATTTTCTCTCTGAATTGGACGTAGCTCCTTGTCCCACAAGATTCGGCAGTTTTCTGGTTAGGTCCTCGGAGTTTGTCATCTTCTTGGGTTGAGTCCCTGGCTTCTTGGAGTCAAGTTTGCTTCATTGCATGACTTGTAAGGGACTTCAAGGTCTTGTCACAAGGTGCTTGATGAACTTATCCCGGAAGTCTTGCTTTCAACGCTAAAACCCTGCATAAACACTAAACTCCAAAACCGACATGCACAAGTGAACTTGTTATACCACGGGGGTTAGTACCAATGGATAAGGTATAAAACTTATGCCAATACCGAAGGTAAACTCATGGCTAGGTTGACTGATTTTCACCGTCAACATCTCCCCCATGCTTAAATCTTGCTCGTCCTCGAGTAAGCCTTCTATGGATATCATCGTTGCCCATCAATGTTTAAACCTTGCACTTGATTATACATGAAAAAACATAATGCTCTCAAAATTTTAATTCGTTAAAGTTCCATAATGTACTAGCCTTCACCTCTACGGAGGGTAGATTCTTAATTAAGCTTACCCCACAAGTATTAACATGCTCCCAAAATTTAAATAGATCTCAGAATTTTCTAAATAAAGAACGAGATGAAGAAAAGCTAAACTAAGTTCACAAATTTAAATCATCTTGCATATTGCTCATGAACTCTCATCTCACTTTGTCTCTCAAGCCTATATATTCTACTCCTTTCCCTCTCATAAGATATATGTGTGGTAGGCTTTATATGGAGCTTTTGGGAAAGTTTAGTCATACCAAGATATTATAAATGAGATGTTGTCAAAACAAGACAAGCTTCTCATGGTCTTACCGAGACTCGTCAAAAAGGTCATTGGAAAATGATGTTATATCAAGGAGGGGAAAGAGAAAAATACACACACTTGAGATAGGTGGACATGTGCAAATGGCAAAGAGTGATCCCGAGGCACAAAGGAAGTCCTCGTTATCGGATTGCACATGGTTGGAAAATGAGTATGGATCTTTTAATCTTAAAGACTTGAGATTCCTAATGCACTTTAGAGAACCGGGGAGTTCATTTTTTATTTTTACACATACTCATATTTTTCTTTCTTTCTTTTCTCAAATTTTTTTCTCATAAAAATTTTATTTGCTCCCCTTTGAACTCTAAAATTGCATCGTACCTACCTCCTCCCCCATGCTTAGACGTTGCTCGTCTTCGAGCAAAGAGGCGATAAATAAGGTAGGTACCGGAAATATTTTTCCTTGCAGAGATACTTGAATTCTTCAATGTTGGCACCGTCTTGCGATCTTCCTTGAATTGATGATCCATTCTCAACAATAGGTTGTGGTCAAGGAGGTAATCACGAAGGATGATATTTGGTTTTAAGGGTGGATATCTGGCGAGGTTTGTGAGATCTCCAATGTGGGGATACACAATGCACGGATAAAAGGCTAGCAAAAAGATAGATACGCAAAAAACGGAATGACCAGCTTCTTAGTCTCGGGCCAGAGAAATCATGGCCTGCAATAACTCACTCAAAAATAAATCTTGTACACTAAGGTTTATGCACTCAAATATATATAAGTCTCTGGATAGGTTGAGCAACACACAAGTGATATTCATGACAAGGTTAGCGATATTTTTGGGCATAAAAACCATCTTCAATCTATTTATAACTTAAGAGCACATAAAACACTATGAGTCTTTATTTTAATCATAACCACCGCTAAAGATTAAGCTAGCATTTAGATAAATTCAGATTCATATTTTAAGAGAGCACTAGTTTTAGCATGCATAAATCAATTACAAAGATAAACAAAGCGGCAATTATAATCATATATTATTATGGCACAAATTTTTGTAACTTTTCCAATGATGTAAACAAGGTGGTGTCTTTATTAATGATGAAAACAAATTGAAATACATGCTGAAAATAAACAAACACACTTGCTGAAATTTAAATAAAAGCTGAAAATATTACGCAAACACAAGCAAACAAAAGCTGAAAATTACAGAAAAGGGAAAAGAAAAGAAAAGTGAAATTCCTCCTTTTTCCTAATCCTCCGCCGGTGGTTGGTGTTGATAATCTTGGTAGTTGTACCCTTGCTCGTAGTAGGGTTGGACATCCCCTCCAATGAATTGATCCGGCTGCACTAGGTGAAGGCGTCCAAGCTCATAGGCAATATTTGCATTGCCCTCACCAAGTTGAGCCGCGTTGGTTTGGATGGCTGCGGCGTTTTGCATATTTCTCGCAACATACCCTCCAATTATGGCCATGCTTTGTTGTGGTTGGGGATATTGTGCGTAGGGCTCCGCGAAGGTTACGTTGGGCACCACATAATTTGGTGGGGGTACCGGTGCACCACCCCCCCCATGCTTGCATTTGTGGCCCTCCGTAATAACTTGGCGGAGTAGGAATCCCGCCAAATGGTGGTACATAGTTGGGTTGTGCACCACCCGCTTGTGCGGAGGAGGATCCCTCCTCTACGATTCTTCCTCTTTTATTTTTCTTTGCCGGGACGAGGAGTCCCTCTTCCAACCAATCTTCCCTCCCTTGAATGAAAAGCCTAAGCCTTGGATCCGGAAGGGGTAGGTTCACCTTGGCCACATGAAAGCCTTATCTCTCATCTCCACTAATATATTTACCTTGTTTCAAATACTCAAGGCCGAGAGAGGTCCCACATAAAAGATGTTCGGGGTTTCTTGTGATCCCCGGCCTTAGGGAGATGGCCAACATAGAGAGGTAGCACCCCGAACCAATATCTCCCGATCCGGATGTTGCCTCGCAACACCATCGGTTGATCATAAGTTGTGAGGGGTCTATTGGCTACTTGGCAATTAAAGCCGAGTAGAGCCAATTCAACTCCGTGTCGGTCACCTTCGTCTCCCTCATCCTCCCCAATATCCTCTTGCTCATCCAAGAGTGGAATACTTGGATAATTGGGTTACAGATGCAATTGCGTTGTTGGTGGGCTTCTCCGGAGATCAAATTCCAAAACCCATCTAACAAGTCATCCGGCACGTTGACTTGCTTCGGAGCTCCCTTTTGGAACCCAAGTAGCTCCCTAACATACTCGTAGGGAACCACTTGTTGGATTCCCTCCAAATGGAATGATAAACTTTGCACCCCCTCATCAAGGATAGGCGCAATAGTCATCAAGATTTCCAAGGCAAACTCCTTGTGGGTGTTTGCCGACACCCCGTTGGAGAATTGCACCCATCCAAGGTGCCCCAACATATAATATATGTCCGTGCTGAAACCCAATTAGTTGAGTGCTTGATCATCGAAGTCGACGTTGGCCACAAGCCTCTTCTCAAGAAGAGAGAGTTTCTTCTCCTCCTCTGACAATATGATGAAGCCATATGTGGAATACCGCAGAGTGTATGGAGGTGGCGCGGATGAACGGGTCGATCATCGAGGTGTGATGGGCAGCTCCTCCGTACGCCCTTGAGGTTCGGTAAACCTCATGGACGTGCTCCTTGTTGCCCTCATGCCACCGAGGAGGAGAGTGTCGTTCCTCCTTGGCGGTGTCATGTCCTCCTCCATGCTGCGAGGAGACTCGGAAACTGAGTGCCTCCTCGAAGACGTCGTCGAAGATGGCTTGGATGACGATGACCCCTTCTTCTTGGTGAAGAGACTTGTGGTTTTCTTCCACATGATTGCAGCACTCTTCTCTCCACTAAAATTCTGGGTTGCAACCGGTAACTAGGCACTTAAAAACTTACTTTGGAATGTGGATTTGAGTGGATTAAGGGTGTGTATTGTTTGAGCTATCAAGATTGGGAAGGTTGGCTATGTCTACGGTGGTTCTGGGCATGAAAACTTGAGCACACAAACTGAGGAAGGAGAGGGATGCTTGCCTGCAGAAGACGGGAGCCGGGGGGCTCCTTTTGTAGGGGAGGCCGGCCGGCCTGGGCCGACTGGCCTGGGTGGCCGCGTGACTCTCCCCGCCTCGGCTTTCTTCCAACACAATCATTTCTCCTCTATGACCTCCTTGCCCGCGTGCTCCACGAGTTGCACCGCCCAAACGCTCTCGTCCACTCCTTTCCCTGCATTATTGGTCCTTCCACTTGATGCTTCATGCTTTGAGTCATGTCCATGCTCCCTTGCTCCACTTGCTTCACATGTCACCATGAATTTCTTGCAAAGTCATGCTTGCTGCCCACCCATGTTTGTCCTTTGCATGTGGTCTTGATGAAAGTTGATGAAAGGGTATCCAATGGTGCATGCAAGATTACCTTAAACTAGATTGCCTCCCTTTAAATGAGTTTAAGGCTAAGCACTCCTCTAATTTCAAAAATTAAAAATATTTTCAGAGCTACGGAAAATCTCAAGCATAATTTAGAGAAGTTTTTAAACCATTAAAAACAAGTGTAAGTCGAAAATATTTTCCGACTACGTTGATATCGGTCTCACCGGTTTAGTTTGCCTTCATCGGTTGAGAGCAAACTTTTCCCGGCTTGATCGTGGGGGCATAGGTTTAGGTTCTAATTTTGGCTAAATGAGAGAGGTTTTGAATGAAATAAAATTGAATGAGGCTTAGAAAAATTCTAATCTTAGAGAAACCAAGGATATAGATTTTTTTAAACCAACCAAAAGTTTAATTTCTAGGTTCACGCGAGTCCTATCACGTGCTGAAATTTAATTAACACCTAGGTATAAGTCGTGGCTCTACTCGTGTGTTTTTAGCATGAAAATCAAGTCAACCACAACACCATAACTAGGATGAATGGTTGAGTTAGGTTCTGAATTTATTTGGTTGTGGTTTCTCGAAAAGAAACAAACACACACATAGGAGGGTTCATGTAAAGGATTTATGATCAAGTAAAATATTCAACCAAGAATTATGCCTCTAATATTGTTCAACCACTTCTAAGTCTAATGTCTTTGCGTAATAAAATTCAAAATTGAATTATTAAAAAGACTCGAAAAACCTGGAATCGGGTTGTCCTCCCGGTAGCTTATTCTTGACTCGACGAAATGGGTTGCCTCCCGCCTAGCGCTTTGTTTATAGTCCATAGCTAGACTTCTTCACTTGATTACTTCGGATCAACGCTCTTTGCGGGCATTGCAATCTTGGGTACCCACTTCCGCACCATCTTGGGCACGGGCTTATCTTCCGACTTAGTCATTTTTTGGTCTTCACAGGCGGCTTTTCTTCCTTTGTCTTGACGGATGCAACATCTTCCTTGACTTTCTTCACGTCCTTCTTCTTCTTCGGCTCTTTCGTCTTTTTCAGCCCTTCCTTCTTCCTTGGTTCTTCCTTAACAACACGACGATGAGGTGGAACATCTTTAACTCCAATCATATTGCATGCCTCGAGTCGTGGTTGGAACTTGAAAGAACTCCTTTCTCCGTTAATATCGAACATGATCTCCCCCTTGCCAACGTCAATAGTAGCTCCCATGGTCTTGAGGAAAGGCCTCCCAAGGATGAGCGGCTTCTCCCTCTCTCCCATCTCGAGGACCACGAAGTCGATGGGGATGAAGTGGTGTCCGACCTTCACGGGTACATCTTCGGCAATGCCCAAGGGATAGAGAATGGAGTTATCTCCCAACTCCAAACACATACCCGTAGGCTCCAACGGTAGGCGTAGCTTCTCGAACACATCTCTTGGCATGACGCTCACACTTGCTCCAAGGTCGCACAACGCCTTCTCGAAATTGAATGAACCAACGGAACATGGAATTGTAGGGCATCCGGGGTCCTTTTGCTTCTCTAGCCCATTAGCAATAGTGGCACTACACTCCTCGGACATCTTGACATGATCTACCCCGAGTGTTGCTATCTCATATTTATTTGCAAGTATGTCTTTAAAGTAACGAGAATATGTAGGTACTTGTAGGGCATCTAATAATGGTATGTTGATGCTAAGTCTACGCACAACCTCCACAAACTTCTCAAAGTGGTTGTCAAGTTTACCTCGGAAGTAGTGTGGCTTGAGTTGTGGTATCCTCGTGTCTTCTTCCGGCATCTCGAATTCAGGCTCTTCGGTGATGATCCTCGTAACTTTCTCTTTAGCAATTCCCTCCGTCTCGGTGGATGGTTTAGGCTTCCTTGCTCCCGCGGAACGTTCCAGATCTTCGGTCTCCTTTCCCGAACGTGTTTGAATGGCCTTCGCAGATTCGGGACCTTTAGGTTGTCCTGAAAGCTTCCCTTCATCATTAGTGAGGCGCCCGACAAGTTGTCCCACTTGCGTCTCGAGCATCTTCATCATGTTGAGCACTTGATGGTTGGAGCTCCCGACCTCCGTCACTTTGCTATCGATGTTCTCCAACACCTTGTCTACGGCTTTGAACTTGGTGACGGTGTCCTTGTTGATCTTAGCTTGCTCGTCCATGAATTCCTTCAATTGTATATGAAGCGGAACCGAATTCGGAATGGATGAGCTTGCATTAAATTGAGGTCTACCTTGCCTGTAGCGGTGTTGACGGTTAATAATTGTATCAAAGTTCGTTCGTGACTCGCAAGCGTACAAGTCTCCCGTCGTAGTCAAGGGACCCTTCTTCCCTCGAGTGGTGAACCCAAGGTATCGAATCCGTGGAACAAATGTGTGACGCAAGACTTAATCTATTAAAGCCAAATAACTGCAATATTCAATAAAGAACCTAATGCATCTAAGTAAAAGACACAAAACAAATCTAATCTACTAAAAACCGGAGAAAACAAAGTAAGATTGGGTAGATAAACCGATCTAGAGGGATCGGGGTAAGCCTTTTGTTGAAGTTCCAAGAAAGAGAAGAAGTAGCAAATCGAATCTTAATAAAAGCCTCTTTAAATCGTGGTTTCCCGTCCAAATCCGAAAACATCCGCCTTTCGAGACCCCCGTTCGTCACAACGTATCCCTATTCATGCGGGGAGCTTAGGGCGAGTCAAAAGACAAGTCGAGATTCTTTCGGAAGATCCGGCGTGTACCTCTAGCCACCGCGGCTACAAGAACACCCTATGTAATCTATCTCGAGAATAGAATTGGAATAAGCAAAGCCGATCGAAAAACGAAATCTTCGAGGAAACACTTGATCGCTGGGAAAAGATTCAACTTGATAATTCAACTATAACAATGATACATACACAATATCACCACCGGGATCCTTCCTTGATCTTGCTTCTAGCTCCGGGAACTCCGACGTGGTCTTCCGTGCAAGGTTCCCACGTCGGCTAGGGAAACCCTAGTCAACTAGCTCGACCCTCTCCTCTCCGAGATGGTGTCCCTCTCCTCTCTCGCTTCTCGGCGGCCGAAGACGAAATCTTCCCCGCGTGGCTCTCGGTCGGGGGACTATAAATAGCCCGATTGGCGGCTAGGGCAAAGGAGGACGGATTTGGGCCCTAAATGGGCCCTCGGGCCGACCGGACCGGGCCGGCCGCCCGGGCCCATTTAGGCCCGGCCGTGGGCTCCTTTGCCCGACGTCGGTTCCCTTGCTTCCCGGATGCTTCCCCTTCGCATGTAGGTCCATGTCGTCGGTTTCTCTCCGAATTGGACTCAACTCCTTGTCTTGCAAGATTCGACGCACTTTTCTCGGTCGTGTCCCCGGAGTCCGTCGTCTTCTCGGATCAAGTCCCCGCTTCTTGGAGTTAATTTTGCTTCATTGCATGACTTGTTCGAGACTTCAAGGTCTTGTCATGAGGTGCTTGATGAACTTATCCCGAAAGTCTTGCATTCAACACTAAAACCCCGCATAAACATTAAACTCCAAAACCGACATGCACACGTGAACTTGTTATACCACGGGGGTTAGTACCAATGGATAAGGTATAAAACTCATGCCAACACCGAAGGTAAACTCATGGCTAGGTTGACGGATTTTCACCGTCAACATCTCCCCCATGCTTAAACCTTGCTCGTCCTCGAGTAAGCCTTCGATGGATATCATCATTGCTAAACAATGTTTAAACCTTGCACTTGATTACACATGAGAAAACATAATGCTCTTAAAATTTTAATTCATTAAAGTTCCATAATGTGCTAGCCTTCATCTCTACGGAGGGTAGATTCTTATTAAGCTTATCCCACAAGTATTAACATGCTCACAAAGTTTTAAATAGATCTCAGAATTTTTGAAATAAAGAACGAGATAAAGAAAAGCTAAACCAAATTCACAAATTTAAATCATCTTGTATATTGCTCATGAACTCTCATCTCACTTGTCTCTCAAGCCTATATATTCTACTCCTTTCCCTCTCATATATATGTGGTAGGCTTTATATGGAGCTTTGGGAAAGTTTAGTCCTAACAAGATTTTATAAATGAGGTGTTGTCAAAACAAGACAAGCTTCTCATGGTCTTACCGAGACTCGTCAAAAAGGTCATTGGAAAATAATGTTGAATCAAGGAGGGGAAAGAGAAAAATACACACACTTTTAGATAAGTGGACATGTGCAAATGGCAAAGAGTGATCCCGAGGCACAAAGGAAGTCCTCGTTATCGGATTGCACATGGTTGGAAAATGAGAATGGATCTTTTTAACTTGAAGCCTTGAATGCACTTTTAGAGAGCCGGGGAGTTTACTTTACGCACATATATTTTTTCTCTTTCTCATATTTCTCATTCTTTTCTTTCTTTCATTCATTCATTTTTTTTTCTTGTCATATATTCAGTCCATGACTTTCACAACGAAGTTTTGATTTTTTTTATACCTTGAAAGTCATGAGTATCACTGGATTTTTTTTCTTTCATCATTTCTTTTAAATATTCCCCTTTGAACTCTAAAACTGCACCGTACCTACCTCCTCCCCCATGCTTAGACGTTGCTCGTCCTCGAGCAAAGAGGCGAAAAATAAGGTAGGTACCGGAATATTTTTCCTTGGAGAGATACTTGAAATCTTCAACGTTGGCACCGTCTTGCGATCTTCCTTGAATTGATGATCCATTCTCAACGATAGGTTGTGGTCAAGGAGGTAATCACAAAAAAAAATGATATTTGGTTTAAGGGTGGATATCCGGCGAAGTTTGTGAGATCTCCGATGCGGGGATACACAATGCACGGATAAGAGGCTAGCAAAAAGATAGATACGCAAAAATGGAATGACCAGCTTTCTTAGTCTCGGGCCGTAGAAATCATGGCCTGCAATAACTCACTCAAAAATAAATCTTGTACACTAAGGTGTATGCACTCAAATATATATAAGGCTTTGGATAGGTTGAGCAACACACAAGTGATATTTGTGACAAGGTTAGCGATATTTTTGAGCATAAAAGACATCTTTAATCTATTCATAACTTGAGAGCACATAAAACACTATGGGTCTTTATTTTAATCATAACCTCCGCTGAAAATTAAGCTAGCATTTAAATAAATTCAGATCTGTATTTTTAAGAGAGCACTAGCTTAAACATGCATAAATCAATTACAAAGATGAACAAAGCTGCAATTTTAATCATATATCATCATGGCACGAATTTTGTAACTTTTCCAATGATAAAATCAAGGTGGTGTCTTTATTAATGGTGACATCAAGTTGAAATACATACTGAAAATAAACAAACATGCTTGCTGTACTACGCAAACACACATAAGCAAAAGCTGAAAATTACAGAGAAAAAGAAAAGAAAAGAAAACTAAAGTTCCTAAATCTTCTAGTCCTCCGCCGGTGGTTGATGTTGATAGTCTTGATAATAATACCCTTGCTCATAATATGGTTGGACGCTTCCTCCGTCGAATTGATTTGGCTCCACAAGGTGAAGGCGTCCAAGTTCAAAGGCAATATTTGCGTTGCCTTCACCGAGTTGGGCTGCGTTAGATTGGATGGCTGCGATGTTTTGAGCATTTCTTGCAGCATACCCTCCAATAATGGCCATGCTTTGTTGTGGTTGGGGATGATGAGCGTAGGACTCCGCGAAGTTAGCGTTGGGCACAACATAATTTTGTGGGGGTACCGGTGCACCACCCCCCCATGCTTGTCCTTGTGACCCTCCGTAATAACTTGGCGGAGGAGGGACTCCGCCGAATGGTTGCACATTGGGTTGTGCTCCACTCGCTTGTGCGGAGGATGTTCCCTCCTCTACGATTCTTCCTCTTTTGTTCTTCCTTGCGGGGACAAGTAGTCCCTCTTCCAACCAATCTTCCCTTCCTTCGGTGAAAAGCCTAAGCCTCTCATTCGGAAGGGGTAGGTTTACAATGGCCAATCGATAACCTCCTCTCTCATCTCCACTAATGTATTTGCCTTGCCGCAAATACTCAAAACCGAGAGAGGTACCACGCAAAAGGTGAGCGGGGTTTCTTGCGATCCCCGGTCGCAAGGAAAAGGCCAACATGGAGAGGTAACACCCCGAACCAATATTACCCGCCCCCGATGTTGCTTCACAACACCAACGGTTGATCATGAGGTAAGAGGGGTCAATTGGCTGCCCGGCAATTAAAGCCGAGTATAGCCAATTCAACTCCGTGTCGGTCACCTTTGTTTCCTTCATCCTCCCCAATACCCTCTTGCACATCCAAGAGTGAAATATCCGGATAATGGGGTTGCGGATGCAATTGCGTTGTTGATGGGCTTCTCCGGAGATCATGTTCCAAAATCCCGCCAACATGCCGGGTGGCACGTCAACTTTCTCCGGAGCTCCCTTGTGGAATCCGAGCAGCTCACTAACGTGCTCGTAGGGAACCACTTGCTCGATTCCCTCCAACCGGAATGACAAGCTTTGCACCCCATCATCATCAACGATGGGTGCAATAGTCATCAAAATTTCCAAGGCGTAACCCAAATGGGTGTCCACCGATATTCCGTTGGAGAACTGCACCCATCCGAGGTGCCCCAACATGTAGTATATGTCGGTGCAAAAACCCAAGGTGTAGAGTGCTTGGTCGTCGAACTCGACGTTCGGCACAAGCCTCTTCTCAAGATTGGCGAGCCTCTCCTCCTCCTCCGCCGACAAGATGATGAAGCCGTACGAAGAGTGCGTCGGGGTGTAAGGAGGTGGTGCGGTTGAGCGAGTCGATCATCGTGGTGGCGCGGGCTGCTCCTCCGTGTGCCCACGAGGTTCGGTGAACCTCATGGAAGTGCTTCTCGCAGCCCTCATACCACCAAGGAGGAGAGCATCGTTCCTCCTCGGTGGTGCCGTGTCCGTCTCCATGCTCCGGGGAGACTCGGAAACCGAGTGCCTCCTCGAAGACGTGGTTGATGACGGCTTGGACGACGATGAACTCTTCTTCTTGGAGAAGAGACTTGTGGTCTTCTTCCACATGGTTGCTGCACTCTTTCTTCAACTAAAATTCCGGATTGCAACCGGTAAACTAGGCACTTAAACTCTTTGCTTCGGATGTGGACTTTGAGTGGATTAAGGATGTGGATTTTTCTTGAGCTATCAAGCTTGGGATGGTTGGCTAAGTCTACGGAGGTTCTGAGCACACAAACTTGAACACACAAACAAGGGAAGGAGAGGGAAGCTTGCTCGCAGAAAACGGGAGCCGGGGGGCTCCTTAAATAGGGGTGCCGGCCGGCTCCGGGGCCGGCCGGCCCGGGCTCCTCCGGCTCCTCCCCGCCGCGTCTTTCTCCCAAAGACGATCATTTCGCCTCCGCAACTTTCCCCGCCCGCGTGCTCCACGAGTTGCACCGCCCAAACGCTCTCGTCCACTCCTTTTCTTGAATTATTGGTCCTCCCACTTGATGCTCCATGCTTTGGGTCATGTCCATGCTCCCTAGCTCCACTTGCTTCACATGCCACCATGAAAATCCTGCAAAGTTGATGCTTGCTTCCCACCATGCTTGTCCTTTGCATGTGGAATTGGTGAAAGTTGATAATAGGGAATCCAATGGTGCATGCATGATTAATTCAAACTTGATTGCCTCCATTTAGGTGTGTTTAAGGTTAAGCACTCCTCTAATTCGAAATTTAAAATATTTTTCAGAGCCATGCAAGAGCTCAAGCATAATTTTAGAGAAGCTTTTAAACCATTAAAAACAAATGTAAGTCGAAAATATTTTTCGACTACGTCGATTTCGGTCTCGCCGGTATAGTTTGCTTTCATCGGTTGAGAGCGAACGTTTTCCCGGCTTGATCATGGGGGCATAGGTTTAGGTTCTAATTTTGGCTAAATAAGAAAGATTTTGAATAAAACAAAATTAGAATAGGCTTAGAAAAATTCTAATCCTAGAGAAACCAAGGATAAAGATTTTTAAAACCAACCAAAAGCTTTGATTTCTAGGTTCACGCGAGTCCTACCACGTGCTGAATTTTTATAACACTTGAATATAAATCGTGGCTCTACTCGTGTGGTTTTAGCATGAAAAATAAGCCAACCTCAGCACCATAATGAGGGTGAAAGGTTGAGTTAAGGTTCTGAAATTATTTGGTTGAGGGGTTTCTCGAAAAGAAAAGAATCAAACAAGCACATAGGAGGGTTCATGCAAAGGGTTTATGATAAAGCAAACATTCAATCAAGAATTATGTCTCTAATATTGTTCAACCACTTCTAAGTCTAATGTCTTTGCGTAATAAAACTCAAAAACTAAATTATTAAAAATACTCGAAAAACCCGGAATCGGGTTGTCCTCCCGGTAGCTTATTCTTGACTCGACTTGACGAAACGGGTTGCCTCCCGCCTAGCGCTTCGTTTATAGTCTATAGCTAGACTTCTTCACTTGATTACTCCGGATCAACGCTCTTTGCGGGCGTTGCAATCTTGGGTACCCACTTCCGCACCATCTTGGGCGCGGGCTTGTCTTCCGGCTTAGTTGGCTTAGTCATTTTTTTGGTCTTCACAGGCCGCTTCTCTTCCTTTGTCTTGACGGATGCAACACCTTCTTTGATTTTCGTTACGTTCATTTTTTCCGGCTCCTTCTTCTTTTTCAGCCCCTCCGTGTGTTTTGGTTCTCCCTTCACTCCAATCATGTTGCATGCCTCAATCCTTGGATGGAACTTGAAGGAACTCCTTTCTCCGTTGATATCGAACATGATCTCCCCCTTGCCAACATCAATAGTAGCTCCCACGGTCTTGAGGAACGGCCTCCCTAGGATGAGCGGCGGCTTCTCCCTCTCTCCCATCTCGAGCACAACGAAGTCGACGGGGATGAAGTGGTGTCCAATCTTCACGGGTACATCTTCAGCAATGCCTAAGGGATAGCGAATGGAGTTGTCTCCCAACTCCAAACATATTCCCGTAGGCTCCATCGGTAGGCGTAGCTTCTCGAACACATCCCTCGGCATGACGCTCACACTAGCTCCAAGGTCGCATAACGCCTTCTCGAAGTTGAAAGAACCAACTGAACATGGAATTGTAGGGCACCCGGGGTCTTTTTGCTTCTCTAGCCCATAAGCAATAGCTGCACTACACTCCTCGGACATCTTGACATGATCTACCCTGAGTGTTGCTATCTCATATTTATTTGCAAGTATATCTTTAAAGTAACGAGAATATGTAGGTACTCGTAGGGCATCTAGTAATGGCATGTTGATGCTAAGTCTACGCACAACTTCCACAAACTTCTCAAAGTGGTTGTCAAGTTTACCTCGGAAGTAGCGTGGCTTGAGTTGCGGTATCCTCGTGTCATCCTCCGGCATCTCGAATTCGGGTTCCTCGGTGACGATCCCCGTAACCTTCTCTTTAGCGCCTCCTTCCACCTCGGTGGACGGTTTAAGCTTCCTTGCTCCCGCGGAACGTTCCGGATCTTCGGTCTCCTTCCCCGAACGCGTTTGAATGGCCTTCGCCGATTCGGGACATTTGGGTTGTCCCGAAGCTTCCCTTCATCATTAGTGAGGCGCCCCCGCAAGTTGTCCAACTTGCGTCTCGAGCATCTTCATCATGTTGAGCACTTGATGATTGGAACTTCCGACCTCCGTCACTTTGCTATCGATGTTCTCCAACACCTTGTCTATGGTCTTGAACTTGGTGACGGTGTTTTTGTTGATCTTAGCTTGCTCATCCATGAACTCCTTCAATTGTATCCGAAGCGGAACCGCTTTAGGAATAGATGAGCTTGCATTAAATTGAGGCCTACCTTGCCCGTAGCGGAAGTTCGGCAATTCTCCCTTCCTCATGTAGTCGAGCACTTTGGCTTCCTCCGGACAATCTTTGCGGACATGGCCATACTCTCCACATTCTTCGCATGTGGACCTTGCTTCGGCGGCCTTCAAGTCTTGAGCCTCTTTCTTTTCTATCTCCATCTTCTCCAACCTCCTCATGAGCGAGTCAATCTTGCCTTCAAGTATGTCTTCCTTCTCCACTTGCAAGACTCCTTTGACGTTCCCCACGGGTTGAACCGGATGTAGGCGCCCGGATGACGCCCACGTGTCATTATCCGCGACCTTCTTGAATAGCGTGAAAGCTTTCGTCGGTGTAAGCTCGATGATAGATCCTCCCGCTGATGCATCGATGATCGTCCTTGACGCCATGGTGAGTCCTTGATAGAACTTTTGCACGAGGTCTTCTTTCGGGAACTTGTGATGTGGAACCGCCCGGTGTACTCGTTGAAGCGCTCGAATGCCTCCGAGATAGTTTCGTAGGATATTGAACAAAGGTGGCAATCTTATTACGCAAACTTTGAGTTTTACCCGTGAGTAGTATTCCTTCATGAAAGCCTTCATCAACGTGTTCCAATTTTGCACCGTCTCCGCCGGTTGAGAGTGGAACCATTGCAAAGCCTTCCCGAGTAGTGAAAACGGAAAAAGCCTTGCCCTCATTTGATCTTGAGTCACCCCATCCATGTTGAAAGTCCGACATAGTTGAATGAATGCTTGGAGGTGAAGGTTCGGATCCTCTTTGCCGGTGAAGGGTGAATGTTGCACCATGCGGATTGTTGAGGTCTTGATCTCGAACGGTCTTCCGATCTCCTCGAGGTTCAAGATTGGTAGGTCGATGATGTCCGGGGTGCATAGCTCCCCAATCTTGCGTTCTTCCGGTGGTTGGTCACCCATTGGTGGAAGTCGGTTCTCCCGCAGACTTTGAGGTGGTGAATTCTCCGGAGATTCCTGCGATCCTTTGTCTTCCGACTCCGAATCTACAAAATCCAGCTTTTTAGCTTGATGTGCTTCGCGTCTCCTTAGCCTGTAAAGTTTTTCTGGATCATCTACAAAATTATTGGGTTTGTTGGAGAGGTAGCCGTCTATCTCCTGTTAGGGTTAGCAATAAACAAAGTATGCAAAAAAAACTAGAAAACAAAACAAATCTATAAAGACTAGAGTTAGACAAACTAGATTAGATGTATTTTGAGGATGATCAAAATTTAGTAGATGCAAAAATAAAACAAAATCAGTACTGAAAATTACAAAAAAAAAGCAATAAAAAATCAAATCTTGATCACTTGTTCCCCGGCAACGGCGCCAGAAAAAAGGGGCTTGTTGACGGTTAATAATTGTATCAAAGTTCGTTCGTGACTCGCAAGCGTACAAGTCTCCCGTCGTAGTCAAGTGACCCTTCTTCCCTCGAGTGGTGAACCCAAGGTATCGAATCCGTGGAACAAATGTGTGACGCAAGACTTAATCTATTAAAGCCAAATAACCGCAATCTTCAATAAAGAACCTAATGCATCTAAGTAAAAGACACAAAACAGATCTAATCTACTAAAAACCGGAGAAAACAAAGTAAGATTGGGTAGATAAACCGATCTAGAGGGATCGGGGTAAGCCTTTTGTTGAAGTTCCAAGCAAGAGAAGAAGTAGCAAATCGAATCTTAATAAAAGCCTCTTTAAATCGTGGTTTCCCGTCCAAATCCGAAAACATCCGCCTTTCGAGACCCCCGTTCGTCACAACGTATCCCTATTCATGCGGGGAGCTTAGGGCGAGTCAAAAGACAAGTCGAGATTCTTTCGGAAGATCCGGCGTGTACCTCTAGCCACCGCGGCTACAAGAACACCCTATGTAATCTATCTCGAGAATAGAATTGGAATAAGCAAAGCCGATCGAAAAACAAAATCTTCGAGGAAACACTTGATCGCTGGGAAAAGATTCAACTTGATAATTCAACTATAACAATGATACATACACAAGATCACCACCGGGATCCTTCCTTGATCTTGCTTCTAGCTCCGGGAACTCCGACGTGGTCTTCCGTGCAAGGTTCCCACGTCGGCTAGGGAAACCCTAGTCAACTAGCTCGACCCTCTCCTCTCCGAGATGGTGTCCCTCTCCTCTCTGCTTCTCGGCGGCCGAAGACGAAATCTTCCCTGCGTGGCTCTCGGTCAGGGGACTATAAATAGCCCGATTGGCGGCTAGGGCAAAGGAGGACGGATTTGGGCCCTAAATGGGCCTGGGCCGGCCGGCCTGGGCCCATTTAGGCCCAGCCCGTGGGCTCCTTTGCCCGACGTCGGTTCCCTTGCTTCCTGGATGCTTCCCCCTTCTGCATGTAGGTCCATGTCGTCGGTTTCTCTCCGAATTGGACTCAACTCCTTGTCTTGCAAGATTCAAGACTTTTCCGGTCGTGTCCCCGGAGTCCGTCGTCTTCTCGGATCAAGTCCCCGCTTCTTGGAGTTAATTTTGCTTCATTGCATGACTTGTTCGAGACTTCAAGGTCTTGTCATGAGGTGCTTGATGAACTTATCCCGAAAGTCTTGCATTCAACACTAAAACCCTGCATAAACATTAAACTCCAAAACCGACATGCACACGTGAACTTGTTATACCACGGGGGTTAGTACCAATGGATAAGGTATAAAACTCATGCCAACACCGAAGGTAAACTCATGGCTAGGTTGACGGATTTTCACCGTCAACAAGCGGAAGTTCAGCAATTCTCCCTTCCTCATGTAGTTGAGCACTTTGGCTTCCTCCGCACAATCTTTGTGGACATGGCCATACTCTCCACATTCTTCGCATGTGGATCTTGCTTCGGCGGCCTTCAAGTCTTGAGCGTCTTTCTTTTCTATCTCCATCTTCTCCAACCTCCTCATGAGTGAATCAATCTTGCCTTCAAGTATGTTCTCCTTCTCCACTTGCAAGACTCCTTTGACATTTCCCGTGGGTTGAACCGGATGTAGGCGTCCGGATGACGCCCATGTGTCATTATCCGTGACCTTTTTGAATAGAGTGAAAGCTTCCGTCGGTGTAAGGTCGATGATAGATCCTCCCGCCGATGCATCTATGATCATCCTTGACGCCATGGTGAGTCCTTGATAGAACTTTTGCACGAGGTCTTCCTTCGGGAACTTGTGATGTGGAACCGCCCGAGTGTACTCATTGAAGCGCTCGAATGCCTCCGAGATAGTTTCCGTAGGATATTGAACAAAGGTGGCAATCTTATTACACAAGCTTTGAGTTTTACCCGGCGAGTAGTATTCCTTCATGAAAGCCTTCATCAACGTGTTCCAATTTTGCACCGTCTCCGCCGGTTGAGAGTGGAACCATTGCAAAGCCTTCCCGAGTAGCGAGAACGGAAAAAGCCTTGCCCTCATTTGATCTTGAGTCACCCCATCCATGTTGAAAGTTTGACATAGTTGAATGAATGCTTGGAGGTGAAGGTTCGGATCCTCTTTACCGGTGAAGGGTAAATGTTGCACCATGCGGATAGTTGAGGTCTTGATCTCGAACAGTCTTCCGATCTCCTCAAGATTCAAGATTGGTAGGTCGATGATATCCGGGGTGCATAGCTCCCCAATCTTGCACTCTTGCGGTTGGTCACCCATCGGTGGAAGTCGATTCTCCCGAGGACTTTGAGGTGGTGAATTCTTCGGAGATTCCTTCGATCCCTTGTCTTCCGACATCGAATCTACAAAATCCAGCTTTTTAGCTTGATGTGCTTCGCGTCTCCTTAGCCTGTAAAGTTTTTCTGGATCATCCACAAAATTATCGGGTTTGTTGGAGAGGTAGTCGTCCATCTCCTGTTAGGGTTAGCAATAAACAAGATATGCAAAAACTAGAAAGTAAAAATAAACTATGAAAACTAGGGTTAGACAAACTAGATTAGATTTATTTTGAGGATGATCAAAGTTTAGTAGATGCAAAAAGAAAAACTAAAAGAAAACTGAAAATCACAAAAAAGCAATAAAAGATCAAATCTTGATCACTTGTTCCCCGGCAATGGCGCCAGAAAAAGGGCATGTTGACGGCTAATAGTTGTATCAAAGTTCGTTTAGACTTCCAAGCGGACAAGTCTCCCGTCGTAGTCAAGGGACCCTTCTTCCCTCGAGTGGTGAACCCAAGGTATCGAATCCGTGGAACAAATGTGTGATGCAAAAGATGATCTAGTAAAGCCAAGCAACTTCAATCTTCAATAAAGAGAAACCCTAATGCATCTAGATAAAGAACACAAAACTAACCTAATCTACTAAAGACCGGAGGTAACAAAGATAGATAGGGTAGATAAACCGATCTAGAGAGATCGGGTTAAGCCTTTTGTCGAAGTTCCAATAAAGAGAAGAAGTAGCAAATCGAATCTTATTAGAAGCCTCTTTAAATCGGGGTTTCGTGTCCGACTTCGAAAACGTCCGCCTTTCGGAACCCCCGTTCTGTCACAACATATTCCTATTCGTGCGGGTAGTCTAGGGCGAGTCCAAGGACAAGTCGAGTTCTTTCGGAAGATCCGGCATGCACCTCTAGCCACCGCGGCTACAAGAACACCCTAAGTGATCTATCTCGAGAATAGATCTAGAATAAGCAAAGCCGATCGAAAAACGAAATCATTAAAGAAACACTTGATCGCTAGAAATAGATTCAACTTGATAATTCAACTAATACTGTGATACATAAACAAGATCACCACCGGGATCCTACCTTGATATTGCTTCTAGCTCCGGGAACTCCGGCGTGGTCTTCCTTGCAAGGTTCCCACGTCAGCTAGGGAGACCCTAGTTAACTAGCTCGACCCTCTCCTCTCCGGGATGGTGTCCCTCTCTTCTCTGCTCCTCGGCGGTCGATGACGAATTGATTGATGCGTGGCTCTCGACCCCGGGGCTATAAATAGCCCGAATGGCGGCTAGGTCAAAGGAGGGGGCAAATGGGCCCTGGACTGGGCTGGGCCGGCCGGCGCCGGGCCGACCGGCCGGGCCCATCCGGGCCCGGCTTCCCGCCTCCTTCGCGTGGTGTCGGTTCTCGAGTCTTCTAGATCCTTCCCCCTTCTGCATGTAGGCCCTTGTCATCAGTTTCTCTCCGAATTGGACGTAGCTCCTTGTCCCACAAGATTCGGCACTTTTCTGGTTAGGTCCTCGGAGTTTGTCATCTTCTCGGGTTGAGTCCCTGGTGTCGGGAACAGCCAAAAGGGTCACCCAAAAAACCGAGGGGGAATCCTGCTTAAAACCTGCAAAAAACGCAAAACAAAAAACACACCTCGAACCTAACACCAAACATGCACGCACAGCAGAGCCCACGCCGCGGTAACCCCCGCGGCCCGCCAGAGCGGCCCAACAAGGCGCCCCCTCGAGCAAGGTCCGCCTCGCTCGAGGGCTCACGTCCCCTCTGTGGACCAGGAGCGTCCCAGTGGTCGATGGATGACCGCTCCTCAGTGATGAGTGATTGACAACGGGTGTTGGACTGACTCTTGGCTTAGTGCGCAGGTGTAGGCTGCGGCCTAGTTCGTGTTGTTGCAGGTGAAGAACGGGCGCGAAAGGTCTTCAGCCTTGAGGGGCCTCGGGGAGATGGAGAGACAAGTAGGCTCGGTTCGAGGGACCCGGTGGACAGCGGGACTGGGTGCGGGCCACATGGTGGCGACACAAGCAAGACGAAGTCATGGACATGTGAGCCGGTGCACGGTGGCGGTCAAGTCAAGTGGTTTGGCGGGAGGCCGGACCGAGCACGCGGGGTTTGGTGGTTTGCCCACAAAACCACCGGCGGACGGTTTATTGGTTTGGGCCTCAAAACCAAGTCCGAGGGCCCAACACGACGGAGACGGGATCCGGCGTGTCGGGAAGCTTCGAGGCGGAGGACACGCGGCGGGATCGCATGGCTTGCGTCGGGAGGACGCGGGGGTGCGGCGAAGGCGTGGCCGTCCGATGGGAAGACCCACAAACATTACCAAAATGCCCCTACGTGGGTTGTATCGCCGTAGTATAGTTAGGGGTAGTCGAGTCATTTACCACTCCGGCGGGACTCGATATATAAGCCATGAGTGTGTGTTGATGGCTTCCTCTCGCCGTGACTTAGGGTTTCATTTGCTCCCTCCTCTTTCTCATTTTTCGTAGCTATTTTCCTTCCTATTTTCTCTAGGCTAGCATGAGAGCTTCATGAGAGATTTGTTGAGAGGGATGGATGCTAGGGCGGCATGCTAGACCTTGTGAATCTTTCCTGGTTTGTATAGAAGATTCGGGGTTGTTTTTCGTGGCTTTTTGTGCTTATTTTCGTGCCTTTGTTCCCGGTGTGATTCCGCGGATTTGAGTGAGTTTCTTCCGGATTTCTTTGAGGGAAACATGGATAGATGTCTTGTGCATCTTTGTGCTTGATCTTGTGCCCTCAAACGCCGGGAAACTACTCCGATTCGTGAGTTTTCGTTCGGTGCTCTAACTTTTGGTGGTGCTCAAAGGATTCGCGATTCCCGGTGATTTAGGGAGTTAGGAGGCAAGATTTTTGGGCTATAGCATCCTTGTGTGATGCTTTCCAAGTACCCAAACCCTTGTCTCCACAGCTTCAACCGTTTGGGAAATCCGATGATGATTTGGGGGAGTTGACTTTCGGGGTCGGGCTGTTTTCAGCTCTGTCCGCACCTGGCGGACGGTCCGCGAGGACCAGGCGGACGGTCCGCGCGGCTAGGGTTCGTCCCATGTTCTTCGTGTTCTTGCTCGTCCTTCGTTTCGATCCGTCGCGATTTTGGTTTTTGGTTGGACGGAGTTTCGGACGGTCCGCGGGTGCTTGGCGGACGGTCCGCGTGCTCCCCGCGGACGGTCCGTGGCTCATAAGTGGCTTTGGTCCGTTCTGTGTGAATTAACGGACGATCCGCGGTTAAGGCCGGACGGTCCGCGGCTCGGGTGCGGACAGTACGCGATACCCGGCCGGACGGTCCGCGCGGCTCTTTGCGGACGGTCCGCCCCCTCGCGCGGACGGTCCGCCGAGCCTGTGTGCTTTGCTTCTTGGTTCGATTCCTCCCTCCCTTTCTAGTGCTTCCGCGTGTGCTTTTAGGAATCGTTCCTAAGGCTAGAGGTTGATCCATAACCTCGTGGTCTTGGCGATTGGTGTGTGATTCGATCCATCGCTTGTGTGTGACCGGGATTTGAGTAGGACATAGGCCGGGTTCTTTGGGAAGAATTTTTACCGGCTCCTATTCACTCCCCCCTCTCTAGTCGCCATCGATCCTTCAATTGGTATCGTAGCTTGGTGCCGGATTCTTTGCGACTTTGACAAGTCTCGAATCCTAAGATGGCGTACGTTGAGCGGGGCGGTCCGCCGCACTTCGATGGCAAGGGTTACCACAAGTGGGCGGCTCGTATGATGATTTTTCTTCGAGGAAAGCCGTTGGATTTTATTGTGCTTGACAAGACCTATGCTATTCCGGTCAACATCCATACTCTTATGGTGACCGATGCCGATGCCAAGGCCAAGTATGAGGCTAATGCAAAAGCCGCCGATCACTTGTGCGGAGCTTGTGTGATCCAGAGTTTGAGCGTGTTCGCCATTTGAATCTTGCTTGGCAAATTTGGGAAAAGTTGTTGGTTGCTCATGGTGGTGATAACCATGTGAAGGCTCGCCTCTTTGTCTCTTACCGGATACAATATGAGAATTTCACTCCACTTCCCGGTGAGGACATTGATGCGATGTTTCAGAGGTTCACCGCCATCGTGAACAACATGAAGGCTAATGTTGAGGATTTTCCGTACTCCGAGCATGATCAGGCTTTGAAGCTCTTGCATGTCTTGGACCCGAATGTTTGGGGTGCTAAGGTTGAGGCCATCAAGGAGTCTGGACATTACTTGACTATTGAGTTGGATGACCTCTTTTCTAAGCTCAAGTCGGCCGAGGTTGACGGGAAGTTGCTATCCAAGCATGAGGGCTCGACCGACCATAGTCTTGCTCTTGTGGGAGGATCAAAGGGCAAACCTAACCCTTCCCGTCGACGGGTTTTCTTTGTCCTCTCTTATGTCCATTCCAGATGAGGAGTTTGATGTGCTGGGCGAGGAGGAGCTGGCCTTGCTCTCAAGAAGGTTTGAACGACTACACGAGAGTCGGAGGAATGCAAGGCGGAGCTCAGGGACGTGTTACAAGTGTGGCAAGCGTGGCCACTTCATCGCCGAGTGCCCGGAAGCGGAGGAGAACAAGTACAAGGTGAACGAGTACAAGGCACACCCGAGGCGTGAAGACAAGTACTCCTCCAAGGGCAAGCACTTCAACAAGTCCAAGAGCAAGGACAAGGACAAGCGGCGACCGAGCAAGAGCAGCTACAAGAAGAACAAGGCAAGAGCGATGGTGGCCGGTGCGAGCGACGTAGACTCAAGCTCAAGCGAGGAGCAGTCAAGCTCAAGCGAAGAAGAAGAAGACGCCGGGAGGCGCAATGGCAAGAAGAGTGCAAGCGGAACCTCGGCGGGGCCGAGCCGTGTGGCGCTTGAGGGCTTTTGTGGCATGGCCCATAGCTCAAGCGAAGCAAGAAGAGTGTGAAGGAAGACGGCGACTCCGACTCGGAGGATGAGGTAAACCGTGATCCCGACTCTTTGCTTGCTGAGATTGCTAGGTTGAATGGTTTGCTTGATAATCGTGATAGTGTGCTGAGAGATGCCAAAAAGATGAGGAAAGATCTTAGGGCTCAGCTTGAGAATGCTAGTGAGAAAGTAGGAGAGTTAGAGTCAAAATTGCTTGAATTGAAACTTGAGTATGACTCTTTGAAACTTGCTCCTACTCCTCCTGATGATGTTGAATGTGCTGAATGTGATGCTTGGTTGAATGAGATCAAACTGCTTAATGAGAAGAATGCTTCTATTTTGGCTCAACTAGATGCTCTTAGGACTGAACATGATGAGCTTAAGGCTAGACCCACTTTGCTTGGTGCTTGTAAATCATGTCCTACTATGCATGCTAAGCTTGTCGATGCTCGTTCTACCATTAGTTCTTTGGAAGCATCTTTGAAATCTCCCGTTGCAAATGCATGCTCTAGCCGTGATGAAGTCACTTTGCGTAATCTTGAACTTACTTCCCGTTTGGATGTCATCTATGAGGAGAATGACTATTTGAGGAAGGTGTTGAGTTGGTTGTCACGGGCGGGAACCTCAATTGAAAATCATGATTGAGGAGTTCAAGAGAGCCGATGGTCGTGGTTTGTGGTTTGAGAAGTTGGGTGAGAAAGTGGGAGAGAACAAAGTGGGGAGAGTGTGTACGAGAAGTGTGTTGAGTCTAACCCGGGTTTGAGGTGATCGGAGAGATCCAAGTCCCACTCCCAAAGGCACCCAAGAACTCTTTCACACCAAAGCCCAACCACCTTTGCAACAAGCTTGACACAACCCAAGATCCACCCAAATTCCCACCTAAGACAAATGATTTCCAGAAACCAGTGAAGTTTGTGGGTGAGAAGGGTGAGAAGCCTAGAGAGAAGCCAGAGCCAAAACCAAAACCCATTCCCTTCAGGTGTGAGTACTGTGGCAAGGAGAGGCATCTTGCAGAGTTTTGCTACAAGAGGAAGAGGGATGAGAGGCTTGCTAGGGAGCAAGCGAACCAGGACAGGTATCGCCAGCCTCATGGTATTCCTGAGACTAGAGTGCCACTTCCACGGGGTGTGGGAAGTGTGAGGAGTGTTGGCAGGTTTCTACAGAGAGGTGGTGGTGAGAGGTTTGTCAGGAGAGATGATGGTGTGCGTGCTGGTGAGAGGTTTGGTCGGGCTCGTGGTGGTTTTGCTGGACATCCTCCTACTCGTCCTCAGCACGGGTTTAGGGGAGATGATCGCAGCTTTGGGTTCCAGAGGAACTACGGACCACGTTTTCCCCCTCGTGGTGCCCGTACTCCTCCCATGGGACATGGGAAGTTTGGTGGCAAGGGAGTGATGTTTGCTAACCCCTCTTTTGAGCAGATGGCTCGACACTGGTTTAACTTTCTCTGTGCTAACCCCAGTGTCGAGTCGCTAGCTCATTCTCGTTCTTGTTTCTGACTGCAGGTAGGAGGCTTGGAGAACATTTGGTTGATCGACTCCGGGTGTTCTCGACACATGACCGAAGATAAGAAGTGGTTCTCCAGCCTCACCCCAGTGAAGGAAAAGATGTACATTACATTTGGGGACAATGGACGAGGTAGGGTGCTTTCGGAGGGTGTTATGCATGTGAGTGACAAGGTAACGTTGAAGAGAGTGGCTCTTGTGAAGTCTTTGGGTTTTAATCTGCTTTCGGTTTCTCAGTTGCTTGATGAGGGTTTTGAGGTGCGTTTCAAGTCTGGCGAGTCTCGTTTGCTTGATTCTCGAGGTGATCTTGTACGTATGATCATCCCCGAGGGTCGATTTTCGGGTCGATTTCTCTCGTTCTTTGGGTCCTGCTCGGTTGTTTGATGGCCGGTCCTTCTTCGATTTGTGGAAATGGCATAGGCGGTTGGGACACTTGAGCTTTGATTTGGTTTCCCGCTTGAGTGGTCTTGACCTTGTCCGAGGATTGCCGAAGTTGAAGTTTGAGAAGGATTTGGTTTGTGCTCCTTGTAGGCATGGTAAGATGGTAGCCACTCCCCATCCACCCCTGTCCGATGTCATGACCGAGCGTCCGACGTAGCCGTTGCATATGGACCTTGTTGGGCCGGCTCGAGTTCGCTCGGTGGGTGGGAAGTGGTATGTCCTTGTTGTGGTGGACGACTACTCTCGCTATGCCTGGGTGTTCTTCTTGGAGGATAAGAGTGAGACTTTTGGCTTTGTTCGAGATCTGATCGTGAGGTTGAAAAACGAGAGGCATGGGAATGCTATTCGAGCTATCCGCAGTGATAATGGCTCTGAGTTCAAGAACTCTCGTTTTGATGCTTTTTGTCGTGAGCTAGGTCTTGAACATCAATATTCGACCCCTTATGTGCCCCCTCAAAATGGAGTCGTGGAAAGGAAAAATCGGACTCTTTGTGAGATGGCTAGGACGATGCTCGATGAGCACAGGACTCCTAGGAGGTTTTGGGCTGAGGCGGTCAATACAGCTTGTCATGTTTCCAACCGGATTTTATTGAGAGCTTTCAAGAAGAAGACCTGTTATGAGCTTATGCATGGTCGGGCACCCAAAGTGAGTCATTTCCGAGTTTTTGGCTGCAAGTGCTTTATTTTGAAGAAGGGGAAACTCGACAAGTTTGAGGCTAGGTCTAGTGATGGTATTTTCTTTGGATATGCTAACCACTCTAGAGCCTATAGGGTGCTTAACCTTGAGACTAACAAAATCATGGAGACTTGCGAAGTGACCTTCGACGAGACAATGCCATGTACCTCTCTTGGCTTTGAATGTGCAGGTGATGAAGAGATGGCCGAGGACCTCTTTGAAGAGGAGAAAGATGAAGCCGGAGATGATGATGGGGAGAACCATGCGCCCGAAGCCGAGCATGTACCCACTACTTCCCCTACGACTACTTTGGAGCATGGACCGTCTACTTCATGGACAACGACGGTGCAACAAGAGAACCGAGCGAGAGAAGCTGAAGTTGAGGGGGAGGTAGTCTCGAGGCGTGAGGCTCCCGGCGGATTCAAGAAGTGCATCCCCTGTCGAAGATCATTGGAGACATCAATGAACGCACTACACGGTCGAGGTCCGGGAATTCCTCTCATTTTGCTCATGTCGCTTTTGTTGCTACTTTTGAGCCCAAGGACATTGGACATGCTTTATCCGATGCAAACCGGGTCAATTCTATGCATGAGGAGTTGGAAAATTTTGAGAGGAACCGGGTGTGGGAGTTAGTTGAACCACCTCCAAATTGCCATCCCATAGGAACCAAGTGGGTTTGGAAGAACAAAGAGGGAGAGAATGGGATGGTTGTGAGGAACAAGTCCGGACTTGTTGCTCGGGGGTTTAGTCGAAGGAGGGGATCGACTATGAGGAGACCTTTGCTCCCGTGGCCCGTCTTGAGGCAATTCGGATCCTTCTAGCCTTTGCCGTGGCTAAAGGGTTCAAGTTGTTTCGGATGGACGTGAAGAGTGCTTTTCGAATGGGGTCATAGAGGAGGAGGTGTATGTGAAGCGACCACACGGGTTTGAGAGCGAGTTGTACCCACACGGGGTATACGGGTTGAAAAGGGCTCGTATGGGTTGAAACGGGCGCCCCGTGCTTGGTATGGGAGATTGAGAGGTTTTCTTTTGAGCGAGAGGGTTTGTGATGGGTACCGTGGATAGAACCTTGTTTCTCCTCAAGCATGGAAATGACTTGCCGATTGTTCGGATTTACGTGGATGATATTGTCTTTGGTGGCTCGTCACATAACCTTGTTGCCAAGTTTGCGGATGAGATGAGCGGGGAGTTCGAGATGAGCATGATGGGCGAGTTGCGGTATTTTCTCGGGGCCGCGAGATCAAGCAAGTGAAGGACGGTACATTTGTGCACCAAACCAAGTACACGAAAGACATGCTGAGGAAGTTCCAGATGCAAGATGTGAAGCCGATGTCGACTCCCATGGGGAGTACGGCCACCTTGGATGCGGATGAGGACGGAGAACCAGTGGACCGGCGGGAGTACGGGGAGCATGATCGGCTCCCTCCTCTACTTGACGGCGACGAGGCTAGACATACAGTTCAGCGTGTGTCTGTGCGCTCGTTTTCGAGGCTTCGCCGAGGACATCACATCGACGGGCCGTCAAGAGGATTTTCGGTACCTACGATGCCCCTCGGTCTTGGCCTTTGGTATTCTTCCTCCTCGACTCTTTCACTTCATGGTTTTTCCGATGCGGATTTTGTCGGTTGTCGAGTCGAGAGGAAGTCTACTTCTAGTACTTGTCGGTTTCTTGGTTCTTCGTTGGTCTCATGGTCTTCCCGCAAGCGGTCTAGTGTAGCTCGGTCTACCACGGAGGCGGAGTATGTTGCCTGCCGCGAGTTGTTGTTCCCGAGTTGCTTGTGGATTTCGTACACTTTGAGAGACTTTGGTGAGGAGTGCACCCGGATCCCACTTCTTTGTGATAGCACTAGTGCCATAAGCGTAGCCAAAAACCCGGTGCTTCACTCCGGAACCAAACATATAGAAGTGAGGTATCATTTTCTCGAGGGACAATGTGGAGAAAGGAACCATTGTTTTGAGCCATGTCCCTACCCAAGATCGCCTAGCCGACATCTTTACAAAGCCTCTCGACCAAGCTACATTTGTGCGCTTGCGGGGGGAACTTGGGGTTTGTTGCCCTTTCTAGTTGTTTCTTGGGGGATTTCCTTTTTGTACCATATGTATCATACCATGTTTACTTTGATGTATATACATGCTTTGCTGGATGTACAAACCATGGTAGGATAGCCATCTTGTCATATATCATGTTGCATTTGTGTCATATTGCATTTTAGGATGATGAGCTTCTTTTATATGCCATATGTGAGTCTCTTTGGCTATTTGTGAGATTTTGGTTATATGTGTGGAGAAATGGTGATGTGAGGCTATGCTCTTGGAATATTTGAGATATATGTGTGATGAGATAGCATCTTTTGAAATAAATGCTTAACTTGACTAATTTTTGATGAAATGTGCTCCACTCGTGTGTAGTTGTGTATCCATGTCTCAGTTTGGTCTAAATGTGCTTTTCATGCTTAGATTGTGCTTGGATGCCTTGTTCTTGCATTTGGGCCAAAGGCCGGATATCATTGTGAATGTTTAGCCTATGTTGCATTCATGGGGAGCATAAGCTTCTTTTTGCCGCAAAGGCACTTCATGTACCATGAAATGAATTAATCTTGAAAAGAAGTGTGAATGCTTGAAAAATGCTCCATCCATCATGTCTATGCTTAAAATGTATTATCTTTCACATATGGGTGCAAAACATGTTGCATGATGTTCACCAGTGGAGAAGTCTCCCCGAAGTGGACACATGGCTCATGAGCTTTGACGTGACATGCTTTGCTTTATGGGTGTTTGCCATGATCTTTTGCTGAGAATTTGATATCCTTGTATGATCTTTAAATGGTATGCATGTTTATGGCTCAAGTGTGACATGGATAGGCTTTTACATGTGAAGCGAACCTTCTTTTGGTAAAAACTGCTTAAATCTGAAAATTTTGCTTTGTCACATGCTTGTATTTTCATATATTACTTGTGGCAATGCTTTGACTATGCTATGATTCATGTGTGTGATCTTTGTCTCATTTTTAGCCTTTGACACTAGATTTGGCCTATTTGAGAAGCTCATGTAGTTGTTTATATGCTTTGCTTTGCATTTTTGCTTTTTCACCTTGATTCATACATTGTCAACAAGGGGGAGAAAAGGTGAGCTTAATGAAAATTCAGAAGAGGTGAGCTGAAATTTGGGAGTTTGCATGAGCTTGCATCCACATGTTCAGGGGGAGCTTGCATTTGTTCAGGGGGAGCTTTCTTGCTGTTTTCGGTGTGGATTTTGTGCTTTGCTTGGCTTGTGACCTTTCTTTGCCTTTCTTCGGTTTTGGTCATGAGTTGAGCTTATTTGTTTTTCTTTCTTCTTTCTTTTCTCTTTTACTCTGAATTTCATTTCGCGTTGTGTGTTGTCAATGCACTCATCAAGGGGGAGATTGTGGACCAGGAGCGTCCCAGTGGTCGATGGATGACCGCTCCTCAGTGATGAGTGATTGACAACGGGTGTTGGACCGACTCTTGGCTTAGTGCGCGAGGTGTAGGCGCGGCCTAGTTCGTGTTGTTGCAGGTGAAGAACGGGCGCGAAAGGTCTTCAGCCTTGAGGGGCCTCCGGGAGATGGAGAGACAAGTAGGCTCGGTTCGAGGGACCCGGTGGACAGCGGGACTGGGTGCGGGCCACATGGTGGCGACACAAGCAAGACGAAGTCATGGACATGTGAGCCGGTGCACGGTGGCGGTCAAGTCAAGTGGTTTGGCGGGAGGCCGGACCGAGCACGCGGGGTTTGGTGGTTTGCCCAAAAAACCACCGGCGGACGGTTTCTTGGTTTGTGCCTCAAAACCAAGTCCGAGGGCCCAACACGACGGAGACGGGATCCGGGCGTGTCGGGAAGCTTCGAGGCGGAGGACACGCGGCGGGATCGCATGGCTTGCGTCGGGAGGACGCGGGGTGCGGCGAAGGCGTGGCCGTCCGATGGGAAGACCCACAAACATTACCAAAATGCCCCTACGTGGGTTGTATCGCCAGTAGTATAGTTAGGGGTAGTCGAGTCATTTACCACTCCGGCGGGACCTGATATATAAGCCATGAGTGTGTGTTGATGGCTTCCTCTCGCCGTGACTTAGGGTTTCATTTGCTCCCTCCTCTTTCTCATTTTTCGTAGCTATTTTCCTTCCTATTTTCTCTAGGCTAGCATGAGAGCTTCATGAGAGATTTGTTGAGAGGGATGGATGCTAGGGCGGCATGCTAGACCTTGTGAATCTTTCCTGGTTTGTATAGAAGATTCGGGGTTGTTTTTCGTGGCTTTTTGTGCTTATTTTTGTGCCTTTGTTCCCGGTGTGATTCCGCGGATTTGAGTGAGTTTCTTCCCGGATTTCTTTGAGGGAAACATGGATAGATGTCTTGTGCATCTTTGTGCTTGATCTTGTGCCCTCAAACGCCGGGAAACTACTCCGATTCGTGAGTTTTCGTTCGGTGCTCTAACTTTTGGTGGTGCTCAAAGGATTCGCGATTCCCGGTGATTTAGGGAGTTAGGAGGCAAGATTTTTGGGCTATAGCATCCTTGTGTGACGCTTTTCAAGTACCCAAACCCTTGTCTCCACAGCTTCAACCGTTTGGGAAATCCGATGATGATTTGGGGGAGTTGACTTTCGGGGTCGGGCTGTTTTCAGCTCTGTCCGCACCTGGCGGACGGTCCGCGAGGACCAGGCGGACGGTCCGCGCGGCTAGGGTTCGTCCCGTGTTCTTCGTGTTCTTGCTCGTCCTTCGTTTCGATCCGTCGCGATTTTGGTTTTTGGTTGGACGGAGTTTCGGACGGTCCGCGGTGTCGGGCGGACGGTCCGTGGGTGCTTGGCGGACGGTCCGCGTGCTCCCCGCGGACGGTCCGTGGCTCGTAAGTGGCTTTGGTCCATTCTGTGTGAATTAACGGACGGTCCGCGGTTAAGGCCGGACGGTCCGCGGCTCGGGTGCGGACGGTCCGCGATACCCGGCCGGACGGTCCGCGCGGCTCTTTGCGGACGGTCCGCCCCCCTCTGCGCGGACGGTCGCGCCGAGCTCGTGTGCTTTGCTTCTTGGTTCGATTCCTCCCTCCCTTTCTAGTGCTTCCGCGTGTGCTTTTAGGAATCGTTCCTAAGGCTAGAGGTTGATCCATAACCTCGTGGTCTTGGCGATTGGTGCGTGATTCGATCCATCGCTTGTGTGTGACCGGGATTTGAGTAGGACATAGGCCGGGTTCTTTGGGAAGAATTTTTACCGGCTCCTATTCACTCCCCCCCTCTCTAGTCGCCATCTGATCCTTCACCCTCGAGCGGGCTCCGCCTCACTCGAGGGTCCATGCTCCCTCGAGCGGGCTCCGCCTCGCTCGAGGGTCCCCACCTCCCCCGAGCGGGCTCCGCCTCGCTCGAGGATCCCCGCCTTCCTCGAGCGGGCTCCGCCACACTCGAGGATCCCTCACGAGCACACCTGCTCCTGCACACATGTACGGGCATTTAATGCTCTGACACGGCGGAGCCGCGCCATCACGCGCCTGGGAATCATGCCCCGGCACTGTTCCGCCAACTCCCTAGAGGGAGCCCATCCCCGCCACTATGGGGAGCTGTGCGACGAGGCCGGTGTCAGCTCCATGACACTGTGCCGCCCACTCTTGTATGGCTAACGCACCGCACCCTCGAAGGGGGGCCGTCCGCATCCTCGAGCCCTCCTCTCGTTACTCTGCAGGGTCAAACCATGACGTCAGGCCGGCGGGAGCGCCATCCCCATCGCTGTCAGCCCTGTGCGGCCGTCCCTGCCCCTGTCGCGCCACGCCGTGCACTGCTACAACTACTCCGACACTGTTGAGCACGCGGGGACGGGACGCTGCCACACCTGCTACTGCACCTCATACGGAACGTCGTCAACGGCTCCCTCGAGCCCGCCTGAAGGCGCCCCGGTCAACCACTACGCCTCCACCCTCGAAGTTGCCCCTGTTCAAGCACAGGACACGCCACGATGCTGTGACTAAAGCAAGATTCGCCAGGACGGGCGTCAACTCCACGACACTGTACGCCATACCACCACACGTAGCGAAATAGTGCGGCGTGCCTATAAATCACCCTCTCCTTGGCCTATAAAAGGGAGGTGATCCCCCTCGCCGCAGGGGGACGAGACACTGGACGACGGACAGCGATCACTTACACGCTCTTCGCCTTCCCCACGATATTGGCACTCACCTCAATCACATCTCTTGGTACTTGGAGGCCGCGCCTCCTCTCCCACCTCGCTTGTAGCCACCCCTCTACAGGCACCCCGGTGTGAAGCAATACAGTGCCTCGAGCACACCCCTGCTGGACGTACGGCCCCGGCCGGAACCAGGATAAACCAAGTGTCCTTAGTTGCTTAGCACCGACCATCGAGAGGCAGATCTCAGCGCTTATTACTAGTTACTGTTGGGACTACTTTTCGCACCGACAGTTGGCGCGCCAGGTAGGGGCTCGCGCTGTAGATCGACTCGTTACCAGCTCTCTCGATGGTGATTCATGGGCAGCTCGGACCCCCTCCCGGTCGGATTCGAAATCCGGTTCGGGGGCCTGAACTTTCAGGCTACGGGGAACGGCTACCTGATGCGCCTCACTAACCGTGAGGAACTCCGCACGCGGCGCCAAGCCGGGTCCGTCCCGGTCGCCGCCGCACACGTCGTCGTGACGCCGGCGCCCCGCCGGCACGGATGCGCGGGTCCTTCGGCACCACGGCGCCGTCGTCGCTCCGGCTAGCGCTCACGACGGGCGTGGTCGGAGCGCCGGCATGCAGCACGCGTCGCCTCGCAATGTGACATGCTCACCGGCGAGACGACAGCTGCTCCGGCGGGGGAGCGCTCGGTCTCGGGACTGCGCTTCCCTATCGGCCTCCGCGGCGCCACGACGGCGTATGTCGACTCTGCCAACGTTAATACAGCGATGTGCAGGGTTCCCCCTGGCCGCCATGTCCTGGTCGCCAAGGACCCTAGCGCCTCCGCCGGTGACGAGTCATCCGAAGGCTCCACCGACGAGCTGCCACCTGCCACTTCGCACAGATATGCGGAGTGGGACTTCTCCGGCGTGCCCGACCTAGTGATGTTCCAGCGGTTCCTCGACGCCACGGACTACTGGTTCGGCTACTGCGACGACTCCAGCGTCGGGAGCTACGACCCCGCGTGGGAATGCTGCGTCGTGATCGCCAACGACCCAGCAAACGCCGCCGACGCGGCAGGTTCCTCCTGCCCTGGGAACTGGACCATGCATGGCTGCGGGACCAAGCGCCCCTCCCCCCTCACCGCTGAGGGGGGCTGACATCAATGTGCATCTGGCCCAAGCACGCGAGCTTGAAGCCAAGCTGGCGGAAGAATACCGCACGGTGCGGTTGCTTTGAGCCTCCATCGCGGGAGAGGCCTCCACGTGCGGCGAGCGCGCACGTGAGCTGGGCAGACAAGCCCGCGACCGCATCAACACCGACTTCAACGTCAACAATCCAGACATGCCCCCACGAGCGAGCCAGAAGCTTATTGCTGCCGCGACACTGTTGTGGGCCATGCCCGCCCCCTCGACGCCTAAGGCGCGGAACCTGCACCGCGAGACGCAGGCACTTATCGAGCAAGCGGCCGACCAACAAGCCGAAAGCTCGGCGTCCCGCATCCGCCAATAGGGGAGCGCGCGGGACGATGGGGGTGCGCAAGGCCCCGAGCCTTCGGTGCACACGGGCGGCGCAGCTGAGCGTCCCGCCAACCTCGGGGCGCACACCGGCCAAGGAACGGCTCCTCGACACGCGCGGGCAAGCCCAAGATGGCGACGCCCGCAACGCCATCAACGCCCGGCGAGGGAGCAACGCGGAGGCGTGGGCGGCGACGGGCTACCACCCTCGACAGGGTTGACTCTACGACAGCGGGGAGGACCGCTCACCGACGCCGGAGCCCCCGGGGACCCGCGTGTTCAGCCGGGAGATCCGCACGGCGAACTTCCCCCAGCGCTTCCGCCAGCCCACGACGATCGTCAAGTACAATGGGGAGACGGACCCCCGTGTGTGGCTCAACGACTACCGTCTGGCATGTCAGCTGGGTGGGGCCACCAGCGACGAGGTTAACATCCGCAACCTCCCCCAGCACCTCGCCGACTCGGCGCGGACGTGGCTCGAGCACCTGCCGGCCAGCCAGATCCACAACTGGGACGACCTGGTCCGCACGTTCGTGGGAAATTTCCAGGACACATACGTCTGCCCTGGGAACTCCTGGGACCTGCGCTCTTGCACTCAGAAGCCCAGTGACTCACTCCGGGACTTCATACGGTGTTTCTCCAAGCACTGTACTGAGCTCCCGAGCGTGGCGCAGTCCGAAATCGTGCACGCTTTCCTCGAAGGCACCACATGCCGGGACCTTGTGCGCGAGCTCGGGCGCAGCCCGCCGGTCGACTCGAACGAGCTGTTCGACATCGCCACCAGCTTTGCCTCAGGCGAAGAGGCGGTGGAGGCGATCTTCGACGGCAAGAAGGGCAAGCGCGTGGACGATATGCCCGCGGAGGGCAGCAAGTCCAAGGAGCTCCGCTAAAAGAACAAGCGGGGCAAGAAGGAAAAGAAGCCACGCCACGAGGCGCGCGAGCAGGGGCACGACGACGGCGATGACGAAGCTCTTGCTGTTGACCCAGCTCGACGGGGCCCTCGACCAGCCCCTCGAGGCCCGGGGGTTTTCGACGACATGCTGAAGAAGCCATGTCCCTACCACAAAACACCGGTCAACCACACCCTCGAGCAATGCGATATGCTCAAGCGGTTCTACGGCCGCGCCGCCGCGAAGGATGGCGAGGCCAAGAAAGACGGGGGTGACGGCAACGCCGGCGGCTTCCCCGCCGTGGAGAACGTTTTCCTCATCTTCGGGGGGCCAACCGTCGACATGTCATGCCGCCAGCGCAAGCGGGAGCGGCACGAGGTTCTCGCCGCAGAGAAGGCGCCTCCCTCCTTCCTCGACTGGTCGGAGGACGCCATCACGTTCAACCGCGAGGATCACCCGAACCGCATCCCCAACCCGGGTCGATACCTGCTGGTGGTGGACCTAGTCATCGGGAACGCGCGATTCTCGAAGGTCCTGATGGACGGAGGCAGCAGCCTCAACATCCTCTACGCACACATGTTGCGCCTGCTGGTGATCGGGTTGGACCAGCTGCGGCCCAGTATGACGCCGTTCCATGGCGTCGCACCGGGCAAGCGCGTCCAGCCCCTCGGGCAGATCGACCTGTCGGTCTGGTTCAGCACACCAGACAACTACCGCAAGGAGACACTCACCTTCGAGGTGGTGGGGTTCAGGGGTGCGTACCACGCCATACTTGGGCGGACCTGCTACGCCAAGTTCATGGCGGTCCCCAACTACACCTACCTCAAGATGAAGATGCCGGGGCCCAACAGTGTCATCACCGTGGGCTCATCCATCGAGCACGCATTCGACTGCGACGTCGAGTGCGTGGAACACGCCGAGGCTCTAGCGCTGGACGAAGCGCTCGTGGCCAACATGGAGAAGATGGTCAACGAGGACCTCGACTCCACCACCAAGCACGCCGGCAGCTTCGAGGCTGCTGAGCAGACCAAGGAGGTGCCCCTCGACCCTACTGCCCCTGAGGGCAAGGCGTTGAGGGTCAGTTCTACCCTCGACCCGAAATAGGAAGTGGTGCTCATCGACTTCCTCCGTGCCAATGCCGACATCTTCGCGTGGAGCCCCTCGGACATGCCAGGCATCCCGAGGGAGGTCGCCGAGCACTCCCTTGATATCCTACCTCACTCCCGCGCCGTGCAGCAACAGCTGCGCTGCTTCGACGAGGAGCGGCGCCGGGCAATCAGATTAGAGCTGCGGAAGCTCCTCGAGGCTGGGTTCATCAAGGAAGTGTTCCACCCCACTTGGCTAGCTAATCCTGTATTAGTAAAGAAAAAGAATGGGAAGTGGCGGATGTGTGTAGACTACACTAGTCTTAATAAAGCATGTCCTAAAGTTCCTTTTCCTTTGCCACGGATCGATCAAATCGTTGACTCGACCGCCGGGTGCGAACTCCTCTGTTTCCTTGATGCCTATTCCGGGTACCACCAAATAAAAATGAAGGAGTCCGACCAGCTCGCGACTTCGTTCATTACGCCGTTCGGGATGTACTACTACGTAACGATGTCGTTCGGCCTCAGAAACGCGGGCGCAACATACCAGCGATGTATGCAGCACATCTTCGGAGACCACATCAGGCGAACTGTTGATGCTTACGTAGATGATATAGTCGTAAAAACCAGGAAGACGGACAACCTGGTTAGCGACCTACGCATCGCGTTCGACTGCCTACGGGCCAACGGGGTGAAGTGAAACCCCGAGAAATGTGTCTTTGGCGTGCCGCGGGGCATGCTATTAGGATACATCGTCTCCCAGCGAGGCATCGAGGCCAACCCCGAAAAGGTTGCAGCCCTCGAGCGAATGGGTCCGATTTGGGACCTTAAGGGGGTCCAAAGGGTGCTGGGGTGCCTTGCCGCCTTGAGCCGCTTCATTTCGCGGCTCGGCGAAAAGGGTTTGCCCCTCTACCGGCTCCTCAAGAAGCATGAGCGTTTTTCCTGGACCGTCGAGGCCCAGGAGGTGCTTGATAAGCTGAAAGCGTCCCTTGCCCACGCCCCAATCCTCACTCCACCGCAAGACAGAGAGCCTCTGTACCTCTACGTGGCCGCAACCACCCAAGTGGTCAGCGCAGTCATCGTGGTGGAGCGCGCTGAGGAGGGGCACGCTTTGCCGGTCCAGCGGCCGGTGTACTACATCAGTGAAGTCTTGTCCGAGACCAAGGCGCGCTACCCACAAGTCCAGAAGCTGCTCTATGCAGTGGTTCTTGCGTAGCGCAAGCTCCACCACTACTTCGAGGCTCACCCAGTCACGGTGGTTTCCTCCTTTCCGCTAGGAGAAATCATCCGGAACCCGGATGCAGCGGGCAGGATTGCGAAGTGGTCGGTGGAACTGATGGGCGAAACGCTCGCCTACGCCCCGCGCAAGGCCATTAAGTCCCAAATCTTGGCGGATTTCGTCGCCGAGTGGACGGACATGCAGTTGCCGCCGCCACAGATCCAGGCTGAATGCTGGACTCTGTACTTCGACGGCTCAGTGATGAAGAAAGGTGCAGGCGCGGGCCTGCTCTTCGTCTTACCCCTCGGGGAGCACATGCAATACGCCGTGCGCCTCCACTTCCCCGCGTCAAACTGTCAGTGCGGAATGTAGTCCCGACACTAACTAGTAATAAGCATTGAGATCTATCCCTCGATGGTCGGTGCTAAGCAAATAAAGACACGGGGTTTATCCTGGTTCCGGCCAGGGCCGTACGTCCAGCAGTGGTGTGCTCGAGGCACTGTATTGCTTTGCACCGGGGTGCCTGTAGTGGGGCGGCTACAAGCGAGGCGGGAGAGGAGGTGTGGCCTCCAAGTCCCAAGCGGAGTGATTGAGTGTCGATATTGTGGGAGAAGGAGCGTGCGCGTGATGTGTTGTTTTTTCGATATTCCCTGCAGCGAGGGGGATCACCTTCCTTTTATAGACCAAGGAGGGGGTGATTTACAGGCATGCCGTACTGTTTGGCTACAGGTGGGGGTATGGAGTGCAGCGCCGGGGAGTTGGCGGCCGTCCTGGCGGCCCTTGCTCCGGTCTTGTCGTCGTGGCGCGTCCCATACTTGAACAGGGGCGGCTTCGAGGGTGAAGGCGTAGTGGTTGGCCGTGGCATCCTCAGACGGGCTCGAGGAAGCCGTTGACAGTGATCCGTACGAGGTACAGTGGTGGGCGTGGCGGCGTCCCGTTCCGGCGTGCCCAACAGCGCCGGAGTTGTTGTAGCAGTGCTCGGCGTGGCGCTACAGGGGTGGGGATAGCTTTCCCGGCGGCCTGACGTCATGGTTTGACCCTGCGGATTCACGAGGGAAGGGTTCAAGGGTGCAGCCGGCCCCCCTTCGAGGGCGCGGCACGTTAGCCGTACGGGAGTGGGCAGCACAGTGTCACGGAGCTGACACTGGCCATGTCGCACAGTCCCCCACAGTGGCGGGGATGGGTCCCCCCTAGGGAGTTGGCGGAACAGCGCCGGGGCGTAATTCCCTAGCGCATGATGGCGCGGCTCTGCCGTGTCAGAGCATTAAATGTCCGTACCCGCGTGCGGTAGCAGGTGCGCGTGTGAGGGAGCCTCGAGCGAGGCGGAGGTGAACCCTCGAGCGAGGAGGAACCCGCTCGAGGGAGGTGTGAGCCCTCGAGCGAGGCGGAACCCGCTCGAGGGGGCGCGAACCCTCGAGCGAGGCGGAACCCGCTCGAGGGAGGCGTGAGCCCTCAAGCGAGGCGGAACCCACTCGAGGGGGGCGTGAACCTCGAGCGAGGCGGAACCCGCTCGAGGGAGACGTGAGCCCTCGAGCGAGGCGGAACCCGCTCGAGGGGGCCTTTGACTGCGCCACTCTGGTGGGCCGCAGGGGCCACCGTGGCGTGGGCCGTGCCCTACGTGTGCGTTTAAGAAAGAGGTGTGTTTTGTTTTTGTTTTTTTGTAGGTTTTAAGTAGAATTCCCCCGGTTTTTTAGGGGACCCTCAGGGCTGTCCCCGACAGTAGCCCCCGAGCATCTGCGGGTGTGCCGGCCAGGCTCCCGCAGATGTTGAAGCCTACTGATAGGACGCTCTTCCCCCCTGGTTGCCAATGCCTTCTGTGGGGCCGCGTCAGCGGACCCGCGGGTCTAGCCCCCGAAGCCCTGCAGGAGCGTGGGTGCTCCTGCAGGGGTTTCACCGCGGAATCTGGTCAGTGGGCGTGGTATGTGTTCCAACCGGTGTTGGCGATATTTCAGCTGGCTTCAGTGACGCACGCGCGACTGGCACTATTAGCGGCCGGTGCATCCCAGGAGGTGTAGCCATGCGTCGAGCCCCTGAGCCTGGGCCCATTCGAGGCAATCGGGGCGAGCGCTTCGACTTGTTTCAGACGCGCCCTCGCCGTCCCTCCGCGGGACGGAGGGTGAGGTTTTTGCAACCCCCATCGATCAGGTCGCGGATTGCGGATTCCTCATTGAGCTGTTAGCGGGTGGTTCAAGTGGACGCCCATGCCCTGTTTGATAAGGGTAGGCTGCGCGGTCCGGAGACTCGTCCATTAAAGCGCTTGCATGGGTTTGCTAGGTGGGGCTTGGTCCCATTCGCTAGGGACCGAGGGCGCGGAAGCTCTCCCTCGGTGGGATCCCCCCGGCTAGCTGCCCTCGCTGGCTCTCGAACACGACATGTGGGGCACCCTCGAGCCAGTGGGCTCGAGGAAGGGCTCGAATGCACGTGCCCTCGTCGTCCCTGACTCTGGTGATCTGGGGCGCCTGTTCGAACCCATCGAGGGTCAGGCTTCGAACCCCTGATCAGTAGGGCCGTGCGGGGTGGCAGCTAGGTGCTCCCGTCTTTCGCATCTGCAAGTTTCGAGGGTCCTTGGCTGCGCCAGTTCTCGAGCCGCTGATTAGTAGTTTCTGTGAATCGAGGGCACCCGTGGCGCCCGTTTATTTCAAACGGGCTTCGAGGCCACTGGCCGATGTTCGCACCCTTCGAGGGTCGCATTTATTCGAGCCAGGTGCTCGGGCCGCTTGAGGGTCTCTCTTACTTGGTAAGGGACAGGGCCATTTAATGCCCGCAGTCGCGGCTATAGTCACGCGCCGCGGGCGCACCTTTTCAGGCGCCGCGGCCGCGCGCGTAGTGGGCGGAGTGGGCAGGCGGACGTGACCGCCTGCCGCGGCCCTCCGATTACCGCGCCGTGATGATGGCGCGCGTGTGGTTATGCGGCCGCCGTGGTCGTGGTGGGTCCCTCTTGCCAGTGAGTGAGCGTCTCGCCTGCAGTTAATGCGCGCGGGGTGTGCGCTCCGGAGAGCATGCCTCGCGGCCTATAAATCTGATAGGCGGGGAAGGGGCGGTTTTTTACCTTTGCACTCGGCGTTTGCCGTCCCTGCTCCTTGCTCTTCAGCTCCCGAGCCATTCTTGCTCTCGCGCCTCCATTCTTGGAGCTGCTCCATCTTCCAGTTCTCCGTCCCTTCGCCTGCTCGCATGGCTCCCCAACAGCCCCTTATCATCATTGACCCGCCGTCGTGGAAGCGCTCGACGGCGACGACGCTGGGCTTGAGTCAGCTGGTGGCCGGCGGCCAGCTGGCAGCGAACGTGGATGGGCAGCCTCCGGAGTGGATCGTACCGTCCGAGAAGGATCGAGTCCCCAACCCTCCGTACGGCTACATCGTTAGCTTCACGCGCTTCCACGAGCGCTGCTTCACGGCACCGGCGAGCCGTTTCCTGCGGGGCCTCTGCTACCACTACGGCATGGAGCTTCAAAACTTCGCGCCGAACGCGATTTCACAGGCGGCCACGTTTGTCGGCGTCTGCGAGGGCTTCCTGAGGATCCCGGTGAACTGGGATCTCTGGGTCCACCTCTTCCGCGTGGAGCTACACACGCTGCCGATGTCGGAGCCGAGGACTCGCCGCGCGGCGCGCGCCGGCGGCTTGTCGCTCGCAGTGCAGGGCTCGCGCAAGGAGGAGTACATCCCCTGCACGATGACCACCAACAACGCGGACTGGGAGCGAGGATGGTTCTACCTCCGCAACGCCGAGCCCGGCCTCCCTTCGTTCACCGGCAAGGTGCTCCGGGAGAGGGCCCCCTCCTGGTACCACGGGGTGTCCCCGCCCCAGCATCAGGCGCGACTGGACTCGCTCGTTGCCGTGTTGAAAAAGCTGGCGGACCGCGGGCTGACCGCGGGGTGCGTCCTCGCCAACCTCCACCACCGGCGGATCGTCCCTTTGATGGAGAGGCCGCTTCGCATCTTCGAGATGACCGAGGTCGCGGACCCCGTCGCGCTGGCGAGATCGCGGCTGCTTCACGATCCCCTCCCGCGGGCGTTCGCGCCCACCGGGCACGGCGCGCCGTCGACCTCAGGCCGGGACGCAGCGGCGACGATGTCCTATGGGCGTTCGAGATGCTCCCCACCGGCCCACAGGTGAGCGGAGTTCTTGACTTCATTTTCGACTTAGCTGGTTTTTCGAGTTGTCGACGTGTTTTAAGGCCTCGCCTGCCTCCTGCAGATGGTGAGCATGAGCGCCGCGAAGTCCGACCCGCCCACACCCCGGTCCCACGTGCTCGCGCGCGCGCGCAGCGGCGAGAGCGGGAGCGGGTGGCCCGCGAGGGAGGGAGCGTGACGCGCGGCACCGGGAGCGTCGCGAGCGGAGGAGCGAGGAGTTTCGGCTGTGCGAGCAGTAGGGGCTCTCCTCGCTAGGGACGGAGGAGTACTCGTCATCGGACGAGGAGGAGGAGGAAGAGGAGGAAGAAGTCAGGGAGCAGGTTCTCCCTGATAGGTGGGAACCTGCACCCCCGTCACCGGAGCCGGCTCCGGTGGCGGAAGAGCCTTTACCTGGGACGGGCGCAGAGGCGCCTTCCACTAGGCGGTCTACGATGGAGGCGGCACGAGCCGCAGAGGGGCGCGCCACGGAGGTGTCCGTGCGTGCGGCGGGGGCGCCGCGCGCGGGCGGGGCCGCGCGCGCGCGACGGAAAAGGTCGGGGGGTGCGGCGCCGGCCGCGCCGGCCGTGCCCGCAACGTCGACGGGGACCTCGAGGGAGAGGAAGCGTGCCTTCTCCTCCTTGAGGTAGGAAATTGTCTTTCGAGGGGTTGTGTGCCCGGTAGACGGGGACCTGGCGGTTTGTTCCCATGTTTACACGGCGGCGCCAACCGTGCCACCCCTCGCGCCAGCCAAGGTGCTGAGGGCGGACGCGTCCATCCCGACCGGGCGGCGCTCATCGAGGGCGCCGCGGGCGGGCACAAGCACGGTGGCGGCGGCGAACGGGGGGCTCGCAAGGTGCGGCCGAGGCCCCCGGGGCCACGGCCGGTGGCCTCGCCCGCCGGGCCGCGGCCGGCGGTCGGCCGAGGAGCGGCGGGTGCCGGCCGTGGTGGAAGCGCGGCGAGGCGGCGGCCACGGCGGAGGCGCGGCCGGTGGAGGGGGCACGGCCGACGGCGCCGGTCGTCGTGGTGCTGCCGGCGGCGTCGGTCGCGAGGCGCATCCGGCGCCGCGGCCGTTGAGACACGGGCCGGAGGCGGTGGCCGTGGCGCGCGCGGCGAGAACCCGTCCTCGCCGGCGGCTCCCGGGCGATGGCGGTGGAAATCCCGGACGACGACGCCCTGCCGCCCGAGTGGGACCAGTGGGCAAGCCTGCCCACGCTAGCCCCCGAGCCCCAGGCGGGGGCGCTCGTTAGACGGTGGGACGGCCATATGGTGGTTGGGGGCTCGAGGCGCGGTGCCGACGCTTCTTCTTCTCGCGCCGCCCCCCAGCCTCGGGCGAGGAGCGTGTTGACGAGCCTCCCCCTTCTTCGACGACACCCAGGAGGAGGAGCAACTGTGGGAGGAGCTCCGCGATCACGGCGCCTCGCTCAACCGGGTGCTGAACGAGGCGCTGCGGATCCATGGCGACCCGACGTGGCGCGTTTTCCAGGTGAGATGTTGTTGCTTTTCCCTTCGGGGGTCCGTTCCCCTTCTGATTTCTTTTGCTCGTGTCGTCCAGGCCTGTGCACCGCGCTGGGGCACGCGACCAATCGGGCCGAGACGCTGCAGGCCGCCTACAACTCCTCCGAGCAGGAACTGGTGGAGCTGCGCACCACGACCCTCGAGGCCTGCCAGGCGGTCGAGGAGGGCGAGGCACAGGCCGGGAGTTCACTGGCCAGTCGTCTATGCGCCCTCAGCGGGCACGTCTCCAGGCGCATGCGTTGCGCGCTCCACTTAAGCGTCCAGAAGGCCCTCGGCGTGGTGCACTCCCACTACGAGGTGAACCTCGAGGCCGTGGCGTCGGGCTACATCGTCCCGGAAGGCGTCGAGGACGAGGCGGCGATGGAGCAGGCAGACGCGCTTGCCGCTGATGCTGCGGAGGTGCTCACCGAGGCGTTCTCGGAGTTCCTGTTCCCGGACGCTGTCGACGGCGACAAGCCTCAGGCCTGAAAACTTGCTGGGCACTAGGCCCATTTTTTTCTAGATGTTAGTATCTTGGTCATGCGGCCGTGTAAATAAACAAGTGAAACTCGTGGGATATTAAGCACTTGTAAATTTAAGTGATGCCTTTCCTTTGTCGCGCCTTTCGGTTTTTTCCCTTTGCTCGAGCGGATTTAGGTTGGGAGAGTTCGATTTCGTGAGCGGTCCGCTGGGCCGGAGGCAAGAGAGAAGGGCCGTATCCTCACGGAGGCGTAGGCTATCTCTGACTCAGGCGTCTTCCCGCATGACCACCCGCGCCCTGCCTTGATTCGCTTGGGACTTCGGTTGAAACGTACTTGGCGCGTTCGTGAGTTAGATTTTTGCAAAAAAAATGGGTCCATTTTTGGGGGGGATGCCCCCCGCAGTAGCCCCCGAGGGTGACTTGGTTTTCAGGGGAAAGCCGAGTTGCCCTTTAACTTTTTTGAATTGCTGCTATTTACATTTCCGTTGCCAACTGGGGTGTTGGGCACGTAATTTACAACAAAAGACTTGGAAATCCTAGCTAGGGGTAGAAGCGACGTAGCTGCTGGATGTTCCAAGCGTTGGTGAGTTCCTCGCCGTCCTCGTTGGCTAGCTTGTACGTGCCGGGCTTGAGCACCTTCACCACAACGTAGGGTCCCTCCCACGGAGGTGATAGCTTGTGGCGTCTTCGGTTGTCTTGGCGTAGCCTTAGGACCAAGTCCCCTTCGCTGAAGTCCCGCCGGCGCACCTTTCGAGCTTGGTAGCGCCTTAGGGACTGCTGATATCTTGCAGAGTGCATCAGGGCCATGAGGCGCGCTTCGTCCAACTGGTCCAGTGAGTCCTCGCGGGCCCGCTGGTTGGTGTCTTCGTCATAGCCCCGCACTCTAGGTGACCCATATTCTAAGTCCGTGGGGAGGACGGCCTCCGCGCCATGGACTAGAAAGAACGGGGTAAACCCGGTGGCTCTGCTTGGGGTGGTCCTGAGGCTCCATACAACCGCAGGCAGTTCCTGGAGCCGTTTTCGACCAGACTTGTTCAACTGGTCGAAAATTCCGGGCTTGAGGCCTTGCAGAATCATGCCGTTGGCACGCTCCACTTGGTCGTTGGTCTGTGGGTGTGCCATGGCTGCCCAGTCCACACAGATGTGGAACTCATCACAAAACTCTAGGAATTTCCTGCCCGTGAACTGGGACCCATTGTCGGTGATGATGGAGTTCGGCACTCCAAACCGATAAACGATGTCGGTGAAGAACGTCACCGCCTGCTCCGCCCTGAGATTTGTAATGGGGCGCACCTCCACCCACTTGGAGAATTTGTCGATCGCGACCAACAGGAGGGAGGGACGCTTGGCCCCGCGGCCAGGCGCGATCCAGTCCCCAGAGCGGGGGGAACCTCTCCGTCACCGGCGCCTGGCACGGCGGCGGCGTTTGCTGGGTCGTTGGCGATGACGACGCAGCACTCCTGCGCGGGGTCGTAGCTCCCAGCGCTGGAGTCGTCAGAGTAGCCGAACCAGTAGTCCGCGGCGTCGAGGAATCGCCTGAACATCACTGGGTCCGGTACACCGGAGAAGTCCCACTCCGCATATCCATGCGAGGTGGCGGGTGGCAGCGCGTCGACTGATCCTAGAGACGACTCGTCGCCGGCGGAGGCGTTAGGGTCCCTAGCCACTAGGACGTGGCGGCCAGGGGGGACCCTGCGCATCATCGTGTTGATGCTGGAGTTGGCGGCGTAGGCCGTCGCGGCGCCGCACAGACCGACGGGGAAGCACGGTCCGGAGACCAAGCGCTCCCCCGTCGGGGCGGCTGTCGTTGTGCTAGCGGGCGCATCGTGTTGCGTGGCGACACGCGTTGCATCCGGCGCTCCGACCGCGCCGACGCGAGCACGCGGCCGGAGCGGCGGCGGCGCCGTGGCACGAATGGACCCGCGGCGTCCGTGCCGGCGGGTGTTGGCGTTGCGGACGGCGCGTGCGGCGGCGACCGGGGCGGACCCAGCTTGGCGCCGCGCGCGGAGCTCCTCACGGTTAGTGAGGCGCATCAGGTAGCCGTTCCCCATGGCCTAGAAGTTCAGGCCCCCGAACCGGATTTCGAAGCCGGCGAGGAGGGGGTCCAAGCTGCCCATGGAGTAACGCTGACCGCGGTACTCGGTGCGAATCACCATCGAGAGAGTTGATAACGGGCGATCTTCAGCGCGCGAGCCCCACGGTAGGCGCCAACTGTCGGTGCGGAATGTAGTCCCGACACTAACTAGTAATAAGAGCTGAGATCTATCCCTCGATGGTCGGTGCTAAGCAACTCAAGACACGGGGTTTATCCTGGTTTTGGTCGGGGCCGTACGTCCAGCAGTGGTGTGCTCGAGGCACTGTATTGCTTTGCACCGGGGTGCCTGTAGTGGGGCAGCTACAAGCGAGGCGGGAGAGGAGGTGTGGCCTCCAAGTCCCAAGCGAAGTGATTGAGTGTCGATATCGTGGGAGAAGGAGCGTGCGCGTGATGTGTTGTTTTTTCGATATCCCCAGCAGTGAGGGGGGTCACCTTCCTTTTATAGACCAAGGAGGGGGTGATTTAATGGCATGCCGTACTGTTTGGCTACAGGTGGGGGTATGGCGTGCAGCGCCGAGGAGTTGGCAGCCGTCCTGGCGGCCCTTGCTCCGGTCTTGTCGTCGTGGCGCGTCCCGTACTTGAACAGGGGCGGCTTCGAGGGTGAAGGCGTAGTGGTTGGCCGTGGTGTCCTCAGACGGGCTCGAGGAAGCCGTTGACGGTGATCCGTACGAGGTACAGTGGCGGGCGTGGCGGTGTCCCGTTCCCGCGTGCCCAACAGCGCTGGAGTTGTTGTAGCAGTGCCCGGTGTGGCGCTACAGGGGTGGGGATGGCTTTCCCGCCTGCCTGACGTCATGGTTTGACCCTGCAGATTCACGAGGGAAGGGTTCGATGGTGCAGCCGGCCCCCCTTCGAGGGCGCGGCGCGTTAGCCGTACGGGAGTGGGCAGCACAGTGTCACGGAGCTTACACTGGCCATGTCGCACAGTCCCCCACAGTGGCGGGGATGGGTCCCCCTAGGGAGTTGGCGGAACAGCGCCGGGGCGTGATTCCCAGGTGCATGATGGCGCGGCTCTGTCGTGTCAGAGCATTAAATGTTTGTACCCGCGTGCGGTAGAAGGTGCGCGTGTGAGGGAGCCTCGAGCGAGGCGGAGGTGAACCCTCAAGCGAGGCGGAACCCGCTCGAGGGAGGCGTGAGCCCTCGAGCGAGGCGGAACCCGATCGAGGGGGGCGTGAACCCTCGAGCGAGGCGGAACCCGCTCAAGGGAGGCGTGAGCCCTCGAGCGCGGCGGAACCCGCTCGAGGGGGGTGTGAACCTCGAGCGAGGCGGAATCCACTCGAGGGAGGCGTGAGCCCTCGAGCGAGGCGGAACCCGCTCGAGGGGGCCTTTGACTGGGCCACTCTGGTGGGCCGCGGGGGCCACCGTGGCGTGGGCCGTGCCCTGCGTGTGCGCTTACGTAAGAGGTGTGTTTTGTTTTTGTTTTTTGCAGGTTTTAAGTAGGATTCCCCCGGTTTTTTAGGGGACGCTCATGCTGTCCCCGACAAAACAACATGGCTGAGTACGAGGCCCTACTCTGCGGCCTTAAAATCGCCATCGAAATAGGCATCAAACGCCTCGACGTGCGGGGGGACTCGTAGCTCGTGATTGACCAGGTCATGAAAAACGCGAACTGCCACGACGACAAGATGGAGGCGTACTGCAATGCCGTGCGAGCCCTCGAGGACAAGTTCTATGGCATCGAGCTCAACCACGTGCCCCACCGGTACAACAAGGAGGCGGACGAACTCACCAAGATCACGTCGGGGCGGATCACCGTCCCCCCGAACGTCTTCGCGCGGGACATCGCTTAGCCGTCCGTCAACCTCGAGCCACACCCCTCGAGCTGCGAGGAACCCTCGGGGGCCCCCTCGAGTCCAGCAGGCGCGGAGCCCATGGACGAGGACCCCTCGAGCGAGGCGTACGTGCTCTCCCTGCTCGAGGGGTATGGCGCCGACGAAGCTGAAGCTATGGACATAGAGTCAGTTCCCAGCGAAAGGGACTGGCGCGACAAATATATCGCCTGGATGGATCGAGGGAAACTCCCCTCGGACCGGTCCGAGGCCAGGCGCATCGCCAGGACGGCCTAGTCCTTCACTCTCGTTGACGGCGAGCTGTACAAGCGCGCCACCTCCGGCATCCTGCAGCGATGCGTGCCCATCCCCCAGGGGCGCGAGCTCCCCCGGGACATACACGCGGGCACATGCGGCCACCCCGCCGCACCCCGCACCCTCGTGGGCAATGCATTCCGCCAGGGCTTTTACTGGCCCACCGCGGTCACTGACGCCAGCGAGATCGTGCGCACCTGCAAAGGGTGCCAGTTCTACGCCCGCAAGACCAATCTCCTCGCGCACGTCCTGCAGACCATCCCCGTCACGTGGCCTTTCGCCGTGTGGGGGCCGGACATCGTCGGGCCCTTGTGGAAGGCGCCCGGGGGCTACACCCACCTATTGGTCGCTATTGACAAGTTCTCTAAGTGGGTGGATGTACGCCCCATCACGAACCTCAGAGCGGAGCAGGCGGTGACGTTCTTCACCGACATCGTCTATCTCTTCGGAGGGCCCAACTCCATCATCACCGACAACGGGTCCCAATTCACGGGCAAAAAGTTCCTAGAGTTCTGCGACAAGTTCCACATCCATGTGGACTGGGCAGCCTTGGCGCACCCACAGACCAATGGTCAGGTGGAGCGTGCCAACGGCATGATTTTACAAGGCCTCAAGCCCAGAATTTTCGACCGGCTGAATAAGTTTGGTCGGAAGTGGCTCGAGGAGCTGCCGGCGGTTGTGTGGAGCCTCAGGACCACCCCAAGCAGGGCCACCGGGTTCACCCCATTCTTCTTAGTCCATGTCGTCGAGGCCATCCTCCCCACAGATTTAGAGTACGGGTCGCCTAGAGTCCAGGGCTACGACGAAGGTGCCAACCAGCGAGCCCGCGAGGACTCGCTGGACCAGCTGGATGAGGCACGAACCGTGGCCCTGATGCATTCCGCGAGATACCAACAGTCCCTAAGGCGCTATCAAGCCCGGAAGGTGCGACGACGGGACTTCAGCGAAGGGGACTTGGTCCTAAGACTACGACAAGACAACCGAGGCCGCCACAAGCTATCGCCCCCATGGGAGGGGCCCTACGTCGTGGTGAAGGTACTCAAGCCCGACACGTACAAGCTGGCCAACGAGGACGGCGAAGAACTCACCAACGCTTGGAACATCCAGCAGCTACGTCGCTTCTACCCTTAGCTAGGATTTCCAAGTTTTTTGTTGTAAATTACATGCCCAACACCCTAGTTGGCAGCATAAATGTAAATAACAGCAAGTTAATAAAGCTAAAGGGCAACTTGTCTTTCCCCAGAAAACCAAGTCACCCTCGGGGGCTACTACGGGGGGCATCCCCGCCCCCCAAAAAATGGTCCCATTTTTTCGCAAAAAAATCAACTCGCAAGCGCGCTAAGTATGTTTTGACCTTGGCCTCGAGCGAATCCAGGCAGGGCGCGGGTGGCCAAGCGGAAAGGATGCACGAGCCTGAGATAGCCTACGCCTCCGCGAGGATACGACCTTTCTGAAAGGATCAAGATGTCGACTAGAGGGGGGTGAATAGTCGAACCTGAAAATCACAAACTTTTTCGCAGCTGTCAGATGCAGGTCCGGAGACTCCGGATATTTTTCCGGATACTCGGGAAATCCGAGAATCCGGGAAAATGTCCGGATAGTCCGTCCCGCTAGGGAGAGATTAAATCGACGAATTTAAACTTGCTCAAAAGTAAATCCGTGAAAATAGGTTATGCACCGAGGTGAGACAAGCTTTGTTTATCCACTCAAAACCTGTGGGAACCTCAACACGAAGTAGATCGGCACCAAACCCTAGATATGTGTTCAAGCAAGAAACAAGCATACAACAAGATGAACAAGCACTAGAGACACAGGATTTGTTACCGGAGTTCAACCTCACACCTTGAGGTCTACGTCTCCGTTGAGTTACCCACGAAGGGTGGACCTTTACACCTAGGTCACTTTCCTCCCTCTAGCGACCACGAAGATCAAGCTAGAGTTACTTACTCAATGTCGGGGTGATACAAACTTCCTTGGGCAGCCACAACCTTTGGATGCTCCAAGGCAACGCCTAGCCGGCTAGGAGCTCAAAGCTCCAAGAGTAACAAACACGAATTTTGCCAACCAAGCGAAGAACGAGGTGCTCTAGAGATGGGAAATCAGCTCACTAGCACTCTCCAAGCCCTTGCTCTCAAATCCTCTTAACTCCCACAAGAAATCTCACCAACTTTGAGCCAAAGGGAGAGAGGGGAGGAGTAAATGAGGTTTGCAACAGTTCAGGACGAAAATGGCAGGGAGAGAAGTAAATGAAGGGGTGGAGGGGGCTTTTATACCCCCCTCACCCAGAATATAGCCGTTGAGGCTTTATGACCCGGAGTATCCGGGATAAACCCGAGTCTCCGGGAAGTGCGGAGTCTCGGGAAAAACCGGACACTCCGCCTTCCAAGGCCGACACCCAAGAAAAGATCCCCGTGTATGTGTTGGTGCAAAGGTGTCTCTCATAGGTTTTGTTTTAGCAACTAGAGCACCTGTTTGACTCTTGGAAGACATAATTCCTGTCCCTCTTGATAGTACGGCATTACTAGGACTCAAATTCAAAAGTAAAAACAAATAAGCCTTCTTAGGAATCCTTTTAGAGCACCACTTTCTTTTTGTGTAGTCAACGAGCTGTGCTTGATGCCATACATAATTTTAATACCTACTCATGGACTAGGTAAATTCATTAGCCACTTAGGTGCGCGTCATTATATCACCAAAACCCACTTAGGGGGGGCCAAGATACTCTTCAATCTCCCCCTTTTTGGTGATTGATGACAACACACTTAAGTCATATAAGAGATAAACAATGAATATTAAAAACTTTTGTAATACTCCCCCTTAATATGTGCATTTTGATCTTGAATATCAATGGTCCTATTAGGGCCAATATTTTGCACAACAAGAGAACCAAGAGAGTATTACAATAGTGGGGTGCTTGTGACGTGCAACAGGTCAAAAGGTGAAATGCTCATGACAGGTTATGCATTCAACAAAAGAGAAAAGAATTCGACGGCGAGAAGTCCGGAGTCTCGGGCCGATCGGTTCGGAGTGTCCGGAAAATCCTGATACTCCGGGAAAATGTCCGGACTCTCCGGGCTTCAGCACAGCAGCAGAAAAACAGACAACACACAGTTTTGCAATCTAGCATAAGCTGTCCTTAGCAGATAAAAAACAGAGAAAAACATCATAAGCACGCAACCAAATGTCTCAAGCTCACATAGTCTCACACGAACGAATTCTAGAGTTATTACAAACCAAGTTCCAAATTCAAATTATTACAAACCAAGTTCATTGTTCCACAAGCACATAAATAGATAACTTCACTCCCCCTTTGGCATCAAGTGCCAAAAAGGAAGTGTAGAGCAGCGGAGTCACTCGGAGTCGTCATCCTCCTCCTCTTCTTCTTCTTCATTTCCCTCCTCTTCTTCTTCTTCTTGGGCACCTTGGGCGTCCCACTCCGCAAACGGGTCATCAAACTCGGGAAGCTCACGGTAGGGATCGGTGGGAAGGCCAAGGTGAGACTTGATCTCGATGATGTTGCGGCGGTTCTCATTGGTCTCCGTGGCTATAGTCTTGCACATGTTGAATATGCTCTTGAGCACCCTCTTGATCATAGAGCCACGGTGTCGACGAGGAGGTGGAGAAGAGGAACGTGCAACGGGCAAATCATCATGGGAAGGAGCTGCACTCGACGATCCAACATACTTACGGCCTTTGGGAGGCCTCTTTGCACAATCACGGAGGTGGCGAAGCGGCTCATGGACAACATCCTTGGGGTAGCGGACATTTGTCACTCTCTCAATCATATACATGAGATAGGGGGCATATGGAAGATGCTTCATGGGATCATTCATGGCCCTCCTCAACTCATTCCAAATGAAGTCAAAGACACAAAAGCCTTCTTCATCTGGTGCCATCCTATTGAGAAGATTTGGAGCAAAGTATCTCAAAGCCGTAACATCTCCTATCTTAGGATCAATAGTGGCACGAAAGAATTGATTGAGATAGTAGTAGTAGGGATTAAGTTGGTCCGCCTTGCCCTCAATGGCCAAATCTCGGCTAGGAAACATAAAGGGAAGCTCCTTGGGCTTGTACTTGTTCTCATTGTGCACGGGGGTGCGCCTTTAATTCTTAGAGACAAGACCCAAGAGTCTAGAGAAGGTCATGTAATCAATGGTGCACTTTTGACCTTGAGTTGTCCATGTGATGGTGTTGTCATAGGGAGTGAAGTAATAAGAACAATGGAATTGAGCAAGAATTTCTTTGTTCCAATTGTACCTAAAACCCATGATGTCATAGAGGCCAACTTCCTTGCACTTGTCAATGACCGAGTTGAATACGGTGTTGTTAAGCTCTTCATAATACTTCCAATCAATGTACTTCATTGGCACAATAGGAGCCATGTTCTTGGAAGCTAGCTTGGGATTGCGGATCACGGATTGATAAAAATCCCGGTGGAAGTCACACCAAAATCTTGCCTCAAGTCCCTCTCCCTTAAGATACAAATAGACATTCTCTTCTCGTTGCTCCCTCACTGCTAGAGAGTTCCTTGAGTAGTCCCTAATCATGTGTTCAGCAAAACCAAGGACTGAGCCGGGGTCCCTTAGCTTGATAGGGGTGTCGACTACTCGGACATTTGGTGGAAGGGTAGGAATAAGCCTAGGAGGGGTTTTGGGACAGATGTGAGCAGCTACTCCTTGCTTATGTTTAGGAGGAACTCGAGTAGCTGGACGGCTTTGGTGGATATAGGGGGCTTGATGGCTCTTTTTGGGATGGGGCTTGTAGCGGGATTTTTCTTTAGCTGGCCCCTTTCCATGGCGTCGAGGAGGCTCAGGGGACTTGCTCATAAGTCTCATCTTCAACTTCATCATCATCACTTTCAGTCCTTTCCTCCTCCTCCTCCACTATTTCTTCTTCACTCCCTTCGGCATAGGAGGGAGGAGGGTCACCCCGTCTTGGTCTAGAGCTGCGCTACGAACTTTCTTGCCCCAAGGCTTCTTGCACGGCCCGAAGAGCGGCGGGGTCATGCCTAGCCTTGGTCCTCCGTTGGGTGGAGGGCTCCTCATTTCCACGGCTGACCTTCAACCTCACCATCGGGATAGGTAAAATGATATGGAAGTGAGAGATTATCAAAAGTAGACACGCTACACTTGTGGTTTTAGGGTTGCAGTGCGAACCCCGGATACTCCGGGAAAAAGTCTGGAGACTCCGAATATTCCGGAGAATCCGGGTTCTTCGACCCCGGAGAGTCCGGGTTTCGCAGGCCGAAACCCTAAATCACAATGCAGCAAGGTATGTCCATCCAAACTGAGAGGAAATGCAGATCTAGAGTCTATGGAGTATTTCCTACCTATTCCCTACGAGGATACTATAAGGACTACGCTAGGGAAGTAGATCGGGAAGAACTCCTTTGAATGTACCTTGGGGAGAGAGGAGAGAAGGCTTGAATCCTTTGAAACTTGAGTAGATCCTTGATCTCCACGCCTTGGAGCCCTCAAATCCTTACTTTCACGAGATTTTTGGGGGTTGGATGTGGAAATCGCCCAAGAGGATGAGAGGGGGCGACGGGAGAGAGGGGGCACGGTTAAAGAACTGAGTGGAGATGAAACAAGGGTTTTCACCGCGGTCAAAGTCTTTTATACCTTTAAAACCCGGAGTCTCCGGGCCAGGTCCGGAGTATCCGGGATACCCGGAGTGTCCGGCCCCAACCCTGGATACTCCGCTCCCCCTGAAACCAGCGAGCAGATTTTCGAGGAATTTGATTTTGAATGGATTTGGGAGGATGCTTATGTGATAAATGTGAGCCTGAGCAGTATCAACACCTTGGACTAGCCACAAGCAAGCAAAGGGAACAATAGTCCAAGTGTTGCACCCAAAGATCCAAAAAATTTTTAAAACAAATGCAATACAAGCTTTTCACAAATCTTTTGTTTTCAAAGGTCCTATACTAGGTCACTCAAATATGTGCATGATCTCAAGCTAAGTTATGAGAATCCAAGATATTTAGCTCACTCCTCAAAGCACAAAACCTTAGTTCATCAAGAGGCTTTGTGAAGATATCGGCTAGTTGCTTATCGGTGCTCACATGACTTAAAGCGATATCTCCTTTGGCTTCGTGGTCTCTCAAGAAATGGTGTCTTATGTCTATGTGCTTTGTTCTTGAGTGGTTTATGGGGTTGTTAGCTAGCTTAATGGCACTCTCGTTGTCACATAAGAGTGGCACCTTGCTAAACTTGCAACCAAAGTCTCTCAAAGTGAGCCTCATCCAAAGTAGTTGAGCACAACAAGCGCCGGCTGCAACATACTCGGCCTCGGCGGTGGAAAGGGCAACGGAGTTTTGTTTCTTGGAACTCCAAGACACCAAGGACCTTCCAAGGAATTGGCAAGTCCCGGATGTACTCTTTCTATCTACTTTGCAACCGGCATAATCCGAATCGGAGTAGCCAAGTAGATCGAAAGTGGAGCCCTTAGGATACCATAAACCAAGGTTAGGAGTATGAACTAAGTATCTAAAAATTCTCTTAACGGCCATTAGATGGCACTCCTTAGGATTAGCTTGAAACCTTGCACACATGCACACACTAAGCATAATATCGGGCCTAGATGCACAAAGGTAAAGCAAAGAGCCAATCATGGAGCGATATACCTTTTGATCAATGCTTTTACCTTCCTCATTTAGATCAAGATGTCCATTTGATGACATAGGTGTTTTGATGGGCTTGGTGTTGTTCATGTCAAACTTCTTAAGCATGTCATGGGTGTACTTGGTTTGACTTATGAATGTGCCATCCTTGAGTTTCTTGATTTGAAAACCGAGAAAGAACTTCAACTCGCCCATCATAGACATCTCAAATCTTTTAGTCATGATCCTACTAAACTCATCAACCCAGATTTGATTAGTAGAGCCAAATATGATATCATCAACATATATTTGACATACAAACAGATCATTGCCTTGTTTACGAGTGAAGAGAGTAGGATCGGCTTTTCCTATTTCAAAACCTTTCTTTAAGAGAAATTCCTTAAGGCATTCATACCATGCTCTAGGGGCTTGCTTGAGCCCATAGAGCGCCTTATGGAGCTTGTAGACGTGGTTTGGAAGTTGTGGATCTTCAAAGCCCGGTGGTTGCTCAACATAGACTCTTCGGAGATTGGACCATTCAAGAAGGCACTCTTGACATCCATTTGATGTAGCTTGAAGTTGTGATGGGTGGCAAAGGCTAAGAGTATACGAATTGCTTCAAGTCTTGCCACCGGTGCATAAGTTTCTCCAAAATCTAAGCCTTCTACTTGAGTATAGCCCTTTGCAACCAATCTAGCTTTGTTCTTGGTCACCACGCCATCTTCATCTTGTTTGTTGCGAAACACCCACTTGGTTCCAATCAAGTTTTGTTTGGGGCGTTCCACCAAGGACCAGACTTCATTCCTAGTGAAGTTGTTGAGCTCTTCTTGCATGGCCATCACCCAATCAGCATCTCCAAGAGCATCTTCGACCCTAAGAGGTTCCAACATGGAAACAAACGAGTAATGTTCACAAAAATTTGCTAATCTTGAACGAGTTGTTACCCTTCTACGAATGCTTCCAAGTATGTTGTCAACGGGATGATCTCGTTGAACACTTTGTCGAACTCTTGGATGTGGGTCAGACACTTCTTGTTGAATCAAATCCTCATTTTCTTGACTGCATTGTGAAGCTTCAGCAGCAGGTCCGGAGTCTCCGGACTTATCTCCGGAGTCTCCGGAAAATCCGGAGTCTCCGGGTTTTTGTCCGGACTCTCCGGGTTGCGCAGCAGGGGGCAGAGCTGCTGCATCTTCAATAATGCAGTCCTCATCATCTTCTTCTTGAGGCTTGATTTCTCCAATGGCCATCCTCCTTATAGCCTTTTCAGCGGGTACTTCCTTGCCTACACACAATTCATCAACTTGCTCCTCTTGAGAGCCATTAGATTCATCAAACGTCAAGTCACACGTGACTTCAACACAACCGATGGTTTTGTTGAGGACACGATAGCCATGAGCGTTTGAGGCGTAACCAAGAAAGATACCTTCATCAACTTTAGAAGCGAACTTAGAGCTTTTGGGCTTCTTGTTGAGAATGAAGCACTTACAACCAAAAACTCTAAAGTAGGAGACATTAGGCTTTTTACCAATTAGGAGCTCATAGGCGGTCTTGTGGCGAAGATTGTGAAGATACAAACGGTTGATAGCATGACACGCCGTGTTGATTGCTTCCACCCAAAAACTATCCGAAGTCTTGTACTCGTCAAGCATGGTTCTTGCGGCTTCAATAAGAGTTCTATTCTTTCTCTCTACAATCCCATTTTGTTGTGGAGTGTATGGAACGGAGAGCTCACGACCAATGCCTTCTTCATCAAGATACTCTTCAATGTTGGTGTTCTTGAACTCGGTGCCATTGTCACTTCTTACTCTTTTGATCTTCACATCAAACTCATTTTGGGCTCTTGTTGCAAATTTCTTGAATATTTCATGAACTTTGCTCTTGTCTTTCATAAAGAATACCCAAGTGTACCTAGAGTAATCATCAACAATGACAAATCCATACTTGTTTCCCCTAATGCTAACATAGGCTACCGGACCAAAGATATCCATGTCAAGTAGTTTCAATGGCCTTGTGGTAGATAGAACATTCTTGGAGGGATGAGGAGCACCAACTTGGTTTCCGGCTTGACAAGCACTACAAATTCTATTTTTCTCAAAATGAACGTTTGTTAGTCCTAGGATGTGTTCCCCCTTTAGAAGCTTATTGAGATTGTTCATCCCAACGTGAGCTAGTCGGCGATGCCAAAGCCAACTCAAGCTAGACTTTGCCAATAAGCATGTATCAAGTTGGGCTTTATCCGATGAAAAATCCACCAAGTAAAGCCTTCCCTTGAGTTCACCCTTAAAGGCAACGGAGTCATCGCCCCTTCTAAAGACGGTCACACCCTCATTTGTGAACAAACAATTGTATCCCGTCTCACAAAGTTGTTAGACGGACAACAAGTTGTAGTCCAAAGATTCAACCAAATAAACATCAGAAATTGAATGATTGATTGAGATACAATTTTACCAAGACCAACAACCGTTCCTCCACCATTGCCTCCAAAGGCAATGCTTTCCGTAGGATTTTCAATCATATCACAAGATGTAAACATTTTCTTCTCCCCGGTCATATGATTTGTGCATCCACTATCAATCACCCATTTTGTTCCACCGGAGGAGTATGCCTACAAAACAAATTATGCTTGTGTTTTAGGTACCCAAGTGGATTTGGGTCCTAGAGTGTTAGTCACAAGAATGTTGGGCACCCACACACTCCTTTTTATCATTATCCCTTTTGTGCGAGGCCCTACATACTTGGCTCTTGAACTCGATTGGGGTGTTGTATTTAACTTTGTTGTCATAGTTCTTGACACCCAATTGCTTCATGTCGTGCACCACGTTTCTTGTTCCCATACCTTTGGTGTGGTGGTTCTTGATGAATGGGATGGGGTCTTTTGTACCTTGTTCTTGCTTACCTAGCCCCTTCCCATCCTCAAAGCCAAACTTCTTCATGTAGCTTGACCCAAAACCTTTGTTGTGGTTTTCAAACTCACCTCTCTTGGGTTCTTTCTTCTTTTCAATTATAAGAGAGTTTGACAACCTAGCAATTTTCTTTTTCATGGCATTCATCTCGGCAACATTAGTACCACAAGCATTTATATCAAATTTATAACGCCTAAAACAACCTTTGCTTGTTGATGTTTGTGAATTTGAGAAAGCATCATTAGATGAAGTTGTAGCATTGTTCTTGAGGTTGTCAAGTTGAACTTCTAATGCTATGTGACTAGTCTTTAAGCTATCAAAGCTCTTTTGAAGTTCAAGCTTTTCATCCTCAAGTTTCTTGCAAGCATCCTTAGCTAGGAAAGATTCCCTAGTTAATTCATCTACCAACAACTTATCTTTAGCTAGGGATTTCTTGAGGCCAAGAATTTCTATCTCCTTTTCCTTGAGAGAGTCCTCTTGCACCTTGAAACCCTTCTTTTCAATTACAAGGGCATCCTCAAGGGCAATGGTTTTCTCCCGCTCAAGTCTAAAGAGTTCTTCTTGCACCTCAAGAGTCCCATCTCTATTCTCAATTTCTTTCATTAAAAACATGATTTTCTTAGTTGCCTTTTTACCAAAGCTGGTGATCATTTTTTCAAAGTCGAAATCATTTTCACTATCAACATCTAGGGGCGGGGTGGGAGTGTCTACCTTAGAGCCCCTAGCCATGAGGCAAGTGTGGGTGAAGTCATCTTCATCATCGGTGAGATCTTCAAATAGTGATGACTTGTTGATTGGTTCCTTAATGGTTATGGTAGCAAGACCGGCTTCTATGTCGGAGTCGGAGCTATCATCATTTGAATCCCATTCTTCACCCAAATGAGCTTCACCAACTTCCTTTCTCTTGTTCTTGTCAAACTTGTTGGTGTCTCTTCTCCTTACCTTTATGTTAGGGCACTCCGCAATGAAATGTCCCTCCTTGCCACACCCAAAGCATGGTCTCTTTGAAGTTCTCTTGGTCTTGATCTTGTCCTTGTCCTTGTTCTTGTTGAAGAAGCCACTCTTCTTGAACATTTTGTTGAACTTCCTTACAAAGAGAGCCATTTGTTCGGGAGTCATGTCCATGTCACTATCTTGATCATCATCTTCCTCGGCCATGGTCCTTGAGGTTGATGAGCTTGACCTTTTCTCCTTGCTAGATGCCTTGAGGGCCACTCCCTTGTTCTTCTCAAGTTGTTCATGAATCTTTGACATTTCTTATGAGAGCTTGGACTCCTTGACGGTGATAAGGTGTTCTTCCATTCTTCCAATCACATCCGCCGGAGTGAACTTGTTGAATCCTCTCTTTTCCCTTATGAGAGTAGGGAGTTGAACATCCCTTGCCATGTAAGCGGAGAGGATCTTGTCAACCACTTCTCTTCTTCCCCATCTTGTACTTCCAAGTGATTTGATCTTGTTGATGATCTTGTTCAAACGGTTGTACATGTCTTGAGGTGATTCATCATCCTTGATGACAAATCTATTGAGCTCACTTTCCAAGGCTCAAATCCGTCCTTCCCTAACTTGCTTTGTCCCTTCATGGTTGATGAACAAGGTGTCCCCCACTTCCTTGGCGGACTTCAAACCATCTACCTTGTCATATTCTTCGGACATGAGTGAACTCTTGATGATGCGTATTGCTTGATAGTTTCTTTGTATCTCGTTTGCTTGATCTTGAGATAGTGTCGCATCACCACTTGGAAAGGTAATACCCCTGTTCACAATAGTCCAAAGTGCGGGATTCACCGCCATCAAATACTCCTCCATCGAGTTCTTCCACTTGGAATAGCCGGTTCCATCAAATTGGGGTATCTTCCCAATGTGGCTAGAACCCGATGGATGGTTAAAGGATAAGCGAGAATAATCAAAAGAGGTTCGAGTATAATCCCTTGATGGTCGTCGAGCGGAGCGGTTGGACCTTGCGTCATCGAACTCTTCGTCCTCACTATCGGAGGACTCATCACCACGTCCATGCGCTTGATGACTCGTGCTTGCGGCATGAATGTTGCCTCCTTGAGGAATGGGAGGTGTTCCAACAACATTGTTGACGGGATCACCTCCGGCGAGAGGTGGGACTTGATCACTTGGGTTCGACATCTTAACTCCAAGCGGTTAAGCTTCACGTGGAGCACTTGGCTCTGATACCAATTGAAAGGATCAAGATGTCGACTAGAGGGGGGTGAATAGTCGAACCTAAAAATCACAAACTTTTTCGCAGCTGTCAGATGCAGGTCCGGAGACTCCAGATATTTTTTCGGATACTCTGGGAAATCCGGAGAATCCGGGAAAATGTCCGGATAGTCCGGCCTGCAAGGGAGAGATTAAATCGACAGAATTTAAAATTGCTCAAAAGTAAATCTGTGAAAATAGGTTATGCACTGAGGTGAGACAAGTCTGTTTATCCACTCAAAACCTGTGGGAACCTCAACACAAAGTAGATCGGCACCAAACCCTAGATATGTGTTCAAGCAAGAAACAAGCATACAACAAGATGAACAAGCACTAGAGACACAGAATTTGTTACCGTAGTTCAACCTCACACCTTGAGGTCTACGTCTCCGTTGAGGTACCCACGAAGGGTGGACCTTTACACCTAGGTCACTTTCCTCCCTCTAGCGACCACGAAGATCAAGCTAGAGTTACTTACTCAATGTCGGGGTGATACAAACTTCCTTGGGCAGCCACAACCTTTGGATGCTTCAAGGCAACGCCTAGACGGCTAGGAGCTCAAAGCTCCAAGAGTAACAAACACGAATTTTGCCAACCAAGCGAAGAAAGAGGTGCTCTAGAGATGGGAAATCAGCTCACTAGCACTCTCCAAGCCCTTGCTCTCAAATCCTCTTAACTCCCACAACAAATCTCACCAACTTTGAGCCAAAGGGAGAGAGGGGAGGAGTAAATGAGGTTTGCAACAGTTCAGGACGAAAATGGCAGGGAGAGAAGTAAATGAAGGGGTGGAGGGTGCTTTTATACCCCCTCACCCAGAATATAGCCGTTGAGGCTTTATGACCGGAGTATCCGGGATAAACCGAGTCTCCGGGAAGTCGGAGTCTCGGGAAAAACCGGACACTCGGCCTTCCAAGGCCGCACCCAAGAAAAGATCCCCGTGTATGTGTTGGTGCAAAGGTGTCTCTCATAGGTTTTGTTTTAGCAACTAGAGCACTGTTCGACTCTTGGAAGACATAATTCCTGTCCCTCTTGATAGTACGGCATTCCTAGGACTCAAATTCAAAAGTAAAAATAAATAAGCCTTCTTAGGAATCCTTTTAGAGCACCACTTTCTTTTTGTGTAGTCAATGAGCTGTGCTTGATGCCATACATAATTTTAATACCTGCTCATGGACTAGGTAAATTCATTAGCCACTTAGGTGTGCGTCATTATATCACCAAAACCCACTTAGGGGGGCCAAGATACTCTTCACTTTCTCTCTTGCCTCCGGCCCAGCGGGCTGCTCACGAAAATCGAACTCCCCCAACCCGAATTCGCCCAAGCAAAGGAAGAAACAAAACAGCGCGACAAATGAAACAAGAAACACCATTCACAAATGTTTAACACCTTAACAAAATACTTGTTCATTTACACATCCACGTGGCCCAGATACTAACATTTGAACAAAAAAGGGCCAAGTGCCCAGCGGTCTTCAGGCTTGAGGCGCGTCGGCATCAGCAGCGTCTGGGAACAAGAACTCCATGAAGTCCTCGGTGAGCGTCTCGGCGGCGTCAGCGGCAAGTGCGTCCGCGTGCTCCATCGCCACCTCGTCCTCGACGCCCTCCGGGACGACGTAGCCCGATGCCACAGCCTCGAAGTTCACCTCCTAGTGGGACCGCACCACCCCGAGGGCCTTCTGGACGCCCAAGTGAAGTGCGTGGCGCATGCGCCTCGAGACATGCCCGCCAAGGACGCGCAGACGGCTTGCCAGCGAGCTTCCAGCACGTGCCTCGCGCTCCTCGACTGCCTGGCATGTCTCGAGGGTGGCAGCGCGCAGCTCTACCAGCTCCCGCTCGGAGGAGTCGTAGGCCGCCTGCAACGTCTCGGCCCGATCGGTCGCACGCCCCAGTGCGGTTCGCAGGCCTGGATACCACGAGCAAAGAAAATCAAGAAGGGAACGAACCCCCGAAGGGAAGATCAGTAAAACAAAGTGACGAAACGTCAACTCACCTTCAACCTGCTTCCTCTCCACCTCAAGGGCTTGGCGCCCGCCCTCGACTGCCTGCTGCAAGCGTACGACCGTGGCGCTCTACTCCTCGAGGGTCCGGTGCTGATCCTCGTTGGAGATGCTGAGGGCGATCAGCTCCCCGTCGAGCTTCGAGACCTCGTCCTCTCGCTCCTTCAGCGACGTCCGCGCCCCCTCGAGCGCAGCATGCTCCCGCTCGAGCGCCGCCCGGGCATCGACGAGGGCGGCCCGCTCCGCTGGAGGCCGATCCTCGGCCTCTGGCGGGCATGCTCCAGTCGAAGCTGCTCCTCCGCTGCGACGACCGCGGCGGCCTTGGCGGCGAGTGCGACCTTCAACTCCTCGGCCTCCTTGGCCCTCCCCTCGGCCTCCCTCGCCTTCTCCTCGGCCTGGCTTCGCTGGGACCGCGCCTCCTCGAGCTCTGTGCGGTCCCGCCGGCGTTCAGCCCTGACGGAGACCACCTCCCTCTCCCAGTCGGCCGCCACGGAGCGCGCCCTCTCCAGGTCCTCCCTCGCCTGTTGCAGCGCCTCGTCCTGGTCGATGAGGGCCGTGCGAACCCGCTCAACGGCGGAAGCGCGCACCGTGGGTTGCCCCTCCAACTCCAAGAGCTGGTCGCGCAGAGCCTCTGCCCGGTACGCCAACCAGCCATCCCGGGTCCTCAGGGCCTCGACGAGCGCGTCGAAGGCGTCCCGCTACTCCCGGAGCTGGCGGAGCTCAGCGCTCATCTGGTCGAGGGCGCCGTACCTGTCGTGGGCACGGAGCTCCAACTCCTGCCACCAGCAGACAAAAACCAATTAGCGCCGCGCCGCAAGGACAAACGCGAAGACAACGGAGCAGGGAAGAAAGCAACAAGCTAACGAGCGTCGACGCACCTGGAAGACACGCCACGTCGGGCTGCCGTGGATCCGTAGCGCCTCGTTCAGCGCCTGGTTGAGCGAGGCGCCGTGATCGCGGAGCTCCTCCCATAGCTGCTGCTCCTCTTGGGCGTCGCCAAAGTGGGGGGCGGCGCATCGACGCGCTCCTCGCCCGGGGTAGGGGGGCCGACGCGGGACGAAGAGGCCTCGACACCATGCCTCGGGCCCCCGGCCACCATGTGGCTGTCCCACCTTCTCACAAGCGCCCCCACCGGGGCTCGGGGGCGGCGTGGGCGAGCTTGCCCACCGGTCCCCACCGGGGGCGGCGGGACATCGTCGTCGGGGATCTCCACCGCCGTCGCACGGGAGCCGCCGGCAAGGGCGGGCTCTGTTTGCGCACCACCACGGCCGCCTCCGACCGCCCTACCGCGGCGCGGGCTCTCGCCGCGGCGCGCAACCGCGCGTCTCCCGGTGCGCCTCGGCGGCCGCGGGCGGCCGGACGCGCCTCCGCGGCCGCCGCCGTCGGCCGCACCGCGGCGATTGGCGCCTCCGGGCCGCGCCTCCGCCACCTACCGCGCCTCCGCCGCGGCCGGCGCCCGCCGTGCCTGCGCAACCGCCCTGCTGCGGCTCCGGGGGCCGACGTCACCGGCCGCGGCCCCGAGGCCTCGGCCGCGTCGAGCGAGCCCCCCCGGCGCCGTCGCCGCCGTGCTTACGGCCGCCCGCGTCGCCCTTGACGAGCGCCGCTTGGTCGGGACGGACGCGCCTGCCCTCAACACCTTGGCCGGCGCGAGGGGGGCACGGTTGGCGTCACCCTGCGAACATGAGAGCAAAGTGTCAAACCCCTGCCTATCGAGCACACAACCCCTCGAAAGGCAACTCCTTACCTCAGGGAGGAGAAGGCTCGCTTCCTCTTCCTCGAGGTCCCCACCGACGTCGCGGACGCAGCCGGCGCGGCCGCCGCCGCACCCCCGGCCACCTCCACCGCGCGCACGGGCGCCTCCACGGCCCGCGCCGCTTCCGCCGCAGACCGCCCGGCAGCGGGCGCCCCTGCGCCCGCCCCAGGTGATGATCCTCTTGCTACCAGAGTCGGCTCCGGGGACGGGGGCGTGGGCTCCCACCTGTCGGGGAGAACCTGCCCCCTATCTTCTTCCTCCTCTTCCTCGTCTGACGACAAGTACTCCTCTGTCCCGGGCGAGGAAAGCCCCTGCTGCTCGCACAACCGAAACTCCTCGCTCCTCCGCTCCCGGCGCTCCCGTCGCCTCGCATTCCGCTCTCTTCTGCGCTCCACCCGCTCCTGCTCTCGCTGTTGCGCCGCGCGCACGTGCGCGCGAGATTGGGGCATGGGCGGGTCAGACCGCGCGGCGTTCACGCGCACCATCTGCGGGGATCAGGCAAAGCCTTAAAACACGCCGACGACCCGAAAACCAGCAGAACAAGAAAGGAAAGCAAGAAATTCACTCACCAATTGGCCGACAGGGAGCATGGCGAACGCCCACAGGGACGCGTTATCGCAACGCCCCGCCGTGAGGTCGATGGCACGCCGCGCCCGGGTGGCCACGTATTCCCGCGGAAAGAGGTCCCGCAGCAGTTGTGATTCCGCCAATGCAACGGGGTCCGCGTCCTCGTCCATCTCGAAGATGCGGAGCCGCCTTTCCATCAGGGGGACGATCCGCCGGTGGTGGAGGTTGGCGAGGACGCACCCCACGGTCAGCCCGCGGTCCTCCAGGTGCTTCAACGCGGCCAGGAGCGAGTCCAGCCGCGCCTGGTGCGATGGCGGAGATACCCCGTGGTGCCATGAGATGGCCTTCTCCCTCAGCACCTTGCCGGTGTAGGGGGGGTCGGGGTCGGCGTTGCGGAGGTAGAACCACCCCCGCTCCCAGTCCGCGTTGTTGGAGGTCATTGTGCAGGGGATGTATTCCTCCCTGCGCGAGCTCCGCAACACGAGCGACAAGCCGCCGGCGCGCGCCGCGCGGCGAGTCCTCGGCTCCGACGTGGCCAGCGTGTGCAACTCCGTGCGGAAGAGGTGGACCCAGAGATCCCAGTTTACCGGGATCCCCAGGAAGACTTCGCAAACGCCGACGAACGTGGCCGCCTGCGAGATCGCGTTCGGCGTGAAGTTGTGCAGCTCCACGCTGTAGTGGTAGCACAGGGCCCGCATGAAGCGGCTCGCCGGCACCGCGAAGCCGCGCTCGTGGAAATGGACGAAGCTGACGACGTAGCCGAACGGTGGGTTGGGAACTCGGTCCCTCTCCGACTGCACGATCCACTCCGTGGGCTGCCCGTCCACGTTCGCCGCCAGCTGGCCGCCGGCCACCAGCAGATTCAGAGATAGCGTCGTCGCCGTCGAGCGCTCCCATGCCAGCGGGTCAATGACGGTGATGGACTACTGGGGAGCCATACGAATGGGCGAGGGAACGAGGAACGAGAAGCAAGAACGGCTCTAGAGCAGAGGCGCAAAGGCAAGAACAGCTCGGGGGCTAGAAGCGCGAGAGGCAGGGATGGCAAATGCTAAGTGCGAAGGTAAAAAACCGCTCCTCCTCCTCCTAATGGATTTATAGACCACGGGGCGTGCTCTTCGGAGCGCACACCCCACACGCATTAACTGCAGGTGAAATTTTCCCTCATTGACGAGCGGGGCCCACCACGACCACGGTGGCCGCACGTCCGCACGCGCGCCATCATCACGGCGCGGTAGCCGGAGGGCCGCGGCGGGCGGTCACGTCCGCCTGCCCACTCTGCCCACTACGCGTGCGGCCGCGGCACCTGAAAAGGCGCGCCCGCAGCGCATGACTATAGCCGCGACTACGGGCATTAATGGCCCGGTCCCTTACCAAGTAAGGAAGATCCTCGAGCGGCCCGAGCCCAAAGCTCAAATAAGACCGACCCTCGAAGGGTGCGAATACCGACCAGTGGCCTCGAAGCCCGTTCAAAGTAAACGAGCGCCACAGGTGCCCTCGATCTACAGAAATTACTGATCAGCGGTTCGAGGACCGGCACAGCTGAGAACCCTCGAAATACGTAGATGCGAAAGGACGGGAGCACTCAGGTGCTACCCCGCACAGCCCTACTGATCAGAGGTTCGAAACCTGACCCCCGAAGGGTTCGAACAGGTGCCCCAGATCCACAGAGTCAGGGGCGACGAGGGCGCGCGCATTCGAGCCTTTCCTCGAGCCCGCCGGCTCGAGGGCGCCCCACATGTCGTGTTCGAGAGCCAGCGAGGGCAGCTAGCCGGGGGGATCCCACCGAGGGAGAGCTTCCGCGCCCTCGGTCCCCATCGAACGGGACCGAGCCACACCTAGCAAACCCGCGCAAGCGCTTTAATGGACGAGTCTCCGGACCACGAGCCTACCCTTATCGAACGGGGCATGAGCGTCCACTTGAACCACCCGCCAACAGCTCTACGAGGAATCCGCAATCCGCGACCCGATCGATGGGGGTTGTGGAGACCTCACCCTCCGTCCCGCGGAGGGACGACGAGGGCACGTTTAAAACAAGACGAAGAGCTCGCCCCGATCACCTCGAATGGGCCCAGGCTCGGGGGCTCGACGCACGGCTACACCTCCTGGGATGCACCGAACGTGAAAGATATCAATCGCACGTGCGTCACCGAAGCCGGCTAAAACACCGCTGATGCCAGTTGAGACATGTACCACGCCCGCTGATAAAATTCCGCGAAAAAACCCCGCTGCAGGGCTTCGGGGCTAGACCCACAGGTCCGCTGACGCGGCCCCACAGAAAGGCGCTTGCAACCAGGGGGAGAGCGTCCTATCAGTGGGCTTCAGCATCTACGGGAACCTGACCGGAACACCCGCAGATGCTCGGGGGCTACTGTCGGGGACAGCCAAAAGGGTCCCTAAAAAACCGAGGGGGAATCCTGCTTAAAACTTGCAAAAAATGCAAAACGCAAAACACACCTCGAACCTAACACCAAACATGCACGTGCAGCACAGCCCACGCCGCGGTAGCCCCCGCGGCCCGCCAGAGCGGCCCAACAAGGCGCCCCCTCGAGCAAGGTCCGCCTCGCTCGAGGGTCCACACTCCCTCGAGCGGGCTCCGCCTACCTCGAGGGTCCCCACCTCCCTCGAGCGGGCTCCGCCTCGCTTGAAGATCCCCGCCTTCCTCGAGCGGGCTCCGCCTCGCTCGAGGATCCCTCGCGAGCACACCTGCTCCCGCACGCGTGTAAGGGCATTTAATGCTCTGACACGGCGGAGCCGCGCCATCACGCGCCTGGGAATCACACCCCGACGCTGTTCCACCAACTCCCTAGAGGGAGCCCATCCCCGCCACTATGGGGAGCTGTGCGACGAGGCCAGTGTCAGCTCCGTGACACTGTGCCGCCCACTCTTGTACAGCTAACGCGCCGCACCCTCGAAGGGGGCCGGCCGCACCCTCGAGCCCTCCTCTCGTTACTCTGCAGGGTCAAACCATGACGTCAGGCCGGCGAGAGCGCCATCCCCGTCGCTGTCAGCCCTGTGCGGCCGTCCCTGCCCCTGTCACGCCACGCTTTACACTGCTACAACTACTCCGACGCTGTTGAGCACGCGGGGACAGGACGCCGCCACGCCTGCTACTGCACCTCGTACGGAACGTCGTCAACGGCTCCCTCGAGCCCGCCTGAAGGCGCCCCGGTCAACCACTACGCCTCCACCCTCGAAGTCGCCCCTGTTCAAGCACAGAACACGCCACGACGCCGTGACTAAAGCAAGATTCGCCAGGACGGGCGTCAACTCCACGACACTGTACGCCATACCACCACACGTAGCGAAATAGTGCGGCATGCCTGTAAATCACCCTCTCCTTGGCCTATAAAAGGGAGGTGATCCCCCTCGCCGCAGGGGGACGAGACACGGGACGATGGACAGCGATACCTTACACGCTCTTCACCTTCCCACGATATTGGCACTCGCCTCAATCACATCTCTTGGGACTTGGAGGCCACGCCTCCTCTGCCTCCTCGCTTGTAGCCACCCCTCTACAGGCACCCCGGTGCGAAGCAATACAGTGCCTCGAGCACACCCCTGCTGGACGTACGGCCCCGGCCGGAACCAAGATAAACCAAGTGTCCTTAGTTGCTTAGCACCGACCATCGAGAGGCAGATCTCAGCGCTTATTACTAGTTAGTGTCGGTACTACTTTCCGCACCGACACCTGGCTTCTTGGAGTCAAGTTTGCTTCATTACATGACTTGTACGGGGCTTCAAGGTCTTGTCACAAGGTGCTTGATGAACTTATCCCGGAAGTCTTGCTTTCAACGCTAAAACCCTGCATAAACACTAAACTCCAAAACCGACATGCACAAGTGAACTTGTTATACCACGGGGGTTAGTACCAATGGATAAGGTATAAAACTTATGCCAACACCGAAGGTAAACTCATGGCTAGGTTGACTGATTTTCACCGTCAACAGGTTGGGTACTGAATCACCACTCACCTCCAACTGGCATTTCATACGGCAGTTGGGTACTATATCGTCTACTGTACCGTCTACTGTACCATGTATCGTCGTTTGAACAGTATCTTCTTTCACATTTTCAAAAAGTTATAAATATTTTATTTTAATTCGGATGGAGAGGAACTTTATACAATTGTAGATCTCGACGAGATCTACAACTTTGCAGTTCAAACGTTTCTCATTTCAAGTCATTATTGTGTCCAAATAATCGACGTGACGCTAAAATCTATTATTCAGAGTTTAGATCTGAACATTGCATCGAATATTTGGGCACAAAGATGATTCCAAATCATAAAAATTTGAACATAAAAGTGGTGTAAATCATTTATCCATCCAAGTTCATATGGGATAGTTATGTTTTTTTAAAAAAATTGTCATGTCTAGAGAATCGAAATTCTTTCGGTTCACTATATTTCAACATTGGATCGAATATTTGGGCATGAAGATAATACTAAATGAAAAAAGTTTGAACTACAAAGTTGTACATCTCATTGAGATCTACAACTTTCATGTAAAGCCTTTCTCCATCCAAGTCTATATCAAATAGTTATGATTTTTTTCTCAAATGTGAAGGGAGTTACCGCCGTTTGAAACGGTGGTACAACCCAACCGCCATATGAAATGTTGTTGGAGGTGTTACATTACCCGACCATAATTTCATTTGGTAGTATAGGGTCAGTTTTGAAATCTTTGTGGAGGCTATATATTTTTGTAAGTCGTAAAAAAATGTAAATAAAAAATCTACTATCGGCTCTAGAATTTCTTTTTAGAAAATTTAGTCTATAGAAACCACACCGTACAAATTATAAATAATTTGCACATGTTCCACCGGTGAGGGCGCATGAGGAGGACCCAAAGCGCGCTCAAATGGAGCGTCATGAGGAGGATGCTTGGCTCTCGGAACACGACCGCTTGAGTGCTTCACACGTTCACCGCATTTTTTATCGCCACCCAAGTGGCCGTGTTCCGAGAGCCATCCCAAACCCTCTAATGCCACCGGTGCTTCCTCCCGCCCCGCTGGTGCGTCCACGACAGAGAAGAGGAAGGTGGAAGATGAGAACAAAATCCTTCATTGCGATCTTGAGTTAGTTGCCGTTGTTTTTTTCAAATTAGACGAAATAAAAATAACTAACGTGAAGGGTGCTCCAACAAATCTGTTTTTTTAATGAGAAAAAAATTGCCTCAAAGCTATGATTTGCGCCGCTCGTGCGGAACGTACTACCCTGTCCTCTGCTTCCGCTGCACACTCTGCCGTGAGGCGGGCCAACAAATACCCCGCAGACCGCAGCACAACTGCACAGTACAGTACAGTACAGTACCAAGAAGCAGCAAAGCAAAGCTTGCGAGCAACGAGCCGCCCCCATCCCGACCGGCCACCGCCTGCCGCCCTCTCCCCTTCTCTCTCTCCTGCGCCTCCACCCAACGCGCTCGTGAGGACGACAGGTGTCAGGCATGCGGCCGCCACGTCTCCACTCCCCGCCCCACCACCGCCGCCGCCGCCTCCTCCTCCTCATCTACTACCTCGTAGCCGCCCCACTCCTTTCTTCCGCCATCCTGACGCCAGCCCTCGCCGCCGCCGCCGACGACGGGGCACCTCCAGGAGCAGCAGAAGGGGCCGATTCGGGCGGAGAAGGCGGCATCATCAGGACCAGGACCAGGGCCGCCGTCGCCTGGCCCGCCATGGTACGTCGTCAGTCCTCGACCTCATCTGACTCTGCTTCATCATGTGAACGATCCTTTCTCTGATTGCCCTGAAAAAAAAGAGAAAATTCTCTTTTCCCCCCCTGGTGTCCTCAACGGGAAAGTTGTGGGCTTTCAATTTTCATTCCAGTTGCCGCCGGCCTTTGGGGGCTCTCTCGGCTTTCTGAAAACTTTTGAGTTTCGACTGTGTTTGGTTGAGAGCTTGAGATGGATTGGACCTTGTTCCTGCAATAATGTTAGCACTAATGATTGATTCCAATTAGTTAGCAATGATATTGCGCCGTTCATGGCTGCTTACTCGGCGGAGGCCACTTGGAGGTGTGCCAGCTATAGGCATTTTGGCAGCTTCGTGTCTGCATAGTAGCTTTAGAATTCGCAGAAACTGACAAACTCGGCGGTCAAAGTTACCTGTGCCATGGATCACAACAATGGCTTTTATAAACTTAATTTGTTGGACCTCGTAGCTTAGTTTAATTTATATGCTAAATTTTTCTATCAGGAGTGCTACTTTTCATAAGTAGTAGCTGGACTGGAGGTATGCAGGGCCGGCCGAGTAGCATGATGATACAAATTGGAACCAAATGCGATAGTATATCCATTGCCTGAAACTTTTACTGATGATTTTTTTGTTCTTTTGAGCCAATGGGGCATCTGTTGGTGGAAAATAACCGTGATAGTTCCATGCGAGTGATTACCTGTTTGATATTGCTAGTCAAGTGTTGCTACCACTTCGGTCAAGCGAGCACATTTTTTAAAATAATCAGTGTTCCGGAAGTCATGCGCCAAATCTGATGATGATAAGAGGCCATGCGCAGTTTCTAATTCTAGCTACAGGGTTCGAGGGGCACATAGCTATAACTTTTATGTTCATATGCAAAAGGCCATAACTGAGTTTATTGCTCACTCATTGTGGAACACAGGCGTGGCCACCAAAATGTACATGGTTGCCCTTACCAAACAATGGGAGATGTCATTCATATACTCTTGTTTCCAGATACCACAAGATTTGGAAGGCACGATTTTTTTTCTACTGGATGCCTAAATCTACTACTGTTAGTGTACCCTACTCTGAACTGATGGACCATCTTATCTGTTCATCTTCAGGACACAAAGGGAGTTGTTTCTACAACAGAAGTTCTGAAGAAAGAACCAGTTAGTGATGTGATTGCCTTAAAGGATTCTATGAAGTACTTCGATGCAAATTTCTTCAACGATTCAAAAGTAAATTCGAATTGATATCTTTGTAGCCTTTACATAAAGTTGATATGTTAATATTGGTGTTTAATCTATGCTGCTCTGCTTCTTGTAGCTACGTGAGATGGAAGATGGCGCAAAAGAATTTAATGTACCTGCATTCAGAGAAAATCGGAAATTGGTCGCCTCGGAGAATGGTGGATTGCATAACCCTTCTGTTCTACTCTTCAAATCATCATGGAGTGGTGATAACATTACTAGTGAAACTAGAACTTTCGACTATCCTCGTGCGCCTGCAGTACATCATCCAAGTAATGATGAAGATATTGCCTTTATGTCGGTCAGTTTTCTGAATCATCTTGTTGCACATTGGTTATACAATTTTATTCCTTGAACAAAATGAAGAATAATCATGCCAGGTAATTGAGCTTGGGGAGCTTATTAGGACAAAGCAAATAACATCACGTGAACTTACGGATATATTTCTGAAGAGATTAAAGAGGTCCATCTGCGTTCCTATTTTCCCTTCATTCTTCATAGGACTTGCATGAATACAACATGTGGCTCACAAGTATCTTCTTTTAGTATTATAACAGTTTTATATATCTATTAGGTACAATCCTGTTCTTGAATCTGTTGTTACTTATACTGAAGATTTAGCATACAAACAAGCAAAAGAGGCTGATGACTTGCTGGCACAAGGAAAATATCTTGGTATATAACTAATCAGCCTGCGGTTTTGAAATATTATCTCCACTATTGGCTGTATATTTGCTCTACCTTTGCCCTTTGATCTCATTGGGATTATTACCTGGTGTATGTAGCTTCTCATAATAACTGATGGTCGCTTGGGTATTATCTCAGTATATGTCATTGCAGAGTCCATGATTTCACATTTATGCTCATGTGACTGTTAGCCTGACTGCCTGAGAATCTGTTGGAAAAAAGTTAACAAGTGCCTTTTTTTTCTCCACATATGGCTAACTATGCATGGTTCCTCTGTACTGTAGACCTATTGCCGTATTTAATCTACAAGTTTTTACTTTCTGCCAAATGTCATGCTCAAAAGTCAAAATTGACAAATCTTGGTACCAGGTCCTTTGCATGGTATTCCATATGGCCTGAAAGATATAATTGCGGTACCACACTACAAGACCACTTGGGGCTCAAGGACGTTTAAGAACCAAGTTATCAATACAGAGGCATTCGTGTACAAAAGGTTTGTTCATTTTTCAGGTTATGCATCATGTTTTAAGCTATCATGTGAGATCAGTGTAAATTACCTATCTTTTATGTGCCATTGTCTTTCAGACTGAAGTCTGCTGGAGCTGTCCTTGTAGCCAAGCTTGTTACAGGCTCTCTTGCCTATGATGATATATGGTTTGGTGGAAGGACACGAAACCCCTGGAACATTGAGGAATTTTCTACTGGTTCATCAGCAGGTCCAGCGGCTAGCACCTCTGCAGGTTAGTGTATATGATGTGCATATTGTGAACTAGGAGCTTATAAAATATACTCTGAAAGCTATATTTTTTCCCTACGCTAGGAATGGTTCCATTTGCAATTGGTTCAGAAACCGCAGGATCCATAACATACCCTGCTGCTAGATGTGGAGTAACAGCATTGCGCCCAACATTTGGAACAGCTGCACGGACTGGCGTCATGAGCATCTCTGAGAGTTTGGTATTTGCATGCAAAACTCATTGTTGGCGTCATACGTTTCATGCCACTCTTTGTAGTGATGAGGATCTGAAACTACAATTGCAGGATAAGCTTGGTCCTTTCTGCAGGAGCGCAGTAGATTGTGCTATTGTGCTAGACGCAATTCGTGGAAAGGATGCCGGTGATCCGTCATCTCGTGAAGTTGATTTGGGTGATCCATTTCATGTCGACATCACAAAACTCACCGTTGGCTATCTTGATGACGCTGAAAAGGAGGTAGTACAGAGGTTTTTTGTCTATCCATTGATCTCTGGTTTGTAGGTTGGTCATTCGTGATCTACATCTGAAACATGATATACATGTTCTTGTTGTTGTGACTATACCCAGGTTGTTGATGTTCTTTCCTCTAAAGGTGTCAAGCTGGTCCCTTTCAAGTTAAACTACACTGTAGAATCAGTTCAGTCCATCCTGAACATAACGATGGATGTCGATATGCTCACGCATTTTGACAACTGGCAACGGGAAGGGCATGACGATGACTATGAGGCACAAGACCAATGGCCAGTGGAGCTTCGTCGTGCACGGTTGATCCCAGCAGTTGACTACATACAGGTGCTTTATGAATCAAATGTAACCCTAGATTTGCTGGTGCCTATTCATTGGGACCAAGTTTTTATTTGATCCTGGACATCCTATGAACAGGCGCAGCGAGCACGGGGCAAGCTGATCAGGGAAGTCAGAGATAGCTTCACCGTCGACGCGTTCATCGGCAACGTGACCGACTGGGAGCGTGTCTGTCTCGGAAACCTTGTTGGTATGCCGGTAGTAGTCGTGCCCACAGGCTTGAAGAGCATTGAGGACCCACCGAAAGGCGGCACGAGGAGAAGAACCACCGTAACAACGGGCATTTATGCTCCCCCCGACCATGACCACATTGTGAGTTTCTTCCTATTGGTATCAGCACACACCAAGAAACCTGTTGGCGCAGCAGCAGCAGCGGTGACTGATGTTTTGACTCCCATTTGCTTCCTTGCAGGCATTGGCCCTGGCGATGGCTTACCAGTCCGTCACCAATCACAACAAACTGCGGCCGCCGATCGATGATCTGGGGCCGAATGACGGCATACACAGGTAGTAGGGCAACCTGTTCGTGAAGGGAGTCTTCATGGCATGCTGGCTGAAAAGAGAATGTACCGTAGCATGTGAATTCAGAAAATTAGAAGGCCCCTATCCTGATGGGCTTATGAATGGCCTAAATCCTGTTTTAACAACTAAAATATTGGGTTGGGCCGACCAGACCCATCCAAGGTAGTGAATATAGGAATTAGCCTAAAATGTTTTTATTGGGCTGCAAAGGTGCTTTTGGGCTTGCCAGAGCCTTTTGTGTAGTCTACGAAGGGGGAAATGAAGCCAGAAAAACGGAGCCGGGAAAGGGATCCGGAACCGGAAGCAAGGGGCGGCCGGGAGTCCTATACGAAATATCAATTGTACATGCGAGTGTCAGCTCCAGTCCTTGGCGATCGATTCCTGACCAGTGACCACGCGAGCGCGCTGTACGTGGGCGGGTCCCACCGACGGTATTTATTTTCCGTTCTATTTGTCCGCGTGGGGAACCGGAGACGGAGCTTTTTTTTTGCGTTTTCTTTCCCATAAAAAGCTGAACCATATACAAAAGTAATTTATATGTATAACTGTATATATCTATATGATTTTTTCTTTTTAGATAAATCTTGTTCTTTTTAACAAGTTGTGCATATGACTTTTCTGTTTTTCACAAATTATCCACATAATTTTTTTTTCTGTTTTTCACAAGCTATGCACCTAACCTTTTCTGTTTTCACAAGTTATGCACATAAATTTTTCTATTTTTCACAAGTTACGCATATAATTTTTTCTTTTGTTGACAAGTTGTGCATTTTTTCATGTTTCATAAGTTGTTCATATAAATTTTCTTTTTGCATAAGGTGCGTATAACATTTATTTTTCCCACAAGTTATGCATATAACTTTTTCTGTTTTCACAAGTTATGCGCATAACTTTTCATTTTTCACAAGTTATGCATATAACTTTTCCTTTTTTCAGAAGTTATGCACATAGCATTTTCTTTTCTCACCATGTGTATAAATTTTCTTTTTCATAAGTTATATTAACAATATTTTCGGATTACATCTACCCAACTTTTTCATTCAAATTCTAGGCACAACGTTTTTTGAAAAAATTATATGTACAATTTCGTCACATATCTTTTGTGACACAAGTATCAAATTTAGTCATAATGTTTGAGTATACCATTTGTCTATAAATTAATAGAAGAACTGGAAAAATTGTGGGACCGGTAGTTTTTCCCAGTGATTTTTGCAAGAATGACCGGCAGAGCAGGATGTCAGACTGTTATAACCCATGTGTTGGGCGCGTGCAGGTGGGAGAAGAAGCACAGAGATCCTTGGCTGGTTAACCTCAGTAGCATTGTCCGTCTCGACCAGTCGACCACCAGAATAATTATAAAAACGGAAAGCGGTAGTGTGTGTGAGGCGGACGGCTGCAATAAGCTTTACAAAAATACGCTGTCCAAAATCGATCGCTGCGGACGCGCGCGCTAAGTAGCAATGCCCAATCATATACATCTTCCGTAAGGAAGAAACCAAGTGATCTATAATTGTTCTAAGATTCGTGCGCATGATGATAACCGTTACATCAGCTTCTTCCTCCTCTCACCATCTCTCAGCCACAGGCTCTGATTCACACCGCTGCTAATTCGTGCCGCCGCTCTTGCACGCGGGGGAGGCCGAGGGGTGGGAGGTGAGGGGAGCGGCCGGTGGTGGGGGTTGTGGTCGAGGCGGCGGCAGGTTAGGGTTCGAGGTTGCGGGATGGGAGCTCCAATGGCTAGAGAAGAGGACTGGGCGGACGATGGGGGGAACGGTCGGCGGCGTGGTAGCCGCCGGCCGGGGTGGTGGTGGAGGCAGCGGCACTTAGGGTTAGGGTTTTGGGGGTTCGGTTACGGGTTTCCGGGGGATCCATTGTCTTGCGGGCCTAGAAATGAAGGGGGTGGGTGCGCCGGAGGCCTGGCGGCGCTACGACCGGCGGCGGAGGGCGAGGTGGCGTGGGAGCACCGCGGTCGGGCAGGGCAAGATGGCCGGTGGGTCGGTGCCCATGTTAGATAAGCACATATGATGTAACAAGATATGCGCAATAGCTTGGTTGGCCGGCTTGTCAATGTTGGTTGTAGGTGTATCTAGTTGCTGTAATCTAGCTTGTATTTTATCTTGTATATCCCAACAAACCAGCCGGCCAAACCAGGACTTGTGCAACAAGATGTAATCCATGCAAGGGGATTTTTCTTGCCCTATATTAACACGCACCGCCAGCCAGAGATGGGCTACGGCGTTCCACCCAAAGCTTTCGCATCTCTGTGAAATCTTTCATGGTAATCAGAGCCTAGGTCAGATACCCATCAATTCCTGCCATGGGATCAACCTCCAACGCCGCCATGATCAACGCCACCCTCCTCAATCCGATGATGGGCATTGCCATCACGAAGAAGCTCAACAAGTCCAACCACGCAATGTGGAAGGCTCAGATCCTCGCTGTCGTGCGAGGGTCTCGCGTGGAGGGGCACCTCACCGGTGCTGCAGCAGCTCCTCCGCAAGAGATCGTCGGCAAGGACTCCACCGGCAAGGATGCATCTGTTCCCAATCCGGAGTATCAGGAGTGGTACTACCGTGATCAGCAGGTGCGAAGCTTCGTCCTAGGATCCCTAGGACATGAAGTTTTGGTTCAGGTCGCCGCTCAAGACAATGCTGCAGATCTTTGGGCTGCAATTGAAAGCATGTATGCATCCCAAAACTGAGTGCGGATCGTGAATACACGTCTTGCGCTTGCCACTGCTCAGAAGGGCACTCAATCTGTCACCGAGTACGTCGGAAAGATGTGTACCCTAGGTGATGAGATGGCCGCCGTCGGGAAGCCGATCGACAACGACGAACTTCTTACAGACATCCTCACCGGCCTCGACATCAAGTTCAATCCGGTCGTCACTTCGCTCCTATCCAGGAAGGAGTCTGTTACTGTAAGTGAGGCCTACTCCCAGCTTCTTGCTTTTGAGACCCGTATGGAAATTATGGGCAGCGGGAACTCCGGATCTTCGACCAACTCGGCCGATCGTGGAGGACGTGGAGGCTCTGGTGGCCGTGGTCGCGGGAATTTCAACCGTGGTCGTGGTCAAGGAGGAGTTCGAGGGCGCGACAACTTCAACCAGCAGCGTCAGAACGGCAATGGAGGCAACCGTGGTTGCCAAGATCGTGGCTCCGGCGTCTCCAAACCGGTGTGTCAAGTCCGCCTCAAAACTGGTCACACTGCAGATAGGTGTTGGCACAGGTTTGAGGAAGACTTTGTTCCTGAAGAAAGGCACGCCGGCATAGCCATGAACTCCTACATCGTCGACAACAATTGGTACACGGACACCGGTGCAACCGATCACATCACAGGTGTCGGGGACAGCCATAAGGGTCCCCTAAATAACTGGGGGAAACCCACTTAAAACTCATAAAAACGCAACACACAAACTAACTCACGAGCCTAAAAACGCACACATTAAACGTTCACCGCCCTGGTGGCCCCCGCGGCCCGCCAGAGCGGCACAGCCGAGGACTGAACGCCCCCTCGGGTGAGGTCCGCCTCGCTCGAGGGCCCCTACACGCACATCACCCCCGCTCGTGCTCACGCGCGCGGGCATTTAATGCTCTGACACCACAGGACTGCGCCACGACCCTGACACGCCTGGGAATCACGCCCCGGCGTTGTTCCACCGACTCCCTTGGGAAGGCCATCCCCGCCACTATGTAGCACTGTGCGGAGAGGCCGGTGTCAGCCCCGTGACACTGTGCCTCCTACCTCTGTATGGCTAACGCGCCGAGCCCTCGAAGGGGGGCCAGCGGAACCCTCGAATGCTTTTCCCGTGACTACACAAGACTACGCCGTGACGTCGGGCCGGCGGGAGCGGTCTTCTCCGTCGCTGTCAGCCCTGTGCGGCCATCCCCTCCACTGCAGCGCCACGCCGGGTACTGCGACGACATCCCCGACGCTATTGGAGCGCACGGGGACAGGACGTCGCCATGCCCGCCACTGTGCCTCGTACCGACCCCCGTTGATGACACCCTCGAACCGGCCCGCGGGCGGCGGTCGGACAGCCAACCTCCACACCACCACCCTCGAAGCCGCTCCTGTACGGGCCCAGGACACGTCACGACGCCCCAACAGGAGCGAGATTCGCCAGGACGGTAGTCAACTCTGTGGCACTGCTCGCCCCACCTCCACACGTAGGAAAATAGTGTGGCACACCTGTAAATTGCTCCCTCCTTGCCCTATAAAAGGAAGGGCAATCCCCCAGCCGCAGGGGACATGACGACGGATAGCAATCACACACAGGCTTTCCGTCTTCACCACGATATTGGCACTTGCCTCAATCAATACCTCTGGGACTTGGAGGCTCAGCCTCCTCTCCCGCCACACTTGTAGCCCCCTCTACGAGCACCACAGTGCAACGCAATATAGTGCCCCGAGCACGCCACTGCTGGACGTACGGTCCCGGCCGGAACCAGGATAAAACCCAGTGTCATTAGTTGCTTAGCACCAGCCCATCGAGAGGTTGATCTCAGCGCTCATTACTAGTTAGTGTCGGGACTACATTCCGCACACAGTTGGCACGCCAGGTAGGGGGGTAGCGCGCTGAAGATCAGCTCACACCAACCCTCCCGATGGTGATTCGCACCGAGTACCGCGGCCAGAGGTATTCCATGGGCAGCTCGGACCCCCTCCCAGCCGGGTTCGAAATCCGGTTTGGGAGCCTGAACTTTCAGGCCACGGGGAACGGCTACCTCATGCGCATCACCAACCGCGACGAACTCCGTGCGCGGCGGCCGACCGGGCCAAACCCGGTCCCCGTCGTGCCCGCCGCCGGCGCCCGGTGTCCACCCGGGTGGACGGCGCGGGCCCTCCGGCACCTCGACGCCGTCGACGCTCGGTCGGCTCTCTCGGCAAGCGCGAACGGAGCGCCGACTCGATGCGCGCGTCGCCTCACGGCGCGACGTGACCACCGGCGAGACGGCAACCGCTCCGACGGGGGGGGAACGCTCGGTTTCGGGACCGCGGTTCCCCATCGGTCTGCGTGGCGCCACGATGGCGTACGTCGCCTTCGCCAATACCGACGCGGCGGCGCGCAGGGCCCGTCCTAGCCGCCATGCCCCGACGGTCAGGAACCCCAGTGCCTCCGCCGACAACGAGTCGTCGCACGACTCTGCCAGCGAGTTGCCACCCGCCACCTCACATGGGTACGTGGAGTGGGACTTCTCCGGCGTACCGGACCCATTGATGTTCCGGTGGTTTCTTGATGCCACGGACTACTGGTTCGACTACTCCGACAACTCCAGCGCCGGGAGCTACGACCCCGCGTGGGAGTGCTTCGTCGTACTCGCCAACGACCAAGCAAACGCCGCGAACGTGGCGGAAGCCGGCGACGGAGAGGTTCCCCCCGGCCCGGGAACTGGACCGCACCAGGGTGCGGGGCCAAGCGCGCCTCCCCCCTCACCGCCGAGGGGGGGGGGGCGACATCAACGTGCAACTGGCTCAAGCGCGCGAGCTCGAAGCCAAGCTTGCGGAAGAATATCGTGTGGTGCGGCTACGTCACGCCTCCATTGTCGGGGAAGCCTCCGCGCGCGGCGAACGCGCGCGCGAGCTGGGCAAGCAAGCCCGCAAGCGCATCAACGTCGACTTCAACGTCGACAACCCAAACTCTCGCCGCGGGCGAGCCAAAAGCTCGTCGCCGCCGCGACACTACTACGGGCCATGCCCGCTCCGTCAACGCCCGAGGCGTGAAACCTGCACCGCGAGGCGTAGGCGCGAATCGAGCAAGCGGCCATACAGCAGGCCGAAAGCTCGGCGTCCCGCATTCACCAACAGGGGAGCGCGCGGGACGACGGGGGGCGCAGGGCCCCGAGGCTTCAGTACACGTGGGCGGCACGGCGGGGGCAGCCCGCCAACCAAAGGCGCACGCCGGTCAAGGAGCAGATCCTTGACACACGCGGGCAAGCCCAAGACGGTGATGCTCGCAACGTTATCAACACCCGGCGGACGGGCAACACGGAGACACGGGCAGCGGCAGGCTACCACCCCCGACGGGGTGGGCGCTATGACAGCCGAGAGGACCGCTCGCCGACGCCGGAGCCCCCGGGAACCCGTGTGTTCAGCCGGGAGATCCGCACAGCGAGCTTTCCTCAACGCTTTCGCCAGCCCACGTCGATCGACAAGTACACAGGGGAGACGGACCCCCGTGTATGGCTCAACGACTACCGCCTGGCATGTCAGCTGGGCGGAGCCACCACCGACGAGGTCATCATCCGCAACCTGCCATTGCACCTTGCCGACTCGGCGCGAACATGGCTCGAGCACCTGCTAGCCAGCCAGATTCACAACTGGGACGATCTGGTCCGCACCTTCGTGGGGAACTTCCAGGGCATGTACGTGCGCCCTGGAAACTCCTGGGATCCGCGCGCATGCACCCAGAAGCCCGGCAAGTTGCTCCGGGACTTCATACGGCGCTTCTCCAAGCGCTGCACAGAGCTCCCGAGCGTGGCCCAGTCCGAGATCGTGCACGCCTTCCTCGAGGGCACGACCTGCAGGGACCTCGTGCGCGATCTCGGGCGCAGCCCGCCGGTCGACTCGAATGAGCTGTTCGACATCACCACCAGCTTCGCCTCTGGCGAGGAGGCGGTGGGGGCCATCTTCGACGGGAAGATGGGCAAGCGCGTGGACGACGCGCCCGCGGAGAGTAGTAAGTCCAAGGAGCCCCAGTAGAAGAACAAGTGGGGCAAGAAAGGAAAGAAGTCGCGCCATGAGGCGCACGAGTAGGGGCGCGACGATGACGGGGACGAAGCCCTTTCTGTTGACCCAGCTCGACGGGGTCCTCGAGCGGCCCCTCGAGGCTCCGACGTGTTCGACGACATGCTGAAGAAGCCTTGTTCGTACCACAAGACACCGGTCAACCACACCCTCAAGCAGTGCGACCTGCTCAAGAGATACTACAGCCGCGCCAACGCGAAGGACGGTGAGGCCAAGAAGGATGGGGGTGACGGCGACGCCGGTGGCTTCCCCGCGGTGGAGAACGTCTTCCTCATCTCCGTCACGTGGCCTTTCGCTGTGTGGGGGCTGGACATCGTCGGGCCCTTGCGAAAAGCGCTCGGGGGCTACACCCACCTACTGGTCGCCATCGACAAGTTTTCCAAGTGGGTTGAGGTGCGCCCAATCACGAATCTCAGGGCAGAGCAGGCCGTAACGTTCTTCACCGACATCATTTACCGGTTGGGAGTGCCCAACTCCATCATCACCAACAACGGGTCCCAATTCACGGGCAGAAAGTTCCTGGAGTTCTATGACAAGTTCCATATCCGTGTCGATTGGGCGGTCGTAGCACACCCACAGACCAATGGTCAGGTGGAGCGTGCCAACGGCATGATCCTGCAGGGTCTGAAGCCCAGAATCTTCGACAGACAGAATAAGTCTGGTCGAAAATGGCTCCAGGAGCTCCCAGCAGTTGTGTGGAGCCTCAGGACCACCCCGAGCAGGGCCACGGGGTTCACCCCGTTCTTCCTGGTCTACGGCGCGGAGGCTATCCTTCCCACGGACTTGGAGTATGGGTCGCCCAGAGTTCGGGGCTACGATGAGGGCACCAACCAACGAGCCCGCGAGGACTCGCTGGACCAATTGGATGAAGCCCGCACCGTGGCCTTGATGCACTCTGCGAGATACCAGCAGGCTCTGAGGCGTTACCAAGCCCGGAAGGTACGACGCCGAGACTTCAGCGAAGGGACCTGGTCCTAAGGCTCCGCCAAGACAATCGAGGCCGCCACAAGCTGTCACCCCCATGGGAGGGACCCTACGTCGTGGTGAAAGTGCTCAAGCCCGGCACATACAAGCTGTCCAACGAGGACAGCGAAGAACTCACCAACGCTTGGAACATCCAGCAGCTACGTCGCTTCTACCCCTAGAAAGGATTTCCAAGTTCTTTTTGTAAATTGCGTACCCAACACCCCAGTTGGTTGTACAGATGTAAATCCCATCGAGTCAATAAAGATAAAGGGCAACTTGGCTCTCCCTAGTAAACCAAGTCACCCTCGGGGGCTACTACGGGGGGGCGTCCCCCCCCCCCCGAAAAAATGGTCCCATTTTCTCGCAAAAATGTGCAAGCGCGCTAAGTATGCCTCAACCTAAGCCTCGGGCAAATCCAGGCGGGGCGCGAGCGGCCAAGCGGAGATAGCCTACGCCTCCGTGAGGATACGACCCTTCTCCCTCGCCTCTAAACCAGTGGGCTACTTGCGGAATCGAACCTCCCCAACTCGAATTCGTCCTGGCAAAGGAAAAGAGCAACGGAACAACGCGACAAGCGAAACAAAAACATTACTTCTATTTACAAATGTTCAAACATTCCAAACAAGTAATCATTTATTACATGGCCATGTGGCCTGAATGCTAATGTTTGAACAAAAAAGGGCTTGAACGCCCAATGGTTTTCAGGCTTGGGGGTCGCCGGTGTCGGGAGCGTCAGGAAACAGGAAGTCGGCAAAATCCTCGGCAAGCATATCGGCGGCGGTAGCGGCGAGCGCATCTGCGAGATTCATCGCCTCCTTGTCTTCAACACCGACCGGGACGACGTAGCCCAAGGACACGGCCTCGAAGTCGACCTGGTAGTGGGACGCCACCACGCCGAGGGCCTTCTTGACGCCCAGGTGAAGGGCGCGACGCATGCGCTGGGAAACATGCCCCCCCGAGGGCACGCAGGCGACTCGCCAGCGAGCTCCCAGCCTGTGCCACGCCCTCTTCGACCTCCTGGCAGATCTCGAGGGCGGCGGCCCGCAACTCCTCCAACTACTGTTGAGAAGAGTTGTAGGTCGTCTGCACAACCTCGGCCTGGGTGGTCGTGTTCCCCAGAGCGGTCCGCAGGCCTGAAAGCCACGAACAAAAAAAGGAAAGTTGGGAGTGAATCCCCACACGGAAGATAACTCACCCTAGACTTGTTTCTTCTCAGTCTCAAGGGCCTGGCGCGCGTCCTCGGCCGCCTGCTGCAGGCTGAGAACCGTGGTCTCCTGCTCCTCGAGGGACTGGTGCGCGTCCGCCAGTGAGACGCTGAGCTAGACCAACTCCCTGTTGAGCTTCGAGGCCTCGTCCTCCCGCTGCATGAGGGTCGCTTGCGCCCCCTCGAGCGCGGTGCGCTCCTGCTGGAGCCGACCCAGCGCCTCCTCCCGCGCCAAGCGTTCCCGCTCGAGTGCGGCCGGGCCTCGGCGAGGGCAGCCCGCTCCTGTTGAAGCTGAGCTTCCGCCTGCTGGAGTGCGGCTTGCTCCTGACGGAGCTGCTCCTCCGCCACGGCGAGCGCGGCAGCCTTGTTCGCCAGGGTCGTCCTCAGCCCCTCGGCTTCCTTGGCCTTCTTCTCAGCCTGACTCTGCCAGGCCCGCACCCCCTCGAGGGCCCCGCGATCCTGTTGGCGCTGGGCGCGAGTAGAGACGACCTCGGCCTCCCACGCCGCCGCGATGGTGCGCGCCCCCGCCAGATCTTCCCGCGCCCTGTGCAGCGCGTCGTCCCGCTCCACCAGTGCCGTCTTCACCCTCTCGACCGCGAAGACGTCCTCCGCAGCCTGGGCGTCTTGCTCCGGGGAGGCCGGTCCGGCGGGGCCTCGCCCCCGCACACCGCCACCGGGTCCGGGAGACCTCAGAGCCTCGACAAGGGCGTCGAGGGCGTTGTATTGTCCCCGGTACCAATCGAGCTCGACGTCCAGGAGGTCGAGGGTGTCGTACCGCTCCCGGGCCTGACGCTCCAAATCCTGCCGCCGACCGATAAGGCGAGGGAAGACGAGGGTCAGGAGAAGCCCAAATACGGATGAAACAAAGGAAAAAACTACGAAACCCGACGAAAAACCACTAACCTGGAAGACGCACCACACGGGGCCTCCATGGATCCGCAGCGCTTCGTTCAGCGCCCAGTTGAGCGAAGCGCCATGGTCGCGAAACTCTTGCCACAGCGCCTGCTCGGCCTGGGCGCTGGCGAAGTGGGTCGGTGGCGCGTTGCCGCGCTCCCACTCCTGCTCCGGACGCGTCGCGGTGCCATCCGAAGTTGGGACAACCCCGCATGACGACGAGGCCTCGGCACCGCCGTCGGTCGGGCGCCCCGGCTGCCACGCCGCCGTCATCCCTCACCGCAAGCGCCCCCGTCGGGGAGCTCGGGGGCGGCGCGGGCGGGTTTACCCATTGGTCCCGGCCGGCGACGGGGACGTCCTCGTCCGGGATCTCCACCACCACCGCCCCGACCGTCGCCAACCGGGCCGGCGCCGGCGGTGTCGACGCGCGGCGATCGCCGTGGTCGGGGCCGCCGACCGGGCCGCCACCACCCGCCGCGGCTCCACCGCCGTGGCCGTGCTACGCGGGCCCTCGCTCACCGCCGTCGCCGCGCTCCCGGCCGCCCGTGGCGCCCTCGACGAGCGCCGCCTCGTGGGGACGGTCGCGTCCGACCTCAACACCTTGGCGGGCACGAGGGGGGGCATGATAGGCGCCACCCTGCGAACGTGAAGACGAGAAATCAGACACCCGCTTCTCGAAGACATGGCGTCTGGGGGAGCGGTCGCTTACCTCAGGGTGGAGAAGCCCCGCTTCCTCTTCCTTGCGGGCTCGGCGGGCGTTGTGGCTGCGGCCGATGTTGCCACCACCGCACCCCCAGTCACCTCCACGGCGCGCGCGGCGCTCCGCGGCGCGCATCGCCTCTCTCATGGGATGCCTGGCGGCGGGCGCTCCTGCGCCCACCCCAGGCATTGTCTCCTCTGCCGCCTCCGTGGCTCTGGGCGAGGGGGGCGCAGGCTCCCACCTCTCGGGGAGAGCTCGTCCCCATCGCTCTCCTCCTCCTTGTTCGACAACGAGTACTCCGAAGTCGCTGGGGAAGAGAGTCCCTGCTGCTCGCGCAGCTGGAACTCCTCACTCCTCTGTTTCCGGCGCTCCCGTCGCCGGATCCTATTCTCCTTCTTGCGCGCCGCCCGCTCCTGTTCCCGCTTCTGCGCCGCGCGCGCGCGCTCGTGCTCGGGGCGTGGGCGGGTCGGACCATGCGGCGTTCACGGTTACCAGCTGCAGGGAATGAGCGAAAGGTCAGACCTCGCGGGCACGCCACAAGCAAATGGCGGGAGAGAAGACAGAAGTTCCACTCACCAGTGGGTCGTGGGAGAGCATAACGAATCACCAGAGGTCGTCGTCGCCGTGCCTGACGGCCTTGAGGTTGATGGCACGCCTCGCCCTCGTGGCCGCGTACTCTTGTGGAATGAGATCAGGCAGCAGCCGCGATTGGGCCAGCGCCACGGGATCGGCCGTGTCGCCCATCTCGAAGATGCGGAGCTGCCTCTCCATGAGGGGGACGATCCGTCGATGGTGGAGGTTGGCGAGGACCGAGGCTGCACCCAGCCCGGCGTCCGCCAGGTCCTTCAGCACGAGCAAGGCTGACTCCAGCCGGTCCTGGCGCGAGGAGGGCGACACGTCGTGCCACCAAGAGTCGGCCTTCTCTTTCAAGACCTTGCCGGTATAGGGCGGAAGGCCGGGCTCGTCGTTGCGGAGGTAGAACCACCCCCGCTCCCACTCGGCGTTGTTGGAGGTCATCGTGCAGGGGATGTAGAGTTCCCTGCGCATCTCCCGCAGCAAGATTGACACGCCGCCGATGCGCACCACGCGGCGCACCTTCAGCTCCGGTGTGGTGAGCGTGTGTAGCTCTGCGCGGAAAAGGTGGACCCAGAGATCCCAGTTTGCTGGGATCCCCAGGAATCCCTCGCACACGCCGACGAACGTGGCCACCTGCGAGATCGCGTTCGGCGCGAAGTTGTGCAGCTCCACGCCGTAGTGGTAGCACATCCCGCGCAGGAAGCGGCTCGCCGGCGCCATGAAGCCACGCTCGTGGAAGCGGACGAAGCTGACGACGTAGCCGAACGGCGGGTTGGGCTCCCGGTCTGCTGCCGGCGGGACGATCCACGCCGGGGACTACCCGTCCACATTCGGCGCCAGCTGGCCGGCGTTCGCGGGCTCCTGCAGCGCGAACGCCGTCACCGTCGAGTGAGGCCACGGCAGCGGGTCGATCACGGTGATGGACTGCGGGGGGGGCATGCCAGTCGGCAAAGAAGCGCGTGGAAACGAAGAGAACGCTACGCGAGATGAAGGGGCGCGCGATGCTCTGAGGCGGAAGCGATGAAGACAGGGGCGATGGACGCTAAGTGTTGAGGTAAAGAACTCACCTCGCCCTCCCCCGGATTTATAGATCCAGGGAGCCGCGCTCCCCGAATCGCGCGCTCTGCGCGCATTAACTGCAGGTGAACGGCACCCGTCACTAACAAGCAGGGCCCACCACAACCAAAACGGCCAGGTGCACGCGCGCGCAATCATTACGGCGCAATTCTTTGATCTTCTCGGGGAGCGCCACTTATCTTTACTTCGTTGGTGGCAGACCCTCGAGTCATCGGGTCGGAGACATGCCCGTGAGGTGTGATAACTCCGTGCAGAGCGGACCCAGCTAGAGATGTCAGCTCGTCGTGGCTCGAGTCGCGGCGGCCGCCGCTGTGGCAAGCGAGACGTACGTGCGGTCGTCCCTTGAAGCTACCCGCCAGTCAGCAGAGGATCGCGCCACCACCACCGAGACCGCCGCCGCCACGGTTGCCACCGAGCGGGATTCGCCGGCGTCAAGGCCGGCGCTCGCCGAGGCCGAGGTCAAGAAGCTCCGAGCAGCCGCGGTGTCAGCGGAGGAGGCCGCCGAGAGGGCAAGACCGCTGCGGACGCAACCGAGACTGCTACCCGAGACGCCGCCCAGGCCGCTGCTCGCGAGAAGGCGGCGCTCGAAGCAAGGGTGTTGGAGCTGGAGCGTGACCTGGGCACGACCATGACTGACTTGGTGACAACGGGCCGTCAATTCTCCCAGATCACGAACCAGCTCCAGGTGGCCACCAAGGAGGCGGTGCGGCTTCGTGACGCCAACACCAAGCTGTCGCAGGATCTTGATGGTAAGTTGGACGGTCCCCTCCTCTCTTTGTCTGGTTTTCCGCTTGCCTCTTGTTGGACCCTGATTCGTTGGTCGTGGTTGCAGGAGAGCGTGTGATCCGCGTCGGAATGGTGGCGAAGCTGGCGGCGGTCAAGCAGGAGCGGAACGCCACTATCCTCAAGGTCATCGAGAAGGAGGGTGGCGTAAGGCGCTTGTCAGAGAAGCTCCAGAGTAAGCGTCAAACCTTGGTCTCAGCTTCTTCTTCTTCTCGAGCCCACCATAACTTCATGTTCTCATTTATCTTTCAGAGGTCCAGACCGAGCTGGAGTAGTCTCGAGCATCTCGGGAGTAGGACGCAGTTGCCCTTAGCCAGGCCCGCGACACCCGGCGCAAGTCGGAGGCCATTAGCGAGAAGGTCATCAGGGACATCGCCAAGCTCGGGAGGGCGATGAGTGCGGCCATGGCTGGGCTTGGCGTGTCGCTTGGTCCGAGAATGCCCGAGACGCTGATCAAAGAGGTCGGACGTCTTCCCGGCGTGGTGCGGGAACTCGAGTTGTCGACGGCTCGTCGTGTGGTGCATCGGATCCTCACCATGTTCGAGTCACATTACCAAGTGCTGGACCGCACGGTGCTGAGCGGCGGCTGGGCCCCAAGTGTCTCTGACGAGCAATGTGATGAGCTGGAGGAGGATTGCATCACCTTTGCCCGCGACATGGCTGATGCCGCCTTGAAGGGTCTTGAGCTGCTGCCACAAGATGAGTCAGAGGCCCTAGGAGTTCCCGGGCCCCCAAATTAAACATGCCACAAACTAATTTGTTGTAATAATTTGAACAAGTCGCAAGGCTACCAAGCGTGTAGCTGAGTATCTTATCTTGTGTTATCCACTTATTTCTTGATCACTTCTGAGCGTTCGAGGACGACTGCAGCAACGCGCAGTCGTACTTCGATAACCGAAACGGCCGGGCCGTACTCGGGAGCCGCGGAGGCGTAGGAGTCAGAAGGCCCGGCCTCTTCAATCCACTAAGTGCAACCGTTCGTACGCAACCCCCGAGAACTCGAAGTGCTCGGGAGATAACTTGCCGATATTTTGCTTGTGAAAACCTTCTTCCGAACCGGAGCCCTGGCGGTCACTCGGGCGCTCTTGAAAAGAGATCAGATGAAGGCTGGGAACTCGAGGAGTACTCACAAGTCTTCGTGTCGTAACCGCGGAGGCATTAGCACTAGAGCTTTGAACGAATAGCTACCCATCATCCCACGCAAGCCGTCATCTTTACTTTTCGCGAGTTTGAGCTTCCGTATAAAAACCTTTGGCCCGTGCGATCGGTCTCAACAAAGTTGTCATAATTTTTTGAAAATTTTGAAAAAACAATGCGGGCATGAGGGCATCGTGCCCTTGGTAACCCCCGAGTAGGGAGCGTCTTTGCTTGGGTGCAAAGACGCTCTTTGCTCAAGCTTAAAGGTTGCCGCGAAGAAAAAGAACACAGTCGAAGATAAGTTCGAAACTTAGAGACATGTGAACATGGCATGCTGCATCTATTAATTGACACATGAGTTTGAACATTTACTCAAGGATAAAACGGGCGCAGGTGTTCAATGTTCCACGCATTGGTGACGACCCTCCCGTGCTCATACTGGATCTTGTACGTCCCTGGTCGGAGCACTTCGTGGATGATGAATGGCCCTTCCCAAGGTGGCGATAGCTGTGCCTATCCTTGCTGCCATGAACTCGTCGGAGAACGAGGTCTCCAACATGGAACTCGCATAGGCGCATGTTACGCTCGTGGTAGCATCATAACGCCTGCTGGTACTTGGCGCTCCGCAGCAGCGCCACATCACGTGCCTCATCGAGTTGGTCGATCGCGTCCTCGAGCGCGACTTGATTCCCTTCTTCGGTGTATGCTCGTACTCGAGGACTGCCATAGTCGATGTTCGTGGGCAGGACCGCCTTGGAGTCGTGCACCATGAAGAAGGGCGTGAACCCCGTGGCCCGGCTTGGCATGGTGCGCAGACTCCACAACACGGACGGCAGCTCGGCTACCCATCTTGCTCGAAACTTGTCGAGCCGCTTGAAAATTATTGGCTTCAAGCCTTTTAGGATCATGCCGTTTGCCCTCTCGGCTTGCCCGTTCGTCTTCGAGTGAGCAACAGTAGACCAGTCCACACGAATGTGGTTGTCGTCGCAGAAGTTGAGGAATTTCTTCCCCGTGAACTAGGTGTCGTTGTCGGTGATGATCGTGTTGGGTATGCCGAAGCGATAGATGATGTTAGTGAAGAACGAGACCGCCTCCTCGGAGCGGACATTGACAATGGGTCGGGCCTCGATCCACTTCGAGAACTTGTCCACTGCTACGAGAAGGTGGGTGAAGCCCTCGGGCGCTTATCGGAGAGGTCTCACCATGTCGAGGTTCCAGACTGCGAAGGGCCACATGATGGGGATTGTCTGCAATGCTTGCGCCGGGAGGTGAGTTTGCCTGGCGTAGAATTGGCACCCTTCATAGCGCTGCACAATGTTCTTCGAGTCGGCGAATGTTGTGGGCCAGTAGAAACCTTGTCGGAAAGCCTTCCCGACAAGTGTTCTCGGACCAGCATGGTGACCGCAGGTGCCGGCATGTATTTCCTGCAACAACTCGCGGCCTTGGTCTCCGAGGATGCACCGCATAAGTATGTCGGCCACCTCGCGCTTGTAGAGCTCACCGTCGATGAGGACAAAAGCTTTCTCTTGGTGGGCGACGCGCCGGGCTTTCGTCTGGTCAGAAGGGAGCTTCCCCTCGACAAGCCACTCGAGGATGGGGAATTGCCAGTCGGGATCTTCGAGGTTCACTTTTGGTGGTTGATCAATCACCATGACCTCGGGCTCCGGCTCCTCGGGTGGCTTCTCGCCTTCTTCTTGCATGGACGGCTGATGTTGATCACTTGCGAAAATGCTGTGGGGAACCGGTCTTCGACTGGATGCAGCCTTCGCGAGTACATCAGCCGCCTTGTTGTAGTCGCACAACACGTGGTGCAACTCGAGGCCATGGAACTTTCCCTCCAGATCACGAATGGCTTGACAGTACGCCGCCATCCTCGGGTCAACACAATTCTTGTCCTTCATGACTTGTCCCACGACTAGCTCTGAGTCACCCCTGGTCTCGAGACGCTTGATCCTGAGTTCGACGGCGATCCAGAGATTGTTGATCAGGGCTTCGTACCCAGCGGCGTTGTTTGATGCCGGAAAATGTAGTCGCACCATGTACTCCATACGGATGCCCAGAGGAGAGATGAAGACAAGGCCTACACCGGCTCCCTCATACATGACTGAGCCATCGAAGTACATGATCCAAGTCTCGTGATCAATCTTTGCCGAAGGAGTTTGCATCTCCGTCCACTCGGCCACGAAATCTGTGAGTACTTGGGACTTGATTGCGCTACGCGGAGCATACGTGATATTCTGCCCAATCAACTCGAGTGCCCACTTGGCGATCCTCCCTTCGGCCTCGGGGTTTTGGATGACTTCCCCGAGTGGATATTTGGACACCACAGTGATGGGTGCGCGTCGAAGTAATGTCGGAGCTTGTGCTTGATCATCAAGATCACGTACACAAGTTTCTGCATTGGTGAGTAGCGCGTCTTAGATTTAGAGAGTACCTCACCGATGAAGTACACCAGCTGTTGCACCTTTTGGGACCTCCCGGGCTCTTCTCGCTCGACCACCAAAGCTGCGCTGACCACTTGGGTTGTCGCTGAGATGTAAAGGAGCATCAGCTCTTCTGTAGTCGGAGCGGTCAATATTGGAGGATTCTTGAGGGTATTCTTGAGAGAATCGAGCGCCTCTTGCGCCTCAGGCGTCCACGTGAAGTGGTCTGACTTCTTCATCAGCTTGTACAGTGGCAGGTTGCGCTCTCCGAGTTTTGCTATGAAACGACTCAGAGTTGTGAGACGGCCCGTGACACGTTGCACGCCCTTCAGGTTTTTGATTGGTCCCATGTCCATGATGGGCGAGATCTTGTCGGGGCTAGCTTCGATGTCGCGTTCCAACACGACAAAGCCGAGGAGCATGCCCCTCAGATCCCCGAAAACGCACTTCTTGGGGTTTAGCATTACCCCGTGTTGTCGTAGCTTTGCGAAGACCTCGGTGAGGTCGGGGACCAAATCCCCCGTCTTTTTCGACTTAGCTACGATGTCATCGACGTACTCTTCTATGATGCGGCCTATCAACTCCCCGAAGACGCGTCGCATGCATTGTTGGAAAGTAGTGCCCGCGTTTTTTAGCCCGAAGGGCATCGTTTGATAGCAGTACGCGCCAAACGGTGTAATGAATGAGGTTGCGAGTTGGTTTACTATGCACATCGCTATCTGGTGGTACCCGGAGTACGTGTCGAGAAAACAGAGGGTCTCGCACCCTGCTGTCGAATCGACTACTGATCTATGCGGGGCAAAGGAAATGGGTCCTTGGGACACGCCTTGTTAAGGCTCATGTAGTCAACACACATCCTCCATTTCTTATTCTTCTTCTTTACAAGTACAGGGTTTGGTAACCACTCGGGGTGGAAGACTTCACGGATGAACCCTGCACTAAGGAGCTTCAGGATCTCCTCGCCAATCACCTTGCACTTCTCATCGTTGAAGCGGCGAAGGTGTTGTTTCACCAGCTTCGATCCCGGCTTGATGTTCAATTTGTGCTCAGCGACCTCTCTTGGGATTCCCTTCATGTCAGAGGGTTTCCATGCGAACACGTCGAGGTTCGCTTTGAGGAAGTCGACGAGCATGCTTTCCTATTTAGGATCGAGTGCCATCCCGATACGGAGCGTACGGCCGTCGTCGGAGACGACCACATCCTTGACGTCCTTGGCGGGCTCGAAAGAGCATTCTGCACACTCGACTTGGGGACATCCTAGTCCTCGGATCGAGGCTCGGCGTGGAGCCTCTCGGATCAGATGGTTGCTTCAGCGAACTGAAAGCACTCAGCGTCGCACTCGTATGTGCGCTTATACGTTGTCCCTACTGTGATGATTCCCTTCGGTCCGGGAATCTTCAATTTCAGGTACGTATAGTTGGGCACGGTCGTAAACTTCGCGTATGCCGGCCTCCCGAGGATCGCATGGTACGTCCCCGAGAACCCTACCACTTCGAAGGTGAGGGTTTCTGTGCGGAAGTTCCGCATGTCCCCGAACGTGACGGGCAGATCGATCTACCCGATGGGGAGTGCCTCGATTTCAGGTACGACCTCATGGAATGGCGCCATCGACGGCCTTAGTGCGGACCGCGGGATGCCCATCTCATCAAGCATTGACGAGTAGAGCACGTTGATCCCGCTTCCCCCATCCATCAGGACCTTGTGGGTCCTTCTGGATTTGAACAGGGGAGCTACCACTAGTGGGTAGGATCCGGGCTGAGGCACATTGTCGGGATGGTCCTTGCTATCGAAGGTTATCGGAACCTCTGACCACTTTAGGTAGGATAGCCTTGCAACGTCGGCGTTGAGGACTTCTCACCGGATGAGCTTCTCGCGCCATCTTGAGGGTCGCGCCGGTGATCCCCCGAAGATCATGTGCACCGCTCCGTCTTCACCAGGGAACACAGACCCCGCGCCATCATCGTTGTCGTGGGAGGGGCCTTGCTTGTCGGGCTGGTCCGACGTCTTCGGCTTGAGGGTGCCTTTGACGTAGTTCTTCATGAGCCGGCACTCCCTGAGCGTGTGCTTGACGGGGACCTTGTGGTGCGGGCACGGTGCATCCAGGAGCTTCTTGAAGTGATCCCTGGATGGTGCGGGCTTGCCCTGGTTGGCCTTGAGGCGCGATGCCTTGCGCTCCACTGCCGCGACAAAGTTGTCGTCACGACGGCGCTTGTCGTTCTTCTTCTTCTTTTTGAAGCGCAAAGACGTCCCCTCGCCATGGTCCACGACTTGTTTCCCTTTTCCCTGACGGGTGTTGAGTGTCGCGACCACCGCCTCCTCACCGTCCGCGTGGTTGCTCGTGATGTCGAGGAGCTCACGGGTCGTACGTGGCATGCGACGTTCAAGTCAGTGGATGAGGGAAGTGCAAGTCGTCCCATTCTGAAATGCCGAGATGGCGTCATTGTTTGTCGCGCCGGGAAGCTCGGTGCAGCGCTTGGAGAAGCATCATATGTACTCGCCAAGACTCTCCCCCGGCTGCTGCTTGCAGTTGCGCAGCTCCCACTGCTTGCCGGGGCGCATGTACGTGCCCTGGAAGTTGCCGACGAAGACTCGACGCAGGTCGGTCCAGTCGTTGATCTTGTCGTGCAGCAAGTGCTCGAGCCATGTGCGTGCAGAGTCGCTGAGGAAGAGCGGCAAGTTCTTGATAACGAAGAGGTCATCAGTCGCTCCACCGGCGTGGCATGCGAGCCAGTAGTCCTCGAGCCACACACTGGAGTTGGTGTCACCATCGTATCTTGGCACATTGGTCGGAGCCCGGAAGCACGAGGGGAACTTCGCGTCTGTTGACGGTGAAATTCCGTCAACCTAGCCATGAGTTTACCTTCGGTGTTGACTTGAGTTTTATACTTTACCCATTGGTACTAACCCCCTTGTTATAACAAGTTCATTCGTGCATGTCGGTTTTGGAGTTTAGTGTTTATGCGGGGTTTTGACGTTGAAAGCAAGACTTCCGAGATAAGTTCATCAAGCACCTTGTGACAAGACCTTGAAGCCCCGTACAAGTCATGCAATGAAGCAAACTTGACTCCAAGAAGCCCAGGGACCAAACCCGAGAAGATGACAAACTCCGAGGACCTACCCAGAAAAGTGCCGAATCTTGCATGACAAGGAGCTACATCCAACTCGGAGAGAAACTGATGACAAGGGCCAACATGCAGAAGGGGGAAGAATCTAGAAGACTCGAGAACCGACGTAGGGCAAAGGAGGCAGGCAACTGGGCCGGGATGGGCCCAGGCCGGTCGGCCTAGGCCGGCCGGCCCAGCCCATTCCAGAGCCCGGTTACCGCCCCCTTTGACCTAGCCGCCATTCGGGCTATTTATAGCCCCGGGGTCAAGAGCCACGCATTGATCAATTCGTCATCGGCCGCCGAGGAGCAGAGAAGTGAGGGACACCATCTCGGAGAGGAGAAGGTCGAGCTAGTTGACTAGGGTCTCCCTAGCCAACGTGGGAACCTTGCAAGGAAGACCACGTCGGAGTTCCCGGAGCTACAAGCAAGATCAAGTCTAAACGAACTTTGATACAAGTCTAAACGAACTTTGATACAACTATTAACCGTCAACAAGCCCCTTTTTCTGGCGCCGTTGCCGGAGAACAAGTGATCAAGATTTGATCTTTTATTGTCTTTTTGTGATTTTCAGTTTTCTTTTAGTTTTTCTTTTTGCATCTACTAACTTTTGATCATCCTCAAAATCAATCTAATCTAGTTTGTCTAACCCTAGTTTTCTTAGATTTGTTTTTACTTTTGTTTTTGCGTATTTTGTTTATCGCTAACCCTAACAGGAGATGGACGGCTACCTCTCCAACAAACCCAATAATTATGTGGATGATCCAGAAAAACTTTACAGGCTAAGGAGATGCGAAGCACATCAAGCTAAAAAGTTGGATTTTGTAGATTTGAAGTCAGAAGACAAAGGATCGAAGGAATATCCGAAGAATCCACCACCTCAAAGTCCTCGGGAGAATCGACTTCCACTAATGGGTGAACAACCGCCGCAAGAACGCAAGATTGGGGAGCTATGCACCCCGGACATCATCGACCTACCAATCTGTAACCTCGAAGAGATCGGAAGGCCGTTCGAGATCAAGACCTCAACAATCCGCATGGTGCAACATTCACCCTTCACCGGTAAAGAGGATCAAAACCTTCACCTCCAAGCGTTCATTCAACTATGCCGGACTTTCAACATGGATGGTGTGACTCAAGACCAAATGAGGGCAAGGCTTTTTCTGTTCTCACTACTCAGGAAGGCTTTGCAATGGTTCCACTCTCAACTGGCGGAGACGGTGCAAAATTGGAACGCGTTGATGAAGGCCTTCATGAAGGAATACTACTTGCCGGGTAAAACTCAAAGTTTGCGTAATAAGATTGCCACTTTTGCTCCATATCCTACGGAGACTATCTTGGAGGCATTCGAGCGCTTCAACGAGTACACTCGGGTGGTTCCACATCACAAGTTCCCGAAGGAAGACCTTGTGCAAAAGTTCTATCAAGGACTCACCATGGCGTCAAGGACGATCATCGATGCATCGGCGGGAGGATCTATCATCGAGCTTACGCCGACCGAAGCTTTCACTCTATTCAAGAAGGTCGCGGATAATGACACATGGGCGTCATCCGGACGCCTACTTCCGGTTCAACCCATAGGGAACGTCAAAGGAGTCTTGCAAGTAGAGAAGGAAAACATTCTTGAAGGCAAGATCGATTCACTCATGCGGAGGTTGGAGAAGATGGAGATAGAAAAAAAGGAGGCTCAAGATTTGAAGGCTGCCGAAGCAAGATCCACATGCGAAGAGTGCGGAGAATATGGCCATGTCCACAAGGATTGTCCGGAGGAAGCCAAGGTGCTCGACTACATGAGGAAGGGAGAATTGTCGAACTTCCGCTACACGCAAGGTAGACCTCAATTTAATGCAAGCTCATCCATTCCGAATTCGGTTCCGCTTCGTATACAATTGAAGGGCTTCATGGATGAGCAAGCTAAGATCAACAAGGACACCGTCACCAAGTTCAAGGCCATAGACAAGGTGTTGGAGAACATAAATAGCAAAGTGACGGAGGTCGGAAGCTCCAACCATCAAGTGCTCAACATGATGAAGATGCTCAAGACGCAAGTGGGACAACTTGTCGGGCGCCTCACCAATAATGAAGGGAAGCTTCCGGGACAACCTAAAGATCCCGAATTGGCGAAGGCTGTTCAAACACGTTCGGGAAAGGAGACTGAAGATCCGGAGCGTTCCGCGGGAGCAAGAAAGCCTAAACCGTCCGCCGAGGCGGAGGAATTTGCTAAGGAGGAAGTTACGGGGATCGTCACCGAAGAGCCCGAGTTTGAAATGCCGGGAGAAGACACGAAGATACCACAACTCAAGCCACGCTACTTCCGAGGTAAACTTGATAACCACTTTGAGAAGTTTGTGGAGGTTGTGCGTAGACTTAGCATCAACATGCCGTTATTAGATCCCCTTCAAGTACCTGCATATTCTTGTTACTTTAAAGACATACTTGCAAATAAATATGAGATAGCAACACTCGGGGTAGATCATGTCAAGATGTCTGAGGAGTGTAGTGCCGCTATTGCTAATGGGCTAAAGAAGCAAAAGGACCCCGGATGCCCGACAATTCCATGTTCCGTTGGTTCATTTAAGTTCGAGAAGACATTATGCGACCTTGGAGCAAGTGCGAGCGTCATACCAAGAGATGTGTTCGAGAAGCTACGCCTACCGTTGGAGCCTACGGGTATGTGTTTGGAGTTGGGTGACAACTCCATTCGCTATCCCTTGGGCATCGCCGAAGATGTGCCCGTGAAGGTCGGACACCACTTCATCCCCATCGACTTCGTGGTGCTCGAGATGGGAGAGAGGGAGAAGCCACCGCTCATCCTTGGGAGGCCTTTCCTCAAGACCGTGGGAGTTACTATTGATGTTGGCAAGGGGGAGATCATGTTCGACATTAACAGAGAAAGGAGTTCCTTCAAGTTTCAACCACGCCTCGAGGTATGCAATATGATTGAAGTTAAAAATGTTCCACCTCATCGCCGCGTTGTTAAGGAAGAACCAAGGAAGAAGGAAGGACTGAAGAAGAAGAAAGAGTCGAAGAAGAAGGACGTGAAGAAAGTCAAGGAAGATGTTGCATCCGTCAAGACAAAGGAAGAAAAGCCGCCTGTGAAGACCAAAAAATGACTAAGCCGGAAGATAAGCCCGTGCCCAAGATGGTGCGGAAGTGGGTACCCAAGATTGCAACACCCGCAAAGAGCGTTGATCCGAAGTAATCAAGTGAAGAAGTCTAGCCATGGACTATAAACGAAGCACTAGGCGGGAGGCAATCCGTTTTGTCGAGTCAAGAATAAGCTACCGAGAGGACAACCCCATTCCAGGTTTTTCGAGTTTTTAATTCAGTTTTGAATTTTACTATGCAAAGACATTAGACTTAGAAGTGTTTGAACAATATTAGAGACATAATTCTTGGTTGAATATTTTGCTTGATCATAAACCCTTTACATGAACCCTCCTATGTGTTTGTTTGCTTCTTTTCGAGAAACCACAACCAAATAAATTCAGAACCTAACTCAACCATTCATCCTCATTATGATGTTGTGGTTGACTTGTTTTTCATTCTAAAAACACACGAGTAGAGCCACGACTTGTACCTAGGTGTTAATTAAATTTCAGCACGTGGTAGGACTCGCGTGAACCTAGAAACTAAACATTTGGTTGGTTTAAAAATCTATATCCTTGGTTTCTCTAAGATTAGAATTTTTCTAAGCCTCATTTAATTTTATTACATTCAAAATCTCTCTCATTTAGCCAAAATTAGAACCTAAACCTATGCCCCCATGATCAAACCGGGAAAAGTTTGCTCTCAACCAATGAAGGCAAACTATACCGGTGAAACCGATATCAATGTAGTCGGAAAATATTTTTTGACTTACATTTGTTTTTAATGGTTTAAAAACTTCTCTAAATTTATGCTTGAGATTTACCATAGCTCTGAAAGCATTTTTAATTTTCGGAATTAGAGGAGTGCTTGGCCTTAAACATACTTAGAGGGAGGCAATCTAGTTAAGATTAATCATGCATGCACCATTAGACGCCCTTTCAACAACTTTCATCAAGACCACATGCAAAGGACAAGCATGGGTGGGCAGCAAGCATAACTTTGCAGGAAATTCATGGTGACATGTGAAGCAAGTGGAGCAAGGGAGCATGGACATGACTCAAAGCATGAAGCATCAAGTGGAAGGACCAATAATGCAAGAAAAGGAGTGGAAGAGAGCGTTTGGGCGGTGCAACTCGTGGAGCACGCGGGCAAGGAAGTCATGGAGGAGAAATGATCGTGCTGGAAGAAAACCGAGCCAGGGAGGGGCACGCGGCCACCCAGGCCGGTTGGCCCAGGCCAGCCGGCCTCCCCTACAAATAGCACCCCCCCCGGTGCTTGTCTTCTGCAGGCAAGCATCCCTCTCCTTCCTCAGTTTGTGTGCTCAAGTTCTCATGCCCAGAACCACCGTAGACATAGCCAACCTTCCCAAGCTTGATAGCTCAAACAATTCACACCCTTAATCCACTCAAAGTCCACATTTCGAAGTAATTTTTAAGTGCCTAGTTACCGGTTGCAACCCGGAATTTTAGTGGAGAGGAGTGCTGCAATCATGTGGAAGAAAACCACAAGTCTCTTGACCAAGAAGAAGGGGTCATCGTCGTCCAAGCCATCTTCGACGACATCTTTGAGGAGGCACTCGGTTTCCGAGTCTCCTCGGAGCATGGAGGAGGACACGGCACCGCCAAGGAGGAACGACACTCTCCTCCTCGGTGGCATGAGAGCAACAAGGAGCACGTCCATGAGGTTTACTGAACCTCAAGGGCGTACGGAGGAGCCGCCCTCGATCGACCCGTTCATCCGCGCCACCTCCATACACTCCGCGGGTACTCCACATATGGCTTCATCATATTATCGGAGGAGGAGAAGAAGAAGAAACTCTCTCGCCTTGAGAAGAGGCTTGTGGCAAATGTCGATTTCGACGATCAAGCTCTCAACGCATTGGGTTTCGGCACAGACATATATTATATGTTGGGGCACCTTGGATGGGTGCAATTATCCAACAGGGTGTCGGCAAACGCCCACAAGGAGTTTGCCTTGGAAATCTTGATGACTATGGCGCCTATCCTTGATGAGGGGGTGCAAAGTTTATCATTCCATTTGGAGGGAATCCAATAAGTGGTTCCTTACGAGTATATTAGGGAGCTACTTGGGTTCCAAAAGGGAGCTCCGAAGAAAGTTGACGTGCCGGATGGCATGTTGGATGGATTTTGGAATTTAATCTCCGGAGAAGCCCACCAACAACGCAATTCCATCTGCAACCCCATTATCCAAGTATTCCACTCTTGGATGTGCAAGAGGATTATGGGGAGGATGAGGGAGACGAAGGTGACCGACACGGAGTTGAATTGGCTCTACTCGGCTTTAATTGCCAAGTAGCCAATAGACCCCTCATACCTTATGATCAACCGATGGTGTTGCGAGGCAACATCGGGATCGGGATATATTGGTTCGGGATGCTACCTCTTTATGTTGGCCATCTCCTTAAGGCCGGGGATTACAAGGAATCTCGAATATCTTTTACCGGGACCCCTCTCGGATTTGAATATTTATAGCAAGGAAAATATATTAGTGGAGATGAGAGAGGAGGCTTTCATGTGGCCAAGGTGAACCTACCCCTTCCGGACCCAAGACTTAGGCTTTTCACTCAAGGGAGGGAAGATTGGTTGGAGGAGGGACTCCTTGTCCCGGTGAAGAAGAATAAAAGAGGAAGAATTGTAGAGAAGGGATCTTCCTCCACGCAAGCGGGTGGTGCACAACAAAACTATGTGCCACCATTCGGAGGAATCCCTACTCCGCCAAATTATTACGGAGGGCCAACGATGTAAGCATGGGGGAGTGGTCCAGCCATGCCCCCACAAAATTATGTCGTGCCCAACGTAACCTTTGCGGAGCCCTACGCACAATACCCCCAACCACAACAAAGCATGGCCATAATTGGAGGGTATGCTGCGAGGAACATGCAAAACGTCGCAGCCATCCAATCCAACAAGGCTCAACTTGGTGAAGGCAATGCAAATATTGCATATGAGCTTGGGCGTCTTCACCTAGTACCGCCAGATCAATTCGTTGGAGGGGATGTCCAAACCTACTATGAGCAAGGGTACAACTACCAAGATTACCAATACCAACCACCGGCGGAAGAATGGGAAGAAGGAGGAGTTTTAGTTTTCTTTTCTTTTCCCTTTTTTCTGTAATTTTCAGCCTGTGTTTGCTTGTGTTTGCGTAGTGTTTTCAGTTTTTATTTAAATTTCAGCAAGTGTGTTAGTTTATTTTCAGCATGTACTTCAATTAGTTTTCATCATTAATAAAGACACCACCTTGTTTATACATTTGGAAAAGTTATGAAATTTGTGCCATGATGATATATGATTATAATTGCCTCTTTGTTTATCTTGGTAATTGATTTATGCATGTTAAAACTAGTGCTCTCTTAAAATACAAATCTAAATTTATCTAAATGCTAGCTTAATCTTTAGCGGAGGTTATGATTAAAATAAAGACCCATAGTGCTTTATGTGCTCTCAAGTTTTAGATAGGTTAAAGATGGTTTTTATTCCTAAAAGTAATGCTAACCATGTCATGAATATCACTTGTGTGTTGCTCTACCTATCCAGAGCCTTATAATATTTGAGTGCATAAACCTTAGTGTGCAAGATTTATTTTTGAGTGAGTTATTGCAGGCCATGATTTCTCTAGCTCGAGACTAAGAAGTTGGTCATTCCGTTTTCGCGTATCTATCTTATTGCTAGCCTTTTGTCCGTGCATTGTGTATCCCACATTGGAGATCTCACAAACCTCGCCGGATATCCACCCCTAAAACTAAATATCATCTTTTGTGATTACCTCCTTGACCACAACCTATCGTTGAGGATGTATCATCAATTCAAGGAAGATTGCAAGACGGTGCCACGATTGAAGATTTCAAGTATCTCTCCAAAGGAAAAGTATTCCCAGTACCTACCTTATCTCTATCACCTCTTTGCCCGAGGACGAGCAACGTCTAAGCATGGGGGAGGAGGTAGGTACAATGCAATTTTAGAGTTCAAGGGGAGCTAATAAAAAAAATTATGAGAAAGAAAAAGAAAAAGAAAAAAATGAGGAAAGAAAGAAAAAAAGAATATATATATATATGAGAAAACAAGAAAAATATGAGTTGTGTAAAAATAAAATAAAGTGAACTCCCCGGTTCTCTAAAGTGCATTAGGAATTTTAAGGCTTCAAGATTAAAAGATCCATACTCATTTTCCAACCATGTGCAATCCGATAACGAGGACTTCCTTTGTGCCTCGGGATCACTCTTTAACATTTGCACATGTCCACCTATCTCAAGTGTGTCTATTTTTCTCTTCCCCCTCCTTGATTTAACATTATTTTTCAATGACCTTTTTGACGAGTCTCGGTAAGACCGTGAGAAGCTTGTCTTGTTTTGACAACATCTCATTTATAAATCTGGGTAGGACTAAACTTTCCCAAAGCTCCATATAAAGCCTACCACATATATATGTTATGAGAGGGAAAGGAGTAGAATAAATAGGCTTGAGATACAAAGTGAGGTGAGAGTTCATGAGCAATATGCAAGGTGATTCGAATTTGTGAACTTGGTTTTGCTCTTTTTCATCTTGTTCTTTATTTCAAAATTTCTGAGATCTACTTGAACTTTGGGAGCATGTTAATACTTCTGGGATAAGCTTAATTAAGAATCTACCCTCCGTAGAGAAGAAGGCTAGTACATTATGGAACTTTAACGCATTAAAATTTTGAGAGCATTATGTTTTCTCATGTATGATCAAGTGCAAGGTTTAAACAATGAAGGGCAATGATGATATCCATCGAAGGCTTACTCGAGGATGAGCAAGGTTTAAGCATGGGGGAGATGTTGACGGTGAAATTCCGTCAACCTAGCCATGAGTTTACCTTCGGTGTTGACTTGAGTTTTATACTTTACCCATTGGTACTAACCCCCTTGATATAACAAGTTCATTCGTGCATGTCGGTTTTGGAGTTTAGTGTTTATGCAGGGTTTTGACGTTGAAAGCAAGACTTCCGGGATAAGTTCATCAAGCACCTTGTGACAAGACCTTGAAGCCCCGTACAAGTCATGCAATGAAGCAAACTTGACTCCAAGAAGCCCAGGGACCAAACCCGAGAAGATGACAAACTCCGAGGACCTACCCAGAAAAGTGCTGAATCTTGCGGGACAAGGAGCTACGTCCAACTCGGAGAGAAACTGACGACAAGGGCCCACATACAGAAGGGGGGAGGATCTAGAAGACTCGAGAACCGATGTAGGGCAAAGGAGGCAGGCAACTGGGCCGGGATGGGCCCAGGCCGGTCGGCCGAGGCCGGCCGGCCCAACCCATTCCAGGGCCCGGTTACCTCCCCTTTGACCTAGCCGCCATTCGGGCTATTTATAGCCCCGGGGTCAAGAGCCACGCATAGATCAATTCGTCATCGGCTGCCAAGGAGCAGAGAAGAGAGGGACACCATCTCGGAGAGAAGAGGGTCGAGCTAGTTGACTAGGGTCTCCCTAGCCGGCGTGGGAACCTTGCAAGGAAGACCACGTCGGAGTTCCCGGAGCTAGAAGCATGATCAAGGTAGGATCCCGGTGGTGATCTTGTTCATATATCATTGTACTAGTTCATGTATCAAGTTGAATCCGATTCTTAGCAACTAAGTGTTTCTCCGAAGTCTTTGTTTTCGATCGGCTTTGCTTATTTTAGATCTATTCTCGAGATAGATCACATAGGGTGTTCTTGTAGCCGTGGTGGCTAGAGGTGCATGTCTGATCTTTCGAAAGAACTCGACTTGTCCTCGGACTCACCCTAGACTACCCGCATGAATAGAAGTACGTTGTGACAGAACGGGGGCTCTGAAAGGCGGGCGTTTTCGGAGTCGGACGGGAAACCACGGTTTAAAGAGGCTTCTAATGAGATTCGGTTTGCTACTTCTTCTTTTGCTTGGAACTTCAACAAAAGGCTCAACCCGATCTCTCTAGATCGGTTTATCTACCCCCTCTATCTTTGTTACCTCCGGTCTTTAGTAGATTAGATTCGTTCTTGTGTTGATTCTTATGATTAGATGCATTAGGGTTTTATCTCTCGAAGATTGAAGTTACTTGGCATTACTAGATCATCTTTTGCGTCACACATTTGTTCCATGGATTCGATACCTTGGGTTCACCACTCGAGGGAAGAAGGGTCCCTTGACTACGACGGGAGACTTGTCCGCTTGCAAGTCTAAATGAACTTTGATGCAACTATTAACCGTCAACAGCGTCGCGGATGCTCCAGCCGAAGGCCCGCGGACCCCGCTGGTTCGGTGACTAGCTGCGCTCGTGGTCATCATCGCTGTCGTGGCGCTGTCCGCGTCCACGGTCGTCGGTGGTGGAGCGAGCGATTGTCGTGGTTGTTGTCGATGCTTTCCGCTCGTCGTCGTGCCTCGATGGTGTTCCAGACATTGCGGTGGGGCCTGAGACGACTTTTGACCGCCGATGTCGCGGCACCGGCTCCCTCCCCGCGTGCTTGGTGCTGGGAAGGAGGCGGATTCGGGTCGTGGGCTGACAGCGCTCCAGCCCGCCCGCACTCCGAGTGCTGGCGCGAGGCGGAGCTCTCCGCTTGCTGCGCCGCCGCAGCTTCGAGCAACGCCTTCAACTGCTGGCGCACTCGTCGCTCCTCGAAGGTCGCTGGCTCCGGGCAGCCATGCAGTAGCATGGCCGCAGCGGCAAGGTTCTGGGATGCCTGCCGAAAAAGTGGTGGTGTGTCGGCATTTGCGTCGGCGTTTGCGCCACCATTGGCGCATCGGTTGTTGTCGGGCTCCAGCCCGCGTGCCGACGGCGTGGATGCGCAGTCATGCGTCTGGTCTGTAACCGGACGGCGCTCGCGCCGATTACCATTCCCCTCGTGGGGTTCCCCCTGCACAGGAATGTCTTGTGTTGGGCGTCGATCGTCATTCCCCTCTCGGGTATGGCCCTGCACGGGTACGCCCTGCGCAAGTTGTCGATTGCGAGGCTCGACATCCATGTCGAGCTCTTGGTGCAGCAAGGCCTGCTCCTCGTCGAGCTGGCGTCTCGCCTCCGCGAGTTCGTCAAGCCGCGCACGCCGCTAGGCGTCGGCGCCGCGGTGGCGCGGGGCCGGCTCCGATTCGGAGCTGTTCGACACGGTGGCCACGCAGACGTTGCACTCCCGCGGGGGTCGTGGCGTCGCACGAACCGTGCCCTTCGAGTCGTCGTAGACCCAGGGGCAGCGCCGGGCGTGCGGAGGCCGTTGACGTAGGCCGTCACCGGGTCGTCAGGGAGGCCGAGCTGTCCATGGGCATACATCGCGGTGTACCGCTCCATGAACTCCCCCCAGCCTAGCGATCCGTCTCCGCTGGCCTGGAAGGCGAGGTCGGTGAGGTAGTAGGCGGCGAGCCTAAAACGCTCCTGTGTTGGGTTTGGCCTCAACATGCCGAGGATGACGTCGTCCGAGAAGCCTAGGACGAAAGCCTCGCATCCCGCAGCTCTAGTGAGGACATTGGGGCGAGGCGGCCGGGTGAAGGTTTTCCTGGCGACGGGCTCCACCGGCCCGGTGTAGACGAAGCCGAGGGTGCCGAAGCGCGGGGTGGTCCCAGGAGTCAGTGTGACCCTGCGACCGTCCATTTGATCCGCTGAGTTCGTCGAGACACACGATGTGCCCCTACCTGGCACGCCAACTGTCTGGGTTCTCTACCGCCGGCAGTAAATTTGTATCGATCGTGCGTCGGGCCCGGATGGTTAGCGCAGGAAAAAATGGGATTTATACTAGTTCGGGCCTCCGAAGAGTAATACACTACGTCCAGTGTGGTGCTACCGTGTTCCTGAGCTAGGTGTGCTCGTAGTAGGGGTTACAAGCTGGTCGGGAGAGGGTGTCGAGCCCAAGTCCCGGGAGATGATGTTCGATCCTATGAAGGTCTAACCCTTGTAACCGTTGCCCTCCTCTCCCTTTTATAGTCACAAGGGGAGGGGTACAAGGGGAAGTATAAAGAGAGTTATAGTGCTTGGCAGCTGGCACGTCCAGTCGCACGTCGCTGTCCATCGGGGTGCATTGAAGCCAAGTCGTGGCGCCTTGTCGGGGGAGCCGCCGCGTGGCCTGGTTGGACTGTTCTCTCCGAGACACTTGGCCTCCTCCCCGAATAGTTTGGGCTCGTCTTGATCTGCCCGAGTACTTGCCTAGCTTGCCACGCCCGAGCCTAAGTCTAGGCTTGTGCGTGTCGTAGAGGGTGCTTGAGTGCCTCGGGCTGAGCTTGCGTGTGGCAGAGCGAGGGATGATGATGATGTAATGGCCGCTTAGCTGGTCAGACCAGAATTAAGGCTCTTGGCGGGCGGGCCGCCTGCATGGTCGCCAGCTGTTGCACCTGCATGACATGGAGATTCGCTCCTCCGCACGCGTCGGTGGTGAAGCTCGCGCCCTGTGTCTGGCCCCACATATCAGTCGTGACTGGACTTGTCGTGTGAGGCGGAGACTTGTCGTGGGGGTTCCTCTAGTGGGAAAATTGGTCGGAGATGCCGCCAACTGGTCGAAGACTGCACGTCTTGCCAGTGAGGGTCTTGACCAGGGTCTTCTCTCCTCCTTGTCCTGAATCTTTGCCTTGACATTGTCAATCTTGACCTTCACATTGTCAATGGTGTTGGAATGTCTTGTTGTTTTTAAGGGAGGTAATCTCGCCGTCAAAGGGGCCCTAATCCGGGCCCTCGTCAGTATTCAAGCGCCAAGGGCTGGTAAGCTATGGTGTGATATTTTGGGAGCAAAATATTTGTCCTCCAATCCTGTGTTTAATGCCAGGACCAAGCATATAGAGGTCGATTATCCTGTGTTAGAGAACGAGTTATGAGAAACTTGTTGCAGATTGATTTTGTGCCGACAGTCGATCAAGTAGCAGATGGTTTTACTAAACCTATCACCGTTCGTCAATTGGAGAACTTCAAGTACAATCTCAACCTTAGACAGGTGTGATTTTGGAGGGGTGTTAGATAAGCACATATGATGTAACAAGATATGCGCAATAGCTTGGTTGGCCGGCTTGTCAATGTTGGTTGTAGGTGTATCTAGTTGTTGTAATCTAGCTTGTATTTTATCTTGTATATCCCAACAAACCAGCCGGCCAAACCAGGACTTGTGCAACAAGATGCAATCCATGCAAGGAGATTTTCCTTGCCCTATATTAACACGCACCACCGGCCAGAGATTGTCACACTCGCTTTTCCGAAGAAAACCAAGTGCATACCTATATGCATGCCAGAATCAAGTTTCATGCATATAGTGACAAATAAGTGTATACAGAAATAGTATCACGTAAGAAAAAGAAAGATTATCAGAGATTTACGCTTTATCCTGGAAACGAAGGCTCCAAACATCACAGGCAGTCGACTGGGGGTTGCGTACGCCTAGCGCCAGCAATATCTTCATAGCAGCTTCCTCCTTCTGAGCAACATTGTTTATAGCAAGGCTGAGCACTTGTCATACTTAGCAAGTGTGGGCAAAAGAATGAATGCAAAGGCTTTATAGTGGACTGGGCTATAAGCATTTAAGCAATTTTAGTTGGTCAAGTTTTATTAGCACCTGATTACTAATAAAGTATAAGTTTATACCAACCCACAATTAAGCATAAGGGTAAGAGAAACACCATAAACATATGGCAAGCATAACCAAAGAACACGATTTAAGTCCATCTTCAAGTTCAATTATTATGTGAGGGTCCAGGCCGCTCTTGACCGTGAGCACGGCTAATCGATTAGTTTTACACTCTGCGGAGGTCGTACATCTTTACCCACAAGTCGCGTAAAAGTCCCGAAGAACTTTAAACCCAACCATGCGGTGCTAGCTAGGCACCATACCACACTACCGAGGTGTGATTGCATAGGGACGCTACGAGGCCGTTACAAAGATCCCCGGCATGTAGGCTGCCCGCTAGGTTACCTGGTCAGTGCAACGTATAAAGCTCCCGGACGAGTACCGTGTCTTAGCTAAGCCCACACCTACGCCCGAGCAGGTCCATACGCCACTACCCGCCAGCCCCCAACCCTTATCAGGTAAAGCATACCTAACACCTAGTTCACTAATTAATAAGCCAAGACAGAGCCATATGTCTTGTGGTAGCACTGTTTTCCTGGGTGGTCGCTCCATGTTCCGATTAATCATATGATCTTGTATTAAGCATCCAAAGATATAGCACAAAGGTATAACATGATTCATCATTAATGTTCATTAAAACCACCATAACCCAGGTATAGCAACTAAGCATAACTACCCAACATAAAAGTAAACCCAGGTTAACAAGGAATGACAATCAAAGACTAGGATAAACCTTAATAGGAACCCATCAAAATTAATGCAAGCAAAGCAATGAGTGATTAAATATAGTTCTTAGGACAAAAGATCAAGTACACACTTGCCTTTAACCAGAGTAATGTCGTTGCTCAGAATCTTCAACTTCAAGCTCTTCCAAACTTCTCGAACGACGTTCACTCTAAGCGTATCAATCATCGGGCACAAACATACACAAAGCAAACAAACACATATACTAAGAACAAAGCACCAATCAAAAGAAAACTTTAAAAGAACGCACTAAAAGATAGGCTTGATTAGATGGATCACTAAAGAACACAAAGGGTAGGGAAAAGCTTTGTTTGCTTTAAAGAGATGGTTGTGGAAGATTGAGCAAGGACCGGAAAGATCACACTTAGATTGAGCTGAGAAAAGAACGTCTAACGAACGTTTTGTATATATGAGAGAACAAGGCTATGAGCTAGGTTCATTTTAATTAACAAAACAAATATAAAGGATATTTCAGAAATAAAATACCCTATGTTGACATTAATGCAATATTAAACTTTATTTATGAAACCGGTGTAAAGAATTAGTCAAGTTTTATCAATAAAGATTCATATATCGATTAAACATTTAATTTAAAAAAACTAAACTATATGAACAATCTAAACGAAACTTTGTAATTCGAGTAGATCATATTATTATTAAAAACATTATGGTATTGGCATTAATCAAATTAATATTTATTATAAAAGCTGATGTAAAAGCCTAATCAAATTTTAATTTAAAAAGGTTAATTAACTATTAAACAAATTAACATTTGGTTTACGAAAACCGAGATAAAGATCTAATTAACTTTTATGTACAAAAACATGTGATAGAAACATTAATCAAATTAAATTTGCTTATGAAAAACGATGTATAGATCTATATAGCTTTTATTTATAAAAGGCATGTGTAAATAGACATTAATCAAAATTAATATTAATTTTATTTTCAGAAAACAAAACATGGTGAAAACACACCACTAACGCGTGCTTTACATTATTATGAATCTAACGCAACTTGAACGGATTAAATCGGAGCTAAAACGAAGATTCTAGGAGCAAAACAAGATTACAGGGACCTAGTCGCGATTAGCTAGAGATTTCAGGGAGTAGCTGAAAAGAAGCCTGAGACACAAGAAACAGTGCTCGTGAAACTGATAAAACTCAGGGTTAGATCTATAAAAGAGCATGGGTGGGCTTTATGTGTGAAAGTGGGATCTTTGGAGGGGGTTATCTGCAGATTGGTTGAGACACAAAAATAGATCTACGAATTACCAGAAATCACAGGGGGTCATGTGCAAATCGACCTTCCCCTTCCTCTGGACTTCGAGCAGGGGACAGGGGAGGCCGGCGGCCATGGTGGCTCCAATCGCCGGCGTCGCAGGCACCCAAGAGCTCGATTGAGTTGGGGAAACAAAAGAGGAAGTCATGGGGAACCTGCAGCTGTGCTCACCGGAGTTAGAGGTCGAGGGAAGGCGCCGGAATCAGGAGGTCAACTCGCGGCGGAGGCTCTGTATGGCGCAGGTCCGGCGGCGCAGGCGGCTCGGCCCCGAGCGGATGCGGCGGCGGCGAGGCTGCGGGGGGCGGGCGCGCGGTGGCGTCGCGAAGGGGAACAAGGCGGCGGCGGTGCGGCGGCACGGCCGGCGGCGGCGCAAGGCGAGGGCGACGCGAGGCGACCGCGCGCGGGTGGCGGGGGCGGGGCTCGGGCGGCGCGGCCGGGGCGACAAGGCATCGCGCGCGCAGGGCTTGAGCTGCTCCTTTATAGGGCCTCAGGGGGTGTGCCGTGGCGCGCACTCCAAGGATGGCCGGCGGCGCACCCGCTGCGGTGGCCATGGCCTCCTGGCCAGATGGGCCTAGCGGGCCGAGCTAGCTAGGCGAGCTGGGTCGGGTCTACGGGTCCGGCCCAGAACGGATAGGAGAGTTTTTTTCTTTTTTTTCAGAATTCATTTTTCTGTGCAAAGATAAACCTAGACGATTCTTTTAAAGCACGAAAAATACTCCGAAAATCCTAAAAATTCCAGGAAAATTCCTAGAGGCAGATTATAACATGAACAATCCAAATAAAGCATTTGGTGCTCATGAAAAAGATTTTAGAGCCTTCTAATAAATAGAAAATAGCTCAAGGAAAATGAGAAGAAATTCCAGAAAAATCCGGAAAATTCTCGGAAGGATTTGGACAGCTCCTAAACGCATTTTTAAAACCTTTTTGCACTCAAGAACCACTGGATGCATCGGCATGAATGCAACACACATAACTTTTATTTAATTTAGAAAATAAAACAAAGGATTTTTCCTATACTATATTCCCTGTAAAGAAAATAAATGTAGGGAAAATTTTAAAATTATGAGAAAATTGTTATTTAATTATTCTTTCTATTCACATCCTAAAAATGGAAATTTCAGGGTGTGACAGAGATGGGCTCCGACGCTCCACCTAAAGCTTTCGCATCTCTGTGAAATCTTTCAGACCGGCAGTGGGGCCGTGAGATGCATTCGGGTTAGGAAGGGCGGGGTCGAGGGGGCGGCGGGTGGATGGGAGGGCGGCGCGGCAGCCGCCGGCCGGGATTGGTGGAGGAGGTGGCGGGGTGGTGGCCGGTTGAGGAAGAAGAACACGAGAACGATGGAAAGCCGGTTGGGAAAGAAGAACAGGAGAACTCAAGTTGCTGTTTTTTTCCGTGCAGCTGTGGACAAGTCTCCCGAGTTTGGAGAGCAAGGGAGAGAACATTTGGCAAGTAGGATGGCATCCGAATAGCATCTCTGATGGGTAGTACTAGTTCTATAGCAGGCTTGTCGTATTTTGGTTCGGACTTTGGAGGGTAAAAGTCCAGAAGAAGATCAGTTCTGCGATTCTCTTTAGACTCCATTTCCCGCAGTTGTCATACGGAAACCACGGAAAACAAACCAGTGCAAATGCTCATGCGGATTCATTACCAGATTCAAACTTGAAATGAACAAAATACGGAATATTTAACCTATTGCCATCATATGGGGGTGAGTGGCAACAGATTTACCACCCATGAGAGAGGAGTGAATGTGAGAGGAATTAATTGACCCTATCTAAGAGTGGCAAATAGTTAAATATGTCACAAAATACAAAACAACTCACCCTTTTGACGTCCACAGTATTTGAACATCCTTCCAGAGTTCCAGGCTTCCAGCCTCAAACGGTTGCATATTAATTTAATGTTCAGGTCGGAAGCCTGCCTTAGGTTCCTAAAAAAGATTTGAATGACTTGAGTATGCTTAGTTTTCACTGAACCCATCTGACGTCTTTTACACAATTAATTCAAAATTCGGTGTTTGCCTCCAGTGACAGGTCAGGACATGTAACCACTTGTTATCCATTCATTCTTGCTTCATTTTCTTGTTTAGCGTTAGTTCCATGAGAATTTTTGCAGTTCACCTGTTTTCTCGTATCCCGTGGTCTGCTTGATTAGTTCCCAAACAAACTTTCCAAATTCCCCCAATCCATTCCATTACCATCACATCACCCAATACTCCCCCCCAAACACTCTTCCTCAATCCACTATTCATGCCACATCACCTCAATATTTCTCCCATCACTTTCACCCTAACTTCATCAACTAAATGGGGCCGGCCATTTTGTTGCAAGTTGCAGGACGAAAAAATTGTTCAGCTAGGCAGGCCCGCCTCGCTTCACATGGTTATGTTCTGTTACGCACGCATGTCAGCAATAACTATACGATTTGCTCAACATCTGAGGAAGCTGGATTTTTGGGCTATCAGTGCAAAGAAGAGGATCCAACGGCTGCAGCTCATCTTCTTCCTCTCCTTTCGCGTTAGATTGGCCCGACGGCCGCTGTTCGTTCGGCCTGGGTGATAACTTCTGGAACCCTCCTATCTCCCTTCTGGAAGATAGTTAAGGAAGATAACTTTCAACTCATTTACAGTCCATCTTTTTTCCATCACCTTGTTCTGGACGACGAACCCTGCTCCTGTGTCGTTCGGTTGTTCTGTCTACAGGAACAGGGTTAGGATTTAGTGAATCCTCTTTCTTCACTCAATCCTGGTGTGCTTCAATCCTGGAAACGAACCATTCCGATCCCCACAAAAGATGTGTTCGGCTGGACAGGAAGCAACACAGAGCAATATTCAAAGAACTAATCACTCACAGATTCACCACAGGCTTACACTCCGGCCTCAACCACTCCAACAAAAGATTCAATATTTAAGCTAATCACAGATTCACAAGACGCAATGATTTCAGTTCAAAAATTTAACCGTGAAAACAAAGGGAAGAACTATAGAGCTAATTGCCTTCAGCATTGATAATACAAATATGCCAAGATAAAGTAGAAGAGGACCAAACCACAACAAGCTGAATTCAAGACACAAGAAGCCACTAACTAAACACTTGCTCTTTCAATTAGAAGACCTAGCACCAGAAACATGTGCCTTTCATGCAGTTGAAGCACCAATTACAGATCCCTCCCTTTCCTAAAAAAAACTACAAATCCTCACCAGCAAGTGCCGTTCTCCGGATCCCTCACCAGCACCAACTCCAGTTGAAGCCCTGCCAAGTTTTAAAACAATTTAACAAAATGAACGACTCTGTTCAGTGTTCAGCAAAGTGAATGACAAGAACTCAATACAGAAGATATGTAAAAAGATTGAATATAGATCAACTATTGAGAAAAAAAATATTAGGGTCAGAGATCACACGCTCCCTGATCCCTAGCATTGTACAGTCAGTTTTACTCTACCGTTGCAGACTAAACTGAATAATGAAATTACACAGAACATAGACCCTGAAAATGGAACATTAGAAACTGTAATCATGTTGGTTGCAGCTTTGCTGGGAGTAAGCTTATCTGGATGCTATAGGCACATCCATCACTGCTATGGTGATGGAAACTACAAAAAGGATTCCTGCATTTGTGCAAAGAATTGTTTCCAGAATTAATAGGTGAAACAATAGACGAAAGCAAACAACAGATTCGTTGCCTCTGTTAGTAGAGTGTACCACAACAGATTTATTGAAGTAGCAACCACAATAAATTTGAGCAAATTTGGATGGCACTGCTAACTTTTACTGTCGTTAACAGTTAAGCACTAACAATAAAATTACTGGCTGAATTCAAAGCAGATAAATTGCATACTGAAGGATTTGAAATACCAATGGAGATAAAATGCTGCAGTATTAGCAATAGCATCAAAGTATCAGATCAATGAGCAGAGGCATTTTCACATTGATCAGGACTGCTGGTAAAATTCTAACATATGCTCCAGTCCAACCGTCCCAAACGTACTTTGACCTTTCAGATCACATCCCAGCATACAAGAACACGCGAACAATAGGACCTCCAAACGTCCCATGGAAGACATTCTTACTCACAACACAGACACCAGCGTTGCGTCCACATAGCTTCCAGAGGCGCCGACGATAGCAAACCAGATTGAAAACACACACCTATCTGGCGTGCTCTACCATGTTTAACAGCAGCAGGCATACCATATATAACTTATGTTGCATAGCACACTCTCAATATCTCAAAGGCTAATTTGCAAGAACTCAGATCTCAAGCCTCACTAGATGCAGAACCACACTGCAAGGCAGAACTTCAAAGCACCACAAATTGTGGATGGATCCAACAAAAAGAACAAGTGCTACTTATGAAAACTTAATCTCTTGAACTATTTGTATACGCCCACATAGCAAACTTAATCTCTGAACTATTAGGATAACTTACTGCACTGCTTGCACATCATGTATGGATGGATAAGCACAGGTCTCCTCCATCAGCTAGCACAGAATGCAGAGCAACAAAGCATATAAACTGCCAGGACTGAAGATCAGACATGTACCAAAAATACCAATTTTTACAACTTCACTATTAACTAATGTGAAGCCACCACTAGGTGCCATGTATCAGAGTGAATCTAATCGGATAACACACCCAACCAACATAAATAAAAGGAATGATCCACAGTATGCAGGCAAATTAAACCATAAAACTTCATGGATGGCATGTAGGCAGTAAGCCTATGGGTACAAGTAAAAAAAATCTAAACAGAATAATATGTCCCTCTCCTCATGTCCATTTATTCACCGGATCACCTCAGATTACAACAATGCTGGCAGTCATCCCCTCATCTGATCAGTTCACACAAAATCGAACATAAAATACACTGAAGCTGTAGAAGTCAGCAGGAATCACGCAGCAAACTAGAGTAAATCAGAAATAGCACGAATACTTGCATTGCTTTAACAACAGAAGGCACTACTGTCACCTAATCGCGTACCAACGTGATGCTTATGCCTCAAAATCCAACTTATATTGTTGCTAAAGTCTCGTGAAACTTTACGATCCAGTACACCCATCATTTACAGAGAGGGAAGACTGAACAATCGAACCCCAGGCTCAAGAACCCTAGGTGATGGGCAATGGAGATCCAGTAGACCCCAAGATCGAATCAAATCCACAAGACCCCAGGCTCGGCAACCTCAATATCAAGAACGTGAGGTTGGGAGAGGGGAAGGAAGAGGGGGCGACGCTTACTGGAGAGAATCCGGCGGAGATGGTGGACGTGAAACGGGAGCTGCTCGCCGTTGAGGATGCCCGCCGCCACGCCGTAACCTCGCGTCACCACGCCGTGCCGCCGCCTCGTCGCCTCGCGCGCCGCCAGTTCCGCGTGCGCCGTTGGAGCTATGGGTTTGGATCTACGTGTTCTTTATTTTTTTGTGCTTGTTCATGTTGCCTTGTGTGTCTGGGTTTAGATTCAACCCATAGAAAAATAAAATTAATTTGCTGACAGAGATATGGTGGATACTCTTTTGTGCTTACTCATTCTTGCAATTTCGGTCCATAGTTCGGAGGGTTATGATATTGCGATCTAATTACTTTTCGTCGTTGCTGCCCTGTCAAGATCTTCTTGGGAGGGCATGGGGATGGAATAGGTTGCTGACCAACATTCATGGTACTTTTGATTGGCACGAGTATAAGAGATACGTTGGGGAGTATTTGCAGAGCAATGCTGCCAAAGTTGCTGCTGGCAAGGATGCCCTGCATGTTGCAGCCAAACAGGTAAAGTCCTCCTGGAATGACCTTGTTGCTTTTGCAAGATCAAACTGTGGCCTGTCCGTCCCACTTGTTTCATTGATCCAGTTTCTGATTAATTTTGCTTGCACTGAACCAATCTAGTGTATCGAGACTGAGAAAAAGCTTATCAGGAGCAGCCTTACACATCTAAGTCTTGAGGCCCTTTCCCTGAGCTCCCAGATCCAGAACCGTGCAAAGGATCTCATCCAATCCGATGGTGAATACCCAGTTGCAGCTGCGGCCTTGCTGGTATGCCTGTTAACCAAACTGTGATATACCATTGTACATGATTCTGGTAATATTTGTATGATAACCTTTTTTTTTTGACCCATTGCAAATGATGGTTCCAAGTGTATCACAAACGAGGCTGAGTTCATGTACATGTTGGCGACTATCAATTATCAAGTATCTGAAGTGTTCACCTTAAGCACTAAGATCCGTCGCTCTGCCTTAAATCTTATGCTCTACACGGGTTCTGAATCTGCCGTTGCCGCTGGTGCCATGGTGGTATGTGCCTGTTCCTTGTGGTACTATTCATTTTATGCTAGGGTACCCTTTATGCTAACACTTGCTCCTTGTAAACAATTGAAAAAACGATGTATTGAAGGGTATTGCAACAGAGGTTCAGATATTTCTTGAGTCATTAAATCGTGGCACTACTGCATTCACGCACTATTTTGGTTGTCAGATGATACGTAGAACTATTGCAGCTGCTTTGACCAGACTTGAGCAAGAACTTGCTTGTAATGCTGGCAGTGACACAACAGAGAAGTCTATAGGGTAGGGTCTCAATAACAACTAAATGTTTTGTTCAACTTGGTTGCATCAGACTAGTGACATTCAATTATTTTCTTGTATTGATTGGTTCAGTAGTGATGGAGGTCCTGACTCTGAAGGATCAGATTCAATGGGAAACTCTAGAAAGAAAATGGATGGCCAGGGCAGTGAAGAGGATAATGATAAGATGAACAAGAACTCGAACAATCAGACAGACTCTGCAGAGGGAGTTGGAGAGGTCAACAAGGAAGTCAAAGCTTCGGGAGAAGAGACGTTGAAGGGCTTTGAAAATGGTACAAAAGGCGAAGCAGGTAAGAACGCATCATATCAGTACTACCATGAACCTTTGTTTTGTGGAAGGCCTCACTGACATGCGTTGTTTGTTGCTTGAACTCTGCAGAGGGAGTTCGAGAGGACAACAAGGAAGTCGAAGCTGCAGGAGAAGAGACGTTGAAGGGCTTTGAAAATGGTACAACAGGTGAAGCAGGTAAGAACGTATCATATCAGTACTACCATGAACCTTTGTTTTGTGGAAGGCCTCACTGACATGTGTTGTTTGTTGTTAGGCTTGACAGTTGCCAAGGGCAGGGAAAAGTGGGAAAGACTTTGTGCGGCCTCCGGTGATACCTGAGGTTAGTGGAGAGCCAGATGAAATGTTTCAAATGGATGAAGCACCCAGCAGTTTCTTTATGTTATGGAATAGACAGTGTGCACACGATATGGAATGCTAGTTATCTGATTGTATGGCTTGTGTAGTACACGTTTGGTGTTCGTTGACATTGTTGTGATTCTGCTTCTTTATCATCACCATTCAGTTTCCTTAATGTCAGACATGATTCCATGCTAATAATGTGCTTATATTGTATCAGGCTATCAGCAGATCAAATGGATGAAGCCACAAGTGGAATCTACCAAACCTAAGAGGATTTTGGAGTAAGCAGAGGGGTGCTTTTGGGTAGCAGAATTTAGTACCGTGGCTACAACAAGAGTTTAGTCGCGTTACAGAGTCAAGTACCTTATTGAAAATGACTCACATCTGTTTTTCCTTTGCACTTTACCACACCAGGTCTGGAATCATGCCCCTCTGCCTCCCATAGCACATCTAATAGACCCTCAAGCTGATGGCATCCAGCAAATCCTTCCGCACATTTTACCTCTGACCATCACAGACCATAACCTGATTTATACTCTTCTTATCCTTTGGTATATCTGGAAAGCAAGGAATGATCACAGATTTCAAAGAAAGGTATGGACTTTTATGCAGGTTCTTCATGCTGCTCATTCACATTTCACAACAAACTCCCAGGCTTGGCATAATGATGTTCATCACACTATTGCACCCCTCCTGCTTACCTCCACTCCTAATTACCATGGTTACAGATGTTATGTAGATGCAGCTACTACTCCAGATTCTCACAACAGCTCACATAAGTCTGCAGGACTTGGGATTTTCATAGTTAATACAGATATTAATCCACCTTTTTCTATTTTCATCAAGGCTTTTCTGCAGGTTTCCTCCTCGGTGTTAATGGCTGAATCGGCAGCCCTGGCTCTAGCTATTCATCTGTGCAGGAATATGAATTTGGAGCAAGTACAATTTTACTCTGACAGTCAACTTTTAGTTGACTGCCTTAATGGGCCTGATCCTTCTAACCCTCCTGATTGGAGGATCAAGCCTTTTACTCACTTTGTTCAGACTACTCTGATCAACTCCTACCAGGTCTTCAAGATTCCCAGAGCTCAGAACTTGATGGCGGATTCTCTTGCTAGGAGAGCTCTCCACAGCCTCCTCTCCTTTCAACCCTCTTCTCCTTTAGTTTGTACTAATCCTACTCATGGTCACGGGTGCCCTCTTTCTTATGCACTCCGATTTGTACCTTTCAACTCTGTACTAGTTCTCGCAGCATCTTGCTGCTAATATTAATATATAAGCTCCTTGTCAAAAAAAAAAGTACCAGTACTCTATGTCACTTGGTCTCCTGTCAGTGAATGTTTAGACCGTGTTTTCAGTTTGTTACCGTGAAATTCTAATGCAGAGTTGGCTCGTAATGTGAACTGCGTACCTGGTTTATCTTTATCATGCCCAGTTCTCTACCTCTGCATTCCTTGTTAACAATCTGATGGTTATTGCTACTACGTATTTGGAACGATGCCATATTGCTGGTCACAATGATCGTTCTGAAATCGACATGGTTTTGCAATTTGCACCTAAACCCTCATGCATGTGTCATCTTTGGATTTTCTTGCGAGAGTGAATCGAAAAAAATTTCCTGTCCTTGGAGCAAGCAGACGGAGTAAACTCCATTTGGGGCCTGCTGAGCGGCGGCAACCAGCGAGAACACATCAAAAGTGACAGCGCCTCTCAGCCGGCGCGGTCGCCGGGCGGCGGGGACCCCGCCGTTCCGATTTGATTTATTCGGCGGCGCTCGCGTTGCATGGAGCGCACGAACAGCCGCGCACGTCGCGCCAATCCGAGATCCTCACAGGATTTTTAAAAAGGAGAATCCGGCCACGCGCGAGCCACGACCCGCGGCGGCGGCGACGACTTGTCTGTCGCGCGAACGGAACGGCGGCGATGGGCACGGCGTCGGTGCACAAGAGCTGGCGCAAGGCGTGCGGCGCCATCAAGGACTCCGCCACCGTGGGGCTCGCCAAGGTGAACGCCGGCGGCAACGGCCGCGACCGCAAGGACCTCGACGTCGCCGTCGTCAAGGCCACCGCCCACGTCGAGCGACCGCCCAAGGAGCGCCACCTCGCCGGTGAGATTAAAGATTCCCCTGGTGACCATCGATCTCCATTGTTCCGAGTTCCGATTCCGACCAACTGCTGGCTGTCCCTGCAGCCATCTTCGCCGCCACGTCCGCCTCCCGCCCGCTCGCCGACGTGTCCTACTGCGTCCACGCGCTCGCCAGGCGCCTCGCCAAGACCCACAACTGGGTGGTACGTCATCCATCCTGCCGCCATTGCCATGACCCCTGCATCCGATTGCAGTGCTCTTCGATCGTCGTGATCTTGACTTCTGAAAATGCTTGCGAATTGCTCAGGTTGCTCTGAAAACGCTGATCGTGATCCACCGGACGCTGCGCGACGGCGACGCCGCGTTCAGGGAGGAGCTCCTCAGCTACAGCCGGCACAAGGGTCACGCCCTGCGCATGTCCAACTTCAAGGACGGCTCCAGCCCACTAGGTCTCACCGTCTCAGTCAAACCTGCACCCATTTCTGCATGCTGAATTTGAATCTCTTAAAACATTTTTTAGCAAATGTTGATGTGAATTTGAACTGACTCTTGCTTGGACTTGAATTTCCGGTGGTTTTGCAGCATGGGATTGCTCGGCGTGGGTGCGGACCTATGCATTGTATCTCGAGGAGCGGCTCGAGTGCTTCAGAGTCCTGAGATACGACATCGAGTTGGAGCGACTGAGACCTGCAGAGGGAAACCCCAAGGTTCGTGCAGTTCGTTTCAGGGTTTCAGTGATGCAGTTTCTTGCTAGCATTCCCTTTTGTGACATCTGCTTTGCTGTTAAGAAAAACATTTGTGGTACTTTTTATGATCTTCCTCTCGCAATTGCTTTGCTGTTAAGAAAAACATTTGTGGATTTCCTTTTTTCCTGATTTTAGTAATTTTTGAGGTGTTGCAGTTCTTTGATATGAATAAACTTGATGCTATCAAAGCTCAAGACATCTAGAGAAGAACAGGGAATCTGGTGTGTATGACTGCAGCATGATTACTCTTATTTTGTGGAATTTTTACAAACGTGCATGTGAAACTAATGTTCATCAGAATAACACAGGCAAAATCTCTTTCCGACTTCTACGAGCTCTGCAGAGGTCTGGAACTAGCGAGAAACTTCCAATTTCCAAATCTGAGAGAGGTCTCTTGCACCACTACTAAATAGACCCGTTTTTTTTCATTCACTGTTCATTTTCTTATAGAATGGAAGTTCTGAATTCTGATGCCAAACACATTTTTTCTGATTTTGTTCAGCCACCATCCTCATTTGTTGGAACAATGGAAGAGTACATCAGAGAAGCCCCTAGAACTGCTCCCGGTCCAAATGAGACCATAGTAATTAAGTTTCTTTTTGATTTCCTTTTGTTCTTCAGAAGTCTATGCATATTTAGTCAGCCTGTTTTCTGCTGTTTTTAAGCTCTAAAACTGCTCCTGCATTCAACAGGAGTACCAGCAGTTAGATTTCGTTCCCTACCAGGAAGAAGAACAGACCCCTGAACCAGTGTTCCAGGCGTTTGAAGAGCCTGTTTCGGAGGAAATTCCTCCTGAGCCTGAAGATGAACCTCAGTTTGCAGATGAGGATGATGACGAGCCTGAAACTCCAACAACGGCTGATTTCCTGGTAATCCTCGTCATTACAGATCGATCCGATGTTCAGAACTGCTAGCTGTTTACATATGCAACAAGATGACCTTGTTATGCATCGGTGTAGTGGTGATCAGGGCTTACATGAAGTAAACCCTGCCGTTGCCGCGCTTGAGGAGCGCAATGCATTGGATCTTGCCATAATACCACCAGGTAAATCTTCTCGTGGATTCAGCAGCCAGTAACTGTGACACCAAATCTGAACGAAACCGTTGTTCTTGGTCTTGATTGGGCAGGCGGTTCCGGTAGAAACGCATCTGCAATCAGCTTCGGCGAGATGACTGCAGGTAGTTCGTCAGGCTGGGAGCTAGCTCTGGTCACGGCACAGCCCAGCACCAGCAGCCAACTGACAGAGAGCAAGCTGGTAAAGAACATCATCTCATCTCTTGCTACCAATGGCACGCCGCCAGTAAACCTTGGAACACCGTCTCATCCACCTGCGCCGATGCATGGTTGTTCTTGCAGGCCGGCGGCTTCGACAAGCTGCTGCTGGACAGCTTGTACGAGGACGCCGCGAGGAGGCAGCAGGACGCCTATGGCGGCTATGGAAACGGGCAGGGGCAGGACGATCCGTTCGCCATGTCCGCGGGCGTCACGCCGCCGACCGCCGTGCAGATGTCAGTGATGGCGGCGCAGCAGCAGCAGGAGGCCATGTTTGGGATGCCGCGGCAGGTTCAGCCTCCGCATGGTGGTGCTGCTGCCTAGTTCAACTTCAACCCTTTCGGCGATGCGTACTCTGCCGCCGCGCTTGCGTCCCACGGCGGGCCTTTCCATGGAAGCGGCAGCTTGATCTGATGATTTGGAACCTATCCAGTTCAAATCTGCGTAGATGTCTGCGTAATCTTGAGTTGTTAGTATGCTGATGATTATACCTTGATTAATTTTTTTTGAAATGGACCTTGATTAATTTGCTTGTTTGTTTTTTTGGAAGGAATGGATGATCATCTCTGCAAGTGCTGTCCGTGCTCGGCCCGGTAATGTAATCGGGCCTGGTGGGCCAGGCCTAAATTATGACGGGCGTGATTTGCCTTGCCAATTTCGATCCTTTTCCAATCTTTTTATTTTTGAACGAACATTTTCCAATCTTTTTGACCGTTCGTTCGTTCAAATTTGGACACGGACGATTAGCGCACTGCCACACGCACATACCGGCATCTTGGCATACGACAAACCAGCACAGCTCCGCGCCCGGCATGGATCAGTGCCACACAGATTGCCATACGAAGATCAATCAGGGTGAGGTGCCACGACAGCACTGATCATTTGATCCGATCGATCACCAGTCCCAGGGGCGCGCCCCGCCGCTGCTCCACCATAACCCGTTTGAAATCATGCGAGCTGCGATGATGGAGCTGCCCGCCGGCTCAGGATCATCAAGGAATCAAAAGCGCACGGGCAGGCCTGACACACGCAACGTATCTCGTGATCCCTTACTGGCAACGGCAAGGCATCCTGCTGCTGCTCCAGTGGGCAGTGGCGCCAGTGCTCCTCCTCTGCGCACGTGCTCCCTCAAAACTCAAAAACCTGGGCGCACGTGCGTGGCAGTTGTGCCGACCGACACGACACTTGTTCCGAGTAGGGGCAACAAGCGGCGGCCAGCGCTCGATCGGAGGGCCGCCACTCGTCCACCGGCGACCACCGCTCCACCGCCCCAGGGACGGACCCACGGCCGCGGCGGTCACGCGCGCACACGAGTTCCCGGACCTGCTCCTAAGCAGCCTGTTCGGTTGGGCCGCAACCGGCTGGGCTGGACCAGTGGCGGGCAACCAGCCGTTCGGTGGGCTGATTTCCAGCCGTTCGGCCCGCTGGTCCGCTGATCCAGAGTATATAATCAACCCCGCCGGTTGCCCTAGCGCGTCTCCCCCCTGCCTGTGATTCCGCACCCTCGCCGCCGCACCCACTGTCCCCACGCCCTTTCCCCGACCCTCGCAACCGGCCGACTCTCATCACCGCCCTTTCGCCGCCCTTGCCGCCGCCCCGACCCCCCACCCTCGCCGCCGCCCGACCCCCCACCGTCGCCGCTGCCCTCTCCCCTTCCCTCCCCGCCGCACCTTTAGGTCTTGGCACCATGGCGGCAGTCGTTCGGTAGGCAATAGATCTCACCCTGGCCCAGATCCGGCCTACCGGCGGCCGCCGTCTTGCACAGTCTCATGACGCAGGCTCCCCTCCGGATCTTCACGCCTCGCCTTCTGCAAATGGCGACACCGATGCGACACTCCCCGCACGGCACCGGTACAGTCGTCGTCTAGGCGTGCAAGATCTACGCCGACCGGTCCAAGATATTCGTCGTGGCGGTCCAGATCTACGTCCTCACCTTCGATGTGTACGTCTTGGCTTAGCAGATCTACTTCCTCCCGTTCCAGAACTCGGCGGTGACGTTCAAGCTCCAGTACTAGGCGTACAAGATCTCCTTCCTGAGGTTCCAGAGGCACATGCTGCAGTTGACCGTCGTCGTTCCCTCCTGCTTCCATCATCCTTCAGGCCATTAAGGTATGGCTCTTCCCTCCGTTCCGGTTTCAAGAGCACCATTGAATCCCATGCTCCACTTGTGCTTGTTTTGCATATAGATGCTGGTCAATCAGGGACTTTTCCTTGCTTCATGCCATTACCAGTAAATCATACTCATTTTGTGCTACTTGCTTGTTCTCCCTCTTTGCTTCCGTGGTATGTGTGCATGTTGTCCTCTAGGATATGGCACAAGGACTGCTCTGCTTGTCTGTTTTAGATGTGCTGAACGTTGTGTCTGAGGGTTGTTTGTCGACGGTTCAGGTTCACAAAGTCATTTAGTTGAATTTTCCTCTGAACAACATATATGGATTAGTTGCTCCATGTTATCAGATCTCAAGTCATTATACAGTTCTTTATTTCGTCAACATATTACATGTGTACACAAGTCTACAACATGTTATGTCGTGAATGTCAAGAGCAACATCATGTTATGTTTTCTGTATGTTCATTGTTTCATAAAAATTCTTACCTAACTCATCTGTTACAGGACCACCCCCACACTACTGCAACCACTACCGGTCGAGTCCGTAGCATCGTCCACTACTCCAGCACCCAGGTGTTCCTGTTGTCCCCACTGTGCCAAGGCAAGTCCCCAGCCTCCCCTCCCCCATCCCACTCTTTGTACTATACAGTTGCTTGTATACATTACATGCCATTAGTCTCAAGTGTGACTGCGATGTTGTGGTACAGATGGCTGAGCGTGCTAACTGGAGTAACCGTGACACTGCCCTGTTCTTAGATTTAGTCCTAGAGGCCAAAAACCCGTGTCACTGGTCACAGAGAGTTCCTACTACTATTGGGTGGACACACATCCTCACCAAGTTTACTGAAGTATCCGACCAGAAACTCTCGAGGAGGCAGCTGTCAAACAAGTGGCAAGAGCTGAGAACCGCATATTTCAAATGGCGCAACGCGGTGGTGAAGAAGTCCGGTCTTGGTCATGACCCGCAGACTGGTGATGTTACATATGACCCAGTTCTAGTAGCAGCTCTGTCACATGAGGTACTAACTTTAACCCTTTGTGAACGCGTTACTTGATTAGTAGATGCGTATCTCATTGTGAATTCGTTACTTACATGTTTGTAATGCGCGCCATCTGCAGGATGCTTATGATGGACCTAAAAGGATCAAGTGTCCACCCTACGCAGACAAATTGTTTGCTATCTTGGGTCACGAACCATACGAGAGAGGGGAATTAGTAGATGCTGGAGGTCATGCCCCAGAGGACACCCGTACTGAAGCCACCCCACAAACTCCCCCTCCTGCCGATCCTGACGCAACCCCCAGCCATCATCCTTGCCCGTCCTCCAAAAGGACAGACAAAGAATTCTCTCTTCAAAGCCCTGTTAAGAAGAAGAGCAAGGCTGTATCATATGATGACTGCGTGTCCGAATTCCATAGCACTTGCAAAGCGATTCATGAAAAAGTGACATTAGGGTCATCTCAAGATAAGCCTGCCCCCTCTAGCAAGCAGATTGAAGAATCAGAGACCGCATTAGTCAGGGACGTGTTACAACAGGATGGGTACTCTGAGAGTGACCCTTTTTTCCATCAAGTTGTGTACTTATGCACTCTTCCAAAGCAACGCAGAGAGTTCCTACGCATGACAAGCTCGGAAGGCGGGCATCAGTATGTGCAGATGGTTTGGCCACTGATGCATCTTTGGCGCCCAAACTGAAGACAGCTGAAGCAGAACTTGATGTCCCTGTGGAACTGCACCTGCATCTCAAATAATGAAGTTTTACTTGCTTTCAATAGTGTCGCATTTGTTCGGTTGTAATAATAAACGTTTGCGGACCGGGAACATTTACGTTTGTGGACATTTCTGTTGACATTAGCTTTGATTCTTTGTTGAACAACTTAAGTTTTGTTTGCCACTCTGAGTGTATCAGTATTCATTAAGTGTTCTGTGATGTCATGTGACTGATTAGTTAGTGAACATTGTATTCTAATTTCTGTGTTAATTAGGCTTAATAGGTGGCATGTGTCAATTAGTTTTGTCAATTGTGTTTTATGTAATTAATTTTGCTTATCTCAGGTAAGTTGAATATGGCATAACAGTTAAGTTTCTTAATTGATGCAGTACTAACATGCCATCTCATTTTGCAGGTTTGAAGATGGACAGCCTCTCAGATGCAGAGATGGAGTACCATGCCGAACCAGATGAGGTGGACAGCAACTGCGTTGACGACGACACGGACAACCACTCCGATGCGGAGATCGACAGCTCCCTTGCAGAGAATTTTACACTCTTGGGTCATAGCTTCGAGTTGCTGCGGATGTTGAAGATGTTGAAGAAGATGAAGGGCCCCAGAGAGAATCCGCCGTGTCCATTCCCAAAACTAACAGGTGCGCAATGGCTCCACATGACTTTAAGTGATCATACAAGGTGCTTCGACAACCTACGCATGTCTAGGGATGCATTTCTACACTTGCATCACATCTTAGTAGAAGGATTTTGGTTGAAAAGTACAAGCAAGTGCGACTCTAAGGAAGCATTAGCTATTTTCATTTGGACATGTGGCCACGGCGCTACTGTTAGGGAGGCAAAAGATAGATTCGAGAGGTCCTTGGACACAATTAGTCGCAAGTGCTCCCTTCTGTCAGAGATAATGCATACCTGGTCGAACACAGTCATAGTGCCATCTGATCCACTATACAGTGGAGTGCACATGGAACTTCAACCATATGCCCCACACTTTGATGGCTGGATAGGTGCTATAGATGGCACACACATCCCTGTCGAGGTCAAGCGTCATAGGAAACTTGACCACATAAATAGAAAACATTATGCATCCATAAATGTGTGTGCCATTGTGGTCATGCATGGTTTGTTTACATATGTTGGAGCTGGGATGGTTGGGTCATGCCACGACATGAGAGTTCTAGAGGAATGTCTCAAGCAAAGGAGGTTCCCGACTCCACCACAGGGTATGTGACTGTTGCACGTAATGGTAATATTTAGCAAAGTAGTGTGTAGTAGGCAGATGGTGGAAGTAATGTTGTGGCATTGCAAGTTGTCGGTGCGGAAAGTGGTCCCGACACTAACCAGTAATGAGCGCCGAGGTCTATCCCTCAATGGTCGATGCTAAACAACTAATGACACGAGTTTTATCCTGGTTCCGGCCGAGGGGCCGTACGTCCAGCAGTGGTGTGCTCGAGGCACTATATTGCTCAGCACCGAGGTGCCTGTAGTGGGGCGGCTACAAGCAAGGCGGGAGAGGAAGCGTGGCTCCCAAGTCCCTGGTGAAGTAGCTGAAGATGTTGTGGGAGAATTGGAGAGCAAGTGCGTGACGTGCTATGTCCTCACTTGTCTGTTGTGTTCCGTCTCTCTCCCCGCGGCAGGGGGGTTCGTCCTCCTTTTATAGTCCAAGGAGAGAGTGAATCACATGTATGCCGCGCTATTTAGCTACGTGGGGAAGCGTGGTGTGTCGCGCTGTAGAGTAGGCTGTAACAACCCAGGAATTTAGGTGTGTAAATTTTGCGAAAATTTAAAACTTTTTGCTTGCATTTGCGTGCTATCAATTTTTGAACCAAAATTGCTAGCCTCTCACTAAATTCTCCACTAAATTATCCTATTTATAAAACATATGTTTAAAATATGGTATAATTGGTGAGTTGGTTTTTCTTTGGTTTAATTGGAGTTCAAATGAGTGAGGTTGGAATTTGGAAGTGGGATCAAATTCAAACCATATATCAAATCCTATTTCAAAGCCTACTCTTTTACTTTTACAAATTGTCAAATAGGTGAGCTGGGCCGCTGTCTTTTCCTTTTGCCACACAGCCAGCCCAACCCGTGACCCTAACAGCCCATCTACTCCGCGCGGCCCATCTCCTTACCCCTCATCCTCTGTCGCGTGGGCCCCGGATGTCAGCCCTTCCTTATCCCCTCACCTGGTCGCCAGCGCACCGAGCCGGGGCAGCGCCGCCGGTCCCGCCCCCACCCGCTCGCCCGGGCGGAGCGCGGCCGGGCCGCCCGGCCGGCACGCACGCCAAGGTCCGGCGCAAGCGCGCGGAACCAGAATCGACCGCGAGAAAAGGGATTTGACCCCGCTGCCCCTTTCCCACCAAGCATCCGAGGCGGGCAGAACACCACCGCGGGCGCCACCTGGCCCGGGGCGGCGGCGAGCCAAGGGTATCGGGGGGATTTTCCCCTCGAGGCCCCGCGGCGTGGATTCAAAAGGGGAGGAGGCGGTGTGGTCTGGAGGCAAGGCTAACCACCCCCTCCTGGGGTTTCCATTCCTCCTGCGCGACCGTGTGCCAAGGTTGAAGGAGAGGGCGGGCGCGCCACCGCCGCGCCGCGCCGTTGGGGGAAGGAGCGAGGCGGCCGTGCGTCTCGCGTTGCGCCGGCGAGGGAGGAGCCGAAGACCGGACCGGGAGCCGGGGAACCGGGGAGCGGCGGGAGCACCGACCACGACGTCGAGCCGGGGGAGGAGCGCGACGCCGACGTGAACACACCGCATCACCGGGGAGCGTCTACCTCGCCGAACGCCTTCACGCCGAGCACCAACGACACGCCATCGACAGGCCGGCCACGACTACACCGTCGCCCCACCGTGAGCACCGTGGCCTTTCTCCTCTCTTCTCCTCCTTGAATCTTTCCTCTGTTTTGCGCCGACGGCGTTGGGGAACGCCATCGAGCCGCCATGCCTGGGTGCTGGCCTTCGTGCCGCGAAGCGCCGTGTTGCGCGCGCGCGGTGCTCTCGGGCCTCCCATGCCCCCGGGCCCGCCGGCGCCACACGAGGACCTCGTGAATCCGCCGGCCTTCGCGCCGGACTTCTTGTGCGGGGTCGTGGTCGTCGCCGTGTCGCGGCGCGCGCGCGCGGCGCCCGGGCGGCCGCGCCGGCGATCGGGGCCGGACGCGCGGGGACATGTGTGTGTGTTCCGGGCTTCAACCCGTGGCTTTGTGCGGGGGTGGGGGTTACGGGAGCCGGCGCGCGCGTGACACGCGGCGGCGGCGGCGACGTCGTGTCCGGCCACCGGAACGACGCGCGCCGCCCGCCGCGCGGGAGCACGAGTGCGAGGGGCACGGGCGGCAAGCACACCCCGGTGCGAGCCGAGCCGTGTGTTTCCGCCGGTGGGTGTTGAACGGGGCGTGAGGCACCCGAGCCGAGCGCCGGCGGCGCACCGCGCGGTCGCGGCGCCGCGGTCGTTTCGTCGAACACCGCGGGCGTGGTGGGGCGTGCTGGTTTAGATGCAGAAGCGGGCCGCCGGCCAGTGTTGGGCCCTAAGCCCAGCTATCGGGTAGCAGGCCGCCGGCCCAGAGCGGGTCAAGATCTGGAGGGGGGTTTTCTAGACTTCGGACGCCTCATCTTTTGGGCTGAGTTGCGCGGGCGGTTTGGGCCGAGACCAACCCGCGGGCAGAAATGCGTCCGCTGGGCCACCCACAGCCCAGCCGCGAATCCGGCCCTTTCAGCCTGTTAACCCGGAGACGCTGACGTCATGCTGACGTCAGCAACGTTTTACTGAAAAACCTATTTCTCTTCTGTTTAAAAATTCCAGAAAATGTTTTTAACCTTTAAAAATTCATAATAAATTATAGAGAGCTCAGAAAAATACAAAACTAATTTCTATAAATCCGTATTTGCGAAACCTTGCTGATTGTAGGTAGTTTGGGATCATTTGGATCTTCTAAATTGGATTTTATTTGGAGTTATTGCTTAGATGTGCACCGTTATCTTATTTCGCGTCGAATCTCGTGCCACAGACCCGAGCTTCGACCAGGAGGACGTGGAGGACCCCGAGTACACTGCTCCAGACAGCGACTGCTTCAACGGCAACGAAGGTGTCATGTCACTCCCAACCATATAGATCCTATGTTGCTTTGTAGCTGCTAATGCTTTACTTTAATGCATTGATCTGGTGAATTGCATAACCCGTTTATTAGCCATGCCTTGATGCTTTGTTATACCCTGTTTCCTTGTTCTTCTACCTGCGGGACTAGCTACAGACCCCTAGCTAGTCCCTTACCTCAACTATCCATACTTTTGTTGCTTGATTATGGATGGTGCTCTGGGTTTGGACTGAGATGTGGGAATCTCGGTGTGATTCTAGCGTGTGTTCTGGGTGTGTATCTCCTTGCTGTGTTTTGGCGGGAGCGAGCCGCTGGTTACTTGTGAACGGCTGCCGAGGGAAGATGCGATCTGGCCTCTTACCCGAGGGTCGTGTCGTGTGGGATGGAGACGTTGAGTGCTCGCTCTCGGCCCCTTAAGGACCGATCGTCAGTTGACCTTGTTTCGGATGACTACTTTCGTACAGACCGACCGCCTTGTTTTGGGCGGGGGTGCGGGGTGAGACTTGTAGTGGATAGCACCCCTCCTGTTGGAGGATCGGTGTGATCGTGTCGGGAGTGGTCTTTCCCTCCTTAGTAGACTTTGCCCGGCGAGGCCGGGGAAGGGTTCCACGGCTTCGAGGGACCTCTCGCGGGTGGTATGAGCTCTGCCGCGGAGGCTGGGCCAGGCTCGGAGATGCGGAAGGGTACTATCCACTTACTTGAGCTTCGGCCCGTATGGTAGGGTCGGACACGGTGACGGCCGGTTCCGGACCTATTCGGGCGGGTACGGTTGTACAACCTCTCGCAGAGTGTTAAACCTATAGCTATAGTCCGTGTCCACCGGTTATGGACGCTCTTTCGATCTCTCACCCGACTAGTTACACTTCTCTCGTGCTTCTTCTCTCCCCCGAGTGTGTGAGCCCGGCTTCGGCCGTTGAGATGTGGGGATAGGAGCCGGTGGGCCCCACATCGCAGATGAGAGTTGGGTTCTGGATCGTGGTTGAGATCCGGCGTTTGGTGTGGTATTCCTTGAGCGGGGTGTGGACCCCTGAGGTGTGGACCTCGGAAGCAGAAGCTTCCCCGAGGTGTGGACCTCCTCGCTTTATTCTGCATACCTTGTACATTGCACTGCTGCTTTGCTTAAGCCTTCTACAGCCAGATTAGGGATATCTCATGCATAGTAGAACATACACCGCTTTTGCCTCTTTGTTGGGAAGCTGACATGACCTACCCGCTTATCGGGTAGATCCTGGTGACTCTGACGCAGAGCCGGACTACGACTTCGACAACGACGGCTGGGTGGACTAGAGCTCTTCCTACACTGGAGCTGCCTGCGGATATGGAGTTTCCCGCGCTTTCATGGAGCCGCTGCCAGACGTTTTATTTATGTTTGATTCAGTCCTGTTGGACTTGTACCCGGCATGTGCCGAAGAGATGTACTCTGATTAATGTAATAAAATAAAGGTTGTACTCTACTTCTTTGTTTTTACCTTTCTGTATGGATTTTGGAATCGCTGAGACAAGGATTGCACGTGGTAGCCTTCCTGGGACTACCATCGAGGTGCTAAGATTCGGGGATCCGTTCGCGGAAATCCGAGTCGTTTCATAGGCGGCCGCCTGGACAGTCCTTGCTGCGATCCGGCCATCATGGCGTATCTTATACCCGCACAGGGGTGGCCTCGAGGGTAGGAGTGGAGCGGACGACCGTGACGTCTTCAGGCGGATTCGAGGGAGTTGCTGACGTCGGTCCGCACGGGACATAGTGACAGGTAAGGCGCGCGCCCGTTCCGCATGCCGCACGGGGCCGCGGAGCCGTTGCCACGGCGCCGGCGTGGGTTTGTACGCGCGGGGGCGACCGCCATGCCGCACGGAGCGGGGTGGCGCGGCGTCACGGGACCGGCACCGGCCACGCCGCACGGTCCCCCACGGTGGCGGGGATGGGTTCCCTCCGGGGAGTTGGTGCGGCGGTGCGGGGCGCGAGCCCTAGGCGCATGATGGCGCCACCCCGCCGTTGTCAGGGCATTTAATGCCCGCGTGCGGGAACAGGCGTGCGCGTGCGGGCGCCCTCGAGCGAGGCGGAGCCCGCTCGAGGGCGGAGCAGGCCCTCGAGCGAGGCGGAGCCTGCTCGAGGTAAGCGCACCCCCTCGAACCGGGCGGAGCCTGTTCGAGGGGAGGCGTGCGCCCTCGAGCGAGGGCGGAGCCCGCCCGAGGGGAGGCGTGCGCCCTCGAGCGAGGCGGAGCCTGCTCGAGGGGATCTTTGAGTGGGCCGTCCTGGTGGGCCGTCGGGGCCACCGTGGCGTGGGCCCTGCCTTGTGTGTTTAAGTGAGGTGCGCTTGGCTTTGGTTTGTCGTGGGTTTTAAGCGGGGATTCCCCAGTTCATTTAAGGGGACCCCTAGGGCTGTCCCCGACAGTAGCCCCCGAGCATCTGCGGGTTTGCCATTGAGGCTCCCGCAGATGCTGGAGCCTACTGATAGGACGTTCTTCCCTCTTGGTCTTGCGAACGCTTTCCGTGGGGCCGCGTCAGCGGACCCGCGGGTCTAGCCCCCGAAGCCCCACAGAAGCGCGGGCGCTCCTGTGGGGGTTTTGCCGCGAGACCTGGTCAGAGGGCGTGGTGCATGTTCCAACTGGCTTCGGCAATGTCTCAGCCGGCTTCGGTGACGCACACGCCGCTGGCACTGTCACCGGCGGGTGCAATCCAGGAGGTGTAGCCGTGCGTCGTGCCCCCGAGCCTGGGCCTGTTCAAGGCGATCGGGTAGGGCTCTACGACTTGTTTTTTATCGCGCCCTCGCCGTCCCTCCGCGGGATGGAGGGTGAGGTTTCCGCAACCCCCATCGAACGGGTCGCGGATTGCGGATTCCTCGTTGAGCTGTTAGCGGTTGGCTCGAGTGGACGCCCATGCCCCGTTCGATAAGGGTAGGCTGCGTGGTCCAGGGACACGTCCATTAAAGCGCTTGCGTGGGTTTGCTAGGTGGGGCTCGGTCCTATTTGCTAGGGACCGAGGGCGCGGAAGCTCTCCCTCGGTGGGATCCCCCGGCTAGCTGCCCTCGCTGGCTCTCGAGCACGACATGTGGGGCTCCCTCGAGCCGGCGGGCTCGAGGAACGGCTCGAATGCGTGCGCCCTTGTCGTCCCTGACTCTGGTGATCTGGGGCACCTGTTTGAACCCGTCGAGGGTCAGGCTTCGAACCCTCGATCGGCAGGGCCGTGCGGGGTGGCGCCTAGGCGGCCCCGTCTTTGCATCTGCGAATCCTCGAGGGGCGGTCGAGCCGGCCCCCGAGGCGCCGATCGATAAAGTGGTGCGGGGCGGCGGCTAAGCGCTCCCGCCCGCATCCGCGAGCCATCGAGGGGCCGGCGAGCCGGCCCTCGAGGCGCTGATCAGTAAAATGGTGCGGGGCGGCGGTTAAGCGCTCCCGGCCTGGCATCTGCGAGCCATCGAGGGGCCGGGCGAGCCGGCCCTCGAGGCGCTGATTAGTAAAATGGTGTGGGGCGGCGGCTAAGCGCTCCCGGCCTGGCATCTGCGAGCCATCGAGGGGCCGGGCGAGCCGACCCTCGAGGCGCTGATCAGTAAAATGGTGCGGGGCGGCGGCTAAGCGCTCCCGGCCTGGCATCTGCGAGCCATCGAGGGGCCCGGGCGAGCCGGCCCTCGAGGCACTGATCAGTAATACAGCGTGGCATTGGTGCTTGCGGTGCCTGTTTTATCTCAAACGGGCCCTGAGGTGACCTTCTCACGCCTGTACCCTTTCGAGGGTTGATTTTCCCGAGCTAGGAGCTCGTGCCGCTCGAGGGTCCTCCTTACTTGGTAAGGAGCCGGGCCGTTTAATGCTCCACAGTCGAGGTTGCGGTTTCCGTCGCGGGCGCGCCTTTTTAGGTGCTGCGGCCGCGCGCGTAGTGGGCGGCGTGGGCAGGCGGACGTGACCGCCTGCCACGGCCCTCCCAGTTCTTCGCCGTGATGATGTCCCATTCGCGGTGGCGTGGCCGCCGCGGTCATGGTGGGGCCCACCCGTCAGCGAGAAAAAAGATTCCCTGCAGTTAATGCGCGCGGGACGTGCGCCCCGGAGAGCACGCCCACGGCTTAAAAATCTGAGGGAAGGGAAAACGACGGTTTTTACCTTAGCGTTTCGCCATTCTTGCCCCCCGCGTTCTTGCCTTTGCTTTGTTCTCGCCATCGCGCCCCTTCGCCGTTAGAGCTCTTCTTCTTCTTCTTCCTGTCCTCCGTTCTCGGATCCCTTGCCTTTCCCCATGGCGCCGCTTCCGCCCCTCACGATCCTCGACCCGTACGCATGGGAACGCTCGTCAGTGACGCGGCTAGCCCTTGGAGACCTGGTGTCCGCCGGTCAGCTGGCGGCGAACGAAGAGGGCCGGCCGGCGGAATGGATCGTGCCGCCGGCGGGGGACCGCGCGCCCAACCCGCCGGACGGCTACGTGGTGAGCTTCATCCGTTTCCATGAACGCGGCTTCGGGGACCGAGGAGTACTCGTCCTCGGAGGGGGGTGAGGAGGAAGAGACCGGGGGGCAGGCCCCCTCTGATAGGTGGGAACCTGCGCCCCCGTCGCCGGAGCCGGCTCCGGCGACAAGGGCGGCATCGCTCGGGGGTGGGTGCGGGGGCACCCGCCACCGAGGCAATCGACGACGGGGAGCGGCGCGGGCCGCGGAGGTGCCGGCGCGCGCCGCGGAGGCACGCGCGGCAAGCGCACCGCGCGCGGGGGCGAGGCCCGCGCGCGCGGGTGAGAGGGCGGGGGCGCGGCGGCGGCGGCGGGCGGCCGCGCGGGCCGCCGCGCCGGCCGTGCCGGCGTCATCCACCGAGGCCTCGAGGAAGAGGAAGCGCGCCTTCTCTTCTTCAAGGTAAGGGGCTTGCTCTTCTGCGGGGTTGGGATTTCGGCGACCAAGCGTTCTGATTATTCGTTTGTGTTCATGCAGGGTGGTGCCGACCGTGCCTCCCCTCGCACCAGCCAAGGTGCTGAGGGCAGACGCGTCCGTTCCCACCCGGCGGCGCTCGTCGAGGGCGCCGCGGGTGGGGGCGAGCACGGCGGCCGCGGGCGAGGCGTCGAGGCCTCGGCCCGGCGGATCGGCCCGTCGTGCCACGGACCGGAGGCCGTCGAGGAGCGACGGGCGCCGGCCGTGGTGGAGGCGCGACCCACGGCGGCGGCCGGCCGTGGAGGCGCGACCCACGGCGGCGGCCGCGGTGGAGGCGGCCGCCGCCGCGGCGGTGGGCGAGGAGGGCGGTCGGGTGCCGCGGTCGCGGGGGCACGGCCGGAAATGGTGGCCGCGGCGCAACGTCGGGTGCCGCGCGGCGCGAGGCGCGGGCGGAGGCGTCGACGGAGGCGACGCGAGGGCGGCACCGCCGGCGGCTCCCGGGCGGTGGTGGTGGAGATCCCGGACGATGACTCCCCGCCGCCCGGGTGGGACCAGTGGGCGAGCTTCCCCACGCTTTCCCCAGAGTCCCAGGAGGGGGCCCTCGTGAGGCGGCGTGAGGGCCACATAGTGGCAGGGGGCCGAGGGCACGGTGCCGAGGCCTCGTCTTCCCGCGCCGGCCACTCCGCCCAGGTAGAGGGGATCGCTGACGACCCGCCCGCATTCGCCGACGCCCGGGGGGAGCGAGGAGGGCGTGGGGGGGAGCTCCGCAATCACGGCGCCGCGCTCGACCGGGCATTGCACAAGGCGCTGAGGATCCACGGCGGCCCCGCGTGGCGCGTCTTCCAGGTGGGGCGCCGTTGCTTGCTTCTCTTTTTTCCTCGTTTCTGCGCGCTATCCTTGTATCATGATGCTTACGGGTTTTGACTTGTGGGTGATAGGAGCTCGAGCGCCGCGCCCGCGACAAGTACGACGCCTTCGACCAGGTGAACGCCGAGCTCCACCAGCTCCGGGAGCGGTGCGACGCCTTCGACGCGCTCGCCGACGCCCTCAGGACCCCGGACGGCTGGTTGTCGTACCGGGCCATGGCCCTGCGCGATCAGCTCCATGAGAGTGCGAGGCAGGACCCGGTGCGTCCCTCTAGCCTCGAGCGGGTCTGCACAACCCTCATCGACCAGGATGAGGCGCTGCGGCAGACGCGCTCGGACCTGGAGAAGATGTGCACGCTGGCGGCCAACTGGGAGGCGGAGGTGGCCGGCGTCCGCAACGAGAACCGGGAGCTCCGCTCGTCGCTCGAGGGGGCGCGGCGCGGCGGCGCCGGCCGAGGAGCAGCGCACGCGCTCGAACAAAGGGCCAAGGAGGCCGACGACTTGAAGGCCGCCCTCGACGCCAAGGTCGCGGCGCTCGCCGTCACCGAGGACCGGCTCTCGCGGGAGCGCAGCGCCCGCCGGGGGGGCCGAGGGGCGGTTCCGGCGAGGAGCAGGCCGCCCTTGCCGACGCTGGAGCAGGAGCGCGTCGCTCGCGAGGCGGCGCAGAAGTCGCTGGAGGACCGGAACACTGAGTTCTCCAAGCTCGAGGGCGAGCTGATGGTGCTCGGTATCAACAGCGCGAGCCAGGAGCTGGCCCTCCAGGAGCAAGGCGAGACCATCAAGGGCCTTGAGCAGGCGGTCGAGGCCTGGCGCCGCGACCTCGAGGTGGAGAGGAAGCAAGTCGAAGGTGAGTCGCTGTTTGACTCCTGTTTTGTTGGTTTTTCGTTAGGGGGCTCGCACCCTTTTTCTGACTTCTTTCTTGCCGACCGACTTCAGGCTTGCGTACCGCGCTGGGGCACGCGGTTGAGCGGGCCGAGGCGCTGCAGACCTCCTACAACTCCTCCGAGCGAGAGCCTCCGGAGGCTGCGTGCGCGGCCCTCGAGACCCCGCCGGCCGTGGAGGAAGGCGAGGCGCGGGCCGGGAGCTCGGTGGCCAGCCGCCTGCGCGCCCTTGGCGGCCACGTTACCGGGCGCGTGCGCCGGGCGTTGCATCTCGGCGTCCAGAAGGCCCTCGGGGTGGTGCGATCCCACTACGAGGTTAACTTCGAGGCGCTGGCGGAGGGCTACGTCGTCCCCGAGGGTGTCGAGGACGAGTGGCGATGGAGCGCGTGGACGCGCTTGCTGCTGACGCCGCCGGGACGCTTGCCGAGGCCTTCGAGGAGTTCCTCTTCCCAGACGCCGCAGATGTCGCCACTCCTCCCGGCCCCGAAGACGGCCCCGGGCGCTAGGCCCTTTTTTGTTCATGTATCAGTATGCTGGCCGTGTGGCCTTGTAAATAGACAAATTACTTTGCTACGAATATTTGACGAAGTGAAATGATGTCTTTTGCTTTTTCACGCTTTTTTGTTTCTCCTTCTTCCTGAGTAGATCCTAGTTAGGGGAGTTCGGTTTTCGCGGGTGGCCTGCTGGGTTGGAGGCAAGAGAGAAGGGTCGTATCCTCACGGAGGCGTAAGCTATCTCTGGCTTGCGTGCTCCTTCCGCTAGGCTTCCTGCGCCCTGTTCGGATCTTTGCTCGAGGACGAAGTAGAAAGCAAACTTAGCGCGCGTGAGTTATTTTATTTTTGCGCGAAAACGGGACCACTTTGGGAGGGGATGCCCCCCGCAGTAGCCCCCGAGGGTAACTTGGGTTTCAGGGGAAAGCCGAGTTGCCCTTTTTATTAAAATGACGATGTTTTACATAGTTGTCACCAACTGGGGTGCTGGTTTCGTGACTTTACAACAAAATACTTGGAAATCCTAGCTAGGGGTAGAAGCGACGTAGCTGTTGGATGTTCCAAGCGTTGGTGAGTTCTTCACCGTCCTCGTTGGCCAGCTTGTATGTGTCGGGCTTCAGTACTTTTACCACGACGTAGGGTCCCTCCCACGGAGGTGACAGCTTGTGGCGTCCTCGGTTGTCTTGGCGTAGCCTTAGGACCAAATCCCCTTCGCTAAAGTCCCGCCGGCGTATCTTCCGTGCCTGGTAGCGCCTGAGGGACTGTTGATACCTCGCGGAGTGCATCAAGGCCATGAGGCGTGCTTCGTCTAGCTGATCCAGTGAGTCCTCGCGGGCTCGTTGGTTGGCGTCCTCGTCGTAGCCTCGAACCCTGGGCGACCCGTACTCTAGGTCCGTGGGGAGGACGGCCTCCGCGCCATGGACTAGAAAAAACGGGGTGAACCCGGTGGCTCTGCTCGGGGTGGTCCTTAGGCTCCACACGACCGCTGATAACTCTTGGAGCCATTTTCAACCAGATTTATTTAGCTGGTCGAAAATTCTGGGCTTGAGACATTGTAGGATCATGCCGTTGGCACGCTCTACTTGGCCGTTGGTTTGCGGGTGTGCCACAGCTGCCCAATCCACACGGATGTGGAATTTGTCGCAGAACTCCAAAAATTTCCTGCCCGTGAACTGGGACCCGTTGTCGGTGATGATGGAGTTGGGCACTCCAAAGCGGTGGATGATATCGGTGAAGAACGTCACCGCCTGCTCTTCCCTGAGGTTCGTAGTGGGGCGCACCTCCACCCGCTTGGAAAACTTGTCGATCGCGACCAACAGGTGGGTGAAGCCCCCGGGCGCCTTCCGCAGGGGCCCGACGATGTCCAGCCCCCACATGGTGAACGGCCATGTTATGGGGATGGTCTGCAGGACATGAGCAGGAAGGTTGGACTTGCGGGCGTAGAACTGGCACCCTTCACAGGTGCGCACGATCTCGCTGGCATCCGCGACCGCGGTAGGCCAATAAAAGCCTTGGCGGAAAGCGTTGCCAACGAGGGTACGGGGCGAGGCGTGATGGCCGCAGATTCCCGCGTGGATGTCCCGCAGGAGCTCGCGCCCTTCGGGAATGGGGATGCACCGCTGCAAGATGCCGGAGGCGACGCGCTTGTACAGCTCGTCGTCGACGAGGGTAAAGGACTTAGCCATCCTGGCGATGCGCCTGGCCTCGATCCGGTTCGAGGGGAGTTCCCCTCGAGCCATCCATGCAACATACTTGTCGCGCCAGTCAGCCCTGACAGGGGCTGGCTCGATCTCCATCACATCAGCCTCGTAAGCGCCATACCCCTCGAGGAGGGAGAGCATGTACGCCTCGTTCGAGGGGTCCTCTTCCATGGGCTCCGCACCTGTCGGATTCGAGGGAGCTCCCGAGGGTTCCGCGTGGCTCGAGGGGTGAGGCTCGAAGACGACGGAGGGCTGAGCGATGTCTCGGGCGAAAATGTTCGGAGGGACGGCAATCCGCCCGGACGCGATCTTAGCCAGCTCGTCCGCCTCCTCGTTGTACCGGCGGGGCACGTGATTGAGCTCGATGCCGTAGAACTTGTCCTCGAGAGCTCGTACGGCCTTGCAATACGCTTCCATCTTGTCATCGTGGCAACTCGCGTTCTTCATGACTTGATCAATTACGAGTTGCGAATCCCCCCGCACGTCTAGGCGCTTGACGCCTATCTCGATGGCGATCTTGAGGCCGCAGAGGAGGGCCTCGTACTCAGCCATGTTGTTTGACGTGGGGAAGTGGAGGCGCACCGCGTACCGCATGTGTTCCCCGAGTGGTGACACAAAGAGCAGGCCCGCGCCCGCCCCCGTTTTCATCACCGAGCCATCGAAATACGAGTCCGGCACTGCGCGGATCCTCGCGCGGTGGTAGCTGCGTATCTGTCCACTCAGCGACGAAGTCCGCCATGATCTGGGACTTGATGGCCTTACGCGGGGCGTAGGCTAGCGTCTCGCCCATCAGCTCCACTGACCACTTCGTGATCCCGCCCGCCGCGTCTGGATTGCGGATGATCTCCCCTAGCGGGAAGGAGGAGACCACTGTGATGGGGTGGGCCTCGAAGTAGTGGCGGATCTTGCGCCTCGCAAGGACCACTGCATACAGCAGCTTTTGGACTTGAGGGTAGCGCGTCTTGGTGTCGGACAAGACTTCGGCCGATGTAGTAGACCGCCCGCCGGGCCGGCGGGGGCGTGCCCTTCCTCCGTGCGCTCCACCACGATTACGGTGCTGACCACCTGGGTGGTCGCGGCCACGTAGAGCTGCAGGGGTTCGCCGTCCTGCGGCGGCGTGAGGATGGGGGCGCGAGTTAAAGATGCCTTCAGTTTGTCGAGCGCGTCTTGGGCCTCGGCGGTCCAGGTGAAGCGTTCGTGCTTCTTGAGGAGGCGATAGAGGGGCAGGCCCTTCTCGCCGAGCCGCGAGATGAAGCGGCTCAAGGCGGCAAGGCACCCCAACACCTTTTGCACCCCTTTGAGGTCCCGGATCGGGCCCATTCGCTCGACGGCCGCAACCTTCTCGGGATTGGCCTCGATGCCCCGTTGGGAGACGATGTATCCTAGGAGCATGCCTCGCGGCACTCCGAAGACACATTTTTCAGGGTTTAGTTTGACCCCGTTGGCCCGTAGGCAACCAAACGCGATGCTGAGATCACCTACCAGGTCGTCCGCCTTCCTGGTCTTCACGACGATGTCGTCTACGTATGCCTCAACCGTTCGCCCGATGTGGTCTCCGAAAGCATGTTGCATGCAGCGCTGATACGTTGCGCCCGCGTTTCGGAGACCGAACGGCATCGTGGCGTAACAGAACATCCCGAACGGCGTGATGAACGAAGTCGCGAGCTGGTCGGACTCCTTCATCTTTATCTGGTGATACCCGGAGTAGGCATCAAGGAAGCAAAGCAGCTCACACCCAGCCGTTGAATCAACGATTTGATCAAGGCGTGGCAAAGGAAAAGGAACTTTAGGACATGCTTTATTAAGACTAGTGTAGTCTATACACATCCGCCACTTCCTCGTTCTTTTTCTTTACAAGTACGGGGTTTGCTAGCCACGTAGGGTGGAACACTTCCTTGATGAACCCGGCCTCGAGGAGCTTCCGCGGCTCCGCTCCGATCGCCCGCCGCCGCTCCTCGTCGAAACGGCGGAGCCGCTGCTGCACGGCACGGGCGTGAGGCAGGATATCAAGGGAGTGCTCGGCGACTTCCCTCGGGATGCCTGGCATGTCCGAGGGGCTCCACGCGAAGATGTCTGCGTTGGCGCGGAGGAAGTCGACGAGCACCACTTCCTATTTTGGGTCGAGGGTGGAGCTGACCCTCAACACCTTGCCCTCGGGGGCAGCAGGGTCGAGGGGTATCTCCTTGGTCTGCTCCGCGGCCTCGAAATTGCCGGCGTGCTTGGCGGTGGAGTCGAGGTCCTCGTTGACCATCTTCTCCAAAGTGGTCACCAGTGCTTCATCCAGCGCTAGTGCTTCTGCATGCTCTACGCACTCGATGTCGCAGTCGAATGCGTGCTCGATGGATGAGCCCACGGTGATAATGCCGTTCGGTCCCGGCATCTTCATCTTCAAGTAGGTGTAGTTGGGGACCGCCATGAACTTGGCGTAGCAGGGCCGCCCAAGTATGGCGTGATAGGCGCCCTTGAACCCCACTACCTCGAAGGTGAGTGTTTCCTTGCGAAAATTCTTCGCAGTGCCGAACCAGACCGGCAGGTCGATCTGCCCGAGGGGCTGGACGCGCTTGCCGGGCGCGACGCCATGGAACGGCGTCGTGCTGGGCTGAAGCTGGTCCAACCCGATCCCCAACAGGCGCAGCGTGTGCGCGTAGAGGATGTTGAGGCTACTGCCCCCGTCCATCAAGACCTTTGAGAACCGCGCGTTCCCAATGATCGGGTCGACCACCAGTGGGTACTGGCCCGGGTTGGGGATGCGGTTCGGGTGGTCTTCCCGGCTGAAGGTGATGGCATCCTCCAACAATTCGAGGAAGGAGGGAGGCGCCCTTTCTGCGGCAAGGACCTCGTGTCGCTCTCGCTTGCGCTGGCGGGTTGACATGTCGACGGTGGGCCCCCCGAAGATGAGGAACACGTTCTCCACGGCGGGGAAGCCGCCGGCGTCGCCATCTCCTCCGTCCTTCTTGGCCTCCGCATCCTTCACGGCGGCGCGATCGTAGAACTTCTTGAGCATGTCGCATTGCTCAAGCGTGTGGTTTACTGGGGTCTTGTGGTATGGGCATGGCTTCTTCAGCATGTCGTCAAACACCCCCGGACCTCGAGGGGCCGGTCGAGGGCCTCGTCGAGTCGGGTCAACAGCAAGGGCCTCGGCATCATCGCCGTCGCGCCCCTGCTCGCGTGCCTCGCGGCGCGGCTTCTTCCCCTTCTTGCCCCGCTTGTCCTTCCGGTGGGGTTCTCTGGACTTGCTGCCCTCCGCGGGCGCGTCGTCCGAGCGCTTGCCCTTCTTTCCGTCAAAGATCGCCCCCACGGCTTCTTCTCCTGAGGCGAAGCTGGTGGCGATGTCGAACAGCTCATTGGAGTCCGCGGGCGGGCTGCGCCCCAGCTCCCTCACGAGGTCCCGGCACGTGGTGCCCTCGAGGAAGGCGTGCACAATCTCAGATTGCGCCACGCTTGGGAGTTCTGTGCAGCGCTTGGAGAAGCGCCGTATGAAATCCCGGAGCGACTCGCCAGGCTTCTGGGTGCAGGAGCGCAGATCCCAAGAGTTCCCAGGGCGCACGTATGTGCCCTGGAAGTTGCCCACGAACGTGCGGACCAGATCGTCCCAGTCGTGGATCTGGCCGGCGGGCAGGTGCTCGAGCCACGTCCGGCCGAATCGCCGAGGTGTAAGGGCGAGGTTGCGGATGATGACCTCGTCGGCCGGTGGCCCCGCCCGGGCGGCACGCCGGGCGGTAGTCGTTGAGCCACACGCGGGGGTCCGTCTCCCCGTTGTACTTGACGATGGTCGAGGGTTGGCGGAAGCGTTGAGGGAAGGCCGCCGCGCGGATCTCCCCGGCCGAACACGCGGGTCCCGGGGGGCTCCGGCGTCGGGGAGCGGTCCCGATCGGCCGTCGTAGCGCCCACCCCGTCGAGGGTGGTAGCCTCGTCGCCGCCCGCGCATCCGCCTTGCTCGTACGCCGGCGTTGATGATGTTGCGGGCGTCACCGTCCGCCGCGCCCGCGCGCGTCGAGGAGCCGCTCCTTGGCGGCGTGCGTCCCGGGTTGGCGGGTTGCCCCGCCGCCCCCACCCGCATGGACCGAGGGTTCGCCCCCCGTGCGGCTCCGTCGCCCTCGCGCGTCCCCTTGTTGGCGAATACGTGACGCCGAGCTCTCGCCCGCCGCACCCGCCGCTTGCTCAATGAGGGCCTGCACCTCGCGGTGCAGGTTCCGCGCCTCAGGGGTCGAGGGGGCCGGCATGGCCCGCAACAGCGTCGCGGCGGCGATAAGCTTCTGGCTCGCCCGCGGAGGTGTGTCCGGATTGTCGACATTGAAGTCGGTGTTGATGCGGTCGCGGGCCTGTTTACCCAGCTCCCGCGCGCGTTCGCCGCGCGCAGAAGCCTCCTCAGCCATTGAGGCGCGGAGCAGTCGCACCGTACGATACTCCTTCGCCAGCTTGGCCTCGAGCTCGCGAGCTTGGGCTAACTACGCGTCAACGTCGGCCCCAGCGGGGGTACTCGGCCCTGCTGCCTGGCGCGGCGCGATGCCCGGGGCGGGCGTGACCTCCCCATCGCCAGCGCCCACTGCGCCGGTGGCGTTTGCGGGGTCATTGGCGATGACGACGCAGCATTCGCGCGCGGGGTCGTAGCTCCCGGTGCTGGAATCGTCGGAGCACCTGAACCAGTAGTCCGTGGCGTCGAGAAAGCGCCTGAACATGACTGGGTCCGGTACGCCGGAGAAGTCCCACTCCGCGTACCCGTGGAGGCTGGCGGGTGGCAGCGCGTCAAGGGAGCCTAGAGACGACTCATCGCCCGCGGAGGCGCCAGGGTCCCTGGCGACGAAGACGTGACGGCCAGGGGGAACCCGGCGCATCGTCGTGTTGACGTTGGCGCGGTAAGCCGTCGTGGCACCACGCAGACCGATGGGGAAGCGCGGTCCGGAGACTGTGCGCTGCCCTACCGGGGCGGTGGTTGCGGTGCTGACGGGCGCGCCGCGTTGGGAGGCGGCACGTTCAGCTTGCCGTCGCTCGGACCGCGCTCGGCGTGCACGGCCGCGAGCGGCGGCGACATCGTGGCGTTGACGGGCCCGCGGCGTCCGTGCCGGCGGGCGTTTGCGTCGTAGCGGCGCGCGCGCGCGGGAACCGAGGCGGACCGGCTCCGGCGCGCGCGCGCGTAGCTCCTCACGGTTGGTGAGGCGCATCCGTAGCCGTTCCCCGTAGCACGGAAGTTCGGGGCCCCCAAACCGGATTTCAAAACCGGCGGGGGAGGGGGGTCCGAGCTGCCCATGCGAACGCGTACCGCGATACTCGGTGCGGATCACCATGGAGGGAGTTGATGATGGATTGACCTCGGGCGCTCGATTGCCCCACGGTGGGCGCCAACGCGTCGGTGCGGAAAGTGGTCCCGACACTAACCGCAATGAGCGCCGAGGTCTATCCCTCAATGGTCGATGCTAAACAACTAATGACACGAGTTTTATCCTGGTTCCGGCCCGAGGGGCCGTACGTCCCGGCGAGTGGTGTGCTCGAGGCACTATATTGCTCAGCACCGGGGTGCCTGTAGTGGGGCGGCTACAAGCAAGGCGGGAGAGGAAGCATGGCTCCCAAGTTCCTGGTGAAGTAGCTGAAGATGTTGTGGGAGAATTGGAGAGCAAGTGCGTGACGTGCTATGTCCTCACTTGTCTGTTGTGTTCCGTCTCTCTCCCCGCGGCAGGGGGTTCGTCCTCCTTTTATAGTCCAAGGAGAGAGCGAATCACATGTATGCCGCGCTATTTAGCTACGTGGGGAAGCGTGGTGTGTCGCGCCGTAGAGTAGGCGGCCGCCTGGACAGTCCTTGCTGCGATCCGGCCATCATGGCGTATCTTATACCCGCACAAGGGTGGCCTCGAGGGTAGGAGTGGAGCAGACGGCCGTGACATCTTCAGGCGGATTCGAGGGAGTTGCTGACGTCGGTCCGTACGGGACATAGTGACAGGTAAGGCGGCACCCCGTTCCTGCATGCTGCACAGCGCCGGAGCTGTTGCCACAGCGCCCGGCGTGGGTTTGTACGCGCGGGGGCGACTGCCATGCCGTTACAGTGGCGGGGATGGCGCCCCGCCGGCCTAACGCCTCCACCTAACCCCCCGCGGGGTCACGAGAAAGCGGACCGAGGGTGCGGCCCGGCCCCCCTTCGAGGGGCTCGGCGCGTTAGCCGTACCGGAGCGGTGGCGCGGCGTCACGGGGACCGGCACCGGCCACGCCGCACGGTCCCCCACGGTGGCGGGGATGGGTTCCCTCCGGGGAGTTGGTGCGACGGTGCCGGGCGCGAGCCCCGGGCGCATGATGGTGCCGCCCGCCATTGTCGGGGCATTGAATGCCCGCGTACGGGAACAGGCGTGCGCATGCGGGCGCCCTCGAGCGAGGCGGAGCCCGCTCGAGGGCGGAGCGAGCCCTCGAGCGAGGGCGGAGCTCGCTCGAGGTAAGCGCACCCCCCTCGAACCGGGGCGGAGCCCGCTCGGGGGGAGGCGTGCGCCCTCAAGCGAGGCGGAGCCCTGCCCGAGGGGAGGCGTGCGCCCTCGAGCGAGGCGTGCCCGAGGGGATCTTTGAGTGGGCCGTCCTGGTGGGCCGTCGGGGCCACCGCGGCGTGGGCCCTGCCTTGTGTGTTTAAGTGAGGTGCGCTTGGCTTTGGTTTGTCGTGGGTTTTAAGCGGGGATTCCCCAGTTTATTTAAGGGGACCCCTAGGGCTGTCCCCGACACATGTGTTCATGCAGGCCGGTACTATTTGGCGGACTCAGGGTATGCTGAGAAAGAGGGATTCATGGTTCCTTTTCAATGTCAAAGGTTACATCTTGACCACTTTGAAGGGGTACTGTTGACGGTTAATAGTTGTATCAAAATTCGTTTGTGACTTGCAAGCGGACAAGTCTCCCGTCGTAGTCAAGGGACCCTTCTTCCCTCGAGTGGTGAACCCAAGGTATCGAATCCGTGGAACAACGTGCAACGCAAGGATTCAATCTAGTAAAGCAAGGTAAAGCTATCTATTGAAGAATCAAATTGCATCTAATCTACTAACTCATAAAGAAAACGAATCTAATCTAATCTACTAAAGAGGTAACAAGAGAAAGCAAGAGATAACCAATCTAGAGAATCTAGATCATGCTTATGTTGTAGCTCCAAACAAGATAGATAAAGATAGCAAAGCGAATCTCATTAAAAGCATCTTTAAATCGTGGCCTTCCCATCCGACTCCGAAAACATCCGCCTTTCGAGACCCCCGTTCTGTCACAACGTATCCCTATTCATGCGAGGAGCTTAGGGCGAGTTCGATAGAACAAGTTGAAATCACTTGGCCGGTCCGGTATGCACCTCTAGCCACCGCGGCTACAAGAGCACCCTATGTAATCTAGCTATAGACTAGATCGTAGAAGAAGCAAAACCAAGAAGAAATCAAAATCATCGAGAAGGCACTTAATCGCTAGAAATCGGATTCACTTACAAACTTCACCATGAATGATTACATGAACAAGATCACCACCGGGGCCCTCCCTCGATCTTGATCCTCGCTCCGAGCTCCGACGTGGTCTTCCATGCAAGGTTCCCACGTCGGCCGGGGAAACCCTAGACAACTAGCACGACCCTCATCTTCAAGTTGGTGTCCCTCAAGCTTCTCTCGCTCCTCGGCGGCGGAATACGACTTCGGTTCTGCGTGGCTCTCGGTCGGGGGGCTATTTATAGCCCGAGAAGCAATTAGGTCAAAGGACGACGAATTTGGGCCCTAAATGGGCCCGGGCCGACCGGATCGGGGCCGGCCGACCCGGGCCCATTTAGGCCCGGCCCCGCGGGCTCCTTTGCCCGAGGTCGGTTCCCTTGCTTCCTGGATGCTTCCCCTTCGCATGTAGGTCCATGTCGTCGGTTTCTCTCCGAATTGGACTCAACTCCTTGTCTTGCAAGATTCAGCACTTTTCTGGTCAGGTCCCTGGAGTCTGTCGTCTTCTCGGATCAAGTCCCCGGCTTCTTGGAGTTAAGTTTGCTTCATTGCATGACTTGTTCAGGGCTTCAAGGTCTTGTCATGAGGTGCTTGATAAACTTATCCCGATAGTCTTGCATTCAACACTAAAACCCTGCATAAACATTAAACTCCAAAAACGACATGCACACGTGAACTTGTTATACCACGGGGTTAGTACCAATGGATAAGATATTACCAATGGATAAGATACAAAAGTTATGCCAACACCGAAGGTAAACTCATGGCTAGGTTGACGGATTTTCACCGTCAACATCTCCCCCATGCTTAAACCTTGCTCGTCCTCGAGTAAGCCTTCGATGGATATCATCATTGCCAAACAATGTTTAAACCTTGCACTTGATCATACATGAAAAAAAAACATAATGCTCTCAAAAGTTTAATTCGTTAAAGTTCCATAATGTACTAGCCTTCACCTCTACGGAGGGTAGATTCTTATTAAGCTCATCCCACAAGTATTAACATGCTCACAAAGTTTAAATAGATCTCAGAATTTTTGAAATAAAGAACGAGATAAAGAAAAGAGCTAAACCAAGTTCACAAATTTAAATCACCTTGTATGTTGCTCATGAACTCTCATCTCACTTGTCTCTCAAGCCTATATAATCTACTCCTTTCCCTCTCATATCTATGTGGTAGGCTTTATATGGAGCTTTGGGAAAGTTTAGTCCTAACAAGATTTTATAAATGAGGTGTTGTCAAAACAAGACAAGCTTCTCATGGTCTTACCGAGACTCGTCAAAAAGGTCATTGGAAAATAATGTTAAATCAAGGAGGGGAAAGAGAAAAATACACACACTTTAGATGAGTGGACATGTGCAAATGGCAAAGAGTGATCCCGAGGCACAAAAGAAGTCCTCGTTATCGGATTGCACATGGTTGGAAAATGAGAATGGATCTTATTAACTTGAAGCCTTGAATGCACTCTTAGAGAACCGGGGAGTTCACTTTACGCTCATATATATTTTTTTCTCTTTCTCATATTTCTCATTCTTTTCTTTCTTTCTTTCTTTCTTTCTTTCTTTCTTTCTTATATATATATATGTTTTTTTTCTTTCTTCACCTTGGAAGTCACGTACATCGCCGAATTTTTTTCTTTCATCATTATATATATATATTTTTAAAAATAATCCCTTTTTGAACTCTAAAACTGCACCGTACCTACCTCCTCCCCCATGCTTAGACGTTGCTCGTCCTCGAGCAAAGAGGCGAAAAATAAGGTAGGTACCGGGATATTTTTCCTTGGAGAGATACTTGAAATCTTCAACGTTGGCACCGTCTTGCGATCTTCCTTGAATTGATGATCCATTCTCAACGATAGGTTGTGGTCAAGGAGGTAATCACAAAAGATGATATTTGGTTTAAGGGTGGATATCCGGCGAGGTTTGTGAAATCTCCGATGTGGGGATACACAATGCACGGATCAAAGGCTAGCAAAAAGATAGATACGCAAAAACGGAATGACCAGCTTCTTAGTCTCGGGCCAGAGAAATCATGGCCTGCAATAACTCACTCAAAAATAAATCTTGTACACTAAGGTTTATGCACTCAAATATATATAAGGCTTGGGATAGGTTGAGCAACACACAAGTGATATTTGTGACAAGGTTAGCAATATTTTTGAGCATAAAAGACATCTTTAATCTATTCATAACTTGAGAGCACATAAAACACTATGGGTCTTTATTTTAATCATAACCTCCGCTGAAGATTAAGCTAGCATTTAGATAATTTCAGATTTGTATTTTTAAGAGAGCACTAGTTCAAACATGCATAAGTCAATTACAAAGATAAACAAAGCAGCAATTATAATCATATATCATCATGGCACAAACTTTGTAACTTTACCAAAGGTAAAAACTTGGTGGTGACATTATACATGATGAAAATAAAAACTAAGATACATGCTGAAAATTAAACTAACACACTTGCTGAAATTTAAATAAAATCTGAAAACACTACGCATACATAGGTGCAAACAAGCTGAAAATTAAAGAAAAGGGGTAAAGGAAAGATAACCAAAGCTCCTCCTCTATCTAATCTTCCGCCGGTGGTTGATATTGATAGTCTTGGTTGTTGTACCCTTACTTGTAATAGGAATGCACCGCTCCTCCTATGAATTGTCCAATGGTATTAGGTGAAGGTGTCCAAGCACATAAGCGACGTTTGCATTTCCTTCACCCATTTGGTTTGCATTGGTTTGGATGGCTGCAATAAATTGCATGTTCCTTGCAGCGTATCCTCCAATGGTGGCTCCATTTTGTTGTGGTTGAGGAAGGTGTGCAAATGGCTCCGCAAAGGCTACGTTGGGCACCGCAAAAATGGTGGGGTATGGCTGCTCCACTCCCCCATGCTTGCATTGGTACACCACCGTAGTAATTCGGCGGCGCCGGGGTTCCTCCCAATGGTGGGACATAATTTTGTTGTGCACCTCCTTCTTGGGTCGTGGAAAAACCTTCTCCTAATCCTTCTCTATTATTATCTTTTTTTTTTCCCGGCACAAGAAGTCCTTCCTCTAACCGATCTTCTCCCCCTCAAGAAAAGTCTTAATCTTCAATCCGGAAGGGGCAAATTCACCTAGGCCACTTGTAAGCCTCCTCTCTCATCTTCACTCTTATATTTTCCTTTCTTCATATATTCCTAGGGAAGTCCTGGGTAGGAGGTGATTCGGGTTCCTTGTAATACCCGGTTTTAAAGAGATAGCCAATATGGAGAGGCAACACCCCGAACCAATATCTTCCGAACTCGATGTTGTTAACACCACCGGTCATAGGTGAGTAGGGTTGATTGGCTGCGAGTAAATCTAATTCAACTCCGTGTTGGTTATCTATGTCTCTCTTATTCTCCCCAAAAATCCACTTGCACAAAAGTGACACACCGGATGATGGGGTTCGGATAGTATTTTTTTTTTCGTTGATGGTCTCTTCCCGTGATCATACTCCAAAAGCCTTCCCATGTGCCTTCATGCACATACTTGTTCCGGAGCTCCCTTTTGAAAGTAGGAGACACTCGCCCATGGGTCTACGATACTAGACATGCAATCGTTTCGAACATGAAAACCAATCTGATCTATCGGGGATTGTGTTGAATGGATCCAAGGAAGCATTGGAGCCCTTACTCCCTTTATGGCATGGTTGCTAGCCTTAAGCATTAAAGTATTTTCAACACAAGATGATAGATAGATAATCCAACAAAGTTCGATTACATCTCAAGACCGATTGCAACCCATGGATGAAAGGAGATTACCCCATCAAGGTGCTAGAAATAGCATCATTGATCAAGGTTACCCTTCCGACGATGTCTTCCTTCTTCTCCTCTTGTGGGCTCCCTCCAACGGAATGAGAGACTCAAGCACTCCTTCATCAAGGGTATGCGCCATGGTCACGAAAATTTCCTAGGCGAATTCCTTGTGGGTGTTTGCCGACACTCCGCTAGAGAATTGCACCGGTGTCCCGTGTGAAACCCAATATGTGGAGAGCTTGGTCGTCGATGTCGACGTTCGCTACAAGCCTCTACTTAAGGCGAGCGAGCTTCTTCTCCTCCTCCGTCATGATGACATACCCCTCGGAATACCGCGGAGCGTATGGAGGTGGAGCGGATGATCGTGTCAAGTGGCGAGGTTGGACAGGCGGTTCCTCCATATGTTATTGAAGTTTGGTAAACCTAATAAACGAGTTTTGTGTGGCCCTCATGCCACCAAGGAGAAGAGTGTGGTTCCTCCTCGGCGGTGCCGTGTCCTCCTCCATACTCCAAGGAAACTCGGAAACCGAGCGCCTCCTCGAAGAGGTTGTCGATGATGGCTTAGACGACGATGATCCCTTCTTCTTCGGTGAAAAGGCTTGTAGTTTTCTTCCATGATTGCAGCACTCTCCCTCACAAATATATATCCGGGGTTTTCACCCGGTAACAAGGTACACAAATATTATTTTGGAGTCTGGACTTTGAGTGGATTAAGGATGTGATTTGTTGCACGAAACAAACGCGGTGGATGGCTAAGTCTAAGGTGATTCCGGCCTACAAACTAGAGCACACGAACAAAGAGTTGGATGAAAAACTTACCTCCCTCCTCCTCTTGGCTCGGTTCTTCTCTAGTGCATTCATGTTGCTTCGTGATCGCGTACACCTTCCAAACGTTCCCGTCCACTCCTTCGCTTGCACTATTGCTCCTTCCACTTGATGTTTTCACTTTGACTCACTTCCACACTCCCTTGCCTCACATGCATCCATGATATTCCTACAAAACAAAGCCTTGGCTGCCCCCCCATGCTTGTACTTTGCATGTGGTTTAAATATGTTGGAGGGGCATCCCGTGATGTCTCATGGTGCATGCATGGTTAGGTTAACTAGATTGCCTCCCTTTAAGTGTGTTTAAGGCTAAGCACTCCTCTAATTTAGAAATTTAAAAATATTTTTCAGAGCCATGCAAGAGCTCGAACATAATTTTAGAGAAGTTTTTAAACCATTAAAAACAAATGCAAGTCGAAAATATTTTTTTATTACGTCGATTTCGGTCTCACCGGTATAGTTTGCCTTCATTGGTTGAGAGCAAGCTTTTCCCGGCTTGATCATGGGGGCATAGGTTTAGGTCCTAATTTCGATTAGATGAGAGAGATTTTGAATGAAATAAAATTAAGTGAGGCTTAGAAAAATTCTAATCTTAGAGAAACCGAGGATATGGATTTTTAAACCAACCAAAAATCAAGTTTCTAGGTTCACGCGAGTCCTACCACATGCTGAAATTTAAATAACATCTAGATACAAGCTGTGGCTCTACTCGAGTGTTTTTAGCATGTAAAACAAGTCAACCACAACATCATAAAGAGGATGAAAGGTTGAGTTAGGTTCTGAATTTTTTTGGTTTTTGGTTGTGGTTTCTCGAAAAAGAAGCAAATAATCACATAGGATGGTTCATGTAAAGGGTTTATGATCAAGCAAAATATTCAACCAAGAATTATGTCTCTAATATTATTCAACCATTCTAAGTCTAATGTTTTGCGTAGTAAAATTCAAAACTGAATTAAAAAGACTTGAAAAACCTGGAATCGGGTTGTCCTCCCGGTAGCTTATTCTTGACTCGACGAAACGGGTTGCCTCCCGCCTAGCGCTTCGTTTATAGTCCATGGCTAGACTTCTTCACTTGATTACTCCGGATCAACGCTCTTTGCGGGCGTTGCAATCTTGGGTACCCACTTTGGCTTAGTCAATTTTTTTGGTCTTCACGAGCCGGCTTTGTCCTTTGGTCTTGACGGATGCAACATCTTCCTTGTGGCTCGGCATCTCGAACTCCGGTCCTTCGGTCATGATCTTCATGGTCTCTAGTGTGATCCTTCATCTCTCCCGAATGAGTTTGAGTAGCCTTCGCTGTCTTGGGACCTTGGAGTTGTCTCGGATATTCTTCTTTGTCACCAATCGGTTGTCCGGCAAGTTGTCCCACTTGCGTCTCTAACATCTTCATCACGATGAACACCCCGCATGTGGATCTTGCCTTGGCAGCCTTTAGGTGTTGAGCTTCTTTCTCCATCTCCATCTTCTCCATCCTCGTTGATCTTGAACGGCCTTCCGGCGTCTTGACTTGGAGGTGGTGATTCCCTTGGAGATTTCGACGGTCCTTCGACTTCAACTTTTGAATCTAGGGTTTCCACCCCTTTAGCTTGTGTTGCGCGTCACCTTTGCCTGTAAAGTTTTCCTGGATCATCCACAAAAGAGTTTTGGGTTTCTTGGAGAGGTAGCCAACCATCTCCGGTTAGGGTTAGTGATAAAACAAAAATCTAAACATAAGAACTAGGGTTAATCAAAACTAGATTAGATTGAAAATTTTTTTTCTTTTTGAGGATGATCAAACATAAGAGATGCAAAAGAAAATCAAAAGAAAAGCTCGAAAGATAAGCGATACTAGATCGGATCTTGATTGCTTGTTCCCCGGCAACGGCGCCAGAAAAAGGGGCTTGTTGACGGTTAATAGTTGTATCAAAATTCGTTTGTGACTTGCAAGCGGACAAGTCTCCCGTCGTAGTCAAGGGACCCTTCTTCCCTCGAGTGGTGAACCCAAGGTATCGAATCCGTGGAACAACGTGCAACGCAAGGATTCAATCTAGTAAAGCAAGGTAAAGCTATCTATTGAAGAATCAAATTGCATCTAATCTACTAACTCATAAAGAAAACGAATCTAATCTAATCTACTAAAGAGGTAACAAGAGAAAGCAAGAGATAACCAATCTAGAGAATCTAGATCATGCTTATGTTGTAGCTCCAAACAAGATAGATAAAGATAGCAAAGCGAATCTCATTAAAAGCATCTTTAAATCGTGGCCTTCCCATCCGACTCCGAAAACATCCGCCTTTCGAGACCCCCGTTCGTCACAACGTATCCCTATTCATGCGGGGAGCTTAGGGCGAGTTCGATAGAACAAGTTGAAATCACTTGGCCGGTCCGGTATGCACCTCTAGCCACCGCGGCTACAAGAGCACCCTATGTAATCTAGCTATAGACTAGATCGTAGAAGAAGCAAAACCAAGAAGAAATCAAAATCATCGAGAAGGCACTTAATCGCTAGAAATCGGATTCACTTACAAACTTCACCATGAATGATTACATGAACAAGATCACCACCGGGCCCTCCCTCGATCTTGATCCTCGCTCCGAGCTCCGACGTGGTCTTCCATGCAAGGTTCCCACGTCGGCCGGGGGAAACCCTAGACAACTAGCACGACCCTCATCTTCAAGTTGGTGTCCCTCAAGCTTCTCTCGCTCCTCGGCGGCGGAATACGACTTCGGTTCTGCGTGGCTCTCGGTCGGGGGGCTATTTATAGCCCGAGAAGCAATTAGGTCAAAGGACGACGAATTTGGGCCCTAAATGGGCTCGGGCCGACCGGATCGGGCGGCCGCCCGGGCCCATTTAGGCCCGGCCCCCGCGGGCTCCTTTGCCCGAGGTCGGTTCCCTTGCTTCCCGGATGCTTCCCCCCTTCGCATGTAGGTCCATGTCGTCGGTTTCTCTCCGAATTGGACTCAACTCCTTGTCTTGCAAGATTCGAGCACTTTTCCGGTCGTGTCCCCGGAGTCTGTCGTCTTCTCGGATCAAGTCCCCGGCTTCTTGGAGTTAAGTTTGCTTCATTGCATGACTTGTTCAGGGCTTCAAGGTCTTGTCATGAGGTGCTTGATAAACTTATCCCGATAGTCTTGCATTCAACACTAAAACCCTGCATAAACATTAAACTCCAAAAACGACATGCACACGTGAACTTGTTATACCACGGGGGTTAGTACCAATGGATAAGATACAAAAGTTATGCCAACACCGAAGGTAAACTCATGGCTAGGTTGACGGATTTTCACCGTCAACAGGTACGAATTGAATCTCTTTGTAAGGAGGATAAGTTCAACTGGTGTCACGCGAGCCTGCGAAATATTATTGAAAGGAGGTTTGGATCTCTAAAAGAGAAATGGCATATATTGGATGGGATACCATTGATGGATGCAAGGAAGCAAGCCACTATGATAATTTCTTGCTTTGCTATGGATAATTTTTTATGACGCGAACATTTTGGACTGGGTGACAGGTATCCTATGTCGCCCTTGGTGGAGTTGAACAAGGACCTGTCACCTTCGGCCCTTAGAGAGTTGACAGCCACGATGTTGTATGATCCACCAAATTTTTAGGTAAGAATTGTTATTAAAGGGTTGAGTCAAATTAGAGTGATTCGTGTAACTGATTGTGGGGTACTTGTGGTGAATTTGCAGGACAGGCGTCGCTGGCCAATGGAGGAGAACTAGGTCCTTCTTATTAGGTATGCTGTCAATTGATATCAATTCCGTGAGCAGTAGGTCAGGGTTGTAATCCTTGTGTACTCATGATATGGCACATATTATGCACTTCAAATTACAGGATTTGTAGCACTGGGAAGGAGAGAACTGGGGATGTGCAGGGTGGTGACTCATGTGTGGGCGGCAATTGTGCGCCCTGATGATTTTGTAGGTGGGATGTGCAGTTGTTTTGAATGTTTGCACAGCCCTTAGTTAGTGATCGGAAATGTTGTATTCATTCATTTGGACTCAGTGCAGTGAGGTCCACATTGAGAAATGAAGCTGTGTAGTGTAGTGGTAGCAGTATTGTGGTGATGTTGTAGGACTCTAACTGGTAATTATCATCTTTGGCATGTGAATTATGTCTGTGAAATTTGTCTGTGATGAGGAATTGTGTAAAGTTATGTTGTTAATTACATGAGAATGCTGATGTGTTTGGCGCCAAAACTTGAAAAAATGGCACCTGCTTCTTGCTCTTGTTTGAATTTGAAAATGGCTGGTGTGGCTGGTGATGGCCTGAGGTGGCTGGTTGCCAGCCGCTGGACCAGCCCAGCCGGTTGCAGCCCAACCGAACAGGCTGAAGAAGACCAAGTCCATGGACCATCACCCACTAACAGGTGGGGCCATCACCTGCGAAATCACCAAGACCCAGTGCACGTAACATATACCACTAGCTGCTAGTCTTCCGATTCCCATGGGCGTCACCTTCGATAAAAAACCATGCCGTACACACACGCCTCCGTCACGTTACTCTCACTGACACCGCGGGTCCACGCGCGACCAGTCTACGTGGGAGGCGACGTGGCAAAAGCGGGACAGGAGTGCGGGGAAAGAAAAAAATAAAAATAAAGAGATGCTTGCCTTGCCTGTTGCCTCCCTCCATTAAAGACAAGGGAGAGAGGCAGCCAAAAGGCGACGCACCATTAACCAGCAAGCACGCAGCTTTGCCTCTCCCTCCGCTCCACTCCACTCCACTTCGCTCCCCACTCTCCCGCCGCTTCCCAAACCCTAACCCTCGCGGCCCATTCATCGCGCACCTCGCGCCGGGCATGCCGCTGGGGTCGCCGCCATTGGGAAGCGCGACTGAGCTGGAGTGATCCCGTCCCGCTGGAGCCTGCCACTCCCGCCGCCATCAGCCTGGGGCCGCGCCGCAGCTCCTCCCTCGCCCTCGGTGTCCAGCGTAGCGGGCTGGAGATCCACCTGCAAGCGGGAGGAACCATTTCTTGTGTTGCAGAGTGAGTAATCCTAGGTCCCTTGGATTGAGCTTTCTGTGTCTTGTGTTCTCGAGGGGCAAAAAAGATTCCGTTTTGTTCTTACCTTATTGGGAAGCAGCCCAATCAAAATATATTTTTCTCTCTTCTTCCCCAAATAAAAATCAATCTGTTCTCAAGAGGGAGAAATCAGAAATGCAGTAGCCTGCCTTTCAACATATATGCTATTACCAGTGTCACTTGAGCCATTTAATATCAATGGGCACCCCCCAAATTTAAGAGCTTCCAATCGTTCCATAAATGCGGACTCCATGGGAGCCCTGTGATCTGTGAAGGCGGGCAAAGCCCTGGCACCGCGGGGTACGGGCCGCGGGACCAGCCGGGAGTGAGTGGTTCCATGCCACCCTGACGGTGTGTAGGGCGATTTACTTTTGCAGCAGTCAGTGTTGGCGCGCGGCAACTGTACTTCTACCTCAGTTGGACTAATAATTTGCTGGCCATGCCAAGTTTTTTACTGCGAATGTTTGTGTGATTGTGTCCCTGTTGTGTGTGCATGACCTGATAGTTTCTCACTTCCTAGTTCCTATCTTCCGAAGGTTCTGCTGCGCGTTCCGGAATCCGGACACTGTCGAAGATGAAGAGGATCAAGCTTGCATGCTTGCTTCTTTTCTTTGCGCAACAAGTGGTCCTTGGAACACATGATGTCTACATTGTGACCATGGAAGGGGATCCAGTTGTGATCTACCGAGGTGGTGTTGAAGGGTTTCCAGCAACTGCTGTGGATTTGGACGAGGAGATGGATGTTTCCAGGTAAGCACTCCAGCTGATGCTTTCACCATGCCTGCAAGGTATGAATGTAGGGACTTGTTGAATTACATTTCTCAAGTTTTATTGCAGTTTGAACGTGATAGTTTTTTTTTTTGAGTTATTTAACTCCATATCGGAGTTATTGATTGAAGTGCCTACTCCTTTTCCACTACAATTATGTCAGTTATCACAGATGTATTGGATAACATCTGAGCTCAGTACTCATACCAACAATACGCTAATTGAGAATTTACAATTTGAAAACCTTATGAATATGTGCTCACCTGTTGTAATCTACCTGTAGGCTCCTTGGTTTTAAACTTGGAATGTCCTGATTAAATTTTATATTTCGGTCATCTTGTGCTTATGGTGCAAACATGATAGTTTTTATCTCCACTCCAAATTTGCTGATTTGCAGTGAGGCTGCTCGCTCCATCTTCGAAGGCACCATGACAATCTCCTAGACTCACTTTTAGTAGAAGGAACTTACGAGAAGCTTTACAGTTTCCATCATCTTATCAATGGCTTTGCAGTTCACATGTCATCGCTGCAGGTATTTGACATCACAATTATGCTGAGAGGAAGGTATCCTTTGTTTTAATCTGGTTTGAACATAATGTCTCCAGTGTAGGCTGAGTTCTTGAAGAAAGCCCCAGGAGTTAAGCATGTTGAGAGGGACATGAAGATACATAAACTAAACTGACTACACACACCCCTCAGTTTCTTGGATTGCCAACTGGGGTGTGGCCAACAGGAGGTGGATTTGATAGAGCTGGTGAAGATGTTGTGATTGGCTTTGTGGATTCTGGAATTTATCCGCGGCATCCGAGCTTCTCTTCCCACAAAACTGATCCTTATGGACCTGTTCCCCATTATAAAGGGAAATGTGAGATGGATCCAGTAACCCATACAAGCTTCTGTAATGGGAAGATAGTTGGAGCCCAGCATTTTGCGAAAGCGGCCATGGCTGCTGGAGCGTTTAATCCTGATATTGAATTTGCATCTCCATTAGATGGTGATGGTCATGGAAGGTCATGCCCCTGATGATTTCCTCTCAGCTCTTATATGTGTGCTCGTTTGCAGCAGCCAAATGTACAATTTGCATTCATGCTTGTAACTTCAGAAATGTACTGTTTATATTACAATGCTGGGCTTGCATAGGGAACCTCTCATCTTGAAGCATTTTTTTCTTCAATACTAGTTATTCCACTTCTTTTTTATCTTTTTGGAAAATGACAGGACTTATCTGATACATGTATGATATTTTCCCTCAACAGTCATACGGCTGCAATTGCTGCTGGAAACAATGGAATTCCGGTTTGAATGCATGGTCATGAATTTGGAAAGGCAAGCGGCATGGCTCCACGTGCTAGGTGAGTTTGATTTCTTCAGCATTTTCTGAAGGTACTTGCAGTTTTATTCAGGAATACTACAGAAGCACCTATCTTCTATCAGTATCATGATGATTAGTTACCTTGAGAAAGCCATTTATCTGTTGCTTACTTGCCAACGACTAACGTCTTTTAGTTTATGCCTGTTAGGATAGCTGTCTACAAGGTTCTTTACAAACTCTTTGGTGGTTATGTAGCTGATGTTGTGGCTGCTATCGATCAGGTATGATATGTGATCCAGAAATTCTTTGTGTGCAATCTTTTGCTGGATTCTGCAATGTGTTATAAGATGTTTGATAAAAGCGCTTAGCAGTATTCCTTAAGGTTGACTTGATAGAAAAATTAGCAGAAAGGGCGTAGTGGTTTTAAGTTTTAACAGTTGAATAAGTTGGTAGCTTTTATGTAGCTTCCAGTTTCTAAATAGAGCCCCAACCTTTCTTCTAAACAAATTTGGGGTGCTATTATTTTCTTTAATCCCGATAGGCTCTCGGGTATAACAGATGTTACACTTTGACAAGCATGAAGTACAATGTAAGTTCATTTTCTTGCTAGATGTCGTAACAAATATCTGATAACGCTGACTTTAAACCATGTCGTGCACTGAATAGAAGACAGGGTAGATAATAGCATGTGTCACTATTGCAAGCCTCCAATATGTGGGAGCTAATGCATGGCTAGCTATTTGCAGGTTGTTCAGGATGGTGTTGACATTCTCAACCTTTCGGTTGGACCAAATAGCCCACCAACAGCTACGCGGACTACCTTTTTGAACCCTTTTGATGCAGCTCTTCTCTCTGCTGTGAAAGCTGGGATTTTTGTTGCCCAAGCTGCTGGAAATGGAGGACCATTTCCAAAAACACTGGTCTCTTTCAGCCCATAGATAACCACTGTAGCTGATGGAGTTGACGACCGTAGATACAAAAATCATTTAACACTCGGAAATGGGAAACTTCTTTCTGGACTTGGAGTATCACGTAAGTCCTTTTGATGTGTATTTTCAGCAACTGCATTGACTTGTTATCAGTACAAATGTACAATGTTCAGATCACATTATAGAAATTGTGCAAAATGAAATAGAACAAGCCATTCTAGCGGTCCTGTTATTCTGACAATTAGTTTTGAAGTTCCTGCTTATCGTTGGTTGACAATTTTCTCATCTGAATGCAGCTGCAACACACGGGAACAAGTCATTCAGCCTGATTTCTGCGGCTGATGCTCTGCTGGGTTCATCTGCAACGAAGTATAGTGCATTAGACCGTCAGAGGCCGGAACTCTTGAATAAGAGGAAGGTGCAAGGAAAGATTCTTTTGTGTGGTTATTCGTTCAATTATATTTCTGGGACGGCTTCAATAAAGAAGGTGTCTCAGACTGCCAAGAGTCTCGGTGCGGCTGGTTTTATTGTTGCTGTGGAGAATAGTTACCATGGAACAAAATTTGATCCTGTGCCAGTCAGTATCCCTGGAATTCTCATCACAGATGTCAGCAAGACAACGGTATTATACTTCTAATAGAGCCTTATTGCATATGAATGTTGCTAAAAAATGAGACCGTGTAAACATGAAATACATCAGTAAATATACAATGCAATTCTCTAAAACATTGAATTTGGGCTGGAAACATGAATCACAATGAGATACAACTTTGGGCTGAATTGTATAGAACTGCTGCTATTGTAGGATGACATGGCAAAAAGGAGGTGGTACTAGGTGACATACCTATACACGTTTTACTCTTATATTAAACTTTGAGTAAAGTGTACGGCCGGTCCCTAAACTATCGCGGGTGTGTCATCCCAGTCCCTGAACTCTCAAATCGACCATTTAGGTCCTCAAACTTCTTCAGCTGTGTCATTCCGGTCCCTAAACTTGCAAATCATCCGTTTACGTCCTCAAACTTGTTCTGTTGTGTCACCCCGGTCCTCAAACTTGATTTTGAGTCTCATCTGGGTCAAAATAGAGCAATCTAAAAACTTTATATCAAAAAATAATTCATAATTTTTTCATACAAATTCAAATGAAGACAAACTTTGTATCAAAACTGAAGCCCTCCACGTGATCTACAACTTTATAGTTGAAAAGTTTTTGAACTAAAACTGTTTAGGGTCCCAAATTATTGTTGTATGTCCCAAAAAGTGGAAAAACACTGCAGGTCTGCAGTGTGCAGAGAGCGTAGGCAGCAACTGACATGAGGATGCCAACGCAACAGAGGCAGCGGTCAATTATTCGAGGCACCCGGTCCATTCCATCCCATGGACATTGCACAGTATTCAACGACACGATGATCTCTCCAGGCTGAACGACACGACTCGCAGGTGGAAGCTAACCGGCGACCTGGCCGCCGGCCGAACGCAGAGCAGGGGCAGGGACGCCGTCGTCCTCATCCTCCGGCCGGCCCTGTACCATAAACTGTTGCTACTGGAGAGCGAGAGGTTTTTCTTTTTGAAAATTCAGAGCGAGAGATCGTGAGCTATGAGTCTCTGACTCCAAGTCCAAGCACATGCCGTGGAACGTGGACCACAGCTGGAGTTGGAGACGAACGCAACGACGTATAACGACAATCCAGTCAGAGCCGCTATCCATGCGTGGAGGGTGACAGCGACGGGGATCAACGGATGGCGACGACGGCTGCACCCGGCGGTAACGGCAGCGGCGGCGTCACTGTCAGTGCCAAGGAAGAATAGTCGGCGTGCCGGACGACGACGACGACGACACGATGCCGGCAGTAGAGACTGACTGCGGCGTGGCCTGGCCTGGCGTGCGCCTTGGTAATTGACTGGCGTTTTGCCGCCGTCGTCTTCCGCGGTGGCCGCAGCACGCGCGCGGTTGCAGACCTTGCAGTTGCGGGTGGTTGCATGGCTCGCGTGCGTCCGTGGCGCCATAGCACGATCCAGCAGCGCCCTCGAGCTGATGATGACTTGATGAGGTCCTCTGCTAGTCCAAGGAGTGCTTGGTGTCACGTATGAGTGTGACTGTGTGGCCAGGACAAGTGCCGGGACTTGGCAGCAATCGATCAGAATCAGATAGACGGCAACGAGGCGAGAAGGACATGGCATGGTAGTTTTAGTTTGCAGTAGTCTGAGTGGTGGTTATGTGCAGCAGTGTGTTTGGTGAGTCTAGCTAATGGAGCAGTTTGAAACGTCAGGGAAATTAAAGAAAATCCATCGATATCACATATTATACTTCATTTTGTATTTTTCATATTTATAAATTTTGAATCCACTTAGATACGTGCTATGTCTATATATATGCATAGCAAATTTTATGAATCTATAAAAACCAAAACGACTTATAATTTCGAAGAGGGGGTAATAGTCTACAAATAGCATACATAGTTCCCTGTGTTTTTTAATATGCTTATAAGAAAACAAGAGACGATGGCATTTTATTTAGTGTAAGAGGCGAATGAAAAATAAAGAGATAAAGAAAGGCTATGAGTATGATTGGTTGCACGGGTTTTGAGTGTGTTTTGGTTGCATGGATCGCATGAAGCATATATGGATGATGTTGGATGGTAGGGTTCAACCAATTTACTTTTAGTACATATGGTTCACTCCTACTAGTAGAATAATTGATCAAGTGAGATGGTTTCACCCTGATTAAGCTTGTAAAATTCACCCAACCAATCTTCATTATTATTACTTTGGATCATTTCATATATAAACCAAATGATACACGCAACCAAGTTATCGAAGAGCCAAGATATAGGGTGCAACTCGAAGATGTATAATGTTAAGTAAAAAAACACTGGGTTCAGACACAATAGAAAAATATTTATGGGGCCTTAGAGCTACCACCAAATAGTTCGACTATTGGAGAAGCTATCTATATATATAGTGGAACAACATGGATATACTTAAAAGGTAGTAAGTTGACTCCTTTTTTTATATGCATAAGTAACCGATATAATGTACTCCCCCAGATTCAGAAGGAAGAACACGTTACTCTTTCAAGCACCCTTCCGTGTACGGCGGGTAAAGGGCAATGCTTGCCACACAATATAACTTTTGCGGGAATTAAACTGTCTATGTCAAAATTCCTACAAGTTAAGCTCCCCATTCTTAGATCGACACAAATTGTGAGATGCCGGTCTCAATACATAGTTTTTATTTCATTAAACAATTTTTATTTCATTAAACCGTTACCAGACTAAGAATTTAGTAAATGTGCCTACTAGTAGGTGTCATGAGGATGAAACTCCTCACTAATCAGGGGCGCAACCAGGATTTAAGAAAAGGGACCCTGAACAAAAGAAGGTAGAATTGAACTAACGTCACGCCACATGATGGTTTTACTCATATGTAATAGTGTCATGTTCCACAAGTCTTAATCAAAACTCGACAAAATTACATATGTGTCAACTTAATATTAGCTCTACGACTAGCAGCAAGATCATAGGGTTCAATAATTTCATCAGTACTAATTGATCTAGATAATTCCTTCTCAACATAATGTTCCAAACAATTTCGCAATAATTCAACTTCCATTGTACATCTAAGACATGCATTCTCAAGTTTCATAGTTGAAAAGCATTTTCGGTGGTTGCAGTTGATACTAGTAGAAGAGTTAATGATGATCTGATTGAGTTAAATTGGAAGGGTTAATAATGATTTGGTTGAGCAATGGGGTGTTGGGCAACCCAAGCCCCCTTCCCCTCTGCCTCTGTCACTAACAATCTGATGAAGCTCTCCCTTTTTTTTGAAAGGAACGGCAAGAGATTTGCCGTAATTTTTATTAGAAGAAGTTTTAACAACACAACTGAAAAGAGGCGGGTTTCGGTGGAGCAGTACTCACAGCTCCAAACCCAAGACCAGCCTTCCAACTCAAAAAAGGGGGAAAACGACTACAGGAAGAGAGACGCTGTTGAAGAAGCAACTAGAAAAACACTATCCGTGGCCAGTAGACACAAGATTCGCTGGAGGCACCGTTCTTGCTGCTTTCTTGGTTTCTTGATAGAATTCGACGTCGTTATAGACCAGTGAGGTCACTTCTGCTACTCCCTTGGCGATATGTTGAAAAGTTCTTCTGTTTCTTTCCTTCCAAATATTCCACCAAAAATACAATAACATCCCGTCAAATTTTGATCTACATTATTGCCAAGTCAGCAAAATTTTTTTTTGATGTGCCTACAAATATAATGCTCATGAAACTCATACCTAAAACATATTAAGATTAGGTTAAGAATAATCTAACTAATGGCACTAGGTTATCGACACCTGGAAGTGAGAAAAAAAAGAACTACTTCTATCTAGGGCGGTAGGGCCTATCCCCTATCCTTATCTTCCCCCATCTGCAGCATCTCGTTAGTTAAAAAAAACCTCTCGAAACCTCAAAACCAAAATTTTATATGCAACACGTAGCCAATCAAACCCTTTTCCATGTTTCAAACTCTGAGCCGAGAGACTGGGCCTGGAACTGGCACACACCACATGCATGCACCCTCTCTGATCTGTCCCCGGTAACGCAAATTAAAAGATTCCTTGGCCTTGGTTTGAGCAAACAGGGAATGGCAAAACAGACAAAAGGTTGGCGCACACACACGCTCACCCTCTTCGTGGAATCGTGGTGAGGTCATGCCATGGCATTGTGATGTGCGCGCGCGTGTGTGTGCCTAGAGACTTGGCGAGCCCTGCCTCACTGCCTGCCACCTTGGGGAGGAGCAACCTCTCCTTGTGTGGCTCGACTCGGGTTTGAATAATCGGATCAGTGTGCATATACCCAATGCAAGGTCAAGGAGGAGGAGGATCTGAAAAGCAGAGGATAGACTTGTTTAGAGGGCCGAGGAACGTGCACACGATGCGCGCGGTAGTACTAGTGTGGAAGACGATGGGAGTGTGGATTTACCTATAGATTCCTTGTGAGTGACGCAGCAAGAAGCAGGATGCATGCACGCATGGTTTTGCAGAGCTCGAGAGAGCAAAATGCACGGTTTCCGGTAGTGAGAGCGAGCCACCACCACCAGCGCGTGCGTGCGTCCGTGTGTACGTATACGTACGTGTGTCGGCGTGTGAGGGTCAGAGGGTGACACTCACCTCGTGTGTGGGTATTTGTGTTCGCCTTTCCTTGCTATATGGATGCAAAGTTTTTTTCCTCGAATGCGCGCTGAGCGTAATTGGACCAATAGAGGTTACCACAAGTATGACTTTCTAAAGTATTTCTTGGTTCCATTTACCTTTAAGGGCATGTACAACAGTATAGACAGTTGTCGTCTGCAAGTCACACATAGACAGCTAAAACAACAGCTTGTACAACAGATTGTCTATTTAACTGTCTATAAACTATTTAATTGTCTCATAGACACATAAATTATGATGATCAAGTATGCATTTGATCTTTGTAACTATTATGCAACCACATACATATGTTACAGATACACTTTACTATTTTTTTCTTTTTCATTCTTAATTCCTTTCCCTTTTTTCCTCTTTCCTCATACCTTTCTTTTTCCCTTTTCTGAACGCTTTTTTCATTCTTTTTTATTTCCAGCCATCCATTGTGTCCTCTGCTAAACCTTATCCGCTGCTGCCCAGAACTTCGCTGCCATTGCTCCGCCTCTGCAATTGCTTCTGCTCTGCCACAACTTCTGCTGAACCGTGGAGGCATGGAGGATAGGCCATGCGCCAACGCCGGAGCTAGCTAAGTCTGGGTCGGTTCCTTCTGCTTCTCCGTTGATGCCTGTTGCCTGCTGCTTCTCCAGTCTCCACTAATGCAAAATAGCAGACGGGTGCCCACCACTGCTGTCGAGCTCTTCCGCTTCCCATTCAACATTGCGCTTTTCCGCTTCCTCGGCACCGCTGGGCTCGTCAGTTCCAGCAGTCGTGGTGGCCGAGGAAGGTGGAGGCAGCGCTCCCCGACCACGCAAAGGGAGAGCGGGAAGAGGCGGCGCTTCCAATCCGAATCTCCAGAAAAAACTTCGAGAAGCACCAAATCTCGCTCGGCGACCACCGGCGAGCCCACCGCCGCTCGCCTCTTCGCCCCCTCGCAGAGCATGCGCGGGATGGAGATGGATGAGGGGAAAGCGAGGACGCAGGGAGATGTGGAGATGGATTTCGCGTGCAGAAATTCTCCGCGCAGGATCCGCGTGCGGTCAATCATCGGAAGCTGGCTGTACAACGGTGCTGCGCCGTCTGCCCCGCCTCGGAGCACGGGACGCGCCTCGTCGTCTCCCGAGGCGACGACACGCTCGTCGTCTGGCTCGGAGGGGGTGATTTTTGCAAAAGTGTCGGCTTGTAGATGGCTTGCAGACAACCGTTGTACATGCCCTAAACTAGAGTATGTCATTTGGTTTAATTCACGTCTTAAGGCAATATGTCTTTTTTGTTTTTCCATATGCAAGTGAATTTTTAAGTTCAAAATTTGCAAGTTTATAGTAGACAGCATAATATATAATAAAAAATATAGCATGAATTTTTCATCACTATTTTGATAGGGCAAAATGTTTAATAATAAAATATGTTCATAAGATACAAAATTATATACAGACTAGTGACTAAAAATTTGTCAATATTGTTTTAACATAGATTATGATGTCCACTAACATTCTGCAAAGTCCCAAATTAAAATTCAATAAAATTCAACTTGCGTGTGGAGGAGAAACAATAATGACAAATTACATTGTGAGGTAAGTTGAACTAAATAACATAATTTGGAGGGTAAATTGAACCAAACCATAATTTAGAGGTTATCTCAGCTTACGTTATACTCGATTACTTGGAGGTAGTAATTTGGACTTTTTCCTAGTGCAAATGACAGTCGCGCAAAAACAACCGAAGCAAGAAAGTTAGGATGCAAATTGGTACTCATGGTGTTTTCCGAATCATCAGTTGATTAATCAATATAATTACTACTATGCATGATATGCCACTCCGGTTTATTAATCCTCTCGAATTATTTACGTGGAGCTCCATTCGAATTCGTTTTGATGTTTTTACCATTTTTTTACGGATTCAGTGGCCCAAAGTTCAGCCGTGCTTGCATAGTTCTAGCGAAGCATGGCCTAGTCCTTTTCTCTTGTGGAAATGAAGCGAAGCACGGCTGCACCATGTAGTAGTAGTACCAGCAGCAGGCGCACGCGTCGTTGCGTTGGCGCGGATGCGGACGCCGTGTCGCCGTGGCCGTGGGCGCGTCCGGGTCCTGGAAAAAGTTAGTAGTCCTACGCTAGTCGTCGCCGTCGCCGGCCGGGGACAAAGGCGTTCAAAAGGGGCGCTGTGGCCGGGGAGACCGCGGCGGCGTCGGCGAGCGCGCCGGCCGGCCACCACCACCGCCACCTGCGTCGCGCGCGCTTGCGTGGGTTCTCGCGCTCCCTGCCTCTGCAAGCTCTCTCTCGACGCAGAAAAAAAAAAGTGACCTTTCGTTTTGTGCAGGCAGTCGTCCCCCCGCCAAGTCACGTCGATCGCGTCGCAGCTACCGTCACGGACACCCATGCATGAATGCATCTGGGCACCCCCTTCTCATCTGGGCACTACTCACCGCCTCGTGCTACACGCCGCGCCGCGCCGTAAAAAAAAAGAACAAGAAGAAAGAGATTCTTTTTACCGCGCGTAGTAGGCAGCTTGGCTAGCTAGCTTCTCGATGCGGGCGCGAAAAGACGCGTGGTCCGGGACGCCGCCGTGCGCGCGGATCGGAACGGCACCGGGACCGGGGAAGAAAGGGGCCTCCCGGGCGGCGACGGCGATCGACGGCGGGTGGTCAAACGGAGGGAGAAGGGTTTGGGGATCTCGAGGCGCTGAATGAACCAAAGCAGCAGCAGCAGCGCCGTGCATTGGTTTGGGAAAAAAAATCTTCTTTCCAAGCTTTTTGTTTTTGTTGACTCGATTTGAAGGGACCGGTGAACGTAAAGTGACATGACGAACATTGCAAAAGCAAAGGGCGTCCCACGCACAAAAGATAGTACTACTGTACAACTGCACAAGCGAGGGCCGTCTATCGATGGTTTTCCATTCTCGGTTGGTTGATGAGGCCGGGAGTGTGTTGGAGCAAAACTCGTGGGCAACAAACGGATCATGCAATTTTTTCTTTTGAGGAAAAATGTATATTTTACTCTCATCATGTATCGAATTGTCCACTGAACTCTCTAAAAAAACTAGACTCATTTTACTTCCCTTAATTACAATTTCATTTAGTGCAATCTACATGTAATAAGATTTCTTTCTTTTTTTTCTACACGCACAAGTTGATTTCTAATTTTTCAAATTTTGTCAATTGACTCATAACTTGATGCTCCATGTTAGAAAAATACGTACTCTATGTTAGAATAATACATCAGCAATTTTTATATTACTTTCTGAACAATTTTCTGTATTTGAGATCAATTTTGTATTAACCGTTCCTAACATATGAAAATAACCGTGAAAATTCTTAGTATAGGTTTTTACATAAGCGATCATGTTTCGTGTGTACTCAAAAGAGCCCCAAAATTCGACTCATGCATGGAGAAATAAAAACAGAGGAATCTAATTGTGGGTAGATTTGACCAGATGAAATAGTTTAGAGGAGTAAAGTGAGTCTAGATTTTCTTTAGGAGTTTGATTAAGTGGACAAATCCGGTTGGACAGGTGCCACTTATATTAGTACTTGACCTCCATGCATCATTTGAAGGGGAAAAAAGAAACAGGAATTCTCGACTTGGTTCTTGTTCACCTCTTATACTAGTTTTCTTATCCTTTAATTTTCAATTTTTTTTTTATGATGGAAGCTAGGTACCGGAGGTGCATATATATACCAATACCAACTGCGGCGTCAGCAGCTGAGTGTGTTGAATCAGTATACTAATGGTCAATCAAATAGCTAGCCACCAGTCTCCGTTAATAGTCTTGTTTAGTTCTGTCTACCCATCGAAGCGAATTTGCCAGGCTAAACAAGCCCTAAAAACTAAAAATAGCTAACCATTTTGGTCGGTCAGTGTCGCTTCCGTTGATGAGTAAGCATACTCCTACTAGCTACTACTGTACTATCTACTATCCTCTGTCAGTAACGCTACCTAAACCTTGGACCCTCTTTGAATACGACCAACCTTTCGATCGAGCTGCTACTCGACATCGACCAGAGTCAAGAGTGGTTTGGCATTTGCCAAGACGGCTGGTTGTTGGGTTTGGGTGAACTACCGGCCCTCTTCCACGTGGAGTTTTCGTGATACAACCACGCACGACCAGTGCCCATGCTGAAGCCTGAAGCTGAACACACGCACGCGCACACACATCCGATTAAGCAGATCGAGGCCGCTGGTACCGACCTGACGACTGGCGAGAGGCGATATGATTGGCGGGCTCTCCGGCCCTACGACCGACCGTACGCCGACCTAACAAAAAACAACCTCACCAGTCACCACCAGCCACAGCCAGGCAGCCAAATTTCTCTTTTCGCTGCTCATTGACGAATGTTTTGGAAGCAAGCGGCGCGTGGGACCCTGCAACCTGCAAGCGTGCAGGGTGAGAGACGGTGGTGACGTGACCGAGCTGCTACCAGCAGCACGAGCGCATGGCATGGTCGCCGGTCAGTCATCAGCCGCAGGCTCGCACAGTCACAGCACACATTTTACACACTCGTCGATCGATCGGTCGGGCCGGTCGGCTTTTGCTTTTGCTGTTGCTAGCTGTTGGTTGGAGTTGGAGTTGGACTGGACCCGCGTGCGTTGGCGGTTGCGCATCTTGCGTCGTCGACGGCGAAGTAATGTGCGGCGGGGTTGTTCGCTTGCTTTTGGGGTTGGAAGCTATCACCCGCCGCTGTTCTAGAAGGGTTTACCCATCCAGTGAGTCAGTGACCAGTGGTGGAATATAATATAATGATGGTAACATTAGCATATATGTTTTGTAAAAAAATTGTACTTACATTCTTGGCACACCATGCTCGTCGTTGTTATCATTAATTAAGAAAAAACTTGTTCCACTTCTAAATTATTTTGTCTCTTTCTCTTTTTAACCTAGCTTTTTGCGAATTTCGATTCACTTCCTAATTTAGGCCGATCCACAAGATATTGAATTATAATAACGGAAATCCACTTTGATTAGCAGTTTAGCACACAGACAGGTTCACAAGTTCTCATATGCGTGGGCACCACCGGACCAAAAAAAAAACAGAGTATATATCGGCCCATAGGAAGTCCAATTCGCGCAAACATAAAAACGAGCTAGTTTGTACGTACCGACACGCACAAAAGTCCTATGCGTGCCAACTAAAAGCTGGTTGGATCCTCATTATTCTCCAAGGGAAACGTAAAGAGGCAAGATCCGCAACAAATCTCTGCCTTTTCTTTAGCGGCCAACTAACATCACAACACATCAGCTCAAAGTATATGTAGTACCGGTGTACCACTAAAACCTCACTTAGCTTGGATCCGACAAAGGTCTAGCAAAATGCACTACATACCACCCTCCGATTAGAGTAGAACTGTCTATGATATGTAATGGCTACAGAATTACCTTTTTTTTCAAAAAAGACAACTTACTTTTTTTTTTATCGAGGGCAATGGCTATAAACTTACTACAAAAGCCTCATTGTTTGTAAGTTTAACCCGACTAAAAGCTGCCACGTTATGGGTTTTTTACATATTTGCCACTCTTACGATGACTCCTACAGATTTGCCACTCTTATATCAGCATCCATTCACAATTACTCTTTTCGCTGATGTGGCGCGCTCAGGTGTCATTTTTTTGCTGACATGGCACCCAAAGGAGTAGTGCCGGCGTGGATTGCAACGCGAATGACCAAAACACCCTTGTTATCTTCTTTCTCCTCTCCACGACCACGGGAGGCAACGACAGCCCGCTCATGGCACTCGTCAACCTCGGGAGCCACGCCGGCCGGCCAACCTCCGTTCAGGGTGGTGCCGCCCCCCCCCCCTAGTGGCACTCGCTAGCCACGAGAGCGACGACAGTCGGATTGCCTCAGTACCCCAGCAATCGGGGTGGCGCGACGAAACCGGATGTTGACGGGGTCGAGCTCCCCTAGCGGCGTGGTGGTGTCGGAGGCCGGTGGGGTTAAGCTTCCCTGGTGGCGTGAGCCGCCGGAGGTCAAGCTCCCTCGGTGCATGGCAGAGACCAGTGGGATCGAGCTTCCCTAGTGCGGTGAAGCGCCGGACACGAGAAGGGGCGGCGGCCGACGCTGGGGTGAGGCGCGCACCAGCCACGGGAGATGAGGTCACGACCGCGACCGACCGCCGGGCGGCTCGCTGGGGCGGCGGCGCCCACCCACCCGCATGTGCCGGCCGGGCGGCACGACGTCCGTCCCACGACGAGCACCGGCGAGGCCACGCGGAAAGGGCGGCGACCGGCCACTGGCGCGCGTCGCCCAGTCCCCGACGTGCGCCAACCCCAGGAGATGGCGGCGGCCGGACCTGCAAGCTTGCGCATAGAGGTTCTCGAGGTTGAATATGACCCTGACATGTGGGTTCCACATGACAATGGTCGAGTGGAGCTGTAGGCATGGGCACAACCGGAATTTCTCGTGAAGGTGTCTGTGTGGCGTGAGGGTGCCTACGTGGCAAGTGGTCGTGGCGTGCCACATCAGCGAAAAGGGTAATTGTGAATGGGTGTTGAAATAAGAGGGGCAAATTTGTAGGAGTCATCCTAAGAATGACTTTCGAGTGCTTGTCATTCGTAAGAGTGGCAAATATGTAAAAAGCCCCCACGTTATCGGTAAACTAACTTTATAGATACACAACACTTTTTTTTCTTTTGGCAGCAGATTGCCAGAAATTATTCAGGTGGATCTTATAACATGAAATTTGTTTAAAATTTTAAAAACAATGTATAAATATAACCAAGCACGCGCTACGTAAGAGGAACTCATCAATTTTTACATCTACATGTATCTTCACAGAAATCCATCAGGATCATAATGTACTCACTTCTCGTTGTTACGGTACTTGATAGTACCGGAAGGTTGGATAATATCTTCCGTTAAGATTTTTCTCACCAACTAATTTAATAAATAAATAAAATTATTTATCAAGACCACGAAACAGGTATTAGTACTACCCTATTTGTACTTTCTGGTACTACCTAATACCACCACCGTTAGATTTCATCATATGGATGGCTCATATTAATTACCAACACTCTCAAATTTCCAATTTTTAATTTAATCTACTCCCTCCGTCTCAAAAAGAATGTCATTCTAGAAATTTTAGGACAGATTATTAAGGAGGTGAAATGACCTCGGTTGCCCCTATTTATTTGCCATATTAGGTGCTAATTGATTGTTGCATGCCTACATGCACATGCATACATGCCAAATTAAGCAAAACATCATTCTTTTTGGGACAAATTTTGAATCCTAAAACGTCATTCTTTTTGGGACGGAGGGAGTATGTAGAGTGGAGAATAGAGGTCGTGTGCTTTCACGCACACAAGGTTCTCATATATGCTTGATACCATAAAACCATAGGAATAAATGTAAATGAACAAGTTTCCATGTGACAACACAAGGCACTTGGATCAAATTGAATCAGACATACTAACCTAAAAAAACTAAATCACACATATACAAATTTCTTATGCATGAATGTAGAGAAGCTAGTCAGAACAAAGCTTTTGTGTGTACCAACATAGGCTCTATTATATTAGAACACTATATTCTGACACAAGACATTACCTCCTCTATGATCACAACCTATATATAAAAATGCATTAAACATCACTTATTTTTGTAGCGACATTTCGGTAGATTACATATCATGAAAGTTTCAAAGATATGCTATTCTTGTTAGCAAACATACAAAGTGAAACTCAACTTTTCTCATGTCCACATACATGCTAATAGAAAAAAAAGACAGCAAGATCGTTACACACAATGTTCTTGTTCATGCCAACAAAAAAAAGGCGCAGGATCGACTCATACAACGTTCTCATGCATGCCAACTGAAAGCCAGTTGGATCGACACAAACAGTTCTTTTTGTTAAGGAAATCAAAAAAAATGGCCATTTGGCCCGATGCACAATGAAAAACTGCGTGTACAACAGAAAGCCACTTCTGTCATTGCATAGGCGGTTCTTATGCGTGGAATCGGGAAGAAAAAGCCACTTTGATTCGCACACATGAAGTTCCTACATGGTCGAAGAAAAACGCGAAGAGACAAGGTTCGTGCAACGGACCTCCGGACTTCTTCTACGCATAGTCGGAAGCGTTTCGGCAGATGATTGCATACGGTTAGCGGCTAAACATTTCGAAGACACATTGTCCACTTGCCAAATTTTCCGGGACGTACGTGAAACTCAAACATTCCCATATATTCCTCTCTGTACGTGCTACGTTAAGATAGAGCAGCAACCCACTCACGCACCGTGGAAAATTAAGATAGGATATGATTAAGCAACGACGTCTTCGTTGGCTCCTCATCCACGGCGCTCCCGAAGGGGAGAATTCAAAATTGCAGCACGGCGCGCGGATCGTCGATCGATGGATGATGGGTGCCTTGCCTGCGGCCGGGATCTCGGACGACCAGTCCACTGTCCACCACCACCGATCGATCTCTCCCGGGTCCCGGCCCGGGCCGCCGTCTCAGTCAGCCGGTCAAACTTTTTCCCCGTCTTCTCCCTTTCATTCATGTGCCCACCCCACCACACCCGCCGTTTCTAAAAAAGAAAATTTCCGCATACTACGTGGTCACCAGTCAGTCACCCACTGACACTGGCCCGCCCAAGAAGGTTTCCCGTGCCCCCCCCCCACCCGCACGTGGGCACCGACTCACTGACAGCCTCGCATCTTTGAACGGACGACGTCGACAACCCACACGCCCCATCCTCCTTCCCCTTCGGCCCTCATCCTCGCTCTACAGTAGTGATGAATTGAGTGTGTGTGCCCCGGAAGGAGAGAGAAAATAAAGGAGAGAGCAGGGGGGGAAAGGAAAAGAAAAGGGGAAAGTCACGGAGAGCCAGGCGAGCCAGCTGCTCTAAGATCCAGCAGACGACGAGGCCGAGGGCCCTTAAAAAACCGCCGGTCAAAGTGTCAAACCTGCCACCACGCCGGTGGGCCCCCCGTGTGCCCCCACGGCTCGCTTCCTGCCCCCCGCTCTCTCTTATACCCACCACCCCACTCGTCGCCCCCACCTCCACTTCTTCCTCCTGGTCTCCCTCTTCCACTCGCATCTCCTCCTCTTCGGATCGGACCTCAGGTCCTCAGCTAGTCAGCTCGCAGCACACACACCACAGCCATGAGGCAGTGGAAGTCGCTGGTGCCCGCGCTGCACCTGCACGTCCCCGCCGCCGCGGCGTCGTCCTGCTTCCCGCACCCGCCGTCGCCGTCGCCCTGCCCCTCGCCGCCCCGGGAGGAGGAGCAGCAGGAGCCGGAGGAGGCGAAGAAGAAGCCGGAACAGCAGCAGGACGGCAAGGCGGAGGTGGTGCGCCTGGTGGGGTGCGACGGGCGGGTGCGGGCGTACCCGCCCCCCGTGACGGCTCGGGAGCTGATGCAGCAGCACCCGCGCCACCTGGTGTGCCGCGCCGACGCGCTCCTCATCGGGGAGAAGATCCCCGCCGTCGCGCCCGGGGAGGAGCTCCAGCCAGGGCAGGCCTACTTCCTCCTCCCCGCGCACCTCTTCCGCTCCGTCCTCTCCTTCGTCTCCCTCGCGTCCTCCCTCCTCCTGCTCCTCTCCACCGCCGGCGCCGGCGGCAAGGCCGCCGGTGCTGGCATCGGCGGAGGCAAGCAGCAGGGCCGGCCGTTCGAGCTCCACCGCACCGCGTCGGGGACGCTGCAGATCAAGTTCTCCGACGACTTCCTCGTCGGCGGCGGAGGCGGGGCGGACGAGGCCAAGCCGAAACCGCCCGGCGTGCTGCGCGGGGACGCGCGCCTCGCCAAGGACTACGAGGAGCTCGTCGGGTACAGCAAGTCCCGACGCTGGGCGCCCAAGCTGGAGACCATCGAGGAGGTCGTGGTGGTGGCAGCCGCAGCCGCGGCCGCCGCCTCGGCGTCCGCGTCCGCGACTACACCCACCCCGGAGCGCAGCAGGAGGAGCCGCGCGCTGCCGTTCCTCGGCCGCCTCGGCAGCCGGCGCCGGCGGGACGGCGCCTGCAGCGGCGGCAGCGCCGTCGCGTGCTCCGGCTAGCTAGGCATCGTCGGCTCGGTTCTTGTAGCTTAGGTAGTAGCCGATCGACGCCGGACGGCCGGCGGCGGTGGCTGATTTGTAATTAGCGGGGGTAGGCAACAAAAATTTTGGTGCTAATGGAAATCTGTAGAAATTGGTGGTGACGACTGACGAGACTGGTGGGCGATTGTGGCCGACAGATTTTCCTCCGCCGTTCCGCGTGCGCGCCCGCGTGCCTCACACTCACTAGCTGCTCGCTAATTACGATGCCCGAAAAGAAAAAAAAAACTCCGCGGCGTTTCCTGTGTGCTCTGCTCGGCGTGCTCGCCCACTGTTTGGTTTGGTACCTCCAGCTGCTGGCGACGAGAGCACGCCCAAACTAGTGGAGGCTGATCCATTTCCTTCGTCTTCTCCGACGAGCGAGCAGGTTGTAGTGGTGGGATTGGAACTCGAATCCGACCAATCCATCTTTCGACGGCCTAATCTATTCATATCACACCATCATGCATCCAGGCAAGATTACTGCGGGGCAGGTGACGTCAGCGGGCATCCTCCTTCGGTCCAGGTGTCGCGCAACGGAGCGGCGGCGATCGATCCGGTGGTGACGGGTCAAAGACACAAGGGAGCAGCAAGGAGAAGCTAGCGGCGGTGGAGTGGAGAGTGGAGTATCATCCTCGTCGTGGTCATCAAGTTAGGCGGACAAGGGGTAGCAATCAATCAATCCGGAGGAATTCGTGGATTCGGAGGAGGAGGGGATTGACCGGCAATCCTCATCCGAAGCTAATCTAGGCAGTAGATTACTGGATTATATCCCCCGCGCGCCGTCGATCGATCACCTGCTGCCGGGCAGCAAGGGATCGGAGGAGGAAGGTAGGAGCGAATGAGATGCGAATATGCCCCGCGGCCATGGCGTAATCTCTGGGAGATCGATGAGGCATCTCTCTCTTTAGGCCAGGGTGCCTTAGCGTGATTCGTAGGCGAGTAGCTCGGAGCTCTAAGGATTAGCGAAGCGGTGGAGGAGGAGGGCCCCGCTCAGGGGTTTGACTGCGGTCAAACCAAAGCGAGAGGGCCAACTAATACTCTAATTAATCAGATGGACAGCTATTGCTAGGTAGCCCAACGCCGGCACGAGCTCGATGATTGACCACATTAGATTAGCCATTAGCGAGATGGAGGGTCGGAGGGAGCAGGGGCCAGCACCACGGTCACCGAGGTACACAAAGTCGAGGAGGGGGCCTGCCTGGCCATGGCCCGCGCACGAGAGAACTGCCAGCTCAGATCTTTTTATTTTATATTCATTTTGGAAAATATACCATCGTTTCAAAATTTAGCAAATCTGTCCATCGATTGTCGTCGTGCACGGCAGTTGCAGGACCAACCGCCGTGCGCTACATCTGTTTGGCCAACCGCCACGGGGGCTAAGGGAGGGAAGGCCAGCTGACGTGGGTCATGGCAGTTGACCGCCTAATCGCCGTGGGGTAAGATCTACAGTCGCCATGGCCCACAGCGGTAAGCTTTGCGACCGTACTACTACATGTCGTCGCAACACTCCGGCGGCTCTATGCTTTTCTCGCAGTTCTCGTACAAAATAGATTATTAGGTATGTTGTAATCCATTTTCTAAATTCCCTAAGACATGTTATGAGTATATAAGGCGCTTTGTTAGGTTGTAGAAGCGCCGCACGTGTCATTGCAAAGGTGTGTGTTTTGTCTTCTACGTCGCTCACGGCGGTTAGGCTAACAATCGTGGGCTACGGTGGTCAGTTCAGTCATGCATGCTATAACCGCCGCGGGTCACGACTATTGATGGCCAGATTTACTAAATTTTGAATGATATTATATTTTTTTCAAAATGAGTAAAAAATAAAATAAAAATCTCCAACTCATTCCGCCGGATGGGCCGGCCCCGTGCGAGCGTCGTAGGGCACGTTTGCGGAGGTGGCCCGAGGGCCTGGCTGCGCTCTCGGGCTGTAACTTCTCCTGTTTGTTACACTGGCCCAACCCAAGAGCCTGGCTCGCACGAACTTTAAAGCACCCAAAACCAGGCCCCCAAGGAACACCAATTTTCTCCGTTTCTTTTCGGCCCGGCTGGTTGCAGCGCTTGTGCGCTCGCTGAGGTGATGCCTTCACCTCCCTCGTCTCTCTCACCCACCGGCCACCGCCGCTCTTCTTCCTCGCAGCGACCTTCACCGCGAACGGCGCGGACGTGGGCGCCGGCGACGGCCCGAGCTTCCTCTACCCGCGGCGCCCCCTCAGCCTCGCAGCCACCATCGAACCCATGCCGGTTGGGGACCGGCCTCGGCCGAGGTCGCCATGGCCGGCCGACCGACCTCGGCCCGCGTCGAGCCCGGTCCTTGCGGCCGGCCCCGCGGCGGGACGGCCTCCGACGCCGACACGAAGTCGTCGTCGTCGTCCGGTGCGGCGCGGCGGTCGTCGCGGGGCAGGAATAGGTGGAGGCAGGCGAAGGCGAGGAGCACGACGAAGAGGGGGAAGAAGACGGCCATGAAGACGGAGATGCTCAACACGTCCGCGAGCGACGGGTTGTTGCGCGGCTCCGGGGACTGCGACGGCCCGAGCTTCCTCCACCCGCGGCGCCCCCTCCAGCCTCGCAGCCACCATCGAACCCATGCCAGGCAGCGGTGCTCAGATCCATGGCGAGGTCGCCATGGCCGACCGACCGACCTCGGCCCGCGTCGCCATGGCCGGAGGGGCGAGGTCGCCCGCGTCGCCATGGCCGGACGGCCGGCCTCTCGCCCACTTCGCCATGGCCGGAGGGGCAAGGTCGCCCCACGTCGCCATGGCCGACCGGCCGGGCCTCGGCCCGCGTCCCCATGGCCGTAGGGCCGAGCTCGCCCCGGCGTCGCCATGGCCGAACGGCCGAGCTCGCGTCGCGCTATCACGCGCGTCTCCATGGCCGGATGTCGAGCACGCCTCGCGTCAATGCTTCATTGCCATGGCTGAAGGTCAGAGCTCACCCTGTGTCCACCAAGTGCTCGATGAAATGCCTGTGAGGCTTCTCTTGTGGTAAGGCTACCACATCACAGTGCAAGGTAGCCACACTTCTTTGGTACAAGCACACAAACACGATCTGAGCGCAGCCTGATTCGTTTCGTACATGGACACAAACAAGAACAATTGCACCAGTTGAGACTGGCCTGAATTGGCCTAGCTCTCACGGGCTAGCCGAGCCGACCGCAGCCACCTTCACAAACACGCCCGCGGTAGGCCGAGAGAGAGAGGAGACACGAACGGTGGCCGCCACGGCTGTCGGCCCCCGAGAGCCCTCTTCCCGTTCACCACACGTGCAGCGTTGCCTGCCCCGTTTTTTTTTTCTTGAGACCTGCAGCGTTGCCTGCCCTGATAGAGTGATGGACAGTGTGCCGCGCACTACTACTACTATTCAGAAACAGAAAAGGCCGGGAGACAACGAGATCAAAGGATTTTGCTTGGGGGAAAAGGAGGAGGAAGAAGCAGAACATGGAAGGAAATGAAATGAGGTTCCAAGCCCCACAAGCTGCAAGCATATTCGTTTGTTTGGTGGTGGTGATAGGCCACATTATCTTGATTTGTTACGAGAGAAAGATCTTCTTCAGCCGATTCTGGAGTGATTGGTTTGTTACGAGAAAAAACATCTGGTACGGTGGTGATAAGCCAAGCGAACAGAGCATCGCAATCGCAGATCTATGCGCGCTCGCTTTGCTTCCTCGCTCCGCTTTGCTTTTTTAGAAGGAGGTTTGACCGGGGCGAACGGAGAGATCCATGCGCTGCGTGGGGCCCCACACATGCGGCCGGTGGTGGACGGATCATGGTGATGGTCTGATGGATGTTCCGGGCTTCCGGGGGCTCCGCTAATGTTTTTAGATGTACTATAATTTTCTTTTTAAACTAGCCGCAGTACGCATCAACAACTTGAGCAGCTACCCACTAATGCACTGTGTCACTATCCAAGCCAGCGTGGCGTAGTAGTACCAGTCCGTCCGTTAGTCAGTCGGTCGGTCAGCACTCGCTCGGCCGGTCAATGAGCAGTGCTGGTGGTTGATTAACACTAGCCTTACTCCCTCCGGTTTGGTAAATGAAGTCGTTTTGGACATGATTTGAGTCAAACATTCGGAATATAAATCATGAATAACTCTGAAGTCATTAAGTTTGGAAATGTGAAAACTACATGAATAGATTTGTCTTGCAAAATACTTTCATAAAAGTATACAAATGTTAGTTTTTAACAAATATTTTTATAAAAAGAAGAAGTCAAAGTTGTACTTTGGAGACCGTCGCTATCTTAAACGACTTCATTTACCAAACCGGAGGGAGTATTTATGATCGGAGGCACGCATTGCATTGCATTGCACGCAAGCCCGGCCCACTCTTGGTAATCAACTATGACTACAACCGGAGCACGGTACAGATCCATGACTCCATCTGCTCCGACTCCGTTTTCTTTTATAAACACACGTATTTCTCTTACGTTTTTATAATAAAGGAAAGAGTTCCGGCCTCTGCAACCGCACACAGCCAAGTTTTTACATCTTTTGTACAAGCTGAACACAAATAATAGGGAAACGAGTACATATGGGCATATATAATTCAATAGCATATTCTATTATTATTTCACCATCCATTCTTGGTGAATATATCTAAAGTGACAATCTCTAATGCTTTGCTTGCCGAACAGATGAACAAAGACCAATGTTGTCCCCTAAAAATGACCTACATAAGCGAGTTGAAATGTTATTTCTCAAACACCAAATCATTACGTGTACACCAAATAACCCATAAAAGAGCTGTCACCTCCACAAAGATCATTTTTTAATCTTTTTTTGCAATGCCTGTTAACCAATTTCCAAGCATATGTCTTACTGATGGACCCACAGTTCCACACACTAGTCAGGTCAGACTAGGGGGTGCAACTGGTGTGGATAAATTCCGCATTCGATCCGTTCCGAATTCAAATTTTACGAATATGGAGGAGAATTTTTGATATCCATGAGGATATGAACGATCTGAATCCGGCTGTGTGTGGATGTCGAGTAGTATATGGTGTTTGCACAATCCGAAAGTTATGAATTACTCATAAATGAACGTGGATAATCCAAGATTTGTAATAGCATATCTGACTACTATGACAAGTCCTATAAATCCCTACACTACAAACTCGTGATAACTTTTGTTTAAGGGTTAATTGGAAATATGCATTACAATTTTCAAAGATTGGAGATATGCCATTAAAATTCACCTAATTGGAAATTTGCCATTGCAATTCAATCACACGCCGAAACTTGCCATTGCAATTCAGAGTGATGGAAACTTGCCATTGCAATTCGGAGCGATATTGGAAATTTGCCATTCAATTTCGGCGTTTGGTTGAACTACAATGACATATATCCAATTTCACAAATTGTAATGACATATCTCAAAACAGCAAAAGTTGTAATGGCATATTTCCAATTAACCCTTTGTTTAATGTCGAGTGTGAAGTGACATTCTCGACGGTAAACATTATTTTCATCAGTAAACATGTATTATCCGATTATTAATTACCATAAGAAGCTACACATAAACATGTACTATCCGACTATTTTTGTCATTGTCCGCTCCAACACCGATCCAACTCTACACCATTTCCGACATACGAAAAATCAGCATTTGTAACCGCATCCATGTAATATCCTCTTCACTCCATATCGGACAAAAAATATAGATGTGGATATGGAAAAAGTATTATCCGATCCGATCCGTTTTCATCCCTAGTTCAGACCACAATTCAGGTGGAATCCGCACACATTATTTGGTGGGTCCACGATCCATTAGCGAGTCCAATGGTTTTTGTAAGAAAAAATATCAGTGACAATTTTCTTCCATCAGTTAAAGTTACATTGTATGCACAATATATAATAGTTTTAATTTCACTTCCTATATAAATATATAATAGTTTTTATTACACTTCCTGTATATATAAAAATAATAACTAAATTTTGTATACTACATTCGCATGTGGTAGCTTTACTATTTTCAAAATTTTTTACTTTCACTTCATAAATTTGCACTGCTAATTTTATCTTCCACTCCCACCAATGGCAGGCATATCTTCACAAAGCTCTGGTCATGACCACGACCACAGCTATGGCTCCTCCGCGCTACCCTGTCGTCGGCGAGACGTAGAGCATGCGCCCGGATAGTAGCGGAATGAAATCGAATGAAATGAAATGGTTACTCACTCTAGACTTATTTAATCCCTTATCCAGTTACGGGGTATTTGAATCCATAGGCTATTTTTAGCTCACATCTTTTTAGCTCAAATAGCCCCAAAAGAAGCCAAACAAGTGGGCTATTTGCAACTAGCCTATCTAAAAAATTATCACACCAAAAGGTGCTAATTGAGCTATTTTGCTGGCCCATCCCTGATAGTTAGTAGCATGTATGTTTGAATTGAAGGTAAAATAACTCAAATAGCCTTTGCATCCAAACAACTCAAGAGCTATTTTATTAAAAGGATATTTTCTTAGGTTAAACTTTAACTTTCAAAATAGCTCGCGCCTATTTCTCCAAACACCCCGCTCTGTTCGCTTGGCTTATCCGCCACCAGCCAGCAGCACTTTTCTCTCAGACCAAACCAGCCACCAACAACGTGCGAAGATTTTCTCTCGTAAAAAAACCAAGCCACTAGCCCTCCCCACACGGTCAAACGAACAGGTTGTACGGGCCTCGAACACAACGCGTGGCTCAGTGACATCCTCTACTTTGCTTGGCTCCTCCATCATCAGAAAAGTAATGATCAGGAACACAACGGCGGTGGTGACCCCCCGACCTGCCTGGCCGCGGCTGCCCAAGCCCAATGTATGGATTATGTTTGCTGTATTGTACTACACCCACCACCTTGCTTGTTGGCAAGCTACCTTTCATTTGAGAATTGCGTACATGAGGAGCTAGCGATGAGGTTTGACCCGTCGTCGGTCAAGAAAGAGAGATGGAAGGATCGTGTTGCATGGGCCGGCGTTGCCGCCGGCACTGGATCCGGGCTTCCGGCACCGATCCGCTGTATCTTGGGCTGCTTCTTTTTTAGTGCATTTTGATCAGTTTTAGATGCGCAAATTTGCACCGCAAGTACACCAATATCCACTTTCATATCGAGTCACATTTTCTCTCACATTACGCGTCTCAAATACACATTTTTATAACAACTTTACACTGCAAACACACTACTCGTCCCAGGGTCCCACCTGATGAACAGACTGATAGATCCTGTGGATCGACTAGGAGTAGATTAGTGGGATTAAACTCCGTGAATGACATACCTCGAACATATGTGCTTGCCCCTAGTTCTGTCTCTGCACTAGGCAGCGACGCGCAATGCAGTACAGAGATGACGACAACGAGGTCATGTAGTGGCGTCGGTGGGACATCAGATTGCTTCAGCGCCTCCCTCTCGATTGGACTAGGGTTAGGAGTGGGGAACAGTGGCCAGTGCTGTGGTCCCCACACCCTGTTTATGGCGCTACACGACGGTGCCCACCAGCCTTCTGACGGGCTGGACGTTCCCGATCAGGACGCGAGTCAAAGAGCCCAATAAGCCGTTGGGTCCGTTGGTGGAGAGATCAATCTAACGCAGGCGTGAGTAGTATGCATGGATAGGAGCCTTTCATTTCATTTCCTTCAATCCTTCCTGTGGTGGGTACACGTGACGCGGCCACATCATCTTTACGTGCATGAGTGCATCACAACGCAACACAGAAGTGACAGAACAGCACGTGGTTCGGACTCGGAGAAGAAAAGGGAAGAGGAGGAATTTGTTAAAGTAATGATTGTATTGATCGTTGATTAGGGGGTGGACCCCACTATTTATACATAATGAAGGGGTGCAGAGGCATCCCTTGGGAGGAGTCACGTCCATACGGAAGGAGACACCCCCACACAGTGAAGGGTTGTCCCTTCCCTAATTACACTATCTAATGACTATGTTAATTACATGATTAAGCTAATGATCATCACTAATATTTCTCAACACTCCCCCTTGATCAATAGCTTCATTAGATCTTGATGTAATTTGACTTCAATCTTCCTTGGATATTATCTTGTAAAACTCCTCCAAAACCCTATGGGAAAATCTTGAGGAGAAACCAATCTGTGTGTATATGCCACTAAAACTCCTTTAAAACCCAGTGGGAAAATATTAGGAGAAAATGATATAGTATTATTGTCTTTGTTGGATATTTGTATGAGAAACCTTTGGTAAGGAAAAACTCATATATATTAGAAGAATGATCTGAGGATCATGTTTGAACATCCTTCTCCAAAACCTAATAGAAAATATGAGAAAGGATTTATATCTTCTTAAAAACTCTTAGAGAAAACAGAAGATATGGCATAGAATATGTCTTGTATATCACCCTTAAAACCTTAATGGAAAATTAGGTGATATGGTCTTGTATTGTTGTTGCCTCATTAAAACCTTTTATGAGAAACCTTGTGAGGAAAAACTCATACAGGAAAAGGAGTGCACTAATCAGATGATTAATTATATAGGTTATGTCAAAGAGAGTCTCCCCCTGATTCTTGCAAATATTTGAGTTGTCTCATACCAATTCCAAAAACATATTTACGGAATAATGATGTTGGTAATGATTTTGTGAATAAATCGCAAGATTATCACAAGATTTAGTTTGCAAGATTTCTATCTCTCCTACCTTTTGTAGTTGATGAGGAAAGAATAATTTAGGAGCCATATGTTTTGTAAGATTACTCTTTATATAACTTTGCTCTCATTTGTGCAATACAAGCAACATTATCTTCATACATTATGGTAGGGTTCATGATTGAACTTATACCACATGATCGTTGTATGTGCTTTATCATTCTCGCGAAGCCACACACATTCACGTGATGCTTCAAATAATGCAATTATTTCAGAATGGTTTGTGGATGTGGCTATTAGAGTCTGTTTTGATGACTTCCATGAAATAGCCGTTCCACCATGTAAGAACACAAAGCCTGTCTGAGATCTAGCTTCATGGGGATCAGATAAATAGCCAGCATCTGTGTATCCAATTAATGATTTATCTTGGTTAATTTTGTAAAATAATCCAAGATCTATTGTGCCAATGAGATATCTGAAGATATTCTTAACTCCCGCTCAACGGCGTTGTGTCGGAGCAGCGCTGTATCTAGCTAGCAAGTTTACCGCAAATGCAATATCAGGCCTAGTACAATTTGCGATATACATCAACGCCCCAATGGCACTGAGATATGGAACTTCTGGTCCTAATACCTCTTCATTTTCACCTTTAGGTCTGAATTGATCTTTATCAATTTCAAGAGAGCGGACGACCATAGGTGTTTTAGATGGATATGATTTATCCATGTTGAATTTCTGTAGAATCTTTTGGATATAAGCATCTGGTGTACTAAAATCCCTGTTGGGAGATGCTCAAGCTGTAAACCCAAGCAAAATTTGGTTTTACCCAAATCTTTCATTTCAAATTCCGTCTTAAGATGGTTGCGTGTTTCATCTATATCTCGTTGAGTTCCAATGATATTAAGATCGTCAACATATACAGATATAATACAAAATCCAGTTGAGGATTTCTTGATGAATACACATGGGCAATCATCATTGTTGGAAAAACCCTTCGAAGAAGGAATTCCTTTAGTCGGTTGTACCACATTCTTCCCGATTGTTTTAAGCCGTATAATGACTTTTGAAGTTTTACACAATACATGTTGCGTGAATGATTCTTGTTCGGGATATCAATTCCTTCCGGAACTTTCATGTATATATCCGAATCTAGTGACCCATATAGATATCTTGTCACTACATCCATGAGATGCATGGATAGACCCTTTTGTGCTTGCCAATGATATTCGATATCGGAATGTTATACCACTCATAATCGGAGAATATGTTTCATCGAAATCGATGCGGGTTTCGCGTGAACCCTTGTGCTACAAGCCTCGCTTTGTATCTCACCACCTCGTTGTTTTCATTCCTTTTACGGACGAAAATCCATTTTGATCCCACAGGAAAAATATGACGAGGAGTAGGCATCACTGCGGAGAATACCTCTCGTTTCTTGAGCGAGTCTAATTCTGCCTTGATTGCTTTCTTCCATTTGACCCAGTCGGAGCGCTTGATGCACTCTGCCATGGACTTAGGTTCTGGATCAATGCGAAGTTCATTTGCAATCTTAGTGGCAAAGTAAATGTCGACATTTGTAGTCTTTCTATTGTATGATTCTCCAGAATCAATATAATTAATGGAAATTTCTTGTACCCCTTGTGACTCATCATGATTTCCCACAACGATAGAGTCTGGGTCTTCCGATGCCCTAGCATTTATATTATTTTGTGCACTTGTGCTAGGTATGTGATGTATCTGTTGAACATCCATATCATTTGGATTTATAATATCTAACTGGTGTCTGTCAATTTGATGTTGATCTGCATTTACTGTTGTGGAAGTGACCTTCCTAGTTTTCCGCGGAGGCTTTTGTATAGCCTTATCCTTCATTGCAGTACCTCTCCCCTCTTATTTTGATTTGGGAGTTCTTGAGTAGGAATCTCTACTCTTTCTGGTACATTTGCAGCAGGATTATGTGATTTTATGACACCCTTATAATCAGTAAATGCTTCTGGCAGATTATTTGCAATGTTTTGCAAATTGATAATTTTCTGAACTTCACGTTCAGATTCTATAGTACGTGGATCATAGGATTGGATACCGTGGTATTCCAATTTATTTCCCGGCATTCGTTTGGTACTTGTCTCCCCCTAATGCCGGGAAATTGTCCTCATCGAAGATGCAATCGCATACCGGCAAGTAAATAAATCCCCCGTAAGGGGTTCAAGGTACTTAATGATTGACGGTGATTTGTACCCGACATATATTCCCAATTTACGATGGGGGCCCATTGATGTACGCTGCGGTGGTGATATCGGTACGTATACAGCGCAACCGAATTTTCGCAGATGGGAAATACTTGGTTGATTTCCACGTACTAACTGCAACGGGGAAACCGTGTTGTATGTAGTAGGTCTAATTTGAATCAAATCAGCGGCGTGTAATACCGCATGACCCCAACATAATGTTGGTAGTTTGCAATTCTGTAGTAATGGTCTAGCAATTAATTTTATTCTCTTGATAAGAGATTCGGCTAATCCATTTTGTGTATGTACATATGGAACAGAATGTTCCACATTTATGCCTAGAGCCATACAATAGTCATTGAAGGCATGTGAAGTAAATTCAGCGGCATTATCCATCCTGATGGTTTTAATAGCATATTCAGGATGATGTGCTCTTAACTTGATAATTTGAGCAATAAACCTTGCAAAAGCATGGTTTCTTGTAGATAATAAACATACATGGGACCATCTAGTAGATGCATCAATAAGTACCATGAAGTACCTAAATGGTCCTGTTGATGGATGTATAGGACCACAAATATCTCCTTGAATGCGTTCAAGAAATTGTAGTGGTTCAGCCTTTATTTTAAGATAAGAGGGTCTTAAAATTAATTTTCCCGTGGCACATGCGGTGCACACCAAGTCTGATGGCTTGGGAAATTTCGAAGTGGTTAATTTGTGACCAATTGAATTGCCGATAATTTTTCTCATCATCCCTATGCCGGGATGACCAAGGCGATCATGCCAAATCTTGAAGACATTAAGATTTTGAAAAATTACCTTGTATGCAACATGTTGTACGGGTTTGATGTATGTGTAATACAATCCTGATGATAGTGAAGGAATTTTCTCAAGCAGTCGCTTGTTATATCCGTCATGTTTAGTGATGAATAGATATTCATCTTTGTTGTCACTATTTGTTTCTACATGGAAACCATTGCGACAGATGTCTTTATAACTCAATAAGGTACGAGTTGAATCGGGATACAGGAGTGCATCCTCAATTTCTATTTGAGTACCCATAGGGAGAACTATTGTGACTCGCCCTGAACCAACAATTATAGCATCGCATCCTGCGATAGTTGTGACATTTCCTTTACTCTTTTTGAGAGTTTGGAAATATTTAAGTTCTCTGAGTATGGTGTTAGTTGTGCAACTATCCACCAAACAAAGTTCTTCCTCCATTTGGATTGTTCCCGTAGGATAATCTAGAATGAGTAAAATAAATTATAAGTTTTGAACTCATAGATTATACAATACATACTTTATTTAATAATATTATAAGTAGCATATGTCTTACAATATTATGTGACAACAATTATTACAACACAATTATTACATAAATATGGCTATAGAACGAAGTTCTTTGAAATTATAGAACGAAGTTCTTGTCGGGGAGCATAAATCTAGGACATGTCTCCGAACACGTCATTGGATGGTCCATCCACAAGCATGTTGTCGGTATCGTCGATGTTATCGATCATCATGTCGTCTGTGCCGAAGAATTCGTCCAACTGCATTGGATCTTTCTCCTTGTTGTGTTCCGCGGGAACATCCTTGGAGCAACCAGCATCCGGAGTGTGAGTAGTGAAGTGTGCTTCAAACTTGTCCCCATGAACTTGCTTTCCAGCGTGCTTTTGGTAGAGATCAACCAAATGCTTAGCAGTGTGGCACTTTCTAGTTGTGTGATTGTGACAACCACACCTCTGACAAGCTTGAGAGTTGTCATGAGCATTGTTTTTCTTGAAAGTGTTTTTGTTATTGCTAGAACCCTTGCCTTTCTTAAAATTCTTCTTCTTCCATTTTCCCTTAAAATTCCTTTTGAATTTCTTGCCACTGAACTTATTATTATTATTATTATTATTATTATTATTATTATTATTATTATTATTATTATTATTATTATTATTCTGAGCATTGAAATGTACTTCCAGCAGAGGTGCTGCACCCACAGGGCGCATTTGATGATTCTTTGTTAAGAGCTCATCATGCTTTTCTGCTTGGAGTAAATCATATATTAAATCAGAATATTTAGTATACTTGTGGCGACGGTATTCTTTGTTGCAATATCCTGTTAGCAGGAAGAAATGTAGATAGAGTCTTTTCTATCATGTCTGCATCATCCAAAGGTTGATTGCAAAATCGGAGCTTGGAACAAATCTTGTGGACAGCAGAATTGTATTCTGCAACCGATTTGAAATCCATGAGACGGAGTAGTGACCACTTCCGTCTTGCTTCAGGCAGAATTACGCCTTGTTGTTGATTGTAGCGTTCTTTGAGAGAATCCCAAAGTTTCTTAGGATCATCTTCCATCATGTATTCTGCTTTGAGGTCATGGTGGAGATGGTGTCGTAGAAAATGCAAGGCTGCAAACTTTTTTGTCTCTGGGATAGGATTTTGTGGATCAGGTTCATTAATTGTATTAATGCACTCTTTGGCTGTTAGCACAATCTTGGCATCCATAGCCCAGGTTAGATAATTACTACCATCGGCAGCAAGTTCAGTGAAGTCTTTATTGATTAATTTAGCCATTTTCCTACATGAAAGAACCATGTATAGGATTAATTTACTGATGTAAATTTGTGTTGTAAAAATAGGCAAAATATATATGTAAGATGATTCTTACAAATTAAGGTGTATTTATATATATTTTAATTCTTGTAGGAATAAATTTTGACTTAATAGTCATTTATATGAAATTTTGGATATACACTTTGAAGGTAATCATCACAAAGATGTAGACCTCACAATGATGAGCAAAAGCTGCCTAAAAACGCGGATCTCAGGGCAAATAAGCTCTTAGTAAGAACTTATCGCAGCCAGCGTCTAGGTCACATCACCTTGTGTTATTCCAAATTATATGTATAAACCTTAATTTTAATTTTGCTTGATATTCTACATGATGTAGAGAATTGAGTTTTAAACCATGCAAAAATAATTATTGCATAAGAATTGTTCTAATACTTAGAAATGATCTGCGGATCATAAACATGAATAATTACTGCGGTAATTATAATATTTAAATTACACAAGTACATATACCGGATGGTACAAATACTATTGTTTGTCACAACATAAAATTACAGAACAATTCGAGGTCTAAAACATATATTTACAACACTAATTAAAGCTGAATATATAAAGGATTAAAAGCCTGAGGGCTAATCGTAAATTTAGGGGCTTTTTCTGGATTTTTGAAAGTTCAGGGGGGTTAAATGAACTTTTGAAGATGTAGGGGCTGTGCGGTCTGCGGGCCGCTAACCTCCTCCAGTGGGCCGGCCGGCCTGCTTACGGCCCGCCGGGGCCCTGTTGGCCCGGCCCGGCCGGTTTGCGGCGGTGTATAAAAGGGGCCAAAAAAAAGGGGGGGGGCGGTTAGGGTTTACCCCTAACCCGCGGCCGCCCCCATCCCGGACCCGATGCGGGACGCCCGGGAGGACGCGCGGTCTTGCCCGGCGCGGCGGCGCCGGCGGCCGGCGGCGGCGACCCCCCCCCGCGGATGCGGTGGGACTTGGTGCGGCCGCCCCCCCTGTTCTCCCCCCCCCTTTCCCTTCTCGTCTTGGGCCCGCCACCCCCCGTTGGCCGGCTTGCGCCGCCGGCCGCCGGCCGATGGCCGGCCATCGGGGGTCGAAGGAGGGGAGCCCCGCCGCGGGCCCGGGCTCCGTGTGCCGCGCGGAGGCCGGGCGGCGGTCGGTGGCCCCCATCCGGCGGCCGTAGATGCCGGATGCGGGCGCGCGGCCGTGTCCTTGGTCGCCGGCGACGAGGAGGTCGATGGCGGACCGCCATCGTCGGTGAAGAACGGTGGAGCACCACGGCGAGCCGCCATGGTCCCGACCACGGTGCTCTGGTGTGCCGCCGTCGAAGGCCCGGCGAGACCGGGTGACATGGTGGCGGCCGTGAAGGAGGAGATGGCCGCCGGTCCGGCCTGAGGGCCAAATCCGGCGTTGCCGGTCGCCTGCGCAGGTATATTTAGATCGGGGAAGACCCCAACACCTTCCTCTTGTGTTGCAGGGCGACGGATGCGGACGACGAGGCGGCGGTGAGGAGGCTCCTCTGGAGGTGTCGGCGTCGGAAGACGCTGTGCCGCCGGTGGTGGACTGCGGGAGGCAAGTCCAGCGGTGTACGACGGCGTGGAGGAGCGGTTGGTACTGGCGGCCGGCGAAGCACGACGTGGTGGAGGGAAACGTGGTCCACGGCGGCCACGGAAGCGGCGGCCACGGACGTGGCGGCCTTGACCTCCACGTCTACCACGACGACGGCCATGGCGTGTACCGCGGGTACAGAAGAAGCAGCGGCCTCGATTTGTTTTGATAGGGATGACTAGATAGGTAGCAAATGCAGTTTCTACTAGTCTAAATGGGGATTCTGGATCCATTTTGCTAACCTTGGATGAACTCCGGCGTGTTTTGCCGGCTGTGAGGGCCTTCTGGCCTCTCTATGTGCGTGCGTGAGGTTGCTCAGAGAGCGTGCTGATAACGTGTTAAAGTAATGATTGTATTGATCGTTGATTAGGGGGTGGACCCCACTATTTATACATAATGAAGGGGTGCAGAGGCATCCCTTGGGAGGAGTCACGTCCATACGGAAGGAGACACCCCCACACAGTGAAGGGTTGTCCATTCCCTAATTACACTATCTAATGACTATGTTAATTACATGATTAAGCTAATGATCATCACTAATATTTCTCAACAGAATTGAAGAGGCGTCGGTACAAAAATCACAAAATGAACGAAAATGTGGCCAGCCGGCGGAGCCTCGAGACAGGAGCGGAGCAGAGCATAGGACACACTCACTGTACCGGCGGGTACGAGAATGGGCGCTTGCTGCGCGTGGCCGGCAGGCGCCGCCACGGCCGCCTGCTGCTTGCGCCGACGGCGAGTCCGGCCGAGGCTGCAGGTCTGTAGTCGACGCGGCGACGCACTGGATCCGTTGGCGTTGGGCGGCGCGGCGTTAGTTGTCCGGCCGGGAGCCAGTCACCCGCCGACGGTACCGCTCCCCCGTTGTCAGCTGGCACCTGGCAGGCACCCTCATTGTACCTCAGCCGACCAGACGCAAGCCGGACGTGCGCGCGCGGCCACCGCCTGCAAGGACGACGATGAGCTCGCCTTGTGGTGGCGGCCGGCGGCCGGCGCAAGGTGCCGGTTGGGCCTGGCAAGCATTGGATCAAGGCTCTGGTTTTGGCGCTTTGCGTTTGTTTTACCCGCCAGGTCGTCAACAAAGTTGAGCCAGCCATCATTATCCAATTCGCAGCAGTCTTAGTAGTACAAGTAGTATAGTAGTAGGCAGTAGGCAGGCTTAGGAGCCACTCGTTGCACGCACATGAGACATGACAAGAAACTATCTCACTATCTGTACCATAGTTGAACAAGGGGCTACTTGGTTGGCGTCTTGAAATACCATGCCACATATGGCGGTCGCTCGCCACAAACATGTGGCCGTCGCTCGCAACAACCACAGCAGCTAAGGGTCTGTTTGCTTGCCCGCCATCAATTGCCACGCCAAGGTGTGGCGCGCCACCACCCGTGGTGGGCAAATCGACCACCACACACAGAGCACTGTTTTGTGACGGGCATTGGTGCGGCGTGGCGAGCTGTGGTTGGGAGCCAAACAACCCCTAAATCAGTTGCCACATAGTGACTCGCCACAAACTTGTGGCGGTCGCTCGCCACAACCACAACAGCTAAATCAGTTGACTGTAGTGTGACGCACTGTGCTGTAGCGTGAGTGTAAGACGCTGGTGAGCTGTGGCAGGGAACCAAACATGCAACCAAAGAGACTCCAAAGAATGTAATCGCTCATTTGCATTTATGTTACTGCCCTACGAGCCAAACAGTAACAGCACCTAAAGTTCAACACGTGTCAAAACAAAAGGAAAAAGGTTACTGGCATCTTGAGATTGCGGTAACTGATCACGCTGAAGCATAAAAACGTACAGGACGAGTCAAATAATGGTCTATCGCAGTGGAGCACTTGACTAATTGAGTACTAAGCCAGAGCACGAATATTTCTTGGTTTCAGCCGCCAAAATAACGGTATACATGACATGATATAAAGCAATAGCAAAATGTACAGTAACCAGAGAGAAATAGAATGCCGATGTTCCACTCTTCATTTTGTACCATGCCTGCAAAGGGGCTGGATCGGTGCGCCCCTGTTCTTGACTCGCTGCTCCACGTGTGGCAGAAGAGGTTCTGGGGTCGAACCGCTCCGCGGGAACATGTCGCCAGCTAGACCCGCGGGTCGACCCTCATGCTACGGCGACTAGAATGATGATACATCAAAAAGGACACTGCTGGTCTTCTTTACTGCCTTCTGTTGCTGCTTGTCCATCTAATCCTTCTCAAGCTAAGTCCAAAATAAAACCATTCCAGAAAACACAACGATCATATAACATTTGAAAAGATCATCAAAATAAGCTTTGACAAACATAACTACAGATTGTCATTGCAGGAAATCTCATCATGGATCAATGTTATGATAAATTATAAATAGATGCCATCAAGGAAGCTACAAGTATAACTGTACCATATTCTCAGGAAGAATTCAATAGTTAAAACATGAAACATCAAAGAACTGGTCTGCATTTGATACTGAATACACCTTGTCCGGGACACAAGCTGTCCTTACACCAGCACATGCACACCATAATAGGAAGAACACATTTATTTAGGTTTTGTTTTCAGTCACGACAAATGACAACACATGGCACCCTGAAGGCCTGAACTAGTCAATCAGTCATTCAGACTTGACCTTCTTAGCACCGAACTCCTGCAGATGGTGCTCAGCATCCAAATTCCAAAGCAACTATGCACCCTGGAACATATAAATCATGGTACACATGTAATGAGAAATCTTTATAATGGTACACAGGTAAAAAGCTCTTCAATCTAAGCCACACACTCAGAAACGGTACAGTCCATTGCTGAATAAAACTAAAGTAACACACGCAGAATTTCAATTACACACGCATTGCCTCTGAGATTGTGCAACGATAAGCAGATTTGGGGTTCCTACTACCACATGTAGATCTCGAAAGAAACTCATACACACATGTAAATGTAATAAACCTGCAGGAGGTTTGTGATTTGTGATCATCAAACTGGAGATAAACCGTAACCCAAGTCCCCAGTACTCAGCATCAGTGAACTGAAACTGAAACAGACGGCTGTCTCAACTCAACTATCGTCCACACAGCCGATTTTTAACAAAGGAATCGGCGACCTCAAACCGTCTGACACAAGTTAACAACGAGACTGATAACAAGGCTACCATGCCCGATTTTTTTATTTTTTAACCCTTTTTAGTCTAAAATTTTAAAACTAACCCCTCCTTAACTAAAATTCCAAGAATTAGCCCTTTTAGTCGCACCAAGACTCGTTGCGCGACTAATACTTGAGTCATGCCACATGATGTGGCGTGACTAATGTCCACGGTGGCATTGGAAAAAGTCGCATCTGACGTGGTGGAGGGAGTCATGCCACACTACGTGGCGCGACTAGTACGTAGTCACGCCACGCACCGTGGCGTGACCGGATCGGTCCGCTGCTTACTTATTCCTTTTAGCCGTGTTTACTTATTCCTTTTAATTAGCAATGAGCTCCTAAATTTGTGAAACTCGAGGTGTATGATCTATAGAGTGCATACATTCCATTTTAACTATGTGCATTTCAAACCATGGTGTATAAAATGAGAAATCTAATTTTGAAATAGCCTAAGTGTTATTAAATCAACACATGAAAAATGTTGTATGAAAATAGAGTCAACTAGTCAACTTTGGGCATACTTTTTGAGAAATTTTACACTAAGATCTTAAATTTTACAAATTCACTTGTTGCCCAAAAGTATTTAAGATCTTAGTCTAAAATTGCTCAAAAAGTATGTCCAAAGTTGACTAGTTGACTCTATTTTCAGACTTAGGGCATGTTTGGTTCACATAAGTAGGGTGACTTATAAGTCGGGTGACTTAGAAGTCAGGTCACTTTAAGTCAGTACTGTTTGGTTTTAGTAACTTATAAGTTAGTCGGCTCCACACAGGGTATTAGAGGGAAAAAGTGGAAATAAGTCACTTTAAGTAGGGGTGGAGCTACTTATGAAACTTATAAGTCACACCACTTTAAGTCATGGTTGTTTGGTTTCACAGGTGACTTATTTTGCACTTTAAGTTACCCTGCTTATGGAAACGAAACATGCCCTTAGCATTTTTCATGTGTTGATTTAATAACACTTAGACTATTTCAAAATTAGATTTCTCAATCTATGCACCATGGTTTGTAGTGCACATAGTTAAAATGGAACGTATGCACTCTATAGATCATACACCTCGAGTTTCACAAATTTAGAAGCTCATTTGCTAATTAAAAGGAATAAGTAAACACGGCTAAATGAGACTAGGAACTCCCAGGCCAAGCAGCTGACCGATCCGGGCACGCCAGTTACGTGGTACGAGTCACGCAACGCAGTGTGGCGTGACTCCTCCGCCACGTTAGTTGCGACATTTTCCAACGCCAGCATGGACATTAGTCGCGCCACATCATGCGGCGGGACACAAGTATTAGTCGCGTCACAAGGCTTGGCGCGACCAAAAGGGCTACTTCTAGGTTAGTTTTAAAATTTTAGATTAAAAAGGTTTAAAAAATAAAAAAATTCACCATGCCTTGATGCATCACACAAACACCAAGTTTGGATGAACTCGACCAACCAAAGCACATTACAGCTAATGACCCGACATGACCTGACATATAAAGCAGATACACAAAAGATAAAAATATCTCTTCTCAAAATTATAATCATAAAAGCAGCTTTATGGAAAACACATATCCATACCGAGACATGGGTTGAATTTGAGGAAGCAAATGCTTATGATATCTAAGATTTCCATTAACATAAACTCACACTAAAAGTAACTCCATATGATGGCTATTTCTTTATTCATGCAACAAATAAGCATCAAACAAATACCCTCATTCACTATAGATTTTTCCAGTCAGAACCAACTATTTCCCCAATACCACTGGGGAACTACGGCTGATCACCATAATTATGTATGTGAAAGGTGAAGAGTTATGATGAGACCGACAGTGGTAATCCTTTTGCAGGAAGCAACAAACAAATTCTCATATCCTCTTCATATGGTTTCGAGTTACAGGACAATACTAAAAGCATAGAACAATAGGGAATCATGACAATACCAATGCTGGATGACCTCAGTACCTTAATTTCTATTGAATGAGTACAATAATTATCATTGAGTATCACAGAGAATGGCTCAGCAAGAATGAATCAACATTCAAGAGCAAGAATGAATCCAGTGCATGGAAATGATTTGGAGTAGAAAATATTACCTCTTGATCCTTTTCTACAATCATATTGTCGATCACTGCAGTAGAGAACTCTGAAGAAGCTTCTGCCCTGTACCAATCTTGGCTACATATAAGAGCTTCTACAGTCTTAGAGGTCAGGCTACTTCGAAAATCATTTATGGTTCTCCTTGCTATGCTAAAAGCTGATTCTAATGGTACAGATGTGTCCGGAACAACAAAAAGATCTCGTGCTATACGAGAAAAGGTCGGATACTTTGCCACTAACCCATCCAACAATTTATTACGTCAAGCTCTTCAGTTCGAATTAGGTCTTCATCCAAATATCTATCAAGTTACGTACTTCTTTTAGTTCGAAGATCATCAATGACTTTTTGATACCATTCCTTCCATGGGTCATTATTGACTGAATGAACATTGGGTGTTTGTTGTGGAGATGTTGAGCGAGGTTTCTTGTTGATGGTTGTAAGATGAAAATAGCTCACAAATTAGTTTTTCTACTTTATCAATCTTTTCCTTTCCTGTCATAGGATAGGCCTTGCTGAAAACGAAGTCAATGAATTTCAATTTGTACCTTGGGTCAAAAGCCACAGGAACACATAGTGTTATGTGTGACTTGCTCCAAGATTCGTTGAATTTCTTCTTCATCTCTTTTTAGTAACTTGATCATCTCCTTGAGGAACCTTGACTTAGCTTGATATGTCACAACAACTTCAGATGACAGACCTTTCTCAATAGTTTCTTTCTCAATAGTTTCTAACTCAAGCTCAACAGTTTCTAACTCTTCTTCCAAAACCATCTTGATCTTCCACATGTGATGAAAATAGAGGTTCATGGTCGGGTACATAGTGCCTGAAATAATTTTAGTTGCTTTCTTGAACACCTTTAGCAGGTTACAAATTGCACCAACACCCTTCCATTCTTCATGTGTGGGTAAGTATGTGTACTTCTGGTCCTCTGATTCTAGCACCTTAAACGCTTTTCTAAATTTCAGGGCTGTTTTAAGCATCAAATATGTGGAGTTCCAACGTGTGATCACATCTAGTTATGACTTTTTCTTGCTTGTAATGCCTTCTCGTGCAACAATCTCTTTGAACATTTGTTTTCTAGAGGTTGAAGAACGCAGATACTTGATGCATTCACGGATGTTGTCAACAATTGGTTCGACAAACTTGAGCCCATCTTTCACAATAAGATTTATGACGTGTCCAACACATTGATGGTGAATCAGCTCTCCCTGCACTGGTATCAATTTCTCTTTCACAAGATGGTGCTTCAACAAATCCATCATATTGTCATTTGATGATGCATTGTCAAGTGTTATTCCAAACAACTTTTGTTCAATGTTCCAACTTTTAATGCAATTAAGGATATTCTTGAACAAATCAACTCCACTGTGTGATGTCTTCACATCAATGAATTGAATTATTCTTTTATGTAGTTGCCAGGCACCATCAATGAAATGACTAGTGACAACAATGTACGCTATTGTTTGATTGCTTGTCCACATATCAGTAGTCAAAGAGAACCTACAATTTACTTTCTTAAGAACATCCTTAAGTGCACTTCTCATCTTTTGAAATTCCTTTATGCAACCATTTCTAACTGGACTTGAAAGAAATCTCCTAACCCCATCATACTCCATAAAGATAAATGGAACCCCATGCAAGGATACCATTCTAAGAAACTCATATCGTGACACATCCGGATCATACCTCCAATCCTTCAAACGTCTGCCAGAGGGAGACCTTAATGTATAACTCAAGTCTTGCACGTACAATCTTGAGAGCACTACTATTTTTTTTGCATCTCTTCAAATGAGTAAGAAGTGCACTTGTTCCATGACCATGCCTACCACCTAGCAATTCATCACAACGTTTGCATCTTGCTTGCACAACAACTCCATGCTCAAGAACTGGATCAAACTCTTGCCAACACTTGGATCTGAATTTTTTGTAGCCCTTGCAATAGCAGCTTTCTTTGATCCATCATTCTCATTAGGGAGATTGGTGATCTTGCCCCTACTATGCAGCCTAATGGTGATTTTGCCCCTATTTTTTCAACTTTGCGATTTTACCCCTCCTTTTCACGTTTGAAACCTCCATCTGTCCCTCTTTCTACCTTTGTTAGCTGATGAGCATCTGAAAAAAAATAAAAAAGGGAAAAGACTAAAGATTATGCAAATGGACCAAAGTACACCCGCTTACCTTATCCACCAAGCACACCACGCGGTCTCCCTGGCTCCTTCTTCTTGCTCGTTTCCTCTCCAGCCTCACCCACAAAACCCTAGGGGCACGTCGTCGCCTGGATCGAGGAAGAGGGTGTTGTCGCCTGAATCAATGAAATAACTGCGGAGGGAGGTGCAGCGCGAGGGGGTGCGGCCCCGGCCGCGCGGCCTCCACCTGCCTAGATGCCGGCCACGGGCCAAGTGCGGGAAACACGGCCTTCGTTGGCCCGGATGCCGGCCGCGGGCCAAGGATGGGAGGCACGACCTCCGGTGGCCAGGACGCTGGCTGCGGGCCAAGACGCGCAGGAGGCGCGACCTCCGATGGCCAGGACACCGGGCGTGGACAAGCCGCACTGGAGGCTCCTGTAGACCCGTCACTGGCTGCGGGACAAGCGCGGGAGGCGCCGTCTCCTGCAGCCTCGACGCAGATTCCAACCTCAACGAATCCTCTCATGGACGGAGCTAGGTAATTCCTGTCCTTGAATGTTGTTGTGTGCTATGGATTTCAATTGAAATGGGATGCGGTCTGTAGATCCGCTTAAGCTAACTTTAAATTCGGTGTTGTGATTTGTAGGTCAAAATACAGGGATTTGAAACTTCTTGTTAGGGTTCGTTCATTTTTCAACTTGCCTGATGGGGGTCCAAAGTCATGGCTGCAGGGTAGAGCTTTACCCCCACAAGTTGTTGACATGCATAACTATGGGCTCATGCAATTAGTTGACTTCATAGCTGAACACTATATGTGGGGTTCAAAGCAATATATCTCTTTGTAGCGTCATTTGGACAATGAATCTATTGAGATAAAATCTGATGAACATTTGATTGAATGGTTTCAACTCAGTCTAGAGAATGGAATAGTTTGCATTGTTGCTCAAATAAATGATTTTGAGGGACCATTGAAGTTTTCACCAACCAAACGTAGATGCCACCCATCTGTAAGGCATAGAGTACCCATAAGTGATACAACCACAAACCTTAGAGCCACAAGTGAGACAGCCACAAATGTTAAAGCCAAATCCACATCTAAAAAAGGAGAGCCACATATGAGAGTGTAGGAGTTGATGAGGAGGGCATGTACTCTGACATAGATTCACTTGCAGCGCCAAGTGATAGCAGCTATGACTCAGATTTGGCTGCAACTTCGTGCTCTGATGATTCTGACCTTGAGTTTGATCCGGATGGGGAAATAATTGATAATGATGATGAGTTTGATCCTCCTCCATTTTCATATGATGTTGATGATCCATGTATTGATGTCAATGTGGTCTTTCCAGATGTTGATCAATGCAAATCAGCTGTAACCCATCATGCTATATTTAGAACCAGATAGAACCAGATTTAGAACCATCTGCTCGAGGGCTAATCAAGGCTGCAATTGGCAGTTTTTTTGCATCTACAAGCAAGAAGTACATTGGGCAAGGTAAATCAACATTTTGTTGCTGTTTTTACTTAGAAAAATGGACAATTTGTTGCTGTTTTAACTTAGAAAAACATCATTTTGTTGCTGTTTGTACATGGAAAAATCAACATCTTATTGCTGTTTGTACTCAGAAATTGAATTTTTTGTTGTTACAGGTTAAGACTAGTGGACCAATGCATACTTGCAATTCAGTCAATAATTGTGGTGACACAATGGCCTCAAACAAATAGGTAGCTGACAGAGTGGTTGACTGGTTGTGGGAAAACCTTAACTGGGACATAGAGAGATGCAGGACAAATTAAAGAAGAGGTACTCTGTTGATGTACCATATTACAAAGTTGTTCGAGGAAAACTGAGAGCACTAGACATGATATACGAAAAGTGGGAAGATAGTTATGATTTATTCCCTACATATCAAGCTAAATTGCTGAGATCAGTACCTGGTTGTATTGTAGAGCTAGAGACTGAAGAGCATAATGCTGATGTGTGTTTCATGAGGTCCTTTGTTGCTCTTAAACCATGCTTGATGGATTTTTGCAAGGTTGCAGGCCTTACATTGCTATAGATGCCACTCATCTTACAGGAAGGTCTAGAGGACAATTGGCAGCAACTGTAGCAGTGTATGGTCGTAACTTGCTATTTCTAGTGGCATATGGAGTGATTGAGTCAGAATCTAAAGAAAGTTGGACTTGGTGGATCAAAATCTTGAAGAAGGCAATTGGTCATCCTTCTGGTTTGGTCATTAGTACGGATGTAGGCAAAGGGATAAAGGTGGCTGTAGAAGATGTGTACCGAGGAGTGGAACATAGAGAGTGCATGAGGCATTTGTGGAAGAACATGAAGAAGAATGGGTTCAATGGTGAGCTTTATGGTAAGAATATGTGGTGTGCCGCCAAGAGCTTCACAAGTGATAAGTTCAACTATTTCATGTCAATGATAGAGGAAAAGGATCCTAATGCACTTTCTTGGTTGGATGAGAACCATCCATCTATGTGGAGCAGAAGCAAATTCAGTGAAGGTAGATTACATCAACAACAACCTCTCTGAATGTTTTAATAGTTGGGTGTCTAAATGCAAGGATTTTCAAATTGTTGACATGCATGATAGGATAAGACAAAGATCATTGAAAAATGGGTTTTAAGAGATAAAATTGGTAGAAAAATGGTTGGTTCAATCATCCCTTCAATTATCCATGCTCTAAATGCTCAATCTAAGATTGTCAAGAACCATGAGGTGCTAATTTGTGGGGCTGGGACAGCTGAAGTAACTGTGAACAGATTTAGACATGTTGTTAACTTGGAGCAAAAGACATGTTCTTGTAGGGCTTGGCAAGTAACTGGACAGCCATGTAGCCATGCTTTAGCTTTCATTGCAAAACTAAGTAGACATGTGAAGATGGATGTCTTTGTCCATGAATACTTCTCTGTTGAGAGGTTTAAAAAGGCATATGGAGGTAAATTTAGTCCAATGACATCCAAGGACAGCTGGCCACATGTTGATTTAGGTTACAAAATTAAGAAGCCCAAGTTGAGAAGGAAACCAGGGAGACCAAGAAAATTTAGGATCAAGGCATATGATGAGCGTGGCAATAGCAAGAAACAGAGGCCATGTTCTGAATGTCATAAGCTAGGCCATACATCCAAGCATTACCAAGGAGGTCCCACTACTAGTCAAACGAAAAGAGAAAGCTACCAGCTTCCCAAAATGTGTTAGGAGAGGGGAGAGTAATGTATTTTTCCTTACTAGCTCTATTGTTGTACCATCAACTTGTTTACTAATAGGAAAAAGTCCATTTTTGACCATCAACTTTTGCCTCAGCTTAGTTTTGGCCATCGAACTTCAAAACCGGACATCTTTGACCATCCAACTCTTAAAACAGTTCACAATTGGCCATCGGGCGGTTTGGATGGGTGGTTTTAACTTTTTTATTTACAATTTAGTCCTTAGAACTTGAAATGATCATTACTTTTTGCTCGTAGCTCCGATTTAGGTGATTTTTGTGGTCACGTGTTCATAACGGTAAGCTTTATCTTTTAGAATGTTTTCATAAAACTTTTATAACTATTTGTTATATTATTTTTTATTATTGTGTAAAAATAATAATATAAGAAACGTAAACCAAACAGTTGCAAAATAATATGAGCAACATAATGAACGATAAAGTTCTCATCTTATGAACACATGACCGCAAGAATCACTTAAATTTGAGATATGAGAAAAAATAGTAACCATTTTAAGGTTCAAGGTCTATTTTTAATCACTTTATTTACAATTTAATCCTTGGATCTTAAAATGATTACTATTTTTTTCTTGTATCTCTAATTTAAGTGATTCTTGTAATTATACATTAATAACAATGAACTTTATCTTTCAAAATGTGTTCATATTATTTTGTAATTGTTTGTTTTACTTTTCTTATATTGATTTTTTTACACAACAACATAAGGATAATATAACAAATAGTGATAAATAGTATAAAGAACATTTAGAAGATAAAGGTCATTGTTATGAACCCGATATTCAGTTGGAGAACGAGCCTAGGAGGAGAAAGGGAGCTGCAAAAAAGACTGTTACTCTGAGGTTGAGAAACTCAAGTCTGCCATCATCACTAGGAAGATTGAACACCATGATACTGAAGACTAGGAGATTGAAGACATCGCTGCCCCCTGCTCGTGGAGCCGGGGACTGGCTTTTGTGGAGTTCCTCCTATGGAGCTGAACATCTCCACTCTGCAGGATTCTTCTGAAGATTGATCCAATGAACTACAAACAATCTTGCTTTTTTGGGCGCTGGTGTGATTTTATTTTGTCTGGTGCAAGCTCTGTGGAGCATCTCTTGTACTCTATTCCCAGTGGTTATTTTGGTTTGCTGACTTGGAACAATATGTGGTGGATGTGTGTTTACTTGTTGTTTCTTCATATTTTGGTCGTCTTGGAGGCTATGCCTCCTCGCACTTTGCTTTCTCCTCACTGTGTTGCCTAATAATGAATAGGTCTTGGAATATCTTGTGTTGGAATGTTTGAGGGCTAAATGATAAGGACAAATGGAGCTTGCTGAGAAATAAAATTGAAGAGAGTGGGGTAAATATTTTTTGTTTTCAGGAAACCAAAAGAGAGCTTATTGATATTCGTTTTCTGAAAAACTTCGCTCCCAAGGGGTTTGACAATTTTGAGTTTTGTCCCTCCACTGGTGCTTCTGGGGGCATTTTGGTTGCCTGGGTCTCTCGTTTCTTCACTGTGATTGTTCATGAGATGCATTCTTTCACTATCAGACTCACAGTCACCTCTATTATCAACTCTCTTTCCTGGAACTTGGTTGTGGTCTATGGACCCTGTCGGCAACCAGATCGTGATGAATTTGTTATCTGGCTTTATAATCTGGACTTTGATGAGGATGATTTGTGAATGTTCATGGGTGACTTCAACTTCTACAGGTATGCTGAAAATAGAAACAGGCCGGGAGGCAATTTCAAAGATTCACTGGTTTTCAACAACATTACAAGCCATCTGGGTCTTGTTGAGATCCCAATCAAAGGCTGGAGCTTCACCTGGAGCAATATGCAATTGAGCCCGCTTCTGGAGCAAATTGACTGGTTTTCACCTCCCCTCGTGGACTACTCAGTTCCCTATGACAATGGTGCTTCCTTTAGCCAAGGCCACCTCTGATCACTTACCTTGTAAAATTCAGACTAGTACCAATATTCCCAAGGCTAATATCTTTAGATTTGAAAACTATTGGCTTAGTCACCCATCTTGTTTTGAGCTGATCAACAATGCATGGTCCACCCCCACTATTGGCACTCTAGATAGTGCCAGGACCATAAGTGCAAAGTTTAAATTGCTTAGAAGAATGCTTAAGCTATGATCTAGAAATCTCTCCAACCTCTCCAACTTAATTGCAAATTGTAACATGACCATTGCTTTTTTTGATAAGCTAGAAGAGTTCAGCCCCCTATCCCACCACGAACTTAAGTTTAGGGTGATCATTAAGGGACAAATCCAAAATCTTCTTGCCATGCAGAATACTTATTGGAGGCAAAGATTTACTCAGAGGTTGGTTCAGTTTGGTGATGAGAACACTAAATTTTTCCATGCAATGGTCTCTGAGAGATACAGAAAAAATGTAATCAGTCAGATTGTTGACAACTCTGGAAGAATGATTTCAGATCACACAAAGAAAAGTACACTTTTCTATCAGGAATTTCAAAGTAGAATGGGATGCTCTGTCCCTATCAATCTACAGTTCGAACTTCACAATATTGTACCCCGCTGTGGCAATCTGGATCATCTTTGTCTACCTTTTAGCCACGAGGAAATTGATAATATTATTCTGGACTTGCCCTCTAACAAAGCCCCAGGGCCTAATGGATTTAGCAATTGTTTTTTAAACGAGCTTGGCATACCATAAAGAAAGACTTCTATAAGTTGTGCATAGATTTCTATAATCATGCTGTTGATTTAAGGAGCATTAACCACTCATATATCACTCTGGTCCCCAAAGTTGATAATCCTGAAAGGGTTACTGACTTCAGGCTCATTTCTCTTATTAATTCTGCTCCCAAACTGGTTGCCAAGCTCCTGGCGAATAGATTACAAAAGGTGGCTATTCAGGTTGTGCATGAGAATCAATATGGTTTTATCAAGGGTAAAACCATACAGGATTGTCTGGGGTGGGCTTTTGAATTTCTGCACCAGTGCCACCAATCCAGAAGAGAAATTGTTATTCTGAAGCTTGACTTCGAAAAGGCTTTTGATCTTGTGGAATTCTCCATTGTGTTGGATATGCTCAGAGCCAAAGGCTTTCATGCCAAATGGATCTTGTGGGTCGAATCCCTCATGAATTCAGCCACCACTTCAGTCTTGCTTAATGGCACTGCTAGGAAAGAATTTGTGTGTAAAAGAAGTGTTCGTTAGAGGGATCCTCTCTCCCCTATTTTGTTTGCTATTGCCGCTGATTTAATCCAGGGTGCCATAAATCATGAATATCAGCTTGGAAGACTGGCCCCCCATTTCCTCAGAGTGATGATCTCCCCTTCCCTGTGGTTCAATACGCAGACGACACTATCATTGTTATGCAGGGGGATGAGCAACAGTTGCTCACTCTAAAATACATCCTCCAAAATATTTCGATCTCCAGTGGTCTGAAGGTGAATTACCACAAGTCCTGTGTTGTGCCTATTAATGTTGATGCTCAGAAAGCTGAATTGCTGGCTGCAACTTTTGGATGCATTGTGGGATCCTTTCCTTTCACATACCTGGGTTTGCCTTTGGGACTTACTAAGCCTTTGGTCAGAGATTATGCCCCTCTTATTTGTAGAGTGGAAAGGAGACTGGCAGCTTCCTCTCAGTTCCTCTCATATGCAGGAAGGCTTCAGTTGATCAACTCGGTGCTCTCCTCTCTACCAACTTATTACACGTGCTCCCTCAAGCTCCCGGTGATAGTGATTGAAGTCCTGGATAAGTACAGGAAAAACTGCCTTTGGAGAGGGAAAGATTTCAACCAAAACAAATGCAATCTTGCAGCATGGGATCTAGTCAGAAGGCCAAAGAGCAAGGGGGGTCTTGGTGTGGTTAACCTTAGTGTTCAGAATAATGCTCTTCTTCTGAAACAGCTAGATAAGTTTTATAGGAAAGCTGATGTGCAATGGGTTCGTCGCATATAGAATAAATATTATCAGAATGCAGTCCCTCACCTGGCCAGAGAAAAAGGGTCCTTTTGGTGGAAGGACATCCTTAGGCTCCATGTTCTTTATAGAGGGGTGGCAATTTTCTTGCCCTCCAGGGGAGATACTGTTGCTTTCTCGGATGATATTATCAATGGAGCTCTGCAATCTAATATCTTTCCAAACCTTGTTGTCTATGCAAAGGATCCTAAGGCTTCCCTTTGGAAGCTCAGAAATGAAGGCAATCTAATCAACTGCTTCAACATACCCATGTCTAGGGCGGCATACAATGAATTCCTCCTACTGCAGCAATACTTTGATTCACTGCCAGCCACTGACCTTTGCGAAAATGACTCTTGGCACTTCATTTGGGGACAACAAGTTTACACTACCAGCAAATATTATCAGTATCAGTTTAAAAACTTGCAGCCTAGCAGGGTGATCCTTTGGGTTTGGAAATCAAATTGTACTCCCACAGTAAAATTTTTTGCTTGGCTCCTCCTGAATGACAGACTGAATACGAAAAACATTCTGAGAAGAAGAAAAAAATTCCTTGAGGAAGGATATAACTGTGTTTTATGCCATGAGGGGATTGAGGAGACTTCTGAGCATCTCTTCTTTGAGTGCTCTGCTACTGCATGTAGGTGGTTTGCGTTGGGAATGTCTTGGAGCAATTCCAACAATTCTCATCAGAAGATTTACTTGGCTAAACAAGCCTTTCCTCACCCCTTCTTCATGAAAATTTTTATGATTGCTGCTTGGTGCATTTGGAATGAAAGGAATAGGTTTATCTTCAGTAACAAGCCCCCTGGTTTCTCCTCTTGGAAGCTATCTTTCAAGAAGGAAGTTCTCCGGCATATGATCAACATCAAAAGCTCCCTGCATCAGTCCATCTTAGCTTGGCTTGAGGCTCTCTAGGAAGGCGCTCTCTTCTTTAGTTTGGCTTGAGGCTCTCTAGCTTTCTTCTTTTTATTCCTTTTTTCTATTTTCTGTGGAGAGCCCTCCCCTCCCCTTGTATAGTTTGTTCTGTTGGCTCCCTCTCCCCGTAACTACTGGTTAGACGTTCTCTTCCTCTATTGAACTTTGTAATTTTGTTGGATCTCCCTCTTTTATATATTGTTGCTGGGGGGGGGGGGGGGGGCTTTGCCCCACAGTTCTTTTCAAAAAAAATTGTGAACGGTTTTGAGAGTTGGATGGTCAAAGATATTTGGTTTTGAAGTTCGATGGCCAAAACCAAACTTAGGCAAAAGTTGGATGGTCAAAAATGGACTTTACTCTTAATAATATATTTCTTATCTTTTGTCATATGAAGTGCAAGTGAAGCAGGAAGTGAAGGTGAAGGTGAAGGTGAAGGTGCATGTGCAAGTGCAACAGGAATGGCATGGGGAAGAGGAAGGGGAAGGGGAGAACGGGAGGAGGAAAAGCAACTGCACCAGGAAGGGGAAGGGGAGGAGGGATTGCAAATGCACCAGGAAGGGGAAGGGATAATTCAGGGAGTTTGGCTACTTTGTTAGGCATAAATGTTTCACAGTGATGTGATATGTAATAGCTCTCTACTAGTTCCCTAGTCCTTTTGTTGATTGTGATGTCATATGTACACTTCAAAACATGTTGGGATGTGTTATGGTGTAATCTGGAGCTTTGTGCCCTATGTGTGATATGGTGGTTCATGTTGGAGCTTTTATGGTCTAAGTTTATGTCAAGATGTTGTGATTTGTGATCTCGTTGCATGTGAATATATGTCAAAATGTGTTTTTGTCCTTGATGCAGTATGAAAAAAATCTGTAAAAGTGCTGCCAATTTTTTTACTAAAAGAGGGGTAAAATTGCAAAGAACTCAAACTAGTAAGGGCAAAATCGCAAGGGAAATGTTGTCTTTTCACAACAAAGTTAACACCGTTAACCTCTCTTCACAAAACAAGGGTAGAGGTTAAGTTCGATTTGAAATAACAGGAGTAAAATCGCTAAGTTGAAAAAATGGGGGCAAAATCACCATTAGGCTGCATAGTAGGGGCAAGATCACCAATCTCACTTCTCATTATCACTGACATCAATTGCATCTGAAACATCAGCAAAAGCATTTAATAACAAGTTGCTTATAACTCTATTCAGTTACTAGAGAATCTAGGGGCAAAACAGAACCGAACCTTCTCCATGGAGAGATTCTTTGCTACTAGTGCCTTATCTAGCTGCAGTTTCGCATGCTCTAAAGCAGAGATTCTTTGCTGGAGTTAGGGAAAAAACATCAGGCATGCAGTTATACACCATAGGTTCCAAACACCGGTCACATCTGTCTAGCTTGTTTAGAGAATAAACTGGGCACTCACTTTAAGGTTTTGATTTAGCTGGACTCATCTTCTTGTTTGTATAGTCAGATTCTATTGTATCTAGTTGTACACCATAAGTTCCTAATATATATAGTTGAACAAAATTTGCTTTTAGTCATTCTTGAAATATGCCAGATTCTTTAATGATAATATTGTACTCCTTAACAAGGACAAACCTAACATTTTAGGCTAATAATCACAAGGTAAGTGTATCAACACACGGATACGGACAACAAGAAATATAATCATGCCTAACAATTTTAGAGCAAACGAAGTGGTAGCTAGCACAGATAAAGTTTGTTCTACACTCATTAAACAAGTAGGACCACTCAAAATTAGCCTAATTAATAATTGTAGCCAGCTTTTGGACTTTTTCACAAGAAGCAGCAGGAACACTCTTTGATTAATAAAAAAAGACATCCATAAATATGTACTCCTTGTTATCAGATCAAATAGAACAATGATTTATGTGTGGTTAGGTCATGAATATGATCTAAAATGAAGCTCACAAGGTAAAGGGACCTCACCATTGGATGAGCTAATATCAATTGTACCGTTCGTAGATGGGGGGTCCAGCGTTGGGGATAGCATCATCTTTATCCCTATGGATCTTGTTGTAACCAGTGGCGACAATGGCCTTGTTGGTAACTTGAACCGTTTTGCTTGTTGTTCTTTTTGCTCCTTCACTCCAGATTCCTTCCGCTTTGCTGCTGATGAGGAAACTTTCTGCAGATAGACAGCTGCAACGAGGCCTCAGCAATTGCGGCAATGCCATCTTCAGCTCCCTTTGGAGGAGCCAAGGGACAGGGCTTCTCTGCCTGTGGTGATGGCTGCGGTAGCACCCTTTGCTGCTGGGCATTGTCTTTTGCTTGTTGTTCTTTTCGCTGTTTCACAAGAGGTGGCAGGAACCGCGACTATCGAGCCATGGCCGACAATGGTGCGGAGTAGCTTCAGGTAAAATAAAAATTCTTGTCAGAGAGTAAGTAATATGGAGAGTAATGTCTAGTTTGCAACCTCAAACTTAACAATCATACCTAGTTTGCAACCTCAAACAGAGCAACTTGCTGTGCTGTCACTATCACACAATATTTGTGCTTGAGGTTGTACAAGTCATTTCATAACCTATGCACTATTCAGACCAAGAAGCTGAGGATATGACAGCAATGCAGCTTCAACGATAGTTTGCACTAAAAAAGGATCACAATCAAGGGCAGCAATTATTTCTAGACTTTGTATTTTCTCTGTTGTTTCAAAAAAACTCTCTTATCTGGCTGTCTGTTCTTTTCCATTGGTTGATCCAAATGATTTCCTAACTCTCAGGCCTTCACGGTACAACAATATCATTGAACACTGACCTGGAAGACTGGTCGTGGTTTACAAGAAAAATTTAACCATTTTTTTTCAAATTACTAGTGATATTAGGACTCATGAGTCCACATAATGCCTTGATGCAACGGAACTATACTGAAACAGTAGAACAGTGGTTTGAAATAGCTACAACTGCACTTCCAGATTATTTCACATGAGAAAGACAGCTAGTGTTTAACCTGCAACTTCTTTTGGTTCAAATGGCAGATGGCAATGTTTACTTACACTGTCAATTTAATGACTATGTTCCTGTTGCATATACCATTGCATAATTGAGTGCTCTGTTCATTAAACTTGCTGAAACTAATGTCATTTTTTAAGACTAGTAAGGTGCACGTGCGACACGCACGTGTAAATAACCTATCAACTATTAGTCAAGTGACATCACTCGATTTTTATTCAATCACACATATGTTAACCTGTTATCTCAGCAGCTTAAGTAATCACACCCATCACAATGAGCGTCCCACAAAATGAATTATGAATTGATGCATTTCAACATAATGAATTGTCTACAAAGATTTAAATATAAATAGCTCTGTTGCGCTCATGATGCTCTCTGAATTAAGACCAATATACCACAAGTGATTCTTCAAAACAAATACATCCGGCAACACCATTTGCGTGTAGTGCAACCAAAGAATGTAAAATAAACTTTAAAATTTTTTATAAGTATGACAATGAGGCAAACACAAATGTTTGTGTTTGCGATGGTTCTAGTAGTACAATAGGTGCACTTGTTGCCTGAACTCTAAACTACAGTGGGATTTAAAGTAAGACAATGAGGCAAACACATGATATAAACAAGTCATTCTTGTAGAGATACCAATCTGAATCAGAGATAAACTTGAATCTTTCTATTATTGCATGGACCCTACTGCTATTATTGTTGAATGGGGAGTGCGTCGGAGAAAGAAAAGAAAAGAAGAGATCAAATCTTTTTTTCCACTTAGGGCATGTACAGCCCTTAGACAGCAGGTCGTCTGCAGAATCTTGAACTGCATATACAGACATATGTATAGACAACTCATACAGCCCATAGACAGAAAGACCATCTGTAAGCTATTTAATGTTTTTTGACAATAAGCTATTTAATGCTTTGCATAGAGCCTAAGATCAACTACAAAGATATTCTGTATACAAATGTGTGACTTGCATACAACGGCAATAGCAGGCACAACAACACACATAGCATCATTTCTTAAAAAAAGAAAAACACACACATAACATCATGCCTCCACCCTTTTCTCTGTCGGTGGACATAAAAAACGAGGTGGCAAGCCAGCAACTTCTTCCCTTTGTGTGCTATGCCACCTCTCTCTCTCTCTCTCTCTCTCTCTCTCTCTCTCTCTCCCCACGTCGCGGCCCGGTTCTCCATCTACTCCTCCAGCCGGTGGGCGCATGGAGCAGCTGCCGAGCATGGCGGGCCAACCCACATCGCGGCCTTCTTTCCCGGCCAACTCCTCCTTCCCCATTAGCATGCGGGCACCCGACTCCACCTTCTTCAACCTCGTCGTTGCTGCATGGTGTCGTGTGCGTGATGTGACCATGCCGAGCTCGGACCGGAGCAAACCGCTGGGGCGAAGCAGCCTGCCTGCGGCTCGCGACCGCTGGAGCTCGGGACGGCGAGGTCGACGACAGCCGGCAGCACCGGGATCCGGGGTGGCCGTGGCTGGATCTCCCCATCCCCCAGCCGGATCTCGGCACCACCGCTCCTCCCTGTGCCATCGGCATCCCCTGTCTCTCCTGCAACTGTGGATTTGGCGCGAACTGAAGGACCGATATGGCGAACCAGAGAGGGGGAGAGTGAATGGGAGCTGATGAAAATTCTTCTCGAAGGAGATAGAGACTCCAACAAGACGAACACGGCTTCCAACACACGTCTCCGACTCACTACCCAAGTTGGCCAAGTCCACGCAGCCACTGAAGTGCTACTGGACCTAGGAACCAACAAACAACCTCCCGAGCCAAAACACACCAACACGCACAGCGGAAACTTGCACGGCTTGCTGCCTGTGCTGCACCGGTCAGACCGATGGCCTGCGCCGGTCAGACCGGTGACACCGGTCAGACCAGTGGGCAGAGCCGGTCAGGCCGGTGGCTACAGTAGCCGCACAACAAGCATTCCAAAAAGCCTCAGTGACTTCTCTAGGCCTTGGAACAAAAACACCCCCAAAACACAACCTGCACGGAAGGAAAACCCCACTCAAAACCTAACAAACCAACTCCAAACAAACCAAGAACTGACCAGCAGCACCAAGACCCAAAGACACACGAGTCAAGCAGTTCACCCGAGGCAAATCCCATAAGTGACTCACACCGGTCAGACCGGTCAAGAGCACCAGTCAAACCGGTGTAGCCCGGGCAGCTCGAGATGAACAACACCCGCGGGTCAACTCCTCCAAATCCAAACTTCGATCTCCCGAATCGCTCCACGGACTTGAACAAGACTTTGGGGATGATAGGAACACCTCATGAGGAGTCCATAGCCATGATTTTGTCCACCAAAACTTGCCAAATCAAGAGGAATCGAAGAAATCCCGCCAAGAACTCCTCTAACCCTAAAACACCGAAAACCCCAAAATTGAGCCCCTTAACTCACGGATTTGGGAGGGGAATCAAAGGCAAAAGAACCACGAAGGGTTCACACGAATTTACCCCATCAAATCCCCAAGAGCAAGGTCCCGAAAACACACCGAGAAAACCACCAAGAGAGAGCTCTGAAAATCACCACCAAGAACAACCGGGAACAACACAACAAAGCCTTGAGGAACCACGCCGAATCATCTATACATACCAAGGAGGTTCATACAAGGTCTAGCTTGTCGCCCGATCATCCAACCCTCTCACAAGATCTCACCATGAAGCTCTCAAGCTAGTCCTATGGAAATCCTAAGAAAATAGGAAGGGAAAATATGAAAGCAAATGAACTAGGGTTCCAAGAGATGGCTACCATCCTCTCACCTCTTGGGTTATATAGGAGGCAACCGAAAGTCTAGAATACCCTTACTTAATAACTAGGGACACAAGCCCCTCAAGGGCGGTTTTGGAAGTCTTCAGATTTTCTCCATCGGACGGATGCCCGGCGATCGCACACTGCTTAGCCTCCACGCAAGCCATGCGATCCAGATGCGTGTCCTCCGCTTTGAAGATTCCGGACTGCGTCGTCGCACACCGGTCAGACGGGTGCTCCTCCACCGGTCAGACCGGTACCCACCGGTCGACCGGGGCCCGGCGTTGTCGTTGAAAGACCGTCTTCGGTTCTTCGGTCTTGGCTTTGTGGATCAACCAAGGAACCCAGTGGTTTTCTGGTGAACCACTGGAAACCCCGCGAACTCGGTGTAGCCTCCGCCAATCTCCACTCATGACTCGGCTCCCATGTAGTCCCGACTCGACCTTGGTTTTGAGGCTCAACAAAGAAATCGTCCATGACTTCATCTTGCTGTTCATGCCACCATGCGGCCCGCACTTGACCCTGCTGGCCACCGGGTCCCTCGAATGAAGCCTACTTGTCTTCTCCAACCTGGAGGCCTCACCGGCGACGACCTTTCACACTTGTTCTTCACCTGCACCAACACCAGTCAAGCCGCAACCTGCACCTGCAATACTTAGCCAAGAATCAGTCCACACAAGTTTGTCAATCACTCATCACACAAGGAAGCGACCATCCACCGGTCCTCGAACCACACATGGTCCTCAATCTCCCCCTTGATGAGTGCATTGACAACACCCACATAAAGTAACAAAAGAGAAAAGAAAACGAAAAGAAACGAACAAAAAGAAACTCCAACAAGCGATCGAAAGCCAAACAAAGGAAAAGAGCAAGATCACACCCGGGGGGGGGGGGGGGGGGGGGGGGGGGGGGGGGGGGGGGGGGGGGCTTGAAGAAGACAAGTCTCGGACCCCTTAGGCAAGGGCAACGACTCGACACATCCGAGACAAAACTATGCTCAAGCAAAGAGCACAAACCACCAAACCAAAGCTCGAAAAACCACAAGGAGCTCCCCTTGCACACATGCAAGCTCCCCCTGAACCAATGCAACCCCCCCTGGACGAATGCATGCAAAACATCACTTGAAACCAGAGTAGCTGCAACAACTCGTTGGCTCTCCACCGGTCGACCGGTCACCACCGACCAAGAGGTCGAAAAGAAACGAGAAACTCCAACAAGTGATGAACTCAACATGTGCACAAAGAGCGCAAACCCCCAACAAAGCTCCCACAAAGAGCTCCCCCGCCACGCAAGCTCCCGACCAATGCAACTCCCCGGACGAATGCATGAACCTCGACCGGTCGTACCGTCACCACCACCGCCGTTGCACATCAGAGCCCAGAAATGGCTCGAAACCACTTGAAAACCTTCTAAATGCATCCAACAAGCCATTTCAAGCTCAAACTTCTCCCCCCTTGTTGGCAATGCATGAGACAAGCCAGAAATGCAAAACTTTCAACCTAGAGCTTCTCAAATAGACAAAATTCAACATAGGATGCTACACATGTCCAAATGAGCAAGTTAGATACTCGATAGCTTCGTATTGACATCAACTACAAGATCACCAAGTTTCACAACCATTGGACGAAGCTAAGATGGATTTGGGCAATTTTGTGAAAAAATTCACCTCTTATGAGCAAAGTCCTAAACATGATCAAAACATGTCAAAATGGCAAAGCCACACAAACTTCATGCTAGGACAACCATTCTAATCATAAGACCATCACAAACACCCACACGTACATCATGTCATGTCAAAGCCACCGAGCCATGTGTCTACTTCTATATATGAGACTTCTCATTGGCAGACATCATGCAACAGTTTAGCACCCAAAGCAAATTAAATTTAGCACATATGACATGGGAGCACATTTTCCAAGCATTTTACATTTCATTTTCAGATTCAAATTTGGTACATGAAATGTATTTGCGACAAAAAGGAACTTATGCTCCTCCACAAGATAAAGCAAGAGGGCTAAACATTCATGATGGAAAATGAGCCTTTGGCCCCATATGATCAATAAACTAGCTATCCAACCACAAATTAAGTATAACCAAGCCACTAAAACATGTCAAGATCATATAAAGGCATTTACACATGAGAGAGCATACATGTGACAATTTTCAAAAATATAGCCATCAACCATGGATTATAAACCAAGATCATCAAGAGCTAAGCCAAACTAACCATAGCATACCAAACATGCTCACAAAGACATAAATAGCATTCCATGGTGAACAATGTATATAGGAGAAGCTTTTCCTAACCAATGCATATGATACAAAATGCATGCAATCTAAGATACAAGGATGCCTATACGTCATGTTACATATGCCATGCCAAATGCAAGAAATGCACAACGGGAAGCTATACATATGCTACAAAGGAGCTCCCACACACCCAACTCAAGAAATCAAACACACACCAAGCTCCCCCCGCAAACGAGTGAAAATTGCTTGATCTAGGGGTTTGGTGAAAATATCGGCTAGTTGGTCATGTGTGGGTACATGGATCAAAGCTATCTTTCCTTTCTCTACGTTGTCTCTCAGAAAATGATACCTCACTTCTATGTGCTTGGTTTTGGAATGGAGCACTGGGTTCTTTGCAACGCTTATGGCACTGGTGCTATCACATTGAAGTGGGACATGGGTATACTCCGCACCAAAGTCACTAATGGTGTATGTGATCCAAAGGAGCTGAGAGCAACAACTAGCAGCGGCAACGTACTCTGCCTCGATAGTGGATTGAGCTACACTCGACTGTTTGCGGGAAGACCAAGACACCAAAGAAGATCCCAAAAACTGGCAAGTCCCAGAAGTGGACTTCCTATCCAACCGACACCCGGCAAAATCCGCATCCGAAAAACCATGAAGCACCAAAGAAGAGGATGCGGAGTACCAAAGACCAAAGTCGGGAGTGTGACGCAAGTACCTGAAAATTTGTTTCACCGCTTGCCGATGCGAAGTCCTCAGAGACGCTTGAAAATGAGCGCACAGACATACCGAGAACTGGATGTCCGGCCACGTCGTCGTCAAGTAGAGCAGTGACCCGATCATGCTTCGGTACTCCTTCTGGTCCATGTGTTCACCTTCCTCATCCGCATCAAGAGCTGCAGTCGTACTCATCGACGTCGTCATAGCCTTGGAGTCCTCCATCTTGAACTTCTGCACAATGTCCTTGGTGTACTTAGCTTGTTGCACAAATGTCCCTTCCTTCGGTTGTTTCATTTGTAGCCCAAGGAAGAACTGCAACTCGTCCATCATGCTCATCTCAAATTCCCTGCTCATATCCTCTGCAAACCTTGCAACAAGAGAGTTAGACGAGCCACCAAAGACAATATCATCCATGTACACCTACACAATCAGGATATCTCTGCCCTGCCTAAGTAGAAACAAGGTCTGATCAACCTTCCCCATCTCAAAACCTCTCTCAAACAAGAACCTCCTCAACCTACCATACCAAGCTCTAGGCGCCTGCTTCAACCCATAAAGCGGCTTCCTCAACTTGTACACCCGGTGGGGGTACTTCTCACTCTCAAACCCTGGTGGTTGCCTCACATACACTTCTTCCTCCAACACATCATTCAGGAAAGCACTCTTCACATCCATTTGGTGCAACTTGAACCCTTTAGCCACGGAAAAGGCTAGAAGGATCCTTATCGCCTCCAAACGGGCTACGGGAGCAAAGGTCTCCTCGTAGTCGATCCCCTCCTTCTGACTGAACCCCTGAGCAACAAGTCTTGACTTGTTCCTCACCACTTCACCTTTCTCTCCTTCTTTGTTCTTCCACACCCACTTTGTACCAATCGGCTTACACCCTGGGGGAGGGTCAACCAACTCCCACACCTGATTCCTCTCAAAGTTCTCCAACTCCTCATGCATCGAATTAACCCAATTATGATCAGATAGTGCGTGTCCAATGTCTTTGGGCTCAAAAGTAGCAACAAATGCAGCATGAGAAAAATGAGAATTGTTTCGAACCCTCGACCGTGTAGTGCGTTCATTCAAGTCGCCGATGATCCTTGAAGCTGGGTGATCCACTTGTACTCGCCGGGGAGGTTCTTGCCTTGATGCTTCCTCCCCCTCAACTGTAGCTTCTCCTCGATCTTGATTCGTCGTCGTAGGTGTAGGAGAGGGGCCGTCAACCACTGTAGTCGAAGTAGTAGGTACATGTTCAGCCGGGGGCACCACACCGCCATCTTCACCATCTTCAAGTGCATGCTCCTCCTCCTGAAAGATCTCCTCGCCAAGCTCATCATCACCTGCACACTCAAAGACAAGCTGACTACGTGGCTGTGTCTTGTCGAAGGTTACCTCGCAAGTCTCCACAATTTGGTTAGTTTCAAGATTGAGCACACGATATGCTCTAGAATGAGATGCATAACCAAAGAAAATACCATCGACCGACCTAGCCTCAAACTTATTCAACTTCTTCCCTTTCTTCAGAATAAAGCACTTGCAACCAAAGACATGAAAGTGACTCACCTTGGGTGTGCGACCGTGCATCAACTCATAGCATGTTTTCTTCTTATGCACTCTGAGGTAGATCCTGTTTGACAGATAGCACGCGGTGTTCACCGCCTCAGCCCAGAACCTTCTCGGAGTCCTATGCTCATCAAGCATCGTCTGAGCCATCTCACACAGGGTCATGTTCTTCCTTTCCACAACACCATTCTGGGGAGGCGTATACGGACTCGAAAATTGGTGTTGAAGACCCAAGTCATGGCAAAAGGTTTCAAAACGAGAGTTTCTGAATTCTGAGCCATTGTCACCGCGGATTGCTCGTATGGCATCTCCGTGCCTCTCATTCCACAACCTCAAGACAAGATCTCGAACAAAACCAAACGTCTCCCCATTATCCTCGAGAAAGAACACCCACACATACCGAGAGTAGTCGTCCACCACAACAAGGACATACCACTTCCCACCCGCAGGTCGCACACGAGCTGGGCCAACAAGATCCATATGGAGCAGCTCGCATGGACGCTCAGTCATCACATCGGTGAGAGGCGGGTGAGAAGAGGCTACCATCTTGGCATGCCTACACGGCGCACAAACCAACTCTTTCTCAAGCCTCAACCGTGGCAATCCTCGGACCAAATTGAGTTTACTCAAGCGAGACAAAAGGTCAAAGCTCAAGTGACCCAACTTCCTATGCCACTTCCACAACTCACTCGAAGATCCAGCCAAGAAACAACACTCCACACTAGAAGACTGAGAAAAATCAGCTCGAAACACCTGACCCTCGGGAACGACCATACAGACAAGCCCCCCCTCGAGAATCCAAAATCCGAGAACCACCAGGCCGAAACAACACCTCAAAACCCTCATCCAACAGCTGGGACACAGGAAGCAAATTGTATCCAAGCGATTGAACAAGAGCCACACGCCTGAGAGTGATCTTGTCACTCACCTTAATCTCACCTTCTAAAAGCACACGCCCACGCCCATTGTCCCCAAAAGTGATGTACCTCCTTGTCACCACCGGGACGAGACTTGAGAACCACCCCTTGTCTCCGGTCGTATGCCTCGAGCAACCGGAGTCAATCAACCAAATGTTCTTCAAGTCTCCCACCTGAAATTCAAAAACGAGCACGTGAGCGAACAAACGACTCAACACTGGGGTTAGTACCAAAAGAGTAAAACCAGTGCCGAGCCATTTGCTCGAAGGTGAGGTTAGCACAAACCAAACCATCTTTCCTACCAAAGCTACCTCCACGAACACCACCACGGTAACCACCATGAGGGAACCAACCCTCTCTACCTGGAGGAGGACCAAAACCACGAAAGAAAGCCCGTGGACTGTCCCTCCTCTCCATCTCAAAGCTATGGATCCTCCCATCCCCGTATTGAGTACGAGGGGGAGAACGCCTAGCAAACTGACCTCCTGCAAACTCTCCAGCCCAACCACCAGAACCACGATCTCCAGAACCAAACCTCGCACCTGTACGAGCACAAAACCCGAACTGCTGCCTGTCCAGGCCTGCACCAGTCTGATCGGTGCCCCTCACCGGTCTGACTGGTGTAGCCCGGCCAGCAGACCTCCAACAGCCTTTCTCTCTCCCCAAGCCGGAACTGTCCTCACACTCGCCTTAGCCCTGGGCATCTGCACACGAGGCTCAAGTACACCATCGGAAGGGTGGTACTTGTCCTTGTTAGCCCACTCCTTTGCCATTCTTTCCTCTCTCTTCCTCTTGAAGCAAAACTCATCCTTATGACCATCTCTCCCACAATAGCCACAATAAAACCTCACAATCTTAGGATTAGGCTTGGGTTTGGGCTGCTCACTTGGTTTCACTCCACTCGGCTTCTCCACCGGTTTCTCCTCACTAGCCTTCTCACTTTCCTTCCCAAAGAACACTTTCCCGAAAGTGCTCACAAACTTGATAGGCTTTTGGAAATCATTTGTTTGTGGGGAAAACACGGGTGGAGCTGGGGTTGTGTCTAGTCAGTTCCTAAGATGGTTAGGTTTAGGAGAGAAATCATTTTTGTGGTGGGTTTTTGATGGCTCTGAAATGTTTTCTCCACTTCCCTCACCAACCTTGTTTGCCCCAAGTCCCTCACCATCCTGCCTCTTAAATGTCTCGATCATTATCCTTAACTGAGGCTCATGACCAGACAACCAACCCATCAACTTTCTCAGCTCATCATTCTCATCCTGCAAACGATCAACGTAACGTTCAAGTTCCAAATTCTTCAAAGCATGTAATTCACATGTAGAGCAAGATGTAGGAATTGGCTCTTTCAACTTTGCCTCAAGAGAAACAGTGTAAGCATGCATCTCATCAATTTTAGCATGCAAGACTGGGCAAGAAGTGCAAGCACCTAGCAAAGCAGATCTAGACTTAAGCTCAGCCACTTCAACCCTAAGCACATCTAGTTCCTCACACTTGGAGGCATGCTTTTCCTTAAACAAGGCAAAATCAGCAAGGAAAATAGAGCAATCAGCACATTCAACATCATCAGAAACAACAGGTGAAGCTTTCAGAAAACCAATTTCCAGCTTAGCATCCAAATTCTGAGTTTCTAGCTCAGCCACTCTAGTCCTAGCATCCTCGAGTGAAGCCCTAAGCTCTTTCCTCATTTTTTAGCCTCTCTAAGCATGTCATCACGATTATCAAGCAACAAGCAAGCCGTTCATTCTCCTGACGCAAGAAGGGGAGTTCATCACGCACCTCGTCGTCAGAATCAGAGTCTGAGTCGCTCTGTGTGCTCTTCTTGCTGCCGGAGCTCAGCGCCATGGTGTAGAAGCCGTCTCTAGCGAAGCGCCTCGCGGCCCGCTCGGTGTTCTTGGACGACTTCCTGCTCTTGCGACGATCACCTTCATCTTCACTGCTGCTTGAGCTCGAGGTGGAGTACGCGGAACTGGAGTCGACGTCGCTCGCACCAACCATCGCTCGGGCCTTGCCTCGGCTCTCCTTCTTCCTCGACCATCGCTCGTCCTTGTGCTTGTACTTGTGCTTGCTCTTGTGGTCACGCCTCGACCGGTACTTGCCATCCGTCCTTGACTTGTGCTTGTAGCCATCCTTGTTCTCGACCTTCTCCGGGCAGTCGGTGACGAAGTGTCCCGGCTTGCCGCACTGGAAGCATGTCCTCGTGTTCCTCCTCATGTTCACCCGGTTCTCGTGCAGCCTCTCGAACCTCCTCGTCAGCAAGCCAGCTCGTCCTCTCCAAGCACGTCGAACTCCTCATCTGGCATAGACATCAAAGAGGACAAAGAGAACATCCTAGTGGATGGGTTAGTGTTAGCCTTTCCTTTTGAACCAACGACGAGGGCAAGACTATGAGAGTCAGTCGGGCCCTCGAGCTTGGCTGTCATGCCCCTATCCACCTCAGTCGACTTGAGCTTCGAGAATAGCTCGTTCAACTTCAGAGTGTCATACTTCTCCAACTCCACAATGGCCTCGAACTTTCCGCCCCAAATCGTACGATCCAAAGAGTGTAAGAGCTTGACAGCTCTATCATGATCATCGTACGGGAGCACGTCCACATTGGCCCTCATGTTGTTCACAACCACCGTGAACCTCTGAAACAAGGCATCGATGGACTCACCGGGGAGATGAGTGAAGTTCTCGTACTCTCTCCTGTAGGTCGCATACATCCGAGCCTGAACCTGGACATTCCCAACATGAGCCTCCTTCAACACCAACCAGATTCTACAAGCCAAGTGCTCGGTGTGCACCCGATCGAACTCAGGCTGACACAAAGCACGAAACAAGTACTCGACCGCCTTATTGTTGGCGTCGAACATGTCCCTCGATCCTGGAGCAAGGAAGTTCATCGGCTGGACATAGCCTGTGTCCACCGTGACATCCCAAAGGATCTGACCCTTTCCGCAGAGAAACGCAGCCATCCGCTTACTCCACATCTGGTAGTTCTTGCCATCGAAGTGTGGAGGACCCGAACCCTGTTCCTGGTACGCCATCCTTGGATCTTAGACTGGTTAGAGTCAATAAAGACCCGAACTGGCTCTGATACCACTTGAAGGACCGATACAGCGAACCAGAGAGGGGGGGAGTGAATGGGAGCCGATAAAAATTCTTCTCGAAGGAGATAGAGACTCCAACAAGACGAACACGGCTTCCAACACATGTCTCCGACTCACTACCCAAGTTGGCCAAGTCCACGCAGCCACTGAAGTGCTACTGGACCTAAGAACCAACAAACAACGTCCCGAGCCAAAACACACCAACACGCACAGCAGAAACTTGCACGGCTTGTCGCTCGTGCCGCACCGGCCGACCGATGGCACTCGCGCCGGTCGGGGACCGGTGACACCGGTCAGACCGGTGGGCAGAGCCGGTCAGGCCGATGGCTACAGCAGCCGCACAACAAGCGTTCCAAAATGCCTTAGTGACTTCTCTAGGCCCTAGAACAAAAACACCCCCAAAACACAACCTGCACGGAAGGAAAATCCTATTCAAAACCTAACAAACCAACTCCAAACAAACCAAGAACTGACCAGTAGCACCAAGACCCAAAGACACACGAGTCAAGCAGTTCACCCGTGGAAAATCCCACAAGTGACTCGCACTGGTCAGACCGGTCAAGAGCATCGGTCAGACCGGTGTAGCCTGGGCAGCTCGGGATGAACAGCACCCGCGGGTCAACTCCTCCAAATCCAAACTTCGATCTCCCGAATCACTCTACGGACTTGAATAAGACTTTGGGGAAGATAGGAACACCTCATGAGGAGTCCATAGCCATGATTTTGTCCACCAAAACTTGCCAAATCAAGAGGAATCGAAGAAATCCCGCCAAGAACTCCTCTAATCTAAAACACCGAAAACCCCAAAATCGAGCCCCTTAACTCACGAATTTGGGAGGGGAATCAAAGGCAAAAGAACCACGAAGGGTTCACACGAATTTCCCCCATCAAATCCCCAAGAGAAAGGTCCCGAAAACACACCGAGAAAACCACCAAGAGAGGGCTCTGAAAATCACCACCAAGAACAACCGGGAACAACACAACAAAGCCTTGAGGAACCACGCTGAATCATCTATACAAACCAAGAAGGTTCATACAAGGTTTAGCTTGTCGCCCGATCATCCAACCCTCTCACAAAATCTCACCATGAAGCTCTCAAGCTAGTCCTATGGAAATCCTAAGAAAATAGGAAGGGAAAATAGAAAAGCAAATGAACTAGGGTTCCAAGAGATGGCTGCCATCCTCTCACCTCTTGGGTTATATAGGAGGCAACCGAAAGTCTAAAATACCCTTACTTAATAACTAGGGATACAAGCCCCTCAAGGGCGGTTTTGGAAGTCTTCAGATTTTCTCCATCGGACGGATGCTCGGAGATCGCACACTGCTTAGCCTCAACGCAAGCCATGCGATCCCGACGCGTGTCCTCCGCTTCGAAGATTCCGGACTACGTCGTCACACACTGGTTAGACCGGTGCTCCTCACCGGTCAGACTGGTACCCACCGGTCAGACCAGTCGGACCGACCGGTCGAGCCGGTCCGGCTCTCGTCGGCAAAGACCATCTTCGGTTCTTCGGTCTTGGCTTTGTGGATCAACCAAGGAACCCAGTGGTTTTCTGGTGAACCACTGGAAACCCCGCGAACTCGGTGTAGCCTCCGCAAATCTCCACTCATGACTCGGCTCCCACGTAGTCCCGGCTCAACCTTGGTTTTGAGGCTCAACCAAGAAACCGTCCATGACTTCATCTTGCTGTTCATGCCACCATGCGGCCCACACTTGACCCCGCTGGCCACCGGGTCCCTATAACGAAGCCTACTTGTCTTCTCCACACCTGGAGGCCTCACCAGCGACGACCTTTTGCGCTTGTTCTTCACCTGCACCAACACCAGTCAAGCCGCAACCTGCACCTGCTATACTTAGCCAAGAATCAGTCCACACAACGTTGTCAATCACTCATCACACAAGGAAGCGACCATCCACCAGTCCTCGAACCACACATGGTCCTCATGAACAACTACCCTCTGCGCGCGCCACACGCGGGATCCAGCGTGCTGTCGCTTGGTGAAGACGTCCTATACAACCCGGTGTCGCGCGTCTGCTCCACCTCGGGCAACGGGACACCTGCGTCACCCGGCGAGGCGACGATGAGGCCATCAGTAGGGAGGTGCGGGGGCTTTTGCAATTTTACCGCTACACCGACGGAGCGAGACGACGCGGTACATGCCATGTACAAGCCTTAGACGGCAGGTCATCTGCAGAATCTCGAACTGCGCATATAGACGGGTGTACAGACAACTCATACAACTCATGGACAAAGTGGTAGTCTATAAACTATTTAATACTTGCATGGAGATTAAGATCAACTACAACTGATTTTATATATACCATTGTGTGACTATTTGACATGTTGCAACACACACAACCTCTTTACATTCACTTGTAAGTTGTAGGGACTGACACACACAGCCACTAACACCAGCACACCAGCACACCATCACATCACGTATTCACACTTAGGAGGCAGCACTACAATATCTCTTTGATAAAAAAAGCACTACAATATCTCTACGGTGGATAGGGATCTCTCGGTGGTCTCCTTTTTTATCATTTCTTTCTCTCACTGTCCTCTTCTAAAACTCCGTTGCATCTCTGTGTAGCGAGCTTCGCATACTCTCCACCTCCAAAATCCTCCTCCTGCTGTCCCTTTCCCCTCCGATGGCACCCGGCGAGCGCGGTGAGGCACTGCGGTCGGGGTAGAGCAGCCCGCTGCAGCTCCGTCCTCCATCCGCACCACAGCCTGCAGCGCCTCGTTGCTGCCCTACCTCACGGCACTGGAGCACCACCTTGCTGGAGCCCCAGCTCGCCGGCCATTCTTGTGCCTGAGCCGCGCCTGAGTTGTACCCTAGCCGCCAGCGCACCTCCAGCCACGCCGAAACTCCCGAGTCTTCCTCTCACCGTTTGGCACTTCTCCGCGTAGATCCGAGCTCGAGGCCGCCGGATCTGTAGCGGGCCACCGTCGTCGCATCCATGGTTGGCGCCGTCACCACATTTCCCATGGGCCGCAGCAGGTGCAAGATGATGGTAGAAGCCCCGCCGGTGTGTGGTCAAGGCCGAGCAAGTAGGTTCGGTGCATCTCTGACGGTGGCTCTCTCTCTCTGTCTGTCTATGTCTCTCCTGGAGCCGCTGTTGGGGCATCGACCGGCGGGGCTGCGACGAGCTGGGAGATATGGCGGGTGGAGGTGGTTGTGGTGGGAGAAACTCCCACGAGCGCAGCTGGTGTGGGCGTGGGGGATCCGAGCGGGTTGTCTCCTCCAGGAGACGATGGCGTACAGCCCGCCCGCTGTCGTCTGCTTCGCTTGGGAGAACGAGACGGAAGCGTCGTCTCGTGAGGCGACAGGAGGGTCGTCAGTAGGCTGAACTGGGGGTGTTTTGCAAAAACAGATGACATAGATGGGTTGAAACAATGGGCACATGAAGCGGGGCGCCGGGTCTGGGTGGGTGGTCGGGGTGGGCCCGGCGGGTATAGGTGGGCGCGTATGTGAGCGCCAGGTGAAAAAAGTTAGGTGTTTTTGGTAGAAACGCTCTCCAAATTGCGATTTTTTGGTACTTCGTAGTCCTTCCACCCTATCCACTTCCAAAAACATATGACAGGTGGGTCCGGCGTGAGGGGTAAGGTACGTCCGATTTGGGTGAGAAAAGTTTTCAATTGTCTTCGCTCCTTATAGTGTCATTTTTTAATATAACTAAGGACATTTTCAGATATGTTGTTTAAAGAGAAATGTGAAGATGGTACTGACATGGTTATATAGAACACTACAGACATGGTTATATCTCTAGTGTCTTGCTGATGATGTACAGATGTGTTCTAGGTATTCAAAAGGAATGTTTCAGCATGTCTGTGTCCTAGTATCTTATTCGGAAACCAAAGTAAAGAACCAACTGCAGGATTGTGCAGATGTCTCACCTCAGATCATTATGCGCAAGGAGAGGGGTGGGATCTACGCCTTGATGGTGCTCATCGTGGCTGTCTGGTGACGCAGTCGGAGCTGAAGGAGCCAACGGCGAGGAGGCTCCGGCCATTGCAAAAGGAGATGAAGGAGGCCTGAGGCAGCTTCTAACGTCGGGGACTCAATCTGGGAGGCCGGGCGTAGAGCAGAGCCGCGCGCGGAAGTGGCCGGGCGGAGGCCGCCGGCCGGGGAGGAGGGCGCACAGAGGCGGCTGGGCGGAGGCGGTCGACCGAGAGGAGGACGAGCGGAGGCGGTCGGCCGAGTCGCTGGGAGGAGGACAGGGCGATGGGAGCAGAGCCACCGATTCGACCCCTAGGGTCACCGTGGGACAATAGGGGAAAGACCCTCTTTTGACGGTCTATATGTGTATCAAACTTCGTTTGGACTTGCAAGCGGACAAGTCCTCCGTCATAGTCAAGGGACCATTCTTCCCTTAAGTGTGAACCTAAGGTATTGAATGCATGGAACAATGTGTAACGCAAGATCCAATCTAATAAGCGAAAAACACTTCGATATTGAAAAGGGGGTTTTGCATCTAATCTATGGAAGAACCACAAAACACATCTAATCTACTAAACACCAGAGGTAGCAAGAGAAAGAGAGGGGAGAACCAATCTAGAGATTGGATCGGGTCTTTTGTTGAAGTTCCAAAACCGAGAAGAATAAGGCAAATGAATCTCATTAAAAGCTTCTTTAAATCATGGCTTTCGTTCCAACTCCGAAGACGCCCGCCTTTTGGAGCCACCGTCCTGTCACAACGCACTCCTATTCGTGTGGGTTAGCCTAGGGCGAGTTCAAGAAGAACAAGTTGCAAATGGTAGTAGGTTAGGTATGCACCTCTAGACACCATGGCTACAAGAACATCCTATGCAATCTATCCGCAGAATAGATTGGAGAATAAGAAAACCCAAGTAAAGGCAAAATCGTAGAGAAAGCAATTGACCGCTAGAAATCAGATTCAATTTGGTAATTCAACATAATGAATGATACATGGACAAGATCCTAGCTCCGGGAACTCCGACGTGGTCATCCATGAAAGGTTCCCACGTTGGCTAGGGAAGCCCTAGTCAACCATCTCAACCCTCTCCTCTTCGGAATGGAGTCCCTCTCTTCTCTGCTCCTCGACGGCAAATGACAAATGAATTGATGTGTGGCTCTTGGCAGGGGGACTATAAATAACCTGATGGTCATCTAGGTCAAAGGGGTGCCGAACCGACGCCAGAATGGGCTGGGTCGGCCGACCTGGGCCCATTTTGGCCTGGTTCGGCCCCGGTTTTCTTCTCATGGCTTCTCGTGTATTCTAGAACTTTCTCCCAACTACATGTGGGTCATTGACGTCAATTTCTTCATGGTTTGGATAGGGATCCTTGTCGTCCAAGCTTCAGCATTTTCTGTCTAGGTCTTTGGAGTTTTCGCTTCACGGATTGGTCCTTAAGCCTCTTGGAGTCATGTTCACCTGGTGTCTTGACTTGTACCAGGCTTCATGACCTTCTTGAAAAGTGCTCGATGAATTCTACCTGGAAGTCCTCATTTAGGTGCTTAATCCCTGCATAAACAATAAACTCCAAATACCACATGTGAGTGCAAACTTGATATATGATGAGGGTTAGGATCGTTAGTTTGGATATTGAATCAATACCAACATTGAAGGTAAACTCATGGCTAGGTTGACGGAAATTCACCGTCAACATTTCCCCCATGCTTAAACCTTGCTCGTCCTCGAGTAAGCCTTCAATGAATATCAGTGTTACCTTTCATTGTTTATACCCTGCACTTGATCATACACGAGAAAACATAATGCTCTCTACATTTATATTTGTTAAAATTCCATAGTGTACTAGCCTTCATCCCTAGGGAGGGTGGATATCAATTAAGCTTTTTCCCACAAGTAATTAGTCATGCTCCCAAATTTCAAATGAATCTCAGAAATTTTGGAGTGTAGAGTAAGATGAATAAAAAGAGTTAAAACAAGTTCAAAAATTAGACCTTCTTGCATCTTGCTCGAGAACACTCATGTCATCTTGTCTCTCAAGCCTATTTGTTCTAATACTTTCCCTCTCAAAATATATATAAGTGGTAGCCTATTTATGGAGATTTCAGGAAAAGTTTAGTCCTACCAAGATATTATTATTGAGATATTATCAAAACAAGACAATCTTCTCATGGTCTTACCGAGTCTCGTCAAAAAGGTCATTGGAAAATAATGTTGTTTCAAGGATGGGGGGAGAGAGAAAATACACACACTTGAGATAGGTGGACATGTGCAAATGGCAAAGAGTGATCCCGTGGCACAAACAAAGTCCTCGTTATCGGATTGCACATGGTTGGAAAGATGAGTATGGGTCTTGATCTAGAATCCTCTTGAAACTCTTAATGCGTCTAGAGAGTCGTGGAGCTTTATTTATTTATTTATTTATTTATTTATTTATTTATTCTTTCATATTTTTTTTCTTATCTCCTTTTTCTTTCTCTCTTTTCTTTTTTTCATACTTTTTATTTCTCTTGTTTTCTTTTTTTTCTTCTTTTTATTTTTTTATATACTCCCCTTGAACTCTAGTTTACATTGTACCTACTCTTTGGTAGCTCCCCCCATGCTTAGACAATTGCACGTCCTCGGGCAAAGAGGTGGAAAAAATTTGTTTCATGCCAAGGTAGGTACTAGAAGTTCTATGTTTTCCTAGAAAAAAACCTGAAATCTTCTAGGGGTCCTTCACGCAACCTTATGTCGTCTTGGAGGATTCCCAAAATCATATTTCAGTCCTTGGCACCTTCATTCTTGTGATCTTCCTCGAAATATTCATCCATAATCAAATGATAGGTTGTGGTCAAGGAGGTAAACACAAAGATGATATTTATGGTTTTATAGGTGGATATCTGGTGAGGTTTGTGAAATTTCTGATGTGGAGATTCACAATGCACGGATAGAAAAGGCTAGCAATAAGATAGAAACGCAAAAACGGAATGACAAGCTTCTTAGTCTCGGGCCAGAGAAATCAAGCCCTGAATTAATTCACCCAAAAATAAATCTTGTATACTAAGTTTTTGCACTCAAATAAATATAAGGCTTTGGATAGGTAGAGCAACATGCAAGAGGTATTAATGACAAGGTTAGCATAATTTTTAAGAACAAAAATAGATCATCTTTAACCCATCCAAAATTGAGAGTATGAAAATAAAACTACGGGTGTTATCTTTATCATAACCTCCGCAAGGGATTAAGGTAGCATTTAATTTAATTTCAAATTTGCATTTATGGAGAGCATTAGCTTAATCATGCATAAAACAAGTACAAAGATAAACAAAGCGGCAACTTTCATCATGTATCAACATGGCATCAACTTATTATCTTCACTAAAGGTGATAATCATGGTGGCAAACTTTATTCATGTTGATTTAAAGCAAACACTACTACTAACACACATGCTGAAAATGCTACACACACAAAATTTGCATAAAAGCTGAAAATAAAGAAAAGAGGAAATCGAACCGAAATTGAAGGCATCATTATTAATTTTCTTCTTCTTTTTCTCCATTCTTCCTCTTCCGGTGGTTGATATTGCTGGTCTTGCGTGGTGTATCCTTGCTTGTAGCATGATCGCGTCGTTCTCTTCTTTTACTTGACTTGGTTTGGATGTGGCGCCATGAAAGCTTCGTTGGGCACCATGTATGGTGGAGGAGGTGGTCGCATGGCTGCCCCACTCCCCCATGCTTGCAGCGGCACACTTCATAATATGGTTGAGGTGTTGGTATTCCTCCATAAGGTGGTGGCATTGGGATCCCTCCATGTGGTTGTTTATTAGCTTGATGTGCAGCCCCTCCTTCATCTTGGGTTGAGGAGGATGATCCTTCTTCCACAATGCTTCCTCTTTTATTCTTCTTTGTCGGCACAAGAATTTCTTCCTCTAACCAATTTTTGTCTCCCTTCAACAAATAATCTCAGCCCCATGTTGGAAAGAGGAACATCAACTTGCACCCTCTCCTCTCATTTCCACTAATATATTTTCCTTGCATCATGTACTAGACCCCCAAAGAAATTCAGACGACGAGAAATTTTAGGTTGTAACCTTCTCCCAAAATCATTCCCCAAAATCCTTCCAACATATTTTGTTGGACTTCAACTTGCTCCGAGGCTTCCTTCTTGGGACTGAGCAGCTCTCTAATATATCCATAAGGAACTAGTTTCTCTTCATCATCAAGGCGAAATGAGAGGCATGACACTTCTTATCAATGACCGGTGCTAATGTATAAGAATTTCCAAGGCAAGCTCCTTGTGAGTGCATACACCAACTCCATTAAAGAATTTGACCCATCCAAGGTTGCTCAAGATTTGATAATTATCCGATTAGAATCCCAACACTTGGAGGGCATCACCAAGGTCAACATTTGGTACAAGCCTCTTTTCAAGACGAAAAAGGCTCTCTTCCTCCTCTTCTGTCTTCATGATGAATCCATTGGAACACCTCATAGCGTATGGTGGTGGAGTGGATGAATGAGTTGAGCATCATGGTGGAACGGGTGGCTCTTCCGTGTGTCCTCGCAGTTCGGTGTACCACATGGACGAACTTTGTGTACTCCTCATGCCACCAAGGGGCAGCATGTTGCTCCTCGGTGGTACCACGTCTTCCTCCATGCTTCAGGGAGACTCGAATCGAGTGCCTCCTCGAAGATCTTGATAATGGCACCTTTGATTGTGTCTTCTTGGTGAAGACAATGGTGGCTTTCTTCCACATTGTTGCTGCACTAACTCATAACGAGTGCACCCGGGGTTGCTTATCAGTGGGAAAAACACAAGGGAAGTATACAAAGGGTAGAGTTTATTATTATTATGATTATTTTATATTTTTTAGAGGGTGGAGCGTGAGGTGCACAAGATAGGATGGATATTAGACTATAGGGTTTGTGGATTACTAAACATGCAACCACCTATGATGGTGAAGCTAAACTAATTTATTGAGGTGTGAACATGTGGCCACTTTATCTAAACCTACAAATGATATGTTGATGGGATATATAGGAGTAGTGAGACCTATACTCCTGAAAAGCATGGTGGCTAACCTTAGGCATCAAAGCATTATCAATATAAACAAAAGATTGAAACAAAAGAATTGGCAATAACATGACAAGATCCTCATTGCCATGGAACTCAAATGTTTCTAGGTTGTTTCTAGAACTTATGGGCTACGAACTCAAGAACACGAATTAACAAATGCATAAAATACTTACCAGACGAAGGGGAGCACCAGAGGCCATAAGTGGAGGCTAGGACGGCCGTCCTAGGGGCCCTCCTACTCCATTTGCTTTGATCTTTCTCCGAGATACTTCTTGCTCCCTTCTTTCCTTGTGTCCGCGTGATCCACGAGATTACTCCACCCAAATGTTCACAACCACTCATTCGCTTGCGCGGTTAAGGGTTCCACCTCCATTGTTTTACTTCATGTCACATCTTGTTCCCTTTGCTCTTGTGCTTCCACCATTTCCTACAAAACAAAGCCCTTGCCAAGATGCCAAATGATGGTACGTGATGCATCATGGGGCACTATATGTTAATCAAGCTCAAAAACCTCCATTAATCATGTTTAGATGCTAATCACTCCTCTAATTTTGAAACTTTTAAAAATTAATGCAGCACTAGCGATAAGTCCAAATATATCATTAGATAGGCATAAAAACAATTATAAAATTTATTTTGGTTCCATCGGGATCGATTGCTTTCATTAATTGATCACAAGTTCCTCTGGCTTGACCGTGGGGGTATAGGTTTAGGTTCTAATTTTTTTGGCAAAACATGAAAAATAAAGTCAATGGGGCTTAGAAAAATTCTAAATCTAGAGAAACCGATGGATGTCAAGTTGAATGAAACCAAAAATCAAGTTTCTTAGGTTCACACAAGTCCAACCATGCGTCAAAGATTAAAAACATTAAGAAACATAGCAAGGCTCCACTCGTGTGTTTTTATCATTTAAAACAAGCCAACCTTAACACCATGGAGAGGATGAAAGGTTGGGGTAAGTTCTGAATTTTTGGCACTAGTTTCTTGAAAATAAACAAACAAAACTTGGGATGGCTCAAGTCATCGGTTTATGATCAATATAAAATTCAAATAAAACGACCGAGCAATTATAATGTCTCGAAAAAATTGTTCAACCACATATGAATTTATAATATGTAATGCGTAGCAAATTATAAGACCAACTTACTTGAAAAACTTGAAAAATTCTTCGAGTTGCCCTCCCGGTAGCTTGACTCAACAACAGGTCGTCCTCCCGGTAGCTTATTCATGACTCGACGATCGGGTTGCCTCCCCAAGCGCTTTGTTTATAAACTATAGCCAGACTTGTTCTCTCCTTCATTTCGGATCAACGCTCTTTGCGGGCGTTGCAATATTGGGGACCCCACTTCTACACCATCCTAGGCTTCGGTGTAGGTTTATTCTTTGGATTAGTCATCTTTTTGTTCTTCACAAGCGGACGTTAATTCTTGGTCCTAACGGATGCAACAACTCTTGCGTCTTTTTCACTTCATTCTCCCTTGACTCCTCCCTTCCGATGCGACGACGAGGTAAAATGTATTTAATATTGACCACTGTTACCTCGAATCATGGTTGACTTGAATGCACTCCTCACGCCATTGATGTCGAACTTGATCTCCCACTTGCCGATGTCGATTGCTCCGACGGTCCTGAGGAACGATCTCCCTAGGATGAGTGGCGGATGAGGTTGATCTTCTTTCGATCTTGGAGGTGGAGTTTCTCTTGGAGATTCCGACGATGTTCAGCCTCCGCTTTTAGATCTTGTGTTGCACGTCACCTTTGCCTACAAAGTTTTTCTAGACCGTCCACAAACATTTGTTTTTTGTTTCGAGATGTAGCCGTCCATCTCCGGTTAGGGTTAGCAAATATAAACAAAATGAAGAAAACTAAAATAAAACTAGGGTTTAGCAAAACCCTAGATTAGATTGATTTTTTCGAGGATGATCGAAATCAAGAGACGCAAAAGAAAAATCAAGAGAAAAACTGAAAATATTCACAAACACAATACTAGATTGAATCTTGATTACTTGTTCCCCAGCAACAGCGCCAGAAAAAGGGGCTTGTTGACGGTCTATATGTGTATCAAACTTCGTTTGGACTTGCAAGAGGACAAGTCCTCCGTCGTAGTGAAGGGACCCTTCTTCCCTTAAGTGTGAACCCAAGGTATTGAATCCTTAGAACAATGTGTAACGCAAGATCCAATCTAATAAGCATAAAACACTTTGGGTTTGCATCTAATCTATGGAAGAACCATAAAACACAAGTAATCTACTAAACACCAGAGGTAGCAAGAGAAAGAGAGGGGAGAATGAATCTAGAGATTGGATCAGGTCTTTTGTTGAAGTTCCAGAATAGAGAATAATAAGGCAAGTGAATCTCATTAAAGATTCTTTAAATCATGGCTTCCGTTCCAACTTCGAAGATGCCCGCCTTTTGGAGCCACCATCCTGTCACAACGTACTCATATTCGTGCGGGTTAGCCTAGGGAGAGTTCAAGAAGAACAAGTTGCAAACGCTCGGTAGGTCAGGTATGCACCTCTAGCCACCATGGCTACAAGAACATCCTATGCAATCTATCCGCGGAATAGATTGGAGAATAAGAAAACCCAAGCAAAGGCAAAATCATAGAGAAAGCACTGGATCACTAGAAATCAGATTCAATTATCAACATAACGAATGATACATGGACAAGATCACCACTGGGATCCTACCTTTTGACACAAAAATTTGGTAAAGAGTTTGACTTGTGGGTCCAACTCGGTGAAGAATCCATCCGGCGGAAGGAGGGTTTCTTCAGATGAATTCGGCAGAAGAGTCCGCGGTCGGCAATTTGCTTCCGTTCGGCAGGGAAACTATTGCGCTGATTTTGCGGGATTGCGTGGTGACGTGGCCCGAGCGGAAGGGACGAATGGATGGATAAGCGATCGCACTTAGAGATAAATTAGGTATCGAATCCATTCGAGGTCATGCTTAATAGGGTATAAATATAAACCCTGAATGTATGTAACAGGAATTCGAAACATTCTCAATACAAACCGGCTTTACGCCAAACCTTTGAGTCCCTTGTCGTGTCGTCGAGTTCTTCGAGAGGGTTCATCGATCCGTCGACCTCCGTGAGTACCGGCAACCTTGTATCATGTCTAGTATCATGCGGTGGATTTAGATCTGATGCAAGTAGTCTTGTTACCATGCTTAGTGTCATGCGGTAGACTCAAGCTTGGTTCAAGAGGGTTTCTTGTTAGGTCATGAGCCATGCGGTAGGCTAAGATCTAGCTTGAAGCTAGTTATCGGCTCTATTGAATTTTGGCAAGATTCAATAGATTCATTAAGTTATCCCGTGTTGCTTTGAGTTTTCACTTTATGTTTAAATTCATGTAACACTTCTTTGCCCAATCTAGATGGGTTTGGATCGACTTTATCTTTTTTGATGATCCTCATGTGAGTCAAGTTCGTACCGTTGGCTTAAATAGCACGCGGATCACATGCTCCCTAATAGTCGAAACCGAATCGATCTAGGTTGCCACGTGTTGCGGGTTCAAGCTTACCAAATCTTGTATAAATCTTGAAAGAACTGGGTATCACGCGGTCGATGCAGGTTTTTGGGTTGTTTTGGAGCTAGTCATCCGGTGGATTAGATTTCAATCCAATCTGATAGATTTATCTTGTTTGGTAATGTTCGTTCCTTCTTCATGGACCCTGAATCGGTTGTTCAGCCGTGTTTGGTTATGCTTTCACGAGTAAAACGTGTTCATAATTTATGCTTTAAATATTGTATGCTTTTAGCTTTCCATATTTAGATTGTATCATGCGGTGGATAAATCTATTTGTGGAAGGTGGTATGATCTCAAACAAGTTGTATCATGCGGTGGATAGATTTGTTTGGTATCATGCTTGACGGGTTTTAAAGTACCTAGACATGTGGTAGACTAGTGCTTTGGACTTATGCATGCTTGTTTATTACATATTTATGATCATGCTTTTACTCACTTATTATTCAATGTTGTTTATTATGGGAATCGGTCATGGCCTTGCGCACGTGCATCTTTACCCAAATAAAGACCGATCTACCGCCATGCTTACGTCATCTATTCGGCTATGTTACTTTTCGCACTTTAAAGCTCCCGAATGGTTTCTCGTCTGCTGGCAGATAGCTCTTTATAGCTATATGTCATCTCACTTGGCTTTCTAGCCGTAAATATGGAACTGTCTGGTACCACCCGGCAAGTTCCAAGCTTTGGAATTTAACTACTTTGTCTTTTGTTAATTTTCAGGGAAAATTGACTGGCACGTATTGTGATCTCTTCGCGTGTGAAGCTAGCTTTTTCGGCTTGCTGTGTGCTTGGCGTGAGGTGCAGATTTTACGTCAACACACTTTTTGGCACACCCAGTGGGACCATAGCCGAAAATCAAGATGCCTGACATCGGTGACATTATGGATGTCAACATCGAAGACCTCTCTCCGGAACAGCAGCAACAGCTAAAGGATGCTGCGGATCAATTCCAACAGAAGTGCTTGCTGTCATTTAAAAAGAACAGGAGTGGTGTCTCATACCTCAAAAATGAGATTCCTAGGGTTCTATTGCCAAGAGAGCGACGCTACAACTCAGCAGGAGAGGGAGGAATGCATGCAGGCGTTTCGAGACGCTGCAGATGACATACTAAGCAGGCATCATAGAGCTTTCCTGGGTGCGTTCAAACAGATGATGGTGGCTGTTTTCGGCCCGGGCATGGAGCAAGTATTCAATCGAACACCCCTTCAGGGAGGCACCGTGGAGATTGGAGAGTCCAGTTCTCAGCCGCCGTTGCGAAGCCAGCCAGCCTTGCCTCTCCTATAGAGCGTTGGAAGCCAAGCCGTCCAGCCTCCTCCACAAGGTGCTGGAGGTCAACCACTTCAACCCCCTCTGCAGGCCGCAGGAGGGCAACCAGTCCAGCCACCTCCACAGGGCAGCACAAGTCAACCTATGCAACAGCCGAACCCATATCAGCCCACGTACGGGGAGTTGGCATTTGGCTCGTCTGGAGCCCCACTTGCTTCCGGCTAAAGGATTGCCCCAGCTAGCAACAGACTGCAGAAGAATTTGTACGGTGGAGGATACCACGAAGTGATGAACTATGGCACCATCGATGCTCTCCCGAATCCAGGCTACGGCCCAGCCACGGGCGTGCAGGAGGATGATATCCTGGCTCAGAAGATGGCCGACTTGATGCAGAATCAATTCGGCCTCAAACCTAAAATGCAGGGACCTACCTACACGCCACCGTTCCTGGAGTGGTATTACAATGTGATCCTGCTGCCAAGAGTAAAACCTCCGACGGAATTTACGAAGTTTCCGGGCAGGATGACACGAGCACGGTGGAGCACATTGCTCGCTACCTGATGCAGCTCGGAGAGTGCTCATCTGAAGAGGCGTTCTGGGTCAGGTACTTCCCCATGTCACTGACGGGCGCGACGTTCTAGTGGTTCTCATCTTTGCCTCCACAATCAGTTGGCACATGGAGGGAGCTGGAGCGAAAATTCCACGCCCATTACTTCAGCGGTAGCACGGAAAAGAAGCTCATCGACCTCGCTACCCTGAAGCAGAGACACAGTGAGACGCCCTTGGAGTTCCTCAGGAGGTTCAGGGAAATCAAAGGCATGTGTTTTTCGCTAAATCTTCCAGATGATCAGTTGGCCGACATGGCCGTTGCAGGGATGCTACCGGCCGTACGAGAAAAGCTGTTTGGTATGGAGTTCGATAACCTGGGTCAACTGTCCCAAAAGCTGTCATTGATGAGCAACCAGGCATACGGTTTTAAGAAAGACGCCGGAGTTCGAAGCAAACAAAGCACGACGTAGCCGATATCTACAATCGGTTCTCGGAAAAGGCCGATCAAATGGAGGAATCTCGACGATGACCAGGAAGTGGCCGCCGCCGAGATCATGTGGGGGAAGGAACCGTTGACCATGAATCGGCCGGGTCAAACGGACCAAAGGCACCTACGACTTCGACGTCACTAAAGCTGATAAGCTGTTTGAATTCCTGGTGAAGGAAGGCCGAATCAAGTTGCCTGAAGGGCATTCCATGCTTCGGCCCGATGGAGTAAAGGAGAAACGTTATTGTGGCTTCCATGACAGAAATTCTCACTCCATCAACGACTGCAGGGTCTTCAGGATGAGGATCCAGAGGGCTATCCAGGAGGGTCATCTCAAGTTTGACAACAAGATGAAACTGGACGACCACCCTTTTCCCCAGAACATGATAAGCTTTTCCGTCAACATGGTGACAAACCCGAGGAGAAGGGCAAGGTCAAGGTCTTGACTTCGCCCGGGGTAAGGCGAGATGGAGCAAGAGACCCGTAACGTCAAGTGACCTTGGAGCAAAGTTCATGGTGAAGCCCCTCGCATTCTCAAGAGCCATATCGAGATCGGGGGAATCGTCCGGGGGCCAAACCCGGGGTGACTACGCGCATCCTCCTCAACAAGTGGCGGCGCCACCGGAGAAAGAGCGCTACCGTAAACGAAAGCACGAGGAGGAGAGGCGCGGGCCGAAGAAGAAGCGCGCGGGAGAGATTTGGAGCAAGATACGCGCAAGCGGGAGCGCACACACCGGGGGTGCGCATTCTTCGTGCACCGCCGGAACGAGGGGTTGAAGCTTCCTACGCCGAGAAACCGCCCCGAGTGCGGCGATAGGTACTTTGAGTATAGGCGGGGAAATCGCCAATCGCCGATCCGTCCATGAAAGAATTGGAAGGATACATCCCAGTGAGGATCGGCGTCAAAAAATTGAAATCATCGATCATCCCAGGAAGAGACAAGCTGATTTGAGATGGGCTGATCAGGAGGAAGACGAGGACGAGTACGTCTGGCAAAAGGGGCAATGGTGCCCGCCTGGTTTAAGAAAGAGTCAAAAAAGGAGGGTTCAGCGCTTGAGGAACCGCGAACTGAGGCAGGCAGGGATCCAGACGAGACAGGTGTGGCGTCCAAAGGATAAACCTGAAGGATCAAACCGTTCGGCGCCGGCATGTATGGTATATTTTCTGCCGAATGAATTTATGGCTCCTGCTAATCAGGTTGTGCAGGAAGAAACGTCCCTGGACGATGAACAGCTTGAGGGACTGATGGCGCAGCTGGTGCTAGCCAAGCAAGCCATCTTCGACAAACCGGCCAAAAATCGACACATGAGGCCGCTATACTTGAAAGGATATGTCAATGGCAAGCCATTGACCAAGATGTTTGTCGACAGTGGAGCGGCAGTCAACGTAATGCCGTACACCACTTTCAGAAAACTTGGCATGGGCCCTGGCGACTTGACACCTACAAGCATAATTCTGAACGATTTCGCCGGGAATCCTTCAGATACCAAGGGGTTCGCCCATGTGGATCCGATGATCGGGTCCAAAACACATCGCTCACAACCTTCTTTGTCATCGAAGGTAAAGGAGCCTACGACCCCTATCGCTTGGACGGGACTGGATTCATGCCAACTGCTGCGTCCCATCTACCATGCATCAGCAGCTCATCCAATGGGTAGATGACGATATTGAGGTGGTCCAAGCAGATGACTCTGTGAGCGTCGCAAATGTGGAACCAGCTTTCTGGGAATACCAAGGTATTGACTGTTTCTCAGGAAAAGACTGGGGAGAAGGTCCTGTTGAGCCTGTCAGCAGCGATCAACAGCCGATTCAAGCAGTCGGCTCTTATAGCAATTTTTAATGGATAACCCCGTCGATGGTACTGACGGCAAGTTGGGGCGAGGATTCATGTCGGCCGATAAATTAGAGGAAGTTGACATTGGAAGCGGTGACAAACCAAGGCCCACATTCATCAGCGCAAACTTGCAATCAGACTTCAGGGAGGAATAGATCAAGTTGCTTAAGGAATATAAAGATTGCTTCGCTTGGGGTTATTCGGAGATGCCTGGACTGGACCGTTCCATTGTTGAGCATCGGTTGCCAATCAAATCTGGTTTTAAACCATACAAGCTACCTCCCCGGAAAATCTACAAAGATGAAGTATTGGCCGATGTGAAGAAAGAAGTTGAAAGATTACTTGATGCAAACTTCGTTCGGCCATGCAAATATGCGGAGTGGATCTCTAATATTGTCCCTGTCTACAAGAAGAATGGAAAGATGAGGGTCTGCATAGATTTCAGGGATTTAAACAGAGCTACTCCTATGGATGGTTACCCCATGCCTGTTGCCGATTTATTGGTTGACGCCGCTGCTGGACACAAAGTCATCAGTTTCATGGATGGTAATGCAGGATATAACCAATTTTTTATGGCAATAGAGGATATATCAAAAACAGCCTTGAGATGTCCTAGTCATATAGGCCTGTTTGAATGGATAGTCATGACATTTGGGTTGAAGAATGCCGGTGCAACTTATCAGCGAGCCATGAACTACATCTTTCACAAGTTGATCGGCAAAATTGTCGAAATTTACATTGATGACGTCGTGATCAAGTCTTTGAATCATGACGCGCATTTGGAAGACGTGAAGAGAACCTTGGAGTGCACCCGGAAGCATGGTTTGAAGATGAATCCGAACAAATGCGCTTTTGGGGTATCAGCTGGAGAGTTCTTGGGATTCTTGATCCACGAAGGGGGGATTGAAGTTGGCAAGAAAAGCATGAAGGCCATCGATGAAGTTGTCCCTCCAACTAATCTCAAGGAGTTGCAATCACTGCTCGGCAAGATTAATTTTGTAAGGAGATTCATCTCAAATCTGTCACAAAAGGTTTTGCCGTTTTCTCCATTGCTTGAAGCTTAAGAAAGATCAGAAGTTCACGTGGGGCGACGAACAACAAAAGGCTTTCGACGAGATCAAGCAGTATATGAAGGAGCCACCGATCGGTCCCTCCGCAATTGGATAAGCCTTTCAAGTTGTACGTGGCGGCCGATACCCAAACCATTGGATCGGCCCTTATTCAAGAATTCGAAGGAAAGGAGCGGGTAGTAGCGTATCTTAGCCGAAAATTACTTGATCCCGAGACCAGGTATTCGGCTGCAGAGAAACTGTGCCTGTGTGTGTACTACTCGTGTACAAAGTTTCGGCACTACTTGTCAAATGCCGAATGTGTTGTATATTCTAAGTTCGATGTAATAAAACACATGTTGTCTATGCCAATTTTGAATGGCAGGATTGGCAAGTGGATCTTGGCTTTATCGGAGTTTGAGTTAAAGTTCGAGTCGGCAAAAGCTATTAAAGGTCAGATCATTGCCGATTTTATAACTGAACATCGTGATCCATCAATTGATTTACTTGAAATTACTCCTTGGGCTTTATTTTTTTGATGGGTCATCATGTGGTAAAGGTGGGGGAATAGGGATTCTGTTGATTTCGCCCAGAGGTGAGATGTTTGAGTTTGCTATCCCTATACAGCCCACTGTCACAAACAATCAGGCTGCGTACGAGGCATTGCTTCGGGGGCTTCAATATTTGAGAGAAGCCGGGGTCGTTTCGGTCGAAGTTTATGGAGATTCAGAATTGGTAATAAAGCAATTGAACGGCCAATACGAATGTAAAAGTGATGCGCTGAGGAGTTACTATGAAGAATGCAGGGAAATCTTGAAGAGTTTTCCGTTGGTGACTCTACAGCATATTCCCAGGGAACATAATGAAGAAGCGAACAGGTTGGCTCAGAGCGCTTCCGGTTATAAAGAGAATCAAGAAGCGTTTGCCACGGACATATGTGCGCTGGGAATGGATCTTGCGGAGGATGATTGGAGAAAAGAGATCGTTGACTATTTGAAAGATCCATCCCGAAAGGTCTCTAGGAAGCTCGGTGTACAAGGCCATAAAATTTGTTCTTCTGGATGATAATTTGTTTTACAAATCATTAGATGGGGTGTTGTTACGATGCCTGGGTCTAGAGGAAGCTAAAAGGATGATGAGTGAAGTACATGATGGGATATGTGGAGCACACCAATCGGCCTACCGCATGAAATGGGTTATCAGGCAAGCTGGGTGCTTTTGGCCGACGATATTGGAGGACTGCTTTGAATATTACAAGGGATGTCAAGACTGCCAGAGGTTTGGAAATATTCGAAGAGTTCCTGCATCAGCATTAAATCCTATTATCAAGCCATGGCCATTCAGGGGCTGGGGTATAGACTTGATTGGCCAGATTAATCCACCATCTAGTAAGGGGCATAAGTTTGTGCTTTTGGCTACAGATTACTTTACCACATGGGTTGAGGCAATTCCACTGAAGAAGGTGACGTCAGAAAACATGGTTGAGTTTGTCAAGGAACACATCATCTATCGGTTTGGAATCCCTCAAACAATCACAACTGATCAAGGAGCCCAATTCGTGTCCTTGGAGTTCAGGGAGTTTGCCGAAAGCATGGGAATCAAATTGTTTAATTCTTCTCCCTATTATGCCCAAGCTAATGGTCAGGCAGAGGCTTCTAATAAGATCATGATCAAGCTTATACAAAAGAAGATCGACCAGAAGCCAAGGAGGTGGCATTCGGTACTCAGTGAAGCGTTATGGGCTTACCGAATGGCCCCTCATGGAGCTACAAAAACATCTCCTTATGAATTGGTTTATGGACACCATGCGGTTTTACCTTGGGAAGTACAATCAGATTCTAGGAGAGTGGTTTTGCAGAAAGATTTAAGCTCCAAAGATTACAGCGGCTTAATGATGGATGAGCTAGAAGATTTGCACATGATCCGTCTTAGGGCCCTGGAAAATATCGAAAAGAACAAGCTGCGGGTTGCCAAGTATTATAACAAGAAAGTAAATGTTAGGCAATTTGCAGAAGGAGATTTGGTTTGGAAAGCGTTACTGCCGATTGGAACCAAATACAGTGAATTCAGCAAATGGTCCCCTAACTGGGAAGGACCCTTTCGAGTGGTCAGATGCGTGCCTGGCAATGCCTACATGTTGAAAACTTTACTAGGAGAAGAATTTTCCGCTGCAATAAATGGAAGATATTTGAAGAAATATTATCCTAGTATTGAAATCGATCGGTGATCACCAGCATTGGGATTACATGCATCTGATACAGGAATAGCCGGCGCTCAAGAACGAGGCCGCCTTCAGAACAAAATCCCCAAACAGAGGGAATGGCCAGTGCCTAGATGCATTGCCCTTAGCACAAAACTACATTACAAATGCTTCTTGCAGGTTTACATCCAACAACCCTGGTGATCAGGACTTCGAGGAGGCGGGAAGCAGAAGGCCTGGCGTAAGAAGCGAAAGTATGATTCAATCTTTTCTTTGCTTCTTCGGCTGCTCCCTCTTCAGTTGCTCCAGGACCACCGTGACGGCAACTTGGAATGCGTGGGGGTGACCACGATTTGCTGCCTCCACCAAGCTGTCCCAAGCCGCTTTCAGGTTATTGTACCTATCAGAGACATCTGAGACAGAGGAGTGGTCATTAGGGGCAAAGATCCAGATGTGAGCACGGAGTCAAGAAGGAGTTGGAGGTGTTTACCTCCTACTAATGCCTCCAAAGCCATGCGACGCTCGCGCTCGGCCTGGCAACGAGCAGTGACGTCCCGGAGGTCGTGCTCCAGGTGCCGAACGCGGCGGCGCAGTTGATGGCTGATTCTCTGCTCAGGCGTGGCATCCTCTGCTTCAAGAGAGGAATCAGAGGAGATGTACTCAGGCATGTCTTCGGTCCCGATGATTTCCTCAGGAAGCAGATCAAGGCTGAAAGAGGAAAGGCAGAGAGGAGGTAAAACGCGAGACCACATGAGGAAACAAGAAGCAAATCAAAGGAAAACTCACTCTCGAATCGTGTGTTTCTTCGGGATGCTGCCCTCCTGGGGCTGCTTGCCTTTGTCCATGGCCTTGGGGTTTTTTCTTCTGAGGACAGGGGAGAAGATGAGAAGTGATGGATGAGTGTGCGAGTGGATTTGCAGGGCATCTCAGCAGACTATTTTATTGACTAAGAGAGTGCGTTGGGAGTGATGACTGGCCAGCGTGCATTATTGGAATACCAAGCGGCAGGGTTTCCTTCCCGGATGCGAAGGGTTTTCGTTTGAACAGTGCTTACGGATTGTCGATTCAAGGATTTTCTGCGGATTTTGCGCCAAGGGGCATCTGCTTTCGTGTGTTCGGCTCAAGCGAGTTCCCGAATACGTCTGAGGGGAAACAAGATTCGCAGATGCAAACACAGAAAAAATCATCGCAGTACAAGCACGGGGATTAAAAGTTCTTTATTTATTGTCGATATCAAACATCTCTGATACAATCTAATCAAAGAGCCTGTTTAACACAGACTGGGGATGAGTGAGTTCGGCAATGGCGTCGCTGTGGCCGTCGAGGCGCTCCAAGATGATCTCGATCTCATCGATGTCTTCTGGTGCGCCGCCCCGGAAGCCGCGCGGCCTGGTGGAGTAGTCGACGTCGGTGTGCGTCTCCATGGCGGCCAGGCCCAAAGTGGTGCCCAAGCGGATGTCGTGGGTGGCCACTTCGTCCACGCGGTGTTCCACCGCGGCAAGGCGCTCCGCCGGCATATCTCCGCGGGCGTTCACCTTGTCAGCCAGTTGCTCCACCAGCATTTTTAGCTGGTTGAGCTCGGCGTCACGGGCTGCAAAATGCAGGATAAAGGTGGTTAGTATCAAAAGCTAGATTGGATTAGGGAGCGGTTTCAGAGCCGTACCGTCGATGGTCGCCAGCAGCTGCTTACGCTGGTCTTCCCACTCCAGTTCGGCTATGCCAGCCTTTTTGGAGACATCTTCCAGCTCGCGCTGGGCCACCTCCAGCTCCGCCTTGAAGCGGAGAGCATCAAGTTCCCCGTAGGGCACCGGGGAATAATGGTCTGACTCCGAGGAGTCGTCCGGCAGGGGCTGGCCGGCCAGTGCAGAGGATGGATTCCATTGAATAAGCCTCAAACAGAGATGATCGTCAAAAACAAAAGGGAATCGAAGACGAATCGTAAAGGAAAAAGTTCGCAATTATTGCCTCCGACGGGCGCTGGCGCGACTCCCCTCCGCCTCGTCAGTGGCGTGGCGCCTGTTGTTGCTGCTCGCCATGCTTCTGGGATTTGCGCTGATTGGGAAAAGAAGATTTGAGGTTGGCGAAGATTTGAGGTCTAAAGGCTTGGTGAAGAGCTGGGGGCACCTATGGTTTTCATTTATAGGCCTAGCGAAATAGATCGTGGCCTCAGGTCATGGCTTTAGATCGTGGTGCATATCCCAAGAAACTTGGAAGGTGGAGAGGTTTCCTTGACCAATCCGCCGTCGGGTCGTTTGGAGTTCAAGGCTGAGTCGTATTCGGTTGACTGGCTCGGTTAAAAGGAAGTTAAGGTGCCGTTCGGGTGTGGCACTTTTTGGCTATTGATTACCGAATGGGTCGTTCAGCATTGCAATTAAGGACGTGCAGAGAAAAGGGAAAACAAATTTACCGAAGCAAATGTTGCAAGGACGGCCAGTTCGGTTACACATCGATCAGTACATCTAAATGTTTAAATACTTTGCAATTACATTGGAAGCGTTCGATGTTGTTTGGTGAATATTCTCCATCCGTTCTTGATAATCCTTCTGGGCGTCGGACAGGATGGTGAGTTCTGCATTACATTGATTCACCTCAGCTATGGCCGATGTTGCTTCCTCTTGGATCTTCTCCATCAGTCCAAAAAGTTCGGCTATCTTCTTGTCGTCAGCTTCTATTTCTGCTGATAAGCTTTTCAGCTCTACCTCCAGTACGGCCTTTCTGGCGATTTTCAACTCACGAGCAGCTTGTAGATTGGCTAATATCCCTTTGTGACTCTCAGTTCGAGATTGTGCTCCCTTCACGGTTTGTTCAGCTTTGGCTTTCTTCTGTTCGACAGCTGGACGGGAGGACACATTTCTCAGAGCTCGTCTTATGGCTACATAATGCACATCCAAACCAGAAATGGGTTCAAGTGAGGTCTTGATATCCTCAGGGAGTTCTTGGCTGATGGGTCTAAGCATGTCCTCGAAATAATCAAGATCTCTGATCTGATCTCGAGCCTCTCTTTGCAGCCAGGCAAAAATTTCCTTGAGCTTTCCTTGCACTTCCTCTGACAAGGCTTGAGGCCCTCCTTCCCTTGTCTCGGCAATTGGATTGTCCCCCATTGATGGGTTTGATGATGACGGAGTCTGATCCTGAGAGGGTAATATTGCCGAGTCAGGAGTGTTGGGAAATAAAAAGATAGCAGGGTTAAGTGCAAGTGTTTACCTTATGCCTGACTTCCTGAACTGGTACAGGGTTTTGTGCAGTTTCAGGGGCGATTTCTGGAGCCACTGGTGAAGAAGGTGCTCGTGGCAAAACTGAAGCTTCAATGTGAGAGGGTGCTGATACGGTCTCTAGCAACTCCGAAGCTTCTGGCTGGAGAGGGGATGGATTCACCTCTGCTAAGGTTGATGTTTCTGCCTGGCCAATGGGTGATTGAGCCCTTGAAGGACTTGAAGGCTCTGGTTGGATGGGGAAGTTCATCTCTGGAGAGGTTGGTGTTTCTGTCTGAGCAGGGGGTGATTGAGTCCCTGATGAAGATGAAATCTCTACTTGGACAGATGGCTCAGCCCTGGGTGGACTTGCATGTTGAGAGACAGGGACATCCACAAGTTGATCCACCATTGTTTCCTCTGCAAATACCAGATTAAGGATAAATGCCAGTGCTGATCTTTGAGGAAGGAGTAATAAAGGTCATACCAGTGGATGGAGCATTGGCAAGTTCTGAAGCTGAGGATTGCTGAATTTTAGTCTGAAATCGCACAAGGCGAGATTTATCAGAAAAGAGTAATCCTGTGATCAAGAGAGAGGAAATTTTACCTCAACAAGGACTTTCTTGATGGTTCTTCTCTTCTTAGCAGTTGGAGGTGCGATCAGAGACAGGCCTTGCCTCTTGTCAGCAGTAATACTGGACAAAATTGGGTTTGTTGTAGCATACCTAGCCATCAGTTGAGCCAGGGTTGGTGATCTAAATCCCAATGCTGAGATTGGACCCTCTTGCATTGTAAGCAATCTCCCCGGCTAGAGGGGCGAATCGTGTTACGTGGGTAAAAAAATCAAGATCATGGTTAGAAGAAGAAATGTCTGATTTGAGGAAAGGGGTAATCATGTTACCTCTGAAGTTAGCTGAAAATCGGGCATCGGTTCTATGCAAAATAAGTGCACGGAGCTCACCGAAAATGTGGTCATGGAATTCTTGCCACCGGGGAGTTGAAGGTGGGGTGAGCTACTGTTGTAGGTGTGAAGGGCAGTGTAAACGGTTGGACCGCATACATACCGAAAAACCCCCTTTGGTTTGAGTAAGTTCCTTAATTTCCTCTGCGGGTTTGAGGAATTCATGCGGAAATAGTCTTGGGGGCATCCGGCCACATCCAAGTTGTCGAGCCATCATATTGGGGTGGTAGTATTCATAAGTGCTTTGTGGTTTAGCCTCCCTCCACTAAATTCGGTGGCGGGAATGCATGGATGGATGAGGATATTGAGGATTTCCAGAAATCTTCCATCTTGGCGTCCAGCTTCAAAGGAGAACTCACAAGGGAGAGTTAAATTATCCTTGTCCAAATAAGGAAGCCAGAGAGGGTTTGGGAAGCCTTTGAAGAAGAGCTCAAAGAGCTGGCTGACATTCTGCTTGATGGGAATAGTTGAAGCAGCTTCTCCATAGGTGTGGCATCCTCTGGTGACTTGGGTTTCCCCTTCATGATAGTTGGATGAAGGAAAAAACCGGGTGTTGAGGTCAACACCAACAATCTGAGCATGTGCAATTGCAGCCACATTTGTACAAACCACCAAGGGCCATTGACACATGCTATCTTCTGGCTGGTGTACATTTGGGTGACAGTTTGATGAAGCATGTGGTATACACTGCCCAGGAGGTATTTTCCAAGGGGAAGGCGCTTACCACTAGCCAATTGTGTAGCCATTGCAATATGATTCAGAGTAGGCTCATTGGCTTTACCACAGAAGATGAACCTGCACAGCCACATGTTCAGGAATGCCCTATATTCAACTTCACCAAGGGGGCCATCTTTCATATGATTCTGGATATAATTTTTATATCCGCTCCCTGGTTTCACTCCTGTTTGTCTTGTGGAACCTTTGAAATCCCGGGGGTGAACGAGATCATCGAAATGTCAAGGCCGGTAATCATGTATACATCGGCCAGAGTTGGGGACATTGGGCCGTGACCAAAAATGAAGGCGTTGATGCCATTTGACCAGAAGTGGCAAGCCGCTATCAAAAGGTCTTCGTTTTTGGGGGTCTCGGCCAAAGAAAGCTCCAAGCATTGAGCAATACGGAGGGTATCCCAGTTTTGGGTCCTGACACTTTTATCCGCAAGAACTCTTTTGTACCAATTCCTCCAGCCCGCAATTGGGGGCAAGGGCCAGTTCTTGAAGGCGTCCTGCCACAGGGGAGGCTTAGTTAAAGCCGCTTTGAAGGGGATCCTTTGGGATTCGGCTGCGATGAATTCGCGAGGATCAGAAACTCCCACGGGACCAAGGAAGTAGGACGTCGAATTGGCCTCAGTGCGAATCAAAAGCTCAGTGGAAAGCTCCTGAGGGAAGGCGGAGAAGAAATCTCAGGTAAAAATTGAAAAGCTAAGTGCCGAATGAAGCTTATGGTGGAGGAATTTACCTGAGCAGCTTGGTTTTGACCCGCCATTAAGGATTTGAGCTCAAGAAAAGGTGATCTAGGGTTTGGATCTAGGCAAAGACTCCGACAGATTGCGAAGAGAGAGAACGGGTGTTGAACCGATTCAATTTGAAGACGTTGGTGGCTGGAGTCAATTCCAGAATAAAATCACTTTTATCCCGTAATTGAAGGGGCATATGTTGACACCAAAATTTGTTAAGGAGTCTGACTTGTGGGTCCAACTCGGTGAAGAATCCGTCCGGCGGAAGGAGGGTTTCTTCAGATGAATTCGGCAGAAGAGTCCGCGGTCGGCAATTTGCTTCCGTTCGGCAGGGAAACTGTTGCGCTGATTTTGCGGGATTGCGTGGTGACGTGGCCCGAGCGGAAGGGACGAATGGATGGATAAGCGATCGCACTTAGAGATAAATTAGGTATCGAATCCATTCGAGGTCATGCTTAATAGGGTATAAATATGAACCCTGAATGTATGTAATAGGAATTCGAAACATTCTCAATACAAACTGGCTTTACGCCAAACCTTTGAGTCCCTTGTCGTGTCGTCGAGTTCTTCGAGAGGGTTCATCGATCCGTCGACCTCCGTGAGTACCAGCAACCTTGTATCATGTCTAGTATCATGCGGTGGATTTAGATCTGATGCAAGTAGTCTTGTTACCATGCTTAGTGTCATGCGGTAGACTCAAGCTTGGTTCAAGAGGGTTTCTTGTTAGGTCATGAGCCATGCGGTAGGATAAGATCTAGCTTGAAGCTAGTTATCGGCTCTATTGAATTTTGGCAAGATTCAATAGATTCATTGTTATCCCGTGTTGCTTTGAGTTTTCACTTTATGTTTAAATTCATGTAACACTTCTTTGCCCAATCTAGATGGGTTTGGATCGGCTTTATCTTTTCTGATGATCCTCATGTGAGTCAAGTTCGTACCCTTAGCTTAAATAGCATGCGGATCACATGCTCCATGATAGCCGAAACCGAATCGATCTAGGTTGCCACGTGTTGCGGGTTCAAGCTTACCAAATCTTGTATAAATAGTGAAAGAACTGGGTATCACGCGGTAGATGCAGGTTTTTGGGTTGTTTTGGAGCTAGTCATCCGGTGGATTAGATTTCAATCCAATCTGATAGATTTATCTTGTTTGGTAATGTTCGTTCCTTCTTCACGGACCCCGAATCGGCTGTTCAGCCGTGTTCGGTTATGCTTTCATGAGTAAAACGTGTTCATAATTTATGCTTTAAATATTGTATGCTTTTAGCTTTCCATATTTAGATTGTATCATGTGGTGGATAAATCTATTTGTGGAAGGTGGTATGATCTCAAACAAGTTGTATCATGCGGTGGATAGATTTGTTTGGTATCATGCTTGACGGGTTTTAAAGTACCTAGACATGCGGTAGACTAGTGCTTTGGACCTATGCATGCTTGTTTATTACATATTTATGATCATGCTTTTACTTCACTTATTATTCAATGTTGTTTATTACGGGAATCGGTTATGGCCTTGCGCACGTGCATCTTTACCCAAATAAAGACCGATCTACCGCCATGCTTACGTCATCTATTCGGCTATGTTACTTTTCGCACTTTAAAGCTCCCGAATGGTTTCTAGTCTGCTGGCAGATAGCTCTTTATAGCTATATGTCATCTCACTTAGCTTTCTAGCCGTAAATATGGAACTGTCTGGTACCACCCGACAAGTTCCAAGCTTTGGAATTTAACTACTTTGTCTTTTGTTAATTTTCAGGGAAAATTGACTGGCACGTCATGTGATCTCTTCGCGTGTGAAGCTAGCTTTTTCGGCTTGCTGTGTGCTTGGCGTGAGGTGCAGATTTTACGTCAACACTACCTTGATCTTGATCCTAGCTTCGGGAACTCCGACATGGTCTTCCATGCAAGGTTCCCACGTCGGCTAGGGAAGCCCTAGTCAACCATCTCGACCCTCTCCTCTTTGGAATGGTGTCCCTCTCTTCTCTACTCCTCGGCGGCGGATGACGAATGAATTGATGTGTGGCTCTTGGCAAGGGGACTATAAATAGCCTGAGGGTCATCTAGGTCAAAGGGGGCGTCGAACCGACGCTAGAATGGGCTGGGTCGGCCTGGGCCAACCGACTTGGGCCCATTTTGGCCCAGTTCGACCCCGTTTTCCTTCCCGTCGCTTCTCGTGTCTTCTAGAACTTTCTCCCAACTGCATGTGGGTCATTGACGTTAGTTTCTCCGTGGTTTGGATAGGCATCCTTGTCGTGTAAGCTTCAGCATTTTCTGTCCAGGTCCTCCGAGTTTTCTACCTTCACGGATTGGTCCTTGGGCCTCTTGGAGTCATGTTCACCTTGTGTCTTGACTTGTACCGGGTTTCATGACCTTCTCACAAAGTGCTCGATGAACTCTTCCCGAAAGTCCTCATTTAGGTGCTTAATCCCTGCGTAAACAATAAACTCCAAATACCACATGTAAGTACGAACTTGATATATGATGAGGGGTAGAATCATTAGTTTGGATATTAAATCAATATCGACATTGACGGTAAATTCATGGCTAGGTTGACGGAAATTCACCGTCAACACCCTCTTGATCCATTTTCTTCTTGGGTCGAACCGTGGGCCGAATTGAGGAGCGGAGCAACTTTGCAAACGGGCCGACCCGAACCCTTTGCAGGCCTGTTTTGTACTATGAATTACAAATCTGAAGTCACAATGCCAAATTTCAAGCAATTGAGAATTGCAGCTGGGAGATTAGGGAGGACCGGTCAAATGGACATTGGAGATTAGAGAAGATTGATGAATATCCAGCCTGTTCGTTCGGCTTATCAGCCACCAGCCAGCAGTACTTTTCTCTCAGAACGAACCAGCCGCCAGCAACCAGCCGCAACCAGCCAACAGTACCCTTCTCTCAGAACAAACCAGCACCAGCCATCAGCCACCAGCCAACCGAACAGGCTGATCGTAGAGAGGAAGGCCAGCAGCCTGTTCGGCCACAACTAAGGCTTTGGCCTGGCCGGCCCTAGTTGGATCTCTACTACTGTGAAGATGATTCGTGAAGATGGATAAGGGTTGAAACTTTCAGCCCACCAAAATCCATGTAAACTTATTTATTATTATTTTCCAACTGTCTCACCTCATGATTATTAATTACAAAATATGACAACATTTTTTAAGATATTTTCACCACATTTTCATGAAAGTTGATCAAGATTTTTAAAAATGTTTCAACAATTTTTGAAAAAATAATTAACATGTTTATAATCTTCTTCTATATGGCTGGCGGCGCACCGACGCGTGGGGTTATGTGGTCGTTTGAGCAGTGAATTGAGTGGGCCGCGAGTCGTCGAATCCGTTTGGTTGGTTGGGCCTGCCCTACTCTATCTAGAAATGAATCAGCTCCATAATATATAATAAAATGTAATCAAAATTTTTTGAATCAGCTCCGGTTAGGATTTTTTACGCACGTCACATCACAGCTGTGTTGCACGTGATGCCAAAGTGCCAAGGGCTTCTCCATCACCCATGGAAAAGAAAGCATTTCATTTCGCTTTCAACCATTGCAATAATCTCAATTTTGGAGCCGTTCTCTCCGTCCCTGCTCGATCGATGTTGATGGGCACCCAAGGCTTGCTTTAATATACTCATCATAATTCATCCAAGCAATTCATCAGGCAAACGGAGGAGGGGGCGAAGAGAGGACGACGACATGGAGGAAGAAGCGCACGGCGTCGTCATCGTCGGCGGAGGCATCGCCGGCCTCGCCACCGCCCTCGCCCTCCACCGGTGACACACCGACGCCACTTACTCACTTAAACTCCTTCGTTCCGTCCCTTGCGATGATTTGAACTATACTGAACTTTTTGAAGCCAATTTTATCGTATTATCAATTTATCGTATACAACAGGAAAGGGATACAAAGCCTTGTGTTGGAGAAGTCCGGGACTCTGCGAGCGGATGGCGTCGCCATTACCATTCACGCTAACGGATGGTGTGCTCTCGACAGCCTCGGGGTTGGAACTGAGCTCAGGGAGCTTGCAATCCTCATTACTTCGTAAGATTTCTGGGCCTTGCTGATGGTATCTCCGTGCATCATCCAACGGCTTTCTCTTTTTTTCGTAAAACACACAAATTTCTCTGAACGATTATTGCTCCGGAACTTGAGGTGAGAAAAATGCATGTCCGTCACTGGTAGCACAAGAACAGATCGAACTCATTGGAGACATCAAGTCATCAACCTTCGAATGAAAACGTGATCAGAAAATAGGATTGGTCATTGGTGTTTATGTCTGCAACGCGAAACATTTTCAGGGAGCAGAAAATATGGCCGCAGCAGAACAAGACGATCCTGGCACCTAAAAGGTCAGTCGATACATATCGAACAGAGAACAGCTGGCAGTCAATCTCATTACATACAGTTGCATTAGTCGGCTCTGCAACTTTCGAAACTACGATAAGAGCATCAGTTGTCACCCAGTAATGCATGCCTGATTATTGCTAGTAAGGAGCTTCGATGCTTGAGAAGGAAGGACCTCGTCGAGACTCTGGCCAGACACCTACCTGCAGGAGCGATCCGTTTCGGCTGTCGCATCGCGGCAATCGAGGTGTCTGATCGCAGAAGCCATGGAGCCGTTCTGACCACGGTTGATGGCAGCACCATGAAGGCCAAGGTAATCGTCAGATTACCTGTTTTCTGTGTGCAATGATGACGATGTATCAACAGGTTTGTTTAATTTCGTTTGTCCTGATTCTAACTCCTATCAGGTTCTGATTGGATGCGATGGTGCCAACTCGGTGGTAGCCAAATTCCTAGGGCTCAGCAGGCCCTCGCAGCTTCCCTGTCTGGGCATCCTGGGCTTGACAAGCTACCCCAAAGGGCATCCGTTCGGACCCGAGTACCTGCACATTTTGGGCGAAGGCTACGCTTTCGGACAGATACCCATCACCGAAAACATCGTCCATTTCTACGTGAACCTGTCCGTTCCATGTTCAGGTACATAACTAACAAACTTGTAAAGAGAAATGTGATTTCGAATTCGAAGATTCAAAAAAGTTCCAAAACTCGATCGTGATTTAATTTGAGTTATGATGATCACACCCCAGAGGCCACCAAGGACGCGAACAGAGGCAACAAAGACTACGCGCTCTGGAAGCTCCAGGAGAGCCAGTGCCCGGCCGAGATCGTGGAGACGGTGCGGCGCAGCGACCCGGAGTCCCTGACGATCGTGACCAGGATGTGGCACCTGCTTCCGTGGCGGCTGGTGCTCGGGAGGTTCCAGAGGGGCGCCGTGACGGTGGCCGGAGACGCCATGCACGTCATGGGCCCGTTCAACGGTCAGGGAGGCGCCGCCGCGCTGGAGGACGCCGTTGTGCTCGCTCGGTCCCTGTCGCTGGCCGTGCCGCCGGCGCCGGGAGATTGCGTCTACGACGAAAGTGCGGCGGCGGCGGATGATCACCGCGGGCTGCAGGAGAAGAAGATCAGCGCGGCGATCGGGAGGTACGTCCGGGAGAGGAGGCCGAGGGTGACGAGGCTGTCGCTCGAGTCGTTCGTCAGAGGAGCCTTGCTGGGGGCGCAGTCGCTTGTCAAGAAGCTTGTGTGCATGGCCGTGTTGGCTGTTCTAGGCAGCAAGTCAGGTCAACATGCCAACTATGACTGTGGCCGTCTCTAGCTGGGGGCCTCTGCTTCGTGTTTGTCTATTTGGGCCGTACGTTTCTTTTAGATCTCACTCAAAAAGAAAAAGAATAGAAAATGTGTACCCTACCAACTTAAGATCATACATACTCGTCATCCTTCGTATCCTCCTTCGAAAAAATTATTCCTGCCTGGTCAGTGAGATTTTCTCCTTTATATCTATTTCTCCTGCATTCATCATCTTTTATATCTTCACTTTATCCCAACTATCCACATCTGGTCCCACCTGTCATATTAATTTAACCCACACCCACCTAGCGACCGACCACTCCCCACTTCTCTCAATCCCTCCCATATCCCTCCTCGCTCCCTCCGCTGGCGCTCCCTTCCTCACCGCCTGTCGGTGCAGAAAGTAGTCCCGACACTAACTAGTAAGAAGCGCTGAGATCTATCTCTCGATGGCCGGTGCTAAGCAACTAGTGACACTGATTTTTATCCTGGTTCAGGCCGGGGGGCATACGTCCAGCAATGGTGTGCTCGGGGCACTATATTGCGTTGCACCGTGGTGCTCGTAGAGGGGGCTACAAGCGAGGCGGGAGAGGAGGCCGAGCCTCCAGGTCCCAGAGGTATTGATTGAGCCAAGTGCCAATATCGTGGTGAAGGCGGAAAGCGTGCAGATGATTGCTATCCGTTGTCCCCCTGTGGCTAGGGGACTGCCCCTCCTTTTATAGGCCAAGGAGAAGGCAGTTTACAAGTGAGCCACACTGTTTCGCCTACGTGTAGAGGCATGGCGTACAGTGCCATGGAGTAGACGGCCGTCCTGGCGAATTCCGCTTCTGGCGAGGTGTCATGGCGTGTCCTGTGCGCGTCCAGGAGCGGCTTCGAGGGGGGTGGCGTAGAGGTTGCTCGTTCGAGGGCCGTCCGCGTGAGGATTCGAGGGTGTCGTTGACATGAGGCCATACAAGGCACATTTGCTGGCGTGGCGGTGTCCCATCGCTGCGCGCTTCCACAGTGTCGGGTATGGTGATGCAGTGGCCGGGATGGCGTCGCGGTGGCGGGGATGGTCGCACAGGGCTGATGATGATGGAGGTGACCGCTCCCACTGGCCTAACGTCACGGCGTCGTCCCGTGCGGGCGTGGAGTAGTCGTGCGTCTTCCCTTCGAGGGTTCCGTCGTCCTTTTTCGAGGGTGCAGTGCGCCGGCCGTACAGGAGTGGGTGGTACAGTGCCGCGGGGCGGTTGCTGACCACGCCGCACAACGTCGCACAGTGGCGGGGATGGCCGCGCCACGGGAGTTGGCGGAGCAGTGCCGGGGCATGATTCCCAGGCACGTAGTGGCGTGGATTCGCCTTTGACTTTGTGCCTACAAATGTCAGTGCCTTAAATGCCCCTGCCGGGGGAGCAGGTATGGAGGCGGCGGGCCTGTGATCACCTCGAGCCAGGCGGAAACTCGCTCGAGGGGGCACTCGTCTCTCGATCGAGAAGGGGCCTCGCGCGAGGGGGGCGTCCAGCCCCCGAGCGAGGCGGAGTCCTGCTCGGGGGTAGTCCGACCCTCGAGCGAGACGGAACCTCGCTCGAGGGGGCGGCCGACCCACGAGTGAGGCAGATTTGTACCGGGGCATCGCTGTACCCCTCGAGCGGAGCGGAGTTCCGCCCGAGGGTGGCTGGGCCGATTGCTTGACGAGCCGTGGGTCCGTGGGTTTGTTTTGTGCGTGAGTTTAGATTTGTTTGCGCTTATTTTTTACGAGTTTAAGCGGGTTTCCCTGGTTGTTTAGGGGACCCTTATGGTTGTCCCCGACAGTAGCCCCCGAGCATGTCACACCCTATTTTACAAGGAAAACCGAATGCATCTCATATGTGCGCCAGGATCAATTTACACACACATGATAGACAAACGAGAGTAATACCATTGCTGTAATAAAACGTACAAGAGTTTAAACCAGTATGATAACCATTATTACATCCATAAGGGTGGACTCGAAGGTCCGAACAAGACGATAACTAAACGACGACGAGCAACTCCATCGTTGACTTCCACAGGCATGATGACTGGGGGATCCGCATGCCCTAGAACTCCTCGTAGTCACTCCAATACTCGTCCTCACCTCCGACGTTCTCCTCTGAACAGCGGTAAGCAAGGGTGAGCACACTTATGGTTGGAGCTCAGCAAGTGGGGGAAACAATGCAAGGCTATCAAGGATAGGCTATGGTTCACAGCGGTAAGCATTTTATAAGTTGGTCAAGTTTTATTAGCAAGCACCTAATTACTAGGTGTAAGTGTATACCAACCCACTTAACCTTAAAAGAAACCTCAAGCCAAACCACAAACCCATGATTTGCATTAATCTTCAAGTTCATTAACCATGTGAGGGTCCAAGCCGCTCGTGACCGTGAGCACGGCTGATCGATCAGTTTTACACTCTGTAGAGGTTGTACACTTTACCCACAGTTCGTGTTCCCCATCTTGCCCGGGTTAGCTAGACCCTTAAACACTTCCAAGGTGAGTGGCTAGGGGTCCACTACGAAGCCTTTACAAAGGAAACAAGAGAAACCAACGGCCCGCAACGATTACGGCGGCGGAGCGGACCATAACCCTCCCTAATGGTCGGCACCTTAGCCAAGGTCGCTACCCCAAAAGAACCGGGCTATACCCCTTCAACTCCGGCCCCCTGTGCCCCTCTCGGAAAAGAGCTATCAGCTAACCCACTCTCCTAATTAATTGGCTAAGCCAGAGCCATGTGGACTGTGGTTGTACTGTTATCTTGGGTGGTTCTCCATGTTCCGATTATGATTCAAGTTATCTTGTTTTAAGCACAAGCACATTATATAAGCAAAACTGAGATGTGTAACATAAACAAACATAACCAAACTCATGTAGAGCAAACTAAGCATTTATCTACCCCAAACATTTGTTTAAACAGGGTTGATCAAGGTAAAGTAGTAAAGCATCTAGTCAAGTCCTTAGCTAGGTGTTTGCCCATCACGTTTATGCATAGCAACATGAATAGTAAACATTGTTCAGCATGCAGTGTCATAGGTTCAAAAAGATTATGCAGAGGGGGGAAGCCACTTTCCTTCCTCTACAAGCTGGGTGAAATCCTCCTCGAAGACAGGCTCTTCCTGATCACCTCCGACAGGGAGCTCAGACGAAACAGGCACGATATCTACGAGTCAAACATGAACAACAAACAATAAATAAAACAGTACACCAAATAGTAGCAAAACTGGTAAATTTACTGTTTAAAAGATTCTACTCGTCGAGACGATCATTTCGGTATATAGAACGCTAAAAACGGAGTTAAAATGAGAAAGATATGATTAAAACAGTTTACAGGGGCCTATCTGCAAGAAAACTAAGTTTACAAGGCTTTTTATAAACAAAATCAGGGGCTAAAACATAATTTTATATAAAAACTAAAGGGCCTAAGTGTTAAAACTCAAGAAAAGGACTCCTAACACTATTATCCAGGGTAGACAGGGGCTAGATTGTAAAAATCAGGACCTAACCGTAATCATTCTTAAAGGTGGAAGGACCGGCTTGTGAAATTGTAAAAACACAGGGGCTCTTAATCAAAATTGCCAAAGCGGCACCGTGGATCTCAGATCCAACGGCCACCGATGCGCGCGCGTCCCGTGGACCGCGCGCGTGCGCCGGCGCACGGGTCCACGGTGGACCGGCCGCATAACCCGAAGGGGTACGCGATCCGGGCCGTCCACGCAAAGATCCGACGGCCCCGGACGTGCGCACGCGATGGGCGGCGGCGACGTCGCCGGAGAGCGGCGGCGCGCGGCGGGAGCTCGCCGGCGCTAGCTCTGGACGGCGCTCCCGGCCATCACTTCGACCACGGGTTGGGGCAAAATGACGCGGGGAAGCTTGCGCACGTGCTCGTGGGGTCTACGGGAGCGATCGGGCCTCACCGGCGGCAGGCACCGTAAGGGGGCGGCGCGGTCACTCCGGCGAGCTCGGGGAGGCAATGCTGTGCGCGAAAAGAAGAGGAATTGGGCGGGGGATTTTGCTTACCACGCACAGGGGATGACGACGGGCCAACGGGTGGAGAGGAGGCGGCAGTGGAGGGACTCGACGACGGCGGCGGCTCGGGCGGCGCTCGGTGAGCTCGGGGCGTGGGCGCCACGGGCGTCGGGGACAAAGACTCGCGGCAACATGAGCTTGTCAAGCTCCTAGCGATCCCAAAGGTCAAAGAAAACAGGCGGGGGGTCTAGCCCTTCACCGGCGGCGACGGATCGACGGCGGCAGCGGGAACCCAAGGCGGCGGCGCGGTGAAATTGGTGCTCGTGCGTGTGCGTTAGCGCGTTGCAGAGGCAAAGGGAGGCGCAGGGGTTCGTGCACGAGCTTAAATAGGAGCAAAGGAAGGAAGGCGAGGCGGGTAGGGGACGGGACGGCCGGCGGCTTGCCATTGATGGTCGCGGCTATCACGGCTAGGGTTAAATAATGGAAGGAAACGGTCCTATTTGATCACGGGAACGTTAATTGCCTTAAATGATCGCAAGCAGAAGAAGTGAAGGTGGGGAGGCGGCCGGGCGCGACGGGAATCGCGCGGCGGCGCGGCTCGGGCGGGAGGCAGTGGGAGGAAGAAGAAAGGAAGGGGGAGAGGGGAGGCTGACAGGTGGGCCCCGGCTGTCAGCGGCTCAGGGAAAAAGAAAAAGGAGAGGGGAAAGGTGGGCCGGCGCGGGAGGCAGGCTGGTGGGCCGCCTGGGCTGCCTGGGCTGAAAGGGGCCGGTGCGGTTTCTCTTTTTTTTCAAACTTCATTTTCAAATCATTTTTCATCTCAAATTCAATTCAAACTTTTTCAAACTTTTCTCAAGAATTTTATAAACTTTTTTAGAAACCACACAAGCAACCAAAAACCATGCAAGCCAACTGATGATGCACAAACACTTGTTGTACCTAAGTTTATTAAATTATATTTAATACTTTTAGAGCTCAATTTAAATAGCAATTTAATTTCTTTAAATCCTTAAGACTATTTTAAGTTGCTAAGTAATTTTAGTGATGGAATTTTAGGATGTCACAGAGCATCTGCGGGTGTATCCGTTAGGATCCCGCAGATGCTGACGCTTGCTGATGGGACGTTCTTCCCCCTGGTTGCTGATGCTATTCCATGGGGCCGCGCCAGCGGACCCATGGGTCTAGCCTTCGAAGCCTTGCAGGAGCGTGGGTGCTCCTGCAAGGGTTTTTACACAGGATTTACTGGCGTGCGGGGTGTTAGTTTCAACCGGCATCGGCAATATTTCAGCCGGCCTCGGCGGTGCCGTGCGCACATACCCGGCATCATCTGCATTTGGTGCGCCCTAGGAGGTGTAGTCGTGCGTCAACCCCCGAGCCTGGGCCCGTTCGAGGCGATCGGGGCGAGCTCTTCGACTTGTTTTGAATGCTCCCTCGTCGTCCCTCCGCGGGACAGAGGGTGAGGTTTCTGCAACTCCCATCGATCGGGTCTCGAATTGCGGATTCCTCATTGAGCTGCTATCGGGTGATTCAAGTGGACGCTCATGCCCCGTTCGCTAAGGGTTGGCTTGTGGTCCGGAGACTCGTCAATGAAAGCACTTACGTGGGTTTGCTAGGTGGGGCTCGGTCCCGTTCGCTAGGGACCGAGGGCGCGGAAGCTCACCCTCGATGGGATCCCCCGACTAGCTGCCCTCGTTGGCTCTTGAACATGACATGTGGGGCGCCCTCGAGCTGGTGAGCTCGAGGATAGGCTCGAATGCACGCGCCCTCGTCGTCCTTGATCTAGGGCGCCTGTTCGAACCCTTCGACGGTCAGGCTTCGAACCCCTGATAAGTAGGGCCGCTGCAGGGTGACAGCCGGGTGCCCCTGACTTTATACATCTGCAAGGCTCGAGGGCTTGCGGTCGGACCGGCCCACGAGTTGCTGATCAGTAATCCTCTTGAATCGAGGGCACCTGTGGCGCCCGCTCTCGCTGAGTGGGCTTCGAGACCACTGGTTGGTAATCACACCCTTCGAGGGTCGGGTTTTTCGAGCCTCGGGCTCGGCCCGCTCGAGGGTCACGCTTACTTGGCAAGGGACCGGGCCATTTGATGCCCACAGTCGTGGCCACAGTTATGCGCTGCGGGCGCGCCCTTTCAGGCGTCGCAGCTGCGCACGTAGTGGGCGACGTGGGCGGGCGGGCGGACGTGACAGCCCGCCGCGGCTCTTCGGTTGCCGCGTCGTAATGATCGCGTGCGTGTGTGCGCCTGGCCATTCCAGTCGTGGTGGGCCCCGCTCGTCAGCGACGGATGCCGTCACCTGCAGTTAATGCGCGTAGAGCGCACGATTCGGGGAGCGTGGCTCCCATAGATCTATAAATCCGAGATGAGGAAGGGGCGAGTCCTTTACCTCAACACTTGGCGCCCATTGCCCCCATCTTTCTTGCTTTCGCTCCCGAGCACCGCGCGCCCCTTCGTTTTCTCTTAGCGTTCGCTTCGTCGCCGTGCCTCCCGCCGATCGACATGGCTCCCCCGCAGCCAATCACCGTGGTGCACCCGCTGCCGTGGAGGCGCTCGACAGTGACGCGGTTCGCCTTGAGCGAGCTTGTGAACGGTGGCCAGCTCGCGCCGAATGTGGACGGGCAACCCCCGGCGTGGATCGTCCTGCCGGCGGCGGACCGGGAGCCCAACCCGCCGTTCGGCTATGTCGTCAGCTTCGTCCGCCACCACGAGCGTGGCTTCGCGGTGCCGGCGAGCCGCTTCATGCGTGGGCTGTGCTACCACTACGGCGTGGAGCTGCACAACTTCGCGCCGAACGCGATCTCTGAGGCGGCCACCTTCGTCGGCGTGTGCGAGGGATTCCTTGGGATCCCAGCGAACTGGGATCTCTGGGTCCACCTTTTCCGCGTGGAGCTGCACACGCTCTCCACACCGGAGCCGCGGGTGCGCCGCGCGGTGCACGCCGACGGGATGTCCATTTCGCCGCGGGAGTCACGCAGGGAACTTTACATTCCCTGCACAATGACCTCCAACAACGCGGAATGGGAGCGGGGGTGGTTCTACCTCCACAACGACGAGCCCAGCCTCCCCCCTACACCGGCAACGTCCTGAAGGAGAAGGTCAACTCCTGGTGGCATGACCTGTCACCTTCCTTGCGCCAGGACTGGCTGGAGTCAGCCCTGCACGCGCTGAAGAGCCTGGCGGATGCCGGGCTGGGCGCGGCCTCGGTTCTCGTGAACCTTCACCACCGGCGGATCGTCCCCCTCATGGAGAGGAGGCTCCGCATCTTCGAGATGAACGAGATGGCTGACCCTGTGGCGCTGGCGCACTCGCGGTTGGTGCACGATCGTCTCCCCCCGGAGTACGTGGACACGAGGGCGAGGCGCGCCATTAACCTCAAGGCTGTCAAGAACAGCAACGACAACCTCTGGTCGTTCGTTATGCTACCCGACGGGCTGCTGGTGAGTCGGCCCTTCCCCTTCTCCTTTGTTCTTTCGCCATGTGCCGCCTCGACTCTGACGTTTCGTCCTCCCTAGCAGAGGGTGGCTGTGAACGCTGCGTGGTCCGATCCGCCCACGCCCCGAGCCCCCGCGCGCGCTGCGTAGTGGCAGGAACAGGAACAGGAGGCGCGTAATAAGGAACGGGGGGTCCGGCAGCGGGAACGCCGGGAGCAGAGGGACGAAGAGTTCCGGCTGCGCGAGCAGCAGGGGCTTCCCCCCCGGCGACATCGGAGGATTCGTCGTTGGGAGATGAAGGGGAGGAGGAGAGCGACGGGGGGCAGGCCCCTCCCGAGAGGTGGGAGCCTGCGCCCCCTCAGCGAGAGTCGCGGAGGCGGCAGAGGAATAAGCGCCTGGGGCGGGCGCGGAAGCGCGCCGCCGGCCGGCGGTCTACGGAGGAGGCGGCGCATGCCGCGGAGGTGCCTGTGCGCGCGCGGAGGTACCGGCGCGCGCTGGGAGGCGTCTGGAAGCGCAACGGTGGCGGTGTCGGTCGTGGCCTCAGTGCCCGCCGAGCCCTCGAGGAAGAGGAAACAGGGCTTCTCCACCCTGAGGTAGGCCATCGCCCCTCCAGACACTCCATCTCAAGAGGCGTGAGTTTAATCTTTCTGATTTTGCGTTCGCAGGGTGGCGCCGACTGTCCCCCACCCCCTTACGCCCGCAAAGGCGCTTACGGCGGACGCGTCCATCCCCACGAGGCGGCGCTCATCGAGGGCGCCGCGGATGACCGAGAGTGCGGCGACGGCGACGAGCGACGCCCCGCGCGGCGTGGCCGCGGCCGCGGAGCCGCGGCACGTGGTGGTGGCCACGACGGCGATCACAACCACGGCGGTTCTTGTGCCATCGACTTCGCCGGCGCCGGTCCCGGTCGGCGTCGGTCGGGCGGCGGTGGTGGAGGTCCCGGACGATGACACTCCGCCGCCCGGATGGGTCCGGTGGGCGAGCACGCCCGCACCGGCCCCGAGCCCCCGGTGGGGGCGCTTGTGGTGAGGGACGATGGTTGCGTGATGTCGGGGCGCCGGCGGACGGCGCCGAGGCCTCGTCGTCACGCGCGGTCCTCCCAGCTTCGGATGGCGCCGCGGCACGCCCGGAGCAGGAGAGGGAACACGCCATCACGCCGCCAGCCCACTTCGCCGAAGCCCAAGCCGAGCAGGAGTTGTGGCAGGAATTCCGCGACCACGGTGCCTCGCTTAACTGGTCGCTGAATGAGGTGCTGCGGATCCACAACGATCCTGTGTGGCGCATCTTCCAAGTATGCGGTTGTTCATTGAGTCTTGTGATTCTTCCCCTCTCGTTTCTTCCGCGTCTGCGCCTTCCCTGACTTGCGGCCCCTTGGTTTTTATCCGCCGGTCGGCAGGAATTGGAGGACCGGGCCAGAAAGAGGTACGGCGCCCTCGACCAGATGAGCTCCGAGCTCCGCCAGCTCCGAGAGCAGCGCGACGCTCTCGACGCCCTCGTCGAGGCCCTAGGGACAGGCGACGGGTGGCTGGCGTACCGGGCAGAAGCCCTGCGGGACCAGCTCCTGGTGTTGAAGCTCAGACCGCGGAGGGGGCCTCCGCCGTCGAGAAGGTGCGGACTGCACTCATGGACCGGGACGAGGCGCTGCAGAGGGCGAGGGAAGATCTGGCGAAGGCGTGCGCCCTGACGGCGGAGTGGGAGAATGAGGTGGCCTCGGTTCGTGCCCAGCTTCAACATGGTCACGCGACCCTCGAGGAAGCGTGCGCTTGGCAACGCCAGGCCGAGGAGAAGGACAAGGAGGCGGAGGAGCTGAGGACGAGCGTGGCGGAGAAGGCCGCGTCTCTCGCTTCAGCGGAGGAGCAGCTCCGGCAGGAGCGGGCCACGCGCCAGTAGGCAGAGGACCAACTCTAGCAGGAGCGAGCTGCCCTCGTCGAGGCTCGGGCTGCCCTCGAGCGGGAACACTTGGAGCGGGAAGAGGCGCAGGGTCAGCTCCAGGAAGAGCGCACCACGCTCGAGGGTGCGCAGGCGACCCTTAAGCAGCGGGACGACGATGTCTCGTGGCTTAACGGGGAGCTGGTGCAGCTCAGCATCTCGCACGAGGACTTGTGCCAGTCCCTCAAGGAGCTAGAGGCCACGGTCCGTGACCTGGGTTGAGAGGCCGAGGAAGCGCGCAAGGCCCTCGACTCAGATAGGAAGCAGGTCAAAGGTGAGTTGTGTTTCCACCCCTTCTCGTTCGTTGGTTTGGCTTGCTCGAGATCCACTCCCGACTTTTGTTTCTTTGTCGTTGGTTTTCAGGCATGCGGACCACCCTGGGGAACACGACTACCCATGCCGAGGTTGTGCAGACGGCCTACAACTCCTCGCAACAGGAGTTGGAGGAGTTGCGGGCCGCCACCCTCGAGGTCTGCCAGGAGGTTGAGGAAGGCGAGGCGCAGGCCGGGAGCTCGCTGGCGAGTCGCCTACGCGCCCTCACTTGCACCTCGCCCTTCATCTGGGCGTCAAGAAGGCCCTTGGCGTGGTGGCGTCCCACTACCAGGTCGGCTTCGAGGCCGTATCCTCGGGCTACGTCGTCCCGGTCGGCGTCGAGGATGAGGTGGCGATGGACCGTGCAGATGCGCTTGCCGCCACCGCCGCCGATATGCTCGCCGAGGACTTCACCGACTTCTTGTTCCTAGACGCTCCCGCGGCGGGCGGCCCTCAACCCTGAAGACCACTGGGCGTTCGTGCCCTTGTTATTTAAATGTTCGTATTCGGGCCGTGTGGCTGTGTAATGAACAATTACTTGCTTAAAACATTTGAATGTTTGTAAATTGAAGTAATGCTTTTTATTTCGCTTGTCACGCTGTTCTGTTGTTCTTTCCCTTCGCCTAGGCGAATTTGAGCTAGGGAGGTTCGATTCCACAAGTAGCCCGCTGGTCCAGAGGCGAGGGAGAAGGGCTGTATCCTCGCGGAGGCGTAGGCTATCTCTGGCTCGCGCGTTTTTCTCGCTTGGTCGCTCGCGCCCCGTCTGAATTCGCCCGAGGCTTAGGTTGAGTCGTACTTAGCGTGCTTGCGAATTTTTACGAAAAAATGGGACCAGTTTTTTTGGGGGGGGGTGCCCCCGCAGTAGCCCCCGAGGGTGGCTTGGTTTTCTGGGGAAAGCCAAGTTACCCTTTGACTTTATTAATTCGAAAGAGATTACATTTGTATCGCCAACTGGGGTGTTGGGTATGTAAATTACAAAAAGAACTTGGAAATCCTTTCTAAGGGTAGAAGCGATGTAGCTGTTGGATGTTCCAAGCGTTGGTGAGTTCTTCACCGTCCTCGTTGGCCAGCTTGTACGTGTCGGGCTTGAGTACTTTCATCATGATGTAGGGTCCCTCCCATGGGGGTGATAGCTTGTGGCGACCTCGATTATCTTGGCGCAGCCTTAGGACTAGGTCCCCTTCGTTGAGGTCTCGGCACCATATCTTCCGGGCCTGGTAGCGCCTCAGCGCCTGCTGGTACCTTGCCGAGTGCATCAGGGCCACGATGCGAGCCTCGTCCAGTTGGTCCAGCGAGTCCTCGCGGGCTCGCTGGTTGGTTCCTTCATCGTAGCTCCCGACTCTAGGTGACCCGTATTCCAAGTACGTGGGGAGAACAGCCTCCGCGCCATAGACAAGGAAAAATGGGGTGAATCCCGTGGCTCGGCTCGGGGTGGTTCTGTGGCTCCACACAACCGCTGGTAGCTCCTGGAGCCATTTGTGACCGAACCTGTTCAGTCTGTCGAAAATCCTGGGCTTAAGACCCTGTAGGATCATGCCGTTGGCGCGCTCCACTTGACCATTGGTCTACAGATGCGCCACAGCCGCCCAATCGACGCAGATGTGGAACTTGTCGCATAACTCCAGGAACTTTCTGCCCGTGAATTGGGACCCGTTGTCGGTGATGATGGAGTTGGGCACTCCAAACCGGTAGATGATGTCGGTGAAGAACGTCACGGCCTGCTCTGCCCTGAGATTCGTGATCAGGCGCACCGCAACCCACTTGTAGAACTTGTCAATGGCAACCAGTAGGTGGGTGTAGCCCCCGGGCGCTTTTCTCAAGGGCCCGACGATGTCCAACCCCCACACGGCGAAGGGCCATGTGACAGGGATTGTCTGGAGGGCGTGCGCAGGGAGGTTGGTCTTGTGGGCGTAAAACTGGCACCCTTCATAGGTGCGCACGATCTCGCTGGCATCAGCGACCGCAGTGGGCCAGTAGAAGCCCAGACGGAACGCGTTGCCCACGAGGGTGCGTGGCGCCACGTGGTGGCCGCACACGCCCGCGTGAATATCTCGAACGAGCTCACACCCCTGAGAGATGGGCACGCATCGCAGCAGGACGCCTGACGCGATGCGCTTATACAGCTCGCCGTCGACGAGAGTAAATGATTTGGCCATCCTAGCGATGCGCCTGGCCTCGGATTGGTCCGGGGGAAGCTCACCTCGGTCCATCCAGGCAATATATTTGTCACGCCAGTCCTCCGCGCGGGGGACCGGCTCCGTATCCATGGCTTCGGCCTCGTTGGCACCGTACCCCTCGAGCAGGGAGAGTACAAACGCCTCGTTCGAGGGGTCCTCGTCCATAGGCTCCGCGCCTGTTGGATTCGAGGGAGCCACCGAGGGTTCCTCCTGGCTCGAGGGGTTCGGGTCGAGGTCGACGGATGACCTGGCGACATCCCGCGCAAAAACGTTCGGGGGAACGGTGATTCTCCCTGACGCGATTTTGGCGAGCTCGTCCGCCTCCTCGTTGTACCGACGGGGCACGTGGTTAAGCTCTATGTCGAAGAACTTGTCCTCGAGGGCTCGCACGGCATTGCAGTACGCCTCCATCTTGTCGTCATGACAGCTTGCGTTCTTCATGACATGGTCGATCACGAGCTGCGAGTCCCCCCTAACGTCGAGGTGCTCGATGCCCGTCTCGATGGCGATTCGGAGGCCGCAGAGAAGGGCCTCGTACTCTGCCATGTTGTTTGACGCGGGGAAGTGCAGGCGCACCGCGTACCTCATGTGCTCCCCGAGGGGTGAGATGAAGAGCAGGCCCGCGCCTGCCCCTATCTTCATCACCGACCCATCGAAGTAGAGGGTCCAACACTCGGCCTGGATTTGCGGCAGCGGCAGCTGCGTGTCCGTCCATTCGGCAACAAAATCCGCCAAGATCTGGGATTTGATCGCTTTGCGCGGCGCATAGGTGAGCGTTTCACCCATTAACTCCACCGACCACTTGGCAATCCTGCCCGCTGCGTCCGGGTTTCGGATAATCTCTCCTAACGGAAAGGAAGAGACTACCGTGACCGAATGAGCCTCGAAGTAGTGGCGAAGCTTGCACTGCGCGAGCACCACCGCGTAGAGTAGCTTCTGGATCTGCGGGTAACGCGCCTTGGTCTCAGACAGCACCTCGCTGATGTAGTAAACGGGTCGTTGGACTGGTAGGGCGTGCCCTTCCTCTGTACGTTCCACCATGATGACGGCGCTTACCACCTGAATGGTTGCGGCGACGTAGAGGTACAGAGGCTCGCCGTCCTGGGGCGGCGTTAGAATCGGCGCGCGGGCGAGCGTTGTCTTGAGCTTGTCAAGTGCCTCCTGGGCCTCGACGGTCCAGGAGAAGCGCTCGTGCTTCTTCAAGAGTCGGTAGAGGGGCAGCCCCTTCTCGCCGAGCCGCGAAATGAAGCGGCTCAAGGCAGCGAGGCACCCTAGCACCTTCTGGACCCCCTTGAGGTCTCGAATCGGGCTCATCCGCTCGAGGGCTGTGACCTTCTCGGGGTTGGGCTCGATCCCCCGCTGGGAGACGATGTACCCCAACCGCATGCCTCGCGGCACTCCGAAGACGCACTTCTCGGGGTTCAGCTTTACCCTATTGGCTCGCAGCCAGTCGAATGCCACATGCAGGTCGTTAACCAGGTCGTTCGCCTTCCTAGTCTTGATGAATATGTCATCTACGTAAGCCTCAACGGTTCGCCCGATGTGATCCCCGAAGACGTGCTGCATACATCGCTGGTATGTAGCGCCCGCGTTTCAGAGACCGAATGACATCGTTATGTAGCAGTACATCCCGAAGGGAGTGATGAACGAGGTCGCGAGCTGGTCGGACTCCTTCATTTTTATTTGGTGGTACCCGGAATAGGCATCAAGAAAGCATAAGAGTTCACACCCTGCAGTCGAGTCAACGATTTGATCGATTCGTGGCAAAGGAAAAGGAACTTTAGGACATGCTTTATTTAAGATGGTATAGTCTACACACATCCGCCACTTCCCATTATTTTTCTTAACTAATACAGGGTTAGCTAGCCACGTAGGGTGGAACACCTCCTTAATGAACCTGGCGTCGAGGAGCTTCCGCAGCTCCACTCTGATCGCCCGGCACCACTCTTCGTCAAAGTGGCGCAACCGTTGTTGTACGGTGCGGGAGTGAGGTAGGATATCAAGGGAGTGCTCGGCGACCTCCCTCAGGATGCCTGGCATATCCGAGGGGCTCCACGCAAAGATGTCGGCGTTGGCGCAGAGGAAGTCGACGAGCACCACTTCCTATTTCGGGTCGAGGGTGGAACTGACCCTCAACGCCTTGCCCTCGGGGGCAGCAGGGTCGAGGGGCACCTCTTTGGTTTGCTCAGCAGCCTCGAAGCTGTCGGCGCTCTTGGCGGTGGAATCGAGGTTCTCGTTGATCAGCTTCTCTAGGTTCGCCACGAGCGCTTCATCCAGCGCAAGCGCCTCAGCGTGCTCCACGCATTCGACGTCGCAGTCGAACGTGTGCTCAATCGACGAGCCCACGGTGATGACGCCCTTGGGTCCCGGCATCTTCATATTGAGGTAAGTGTTGTTCGGGACCGCCATGAACTTGGCGTAGCACGGCCGCTCGAGAATGGCGTGGTACGCGCCCCTGAACCCCACCACCTCGAAGGTGAGGGTCTCCTTCCGAAAATTGTCTGGCGTGCCGAACCAGACAGGCAGGTCGATCTGCCCGAGGGGCTGGACACGCTTGCCCGGCGCGACGCCATGGAACGACGTCGTGCTGGGCCGCAGCTGGTCCAACCCGATCCCCAGCAGGCGCAGAGTGTGTGCGTAGAGGATGTTGAGGCTGCTGCCTCCGTCCATCAGCACCTTGGAGAACCGGGCGTTCCCGATGACAGGGTCGACCACCAGCGGGTACTGGCCCGGGTTGGGGATGCGGTTCGGGTGATCTTCGCGGCTGAAGGTGATGGCGTCCTCTGACCAGTCGAGGAAGGAGGGAGGAGCCTTGTCCGCGGCGAGAACCTCGTGCCGCTCCCGCTTGCGCTGGCTGTTGGGCATGTCCACGGTCGGCACCCCGAAGATAAAGAAGACGTTTTCCACCGCGGGGAAGCCGCCGGCGTCGCCGTCACCCCCATCCTTCTTGGCCTCGCCGTCCTTCGCGGCGGTGCGGTTGTAGTATCTTTTGAGTGGGTCGCACTGCTCGAGGGTGTGGTTGACTGGCGTCTTGTGGTACGGACAGGGCTTCTTCAGCATGTCATCGAACACGCTAGGGCCTCGAGGGGCCGCTCGAGGGCCCCTTCGAGCTGGGTCGACCGCGAGGGCCTCGTCGCCGTCGTCGTCGCGCCCCTGCGCGCGGGCCTCGCGGCGCGGCTTCTTTCCTTTCTTGCCCTACTTGTGCTTCTGCTGGAGTTCCGCCCGAGGGTGGCTGGGCCGATTGCTTGATGGTCCGTGGGTTTGTTTTGCGCGCGTGTTTAGGTTCGTTTGCGTTTATTTTTTACGAGTTTAAGCGGGTATCCCCTGGTTGTTTAGGGGACCCTTATGGCTGTCCCCGACACCGCGTTAGCGGCCCCATCCCTCACCGACCGGCCTCCACCAGATCGAGCGGCGCACGGCGCGGCGCACGGCGCGGCGCGGGGCTCCCTCCCCTTCCCCTGCTCCAGTGGCGCGTGACGCTTCCTCTCTCCCTCCCCTTCCCCTCCTCCAGTGGTGCATGGAAGCAGAGTAGGAGGAGGGCAGGACCGGAGGCGGAGTAGGGATGTGGGACGCTGTTGCAGTGCTGCTCGAGCTCGAATCCACCACGGCAGAGCGTGTGCGCGGCAAAGAGCAGCTCGAGATGGACGACCACGGTGACTGGCACGCAGATCTCGAAGCCGGGGTGGATCCACCACGGCAGTGCAGGCGCGGATCCATCACGACGACGCAAGAGCGCATGCGCCAGTGCAGGTGCGGTAGCCCCCTCTTCCCTGTTCCGCCGCCCCCTCCCCTACGATGTGCTCCCCCCTCCCATCCATCCCATGCGTGCGCCTCGGTCGCGCCTCCTATTGTGCAACCATGGAGATCCTCCAGCGTTAACAGATGGCGTGAGGTCCAACGGCGGCGGCGGCAGAAGAATCATCTCCGTGGCAGCGAGGCATGGAGGCGGGGGAGCTCACCGATGTCGTCCTCCCTAGGTGGCTGCAGGGACCACGACAACGATCATGGTGGCGAGGTTGATGGCCATACCTTGCCGGCCATGATGAGCTCCCGCGACTTCGAGCTCCGGCGTCTGGGGTGGCATGCGACGGCGGAAGAGCTCTGCGTGGGAGCGGAGCGGAGGCGAGAGGTCGTTTGCTGTCGCGAGTGCGGAAAACGTGGTGGGCTCGTCGCCTCCTAGAGAAGGCCCTCCATTCGTGCCGGAACTAGAGGATTCAGGGGCAACGGAAAAACTCCATCCCGTATGGGGGAGGCTGTTGCGGGGACAAAACCTTTATCTAGGAGACGGATAAAGACCCCGATGCAGATGGTCTAAAAAGTCATGTTTAGTTCGCGTAATGAAATTTTTTTACAATTGAAAATAAGATGTCAGGAGGGTATTTGAATACTAATACAAATGTTAATTATAGAATTCATTTGGAAATTGTGAGACAAAACTATTAAATCTAACTAATTCGTCATTAGAAATTGTTTACTGTAGCACGGTGTTGTTTAATCATGACATAGACTCATTCGCGATTTTACTTTGCAGATTTATGAAATGATTTTGTTATTAACTCTTTGGGAACAAACTGAACCTGATTTCATCGTCTCCGAGGCTCGCCCGAAAGGAAATTTGTCCCAAAAGAAGCATTAGCACTAGCGTTCAAATTACTATTTTGGTGACGAATTATGCATTTTTGCTAACCAAACCTATGGATTAATTATTACTCCGCACTGTATGCACTATGCAGAAAAAATAAGAACAAAAAATAAAGGAGAGCTGTATTCACCAGTTCCGGAAAACGAACTGAATCTTAAAAAAAAAGCAATACTGTTGGAAACAGCATAGTCAGTTGTCTCACAGCTACGAGTACGGGAATCGACTCCCCGGCGGCGGGTAGTAGTACGGCGGTGCCCTGCCCGCGCCGTCAAGCTCGGGATGCCGTGTCCCCGGCGGAGGATAGTACGAGCCGCCGGAAGGCGCCGGGTAGTACGGTAGTCCACGGTCCACCGTGCTCGGCGGTGGCGTAGGCGACGATCTTGGATAGACTGGGTAGGCCGAGCCTGAATCATGCGCATGCGGCGGCGGCGGGTAGGTGCTGGCTGGAGGGGTCAAATTGGACGCCGGTGGTGGTGGGTAACCGCTCGGCGGTGGCGGAGGGTGGGCGTTTGATGGCGGCGGTGGTGGGTAGGTGCTGGCTGGAGGGGTCAAATTGGACCCCGGTGGTGGTGGGTAACCGCTCGGCGGTGCCGGAGGGTAGGCGCTTGATGGCGGCGGTGGCGGGTAGTTGGCGTACTGTGCCGGAGGCGCCGGTGGTGGTGGGTATGCCGCCGCCGTCGGCGGCGGCGGGTAGCTGCTGTTTGGCGATGGGAACTGCGGATTAGGCGGCGGGGGAGGTGGGTAGCTGCTCGGCGGAAGCAAGTCTTGCAGCGGCGGGTAGAGAGGAGCGGAAGCCGGCGGCGACGGCGGCTGCGGTGGCGGAGGAGGGTACCCGGCGATCTGTGGCGCGAAGTTCGCCGCCGATGGAGCTGGGTATGGCGCGCTCGGCGGAGGCGCGCTGCAAAAGCTCGGATCTTGATCCGGCGCCGGATAGAGCTGCGGCGGTGGACGCGCGCCGGCGCCGGCGTGGCCGGCGCTGATGGCGTACGCGAAGCTGAGCGTGCCGTTGGGCTTGCCGTCGGGGGCGCTCACCTGGTAGCAGACGTGCCGCAGCTCCGTATCATTGCCGGCTCCTCCGGGCGCCGCCAGGTCGGCCACCGGCACGCTAGCCGTGCCAACGAGCTTGTTGCCGAGGAGCGGCACCTGCGCCTTGACCTCGAACTCCACCACCAGCTGCTGCTGGCCCCCGCCATCCCCGTCGAGGTTGAACGCGAACGCCGCGTGGTCCCAGTCCGGGTTCTCGCCGCCGTCGGCGTCGGGCGACGTCTTCTCGCGGCGGCCCCCGAGGGACACCGCGGCGTAGAGCGGCGGCTTCTGGAACGGCACGAAGGCCCTGACGCCGCGGCAGGAGATGGAACTGATGGTGATGCGCCGGCCGCCGGCCGACGCCATGGCCCGGCTTCCTTCTTGGCTTGGGGAGCTCTCGGCGCGCGGCGGTGGGGGAGAAAGCTATATGAAGCCGGCTGGCTTCGGCGATGGATCTGAGGCGTGAGTGCCTTGCAGATTTGAGGATTGGTGTGACCTTGTGCTCTTGGTTTCTTGGATCTCGGTGCAATCAATCTGCTGATGAATGGTATCTGGCGTGACGGAAGTGTTCTTGGCTCATTGGCTGCAAGCCTGCAAATGGGCATTACTGTAATTATTCTTAATGCTCTGTACTACAGTACTATATTGCAACGTGACTCCACCATAAGCTGTCAAATCATAATTTATCTCAACTACGAGATCAAAGTCTTTGAAACTCTTTGATGCAAAAGCATAGTGTTGATTATTTGAATATTTTGGAAATCAGGTATCAAGTTGGCAGTTTTTTTATTTATTTTTGTATAAGGAACATGCGGGCAATAATGCAGAATCTATAAAACTTATATAGGTGAGACCCACTACAAGTCATGATTGGATTTATCTCAATATGCAAGCATTCCACGTCATCATCCACTATGTGCCATGTCACCATCCACTATACGCCATGTCATCATCCACCAAATCACATATTTATGTCTTCAATCGATATCTGTGGCTTATAGCATGTATATCACACCACAAAATTTTTGCTGATGATTTTAGAATGATTCACTCTCAACAAAATAACATGCTTTCATATATAATGAGTTTACAAACGAATATTGCCATGTAATATCTTTGGTGTCACTACTTTCACATTTCACCTTAAAATTTTGTTTAAAAAATTCTCGCAGCAACGCGCGGGTATCACCTAGTATATTACTATGTTTAAGGTCACATACTCACACATGTGAACTACTACTAATTGCATCGACAAAAAAATACCGCACAGCTGAATTATTATGTACCACACCTGTGTACATCATTTTTCTTTCTTACGATAAATAGGCTCAATTCGTTATTGTATTTAGTGTAAACAGTGGGAAAATAGGTGGAGCAAACAGTCATCTACCATTCGTCGTCCATTCCCCATCTGACTCTTGTTGATCCAGTGAAGTGAAGCACAAGCACGCCGTGTGATCCACGAGTCGTGTCTGATGGCTACACCTGTCCTTTTCCTTCTACACCGTTTCTCTCAATCTGTACACTCAATGATGCCGGCCCGATGTGTGTGACAGCGAGGGCTCACCTCACATGCAGAAAAACAATATTCGTCAACAGACGAAAAAAATCTGATTCGTACTGTAGATAAGTTCTTAAAGAAAAATACTGTACACAGATTTGTATAATTAATTTGTTCGGAGAGGAAAATACCGCGTAGGAAGTCGAAAGAAGATAAGTCGAACGAAGCTTTAAAAGACTTATATTAAAGCTAAAAACTATAGATATTATTCGGGTTCCAATTTCTATTTTCTAGATGATGGTCTAACTTTTACATGGTCTCTAAAATGACGGGGCACCGTGTATTGTCATCTCGTACTAGATTATCTTGTTCCTTTTATTCCTTTTATAATGTCTTTTATATACACCTAAAAATATGTATATTTAATAAGTTTTCAGACTTAATTCAACAATTTCATATGACATGTTGACATTGACACTGCTTGTGACAAATTGCCAAAAAAACGTCTCATATACACTCGGATTTGTTTATAAAATTTATTGAACAATCAATTAAGTCTAACTAAACAATTTGTATAAATATTCTCCAAAATTTAAAAAGATATCAGAATAAAAATATATAGACCTTTAATATATTTTGACCATAAAACAATCCAGGGTTCAAGTAGATTGGTTAAACTCTAAAGTTGAAAACCGCATTTCGACACGACCATATTGTAAAAGCTAATAATAACCAGAAGCTGACATTTGCCAAGCACGCTAAAGGCAAGGAAAGGCATACCCTTCATGCATCGCAATCATAATTTCATTATATGATGATCTCAAAGTAAAATATGTGGCTCGATAAGTTTTCTGTGCACACATGGTTGCGGTCAAGGGCCGGCGGAGATACTGTTATACGAGGTAAAATATAAAGATGTGTGTGCATAGAGAATATCAATACATGTATTTGTTTTCTAACCGAAATTTGGCATTCATTTTTAAGTTATTATCTCCCCTTGTCTTTTTTAAGAAAACAGCAGGTGAAGCTGTTCAAATTTTAATTAGGTCCGGACCATTTAAAATTAAATCAACTCTATGGTATGTAATATTTGCATGAGAATAACAATAATACCAGATGTAAATTTCAAGAGTCTTTTATTCAGTTTAATAGTTGGATTTATCCAATTAAATTGATAAGTTGAATAAGAGCACTTAGTGCCACATGCCATGATGTGCAGGCTTTCATGCATGCATGCAATGCGAGAATTAAGTGGACCATCAAATTAAAGAGCACTTTTATGTGCGTGCTTCCTGCTGGTGGTACGGAGCACTTGATGGTTTATTATAATCTAATAAAAGAGCACTTATATGTGCATGTTTGCATGCAACAGCTGGGGAGCACTTGGTGGTGTATGCGTGCATGCATGGGCAGGCCAAGGAGCATTTGCGTGCATGCGAGTAGGCATGCATGTAGCAACAAGCGCATGGAGGAGCTTTTCGTTTCGTATTTCGCGACTCTTCATGTCCAGCGCTGCTAGCTCTTCACTTTCTAAGTCTGGCTCTATAAAATATAGAAACAAAACCACAAACTCTACTGCTACTCAGGTATCTCCGTCCGGCGTTCCTGCGCGCACGGGATCGCTAGAGGGCAGGTGCCTCCGGAACCAACACCGTTCGTGAATTCTGCTCGGGGTGTACGGCAATTTGGTTTTTGGGGAGCGTTCACACGACTGCCTACTTCTACGACGACGACGTCTCCCAACTCTCTGCAACGACTATGCTGCTACGACTAGGGATGAAAGTGGATCGGATAATGCCTTCTCCACATCCACATCCCTAATTTTTTGTCGGATGTGGAGCGGAGCGGATATTACACGGATGCAGTTATGGATGCGGATTTATTTGGATGTCGGATATGGTGCGGAGTCGGATCGGAGTCGGAGCGGATGCAGATTAATATAGTCGGATAATACATGCTTATATTCAGTTTCAAATGGTGATCAATATTTTTTTAAGCAAAGCCGTAAAATAGCAACATAATATGAAAAATATTCTTTATGGTCCGCCATAATGAAAGTAATCTTCATAGTCCAGAATGGCACTTCACACTCTAACCTCGAATGAAATTATCATGGGTTCTCAACTTATACTTAAGAGTATACCAAGCACGTCAAACGAAATAACTAAATATGGATGTTTTTAAAGCTCTTTTTATTCTGCTCCCTTGTCCTCCATTATTTCCTTCACTTCGATAGTTTCATCGTCTCCTGCATGTGCATTGTGCACACGCTATATAAACTAAAATTTTGTGGGCTAAAATTAGTATAGGTAAAAGTCTAAAAGGTCATAATATATGGGCTCTATGGGCTGTTGTAGTAGTCGGATATCCTATTATAAACTTCGGATTATCCGCATTCAATTATCGGGTAATCCATATCCGTCGGATATCGCTAACACCAAATCCGCATCCGCATCCGCACACAATCGGATTCGGATTATCCACATCTGCATGGATATCAAAAACTCTTCTCCAAATCCGCATAATTCGGATTCGGATCGGATCGGATGCGGAAATTATCCACACCACTTTCATCCCTAGCTACGACGACGACATGGTCGATCCGTCGAGTTCATCCACCGTCGCTGCTGGGTATCTGTCTCTATCTCCTCTATTTATTTACTTGTTCTTTTTTCTGCCAGTTCTTCAATATACATGTTTGGAATGTGTTACATTCAAATTATCAATTTGTGTATATGTCATCAGCATGTTAAATAATTTCTAGATTAAAATAGTGAGAAAGTTGTCTAATTTCTAACAATCCAAAAACCAAAATTTTAGGCAATTTTCCATTACTGGGTTTGCTGCTATATTGAAACCAACGGCTTTTGATGGGAAAAATTTCATGACTTGGAAAGCTAAGATGGTGTTGTAGTTGACTGCGATGCATTGCTATCATGCCGCGGAAGGGAAGCCTGAAAACTTGACTCTGGATGAGGAGTCTAAATTCGGGCTGCCGATAATCTCTTCAGAGGCGTTGTAATTTGTGCACTGCATAGCAAGTATGAGAAAAACTACATATCTTACACATCAGGCAAATTGTTATGGGATGCATTGAACGAGAAGTTTGGGGTTTCCGATGCCGGAAGTGGGCTCTATCTCATGAAGCAACTCTATGAGTACAAAATGGTTGAGAACCGTTCTGTTGTAGAGCAGGCTCATGAGATTCAGGCTTTGGCTAAGGAACTGGAACATTTTTCATGTGTTCCTCCTGATAAGTTTGTGGCTGGCGGTATCATCGCCAAGTGGATTTTGCCACCTCCCTCAAACACAAGAGACAAGAGTTCAATGTGGCTGACCTCATTGGTACAGTTGGTGTGGAGGAGAGGGCAAGGGGAAAAGACAACAATGGGAAAGATCCAGATTCATCTGCTGCCAACATGGTACAGAAAAAGAATTGTCATGCATCTCGTAACTTCAAGAACAAGAACAAGGGAAAGCAAGGTCACAACCCTAATCCAAAATAGAACACTGAGTTCAAGAAGAAATTTAACAAGAAGAAGAATGAAGGATGCTTTGTTTGCGGGAGCACTGAGCACTGGGCTAGTGCGTGTCCTAGCAAATTTGTGAAGGAAAAGAAATCAACAAACATGGTGATCAATGAGACTGGAGGAGGGACATCTGGGTATGGTAATCCTTTACCCTATGTTCTTTCAGTCTGTAATTCACCTGAGTGGTGGATGGATAGCGGTGCTAATATCCATGTGTGTGCTGATATATCTTTGTTTGCATCTTTTCAGGTCGGCAGGACTGGAGCCTTGCTGATGGGGAACAGATCGCATGCGCATGTTCATGGTATTGGTTCCGTCATTCTGAAGCTTACTTCGGGAAAGACGGTGCTATTGAAGCACGTGCAGCATGTCCCCTCAATAAAGAAAAATCTTGTTAGTATTTCCTTGTTGTGCCGTGATGGCTACAAAGTTGTTTTTGAATCCAATAAGTGTGTCGTGTCGAGACATGAAACATTTGTTGGTAAGGGTTATGATCGAGGATGTTTGTTCCGCTTGTCTTTGATGGATGTGTGTAATAATGTCGTGAATTCCGTAAGCATTTGTGATGAGACAGATTTATGGCATTCACGTTTATGTTATGTTAATTTTGGATGTTTAATGCGGCTAAAGCAAATATGAGTTTAATTCCGAAATTTAATCACGTCAAAGGCTCTAAGTGTCATGCATGTGTGCAATCAAAACGAACTCGTAAGCCTCACAAGGCTGCCGAGCCAAGAAATTTGGCGCCATTAGAGCTGGTTCATCTGATCTTTGTGAGATGAATGGCGTTTTGACAAAAGGTGGAAAAAGATACTTTATGACTTTTACAGATGATTGTACTAGATTATGCTATGTGTACCTTTTGAAAATAAAAGATGAAGCATTAAATTATTCCAAGGCCTATAAAGCTGAAGCAGAAAACCAACTTGAAAGGAAAATTAAACGATTGAGTTCTGATAGAGGTGGGGAATATTTCTCTAATACTTTTGATGAGTTCTGTGTTGAACATGGGATTGTTCATGAGAGGACATCGCCATACTCACCTCAATCCAATGGGATTGTCGAGAGGAAAAACCGCACTCTAACAGAGTTGGTGAATGCCATGTTAGATACTGCGGGATTATCCAAGGAATGGTGGGGTGAAGCGATTTTGATAGCTTGTCATGTCCTAAACAAAGTTCCTATGAAAGACAAAGAAATCACACCATTCGAGGAATGAGAAAAGAAAAGATTAAATCTTTCTTATTTGCGCACTTGGGGTTGCTTGGCCAAAGTGAACGTGCCAATCAATAAGAAGCGCAAACTTGGACCTCAAACCTTAGACTGTGTGTTCCTTAGTTATGCTTTTCACAGTGTGGGATATAGGTTCTTGATTATAAAATCTGAGGTACCTGACATGCATGTTGGTACAATTATGGAATCTAGAGACGCTACATTTTTTGAAACTGAATTTCCTATGAAAACTACATCTAGCAGTTCTAATCATGAATCTATAATTTCCCATGAGCATGATAATCTCATTTCAGATGAACAATATGAAGAGACTCATGTGCAAAATCCTCCAGAGGAGAATGACATTGTAGTTACTCGAAAGAGTAAGCGACAAAGGGTTGCGAAATCCTTTGGCGATGACTACATTGTGTATCTTGTGGACAATACTCCAACAACCATTGAAGAGGCTTTTTCCTCTCCTGATGCTGATTTGTGGAAGGAAGCAGTCAGGAGTGAGATGGAATCAATAATGTCTAATGTACTTGGAGGTTGTTGATCGTCCATATGGGTGCAAACCTATTGGATGTAAATGGGTGTTCAAGAAAAAGCTTAGGCCTGATGGTACAATTGAAAGGTACAAGGCAAGGCTTATGGCTAAGGGTTACACACAAAATGAGGGTGAAGACTTCTTTGATACTTATTCACCAGTTGCTCGGTTAACGACCATTCGAACTTTGCTTTCTGTGGCATCCTCATATGGTCTTATAGTCCATCAAATGGATGTTAAGACCGCTTTCCTAAATGGAGAGTTGGAGGAGGAGATCTATATGGATCAGCCTGATGGATTTATTGGAGATGGTCAAGAGAACAAAGTGTTTAAGCTGTTGAAATCGTTGTATGGTCTCAAACAAGCTCCTAAGCAATGGCATGAGAAATTTGATAACACATTAATGTCTGCAGGTTTTATTGTGAATGAAGCTGACAAATGTGTATACTATCGACATGGTGGGTGTGAAAGTGTCATATTGTGCTTATATGTTGATGACATTTTGATCTTCGGATCTAACCTCAGAGTGATTGAGGAAGTGAAGCATTTCCTGTCAAACAATTTTAAGATGAAAGATTTGGGAGAAGCTGATGTTATTCTTAATATCAAGCTTTCTAGAGATAGTGATGGTGGGGTAACTTTGTTACAATCTCACTATGTGGAAAAGGTGTTAAGTCGTTTTGGTTACAGTGATTGTACACCTTCACCTACACCATAAGATCCCAATGTTTCTTTGAGTAAGAACCGCAGGATTGCAAGGGATCAATTAAGGTACTCCCAGATTATTGGATCTCTCATGTATCTTGCAAGTGCAACACGACCTGATATCTCCTATGTTGTGAGCAAGCTGAGTCGGTTTGTGAAAAACCCTGGAGATACGCATTGGGGTGCTCTTGAGATAGTAATGCACTACTTGAAGGGTACCATGAGTTATGGTATTCATTATTCAGGACACCCAAAAGTGTTAGAGGGATACAGTGATGCCAACTGGATCTCTGATGCTGATGAGCTTTATGCCACAAGCGGATATGTGTTTCTGTTTGGAGGTGGTGTTGTTTCCTAGAAGTCTTGCAAGCAGACTATCTTAACGAAGTCTACAATGGAAGCAGAGCTCGCTGCATTGGACACTGCTGGGGCTGAGGCCGAGTGGCTTCGTGAACTCCTTTTGGATTTACCGGTGGTTGAAAAACCAATTCCGGCTATTTCCATGAACTGTGATAATTAAACTGTGATTACAAAGGTTAACAGTTCCAAGGATAACATGAAGTCATCTAGGCACGTTACGAGACGGCTGAAATCTGTCAGAAAGTTAATAAACTCCGGAGTTGTATCATTGGACTATGTCCATACATCGAAAAATCTGGCAGATCAATTTACCAAGGGCTTATCATGTAATGTGATAGAGAGTGCATCGAGAGAGATGGGTATGAGACCCACTTGAAATCTACTTTAGTGGTAACATGTCCTATGTGATCGGAGATCCGTGAATTAGGATAGTGAAACAAGCTAATAGTAGATTGTGAGGAAAGATCCACTTTGTTAACTCATCTTTGGTGCATGTCTTTCCTTTCTGTAAGGTAGGATGGTTTTACCTTAATGTATTTCTTTGAGATGTTGTCCTACAGAACATATATTGAGAAATACAACTATATGAGACAGACTGCTGGTCACAGTTTATGAGATTTGGGTAATCTTTAAATTCTCATGAAAAGGTACAGAAGTGTGACTTATATGCTTCAAACAGAGGGGATGCCTTTTGCAGCCTAGTACCAGTAAAGGACTTGAATGAACCTCATTTCACACAAAACTGTCAATTCAAGATCTAGTCCATTGTATAGTTGTGAATGAGTAATATTCTGGTTCTAGATGGATGTTCAACTTAACAATCTCCATCGAAACACTGGTACATCAAAGAGTTGTGGTTTTGTCTAGCAGTATTACTTACCCTAGAGTTTGGTGGGGATTGTTGAAAATTTAATTGGGTCTGGCCCATTTAAAATTAAATTCAATTCTATGGTATGTAATATTTGCATGAGAATAACAATAATACCGGATGGAAATTTCAAGAGTCTTTTATTCAGTTTAATAGTTGGATTTATCCAATTAAATTGATAAGTTGAATAAGAGCACTTAGTGCCACATGCCATTGTGTGCGGGCTTTCATGCATGCAATGCGAGAATTAAGTGAACGATCAAAGTAAAGAGCACTTTTATGTGCGTGCTTACTGCTGGTGGTAGGGAGCACTTGATGGTGCATTTTAATCTAATAAAAGAGCACTTATATGTGCATGTTTGCATGCAACGGCTGGGGAGCACTTGATGGTGCATGCGTGCATGCATGGGAAGGCTAAGGAGCATTTGCGTGCATGCGAGTAGGCATGCATGCATGCAGCAGCAAGCGAACCGCCTGCGAGGACGGCCGCCTACGAGGACGGTGCATGCATGGGCTTTTCGTTTCGTACGCGACTCTTCATGTCCGGCGCTGTTGGCTCTTCACTTCCTAAGTCTGGCTCTATAAAACATAGAGTTCTATGCTTCCTCCGGCTCGGGTGAAAATACTCTCCAAACAAAACCACAAACTCTGCTGCTACTCGGGTATCTCCGTCCGGTGTTCCTGCACGCACGGGATCTAGAGAGCAGGTGCCTCCGGAACCGACGCCGTTCGTGAACTCTGCTCGGGGTCTACGGCAATTTGGTTTTGGGGAGCGTTCACGCGACTGCCTACTTCTACGACGACGACGACGTCTCCCAACTCTCTGCAACGACTACGCTGCTACGACGACGACATGGCCGATCCGTCAAGTTCATCCACCGCTGCTGCTGGGTATCTGTCTCTATCTCCTCTATTTATTTACTTGTTCTTTTTTTGCCAGTTCTTCAATATGCATGTTTAGATGTTCTTCAAAGTTCGTTTAAATATGCATGTTTGGAATGTGTTACATTCAAATTATCAATTTGTGTATATGCCATCATCATGTTAAATAATTTCTGGATTGAAATAGTGAGAAAGTTGTCTAAATTTCTAACAGAAGCCTCTGCTGAATCATTTATATATATATATATAGGACAAAAATTATTTACATGGGTGGATAGCAAATCCAAAAACAAAAAAGAAATAAAAAAAGCAACTCTAAGATAAATTACAAAGCCACCGTTCTAACTCCATCTTCAAATTCTCTAATTCTTTCCTGGAAGGCATCATAGTTTGCAAGACGTTAGTGGTGACTTTGTCAATCTCGAGAATTTGTCATCTCAGTATCTTGAAGGTGCTCAGAACATCTTCTACAGATTGATCTTTTTCTTTACCCTTTATCCCCTAGCGAATCCTCATCACAATTTCTGGATTTTGAAGATGAGTACTAAAACATATCCCCTTTTCCTTTTTCTATCTACTTGATGTATGGGCCCTCCTGTCAATGTGCATTCAATCTTCCTCCTCCTACTCCCCTCATTTGCCTCTACTAGTTTGCCCATAGTAGTGGTAGTTGCAGTGGTGGGCGCACTCGAGCGCAAGCATCGATGGCATGTGCGAGGAGCCGAGGACGACCGCCAGCTGGGTCAAGGTTGAGCCTCTAGTGAGCAACCTAGGATGACCGGCTTGTTAGAGGAACGAGGGTGGGTGGTTGGCGGCCGACAACATGCTGGAAGGTGGAGGGGCGAGGGCAGGTGGTGGGCAATATATGCATGTGATAGAATATGGTCAGGCCGGCCAATGCGACGGTGCAGGGAAACACTCGGAGTAAGGTGGGGCGGTGGGTAGGTGGCTGGCACGCGGCGACACTCGGAGTAGGGTCGGCAAACACCCAAATGGTGGTGCCGATGCAAATGGCTGGGGTGGTTGGCGTTGGCGCACACAGATGGTAGGGGAGGCTATTGACGCTTGTTAGTGACACTCCTAGCTATGAGTTTACCTTCAATGTTGGCATTGATTTGATATCCTAACTGTTGATGATAACCCCCTTGACATAACAAATTCACATTCGCTTGTGGTTTTGGAGTTTTGAGTTTACGCATGTTTACAATGCTAAAAGGAGCATTCCTGAGCAAGGTTCACAATGCATGTCTCAAGAAGATAAAGAAGCCTGATGTGCAAACTAAAGATGTACAAGACTCCAAAGGATCCAAGGACTAAAGCATAAAATGAAAAACTTCGGGGCTTAAGGCGGAAGATGCAAAAATCATGCGACAAGCGCCCGTATCCATCTCGTGGAGGAAATGACATCAATGACCCACGTGCAGAAGGGGGAAGACTCTGGAAGGCACAAGAAGCGTCGGGGCAAAATATGAGACCAGACCGGGTCAAAATGGACCTGGGTCGGTCAGCACAAGGCCCATGGGCCAACTAACCCCACCCATTATGGTGGCGGTGGCTCGACACCCCTTTTGACCTAGGGTTTTCTCAACATATTTAAAGCCCCCACGCCAATCCTCACGAATCAATTTATTCGTCATTTTCGCTGAGGAGTAGAGAAGGTAGAGGGACACCATTTTGGAGAGCGAGGGTCATGCTAGTTGTCTAGGATTACCCTATCCGACGTGGAAACCTTGCAAAGAAGACCATGTTGGAGTTTCGTGGCAAGGATCAAGATTAAGGTAGGATCCCGGTGGTGATCTTGTATCATGTAATCATTCATGGTGAAGTTATTTGTGAATCTGATTTCTTGTGATCAAGTAACTCTCTTTATGATTTTTCTCTCTCTTTGTTTTGCCAATTTTTCAATCTATTCTTGAGATAGATTGCTTGGGGTGCTCAGCCACAGTGGCTATAGGTGCATACCGGATCTCTACCAAGTGGGATCAACACATTCTTCGTGAATGTGCTCTTAGGTTCACCTGCAAAGAAAATGGGGCATTGTGACATGATGCCATCCTGAGTATGGTGGGTGCCTTTGAGGGTTTAACCAGAGGTCATGATTTAAAGATGATTTTTATGAGGTTTGCAATTTTATCATCTTCATCTCTTATGCTCGGAGCTACAACAAAGTCATGATCTAGGCCTCTCTAGATCAGTTATCTCTACGCTTTCTCTTGCTACCTCTAGTGTTTAGTAAATTAGATTCGAAACCAATCTCTCAAAAGAAAGTGTTTTCCACTTATTAGATTGAATCTTGCATTGCACATGTTCCATGAATTGATAATCTTGGGTAAATACTCAAGAGAAAAAGACTATGATGATCCGTACGCTTGTGGTAAATCTAGGCACGTTATTGAACCGTCAACAGCGATGCGAATAGAGGGCGGACGACAGTGGAGCTAATGACGACGAGGTCGGGCGGTCACATCAGGTGGTCAAGCTTTTTCGTGTCTTGAAAAGCCACATGTGATGGCACACAATGGCAGGAGCGGCGCGAACAGTGGGCGGATGACGGTGGTGCGGAGGGTAGTGGCACTACCGACGAGGTCGGGCAGATCAGCCAACATGGACGCATCAAGCGGCCAAGGTTCGTGCCTTTTAGATCTTGTGGGTGAAGAGGAATAAGAAGAAGAGGAATCTCTACTATAAAGAAACGAAAGAATTGAGTGCAGTTCTCACCAAGATTAGGCCCACTCCCCTCCTCACGGAGGCCCCACTTTTCAGGTCTACGACAACGAACCAAGAGGAGAGGAGATTGATTTGGTCGCCGTTTCGCGGTGCAAATTGGCTCGGGGGTGCCCCCACCCTCAAACTTTTTTCACCCAAACTTCTACCCATTAGACCCACCCTACCCGCCGGGTCGTGTCCACATGTCAATGGCACCCACGTAATCGTGTTTGAATTGTGTGCATTTAATCACGCAGGTCATTAACATGCACATATTTTCCCTTCCTTTTAATTAAAGGTTTCATTTAGTTTTCCATGTATTCACCAGCGCCTATTGATTCCATTCTTATCACACGCTGTGGCGGGCTGTCACCACGCGTCTGTTGTTTCCTTTATTCATTCTTTTTCCAAGGAAAGAGAAATTTATTGAGGAAATACTAAGGAACTCAAAAGGAAAGAGATATTGATGCAAAGTAAAGTAAAATTTATTGGTGTGATTCATCACTCATCAAGGAAAGGAACAACAATGAAAGAATGATCACGTGATTAGATGAACTAAGGAAAGAATTGATGTGTAATTTTGCCAATGGTATCCGCGCCATTCATAAATAGTTAGCAAGGAAGGATAAAATAAGGAAGGGTCAAGGAAGACCCGCCCCCGTCAATCACGACTGTCGTTTCATTTCTTCATTCTTTTTTCAAACGTCAGAGGCAATCACGGTGGTTGTTTTCTTTCTTCATTCTTTTTTCAATGCAAGAGAAATTGATTTATGTGATTGATGGCATAACTAAAAAGAAAATACACAGGAACTCAAAAGGAAAGAGATATTGATGTACAAAGTAAAGAAAAACTGATTGGTGTGACTGATGACACATCAAGGAAAGGAAAAACAAGGAAAGAATCACTGCATGATTAGATGTACTAAGGAAAAAATTGTTGTGTCATTTTGTCAATGGTAGCCAAGTCATTCATAAATGGTTAGCAAGGAAAGGGAAAACAAGGAACGATCAAGCAAGGAAAAATCACCACGGGATAAGGCCAACGACATTCAAATGCAATTAGATGGATTGCATTTATATGTAAATTATGTTTTGAGTCCCTGAATATTTCCTTTTGAGTTCAATGCTCTAAATCACGCCAATCAATACTCCTTCCTTTTTTACACCTCGTGTTCCATATAAAACTTAATTCTCTCCACCTTCATTCCCATATCCACGAGCTGCTAGCGCCACCACCGCCTCCCCACGGGCGTCGACCCCTCCTTCCGCTGGTCTCCTTCCCGTTGGCCTCGTCTTCCCTACCGGCTGGTGGCGAGCTCCCCCGTCGAGGATCGAGAATGCAGGCAAGTGAGCTCCCCCACCAGGGCGCGGCAGCGCGGTCGGCCCCGGGGCGGGCTCCCCCACCAGATCTGCAGACCCTCATCCCCGCCTTGAAGGTGGCGGGTGATGCGCCGCCCTCCCCGGGCAGTCTCCTTCAAAGCCACCTTGAAGGTGGTGACGGTGATGCGGCACGGTGCGGAGACGACGCGGAGGCCAACATGGAGGATTGTCGATGAACGCCGGCTTCCCTATTCCCTAGGTGTGAAGGATGACTTGATGCTTTTGATAATTAGATTTATTTTAATATCCTTTTCTTTTCTACACATACTAATTAAACCTTTTATGTAATTCTTTTTATATCACGTGCGTGCCTCATTATCTCAAGAAAGGGAGAAGAAGGAAGGAAGAGGGGGTGGTTTCGCTTTGGAAAGGAAAGAGGAAAAGTGGAGCGAGAAAAAAAAACAGAGGGAATGAAAGGGGTTTTGCCAGAGTTGGGTAGGATAATGCTGCACTTGAAACTTGTTCTTGTGGCTCTTGTCGTTGACTTGGATCGTCCATTTTCAGGGACCTAGTGGATATAGCATCACCATTTCTACCCTTTCTTCCTTGCACTTTTATGCATGAGATTCTTCTCCAGCCAGATACCCGCCGTGTGTTTCCCGGAGCTGTGATGCTCGTGCTATCTTTAGCCATGTCGATTCCCCTCCTCCGATCCATTCTTTGCACCCCGATAACAAGCACGACGCGCTATAGCTCCTCCCTCCTATGGACAGCACGATGACGTCCGAAACGGGAAAACGAGGCGAGCTCCCCCCTCGCTCCCTCCTCTCCCACCACCCCCGTCCCCCGGCCGCCGCTCTGCCAGGGGCCCGGCCGGCCCATGCGGGTGAGGTGATCGACGACGCGGCGGCGATCACCGGACAGGCGGCGGCGCCCCACCGGGCACGACGATGAAGGGGAGGTCCCTGTTCAAGAGCCCTCTCCCCCGCAGCTACCTCTCCGACACCGCCTCGACCGCCTCGTCGGCCGCCGTCGCCACCCAACACCGCGTCTACCAAGTCTGGAGAGGAAAGAATGTAATCAGATTGATTTCTCCCCCGCGCGTCCTCCACGAATGTGATGAAATTATTCTTTCCCTGAACATGCATGGCTGAGACGATCATGGCCTGATGAGATATGGTTTGGTCTCGTATCCTGTGTGGCGTGTGCAGAGATTCCTCTGCGGCGGTCGGCTCATCTTCGGCCCGGACGCGAGCTCCATCGTGCTCACGGTGGCGCTCATCATGACGCCGCTCGCACTCTTCGTCGCCTTCGTCTCGTTCCGGCTCGCAGACCTCATCGGGAAGCCGCTCGGCGCCGCCGTCCCGGCGACGGCCATGGCCGTCGGCGCATTCGTGAGTCCGTCAATCGTATCGGTCGGCACGTCCATGTATACACATATGTAATTTAGCTGAAACCAACCTATCGATGGCGCGCAGGACGTGGTGGTGCTGGTGCTGACGTCGGGGCGTGACCCCGGGATCATCCCCCGGAACGCGCGGCCGCCGGAACCCGACGACGCCGACAGCGCGGCGTCCCCCGCGGCGGCGAGCACCGCGCCGTCGTGGTCGCTCCCGCCGACGCGCGACGTGTACGTGAACGGCACGGTCGTCAAGGTCAAGTACTGCCACACCTGCATGCTCTACCGGCCGCCGCGCTGCTCCCACTGCTCCGTCTGCAACAACTGCGTCGACCGCTTCGACCACCACTGCCCCTGGGTGGGCCAGTGCATCGGCCGCCGGAACTACCGCTTCTTCTTCATGTTCATCTCGTCGACCACGTTCCTGTGCCTCTACGTCTTCGGCTTCTGCTGGGTGAACCTGTATCTCATCTCCCGGCAGTACGGCGTGGGGCTGACCCGCGCCGTCGCCGACTCGCCGGTGTCGGGGTTCCTCATCGCCTACACCTTCGTCACGGCGTGGTTCGTCGGCGGGCTCACGGCGTTCCACTCCTACCTTGTCTGCACCAACCAGACCACCTACGAGAACTTCCGGTACCGGTACGAGGGCAAGGCAAACCCATTCAACCGCGGCGCCGCCGCCAACGTCGCCGAGATCTTCTTCTCGCCGATCCCGCCATCGAGGAACGACTTCCGGGCCAAGGTCTCCCCAGCCGACCCCGACGCCGCCGCGCTCTACTACCTCGGCCCACTGTCGTCGGAGTCGAGGATCAGCTTCTACACCAGGGGCAGCCTCAGCTTCGACATGGCCAAGGCGAGCTTCGACCTCAACTACTCGGCCAAGCGCACCAGCGTCGCCTCGTCCTCCGACTTCGGCGACATCTACTACGCCGGCCAGGGCCACGGCGGCGGGCTTGACCGGATCTCCACGCACCAGCAGCCGCGGCACTCCATCTTCGGCGGCGGGCCTGGCAAGGAGAGCAGGAAGGTGGAGGAGGAAGCCGACGCGGTCACGGCGGAGCTCGGGGCGACGATGCAGCACTACGGTGGCGCCGCCGGCCGGCCGCGCGGGAGGGAATTCGAGGTGGTGTGAGCGTGGCCGGCCGGGGGAAGGATGGATCGCGATTTGAGCGTGTGTTTTTCGTGTGATTGTGTACGTGTCCGTGTATGTCGTAGCCTCAGCTTCGATCGCCCTCCTGTTCGGAAATGGGATGGCTCGCAGCATGCATTCTACTTGCTCGTATACTGTAGGTCAAGGCGTCATGTATGTATAGTTGTATATATACATGTATATATAGGCTGCCTATGCACATACATGCACACATGAGTTGATATTTGGAAGTTGGAATCGAATAATGAATGCCAGGCAGGAGACACACGTGATTGACATCTCCCGCAATGACTCTTAGATCAAAGTGTGTCCAAATACCAAATAGTTTCCTCTAGTTGGTCAGAGGGGGGATGAGCCGGTGAGGTATGATCACAACTTATTCGCACCCACAGGAGATTTGGGTTCAATTTTCGATAGTTGGGTTGAAAATTGGAGAACGGTAGGAGATGTTCTGACAGACCAATCTAGCAATTAGGGGCGCGTCTAGAACTCTTTTCTCCCCCTGCAAACTGCATCAAGCACCTGGAAGACGAAATGGAATTGGGATCGAGCCTCGTCTTGAAAAATAATTAAAAGAAACTTCACGAGCCTTGTTTAGTTGTTAGAAAATTTTGCCTTTTTAACACACTGTAGCAAAAGGTAAATTTCGGTTTTCTGTGGTAAATATTGTCCTACCATGGTCTAACTAGGCTCAAAAGATTCGTGTCGCAACGACCATCAAACCATGTAATTAGTTTTTTATTTCATCTACATTTAGTATTCCGAACATATGTCTTTTGATGTATTTAATGTGGTGGAGAGAGTGGAAAGGAGGAAAAGTAGCAAACTAAACAAGGCCCAAGTACTCGAAATAGCTCCAGTTGTGCAACTGCTTTTGTCATGGCCAAATCGTAGCGTCCTGTGCCTCCTGGGCGACATCGAGAACATCTGCGCGCACATTAAGAGCACTCTGTTCTGCATGTTTTATTTTGGGTACAGCAGTATTGGCAGCATTCATCATGTCAAAACAAGAACCGTTCATAGCCCATCTAAACAAGTGGTTGCATTGTCAAAAAAAAAAACAAGTGATTCCGGAGTAACACTAATGGCTCCAGTACCACTCAACAAGTAACATGAAACGAAGGTTTCATTTTATGAGTTCAACCTGTTGTTGGCATCTGACTGTTCAACCAACATAGCATGTCCATGTCATGATGCAATGTGATAAATTGGCGGTTTGACAAGCACCCATAAAAGCTAGAGCAGAGTGTTGCTAACCAATGCATCCACTAATTCAGCAAAGTTGAACAGGATCAACAGCGGTAACATTCACCTAGAATAGAAAAGCTTAAAAAAAAGATATAAGCTTTCTACAACTGAAATAACAGGAGAGATATTTCTCAGGCAGGAAAAAATTGCGAAGAAAATTTTCATGAAAGATAATACTACTTTTGATTTGCTTATAGTTGAGCATGTTATGACGATGTTTCTCAGCATACCTTTCGTGCGAATGTGCAAGTAGTGGTGAAACCTCCAAGTGAATAAAAGCTTGGCAATTGACTTTCTTCAGTCTTCTCCTTCCCGTACCTGGTTAAAGTGAGATGATCAGTAGCTCCACACCTCCACTGCCTTGTAAAGATAAGAAATTTGTCAACCCCCCATTGCCCATTCCTTGTACATCCAGCAACTGATGTGGGTTGACAAAGATAGGTTCATTTTCGTTAAACAATCAACGCAGAAAATGATTACTCAAGTTCTCAAAAGAACAAAGAGAAATTAGTGCACATCTTTGCTATTGGGTACAGGCACTCTAGCTTGCTTGGGTTCCCTCCTCCCTGAAGGCTTTCTCAAAAAAGTACTTGATATGTGCTGCGAAGCCAACAAGATTTTCCAGAGAAAGCCTTCGAGGGAGAGAGGGACCAAGAGAGCCATGCCAATTGTCACTCTTGGCTCTAAACTCAAGATGCAGACAACATTGGTGGGATATGGAACTGGAAGAACTAAGCAGGCATTTATATAGTGCCCAGAAAGGCAGAAACTACAATGCAAGATGCAGTTATCACAAATTACTAAACTAATCTGACCAAGACAAGCAGCAACTGGTGTATAATTAAAACAAGAAAGTGCTTTTGTGATTACAGAGTGGTTTTTTTAACTAAAAGATTACAGAGTGGTAAAGTGATAAACATAGGCTCAACTGCCTAGCAAGAGATCATATACTTTACCTAGTGGAACAATCGTTTTAAGGAAGCTTTTGTCCAATGGTATCTGACTGTGCCCATCAATTGGTTACAATTGATTCCTACTTGTAGTTTACCCACCATCATTCATGCTACCTCACCTAGTATCACAGGGCTAAAACAAAAGTAATCAGCTTTGTTTCAAAAGAAAGCTAAATACTCAATCTGATGTTTACCCAAGTTTTGTGTCAGACTTGACACCTATGCATGAGACAATAATATTACATGCCAACATAAATTCTCGATAAGTTGAGTGGAGTTAATCCATTAGCCGCATCACAGGGTTCAGCCTTCACTAACCTCTTTGAGGATGCAATCACAACTCTTATCGGTAAAGTATGTGCACTTCCCTAAATATTAATCAGAATTGCCACGAAGTGGCTGCCCAAATAAAGTAGCATGCTTGGATAACTACGTAAAAAACTGAAATGTTGCAGTGCAAGGAACTATCATATGGTTCGCACTCACCACATAAACATACACCCTCAAGGAGAAATTTAGTAGCAGAGATCCATACACAACTGAAGGTGTTGTTCTGAACATAGCAATTCATTTTTGCATCTGCACAAGCATAAGTTGAACCAGAGACAAATTGTATTCATCTGCAGACAGATTAAGTCCTCAGATTAGACAAGAATCTCAGATTGGATAGAAATATAGAGTATAGAAGTCCTAAGTGACCCTTTGGTTTAAGGAGTAGCCAAACAATTTCTCCACCGATAAAAAGAAGCACTACTGCACTAGGCAAAAGATCCGCAACGGTGTAGAACTAGAGCACAGATGGTACGATAAGTAGTTAATTGTCAATGTCAGAATCTCTAGAGGACATCTTTTGCTACCCAACATATCTATAATAAAGCAATAGAAGATTCTTGCAGTTGCCAAAAAAACCTTTACAGCAGTAACCTGTGGAAGATATGAAAAGGCACTTTACATCGGATTTGCTTTATCATTTAACAAGCAAAAGGAAAATAGCTTGGCCACAACCATAATAGAAGTGTTGTAAAGAAAATAACACAGTTTTTCCACTCTCAACAGATACCTTTTATAGGTACATATTCAGTTATATATGATACTCCTTTCATTTCAAATTGTAGGTCGTTTTAGCTTTTTGAAATCCATGATTTTTACTATACACCTAGATGCCTAGCTACATAGCACAACCTATGTATCTAGAAAAGCCAAAATGACCTACATTTTAGGATGCAGAGGGTAGATAACAAAAAAAGACACAAAGATACAATAAATGAAATTTCATTTGCAGAATTCAATGAGAGTCTGAAAATATTACTTCGAAATATAATCATAAAAGAGGGAACATTTAAGTTTGACAATGGATGCATCATTACAAGCCTATTACTAGCAGATATATTCATATGCCCTAGTTAAGGGTATGGGCTATATAAAATGCAGTGAATATGGTACAACTGATGATAAGGTTTTTGCCAACCCTTTAGCTTCAGTTTGTCCAATAGCCCTTGTCTCATGTTCTAAAAAGAAGTGTTACAAATTTAACAAATCATGGCAATGAGAACCTAGCAGTAGTGTGGCTGGGTTCTGATTCTGAACAATCCTCTAGGTGCGAAGAGATTCTGAATTCTTAGACTTTTGGTTCCATTGTTTGTTTTTATGCTACTTGTAAATTACATAACATAGGATGCATGCATGTAACATCACCATGAGGCCATCAGGTAATCCTTTTATCTCCTTCAACATTTCATTATGTTTTAAAGCTAAGCACCAAATGGATTTGAGTTTCTCCAACAAAGATAATGCAAGATTCAACAACTGCAATCACACAGGTCAAAATTCTAGCTACTAATTCCCTAGATGGTATCTGAACGGAAGAGTCAATGTAAAAGCGCCAAAAGCTCAACAGCTAGGCTCATGTGTGTGCATAGACTTGCCATATGTCTGGCGTTTCAAAAGTGCTACAGATGAGCAGCTACAGCTAAGAAGCCAGTAATAAACCAGAAACATTGCAAAATTAATTCTCTTGATTGAAGTGAACACAACTACCAAATGGACATCAACAAGAACAGAGATCATTGAATGACCTACAACAATTGTCCAGGTATAGATTGGGCTATCAGCCGATTCAACAAGGGAGCAACTGGTCTGCAGTAGCAACTACTAGTACTCTCTCCTAGCAACTAAAGATCAGCATCCTTCAGAACAAATTCTGCTGCCATGTCGACCCAAATTCCCCATCCTTTTCAGGGATTCACTTCTGGACATGATCAGATGCTCAAGTCGATTGAAGTGTACCTAGCTAATCCAATACAACGCATCATATTTCACTCCTGCGCCACGCTCTTGCCGACAATGCCCTTACCCTGCAAATGCTCCATCTCCGCCCCAGTGGACGCCACTGTGGGCAATGCATCATACGAGGATCCATTATGCCTCCTCCCCGTACCCGCAGCATTGATGTCAACCCCGAACCACCTCGCCACCCCGAGCAGCACCAGGACCGCAACGGCTGCCACCACGACGCAGTGCACGGACAGGGCGAGGTCCATGACGGCAACGGCCCTGAGCCTGGCCTCCTCCACCTCGCACCGTGTGGCCGGCGCCGTGGCGCCGCCGGCTTCCAGGAGGCGGTGGCACCCCGCAGGCACGCACTCGTCAACGTAGAGCGTGAGCCCGGTCTGCGCCGCCCAGAGCCCGCCCACGGCGCCCACGCAGGCAAGCCCCGCCTCGGCGACGAAGTGGGCCGCCGCCACCACCGTGCCCCTCGGCGCGGATGCGGAGAGCGACGAGGCGAGGGATGCCGCGGCGGCGGCGAGGAGGAGGAGGCGCGCGACAGCGATCGCGTGCTGCTGGAGGTCGGAGGCCGGGATCGAGGCGGCGAGGAGGCCGGCGGCGCGGGCGAGGAGGAGGAGCGGAAGGGAGAGGAGGAGCGGGCGGAGTAGCGGGAGGTGGGGCGGGAGGAACGGGAGAGGGAGGAGCGGGAGCAGCGGCGGGAGGAGGAGCAGCGGGAGGAGCGGCGTGGGGGCCAGCGGGAGGAAGGCGAACGGGAGCGCGAGGAGCGGCGGGAGTACGTGGAGGAGCGGGTGGCGGAGCAGGCGGAGGAAGCGGTGGTGGTGGAGGGAGGAGGGCGAGAGGTGGGAGACGGCGGCGACGAGGAGGTGGGAGAGGGAGGCGGCGAGGAGGGTGAATGCGAGGGCGAGGTGACACGGGAGCAGCAACGCCTCCGCCATTGGGGTCGATCGAGGGGTTCCCGAGGAGGAGGAGCGGAGGATGCCGAAGATTTGGCGCGGGGAGCGGGGGAGGGAGGTGAGGAGGAGGTCGGCGAGAAATGCGGCGGGGCGGCCGGGCGGAGGAGCGAGGATGGCGCGGTCAACCGTTCCCCGAGGAGGACGGCGGCGGAGCACCGGGGTTGCCGGTGGTTTTCGGGGGATGAGATCCTCTGCAGTTGGGTCACTGACATGTGGCCCCACCGATGTGGAGCCCACATGTCAGCCACTCAACCGCAGGGACTGAACTGCAGAGGATCCTCTTCCGGTTTTCGGGTCCCGGAATGGAGCCGGGTTTTTCCCCTCGGAATCACACACGCACACAGCGTGAACTAGCAAATTGATTTCGCCTAAAGGCTTGAGCTGTGCAATGTTCCAATTTCTTTTTCGCAAAACCCAAAAAAACACTTTCGGAATGTTTTTTAATGAATTTGCGCCATATTCAGCTTTTGGGCAGTTTGCAGCTGAGTTGCACACTTGCACCCAACATCCCCGACGACACTAGTTTTATTCATCCCGAATGCCAACGCCAAGTCTGGATTAACCATTGTGCTTAGTGCAACCAACGTACTCAAATTTATACAAGTTTGCCCCAAAGCTCACGAGTTGATTTACAACTAAGATGCATCAGAGTGCTTGTCTGACATTTTTTTTCTTCCACTCAACCATGCTAAGCTTATAACATTGAAGGACAACTCTTAAATTGCTACACAGTTTAGTTGTACAAAACCAATTATCACTGTCGGTCTGTCACTAACTGCTTTGATAGGCATTTACAATCAAGGTAGCAAATAGCGGACTAAGGTGTTTAGCGGCAGACCCGTCGTTACAGTGTTTAGCGGGCTATAGTCGGCTTTAGCGGGCTAAACGCCATAGCGGCTGCCCTTCTCAAACAGCTATAGCCGGCTATTTGCTACCTTGTTTACAATGCATTAAATTACAGACCAATTGGCCCCAAGTTCCCAGAGTGTTTCTCTTTGTTAAAAAAATGATGTATGGTTAGTGCCAACGCTACCAACCTGTTAGTTCATATGTAAAAAATCCAGGCTGAATTTTGGATATAACCTATTTTGTCAAATAGGACCAAAACTGAATTCGCCAAGCTTCCCAATATCACGCTGCATCTCAACTTCTCAAGTTAATGATTATGCAACCGGCAATCCACCTGCCACTGCTGTCAGCAAATGTAGAAAGTGCCACCTGTTGCTTCTATTGTCCTGTAAAATTTGGCAGACCAACTTTAGATGGAAGAAAGATTAAAAAAATTGTCCAAGAAAAAAGGGGGAAATTCAGGGATTGAGATAATACCAGTTTCATGTATAGGACTAAAGGTATGCTCCACTATGTTAACAATTCTGACAGACTTTCCTGAGCGCCAATATTGCCATGAGGAAGAACCATCCATTGCAGACTACCCCAATTGCCAAGGCTGCTTTCTCAGAGACTTTCTGTTCGAGCATGGATAGTTTGCTCCCTTTCATGGTGGCAGCAAAAACATTCAGTTCTTGTAAACAAAAGTATCTAGTACTTCACAAGGGCTGGTATCACAGAATAGGCGTCCGCTAAGCAATGGAAAAGCCAGTTCAGAAGTAGAGTGTCTGGTAAACTGACGAGTAGTTCAGCCTAAAAGAGAGCACACTTGTCAGAAAAAAGTCAATACAGATGAAAAAAAAGTACCATTGATTATCCTTGTTGATTTGCATGTAATAGTACCAATCTAGGTGTCTCCTCTTTGGCTCTTTTAAACAGTATATCAGAAAAATGGTTGATACAAAGATTGGCACTAAGCCACTAACCATTGACTTGTGTACCTAGATTAATGATCTCAATAATTTCAGCTATACATGAAAGGGCTTCTAGCCTAGTGGTTAGAGCACAGCGCGGGTTCGATCCCTCGTGGAACCAAATTAAACAGGGCTGGAATAAAAAAATATAAAAAAATAGGTAGGGGTTTCCCCTGCTGACTTCGGTCAAAAAGAAAAATTTCAGCCATACAGATAATGGTGAGGTAATTTAGTTTGACAACATTGTTCAACTGTGTTGGACTTGCATGATGCTTTGGCCAGTTTTGTTTATAGTATTTTAACAATGATCGCTAGTTCACTACAACCTGCCAACCTGATTTTCCTCACAGCTGGTCTGGGAAATTGCTTTACCTTAATTTCTTTTCCAACGAACGATAAAGAATTCCGATGTGTTTCGGAAGTCATCGCTTCTGTCATGAGCCTAAATACCTTCTTGTTCATGTTTGTTTTCATGAATATCGTTTTGCCAGATGGATATACCCGACTGATACCAAGATCTGCTGCCATCCGCCTTACATAGAGCTTTTTCAATAGCAACTGTGAGAAAATGAGAGTAGCGCCCAACCGCGTAAGCCACTAAACTTAGACCATCAAATCCGACATATTAGCACTTTCCTACCTCCATATCACGGGGCTCCTTTCCATATCGTCGACGAAGATCTTCTGTGAACTGTATTAAGGTCCACAGATCTTTCTCTGCAGCTTTTGCTGCTTCATTGAGCAATTCAACAGGATTTTCCAGGTAACTGATGTATTCAGAAGAGAGGTGAGGAGAAATGTTTATATCCAGCTGCTCGAAGAAAAGGGCCACTTAGAATCAATGCTTTAATAAAATTGCAAAATATCATTATGTAATCCTTACAAAAGAAACATATGCTGCTCAAATTGAGAAGTATTTTCAGGTTCACCTGAACATCTTTGTAAGGAACCGGTACAAGGCAAAACTGATCAACCTGAAAATGAGGGAACAAAACAATATGAAGTGCAGAAGTTGCAGTAAGTACGAGAACAAAATGAGGGAAAATCATTAGTAATGTGTGACCGAATAAATGAAGATACCTTTGACAAGCTGTCAAAAAGCATATCAAAGAATAGATCAATGCCAACATTTGCAACATCTCCAGATTGTTGGTCACCAAACAAACTTCCAAACCCCCTGATACCCATATCCTTCTCTGCAACATGGAAACCTTGGCCAAGCTCTGAATGCTCCTCAATAGCTCCAAGTCTATCCTGTAGATGGAAATGTTAAATGGCACATGTAGAAGGCTCTGATCTGCCGGTTATAAATGGACTATTTTGGAGTTCAATTCTTGCTAAAGAAAAATAAGCCTCTTATGTATAGAGCCTCTCCAACAAATGGTTGTCAAAATAATTAAAAACCATCCCTCTGGTCCAAAAATACTTGACCTTTTGGACATGCCATGTTCTCCATTGATTAACTTCTGGCCATTATTTCTACTAGAATATATTTACACGATCCAAGAAATTTACGGGCCATGAAAGAATTTTTTAAGACACATGAGTTTTCATGTTTCCAAACTAAAACATTTAGAAGTAGTAATGAATGTTTCTCAAGTCTGACCTGATCTTAATGAACTTTTTGTTGGAGTATAAGTGAATTGTCCACCTTTCCCTATTAGCTTAAGCTTTTGGGTTGAACTGGTTGGTGCGTGCAACTCAATATGGTACCAGAGCCAGAGGTCTCGAGTTCGAATCCTGGGGGGCGCGTTAATTAAAATAATTACAGCCCACTCCAATATTCTACGTATGCGGCCTGGGGGAGTCTGCGCGTGAGGGGAAGTGTTGGAGTATAAGTGAATTGGCCACCTTTCCCTATTAGCTTAAGCTTTTGGGTTGAACTGGTTGGTGCATGCAACTCAATACTTTTTGTGAGGCCTCGATCTTAATGTACTTATGAAAACAAGTAACCAACAAAATAGCATGTTTCCTATCTTAACGACATTGCCTATGCGACTGCAGAAGGGGTTAACGGCGGGGCAGTATTCTGAACTCTTGGGTGAGTAGGTCCCGTCTACAATTTCTTTTTTTCTTGAATAAGCAGGAGAGCTGTGTGTCATTGCATTAAGAAGAAAAGAGAGTCTTACAAACATCAACACACAAGTAATAAGGTGCTAATGCCAGCTATTATGTCAATTGATCTTAGCAAAAACACAAGGAATGGACACAGAATATCTGAACAATCAAAGGTCAGGTTCAGGTTCTATTTGCTACTGGAACTTCATGTTTTGTACAACTGCCAAATATTCTTTGAGCATCAGATACAGTAAACACAGTGGGACAAAATAATGGATACAATAAGAAACTAGAAGGCATTGCTGGAGCTCACCGTTGCAACTCTTGAGAGCAAAGATTTATCCGTGTAGAAGAGATATGCAAAACCTTCCCTACCTGATCGTCCTACTCTTCCTCGTAACTGAAAGAAAGGCAAAATAATGGGCTCGAGATTTAGAGAGTAGAGACATGCATCTTATTAGAGGTACCCATCAATTGAGAATGATTTGGCAATTAATCATACTAAAATGACCTAAGCTTCGATACATTAAATAACTCTGCTAACAAGGCAAAGAAAAACTACAAGGAAAGAAAGCTACCTGATACAGCTGAGCGAGTCCAAATAGTTCGGCAAACTGGACAATCATTGTATTTGCGTTTGCAATATCAATTCCACTTTCAATAATATGCGTGCAGACAAGAATTTTCACTTCCCCACTGCCAAACTTCTCCATTGCAAATTGTATGTTCTTTGACATTTTCTTCAGGAAATAAGTTTTAACAAGAAAATTAATCCATAGTTAGCAACTGGGACACAAACACGTTCTGGGCAGAATATTTAGCAATTTAAGATAAAGATTTGAACTAAGTTGGCATGTTAAACTTAAATAAATGAATCAAAGCAGAAAATGTTAAGAGCTATAGAAGAATAAGGACAAAGGTCCCAGCCAGATCATCCACTTGAATTATTTTGGACAATAAACAACCACACCATGGTACCATACTCACAATGGAAAAAGCTAAGGATAACATGGTAGGAATTTTTTGCTTTTTAAAATAATGCAAGGCATACAATATAGATATTGTTCACTCAAGAACAAGGAATTATGAAATAGGAACAGTAAACCAGATGTCCTGATTAACAGCTTAGTTAACCTACCTGTCCATGAGCAACAGCGATTGGTACACCTGGCAGAGAATCCTTGAGAAACTGCAACACATCGTCTATTGCTGTTGAATAATGAAATCAAATATGAGAAAATGCATCTGTATTTTTAAATGTAATAGTGCCCTGTTTTACCCAAAAAAATTCATACAGGTTATCCCTTATTATATAAGATCCAGTGCATAAAATAATATAGAGAAATTATATTCATATTTGTAAAACAGGAATTCAGCAGAACCAACGTAGTCCTGTCCATACTGTTCAACCATTCAAATGATATATTCTATTAAACAGGATAAATAATAAATACACTTAAAACCAAGCCAGCTTTGTAGGCAGGATTTATCTGGTTGAAGCATAATGCAGTGAATTTGAAAAAGAAAACATAAACCAACCTAAGAAGAACTAGGTGGCTTTAAATTAATGTGAAAATAGGCACCCAAATTCAAGAGGACTTGAACTTGGGTGGTGGGTGGTCTGAGCGTCATCCACGCCCACAACCAATTGGGCTAGTCTCAGTTCCTATAATCCAGTGAATTTGGCTCAACCAGGCCAATTGTTTCCCATGGTAAACAGGACAAACTTAAAGATCAGTAAACTGAAAATTATTAAGAAAGCAAGTTTGTGATTCAGGCATTAATTATGAGGATCTATTATGAACAGAATCATTAGAAGATAACAAAACTGTGACCTTTTATTCGTGGTACAACATAGAAGACTTGACCGCCACGTTGCAGCTCAAACTTGATAGCTGATAGGGCTCTTTCTTTACTAAATGCTGACACATATGTCTTTACAGCTACTCTTTCAGGAGGTGGTGTAGACATTAAACTGAAAGTACAAATATACTTCAATACAAAAACAGACAATGAAGTACAAAAGTTGAATGCAACTAATTAGGAAGAACCATGTAAACATAAATACCACAGGAATAACATTATCTATAATGTATCAAGAAACCGGCAGGAAAGTAGTGTTGATTGTTGGCTAATTTATTGCAAGCTATATTATCCAATCATTCATGGAATATAATATGGACAAAAAACATACATAAATTGTCACGGACAAGGGAATTGGAGAGGGAATTGGTGGAAGGAATGTTTCTCAGATTATACTCGAAGGAAGTCTCAGGACGCGGCCCTGGACCTCGCCGGCGCGCCGGAGCCGTAAGAAACCGGCAGGAAAGTAGTGTTGATTGTTGGCTAATTTATTGCAAGCTATATTATCCAATCATTCATGGAATATAATATGGACAAAAAACATACATAAATTGTCACGGACAAGGGAATTGGAGAGGGAATTGGTGGAAGGAATGTTTCTCAGATTATACTCGAAGGAAGTCTCAGGACGCGGCCCTGGACCTCGCCGGCGCGCCGGAGCCGTGATGGGCTCTACGTCGCACCAGAGAGGCAGGGCAGCGGCTACAGATGAGAATAATCTAAGCCTAATCCTTCCCTAAGCTCTTGCCTGGCTTATAAGACGCCTAGGCCTAACAACCTTCAATCTAAACAAACTTATCTCTAAGCAAGCTTATCTCTAACTAACAAACCAAATCTGCTATTACTAAGATATCTCCTATGCGCCGTTGAGGCCCTTGCCGCCCTTGCCACGGCGGCTGAACTGCCGGCTCCACATGACATCTCTCCCCTCCCGGTGAAGCAGCTCGTCCTCGAGCTGGAATTCTGGGAACTGAGCGCGGAAGTCTGGCAATGAAACCCAGGACGTCTCCGCCGCAGGGGCGCCCATCCAACGCACCAAAAGCTCCCTCTGACCCCTGGCTAGCCGGCTGTCCAGTACCTTCTCCGGTTGCACCACCACACGGCCATGATCCAACGGAGGTAGTGCCGGCGTATGATGTGGAGGCACGCCATGGAACTGCTTGAGGAGACCGACGTGGAACACGTCATGAATCCGAGCGCCGGCTGGTAAGAGCAGTTTATACGCGACGTCGCCCACACGCTCCACCACCTGGAATGGCCCAAAGAACCTCGGACCAAGCTTGCTGCGCCCGCGCACCTGCATAGACGCCGCTGGGCGATGCAGAAGACGCAACCATACCCATTGGCCCGGCGAGAATTCCACTGGCCGATGTTTGCGGTCATAGACAGTCTTGTAGTGTTGTTGAGCCTGCTCTAGGCGATCCCTGACCTCTGCCAAAAATGCATCCCTGTCCCGCATCGCCTGATCCACAGCCGGCAAACGTGCGTCCCCATGCTCGTAGGAGCGAATGGAAGGAGGAGGGCGACCATATACTACCTCAAAGGGAGAGGTCTTGAGCGACTGCTGGTAGGACAAATTGTAGCAAAACTCCGCCCATGGAAGCCATTCAAGCCAGTTGCGAGGACGGTCACCTGTCAGACAACGGAGGTACATGGCGATGATCTTGTTCGTGGCTTCGGATCGCCCATCGGGATCGCGGATGGAAGGCAGAGGTGAAGTGCAGCTTCACACCAGCGAGGCGGAACAGCTCGCGCCAAAAGGAGCTTGTGAACACCGGGTCCCTGTCACTGACAATAGAAGAGGGAATCCCATGTAGCCGAACAACTTCCGCAAAGAACACGCGAGCTACTGTCGTCGCCGTGTACGGATGGCTCAGAGCAACAAAATGCGCCGACTTGGAGAAGCGATCAACCACCGTCAAAATCACAGACTTCCCATTGACCTTCGGTAGAGCTTCCACAAAATCCATGGCGACGTCTGACCAGACGGTGGTAGGTACCTCTAGGGTTTGAAGCAGGCCGGCCGGCTGTAGGTGCTCGCCCTTGTTGCGCTGACACACCGCGCATGCCCGCACGAAGTCTTGCACCGCCACCGGTCGTTTGGCGTGTGGAAATCCGCCCGCAGCCGATGGAGCGTCTTGTGAACGCCCTCATGTCCCGCGTGATGAGCCAACCCCCGGGATCGCCGCCCGCCGGCCGAGGAGGGGGAGACGTACACCCCCGCCGTTGTACATGATGAGACCGTCCACGACGGACCGAGATGCCGCCTTGGCGCCACCGCGTATGGCGTCACGGAGCCGGGGACGACTCGACGTTGCCATTGATTTCTTGCGGAGATCGTCGAACACCGGAACCGGGGCGCCGAGAGGCCGAGGACGCCGGCGGGCACTCGTCGCGGCGGGACAATGCGTCGCCCACGACGTTCAACGCTCCGGCTTATACTCCACCACGAAGTCGAACCCCGCAGCTTGCTTGCCCACCGGTGCTGCGGGATCGTGGTCAGGCGTTGGTCGAGGAGGAACCTCAGGCTCCGGTGGTCCGTGCGAACAACGAAGCGGCGGCCCCAGAGATAAGGCCTCCAGTGCCGGACAGCGTAGACGAGACCGATGAGCTCCCTCTCATAGGCGGCGAGCTTTGCATGGCGCGGGGCGATTGGCTTGCTGAAGAACGCCAGTGGACCCGCGCCCTGGTGGAGCACGGCGCCCATGCCCGTCCCGGACGCGTCGCACTCCACAATGAAGTCGCGGTCGAACGCTGGGAGCTGGAGAACGGGCGCCGTCGTCAAGGCTTGCTGGAGAGCCCGAAACGCCGCCGCGGCGTCGTCGTTCCAACGGAAGCCCTCTTTCTTCAGTAGAGCGGTCAGCGGGGCGGCGATGGCGCCGAAGTTCCGTATGAACCGGCGGTAGTAACCCGCCAGCCCGAGGAAACCCCGAACCGCCTTGGCTGAGGACGGCACTGGCCAGTCTAGCACGGCTTGCACCTTGATCTTGTCCATGGCCACGCCCTCCGCTGAAATCACATGGCCAAGGTAGGCCACAGAAGGACGCCCAAACTCGCACTTCGATTGCTTGAGGAAGAGCTTGTGATCCTGCATCGTGCGAAAGACCGTACGAACATGGCGGAGATGCTCCGTCCAGGAGGAGCTGTATATCAGTATGTCGTCAAAAAATACTAGAACGAACCGGCGAAGAAAGGGGAGCAGGATGTCGTTCATCATCGCCTGGAACGTCGCTGGAGCGTTGGTCAGGCCGAAAGGCATGACCAAGAACTCGAACAGCCCTTGGTGCGTGCGGAAGGCGGTCTTGTCCACGTCATCTGGGTGCATCAGCACTTGATGATAGCCGGAGCGGAGGTCAAGCTTGGTGAAGAACCTCACGCCCCGGAGTTCATCAAGGAGTTCCTCGACCACCGGAATTGGGAACTTGTCTTTGACGGTGGCGTCGTTGAGTGCTCGATAGTCGACACAGAAACGCCATGTGCCGTCACGCTTGCGGATCAGCAGGGCCGGCGAGGAGAACGCCGACGAGCTAGGCCTGATGACGCCCGTGCGTAGCATCGCGTCGCACTGGCGTTCGAGTTCATCCTTCTGCGTGTGGGCGTAGCGGTAGGGTCGAACGGCGACGGCCCCTGTGCCCGGCTTGAGGCGGATCCTGTGGCTGAGGTGTCGACGAGGGGGCAGACCTTGTGGCTCCTGGAAGATGTCCCTGAACTCCTCTAAGAGTGCATCCAGGACGTTGTCCGTGTCGCCTGCGAGAACCGCGGACGTCGGCCCCGGTGTCGTGTCCACGCCGCGCCATAGAACGCGACGGCCGCCACGGGTGAAGGCCATTGTGTGTCGAGCGAAGTCCCATAAGATAGGCCCGAGCGTGCCGAGCCACCGGACGCCCGAGACCATGTCGTATTCGCCGAGCGAAGCGCGTAGAAGTCGAGGTGGAACGCTTCCCCCGCGATCCGCACGACCTGCCGCGGTGCGCGTCCCGGCGAGGAGATCCGGTGGCCGCCGTTCGCCACGGGGCAACGCAGAGACCGCGCTGGGGAGGAGAGCGATGCCCGCCTTGGTCGCCATGCTGACGTCGATGAAGTTGTGGGAGGAGCCCGAGTCGAGGAGTGCGACCGCTACTGCGTCCCCGACGGCGACGTAGACCTTCATCGTCTGGAATCCCCGCGCGCGGACTCCTGTGATTGCGTGCAGGGAGATGGCCGGCGTGTCAAACACACCGGAGAGCGCCGCGCACTCGATCGTTTCATCCACGGCCTCCTCTTCGTTGTCGTCGAAGCCGACCACCTCGATGACGAATAGCTTCTTGCAGCGATGCCCTTGGACGAATTTTTCGTCGCAATTGTAGCACAGGCCGTCGGCGCGGCGTTGTGCCATCTCGCCGGGGGAAAGGCGTCGGCGAGGAAGCGTGGACGCCGTGGGGGTGGACCCGGCCGATCCCGGGCGGCCGCGTTTTGCCGGAGTGGATGCCGGGGGTCGCCGCCTTGGACGCCGTGGTGCCGGACGACGACTGGAACGAGGCGCGGCCGCTGCGCGTCGAGCCGGTGTCCGAGGGGCCGAGCAGTAGGCGTTGCTCGTAGGCTCGGGCCAGCATGATGGCGTCGTCGAGCGATTGCGGACGGCGGAGGGAGACGTCGGTCTTCAGCGGGTTCACCAGGCCCGTCGTGTACATCTGGACCAGTTGCGGCTCCGTGAGGTCAGCGTCGCGACATGCCAAGGCGAGGAATTTGTCGGTGTAGTCCTCGACGGAGCCGGAGCGCGTAGCGCAAAGATGATCTCCCCGACCGGGGGCTGTCCGTCATGGGAGGCCCGAAGCGTTGCTGGACGAGTTGAGCGAAGCGACGCCACGATGGGGTGCCGGCCGTGAGCTCCAGCCGGTAGTACCAGAGTTGGGCCGATCCGGTCAGGTGCATAGATGCGTACCACACCCGGCGTCGTTCCGGCGTGTTTTGCCCCCTGAAGAACGTCTCGCAGCGGTTAAGCCACGGGAGCGGGTCCTCCTTGCCGTCGAACGTGGGGAATTCGAGGCGAGCGCGCGGGTGGAAGCGGGTGCCGTTGAAGTCGTCGTCTTCTTCGTCACGCTGTCGGTGGGGAGGCATCTCCGGCGGGGGGTCCCGCTTGGGCCCACGGTGAGGTGGTCCGTTGGCGGAGTGGTCGGTGGCGTCGTCGTCCCGGCCGGCGCCTTCCGTCGCGCCGAGAGGTCTCGACGCGGATCGGCGCGAGGTTGAGGGCGCGGACCTGTTCGGCGTTCTCGAACGCCGCCGCCTGGAGCGTGACCACCTTCTCAGGCACGGACGCCAGCTGGGTGGCCACGGGCGCCAGCGGTGCGAGCTTGTCGAGCTTGGCGTTCATGTCCTTCATCTGCTCGGTGAGCTTCTCCAGCGCGTCCTTCAAGCTGTCGGAGCTCCCCATGGGCACGGAACCTGGCTCGACTGATACCAAGTTGTCACGGACAAGGGAATTGGAGAGGGAATTGGTGGAAGGAATGTTTCTCAGATTATACTCGAAGGAAGTCTCAGGACGCGGCCCTGGACCTCGCCGGCGCGCCGGAGCCGTGATGGGCTCTACGTCGCACCAGAGAGGCAGGGCAGCGGCTACAGATGAGAATAATCTAAGCCTAATCCTTCCCTAAGCTCTTGCCTGGCTTATAAGACGCCTAGGCCTAACAACCTTCAATCTAAACAAACTTATCTCTAAGCAAGCTTATCTCTAACTAACAAACCAAATCTGCTATTACTAAGATATCTCCTATGCGCCGTTGAGGCCCTTGCCGCCCTTGCCACGGCGGCTGAACTGCCGGCTCCACATGACATAAATGGTACTCTTGTAGAGATCTTTTACACCACCGCAAGGAGTTTTATTTGAAACAATAACATTGAAGTGCTAGCTATCATTCATATTTCAAACAAACAAATAATAAACAAAATACAGTTACATCTATATTTTATTTTTTAAGTCCAGTGAGAATTATCAGCACATCTGTAGGGAGTCAAGGGAGCAAAACTAGATCAGTTAGCAAGTAATATTAAAAATATGAATTTCTTGTTGATGTCTAATGATAATCGCTAGGAATGGTCTTAAAGAAAGCAGTGTAACTAGTAAACATCATGTTATGCAGAATAAACCATCCGTGTTTAAAAGTTATTCCTCAACAAGAAGGTAAAAGTTTTTTTTAAAAAAAACATGGTACTGCAACCACACCTTACCTTGCATCTCGGAAACCAGTCAAAGCCAGATACAGGGTACGTGGGATGGGTGTTGCAGACAGTGTAAGAACATCAATAGAAGACTTGTATGATGCAATCTTCTCCTTTTGCTGGACACCAAATTTCTGTAAAGAAAAAAGATAGAGTATGTGAAGATATATGCGTAAAAATATGATAATGATTAAACGAACCAATTTTTCTTCAAGATGTCAATCACAACATTAATCTATGGCAAATCAGATCTAACATTTCAGAAAATTAATTTTGTGAGCTTTGAGAGAATGAAACCAATTTAGTTTTCAGATAATCATTTCTTTCCTTGGAATTTGCTTTTCATCCAAATTATCATAATCAAAGCAATGTATAACACCACCAGGCTAGAACAGCAAAACAAACACAAATGACAACAAAGCACTACCAAAGGACAAAAACAAAGTTATCACAAAACAAGACGAAAAAAAGATATAGTAAGATTCATAAAAGTACTTGTTCTTCATCCACAACTAGAAGACCAAGATTGCTATAGGCCATCCTTTCTGTAAGGAGAGCATGAGTTCCAACAATGATGTGCAAATCTCCATTCTTAATCTTTTTTATTATGTCATCTTTTTCATCTTTGGTCTGCAAAAAAAAGGTATCACCATGTTATGTAATGTAATTAAGTTGAACCCTTAAGCAAATAAATTTATATCTCCAACACACTTGACATCAACAGAACACCAGCATTCCAAAAGTTATGAATAATTATTAGAATTTCCTATCACTATTGGAAGAGACGGATGAGAATAAAGGCTTCATTAAAATATGTTTGTGCAATAATCTGACAATTAATAACATTCTGCAAAAACACAGTACCACCACAGCTATATACCATATTATATAGCTTACCTTTCTAGCTAATATACAAGTCAGATTTATATATATTTTCTTTTCCAAGCCACATTAGACTAAGAATCAGGAGACTAGAATGCAACATGTTCAAAGAGAATGCATTGCATTGTGGGATGAACTGATTTCTGACATAGCATACCTGAGCGCCACTAAATATGGCAACCTTTATGTCCGGATAGCTGGCAAAACGCTCAGTCATTACATCATAGTGTTGCTTGGCCAGTATAATCGTTGGCGCGAGAACCATAGCTTGATATCCTGCAGATACAACAATGAATATAGCACGCATTGCAACTTCCGTTTTGCCAAAGCCCACATCTCCACAGATTAATCTATCCATTGGTGTTTCCCTTTCTGTCAGATCTTTCTCAACATCTATAAAAGCCTGCCATCAGAGTGAACACCATTTAAGCCAGCACTTCAATATTATTAAGAAATTTGCCTTGCAAATGGTAATATAACTTAATCAAACAAAAATAAGAAAGCTCCATCATGCCTTTGTCATCAAAACAAGAAAATTATACCAGATGCTTTCCCAAAAGAGTAAGAAACAAGACGGATATATCAATGGCATGCAATTATAAAAGTTTGGTCCTAGTCAGGACAATTTTCATGATAATGGTATTAGGATTTATCTCATTAGGTACTAGTATCCCACGCAATAGGATAGTAATCCAAACAGCTCAAACGATTAGAATTCTAGGATATTGTCAAGGTCGTTCCGACCTAGAGACGGCGGACCTCGGCTACGGAGTTCGTACCCGCGGTCCGTGATAGCCGGCCGGGTTATGCCCCCTTGCCGCTGATCGTCGTCGCCCGGGTTATACCCCCCTGGCTGCCGACTTGGGAGGAAGAAGAAGGAGATTAGATGGTTGATAATTGCTTGCCTCCTCAAAGTGCGATTACAGATATATATGGCCAGCGGCCCAACTAATCTTGGAGTAACAATCTCCACAAATCTAGGAACTAAAATAGAAACATGATATCCTTCCTTCTAGCCACCTGTGGAGCCGGCGCCTGCCCCATCTCCCTGCGTGGCCCTTGCGAGCTGCTCGGCGCGCTCCACGGCACGACGTACGTCCCGGACTCTGCGACGCCTAGTATACTTGCGCCCGAACATGACATCTCCCTCCCCGTCGAGAGTCAGCTCGTCCTCGAGCTGAAATGCCGGGTACTTGGCCCGGAACGCTGCCGTGTCCTCCCATGTGGCTGATGCAGCGGAGGCGCCTTTCCACTGAATGAGGGCGTGGGGCACACCATCGATGAGGCGATAACGTACGGCACGCGCAGGCTCGGGGTCGATGGCGCCATGGCGAAGCGGTGGCATCGGTGGCGGCGCAGCCGGCGGTTCACCCTGGAACTTCTTCAATAGCCCGACGTGGAAGACGTTGTGAATGCGGGCGCCGGGCCGGAAGGTCGAGCCGAACGGCGACGTCGTTGATGAGTTCGATGACGCGGTATGGGCCGCGAAACGGGGCTTGAGCTTGCCGCCGGTGGCCCGAGGGCGGCGAGGACGCCGTGCGTTGTCGGAGACGAAGAAGAGCCCGATCCACCGACCCGATAACCGACCCGGCGATGGTTGCGGTCGTAGTATAGCTTCGGGTGGCTTGAGCTTGCTCCAAGCGGCGGCGGATGTCGGCCAAAAACTCCTCGCGCTCCGCCATGGTTTTGGCGACGGCCGGCACTCGGTGTCGCCGGCTCATAAGAGCGGATCGAGGGCGGGTCACGTCCGTAGACGACGCGGAACGGCGTCTCCCGCAGCGACGACCGGATAGGCGGTGTTGAACGGGTATTCGGCCCAAGGTAGCCAACGTAGCCACTGTCGTGGTCGGTCTCCCGTCAAGCACCTCAAGTACATAATGATGACGCGGTTGGCCGACTCGGACTGCCCGTCCGACTGGGGGTGGAACGCCGTCGTCATGTGGAGCTTGGTACCCATCAGTCGCATTAGCTCCTGCCAAAACAACGAGGTGAAGACAGTGTCCCGATCGGAGACCATGGACTGGGGGACCCCGTGCAAGCGGACGACTTCATTGAAGAAAGCCTGGGCGACGGATTCGGCGGAGTACGGATGCGCCAAAGGAATGAAGTGGCAATATTTGCTCAGGCGGTCCACCACCGTGAGGATCACCGACTTCCCGCGGACGCGAGGTAGGGCCTCCACGAAATCCAGCGCGATGTCCGTCCATACACCCGTCGGCACTGGCAGCGGCAGTAAGAGGCCTGCCGGGTGTAGGTGTTCGGACTTATGACGCTGGCACACACCACATGATCGCACGAAGTCCTGCACAAGCTGTTTCATGTTAGGGAAGTGAAAATCGCGCCGCAGGCGGTGGAGGGTGCGCTGGACGCCCTCATGGCCATCGTCATGGACCGCCCGCAAGATCTCCTGGAGCAGCGTTGAGGTGGGCGGGATGTATAGGCGGCCCCCGAACAGCACCATGCCGTCGACGACTTTCCAGGGTGCCGGTCGGTCCCTAGAGGCGATCTCGCCGTGCAGCGCCACCAGTGCCGGGTCGTCGCGCTGGGCCTGGCGTAGACGGTCGACGAAGTCAAAACGTGGTCCCGAAAGGGCCAGGAGCTCCCCGTCCTCGGTGTCCCGCCGGGACAGCGCGTCCGCGACGGCGTTCGTCGCGCCTGGCTTGTACTCGACGGAGAAATCGAAGCCCAGCAGTTTGCCCACCCAATGATGTTGCGGAATGGTGGCCAAGCGCTGGTCCAGCAGGTACTTGAGGCTGTAGTGGTCGGTCCTGACGGTGAAACGGCGTCCCCACAAGTAAGGCCGCCAATGGCGCACCGCCTGGACCAGCCCTATGAGCTCCCTCTCGTAGGCAATGAGCGCCCTGTGCCGCGGCGCCACTGGTCGGCTGTAGAAAGCGATCGGGTGGCCGTCCTGGATGAGAACAGCCCCGAACCCATGGGACGACGCATCGCACTCGACGATGAATGGCTTGGCGAAATCCGGCATGCCCAAGGCAAGGGCGGTGGTGACGGCGTCCTTGAGCGGGGTGAAGGCCGAGGCAGCCTCGTCGCTCCAGGTGAAGCCGTCCCGTTTGAGGAGGGCGGTGAGGGGCGCCGCGATGGAACCGTAGTTGTGGATGAATTTGCGGTAGTAGCCCGCCAAGCCGAGGAAGCCGCGTACCGCCCGCGCCGACCGGGGCACCGGCCAATCAAGGATAGCCTGTACCTTGGCCGAGTCCATGGCCACGCCTGCCGCCGAGATCGTGTGGCCGAGGTAGGCGACGGAGGTGACGCCGAACGCACACTTGGAGCGCTTGACAAAGAGGCTGTGGCGACGGAGCTCACTGAAGACGATGCGAAGATGTCGGAGGTGGTCCGCCCACGACATGCTGTATATCAAAATGTCGTCAAAGAACACAAGCACGAAGCGACGGAGGAAGGGGCGGAGTACGTCGTTCATTAGTGCCTGGAACGTGGCCGGAGCGTTGCACAGCCCGAACGGCATCACGAGGAACTCGTAGAGGCCGTCATGGGTGCGGAACGCCGTCTTGTGGACGTCCTCGGCCCACATCTGCACCTGATGGTACCCCGACCGTAAGTCCAGCTTGGTGAAGAAGCGAGCGCCATGGAGTTCGTCCAACAGCTCGTCGACGACGGGGATGGGGTACGCGTCCTTCACCGTGATCGCGTTCAGCTCGCGGTAGTCGACGCAGAAACGCCACGATCCATCCGGCTTCTTCGACGAGGAGGACCGGGGAGGAGAATGCGGAGTCGGCCGCGCCGAACTATGCCTTGTTGCATCATGGCCGCGCACGCTTCTCCGGCTCGTCCTTGTGCGCGGCGGGGGTAGCGGCACGGGCGGAGCGCCACCGGCCGGCCGGCGGGCGAGGGTTATTCGGTGTGCGCGCCCCGGGCGGTGGCGGACCGGGCCGGCGCCGTGAAGATGTCCGCGAAGGAGTCCGGCGGCTCGTCGAGTAGGGGTTCGGTGACGGGGGAGGCCGCATGCGGGCGGGCGAGGACGGGGGGTGCGGTGCCGCGCCACCGCACGCGCCGCCCGCATGCTGGAAGGCCATGGTGCCCGCCGCCACGTTCCAGACGATGTCGCCCAAGGGCGCCATCCAGTTGGTGCCGAGGACAACGTCGTAGCCTGCCAGGGGCATGACGTAGAGGTCGACGCCGAACTGCAGCCCGTCGATGATGATCGGCGCCTGACGGAGGACGCCTGGGCAGGAGATGCGCTCGCCATTGGCCACCGTCGCCGTTAGCCGAGGGCGCGGCTCGACGGGTAGCCCTGTGCGCTGGGCCGCGTCCTCTCCGATGAAGCTATGCATGGAGCCGGTGTCGATGAGCGCGATGAAGTCTGCCGAACCTACACGCACTCGGAGCTGGAAAGTGCTGCTGACCGGCACCCCGGCAACCGCGTGGAGCGAGAACAACGGCGCGTCCTCAGTCGCCCCGTCCACGTCGATCTCCACGCCGTCGATGTAGAAGATGCGGCGGCAGACCCGGTTGTGGCCCCGGGAATAGGGCTCATTGCAATTGTAGCGCAGGCCAAGGCGCCGCCGTCCGCCCTTGTTCCTCGGGTGACGGGCGCTTCGCCGCGGGGGCGCGCGCCCACGGAAGGCGGGGGCCGGGAGCACCGGCGGGGGGTGCCGGTGCCCCGGCGGCGTTGGGGCGGGTAGCGCCGGTAGTGGCGGAGCCGCCCGGGTTGCCGGCCGAGGCGCCGGGCGGCGGCGCGCGCGCCGCGGCCTGGGGCCGGGCCGGACCGGGAGCCGATCCGGCTCGATCGGCTCGACACGGCGCGCCGAGGCTCATCGCGGCGGCGAGGGTCTCGGTTGTGGAGACGGACGGCGTGGGCGAGTGGCGGCGATAGTCCTCCCGTGTAGAGCGGGACGCGTTGGGTCTCCTCCAACCGACCGGCGCGCGGAAGAAGGGCACGGAAACGCGCGGAGTATTCCTCCACGGTTCCGTGCGGCGGCACTCCGAGAGCTCGAAGAGGGGGCGGAGCGCGGGGGCGGCCCGAACCGCAAGTGGAGGAGGTCCTTGAACCGGCCCCACGGTGGTGTACCCTCGTCCTCTTGCGATCGGGATGAACCACATCCGGGCGACATCTTCAAGGTTGTACGATGCCATCCGGACACGCTCCTCCCGCATCGTGCGGCTCGCCGGAAGTAGGACTCGCACTTGTTGATGAAGAGGAGGGGATCGGACTTGCCGTCGTAGCGGGGAAAATCGAGCTTCTGGAACCTGGGGGGGCGGTCGATGTCGCGTGGCGGTTCTGTGCGGGCGCCGCCGCTCGACGACGACGAAGCGTCCTTGGCCTTGAGGCTCTCCAGGTCGGCCTGTAGGGCCGTCACGTTCGTGGTGAGGGAGTCCAACTTCGCCATGATGTCAGCGAGGGAGGGCTGATCGCCCATGGCCGACGACGATGAGGAAGATGGCGGCGAGCTGTGGTGGTGATGCGCGGCGGCTGTGGAGGGTTGGGAGCGGGCGGAGGAAGATCGCCGGACTGCTGATACCAGGTTGTCAAGGGCGTTCCGATCTAGAGACGGCGGACCTCGGCTACGGAGTTCGTACCCGCGGTCCGTGATAGCCGGCAGGGTTATGCCCCCTTGCCGCTGATCGCCGTCGCCGGGTTATACCCCCTGGCTGCCGACGTGGGAGGAAGGAGGAGGAGATTAGATGGTTGATAATTGCTTGCCTCCTCAAAGTGCGATTACAGATATATATGGCCAGCGGCCCAACTAATCTTGGAGTAACAATCTCCACAAATCTAGGAACTAAAATAGAAACACGATATCCTTCCTTCTAGCCACCTGTGGAGCCGGCGCCTGCCCCATCTCCCTGCGTGGCCCTTGCGAGCTGCTCGGCGCGCTCCACGGCACGACGTACGTCCCGGACTCTGCGACGCCTAGTATACTTGCGCCCGAACATGACAGATATACTGAATGAGAACCTCAATTGTAAGAACAGAAACTATCAGGACAGTAGTGCATACAATATATTATGTGATATCTAGTAGAAATGATATCCCAGCTAGGAGGCTCGTAAGTCGTGAGCTGTATAAGCCTAACAGATATCTTACACAGGTATGAATAAGCAATTTCAGTACTGAATAAGGTGCAAATAGATCTGAACGACTTCTACATTCAACCCCCCAAAAACATTAAATGCCAAAAACCAGGAAGCAAAATAACTGCAGATTCTGAGGGCATACAAACGACCTTATGCACAAGGAAAACATATATGTCAGTGAAAGGATAACTGTACTTTTCTGTTTCTACAAATCAAAAGGCATAAGTAATTTAACTAGCAATTTTTTAGAAGGACAATCAATTGCATTTGATTCAAGTGGACCTGGCATTGATCTGGAGTAGGCTCATAAGGAAATTCAGCAGCAAACTCGTCCATTGCCACAGGCTTCGGGTATGGAGGTCTGCTCTGCCTCATCCTCTGCAGATACAACTCCATCAGGTTGACAACCATCTTCTGAACAGCAAGTTTCCCTTTGAGCCTCCGCTTTTCCCAGGTAGAAGGATCATTCAGTTTGCTCAAATTCCGTGGCCTTTTCTTCTCATGAGGCCTGAAAGGGACATCAATCTGGATAAATGGTTAACGTGAATTTTTAATTTCCAGTAGAGATCAAGATAATTGCTTGTAATACGTAGCACGACTATGTCCATTGCAACCAATCGAAATTGCAAAGCCACTGGACACTGCCATCCCAAAAATGGCAGTTCCAAATACCAATTGGTACTTTAAATTATAGCACAATTCCGTTTCCGATCGGAAGGGCTGTATTATGTGCAAATGGCAGGTTGATGAGGATCAAGGAGGCCATACAGGTTGTATCTGTAGAGCATGCGTGCGGCCTGGTCGACGGCGAGCTTGGCCATGGCGTCAGCGTACTGGATGAAGACGTAGTCAACGCCGTCCTCCGCGCTGATGCAGGCGAACTTGCCGACGCCAACCTTCTTGTGGACGACGTACTCCCCGGGCTCCAGCTCCCGCGGGTCCACCCGGTGCCCGAGCGAGCTCCCCGCCGCCACCCCCGTCCTCCTCCGCGTATCCCCCTCCTCGTCGCCGTCGGCCTCGGCTTCCCCACCGACGCAGCCGCCGCCGCTGTCCCCGCGGAGCTGGCTGAGGCCGAGGCGCTGCTGGTCCCGGATCATGCGGAGGTAGGCCTCGGCTTGGGCCGGGTCGACGGGGGAAGCGGAAGAGACCGCCGCCGCGGAGGCGGCGTCGCGGCGGCGGACGATGGCGCGGAGGCGGTGGTTGAGCTGGGAGATGTCGTCGGGTGCAACGGAGGCCGCAGAGGCGGCGGCCGTGGCGGTCGCCGCTAGCACGAGGCGCAGGCGGCGGGGCGGGAGGCGGGGTCGGGAAATTCGAGCGGGCGGGCGGAGGCGGAGCAGGAGCAAGGGATGGGGATGGTGCGCCGCGGGAGGAGAGGCGCGGGCGGGTGGGGCGGCCATGGAGGGGCGGGAACGGAGACGCCGACGCCGAGGCTACGGGGAGGCGGGGGTCATCGGAGGGAGGGGAGGCGGAGGGGTTTAAGCCGCCCGGGCGGCGGAAGCGTGTGGATGGATAGTGGGACTGTGGGAGAGACGGGGGCAACGGATAATTCTTTGGGGTTTTGCGACTTTGCGTGGACCGGGTGCACGGGCGGGAGATATTTCATCGTGCGAAGGGGTTGTCCGAAATGGGCCCAGAAAAGAGGGTACCGAGAGAGGCCCAGCGTCTTGCAGAAATGATTGAATTTTTTTATATTTAATTTTCTTCGATTTTACTAAAATAATATTCGGATTCAACATTGGCAGAAATAGCCACGAACCGCCATTTGAAACGGTGGTTGGAAACCTACCGCCGTTTTAAACGCAGCAGGAACCTACCGTCGCCACAAAGGGCGGTTAGTATATACTGCGAATTGAATTGGCGGTAGGTTTGCAACAGTAGCGGTAGGGCAGGTATGGTTGGCGGCAGGCTTCCTTGCAGCTACTGCCAATTGAAACGCCAGTTTGGATGATCCTACAGCCGTTTCAACTGGCGGTAGGCTTTATTTTCCATTTTTTTCTTTTTCTTTTTCTTTTTGGTTTTTCCCAATACAATAAATGCGAAATAACAGGCAACTGAATACGAATATACATAAAATAATTAGAACAAACAAAGTATTGTTAGAAATCTAAATACGATCGTGTTTCGTCGATCGTGGGGGGCATGGTGCTCCCTCCTCCTGACTGCTTCTGCCGCCCTCTGTGCAGCTCTTGTGTGGTGGGTCGGGTACGTGAAGGGGTCGCATGGATGGCCGCGTCCTGCGACCGCCGACTCGGGGGACGGTGTCGCTAAGGGAGCACCTGAGCCCGCGCCTCTGCCTCCACCGACGTTGCCGCCTCCAACGCCTCGCCTGCATGTTGTGTCGAGTCGTGGAAGTCCTCCATCGTCGCGCGCGGCTGCTCCCATGGGCTCCCTTGAGCCCGGTAGCCCGAAGAGGAGGGACACGTCCTCCAAAGTCACTGCCATCTCCCCCACGAGAAGTGGAAGTTGTGCGTCTTGGGGTGCCACCGGTCCAGGAGCGTGCAGACCAGCTGGTAGTCGAAGCCAAAGCGTGATCTGCGCTCCGCCGGTCGCAAAGCGGCCCGCATGAAGTCCCCCTCAACCAAGCGCGCTAGGGGAAGAAGCCCTGCTGCAACCTGCACCACAAAATGAATAAATATTAATTAATAATCTAAATGAGGAAATACAAAGATACGAAGGTGTCGTATTACATACTTCGGACACCAACCGGGGTGAAGCAGCATGCAGTGCCCCGGGCCTCTAGAACGCACGGTCCCTGGCTCTACCCCGCAGATCGCGGAGTGGTAGGACCAGTGCGCCCTGTCTGTCCGCTCGTCGAAGAGCTCGGGCAGCATGTACGGTAGGGGCTCCCGAAGAGGACGAATAGCACCAGCAGGGGGCTGCGGACCCGCCAGCTGTTGCTGAGCCATAGCTGAAAAAATGAAATATAAAGTCACTCATAATTTCTAAAAATTTTCAAAGCATTTTCTACAATTTCTAAAGTGTTTCTATGAATTTCCAAAGCATTTTCTACAATTTCTAAAGTTTTTCTAGGAATTTCCAAAACATTTCTACAATTTCTATAGAATTTCTAGGAATTTCAAAACCATTTCTACAATTTCTAAAATATTTCTAGGAATTTCCAAAGCATTTCTACAATTTCTATAGTAATTCTAGGAATTTCAAAAGCATTTCTACAATTTCTATAGTATTTCTAAAAATTTCCAAAGCATTTCTACAATTTCTAAAGTATTTCTAGGAATTTCAAAAGCATTTCTACAATTTTTAAAGTATTTCTAGGAATTTCCAAAGTATTTCTATAATTTATATATATATAGTATTTTAGGAATTTTCAAAGCATTTCTACACTTTCGATTGTATTTCTTGGAATTTCAAAAGCATTTTCTACAATTTCTAAAGTATTTCTAGGAATTTCCAAAGCATTTCTACAATTTCTATAGTATTTCTAGGAATTTCAAAAACATTTCTACAATTAAAGTATTTCTACTGATTCCCAAAGATTTTTACAATTTCTAAAGTATTTCCAAATATTTTCTAAACTATTTCTATATTTTCTAAACTATTTCTAGATTTTTCTAAACTATTTCTAGATTTTTCTAAACTATTTCTACCATATTGACACAATATACAAGGAAAGTATTGGAAACATACCTGATGCACACTGAAGAAGAACGCGAGGAAGAGAAGAGGGAGGAGGGGTAGCTGCGCGGCTCAGACGCCAGTTGATATGGCGGTACCACGTACCACCAGTTGATACGGCGGTAGGTGGCCAACGGTTAGTCAACCGTCGTATCAACTGGCGGTTGGCCTCCTGCCGCCGCCGGTGTTGGCGGTAGGTCCCTGGCCATCGGGCCACGTGGCGGATGGCCCAACCGTCGTTTCAACCGGCGATTGTCTTTGACTTACCGCCCTTTGTGCCTGCCGCTGTTTGAAACGGTGGTAGGTTTCCAACGCCATTTCAAACGGTGGTTCATGGCTATATTTTCCAATGTTGAATCCGACTATTTATTTTTGTAAAATCGAAGAAAATTAAATATAAAAAATCGAAATGATAGGTTAGAGAACTGCTTTTTCTTGGCCCAGTAAGTAAAAACAAGTGTCTCTAAAAAATTAAAAACAAGTATATACTACCTCCATCCAAAAAATATGCAAGTCTAGAAATCTTCACACAAATCAAGGAGTGTGTAAAATGACGCATGTGCCCCTACAACAGTGAAACGTCAATGATTGCAATCTGTACTAGAATGCCACCATTAAATATTCTCAAATTCCAAACAACACACTGTATCAACAATATTTAAATAGGAGATCCTTATAAGCACCATATTGCTTATAGGCAGCATTTGGCAAGACTTAAATTTGGTTGGGCTGGTGATGAAACCGAATCAGTCGGCTGATGCAAGCTAAATCCAACCACCTCAGCTCCTAAAACAATCCAGCCAATATCACTTTGCTTTCAACAGTCCAACCAACTTCTAGGGCAGCCAAACGGCTTGTTAATGGGCTTTTGAACGGCTGGTTAATCATCTCACGCGTACACAAGCCAGCCCAGTAAAATATTAAGTCATGTCGAACGCTACCATAAGCATCACGTCACCACCAACTACTGAGTACAAAAGTTGCTAGAATTTTCCACCACAAACAGAATGCAAAATTTGAACACTCGTCATTTTCCCTCCCTTGGTTGCCTATAAAGGTTGTTATCCGTAGCTTCAAAGTCCTTGTCTTCCATTTCTTCCATTCACCATCCATGACGTTACATCTCAACAAAGGAAGAATGTTTGCAAAAACCATGAGACACAACAAGGAATCAGTCTAGGTAATGGAAGGTGGTTCGACATGATTTATTTCTAGCGAGCCTATGTACACAATAACTTACTTGTGGACTTCTTTTGTAGCCACTGATATGCACTTAGAGCGCTCGAAGGAGTATGGAGTCTACGGTGGGGATATGGAAATCGTATTTGATGAAGAGGAGTTGGAAGACTCAACCGACGATGAAGATGCACATGTAAATGGAAGTGAACAAACTAGGTCAAAAGAGCTTACTCACACTCAACGCCAACAGATATATGAAACATTGCTTGAGAGAAGTAACTATGGAAAACTAAGCAAAAATACCACAAAAATAGTTACTGAATTATTCGTTGTGAATCGTCATGTAGTGTGGCATATTTGGCGGCAGGTGAAGCAATGTCGTGCAAATGGATTACCAGTTGATATCAGCTCTAGGAAGCACACAAGAATAGTGGCAGAAAAAAGTTGAAGTCGACCTGTCCCACGTAGCAGAAATTCCCTTGCACAAAAGGAATACCATAATCCACAATACATAGGTTGTTCAAAGATGGGAAACTAAGACGGCACTCGAGCACATTAAAGCCTTATTTGATGGAAGAGAATAAATAAGAAAGGTTGTGGTGTCTTTCAATGTTTGATCCGAACACATTGTGAACTGAACCAAAGTTTATTGAAATGGAAAACATCATCCATATAGATGAGAAGTGGTTCAACGTCACAAAGAAGGATAAGACTTACTACCTGCTTCCAGAAGAGGAGGATCCATGTTTTAGGTAGAGTTGCATCTTTTACGGGACAAAATTTGAATATTAGAATTGCATCTTTGTGGGACGGAGAGAATACCTAATATTAACGTGTGGTAGTTTCTATCAATCTACCATGGTTATTTTCAAAAAAACCCCTCAATTGTAATCAACTCATAGTCCTTGGAGTCAATGGTCGGGTCGTCGTTGCCGCACCTCCTCCACACATAGAGCTCGACAACGGAGTGAGCAAGTGGACATCCATTGAGGACCAGGAGCGTCCCAGTGGTCGATGGATGACCGCTCCTCAGTGATGAGTGATTGACAACGGGTGTTGGACTGACTCTTGGCTTAGTGCGCAGGTGTAGGCTGCGGCCTAGTTCGTGTTGTTGCAGGTGAAGAACGGGCGCGAAAGGTCTTCAGCCTTGAGGGGCCTCCGGGAGATGGAGAGACAAGTAGGCTCGGTTCGAGGGACCGGTGGACAGCGGGATTGGGTGCGGGTCACATGGTGGCGACACAAGCAAGACGAAGTCATGGACAAGCGAGCGGTGCACGGTGGCGGTCAAGTCAAGTGGTTTGGCGGGAGGCCGGACCGGGGCACGCGGGGTTTGGTGGTTTGCCCACAAAACCATCGGCGGACGGTTTCTTGGTTTGGGCCTCAAAACCAAGTCCGAGGGCCCAACACGACGGAGACGGGATCCGGGCGTGTCGGGAAGCTTCGAGGCGGAGGACACGCGGCGGGATCGCATGGCTTGCGTCGGGAGGACGCGAGGGGTGCGGCAAAGGCGTGGCCGTTCGATGGCAAGACCCACAAACATTACCAAAATGCCCCTACGTGGGTTGTATCGCCGTAGTGTAGTTAGGGGTAGTCGAGTCATTTACCACTCCGGCGGGACCTGATATATAAGCCATGAGTGTGTGTTGATGGCTCTCTCTCTCCGCGACTTAGGGTTTCATTTGCTCCCTCCTCTTTCTCTTTTTCGTAGCCATTTTTCCTTCTATTTTCTCTAGGCTAGCATGAGAGCTTCATGAGAGATTTGTTGAGAGGGATGGATGCTAGGGCGGCATGCTAGACCTTGTGAATCTTTCCTGGTTTGTATAGAAGATTCGGGGTTGTTTTTCTTGGCTTTTCGTGCTTGTTTTCGTGCCTTTGTTCCGGTGTGATTCGCGGATTTGAGTGGGTTTCTCCCCGGATTTCTTTGAGGGAAACATGGATAGATGTCTTGTGCATCTTTGTGCTTGATCTTGTGCCCTCAAACGCCGGAAACCACTTCGATTCGTGAGTTTTCGTTCGGTGCTCTAGCTTTTGGTGGTGCTCAAAGGATTCGCGATTCCGGTGATTTAGGGAGTTAGGAGGCAAGATTTTTGGGCTATAGCATCCTTGTGTGACGCTTTTCAAGTACCCAAACCCTTGTCTCTACGGCTTCAACCGTTTGGGAAATCCGATGATGATTTGGGGGAGTTGACTTTCGGGGTCGGGCGTTTTCAGCTCTGTCCGCACCGGCGGACGGTCCGCGAGGACCGGGCGGACGGTCCGCGCGGCTAGGGTTCGTCCCGTGTTCTTCGTGTTCTTGCTCGTCTTTCGTTTCGATCCGTCGCGTTTTTGGTTTTTGGTTGGACGGAGTTTCGGACGGTCCGCGGTGTTGGGCGGACGGTCCGCGGGTGCTGGCGGACGGTCCGCGTGCTCCCCGCGGACGGTCCGTGGTTCGTGGGTGGCTTTGGTTCGTTCGTGTGATTTAACGGACGGTCCGCGGGAAGGGCCGGACGGTCCGCGACGTCGGCGCGGACGGTCCGCGGGAGTAGGTCGGACAGTCCGCGCGGTTCATCGTGGACGGTCCGCACTGCCAGGCCGGACAGTCCGCCAGGAGCCGTGTGCAGTGCTGTTTGTTTCGATTCCTTCCTTCCCTTTCTAGTGCTTCCGCGTGTGCTTCTAGGAATCGTTCCTAAGGCTAGAGGTTGATCCATAACTGTTAACACCAAAATTTGGTAAGGAGTCTGACTTGTGGGTCCGGTTCGAAAAAGAGTCCGTCTGGTAGAAGAAAGGATATTTCTAGAGATTTTCGGCAAAGAGATCTGCGGTCGGCTATTTGCTCCAATTCGGCAAAGGAACAGTAGGGCTGATTTCGCGGGATTGGACGGTGACGTGGCTCAAATCAAAGGAGACGAATGGAGGGACAGGCAATCGAGCTTAGTTAGGCAATGAATCCATTCGCAGTTGTAATCAGCAAGGTATAAATACGATCCCTGGATGTATGTAACAAACACGATCATTCCTCAATACACACCGGCCTTACGCCGAACCCTAGAGTCCTTGTCGTGTCGTCGAGTTCTTCGAGAGGGCCAATCAATCCGTCGACCTCCGTAAGTACTGGCAACCTTGTATCATGTATAGTATCATGCGGTGGATTTAGATCTGATGCAAGTAGTCTTGTTACCATGCTTCGTGTCATGCGGTAGATTCAAGCTTGGTTCAAGAGGGTTTCTTGTTAGATCATGAGCCATGCGGTAGGCTAAGATCTAGCTCGAAGCTAGTTATCGGCTCTATTGGATTTTGGCAAGATCCAATAGATTCATTAAGTTATCCCGTGTTATCATGAGTTTTTACTTTATGTTTTAGTTCATGTGACACACCCTTGCCCAATCTAGATGGGTTTGGATCGGCTATATTTCTTTTAAGATCTGTGTACGAGCAGGTTTCGTGTTTTGACGCGTGGATCTTGTGCTCTCCGACAGCCGAAACCGAATCGATCTAGGTTGTTACGTGTTGCGGGTTCAAGCTTGCTTTGTGCGTATAAATCTTGAAAGAACCGGGTATCATGCGGTAGATGCAGGTTTTTGGGTTGCTTTGGAGCTAGTCATCCGGTGGATTAGATTTCCAATTCAGTCTGATAGATTTATTCACGTGGTAATGTTTGTTCCTTCTTCACGGACCCTGAATCGGCTGTTCAGCCGTATTCGGTTATCTTTTCACGAGTAGATCATGTGCATTGTTTATGTTTTAAACGACGTATGCTTTTAGCTTTCCATATTTAGATTGTATCATGCGGTGGATAGATCTATTTGCGGAAAGTGGTACGTTTTTCATGCAAGTTGTATCATGCGGTGGATAGATTTGCTTGTGATCGTACCCGACGGATCTTAAAGTACCTAGACATGCGGTAGACTAGTGCTTTGGATCTATGCATGCTTATTTAATACATGACCGTGTTCGTGCTTTACCTCATTTTATTTAATGACAAACCTCATGGGGATCGGTCATAACTTCATGCTTGCGTCTTTATCTATACAAAGACCGATCGTCGTCACGCTTACGTCATCCATTCGGCAGTATTCCTTTTTCCTCTGTAATTGTCCGGATGGTTGTGATTCTTTGACAGATAGCTCTACATAGCTACATGTCATCTTGCTTGGCTTCTTAGCCGTAAATATGGAACTGTCTGGTATCACCCGACACGTTCCAAGCTTTGGTATCTAACTGCTTTATCTTTTGTTAATTTTCAGGAAAAATTGACTGGCACGTCATTTGCTCTCTGCGCGTGCGAAGCTAGCTTTTTCGGCTTGCTGTGTGATTGGCGTTGAGTGCGCATTTTGCGTCAACAATAACCTCTTGGTCTTGGCGATTGGTGCGTGATTCGATCCATCGCTTGTGTGTGACCGGGGTTTGTCTAGGGTATAGGCCGGATTCTTTTGGAAGAATTTTTACCGGCTCCTATTCACCCCCCCCCCCCCTCTCTAGTCGCCATCTGATCCTTCAATTGGTATCAGAGCTTGGTGCCGGATTCTTTGCGACTTTGACAAGTCTCGAATCCTAAGATGGCGTACGTTGAGCGGGGCGGTCCGCCGCACTTCGATGGCAAGGGTTACCACAAGTGGGCGGCTCGTATGATGATCTTTCTTCGAGGGAAGTTTGTTGGATTTCATTGTGCTTGACAAGACCTATGCTATTCCGGTCAACATCCATACTCTTATGGTGACCGATGCCGATGCCAAGGCCAAGTATGAGGCTAATGCAAAAGCCGTTGATCACTTGTGCGGAGCTTGTGTGATCCGAGTTTGAGCGTGTTCGCCATTTGAATCTTGCTTGGCAAATTTGGGAAAAGTTGTTGGTTGCTCACGGTGGTGATAACCATGTGAAGGCTCGCCTCTTTGTCTCTTACCGGATGCAATATGAGAATTTCACTCCACTTCCGGTGAGGACATTGATGCGATGTTTCAGAGGTTCACCGCCATCGTGAACAACATGAAGGCTAATGTTGAGGATTTTCCGTACTCCGAGCATGATCAGGCTTTGAAGCTCTTGCATGTCTTGGACCCAAATGTTTGGGTGCTAAGGTTGAGGCCATCAAGGAGTCTGGGCATTACTTGACTATTGAGTTGGATGACCTCTTTTCTAAGCTCAAGTCGGCTGAGGTTGACAGGAAGTTGCTATCCAAGCATGAGGGCTCGACTGACCATAGTCTTGCTCTTGTGGGAGGATCAAAGGGCAAATCTAACCCTTCCCGTCGACGAGTTTTCTTTGTCCTCTCTTATGTCCATTCCGGATGAGGAGTTTGATGTGTTGGGCGAGGAGGAGCCGGCCTTGCTCTCAAGAAGGTTTGAACGACTACACGAGAGTCGGAGGAACGCAAGGCGGAGCTCAGGGACGTGCTACAAGTGTGGCAAGCGTGGCCACTTCATCGCCGAGTGCCGGAAGCGGAGGAGAACAAGTACAAGGTGAACGAGCACAAGGCGCACCCGAGGCGTGAAGACAAGTACTCCTCCAAGGGCAAGCACTTCAACAAGTCCAAGAGCAAGGACAAGGACAAGCGGCGACCAGAGCAAGAGCGCCTACAAGAAGAACAAGGCAAGAGCGATGGTGGCCGGTGCGAGCGATGTCGACTCAAGCTCAAGCGAGGAGCAGTCAAGCTCAAGCAGCGAAGATGAAGACGCCGGGAGGCGCAATGGCAAGAAGAGTGCAAGCCGGAACCTCAGCGGGCTGAGCTGTGTGGCGCTCGAGGGCTTTTGTGGCATGGCTCATAGCGCAAGCAGCAAGAAGAGTGTGAAGGAAGACAGCGACTCCGACTCGGAGGATGAGGTAAACCGTGATCCCGACTCTTTGCTTGCTGAGATTGCTAGGTTGAATGGCTTGCTTGATAATCGTGATAGTGTGCTGAGAGATGCCAAAAAGATGAGGAAAGATCTTAGGGCTCAGCTTGAGAATGCTAGCGAGAAAGTAGGAGAGTTAGAGTCAAAATTGCTTGAATTGAAACTTGAGAATGACTCTTTGAAACTTGCTCCTACTCCTCCCCGATGATGTTGAATGTGTTGAATGTGATGCTTGGTTGAATGAGATCAAAGCGCTTAATGAGAAGAATGCTTCTATTTTGTCTCAACTAGATGCTCTTAGGATCGAACATGATGAGCTTAAGGCTAGACCCACTTTGCTTGGTGCTTGCAAATCATGTCCTACTATGCATGCTAAGCTTGTCGATGCTCGTTCTACCATTAGTTCTTTGGAAGCATCTTTGAAATCTCCGTTGCAAATGCATGTTCTAGCCGTGATGAAGTCACTTTGCGTAATCTTGAGCTTACTTCCTCGGTTGGATGTCATCTATGAGGAGAATGACTATTTGAGGAAAGTGTTGGGTTGGTTGTACGGGCGGGAACCTCAATTGAAAATCATGATTGAGGAGTTCAAGAGAGCTGATGGTCGTGGTTGGGGTTTTGAGAAGTTGGGTGAGAAAGTGGGAGAGAACAGTGGGGAGAGTGTGTATGAGAAGTGTGTTGAGTCTAACCCCGAGTTTGAGGTGATCGGAGAGATCCAAGTCCCACTCCCAAAAGTACCCAAGAACTCTTTCACACCAAAGCCCAACCACCTTTGCAACAAGCTTGACACAACCCAAGATCCACCCAAATTCCCACCTAAGACAAATGATTTCCAGAAACCAGTGAAGTTTGTGGGTGAGAAGGGTGAGAAATCTAGAGAGAAGCCAGAGCCAAAACCAAAACCCATCCCCTTCAGGTGTGAGTATTGTGGCAAGGAGAGGCATCTTGCAGAGTTTTGCTACAAGAGAAAGAGGGATGAGAGGCTTGCTAGGGAGCAAGCAAACCAGGACAGGTATCGCCAGTCTCGCGGTATTCCTGAGCCTAGAGTGCCACTTCCACGGGGTGTGGGAAGTGTGAGGAGTGTTGGCAGGTTCCCACAGAGAGGTGGTGGTGAGAGGTTTGTCAGGAGAGATGATGGTGTGCGTCTTTGGTGAGAGGTTTGGTCGGGCTCGTGGTGGTTTCTGTTGGACGTCCTCCTACTCGTTCTCGGTACGGGTTTAGGGGAGATGATCGCAGCTTTGGGTTCCAGAGGAATTACGGACCACGTTTTCCCCCTCGTGGTGCTCGTACTCCTCCCATGGGACATGGGAAGTTTGGTGGCAAGGGAGTGATGTTTGCTAACCCCTCTTTTGAGCAGATGGCTCGACACTGGTTTAACTTTCTTTGTGCTAACCCCAGTGTCGAGTCGTTAGCTCACTCTCGTTCTTGTTTCTGACTGCAGGCAGGGGGCTTGGAGGACATTTGGTTGATCGACTCCGGGTGTTCTCGACACATGACCGGAGACAAGAAGTGGTTCTCCAGCCTCACCCCAGTGAAGGAAAAGGTGTACATCACATTTGGGGACAATGGACGAGGTAGGGTGCTTTCAGAGGGTGTTGTGCATGTGAGTGACAAGGTAACGTTGAAGAGAGTGGCTCTTGTAAAGTCTTTGGGTTTTAATTTGCTTTCGGTTTCTCAGTTGCTTGATGAGGGTTTTGAGGTGCGTTTCAAGTCTGGCGAGTCTCGTTTGCTTGATTCTCGAGGTGATCTTGTCCGTATGATCATCCCCGAGGGTCGATTTTCGGGGCGATTTCTCTCGTTCTTTGGGTCCTCGCTCGCCGTTTGATGGCCGGTCCTTCTTCGATTTGTGGAAATGGCATAGGCGGTTGGGACACTTGAGCTTTGATTTGGTTTCCCGCTTGAGTGGTCTTGACCTTGTCCGAGGATTGCCGAGGTTGAAGCTCGAAAAGGATTTGGTTTGTGCTCCTTGTAGGCATGGTAAGATGGTAGCCACTCCCCATCCACCCCTGACCGATGTCATGACCGAGCGTCCGACAGAGCTGTTGCATATGGACCTTGTTGGGCCAGCTCGAGTTCGCTCGGTGGGTGGGAAGTGGTATGTCCTTGTTGTGGTGGACGATTACTCTCGCTATGTCTGGGTGTTCTTCTCGGAGGATAAGAGTGAGACATTTGGTTTTGTTCGAGATCTGATCGTGAGGTTGAAAAATGAGAGGCATGGGAATGCTATTCGAGCTATCCGCAGTGATAATGGCTCTGAGTTTAAGAACTCTCGTTTTGATGCCTTTTGTCGTGATCTAGGTCTTGAACATCAGTATTCGACCCCTTATGTGCCCCCTCAAAATGGAGTCGTGGAAAGGAAAAATCGGACTCTTTGTGAGATGGCTAGGACGATGCTCGATGAGCACAGGACTCCTAGAAGATATTGGGCTAAGGCGGTCAATACGACTTGTCATGTTTCCAACGAGGATTTTATTGCGAGCTTTCAAGAAGAAGACTCGTTATGAGCTTATGCATGGTCGGGCACCCAAAGTGAGTCATTTCCGAGTTTTTGGCCGCAAATGCTTTATTCCGAAAAAGGGAAAACTCGACAAGTTTGAGGCTAGGTCTAGTGATGGTATTTTCTTTGGATATGCTAACCACTCTAGAGCCTATAGGGTGCTTAACCTTGAGACTAACAAAATCATGGAGACTTGCGAGGTGACCTTCGACGAGACAATGCCATGTACCTCTCTTGGCTTTGAATGTGCGGGTGATGAAGAGATGGCCGAGGACCTCTTTGAAGAGGAGAAAGATGAAGGCGGAGATGATGATGGGGAGAACCATGCGCCCGAAGGCCGAGTGTGTACCCACTACTTCCCCTACGACCACTTTGGAGCATGGACCGTCTACTTCATGGACAACGACGGTGCAACGGGAGGACCGGGCGAGAGAAGGCCGAAGTTGAGGGGGAGGTAGTCTCGAGGCGTGAGGCTCCCCGGCGGATTCAAGAAGTGCATCCCCTGTCGAAGATCATTGGAAACATCGACGAACGCACTACACGGTCGAGGTCCGGGAATTCCTCTCATTTTGCTCATCTCGCTTTTGTTGCTACTTTTGAGCCCAAGGACATTGGACATGCTTTATCCGATGCAAACCGGGTCAATTCTATGCATGAGGAGTTGGAAAATTTTGAGAGGAACCGGGTGTGGGAGTTAGTTGAACCACCTCCAAATTGCCATCCCATAGGAACCAAGTGGGTCCGGAAGAACAAAGAGGGAGAGAATGGGATGGTTGTGAGGAACAAGTCCGGACTTGTTGCTCGGGGGTTTAGTCGAAGGAAGGGGATCGACTATGAGGAGACCTTTGCTCCGTGGCCGTCTTGAGGCAATTCGGATCCTTCTAGCCTTTCTTGTGGCTAAAGGGTTCAAATTGTTTCGGATGGACGTGAAGAGTCCTTTTCGAATGGGGTCATAGAGGAGGAGGTGTATGTGAAGCGGCCACCGGGGTTTGAGAGCGAGTTGTACCCACACGGGGTATACGGGTTGAAAAGGGCTCGTATGGGTTGAAACAGGGCGCCCGTGCTTGGTATGGGAGATTGAGAGGTTTTCTTTTGAGCGAGAGGGTTTGTGATGGGTACCGTGGATAGAACCTTGTTTCTCCTCAAGCATGGAAATGACTTGTTGATTGTTCGGATATACGTGGATGATATTGTCTTTGGTGGCTCGTCACATAACCTTGTTGCCAAGTTTGCGGATGAGATGAGCGAGGAGTTCGAGATGAGCATGATGGGCGAGTTGCGGTATTTTCTCGGGGCACGAGATCAAGCAAGTGAAGGATGGTACATTTGTGCACCAAACCAAGTACACGAAAGACATGCCGAGGAAGTTCCGGATGCAAGATGTGAAGCCGATGTCGACTCACATGGGGGAGTACGGCCACTTTGGATGCGGATGAGGACGGAGAACCAGTGGACCAGCGGGAGTACAGGAGCATGATCGGCTCCCTCCTCTACTTGACGGCGACGAGGCCAGACATACAGTTCAGCGTGTGTCTGTGCGCTCGTTTTCAGGCTTCGCCGAGGACATCACATCGACAGGCCGTCAAGAGGATTTTCAGGAACCTACAGTCTGCTTCTGGTCTTAGCCTTTGGTATTCTTCCTCCTCGACTCTGTCTCTTCATGGTTTTTCCGATGCGGATTTTGCTGGTTGTCGAGTCGAGAGGAAGTCTACTTCTGGTACTTGCCAGTTTCTTGGGTCTTCGTTGGTCTCATGGTCTTCCCGCAAGCAGTCTAGTGTAGCTCAGTCTACCACAGAGGCAGAGTATGTTGCTGCCGCGAGTTGTTGCTCCCAGTTGTTGTGGATTTCATACACTTTGAGAGACTTTGGTGAAAGTGCACCCAGATCCCACTTCTTTGTGATAGCACTAGTGCCATAAGCGTAGCCAAAAACCCAGTGCTTCACTCCAGAACCAAACATATAGAAGTGAGGTATCATTTCTTGAGGGACAATGTGGAGAAAGGAACCATTGTTTTGAGCCATGTCCCTACTTAAGATCAGCTAGCCGACATCTTTACAAAGCCTCTCGACCAAGCTACATTTGTGCGCTTGCGGGGGGAACTTGGGGTTTGTTGCCCTTTCTAGTTGATTCTTGAGGGATTTCCTTTTTGTACCATATGTATCATACCATGTTTACTTTGATGTATATACATGCTTTGCTTGATGTACAAACCATGGTAGGATAGCCATCTTGTCATATATCATGTTGCATTTGTGTCATATTGCATTTTAGGATGATGAGCTTCTTTCATATGCCATATGTGAGTCTCTTTGGCTATTTGTGAGATTTTGGTTATATGTGTGGAGAAATGGTGATGTGAGGCTATGCTCTTGGAATATTTGAGATATATGTGTGGTGAGATAGCCCCTTTTGAAATACATGCTTAACTTGACTAATTTTTGATGAAATATGCTCCACTCGTGTGTAGTTGTGTATCCATGTCACGAGTTTGGTCTAAATGTGCTTTTCATGCTTAGATTGTGCTTGGATGCCTGTTCTTGCATTTGGGCCAAAGGCCGAATATCATTGTGAATGTTTAGCCTATGTTGCATTCATGGGGGAGCATAAGCTTCTTTTTGCCGCAAAGGCACTTCATGTACCATGAAATGACTTAATCTTGAAAAGAAGTGTAAAATTCCTGAAAATGCTCCATCCATCATGTCTATGCTTAAAATGTCCTATCTTTCACATATGGGTGCAAAACATGTTGCATGATGTTCACCAGTGGAGAAGTCTCCCCGAAGTGGACACATGGCTCATGAGCTTTGACATGACATGCTTTGCTTTATGGGTGTTTGCCATGATCTTTTGCTGAGAATTTGATATCCCTGTATGATCTTTGAATGGTATGCATGTTTGTGGCTCAAGTGTGACATGGATAGGCCTTTACATGTGAAGCGAGCCTTCTTTTGGTAAAATTGTTTAAATCTGAAAAGTTTGCTTTGTCACATGCTTGTATTTTCATATATTACTTGTGGCAATGCTTTAACTATGCTATGATTCATGTGTGTGATCTTTGTCTCATTTTTAGCCTTTGACACTAGATTTGGCTTATTTGAGAAGCTCATGTAGATGTTTATATGCTTTGCTTTGCATTTCTGCATTTTCACCTTGATTCATACATTGTCAACAAGGGGGAGAAGAGGTGAGCTTAATGAAAATTCAGAAGAGGTGAGCTGAAATTTGGAAGTTTGCATCCACATGTTCAGGGGGAGCTTGCATTTGTTCAGGGGGAGCTTTCTTGCTGTTTTCGGTGTGGAGTTTGTGCTTTGCTTGGCTTGTGACCTTTCTTCGCCTTTCTTTGGTTTTGGTCATGAGTTGAGCTTATTTGTTTTTCTTTCTTCTTTCTTTCTCTTTTTCTCGAATTTCATTTCGCGTTGTGTGTTGTCAATGCACTCATCAAGGGGGAGATTGAGGACCGGGAGCGTCCCGGTGGTCGATGGATGACCGCTCCTCGGTGATGAGTGATTGACAACGGGTGTTGGAGTGACTCTTGGCTTAGCGCGCGGGTGTAGGGGCCGCGGCCTAGTTCGTGTTGTTGCGGGTGAAGAACGGGCGCGAAAGGTCTTCGGCCTTGAGGGGCCTCGGGAGATGGAGAGACAAGTAGGCTCGGTTCGAGGGACCCGGTGGACGGCGGGGACTGGGTGCGGGTCACATGGTGGCGACACAAGCAAGACGAAGTCATGGACAAGCGAGTCGGTGCACGGTGGCGGTCAAGTCAAGTGGTTTGGCGGGAGGCCGGACCGGGCATGCGGGGTTTGGTGGTTTGCCCACAAAACCATCGGCGGACGGTTTCTTGGTTTGGGCCTCAAAACCAAGTCCGAGGGCCCAACACGACGGAGACGGGATCCGGGCGTGTCGGGAAGCTTCGAGGCGGAGGACACGCGGCGGGATCGCATGGCTTGCGTCGGGAGGACGCAGGGTGCGGCAAAGGCGTGGCCGTCCGATGGCAAGACCCACAAACATTACCAAAATGCCCCTACGTGGGTTGTATCGCCAGTAGTGTAGTTAGGGGTAGTCGAGTCATTTACCACTCCGGCGGGACCTGATATATAAGCCATGAGTGTGTGTTGATGGCTCTCTCTCTCCGCGACTTAGGGTTTCATTTGCTCCCTCCTCTTTCTCTTTTTCGTAGCCATTTTTCCTTCTATTTTCTCTAGGCTAGCATGAGAGCTTCATGAGAGATTTGTTGAGAGGGATGGATGCTAGGGCGGCATGCTAGACCTTGTGAATCTTTCCTGGTTTGTATAGAAGATTCGGGGTTGTTTTTCTTGGCTTTTCGTGCTTGTTTTCGTGCCTTTGTTCCCGGTGTGATTCGCGGATTTGAGTGGGTTTCTCCCGGATTTCTTTGAGGGAAACATGGATAGATGTCTTGTGCATCTTTGTGCTTGATCTTGTGCCCTCAAACGCCGGAAACCACTTCGATTCGTGAGTTTTCGTTCGGTGCTCTAGCTTTTGGTGGTGCTCAAAGGATTCGCGATTCCGGTGATTTAGGGAGTTAGGAGGCAAGATTTTTGGGCTATAGCATCCTTGTGTGACGCTTTTCAAGTACCCAAACCCTTGTCTCTACGGCTTCAACCGTTTGGGAAATCCGATGATGATTTGGGGGAGTTGACTTTCGGGGTCGGGCGTTTTCAGCTCTGTCCGCACCTGGCGGACGGTCCGCGAGGACCAGGCGGACGGTCCGCGCGGCTAGGGTTCGTCCCGTGTTCTTCGTGTTCTTGCTCGTCTTTCGTTTCGATCCGTCGCGTTTTTGGTTTTTGGTTTTTGGTTGGACGGAGTTTCGGACGGTCCGCGGTGTTGGGCGGACGGTCGCGGGTGCTGGCGGACGGTCCGCGTGCTCCCCGCGGACGGTCCGTGGTTCGTGGGTGGCTTTGGTTCGTTCTGTGTGATTTAACGGACGGTCCACGGGAAGGGCGGACCGTCCGCGACGTCGGCGCGGACGGTCGCGGGAGTAGGTCGGACGGTCCCGCGCGGTTCATCGCGGACGGTCCGCACCGCCGAGTCGGACGGTCGCCAGAGCCGTGTGCGGTCTTGTTTGTTTCGATTCCTTCCTTCCCTTTCTAGTGCTTCCTCGTGTGCTTCTAGGAATCGTTCCTAAGGCTAGAGGTTGATCCATAACCTCGTGGTCTTGGCGATTGGTGCGTGATTCGATCCATCGCTTGTGTGTGACCGGGGTTTGTCTAGGGTATAGGCCGGATTCTTTTAGAAGAATTTTTACCGGCTCCTATTCACTCCCCCCCTCTCTAGTCGCCATCTGATCCTTCATCCATGGCGCCCGAGCTCGAGCCGCCGCCGTCGGGACCTCCATGGTGAGTCATCCTACCAGATCCACATGTCGGGAGATCTCCGCCGCAGGCCGTCACCGTCTAGCTCGCCATGGCGCAATTCGAGGAGGAAGGGTGGCGCATCGGTGAAGGTGTCATGCGGAGATGGCCGCCGCGTCGATGAGGGGCGCGGGACCTCCACCACCGGGACGAGGCAAGGCTAGGCTGTGCGTAGAGAAGCAGCTCCACCTACAACGCTGCATTCGGTGGTCGTCCCGCACCATCATGACCCCGAGCTCGAGGTCGAGCCACCGCTGCGGCCGCTCCCTGCCTCGCGCGTGCCAGCATGGTCGCGTGCCTCCCTCCTTGAGGGCACATAGCTGTGCTCGCCTCTCCTCCCACCCCACTACGTCCTCAGCCTCCTTCCCAGACCGCGCGCCTCTGTGCCCAACACCACCTCCCGTCGCCGTGGAGGAGAACAGGGCATAGAGAGGAGGGGACAGAGAGTATAGGGGAGTCCAGTTCGGTTGCCACATCATCATCCTATACTGATGCCTAGCTACTGCTCTACTCCTGTCTCGTGTTTTGGATGCTCCGGTCACTTGATGCATGCTCTTTTTGGATCGAATTGCTTTGTTCTAGGATTTCTTGTCTGTGTGTGCACACCCGTCGTGGCCTTTGCTCTCCTCGATCATCCTCCTCGCCACCACGGTCGGCGGGTCAGCCATCTCGCAGCTAGCCACCTCAGCCTTGGCCGCGTCCGCCTTTGTCAGGGACGTGGCGGCGACACAGAACTTGGCCGCGGGCATGCCGCCAGTGCTACGAACTCCTACCAATCAGAGTTGCGGCGCCGGTGTCGCAACGCCGACCAGGCGAGGCTGCGCGCGGGCACTGCACCACCGACCAAGCTGGGGAACCCGCATTGGAGGTCGGACCAGGTTGCGGCTGCACCGGTCGTACGGTGAGCGGTCGAGCCACCGCGGCGGCTGGGTGTTGACCCACAAGCAGAGGAAGAGAGATTGACCTGAGATAAAGAGAATAAAGAGGATGAGAGAGCAGAAGATATGGATTATGAGCACCATAAAGGGGGAAGGTCTGTGTTAACATAAATGGAGAGAATGGTCCCTACTTTAGAACCTTTAGGGGTCTGAGGCAGGGGGACCCGCTGTCTCCCCTCATGTTTAACTTGGCAGCGGACGCTCTGGACCATATGTTGATAAAAGCCAAAGAAAAAAACCACATAAAAGGGGTGGTGCCAAATCTTATTCAGGGGGGTTAACTCACCTACAGTACGCTGATGATATCGTGGTGATGGTGGGCTACGATGAAAACTCTATTAGGAACCTTAAGTTCCTTCTCTACTGCTTCGAGTGGATGTCGGGGCTTCGTATCAACTACCACAAGAGTGAAGTGGTGGCATTTGGGGTGGATGAAAATTGCAAGACAATGATTGCTAATACTCTGAATTGCAAGAAGGGGAGGCTACCTATGATGTACTTGGGTTTTCCCATCAGTGACAAAAAACTGAAGATGGAAGCTTTTATGGGGATAGTTGACAAGATGAGGAAGAAATTGCAACCTTGGAAAGGGAGGAACCTTACCTCGGGGGGGGGGGGGGGGCTTATGCTAACAAACACATCCTTAAGCAGCACGCCGACATACCTCATGGGCATGTTCCTTTTGCATGATGGCATTCATGCGAAAATGTACTCAATTCGGGCCAAATTCTTCTAGCGGGGAGATATGGACAAATTTAAATATCATATGATAAAATGGGAAAATGTGTGCCTTCCCAAAGAATTTGGTAGGGCAGGGGTGATCAACACAAAGCTATTCAACAAAGCACTTCTTTTAAAATGGGTGTGGAGGCTCCTAAACTGTGAGGAGGAAGATAGCTGCTGTCAGTTGCTAAGAGCTAAATACTTCCTGAGTGAAGCCTTTATTTGCAGCAAAAGTAAGGGGGGTCACAATTTTGGAAGGGAATACAGAAAGTGAAAGATGACATCAAATGGGGGTGCTTTGCAAAGTGAATTGTGGGAAACAAACCCGTTTTTGGGAGGATGTCTGGATAGGGAAAATTTCCCTTAAACTGGCTTTCCCTAACCTGTTCTCATGTTGTAGAGATAAAAATTGTTTGGTGGGGGACTGCTACAAGGAGGGGGGTGGACTCAAGACTTCAAAAGGTCCTTTGGACTGGAGGAAGTCAGACAATGGGAGGACTTGCTGGACATGTTGGAGGACACTGCTCCCATCGAGGGGAGGGATAAATTCAGTTGGGTGCATGAAAAATCAGGGAGATACACTACCAGATCAATGTGCAGAATCCTATCTCACAGGGGGGTGTCCAATTCTCGCATGGAAAAAATTTGGAAGTCCAAACTGCCTCTGAAACTTAAAGTTTTCATGTGGAAAACTTACCATGACAGATTGCAAACTGGGGTAGTGCTCAAGAAATGGAGATGGAAAGGGAGTATGATTTGCATAATTTGTGGAGCCCCAGAGACCAGAGATCATATTCTGTTCTCCTGTGTACCTGCCAAGTTTATGTGGTTTTCCCTCCAAGAGGCTCTGGAGTGGGGCAGAAACCCAGAACGCTTTGAGGATTTTTTTATCACTGGCTTCCCCTGGGGTGTCCTAACTATTGTTTCAAAATTTTCTTACTGGGTGTAGCCCTTTGGGTGCCGTGGAACGTTAGAAACAAACTTTGCATAGAAGGGGTGGCTCCAAAAACACCTTCTGATATTCTATACACTATGCTATCACTTTTGCGGAGATGGAGTGTGTTGTTGAGGAGGCCTGAAAAATTCAAGATGGATGAACTGTCAACGCGGGTTTGGGACTAGTTGAAGAGGTTTCAGAGGGAGATCAAGACCAGTCTGCCTGCTGAAGATCTTATGTAGTTTTTAGATTTTCTCGGTGGAGTAGTTTTCTGTTGTAGTTTCCTTAGTTTAAGCTCCTCTTGTAAGCTGGCGTCCCCAGCATGGATCTGGATTGGATTGTTGTTCAAACCTATCTTATATGCTTTCAATAAAAAGCAGGGTAATCCTTTTTCAAAAAAAAGTAAGAGCAGAAGATAAAATATGGAGTCATTTAGGTCCATGCCATTAAAAAAAGTTGCTGGTTACGCACATATCATGAAAAAGTTTTCAGGCACCTACATGCCATGCACTAGAAGTTCGTTGACGCTCATGCCATTTTGGATGGATTTTGTTAGAACTTAACAGTTCCACCCATATGACATGTGGGACCCAAATACGCAAATGACTATTTTGCTCCTTCACATGTCCTGGTTCTTCTTCAACCTCTGGCCAGTGCTGCGCCGCCGGTGCTGCGACTGATGTGCGGCGGGGAAAGGCGAGCCGTCACCGCGAGCGCCCGGCGTGCCGCCTATCCGCCGCTCGCGCTCGCGCCGAGCCGACCGGTGGTCATCGGCTCGAGCCGCCCGTCGGGGGACGACGGTGGCCGGGGGGAGGTCGGCCTCGCGGCGGAAGGAACCCGTGTGGTTCGTCGGCGAGCACATGCGGAGTCCACCGCTCCACGCGCGGAGGCGCGGGGACGAGACGCCGACGGACCGGGCGGTCGGTGACCCCGCGCCGACGCTGGCGAGTTTGATGCGGGCGGGCAAGGCGGAGAGGTAGTGCTCGGTCACGGGCGGGCTCTGCCTTCGAGCACGAACGAGAGAGGGGGGGCGCCGGCTCAAGTTGGCCGCGGGGAGATCCTTCGCCGCTTGTAGGCCGGGAGGCGGCGTGGCCGGTGGGGGGAGGCCGGCAGGACTGGAGACGCGAACGGAGGAGGAGCTAGCGAGAGAAAGGAGAAGGGAGGAGGAAGAAGAAGATTGGTGGGGCCCACTGGGGGTAAAATGGTCATTTCACTCATCGTTTTGACACCGTTAGCTCAGAATCCATCCAAAATGGCATGGGCGTCAACAAACTAACTTCGAGTGCATAGCATGTAGGTGCCTAGAAACTTTTTCATGACATGTGCGTAACCGGTAACTTTTTAAATGGCATGTATGTATATGACTCTAAAAATATGAGGGTGACATGTGGTCCATTTGCACGGGTAAAATTGACTTTTAACAACAAAGTCTCACGTTTCTGGACCTAGAGCACCATAATCTGCCAAACACGTACAACTCCATGCTTTTTTTGAGGTGCTAGAGTGGAGCTGGAAAAGAGTGCAGCATGTGGAGTGGAGCTAGTTTTTGTGAGGTGAGGTGGAGTCCTGTCAAACACCCTCTAACTATATTTCTTTCAATGTGCAAGCCATTCACATGATATAACACATCATCATCCACTAAATCATCAATTTATGTCTTCCACTAATTTCTTTGACTATAGCATCCGTGCATTTTTGCGAGTATCATGCTCCAAAATTGCAATAATAAAAATATGTGAAAGATCAATCATTTAACAACTATTTTCTCTCAACCAAAATGAACATATTTTCATATATAGTGTATATATAGTGTCATTTGTAAGAAAATGTTGTGCAATAATCACCTTAGTTTATACTTTCAATTTTTCATTTTATAATTTTGTTTAACGCGCGAGGTATTAAAGTTTTCTCACCTATGAGGATGTTTAGGCTAACGGATGGAGTATTATTAAATGACTAATTGTAGATGATGTGCTATAGTAACTGTATTTTAATGACATGTTTACTAATGACTACTTGACTTTTTACCTCCTTCATCTACGCACAAACTGATAGAACTTAAGTTTATTCCTCTCGGAAGAATATTGTTTGGAGTTTTGGAGTCTGATACGAAGAATAATGTTCGGTTAATAGATTGAGTGGTCCCAATAATATTGTTTAGGGTTTTAGGGTCTAATGCGAATAATAGTGTTCGGTTAATAGATTGAATTTTTTTGTCTATTCTGTGGGAGGAAATAAATTGAGCCGAGATAAGCCCAACAAGCTCTCCGTGAAAAATTTTGTGCCAATGAAGGGAGCACTCCCTTTATCACATCAAAACAGTTCTGGGTGGGTGTCTCTAATAACAATTCAACAACATCAACCAAATGTTTTATTAACAAATCAACAACATGAACAATATGATTTCTCCCACATCAAATCAGCACAACCAATAATATTTTATCTAATAACAAATCAACAACATCAACCATCAGTATTATGAGCCTGTTCGGCAGCTGTAATCTCTAATACTAAATCACCATCAGCCAAAACCAGCAATATTAATATGAGCTGGTTCGACTTCTGATAACAAATCACCATAAGCCAAACCAGCAGTATTATGTCAATAGTAATGCTAGTTATAGGACGTCCGACACATGCCATACCCTTTGGATAGCTATGTGGAGGAACCTCCTCCATATGTTTCAATCGTTAAGGGAGTTGCCCAAGGGCCGCTCGGGTCGCCTCCGCGAGGGCGACCGGGCAGCTCCAACCCTAGCCACCGTCAGCCCTCCTCCGGCCGCCTCCCATCTCTCCGCCGCCCGAGCGGCTCGCCGCAAGACGTGCGGCCGCGGTGAAGGTGGCGACGGGGCTCCTTTTCTCCCTCCTCTTCGTCGTTCGGGGGCGGGTGCGGCCGACACCGGGGCTCGGAGGTCCGCCGGCGGCCTTGGCGGCGGTGGCGGTTTGGCCCCTCGGATCCGGCGTCGCCCGATCGGATGCGGGGGCGCGCGACATGGATGGCGGGGGTGGCGGCCAACGCTTGGGGCGGCGGCGGCCGTGTCCGTGCGAGTGGCCCGGTGGCGGTGGCGTTTGGCGGGTCCGACGGCCGGGGTCGCGGCCGCCGCACCCACGGCCGGGGACCGGCGAGGGCATGGCCGCGGCCGGTGGTGTGCGCACCTAGGGCCCTCCGACCCTACTGGATCTGGGCCTGGCGGGCCGGTTGCTGGTGGGGTCAGGGGCGTGTTGCGCGCAGGCGACGAGTGTTGTGGTGAGGAGGTGTTGGTGATCCCCTGCGTTCTTCTGTTGGCGTCCGTGGATCGACTTCGCCGTGGTGGTGAGGCTGGGGGTCGGCTGGCACTTCCTGGTGGCGCCACGGTGGTGTTCTAAGCTGTGTCAAGGCTCTTTTGCTGGTCGCCGCGGAGGTGAGATGGGCTGCTCTTCCGGCCTGTTCAAGTTTGTGCGATAGGAATGGTGACGATCAGGCGTAAGCCTCCACTGATGGTTCGTCGGTGGCAATGGTATTGGCGCCCCTGTGGCACCACTCTCCCTGTTGGGGGTACCATTGAGATGCACTGCTTTTTGTTGCACAGGGTATATCCAAGGTGTAAACCCTATCCTTTGTGGATGTGCGACGATGGCGTCTCTGGTGTCGTCCCCTTCTTGAAGGCATTGCATTTGGAGTCCCTACTTGAATAGGCAGGCGGTGGTGATGGTTTGCTTGGTGGTGTTGCTTGCACGCGGCAGCTGTTGAGGTGCGCTTCGCCCGTGTTGGTAGGGAGGTGTAGAGGAACCATGGGTGGCAGAGGTCTTGTGTTGGCATGCTTGCTGTGGTTGTGACCTCGGGGTTGATTGGGCGGAGGCAGTGCTCTCTTACCGGCTTCAGATATCTAAGTCCTTGGCAGAGGATTGTGAGGCGGTGGGTGAGGCGAGGCCCCCACGCAGTGTGGCCGGGATCAGTGGTTGCATTGGTGCCAAGACGGGAGCTTTCTGTCGACGCTTGGGTGGAGTAGGGGAACCAGCGGCCTTATGTGTGCGGCTTGAGGATGAAGGGCCCATGGTGGAGGAGTTTGAGTTTCCGCTTTATCTTGCAGTGGGTCGCGGCTCTGGCCGTGATACGGCGTTGGTGACGACGGCGCGGTTCACGGCAGCTTCTTTTCGCTTCTCTCCCAGGATGGAGGTGGTGTAGAGTTTTGTGAGTGTGTTTGTCTGCGTGCGTTGTTTTGTGGTGTTGTTGTTAGCTTCGGCTCGTGATGTACAATTGCTTTCTTCTTATATGATATGGCAGTGCTCCTGCTTTAATTTCAAAAAATGTTTCAATCGTTTTCCAGAGAAGTAAATATCCCATCGTTATCCCTTCCTCCACCTTTTCCCTTGGCCATCCATGCTGCCTCTCCTAGCCTGCTCTCTCTTTGCCGCTGCCCATGGATAGGAGAGCCATTGCACACGCACATCGTTGCTTGCTTTGAGGTTGCTAGAGGATCTACTCCATGCGCGCCCCGAGCGTTGCTTGCTGTGTTGCGCAACGGAGGTGACATCATCCATGAGAGCCCGCGACTCTAGTGCAGCGACAAGCGATGAGCGACGGCTCTGGTGCAACGGCATGGAGGACGTAGCTTGTGGTCCCATTGCTCCAGCAGCGCGCATGGAGGCCGGAGCCTCAGACGTCAACCGGTGGGCCCACTACTCCGGTGGGTACCAGGACCGACTACTCGATGGGCCCCAGGGACCACCCGACTTGGGCTGCAGGACACCTGATGGCGTGAAGCACAAGGCATACAGAGGAATAGTACTTGGTTAGGAAGCTATACATGTCCGGATCCATATAGAGTACTCCTAGTCGTACTCGGCTGGTACTCCTCTGATAAACCAACTTGTAACCCTACCTCTCGGACTATATAAGGCGAGGTAGGGACCCCTATCTCATCATCCATATCATCTTGTAAACACACACAATCAATACAGAGCTACGCAACATACAGGACGTAGGGTATTACGCACCTCGCGACCCGAACCTGTCTAAATTGTGTGCCACGTGTCTCTCCTTCGAGTTCTTGATCTCGGCGAGGCCACAAACATCTACCTTGGGTACTCCCCTTGGTAGGTTGTTGGTCTAAAACACCGATAGCTGGCGTGCCAGGTAGGGGATCTCGCCGAAGATCTCATGGAGAACTCAACGGCTTCAATTGTCATCGGGCCAACCGCCGCCTTCAACCGTGGCGACACCTTTTGGCTCCTGGGTCTTCATCGCTGACGGCACTGGATCATTCCAGCGCTTCCTCACCATGACCCCAGCCCCGAAGACCGGGCTTGTGACACTACCCGAAGTTGTCACAGACCAACTCGTCGAAAAGTTCGACGAATTTTCGCTCTACAACCAAGCTGCCGACCTCAAGATTGGATCCGCCTCCAACTCGAACTTGGCGTCACCCTAGATCGAATCACGCGAGCCGGCTCCCGAACCATCATGTGGAATGGTCCCCTTCCACGAGCACTTCATGTACGGCCTTCGCAATGCACCTGCGAGCTATGTGGACGTGCTCGTCTCACGTCGGGCTGGCAAGGAGACCATCTCCGAGTACTCCTCGGACTCCAACACCGTACCCGGCTACAACTCGGACTCTTCCTATGAGTTCGACTTCAGTTCAGACCCGATCGAGTCTGAGTCCTAGCTCAACACGACCGAGGAACCGCTGTCAGGCCCTGCCGCTGGCTTGGTCATCACATCTACTCCCGCTGGCAGATTCATCTACTGGCCCGACCGCAAGCCCGCAGACCTGACTGACGATAACTTGTGCTGCGTCGCCTACCTCGAGACACTCCCCTTTCAGGAAGGAACACCACTGGCTCCAAACTAGGACGAGCACACCCCTACTGAGGTGGCGACTACCGACTCTGGCCTCTGCACCCTTGACCCTGAAGTCTTCATGGCAGCCGGGGATGTCGGAACTTCAGAAGACCGACCCGATCGGTACCTCGACGACATCTCAGAGGATAAGTTGTCAGCCAATGCACCTCCAAACGAGACTACCGACGACAAGAACGCTTGGCGCGACTGCAACAGGAAGGGGGCCAATCAACGCTGACGCCTCCGGGAAGCTCTCCCCATCCAGAACCTCAATGAGGCTCTGGATCAAGTCGCCAACCAGTACACACCACCCCTGAGAAATGCCACATGTCTATCACAATGATAGCATGACAGGCTTAGGGGTACCGCGCAGATGAAATCACCGCCAAGCTTACTGAAGACGCGTACTTCATGCGTGTCAACAACAGAGTCACCCCCGCTGGAAATCACGAAGCTACTAGTCGCAGTCGCACCCCAGCAGATGGCGGCCGCAATTGAGTTCGCGGTGAACACCAACCAACCCCCAACCGCTCTAGAGCCTCAGCAGGAGGTGCCTCACATGGAGGCTATATCTGCGGGGCGGTGGTGGTGGTGGCGGAGGCAGAAGCGACAGCAGTTCCTCCCACGGCGGAGGAAGAAGAGCTGGTGGTGGCGGTGATCGCGAAGGCCGAGGCCACGTGAACAGCCACGCCACTGGCAATGCACATGGTGGCTATGACGCTTGCCACAGGATCGATGAGATCTGCCGCACCAAGAATTCTACCGAAGTCAGCGACGGCTTCCCCACCTACTCCGCATGGCTTCGTGATCTGCTCCTTCCTGAGAAATTCAAACCTCTCAGAATCACCAAGTATGACACGATGCAAGACCCAATTCAGTGGCTCTGGTGCTACGCCCTGTCCATCGAAAATGCTGGTGGCAACAACGACACGAAGTGCCTCTACTTCCCCTTCTGTCTGGACCAGGCTCCACTCACATGGCTCGAGTCACTCGACAAGAACTCGATCGACCAATGGGACCAGCTGAAGGCTCAGTTCACCAACAACTTCGCGGGCGCCATGGGGCGCTCGAGTACTCGCATGGACCTGGTGATGGTCAAGCAGGAGCAAGGCGAGACGCTCTGCCAGTACATGCGCCGCTTTTTCGACAAGCGCACGACTGTAGTCAATGTCACCGAAAAAGAAGTCATCGACCACTTCCAAGACGGGCTCTACCACCATCGTACCATCGAAGACTATGGCTGTCGTCGCACCGAGTTCCATCACCAAGCTCAAAGACATGATCACCTCATGGGCTGTTGACGGTGAAATTCCGTCAACCTAGCCATGAGTTTACCTTCGGTGTTGGCATGACTTTTATATCTTATCCATTGGTACTATCCCCCTTGGTATAATAAGTTCGTTCGTGCATGTCGGTTTTGGAGTTTAGTGTTTATGTAGGATTTCAGTGTTGAAAGCAAGACTTCTGGGATAAGTTCATTAAGCACCTTGTGACAAGACCTTGAAGCCCGGTACAAGTCAAGCAATGAAGTAAACATGACTCCAAGAAGCCTAGGGACAAACTCGAGAAGATGAAAAACTCCGAGGACCCAGTCAAAAAACTGCCGAATCTTGCGGGATAAGGAGGTTCATCCAATCCGAAGAGAAACTGACGACAAGGGCTCACATGCAGAAGGGGAAGACTCTAGAAGACTCGGGAAGCAACACCGGGCAAACCAGGTCGGCCGGCCCAGCCCAACCCATTTCAGGGCCCAGTCGACCCTCCCTTTGACCTAGTCCCCATTCGGACTATTTATAGCCCCGAGGCCAGGAGCCACGCATCAACTCATTCGTCATTGGCCGCCAAGGAGCAGAGAAGAGAGGGACACCATCTCGGAGAGGAGAGGGTCGAGCTAGTTGACTAGGATCTCCCTAGCCAGCGTGGGAACCTTGCAAGGAAAACCACGTCGGAGTTCCCGGAGCTAGAAGCAAGATCAAGGTAGGATCCCGGTGGTGATCATGATTCATGTATCATGTAATGTTGAATTATCAAGTTGCAATCCGATTTCTAGCGATCTAGTGTTTTTCCTACGTCTTTGATTTCGATCGGCCTTTCGTATCTTAAGATCTATTCTCGAGATACATCATCAAGGATGTTCTTGTAGCCGTGGTGGCTAGAGGTACATGCCTAACCTTTCGAGAGATTTCAACTTGTTTTGGACTCGCCCTAGACTAACCCGCACGAATAGGGGTGCGTTGTGACAGAACGGTGGCTCCAAAAGGTGGGCGTTTTCAGAGTCGGACTGGAAACCGTGATTTAAAGAAGCTTTTTATGAGATTGAACTTGTTTACTTCTCCTTTGCTCGGAACTTCAACGAAGGCTTGATCCAATCTCTCTAGATTGGTTTATCTATCCCCCCTCTTTCTCTTGCTACCTCTGGCTTTCATAGATTAGATTCGTTTTTGTGATGTTCTCTAGACTAGATGCATAGGATTCTCCTTTTGAAGATCAAAGTTCTCGGCTTTATTAGATTGATTCTTGCATCTCACATTTGTTCCACAGATTCGATACCTTGGGTTCACACTTGAGGGAAGAAGGGTCCCTTGACTACGACGGAGGATTTGTCTGCTTGCAAGTCCACTTGAAGTTTAATACGAATATATACCGTCAACAAGCCCCTTTTTCTGGTGCCATTGCCGGGGAACAAGTGATCGAGATTCGATCTTTTATCGCTTTTTGTGTAATTTTCAGTTTTCTTTTGGTTTTTATTTTTTGCATCTACTGACTTTTGATCATCCTCAAAATCAATCTAATCTAGTTTGTCTAACCCTAGTTTTCTTAGATTTATTTTTAGTTTTGGTTTTTGTATATTTTGTTTATCGCTAACCTTAACAAGAGATGGACGACTACCTCTAAGAAACCCGATAATTTTGTGGATGATCCAGAAAAACTTTACAGACTAAGGAGACGCGAAGCACAACAAGCTAATAAGCTGGATTTTGTAGATTCGAAGTCGAAAGACGAAGGATCATTGGAATCTCCGAAGAAATCACCACCTCAATGTCCTCGGGAGAATCGACTTCCACCGATGGGAGAACAACTGCAAGAACGCAAGATCGGGGAGCTATGCACCCCAAACATCATCGACCTACAAATCTTGAACCTCACTAATATTGGAAGGCCGTTCGAGATGAAGACCTCAACAATCTCCATGGTGTAACATTCACCCTTCACCGGTAAAGAAGATTCAAACCTTCACCTCCAAGCGTTCGTTCAACTATGTCAAACATTCAACATGGATGGGGTGACTCAAGATAAAATGAGGCTGAGGCTCTTCCCGTTCTCGCTATTCGGGAAGGCTTTGCAATGGTTCTACTCTCAACCGGCGGAGACGGTGCAAGATTGGGATGCATTGATGAGGGCCTTCATGAAGGAATACTACTCGCCGGGTAAAACTCAAATCTTGTGTAATAAAATTGCTACTTTTGCTCAATATCCTACGGAAACTATCTCGGAGGCATTCGAGCGCTTCAATGAGTACACTCGGGCAGTTCCACATCACAAGTTCTCGAAGGAGGACCTCGTTCAAAAGTTTTACCAAGGGCTCACCATGGCGTCAAGAACGATCATCGATCCATCGGTGGGAGGATCTATCATTGAGCTTACGCTGACTCAAGCTTTCACTCTATTCAAGAAGATCGTGGACAATGACACGTGGGCGTCGTCCGGACGCTTACTTCAGGTTCAACCCACGGGGAACGTCAAAGGAGTCTTGCAAGTGGAGAAAGAAAACATACTCGAGGGCAAGATCGACTCGCTTATGCGGAGGTTGGAGAAGATGGAGATAGAAAAGAAAGAGGCGCAAGGCTTAAAGGCTGCCGAAGCAAGATCCACATGTGAAGAATGTGGAGAATATGGCGATGTCCACAAGGATTGTCCGGAGAAAGCCAAGGTGCTCGAATACATGAGGAAGGGAGATTTGCCGAACTTCTGCTACGGGCAAGGTAGACCTCAATTTAATGCAATCTCATCCATTCCGAATTCGATTCCGCTTCATATACAATTGAAGGACTTCATGAACGAGCAAGCTAAGATCAACAAGGACACCGTCACCAAGTTCAAGGCCATAGAAAAGGTGTTGGAGAACATCGATAGCAACGTGACGGAGGTCGGAAGCACCAACCATCAAGTGCTCAACATGATGAAGATGCTCGAGACGCAAGTGGGACAACTTGCCGGGCGCCTATCCGCTAATGAAGGGAAGCTTCCGGGACAACCTAAAGGTCCCAAAACGGCGCAGGCTGTTCAAACTCGTTCGGGGAAGGAGACTGAAGATCCGAAACGTTCCGCGGGAGCAAGGAAGCCTAAACCATCTACCGAGACGGAGGAATTTGCTAAGGAGGAAGTTACGGAGATCGTCATTGAAGAGCCCGAGTTTGAGATGCCGGGAGAAGATACAAAGATACCGCAACTCAAGCCACGCTACTTCCAAGGTAAACTTGATAATCACTTTTAGAAGTTTGTGGAGGTTGTGCGTAGACTTAGCATCAACATGCCGTTATTGGATGCCCTTCAAGTTCCTCCATATTCTCGTCACTTCAAAGATATCCTGGCAAATAAATATGAGATAGCAACACTCGGGGTTGATCATGTCAAGATGTCCGAGCAATGTAGTGTCGCTATTGCAAATGGACTAGAGAAGCAAAAAGACCCCGGATGCCCGACAATTCCATGTTCCGTTGGTTCATTCAAGTTTGAGAAGACATTATGCGACCTTGGAGCTAGTGTGAGCATCATGCCAAGGGATGTGTTCGAGAAGCTATGCCTACCATTGGAGCCTACGGGTATGTGCTTGGAGTTGGGTGATAACTCCATTCGCTATCCCTTGGGCATCGCCGAAGATGTGCCCGTGAAGGTCGGACACCACTTCATCCCCGTCGACTTCAAGATACTCGAGATGGGAGAGAGGGAGAAGCCACCACTCATCCTTGGGAGGCCTTTCCTCAAGACCGTGGGAGCTACCATTGATGTTGGCAAGGGGGAGATCAAGTTCGACATTAACGGCGAGAGGAGTTCCTTCAAGTTTCGACCACACCTCAAGGTATGCAAAATGATTGAAGTTGAATATGTTCCACCTCATCGCCACATTGTTAAGGAAGAACCAAGGAAGAAGGAAGAGCCAAAGAAGAAGGAAGTGAAGAAAATCTAAGAAGTTGTTGCATCTGTCAAGACAAAGGAACAAAATCCGCTTGTGAAGACCAAAAAGATGACTAAGCCGGAGAATAAGTCCGTGCCCAAGATGGTGCAGAAGTGGGTACCCAAGATTGCAATGCCCGCAAAGAGTGTTGATCCAAAGTTATCAAGTGAAGAAGTCTAGCCATGGACTATAAAGGCGGGAGGCAACCCGTTTCGTCAAGTCAAGAATAAGCTACCGGGAGGACAACCCGATTCAAGATTTTTTGAGTCTTTTCAAGTAAGTTAGTTTTGAAATTTACTATGCAAGACATTAATCTTAGAGTGGTTGAACAATAGTAGATACATAATTCTTGGTTGAATATTTTGCTTTGATCATAAACCCTTTACATGAACCATCCTATGTGTTGTTTGCTTCTTTTTGAGAAACCAAAAACAAATAAATACAGAACCTATCTCAACCTTTCATCCTCTTTATGATGTTACGGTTGACTTGTTTTACATGCTAAAAACACAAGAGTAGAGTCACGACTTGTATCCAGATGTTATTTAAATTTCAGTACGTGGTAGGACTCCCGTGAACCTAGAAACTTAACTTTTGGTTGGTTAAAAATCTATATCCTTGGTTTCTCTAAGATTAGAATTTTTCTAAGCCTCATTTAATTTTATTTCATTCAAAATCTCTCTTATTTAGCCAAAATTAGAACCTAAACCTATGCCTCCATGATCAAGCCGGGAAAGTTTGCTCTCAACTAATGAAGGCAAACAATACCAGTAAGACCTATATAAATGTAGTCGGAAAATATTTGTCACACCCTGAAATTTCCAATTTCAGGATGTGAATATAGAGAATAATTAAATAACAATTTTCTCATAATTTTAAAACTTTTCCAACATTTATTTTCTTTATAGGGAATATAATATAGGAAAAATCCTTGTTTGATTTTGTAAATCAAATAAAAAGTTATGAGTGTTGCATTCATGTCAATGCATCTTGGTGCTTCTTGAGTGCAAAAGGTTTCAAAAATACGCTTAAAAGTTGTCCTAACTCTCCCGAGAATTTTCCGGATTTTTCTGGAATTTATTCTCATTTTCCTTGAGCTATTTCTATTTACTAGAAGGCTCTAAAATCTTTTTCTTGAACTCCAAATACTTTATTTGCATTGTTCATACTGCAATCTACCTCTGGGGATTTTCCTGGAATTTTTGGAAGTTTTCGAGTATTTTTCGGGCCTTTAATCAATTTCTATATTTTTCTGGAATTGTTTTCATCAAAAATAAATTCGAAAAAAAACCTATCCTAACGGGCCGAGCCCGAAGGCCCGACCCGCTCCAGCCCGCTTGGCCCGCACGAGGCCCATCGACCGAGGCCGAGGGGAGCCACGGCCGTGCCGCCGCCACCCGGCCGGTCCCGGGCGTGCGCGCACGGGACACCTCGGGGTCCGCGCCCCTATAAGAGGCCGCGCCGCCCGAGCCGCCCGCGTGCCCTAGCCGCCGCCGCCCCGTGCCTTGCCCCCGCCCCCGCGCGCGCCGCCGGCCGGTGCGCCGCCGCCGCCGATTCGTCGCAACCGCCGCCTCCCGGAGCAAACCGACGCCACTAGAGGTTTCCTCGTGTCGAGCCGAACATACTGCGCCGTTTTCCGTCGTCGGAGGTCCGCCGGAGCGCCGCCGCCCATGGGAGCCGGAGCCGACCGCCATGCCTGTCCGTCGCCGGCCATCTCTCCGTCTTCCTCCGTCCAAGGTGAGCAGCCCCATGTGTTCCCCTCGGTCTCCTCTCCGTTTTCCCCTTCTCACCCGGGCACCTAGCCACCTAGGACGCTGGCGCTGCCGCCCTCCCAGGCCGACCGAAGCTCCCTGTCCTCCATGGACAGAGGTAGGGGATGACCCCTGCTGCTTTGCATCTAATCCCTTGGACTTTCTTGTAAACCTTAAATCTTTTCTTGTGTCTTGGCAAAACTACATAGAACCCCCTACAAAAATTCTACTTTCACACATAAAGTCCACCCACGCCCTTTTATAGATCTAACCCTATCCTTTATCCTTTTCGCGAGCATTGTTTGTTGTGTCTCGGAAATTTCCTCTGCTACCCCCTGAGATCTACAGTTAATCACATCTAGGTCCCCCAATATTGTTTTGCTCATAGAATCTTTGTTTTAGCTCTGTTTTAATCCGTTCAAGTTGTGTTAGGTTCATAATAATGTAAAGCATTAGTGGTGTGTTTTCGTCATGTTTGTTTTCTAAAAATAAATTTAATATTAATTTTGTTAATACTTATCAAACATGCCGTGTCTAAATAAAAGCTACATAGGTCCATACACCGCTTTTCATAATCAAATTTAATTTGATTAATGTTTCTCTCACATGCTTGCATAAATAAAATCTAATTAGATCTTTTATCCGGTTTTCCATAAGTCAAATATTAATTTGCTTAATGATTAATTAACTTTTATAATTAAAAGTTGATTAGGCTTTTACTCTGGTCTTTTACAAATAAAATGTAATGCCGCATTAATTCCAACTTAGGGTACTTTTCTTTATGAAGATACCCTATACATATGTTTTGCTAAATAAAACAAACCTAAGCTTATAGTGTTTTATGTTCATAGATGCAAATCGTTCGATAGACGTTCTTTATCAAGCTCTATCTCAGTGTGATCTTTCCGGTCCTTGCTCAATCTTCCACAACCATCTCTTTAAGGTTAACCAAGCCTTTCTTCCTCCAAGCACACTTTGTGTTCTTTAGTGATCCATCCAATCGATCCTATTCCTTAGTACGTTCTTTTAAAGTTTTTCTTTTGAGTGGTGCATTGTTCTTAGTTTGCTTGCTTGTTTGCTTTGTGTATGCCTGTGCCCGATGATTGATACGAGTAGAATGAACGTGGTTCGAGAAGTTTGAAGAGTAAGAGGTGAACACATTCTGAGCAACATCATTACTTTGGTTAAAGGCAAGTGTGTCCTTGATCTTTTGTCCCAATAACTATTATTAATCACTTTGCATTGCTTTGCATTTAATATGATGGGACCCATGTTTAAGGTTTGCCTAGTCTTTAATATCAATCATACCTTGATCAACCGGGTTTTTCTTTAGGTTGGGTAGCTCTTGCTTAGCTGCTATACTTGGGTTATGGTGGTTAATATGAACATTAATGATGAACATGCTTTACCTTTATGTTATGCTATATATTTGCTTGCTTAATACAAGATCATATGAATTAATCGGAACATGGAGAACCACCCAGGAAAACCGTAAGTGTTGTAGCAACCTTACCCTAAAGGGACAAATGGGGAGGCATTGACGGAGTATAGACTCGCTCTAGCGGGGAGTTGGGTTTGTTATTTTATGGTGGGGGATTGACCCGCTAGGGGACTTTATGCCCCGCTTAGACCTGAAACCTAGTGGGTTGTTGCTCATTGGAGGATCTTCGTAAAGGCCTCGTAGCGTCCCTATGCAATCACACCTCGGTAGAGTGGTATGATGCCTAGCTAGCATCGCATGGCTGGGTCCAAAACTCTTTGGAGTTTTTACACGACTTGTGGTGAAAGTGTACAACCTCTGCAGAGTGTAAAACTAATCGATTAGTCGTGCTCACGGTCAAGAGTGGCCTGGACCCTCACATGATAATAAAACTTGAAGATGGACTTAAATCGTGCTCTCTGGTTATGTTTGCCATATTCTTATGGTGCATCTTACCTTATGCTTAATGTGGGTTGGTATAAACTTACACTTTATTAGTAATCAGGTGCTAATAAAATTTGACCAACTAAAAGTGCTAAATGCTTATAGCCCAGTCCACTACAAAGCCTTTGCATTCATACTTTCCCCACACTTGCTGAGTACGACAAGTGCTCACCCTTGCTATAAACAATGTTGCTCAGAAGGAGGAAGCTGCTATGAAGTCTTGTGAAGATGTTGCTGGTTCTAGGTGTACGCAACCCCCAGTCGACTGCTTGTGATGTTTGGCGCCTTCGTTTCCAGGATTAAGTGTAAATCTCTGATAATCTCCCTTTTTCTTTCGTGATACTGTTTCTGTATTCACTTATATGTCACTATATGCATGAAACTTGATCTTGGCATGCATATAGGTTTGCACTTGGTTTTCTTTGGAAAAACAGGTGTGACAATATTTTCGACTTACATCTTGTTTTTAATGCTTTCAAAACTCCTCTAAATTTATGCTTGAGCTCTCCCATAGCTCTGAATTTATTTTTAATTTTCGAAATTAGAGGAGTGCTTAGCCTTAAGACATGCTTAGAGGGAGGCAATCTAGTTAAGCAAATCACGCATGCACCATGATGCATCACGGGATGCCCTTCCAACAACTTTCAACAAGGTCACATGCAAAGGACAAGCATGGGTGGGCAACAAGCATTGTTTTGCAGGAAATTCATGGTGGCATGTGAAGCAAAGGAGCATGGACATGACTCAAAGCAAAGGCATCAAGTGGAAGGACCAATAATGCAAGCAAAGGAGTGGATGAGAGAGTTTGGGCGGTGCAACTTGTGGAGCACGCGAGCACAAAAGTCACAAAGTGAAAATGATCAAGATGCAGAAAACCGAGCCAGGGAGGGGCACGAGGCCACCCAGGCCGGTCGGCAAGAAACTCCCAGTGCTCTTCTTTGGCAGGCAAGAAACTCTCCCATCTCTCTGTTTGTGTGCTCGAAGTTTTAGTCTAGAACCACCTTAGACTTAGCCATCCTTCCCAAGTTTGTTTTGCCCAAAAAATCACACCCTTAATCCACTCAAAGTCCATACTCCGAAATAATTCTTGAGTGCTTTGTTACCGGTTAAAACCCCGGGATTATATTAGAGAGAAGAGTGCTACAATCATGTGGAAGAAAACCACAAGTCTCTTCACCATGAAGAAGGGATTGTCGTCGTCCAAGCCATCTTCGATGACGTCTTCGAGGAGGCACTCGGTTTCTGAGTCTCCTAGGAGCATGGAGGAGGACACGACACCGCCGAGGAGGAACGACACTCTCCTCCTCGGTGGTATGAGGGCCACAAGGAGCTCGTCTATGAGGTTTACCGAACCTCAAGGGCGTATGGAGGAACTTCCCGTCCCACCTCATCGATTGACCCGATCCTCCGCTCCACCTCTGTACACTCCGCGGTACTCTACATATGGCTTCATCATCATGTCGGAGGAGGAGGAGAAGAAACCCTCTCGCCTTCAGAAGAGGCTTGTGGCGAACTTCGATTTTGACGATCAAGCTCTCAACTCATTGGGTTTTGGCACGGACATTTATTATAGATTGGGGCACCTCGGGTGGGTGCAATTCTCCAACGGGGTGTCAACAAATACCCACAAGGAATTTGCCTTGGAAATTCTAATGACCATGACACCTATCCTTAATGAGGGGGTGTCGAGTTTATCATTCCGGTTGGAGGGAATTCAGCAAGTGGCTCCCTATGAAAATATTAGGGAGCTACTTGGTTTCCAAAAGGGAGCTCCGGAGAAAGTAGACGTGCCGAAAGGCATGTTGGATGGATTTTGGAACTTGATCTCGGGGCAAGCCCACCAACAAAGGAATTCCATCCGGAACCCCATCATCAAGTGTTTCACTCATGGATGAGTAAAAGAATTTTGGGGAGGATGAGGGAAACAAAGGTGACCGACACAGAGTTGAATTGGCTTTACTCGGCTTTAATTGCCAGGTAGCCAATAGACCCCTCCTACCTTATGATCAACCGATGGTGTTGTGAAGCAACATCGGGATCGGGAGATATTGGTTCGGGGTGCTACCGCTCCATGTTGGCCATCTCCTTAAGACCGGGAATTCCAAGAAATCTCGAGCATCTTCTACCCGGGACCTCTCTCGGAATTGAATACTTGAAGCAACTAAAATATATAAGTGGAGATGAGAGAGGATGCTTTAATGTGGCCAAAGTGAACTTACCCCTTCCGGATGCAAGACTAGGACTCTTTATTCAAGGGAAGGAAGATTGGTTGGAGGAATGACTCCTTGTGCCGGCAAGGAAGAATAAAAGAGGAAGAATTATAGAAGAAGGATCATCCTCAGCACAAGAGGGAGGTGCACAACAAAACTATGTGCCACCGTATGGAGGAATTCCTACACCGCCAAGTTACTACGGAGGGCCACCAACGCAAGCATGGGGGAGTGGTGCAGCCACGCCCCCACAAAATTATGTGGTGCCCAACGTAACCTTTGCGGAGCCCTATGCACAATTTCCTCAACCACAACAAAGTGTGGCCATAATCGGAGGATATGCTGCAAGAAACATGCATAACATCGCAGCCATCGAATCCAACGCGGCTCAATTAGGTGAAGGCAATGCAAATATTGCTTATGAGCTTGGGCGCCTTCACCTAGTACCGCCGGATCAATTCGTAGGAGGGGATGTCCAATCTTATTATGGCAAGGTTACAACCACCAAGATTATCAATACCAATCACCAGCGGAAGATTAGAAGAAGGAGGAGCTTTAGTTTTCTTTTCTTTTCCCTTTTTCTTTAATTTTCAGCTTGTGTTTGCTTATGTATGCGTAGTGTTTTCAGTTTTTATTTAAATTCAGCATGTGTGTTAGTTTGTTTTCATTATGAATAAAGTCACCACCTTATTTTTACCTTTGGTAAAGTTACAAAAGTTATGCCATGATGATATATGATTATAATTGCCGCTTTGTTTATCTTTGTATTTGTTTTATGCATGATTAAGCTAATGCTCTCTTAAAATACAAATATGAAATTATCTAAATGCTAGCTTAATCTTTAGAGGAGGTTATGATAAAAATAAAGACCCATAGTGTTTTATATGCTCTCAAGTTTTAGATGGATTAATGATGATTTTTATTCCTAAAAGTAATGCTAACCTTGTCATAAATATCGCTTGCATGTTGCTCTACCTATCCAGAGCCTTATATATATTTGAGTGCATAGACCTCAGTGTACAAGATTTATTTTTGGGTGAGTTATTTCAGGTCATGATTTCTCTGGCCCGAGACTAAGAAGCTGGTCATTCCATTTTGCGTATCTATCTTATTGCTAGCCTTTTATCCGTGCATTGTGTATCCCCACATCGGAGATCTCACAAACCTCGCCGGATATCCACCTTAAAACCAAATATCATCTTTTGTGATTACCTCCTTGACCATAACCTATCGTTGAGAATGGATCACCAATTCAAGGAAGATTGCAAGATGGTGCCAATATTGAAGATTTCAAGTATCTTTCCAAAGGAAAAGTATTCCCGGTACCTACCTGTTGACGGTATATATTCGTGTTAAAGTTCAAGTGGACTTGCAAGCGGACAAATCCTCTGTCGTAGTCAAGGAACCCTTCTTCCCTCGAGTGGTGAACCCAAGGTATCGAATCCGTGGAACAAATGTGTGATTCAAGAGTTGATCTATTAAAGCCGATGAACTTAGATCTTCAAGAGGTGAAACCTATGCATCTAATCTTAAAGAACATCAAAAGAACGAATCTAATCTACTAAAGACCGGAGGTAGCAAGAGATAGAGGGGGATAGATTAACCAATCTAGAGAGATTGGATCAAGCCTTCGTTGAAGTTCCAAACAAAGGAAGAAATAACAAGTTCAATCTCATTAGAAGCCTCTTTAAACCACGGTTTCCCGTCCGACTCCGAAAACACCCGCCTTTTGGAGCCACCGTTCTGTCACAACGCACCCCTATTAGTGCGGGTTAGTCTAGGGTGAGTCCAAGGACAAGTTGAAACCTTTTGGAAGGTCAGGCATGCACCTCTAGCCACCATGGCTACAAGAACATCCTCGGTGATCTATCTCGAGAATAGATCTTAAGATACGAAAACGCGATCGAAATCAAAGACGTAGGAGAAACACTTGATCGCTAGAAATCGGATTGCAACTTGATAATTTAACATAGTACATGATACATGAATCAAGATCACCACCGAGATCCTACCTTGATCTTGCTTCTAGCTCTGGAAACTCCGACGTGGTCTTCCTTGCAAGGTTCCCACATTGGCTAGGAAGATCCTAGTCAACTAGCTCGACCCTCTCCTCTCCGAGATGGTGTCCCTCTCTTCTCTGCTCCTTGACGACCGATGACCAATGAATTGATGCGTGGCTCTTGGCCTCGGGGCTACAAATAGTCTGAATGGTAGCTAGGTCAAAGGGGGGCTGACTGGGCCCCGAAATGGGCTGGGCCGACCGGGTCGGGTCGACCGGCCCGGGCCGACCGGCCTGGGCCCACTTCTACCCAGCCAGTTGCCTCCTTCACCCGATGTTGGTTCCCGAGTCTTCTAGATCCTTCCCCCTTCTGCATGTGGGCCCTTGTCGTCAGTTTCTCTCTGAATTGGATGTAGCTCCTTGTCCCGCAAGATTCAGCACTTTTCTGACTGGGTCTTTGGAGTTTGTCATCTTCTCGGGTTTGGTCCCTAGGCTTCTTGGAGTCATATTTACTTCATTGCTTGACTTGTACCAGGCTTCAAGGTCTTGTCACAAGGTGTTTGATGAACTTATCCTAGAAGTCTTGCTTTCAACACTAAAACCCTGCATAAACATTAAACTCCAAAACCGACATGCATGACGAACTTGTTATACCAAGGGGGTTAGTACCAATGGGATAAGATATAGAAGTCATGCCAACACCGAAGGTAAACTCATGGCTAGGTTGACGGAATTTCACCGTCAACACTACCTTATCTCTATCACCTCTTTGCCAGAGGACGAGCAAACGTCTAAGCTTGGGGGAGGAGGTAGGTACAATGCAATTTTAGATTTCAAAGGGGAGCAAATAAAAAATAATGAGAAAGAGAAAGAAAGAAGAAAGAAGAAGAAAAAAGAAAAAGAGAAAAAATATGAGTATGTGTAAAAATAAAATAAAGTGAACTCCCCGGTTCTCTAAAGTGCATTAGGAATTTCAAGGTTTCAAGATTAAAAGATCCAAAGTCGTTTTTCCAACCATGTGCAATCTGATAACAAGGACTTCCTTTGTGCCTCGGGATCAGTCTTTGCCATTTGCACATGTCCACCTATCTCAAGTGTGTGTATTTTTCTCTCCCCCTCCTTGATATAACATTATTTTCCAATGACCTTTTTGACGAGTCTCGGTAAGACCATGAGAAGCCTGTCTTGTTTTGGCAACATCTCATTTATAATATCTTGGTAGGACTAAACTTTCCCAAAAAGCTCCATATAAAGCATGCCACTTATATGAATGTTATGAGAGGGAAAGGAGTAGAACAAATAGGCTTGAGAGAAAAGATGAGATGAGAGTTCATGAGCAAAATGCAAGATGATTTAAATTTGTGAACTTGGTTTAGCTCTTTTTCACCTCGTTCTTTATTTCAAAATTTCTGGGATCTATTTAAATTTTGGGAGCATGTTAATACTTGTGGTATAAGCTTAATTAATAATCTACCCTCTGTAGGGATGAAGGCTAGTACATTATGAAACTTTAACGAATTAAATTTTTGAGAGCATTATGTTTTCTTGTGTATAATCAAGTGCAAGGTTTAAACAATGAAGGACAACGATGATATCCATTGAAGGCTTACTCAAGGACGAGCAAGGTTTAAGCATGGGGAGATGTTGACAGTGAAATTCCGTCAACCTAGCCATGAGTTTACCTTCGGTGTTGGCATGACTTTTATATCTTATCCATTGGTACTAACCCCCTTGGTATAATAAGTTCGTACGTGCATGTCGGTTTTGGAGTTAAGTGTTTATGTAGGATTTCAGTGTTGAAAGCAAGACTTTCGGGATAAGTTCATTAAGCACCTTGTGACAAGACCTTGAAGCCCAGTACAAGTCAAGCAATGAAGTAAACATGACTCCAAGAAGCCCAGGGACCAAACCTGAGAAGATGAAAAACTCCGAGGACCTAGTCAGAAAACTATCAAATCTTGCGGGTCAAGGAGCTTCATCCAATCCGAATAGAAACTGACGACAAGGGCCCACATGTAGAAGGGGGAAGACTCTAGAAGACTCGGGAAGCAACACCGGGCAAACCAGGCCGGCCGGTCCAGCCCATTTCAGGGCCCGGTCGACCCCCCCTTTGACCTAACTGCCATTCGAACTATTTATAGCCCCGAGGCCAGGAGCCACGCATCAACTCATTTGTCATCAGCCGCCGAGGAGCAGAGAAGAGAGGGACACCATCTCGGAGAGGAGAGGGTCGAGCTAGTTGACTAAGATCTCCCTAGCTGGCGTGGGAACCTTGCAAAGAAGACCACGTCGGAGTTCCCGGAGCTAGAAGCAAGATCAAGGTAGGATCTCGGTGGTAATCTTGATTCATGTATCATGTAATGTTGAATTATCAAGTTGCAATCTGATTTCTAGCGATCAAGTGTTTCTCCTACATCTTTGATTTCGATCGGCTTTTCGTATCTTAAGATCTATTCTCGAGATAGATCATCGAGGATGTTCTTGTAGCAGTGGTGGCTAGAGGTGCATGCTTGACCTTTCGAGAGATTTCAACTTGTCTTTGGACTTGCCCTAGACTAACCCGCACGAATAGGGGTGCGTTGTGACAGAACGGTGGCTCCAAAAGGCAGGCGTTTTCGGAGTCGGATGGGAAACCGTGATTTAAAGAAGCTTTTTATGAAATTGAACTTGTTTACTTCTCCTTTGCTCTGAACTTCAACGAAGGCTTGATCCAATCTCTCTAGATTGGTTTATCTATCCCCCCTCTTTCTCTTGCTACCTCCGGCTTTCATAGATTAGATTCGTTTTTGTGATGTTCTCTAGATTAGATGCATAGGATTCTCCTTTTGAAGATCAAAGTTCTCAGCTTTATTAGATTGATTCTTGCATCGCACATTTGTTCCATGGATTCGATACCTTGGGTTTACAATTGAGGGAAGAAGGGTCCCTTGACTACGATGGAGGATTTGTCCACTTGCAAGTCCACTTGAAGTTTAATACGAATATATACCGTCAACATGGGCCGACGAAGAGGACAAGGTGAACGCCAAGTATGACTCCATTCGCGGCAAGAGCAAGAACAATATGGGTGGCAACAACAACAACAAGGATCAAGGGGGTCGCGACAACAACAACAACTACTACTACTCGGGTCCTAACCTCAAGCGCAAGCCAGACAACACAGTCGCGGCTATACAGCGCCCTGCGAAGGACGACTCCAAAAAGACCTCCAGCGGCTTCAGAGACTTGCTCAAAGAGAAGTGCACATGGCATCTGGATGGCAATCACACAACCAACCAGTGCTACCAACTCCGGCGAGCACTCAAGGACATTCCCGAGCCACGGCCTCCTCACGACAAGAAGGGCAAGAAGAAAGCCGACGAAGGCAACAACAACTTCCAAGAACCTGACAAGACGGTGAACGTCCTCTTCGGCGGACTACCCACCAGACGATCGCATAATCTCACTCTACGTGAAGTCTTGAACATTGAACTAGTGGTACTGACACCTCTAAGGTGGTCGAAGGTACCCATCACCTTCTCCCGCGCGGATCAATGGACAAGCTTCTTTGAGCCAGGATGCTTCCCACTCGTCCTGAAACCAGTAGTCGCGGGCTCCAAACTCAACAAAGTACTCATTGACGGCGGGAGAGGACTCAACGTCCTCTTCACCAAAACCTTGAAGAAAATGAAGCTCGACATCACCGACATGATCACTAAGAGCATGTCGCCTTTCTACGGCATCGTCCCGGGTAACACGGCTATTCCACATGGCTCAATGGTCCTGCCAGTTACCTTCGGGGAGACAAGGGAGAACTATCGCACCGAGGACATCAAGTTCGAGGTTGCGAACTTCGAAACCTCCTACCATGCCATCCTTGGTCGACCAGCCATCGCAAGTTCATGGTAGTCCCTCACTACACCTACTTGGTACTCAAAATGTCAAGTCTTGCGGGAGTATTCGCGCTGCAAGGGGACTTTAAGATTTCTTACGACTGCGACACCGAAGTCATGGAACTCACAGCAACTAATGAAGTACCCTATGCAATGATGAAAATATTTGTTGCAGCCAAGAAGCTTGTGCCAACCGAACTCGAGGTACCCGAGAAGACTGACACCTCAAACAAGCCTCAACCAACAGTGGAAGTACAGGTGAAGGCCATCGACCTCGAGACCGGTGACAGCAGCAAGACTACCATGATCGATGCGGGGCTTGACCCCAAATAGGAAGACGCACTCGTCAACTTCCTCCGGGCTAACTGAGACATCTTCGCATGGAAGCCAGCAGACATGTCAGGGGTGCCCAAGAGGCTGATCGAGCACTCCCTCAACGTCGATCCTAAAGCTACGCCCAAGCAACAACATCTCCGTCGTTTCGCTGATGACCGATGGGACACCATCAAGAAGGAACTCGCCAAACTACTCACGACCAGCTTCATCCATGAAGTTTTCCATCCTGAGTGGCATGCCAACCCCGTCCTCGTCTGCAAGAAGAACACGAACGAGTGGAGGATGTGCGTCGACTACACCGACCTCAACAAGCACTGCCCTAAGGACCCCTTCGGGTTGCCGCGGATTGATCAAGTCATCGACTCCATGACAGGCTGCAACCTGCTATGCTTCCTCGACTGCTACTCCGAATACCACCAGATCGCTATCAAGGAAGAAGACCAGGAGAAGACTGCGTTCATTACCCCGTTCGGTGCCTACTGCTATACCACAATGGCGTTCGGGTTGAAGAACATCGGTGCTACCTACCAGCGAGCTATCCAGGCTTGCTTTAAGAAGCAGCTCAACAAGAACATCGAAGTCTATGTGGATGACGTGGTCTTCAAGACCAGAAACTCCAACACGCTCATTGCCAATCTTGAAGAGACTTTCACATCCCTGCGAGAGTACCAATGGAAGCTCAATCCCAACAAGTGTGTCTTCGGTGTACCATCTAGGAAACTACTCGGCTTGATCATCAGCCATCGTGGCATCGAAGCCAATCTTGAGAAGTCTTCGCGATCACCAACATGAAAGCTCCAACCTGCATCAAGGATGTCCAGAAGCTGACCGGGTGCATGGTGGCCCTGAACAGATTAATCTCGAAGCTTGGAGAACAGGGACTACCCTTCTTCAAACTACTCAAGCACCAAGAGAAGTTCGTGTGGACCAAGGAGGCCGATCAAGCTCTGACGCAACTCAAAGACTTCTTGTCCAAGCCATTGGTCATCACGGCTCCTCGTAAACAGGAGCAGCTACTGCTCTACCTCGCTGTGACTACTCACATGGTCTGTACTTCCATCATCGTCGAGCGGCAGGAAGAAGGCCACGCCTACCCAGTCTAGTGACCAGTCAACTTCGTCAGTGAGCACGGTACCAGCCGGTCCAGAAGCTACTCTATGCAGTACTCATCACCTCGCGGAAGCTACGACACTACTTCCAGGAGTACTCGATCGTCGTCATCACTGACTACCCGCTCGATGACATACTGCGCAACCAAGATGCTACTGGAAGAATCTCCAAGTGGGAAGTCGAACTGGGCGCCCTCGACATCGACTTCAAGCCACGTATTGCTATCAAGTCTCAAGCGCTAGTCGACTTCATGGCAGAGTGGCGGGAGAATCAGCTACCAACTCCAACCGAGCAACCAAAGCATTGTGTGATGTACTTCGATGGCTCACTCAAGCTCGAGGGCGTAGGCGCAGGGGTACTCCTGATTTCTCCAAAGGGCGAAAAACTCAAGTACGTTTTGCAGATCTTCTGGAAGATCTCAAACAATGAAGCTGAGTACGACGCCCTACTGCACGGGCTCCGCCTCGCAATCTCACTGGGCATCAAGCGGTTACTAGTCTATAGCGACTCCGCAGCAGTCATCAATCAAGTCGACAAGTCTTGGGACCGCAATAAAGAGAACATGGATGCCTACTGTCTAGAAGTTTGCAAGCTCAAGAACAAATTCTATGGTCTCGAGTTCCACCACGTTGTCTGTGACAACAACATTGCAGCGGACATCCTGTCAAAGCTTGGTTCTACTCGCGCACAAGTACCCCTCTGAGTCTTCGTCCATGAGCTTCACGTGCCATCCATCTCGGAGCCGGCACCAACGACCAGTGGCGGACGCATGAATCTGAGATTGGGTGTACATAAATGTTGGCGAACAATGCAGTCATATGCATAAATTTTGGCGAACAAAGCAGTCATATGATAGAAAAGATTAGAGGTTAAGATGCATGAAAATAAAGGTTATATAGCAGAGTGTATATAGTTGTTTAATCCATTATCCAATCATGAAACTAAAAATTACAAATTAACTCGACGAGGTAGCTCCTGGAAATGGGAAATAATCTCTTCATCAGCAACAAGTAGGAAAAATTCCTTCTCAATAAATGTTACCAGGCAGTCATTCAAGTATTGTTCCCCCATGTTGTTTCTTAACTTGTTCTTCACATAATTCATGGCTGAAAATACCCTTTCAACACTTGCGGTTGCAATCTGTAGCAACAACACTAATTTTAGAAGCTTGTAGACAAATGGATATCTAGAGTGCATATCTGTTCCAACAAGTAAAACTGAAAGCTCTATAATAGTCTTCACTGTACTAAATCTGTCATCACCACGAACATCAATAATAAAATTGCCAAGTTGAAAGGATAGATGCCTCAAGTCTATCATTGAGAAGTCTTTGGGATAAAATTTAGCAAGTTTTATCAACTTCTCCTTGTCAAAAGTAGCAAATGAATCCTTGGGACTGAATGATGACATGCAAATAAGCAACTCAGTGTTTACCTCATCAAACCTATCATCGAGCTCCTTAAGTTGCCTATCAATGACACCCGAAAACATGTCAACTTTGAAACGATGATAATTCATGAGTTTAGCATATTTCCTTTTTGATCTCCCAACTGGCTGGTATATGCCATCCATTTCAGGAACCTCTATTTTGTGCTTCACATAAAAAGAGGTGACATCAGAAAGAAATATATCCCATCCATCATCCTCCCGCAATTATTTTAGTTGAGTCTTTGTCAAATATATCAGCGAAACAACATTAAGAATATCCTGATCCCTCTTTTGCAAAGCACAATTCAAATCATCTGTGTACCCAAAGATGGTGTCCAGCAAATGTGCAAGGAACACAAATTTAAATGACTCAAGTGGACACAAAGCCATTTCAGACTTACCAGATTCCTTGTATTCAGGATCATCTGAAATTTCTTGCAGCACTTGTTGGATTGGATGATACATAAGAATAACATGTTGTATTGTTTTGTAGTGAGATCCCCAATGAGTATCACCTAGCCTGCCTAGCCCCATCTCTTGATTCAAACCACGACCACTTTCAATTTCACCCAACTCTAATGCTTCAATAACATGTTCTGCTTGAGCAACTCGAAGCATTTGCAACCTCTTACAAGAATTTCCAATGGCAGTCAACAAAAAACCAAGTTGCTCAAAGAAACATTTACAATCTTGATTCTCCTTGGCAACAACCACAAGGGTTAACTGAAGCTAATGTGCAAAACAATGGACTTAGTGAGCTGAAGGAGACTCATCCAAAATTAATTTCTTCAGACCATTAACTGCCCCCTTCATATTACTAGCCCCATCGTATCCTTGCCCACGAATTCTAGACAAACTCAATGAATGCTGCATAAGTAAAGCTTCAATGTCATTTTTTAGTGTTAGAGAGGCAGTTGTCGTATGGACCTCCCTGGGCCCACTACCTCGGTGGGTACCAGGACCGACTACTCGGTGGGCCCCTGGGACTACCCGGCTTCTGCCACACGGCACCTGATGGCGTGAGGCGCAAGGACTACGGTGGAGAAGTACTCGGATAGGAAGCTATACATGCCTTGTACTGTGTAGAGGATTCCTAGACGTACTCGACTAGTACTCTCTCCCTAAACCGACTTGTAACCCTGCCTCCCGGACTATATAAGGCGAGGCAGGGACCCTCTCTCTCATTACGCATCATCTTGTAATCACATCCAATCAATCCAGAGCTACACAGCATACAGGACGTAGGGTATTACGCACCTCGCGGTGCGAACCTGTCTAAATTGTGTGCCACGTGTCTCTTCCTTCGAGTTACCGATCTCGGCGAGGCCACATTCATCTACGTCGGGTACTCCCTTTGGTAGGTTGCCAGTCCAAAACACCGACAGCTGGCGCGCCAGGTAGGGGTTCTCGCCGAAGATCTCATAGCGAACTTGACGGCTTCAGTTTTTATCAAGCCAACTGTCGCCTTCAACCGCGGTGACACCTTCGTCTTCGGCTTTTGGGTCTGCACTGCTGACGGCGCCGGATCCTTCCAACGCCGCCTCACCATGCCGCCCAACCCAGAGACTGGGCTTGTGACGCTTCCCGAGGTAGTCACGGGCAATCTCGCGGAAAGTTCGGCGAAATTTCGCTCTACAACCAACACGTCAACTTCGAGCCCGGATCCGCTTCCAACTCGAACTCGACGTCCCCATGGGCTATCGTATGCGAGCCGGCTCCTCAGCCATCGCGTGCGGACTCCCCACTCCGCGAGCGCTTCACATGTGGCCCTCGCAACGTCAGTAGGGCCCACGCGAAGACTCCCACTACGAGCCGGGCCGGCAAGGAGATCGTACCCGAGTACGACTCGGACTCCGACGCCAACCCCGGCTACAACTCGGACTCCAACCCACTCGCCGGCTTCTACTCAGACTCCTCCTACGAGTTCGACTTCGGGTCGGATCTTGATGAGCCCGAGTCCGGGAACAACACTCCAGAGCAACCCCTGTCAGGACCGGCTTCTGGCCTGGTTATAACATCCCACCCGCGGGGAGATTCGTCTACTGGCCAGACCGCAAGCCCGCAGACCTGACAGGGGGGAACTCACGTTACATCGCCTACCTCGATTCACTTCCCTTCCAGGAGGGAACACTGCTTGCTCCAGCTGGGGAGCACACTCCAACAAAGGTGGCGAGTTCAGATTCCAGTCTCGGCAGCCCCGATCGCCAAGTCTTCATGGCTGCTGGCAAGACGCTGGGACCCTCAGGGACGCCCTGACCAATATCTCGAGGATATTTCAGCAGACGAGTTGTCTGCCAACTCTCCCGCAGACGAGACCGACGCCAACAGGGACGCTCGACGTGAACGCAACAGAAAGCGGAACGAACGGCGCCGACATCTTCGCGAGTCCCTTCCCATCCGGAACCTCGCGGAGGCCCTTGACCAAGTCGAAAGCCGGGTGCACACTACCCCAGAGCAATGCCTCATGTCTATCACAGCGATAGCATGTCAGGCCTAGGGGATGCGCGCGGGAGAAGTCATCGCCAAGCTCACAGAGGACGCCTACTTCATGCGAGTTGATAACAGGGTCACTCAAGTGCCCCTCGTCAGGAACAGCCAGCAAGACAACGAAGCCACAAGTCGCAGTGCGGGCATAGGTCGCAATCGTACTCGAGTGGAACTACCGACTAACCCCAACCGTACCCGGGCATCGGCCGGTGGACCCTCTCACGGTGGCAACAGCGCCGGCGGCAGGCGTGAGATTATCCCTCACCGCGATCCTAGCGGCGGAGGCAGTGACGGAGGGAGCTCCAACCATGGGACTGATAGGAGAGCCGGAGACGGAGGCGACTGTGGCGGCCGAGGCCACGCGAACATCCACAACTCCCTCACATGGCGGCTTCGACCCTCGCCAAAGAATCGAAGAACTACGACGCAAGAAGTCCTCCACGGTGGGCGACAACGACGGCTTCCCCACCTTCTCTGCACGGCTTCGCAATCTACTTCTCCCGGAGAAATTCAAACCTCTGGGGATCACCAAGTACGATGCAAAGCAGAATCCAGTACAGTGGCTCAGAAGCTACGCCCTCTCCATCGAAAACGCTGGTGGCAACAACGACACGAAGTGCCTCTACTTCCCCTTCTGCCTGGATCAAGCCCCGCTTACATGGCTCGAGTCACTTGAGAAGTACTCGATCGACAAGTGGGACCAGCTCAAGGAACATTTCACCAGCAACTTCGCCGGCGCCATGGGCCGCTCGGGTACTCGCATGGACCTGGCAATGGTGAAGCAGGAGCAAGGCGAGACCCTTCGCAAGTACATGCGGTGCTTCTTCAACAAGCGCGCCACCGTAGTCGACGTCACCGACAAGGAGGTCATCGACCTCTTCCAAAACGGTCTCTACCACCGTCGCACCTTCGAAGACTTCGGTCGTCGCCGCCCGAGCTCCATCACCCACCTCAAGGATATGATCACCTCCTGGGCTGATGAAGAAGACAAGGCTAACGCCAAGTACGACGCCATCCGCGGCAAGAGCAAGCAGAACACGGGAGCAACAACAACAACAACAACGGGAACCAAGGCGGTCGCATCAGCAACTACTCAGGTTCTAATCGCAAGCGCAAGTCAGGCAACACTGTCGTGGCTATCCAGCGCCCTGCGAAAGACAACTCGAAGAAGACCTCCGGCGGCTTCAAGGACTTGCTAAAGGAGAAGTGCCCGTGGCATCTGGACGGCAACCACACCATCGAGTAGTGCTACCAACTCCGACGAGCACTCAAAGACACTCCAGAGCCACGACACGCTCACGACAAGAAAGGCAAGAAAAAGGCTGACGAAGGCAATGACGACTTCCAGGAACCCGACAAGACGGTGAACGTCCTCTTCGGCGGACTACCCAGTATACGGGTCCAGAAAGCTACTCGACGAGAGGTCTTGAACATTGAACCAGCAGTCCCAACACCTCTCAGGTGGTCGGAGGTTCCCATCACCTTCTCCCGCGCGGATCAATGGACAAGCTTCTCTGAACCAGAACGGTTCCCACTCATCCTGAAGCCGGTGGTCGCGGGCTCTAGACTCAACAAGGTCCTCATCGACGGTGGAAGCGGGCTCAACGTCCTTTTCACCAAGACCTTGAAGAAGATGAAGCTCGACATCACCCACATGCTCACCAAGAGCACCTCGCCTTTCTACGGCATCATCCTCGGGAACGCAACTATCCCACTAGGCTTAGTGGTCCTGCCAGTTACCTTCGGGGAAACAAGGGACAACTACCGTTCCGAGTACTTCAAGTTCGAAGTCGCGGACTTCGAGACGTCCTACCATGCCATCCTCGGCAGACCAACTATCGCCAAGTTCATGGCGGTACCCCACTACACCTACTTGGTACTCAAGATGCCAAGTCCGGCCGGTGTAATCTCATTACAAGGGGACTTGAAGATATCCTTCGACCGCGACACAAAAGCTGTGGAACTCACAGCCATGAATCAAGTACCCAACACAATGATGGAGATCTACGCTGCGTCCAAGAAGCTCGCCCCAACTGAACTCGACATCCCAGAGAAGTCGGATAACGCCAACAAGCCTCAGCCAGCTGAGGAGGTTCAAGTCAAGACGATTGACCTCGGGACAGGTGACAGCAGCAAGACCACCACCATCAAGGCGGGCCTCGACCCGAAATTGGAAGACGCGCTCATCAGCTTCCTCCGGGCTAACTGAGACATGTTCGCTTGGAAACCAGCGGACATGCCAGGGGTGCCCAGGGAGCTGATCGACCATTCACTCAACGTCGATCCCAAAGCTACCCCGAAGCGACAACACCTCCACCGCTTCGCCGACGACAGACGGGACGCAATCAAGAAGGAACTCGCCAAACTACTCGCGGTTGGCTTCATCAGAGAAGTCTTCCATCCTGAGTGGCTCGCCAACCCCGTCCTCGTCCGCAAGAAGAACTCGAACAAGTGGAGGATGTGCGTCGACTACACCGACCTCAACAAGCACTGCCCCAAGGACCCCTTCAGGTTGCCGCTGATAGACCAAGTCATTGACTCCACGGCAGGCTGTGATCTGCTCTGCTTCCTCGACTGCTACTCTGGGTACCACCAGATCGCTATCAAGGAAGAAGACCAGGAGAAGACCACGTTCATCACCCCGTTTGGCGCATACTGCTACACGACCATGTCCTTCGGGTTGAAGAACGCCGGCGCTACCTACCAGCGAGCTATCCAGGCCTGCTTCAAGAGGCAGCTCAATAAGAACGTCGAAGCCTACGTGGATGACGTGGTCGTCAAGACCAGAAACTCTGACACTCTCATCGCCGATCTTGAAGAGACTTTTGCATCCTTGCGAGAGTACCGCTGAAAGCTCAAACCGAATAAGTGCGTCTTCGGCGTACCGTCGGGCAAACTACTCGGCTTCATCATCAGCCATCGTGGCATCGAAGCCAATCCCAAGAAGATCTCCGACATCACCAGCATGAAAGCTCCCATGTGCATCAAAGACGTGCAGAAGCTAACCGGGTGCATGGCGGCTCTGAACAGATTCATCTCGAAGCTTGGAGAACGGGGGCTCCCCTTCTTCAAACTACTCAAGCATGAAGAGAAGTTCGCGTGGACTCCAGAGGCAGACCAAGCCCTTGCTCAGCTCAAGGACTTCTTATCCAAGCCACCAGTCCTCACGGCTCCTCGCAAAAGTGAGCGGCTACTGCTCTACCTCGCTGTGACTACTCATGTGGTCAGTACTGCCATCGTCGTCGAGCGGCAGGAAGACGGCCACACCTACCTAGTCCAGTGCCCAGTCTACTTCGTCAGTGAGGTCCTGTCAGAATCTAAAGCACGCTATCAACTCGTACAGAAGCTACTGTACGCAGTGCTCATCACCTCGCGGAAGCTACGACACTACTTCCAGGAGTACTCAATCTCCGTCGTCACCGACTACCCGCTCGGCGACATCTTGCGGAACCAAGACGCTACTGGAAGGATCTCCAAGTGGGCAGTCAAACTCGGCGCCCTCAATATCGACATCAAGCCACGCGCATCCATCAAGTCGCAGGCACTAGTCAACTTCATGGCAGAGTGGCGGGAGAATCAGCTTCCTACTCCAACTGAGCGCCCAGAGCACTGGGTGATGTACTTCGATGGCTCGCTCAAGCTCGAAGGCACAGGTGCAGGGGTACTCTTGATCTCTCTAATGGGCGAACAACTCAAGTACGTCCTGCGGATCTTTTGGAAGGTCTCAAACAACGAAGCCGAGTACGAAGCTCTACTACACGGGCTCCGCCTCGCGGCTTCACTAGACATCAAGCGGCTACTAGTCTAGGGCGACTCCGCAGTGGTCATCAACCAAGTCAACAAGTCCTGGGACCGCAACAAGGAGAACATGGACGCCTACTGCCTAGAAGCCCGCAAGCTCGAGAACAAGTTCTATGGTCTCGAGTTCCACCACGTCGTCCACGACAACAACGTTGAAGCGGACGTCCTGTCGAAGCTTGGTTCTACTCGCGCTCAAGTACCAGTGGGTGTCCACGAGCTCCACGCGCCATCCATTCCGGAGCCGGCGCCACCGACCACTGATCCAGCACATCCCCTGGCTGACCAGGAGGTCATGATGATAGACGTGGACTAGTGGCAACCCTTCATCGACTACATCCGCGAGCAGAAGGTCCCCTCGGACAAGAACTTGGCCGAGCAACTCATCCGCCGCGCCAAGTCCTACGTCCTAGTCGGTGACAAGCTCTACAGGCGGGGCGCATCTTCCGGAGTACTCATGAAGTGCGTTCCCCGAGAAGAAGGCAATGGCATCTTGGAGGAGACTGTCAGGCATACACCCCGGGTACTCATGCAAGGAAGGAGGAAGAGTAGAAGACGGACTCCTACTAGAATTCCCCTGTACTCCTACTAGGACTCGCTCTGTGTAATCCTACTAGGACTCCTGCCTTGTAACCGACTAGGAACCCGCCCCCTGGACTGTATAAAGGAGGGCCAGGTACCTAGCCAAACATCGACAATCCCTCCGGAGATCAACATCCAAGCGCAGGGCGCAATACTCCAAACAGGACGTAGGGTAGCTACTCCGGCTACCCGAACCTGTATAAATCTCATGTCTTGTGTCCTCGCGCGTACCTTCGGGTTCCAGATCATGGCGATCCCCACCTTCTACCTTGCTGCGGGTACCTCCCATGGAGGTCGAGAGGTTTAAACACCGATAGCTGGCGCCCACCGTGGGGTGATCGACACGATCATCTCGCGAATTCGAAGGACCACTCTTCCAAATCAAGCTACCACAACAACTTCACATCAGCACTCGTCGTCAAGTTCCAACCGCGGCGGAATCAACATCAAATTTGATCCTGTTTCGGATCCCAAAGTCGTCGATCTCGTACACGAGAAGGCCACCGCTTCCAGCTTCTGGGTTGGTCGTATCCGTCGAGGACTCCAAAGTCCTCTGTCCACTCCGATCCGAAGTCAAGCTGCTAGCTCACGCGGGAGGAAAAATCAAGTCTCAAAATTCCATACGGATTACTTGACTCCACGTGGAAAGCAATATATTCATATTTGTGCTACATGTGCACATGACGCCGAAGGCTATTTTTGGTCCAAGCAGAGCACCAAGATCAAGTAATTCGACTACTACACGTGCACAACAATTCTGGTAGACTTGTGCTACGTACACACAAGGCTGCCTACAAGATTCCAAGACTTTTTTTCTTGGGCACCTGGAAGCTTCAAAGATTTCCGCTCTAAGTACGCAGCATATGTGCACAAGTACTACCACGGCTACATCAACCTGCTGTTGACTACTCCAACGATGCCGCGGCTGCATCACCTTCGCCTGCAGTAGTAGCTCCACTTCAACCATTCCGTGCACCACGACGCTGTCTTCCGGCCGCACGCGCTCTACGTCGACCTCGCCGTGCTCTGCGACTACTCGTCTCCAGCCGCACGCGCTCTACGTCGACCTCGCCGTGCGCCGCGACTACTCGTCGCCGGCCGCACGCGCTCCACGTCGACCTAGCCGTGCGCCGCGACTACTTGTCTCCGGCCGCACGCGCTCTATGTCGACCTCGCCGTGCGCCTCGACTACTCGTCACCGGCTGCACCGGCTCTACCACAACTACGCTATGCGCCGCGACTACTCATCTCCCGATCGCACGGGTTCTACATCGACTATGCCGTGCACTGCGAAGTACTCGTCCCCCGGCTCCAGCGGCTCTACGTCAACCTTGTCGTGCGCTGCGAGTACTCATCTCCCGGCTGCAGCGGCTCTACATCAACCACGCCGCGCGTCCGGGTGCCTCGGCACGTCGCGCGGCTCGTCACGCCGCTCGTCGCGCCGCTCGTCATCGACAACCCCGCCTCGCGCCAGCTCGTCGTCGACTACTTCGCCCCGCGCGCGCGTCGGGGTGCCTCGGCACGTCGCGCGGCTCGTCACGCGCGCTCGTCATCGACAACCCCGCCTCGCGCGAGCTCGTCGTCGACTACTTCGCCTCCGCCGCGCGTCGGGGTGCCTCGGCACGTCGTGCGGCTCGTCACGCGGCTCGTCGCGCCGCTCGTCGTCGAATACTCCGCCTCGCACGAGCTCGTCGTCGACTACTCCGCCTCGCGCAAGCTCGTCGTCGACTACTTCGCCTCCGCCACGCGTCCGAGTACCTCGGCACGCCGCGCGCGGCTCATCAAGCGGCTCGTCGCGCCGCTCGTCGTCGACTACTTCGCCTCCGCCGCGCGTCCGGGTGCCTCGGCACATCGTGCGGCTTGTCACGCGGCTCGTCATCGACTACTCCGTGCGCCGCGACTTCCTCTTGTGGCCACACTGGCTCTACTTCAGCCACGCCGTGCGTTGTGACTACTTTTCTCGCGGCAACACTGGCTCTACTTCGAGTACGCCGCACGCCGCCACGACGTCGTCTTCCGGTCGCATCGCGTCGACCATTCATCTCGAGAACGGCAGTCACGCCCCCAACAACTAGTCGGAATCAACTCTAACTAGTCGACTTCAACAACAACCGTCGCGGCTCCATCGCCGATCACCACGGCTTCATCATCGGTACCGCCGGCAAAGAATGGCTAAGTCATTTATTTAAATGATTACTGTTCTCTTGGCTTGTTCTCCTCATCATGTAGGACTACTTGCCGACTACTCATTTGTGTATGCTTCTCGGCGGGTTTTCACGGGAGCTACACTCTGCTGACTACTCTTGGGGCATATCGATCAAGTCACCACGAGCCTACTTCATCAACTCGGGGGCTATCCCTAGGAGGCAGCTTCTAAAGTCCACCCCGCGTGGCACAAAGTCGACTTCGGTTTTCAAGTCGCATCTTAAAGTCCGCTACGCGCGACAATCTAAAGTCGACTTCTAAAGTCGCATTCTAAAGTCCGCTCCATGCGGCAACTTAAAGTCGACTCCGGTCGCATCTTCGCCTGCTTTGATGGCATACTACGTGTGTAAGCTTCGATGGAACTTAGCTGTAAGCGGCCCTCGGGTCCTGGCGACGATGGAACCTAGCTACACGTGGTCGTCGCGCTCTGTACCATGGGTCTAAGTACCCTAAGTACTCGCGCTCCGTACCTTGGGTCTGAAATCCATGGCCCAGGTACGCAAGTCGACTCCGGTCGCACCTTCAAGTCCACTACGGTGGCAACCATACCTTGGGTCTGAAATCCATGGCCCAGGTACGCAAGTCGACTCCGGTCGCACCTTCAAGTCCACTACGGTGGCAACCATACCTTAGGTCTGAAATCCATGGCCCAGGTACACAAGCTGACTTCGGTCGCACCTCCAAGCCCACTCCGGTGGCATAAGCCCGCTCTATCGGCAACTGTACCTTGGGTCTGAAATCCATGGCTCAGGTACTTAAGCCCACTCCGGTGGCACAAGTCGACTCCGGTCGCACCTTAAAGCCCGCTCTGGCGGCAACTGTACCTCGGGTCTGAAATCCATGGCTCAGGTACTTAAGCCCACTCCGGTGGCACAAGCCGACTCCGGTCGCAATCTTAAGTCCGCTCCGGCGGCAAAACTACTCATTTTTTCTGATTTTTTATTCGCTTTGGCTTTTCGGAAAGTGCTTTTCGTTTTTTGCATCTTAAGTCCACCCTGCGTGGCACAAAGCCGGCTATCGTAGTCGCATCTCAAAGTCCGCTCCGCGCGGCACAAAGTTGACTTCGGTTTTCAAGTCGCATCTTAAAGTCCGCTCTACGGGGCAAACTAAAGTCGACTTCTAAAGTCGCATATCAAAGTCCACTCCGCGCGGCATCCTAAAGTCGACTTCTAAAGTCGCATATCAAAGTCCGCTCTATGCGACATCCTAAAGTCAACTTCAGTTTTCAAGTCGCAACTCAAAAGTCCGCTCCACGCGGCATCACAAAGTCGACTTCGGTTTTTAAGTCGCATCTCAAAGTCCGCTCCGCGCGGCACAAAGTCGACTTCGGTTTTCAAGTCGCAATCTAAAGTCCGCTCTGCCGGCATCTAAAGTCGACTTCTGTCGCATAAAAGTCCACTTTGACAGCACGACTACTTCTCAAGCTCCACGGCTCGATTACTCAGAATCTCTCCAGCTCGGGGCTGCACTCAACATACTACTCGAGGATAACTTCAGCATGCTTCGCTCGCTTTCAAGCTCGGGGGCTCCGTACCAACAACTACTCGACGTGGCTCATATGGCTCTCTTATCTCGGGGGCTACACGCTGCAAGAGTACTCGGATGATGGCTTTCGCGAACACTGAAGACCCTTGGATTGATTACCTAATCATTTCAAGGCTCGGGGGCTGCTATGCTACACCCATCATTCAATTTTTTCAAGACGGAAGATTCAGAATCAAGATTGACCCTCAGCTAGAGTCTGCAACTCAACCTAAGGCTCGGGGGCTACTCCATATGGAGTGCAATTTTGCAATTGCACTTCCATATAATCTCGACTTCAAGATTGATGAGCTGGACCACCTTCCAGCCTCGCGGCAGTTCAAGTACTATTGAAGACTTCTCCAAGCAGTACTCGAAGAGGCTTCAAGACTACTCGTACTACTACTCTCGACTCCAACGTGCTCGGGGGCTTGTCGGGCATACACCCTGGGTACTCATGCAAGGAAGGAGGAAGAGTAGAAGACGGACTCCTACTAGAATTCCCCTGTACTCCTACTAGGACTCGCTCTGTGTAATCTTACTAGGACTCCTCCCTTGTAACCGACTAGGAACCCGCCCCTGGACTATATAAAGGAGGGCCGGGTACCTAGCCAAACATCGACAATCCCTCCGGGGATCAACATCCAAGCGCAGGGCGCAATACTCCAAACAGGACGTAGGGTAGCTACTCCGGCTACCCGAACTTGTATAAATCTCGTGTCTTGTGTCCTCTCGCGTACCTTCGGGTTCCAGATCATGGCGATCCCCACCTTCTACCTTGCTGCGGGTACCTCCCATGGAGGTCGAGAGGTTTAAACACCGACAGAGACCCACAAAGGCGTCTGCGGCAACCACGCGTCTTCACGCACGCTGGTCAGCAAGGCCTTCCGACGAGCTTTCTATTGGCCCACAGCTCTGGGCGACGCCGAAGAACTCGTCAGAAGGTGCCAAAGGGTGCCAATACTTCGCCAAGCAACAACATGTCCTGGCCTACAAGCTAGTCACCATACCGCCAACCTGGCCTTTCGCCTGCTGGGGGCTTGACATGATTGGGCCTCTCCCGACTGCGCCAGGTGGATTCAGCAGAGTCCTCGTGGCCATTGACAAGTTCACCAAGTGGATCGAGGTCAAGCCGGTCACATGCCCCAAGGCTGACATGATGGCGTGAGGCGCAAGGACTACGGTGGAGAAGTACTCGAATAGGAAGCTATACATGCCTTGTACTGTGTAGAGGATTCCTAGACGTACTTGATTAGTACTCTCTCCCTAAACCGACTCGTAACCCTGCCTCCCGGACTATATAAGGCGAGGCAGGGACCCCTCTCTCTCATTACGCATCATCTTGTAATCACATCCAATCAATCCAGAGCTACGCAGCATACAAGACGTAGGGTATTACGCACCTCGCGGCCCGAACCTGTCTAAATTGTGTGCCACGTGTCTCTTCCTTCGAGTTACCGATCTCGGCGAGGCCACATTCATCTACCTCGGGTACTCCCCTTAGTAGGTTGCCGGTCTAAAACACCGGCAATAGTGTTTTCCACATGAACAATACCAAGAAACCGTTCAACTACCTTTCCCTTCTTATCGACATAGCGCAAGCAAAGAGCCAATTGCTCCTTTTGGTAGACATCACTAGATTCATCTGCAAGTATTGCAAAGTTGTCATCACCAAGATCTTCCATGATAAGTTTAGTGGTCCCTTTGGCACAACAATTGATGAGTTGTTTCTGTATCCTATGGGATGTCAATTTATTGTTTTTTGGAGCATTTTTCAGAACAACCTTGTTAACATCCTCAAAAAATTTTCAGCTAGCCAATTGAGAAGCTCAAGAAAATTTCCTTTATTCAGGGATCTCTCACTTTCATCATGTCCACGACATGCTAACCCTTGCCTCAAAAGAAACCTCAAGCACTTAAGCGAGTATCTCAAGCGAGCTTTATACATAAGCTTCTGTCTTGTGCTTTGCTTTTGAAATTTGTTGACTATTGATGTTCTTGATTTTTTGAATAAATCATATTTCTGCTGAGCTAGACAATGAGACTTGCAGGCAACATGTTTCTCAAATTTACTTATATTATTCCAAAGCTTAAAGCTCCCATCCAGGAAACTGTTTCCACCTTTAGAACATTTTTTATTCTTGAATAGATAACAAACAAAGCAAAATACGACATCTAATTCCACACTGTACTCAAGCCAAGCATAGTTGTCAAACCAAGCAGGTACAAAACGACGTTTACCTACAACAAATTTTCTTGGAAAATCATGTCCTCGAGGTTGACATGGCCCCATTGCAATATATCTTCTTCTCACATCAATTCAATTGCTACTGCTACATCTCCCACAACTTGAAGTTCAGTGCTTGCCACTTCTGGTTCAGCAGGCTCTGGTTCCACTTCATTTCAGCATGTGCTTCCAGATGAATAGAAGGGGAATTGCTTTGAACTCTACTTTCCACAGTTTGCTGGATGGGTGTTGAGGTACTAGCTGTCTTTAATTTCTTTGCAGTTCTAGTCCATAAAGACTTCAAATCAATATCCCTCAATCTTTTTTGTTGACTGAGTGCCTATGTAATTAAATAACAATGTTTATCACACTCCAGATTCAAGTTATGAACTAATTGCTAGAAACATATACAATTTGCCAATTTAGTAATGCCTATTGTATTCATACGAAATTACAAACCTTTGGTGTTGCTGAATTTGTTGTAGTGGTAGATGGTGGTTGCAACACCGGCGTTGATGTACTGGTTTGTGTGGTCTTCTCCGCGGCCACTGCGGCATCGGCAGCCACCGTTCCCATGGCCGCCGCCGGCGTGGCCTGGGCCTGAGCCTCTGCAGTCAGCACTTCTTGCGCCGCATCGGCGGCGGCGCCCAATGTGGCAGCCATGTCGTCACCACCGTCAGGGTTAGGCATGGCTATTTGGCCAACAGCAAGCGGCGGGCGGCCGCAGGTGCCAGGTTCCCGCGGTGGCTCAGCTCCACCACCGACCCCTTGTGCAGTACACTAACGTCGACGAGGATTCAAGGAATCACCGAATCAGCAAGACTCCAAACTGGCAAACCCTAGTAGCTTCAGTTGGAGGAAGATGCAGAGAAGAAATCGGCAAGAGTAGGAGGTTGTTGTTGCAGCGATTGGGAAAATGGGAAGGCCTTGGGGCGTTTGGGCCTGCAGGAGTGGCTATTTCGGCCTCTTGGGCCAGCCCAATACGGGAGGGAGGAGTAATAGCAGGCTGGTTTGCTTCTTTGGGCTCAAATGTGTACAATTTGGCCTATTCTTACTATACAGTTATGTATATACATACATCTTGGTATTTTTTTGGACTATTATTGGGTCTACATCTGTACACCCATGTCCACATGCTGTGTCCGCCCCTGCCAACGACCACTAAGCCTGTGCCACCTCAGCCCAGTCAGGAGGTCATGATGATCGAAGTGGACTGGAGACAACCCTTCATCGACTACATTCGCGAGCAGAAGGTTCCCTCCGACAAAAACCGCCGAGCCAAGACCTATGTACTAGTCAGGGACAAGCTCTACAGGCGGGGTGCCACTTCTGGAGTACTCATGAAGTGCACACCTCAGGATGAAAGCAAGGATATCTTCGAGGAGATTCACAAGGGCGTCTGTGGCAACCACGCGTCTTCCCGCACATTGGTGAGCAAAGCTTTCCAACGAGCTTTCTACTGGCCCACAGCTTTGTCCGATGCTAAAGAACTCGTCAGAAAGTGCCAAGGATGTCAATTCTTCGCCAAGTAGCAACCCATCCCAGCCTACAAGCTAGTCACCATACCACCAACCTAGCCCTTTGCCTGCTGGGGGCTCAACATGATTAGGCCTCTACCAACTGCACCATGAGGATTCAACAGAGTCTTGGTGGCCATCGACAAGTTCACCAAGTGGATTGAAGTCAAGCTGGTTACCTGCCCAAAGGCCGACAGAGTACTCAACTTCTTGGATGAACTCGTGCATCGCTACGGGCTACCCCATTGCATCATCACAGACTTGGGTTCCAACTTCAACAATCATCAATTGTGGGAATACTACGAGAACAGAGGGATCGACGTCTGGTATGTCTCAGTTGCCCACCCGCGCGCCAACGACCAAGTTGAGCGCACCAATGGGATGGTACTCGACGCCCTCAAGAAGCGGTTGCACGATGCAGCTAACATCGAAGGAGGCAAGTGGATCAAGGAACTACCCAATGCACTCTGGGGGCTTCGTACTCAGCCTACCAAGCCAACAGGGCAGTCACCCTACTTCATGGTCTACGGCTCCGAAGCTATTCTACCAGCCGGTGTGATGTGGGAATCCCCGGCAGTAGAACAATATGACGAAGGCATTTCATAAGACAGTCGATGAGTTGATATCAACAGCCTCGAAGAAGCCCGTTGTGCCGCCCTCGTCTAGTCAGTAAGGTACCTAGAGGGTATCCGACGCTACCATGGTCGCAACGTCAAGGAACGCTCCTTCAACGTCAGCGATCTAGTCCTCTGTCATATCTAGAACACGGACGGACTACACAAGCTCAGGTCATCCTGGGAAGGTCCCTTATCAATCTCTAAGGTGATCGGACCAGGCTCATATCACCTCCAGACACTCGAAGGCGACAGCATCAGCAACTCGTGGAACGACGACCGGCTGTGTCGTTTCTACGCGTAGTCACTCGACTACTCATCTACGGGTCCAGCCTATACGACTAGTCACAAACTCTCCGTTGTAAGCAGCCTTTTAGTCCTAGAACAAGTCTCCGGACTACTCCTCTCCAAGATCCAACTTCAACGGCTACTAACGGATCCTGGCCCGCATAGAGCAGAAGGACTTTGGCGGCGGTCTACGGATCATGTACTCTCTAGATCCAGCCTATACGGCTACAACGGATCTCCAGTTGTAAGCGGCTCAAGGGACCTAGCAAACACTTAGCCGTAGGTGGCATACGGGTTCTAGGGACAACTCATTTGTAATGACCTTAGCCATCTAGGTGTACTTCTTCATCAGTAATAAAGTTTGATTTTCCTCAACTTGTTTACTGTGCCTTGTAACTAAGCAGACTCTGCTTAGTACTACTACTCACCACATCTCCCACGGCTTCGCACTCCGCACACTTCGCTGCAAGTGGCGATCACGAGTACTCATTATAAATACAAGCAGTGGGCGAATTTCATTGATATTTCAAACAAGTCTCTCACTACTCTGTTTGTTTTACATCAACTACTGTAAGTTACCTCTGCAGTTACATCTACTGGAGATTCAGCTTCTTCACCACCTACTCCGCCATGGGTGCCATCTCTTCCAAGAGGGTCTTGTATTGCTCATCACTGCAATTCTCCGCAAGACCACCAACTACCACATCCACTGGCGTCTCTGGGAAGTACGACTTCATGTATGCCAGCACGGCAGCACCTGGTTCGAGATGGACTTCATCAGATGCTTGACATATGTCACCAAGCGCCCGGGAGCTTCCTTCAGCCCGTCTACCAGCGGGGCTATCTTGGGTCCGCCCAGATGTGGCACCAGCAACCTTGCGATGGGCAGTGTGGCTTCTTCGAGATATTTCAGCTGGCCTCAAAGCTTTGCGCAATGTTCATTGAGCTTCTGCAGAGATTTATAACAATTGACAAGGTCACGATTTGAGGTTTCGCGGAGCTCCATGTGCGTGATACACTCGTGGCGTAGCTGAGCGTACTCATACTCAAGTACCTCCCTCTGTCGGTCTCATGGTATAATATGTTCTTGAGGTCCATCTCAGATGCCTTCAACTGGTCAACCTTTGCCTCAAGATCTGCAAACAACTTGATGCAATGTCAGATTACTCAAAGGTACTACAACAAGTACTCAATGATCTTGGCGGGAGACACACCATTATTCTTCCGGCACAAGGACTTGTTCTTCTGGATCAAGTCGTCCCTCTTTTCTTGCATCTCCTGCACCTCGTTATGGTACTGAGCGAATGTGTCGTTAATGTTGGACTGGAGCAACGCCGAGTGATTCTTTGACTTCTCTAGTTCCTTCTCCAAAGCTTCGGCGCAGAGGACGGTGTCACCATACCCCTTCAGAAGATTGGTCTTTTGACGGGATCTCTCCACCAAGCCCTGCGCAAGACACAACAGCTGGTCAGTACTCAATAACCAGAAAGGCAAGTGAACTCAGGGTACCCACAACATACATTGATCTAGTTTTCTGTCCGGCGCCATGACTCCATGCTCAGAGACACAAATGCTGGGTCAATAAGGTCATCATCCAACAATTCCAAACCTCCGCGGCTTGTGCTTCTAGTCTCTGGCACGGGCGCCGAGCAGAGCGGTGCAACATCTTCTATCATTGCCTCACGTACGATGACTTGAGTACTCGCCTCAGGTTGCAGATCAACCGGCGCCTCTGCGCTCGCCTCGGGGGCTACCAAAGTCTCTGACCCGGGGGCTGTTGCTGTCACCACCTCGACAACTGGCTCTGAGGTCACTGTCTCCTCAGCAGCCGTCTCCATGGCTACTGCCTCAGGGATCGTGGCTTCCTCGACTTGTGCTCCTGTCAGGATCAATACAACAAGTCAACAACGGCTACGACTACTCTTCATACTACCTAATCGTGGTGGCAAAAAGCATACCTTCAACCAGGGTAGCCTCTTGAAGCATCGGCTCCACCGCGACATCAACTTGTGGTGGTGGCGTGGGTTCTCGCACCTTCGTCGAGCGGTCTTCTCCATCGGCCGGAGTGCCAGTCTCCCCACCATCCCACGACAAGTCCGTGGATTTCCTACATCATGAAGCATCCAGTCAGCAACACAAACTTGACGAATACATGACTACCTGATAGTTCAGGGAACTTACAGAGTTGATCGTACAACAGTGACGGTCCGAGCACCTAGTATGTTGGCGATGTCCACGATACCAGCCTCACTTGGAGCTTCGGCCTCGACAGGAGTCTCCTCGGGCTACTTCACAGTTATGGTTGCAGCAGAAGGAGGGTCATGTACTTCTTCAACAGACGCCTGCGGCTCCACGGCGTCGGTCTGCTGTTGTGCCTCCTTAGGCACAACATCTTCAGCGACAGGAGGCGGGCTGGTCTCTCTCTCCGCCGTCGCCCCCACCATTTCCCAGACATCCTCATCACCCTGGTCAGTGGGGTCCGAGGAGGGAATGTCCTGCAACAATACAAGTCATATCATCAGCAACAGACTACTCATTAGTAATACTTGACTACACTAGTCGTGGTATTCACCTCCTACCTGGTGGCCTCAGACAGCTTCACCTTCTTCACAGCACATTTCTGCGCAACATTTTGCGGCTTCCTAGGTGACACTGGCAAGCTGGCCTCTAGACTGGATGGTTTCTCGATGACCAAGATGTTAGGTATCCCAGCTCGGCTGAACCTCGAGCGGAGGTGGAATTGCTGCTGCAGCGTTTCCTCATCCTCGTTGTCAGAGCTATCTTCAATGACGACAGAATCATCGCCTTCACCGACTTTGCGGCGCTCCTTTGCCTTGGGCGCCGCCTCGCCCTATGCCTGTTCCTCAAGTCGTGGAGGGGAGGGCGGGACAGACATATACTTCTTCAGATCGTCCTACAACGCCAGGCAAGCATCAATATGACTACATCAAGCAACTCAGTACTCGGCGGCTCTAGCCACGACTACTAACCTGGTTTGGTGGCCGTGTCGCGGAGTACTCTACACCGGGAACAGTGTGTAAGGGGGCATATCTTTGAAGATTTTGCCCAACCTCTCGATGATGACATCATCTTCAATCTCGAAGCCGGGCATCCGAGAGGAGTCTTTGTTGCTCGTGTATTGGTAGCTGAGGGTGTCTCGCACCATCAATAGTTGCACCATCCTCTTCATGAAACTGAAGGCCACATGTTCGGCCCTCAGTCCGGCCTCCCACAAGGCCTTGATCTTCAGTAACTCTGTTGAATACCTTCCTGCATGGTGGGCTCCCTGTTCAACCACGGCGCGTGCTTCGGTTGATGGCCGCAACGCTTTGGCAGCTCCGGGTGATGGTTGCTGATGTAGAACCACTTCACTTTCCAGTCTTGATTGGAGTCGATGAGCTTGTACGGCAAGTACTGGCTGGCGGCGTCTTCATGCTTCTGAATCCCGACGCCTCCGACTACTCGCGGATCATCTGTGCTCGGCTGCGGCTTCACCCGGAAGAACTTCCAGAACAAAATCCAGTGGGCCTTGATCCCCACAAAGGCCTCGCAGAAGTGCGCGAAGATGGAGATGTGGAAGATCCCATTGGGGTTGAGGTTGAGGTACTAGATGTCGTAGTACCTGAGCATTCCCTTGAAGAAGTCGCTTGTCGGCAGTGCGAGTCCACGCTCCACGAACCGCGTGAACATCAGGATCTCATCCAAGTTCTTCTTCATCGGGTACGGGTCCCCAGTGGCAGTGCGCCACAGATTCATTTCCTTCTCAGGAAGGAATCCGCTGTTGACCAGGGTGAGGAGGTCCTCGCCCTTCAGCTTTTCTTTCTTCCACTCCTTCGCCGGATTGGGGCGAGGGGGAGGGCGGTGACGATGACGACTAGTCGGTGTCTCTAGCCTCTTCACATCTCCTCTTCTTTGACGCACCGGTCTTCGAGGTCTTTGCCGGAGATGAGTTCATCCTCCAAGTCACGGGAGTTTTCACTCGCATCCGCTCGGGGGCTGTGGCGGAGGGCGGTCTACGGCGGCGAGCAAAGTAGATCTAATCTACCTTGTGGTGGCGGCAGAGGAGAAGAGGGGGCAGTCACTCAGATCTAATCTGTGGGAATGCAACTACTGGAGGTGATAAAACCCTAAGGGGTTCAGTGATTATTTATAAGCCATCAAGTGGTTCCATTCCGACCGAGCGGATAGGCACCAGACGGGTGACTCAGCAGCAGCAGCCTGGCCCTTCACATTCTAGTACTCGACGCTCGTAGTCTCGGGGGCTCGACTACGTCAGATGGACTCAGTGGGCTACACCAGATCAAGACCCCACTCAGGACACATTCTACAGTCAAGATGACCCTTCAATTCGAGAGAAAGTACTCGACTCAAGGCTCAGGGGCTCTGTGCCACGTGTCCTTCAGTTTTTTCTCCGGATTTTTCGGGATAAGATTGACAAAACTTCATATTAACCCTCAGCTTGAATCTACGATTCGACCTAAGGTTCAGAGGCTACATTCCATATGGAATGCGATTCTCCAAATTGCATTTTCCATATGGTTTTTCATCAAGACAACACAAGTACTATTGAAGACCTTCGAGAGCAGCACTCGAAGGCGCTTGGGGGCTGCTCGAGAAGACTTCAAGACTACTCAAAGATCGGCTGGAGTACCTTCTAGCCTCAGGATTATTCAAGCATTCTTGAGGACATTCGGCTTGTGGAACTCGAGGACGCTCAAGGACTACTCTCCAAGGCTGTTAAGACTACTCGAAGACATCCTGCTCGACTACAAAGTACTCAGGGGGTTTGTCGTATGGACATCCCTAGGCCCACTACTCCGGTGGGTACCAAGACCGACTACTCGGTGGGCCCCTGGGACTACCCGACTTGGGCCGCACGACACCTGATGGCGTGAAGCGCAAGGCATACAGAGGACTAGTACTCGACTAGGAAGCTAGACATGTTTGGATCCATGTAGAGTACTCCTAGCTGCACTCGACTAGTAATCCTCTCACAAACCGACTTGTAACCCTACCTCCCGGACTATATAAGGCGAGGCAGGGACCCTTATCTCATCATCTGCATCATCTTGTAAACACACCCAATCAATCCTGAGCTACGCAACATACATGGCGTAGGGTATTACGCACCTCGTGGCCCGAACCTGTCTAGATTGTGTGCCACGTGTCTCTCCTTCGAGTTCCCGATCTCGGTGAGACCACAAACATCTACCTCGGGTACTCCCATTGGTAGGTTGTTGGTCTAAAACACCGCGACAAACCCCATGGGCGGGCTGCTCGGTAAGGATGCGCAGCTCCAGTTGGGGTTGCTTCTCTAGTGGCGGCTCGGAATCGGCACCGGTGGTCGGTGAGCAGGTCCCAGTAGGGGTCGCCGCTTCCTCGCTGCATTGCTTTTTGAGTTGTTGCAATCATTGTATATTGTTGTTGCAACAATGTTCTTAGCATGTTGCAATTGGTCGTCTTCATGTTGCAATCGTTTGTCGTTCATGTTACATCCGCGTTCTTGATATGTTGCGAGTGTTTCATGTGAATGTTTTAAAATTAAATCTAAATATTTTTTGATGTTTGCAAATATTAATTTTTGATGTTCCTGATGTTGAGTTTTGATGTTGCAGACATGCGATGTTGGGTGTTGTGTCGAGGGGAGAAGGGAGGAGTGCCCTGATGTTGGATGTTGAAAACAATATTTTCAATATTGTGGATGGTTTTGATGTTGCAGACATGTGATATTTGGTGTTGTGTCGAGGAGGAGGAGGCTCCTGATTTTGAATGTTGCATGCAACACGAGTCGCAACATGGATCGCTTGGGTATTGTGTCGGGTATCGGGGAGGAGGACATTTGAGGGTCGCTTGGATATTGTCTCGGGTGTCGGGGAGGAGGAACTATGATGTTGAATGTTGCACACAACATGGGTCGTTGGACTTTTAACGGCTAACAACTGAGTTGCTTCGAATCCGACGACCGCAGAGGTGTTTGATGCTAGAGTTCGTTCCAAACACTAGCGGTTCCGTTATGCCAAACCAGCAGTATTATGAGTCAGTTCAGCTGACTTATGGCTCACTTAGTTTTTATCTCCATTTATATTTGTATAGAGGAAAATACTACAAAAATAAGTCAAAACTAAATAAGTCAAAACTAGACCAACGTCCTCATCTCTTAATATCTCTTAATACGAATCCTGGACAATACCGAGGCCAGTGGCACTAGCCAGGTCGACAGCTTTTCCTGGCCGTCGGATCAGGCGCGTGGGCGGCCTGGATCGGGCAAACACCAGACATTTTGCGATAAGACACTGAACTTCCTAGAAATCAACTCACACTCCGAGGAAAGAAATCAGCTGTCGCCGCGCCAGTCCCACACGAGAGTTGCGACGCCCGACGGTAGAGGGAGGGACAGTTCGTGCTGTAGCTCGGTTCGGCCGGCGCGGCCCCGACAGCGAGCACAACACGAGTTGCCGCCTCCGTCGTCGTGTTGCGCACATGTCCACCGACAATCTCTTCCTCCACTCCGTCCAACCACCGAGAAGAGCAAAGGGAACTACCGACTAGCGCTCGCCATGCTGGCCCATCAGCTGCGCCGCTCGCCGGTACAGCGGTACAGGGACGGCCAATTTGTGATGTAGTTCATCGGCGCGGTAGGGAAGGAGCGGGGAGCGACAACACCGCGGTGCGCGCTTAACTATGTGATGCCGATGGCCGCGCAACGCTGGACTGCCTGCGCTAGGTTGGCCGACCTACACTTAACCCTGACCTTTGGGCGGCCCTGGCCTGGGTCGTGCGGGCCGCCTCAGCGCCTCGCCTAGCCTGGCGTGGCGGCGTGGTTCGCCGTCCTGGCAGCCGCGCCAGGTTGCTGTGTCGCCCGTCCCACTGGCCCGCAACCCGCCAGCCGCAGCTGGGCCACTCCGGCGCTGCGTCGTGCCTCGTCAGAAGCGGGAGCGAGGAGCTGGAGGTGCCTGCTGCAGTACTGTTGTCCATGAGGGGGAAGCAGAGGAGGAAGATGTGGGTTGCTGCCGTGATCACAGATAAAGGAGGTAGGGGACTAGGGAGCAGCTATGCCTTGAGGGACAACAGAGATGAGCCTGCCATGCCATGACTGCTTTAGTGGGGATGAAGCAGAGGAGATGAGTAGTCCGAAAAAAGCAGAGGAGACGCTTGGGAAAGGAAAGAGAAGGTGTTGGCGATCTGCTGCGCTTCTTGTTATGCGGCTGGGAGGAGATAAGACAGAGATGGGGAGTTGGGGACATTAGTTTACGGTTTTCCAAATTATATTCAATCATATTCGCACCACATACTTACAATTTTGTTTCCGAGGTTTCCGTACCTATGAAATTGTAAAAATTTTGATGTTTCTCCGTAATGGATTTTGGCCGTGATGGCACAAATACAAATTTGTCTTTTGACAAATGAGCCAATGGAATAAAGCCGGGATTTTCTCTGGCTAATTGTAGGATCTAAAACCAGAGATCTAGAGTTAATCAATGATTAAACAATTCAAACGAAAACTCGAATTCTCAAAAAATTGAAAATTGACATGCAGTACTCCAAAGTTTGGAACACAATAACTTTATTTAAAATTAACAAAAAACGTTACACTCTGTATCGACACGTACAACATAAAATATAAATCAAATTTGCTTTCCTATTAAATTAGTATTAATCAGAGTTGGCATGCTTTCATATTCAGCACATCGTTTGATATACGACTCCAAATCGATAACCACCACACTCCTACCTCAAATCCTTAAATGTAACATCTCTAAAAAGCATGCAACCACATATATGACCAAATGTATCAAGTGTCATTAAAAGAAAAAGCAACCTCGCACCCGAACTGACAAAAGAATTACTCCTAACAAATAGTTTAAACAATACATAAGAATGTTCATATAAAACCACACAATTCATCAATTTTTATCACAGATCCATAAGAGAGCACCCTTTATTTGTTAATTCTTAGCTTGTGGGTGCCCATGAAAATTTACAAAACCACTATTAGAAATAAATTGTCATCATGTTTGCAAATTAAATTTTCACATCTATAAGAGAAAGTCACCCAAAGTTGGTATATGTACTTATCTCTACCGGTACAAAGGCATATTTTAGATTTTGAGATATAACATCTTAAAAAATTACTCAAAATGGGTATGGGTAGTTGTGATAAGCAACTGCAAAGTTAAATCTTACACAAATTTAGCTAAATTGGATCAATTATGAACGACACCAAACAAACATTGGCAAGGACTTCTTATAGCAGGAACAAACATTGGCAAGAACTTCTTATAGCAGGCTGCACGTAACAGATGACATTCCGACTTCCGAGCAAAAACGCGCCACAAGGGGTGACACCAACAGCCAACATATGAAACTATTTTAGATTTTGAGATATAACATCTTAAAAAATTACTCAAAATGGGTATGGGTAGTTGTGATAAGCAACTACAAAGTTAAATCTTACACAAATTTAGCTAAATTGGATCAATTATGAACGACACCAAAACTAACATTGGCAAGGACTTCTTGTAGCATGAACAAACATTGGCAAGGACTTCTTATAGCAGGCTGCATGTAACAGACGACATTCCGACTTCCGAGCAAAAACGCGCCACAAGGGGTGACACCAACAGCCAACACATGAAACTAATCTACACAAATGTAGAAGCAAAACATAATTAGACTCACAAAAAAGCCCCACCAACTAGCCATCTACGTCAACACCGTGAACCTTTCTAGTATGATCTATCCCCAGAAACTCCATGACCAAGATCTCAAGTATAGATGGCCATTTGGCACGTAACCCGAAAGCCCGCCCGAAAGCACGCTTTTTCGGCCCATCCCAAGCCCGGGTCGAGCCGAACTTCGTCGTGCCCGGGCGGCCCCGGCCCGATACCCCGTGCCAGGCGTGGGCGGCCACCCCAGCACACCGGGCGGCCCGACCCGACATGAAATTATAAGATCGACCCGATCGACATGAAATTATAAGATCGACTCGACAGCAGCCCGTATAATCCCAACACACATATAAAACAACATCAAACTTTTAACTCCTCTAATCCCTTTAGTCCTCCACCGCACAGCCGCCACTCCATCTCCCGACGAGCCGACACCTACGGCATGCCCGCCTCTCCCTCCATCCCTAGTGATAGCCGCCGCATCCCCCGCGCCGGAGACCCCGACGCGGCATGCCGACATCCCTACGCGGCACCGACTCTGCCGCCACTCTCTGGCTCTCCCTCCCTCACTCTCTCGCTCCGCGCAGATCTCAGCCGCAAGCCGTTGAGCGTCACATCACCGGAGGGCAGAAGCTCACCAATGGCCTCAACACCGCGTCACCCCTCCCCTCCACCCATCTGACTGTCGCGCTGCCCCGTGCGTGGAGTCGCGAGGCCGCATGCCGACACATCAGCTTGCCAGCCTCTACTGCGCTAGTCGGTGCGGTCGCCTACACCTCCTCACTACTCGCCAGCGCCCTCCTCCCATGTCGGCGCAGCTGTTGGGTCCTCCACGGACTGATGCGGGCATCGGGCTGCCCATTTGCACGTGCAGGGCCGTGCTATATCATCTGACACGAAATCGGGCCCGCATCTAGTCGGTGCGGTCGCTTGCACCTCCTCACTACTCGCCAGCGCCCTCTTCCCATGTCGGCACAGCTATATATTGGGTCCTAACGAACTGATGCGGGTTCGGGCTGCCTATCGAAGCCCGCCTATGTGCACGTGTAGGGCCGCGAGCCCGGGCCTACACATGCTTCGGGCCGCCCATGTGCACGTGTAGGGTCGTGCTATATCATGCCCAGGCCGTCGGTGTAGGCCGGGCGGCATCAATGGACATCTATCTATCTATAATCACGAATGCAGGGGCGGAGCTACAGTGATGCCCCTGTATTCTACGGAATACCCAACTTTTTTGGAAGAAAAACAAATATACATCAAATGTATATGTATACACATATATTATTTGACCTAAATTCTAATTCTCCAGTCCCAATTCAGCCCAACACCGTCCACCAGGCCGGCCCACTCGCCACTGAAGGCCCATCAGGCCCTCATTGCTGCCTCACGGTCTCACCCCGCCACTCGCCGCATGCCTGACCAGCCCGCACTACCGGCTCCCCGCTCGGCCGCTCCCCCAACCCTAGTTCCTGTTCGGCGGCGACGGCGGGCGCGCGGCGGCGGGCGGCGGCCGGCGGAGTCATATAGGCGCCGGGCGGGGCGGTGGGCGGCCGGCCGACCGGGCCGGTCCGCCGGTGGCGGGGAGGGGGCCCCCGTGTTGGCGCGTCCCGCGAGCGCGAGCCCGGCCACGGCCCGCCGCCGGCAAGGGCGCGAGGCACGGGCGGACCGCCGGCGCCCGCCGACCGCCACCGCCTGGACCTGGAGCCCCGACTCGCCAATCGCAACCGGTTGGATAGGTGAGCACAGAGCACCTCCACTCGGCCAGACGACCACTCAAGGTTCAGACATTCAGTCAATGTCAATCCATTTGTCTGAGTAGTATTTTTTTGCTGTACTTTGTAGATTGAACTTTCAAAATGAAGAAGAAATCAACTGATATTGATTTGAAGACTTTGTGGGAGAGACATTCAAAATCTAGGAAGATTGATGTAGGGTCAGGTTCCGGATCAGTAATACATCCAGTTACAATTGAGAGCGAAGTTGTTCCTTCTGTTCAGCCACATCCAGAGGCAATTACAGATGCAAATGAGAGTCCAGTTCAGATTCAAATTACTCCAGTGGAGGTTGTGCCAGAGGTAGCAGCAAGTGATGTAGCAAGGCATGTGACAGAATCTGAAACAGAGGTAGCTAGCAATGATCCTGACATAGCAGCAGCAGTGACAGAGCAAGAGCAACCTTCAACTTGGTCTCCTATCAGATATTGGTCTCCTATCAGAGATGGGGATGATGAAGAGACAGAGTATGACTCGAGTGATGAAGCTATTTATGACATTGATTTGCTTTCTCATGATCCTGGAAGGAGGATTCCAAACAAAAATTATGATGTCAATGAACAGAATTCTGTGATAAGGGGATATATTGCATTAGGGCCATGCCAACCACGCACCCACAATTTTCCTATAAGGAAAATTGGAGGTAAGCCTCGGCGCTTCTGTCCTAGTTGGTATGATGAATTTCCTTGGCTTGAGTATAGTGTGGAACGAGATGCTACATTCTGTTTTATTTGCTACTTATTCAAGCATAAAATTAATAATTCCAGTGGAGATGCATTTGTGAATAGTGGATTTAGGAATTGGCACATGAAAAAAAGGATTGCGACACATATATGTTGGTGGTATGACTAGTTTTCACAATGTGACACAAGATAAATACAGTCACTTCATTACACCTAAAGCAAACATTGTTGAGAACTTTCTACCACCAATGAAGAAGAGAAGGCTAATTATACCGTTTAACCTATTCAATGAAGTGCATGAAGTTTCTTTTAAGGCAAGGTTTGGCTGCCCGTGGACATGATGAAAGTGAAAAATCATTGAATAAAGGACATTTTCGTGAGATGTTGAGTATGCTAGCAGAAAACTTAAGTTGGTAAGGTGGTTCTGAATAATGCTCCAAAGAATTATAAGTTGACTGCTCCTGAAATACAAAAACAGATTGTCAATTGTTGTGCCAAAGAGACTACTAATCTTATCATAGAAGACCTTGGTGATGAATATTTTGCAATACTAGCTTATGAATCTAGTGATGTGTACCAGAAAGAACAGTTGGCTCTTTGTTTAAGATATGTTGACAAAAAAGGAATGGTAGTTGAGAGGTTTCCTGGTGTTGTCCATGTTGAAAATACTACTTCCTTAACACTTACATCTGCAATTGAATCATTGCTTATGGAGCATTCTTTGAGCTTGTCTAAGGTTCATGGGCAAGGCTATGATGGAGCTAGTAACATGAAGGGTCATGCTAATGGACTAAAGAAATTGATTATGGATGAGTGTCCTTCTGCCTATTATGTCCATTGCTTTGCACATCAACTCCAATTAACACTTGTGGTTGTTGCTAAGGAAAACCCAGATTGTGTTTGGTTCTTTGAGCAACTTAGATTTGTGTTGAATATTCTTGGGAATTCATGTAAGAAGACACAAATGCTTAGAGTTGTTCAAGCTCAAAAGGATTATTGAAGAACTAGAACTAGGCGACATTGAATCTGGAAAGGGTTTGAATCAAGAGATGGGTTTGGGCAGGCTAGGGGATACTCGTTGGGGATCTCACTATAAAATTGTTATGCATGTCCTATCATTATATCCTTCGATTCGCAAAGTTCTTATAATGGTTGGCAATGATCGCTCTTTTGGTGCAGAATGTGCAAATGCACAAACAGTATTAACAATATTTCAGTCATATGAATTTGTTTTCATGGCACACTTGATGCAAACAGTACTTGGGTTCACAGCTGACTTGAATCATGCTTTGCATAAGAGGGATCAAGATATTGTTAATGCAGTTGAACTGATTTTATTGACAAAGTTTCACAGCTGACTTGAATCATGCTTTGCAGAAGAGGGATCAAGATATTGTTAATCCAGTTGAACTGATTTTATTGACAAGTTTCAATTGAATCAATTGCGTCAAGATCCTGGATGGGATGATTTCCTTCAAGAAGTGCAATCTTTTTGTGTCAAGCATAAGATCAAGATGTGGACTCTTTCTATCGACCCGTTGGAAGAGATAGGAGGTTATTTATCAAAATCAAGAATATGCATCGCTTCCATGTTGACATGTTTCTAAGTGTCACTGATAGACAACTACAAGAGATTAATAAGCGATTCAATGAGGTAAACACAAATTTGCTCCTTTGTATGGCTGCATGTAGTCATCTAGATAACTTTGCTAGCTGGGACAAGGACAGAGATAAGTTGATTAAGTTTTCATAGTTTTATCCTAATGATTTCTCAAAGACAGAGATAAATCATCTTCTATTAGGATTGAAATTCCATTAGGACTGAAATTCTTCCTCTGCGTATGAATAAAAAATCCTGAAAAGTGAAAAGTCTTGCTGATTTTGATTGTCAAAAGAAAAGATGCAAAATAGGCATGCAGTAGGCATGCAGTGTAAAAGAGATGGGAGATCAATACTTGAATGATTGAATAAGTTGAGAAACAAGATGGGAGATCAATACTTGAATCTGAGATGTTTTTTAAATTAAAGTTAATCTTCCAAGCCACGAAGAAACCGAATAGAAAGTTAGAAAGGTCGAAGAAACCGAATAGAAAGTTAGAAAGGTCATGTAAGAAACCGAATAGAAAGTTAGAAAGGTCATGTATGTATTTTGTATCTTTGTTTTGTATCATGAAATCATCTTAGAATTGAATGATTTGTTACTTTTATTTCTTCGATACTGAAATGATCCTGTGAAGTGTGGACTTCCTTTTGTGTTGGACTTCCCGCCGCCACTGCACGAATGGACATCTATAATCACAGGCTCCGTGACCAAGATTTCTGACAACACGTTTAGTTTATCTTATTTCTTTTGATAAAGACCAGTGTGTTCTCGACTATATGTACACCAGATGACACATCGACATTTCAAAAGTACAGCCGATTTGACTCATACTAGCTAGTAGCCTAGTAGACACTAGAGGAAGCAGTAAGTAAACCCAACCCGACGCAGATTAACCAAGCAATCATACAATCAAGCACTGTTGTTCCTTAATTCAGCGTGGTTCCTCTTGAAGAGCCTGGGGATGACGGCCTCCCTGCTCCGCTCGATCCCCGGCGTCTCCACGCCCACGTCCTTGAGCGTCACCGCCTTCTTCGTCCTGCACAATCAAAGTGATCAGATGACCTCTATCTGGAGTGGAATGAAATTAATACTCCTACGGCGGCAGAGGCAGAGCGCGGCGACGACGTACGGGTACTCGGCGACGGGGTCGGCGACGCCGGCGGCGAGGCTGCGGTCGTCCTGCACGTGCGCGACCTTGCGGAAGAGCGACTTGTCGACGAAGCGCTCGCCCTCGTCGACCGCCAGGTCCGGCGCCGCCACCTCGGGCACCGTCTCGCGTTTCTTCTTGTCGACGCGGACGTTGGGCGCGTGCGCCAGCTGCTGCTTCGCCGTGCTGAGGCCCAGCGTCACCGACAGCGCGATCAGGCCCAGCGCCACGTACACCGGCACGTAGTCGCCCCGGGGCAGCTTGCTGCCGGCCTTCGCGCCGCCGGGGTGCGCGGCGGTCGCCGTCGCGGCCGAGCGGGACTGGAGCACGGCGGCGGCGGGGCGGCGGTAGCTCTGCTGTGCCGCCGCGCGGAGGATGCCGGACGCGGCGGCGGCTCGAGATGCCATGGACATGGCCGGCGAGAGTGTGCACTGCACTCGAGCGAGAGCGTGTTGTGTTTGCTTGCGAGGGAACGCAAGGATAGCTTTACGAGATGCTAGCAACTGATGATTCGGCCGGAGAGGGATGTGGTCGCGGTGGCGGCTTTTTATGCGGGCGGGGAAGAAGCGTCTGGAACCGGCGGGAGCGAGGTGGCGCGGGAGGCAGCGGGACGTGTCGGGGCGCCGGGACACGCGGCGGGGCGGAGAGGCGCCGGCGTGGCCCTCCTCTCCTGGGCTGGAAGCAGCTAGAAGACGACACGGTACTGGTCGGTCGCAGACTCGCATGGGCTGTGCGAGCGAGTAGGGGCGGAGGAGGTGGCTGGCAGCCTCAGCTCGAAGCCCAGTCGTTAGATTGGAACGGTCGGACCCGTGCACGCGAGCTGACCGTTGATCTCCACCGGTTTGTCGTTTATTAATTTCTTTTTCACTTGTCACTTGTCTGCCACTCTCCACTCACTCCGGGTAACTCAAAGGTGATTTTCCTTGTCGAAGAAATCATATATCCGAGATTTGTTATTCGTTTAACTAGCTTTTTTTCTTCCACAAAATCAAGTGTCGCTGTTTGGGAAAAACATATATAGCCACTGTTTCTACGCCCTCCGTGTTTCTACGATGGAATAGTGGTGTCGTAAAAAGATATTAATACCCTTATTTCTTTATCAAAAAGTAACTTCAGCTTGGACAATGTAATTTACACAAAATTTTAAGCTTCATGTAATCCAAGTTTTGTCAAGCCCAGTCTTTTAGCTTCTTGAACAATTTTTACTCTCTTAGTTTATTTACCTAAATTATAGTTCAATTTAGGTGTAATTGGAACGGTCCTAAAGCATACCACCTTTCAAATTATTCATTTTAGCTTTTCTACATACATACATATTTTTTCTATTATGCATTTAGATATATATGTTCAAATACATAAAAAATCCATCTATTTACAAGTTAGAGTAAATTGCACCCACCATACAACAACTTGTCACGTGGGTGCGGATTAGTTCAACAAGTTGTAAAATGCTCAATTTACTAAAATAACTTGTCATGTTGGTTTGGATTAGTCCATCAAGTTGTAAGATGCTCAATTTAGTACAATAACTTATCAGGTTGATGCATATTGGTCCAAAACCATGTAAAATAATCAAATTAGTATAGCAATTTTATAAGTATGTGCATATTAATCCAAGAACTTGTGTAAAATACTTGGTTCAATGTAATAACTTGGCAAATTGGTGCACCTATAGTCCAAACTAGAAATGGCCGCGGCGTTGCCGCTTATGGCCAGTGGTTAGCTTTGTATTGTATGTGTATCTATTTGTTTTTATATTTTTATTTCTATGGCTTATATTTTAAGTGTATTCATTTTGTTTGTTTGTGTGATATGTAGTATTATACGGAATGTCTTATGTTTAGGGAAGTATTTTGCTTCGTATATGTATGTGAACGATTATTTATTTTGTAGTATTTGCACTGCAAGTTAAGATAATTTATTTCGTAGTATTTTCACTACAAGTTAGTATTAAATTGAAGAGTTTGGAAACTAAGATTATGAAAGTGGATAAATTGATTTAGAGTTAAGGTGGGGTAGATACTTCTGGTTCATATGTGTTATGTGCAAAAATTAATCAATGACATTAAAATGTAGATGTATAGCTTTATCAAATAGAATGCACTGAATCATATGATATTTAGAGTTCAGTGCATACATGTAGTCACGAGAGACTGAACAAAACTCGTTTGCCTTTTTTCCCCATGATTTTATATGAATTTTGGAAGATCTCAGATTTCAAAAGGTAAGAGAAAACGCAAAAAGGAAAATGGGTTCGGGAGCCGTTTTTGGCCTATTTAACGCGAAAGGCAGGCCGGCCCATGAGCTGTTGGTAGGCCGGCCCATAGTAAGGCCTGGACAGTGGGTTGTATTTGTGCAAAAGTCGAGGGCTTTTTTGCAAGAAATTATGAGAGAGGAGGTCGGACTGCGGGTTGTATTTTGCCAAAGCTCGAGGATTTTTTCGCAAATGGCTTAGGATTGGCCGATCTAGGCCGTCCGCGCGCGCCCGATCCGACGGCCGAGGGACGCTGGCGACGTGGCCACGCTCGTCGGCCCTCTTTTGTTGCGTGAATCGTATATAGAGATTTACAAATGATAATGTATTTGACAAATAAGGTAGCATTCAAATTTTCTTACAACTAATAGTTTTTTTCAATTAAAGTTGCTAATTTTGAATCAAATGTATATACATTACTTTTTTTATTAATTAAATTAAATCATGTTTTTGAATTACGCCATTAGATTACCGAGAGGCTAAAGTTCATAAGACACCATATGACCTTTTGTTTCTTCTGCACCTTTACTCTTGTATTCAACAACTTCAGAGAAGCATGCTCATTTTCATTACTGTAGTTCATTTTGTCTTTCAACTAGTACATGAGACTTTAAAATATATATGTTAAATTTCTAAAAGTTATTACTTGTTAGTACGAGTTACCATATTCTATTACTAGCTGAATAAAAATAATGTAATCAAATTTGAAATTACTATTGAATATGAAATTAAAAATGTTTCAAATCAAAATTTAATATTTGTATAAAAATTGATAACAAAGACATAACATCAAAGGTTCTAGTCCTTAATATTTTTTTACCATCAGAACACAAATATCAATTGCCAAATAATGCACAATAACTTGTTCTAAGGCAAGTATACTCTAGTCTGGTTTTGGAAAATATATTATTTGTGATAACATTTAGACTGCAGATACATCGAGTGTGCACTAAGTTAAGCATTTTACAAGTTCACGGACCAATTTGCACCCACCTATCAAGTTATTGTATGAGATCGATCATTTATAAATTGTTGGACTAATCTGCACCCACTTGACAAGTTATTGTATTAGATTGAGCATTTTACAAGTTATTGGACTAATTTGCACCCACCTTACAAGCTGTTGTATGGTGAACGCAATTTACTCATAAAAAATTATGTATCTTGAAAATCCAAAATGTACAATTTAAAATGAAGGAAGAGATTTAAGAAGATGGCTGCTCCATATGGCACCACAACACATTAGTCTTGTATGACCTTTCATTTACGTTGTAGCAGGGGGAAGCTACCTTAGCTTATTGGGGTCGTCAGACACTCAGACCCAATGAAATCTGTAAAATGTAGTGTAAGCGAGTTTTTCATCATAGATTTTGTGACAATACTTCTCTTGTCACTACCATGTGATGTTCGTTTTTCATCATTATTGACCTCCACAAAACATCATATAATTTTGCTGGGTGCTGGCTAGTCACGAGGCTTGTAATGTGGTCTAGCGCTAGGAAGCAAACTCTAAGTAAGTACCAAATACAATCAACAACTTTACATAATCTGAATACCGCCCCCCCTCCCCCCCTTTTTTTTTGAGATTCACACAATCTGACTACCTCCCTTGAAACAGTGTAAAGAGTTTTCGTTGTGCATACATACTCTATATAGATAGACGTTGGAATGCAATCGGCAAAAAGTAAAATATCGCGTATTTCCAGATGGCACCCTCCCATTGGCCGACTTTTTGGCGCGTACAGGAGAAACTAACCGCGACCTTTTCCCGCGCTCGAGCCATAATAGCAGTCCCGAACTCCCGATCCCACCGGCCACCGCTATGCAACGGTAAAAAGAAAATCCTATATTATCACTCAGCCCCCTACAGAATAACGTAATAGCCTAAGACCAAACAGCCGAGCACAGTAACACGAGCGGAAAGAGAGGACAGGGCCGGTTTCGCCAAAAGCCCCTGAAAACAAAATAAATTCACGTCGGGGCCCCACCCTGCTCAACCCGACGTCCCCCCGCCTCGATCCCCAGATCCCAGAACCCTAGCTCGCCGGAGCCCGCGCTCTCCGGCGACTACTCCGGCCAATTCGTCGCGGCCGCCGTGTGATGCCTCCAGGGAATCGGGTCTGAGCTTCCCTGGTCAGTTTGGTTTCGATGGCTGCGCAGCCACCGCCGGCGCCTCCCGCCGTGGAGGCGCGCTTCGCGGATCTCTGCAAGGTCAGATCTCTCGCGCCGCTCCGCCAGCCGCTGTGCCTTTTTCCTGCGTTCTGAGGTCTTACGGTTTCGATGGTCGGTGCTCTCGTGCAGGAGCTGGGACTGGCCGAGGGCGTCGCCGGCGAGGCCGCGGCGCTGCTGGATGAGGTCAAGGGCGCGCTCCTCGCGGCGCCTCCGGTCGGAGGAAGATCGGTGAGGAACACCGCCTTCTGTGGCTTCAACCTTCGATTTCTCTGTCGTGCGTGCTAATTAGAGCGTGAACGGACACGGACCATTGCAGGCTAAGGAAGCGGAGAGGCTCTGCTTCGCATTTGTGCTCTACTGCGCTGTGAAGCTAAAGGGGCGGAAGGAAGGCTCTGGGGTCAGGCTGTGTGAGATCTTGAAGAGCTGCAAGCTCAAGTGGGTGATGCTTCATTGCGATTATTTGGGTTTAAGGCTCGTTATCTATAGGGTTTCAAGTTTTATTGAGTTGGTTTTGCTTGCCTTTGGTTTTGGTTTGGTGTGCAGGTATGACGATTTCTTCAAGGAGATGCAGCAGCTTGGTCTGAAGATTGAGAAGATCTTAGAGAGCCGTTATGGTCGGGATTGGGAAGGTCAACTCGAGGTGGGTTGATAGCTGGCCTTGTTTTATTTTTAAAAGATGGAGATTCTGGGAGGCCCTAACTTTCTTGTTTCTGCATGGGGCTTTTGACTTGTGAAATCAGCTGAAGCAGCTGGAGGGTTTGGTAAACCTGCTGGCCGATGCAAGCAGGTAATATTGTGCCGTGCCTTATACATAATTTGAGAATTGAAAAATTGTTGATGGATTTTCGTTGCTTGTATTGAGATGCGATGCTCATTATTTGTGAGAATGCATTACTAATCATACTTATTGGTCTGTAATTTATAGCAACTTGGTTCCTGTGTTTGCTTATCTGATACAGTAAGTCTTACCACCATTGTTATGAAATGCCAGGTTCTATCGTAAGGCATATAATGAACTATTCTCAAGTGCGAGTACTGACCAGGAGCCTGGATTAGCAACAAGTGCTCCTGACTATATTCTTTTCGGGTGGCTTGTCTTCTTAATGCTTCGATCAAGATCACCGGAAATGTTTAAGGATCTAGTATCATGCATCCATGGATTGGTTGCTGTATTGGTGAGTTTGCTCTTCTTCCTTTATTTCGGTATTGATTGTTGAACTCCGACTCCCTTAATACTGTAAGCTGCTACTTGTATTTTTAAGTAACCACAGAACTTTTTGGTGAAATGCAGGCCATACTTTTGATTCACGTGCCTGCTAAATTGAGGAGCTTCACGATTGAAGGCTCTTCCCACTTAAGTAATTGTTCTCCACATGTTGCCAATTGCTTCTTCTGAATCTATTTTTTTATTCATTCAGGATATAGCACATATTTATGTTTGTTTTGTTTGTTTGGATTCAGTCAAACAAACTGAGAAAGGTGTGGATATTATTGCTTCATTATGTCATAACTACCATACCTCTGAAAAACGCTTGAAAGAAATGATGGGCAAATCTCACGAGGCAATAGAGGACTTCTTCGGCATGAAAGCATTAAGTGCTTCAAAGTGCAAAACAGAAAATTTGGATAAAATAGACACAGGCATGGAACCCCCCTTCTCCTTTGCGTGTTACCGTGTGCGTGCATGCATACTGAACTGTTATTATTTACACATTTTAATTAGCTGAAGTGTTATATTAATGTTCTGCTACAGATGGTCTGATGTGCTTCAAAGGTCTCATCGATAAGGAAAGTTTCCAGAAAAATTTGGAAAAATTGGAGAAACTATGTTATTCCAATAGCTGGGAAGGGGAGTTTGATTTGAAACTATTTTTGAGCACTGACTATGTTCCCTCTGCCGAGGACACATCTGGGGCCTCCACTAATTTAGGATGTTCAAAGGTATCCCAAACGGTTCATAACCATTTAGTAATCTAGGCTGAATTCCTTTTGTGGATTATTCCAGTCGATTCATTTTTTTCTTCTGCAGCGTGCATTCGAAACATTAGCGTCACCGACAAAGACAATAAAGAACATGTTGACTGTCCCTTGTTCCCCTTCATCACCTGCCAGTGGTGGTTCAGTCAAGATTGTGCAAATGACACCAGTAACTTCTGCCATGACGACAGCTAAGTGGCTTCGTGAGGTGATATCTTCATTGCCAGAGAAACCTTCACCTAAGCTTCAACAGTTGCTGTCATCATGTGATAGGGATTTGACTAATGATGTGACTAAAAGGGTCAGCATAGTTTTGGAAGCAATTTTCCCGACCAAGTCTTCTGCAGATCGGGGTGGTGCAATAGGCCTCAATTGTGCAAATGCATTTGATATCCCATGGGCAGAAGCAAGAAAAATGGAGGCCTCCAAATTGTATTATAGAGTATTGGAGGCAATCTGCAGAGCTGAGTCACAGAACAGTAGTGTAAATAATCTTACTCCATTGCTGTCAAATGAGCGCTTTCACCGATGTTTGATTGCATGTTCAGCTGAGTTAGTATTGGCAACACATAAGACAGTCATCATGATGTTTCCTGCTGTTCTGGAGAGTACTGGTCTAACTGCATTTGATTTGAGCAAAATAATTGAGAACTTTGTGAGACATGAAGAAACCCTTCCAAGAGAATTGAAAAGGCACTTAAATTCTTTAGAAGAACAGCTTTTGGAAAGCATGGCATGGGAGAAAGGTTCATCATTGTATAACTCACTGATTGTTGCCAGGCCATCTCTTGCTTCAGAAATAAATCGTCTTGGTCTTTTGGCTGAACCAATGCCATCTCTTGACGAGTTAGTGGTAAGGCAGAATTTTCATGTTGAGGCCTTGCCAGCTACACCATCTAAAAAACGTGCTGCTGCGTCAGGTACATTGCTACTCACGCTTAATTTAAAGTTTCTTTGATTAGTTGTTCCAGTTCCCAAAGCCGCTTGTCCTTGTTGAGTTTCTGCATGCTGCTTGAAGTTTGTTCATCATCCAATCAGTTTGATTGCAGTGTTTTGCACTTTATTTGATTTCAGAATGTGTCATGTTTCTTGTTATACAACTAGGTAGGTAGCAGTCATTGTCTTAACGATTTGGTTGCACAATCTTTTGCAGTCTGTGTTTCAGTAACTATATCATCACTGCTATTTTATCAACAGAAGCTTTCATGAATTATGAGACCGGTATTAGAATTGTGTCATGGTCTAGATCATCTGTACTGCACTACTGCTCAAGGGAAAACAATGGTAAAGGGTAGTGCTATGGTCTGGAAAAATAAACGGTACCTTGGTATTGTGAAACGGCGCTCTACCCAGTGAAACTTCACACCAAACTTTTTTGTTTGTAGCAGAACAATGAATTCTTATTGTAGAGTAAGGTTCCTGAGTATGGTCATTGGCCAGTCATTTATTACTGCAGAAGGTATCACGATCTTAAGTTGCAGTCCAGGATCTATTTCCTATTACGCTATAGTTTCATAGATCTGATACATTCTTGAACAAAAGAAGCTTATTCGTATGGTGTTTCAAAGTGGGGTCCAATTAGGAATTTCAAGGTTCAATTACCTTAATTTTTAGATGGCAATCTTTTGAAACAAGCAATTCTCAGATTTCATTTTTTTAGTCCATCTTGATTTTGGGCTTCTAACTTTTCTCGCTCTTTACCATCACCTTGTTTCTTGCAGATGATAACACGGATCCTCGGTCACCAAAGAGACTATGCAATGAATCCAGGAACACAGTAGTAGAGCGCAATTTGCAGACACCACCACCCAAGCAAAGCCACAGCATGCCAACTAACTTGAAAGCAAAATGCCAACCACTCCAGTCCACATTTGCAAGGTTTGGTCACCCATTTTAGTTATATTAGTGTTTGCACACTGTACTTTTCTTCACAAAACAGAAATATTGATTTACCAATTGTCTGCTGTGCAGCCCAACTGTCAGTAATCCTATTGGTGGGAATGAAAAATGCGCTGACATAACGGTTCAGATATTCTTTTCTAAAGTATGGATCTTCTTGTAACTGTAGATTTTCGTTTCTGTGAATTTTCTTCTTTATAAATTTCTAATTTTGGGCTCCATCTTGTTCAGATTCTGAAGCTGGCTGCTATTAGAATAAGAAACTTGTGCGAAAGGGTCCAATATGTGGAACAGACAGAGCGTGTTTACAATGTCTTCAAGCAAATTCTTGATCAAAGGACAGCATTGTTTTTTAATAGACACATTGATCAACTTATCCTTTGTTGCCTTTATGGTATTGCAAAGGTATCATTTATGTTATTTAATGAACATCCTGTTATTACTTCCCTTTTATTTGGGCTGACCATGCTTTTTCTGACAGGTTTGTCAATTAGAACTGACATTCAGGGAGATACTCAACAATTACAAGAGAGAGCCACAATGCAAACCAGAAGTCTTTTTGAGTATCTATGTTGGGAGTAGGAATCGCAATGGGGTATGTACCTTGGCTTTGATATTTCACCTTTTATCTGACAGTTCTTTCTCATGATTTTGGTTTCCCTTATTGCTCCTTTTAATTAAAGTCTTTCCTATCAACAGGTTCTAGGATCACGCCATGTTGATATCATTACCTTTTACAATGAGGTGTTTGTTCAAGCAGCCAAGCCTTTCCTGGTGTCATTCATTGGTTCTGGTACTCGCCCAGAAGACAAGAAGAATGCTAATAGTATGTGCTATACCTGCTTTCTCATTTGAACTGCTATTATTCACCTTAACTGATGTCATCACTTTTGCTTAGGTCAAATATTTGGGTCACCCAAGCCATCTCCTTTCCCAAATTTGCCAGACATGTCCCCAAAGAAAGTTTCATCCTCTCATAATGTTTATGTGTCTCCTTTGCGGCAAACCAAGGTTTTTTTTTTCTCATTCTATATTACATCATTTTATTTTGTCTATTTGCTCTTCATTTATTACTATCAAGTAAGTAAGCACTCATACAACCGCAACCTGTTTTTGTAAGGTAGTAATGTTTTGAATGCTATTTTAGTATAGCATACGCGTGTTTAAAATTCTACATGGTAGCAACAGCAAAAGCCTTTATCCCAAGCAAGTTGGGTAGGCTAGATATCAACTCATTAAATAAAAGGAGAACCCCAGCAAGAGCCACAAGCCCACAACGCAGTTTGTACCATACTGATGAAAACCCACAGTTTTGCTACATCACTCCTTACAAGGCATTAAATACGGGGGCAGTTCTTGTGATGCAGATCATCTCAATTCCTAGGGTATGTAGGAGCACTTTTTGCGACAACAGCTTGTCCTTACATTTCCTTTTATTGAAAGTAACTTAAGACTAGTCAATTGATCAATGCTGTGGGGTGCTACTGCCACCTTATTTGTCCATTTCATGTCACAATACAATGGTCTATGGGCATCTGAATGTCATTTTCATTAACCATGGGCTAGAGTAATGGTATCAGATATTTAGCACTTCATTCTATGCCGCAGTCCCTTCTCCAGTAACACATTTTTCTCTGTACCACTTGTCAGATGGATCTGCTGCTTTCACCAAGTTCCAGGAGTTTTTACGCATGCATTGGTGAAGGCACCCATGCTTATCAGAGCCCATCGAAAGATTTGGCTGCTATAAATAGCCGCCTAAACTAGTATGATAGCTTAAGATGACACTTTATATGTACAAGATTTTATGTTTACAACACTAATCGGCATCACTTCATTTTGTGTCAATTGTGCAGTAATGGGCGGAGAATAAACACTCGAATAAACTTCGACATGGTGAGCGACTCAGTGGTAGCTGGTAGTTTGGGCCAGCCAAATGGTGGTTCTACCTCCTTGGATCCTGCAGCTGCATTTAGCTCCCCATCAAAGAAGAGAAAACCAGATACTTGATCAAATAAATGTCAACCTCTGTCTGTACATAGCTCACAATTCCACAGCAGGATTCTTCTGAATAAGTGGATTAGGAGTGCTTTAACTGTACATGTATGTGTTAGTGAATAGTGAGTTGTAGCAGCTTACAGGCAGCAGACCGTTTCAGATTAGCTTTGAGGTTGTATGATCATTTGCCTGCTGATTGAACGCAATTAGGTTGTAACATCTATGGTGTAGAATGCTAATGAACCTTATAGTTTTTTCTGAATTGACTTGCATTTGATTTTACCAATTCTTTATCCTGGCTCTTGAAAGGTTTTCATCGGGTCTATTTGGTTCTGATAGTACTGTACTTGATTCATACGTTTCAAATGTTTAACATGGATCTCCAAACCTAAATAATTTTCTTGACTAGGAATAGTCATCACGAGTATAAGTTGCTCCTCAGATAGTTTATTATTGATCCTTTTAGTTTCTCACTTTGCAAGTACTTTTTATCTGTTTCTGCTATCATTCTACTGTGCACTTCCAGCTTCTTCCATATACGGTGGCACGGTGCACTGCAAGTGATTTTACATATGTGGCTTCTCCTTCAGGTATGTCTCAGGTGTTGGTTTTTTGTGAGCGATTTTCTGTGAAATTGCTTTTGTGGTGAAAATGTAACAGTACTGACTCACTACATTGGTCCACTGCAATCAACCTTTTCCCGCTTTGAAATTTTCTACTGTCTTGATGTCTTCACTTGCACAACCAGAGTAAGTAGTTTTCCACATCACTCAATCCTTCTCTCAGGACACGAGGGACAAGTTACACCTGACAGATTTGCATTTAATTCAGAAAGGCTGAAAATTTGATCAGAAAGGCTGAAAATTTGATAAGGAAATGTTAGATTCTTTCATTCAATTAGTTCTTAGCAACATTGACACTTAGAAATCAATATTCCAACAAGATAGATATTCATTTTGTTATTCTGAAGAATCTGACATAGTAACATTGCATCTGCTTATGCAGGTGAGATAAAGAAAGCCTGAAGCATCGTTACTCCCTCCATCCCGCAAAGAGTATCCATTTAGGTTTGTCCTAAGTCAAACCGTTTTAAGTTTGACCAAGTTTACAATGAAGAGTATCAATATTTATAACACTAAATAGGTATGCTATGAAAATATATCTCATAGTGAATCTAATGAAACTCGTTGGACATCAAAAAGACAAAAACATTGATATATTTTTATATAAACATTGTCAAACATAAGATGGTTTGACTTAGGACAAAACCTAAAGGAAACTCTTTGCGGGGCGGAGGGAGGTACCACTTAAAATATTGGCCCCTGGAAGTTCAAATGATCTACAAAGATACTTGCCACCCCATTGTAGTGAGATCAGCAGCACCAGCACATCAAGGTCATTCAGCTACATCTGTCATCGCCATGCACGATAGAGCCCACCGTTGCGCTGCTTAAGTTTTGGAGCAGAACTCATTGTTACAGCATGGCGAGTTTCAGGCAATACTCAAAAGAGAGATGCTTTTCGCCGGGAAATGAAGGACAAATGGTGATATGACGATAATCAAATTCATTTCTGTATACAAGCAGCATAATTTGGAATTAGCTTTGAGATATACCATTTCCTTCCCCAGCTTATTTGAATGAGTTGTAAATTCTGAGCTGTGTACGATGCTAACTGACCTCAGTTTTGTAACTGAGCAATTTGCTGCTTTTGCTGTATGAAATCCTTGTCCTTACATTTGACATGTACTTTTCATGGGTAGGGTTTGTCTTCAAGTACTATTTCATCTGACTCGTATCAATTTAATTTTCTACAGTAACTATACTGAATCATGTTCCTTACCTTTGGAATGTGCTATGGTATTATTGACTTATGGTATATGCTCTCCAGATAAGCATTGGAAAGGTTTTCACTTTATGAGCACTTTCTCTAATGCTCCTTTCTTACTGTATTCCTCCAGCTTCTCCATGGTCCATATGGTTCCATTTCAGTGTGTTGCAAGTGATTTGACATATGCAACTTCACCAGGTATTACTTAGTTTCTCTGCATGTCTTTCTGATATAACTGTAAATGCATTTAGTATGTTAGTTGTTGAAAAAAACTACTAGTTTTGTGATGAATAAATCTAATCGTAGCGCACAACTCCATCGCCTGTGCCATTTAGTTCAGTACCAATGCACCATCACAGATATTGCGAAGTTGGAAAATATTATTCATTGTCACCGATTGTTGTTCCAGCATACACAGAGCTAATTAGTTCTTTCCAGACTTCCAGTTTTTGTATCCCATGCTATTTTAAGTTTTTGACGTGCACACCCAGAGTGATCAGTTTTCTGCATCGTTCTGTTCTGTTCTCAGATAATTCTTATGGGCTTCATTCAAGAACATAATACACTTGTCAAAATTACATTTCATTCGTAAGATAAAGACATTGAACAAATGGAACTTGTAGTTTGTTAGCTTCTGCCAATTAGTTCTCAGCAACATGAAATAGTTATTAATTAAAGATGGGATCTCGTTCTGGTGATTCCATAAGGTTCTGACATTGCGACTGTTTCTGCAGGTGATATTTGACACTGTGACTGTTTCTGCAGGTGATTGTTTGAAGCCTGAACCAATACATCTTGAACCATCTGGCTCCTGGAACTTCAGACGGAGGGAAGCTGCTGGCCACTGCCATTTTGGGAGAGAGATTATCATCAGCATCAGCACAGCGCTACAGCGCCTTCAGCGACAGTCGGCATCACCATGTACAGGCTCGATGGGTCCACCAGCTCAGGTGATGGCAGAGGCCTGAAGCTGCTCTCGAACAGCAGCTGCTCCTTCAGTTTGTCCAGTGCTTCTCGCATCCAGTCATAACGACAGAGACCGTACGCCTCCTCGACTGGTACCTGAACATATATGCACAAATACATGGAAGAATTCTATGAGCTTTCTGCTGATCAAAATCACGTCTCCAGATTAAGTTCGTTGCAGCTGTGGGATGACATGCTCACCCATCTCCTGCCATGGGTGACCTGCTCAGGCCAGATCTCCAGCAGCTCCGTGACCTGGAGTCCAAACATGAAGCCCTTGCAAGCCCCTTGCAGGCCGCAGCTGTTCTGCTTGCTCTTGCTCTTGAAGATCCATTCTCCCAGTGGCGTTGCCTGAATCGGAGCATTTTTTCAGTTTGTTAGCTATTTACATATTGATTGTTACATCTGTGGCGATCAACGTTGCCACGTTGGGTCCAAGCATTTGATGGTTATTAAGCTCAAATTCAGTCTAAAAATGCACAAAAGTAAAGAGTGCTTCCGTGTTCTCATTGGCATATATATTCTTTCTCTGAAGTAAACGTGTGAATCACCGTTGCCAATAATGCTGCATATCTCCATGTCAGCACATGAAAATCATGTGCATGGGTTAAGGCATGATGGCGTGGCTGTGCAGCATGTGGGTTGCTGGTCACCTACCATTGGTGTATTTGTTCCTACTGGATTAGAAGTATCAAATAGGAAACATACAAAGATTGGCCATGCTCATCACGCAGGACATCTTTTGCAATGGTTTTAAATCTTGAACACTAGAAATAAAGGTCTACCACATTTTTTCCCCATGAGCTCTGCAATAGTTTTTTTTTCACGAAGAAAATTTCCTTATATAAGAAAAATAAATATTGCATTCCGTGGCCTATGAGAGGATGAGCGTTTGACTTTTCTGAGCTGCCTGCCACTTAGCAATGACCATTCTGTCCTTCACATAGCAAAGTGGCAGGCATGAAAGCAACCCATGGGCATCCTACTAGTCTACTACCATATCTGCTGCACTCGATCGGAAGGCAACCGCAAAAATCCAAACGTGTCACGGCACTAAGCCAACGGACAAGAACCTATCATGCATGACGCATGCATGAATATTATATATTCCAATCCAGCAACTAATAATATTAATTCATTATGTCATTAAATTAATGGAATAGGGCGTGCCACGTCAGGAGTAGGTCAAGGCCACCTACGCTGATAATGCCCTTGACGCCTGCTTCCTCGAAGGCCTCCCTGCACGCAGCTTCGTCGATGCTCTCGTCGTCCTCCCATCCACCCTGCAGCATGGCAGTGACGACGTCGTCAGAAGCTAATAAAGCCTTTTCTGTGTGTGTCCATGGCGATTCCTTTCCTATCCGCCGGGCATGCACTTTGATAATTGGCATGGCGAGAGCTTGTTTTTTAGCTTATGTATCATTGAGCAATTATGCTGATTCTTTTACAGGATTGATTGAAAGGGGTGTGTGTGTGTGATCGAGAAGCATATATCATATATGCATGATCATGTGGATTCTGCTGCCTCACCTTTGGGAAGATGAGATCGCCTCGCTTCGGCGTCGAGATCATGAGCACCTGCAGCCTGCCTAGCACATCCTGGCAGCTGCTTTCTCCCCCATCCTCCTCTCTCAGCATGTAAGGGATGCATCTGGCAGAAGGAGAGTAGATAGAGATCAGCCAAGAGAAGCATGTAAGCGGAGATGTGTGTCTTTGTTGTAGTGTTCCTGTTTCGGAATGAGCAATTACTTCGTTCTTCAGCACAGTGAAATTAAAGCCTACAATGCTTTCTTATATGTTCCTAAACTCTTCAATTGTGATTTCATGTGGCCTTTGGGTATTGGGAAGAGTCATATGTAATTAACCCCTTTTCTTTCTAACAAATGATATATATGTTCAGTTCATGCTTATTAGCTTCGATCGAACGCCTCATTAGTCAATGCAAATGTTCAATGGAGACAAGGTGTGAGAGCTAGTATATATCTACCCGGAGACAAGGCGATAGCATCCTTCGTAGCGCTGATGGAGCCGTCCCTGCCTTGCGCAAACCATGGTGGTTGTCGTCGACGGCGCCGGCGCGGGCGCGGGCGCCACTGTAGGGGCTGCCATCTTCTCTCTTCTCGTCCACTGGAGCAATCTCTTTGTTAACTGAACAAGAACCTACGCACACAACTACAAATCCAGGTCACAACCTATGCACCCAAACTATAAATTGTGGATTAACATATATGGCATGGATTAGCAGGCTCACCTCAAGTAGACAAACCCAAAAGCGATTCAAACTCTCCTTCATCAAGCCCAGAAGGCGGTGTCCTTCCTGATGCCACAAGCTTCTCCCAGCTGCATGCCACTGACGACCCCAAGAATCTCTCCCTTTGCATCACTCAACTGGCCCTGATGCAATTGGGGAGGCTCAAGGCACCGGGAGATATGGCTGCAAGATAAGGTGCCCACCAGACGGAGGAAATTGGAACCCAATTCCCCTGGAATCTAATGCTTCTATCTGCTGCTACCTACACCTTAAATTATATAGCTACAGATACCAGGCTAGAGCTCTGGAATCGAGCCAAGAGAGATTATATATACAAAGTACCCAGAGATGGCCTTCTTGCTCCTTGTGATTCTTGGATCTATTTATAGGGAGAGGATGATGGAGGTGTCTCTTGGAGTCTTGGGACTAATTTGCGTTGAACCCCTTGGTTTATCTGTGATATCGGATTCAGCCCTGCTTTTTCTTGTTTCCTCAGCTGGTCAATGGGTTGATGGGTTTTTCTTCTTGTGTCAACCAAACCATCCTTGCCAGGAAACCTCCCGGACAAAGCAGTTTCCTTAGTCATCTGTGTTCGTTGCCCTTTGGAGTTTACTGTTCTTGTAGGTAGAAGTCTGGTTTTGTTTGTAATATTATTATAAGTGACCAAAACGATGAATATTTTGGTCCAGCTGAAGTAGATATGTGTGTACTATTGTGCATTGATTTGCAAAACAGAAACTGTTTGCATTATGTTAGCTCAACTATTAATCAGAAGTGTTATCTATCTTACAATTCATGAGCACATGCTGCATCAGAAATTTGACAGGGAGTTGTATGATTTTCAGTTTTATTTCGATAATAATAATAGAGAATTTTTACTAGTAGTAGTAGTACTAATAATAACAGCAGCAGCAGTAGTAATAATAGTAATAGTAATAGTAGTAGTAATAATAATAATAATACTAATATAATAATAATAATAATAATAATAATAATAATAATAATAATAATAATAATAATAATAATAATAATAATAATAATAATCCAAACGGTATGGAGGAGAATGAATACTCAACCAGATGGAAGCAAATTCTTTTGGTGGATCGACAAGGCGAGCATCATTTTCGGAGGGAAAGTTTTGGTAGTATATATGGAGCACCGTAAAAGCCCTTTTTATAAAATATGGATTTCTCAAAATATTAGTAAGTTATCACTAATCAAGAGATGTTGTGGTCATATGCAAGAGTCATCAACAAGTCATTTTCTAAGAAAATAAGTCCACTATTCTCTGCTGTACCTTTTTTACCGGTCACTAGTAGGTAGTGTCATATATGCTAGTGCCTAGTGAAACGGAGCAGTGGTGGGTATTTTATCTGAACTGTAATAATTTAAAAACGGGAGGAAGCTTCTTGGCACCTTCTCAACCCCATTAATTTTAAACAAGAGATGCAAAGAAATTGCAGGTTAAATAATAATAAAATACACTGTGTTGTCTTATCCCTTTTACTGTCTTATCATTCATCGATCAGCATGTGGTTGGAAGGGTAGATTACTGTTCTTTCTTCCCACTAAGTTTGAAAAGATGAAGGTTTCTTCCTAGCCTTTGTCAGCCTCATCAACATGATGGACTGATGGTATAGTAATAGGGCGGTTGAGAATTGTTTCTTTTTTTTCACCGAACGGTTGATGAGAAGAAAGGCACACATTGTACTTATTAATCCCTGTAGCCATTTGCACAATTACCCTCATGAAACCGTTGGTTAGGGGGACTGAAAGCTGACTTTTAGCCATGATGGTTGCACATAGAAATTTCGATACACAATAATAACCTTGAACCAGACACTAAAATAACTCATTTTCCCTACCGCCTTAATTAATTAAGTTGAAGAAAGTAAAAATTTGAAGGACAACCATTTCACATGCCACATTATATCACCACTAGAGATTAACACAAATATCCAATTGAACCATTCTGTAGGTAACAGACTCCTGCAAAATTTTGAGTATGGGATCTCTCTACACATCATCACCTTCTTTGGAAACAGGGGCAAGTTTTCATATCCAATGACAAATGAAAAATCTTCTACATGCAAAACCAACAACAACAACCTACATGGACTTCAACTCTCTGCAACCAAGGAAAAGACGACGTGGAGACGGAAGCCATCCATGCACGCACACGAGGGTAGTATATGATATCATAGGAGTTCGTGCCTGCTGCAACTTGGCCACTGCTGCTCCGGCCGCAAAACGGCAGATGATCTTTTGACGGCTTCTCATCAGGCTGTTTCGTCCACTAATCAATCTGTGCAGCAGTGCACGCGCACTCTCTTGTCCTGATCTCGTGATGGGTCTTCTCCTTAATTTGACTGCCCCCAAAACTTAAACAAATTAAAATGTCCTGGAGCGGACGACAGAGGATAGGCTGCTTGCATTGTTGAGAAATTTCGCGCGGTAGACCAGTTCAACTCATGATGTGCACGGCTCTCTCCATCTTCAGCAGCTAGCGTTACGCTTTGGATCGATCTATGTTGCAGAGCGCGCGGTCGAGCACATGGACAGGAAAAGGATACCAAAGCTTCTGCCTTTTTTCCCCGCCTTTCTGAACTTTGGATATTCTTTCGCACTACTGCTTTGGACAGCGAAAGAGACATCAATGGAGCAGTACCACTTTGGTCGATCTAGTTTAGGTACTAATTATTGGTACTATCCAATTAACAACCTGTTCGTTTGGCTAGTGACTTATACTGATTTATTCTGAGAGAAAAATACTACTGGCTGATTGCTGGTGGTTGGTTTGTTTTGAGAGAAAAACTAATAGTTGGTGGCTAATAAGCCAAGCGAACGGGACCCTGGTGGAAAAAATATATCACTACAAGGTACTATCCCAGCACCGGAACAAGTTTATTTTATTATAGACAAATATTTCTATATCCCACTAGAAAATATTCACACTCCCAATTCTAAAATATTTACACGACCAGAAATGTATCTTTTTGGAATAACTTAAGAACTAGAATTGTGGTGATAAAGAAAATGTTGTGCGCACTGTCAAGGTGGTACTCCACGTGTGAGAGCGATACGTCCATCACACGTCGCTGCCTGGTCGAAGTACTAGCTTAGCTACGTCGCAACTTGATGCTTTTTGTTCCCATCCCATGACGACCTGACTGCCGACTGGCCCCGATTGAGAGCTCAAGTTTCATGCTTGGCTTCATCTCTCACCATCGAGGATGAATTGAAGGTGACTAGACATAAAAAAAAAGCTAGGCCCTTCCATATTCCATTATTTATGTACGTGTGCTCGCATTCAACTGCAGCTGCTTCGATCTTTTCTTGCACCTTCCTTCCTTCCTGCTTGCTTTGGTTTGGAGCTCTTTTTAGTTAAATTGGGAAAGAATGAAGATAAAACTACAGCCGCTCCTTTTTTTACAGCGAAGTTTCCAAACGAATTTCCCTATCGCTGGCGTCATAATCCACTCAGATGCAGGTGATGACACTAGCTAATTCGGTTTCTAGGGATGGCAATGGGCAGGGTAGGGTAAGGGTAAAGCATTTACCCGCCCGTTGGCATACCCGTCTATCTCTTTTGTACCCTTACCCGCCAAACGTAACGGGTCAAAATTCTTACCCTTACCTTTACCCGCAGGGTAAAAGGGTACCCGATGGGTATTAACATAAACATGTCATTAAGTTCATATCTAAGAGTGCAATAATCATTTGATAGCTAAATAAGTCTCAAACTTCACAATCACACACTTATTGATACAAGAGTAAGTCAAATAAGAAATTACAACATCCCAACATAAGAAATGAGATCATATTGTGATGCATTCTTGCGAGTCAATGAGTCATGGATCAATGATGTCAGACTCAACATCATCCCGAGAACACAAAATAATAGACATTAGATCAATTGAAGTTATACTTTGGAAAAAAGTGGAACATGTGAAGTCAGTACATACCAATGGTGGTAGGGATGTACTACTAGGGTCAGGATATATGGGTCTACTTGGGTCAAATATTTCTATGTGCTTCTTTAGTGTGGGTACTCGTGGGTAACCTTACCCTTACCTAACAGGGTAGGGTACCCGCGGGTACCCTTACCCGTGGGTAAAACTGCCATCCTTATTTCCAACCAAGGAAAAAGCCCTGGTGGCCGCCTTTTACACCACCTACCGAAGGTGCAATATAGGTAGTGATAATTTTAGTGTCATCTATATATATACACACTATATCCAACCAATGTTAGATCACTTGAAAGTTAGCCCATGGTGCCCTGGAGGAGAAAGACCTTCAACACTTGCTCAATGGATGCGTAATTGCGAGACATTTTTTTGGCATTCCCTCTTCCGATTCATTGTGTGGGTTTCTCTTCTCTTACCCTGACATCTCTTACCCTAAGGGTCTCTCTTTGCTAGTCAGGGGAGTTGGTTAGGCTCATGTTCCAGGTTTTGGGTCATCTTAGTTCTGTTATCGGTGTTGTAATCTCTTCTTCCTAGTGCGAGGTGGGTGTTGGGTGTGTATGTGTGTGGGTGGGTCTTTCTATATGATTCACTTCTTCCACTATTAGTATAATGATACACCATTCTCCCGCATGTTCGAAAAAAAAGATACCTTGAAATAAGCATATGGGCCCTGAAGCTTTGGCTCATCATGCAAGAAATGATTTCAACACAAATATGACTAGACACACTACCAATTTTGCATTGAAAGAATGGTGGCTATAGATAGAAAACTGAATGACTAATTAATTGATTGAGAATGGATAAAAGTGATGCATCAGGGATAATATTTTCTAGTGTTCAACATCGCGTCCCGAGAGATTTGGAAACTTCGAAACGACAACGTCTTCAACCGAAATGAACCCAGCCACGCTTTGGCTTGGTAACTTCGAAAACCAGTGTTTGCTTCAATGTTCTAGATTTAAGGTAGATTTAAGATCGACCTTCTGCTTTTGGCTTGATGCTTTCAGTTAATTGTAATGTAAGACTCTCTTAACATTGTACTGTTCTTTTTATTTATAAGTTTTTTAACTATGGGGATCTTCCCCATAGTCTCCGTTCAAAAATAATAATTTCTAGTGTTAGTTTCCATATGACATGTCATGTCATGGAAACTACTTGATAGTTTCTAGATTATAATTACCTTCTAAGGCCGAGTCCAACAAGAGATGGCAAAATGGGAGAGACATTCGCCCTTTTGCCTTGCACACAGTGGATGCCCCTCCGATTCAAAATTCCTCACCTCCAACAGCAGAGCTGCAGAGGCAAAATCACCTGTAGCCCACTTCTCTTGCGCGCCGCCTGTGAAGTGAAGGGAGGGAGGGGGGGAGACACACACACACACACACACAGAGAGAGAGAGAGAGAGAGAGAGAGCTGTAGGAGGAGGATCCCAGTCGAGCCGCCTTGCCATCTCTCCATGGCTGCTCGAGGGCGAAGAGGACGAAGGGCATGGAGGATGAAGGTCACCGTCGTCGGATCCCACCTCGAGGCCGTCGCGCCCGGGCTCGATTCCGCCACTATGACCTTGATTCCGCCACGAATCGAGCACCAGCCCACCGAAAGAGAGGGAGGCCCACTGTCTCAAGAGGAGGGGAGCACAACGCCACGACATCAGGGAGGAACAACACGACTGGATCTCGCCGTCGTCAGGTCTCCTCGCGTGCGGACTGGCGGATCAAAGAGAGGGACGGACGGTGCACAAGGAGTGGCAGGGGCGGGTGCCCCCATCCTCCTCCAGCGTGGCAACGCAACACAGGTGGCCCTATCCTCCTCTGCGCCGGCCTCAGTGGCAAGAAGCGCCGCCGGCTAGCCCCACGCCAGGATTCCCCTGCTCCGACTACGAGGTAGACGACGAGGAAGGGAAGAGGCAGCAGCTCCACGCCGGAGAGGAGGAAGACCCGACCTCCTCTCTCACCGTCGCTCGGGAGGTGGTCCCCGCGCCAAGCCGCCACGCCTCCCTGCCCTCCATCGGGGCTAAAGATGGCAACATGTGCAAAATATCTGCATCCCCGCGGGCAGGAAACCCGATGGGTGCGGATACAGGCGCCATTCCCCGCCTGCGGGCGCGGATGCGGGCACGAAGTTGTACCCAACAGATAGTTGCTCACGGGCAAAAAAATCTGCTATCCTCACCCGCATACCTGCCAGACCCACATGTCATATGTATATATACACACAATCTTAGGGTTTCCCCTCCTCAATTCCACTTCCACCCGACCACCCCCACCCGACCGTCCCAGTGCAGAGCCGCACCCCGACGGCACTGCCGTAGCCCGCAGTGCAGACACACCCCATTGCAGGCAGCAGGCTTTGACGTTTCGCATCACAATGCGCGCACGCCAGCGCGACAATGCCCCTATGCTCCCACCCTATCCTCGCCGGAGCGAAGGGCAAGGGTCCCCTGCTCCGCCGCCCGTCGGTCCTCCAGGACTCCAGGTGCTCCCCCTCCCTCGAATTTACTTGTTCCTTTGTGTGTGCAAGATCTATCTATTCACTTCAATGCTCAATTGATTCTGATTTCTGTTCACGATTGGGGAACTTTCTTCCAAGCTAGTGTGTTGATTTGTGTTGTTTGTTGACATGCAGTTGCAATGGCAACCCCTGTTAGCTCACGAGTGCAAGCTTCTGGATCTGAGATTGGTGCCTCTGTTCAGCCATATGATACTGATGAGAGAGAGATTGTGGATGTGTCTGGCGGGCACGGGTGTGCCCGCGGGCACGAAATATCCGCGGATCGCGGGTGCGGGCGTGATTTCTTGCCCGTGGGGGGTGGCGGGCGTGGGCGTGAGATTTGGGTGGCGAGCGCGGGCATAGGAACTCAGTATTCATGAGCATCATGCCCGTTCCCATCGGGGCTCGCCGCAGGCGTTGAGGCGCTTAAGGAGGCCATCCGGGGCCTCGATGCCGACATTATTGTCGACAACCCCTCCACCGCACAGTGCTCCACTCCCGCCGACGCCCCTCCTCTGCCGCACCACGCTCGCCTCGCGCTGCCACTCGCCAAATGCATTTGAGGAGATGTATTTTTACCTCTCCTCTCTCCTCGAAGGCAAAATACCTTGCGCTTTTGCCTGTGCTGGTGGAGAGGGAATTTGTGAGGCACATGCTGAACGGAGATGCAAAAATGCATTTGCATTGCTTGTTAGACTCAGTCTAAGACTGACTCCAACAACCAAGGCAAAGGCTTTTTTGCCTCGTCAAAAACACAGCCTCCAACAGAGGAGGCAAACCAGAGAGGAAAATTGCCTTTGAGGAGAAAGGGGATGCAAAATTGCATCACCTCTCTCCTCATAGGCAAATGAGCCCGCCGCAGGGGAGGGCAGCCGAGGGAGCTCCGGGCGCCGCTGCTATGAGCGCGGGCGACTCCGGTGCTGCGAGCGACTCCAGCGTTGTGAGTGCGTCCACGAGCTGCAGTGCGAGGCTCCTAGCCGGGTCGAGAGCAGCCAGTCGTGCTGTTGCGTGGAGCTAGAGGCGACGGCGATGTGGCGGAGCGACCATCGGGCGTGGAGGAGACAACGGCAGGGAACTACACTGGATCAAGTAGACCTAGCGTTGGAGCAGAGGTGGGGTGCCCCCTAGGCTTGGAGGAGCAGAGGTAAAGCTCCGGCAGCGTCGCATCGATCTGGGGGAAGGTGGAGCTCCGACAACAGCGGTCAGATCGTGTGGTGGCAGCCGCGCCGTCGCGACACCCTCCTTCGCACCATCAAATCAACCGCCTCACGCCACCGCGGGATCCGCCGCCTTTGACCTCCCTGGCAGATGAGCTCTACGTGGCACCCTCCTCCTCCGCGCCATCGAATCAACCGCCTCGCGCCAGCGCAGGATCCGTTGTCGTTGACCTCCCCAACGGTCGGGCCCCGCGTGGCACCTCCTCCTACGCGCCAACGCAGGATCCACCATCGTTGACCTCCCCGGCGGGCGGGTCCCACGCGGCCAAGCCCATCGGCCTAGCTCCTTAGAAGTGGAGGAGACACTTGACTCTAGCGGCAAGGGAGAAGGGAGGTGCAGGGAGCAGAGGAAGGCCCGCCCGATGGCTATGGTGGTGGAGGCCGGAGGAGCAGAGGTTGATTTGCATTTGCAGTATGCCTTCGTCTGTTGGAGAGAAGAAATTTTTATCTCTCCTACTTCTACTGTGCACAGGAGGCAAATCTCAATTTGCCTCTCAAAATTGTCTTTCATTGTTGGGGTCAGTCTAAGTATAGTTGCCTGAAACTTATCTATCTATACTATAAGGAGCGAAGACAATTGAAAACTTTTCTCACTCAAACCGGACCCGCCGTACCCCTCACGCTAGACCCACACGTCACATGTTTTTGGAAGTGGATAAGGTGGAAGGACTATGAAGTACCGAAAAATCGCAATTTTGAGAACGTTTCTGCCCAAAAGGTAATTCTTTTTCACCTAACATTGGTTTACCCACACCTGTACCCAACTCCTATCTCGGTACGGTACCAGGACCTAACCCGAAACAGTTGAACACAACAGTGACCTTCATGTCCTTGTCCTCGGTGAAATCGTGTTGTTCCCGAGAAGCACCGCCTTGTCATGGTTCAGGGTTACGCGTGTGGACGCCTCCATGACATCGATGAGGCCATTGGTGCAGTAGTCAACCGTGTAATGGTCGATCCACACGTTGGTGGCGCGGAACACGTGATGTCGTCACCGTCCGACAAGCCGCCGCTTGCCGCCTGCGCGGGTTTGCAGCCGCGCACCGTGATTGTGTGGATGATGCACATTGTGGATGGTGAGGCAGCCACCACCGTCCCCGACGACCACGGCGACACCGCGACCGTCGACGGTCTTGTGCATGTGGAAGTGTACGAGCAGGTCGTGGATGGGTCGTACGGTCATGTCGCGAGCGAACATGATCCACAGGGGCTTGTCCTCGGTGAGGCCGTAGTAGAGGGTGCCCGGCGTCAGGTCATCAGCGTCACCTGGGTCCATCACCACGTAGCTCCGGTCGTTCTTGCTGGCGCCGACGTCACGGTCGAAGCCAACGGCGCAGTCGGCGAGGCGCTGTCGGTTGTCAACCCATCTCGGGTCACAGCGCCAGCAGTTGTCCACCAGGTTGCTGGTGCTGCAGTCACCGTCGTCCAGCATCCGTCGGTGCTGTGAGAGAGTTCGTGCTTCCGTTGAGGAACAAGGAAGATTAAGCTTATTACACGCCGGAACAGTAAGCAATATATCATCTGCAAAACGCTAAATCCAACGATACTATCCTGCATCGGTGCACCAAACTCCTCTCGCGTGCTCGGCCGGAGGGCGGAGGCTGCGCGCCTGCCGTCTGTCGGTGGTTGTGGCGGGAAGGACGCTGCGCCTAGGAATGATCCGCCAGGGGGAGGCCGCCGGTGGCTGTGACAAGGAGGAGAGCCGCGCACGGGGAGCACGCTACGCGGCCCCGCCTGGGAAGGTTCCGCCGGGGAGGAGGCCGCCGATGGCTGTGGCGGGGAGGAGAGTGGACGGGGAAGAGAGACGTGATAAGGAGGAGTATCGCTCTAGAGAGGATGTCGCGCTCCCGTCGTCGTGTGACGTCTTTGAGCTCCTCTGCCATAGGGAGGTGGGTGGAGCTGACGACCGAGTCCCAGGCCGGAGCAAGCTAGGAAAGGAGGGAGGGAGGAACCGCGGGAGATCCTCGGGCTTGCGCGACCGTCAGCGTGGAGGAGCCGCGCCGACCCTGCCCCCACCCCTCCGCCTCCGAGTCGGACGCGCGGTGCGCCCTAGCTGTCAGCAACGGGCTCTGGTCCGTGTTGGGAGGAGGGCGCCGACGGGAGGGAGGGTCCTGCGCCGCACCGTGGTCGAGGAGGAAGGAGATGGTGGTCGGTTGGTGAAGGAGACAATGGGGAAAGAAGAGAATGATGGATCAAAGTTTTTTCTAGGAATTTTGTTAGGATTAATCTTGACTTATGCATGTTTGTTTCTTGCATATAGGATAGATGTGTGAGTCATGTTCATATGTTTAACGTATTGCATTAGCACGGGGGTATGAAACGTGTTGTGTACACGTTGTGGCCGGGTTTGTACGTGCATAGTCTGATTGTTGCAACTTAATTAGCTAATGGCCAGGTCGAGTAGTTATTAGCTGCATGAAGGTTAGTTGGGCACGTTCGAGGTCTGGTTAGGGGTCAATGGATCGTGCCATGCGACGTGGGGAGTGGCGCTCGTGCGCGTGAGACTCGTACAGTCAGGCCGTAGCTAGACATAGGACGGCCGAGTGATGAATAGCAATAACGACAATAATTCTACGTAATCACATATACATACATATATATATCCATTTATTTATTTATTTATGCACTTGTTCAGAGTATGAAAAAATAAATGAACGCATGCTTTATGGTATATAAAGGAAAACTAAAGCAGTTGGCTAGCTTGTTTCAAAATGATTAAACGGATATACATGAATAAAATAAAATAATATGTGTTTTTCAACACACAACTATTATGTTTCTATTAACTTAAATTTAACTGAAGTTGGTTGTCTTAAAATTGTGCTACTTGACATTTCATTTGGGCTCTATCTTGATAAGAAAAATTGATAGAATAGTATTTCCCACCCGAGTTTAAATCTTTGGCCTATTAAATAAATGTATCGAGTCAGCAAAAAGTACTACAACTATGTACTACGCGAGCAGAGCATGGAGAAGATAAAGCAAAGCTGCAGTAGAGGCCCTGGCTGACGATGGGTAAAGTGCAACAAAACATGCTCATGCTAACTGGGACAGAGGATCGGATAGATTGTACTTCCTTAACATAGATTAGAATAGTAATCAAGGAGAGATTACTTGCTTAAAAGATTAGATGGGAAATTATGGAGGGGACTCAGTAAAAATGGGCAGCGTCAGGGGGCAGGCCCCTTGTACGGTGTTCATTTTGAGTAGAAAGCTAAAAAAGGGCATTAATAAATTGATTACATGGGTAGAAATCATGGTGATCATGCACATTAATACATTTCTGAAAGATTTTCACTAGAGTAAGCTTCTGGTATGGTACTTGCTGAAGCAAAGTCCTAATTTGATTGATTTTGAAATGATCCCCATCAAACTGGAAGCTCAGTTCTACTATTTTTTTTATCACAATCTTTTTCTTTGCAGTTTATACCCATCCTTGTGAAATAGTTTCTGATTGTTGGCTTGTTGGTCATTTAGGCACGGTTTTCCTCAACTCAAATATGCTGACAAATATGCGAAGGTTGGTGGTTTGGTGCGGCTGGGATAAATTGCACACCTCCAAGATTTATTTGATGGATACTCTCCATTCAAAAGGTATCCACCACCTTATGCCCATCAATTACAAATATAATTCTCTTCACCATGTGAAGTGTATATATTCTTGTTTTCTCTTGCATTGCACACATCATTGTGCTGGCAGGCTGCAGTTTTTTTATATGACTTTCTTTGTTGCATCAGGTCATACACAAGCCTTTTTTTTTTGAAAAAGTCATACACAAGCCTATTCTGATATATCCGAAAGATATGATGGTGAGAATGTTTCTCTCAGAAAGAATGGTTAAGTTCAAGAGTCCATGCTTTAGCAATGGCGAGGAGGAGGGAGGGATATAAAGAGTTTCCTGGTGGGATTGATGCACGGGGGGTTGAACAACCACGTTGTTGCTGTTGTCTGGAAGACTACCAGAAGATATAAGAGAACATAATTCAGGTTTTACACTACCAATGATATAATTTGTACTCAAAAAGATGTTTGAATCTCAGTTTTGGTACTCTATTTTATGAATTTCGAATCAATGTAGATAGAATATTTGTAGTTTGCAACGAGAAAATGGATGAGATCATACAACTTCTCGGTGTTAGTTTGATAGCTTTGGAAAATCTAAATGTATAGAATGACTAATATTTTTTTTATTCATGTGGACTAGAAAGATGTGCCTTAAAAGTCAACTATTTTGAATCTCATTTCAATGAATAACTCTTGTTCTCAATATAAATATATAATTTTTGTTTATATTTTTTGAAAACACGTGCGTGTCGCACGTGCATTTTACAAAGTCAGATGATAGCAATCTCAGGAAAACTAGGACAACTAATCCTGCCTTGCCGGCGAAAGTAGGCTCTTAAAAAGATATCAAACACCACAACGCAACTTCTTTGTGAATTACCGAAAGCCAAATGTTCAGCATGGCTCAAAATGCATGCTTTACTACAAAAACTCAAGTGCTGGATGGAAAAAGTGTGATGCTTTAATCTGTTGCACGTGTGAAAGGATAACAAAGGATGTGTGGCATGTGACAGTTATATTCCTTTTTCCTCGACACATGCCCGGCTGATCCAGTTGAATAACCAAGCATAGAAGAAGGCGTTTTTAACGGCACTTTCTTTCAAAGAAATGTGCTGTAGTATGCATAATTTCGGATGGGGATTGGGGAAAACGTGAAAACTTTTTATTAGTTGCTTGAGACTCAAAAGCCATCTCTGTTTGACCTTACACTTTTAACTATTAATATTAGCTTGCTTCATGTTATTGTGTTAATCCTTCCCCAAGGGGACCGACGAGAATGGAGAGGTGGCCCATCATAATGAGTCACTTCTTTGAATTATGGTGGGAGTACACTCCATCTCTCATGTTTACTCTAATTATTACTCTCTTCATTCTAAATTACTACTATCTATTTTGACTTTTCTATACATATTAGCTTTTGTTATATATATCTACGTGTATGTATATCTAGATATGTAATAAAAGGTATGTACATAGAAAAACTAAAATGAATAGTAATTTGGGAGGGAAGGAGTGAGCTGGTGATGGATGCAAACCAAAATAAAGCAAAAAGTGAGAAATGAATCACCCCATTGCTCAAACTAATAAACACCTAGTGTGATTATCATAGCAATATATATAAGGGTCTATTCATTAGAACAATAGAACTCCATCTGATTTTGATTCTTAGTGGCAACTGATTCTACAAAAGGATTAATATAAACTCTTAAAATTAGGATGAGTAATCACTTCATAGAACAAAGAGAAAGTTACTTTTTCCAACTCCCAACATTTTAGTTTTTTCTAAAGAACCACTTCACAAAATAAGCAGATAATCTCTTCTCTCTGAAAAAACTGTTTGGCCGAACTCCTGTTGGAATCATCTATGGAAGCTCTGCCAAACTCAACTTAAGTTAATAGAAATCGCTTATGCGATTCTTCTTCTAATAATATAAGCTGACATACTCCTCCTAATCAGGTATATATACTTGACGTTTAGACAGGGAAAGCTAATTGTAATTGGTTTTAGCTTAAATCTGTTTGTCTGAGGACGTTGACTACACGTGACTCGGGCGGCATTGCTGAGAGTGGCTGACCCACCTCGCCTACAGAGACATGTGAAGAAAAATGTAAATCACCTATTGTAGACTAGTAGCAGTCACTCGTCCTCCCATTGATCAGACTTTGGGAGCTTAACTATAGGGGTTCAATTAGACGTTACTTGACGCTGGTCTATGCACGTGCTCGTGGAAAGTTAAAGCACCTCTGTCATTCTGTGAGAAAAGTACACCGTACGGACGGTGTCCACTCTGCTTTAAACTTTTTTTTTTTTGCAAGGCACGAAATTGTATTTTACACACGTGGTAGGAAGAATAAAACAAGCTTGGTTTAAGCATTAATCTAGTACTGTTCCATGACTTCCATCTCAAAAATAGCACGAACAATTCGTAAAGAGGAATTTTACAATGATTGTAAGAAAAAAAGAGCCCGGAAGAATAGAATGATCTTCCTCAGATTACCTGCTAGCAAAAACTAAAAGTACCAACTGAATAACTGATACTTTGTAGCCATTGTAACAAAACTCATCTAATCAAATTACCGGCTATAAAAAAAATACTCGCCATGATAAATTACCAAAGCAGTGAGATCTTAGCACATCATACGTTTATAAATTTGTCACCAAAAACCTGTTTTACTGACGATTGTAGTCAAGCGAGGATGTCATAGAAGACAGGCATTTCGCGTGACGCGACGCCCGAATGTCACACTAACACACCACACATGTGGTCCGTGCACAGTGCCACAGTCCAACACATATCAGCTTCCACACATGTGGTCCGTGCACAGTGCCACAGTCCAGCACATATCAGCTTGTTCGTTGGACTGGTGGCTTGATGGCTGGTGCTGGTTTGTTTTGAGAGAAAAGTATTGTTGTTTGATTGCTGATGACTGATTTATTCTGAGAGAAAAGTACTACTGTCCGGTGGCTGATAAACCAAACGAACGGTGCGAGGGACAGTATACACATACTCTCGCAGGAGAAGTGAATTCAGAGTCAAAGCGGAGAAGTTTCCGGCCGGGCTTCACCTCCCCAGCTCCCAGCTCTGACCAACCGACCGGTCGGCTCCGGCGATTCCACGGCTGAGGTGCTGCAGATCCGCGGGCGCACGCGCACGCGCAAAGCCACCAAGATCAGCTAACCGTGACTGACCACGACGACGACGACCGGCCGGCCGGCCGGCCGGCGTCTCTCGCCGGCGGGTCAGCTTTCCGGTCGGTCGGGTCAAGGGGGAGGAAGAGTCCTGGGCTGTTCACATGCATGCCCGGCTCTGACTGACTGACTGACTGAAACGGCCAGCGACACGTCTGAAACTGAAGGAATTCAGATAACAACAACACCAGCATCCGACTGAAACACTGTCACGCTGAACTAGGATCGGAAGCGTTTCGCAAGCCCCGCCAAAATTCATCAGTCGCGAGAATTGGACCAGCGTATGGGCAATTTCTGCGAAAATCCGTTCGGAAAATTCTATCGAAGTGGTGCACATCAGAATTTGGTCGCTTTGGCCTAGTGGTGCACATGCAAGTTTGACCAAAGGACAATTTGAGTCCAGGTAACAGGTGAGAGGTGCGCGTCAGATTGCCATCTCTGTGTTTCATAAACAGAGTAACAATTTGCCAGACGCTCAGATTTTTGACACATAGGAAAACATTGTATTCAACACAACCGTGAAAAAAAACTAACATTCTGATGCCTAAAAACCAGTTGGTAGTCAAAGACGGATCATGGAGGAAAGTAAACAACAGCAGCAACAGCAAAGGATTAAAGGATACAACATCCTCAATTCATCCAATTCTTGGAAGGTACCCTTCTGGTATTAGCTAGCAGTTACTTATGCACAAAGGACACGAATTCATACAATCCACATTTAACATACTAAAATACCTTAAACCCTTTAATCTTAAACCCTAAGCAGTTACTAACCTTAAACCCTTTAATCTTAAACCCTAAGCAGTTACTGGGCCCAGGGCCCAAACATATCAGGGGGTCTTTTAGCCGTTTGTCCAGCCTAACCCACTACATATATTATATATTTCATTTACTACCGTGCTAGTCTAAGCCATGATTTCTATGAGGCACATGGCCCGGAGGCAGAATGAGACCATCAGTTGACCATATCCTTCTAAGGTCCTCGCAGTTGGGGACAATTGTTCCTCCAGTGACCAGTCATGCCGCACTGGAAACAATTTTTCGTAGCTGGCTTAGGACAATTGTTCCTCCAGTGACCCTTCTCACCACATCCAAAGCAGATGCCATCTGAGCGTGGAGTCATGGGACTACGGGTACTGTAAGGTGTCATGGGCGATTTTTTTGGTGTTTTTTCAACCGTGGCAATGGGTTGACGCAGAATACTTGGTGATCCCTGATCAACTGCAGCTCGGGGTGTTGCCTGAGGTGTGGGCACAACATCATTATTGACAATATCAAACGGCCACTCATTGTTTTCAGGTTGAGCAGGATTGACTGATCCATTTGCATTGTTATTTCCTACCTGAACTAGGTTGTTGTTCCCATGAGCTTCCTTCTCCGCAGGCTTGTCCTTCAAATCCTTATCCCCTCCTCTTGTCCTGTCATCTCCGGTTTGCAGTAGTTTATAGACATGCACTGGAACCATTTGTGTGCATCTACCTTGTCCCTGTAGAATAAACAGTAATGTGACAAAGATGCATTTATAACTGCATTACCATACATGATGCATAAGATTGTACTTGTGATAACAAGCAAAGAACAATCATCAGCGATTCTTATCTATCATGGCAATCCATCTTGTTAACAAATAATATAAGGATTGGCAGGTCCACAGATTAGATAGCTTTTTAAAAATTTTCATTGAACATTTAGATCGACCTGGTTGGTTTTAAAAGTGCTACAAAAATGCACATGAAACCTATAAAACTGCTCCACAAAAAATAGAGATAGAATTACAGTCATAAATCATTCCGCATCCACGTTCTATTACTGGTCAAGGATAGTAATAAATTTATTATTCATGCTAGCCTTCAGTATGGAATTAAAAAAAGGAATTACAAAATGACTACTGGATGTACTTATTTAGGGGGAAAAGCACCAGGTCGTAAATTTTGCATGCGACCCAAGATGCCCAAGATCAAATAATGCAACATGATCTTGTTCTTCCTCCTAAAGCTTGATCAATTGCATGTAGATTTAAATTTTGGATTGTGAGCCCAACATCAAGTTACGACTAAGTTTCTAGAAAGGCTAAGAGTTGGTACAACTGCGATTTTGAATGGTTGCTTAACAAATTTACTCTTTCCAAACAATCCAACAAGCCACAAAAAGATTATTTCAATAAAAGTTATATTGATGCTATATTGCTGTCACCTATGCCCTAATAAATTGGCTTATAACTGCCCTAAACTTGCAGGACCACTTAAGTTTTGTCAAATTGTTATTCACCCGTCACATCGAAACTAATCACACTAATTAGGAGTATTAAATGTGGATTAATGACAAACCCATTCCATAACCCCCAGCTAATTCGCGAGCTGAATCTAATGAGCCTAATTAGGCCATGATTAGACAATGTTGTGCTACATTAAACAATCTCTAATGACGGATTAATTAGACTTAATAGATTCGTCTCGCGATTTCCGGTCCATCCGTGTAATTAGTTTTATAATTAGATTATGTTTAGTCCTCATAATCAGCAGTTTTACACTCGATGTGACATTTCGCTCAAGTGCTTTCCACCCAACTAAACACAGCCTAACTGGTCCTAGCATTCAGTGTTCATAAAAAAAGAAAGTGAAGTATACTTAATATTCTAGCATTATACTGGAAGAAAACATATGTTTTTTCTTCTGTTCTAAAAGAAAATGAATAGGATGTATGGCATACATGGAAAGGGATGGGCAGCTCCTAGGGCTGAAATCCAAGTGGGTGGGGGATTTAACATGCTATCTGCCACCTGGCTCTTAGCAGGCTTGGTATGCATGTGTTATGCAACTGCAGGATTGTAGGAGCGACTTCACTGAAATATATATTGCTAATAAGCAGCGGTATAGGTCACTTGATAGTTTAAATTCTCACAAAAAAAGAGAGAACCATTTGAAGGCTTTTCTCCCACAATTTTTTGGACTATGTTTCTTGGACTAGTACCAAAAAAACTGTATGATACTCCCTCTGGTCAGATAAACATGACGATCCGACTGGAGGGTGTGCAGGCCAATTAAGTAAGGTCAAAGCACAAGATGGTTTGATCATCATGTTTTCTCGGGTGGGGGTTTGATCATCATGTTTTCTCAGGTGGGGGTAGTATTATACTATCTCAGGAGCTAGAATATCTAGTTAATAAAGGAAACTGTAACCGACTACTATTAGATAATAACACCAAGACACACTAAACCATTTAAAGAGAAACAAAAAGGCAGGACAATATTTAGTATTTACCATAGGAAAAATTACCTTGGGTATAGGACATACATAGCAGTCTTCGCCGTTCACTTCCAATACTTTGCACTTCCCTGCCGTACACTTGCAGATTGGCCATTCATCATTGGGTCTAGCCCCCCGGGGGCTCACTTTAACCACAGCTCTAGAGCCAGCACCTTGTGCATGAACTGGAGTTGCAGTGCCAGCAACATGGAAAGTGGAGTTAAGTGGAGCCTGGGGGCTGACATTTATTGGAGTTGCAGCACCAGCACCAGCACCAAGGAGATTAACATTATTAACTGGTGTTGTAGGTGCAGGCACATGAACTGGAGTTGCAGTGCCAGCACCTTGGAAAGTGGAATTAAGAGGAGCCTGGGGGCTGACATTCTTTGTAGTTGCAGCAGTAGCACCAGCACCTTGGAGATTAACATTATCGACTGGTGTTCTAGGTTCAGGCACATAATTGCTTGGAGTGTTGAACACACAAGGATTGCTTGGTTTAGGATGGCTTCTAACAGCAGGCTGTGATTCAGGACTCAGACCAACTTCTTCGCACAGAGCAACATATTTGCACATCTGAAAAGTCATGTTTAACAAGTAAACACTTTTGTCAACTATATATATGACAATTAGTGTGATTATATGAACAGAAATAAATATTTGCGATTCAAAATAAGAGTTACTAGAAAGACATCGCATAACTGATGTATACAAACTCAATTCTAAGAAGATTAAAGCAAAAGTAAATACAGCGGGATTCAGAATGGAGCATCTCTGAACATTGGAATGAACTTGTACAAACTTTTGTCCATAAAGAATAAACCAGCAGCTTCAGAAAACGATAATAATGTAAACAATAGGTGCCTGTCTTTAGAAACATCAACACAAAGCTATTTTATCTTGGGAACTAGGGGTTGTGACTGTATTTTCTCAAAGATGTGTCAATATTTCGAAAAATGCAAGGACATGGTTATGAGATAAAACTTGAAGCTAAAAATATGGGTTTTGAAGAACTGATATTTGGACACCACCGAAGCAGGTTGCAGTTAGGGTTTTGAGAGATTAATTTGTAATGAAGATCAGATTTGGGGTAAAAAAGGTAACTTACAAACAACTCCTAGAGTCTAAAAATAAACAGTTAACATCATTTTGGTTGTACATTCACATAAACATTAACCATATATCACTGCTGCAACATGATAATACTGCTTTATCGCCTACTACATTTTGCACCCTGCGTGAGCATATAGTTGGGTGGTAGATATATTACCAAAATAGTTAATGATCTAAAGATTCAGACAACAGTGCCACATGTTTTATCGAATGCGGGCCTCAACCCTCAGTACATGTTAAGTGATTATTCACTGTTCAAGTTTTTTTTAAAAACAAAAACAGGGGGCCTCCTTCGGCCACATTTATTCTGATAAAGAGAGAACTTGGAGAGGCATCATTGTACTGGTTCTTACACATGCTGAAGGCCTGGAATATCTACAAAATACATACATGAAGATAATTTTTTATTTGTCATTTCAGGAGTGCAGAGGTGACATTTTCCTTTATAATGTTATATGATTGAGAGAAGATATATGGATACATGAATCTAAAATGCCAATGTCTTACAGGATACAGAGACACTTGATCACGTCAGTAAAATAAGATGTTCTGGAGGCAAATGATTGAGATGAGGTACCAAGCACGCAAATTAAGTAGGGTACATAGTCATCTTGTGATTTTTCTTAATAAGTGTGCAGAAGTCATGTAAACAGAACACAAAGAGAACAGGTACTTCTATTATGCCCATTAATAACCTCTGCGCTGAGCAACAGGGACACAAAAATTGTGCAGCCACAGGCAAAGGCAACAAATTCTCAACATGTTGAGAATAGCATTAGTCATAAGAGGCCACTGGCACAGGTGTGCATTAATGATTTAAGGAGTGTATTAGTTTAAAATTAGGTAAGAGTGCATAATTATGGCATCCTATACCATCAATTTTGATTACTATACACTGACATGCAGTATCACCAATTTGACCACTATACAGTATGCAGAATTGGTGAAAAAATGAGATCCGGTTTTGTACATAAGGCAAAACAAGAACTTTTTGTACAAATAAAAATAACTACTATACCCAAGGCGTACACAGTTACACTCAACAAGCCTGCTGAGTGCTGACCAAGGTCATCAAACTTGTACTAAATTCTGCAGCAAACTGAATCGCATCTGAAGCTCTCTTAAAAGGCAAATGGGATACCAACCACCCAATTTGGACCCAATTTCAGCCTACCTGGCCGAAAGTGACAGATTTCTGCCAAATTAAGCCCAGACAAGCCGCAATTCCCCCCGGGACCACTACATTCCACCCAACTCGACAACCAGAACCGCTGCTTACAAAAAAAGGAAGCAGCTTGTGGACATCACAAAGACAAGCAAACACACCTGCAAGAGCTACAGGAACCCCCAAGAAACAGTCCCTGTAATCCAGCATTCCCCTTCTCCCAACTCTAGTAACCTCAAATCCGCCTATTTTATCTGTATCTCGACACATTTCACCCCAATTTTAAGAAAACCCAAATTCCCCCCATCTAAGCAGTAAATCCTCCCGACGGACTGAATTTACCCTACCAAAAACAGTGTCAGAAACCACCTTTTCCCCAAACTGGGCAAAATCAAGGGACAAAAAAAGATCTCTCAGAAGGAGTGGGGAGGCTCACCGGGTGCGACGAGCACACGTACGTCCACCGGCCCTCCTCGTCCCGACGCACCGCGCACTGGCCGCGCCGGCAGACGCACGGCGGGGCCCGTCGCTTGGCCTCGTAGCCCCGCTCAATGTCGTCCACGGCGCTGAGGATGTCTTCATCGAACTCCAGGTCGTCGCCCTCGCCGGCGCCGGCGTCCGCGAAGTCCAGCTGCCGCCTCACGGGGGCGCTGCGGGGGGCCGTCGCTGCCCCCGCCGGGGAAGGGAGAGTGGGAGGGGGAGTCGGTGGTGTCGGAGGGCAGCAGGAACCGACGCTCTCCGGGTAGCTGTGGGTGGTGCTGCTGCTCATTGCCGCGCCGCCCTCGCAGTCGCCCCGCCGCGGATGATCACATCTTCCTCTGTCTCTCTCTAGGGAAACTCCTCTTTCTCTCTCTAGCTTGTTGCCGTTGGAATACAAAAACAGAGTACGCCGTACATTGACAGGGTACAGGGTTATCAGGCTTTTTTTTTGCTGTCTTGTCACAACTGCCGTTTTGTGTACTCCGTAGATCGTAGAACACGCAACCAAAGTTTTTGCAGTACAGAAAGCCGTCCTATAAAATTACAGTACATGGACCTTCAGTAACGGAAGGAAAGAAATATTATTATCAATTTCTCCTAACGTGAAACTTTTGTGTCATCTTCTAAGCTATATTAGATACTAGTTACAAAAATAATTACTCGAATAGACCGGAAATTGTGAGATGAATGCATTAAGTCTAATTAACTCATCGTCAGAGATTGTTTACTGTAGCATGATGTTATCTAATCATGTCATAATTAGGCTCGTTAGATCTGTCTTGAAAATTAATGTAGGGGGCGTGGAATGATTTTGTCATTATCTACATTTAATACTCCTAATTAGTATCCGGAGTTTTGATATGACGGGTGGTAGGTGAAATTTTGGGATCTCGAAAGATATTATTGCCCTGTAAAAAAACAGAGATGAAACCATAGATAAAAATAACGATGCTTTTAGACCGGAAATTATGAGATGAATCCATTAAGTATAATTAACTCATCGTCATAGATTGTTTACTGTAGCATGATGTTATCTAATCATGTCATAATTAGACTTGTTAGATCCGTCTTAAAAATTAATGTAGGGGTCGTGGAATGATTTTGTCATTATCTACATTTAATACTCCTAATTAGTATCCGATATGACGAGTGGTAGGTGAAATTTTGGGATCTCGAAGGATATTATTGCCTTGTAAAAAACCAGAGATGAAACCATAGATAAAAATAACGATGCTTTTGACCGCTGCCAAATATTTTTTTTTGCATGACTTGAAGATTCTGTCTCTTAAGCTAAGGGATGAGGAGTTAATCGAAGAGAATCACTTTCAGTCACAAATTTACTTCCTCGGAGAATGAGAATCAAAATCAGATGAAGTTCTACCAAACAAACATACATGTCAAATAAATAATTTATATTCTCTCTTTGATTTTGGAAAATTCTCCATGCTTTTAAAGCTCCAAAGTAAGCAAATTAAATCGTGAGCATCTCCACAGTTTGGCAAACTAACTCGACATTCATATAAAAATTAGTCTCTAACAGTTTGGCAAACCAACTTGGTAAAATAGAAATTTGGCAAAACTCACCTCCCCACGCGTAAATATATGAGCACCGATCCGGGTTGGCATCACCGTTTCTCCCACACGTGAAGACAAGTTGGAGGGTGAAAAAAAGGAGTACATAAGGGTTCCTGATGCAAGTTTTCAAGTGGTGGACGAACATTAACATAATAGGAATAATTGGATCTATACCATTGAAAGTTCCAAATACATAATAATGTCTCTCGCAGGGATGCTAATGTGAGTTAGATCTGAGTTTGACTAGTGAATTATACTAAATTCACTAAACTGTTCGAGATGATCTCTTTTTTACGTAATATATCTTTTAGAAGTCGGTAAAATACAAGATTTGCTAAATAAAATTAGACAAACCGTTAAAAATGCTCTAAGAAAATATGAAATAAGCTAAGTGTGTTAGTGTTACGCAATACTTGCGGTCGCAATCTCATCGCTGGGTTTACGAGACCACAGGAGGGACACTGGTGTGGCGGTCCTTGCACGGTTTTTTTAGAATTCTCCATCTTTGTTTATTCAAAGTTGGGAGAGTACAAATTACAAACACCAAACTACACACATCTACCAATCTCGCTATAGTCCTGGCACGAGATAAATCAATTAAATCCGCAAAAGGTCATTTTTTAGAGAAAAAGGGCCGTGCTTATGAGCTACGGCCCATCTTAAGTCCAAGTTCCATTTTATAAAAAAGCCCAAATTCCATAGTGAAAACCACATTAACTTCTCATCATATAATGGGCTTTAAAACTATACAAGTTCATGTCAACTAAAAAAACCAACTAAACTCCGATCATCCTCCACCAATTTCTAGAACATCTCCTAAAAAATAATCAATTTTTAGAACAAACAAATGATCTAGAAAAATAGTCATTTTCATTTAGCGTTCTCTCACAACAAATCAACAACAATATTTTTTCTCACAGCACCAGTCAGCCGCCGGTCAACAGCCAAGCGAAAGGGATGACACTTCTCATAATGGGCTTTTAAGTTGTACAACAAGTAAACTGAAAAGGCCAATTAGGCCTGTCGATGTACGAAACTGGCCCAAGTTCAATTCACAACCAAAATACGAACAATATTCCACTTACATCTTAAATAAAGAACAATATTCCAATTCAACTTGTAGCGAGGTACACCTTACAGACCAAGAATTTCGCACACACAATTTTTACAGAGCTTGTGAATCAGATGAACCTTAGAACAAGCAAAACAATTTTATAAGGCTTGTGAATTACATGAACTTTTTGCAGATTGCAGAACAAGTAATACATTTTTATAATTTGCCAAAAAATGCACTTTTATAAGGCTTGTGAATACATGAACTTCGTATGGCAGAAGATGGTCGTATAACCTATGCCTGTTGGTTTTATCCATTGTCCATATTCAAATCCACACCCACCTCAAATGGGGAGGGTATGGGTAGAAAATAATTATCCATTGAAGAAATGGGGAGGGTAGGGTGTGGGGAGGGTGCAAATAATCAATTGGGTATGTATAGAATCTAGTACAAAATTAGTTATCCATTGGGTATGGGTGGGAATGGGGAGGGTACGAAGTGGATAATAATTATTTGGATTTGGGTATGAACAAGAGTGGATTTGTCCATACCCTCCCCAGTGGTAGGCTTAGTATAACCCTTCCATGGAACTTCAGTGTTTGAAGCGAAAAGCAAATATTTTCACTATGGCTTCTATATAATACTGTCCGTGTGTTGTAAACAGAAGATGAGTCCAGTCTCAACCAAAAAAAACGGAAAAGCTATATGTCACGCGCGTAATCCAGGGCCATTTGTCACACAAATTTGTGCGTCGTCGATCTTGTGATATGTGGGTGCTGTTCGCTGCGATCTGATTTCAGTTAGCTGTCTCTGACATGTGGTCCCTGTTGGGGGTATCCGAAAATCCGGATAGGATCCCCGAACACTAGAGAAAGGAAAACGGACACGTTTGGTTCAAGTACACAGATGACGCTAAAGGAGACAATGAATCTCCAAAAGACTGCTCAAGCCTCAAAAGTTGTGAATCCTTTTACACGTGCCCTTACGCCCCCTTTTATAGGGAGACAAAGGGCCTTTTACATTTCGAAAATACCCCTGTGACCCAAGGAATATTCCTAGTATGAACATGTACATGAATGTCTTTTACATCTCATACATTTACAAGCCTGCTATTAATTCACACACCAAACCCGGACTTTTTGAGACGACGTCTTTGACTTGGCTTTCCACTTATTCGTGAATCTCCCCATCCAGGAAATCTTCATACGTCACGACTTCCAAACTCGAACTTCAGCAAATTACCGAACTTCGCAGATTTCCGATTTCGTGACTTCGCAGGTTCATTACTCCGGGTCTTCACAGGTTCGCGACCTCAGGGCCTTACAGGTTCAAGATTCCAGATCTTCACAACTTCCAGATTCCCGAGCTTCGCAGGTCCCGAGCCTCAGATCTCCGCAAGTCCGCGGCTTCGAAGCTTCACAGGTTCAAGACTCCTGAAAACTTATTTCACGAATTTCATAAAACTCGACGTTTCGAGGGTGACGGGTTTTCCTGAATTCCCCAACACTAGCCCCTCGGGGAAGCGGGTTGACTCCGACGACCCGATTCCACTAAAATCTTAGAATTTCAGTAAAAAACGTCACCCTCGGAACGTCAGAGTGGACACGCGTCCTCCGGAAATCTCGCAACGGTCGAATCGAGGTAGGTTCACGAAACTGCCCCCCTCGCCCCTATAAATAGAGAGCTACCGCTGTAAAAAATTTTCACCGGCCTATCACTTTCCGTGAACTTTTGCTCATATTTTCGCAGAAAAGCGCTTCGCGACAAAGTGCTCACGATACCAAGACTTCCTCGACCTTCCAAAGGTACCGCTTTCTTTGTGAACTAGTTATCATTTCTATTTGCCGATGCTTGTGTTCGCACCTTTTGTTTTGCGAACTTTATTCACGAATGTTGTCTTATTACTTCTTGCTTTTACTATCGCCGAACAGGTGGCTCGCACTAAAAGTACCGCCAGGCCTATGACGATCGAAGAGTTGGTTGCAGCTGGCCTTCCGGCCGAGCCAGTAGTTCAAAATCCTGAGACCACACAACCTCCAAAAGGGCACTCATCTCCCGCTGCTAGCGGGTCTAGGAGTCACGAAGATGGGGAGGTCAGGACAGACGACGAAGACGGCAGAGATGTTGACGCCGACGTCAAAGATCTGATCAAAGCAAGGCCGTCGGGACCCCTTCTTCCGTCTTTCGTCTTTGGGGAATCCAAGGTTACCACAAATATGATCAGAGATTACGAAGCTGCTGGATTTTCCCCGTAGGCACTGGGCGTGCTCCACTGGATGAACAAACTCCGACTCCCGAAGATGGTGAAGTCGTTGTGTTCCGTGACTTCTTTACCTGCGGGCTAAGGTTCCCCTGTGATCCTATTCTTCCGGCGATTCTAGACACTTTTTCCGTGAAGATCCATCAGCTTTCGTCGAACTCATTCCTGGAAGTGTCAAAGTTTATTTGGATCATGAAGACTTTCGGCTGCAACTTCGGGGCTGACGTTTTCGCTCGATTCTTCGAGCTGGTTATTGTGTTGGATGTTATTAAGGTTGACGACGGCCAATTCTATGAAGCTCATTATACATGTTGCACCTTCAACACTCGTCGGCAGAACACGCGAAGAGGGATCACACGAATTTAGATCGCACCCTGCTGCAAAACAAATTTCACAGAAGATTGGAGCTCATATTGGTTCTATGTCAAAGTTGACATGTCCGCGATTCCTGACTCCTCGCCTATGGAGGCGTTGAATGCAGTGTGCACTGCAGACTACAATAATCGGGCAGTCGGGATCAGGAGCTGTGAGAATGCATTTCACCTTGCGAGTACTATCCTTGGAGGTCGCGACATTATTGAAGCATTCGTTGCTGCCCGAATTTGGCCAATTTCTTATGGTTGGGCCCCAACTGAGATCGTGAACTTCAATGTTAACTGGGCAGTGCAAGAAGTTCCTTTCCCGAAGTTCGACATTCAGCTAAGGGACGACCAGAGTGCCGACGATTTTATGCTTGAAATTGAAAGGAGAGTGAATCTTATGATTGGCGAATACACCATGAATGAGTATAAAGCATACAAGAACTTGGTGAAGCACAAGAAGAGAATAAATCGAGTTTTCTCTGAAGTCTGCGGAGACAAGTCTTTCCCCTCTCGACGTCCGGGCCGTAAGTTGAAAATGCCTGCTATTGCTGTTGCCAGCTGTTCAGTCGGACCCCCGAAAGCTCCAAGAAGAAGATCCTCTAAGAGCAGCGTTTTGATTGTCGACGAGACTACATCCTCTGGTGTTCAACCCTCGAAAACAAGGTCTCTAGAATCGTCGAAACGCAAACGCAAGACTTCCGAACAAGTTTCGGACGCTGAACTTCAGGTAGCCCCCAGCCTTGCTCAGATGAGCCGCAGGAAAGCTAAGAAGGCTATCAACAAGGTTGTCTCTTCCGAAGTTCGACGAGTCCCCTCCGCTTTTGTAGCGAACATGGTCTCATATGCCATTCAGTTCGGCGAGTCATCCTGCTTTGAACTTTTTGGAAATTGTATTCCAAAGGGGGAGAATGTGAGACCAAAGCAAGCTAGTGGTTTTAGCTTACAAGTGGTTTCAAGGATATGAGACCAACGGGGGAGAATGTGAACATAAGATCAAAAAGGGGGAAGTTTGATCTAGGGGGAGTTTGGATGATGGTAAGCATTCAAGCAAGTGTAAGTGGTTCTAATTCTGTCAATATTTGCAAATTTATGCGCTTTGGTTGTGTTGTCATAAATCACCAAAAAGGGGGAGATTGTAGCGAACATGGTCTCATATGCCATTAGTTCCAGTTTGATTTTGGTGGTTAATGACAACATGATCAATGGGACTAACCACATTGTCTAGCATGTGTTTGTAGGCATTCCTAGGTCCCATGGATGTTACCACATGTTAACATACCATTCACAAGTTAACATACCATGCCCAAGCTAACATGTCATGGACATGTTAGGTTACTTACAGCAAATTTGAGGACTTAGTATATAGTTTGAGGCTATAAGTAAAGGCATGTTAAGTATGTTAAGTATGTTAAGTTGAAGCAAAAATCCAAGTTGAAGACGCGAAGAAAGGAAAAGAAAAGACACCATCGGATGAACCGACGGTATCAATATAGCAAGCGTCGGTGCAATCGTCGGACGAGTTGGTACACAGGGTGAAACCCTAGGCACCGTCGGATGAACCGATGATCCATCTTTTAGTAGCGTCGGACGAGTTGCAGAGGAAGAGCAGCGAAGACAGTGGCACCGGATGATCCGACGGTCTGAGTGGGGACACCGTCGGTCTATCCGACGCTCAGTTTGAATCAAGACAGAGACGCGCCAAGACGAAGCCTTCAGCACCGGATGATCCGACGCCTTGGTCAAGGTGAAGCGTCGGTCTATCCGACGGTCGTATGGAAGCTAACAGAGGCGACTTGGACGCGGGGTCTTCAGCACCGGATGATCCGACGGACCGTCGGTGCATAGCGTCGGAGCAGTTGTGTCAGAGAAGTCATGTGCGGTGGAGGCAACAGCTAGTAGCACCGGATGAACCGACGTCCGGAGAAAGATAGCGTCAGATCATCCGACGGTACTACTTTCAGCAGCTTTTAGCCAACGGCTAGTTCGATGCCTTGGGCTATTTATACCTCCTCCACCTGCCCATTTGAGGTTGCTGGATTGTGTGGAAGTGCAGAGGAGTTCAAGACACATTGAAGATCATATCCAATCCATCCAAGTGCTTAATTGCTCATCCTTAGACTTGCATATGCTTAGTGTATGTGCTTAGTGCTAGGCTTAGCTTAGAGCTGATTGAGTGCAAGGTTGTGCCAACCTTGTGAGGTGATTCTTGAGTGAATTCTGTTGTACAAGGTTCGCCGGAAGCCTTGAGGGCCTAAGTGGCTCACCGGCAATCGTCATCGACCCTCCGGCTTGGTGTGGAGCGGCGTGGACACTTTGTGCGGGGGACATGGAGACCCCCTTCCTTGGTGGAGAAGCTCCTTAGTGGAGGCGGCATCAAGGTGACCAAGGGAGCTTGGCAAGTGCCTAAGTGGCTAGCCTTTGTGGCAAGTCAAGTGGTGCTCTTGGGAGAGACTTGGTGACCGGGAAGTAATACTCTTGTGTGAGTGCTTCAACGTGGACTAGGGGTGGCTTAGTGCCTACCGATACCACAGGATAAATCGCGTGTGAAGAGTTTGCTTCCTCTCATCCCCTTTACGTTTCCGCATTTACTGTATTGCAATCATTGCTTGCCTTTACTTTCCTAGAATAGTATCATGCTAGGAATGGCTATTGGTTGCAAACCTTGTTTTGGGATGGGAGTTTCGCACTAGAACAACCTTAGTTGCACATCTAGATAGTATGTTCTAGTTTATCTTTGTGCAAAATTAGTGAAGCCATAGGTTAAGTTTTTAAGTTGCCTAATTCACCCCCTCCCCCTCTTAGGCTAACGAGCATCCGATTCCTTACAGCTTTCGATGATGACCTTTTCGTGGAGTCCAGCCAAAAAGGTTCTTTCTTTTGGCCTTTGTTATGATTCAATTTTCATGAACATCGCCCATCGGGTTCTAAAAATGAGTTCGTGGACATTGATTCCTTTTCAGATGTTGCTCCTGAAATTCAGAAGGAAGTCGTTTCGCTGTTGCTGCTGAGCCCCCTGCTACTACCCTTGACAATATAATTTCCCAGCCTGTCTGTTTGCAAGATGAAGCTTCTCCTGAATTCACCTAGGAGCTTGAGCTTACCATTCACAGGGGTGAAAATTCCTCCCCCGATGCTCCCTTGGTCGAAATTCGTGAAGATCCCCCTGAAGGCCATATTCCCTCTCCTTCCCTGGCTGCCTTTAACAAGAGCTTTGGTATGTCCTACCGTGGTGAACTACTAAGTGTTGGCTGCGAGGCGGCCGGTACCGGAGATGGCACATCAATGATTTTAACACTCTGGAAATCATCTACACTTGTTAATGACACAGGAGAAGGAGCCTCGGAACAAACGTCTCACTTGCATGGGGGGATCGCTCAGGATTCTAGAAAGAAACCTTGCACTTCCTCGAAGAGGACTTCTATAAGTTCGGAACAAGCACTAGTCGCCAAAGATAAGAAAGGTGCACCACCTTTACAGCCCTTTTTACTTTTGATCTCTCGATTTTCTATTTATGGCTTTTATTTTGCGATTTTGCAGAATTTGAAGATCTTCTCCGTTTGTTCTCTGCGTCCGAGCTTGCTGTTCAGCGCAGGGACTATGCGGCAAAAGCCTCCATATCGGGAAGGATCTCCTGTGAACGTTTGATCGAGCAGGAGAAGACAAACAAGAAATTGATTGAGGAGCGCAATAAACTGAGTCGCGATTTCAAGCTATCTCGAGCATCGAACTCCGATCTTGAGAAAAAGGTATCTGAATTGGCTGAAGCTCTCAAAAAATGTCAAGATGAAAAGAAGGCCGCTGAGGAGGCTGCCAAGAGTTCGAGAAGAGATCTCGAAAAACTTCACAAGACATATATTTTTCCATTCATTGGTGTTGATGTTTCACAAAAGCTATGTATGTTTTCTAGATGTTTTTCTTATAAGCAATTTCTTTCTTTGTTTCTCCCAGGGCGTTGATGGGAATGTTGAGCATCTAATGAAAATGTTGGTTTCAAATGGTTGGTTTGCACCATTTTTTCAAAGTTTGTTTTGAACATTATTTTTTTATCTTCATATGCATACTATTTTTCTTAATATTAATGATTCAATTATTTTTTATTCATTTTTATTTTTTAGTTGTTCCTGCAGCTACTGATCCGATGTTGCAGAGAACGACATGCTTTCCATGCTGCCACCTCAAGTATTTTACTCTCTCTCACTTTAAACCCGTCTTTTTTTGGAATACACTTTTTTTCATTGTACCTTTTTTTGGTAATTCTTTATTTGCAGTTCCTCTTTTATTGTATTCTTTTTTTAATTTTTTTAATTTTCTATGTTTTCATTGCAGGCCAGAAAGCTGCTTCCCTTGATAACATGAAATGCAATTTGAATGATTCATTTGATCAAGTTAAATTGACTCAGCAAGCCAACATTAACAGAGCTGCCCCTCATGTTTTGAAATCTCCGAGAACTAACCCCAACAGTCTAAGAGGATTTCATTTTCCCATATTGTTGATGATCATTTTGGAGAAGATGCATCCCCTCCTGCGCTCAAGCGCCGTACATCATTCAAGCCCGTGAGGTATTTTTTTATCAGTTCTTTATTTACTTTTTTGCTTAACTTTTTTGTTTTTTGTTTTTTCTTTAATCAGCTTCGTGTCTTTTTTTCATACTGTAATGTTTACACTATTTTTACCTTTTTCATACTGTAATGTTCATACTATTTTATCCCCTCCCCCCTTTAGGCTCCACCTAAATTTGATGATACCATTCTAATAGATTCTGAAGAAGTAAGATAAATCTTATCTGATTCATATCAGTTTGTGTTTTTTTATGTTCTCGTCTTCAATTCTTTATATATGTTGTCTTATTTTTTCATTCTGTAGGATTATATTACCATGCAAACTCTTCCAGCAACTCATGAAAATAATTCTCGCATTACTCCTAATTTGCCTAAGAAGTCTGGTATTTTATCATCTATCCGCAGTTCTTCCAAGAGAAATGTAAGCAATTTTGTTTATCTCCATTGGTTCCATTTTAATTTTTTTCACATCCAGTTTTTAATTCTCTTTTTTCTTTTTTGTCTTTTTTATTCCAAGACTGCTGGATCTCCGGAGGTTGAGGTTGTTGGCTCGAGGACTCGTCTCAAAATCCGGAGAATATGGTCGAGCAAGCAAATGTTTTATACAATGCTAATCGGTGCAAACTCCATCCATCAGGAGAGTTCATGTTTGCCCTTCAAGTTCATATCTTGACACCTCAGATGCTGTCAAGCGTTCTGATTCCAAGGCAAGAAATTCCACCATTGCGGGGCAAACCACCAATGCATGGCCCCAGACGAGGTGTAGCCCCAAGCCGCTATCTCGATCGATTTTGTTACACTCGGTACGAAGTTCAATGTCACAAAATCGGAACTTGCTAACTATCATGCAATTTGCGGTTTAGCAAATTCTTCATATAGTAGGTTAGTATATCCGATCTCATTTCTTTCCATTGTTATTTCACATCTTTTATCTTGAATAAAACCCTTAATCGAGGTGCATTCTTTTTTTAACTATTTTTTGTGTTCAATTTCCCCCTCATGATGTAGAGAGGACGCCGTTTACTTTGGTGGAGTCGGGGTCACTTTTTGGTCATTGGGTGAGTCACTTAAACCCGTGTGGCAACGTTAACAATTTTGTTATCACCGCATTCTGTTATCATCTTTTTTGTTCACCAAAAGTCCATCCCAATGATTCAAAATATCACTACTTCTTTTCCAATATATATGTAAGTTATTGTTTTATTAAAGTTTCATTCTCTGGCAATATGTTATACATAACAAATGTCTTTAGTTTTTTATTCAGTTTTATCTATATTATCTTACACTCCTCTCTTATTTTTTCTTCAATATTACAGGAACAGCTGCTAAGAGACCCTAGTGAATCTAATGAAGATATTCTTGGGTTTCTTTCGCGTCAGATGCAACGCTGTTGTTCCTGGAGTCAGACCTTTGATCAGTGCCTTGATCGTTGTTTTGTCATCAGCTTCTGGGATCTGGGATCTCTGCTGCATGAATCTTCTCACGAAGTTCCGCAATGGCTCTCTGTCTTTCTGCTTGCAGTTATACAGATCTGATGACTCAGCTGTTGTGTCATGGAACATCTGAAATGCTTGCATGAATTTTGTCTTGAGGTCTACCCAGCTACAGACTGAATGCGGCGGTAGCAAAGAATACCATTTCAGAACTGGTCCTTCGCAAGCAATGATTAAGGATTTGGCCAGTGCAACATCGTCTCTTCGTGCTGAATTCACAACCGATTCATACCTCATGAGGAACTGCCTGGCGTTTCCGAGCCGTTATATTTCGGGAGAGAGACCGGCTTGAATTTCGGTGGCCATGGTGCAGTTTGCAGCCCTATGAATAGTGGTGATTCAGAATCTACGAACTGTGAGATTCCATTTCCCGCGAAGAAATTTTCTTTCAGGGTTCTTCTGGTTGGTCCAGAGTTCTGGTGCGGTGACTCTTGCCACAGTGAACTGTTTTCTTGTTCTTTCATTTCATCTATCTCTCCTTGTATTGTTTCAATTTGTTCTCTTGCTTGGTTGAGCTGTTCTAGCTTCTTAGAGATCTTTCTTTTTGCCTGCAATTGGCTTGCGAATTTTCTTTCTCTTTCTGCAGCTGCTGTATCTTCTGCTGAACTCTTTCTAGTTCTCTGTCTATGGTCTCATCATCATCATCATCATTCTCATGTGTTTGCTGTTCAGTAAGTTGTTCTTGAATGTGTGTTGTCTTCTCATCTCTTGCCTTCATCAGAGCTTCAAGTTTTTCTCTCCGTTCTTGATCTGTGATGTTTGAAGGTTCGGGAACGAAAGAAATTTCATTACCTTCAAGATGATGGTGCTCTTCTTGATCAGTCTCAGCTGGAATGTTCTTCTTGGACCTCTTCTGTGGTGGCATTGTGAGTTGTTTTTCGGCTGACCCACGGTGGGCGCTAATGTTGGGGGTATCCGAAAATCCGGATAGGATCCCCGAACACTAGAGAAAGGAAAACAGACACGTTCGGTTCAAGTACACAGATGACGCTAAAGGAGACAAAGAATCTCCAAAAGACTGCTCAAGCCTCAAAAGTTGTGAATCCTTTTACATGTGCCCTCGCGCCCCCTTTTATAGGGAGACGAAGGGACTTTTACATTCCGAAAGTACCCCTGGGACCCAAGGAATATTCCTAGTATGAACATGTACATGAATGCCTTTTTCATCTCATACATTTACAAGCCTGCCACTAGTTCACACACCAAACCCAGACCTTTTGAGACGGCGTCTTTGACTTGGCTTCCCACTGATTCGTGAATCTCCCCATCCAGGAAATCTTCATACGTCATGACTTCCGAACTCGAACTTCAGCAAATTCTCGAACTTCGCAGATTTCCAATTTCGTGACTTCGCAGGTTCATGACTCCGGGTCTTCACAGGTTCGCGACCTCAGGGCCTTACAGGTTCAAGATTCCAGATCTTCACAAGTTCCAGATTCCTGAGCTTCGCAGGTCCCGGGCCTCAGATCTCCGCAAGTCCGCGGCTTCGGAGCTTCATAGGTTCAAGAATCCCAAAAACTTATTTCACGAATTTCATAAAACTCGACGTTTCGAGGGTGACGTGTTTTCCTGAATTCCCCAACCGTCCCGAGTTGGCGAGGCGCCGTTGTTTGATTTTTGGGAGCCGTGCCGCCTTATCTCTTCGGCTCCCCCCCGCCCGGCGTTTCATTTCGCATCTCGCCTCTCTCTCTCCCCCTCTTCTCCGGCGACGGACGCCGACCCGCGGTGCCCGCGGCCACCTTCTCGCAAAAGGACTACACCGGTGAGTTAGATACCCATGGGTCTAGTATGTTCCGTCGTTTTCACCATGTGCGTTTCATCTAGTTCATTTTTGGGTGCCTTTTGTCTCACTGTTTTTTCATGTATTCGCCCCCGCCGAGGTGATTCTAGGGTTTCCGTCCTTGTTGAGGTGAGTTTGTTTCTTTGCTGATCTAGTGTTTCCGACTCCATTATTTGCACGCGCAAGTGCTGATTCGTTGTGTTTGTGTCAATCTATCTCATGCCTGGTGATGAGGGTTGATTTCCCAGATTATCCGATGGCCGCCGGTGAGTTCCATTTCCACGATTCATTTCTCCCTCTCACACTCATGTCGATTATCTCTCTGATTCGTTGGCTGGGTTGTGTTTGTCCTTCGCATGCTGAACTGATGTGGGTCGTCATGGTGATTTTTCGGTCGTGCTGATCCGGATGTTTATCTGACGATTGGGGCAGGTTTGTTCGCCTTTTCTTCGCATTCTCTGATCACGTTTGATTGTTCTAGGGTTATACATCAACCCGGTGAGCACTTGTCTTGATCTTTACCCTTAGTGCTGTGTGGAAGTTTTGCATTTTGTTAGGGATTCCTAATACATACCAGAGGAAAAGTCTATGAACTGCACAGTTTTTTCACCTATAGTGAATTTTGTGTACCTGAGCTAGATAATTTCACATGAGCACTATCTTTTTTTACATGAATGTATATGTTCTTATTTTTACACACACCATCCCAGCTTTCATGTGTTAGGTCATTGAATCTCTTGTTGATTATGTGCATTACTCGGTGGTGATATATGAATTGATTTTGAATTGTGGCCCTATTTTCTGTGCCAATATTCTTTTTGGGTGGGGGTGCTGGTTGCTAACTCTGTGATGTGTTTCATTTATCCACTTTATCTATTTGTTATTTTTAGTTAATATGTTTTAATCATTTTGTATTTTTTCCTGTCATACTTGTGTGATTGTGTCTCTCTGAATGAATATGATATGCAACTAGTTACTGTTACTCATAATATTTTTTTGCCCTCTTCACTACTTCATGTAGGGCTGAGTTTTATTTTTTTGCTTCTTCACTTATGTCTGCTATTGAAATAGTTTTTCAAAATTCTAATATAGTTTATAGGGGGGGGGGGGGGTTGAGCTCAATACGCTTTGATTTTTCATGGAGCAACACCACTAATATGAGCTATCCTGGGGGATTGTTGTTGTTGTTTCTTTTGAATGCCAATTTGGGGTTTTGTGACAGCAGGTTAATTGAGTGCATACTTCTGGCTATATTTAGTTTCAGAAGTTCATTTGTTTAATAACTTGGTGGTAGGGCCCTGCCTTTTGCTGGCTGTGGTCTGGTGGCACAACTGTGCGGAATTAGTTTGCATGTGTATCTGAATGCTTCTAGTTAGGACACATTTGTTTTAGGCCCGATTGATTCACATGCTTTTTCATAAGTGACCCCCTTGATCTAATTAAACCCGTATGTATATGTTTCTATCTAATTTATCTATGTGTTTTTCACCAACTGATATGCTTCGCTGGCGGTGTATTAGGTTGCTCTTTTTTAGCTGTTGAGCTAGCGCTGCCAAGATTATATGTAGCTTTTGGGGGGGGGGGGGGGGGGGTTAAGTAATTAATGTTCCAACTGTTTCACTGTCCAGCCATGTTGGATAATTGAGTGATGTAGTTCACTTCTGTTGATATTTTTAGTTTTTGTCAGTTTGCCTGTTTAAATTATGCTATTTTAGTATAGTGGAAGGCCTGTTTTTTAATACAAGCACCTGATAACTGAGTGCATACTTATGGTTCTATTTAGGTTCACAAGTTCATTTGTTTAAATAATTTTTGGTGGGGGTAGGGCCCTGCCTTTGTAGCTTTGTTCCATTTATATTTTTAATCCAATGCACTTTTATAGCCTGTTCCAGTTTTTTGTTTCTTTTTTTGATTTATTCTAGTTTTTTGCGCCAGATACATATGAAATTGCAAACCTACCTTCCCTTTTTTTTTATAGATAAATCTGTTTTTTAGCTCCCTCTCTTTTTTTATGTGTGGTGTTTGGTGTTTTGTGAAAATAGGTAGTTGAACTATTTTTGTCATATTCAGTGCAGTAGATCATGCCATACTCCCTCCATACCCAAAAATGAAGTCGTTTTGGACTGTTGAGTCATTTTCACAAAACAAGTCGTTCTCAGCATTCGAGGCAGTCTGTGGACGTGTTTGCCCTTGGCCGTTCGCTTTGCTCAGCAATTAATCACGCCGCCTCATATGTTGCGTCGCCTCGGATGGCTCGTGCATTAGCTGGCCTCCCTTCTTTTCTCTGGCAGTTCACGGCACTGCACACTCCTATCTTTTTCTGAAGAGCGCCGACTAGTAGTATCTTGCTTCCTCGCCATGGATCCCGACAGCATGCTAGAGGAATTGCTGGAGTCGGTGTTGGCCCCGGACTCACTGGAGGTCGCCGCGAAGGATGTCGTGCTGGTGCCGGACTCGAAGCACATCTCCGCGGAGGATGTCGTCGCCAGCATGGAGGTCTCGGAGATGGTTGCCATGGAGGATGTCGTGCCAGAGGATGTCGTCGCCATGAAGTTCGCTCGCGCCATGCCGGTCTCGAAGATGGTTGCCGCAGAGGACGTCATGCTGGAGGATGTTGTCGCCATGATGCTTGCTCGCGCCATGCCGGTCTCGGAGATGGTCGTCGCAGAGGACATCATGCTGGAGGATGTCGTTGCCAAGAAGCTCGCTCAAGCCATACCAGTCTCGGACATGGTGCCGGACTCAGTGGTGTCGCCGAACTCGGAGATGGTGTTGTGTGTTCACTGTGGCATGTCCCATGCCGCCGTCGCCGACTATGTGTTCAAGGAGGTATAGTGTCCTCGCTGCGGCACGTTCCACGCTGGCGGCGTCTTCGGAGAAGCCTGCTTCCAAGCTCGCGGCCGTGCTCGCAGGTGCACCCGTTATGGCCTTTTACATGAAGACTACAACCTCCCCGCACAGTTTCTCCATAACATGGAAAAGTTTTATTGTGAGTCTACATTCCTGATGTGGAGAAACTTCAAATGAATGGTGACACAATACTTCTTCCTGAGCACGTTATCAAGAAGTTGGAAGATGCAAAGATGAAAGATGCCCAGAAGGAACATTAAGGTACATGTCTCATTCGGTCGACCTAACTTGCAAGCAAAAACTAATTTTCTACTATTCTTGCTTCTGCTAGCATGCTGCAAAGACTAACATGCTTGCATCTTCTAATATTTTGCAGAAAGACTAGCAATGCATTCGGCAAGCAAGGAAGTTTCACATGAGATTTGCAACGGCAACCGATCTTATCTCTCCAATTTATCTTTTTGCATGTGAGGAATTTTAAACTTGTTGCATCCTTTAACCTTCATGGCTTCCTTCAAAACACTTTGAAGTGTTACGAAAATCTTTTTTGCTTTCCATGGAGAGTACTCTAATAATGCCTACAAAACATTAGTTCAAGAAATGAATCAATGAATGAACGGTATTGTTGGATGGCTATAAAACATGTGAACAACTTAGTATCAATTTACCTACTGGATGGCTGGAATTAGATCTTCTAATGTTTTTGCATTCTTCTTGTATTATAGCTTGAATAGCTCAAAAAAAAAACCCAAGTCTAGAATGTTGAAATCCGGAGAGTTTGGTGGTTAAAAAATTAGGCGAATGTCAAATCCTTCTTGCTTAGCAGCCTCGCAAAAAACCAGATCATCAAACTTCAAATGTGTAGGTGCATTATCCTGTTGAATGAAAATTGGTTTGTCTATATCTTCTCTTGGCCATTTGGCTCGAATGGCGGGCACCACTTTGTTGATCATAAAATCTCTAATAACCTCTCTCGTGATCGAAGTTATAGGCTTCATAACTAAGTCTCCACGAACACGAATGGTTCTCTGATTACCTCTTATAGTCGGTTCATAAGTGACAAGGGGGCAACAACCAATCTTACCATCAAAATACCCTCACCATCCTTAAACCTTGGCCGAGCAACAACACTGTTGACGGTGTAAAACCATGCTCAAGTTCACTGCAAGCCTACGTGTGACTTGGTGCCTTTTTCACCAAGGAGGGTCCTCCCTAGATTTGTCAATCCAACGATCGGAAGCAAACCACTAAGGTTCTCTATCTAACCTACCGGTCTAACCTTATGTTAAGCATTGATTGCATAAAGGTAACATACAAACACGAAGGGATGTATGGATCACATCCACCTAGCCATAAAGGTAAGCAAACCAAAGGTAAACCTAGCCTATCGTCTTCTTGTTGCCGTTTCGGCCAATGTGATAAACCAATCTAAACCTATACTATGATAAGGATTACACTCGATATGGAGTAACCTGATATGGAGTGGTCCGATGCACGTTCACTCACCGCTTTCTCCCCTCTCGTACTGTCACTATGCGAGATAATCATCACCGAGCGATAAACCTCGGTCCGTACACTACTACGGTGTATCCGCAAGACAAGACTAATCACCATGATTTGATCTAGTCCTACTAAAGGCATATGGTAGCTACACATATGAATAAGTATAACTCGTAGTAGATCAAAGTATGACAAGATATGGTTACATCACCGAATGTTGAAGGTACAAACGACTTGACGAATTCAAGTCGCGGCTCCGGAACTCCACCATGGCTTCACCACGCAGGGCCAACCATGGTGGCTAGGGCATGGCCTAAGCCATCCCCTAGGCAACTCGAGGACTCGCGGCGGCCGTCGGCTTCCTCCCGGTGCTTCTCCTTCGTCTCGGCGGCTCTCTGATGAATGGATGGATGTGGCGGCCGGCGGAGGAAGAGGCAATAAATAGACAAGCACCTAGGGCAAAAGGGGGGCACGAACCGGGCTCGGATCAGGCTGGGCCGGCCGGCCTGGTCCGACCGACCCAGGCCCATTTTGGCCCGGTTTGGCCCCGTCTCGCTCCCCGATGCTTCTCAGTCAATTGTTGACTTGCTCCCTTATGCATGTGGGCCCTTGACGTCGTCTTCTCCACGGTTTGGACAGAGCTCCTTGTCGCGCAAGCTTCAGCATCTTCTGTCCAGGTCCCTGGAGTTTCATGGCTTCATGATTCAGTTCCTGGACCCTTTGGAGTCATGTTCATGATGTGTCTTAACTTGTGTCGGGCTTCATGATCGTCTCTTGAAGTGCTTGATGAACTTATCCCGAAAGTCTCCCTTTAAGCTCTAGTTTCCTACATAAACAACAAACTCCAAAATCGACATGCGAGAGTGAACTTGATATCTTCGGGGGGTTAGTACCATTGGTTAGAATATCAAATATGTGCAAATGTTGACGGTAAACTTATAGCTAGGTGTACCAGAATCGACCGTCAACATACCCCCATGCTTAAACCTTGCTCGTCCTCAAGCAAGTCCAAGATCTTTGCTTAATTTGGAAATCAGTGTTGCCCTTCAATGTCTTCCCTGCACTTAGTTATACACAACAAGACATATTGCTCTCTCAAGTATTTAGCATTTAAGGTTCAAGTTTTGACCGACTACTTCATTATGGAAGATAGACTATCATTAAAGAACATGCCACAATAAAATAAAACAAATATAGTGCTCTCGAACTTAAGCAAACTTCAAACCTTAATCTTGTTGCATCGTGAAGAGTTTTTAAAAAGTTGCGCATCTAACATAAGTGAGGTTCTCTTGCAAAAGCTCATGGAAACACTCATCTCGTCAAGTCACTCAAGCCTACACTAGATTATTCTCAACCTATTCTACTCATATATGGAAGTGAAAAGCTTATGTGGAGCTTGGAAGGTAAAAACAATCCTAGCAAAACATTATACTTGAAATATTGTCAAACTAAGAGAGAGATCTATTGGAATTACCGAGACTAGTCAAAAAGGCCATGGAAAATAAATGTTGGAAAGGGAGAGAGATGGAACACACACATTTAGAAAGGTGGACATGTGCGTGGCAAATGGGTGATTCCGAGACACGGATGAAGTTCTCATTATCGGATTGCACATGGTTGGAGAAGTTTGAGTATGGACTTGTCTTCAAAGCTCTCTAAGATTTAAATGAAGCTAAAAAGAACTGAGGAGCATTTTTATTTTTCTCTTTTTTTGTTTTTTTATTTTTTCTTTCTTCTTCATTTATTTCTTATTTCTTTCCTCCATTGTTTTCTTCTTCTTCTTTTATTTTTTTGTTCATCATTTTTTATGCTCCTCTGAACTTTTAAGCAACATAGTACTTGCTGTAGCAATCCTCCCCATGCTTAAATGATTGCTCGTCCTCGAGCATAGAAGTGAGGGGACCTATGGCTGCTAGAGAAGTACAAAATCATTGTATTCCTTTATAAGTCTTTTGAAATCTTCAAGGGCATCCTCCATGTCGAAACTCGCATAATCACTGATGAGTCCCTCCATATGTTATATGTCTTGAAATCTTGCCAAAAAATCTTCAGAAAATTCGTTGAAAGATCATCCATACTCAATTTGGGTTGTGGTCAAGGAGGTAATCACAAAAAGATGTTTTGGGTTTAGGGTAGATGCCCATCGAAGTTTGTGAAATTTTCAATGTAGAAACTCACAATGCGTGGACAAGAATGGCTAGAATGAAAAAGATACGCAAAGGAATGACCAGCTTCATAGTCTTGTACCACAGAAATCAATCCTAATCCAACTCATCAAGATATAAGTTTGCAAACTAAGGGTTATATCATTAAAGTACTTGTATGTGTATAGGCTTTGGTAGGTAGAGCCTTGCAAGAGATTCACAAATGTAGATAGCATAATGATTTTAAATAAAACAAGTGCAATGCATAGGTCATCGGTAAACTTAAATTAAAGAGCAACATAAAGTATGTGGGTCTAAAGATTAATCATTTAACCTCCACAAATGAAAGAGCCGGTATTTAATCAATTTAAGTTCTATTTAATAAAGAGCAAATAGTCATGTTATATAAAACATCATGCAAGTAAAACAAGGCGGCAACTTTCATCATTTTTCCATAATCAAGACATACAAATAATATCATCGTGGTAAGCTCAAAAGATATGGTGATTTATTTATTAAAAAGTAAAAACTAACTAACCTAGGTTGTCCTCCTAGTAGCCATGTTATTGATAGAGAGATAAATACAAAGGTTGTCTATGGTTGAAAGCATATATGTGCAAGCATTTAAAAGGCGATGAACAAAGATAAAGTTAAGGGTGAGTTACCATCCTTTTTGATGCTCGTAATAAAGTGCAGAGATGCCTCCCCCATGCTTAAGCATTGTGCTTAGCATGGAAAAAGAATGATGAACATCTTGTGGTGAAGGTGATCCTTGTACTCCACGTAGCCTTTTTCCTTTCATCCTTCAAATTCCACCCCATGCTTAGCGTGTTGCTAAGTGTGGAAGAACTTGAATTGCTTGTAATTCGCCATGTGTTTGAGAATCGTCTTCACTTCATTGCCTTTGTTGCTCATTTTTCCCTCAACTTTTTCTTATCATCATCAAGCCATGGTTCCAATCCTTCGTCATATCGTCATCACCGACTTCAATGCCGTCCTTTGTCGCTGCCTTACCTTCCACAATTTTTATTTTTCCTCCAGAACAGAAAATGTACTGAAACACCCCTCCACGTTGAAGTTTATGAAATTATCTTTCCAACGAGCCATCATATGCATGAAACGGGTTCCGAACAAGAGAGTTGTGCCAATTTTACTCCGGCGATGCAATCTGTCCAAGGCTGTTTTTAGACTGCGCAGCGCTCAATGGTTTTGCCATATCTCATTGTACGGGTCTTCAAAATTGATGATTCTTGATGCGTTGGAAACAAGGTTTGAAGGAGCTTCTGAAAATTAAATTTTCTTCCATTGTACATCTCCGAACATGTGCTCAAATCTTGATGGAAACAGCAACTTCCCTCTCAAGCCTTGTAGATGACTAACGATCTTGATTGCAATTGGTCAAGAACTCATGGGAACACTTCTCCATGCCTACAAAACAAATCTAATGCACATTCTACCCCCGGGGTTATGGTTGGGAGTAGAAACAATTGCCAACAAACCAAATGCATCCCTAAGATCTTAGCTTGTGGCATAGTTCACCTAGTAAAGAGAAAAGTAAGAACCTAATGAGTGTACGTGCTTGTAGGTGAAAATGCAAATGAAAGGAAGGGATATAAACAAAACAATTTTTACACCAAATTCTAAGCTCCATGCTTACAAAGTGGTTGCCAAACTTCTCCACCGGCATAAAGATTTATCAACCAAGGTCAAAACACCATGTTTATCCCAAGATTAACAATTCTTAATAGTGTAAGAGAGGTAGGGCACATTGTGAAGTTTATAAACCAACCAATGCAATATAAATTAACAAGGCTCAAAAAAGAACTCAAATGATGATTGTCCGTAATCAAATCTAAACACCATGTTTACACAAGATTACAAAAGAAAATGCCTCGCGCGCGTGAGGCACCATTATGGAAATAAAGCATTCATCAAAAAGTTTTGCGAAGAAGCCAAGCTAACCTATTCATGATAGAACAAAGGGGGTTGATGCAAAATGCAAATGCGAAAAGGAATTAGTGAAAAGGGTCAGCAATGTTTGAAAAAGGCTTTCAAAGTTGTTCCTTATAATGACAAGCAAGTCACTTTATGAGAGGTAAAGTCTTGTCAACAAAGCATTTTATCAAAAGACCTTAAAACATGCTAACAAGGTTTTAAGGTAAGGCTTATGGGTATCCTATATTTTTGGCTTAAGACAAGAATTTTGAAAAGATAAGTCGGGTGAAGAAATTCTATCTAAGGTGGTTTTGAAAAAAGAAGAAAAGCGAGGGTTATATTTTCAGATGAAAAACAAACCTATGGTTTTAGGATTACTAAAGGTATGAGGGGTTTTTTCTAAGGGTTTAGGATGAGGCTAGTCAAAACTTTAATTAGAAAGGAATAGAGATATACTTTGTCGACTTGACATAAGTCGATCCCTCCCTTTGTTGGCCTAGGTTCCAGGTGTGGTTTGATAGGAAGGTTTAGGTAAAGATGAGATTTTTTTAAGGGTTATAAAAGATGAGATGCAACATGCGACATAATGCAAAGGTGGAGAACAAAGTGGAATGAAGTAAAACATGATTATGAATGAACAAAATGATATGACATGATATGGTGGTGATCTAAACCAAAAGCAAAAGTTAGCCTAAGTTAACTAGCCACAAGTTTAGAATCAAAAGGTATCATGCTTCATATTTCTCTCTAAAGACACAAATAAAAAGAATCTAAACACTACACAAAAAAGGGGTCTACAAGTTTCCCAAAATTCAAGTAGCAAAGTACTCACTCAATGTGTGTTTATATATATATATATATATGTATATGTATATATATATATATATGTATATATAAAGCATACAACATGTGGTTGTGACATTTATTAGAGCGATGGTACGATGTTACTTGAAGTTTTCAAATAAAGAACACAATATAGACTTGTCATAGTTTATATAGATATATAAAAAGATCGGGTTGCCTCCCGCAAAGCGCTTCATTTAAAGTCATAGAGCTCGACTTTCTCACGTACCTTTTTATTGTCGCGAAGCCATGGTTACTTGTGCGAGAATCCAAAGTAGCCATGCAGCTTGATGTTGCCTTTAAGAAATCCGTCGTGGTTCGCTTCCAACATCATCATGTGTTGAGTGGTGCCTCTTGTGTCTTCATTCATCCCTGCTTCGGAGGGTTTGTTTTAGTCCTTAGCTTCTGAATTTCATCATGTACGTGTTGCAGAACCGTTGCCCCATCTTCTATTTATTATCATTGTGTCCATCTCCTCTATCTTGTCGTCATCGCCTTGTTGCTGCCTCTTCTTCGTGAATTTACCCCTGCATCCAGAACAGAACATATAGAAAAATATAGTTCTATTGAAAAATTTATAAAATTACCTTTCCAACGAGTACTCATTCACCTTAATCGGAGTCCGAATGAGGGAGCTATGGCTGTTTCACTTCAGCACTACTTGCTGTCCAGAATTTCAGCATGTGCAACCATCGGTGATTCGGCCATATCCGCTTGTAGGAACCTCCGATTGCCTTGTCGCTTGATTCATTGGAGCGTAGACTTCATGAAGCTTCTGAAAATCCAAATATATCTGATTGTTTTCTGATGAGGCTCATGCAAATATCGCGATGATATCGTCATCCTTTCGTCCATCGATCCGGAGATGTACGTGTGGTCTTCATCTTGAAGTCTTTTAGGGCACCATGTCATGCATCCTTTGGTTTCAAAAATCATAACCATCGCTGCATGAGCATGATGGTAATGGAATCCTTCTCCATCGTGCTTGACATGGTCGTTTCCGAAACCTATAGCTTGGACAAACAATCCTCCAAAAGACATTAGTCTAAAAACTTAATCGACATATAGGCATACCTTGTTCATCTTCGTTTGCTTCGAATGTTGCAAACTTTTCTCGATCGCTTTGTGTCTAGTTTTCCACCTACTTTCAAGGACACAAACAAGAAAGCAAGTGCATATGCAATGATAAAAATTAGGGTTAGTTAAAAGAAAGATAGATCGCCCTAGGGTTCGAGTTGCCGATCCCCGGCAACGGCGCCAGAAAAAGGGGCTTGTTGACGGTGTAAAACCGTGCTCAAGTTCACCGCAAGCCTACGGGTGACTTGGTGCCTTTTTCACCAAGGAGGGTCCTCCCTAGATTTGTCAATCCAAGGATCGGAAGCAAACCACTAAGGTTCTCTATCTAACCTACCGGTCTAACCCTATGTTAAGCATTGATTGCATAAAGGTAACATACAAACACGAAGGGGTGTATGGATCACATCCACCTAGCCATAAAGGTAAGCAAACCAAAGGTAAACCTAGCCTATCGTCTTCTGGTTGCCGTTCCGGCCAATGTGATAAACCAATCTAAACCTATACTATGATAAGGATTACACTCGATATGGAGTAACCCGATATGGAGTGGTCCGATGCACATTCACTTGCCGCTTTATCCCCTCTCGTACTGTCACTACGCGAGGATAATTATCACCGAGCGATAAACCCCGGTCCGTGCACTATTACGGTGTATCCACAAGACAAGACTAATCACCATGATTCGATCTAGTCCTACTAAAGGCATATGGTAGCTACACATATGAATAAGTATAACTCATGGTAGATCAAAGTATGACAAGATATAGTTACATCACCGAATGTTGAAGGTACAAACGACTTGACGAATTCAAGTCGCGGCTCCGGAACTCCACCATGGCTTCACCACGCAGGGCCAACCATGGTGGCTAGGGCGTGGTCTAAGCCATCCCCTAGGCAACTCGAGGACTCGCGGCGGCCGTCGGCTTCCTCCCGGTGCTTCTCCTTCGTCTCGGCGGCTCTCTGATGAATGGATGGATGTGGCGGCCGGCGGAGGAAGAGGCAATAAATATACAAGCACCTAGGGCAAAAGGGGGGCGCGAACTGGGCTTGGATCAGGCTCAGCCGGCCGGCCTGGGCCGATCGGCCCAGGCCCATTTTGGCCCGGTTTGGTCCCGTCTCGCTCCCCGATGCTTCTCGGTCAATTGTTGACTTGCTCCCTTATGCATTTGGGCCCTTGACGTCGTCTTCTCCACGGTTTGGATAGAGCTCCTTGTCGCGCAAGCTTCAACATCTTCTGTCCAGGTCCCTGGAGTTTCACGGCTTCATGCTTCGGTCCCTGGACCCTTTGGAGTCATGTTCATGATGTGTCTTGACTTGTGTCGGGCTTCATGATCGTCTCTTGAAGTGCTTGATGAACTTATCCCGAAAGTCTCCCTTTAAGCACTAGTTTCCTACATAAACAACAAACTCCAAAATCGATATGCGAGAGTGAACTTGATACCTCCGGGGGGTTAGCACCATTGGTTAGAATATCAAATATGTGCAAATGTTGATGGTAAACTTATAGCTAAGTGTACCAAAATCGACCATCAACAAACACACAAGAACATGATCCTAGGGAAGTAATTTTTGTTCTTACAAGTGCGATGAGGATCATCTTCCTCGGGTAGCAAGTTAAAATTTTCAGATTTTTGATAGATGTAGAACTATTTTTCATCCATGATCACAAAGTCAAAAAAAAATCCTTAAACATTGGATCATCAAGCAAACCTTGTTGAATCATATCAACACACCACTTCAACCTAGTCTTCTTGTTAGCATTTGAGAGGAATGGTTTGGTGCTACTAGAGTGACATCTAAGCAAACCTTTTTTCAAATACCTTTGTATCCTAGATTTGCTCATACCAAGTTTAGTAGACACATCTTCTATTGTCATTCTTTGCTTGAGAGGAATGTTGTTCAATGGTTCCAAATCAAGAGGGTCTGCCTTATGACCATTTCTACCCTTCTTGAGACTAGCAACCACAACCAGAATGTCATGAGCAAGTTGGATTTTACCTTGCTTCCATAAGCATTGAACTGATCGAATGTGTACTCCGAATTGATCAGCAACAATTCTTGTATCTTTCTTGCCTAGTCTCCCATTTTTGCTTCTAGCCAACAATGCTTGGTAGACTTGTCTTCTGACTAGTTCGGTCTTGTCCTTCATTCGATGGTGTACTTCAACAGGAGCGTGAATCTGTACTCCACCATGTTCTAACAAAAGAAAAGAAAACAACCACATTCAGAATAATAGCCACGACATGAAAGAGAGAGAGAGAGAGAGAAAAGAAAAGAACAAGCTGAGAATAATTACCTGTGTGGTTCTGTAAAAATCTAAGTCGATTGCATCAAATGCGTCTAGTGGCATGTTCAAATCAAATCCTGTCAAAAATAGAAAGAAAAAGCTAAAAAAACTAATTTGATGTTGTTGCTGTGAATATCGAAAGGTACTCGTATAATAGAATGCATTCAGTACGCATCTAGTGCCCATTTGTAGAATGCCTCTTACGTAGAATGCATACCGATGAATATGATGTTGAAGTTTGTTTGCAAAACACAGATGCCTTACCGTCGACGTTGTCGTCCTGTTCAGGCTCATCGACACTGTCATCATCTTCAGGCTCGCTGACACCGTCGTCATCTTCGTCCACGCTGACGCTGTCATCATCTTTGTCCATGTCGACGCCGTTGTTGCCAATGTTGTTGTTGTCGTCCTCCAGTACAAGGGCTTCCTCCTCTTCCTCAAGCACAGGAGCTTCTAAACAAATGTTGCCGCCGATTCCTGTCAAAAAAACTAAGAAAGAGGAACTTGAAGGAAACAACAAAGTCAAACAAGGAATCATGCATTGCACATTACCATTGTCGCCATCTTCTAAGGGGACGTTCAGATCAAAGCCGGCGTTGTCATCATCTTCTAAACGAACGTTTAGATTGAAACCATGGACAACCATTACATGTAGTATTGTAAATGGAAAGCTAAGAGAAGAAGGGAAAGTGAAAGAGATGGAGCATGAGAAGAGACCAGAGGAAACACACACAGTTTAAATAGACACGGTGAAACTGAATCGTCGGAGCTAACGCGCGCGGTAAAAAATGAAGAGCGTGGCGCCATCCAAAAATGCCCCCCGGTCGAAAACGTACGAAAAAATGGCGCTGAAACTTCGCCAGACATGCCAAAAGTGCCCAGCGTGCGCCATGCAGGGCCCAAATAGTGCCATGCAAAAAAAACTTTAGGAAAAATGATGCAACCAGCAAAAAAGGTGTGCCAACCAGGAATCGAACCGGGAAGCTCACGTGCCACACCCCGCTGCACAAGCCACCCGAGCTATCATTAGTTCTCAATTGGAATGCACCCGCACCTCTATTTAATAGGGGTAGACAGGAAAAATAGCCCCTAATTAATGCCTCCTTGGTAAGCACAATTATGTCCTAAACAACTTCATTTTCGGGTACGGAGGGAGTATGTTCTTTTTTTTGAGTCATTCATTTTTTCCAATCCCTGTCTGATCATTTGTTCAAGATAGTAATTACACTTTTTGTGCCCTCATCCCCTTTTTTCTAGATGTCTCGGAAACACTCAACACATGCCGCTGTCATTTCTAGAGATGAATCAAAAGATGTTGAAATTGAAAATGTGCAGTATTCTCAGATGCCATCTGTCGATTCTGAAGTAGCACACGGTTCTGATCAAGAAGCTGACTCTGAACTTAGTATACGTTTTTTCCGAAGTTGATATTTTCCATATTGATTCCCTTTTTTTTCATTTGTTTCTATGTGGTTCATATGCAGAATAACTCATCTTCGGAGTCTGATGGTGATGAAGGTTACAACAAGCTACTCTTTGAGCTTGTTATGAAAGATGTATGATTATTATAATTTTTATCCCTTTTTACAGTCATTTTATTTTTTATTTTTATGTGCATTGTGCTTTTTTTCATTTTTGCAAATATAGGTCAATTGATTAATTTTTTAAACTATTTTTTATCTGCATGTCTGCACAGTTCAAACTGATCAAGAAGTTGAGGCATGAATAACATTCGGCTTCACATCCCAAAGTTAGTACTCTTTTTCAGCCTATCAGAACATATTTTATATGCTTGTTATTTATAATTAATGATTTGGTTATTTTATTTTTATTTTGTTTGCACTGATACTCTAATTTTTGTGATAACGTTTTATTTTTTCTTATGTATTGTTTGTAGTCTAAAAGAGCTAAGGTCACAAAAACCACTGAAGATGGCTTCACCAGATTTTCTGCTACCTCATTATCCAATGCCACTGATGCTATGAATCCTCATCAAAGATCTGTTATTGAACGTTATGTCTTTGGCTCTCTTCTCTAGTTTAGTAAGTGTTGTGTCCCTAAAAAATTTGTGACCTGGATCGCTCGATGGGTTGTTGCTAGATCAGGAGAAATAATTTTGGGAGGAAAGGTTTTTTCTCCCCCTTTTATGTGTATAATTCATATAGCACTGTTCATTTTATTATTTTTTGTACTTTTTTGTATATATGGAATACACCTGTGAAGATCTGAAAAACATCACTACAACTTATGTTATATTTTTTTACCTGCTCATTACTGAACATGTGTTATATATATGTCTGATTAGATCATATCACTGACAAGGGAATCAATGAATCTAGTGTTGGGCATCCCCTTTGCAACCTTCCCATTCCATCTGATTACAGTGTTGGAAAAACCATTGTTCTTTCAAAATTTGTCAAGGATCAGCTCCCCCAAGTATAATTTTTCGCGAACAAAATAATCAAGCAAGCCGTCATGCGTGATGAAGATCTTTTCGTGTGCTTCATAGTTGTTGCACTTATTAGTTTTCTTTGCTCAGACACTAATCTGGTCCCTAGCCCAAAATATTTTGGTGTTTTTGAAGATATTGAGAATGCAAGAAATTATGATTGGTGTGGGCTTGTTCTATCTTGGTTGTTAGGTCACATCAAAGCCTTCAATATATCCAACACTGGCCGTGGAAGTTCAAAGTCACGCCAATCTCTTGGATGATGCATATATTACCTGGCTGTATGTATTCATATCATTCTTTTTTCAATGTTTTTTCCTTACTTTTTTGAATTATCATGCTTCATTGGTTGCTTTTTTTGCTTATTTCTTCTTACCACACAGGTAATGTACTTGAATCATGTTGATTTTCGCCAGCGCCAAGTAAAATCTGACATACCTCGCATATCTGTTTGAAAAGACAACATGATTCAATTGTACTCTGAACTTGACAAGAAATTTCCTGGCGAGTACGGACAAAGGCCTCTCCTTGATTACGAATCAACATGCTTTGCCCAGGTTGTACCTTTTTTAGTTTTTATTTGCATTTAATTTTTCAAAGCACCAAAGTTTGATTTTCTCACTATTTTTTATCTGTTTGTCTCTATTATCTAATTCCATTCCTTTTATTTTCTAATTATTTTCAGTATCAGCTTTATAAGCCCACTGAAACCACAACTGAAGTTGATCAAGATTTCTTCAACCAGCTTGAAACCGTCACCTGTTGCGAGCTCCCTGAAACTTTGAAGCTGCAAATTTCTGAATTGGTTGAAAAACATTGCAGGATGTTTGGCCTTTCTATCAATCTTGATGTATCTTCTCTAGCTTCTCTATCTGATGATCTTAGGAAGATGTTTGTTAGGATGATGAATTATGCAACTAATCTGAACTCTAACACAAAGAGACTTGTCAACAAATTAGTGAAAGCTATATCTGAAACCGAGAGGTCTGATCCATCTGTCAGCCATGCTGATTCTGAGTTGGGTGATGGTCCACCATCTAGCCCACCACCTCCTTCTAGCCAAGAAGGTTAGTAGTTTATTAAATTTTCTTTTTGTATTTTGCCTTTTTTTATTTGTTTGCTTCTTTTCATGTTTTACATTAATTTTGTTTTTGTCAATTCTCTTATTGGTTTATTTATATAGACCTCTCAGATCAAGGGCCTAGCACAGGCAAAGGTGCTTCTGGTGCAAAGGTATTTTGTTCTTATCATGCTCTAATTTTTTACAACACATTCTTTACTCATTGTTGTTTCAATTCCCTTTTTAATATTTTTACTTATCTATATTCAAATATATTAATTAAAATTTATATCAATCTAATATTTCAATCTTACTTAGCGTCCCAAGGTTTCACGCTCTTCTCCTCTAAGAACCAGAAATTGTAGTTCCGGACCTTGCCAAGAAAAATGTATGTATTCAATGCCTTTTTCATATATTTTTCCATTCATTGGTGTTGATGTTTCACAAAAGCTATGTATGTTTTCTAGATGTTTTTCTTATAAGCAATTTCTTTCTTTGTTTCTCCCAGGGCGTTGATGGGAATGTTGAGCATCTAATGAAAATGTTGGTTTCAAATGGTTGGTTTGCACCATGTTTTCAAAGTTTGTTTTGAACATTATTTTTTTATCTTCATATGCATACTATTTTTCTTAATATTAATGATTCAATTATTTTTTATTCATTTTTATTTTTTAGTTGTTCCTGCAGCTACTGATCCGATGTTGCGAGAGAACGACATGCTTTCCCATGCCGCCACCTCAAGTATTTTACTCTCTCTCACTTTAAACCCGTCTTTTTTTGGAATACACTTTTTTTCATTGTACCTTTTTTTGGTAATTCTTTATTTGCGGTTCCTCTTTTATTGTATTCTTTTTTTAATTTTTTTAATTTTCTATGTTTTCATTGCGCTGCCGAAAAGCTGCTTCCCTTGATAACATGAAATGCAATTTGAATGATTCATTTGATCAAGTTAAATTGACTCAGCAAGCCAACATTAACAGAGCTGCCCCTCATGTTTTGAAATCTCCGAGAACTACCCCCAACAGTCTAAGCGGATTTCATTTTCCCATATTGTTGATGATCATTTTGGAGAAGATGCATCCCCTCCTGCGCTCAAGCGCCGTACATCATTCAAGCCCGTGAGGTATTTTTTTATCAGTTCTTTATTTACTTTTTTGCTTAACTTTTTTGTTTTTTGTTTTTTCTTTAATCAGCTTCGTGTCTTTTTTTCATACTGTAATGTTTACACTATTTTTACCTTTTTCATACTGTAATGTTCATACTATTTTATCCCCTCCCCCTCTAGGCTCCACCTAAATTTGATGATACCATTCTAATAGATTCTGAAGAAGTAAGATAAATCTTATCTGATTCATATCAGTTTGTGTTTTTTTATGTTCTCGTCTTCAATTCTTTATATATGTTGTCTTATTTTTTCATTCTGTAGGATTATATTACCATGCAAACTCTTCCAGCAACTCATGAAAATAATTCTCGCATTACTCCTAATTTGCCTAAGAAGTCTGGTATTTTATCATCTATCCGCAGTTCTTCCAAGAGAAATGTAAGCAATTTTGTTTATCTCCATTGGTTCCATTTTAATTTTTTTCACATCCAGTTTTTAATTCTCTTTTTTCTTTTTTGTCTTTTTTATTCCAAGACTGCTGGATCTCCGGAGGTTGAGGTTGTTGGCTCGAGGACTCTGTCTCAAAATCTGGAGAATATGGTCGAGCAAGCAAATGTTTTATACAATGCTAATCAGGTGCAAACTCCATCCATCAGGAGAGTTCATGTTTGCCCTTCAAGTTCATATCTTGACACCTCAGATGCTGTCAAGCGTTCTGATTCCAAGGCAAGAAATTCCACCATTGCAGGCAAACCACCAATGCATGGCCCCAGACGAGGTATAGCCCCAAGCCGCTATCTCAGTACTGATTTTGTTACACTCAGTACGAAGTTCAATGTCACAAAATCGGAACTTGCTAACTATCATGCAATTTGCAGTTTAGAAAATTCTTCATATAGTAGGTTAGTATATCTGATCTCATTTCTTTCCATTGTTATTTCACATCTTTTATCTTGAATAAAACCCTTAATCGAGGTGCATTCTTTTTTAACTATTTTTTGTGTTCAATTTCCCCCTCATGATGTAGAGAGGACGCTGTTTACTTTGGTGGAGTCAGGGTCACTTTTTGGTCATTGGGTGAGTCACTTAAACCAGGTGGCAACGTTAACAATTTTGTTATCGCTGCATTCTGTTATCATCTTTTTTGTTCACCAAAAGTCCATCCCAATGATTCAAAATATCACTACTTCTTTTCCAATATATATGTAAGTTATTGTTTTATTAAAGTTTCATTCTCTGGCAATATGTTATACATAACAAATGTCTTTAGTTTTTTATTCAGTTTTATCTATATTATCTTACACTCCTCTCTTAGTTTTTTCTTCAATATTACAGGAACAGCTGCTAAGAGACCCTAGTGAATCTAATGAAGATATTCTTGGGTTTCTTTCGCGTCAGATGCAAAGCTGTTGTTCCTGGAGTCAGACCTTTGATCAGTGCCTTGATCGTTGTTTTGTCATCAGCTTCTGGGATCTGGGATCTCTGCTGCATGAATCTTCTCACGAAGTTCCGCAATGGCTCTCTGTCTTTCTGCTTGCAGTTATACAGATCTGATGACTCAGCTGTTGTGTCATGGAACATCTGAAATGCTTGCATGAATTTTGTCTTGAGGTCTACCCAGCTACAGACTGAATGCGGCGGTAGCAAAGAATACCATTTCAGAACTGGTCCTTCGCAAGCAATGATGAAGGATTTGGCCAGTGCAACATCGTCTCTTCGTGCTGAATTCACAACCGATTCATACCTCATGAGGAACTGCCTGGCGTTTCCGAGCCGTTATATTTCGGGAGAGAGACTGGCTTGAATTTCGGTGGCCATGGTGCAGTTTGCAGCCCTATGAATAGTGGTGATTCAGAATCTACGAACTGTGAGATTCCATTTCCCGCGAAGAAATTTTCTTTCAGGGTTCTTCTGGTTGGTCCAGAGTTCTGGTGCGGTGACTCTTGCCACAGTGAACTATTTTCTTGTTCTTTCATTTCATCTATCTCTCTTTGTATTGTTTCAATTTGTTCTCTTGCTTGGTTGAGCTGTTCTAGCTTCTCAGAGATCTTTCTTTTTGCTTGCAATTGGCTTGCGAATTTTCTTTCTCTTTCTGCAGCTGCTTTATCTTCTGCTGAACTCTTTCTAGTTCTCTGTCTATGGTCTCATCATCATCATCATCATCATCATCATTCTAATGTGTTTGCTGTTCAGTAAGTTGTTCTTGAATGTGTGTTGTCTTCTCATCTCTTGCCTTCATCAGAGCTTCAAGTTTTTCTCTCCGTTCTTGATCTGTGATGTTTGAAGGTTCGGGAACGAAAGAGATTTCATTACCTTCAAGATGATGGTGCTCTTCTTGATCAGTCTCAGCTGGAATGTTCTTCTTGGACCTCTTCTGTGGTGGCATTGTGAGTTGTTTTTCGGCTGACCCACGGTGGGCGCTAATGTTGGGGGTATCCGAAAATCCGGATAGCATCCCCGAACACTAGAGAAAGGAAAATGGACACGTTCGGTTCAAGTACACAGATGACGCTAAAGGAGACAAAGTGTCGGGGATTGCCCTAGGGGTCCCCTTAAACAATGGGGAAAACCTCACTTAAAGCCCGCAACGAAACCCAAATACGTTAAGCCTAACCATGCAGGCGCCTAACCATGCAGGACACAGCCCACAGGGACTCCGACGGCCCATCGAGGCGGCCCACGTAAGGATCCCCTCGAACAGGCTCCGCCTCGTTCGAGGATGCGCGCTCCCTTCGGGCGGGCGTCGCCCCGCTCGAGGGGCAGCACTTCCCTCGAGCGGGCTCCGCCTCGCTCGAGGGTACACCCCGCCCTCGGGCCGGGGTCCGCCACGCTCGAGGGTGCCCCTCACGCGTGCGCCGGCCCCGTACACGGGCATTTAACGCCCGACGCCGCGGGACGGCGCCATCATACGCCCGGGGCTCGCGCCGCGGTGCCGCCGCACCAACTCCCCAGGGAGGAGCCCATCCCCACCACTGTGGGGAGGGACTGTGCGGTACGGCCGGTGTCAGTCCCGTGACACCGCGCGCCTACTACAGTACGGCTAACGCGCCCGACCCTCGAAGGGGGCCGGGCGCACCCTCGATTTCACTTTCCCGTGACCCTACAGGGTTAGGTGGAGGCGCTAGGCCGGTGGATTGCCATCCCGGCCACTGTAACGGCGTGGCCGCCGTACCCGCGCGTGCGGGCGCACGCGCGGACCCCGTAGCAACGACTCCTGCCCCGTGAAGCGCGTTGGGAAGGAACGCCGTTATGCCTGCCCCTGTACTCCGTACAAGCTTGCGTCAGCACCGCCCTCGAGCCTATCAGAGGACATCACCGCCATCCGCTGCTCTACTACCCTCGAACCGCCACTGTTCGGGTACAAGTCAGGCCATGATGACCAGATTGCTGCGGGGATCGCCCGGACGGCCGCCCACTCTACACCGTAGCACGTCGCACTTCTCCACATAGCTAGGTAGCGCGGCGCGCATGTAACCCGCCGCCCCCTTGATCTATAAAAGGGGGGGGGGCGAACCCCCAGCCGCGGGGGGACGGACAGACGAACAGAGACACGAGAACACTTCACACACCACGTACTCATACTCATTCTCCCACAATATCTTCAGCCACTCCTCCAGGGACTTGGAAGCTACACTTCCTCTCCCGCCTTTCTTGTATTTGCCCCACTACAAGCACCCCCGGTGCTAAGTAATATAGTGCCCCGAGCACCCCCCTGCTGGACGTACGGCCCCCTCGGCGGAACCGGGATAAACCTCTCGTGTCACTTGTTACTTAGCATCGACCATTGAGGGATAGACCACGGCGCTATCTACTGGTTAGTGTCGGGACCATATTCCGCACCGACAGTTGGCGCCCACCGTGGGGCAAGCGAGCGCCTAAGGTCATTTCGCCAACTCCCTCCATGGTGATCCGCACTGAGTACCGTGGTACCCGCTACTGCATGGGTAGCTCGGACCCCCTCCCAGCCGGGTTCGAAATCCGCTTCGGGGACCTGAACTTTCAGGCCACGGGGAACGACTATCTCATGCGCCTCACCAACCGTGAGGAGCTTCGCGCGCGCCGCCGTGCCGAGTCCGCTCCGGTCTCCGCCGCACGCACGACACGGCGCGCGGCGCCCGCGGGCACGGATGCCGCGGGTCCATCGACGCGCGCGACGCCGCCGCCGCTGCGGGCTACGCTCGCGCCAAGCGCGGTCCGAGCGGCGGCAGGGGCCGAGCGCGCCGCCACTCAAAGTGGCGCGCCCACCGTCACGACGGCCGCCACCGCCCGGCGGGGACCGCGTGCGGTCTCCGGACCGCGCATCCCCATCGGGCCGCGTGGCGCCACGACGGCCTACAACAACAACGTCAACACCACGATGCGCCGGTCCCGCCCGGCCGCCATGTCTTCGTCGCCGGGGATTCCGGCGCCTCAATGGCCGACGAATCGTCCCTAGGCTCCATCGACGCGTTGCCACCCGCCAACCGCCACGGGTACGCGGAGTGGGGACTTCTCCGCGTGCCGGACCCCGGTCGCGTTCGGGCGTTTCCTCGACGCCACGGACCACCGGTTTGGTCGCTCCGACGACTCCGCACCGGGAGCTACGACCCCGCGCGGGAGTGTTACGCCGTCATCACCAACGACCCGGCCAACGCCGCCGGCGCGGCGGCGGCGCCGGAGATGGGGAGATCACCCCCGCCCCGGGGGTCGCCGCGCGCATGGCCGCGGGGCCAAGCGCTCCCGCCGGGGCCGACGCCGACGCGCAGCGGCCCAAGCCCGCGAGCTCGAGGCGAAGCCGGCGGAGGAATACGGACGGTGCGGCGCTCCGCGCCTCAATGGCGGGGAGAAGCCTCCGCGCGCGGCGAACGCGCGCGCGCGCGCGGGCCGACGGAGTCCGTGACCGCATCAACACCGTCCCCAACGTCGACAACGCGGACGCGCCCCCGCGGGCGAGCCAAAAGCTCATCGCTGCCGCGACGTTGCTGCGCGCCATGCCGGCACCCTCGACCCCCGAGGCTCGAGACATGCACCGCGAGGTGCGGACCCTCATCGAGCAAGCGGCCGTCCGGCGAGCCGAGAGCTCGGCCTCACGCATCCGCCAACGGGGGGGGGATGCGCGGGGGCGATGAAGCGGCACCGGGAGGCGAACCCTCGGTGCACGCGGGGCGACCCACCGAGCAAGGGCGCACGCCAGCCAAGGAGCGACTCCTTGACGCGCGCAGGGCGCTGGATGGTGACGCCCGCAACGTCATCAACGCCAGGCGCACCAGCAAGGCGGACGCACGAGCAGCAAGGGGTTACCACCCTCGACGGGGTGGACGCTATGACAGCGGCGAGGATCGCTCCCCGACGCCGGAGCCCCCAGGCACCCGTGTGTTCAGCCGGGAGATCCGCGCGGCGGCGTTCCCCCAACGCTTCCGCCAACCCTCGACGATCGTCAAGTACAACGGGGAGACGGACCCCCGCGTGTGGCTCAACGACTACCGCTTGGCTTGCCAGCTGGGCGGGGCCACTAGTGACGAAGTGATCATCCGCAACTTGCCCCTGCATCTGGGCGACGCGGCCCGGACATGGCTCGAACACTTGCCCGCCAGCCAGATCCATAACTGGGACGATCTAGTCCACACGTTCGTGGGCAACTTCCAGGGCACATACGTGCGCCACGGAAACTCATGGGACTCGCGCTCCGCACGCGAAGCCCGGCGAGTCGTTGCGGGACTTCATACGGCGCTTCTCCAAGCGCCGCACGGAGCTCCCCGGCCGTGGCACGGTCCGAGATCGTGCACGCCTTCCTCGAGGGTACCACGTGCGGGACCTCGTGCGGGAGCCGGGACGCAGCCCCGCCCGCGGACTCCAACGAGCCGTTCGACATCGCCACCGGCTTCGCCTCGGTGAAGAGGCCGTGGGGGCGATCTTCGACGGCAAAAAGGGCAAGCGCTCCGAGGACACGCCCGCGGAGGGCGGCGGGTCCAAGGAGCCGCACCGCAACGACAAGCGGGGCAAGAAGGGGGAAGAAGCCGCGCCGCGAGGCGCGCGAGCAGGGGCGCAACGGCGGCAACGCTGAGGCCCTCGCTGTTGACCCGGCTCGACGGGGCCCTCGACCGCCTCGAGGCCCGGGAGTGTTCGACGACATGCTGAAGAAGCCATGTCCCTACCACAAGACTCCCGTGAACTACACTCTTGAGCAGTGCGATATGCTCAAGAAGTTCTATGGCCGTGCCACCGCGAAGGAGGCAGAGACCAAGAAAGACAGAGGCGATGGCGACGCAGGCGGCTTCTCTGCTGTCGAAAATGTGTTCCTCATCTTTGGGGGACCTACCGTCGACATGTCGACCCGGCAGCGCAAGAAGGAGCGGCACGAAGTCCTCGCCGCGGAGAGGGCGCCTCCGGCCTTCCTCAATTGGTCGGAGGACGCCATCACCTTTAGCCGGGACGACCACCCAAACCGCATCCCCAACCCGGGCCAGTACCCGCTGGTGGTCGACCCCATCATTGGGAACACCCGGTTTTCGAAGGTCCTTATGGACGGAGGCAGTAGCCTCAACATCCTCTTCGCACATACATTGCGCCTGATGGGGATCGGGTTGGACCACTCGCGGCCCGAAGACGAAGCCGTTCCACGGCATCGCGCCCGGCAAGGTGTTCAACCCCTCGGGCAGATCGACCTGCCGGTCTGGTTTGGCACCCCTAAGAACTTCCGCAAGGAGACCCTCACCTTCGAGGTGGTGGGGTTCAAAGGGGCCTACCATGCTATACTTGGGCGACCCTGTTACGCCAAATTCATGGCGGTCCCCAACTATACCTACCTGAAGATGAAGATGCCCGGCCCAAACGGCGTCATCACCGCCAGGTCGTCCATCGAGCACGCATTCGACTGCGACGTCGAGTGCGTGGAGCACGCAGAGGCACTGGCGCTGGATGAAGCGCTGGTGAACACGCTGGAGAAGATGGTCAACGACGACCTCAACTCCGCCGCCAAGCACGTCGGCACCTTCGAGGCCGCGGAGCAGACCAAAGGGGTCCCCCTCGACCCCTCAGCCCCCGAGGGCAAGGCGTTGAGGGTCAGCTCCACCCTCGACCCCAAATAGGAAGTAGTGCTCCTCGACTTCCTCCGCGCCAACGCCGACATCTTCGCGTTGAGCCCCTCGGATATGCCAGGCATCCCGAGGGAAGTCGCCGAGCACTCCCTTGACATCCTGCCAAATGCCCGCGCCGTGCAGCAGCGGCTGCGCCGCTTCGACGAGGAGCGGCGACGGGCAATCGGAGCGGAGCTGCGGAAGCTTCTCGAGGCCGGATTCATCAAGGAAGTATTCCACCCTACGTGGCTAGCTAATCCCGTTCTTGTAAAGAAGAAGAATGGGAAGTGGCGGATGTGTGTAGACTACACTAGTCTTAATAAAGCATGTCCTAAAGTTCCTTTTCCTTTGCCACGCATAGATCAAATCGTTGATTCAACTACCGGGTGCGAATTGCTTTCGTTTCCTTGATGCCTATTCCGGATACCACCAAATAAAAATGAAGGAGTCCGACCAGCTTGCGACTTCGTTCATCACACCGTTCGGGACGTTCGCTACGTCACGATGCCATTTGGCCTCAGAAACGCGGGTGCAACATATCGCCGTTGCATGCAACACGTTTTTGGGGACCACATCGGACGGACGGTCGAAGCCTACGTGGACGACATCGTCGTAAAGACCGAGGAAGGCGGACGACCGGTTGGCGACCTTGGCGTCGCGTTCAACCGCCTACGGGCCAACGGGGGTCAAGCTAAACCCCGAAAAGTGCGTCTTTGGAGTGCCGCGAGGCATGCTCCTAGGATACATTGTCTCCCGGCCGGGGAATCGAGGCCAACCCCGAAAAGGTCGCGGCCCTCGAGCGAATGGGTCCGATCCGGGACCTCAAAGGGGTGCAGAAGGTGTTGGGGTGCCTCGCCGCCTTAAGCCGCTTCATCTCGCGGCTCGGTGAGAAGGGCCTGCCCCTCTACCGGCTGCTTAAGAAGCACGAACGCTTCTCTTGGACCGCCGAGGCCCAGGACACGCTCGACAAACTGAAGGCGTCTCTAACGCATGCCCCGATCCTCACGCCGCCACGAGACGGCGAGCCCCTGCAGCTTTACGTGGCCGCAACCACCCAGGTGGTCAGCGCCGTGATTGTCGTGGAGCGCACGGAGGAAGGGCACGCCTTGCCTGTACAGAGGCCGGTCTATTACATCAGCGAGGTCCTGTCGGACACGAAGACGCGCTACCCCCAGGTCCAGAAGCTGCTGTCGCGGTAGTCCTTGCGCGTCGCAAGCTCCACCACTACTTCGAGGCCCACCCCGTCACGGTGGTTTCTTCCTTCCCGCTAGGAGAAATCATCCGCAACCCTGACGCCGCAGGCAGGATTGCCAAGTGGTCCGTGGAGCTGATGGGCGAGACGCTCGCCTACGCCCCGCGCAAGGCCATCAAATCGCAATTCCTGGCTGATTTCGTCGCTGAGTGGACGGACACGCAGCTGCCGCCCCCACAAATCCAAGCAGAGTGCTGGACTCTGTTCTTCGACGGCTCAGTGATGAAAACGGGAGCGGGCGCGGGCCTACTTTTCGTGTCGCCCCTTGGGGATCACATGCGCTACGCAGTGCGCCTCCACTTCCCCGCGTCCAACAATATGGCCGAATACGAGGCCCTTCTCTGCGGCCTCAAAGTCGCCATTGAGTTGGGCGTTAAGCGCCTTGACGTGCGGGGGGACTCGCAGCTCGTGATCGATCAGGTCATGAAGAACGCGAGCTGCCATGACGACAAGATGGAGGCCTACTGCAAGGCCGTGCGGGCCCTCGAGGACAAGTTCTACGGCATCGAACTCAACCATGTACCCCGCCGGTACAACGAGGAGGCAGACGAGCTGGCGAAGATCGCGTCCGGGCGGATCACCGTCCCCCCGAACGTTTTCGCGCGCGACATCGCGCAACCCTCGGTCGCTTTCGAGCCCCACCCCTCGAGTCACGACGGACCCTCGGGGGCTCCCTCGAATCCAGCGGGTGCGGAACCCATGGATGAGGACCCCTCGAACGAGGCGTACGTGCTCTCCCTCCTCGAGGGGTACGGCTCCCACGAGGGCCGACGCGATGGACATCGAGCCGGCCCCGCCCAAGAGGACTGGCGCGAAAAATACATCGCCTGGATCGCTCGAGGGGGAACTCCCCGCGGACCGGGCCGCGGCCAGGCGCATCGCCAGGATGGCCAAATCTTTCACCCTCGTCGACGGCGAGCTGTACAAGCGCGCCGCCTCTGGCATCCTACAGCGGTGTGTGCCCATTCCCGAGGGGCGCGAGCTCCTACGGGACATCCACGCGGGGATCTGTGGCCACCACGCCGCACCCCGCACCCTCGTCGGCAACGCGTTCTGCCAGGGCTTTTACTGGCCTACCGCGGTCACTGACGCCAGCGAGATCGTGCGCACCTTCGAAGGGTGCCAGTTCTATGCCCGCAAATCCAACTTGCCCGCTCACGCCTTGCAAAAAATCCCCGTAACATGGCCGTTCGCCGTATGGGGGCTGGATATCGTTGGGCCCTTGCGAAAGGCGCCCGGGGGCTTCACCCACTTGCTAGTCGCGATCGACAAGTTCTCCAAGTGGGTGGAGGTGCGCCCCATCACGAATCTAAGGGCTGAGCAGGCAGTAACATTCTTCACCGACATCGTCTACCGCTTTGGAGTGCCAAACTCCATCATCACGTACAATGGGTCCCGGTTCACGGCCGGAAGTTCTTGGAGTTCTCGCGACAAGTTCCACATCCGCGTGGATTGGGCACCGTAGCACACCCACGGACCAACGGCCAAGTGGAGCGTGCCAACGGCATGATCCTACGAGGCCTCAAGCCCGTAATTTTCGACCACCAACAAATCCGGGCGAAAATGGCTCCAAGAACTACCAGAGCGGTTGTGTGGAGCCCAAGGACCACCCCAAGCAGAGCCACCGGGTTCACCCCGTTTTTCCTAGTCCATGGTGCGGAGGCCGTCCTCCCCACGGACTTGGAATACGGGTCACCCAGGGTTCGAGGCTACGACGAGGATGCTAACCAACGAGCCCGCGAGGACTCGCTGGACCAGCTGGACGAGGCACGCCTCGTAGCCTTGATGCATTCCACGAGGTATCAACAGTCCCTACGACGTTACCAGGCACGCAAGATACGTCGAAGGGATTTCAGCGAAGGGGATCTGGTCCTAAGGCTGCGCCAAGACAACCGAGGGCGCCACAAGCTATCGCCCCCATGGGAGGGACCCTACGTCGTGGTGAAAGTACTCAAACCAGGCACATACAAGCTGGCCAACGAGGACGGTGAAGAGCTAACCAATGCTTGGAATATCCAACAGCTACTTCGCTTCTACCCTTAGCTAGGATTTTCCAAGTATTTCTGTTGTAAAAATCACATGGCCAACGCCCCAGTTGGCAACGACTATGTAAATACTTCAAGTCTAATGAAAAGGATAACTCGGCTTTCCCCTGAAACCCAAGTTACCCTCGGGGGCTACTGCGGGCCCCCCCCAAATGGTCCCATTTTTTCGCGCAAAAAACAAAACAACACGCGCTAAGTTTGTTTCCTACTTCAACCTCGAGCCACGATTCGAACAGGGCGCAGGCGGCACCGCGGGAGGAGCGTGCGAGCCAGAGATAGCCTACGCCGCGTGGATATGGCCCTTCTCTCTCGCCTCCAACCCAGCGGACCCCCAGCGAAAATCGAACTTCCCTAAGTAAAATCTACTCTGGAAGAAGGAGAAACAAAAAGCGTGATAAATAAACAACTTCATTTACAGCAGATGTTTATGAAACAGCTTGTTTATTTACAAAGGCCACGAGGCCAGAATACTGATACACATCAAAAAACGGGCCTAGCGCCCAACTGCTTTCAGGCGGGAGGAGCAGCAGCATCCGCGGCGTCCGGGAAGAGGAACTCCTCGAAGGCCTCGGCAAGCGACCCGGCGGCGTCGGCAGCGAGCGCATCCACACGCTCCATGGCCACCTCGTCCTCGACGCCCTTGGGAACGACGTAGCCCTCCGCCAGCGCCTCGAAGTTAACCTCGTAGTGGGATCGCACCACTCCGAGGGCCTTCTGGACGCCCAGCTGCAACGCCCGGCGCATCCGCTCGGTGACATGGCCACCAAAGGCACGCAGACGGCTGGCCAGGGAGCTGCCGGCCTGGGCCTCGCCCTCCTCGACGACGCGGCGAGTCTCGAGGGCCGCATCGCGCGGCTCCCGCAGCCCCGGCTCGGAGGAGTTGTAGGAAGCCCGCAGCCGCCTCGGCCCGCTCGCCCGCGTGCCCCGTGGCGGTGCGCAAGCCCTCGGAAACGCCAAGGCAAGAAAGAAGTCGAAAAAGGGAATGCGAGTTCCCAAACGAAAAACCAACAAGTAAGAGTCAAACAGTGGCTCACCTTCGACTTGCTTCCTCTCCATCTCGAGGGCGCGGCGCTCGGCCTCGACCGCCAGCTCGAGGCGCTTGGACGGCCTCGCTCGCTCCCCGGAGGGCCATCTCCTGGTTCGCGCTCGCAATGCTGAGCACGATGACCTCGCCCTCGACCTTGGAGAGCTTGGCGTCCCGATCCGCCAAGGACTTCCGCGACACCTCATGGGCAACGCGCTCCTGCTCCAGCGCTGCACGGGCGTTGACGAGGGCGCCTCGCTCCTCGCCGGGAGCCGCCCCTCGGCCCCTTGGCGGGCGATGCGCTCTTGCCGGAGTCGCTCCTCGGCCGGCGACGAGGGCCGCGGCCTTGGCGTCGAGGGCGGCCTTTAGGTCGTCGGCCTCCTTGGCGCGCCGCTCCAACCCGCGCGCCCGCTCCTCGCCCGGCGCCGTTGCGCCCGCGCCCCCTCAAGCGACGTGCGGAGCTCCCGGGTTTCGCGCGCGAGCGGTGGCCACCTCCGCCTCCCGTTGGCGGCCGCCGTCCGCGTCTTCTCCAAGTCCGAGCGCGCATTCCACGGCGCCTCATCGCGATCGATGAGGGCCGCGCGGACCCGCTCGAGGCTCGAGCGACGCGCCGTGTCCGCCCTCGAGCTCTCGGGGAGCTCGTCGGGGCCGAGCCGGGCCCGCACGCCCGGCCGGCTCTCCGGCGTCCTAAGGGCGTCAGCAAGCGCGTCGAAAGCGCTGCACCGCTCCCGGAGCTATTGGACCTCGGCGTTCACCCGGTCGAACGCATCGTACTTGTCGTGGGCGCGACGCTCGAGCTCCTGGCAACCACAGAATCAAAACCCGCAAGCGCCAGGACTTGAATGCAGCGTACAAAAACGAAAGAGGGAAAAGAACGAGCAACCACGGCTCACCTGGAAGACGAGCCACGCCGGACCGCCATGGACCCGCAGCGCCTCGTTCAGCGCGCGGTTGAGCGTAGCGCCATGGCTCCGGAGCTCGCCCCAAAGCTCCTGCTCCCCCCTGGCGTCGACGAACGCAGGGGGATCCTCGACGGCCCCCTCCACCCGGGCGGGGCGGCCGGTGCGGGAGGACGAGGCCTCGGCCCCGTGTCCTCGGCCCCCCACCACCATGTGACCCTCGTGCCGCCTCACGAGGGCCCCTCCCCGGGGCTCGGGGGAGTTCGTGGGCCAGCTGGCCCACTGATTCCACCCGGGCGGCGGAGAGTCGTCCGAGACCTTCACCACCTCCGCCCGCAGATCGCCGGCGGGCGCGCCCGCTTGCGCCGCCTCCGCCGCACCTCCACCGCGCCTCCGTGGCCACGGGCGCCCGTCGTGGCGCCATGGCCACCACCTCCGGCCGCGCCGCCGCATCCGCGGGCGCCGCCACAAGTTGCGCCCGCTCCACCTCCTTTGCGGCCCGGCGCCGTGGGCCGCGCCTCCACGGCGGCGCAGCCTCCGCGGGCCGCACCTCCACCACGGCCGCCACCGCGGCTCGCGTCCCCGCGACGACCGGCGTCGGCCGCCCCCGGCGACCTCGATTGCGCCGCGGCGGGCTGATCCGCCGGCCGGGGCCTCGAGGGCCCCGGCCGGGCTTTGCGAGCTCGCACCCGCCGCCGTGCTTGTCCCCGGCGCGACGCCCTTGACGAGCGCCGCCGGGGTGGGGATCGATGCGTCCGTCCTCGGCACCTTGGCCGGTGCAAGAGGAGGAACGGTTGGCACCACCCCCGCACAGCACGGACGAAGGTTAGGGCACCCGATCATCGACAAATCAAACCAAACGAAAAAAGACAAAGCTCCTTACCTCGAAGAGGAAAAGGCCCGTTTCCTTTTCCTCGAGGCCTCGGCGAGACGAGGCCGGCGCGGCCGCCGCGCCTCGTTACCGCGCGCGCGCGCGCGCGCCGCCCCGTGCGCGGGTGCGTCCGACGCCGCGCCTCCCGAAGTCGCCGCCGTGCGCGCCGGCACGCTCGCCCCGCGTGTGGGCACGCCCCCGCCGTCGCGCCTCCCCGACGACGCCGCCCCCCGCACGGGGGCGCGCTCGCCTCGCGCGCGAGCACGCTTGATGCGCGCACGGCCGCGCTCGCCGCGCGCACCTCCGCGGCGCGCGCCGCCCTCGATGTCGATTGCCGGCGGTAGGCGCCGTTGCGCCCGCCCCCGGCGAAGCCGCCCTTGTCGCCGCGCCGGTTCGCGGCGACGGGGCGCAGGGCCGCCACCTATCGGAGGGGCCCTCCCCCTCGCCCTCTTCCTCCTCGTCCTCCTCCGAGGACGAGGGCTCCTCGATCTCCGGGGAGGAGAGCCCCGGCTCTTCGCGCCGCCGCACTCCGCGGCCCGCCGGTCGCGGCGTGCTTGACGTCGCCTCGCGTGCTCCCTCTTGCGCGCCGCCCGCTCCCCGCCTGCTGCCGCTGCGCCGCCCGGCCAAGCGCGCGGGAGTCGGGGGTGGGCGGAACGGACTTGGCGATGGTGAAGTTCACCAGCTGCACACAGGAGCGACAATGGCGCATCAGGAGACAGAAACAAGACCAAGAACTAAAACAAAATTAAGAGCCAAACTCACCAGCGGGCCGGTGGGGAGCATCTCGATGTCCCATGGGGTCCGACCCGCAGGCGGCGGCACCCGGGTGTCGACTGCGCTCCGCGCCCGGGTGAGCGCGTACGGCTGCTCGAGGGGCGTCGGGAGCATCCGCGACCTCGCCGGGGTCGATGGGGTTGGCCGCCTCCGTCATCTCGAAGATGCGGAGCGGCCTCTCCATCAACGGCACGATCCGCCGGTGATGAAGGAAGGCGAGGACGCCCATCGCGTTCAGCCCGTGCGCCGCCAGGCGCTGCAGGGCGGCGAGGACGGACTCCTGCCGCCTCCGATGCTGGGCAGTGGACACCCCATAGCCCCAGGAGTCAGGCCTCTCCTTGAACACCCGGCCGGTGTAGGGGGGAGGCCGGGCTCGGCGTTACGCAAGTAGAACCATCCCCGCTCCCAGCCGGCGTTGTTCGTCGTCATGGTGCAGGGGATGTAGACGTCCTTTAATTGCCCCCGCAGGGCAAGCGACATCCCGCCGGCGCGCATCGCGCGGCGGGTCCTTGGCTCCGTCGTGGGCTGCGTGATGAGCTCCGCACGGAAAAGGTGCACCCAGAGCTCCCAATTGACTGGGATCCCCAGGTACCCTTCGCAGACGCCCACGAATGTGGCCGCCTGCGAGATCGCGTTGGGGGCGAAGTTGTGCAGCTCCACCCCGTAGTAGTGGCACATCGCCCGCATGAAAGTGCTCACCGGCGCGTTAAAGCCCCTCTCGTGGTAGTAGATGAAGCTCACCACGTAGCCCTCCGGCGGGTTGGGCTCGCGGTCTGCCGCCGGCGGCACTATCCACTCCGCCGGACGACCGTCTTCATTGGCCGCCAGCTGGCCGGCAGCGACCAGCTCGCCAAGGGCCAGCTGGGTCACCGTCGACCTCTCCCAGGCGTACGGCTCCAAGATCGTGAGGGGAGGCTGAGGCGGCGCCATGGAGAAGGCAAAGGAAAGCGAGAGCGGAGGACAAGGAACGGAAGGAAAGCTCTAGTGGCGACGCCGCACGGTGGCAAAAGTGAGAGGAAGACGAAGGGACAGGGGACTAAAAATGGTGAGATGCTAAGGTAAAAAACCGCCGTCCCCTCCTCCCCGCAGATTTATAGGCCAACGGGCGAGCTCTCCGGAGCAGACGCCCCGCTAGCATTAACTGCAGGGAATCTCTCCTTCGCGTCGACGGGCGGGCCCCACCACGACTGCAGCGGCCACGTCCACCGCGGGCGGGCCATCATTACGGCAAAGACCCGCGGCCGACCGAGGCGGAGCGGTCACGTCCGCCCGCCACGCCGCCCACTACACGCGCGCGCGCGCGCGCGCCGCCTAAAAAGACGCGCCCGCGCTGCAAGACCGCGGCCACGACCGCGAGGCACTTAAATGCCCGGGTCCCTTGCCAAGCAAGGAGAACCCTCGAGCGGGGCGAGCCCCCGGCTCGAAACAAAAACAACCCTCGATGGGATATCGACGTGAGAAGGTCGCCCGGGACCTGCTCGATGTAGAGCAGGCACCGCGGGCACCCATGCCACGTAGAACCCTCGAGCGGAGCGAGCCCCCGGCTCGAAACAAAAACAACCCTCGATGGGATATCGACGTGAGAAGGTCGCCCGGGACCTGCTCGATGTAGAGCAGGCATCGCGGGCACCCATGCCACGTAGAACCCTCGAGCGGGGCGAGCACTCGGCTCCAGACAAAAGCAACCCTCGACGGGATATCGTCGTGAGAAGGTCGCCCGGGACCTGCTCGATGTAGAGCAGGCACCGCGGGCACCCATGCCACGTAAAACCCTCGAGCGGCGCGAGCCCTTGGCTCAGGATGACGTCAACCCTCGATGGGATATCGACGTGAGAAGGTCGCCCGGGACCTGCTCGATGTAGAGCAGGCACCACGGGCACCCATGCCACGCAAAACCCTCGAGCGGCGCGAGCCCCCGGCTCAAGACAATGTCAACCCTCCAAAGAGGGCACACGCGTGAGAGGGTCGCCCAGGGCCTGCTTGAAGTAAAGCGGGCACCGCAAGCACCTATGCTGCGCTGTGCTGCCAACCAGCGCCTCGAGAACTGGCTCGCCCAGATCCCTCGACGGCCGCAAACGCGAAAAGACGGGGCTGTCCAGGCACGGCCCCGCACGGCCCTACTGATCAGAGGTTCGAAGCCTGACCCTCGACGGGTTCGAACAGGCGCCACAGATCGCAGAGTTAGGGACGACGAGGGCACGCGCATTCGAGCCGTTCCTCGAGCCCATCGGCTCGAGGGTGCCCCACATGTCGTGTTCAAGAGCCAGCGAGGGCAGCTAGCAGGGGGATCCCACCTAGCAAACCCACGCAAGCGCTTCCATGGACGTGTCTCCGGACCGCGCAGCCTACCCTTATCGAACGGGGCATGGACGTCCACTTGAACCACCCGCTAGCAGCTCGACGAGGAATCCGCAATCCGCGACCCGCTCGATGGGGGTTGCGGAAACCTCACCCTCCATCCCGCGGAGGGACGGCGAGGGCGCGTTAAAAAAAAAGTCGCCAAGCTCTGCCCGATCGCCTCGAACGGGCCAAGGCTCGGGGGCTTGACGCACGGCTACACCTCCTTGAAACCGCACCCGCCGGAGACAACGGTGGCCGGCGGTGCGTGCACCCCCGAAGCCGGCCGAAATACCGCCGATGCCGGTTGGCATATGTGCCACGCCTCTCTCGACCAAAATTCTCGCGGTTAACCCCCGCGCAGAGAACCCACACTCCTGCAGGGCTTCGGGGGCTAGACCCGCGGGTCCGCTGACGCGGCCCCACGGAAAGCGTTCGCAGAACAAGGAGGGAAGAACGTCCTATCAGTAGGTTCCAGCATCTGCGGGAGCCTCAATGGCAAACCCACAGATGCTCGGGGGCTACTATCGGGGATTGCCCTAGGGGTCCCCTTAAACAATGGGGAAAACCTCACTTAAAGCCCGCAACGAAACCCAAATACGTTAAGCCTAACCATGCAGGCGCCTAACCATGCAGGACACAGCCCACGGGGACTCCGACGGCCCATCGAGGCGGCCCACGTAAGGATCCCCTCGAACAGGCTCCGCCTCGTTCGAGGATGCGCGCTCCCTTCGGGCGGGCGTCGCCCCGCTCGAGGGGCAGCACTTCCCTCGAGCGGGCTCCGCCTCGCTCGAGGGTACACCCCGCCCTCGGCCGGGGTCCGCCACGCTCGAGGGTGCCCCTCACGCGTGCGCCGGCCCCGTACACGGGCATTTAACGCCCGACGCCGCGGGGACGGCGCCATCATACGCCGGGGCTCGCGCCCGTGCCGCCGCACCAACTCCCCGGGGAGGAGCCCATCCCCACCACCGTGGGGAGGGACCGTGCGGTACGGCCGGTGTCGGTCCCGTGACACCGCGCGCCTACTACGGAGCGGCTAACGCGCCCGACCCTCGAAGGGGGGCCGGGCGCACCCTCGATTTCACTTTCCCGTGACCCTACAGGGTTAGGTGGAGGCGCTAGGCCGGTGGATTGCCATCCCGGCCACTGTAACGGCGTGGCCGCCGTACCCGCGCGTGCAGGCGCACGCCGGACCCTGTAGCAACGACTCCAGCCCCGTGAAGCGCGTTGGGAAGGAACGCCGTTCTGCCTGCCCCTGTACTCCGTACAAGCTTGCGTCAGCACCGCCCTCGAGCCTATCAGAGGACATCACTGCCATCCGCTGCTCTACTACCCTCGAACTGCCACTGTTCGGGTACAAGTCAGGCCATGATGACCAGATCGCTGCGGGGATCGCCCGGACGGCCGCCCACTCTACATCGTAGCACGTCGCACTTCTCCACATAGCTAGGTAGCGCGGCGCGCATGTAACCCGCCGCCCCCTTGATCTATAAAAGGGGGGGCGAACCCCCAGCCGCGGGGGGACGGACAGACGAACAGAGACACGAGAACACTTCACACGCCACGTACTCATACTCATTCTCCCACAATATCTTCAGCCACTCCTCCAGGGACTTGGAAGCTACACTTCTTCTCCCGCCTTGCTTGTATTTGCCCCACTACAAGCACCCCCGGTGCTAAGTAATATAGTGCCCCGAGCACCCCCCTGCTGGACGTACGGCCCCCTCGGCCGGAACCAGGATAAACCTCTGTGTCACTTGTTACTTAGCATCGACCATTGAGGGATAGACCACGGCGCTATCTACTGGTTAGTGTCGGGACCATATTCCGCACCGACACAAAGAATCTCCAAAAGACTGCTCAAGCCTCAAAAGTTGTGAATCCTTTTACATGTGCCCTCCCGCCCCCTTTTATAGGGAGACGAAGGGACTTTTACATTCCGAAAGTACCCCTGGGACCCAAGGAATATTCCTAGTATGAACATGTACATGAATGCCTTTTTCATCTCATACATTTACAAGCCTGCCACTAGTTCACACACCAAACCCAGACTTTTTGAGACGGCGTCTTTGACTTGGCTTCCCACTGATTCGTGAATCTCCCCATCTAGGAAATCTTCATACGTCATGACTTCCGAACTCGAACTTTAGCAAATTCTCAAACTTCGCAGATTTCCAATTTCGTGACTTCGCAGGTTCATGACTCCGGGTCTTCACAGGTTCGCGACCTCAGGGCCTTACAGGTTCAAGATTCCAGATCTTCACAAGTTCCAGATTCCTGAGCTTCGCAGGTCCCGGGCCTCAGATCTCCGCAAGTCCGCGGCTTCGGAGCTTCATAGGTTCAAGACTCCCAAAAACTTATTTCACGAATTTCATAAAACTCGACGTTTCGAGGGTGACGTGTTTTCCTGAATTCCCCAACCGTCTCGAGTTGGCAGAGGCAGCTGTTTGATTTTTGGGAGCTGTGCCGCCTTATCTCTTCGGCTCCCCCCGCCCTGGCGTTTCATTTCGCATCTCGCCTCTCTCTCTCCCCCTCTTCTCCGGCGACGGGCGCCGACCCGCGGTGCCCGCGGCCACCTTCTCGCAAAAGGACTACACCGGTGAGTTAGATACCCATGGGTCTAGTATGTTCCGTCGTTTTCACCATGTGTGTTTCATCTAGTTCATTTTTGGGTGCCTTTTGTCTCACTGTTTTTTCATGTATTCGCCCCCGCCGAGGTGATTCTAGGGTTTCCGTCCTTGTTGAGGTGAGTTTGTTTCTTTGCTGATCTAGTGTTTCCGACTCCATTATTTGCACGCGCAAGTGCTGATTCATTGTGTTTGTGTCAATCTATCTCATGCCTGGTGATGAGGGTTGATTTCCCAGATTATCCGATGGCCGCCGGTGAGTTCCATTTCCACGATTCATTTCTCCCTCTCACACTCATGTCGATTATCTCTCTCGATTCGTTGGCTGGGTTGTGTTTGTCCTTCGCATGCCGAACCGATGTGGGTCGTCATGGTGATTTTTCGGTCGTGCTGATCCGGATGTTTATCTGACGATTGGGGCAGGTTTGTTCGCCTTTTCTTCGCATTCTCTGATCACGTTTGATTGTTCTAGGGTTATACATCAACCCGGTGAGCACTTGTCTTGATCTTTACCCTTAGTTCTGTGTGGAAGTTTTGCATTTTGTTAGGGATTCCTAATACATACCAGAGGAAAAGTCTATGAACTGCACAGTTTTTTCACCTATAGTGAATTTTGTGTACTTGAGCTAGATAATTTCACATGCGCACTATCTTTTTTTACATGAATGTATATGTTCTTATTTTTACACACACCATCCCAGCTTTCATGTGTTAGGTCATTGAATCTCTTGTTGATTATGTGCATTACTCGGTGGTGATATATGAATTGATTTTGAATTGTGGCCCTATTTTCTGTGCCAATATTCTTTTTGGGTGGGGGTGCTGGTTGCTAACTCTGTGATGTGTTTCATTTATCCACTTTATCTATTTGTTATTTTTAGTTAATATGTTTTAATCATTTTGTATTTTTTCCTGTCATACTTGTGTGATTGTGTCTCTCTGAATGAATATGATATGCAACTAGTTACTGTTACTCATAATATTTTTTTGCCCTCTTCACTACTTCATGTAGGGCTGAGTTTTATTTTTTTGCTTCTTCACTTATGTCTGCTATTGAAATAGTTTTTCAAAATTCCAATATAGTTTATAGGGGGGGGGGGGGGGTTGAGCTCAATACGCTTTGATTTTTCATGGAGCAACACCACTAATATGAGCTATCCTGGGGGATTGTTGTTGTTGTTGTTTCTTTTGAATGCCAATTTGGGGTTTTGTGACAGCAGGTTAATTGAGTGCATACTTCTGGCTATATTTAGTTTCAGAAGTTCATTTGTTTAATAACTTGGTGGTAGGGCCCTGCCTTTTGCTGGCTGTGGTCTGGTGGCACAACTGTGCGGAATTAGTTTGCATGTGTATCTGAATGCTTCTAGTTAGGACACATTTGTTTTAGGCCCGATTGATTCACATGCTTTTTCATAAGTGACCCCCTTGATCTAATTAAACCCGTATGTATATGTTTCTATCTAATTTATCTATGTGTTTTTCACCAACTGATATGCTTCGCTGGCGGTGTATTAGGTTGCTCTTTTTTAGCTGTTGAGCTAGCGCTGCCAAGATTATATGTAGCTTTTATTGGGGGGGGGGGGGGGGTTAAGTAATTAATGTTCCAACTGTTTCACTGTCCAGCCATGTTGGATAATTGAGTGATGTAGTTCACTTCTGTTGATATTTTTAGTTTTTGTCAGTTTGCCTGTTTAAATTATGCTATTTTAGTATAGTGGAAGGCCTGTTTTTTAATACAAGCACCTGATAACTGAGTGCATACTTATGGTTCTATTTAGGTTCACAAGTTCATTTGTTTAAATAATTTTTGGTGGGGGTAGGGCCCTGCCTTTGTAGCTTTGTTCCATTTATATTTTTAATCCAATGCACTTTTATAGCCTGTTCCAGTTTTTTGTTTCTTTTTTTGATTTATTCTAGTTTTTTGCGCCAGATACATATGAAATTGCAAACCTACCTTCCCTTTTTTTTATAGATAAATCTGTTTTTTAGCTCCCTCTCTTTTTTTATGTGTGGTGTTTGGTGTTTTGTGAAAATAGGTAGTTGAACTATTTTTGTCATATTCAGTGCAGTAGATCATGCCATACTCCCTCCATACCCAAAAATGAAGTCGTTTTGGACTGTTGAGTCATTTTCACAAAACAAGTCGTTCTCAGCATTCGAGGCAGTCTGTGGACGTGTTTGCCCTTGGCCGTTCGCTTTGCTCAGCAATTAATCACGCCGCCTCATATGTTGCGTCGCCTCGGATGGCTCGTGCATTAGCTGGCCTCCCTTCTTTTCTCTGGCAGTTCACGGCACTGCACACTCCTATCTTTTTCTGAAGAGCGCCGACTAGTAGTATCTTGCTTCCTCGCCATGGATCCCGACAGCATGCTAGAGGAATTGCTGGAGTCGGTGTTGGCCCCGGACTCACTGGAGGTCGCCGCGAAGGATGTCGTGCTGGTGCCGGACTCGAAGCACATCTCCGCGGAGGATGTCGTCGCCAGCATGGAGGTCTCGGAGATGGTTGCCATGGAGGATGTCGTGCCAGAGGATGTCGTCGCCATGAAGTTCGCTCGCGCCATGCCGGTCTCGAAGATGGTTGCCGCAGAGGACGTCATGCTGGAGGATGTTGTCGCCATGATGCTTGCTCGCGCCATGCCGGTCTCGGAGATGGTCGTCGCAGAGGACATCATGCTGGAGGATGTCGTTGCCAAGAAGCTCGCTCAAGCCATACCAGTCTCGGACATGGTGCCGGACTCAGTGGTGTCGCCGAACTCGGAGATGGTGTTGTGTGTTCACTGTGGCATGTCCCATGCCGCCGTCGCCGACTATGTGTTCAAGGAGGTATAGTGTCCTCGCTGCGGCACGTTCCACGCTGGCGGCGTCTTCGGAGAAGCCTGCTTCCAAGCTCGCGGCCGTGCTCGCAGGTGCACCCGTTATGGCCTTTTACATGAAGACTACAACCTCCCCGCACAGTTTCTCCATAACATGGAAAAGTTTTATTGTGAGTCTACATTCCTGATGTGGAGAAACTTCAAATGAATGGTGACACAATACTTCTTCCTGAGCACGTTATCAAGAAGTTGGAAGATGCAAAGATGAAAGATGCCCAGAAGGAACATTAAGGTACATGTCTCATTCGGTCGACCTAACTTGCAAGCAAAAACTAATTTTCTACTATTCTTGCTTCTGCTAGCATGCTGCAAAGACTAACATGCTTGCATCTTCTAATATTTTGCAGAAAGACTAGCAATGCATTCGGCAAGCAAGGAAGTTTCACATGAGATTTGCAACGGCAACCGATCTTATCTCTCCAATTTATCTTTTTGCATGTGAGGAATTTTAAACTTGTTGCATCCTTTAACCTTCATGGCTTCCTTCAAAACACTTTGAAGTGTTACGAAAATCTTTTTTGCTTTCCATGGAGAGTACTCTAATAATGCCTACAAAACATTAGTTCAAGAAATGAATCAATGAATGAACGGTATTGTTGGATGGCTATAAAACATGTGAACAACTTAGTATCAATTTACCTACTGGATGGCTGGAATTAGATCTTCTAATGTTTTTGCATTCTTCTTGTATTGAATAGCTTGAATAGCTCAAAAAAAACCCAAGTCTAGAATGTTGAAATCTGGAGAGTTTGGTGGTTAAAAAATTAGGCGAATGTCAAATCCTTCTTGCTTAGCAGCCTCGCAAAAAACCAGATCATCAAACTTCAAATGTGTAGGTGCATTATCCTGTTGAATGAAAATTGGTTTGTCTATATCTTCTCTTGGCCATTTGGCTCGAATGGCGGGCAACACTTTGTTGATCATAAAATCTCTAATCACCTCTCTCGTGATCGAAGTTATGGGCTTCATAACTAAGTCTCCACGAACACGAATGGTTCTCTGATTACCTCTTATAGTTGGTTCATAAGTGATAAGGGGGCAACAACCAATCTTACCATCAAAAATACCCTCACCATCCTTAAACCTTGGCCGAGCAACAACACTGTTGACGGTGTAAAACCATGCTCAAGTTCACTGCAAGCCTACGTGTGACTTGGTGCCTTTTTCACCAAGGAGGGTCCTCCCTAGATTTGTCAATCCAACGATCGGAAGCAAACCACTAAGGTTCTCTATCTAACCTACCGGTCTAACCCTATGTTAAGCATTGATTGCATAAAGGTAACATACAAACACGAAGGGATGTATGGATCACATCCACCTAGCCATAAAGGTAAGCAAACCAAAGGTAAACCTAGCCTATCGTCTTCTTGTTGCCGTTTCGGCCAATGTGATAAACCAATCTAAACCTATACTATGATAAGGATTACACTCGATATGGAGTAACCTGATATGGAGTGGTCCGATGCACGTTCACTCGCCGCTTTCTCCCCTCTCGTACTGTCACTATGCGAGATAATCATCACCGAGTGATAAACCTCGGTCCGTACACTACTACGGTGTATCCGCAAGACAAGACTAATCACCATGATTTGATCTAGTCCTACTAAAGGCATATGGTAGCTACACATATGAATAAGTATAACTTGTAGTAGATCAAAGTATGACAAGATATGGTTACATCACCGAATGTTGAAGGTACAAACGACTTGACGAATTCAAGTCGCGGCTCCGGAACTCCACCATGGCTTCACCACGCAGGGCCAACCATGGTGGCTAGGGCATGGCCTAAGCCATCCCCTAGGCAACTCGAGGACTCGCGGCGGCCGTCGGCTTCCTCCCGGTGCTTCTCCTTCGTCTCGGCGACTCTCTGATGAATGGATGGATGTGGCGGCCGGCGGAGGCAGAGGCAATAAATAGACAAGCACCTAGGGCAAAAGGGGGGCGCGAACCGGGCTCGGATCAGGCTGGGCCGGCCGGCCTGGGCCGACCGACCCAGGCCCATTTTGGCCCGGTTCGGCCCCGTCTCGCTCCCCGATGCTTCTCGGTCAATTGTTGACTTGCTCCCTTATGCATGTGGGCCCTTGACGTCGTCTTCTCCACGGTTTGGACAGAGCTCCTTGTCGCGCAAGCTTCAGCATCTTCTGTCCAGGTCCCTGGAGTTTCACGGCTTCATGCTTCGGTCCCTGGACCCTTTGGAGTCATGTTCATGATGTGTCTTGACTTGTGTCGGGCTTCATGATCGTCTCTTGAAGTGCTTGATGAACTTATCCCGAAAGTCTCCCTTTAAGCTCTAGTTTCCTACATAAACAACAAACTCCAAAATCGACATGCGAGAGTGAACTTGATATCTTCGGGGGGTTAGTACCATTGGTTAGAATATCAAATATGTGCAAATGTTGACGGTAAACTTATAGCTAGGTGTACCAAAATCGACCGTCAACATACCCCCATGCTTAAACCTTGCTCGTCCTCAAGCAAGTCCAAGATCTTTGCTTAATTTGGAAATCAGCGTTGCCCTTCAATGTCTTCCCTGCACTTAGTTATACACAACAAGACATATTGCTCTCTCAAGTATTTAGCATTTAAGGTTCAAGTTTTGACCGACTACTTCATTATGGAAGATAGACTATCATTAAAGAACATGCCACAATAAAATAAAACAAATATAGTGCTCTCGAACTTAAGCAAACTTCAAACCTTAACCTTGTTGCGTCGTGAAGAGTTTTTAAAAAGTTGCGCATCTAACATAAGTGAGGTTCTCTTGCAAAAGCTCATGGAAACACTCATCTCGTCAAGTCACTCAAGCCTACACTAGATTATTCTCAACCTATTCTACTCATATATGGAAGTGAAAAGCTTATGTGGAGCTTGGAAGGTAAAAACAATCCTAGCAAAACATTATAATTGAAATATTGTCAAACTAAGAGAGATATCTATTGGAATTACCGAGACTAGTCAAAAAGGCCATGGAAAATAAATGTTGGAAAGGGAGAGAGATGGAACACACACATTTAGAAAGGTGGACATGTGCGTGGCAAATGGGTGATCCCGAGACACGGATGAAGTTCTCATTATCGGATTGCACATGGTTGGAGAAGTTTGAGTATGGACTTGTCTTCAAAGCTCTCTAAGATTTAAATGAAGCTAAAAAGAACTGAGGAGCATTTTTATTTTTCTCTTTTTTTGTTTTTTTATTTTTTCTTTCTTCTTCATTTATTTCTTCTTTCTTTCCTCCATTGTTTTCTTCTTCTTCTTTTATTTTTTTGTACATCATTTTTATGCTCCTCTGAACTTTTAAGCAACATAGTACTTGCTGTAGCAATCCTCCCCCATGCTTAAATGATTGCTCGTCCTCGAGCATAGAAGTGAGGGGACCTATGGCTGCTAGAGAAGTACAAAATCATTGTATTCCTTTATAAGTCTTTTGAAATCTTCAAGGGCATCCTCCATGTCGAAACTCGCATAATCACTGATGAGTCCCTCCATATGTTATATGTCTTGAAATCTTGCCAAAAAATCTTCAGAAAATTCGTTGAAAGATCATCCATACTCAATTTGGGTTGTGGTCAAGGAGGTAATCACAAAAAGATGTTTTGGGTTTAGGGTAGATGCCCATCGAAGTTTGTGAAATTTTCAATGTAGAAACTCACAATGCGTGGACAAGAATGGCTAGAATGAATAAGATACGCAAAGGAATGACCAGCTTCATAGTCTCGTACCACAGAAATCAATCCTAATCCAACTCATCAAGATATAAGTTTGCAAACTAAGGGTTATATCATTAAAGTACTTGTATGTGTATAGGCTTTGGTAGGTAGAGCCTTGCAAGAGATTCACAAATGTAGATAGCATAATGATTTTAAATAAAACAAGTGCAATGCATAGGTCATCGGTAAACTTAAATTAAAGAGCAACATAAAGTATGTGGGTCTAAAGATTAACCATTTAACCTCCACAAATGAAAGAGCCGGTATTTAATCAATTTAAGTTCTATTTAATAAAGAGCAAATAGTCATGTTATATAAAACATCATGCAAGTAAAACAAGGCGGCAACTTTCATCATTTTTCCATAATCAAGACATACAAATAATATCATCGTGGTAAGCTCAAAAGATATGGTGATTTATTTATTAAAAAGTAAAAACTAACTAACCTAGGTTGTCCTCCTAGTAGCCATGTTATTGATAGAGAGATAAATACAAAGGTTGTCTATGGTTGAAAGCATATATGTGCAAGCATTTAAAAGGCGATGAACAAAGATAAAGTTAAGGGTGAGTTACCATCCTTTTCGATGCTCGTAATGAAGTGCAGAGATGCCTCCCCCATGCTTAAGCATTGTGCTTAGCATGGAAAAAGAATGATGAACATCTTGTGGTGAAGGTGATCCTTGTACTCCACGTAGCCTTTTTCCTTTCATCATTCAAATTCCACCCCATGCTTAGCGTGTTGCTAAGTGTGGAAGAACTTGAATTGCTTGTAATTCGCCATGTGTTTGAGAATCGTCTTCACTTCATTGCCTTTGTTGCTCATTTTTCCCTCAACTTTTTCTTATCATCATCAAGCCATGGTTCCAATCCTTCGTCATATCGTCATCACCGACTTCAATGCCGTCCTTTGTCGCTGCCTTACCTTCCACAGTTTTTATTTTTCCTCCAGAACAGAAAATGTACTGAAACACCCCTCCACGTTGAAGTTTATGAAATTATCTTTCCAACGAGCCATCATATGCATGAAACGGGTTCCGAACAAGAGAGTTGTGCCAATTTTACTCCGGCGATGCAATCTGTCCAAGGCTGTTTTTAGACTGCGCAGCGCTCAATGGTTTTGCCATATCTCATTGTACGAGTCTTCAAAATTGATGATTCTTGATGCGTTGGAAACAAGGTTTGAAGGTGCTTCTGAAAATTAAATTTTCTTCCATTGTACATCTCCGAACATGTGCTCAAATCTTGATGGAAACAGCAACTTCCCTCTCAAGCCTTGTAGATGACTAACGATCTTGATTGCAATTGGTCAAGAACTCATGGGAACACTTCTCCATGCATACAAAACAAATCTAATGCACATTCTACCCCCGGGGTTATGGTTGGGAGTAGAAACAATTGCCAACAAACCAAATGCATCCCTAAGATCTTAGCTTGTGGCATAGCTCACCTAGTAAAGAGAAAAGTAAGAACCTAATGAGTGTACGTGCTTGTAGGTGAAAATGCAAATGAAAGGAAGGGATATAAACAAAACAATTTTTACACCAAATTCTAAGCTCCATGCTTACAAAGTGGTTGCCAAACTTCTCCACCGGCATAAAGATTTATCAACCAAGGTCAAAACACCATGTTTATCCCAAGATTAACAATTCTTAATAGTGGAAGATTAACAAGGGTTATAAAAGATGAGATGCAACATGCGACATAATGCAAAGGTGGAGAACAAAGTGGAATGAAGTAAAACATGATTATGAATGAACAAAATGATATGACATGATATGGTGGTGATCTAAACCAAAAGCAAAAGTTAGCCTAAGTTAACTAGCCACAAGTTTAGAATCAAAAGGTATCATGCTTCATATTTCTCTCTAAAGACACAAATAAAAAGAATCTAAACACTACACAAAAAAGGGGTCTACAAGTTTCCCAAAATTCAAGTAGCAAAGTACTCACTCAATGTGTGTTTATATATATATATATATATATGTATATATATATGTATATATAAAGCATACAACATGTGGTTGTGACATTTATTAGAGCGATGGTACGATGTTACTTGAAGTTTTCAAATAAAGAACACAATATAGACTTGTCATAGTTTATATAGATATATAAAAAGATCGGGTTGCCTCCCGCAAAGTGCTTCATTTAAAGTCATAGAGCTCGACTTTCTCACGTACCTTTTTATTGTCGCGAAGCCATGGTTACTTGTGCGAGAATCCAAAGTAGCCACGCAGCTTGATGTTGCCTTTAAGAAATCCGTCGTGGTTCGCTTCCAACATCATCATGTGTTGAGTGGTGCCTCTTGTGTCTTCATTCATCCCTGCTTCGAAGGGTTTGTTTTAGTTTTTAGCTTCTGTCGGTGTTTTAGACCGGCAACCTACTACGGGGAGTACCCGAAGTAGATGATTGTGACTCGCCGAGATAGGTAACTCGAAGGAAGAGACACGCGGCACACAATTTAGACAGGTTCGGGCCGCGAGGTGCGTAATACCCTACGTCCTGTATGCTGCGTAGCTCTGGATTGATAGGGCACGATTACAAGATGGTGCAATAGTGCGCCGTGGGTTGTAGGGGATTGTATGAGATGAGATGATCCTGAGATCGGTCCCTGCCTCGCCTTATATAGTCCGGGAGGCAGGGTTACAAGTCGGAGTAGGGAAAGAGTACTAGTCGAGTACGTCTAGGAGACTTCTATACAGTGCGGAACATGTACAGAGTCCTATCCGAGTACTACTCCTGTGTAGTCCTTGTGCTCCACGCCTTCAGGTGCCGTGTAGCGCAAGCCGGGTAGTCCCAGGGGCCCACCGAGTAGTCGGTCCTGGTACCCACCGATGTAGTGGGCCCAGGGAGGTCCATACGACAAGCCCCCGAGTACTTTGTAGTCGAGAAGGATAGCTTCAAGTAGTCTTGACGGCCTTAACGAGTAGTCCTCAAGCGTCCCTAAGTGCTAAAAAGTCCTCAAGAGTAGTCGAAGCATCCCGAGGCTGGAATGTACTCCAGCTGATGTTTGAGCAATCTTGAAGTCTTCTCAAGTAGTCCCAAGCGTCCTTGAAACCTGCCTTCGAAGGTCTTCAAGAAATGCCTGTCTTGTTTTGAAGCCGAAGCCGTCACGGAGATGCGATTTGCAGAACCGCAATCCACATGGAATAGCCCCCGAGCCTCGAGCCGCGGGCTCTAGCTGAGGGTCCATCCGAAGTCTTGGCAAGAAAATCCCGAAAAATCCGGAGAGAAAAAACCGAAGGACACGTGGCACGGAGCCCCTGAGCCTTGAGTCGAGTACTTCCTCTCGAATTGAAGGGTCTTCTTGAAGAATGTGTCCTGAGATGCTCTTGAGACTAGTCGCTTCCCAGGTAGTCGAGTAGAAGTAGCCGAGCCCCCGAGGTGAGGCGCGTTGACTAGTAGAATACGAAGAGTCACGCGCAGCCGCTGAGTCAGCCGCGCGTGGACTTATCCAGCCGCCCGTTGCGGAGGCGATTTGGCTTATAAATAAGAGCCAAAACCCTTAGGGTTTTCACCCAAGTGAGCCGCAGTCATTTGCATTTGAATCTTGAAGTAGATCCACTCCAGCGCCTGCTGCCGCCGTAGTAGATCCGAGCGCATCGCCACCCGAAGCTGTTAGGGTAGCCCCCGAGCGGATGCGAGTGAAAACTCCTTGCACTTGGAGGATGAAGCCGTCGCCGTCGAAAACGTCCAAGGCCGGCGGGAAGAAGAGGAGCCGTGCAGAGGCCGCCGCAGCCGCCACTGATGCGGCGCCGCCCCTGTCTCCACCGCGCGCTGATCCAAGCCGCGAGTGGAAAAAGTCGAAGGTCAAGACGGAGGACCTGCTCACCCTGCTGAACAGTGGGTTCATCAGGGAGAAGGAAGTCGACATGTGGAGATCCGCCGCAGGAGATCCGTATCCGATGGAGAAGGCGGAGGACGAAATCCCGATGTTCTCGCGCTTCGTGGAGCGCGGTCTTGCGCTCCCAGCAAGCGACTTCTTCAAGGGGCTGCTCGGGTACTACGGCATCGAGTACCTCAACTTGAACCCCAACGGTGTCTTCCACACGTCGGTCTTCATCCACTTCTGCGAGGCCTTCCTCGGGATCAAGCCGCACTGGGTGCTCTTCCGAAAGTTCTTCCGCGTCAAGCCGCAGCCCAGTGCCTCCAACCCCAGAGTAGTCGGAGGGGCCGGGATCCAGCTGAGGGAGGACGCCGCAGATCAGTACCTGGCGTACAAGCTCGTGGACTCCAACACGGACTGGAAGACGAGGTGGTTCTACATCACCAACCACCACCCTGGCCTGCCAAAACCGAGCGGACGGCAGCCCAGGCATCGCGAGTGGTGGAACACAGAGCCCACCATGCAAGAGGGGATCCAGCTCCCCGAGCTGCTAGCACGCATTCGAGTGCTCAGAGAAGCTGGACTGAGGGCCGAGCATGTGGCCTTCAGTTTCATGAAGCGCAGGATCCAGCCGCTGATGGCGCGGGATACGCTGGGCTTCGAGTACACCGGCGACGACGACACGTCGCGGATGCCGGGGGGCGAGTTGGACGACAACGACATCATCGAGCGGTTGTCGCGCATCTTCAAGGACATGCCACCGTACACGGCGTGCCCGGTCGAGGAGTACTCCGCCGCGCGCCCGCCCAACGAGGTGAGTAGCCGTACCCCCCTCGTCGAGTAGTGAGCACTTGTAGCAGAGTTGCTGACGCCTTGTGTCTTTGCGCAGGATGATGTGAAGCGGTTTGTCTTCGAGCCGCAGCCGCCACCGAGCGGGATCGAGATCCCGGTGGAGGGGAAGGTGAAGGAGCGCCGCGAAGTCGGTGAAGGCGACGACACCGTCATCGTGGAGGATACCTCCGATGACGAGGAAGAGGACCAAGAGACGCGCGTGTGGACCGCTTCCCGGGCGCGGTCGAGGTTTAGCCGTCCGGGCTTGCCTCACGTGCCACTTGTCCAAGACCCTCCGGCTAGCCTGGAGGCTAGCCTTGCTGCGCCGCCGCGGAGGCCGCGCAACCCCACCAAGAAGCGGGTGGCGAAGAAGATGAAGGTCTCGGAGACCACGCCTCCGGAGGTAGACTATCTTGAGCGAGTGGTCGAGTACCGGTAGTCGAGTACGTCGGCCGACGAGTAGTCGTCTTTTGTGTGCAGGAGGTGCCGCCAACGGAGCCCGTCGAAGAGGGCGACGAAGGCGTGTGGGACCCGGTGGGGGAACCGGGCCGGAAGCCGAAGTCCGGCCCCCCGCGTCGAAGAACTCCGGCGCGGTGGAGTGCCGGTCCCTCGCTCCGCAGGAGAGAGCGAGTACCCGCGGCCGCCGCCGCCGTTGGAGAGATGGAAGCCGCGGGGATGCGGGGAGACGTCGCGCCGGCCGCCGCCACCGTGGAGGAGGCGGTAGTCGAAGAGGCGGAGGAAGAGACGCCCGCCGAGGGTGGAGCGGTTGATATCGCCAGCATCCTCGGTGCTCCGGCCGTGACTATCGTCCGGTCGAACTTGTAAGTACCATGTCTTCATGAGTAGTACTCGTTGCAGTAGTCGATTTGTCTGACGACCCTCTGTGGATACTTCGCGAGAAAATCCACGGATCCGAGGCCGGGACGGGGAAGAGCCCGCGACGGCGGAGGCGGGGAGAGGCCGCGCCGCCCGTCGAGGAGCCCGTCCCTGAGGCCCAAGCCGCGACCGAGCCCCCGGCTACCGAAGCGCCGCTGCCAGAGGCTGTCGTAGTCGAAGGTGAGTACCCTTCATGAAGCTGTAGGACTCCAGAAGGAGTAGCCGTAGGCACTGATGCGCGTGTTCCTTGTTGACAGGCGCGGAAGGAGGTGACATCCCTGTAGGGGTGCCCATGCAGGAGTTGACACCAGAAGCCCCGGAGGCTGTGGAAGGAGCTCCGAGCCCATGGGGGAAGTCGTCGAGAAGTCCGCCGAGGGAGAGGCGGCTACCACGTCGCCAGGGGTTGCCCTGGAGGTGGCAATTCGATCCCCCGAAATCCAAGACGCGGAGCCTATCCGCTCGGCGCCGATGACGGAGGCTACGTCGAGTAGCCGTGGCGGGATTGAGCTGCTGGCCGACGATCTCGTCGAGCCGGCAACGGTGGCTCAGCACCTGGAGGCGATCCGGCGAGCCGAGCAGTGGATGAAGGTACGTAGCTGGAGCCTCCCGAGTAGTCAATCCTTTACGTTGAGTACTCTGCTTGACTTGAGCTTGTCTTGTGTAGGACGTCGCAGAGCGATCCCGCGAGAAGTCGAACATGCTGCAAGGTTACGGCGACACCGTGCTCCGAGCCGAGGCCCTGGAGGAGCAACTCGTGAAGTCGAGGAAGCACGCGGCCGCCATGCAGTCGAAGCTCGACGCCGCCTTCGCCAAGTACCACAATGACGTCATGGACTTGCAGGCGAAGGGCGACGAGCTGATGAGGAAGAACAAAGGCCTCCGCAACAAGAACAAAGGTAGGTCCTTTGACTTGTCGGGTACTTGTTGGAAGTCGTCAAGCCTCTGACCCGTTGTTGTGTTTCCGTGTTGCAGAACTCGAAGGCCAGGTGGAGCAGCTGAAAGCCTCGGAGGTCAGCATGAAGAACCTTTTCTACCGGGAGCAAGAAGCCCGCCAGGTACTTGAGCTCGACTACAAGGAGCTCGCCTTCGAGTGCGAGAAGCATATGGAGCCGCGGATTGCCTCTCGACGGAGATCTCGTCAAGCGCTACAAATCTTTGCGAAGTTGAACGAAGATTGCGAGGCGCTCCGGGCCCGGTCGAAGCACCTTGAAGAGGTCGCTCTCCCGATCGCGAGGCTCCGGTGTGCCGCACCCGGCGGCCCCAAGATCGCTCCTGCGGCGGATCGACTTCGTGAAGCGCCAAGCCGGTGGCCGCCTACGTCAAGCACATGGCCAAGTCGATCCCGAAGCAAGTGCGGCCTTCATGAAGTCGTACTTCCCGAAGGCTCCGGTGGAGGTGGTCGCCGGCGGGGGTAGCCGCCAAGCGCTCGGATGAGCAAGACGCGAGCCTTTGCCGGAGCGAGATGGCTCCCATCGCGGAGCAGGTAGCCGAGAAGCTGAACCTCCAGTAGTCCTGCATAGGTAGCTAGTAGCCATAGTTGTACAGGAAACAGTTGTAATGAACTTATTCATGTGTCAATGAAATGAGATTTTCCAGCAATGAGTACTCGTAACCGCGATCTCAGAGTGCGGAGCGCCCATCGTGGAGTAGGTGCGAGTAGTAGTACTCGGCTTTGGTAGTCCCGTCGTAGGGAGTAGACAGTAAACAAGTTGATGAACAATCAAACTTTATTACTGAAGAAGTACACCTGGGTGACCAGGGCCGTAGTTAGAAAGTAGTCGCCTGGACCCGGAGGCCGCTTACAGCTAAGTGGAGCTGGAGCGGGTAGCCGCTTGCAGCTGGTGATCCGTAGGTAGCCGTGTAGGCTGGATCGCAGATCCGTAGGTAGCCGCGCGGGGCTGGATCTTGGAGTGTGGTCTCTTGGTAGACCGCTGCTAGAGTCCTTGACGCTCGTCGTAGCCCAGGGTCCGTAGGTAGCCGCACGGGCTGGACCTGGAGGAGAGTAGTCCGGAGACTTGGAGCTAGGACCCGGGGGTCGCTTGCGGCGAGGGGTGTTGATGTAGCCTTGTAGACTTGAACCCCGGAGTAGTCGTGTAGACTAGGCGTAGAATCGACAGAGTTGGTCGACGTTCCATGAGTTGTTGACGTCTTCGCCTTCAAGTGTTTGGAGGCGGTAGGAGCCCGGCCCGGTCACCTTAGCCACGGTGAAGGGGCCTTCTCATGGGGAGCTGAGCTTGTGGAGTCCTTCCGTGTTCTGGATACGGCGGAGGACAAGATCTCCAACGTTGAAGGAGCGTTCCTTGACGTTGCGATCATGGTAGCGTCGGATACCCTCTAGGTACCTTGCTGATTGGACGAGGGCGGCGCAGCGAGCTTCTTCGAAGCTGTCGATATCAACTCGTCGCGTCGTCTTCTGAGACGCCTTCGTCGTAGTGCTCCACTGCTGGCGAGTTCCATATGACGTCGGCAGGGAGGATGGCTTCAGAGCCGTAGACCAAGAAGTAAGGGGATTGCCCCGTTGGCTTGGATGGTTGAGTCCGCAGCCCCCAGAGTGCATTGGGTAGTTCCTTGATCCACTTGCCCCCTTTGGAGTTGGCAGCGTCGTGTAGCCGCTTCTTGAGGGCGTCGAGCACCATCCCATTGGCGCGCTCGACTTGTCCGTTGGCCCGTGGATGGGCGACTGAGACGTATCTGACGTCGATCCCGCTCGTTTTCGCAATATTCCCCGAGGCGGTGGTTGTTGAAGTTGGACCCCAGGTCTGTGATGATGCGGTGGGGTAGCCCGTAGCGGTGTACGAGTTCATCCAGGAAGTCGAGTACTCTGTCAGCCTTGGGGCATGTGACCGGCTTGACCTCGATCCACTTGGTGAACTTGTCGATAGCCACTAGTACTCTGTTGAAGCCTCCTGGTGCAGTTGGAAGTGGCCCAATCATGTCGAGCCCCCAGCAGGCAAATGGCCAGGTCGGCGGTGTGGTGACTAGCTTGTAGGCTGGGACGTGTTGCTGCTTGGCGAAGAATTGACATCCTTGGCACCTTCTGACGAGTTCTTCGGCATCGCTCAGGGCTGTGGGCCAGTAGAAAGCTCGCCGGAAGGCCTTGCTGACCAGCGTACGTGAGGACGCGTGGTTGCCGCAGACGCCCTTGTGGATCTCCTCCAAGATGTCCTTGCCTTCTTCACGAGGGACACACTTCATGAGTACTCCAGAAGATGCGCCCCGCTTGTAAAGCTTGTCTCCGATGAGGACGTAAGACTTGGCGCGGCGGACGAGTTGTTCGGCCGCGTTCTTGTCGGAGGGGACCTTCTGCTCGCTGAGGTAGTCGATGAAGGGTTGCCTCCAGTCCACGTCGATCATCATGACCTCCTGCCGAGCTGGTGGATGGGCTGGGGCAGTGGTTGGTGGCGCCGGCTCCGGGATGGATGGCGCGTGAAGCTCATGGACGAAGACGCCCGCGGGTACTTGGGCGCGGGTGGATCCAAGCTTCGAGAGGACGTCCGCCGCAACGTTGTTGTCGCGGACGATGTGATGGAACTCGAGACCGTAGAACTTGTTCTCGAGCTTGCGGACTTCTAGGCAGTAGGCGTCCATGTTCTCCTTGTTGCGGTCCCAGGACTTGTTGACTTGGTTGATGACCACTGCGGAGTCGCCATAGACTAGTAGCCGCTTGATGCCAAGTGAAGCCGCGAGGCGGAGCCCGTGCAGGAGGGCTTCGTACTCGGCTTCATTGTTCGAGACCTTCCGGAAGATGCGGGACGTACTTGAGTTGTTCGCCCGTTGGAGAGATCGGGGAGTACCCCCGCGCCCGCGCCCTCGAGGTTGAGTGAGCCATCAAAGTACATCACCCAATGCTGCGGTCGCACGGTGGGAGTAGGTAGGCGGTTCTCCCGCCACTCTGCCATGAAGTCGACTAGTGCCTGCGACTTGATGGCGGTGCGTGGCTTGAAGTCGATGGTGAGGGCGCCGAGCTCGACAGCCCACTTGGAGATTCTTCCGGTGGCGTCTTGGTTCCTCAGGATGTCGTTGAGCGGGTAGTCGGTGACGACGGAAACCGAGTACTCCTGGAAGTAGTGTCGTAGCTTCCGCGAGGTGATGAGTAGAGCGTCCAGAAGCTTCTGCACGGGCTGGTAGCGAGCCTTGGACTCTGATAGAACCTCGCTGACGAAGTAGACCGGGCGCTGGACCGGATAGGCGTGGCCGTCTTCCTGCCGCTCGACAACGACGGCAGTACTGACCACGTGAGTAGTCGCAGCTAGGTAGAGCGAGGTCGCTCGCCCTTGTAGGGAGCCGTGAGGATTGGCGGCTTTGACAGGAAGTCCTTGAGCTGGGCAAGGGCTTGATTCGCCTTTGGAGTCCACACGAACTTCTCATGATGCTTGAGAAGTTTGAAGAAGGGGAGACCCCGTTCTCCTAGCCTCGAGATGAATCTGTTCAACGCCGCCATGCACCCCGTCAGCTTCTGGACGTCCTTGATGCTCGTGGGAGCTTTCATGCTGGTGATGGCGGAGATCTTCTCGGGGTTGGCTTCAATGCCGCGCTGGTTGATGATGAAGCCGAGTAGTTTGCCCGAAGGGATGCCGAAGACGCACTTGTTCGGGTTGAGCTTCCAGCGGTACTCGCGTAGCGATGCGAAGGTCTCTTCAAGGTCGTCGATGAGGGTACCGGAGTCCTCGGTTTTGACAACCACGTCATCCACGTAGGCCTCGACGTTCTTGTTGAGCTGCCGCTTGAAGCGAGCCCGGATGGCCCGTTGGTAGGTGGCGCGGCGTTCTTCAACCCGAATGACATGGTCGTGTAGCAAGACGCGCCAAACGGGGTGATGAACACGGTCTTCTCCTGGTCTTCCTCCTTGATTGCGATCCGGTGGTACCGGAGTAGCGATCGAGGAAGCAGAGCAGGTCGCGGCCCCGCCGTGGAGTCGATGACTTGATCAATCCGCGGCAACCCGAAGGGGTCCTTGGGGCAGTGCTTGTTGAGGTCGGTGTAGTCGACGCACATCCTCCACTCAATCGGGTTCTTCTTGCGGACGAGGACGGGGTTGGCGAGCCACTCAGGATGGAAGACTTCTCTAATGAAGCCTGCAGCGAGTAGCTTGGCGAGCTCCTTCTTGATGGCGTCCCGTCTGTCGTCGGCAAAGCGTCGGAGGTGTTGTCGCTTAGGGGTGGCCTTTGGATCGACGTTGAGGCAGTGCTCAATCAGCTCCCTGGGCACTCCTGGCATGTCCGTCGGCTTCCACGCGAAGATGTCGCGGTTAGCCCGAAGGAAGCTGATGAGCGCGTCTTCCTATTTGGGGTCGAGGCCGGCCCCGATGGTGGTGGTCTTGGCCGGGGTCGCCCGTTCCGAGGTCGACCGACTTGACGAGTACCTCCTCGGGTGGCCGAGGCTTGTTGGCGCCGTCGGACTTCTGCGGGATGTCGAGTTCGCTTGTGGCAAGCTTCTTCGACGCAGCGTAGACCTCCATCATTGGGTTGGGTACTTGGTTTGTTGAAGCGATCACCACGGCCTCTGTATCGCAGTCGTGGGAGATCTTCAAGTCCCCCCTGGAGGGAGAGTACACCGGCTGGACTTGGCATCTTGAGTACCAAGTAGGTGTAGTGGGGCACCGCCATGAACTTGGCGATGGCCGGTCTGCCGAGGATGGCGTGGTAGGAAGTCTCGAAATCCGCAACCTCGAACTTGATGTACTCGGTGCGGTAGTTATCCCGAGACGCCCCGAAGGTAGCGGCGGTACCACCGAGCCCGGTGGGATAGCCGCGTTGCCGGGACGATGCCGTAGAAGGGCATGCTTGCTCTTGTTGAGCATGGGGGTGACGTCGAGGTTCATCTTCTTCAAGGTCTTGGTGAAGAGGACGTTGAGCCCGCTTCCACCGTCGATGAGCACCTTGTTGAGCTTGGAACCCGCCATCGTTGGTTTCAGGACGAGAGGGAACCGTCCTGGCTCGGAGAAGCTAGTCCACTGGTCCGCGCGGGAGAAGGTGATGGGTACCTCTGACCACCTGAGAGGGGTCATAACCGCTGGCTCGATGGACATCACTTCACGACGGGTAGCCTTCGCTCCCCTGGCCGGGCGATCCGCCGAAGAGGACGTTGACGGTCTTCTCGGGTTCCTGGAAGTCGTCGTTGTCGCCGTCCTTCTTCTTGCCCTTCTGATCGTGAGGGTGCGGTGGCTCCGGCGTGTCCTTGAGTGCGTGCCTGAGCTGGTAGCACTGCTCGGTGGTGTGATTGCCGTTCGGATGCCACGGGCACTTCTCCTTCAGCAGGTCCTTGAACCCGCCAGAGTTCTTCTTCGAGTTCCCTTTCGCAGGGCGCTGGATAGCCGCGACAGTGTTGTCTGGCTTGCGCTTGCGGTTGGGACCCGAGTAGTAGTTGTTGTTATTGTTGTTGTTGTTGTTGCGGCCGCCTTGGTTTGCATTGTTGCCGTTGCCGCCGCCCTGGTTCTGCTTGGACTTGCCGCGGATGGCGTCGTACTTGGCGTTAGCCTTGTCCTCTTCATCCGCCCAGGACGTGATCATGTCCTTGAGGTGGGGAATGGACTTGGGGCGGCGACGACCGAAGTCCTCGAAGGTGCGGCGATGGTAGAGGCCGTCCTGGAAGAGGTCGATGACCTCCTTGTCGGTGACGTCGACGACGGTAGCGCGCTTGTCGAAAAAGCGGCGCATGTACTTGCGGAGGGTCTCGCCTTGTTCTCGCTTGATCATGGCCGGGTCCATGCGAGTACCCGAACGGCCCATGGCGCCCGCGAAGTTGCTTGTGAACTGCTCCTTCAGCTGGTCCCACTTGTCGATCGAGTGCTTGTCGAGCGACTCGAGCCATGTGAGTGGTGCCTGGTCCAGGCAGAAGGGGAAGTAGAGGCATTTGGTGTCGCTGTTGCCGCCAGCGTTCTCGATGGAGAGGGCGTAGCATTGGAGCCACTGGATAGGATCCTGCTTCGCGTCGTACTTGGTGATCCCCAAAGGCTTGAACTTGTCGGGGAGGAGTAGGTTGCGAAGCCGTGGTGAGAAGGCGGGGAAGCCGTCGCCCTCAGCAGCGGTGGTCGACTTCTTCCGCCGCAGCTCCTCGATCTTCTGGCGAGCGTCGTACCCGCCGTGTGAGGCGCCGGAGGCGTGGCTATTCGCGTGGCCTCGGCCGCCGCGGCCGCCGCCGCCTCCCAGCTCTCTGTTGGCCCCGTGGTTGGAGCTGCCGCCGTCGCTGCCGCCACCGTCAGGGTCGTTGCCGCCACCACCGGCCGGAGCGCGGTGGGGGACAACCTCTCGGTTGCCTTGGTCCTGCGAAGGTCCGCCGGCGTGAGAGCGGCGACGGTTTGGGTCAGCTGGGATGTCGCCTCGAGTACGGTTGGGGCCAGCGTTGCCGCTGCGACTAGTAGCTTCGTTGTCGCGCGGCTTAGCTGGGGGAGGTTGGCTGACTCTGTTGTCGACCCGCATGAAGTAAGCTTCTTCAGCGAGCTTGGCGATGACCTCTCCAGCGCGTATGCCCTGAGCCTGGCGTGCGATCGTTGTGATCGACATGAGGCATTGCTCAGGAGTGGTGTGGACTCTGCTCTCGACCGCCTCGAGAGCCTCCGCAAGGTTGCGGATGGGAAGGTTGTCTCTGAGCCGCCGGCGCCGTTCGCTGCGCTTCCTGTTACGTTCGCGTCGAGCGTCCCTGTTGGCGTCGGTCTCGCCTGCAGGCGCATCAGCAGACAGCTCGTCTGCAGAGATGTCCTCCAGGTACTTGTCTGCGGCCGTGCCTGAGGTTCCCGGGGTGTCGCCGGCAGCCATGAAGACTTGGCGATCAGGAGTGCCAAGGCTGGACTCAGAAGGTGCCACCTCAGTGGGTGTGTTGGAGTCAGCTTGGGCCAGTGGTGTTCCCTCCTGGAACTGTAGTGAGTCGATGTAGGCGACGTAGCGTGAGTCTCCTTTTGCCAGGTCAGCGGGCTTGCGGTCCGGCCAGTAGACGTATCTGCCGGTCGGTGTTGATTTTATAACCAGCCCAGAGGCTGGCCCTGACAAGGGAAGCTCAGTGGAGTCGTCTTCGGACTCGGGCTCCTCAGGGTCCGACCCAAAGTCGAACTCGTAGTCCGGGTTCGAGTAGAACTCGGAGAGAGGGTTGGAGCCCGAGACGTGATCGGGGATGGCGTCGGTGTCCGAGTTGCACTCGGTTACGGGCTCCTTGCCGACCCGTCATGGAGTAGGAGCCCCCGTGCGGGCCCGGCTGAGGACGCGGGGGCCACGCGCGGAGCGCTGGCGTGGTGAAGGGGCCGTCTGCGATGGCTGAGCAGCCGGCTCGCATGCGATGGCCCATGGCGACGTCGAGTTCGAGTTGGAGACGGACTCGAGCTCGAAGTCGGCGTGGTGGTTGAAGAGCGAGATTTCGCCGAACCTGCCGGCGAGTTCGCCTGTGACAACTTCGGGAAGCGTCACAAGGCATGTCCTCGGGTTGGGCTGCATGGTCAGGCGGCGCTGGAAGGAGCCCGCGCCATCAGCAGTGCAGACCCAGGCGCCGAAAACGAAGGTGTCGCCGCGGTTGAAGGCGACAGTTGGCTTGATGTGGACGGAAGCCGTCGAGTTCGCCATGTGATCTCGAGCGAGAGCCCCTACCTGGCGCGCCAGCTGTCGGTGTTTTAGACCGGCAACCTACTACGGGGAGTACCCGAAGTAGATGATTGTGACTCGCCGAGATCGGTAACTCGAAGGAAGAGACACGTGGCACACAATTTAGATAGGTTCGGCCCCCGAGGTGCGTAATACCCTACGTCCTGTATGCTGCGTAGCTCTGGATTGATAGGGCACGATTACAAGATGGTGCAATAGTGCGCCGTGGGTTGTAGGGGATTGTATGAGATGAGATGATCCTGAGATCGGTCCCTGCCTCGCCTTATATAGTCCGGGAGGCAGGGTTACAAGTCGGAGTAGGGAAAGAGTACTAGTCGAGTACGTCTAGGAGACTTCTATACAGTGCGGAACATGTACAGAGTCCTAACCGAGTACTACTCCTGTGTAGTCCTTGTGCTCCACGCCTTCAGGTGCCGTGTAGCGCAAGCCGGGTAGTCCCAGGGGCCCACCGAGTAGTCGGTCCTGGTACCCACCGATGTAGTGGGCCCAGGGAGGTCCATACGACAGCTTCTGAATTTCATCATGTACGTGTTGCAGAACCGTTGCCCCATCTTCTATTTATTATCATTGTGTCCATCTCCTCTATCTTGTCGTCATCACCTTGTTGCTGCCTCTTCTTCGTGAATTTACCCCTGCATCCAGAATAGAACATATAACAAAATATAGTTCTATTGAAAAATTTATAAAATTACCTTTCCAACGAGTACTCATTCACCTTAATCGGAGTCCGAATGAGGGAGCTATGGCTGTTTCACTTCAGCACTACTTGCTGTCCAGAATTTCAGCATGTGCAACCATCGGTGATTCGGCCATATCCGCTTGTAGGAACCTCCGATTGCCTTGCCGCTTGATTCATTGGAGCTTAGACTTCATGAAGCTTCTGAAAATCCAAATATATCTGATTGTTTTCTGATGAGGCTCATGCAAATATCGCGATGATATCGTCATCCTTTCGTCCATCGATCCGGAGATGTACGTGTGGTCTTCATCTTGAAGTCTTTTAGGGCACCATGTCATGCATCCTTTGGTTTCAAAAATCATAACCATCGCTGCATGAGCATGATGGTAATGGAATCCTTCTCCATCGTGCTTGACATGGTCGTTTCCGAAACCTATAGCTTGGACAAACAATCCTCCAAAAGACATTAGTCTAAAAACTTAATCGACATATAGGCATACCTTGTTCATCTTCGTTTGCTTCGAATGTTGCAAACTTTTCTCGATCGCTTTGTGTCTAGTTTTCCACCTACTTTCAAGGACACAAACAAGAAAGCAAGTGCATATGCAATGATAAAAATTAGGGTTAGTTAAAAGAAAGATAGATCGCCCTAGGGTTCGAGTTGCCGATCCCCGGCAACGGCGCCAGAAAAAGGGGCTTGTTGACGGTGTAAAACCGTGCTCAAGTTCACCGCAAGCCTACGGGTGACTTGGTGCCTTTTTCACCAAGGAGGGTCCTCCCTAGATTTGTCAATCCAAGGACCGGAAGCAAACCACTAAGGTTCTCTATCTAACCTACCGGTCTAACCCTATGTTAAGCATTGATTGCAAAAAGGTAACATACAAACACGAAGGGGTGTATGGATCACATCCACCTAGCCATAAAGGTAAGCAAACCAAAGGTAAACCTAGCCTATCGTCTTCTTGTTGCCGTTCCGGCCAATGTGATAAACCAATCTAAACCTATACTATGATAAGGATTACACTCGATATGGAGTAACCCGATATGGAGTGGTCCGATGCACATTCACTTGCCGCTTTATCCCCTCTCGTACTGTCACTACGCGAGGATAATTATCACCGAGCGATAAACCCCGGTCCGTGCACTATTACGGTGTATCCACAAGACAAGACTAATCATCATGATTCGATCTAGTCCTACTAAAGGCATATGGTAGCTACACATATGAATAAGTATAACTCATGGTAGATCAAAGTATGACAAGATATAGTTACATCACCGAATGTTGAAGGTACAAACGACTTGACGAATTCAAGTCGCGGCTCCGGAACTCCACCATGGCTTCACCATGCAGGGCCAACCATGGTGGCTAGGGCGTGGTCTAAGCCATCCCCTAGGCAACTCGAGGACTCGCGGCGGCCGTCGGCTTCCTCCCGGTGCTTCTCCTTCGTCTCGGCGGCTCTCTGATGAATGGATGGATGTGGCGGCCGACGGAGGAAGAGGCAATAAATATACAAGCACCTAGGGCAAAAGGGGGGCGCGAACTGGGCTTGGATCAGGCTCAGCCGGCCGGCCGGGCCGCGATCGGCCCGAGCCCATTTTGGCCCGGTTTGGCCCCGTCTCGCTCCCCGATGCTTCTCGGTCAATTGTTGATTTGCTCCCTTATGCATTTGGGCCCTTGACGTCGTCTTCTCCACGGTTTGGATAGAGCTCCTTGTCGCGCAAGCTTCAACATCTTCTGTCCAGGTCCCTGGAGTTTCACGGCTTCATGCTTCGGTCCCTGGACCCTTTGGAGTCATGTTCATGATGTGTCTTGACTCGTGTCGGGCTTCATGATCGTCTCTTGAAGTGCTTGATGAACTTATCCCGAATGTCTCCCTTTAAGCACTAGTTTCCTACATAAACAACAAACTCCAAAATCGATATGCGAGAGTGAACTTGATACCTCCGGGGGTTAGCACCATTGGTTAGAATATCAAATATGTGCAAATGTTGATGGTAAACTTATAGCTAAGTGTACCAAAATCGACCATCAACAAACACACAAGAACATGATCCTAGGGAAGTAATTTTTGTTCTTACAAGTGCGATGAGGATCATCTTCCTCGGGTAGCAAGTTAAAATTTTCAGATTTTTGATAGATGTAGAACCATTTTTCATCCATGATCACAAAGTCAAAAAAAATCCTTAAACATTGGATCATCAAGCAAACCTTGTTGAATCATATCAACACACCACTTCAACCTAGTCTTCTTGTTAGCATTTGAGAGGAATGGTTTGGTGCTACTAGAGTGACATCTAAGCAAACCTTTTTTCAAATACCTTTGTATCCTAGATTTGCTCATACCAAGTTTAGTAGACACATCTTCTATTGTCATTCTTTGCTTGAGAGGAATGTTGCTCAATGGTTCCAAATCAAGAGGGTCTGCCTTATGACCATTTCTACCCTTCTTGAGACTAGCAACCACAACCAAAATGTCATGAGAAAGTTGGATTTTACCTTGCTTCCATAAGCATTGAACTGATCGAATGTGTACTCCGAATTGATCAGCAACAATTCTTGTATCTTTCTTGCCTAGTCTCCCATTTTTGCTTCTAGCCAACAATGCTTGGTAGACTTGTCTTCTGACTAGTTCGGTCTTGTCCTTCATTCGATGGTGTACTTCAACAGAAGCGTGAATCTGTACTCCACCATGTTCTAACAAAAGAAAAGAAAACAACCACATTCAGAATAATAGCCACGGCATGAAAAAGAGAGAGAGAGAGAAAAGAAAAGAACAAGCTGAGAATAATTACCTGTGTGGTTCTGTAAAAATCTAAGTCGATTGCATCAAATGCGTCTAGTGGCATGTTCAAATCAAATCCTGTCAAAAATAGAAAGAAAAAGCTAAAAAAACTAATTTGATGTTGTTGCTGTGAATATCGAAAGGTACTCGTCTAATAGAATGCATTCAGTACACATCTAGTGCCCATTTGTAGAATGCCTCTTACGTAGAATGCATACCGATGAATATGATGTTGAAGTTTGTTTGCGAAACACAGATGCCTTACCGTCGACGTTGTCGTCCTGTTCAGGCTCATCGACGCTGTCATCATCTTCAGGCTCGCCGACACCGTCGTCATCTTCGTCCACGCTGACGCTGTCATCATCTTTGTCCATGTCGACGCCGTTGTTGCCAATGTTGTTGTTGTCGTCCTCCAGTACAAGGGCTTCCTCCTCTTCCTCAAGCACAGGAGCTTCTAAACAAATGTTGCCGCCGATTCCTGTCAAAAAAACTAAGAAAGAGGAACTTGAAGGAAACAACAAAGTCAAACAAGGAATCATGCATTGCACATTACCATTGTCGCCATCTTCTAAGGGGACGTTCAGATCAAAGCCGGCGTTTTCATCATCTTCTAAACGAACGTTTAGATTGAAACCATGGACAACCATTACATGTAGTATTGTAAATGGAAAGCTAAGAGAAGAAGGGAAAGTGAAAGAGATGGAGCATGAGAAGAGACCAGAGGAAACACACACAGTTTAAATAGACACGGTGAAACTGAATCGTCGGAGCTAACGCGCGCGGTAAAAAATGAAGAGCGTGGCGCCATCCAAAAATGGCCCCCGGTCGAAAACGTACGAAAAATGGCGCTGAAACTTCGCCAGACATGCCAAAAGTGCCCAGCGTGCGCCATGCAGGGCCCAAACAGTGCCATGCAAAAAAAACTTTAGGAAAAATGATGCAACCATCAAAAAAGGTGTGCCAACCAGGAATCGAACCGGGAAGCTCACGTGCCACACCCCGCTGCACAAGCCACCCGAGCTATCATTAGTTCTCAATTGGAATGCACCCGCACCTCTATTTAATAGGGGTAGACAGGAAAAATAGCCCCTAATTAATGCCTCCTTGGTAAGCACAATTATGTCCTAAACAACTTCATTTTCGGGTACGGAGGGAGTATGTTCTTTTTTTGAGTCATTCATTTTTTTCCAATCCATGTCTGATCATTTGTTCAAGATAGTAATTACACTTTTTGTGCCCTCATCCCCTTTTTTCTAGATGTCTCGGAAACACTCAACACATGCCGCTGTCATTTCTAGAGATGAATCAAAAGATGTTGAAATTGAAAATGTGTAGTATTCTCAGATGCCATCTGTCGATTCTGAAGTAGCACACGGTTCTGATCAAGAAGCTGACTCTGAACTTAGTATACGTTTTTTCTGAAGTTGATATTTTCCATATTGATTCCCTTTTTTTTCATTTGTTTCTATGTGGTTCATATGCAGAACAACTCATCTTCGGAGTCTGATGGTGATGAAGGTTACAACAAGCTACTCTTTGAGCTTGTTATGAAAGATGTATGATTATTATAATTTTTATCCCTTTTTACAGTCATTTTATTTTTTATTTTCATGTGCATTGTGCTTTTTTCATTTTTGCAAATATAGGTCAATTGATTCCTTTTTTAAACTATTTTTTATCTGCATGTCTGCACAGTTCAAACTGATCAAGAAGTTGAGGCATGAATAACATTCGGCTTCACATCCCAAAGTTAGTACTCTTTTTCAGCCTATCAGAACATATTTTATATGCTTGTTATTTATAATTAATGATTTGGTTATTTTATTTTTATTTTGTTTGCACTGATACTCTAATTTTTGTGATAACGTTTTATTTTTTTCTTATGTATTGTTTGTAGTCTAAAAGAGCTAAGGTCACAAAAACCACTGAAGATGGCTTCACCAGATTTTCTGCTACCTCATTATCCAATGCCATTGATGCTATGAATCCTCATCAAAGATCTGTTATTGAACGTTATGTCTTTGGCTCTCTTCTCTAGTTTAGTAAGTGTTGTGTCCCTAAAAAATTTGTGACCTGGATCGCTCGATAGGTTGTTGCTAGATCAGGAGAAATAATTTTGGGAGGAAAGGTTTTTTCTCCCCCTTTTATGTGTATAATTCATATAGCACTGTTCATTTTATTATTTTTTGTACTTTTTTGTATATATGGAATACACCTGTGAAAATCTGAAAAACATCGCTACAACTTATGTTATATTTTTTTACCTGCTCATTACTGAACATGTGTTATATATATGTCTGATTAGATCATATCACTGACAAGGGAATCAATGAATCTAGTGTTGGGCATCCCCTTTGCAACCTTCCCATTCCATCTGATTACAGTGTTGGAAAAACCATTGTTCTTTCAAAATTTGTCAAGGATCAGCTCCCCCAAGTATAATTTTTCGCGAACAAAATAATCAAGCAAGCCGTCATGCGTGATGAAGATCTTTTCGTGTGCTTCATAGTTGTTGCACTTATTAGTTTTCTTTGCTCAAACACTAATCTGGTCCCTAGCCCAAAATATTTTGGTGTTTTTGAAGATATTGAGAATGCAAGGAATTATGATTGGTGTGGGCTTGTTCTATCTTGGTTGTTAGGTCACATCAAAGCCTTCAATAGATCCAACACTGGTCGTGGAAGTTCAAAGTCACGCCAATCTCTTGGAGGATGCATATATTACCTGGCTGTATGTATTCATATCATTCTTTTTTCAATGTTTTTTCCTTACTTTTTTGAATTATCATGCTTCATTGGTTGCTTTTTTTGCTTATTTCTTCTTACCACACAGGTAATGTACTTGAATCATGTTGATTTTCGCCAGCGCCAAGTAAAATCTGACATACCTCGCATATCTGTTTGAAAAGACAACATGATTCAATTGTACTCTGAACTTGACAAGAAATTTCCTGGCGAGTACGGACAAAGGCCTCTCCTTGATTACGAATCAACATGCTTTGCCCAGGTTGTACCTTTTTTAGTTTTTATTTGCATTTAATTTTTCAAAGCACCAAAGTTTGATTTTCTCACTATTTTTTTATCTGTTTGTCTCTATTATCTAATTCCATTCCTTTTATTTTCTAATTATTTTCAGTATCAGCTTTATAAGCCCACTGAAACCACAACTGAAGTTGATCAAGATTTCTTCAACCAGCTTGAAACCGTCACCTGTTGCGAGCTCCCTGAAACTTTGAAGCTGCAAATTTCTGAATTGGTTGAAAAACATTGCAGGATGTTTGGCCTTTCTATCAATCTTGATGTATCTTCTCTAGCTTCTCTATCTGATGATCTTAGGAAGATGTTTGTTAGGATGATGAATTATGCAACTAATCTGAACTCTAACACAAAGAGACTTGTCAACAAATTAGTGAAAGCTATATCTGAAACCGAGAGGTCTGATCCATCTGTCAGCCACGCTGATTCTGAGTTGGGTGATGGTCCACCATCTAGCCCACCACCTCCTTCTGGCCAAGAAGGTTAGTAGTTTATTAAATTTTCTTTTTGTATTTTGCCTTTTTTTATTTGTTTGCTTCTTTTCATTTTTTACATTAATTTTGTTTTTGTCAATTCTCTTATTGGTTTATTTATATAGACCTCTCAGATCAAGGGCCTAGCACAGGCAAAGGTGCTTCTGGTGCAAAGGTATTTTGTTCTTATCATGCTCTAATTTTTTACAACATATTCTTTACTCATTGTTGTTTCAATTCCCTTTTTAATATTTTTACTTATCTATATTCAAATATATTAATTAAAATTTCTATCAATCTAATATTTCAATCTTACTTAGCGTCCCAAGGTTTCACGCTCTTCTCCTCTAAGAACCAGAAATTGTAGTTCCGGACCTTGCCAAGAAAAATGTATGTATTCAATGCCTTTTTCATATATTTTTCCATTCATTGGTGTTGATGTTTCACAAAAGCTATGTATGTTTTCTAGATGTTTTTCTTATAAGCAATTTCTTTCTTTGTTTCTCCCAGAGCGTTGATGGGAATGTTGAGCATCTAATGAAAATGTTGGTTTCAAATGGTTGGTTTGCACCATTTTTTCAAAGTTTGTTTTGAACATTATTTTTTTATCTTCATATGCATACTATTTTTCTTAATATCAATGATTCAATTATTTTTTATTCATTTTTATTTTTTAGTTGTTCCTGCAGCTACTGATCCGATGTTGCAGTGAACGACATGCTTTCCATGCTGCCACCTCAAGTATTTTACTCTCTCTCACTTTAAACCCGTCTTTTTTTGGAATACACTTTTTTTCATTGTACCTTTTTTTGGTAATTCTTTATTTGCAGTTCCTCTTTTATTGTATTCTTTTTTTAATTTTTTTAATTTTCTATGTTTTCATTGCGGGCCGAAAAGTTGCTTCCCTTGATAACATGAAATGCAATTTGAATGATTCATTTGATCAAGTTAAATTGACTCGGCAAGCCAACATTAACGTAGCTGCCCCTCATGTTTTGAAATCTCCGAGAACTACCCCCAACAGTCTAAGCGGATTTCATTTTCCCATATTGTTGATGATCATTTTGGAGAAGATGCATCCCCTCCTGCGCTCAAGCGCCGTACATCATTCAAGCCCGTGAGGTATTTTTTTATCAGTTCTTTATTTACTTTTTTGCTTAACTTTTTTGTTTTTTGTTTTTTCTTTAATCAGCTTCGTGTCTTTTTTTTCATACTGTAATGTTTACACTATTTTTACCTTTTTCATACTGTAATGTTCATACTATTTTATCCCCTCCCCCCTCTAGGCTCCACCTAAATTTGATGATACCATTCTAATAGATTCTGAAGAAGTAAGATAAATCTTATCTGATTCATATCAGTTTGTGTTTTTATGTTCTCGTCTTCAATTCTTTATATATGTTGTCTTATTTTTTCATTCTGTAGGATTATATTACCATGCAAACTCTTCCAGCAACTCATGAAAATAATTCTCGCATTACTCCTAATTTGCCTAAGAAGTCTGGTATTTTATCATCTATCCGCAGTTCTTCCAAGAGAAATGTAATCAATTTTGTTTATCTCCATTGGTTCCATTTTAATTTTTTTCACATCCAGTTTTTAATTCTCTTTTTTCTTTTTTGTCTTTTTTATTCCAAGACTGCTGGATCTCCGGAGGTTGAGGTTGTTGGCTCGAGGACTCTGTCTCAAAATCTGGAGAATATGGTCGAGCAAGCAAATGTTTTATACAATGCTAATCAGGTGCAAACTCCATCCATCAGGAGAGTTCATGTTTGCCCTTCAAGTTCATATCTTGACACCTCAGATGCTGTCAAGCGTTCTGATTCCAAGGCAAGAAATTCCACCATTGCAGGCAAACCACCAATGCATGGCCCCAGACGAGGTGTAGCCCCAAGCCGCTATCTCAGTACTGATTTTGTTACACTCAGTACGAAGTTCAATGTCACAAAATCGGAACTTGCTAACTATCATGCAATTTGCAGTTTAGCAAATTCTTCATATAGTAGGTTAGTATATCTGATCTCATTTCTTTCCATTGTTATTTCACATCTTTTATCTTGAATAAAACCCTTAATCGAGGTGCATTCTTTTTTTAACTATTTTTTGTGTTCAATTTCCCCCTCATGATGTAGAGAGGACGCTGTTTACTTTGGTGGAGTCAGGGTCACTTTTTGGTCATTGGGTGAGTCACTTAAACCAGGTGGCAACGTTAACAATTTTGTTATCGCTGCATTCTGTTATCATCTTTTTTGTTCACCAAAAGTCCATCCCAATGATTCAAAATATCACTACTTCTTTTCCAATATATATGTAAGTTATTGTTTTATTAAAGTTTCATTCTCTGGCAATATGTTATACATAACAAATGTCTTTAGTTTTTTTATTCAGTTTTATCTATATTATCTTACACTCCTCTCTTATTTTTTCTTCAATATTACAGGAACAGCTGCTAAGAGACCCTTGAATCTAATGAAGATATTCTTCTAAGAGCCTTTCAAAGATTAGCAAAGACCCGTTCATCAATATGATATTGTAAGACCTTACCACTTCTCATTTTTCTCCCTTTTTAACATATATGTTATTGTGCATCAATTCTATTTTTTCTTTTTTATTATATACACTCTCTGTTATTTTTGCAGCTATACTTTCCCACTTTATGTGATGATCAGTTGTTCCTTTCATTGTTGATATCAAGGACTCAAAATTTGTTTTCCTCGACTCATACTACACAAAAACTGATGAATTTCACTCATATTTCAGAGATCTTATGGTATGTATCTATTCTTTTTTATTATTTTTCCCAGTGTTTAATGTCTGTGACAGAGGTGATGTCTGATATTTTATTTATCTAGATTCCGTCCTTTTCTTTCTGGTGGAACAAGTTTATCAATGTGCCAAAGAACTTTGATTCTTTTGAACTGCTTTACACTCGTGTGCCCTGGCAGTCCAATTCCAATGAGTATGTTTTTTCGTCTATTACATGTTGATGTGTCATTTTTTGCAATCTTTTCCTATATTCTGTTCCTTTATATTTATTTTTCCTTTTCCATTTTTCACAGAACTGATTCTGGTGTCTTCTTCATGATGTTCCTTGAGCATTGGGATTCACCCAGAAGCATGCTTGCTAATTTGTTTGAAGAGAAAGATATTCCAAACATCAGGGTAAAGGTTTCTAATGATTTGGTCTTTTCTCACAAGAACGCAGGGAAGAAGATATTGGTCACTAATTTTGATGAGAAGGTATAGATGTGTTATCCATTTTCAATTAAATATTATCTTGTTTTTTATTATTTTCATTTTGTGTAATATATCTGACATGTCATTTTTTTGTACTCAGGATTTTATCAAGACTTAGAGCACCTACTCGGTCATGAGATTAATTTGCTCATCTCTTTAGGAGAATACTTCTTTTTTTGTTAGTTGTGGGAACTCCTTCAAGAGCGTGTAATAGGTCTAGCTTAAATTTATGTGTGAAACTATGTGTGTCTGTTTTCACAGGGGGGAAGCGTAAACAATGTTGCTTCGGTAGTGCTACTTTTCAACTGTTTAATTCGATCTATTTTCACATAGTCGTTAATATGTTGCATTTTTTGGAGTGCAAAACTATGTGTGTTGGTTGACATGCAAGCGTGAACAACGCTGCTTTCAGCAGTGCTACTTAGTTAACTGTTTTATTTTTGATCTATTTTTTTACTGCATTTCGTTTTCCATTTTTCATTTAAGTACTTTTTTGTTACACACTACATCCCTAATTTTTTTATTAGATCACATCTCATTTTTTGGTGTATTTTGGTAATCTTTCAAACTTTTTCAAAATCGAGTGACCTTTGCTGCAGGTTTGTTCAGGTCAGTTATATTACCCCCCATCCCTTCTCTCTTTTACTTAGTACTATGCATCAATAGATTTTCTTACACATGTAATATTCCCTTTTCACTGTATATAATTAATTGTATGTGTTAGCAACACAACCATGTAAATAAGGACTGATTGCTATGTAATCTTTTTTCACCATCTTAATCAATGTCATAGCATCAAAAAAATCCAATTCACATCATTACATGCACAATAGTGACAAGTTGGTTTTTATTTTTTATGCATATATCTGTATAGCTGTTGTTGTCATTTCTTCGCCTCGGCAAGCCTCCCTACTGCTCTTCAGGTATTGTTGTTGCTTCCTGTATAACTTTTTTTCATCTTCTTCTTGCATTTTGCTTATGGACCTGTAGTATGTATCACACAATCATTTTTACTGAATAAGAATACAATATCATACATACTATGTTAAACATAGTTATTATATACAATTAGTATCTAACTTCCAAGAAATTACATAAAGTTAAATTATTACTCGTGTTTGTTGCTTTCTTATTGTTTTCCTCTTAGCTTCTTCTTTCTTTTCTTTTTCACGATGTTTCTCAACCATCGCGATAAGTCTTTTTGGCTTTTTAGGCCTCCCTTTTTGCTGAATTCTGTCTGGATCTTTCAGCACAACCACACCATCTGCTACATTGATGCTTATGCTATCCAAACTGATTGTTTCGTTGTTTTCCAGAATTACAGATGAAGATGTCATTCCAACAGGATCAGCTAGTAGTATGTCAACTTCCCTTCCAATCCTTTTCAGTTCCTCACAAAGGTAATCTGTTGCCTTGTCAATTTTTCAACCTTTTGATGCTAACAATGCAAGCTGTCTCAATATCATGTTGAATCTTAGCAATTCATGCGTGCTTGAATCCCTCACCTCCGGCTGCATTGATATTTTATGTTCTTTCTTTCTCCATTTGTCTATAAAATACTTGTCAGGGATCTTATTAATCTCTTCTTCCACTATTACTTTCAGAACATGCACACAGAAGATCCCATCCTTGTTGAATTTTCCACAGATGCAGCTGAAATCTTCTTTTCCCTCAGTGAGGTCAGTTAATACTATGTATTTCCTTATCCATTCTCTTTCCTTTATCTGATTAGATTTGTACCAGCCCTTAAAGACTTTCCCTTTCTCAATCTCCATGTATTTGTAGCTTTCTGTTTGTCTTAGTTGATGCATAAACTTGAGATATATGTTTCTGTTATAATTCTCAATTTCCTGTTGTTCTATTGTGTATCCATAATGTAGTTGTTTAGGCACTTTTTGACTACTTTGGTTATCATTGATTTCATCCTTGTTCCTTATCACATCAATTATTCTCTGATATTCTCGCATGAAACTGACCAGATTGTATGTTGGACCTACATTGTCCTTAAATCTTGCATTTGTTCCCTCGCTTCTGCCAGTGCTCTGAATAAATGGGAAGAAGTCATTTTTGTAGTACACTGGTATGAATCTCTTCCTCTTGGCCCACATCTTATTGAAGTATTTGTTTTTTCAAGTTTGAAGTCTATAACCATTGGTTTGATTCATCTGGTTCTGTATGGTAAATTTTTTGTTAGTTTTGATACATCAAAACATTTTTTATATATCACTGATAAATGTGATTTTTTCTATTCATACACATCCTGTACCAATTATGTTGTTTGAATATTATACAAGAATAAAAAATAGACTCACCTCTTGGATGTATTGTGAACATGGATGTGTGCCTAGGTAATTGAAGTCAGTGGTTCCTAGGCTGATCATCATTTGGTTGGTTAATTTATCATTTCCCGATGCCTGTGTTACCGCTTCCACCTCCTACAAACCATGCTCATTTTTCATATTATAAAACGGGAAGTTCTATCCTTTTTCGTTATCATATTGAATATTTGCGACAATGTTTTCTGCGATAACATACCTGTGTATTTGGAGGCATGAGCCCCCTTTCCACCTCCGCTATAAATGTTGCTGATGTAGTAGAGCTACTGTTGTTTGTTGACTGCCCTTTATCTACAGACTCCTTATGTTGTTTATTTATCTGGTAGTATCATTAAAAACAGTAGTTCAATTTTTTTGATTAGTAGTATTTTTTTTACAAAATATAATCTATCTAGCCATGTAAAATTGATGATTTTTTGTGGTTTTCATGCGCGCCTCACCTTTGATTTTTTGCCTGATGATTTCTTCTCAGAATTCTGCAGTTCACCAATGTCACTTGATCCCTGCACCTAAAGCAATTTGGACTGTTTTTTCTGGTTAAATTTCCATGCATAAAGTATATGGGTTAAAAATTTAAAGAATTTGTTCATATCAGAGCAATAGAGGGGCTAGTTAATCCACTTTTTTTACCACACATAGTACCTGAGATTCTTTTTTTCAGATGCATCTGAACTCTTGCGGCCCTTCTAATTACTGCATTTTTTGCAGATTTGCTCCCCCTCCTTCCAGTTGATGGGTTCTGCTCCTCCCATCTGCTGGCTCTGGATTTTGAGCTTGCCCCATACCCTTAGTAGTTTGGATCGACTTGATTTGGATGGAGATCGAACCACCACCCGACGGCTCCTCCATGTCCTGCATCAGATAAGTGTTTTTCTGTGTTTTCATTTCTCATCTACTAACTCACGACTAAGACTCGGCATATTGTGTGTGTTCTTTTGCTCTTCTCTACTGGAATTTTGTCTGCCAATAAGTAGATCTATTTTTTTCATGCCTTCAACCCATTTCCACTTCCTAATATGTTCTGATTACCATTTTTCTTTTTTGAATTTTTGCTGGCTACAAGGTTTCTGATAACCAAGAAGGATGTACTTATAAATTTCATTCTTATCTTTTTATTTTTTCACAAGGTTATCATCTATTTTTTCATACTCTTTCTGTTTTCCATCTACTTTTTTATTTTTGTAATCTGGTTTCTTTTGTTTCTGTTCCTTTTCCCTAGATCCAAGTTGTCTGTCGCCTAACAAAGAGGTAATTATCTTTTTTTTATTTGCTTTTTTTCTGTCATCTGATCTATCATTCCCATCTATATGTCTAATACATTTCCTTTTTATTTTTAGTTCCTTGGTCCTAGATCCCCACAAGAGGTATTGTATCTCATCTTTCTCAGATATTTGTTTTTTTAACTTTTTAAATAGTTTTTTTTCCAGAAACCCCCATACTACTTTTTATACTTTTCTGTTTTTTCTCACAATTTTTTCATTTTGAAAATCATTTCAAATTGAAATCTAATCAAACTGTGTGCACTTACTGTAATTATATTTTTTTCATCAGCTAACTAATCATATAAAAAATTTTACTTGTAAATTTTATGAGCCATAGTTTTAGCCATAGGCAGTACATTTTTGTGTGATAACTCTTTAATTTTGTTGAAACACTTGTGCGTTTTTGCCACCTGTATATCTGTCATTTCTGGAATCTCTTCTCTCGAATCTGTCATTTTTTAATTTGTCATATGTAAATCTGTCATCTGCTTGTCAATCAGCACCCTTATATTTGTCATTTGTCTGTTAGGAATTTTAGCAATGCACTTATATATCATTTAGTTACACTTATCACTCTCCCTTATTACTCCAACTTGGTTATTATAAACTATTCACCCATCATTTATAAATTGTTACGTGAGTTGTGTAAATTTGTGTCATGAGGTGAAATCAGACATATTCGGTTTCTGTTTGTGTAAATTGGTATGAAAAGATATATATAATATGTGTGGCTCTTAAACTTGTTATCTGTTTTTCTAAGAAAATTTGTGTTATTATAAGTTCTGCTAGCATGTGCACCTACTTGGTATTTTTTAAGTTTGAGTTGTTTCCTAAAATAGAGCAGATCTGCCCTGTTTGATAACTTGGGTGGGGGGGACAGGTTAACCTTTTTCTATTTTTTTATCCTAACGCGTTTTTTGTTTGTGTTTTTTCATGTAATCTTTTTTTCAAAAACAATCAGCAATGTCGTCTGTTGAACCTAAGTAACTCTTTTTTTTCAATCTGTTTTAGATATATAATTTCCCACTGTTTTTCATGACAATTTGTTATATTATAACTTTATATATGTTTTTCACCAAGGAGAATCTTGTACCTCTAGGACAAACTTAAGTGTGGCTATGTTGCTCCCACAAAAGCCATGATCGACTACTTTGATTTGAAGGCCCCAGCAACACCCTCGTTTTTGCTGCTGCTTTGGATTAGAGGGGGCCGCTGTCTTCTGATGCAGCAGTTCTGAACAACATGATCTACTCAAGCATGCAAATTTCAAGGTTTGCAAAAACTTTTTATCCTTTTTTATTTGTGTTTAATTTTATTTATATGGTATATGATCTTCACATATACTTTTATTTTTTTGTTATGCAAAATTAACTGAACTCCATATCAATTAATTTTGTTGGGGACCATTTTTTGTTCACTTTTGATATATATGCTACTTGATCTATGTTCACTTTCAGTTATCTGTTTTTCTAAGAAAATTTGTGTTATTATAAGTTCTGCTAGCATGTGCACCTACTTGGTATTTTTTAAGTTTGAGTTGTTTCCTAAAATAGAGCAGATCTGCCCTGTTTGATAACTTGGGTGGGGGGGGGACAGGTTAACCTTTTTCTATTTTTTTATCCTAACGCGTTTTTTGTTTGTGTTTTTTCATGTAATCTTTTTTTCAAAAACAATCAGCAATGTCGTGTGTTGAACCTAAGTAACTCTTTTTTTTCAATCTGTTTTAGATATATAATTTCCCACTGTTTTTCATGACAATTTGTTATATTATAACTTTATATATGTTTTTCACCAAGGAGAATCTTGTACCTCTAGGACAAACTTAAGTGTGGCTATGTTGCTCCCACAAAAGCCATGATCGACTACCTTGATCTGAAGGCCCCAGCAACACCCTCGTTTTTGCTGCTGCTTTGGATTAGAGGGGGCCGCTGTCTTCTGATTCAGCAGTTCTGAACAACATGATCTACTCAAGCATGCAAATTTCAAGGTTTGCAAAAACTTTTTATCCTTTTTTATTTGTGTTTAATTTTATTTATATGGTATATGATCTTCACATATACTTTTATTTTTTTGTTATGCAAAATTAACTGAACTCCATATCAATTAATTTTGTTGGGGCCCATTTTTTGTTCACTTTTGATATATATGCTACTTGATCTATGTGCACATGGTAGCCCTGGAAACATGTGCTTGTATTTATTTTTTGTTGTTTTACCCTCTGAAAATCTGTGTGCTAACTTACTTTTTAAATTCATATGTTCGCATGCTTTTTTCATCTATTTTTTGCCCTTTTTCATCATGTTTTTTGTTACTTTTTTCACAACTAACACTCGCCTTACTTGGTATTATTTTTCAAGGTTTGCAGCTTCCTCTTCTTGGGGAAATCCTTATCCAATGCCCATCTGCAGAAAATGCTAATAAGTTGCATCAGAAGGTTAAAGTTGTCAGACATACAGTGATAGGTTTCAGGAATATGGAGTATGTGCACATTGCTAGAGAGATAGGAAATTTTGTGCAAAAAAGGATATGTGATGCAACTCCAGAAGAATTCAAGTTCTAGAAGACCAAGGAAGACCAAGTCAAAGAGATGAAGAAGATCATGGGGGATGATTATGTTGAAGCTGGCGGCTCATCTGCTCAAGCTGAAGCAGTTGCACCAAAGGATGTTGTCGAAGCTGGCGGGCCCAAAGCACCTTCTGATGGTGATGGATCCAAGAAACGTAAAATTTAAACTTCTTTTTCCATCGATATGCTTTTTTCCACCTCTTGTATTTTTCCATTTTATTTTTTATATATTTCCATGTGTCTTTTTCACACAGGTCTCATTTTTTATGTGTGGAGATCATTGAAGGTCCAAAGGAGCCGACATTAATTATTGTATATATTTTAAACTTCAACATCTTTCATCTGTTTCATAAGTTAGTTTTTATCAGACTTGGTTGCTATGTCAGTTACTTCTTTTCATCTATGTGCGGCATGAACAATATATAACTTGTGTGGCATGAACTATATATAATCTGTGCAGAATGTTTTTCTTTGTCGATTTTTCTTTTTTTGTCACACCACATGTATTTTGTCGATTTGGTGATAATTTCTCTTTTTTATGCCTTACAAATATATAATTTTCCCGCCCTGATCTTTTTGCACTTATGGAATATAATTTTCTTTTGCTCCAAGTCTAAGTTCAAATCAAATGGAAACTATTTGATGTCATTTTATTATTTTTTTCTCTGCCTATGATGTTTCAAATGTTTGCCCAGTTTTATATACTAATGTGCGCTGCCCTTTTCACACCCCTGGAACTAATAGGTTTGCCCACTTTTATTGTACTTCAGAATTTTTTTTCGTGCCACAGGAATTTTTTGTGAGCCAGCAGAAATACTGGGTTTTGTCATGAGACTCATGTGACTGATAGTTTTCTTCCTAACCTAGAACTTGTTTGTGTATCACAACATTATGTTCACAACACTATAGAATTTTTTCCTTCAATGTGTCCTTTTCACCCCTAAATCCGGGCAAACTATCTGAGGCAACTTTTTCTTTTTTTCAGTATTTGGTTCAGTTGTCTGATTTTGTTTTGGTCATTTTTGAATATGAGTTTTGATAAATCTTTCATTTGTATTTTTAATGTGCTTGGCCATTTGTTATTTCGGGGTCATATTTATGGTATTTTTTTGGGTTCAGTTGGTATTTGAATGTCTTTTGGTCTTTTGAATCTGAAATTCAATATTTGGTTTTTTTTCTTAATCTGCAATTTGGTGTTTGGTATTTAATTTTTTTATTAGTTGAGGATTTTTAAATCTGCTATCAGTTTTTTCGATTCTGATCAGTGCTAAATGCACTCAACATCAAGATATGATTGGATTGAAGATGCATCACTCTGTTGGTATAGGTTTTAGCATGCAGATTAAGTTAGATTTCTTGCTTTTGTGTTTTTACTCTAATATGTTCGATGTAACTTATTCATCAACATGTGTTAATTAGGCACTTGACCTGCGTAATTTTTAGGGATCCAAATCTGTGTGATTCCTTTTGTCATAAGTTATTTAGTTTTCCTTGAGTAATATGCGTCTCAAAATGCAGAGTATGAACTTATTTATTTTGGTAGTTCTGTTACTATGAGCACCTAGTTGCTATTTTAACTTTGAGTTGTTGCTCAGTCTCTAGTAGAATCTAGAAATGTTATTGTCACATTTCAACTTTCCATGAATGCCCCATTTGCTTGTAACCTGGTCAATCATATCACTTTTCTTATGCATCCCAATCCATAAAACGAACCATTTTGCTTTTGTAGGATTTAAATCTGTCATTTTGAGTCTTTTTTTAAATCTACCATTTTGGGGATTTAAATATTCCATTTGGTATTTGGGGTCATTTTGCTAAATTTGTCATTTGCATTATTGTGTTTTATTTGAATTTGTTACTCGGGTTCATTTGCTAAATCTGTCATATGAGGGATTTAAATCTGTCATTTGGTACTTGAGGGTCATTTGCTAAATCTGTCATTTGAGGGATTTAAATGTGTTATTTGAGGGTTTTAAATCTATCATTTGGCATTTTTGGATTTCTGATCAGTATACCTCACTTTGGGTTAGCTGGTAGCTATTATGTACAAAGTACACTTATAACTTGGCATTATTACTCTAAAGTGGTTGTTGTTATTTATTCATATAGCATAGGTAAATTTTGCATACATCTATGTAAAGTTTAATTATGCATACTAATATCTGAAATTATGTGTTTTTCGTTTTTGTCGAAAAAATATGTGCAATGGCATTATGAAAATCACCCAGTTTTGTTACTCATAATCTGTGTGATTTGTTTGATGAAGACCACTTCGAGTTGGCAGATTTGGCCACTATTAATATGTGTGATAATCTGTGTATATTTGACTTTTCTGAAAATGTTTGTTACTTATTTAACCTGACTTATTTGTTTAACCTGACTTATTTCTTTTTGCAGCTTGATTTCTTCAAGTTACATGTGTTGCCTAGTCTCTAATAGAATCTGGAATGCTTTCATTCTTTAGTGCACTATTTTTCTGCTTGTAACCTGATCAATCAATCACTTTCATTTGTGTGATTTTTTTCGACTCGAGGGATCAGCCACCATTTCCATTACCTTAGGAAAGGAAATACACCGAGTAGCATGTGTGTGATGCCAGGTATAAAACCACACAAAATTGGTTTCTCATTTAACATATTTGATGGCAGGGATTTTAAATCGCACAAAAATTTGCCTTATGTGAAATCTGTTTAATTTTGTACAAATATGCTTAGAAATATGCTTTTTACACAGAATTGGGCTCTCATTGTAATCTATTTGATCCCCTTGTTTCTGCAGAAATAAGTGATTTAGTTTTCCTTGCAGCAGGATCATCTTGGTCAGTGTTTTTGCTAGTCTGCTTTGTTATCTTGCTTGATTTATCTCCATTTTTCCAGCTACCTCTCTTATTTCTTTTTGCAGCTCATTTGGAATGGACTATAGCAAGTTGGTGATTTTTCTTATATGTTTAATTCTCTTGATTTTGTTTTTTTGGGTTGCCTACCTCATTTCATGTTTCCTCAGTTGGATTTGTTATGTTTAGTGCATCGATATGCATTACAAATCTCAATGCACCTAGTTGGTATTTCAAGTTTGAGCTGTTGCCGAGCATTTTTCTTATATGTTAAAACCAGTTGAGTCTAATAAGTGAGGATATGTTTCTCTGTATAAAAAGATATTGTCGGTGTGGAATGTGGTCCCGACACTAACCAGTAATGAGCGCCAGGGTCTATCCCTCAATGGTCGATGCTAAGCAATCAAAGACACAAGGTTTATCCTGGTTCCGGCCGGGGGGCCGTACGTCCAGCAGTGGTGTGCTCGGGGCACTATATTACTCAGCACCGGGGGTGCCTGTAATGAGGCAGCTACAAGCAAGGCGGGAGAGGAGGCGTGACCTCCAAGTCCCCGGTGAAGTGGCTGAAGATGTTGTGGGAGAATTGAGGAATGCGTGTGTGGTGTGTCGTGAATTGTTCGTTGCCCGGGTCTCTGTTCTCCCCTGTGGCGGGGGAGTTCGCCTTCCTTTTATAGGCCAAGGAGAGGACGAATTACATGCATGCCGCACTATTCAGCTACATGGGGAAGTATGGTGCGCTGCGCCGTAGAGTAGGCGGTCGCCTTGACGGTCCTTGCCGCGATCCGGCCATCATGGCGTATCTTGTACCCGAACAGTGGTGGCTTCGAGGGTCGGGGCGCAGTGGTTGGCCGTGATGTTCCCCAGGCGGGCTCGAGGGGGTTGCTGATGTCGATCCGTACGGGATACAGTGGCAGTTATGGCGGCGTCCCGTTCCCGCACGCTTCACAGTGTCGAAGCCTGTTATCACAGCGCCCGACGTGGGGTTGTACGCGCGGGGGCGGCCGCCGCCGCCGCGGGGCGGGGGAAGGCGCCCCGCCGGCTAGCGTCACGACCTAGCCCTGCAAAGTCACGGGAAAGCATTTCGAGGATGTGGCCGGCCCCCCTTCGAGGGCTCGGCGCGTTAGCCGTACCGGAGTAGGCGGCGCGGCGTCACGGGGCTAGCACCGGCCACGTCGCACAGTCCCCCACAGTGACGGGGATGGGTTCCCTCCTAGGGAGTTGGTGCGACAGGACCGGGGCGTGAGTCCCAGGCGCATGATGGCACCGCCCCGCCGTTTGTTAGAGCATTAAATGCCCGTACCCGCTTGCGGGAACGGGCGTGCGCGTGTAAAGCTCCCTCGAGCCAGGCGGATCCCGCTCGAGGGAGGCGTGTACCCTCAAGCGAGGCGGACCTCGCTCGAGGGAGGCGCGCACCCTCGAGCGAGGCGGAGCCCGCTCGAGGGGACTTTTGAGTGGGCCGCCTTGGTGGGCCGCGGGGGCCACCGCGGCGTGGGCCGTGCCCTGTGTGCGTTTAAGAAAGGTGCGCTTAGCTTTGGTTTTTTTGCAGGTTTTAAGCGGGGTTCCCCCATTTATTTAAGGGGACCCCCAAGGCTGTCCCCGACAGTAGCCCCCGAGCATCTGCGGGTTCGCCGGCCAGGCTCCCGCAGATGCTGGAGTCTACTGATAGGACGTCCTTCCCCCTGGTTCGCAAACGCTTCCCGTGGGGCCGCGTCAGCGGACCCGCGGTCTAGCCCCCCGAAGCCCCGTAGGAGCGTGAGTGCTCCCCGCGAGGGGTTTTACCGCGGGAATTGGTCAGAGGGCGTGGTGCATATTCCAACCGGCGTCGGCGATGTTTCAGCCGGCTTCGGTGACGCACGCGCAGCTGGCACTATCCGCGGCCGGCGCAATCCAGGGGGTGTAGCCGTGCGCCGAGCCCCCGAGCCTGGGCCCGTTCGAGGCGATCGGGTAGAGCTCTACGACTTGTTTTTAACGCGCCCTCGCCGTCCCTCCGCGGGACAGAGGGCGATGTTTGCGCAACCCCCATCGGTCGGGTCGCGGATTGCGGATTCCTCGTTGAGCTGTTAGTGGGTGGTTCGAGTGGACGCCCATGCCCCGTTCGATAAGGGTAGGCTGCGCGGTCCGGGGACGCGTCCATTAAAGCGCTTGCGTGGGTTTGCTAGGTGGGGCTCGGTCCCATTCGCTAGGGACCGAGGGCGCGGAAGCTCTCCCTCGGTGGGATCCCCCCGGCTAGCTGCCCTCGCTGGCTCTCGAACACGACATGTGGGGCACCCTCGAGCCGGCGGGCTCGAGGAACGGCTCGAATGTGTGTGCCCTCGTCGTCCCTGACTCTGGTGATCTGGGGCACCTGTTCGAACCCGTCGAGGGTCAGGCTTCGAACCTCGATCGCAGGGGCCGTGCGGGGTGGCGTCTAGGCGCTCCTGTCTTTGCATCTGCGAGTCCTCGAGGGTCCCTGACCGTGTCAGCCCCCGAGACGCTGATCAGTAAAATAGTGCGGGGTGGCGGCCGGGCGCTCCTGTCTTTGCATCTGCGAGTCCTCGAGGGTCCTTGACCGTGTCAGCCCTCGAGACGCTGATCAGTAAAATAGTGCGGGGTGGCGGCCGGGCGCTCCCGTCTTTGGATCTGCGAGTCCTCGAGGGTCCCTGACCGTGTCAGCCCTCGAGACGCTGATCAGTAAAATAGTGCCGGGAAGATGCCTGTGGTGCCCGTTTTACTTCAAATGGGCCCCAAGGTTACCAGCCGATGCCTGCACCCTTTGAGGGTCGAATTTTTTCTGAGCCAGTGGTTCGCGCCACTCGAGGGTCTTCCTTACTTAGTAAGGGACCGGGCTATTTAATGCTTCGCAGCCGCAGCTGTAGTTTCGCGCCGCGGGCGCACCTTTTTAGGCGCTACAACCGCGCGTGTAGTGGGCGGCGTGGGCAGGCGGATGTGACCGCCTGCCACGGCCCTCCCGTTTCTACGCCGTGATGATGGCCCGTGAGCGGTTGCGTGGCCGCCTTGGTCGTGGTGGGGCCCGTCCGTCAGTGGGGGAAGATTTTACCTGCAGTTAATGCGCGTCGGCCGCACGCTCCAGAGAGCTCGCCCGCGGCCTTTAAATCAGATGAGGGGGGCGACGGTGGTTTTTACCTTAGCATTCGCCATTCCTGCTCCTCGCGCTCCAGCCCCCGAGCCGTTCTTGCCATCGCATCTTTCTCCTCACGGAGTTCTCCTTGTTCCTTGCGCTTCGCTTCCTCGCCCGCTCGCATGGCGCCCCAGCAGCCTCTCGTCATCATCGACCCGTTGTCGTGGGAGCGCTCATCGGCGACGCGGCTGGCTCTGGGCCAGTTGGTAACCGCCGGCCAGCTGGCGGCGAACGAGGATGGGCGGTCGGCTGAGTGGATCGCGCCGCCGGCAAGGGACCACGCGCCCAATCCTCCAAGTGGCTACGTGGTCAGCTTCATCCGCTTCCACGAGCGGGGCTTCATGGCGCCGGCGAGCCGCTTCATGCGGGCTCTCTGCTTCCACTACGGTGTGGAGCTCCACAATTTCGCGCCCAACGCGATCTCGCAGGCGGCCACGTTCGTCGGCGTCTGCGAGGGCTTTCTAGGGATCCCAGTAAACTGGGATCTCTGGATTCACCTGTTCCGAGGGGAGCTGTTCACGCAGTCGACGTCGGAGACGAGGAACCGCCGCGCGGTGCGCGCCGGCGGCCTGTCGCTCGCCTTGCGGGTCCAGCACAAGGACGACTACATCCCTTGCACGATGACGACCAACAACTCCGGCTGGGAGCGGGGGTGGTTCTACCTCCGCAACGACGAGCCCGGCCTCCCCCCTACACCGGTTTGGTGCTCCAGGAGAGGCCCGACTCCTGGCACCATGGGGTGTCTCCGCCCCAGCACCGGAGGCGGTTGGATTCGCTCCTGGTCGCGCTGAGGGACTTGGCGGGCCGCGGGCTGACCGCGAAAGTCATCCTCGCCCATCTCCACCACCGGCGGATCGTCCCCCTGATGGAGAGGCCGCTCCGCGTCTTCGAGATGACCGAGGTAGCAGATCCCGTCACGTTGGCGAGGTCGCGGTCGCTGCAGAGTCCCCTCCTGCGGGATTACGCGGTCACCCGGGCGCGGAGCGCCGTCGACTCTAGGACCGTGCGCCGACCAGTCTCCGTGGGACCTCGAGATGTTGCCCACCGGCCCACTGGTGAGTGGAGTTCTTGATCTCGTTTCGATTTTGTCGGTTCCCCGGGTTGTTGACACCTTTCAATGTTTCGTCTGCAGCTGGTGAGCGTGAGCGCCGCGAAGTCTGTGCCACCCACCCCTCGCTCTCGCGCACTCGCGCGCGCGGCACAGCGGCGCGAGCGGGGAGCGTGTGGCTCACAAGACGGAGCGCGCGACGCGGCACGGGGAGCGCCGCGAGCGGAGGAGCGAGGTCGCGCCCGCCGCGCGAGCGGCCAGGGGCTCTCCTCGCCGGGGACCGAGGAGTACTCATCGTCGGACGAGGAGGAGGAAGAGGAGGAAGAGGAAAGGGGGCGGGGTCTCCCCCGACGGTGGGAGCTCGCACCCCCGTCCACCGGAGCCGGCTCCGGTGACGGGGAGCGACATCGCCCGGGGCGAGCGCGGAGGCGCCCGCCGCCGGGCCATCGACAAGCGGGGAGCGGCGCGAGCCGCGGGGGGCGCCGGCGCGCGCCCGGAGGCGCGTACGGCGATGCGCCCACGCACGGGGCGAGGCCCGCGCGCGCGGTGGAGGCGACCGGAGGTGCGGCGGCGACCGCGCCGGTCGTGCCCGCATCGTCGGCCGGGGCCTCGAGGAAGAGGAAGCGCGCCTTCTCTTCTTCGAGGTGCAGGATTCGTCCTCTTGAGAAGTTGCATGCCTAATAGGTATGGATTTGACGGTTTTCTCGTATTTGCGCAGGGTGGTGCCAACTGTGCCTCTCCTCGCACCAGCCAAGGTGTTGAGGGCGGACGTGTCCGTCCCCACCCGGCGGCGTTCGTCGAGGGCGCCGCGGGCGGGGGCGAGCACGGCGGCGGCGGCGGGCGGGAGCTCGCAAGGTGCGGCCGAGGCCTCGAGGCCGCGGCTCGGTGGCTTCGCCTCTCGCGCCGCGGCCGGTGGTCGTCGAGGAGCTGCAGGGCGCCGGTCGTGGGGGAGGCGCGGCCGGCGGCGCCGGCCGCGGCGGCGCCGGCCGGCGGCGTCCACCGTGGAGGGCCACCCGGCGCCCACGATCGCGAGACGCGGCCGGAGGCGGCGGCGGCGGCGGCGCCGTCGGAGGAGCTTGCAGCCACGAAGCGCGGGTGGAGGGCGCAACAAGGGCCCGCACCCGCCGCCGGCCCCCCGGCGGTGGTGGTGGAGGTCCCGGACGACGACTCCCCGCCGCCCGGGTGGGACCAGTGGGTGAGCTTCCCCACGGTGTCTTCCGAGTCCCAGGAGGGGCTCTTGTGAGGCGGCGGAATGGCCACATGGTGGCGGGAGGCCGAGGGCGCGGCGCCGAGGCCTCTTCTTCCCCGCGCCGGCCGCGCCGCTCCGGGAGAGGGGCGTGTTGACGGTTCGCCCGCCTTCGCCGACGCCCAAGGGGAGCAGGGGCTGTGGGAGGAGCTCCGCGACCACGGCGCCGCGCTCAACCGAGCGTTGAACGAGGCGCTGCGGATCCATGGCGGCCCGACGTGGCGTGTCTTTCAGGTGAGGCACCGTCGTTTATTTCTTTTGATTTCGTCGTCTTCATGTTCGACCCTTGCGGTGTGAAGCTCACTGGTTTTGATCTGCTGGCGGCAGGAGCTCGAGCATCGCGCCCGCAACAAGTACGGCGCCTTCGACGAGATGAGCGCCGAGCTGCGCCGTCTCCAGGAACAGGGTGACGCCTTCGTCGCGCTCGCGGAGGCCCTGAGGACGCCAGACAGCTGGTTGTCGTACCGGGAGGAGGCCCTGCGCGACCAGCTCCAGGAGTGCGAAAGGGAGGCCTCGGTGCACCCCTCCACCCTCGAGCGGATTTGCACGGCCCTCATCGAGCAGGGTGAGGCGCTGCAGCAAGCGCGGGGGGGACCTAGAGGGTATGCGCACCCTGGCGACCAACTGGGAGGCGGAGGTGGCCGCCGTCCACAACGACAACCTGGAGCTCCCTTCGTTGCTCCGGGGGGCGCAGGCCCAGTAGGGTCAGGCTGAGGAGCGGGCGCGCGCGGCCGAGCAAAGGGCCAATGAGGCCGACGAGATGAGGGCCACCCTCGACGCCAAGGTTGCGGCACTCGCCATTGCGGAGGATCAGCTCCTGCAAGAGCGTGCCGCCCGCCAGGGGGCTGAGGGGCAGCTCCAACAAGAGCGGGCTGCTCTTGCCGACGCCCGATCGGCCCTCGAGCGTGAGCGCCTCGCTCGCGAGGCGGCACAGAAGTCGCTGGAGGAGCGGAACGCGGAGCTCTCGAGGCTCGAGGGCGAACTGGTGGTCCTCAGCATCACGAGCGCGAGCCAGGAGCAGGCCCTCAAGGAGCAGAGCGTCACCGTTGACGGCCTTCAGCAGGCGGTCGAGGCCGAGCGCCGCGCCCTCGAGGTGGAGAGGAAGCAGGTCGAAGGTGGGTTACTGTTTGTCTTTTATTTTGCTGATTTTTCCTTAGAGGGTTCGTCCCTTTTTCTGATTTTCCTCTTGCTGGCAATGTCCAGGCCTGCGCACCGCGCTGGGGCACGCGACCGGCCGGGCCGAGGCGCTGCGGCAGCCTCCTACAACTCCTCCGAGCAGAGCCGCCGGGAGCCGCGCTCTCGCGGCCCTCGAGACCCCGCCGGGTCGTGGAGGAGGGCGAGGCGCAGGCTGGGAGCTCGCTGGCCAGCCGCCTGCGCGCCCTTGGCGGGCACGTCTCTGGGCGCATGCGCCGGGCCTTGCACCTCGGCGTCCAGAAGGCTCTCGGAGTGGTGTGGTCTCACTACGAGATCAACTTCAAAGCCGTGGCGGAGGGCTACGTCGTCCCCGAGGGCGTCGAGGACGAGGTGGCGATGGAGCGCGTGGACGCGCTGGCTGCTGACGCCGCTGAGGCGCTCGCTGAAGCCTTCGAGGAGTTCCTGTTCCCAGACGCCGCCGATGCCGATGCTCCTCAGGCCTGAAGATTGCTGGGCGCCAGGCCCTTTTTGTTTGTATGTCAGTATGTGGGCCGCGTGGCCATGTAAATAAACAGTTGTTTTGCTCTAAACATTTGTGACAGTGAAATGGTGTTCGTTAATTTATCGCGCTATTTTGTTTCTTCTTCTTCCTAAGTAAATTCGAGTTAGGGAAGTTCGATTTTCACTAGCTGCCTGCTGGGCCGGAGGCGAGAGAGAAGGGCCGTATCCTCGCGGAGGCGTAGGCTATCTCTGACTCGCGCGTCCTTTCTGCTAGGCTGCCTGCGCCCTGTTCGAATTATGCTCGAAGCCGAAGTCAAAACGTACTTAGCGCGCGTGGATTTTTGCGAAAAAATGGGACCATTTTTGGGGGGTGCCCCCCGTAGTAGCCCCCGAGGGTGACTTGGGTTTCAGGGGAAAGCCGAGTTGCCCTTTTTATTAAACTGGTGATGTTTACATGTTCGTCGCCAACTGGGGTGTTGGGCACGTGATTTACAACAAAAGGCTTGGAAATCCTATCTAGGGATAGAAGCGACGTAGCTGTTGGATATTCCAAGCGTTGGTGAGTTCCTCGCCGTCCTCGTTGGCTAGCTTGTATGTTCCGGGCTTGAGCACCTTCACCACGACGTAGGGTCCCTCCCACGGAGGTGATAGCTTGTGGCGTCCTCGGTTGTCTTGGCGTAGCCTTAGGACCAAATCCCCCTCGCTGAAGTCCCGCCGGCGTATCTTCCGTGCCTGGTAGCGCCTGAGGGACTGCTGGTATCTTGCGGAGTGCATTAAGGCCACGAGGCGCGCTTCGTCTAGCTGGTCCAGTGAGTCCTCGCGTGCTCGCTGGTTGGCGTCCTCGTCATAGCCTCGTACCCTGGGCGACCCATATTCAAAGTCCGTGGGGAGGACGGCCTCCGCGCCATGGACCAGAAAAAACAGGGTGAACCCAGTGGCTCTGCTTGGGGTGGTCCTTAGGCTCCACACGACCGCAGGCAATTCCTGGAGCCATTTTCGACCAGACTTGTTCAGCTGGTCGAAAATTCTGGGCTTGAGGCCTTGTAGGATCATGCCGTTGGCACGCTCTACTTGACCGTTGGTCTGTGGGTGTGCCACAGCTGCCCAATCCACACGGATGTGGAATTTGTCGCAAAATTCCGGGAATTTCCCTGCCCGTGAACTGGGACCCGTTGTCGGTGATGATGGAGTTCGGCACTCCAAAACGGTGGACGATGTCGGTGAAGAACGTCACCGCTTGCTCAGCCCTGAGATTGGTGATGGGGCGCACCTCTACCCACTTGGAAAATTTGTCGATTGCGACCAACAAGTGGGTGAAGCCCCCGGGCGCCTTTCGCAAGGGCCCGACGATGTCCAGCCCCCACACGGCAAAAGGCCATGTAATAGGGATGGTCTGCAAGACGTGAGCGGGGAGGTTGGATTTGCGGGCGTAAAATTGGCATCCCTCGCAGGTGCGCACGATTTCGCTGGCGTTTGCGACCGCCGTGGGCCAGTAAAAGCCTTGGCGGAATGCGTTACCCACGAGGGTGCGGGGCGCGGCATGGTGGCCGCATATCCCCGCATGTATGTCCCGGAGGAGCTCGCGCCCCTCAGGGATTGGCATGCATCGCTGCAGGATGCCGAAAGCGGCGCGCTTGTGCAGCTCGCCGTCGACGAGGGCGAAAGACTTGGCCATCCTGGCGATGCGCCTGGCCTCGGACTGATCCGAGGGGAGCTCCCCGCGGTCCATCCAAGCGATGTACTTGTCGCGCCAATCCGCCCTGATGGGGGCTGGCTCGACATCCATCATTTCGGCCTCGTCGGCGCCATACCCCTCGAGGAGGGAGAGCACATACACCTCGTTCGAGGGGTCCTCATCCATGGGCTCCGCGCCTGCCGGATTCGAGGGAGCCCCTGAGGGTTCCGTGTGGTTCGAGGGGTGTGGCTCGAGGGTGACGGAGGGCTGGGTGATGTCTCGGGCAAAAACGTTCGGGGGGACAGTGATCCGCCCGGACGCGATCTTTGCTAACTCGTCCGCCTCCTCGTTGTAACGGCGGGGCACGTGGTTGAGCTCTATGCTGTAGAACTTGTCCTCGAGGGCGCGCACGGCCTTGCAGTAGGCCTCCATCTTATCATCGTGGCAGCTCGCATTTTTCATGACTTGGTCGATCACGAGCTGCGAGTCTCCCCGTACGTCGAGGCGTTTGACGCCTATCTCGATGGCGATCTTGAGGCCGCAAAGAAGGGCCTCGTACTCAGCCATGTTGTTTGACGCGGGGAAGTGGAGACGCACTGTGTACCGCATGTGTTCCCGGAGGGGTGACACGAAGAGCAGGCCCGCGCCTGCCCCAGTCTTCATCACCAAGCCGTCGAAGTACAGGGTCCAGCACTCTGCCTGGATCTGCGGTGGCGGTAGTTGCGTATCCGTCCACTCAATGACGAAATCCGCTAGAATCTGGGACTTGATGGCCTTGCGTGGGGCGTAGGCGAGTGTTTCGCCCATCAGCTCCACCGACCACTTGGCAATTCTACCCGCCACGTCCGGATTGCGGATGATTTCCCCCAACGGGAAGGAGGAGACCACCGTGACAGGGTGGGCCTCGAAGTAGTGCCGAAGCTTGCGCCGCGCAAGGACCACCACGTACAACAGCTTCTGGACTTGAGGGTAGCGTGTCTTGGTGTCGGACAAGACTTCGCTGATGTAGTACACCGGCCGCTGGACCGGCAGGGCGTGACCTTCCTCCGCGCGCTCCACAACGATTACGGCACTGACCACCTGGGTGGTCGCGGCCACGTAGAGTTGCAGAGGTTCGCCGTCCTACGGTGGTGTGAGGATTGGGGCGCGAGTCAAGGACGCCTTCAGCTTGTCGAGCGCATCCTGGGCCTCGGCGGTCCAGGAGAAGCGCTCGTGCTTTTTGAGGAGGCGGTAGAGGTGCAAGCCTTTTTCGCCGAGCCGCGAGATGAGGCGGCTCAAGGCGGCAAGGCACCCCAGCACCTTTTGTACCCCTTTGAGGTCTCGAATTGGACCCATTCGCTCGAGGGCTGCAACCTTCTCGGGGTTTGCCTCGATGCCTCGCTGGGAGACTATGTATCCTAGGAGCATGCCCCGCGGCACCCCAAAGACACATTTTTCGGGGCTCAATTTTACCCCGTTGGCCCGTAGGCAGCCGAACGCGATGCTCAGATCGCCAACCAGGTCGTCCGCCTTCCTGGTTTTCACGACGATGTCGTCTACGTACGCCTCGACGGTCCACCCGATGTGGTCTCCAAAAACGTGCTGCATGCAGCGTTGGTACGTTGCACCTGCGTTCCGGAGGCCGAACGACATCGTGACGTAACAAAACATCCCGAACGGCGTGATGAATGAAGTCGCGAGCTGGTCGGACTCCTTCATCTTGATTTGGTGGTACCCGGAGTAGGCATCAAGGAAGCAAAGCAGCTCGCACCCAACTGTCGAATCAACAATTTGATCGATACGTGGCAAAGGAAAAGGAACTTTAGGACATGCTTTATTAAGATTGGTGTAGTCTATACACATCCGCCACTTCCCGTTCTTTTTCTTTACTAGTACAGGATTAGCTAGCCACGTAGGGTGGAACACTTCCTTGATGAACCCGGCCTCGAGAAGCTTCCACAGCTCCGCTCCGATCGCCCGCCGCCGCTCCTCGTCGAAGCGGCGGAGCCGTTGTTGCACGGCGCGGGATTGAGGTAGGATGTCAAGGGAGTGCTCGGCGACCTCCCTCGGGATGCCCGGCATATCCGAGGGGCTCCACGCGAAGATGTCGGCGTTGGCGCGGAGGAAGTCGACGAGCACCACTTCCTATTTTGGGTCGAGGGTGGAGCTGACCGTCAACGCCTTGCCTTCGGGGGCAACAGGGTCGAGGGGCACCTCCTTGGTCTGCTTCGCGGCCTCAAAATTGCCGGCGTGCTTGGCGGTGGAGTCGAGGTCTTCGTTGATGAAGAGTATCTTGGCCCCCTAAGTGGGTTTTGGTGATATAATGACACACACCTAATTGGCTAATGAATTTATCTAGTCCATGAGCAGGTATTAAAATTATGTATGGAATCAAGCACAGATCGTTGACTACACAAAAAGAAAGTGGTGCTCTAAAAGGATTCCTAAGAAGGCTTATTTATTTTTACTTTTGAATTTGAGTCCTAGGAATGCCGTACTATCAAGAGGGACAGAAATCATGTCTTCCAAGAGTCGAACAGGTGCTCTAGTTGCTAAAACAAAACCTATGAGAGACACCTTTGCACCAACACATTCACGGGGATCTTATCTTGGGTGCTGGCCTTGGAAGGCCGGAGTGTCCGGTTTTTGCCGGAGACTCGGACTTTCCGGAGAGAGTCCGGGTTTATCCCGGATACTCCGGGTCATAAAGCCTCAACGGCTATATTCTGGGTGAGGGGGTATAAAAGCCCCCTCCACCCCTTCATTTACTTCTCACCCTGCCATTTTCGTCCTGAACTGTTGCAAACCTCATTTACTCCTCCCCTCTCTCCCTTTGGCTCAAAGTTGGTGAGATTTGTTGTGGGAGTTAAGAGGATTTGAGAGCAAGGGCTTGGAGAGTGCTAGTGAGCTAATTTCCCATCTCTAGAGCACCTAGTTCTTCGCTTGGTTGGCAAAATTCGTGTTTGTTACTCTTGGAGCTTTGAGCTCCTAGCCGGCTAGGCGTTGCCTTGGAGCATCCAAAGGTTGTGGCTGCCCAAGGAAGTTTGTATTACCCCGACATTGAGTAAGTAACTCTAGCTTGATCTTCGTGGTCGCTAGAGGGAGGAAAGTGACCTAGGTGTAAAGGTCCACCCTTTGTGGGTACCTCAACAGAGACGTAGACCTCAAGGTGTGAGGTTGAACTCCGGTAACAAATCCTGTGTTTCTTGTGCTTGTTCATCTTGTTGCATGCTTGTATCTTGCTTGAACAATTGTCTAGGGTTTGGTGCCGATCTACTTCGTGTTGAGGTTCCTACAGGTTTTAAGTGGATAAACAGGCTTGTATCACTTCAGTGCATAACCTATTTTCACAGATTTACTTTTGAGCAAGTTTAAATCCTGTCGATTTAATTCTCCCCTAGCAAGCCGGACTATCCGGACATTTTCCCGGATTCTCCGGATTTCCTGGAGTATCCGGAAAATTATCCGGAGTCTCCGGACCTGGGTCTAACAGCCTCGAAAAAGTTTATGATTTTCAGGTTCGACTATTCACCCCCCTCTAGTCGACATCTTGATCCTTTCAATTGGTATCAGATCCTGGTGCTCCGTGTTTGAAGCCTAACCGCTTGGAGTTAAGAAGATGTCGAATCCAAATGATCAAGCCACGCCTCTCGCCGAAGGTGATCCCGTCAACAATGTTGTTGGCATGCCTCCTCCCCCTCGAGGAGACAACACCCGTGGTGCAAGCACTAGTCATCAAGCGCCCGGAAGAGGTGATGAGTCCTCCGATAGTGAGGACGAAGAATTCGATGATGCAAGATCCACCCGCTCCGCTCGTCGACCATCAAGGGATTACACTCGAACCTCTTTCGATTATTCTCGCTTATCCTTTAACCATCCATCGGGTTCTAGCCACATTGGGAAGATACCCCAATTTGATGGAACCGGCTATTCCAAGTGGAAGAACTCGATGGAGGAGTATTTGATGGCGGTGAATCCCGCACTTTGGACTATTGTGAACAGGGGCATTACATTTCCAAGTGGTGATGCGACGCTAACTCAAGATCAAGCAAATGAGATACAAAGAAACTATCAAGCCATCCGCATCATCAAGAGTTCACTCACGGCCGAAGAATATGACAAGGTAGATGGATTGAAGTCCGCCAAAGAAGTGTGGGACACCTTGTTCATCAATCATGAAGGGACAAAGCAAGTAAGGGAAGGAAGGATCCGAGCCTTAGAAAGTGAGCTCAACCGGTTTGTCATCAAGGACGATGAATCACCACAAGACATGTACAACCGATTGAACAAGATCATCAACAAGATCAAATCACTTGGAAGTACAAGATGGGGAATAAGAGAAGTGGTTGACAAGATCCTCTCCGTGTACATGGCAAGGGATGTTCAACTTCCTACTCTCATAAGGGAAAAGAGAGGATTCAACAAGTTCACTCCGGCGGATGTGATTGGAAGAATGGAAGAACACCTTATCACCATCAAGGAGTCCAAGCTCTCACAAGAGATGTCAAAGATGCATGAACAACTTGAGAAGAACAAGGGAATGGCCCTCAAAGCATCTAGCAAGGAGAAAAGGTCAAGTTCATCAACCTCAAGAATCATGGCCGAGGAAGATGATGATGAAGATAGTGACATGGACATGACCCCCGAACAAATGGCTCTCTTTGTAAGGAAGTTCATCAAAATGTTCAAGAAGAGTGGCTTCTTCAACAAGAACAAGGACAAGGACAAGATCAAGACCAAGAGAACCTCAAAGAGACCATGCTTTGGATGTGGCAAGGAGGGACATTTCATTGCGGAGTGCCCTAACATAAAAGTAAGAAGAAGAGACAACAACAAGTTTGACAAGAACAAGAGAAAGGAAGTTGGTGAAGCTCATTTGGGTGAAGAATGGGATTCAAATGATGATAGCTCCGACTCCGACATAGAAGCCGGTATTGCTACCATAACCATTAAGGAACCAATCAACAAGTCATCATTATTTGAAGATCTCACCGATGATGAAGATGACTTCACCCACACTTGCCTCATGGCTAGGGGCTCCAAGGTAGACACTCTTACCCCTCCCCTAGATGATGATAGTGAAAATGATTTCGATTTTGAAAAATTGATCACTAGCTTTGGTAAAAAGGCCACTAAGAAAATTATGTTTTTAATGAAAGAAATTGAGAATAGAGATGGGACTCTTGAGGTGCAAGAAGAACTCTTTAGACTTGAGAGGGAGAAAACCATTGCTCTTGAGGATGCCCTTGTAATTGAAAAGAAGGGTTTCAAGGTGCAAGAGGACTCGCTCAAGGAAAAGGAGAAAGAAATTCTTAGCCTCAAGAAATCCCTAGCTAAAGATAAGTTGTTGGTAGATGAATTAACTAGGGAATCTTTCCTAGCTAAAGATGCTTAGAAGAAACTTGAGGATGAAAAGCTTGAACTTCACAAGAGCTTTAATAGCTTAAAGACTAGTCACATAGCATTAGAAGTTCAACTTGACAACCTCAAGAACAATGCTACAACTTCATCTAATGATGCTCTCTCAAACTCTCAAACATCAACAAGCAAAGGTTGTTCTAGATGCTATAAATTTGATATAAATGCTTGTGCTACTAATGTCGCCGAGATGAATGCCATGAGAAAGGAAATTGCTAGGTTGTCAAACTCCCTCATAATTGAAAAGAAGAAAGAACCCAAGAGAGGTGAGTTTGAAAACCACACCAAAGGTTTTGGGTCAAGCTACATGAAGAAGTTTGGCTTTGAGGATGGGAAGGGGCTTGGTAAGCAAGAACAAGGTACAAAAGACCCCATCCTATTCATCAAGAACCACCACACCAAAGGTATGGGAACAAGAAATGTGGTGCACGACATGAAGCAAATGGGTGTCAAGAAGCATGACAATCAAGTGAGATACAACACTCCAATCAAGTTCAAGAGCACCCAAGTGATCTCACAAGCACCACATTCAAAGCCAAACAAGTCAATCAGGAAGCCCAAACCTCATGCATCACAAGATAGTTTTTATGCTGATTATGTGTTGACTTGGAACCACAAGGGTAAGGTGGTTGCCAAGTATGTAGGGCCTCGCACAAAAGGGACGATGATAAAAAGGAGTGTGTGGGTGCCCAAGATTCTTGTGACTAACACTCTAGGACCCAAATCCACTTGGGTACCTAAAACACAAGCATAATTTGTTTTGTAGGCATACTCCTCCGGTGGAACAAAATGGGTGATTGATAGTGGATGCACAAATCATATGACCGGATAGAAGAAAATGTTTACATCTTGTGATATAATTGAAAATCCTACGGAAAGCATTGCCTTTGGAGGCAATGGTGGAGGAACGGTTGTTGGTCTTGGTAAAATTGCTATCTCAATCAATCATTCTATTTCCGATGTTTATTTGGTTGAATCTTTGGACTACAACTTGTTGTCCGTCTCACAACTTTGTGAGATGGGCTACAATTGTTTGTTCACAAATGAGGGTGTGACCGTCTTTAGAAGGGGCGATGACTCCGTTGCTTTTAAGGGTGAACTCAAGGGAAGGCTTTACTTGGTGGATTTTTCATCGGATAAAGCCCAACTTGATACATGCTTATTGGCAAAGTCTAGCTTGAGTTGGCTTTGGCATCACCGACTAGCTCACGTTGGGATGAACAATCTCAATAAGCTTCTAAAGGGGGAACACATCCTAGGACTAACAAACGTTTATTTTGAGAAAAATAGAATTTGTAGTGCTTGTCAAGCTGGAAAGCAAGTTGGTGCTCCTCATCCCGCCAAGAACAGTGTGTCTACCACAAGGCCATTGGAACTACTTCACATGGATATCTTTGGTCCGGTAGCCTATGTTAGCATTGGGGGAAACAAGTATGGATTTGTCATTGTTGATGATTACTCTAGATACACTTGGGTATTCTTTATGAAAGACAAGAGCAAAGTTCATGAGATATTCAAGAAATTTGCAACAAGAGCCCAAAATGAGTTTGATGTGAAGATCAAAAAAGTAAGAAGTGACAATGGCACCGAGTTCAAGAACACCAACATTGAAGAGTATCTTGATGTAGAAGGCATTGGTCATGAGCTCTCCGTCCCATATACTCCACAACAAAATGGGATTGTAGAGAGGAAGAATCGAACTCTTATTGAAGCCGCAAGAACCATGCTTGATGAGTACAAGACTTCGGATAGTTTTTGGGCGGAAGCGATCAACACGGCGTGTCATGCTATCAACCGTTTGTATCTTCACAAGCTTCGCCACAAGACCGCCTATGAGGTCCTAATTGGTAAAATGCCTAATGTCTCTTACTTTAGAGTTTTTGGTTGTAAGTGCTTCATTCTCAACAAGAAGCCCAAAAGCTCTAAGTTTGCATCTAAAGTTGATGAAGGTATCTTTCTTGGTTACGCCTCAAACGCTCATGGCTATCGTGTCCTCAACAAAACCACCGGTTGTGTTGAAGTCACGTATGACTTGACGTTTGATGAATCTAATGGCTCTCAAGAAGAGCAAGTTGATGAATTGTGTGTAGGCAAGGAAGTACCCGCAGAAAAGGCTATAAGGAGGATGGCCATTGGAGAAATCAAACCTCAAGAAGAAGATGATGAGGACTGCATAATTGGAGATGCAAAGCAGATCGCCTCGTCGCGCAACCCGAGTATCCGGACAAAAACCCGGAGATTCGGATTTTCCGGAGAATCCAGAGATAAGTCCGGAGACTCGGACTCCGCTGCTCGAAACTTCACAATACAGTCAAGAAGATGAGGACTTGATTCAACAAGAAGTGTCTGACCCACATCCAAGAGTTCGACAAAGTGTTCAACGGGATCATCCCGTTGATAACATACTTGGAAGCATTCGTAGAGGGGTAACAACTCGTTCAAGATTAGCAATTTTTTGTGAACATTACTCGTTTGTTTCCATGTTGGAACCTCTTAGGGTTGAAGATGCTCTTGGAGATGTTGATTGGGTGATGGCAATGCAAGAAGAGCTCAACAACTTCACTAGGAATGAAGTCTGGTCCTTAGTGGAACGCCCCAAACAAAATGTGATTGGAACCAAGTGGGTGTTTCGCAACAAACAAGATGAAGACGGCGTGGTGACCAAGAACAAAGCTAGATTGGTTGCAAAGGGTTATACTCAAGTAGAAGGCTTAGACTTTGGAGAAACTTACGCACCGGTGGCAAGACTTGAAGCAATTCGTATACTCCTAGCCTTTGCCACTCATCACAACTTCAAGCTACATCAAATGGATGTAAAGAGTGCCTTTTTGAATGGTCCAATCTCCGAAGAAGTCTATGTTGAGCAACCACCGGGCTTTGAAGATCCACAACTCCCAAACCACATCTACAAGCTCCATAAGGCGCTCTATGGGCTCAAGCAAGCCCCTAGAGCATGGTATGAATGCCTTAAGGATTTTCTCTTAAAGAAAGGTTTTGAAATAGGCAAAGCCAATCCTACTCTCTTTACTCGTAAACAAAGCAATGATTTCTTTGTATGTCAAATATATGTTGATGATATCATATTTGGCTCTACTAATCAAATTTGGGTTGATGAGTTTAGTAGGATCATGACTAAAATATTCGAGATGTCAATGATGGGCGAGTTGAAATTCTTTCTCGGTTTTCAAATCAAGCAACTCAAGGATGGCATTTTCATAAGTCAAACCAAGTACACCCACGACATGCTTAAGAAGTTTGACATGAACAACGCCAAGTCCATCAAAACACCTATGCCATCAAATGGACATCTTGATCTAAATGAAGAAAGCAAAAGCATTGATCAAAAGGTATATCGCTCCATGATTGGTTCTTTACTTTACCTTTGTGCATCTAGGCCCGATATTATGCTTAGTGTGTGCATGTGTGCAAGGTTTCAAGCTAATCCTAAGGAGTGCCATCTAATGGCCGTTAAGAGAATTTTTAGATATTTGGTTCATACTCCTAACCTTGGTTTATGATATCCTAAGGGCTCCACTTTCGATCTACTTGGCTACTCCGATTCGGATTATGCCGGTTGCAAAGTAGATAGAAAGAGTACATCCGGGACTTGCCAATTCCTTGGAAGGTCCTTGGTGTCTTGGAGTTCCAAGAAACAAAACTCCGTTGCCCTTTCCACCGCCGAGGCCGAGTATGTTGCAGCCGACGCTTGTTGTGCTCAACTACTTTGGATGAGGCTCACTTTGAGAGACTTTGGTTGCAAGTTTAGCAAGGTGCCACTCTTGTGTGACAACGAGAGTGCCATTAAGCTAGCAAACAACCCCGTAAACCACTCAAGAACAAAGCACATAGACATAAGACTGAGGACCAGGAGCGTCCCAGTGGTCGATGGATGACCGCTCCTCAGTGATGAGTGATTGACAACGGGTGTTGGACTGACTCTTGGCTTAGTGCGCAGGTGTAGGCTGCGGCCTAGTTCGTGTTGTTGCAGGTGAAGAACGGGCGCGAAAGGTCTTCAGCCTTGAGGGGCCTTCGGGAGATGGAGAGACAAGTAGGCTCGGTTCGAGGGACCCGGTGGACGACGGGATCGGGTGCGGGCCACATGGTGGCGACACGAGCAAGACGAAGTCATGGACAATCGAGCCGGTGCACGGTGGCGGTCGAGTCAAGTGGTTTGGCGGGAGGCCGGACCGAGCATGCGGGGTTTGGTGGTTTGCCCACAAAACCATCGGCGAACAGTTTCTTGGTTTGGGCCTGAAAACCAAGTCCGAGGGCCCAACACGACGGAGACGGGATCCGGGCGTGTCGGGAAGCTTCGAGGCGGAGGACACGCGGCGGGATCGCATGGCTTGCGTCGGGAGGACGCGGGGTGCGGCAAAGGCGTGGCCGTCCGATGGCAAGACCCACAAACTTTACCTAAATGCCCCTACGTGGGTTGTATCGCCAGTAGTTAAGTTAGGGTAGTCGAGTCATTTACCACTCCGGTGGGACCTGATATATAAGCCATGAGTGTGTGTGGATGGCTCTCTCTCCCCGTGACTTAGGGTTTCATTTCCTCCCTCTCATTTCTCATTTTCGTAGCTATTTTTCTTCCATTTTCTCTAGGCTAGCATGAGAGCTTCATGAGAGATTTGTTGAGAGGGATGGATGCTAGGGCGGCATGCTAGACCTTGTGAATCTTTCCTGGTTTGTATAGAAGATTCGGGGTTGTGTTTTCGTGGTCTTTTGTGCTTGTTTTCGTGCCTTTGTTCCCGGTGTGTTTCCGCGGATTTGAGTGGGTTTCTCCCCGGATTTCTTTGAGGGAAACATGGATAGATGTCTTGTGAATCTTTGTGATTGATCTTGTGCCCTCAAACGCCGGGAAACCACTTCGATTCGTGAGTTTTCGTTCGGTGCTCTAGCTTTCGGTGGTGCTCAAAGGATTCGCGATTCCCGGTGATTTAGGGAGTTAGGAGGCAAGATTTTTTGGCTATAGCATCCTTGTGTGATGCTTTTCAAGTCCCCAAACCCTTGTCTCCACAGCTTCAACCGTTTGGGAAATCCGATGATGATTTGGGGGAGTTGACCTTCGAGGTCGAGCGGTCGCTTCTCGTCCGTGCGGCGCGGACGGTCCGCGGGGTGGTCGCGGACGGTCCGCGGGTGGCGTGTTCGTCGTGTTCTTGCGCGTCATTGCTTTCGATCCGGTTTGGCTTTTAGTTTTTGTTGCAGCTGGTTTGCGGACGGTCCGAGCTTGAGTAGCGGACGGTCCGTGACCCACGCGGACGGTCCGCCCGGCCTTGGCGGACGGTCTGTTTTTCTCGGGTCGCTTCTGTTGGTTCTGTGTGCTTTAACGGACGGTCCGCAGCGTAGGGCCGGACAGTCCGCAGGGTTGGCGCGGACGGTCCGCGGCATCAGGCCGGACGGTCCGCGAGGCCAGTGCGGACGGTCCGCCCCTCCTAGCCGGACGGTCCGCCAGAGCCTGTGTGCTTTGCCTCTTGGTTCGATTCCTCCCCTTCTTCTTTCGTGCTTCCGCGTGTGCTTCAAGGAATCGTTCCTAAGGCTAGAGGTTGATCCATAACCTCGTGGTCTTGGCGATTGGTGTGTGATTCGATCCATCGCTCGTGTGTGACCGGGGTTTGACTAGGGTATAGGCCGGGTTCTTTGGGAAGAATTTTTACCGGCTCCTATTCACTCCCCCCCTCTCTAGTCGCCATCTGATCCTTCAATTGGTATCAGAGCTTGGTGCCGGATTCTTTGCGACTTTGACAAGTCCCGAATCCTAAGATGGCGTACGTTGAGCGGGGCGGTCCGCCGCACTTCGATGGCAAGGGTTACCACAAGTGGGCGGCTCGTATGATGATCTTTCTTCGTGGGAAGCCGTTGGATTTCATTGTGCTTGACAAGACCTATGCTATTCTGGTCAACATCCATACTCTTATGGTGACCGATGCTAAGACCAAGTATGAGGCGAATGCAAAAGCCGTTGATCACTTGGTCCGGAGCTTGTGTGATCCAGAGTTTGAGCGTGTTCGCCATTTGAATCTTGCTTGGCAAATTTGGGAAAAGTTGTTGGTTGCTCACGGTGGTGATAACCATGTGAAGGCTCACCTCTTTGTCTCTTACCGGATGCAATATGAGAATTTCACTCCACTTCCCGGTGAGGACATTGACGCGATGTTTCAGAGGTTCACCGCCATCGTGAACAACATGAAGGCTAATGTTGAGGATTTTCCTTACACCGAGCATGATCAGGCTTTGAAGCTCTTGCATGTCTTGGACCCAAATGTTTGGGGTGCTAAGGTTGAGGCCATCAAGGAGTTTGGGCATTATTTGACTATTGAGTTGGATGACCTCTTTTCTAAGCTCAAGTCGGCCGAGGTTGACAGAAGTTGCAATCCAAGCATGAGGGCTCGACCGACCATAGTCTTGCTCTTGTGGGCGGATCAAAGGGCAAATCTAACCCTTCTTGTCGACAGTTTTCCTTGTCTTCTCTTATGTCCATTCCAGATGAGGAGTTTGATGTGCTGGGCGAGGAGGAGCTGGCCTTGCTCTCAAGGAGGTTTGATCGGCTACACGAGAGTCGGAGGAACGCAAGGCGGAGCTCAGGGACGTGCTACAAGTGTGGCAAGCGTGGCCATTTCATCGTCGAGTGCCCGGAAGCGGAGGAGAACAAGTACAAGGTGAACGAGTACAAGGCGCACCCGAGGCGTGAAGACAAGTACTCCTCCAAGGGCAAGCACTTCAACAAGTCCAAGAGCAAGGACAAGGACAAGCGGCGACCGAGCAAGAGCGGCTACAAGAAGAACAAGGCAAGAGCGATGGCGGCCGATGCGAGCGACGTTGACTCAAGCTCAAGCGAGGAGCAGTCAAGCTCAAGCAGTGAAGACGAAGATGCCGAGAGGCGCAAGGGCAAGAAGAGTGCAAGCCGGAACCTCAGCGGGTTGAGCTGTGTGGCTCTTGAGGGCTTTTGTGGCATGGCCCATAGCTCAACTAGCAAGAAGAGCGAGAAGGAAGACAGCGACTCCGACTCGGAGGATGAGGTAAACCGTGACCCCGACTCTTTGCTTGCTGAGATTGCTAGGTTGAATGGCTTGATTGACAACCGTGATAGTGTGCTAAGAGATGCCAAAAAGATGAGGAAAGATCTTAGGGCTCAACTTGAGAATGCTAGTGAGAAAGTAGGTGAGCTAGAGTCGAAATTGCTTGAATTGAAACTTGAGAATGACTCTTTGAAACTTGCTCCTACTACTCCTGATGATGTTGAATGTCTTGAGTGTGATGCATGGTTGAATGAGATCAAGTTGCTTAATGAGAAGAATGCTTCCACTTTGGCTAAGCTAGATGCTCTTAGGACTGAATATGATGAGCTTAAGGCTAGACCCACTTTGCTTGGTGCTTGTAAATCATGTCCTACAATGCATGCTAAGCTTGTTGATGCTCGTTCTACTATTAGCTCTTCGGAAGCTTCTTTGAAATCTCCTGTTGTCAATGCATGCACTAGCTGTGATGAAGTTACTTTGCACAATCTTGAACTTACTTCCCGTTTGGATGTCATCTATGAGGAGAATGACTATTTGAGGAAGGTGTTGGGTTGGTTGTCTGGGCAGGAACCTCAATTGAAAATTATGATTGAGGAGTTCAAGAGAGCTGATGGTCGTGGTTTGGGTTTTGAGAAGTTGGGTGAGAAAGTGGGAGAGAACAAAGTGGGGAGAGTGTGTATGAGAAGTGTGTTGAGTCTAACCCCGAGTTTGAGGTGATCGGAGAGATCCAAGTCCCACTTCCAAAAGCACCCAAGAACTCTTTCACACCAAAGCCCAACCACCTTGGCAACAAGCTTGACACAACCCAAGATCCACCCAAATTTCCACCTAAAACAAATGATTTCCAGAAACCAGTGAAGTTTGTGGGTGAGAAGGGTGAGAAACCTAGAGAGAAGCCAGAGCCAAAACCAAAACCCATCCCCTTCAGGTGTGAGTATTGTGGCAAGGAGAGGCATCTTGCAGAGTTTTGCTACAAGAGGAAGAGGGATGAGAGGCTTGCTAGGGAGCAAGCGAACCAGGACAGGTATCGCCAGTCTCATGGTATTCCTGAGCCTAGAGTGCCACTTCCACGGGGTGTGGTAAGTGTGAAGAGTGTTGGTAGAGTTGGAGCTCAGAGTGGTAGGTTTGTCAGGAGAGAGGATGGTGTGCGTGCTGGTGAGAGGATTGGTCGGGCTCGTGGTGGTTTTGCTGGACGTCCCCCTACTCGTCCTCAATACGGGTTTAGGGGAGATGATCACAGCTTTGGGTTCCAGAGGAACTACGGACCACGTTTTCCCCCTCGTGGTGCTCGTACTCCTTCCATGGGACATGGGAAGTTTGGTGGAAAGGGAATGATGTTTGCTAACCCCTCTTTTGAGCAGATGGCTCGACACTGGTTTAACTTTCTTTGTGCTAACCCCAGTGTCGAGTCGCTAGCTCACTCTCGTTCTTGTTTCTGACTACAGGCAGGAGGCTTGGAGAACATTTGGTTGATTGACTCCGGATGTTCCCGACACATGACCATAGATAAAAAGTGGTTCTCCAGCCTCACCCCAGTGAAGGAAAAGTTGTACATCACATTTGGGGACAATGGACGAGGAAGGGTGCTTTCGGAGGGTGTTGTGCATGTGAGTGACAAGGTAACGTTGAAGAGAGTGGCTCTTGTGAAGTCTTTGGGTTTCAATTTGCTTTCGGTTTCTCAGTTGCTTGATGAGGGTTTTGAGGTGCGTTTCAAGTCTGGCGAGTCTCGTTTGCTTGATTCTCGAGGTGATCTTGTCCGTATGATCATCCCCGAGGGTCGATTTTCGTGGCTGGTTTCTCTCGTTCTTTGGGTCCTCGCTTCGCCGTTTGATGGCCGGTCCTTCTTCGATTTGTGGAAATGGCATAGGCGGTTGGGACACTTGAGCTTTGATTTGATTTCCCCGCTTGAGTGGTCTTGATCTTGTCCGAGGATTGCCGAGGTTGAAGCTTGAGAAGGATTTGGTTTGTGCTCCTTGTAGGCATGGCAAGATGGTAGCCACTCCCCATCCACCCCCGACCGATGTCATGACCGAGCGTCCGACGTAGCCGTTGCATATGGATCTTGTTGGGCCAGCTCGAGTTCGCTCGGTGGGTGGGAAGTGGTATGTCCTTGTTGTGGTGGACGATTACTCTCGCTATGCTTGGGTGTTTTTCTTGGAAGATAAGAGTGAGACATTTGGTTTTGTTCGAGATCTGATCGTGAGGTTAAAAACGAGAGGCATGGGAATGCTATTCGAGCCATCCGCAGTGATAATGGCTCTGAGTTCAAGAACTCTCGTTTTGATGCCTTTTGTCATGATCTAGGTCTTGAACATCAGTATTCGACCCCTTATGTGCCCCCTCAAAATGGAGTCGTGGAAAGGAAAAATCGGACTCTTTGTGAGATGGCTAGGACGATGCTCGATGAGCACAGGACTCCTAGGAGGTATTGGGCTGAGGCGGTCAATACGGCTTGTCATGTTTCCAACAGGATTTTATTGCGAGCTTTCAAGAAGAAGACCTGTTATGAGCTGATGCATGGTCGGGCACCCAAGGTGAGTCATTTCCGAGTCTTTGGCTGCAAATGCTTTATTCTTAAGAAGGGAAAACTCGACAAGTTTGAGGCTAGGTCTAGTGATGGTATTTTCTTTGGATATGCTAACCACTCTAGAGCCTATAGGGTGCTTAACCTTGAGACTAACAAAATCATGGAGACTTGCGAGGTAACCTTCGACGAGACAATGCCATGTACCTCTCTTGGCTTTGAATGTGCAGGTGACGAAGAGATGGCCGAGGACCTCTTTGAAGAAGAGAAGGATGAAGCTGGAGATGATGATGGAGAGAACCATGCGCCTGAAGCTGAGTGTGTACCCACTACTTCCCCTACGACCACTACGGAGCGTGGACCGTCTACTACATGGACAACGATGGTGCGACAAGAGGACCAGGCGAGAGAAGCTGAAGTTGAGGGGGAGGTAGTCTCGAGGCGTGAGGCTCCCCGGCAGATTCAAGAAGTGCATCCCCTGTCGAAGATCATTGGGAACATCGATGAACGCACTACACGGTCAAGGTCCAGGAATTCCTCTCATTTTGCTCATGCTGCTTTTGTTGCCACTTTTGAGCCCAAGGACATTGGACATGCTTTATCCGATGCAAACCGGGTCAATTCTATGCATGAGGAGTTGGAAAACTTTGAGAGGAACCGGGTGTGGGAGTTAGTTGAACCACCTCCAAATTGCCATCCCATAGGAACCAAGTGGGTTTGGAAGAACAAAGAGGGTGAGAATGGGATGGTTGTGAGGAACAAGTCCAGACTTGTTGCTCAGGGGTTTAGTCAGAAGGAGGGGATTGACTATGAGGAGACCTTTGCTCCTGTGCCCCGTCTTGAGGCAATTCGGATCCTTCTAGCCTTTGCCGTGGCTAAAGGGTTCAAGTTGTTTCAGATGAACGTGAAGAGTGCTTTTCTGAATGGGGTCATAGAGGATGAGCTGTATGTGAAGCAGCCACCTGGGTTTGAGAGCGAGTTGTACCCACACAGGGTGTACAGGTTGAAAAGGGCTCTGTATGGGTTGAAACAGGCGCCCCGTGCTTGGTATGGGAGATTGAGAGGTTTTCTGTTGAGCAGAGGGTTTGTGATGGGTACCGTGGATAGGACCTTGTTTCTCCTCAAGCATGGAAATGACTTGTTGATTGTGCGGATATACGTGGATGATATTGTCTTTGGTGGCTCGTCACATAACCTTGTTGCCAAGTTTGCGGATGAGATGAGCGGGGAGTTCGAGATGAGCATGATGGGCGAGTTGCGGTACTTTCTCGGGTTGCGGATCAAGCAAGTGAAGGACGGTACATTTGTGCACCGGACCAAGTACACGAAAGACATGTCGAGGAAGTTCCGGATGCAAGATGTGAAGCCGATGTCGACTCCCATGGGGAGTACGGCCACTTTGGATGCGGACGAGGACGGAGAACCAGTGGACCAGCGGGAGTACAGGAGCATGATCGGCTCCCTTCTCTACTTGACGGTGACGAGGCCAGACATACAGTTCAGCGTGTGTCTGTGCGCTCGTTTTCAGGCTTCGCCGAGGACATCACATCGACAGGCCGTCAAGAGGATTTTCAGGTACCTACAGTCTGACCCTGGTCTTGGCCTTTGGTATTCTTCCTCCTCGACTCTTTCCCTTCATGGTTTTTCCGATGCGGATTTTGCTGGTTGTCGAGTCGAGAGGAAGTCTACTTCTGGTACTTGCCGTTTCTTGGGTCTTCGTTGGTCTCATGGTCTTCCCGCAAGCGGTCTAGTGTAGCTCGGTCTACCACCGAGGCGAGCATGTTGCGGCCCGCGAGTTGCTTTCGTTCCCACCGTTGTGGATTTCATACACTTTGAGAGACTTTGGTGAGGAGTGCACACAGATTCCACTTCTTTGTGATAGCACCAGTGCCATAAGCGTAGCCAAAAACCCAGTGCTTCACTCCAGAACCAAACACATAGAAGTGAGGTATCATTTCTTGAGGGACAATGTGGAGAAAGGAACCATTGTGTTGAGTCATGTCCCTACCCAAGAACAGCTAGCCGACATTTTCACAAAGCCTCTCGACCAAGCTACATTTGTGCGCTTGCGGGGGGAACTTGGGGTTTGTTGCCCTTTCTAGTTGATTCTTGGGGGTTTGTCTTGTACCATATGTATCATACCATGTTTACTTTGATGTATATACATGCTTTGCTTGATGTACAAACCATGGTAGGATAGCCATCTTGTCATATATCATGTTGCATTTGTATCATATTGCATTTTAGGATGATGAGCTTCTTTCATATGCCATATTTGAGTCTCTTTGGCTATTTGTGAGATATTGGTCATATGTGTGGAGAAATGGTGATGTGAGGCTATGCTCTTGGAATATTTGAAATATATGTGTGGTGAGATAGCCCTTTTTGAAATAAATGCTAATCTTGACTAATTTTTGATGAAATGTGCTCCACTCGTGTGTAGTAGTGTATCCATGTCACCGTTTGGTCTAAATGTGCTTTTCATGCTTAGATTGTGCTTGGATGCCTTGTTCTTGCATTTGGGCCAAAGGCCGAATATCATTGTGAATGTTTAGCCTATGTTGCATTCATGGGGGAGCATAAGCTTCTTTTTGCCGCAAAGGCACTTCATGTACCATGAAATGAATTAATCTTGAAAAGAAGTGTATAATGCTTGACAAATGCTCCATCCATCATGTCTATGATTAAAATGTCTTATCTTTCACATATGGGTGCAAAACATGTTGCATGATGTTCACCAGTGGAGAAGTCTCCCCGAAGTGGACACATGGCTCATGAGCTTTGACATGACATGCTTTGCTTTATGGGTGTTTGCCATGATCTTTTGCTGAGAATTTGGTATCCTTGTATGATCTTTGAATGGTATGCATGTTTGTGGCTCAAGTGTGACATGGGTAGGCTTTTACATGTGAAGCGAGCCTTCTTTTGGTAAAACTGCTTAAATCTGAAAATTTTGCTTTGTCACGTGCTTGTATTTTCATATATTACTTGTGGCACTGCTTTGACTATGCTATGATTCATATGTGTGATCTTTGTCTCATTTTTTAGCCTTTGACACTAGATTTGGCCTATTTGAGAAGCTCACGTAGATGTTTATATGCTTTGTTTTGCATTTTTGCATTTTCACCTTGATTCATACATTGTCAACAAGGGGGAGAAGAGGTGAGCTTAATGAAAATTCAAAAGAGGTGAGCTAAAATTTGGAAGATTGCATCCACATGTTCAGGGGGAGCTTGCATTTGTTCAGGGGGAGCTTTCTTGCTGTTTTCGGTGTGGAGTTTGTGCTTTGCTTGGCTTGTGACCTTTCTTCGCCTTTCTTTGGTTTTGGTCATGAGTTGAGCTTCTTTGTTTTTCTTTCTTCTTCCTTTCTCTCTTTCTCTGAATTTCATTTCGCGTTGTGTGTTGTCAATGCACTCATCAAGGGGGAGATTGAGGACCGGGGAGCGTCCCGGTGGTCGATGGATGATCGCTCCTCGGTGATGAGTGATTGACAACGGGTGTTGGACCGACTCTTGGCTTAGTGCGCGGTATAGGCCGCGGCCTAGTTCGTGTTGTTGCAAGTGAAGAACGGGCGCGAAAGGTCTTCGCCTTGAGGGGCCTCCGGGAGATGGAGAGACAAGTAGGCTCGGTTCGAGGGACCGGTGGACGGTAGGGCCCGGGTGCGGGCCACATGGTGGCGACACGAGCAAGACGAAGTCATGGACAATCGAGCCGGTGCACGGTGGCGGTCGAGTCAAGTGGTTTGGCGGGAGGCCGGACCGAGCACGCGGGGTTTGGTGGTTTGCCCACAAAACCATCGGCGGACGGTTTCTTGGTTTGGGCCTGAAAACCAAGTCCGAGGGCCCAACACGACAGAGACGGGATCCGGGCGTGTCGGGAAGCTTCGAGGCGGAGGACACGCGGCGGGATCGCATGGCTTGCGTCGGGAGGACGCGGGGTGCGGCAAAGGCGTGGCCGTCCGATGGCAAGACCCACAAACTTTACCTAAATGCCCCTACGTGGGTTGTATCGCCAGTAGTTAAGTTAGGGGTAGTCGAGTCATTTACCACTCCGGCGGGACCTGATATATAAGCCATGAGTGTGTGTGGATGGCTCTCTCTCCCCGTGACTTAGGGTTTCATTTCCTCCCTCCCATTTCTCATTTTCGTAGCCATTTTTCTTCCATTTTCTCTAGGCTAGCATGAGAGCTTCATGAGAGATTTGTTGAGAGGGATGGATGCTAGGGCGGCATGCTAGACCTTGTGAATCTTTCCTGGTTTGTATAGAAGATTCGGGGTTGTGTTTTCGTGGTCTTTTGTGCTTGTTTTCGTGCCTTTGTTCCCGGTGTGTTTCCGCGGATTTGAGTGGGTTTCTCCCCGGATTTCTTTGAGGGAAACATGGATAGATGTCTCGTGCATCTTTGTGATTGATCTTGTGCCCTCAAACGCCGGGAAACCACTTCGATTCGTGAGTTTTCGTTCGGTGCTCTAGCTTTCGGTGGTGCTCAAAGGATTCGCGATTCCCGGTGATTTAGGGAGTTAGGAGGCGAGATTTTTGGGCTATAGCATCCTTGTGTGACGCTTTTCAAGTCCCCAAACCCTTGTCTCCACAGCTTCAACCGTTTGGGAAATCCGATGATGATTTGGGGGAGTTGACCTTCGAGGTCGAGCAGTTTTCTGCTCTGTCCGTGCGGCGCGGACGGTCCGCGGGGTGGTCGCGGACGGTCCGCGGGTGGCGTGTTCGTCGCGTGTTCGTCGTGTTCTTGCGCGTCATTGCTTTCGATCCAGTTTGGCTTTTGGTTTTTGTTGCAGCTGGTTTGCGGACGGTCCGAGCTTGAGTAGCGGACGGTCCGTGACCCACGCGGACGGTCCGCCCGGCCTTGGCGGATGGTCTATTTTTCTCGGGTCGCTTCTGTTGGTTCTGTGTGCTTTAACGGACGGTCCGCGGCGTAGGGCCGGACAGTCCGCAGGGTAGGCGCGGACGGTCCGCGGCATCAGGCCGGATGGTCCGCGAGGCCAGTGCGGACGGTCCGCCCCTCCTGGCCGGACGGTCCGCCAGAGCCTGTGTGCTTTGCCTCTTGGTTCGATTCCTCCCCTTCTTCTTTCGTGCTTCCGCGTGTGCTTCAAGGAATCATTCCTAAGGCTAGAGGTTGATCCATAACCTCGTGGTCTTGGCGATTGGTGTGTGATTCGATCCATCGCTCGTGTGTGACCAGGGTTTGACTAGGGTATATGCTAGGTTCTTTGGGAAGAATGTTTACCGGCTCCTATTCACTCCCCCCCTCTCTAGTCGCCATCTGATCCTTCAAAGACACCATTTCTTGAGAGATCACGAAGCCAAAGGAGATATCGCTTTAAGTCATGTGAGCACCGATAAGCAACTAGCCGATATCTTCACAAAGCCTCTTGATGAACTAAGGTTTTGTGCTTTGAGGAGTGAGCTAAATATCCTGGATTCTCGTAACTTGGCTTGAGATCATGCACATATTTGAGTGACCTAGTTCAGGACTTTTAAAAACAAAAGATTTGTAAAAAGGATTGTATTGCATTTGTTTTGAGAAATTTGGATCTTTAGGTACAACACTTGGACTATTGTTCTCTTTGCTTGTTTGTGGCTAGTCCAAGGTGTTGATACTGCTCAGGCTCACATTTATCACATAAGGAACCTTCCAAATCCATTCAAAATCAAATTCCTTGAAAATCTGCTCGCTGGGTTCAGGGGGAGCGGAGTATCCGGGGTTGAGGCCGGACACTCCGGGTTTCCCGGATAGTCCGGACCTGACCCGGAGACTCCGGGTTTTTTAAAAGAGTATATAAGGTTTTGACCGTGGTGAAAACCTCTGTTTCATCCCACTCCATCTTTTAACCGTGCCTTCTCTCTCCCGTCGCCCCCTCTCATCCTCTTGGGCGGTTTCCCCATCCAACCATCAAAATCTCGTGTGAGTGAGGATTTGAAGGCTCCAAGGCGTGGAGATCAAGGATCTACTCAAGTTTCAAAGGATCCAAGTCCTCTTCCCTCTCTCCCCAAGGTATTTTTCAAAAGAAACTTTTCGATCTACTTTCCTAGCGTAGTTCTTGTAGTATCCTCATAGGGAATAGGTAGGAAACACTCTTTGGACTCTAGATCTGTGTTTCCTCTCAGTTTGGATGGACGTACCTCACTGCATTGTGATTTAGGGTTTCGGTCTGCGAAACCCGGACTCTCCGGGGTCGAAGGACCCGGAGTCTCCGGAATATCCGGAGTCTCCGGACTTTTTCCCGGAGTCTCCGGGGTTCGCACTGCAACCCTAAACCACTAATGCAGTGTGTCTCCACCTTTGACAATCTCTCACTTCCATATCATTTTACCTATTCAGATGGTGAGGTTGAAGGTCAGCCGTGGCAATGAGGAGCCCTCCACCCAAAGGAGGACCAAGGCTAGGCATGACCCCGTCGCCTTTTGGGCCGTGCAAGAAGTCTTGGGGCAAGAAGGTTCTCAGCGCAGCTCAAGACCTAGATGGGGTGACCCTCCTCCCTCCTATGCCGAAGGGGGTGAAGAAGAAATAGTGGAGGAGGAGGAGGAGGGAACGGAAAGTGATGATGATGAGGTTGAAGATGAAACATATGAACAATCCCCCGAGCCTCCTCGTCGTCATGGAAAGGGGCCAGCCAAAGAGAGATCCCGCTACAAGCCCCATCCCAAAAAGAGCCATCAAGCCCCCTATGTCCACCAAAGCCGCCCAGCTACTCGAGTTCCTCCTAAACATAAGCAAGGAGTAGCTGCTCACATCTGTCCTAAAACTCCTCCTAGACTTATTCCCACCCTTCCTCCCAATGTCCGAGTGGTTGAGACTCCTATCAAGCTAAGGGACCCCGGATCAGTCCTTGGATTTGCTGAGCACATGATTAGGGACTACTCAAGGAACTCCCTAGCAGTGAGGGAGCAAAGATAGGAAAATGTCTATCTTTAACTCAAGGGAGAGGGACTTGAGGCAAGATTTTGGTGTGACTTTCACAGGGATTTCTATCAATCCGTGATCCCCAATCCCAAGCTAGCCTCCAAGAACATGGCCCCCATTGTGCCAATGAAGTATATTGATTGGAAGTATTACGAGGAGCTTAACAATACCGTGTTCAACTCGGTGATTGACAAGTGCAAGGAGGTTGGGCTCTACGACATCATGGGTTTTAGGTACAATTGGAACAAAGAAATCCTTGCTCAATTCCATTGTTCTTACTACTTCAATTCCCATGACAACACCATCACATGGACAACTCAAGGCCAAAAGTGCACCATCGACTACATGACTTTCTCTCGGCTCTTGGGTCTTGGTTCTAAGGACGAAAGACGCACCCCCGTGCACAATGAGAACAAGTACAAGCCCAAGGAGCTTCCCTTTATGTTCCCTAGCCGAGATGCAGCCATTGAGGGCAAGGCGGACCAACTTAACCCTTATTACTACTATCTCAATCAATTCTTTCGTGCCACTATTGACCCTAAGATTGGAGATGTCACAGCTTTGAGGTACTTAGCTCCCAATCTTCTCAATAGGATGGCACCGGATGAAGAAGGCTTTTGTGTCTTTGACTTCATTTGGAATGAGTTGAGGAGGGTCATGAATGATCCAATGAAGCATCTTCCTTATGCCCCCTATCTCATGTATATGATTGAGAGAGTGACCAATGTCCTCTACCCCAAGGATGTTGTCCATGAGCCGCTTCGCCACCTCTGTGATCGTGCAAAGAGGCCTCCCAAAGGTCATAAGTATGTTGGATCGTCGAGTGCAGCTCCTTCCCATGATGATTTGCCCGCTACACGTTCCTCTTCTCCACCTCCTCGTCGGCACCGTGGCTCTATGATCAAGAGAGTGCTCAAGAGCATTTTCAGCATGTGCAAGACCATCGCCACGGAGACCAATGAGAACCGCCGCGACATCATCGAGATCAAGTCTCACCTTGGCCTTCCCACCGACCCCTACCGCGAGCTTCCCGAGTTTGATGACCCGTTTGCGGAGTGGGACGCCCAAGGTGCCCAAGAAGAAGAAGAAGAGGAGGGCAATGAAGAAGAAGTAGAGGAGGAGGATGACGACTCCGAGTGACTCCGCTGCTCTACACTTCCTTTTTTGCGCTTGATGCCAAAGGGGGAGTGATATTATCTATTTGTGTCTTTGGAACAATGAACTTGGTTTGTAATAATTTTGAATTTGGAACTTGGCTTGTAATAACTCTAATCTTCGCTCATGTGAGACTATGTAAAGCTTGAGACATTTGCTTGTGTGCCTGTGGTGTTTTATCTGCTTTTTATCTGCTAAGGACAGATTATGCTAGATTGAAAAATTGTGTGTTGTCTGTTTTTCTGCTGCTGTGCTGAAACCCGGAGAGTTCGGACTTTTTCCCGGAGTATCCGGAATTTCCGGACACTCCGGACCTGGCCCGGAGACTCCGGACTTCTCAGCACCAGTTTTCTTTTCTCTTTTTGTTGAGTGCATAATTTGTCATGAGCATTTCACCCTTGGTCTGTTGCACATCACAAGCACCCCACTAGTGTCATACCGTCGTGTTTTTCTTGTTGTGCAAAATATTGGCCCTAATAGGACCTTTGATATTCAAAATCAAATTGCACATATTAAGGGGGAGTATTACAAAAGCTTTAAATAATCATTGTTTATCTCTATGTGACTTAGCTGTGTTGTCATCAATCACCAAAAAGGGGGAGATTGAAGAGTATCTTGGCCCCCTAAGTGGGTTTTGGTGATATAATGACACACACCTAAGTGGCTAATGAATTTATCTAGTCCATGAGCAGGTATTAAAATTATGTATGGCATCAAGCACAGCTCGTTGACTACACAAAAAGAAAGTGGTGCTCTAAAAGGATTCCTAAGAAGGCTTATTTATTTTTACTTTTGAATTTGAGTCCTAGGAATGTCGTACTATCAAGAGGGATAGGAATCATGTCTTCCAAGAGTCGAACAGGTGCTCTAGTTGCTAAAACAAAACCTATGAGAGACACCTTTTCACCAACACATTCACGGGGATCTTATCTTGGGTGCTGGCCTTGGAAGGCCGGAGTGTCCGGGTTTTTGCCCGGAGACTCCGGACTTTCCGGAGAGTCCGGGTTTATCCCGGATACTCCGGGTCATAAAGCCTCAACGGCTATATTCTGGGTGAGGGGCTATAAAAGCCCCCTCCACCCCTTCATTTACTTCTCACCCTGCCATTTTCGTCCTGAACTGTTGCAAACCTCATTTACTCCTCCCCTCTCTCCCTTTGGCTCAAAGTTGGTGAGATTTGTTGTGGGAGTTAAGAGGATTTGAGAGCAAGGGCTTGGAGAGTGCTAGTGAGCTGATTTCCCATCTCTAGAGCACCTAGTTCTTTGCTTGGTTGGCAAAATTCGTGTTTGTTACTCTTGGAGCTTTGAGCTCCTAGCCGGCTAGGTGTTGCCTTGGAGCATCCAAAGGTTGTGGCTGCCCAAGGAAGTTTGTATTACCCCGACATTGAGTAAGTAACTCTAGCTTGATCTTCGTGGTCGCTAGAGGGAGGAAAGTGACCTAGGTGTAAAGGTCCACCCTTTGTGGGTACCTCAACGGAGACGTAGACCTCAAGGTGTGAGGTTGAACTCCGGTAACAAATCCTGTGTCATCTTGTTGCATGCTTGAATCTTGCTTGAACACTTGTCTAGGGTTTGGTGCCGATCTACTTCGTGTTGAGGTTCCTACAGGTTTTAAGTGGATAAACAGGCTTGTATCACTTCAGTGCATAACCTATTTTCACAGATTTACTTTTGAGCAAGTTTAAATCCTGTCGATTTAATTCTCCCCTAGCAGGCCGGACTATCCGGACATTTTCCCGGATTCTCCGGATTTCCCGGAGTATCCGGAAAATTATCCGGAGTCTCCAGACCTGGGTCTAACAGCCTCGAAAAAGTTTGTGATTTCCAGGTTCAACTATTCACCCCCCTCTAGTCGACATCTTGATCCTTTCAGTTGACCATTTTCTCCAAGGTGGTCACCAGCGCTTCGTCCAGCGCCAGTGCTTCCGCGTGTTCCACGCATTCGACGTCGCAGTCGAACGCGTGCTCGATGGACGAGCCCACGGTGATGACGCCGTTAGGTCCCGGCATCTTCATTTTGAGGTAGGTGTAGTTGGGGACGGCCATGAACTTGGCGTAGCAGGGCCGCCCAAGTATGGCGTGATAAGCGCCCCGGAACCCCACCACCTCGAAGGTGAGCATTTCCTTGCGGAAATTGCTCGGAGTGCCGAACCAAACCGGCAGGTCGATCTGCCCGAGGGGCTGGACACGCTTGCCCGGCGCGACGCCGTGGAACGGCGTCGTGCTGGGCCGCAGCTGGTCCAACCCGATCCCCAGCAGGCGCAGCGTGTGCGCATAGAGGATGTTGAGGCTGCTGCCTCCGTCCATCAGGACCTTTGAGAACCGCGCGTTCCCGATGACCGGGTCGACCACCAGTGGGTACTGGCCCGGGTTAGGGATGCGGTTCGGGTGGTCTTCACGGCTGAAGGTGATGGCATCCTCCGATCAGTCGAGAAAGGAGGGAGGTGCCTTCTCCGCGGCGAGGACCTCGTGCCGCTCCCGCTTGCGCTGGCGGCTCGACATGTCGACGATCGGTCACCTGAAGATGAGGAACACGTTCTCTACGGCGGGGAAGCCACCGGCGTCGCCATCTCCTCCGTCCTTCTTGGCCTCCGCGTCCTTTGCGGCGGCGCGGCCGTTGAACTTCTTGAGCATATCACATTGCTCGAGGGTGTGGTTCACCGGGGTCTTGTGGTATGGACATAGCTTTTTCAGCATGTCATCGAACACCCCCGGACCTCGAGGGGCCGGTCGAGGGCCCCGTCGAGCCGGGTCAACAGCAAGGGCCTCGGCGTCATCGCCGTCGCGTCCCTGCTTGCGCGCCTCGCGGCGCGGCTTCTTCCCTTTCTTGCCCTGCTTGTCCTTCCGGTGGGGCTCCCTGGACTTGCTGCCCTCCGCGGGCGCGTTGTCCGAGCGCTTGCCCTTCTTGCCGTCGAAGATCGCCCCCACGGCCTCTTCACCTGAGGCAAAGCTGGTGGCGATGTCGAACAGCTCGTTCGAGTCCGTCGGCGGGCTGCTCCCCAACTCGCGCACGAGATCCCAGCACGTGGTGCCCTCGAGAAAGGCATGCACAATCTCGGATTGCGCCACGCTTGGGAGCTCCGTGCAGCACTTGGAGAAGCGTCGTATGAAATCCCGGAGCGATTCGCCGGGCTTCTGGGTGCAGGAGCGCAGGTCCCAGGAGTTTCCAGGGCGTACATATGTGCACTGGAAATTGCCCACGAACGTGCGGACAAAGTCTTCCCAGTTGTGGATCTGACTGGCCGGCAGGTGCTCGAGCCACGTCCGGGCTGAATCGCCGAGGTGCAGGGGGAGGTTGCGGATGATGACCTCGTCGCTGGTGGCCCCGCCCAGCTGGCATGCTAGGCGGTAGTCATTAAGCCACACGCGGGGATCTGTCTCCCCGTTGTATTTGACGATGGTCGTGGGTTGGCGGAAGCGCTGGGGGAAGGCCGCCGCGCGCATCCGCTTTGCTCGTCCGCCGAGCGTTGATGACGTTGCGGGCGTCGCCGTCCCATGCCCTGCGCGTGTCGAGGAGCCGTTCCTTAACCGGCGTGCGTCCTGGGTTGGCGGGTTGCCCCGCCGCTCCGCCTGCGTGGACCGAGGCTTCGCCCCCCTGCGCGCCCCCATCTTCCCGCGCGTCTCCTTGCTGTCGGATGCGAGACGCCGAGCTCTCGGCCTGCTGGACGGCCGCTTGCTTGATGAGCGCCTGCACCTCACGGTGCAGGTTCCGCGCCTCAGGTGTCGAGGGGGCGGGCATGGCCCGCAGCAGCGTCGCGGCGGCAATGAGCTTCTGGCTCGCTCGCGGAGGCGTGTCCGGGTTGTCGACGTTGAAGTCGGTGTTGATGCGGTCGCGGGCCTGTATGCCCAACTCCCGCGCGCGCTCGCCGCGCGCAGAGGCTTCCCCCGCCATAGAGGCGCGGAGCAACCGCACCGTCCGATACTCCTCCGCCAGCTTGGCTTCGAGTTCGGGGGCTTGGGCCAGCTGTGCGTCGATGTCGGCCCCAGCGGGGGTGCTTGGTCCCGCTGCCAAGCGTGGAGCGATCCTTGGGGCTGGCGTAACTTCCCCGTCGCCGGCGCCCGCCGCGCCGGTGGCGTTTGCTGGGTCGTTGGCGATGACGACGCAACACTCCCGCGCGGGGTCGTAGCTCCCGGTGCTGGAATCGTCGGAGCATCCGAACCAGTAGTCTGTGGCATCGTGGAAACACTTAAACATCACTGGGTCCGGCACGCCGGAAAAGTCCCACTCTGCGTACCCGTGCAGGTTGGCAGGTGGCAACGCGTCGAGAGAGCCCAGGGATGACTCATCGCCAGCGGAGACGCCAGGATCCCTGGCGACGTAGACGTGATGGCCAGGGGGAACCCTGCGCATCGTGGTGTTGACGTTGGCGTTGTAGGCCGTCGTCGCGCCGCGCAGGCCGATGGGGAAACGTGGCCCGGAGACCGGGCGTTCCCCCGCCGGGGCGGTGGCCGCCGTGCCGACGGGCGCGCCGCGTTGGGAAGCGGCCGCGCGTTCGGCTTGCCGCCGCTCCGACCGCGCCCGGCGTGAGCGCCGACCGGAGCGGCGGTGGACGCCGTGATGCCGACGGACCCGCAGCGTCCGTGCCAGCGGGCGTTTGCGTCGTGGTGACGCGCGCAGGGGCGGACCCGGCTTGGCGCCGCGCATGGAGCTCCTCACGGTTGGTGAGGCGCATCAGGTAGCCGTTCCCCGTGGCCTGAAAGTTCAGGCCCCCGAACCGGATTTCGAATCCGGCGGGGAGGGGGTCTGAGTTGCCCATGGAGTAGCGCGTACCGCAGTACTCGGTGCGAATCACCATGGAGGGAGTTGACGGTGGATTGACCTTAGGCGCTCGTTTGCCCCACGGTGGGCGCCAACTGTCGGTGCGGGATGTGGTCCCGACACTAACCAGTAATGAGCGCTAGGGTCTATCCCTCAATGGTCGATGCTAAGCAATCAAAGACACAAGGTTTATCCTGGTTCCGGCCGGGGGGCCGTACGTCCAGCAGTGGTGTGCTCGGGGCACTATATTGCTCAACACCGGGGGTGCCTGTAGTGGGGCAGCTACAAGCAAGGCGGGAGAGGAGGCGTGGCCTCCAAGTCCCTGGTGAAGTGGCTGAAGATGTTGTGGGAGAATTGAGGAATGCGTGTGTGGTGTGTCGTGAATTGTTCGTTGCCTGGGTCTCTGTTCTCCCCTGCGGCGGGGGAGTTCGCCTTCCTTTTATAGGCCAAGGAGAGGACGAATTACATGCATGCCGCACTATTCAGCTACATGGGGAAGTATGGTGCGCCGCGCCGTAGAGTAGGCGGTCGCCTTGACGGTCCTTGCCGCGATCCGGCCATCATGGCGTATCTTGTACCCGAACATTGGTGGCTTCGAGGGTCGGGGCGCAGTGGTTGGCTGTGATGTTCCCCAGGCGGGCTCGAGGGGGTTGCTGATGTCGATCCGTACGGGATACAGTGGCAGTCATGGCGGCGTCCCGTTCCCGCACGCTTCACAGTGTCGAAGCCTGTTATCATAGCGCCCGACGTGGGGTTGTACGCGCGGGGGCGGCCGCCCGCCGCGCGGTGGCAGGGATGGCGCCCCGCCGGCCTAGCGTCACGACCTGGCCCTGCAAAGTCACGGGAAAGCATTTCGAGGATGTGGCCGGCCCCCCTTCGAGGGCTCGGCGCGTTAGCCGTACGGGAGTAGGCGGCGCGGCGTCACGGGGCTAGCACCGGCCACGTCGCACAGTCCCCCACAGTGACGGGGATGGGTTCCCTCCTAGGGAGTTGGTGCGACAGGACTGGGGCGTGAGTCCCAGGCGCATGATGGCGCCGCCCCGCCGTTTGTCAGAGCATTAAATGCCCGTACCCGCGTGCGGGAACGGGCGTGCGCGTGTAAAGCTCCCTCGAGCGAGGCGGAGCCCGCTCGAGGGAGGCGTGTACCCTCGAGTGAGGCGGACCTCGCTCGAGGGAGGTGCGCACCCTCGAGCGAGGCGGAGCCCGCTCGAGGGGACTTTTGAGTGGGCCGCCTTGGTGGGCCGCGGGGGCCACCGCGGCGTGGGCCGTGCCCCGTGTGCGTTTAAGAAAGGTGCGCTTAGCTTTGGTTTTTTTGCAGGTTTTAAGCGGGGTTCCCCCATTTATTTAAGGGGACCCAGGGCTGTCCCCGACAGATATGAATATGCATATTGCACTATGATCAAATATGCTATTCTGCTGGTATTTCATTCTTGCCTGATCTATGTTTATGACACAGATGAATTAAATTACATTTCTAGCCCTTCATAGTTACCATAATTAGATTGGTGTAATATATTCAAAAGGATTATGTAAATTGCTGACTTCATATATGTAAGTTCATTTTGTGTGTTAATCTGGTGGGTATATGGTGTATTTTTTCGCTGCTGTGAAAATATGTTTGAATTTGCCTTTTCCACTAGATTTTTTCTGTGTCCTATACTTTTATCGGGGGGGGGGGGTTAATCTATGCGATTTGTTTTTTTTCACAAATCTGTGTGATGGAAAGCCCCAAATCACACAGATTCGGTATTTTTTGGAATCTGTGTGTTTTTGACTTTTTCCAGTAACCTGTGTGATGGAAGGCTCCCAATCACACAAATGCCCGCCCCAAATAGATTCGTGTGATTAAAATGGTCAAATCACACATGTGACAGACCCCTCAAATCACACGCGTGAGGGATAGACAAGTAAAAAACAGAAAAAGTCTATTTTTTTAAAAAAAAACATAAACTCAAGAGATGAAATAGTGAACTGTACTAATAGATGGCTGCACTTTGTAGATGCGATCGTTACCAGTGTATACTGTATATGTTATGTATCTTATCAGTAGTAATAGTAAAAATAACATTCCCGTCAAAATAGTAAAAATAACATCAATTAAATAACCTCTGGCGTGAGAAAAAGGACCCATCAATTCAGAAAAGGTCATTTTACTGGGCCATGGTTTTAAGCTACGGCCCAACGATCATGTTCTTCACTCACCCCACCATGAAATTGATCTAATAATAATGGGCTTTAATTATCCAAGTTTCGTCAATTCCACAAGCCCACCATATACAGCAGGTCATTCATTCCACCCACTCATTTTCTTCTCTCCATCTCCTCTTTCTTTTTTTATGACATTTCGGTCAATTTTGAAGGTTTTGTAGAAATAGGGTTAGAACCGTCGTTTGAAACAGCGGTAGCCGGTAGCAACAACCGATTCAAACGGCGGTTGCTCTGATCGACGGTAACTACCCTAGGCCCCGACAGGCAACAACCGTTTGAAACGACGGTTCAAGCCTCGGCCCCACGTGCGCGGGGCAACTGACAAATTCTGGCCGTTGTTGCCCCAACCGCCATTTCAAATGCTGGCAGAGTCCGCCATTTGAAATTGCTTATTTTTACCATTTTTCTCGGAATATATATTTTCCCAAAATCATAAAAATATAATTTTTTAATTTTCTCGTGCATTTTTGGTGCTGCCGATGCTTTTCCTATTTTTCTTTGGAAAAATTGCCACGAGAGTGTTCGTGTGATGCAGTGACGACACGTCTCCTCTGTTTTCTCCTGACGACGGTGTCTAAGCTCAGAGAGTCTCGAAACTCGAAAGTTTTAAAAAATGGTGTAAAAACATGCAATTCACATTGTTCGACATAAGTTTGAAGAAACAACTTTTGAAGCTAGTGTGATTGCTGGGGCTCTACGCCTCAAGCCCTCAACTATAGCTGGACCGACCCAGAACGAAGCAGTCACACATGGTCGGACCGAACCCGCTAGGTGGTTGGCTGGGCTCGGCCGCAGCCCGCAGGAGATCCGTCGGCAGGGAGAAACGGCGGCAGTCACGATGACTGCATGCTCCCTGTGGTTGCCGATCCAGAGATGACGACAATGTTGGTGGTTGGTAATGGTAACCGTCGTTGCTCACCACCACTCATGCCTGCACTCTCTCGGCGGTACATGAATGTTACACGTGTGACGATTTGTCGTTTCCTAAATAAGCTTCGTCACTCGCCATAACTGATGTTAATTTACTCCCTCCGGTTTCGTATTAGAAGTCGTTTTGGACAAGGTTTGAGTCAAACATTAGGAATATAAATCATGAATAACTTTTAAGTCGTTGAGTTTGAGAATGTGAAAATCATATAAATAGATTTGTCTTGAAAATTACTTTTATAAGAATATACATATATAACTTTTCAATAAATATTTTTATAGAAAAGAGAAGTCAAAGTTGTGCTTTGTGACCATGTCGCTATCCTAAACAACTTCTAATACGGATCCGGAGGGAGTAAGTGTAAGCGCCAATGTTTCAACTCGACTGCGGTTCTTACATCAGTGTTGGTGACGACATAGCCTCCACCTCAAAATAAATGCTCTTTTAGACCAATCTCAGTGGTAGTGTCATGAGTACAGTTACAAGTCTGCCACATCAGTTTTCCAGTGTGATGACCTTGTCATTCTCAATGCACATGTTCATGAACACAATTTCAGAGATACAATACAATATCTAAATCTTATATTATTCATCACCATGACCATTTGATCTTCTCTCAATGCAAGGTCATGATTATCGGTAACTATACCCACCTAAGGTCATCACCATGACCCTATGCTATTCTCTCCCTTCATTAACTTTGCGTCATGTCATAAAAAAGTTTATGTGGTAGTCTATTAATTGTTGATGATCCTACCACTGAGACTGGCCTTAGGTTTCGAATTTTGTCCACAAACACTAGGCTAGAAACGATTTGTCCTGGCACAAGGAAATTAGCGTGCTGGCGGGTGTAATTGCCGCCTGCTAATAAAGGTCAACCGCCAGCAGTGAAGGCTTAGTGCTTGCGGATGACATAAGCCACCTGCCAGCACAAATGGGATCATTTGTGCTGGCGGATGGCTTATGTCGTCCGCCAAAATTGACCTTTACTAGTGGCGTGCGGCATAAGCGTCCGCTAGCACAGTGAATTTAGAAGAAGTTTCAAATACCATCGTATGCATGAACATGATATTTCTATCACCAAGATTTCAACATGAATTGATTCAAAAACAAGTCAAATTCAAACTGAAATATCAACACAAACAACACCTTACAAAGGTTTATTTCACACACATGGTCCGACCCAGAAGCAGTCACACACATGGTCGGACCGAACCCGCTAGGTTGGCTGGGCTCGGCCGCAGCCCGCAGCAGTAGGCCTGGGCGTTTTAACCGATAATTTCGGGTTGGGTAATTAAAAATTCAGGTAATTCGGGTACAAGTAATGGGTATCGAGTATTTTGGCCAGGCGTACGCAGGAGATCCGTCGGCCGGGAGAAACGGCGGCTGTCCTGACTCCATGCTCGATCTACTTTGTGTGGTTGCCGATCCAGAGATGACGACAATGGTGGTGGTTGGTAATGGTAACCTTCGTTGCTCACCACCACTCATGTACTCCCTTCCCTCTTGCTTCGTCACTCACCAACTTTTGTAACTTTTTCGCCATAACTGATGTTAATTTAAGTGTAAGCGCCAATGTTTCAACTCAGCCGCGTTTCTTACATCGGTGTTGGTGATGAGTGATGACATACCCTCCAACCCAAAATAAATGGTCTTTTAGGTTTCGAAATTTTGTCCACAAGGAGTGTAACTTTAGATGACTCATCTAATTAAAGCAAAACTCACATCAATAAAAAGAATGTAGGGAGAAGCGTATAGAGCCAATCAAATGACTTATTGATGCTATTTTTTTAGTTCCAGTGCATATGCATTTTGTTCAAGACCAAGAAAATCAAGCAAATAACACATCCTTCAACCACTACTAATATGTGTTATCAGGGGAAACACGGTCATTTCTCATAACCACTATTATATATGACCCTGTTTGGATCCACTCCAACCAAAGTTTAGGTAGCCAAAGATTGGGTCTTTTATTATTTAGCTTAGTTAAACGTACTGTAACTAGGTTGTTTGGATGCCTTATTTAATTGTACTTTGTTGCTGGTGGTCCTATCTTCACGAGTTAATGTTGTGGCGGTGGATAGTTTTGCTAAACCCGTAGGCGTATTTTAGTCTTTGATCACATTTTAGCTAGTTTTAAATACTCTTGGCAGGTTAATAGCTAAAGTTCTTTCTAGGCTGTAGCTAAACTTTAGCTAGACATATATTTGGATCCTTAGCAATTATAAATTTAGTCAGCTAAACTTTAGACCATGGATCCAAATAGGGTCTGTGTCTTAAATTGGCTAAAATGACAATTGTTATGCGATGGAGGGAGTAAAAACATAACTTTTTATCCCTCCATTTTTAAGCATATGATGTATAAAGGCAGTTTAATATAAATTAATTATCTTGTCCTAAATGGTAAGTGGATTATTTATTACTGGAAAAAGATACGACATAGCTATTTTTGATATACTTCAGGAGCATTAAAGAAGAATAATGTTGCTAGGGCATACTATTGTCCGGGAGTAGCATCTACTATACTTTTGGTGGTCATACTATACCCACTAGCAATAGCCAATAATTAAATTTGTTACTATAGTCATCCGCCCGGCGCCGTGTGTGCATGGCTATGTGTGGTTCCAAGTGGACGAGATTAGTTTAAGAGACGATCGACTGGTTAGCTAGATTACTACTTGCAGTGACGATCAGTCGTCTGTGCGAACTCCCAGCCCGGGAATATGCGAATGCGGTCTCGGTTCTGGTAAACGACAAATGCTGTGTCGGTGTGCGTGTTACGCACGCACACATGGATTATGGATAGATGGATTACCACTATTAGTTGTTTTATGTGTATCAGCATCTGCTTGCAGGCCAACACTTTGCAACTCTAACGAAGGTGTCAGATCCCTAGCTTGGATTCTTTCTCCTGTTTAATTTAATTTGTCAGTTCGTACGTCACCGTGCAAACGTATGGAAATAACCAGTTTGTTCAAAGTATTATTTATCATGGGGTGACATAAAAGACAACTTGTCACTGGTAGAGTGGGAGGCTTTGTACGCACCTTTAGTCCCGGTTTAACTTTGGAGTCAGGACTAAAGGAGTTTCATCGACGTGGCCTGAAATGAGTATGGGAGCCCCCCTACACTTTTGTCCCGGTTGTTAACACCAACCAAGACTAAAGGCCTCGAATTCAAGACTAGTGCAGCAGTAATTATTAGCGCGACACTTCAGTCTCGGGTGGTGTTCCTACCCGTGACAAAAGGGTCACCCTTTAGTCTCGGGTGGGAACACCACCCGAGACTAAATAGCCTAGTTCCCACCGCGAGCCCTCTCTGTCCTCATCTCTTTATTTTTCCTCTCTTTGTGAGCCACTCATTCATCTTCTTTTCTCTATCTTTTCTTCTTATCTCATCTTCTTCTCTCATCCTCACCAGGCGGACGCGGATCAGACACGAGGCCCCGGCGGCGGGGCGCTTCGGCGCGCGGCGGGGCGCGGGCACGGGGCTTCGACGGGCACGGACATGGGGCTCCGGCGGGCGGCGGGGCCCTCCGGTGCCAACGGGGCATGGATGCGAGGCCCCGGTGGGGAGCTCCGACACCGGCGAGAAGACCCCGGAGAGGCGCGAACGTGAGGCCCCGGTGCGGACGCGGACGTGCCGCGCTCCGAAGACGAATGCGACCGAGCGGGGGGGCTGCGCGCGCGCGGCGGGGTAGAGCCGCGGCACGCGCCTGGGCAGAGGTGCCACGCGCGGCCGGGCAGAGGCGTGGGCGCGGTTGGGTAGATGTGCGGGCTCGACGGGCCCGTTGACCAAGGACAGGCGTGCTGCTTGAATTGTTGGCATTTTCTGTGAATTGTTAGTGATGTTTGCTGGGAATCTTTTATATGTGATGTGAATTAAATCGAACATGTGTTGTGAATCACATCTTGTGAATGTGTTGTGAATCACCTCTTGTGAAATATTAGTTGGTGTATCCGGTGTTATGTAAATACTTGTGCAAATTGATGCTTGTGGCGGAATTAAATCTGTTTTTGGTGGACTTAGAGCTGGAGCTGAGTGTAGCGAAGCTGAAGCTGTCGGTGCTGGAGCTGGCGCAGAAACCCCAGCTCGCGAACCTTTTTTTTAAACCCCTTTAGCCCCCTGGTGGTAATACCACCAGGGACTAAAGACCCCTTTAGTCCTGGTTCGTTCCACAACTAAAAGGGCAGGGCGCCTTTTGTCTCTCATCATTAGTCCCAATTGGACTTGAGTGATTTAAGACCCCTACCAACCAGGACTAAAACCCCTCATCTTGTCCGTGTGCAGAAGGAACCAAAAGTCGTCAATTTCAATATCTTGGTAACCGACAAAGCGCGTTCTTGAGTAAATTTAAAAGGACGACCTCTAGCTTAGTGATCATGCTGGAAGTCTTTCCCAATATTAAACTAGTTTTGTTAGGCGATGCTGTTGTCCGAGCTAGAGGAGCACTACCTACTCTGTTATCCGGAACCACAAGATGTTAAACTAGTGACCTATTGCAACCTGGCAATCTTAAAAAAACGGTTGACATGGAATAACGGCGGTCAAACTATACGTATACTGATACTCACTAATGGTCTCTTACCAAGTTTTAGCAAGCTTCCAAATCAGAAAGCAGATGATGCGGCATATAGTGGTCGCAAGAATATGCCGACGGCAGACCGGAAATTAGCATCAGAGAGTACGGGACATTGGGCACAGACCGTTTGTCAGTTTCTGAGAACCCACGTACGAACCGTACGATGTTAATCTGCAGGTTGCTTTTTGTGCCGGCTGATTAATTAAGTACTATGCAACTTAATTGGTCAGCTCTGTCCCTTTCATCTAAGCTGATCACACCATGTGTGTGCGCGTCTGAGCTGTGATGGAGTGATAGAACCGGCCGGCAAACAAGTATGGTGTTTGGTTTGAGAATGGGATAGATGGTGATGGATAATCTGATGATAATATCCTACGGTACCTCTGAATATAGCACACTTGTTTGGTTTGAGGAGCACGGCGTGAGTTCATCCAACACCGTGCCATTCCGATCCCTTGTACACACACGGGTATTGCGTTTTATTATCGCCACATATTAGTAGAGAAAGCAACTTTATATCCAACCTCCTTTAATCCTCGATGAATTTGAACCTGAGACTAAAACTTTTTGTGTCCTCATTAGAAAAAGTGGGCACCAATGCTCATCGGCAATGGAAGCTTTGGTCCCAGTTGAAACACCAACCGAGACTAAAAATCCCATTTAGTCACAATTGACAGACTAATGGCAAGAGAATCTGGTGAGGTACCTTTAGGGCATGCTTGGTAGGCTTGCACACGGCTTGCCTTGCCTCGCCCAACAAGGTGAGTAGTTTTGTACCGCTCGCATCGCCTGTTTGCCTAGCAAACTTGCTCAGCCGGGCAAGGAAATCCTTGTCGATGCAGGAGATCCAAATTAGCTCTCCTGCCCGAGCAAGTTGCACTTGCCCACTTGTGTGCTCGCATGATCCGCTCGAGCTATAGTTAAATTGATGACGCCATAGCTGCAGCAACAAGCTCCGCCATCGTCAAAACTAGATGCACTGGCACAAAATCAAGCTCCACCACCATTGAATCAAACACTACGGCTACCAAATCAACATCTACTGTTGTTGATTTGATTTGATCTCCGCTGCCACCATATTGACTTCCACCGCGCCAGATCGACCTCCGTGGCTGGTGAATCAAGCTTTGACGTTGACGGATCGAGCTGTAGGGGAGGCTAGGCGAGTAGCAGCAGGAAAGCAAATGCTTCCCCAGGAGCTTGCCTTGCCTTGCCTTGCCTAGCAAGGCTGGGCGAGCGGGCGAGGCGAGGCCAGCAACGTCAAGAGCTCCAAACATGCCCTTAGTTTTGTTTGGTGTTACTCCAACTGGGACTAAAGGCCTCAATTTTATCTCGTGCGGCTAAAGATTTAGTCCCGAATACTGTTTCAAAGGGGATTAAATGAGGGACCTTTAGTTCATGTTCAACACAAACCACCAAGATTAAGGATGATTTTTATTCAATGTCGTGCGGGCCTCCTAGCACTCCCGACCCACAAGATGCCCTGATGCAGCATTGGAGCGGCAGGTGAGGGGGCCACCACACAGGTGCAGCGCGAGCAGGCGCAGGCTCAGATGTGGCAGCGTGGTGGTGCATGGGCATGGCAGCGCACATGCCCACCCCGACCCTGGTCCCTTTGTAAGAAGATGGTTTCATCTGTGAATGATTTATTTGTGGTTGTGTTGGTGAACCAAGTCTTGTTCAAATTGATTGGATGTGTGTAAAACCTATGTGATTGTCATGCATGTAACATGATCATGTTCTTTGCTTCAATTTGTGTGATAATGGTTCTTACTCTTGAATTTTTTTCTCTGTGCGGTGGAATTGGTGCAGAGACGTCGAGCGCGAGTAGGAATGATGGTCGAGGTGGAGGAGGATGCGGCGGCGCGAGCAGGGAGGGGGTTTTGATTTTTGGACTAACCCAATAGAGGAAGGGTGCACTGTCCCTTTTAAAGTGACTTCCTCCTCCCAAGCTAAGAAAGGTGGGAATACGAGGCTCACACAATCGCTGTCCGACTACAACTGGGCTACTTGACCCATTTTTTTACGTCTTTGCCAATGGGTAATAGTGGAGGAAGATGTCCTCATCAGTACCTCTAGATGATTAGTCTTTGTTGGTCTTTGAGTATAGTATAGGGTCTTACCAACCGAGACTAAAAGGACGGTTTTTCTACCGGTGATACCATTATTAACATTTGTAAGATATGGAGAAAAATGTGACCATCACTACGTGAAAACCTCAAATAGGTCACACAGCATTTGTAACGTGCCCTTAACGTCTGTTACATCTACCCACATCTGTAACGGTTGTTGTTTGGTGCTAGTTACCTATAAGCGCGCCAGGACGACCTCGGGGTTGGCCTCCACAACACCCGTTACCAATGTGGACTTCTAGTAACGGGCTTCTTAAACGCCCGTTACATGAATTCTTTGTAACAAACGTTAAATAGAGCCCGTTACACAAGTTAAACCTATCGATAACGAGCTAGTAAAGTCCGTTATTGATCAACGCCCTATCGGTAACGAGCTGTTAAGTCCGTTACTGATCACTCCGTATTGGTAACGTGCTATAAAGTCCGTTACCGATGAGCATTTGACGTCCGTTGCTAGTTTGAGAGCCCAATGATTAAAGTCTGAGAGAACTCAACCGCCGTGAAGAGAGAGCGCGGCGTCAGTGAACAAATGAGATGGAGGTTTGTTAATCATCGTCTCCTTTGAGTATGTCCTCATTGACAGGTCAACTCGATCCATCTCTCATTGCTTCCATTTCGACATATAGGCACAATCAACACACATTTCTTCTGAGACAAAACAGACATCATAAGAGAGATTAACTTGTCCATAAAGATGAAGATAACTTGTCCACAGGAATAAAGATAATCATTACAAAAGGTTAACTTGTCCATATATCAGGCTAGGACTTAACTTGTCCATCACATTATTTACTATGGCCGTGCTATCTAACCATACACATCAACAAAGGCATGCCCCTTGAACATCCACAAAAGTATGGCTACTGACCCTGCACATCAGCAAGCTTGAACTAGATCATGCCTCATCAGGATTATTGGCTCTTTTTGCAGCCTCTTCGTAAGCAACCAAGGATTCTTGAAGCCCTTCTAGCGCACCTTCAATGGGCTCGAGATTTTGTTCAATACTATAATTGTACCTCCTTATGTGCTTAGCCTTTTTGATGAGGATGTTAACTTCTTTTGTGATTTTTTCAAACTCAGGTTTCACATAATCCCAGACATTAAGGTTAAGAAGTAACTCAAGCTCTGCTCGCGACTCAAAGAGTTTTGCCTGAAACAGGGCTAAATATGGTATAAGAACAACATAGTTAATTCAGAACTAATTTGCCTCAGAACTTGGAGTAGTATAGGAATAGTCATAGGAAAATTATATAAGAACCTGAAAATTATCCTAGGCTTCATAGCAGGGTGTGACAAGTAAAAGCAGAACTTAGTCCAGAACTTATTTCCTTAGAACTTGGTATAATTAAGATCATGACAAGCATGGAAGACATCATCATAGGCACTAACTAACTTTATGAAGCTCAAGCTACCTTAAGCTCCATCTATAGAACAAGTAAAAGGCAGTGAGATCCAGAGAAACTTGTCTCGCCATCGTCGTGGTCGTTGTCAGAGTCAGAGATGAGGTCCTCTACACCTTCTTCACCGCTCCCTCGACACCTCTTCATAGTTGCCAAACACTTGTGCTCGCAAATGTGAGGCAGGCCCTTCGCCCACTTCGCTGCCCCCTCGCCGGCACGCTCCTCCTTGCCGCTGCTTGGCCCCTCGTCGGAATCCGAGAGGATCCAGTCGAGAACCCTCGTCTCCGGCATTGGGTTCACTCCACCGCCGCTTGGCCCCTCTCCGGTGCTCATCGTCGTCTCCCTCTTCACTGCCATCTCGCCGGCACGCGCGTGGATCCAGTTGCAGCACCGCTTCGCGTTCCGGTTCTCCTCGATCCCGAGTGCGCGGGGTCGTTCGATGCTCATCGTCGTCTCTGTCTCCACGCCTCCTCTCATGCCTCCTCTGCGCTTTTCAAGGAAAGTGTTGCGCTTATCCATTCGGAAAGAAGAAGGGGGCAGTTGAATATTCATTTTGCACCCTTTGACTTTTACAAATCACATTTGACCATTCAGCTTATACAAAAAATTTGTGAAAATGTAGAAATAGTTATGATATACTTAAAATATATATTATGATAAAACATGTCATAGTAAAATAAATAATACTTTCACAATTTATTCAAATAAGACGAATGGTCAAACGTGAAGCACGGAAGTCAACAAGTGTAAATATTTGGGATGGAGGGAGTAGTAGTCAATGCCAACGTGGGTTAGCAAACCCACGTCGCTTTGTTGGTTGGTGCGCGGGCAATGGTTACCTTCTTTATACTAGGCTACTGACACTTTTTTTTTGAAATGACACTGAATTTCTTCCCTCAAAAATTAGGGCCCATAAAGCAGCACCTAAAAATTAATAAAAATACGAACAATTCATAGTTTTTTTAAGAATCAAACAACTCATAGGAGTAGTTGGGCATTTGGTATTTTGAATAAAATATGAACAGTCACACATCTCTTGTGACCACATGATCCTTGTGCCAAGAGCTCTCTTGAGCAGACACGGGTTCCGAGGCGCGTGACCGACCGCCTAACGGTTCGCCGTCTTGTCAATATAAATCCTGGCCGGCCAAGAACTTTGTCAACCGTGGCACCAAGAAAACCCCAGCACCACCGTCTCCGGCACCAAGAAGTGAATCCAAGAGCTTCTTCTTCCTCAAGCAAGCGCATGGAGTCAAGCGAGCCATCCAGGAAGCGGGGGAGGGAGGAGGTGCCGCCGCCCCCTCCGCCGAGCTCGAGGAGGTGCCGCCGCCCCCGCCCGAGGAGGCGCCGCCGCCCACGCCCACCGAGGTGAAGCCGCCCCCGCCCCCGCCCGAGGAGATGAAGCCGCCCCAACACAAGGTGGTGCAGCAGCCCGTGGCGCCTGTGCGTGCTCCTGCAGTAAATATTCAGGATGCCTCTTGGTCAGTGAAGTTGCTCCACCAGGCTTTTGTCAATCTTGGAAAGGTGGCCGTTCATCTCGGGGTCCAACCACCGAGTCATCCGCTGCAGACGACCTTGATGGATTACGCCTTCAAGATCAATGTCTTGGTTGGGAGCTGGAGATAGGAGTGCTCCCCCCCGTCAACAACGATGACGGCGACGACAATGGCGGCCTCGACGTCTCCTACGGCTCCGACTCTGACTCCGATTCCGATGGTGGGGCTCCTCCGACGGCGACTACCTCTGCTTAATTAATTTGTTCCTCTGTTAATGTGTTCTTCCAGTGTGCTTGTTGAACTTGTGATGGACTAGCTAGTAGATCCTCTGTTAATATGCTCCTCCTGTGTGTATGTTGAACATGTGATGAACTAGTAGATCTAAGAGACGTGGTAGATCAATCCATGTCTCCTATTTTGGAAGGCATTGCAATGCTTATGGTAGAAGCTTACAATGAATTGCAACGTGTATGCCAGAAGTTTGTTATTCTGTTTGTGTCATTATATGGCAACAGTTCACAATGAATTGTAATGTGTGTATATATGCCAGAGTTATGCCAGAAGTTTGTTACTCTGTTTGTGTTAATAATCCGCATTTCCTTTGCCTCGTGCTGCAATGAAATGTCAGCACAGATGAATTGATGAATTTTGTGATGTGTGACAAAATAAGATTTGTGACCCAATTGTCATTCCATCCATTCTTCATTCATACATTTAAGTTTGTCATATGTGACAAATTTTTCATTCTTCATCCACACGATGAAGCAAAAGCACCACTTTAACATCTGAATTACTTCTTTGCAGCATACATCCCTAGTAAACATGCAAATACTACACAAACAACAGCCACAATAATCAAGTTCATCTTCTAGATCATGTTGTCCATCTTCTCATCTAGTGCTTTCTTCCTCTGCTTGTCCTCCAGTGCTTGCCTCTACTTGCCGCTCCCAATTTGACATTCCACTGAATCAACTACTTCAACGACCGCGTCTGCCCAGTTCGACGGTCAAAAAACAATGACGCCAGCATCCTTCAGCATCTGGAGATACTCCTTGTGGAAACGATAAAACCCACAATTCTTGGCGTACTGCCGAATCAAAAGCACATAAGAACCCTAACTCAGATTTGGGAAACACAACAGACTACTCAACGAGTTCCTTGCACACTTGAAATAAAGACGACTGTGGTTTTCACCTTCCTTCCGCGTCCGCCCCTCCACCACCCGAGCCATACCATAGTCCGGACAAGGGACCAGTGGAAAGCCGCTTAGCTCACCGACTGGATCCAAGCTGATGGAGTGATTGCGGCTGCTCCGGCAACCTTGAACCCTGCTCCTCACACGTGCACCTCCAGACGAATCGACGTAGTGAGACATGTGCGCGACGACAGGGAAGGAAGGGCGGGCGGTGGCGGTGGAGCTCAGATCGGGGAAGAAGAAGGGGCAGGGGTCGGGGCGCCGGGGCGGATGCATATTCATTCGGCAAGGGGCATTTCTGATAGTGGAGCACTTGTTGGCGATGATGGTTAGTGTACCACCGTCGCTGGGGCGGATGTCGGGCAGGGGCATAATGGAGCACTTGTTGGCGACGATGGTTAGTCTACCCGCATCGCCTTTGTCGGTCGGGCAGACTACGATTATCTTTTTTTATATAGGCTTTTGACGCTGACGCGTGGGCCCGACACTATTTTTTCTGAATTGAAACTTGCTTCCCTCAAATATTATACCCCATAAACAACACCAAAAAATTCGTAAAAAATACGAACAATTCATAGTTGGTAATTTAGTATTTGAATAAAATATCAACAACCACACTTGTCTAACCAAATTTCTTGAAATTAGAATTTTTATCTCTTGTTTACGATATAATAATTATAATAATGTCTTAGTGTGTTCTAAAAATTCTACAAATTGACTTGGAAACATAATTTAAGTCCCTAAGCTTGTCTACAAAAATTCAAATGGTTTCGAAAATGGAAGATTATACTTGTGTACAAATGTCTACATCTCTCACACAGTTTCTTAGAATGTTACTTCAACATTGAAGTTTTCCACACTTTAAAACATGTTCGAACTCATATGCATTTGAAATTTTAACATAACCTTATGTTAACCATAAGATTACGAAATGCAAAGTTTCATTAGTAATGGTTGTGTAAAACAAATATTATTTATATGTTGTACTTATAAGAAACAATATAAGGTGTATAAACAACATCCAAGAAATGGAATTACATACAAAAAATGTCATAAATGAATAGATGTTGATTTTAGAAAAATTCAAAAACAAATATCATCAAATTTGGAATACGGTTGACGGAGAAAAATGTGATACAAAATTTGATTGCAGATTAAAGGGGGAAATGCAAATTGTTCTTCATTTGAACAGACCTGGCCCCGCCCCTTCATCGTATCATGTGCGCATCCGAACCTTTTTAATTAACGCTCTGCCTTGCCTTCCGCCTTCTATCCCCTTCTCCGACTTCCACCTTCATCGTCTCCGTCACAGGTATGGCCCGCGACTCTAGGGGGAGGTTCTGCAAGGAGGAGGCCCCGCGGCCACGTCCTCGTCCGTCTTCCTCGGTGTTGTCCGCCTCCCCCGCCAAGAGAGTGAGGTTTTGCGGTGACGAAGTGGAGCCGTACCAGCGTGCCGCCCCCGTGTGTCTTCCTTGGCGCTCCATGGAAGAGGCCAGTTCTTCGTCAGCCCGGGGGAGGAAGCCGTACACGCGCACAAGGGCCAAGTTGGCGGACTCCAGCGATGCCCGCCATGGAGAGGCAGGGTTTTTTCCTCAACGCGAAGGAAGAAGCGGTCCACACGCATTGAGGTGAGCGCGGATTCCTCCAGCGACGACCCGGGCAGAAGAGTGGTGCTGGTAGACCTCGTCTCCTCCAATGATGACTCCGGCAACAACTCCGGCGACGATTCTGAAGACCATGAGCAGTGGTGGAGCCAGGAATTGTACTAAGGGGGGCCGAAATACGTTACATCATACATGTATCATATCAGGGGCGAATCTAGATGAGAAGTTCACCGGGGTCATTAGGGTTAAGTTCAGTGTGTGATAGAGTTTTTCCTCTATTTTCTTAGTGATTTAGTGAAGGATTTACAAAATTCGTCGAGGTCAGCTGACCCCGATAAACAAGGCTAGATCCACCGCTGTATCATATATGAAAAATATTGACATATGTTGTTATCAACCTTTAACCATACATGCGTGCATTAAAGATTCATAGCTTGAACATCAACATTTGCTTGATATACAAAAGGAAAAAAATGATATTAACGATGAGATGAAAAACTAACCATTTTTATTTTTTTAGGACATTTCGATCTTTATTTTGGTTGACTTTAAAAAATATCGTTAATAATCGTATCATTCATGAATTAATATTGGAACCTCTTTCTTAATGGCAATGCATGAAAGTCTAAATAGCAAATAGCTAGATTTGTAGATTTTTCGGGCATGATTGGTGTGGCTGTTGACGGTTAATAGTTGTATCAAAGTTCGTTTAGACTTGCAAGCGGACAAGTCTCCCGTCGTAGTCAAGGGACCCTTCTTCCCTCGAGTGGTGAGCCCAAGGTATCGAATCCGTGGAACAATGTGCAACGCAAGGATTCAATCTAGTAAAGCAAGGTAAGCTATCTTATGAAGAGGAAAGTTGCATCTAATCTACTAACTCATAAAGAAAATGAATCTAATCTAATCTACTAAAGAGGTAGCAAGAGAAAGCAAGAGATAACCGATCTAGAGAATCTAGATCATGCTTATGTTGTAGCTCCAAACAAGATAGATGAAGATAGAAAAGCGAATCTCATTAAAAGCATCTTTAAATCGTGGCCTTCCATCCGACTCCGAAAACGCCCGCCTTTCGGAACCCCCGTTCTGTCACAACGTATCCCTACTCATGCGGGTAGTCTAGGGCGAGTTCGATAGAACAAGTTGAAATCACTTGGCCGATCCGGTATGCACCTCTAGCCACCGCGGCTACAAGAGCACCCTATGTAATCTAGCTATAGACTAGATCATAGAAGAAGCAAAACCAAGAAGAAAACAAAATCATCGAGAAGGCACTTAATCGCTAGAAATCGGATTCACTTACAAACTTCACCATGAATGATTACATGAACAAGATCACCACCGGGGCCCTACCTCGATCTTGATCCTCGCTCCGGAGCTCCGACGTGGTCTTCCATGCAAGGTTCCCACGTCGGCTAGGGAGACCCTAGACAACTAGCACGACCCTCATCTCCGAGATGGTGTCCCTCAAGCTTCTCTGCTCCTCGGCGGCGGATGACGAATTGATTGATGCGTGGCTCTCGGTCAGGGGGCTATAAATAGCCAGAGATGCAACTAGGTCAAAGGGGAGGCCGATTGGGCCCCGAAACGGGGCCGGGCGGCCGGCCTGGGCCGGCCGGCACGGGCCCAAGTCGGCCCGGCTCATGGCCTCGCTTCGCCGGTGTTGCTTCTCTCGTCTTCTAGATCCTCTCCCCTTTTGCATGTGGGCCCTTGACGTCGGTTTCTCTCCGAATTGGACTCAACTCCTTGTCTTGCAAGATTCAGCACTTTTCCGGTTCGGTCCTCGGAGTTTATCATCTTCTCGGGCCTGGTCCTTGGGCTCTTGGAGTCATGTTCACTTCATTGCTTGACTTGTATCGGGCTTCAAGGTCTTGTCATGAGGTGCTTAATGAACTTATCCCGGAAGTCTTTCTTTCAACGTTAAAACCCTGCATAAACACTTAACTCCAAAACCGACATGCACAAGTGAACTTGTTATACCACGGGGTTTAGTACCAATGGATAAGATACAAAAGTCATGCCAACACCGAAGGTAAACTCATGGCTAGGTTGACGGATTTTCACCGTCAACAGTGGCCAAGTGATGGTGCACTGTTTTCCATGGGCTTGTGGGTGCTAAAGCTCAGCTGCTCAAGCGCCTGAAAAGTTTCACTTTGTTGTTGCTCATTGCCTTGCTGCGTATTGTTGTGAATGCTCTCCTCTCAATAGTTGTTACAGGCTTACAACACAACAGTGAATGCTAATAGTAGATAGTGAAAGATTGGCACAAAGCAAGGGGGCCATGTCCCACCTTGGCCAACACTTGGCTCCGCCAGTGCACAGTAGTGAATGCTAATAGTAGATAGTGAAAGATTGGCACAAAGCAAGGGGGGCCATGGCCCACCTTGGCCAACACTTGGCTCCGCCAGTGACCATGAGGCAAGTTCTGAAACCATCACACATGAGATTTGTCCTTGGACCTTCACATCTTCATTGATCAATTGTTCTAATGCATCAATTTCCATTTGTCGTAGGAAATTATTGCACATGACATTGACAGGATTTTGACTGAAATCAACAAGCTCAAGGAATCGGCTGAAGAGAAGCAAGAAGGTTTTGAAACCAGTTAGAGCTAAAACAGCTTTCTTGTAAATTACAACTGTTATGAAGCTTGCATCAATACAATTTTTTCCTTTGTTTTAGGGTCGTGTTGTTACTCGGGATGACATTACTACATCTCGAAAGAAATCAACAAGCGGGATGAGCAGCTTAAAGCCGCACAAAAGAGGCAGGAGATTGAACTTCTAAAGAAGAATGCTGAGCTGGCAGAAAGAGTTGCAAAACTAGAGACAAGGCTAGCTGAACTTGAGGCAGCAGCACAAAAGAAGCCATCTAGCTAGCTAACTAGTTCCCTTGCAGCAACAATCTAGTTTGGTGATGCGCCCAACTGATGCAGTCTTATTTTGGTGATGTGCCCTACTGATGCATGTCAGATGTGAATGTGTTTGTTATGAGTTAGTTTGCTTGGTGATGTGAACTATATTACTTGTTTTAAGGCCCACACAAGCCCACTCGCGCTAGGTTAGTAGGGAAGGACGCCTCCCTCACGCAGTCTCCTCCCACTCTCCCTTCGCGCCGCCACCGCCACTTTCTCCCCCTCGCCTTCGTCCCCCTCACCTCCCCCACGCCGCGACCCACACTACACCCATTCGCTGAGACGCGTTCCACACCACGCTCGGCGTGACGCGCACCACACCTCGGACAGCGAGATCTAGAGGAGGGACGCAGTAGTGGCGGCGGCGATGACGACGACTAGGAGGACGAAGGATCCAGCCACGAGATCGACGTGAGGATGAGGACGTGACGGCGAGCAGGCAACGACGAGGAGTAGAGATCCCTCCGCTCTGGCAGTATGAAGGTCAGTGGCGAAACTAGGATTTGAGTTTATGGTATGCCGCTCTAAAAATGTCTTATACAATTCGGTAAATGCATTCTACCAACTCGGTAATAATTGTAAAATTAACAACAATTCAGTAATGACGTAATTTGGTATATTTTCTTGAGTTTATGGAATTATGCATGTGTTCATGTAATCAAATATACAACATATGCGTGTGTATAGTTTTCGTTTTATATAAATGCGTATAAATATACTTGTACTTGTGGGAATTGCAGGGTATGTCGTGGCTCCTTTGTATAAGTACATGTGGACATACTTGGCTATCGATCGTATACATACTTAGCATTTCCCTTTAGATTGACTTATATTTGGTTTTGCTTTTGTTCATATGCACATCTGCACATTCTCTCCAAGTTGAATAAGTACCTCATCAGCAACCGAGGCAGCCCGCATCTTGCTCTTTAAAATGGTATGGTTGCTTTGCCTGCACTAATTTTTTGGTTACTGAATTTTCCATTTATGTTAATGATTTACCAAGAACCAATGATATTATAGTGGGCTAAAGTAGTTATTGTAATTCCCTTGACTATTAATTCACAGGATAATTCTGACGAGGACTATAGACCTGGGCCACAAGATGAAGAAGAGGGTTATGGCACTGCTAGTGCACAACAAGACCAGATGGGTGAGGCTCAACGCCGAGGTAGAGCGCCAAGGACATCCACATAGTGGCCAAGTGACACAATGATAGTCACTGAGGCCGACATAGTGGGGATGCTAGTACCATTGACTCAAAAGCGCAGGTTCAGGGCACTTGCGGGGCTCGTTGCTAGACAAAAGATACCTTTGAACTTGCCAGAAATCAAAGAACTAAGCAATGATGAAAAGTGGGACTTGTTTGATAAGCATGTGCAGAAACAATTGAAGTTCTAGGAAGATGTGAAACCGCAGGCATTCAAGCTTTTCTGGAAGACGGTAGCCAAGGCATGGAGACAATTTAGATTTCAGCTTAGGCGAGATTTTATTAGAAAAGGACTTGAGCCATTTACAAGGCACCCGTTTATTGTCCCGGAACAGTGGAAGGAGTTCATGAAACAAGAAGAAACCAAGCAAGCCTCATCTGCTAGTGTCAAGTTCAAAGAACTCAGAAGCCGGAACACAAGTGAGCACAACATGGGTCCAGCTGGTTATATTGTGAAACTAGAACAATGGGAGGAAGAGGACAGACAATTAGCTACAGCTGGTATCCCCAACCCATATGGAGCCTACCATGACGATCGTTCCATGAATTGGCTACGAGCAAGGAGTAATGTAGTGATTAAAGACCGTGTTGCCGTGATATTGTTCAACAACAAAGGGGCAGAAAAATTGGCTGCGGACATCAAGGAGAAGATTGCATGTGCAGAATCTTCAGGAATAGCAGGGCAGAGGGAGTATGATGTGCTAAGTCAGTGCTTGGGCCGCCCTGAACAACCAGGTCGTGTGCGTGGTGTCTCCAGCAACCAGGGTTGGAAGTATGCATGACCTCAGCACGTCGAGATGTACAGGAAGAGGAAGAGGACGAAGATCGATGCATCAGTTGATACGAAAAAGATAAAGGAACAAATCAAGAAAGAACTGGTGGCTGGGATGCGGATGCAGAACATGCAGATGCAAAGGTAGTGTTGTCACCAATGACCAATCGCACAAGCCCTTCACCCGCCACACTTAAGAGCAGCTGTGCGCCCACAAATAATATAGGTTTGATCGATGGCACTGCAGAGTTGGTGATGGAGGTGCGCTATGACGATCGTACACACGAAGACCTTATAGGCATGTTGATTGAACCCACACATTATGGCCTATGGATCACGTGGAGGGGGCTTCAATGTGAGGCTGCACTTGGTCTTGTTCATCCAGAGGAGACTACGCTACAAACAGTCCCGATTTATGAAGACTGTGTTGTGGTTGAAGTGATCACTGTATATACTATCTTTGCGGATGAACTGCTGGAATACCCTCCTAATGACAAGGTGAGGAAACTCGGACAAGCTGAAGGATAGAGGTTACAGTGGAGAAGGTGTCGCATTGACATCAAAGGAGCACCAACATGTAAATCTTGTTCACAGGCTACGGTACAGATCCCTTGTAGTTCACGCAGTACGGTACAGGTTCCTTCCTCAGATGGTTCCCCTCCTCCTCCTCCTCCTCCTCCTCCTCCTCAATCCCCACATCCGCAAGACGTGCCATTTGGACCTCCTCCTCGTCCTGAAAAACTTGCATCCCCACCTCCTCATCATCCTGAAAACACAGAAAAACTTGCATCCCCACATCCGGAAGGTACACAAAATATTCCATCCCCTCCTACTCCTAGTCCTGAAAAAATAGAAAAACTTGTATCCCCACATCCGCAAGGGATACCAAATATTCCATCCCCACCACCACACCCACCACCACCTCCTCCTCCTTCTCCTCCTCATGAAACAACAAAACCTACACCCCCAAACGGAAGTGCTCAATACAATCATGCCAAAGCAGGTACATCTGGGCCTAATACCTCTGTAATAGGTCCTGGTGAGACACCACTGTTACCAGTCAACCAGAGTGATGTGTTGGCTGGTGCTAATAAATCTGTCGATGACACTTCGAAGAAAGTTGTAGGTACATCTGGGCCCAATAACTCTGTAATAGCTCCTCGTGAGACACCACTAGGCAAGAAAGCCCTTGAGAAACCTTCAGCCATTTCAAATCAGTAAGGAAAAAAACTTGCCGAAAATAAAATCTTTACACCACATACAACAAGCAAGAAATCCCTTGAGAAACCTTTAGTCATTTCAAAGCCACAAGAAGAGAAACTTGCCAAAAATAAAAGCTCTACACCACCTACAACAGGCAAGCAAGCCCTTAAGAAACCTTTTCAGCCATCTCAAAGCAGCAGGAAAAGGAAATTGCTGTAAATAAAACCTCTAAGAGGCCTACTAGAAAGCGATCTAAGCGAAACACCAAGGAGAATCGTTGGTATATGACTAATCCAAAGCAATCTGAGAGTGACACCGAGAAGAATCCTTGGGCTATGGATAACCCAAATTACAAATTCGGAAAGATCCTTCTCAACGATGGCGATCTCAAAAGGCTACTCCTTTTAAGAGAAAGCTCCACACATTCTACATGCAACGTGGTAAGTCAGATGATGATTCTCAAATTATGGCCGCACTTCTGTCCGGGACCAATGCATGGCCTCAAAGAGATGAATCGTCAAACGAACTCCAGCAGCTACATGTGCAACTCAGTGATTTGTACGATCTCTTCAACTTGGATGCTTTGGATTTGACACTTCTCCGCTGCTTCATCCTGTAAGTTGCTTGAAAATTTAATCTGTGTCTCACTAATCACATCCTCTATCGAAATGTGCTTTTTGCCTCACATCATCTTTATTACCATGTATTTTGCCTCCTTACACCTTGTTTTTTCTTACTAATAGGAATATGACTGTAGAAGTTAAGAATAAGGGCCCTGTAGTTGGCTTCCTTGATCCTGAATGCCTTTGCTCGACAACGTTGAATAGCACGGATAACACTCTTGCTTTCTTTGTGTCTTATATGCTCAATGCCTTCAAACTATATGCTAAAAAGAATTTAATGCTTACCACTTATCTCAGTACGAACCACTGGATTGCAGTAGTGATCGTTCTGAAGCAGCGGAAGGTCTACTATCTTGATTCATTGAAGACAATTAATACTAATACTGACCCTTTCGTGTGAATCATTAATGAGTAAGTTATTTCTTTCTTAACCTGCGAACGTTCCTCAACAAACTGTACAGAGTATATTAATTAATAGTGTCCTAACCATTGTTGCTTGTTTCGTTGTAGGGCTTGGGAATGTTACTGCAGCAAAAAGAAGTTCTTGCGCCTTGGCGCCTTGGAAGATGTCAAAGATGTTAAGGTACATACCACTTATTTCCTTCATGTGATTCCATTTCTTATCGATCACCACTATTTTTCTTATCGATCACCACTATTTTTCTTTGTACGTTTATTGAAGTGCCACCAACAACCTACTGGATCCAAAATCTGCGGCTTCTATTGTGTCTATCACATGCTTCAATTAAAAGAAAGCAACCCATATATGGAGGTACTTTCTTGGGATCTTCATTTGTAAAACCTGCAACTGAGCACAGTTCTTACTTATTAGCACTGCACATGTTTGGCAACCACCTATATATGTGTGCTGACTGGTGACATTGTTATATCTAGAGATTAGGGCTAGATGAGCATCCTCTCGACAAATCATTGCTGACAGATGTTCGTGAAAGAATTGCCACATTCCTCATGGAACAGGTGATCACAACCGGAGGAAAATTTTATGCTGATGAAACTGTGTGGGCTCAGATTATGTATGGTGACTAGGAAATTTTTGCATTCCTCTTTGTCCATGAATTTTTGCATTCCTCCTTGTCCATGAATTTTTGTGATATTGTTGCATTCCTCCTTGTGAGATGCATTTCCTCCTTGTGAGATGATGATGCTGAATTTTGTCGTATGATGCATGTGAATTGTGGATTTCTGTCAATTTGGATGTTGGATCTAATTTATGTGAATTTAGTCATATCCGGGCTGGTTCTAGGATGCAGCCCTTGATGGCTGCCAAATCCTGGTTGGATCCAGGATGCAGCCGACAAGCAGGCAGCAGGTTACTGTAGGGGTGGCCTACGTATCTGTAACGGGCGTTAATTAAAGCTCGTTACAAACACTGATCACTGAGTAACGGGCTTCAATTGTAACACCTGTTACAAACATGCCAGCAAAGTAACGGGCACCGTAAAAGCCCGTTACCAGTACTGACCGGTGGGCCCCACAATGTGGCCCGTTCGTCGAGACATCGGAGACGCAGGTTCACCACAAGCGTCTCTGACATTGATTTCACAGTAACGGACTTTGTTTTGGTGCCCGTTACCAAAGTTCCCTGTGGGCCCAGAGAAACAGTCATTTTCACGTGACCGGTGACTAGTTGTGGTAACGGTTGTTGTTTGATGCCCGTTACGAATACTAGTTGTGCTGAGACGCGTGTGAAATAGACGCGTCTCATTTCGTCGAGACACCGGAGACGAAGTTTTGATAAAACGCGTCGCTGATGTTGAGTTCTCGTAACGGGCTTTGTTTTGGTGCTTGTTACCAAAATTCTCTTTGGGGCCAGAGAAACAACCATTTCACGTGACTGGTGGCTAGTTGTGGTAATGGTTGTTGTTTTATGCCCGTTACGAATATGTGTTATCAGTAACGGGCATCTGCCCGTTATCTTTCTTGGCTTATTTGTAACACTTGATCGTTAATGGGCGCATTGCCCGTTACCAAAGGCGATCTATGCTCGTTACCAAAGCGAGTTTTTCACGTAGTGCATTGCATGCTGATAGACGATGCGACGACCCATGTAACAGATGGATATGAGTAAGCTCAGAGAGATCAAAAGGTGCAGATGAAAAGCGTCTGGAGTCTAGCATCCCCAGTTTTCTTGACGTCGAAGAAATTAAGGTCACGCATGAAGAGGACTGAACACACGCATGACAAATACTCCATGACCTCTGGAAAGGAATTGATCATCGCACCACATGGTTGAGACGTAGCTTGGAATGGATGTAGAGTTCTTCTGAATATTGTCTGGGAAGAACTTCCTTAATTGCCTTATTCAAGTTTTTTCTCCGAGAAGATTTCTGGAAATGTCAAACAGTGCCATCTCGACACATGGACCCCCGTTGGTTTGTTGCACCTACCCCCTTACAGGTTGACTCATTAATCAATTAAAATTTCTCAGAAATTATATGTAAAACACACTTTTCAAGAACAGTATTGGTTAGAACAATCGGAAAGCCGGCAAAAAAGCGATAATTTTCTCAATGATTGATCTATCGTCATGCAATGGCCATGCGTATCGATCGACACTGTTTTTTCTCAATTAACACTAATATATACAAGTTGATAGGTCCACAGTTGGTACAGGTTGTTATTCGTCCATTTGCAATGTAAGTGTCACATGCTTTCGGTACGTACGGTTCATGAGGGCGTGACCACTAGCCCTGACGAAATGCTACGGCTTAGCTACTATTCTGCTCATGTCATCGATCAAATGCCACTTCGTGAAGCTTGCAGAAATCATTTGCGGTTCTCTAACAAGTGGATCGAGTCGACCTACCCACCCGATTGCTTACATCTACATTACCTCACCATTGCACAATTTCTTGCTTTTGTAAACTGTACATCTAACAGTGGTTGCAAGATCCTTCATTATCAAATGAAGAGGGGCATGCATCTTTCCTATGAAAACCATTCTTAACAGACATCAGACCAAACCAAATCACACAAAACGCGTCATGCCTCGAAATCGAGCGATCATATCGATTTGTCTCACATCACAGTACATCTACTGTCCCTATCTAGCTAGTGGCATAGCTACTGTACTTCACCAACAAAATGTCCTCCCTCCGCACTTCACCAACAAAATGTACTCCCTCTGTATACCAGAATGATGGTTGCCGCTGGTTTTCTTTTTTGAAAGTGAAATTGCCGCTGATTTCGTGCCACAAGTTTGATAGAATTTGTAGAAGAGACATGTAACATTTGTATCTTCAAATAAATTCATTAAAAAAACTAGACTCAAATATCTATATAATGATATAATTTTGTACCAGGAATATAAATATATATTTTGTATATATATTCAGTCATAATTGTTTCTCGACAAGCGAAAGGGACAGTCATTACACACAATTCTAGGCTTCAGCCTTGCTATACATTTCAGGTTGGATGCAAGCATGCTACTAGCATTTTACTATGACTGCTTTGCTTCGGTTTGTCAGCAATTTATACATAATATAAAATCCTGACAATACTTTGGAGAGAAATTTTAGAGTGCTTTTTTTTATTAGCCATCCATCCGACGAAATTCAATGGTGGAAGTATCAGGAAGTTCCTATAAGGAAGAAAGAGAAAGTAACAATTTGGTGGGACCTACAACAAATTTTAATTAATATTTTTTAATTCAGAAAGAGCATATATGAGTAATTTTGCATGGTTACACCCCAGCTCCTAACCATTCCCTGTTTTATGGGTCAACACCTCAGTGGCGGCTGGCTGTGCGGGTGGGGGAGATTAGATTACCATAATGCTCTTTTCTTAATTAGTTTAATTTTTTAATTAATTAGGTGGTGGAAAATTCAAAACACGTAGTACTTCGTAGCAAATATATTCCAATACTTGCTAATTTGCTTTATTCATGCACCAATACACTCTGTACAGAGGACTTGCTAATAACAAATCTTACCTAACAAAGCAAAATGAAGGATAATATACACATATATACGAAGGATGTTAGTATTTTTTTACATGAAGTACTTGGCCACGAGGTGTGAGAGCCAATCGTGTGTGTTGCTGGTATCAAGCATGGTGATCGTTGAAGCTTTGCGATGTATTATATCCAGAATATCTGTGTCGTTATAGCGAGCTGCAATGGATTTTTTTTGAAAGTCCGATCCCTATAACTCAGAGATATATTGTTATTAAGTGCGGAGAAAATTTGCAAATGCAAACCATGAGATCAAAAATTAATCACCACATCAAGGTACCTACTAAATTAACGAAAATTCCTGGTCATCTGGATGGGACCAAGGAAATTTGTGTCATCAGCAATGATCACCATTCACAAGCTTAATTGATACTTGAATTAAAACACCAAATACCGAGTACTGGTCCTTAGCTTGACAAAAGAAAAAGGAGTGTCGAATACTATCCCAATATTCTGTTGTACAACAGGCTGGATATGCTAGACCGGTTTGGTTTAATTGGCATCGTGTGCAAAAGCGCAGCACCGCCAACAAGACTCTTTGTGATGCCAGAAGCAAAAAGTGACACTGCAATCGTCGGGACCACCCATTTTCGGAACCGGATCCTCTGAAGTTCTTCAAACTTCCTTGAGAGAGGTAAGTTACTGCTGGCGGTTCATTCGACATCCATTGATTAGCAAATGGCCTAAGCAGGCCACACAAGGTAAAAACGGTTTGTTCATTAAAGAATAATCCATGGTAGCAGTTCCACGTAGTAGTTCTCGGTCAAAATATATTTCGTGGACGTTTTCAATTTATTTTTTACGATCATAACTAACGTTCCACGTACGGTCAAAATAGAAAAAGTTTAATTTTGGTCTCGTTTAGTTCAGTGAGAAATATTCAAAAAAAATTGTTGTAGTAATTGTAAAATCGAAGATTAAGAGGACTAAACATGAAACCAATTACACTCGGGTAATTCAAGTTCAATTATTCAACTTGGTAATGATGTTTGTATTTTTATATTATCTTAAAAAGTAATGACGATACTTTTTTCATAAGTTTTATCAAATCAAGATCGTCATCAAAGTGATACAAAAGTTGGAAATCCTCCCGACCTTTGCACAGATGGAGTGCACACTACTTACAGGAGAAAAAACAAATTTAAATTTGACTGCAAGTCTGCAAACACAATAGTGACTCGTAATTTTAAGACTAGACTACCACCTATATATTCAGGTAAAAAAATGACCACTTGTGCCAAGGGTTGACACACATACCACCAACTCCTACGTGTAACATTATGTATGGTCGCAGTAATAAATTAAAACGTTCACAAAATTAAACCCTCTTAAAAAACACTCGAATACTATGATATATATTTTTTTAGCGTACGAATGCCTTTTACCTTGCGTGGCCAGCTTGAGCCATTTGTTTATGGTTGTTATGACTGTTGGACGCAGAACGAATGGACAAAAGTAATTACCTCTGTCTGAGGTAGTTTTGTAAAACTTCAGAGGATCCGGTTCCCCATTTTCTGTCCCTCGAGCTCATGGACTTATGGTCATTGCTCACCATGTCCTCCAAGAGACCTATAGACACTGCAACACTCTAACAGAACTTTTAATGAATTTGCAGGAAAAAAAGTCCAGAAGGATTAACAAGATTTCCAACCAATTTCAAAATAGTTTTAACATGATCAATAAGACTAGGCATAATGATGGAGGATCGGATATATACATTTGGTTTTTGTGCTCCTAAGGATCACATTACGTTCTATAATTAGTAAGAATATAGCTTTAATAGGATTGCAAAATCTTGTAGGGATGTATGTTTTTTATACAACCTGTTGTAAAAGAAGTTCTCCTCCGCTTTTTGAAGAAATTAAGTTCAAGAAAAGATAATTAGTTTTCATGTGAACAAATTATTTTATTATAAACATCATGTAGTTCAACATGGACGGGTTGGTTTTTAGGAGGTGAGAGAAACTATGAATATTTTGGTTAGCCATGGCTAACACTAGATTATAATTATAACGCGGGTGGTATCAAAATTTTGCTAACGGAGAAGCTATTTTGCATACCTAGGTGCTAAACTTAAGTACCTAGGTGATAAATATTGATCAATTAACACCATTACTGAAATTTTTAATTGGACTTATATCCATAGGAAAAAAGTTAAAGTTCACTATTCAGTTTGCATTATTCCTGGTTGGAAAAATGGGAACTCGGGGTGCCTGGTAATTATAGTACCAAAGAGAAAAAAAATGCTAGCTATAGTTGAGATGACATACAACATTTCAGCGCCAAGGTTTTTGAGCCTGACTTTCAGCTCGCAGACATGGAAATTAGGCGCCAAGGATACTTAATAATAAAATTTATCCTTGAGGTACAACACCACATATTAAATAACGTTAAAACAATATAAATATTTTTAAGAGGTTTTTTACGGTTCTTGAGAAGTATTAGGAAATATCAGGAAGTATTAGGAACTATCAGGAAGTATCATCTAAAGTAATTAAAAATTAAAGTAGATAAGAAAAGGGTGTTATAGTAATTTCTTTGTGGGTCCCACCATTTTGATACTTCCTAATACTTCCTAGTAGGAATTTCCTGATACTTTCTGGGTATTCCACCGTTGGATTTCGTCGGATGGACGATTCATAAAAAAACAACTACCTTAAAAATCCTCTATTTTTTAATATAGATCATGATGTCTAATACCATCATAAAATACTTCAAATTACAATTCAACTTGTGTATAGATAAAAGAAAAGGACAAATTAAATTATGGGGTATGTTGAACCAAATAGTATAGTTCAAGTGGTAAATTCGACCAAGACATAGTTTAGAGGTTATTTGGACTTCCATTATTTTTTATGGGAGTAATTTAAACTTCTCCCTTTTTAAGACACGGCGATTGGATCTGATGACCAAATACATGGTGGTAATATGGATAGCTGCACGCGAGCTCCGACCCATGCAGTCTAAGGTTTGCAAAAAAACAAATACAGAAGCTGATTCTCTCCAAACTAAAACTTTATAGTACGCGAAAGGGCATGTAGCCTAGTGGTTACAAGAGCTCCGGTAGTACTAGCACCTCAGGTCCTGGGTTCGACTCCCCGTAGGAGCGAATTTCTTAGGATTTAACGGCATTTGTGGTTTCAGTGGTAGGCGACGTTCGTGTCGACAGCGAGACGCCTGTGGTGACTTCGTCAATCCTGAGGATTTGCCGGCACAATCTTCGAAGATGCTCCTAGGGGTAGGGTTTGCGTGCGTGTATTCATAGGGATGAGTGTGCGTGCGTTGTGAGTGTCTCCGATGTATTGTGTAATTCGAAAAAAAACTTTATTGTACCATTTTGTTTACTATAATGAGATTTTCGAAATAAAAACCACACTCAAATATGATTGGTTGTTTTTTTAACTGCTGGAGTATATTTTATTTTTTCAAGGTGGGATAATTTCTTGTGAAGCTAGAACATTATATGCTACTAAAAAATAGTGTAAAGTCAGCATCTAGACCCCCTTCGTTAAGCCCCATTTGCACTGTGGCCTGCGAATTGCCCTTATCCGTAATATTTTGGTAATGCAAATAACAAATCAACATGATTTATCCTAGGTTTTAACCAACATTAATCTTTCAGTGGTAGCCTGGTAGGTGACGTGTCCGAAAATAGCGAGACGTCAAAGGCGACTTCATCAATTTCAAGGATCTACTGGTTTCGTCTCTCAGATGTGGTCATAGAGGTAAACATGCATACATGTATTCATATGAGCCAGTGTTGTGTGCGTGTGTATGTACATGTACATCTGTATTGTCTTTCAAAAAAAAGAGAAATTTTACGTGCTTGAAAAAAATGAGAGCCATCCATTGGTGAAATCAAACGGCTGAAGCAATGGATGTACTGTGAAGTACAAAAAGTACCAATTTAGTGGGACCAAGTACAAGAAATAGTGAGAAATTACTATGATGCTCTTTTAATTATGTCTATATCTATTTAATTGTTTTATAAGAAGGTTAAGAAAGAAAAGAACCACAGATGCTTTAAAAGCATAGTAACAAAGCTCAATAAGGATATGCTGAGCGACCACTCCTGCTTGGCCAAGCTTCGTTTGTCCAGTCGCCTGCTGCTAACCACTACCCTCCATCCTTATATTTATCAGTACAAAACAAATCATATATATAGAATTTTAGAAGTCTTACATCTTTTGCTGCCGCCCGAACCCATTCACTGGTGGAGAGCGAGGCTTTTGTTCGGGCCTTTAGTCCCGGTTCAACTTTGGAGCCGGGACTAAAGGCCTTTCGTCGACGTGACCCGAAATAGTCGTTGTAGCCAGCCCCCTTTAGTCCCGGTTCGTATTACGAACCGTGACAAAAGGGGGCTCGTTACGAGCCGAGACTAAAGGGGTACCGTTTAGTCTCAGCTCGTAACACCAGCCGGGGCTAAAGGCCGGGGGCAATATAACACCCGTACCTCCTTCTTCCTCCTGCCACCCGAGTCATTCACCAGAGCCACCCGTGAGCTCAAGCTCCTCCCCTCCAAGGCAACTCAAGCCTAGGGTGGTGCTGTGATTTTTTTCTTCATTAGTTTGTGAAGATTTCTCTCCTCCAAGGTGTTGTAAAGGTTAGATGTAGTTAGGATGGTACTTGCATTGTTCCTTCTTTCATTAAAATTTTGTTTTTCATAATATTGAATTTTTCTTGTATATATATATATAGTTTATAAAATATATGCTCATAAAAGAAGACATAACCAAAATGTACTAGGTATTTCCATTGTTTCATTATTTAGAAATGATTTTATTCTAGGTAGCCATGGGAGGAAATAGAAGATTAATTATTTTGTTAAGTATGTTTTTAATTTATATGCAGAATAAATGTAAGCATCCTCTTATTTTCTTGTTTTTCATAATTTTGAATTTTACTTGTACATATAGTTTATAAAATATATGCTCATACAGAAGAAATAGACATAGAGAAAATGTAACTATAGTTTATTTTGTACATATAGTTTATTTCCATTTTTTCAATATTTAGAAATGCTTTTATTTCTAGGTAGCTATAGAAGATTAAATTCTTTTATTAAGTATTTTTTAGTTTTATATACAATAAATGTAATCATTTTCTTTTTTTATACAGAGCCCCACGTCCTAATTATCTACAGTTTCACCTCGCGGGCTACGTGGGGACTGCCTGCAGCTCCGCGAGGTGGGGTTGTAGCTAGATAGGAGGTGTAGCGCATGTGTGGTACTGTAAGTGGGTGAGTGAGGTGTATATGACGGTTAGGCGAGACTGTTGTAGTTCCCGGAGCATCCAGTCTTCTTGTTTTTGATACAGAGCTCCACATCCTAATTAGCTACAGTTTAATGTCACGGGCTACGTGGGGACTGCCTGCAGCTCTGTGATGTTGGACTGTAGCTAGATAGGAGGTGTAGCGCATGTGTAGTACTGTAAGTGGGAGAGTCAGGTGTATATGACAGTGAGGTGAGACTATTGTAGTTCCCAGAGCATCTAGTCTTCTGAGTTATGTACAGTAATGATAGTGTTGAATTCTATCCCCTTTTGTTTTTTTATTTATGCATATATTGAATCCAATCTATAAATATGTAGGTATGTGTACATATAGTTCATAAAATACAGTGTTGAATTCTATGGCCCCTCTTATTTCTAGGTAGCTATAGGAGGAAATAGAAGATTAAATTCTTTTATTAAGTATTTTTTTAGTTTTATATACAATAAATGTAAGTATTTTCTTTTTTTATACAGAGCCCCACGTCCTAATTAGCTACAGCTTCACCTCACGGGCTACGTGGGGACTACCTGCAGCTCCGTGAGGTGGGACTGTAGCTAGATAGGAGGTGTAGGGCATGTGTGGTACTGTAAGTGGGAGAATCAGGTGTATATGACGGTGAGCTGAGACTGTTGTATAGTTTGCGGAGCATCTAGTCTTCTGAGCTATGTATAGTAATAATAGTGTTGAATTCTATCCCCCTTTATTTTTTATTTCTAGGCTATAGGAGGAAATAGAAGATTAAATTCTTTTATTAAGTATTTTTTTAGTTTTATAGACAACAAATGTAAGCATTTTCTTTTTTTTCTTGTTTTTGATACAGAGCCCCACATCCTAATTAGCTATAGTTTAACATCGCGGGCTACGTGGGGACTGCCTGCAGCTCCGCAATGTTGGACTGTAGCTAGATAGGAGGTGCAGCGCATGTGTAGTACTATAAGTGGGAGAGTCAGGTGTATATAACGGTGAGGTGAGACTGTTGTAGTTCCGGAGCATCTAGGTCTTCTGAGTCGCTGGTTCATAAAGGTTATGTACAGTAATAGTTCCCTTTTGTTTTTCTATTTATGCATATATTGAATCCAATGTATATATGCAAACTAATCCTATTTATTGTGAATAATGTGTGTTATTTTGATTTGGATGTAGTTTGAGCTAACAATGTCGTCGTCAAGTGGTGTTGGAAATGGCGTCCGTGGTCGTGGCATAGTCCGTCGCCATGGCGGGCATGGTGGCGTGGCATTGGCCGTGCACGTCTCGGTGGCCGTGGAGCTGGTTTGGAGGCCCCATTGCCTCTACGTCCAGGATTGCACTTTCACCGCGAGATTACCTTGCCAATGGGTGATCCAGGACGTGTAGCTAACTTGGTAATATAGGAATTGAAATTAATTTTCTTTACATAGAACTTTTTTCCATTTCACATGGAAAATCTGTAATTTTAGTTACATATATAATTATTGTAGGTTCTCAACAATATCAGATGGCTCACCACATTATCGGGGATATGAATGGTACTCCTCCTATAGTGCAAACTGAGCACGTTGATGAGCACATGGCAAGAGTGTATATCTCTTTCACCGTACCCGCTCGATATGTAGACCACAGCTAGTTGCCAGCAGGCGCACCACACCCGATGGTTACCATTGCAACAGTTGGCAAAACAGCACATATTCGGTTAACCCGAGAGAGGACTGCCATGGAGAATTGTCTACAACAGCTCCAGAATAATGTTGGGTGCTTCGTGCCAGACCTTTCCTATTTTAAATTAAGGCAACTCGAGACGGGTGGAGGAACTGTGATCGAGACTACGGAGAGGCTTTGCAGGGCTCATCAAGATGTGGTAATATACATTTATATATAAAAGAATTTCTATTCATTATTAATTAATTTTTTTTACATATATATCATCATCATTTGATTGTGTGCAGGATCACTCTGGTTGTACCTATGCTTTAATTTGCTTCCGTGCGATTCTGAATCAAGTCGTGGAAAGAGTTGGGGTGGATTACTATGGTGGGGAGCCGTTTTTCACCAACAATTGGAAGTGTCAAGCAATTCTAAGTTTCTACAAGCCAGCAGAACCTGAGGCTCCAATGTTTGATGTCTGCAGTGGTGTTTGTGACACTCCTCCCCAAGCGGAGGAGAGTTCACTAGTACGCGCTCTAGCTTATTTTGAGGGAGTTCTAGGCTGGAGGATTGCAGACATTAACCATGTTCCATATCTGCAAGCGCGTGCTGCTCATCAGTAACATTATGCATGCATGGATCAGGCTTTGTACCGTACCTTATTATGTGAACTTGTATTAATTATTAGCTAGCTATGTGAACCTTTATGAAATTATTATCAATTACTGTTAATTACGTCCTTTATTATGAATTCATGTGTTTGAATTCATACACGAATTCATAAATGTGTTTGAAGCAGAGGTTCAAAAGCTAGAAGGTGACCAGCTTCAGCTTGGGACCATCATGCATTAATTAATGTCGTGTCTTGTAATAACCACTGTACGTATACGTAAGCCACTGTAGTTATAGGAATCATTATATCAAAAAGACAATACGCGAATTCATAAATTTGTAAATAAAAATAGTATTAATTGTTTCAACTAATATTTCTGAAATAGAGATTTTTCTGAGTAGGTTTACTAATATTTTCAATTTAATTTATTTTCCCATTCAAATTGCAAACAAAAAATAGTAATAATTATTTCAACTCTTGAAATAATATGTGCATAGAAAAGTAGGTATTTTTTGTGTTAACATAATATAATTTTGCATGGCACAAATATTTTGACTAATGATTTATTTTAAATGTTGAAAGCAAAAAGGAATGACATGAATGAGCAAGGAAAAGAGAAAAATCCCGCGAATGAGATGAATGAGATAAATGAGCAAGGAAAAGAGCATGTTGATCATTCAAAGACAATTAATTAGAATTCATAAATTTATTTAAACCAGATATTTTTCTGAGTAGGTTTACTAATATTTTCAATTTAATTTATTTTCCCCTTCAAATTGTAAACAAAAGATAGTAATAATTGTTTCAACTCTTGAAATAATATGTGCATATAAAAGTAGGTATTTTTTGTTAACATAATATAATTTTGCATGGCATAAATATTTTGACTAATGATTTATTTTAAATGTTGAAAGCAAAAAGGAATGACATAAATGAGCAAGGAAAAGAGAAAAAGCCTGCGAATAAGATGAATGAGATAAATGAGCAAGGAAAAGAGCAAGTTGATCATTCAAAGACAATTAATTAGAATTCATAAATTTATTTGAACCAGATTTTTCTGAGTAGGTTTACTAATATTTTCAATTTAATTTATTTTCCCCTTAAATTGTAAACAAAAATAGTAATAATTGTTTCAACTCTTGAAATAATATGTTCTTCAAATAATATGTGCATAGAAAAGTAGGTATTTTTTTGTGTTAACATAATATAATTTTGCATGGCACAAATATTTTGACTAATAATTTTTTTAATGTTCAAAGCAAAAAGAATGAGATAAATGAGCAAGGAAAAGAGAAATATTAATTTCCCGCGCAAAATTACCCTTTAGTCCCGGCTGGTGTTACTACCCGAGACTAAAGGACCCCCTTTTGTAACGGGTTGTAACTCCAACCGTGACAAAAGGGCGAAAATTCGCCTTCAGGGCATCCCGCGCGAATGCCCCTTTTGTCATGGTTCGTATTACCAACCGTGACAAAAAGGTGACCTTTAGTCTCGGTTCATAACACAACCTGGGACTAAAGGGCCTTTTGTCACGGTTGCAAATACAAACCGTGACAAAAGGTGGGGGTTCTGTATAAACCCCCAGGGCACTTAACCGTTTCCCCCAAATCGCGCCCTTCTTCCTCGACGTGCCCATCCTCGCTGCCGCCTCTCCTCGCCGCGCTGCGCCGCTCCTCTCCGACACGACGCGCCGCTTCTCCTCGACACGTGCGCGGCGCGTCTCCCCGACGCCGGCGAGCTCGGCCGCGCCGACGTCCGCCCTCCCCGCGCATCTCCATCCCCGACGTGGCGGCCCCTCCGCGACGCGGCGGCCCTCCCCGACACGCCGCCCCCGCCGTCCCTCCTCTCCTCGGCGGCGACCCATCCTCTCCTCGACGGCGACCGCGCGCGGCCCCCTCCTCGGCGGCCGGCCTCCTGCGGCCGGTATGCCGCGCCGACGCCAACGCCGACGCCTCCGCTTGCCGGCCCCCCTCTACGGCCGCCGACCAGCGTGCGTGTGCCCGATGGCCGGCCGGGGCGCGGGGGTTTTCACCTTGCTGACGTCAGCCCGTGAAATGCTGGCGTCAGCAAGCATTTATAATTAGTTTTATTTGATTTAGTTTATGTTTTGATATCAATTAGAAATTATAATTGTGTGTAAATTTTTAATATGAAATTTTATTATAGGAATAGAAAGAAAATTAATTAGAAACTTGTACTCCCTCCGTCCCAAACTAAATGCAATTCCAGGACCGAGCACGCAAACCAATGTGAGATGTAAAATGACCAAAATACCCTTTGTTTTTCATGAGAAAGATTTAGCAATTGACTTGTCCCTTATTTTTGTGTGCATATTTGTGTACCAAAATCTAATTGTTTTCTAATATACAATTTCATAGTTTTGAGTATTTGAGTTATTAATTGTTTTCTAATATATATGTAATTTTGAGTTCTTAATTGAGTATTTGAGTTCTTAATTGTTTTCTAATATATATATATATATATATATATATATATATATATATATTTGAGTTCTTATTTGTGTATTTGAGTTCTTAATTGTTTTCTAATATATATGTAATCTTGAGTTTTTAATTGTGTATTTGATTTCTAATATACAATTTCATTAGTTTGGTACTTCTGAAGTCGACGACTGCGCGTCATCTCGAACAAGTGATTTCCCGTCACCTCTGTCATTCTCCCACATGGCACCGTCATCAACAAGCATCGTCCGTCCACAAGTTAATAGAAATATTGTGACTTTGTTTATTTAATAAAATTCGCATTAAATACTTGTTCATTCTAGAAATTCATATACAAACTTGTTGCTTATTCTACAAATTAAAAGAAAATTCTTAGTAAATACTTGTTTAATCTAGAAAGTTTTAGAAATTGTTGAAAATTACATAAATTCATAGAATATTCTTGTTTATTATAGAAATGCATAGAAAATACTTGTTTATTCTAGAAAATCATATAAAAACTTGTTGATTATTCTAGAAATTCATAAAAAACTTGTTGCATATTCTACAAATTCAATGAAAATTCTTGTTTCATAAAGAAATTCTTAGTAAGTACTTGTTTAATCTAGAAAGTTTTAGAAATTGTTGAAAATTACATAAATTCATAGAAAATTCTTGTTTATTATAGAAATTCTTAGAAAATGCTTGTTTATTCTAGAAAATCATATAAAAACTTGTTGATTATTCTAGAAATTCATATAAAAATTTTGTTTATTCCAGATGGATGACAACCATGACAACTTTATGGTCGACATGATAGCTAGTGATACAATTGCAACCTTCACCGAGGAGGAGTGTAGTCAGACGGACATGTACTTGAACATACCTCTGAATGAGGACACTGCTGCCCCTGTCATGGACACAACAGCTAATATTGAGGACAATTCTAGAAACAATGAGGAAAGTGTTGTGAGGAAAGTATTGAATATATATATATATATATCATGCATTAACTTCATAGTTCTTATTGTTCTAACCTCAATTCTTAGGTACTAATTAATTAAATAACGAATCTGCAACATGTAGGCTTCAACCTCCACATCAAAAAAGACAAAGAGAGGGCATACACAAGTACTCACCGGCCATGTCATGTATCAGATCACAGAAGTATCAGATGATGGCCAACCATGTGCTACAAAAAAATCAAGGACAAGTATGTGTCACAGTGTGGGGCCATTGTAAGGGACAACGTGCCCGTCAGCTATAAAGAATGGAAGGGAAAAGCAGATAATCCACACGTGGTTTCAGAATCAGTGAAAAATTTGTTGTGGGATGAAATCCTAAAACACTTCACACTTCTTGAAGGTGTTCAACCAGCCAATGTGAAGCGTTGGACTCTCACGAGGATGGCAACACAATTTCAGAAGTTCAAACAGCAACTCGATAAAGAATATATCAAGAAGAATTGAACTCCAAATTGGATTGAATATCCCAAGTTAAAAGAACACTGAAAGCACGTCAGCAGGTACCGTGCGGCGGCGATGGCACTCGGGTGCTCTCCCTCTCCCCCTCCCCCCTGCTCCCTCCTTTGCTCCTCCACGGCTAAGGTGGCACGATGGGAATCAAGCTAAGCTCTCTCCCCTCTCGCAATTCTTATGCTGATCTCTCTCGGGTGGTCTTCTGTTCTTCTTCGTGGTTTTCTCGTCGTCGGCTCTGGTTGATTGGGTTTTCTTCGCTTCTCGGCCTTCTTGCTTTTCCTGCTCATGGATTACATTCGGAACAAGCTTGATTTTGGTATTGGCAAGGCGTTTGAGCATGATGTTCACCGCAAGACTGGAAGGTTTATTCACTCTTACTCTCGGTCTTCAAGGGGTTTCTACCTTCTGGCAACTTTCAGGAGATATCTTTTCCAGCTCAATGAGGAGTCGGTTGCCCTGGTTCTCCAGTCTTGTCTCGGAGGATATGCAAACTCTTTTCAGGTTTCCTATCAAAGTCACAATCACTATCGGTTCACTGTTTCGTGCAAGGCGGTGGGATTTGCAATTTACAATCTGCGCAGATTCATTGGTGATTCTTTTGATGTTTATTTTCATCTCTGGAGCAATGGGGCCCCTCACTGGGAACGTGAGAAAAGGCTTTGGGAGGAAGAAGAAGCCAAGCAATGGACTAAAGTTCTTTCAAAATGTCAAAAAAGAGTGGGTTTCAGGTCTTCTTCGTCCTCTAAGTGTCCCAGTAAAAGAGTTCGTTTTGCTGAAAAATTAGTGCAAGATTCTCCAGTTATCAAATCAAAACCTTCTGGTCTTCCTCAATTTATCAAAATTGGGAATCTGGAAGTTAAACTTCCATGCTCTGTCTCTGAACCACCTCAGATTTGTGGTGTTCTTAGGAAATCTCTTGACGAAGCTTCATCGTTTCAAGTTCAAAGGGGTCAGGCTACTGATGTGCATGGGGAAACTCAACGGATTTCTGTTCAGCAGTGCTCTCAAAATTTCCCTTTTCTCAAAGGTCCTCATTCTCCTTCGTCTGCCTCGTTTAATTCCTTTTTTGGAGAGATTAACCGGTTCCGGCGCTTGGGGGGCTGTGCGCGGTGTCTTGATTTAAGTCACTCGGGAAGTAATTGCTCCCCGCCTCCCAAAGTGTCTTTGCGTGCTTTAAGAGGGGCCACAAATTTAAATTCGCCGAACTAGAAGCAGGCCAAGGGTGTTCTGGAAGCCCAAAGCGCGCGTGTGCCAGCCTGGCCCAATCTCTCAAGCGCCGGATGTAGAAGATCAAGGGTCGGGGCTCTACAGTGTTTCTCCCCCAAATTCGCCTACTCCAGAAAACCCCAGCTCCTGCTCTGCGTATCCCGCCTCGGAAGCTGTGCCTCTTCCCTGCAATCCTTCCTCCCAGGAAGCTCCGCCGGAGGAGGAAATGGCGAACTTTGTTGTTGATCCCACTCCATTCGTTCCTGAGGGTTTGGAGCTTGAGGATTGGGCGCGCCCCGCCCGCGGCCGGATTGTCATCAATGGCAACCCGCCGCGTCCCCATGATGAGTACGCCATCGTCTCCCTCGCTCCCCCTCCCCCGCCGGACCTCCTTCATGAGGCAATGGAAGAAGTCGTAGCTTTTCTGGAAGAGGAGCAGCATGCGGTCATTCGCTCCTGCTGTCTGTCGCCCTTGGGGTTGTGTCTGGTTCAGTTTTCTTCCTCGTTGGAAAGGCAAGTCATGATCAGTCGCAGTCCCATGCAGTTCGATATCCAGCGAGAAATCGTGATTGTTGAGCATGATAGGGGGATTAATTTTCGCAGCTGCCCATTCACTCGTATGTGTTGGGTTATGTTTCTGGCTTTCCCCTTGGATTTTCAGACCAGAGAAATTATTTCGCAGGCTGTGGGGCTATTTGGTTCAGTGATTAATTGGATTGACAATGCCAGGTGCCGTTCGCGCCTGATCCTCAGATGCAAGGTCTCTCTTGTTAGTAGAATCCCCAGAAGCATTATTATCAGTGAAGGTAATCCCATGGGTGATCATGGGCACAGTTGGACGGTTCCTGTTTATGTTCTAAACAGTGCTCAAAATGATGTTATGGCTGGGGATGAAGACCCGGTCCCAGGGAATGGGAACCCTCATCCTGTGCATCTTCAGCAGAATGTGAACAATGGCAATGGCAATCCGATCCCTAGGTTCTTTGAGGCCGTCCAGGACTTAGATGAAGTTCAGCAGGCAAATGTGGATCATGGTTGGGAGCTGCCGCCCCCTCCCCCGCCCGTTGTCAATCTTGACGGGTGGGCCCAGTGGCCAGAGCCCCAGGCTGAAGGAATTGATGAAAATGAGCTGCATTTGGTCAATGATTTAGCTGACGTGGCGGTTTCTAATGCTATTGCTGATGGTATGATGCAACACCCTGAAGTGCCCCAAGATAGCCACTCGGTAAGCAGTGAGGTTCAGGCTTTCTTCAGAGCTCAGGGAGCCCCTGTCACGCTTGAACTCCCTGTCCCTGATAGCTCCTCCGCTCTCAGAGTTGTCCCAATTGAAAGGGGCAATGATATTGCTTTTGAAGATGACTGTGCTATCAGGCAGTTGGCTGCAAGAGTTGGCATTCATCAGTGCTTTGGACCCTCCCCATCAGTGGCCATGCTTGTCCAAGACCTTGCTGCCCATGCTCAGTTGCTTCTGGCCTCCTTGCCAATGAAGGAACCTCTTCCTGCTCAGTCCTGGAATTTTGTCCCGGCCTCTTCTATTGCTGACACTTGGTTTTTTTGTGTGGACAATCCTGCGTGGGGAAACAATGCTGAAGCCTCTTCATCTAAGGGAGCCAGAATGCCAAGACTGACTCTCATAAGTTCCTCTCACTCAGCCAACTCCCCCAATCAGCTGGAGGCCCTTGAGTGCAGCAATAATCTGGAGCCAACCAATCAAATGAACCCTGATCAGGCAGCTTCTGATGGCCGTGTGGTGGACATGGATCTTGACTCCCCCACCTGTCTAGATTCTGAAATTATCTCGAGCCCCCCTGCTGCCAAAAAGAGAAGAGGAAGGCCTCGAACCCCCATTGTTGATGATGAGGTCCGGAGGAGTGCCAGGCTCAGAAATGTAGACGCCCAGGAGCACATTCAGCTTGATGGGGAACCAAGGAGAAGAAAGGGTGCCACCAAAAAATCAGTGTCTTTCTCTTCGGTTGCTGACCTGAAGAAAGCCATTGTCAGCTGTAGCCTTGATGATGGCCTCATGGAATTTGAAGTTGCTCCTATCCATGCTTCAACTTTGGCTGAGCTTGGCTCCTCCTTCTGTGGCATTCCTCCTGCGGAGGTGAGCCCTGCCACCTTGCTTCTTGAAGACGAAGAACAATGATCAAAGTTAATTGGTCCTCACTCAGTCTCTGGTGGTGCTTTTCCTGCTTTTGTTCGGGGGGATGTTTTGAACATGACTGTAACCTAGTGTCTTCTTGTTGGTTGTTGAACTCTGGGCTTTCTGATATGTCTCCCTGTGGTGGCTGTGCCCCGCAGTCTTTTAGCTTTTGCTTTTCCTTCTGATTACAATGAATTATCGTTCCTGGAATATTTTGTGTTGGAATATTCGTGGGTTAAATGACAGGGATAAGTGGCATTCCATCAGAAACAAAATTGAGGAAAGTTGTGCTAATATTTTCTGCCTGCAAGAAACGAAAAAAGAATCCATTGATTTACAGTTTATTCGCCAATTTGCCCCAAAAAGATTTGATAAGTTTGACTTCAGCCCCTCGGCTGGGGCTTCTGGGGGAATTCTTGTCTGCTGGGCCTCCAATCATTTCTCAGGTAGCACTGTTGAAAAGCACCCTTTCGCCTTGAGTCTCAAAATGCAGTCCATTCAATCTAGAATTTCCTGGAATCTTGTGGTGGTTTATGGCCCTTGTAGGCAGCCTGCTAGAGACCATTTTGTCCAATGGCTTCTTAATTTGCAAATTGAGGATGAAGAGCTCTGGATGCTCTTAGGGGACTGTAACTTCTATAGATATGCTGAAAACCGTAATAAAGCTGGGGGTAATTTTCAGGACACGTTAATCTTCAATAATATCATTAGTCACTTGGGCCTTATTGAGCTGCCTTTGAAGGGTAGAAGCTATACCTGGAGTAACATGCAGGCTGCCCCTCTCCTGGAGCAAATTGATTGGTTTTTCACTTCTGTAGCCTGGACTGGTATCTTTCCTTTTTCTGTGGTCCTTCCCCTTGCTAGGATTACCTCAGATCACCTGCCCTGTAGAGTCCAGATTGGCACTAGCATCCCTAAGGCTAATATTTTTAGATTTAAGAATTTCTGGCTTCAGCATCCCGGCTGTTTGGAGCAGATTAAATCTGTTTGGGTCTCTCCTGTCAGGGTATACAACAGTGCTCATGTCATCAGTGCTAAATTCAAGCTCCTCCGAAGATCTCTCAAGCTTTGGTCCAGGAATCTTTCCAACTTATCAAGACTTATTGCTAACTGCAATATGACAATTGCTTTCTTTGATAGGTTGGAAGAAATCAGGCCTCTGTGTCCCAGTGAATTGAAATTCAGGTACATCCTCAAGGAGCACATCAGCTCTCTTTTAAGAATGCAAAATCAATACTGGAAGCAAAGATTCACTCAGAGGGTCATGCAATTTGGGGATGAGAACACCAAATTCTTTCACTCCATGGCCACCGAGAGATACGAGAAAACGCCATTTCTCAAGCGATCGATGGATGCGGAAGGGTTGTCCAGGATCATGGGGAATTAAGCTCCATCCTTTGGCAGGAATTCAAAAGGAGATTGGGCTCCTCGGTGGGGGTGTCCATGCAATTTGATCTTCAAGATTTAGTTCAGAGCCATCCTAATCTTGAGGCTTTGTGCCTCCCCTTCTCCAATAAGGAAATTGATGAGATTGTCCTTGATTTACCTTCTGATAAGGCCCCTGGCCCGGATGGGTTCAACAATCTGTTTTTCAAGAAATCCTGGCATATCATTAGAGGCGACATGTACAAGCTCTGTCATGACTTTTTTCATCATCAGGCTGACCTTAAGAGTCTCAATCACTCCTTTATCACCTTGGTTCCCAAGAAGGATAATCCTGAATCTGTGAATGATTTTAGGCCAATCTCTCTGCTCAACTCATCCATTAAGCTCATTTCAAAACTGCTTGCCAACAGGCTGCAGGCTATGGCTGTAAAGATTGTTCATCAAAACCAGTATGGTTTCATCAAAGGGAGAACTATTCAAGACTGCCTTGGCTGGGCTTTTGAATTTCTACACCAGTGTCAACACTCTCGTAGGGAGATTATTATCTTGAAGTTGGACTCTGAAAAAGCATTTGATCTGGTGGAGCACTCCATTATTCTGGAGATGCTTCATGCTAAAGGCTTCCCTCCGAAGTGGTTGAAGTGGGTTGAGGAGCTGCTGTCCACTGCTACTTCCTCAGTTCTTCTCAATGGCACTGCTGGTAAAGATTTTAAATGTTCTAGAGGGGTTAGGCAGGGGGATCCCCTCTCCCCTCTTCTCTTTGCCATTGCTGCTGACCTCCTTCAATATGTCATCAACAGAGAGTATTTCCTTGGCAATCTTCTGCCCCCTTTCCCCCAAAGGTCTGATGCTCCCTTCCCTATTGTCCAATATGCTGATGACACCATCTTGGTCATGCAAGCTAATGAGGATCAGTTGGTCCTCCTAAAAAGACTTCTTCACAGCATTACCCTCTCTAGTGGCCTTGTGGTAAACTATCATAAATCTTGTCTTGTTCCAATTAATGTTTCTTCTGAGAAAGCTTCCTCTCTGGCTCAGACTTTTGGGTGTGCTGTGGGCTCCTTCCCATTTACTTACCTTGGTCTCCCCCTGGGCCTGGCCGAGCCCCAAGTGAAAGATTATGCTCCTTTAATCTACAGAATTGAAAGAAAGCTGTCGGCATCTACTCAGTTTCTCTCATATGCTGGGAGGTTGCAACTAGTCAACTCGGTCATCTCCTCGCTCCCCACTTATTACATGTGTTCTCTGAAGCTCCCCTTGACTGTCATTGAGATCATAGATAAACACAGGAAGAACTGTCTCTGGAGAGGCAAGGATTTCAATAGTAAAAGGTACAATCTAGCCGCTTGGGATCTGGTCAGGAAGCCTAAAAACAAAGGTGGGCTTGGAGTAATCAATTTGAGCATTCAGAATGACGCGCTTCTTCTCAACGGTACTGCACAAATTCTATAGCAAGGCAGATATTCAGTGGGTTACTCTCGTCTGGCAGAAATACTACAACAACACTGTTCCCCATCTGACAAGAGAGAAGGGCTCCTTCTGGTGGAAAGACATCTTTCGACTTCACACTCAATTTAGAGGAGTTGCCATTTGCAATCCTAACCAGGGGGACACTGTCAGTTTCTGGGAGGATATTATAGATGGGGTCATTCATTCAGAAAAGTTTTGTCATCTCTTGCCTTTTGCCAGTGACCCTTCCATTTCTCTGTTTGCGCTGAGGACGACTGCCAACTTGCTGAGCTGTTTCAGAATTCCCATGTCCAGGGCTGCTCACAATGAGTTCCTGGAATTACAGGCCTTTCTCAACTCTCTCCCTCCCATCAGCCCTGGCTCCAAGGATTCCTGGCACCTTATTTGGGGGCAGCGTAGGTTTCTGAGTAGCCACTTCTACCAGTATCAATTTAGAGAGCTCAGGCCCAGTAGAGCCATTCTTGACATCTGGAAAACCAAATGCATCCCTAGGATCAAGTTTTTTGCTTGGCTGCTTCTCAATGATAGGTTGAATACAAGGAATATTTTGAGAAGAAGGAGGAAAGTGCTGGATGATGGATACAACTGTGTCCTGTGCCACAACAACGAGGAAGAAACTGTGACTCATCTCTTCTTCAGCTGCCCTGCTGCTGTTAATAGATGGTTTGCCTTGGGTATTGTTTGGGGGGCAAATCTTAGCGTCCACCAGAAAATCTTGCAAGCCAGAGCTGTTTCTGGGCTTCCTTTCTTCATGGAGATCTTTTTGATTGGTGCATGGTGTATCTGGACGCAGAGGAATGAAGTCATTTTTGATGGCAAGCTTCCACACCTCGAGGCCTGGAAGGCAAATTTCAAGGCACTGGTTCTGGAGCATTTTTGCAGATTCAAGCCAAGTCTTCATTCTTCGATCAAAAACTGGCTTAGTGCTCTTTAGCTTCTCTTGTAATGCTGCTCTGATGCTGTTTCTGCTGTTGTATCTCTCTCTGCCTGTCCTCCCCTTGTTGCCTAACCACTGGTTGGGCAGGGCGTAAGTCCCTCCTCTTTGTAATTTAACATTTGTTTCTTCTGTTAATATATGTTTTCTGTTGCCGGGGAGCGTTGCCTCACGGTTTTCGTTCAAAAAAAAGTTAAAAGAACACTGGACGTCCTTTGTGGAATACAAGACAAGTGAAGATTTCTCCAAGGCGAGTGCACGAGCGAAGCAAAGTCGTGCTAAGAAGGAGCACGACCATCATCTTGGTCGAGGTGGATATGCATCTGCAGTTCCCAAGTGGCGGAAGATGGAAGAAGACCTTCTCGCACAAGGTACCATACCAGCGGTCTTTGATTGGCCCGAGCGAGTGAAGAATTGGTATTATGCTCATGGAGGCACAATTAACTCTGAAGATGGTACCCTTGATTACCCACCCTCGTTACGAGAGACTGCACTTGAAATATTGAAAATACTTGAAGATGTCAGAGCGGGCAGAGTGAAGGTTGATAGAGAGATCGATGAGCTCACTATGGCGCTCAAGAATCCAGAACACCCAGGACGGTGCAGGGGCTTCGGGTTGTACCATGGAAATTTGGCTTCAGGGGAGACATTTCCACCTATCGAAGCCGCAGAAGAAGAAGAGAGCGCAAAGAGGAGGAACGGCGGCAAGAGTTAGAAAAAAGACTTAAAGAACACGAAGAAAAGCTGACGGCAGATATTGAACGGCTTGTGGTTGCCGCTGTAAATGAGATGGCCCCAGCACAAGGACTGCCTCTGGTACAAGTTCCTTCTGCTCACTTTTCCAGTTGTGCTTCCTCGGCGGTTCCCGAAGAGCAAAGGGCAATAGAAGGAGTTCAAGTGGACAGCCAACGGTACCCTGTGGATGACATCTGTCGGTGCACCAGATGTGAGCTTCACAAGTCATTCGGCAACATCAAAATGAAAGTATGTCTAATTCATGCTTTTATTACCTTAATAATTGATCACATATATAACATTGATTTTTGTGGACTTGCATTCACAGTGCTAATAATAACTAATTAAATAATTATTCTCAGGTGGCGGACGGAAGTGCTTTTGCAAAGTTTCCTGGACAGATGAGCCATGGCATGCTAATTCCACCTGGCTATGCCTCAGTTAGCGTAGAGAGAATATGCCAACCTGATTTTGAGGAGCTAGAGATAGATATCCCTGGAGGTGACGGGGAAAAGACACTTAAGGATGCGCTACACGGTATCATATTGTGGCCAAAACATTACATCATCATAATCCCCGAGAATGATGGATCTCCGAGAGACCACCTCGAGCCGGGGCAGCCATCGTCTCCGGGGCCGTCATCGGCACTACCTGCTCGCTCACCTTCTCCGCAATAACCATACGACAATTCGGGTGAACGGAGCTCCAACGATCACGATGATGACATCCCTCCCAATTCACCTCAGTAACCATTCGCCACAAGCTCTCGAGCGCAATCTTTCAGATCGGTGCAACCACCAAAGAAGAAACGAAAACGGTCATCAAAGAAAAATGCAGAGGCAAAGACAGATGAAGAAACAAAAGGGTCTGTATGGAAAGAAGTCAAGGACTTCTTTGAAAAGCGAAAGAAAGAAGAAAACAGGAAGAACTGGAGGCCAAAAAATGAAGGTCGTACGGAGAGACTCAAGGCTTTCATTCACGATAAGGAAACAAAAAGGAGAAGGAAACCGCCGTTGAAAACGGACTATGAGCATTCGGTGGACAAGTCTTATGATAAGAAGAAACAGCGAGGGTCGCCGAATAGTTACATCGAGCAAATACCTGCATCGACGTCGGGGACCGCCACCACAGACAACAACAAGGAGATTCCTGCGTCGACGTCAAGGGTCGCCGCCCCAGACAAGAACGAGGAGATTCCTGCGTCGACGTCGGGGACCGCCAGAAACATCGAGCAAATACCTGCATCCAGGACCCATCAGACTGACTTGTTTGCGGGCATCACTCTAGAAGTTTAAAACGCTATTGACGCCATGGGTGAAGAGGAACTGGCTCAGGTCATTAGCTTTTTTGAACAAACAAAGCTGCCTATTGGTGGTCTTATCGGCCTTGAAGACCTACCAGCGGATAAAAATTAAGAATTTAGATGGTTCTTTGAGCTAGGAAAACCTCTAGTGAAGCCATAATTGGTCAACAAGCTCCCAACTAAGATGCGCAGATTTCATGACTGGTACTTGAAGAACTCAGCTGAGGGCCTGGAGATGTTTGGTATGCTCGTGAGACCTGGATATTTTGCCCTTCAAAACGAGAAGGTGGCCTGGCTCCAATTCAAGGATATCTATGAAATTTACCATCTGGACGCCCTGAATACCGATCTTATGATGGCCTGGTGTCTGTAAGTGACATATGTTCATATGTTTATAAATAACTTTATTACATTTGTCGATCTACTAATTAACATTTGACTCGTCTTGTGTAGCCTGCAACTTATTGAGATGGGAAGGAAGGGTTATTCAAGAATTGCTTTCATGGACCCATCAAAAGTTAACGCGGATGAGATTAAAAACCAACGGAAAACAACAGTCGAGAACATTTTTAGGCACTTAGGTGAGTTTCATTATAAGAATCTTATACTACTGCCTTACAACTTCAAGTAAGTACGATTGTCATCTAATTATCATTTCTAATTCTATTTAGTCAATTCTAATCTCCATGAGGATGCATACAGATTCCACTGGGTTCTACTCATAATCAGTATCGAAAATAGCAACATCAATGTGTATGACTCATTGAGAAAAGACCGCTCAGAATACCAAGACCTTGAAGATGTATTCCACGAGTAATAATTCTATCTATGACATTTTCTTTAATGCAATATATATATTTAGCTTTTATACTAACATATTTTATCTTTTATTATTTTGCCTTAGAGCTTGGAGCATGTTCATTGCAAAGCACCGATGAGCATTTCAATCCAAAATTAGATGGGTGTATGATTTTCCGGTACGTATACAAATAACAACTTCAGATAGGGAATATTTAAAATGTATAACACTACAATTTCATATTCTGTTCTCCTCTCCAATTTAGTGTTTGAGACAAGAGCAAGGAAATAATTTATGCGGGTACTACGTTTGTGAGTTCATACACCATCACAGTGGCAACGCGGATGATGATAGTGTAAATAAAATAAACCTATTAATAATACATCATTTTTATCCTTTTTTATATTTAATCGCTTGTTGTATTATACCAACCAATTTGCAAATTACAGAGGATTATAAAAAGGGACGCACTCATTGAGAAGGATTGTCTCTTGGCAATTCAAGAAGCTCTCGTGGGATTCCTCATGGACGAGGTGGTTAATCCACAAGGAAAACATCATTATGACAGCCATCCAATTGACCGACTCACCTTGAGGAAAGCTAAATGAGACAAGAAATTTGAACTGAATGATATTTTGAATATACTATATGGGGTTTTGATGTATATATACTAGTTTAAGAAAATACTATTTATTTTCATGTGTATAAAATATTATGTGTATATACATTTACAAGTTTATATATATGTAGATATATAGGGTTTAATTTATATATAAGTCTAATCTAACTGCGTATATGGTATATATAGACAGGTATATACCTATATACATGTTCAAATACGTATACGTGCATATACGGGTTAGACAACAATTAGAATATACGCTGAAATTGAAAAAAAAACAGAGAAACGAGACCCTTTAGTCTCAGTTGGTATTACCAACCGAGACTAAAGGGGGTGGGCGCAGGTGCTGGCGTGACCCCCCTTTAGTCTCGGTTCATAATATCATCCGGGACTAAAGGATCCTTTAACAGGGACTAAGGGAGGGCTTTTGTCTCCGAACTTTAGTCCCGGTTGGACTTGAGAGATCTAAACCCCTCTCCAACCGGGACTAAAGCCCCCCTCCCTACCAGTGATTTGGACACTACAAACTAAGCCAATGAGGTTAAGACCGTCCCACAATTTTCATTTTGACTTTTTGTTCTTTTCCCTCCTATTTCTTATTTTGTCTTATTCTTATGGTATTAATATTCTGTGAAGATGAGGATGGTGATACGGTGGGGATACCCAGGATTTTTCATATGCGATTTGCTTCAATCAATTTATAAACAATACAGTTCATATAGAATTTAGTAGATATTTAAAATTTATGGAATAACATAACAAATCTTAAATTCACACTTGAATGCTTAAAATGAAGCAAACGCCACGGCCTTTTTTGATACACATTTTCGAAAAAGAGCTGCAACGTCTTCGTTAATCTTTATAATTCAATAATAATTCTACACATAAAATAAATGCATGCATGCATGCATGCATCAATGATACTTGTTCTAATTTCAAGAGTATGAATTGCGAAACACAAAATCCTATAGGAAAGAAATACAAAGGATAAGCGAAATTATTTTGATTTATTGATTTCATTATATAACTTGCACTTTTTTTGGCAATACTAAGAACTACAAAATACATTTATGTAAAGGAGTAAAACGTGAATCTTACTTACCATTACCTTATTAACTTCTAATTAAATGTGTCATTCATACGGTCTTCTTTTAAATGGAATCTTCAATTGTATCTTCTGGTCTGAGCAAATATATTATTCTTCCACTTTTCAAAACTGTAATCATATTTTCTATCTCTAGAGGACAAAAAAAGACATCTCCAGTTTGACTTGTGGTTCGACTTCACTTTGCGATGGACTCAATATTCCCCAGCACAAGTTAGTACGTAGGAGATCACGTCCATTCAAGCCCACATTTGAGTAAGGGCCCTATATGCATTGCTAGCTAGCTACCAGCCTACTTTAACTTGACCAAATAGTGCATCACAGCTCCTAATTCCTAAGACTGTCTCCAGCAGATGCTGGATCAGCATTTGCATCTCCAAAATGCAGCACAAGCCGCCACTGTAGCTCCTCTAACGTTGCTGCATCCCTTGCTGCAAAATGAGCGAAGGCCCTCAGCGTGCTGCACTCCCGGTGTGTGTGTGTGGGGGGGGGGGGGGGGGGGGGAGGTCCGGCGCTTATGCATCCGCCACGGTTCCAAGCGGGCCGAGTCCGCCTCGCCTCCCTCTCGCTCGTCGTCGCGCCCTCCGCCGTCTCCGCCTCGCGGCCGAGCTCGCCCATGGCGCCACTGCCGCTGCTCGTCTCACCAGCGCGGGGAGCCCCACCGCCGCTGCTCGATCCCACCAGGCGGCCTCGATTTGGAGCGGACAAAGGCGCTGGGCCTCGATTCTGTCACACCTGTTTTTCCAAAGAAAACCAAGTGCAAACCTATATGCATGTCAGGATCAATTTTCATGCATATAGTTGACATAAGTGAATAACAGAAACAATATCACGTAAGAAAAAGGGAGATTATCAGAGTTTATGCTTAATCCTGGAAACGAAGGCACCAAACTCCACAAGCAGTCGACTGGGGGTTGCGTATTCCTAGAACTCCACAACATCTTCACAAGACTTCAGTGTAGCTTCCTCCTTCTGAGCAACATTGTTTATAGCAAGGGTGAGCACTTGTCGTACTCAGCAAGTGTGGGGAAAGATATGAATGCAAAGGCTTTATAGTGGACTGGGCTATAAGCATTTAGCATTTTAGTTGATCAAGTTTTATTAGCACCTGATTACTAATAAAGTATAAGTTTATACCAATGCACATTAAGAATAAAGGTAAGAGATGTGCCATAAGCATATGGCAAGCATAACCATAACACAGATCACAATTTAAGTCCATCTTCAAGTTCAGTTATCATGTGAGGGTCCAGGCCGATCTTGACCGTGAGCACGGCTAATCGATTAGTTTTACACTCTGCAGAGGTTGTACACTTTCACCACAAGCAGCGTAAAAGCTCTGAAGAACTTTGAACCCAACCATGCGATGCTGCGCAGGCACCATACCACACTACCGAGGTGTGGTTGCATAGGGACGCTACATGGCCTTTACAAAGGTTCCCCAGCAAGTTGTGACCCACAAGGTCCGGATCAGTTAGCAAGGTATAAAGTCCCCTAGCAGGTTGATACCCCACCATAAAAAGAACAACTCACCCAACCCCCTGCTAGAGCGAGTCCATACCCCGCAGTACCGCTGATCTCTTGTCCTTATCAGGTAAGATCACCCCAAGCTAAAGTTCCTAATTATTTAGCCAAGACCATTGCCCATTAATTCTTGTGGTTGTACTGTTATCCTGGGTGGTTCTCCATGTTCCGATTAATGCACACTGATCTTGTATTAAAATTATCATAAAGGAACATAGAGCATAAAATGATAACCATGTTGATTAACACCAACCCAGTTGAGCAAACTAAGCAATATCTACCATCAGAATTAATTAAAACCGGGTTTAAGATAATGGTCAAAAGAGGCTAGTCATCCTTAATAGGAACCCATCAAAGTTAATGCAAAGCAATGCAATGAGTGATTAAATATAATTCTTAGGACAAAAGATCAAGGACACACTTGCCTTTAACCAAAGAGTAGTTGCTCAGATTGTCTTCACCTTCACACTGTTCCAAGTTCTCGAACCACGTTCATTCTACTCGCATCAATCATCGAGCACAAAACATGCAAAGCAAATGCACGAGTACAACTAAGAACAATACATCAATCAAATCAAAGCTTTAAAAGAACGCACTAAAGGATAGGCTTGATTGGATGGATCACTGAAGAACACAAAGTGTGCTTGGAAGGGAAAGGCTTGGTTAACTTTGAAGAGATGGTCGCGGAAGATTGAGCAAGGACCAGAAAGATCGCACTGGGATAGAGCTCGATCCTATTGGTTACGCAAGCGCAAGAAACGTTGAAACAGAACTAAGCTTGAAACTATCGTGAGATCATTATCAAACAACAAGGGACTACACTTAGCATATTTTAATTAAGAAATCATGTGAAAGAATATTTCAGAGAAATACTCTATGTTACCATTAAACAAGTTACATTTAATTAAAGAAATCGTGATAAACCTAATCATATTTTATTTATAACATTCGAGTGGAAGTTATGTCAAATTAACAATTACTTTAGAAAGATAAAGCAAGTATAAGACATCTAGGCGAGTAACTTTATGTCACGTGTTCAACTAAACATATTTAATATTGAAAAGGCATTTATGATGTCATTAGGCATATTAACTTTATTACGAAAACCGATGTTTAACCCTAACATCTTTTATTTAGAAAAATTAGTTTCGAATAGGAATTAACCAATTACATCATGATTGAAGAAAACCCGACTAGAACCTAATCACTTTTTATTTATAAAAGCATTGGAATAAGAATTAGTCAAGATTAACATGCATATTTAATGTTAAAACAAGTAACAGGTGACACACATGCTAACGTACAAGTTAAGGTGAAACGAACGAGAACGGTAGAAGTGAACTATAGCGCACACGCAAACCTTAGGCTAGGGTTTAAGAGAACTAGTCTACAAAGAGAACTCGGATGAACAACTGACACACTAACCAAGGGTGAACTGATCTGACAGGTGAAGCAGATAACAAGGTAAACTCTAAAGAAAGGTAGCTACGATAGATCAAGTACAAGAACACAGCTGAATCAAAAAGAGACAACCAAACTGAGATGGAATAGACATCAACTAGCTAGATGCTGATAAACAAGATTCTAAGATAAACATGAAACAAGAGTGATAAGATTACTTGATAGGCAAATGAGCAGTGCAAAACTACTCACACAGATAAAGATACTAAGTTAAGTAGAAACTCTAAGGCTTGACTGGATGCACATGATTTAGCTTGGGCTAACACTAGAAAGGTTTAGAGCTTCTGATAAACTTGATCAAAGGAGACACTGAGATGAAGCTGACACCGAACGTCTAACGAATTATTTGCATAAATAAGAGAACAAGGCTATGAGCTAGATTTATTTTAATTAACAAAATATATGTAAGGATATTCCATAAAGAAAATACCCTCAGTTGGAGTTAAAGCAAATTAAACTTTATTTACAAAACCGGTGTAAAGCACTAGTCAAGTTTTATTTATAAAGATTCATATACGAATTAATCAATTAAATATTTGATTTAGAAAAACTAGGCTATAGGAACAATCTAAACGAAACTTTGTAATTCGAGTAGATCATATTATTATTAAAAACATTATGGAACTGACATTAATCAAATTAATATTTATTATAAAAGCCGATGTAAAAGCCTAATCAAATTTTAATTAGAAAAGATTAATTAACTATTAAACAAATTAACATTTGGTTTACGAAAACCGAGATAAAGATCTAATTAACTTTTATGTACAAAAACATGTGATAGAAACATTAATTAAATTAAATTTGCTTATGAAAAACGATGTATAGATCTATATAGCTTTTATTTGGAAAAGTCGTGTATAACTAGACATTAATCAATATTAATATAAATTTTATTTTCAGAAAACAAAACATGGTGAAAACACTCCACTAATGCGTGCTTTACATTATTATGAACCTAACGCAATTTGAACGGATTAAAACGGAGTTAAAACGAAGATTTTATGAGATAAACAAGTTAGCATGGACCTAAACGGGATTAACCATAGATCTGGAGGGCTAGAAGAAAAGATTTGCAAGACACATTAAATAGTGCTCGCGAATAGATCTAAAACTAGGGTTAGTTTAGTAAAAGGGTGTTGGGTGAAGCTGGTTGTGAAGATCTAATAGATCTAGGGGGTTTTTCTGCAAGATTTGCAAGACACAAAAGAAAACAAGGAATTACTAAAAAAGACAGGGTCCTAACCGCAAGATTGACATCTCCTTCTTCCTCCTCTGGACTGCCATGACCGGCGAACAGGGAAGCTCCCTCCTACGGCGGTGCCGGCGACCCAGGGCACGAGGGGCTCGGCGAGTTGGGGAAAGAGAGAGGAGACCGAGGGGAACACCGGGGCGGCTCACCTTGGACAGGGAGGCACGGCAGACAGCCGGCGACGGCCAGCCATGGCGGCCGGCTCGGTCCGCAAGGGGCGGCGGCGCTCCGGCGTTGAAGAGGTGACGGTGAGGGGCCGAGGAGATGCGGCCGCGCCGGCCCGAGCTCCCGGTGGTGCCGGCTCGGGTCGAAGGTCGACGAAAACCGCAAATCGTGGGCGGCGGCGACGAGCTCGGACACGGTGGCGGCGACTTGCGCGGACGACGGCGCACGAGGGCGCAAGGCACGAGGGCGGCTGCAGGAGCTCGGGCATGCGTTAAATAGCAGCGCGGACCCCCAAGGAATCCCGGGTGCTCACGCCATGGTGGGACGGCGGCGGCGGCGACGTGTCCGCCATGGACACGCCGGCCGATGGGCTTCTGCGGGCCTCAGATGGGCCCCGCGCGGGCTGACTGAAGGACCGATAAGGCGACCAGAGAGGGGGGAGTGAATGGGAGCCGATAAAAATTCTTCTCGAGGGAGATTGAAACTCCGACAAGACGAACTAGCTCGGTCGAACCCCCGAAATCACACGCTCCGCACTTCTACCTCCCGTTTGCCAAAACCACGTAGCCACTGGAGTGCTACTGGTCCTAGGAACAAACTCTACCAGCAACCACAACACACACACAGCACCGACAGCGGAAACAACTCGAAAGCCGGCTAACCAGAGGGGGCGGTTAGACCGGGTATAGGGGGCGGTTAGACCGCCTCCACCTGGCAACCAAGAAATCCTCCGAAACGCCTCTTCCGAGCACCAAAACTCACCACGGTTTCACCAACAGAGATCTCTGGTCAAGGCCATGCTAGCTACCAGAAAATCTTGGCGAAAACCAAAACTTCACCCAAGGGCCTAGGGGCGGTTAGACCGGCTACCTGGGGCGGTCTAACCTCCTGTACCCAGCAACGAACTCCAACCAAGAACACCTAGCAAACTGCACGAGAACGACCCCAAATTTCACCCAGACGCTCCTCTGATCAAGGCGAACAAACTCACAGAGGAAAATCCGGCGAAACAAAACTTTGACCCGGAAACACCCAGGGCGGTTAGACCGCCCCCTGTAGGCGGTTAGACCGCCCCTTCCAGAAAACGAACCCGCGGGTCAAACCTCAACTTCCTCGCGCCCGATCTCCCGAATCACTCCACGGATTGCAGCAAAACTTCGGGAATAGCTGGGTTACCTCTTGGGCAACCTCTACCTCAAAGGAATCGACCCGAAACGCTCACAATCAAGAGGAATCGAAGAAATCGCTTCTCTAGGTCAAGAACTCGCCCAACTCGAGAAACCACCAAATCGAGTCCGATTCAAAGGGTATTTGGGGGCAAAGTCACCAGCCAAAGAGGCACAAGAACCTCATACATGACACCCTCCAAAAACCCCAAGAAAACGTCCTCAAAAACACCACCAAAAAGAGCTCCGAAAATCAATACAAAAGAGATGGGAAAACCACCATGATGAACAACGCCAAACCTTCTATACATGCCATGAAAGGTTCGTACAAGGTCTAGCTTGCCACCCAAACATCCATCCCTCTCTCTAGATCTCACATGAAGCTCTCAAGCTAGTCCTCTAAAATCCTAAGAAAAATGGAGAACGAAAATGGGAAAACAAATGAGCTAGGGTTCCAAGAGTTGGCTGCCATCCACCCATCTAATGAGTATATATGGAGGCACCCAAAAGACTAAACTACCCTTCACTAATAAATAGGGATACATGCCCCTCGAGGGCGAATTTGGAAATCTTCGTGTCTTCACCATCGGACGGATGCCCGGTGACCGCAACCTGCTTAGCCTCGACGCAAGCCTTGCGATCCTGACGCGTGTCCTCCGCTTCGAAGCTTCTCGGCGCCGGCGGCCAGGGCGGTCAGACCGTCCCCCCAGGGCGGTTAGACCGGCCCGAGGGATCTGACCGGCCCCAGGCGGTCTGACCGCCCCTCCTGGGCGGTTGAACCGGCCTGGGTGGCCGCACCTCCTCGTCGAGTCTTCGGCCTCGGTTTTGTGGCTCAACCGAGTAACCCAGTGGTTTTCTGGTGAACCACTACAAACCCCGCGAACTCGGTGTAGCCTCCGCCAATCTCCACTCATGACTCGGCTCCCACGTAGTCCCGGCTCGGCCTTGGTTTTGAGGCTCTACCAAGAAACCGTCCACGACTTCATCTTGTTGTTCATGCCACCATGCGGCCCGCACTTGACCCCCGCCGGCCACCGGTCCCTCGAACGAAGCCTACTTGTCTTCTCCACACCGGAGGCCTCACCGCAACGACCTTTCGCGCTTGTTCTTCACCCGCACCAACACGAGTCAAGCCGCAACCTGCACCTGCAATACTTAGCCAAGAATCAGTCCACACAACGTTGTCAATCACTCATCACACAAGGAAGCGACCATCCATCGGTCCTCGAACCACACATGGTCCTCAATCTCCCCCTTGATGAGTGCATTGACAACACACTCACATGAAGTAACACAAGAGAAAAGGAAAAGAAAAGAAACAAATAAAAAGAAACCTCAACAAGCAATCGAAAGCCAAAGAAAGGCAAAGAGCAAGATCACTTGAAGAAGACAAGTCTCGGACCCCTTAGGCAAGGGCAACTGCTCGACACATCCGAGACAAAAACACAGCTCAAGCAAAGAGCGCAAACCACCAAAGCAAAGCTCGAACACCACAAAGAGCTCCCCCTGCACATATGCAAGCTCCCCCTGAGCCAAAGCACACTCCCCCTGAACAAATGCAACAAAGCAACGCGGGAATGCAACATAGAGCAAAAACTTGCTCACACGGCCCAGGGCGGTTAGACCGCCTGTGCCTGATCTGACCGCCTGGGGGCGGTTAGACCGCCCCAAGAGACCGGCCCTGCACCAAACTGCTCAAAATTTGCCCGAAACAATTGGAACACCTTCCAAACACTCCCAGGTGCCCAAAACATGCACAAACTTCTCCCCCTTGTTGACAATGCATGAATCAAGGCAAAATGCGAAAACTTTCAACATATAGCTTCTCAAATATACAAAATTCATCACAAGGAGCTACACAAGTCCAAATGAGCAAGTTAGATACTCGACAGGTTCGTAATGACCTTAACTACGTGATCACCAAGTTTCACAACCATTGGACAAGGCTAAAAAGGATTTGAGTAATTTTGCGAAAAGTTACTCTCTCGTAAGCAAATACCTAAACATGAGCAAAACAAACCAAAATGGCAAAGCCACTCAAACTTCATGCTAGGACAGCCATTCTAATCATAAGACCATCATAAACACCCAAAAGCACCTCATGTCATGTCAAAGCCACCGAGCCATGTGCCTACTTCTATTTATGAGACTTCTCATTGGTAGGCATCATGCAACGGTTTAGCACCCAAAGCAAATTAATTTCAGCACATATGACATGGGAGCATATTTTCCAAGCATTTTTCATTTCATTTTCAGATTTATGATTGGTACATGAAATGTCTTTGCGACAAAAAGGAACTTATGCCCCTCCACAAGATTAAGCAAGAGGGCTAAACATTCATGATGCCAAATGAGCCTTTGGCCCCATATGATCAATAAACTAGCTATCCAACCACAAGGTAAGCATAGCAAAGCCACTAAAACATGTCAAGATCATATAAAGGCATTTACACATGAGAGAGCATATATGTGACATTTTTCAAAAAAATAGCCATCAACCATGGATCATTCATCAAGATCATCAAGAGCTAAGCCAAACTAACCATAGCATACCAAACAAGCTCACAAGAACATATATAGCAACCCATGGTGAACAATGTATATAGGAGAAGCTTTTCCTATCCGATGCATATGATACAAAATGCATGCAATCTAAGATACAAGGATGCCTATACATCATGTTACATATGCAATGCCAAATGCAAGAAATGCACAAAAGAAAGCTATACATATGCTACAAAGGAGCTCCCACACACAAAGCTCACAAACCACCGGCTCCTCGAGGGGAGGCAAAACGGGCTCGACACCACCGGCAAAAGAAAGCTCCCACACACCCAACTCAAGAAATCAAGCACACACCAAGTTCCCCCCGCAAACGAGTGAAAGTTGCTTGATCTAGGGGTTTGGTGAAAATATCGGCTAGTTGGTCATGTGTGGGTACATGGATCAAAGCTATCTTTCCTTTCTCTACGTTGTCTCTCAGAAAATGGTACCTCACTTCTATGTGCTTGGTTTTGGAATGGAGCACTAGGTTTTCTGCAACGCTTATGGCACTGGTGCTATCACATTGAAGTGGGACATGGGTATACTCCTCACCAAAGTCACTCATGGTTGTTGACGGTTAATGTTTGTATCAAAGTTCGTTCGTGACTCGCAAGCGTACAAGTCTCCCGTCGTAGTCAAGGGACCCTTCTTCCCTCGAGTGGTGAACCCAAGGTATCGAATCCGTGGAACAAATGTGTGACGCAAGACTTAATCTATTAAAGCCAAGTAATCTTCAATCTTCGATAAAAACCTAATGCATCTAAGTTAAAGACACAAAACAGATCTAATCTACTAAAAATCGGAGAAAACAAAGTAAGATTGGGTAGATAAACCGATCTAGAGGGATCGGGGTAAGCCTTTTGTTGAAGTTCCAAGCAAGAGAAGAAGTAGCAAATCGAATCTTAATAAAAGCCTCTTTAAATCGTGGTTTCCCGTCCAAATCCGAAAACATCCGCCTTTCGAGACCCCCGTTCGTCACAACGTATCCCTATTCATGCGGGGAGTTTAGGGCGAGTCAAAAGACAAGTCGAGATTCTTTCGGAGGATCCGGCGTGTACCTCTAGCCACCGCGGCTACAAGAACACCCTATGTAATCTATCTCGAGAATAGAATTGGAATAAGCAAAGCCGATCGAAAAACGAAATCTTCGAGGAAACACTTGATCGCCGGGAAAAGATTCAACTTGATAATTCAACTATAACAATGATACATACACAAGATCACCACCGGATCCTTCCTTGATCTTGCTTCTAGCTCGGGAACTCCGACGTGGTCTTCCTTGCAAGGTTCCCACGTCGGCTAGGGAAACCCTAGTCAACTAGCTCGACCCTCTCCTCTCCTAGATGGTGTCCCTCTCTTCTCTGCTTCTCGGCGGCCGAAGACGAAATCTTCTCTCTGTGGCTCTCGGTCAGGGGACTATAAATAGCCCGATTGGCGGCTAGGGCAAAGGGCGTCGGATTTGGGCCCTAAATGGGCCTGGGCCGACCGGACCGGGGCCGGCCGGCCCGGGCCCATTTAGGCCCGGCCCGCGGGCTCCTTTGCCCGAGGTCGGTTCCCTTGCTTCCCGGATGTTTCCCCCTTCGCATACGGGTCCATGTCGTCGGTTTCTCTCCGAATTGGACTCAACTCCTTGTCTTGGAAGATTCAAGACTTTTCTGGTCAGGTCCCTGGAGTATGTCGTCTTCTCGGATCAAGTCCCCGGCTTCTTGGAGTTAATTTTACTTCATTGCATGACTTGTTCAGGGCTTCAAAGTCTTGTCATGAGGTGCTTGATGAACTTATCCCGAAAGTCTTGCATTCAATACTAAATCCCTGCATAAACATTAAACTCCAAAAACGACATGCACACGTGAACTTGTTATACCACGGGGGTTAGTACCAATGGATAAGGTATAAAACTAATGCCAACACCGAAGGTAAACTCATGGCTAGGTTGACGGATTTTCACCGTCAACATCTCCCCCATGCTTAAACCTTGCTCGTCCTCGAGTAAGCCTTCGATGGATATCATCATTGCTAAACAATGTTTAAACTTTGCACTTGATTACACATGAGTAAACATAATGCTCTCAAAATTTAATTCATTAAAGTTCCATAATGTACTAGCCTTCATCTCTACGGAGGGTAGATTCTTATTAAGCTTATCCCACAAGTATTAACATGCTCACAAAGTTTTAAATAGATCTCGAATTTTTGAAATGAAGAACGAGATAAAGAAAAGCTAAACCAAATTCACAAATTTAAATCATCTCGTGTATTGCTCATAAACTCTCATCTCACTTGTCTCTCAAGCCTATATATTCTACTCCTTTCCCTCTCATATATATGTGGTAGGCTTTATATGGAGCTTTGGGAAAGTTTAGTCCTAACAAGAATTTATAAATGAGGTGTTGTCAAAACAAGACAAGCTTCTCATGGTCTTACCGAGACTCGTCAAAAAGGTCATTGGAAAATAATGTTAAATCAAGGAGGGGAAAGAGAAAAATACACACACTTTAGATGAGTGGACATGTGCAAATGGCAAAGAGTGATCCCGAGGCACAAAGAAAGTCCTCGTTATCGGATTGCACATGGTTGGAAAAATGAGAATGGATCTTTTTATCTTGAAGCCTTGAATGCACTCTTAGAGAACCGGGGAGTTCACTTTACGCACAAATATATTTTTTCTTTCTTATATTTCTCATTCTTTTCTTTCTTTCTTTCTTTCTTATATATATATTTTTTCTTTCTTCACCTTGGAAGTCACGTACATCGCCGAATTTTTTTCTTTCATCATTATATATATTTTTTTTAAAATACTCCCTTTTGAACTCTAAAACTGCACCGTACCTACCTCCTCCCCCATGCTTAGACGTTGCTCGTCCTCGAGCAAAGAGGCGAAAAATAAGGTAGGTACCGGAATATTTTTCCTTGGAGAGATACTTGAAATCTTCAACGTTGGCACCGTCTTGCGATCTTCCTTGAATTGATGATCCATTCTCAACGATAGGTTGTGGTCAAGGAGGTAATCACAAAAGATGATATTTGGTTTAAGGGTGGATATCCGGCGAAGTTTGTGAGATCACCGATGCGGGGATACACAATGCACGGATAAAAGGCTAGCAAAAAGATAGATACGCAAAAGCGGAATGACCAGCTTCTTAGTCTCGGGCCAGAGAAATCATGGCCTGCAATAACGCACTCAAAAATAAATCTTGTACACTAAGGTTTATGCACTCAAATATATATAAGGCTTTGGATAGGTTGAGCAACACACAAGCGATATTCGTGACAAGGTTAGCGATATTTTTGAGCATAAAAGACATCTTTAATCTATTCATAACTTGAGAGCACATAAAACACTATGGGTCTTTATTTTAATCATAACCTCCGCTGAAAATTAAGCTAGTATTTAAATAAATTCAGATCTGTATTTTTAAGAGAGCACTAGCTTAAACATGCGTAAATCGACTACAAAGATGAACAAAGCTGCAATTTTAATCATATATCATCATGGCACGAATTTTGTAACTTTTCCAATGATATAATCAAGGTGGTGACTTTATTAATGGTGATATCAAGTTGAAATACATACTGAAAATAAACATACATGCTTGCTGAAAATTAAATAAAAACAGAAAAATACTACGCAAACACACATAAGCAAAAGCTGAAAATTACAGAGAAATAGAAAAGAAAAGAAAACTAAAGTTCCTAAATCTTCTAGTCCTCCGCCGGTGGTTGATGTTGATAGTCTTGATAATAATACCCTTGCTCATAATATGGTTGGATGCTTCCTCCGTCGAATTGATTTGGCTCCACAAGGTGAAGGCGTCCAAGTTCAAAGGCAATATTTGCGTTGCCTTCACCGAGTTGAGCTGCGTTAGATTGGATGGCTGCGATGTTTTGAGCATTTCTTGCAGCATACCCTCCAATAATGGCCATGCTTTGTTGTGGTTGGGGATGATGAGCGTAGGACTCCGCGAAGTTAGCGTTGGGCACAACATAATTTTGTGGGGGTACCGGTGCACCACCCCCCCATGCTTGTTGTTGAGACCCTCCGTAATAACTTGGCGGAGGAGGAACCCCGCCGGATGGTTGCACATTGGGTTGTGCTCCACTCGCTTGTGCGGAGGATGTTCCCTCCTCTACGATTCTTCCTCTTTTGTTCTTCCTTGCAGGGACAAGTAGTCCCTCTTCCAACCAATCTTCCCTTCCTTCGGTGAAAAGCCTAAGCCTATCATTCGGAAGGGGGAGGTTCACAATGGCCAACCGATAACCTCCTCTCTCATCTCCACTAATGTACTTGCCTTGCCGCAAGTATTCAAAACCGAGAGAGGTACCACGCAAAAGGTGAGCGGGGTTTCTTGCGATCCCCGGCCGCAGGGAAAAGGCCAACATGGAGAGGTAACACCCCGAACCAATATTACCAGCCCCCGATGTTGCTTCACAACACCAACGGTTGATCATGAGGTAAGAGGGGTCAATTGGCTGCCTGGCAATTAAAGCCGAGTATAGCCAATTCAACTCCGTGTCGGTCACCTTTGTTTCCCTCATCCTCCCCAATACCCTCTTGCACATCCAAGAGTGAAATATCCGGAAAATGGGGTTGCGGATGCAGTTGCGTTGTTGATGGGCTTCTCCGGAGATCATGCCCCAAAATTCCGCCAACATGCCGGGAGGCACGTCAACTTTCTCCGAGCGCCCTTGTGGAATCCAAGCAGCTCCCTTACGTGCTCGTAGGGAACCACTTGCTCGATTCCCTCCAAACGGAATGACAAGCTTTGCACCCCATCATCATCAACGATGGGTGCAATAGTCATTAATATTTCCAAGGCGTAACCCAAGTGGGTGTCCACCGATATTCCGTTGGAGAACCGAACCCACCCGAGGTGCCCCAACATGTAGTATATGTCGGTGCAAAAACCCAAGGTGTAGAGTGCTTGGTCGTCGAACTCGACGTTTGGCACAAGCCTCTTCTCAAGATTGGCGAGCCTATCCTCCTCCTCCGCCGACATGATGATGAAGCCGTACGAAGATTGTGTCGGGGTGTAAGGAGGTGGTGCGGTTGAGCGGGTCGATCGTCGTGGTGGCGCGGGTGTCGGGGACCGCCCTAGGGGTCCCCATAAACAATGGGGGAACCCTCGCTTAAATCCCAGCATCGAAACACGCTAAGCCTAACCATGCAGGAAACTAACCGTGCAGGACATGGCCTATGCGGCAGGACTCCGGCGGCCCACCAAGACGGCCCGTCTAGAAGACCCCTCGAGCAGGCTCCGCCTCGCTCGAGGGCACGCTCCTCCTCGAGCGGGCTCCGCCCCGTTCGAGGGGCAACCCCCTCCTCAAACGGACTCCGCCCCGTTCAAGGGGCGACCCTTCCCTCGAGCGGTCCCGCCCCGCTCGAGGGCTCGCTCCCCCTCGAACGGGTCTCGTCTCGCTCGAGGGTCCGCTCCGCCCTCGGGCCGGGGCCCGCCACGCTCACGGGCGCTCCGCACGCGTGCGCCGGCCCCGTACTTGGGCACCTTAACGCCCGACGCCGCGAGACGGCGCCATCATGCGCCGGGGCTCACGCCCCGGTGCCGCCGCACCAACTCCCCAGGGAGGAGCCCATCCCCGCCACTGTGGGATGGACTGTGCGGTACGGCCGGTGTCAGTCCTGTGACACCGTGCGCCCACTACTGTACGGCTAACGCGCCCGACCCTCGAAAAGGGGCCGGGCGCACCCTCGATTCCACTTTCCCGTGACCCTGCAGGTTAGGTGAGGGGCGCTAGGCCGGTGGATGGCCATCCCGGTCACTGTGACGGTGCGGCTGCCGTACCCACGCGTGTGCGGCGCACGCCCGCACCGCAGCGCACGCCCGAGCACTGCAGCAACCACTCCGCTGCCGCGGAGCGCATTGGGAAGGAACGTCATTCTGCCCGCTCCTGTTCCCCGTACCAGCCATCATCAGCACCTCCCTCGAAGCCTATCAGAGGACACCACCGCCATCTGCCACCTTCCTACCCTCGAACCGCCACTGTTCGGGTACGGGGTAGGCCATCATGACCAGATCGCAGCGAAGATCGTCCGGACGGCCGCCCACTCTACACCGTAGCGCGACGTGCTCCCACACGTAGCTAGGTAGCGCGGCGTGCATGTAACTCGCCGCCCCCTTGGCCTATAAAAGGGGAGGCGAGCCCCCAGCCGCGGGGAGAGGAAGTTCAGACGAACGAGCACAGCCGAACACAACTCTCCGTGCACTCACTCTCTTATTCTCCCACAACATCTTCAGCCACTCACCAGGGACTTGGAAGCCACGCTTCCTCTCCCGCCTTGCTTGTACTTGCCCCACTACAAGCACCCCCGGTGCCGAGCAATATAGTGCCACGAGCACGCCACTGCTGGACGTACGGCCCCCTCGGCCGGAACCAGGATAAAACCTTGTGTCATTTGTTGCTTGGCATCGACCATTGAGGGATAGACCTAGGCGCTATCTACTGGTTAGTGTCGGGACCATATTCCGCACCGACAGCGGGCTGCTCCTCCGTGTGCCCACGAGGTTGGGTGAACCTCATGGAAGTGCTTCTCGCAGCCCTCATACCACCAAGGAGGAGAGCGTCGTTCCTCCTCGGTGGTGCCGTGTCCGTCTCCATGCTCCGGGGAGACTCGGAAACCGAGTGCCTCCTCGAAGACGTGGTTGATGACGGCTTGGACGACGACGAACTCTTCTTCTTAGAGAAGAGACTTGTGGTCTTCTTCCACATGGTTGCTGCACTCTTTCTTCAACTAAAATTCCGGGTTGCACCGGTAAACTAGGCACTTAAACTCTTTGCTTTGGATGTGGACTTTGAGTGGATTAAGGATGTGGATTTTTTCTTGAGCTCTCAAGCTTGGGATGGTTGGCTAAGTCTACGGAGGTTCTGAGCACACAAACTTGAATACACAAACAAGGGAAGGAGAGGGAAGCTTGCCTGCAGAAGACGGGCGCCAGGGGACGCCATTTATAGGGCAGGCCGGCCGGCCTGGGCCGGCCGGCCCGGGGGTCTCCCGCCTCCTCCTCGGCGCGTCTTTCTCCCAAAGACGATCATTTCGCCTCCGCAACTTTCCCCGCCCGCGTGCTCCACGAGTTGCACCGCCCAAACGCTCTCGTCCACTCCTTTTCTTGAATTATTGGTCCTCCCACTTGATGCTCCATGCTTTGGGTCATGTCCATGCTCCCTAGCTCCACTTGCTTCACATGCCACCATGAAAATCCTGCAAAGTTGATGCTTGCTGCCCACCATGCTTGTCCTTTGCATGTGGAATTGGTGAAAGTTGATAAAAGGGGATCCAATGGTGCATGCATGATTAATTCAAACTAGTTGCCTCCATTTAGGTGTGTTTAAGGTTAAGCACTCCTCTAATTCGAAATTTAAAATATTTTTCAGAGTCATGCAAGAGCTCAAGCATAATTTTAGAGAAGTTTTTAAACCATTAAAAACAAATGTAAGTCGAAAATATTTTTCGACTACGTCGATTTTGGTCTCACCGGTAAAGTTTGCTTTCGTCGGTTGAGAGCGAACGTTTTCCCGGCTTGATCATGGGGGCATAGGTTTAGGTTCTAATTTTGGATAAATAAGAAAGATTTTGAACAAAACAAAATTAGAATAGGCTTAGAAAAATTCTAATCCTAGAGAAACCAAAGATAAAAAATTTTTAAAACCAACCAAAAGCTGATTTCTAGGTTCACGCGAGTCCTACCACGTGCTGAATTTTATTAACACTTGAACATAAATCGTGGCTCTACTCGTGTGGTTTTAGCATGACAAATAAGTCAACCTCAGCACCATAATGAGGGTGAAAGGTTGAGTTAAGGTTCTGAAATTATTTGGTTGGGGGGTTTCTCGAAAAGAAAAGAATCAAACAATCACATAGGAGGGTTCATGCAAAGGGTTTATGATAAAGCAAACATTCAATCAAGAATTATGTCTCTAATATTGTTCAACCACTTCTAAGTCTAATGTCTTTGCGTAGTAAAACTCAAAAACTAAATTATTAAAAATACTCGAAAAACCTGGAATCGGGTTGTCCTCCCGGTAGCTTATTCTTGACTTGTCTTGACGAAACGGGTTGCCTCCCGCCTAGCGCTTCGTTTATAGTCTATAGCTAGACTTCTTCACTTGATTACTCCGGATCAACGCTCTTTGCGGGCGTTGCAATCTTGAGTACCCACTTCCGCACCATCTTGGGCGCGGGCTTGTCTTTTGGCTTGGCTGGCTTAGTCATTTTTTTGGTCTTCACAAGCGGCTTCTCTTCCTTTGTCTTGACGGATGCAACACCTTCTTTAATTTTCGTTACGTTCACTTTTTTCGGCTCCTTCTTCTTTTTCAGCCCCTCCGTTTGTTTTGGTTCTCCCTTCACTCCAATCATGTTGCATGCCTCAATCCTTGGACGGAACTTGAAGGAACTCCTTTCTCCGTTGATATCGAACATGATCTCCCCCTTGCCAACATCAATAGTAGCTCCCACGGTCTTGAGGAACGGCCTCCCTAGGATGAGCGGCGGCTTCTCCCTCTCTCCCATCTCGAGCACAACGAAGTCGACGGGGATGAAGTGGTGTCCAATCTTCACGGGTACATCTTCGGCAATGCCCAAGGGATAGCGAATGGAGTTGTCACCCGGCTCCAAACATATTCCCGTAGGCTCCATCGCAGGCGTAGCTTCTCGAACACATCCCTCGGCATGACACTCACACTAGCTCCAAGGTCGCATAACGCCTTCTCGAAGTTGAAAGAACCAACCGAACATGGAATTGTAGGGCACCCGGGGTCTTTTTGCTTCTCTAGCCCATAAGCAATAGCCGCACTACACTCCTCGGACATCTTGACATGATCTACCCCGAGTGTTGCTATCTCATATTTATTTGCAAGTATGTCTTTAAAGTAACGAGAATATGTAGGTACTTGTAGGGCATCTAGTAACGGCATGTTGATGCTAAGTCTACGCACAACTTCCACAAACTTCTCAAAGTGGTTGTCAAGTTTACCTCGGAAGTAGCGTGGCTTGAGTTGCGGTATCCTCGTGTCATCTTCCGGCATCTCGAATTCGGGTTCCTCGGTGACGATCCCCGTAACCTTCTCTTTAGCAGCTCCTTCCACCTCGGTGGATGGTTTAAGCTTCCTTGCTCCCGCGGAACGTTCCGGATCTTCGGTCTCCTTCCCCGAACGCGTTTGAATGGCCTTCGCCGATTCGGGACATTTGGGTTGTCCCGGAAGCTTCCCTTCATCATTAGTGAGGCGCCCCGCAAGTTGTCCAACTTGCGTCTCGAGCATCTTCATCATGTTGAGCACTTGATGATTGGAACTTCCGACCTCCGTCACTTTGCTATCGATGTTCTCCAACACCTTGTCTATGGTCTTGAACTTGGTGACGGTGTCCTTGTTGATCTTAGCTTGCTCATCCATGAACTCCTTCAATTGTATCCGAAGTGGAACCGCGTTAGGAATAGATGAGCTTGCATTAAATTGAGGCCTACCTTGCCCGTAGCGGAAGTTCGGCAATTCTCCCTTCCTCATGTAGTCGAGCACTTTGGCTTCCTCCGACAATCTTTGCGGACATGGCCATACTCTCCACATTCTTCGCATGTGGACCTTGCTTCGGCGGCCTTCAAGTCTTGAGCCTCTTTCTTTTCTATCTCCATCTTCTCCAACCTCCTCATGAGCGAGTCGATCTTGCCTTCAAGTATGTCTTCCTTCTCCACTTGCAAGACTCCTTTGACGTTCCCCATGGGTTGAGCCGGGTGTAGGCGCCCGGATGACGCCCACGTGTCATTATCCGCGACCTTCTTGAATAGCGTGAAAGCTTCCGTCGGTGTAAGCTCGATGATAGATCCTCCCGCCGATGCATCGATGATCGTCCTTGACGCCATGGTGAGTCCTTGATAGAACTTTTGCACGAGGTCTTCTTTCGGGAACTTGTGATGTGGAACCGCCCGGTGTACTCGTTGAAGCGCTCGAATGCCTCCGAGATAGTTTCGTAGGATATTGAACAAAGGTGGCAATCTTATTACGCAAGCTTTGAGTTTTACCCAGTGAGTAGTATTCCTTCATGAAAGCCTTCATCAACGTGTTCCAATTTTGCACCGTCTCCGCCGGTTGAGAGTGGAACCATTGCAAAGCCTTCCTGAGTAGTGAGAACGGGAAAAGCCTTGCCCTCATTTGATCTTGAGTCACCCCATCCATGTTGAAAGTCGACATAGTTGAATGAATGCTTGGAGGTGAAGGTTCGGATCCTCTTTGCCGGTGAAGGGTGAATGTTGCACCATGCGGATTGTTGAGGTCTTGATCTCGAACGGTCTTCCGATCTCCTCGAGGTTCAAGATTGGTAGGTCGATGATGTCCGGGGTGCATAGCTCCCCAATCTTGCGTTCTTCCGGTGGTTGGTCACCTATTGGTGGACGTCGGTTCTCCCGCGGACTTTGAGGTGGTGAATTCTTCGGAGATTCCTCGCGATCCTTTGTCTTCCGACTCCGAATCTACAAAATCCAGCTTTTTAGCTTGATGTGCTTCGCGTCTCCTTAGCCTCGTAAAGTTTTTCCGGATCATCCACAAAATTATTGGGTTTGTTGGAGAGGTAGCCGTCCATCTCCTGTTAGGGTTAGCAATAAACAAAGTATGCAGAAAAAAACTAGAAAACAAAACAAATCTATAAAGACTAGAGTTAGACAAACTAGATTAGATGTATTTCGGGGATGATCGAAATTTAATAGATGCAAAAATAAAACAAAATCAGTACTGAAAATTACAAAAAAAACAATAAAAAATCAAATCTTGATCACTTGTTCCCCGGCAACGGCGCCAGAAAAAGGGGCTTGTTGACGGTTAATGTTTGTATCAAAGTTCGTTCGTGACTCGCAAGCGTACAAGTCTCCCGTCGTAGTCAAGGGACCCTTCTTCCCTCGAGTGGTGAACCCAAGGTATCGAATCCGTGGAACAAATGTGTGACGCAAGACTTAATCTATTAAAGCCAAGTAATCTTCAATCTTCGATAAAAACCTAATGCATCTAAGTTAAAGACACAAAACAGATCTAATCTACTAAAAACCGGAGAAAACAAAGTAAGATTGGGTAGATAAACCGATCTAGAGGGATCGGGGTAAGCCTTTTGTTGAAGTTCCAAGCAAGAGAAGAAGTAGCAAATCGAATCTTAATAAAAGCCTCTTTAAATCGTGGTTTCCCGTCCAAATCCGAAAACATCCGCCTTTCGAGACCCCCGTTCGTCACAACGTATCCCTATTCATGCGGGGAGTTTAGGGCGAGTCAAAAGACAAGTCGAGATTCTTTCGGAGGATCCGGCGTGTACCTCTAGCCACCGCGGCTACAAGAACACCCTATGTAATCTATCTCGAGAATAGAATTGGAATAAGCAAAGCCGATCGAAAAACGAAATCTTCGAGGAAACACTTGATCGCCGGGAAAAGATTCAACTTGATAATTCAACTATAACAATGATACATACACAAGATCACCACCGGGATCCTTCCTTGATCTTGCTTCTAGCTCCGGAACTCCGACGTGGTCTTCCTTGCAAGGTTCCCACGTCGGCTAGGGAAACCCTAGTCAACTAGCTCGACCCTCTCCTCTCCTAGATGGTGTCCCTCTCTTCTCTCGCTTCTCGGCGGCCGAAGACGAAATCTTCTCTCTCGTGGCTCTCGGTCGGGGGACTATAAATAGCCCGATTGGCGGCTAGGGCAAAGGGCGTCGGATTTGGGCCCTAAATGGGCTCGGGGCCGACCGGACCGGGGCCGGCCGGCCGGGCCCATTTAGGCCCGGCCCGCGCGGCTCCTTTGCCCGAGGTCGGTTCCCTTGCTTCCTGGATGTTTCCCCCTTCGCATACGGGTCCATGTCGTCGGTTTCTCTCCGAATTGGACTCAACTCCTTGTCTTGGAAGATTCGAAGACTTTTCTCGGTCGTGTCCCCGGAGTATGTCGTCTTCTCGGATCAAGTCCCCGCTTCTTGGAGTTAATTTTACTTCATTGCATGACTTGTTCGGGGCTTCAAAGTCTTGTCATGAGGTGCTTGATGAACTTATCCCGAAAGTCTTGCATTCAACACTAAATCCCTGCATAAACATTAAACTCCAAAAACGACATGCACACGTGAACTTGTTATACCACGGGGGTTAGTACCAATGGATAAGGTATAAAACTAATGCCAACACCGAAGGTAAACTCATGGCTAGGTTGACAGATTTTCACCGTCAACAATGGTGGGTGATCCAAAGGAGCTGAGAGCAACAACTAGCAGCGGCAACATACTCGGCTTCGGTCGTGGATTGAGCAACACTCGACTGCTTGCGGGAAGACCAAGACACCAAAGAAGAACCCAAAAACTGGCAAGTCCCAGAAGTGGACTTCCTATCCAACCGACACCCGGCAAAATCCGCGTCTGAAAAGCCATGAAGCGCCAAAGAAGAGGACGCGGAGTACCAAAGGCCGAAGTCGGGAGTGTGATGCAAGTACCTGAAAATTCTCTTCACTGCTTGCCGATGCGAAGTCCTCGGAGACGCTTGAAAACGAGCGCACAAACACACCGAGAATTGTATGTCCGGCCTCGTCGCCGTCAAGTAGAGGAGTGACCCGATCATGCTCGGTACTCCTTCTGGTCCACGTGTTCACCTTCCTCGTCCGCATCAAGAGCCGTAGTCGTACTCATCGGCGTCGTCATAGCCTTGGAGTCCTCCATCTTGAACTTCCTCACAATGTCCTTGGTGTACTTAGCTCCGGTGCACAAATGTTCCTTCCTTTGATTGCTTGATTTGTAGCTCGAGGAAGAAGCGCAACTCGCCCATCATGCTCATCTCAAACTCCCTGCTCATATCATCTGCAAACCTTGCAACAAGAGAGTTAGATGAGCCACCAAAGACAATATCATCCACGTACACCTGCACAATCAGGATATCTCTGCCCTGCCTCAGCAAAAACAAGGTCTGATCGACCTTCCCCATCTCAAAACCTCTCTCAAACAAGAACCCCCCCCAACCTACCATACCAAGCTCTAGGCGCCTGCTTCAGCCCATATAGCGCCTTCCTCAACTTGTACACCCGGTGGGGGTACTTCTCACTCTCAAACCCCGGAGGCTGTCTCACATACACTTCTTCCTCCAACACACCATTCAGAAAAGCACTCTTCACATCCATTTGGTGCAACTTGAACCCTTTAGCCACAGAAAAGGCTAGAAGGATTCTAATCGCCTCCAAATGGGCTACGGGAGCAAAGGTCTCCTCGTAGTCGATCCCCTCCTTCTGACTGAACCCCTGAGCAACAAGTCTCGACTTGTTCCTCACAACCTCACCCTTCTCTCCCTCTTTGTTTTTCCACACCCACTTTGTACCAATCGACTTACACCCTGGGGGAGGGTCAACCAACTCCCACACCTGATTCCTCTCAAAGTTCTCCAACTCCTCATGCATCGAATTAACCCAATTGTGATCAGATAGTGCGTGTCCAATGTCTTTGGGCTCAAAAGAAGCAACAAACGCAGCATGAGCAAAGTGGGAATTGTTTCGAACCCTCGACCGTGTAGTGCGTTCATTTATGTCGCCGATGATCCTCGAAGCTGGGTGATCCACTTGAACTCGCCGGGGAGGTTCTCGCCTCGAAGCTACCTCCCCCTCAACATCAGCTTCTCCTCGTTCTTGATTCGGTTTGATGAGGTGGTAAAAGGGTTTGGCTTCATTCAGAGTGAAGAAGAGCCTTGTGTTTACAAGAAGTCAAGTGGGAGCTCTGTAGTATTTCTAATATTATATGTGGATGACATATTACTGATTGGAAATGACATTCCTATGCTTGAGGCCGCTAAGACCTCATTAAAAAATAGTTTTTCAATGAAAGACTTAGGTGAGGCGGCATACATTTTGGGCATCAAAATCTATAGAGATAGATCAAAAGGCTTATAGGATTAAGCCAAGACACTTACATTGATAAAGTGTTGAAAAGGTTCAACATGGAAGAGGCGAAGAAAGGGTTCTTGCCTATGTCACATGGAATACATCTTAGCAAGACTCAGTGTCCTTCGACAACTGATGAGCGGGAACGCATGAGTAGAATACCGTATGCTTCGGCCATCGGATCTATTATGTATGCAATGATATGTACACGTCCAGATATTTCGTATGCGCACAGTGTTACAAGCAGATACCAATCTGATCCAGGTGAGGGTCACTGGACAGCGGTTAAAAATGTTTTTAAGTACTTAAGAAGGACTAAAGGCATGTTCCTAGTCTATGGAGGTGAGGAGGAGCTTGTTGTAACGTTACACCGATGCTAGTTTCCAAACTGACCAAGACGATTCAAAGTCGCAATCAGGATACGTATTTACGATAAATAGTGGAGCTGTGAGCTGGAAGAGTTCCAAGCAGGAGACAGTGGTTGATTCTACAACAGAAGCTGAGTACATCGCGGCTTCGGAAGCTACAAAGGAGGGTGTTTGGATAAGGAAGTTCCTTTCCGAACTTGGTGTGTTTCCGAGTGTCTCTAGCCCATTGGATCTTTATTGTGACAACAATGGGGCTATTGCGCAAGCAAAGGAGCCAAGGAACCACCAAAAGAATAAACATGTACTGCGGAAATTTCATCTGATACGAGAGATCGTTAAACGAGGTGATATCAAGATATGCAAAGTACACACGGATTTGAATGTTGCAGATCCTTTGACAAAACCCCTTCCACAGCCTAAGCATGAGGCGCATGTGAGAGCTATGGGTATTAGATATATTCTAGATTAGCTCAAGTGCAAGTGGAAGGATGTTAGAAATATGTCCTATAAGGAATCATAGAGATGATTATATTCAATTATATCCATGTCACTTGGTTCTTTTATTGAATATCCATGAAAGGCGACTTGTATTTGATTGGCAATTATGTGAATTGTTTGTGAAACTCTTTTACTTGTATGGTTATTCAAAAGTTGTCCCTAGTATGAGTTAATGACTAGCACATGAATTAGTTGATGACTATGTTTCACAAGTCACGAACATGGAGATGTATAACTAATAATGTGGGCACATGTATGACATGGGGTTGGACTGACCCAATTTGAGACCTTGTTCTCTGTTTACACAACGTATACGCTATGTCCTTAGACTTGAGATTGTGGCATGTACTCAAGATGTGAATTGACCTACTTAGGGGCCATCAACCGCTACTCCGTAACTGGGTAGTCACAAAGATGGCTTCCGGGTTTGTCAGGAAGCATGCTGTGAGGCATGGTCAATCAAGATAGAATTTGCCCCTCTACTTGAGAGAGATATCTCTGGCCCCTCGAGTGATCGGATCAAGAAATGCATGGCCGTGCTGGGTTAAGGGTTAACCCCCTTTTGATGATCTGAATCACAGTGTAGAGAAAGAGAGGTCAGCTTGGAGCTAGACCAAATATCGTGAGGCAAAGGGAATAGCATGTATGAATTGTTGTGATGGTTTGTCTGATAAGATCTTTACGTATGCATAGGAGTTGACACATCTTGCTAGAGGCCGCTATCAACTATTGATCGAGTAGTGTACTCGGTCAAGTCTATGTGCACGTGAACCTATAGGGTCACACACTTAAGGGGTTGGAAGCCGAATGAGGATGAATATACTTGCATAGTTGACTCTAGTGCAAGTGGGAGACTGTTGGAAATATGCCCTAGAGTCAACTGGATTTGATCCACTAGTGGACTCAGATGGATTTGATCCATTATGGTGTAAAAATCCTAATGGGCCACAAATGTTGTAAAGCCCATTAGCATTGGAAGGGGTACACCATCTATTAGTCCCATATTGCTAATGGGCGATGGTGTGGGGGTTTTCTTCCCAATAAATATGGACCACACCCCTCCTGAAAAGACACAACTTTCTCAAGTAGCAGCCACGCTGCCAACACTCTCTCCTCGTCGCACTCGCGGACCTAGCAGTCCGGCGTGCGTCGCTTCCTTCTCCGTACGTGTGGATACCTTGGAGGTGCTACATCTGGAGCACTTGGATCGGACGAGTCGCACGTGCAAGTCAAGAAGGACGTGAGCAACTGCACTGCCGGCTACCCTCGACGCGTTCGTCTACATTGAGACGGTTCCGCTGCATTTGCGCGTCTAGTGGTAATCTCGTGATCTCTGACAGCAGCAGTTCCTGTTTTGCGGGGAAAATTTTGTTTTGCGCTAGCGTAGCCCCCGTATCCCTTCATGCCGTCCTCGTCGCGTCGCCAGCGGATCCGCGCGCCGACGGCTGCTCCTCTACTCCGCCTTGGCTGGTCCCGGACCTACGTGAGGTGGAGCAGGAGCGTGGCGAGGTCGAGCAGGGGCGCCGCCGCCCCTCGACGCAGGGCCTGCGGGGGCGCTCCCGCTCGCAAAAGCCGCAGGAGCCAACTGCCACCGCCGCGCTGCGGAGGATGCGCGTGCTGTTGGGCGTCATTGCTGGAAGGCTGTTTCTTTTGAGCGACGGAAATCCCCTGCCTGTATCTCTCGCGCATATGTGCTATTTGCACATGCAGAACCGCATCCTTGCTGCGGTCAGTCTTAAGCAGAGTTTTCACTTTTCAGGCATCCCGAGATGTGAACATGAAGACTAGTATTTAGCATTGTACATTCGCAATGCATCAGCAGAGACTAGTATTTAGCATTGTGGTGAGGATGCTGGTGGAAACGGGCATGGAGGAAGGCGACCAGGCAGAGGCAGTGACTCAACACCGCCTGTCTCACTTTTAAGTCAGGTGGTGTTGGTCCTTAGGGCATGTACAACCCTTAGACAACAGGTCCTCTGTAGAATCTCGAAGTGCGCATACAGACAGATGTATAGACAACTCATACAACCCATAAATAGGGAGACCGTCTGTAAACTGTTTAATGCTTTGTATGGAGTTTAAGATCAAATACAAATGTGTTTGTGTATACCATTGTGTGGCTATTTGATTGAAATATAATAGAAACATGATTAAATAATTTCTTGAGAACCATAAAAATAACAATTTTATTATATATATAGTCATAATGTCTTTTATCTATTTTTTCATTGAGATCAAACCTCCCAGCATCTGTAAGTTACGTGGCCTCTCCTCCTCCACTCAATGTGCTTCTCCTCTATCTCTCTCTCCGTCTTGTTCAGCCAGTACCAACTCCCCAGTCTACTTTGCTCCGTCCGCCATGGACTAGCTATCGGAGATCTGCAAAATTGAATCGAATGGAGCTCCCATAGCTTCCCACCTACTAACCTACCCACGATTCATCCCATCACCAGGGTAGGACGGGCTCTCCCTGTGCATGGGTCTAGCTTATCCCGCATCACGCCATAGTAGCTCGATCTGCGGCGTAGAGCTCCAGGCACCATAGTAGCTCGATCTTCTCATCGCCTGCTTCTGGCGTAGGGCCCGGCCATGGGAGCCCCGCCGCTCCTCCCCGCGCCACCGGTGGAGGGGGCCGGATTTCCCTGCCTCTCCGCGACGGTGGCCTGCCATGGGAGCCCTGCTGGTCAGGATTTGGCAGGGCCTGGCTGTCGCTCCTCCTTGCATCGCCGCCGGCTGGACCTCCTGGTACTCGATGGCCCCTCCCTCTCCCTCTTCCTCCTTTCCTTTGCCGGTCGCATCCCAGAGCCCCAGGGTGTTGTGCAAGTTTCCTACAGCTCCGGTGGGCAGGGCTGGACTTGGCGCGAAGTATTCCCATGCGCGCCGCGCGGGATCCCGAGCATCGTCGACTCACAAAGACGGGGGCGTACAGCGGGAGCGCGGTCGTCTGCTCGACTTCGGAGAACGGGACAGGTGCGTCGCCTCGCCAAGCGACGGGGGGAGCCGTCGGTAGAGGAAGCAGGGGGGTTTTCGCAAAATTGTCGGCTCATAGACGGCTCACAGACGCCCTATTAATTGGCGTTGTACATGCCCTTATGGCAGTGACTCAACATCGCCTGTCATAAAGTCAGGGAGTCTTATTTGAGGTTAATGACATTTAAAGAGTTGTTGATGATCCTCCAATAAATTGAATTAATTAATTTACGTTAATTTTCTGACATCACTTATCCAAAAGCCACATTTAGTCCCATATGGAAATAAGCTAGCTAAGGTATCCTAAGACTAACCGGGACTAGTCTTTTGAGAAAAAAAGTTCCCCTTTGAATCCAGTTCGAATAACGTATAAAGAGGAATTTAGTTTCAGTTGGTAATGTCAATCGGGACTAAAATCTTTTCAAGAAAAACAAATCAAATAAAAAGCCACCCCACCCTCCCATCTTGCCCCCCCCCCCGCCAGAGGGTAGGCCACCTCGTCGGAACTCCGCCACCTCGGCCTCCTCGAGGTCCATTCCACACAAGACCATATCACATACACACCATTACACAAGTTTAAAATTGATACTTCCACAAAAGAAAAGGCAAGAACACACAACTAATTCACACATATATGTTTGTTTTCAATCAACTAGAGGATTTAAAAAACATAGCTCGCCTGTAGCACACTCCACTAGGCCACTATGCAATCGTTGCGCCCCTGCCGAGACTACCATGTCATCCGTGCCCGCCCCCCTCGCACGCATGTATAAGGGCGTCTCCAACAATCTAGCTTAGAGCTAGTGAAACTAATTTTTTAATCATGAAACATTGCAAAAGACAAGAGACTAACTAGGAAAGAAGGGATAAGCTCGCTCAATTCCCAATACACTATTCTCTCAATGCACAATATTCAAAGCTAGTTGTTGCATTCTTTTCTCGTTTAAATTCATCAGCTTAGAGCTAGTGCTAGCTCATACAATTGGAGACGCCCTAAGTAGCTGCGCGTGCACTGCCCCCAAGCTGCCTCTGGTCGCCGCCACAAGGGCACACTAGGTTGAGGCCGCCACTGCTGCGCCTAGCAGCTGCCCCGACCGTCAACGCCCGAGGGAGAGAGGAGAGTGTTGAGGGAGGGTGTGTGAAGGGAGGAGATACGAAAGATATATTATATAAGGATAGGGTGTGTGTTTGGACTTGGAGCCACATCCGGGATTGTGTCAAGTGCAATGTTTTCAAATCGTATAATCGAATCTAGTCGTAAGGGTACCGATCGATCAGACGATTAGTAGTGGATCAGCTGGATTAGTCGATCCTAATCCGTGGTCTAATCGTCCTATATATACCAGGACCGATATACCATATAATATCTTACCTATTATTAAAGTGAGAACCGCTTCTGCCCACTTTTTGGTTTGGTCCAACTACTATCATTGACAGGTGGGGTCTCAAATCACCTTAAGTAAATTGCCACATGTCCCGTTCTGGCGCTCCCCTAATCCACTTCGCTTCCGGCAACCTGAATCCTACAGCGACACTATTTTCTCTCCCTATCGTGCGTTTAGTCTATTATATATCAGATATCTCCTTCACCCGTAGCAACGCACGGGCAACTTTGCTAGTATAATATAAATCTATGATCACAGCGGATTGTCCACGGGAGAGCTGGCACCTAGCATAGTGGATGTGGGTGTCGGCGGTACCGATGGGTGGATAGCCAACGAGGACTAAGGCTGGCGGCGCCAACAGGAGGTTGAGTGTCAAGTGTGAATTGTGGGAGTGGAACTGCATGTGTCTATCTTCAACCTCTCACATTAGTAAAGAGGGCCCTAAGTGGGTACCAAGGGTTACAAAAAAAAGTCGGCTCCTGGATATATATATATGTATTGAAATCAAAGGCCAAATAATAAAGTATGGGTAAAGCGTCATGGTCTGGAGATACGAGAACCGAGGGATGTATTTCCGATACCCTGCTTTATTCATGCACCACTCCAAGTATTGAAAAGGACTTGTTAACTAAATTTCGCCTAACAAAAATCAAAAGCCTATACTATTAAGATTCTAAACTAACTGGACGGTTTTTGACATGAGTAATTACAATTACCATGATCTTAGGGACGTCTTATACTACTCCGATCCCTCTGGCTCAAATTAGAATAAATGGTGTTTCAGCATTTCTGATGGTCAAACATTCTTTTAACATTATCCAATATATAAAGAAGATCGATAATATAAGAAAATGTTACTAGGTTCTCCATGAGAAGTGCTTTTAAAAAATTTATTTGTGCTGCTATTTGAAATGCCGTATTTTCATACCAATTTTTCAAAGCAACATATTTTTTTGAACAACAGTACCAACGCATACATCTACATAGGTATGAACACTCACACCTACCAACAACAGAAACACAACCTATTGACGCAAAAATCCAGACAGGTGGACCCTGCGCTGCACGGACCTAGACCTGCTTAACGATCAAGTTAAGCACTTTAGCACTCGGTAAAAATATCAAAATAGTTATGATACCAAATAAGTATAATTATTAATTATACTTACCATGATATATATTTTTATAGTATACCTGCTTTTTTAGAATTATAGTATACCTATTTGTTGTCACGAATGTTGATACTCTAAAAGTTGGTGAAAGTTAAGATAGTTCGAACAATACTATAATTTGGAGATGGAGTACAAAATGGACATATTAACCCTTAGAGGTAACATATTACACTCGGTTCCATCGCAGCTCGTTCCCATACTACATCTCTTGAAATAATATAGGGATTCTGACTCTGCCGAGGTACACAGCCACAGTACCCTGCGTACCTAATATCTTTGGATAGGGACACTCGCTCTATCTGAAATGTAGGTTGTTTTGACCTTTTAAATTAGTAGCTTTATGTATATAAACATAATGTATATCTAAATGAATAACAAAAAATGCTAAAAACGACGTAAGTAGTACTTAATATAAGTAAGCCCTGCGTGAATTGAAAGAATGAACATCATCCATATTCTAGGTTTTATTAAGATTCCTTCCCTAAAACAATGTGACATGGTAATTGGCCCATAGAAGTTTACCCCCCCCCCTCTCTCTCTCTCTCTATATATATATATATATATATATATATATATATATATATATATTAGAAATAACTAGATACAACCGGTGCTAGATACCCCCCACGAGTGATAGCTACCCTACCTGTTTTCAACCGTCCGATCCCCATCCAACCATTTGCGGAATCCCACCGAACACTTAACGGCAGCAACCTCTCCGTCAACGTCGTCACCTCACCGCTGCCAAGAGAAATGATGCCCCGCACTGAAAAAGAATCTTCAAAGTGAAAAAAGGCCTACTGCTTTTTGAGGGCCCGTGGTTCTGCACACCCCACGCCACTATCAACCAGCGTAGGCTACCTTTTTGTGCTCGCGATATGGCCCGTGTCACGGGACTAGCTGTGGCCTTCAAAGAATCAAGACAACTTTTCGAGTGTGGGGAGGGAGGCGGGGGGCTGTAGCTAGCTACAAGTTCTAGGATGCCTCCACGGCTGGCAGCAGGAACCAATGGTTTGTTTTTTTTGGCACCAGTGTAACGGAAAATGTACTAGTCATCAGTAGAACGGGGGAGAAACGGCTCCGTCTACACCAAACTGCCACGCGTCGCTGCATGTGTGGAATGGGTAGCTACCACACACGGGGGGCATCTAGCACCGGTGGTACAAAATCCACTCTAATATATATATATATATATAACTTTTCACCACCTTTTGACATGGGGTTTGATTAATATAACTTTGTTAAGATTACTTTCCAATAAGACATAAGAAAATTATAATTTTACAAAAATATTTTCTAAGTATTTATCTAATGATATAATTATTGTGTACGGACAGATTTTTAAAGTTCCAACGACTTGATTCAATGTACAATCATATAACACGTGCATGCAGCATCAAAATCAACTTTTGCCTAACTAGATTCTTGGCGTGGCTAACTAACTCAAGGGTCAAGTCACCTGTTGCGCGTTGACTCTAAGGTGTGGAGCATAGTTAGTTAGCTGAAGCGTGTGGCCCCCCTGTTTGTGTAGAGAGCACTAGGACCCAATTAAAGCCCAACAAAGATATACGTAATCTTTTTGCAGTAACGATTCTTCTCCGACCATTATTTTTTTTACCACAAAGTTCTAAAAGAACGTGAATCTCTACCTAATAATATTAAAGCAAGGATTGCTTCTGCCCTATTTTTCCATCTATCCTGACATGTGGGACCCACCTGTCATAGACTCGATCTCGACCTCCCTCGGTTCCTGTAGCGAACATGGCCTCATATGCCATTTGTTCGGAGTTTGATTTTGGTGATTCATGACAACATGATCATTGGGACTAACCATATTGTTTGATCTTCATTGATATCATACATATGGATCATGGTTCATGCGGCTTTTTCCCTTGCATTTAATATCTCTCCCTTGAGCTATGGTTGCTAGATCTTGCTAGTTTCCTTGGACCCGTTTGCTTTGGACTTTTTGGAGATTTTATTCCAAAGGGGGAGAATGTGAGACCAAAGCAAGCTTGTGGCTTAAGCTTACAAGTGGGCTCAAGGATGCTTACGAGTGATTTCAAGGATATGAGACCAAAGGGGGAGAATGCGAACATAAGATCAAAAAGGGGGAAGTTTGATCTAGGGGGAGTTTGGATGATGGTAAGCATCCAAGCAAGTGTAAGTGGTTCTAATTCTCGTCAATTCTAGCAAATTTATGCTTGCTTTGGTTGTGTTGTCATAAATCACCAAAAAGGGGGAGATTGTAGCGAACATGGCCTCATATGCCATTTGTTCGGAGTTTGATTTTGGTGATTCATGACAACATGATCATTGGGACTAACCATATTGTTTGAGCATGTCTTTGTAGACATTTCTAGGTCCCAAGGATGCAAGAAAACCCCATGCAAAAATGCCAAAACAAAGGGTCAAAACCGAGCAAGAAAAGGAAAAGAGAAGACACCGTCGGATGAACCGACGGTCCCTCAAATACAAGCGTCGGTGCAATCGTCGGACGAGTTGGTACACAGGGTGAAACCCTAGGTACCGTCGGATGAACCGACGGTCCGGTTTTTACATGCGTCGGACGAGTTGCAGAGGAAGAGCAAGGAAGGTAGTAGCACCGGATGATCCGACGGTCTGAGTGAGGACCACGTCGGTCTATCCGACGCTCAGTTTGAATTCATACAGGGACGCGCCAAGACGAAGCCTTCAGCACCGGATGATCCGACGCCTTGGTCAAGGCATAGCGTCGGTCTATCCGACGGTCTGTTGGAAGCTAACAGCACCGACCGGACGCGAGGCCTTCGAAGACCGGATGATCCGACGTGGCGTCGGAGCATAGCGTCGGAGCAGTTGTGTCAGAGAACCTCAACGGCTACGTGACGTGGGAGGGGCACCGGATGAACCGACGCCCTGGAAAAGCATAGCGTCGGATCATCCGACGGTACCTTTTTCAGTGGACGTTAGCCAACGGCTAGTTTGATGCCTTGGGCTATTTATACCCCCTCCACTCACCCATTTGAGGTTGCTGGATTGTGTGGAAGTGCAGAGGAGTTCAAGACACATTCAAGATCATATCCAATCCATCCAAGTGCTTAATTGCTCATCCTTAGACTAGTGCATGCTTTGTGTGTGTGCTTAGTGCTAGGCTTAGCTTAGAGCTGAGTGAGTGCAAGGTTGTGCCAACCTTGTGAGGTGATTCTTGAGTGAATCCCCGTTGTACAAGGTTCGCCGGAAGCCTTGGGGCCTAAGTGGCTCACCGGCAATCGTCATCGACCCTCCGGCTTGGTGTGGAGCGGCGAGGACACTTTGTGTGGGGGACGTGGAGACCCCCTTCCTTGGTGGAGAAGCTCCTTAGTGGAGGCGGCATCAAGGTGACCAAGAGAGCTTGACAAGTGCCTAAGTGGCTAGCCTTTGTGGCAAGTCAAGTTGGTGCTCTTGGGAGAGACTTGGTGACCGGGAAGCAATACTCTTGCGTGAGTGCTTCAACAACGTGGACTAGGGGTGGCTTAGTGCCTACCGATACCACGGGATAAATCGCGTGTCAAGAGTTTGCTTCCTCTCATCCCCTTTACGTTTCCGCATTTACTCTCTTGCAATCTTTGCTTGCCTCTACATTCCTAGAGTAGTATCATGCTAGGGTTGGCTATAGGTTGCAAACCTTCTTTTGGGATGGGAGTTTCACACTAGAACAACCGTAGTTGCACATATAGATAGTATGTTCTAGTTTACCTTTGCGCAAAATTAGTGAAGCCATAGGTTAAGGTTTTAAGTTGCCTAATTCACCCCCTCCCCCTCTTAGGCTAACGGGCATCCGATTCCTTACAAGTGGTATGAGAGCCGGGACTCACTTCCTTCACAAGGATACACCAAATCGATTGGTAAATTGTGAAAACCGGCTCATTGGAACGGTTAGGCTTCACCGCCTAGTGAGTTGCTCTATAGAGGGATGAAAGGGGTGGATACCTTAGGTTTGGCTCCACATTTCGATGGCACGGGCTATCCTCGGTGGAAGGTTCTCATGGAGGCCTATCTCCAAGCAAGGGACCTCGATGTTTGGAGAGTCACCGATGAGGGCATGAAAAATGGTACTAGAAAGGAAAAGCAATTTGATGTGATTGCTAAGAGTATCATTTTGTCCTCACTAGATGTAGGCGTTTTCAATAGAGTTTTTACTTGTGAAAATGCTCATGAGCTATGGAAAACCATCAAGGAGCAAAATGAGGGTTCAAAAGAAGTTGCTAATGAACGCTACGGTTGTCTCCTTGAGGAATTCAATAGCTTTAAGCAACTTGCTAATGAAAATGCCGAATCTATGTACTCACGCCTAAATGTGCTTGTCAATGAGATTAATGCCTTAGGTGTGAAGGACATCACGGACTTGAACATCAACCGCAAGATCCTTCAAAGTCTCTGAAAGCCCGACTATGACTTGGTGAAAGCAATCATCTACGAGAAGAAGCTCGAAGATTTGAAGCCATCGCATATCTTGAGCAAGATCATGGCACATGAGCTTCAACTCATGCACAAGTCAAAGAAGGCGCCCCAAGAAAAGCCCCAAGAACCATCCTCTCCAACTACAAGCCATGCTCTCTCAAGCCGACAAGAGAAGGTGTTGAGTAGAATGGCTACTCATGGAAGCTCAAGCGAGGATGATGGTGATTATGAAGATTCCTCAAGTGATGAAGAGGTTGAATCTATGGTGGCCGAGTACGTGAAGAAGATCTTCAAGTATGTGAAGAAAGTCAACATGTACGGCTACAACATACACTTGAGAGAAGGGCGTCATCATCAACACATCAAGTTCACCAAGATCAAGCACAAGCCCAAGAAGAAGGTGGTCAAGGAGAGAAGATCAAGGCAAGAAGCAACCTTCGCCGTCCGCGAGTGGACAAGTGGTGGATCAAGTTCTTCCAGCTCAAGCGATGAATCAAGAAAGAACTTCACCACCCGCTTCATGCAAGGTCCTTCATCATCACACATGTGCCTTATGGCCAAAGGTATGGAAAGCAATGTAAGTGATGACGAATCCGACACCACCTCTCTCAATGATCTTGTTGAGCTAATCCATGAGCAAAAAGGAATGCTTGAACAACAAGCTAATGAAATTAAAGAACTCAATGCTCTCAATGATCTTAGTGACACCCTTGCTACAAATTATGAACATTTGTTGTGCAAATTCAAATTGCTTAGCAAGGAGTGTGATGAGCTAAAATCTAAGCTTGAGAGCAATGAGACTAAAACAAGTAATTCCTTTGAGCTTGATGAAACATCTATCCCTTGTGCAATTCCTATCTCCAAGGTAGATGCTTCAACTTCTTGCATTGATTTAATTGATGAATCTTGCTCACCATCTTGCCATGAGAATGTTGTTGTAGAATCATGTGATTATCTCATAGGCAAGGAAAATGATGAGCTCAAGCAAGAAGTGAAATGGCTCCGAGAGAGGTTGGCAAACTTGATGGGCAAGGGCAAGAACGATGAAGAACAAGTGGACATCTCTCAAGACATGAAGAGCCAAGTCCAACCTTCTCAAGATAACCGTGATTCCATGGTGAAGAAGCTTGAGAAGGGTGCAACCGTGACTTGCTACAAGTGTCATGGAGAAGGGCACAAGTTCTACAAATGCCCTCAATTTGTCAAGAAGATGGACAAGGGCGCAAAGAAGAAATTGAAGCCCACCATCAAGAGCTCCCTCATCTACACCAAGCCCAACCGCAAGAACAAGACCAAGAGCAACACCTACGTCATCAAGAAGAAGGCTAATGGCAAGGTGGTTGCACACAAGGTTGGGAAGATGAAGGAAGAGCGGGGTAGGAACCAACCCATTTGGGTGCCCAAGGAAGTCATCGCCAACATGAAGGGGCCTCAAATGGTTTGGGTTCCAAAGGCCACTTGAAGGCCTTAAGAGCGGGGACTTGGGAGGCTTGGCACAATCAAGATGAGAAGATTCAAGCCTATAAGCCAAGCTTGCAAATTGGACATGTGTTGCCCAAGTTCCCCGATTGAGGTAATGGAAACTAGTACCTATCTCTTGTATCATTGTAGCTCCATTGCCTTGTTTAGGTTGCATTTGTTGCAATGTTTACATATGGTAGGTTGCTTGTGTCATGTGCTAACCCATGAGCAATCTACATGGTTTGATTAGTGTGTAGAAAAGCTACACTTGTTCTTTCATGGTGCATGTTTTCATATATATATCTCTTTGCATCATGAGCAAGCTATAGGGTTAGCTTCCCTTTCGTTATCATAAACAATGTGCATACATTTGGTTGGTGATTCAAACACTAAATGCACACATTTAGGGGGAGCTCATCCTATGGTTTGGTTATGAGACTAACATTGTTTCAAGCTTATCTTATGTAGTCCCTTAGCGACGCGTTCCGGTGCGGTGTTTCATTCTAATAGAATGCTATTTCACTCTCAATGTGATCTAACATCTCTAAAAGAGTGAATATAGCAATATGAGCTTCATGCTGTTGAGTCATGTCCTTGCGAGCTTATGTCTCTATATAAGTTCAAAGGCAATGTACTCATACATTCCTAATCCTTGTGGTACCCCAAGTGTCGTCTATTCAAGCTCCTTTCAAGTGGTGTCACCTAGTGATATCATTTCCAAGTGGCTCATCTCAATGTGGTGCCAACAAGGTAGAGAGGATCATCCCCCGGAGGTATGCAATGATCAAAAGACTACAAGTGATATCTACAAGTGGTAATGTAACAAGAACCCATTTGTCTTATCTCTTGTTCTTTAAGCTACCTCTTTGCATGATATGCTCAAAGCTTCCTTGTTTTACAAGTTTGTAGTTGTGCACTTGTTTCTCACTACCCTTGTCTTACAAGTGGTATTCTTTTTATGCACACACTTAGGGGGAGCTTAGTTTGTATCATGTTAGTCTCATGAGCTTGTGATCCACCTTAGTTATTCACAAATGTGGTATCTTCATTGATATCATACATATGGATCATGGTTCATGCGGCTTTCTCCCTTGCATTTAATATCTCTCCCTTGAGCTATGGTTGCTAGATCTTGCTAGTTTCCTTGGACCCATTTGCTTTGGACTTTTTGGAGATTTTATTCCAAAGGGGGAGAATGTGAGACCAAAGCAAGCTTGTGGCTTAAGCTTACAAGTGGGCTCAAGGATGCTTACGAGTGATTTCAAGGATATGAGACCAAAGGGGGAGAATGCGAACATAAGATCAAAAAGGGGGAAGTTTGATCTAGGGGGAGTTTGGATGATGGTAAGCATCCAAGCAAGTGTAAGTGGTTCTAATTTCGTCAATTCTAGCAAATTTATGCTTGCTTTGGTTGTGTTGTCATAAATCACCAAAAAGGGGGAGATTGTAGCGAACATGGCCTCATATGCCATTTGTTCGGAGTTTGATTTTGGTGATTCATGACAACATGATCATTGGGACTAACCATATTGTTTGAGCATGTCTTTGTAGACATTTCTAGGTCCCAAGGATGCAAGAAAACCCCATGCAAAAATGCCAAAACAAAGGGTCAAAACCGAGCAAGAAAAGGAAAAGAGAAGACACCGTCGGATGAACCGACGGTCCCTCAAATACAAGCGTCGGTGCAATCGTCGGACGAGTTGGTACACGGTGGTGAAACCCTAGGTACCGTCGGATGAACCGACGGTCCGGTTTTTACATGCGTCGGACGAGTTGCGGAGGAAGAGCAAGGAAGGTAGTAGCACCGGATGATCCGACGGTCCGAGTGAGGACCACGTCGGTCTATCCGACGCTCGCCTTGAATTCATACGAGAGACGCGCCAAGACGAAGCCTTCAAAGACCGGGATGATCCGACGCCTTGGTCAAGGCATAGCGTCGGTCTATCCGACGCGTCCGTTGGAAGCTAACGCACCGACCCGGACGCGAGGCCTTCAAAGACGGGATGATCCGACGTGGCGTCGGAGCATAGCGTCGGAGCGAGCTTGTGTCGCAGAACCTCAACGGCTACGTGACGTGGGAGGGGCACCGGATGAACCGACGCCCGGAAAAGCATAGCGTCGGATCATCCGACGGTACCTTTTTCAGTGGACGTTAGCCAACGGCTAGTTTGATGCCTTGGGCTATTTATACCCCCCTCCACTCACCCATTTGAGGTTGCTGGATTGTGTGGAAGTGCAGAGGAGTTCAAGACACATTCAAGATCATATCCAATCCATCCAAGTGCTTAATTGCTCATCCTTAGACTAGTGCATGCTTTGTGTGTGTGCTTAGTGCTAGGCTTAGCTTAGAGCTGAGTGAGTGCAAGGTTGTGCCAACCTTGTGAGGTGATTCTTGAGTGAATCCTGTTGTACAAGGTTCGCCGGAAGCCTTGGGGCCTAAGTGGCTCACCGGAAATCGTCATCGACCCTCCGGCTTGGTGTGGAGCGGCGAGGACACTTTGTGCGGGGGACGTGGAGACCCCCTTCCTTGGTGGAGAAGCTCCTTAGTGGAGGCGGCATCAAGGTGACCAAGAGAGCTTGACAAGTGCCTAAGTGGCTAGCCTTTGTGGCAAGTCAAGTTGGTGCTCTTGGGAGAGACTTGGTGACCGGAAGCAATACTCTTGCGTGAGTGCTTCAACAACGTGGACTAGGGGTGGCTTAGTGCCTACCGATACCACGGGATAAATCGCGTGTCAAGAGTTTGCTTCCTCTCATCCCCTTTACGTTTCCGCATTTACTCTCTTGCAATCTTTGCTTGCCTCTACATTCCTAGAGTAGTATCATGCTAGGGTTGGCTATAGGTTGCAAACCTTCTTTTGGGATGGGAGTTTCACACTAGAACAACCGTAGTTGCACATATAGATAGTATGTTCTAGTTTACCTTTGCGCAAAATTAGTGAAGCCATAGGTTAAGGTTTTAAGTTGCCTAATTCACCCCCTCCCCCTCTTAGGCTAACGGGCATCCGATTCCTTACAGTTCCCCACCGCTGACGCATCGAGGTACCGAACCTGTTCGTGCGAGCCACACTGATGTCCACCTCCCGAGCCAGCCATGGTCGCCGCCAGGGGTTCGAAGCAGGAGCTGCCGCCGCCGTGCCGCGCACAAACTCCTCCCGCACCACAGCAGTCGCCGCGCGCGTGGGGATGGTCGTGCGCCCCTGCTCCTCCGCTGCCAGAGATTGAGGGACATTATGTTGAGGTAGGAACTGCTGCTACCACCGCCAGGATGGCTGCGGAGGGAGGCACCGTCGGGACGACCTCCTCACCTCGCGCCACCGGGAGGAGAGAGACAACCAGCTGCAGGATCCCCTGCTCCTCCACCGGCCGCGGTCCGTCTGCCGCTCAAGGGCTGCACATAAAAGAGGGAGGGACACACTCCTACTTGCGGTGCTGCGCATGCTGAGCGACTGTGGCGAGAGGATTCGCCTGCGGCCTGCCCCCACGCATCAACCTCGAGCAGGGCCGCCGTTGACCTCGAGCGCCGCCAAGATCCACCTCAAGGCGCTACGCGAAGGCGGCGGGGTCCTCGCCAGTCGGAAGAGGGAGAACAAGCGGAAAAAATAGCTCCCTGCAGCTCCTCCTCCTTGATTCGCACACTTGCCCTATGGGTACGGCCCCTGAGCAGGAGGCCGGGGCCGATGGGCATGATGGGGCCTTGCCGGCGGCGGACGCGACGAGGGTCGGCCTGCGGGGACTAGCGGCAGGCGCGATTGGGGCCAGCAGCGGGCGTGCGGCGGTAGGGGAAGCTGGCCGGAGGCGGGTGCAGCGCGCGTCAATGGCAGTATGCCAGACGACACTGGTGTAGAGAAGAGGAACGAACGGGAGGAGATTTGTCGGGCCAGATTTGTGGAGACGGAGGCATGAAGCGAATGGATAAGATGTACCTTCAAAAAAAATGGAGAAGATGTGTGGGAAGAAAAAAGAGTAAGGGAAGAGGAAAAAGAATGAAAAGAAAATAAAGAATGAAGGAAAATACGAATATAAAAGGAAAGACAAAAAAGAGAGTATTATGGACATTTTAACCTCTTATCTATGTTAGACAGCTAGAAAAAGTTAATTTGACCATTTTTTTCCAATCACACATACAAGTCACAAATAGAAATAAACTAGTTCATCAACACAACTGGAGCCGGAGCTGATTCAGCTACAGTCGTGACTCTACCAAATGCACTCTTGGTTGAAAATATTACTAAGTATGTATAAAAATATAAAATTTGGCTAAAATTATTGAAAGAAGGACGTCCATTACATGTGAAAAAATAAGTAATACTTGCCCTAATCGGATCACATGTGAAAATAAATCTTTGTAGACTCATGTTAGAGATTTGAATTAGAGATGTAAATGTGTTTGTGACTATTCTAGTATAATATGTAGGAAATCACTTTCTAAATTATTTAAAAGAGATGTACTGAGCACTTCCTCTATCTCTCTTTAATAGTCGTTGAGAAAAACATGCCCCCTCCCGTTCCAAGTTCTTGAGACCGGTTACCGAGCGACAAATAAAGGAGGACGGAGGGAGTATTTGAGTGCAATTGACATGCAGACGATGACGAGGTCTAGAGGCACAAATAACGACAGACGAGGTTATGGTGGCACATGTGCGATGGAGACGACAACTATGTTAGGAATGTGGGGGTGCAGCACGGTGACGTTGTGGTCGGGGCGGATGACAACGAGCATAGATCGTGATAGCATGTGCGCTACGGTGAGGCTCGAGAGTTGTGACAACCCGCCCAGGAAAATACCGTACTATCGCCTAAGACCGATCCACTTTGGTCATTAAGCAATAGTAAAGTACCATCCTGTCGTAAGTCGCCGGGTTAACGCCCGGTAAATCACTTGAGAGCACAAGGATCGAATATATGCATTAAAACTCACTCGAAGGCGAGTCCAGAGATACAACAACATTAATATCCAAATTCTTACCCCGAAGGGTTTAATTATTACAAACCATAGTTTGATCATGACAGAATAGTTCAGAGTTTTGAAAAGCAGCGGAAATAACTAGCGGAAGCAAAGTCACCACGGGAGGCCATCCATGATGCTTCAGTAGTCGTCCTCCACCCACTCCGCCTCCCGGCCGGCGGGATCTCACCGGCCACACATCACTGAAGGCATTACCTGGATCAACACATTATAGCAAGGCTGAGTATACTAATACTCAGCAAGTCTTACCCGTCGGTGATAACTACTTCACCAAATCTAGACCATGAAAGGCTTTTTGGCTATTGGGTTGCTTTTGCTAAAAAGTAACAAAGAGTAGGTCCTTACTTTCAAGATTTTAGCACAAGTTCTAGTGGTTTAGTCATTACTACGTTAGCCAACTAGTACAAACATAGTTGTACAATACAATTAATCAACCATAATATTCATCAACTTCCATCATTAGGGATCACATGACTAGTGGAGTAAGTAGTCTCGGATAACGGTGAGAGGCCGACAATCGATTGATTAAAACCTTGCAAGGGAGACCCAAACACACGGTCGGCTGCCCTTGCGAGGACAACTCCCCAGGCCGTCCCCATAAATCCTCGGGTTGGGATCGAATCTTGCGTCTTTGGTGCAAGCTATCCGCATACCCCGCGAGATACCCGGAGTCACCATACACCACCGGTAGCTAGCCGTGAGAGCGAATCCCAAGAGTAGTAATAGTAGGATCCCTCGCCGCCTCATTATGGTACTAGGCTTACCGGTCCCATACCCGGCGTATGCTTGGTACGTTCAAAAACTTAACCCACATAACCACTGGACCGGAGCCCAGATCCCATGCTCTTACCACGTGAGCTATCCATTTAAGGATATAGTATGATTCCTATCTAGGAACCTATTCTCGCGAGTGAGGTCATCACCCGACTTGTAACGGTCCTATAGCTTAGCAGCTATCGACCTATCATACTAGTAGGGACCAAAGGTACCTATGGATCATGCATCTAGGGTTTCATTCAACTCCTGAACGTAAATGCACAATCATTCATAGATAATTGAATAAAGAACTTTTAAAAAAACTGGGTTAGATGCACCGGAGCTTGCCTTCGTCAGCTAGGTTAGCTTGGGCACCCTCGGTGTCGAGCACTTCCACGTGCTGCAGAGAACCTTCTGCTCCGCCTTCCTCGGTTTCCGGGACAAGGGAGTAATCTCCGTCCGGAAGATCTACACGGAATGCAATGCACTTTAGGTGATGTGATAGTTTGTTGTCTTACCCAACTCTGGGTTGGTCATATTCACCTTAACAAGTATCTATCTAAGGTTTCTACTTGAGGAAGTCATTGGTTGTACATGGGTTACTCTTTTATTCCACATTTGAATAAAGGTTTTTATTTAAGATTATCATTTCATGTGAAAGCTTTATTTCATTTTATCTTTACCAACATGGTGTAATTAATATTTTTATTCATGCATTAATTTCTTATCAGTAATGTTAATTAAATTTCTTTTATTTATATTAAGTAGTATTTCCAAAAAGAAAAAGGATTTAATTAAGGATTTTCTTTACTTAATTCCCCTTTAATATAAAAAGGACATTTAATCCATTTATTAAACAATTAAATTACCAAAAATTACATGAGTGTTTCTTAGGCCTACTGGCACCCATCCTGGTCCATTGGACCCACATGTAAGTGTTGGATGCTAGAAAATTAAATATTATTGAAAATAACAAAGGGTTATCTAGTGATTCAACTTAAATGCAAATAAAAATAAATAAGCATCAAAATTACCCAAACTTTCTGGTGGATGCTCTCTGGTCCTAAACAAGTCTAAAAATCTAGCATGTTCCCATGGAACCTCTACTGAACTTGGTTTATTAATTTACAAAGGAAAACATGCATAAAACAAGAATAATTATTTCTGTCAATCCTAAATTCATGATTAATTCACAAGGGGTGCCTTTCGACATCACAAGACAGTGTGCACGAGTTGGGCTCAAGAACATGAATATATTTAACATGAAAAATCATCTATGCAGTTCTGCCAGAGATAGAAAAACATTTTTATAAAACGATTCACATGATAACTTTGTGCAATTTTTGGCACAGTATCTAGTCTTATCCTAACTCACAACATATCCAAAGCTCAGCTACAAAGAAGCTATACATTTCGAGTTATGACAGATTCAAGCATAACACATTTGTAATTTTTCTGCCAAAACTATTTTGAATATAGCCACAAGTGTACATCAAGTAGGTGGGGTTTAACATCTTGAGACCTACAAAATTGGTTTGAGAATTTTTGGAATTTTCTGTGAATTTCTAGGAATTTTCTAAGACCTTGGACTAAACTGTAAGAAAAGTTAGATAGGCCTTTCACAGACTAGTCCTGCCTTTTTACTCAAAACACCCTAACAAGAGATGGATCCCTGCAATTGGGTCCCCCGGCCGGCCGGCGGCACGGGCAAGGCCAAATCCGGCGAGCCGGCGGCGATCCCGGCCGGCAAGCGGCCGTGGAGGACCACATGCTCACCTAGGGGGCCGGGTAGGCGCGGTTGGGGCGAGAGAGCCTCGCACGGCGGCGCTCGACGGCGGCCGGCGAGCACGGCTGCGGCGGCTCGGGTTCCCGGCGAGGAGAGCGCGGGCCTGGACAACACGCGACCCTGGGAGTTGTAGTAGGGGCTAGGGAAGCTCGTGGGGTGGTTGGCCAGTGGGGAGAGCGAGCGGCGATGGCGCACGGTGGTGACCGGCGGCGGCGCTTACGGCGGCTCAGTGTGCTGCGGTGTGGAGGCCAAATTGACGCAAACAAGCGCGCTTGCGAGCTTGCCTGGGTGCTAAGGAAGCGAGCTAAGGGCTTGGACGGCGGCGAGCGCGAGCCAGGGGCTCTGGCACCGGCGACGGCGACGATGGCGGCGCAATGGCGCGGGCGGCTCGGTGCGGCGCGCGGGGAGAGGCGAGAGGGCCTTTATACCCGGCTCGGGCGGCTCGTGGGTGACGCACGGGTGACGGCGGAGATGCCGGCCGTGCTACGGCGGCTCGAGGCGCGCGCGCACGGCGGCGACGCCGCCGACGGACCGCCGGTTCGTGGCGCGCGCGCGCGCACGGAGGCGCGGGCCTCGGAGCACCTCGGGACGGCGCGACCTAGGGGCGCGGGGCATCGAGACCCGAGCACGGCGCATGCATCGAGACCTTGGGTGGCGCGGGCACGGACGCCGGGGCAAGGCCGGCGGCGGGCGGCGACGGCGGCGCACGGGCGCGCGCGACGTCGCGGCGCGACGCGCTCTGGGTCTAGCAGTGACACTGGTGCTATGTTTGAGCCACTTTTTCTCCAAAATTTTGAATACAACTCGACCAAGCAATGAATACCAAAGTTGTAGATCTAAGTACCAGCTACAACTTTCCCAAAGGCTGTATGGGGTTTTACTGTCTAGATTTGAATCTAAATGAATGCCAACTTTGAATGTCAGTGGGTTTCTGGCAACAGTAAAATCTGGCTTGCAAGGGCTTTTTCACAATTTTCCCCTCCAAATCAGCAATGCCACTCTACATGAAAGTTGTGTCCCTCAACAAGATCTACAACTTTCCTAAAGGTAGAATTTTAAGTGTTTAGGTGAAATTTGGGGAACGCGGCAAAAGTTCCGGCAGACACCTGTGGACACTGGATGGCAAGGGGGTTTGACCCACCCTTTGACCATGGGTTGGCCCCACAAGTGTTTTAACTATTCACTAGGGTCACTAGGGGTGTGTTAAGGGGTTTTCATGGGTGAGGGCCCAGGTTGACCTAGGGTTGACCATTTGACCGGCTAATCATGTCATTAGCGTTAATGACGGTAATTAAAAACCTGGGGCGTCACAAGAGTCAGGAATGAGGATGCGACTAGGTAGATGACATCGACGTTGGTGAGACACGAATAATGTCAGGGTGAGGAATGTGCGATGAGAATGATGAAGTGACTAGAAAGGCAATGTAGGGCAGACGACGATGAGACCGAGATAGATGATGGTAAAGTTTGGGTGGCGCTATCACAACAAGGATGTCGACTAGGTCGGGGAGTTGCAGAGTGGCGGGCTGATAGCAACCAGGATGAATGACGATGATACGAGTAATGTTTCTCCCGTTGCAACACACGGGTATAGTTGCTAGGAGAGAACAATTATCAAGTTTTATTGTCTTTGCTGGGGGGCGGAAAACCCATCAAATATAATGGTTGCCTAAGAAGAATATACTAGCAGTAGACTTGGGCAATTCTCGGGAAGTGTAACAAATTTGACATAAAAATAAACTTTTCATCTATTCAGGAAAAAAACTAGTGGCCTTCTAGGAAAAAAGTATTTTTTTGTATGGTTAGAAGGATAAGAAATAAGAATCCCCACTTTTTTACACTAAGGGCCTTTGCCCGAATTTCATTACCAAAAGCAACGAAATTACACAGTTCCAACCGATGTCAAAGTTCACACACACATCTACCCACAAACGAACATAACAAACCTGTTTGGGGAGCAAGCACATAGGGCTAAAGCTCCAAACCAGAACGACAAAAGACAGTCAACAGAAAACAACCAACAAAGGCTGCCCTAGAACTATAACAATAGGTTCAGAAACAACAAGCCACTTAGAACAGACATAGTGGCCCTTGCCAGAGAGACAACTAGTCATCGAGCAAACTTCTCCACCCACGATCTTCAAGTTATCCCTGATTGCCTGCATCTTTCTTACTACAACAGCATAGTCCCTGCCTGTGGTTCTCCATGGTCTTGTTCTTGTGAATGATGTAGAAGCGCCGCATTCTTCAAAGCTTCAGCTCCTTCCTCCAGGATGCCTTTATCTTCATCCTTTTGTAAACCTGCCCAATATTTAATAATTGATGAGGCTAAGCAGATGATCTCGATAGGAGATCTAATTTTCTTTTTTTCAAAGAAAATGTTGTTGCGAGATTGCCAAATTGCCTAGCAAATCGCCGCCAAACCAACCATGTGTAAGTTTAAATTTCTAGGCATGAACTGCCCAGCCCAGATCCAGTACTGGGAAGTGCTGCTTGGCCTACAGTCAGCCCCAATAACCCATGCTATTAGGCTCCAAACAAATCTTGCTAAGTAACAGTCAAAGAAAATATGATTGATTGATTCATTGAGATTGCAGAAGCTACAACAGTGGTCGCCCTGCCAATTCCTCTTTATAAGATTGTCTTTAGTTAGGATTGCATTTTGATTTACCAGCCACATGAAAACCTTAGTTTTCGGAGGGATTTTTGATTTCCAAATTCTTCTATTTGTATCACCATCTACCCCGCTACAGAGGTGGGAGTACATGGATTTTACCGAGAAACACTTATTTTTCTCCCAAACCCAGATCGGCTCATCTTTCTGTGTTCCTAAAGCACATGACATTAAAATGTCTCTTAGAAGGATAAGAAATAAGAACCCCCACTTGACTTACTAGTTGACTGTCTGACAAATAAACTTCCCTTTGTTTCTATTTATTTGTGTGCTCATTAGGAGGAGTGCTTGGTGGTCCATTCTGCTAGCTAAGCTAGTAAGGGCCCTATTTGAAAACTGAAAAACATATAGAAATAGATAAAACCAATATATACAAAAAAAACACGATAGCTATGCTTCTCATGCACAAGTAGAGAGGTTTATATGAAAGACACTGGAATTTTAATAGCACCTCATCAACCATAAGTACTATATATAATTACTTTTGGAACTCAAGGGAATTAATTAATTTATGGTCATCTTCATCTCTAGCTTTGGAGCAGCATATGCATACATATATATACTAGCTAAACCAAACGAGGAAACACAGAAAAAAATGGAATATATTAGGTAGAGACCGAATAAATTAATTGAAGTACATCCAATAGATATGCCCATATATATACAGATATAGCATATACAGCTAGGCTTCGAAAATATTAATTGATCCCCCACGTGGAAACAACAAACCACACAGCCGGGGCAAATCGATCGATGAGACCCTGACCGGCCGTTGCTCTCCCTCCACACGCGCGCAATGCAAGCAGCCTTTGACGCATCATCGACGGCTGCCCTCAATCTCGCTCGTCAGATTCGACCGAACCTAGCGCGCACCACCGCTAGATTCTACTCTACTTGTAGCCACGAGCCGGGCCACACATCTATAGCTGGGATCGGACATCGGAGTAGCTGCGATCGATCGATGATCGAGCGAGTTTGTGAAGTGCGGCCGGCCGGCCTGGCGCCCGGCCGCGACCGTGCCTCCCGGCGGCACCGTGGCCACGCGACCCAACTAACCCCGGCGCGGCAGGCAGGGCGCGCGTGGCGGGATCGGTTGGCACACGCGTCGCGGGCGACACCACCTCCCCGTCGCGTGGCCGCCCATCCGCCCGTCCAACTGACCTAACCCCGCCTCCTCCCTCTCCCCCTCCCCCCACCTATATAACCCACAGCCCCGCATGCCCCATCTGCCATTACAGCTCTCTCCCGGCCTCCTCCTCGAGCTCCCAGCCAACACCACTCCGGTCGCCCTCCACCAGCTCTCGAGCTAGCTCACTCTCGATCGCAGCAGCTAGGTAGCTGCCTCTGGTACAACGCGAGAGTACGTAGTAGTAGGAGGAGAAAGCTGAGATGGCCGGCGCGGCGACGACGGTGACCGTGGAGGAGGTGAGGAAGGCGCAGCGCGCGTCGGGGCCGGCCACCGTGCTGGCCATCGGCACGGCCACGCCGGCGCACTGCGTCTACCAGGCCGACTACCCGGACTACTACTTCCGCGTCACCAAGAGCGACCACCTCACCGACCTCAAGGAGAAGTTCAAGAGGATGTGTGAGTACCTTTTACCTCCCATCATATCGATCGCCATCGCCATCGCCACCACTAACCTTTCTCCCTCTCCTTCGTGCCAACGCTACCACTAGATAGCCTGCCTGCATGCAAGCAAGCTCGTTGGGCGTGCGCTCGTGCCTCCGATCCGATCCATGCATGGATTAATTAACTGCTTGCAAAATCTGAAAACGCTACCAGCGTAGTACTGCAGAGGATCACGTACTGCTGACTAGAGTTAGACGATGAAGAAGTCTTTGATTTTTCACCGCTGACACGTACGAAACGTTCTCTACTTCGAGATGATATATGTACAACAATATAGCTAAAGACTTTGAGTAATTTAGGACGTACGAGAATATCATCAAAATATAGCAGAAGACTTTTTTCTCCTCTTTTTACAAGTAGCTAGTCCGGTCGGGTAAAAGTTCCAGAGGTGTAACTAATTAACCGGTAGCGCTAGCTGGAAGGGGGTAAACTTCTAGCACATTATCATAAAAGCCCCGTGTTCCAGGATTTCAGGGCAAAAAAAACATGCATGAACACACAACAAGCATGGCCACATGTATGGGATGAGCTAGAAAAAAGGAGGGGTCAACCGGCCAACAAAACGGATTACATAAATACACTAGAATTACTACAAATTTGTTAATCAGTTTGTTAGTAATTATGTCAAGTTCACACTTAGTAATATAACATGGAACCGGCCTGTAATAAACTAGTACTAGTGATTAACATGCTTGAACGGCATCTAGCTCCGGCAGCATGGGCTGCGAGCTGCCGATTCCGGCGCTTGGCGGCTCTTGCCTCGACGACCATGCCACGCCGCGCCGGCGCCCAGAAAGCTGCGTGCAGATCGATGCTGCCACGGCCGGCCATGCATCGATCCAGCAGCACCTATCTCTGTGTGCTCGTCCTCTCCCTTCTTGTTTTATTTTCATTAGTTTTGTGTGTGAAAATTAAATTAATTAAACCATTTTTTGTGTTTGCAAAGAGGATCGGGGATGGGATTGAAATTAAACCGTATTTAGTATAAAAAGAATCGAAACTTAAAGCAGTCGTGTGCGTACTGAAATTGAAAGTAAAGCCAAAAGCTTTCGTTCCACATCAAGCTGGTTGATCGATCGATCGATCGAGATCGCTCACATGACCATCTTCCAAGATTTGGACAGGGGCTGACAGTTACCGTGAACACACTTCACATGGGCTAGCTAGCACAGGAGAAGCGAATAGGAAGGAGTTCAGAGCGTACGGCACGGGCGCACGGCGGCTTCCATTTGTAGACGCTGACGTGACGTGGTGCCGCAAGCACCTACAATAATAGTAGGGTGGCCTGGCGGGCCCACGGGGCAGACAGACAGCAACGTCATGCCCAGGAGACTTTTTACTTTTTCAAAAACTAAAAAAATGCACACGAGACTTTTTACTTTTTGGAAACTAAAAAATGCCCACAAGACGCTCTCTCTCTTTGTTAATTTCTCCTGTGTATGCCATGCAAAAAAAAATCTCCTGTGTATGCGTGGGCTGCGTGGCTAGCGACTCCACCACCGGTGACGGCACTGATGGCTGCCTGCATCAGTGAAAACCCCTGGCAGATTATTTTACTATTAACCGCTTGCCTTTTTCTTTTGCTAACCGTAAAATTTCACATACCTAACCACTTTAATTTACTGTTTACTCCCGTCGCTATCTGACCTGTCGCTGTATGTACTATGTACTAGCTGACGACATCGTGTTGCCTGCCTTGGCGCCCGTGCGCTGGCGGCGCGGCGTCGGCGTCGCCGTCGCCGGCCGTCGACGTCCTGTTTTCTTTTCACCTCGCTGATGATGAAAGAACGTGTGTGTGCAGGCGACAAGTCGATGATCCGGAAGCGGTACATGCACCTGACGGAGGAGTTCCTGAACGAGAACCCCAACATGTGCGCGTACATGGCGCCGTCGCTGGACGCGCGGCAGGACATCGTGGTGGTGGAGGTGCCCAAGCTCGGGAAGGCGGCGGCGCAGAAGGCGATCAAGGAGTGGGGCCAGCCGCGGTCCCGTATCACGCACCTCGTCTTCTGCACCACATCCGGCGTTGACATGCCGGGGGCCGACTACCAGCTCACCAAGATGCTGGGCCTGCGCCCCTCCGTGAACCGCCTCATGATGTACCAGCAGGGGTGCTTCGCCGGCGGCACGGTGCTGCGCGTCGCCAAGGACCTCGCCGAGAACAACCGCGGCGCACGGGTCCTGGTGGTGTGCTCCGAGATCACCGCCGTCACCTTCCGGGGCCCCTCCGAGTCCCACCTCGACTCGCTCGTTGGACAGGCGCTGTTCGGCGACGGCGCCGCCGCGGTGATCGTCGGCGCCGACCCCGACGAGACCATCGAGCGGCCTCTGTTCCAGCTCGTGTCGGCGTCGCAGACGATCCTGCCCGACTCTGAGGGCGCCATCGACGGCCACCTTCGGGAGGTCGGGCTCACGTTCCACCTCCTCAAGGACGTGCCCGGGCTCATCTCCAAGAACATCGAGCGGGCGCTGGAGGAGGCGTTCAAGCCGCTGGGGATCTCCGACTGGAACTCGGTGTTCTGGGTGGCCCACCCCGGCGGGCCCGCCATCCTCGACCAGGTCGAGGCCAAGGTGGGGCTCGACAAGGCCCGGATGCGCGCCACCCGGCACGTCCTCTCCGAGTACGGCAACATGTCCAGCGCCTGCGTGCTCTTCATCCTCGACGAGATGCGCAAGCGCTCCGCCGAGGACGGCCACACCACCACCGGCGAGGGATTTGACTGGGGCGTCCTCTTCGGCTTCGGCCCCGGCCTCACCGTCGAGACCGTCGTCCTCCACAGCGTCCCCATCACCGCCGGCACCGCCGCCGCGTGATCCATCTCGCCTCCTCCGATCGATGATCATTCGCCCACTACACCTCGAGCAACACACTTGCTTTTTGGTGATCATCATTTGCCGCGTCCACCACGCAAATAACGTACCCTACTTTATGTGCCTGCCAACCTATTACTTTTCATTTTGCATGTACCTGTCAGTCGCGCGCGCGCGCACACACATATATATATATATACATATATATGCAAAGTGAGCTAGCTCGAGGGTGAAACCGTAAGAGCGAGAGTGCCATTTTAGTGTTAATCTATCATGGGTGTGGTGAGGTATTGTAATACCTGTGTAAGACAAAGCTTGGCTGGTTTTCCATTTTATTTGTTGGTGATAATTTAAGCAATGGTTGGCATTATTATAGTTTTTTTTCGATCAATTCGATTTGTAATATTTGAGTGACACACATCATAGTTTGTTATGTTACCTCTCATGAAATTGTCTGATGCGAGGCCATTAGGGGTGACACACAACTGTGCAGGAAGCATAATTCCAAGCATATCCTAGTTGTTACATTCTGTGCTTTCTTAAATCAAGAGTGATTAAAAACAAGAAAACAACACTGACACATCCGGGAAGGTACGCCTACAACAAACAGCGTCGCGCTTTCACAACAACCACCACATCCCCGTCACAGCCTACGGCCAAGAACAAAGGGTTACATCGAAAATATCTTCTGAAACTACTCATCTGTAGGCCATTGTGCACAGAAAACGTTCACCTCTCACCGTCCGCAGACCGCAGTTCAGAGGCGCAGACTTGTTCTCTCGTAATATGTTGCTGATCTGACCGCTATTGCCCTTGCTGCCTCTCATGGATGCCAATGGTGTGCAGCATCGCCACGTAGTGCGAAGATCGAGTGCGTGCAAGCCGGTGTTCAAACTCGGTACATATGTGAAAAACAATTTTTGGAGGAGACCAGTGAGATAGATTCTGAGTCCAAGTTTTATAAAAGATGGCTAAACTTTAACTTAAATTTGAAATTCTGAACAAAATCTGATCAGAAAATGACCAGTATGAACATTTATCAGTGGTGACCACGGTAGAACCGATTTTCAGTCGCGATTCTGAACTGCAAACACATATGTTCGATCCATCTTCCTTCATCCGGATCACCTTTTTTCATTGGCCACATCTTTATTTTGTTGTGTCTCTAGCCTACCCTCTAGTTGAGGAGCATCAGAGCATGTGCCATATAACACAGGCGACACACATCACCCCGACCAGACTATCGCTATATCACATTTATCTGGCCGTCGCTTGCACGACCACTTAAAACTAATAAGGTGGACCAAACGCTGCCACTGTGGCACATACCATCCCGAAGCTACCAATATAGTAGCATACCATCAGGAGAGATATGGGGCCCACCAGGTCCCCACTACTTCAAATACATTGGCATGAGTCGGAATTACAGAGGAAAAATATAGTTGCTCATCACTAATAATGATGAAATAATTACTAGGAGGAAAGATGATACCATGCTAATGTGTTTGTTAAACTTCAGTCAGGGGTTGCATGTTAAGTTAAAAAAAATCGTAAAAAAAGTTAAGTTAAAAATTGAAAGTTATTTTTAAGATAAATGGTAAAGTCTAGCCTTAAAATGAAAGTTATTTGTGGATATATACAACCAATTAGTTACAAAAAGTTCTTAGACTCTAGTATAATGATTAAATTGAGGAGTAAAAAACATAAGAAAGAAAGCTCTAATACACAAAAAATAATTAGAAGGCTAAGCGTCAATCATCATCATCATCATCATCATCATCATCATCATCATCATCATCATCATCATCTTCTGCCATATTTTAACCTTGTGTTGTCTTTATGCAGCTCCAATCCATCACATATCTCATCTTATTAGAACTTGATGTAATGATGTGGTGTGGGAATTATCCCGTCAAGAAACTCTCACCAAACCTCATCATGTAGAAACCATACAAACAGATTCTACCTTTGTAATGAACGTGGGACTATAGGAACTCCAAGATGACGAGGACACAATCGGCCTATTCATCCGGATTATTAGTCACCATCCAGTGGTACTTTTTTCTTATAACAAATTGATCAGCACATGCAACAAACCTCTAGCTAGGCAGCGATATTTTTCTCTCAGACCAAATCAGCACCGGCCATCAGCCACCACACAGCTGAACAAGGCAAATGCTGAAGATGTCATCAGTGCCCCTCCAATGAGATGGAGTAAGGTTTTCACCTAGAGTACCACCAAACCTTGCAGAAAGCACCACAAAAAATGCCTAAGGGAGGAAAATGATACACAATAGTGACATCGTTGCTGACACTGACACAACAATAGGTAGAACTTTCACCTGAAGCTCCCACATGAGCACATCATCACCCTAACAAGAAGTTAATCAACCACAACTCACTACCACGAAAGGACGCGGGGATGTTAAGTAATGTCAGGCATAACCAACATTGTCCATCGCCTGTACTAGCGTGAATGCTGTGATGAGGTCTCCACAATAGTGGCAATAGTTGTCGTGCTCCTACAGGCCACCTAGCGCTCATTGGGCCCCATCACTGTTGTCGTTAGTCCATGTCCATTTGGGCTACGGGCCAACTCCATAGAACCGTGCACTGCTACCTCCTAGATGATGTCATAATAATGAATGCCACAATAGTCGAGGTCCAATGCCAAATAGCACCGTACCTGCCAACTTCGGCCTTAGATGTACAATGCCATTGTGACTGCCATATCAAACGGACGACAATGTCCACCGCCAAAGTCCCTCCTCAGCACAGATCTGGCAAGCGGTGCCAAGACTTGGACTGCCATCACCTAGATCTATGACAGGCCCTCAGGACTCAGGCACCGGGTAACTACGACAAATCCGAGCAGCACATTCATTCGCCCAAGGAAAAATAAAATGATGTTGGGAGGGAAGGGGCAAAATAGAGCAAGGGGGAGGAGAAAAGAGGTTGCTGACGGCAGTGAAATTGAATTGTTGTGTAGTGAAATATTTTTAAAAGCTAAAATGTTGCATGAGACATTTGTGTATGTTGCAGCCGGATCATTACATTTGTTCATACCTTTGTACATAATTTCTCCTTTTGTTCTTGTTACATGCAACATATGATGTATGTTGCTGCGGGAATTCTTTAGTTGTTGGGAACCGTCCGACGCTAATGTCCGGATTGGATGTCCGAACGCTAGCAGCTCCGTTCTCTCTAAGATGGTCCTTACTTATTGTTGTTTACCAGCCTGTCTAACATGCTTTACCTAACATGGAATATGAACTTGATATTTTGCAGCATAATTCTAATCGAATCGAAGGTGTTTGTAGCTACGAATTGTTCCAAAACCAGTCAACGCATTAATGTTCCATCTTGGAGCAAAAATGGTATGACGTTACATGAATATCACCCTCTTCATTTTTTTGGAAGGTGTATCATGGACTTTGTAGCTAGAGTTGCTTTTCAACTTCAATACAACATCTCAGCCATACCCAATGTTTATCAAAACAGTACACGATGTTACATCGATTAACGCTTTTACTATATTGCTAGCAATAATTATAATAACATTTATATATATATTTAAAATTTGGTAAAATAATTCAATGAGAATGACTGTTGACATGTTTTACATGTGCCTTTCGCGTATTAAAATTTAATCCTTAAACAAGACCTACAAAAGACATGATATGTCTCCTTAACAACGTGGTAATAATGGTACGCTACTCACCTGTTTAGGACATTTCTTCCCATCTTGTGTAGCCTGTTTTTGATCTTGTACACATTGTGTAGCCCTGTAACACCCTAAATTTCATCACCAAAATAATGTAAGCAACATGGTATTTAGATTCAATTTTCTAAGGATTTCAATAAATTATCAAATAAATTTGGCTTTTAAATATTTAAATATCATTTTAATAATTTTATAAGCAACAAGTGCTTGAGCATCATATTTTGGTCATGGTTTTTTGTTTGATTGTGTGAGGTTTTGAAAATTATAAAGTTTCAAAACCAGAACCTAAACCCCTCTTCTCTCCCTCTCTTTCTCTCTTTTGGCCCAGCCCAGCCCCCCTCCCCTCTTTCTTTCAGCCCGAGCAACACCAAGGCCGCCGGCCTCGTCCCGTCCCAGCTCCTCTCCATGATCCGCTCGGCCAACAGCAGCCCAGCGGGGCCTAGGGATGGCAACGGGGAATTCCCTGTCGGGGGTCGACTCCCCATCCCTGCCCCCGCGGAGAGACAAATTCCCCGCCCTCGTCCCTGCTAGAGCTCACAGGGAGGGATTTCTTACCACCCGTCCCCGCACGGGGAATAATCCCCGTGGGGATCCCCGTTCCCGTCCATCTATCCCATGAAAATCCAACTTTTTATCAAATCAGTTACATTCGATTGAAATTCACCTTTTTTTCAACTGCATTTGATTGAAATTCGGATTTGAGGAGGAAATATAGGACTTTACTCATGGAGATTGAAGAAACAACATCGTCTAACATCGCTAAGACAACGGAAGAGGACAAAATATCTTGCATTTTTTGAGTTGCTAAGCTTGAACTACAACCGCACCAAAGCATTGAATTGAATAAACAAAAAAACATCAAAAGAGGAAAGGGAAAAAAGAGCTTGCGTCTCGATCTGGAGCTCTGGTAGTCCAGCGACATTCTTGTTTGCTTCTCGTGGCGCGAGGAGAGCGAATCCACGCAAGCTCGGCGCTGCCTCAAAAACCTACATGGGTCCTCAAAAACCTACATGGGTCCTCAAAAGCCTACATGGCGCCACGTCTCCGGTCGGTCGCCTACCCCGACAACTTCAAGCCCAACATCTAGAAGTACGATGGTCGCTCCGACCCCAACATTTGATTGTCAACCTACTACGTCGCCGTCAAGGCGGTCGGCGGAAACTTCGACCACATGGCGGCCTACTTTCCGCTGGTGATGGGCGACACACCATCGCCTTGGCTCAACAACCTCCCGGCAGGCAGCATCACGTCGTGGGCTGACCTGTCTCAAGCCTTCACGTCAAACTTCCAGGCAATGTACAATCGCCCCGGCAACGCCTTCAACCTCGAGAGGGTAACCATGAAGCCCGGCAGCAATTACGGGACTACACCAACCGGATCTTCGAGAATTGTAACACCTGCGTCGGCGTTCGGGACGACCAAGTCGTCGACAGCTACAAGAAAGGTCTCAGGGACCGCAAGGTCTTTGAGAAGATTAACAAGTCCGGCGCCACGAAGGTCACGCCACTCATGGAGGTCGTCAACAAGTTGATCGACACAGAGGAGGCCCTGGTCAACCAGTTTGACCACGACGGCAAGTAGGATGCCGGCACCTCTGGCGTCGCCAGCGACCCTAGCTCGAAGTTTCACAAGTGATCTTCGGAGGTCCTCGTGGCGGATGGGCGCCGACCTTCGACGTTCAATGTCGAGGAGTTCAACGCGGTGCTGGATAGCCCCTGCACGTTCCATGAAGGGGGCACTCACACAGTCCGCGAGTGCCAGCAATTCAAGAGGGCGTTCCGCACGCCCGAGGACCCCAAGCGACCTAGAAGTGATAGAGATAGGTCATCCTCACGTCGCTACAACAACAACCACCGCGACGACCGACGTGGCCGCCAGGACAACGATCGCCGTGACGACCGGCGACGTGACAGCAACCCGTCGAAGGATCGTCGCGAGAAGCGCGACCTGCCTCCCCCACCGGAGACAGGCAACCCCAATGGCCCATTCCAGTATGCCGAGAGGTCGATCAATATGATCATTTGCAACCTGAAGAGCAGCACGAGCAGAAGGAGGTACCGCAAGGACAACCGCGAGGTCAAGCTCATCCACACCAAAACATCGCAGCCCCTGCGTTGGTCGGAGCAGCCCATTACCTTCTCCAGAGCCAATCACTAGGTTCAAATCCCAGATCCCGGTTCATACCCACTGGCCGTCGAGCCCATCGTTGAGGGCACCCTGCTCGCTCAAACCCTCATCGATGGTATACCTGAGCATTTTCAGCCCGGCCCGGCCTAGCCCGCTGGCCCGGCCCAGGCCCGGCCCGCCCATGGATCTTACTGGACGGGCTTGGGTAGCGATCTTGCAGCCCGCGAAAAAATCTTGGCCCGAACCCAGCCCGAAATGCTGTTTTTAGCTATTTTGCACTATAAAAACATGGGCGGCCCGCCCAAGCCCGGGCCGGGCCCGACCCCGACCTGAAAAACAAGGCCCGCAGCTGCCCTTGGGACGGGCGTCGGCAGGATTTTTTCAGCCCGAAAAACCAGGGTTTTTTCGGCCCGGCCCGAGCCCGGCCCGGCCCGTGAAATGCTCAGGTATAATCGATGGTGGGAGTGGGCTTAACGTCATCTTCGTTGGCACCCTAAAGAAGATGGACTTCGAGTTCAAGAGGCTTAAGGAGTGCAATGAGCCTTTCTTCGGCATCGTGCCCGGCAAGGCGACCTACCCCATGGGTCGGGTCTCCCTCCTAGTCACGTTCAGCACGGAGGAGAACTTCCGCACTCAGTATCTCAGCTTCGAGGTCGCCGACTTCAAGTCGTCCTACCACGCCATCCTAGGTCACCCCATGCTGGCCAGGTTCATGGCCATCCCGCACTACACCTATCTAGTGCTGAAGATGCCGGCTCCCAAGGGAGTCCTCACAGTTTACGGCGACCTGCTCATCTCGTTCAAGTGCGTCAACGAGGCCCTGGAGATCGCCACGACGAACGCTTGCTTCGGTGCCTCGGTCGTCATGGTGGCTGAAGCCAAGAAGGTAGATCCGTCTGACCTGACCATCTCGGAGCAGAAGCGCACTGAGACTGCCCTGGACGCCATGCCATCGACGAAGAAGGTCTGCCTTGGCCTTGCCGATCCAGCCAAGATGGTGGTCATCGGCGACGACCTCAGGGAGAAATAGGAACTCGCGCTCACCAGTTTCCTCCAGTTCAATGCTGACATATTTGCATGGACCCCATCGGATATGCCAGGTGTTCCTAGGGAGTTGGCTGAGCACTCCTTGGATGTAAGCGAGACGGCCAAGCTTGTCAAGCAGAAGCTGCGCCGCTTTGAGAAGGATCGCAAGGAGGTCATTAGGGTAGAGGTTCTAAAGCTCTTAGCTGCCGGATTCATCCGCGAATGTAAAAACCCGATTTGGCTCGCCAGCCCGGTGCTTGTACCGAAGAAAAACGTCCAATGGAGAATGTGTATCGACTACACCGATCTCAACCGTCACTACCCTAAAGACCCCTTCCCTCTTCCGCGCATCGACCAGGTCGTCGACTCTACCGCTGGGAGCGCCCTATTGTGCTTCCTCGACTGCTACTCGGGCTATCACCAGATAGCCTTGAAGGTCTCTGACCAGGACAAGATGACATTCATAATGCCGCACGGCATCTACTGCTACACGACCATGACTTTCGGCCTCAAGAACGCTGGAGCGACCTACCAGAAGGCCATCCAGAAGTGCTTAGAGTCTCAGATCGGCAAGAACGTCGAGGCCTACGTTGACGACGTGGTTGTCAAGAGCACCAATGAAGACGACCTCATCGTCGACCTTGCCCAGACCTTCGCCAACCTCCAGGCCTACCGCTGGAAGCTCAACCCAGAGAAGTGCGTCTTCGGCGTCCCATCTGGCAAGCTTCTAGGCTTCATGGTGAGCCACCGCGGCATCGAGGCGAACCCCGCCAAGGTCGACGCCATTCTCAGGATGAGTCGACCCACCGGGAAGAAAGACGTGATGAAGCTCACCGGCATGATGGCGGTGCTAGGTCGCTTTATCAGCAAGCTTGGAGAAAAAGGCATGCCCTTCTTCAAGCTCCTGAAAAAGTCTGACAAGTTCAAGTGGACAGACGAGGCGGACCAGGCGCTTGAGGAGCTGAGGACCTTCCTCATGACGCCCCCGGTCATGGTGCCTCCGGCACCCAAGGAGACCTTGCTGCTCTACATCTCCGCGTCCACCCAAGTGGTCAGTGCGGTGTTGGTGGCCGAGCGACCTGAAGAGGGCCACTAGTACCCCGTCCAGCGACCTTTGACCTTGCTGCTCTACATCTCCGCGTCCACCCAGGTGGTCAGCGCGGTGTTGGTGGCCGAGCGACCTGAAGAGGGCCACCAGTACCCCGTCCAGCGACCTTTCTACTACGCCAGCGAGGTTTTATCCGACAGTAAGGTTAGGCACTCGCAACCTTAGAAACTATTATATGCTATTCTCGTCATGTCACGCAAGCTGCGACATTATTTCCAGTCGCATAAGATCAAGGTCGTCTCGAGTTTCCCCCTCGGAGAAATCTTACGCAGTCGTGACACCGTGGGACGCATTGTCAAGTGGTCCGTCGAGTTGGGTGAATTCGACCTTGAGTTCTACCCACGGCAGGCCATCAAATCCCAGATCCTCGCCGATTTCGTCTCCGAGTCGACGGAGACCCATCAACCACCGCCGGCGGAGAAGCTGGAGCACTGGAAGATGTACTTCGACAGTTCCCTGAACCTCGAAGGTGCAAGCACAGGCGTCCTCTTCATCTCGCCCCAGGGCGATCACCTGAAGACGTCTTACAGATCCACTACAAGGCGTCCAACAACGGCGCTGAGTACGAGGCCCTGATCCACGGGCTGCGCATCGCTGTTTCCCTAGGAATAAAGCGACTCATCGCATATGGCGACTCCAAGGTCGTCATCGACCAAGTCAACAAGGCATGCGATGTCAAGAAGGAAACAATGAACGCCTGCTGCACTGGGGTGCGCAAGCTTGAGGATCACTTCGAAGGTCTAGAGTTCCACCACACCTGTAAGGTCGATCTTGACCTCTACACCTCAGGGTTGACGCCCCTGCGCCGCGTCACTACGCAAGCGGCCGTAACGATCCAGGTCACCACGGGCACTTACATCGAGTGTTATGACCTTCCTAAGGTCAGTGTATTGTCATAGCAGCACCGAGACCTTGGCCACGCCATTGCTATCTCGGGTGCCCCACTCACGGTACTCGACGGAGATTAGTCACTATTAAACACTTGTGCATAAAAGCTTTGAAAGCTACAAACGACCTTGGCCCAAGGCCAAGTTACAAGGTACAAACATGTTAAAGGTCCTGGTCTACCTTACATGATGCAAGCGGCGCAACCTACACTGATGAAGCGTGTCGCAAGCTTTCTTCTAGCTTCAGGACCTACTTGGAGACCTCCACCACTGATCGAACACCTTTTAAGGACATACCTAGATTTTTACCCACAACCCTTGGAACAACCCGGTTTAATAAATGTTTTTGGGTAGAATATGCTAGTGGCTCAACTTGGGTCGGATAAAAATGGTTTTCCTGGTAAAAGTTGTATGCTTAATGATAATGGCTTTGGGTTAATACAAGATTATTTGATTTAATCAGAACATGGAGAACCACCCAAGAAAACATGTGCAACCACAGTGTCATATGGCTCTGACCTTAGCCAAATAATTAGGTGTGCAATTGATCTAATGGCCCTTTTTAAAAAGGAGCAGAGGGGGATCCGGGTTGCTGGGATATAGCCCGATCCTCTTGGGGTAACACCTTTGCGAAGGTGCTGACCACTAGGGAGGGTTATGGTCCACGTTGATCCGTAACTATGCGGGTATTTAATCTTTTGCATGCCTTTGTAAAGGCTTCGTAGCATCCCTATGCAATCACACCTCAGAAGTGTGGTATGATGCTTGGCTAGCATCGAATGGTTGGGTTTAAAGTTCTTTGGAACTTTTACACGAGTTGTGGGTAAAGTGTGCAACCTCTTCAGAGTGTAAAACGGATTGATCAACCATTCTCACGGTTATGAGCGGCTTGGACCCTCACATGATAATTAAACTCAAAGATGGAATTAAATCTTGGTGCAATGGGTTTTGAGATGAGATGTTTATAAATTCTTAAGTGGGATGGTATAAACTTACACTTTCGTCCTTGCTTAGTTTAAAAGGGTTAACCCGAGGGTGTTATGGCTGGTGGACAAAGGCTTATAAGTTGGCTCCACCCTTGCTCAACTAGCAATGTGGCACTAAACACGTGCACCTGCGCATGGGCCACTTGTGGACCATCCAAATTGGGTCGGGTGTGACATTCACCCCCTCAAAGAACCCGACGTCCTTGTCGGTCCAACTCACCCATCCAGTGCCGACCCATACACCATGTTGTGTGTCCCATCTAGGCCCATATGCGCATGCATATGTCCGCACACTGACCCGAGCAAATGTCCAGGAACCTTCCCTCTTAGCGCACGACCGTACGTCCAGTGCCGGCCCATATGCCATGTCGTGTGTCCCATCTTAGGCCCACACACGCCATGCGCACTATGCCCGCACACTGATCCGTACATGCAACCATGAGGGTCGACTCTGATACCATTTGTAACACCCCGCCCACCAAAGCGGCACCGCCCAACCCTTCCATAGGGGCGAGCACACGTACACATAACACCCTGATTACACTTTCGTCCTCGTTTCGTGTAAAATGATTAACCGGAGTGTGTTATGGCTGGTGGACAAAGGCTTATAAGTTGGCTCCACCCTTGCTCAACTAGCAATGGCACTAAACACGCGCACCTGCGCTCATGGACCACTCATGGGCCATCCAAATTGGGCCGGGTGTGACAGGCGACTTTGAGGAGTTCTGAGGCGTGCAATCCCCCAGTCAAGTGCCTGTGGAAGCGGAAGAAGAAGACTCTTCGTGTAGTTATCGTTATTCGATGTTAAAGACCTTCGTGTCTTCCAATGAGTGTAATAAAGATGTTAAACCTTGGGTTACGTTTTGAATACTGTTTATGATATTACACTTATTTGTCTATCATATGTGTGTAACTTGGTCCTGACGTACATATGAGATGCATTTGGATTCTCTTCGGAAATCAGGTGTGACAAGCCCGTTTAATCCTGTGTAACGTGTAATGTACCATTTAGGACCTAAACTGCATTGCAACCCACCATGTACCATTTACACGGGGGTGTGCACAACCCATGTAGGCGGCCGGCCATACCTATAAAACAAAGAAAATCTTGTAATCATTTGAAGTGAGGTGATCAACCACCAAAATAGTAAGTAACTTTGTTTAGTTCTGCAAATTGATTTCGATATGATAAGGCCAATCTCAGTGGCAGGGTCACGAGCACAGTTACCAAGTTTGCCACATCAGTTTTTTAGCATGATGACCCTGTCACTCTCAATGCACAGGGTCATGGGCACAATTTTATAGATAGAATGTAGCATTTAAATTTGCATGTGTTGTGGTCAAATGCAGGATCATGGGCTCTCAGTGGAGGGTCGTGAGTATTGGTACCTGTGTCGACCTGGGGTCATCACCATGACCCTGAGATCTTCTTTCTTCATTTATTTGGTGCCATGTCATCAAAAATATCTATGTGACAGTCTATTAAATGTCGATGACCCTGCCACTGAGACTAGCCTAAGTGAATATTGACAATTTACTAGTAACTTGTCGCATTGGGCCTCGTGCAAAGAGAGCAACACGATGTGATGGTGAATAGTGGCAATTTGAGGAACTGAACAGGGCCTATATATGTGAGGTTTCAATGTGTTTCGGGTATGTGGGTCTTAGTTTGGTTTGGTAACTTGGTATGCAAGGCAACTAGAACTTTGGAAATTAAACACTAAAATTCAAATAATCAGTGAGTAAAAGATTAAACTACTAAGAGTAATCCCTGCACTGCACGAGGAAAGTGTGGCAACATTTTAAATCATGCATATGGAAAGTTTTCGTATTACGTTGTTTGGAACCTATAAATTTTTTAGGAATACTGACGTGTGGTCTATGCTTACCAAAGGCAATTTGGTGTCAATGTCCGGGCTTTTCTTTGTGTCCAAATCATCCTTGAATGCTGTTTGGCTGCTGTTATTTGTTTGGCATGTGAGGAAACGTCTTTAGAAATAAACTTTAACTCTCAATTTCACTTAAAATTTAATGTCAATTGCTAAATTATTTTACTAATATTGGTGAAAGTTCCTAAAGTTTGACTTTTTAAATATCAAAATACACCTATCATTTATAAGGAAACAGTAAGAACTAAACTCAGCTCGACTCATTAGGGCACTCCCAACCCAGAATCTATGGTAGAGTCCAAAGTCATTAATTACACTGTCACGTAGGCAAATTGCTGATGTGGCAAACAATTTAATGATGAGAGAGGGGTGAAATCTTAGAAACCAAGTCTAAGTTAGACTCCAAGTCTACACACAAAACGAAGCCCGTGCGGATCCTGTGTGGCTGTCCGCATGCACAACTTGTCCTCTTATTTAATAAAGCGGGAGTAGAAGATCTGAGAGGAATATTAGATAGACTCCATGGTAGAAAATCTACATTGGAGAACATAGTTTCCTGTGATAGAGTCTTCGACATATAGACTCTATGGGTAGAGTCTGGGTTGGGAATGCCCTTAGTGAGCCGTGTCCAGTCCAGCCGAGCACCGAGGACAACAAGAATGTGATGTGTAGCTGTCTAGCTAGCTGACGTCTCGTTTTCATTTTTTTCTTCCACATAAAAGACTCATTGACATTCTCCGTCACATATTGTCGATGTCATAGTGGGCCCATTTTAAATTATTTTGCAAGTTGAAAATGTTTTTAGCTGCATAGGTTTTCATTAATTAACAATGTGGTTAGGGTCGCATCCCCTTTTGGTGCAGTGTATTCCATTAACGTCTATAGGAAAAGGATTAGAGCAGGTGCTTTTGTCTACACGCCATTTGGGGAATGTCGATTAATGTCATGTAGATCCTCTTGATCTTGAGACAATATTTACATAAGGCTTCATATGTAGTCCTGAACTGATTATATCACACTTACTGTTTCTTCGGTTACCTTAGCATATTCGTCCATAAGCAATTAAATTCTTTTTTTTGACCATAGCACCTTATACCACTGTTGGAAAAGGAACAGTCTGAAAGGAATGATGGATGAGATTAATTGTATACCACCACAACTTGCACCTGTGGTATAGTGTGGTATACATAGGTGGTATAGGGGCTTTGTTGGAAGTTTTATCTCGGCGACATAAACGAAATATATTATTTCTTCATTTCAATTTTTTATTCATTTTCCTCTGGTGATATGGCCATTTTTTTTTCAAATTTCGAACGGAAGTTTTCATTTCAATTTCAAAAATGAAAAATTTCAATTTTTTTCATTTCAAATTTTCAAGGCATATTGAAAATTTTCATTCCCCGCTGATGGTATGGCCAGATTTTTTTAAATATTTCAAAATCAATCTTTTCCAAGTGGTAAGACCAATTTTTTTCCAAAATTCAAAAACAAAAATTTCAGTTCAAATTTCAAAAATGGAATTTTTTCATTTCAAATTTTCCTTGTGGCATAACGATTTTTTTCTCGGCCCGAGGCCACCAAATTTATTAAAAGATTACAAAAATACTTATTTACCCTTACCAAAAATATTCATATACTGCATACCACCACTGGTCCACCGTAAAAGAGCCCATAGACAATTGCTGACCACAATATATAATGGGATTGAAGTGTATAATAAGCTAGTTAAGCTTCTTTGTATAGAAAATTAACAAGACATTAGTTCTAAGACAAAAATGAGACATGTTGGGGTAGTAAAATCAAGTTTGCAACGAGAACTATTGTGATCTAGATTAGCTATTTACTGAAACGTGAAAATCTTAATCATATATGTTTGCAGCAAGGAATGCAAAACTCAAAGCATATGCACCTCATCTACCACAAAATCTAGAGAGCATAATGCTCATGTCTTCAGCACTTCAGCTCTTTTCCATGGACGTTTCGTTCCTTCTGCTATCATTGCCGCATTGCTTTCGTTCCAACAACCGGTTAATCCTTCCTGATCTTTGCATTTGGTCAATGGATCATGGGATCTCAACCGTATATATCTGGCTTACAGTTTTGGGTACCTAGACTAGTAAAAGTTCAACTTCGCAGACCCGGCCTGTAAACCTTTCTCTTGTCTCCTTTGCGTCACACTCATTGGTTGGTTATCACGGTTTCCTTTATAAACCTTAGTTAGTTGTATTGAGCCATGGCAAAATATAATGAATTTGTTCAAAACCAAGTATGGGACGGGTACGATTATACAAGCACAACCAACGCCACATTATTCTTCGTAGGGCTGATGAGCTGATGGCACTCTTGAATTATACATCGTATTTGTCAGATACTACGTGCGTGCAAAAAGAGGCGTGGATCCAGGATAGAGATTTTGCTTCTCATTCAAGTGGCAATTTATTTTGTACAAGTGGTTTATAGATCATACATTTTTTTTTGAGGAAATATAGAGCATAAATATTGGAACCTGTCATTAGTCAATGAGTACCTTCAAAAACTGTGAGAAACTGCAGAAAAGAAAACCGCAATAGTGTGACTTCAAAAAAAGGAAAAATAGATGCTTTGCTCTCACATAGTCATGTCCACATTGAAACAGATAGCTCATATACTTCTTTGAGATACACAAGTTAAATATGAAAACAAAGTCTTTCAGAGTTTGTTTAGGTAGTGCTTTACTACATCGCAAGTCGATGAAAGCCTGTAATCTTGGTTTCGTTCAGATTGGAGGTCACCTTCTTTGAAACAAAACTAGACGGAACAAAACTAGAAGGATGCATGCGTATCAGGTCGGTTTTTTTTCTCAGGGAGGTCTTATATGTTATTGGCCACGGAAATAGCAATATTCGAGTAAGATGAAACTCAGTGCACTATAATCAGCACTGCAGAATTGTACATATCATTCTATCTTACCAACCCTAACATCAATTAAGAGCGAAGGGGAAGGGGCTAGGTGAAAAAAATATCTTGTTTTCGTTACTCGACAATCGACATCATGCCACTACGCAACCCCACATCACAAAGACGAGTTTGATTCAAAACTAAAAATTGAGACACTAAACTGACCAACTTAAAAGTTGATCGAAGAATTAACTTGACCCTCAAGGAAAAGTTGAGGAATGAAAATACCTATTTTTCCCTCAAAAAACTATGAGGATCTGTTTTGAGAAGATGGCATTCACATCTGCGATGTTAAACTTTGGCGTCTTATATATATTCAATTGAAAGCAGGCTATGTGAAGGAGAGAAAAAAAATGAAAAACATTGTAGCATGCCTTCCTTTGATCGTTTACAAGGTGTTCGAGGCTACCAGATTTTGTGCACGGTGCACCTTATGATTATTTATGGATTAAAAATGACATTCCAAATTATGGACAGACAAGGAGCTGCAATCATAACTCAAATCAGCCAAATAAAGCTCAATCTTGTCGATCTTTTTCACTACTGGCTAGAATTGACCAACAATTTGTAGGCTAGAAGTACCCTCAGGCCTCAGTTTACAGTTTTAACTTTTGTCCTTTCCATTTTGGCTGGTCTTGGCCATTCCAGCTCAAAAAGCATGAAACAAATAAACAATAAAATTTTCTACTACATCGATCCAGATAGATGCATGTGGTGCATAGTCGAACACGTTCTTATACATAATCTACACAAGACCTGTGGATTAATCTGAAAGTTTTATGTGTCTCACGAACCGCGCTAGACAGAAACACACCAAGTCCAATCGCATTTAGCTGTCTATCTGGGTAGGCTGCCATTGTCCATCCAACAAACCTCTCGTCCCCTTTAACTCGGAATCTACAGCCAGCCTTTTCTTCCATGAAAATCCAGAAGGTACCAGCAGCTGTACTTTGGTCATTGAGCGGAATCAAGCTAGGTCCCAACAATTAAGCAACGGCAGTTATGCCAAAGCTGTTGCAGGTGATGTAACGAGGACCTATATGTTTGGTCATGCATCAGCTCATTTATTAGATTGTATTTACATATATGTTATAAGTCTGATGGTAAGTTTATATCGATGCAAAGTGTCGTCTTAGCTAGATAGCAGGTTCACAAGTACATACATTTGTCATATTGCGGAAGGTAGTGCAGGGTAAGGTTTGTTTGCATGTTCAATTTGGTGTGTGTAGTAGGAGTTGGGAAAGTTAGTGAGAGGGGCTTATCTGCTCGAATATCACACGACTGCAGCTTTCTCTCCGTTAGCTCTTTTGAAGTGGCCACAATTGAAAAATATTGCTATCTCAATGCCGCCTTGTGCAGGTGCGCACCGCGTGGATCTGCATGGAAGAAAGCCGGATTCGGCAGCAAGAACGTCAGATCTGAAGCCACTGGCCGCGGAGCCGTCCACCACCACCGGCCACACCAATTCTGCTGAACCAGAGCCGGAGGAGAACGGAAGGAGAAGAGAGCAGGGACGAACTAGAACTACTGCATTACTGCAGCTTTGTTTTTTTGTAAAAAGAGTTAAATACACGGCCGTATTTCTAATAATTTTCGCAGGCCAGGCAGCCCATCACCATTCACGGCGCAGGCAGGCCTGCCCTTTTCTATATTTTGGGCCGTGATGGGTTCGGACGAAAAGTAGGTAAGGCCTAATAGGCCTGGGCTCGAAAGAACTTCTAAACATTTCCTAGTGCTGTTTGGGATCCATCGATCATCTAGCTAAGTCATTCATTAGCTGGCTAAAGGAAACATCTCAAAACAAGGCTAGCTAATGAAATCTTGATAGCTAGAGAATGCATAGATCCACAAGCTCATTTCACGAGTTGGAGAGATAATTGACTATTCGACTATTTCTTAATTTAACACTCCATCAGTCTATCATATAGATACCTTTAGATTTGTTCAAAATCAAATATTTTCAATTTTAATTTTAACTAGGAAAAAAACAATCATAGAGACTTATAATATTATAAAATGCTATCATGAAACCAACTATTATAGTTTAATATGTAATCTTTTCTACTTCAAGCAAATTACATTATTTACACATATTATTGGTCAAAAGTTAAAAAGTTTTAGTTTTGAAAAAACCTATGTTTAAAGTCTTTCCGTTAGGTAAACCTATGTTTAAACTCTTTCCGGTAGGTAAAGCTATCATGAAACCAACTATTATAGTTTAATATGTAAACCTATGTTTGAAATTTTTTTAGACATGTGGTTTCATATTAGTACTCCTCCGTCCTTAAATATATTAGCCCTGTTCGTTTGGCTTATCAGCCACCAGCCAGCATTACTTTTCTCTCAGAACAAACCAACCATCAGCAACCAGCCAGCAGTACTTATCTCTCATAACAACCAGCACCAGCCATCAACCATCAGCCAAACGAACAGACTGATTATGTTTAGGACAAATGTCATATATTTAAGGAGGAACAGAGTAATTAAATATATCATGATGTAGTAATTTTGCTATAATTTATTAATGAAGTTGTGGCTTGTATGTAAGTTCTACCCAATGCATTTGACAAAAAAAACTTAGCTCTGTTGGGATTCAGGAGGCTAAACATTAACCTCCTCCTTGCCTCGAATTAGCCTTTGAGTCTCCAACAACATGATGAGCTAATCTTGGGGCTAATGTTTTGACCCGTTATCCGAATAGGGTTATATCTCAATTTTTGAGTCTTCTTTCAAGGTCTGTTAGGATAGGAGTATTGAACGTACACGTAGACTAGTTATAAAAATAATTACACACCGGAAATTGCGAGATGAATCCATTAAACATAATTAATCTGTCATTAGAGATTGGTTAGTATAGCACGACGTTGTCTAATCATGACATAATTAAGCTCGTTAGATTCGTCTCCAAATTTAAGTATGTGTAACAACCTGGGTTTTCGGTGAGGAAAACTCGACTCCCTGTACCCGTGTGATAGTCCCTGGATAAGTAGCTATCACGTACAAAACTCATTACAGAATAATATCATTTCCACACAACGAAATCAGAGTACAAAACAAAATATTTACATCCGAAACAACTCGGTATACGAATTTAGTACAAGCCCGTTGGGCTAAGAGACAAGTAGAAATCTTGGGTAGCGGTAGCTAGGGCTTCAAGTCTTCATCTTCAATCTTCACCACAGGCAGCCTTGAGCGAAGCAATGCAACCCTTCCTCCATGGATTCTTCATGAATGGACTTTCGCTCCAAGTCCAATCCTGCACACTCACAAAACTATCCCCAAGGGATGGGACAGGTTCACGTCACCGACTGTATGCATCTTTAAGTGGCCTACCTCTAAAGGATAAGGAAAGTGGCAACGTAAAAGCTCAGGTTTCCTATGCAGCAGCAGCGATGCATAAAAAGAAAACATCTCCATATAAGTACCAATCCATACTCTTATCACAACTCGGAAACACCTGGTACCCCAGGGACCCGTCTCCACATCCTATCTCCATCTAGGATCGATGCAAGAACTTCCTCTCCTCGCACCTCAATGATTGCAATCATATCTACGAGGTAGAGGGAGCAACTCTCCTCTCCCCGACTGCAACCACGGCACACCACACACTCGACTACAGGGGGTAGAAATCCCAAAACATGAGGACAAAGCTATCAAAGGACATGTCCATAAACGAGGACGCGGCTACACCTATAGATCGAACAACTCTGTAGAGTGTGTACACCTGTACCCAACCCGGAATGGAACCCGGTCGGTGGCCGACCGATCGAGCCCATCCTACCGTGTGAACTCTCGGTAGTTACGATCCCATCCTGCATCCGGACCTCAAAGCGATCCCCTTCACAAAGGGAATTGCACCGGAACTGTGAAATGCCCCCGTGTGGCCACACAGGAGACACACTGAGAGAAGGTGGTCTCACTCCCACCTCTCCCCCACTGATACCCTCTATCCTGCTAGCAAGTATGGGTCCGCACATGCCGAGCTCAACTCGGCCCTAACCCCACCCTCGGCGAGCTGGTGTGTACGAAAAGGTCCAGTGAAAAGGTCTATCCACTCGCTTTCAGACCGGGGCGAGCTCATGTCCTGCAAGCGTACAATAAAACCCCAATACTTGTGCTCCGAAAACCGTAAAAGCGGGAATGCACTGAGGAGTGCACCCCCCCATCCCCGATCCTAGATCGGTTGTTTCGAGTTGTTTCGAGCTCACCCCCGCCAAAGTACCCAAAACGCCTTCTCCTGCCGGTTTTTACCCCACGCATGCCAAGAACCAGTATACCCATCCCACACATGCATCGCCAAGCTCAGTGTATATACACACTTATCTATATATAGTAGTAGTAGGGCAATCAAGTACACGATAATTAAAGGAGGCATTGCAAGATTCATCAACATGCATTTAAAGTAAAGCGCTAGCATACTACATAACAATGCCTAATAGGTATTCAGAATCAGTCGGGCGTGAACACATGTGTGCAAGTAGTCGCCGTAGTTTCCGTAGCTGTTCTCGATCTTCTGGCTCGACTCCTCGGCTCCGGGAATTCCTAGATTCGCAAACATAAATAAACGCGGTGTCTAGATGTAAATAACTCCAAAGAGAAGTAATAAAGAACTAAATAACTCCAAAAGCTAGTCTAACAGGTGCTTCATGATTTTAGAAGAATAAAGAAACTCATTTCATATTTTTCTAAGCTAGTAACAGTTTATTTTAAGTTAGAGAGCCATAAGCTGGGTTTTGGGTTGGTCTACATGGCAAGTTGACTAGTCAACGATCTTTGGTGACCAAGTCAAAGGGAAAGGTTAAAGGTCAACCGAACCCCACAAGTCGTCCTGCGGGTCCCGTATGTTAGATAGTTACTGGCCTCACTTGTTAGTGGGACCCGACGGTAAATCTGTAGGCCCCATTGGTCAGATTAGAGAGATTAAGAAGAGGCGATATTGATGGTCTGCTCTTGCCTGTTAATTGCTGCGATGGGGAAGGAAAAGAGCAAGAGGGGGAGGTGCTGGTGCTGTGGTTGGTTTGGTGGACAGAGATCAGGGAGAAGGCGATGGATTGCAAGTGTGCTTGCATCTCTGGTGGAGGATAAAGAGCAGAGGGAGAGAGGATTGGAGGTTGCGATTGCTAATTCTTGCTGGTAGATTAACAGAAGAGAGCAGAAGGAAACAGGGGCTGCTGTGCTTGCTCGATTGGAGAAGGAAAAGATGAGTTGTTGTTGTTTCTTCGGTGGGGAAAAGAAACAAGCAGGGTTACTGCTTGCTACCATGAAAAAGGAGCAGAAGGAAAATTGAGATGGTGGTTGTGCGCTAGGAAGATCTCAACCTGGTGGCTTGCTTCAGTTGGAAGAAAGAACAGAGAATGGAGATGAGTGGCGGCGGTAGTGCGGTGGTTCGGTCATGTGCGACAAAAACCCCGAGCCGGCTTTGACGCCCACCAGTTGTTCGACAGAAAGCCCCAAAGGGACTCTGAGGTGGCAAACGCTTGCCGCCGGCGAGCTCTCTAGCGCTCGGCGGAAAAGGAACGACGACAAGGTTTAGGAAGACTTAGGGAAACATGTAGAGAATGGGGAAGCACATGTTTTGAGGCCTAGGGCGGTGACGTCGGTGAAGACGCGCATGGAGAGATGTTGCTCGGTAGCGCAACACACGGGTGTGCGTGCGCGCGTCGGCGAGCGCATTGGGCTGCTCTAAAGGAACAACACGAGCGACGCGCTAGGTGTCCAAAGGTGAGGTCTTGGTCTCTCTGAGTGAGAGCACGCGTAAATGCAAGCCAACCGCTTGGTCACAGCAGCACCTCAGTAGTGGCTACCAAACACGGCAGGCAAGCGGGGACGCGCACGCTGACGAAGGCAGCAACACCTGCAGGTGTAATGCTCGACACGAAGGCTGGCACACAAGTGACAGCATATGCGCAACGACACGAAGCAAGCATGCAGAAAAAGGCATGGTCACCACGGGCATGGCCCAGTTCTATCTCCACGGCACGACGGTCGCAACCAAGGTGGAGAGGGCATGGCATGCTCACCTAATGCTCTGGCTGCAGTGGCGGTCAGCGGTGAAGAAGTGGAGCAGAGGCACGGTTCGACTCGGTCCTCGGGCTTGGCCCATTTATTCCCCACGGCATGACGGCTGGTACTCAGAGAGCGCAAGGCTCACCTTGTGGTCCTGGTAGCAGTGGTGAGGCAGCGACAGAACAGCACGAAGCAGGGGAAGTAGAGGACGACGTGCCTTCAACAGGTTCGGCTCTGGCTCCACGGTGGTCGGCATCCTCGGCACGGGCGGCTTCGTCTTCAGGACCGCACGCCAACTACAAGGCACCAGAGACGACGGTGTCGATGTCCCTGCGACGCGGGCGGTTCCAGAGCTCCTTCGGCATCGCGGTCCGTGGCTCGAACTGCTCTGGAGGTAGGGGTGGATGGTGAAAACGCCCACGGCCCGGCACTCCCTAGAGCACAACTCCATCTTCTCCCCCACTTCCTCTTCCTCCTTTCTTCTCCTCTTCTGCTCCCCACACTCCTCCTTCTTCTTCTTCACGAACAGCGGCACGACGACCCCGGGATGGACCCTACGACACTGGTAGCTAAGTTTCCCCAGCGTCCGAGGCGACCTAGGTCTGCTCCACTTCCTCCTCTCCTGTGAATCTTTGTGGTGGCGGTGGTTTTGGATTGGGGAAAATCCCCAAGGACGGATAGGGCAGGAAGGCTAGGTGAACTGGTTTTATAGGGCGACGACCTAGGGTTCGGGCGCCCGGAGGGAACGGCGGGGACCGGTAGCGCTGCGGCGACTGCGTGCGTCAAGGGAGAAAGAAAGGGGAACATGAGAGAGGATGGTGGCTGACGCGCAGGGTCCACATGGCGATGACATAAGGAGAAGGGTAGGTGGGAGGCAGGCCGACGGGCTGAAAGACTAGGTGGGCTGCAGTTGGGCAGACTTGAGGTGGGTAACTGAGGGGCCTCCAGTGAACTTATCGAGCCGGGTTAAGGCCCAACAGAGATAGGGTTTTCCTATTTTCTATTTTCAATAAGCATTCACAATTCAAATTTGAACTTAGGATTCACATTTGAATCACACTCAAACAAGATTCAATAAACCCATTAAACTTCAAAGCTCTCACACTAGCATTTATAATTCCTAAATTTAATTATTTTGCTCAAAATAAATCTAGGATTTTAGGGAAGGATCAAAGAAGACATCCTTGCAAATTAAATGAGCACTCAAATCCATTAAAAAAATTTTGAAATCCACATTTTTGCAAACTTTAACATTCCAGAAAAATCCGAGAAGTTACAATATGGGTTGTGAAATGAGTTTTGTCATTAATCCACTTAATACTATTGATTAGTGTCCGGAGATTGATGCGATGGGTAGTTGGTGAAAATTTTAGGAACTAATTAAACAGGGATGCCAAAGACTGAATACTCAAAAGCAACTGAGAACATGGATTGATGCAAAAATAAGCTCTGCAAGCAGCCAAGCACACCCGAGCAGTTAAGGCGAGGGTGGTTGTTGACTACCTGTCAATCACCAGACACTAATTAAGACTATTAAATGTGGATTAATAACAAAACTTATTTCACAATCTGATCTTCATTTTCGAGATGAATTTAACGAGCCTAACTATGTCAGGATTAGACAACATCGTGGTACAGTAACGAATAATGACGGATTAATTAGATTTAATGGATCGTGATTTTCAATCCATCTGTGTAATTAGTTTTGTAAGTAGTCTACATCTAAGGGCACCCGCAACAGTAACACGTTAGCTCTCTATAGTGATTCCAGGTCAGATTTGATCCTATGTGGAAGAAAGAATAATGAGGAGAGATAAAAGCATGTCGATGAACCCAGCGTAAGCCGATAGCACACCTTTTCATGCTGCATGGGACCCACTACTTATGGCGTGGCATGCATGGGAAGAAAAGCCTGCGTTGGGAGCTGCTGGAAGATTAAAATATAGCTGACGAGTGGGCCCACAATTTTGTTAACGAGAGAGCTATAGCAAAACCATTGAATGAGTTATCTGTAGAAATGGTCGGTAGTCTAGGTGGACACTGTTGTAGAGAGTGTGCTGCCGTTACTGTTGCGGCTGCCCTAATCTCTATCTCTACCTCTGCCCAAATTTTTCGTACGTCGCCTCGTTATTTGAGTCATAATCGGAATCTTAAAAGAAACTGATCACTGGACGCACGAGAAGAAGAAGCAAACGGATTACAAATCATCGTTTCCAAGACAAAGAAGGAAGAGGAGCACCAAAACCACCGTGGAGGACAGTACCAAATATAGTGTGAGAACTCAATGGAGGGCGGCACTAGGCGCATAATCGAGTACGAGTAAGTAGTAACCAGCAAACATCCAGAAACCCTAGACCATATAGCGGCACCACTACATACTCTATCTCCTTTCCGTCAACCTAAAAATGGGTTACCCACATCCTCCGCTTCCCTTGGGTGCTATCCACATAGCAAATGGCGGCCGGAGACCAAATTCCAGCGAAACTCTGGTGAGGAGTCACGGCGGACCCGGCGGCGCCTATGGCAAGCGGCGACACCGCAACGACCGTCTTTTTCTGTCTGTTCTTCCCTCCCTTCGTAATGCTTACTGGTAAGTCCAACCACAACACCGTTAACTCGGTCATGCTCCACGGTTAACACCGTTAAAAAAGAGGAAGAAGTACGGGACTAGGCCTCACGGCGTGGCAAGGCATGTTTTGGGCCGTGAGCTGTATCGACCGACAGACGGATGACGTGACCTCGCCGCAGTTAGAATAAAAAATAAAGACCATGTTAACTGTAAAAAGATAAATTGTGCTAAAAAATTGGAAAAAGATTAATAAATAGAATCATCATAGACAACTATGTTTTTGTTTTTGGTACCCACTACAAATCTCTTCTCTATTTCTCTCAATCCTGGATGTACCACGTCATCTGGTGATGTCATCAGCAATCAATTCCCCCGATCCCACCACGCCCCATCCCATCTCCCTGGCGCCCCTCGGACCCGTGCCGCTGCCGCCCTGCCGCCTCCCCACCCCTCGCCTATCCGTGGAATATTTAAGCGATTGCCATTATATGAGGGTGAGTGGCAACAGATTTGCCACCCATGAGAGATGAGTGAATGCGAGAAAGATTAATTGACCCTAGTTAAGAGTGGCAAATAGTTAAATATCCCCTATCCGTCGCCCCTCGACTCCCACTGCCTCACATCCCCACCAACGCCCCCCTCGCATCCCTGCCGCCCATCTCCTCCCACCAGCTAGCGCTCCCTCGCGTCACCTGCCTCTTCGCGTTCCTGCCTTCTGCATAAAGCTGCCCCAACCCAGGTTCTCTGCCTGTCACTGTCGATCCCCCACCCTACGTCGTCGGCTGAAGCTCCATCGGTTGCCCAGGGCAGCAGGGCTGGCTTCCTGCCATTGAATGCCATTGAAACTTCGTCTTGGACTGGAATGCTTTTGGGAGGGTCAGGTGCTCGATGCCAGCTGCTTGGGTTCATGTTGCGCGAATCTGAATCAAGTTTCAATCTTGGCGCATCTGGAATCTCGAAATTCTTTGGGATTTTTGTTCTGAGTTTTCAAGGTTAGTGAATTCTAAACTGTAAATCATGCATGCTTATTTTATTTGACGAGCACTCTTCTCTGTCAATACCAGATTGGCAAAGCGCTAGCTGCGCTCTTCAAAAATATTTATCTGACAACCTTTTTCCTCCGACTCTGTAACCTGCATTTCAGAAATTGTTTGGCAGTGGAAATCAGCTTTCTTTGGAAGACTCTTTATGTTGATCACATGTGAATGTTTGGCATTTAAAAAACTGCGTTCTAATGTCAGATTTCCTTAATTCTGGTTGTTAATTGATTCTCAAATTTATCTTTGTTTGTGGAAGTTTCATCCCGAGACAGTTTAAAAATGGCATCCTTATCCGTCCCTTCAAGTTATACTCAAGTTCAGAGCTCATGTTTTTTTTGGAACAATCAGAGCTCATGTTCTTGGTAGCTTTGGAAACAAACTGATATGTTTTGAAAGCCTGTGGTGCTGATTTTTCTGAACCATGACGACTAAAAGCTTTGGAAGCACACTAAAATGTTTTGAATGGACCAATGTGGGAGCTGGAAAGGAATCTCGATCAGGCAGGTGATGATCACATAACTGCTACTTTTAATGTTGAGTGGTTCAGTGTACAAGTTCTGATTGTGAGCGTCTGTGTACATGATTTGCTAATGAATGTTTAATAATTTTGCCTTCTTATTCCTCCTTTGCATGTGCAGACATACCCAACACTTGGCTATTACAGTTAGATTTCCAAAGCCTTGGCAGGGATTTAGGCACATCACCTTTATTTGTCTTTTACAACATTTCTAAGTTACTGGGCTTTATCCATGCATGCAATTTATTAAATTTAATTATGAGTACTATGCTATAAATTTCTACAATAAAAATACATGGAGGATCAATCCAGTCGTTCTCCTTAGCAAAATGAACAAGTTTTCATGTATAATAATGTTTGTAAAATAAGTTCAAATTTTAAATTCAAATAATGTTGTCATGCAACCATCTTAATTTTTGTCATTTTAAATTTCAATTTTGCGATGCAATCACTTTGATATTTCTATTTTCAAATTTCACCCTAAATTTTTCTCAAAAATTTCCGCAGCAACGCGTGGAGTACCACCTAGTATATTAGAAGAATAGGAAGAGAATCCAACAATCATCTGCTCGATTGAGATGAGATCAGTTTACAATAAAAAAATAAGAATATACGTAGTACATGAAGATTAAGAAGGGGTAAAGAGGTTGCCATGAGTTCTTTGCCCGTTTAGACACCTCTTTTTGTTTTTCGGGCAGTTTAGACACCTCATCCACGTGAGATTAAGAAGGTTGATCACGAATTGAAACTACGAAACTCACCATGGACAGTGGGTCCCAAGGAAGGTTACCAGTCGTTGAGCTCTGCACCCAGCCAGGGCTGGACCGAAACTCATGAGCTGGGTGTGATGGGTACGACGATGAGGTCGGGAAGTTGCAGGGGTGACATCGTCAGGACGAATGATGGTGAGACGATGGTGTTTGGAACTGCTCTGCTCCCGTTTTTCCAGCTCCGCTCCACGAACTCCACCATGAAGCAGCTCCACCGTGGAGTTCGTGGAGCAGGTGCTACTCCATAAAAACGTGGAGTTGGTGGAGTACCCCTTGAGGTTCTCCAAGAAAAACGTGGAGTTGGCCTCGAGCAGAGTTCATGGAGTTAGATGTGTTTGGCACCGTGGAGCTGGAGCGGAGCTGGAAAAACGGGAGCAGAGCAGTCCCAAACACCCCCATATGTTTTCACGTTGCAACGCCCGGACATAGTTTGCTAGTCAAATCAGTATCTCGAGATTTAAAACAATACGCAGTCACTTATCATTCTATAAATTTGCCTTTTTTTTAAAGTTAACCGAAACCAGGTTATCAGCTAGTCTTCGTTCCTCCTGCCGGTGGTGGCATATGCGTAACTATTGTCTCAACAGTTAGCCCCGGCCCGAGCCCTGATATGATGCCCCATTGCCACTCCTCTCCGTCCTCCTCACCATCTTGGCGCCGCCGCCGCCGCATCTCATCCAGGACAAAGATGGTCGTCGCGCCCAACATGTTGCCGTACTCGCTCAGCACGCGCCGGCTCGCCGCGAGCTTCCCGGTCTCCAGACCCAGGGCGACCTCGTAGCTGTCCAACAGCGCTGGGCTGCCAGGGTGCACCGCCCAGAGAAGGCCGTTCCAGCCGGTGGTGCTGCCGCTCGCGTTCGCCAGGCCGAGCGGCGCCAGGGACTCCGTCAGGCACCGTTCCACGCCGCCGCGGACGAGCGCCGGGACCTCGACGGACATGCGGTAGTCCACGCCACTCTCGCCGAGGCTGATAGCCACGGCGTGCTCCGTACCCGGAAGCGTCGCCTGCGAGCACGACACGACGTGGAACACGGGGCGCTCAATGGGGTTGGGGTCGGCGCCGACGATGGCCGCGCCGGCGCCGTCGCCGAACAGGGCCATGGCGACGAGGGCGTCTGGGCGGGCCTCGTCGGGGGCGCGGAATGGGAGGACGGCGGCGTGGGCGCAGGCCACGAGCACGCGCGCGCCGCGGCTGTTTTCGGCGGCGTCCTTGGCGAGGCCGAGCGCCGTGAAGACCGCGGAGCAGCCGTGGAGGTAGAGCAGGGTGCGGCGCACGGTCGGGCGGAGGCCCAGGAGCGCCGCGAGGCGGAGGTCGGCGCCCGGCTCGCCGGCGCCGGAGTTCGTGGCGACGACGAGGTGCGTGATGTCGGCCGTCGGGCGGCCCCACTCCACGATCGCCCTCTTCGCCGCGGCCGCGGCGAGCTCGGGCACGGCGTCCGCGGAGACACGCAGCCGCGCGGCGAGCGACGGCGCCCCCGCGCGGTCCGAGAACTCCGGGTGCGCGCCGATCGTCTCCTCGGTGTGGTGGAAATAGCGCTTCTTGATGGCCGATTTCTCACCTGCGAGCGAACACATGTAAGAAATAATTTGACGTCGCAGCAACAAATCAAAAGATATTTATGCAATGTCTCCGAGCAATGTTTTGATCAATCAAACATAATGGAAATCTCAGTATGTACACATCCTCTTCATCTTGGCTTTGAGCTTGGCGAGGTGGTCGCTCTTGGTCACGCGGAAGTACCAGTCGGCGAACTCGTCCTGGCGCACGCAGTTCGCCGGAACAGCCGTGCCGATGGCCAGCACGGCGGCGGGGCCATCGGCACGCTGCGCCTGACGGATCTCATTGAGGAGGGTGGTCGCAGGCTCGCACGCAGCCATGGTGATTGACTGGTGAATTGGTTGGCGAGTGGAAGCTGAGATTGTGGCATCGGGAATACCAAGAATTATAGTATCCGGTGTTTCACATGCATGCTGTCTTGCCAGCGGCCCAGCGCCAGGCCGACTAACTGCTAACTACCATGGGTGCGCGCGTGCGTGTTCACGTGGAAACAATGGTAGCCTGGATCACGCCGTTCATATGGGTTCTATGAGTTGGAGCTTACTCCGGATTTTTCTTTCCGTTTGAGAGATGGCATAGTGTGGTGTCAAACGAACGTACTACGCTGAGCCTCTCTAAAAATCAATAGCTCAAACCCTAATTTGTCTAGTATGTAAAATGAAATAGCTAGCAAAAAATTGATGAAATTCAACAGACTAGCTAAAATCAACTATTCATATACTCCACCGCTAGTGGGTCCCGCCTACCATCCTCATGTACGAGGGGATAGCTAGCGGGACTGGCGAAGCCCCCGGTTTAGCTAGCGAAGGATAACGAGTGCAAGTTTAGCTAGTCTGTTGGACGAAGTTTTTAAACAAATTTTCTGTTTTTTAGCTAGTTAAGTCAAAATAGCCAGTCTCTTGGAGTTACTCTTAGGCGGTGACTTGTAGGAGCCCACACTCAACTTAAAATTATAGCTACCTATATGACAGTAATTCAGCGGAGCAAATAACAATACCATCTGTTTTTCCTTGCCCCCCGTTCAACTTGAACGATATTAACTTGCCCTGTCTGAATTTATAGGTATATCATTGGAAACTAAGCACAGTTTTTATCATACGGACGATTTTGGATTCTTTTACTTTTGTTCTGTTTACGTCGCCTGAGAAGAATAAACGTCCAGTTCTCCGACTACATGCCACCCGTCATCTTACTATTACTAAATTGATGTTATTTAATTAGAAGTCTCAAGGTAAGGACACCTAGGATTCTAGGTGGACATGTTGACAAAAAAAAATCTAAATTTTTTTAAAAAGCAAAATATTTAGCCTTCAATCTCCAGACTCAAACAATCGCAACCATCAGATGTCATATGTTTTTTCTAAAAAATTACCCATATATGCCATTGTTAACTAACTTGAATTAAACCCAAAATATATAGCTAATTACCACCTTTTCTATTATATATATATAATATCCAAAAGTAACCCTCATTAATTAGAATCAAAATGACCCACAGATGCATTTATAAACCATGTCTAAAATAATCCCCTAAATTTGCAACTAAATTACCCACTACTAATACTTAAAAATATTTTAAAGTAACCATTTAATAATTTGCATCTCTATTACCCACATATGGTATCGGGAAAAACAAGAACACGAGGTAATCCCATATTTGAATCCAAATCATCTTAATTACAGATATACAAAAATATATGATTCTAATTCTTCTATTTCTTATACTATTGGTAAATAATATTGTAATTGACGAGGTTATGCATGATGTATGTCACCATTTATAAAGGTATAGGAGAAGCGATGAGAATATGGATTTGTATGTTAAATTATAGCTCAAACGTAAGATCCATAAACAAATCCAAATGCATATAGTTGTGATGCAAAGTGAAAATCTTAAGATTATAAATATGGACAAAATGTGTAGAGTAATTATTAACTAAAATCTATCACAATCAAACAAATATAGTAAGTATATATCCATATAAGTATAGTAGTTGATAAATGTGCTGTCTCATCAGCCTCACATTTTGTTAGACTAACAATGATCAGTTAACATATATAGTATATTACTACTTTAAGTTTGATCAACTAGCAAAATGTCGCAGCGCCTACGGTAGTACTTATTGGGAGCTTTGCTTGCCGCTCAACTACCAACGCACTTCTCCGTTGTTTCCAGTGCCTTTATATATGTACAGTATATCCCAGAAACTTTCGATCTAATCTCAACGTCTCACGAACGAGGAGCACAACTTCTCGCTGGCGAGCAACCATGGTGGCCACCGTCCTCGATGTGAACCAGGCGGCGGCCGTGCTGGCCATAGGCACGGCGAACCCGGCGAACTGCGTGCTCCAAGAGGAGTTTCCCGACTGGTACTTCCGTGTAACCAGGAGAGACCACCTAGTCAAGCTCAAGGCCAAGATGAAGAGAATTTGTACGTTCATGTCGATCACAACTTACAAAGTTACAATAGAATACGTTCAACTGTTTTGCCAAAGCACAAAATTTCCAGGATGATTCATTTCGCGTGTGCAGGCGAGAACTCAGGCATCAGGAAGCGCCATCTGCACCACAGCGAGGAGATGATCGGCAGCCACCCGGGTTTCCTGGACCGCACCGTGCCGTCTCTCGGCGCACGGATGAGGATCACCGACGACACCGTGCCGGAGCTCGCCGCGGCCGCAGCGGCGAAGGCGATTGCAGAGTGGGGCCGTCCGGCCGCCGACATCACGCACCTCGTCCTCAGCACCAACTCCAGCGTTGTCTCGCCGGGCCCGGACCTCCGCGTGGCGGCGCTCCTCGGTCTCCGCCCCACTGTGCAGCGCACCGTGCTCTACCTCCACGGCTGCTCCGCCGGCTGCAGTGCGCTCCGCCTCGCCAAGGACATCGCCGAGAGCAACCCGGGGGCGCGCGTGCTGGCCACCAGTGCCGACGCCAACGTCTGTGGATTCCACGCGCCTGATGAGGCTCACCTCGACGTGCTCGTCGTCAACTCCCTGTTCGGCGACGGTGCGGGGGCCGTGATCATCGGTGCCGAGCCGGTAACCACCGTCGAGCGGGTCGCCTTCCACATGGTCGCCACCGCGCAGGCGACGTTGCCGGGGACGGAGCGCACCGTCAGGATGCGTATCGGAGAGAGTGGCGTTGAGTACCACATGTCCGCCGAGCTCCCGGGTCTGGTGCGCGGCAGCATCGAGCGGTGCCTGATGGATGCGCTGGCGCCGCTGGGCCTCGTAGGAGGAGGCGACTGGAACGGCTTATTCTGGGCGGCGCACCCCGGCGGCCGTGCGATTCTGGACAGCTACGAGGCTGCTCTCAGGCTGCAGCCGGAGAAGCTGGCGGCTAGCCGGCATGTGCTGAGTGAGTATGGCAACATGCTTGGCGCGACGATCATCTTTGTTTTGGACGAGATGCGCCGTCGCCGCAAAGGTGGTCGTGAGGACAGCGAGTGGGGCATCGTGTTGGGGCTTGGGCCGGGGCTCACCGTCGACACAATGGTGCTCAATGCCCCTGGCAGGCACAACGAAGAGTAGCTGCTCATCACATCTAGCAGAGCCTAAATAAGTTGCATCTACATTAAGATTGCACGTCTTTTTTTAAATCAATAATATATTGATATTCCAGCTTTTGCATCGAAATTATACATATACTAACTACCTCTGTTTTTGTTTATTTGACGTCGGCTAGCTAAAATATGAACTATTGAACGTCAAATAAATAAGGATGGAGGGAGTAGCTATCGTTATTACAACTAAAAATGTTTTATTCCTAATAGCACAAGCGTAGGAATAAAGGAGCACAAAAAATAAAATATCTGTCCTTGCTGCGGAGCATCTGCCTACCTTCAAGTGATTACTATCACGACAAAAAAGGGAGTGTCTACTGGTAACTTGGGTATTCCTTTGGCTCCTAACATCTGGGTATTTTGAGTTGGTGTAACACCTGAATTTGGATGAGGAAAACATCAGGTGCTAGAAGGTGGCTTGTCACCTGGGTAATTTGGTATGTCAAACACCTGAATTCGGATTAGACAAAAATCAGGTATTGGAAGGTGCTCCATTACCCGAATTTTAATAATCTAGGCTCTACATCTGAAGCTGTACAAAACACTTAGACAATATTTGTTTGCTATTTTATAGGGTAGATAGGATGTAACCATCTAGGCCCTTTCGCACCTTTGGTAAGGGTGTGTTTCAGTGATACATGACAATCACATGTTTGTGACTAACTTTTGTTTTGTAGTGGAATATATCTTGGGTTATTGTCATAAGTATTGAATAAAAAGAGACCCCTCAATTTGAATTTATGGACGATAAATGGAAAAATACTACAAGGCTAAGGACTTTGTTAGTTCCAAGTGTCACAAAGAGATGAAGGACACTTGGATTGCTAGTTTGTAGTGTTTGACCGTACTATTAAGAGGGGTTCATGCACTAGTAGCTTCACCATGTACCAAAAGCCATGAAAATATGCACACTCAAGGTCCTTGGATGTTAATCAACTCAAAGTGATCATGGAAGCAAAGTAGAAGCAAAAGAATCGACGAAAAACTCAAAGGCGTTTGAATTGGACGAGTTGAAATTCAAAGCATAGCGTCAGATGAACCGACACTTGCATTTCTAGATGCGCCGGATGAATTCAGCGGCCAAGGAATTCAAAAGTGACCGCCGGATGAACCGACGGTATAGGCAGCGGTTCATCCGATGCCTTAGGGTTTGGTAACAGTACTGACTGAGTTTCAACGGTTTTAGCACCGGATGATCCGACTGTGGACTCAACGGTTCATCCGACGCTTACATTCAAATCATACAGAGACACGTCAAAAGAATTGCTTCAGCACCGGATGAACCGACACTTCAGAATCATCTCAGCGGTTCATCCGATGCTTGTGTTTGAACTACACAGTACCACACCCAGTGGGTGCTCTTCAGCACCGGATGGTCCGACGGGGCGTCGGTGCATTGACTAGGTCACTTGGTTCAACGACTATTTCATTGTCTGAGTCACCGGATGATCCGATGCTTTCGTAGGGGGAACCATGGGTTCATCCGACGGTACTATTTTTCAGGGAAACTTTTCCAATGGCTAGCCTCCCTTGCTAGGCCTATAAATATGACCCTCTTTCGCAGGGGGAACCATAGGTTCATCCAACGCTACTTTTCAGGGAAACTTTTCCAACGGCTAGCCTCCCTTGCTAGGCCTATAAATATGACCCCCCTGCGTCTCTTGAGCTGCCTTTTACCATTCTGAGATCTATAGCAACCAAGGTGTGTTCTTGCCATTTGGGATTCTCTTCCTCTTCATTGAGGAGCTCTTTCTTAGTGATCAAGGGTTTTCAAGGTGCATACATGGCTTAGCTGAGTGCTCAGGTCAAGTGAAAGTGTGCGGGCTTGTTACTCTTGGAGTTTGATGGCTCCTAGACGGTCTTGGTGCTTTGATGGTTCTTGGTGAGCTCTTGGAGATTGTGGGAGCCTCAAGAAAAGCTTGGTGTACACGGTTCGAGACCCACCGTTCCAGAGATGGAGAACGGGTACTCTTAGTGAGCACTTGAGTCTTGGTGACTTGAGGGGGAGCAATACTCTAAGTGAGTGCTCCAACGTGGATTAGGGGGAAGCGTCAACTTCTCGATACCACAGGAAAAAATTCGGCCGTCTCTTGTGCCTTCCTCTATAGTTTCTTTCATTTAATTTCAGCACCTATTTTCCGCACTTAAGTTTCCTTGCCCTTGTTCTCTTTAAGTTGCTTGTTTGCTTCATATCTTGACTAGGGTGTTCCATATCTCTTAGTGTGATATTTTCTAAGGAAACTCTTGTTAGTGTGCTTAGTAGTAGGGAAAAACCTTTTTAGATAGGAAACACTAGTTGATAGGCTAAGGTTTTCTTTATGCATTAGAAATTCAAAAGAAGGCCCATATTCAACCCCCCTTCTACGGGCCATTGATCCTACAAGTAGTATCAGAGCTAGGCTCCCTTTTGCTTGGCTTAACCGCCTAGGGAGATGGGGAAGGTAGTGGTAATGGCCCTCCCAAGTTGGTGGGGAAACAGTTCACCTTTTAGGCACATAGAATGGCTAGCTACCTTCAAGCACAACTCCATGATGCGTGGTGCATGTCACACCCGATTTTCCGTAGAAAACCGAATGCATCTCATATGTGTGCCAGGATCAAAATATCACACATATGATAGACTCATGAGTGTAATATCACAAGACACTGCTCAAAACGTACAGAAAAGGTTTATTAACTTTTATTACACTCACGATGGTAGACACAAAGGTCTTTACACGAACAACGATAACTATGAAGACGCGACTCCATCTTCATCTTCCACGAGCATCCGAGCGGTTGACCGCATCCTCGAACTCCTCGTAGTCGGTGAAGTGCTCCACTCCGGGGTTCTTCTGCGAACGGCGTAAGCAAGGATGAGTACACTTATGGTTGGTACTCGGCAAGGCCACGAAATAACCGGAAAGCAATATTAATCCATCTTTAAGTTCAATTAATCATGTGAGGGTCCAAGCCGCTCTTGACCGTGAGCACGGCCGATCGATCGCTTTAACACTGCGAGAGGTTGCACACTTTTCCCACGGTTGCGTAAAAGTTCCAAAGAACTTTGAACCCAACCACGCATGTGCTGATCAGGCACAATACCACACTTCCGAGGTGTGATTGCATAGGGACGCTACGAAGCCTTTACAAAGATATGCAAAAGACTAACGACCCGCATAGTTACGGATCGGGCGGACCATAACCCTCCCTAGTGGTCGGCACCTTAGCAAAGGCTGCTACCCCAAAAGGACCGGGCTATACCCCTGCAACCCGGATCCCCCTCTGCTCCTTTCGGAAAAGGGCCATCAGATCAATCGCACACCTAATTAATTGGCTAAGCCAGAGCCATATGGACTGTGGTTGCACTGTTTTCCTGGGTGGTTCTCCATGTTCCGATTAACTTATAGTGTTCTTGATTAAAGCATAGGTAGAAGGGTGGTTAGGGTCACTTGCCTTTCTCCAACGATAAGCTACTTTCCTTATCTGCAAAGCTCTGCACTTGAACTTCCTCGAACGGCGTGTTGGCTACGATCATGCAAGAAAACATACAATAAATAAAACAATACATCAAACATTACCAAAAGACTAAAACAAGCTTTTAGAAATGACGGGCTCGGAGAGACGATCGCATGGACATCAAGAACGCGTAAAACGGAGCTAGGATGGAAAAGTTATGGCTGAAACAAGGTTCAGGGACTAAATTGTAAAAGAAGCGGAAGTTTAGGGGGTTTTACGGAAGATTTCGGGGACCTAAACATAAATATGTGTGAAACTAGGAGGTCTAACATGTAAAAGGTTAAGGATAGGCTATTAAACATGAAATCTAAGGATTTGCGGGGGCCTAAGTGTAAGGAAAAGGACCCGATTGAAAGGCTTTTATATAGGTGGAAGGGTTTATTTGTAAATTCCGAAACATCGGGGTTCTTTACGCAAAACCGCCAAACGGCGGCGGGTGAGCCAAGGGAGCGACACGTGGCGGCTTGCTGCGGCCGTGGCCGCGCGCGGTGGTGACGTCGGCGTGACGCGAGCGCGTGGACCGCGCCGTGGACCGGTCCATGGTCCACGGTGGACCAGGACCCAAGGGGTATGAGATCTTTTAATGCGGGCCGTGGATTTAGATCGGACGGTCGCGGTGGCGTGTGGGCGTCGGGCGGCGGCGGCCTTGTACGGGCGGCGGCGGTCTCGCCGGCCGGCTCGCCGGCGACGGCCAACTAGGGCTCCCGGGCACCATTCGCGGCGGGGAAAGTACCGGGGAGAAAGAGGAGGAGGCGGGGAACTCACCGGAGGCCTTGGAAGGGAGCTAGGGGCGCGCGGCGGAGGAGATCGACGGCGAGGGGCGGAGCTCCGGCGGCCTCCACGGGGTGGCGGTGCTTGCGCGCGGGGAAAAGGAGGGAGAGTGGTGCGGGTGGTGCGGGGGGATGGTGCGCATTTTATAGGGCGGGGGGGAAGTGGAGAGGGTGGCCGAGGCGGTGGCGGCGAGGTCGGTGGGCGGCCGGCGCCATTAATGGCGTGCGGGTGCGGTGGCGGCTCGGTGCGTGCCGTTTTGGGAGAGGAAGGGGCGGTGGATGAGTGCGGTGGGGAGGCGGAGCGTCGCGGGGAAGGCGAGGAGGCGGCGCGGGGGGTGCGGGGAAGGCGGCGCGGGGATGGAGACACCGGCGGCGGCGCGCGGCAAGAAGGGGGGGGGCGGCCGGGCCGGGAGGTAGGGGAAGCCCACGACGTGTGGGCCCCACACGTCGGCGGGTGAGAGGGGGAGAGGGAGGGAGGCGGGTGCAAAGTGGGCCGCTTGGGCCGAAAGTTGTTGTGGGCGGGGCGGGAGGCTGGGTTGGGTTGATTGTTTTTCTTTTTTTTTTCTTTTCTTTTTCTTTTCTTTTCAAATCCAAATTCAAATTCAAATCTTTTCAACTTTTCAAACACAAATTTTAACACAAATTTACTCAACTGTTTTAAGACTTTTCACAAATCATTTTTTACAACTTTTCAACCTTTTTTTTTTTAAAATTCAAACCTTCATTTTTTTTTCAAGCTTTTACACCAATTTCCTCAAACTCTTTTCACAACTATTTTAAGGACTTTCTCACAAATATTTTCTTTTTAAGACTTTTAAAATCAAACAAAACTCATGCATTTCAATTATGATGCACAAACACTTGGGTGATTCTAATTATTAAATGATGTTTAATTTAATTAAAGGCAAATTTATTTATTCAAATTTTATTAAATCCTTAGAAAAATAAAACTAAGCCATGTTGCTAACAATATTTTATTGTGATGGAATTTTCGGGTGTTACAAATCCTACCCCCTTAAAAAGAATCTCGTCCCGAGATTCGGAGGGATCGGGAAACAAGAGGAGATACAAGATGTCTTGAAAGATGACGGTTTACTATTACAGAGCTTGTTCACTTCTCCTTCTTCTTCGGGCTTGCAGCAGCAAACTCAATCCTATCTCCTTGCGGGGTAGTTAAGAGCACCGACTTCTTGGCACACAAAATGATTCCATCATGCTTGCTTAACCAATCCATACCAAGGATCACATCTATTCCATTGGATGTTAGAATCACTAAGTCCGCTTCAAAATCTATCTCTCCGATCTTAAGATTGACTGTGGGCATACATAGGTGGATTTCATTTCACCGTTTGGAGAAGCGATTAGCAAATGTGTCTTCATGGAACTCTTGGGTACATCATGCTTTGTCACGAATCGTTCGGTAATAAATGAATGCGATGCCCGGAATCAAATAAAGCTGTTGCGGGTACGAGTTGATAAGAAACGTACCCGGCAACACAACATCTTTGTCTCCTTGAGCTTCTTCGGTGTCACATGGTTCACCCTACCATGCATATTGTTCTGTTGTCCTCTGTTATCTCTGCGGGATGTACGCATATTGCGGCGAGGGCAAATGCGGCATAGTGTCCCAATTCTCCGCGGTTGAAGCATCCTTTGGGGTGAAGCTGGAGTAGTGTTCCTTCTTGGTGCACACGAGCGATTCGATGAGGATTTGGAGCCCGAGGTGTCATTGGGTTGGATTCTTCGGGTTCATCAAACGAACGATACTGCCGACTCTCGTCCATGGCCTCTGCCCGGTGTGCTAGAACGAAAGGCGAAAGTCTTGCGATGAGTTGTAACGAGGGCGGGTGTTCTTGCTAGAATGTCCCCGAGATTGAAACTTGCGCTTCGTTCACGAAGTTCCTTGCGTTTATTCTCCAAGCCTATAGCCTTATTGAGCAACATGCGAAAGTTAAGAAATGTGTGGCTCGCAAGCGATAGTTAAGTGGCCCTATCAATCCATCGAGAAAGCGTTCTTGTCTCTTGGCATCCGTGTTGACTTCATCCGGTGCATAGCGGGACAAATGAGTAAACCGATCCGGATACTCACTAAGCTGTCATGTTGCCTTGCTTTAGAGCTAGAAATTCCTTCTTCTTCGACTTCTTTACACCGAGTGGGATGTGATGTGTACGAAAACTCTCCTGGAACTCTGCCCGGGTAATGGTGTCGGCGGCGGCATGCGCGACGGTGTAAGCATCCCACCAATCGGCGGCTGCACCTTCCGGACGTCCGAGGCATACAAAACCTTCTCACGATCATTGCATTGGGTGATATTCGGCATCTTGTTGATGGTCTTGAGCCAATCATCGGCATCGAGGGGATCTACGGAATGAGAGTAAGTGGGCGGGTTGTGGCTCATGAATTCTTTATGCTTGTTCACTTGGTGGTGGAGGTGGTGGGGGTCCTTGAGGTGGTGGCGGATTCGCCGTGCTTGTAGATTACGGGACGGTGGCGGTGAGGTTCGAATCAAGCGCATCCGTTCCGTAAAGAAGCTGCTGCATCGCGGGATCCATTGCTAATTCTTGTGAAGGAGGGAACTTGATTCGAGGCGATTGATGACGAACGGAATATCTGTCCGGCTCCCGACCGACGTTTACCATTTGATTGTTAGAGAGAAAAGTTTTCCGACGGGGAAGATAAAGGTGAATCAGAGAGAAGGGGCTAAGATTCAAATTTTAACTTTAATTATTTTATTGATGTATTTGTGGCCATCACTCCACAAAAACATTTCAATCAAGTCAAAGATCCAAATCATGCATGTTTACAATCAACAAGCATTAACATCGCACGTCCTCACAAGAACGGCTCTATCGAAACGAAACTGGTAGAAGGGTAGGCAACCTAAGAATCTATCCTGTAAAACACGTGTGGTAGTTCAAGGTGGAAGATCAAGAATCAGACTCAGTGTAGAAGAAAACAAAAGATATGATTTTGATAAAGAATAAAGAATAAAATATTTTTTTAAGCGTAAATAAGATATTTTGAATGTTAGAAGGGCTTCCTAGAAAGAGAGTCCTTAATCTCGACCGTTTCTATACGAGGGGTTGCGTCCTACGATCGGCAATGCTCGATACCACTCTGTCACACCCGATTTTCCGTAGAAAACCGAATGCATCTCATATGTGTGCCGGGATCAAAATATCACACATATGATAGACTCATGAGTGTAATATCACAAGACAACGCTCAAAACGTACGGAAAAGGTTTATTAACTTTTATTACACTCACGATGGTAGACACAAAGGTCTTTACACGAACAACGATAACTATGAAGACGCGACTCCATCTTCATCTTCCACGAGCATCCGGCGGTTGACCGCATCCTCAGAACTCCTCGTAGTCGGTGAAGTGCTCCACTCCAGGGTTCTTCTCTGAACAGCGTAAGCAAGGATGAGTACACTTATGGTTGGTACTCAGCAAGGCCACAGAAATAACCGGAAAGCAATATTAATCCATCTTTAAGTTCAATTAATCATGTGAGGGTCCAAGCCGCTCTTGACCGTGAGCACGGCTGATCGATCAGTTTAACACTCTGCAGAGGTTGCACACTTTTCCCACAGTTCGCGTAAAAGTTCCAAAGAACTTTGAACCCAACCACGCATGTCTCGATCGAGCACAATACCACACTTCCGAGGTGTGATTGCATAGGGACGCTACGAAGCCTTTACAAAGATATGCAAAAGACTAACGACCCGCATAGTTACGGATCGGGGCGGACCATAACCCTCCCTAGTGGTCGGCACCTTAGCAAAGGTCGCTACCCCAAAAGGACCGGGCTATACCCCCGCAACCCGGATCCCCCTCTGCTCCTTTCGGAAAAGGGCCATCGGATCAATCGCACACCTAATTAATTGGCTAAGCCGAGCCATATGGACCGTGGTTGCCTTGTTTTCTGGGTGGTTCTCCATGTTCCGATTAACTTATAGTGTTCTTGATTAAAGCATAGGTAGAAGGGTGGTTAGGGTCACTTGCCTTTCTCCAACGATAAGCTACTTTCCTTATACGCAAAGCTCGCACTTGAACTTCCTCGAACGGCGTGTTGGCTACGATCATGCAAGAAAACATACAATAAATAAAACAATACATCAAACATTACCAAAAGACTAAAACAAGCTTTTAGAAATGACGGGCTCGGAGAGACGATCGCATGGACATCAAGAACGCGTAAAACGGAGCTAGGATGGAAAAGTTATGGGCGAAACAAGGTTCGGGGGACTAAATTGTAAAAGAAGCTGGAAGTTTAGGGGGTTTTACGGAAGATTTCGGGGACCTAAACATAAATATGTGTGAAACTAGGAGGTCTAACATGTAAAAGGTTAAGGATAGGCTATTAAACATGAAATCTAAGGACTGCGGGGGCCTAAGTGTAAGGAAAAGGACACGATTGAAAGGCTTTTATATAGGTGGAAGGGTTTATTTGTAAATTCGAAACATCGGGGTTCTTTACGCAAAACCGCCAAACGGCCGGCGGGTGAGCCAAGGGAGCGACACGTGGCGGCTTGCTGCGGCCGTGCGCGCGGGGTGGTGACGTCGGCGTGACGCGGGCGCGTGGACCGCGCCGTGGACCCGGTCCATGGTCCACGGTGGACCGGACCCAAGGGGTATGAGATCTTTTAATGCGGGCCGTGGATTTAGATCGGACGGTCGCGGTGGCGTGTGGGCGTCGGGCGGCGGCGGCCCGTACGGGCGGCGGCGGTCTCGCCGGCCGGCTCGCCGGCGACGGCCAACTAGGGCTCCCGGGCACCATTCGCGGCGGGGAAAGTACCGGGGAGAAAGAGGAGGAGGCGGGGAACTCACCGGAGGCCTTGGAAGGGAGCTAGGGGCGCGGCGGAGGAGATCGACGGCGAGGGGCGGAGCTCCGGCGGCCTCCACGGGGTGGCGGTCTTTGCGCGCGGGGAAAAAGGAGGGAGAGTGGTGCGGGTGGTGCGGGGGGATGGTCTTGCATTTTATAGGGCGGAGGGGGAAGTGGAGAGGGTGGCCGAGGCGGTGGCGGCGAGGTCGGTGGGCGGCGGCGCCATTAATGGCGTGCGGGTGCGGTGGCGGCTCGGTGCGTGCCGTTTTGGGAGAGGAAGGGGCGGTGGATGAGTGCGGTGGGGAGGCGGAGCGTCGCGGGGAAGGCGAGGAGGCGGCGCGGGGGGGGGTGCGGGGAAGGCGGCGCGGGGATGGAGACACCGGCGGCGGCGCGGGCAAGAAGGGGGGGCGGCGGGCGGGAGGTAGGGGGAAGCCCCACGACGTGTGGGCCCCACACGTCGGCGGGTGAGAGGGGGAGAGGGAGGGAGGCGGGTGCAAAGTGGGCCGCTTGGGCCGAAAGTTGTTGTGGGCGGGGCGGGAGCTGGGTTGGGTTGATTGTTTTTCTTTTTTTTTTCTTTTCTTTTTCTTTTCTTTTCAAATCCAAATTCAAATTCAAATCTTTTCAACTTTTCAAACACAAATTTTAACACAAATTTACTCAACTGTTTTAAGACTTTTCACAAATCATTTACCATGTATCCGGTGCCTAGTGTTCCCACCGAGAGTGAGGCTAAGTGGAATGCGCGCGCTAGGAACCATATCTTTGAGGTGCTAGATGAGGAATTGTTTGATCGGGTCTTCGCTTTGGAAATTGTCCATCAAGTGTGGATGCAACTCAAAGAAATCCTTGTGGGTAACAAGAAGATTCGTGAGGAAAAATATGAGTTGCTTAAGGTGGAACTCAATGAGTTCAAAATGAATGATGATGAGGGTGTAGAGCAAATGTACTCTAGGATGGGTGTGCTTATTCAAAATATCAATGCTCTCGATGTTGCTAACCTTACCGAGCAGGAAATCATCCAGAAAATCCTTCAAACGCTCCCCAAGCCTAAGTACAACATCGTCAAGGTACTTCTCTTTGAGAAGGATTTCTCTACCCTCACCATCACTGAGGTTGTGAACAAAATCCGCTCCCATGAGAAGTGGAATCACCTACCTCCAACTCAAGCGCAAAGAATTGCACTCAAGGCTAGTGAGAAGATCAAGCCCAAAAAGACCAATGCAAAGCCTCCTTCTTCCTCAAGTGAGAGCGAAGGCAAAAGTGATTAAAGTGAAGTGGAGAGTGATGATGCAAAGATTGCTCTTCTCATGAAGAGAGCTACAAGGATGATACCAAGAAGAAAAAGTTTCGGGCATCAAGAAGAAATGGTGAAGGAAGCAATAGGAAGTTCTATAATTGTGTGGAAGCTATGATCATCTATCATATGATTGCCCCAAGCCCGACAAGTGAGTATCAAGCTCAAGAAAGAAGAACGATGAGGATGAGAAAGATGCCAAGTACTACAAGAAGAGCTCATCCAAGAAGAAGTCATCAAACAAGCCCTACCACAAGAAGGGCGAACATCATTCTCTCTTGGTTAATGAATGGGTAACCGGTGGTGAGACTTCAAGTGAGTCGAGTGAAAGTGAAGAAGAAAAGAACAAGAAGATCACCGGTATTGCTATCAAGTATGATGAAGAGCCTCCACTTGCACCTCCACCTATGTGCTTCATGACAAAGCACTCCAAGGTGAGCGATAGTGGTAGTAGTGATTCTTCTAGTAGTGATGATGATCTCTCACCGCTTGCTCTTAAGGGTCTTCTTGATGAATACACTTCCATGATTAAGAAACAAAAGAGTAAGCTCAAGGCACTTGAAGAGACCCATGAGAAACTTAAGCTATCAAATGATGAGTTGCTTGTGAAGCACAATGACCTTAGCAAAGAACATGATGCTTTGGTAGTGTCCAACAATTCACTTAGAGATGACCACAACAAGTTGGTTGATAAGCAGAATGAGCTAATCGTCAAGCATGACGACATAACCATGCTTAATAAGTCTCTTGAGTCAAATCATAAGATGCTTAAGAAAGAACATATGATCTTAGAGATGAAATATCAAGGGCTTGAGCTTGCATATGAGGCCATTGGCTCTAGTGGGCATGAAAATGCTAGAGAAGTCACTAAAACCAATGTCTCTACCTCATGTGATGATCTAATTGAAGAACCTAAGGTCTTGCTTAATGATGAAAATATTTCATCGTCTTCCAAGACTAACCATTCTAGGGTGAAAGCTCTTGAAGAAGTGAGAAGCCTAAGGTCTTGTGTGAAGACTTTAGCCAAGGGTGAGGAGTTACACAAGGAAATCCTCTACTACAATGCAAGAGACTATGGGACAAAGGGACTTGGTTCTTTCCCAAATTCCATCAAGGAAACTCCTAAATCTAAGGAGCTATATGGGTGTTTCGTCAATGAGGTTGGATTTTATTGTCAACATTGCAAGGTCACCGGTCATCACACAAGGGAGTGCCCAACACCTACTCGCCCTTTTCCCACCTTGCCTAACAATTTCAAGTCCATGTACAATGATAACCATTTCTTGTTGATGAAGAAAACAATGGTAAGGTTGCGATCAAGTTCATTGGTGCCAAACCAAAAGTCAAGCCACCTAGAAGCTTATGGATTCCGAAAGCTCTTGTCACTCACATCAAGGGGCCCAAACTAGCTTGGGTTCCTAAATTTCAATCCTAATTTCTTGTGTCTAAGTGAACTACAAGGCCGGAGGGAGTGATTGGATACTTGATAGTGGTTGCACTCAACACATGACTGGGAGATCATGAACAAGTTTCATTTGGTGATAACTCTAAAGGAAGGATCTCCGGATTGGGTGAAATCTCTCTAACAAATGATCTATCACTCTCCAATGTTCTCTTTGTGGATTCTTGTAGTTATAACTTGCTTTCTATTGCACAATTTTGTGACCTTGGTCTTTCATGCACCTTTGATGATGAAGGGGTCACAATGACTAACAAGAAAACTAATGAAGTTGTTTTCAAGGGATTCCGCTATGGCAATCTTTATCTTGTAGATTTTGCATCCCATGAAGCAAACTTGACTACTCGCCTCATCTCCAAGACATCCAAGGGTTGGCTATGGCATCGACGCATTGCACATATAGGAATGAGCCAACTCAAGAAAGCTTTCAAGAAGGGTATGGTACTTGGTGTGAAGGATGTCACATTTGAGAAGGACAAGTTATGTAGTGCATGTCAAGCCGGCAAGCAAGTTGCAAGTCATCATCCTATGAAGGTGTATGTATCTACCACAAGACCATTGGAGCTCATGCACATGGACCTCTTCGGACCAACTACATACAATAGTCTTGGTGGTAATCTCTATTTTCTTGTCATTGTTGATGATTACTCACGCTATACTTGGACATTCTTTTTGGAGGACAAGGGAAAGACATTTGACATCTTCAAGAAGTTTGCTACTAGGGCCCAAAATGAGTTTGGGTCATCCATGGTGAATATTATAAGTGACAATGGATCGGAATTCCGCAACACAAGAGTGGAACAGTATTGTGATGGTGAAGGCATAAAGCATGAATCCTCTTCAACCTATACACCACAACAAAATGGTGTGGTAGGGATAAAGAACAAGACACTCATCACTCTTGCATGATCTATGTTGGATGACTATGGGGTTTCTCAAAGGTTTTGGGCGTAAGCTATCAACACAGCATGTCATGCTTCAAATAGAGTGTATCTCCACCGACTATTGATGAAGACACCATATGAGGTACTAATTGGGAGAAAGCCCAACATCTCCTACTTCCGGGTGTTTGGTTGTAAGTGTTTCATATTCAAGAAGAGGAAGCATCTAGGGAAGTTTGAGAGTAGAGTACATGAGGGCATGCTTGTTGGTTATGCATCTAACTTCAAGTCATATAGAGTATTCAATAACTCTACACGAGTGATTGAAGAAACATGTGACGTGGAGTTTGATGAATCTAATGGCTCCCAAGGAGATGGTTTTTGTTGTGATGATGTAGGAAAAGAACCTCTTCGAGAAGCAATGAAAAAGATGGCTATTGGTGACATCAAGCCAAAGGAGGATGATGATTCTCACTCCATTCATGAAGATTCCTCCTCCGATGGTGATGACAATGATGATCAACCAAGGTGTGCAACATCATCCCCCACAAGACAAGATAGTCCATCTTCCTCACAAGAACCACCTCCTATATCACAAGACACTCAAGATCAAGTAGAGGAACCGGAGGAAGTTCAATCTCAAGATGATCCCACCTCTACAACATTTGGAAGGCGTACAAGGACTTCAACAAACCATCCAATTGATCTTTTCTTGGGTGATCCCAAGGGGGCTACAAGGACTCGCTGCAAGCAATATACCTCATTTTGTAAACATCGTGCTTTTATCTCTTTTGTAGAACCCACAACTATAGATGAAGCTCTTGGGGAACCGGATTGGATTTTGGCTATGCAAGAAGGTCTCAACAACTTCACAAGAAATCAAGTGTGGGAGTTGGTAGAGCGCCCCAAGAACAAGAATGTGATTGACACTAAGTGGGTCTACCGGACGGAACAAGCAAGATGAACATGGTATTGTGGTGAAGAACAAGGCAAGACTTGTCGCCAAAGGGTACTCTCAAGTAGAAGACTTGGACTATGGAGAGACCTTCGCTCCGGTGGCACGTCTTGAAGCTATCCGTATCCTCCTAGCATATGCATCTAGTCATAAAATGAAATTATTTCAAATGGATGTTAAGAGTGCTTTATTGAATGGCTTCATCAATGAAGAAGTTTATGTGCATCAACCTCCCGGTTTTGAGGATGCTACATATCCTAACCATGTCTATAGGTTGCACAAGGCTTTGTATGGACTCAAGCAAGCTCCTGGGCATGGTACGAGAGGCTCTAGGATTTTCTCATTGAAGCGGGATTCAAGATCGGTAGAGTGGACAACACGCTATTCACAAAGATAATCTACAAAGAGCTTTTCATTTGTCAAATTTAGGTTGATGATATTATCTTTGGCTCTACTAACCTCAAAGTGTGCAAGGACTTTAGTGATCTCATGACTAGGAAATTCGAGATGTCAATGATCGGAGATCTCAACTTCTTCCTTGGGTTTCAAATCAAGCAATTGAAGGAAGGGACTTTCATTCATCAAGAGAAGTACAATAATGATATTCTCAAGAAGTTCAAGATGGATGATTGTAAGCCGATCAAGACTTCAGTGCCTACAAATGGACATCTCGACCTAGATGAGGGAGGTAAATCGGTTGACCAAAAGCTTTACCACTCTATGATTGGTTCTCTTCTTTATCTTACCGCATCTAGGCCCGATATCATGTTTAATGTTTGTATGTGTGCTCAGTTTCAAGCCAACCCTAAAGAATCTCACCTAAGTGCCTTAAAAAGGATCCTTAGATACTTAAAATATACACCTAGCATTGGCTTGTGGTACCCCCATGGTGCTTGTTTTGAGCTCTTGGGTTATTCAGATTCGGACTTTGTCGGATGTCGAGTAGACTGTAAGAGTACTTCGGGTGGGTGCCATTTGTTAGGTCGCTCTTTGCTTGCTTGGTCCTCTAATGTAACGCCCGCGTTTTTAGCTCTTAATAAATCACCTGCTAAATCACGCGTGTTTTCAAAAACCCTTCCGCTGAGCTCGATCACCTCCCCGAAATCCCCATCATCTTTCCCCCCTCGCCCTTCCTCGGCGCGCGTGCCGTGAATCCCGCCGGCACCGCCCGCACTCAGGCCACCGCCGCTCACCGCGTGCCGGCCGGCGTCACTTGTCGGCCACCTCACCGGGAATCCCAGGCATGCCGCGGTCCCGCCGGACGGTCCGCCTCGCCATCACCGCCGTCCCGAAAATCACGCTGACACCCGAAGAACCGGAAAACCCCACAAAATCCCTTTTTCCCCTCCCTCCTAATTTCCTAGGATTTCTCCTAATTTTCTAAACCCCTCTTCCTTTTTCTTTTCCTTTCTTTTCTCTTTTCCCTTTTCCTTTTTTCCTTCCCTTCCCTTTCCTTTTTTCCTATTTTCTTTTTCCTTTCTTTTTTCCTTTCTCTTTTTCCTTCCTTCCTTCCTTTCCCTTCTCCTTTCTTCTTCCCTCAGCCCGGTGCCTCTGCCCTGGCCCCGCGCATCTGCTCCCGACCGGGTGCCGGCTGTGACACGCGACGCCGACCCTTCCTCCTCCTCGCTACTCCGTACGGCGCCGCACGGGCCCGCAACGCGACCTCTCCCTGCCGCTCGCCGCCGCGACGGCCATCAATGCGCCCGCCCCGAGCCGTCGCCTCCGCCAAACGAGCGCCACCGCGACCCGCCGTCCGGCTCCACGTCGCCGCTCGCCGCTGCAGCTCACCCCTGCACGACGGGTCTCGTCCAACAGCGCCACCACCAATTTGGCCGCGAATTCCGCCGGCCAAGTCCACGCCAGGAGCCTTCCCGAACCGCCTCCTCCACCATTCTCGGCCGCACGTGGTCCGCGTGCAAGGCGCCGACCGGGTTACCGCCTTCCCCGCGGCTATAAAAGGACCCCGCCGTGCTCCCCACATCACCCCGCACCGCCAAAGCCGAACCCCTCTCCTTCCTAAGCACCCGAGCGACGCCTCGCCCCGAGCACTGCCACCTCCAGTCTGCCACCGCCCGAGGATCCGCCTCTGCACGCAAACATAGCCCAAGGTGGGTAGGGGAATCAATCCCCCTTGTCGCCCTCTTCGTTTTACCCTACATCCCGACCGCCATCGTGGCCCGGCTCGCCGGCAATCGCCACCGGCCGGCCGCCCCCGAGCCGCCTCCTCCCCCCCCTCTCTGTTCTGAATCAAGGGGGAGGAAGGAGATGGCCGTTTGTCCAAAAACCCCCTCGACCTCCTCCTTTTTCCACCGAGCCCCCCTTCTCTATTCTCTCTCTCCTTTCTTTCAATTAGACCCTATCCTTTAAACTACTCCACAAAACAACCCTACTCATTTACAAGCTAGCCCTACTTAATTTCAAGAAGACCCCTGGACTAGCCCATCCAAACGTCACCTTAATTATATTTTGCAAATAAGCCCACCTCTCTATTAAATCTATTTACTAATAGGTCCTTAGCCCCTTTAAACTCTCTTTAACCCGACATTTCATGCACAATTTTTACTCCAAATTAATTCCAAACTTCACCACACCTTTCCCGGGGTTATTCCCACCGAAACATTCACCATTTTCCCATAGAGCATATATATTTCTCCTTTTTCCATTTATTCCTCCTCGAGCTCAGCCGGTAAATTTGTGTGCTTGTATTGATTGCATGCTTGCTTGTGTGTACGCTATAGCCGACGCAGTGAACGAAGGAGGGTACCACGAGCCAGAGCTTGGAGCCAAGTACTGCGAGCAGGAGCCCGAGATCCCGAACCCCGAGCAGGAACTCCCCGAGGACTTCGAAGACGACAAGTTCAATCTCATCATTTGATGCATGCTTTGGTCCTAATTTTATAAACATAACCCTATACCCGTTTTATAAATTGCATATTGTTTTACTGCAAAAACCTGGTAGGATAGCCACCCTTGATTGCTATGATTGAACCTTGTTTGGCCAAAATGATTGCTTTAAAAATGTGTGAGTGCTTTAAAAATGGAAATGGGATATTTTGGAAAGTGAGTAAAGAACTGGGTAGACGGGATGGACGTGTGGGTCAGGAGTATGGGTGAGCTCGTACCTGTGTGGTTGAGCATGTTGGGAGATGTCCATCTTGTCGATAAGGACCGGGTTGCGTGACATCTCACCTGACCCAATTATCGTAGCACCACTTGACCGTTGTATGTGGCAACGACTTAGCATAAATCCCACTAGTTAATCTACTTGCCATCGGGTGTGCGGGTGAGCAGCGGGAGATCAAGGAGTTGGGGTACGATCTGTGTGAGGTACGCCCTGGTTATATGAGATAACCCCTTGGTTGCTTCCGTGGTGGCTCGTAGTGTTAGCTAAGGTGGGTAATGGCTTTGATAGGATCTGCGCTGACACTAAGGTGTTTGTGTGGCGGTACCCTACTTGTGGGTAAAGATGTACAACCTCTGCAGAGTGAAAAACCTATTCGAATAGCCGTGTCCACGGTATTGGACGAGTCACGGTGTGGTCACAAAAACTAATGTTTGGGTTTGGGATGTTTCCATGGCGTGAGTTGTTTTTGGAAAAGTGTGTGGCTGTGTGCCTGGGCTACTGCGGACGGGGAGTCCGGTAGTCCCTAATTGGTTTTCTCAAAACAACTGAGTTACTTGGGTTATAAAAATTGTTTGCGAAAACCTTTCCAAAAATGAACCCCTGCATGATTAAATGTGTTTGCAAATAAACCTTAACCTGATCCTTAATATATCCTGTGCATGATATGCTTATAAGCCCCTCCGTGGGTGGGGTTGAACTTGTTGAGTACGTATGTACTCACTCTTGCTTAATTAACTGTTTTTCAAAGGAGGATCCCGACTTCGTTCCCGAAGACGTCAAGTAGGTCGCTGTCCTACACCCAACCCATGCATGTGGATTCAGGGTCCCCATAGGAAGCTTCCATGGCATGGTACTCTGATTAGGCTTTAGAAGCCTTCTCTATCGTAGTTTGGTCACTAGCTCTTGTGTTGTTCCTCGTGGCAATGGCACTCCTGTGCCCACTACCCCACCGTGATGTAAGGGACTGAACCACCTGTTGTAATAAATGTGTTACCAGCCTCCTGGGACTGGTATTTGTGTCACATTTAGTCACCTCTGATGAGGGGACGCTTCATCTAAGAAGCAAAACTTCGTGGCCTTATCCACCTCGGAGGCAGAATACATTTCCACGGGGGCTTGTTGTGCTCAAATCCTCTATATGAAGCAAAGCCTCTTGGATTATGGTGTGGTTCTAGATACGGTTCCCCTCCTTTGTGACAAAGCAATTGCCGTAAAAATTGCTAACAACGCGGTTCAACATTCGCGCACCATGCACAACGATATCCGTCATCACTTCTTGTGAGACTATGTGGCTAAAGGGGGCATTGTCCTTTGTGGTGTTCGCTCCGAGGAGCACTTGGGGGATATATTCACCAATCTTCTTGATGAAAACACCTTTTGTAGGCTTCGGAGTGAATTAAATGTGATTGATGCGTCCAACATCATGTAATGCTTGTCATATAGTTTGCATTTGCATATGTACATGATTAGGGGCTTGTCTAACTTGATGAGATAGTGGTGAGTATGGGTCTTGCTTGAGCCGGTGGTTCTCTTGTTTCGCTCAAGTCATGTTGAAAGGCTCACCATGAACAAGCTTATCAAGGGTTCAAACTTGGCAAGATAATTTATCTTTCTGCTTTTCACTCATGCTTGTCATGTAGGTCGCACTCATGTTTAATTTCATGCATTTGTTCTTGCATAGCATTGTGTGAGAGAAGTCACAAAGGAAACTCGCAATATGAGAAAGTTGAAACGAACCGGATTTCCGCGGACGGAAACCTGACTCTCTGCACCTCAGTGGTAGTCCCAGGAGGGTTACCACGTGCAATCCCTGTCTCAGCAATACCAAAAATCCATATAGAAAGAAAACAAATAGAGTACAACATTTATTTATTACATTAATCAGAGTACATCTCTTCGACACATGCCGGGTACAAGTCCAACAGGACTGAATCATGCAGAAAGTAAACATCTAGCAGCGGCTCCATGCAAGCGTGGGAACTCCATATCCGCAGGCATCTCGAGCGTAGAAAGAGCACTAATCCTCCCATCCGTCGTTGTCGAAGTCGTAGTCCGGATCTGTGTCAGAGACACCAGGATCTACCCGATTAGCGGGTAGGTCATGCCAGCTTCCCAACACAGAGGCAAAAGCGGTGTTTGTTCTACTATGCAGGATATATTCCTACTCTGGCTGTAGAAGGCTTAAGCAAAGCAGCAAAGCAACATACAAGGTAAGCAGAAATATGCAGTGAGGTCAACACCTCAGGGAAGCTCACGCTTCTGAGGTCCACACCTCTGGGGTCCACACCCCGCTCAAGGATACCACGCCAAAACACCAGATCACAACCACGATCCGGCTCCCAACTCTCATCTGCGATGTGGGGCTCACCTGCTTCTATCCCCACATCTCAACGGCCTCGGCCGGGCTCACACACTCGGGGGAGAGAAGACGCACAAGAAAAATATATCTAGCCAGAATAATAGATCTCAGGACTGTCCATAACCAGTGGACACGGACTATAGCTATAGGTTTAAACACTCTGCAGAGGTTGTACAACTGTACCCGCCCGAATAGGACTGAAACCGGCCGTCACCGGTTCCAGGTCCTACCATACGGCTGAAGGCCAAGTAAGTGGATAGTACCCTCCTGCGTCTCCGAGTCTAGCTCAGCCTCCGCTGTAGAGCTCATACTGCCAGCGAGAGGTCCCTCGAAGCTGTGGAACCCTTCCCCGGCCTCGCCGGGGCGAAGTCTTCTAAGGAGGAAAGAGCCGTCTCCCGACACGATCACACCAATCCGCCTATAGGAGGGGTGCTATCTACTATGAGTCTCACCCCGCACCCCCGCCCATAACAAGGTGGGCGGTTTGTACGGTAAGACTCCAACGAAGCATGGTTAGTCTGACGATCTGTCCTTAAGGGCCGAGAGCGAGCACTTCCCATCTCCATCCCATTCGACACGCCGCTCGGGTTAGAGGCCAGATCGCATCTTCCCGAGGTAGGCGTTCACCAGTAACCAAGTGGCTTGCTCCCGCCGAAACACATCAAGGAGGTACGCACCCAGAACGCACGCTAGAACACACCGAGATCTCCCGCATCTCAGTCCAAACCCAGAATACCATCCATAGCCAAGCAACAAGAGTATGGATAGTTGGTTTATGGGACTAGCTAGGGGTCTGTAGCTAGTCCCGAGTTAGGCAAAACAAGGAATCAGGATAACAAAACATCAATGCAAGGCTCATCAACTGGCTATGCAATTCATCCAAGCAATGCATATAAAGTAAAGCACTAGCATCTAATTATCAACATGGGATCTACATGGTTGGGAATGACATGACACCTGCGTTGCCGTTGGAGCAGTCGTTGTCCAGGGCAGTGTACTCGGGGTCCTCCGTGTCCTCCTGGTCGAAGCTCGGGTCTGTGGCACGAGATTCGACGCGAACGTAAGAAATCAGTACACATCTAAGCATTAACTCCAAATAGAAACCTCTTTTTAGAAAACCCAAAAGAGCTCAAACTACCTACAATCATCAAGGTTTCGAAATACTAAATTATAGAAATTAGTTTCATATTTTTCTGAGCTTCCCATAATTAGTTATGATTTTTCAAAGTTTAAAATCATTTATAAACATTTCTGAAATCATTTTGAAATGAGAAAAGGATTTTTATTAAAAAGGGTCGAAAGATGGGCCTTTGATGGGTCGAAAGAGTCACTGGGCCGAAAGTAGCCCAGTGAGCTCGGCCCAGTTTGGCCTAGTGATCTAAAGTCCACAGAACCACCCTTGACTCGATTCCTCGACCCAACATGCACACTGGGCCTTAGCTGGACCGCGTTGGGCTGGATCGCAACAAGTGGCCCAAATAGCCAAGTTTAGATCTGTTGCAAGGGGGGGGGGGGGGTATATGTCGGCCATTGCTCGGCTCCCTGGCGCGCGGCGCGTTCCGGCGCTGACGTGCCTTCCGGTGGCGGCGACGCGGCCGGCCTGGAGCCTGGGTTGGCTCGGGTGAAAACAGCAGATGTGGGGTCTTTCCCCCACCTTCGCACGCACACCTACCGGAGCACAGAGGTCCGGCGAGCAGTAGGTGGAGGTGCTCGGTTAGCCTCCACGCACGCGGCGTGCGGTAGCGTTCCGGTGTGCGCGGGCAAGGGCGCGACGCTCAGGCTCGGCGCTGGGGTGTGCCTGGCCAGGCCGCAACGACGTGCGTGAGCACCTGCAAGAAAAAAGGAATGACACGGTGCAAAGGCCGGCACGCAGTCACGCGTGACTCGGCGCACAACGCATGACACAGCGGCGCGGCATCAGTCGGCGTGCATCAACGAAGTTGGCCGTGGTGCTAGGGTGCACACAAGCACAACCTCCCCCACTCCCACACATGCTGCACAAGATCGCCACGGCACGACGACCGGGCCATAGGAACCCGAGGCGCGACGTGGCGCGCGGCACATGGCACGGCGGCGCGGCGCGAGGTGGCCCTCAGTTTGTCGGTCACAGGTACGGCTCGACGCTCCAAGCGCGAGCACGCCCGGCACGGTGGCATGGGGTTTCTACGTGCGAGGCAAGAACAAGAGCGACGAGGTTCGATGGCCATTCATGGGGTGACGGCGGCGGACCCGCGCCCAGCGGCTCGACGGTGCACTCGCAGAAATGGTATCGAGGCAAGGAAACGACGCAAAGGAAGGCAAGGCTGCGGTTCGGCTCACGTTGGGTCGGCGATGTAGTCGTCGCCGGCTTGATGAAGAAGGCGGCACCGGGTAGATGTACACGGCGGTGCTCTGCTTCCTGCGCGGCTCCGGTCTTCTGCCCGACGCGGACGCTCCCCTCCTCGTGCGGCAACAGGTCCGGCTCCACTCGTTCACGGGCGACCTGCAGCAGTGGCGCGCCGGCGGCGACGCAACGCATGACTCCTTCCTTTCCCCGCCTCCACTCTCCCCTTCTCCCATGGCGGTGCTCACAAGAACGGGGAAAAACCCCAAGTGGGTTGGTGAGGCGCGGCTAGGGTCTCGGGGTTCCCTTTAGGGTTCTGGTCAAGGTGGCGCAGGGGTAATTCGGTGGTCGGGCGCCCCAATTGGAGGAGACGCCGGGGCGGCGATGTGGCCAACCACCAGTGGCCGCCTGAGATCCTTTAGCGTCACCGGGCAAGGGCAAAAGGGGAAAACTACCCCCCGTGGAACCACTGGACCGTGTCACGGGCGCGTGCGCGAGCTCAGCATGCGTGCTAGCTCGGCGGCCCGGCCGTCCCATCCACGCGCGCACGACCACGATGCGGGCCGGTCGGTGCGGTGCGGTGTGACAAGGGGAAAAAGGTGGAGGAGGAAGAAGAAGTGAGGCTGACGAGCCAGTCCCACACGTCGGCGAGAGAAAGGAAAAGAAAGAGAGCACCGGCGGGTTGGGCTGCGGTGTTCAGCGGCCTGATGGGCTTAGTTGGGCCGGCAAGCTGACTTAGGGAGCTGCTGGCCCGAGTTAGAGGTTAAGGTTTTTGAATTAGTTTTGAAATTAGATTTGATCTATTGTTTTAATTTGAATTACATTCAAATTCAAAACTCACTCTTTTAACTCCAAATAAAATCCAGAAAAATCCAACTCACATACTTTACCATAATTTGAATATATATTTTATAAATGGGTTTAATTGATGGAGAATTTAGGGAAGGGCTAGAAATTTGGGTTGAAAATTGGTATCACTTCAAATCAATCAAAAAGTTTTAAATTTTCGCAAATTTTGCACACCTAAATTCTGGTATGTTGCAGTCTCCCCCACCACTGAGAATCTCGTCCTCGAGATTTAGACTCCAACTTCCTCCGCGAACAAGTGAGGGTACTCCTTCCTGAGAACGACTTTCCTTCTCCCAAGTCGCTTCTCGCTCAGTGTGGTTACTCCATAGTACCTTGCAGAAGGGAATGGTTGTTCTCCTTGTCTCTTTGACTGCTCGGTCCAAGATCTTCTCGGGATACTTAGCATACTCAAGGGTATTTTGCAAGTCAAGCAACTCCATGGGCACTTGCTTTGCCTCCACTTGCTTCTCGCTCTTCTTTAGCTGTGACACGTGAAACATGGGGTGCACTCCTGACATTGCCTCGGGTAGCGCGAGCTGGTAGGCTAGACTTCCAATCCTTTTAGTGATTTGGTACGGCCCCACGTACCTCAGAGCAAGCTTCCCTTTCACTAAGAACCTCTTAGTTCCTCGAAGTGGTGAGACCTTCAAGTACACACTGTTTCCAACTGCAAAGGTCAATTCCCTCCTTCTTTTGTCAGCATAGCTTTTCTGACGGCTTTGAGCGATCCTCAGGTTCTCACAAACTTTCTCTACTCTCTCCTCTGCTTCCTCTATGATTGCTGGCCCAAAGAGTGTTCGTTCTCCAACCTCTGACCAAGCAAGCGGGGTTCAACACTTCCTCCCGTAAAGGGCCTCAAAGGGTGCCATCCGAAGACTAGCTTGAAAGTTGTTGTTGTAGGAAAACTCTGCAAACAGTAAGCTGCTCTCCCAATCTGTGCCGTAAGTGAGCGCACATGCTCGTAGCATATCCTCCAGAACTTGATTGACTCTCTCAGTTTGCCCATCTGTCTGGGGGTGGAAAGCTGTGCTATAGTTAAGAGTGGTGCCCATAAGCTTGTGGAAGCTCAGCCAGAACTTGGCGACAAACTGTGCTCCCTGATCAGACACTATGTTCTTTGGTGCCCTGTGTAACCTCAGAATGTGTTCAACATACAGTTTTTCCAAACGTTCTGTACCGAAGGTCACCTTCACCAGCATGAAGTGTGCCACCTCGGTCAATCGGTCCACTATGACCCAAATCGAGTCATTTCCCTTGGGAGTCCGGGGTAGTCCCACTACGAAGTCCATGGAGATGTCCTCCCACTTCTAGATTGGAATTTCTAACGGCTTGAGCAAACCTGCGGGCTTCTGGTGCTCAATCTTTACTCTGCTATAGGTGTCGCAACAGGCCACGTAGTGAGCTATATCTCTCCTCATGTCTTTCCACCAGTACCTCGTCTTCAAATCTTTGTACATCTTTGTGCTGCCTGGGTGAATCGAGTACCTCGAGTCGTGGGCTTCTCTCATGATCTGCTCTAGAAGTGTCTTGTCTTGTGGTACACAAGTCCGTTCCTTCAGCCACACGGTGCCTTGTTCATCCAAGCGGTAATCCTCTGCTTTTCCCTCCTTCATCAATTCTCGCAGAACTTGATCTCCGCACACGACTTTTGAGCTGTTCGGATACGATATTCCAGGTCGTAGGTCACACGCAGTTCGTTGGCTTGTCCATGATCCACGATTTCAATCCTCAGCTTTTCCAGTTCTTCGTGTAAGGCAGGTTGTCCTCTTCTTTCACTATGAGGTTGTTGCAATACGTCTTTCGGCTCAGTGCATCAGCCACGACATTAGCTTTGCCTGGGTGGTAGTTGATCTCCATGTCGTAGTCCTTAATCAGCTCTAACCATCTTCTTTGCCTCATGTTCAACTCTGTTTGGGTAAAGAAGTATTTCAAACTCTTGTGGTCGGTGAACAGCTCACACTTATTTCCCATCATGTAGTGCCTCTAGATTTTGAGTGCATGCACGACAGCTGCCAACTCTAAGTCGTGTGTTGGGCAGTTTTCCTCGTGCTTCTTCAGCTACCTAGAAGTATAAGCCACAACTTTCCCTTCTTGCATCAGGACGCAACCGAGTCCTTGGCGTGAAGCATCACAGTAGACCACAAAGTCCTTCTTAATATCCAGCAAAGTAAGCACTAGGGCTATGGTGAGTCTTTTCTTCAGCTCTTGGAAGCTCTTCTCACACGCTTCTGACCACTCGAAATTTGTGTTGTTCTTGAGCAACTCTGTCATCAGCTTTGCAATCTTGGAGAAGTTTTCTCAATGAACCTTCGGTAGTATCCTGCCATCCCAAGGAAACTTCTGACGTCTGTCACGTTCAACGACTATTCCCACTTAGTAACCGACTCCACCTTGGACAGATCCACAACGATCCCTTCTGCTGACAACACGTGTCCCAAGAACGCGACCTTCTCCATCCAGAACTCACACTTGCTGAACTTGGCGTAGAGCTTCTGCTGCCTTGCCTTTCTAGCACGATCCTCAGGTGCTCCTCGTGCTCATCCGCTGTCTCAGAGTAGATCAGGATATCGTCGATAAACACCACCACAAACCTGTCCAATTCCTCCATGAAGACTTTGTTCATCAAGTTCATGAAATAGGCAGGGGCGTTTGTCAGCCCGAAAGAAACCACCACAAACTTGTACAAACCGTACCGTGTGGTAAAAGCTGTCTTGGGAATATCTTGCTCCCGAATCTTCATCTGGTGGTAACCTGACCTCAAATCGATCTTGGAAAAGAACTTTGCTTTCTTGAGCCTATCCAGCAAATCCTCGATCCTTGGTAGTGGGTATTTGTTTGATCGTCATTGAGTTGAGCATGCGGTAGTCTATGCACATCCTCTTGGTGCCATCTTTCTTTTCCACGAAGAGTACAGGTGAACCCCATGGTGAGGCACTCGGCCTAACAAACCCTTGCTCGAGCAACTTCTTGAGTTGTTTTCCAACTCGTCCAGCTCCTCGAACAACATCCGGTACGGACTCTTAGCAACGGGTCCAGCTCCCGGCATCAGCTCAATCACAAACTCCACGTCTCGGTTAGGGGGTAACTCCGTAAGCTCCTCTGGAAACACGTCCTGAAACTCACAGACCACTGGAATTTACTCAATTTCTTTCCCACTCATGTTGCAATCGTTGCAGTTTTCGGACTCTAAGGTTCAATCTGCACTTTCGTTCCACTGGGGTGTTCTAGCTGTATGAACCTGAGGTTGCATGAAACCATTCCGTTGTGTTTTGCCAACCAATCCATCCCTAAAATCACGTCTATGCCCGTAGACTCCAGAACTGTCAAGTCTACCGTGAACAGCTGTCCCTCAAAGATCAACTTCATCCCTTTGCACTTTAACGTACTCCTCTTCTCTCCTAGCGGAGAGCTAGTTAAGATAGGCCTTGGTCGAGGCTTAGTTGGTAACGACCTTTGTTTAATGAACTTGGTAGAGATCTATGAAAACTGAGCTCCGGTATCGAACAAAACTGTTGCCAAAACTGAGTCAACAAGGAACTCACCGAGTGCGACATCAGGTGCGGCTGCAGCCTCCTCGGCGGTGAGGTGGTTCAGGCGTCCTCATGTAGCTGGCAGCTGAACGGACCTCTGCTGGGTACGCGGTGGTGGTCCCCCTGGTGCTGGTGCCGTGGCCAGTGTCTGGAACTGTGAACTGCGGTTCTGCCCTCCTGGTTGCACCTGCTGCGGGCACTCGAACGACTTGTGTCCAACCTGACGGCAGTTGAAGCATGTCACCTTAGCTCTATCTGCTGTTTGCGGTGGCGGTCTTGGCCTCCAGTTGTTTGGTCCTCCAGTTCCCCCTGGGTTGGTCTTGTTTTGCTGCTGTGACTGGGTGGAGTAGTGCCTCGATTGAGACTGGTGAACCTGAGAGTAGCCTGTCCTCTGCCTCTGGGGTGGACCTGAGCGTCCTACCTGGTCGGTGCGCTTCGACTTGCTTCCGCGGACCTCCATGTACTTGAGCCTTGACCTCTCAATGATCAGTGCCTTGTCAATAATACAGCGAAGTGTCGGGCAGTCGTGCGCAGACAGGTGGTGTGCCATCCCCTTGTGGAGTCCCTTCCTGAACCAGTAGACTTTCTTCTTCTCTGTGTTGGTGTCGTCTGGCATGTACCTCATCAGTTCCTGGAAGTGGTTAGCGTACTCCTGAACGGACATCCCTCCCATCTTGAGGTGCCTGAACTCGTCAGCCTTCCTGTCCATCATGGCCTCAGGAATGTGGTGGTTCCTGAAGGCCTCCACAAACTTGTCCCACCCGACACTACGAAAAATCTCGTGGTCTATGACGGTCAATTTTCGTCACGGATCGTCAAAATTTCGTCATAAAATGACATCTATGATGAAATTTGAGAACGTCATGTATTGAGCGTCACGGATCCCTTCTCGTGACGTCCTTAAATTTTCGTCATGGATTAGCGTGATCTATGACGTTCTCAAACCGTCATAGATTGGTGTAAAGCCCATTGAACCCGGCCGAAGCCCAAAATGCGTGACGAAAGTGATCGTCATGGATTAACTTGCCACATCACTCGTAGATGACATGGACGATGAGTTGGCTGCTGATATGGATCGAGATGTGGCAATTGATGACTTCACGAGTTAATGACGTGGCAGTCACGTGGCAGATTATGTGGCAGCCACATGGCAGATTATGTGGCAGCCGTGCAGTGGATGATGTGGCAAGTGATGACGTGGCAATTTATTGGTTCAATGCGAAATGGGCCAAAATAGATTAACAATTGGGCTTTTATTTCCGGCCCATTGAAAAGATACAATCCTTACAAATTTCAGCCCAATCCAATATCCAGCCGAAAAAATAACAAAAATCAAATTAATGATGTTTGCATTTAGCATGACATCAAAGGAAACATAAAATACATTTTTTTGCATCCAGGATAACAATCAATCAGCCATTTCAGCACCAGAAAAAACAAAAAAAATCAGTTTCAGCACAACACATTAAGTTGCAGCCGCATAGCTCCTGCTTAACTTGCTTCATTTTGGCCCAGTAGAAGTAATACCCATTATGCTTGACACCCTTCTCATTCACATCCACAACAATGTTGTACCTGCAGACATGGTAAATTTCAGAATGTAAAGGAAATTGGGAGGTTGAGATCTCTGCGATGTGAGATCCATACATACACAAAAAATAGTCTAAGAAAAAACATAAGCAATTTTAATAACTTTCTGCCATTTGGCCAAACAGGTTGCTGGTACAGCACATGAACTCCTTGCTGCTGGAGCTAGGACTCAATGGCCGCTAAAGTAGCAACTATCCTTTTCACATAGCAGTATGCATTCTTTTCCCAATGATCTGTTAGATAAAACATGTGTTCATAAAAACATATTGATATCATTGGAAATAAACAGCTAACAGACTGACCTAATGTACAGATATACAATTGATAAGAATGTACAAAACTGAAAGTATCTACTGCAGTCCTAATTAACAAAGTTGAAAGGCAGTCTGCAGCAATTCCATCACTCTCTGAAATGATGTAGCAAGTAGCAATACAGGCCATAAGAAACATATAAGTTGACAGTACTCAGTCTCAGTATTGTCTATCATGAATTTGTAGACTGACACACTAATGTTGAAATCGATAGGCCTTTTTTATGCGTACTTACCTACAAAAAACAAACTACTTCCTGGCTACCAGAAATTGGTTGCAGCTCACAGAAACAATAAGCTAAGATCTGTTCAAAAATGAAGCAGACAAAATGTTTTACTATCAAAATGTTTTACTTGAGCAACTATGCTACTACCCATATCAGCTGCGGCAGCACTAGCACTGAGAACGAGATGCAAAACATCAAGGAAATGTGGGGGAAGAGAGGACGACCTGGTGGAGGGCAAGCATGTTGCAGCTGCCCTCGCTTCTTGACAAGGCGAGCTGCAGTTTCACGGTCCACTTTCACACCATTATGGTCAGGCTGTGAAAGCATCCAGCACGTCAGTTAGGCAAAAAAAATCAAATATGATGGCTAATGATGCATTACAGCAATATCTGAGTTGCACCTAAAAATGGAACTACCTTGATTGCTAGTGCCTTGTCAAATGATAGTATAGCTGAATCTGGCTCCCCAAAGTTTAACTGTGCTCTACCAAGTGTGACCCAAGCCTGTAAAAATTATCAGATATAAACCATATCGTTCATGAAGGCATGGATTATCAAATGTAAATACTAAGTACTGAACTGTTAGACTGAACCGGCCAGAAAAACTACGAACGGGTGCAATGTAAACCTATACAAATGCTAATTATCAGTATATGATTCACATATTGCCAACAAGAACTATGCAAATAAACTTATGAGGAGACAACTGAATGAGTACCAGAATTGACTGAATAAGTGCATGATGTTAAAACTAAACAGACCAACCACAAGACTAAGAGAGAACATGCCAATCAGTGATTGCTGGATCAGACATGCATTAGGTACAACCGTAAGCAAATATGCGCAGCACAAAAGCATAGGGAGTAAGTTATTAGTACAAAAACAGTTTGGCATAGTTAACAGATTTGAAACAAGCATATCATCCGTATATATCCAAAATAGTAAGGATTGCGAGATAACTAAAAAATCATGCGTACGGATCTATTTTACACTAACATGTGTACGAAAGGTCAGAGAGTAAGTTTCTTACGAAAGGTTATACCGTATATATCCATCACAGTTCAAACACAATTTCAGTATAACATCCATGGAGCAAATCAGGAGACATGGCGTTCCAACCACCACAGCAGACATGCTCAGTTCAGAATTAAGAAACAAGCAATCACACATGAGTGCTGTCAGTACAGATGCAACAAGGATCTTTCACCAAAATGCACATAGTTTGGCTCAGGAAATCTCAACCAACAAGTGTCACAAGTACGTGTAGAAAATAGAGCTAGCAGGTGACTGCATGTCTTATCAAGCTAACAAGAAAAATAATGTGCTCTAAACATTCGCGTTTTTGCTGGATTCAAGATTGACAAAGGTACTATACCTGCTCTAACTTTAGCTTGCGTACTTGCTTAGTATTCACAATACCTTAGATGCAATTCAGCCATATTTCAGCACACGAGCTGTTTCTATTGTTATTGAATTTAGTCACTATAGCTGTTTACTCAATGGATTTAATAATATGCAAGTATAACAGTTTGGCATTATCTAACACTGTTATTATATTAATATATTATTAATCAGAGGATGAGCAGTTTGAAGCGCACAAGGAGCAGGTCATTAAAGAAATATCAGCACTTTGAATATGTCTCAGAATGTATTACAAACATAGCCGTAACAAGCAGAAAACTCAATTACCAAATCGAAAAATGGGCAAACCAAAGCAGCGGCGGCGCGGTGACGGATCCAGAAAATCGCACACTTACCCGCGGATGGTGCGCCAGAGGATCTTGGCGGGGGAGCGGAAGTGGATGGGCCCGTGGGACGGCTTGGTGTTCATCCTCTTGCGGAGGAAGAGGAGGTACTTCATCTTCTGGCGGACGAGGCCGCCGGACATACAGATCTCCTCGCAGAGGACCACCGCGACCCTCTGGCCGTTGAGGAGCTCCTTGGCGAGGATCGAGGTCAGGCGGCCCAGCATGTGCTGGCGCGCGTCCACCACGATGCGCTTCGCGCACACGCCCGAGCCGGACACCATCGCTACGGTTTGGAGTGGCTGGGGGATGGGGAAACACGATGAAGATGTCAGTACCCGATGCGCCGGCGCGACGGGGCGCGAAGAAGCTTGCGAATCGGAGGAAACGGCAGCGGCACGTATCGGAGGAAACTGCGCCCATGGCCTGGCGACCGTGGATCTGGGTCCGCGGCGCCCAGACCTAGGCTCGTCATGGCCGGATTGGAGGAGGCAGTGCGGCGGCAGCGGCGGCGGCGGCGGGGTGAGGTGGGGGCTAGATGAGTCGGCGGCGGGGTGAGGAGCATGCGGTGGAAGGGAGGCTGAAGGGGTTCCCTGTGCCGTCGGGCGCCCATGACACCACCGCGTCCGTGGCCACCATGCCGGGATCTCGGAGCGACGCAGATTTGAGGGGAGAGAGGCGGAGCGGCTGGGCGCGAGTGGGAGGGGGAGGGTGTGCGACTGGGAGGATAGGGTTTCGGCTGAGGGATTGCTTATATATCATTGACACGCGATCTAAGCCATCGAATCGAGAATGAACGGTTGCTAATAGTTGGGCCATTTGGGCTATAACGGGCCTGATTCATTTACTTGCAGCCTAACATTTTTCTTTTTCTTTTTCATTTTACTGTACCATTGAGAAGTAACATTTAAGAACAATTATCTTATATGCACGGATATATTTTTTATATGTAATAGTATGCATATAAGTTGTTTTTCTATTTTTTAAACACCTAAATAACACACCCTTTCAAACAACTCAAAAAATTTCAAACTTCTACTAGTCACCTTGTTATAAAATAATGATAATAATAAATAAAACTTATCAAAAAATTATGTAAATTAGCACAAAATCATTTTATCGATGTACAAGCTTGACATAAAAGTTTCATATGATTTTGTGAAAATTGGACTATACATTGTTCCTAAACTAGATAGATCTTCACATTGTTTCATACAACTCAACTTAAACTTCAAAGTTTGTACACACTCAAATACTTTCTTACCCATGGGCACCTCAAATTTGTATGCAACCTTGTGTTGACCATAACATTAGGGAATATTAATTTATATTAGCAATTATTATGAAAAAACATGTTTTTATATTCTCTTTTTAGTTGGAAAAGATATGTTGTATGAAAAGCAATCAAAAAATAGTAATTAAGATACAAACAAATGGCACTGAGTAAAACATCTCGATTTTAGAAAAAATTAGGAAAAAGGATCAATCGATTTGGAGTTCGTATGAGGAAGAAAAACCGTTTACAAGTTTTATCCGAAGATTAAAAACAGAAACTGCACTTGCTATGAACTGAGATGAACAAGTGTGTTTTCTCTTTTTAATCTTTGACTAAAACTTGTAACTAGTTTTTCTACCTCATACTAACTCCAAATTGGATGATTCTTTTTTCTAAAATTTTCTAAAATTGTTCTCTACCAAGATCTACAACTTTAACAAAAGAAAAATGATTTCGACGGCATTTTATTAGGGGTAATTCAAACTTACATCTCGAATTTACACTATCATAATTCAAATAAAATCATAAAATGCTCTAATGGTTCTACGAATTGACGTGGTAACATAATTTGGGTCCATAAACTTGTGATCAAACTTTCATATGATTTCGGTAACAGCGGAACCTACGTTGTTTAGAAATGGATACATGTCTCACATAGTTTCATGAAACATTACTTGAACATTGAAGTGTATCATACCTTTGGAAATTTTCGAAATCATATGCACTTCAAAACTTTACAATAACCTTGTGTTTATCATAACATTAGTAAATATGAAGTTATGTTACCATTTATTATTGAAAAATATCTTTTACTTATTCTCTTTCGCTAGAAGAAAAGAAGTTGTATGAAAAAGATAAATGTAATAGCAATTAATATGAAAACGAACGATATTACGTGAAAGATTGTGATTTTACAAAAAATCAGAAAAAAAATCAATGAATTTGGAGTTACTATGACCGAGAATCACTAGTTTCAAATTTTAAGTATAGATTATAAAGAAAACGATGGGGAAAAGTCTGCTAGTGGCCCTCCATTCTCACGGAGCTGGGCCGATCAGTTGGGCTGTGCAGTTGGGCCGGCCAGTTGGGCTGCACGGGCTGGTTTTGGGATCTCGGGGTGGTTATCTGGAATTCGTTAACGAGTTAGAGGGCCACCAGTAGACTTTGATTCAGGTTAGCAAGCCCATGTTACTATGCATCCTATTCAATTTTCGCCTAAGTCTAGTTTTCATGCCTAAACTTAGTAACTACACAAACCATATCTTTCAACCTTTGAAACCATCCATATTATATCACAAGCTCGGTTTTGCGTGGTTTAAAAAACGGTTTTGTCTTTCTTCTTTTTATTTAATTCAAGTCAATATGTAAAAAATTATAGTAAGTTATAAAAAGTCATAAAACCAAAATTTAGTTTTATTTGCATTTATATAGGTATATCTATATACTAACTATATAATATTATATGCTTTAGAAAAAATTAAATTTATATTTTTAAATTATTGACTGTGATTATCTCTATTTTTTCACATATTATATGATTTTTTATTTTATTGATCATAAGGAAATGTTGAAATGCAAAGTGGGTCGTATTATGACGAAATTGATGCATCGCTATAGTCTTTGGACTTCATATCGGGCTTCATATCCAACACTGCTAATCTATGACGAAATCTGACAGTTGTCATGGATGCAGTGTGATCTGTGACGAAATCTATGACGAAATTGACACAACGTCATGGTGTTTGGACTTCATATCTGGCTTCATATCCAACACTGCGAATCTATGACGAAATCTGACAGTTCGTCATGGATGCAGTGTGATCTATGACGAAATCTGAAAACGTCATGTGAATATCGTCATGGATCACAAGGTTTTTTGTAGTGCGATGTGCAACGGGTTCGTGTGCGAGTCACAGTAACGGTCCCACCACGCACTCGTAGTGCCGATCAGCTGGTGTGCTGCCACGGTCACACACTCCTCCTCAGTAAGCTCAGTCAACTCCAACTTCTTCTCTATCTCCCTCAGCCAGTTATCCGCATCCATCGGATCCGCAGAGTGGTCAAAGGTTGGCGTCGCAGCTTGTTGAAGTTCTCGACCTTCTTCTGAAAGCCCTCTTGCAGGTTGCGGTGCTGTCCCCTGTGGTTGTTGTTGTTGTTGTTCTGCGCTAGCAAGTGAGTGATCGTCTGCATTAGCTGGGTCTGTACTGCCATTACGTCGGCCAAGTTCGGTTGAGGCGGCAGTGGTGTCACCTCCAGTTCCTGCTCTTGGCCAGCTCCTCCCTCAGGCTCGGGTTCCTGCTCAGGCTCGGGCACCTGCTCTTGTTCTCCTTCGACGTCGTTTGCGGGTCCACACCCTCCTTCGCCACCTCAGCCTCCTCGACCTCCTCGGACTCCTCGGCCTCCACAGAGTCCTCCTCGCCGGGCGTGCCCTCCACAGCGCCTGCGGCCTCTCGCTCCGACTGGGTTAGGGGCATCCTCCCCTCCGTTGTCTCCAGCGACCTCCTCGAAGCGGGCCAGGAGTCGTCCGGACCTCCTTGCTCCCGACATCTGTTCCATGTTCAAGAGTCAGTAGTGGTAGGGAGAGAATTTATAGGATTATTAACTATAAAGGAGTAATTCTGCTAACAATCAGACAATTTCAACCAGACATGTAAGAAGCATGAAATCCAAAGTAAAACCATGAAGATCCATGACACTCAATCAATGACACCATACAAAAGAGGTGTATCTCGAGGTTTACTCCAACGACCTTCGAGATTACACGGCAACACATCACACTAACGCATGGTACATCATAGGGTAGCTACTACTGACATAACAGCATGGGTGGTAGCAACTACAACTAGATTATTAAGACATCTCTGGATCTACTGCTAGAACTCTACTCTAGTCACGGGGTGCAGTGGGGTGCCTCTGGGCTGGAGTCTAGGGGCACAGAGTAGAACAGAGGCGAGTTGACACCTGGGTAACCCGGCAACCTGATCACTAGTCCTCCATAGTAGTCTCGGACGTCCTGGAGAGCGCGGTCCATCTCTGCTATGTCCTGGGAGCCTCTCGGGTACGGGCGTAGCTGTGGGAGTAGCATCAGAGGTAACTTGAAGGTCTCTGCTCGCAGACGCGGCCTCTTCTTCGGCGGTAGCTGTGCTGAGATCTCCTCCAACTCCGCCAGTCTTCGCTGGTCGGAACGCTCCCAGGCCGTGCGGGTACTGGCAGCAAGGTCCTGCTCCTCATACACTCGTCCTCCAAGGTAGCACAGGTGGTTGTAGTTGTGACGACTCCTCTTCTCCAAGTCCCAGACCCTCTCCTGGTAGTCTGCCGCTGCAGCTCCAACTGACTCCATTAGGTACTTATCCTCCGCCAATCGTTCCCTGTCAGCGTGGGTGGCCTCCACCGTAGCCTGGTGCTTCTCCTCTGCGGTCCCCAACCGTGCCTCCAAGGTTGCGATCTTCACAGCGTCACGTTCTGAGCTAGCCCTGGCGGTTGCTAGTCCGAGCTGCACCAACTCGCCGTTCCTCTAGTGGGACTGCTCCAGCCGATCCTCCAAATCCAGCTTCTCCAACTCTAGCTGTCAGCGAGTTGCAAGGTCCTATCCCACTTCCATCTCAGGAAGGTGATCTCCCTGTCAGCCCAGTAGAGTGCCTGGTCCTGTGCTAGGATGCACTGGTTCGCCATGTGCAACTTCTTGTCCTCCACCTCTGTGGTCACCTCAAAGTACTGAGCGTGGTCGTACGTTTCCCAGCAACTCGGGTTGTAAACCCTCGTCGGTAGAACGCTGAACGGGGTGTCCTTGAGCTTCTCTCCAAGCTGGACACAGACCTCCTTGAGTGCTCAATGCACGCAGACCTGGTGCGCCTCCATGGTGGAACTCTCAAAGCAGTGCACCTAGATTCCCTTGAACTCTGGAACTCGTGGGTCCACCGGTACTGTGACCATCAGGAACGTAGAAGACTGGTCCAATGGTCCCATGGTCCTCCCCTCGTAGCACACCCGGTCGGTCTCCACTCCTGCCGTCTCCAGGCACTCCCTTAGGAGGTGGCAGAAACCTCCAGCCCACTTGCCGTCCGACTCAAGTGGAATCCACGGTCGCTCCGCCATCTGCACAACGTTGTTAGAGGGTAGTTAGTAAGGTAGTTAGTTAATGTTAAATAAGGAAATGCATATATATAAGTATAGATATATACACGAGGAAGTCAAGGGGGTTTATATAGAGTTTCAAGGTTCGGAAACGACTTCCTAAGCTATCGACCATTCCTAGGGCTCGTCCTACGGTCAAGCATGGCTCTGGTACCAACTGAAACGAACCAAATTTCCGCGGATGGAAACCCGACTCTCTGCACCTCGGTGGTAGTCCCAGGAGGGCTACCACATGCAATCCCTGTCTCAGCAATACCAAATATCCATACAGAAAGAAAACAAATAGAGTACACCATTTATTTATTACATTAATCAGAGTACATCTCTTCGACACATGCCGGGTACCAGTCCGACATGACTGAATCATGCAGAAAGTAAACGTCTAGCAGCGGCTCCATGCAAGCGCGGGAACTCCATATCCACAGGCATCTCGAGCGTAGAAAGAGCACTAGTCTTCCCATCCGTCATTGTGAAGGATCAGATGGCGACTAGAGAGGGGGGGGGAGTGAATAGGAGCCGGTAAAAATTCTTCCCAAAGAACCCGGCCTATACCCTAGTAAAACCCCGGTCACACACGAGCGATGGATCGAATCACACACCAATCGCCAAGACAACGAGGTTATGGATCAACCTCTAGCCTTAGGAACGATTCCTTGAAGCACACGCGGAAGCATGAGAAAGGAAGGGAGGAATCGAAACAAGAAGCAAAGCTCACAGGCTCTGGCGGACCGTCCGGCCAGGAGGGGCGGACCGTCCGCACGGCCTCACGGACTGTCCGGCCTGATGCCGTGGACCGTCCGCGCCAACACCGCGGACCGTCCGGCCCTACGCCGCGGACTGTCCGTTAAATCACACAGAACCAACAGAAGCACACCACGAACCACGGACCGTCCACGGGGACCACGCGGACTGTCCGCCAGGCACCCGCGGACCGTCCGCCCTCTGCTGCGGACCGTCCCAAACTCCGTCCAACGAAAACTCAAAGCTGCGACGGATCGAAACGAAGGACGAGCAAGAACATGAAGAACTCCCGACGAACAGGACCCGCGCGGACCGTCCGCCGACCCCAGGCGGACCGTCCGCCCCTTGCGGACAGAACAGAAAAAAGCCCGACCTCGAAGGTCAACTCTCCCAAATCATCATCGGATTTCCCAAACGGTTGAAGCTGTGGAGACAAGGGTTTGGGGACTTGAAAAGCGTCACACAAGGATGCTATAGCCCAAAAATCTTGCCTCCTAACTCCCTAAATCACCGGGAATCGCGAATCCTTTGAGCACCACCAAAAGCTAGAGCACCGAACGAAAATCCTCGAATTGAAGTGGTTTCCCGGCGTTTGAGGGCACAAGATCAATCACAAAGATGCATGAGACATCTATCCATGTTTCCCTCAAAGAAATCCGGGGAGAAACCCACTCAAATCCGCGGAATCACACCGAGAACAAAGGCACGAAAACAAGCACAAAAAGACCACGAAAAACACAACTCCGAATCTTCTATACAAACCAGGAAAGATTCACAAGGTCTAGCATGCCGCCCTAGCATCCATCCCTCTCAACAAATCTCTCATGAAGCTCTCATGCTAGCCTAGAGAAAAATGGAAGAAAAATAGCTACGAAAATGCGAAATGGGAGGGAGGAAATGAAACCCTAAGTCGCGGAGAGAGAGAGCCATCCACACACACTCATGGCTTATATATCAGGTCCCGCCGGAGTGGTAAATGACTCGACTACCCCTAACTTAACTACTGGCGATACAACCCACGTAGGGGCATTTAGGTAATGTTTGTGAGTCTTGCCATCGGACGGCCACGTCTTTGCCGCACCCCGCGTCCTCCCGACGCAAGCCATGCGATCCCGCCGCGTGTCCTCCGCCTCGAAGCTTCCCGACACGCCCGGATCCCGTCTCCGTCGTGTTGGGCCCTCGGACATGGTTTTCAGGCCCAAACCAAGAAACCGTCCTCCGATGGTTTTGTGGGCAAACCACCAAATCCCGCGTGCTCGGTCCGGCCTCCCGCCAAACCACTTGACTTGACCGCCACCGTGCACCGGCTTGATTGTCCATGACTTCATCTTGCTCGTGTCGCCACCATGTGGCCCGCACCCGATCCGCCGTCCACGGGTCCCTCGAACCGAGCCTACTTGTCTCTCCATCTCCCGGAGGCCCCTCAAGGCTGAAGACCTTTCGCGTCCGTTCTTCACCTGCAACAACACGAACTAGGCCATAGCCTACACCTGCGCACTAAGCCAAGAGTCAGTCCAACACCCGTTGTCAATCACTCATCACTGAGGAGCGGTCATCCATCGACCACTGGGACGCTCCTGGTCCTCAATCTCCCCCTTGATGAGTGCATTGACAACACACAACGCGAAATAAAAATCAGAGAAAGAAAGAAAGGAAGAAGAGAGAAAAACAAAGAAGCTCAACTCATGACCAAAACCAAAGAAAGGCAAAGAAAGGTCACAAGCCAAGCAAAGCGCAAACTCCACACCGAAAATAGCAAGAAGTCTCCCCCTGAACAAATGCAAGCTCCCCCTGAACATGTGGATGCAAACTTCCAAACTTTAGCTCACCTCTTCTGAATTTTCATTAAGCTCACCTCTTCTCCCCCTTGTTGACAATGTATGAATCAAGGTGAAAATGCAGAAATGCAAAACAAAGCATATAAACATCTACATGAGCTTCTCAAATAGGCCAAATCTAGTGTCAAAGGCTAAAAAATGAGACAAAGATCACACATATGAATCATAGCATAGTAAAAGCATCACCACAAGTAATATATGAAAATACAAGCATGTGACAAAGCAAAATTTTCAGATTTAAGCAGTTTTACCAAAAGAAGGCTCGCTTCACATGTAAAAGCCTATCCATGTCACACTTGAGCCACAAATATGCATATCATTCAAAGATCATACAAGGATATCAAATTCTCAGCAAAAGATCATGGCAAACACCTATAAAGCAAAGCATGTCATGTCAAAGCTCATGAGCCATGTGTCCACTTCGGGGAGACTTCTCCACTGGTGAACATCATGCAACATGTTTTGCACCCATATGTGAAAGATAATACATTTTTAAGCACAGACATGATGGATGGAGCATTTTTCAAGCATTATTCACTTCTTTTCAAGATTAAATCATTTCATGGTACATGAAGTGCCTTTGCGGCAAAAAGAAGCTTATGCTCCTCCATGAATGCAACATAGGCTAAACATTCACAATGATATACGGCCTTTGGCCCAAATGCAAGAAAAAGACATCCAAGCACAATCTAAGCATAGAAAGCACATTTAGACCAAAACGTGACATGGATACACTACTACACATGAGTGGAGCACATTTCACCAAAAATTAGTCAAGATTAGCATTTATATCAAAAAGGGCTATCTCACCACACATATATCTCAAATATTCCAAGAGCATAGCCTCACATCACCATTTCTCCACACATATGACCAATATCTCACAAATAGCCAAAGAGACTCAAATATGGCATATGAAAGAACCTCATCATCCTAAAATGCAATATGATACAAATGCAACATGATATATGACAAGATGGCTATCCTACCATGGTTTATACATCAAGCAAAGCATGTATATACATCAAAGTAAACATGGTATGATACATATGATACAAAAAGGAAAAACCCCCAAGAATCAACTAGAAAGGGCAACAAACCCCAAGTTCCCCCCGCAAGCGCACAAATGTAGCTTGGTCGAGAGGCTTTGTAAAGATGTCTGCTAGCTGATCTTGGGTAGGGACATGGCTCAACACAATGGTTCCTTTCTCCACATTGTCCCTCAAGAAATGATACCTCACCTCTATGTGTTTGGTTCTCGGAATGAAGCACCGGATTTTTAGCTACGCTTATGGCACCGGTGCTATCACAAAGAAGTGGGATCCGGGTGCACTCCTCACCAAAGTCTCTCAAAGTGTATGAAATCCACAACAAGTCGGGAACAACAACTCGCGGCGGCAACATACTCCACCTCGGTGGTAGACCGAGCTACACTAGATTGCTTGCGGGAAGACCATGAAACCGGCGAAGACCCAAGAAACCGGCAAGTACCGAAGTAGACTTCCTCTCGACTCGACAACCAAAGAAAATCTGCATCGGAAAAACCATGAAGAGAGAGAGTCGAGGAGGAAGAATACCAAAGGCCAAGACTAGGGGCAGACTGTAGGTACCTGAAAATCCTCTTGACGGCCTGTCGATGTGATGTCCTCGGCGAAGCCTGAAAACGAGCACACAGACACACGCTGAACTGTATATCTGGCCTCGTCACCGTCAAGTAGAGGAGGGAGCCGATCATGCTCCTGTACTCCCGCTGGTCCACTGGTTCTCCGTCCTCATCCGCATCCAAAGTGGCCGTACTCCCCATGGGAGTCGACATCGGCTTCACATCTTGCATCTGGAACTTCCTCAGCATGTCTTTCGTGTACTTGGTCTGGTGCATGAATGTTCCATTTTCACTTGCTTGATCTGCAGCCCGAGAAAATACTGCAACTCGCCCATCATGCTCATCTCGAACTCCCTGCTCATCTCATCTGCAAACTTGGCAACAAGGTTATGTGATGAGCCACCAAAGACAATATCATCTATGTATATCTGAACAATTAACAAGTCATTTCCATGCTTGAGGAGAAACAAGGTCCTATCCACGGTACCCATCACAAACCCTCCACTCAACAGAAAACCTCTCAATCTCCCATACCAAGCACGAGGCGCCTGTTTCAACCCATACAGAGCCCTTTTCAACCTGTATACCCTGTGTGGGTACAACTCGCTCTCAAACCCAGGTGGCTGCTTCACATACACCTCCTCCTCTATGACCCCATTCAGAAAAGCACTCTTCACGTCCATCTGAAACAACTTGAACCCTTTAGCCACGGCAAAGGCTAGAAGGATCCGAATCGCCTCAAGACGAGCCACAGGAGCAAAGGTCTCCTCATAGTCGATCCCCTCCTTCTGACTAAACCCCTGAGCAACAAGGCTGGACTTGTTCCTCACAACCATCCCATTCTCTCCTTCTTTGTTCTTCCAAACCCACTTGGTTCCTATGGGATGGCAATTTGGAGGTGGTTCAACTAACTCCCACACCTGGTTCCTCTCAAAGTTTTCCAACTCCTCATGCATAGAATTGACCCGGCTTTGCATCGGATAAAGCATGTCCAATGTACTTGGGCTCAAAGGTGGCAACAAAAGCAGCATGAGCAAAATGAGAGGAATTCCTGGACCTTGACCGTGTAGTGCGTTCGTCGATGTTCCCAATGATCTTCGACAGGGGATGCACTTCTTGAATCCGCCGGGGAGCCTCACGCCTTGAGACTACCTCCCCCTCAACTTCAGCTTCTCTCGCCTGGTCCTCTTGTCGCACCGTCGTTGTCCATGAAGTAGATGGTCCACGCTCCGTAGTGGTCGTAGGGGAAGTAGTGGGTACACACTCAGCTTCAGGCGCATGGTTCTCTCCATCATCATCTCCATCTTCATTCTTCTCCTCTTCAAAGAGGTCCTCGGCCATCTCTTCATCACCTGCACATTCAAAGCCAAGAGAGGTACATGGCATTGTCTCGTCGAAGGTTACCTCGCAAGTCTCCATGATTTTGTTAGTCTCAAGGTTAAGCACCCTATAGGCTCCAGAGTGGTTAGCATATCCAAAGAAAATACCATCACTAGACCTAGCCTCAAACTTGTCGAGTTTTCCCTTCTTAAGAATAAAGCACTTGCAGCCAAAGACTCGGAAGTGACTCACCTTGGGTGCCCGACCATGCATAAGCTCATAACAGGTCTTCTTCTTGAAAGCTCGCAATAAAATCCTATTGGAAACATGACAAGCCGTATTGACCGCCTCAGCCCAATACCTCCTAGGAGTCCTGTGCTCATCGAGCATCGTCCTAGCCATCTCACAAAGAGTCCGATTTTTCCTTTCCACGACTCCATTTTGAGGGGGCACATATGGGGTCAAATACTGATGTTCAAGACCTAGATCACGACAAAAGGCATCAAAACGAGAGTTCTTGAACTCTGAGCCATTATCACTGCGGATAGCTCGAATAGCATTCCTATCCTCTCGTTTTTCAACCTCACGATCAGATCTCGAACAAAACCAAATGTATCACTCTTGTCTTCCAAGAAAAACACCCAGGCATAGCGAGAGTAATCGTCCACCACAACAAGGACATACCACTTCCCACCCACCGAGCGAACTCGAGCTGGCCCAACAAGGTCCATATGCAACAGCTCTGTCGGACGCTCTGTCATGACATCGGTCAGGGGTGGATGGGGAGTGGCTACCATCTTGCCATGCCTACACGGAGCACAAACCAAATCCTTCTCAAGCTTCAATCTCGGCAATCCTCGGACAAGGTCAAGACCACTCAAGCGGGAAACCAAATCAAAGCTCAAGTGCCCCAACTGCCTATGCCATTTCCACAAATCAGAAGAAGGACCGGCCATCAAACAGCGAGCATGACCTAAAGAACGAGAAAAATCAGCCCTGAAAATCTGACCCTCGGGGATGATCATACAGACAAGATCACCTCGAGAATCCAGCAAACGAGACTCACCAGACTTGAAACGCACCTCAAAACCCTCATCAAGCAACTGAGAAACCGAAAGCAAATTGAAACCCAAAGACTTCACAAGAGCCACTCTCTTCAACGTTACCTTGTCACTCACATGTACAACACCCTCAGAAATCACCCTTCCTCGTCCATTGTCCCCAAATGTAATGTACATCTTTTCCTTCACTGGGGTGAGGCTGGAGAACCACTTCTTATCTTCGGTCATGTGTCGAGAACACCCGGAGTCGATCAACCAAATGTCCTCCAAGCCTCCTGCCTGCAGTCAGAAACAAGAATGAGAATGAGCTAACGACTCAACACTGTGGTTAGCACAAAGAAAGTTAAACCAGTGTCGAGCCATCTGCTCAAAAGAGGGGTTAGCAAACATCATTCCCTTGCCACCAAACTTCCCATGTCCCATGGGAGGAGTACGAGCACCACGAGGGGGAAAACGTGGTCCGTAGTTCCTCTGGAACCCAAAGCTGCGATCATCTCCCCTAAACCCGTATTGAGGACGAGTAGGGGGACGTCCAAAGCAAAACCACCACGAGCCCGACCAAACCTCTCACCAAAGACGCACACCATCATCTCTCCTAACAAACCTACCACCCCGAGCTCCAACTCTACCAACACTCTTCACACTTCCCACACCCCGTGGAAGTGGCACTCTAGGCTTAGGAATACCATGAGGCCGGCGATACTGCCCCGGTTTGCTTGCTCCCTAGCAAGCCTCTCATCTCTCTTCCTCTTGTAGCAAAACTCCGCAAGATGCCTCTCCTTGCCACAATACTCACACCGAAGGGGATGGGTTTTGGTTTTGGCTCGGCTTCTCTCTAGGCTTCTCACCCTTCTCACTCACAAACCTCACCGGTTTCGGAAGTCATTTGTCTTAGGTGGGAATTTGGGTGGATCTTGGGTTGTGTCAAGCTTGTTGCAAAGGTGGTTGGGCTTTGGTGTGAAAGAGTTCTTGGGTGCTTTTGGAAGTGGGACTTGGATGTCTCCCCGATCACCTCAAACTTGGGGTTAGACTCAACACACTTCTCATACACACTCTCCCCCTTGTTCTCTCCCACTTTCTCACCCAACTTCTCAAAACCCAAACCACGACCATCCGCTCTCTTGAACTCCTCAATCATGATTTTCAATTGAGGTTCCCGCCGTACAACCAACCCAACACCTTCCTCAAATAGTCATTCTCCTCATAGATGACATCCAAACGAGAAGTAAGTTCAAGATTGCGCAAAGTAACTTCATCACGGCTAGTGCATGCATTGACAACGGGAGATTTCAAAGAAGCTTCCAAAGAGCTAATAGTAGAACGAGCATCAACAAGCTTAGCATGCATAGTAGGACATGATTTACAAGCACCAAGCAAAGTAGGTCTAGCCTTAAGCTCATCATACTCGGTCTAAGAGCATCTAGTTTAGCCAAAGTGGAAGCATTCTTCTCATTAAGCAACTTGATCTCATTCAACCATGCATCACACTCAAGACATTCAACATCATCAGGAGTAGTAGGAGCAAGTTTCAAAGAGTCATTCTCAAGTTTCAATTCAAGCAATTTGGACTGTAACTCTCCTACATTCTCACTAGCATTCTCAAGTTGAGCCCTAAGATCTTTCCTCATCTTTTTGGCATCTCTTAGAACACTATCACGGTTGTCAATCAAGCCATTCAACCTAGTGATCTCAGCAAGCAAAGAGTCGGGGTCACGATTTACCTCATCCTCCGAGTCGGAGTCGCATTTCGTCTTCCTTGTCGCTCTTCTTGCCGCTCGAGCTATGGGCCATGCCACAAAAGCCTTCAAGCGCCATACGGCTCAACCCACCGAGGTTCGGCTTGCACTCTTCTTGCCCTTGCGCCTCCCGGCGTCTTCATCTTCGCTGCTTGAGCTTGACTGCTCATCGCTTGAGCTTGAGTCGACGTCGCTCGCACCGGCCACCATCGCTCTTGCCTTGTTCTTCTTGTAGCTGCTCTTGCTCTGTCGCCGCTTGTCCTTGTCCTTGCTCTTGGACTTGTTGAAGTGCTTGCCCTTGGAGGAGTACTTGTCTTCACGCCTCGGGTGCGCCTTGTACTCATTCATCTTGTACTTATTCTCCTCCGCTTCCGGGCACTCGGCGATGAAGTGGCCACGCTTGCCACACTTGTAGCACATCCCTGAGCTCCGCCTTGCATTCCTCCGACTCTCGTGTAGTCGATTAAACCTCCTTGAGAGCAAGGCCAGCTCCTCCTCGCCCAGCACATCAAACTCCTCATCTGGAATGGACATAAGACAAGACAAGGAAAACTGTCGGTAGGAAGGGTTAGATTTGCCCTTTGATCTGCCCACAAGAGCAAGACTATGGTCAGTCGAGCCCTCATGCTTGGATTGCAACTTCCTGTCAACCTCAGCTGACTTGAGCTTAGAAAAGAGGTCATCCAACTCAATAGTCAAATATTGCCCAGACTCCTTGATGGCCTCAACCTTAGCACCCAAACATTTGGGTCCAAGACATGCAAGAGCTTCAAAGCCTGATCATGCTCGGTGTAAGGAAAATCCTCAACATTAGCTTTCATGTTGTTCACGATGGCGGTGAACCTCTGAAACATCGCATCAATGTCCTCACCGGGAAGTGGAGTGAAGTTCTCATATTGCATCCGGTAAGAGACAAAGAGGCGAGCCTTCACATGGTTATCACCACCGTGAGAAACCAACAACTTCTCCCAAATTTGCCAAGCAAGATTCAAATGGCGAACACGCTCAAACTCAGGATCACAGAAGCTCCGGACCAAGTGATCAACGGCTTTTGCATTAGCCTCATACTTGGCCTTAGCACCGGCATCAGTCACCATAAGAGTATGGATGTTGACCGGAATAGCATAGGTCTTGTCAAGCACAATGAAATCCAACAGCTTCCCACGAAGAAAGATAATCATTCGGGCCGCCCACTTGTGGTAACCCTTGCCACCGAAGTGCGGCGGACCACCCCGCTCAACGTACGCCATCTTAGGATTCGAGACTTGTCAAAGTCGCAAAGAATCCGGCACCAAGCTCTGATACCAATTGAAGGATCAGATGGCGACTAGAGAGGGGGGGAGTGAATAGGAGCCGGTAAAAATTCTTCCCAAAGAACCCGGCCTATACCCTAGTCAAACCCTGGTCACACACGAGCGATGGATCGAATCACACACCAATCGCCAAGACAACGAGGTTATGGATCAACCTCTAGCCTTAGGAACGATTCCTTGAAGCACACGCGGAAGCACGAGAAAGGAAGGGAGGAATCGAAACAAGAAGCAAAGCTCACAGGCTCTGGCGGACCGTCCGGCCAGGACGGGCGGACCGTCCGCACTGGCCTCGCGGACCGTCCGGCCCCGATGCCGCGGACCGTCCGCGCCAACACGCGCGACCGTCCGCCCCTACGCCGCGGACCGTCCGTTAAATCACACGGAACCAACGAGAAGCACACCACGAACCACGGACCGTCCGCGGGGAGCACGCGGACTGTCCGCCAGGCACCCGCGGACCGTCCGCCCTCTGCTGCGGACCGTCCGAAACTCCGTCCAACGAAAACTCAAAGCTGCGACGGATCGAAACGAAGGACGAGCAAGAACACGAAGAACTCCCGACGAAAAAGACCACGAAAAACACAACTCTGAATCTTCTATACAAACCAGGAAGGATTCACAAGGTCTAGCATGCCGCCCTAGCATCCATCCCTCTCAACAAATCTCTCATGAAGCTCTCGTGCTAGCCTAGAGAAAAATGGAAGAAAAATAGCTACGAAAATGCGAAATGGGAGAGAGGAACTGAAACCCTAAGTCGCGGAGAGAGAGAGCCATCCACACACACTCATGGCTTATATATCAGGTCCCGCCGGAGTGGTAAATGACTCGACTACCCCTAACTTAACTACTGGCGATACAACCCACGTAGGGGCATTTAGGTAATGTTTGTGAGTCTTGCCATCGGACGGCCACGTCTTTGCCGCACCCCCGTCCTCCCGACGCAAGCCATGCTATCCCGCCGCATGTCCTCCGCCTCGAAGCTTCCCGACACGCCCGGATCCCGTCTCCGTCATGTTGGGCCCTCAGACTTGGTTTTCAGGCCCAAACCAAGAAACCGTCCTCCGATGGTTTTGTGGGCAAACCACCAAACCCCGCGTGCTCGGTCCGGCCTCCCGCCAAACCACTTGACTCGACCGCCACCGTGCACCGGCTTGATTGTCCATGACTTCGTCTTGCTCGTGTCGCCACCATGTGGCCCGCACCCGGTCCGGCGGCGTCCACGGGTCCCTCGAACCGAGCCTACTTGTCTCTCCATCTCCCGGAGGCCCCTCAAGGCTGAAGACCTTTCGCGCCCGTTCTTCACCTGCAACAACACGAACTAGGCCGTAGCCTACACCTGCGCACTAAGCCAAGAGTCAGTCCAACACCCGTTGTCAATCACTCATCACTGAGGAGCGGTCATCCATCGACCACTGGGACGCTCCTGGTCCTCACATTGTCGAAGTCGTAGTCCGGCTCTGTGTCAGAGACACTAGGATCTACCCGATTAGCGGGTAGGTCATGTCAGCTTCCCAACACAGAGGCAAAAGCGGTGTTTGTTCTACTATGCAGGATATATTCCTACTCTGGCTGTAGAAGGCTTAAGCAAAGCAGCAAAGCAACATACAAGGTAAGCAGAAATATGCAGTGAGGTCAACACCTCGGGGAAGCTCACGCTTCCAAGGTCCACACCTTTGGGGTCCACACCCCGCTCAAGGATACCACACCAAAACACTAGGTCACAACCACGATCCGGCACCCAACTCTCATCTGCGATGTGGGGCCCACCTGCTCCTATCCCCACATCTCAACGGCCTTGGCCGGGCTCACACACTCGGGGGAGAGAAGATGCACAAGAAAAGTATATCTAGACAGAATAACAGATCTCAGGACTGTCCATAACCAGTGGACTCGGACTATAGCTATAGGTTTAAACACTTTGCAGAGGTTGTACAACTGTACCCGCCCGAATAGGACTGAAACCGGCCGTCACCGGTTCCAGGTCCTACCATACGTCTGAAGGCCAAGTAAGTGGATAGTACCCTCCTGTGTCTCCGAGTCTGGCTCAGCCTCCGCTGTAGAGCTCATACTGCCAGCGAGAGGTCCCTCGAAGCTGTGGAACCCTTCCCCGGCCTCGCCGTGGCGAAGTCTTCTAAGGAGGAAAGAGCCGTCTCCCGACACGATCACACTGATCTGCCTATAGGAGGGGTGCTATCCACTACGAGTCTCACCCTGCACCCGCCCATAACAAGGTGGGCGGTTTGCACAGTAAGACTCCAAAGAAGCATGGTTAGTCTGACAATCTGTCCTTAAGGGCCGAGAGCGAGCACTTCCCATCTCCATCCCATTCGACACGCCGCTCAGGTTAGAGGCCAGATCTCATCTTCCCGAGGCAGGCGTTCACCAGTAACCAAGTGGATTGCTCCCACCGAAACACATCAAGGAGGTACGCACCCAGAACGCACGCTAGAACACACCGAGATCTCCCGCATATCAGTCCAAACCCAGAATACCATCCATAGTCAAGCAATAAAAGTATGGACAGTTGGTCTGCGGGACTAGCTAGGGGTCTGTAGCTAGTCCCGAGGTAGGCAAAACAAGGAATCAGGATATAACAAAACATCAAGGCAAGGCTCATCAACTGGCTATGCAATTCATCCAAGCACTACATATAAAGTAAAGCACTAGCATCTAATTATCAACATGGGATCTACATGGTTAGGAGTGACATGACACCTGCGTTGCTGTTGGAGCAGTCGTTGTCCGGGGCAGTGTACTCGGGGTCCTCCGCGTCCTCCCGGTCGAAGCTCGGGTCTGTGCACGAGATTCGACACGAACATAAGAAATCGATAGACATCTAAGCATTAACTCCAAATTGAAACCTCTTTTTAGAAAACCCAAAAGAGCTCAAACTACCTACAATCAGCAAGGTTTCAAAATTATGAAATTATAGAAATTAGTTTCATATTTTTCTGAGCTTCCTATAATTAGTTATGATTTTCAAAGTTTAAAATCATTTATAAAACATTTCTGAAATCATTTTAAAATGAGAAAAGGATTTTTATTAAAAGGGGTGCTGACGTCAGCATGATGTCAGCAATCAACTGTTAGATGGACCTTTGATGGGCCGAAAGAGTCACTGGGCTGAAAGTGGCCCAGTGGGCTCGGCCTAGTTTGGCCTAGTGGCCCAAAGTCCACTAAACCACCCTTAACTCGATTCCTCGACCCAACAGGTACGCTGGGCCTTAGCTGGACCCCGTTGGGCCGGATCACAACAAGTGGCCCAAATGGCCAAGTTTAGATCTGTTGCAAGGGGGGTATATGCCGGCCGCTGCTCGTCTCCCTGGCGCGCGGCGCGTTCCGCGCAGGCGTGCCTTTCGGCGGCGGCGACGCGACCGGCCTGGAGCCTGGGTTGGCTCGGGTGAAAACAGCAGATGTGGGGTCTTTCCCCCACCTTCGCACGCACACTCACCGGAGCACAGAGGTCCAGCGAGCAGCAGGTGGAGGCGCTCGGTTAGCCTCCACGCGCGTGGCGTGCGACAGCGTTCCGGCGTGCACGCGCAAGGGCGCAGCGCTTAGGCTTGGTGCTGGGGTGCACCTAGCCAGGCCGCAATGGCGCGCGAAGGCCGGCATGCAGTCACACGTGACAAGGCACACAACGCACGACACCACTTCGCGGCATCACGCGGCTTGTATCAACGGCGGGTTGCCAGAGCGAAGTTGGCCATGGCACTGGGGTGCGCACAAGCACAACCTCCCCCACTCCCACACATGCTACAAAAGATCGCCACGGCATGACGGCTGGGCCACCAGAACCCGAGGTGCGATGGGACGCGCGGCACATGGCGCAGCGGCGCGACGCGTGGTGGCCCTCGGTTCGTCGGTCACAGGTACGGCTCGACGCTCCAAGCGCGAGCGCACCGGCACGGCGGCATGGGGTTGCTGCGTGCGAGGGCTAGAACAAGAGCGGCGCGGTTCGGTGGCCGTCCATGGGGTGACGGCGGCGGACCCGCGCCCAGCGGCTCGACGGCGCGCTCGCAGACATGGTACCGAGGCAAGGAAACGACGCAAAGGAAGGCAAGGTTGCGGTTCGGCTCACGTTGGGTCGGTGATGTAGTCATCGCCGGCTTGACAAAGAAGGTGGCACCGGGTAACGACCTTTGTTTAATGAACTTGGTAGAGATATATGAAAACTGAGCTCCGGTATCGAACAAAACTGTTGCCAAAACTGAGTCAACAAGGAACTCACCGAGTGCGACATCAGGTGCGGCTGCAGCCTCCTCGGCGGTGAGGTGGTTCAGGCGTCCTCATGTAGCTGGCAGCTGAACGGACCTCTGCTGGGTACAGGGTGGCGGTCCCCCTGTTGCTGGTGCCTTGGCCGCGCGACTCGAGTCTTCTGCCCGACGCAGACGCTCCCCTCCTCGCGCGGCGACAGGTCTGGCTCGACTCTGTAACACCCGAAAATTCCATCACAATAAAATATTGTTAGCAACATGGTTTAGTTTTATTTTCTAAGGATTTACTAAATTTGAATAAATAAATTTGCCTTTAATTAAATTAAACATCATTTAATAATTAGAATCAAACAAGTGTTTGTGCATCATGTTGAAATGCATGAGTTTTGGTTGTGGTGTGGTTTTAAAAGTCTTAAAAAAATATTTGTGAAAAGTCCTTAAAATAATTGTGAAAAAGATTGTGAAAATTTGTGTAAAAGTTTGAATTAAAAAAAATTGAAGGTTTGAATTTAAAAAAAATATTTGAAAAGTTATTAAAAATGGTTTGTGAAAAGCCTTTAAAATAGTTGGAGAATTTGTGTTAAATTTTGAATTGAAAAGATGTAAAAAAAATTTGAATTTAAAAGGGTTTAAAATTGGTTTGAAAAAGGATTTGAAAAGAAAAAAAAGAAAAAAAACAAACAAGCCCAACCCCGCGGCCCACTCCCCTCCCCTTCTCACTTCAGCCGCGGCCCACACCCGCTTCCGGCCCACACGGCCCGCTAGCGCGCCCACCTCCTCTCCTCTCACTCTCCCTCTCGCTGACAGGTGGGACCCACTTGTCAGGTGCGTCCCCTACCTCCAGCGCCGCCCCCCTTCCTTCCCCGCGCCGCGCCGCCCTCCCGCGCCGCCGTCCCGCATCCGACCGCCCCGCGCCCCCTCCGCTCCTCCATCGAGCAATTAAACACCACCCCACTCACCACCGCCGTCTCCCGGCCTTTCCCCTCCCCGTAACCGCCTCCCACCGAGCTCATCGCCATTAATGGCGGCCGCCCACCGACCTCGCCGCCCACCGCCTCCACGCCTCTTCCCCTGCTCCTTTCCGGGCTATAAAAGGGTGGTACCCTCCTTTGCTTCCCCCGCACCACTCCTCCTCGCCTTTTCCTCGCCGCAGCGCCGCCGCCCGAGGAGGCCGCACCGAAGCTCCACCGCGCCGCCGATCTCCTCCTACGGCCTCCCTCCCTCCTCTTCAAGCCGCCGGTAAGCTTCCCCACCTTCTTCTCCTCCTCTCGGTGCCCTTCCCATAGAATTTGGTGGCCGGGAGGCCATCCTTGGCTCCTCTCCGGCGAGCCCCGCCGCCACCGCCGTCCGCCGCCGCCGCCGCCCGCTGCCACCGGGCACTGCCAGCCGTCCATCTGCAAAGGAACGGTCCGGATTAAATCAGGGCGCACCCCCTTGGATCAGTCCACGGTGGACCGGTGGACCGGGTCCACCGCGCCGGTCCACGGGCTTTGCGTCAGCGCTTGCGTCACGCTCACGTCAGCACAGCCAACCGCAAGCCGCCACGTGGCGCCACCAAGCTCACCCGCAGGCCGCCCAGGCAATTTTGCAAATAAGCCCTCCCATTTCTGGAAATTACAAATATACCCTTCCACCTATATAAAAGCCTCTCAACTAAGTCCTTTCTTTTATGCTTAGGCCCCTGCAGTCCTTAGTTTCTATGTTCTTTAGTCCATCCTTAACCTTTTACATGTTAGACCTCCTAGTTTCACACATAATTATGTTTAGGTCCCTGAAATCTTGCAGAAAACTCCCTAAAACTTTCAGATATTCACAATTTAGTATCTGAATCTTGTTTCAGCCATATCTTTTCCATCCTAGCTCCGTTTTACGCGTTCTTGGTGTCCACGCGATCGTCTCTCCGAGCCCGTCATTTCTAAAATCTTGTTTTAGCCTTTTGGTAATGTTTGATTTATTGTTTTATTTATTGTATGTTTTCTTGCATGATCGTAGCCAACGCGCCGATCGAGGAAGTTCAAGAGCAGAGCTTTGCAGTAGAGGAAAGTAGCTTATCGTTGGAGAAAGGCAAGTGACCCTAACCACCCTTCTACCTATGCTTTAATCAAGAATACTATAAATTAATCGGAACATGGAGAACCACCCGGGGAAAACGGTGCAACCACAGGTCCATATGGCTCGGCTTAGCCAATTAATTAGGTGTGTGATTGTATTGACGACCTTATCCGAAAGGAACACGGGGGGCTCGGGTTGCGGGGGTATAGCCCGGTTCTTTTGGGGTAGCGACCTTTGCTAAGGTGCCGACCACTAGGGAGGGTTATGGTCCGCCCCGAGTCAGAATCGTCGTGGGTTGTCGGTGCTTTTGCATATCTTTGTAAAGGCTTCGTAGCGTCCCTATGCAATCACACCTCGGAAGTGTGGTATTGTGCCTGATTAGCACATGCGTGGTTGGGTTCAAAGTTCTTAGGAACTTTTACGCGAACTGTGGGAAAAGTGTGCAACCTCTACAGAGTGTAAAACTGATCGATCAGCCGTGCTCACGGTCAAGAGCGGCCTGGACCCTCACATGATTAATTGAACTTAAAGATGGATTAATATAGCTTTCCGGTTATTCCTGTGGCCTTGCTGAGTACCAACCATAAGTGTACTCATCCTTGCTTACGCTGTTCAGAGAAGAACCCTGGAGTGGAGTACTTCACCGACTACGAGGAGTTCTGAGGATGCGATCAACCAGTCGAAGCCTCGTGGAAGATGAAGATGGAGTCGCGTCTTCATAGTTATCGTTGTTCGTGTAAAGACCTTCGTGTCTACCATCGTGAGTGTAATAAAAGTTAATAAATCTTTTCTGTACGTTTTGAGCAATGTCTTGTGATATTACACTCATGAGTCTATCATATGTGTGAAATTGTGATCCTGGCACACATATGAGATGCATTCGGTTTTCTACGGAAAATCGGGTGTGACAGACTCGTTCACGGGCGACCTCCAGCAGCGGCGTGCCGGCGGCGATGCAACGCACGGCTCCTTCCTTTCCCCGCCTCCACTCTCCCCTTCTCCCGCGGCAGTGCTCACAAGAAAGGGGAAAAACCCCAAGTCGGTTGGTGAGGCGCGACTAGGGTCCCGGGGTCCCCTTTAGGGTCCCGGTCAAGGCAGCGCAGGGGTAAATCGGTGGCCAGGCGCCCCAATTGGAGGAGACGCCGGGGTGGCGATGTGGCCAACCACCAGTGGCCGCCTGAGCTCCTTTAGCGTCAACGGGCAAGGGCAAAAGGGGAAAACTACCCCCCGTGGAACCCCTGGACCGGGTCACGGGTGCGCGCGAGCTCGGCGTGCGTGCCAACTCGGTGGCCCGGCCGTCCCATCCACGCACGCGGCCACGACACGGGCCGGTCGGTGCGGTGTGGCGTGACGTGGGGAAAAAGGTGGAGGAGGAAGAAGTGAGGCTGACGAGACGGTCCCACACGTCGGCGAGAGAAAGGAAAAGTAAGAGAGCACCGGCGGGTTGGGCTGCGGTGTTCAGCGGCCTGATGGGCTTAGTTGGGCCCGGCGGGCTGACTTAGGGAGCTGTTGGCCCGAGTTAGAAGTTAAGGTTTTTGAATTAGTTTTGAAATTATATTTGATCTATTGTTTGAATTTGAATTACATTCAAATTCAAAACTCACTCTTTTAACTCCAAATAAAATCTAGAAAAATCCAACTCACATACTTTACCATAATTTGAATATATATTTTATAAATGGGTTTAATTGATGGAGAATTTAGGGAAGGGCTAGCAATTTGGGTTGAAAAATTGGTAGCACTTCAAATCAATCAAAAAGTTTTAAAGTTTCGCAAATTTTGCACACCTAAATCCTGGTATGTTACAAAAGTTGCTTAGCGTTCAATGCAAATCAGCAACTCTTAAGGTGTGATGAGACAAATGATTGTGCTTAATGCCTATTGAGTTAAGTCCTGAAGGACCGATACGGCGAACCAGAGAGGGGGGAGTGAATGGGAGCCGATAAAAATTCTTCTCGAAGGAGATCGAAACTCCAACAAGATGAACACGGCTTCCAACACACGTCTCCGACTCACTACCAAGGTTGGTCAAGCCCACGTAGCCACTGGAGTGCCACTGGACCTAGGAACCAACACACCACCTTCCGACCCAAGAAACGCGGCGGAAAAACCAAACCTCGAGTCTACGAGACCCACACCGGTCGACCGGTGAGCACCACCGGTCGGACCGGTCCCCGCGGGTGAACCCCGAGCAACTTCCACTAAGTGGCTCTACACCGGCCGACCGGTGAGACACACCGGTCGGACCGATGGCGGACTCGAAAGTCCCCAAGACACCAAACGAGGCCAACCGACCACCAAACGGACCCAAACTCGAAACAGGCAGCACCACGGGACAACAACGAACTCACCAAGACGTTCACCCGAGCAAAGTCCCACAAGGGCTTGCACCGGTCGACCGGCCAAGAGCACCGGCCGTCCGTGTGGCTCGGGCGACTCGGGATGAACAACACCCGCGGTCAACTCCCCCAAATCCAAATCTCGATCTCCCGAATCGCTCCACGGACTTGAACAAGACTTTGGGGATATCAGGAACACCTCATGAGGAGTCCATAGCCAAGTTTAATCCCACCAAATCTCGTCCAAAAAGGAGGAATCGAAGAAATCCCGCCGAAAGCACTTCCAACCCAAGAACTCAAGAAAACCCCAAAATCGAGCACCTTTTCTCACGGATTTGGGAGGGGAATCACAGCCCAAAGAACCACGAAGGGTTCCCACAAATTTTCCCCATCAAATCCCCAAGAGAAGAGCCCCGAAAACAACCCAAAAAAATCACCGAGAGAGGGCTCCGAAAATCACCACCAAGAACGACCGGGAAAAACACATCCAAACCTTGAGGAACAACGCCGAATCATCTATACATGAAACAAAGGTTCGTACAAGGTCTAGCAAGCCGCCCGATCATCCATCCCTCTCTACAAGATCTCTCCGTGAAGCTCTCTTGCTAGTCCTAAGGAAAACCTAAGGAAAATAGGTGGAAAATAGGAAAACAAATGAGCTAGGGTTCCAAGAGTTGGCTGCCATCCTCTCACCTCTTGGGTTATATAGGCGGCAACCGAATGTCTAAAATGCCCCTCTCTACTAACTACGGATACAAGCCCCTCAAGGGCGGATTTGGAATTCTTGATGTCTTCACCATCGGACGGATGCCCGGCGACCGCACCCTGCGTAGCCTCGACGCAAGCCATGCGATCCCGACGCGTGTCCTCCGCTTCGAAGATTCCGGACCGCGTCGTCGCACACCGGTCGACCGGTGCTCCTCACCGGCCGACCGGCCCCCCCGGCCGACCGGCCGGGGACCCACCGGTCGGACCGGTCCGTGCCGCCGCACCTCCGTCTTCGGTTCTCCGGTCTTGGCTTTGTGGATCAACCAAGGAACCCGGTGGTTTTTACGGTGAACCACCGGAAACCCCGCGAACTCGGTGTAGCCTCCGCCAATCTCCACTCATGACTTGGCTCCCACATAGTCCCGGCTCGACCTTGGTTTTGAGGCTCAACCAAGAAACCGTCCACGACTTCATCTTGCTTGTTCATGCCACCATGCGGCCCGCACTTGACCCCCACCGGCCACCGGTCCCTCGAACAAAGCCTACTTGTCTTCTCCACACCCGGAGGCCTCACCGGCGATGACCTTTCGCGCTTGTTCTTCACCCGCACCAACACGAGTCAAGCCGCAACCCGCACCCGCAATACTTAGCCAAGAATCGGTCCACACAACGTTGTCAATCACTCATCACACAAGGAAGCGACCATCCACCGGTCCTCGAACCACACATGGTCCTCAATCTCCCCCTTGATGAGTGCATTGACAACACCCACACGAAAGTAACAAGAGAGAAAAGAAAAAGAAAAGAAACGAACAAAAAGAAACTCCAACAAGCGATCGAAAGCCAAACAAAGGCAAAGAGCAAGATCACTTGAAGGAAACAAGTCTCGGACCCCTTAGGCAAGGGCAACGGCTCGACACATCCGAGACAAAGCAAAGCTGAAGCAAAGAGCACAAACCACCGAAACAAAGCTCGAAAACTCACAAAGAGCTCCCCCCCGCACACATGCAAGCTCCCCCGAACCAATGCAACTCCCCCGGACGAATGCATGCAAGAAACCACATGAAACGGGACCGCAAAGACTTTCGGCTCACACCGGTCGGACCGGTCATCACCACCGGTCGACCGGTGCCCAACATATGTACGGGACCAGCACTCACACCGGTCAGACCGGTGCTCTTCACCGGTCAGACCGGTGTACAACAGAGCCCAGAAATGGCTCGAAACCACCTGAAAACCTTCTAAACGCGCCCAACAAGCCATTTCAAGCTCAAACTTCTCCCCCTTGTTGACAATGCATGAATCAAGCCAAAAATGCAAAACTTTCAATCTAGAGCTTCTCAAATATACAAAATTCAACAAAGAATGCTACACATGTCCAAATAAGCAAGTTAGATACTCTACGGCTTCGTATCGATCTCAACTACATGATCACCAAGTTTCACAACCATTGGACGAAGCTAAGATGGATTTTGGCAATTTTGCGAAAAACTTGCCTCTCATGAGCAAAGTCCTAAACATGATCAAAGCATATCAAAATGGCAAAGCCACACAAACTTCATGCTAGGACAGCCATTCTAATCATAAGACCATCACAAGCACCCACAAGCACCTCATGTCATGTCAAAGCCACCGAGCCATGTGCCTACTTCTATTTATGAGACTTCTCATTGGTAGGCATCATGCAACGGTTTAGCACCCAAAGCAAATTAAATTCAGCACATATGACATGGGAGCACATTTCTAAGCATTTTTCATTTCATTTTCAGATTTGTAAATGGTACATGAAATGTCTTTGCGACAAAAAGGAACTTATGCTCCTCCACAAGATAAGTCAAGAGGGCTAAACATTCATGATGGCAAATGAGCCTTTGGCCCCATATGATCAATAAACTAGCTATCCAATCACAAATTAAGCATAGCAAGGCCACAACAACATGTCAAGAGCATGTAAAGGCATTTACACATGAGAGGGCATACATGTGACATTTTTCAAAAGCATAGCTATCAACCATGGATTATTCATCAAGATCATCAAGAGCTAAGCCAAACTAACCGTAGCATACCAAACAAGCTCACAAAGACATATATCTCATTCCATGGTGAACAATGTATATGAGAGAAGCTTTTCCTAACCAATGCATATGATACAAAATGCATGCAATCTAAGATACAAGGATGCCTATACATCATGTTACATATGCCATGCCAAAATGCAAGAAATGCACAAATAAAAGCTATACATATGCTACAAACCGGCTCCTCGAGGAGAGACAAAACGGGCTCGACACCACCGGCAAAAGAGAGCTCCCACACACCCAACTCAAGAAATCAAACACACACCAAGTTCCCCCCGCAAACGAGTGAAAGTTGCTTGATCTAGGGGTTTGGTGAAAATATCGGCTAGTTGGTCATGTGTGGGTACATGGATCAACGCTATCTTTCCTTTCTCAACGTTGTCTCTCAGAAAATGATACCTCACTTCTATGTGCTTGGTTTTGGAATGGAGCACTGGGTTCTTTGCAACGCTTATGGCACTGGTGCTATCACATTGAAGTGGGACATGGGTATACTCCTCACCAAAGTCGCTCATGGTATAGGTGATCCAAAGGAGCTGAGAGCAACAACTAGCAGCGGCAACATACTCGGCCTCGGTCGTGGATTGAGCAACACTCGACTGCTTGCGGGAAGACCAAGACACCAAAGAAGAACCCAAAAGCGGCAAGTCCCGGAAGTGGACTTCCTATCCAACCGACACACCGCAAAATCCGCGTCCGAAAAACCATGAAGCGCCAAAGAGGAGGACGCGGAGTACCAAAGGCCGAAGTCGGGAGTGTGACGCAAGTACCGAAAATTCTCTTCACCGCTTGCCGATGCGAAGTCCTCGGAGACGCTTGAAAACGAGCGCACGGACACACCGAGAAGCGTATGTCGGCCCTCGTCGCCGTCAAGTAGAGGAGTGACCCGATCATGCTCCGGTACTCCTTCTGGTCCACATGTTCACCTTCCTCGTCCGCATCAAGAGCCGTAGTCGTACTCATTGGCGTCGTCATAGCCTTGGAGTCCTCCATCTTGAACTTCCTCACAATGTCCTTGGTGTACTTAGCCTGGTGCACAAATGTTCCTTCCTTTGATTGCTTGATTTGTAGCCCGAGGAAGAACCGCAACTCACCCATCATGCTCATCTCAAACTCCCGCTCATATCATCCGCAAACCTCGCAACAAGAGAGTTAGACGAGCCACCAAAGACAATATCATCCACGTACACCCGCACAATCGGGATATCTCCGCCCCCGCCTCGGCAAAAACAAGGTCCGATCGACCTTCCCCATCTCAAAACCTCTCTCAAACAAGAACCCCCTCAACCTCGCCATACCAAGCTCTAGGCGCCCGCTTCAACCCATACAGGCGCCTTCCTCAACTTGTACACCCGGTGGGGGTACCTCTCACTCTCAAACCCGGAGGCCGCCTCACATACACTTCTTCCTCCAAGACACCATTCGTAAAAGCACTCTTCACATCCATTTGGTGCAACTTGAACCCTTTAGCCACGAGAAAAGGCTAGAAGGATCCTAATCGCCTCCAAACGGGCTACGGGAGCAAAGGTCTCCTCGTAGTCGATCCCCTCCTTCCGACCGAACCCCCGGGCAACAAGTCTCGACTTGTTCCTCACAACCTCACCCTTCTCTCCCTCTTTGTTTTTCCACACCCACTTGGTACCAATCGGCTTACACCCTGGGGGAGGGTCAACCAACTCCCACACCTGATTCCTCTCAAAGTTCTCCAACTCCTCATGCATCGAGTTAACCCAATTGTGATCAGATAGTGCGTGTCCAATGTCTTTGGGCTCGAAAGATGCAACAAACGCAGCATGAGCAAAATGGGAATTGTTTCGAACCCTCGACCGTGTAGTGCGTTCATTCATGTCGCCGATGATCCTCGAAGCTGGGTGATCCACTTGAACTCGCCGGGGAGGTTCTCGCCTCGAAGCTACCTCCCCCTCAACATCGCCTTCTCCTCGTTCTTGATTTGTCGTCGTAGGTGTAGCAGAGGGTCCATCCATCATCGTCGTCGAAGTAGTGGGTACATGTTCGGCGGGGGCACCGCACCACCATCCTCATCATCACCATGTTCATGCTCCTCCTCCCGAAAGATCTCCTCGCCAAGCTCATCATCACCCGCACACTCAAAGACAAGCCGACTACGTGGCTCGTCTCGTCGAAGGTTACCTCGCAAGTCTCCACGATTTGGTTAGTTTCAAGATTGAGCACACGATATGCTCTAGAATGAGATGCATAACCAAAGAAGATGCCATCGACAGACCTAGCCTCAAACTTGTCCAACTTCCTGCCTTTCTTCAGAATGAAACACTTGCAACCAAAGACATGGAAGTGACTCACCTTGGGTGTGCGACCATGCATCAACTCATAGCATGTCTTCTTCTTGTGCACTCTGAGGTATATCCTGTTCGACACATAGCATGCGGTATTCACCGCCTCAGCCCAATACCTCCTCGGAGTCCTATGCTCATCAAGCATCGTCCGAGCCATCTCGCACAAGGTCCCGTTCTTCCTTTCCACAACACCATTCGGGGAGGCGTATACGGACTCGAAAAGCCGGTGCTCAAGACCCAAGTCATGACAAAAGGTTTCAAAACGAGAGTTCCTGAATTCCGAGCCATTATCACTACGGATAGCTCGTATGGCATCTCCGTGCCTCTCGTTCCTCAACCTCAAGACTAGATCTCGAACTAAACCAAACGTCTCCCCCTTCTCCTCGAGAAAGAACACCCACGCATACCGAGAATAGTCGTCCACCACAACAAGGACATACCACTTCCCACCCGCAGATCGCACACGAGCTGGGCCAACAAGGTCCATATGGAGCAGCTCGCATGGACGCTCAGTCATCACATCGGTGAGAGGCGGGTGAGAAGAGGCCACCATCTTGGCATGCCTACACGGAGCACAAACCAACTCTTTCTCAAGCCTCAACCGTGGCAATCCTCGGACCAAATTGAGTTTACTCAAGCGAGACAAGAGATCAAAGCTCAAGTGACCCAACTTCCTATGCCACTTCCACAACTCACTCGAAGAACCAGCCAAGAAACAACGCTCCACACCCGAAGACTGAGAAAAATCAGCACGAAACACCTGACCCTCGGGAACGACCATACAGACAAGGTCCCCTCGAGAGTCCACAATCCGAGAACCACCAGGCCGAAACAACACCTCAAAACCCTCATCCAACAACCGGGACACGAGAAAGCAAATTGTACCCCGGCGATTGAACAAGAGCAACACACCTCGAGTGATCTTGTCACTCACTTTTATCTCACCTTCGAAAGCACACGCCCACGCCCATTGTCCCCAAAAGTGATGTACCTCTTCGTCACCACCGGGACGAGACTTGAGAACCACCCCCCCGTCTCCGGTCATATGCCTCGAGCAACCGGAGTCAATCAACCAAATGTTCTTCAAGTCTCCCACCGAAATTCAAAAATAGGCACGTGAGCGAACAAACGACTCAAAGACGGGGTTAGTACCAAAGGAGGAAAACCGATGCCGAGCCATTTGCTCGAAAGTGGGGTTAGCACCAACCAAAGCATCTCTCCTACCAAAACTACCTCCACGAACACCACCACGGTAACCACCCTGAGGGAACCACCCCTCTCTCGCCCGGGAGGAGGACCAAATCCACGCAAGAAAGCCCGTGGAACGTCCTTCCTCTCCAACTCAACGCCACGACTCCTCCAATCCCCGTATTGAGCACGAGGAGGAGAACGCCTAGCAACCGACCACCCGCACCCTTTCCGGCCCAACCACCGAACCACGACCACCGAAACAACCCTCGCACCCGTACGAGCTCGAAACCCGAACAAGCGTTCGTCTGTGCCCGCACCGGTCCGACGGTGCCCCACACCGGTCCGACCGGTGTGACTCGGACAAGCGGCACCACGTGCGGCCTTCTTCTCTCCCCAAGCCCGAACTGTCCTCACAATCGCCTTGCCCCCGGGCATCCGCATACGAGGCTCAAGTACACCATCGGAAGGGTGGTACTTGTCCTTGTTAGCCCACTCCTTCTCCATTCTCTCCTCTCGCTTCCTCTTGAAGCAAAACTCCTCCTTATGGCCATCTCTCCCACAATAGCCACAATGGAACCTCACAAGCTTAGGCTTTGGCTTGGGATGTGGTCGCTCACTCGGTTTCTCCCCACTCAAACCCTCCACCGGTTTCTCACCACTAGCCTTCTCACTCTCCTTCCCAAAGAACACTTTCCCCGAAGTGCTCACAAACTTGATAGGCTTTTGTAGGTCATTTGTGGGTGTAGGAAACACGGGTGGAGGCTGGGGTTGTGTCTAGTCGGTTCCTTAGATGGTTAGGTTTTGGTGGGAAATCATTCTTGTGGTGGGTTTTTGGTGGCTCCGGATATTCTCTCCACTTCCCTCACCAACCTTGTTTGCCCCAAGCCCCTCACCATCTTGCCTCTTAAAGGCCTCGATCATCATCCTCAAGCGAGGCTCGTGGACCAGGACAACCAACCCATCAACTTCCTCAAATCATCATTCTCATCCCGCAAACGATCAACATAATGTGCAAGCTCCAAATTTTTCAATGCATGCATTTCACGGGTAGAGCAAGATGTAGGCATGGGTTCCTTCAATTTAGCCTCGAGCGAACTAGTGGAAGCATGCATCTCATCAATTTTAGCATGCAAAACGGGGCAAGAAGTGCAAGCTCCTAGCAAAGCGAGTCTAGACTTAAGCTCGACCACTTCAACCCTAAGCACATCTAGTTCCTCACACTTGGAGGCATGCTTCTCCTTAAACAAAGCAAGATCGGCAAGGAATATGGAGCAATCAAGACAATCATTCTCATCGAAACAACGGGGCTAGCCTTAAGCGAATCAATCTCAAGCTTGCTATCAAGCACCTGTGTCTCTAGCTCGCCCACTCTAGTCCTAGCATCCTCGAGTGAAGCCCTAAGCTCTTTCCTCATTTTCTTGGCCTCTCTAAGCATGTCATCACGGTTATCAAGCAAAGAGCCAAGTCTCTCATTCTCCTGGCGCAAGAAGGGAAGCTCATCACGCACCTCGTCGTCGGACTCGCAGTCCGAGTCGCTCCGTGTGCTCTTCTTGCCGCCGGAGCTCAACGCCATGGTGCGAGAAGCCGTCTCTCGCGAAGCGGCCCCGCCCGCTCAGGTTCTTGGACGACCTCTTGTTCTTGCGGCGATCTCCCTCGTCGTCGGCGTCGCTCGAGCTCGAGGTGGAGTACGCGGAACTAGAGTCGACGTCGCTCGCTCCAACCATCGCTCGGGCCTTGCCTCGGCTCTCCTTCTTCCTCGATCTTCGCTCGTCCTTGTACTTGTTCTTGTGCTTGCTCTTGTGGTCGCGCCTCGAACGGTACTTGCCATCGTTCATCCTTGGCTTGTGCTTGTAGCCGTCCTTGTTCTCGGCCTTCTCGGGCGGTCGGCGACGAAGTGTCCCGCTTGCCACACTGGAAGCAAGTCCTCGTGTTCCTCCTCATGTTCACGCGGTTCTCGTGCAGCCTCTCGAACCGCCTCGTCAACAGCGCCAGCTCGTCCTCTCCAAGGTCATCAAACTCCTCATCTGGCATAGACATCAAAGAAGAAAACGAGAACATCCTGGTGGATGGGTTAGAGTTAGTCTTTCCTTTGGAACCACCAACGAGGGCAAGACTATGGGAATCAGTCGGTCCCTCGAGCTTGGCAGTCATGCCCCTATCCACCTCAGCCGACTTGAGCTTCGAGAACAGCTCGTTCACCGTCAGAGTATCATACCTCTCCGACTCGACTATGGCCTCGAACTTTCCGCCCCATATCGTACGATCCAAAGAGTGTAAGAGCTTGACCGCTCTATCATGATCATCGTACGGGAGCACGTCCACATTGGCCCTCATGTTGTTCACCACCACCGTGAACCTGCGAAACAAGGCATCGATGGACTCACCGGGGAGATGAGTGAAGTTCTCGTACTCTCTCCGTAGGTCGCATACAACCGTGCCCTCGAACACGGGCGTTCCCAACATGAGCCTCCTTCAACACCGCCCAAATCCTACAAGCCAAGTGCTCGGTGTGCACCCGATCGAACTCGAGCCGACGAAAGCACGAAACAAGTAGTCGACCGCCTTATTGTTGGCGTCGAATTTGTCCCTCGACCCTGGAGCAAGGAAATCCATCGGCCGGACATAGCCCGTGTCCACCGTGACATCCCAAAGCAAACGCGACCCTTTCCGCGGAGGAACGCACCCATCCGCTTGCTCCACATCCGGTAGTTCTTGCCATCGAAGTGTGGAGGACCCGAACCCCGTTCCCGGTACGCCATCCTTGGATCTTAGGCGGTTAGAGTCAACAAAGACCCGAACCGGCTCGATACCACTTGAAGGACCGATACGGCGAACCGAGAGGGGGGGGGAGTGAATGGGAGCCGATAAAAATTCTTCTCGAAGGAGATCGAAACTCCAACAAGATGAACACGGCTTCCAACACACGACTCCGACTCACTACCAAGGTTGGTCAAGCCCACGTAGCCACTGGAGTGCCACTGGACCTAGGAACCAACACACCACCTTCCGACCCAAGAAACGCAGCGGAAAAACCAAACCTCGAGTCTACAGACCCACACCGGTCAGACCGGTGAGCACCACCGGTCAGACCGGTCCCCGCAGTGAACCCGAGCAACTTCCACTAAGTGGCTCTACACGGTCGGACCGGTGAGACACACGGTCGGACCGATGGCACCGAAAGTCCCCAAGACACCAAACAGCCAACCGACCACCAAACGGACCCAAACTCGAAACAGCAGCACCACGGGACAACAACGAACTCACCAAGACGTTCACCCGAGCAAAGTCCCACAAGGGCTTGCACCGGTCAGACCGGTCAAGAGCACCGGTCAGACCGGTGTGGCACTCCGGGCGGCTCGGGATGAACAAAGACCCGCGGGTCAACTCCCCCAAATCCAAATCTCGATCTCCCGAATCGCTCCACGGACTTGAACAAGACTTTGGGGATATCAGGAACACCTCATGAGGAGTCCATAGCCAAGTTTAATCCCACCAAATCTCGTCCAAAAAGGAGGAATCGAAGAAATCCCGCCGAAAGCACTTCCAACCCAAGAACTCAAGAAAACCCCAAAATCGAGCACCTTTTCTCACGGATTTGGGAGGGGAATCACAGCCCAAAGAACCACGAAGGGTTCCCACAAATTTTCCCCATCAAATCCCCAAGAGAAGAGCCCCGAAAACAACCCAAAGAAATCACCGAGAGAGGGCTCCGAAAATCACCACCAAGAACGACCGGGAAAAACACATCCAGACCTTGAGGAACAACGCCGAATCATCTATACATGAAACAAAGGTTTGTACAAGGTCTAGCAAGCCGCCCGATCATCCATCCCTCTCTACAAGATCTCTCCGTGAAGCTCTCTTGCTAGTCCTAAGGAAAACCTAAGGAAAATAGGTGGAAAATAGGAAAACAAATGAGCTAGGGTTCCAAGAGTTGGCTGCCATCCTCTCACCTCTTGGGTTATATAGGCGGCAACCGAATGTCTAAAATGCCCCTCTCTACTAACTACGGATACAAGCCCCTCAAGGGCGGATTTGGAATTCTTGATGTCTTCACCATCGGACGGATGCCGGCGCGACCGCACCCCGCGTAGCCTCGACGCAAGCCATGCGATCCCGACGCGTGTCCTCCGCTTCGAAGATTCGGACCGCGTCGTCGCACACCGGTCGGACCGGTGCTCCTCACCGGCCGAGCCGGTCCCCACCGGTCGGCCGGTCGGACCCACCCGGTCGAGCCCGGTCCGGTGCCGCCGCACCTCCGTCTTCGGTTCTCCGGTCTTGGCTTTGTGGATCAACCAAGGAACCCGGTGGTTTTCTCGGTGAACCACCGGAAACCCCGCGAACTCGGTGTAGCCTCCGCCAATCTCCACTCATGACTTGGCTCCCACATAGTCCCGGCTCGACCTTGGTTTTGAGGCTCAACCAAGAAACCGTCCACGACTTCATCTTCTTGTTCATGCCACCATGCGGCCCGCACTTGACCCCACCGGCCACCGGTCCCTCGAACGAAGCCTACTTGTCTTCTCCACACCTGGAGGCCTCACCGGCGATGACCTTTCGCGCTTGTTCTTCACCTGCACCAACACGAGTCAAGCCGCAACCTGCACCTGCAATACTTAGCCAAGAATCAGTCCACACAACGTTGTCAATCACTCATCACACAAGGAAGCGACCATCCACCGGTCCTCGAACCACACATGGTCCTCAAGTCCTAACGAGCTTAAGGTGTCTATATCTAAGTTCAAAGGAAATTAACTCATACATTCCCTTTTTTGAGTTCCCTCCTCTCCTTTGGTTCTCAAATTGCCTATTTTATCTATGGTTTATCCATTTTTAGGGAGCTAATTGTATATCTATAAGTATTTTACAAAGGAGTGGTTGAGGGGTAAGTTTGTCACTCATAATTGATCCAAGAATGTGTTTGTGTTGGCTTGTGTGTGACATTTTTTGGATCAAAAATGAGATTTAGTTCAGCAAAGAAAAAATGTCACCATCGGATGAATCGCTGCCTAGTAGGTTCCGGCATCGGTTCATCTGGTGAAGGGGTCTGTGCAGCACTCAGTTCGTCTCTGGTAGAAATTTTCCTACCCTCGGATGAACCGATGCTCTCGCGTTTCTAACCAACGGTTCATCTGGTGCTGAAGGAAAATCAGCTCCTACACAGACCCTCGCTCAACTGCTCCGATGCATCTAAATTTGCTGCCATCAATTCATCTGGTGCGCCCCTTTCACCACGGAGCAGAACTATTCCGACTATTTGACCGACGCTCACTTTTTCCAGCCGTCGGTTCATCCGACGCTACACTGAAGCATGGGTCCCATCTGTCATAACGGTTGGTGGATGTATCTCATCTTCCAACCCTTATCTCATCGTCACTATTCGAGGCCGCCCCGTGTGCCGCCGTTCTCGCCGCCTCTGGCCATCATCTCACGCGAGCGCATCCCCACAGCCCTCCGCCGGTCCTCCGCACCCACCGCCGGTAGCCAGCGCAGCCCCTCCGCGTTGATTTCGTGCACACGTGCGACCATTCGAGCTAGGGTTTCCGTCGCCGACTCAATCCGGCCGTTCGCCGCCGCCGCAGGCCGTCGGCCACTGTCACAGGGTGCGCAGGGATCCCGTCCTCCATCACAGCTGCCTCTTGACCATCTCTCTTGCGGTGGTGAGCACTACTCCTATTAATCCCCCTCCTGCTTACTGTTTTAGTTGAAATTTGGGGTGAATCAATGACCTGTTCCTATGGATGGTCCTATGATCATGAGTAGCTACCCTCCTAGCCATCTTGTGCTCATGCTCATAGACCTTATGCTCAATTTTTTGTAGAATTTGCTACACATTTAGTGAATTTGAGCATTTCTTTGTCACTACTTTGTGCTTAATGTTGGTGGTCGATTTCCGTCAACCAAGAACACTTGTTATGTTATGGTTTGAACTTCATTTTGGAACTAACCCGCCACTAGGCATACTAATGATATAACAATTTCACCGTTGGATGTGCATTTTGGAGTATAGTGTTTTTGCAGGAATTCACGTGTTAAATGAGGAAAGATGCAACTAGTTCGGAGAACGTTTTGTATCACAATCAAGGAGCTCCGACCATGTGCGAACTTGCACCGAAAGGTGGCAAGGGCCAATGTGCTTGAATGGAGAACTCCCGAGGACCGAGATGAAAAGGCTGGAAGTTCATGCATAAAGATCCCTCAACTTGGTCCCGGAGATAACGACGTCCAAAGCCCACAATTAAAGGGGACAATGATCCAAAGTGCAAGAGATGGACCGTGGAGCAAATTGGGCCGAACCCGAGCCCAGAAGGGCCCAGGCTGGTCGGCCTGTTCGGACAGACCCAACCCTAATCGCGTGTGCAAGCCGCCTTTCGCCAGAGACGCCTTCTAGTCCCTCAGCGCCGCCAAGGAAGAGGCGATCGACTACGAGAGAGACCCTTGGGGGAGGACACTTGGGAGAAATCATTGCTAGGCCCAAGGGAGGTCGCCACGAGGAAGGAGGACGCCGGGAGCTTGCCACGGTGCCGCCAGAGTTGAAGAACAACGAAGATCCATCTTCATCAGAGGCATCCACCATCTCAACGGTGCCATGCCTAGCGTCATGATGGGGTAAACCTTTCGTTTGTCCATGGAGTTGTAATGGAACTTGAAGTGTAGTCACCTATACATCTTGTTTGGATCATATGTCTATCATATCTCTTGTTGATGATGCTTAATGTTTTAAGGCTAGCTACCATGCTTTCGGGGTTGCTCCCATAGATCGCGTCAACATACCGTGTTCATTAGGATTAGTATCGATTACCTTCGCATAGTGACATGTACGAGGGAAGGGAAAAGTATAATCCTTGATCACACACCTAGATAGATTGGATCGAGGCTTTACCATGTTTTGGGTGATTGCATCTACAAGTGCCTAGACTCCATGGGCATACGTTCTTCATACTTGCACCTTTAATCTCTTTTTAACATAATCTAGGGTTAGTTTGTCTTTACTTTATAGATTAATCTTTCTAGTATAAGTCTTCAATCAACTAGATTAGTGTAGGGTTAAACGCTAGTAATCCCCTTGCTCCTTGGGTTGACAAGAACCTTGGGATCTCCCGTAGGTGAAGAAGGGCATAGGAGATCCGTACGCTTCCGGATCCAAACTTCATACGAGTTTTACCTATCAACACTTAAGTACCTTTGCAACAGTACCTTATCCTTCACATGTCTTCTTGTGCACTAAGGACTGCCTCGAATTTCATATCCTTATCTTGTGGCAATGATCATCTACTAGTTGTTGACACTTAGGCTCATATCCTTTCATTTGCTATGCTTAAGGACCTCTTACCCCTAGCTACATATCATGTTTATTCGTATCTCGCCATTCTATAATCTTCTACCATTTCTTTGACAGATGGCAAGCGACAAGAGGAAGGGTAAGGTGGCAGCTGAGCCAAAGAAGAAGAAGAACCATCAGGAGAAGGAGTGGGAGCTTGTACTTGCAGTTCCAAACACTCAAGGTCAGCCCCAGCGGGGCATTCAGATAGGAGAGAGTGCACAGAGGCAGGGGGAGCAGCCCCAGGGTGAGCAGCAGCAACCACAATAGTAGTTACAACACTCAGGCCGGAGTCAGCAAGCTGAGCAGATAGAGACACCTCCTTCACTTGCCCGGTGTGGTCCCTAGAATCATGGAGGACACACACAGCCACAGCCGACTATGAGACAGAGGAGAGCAGTAGTTGAGGAGATAGTGGAGCGGCAGCAGGTTCACGAGCCCCAGGTTCCTAGAGGTCCACGAGCAGAGGCCTTTGGTGTTTACATCTGCGACTTGCGGAACTTGCCCAGGCTGAAGATTCAGAGGTTGAGGAGTGTGCCAGAGGATCAGTGGTTTCCTCGTGGGCGTGAGGAGTTCGACCCCATGTTCTGGACTAACATCCAGGAGAGCTTCTACGCCTCCTACGTTCACCAGGGTTCTCAGCTGAGTCAGCACAGGATGCTCCAGTTCAAAGCGCTCAGAGTAGCAGCAGGCGGGGAGCCCATTCTCCCCTTCTTTGACTACCTTCAGGGCCTGGCTGATTTGGTGAGCAAGAGGTCTCGGTACGTTCCCGACTGGGTTCGGGTGTTCCATGCGACAGTGTATGTTGAGGCTGACCGACTGTCACTTCACTTCATGTTCATGGGTCAACAACAGCGGCTCACTAGAGAGAGGGGTGTCGGGGACAGCCACGAGGGTCCCCTGATGACCAGGGAAAGACCCCTTTTTTGCAAAATAATAAAACATAACGAACCCACAAACCGTGAATCACACTCTGAACAATCATGGCCTGGAGCAGAAAAGAGCCCATGGCCCAAGTAACCTCAGCCAGCCCATCAAGCGGCCAACCTCGGCTACCCTCGGGTGAACTTCCGCCTCGCTCGAGGGTCAGGCACAGCACCGCAAAATCTCCGCCTCGCTCGAGGGTCGGACGCCCCCTCGGGTGAATCTCCGCCTCGCTCGAGGGCTAGACGCCCCCTCTGGCGGATCTCCGCCTCCCTCGAGGCCGCCCTAAGCTCGCGGCCCCCGCGCCCACTCCCCCGACCAAAGCATTAAATGTCCTGGTACGACGTGGGCACCCGGGTCAAAAGCGAATCCCCCCTTGCCGACCCTCTGACACCGCCTGGGAATCAAATCCCGGCGCTGTTCCGCCAACCCTCCCCGTGCGGCCATCCCTGGCACTGCAATGGAATTGTGCGGGAAGGCCAATGTCAACTCCGTGACACTGTGCCGCCCACTCCTGTACGGCCTGCACGCCGCGCGCCTCGAAAGAGGACGACGGACCCCTCGAAAGGGGTACAGACGCCTTCCCCACGCTCGTGGGGGTGACGCCGTGACGTTGAACTAGTGGAGCGCGTCCCCTCCGCCAACTTCGTCCCTGTGTGGCCATCCCCACCGCTGTACAACCATCCCGAGCATTGCAGCACCATCCTCGACGCTATGAGAGCACATGACGACAAGACACCACCACACCTGCTGCTGTGTGACCTTTGGACTTCCGTCAGCCTAGCCCTCAAGCTGATGTATGAACGGCAACCAGATAAGAGGTTCCCACGTCACCACCCTCGAATCCGCTCCTGGGCAGGCACAGGACTAGCCATGACACATGCTGGGAGCGAGGTTCGCCAGGACGACCAACCACTCCACGGCGCTGTACACCATACCGCCATATGTAGCCTAGAACTGTGTGGCACGATTGTAAACCGCCTCCCATTGGACTATAAAAGGAGGGGGCGGTCCCCTGGCCACGGGAGAGGGCAGAGCGGCACACTTGCATTTTTCCGTCTTCACCACGATATTGGCACTCCGCCTCAATCAAATCTCAGGGACCTGGAGGCTCCTCCTCCTCTCCCGCCATGCTTGTAGCCCCCCTCTGCAAGCACTACGGTGCAATGCAATACAGTGCCTCGAGCACACCCCTGCTGGACGTACGGCCCATGGCCGAAACCAGGATAAAATCCGTGTCATCGTGTTGCTTAGATCGAGAGATAGATCTCAGCGCTCGTACTAGTTAGTGTCGGGACTACTTTCCGCACCGACAGTTGGCGCGCCAGGTAGGGGTCAGCGTGCTGAAGATCAGCTTTCCACCAGCCATCTCGATGGTGATCCGCACCGAGTACATGTCCCACAGGTACTCCATGTGGAGCTCGGACCCCCTCCCAGCCGGATTCGAAATCCGGTTCGGGAGCCTGAACTTCCAGGCCGCGGGGAACGGCTACCTTATGCGCATCACCAACCGTGCCGAGCTTCACCCGTGGCAGTCAACCGGGCCAGGCCCGATTCCCGCCACGCCCACTACTGACGCCCCGGCTCCCGCTCAGGCGGATGCCGCAGGCACTTCTGCACCCCGACGCCGACGACGTTCGGCCGGCGCTCGCGCCGGTGAGGATGGAGCGACGTCGGCCGCGTGCACCGCAACACGAGGTGACGTGCCCGTCGGCCGAGGCGACGACGGCGCCCACGGGGGAGCGCGTGGCTGCCGAGCCGCAGTTCCCCTACGGAATGTGCAACGCCGCGACAGCCTACGCTTCGTCCGCTAGCACCGACGTGGCGACGTACGAGGACCTTCCCAGCCACCACCTGCTGGCGGTCCGGAACCTCATCGCCACCACCAACGACGAGTCGTACCATGGCTCGGCCAGCGAGCTGCCCCCCGCGACCTCGGATGGGTATGCGGAGTGGGACTTCTCTGACGTGCTGGACCTGGTGATGTTCGAGCGGTTCCTCGACGCTGCGGACTACTGGTTCGGCTGCTCCGACAACTCCAGCACCGGAAGCTATGACCCCGCACGCGAGTGCTTCATGGTCGCCATCGGTGACCCAGCCGACGGTGCGAACGTGGCGTGGGCTGGTGACGGAGAAGCCCACCAAGATCCGGGGACGAGCGCGCCCCGAAACCCAGGGCCAAGAGCGCCTCCCACCTCACCGACGAGGGCCACGGACATCAATGCACAACTGGCTCAAGCGCGCGAGATCGAGGCTAAGCTCACGAAGGAGTACCGCGCAGTGTGACTGCTACGCACCTCCATTGCCGGAGAGGCCTCCGCGCACGGGAAACATGTGCGCGAGCTAGGCAAGCAAGTCCGCAAGCATGTCAACGTCGATTTCAATGTCGATGAACCAAACACGCCACCGCGCGCGAGCCAGAAGCTTATCGCAGCCGCGACGTTGCTCCGGGCCATGCCCGTACCCTCGACGCCCGAGATGCGAAACCTGCACCGCGAGGCGCAGGCGCTCATCGAGCAGGCGGCCGTGAAACAGGTCGAAAGCTCGGCGTCCCGCATACGCCAGCAAGGTAGTGCGCGGGACGACGGTGGAGCCCAAGGCCAAGAGGCATCCATTCACGCAGCTGGCACAACGGAGCAACCTGCCAACTAGGGCAGAACACCGATCAGGGAGCGGATCCTTGACACGCGCGGGCAAGCCCAGGACAGCGACGCCCGCAACGTCATCAACGCTCGTGGAAAGGGCGACGCAGAGGCATGGGCGGCGGCAGGCTACCACCCCTGGCGGGGCGGTCGCTACGACAGCCGCGAGGACCGCTCACCGATGCCGAAACACCCGGGGACCCGTGTGTTCAGCCGGGAGATCCGCACGACGGGCTTCTGCCAGCGCTTCCGCCAGCCCACCTCGAGTGACAAATACACGGGGGAGACGGACCCTCATGCGTGGCTCAACGCCTACCGCCTGGCGTGCCAGCTGGGTGGTGCCAGCACCTACGAAGTAATTATCCGCAACCTGCTGCTGCACCTCGCATATTCGGCCCGGTCGTGGCTCGAGCACCTGCCGCCCAGCCAGATCCACAACTGGGATGACCTGGTACGCACGTTCGTAGGGAACTTCCAGGGCACGTACGTGCATCCCGGGAACTCTTGGGACCTGCGAGTGTGCAACTAGAAGCCCGGCGAGTCGCTCTGGGACTTCATACGGCGCTTTTCCAAGCGTTGTACTGAACTCCCAAGTGTGGCCCAATCCGTGATCGTGCACGCCTTCCTCGAAGGCACGACATGCCGGGACCTCGTGCGCGATCTTGGGCGAAGCCCGCTAGTCGACTCCAACGAGCTGTTCGACATCACCACCATTTTCTCTTCCGGTGACGAGGCGGTGGGGGCCATCTTCGCCGGCAAGAAGGGCAAGCATGTGGATGATGCACCCGCGGAGGGTATCAAGTCCAAGTAGCCCCAACAGAAGCACAAGCGGGGCAAGAAGGGCAAGAAGCCCCACCATGAAGTGCGCACACAGGGGCACGACAACGATGGGGACGAGGCCCTTCGGTCGACCCGGCCCGCAAGGGCCCTCGAGCGGCCCCTCGAGGCCCCAGTGTGTTCGATGACATGCTGAAGAAGTTGTGCCCGTACGACAAGACCCCAGTCAACCACACCCTCGAGCAGTGCGACATACTCAAGAAGTACTACAGCCGCGCCGCCGCGAAGGATGGCGAGGCTAAGAAGGACGGTGGTGACGGGGACGCCGGCGGCTTCCCGGCGATGGAGAACGTCTTCTTCATTTTGGGGGGGGGGGCAACCATGGACATGTCCAACAGCCAGCGCAAGCTGAGGACCATGTGTGGTTCGAGGACCGGTGGATGGTCGCTTCCTTGTGTGATGAGTGATTGACAACGTTGTGTGGACTGATTCTTGGCTAAGTATTGCAGGTGCAGGTTGCGGCTTGACTGGTGTTGGCGCAGGTGAAGAACAAGCGCGAGAGGTCGTCACCGGTGAGGCCTCCATGTGTGGAGAAGACAAGTAGGCTTCGTTCGAGGGACCCGGTGGCCAGCAGGGTCAAGTGCGGGCCGCATGGTGGCATGAACAGCAAGATGAAGTCATGGACGGTTTCTTGGTTGAGCCTCAAAACCAAGGTCGAGCCGGGACTACGTGGGAGCCGAGTCATGAGTGGTGATTGGCGAAGGCTACACCGAGTTCGCGGGGTTTCCGGTGGTTCACCAGAAAACCACTGGGTTCCTTGGTTGATCCACAAAGCCAAGACCGAAGAAGCGAAGACAAGAGCCGAGCTTTGCGGCCGGCGCGGCCGGTCGACCGTGGTTCTGACCGGTCTGACCGATGGGTACCGGTCTAACCGGTGGGGAGCACCGGTCTGACCGGTGTGCGACGACGCAATCCGGAGACTTCGAAGTGGAGGACACGCGTCGGGATCGCATGGCTTGCTTCGAGGCTACGCAGGGTGCGGTCGCCGGGCATCCGTCCGATGGTGAAGACATGAAGACTTCCAAATCCGCCCTTGAGGGGCTTGTATCCCTAGTTATTAGGAAAGGGCATTTTAGACTTTCGGTTGCCTCCATATAACCCAAGAGGTGAGAGGATGGCAGCCAACTCTTGGAACCCTAGCTCATTAGTTTTCCTATTTTCCACCTATTTTCCTTAGGTTTTCTATAGGACTAGCAAGAGAGCTTCATGGAGAGATCTTGTTGAGAGGGATGGATGATCGGGCGGCTTGCTAGACCTTGTATGAACCTTTGTTTCATGTATAGATGATTCGGCGTGGTTCCTCAAGGTTTGGATGTGTTTTCCCCGGTTGTTCTTGGTGGTGATTTTCGGAGCCCTCTCTTGGTGATTTCTTTGGGTTGTTTTCGGGACCTTTCTCTTGGGGATTTGATGGGGGAAATTTGTGGGAACCCTTCGTGGTTCTTTGGGCTGTGATTCCCCTTCCAAATCCGTGAGTAAAGGTGCTCGATTTTGGGGTTTCTTGATTTCTTGGGTTGGAAGTGCTCTTGGCGGGATTTCCTTGATTCCTCCTTTTTGGACGAGTTTTGGTGGGATTAAACTTGGCTATGGACTCCTCATGAGGTGTTCCTAATATCCCCAAAGTCTTGTTCAAGTCCATGGAGCGATTCGGGAGATCGAGTTTTGGATTTGGGGGAGTTGACCCGCGGGTGCTGTTCATCCCGAGCTGCCCAGGCTACACCTGTCTGACCGATGCTCTTGACCGGTCTGACTCGCGCAACCCTCGGTGGGATTTTGCTCGGGTGAACGTGTTGGTGTGTTCGCTGTTGTCCCGTGGTGCTGCTGTTTCGAGTTTGGGTCAGTTTGGTGGTCGGTTGGCCTGTTTGGTGCCTTGGGGGCTTTCAGGCTGCGATCGGTCTGACCGGTGTGTCTCACCGGTCTGACCGGTGTAGAGCCACTTAGTGAAAGTTGCTCAATTTCACCAGCAGGGACCGGTCTGACCGGTGGTTCTCACCGGTCTGACCGGTGTGGGTCTGAAGACTCGAGGTTTGGTGTTCCGCTGCGTTCTCGGGTCGGAAAGGGTGTGTGTGTTGGTTCCTAGGTCCAGTGGCACTCCAGTGGCTACGTGGGCTTGGCCAACTTGGGTAGTGAGTCGGAGACGTGTGTTGGAAGTCGTGTTCATCTTGTAGGAGTTTCCATCTCCTTCGAGAAGAATTTTTATCGGCTCCCATTCACTCCCCCCTCTCTGGTTCGCCGTATCAGTCCTTCAAGTGGTATCAGAGCAGGTTCGGGTCTTTGTTGACTCTAACCAGTCTAAGATCCAAGGATGGCGTACCAGGAACGGGGTTCGGGTCCTCCAGACGATGGCAAGAACTACCAGATGTGGAGCAAGCGGATGGGTGCTTTCCTCCACGGAAAGGGTCAGATCCTTTGGGATGTCACGGTGGACACATGCTATGTCCAGCCGATGGACTTCCTCGCTCCAGGATCGAGGGACAGATTCGATGCCAACAATAAGGCGGTCGACTACTTGTTTCGTGCTTTGTGTCAGCCTGAGTTCGATCGGGTGCACACCGAGCACTTGGCTTGTAGGATTTGGGCGGTGTTGAAGGAGGCTCATGTTGGGAACGCCCAAGTTCAGGCATGGATGTATGCGACTTACCGGAGAGAGTACGAGAACTTCACTCATCTCCCCGGTGAGTCCATCGATGCCTTGTTTCAGAGGTTCACGGTGGTTGTGAACAACATGAGGGCCAATGTGGACGTGCTCCCGTACGATGATCATGATAGAGCGGTCAAGCTCTTACACTCTTTGGATCGTACGATTTGGGGCGGAAAGTTCGAGGCCGTTGTGGAGTCAGAGAAGTATGACACTCTGACGGTGAACGAGCTGTTCTCGAAGCTCAAGTCAGCTGAGGTGGATAGGGGCATGACTGCCAAGCTCGAGGGTCCGACTGATTCCCATAGTCTTGCCCTCGTTGGTGGTTCCAAAGGAAAGGCTAACTCTAACCCATCCACCAGGATGTTCTCCTTTTATGAGGAGTTCGATGAGCTTGGAGAGGACGAGCTGGCGCTCCTGACGAGGCGGTTCGAGAGGCTGCACGAGAACCGCGTGAACATAAGGAGGAACACGAGGACGTGCTTCCAGTGCGGCAAGCCGGGACACTTCGTCGCCGACTGCCCGGAGAAGGTCGAGAACAAGGACGGCTACAAGCACAAGCCGAGGAACGATGGCAAGTACCGGTCGAGGCGCGACCACAAGAGCAAGCACAAGAACAAGTACAAGGACGAGCGACGATCGAGGAAGAAGGAGAGCCGAGGCAAGGCCCGAGCGATGGTTGGAGCGAGCGACGTCGACTCCAGTTCCGCATACTCCACCTCGAGCTCGAGCAGCAGTGAGGATCAAGGTGATCATCACAAGAACAAGAAGTCGTCCAAGAACCTGAGCGGGCTGAGCTGCTTCGCGAGAGATGGCTTCTGCACCATGGAGCTGAGCTCCGGCAGCAAGAAGAGCACACAGAGCGACTCGGACTCTGATTCCGACGACGAGGTGCGTGATGAACTTCCCTTCTTGCGCCAGGAGAATGAGAGGCTTGGCTCTTTGCTTGATAACCGTGAAATCATGCTTAGAGAGGCCAAGAAAATGAGAAAAGAGCTTAGGGCTTCACTCGAGGATGCTAGGACTAGAGTGGCTGAGCTAGAGACACAGGTGCTTGATAGCAAGCTTGAGATTGATTCCCTTAAGGCTAGCCCTGTTGTTTCGGATGAGGTTGATTGTGCTGATTGCTCCATATTCCTTGCTGATCTTGCTTTGTTCAAGGAAAAGCATGCCTCCAAGTGTGAGGAACTAGATGTGCTTAGGGTTGAAGTGGCTGAGCTTAAGTCTAGACCTGCTTTGCTAGGTGCTTGCACTTCTTGCCCTATTTTGCATGCTAAGATTGATGAGGTGCATGTTTACACCAGTTCACTTGAGGCTAAATTGAAGGAACCCATGCCTACATCATGCTCTACCTGTGAAATGCATGCCTTGAAAAATTTGGAACTTGCACATTATGTTGATCGTTTGCAGGATGAGAATGATGACTTGAGGAAGTTGATGGGTTGGTTGTCTGGTCATGAGCCTCAGTTGAGGATGATGATCGAGGCATTTAAGATGCAGGATGGTGAGGGACTTGGGGCAAACAAGGTTGGTGAGGGAAGTGGAGAGAATATCCCGGAGCCACCAAAAACCCACCACAAAAATGATTTCCCCCCAAAACCTAACCATTTTAGGAACCGACTAGACACAACCCCGACCTCCACTCGTGTTTCCTACACCCACAAATGATCTACAAAAGCCTATCAAGTTTGTGAGCACTTCGGGGAAAGTGTTCTTTGGGAAAGAAAGTGAGAAGGCTAGTGAGGGGAAACCGGTGGAGGATTTGAGTGGAGAGAAACCAAGTGAGCAGCCACATCCCAAGCCTAAGCCTAAGCTTGTGAGGTTCCATTGTGGCTATTGTGGGAGAGATGGCCATAAGGATGAGTTTTGCTTCAAGAGGAAGCGAGAGGAGAGAATGTCAAAGGAGTGGGCTAACAAGGACAAGTACCACCCTTCCGATGGTGTACTTGAGCCTCGTGTGCAGATGCCCAGGGCCAAGGCGAGTGTGAGGACAGTTCGGGCTTGGGGAGAGCGGAAGGCTGTTGGAGGTGCTGCTGCCCAGGTCACACCGGTCAGACCGGTGTGGGGCACCGGTCAGATCGGTGTGGGGCACCGGTCAGACCGGTGTGGCCTGGACAGGCAGCAGTTTGGGTTTCGAGCTCGTACGGGTGCGAGGGTTGTTTCTGGAGGTCGTGGTTCTGGTGGTTCGGTGTAACACCCTAATTCTATTAAAAATTTGGCTTTATTAAAATTTGCTAGCAACCATTTATTTGCTTAAGGAATATAAGGTTGTTTTATTTATTTTTAGGCATTTAAAACTTTTCTAAAATAAAGTTAATGAAATATAGGAATTATTTGTGGCATTCATGCTGGTGCATTATTTTGGTTGCTGGAATTCAAATTCAAATTTGAATTCTATTGTTTGAAACCCTTTGCCAAAATGCTAAACCTTTTCCCCTTAACCCCTACCCCTTTCCCCCCTTCTAGCCCATCAGCAGCAGCCCGCACCGCGCGGCCCGGCCCGCGCGCGCGCGGCCTTTCGGCCCGGCAGGCCTAGCCGCCCCAGCCAGCCGCTCCGCCCGGCCGGCCCCGCGCCGTCCCGCGCCCCTCTCGCCCGCCCGTCACCGACCGCCCGGGCCCACGCGTCATCCCTTCCCCGCGCTCGTCCCCGACCCGACTCCGCCGCCCGCCGCGCCGCCCGAGTCCGGCTCGGTCACGCTCCCTCCTCCGCGTGACCCGCACACCAAGAAGCCCCCGCCCGGGCTATTTAATCCGCCGCCGCCTCCCCGGACGCCCCTACCCGAGACGCCGCCGCCTCTTGCGCCCTCGCCCGCGAACCCTAGCTCGAGCTCGCCGCCGCCGCCGTCGAATCCCGCCGCCAAGGAACCGCTCCGAGCCGCGCAAGGAGGTGAGCGCCGCGCCCGTGCTACACGTTGTCGTCCCCGATCACCTCGTCGCCCGTGCGACCTCGCCGCCGAGTCCGCGCCCCACGCCGCCGCGTCGACCGCCCGCGCCGCCGCGTCTCCGTCCGAGCCGCCGCCCTAGATTGGTTCGCCGGCTCGCGCACGTCGTGTAGGTGCCCTCCGCGTCCCCATCCGTGGCCGGAAACCCCAGATTTGGGTCCCGCCGGCGAGCTCCGCCGCCCCCGCGCCGCCGCCGCCCGCCGCCGCCGCCTTGACCCGCCCGGCCTTCGCGTGCCGCCGCCCCGCCGCTTGCGCATGTCCTCGGCCACCAGATTGAAATCCGACGCCCCAAATCTAAGCCGCGCCGCCGCAAACCGCCGCAGCCGTTAGATCCAGATCCAACGGATCTAGATCCACCCGACCCGGTCAACTAGGTCAAACCCGCCGCCAGCCCTGGCAATTTTGCAGAAAAGCCCCTGAGTTTCTTATATTTACAAAAATACCCTTCCACCTTAGAAGTTTTCTTACAGTTTAGTCCTTTTTCTTTATTTTAGCCCAAAACCTTTTCAAATCTTCACAGATTAGTCCCTATACCTTCCCGAAGCCATAACTTAGTCGTTTTAGCTCCGATTTTAGCGTTCTTTATGTCCACGCGTTCATCTCGAAGCGTAGATTAGTTTTATGCTACTGTTTAGATCTGTTTGATCTGTTTGGTGACTGTTTCTTATTTATTTCTATTGTATGCTTGTATGTGATGATTGTGGACCGTAGAGAGCGATTCGTTCGAGGGATTTGAAGATCAAGTCGTGCAAGAGTTTGAGCAGCAAGGCTTTGTTGAAGGCAAGTATTCCTTGATGCATGCCCGCTTGCCCTACATAACATGCATTTAAATTCACTGTTTTTACTTTTCCGCTTGCATTAATTTGATGGGAACCTATTAAGGATCATGCCTAGCTTTTTACTACCTTTACTTGGATACCGGGAATTAAATTAATCTTGTGGTAGTTATCGCTTAGCATGCTCAACTGGGAACTGGTATTAATCAACTTGGTTACCTTTTTGTTATTCTATGTTCCGTTTATGATCTTTTACTTTACAAGACCACTTTAATATGTTAATCAGAACATGGAGAACCACCCAGGAAAATAGTACAACCACAAGAACTAATGGGCAATGGTCTTGGCTGAATAATTAGGAACTTTAGCTTGGGATGGTCTTACCTGATAAGGACAAGGGATCGGCGGACCGTGGGGTATGGACTCGCTCTAGCGAGGAGTTGGGTGAGTTATTCTTTTATGGTGGGGTATCGACCTGCTAGGGGACTTTATACCTTGCTAATCGATCCGGACCTTGTGGGTCATAACTTGCTAGGGAACCTTTGTAAAGGCCATGTAGCGTCCCTATGCAATCACACCTCGGAAGTGTGATATGGTGTCTTGCAAACACCGCATGGTTGGGTCCAAAGTTCTTCGGAGCTTTTACGCTCGCTTGTGGGTAAAGATGTACAACCTCTCGCAGTGTTAAACTAATCGATTAGCCGTGCTCACGGTCAAGAGCGGCCTGGACACTCACATGATTAAATTATGGAACTTTAATGTTTACTTTGTTGTTTTATTCTTTATTTATGATGCTTATATCTTATTAATTGGGTTGGTATGAACTTACACCCTTAGTAATCAGGTTGCTAATAAAATTTGACCAACTAAAATGCTAAAGTGCTTGAACCTTAGCCATCCACCATATGGCCTCGCATGTTATGTTGTTTTCCCTTGCTGAGTACGAAATGTGCTCACGCTTGTTTATTCTCTTGCATCTACAATATCCGGATTTGCTGCTCAGACTAGGAGAACTTTGAAGATATTCCAGGAGATTTCCAGGAGTCCTAGGTGTGCGTAGTCTTCAGTCAGCTGCCTGTGGAGGCATTTTGTCCGCTGCGAGAACTCGTTTATTTAAGTTTCGTTTAAGACTATGGTTTGTAATAACTCTTTATTCGTGTGGCACTGATTTTGGTATTCATAATGTCTAAGCGTGTGTGTAACTTGATCCTGGCGCACACGTGATCAATGCATTCGGTTTTGCCTTTAAAACCGGGTGTGACATTCGGCTGGAGAGTTTGCAGGTGGTCAGGTTGCTAGGCGTTCTCCCCCTCGAGTTCAATACGGGGATGGGAGGAGTTGTAGCTTTGAGAAGGAGAGGAGGGGTGGTCCACGGGTTCTCTTTCGTGGTTTTGGTCCTCCTCCAGGCAGAGAGGGATGGTTCCCTCAGGGTGGTTACCGTGGTGGTGTTCGTGGAGGTAGCTTTGGTAGGAGAGATGCTTTGGTTGGTGCTAACCCCACTTTCGAGCAAATGGCTCGGCACTCGGTTTTACTCTTTTGGTACTAACCCCGGTGCTTTGAGTCGTTTGTTCGCTCACGTGCTTGTTTTTGAATTTCAGGTGGGAGACTTGAAGAACATTTGGTTGATTGACTCCGGTTGCTCGAGGCATATGACCGGAGACAGGGGGTGGTTCTCAAGTCTCGTCCCAGTGGTGACAAAGAGGTACATCTCTTTTGGGGACAATGGGCGTGGGCGTGTCCTTTCAGAAGGTGAGATCAAAGTGAGTGACAAGATCACTCTGAGGCGTGTTGCTCTTGTTCAATCGCTGGGGTACAATTTGCTTTCTGTGTCCCAGTTGTTGGATGAGGGCTTTGAGGTGTTGTTTCGGCCGGGTGGTTCTCGGATTTTGGACTCTCGAGGGGACCTTGTCCGTATGGTCGTTCCCGAGGGTCGGGTGTTTCGTGCTGATTTTTCTCGGCCTTCGGGTGTGGAGCGTTGTTTCGGGCCGGTTCTTCGAGTGAGTTGTGGAAGTGGCATAGGAAGTTGGGTCACTTGAGCTTTGACCTTTTGTCTCGCTTGAGTAAACTCAATTTGGTCCGAGGATTGCCACGGTTGAGGCTTGAGAAAGAGTTGGTTTGTGCGCCTTGTAGGCATGCCAAGATGGTAGCCTCTTCTCACCCGCCTCGTCACCGATGTGATGACCGAGCGTCCATGCGAGCCGCTCCATATGGACCTTGTTGGCCCAGCTCATGTGCGATCTGCGGGTGGGAAGTGGTATGTCCTGGTTGTGGTGGACGACTATTCTCGGTATGCATGGGTGTTCTTTCTCGAGGATAAGGGGGAGACGTTTGGTTTTGTTCGAGATCTAGTATTGAGGTTGAGGAACGAGAGGCACGGAGATGCCATACGAGCTATCCGCAGTGATAATGGCTCGGAATTCAGAAACTCTCGTTTTGAAACTTTTTGCCATGACTTGGGTCTTGAGCACCAGTTTTCGAGTCCGTATACACCTCCCCAGAATGGTGTTGTGGAAAGGAAGATCAGGACCTTGTGCGAGATGGCTCGGACGATGCTTGATGAGCATAGGACTCCGAGGAGGTATTGGGCTGAGGCGGTGAATACCGCGTGCTATGTGTCGAACAGGATATACCTCAGAGTGCACAAGAAGAAAACATGCTATGAGTTGATGCATGGTCGCACACCCAAGGTGAGTCACTTCCATGTCTTTGGTTGCAAGTGTTTCATTCTGAAGAAAGGCAGGAAGTTGGATAAGTTTGAGGCTAGGTCTGCGATGGCATTTTCTTTGGTTATGCATCTCATTCTGGAGCATATCGTGTGCTCAATCTTGAAACTAACCAAATTGTGGAGACTTGCGAGGTAACCTTCGACGAGACAGAGCCACGTAGTCAGCTTGTCTTTGAGTGTGCAGGTGATGATGAGCTTGGCGAGGAGATCTTTCAGGAGGAGGAGCATGAACATGGAGACGATGAGGATGACGGTGCAGTGCCCCCGGCTGAACATGTACCCACTACTTCGACTACGATGATGGATGGACCCTCTACTACACCTACGACGACAAATAAAGAACGAGGAGAAGTTGATGTTGAGGGGGAGGTAGCATCGAGGCGAGAACTTCCCCGGCGAGTTCAAGTGGATCACCCAGCTTCGAGGATCATCGGCGACATGAATGAACGCACTACACGGTCGAGGGTTCGAAACAATTCTCATTTCGCTCATGCTGCATTTATTGCTACTTTTGAGCCCAAAGACATTGGACACGCACTATCTGATCACAATTGGGTTAATTCGATGCATGAGGAGTTGGAGAACTTTGAAAGGAATCAGGTTTGGGAGTTGGTGGACCCCCCCCCAGGGTGTAAGCCGATTGGTACAAAGTGGGTTTGGAAAAACAAAGAGGGAGAGAAAGGTGAAGTTGTGAGGAACAAGTCGAGGCTTGTTGCTCAGGGGTTCAGTCAGAAGGAGGGGATCGACTACGAGGAGACTTTTGCTCCCGTAGCCCGTTTGGAGGCGATTAGGATCCTTCTAGCCTTTTCCGTGGCTAAAGGGTTCAAGTTGCACCAAATGGATGTGAAGAGTGCTTTCCGAATGGTGTGTTGGAGGAAGAAGTGTATGTGAGGCGGCCTCCGTGGTTTGAGAGCGAGAAGTGCCCCCACCGGTGTACAAGTTGAGGAAGGCGCCGTATGGGTTGAAGCGGGCGCCTAGAGCTTGGTATGGCGAGGTTGAGGGGGTTCTTGTTTGAGAGAGGTTTTGAGATGGGGAAGGCCGATCGGACCTTGTTTTTGCCGAGGCGGCGGGGTAGATATTCGATTGTGCGGGTGTACGTGGATGATATTGTCTTTGGTGGCTCGTCTAACTCTCTTGTTGCAAGGTTTGCGGATGATATGAGTAGGGAATTTGAGATGAGCATGATGGGCGAGTTGCGGCTCTTCCTCGGGCCACAAATCAAACAATCAAAGGAAGGAACATTTGTGCACCAGGCTAAGTACACCAAGGACATTGTGCGGAAGTTCAAGATGGAGGACTCCAAGGCTATGACGACGCCGATGAGTACGACTACAGCTCTTGATGCGGACGAGGAAGGTGAACACGTGGACCAGAAGGAGTACCGGAGCATGATCGGGTCACTCCTCTACTTGACAGCGACGAGGCCGGACATATAGTTCTTAGTGTGTCTGTGCGCTCATTTTCAAGCGTCTCCGAGTACTTCGCATCGGCAAGTGGTGAAGAGAATTTTCAGGTACTTGCGTCACACTCCCGACTTCGGCCTTTGGTACTCCGCGTCCTCTTCTTTGGCGCTTCATGGTTTTTCAGACGCGGATTTTGCCGGGTGTCGGTTGGATAGGAAGTCCACTTCTGGGACTTGCCAGTTTTTGGGTTCTTCTTTGGTGTCCTGGTCTTCCCGCAAACAGTCGAGTGTTGCTCAATCCACTACCGAGGCAGAGTATGTTGCCGTTGCTAGTTGTTGCTCTCAGCTCCTTTGGATTTCATACACCATGAGTGACTTTGGTGAGGAGTATACCCATGTCCCACTTCAATTTGATAGCACCAGTGCCATAAGCGTTGCAAAGAACCCAGTGCTCCATTCCAAAACCAAGCACATAGAAGTGAGGTATCATTTTCTGAGAGACAACGTAGAGAAAGGAAAGATAGCTTTGATCCATGTACCCACACATGACCAACTAGCCGATATTTTCACCAAACCCCTAGATCAAGCAACTTTCACTCGTTTGCGGGGGGAACTTGGTGTGTGTTTGATTTCTTGAGTTGGGTGTGTGGGAGCTCTCTTTGTAGCATATGTATAGTTTCCTTTGTGCATTTCTTGCATTTTGGATGGCATATGTAACATGATGTATATGCATCCTTGTATCTTAGATTGCATGCATTTTGTATCATATGCATTGGTTAGGAAAAGCTTCTCTCATATACATTGTTCACCATGGAATGAGATATATGTCTTTCTGAGCTTGTTTGATATGCTATGGTTAGTTTGGCTTAGCTCTTGATGATCTTGATGAATAATCCATGGTTGATGGCTGTGTTTTTGAAAACTTGTCACATGTATGCTCTCTCATGTGTAAATGCCTTTATATGATCTCGACATGTTTTATTGGCTTGGCTATGCTTAATTCGTGGTTGGATAGCTAGTTTATTGATCATATGGGGCCAAAGGCTCATTTGCCATCATGAATGTTTAGCCCTCTTGATTTATCTTGTGGAGGGGCATAAGTTCCTTTTTGTCGCAAAGACATTTCATGTACCATTTACAAATCTGAAAATGAAATGAAAAATGCTTGGAAATGTGCTCCCATGTCATATGTGTTAATTTTAATTTGCTTTGGGTGCTAAACCGTTGCATGATGCCTACCAATGAGAAGTCTCATACATAGAAGTAGGCACATGGCTCAGTGGCTTTGACATGACATGAGGTGCTTGTGGGTGTTTGTGATGGTCTTATGATTAGAATGGCTGTCCTAGCATGAAGTTTGTGTGGCTTTGTCATTTTGATATGCTTTGATCATGTTTAGGACTTTGCTCATGAGAGGCAAGTTTTTCGCAAAATTGCCAAAATCCATCTTAGCTTCGTCCAATGGTTGTGAAACTTGGTGATCATGTAGTTGAGATCGATACCAAGCCGTAGAGTACCTAACTTGCTCATTTGGACGTGTGTAGCATTCTTTGTTGAATTTTGTCTATTTGAGAAGCTCTAGGTTGAAAGTTTTGCATTTTTGGCTTGATTCATGCATTGCCAACAAGGGGAGAAGTTTGAGCTTGAAATGGCTTGTTGGACGCGTTTAGAAGGTTTTCAGGTGGTTTCGAGCCATTTCTGGGCTCTGTTGTGCACCGGTCTGACCGGTCAGGGTCACCGGTCTGACCGGTGTGAGTGTTGGTTCTGTTCACATGTTGCACACCGGTCTGACCAGTGGTGTTGACCGGTCTGACCGGTCAGGGCTGAGTTGTTGCAGCTGCCCTGTTTCAAGTGGTGTCTTGCATGCATTCGTCCAGAGGGAGGTGCATTGGTTCAGGGGGAGCTTGCACATGTGCAGGGGGAGCTCTTTGTGGTTGTTCGAGCTTTGCTTTGGTGGTTTGCACTCTTTACTTGAGCTTTGCTTTGTCTCGGATGTGTCGAGCCGTTGCCCTTGCCTAAGGGGTCCGAGACTTGTCTTCTTCAAGAGATCTTGCTCTTTGCCTTTGTTTGGCTTTCGATCGCTTATTGGAGTTTCTTTTTGTTCGTTTCTTTTCTTTTTCTTTTCTCTCTTGTTACTTTCATGTGGGTGTTGTCAATGCACTCATCAAGGGGGAGATTGAGGACCATGTGTGGTTCGAGGACCGGTGGATGGTCGCTTCCTTGTGTGATGAGTGATTGACAACGTTGTGTGGACCGATTCTTGGCTAAGTATTGCGGGTGCGGGTTGCGGCTTGACCGGTGTTGGTGCGAGGTGAAGAACAAGCGCGAAAGGTCGTCGCGGTGAGGCCTCCGGGGTGTGGAGAAGACAAGTAGGCTTCGTTCGAGGGACCCGGTGGCCAGCGGGGTCAAGTGCGGGCCGCATGGTGGCATGAACAACAAGATGAAGTCATGGACGGTTTCTTGGTTGAGCCTCAAAACCAAGGTCGAGCCGGGACTACGTGGGAGCCGAGTCATGAGTGGTGATTGGCGGAGGCTACACCGAGTTCGCGGGGTTTCCAGTGGTTCACCAGAAAACCACTGGGTTCCTTGGTTGATCCACAAAGCCAAGACCGAAGAACCGAAGACGGTGCTGCAGCAGCGCCAGATCGGTCTAACCGGTGGGTACCGGAATGACCGGTGAGGAGCACCGGTCTGACCGGTGTGCGACGACGCAATCCGGAGACTTCGAAGTGGAGGACACGCGTCGGGATCGCATGGCTTGCGTCGAGGCTACGCAGGGTGCGGTCGCCGGGCATCCGTCCGATGGTGAAGACATGAAGACTTCCAAATCCGCCCTTGAGGGGCTTGTATCCCTAGTTATTAGGAAAGGGCATTTTAGACATTCGGTTGCCTCCATATAACCCAAGAGGTGAGAGGATGGCAGCCAACTCTTGGAACACTAGCTCATTAGTTTTTCTATTTTCCACCTATTTTCCTTAGGTTTTCTATAGGACTAGCAAGAGAGCTTCATGGAGAGATCTTGTTGAGTGGGATGGATGATCGGGCGGCTTGCTAGACCTTGTATGAACCTTTGTTTCATGTATAGATGATTCGGCGTGGTTCCTCAAGGTTTGGATGTGTTTCCCCGGTTGTTCTTGGTGGTGATTTTCGGAGCCCTCTCTTGGTGATTTCTTTGGGTTGTTTTCGGGACCTTTCTCTTGGGGATTTGATGGGGGAAATTTGTGGGAACCCTTCGTGGTTCTTTGGGCTGTGATTCCCCTTCCAAATCCGTGAGTAAAGGTGCTCGATTTTGGGGTTTCTTGAGTTCTTGGGTTGGAAGTGCTCTTGGCGGGATTTCCTTGATTCCTCCTTTTTGGACGAGTTTTGGTGGGATTAAACTTGGCTATGGACTCCTCATGAGGTGTTCCTAACATCCCCAAAGTCTTGTTCAAGTCCGTGGAGCGATTCGGGAGATCAAGTTTTGGATTTGGGGGAGTTGACCCGCGGGTGCTGTTCATCCCGAGCTGCCCAGGCTACACCGGTCTGACCGGTGCTCTTGCCGGTCTGACCGGTGCAACCCTCTGTGGGATTTTGCTCAGGTGAACGTCTTGGTGTGTTCGCTGTTGTCTCGTGGTGCTGCTATTTCGAGTTTGGGTCAGTTTGGTGGTCGGTTGGCCTGTTTGGTGCCTTGGGGGCTTTCAGGCTGCGATCGGTCTGACCGGTGTGTCTCACCGGTCTGACCGGTGTAGAACCACTTAGTGAAAGTTGCTCAGTTTCACCAGCAGGGACCGGTCTGACCAGTGGTTCTCACCGGTCTGACCGGTGTGGGTCTGAAGATTCGAGGTGTGGTGTTCCGCTGCGTTCTCGGGTCGGAAAGGGTGTGTGTGTTGGTTCCTAGGTCCAGTGGCACTCCAGTGGCTACGCGGGCTTGGCCAACTTGGGTAGTGAGTCGGAGACGTGTGTTGGAAGCCGTGTTCTTCTTGTAGGAGTTTCCATCTCCTTCGAGAAGAATTTTTATCGGCTCCCATTCACTCCCCCCTCTCTGGTTCGCTGTATCGGTCCTTCACAAGCGGATGCGACACGAGGTCCTCGCAGCGGAAAAGGCTCCCCTATCCTTCCTTGACTTGTCGGGGTACACCATCACTTTCAGCCGCGAGGATCACCCGAACCGCATCCTCTACCCAGGCCAGTACCCGCTAGTTGTCGATCCAGTCATCGGCAACTCTTGGTTCTCCAAGGTGCTGATGGACGGAGGCGGCAGCCTCAACATCTTGTACGCACACACCCTGCGGCTGACGGGGATTGGAATGGACCAGCTGCGGCCCAGCAAGACGCCGTTCCATGGCATCGCGTCGGGCAATTGCGTCCAGCCCCTCGGGCAGATCGATCTGTCAGTCTGGTTTGGCACGCCGGACAACTTCCACAAGGAAACTCTCACCTTCGAGGTGGTGGGGTTCAAGGGCGCGTACCACGCCATTCTTGGGCAGCCGTGCTACGCCAAGTTCATGGCGGTCCCGAACTACACTTACCTCAAGATGAAGATGCCGAGACCAAAAGGCATCACCACCGTGGGCTCGTCGATCGAGCACGCATTCGTCTACGACGTCGAGTGCGTGGAACACGCTGAGGCGCTAGCACTCGACGAGGCGCTCATTGCGAACCTGGAGAAACTAGTCATCGAGGACCTCAACTCCTCAACCAAGCATGCGGGCAGCTTTGAGGCTGCTAAGCAGACAAAGGAGGTGCCCCTCGACCCTTCTGCCCCCGAGGGCAAGGTGTTGAGGGTCAGTTCCACCCTCGACCTGAAATAGGAAGTGGTGCTCGTCAACTTTCTCTGCGCCAACACCGACATTTTCGCGTGGAGCCCCTCAGATATGCCTGGCATCCTGAGGGAGGTCGCCGAGGACTCCCTTGACATCCTACCTCACTCCCAAGCCGTGCAACAACGGCTGCGGTGCTTCAACGAAGAACGGCGCCGGGCGATCGGAGTGGAGCTGCGGAAGCTCCTCAAGGCCGGATTCATCAAGGAAGTCTTTCACCCTACGTGTCTAGCCAATCATGTATTTGTTAAGAAAAAGAATGGGAAGTGGAGGATGTGTGTAGATTATACTAGTTTGAATAAAGCATACCCCAAAGTTCCTTTTCCTTTGCCACGAATTGATCAAATCGTAGATTCTACTGTGGGGTGTGAGCTTTTGTGTTTCCTTGATGCCTATTCCGGGTACCACCAAATAATGATGAAGGAGTCTGATCAACTAGCGACCTCCTTCATCACGTCGTTCGGGATGTTCTGCTACGTAATGATGCCATTTGGTCTCCGAAACACGGGTGCTACGTACCAACGGTGTATGCAACATGTTTTCAGAGACCACATCAGACAAACTGTTGACGCATATGTAGACGACATATTTGTGAAGACCAAGAAGGTGGATGATCTGGTTAATGACCTGCGCATCGCGTTCGACTGCCTGCGGGCCAACGGGGTGAAACTGAACCCCGAAAAATGCGTCTTTGGGGTGCCGCATGGCATGTTGCTAGGATCCATCGTCTCCCAGTGGGGCATTGAGCCCAACCCCGAAAAGTCACAGCCCTCGACCGGATGGGCTTGATCTGAGACCTCAAAGGGGTTCAGAAGGTGTTGGGGTGCCTTTGCCGCCTTGAGCCGCTTTATCTCGAGGCTCGGCGAAAAGGGCTTGCCCCTCTACCGGCTCTTGAAGAAGCATGAGCGCTTCTCCTAGATTGTCGAGGCCCAGGAAGCACTTGACAAGCTCAAGGCGATGCTTGCCCACGCGCTGATCCTAACGCCACCCCAGAACGGTGAACCTCTGTACCTCTACGTCACTGCGACCACCCAGGTGGTCAGCGTGGTCATCGTGGTGGAGCGCACAGAGGAAGGACACGACCTACCGGTCCAAAGGCCAGTGTACTACATCAGCGAGGTGTTGTCTGAGACCAACGCACGATATCCGCGGGTTCAGATGCTGCTCTACATGGTGGTGCTCGCACGGCACAAGCTGCAGTACTACTTCGAGGCCCACCCGATCACGGTGGTCTCCTCATTCCCGTTGGGGGAGATCATCCGCAACCTGGACGCCGCGGGAAGGATCACCAAGTGGTTGTAGATCTCATGGGAGAGACGCTTGCCTACGCGCCTCGCAAAGCGATCAAGTCCCAGATCCTCGCGGATTTTGTGACCGAGTGGACGGACACGCAGCTGCTCCCACCGCAGATTCAGGCCGAGTGCTGGACCCTCTACTTCGATGGGTGGGTGATGAAAATTTGGACAGGCGCGGGCCTGCTCTTCATCAAGCCCCTCGGGGAGCATATGAGGTACGCAATACGCCTACATTTCCCCACGTCCAACAACATGGCGGAGTACGAGGCCCTTCTCTACGGCCTCCGAATCACCATCGAAACGGGCATCAAATTCCTTGACGTCAGGGTAGACTCGCAGCTCGTGATTGACCAAGTCATGAAAAACGCGAGTTGCCACGATGAGAAGATGGAAGCATACTGCAGCGCCGTGTGCACCCTCGAGGACAAATTCTACGGCTTCGAGCTCAATCACGTCCCCCGCAAGTACAATGAGGAGGCGGAAGAACTCGCAAAGATCGCGTAAGGGCGGATTACCGTTCCCCCAAACATTTTTGCACGAGATGTCGCAAGGCCGTCCGTCGACCTCGTATCGTCACCCTCGAGTCAGGAGGAACCCTCAGGGGCTCCCTCGAATCCAGCTGGCGCAGAGCCCATGGATGAGGACCCCTCGAACGAGGCGTTCATGCTCTCCCTACTCGAGGGCTACGGTGCAAATGAAGCTGAGGCCATGGAGGCAAAGCCGGTCCCCCGCGCGGAGGATTGGAGGGACAAATACCTGGCTTGGATAGATCGAGGGGAACTCCCCCCGGATCGGTCTGAGGCCAGGCGCATCGCCAGGATGGCCAAATCATTCACCATGGTTGATGGCGAGCTGAACAAGCGCGCCGCATCTAGTGTCCTGCAGCGGTGCATCCCCATCCCCCATGACCGCGAGCTTATTCGAGACATCCACGCAGGTGTATGTGGTCACCATGCGGCGCCTCGCACACTCGTGGGCAACGCGTTCCGCCAAGGCTTGTATTGGCCCACAGCGGTCGCTGATGCCAACGAGATCGTGTGCACCTGTGAGGGGTGCCAGTTTTATGCCCGTAGGACTAATCTCCCGGCTCACTACAAACAATTCCCGTCACATGGCCCTTCGCCGTGTGGGGACTAGACATCGTCGGGCCCTTGCGAAAGGCGCCCGGGGGCTACACCCACCTGCTGGTCACCATGGATAAATTCTCCAAGTGGATCAAGGTGCGCCCAATCACAAACGTCAAGGCAGAGCAAGCCGTGTCCTTCTTCACAAACATCATCCACCGGTTCGAAGTGCCGAACTCGATCATCACCGACAACAGCTCCCAATTTACCAGCAGAAAATTCCTGAAGTTTTGCGACAAACAACACATCCGTGTGGATTGGGCGGCCGTCGCACATCCACAGACCAACGGTCAGGTGGAGCATGCCAACGGCATGATCCTACAAGGCCTGAAGCCCAGGATTTTCGACAGAATGAATAAGTCTGGTCGAAAATGGCTCCAGGAGTTACGGTTGGTCGTTTGGAGCCTCAGGACCACCCCGAGCAGAGCCACGGGTTTACCCCGTTCTTCCTATTCTATGGCGCAGAGGCTGTTCTCCACATAGACTTGGAATACTGGTCGCCCAAAGTTAAAGGCTATAACGAAAATGCCAACCAGCGAGCCCGCGAGGACTCACTGGATCAGCTGGACGAAGCCCGCACCGTGGCCTTCATGCATTCAGCGAGGTACCAGCAGGCGCTGAGGCGGTACCAAGCCCAGAAGATTCGGCGCCGAGACTTTGACGAGGGCGACCTAGTCCTAAGGCTACGCCAAGATAATCGAGGCCGCCACAAGCTATCACCCCCATGGGAGGGGCCCCATGTCGTCGTCAAAGTGCTCAAGCCCGACACCTACAAGTTAGCGCGAGGACGGCGAGGAGCTCACCAACGCTTGGAACATCCAACAGCTATGTCGCTTCTACCCTTAGAAAGGATTTCCAAGTTTCTTCGTTTTTGGCATACCCAACACCACAGTTGGTTGTACAAATGTAAATTCCATCATCAAATAAAGTCAAAGGGCGACTCGGCTTTCCCCCGAAAACCAAGTGCCCCTCAAGGGCTACTACGGGGGGTACTCCCCCCGAAAAATGGTCCCATTTTTTCGCAAAAAACCATGTTTCAAATACGCTAAGTACAACTCGACTAGAGCCTCGGGAGAATTCATGCGGGGCGCGAGCAGCCAGAAGGAAAAGATACGCAAGTCGGAGATAGCGTACGCCTCCATCAGGATACGACCCTTCTCCCTTGCCACTTTACCTACAAGCTACTCGTGAAAACGAAACCTCCTAGCTCAAATTCGCTCAGGAAAAGGAAAAAGAGACAGAACAGCGCAACCATTGAAAAAAATGAGCATTCAAACTTACAAACATTCAAATGTTTTAAGTAAACGATGTTTATTACATAAAGCTGCGCGGCTCAAGTTCTAACAAAAAAGCTTGAAGGGCTCGAACGCCCAACTACTTTCAGGGCTCGGGGCTGCCAGCCGGAGGAGCGTCTGGGAACAGGAACTCCATGAAGTCTTCTGCGAGGACGTTGGCGGCAGGAGCGGCGAGCGCGTCCACATGGTTCATCTCCGCCTCATAGTCGACACTAGCAGGGATGACGTAGCCCGTGGAGATTGCCCTGAGGTTGACCCGGTAGTGCGACACCACCACGCCAAGGGCCTTTTGGACCCCTAGGTGAAGTGCACGCCGCATACGCTGCGTAACGTGCCCGCCCAAGGCGCGGAGGCAACTCGCCATAGAGCTCCCGACCTGCGCTTCGCCCTCCTCGATCCCCTGGCATGCCTCAAGAGCCGCAGCCCGCAGCTCTTCTAGCTCTTGCTGGGAGGAGTTGTAGGCCTGTCGGGGACAGCCCTAGGGGTCCCCTTAAACAACGGGGAGATCCTCACTTAAAATCCCGCGACCACACCAAAACACGCTAAACCTAACCATGCAGGTGACTAACCATGCAGGACACGGCCCACGCCGGGAACCCCGACGGCCCACTGAGACGACCCTCTTAGAAGTCCCCTCGAGCAGGCCCCGCCTCGCTCGAGGGCGCACTCCCCCTCGGGCGGGCTCCGCCCCGCTCGAGGGGCAGCTCCCCCCCTCGAGCGGTCTCGCCCCCGCTCGAGGGTCCGTCCCGCCCTCGGGCCGGGGCCCGCCACGCTCACGGGCGCCCCGCACGCGTGCGCCGGCCCCGTACACGGGCATTTAACGCCCGACGCCGCGGGACGGCGCCATCATGCGCCGGGGCTCGCGCCCGGTGCCGCCGCACCAACTCCCCAGGGAGGAGCCCATCCCCACCACTGTGGGGATGGACTGTGCGGTACGGCCGGTGTCAGTCCCGTGACACCGCGCGCCCACTACAGTACGGCTAACGCGCCCGACCCTCGAAGGGGGGCCGGGCGCACCCTCGATTTCACTTTCCCGTGACCCTACAGGGTTAGGTTGAGGCGCTAGGCCGGTGGATGGCCATCCCGGCCACTGTAACGGCGCAACCGCCGTACCCACGCGTGCAGGCGCACGCCCGGCACTACAGCAACCACTCCACTACCGTGAAGCGCATTGGGAAGGAATGCCGTTCTGCCTACTCCTGTGCCCCGTACCAGCCATCATCAGCACCTCCCTCGAAGCCTATCAGAGGACGCCACCACCATCTGCCGCCCTCCGACCCTCGAACCGCCACTGTTCGGGTACGGGGTAGGCCATCATGGCCGGATCGCTGCGAAGATCGTCCGGACGGCCGCCCACTCTACAGCGTAGCACGACGTGCACCCCAACGTAGCTAAATAGCGCGGCGTGCATGTAACTCGCCGCCCCCTTGGCCTATAAAAGGGGAGGCGAGCCCCCAGCCGCGGGGGACAGAGGAACAAGGACAGAAGAACACTTCACACCACGCACCACATACTCATTCTCATTCTCCCACAATATCTTCAGCCACTCCACCAGGGACTTGGAAGCTACACTTCCTCTCCCGCCTTGCTTGTATTTGCCCCACTACAAGCACCCCCGGTGCTAAGTAATATAGTGCCCCGAGCACGCCCCTCGTCGGACGTACGGCCCCCTCGGCCGGAACCAGGATAAACCTCTGTGTCACTTGTTACTTAGCATCGACCATTGAGGGATAGACCACGGCGCTATCTACTGGTTAGTGTCGGGACCATATTCCGCACCGACAGTTGGCGCCCACCGTGGGGCGAGCGAGCGCCTGAGGTCATTCCGCCAACTCCCTCCATGGTGATCCGCACTGAGTACCTTGGTACCCGCTACTGCATGGGTAGCTCGGATCCCCTCCCAGCCGGGTTCGAAATCCGCTTCGGGGACCTGAACTTCCAGGCCACAGGGAACGGCTATCTCATGCGCCTCACCAACCGTGAGGAGCTTCGTGCGCAGCGCCAGGACAGGACCGCTCTGGTCTCCGCCGCACGCACGACACCGCGCGCAGCGCCCGCGGGCACGGATGCCGCGGGTCCGTCGACGCCGCGACGCCGCCGTCGCTGCGGGCTACGCCGCCGCGCCGGGCGCGGTCCGAGCGGCGGCAAGCCGAGCGTGCCGCCACTCGCCGCGACACGCCCACCGTCACGACTGCCGCCACTACCCCAGCGGGACCGCGCGCGGTCTCCGGACCGCGCATCCCCATCGGGCTGCGTGGCGCCACGACGGCCTACAACAACAACGTCAACACCACGATGCGCCGGGTCCCGCCCGGTCGCCATGTCTTCGTCGCCAGGGATTCCGGCGCCTCAATGGCCGACGAATCGTCCCTAGGCTCCATCGACGCGTTGCCACCCGCCAACCGCCACGAGTACGCGGAGTGGGACTTCTCCGGCGTGCCGGACCCAGTCGCGTTCAAGTGCTTCCTCGACGCCACGGACATGCGGTTTGGTCGCTCCGACGACTCCAGCACTGGGAGCTACGACCCCGCGCGGGAGTGTTGCGCCGTCATCACCAACGACCCGGCCAACGCCGCCGGTGCGGCAGGTGCCGGAGACGGGGAAGTCACGCCCGCCCCGGGGGATCGCTACGCGCCGGCCGCGGGGGCCAAGCGCTCCGCCGGGGCCGACGTCGACGCACGCCGGCCCAAGCCCGCGAGCTCGAGGCCAAGCCGGCGGAGGAACACGGACGTGCGGCCGCTCCGCGCCTCGATGGCGAGGGGAGGCCTCCGCGCGCGGCGAACGCGCGCGGGAGCCGGGTCGACAGTCCGTGATCGCTTCAACACGCGTCCCCAACGTCGACAACGCGGATGCTCCGCCGCGGGCGAGCCAGAAGCTCATCGCTGCCGCGACGCTGCTGCGCGCCATGCCGGCACCTTCGACCACCGAGGCTCGAGACATGCACCGCGAGGTGCAGACTCTCATCGAGCAAGCGGCCGTCCAACAGGCCGAGAGCTCGGCCTCACGCATCCGCCAACAAGGGGGCGCGCGGGGTGATGAGGCAGCGCCGGGAGGTGAACCCTCGGTGCACGCGGGTCAACCCGCCGACCAAGGACGCACGCCGGCCAAGGAGCGGCTCCTTGACGCGCGCAGGGCGCTGGATGGTGATGCCCGCAACGTCATCAACGCCAGGCGCACCAGCAAGGCGGACGCACGAGCAGCCAGGGGCTACCACCCTCGAAGGAGTGGATGCTACGACAGCGGCGAGGATTGCTCCCCGACGCCGGAGCCCCCGGGCACCCGTGTGTTCAGCCGGGAGATCCGCACGGCGACGTTCCCCCAGCGCTTCCGCCAGCCCTCGACGATCGTCAAATACAACGGGGAGACGGACCCCCGCGTCTGGCTCAACGACTACCGCCTAGCCTCGTCGGCCCGGGCGGGGCCACTAGCGACGAAGTGATCATTCGCAACTTGCCCCCGCATCTGGGCGACGCGGCCCGACATGGCTTGAGCACTTGCCCGCCAGCCAGATCCATAACTGGGACGATCTAGTCCACACGTTCGTGGGCAACTTCCAGGGCACATACGTGCGCCCTGGGAACTCATGGGATCTGCGCTCCTGCACGCAGAAGCCCGGCGAATAGTTGCGGGACTTCATACGGCGCTTCTCCAAGCGCTGCACGGAGCTCCCCAGCGTGGCACAGTCCGAGATCGTGCACGCGTTCCTCGAGGGCACCACGTGCCGGGACCTCGTGCGCGAACTGGGGCGCAGCCCGCCTGCGGACTCAAACGAGCTGTTCGACATCGCCACCAGCTTCGCCTCCGGAGAGGAGGCCGTGGGGGCAATCTTCGACGGCAAGAAGGGCAAGCGCTCCGAGGACACGCCCGCGGAGGGCAGCGGGTCCAAAGAGCCGCACCGCAACGACAAGCGGGGCAAGAAGGGGAAGAAGCCGCGCCGCGAGGCGCGCGAGCAGGGGCGCAACGGCGGCAACGCCGAGGCCCTCGCTGTTGACGCGGCAGGCAGGATCGCCAAGTGGTCCGTGGAGATGATGGGCGAGACGCTCGCCACGCCCGCGTAAGGCCATCAAATCGCAAATCCTAGCCGATTTCGTCGCCGAGTGGACGGACACGCACCGCCGCCCCCTCAAATCCGGGCAGAGGCCGGACTGCGTTCTTCGACGGCTCAGTGATGAAGACAGGAGCGGGCGCAGGCCTGCTCTTCGTGTCACCCCTCGGGGAGCACATACGCTACGCGGTGCGCCTCCACTTCCCCGCGTCCAACAACATGGCGGAATACGAGGCCCTTCTCTGCGGCCTCAAAATCGCCATTGAGTTGGGCGTCAAGCGCCTCGACGTGCGAGGGGACTCGCAGCTCGTGATCGATCAAGTCATGAAGAACGCGAGCTGCCACGACGACAAGATGGAGGCCTACTGTAAAGCCGTGCGGGCCCTCGAAGACAAGTTCTACGGCATCGAGCTTAATCATGTCCCCCGCCGGTACAACGAGGAAGCAGACGAGCTGGCGAAGATCGCGTCCGGGCGGATCACCGTTCCCCCGAACGTTTTCGCGCGTGACATCGCGCAACCCTCGGTCGCCTTCGAGCCCTACCCCTCGAGCCACGACGGACCCTCGGGGGCTCCCTCGAATCCAGCGGGTGCGGAACCCATGGATGAGGACCCCTCGAACGAGGCGTACGTGCTCTCCCTTCTCGAGGGGTACGGCTCCCACGAGGTCGATGCGATGGACATAGAGCCGGCTCCTGTCCAAGTGGATTGGCGGGAAAAATACATCGCCTGGATCGCTCGAGGGGAACTCCCCGCGGATCGGGCCGCGCCGGTGCGCATCGCCAGGATGGCCAAATCTTTCACCCTCGTCGAGGGCGAGCTGTACAAGCGCGCCGCCTCTGGCATCCTCCAGCGGTGTATACCCATTCCCGAGGGGCGCGAGCTCCTACGGGACATCCACGCGGGGATCTGTGGCCACCACGCCGCACCTCGCACCCTCGTCGGCAACGCGTTCCGCCAGGGCTTCTATTGGCCTACCGCGGTCGCGGACGCCAGCGAAATCGTACGCACCTGCGAAGGGTGCCAGTTCTACGCCCGCAAGTCCAACCTGCCCGCTCATGCCCTGCAAACGATCCCCGTAACATGGCCGTTCGCCGTGTGGGGGTTGGACATCGTCGGGCCCCTGCGGAAGGCGCCCGGGGGCTTCACCCACCTACTGGTCGCAATTGACAAGTTCTCCAAGTGGGTGGAGGTGCGCCCCATCACGAATTTAAGGGCTGAGCAGGCGGTCACATTCTTCACCGACATCGTATACCGCTTTGGAGTGCCAAACTCCATCATCACGGACAATGGGTCCCAGTTCACAGGCCGGAAGTTCTTGGAGTTCTGCGACAAGTTCCACATCCGCGTGGATTGGGCGGCTGTGGCACACCCACAGACCAACAGCCAAGTGGAGCGTGCCAACGGCATGATTCTACAGGGCCTCAAACCCAAAATTTTCGACCAGCTCAACAAATCTGGGCGAAAATGGCTCCAAGAGCTACAAGCGGTTGTGTGGAGCCTAAGGACCACCCCAAGCAGAGCCACCGGGTTCACCCCGTTTTTCCTAGTCCATGGCGCGGAGGCCGTCCTCCCCACGGACTTAGAATACGGATCGCCCAGGGTTCGAGGCTACAACGAGGATGCTAACCAGCGAGCCCGCGAGGACTCGCCGGGACCGCCCAGACGAAGTACGCCTCGTAGCGTTGATGCACTCCGCAAGGTATCAACAGTCCCTACGACGTTACCAAGCACGCAAGATACGTCGGAGGGATTTCGGGCCGAAGGGGATGCGGTCCTAAGGCCGCGCCAAGATAACCGAGGGCGCCACAAGCTATCGCCCCCATGGGAGGGACCCTACGTCGTGGTGAAGGTGCTCAAGCCGGGCACGTACAAGCTGGCCAACGAGGACGGTGAAGAACTCACCAACGCTTGGAACATCCAACAGCAACGTCGCTTCTACCCTTAGCTAGGATTTCCATGTACTTTCTGTTGTAAAATCACATGGCCAACGCCCCAGTTGGTGTCAATTATGTAAATGCTCCAAGTCTAATAAAAGGGCAACTCGACTTTCCCCTGAAACCCAAGTTACCCTCGGGGGCTACTATGGGGGGCATCCCCCCCAAAAAATGGTCCCATTTTTTCGCGCAAAAAACACAACAACACGCGCTAAGTTTGTTTCCTACTTCAACCTCGAGCCACGATTCGAACAGGGCGCAGGCGGCACAGCGGAAGGAGCGTGCGAGCCGAGATAGCCTACGCCGCGTGGATATGGCCCTTCTCTCTCGCCTCCAACCCGGCGGGCCCCCCGCGAAAATCGAACTCCCCTAACTAGAATCTACTCGGGGAAGAAGGAGAAACAAAAGCGTGATAAACAAACGATTTCATTTACAGCAAATGCCCATGTTCATGAAACAACTTGTTTATTTACAAAAGGCCACGAGGCCAGAGTACTGATACACATCAAAAAACGGGCCTAGCGCCCAAACTGCTTTCAGGCGGGAGGAGCAGCAGCGTCCGCGACGTCGGGGAAGAGGAACTCCTCGAAGGCCTCGGCGAGCGATCCGGCGGCGTCGGCAGCAAGCGCGTCTACACGCTCCATGGCCACCTCGTCCTCGACGCCCTCGGGAACGATGTAGCCTTCGCCGCCGCCTCGAAGTTGACCTCGTAGTGGGATCGCACCACTCCGAGGGCCTTCACGGACGCCTAGGTGCAACGCCCGGCGCATCCGCTCCATGACGTGGCCGCCGAGGGCGCGCAGCGGGCGGGCGCCGGCCGAGCTGCGGCTTGGGCCTCGCCCTCCTCGACGACGCGGCGGGTCTCGAGGGCCGCATCGCGCGGCTCCCGGCAGCCGCTCGGAGGGAGTTGTAGGAAGCTCCGCGAGCCTCGGCTCGCCCAGCGGCGTGCCCCAGGGCGGTGCGCAAGCCTGGATACGACAAGACGAAAAGAAATCAGAAAGGGGGAAGCGAACCCTCTAAAGCAAAAACCAGCAAGCAGAGTCAAACAGTGGCTCACCCTCGACTTGCTTCCTCTCCAAATCGAAGTCGCGGCGCGCGGACTCAATCGCCAACTCGAGGCGCTGGACGGTTTCACCTTGCTCGCGGAGGGCCAGCTCCTGGTTGGCGTTGCTGATGCTGAGCGCGAGCGCCTCGTCCTCAACCTTGGAGAATGCGGCGTTCGCTCCTCCCGGCGACTTCTCCGCCGCCTCGCGAGCGACGCGCTCCCCCGCTCCCGGCGTCGTCCGGGCGTCGCCGAGGCGGGGCCCCGCTCCTCGCCGGAGCCGCCCCTCGGCCCCCCGGCGGGCGATGCGCTTCTTGCCGGAGCCGCTCCTCGGCGGCGACGAGGGCCGCGGCCTTGGCGTCGAGGGCGGCCCTCGGTGTCGTCGCCGCCTCCTTGGCGCGTTGTTCCAACCCGCGCGCCCGCTCCTCGGCCCCGACGTTGCGCCGCGCCCCCTCGAGCGACGTGCGGAGCTCCCGGGTTTCGGCGCGGCGGTGGCCACCTCCTCCTCCCGGTTGGCGCCCGGCGTCCGCGTCTTCGCCGGAGTCCGCGCGCGCGTTCCACGAGCGCCTCGTCGCGATCGAAGAGGGGCCGCGCGGACCCACTCGAGGCTCAAGCGGCGCGCGCGTGTCCCCGCCTCGAGCTCTCGGGAGCTCGTCGAGGGCCGAGCCGGGGCCCGTACGCCGGCCCACTGTCCGGCGTCCTAAGAGCGTCTGCAAGCGCGTCGAAAGCGCTGCACCGCTCCCGAAGCTGGTGGGCCTCGGCGTTCACCCGGTCGAACGCGTCGTACTTGTCGTGGGCGCGGCGCTCGAGCTCCTGGCATCCACACACCAAATCCCATAAGCACCAAGACTTGGGTGCAATGTACACAAACGAAAGAAGAACGAGCAATTGTGGCTCACCTGGAAGACGAGCCAGGCCGGGCCGCCATGGACCCGCAGCGCCTCGTTCAGCGCGCGGTTGAGCGTGGCGCCGTGGCTCGGAGCTCGCCCCGGAGCTCTGTTCCCCCCCGGCGTCGGCGAACGCGAGGGGGATCCTCGACGGCCCCCCTCCACCCGAGTGGGACGGCCGGCGCGGAGGACGAGGCCTCGGCCCCATGTCCCTCGGCCCCCCACCACCATGTGACCCTCGTGCGCCTCACGAGGGCCCCCTCCCCGGGGCTCGGGGGAGTTCGTGGGCCACCGGCCCACCGATTCCACCCGGGCGGCGGGGAGTCATCCGAGAGCTCCACCACCTCCGCCCGAAGATCGCCGGCGGCGCAGCCGCTCGCGCCGCCCTCCGCCGGCACCTCCACCCGCGCCTCCGCGGCCACGGGCGCCCGACGTGGCGCCGTGGCCGCCACCTCCGCTGCACCGCCGCATCCACGGCGCTCCCGCGGTTGCGCCCGCTCCACCTCCTCCCGCCGGTGGCGCGCCACCGGCGGCCGCACCTCCACGGTGGCCGCCGCCGCGCCCCGAGTCTCCGCGACGACCGGCGCCGGCCGCCCCCCGCGACCTCCCCCCGGCCGCGCGCCGCGGCGGGCCGGAGTCCGCCGGCCGGGGCCTCGAGGCCCCGGCCGGGTCTTGCGAGCTCGTGCCCGCCGCCGTGCTTGTCCCCGGCGCGACCCCCTCGATGAGCGCCGTCGGGTAGGGGATCGATGCGTCCGTCCTCGGCACCTTGGGCCGGTGCAAGCGGAGGAACGGTTGGCACCACCGCGCGAGCACGAACGAAGGGTTAAATCACCGATCACCAACGAGCCAAACCAAACGAAGAAGGACGGGGTTCCTTACCTCGCGGAGGAAAAGGCCCGTTTCCTTTTCCTTGAAGCCTCGGCGGACGAGGCCGGCGCAGCGGCCGCGCCCGCCGTAGCGCCTCCCGACGGCGCGCGCCGCGCGCGCGCACGCCCGCCCCCTATGCGCGGGCGCGCCCGATGCCGCACCTCCCGAAGGCGCCACCGCGCGCGCGGGCACGCTCGCCCCCGCGCGCGCGCACGCCCGTCGTCGCGCCCCTCGACGATGACGCCGCGAAGCGCGGGCACGCTCCCCCCCGCGCGCGAGCACGCTTGACGTGCGCACAGGCGCGTCCGCCGCGCGTGCCTCCGTGGCGCGCGCCGCACCTCCGCGGCGTGTGCCGCCCCCGATGTCGATTGCTCCGGCGGCGGCGCGGGCGCCCGCCCCCGGCGAAGCCGCCCTTGTCGCCGCGCCGGTTCCGCGACGGGGGCGCAGGCCGCCACCGTCGAGGGGCCCTCCCCCTCGGCCTCTTCCTCCTCGTCCTCCTCCGAGGATGAGGGCTCCTCGATCTCCGGGGAGGAGAGCCCCGCCTCCTCGCTGCTGCGGTACTCCGCGGCCCGCCGGTCGCGGCGCGCTTGACATCGCCTCGCGTGCTCCCTCTTGCGCGCCGCCCGCTCCGCCGCTGCCGGGCTGCGCCGCCCGGCCGAGCGCACGGGAGTTGGGGGTGGGTGGAACGGACTTGGCGATGTTAAATTCCACCAGCTGCGCGCAGGAGCGACAAAGACACGTCAGAAGACAAAAGCGAGACCAAGAACTAAAACAAAATCAGGAACCGAACTCACCAGCGGGCCCGTGGGGAGCATCTCAAGGTCCCATGGGGTCCGACCTGCAGGCGACGGCGTCCGGGTGTCGACGGCGCTCCGCGCCCGGGTGAGCGCATACGGCCGCTCAAGGGGCGTCGGGAGCATCCGCGACCTCGCCGAGTCGACGGGGTTGGCCGCCTCTCGTCATCTCGAAGATGCGCAGCGGCCTCTCCATCGAGGCACGACCCGCCGGTGGTGGAGGAAGGCGAGGACGCCCATCGCGTTCGGCCCCGTGCGCCGCACGCCGCAGGCGGCGAGGACGGACCCCCGCCGCGCCCGATGCCGGGCCGTGGACACTCCATAGCCCCAGGAGTCCCGCCTCTTCTTGAATACCCGGCCGGTGTAGGGAGGAAGGCCGGTGCTCGGCATTGCGCGAGTAGAACCATCCCCGCTCCCGGCCGTGTTGTTCGTCGTCATGGTGCGGGGATGTAGAAATCCTTGAGTTGCCCCCGCGGGGCAAGTGACATCCCCGCCGGCGCGCACCGCGCGGCGAGTCCCCGCTCCGACGTGGGGGCCGCGTGATGAGCTCCCCGCGGAAAAGGTGAACCCGCAGCTCCCGTTGATCGGGATCCCCGTGTACCCTTCGCGTACGCCCACGAACGTGGCCGCCTGCGAGATCGCGTTGGGGGCGAAGTTGTGCAGCTCCACCCCGTAGTAGTAGCACATCGCCCGCATGAAGGTGCTCGCCGGCGCGTTGAAACCACGCTCGTGGTAGCGGACGAAGCTCACCACGTAGCCCTCCGGCGGGTTGGGCTCGTGGTGCGCCGCCGGCGGCACGATCCACTCCGCCGGACGTCCGTCTTCGTTGGCCGCCACCGGCCGGCGGCGACCGCTCGCCAAGGGCGAGCTGGGTCACCGTCGACCTCTCCCAGGCATACGGCTCCAGGATCCTAAGGGGAAGCTGAGGCAGCGCCATGCGGAAGGATGAAGGAATGCGAGGGCGGAGGACAAGGAAACGGAAGAAAAAGCTCTAACGGCGACACCGCGCGGTGGCAAGAGCGAGACGAAGACGAAGGGGCGGAGGACTGAAAATGGTGAGACACTGAGGTAAAAAACCGCCGTCCCCTCCTCCCCGCAGCTTTATAGGCCGACGGGCGAGCTCTCCGGAGCGGACGCCCCGCTAGCATTAACTGCAGGGAATCTTTCCATCGCGTCGACGGGTGGGCCCCACCACGACCGCAGCGGCCACAACACTGCAGGCGGGTCATCATTACGGCAAAGACCGGCAGCAACCGAGGCGAAACCGTCACGTCCGCCTACCACGCCGCCCACTACGCGCGCGCGCGCGGCCGCAACGCCTAAAAAGGCGCGCCCGCGCTGCAAAACCGCGGCCACGACCGCGAGGCACTTAAATGCCCGGGTCCCTTGCCAAGCAAGGAGAACCCTCGAGCGGGGCGAGCCCCCGGCTCGAAACAAAAACGGCACTCGACGGGACATCAACGTGAGAAGGTCGCCCGGGACCTGCTCGATGTAGAGCAGAGGCACCGTGGACACCCATGCCGCGTGGAACCCTCGAGCGGCACGAACCCCCGGCTCGAAACAAAAGCAACCCTCGATGGGATATTAGCGTGAGAAGGTCGCCCGGGACCTGCTCGATGTAGAGCAGACAACCGCGGGCGCCCATGCCACGTAAAACCCTCGAGCGGCACGAGCCCTCGGCTCAAAATGACGTTAACCCTCGATGGGATATCGACGTGAGAAGGTCGCCTGGGACCTGCTCGATGTAGAGCAGGCACCCGCGGGCACCCATGCCACGCAAAACCCTCGAGCGGCGCGAGCCCCCGGCTCGAGACAATGTCAACCCTCTAAAAAAAGGCACACGCGTGAGAAGGGTTGCCCGTGGCCCGCTTGAAGTAAAGCGGGCGCCGCAAGCACCCACGCCGCACCGTGCCGCCAACCGCCGCCGAGGGCCGCCCGCCCGACCCCTCGACGGCCGCAAGCGCGAAAGACGGGGGCTGTCCGGGCACGGCCCCGCACGGCCTTGCGATCGAGGTTCGAAGCCCGACCCTCGACGGGTTCGAACACGCGCCTCGATCGCAGTTAGGGACGACGAGGGCACGCGCATTCGAGCCGTTCCTCGAGCCCGTCGGCTCGAGGGTGCCCCACATGTCGTGTTCGAGAGCCGCCGAGGGCGCCTAGCGGGGGATCCCACCGAGGGAGAGCTTCCGCGCCCTCGGTCCCTAGTGAACGGGACCGAGCCCCACCTAGCAAACCCACGCAAGCGCTTCCATGGACGTGTCTCCGACCGCGCGGCCTACCCTTATCGAACGGGGCATGGGCGTCCACTTGAACCACCCGCTACCAGCTCGAAGAGGAATCCGCAATTCGCGACCCGCTCGATGGGAGTTGCAGAAACCTCACCCTCCGTCCCGCGGAGGGACGGCGAGGGCGCGTTAAAAAGCAAGTCGTCAGGCTCGACCCGATCGCCTCGAACGGGCCAAGGCTCGGGGGCTTGACGCACGACTACACCTCCTTGAAATTGCACCCGCCGGAGACAGCGACAGCGGAGCGTGCACCCCCGAAGCCGGCTGAAATACCGCCGATGCCGGTAGGCATATGTGCCACGCCTCTCTGACCAAATTGCTCGCGGTTAACCCCTGCAGGAGAACCCACACCCTGCGGAGGCTTCGGGGGCTAGGCCGCGGGTCCGCTGACGCGGCCCCACGGAAAGCGTTCACAAACAAGGAGGGAAGAACGTCCTATCAGTAGGTTCCAGCATCTGCGGGAGCCTCAATGGCAAACCCGCAGATGCTCGGGGGCTACTGTCGGGGACAGCCCTAGGGGTCCCCTTAAACAACGGGGAGATCCTCACTTAAAATCCCGCGACCACACCAAAACACGCTAAACCTAACCATGCAGGTGACTAACCATGCAGGACACGGCCCACGCCGGGAACCCCGACGGCCCACCGAGACGGCCCTCTTAGAAGTCCCCTCGAGCGAAGCCCCCGCTCGCTCGAGGGCGCACTCCCCTCGGGGCGGGCTCCGCCCCGCTCGAGGGGCAGCTCCCCCCTCGAGCGGTCTCGCCCCGCTCGAGGGTCCGTCCCGCCCTCGGCGGGGCCCGCCACGCTCACGGGCGCCCCGCACGCGTGCGCCGGCCCCGTACACGGGCATTTAACGCCCCGACGCCCGGGCAGACGGCGCCATCATGCGCCGGGGCTCGCGCCCGTGCCGCCGCACCAACTCCTCGTGAGGAGCCCATCCCCACCACCGTGGGGATGGACCGTGCGATACGGCCGTGTCGGCCCCGTGACACCGCGCGCCCACTACAAGACGGCTAATGCGCCCGAGCCCTCGAAGGGGGCCGGGCGCACCCTCGATTTCACTTTCCCGTGACCCCACGGGGTTAGGTGGAGGCGCTAGGCCGGTGGATGGCCATCCCGGCCACTGTAACGGCGCGGCCGCCGTACCCACGCGTGTGCGCACGCCCGGCACCGCAAAGCAACCACTCCACTACCGTGAAGCGCATTGGGAAGGAACGCCGGTCGCCTACTCCCCGTGCCCCGTACCAGCCATCATCAGCACCTCCCTCGAAGCCTATCAGAGGACGCCACCACCATCTGCCGCCCTCCGACCCTCGAACCGCCACTGTTCGGGTATGGGGTAGGCCATCATGGCCGGATCGCTGCAAAGATCGTCCGGACGGCCGCCCACTCTACAGCGTAGCACGACGTGCACCCCCACGTAGCTAAATAGCGCGGCGTGCATGTAACTCGCCGCCCCCTTGGCCTATAAAAGGGGAGGCGAGCCCCCAGCCGCGGGGGACAGAGGAACAAGGACAGAAGAACACTTCACACCACGCACCACATACTCATTCTCATTCTCCCACAATATCTTCAGCCACTCCACCAGGGACTTGGAAGCTACACTTCCTCTCCCGCCTTGCTTGTATTTGCCCCACTACAAGCACCCCCGGTGCTAAGTAATATAGTGCCCCGAGCACGCCCCTGCTGGACGTACGGCCCCCTCGGGCGGAACCAGGATAAACCTCTGTGTCACTTGTTACTTAGCATCGGCCATTGAGGGATAGTCCACGGCGCTATCTACTGGTTAGTGTCGGGACCATATTCCGCACCGACAAGGCCGTCTAGATCGCCTGCGCTTGGGTTGTTGACGCCCCGAGAGCCATCCGTAGGACTGAGAGCAAGAACATGAACTTAGCCGGGAGCGGATCCTCAAATGAACTTGGCCAACAAGCGAAAGCGGGAAGAGCAACTTACCCTCGACCTGTTTCTTCTCCGTCTCGAGGGCCGCGCGTGTGGTCTCAGCCGCCTGCTACAGGTCATGGATCACGACATCCTTCTCCTCGCCGTCCTGACGCAGATCCTCGTAGGACACACTCAACTGGGCCAGCTCCCCGTTGAGCCACATGACCTCCTCGCCCCAGAGCTTGATGGTCGCTTGCGCCTTCTCAAGCGTGGCGTGCTCCTGCTGGAGCTGGCCCTGCGCTTCCTCCTGGGCCGAGCGTTCACACTCAAAGGCGGCCTGGGCCTCCTTCTGGGCGGACTGCTCCTCCTTCCTAGAGCTGAGACTCTACTTCCCGGAGCGCGGTCTACTCCTGTCAGAGCTACTCCCCCGCCGTGGCAAGAGAGGTGACCTTGTCTGCCAGGTCGGCCCTCAGCTGCTCGGCCTCCTTGGCCTTCTCCTCGGCCTGGCTCTGCCAAGACCGCGCCCCCTCGAGGGTGGCGCGGTCCCATTGGAGCTGAGCTTGCGGCGAGGCGAGCGCTGTCTCCTTCTCAGTCGCTGCAGTCTGCGCCGCAGCCAGGGCCTCGCGCGCCTTCTGCAGTGCCTCGTCCCGCTCCAGAAGCGCCGCCCTCACCATGTCGACCGTGTAGCCACCTTCCGCAGTCTGGACTCCTAGGTCCAGGAGCTCATCCCACACGACGGGCAGCCGGTACTCCAGCCACCCGTTGTCAGTCCGCAGCGCCTCCACGAGAATGTCAAGGGCATCGTACTGGCCCCGGTACCAGTCGAGCTCGGTGCTCAAGTGAGTGAGGCAGTCGTACCTTGCCCGAGCTCAGCCCTCTAACTCTTGTCACTAGCAGTTAAGAACGCGGGAGAGAGTGGAATTAGGAAACACGCGAACGCAAAGGGGATGAAGGAGCGGGTCTCGAATTCGACGAAAAACACTTACCTGGAAGATCCGCCACGAGGGACCCCCGTGGACCCGCAGCGCCTCAGTCAGCGCATTGTTAATCGAGGCGCCGTGGTCCCGAAAGTCCTGCCACAGTGCCTGCTCGATCTGTGCCTCGTCGAAATGGGTCGGCGGTGCACCGGCGCGGCGCAGCCCTTGCTCCAAGTGTGCGACGGTGACATCAGGGGCGGGCGGGGTAGCGTGTGACATCGAGGCCTCCGCATCGTGCACCGGGCGCTGTGACATTACGCAGCCGTCCTCCCACATCACCAAGACCTCCGGCACGCGCTCGGGGGCTGACGCGGGATGGCTTCCCCACTGGCCCTACCCGGGGGGAGCGTCGTCATCAGCGGCATCCGCCACTGCCTCACGGTCCCCCGCGGGCCGACTCTCCTGACGAGCCTGCCCACATTCTTGGGAAGGGGCATGGGGGACCAGTACCCGCGCCGTCGCCGCCGCTGTCGCTCCCTCTTGCTGCGCCCCTGTGGCCATAGCCGTGTCGCGTGACGGCTCACCCGCCGCCGCCGCGCTCACCGCTGTCCGTGACGCCCTCGACGAACGCCGCCTCATCATCACGGGCACTCCCGACCTGAGCACCTTGGCGGGCGTGAGGGCGGGGACGATCGGCGTCACCCTGTGAACAAAAAAGCAAAGGGATGAGCACCAGCCCCTCAAAATCATGGTCGGAAAGGGGAGGTGCTACTCACCTCAAGTTGGAGAAGCCCCGCTTCCTCTTCCTTGAGGGCTCGGGGGGCGCCACCGTGTCGCCCGCGGGCGCCTCCATTGACGACCCCATGGCAGGAGCATCCGCGCCCGCCACGGGCACTAGCTCCACTGCCACCTCTGCGGCCCGTGGTGACGGGGGTGGGGGATTCCACCTCTCAGGGGCCGCCCCCTCGGTCGCTCTCGTCCTCTTCTTCCTCATCTTTCGATGATGAGTTTGCCGGTGCGAGCCGAGGGGAGAGTCCCTACTACTCACGCAGCTGGTACTCTTCATCGTACTGCTCCAGGCGCTCCCGCCGCCTGAGCCTCCTCTCCTTGGCACGTGCCGCCCGCTCCTGTTCCCACCGCTGTGCGGCACGGGCAGCCGACCGGGCCCGGGGTGTTGGCGGGTCCGACCACGTGGCGTGCACGGTCACCCTCTGCTGATGAAAGCCATCAAGGCCCACACCGACACCATAAAAGAACCTGGAATAGGAGAAGAAGTGAACTTACTGCCGGAGCGTCGGGGAGCACCACGAACGACCAGAGGTCGTTGTCGCTGTGCGGCACCGATTTGAGGCTGATCGCGCACCTCGTCCTTGTGGCCGCATACTCCAGAAGTAGGTGGTCCTGCAGTAGCCGCGAGCGCGCCAGCGACGTAGGGTTGGCTGCGTCACTCATTTCAAAGATGCGAAGCTCCCTCTCCATGAGGGGGATGATCCGCCAGTGGTGGAGGTTGGTAAGGATTGAGGCCGCTCCCAGCCCTACGTCTGCCAGACTCCGCAGCGCATCGGTGAGCGACTCGAACCTCTGTTGACGTGAGGAGGGCGACACGCCGTGGTGCCAGGCATTGGTCTTCGCCATCAGCACCTTGCCGGTGTAGGGAGGGAGGCTGGCGTTGTCGTTACGGAGGTAGAACCACCCCTTCTCCCAGTCCACGTTGTTCGACATCATCGTACAGGGTGGGTACAGCTCCCTGCGCGTCTCCCGCAACACGAATGTCAAGCCGCCGGCGCGCACCGTCCAACGCACCCGCACCTCGCCCGTGCCGAGGGTATGCAGCTCCGTGCGGAACAGGTGAACCCAGAGATCTCAGTTCACCGGGATCCCCAGGAACCCTCGCAGACGCCGACGAAGGTGGCCGCCTGCGATATGGCATTGGGGGCAAAGTTGTGGAGCTCCACCCCGTAGTGGTAGCACAACCCCCGCATGAAGCGGCTCACCGGCGCAGTGAAGCCGCGCTCGTGCAGCTTGATGAAGAGGACGACATAGCCGTACAGCGGGTTGGGTTCCCTATGCGACGCCGCCGGGACCATCCACGCCGGGTATGTCCCTTCTCTGGCCGGTGCCAGCTGCCCGCCGTTCACTAGCTCGTTTAGAGCGAACAGCATCACCGTTGACCGGGTCCAAGGCAGAGGCTCGAGCACCACGATTGGCTGAGGCGGAGCCATTGCGAGCGAAAGTTGGAAGCTGGGGAGGCGGCGGTGCGAGAACGAAACGACCCAGAGCAAGGTTGGGGAAACGCGCTGCCGGAGGGAAGGCAAGAGGCAAAGGCTGCGGAGGCTAAGTGGCGAGGTAAGGGATTCACCCTTCCCTCTCTTACAATTTATAGATCTGGGGGAGCCACGCTCCCGAGAACTCTGCGCGCCGTGCACATTAACTGCAGGCAACACCGTCTGCCACTGACCAGTGGGCCCCACCATGCTAAAACGACCGGATGCACGCGCATGCACGATCATTACGGTGTGGAAACCGAAGGGCCATGGCGCCCCATCACGTCTGCCCCCACGTCGCCCACTACGCCTGCGGCTGCACCGCCTGAAAAGATGCGATTGCTACGCACGACCGCTGCCACGATCGCAGCCATTTAATGGCATGATTCCTTACCAAGTAAGGGTAACCCCCTGTGTGGCCCGAGCCAAAGTCTCGGAAAAACCATACCCTCGAAGGGTGCGATTACTGACCAGTGGTCTTAAGTCCCACCCGTCGAGGGCGGGCACCACAAATGCCCTCAACCCAAGGGGTTACTGATCAGCGGCTCGAAGGTCAGGTCAACCACAACCCCGCGAGTTCTGCAGATGCAACCAAGACGGGGGCACCTCGTTGCCACCCCGCAACGACCCGATGAGGACCATGTGTGGTTCGAGGACCGGTGGATGGTCGCTTCCTTGTGTGATGAGTGATTGGCAACGTTGTGTGGACTGATTCTTGGCTAAGTATTGCAGGTGCAGGTTGCGGCTTGACTCGTGTTGGTGCAGGTGAAGAACAAGCGCGAAAGGTCGTTGCCGGTGAGGCCTCCAGGTGTGGAGAAGACAAGTAGGCTTCGTTCGAGGGACCCGGTGGCCAGCGGGGTCAAGTGCGGGCCGCATGGTGACATGAACAGCAAGATGAAGTCGTGGACGGTTTCTTGGTAGAGCCTCAAAACCAAGGGCGAGCCGGAACTACGTGGGAGCCGAGTCATGAGTGGAGATTGGCGGAGGCTACACCGAGTTCGCGGGGTTTGCGGTGCGGGTTCACCGTAAAACCACCGGGTTACTCGGTTGAGCCACAAAACCGAGGCCGAAGACTCGACGAGGGGGTGCGGCCACCCGGGCCGGTTCTACCGCCCGGAGAGGCGGCCGACCGCCCGGGGCCGGTCGGATCTCCCGGTCGGTCTAAGCGCCGGGGGGGGCGGTCCGACCGCCCCGGCCGCCGCGCCGAGAAGCTTCGAAGCGGAGGACACGCGTCGGGATCGCAAGGCTTGCGTCGAGGCTAAGCAGGTTGCGGTCGCCGAGCATCCGTCCGATGGTGAAGACATGAAGACTTCCAAATCCGCCCTCGAGGGGCATGTATCCCTAGTTATTAGTGAAGGGTAGTTTAGTCTTTTGGGTGCCTCCATATATACTCATTGGATGGGTGGATGGCAGCCAACTCTTGGAACCCTAGCTCATTTGTTTTTCCATTTTCGTTCTCCATTTTCCTTAGGATTTTAGAGGACTAGCTTGAGAGCTTCATGTGAGATCTAGAGAGAGGGATGGATGTTTGGGTGGCAAGCTAGACCTTGTACGAACCTTTCATGGCATGTATAGATGGTTCGGCGTTGTTCATCATGGTGGTTTTCCCGTCTCTCTTGTGTTGATTTTCGGAGCTCTTTGTTGGCGGTGTTTTGAGGACGATTTCTTGGGGTTTTTGGTGGGTGTCACGTATGAGGTTCTTGTGCCTCTTTGGCTGGTGACTTTGCCCCCAAATCTCCTTTGAATCGGACTCGATTTGGTGGTTTCTCGAGTTGGGCGAGTTCTTGACCTAGAGAAGCGATTTCTTCGATTCCTCTTGATTGTGAGCGTTTCGGGTCGATTCGTTTGAGGTAGAGGTTGCCCAGGAGGTAACCCAGCTATTCTCGAAGTTTTGCTACAATCCGTGGAGTGATTCGGGAGATCGGGCGCGAGGAAGTTGAGGTTTGACCCGCGGGTTCGTTTTCTGGAAGGGGCGGTCTAATCGCCTGCAGGGGGCGGTCTAACCGCCCTGGGTGTTTCCAGGTGGAAGTTTTGTTTCGCCGGATTTTCCTCTGTGAGTTTGTTCGCTTTGATCAGAGGAGTGTTTGGGTGAAATTTGGGGTCGTTCTCGTGCAGTTTGCTAGGTGTACTTGGTTGGAGTTCGTTGCTGGGTACAGGAGGTTAGACCGCCCCTGGTAGCCGGTCTAACCGCCCCTAGGCCCCTGGGTAGAGTTTTGGTTTTCGCCAAGATTTTATAGTAGCTAGCATGGCCTTGACCAGATATCTTTGTTGGTGAAACCGTGGTGAGTTTTGGTGCTCGGAAGAGGCATTTCGGAGGATTTCTTGGTTACCAGGTGGAGGCGGTCTAACCGCCCTCTATACCCGGTCTAACCGCCCCCTCTGGTTAGCCGGCTTTCGAGTGGTTTCCGCTGTCGTTGCTGCATGTGTGTTGTGGTTGCTGGTAGAGTTGGTTCCTAGGACCAGTAGCACTCCAGTTGCTACGTGGTTTTGGCAAACGGAAGGTAGAAGTGCGGAGTGTGCGATTTCGGGGGTTCGACCGAGCTAGTTCATCTTGTTGGAGTTTCAATCTCCCTCGAGAAGAATTTTTATCGGCTCCCATTCACTCCCCCCTCTCTGGTCGCCTAATCGGTCCTTCACCCTACTAATCAGGGGTTCGGATCCTGACCCTCGAAGGGTTCGAACAAGCGTCCCAGATTGACAGAGTCAGGGACGACCAGGGTGCGCGCATTCGAGCCTGACCTCGAGTCCACCAGCTTGAGGGTGCTCTACATGTCGTATTCAAGAGCCAACGAGGGCAGCTAGTCGAGGGATCCCATAGAGGGAGAGCTTCCGCGCCCTCGGTTCCCATCGAACAGGACCGAGCCCTTCCTACCACCCACGTAAGTGCTTTCATGGGCATGTCTCCGGACCATGAGCCAACCCTTATCGAACGGGGCACGAACGTCCACTTGAATCACTCGTTAATAGCTCAATGAGGAATCCACAATTCGCGACCCGCTCGATGGGAGTCGTGGGCACCTCACCCTCCGTCCTGCAAAAGGATGGCGAAGGGGCGTGCAAACAAGTCAGAGAGCTGGCCCCGATCGCCTTGAGTGGGCCCAGGCTCGGGGGCTCGACGCACGGCTACACCTCCTGGATATGCACTGAACGCAGATGAGTGTCGATACGTGCGCATGGCACATCTGAGGTGGACTGAAACACCACCCATGCTGGCTGAAACTAACACCACGCACACTGACGAACACTGTGAAAAAAGCCTGTAGGAGCACCCACGCTCCTGCAAGGCTTCGGGGGCTACACCCGCGGGTGCGCTAGCGCGCCCCCACGGAACAGCATAGCAACCAGGAGGGAAGAACGTCCCATCAGCAAGCGCTAGCCTCTACGGGTTCCTAACGGATACCACCGCAGAGGCTCGGGGCTACTGTCGGGGACAGCCACGAGGGTCCCCTGATGACCAGGGAAAGACCCCATTTTTCGCAAAACAATAAAACATAACGAACCCACAAACCATGAATCACACTCCGCACAATCATGGCCTGGAGCAGAAAAGAGCCCATGGCCCAAGTAACCTCAGCCAGCCCATCAAACAGCCAGCCTCGGCTACCCTCGGGCGAATCTCCGCCTCGCTCGAGGGCTGGACGCCCCCTCGGGCAGATCTCCACCTCGCTCGAGGCCACCCTGAGCTCGTGGCCCCCGCGCCTACTCCCCCGAACAGAGCATTAAATTTCCTGGTATGACGCGGGTGCTTGGGTGAAAAGCGAATCCTCGCCATGCCGGCCCTTTGACACCGCCTGGGAATCATATCCCGGCGCTGTTCCGCCAACCCTCCCCGTGCGGCCATCCCAGGCACTGCAGGGGAACTGTGCGGGAAGGCTGGTGTCAACTCCGTGACACTGTGCCGTCCACTCCTGTATGGCCTGCACACCACGCCCCTCGAAATAGGACGACAGACCCCTCGAAAGGGGTACGGATGCCTTCCCCACGCCCGCGCGGGGTGACGCCATGATGTTGGACTAGTGGAGCGTGTCCCCTCCGCCAACTCCGGCCCTGTGTGGCCATCCCCACCTATGTACAGCCATCCCGAGCACTGCAACACCATCCTCGGTCCTATGAGATCACAGGACGACAAGACACCACCACACCTAATGCTGTGTGACCTTTGGACTTCCGTCAGCCTAGCCCTTGAGCTGACGTACGAACGACGGTCAGACAAGAGGTTCCCACGCCACCACCCTCGAAGCCACTCCTGGGCAGGCACAAGACTCGCCACGACACACGTTGGGAGTGATGTTCACCAGGACGACCAACCACTCCACGATGTTGTACACCATACCGCCATATGTAGCTTAGAACTATGCGACACGATTGTAAACTGCCTCCCATTGGCCTATAAAAGGAGGGGCGGTCCCCTGGCCGCGGGAGAGGGCGAGCGGCACACTTGCATTTTTCCGTCTTCACCACGATATTGGCACTCCGCCTCAATCAAACCTCAGGGACCTGGAGGCTCCTCCTCCTCTCCCGCCATGCTTGTAGCCCCCCTCTGCAAGCATTATGGTGCAACGTAATACAGCGCCTTGAGCACACCCCTGCTGGACGTACGGCCCACGGCCGGAACCAAGATAAAATCCGTGTCATCGTGTTGCTTAGCACTGGACATCGAGAGATAGATCTCATCGCTCGTACTAGTTAGTGTTGGGACTACTTTTCGCACCGACAAGGGGATAGCTGAGCTACTTGGGGTACAACTTCACAACGACTCCATCCACTACTTAGCCTACTCTAACGTCGAGACTCCTCGTCGTGCTCACTCACCGGTGTTACCCTTTGACGACGAGGTCAGCTTCTTGTTTCAGCAGCTCTTCCTCCCCGGTACTCCTAGGACTCCAGACCGTCGACTCGCGAGGCGTACGTGGTACACTACGCACTCCGGAGGTCCGTACTTTACAGGATGGGGAACGCCGAGTCGATCATAGGGGTGCAGCAGTGGTTAATTATGTACGTGATGGCTAAGAGACCATTTGATATTGTGGACATTCTGATCAGCGAGGTCGAGGACGCAATCATGGATGGTATGGAATGACACGTTAGCAGCCGTTCGCTCACTGGATCAGCTAGTTGTTATCCCATCTTGAGGCCCAAGGGTACGTGGGTATGTTGGAGCAGTTGAAGTTCACCTTTCCAACCTATCGGCCTCCAATGCCTTGTGACAGGAGGTGGGGTCCGAGGGGATTGAGGCGGGCCGAGGAGACTATTCAGGCACGAGCAGCAGCAGAGGCAATGATGGATGAGGCAGCCCGACAGGACGCTACTCTTACAGCAGCTGAGGCACCTCTCCCACAGTACTTTGCGACCGACGACGAGTCCTCCAGTGACGACGATGACTTCGTACCTGCTCCTGAGCCTATGTTCAGAGGTCGTCGCTCTCGCGATGATGAGGTCAGAGGTTCTTCCTTGCCCGGACAGAGAGAGGCTGAGTCACCACTCCCTCCACAGATCACCACTGCTCAGGTGACACAGCCAGATCAGCTCACGTCTTTGATCCAGACTCTAGCAGCTCAGACACAGGCTACCCTCCAGGTCCGGCAGCAGATGCAGGCACAGTTTCAGTAGCACCAGGAGGCCCAGCAGGTGATACTTGAGGGGATTTGCCAGCATTAGGAGGCACAGAGGCAGCAACTGCTCCAGCACCAGATGATGACCACTCAGATGTTCACATTTATGTCCGGTTGCCTTGGTCAGCTCTTTCAGTAGTCAGGGATGCAACTTCCTCAGATTCCTACACCTCAGCAGCTGCAGGCCGACCCGACTGCACCAATACCAGCTGCCGGTGGGTTCGTGAACATCCTGATAGTGTCTTTCCCTCAGTCGCCACTTCTTCAGACAGGAATGTTTGTGGTACCTCAGATGACGACACCTCAGTCAGTGGCAGCTTCTACTTTCCTTGAACAACTGCAGATGGCCACTCCGACATCGACACAACTGCCGTCTCCGCTCACCACAGGACCTCTGGTCTTGAGTCTCCAGCTCGTACTACGCTACCCAGTCTGCGAGTGTCCTCTCCTCTTCCGAGATTTACTATGCACCAGGCCGAAGAAGATCTTCTCATGGTCAAGTTCAACATAGCGTGGAACATCTTCCCTAGCAAAAATCAGTCTCCTTCAGAACTACACATATTTGCATAGATCAAAGAAATGATAGAGAATCAGACTCCACAAAGGTAACCATATTGAGCAAGTAAATATTAGAAAGGTATAAGTTGAAGTGATTGACAATGATTTCAGTATAAACAAAATTTCAGCTAAATGCCAACCAAATTTGATGGGATAGACAACTGAATGGTTGTCTGAACCTCTTGGGTCATTTATGAGAAGATAGCTACATGAATGATCTAACTTAACCACCAACCAAATTCAGAAGGCAAACAACAACAAAACAAATATTTTAGATAAGTAGTGACAATAGAAACACATCAAATAAAACTTCAAAAATTCACATATGAAAAAATAAAACTATTACTTTTTTGTTTACATGACATACTAATGCGATTTATAGTGATGATGATAATATAATTTGAAGGTACTAGAACTATAAAAATTGGGTGGAACACATTGGCAGAGGAAGTAATGTTGGTTCTTAATTACAGAATGAACTACAATTAAAATACAAATAAACTATACAATGCAAATATCAAGTAAAAAAATTTAGAGCAGATATCGGGACTTGTAAGAGCCAAATCAGACGGCATGGAACAACTACATCAGAAATGATATATATTGGAATTGTAAATATTAGATACTAGTCCATATTTCTCAACAAGAAACTAAATTTCTAGAAGGTATATCGTACCCGAGGGAGAAAGTGACTCAGGTCTAGTTTGTTGGGACAATAGAAACCCCTCAAATGGAGACTCAAATTTCAGAAGTGGAAAAACTCAATAGCAATACTTCTTACATGTCAAACCACTAAAATTTACAGTCATGGAAATAATGTAAATGACCCTAGTATAACTAAATATTAGGTGGTTATCATCACAACAGAAACATAATGTCGGGGACAGCCCTAGGGGTCCCCTTAAACAACGGGGAAATCCTCACTTAAATCCCGCAACCACATCAAAACACGCTAAGCCTAACCATGCAGGTGACTAACCATGCAGGACACGGCCCACGCCGCGGGACTCCGACGGCCCACCGAGTCGGCCCTCTTAGATGTCCCCTCGAGCAGGCTCCGCCTCGCTCGAGGGCGCACTCCCCCTCAGGCGGGCTCCGCCCCGTTCGAGGGGCAACTCTTCCCTCGAGCAGCCCCGCCCCGCTCGAGGGCTCGCTCCCCTCGAGCGGGTCTCGTCTCGCTCGAGGGTCCGTTCCGCCCTCGGCCGTGGCCCGCCACGCTCACGGCGCCCCCGCACGCGTGCGCCGGCCCCGTACACGGGCATTTAACGCCCGACGCCGCGCAGACGGCGCCATCATGCGCCGGGGCTCGCACCCCGGTGCCGCCGCACCAACTCCCCGGGGGAGGAGCCCATCCCCACCACCGTGGGGATGGACCGTGCGGTACGGCCGGTGTCGGTCCCGTGACACCGCGCGCCCACTACGCGCACGGCTAACGCGCCCGACCCTCGAAGGGGGCCGGCGCACCCTCGATCTCACTCACTTTCCCGTGACCCTACAGGGTTAGGTGGAGGTGCTAGGCCGGTGGATGGCCATCCCGGCCCATCGTAACGGCGCGGCCGCCGTACCCACGCGTGCGGAGCGCACGCCCGCATCGCGAAGCAACCACTCCACTACCGTGAAGCGCATTGGGAAGGAACGCCGTTCGCCTACTCCCCGTGCCCCGTACCAGCCATCATCAGCACCTCCCTCGAAGCCTATCAGAGGACGCCACCACCATCTGCCGCCCTCCTACCCTCGAACCGCCACTGTTCGGGTACGAAGTAGGCCATCATGGCCAGATCGCTGCGAAGATCGTCCGGACGGCCGCCCACTCTACAGCGTAGCACGACGTGCACCCCCACGTAGCAGGATAGCGCGGCGTGCATGTAACTCGCCGCCCCCTTGGCCTATAAAAGGGGAGGCGAGCCCCCAGCCGCGGGGGACAGACGGACGGATTCAGTTGAACACTTCACACCACGCACCACGTACTCATTCTCCCACAATATCTCCAGCCACTCCACCAGGGACTTGGAAGCTACACTTCCTCTCCCGCCTTGCTTGTACTCGCCCCACTACAAGCACCCCCGGTGCTAAGTAATATAGTGCCCCGAGCACGCCTCTGCTGGACGTACGGCCCCCTCGGCCGGAACCAGGATAAAATCTCTGTGTCACTTGTTGCTTAGCATCGACCATTGAGGGATAGACCACGGCGCTATCTACTGGTTAGTGTCGGGACCATATTCCGCACCGACAGTTGGCGCCCACCGTGGGGCAAACAAGCGCCTAAAGTCATTTCGCCAACTCCCTCCATGGTGATTCGTACTGAGTACCGTGGTACCCGCTACTGCATGGGTAGCTCGGACCCCCTCCCGGCCGGGTTCGAAATCCGCTTCGGGGACCTGAATTTTCAGGCCACGGGGAACGGCTATCTCATGCGCCTCATCAACCGTGAGGAGCTTCGCGCGCGCCGCCGAGCCGGAGTCCGCTCGGTCTCCGCCGCACGCACGACACCGGCGTAGGCGCCCGCAGGCACGGATGCCGCGGGCCCATCGACGCCGCGACGCCGTCGCCGCTCCGGGGTCGCGTTCGCGCCGGGGCGCGGTCCGAGCGGCGGCGGCCGAGCGCGCCGCCACTCGCCGCGACGCGCCCACCGTCACGACGACCGCCACCGCCCCAGCGGGACCGCGTGCGGTCTCTGGACCGCGCATCCCCAACGGGCTGCGTGGCGTCACGACGGCCTACAACAACAACGTCAACACCACGATGCGCCGGGTCCCGCCCGGTCGCCACGTCTTCGTCGCCAGGGATTCCGGCGCCTCAATGGCCGACGAATCGTCCCTAGGCTCCATCGACGCGTTGCCACCCGCCAACCGCCACGGGTACGCGGAGTGGGACTTCTCGGCGTGCCGGACCCGGGGTCGCGTTCGGCGTTTCCTCGACGCCACGGACTGCGGGTTTGGTCGCTCCGACGACTCCAAAGAGCGGGAGCTACGACCCCGCGCGGGAGTGTTGCGCCGTCATCACCAACGACCCGGCCAATGCCGCCGGTGCGGCAGGGTGTCGGAGACGGGGAGGTCACGCCGGCCCCGGGGATCGCTACGCGCCCGGCCGCGGGGCCAAGCGCTCTCCCGCCGGGGCCGACGTCGACGCACACCGGCCCAAGCCCGCGAGCTCGAGGCCAAGCCGGCGGAGGAATACGGACGGGGCGGCCGCTCCGCGCCTCGATGGCAAGGGAGGCCTCCGCGCGCGGCGAACGCGCACGGGAGCTGGGTCGACAGGTCCGTGACCGCATCAACACCGTCCCCAACGTCGACAACGCGGACGCTCCACCGCGGGCAAGCCAAAAGCTCATCGCTGCTGCGACGTTGCTGCGTGCCATGTCGGCACCCTCAACCCCCGAGGCTCGAGACATGCACCGCGAGGTGCAGACTCTCATCAAGCAAGCGGCCGTCCAACAGGCCGAGAGCTCGGCTTCACGCATCCGCCAACACGGCGACGCGCGGGGCGATGAAGCGGCACCAGGAGGCGAACCCTCGGTACACGCGGGTCAACCCGCTGACCAAGGACGCACGCCAGCCAAGGAATGACTCCTTGACGCGCGCAGGGCGCTGGATGGCGACGCCCGCAACGTCATCAACGCCAGGCGCACGAGCAAGGCGGACGCACGAGCGACCAGGGGCTACCACCCTCGAAGGGGTGGGCGCTACGACAGCGGTGAGGATCGCTCCCCGACGCCGGAGCCCCCGGGCACCCGTGTGTTCAGCCGGGAGATCCGCACGGCGGCGTTCCCCCAACGTTTCCGCCAACCCTCGACGATCGTCAAATACAACGGGGAGACGGACCCCCGTGTCTGGCTCAACGACTACCGCTTGGCTTGCCAGCTGGGCGGGGCCACTAGCGACGAAGTGATCATCCGCAACTTGCCCCTGCATCTGGGCGACGCGGCCCGGACATGGCTCGAGCACTTGCCCGCCAGCCAGATCCATAACTGGGACGATCTAGTCCACACGTTCGTGGGCAATTTCCAGGGCACATACGTGCGTCCTGGAAACTCATGGGACCTGCGCTCCTGCACGCAGAAGCCCGGCGAGTCGTTGCGGGACTTCATACGGCGCTTCTCCAAGCGCTGCACGGAGCTCCCCAGCGTGGCACAGTCCGAGATCGTGCACGCGTTCCTCGAGGGCACCACGTGTCGGGACCTCGTGCGCGAGCTGGGACGCAGCCCGCCTACGGACTCAAACGATCTATTCGACATCGCCACCAGCTTCGCCTCCGGAGAGGAAGCCGTGGGGGCAATCTTCGACGGCAAGAAGGGCAAGCGCTCCGAGGACACGCCCGCGGAGGGCAGCGGGTCCAAGGAGCCGCACTGCAACGACAAGCGGGGCAAGAAGGGGAAGAAGCCGCGCCGCGAGGCGCGCGAGCGAGGGACGCAACGGCGGCAACGCTGAGGCCCTCGCCCGGTGACCCGGCCCGACGGGGCCCTCGACCGGCTCCTCGAGGCCCGGGGGTGTTTGATGACATGCTGAAGAAGCCATGTCCCTATCACAAGACTCCCGTGAACCACACTCTTGAGCAGTGCGACATGCTCAAGAAATTCTATGGCCGTGCCGCCGCGAAGGAGGCAGAGGCCAAGAAGGACGGAGGCGATGGCGACGCGGGCGGATTCCCTGCTGTCGAAAATGTGTTCCTCATCTTTGGGGGACCTACCGTCGACATGTCGACCCGGCAACGCAAGAAGGAGCGGCACGAAGTCCTCGCCGCGGAGAGGGCGCCTCCGGCCTTCCTCAACTGGTCGAAGGACGCCATCACCTTTAGCCGGGATGACCACCCGAACCGCATCCCGAACCCGGGCCAGTACCCGCTGGTGGTCGATCCCATCATTGGGAACGCCCGGTTTTCGAAGGTCCTTATGGACGGAGGCAGCAGCCTCAATATCCTCTTCGCGCATACATTGCGCTTGATGGGGATTGGGTTGGACCAGCTGCGGCCCAGCACGAAGCCGTTTCACGGCATCGCGCCCAGCAAGCAGGTTCAACCCCTCGGGCAGATCGATCTGCCGGTCTGGTTTGGCACCCCCAAGAACTTCCGCAAGGAAACCCTCACCTTCGAGGTGGTGGGGTTCAAAGGGGCCTACCATGCCATACTTGGGCGACCTTGCTATGCCAAATTCATGGCGGTCCCCAACTACACCTACCTGAAGATGAAGATGCCCGGGCCAAACGGCATCATCACCGTCGGGTCGTCTATCGAGCACGCATTCGACTGCGACGTCGAGTGCGTGGAACATGCAGAGGCACTGGCGCTGGATGAAGCGCTGGTGAACACGCTGGAGAAGATGGTCAACGACGACCTCAGCTCCGCCGCCAAGCACGTCGGCACCTTCGAGGCCGCCGAGCAGACCAAAGGGGTCCCCCTCGACCCGTCGGCCCCCGAGGGCAAGGCGTTGAGGGTCAGCTCCACCCTCGACCCTAAATAGGAAGCGTTGCTCGTCGACTTCCTCCGCGCCAACGCCGACATCTTCGCGTGGAGCCCCTCGGACATGCCGGGCATCCCGAGGGAAGTCGCCGAGCACTCCCTTGATATCTCGCCAAACGCCCGCGCCGTGCGAGCCGGCCGCGCCGCTTCGACGAGGAGCGGCGACGGGCGATCGGAGCGGAGCTGCGGAAGCTTCTCGAGGCCGGATTCATCAAGGAAGTGTTCCACCCTACGTGGCTAGCTAATCCTGTGCTTGTAAAAAAGAAGAATGGGAAGTGGCGGATGTGTATAGACTACACTAGTCTTAATAAAGCATGTCCAAAAGTTCCTTTTCCTTTGCCACGCATAGATCAAATCGTTGATTCAACGGCTGGGTGCGAACTGCTCTGTTTCCTTGATGCCTATTCGGGGTATCACCAAATAAAAATGAAGGAGTCCGACCAGCTCGCGACTTCGTTCATCACACCGTTCGGGACGTTCTGTTACGTCACGATGCCTTTTGGCCTCAGAAACGCGGGTGCAACATATCAGCGCTGCATGCAGCACGTTTTTGGGGACCACATCGGGCGGACGGTCGAAGCCTACGTGGACGACATCGTCGTCAAGACCAGGAAAGCGGATGACCTGGTTGGCGACCTTGGCGTCGTGTTCAGCTGCCTACGGGCCAACGGGGTCATGCTAAACCCCGAAAAATGTGTCTTTGGAGTGCCGCGGGGCATGCTCCTAGGATACATCGTCTCCCAGCGGGGAATCGAGGCCAACCCTGAAAAGGTCGCGGCCCTCGAACGAATGGGTCCGATCCGGGACCTCAAAGGGGTGCAGAAGGTGTTGGAGTGCCTCGCCGCCTTAAGCCGCTTCATCTCGCGGCTCGGTGAGAAGGGCCTGCCCCTCTACCGGCTGCTCAAGAAGCACGAGCGCTTCTCCTGGACCACCGAGGCCCAGGACGCGCTCGACAAGCTGAAGGCGTCTTTGACGCACGCTCCGATCCTCACGCCGCCACGGGACGGCGAGCCCCTGCAACTCTACGTGGCCGCAACCACCCAGGTGGTCAGCGCCGTGATCGTCGTGGAGCGCACAGAGGAAGGGCACGCCTTGCCCGTGCAGAGGCCGGTCTACTACATCAGCGAAGTCCTCTCGGACACGAAGACACGCTACCCACAGGTCCAGAAGCTGCTGTACGCGGTAGTCCTTGCGCGGCGCAAGCTCCGCCACTACTTCGAGGCCCACCCGGTCACGGTGGTCTCCTCCTTCCCGCTAGGAGAGATCATTCGCAACCCCGACGCGGCAGGCAGGATTGCCAAATGGTCCGTGGAGCTGATGGGCGAGACGCTCGCCTACGCCCCGCGTAAGGCCATCAAATCGCAAATCCTAGCCGATTTCGTCGCTGAGTGGACGGACACGCAGCTGCCGCCCCCACAAATCCAAGCGAGGCCGGGACTCGTTCTTCGACGGCTCGGTGATGAAGACAGAGCGGGCGCGGGCCTGCTCTTCGTGTCACCCCTCGGGGAGCACATGCGCTACGCAAGGCGCCTCCACTTCCCCGCGTCCAACAATATGGCAGAATACGAGGCCCTTCTCTGCGGCCTCAAAATCGCCATTGAGTTGGGCGTCAAGCGCCTCGACGTGCGAGGGGACTCGCAGCTCGTGATCGATCAAGTCATGAAGAACGCGAGCTGCCACGACGACAAGATGGAGGCCTACTATAAAGCCGTGCGGGCCCTCGAAGACAAGTTCTACGGCATCGAACTTAATCATGTACCCCGCCGGTACAATGAGGAAGCAGACGAGCTGGCAAAGATCGCGTCCGGGCGGATCACCGTTCCCCCGAACGTTTTCGCGCGTGACATCGCGCAACCCTCGGTCGCCTTCGAGCCCTACCCCTCGAGCCACGACGGACCCTCGGGGGCTCCCTCGAATCCAACGGGTGCGGAACCCATGGACGAGGACCCCTCGAACGAGGCGTACGTACTCTCCCTCCTCGAGGGGTACGGCTCCCACGGGGCCGACGCGATGGACATAGAGCCGGCTCCTGTCCAAGCGGATTGGCGGGAAAAATACATCGCCTGGATCGCTCGAGGGGAGCTCCCCGCGGACCGGGCCGCAGCTAGGCGCATCGCCAGGATGGCCAAATCCTTCACCCTCATAGACGGCGAGCTGTACAAGCGCGCCGCGTCAGGCATCCTACAGCGGTGCGTGCCCATTCCCGAGGGGCGCGAGCTCCTACGGGACATCCACGCGGGAATCTGTGGCCACCACGCCGCGCCGCGCACCCTAGTCGGCAACGCGTTCCGCCAGGGCTTCTATTGGCCTACCGCGGTCGCGGACGCCAGTGAAATCGTATGCACCTGCGAAGGGTGCCAGTTCTACGCCCGCAAGTCCAACTTGCCCGCTCATGCCCTGCAAACGATCCCCGTAACATGTCCGTTCGCCGTGTGGGGGTTGGACATCGTCGGCCCCTCGCGAAGGCGCCCGGGGGCTTCACCCACCTGCTGGTCGCAATTGACAAGTTCTCCAAGTGGGTGGAGGTGCGCCCCATCACGAATTTAAGGGCTGAGCAGGCGGTCACATTCTTCACCGACATCGTATACCGCTTTGGAGTGCCAAACTCCATCATCACGGACAATGGGTCCCGGTTCACGGGCGGAAGTTCTTGGAGTTCTGCGACAAGTTCCACATCCGCGTGGATTAGGCGGCCGTGGCACACCCACGGACCAACGGCCAAGTGGAGCGTGCCAATGGCATGATTCTACGGGGCCTCAAACCCCGAATTTTCGACCGACTCAACAAATCTGGGCGAAAATGGCTCCAAGAGCTACCAGCGGTTGTGTGGAGCCTAAGGACCACCCCAAGCAGAGCCACCGGGTTCACCCCGTTTTTCCTAGTCCATGGCGCGGAGGCCGTCCTCACCACGGACTTAGAATACGGGTCGCCCAGGGTTCGAGGCTACAACGAGGATGCTAACCAGCGAGCCCGCGAGGACTCGCTGGACCAGCTAGACGAAGTACGCCTCGTAGCGTTGATGCACTCCGCAAGGTATCAACAGTCCCTACGACGTTACCAAGCACGCAAGATACGTCGAAGGGATTTCGGGCCGAAGGGGATCCGGGTCCTAAGGCCGCGCCAAGATAACCGAGGGCGCCACAAGCTATCGCCCCCATGGGAGGGACCCTACGTCGTGGTGAAGGTGCTCAAGCCGGCACGTACAAGCCGGCCAACGAGGACGGTCAAGAACTCACCAACGCTTGGAACATCCAACAGCCTACGTCGCTTCTACCCTTAGCTAGGATTTTCCAAGTACTTTCTGTTGTAAAATCACATAGCCAACGCCCCAGTTGGTGTCAACTATGTAAACGCTCCAAGTCTAATAAAAGGGCAACTCGGCTTTCCCCCTGAAACCCAAGTTACCCTCGGGGGCTACTACGGGGGGCATCCCCCCCCCAAAAAATGGTCCCATTTTTTGCGCAAAAATAAAAAACGACCAACACGCGCTATGTTTGTTTCCTACTTCAACCTCGAGCCACGATTCGAACAGGGCGCAGGCGGCACAGCGGAAGGAGCGTGCGAGCCAGAGATAGCCTACGCCGCGTGGATATGGCCCTTCTCTCTCGCCTCCAACCCAGCGGGCCCCCTGCGAAAATCGAACTCCCCTAACTAGAATCTACTCAGGAAGAAGGAGAAACAAAAAGCGTGATAAACAAACGATTTCATTTACAGCAAATGCCCATGTTCATGAAACAACTTGTTTATTTACAAAAGGCCACGAGGCCAGAGTACTGATACACAGCAAAAAACGGGCCTAGCGCCCAAACTGCTTTCAGGCGGGAGGAGCAACAGCGTCCGCGACGTCGGGGAAGAGGAACTCCTCGAAGGCCTCGGCGAGCGATCCGACGGCGTCGGCAGCGAGCGCGTCTACACGCTCCATGGCCACCTTGTCCTCGACGCCCTCGGGAACGATGTAACCTTCCGCCAGTGCCTCGAAGTTGACCTCGTAGTGGGATCGCACCACTCCGAGGGCCTTCTGGACGCCTAGGTGCAACGCCCGGCGCATCCGCTCCATGACGTGGCCGCCGAGGGCGCGCAGCGGCCGGCCGCCGAGCCGCCGGCTTGGGCCTCGCCCTCCTCGACGACGCGGCAGGTCTCGAGGGCCGCATCACGCAGCTCCCACAGCTCCTGCTCGGAGGAGTTGTAGGAAGCCTGCAGAGCCTCGGCCCGCCCCGCGGCGTGCCCCAGGGCGGTGCGCAAGCCTGGAATCGACAAGACGAAAAGAAATCAGAAAGGGGGAAGCGAACCCTCTAAGGCAAAAACCAACAAGCAGAGTCAAACAGTGGCTCACCCTCAACTTGCTTCCTCTCCAAATCGAAGTCGCGGCGCGCGGACTCGATCGCCAACTCGAGGCGCTGGACGGTTTCGCCTTGCTCGCGAGGGCCGCCTCCGGTTGGCGTTGCCGAGGCCGAGCGCGAGCGCCTCGTCCTCAACCTTGGAGAATGCGGCGTTCCGCTCCTCCGGGGCCGACTTCTCCGCCGCCTCGCGAGCGACGCGCTCCCGCTCCGGGCCGCCGTCGGGCGTCGCCGAGGGCAGCCTCGCTCCCCGCCGGAGCCGCCCCTCGGCCCCCGCGGGCGATGCGCTCTTGCCGGAGCCGCTCCTCGCCGGCGACGAGGGCCGCGGCCTTGGCGTCGAGGGCGGTCCTCGGGTCGTCGGCCTCCTTGGCGCGTCGCTCCAACCCGCGCGCCCGCTCCTCGCCCGGGCGGTGTTGCGCCCGCGCCCCCTCGAGCGACGTGCGGAGCTCCCGGGTTTCGGCGCGAGCGGTGGCCACCTCCGCCTCCCGGTTGGCGGCCGCCGTCCGCGTCTTCTCCGTGTCGCGCGCGCGCGTTCCACGGCGCCTCGTCGCGATCGAAGAGGGCCGCGCGGACCCGCTCGAGGCTCGAGCGACGCGCCGTGTCTCCGCCTCGAGCTCTCGGGGAGCTCGTCCGGCCGAGCCAAGGCCCCGCACGCCGGCCACCGTCCGGGCGTCCTAAGGGCGTCAGCAAGCGCGTCAAAAGCGCTGCACTGCTCCCGGAGCTGGTGGGCCTCGGCGTTCACCCGGTCGAACGCGTCGTACTTGTCGTGGGCGCGGTGCTCGAGCTCCTGGCATCCACACACCAGATCCCATAAGCGCCAAGACTTGGGCGCAATGTACACAAACGAAAAAGAAAAAAGAACGAGCAATTGTGGCTCACCTGGAAGACGAGCCAGGCCGGGCCGCCATGGACCCGTAGCGCCTCGTTCAGCGCGCGGTTGAGCGTGACGCCGTGACTCCGGAGCTCGCCCCAGAGTTCTTGCTCCCCCCTGGCGTCGGCAAACGCAGGGGGATCCTCGACGGCCCCCTCCACCTGGGCGGGGCGGCCGGCACGGGAGGACGAGGCCTCGGCACCATGTCCTCGGCCCCCCACCACCATGTGACCCTCGTGCCGCCTCACGAGGGCCCCCTCCCCGGGGCTCGGGAGAGTTCGTGGGCCACCGGCCCACCGATTCCACCCGGGCGGCGGGGAGTCGTCCGAGACCTCCACCACCTCCGCCCGGGGACGGAACGGCGGACGCCGCCGCCGCGCCGCCTCCGCCGGCACCTCCACCGCGCCTCCGCGGCCACGGGCGCCCGTCGTGGCGCCGCGGCCGCCACCTCTCGGCCGTACCGCCGCATCCACGGGCGCCCCCGTAGGATGCGCCCGCTCCACCTCCACCACGCCCGCCGCCGCGCCCGTGTCTCCGCGGCGACCGGCGCCGCCGCCCCCGGCGACCCCCGGCCGCGCCGCGGCGGCCTGATCCGCCGGCCGGGCCTCGAGGCCCCGGCCCGGGTCTTGCGAGCTCGTGCCCACCGCCGTGCTTGTCCCCGGCGCGACGCCCTCGACGAGCGCCGCCGGTGGGGATCGAGGCGTCCGTCCCAGCACCTTGGCTGGTGCAAGCGGAGGAACGGTCGGCACCACCCCCGCGTTGTGCACGAACGAAGGGTTAAATCGCCTGATCACCAACGAACCAAACCAAACGAAAAAGGACAGGCTCCTTACCTCGCAGAGGAAAAGGCCCGTTTCCTTTTCCTCGAAGCCTCAGCGGATGAGGCCGGCGCAGCGGCCGCGCCTTCCGTAGCGCCTCCCGACGCCGCCGCGCGCACGGTGCACGCCCGCCCCATGCGCGGGCACGCCCGATGCCGCACCTCCCGAAGGGCGCCACCGCGCGCGGGGGCACGCTCCCCCGCGCGCGGGCACGCCCGCCGCCGCGCCCCTCGGCGATGACGCGCGCGCGCGGGCACGCTCCCCCGCGCGCAGCACGCTTGACGCGCGCACGGGCGCGTCCGCCGCGCGTGCCTCCGTGGCTCGCGCCGGCACCTCCCGCGGCGCGTGCCGCACCTCGATGTCGATTGCCCGGCGGCGGGCGCCGGCTGCGCCCGCCCCAGGCGAAGCCGCCCTTGACGCCGGCGCGGGTTCCGGGGACGGGGGCGCAGGCGCCACCCGTCGGAGGGGGCCCCTCCCCCTCGGCCTCTTCCTCCTCGTCCTCCTCCGAGGACGAGGGTTCCTCGATCTCCGGGGAGGAGAGCCCCCGCCCTCCTCGCGTCGCCGTACTCCGCGGCCCGCCGGCCGCGGCGCGCTTGACGCCGCCTCGCGTGCTCCCTCTGCGCGCCGCCCGCTCCTCGCCGGCCGCCGCCGCGCCGCCCGGCCGAGCGCACGGGAGTCGGGGGTGGGCGGAACGGACTTGGCGATGTTGAAGTTCACCAGCTGCACACAGGAGCATCAACGGCGCATCAGGAAACAAAAGCGAGACCAAGAACTAAAACAAAATCAAGAGCCAAACTCACCAGCGGGCCAGTGGGGAGCATCTCGATGTCCCACGGGGTCCGACCCGAGGGCGGCGGCGTCCGGGTGTCGACGGCGCTCCGCGCCCGGTGAGCGCATACGGCCGCTCAAGGGGCGTCGGGAGCATCCGCGACCTCGCCAGTCACGCGGGGTTGGCCGCCTGCGTCATCTCGAAGATGCGGAGCGGCCTCTCCATCGAGGCACGACCCGCCGGTGGTGGAGGAAGGCGAGGACGCCCATCGCGTTCAGCCCGTGCGCCGCCAGGGCGGCTGCCGCGGCGAGGACCGACTCCTCGCCGCCTCCGATGCCGGGGCGTGGACACCCCGTAGCCCCGGAGTCGGCCTCTCCTTGAACACCCGACCGGTGTAGGGGGGAGGCCGGCTCGACGTTGCGCAAATAGAACCACCCCCGCTCCCGGCCCGGCGTTGTTCGTCGTCATGGTGCAGGGGATGTAGACGTCCTTGAATTGCCCCCGCAGGCAAGCGACATCCCGCCGCGCGCGCATCGCGCGGCGGGTCCTGGCTCCGTCGTGGGCTGCGTGATGAGCTCCGCGCGGAAAAGGTGTACCCAGAGCTCCCAATTGACTGGGATCCCCAGGTACCCTTCGCAGACGCCCACGAATGTGGCCGCCTGCGAGATCGCGTTGGGGGCGAAGTTGTGCAGCTCCACTCCATAGTGGTGGCACATCGCCCGCATGAAGGTGCTCGCCGGCGCGTTGAAATCGCGCTCGTGGTAGCGGACGAAGCTCACCATGTAGCCCTCCGGCGGGTTGGGCTCGTGGTGCGCCGCCGGCGGCACGATCCACTCCGCCGGACGTCCGTCTTCGTTGGCCGCCAGCTGGCCGGCGGCGACGCCGGCTCGCCAAGGGCGAGCTGGGTCACCGTCGACCTCTCCCAGGCATACGACTCCAGGATCCTAAGGGGAAGCTGAGGCGGCGCCATGAAGAGGACGAAGAAAAACAGGAGCGGAGAACAAGGAAACGGAAGAAAAAGCTCTAACGGTGACACCGCGCGGTGGCAAGAGCGAGACGAAGACGAAGGGGCGGAGGGCTGAAAACGGTGAGACACTAAGGTAGAAAACCGCCGCCCCCTCCTCCCCGCAGTTTTATAGGTCGACGGGCGAGCTCTCCGGAGCGGACGCCCCGCTAGCATTAACTGCAGGGAATCTTTCCATCGCGTCGACGGGTGGGCCCCACCACGACCGCGGCCGGCCACAACACCGCAGCGGGCCATCATTACGGCAAAGACCGGCAGCCGACCGAGGCGAAGCCGTCACGTCCGCCGCCACGCCGCCCACTACGCGCGCGCGCGCGCGCGCGCGCCTAAAAGGCGCGCCCGCGCTGCAAAACCGCGGCCACGACCGCGAGGCACTTAAATGCCCGGGTCCCTTGCCAAGCAAGGAGAACCCTCGAGCGGGGCGAGCCCCCGGCTCGAAACAAAAACAGCCCTCGACGGGATATCAACGTGAGAAGGTCGCCCGGGACCTGCTCGATGTAGAGCAGAGACACCACGGGCACCCATGCCGCGTGGAAGCCTCGAGCGGCACGAGCCCCCGGCTCGAAACAAAAACAGCCCTCGATGGGATATCAACGTGAGAAGGTCGCCCGGGACCTGCTCGATGTAGAGCAGAGGCACCGCGGGCACCCATGCCGCGTGGAACCCTCGAGCGGCACGAGCCCTCGGCTCAAAATGACGTCAACCCTCGATGGGATATCGACGTGAGAGGGTCGCCCGGGACCTGCTCGATGTAGAGCAGGCACCCGCGGGCACCCATGCCACGCAAAACCCTCGAGCGGCGCGAGCCCCCGGCTCGAGACAATGTCAACCCTCTAAAAGAAGGCACACGCGTAAGAGGGGTTGCCCAGGGCCTGCTTGAAGTAAAGCGGGCGCCGCAAGCACTCATGCCGCGCTGTGCTGCCAACAAGCGCCTCGAAGGCTGGCTCGCCCAGACCCCTCGACGGCCGCAAGCGCGAAAAGACGGGGCTGTCCAGGCACGGCCCCGCACGGCCCTACCGATCGCAGGTTCGAAGCCCGACCCTCGACGGGTTCGAACGAGCGCCTCGGATCGCGAGTTAGGGACGACGAGGGCACGCGCGTTCGAGCCGTTCCTCGAGCCCGTCGGCTCGAGGGTGCCCCACATGTCGTGTTCGAGAGCCGCCGAGGGCGGCTAGCGGGGGGATCCCACCGAGGGAGAGCTTCCGCGCCCTCGGTCCCTAGCGAACGGGACCGAGCCCCACCTAGCAAACCCATGCAAGCGCTTCCATGGACGTGTCTCCGACCGCGCGGCCTACCCTTATCGAACGGGGCATGGGCGTCCACTTGAACCACCCGCTACCGGCTCGAAGAGGAATCCACAATTCGCGACCCGCTCGATGGGAGTTGCGAAACCTCACCCTCCGTCCCGCGGAGGGACGGCGAGGGCGCGTTAAAAAGCAAGTCGTCGGCTCGACCCGATCGCCTCGAACGGGCCAAGGCTCGGGGGCTTGACGCACGGCTACACCTCCTTGAAACCGCACCCGCCGGGAGACAAGGGATGACGGCGGAGCGTGCACCCCCCGAAGCCGGCCGAAATACCGCCGATGCCGTAGGCATATGTGCCACGCCTCTCCGACCAAAGTGCTCGCGGTTAACCCCCCGGCAGAGAACCCACACCCCCGCAGGCTTCGGGGCTAGACCCGCGGGTCCGCCGACGCGGCCCCACGGAAAGCGTTCGCAAACAAGGAGGGAAGAACGTCCTATCGTAGGTTCCGGCACCGCGGGAGCCTCAATGGCAAACCCGCGCATGCTCGGGGGCTACCGTCGGGGGACGACCCCTAGGGGTCCCCTTAAACAACGGGGAAATCCTCACTTAAATCCCGCAACCACATCAAAACACGCTAAGCCTAACCATGCGAGGTGACTAACCATGCAGACACGGCCCACGCCGCGGACTCCGACGGCCCACCGAGACGGCCCTCTTAGATGTCCCCTCGAGCAGTGCTCCGCCTCGCTCGAGGGCACACTCCCCCTCGGCGGGCTCCGCCCGTTCGAGGGGCAACTCTTCCCTCGAGCGGCCCCGCCCCGCTCGAGGGCTCGCTCCCCCTCGAGCGGGTCTCGTCTCGCTCGAGGGTGTTCCGCCCTCGGCCGGGGCCCGCCACGCTCACGGGCGCCCCGCACGCGTGCGCCGGCCCCGTACACGGGCATTTAACGCCCTGACGCCGCAGGACGGCGCCATCATGCGCCCGGGGCTCGCACCCCGGTGCCACCGCACCAACTCCCCAGGGAGGAGCCCATCCCCACCACTGTGGGGATGGACTGTGCGGTACGGCCGGTGTCAGTCCCGTGACACCGCGCGCCCACTACAAAGCGGCTAACGCGCCCGACCCTCGAAGGGGGGCCGGCGCACCCTCGATCTCACTTTCCCGTGACCCTACGGGGGGTTGGGTGGGAGGCGCTAGGCCGGTGGATGGCCATCCCGGCCACCGTAACGGCGCGGCCGCTCGTACCCACGCGTGCGAGCGCACGCCCGCACCGCAAAGAACCACTCCACTACCGTGAAGCGCATTGGGAAGGAACGCCGTTCGCCTACTCCCCGTGCCCCGTACCGCCCATCATCGCACCTCCCTCGAAGCCTATCGAGGACGCCACCACCATCCGCCGCCCTCCTACCCTCGAACCGCCACCGTTCGGGCACGGAGAGGCCATCATGGCCGATCGCCGCGAAGATCGACCGGACGGCCGCCCATTCTACAGCGTAGCACGACGTGCACCCCCACGTAGCTGGATAGCGCGGCGTGCATGTAACTCGCCGCCCCCTTGGCCTATAAAAGGGGAGGCGAGCCCCCAGCCGCGGGGGACAAAAAATTCAGTTGAACACTTCACACCACGCACCACGTACTCATTCTCCCACAATATCTTCAGCCACTCCACCAGGGACTTGGAAGCTACACTTCCTCTCCCGCCTTGCTTGTACTCGCCCCACTACAAGCACCCCCGGTGCTAAGTAATAAAGTGCCCCGAGCACGCCCCTGCTGGACGTACGGCCCCCTCGGCCGGAACCAGGATAAAATCTCTGTGTCACTTGTTGCTTAGCATCGACCATTGAGGGATAGACCGCGGCGCTATCTACTGGTTAGTGTCGGGACCATATTCCGCACCGACACATAAGATTTCATTATGGAATTTATTATTAAAAAATGAAATGACAAGGAAAATAAAATATCGAAGAACCAAATCAGAAGGAATACAACCCCTCAAATTTTTACTATAGTGTGTAAAATAACAAAAATTTTTAGGGTAGTGGAAACCCCTCAAATGCAAATTCAAACTTGCAAATTCAAATAAAAAGAAGATGTAAAAACCAACAGAAGGAAACAAACTACACAAATTTTTACTATAGTCTATACTATAAGGAGCGAAGACAATTGAAAACTTTTCTCACCCAAATCAGACCCGCCTTACCCCTCACGCCGGACCCACCCGTCATATCTTTTTGGAACTGGATAGGGTGGAAGGACTATGAAGTACCAAAAAATCGCAATTTGGAGAGCGTTTCTGCCAAAAATGTAATGTTTTTCTCACCCACCCCGCGTCTACCCCACCTCTCATACCACGTGGACCCACATTTTTCTCCTAAGCTGCACACGAATAAGAGTTGAACCTTAACTTGAGTTCGTTTCCACCCAGCACAAGTTCCGTAGCACGCCAACTCGCGACCTGCTTTTGGTGGTGGTGCCGGCGGCCTGCCTCTGCCTGCAAGTTCTATACGAGCATTTGGAGTATTTGCATTCGGCACTGCTAGCGCCCGGACGTCCGATCCGGACGCTAGCATCGGACGGATCCGTGGCCGTTGGATCTTAAGATCCTCGATCGTCAGCCGTTAGATCTAAACAACAAAGTAAATGTTGCGAGCGTGTTGCGAACGTGTTGCGAAAATGTTGCGAACGCGGTTGCTTGCAACATCCAACATCAGGAGTCTTTCTTCTCTCCTCCCCATGTTGCGATCATGTTGTGACTATATTACGGCCATGTTGCGTGCAACATTTAACATCAGGAGCTCTCTTCTCCCTTCTCCTCAACACAACACCCAACACCACATGTCTGCGACATCGAAACACAACGTCTGCAACATCAAAAAATAATGTTTGCAACACCCAACAACACATGTCTGTAACATCGAGACTTAGCATCTGCAGCATCGAAAAATAATGGTTGCAACATCTAAACATCAGGGCCCTTCCCTCGACACAACACACAACGTGTCTGCAACATCAAATCTAGAACCTAACTGCAACATCTGAAGAAACCGAATGCAACATCTGAAGAAACAAATTGCAACATTGAGGCCGGAGGCGGAATAGGAGGAAGCCGTCGCCGCACCTCCGACAGCGTCGCTGCGAGCTCCTCCGGTCGCCGTCAGGCTGCTCTTGGAGATGGCATCACGCCAGCACGCGCGACGAGCTTAGCTGCCTTCCATCCTAAGGGAGCCGCGCCTGGCTGTGCCGCCGCAGGCTCCGCCGGCCGCGCCTCCGGCCGCTCCGGCCTTGTTGTCGCGGGAGTCGCGCCCGGCCGCGCCTCCGGCCTCTCCGTCGCCGTCGCGGGAGTGGCGCCGCCCGCGCCGCCGGGGGAGCCACGCCGCCGGGAAGAGCTGTGCCTCGGCCGTGCCGCCGGGGGAGTCGAGGTCAAGGACAGGCAAATCTACCGAGGGGCGGAATGAGTGAAGGAGAGAGGGTCGGTCACAGGGGAGTGCGTGGGGGTGGCAGGGAGGAGATAAGGTCGCGGGTGGGGCCCACCACTGATTTTTCTACCACCCGTGAGAAGTCCGCATGCCCCTCACCTGTCCGGAATCCCGGACGCGCGTCGGACGTACGGCGGGGAGCATTACCGATTTGCATTAGGCAGGTTCAGCTTGAGATCACATCGAATGGTGGATGGAGCTGTGGACCATTCCGCGTACATACACCTTCCGCGTCTATCAACATTTGACATGATAATTGCCTATTTGTATCTTCAAAGTGCATACCGTGCGTCATTGTCCATTTTCTGGAAAATATGCCAGAAAATCAGAAATCATCTGAGATACGCGCGGTATTTAAATCAACCTAATGATTATAAAATTATTTATCACCTTATCATTTTGGACTCCTACTGCGGTAGATGATATTTTTATTTAAATTTAAAAATATTCTTTAAACGTAATCATTTCTTTTGCAAGCGAGCCGCTGCCATCGACGTCGTCATACCCTAGCGCTGCTGCAATACGTTGCCCACGACAAGGTGCAACTCCGTCGCCATCAACATGTTGCCACGCTCCATGGGGCGGCGAAGTGCGACGACACCCGTTCGCTGATCAACCACGCCACCGCCACCCGTCGGACGCCACTGGAGCAAGGCGTCGCCACCGTAAAAACACATGGCGGTTGTAACCTGTTGATCGTTGTCTATGCTCCATCATTGATCCCATCTTACTTTTTTTCTCGAATACACAGGCAGCGTATCATTGTAATAAGCAGAGATAGAATTGGTACAATATTCAGTTACAACCCAAATGAAACGGACTCCAGATGGACACAAGCAGGCAAGCCAGCTGAACACAACCCGAAAGCATAGATTCCGAAATGAACTACTCACATCCCACACAACTTAGACGACTGGCTTTAAGCGTAGCCCTCAGTCAACGCTCGATCCCTTAAGGAGAGAGATCTTGATCTTGTGCACGTTTTTCAACATCGGGAATAGGGTCTGCAGAGCATCCATGCGGTGCGGCTGATGTCCGTCACGAAAGAAATTGTCCACCACTTCATCTGCTGCAACCACCGAAGCCGGAGGCGCACCAGTCTCACCAAGTCACCGCGCCAGTAGCACTGTCTCTCGCTTAGCCGGCTTGACAACCGAGAGGGGGTCCAAGGATTGGCGATGACTTCGCCTAAGGCCAAAAACCTCGGACGAAGGCAGCAGAGGAGGTGCGTCGACGAGGACCGGGTCCACCTGACGACGACGGGGAGGCGGTAGGTCCAGAAGAGGCAGCGGGATGTCCTTCGTAATACTACTGGTGAAGTCCTCCAAAGCCGCGGAACCAACCGATGGTGGCACCATCACCTCAACCGATGGTGGCACCTCCACAGTCGGCATCACCACAACCGCGACCGAAGATGGCTCCTCCACAGGAGGCGACACCTCGACAGGCGTCACCGGTGTGGCAACCGGAGTGGACAGCCGAGGCGAAGTGAAGCCTGGGGGGTGTCGTCGGCGGCCGACAGTGGTGCAAGCACCTCCACAACCGGCATCTCGATCGGTGGCGGCGCCTCCACAAGAGGCACCTCCACAGTCGGCACCGCAGTCGCGACCGAGCATCTTCACCTTTCTATCAGTTTGCCTTTCTATCATCACTTTCCAATCTTTAAATGCATCAAAGGTATCATCTTTATTTTTCAGAAAGTAAGGCCATACTTTTCTAGAGTGGTCATCAATAATAGTAAGCATGTAAAGAGCACCACCATAAGAAGGCTTACGAGAAGGACCCCATAAGTCAGCATGTACATAATTAAGAGTACCTTTGGCGGTATGAACAACGGTATTGAACTTTACCCTTTTATGCTTCCCGAAAATACAGTGCTCACACAACTTTTTGCCACTCAGCGTACAACCCTTCAATAGGTTTCTCTTCATCAATTCTGCCATACCAAGTTCACTCATATGTCCAAGACGCATATGCCAAAGGTTAGTCTCACAAGGTTTATCATCAATAACAGCAGCAATAGCGGAAATAGAACCATGTAAAATACTACCTCGACGGATATATAACTTAGCAGAATTCATATCACCTACCAAACAAACAAGGGAACCTTTTGATACCTTTAAAACTCCACCTGAACCGGAGTATTTAAATCCTTCTGCATCAAGTGTGCTGAGAGAAATCAGATTTCTGGACATCCCTGGTATGTATCTCACATTCTGCATCGTGCGTGTCATGCCATCACGAGCCTTGATCAGAACTGAGCTGACACCCACAATGTCACACGGGTAGTCGTCTCCCATACGCACAACCTCTCCTTTTTGCACAGGCTTAAATAAACTAAACCAATCTCTGTTAGTGCATATATGAAACGAACATGCAGAATCAAGTATCCACTCTTCATTACCAGAAACACAACCAGCAAGAACTACTAGACAATCTCCAGAATCTGAACCAGCACTGGTGACAACAGATGCTCACTATCAGGATTATTTTTCCTGTTCTCCTTGTTCTTCAGTTTCCAACACTCATCAATAAAATGTGTTTTCTTTTTGCAATACTTACAGAACTTCTTGGGCGGTCTGGACTTTGAACGTCCTCTGCTTTCTTGGTTCTTGTAGCGATCATTGCCATCATTGGAGGATCTCTGTTCGGGCCTACCTCTCACTTGCAAAGCATCATCCTTTGAGGATGACCCATCAGAGTGCACCATGCATTTCATCTTCTCCTTGGATTGGAGTGCCTCATAAACATCCGAGACGGTTAGTTCATCATAGCTCAAAAGTATGGTGTCACAAAAAGATGCAAATGAACTGGGCAGAGAGCATAACAGTAAGAGGCCTAAATCTTGAGGACCATGTGTGGTTCGAGGACCAGTGGATGGTCGCTTCCTTGTGTGATGAGTGATTGACAACGTTGAGTGGAGATTCTTGGCTAAGTATTGCAGGTGCAGGTTGCGGCTTGACTGGTGTTGGAGCAGGTAAGAACAAGCGCGAAAGGTCATCGCCGGTGAGGCCTCCAGGTGTGGAGAAGACAAGTAGGCTTCGTTACAGGGACCCGGTGGCCAGCGGGGTCAAGTGCGGGACGCATGGTGGCATGAACAGCAAGATGAAGTCATGGACGGTTTCTTGGTTGATCCTCAAAACCAAGGTCGAGCTGGGACTACGTGGGAGTCGAGTCATAAGTGGCGATTAGCGGAGGATGCACCGAGTTCGCGGGGTTTCCAGTGGTTCACCAGAAAACCACTAGGTTCCTTGCTTGATCCACAAAGCCAAGACCGAAGAACCGAAGACGGTACTGCAGCAGCTCCATACCGGTCTGACTGGTGTGCGACGGCGTAGTCCGAAATCTTCAAAGCGGAGGACACGCGTCGAGATCACATGGCTTGCGTCAAGGCTAAGCAGGGTGCGGTTGCCGAGCATCCATCCGATGGAGAAAATTCGAAGACTTCCAAAACCGCCCTTGAAAGGCTTGTGTCCCTAGTTATTAAGTAAGGGTATTTTAGACTTTCGGTTGCCTCCATATAACCCATGAGGTGAGAGGATGGCAGCCATCTCTTGGAACCCTAGTTCATTTGCTTTCCTATTTTCCCTTCCTATTTTCTTAGGATTTCCTTAAAACTAGCTTGAGAGCTTCATGGTGAGATCTTGTGAGAGGGTTGAATGATCGGGCGACAAGCTAGACCTTGTATGAACCTCCTTGGTATGTATAGATGATTCAGCGTGGTTCCTCAAGGCTTTGTTGTGTTGTTCCCGATTGTTCTTGGTGGTGATTTTCGGAGCTCTCTCTTGGTGGTTTTCTTAGTGTGTTTTAGGGACCTTGCTCTTGGGGATTTGATTGGGGAGATTCGTGTGAACCCTTCGTGGTTCTTTTGCCTTTGATTCCCCTCCCAAATCCGTGAGTTAAGGGGCTCGATTTTGGGTTTGGCCAACTTGGGTAGTGAGTCGGAGACGTGTGTTGGAAGCCGTGTTCATCTTGTTGGAGTCTCCATCTCCTTCGAGAAGAATTTTTATCGGCTCCCATTCACTCCCCCCCCTCTCTGGTTCGCCGTATCGGTCCTTCAAGTGGTATCAGAGCCGATTCGGGTCTTCGTTGACTCTAACCAGTCTAAGATCCAAGGATGGCATACCAGGAACGGGGTTCGGGTCCTCCACACTTCGATGGAAAGAAATACCAGATGTGGACTAAGCGGATGGCGGCGTTCCTCCGTGGAAAGGGTCAGATCCTTTGGGATGTCACGGTGGACAATGGCTATGTCCAGCCAATGAAATTCCTCGCTCCAGGATCGAGAGACATGTTCGACGCCAACAATAAGGCAGTCGACTACTTGTTTCGTGCTTTGTGTCAGCCCGAGTTCGATCGGGTGCACACCGAGCACTTAGCTTGTAGAATTTGGTCGGTGTTGAAGGAAGCTCATGTTGGGAACGCCCAAGTTTAGGCTCGGATGTATGCGACCTACCACAGAGACTACGAGAACTTCACTCATCTTCCCGGTGAGTCCATCGATGCCTTGTTTCAGAGGTTCACGGTCGTGGTGAACATCATGAGGGACAATGTGGACGTGCTCCCGTACGATGATCATGATAGAGCCGTCAAGCTCTTACACTCATTGGATCTTACGGTTAGGGCCATGTGTGGTTCGAGGACCGGTGGATGGTCGCTTCCTTGTGTGATGAGTGATTGACAACGATGTGTGGACTGATTCTTGGCTAAGTATTGCAGGTGCAGGTTGTGGCTTGACTGGTGTTGGTGCAGGTGAAGAACAAGTGCGAAAGGTCGTCACCGGTGAGGCCTCCAGGTGTGGAGAAGACAAGTAGGTGTCGTTCGAGGGACCCGGTGGCCAGCGGGGTCAAGTGCGGGCCGCATGGTGGCACGAACAGCAAGATGAAGTCGTGGACGGTTTCTTGGTTGAGCCTCAAAACCAAGGTCGAGCCGGGACTACGTGGGAGCCGAGTCATGAGTGGAGATTGGCGGAGGCTACACCGAGTTCGCGGGGTTTCCGGTGGTTCACCAGAAAACTACTGGGTTCCTTGGTTGATCCACAAATCCAAGACCGAAGAACCGAAGACGGTGCTGCAGCAGTGCCAGACCGGTCGGACCGGTGGGTCTGACCGGTCTGACCGGTGGGTACCGGTCTGACTGGTGTGCGACGACGCAGTCCGGAATCTTCGAAGCGGAGGACACGCGTCGGGATTGCATGGTTTGCGTCGAGGCTACGCAGGGTGCGGTCGCGGGGCATCCGTCCGATGGAGAAGACATGAAGACTTCCAAATCCGCCCTTGAGGGGCTTGTATCCCTAGTTATTAGGAAATGGCATTTTAGACTTTTGGTTGCCTCCATATAACCCAAGAGGTGAGAGGATGGCAGCCAACTCTTGGAACCCTAGCTCATTTGTTTTCCTATTTTCCTTCCTATTTCCCTTAGCATTTTCTTAGGACTAGCTTGAGAGCTTCATGGTGAGATCTTGTGAGAGGGTTGGATGATCGGGCGGCAAGCTAGACCTTATATGAACCTTTGTTGCATGTATAGATGATTCGGCGTGGTTCCTCGAGGTTTGGATGTGTTGTTCCCGGTTGTTCTTGGTGGTGATTTTCGGAGCCCTCTCTCGGTGATTTCTTTGGGTTGTTTTCGAGACCTTTCTCTTGGGGATTTGATGGGGGAAATTTGTGGGAACCCTTTGTGGTTCTTTGGGCTGTGATTCCCCTCCCAAACCGTGAGTAAAGGGGCTCGATTTTGGGGTTTTCCGAGTTCTAGGGTTTGTGGTGCTCTTGGCGGGATTTCTTCGATTCCTCCTTTTTGGACGAGTTTTGGTAGGATTAAACTTGGCTATGGACTCCTCATGAGGTGCTCCTAATTTCCCCAAAGTCTTGTTCAAGTCCGTGGAGCGATTCGGGAGATCGAGGTTTGGATTTGGGGTAGTTTACCCGCGGGTGTTGTTCATCCCGAGCTGCTCAGGCTACTCCGGTCTGATCGGTGCTCTTGACCGGTCCGACCGGTGCAACCCTTGGTGGGTTTTTGCTCGGGTGAACGTCTGGGTGTGTTCGCTGTTGTCCTGTGTTGCTGTTGTTTCGAGTTTGGGTCTGTTTGGTGGTCGGTTGACCTATTTGGTGTTTTGGGGGCTTTCAGGCTGTGACCGATCTGATCGGTGTGTCTCACCGGTCTGACCGGTGTGGAGCCACTTAGTGAAAGTTGCTCAGTTTCACTAGCAGGGACCGGTCTGACCGGTGGTGCTCACCGGTCTGACCGGTGTTGGTCTGTAGACTCGAGGTTTGGTGTTCCGCTGCGTTCTCGGGTCGGAAGGTTGTGTGTTGGTTCCTAGGTCCAGTGGCACTCCAGTGGATACGTGGTCTTGGCCAACTTGGGTAGTGAGTCGGAGACGTGTGTTGGAAGCCGTGTTCATCTTGTTGGAGTTTCCATTTCCATCGAGAAGAATTTTTATCGGCTCCCATTCACTCCCCCCTCTCTGGTTCGCCGTATCGGTCCTTCAAGTGGTATCAGAGCCAGTTCGGGTCTTTATTGACTCTAACTGAAGGATCAGATGGCGACTAGAGAGGGGGGGAGTGAATAGGAGCCGGTAAAAATTCTTCCCAAAGAACCCGGCCTATGTCCTACTCAAAACCCGGTCACACACAAGCGATGGATCGAATCACGCACCAATCGCCAAGACTACGAGGTTATGGATCAACCTCTAGCCTTAGGAACGATTCCTCAAAGCACACGCGGAAGCACTAGAAAGGGGAGGAAGGAATCGAACCAAGAAGCAAAGCACACGAGCTCGGCGGACCGTCCGCGCAGGAGGGGGCGGACCGTCCGCAAGAGCCGCGCGGACCGTCCGGCCGGGTATCGCGGACCGTCCGCACCCGGCCGCGGACCGTCCGGCCTTAGCCGCGGACCGTCCGTTAATTTACACAGAACGACCCAAAGACACCCCCGTGCCACGGACCGTCCGCGGGGAGCACGCGGACCGTCCGCCTAGCACCCGCGGACCGTCCGCCCGACACCGCGGACTGTCCGAAACTTCGTCCAACCAAAAACCAACATCACAACGGATCGAAACAAAAGACGAGCAAGAACACGAAGAACCCGGGATGAACTGGAGCCGCGCGGACCGTCCGCCCGGTCCTCGCGGACCGTCCGCGTGTGCGGACGAACGTAAAAATAGCCCGACCCCCGAAAGTCAACTCCCCCAAATCATCATCGGATTTCCCAAACGGTTGAAGCCGTAGAGACAAGGGTTTGGGGACTTGAAAAGCGTCACACAAGGATGCTATAGCCCAAAAATCTTGCCTCCTAACTCCCTAAATCACCGGGAATCGCGAATCCTTTGAGCACCTCCAAAAACTAGAGCACCGAACGAAAACTCACGAATCGAAGTGATTTCCCGGCGTTTGAGGGCACAAGATCAAGCACAAAGATGCACAAGGCATCTATCCATGTTTTCCTCAAAGAAATCCGGGAAGAAACTCACTCAAATCCGTGGAATCACACCGAGAACAAAGGCACGAAAACAAGCACAAAAAGCCACGAAAAACAACCCCGAATCTTCTATACAAACCAGGAAAGATTCACAAGGTCTAGCATGCCGCCCTAGCATCCATCCCTCTCAACAAATCTCTCATGAAGCTCTCATGCTAGCCTAGAGAAAATAGGAAGGAAAATAGCTACGAAAATGAGAAAGAGGAGGGGGGAAATGAAACCCTAAGTCACGGACAGACAGAGCCATCAACACACACTCCAGGCTTATATATCGTGTTCCGCCGTGAGTGGTAAATGACTCGACTACCCCCAACTACACTACTGGCGATACAACCCACGTAGGGGCATTTTGGTAATGTTTGTGGGTCTTGCCATCGGACGGCCACGCCTTCGCCGCACCCCGCGTCCTCCCGACGCAAGCCATGCGATCCCGCCGCGTGTCCTCCGCTTCGAAGCTTCCCGACACGCTCGGATCCCGTCTCCGTCGTGTTGGGCCCTCGGACTTGGTTTTGAGGCCCAAACCAAGAAACCGACCGCCGGTGGTTTTGTGGGAAAACCACCAAACCCCGCGTACTCGGTCCGGCCTCCCGCCAAACCACTTGACTTGACCACCACCGTGCACCGGCTCACTTGTCCATGACTTCGTCTTGCTTGTGTCGCCACCATGTGGCCCGCACCCAGTCCCGCTGTCCACCGGGTCCCTCGAACCGAGCCTACTTGTCTCTCCATCTCCCGAGGCCCCTCAAGGCCGAAGACCTTTCGCGCCCGTTCTTCACCCGCAACAACACGAACTAGGCCGCGGCCCTACACCTGCGCACTAAGCCAAGAGTCAGTCCAACACCCGTTGTCAATCACTCATCACTAAGGAGCGGTCATCCACCGACCACTGGGACGCTCCTGGTCCTCAATCTCCCCCTTGATGAGTGCATTGACAACACACAACGCGAAATGAAATTCAGAGTAAAAGAGAAAGAAAGAAGAAAGAAAAACAAAGAAACTCAACTCATGACCAAAACCGAAGAAAGGCAAAGAAAGGTCACAAGCCAAGCAAAGCACAAAATCCACACCGAAAACAGCAAGAAAGCTCCCCCTGAACAAATGCAAGCTCCCCCTGAACATGTGGATGTAAACTCATGCAAACTCCCAAATTTCAGCTCACCTCTTCTGAATTTTCATTAAGCTCACCTTTTCTCCCCCTTGTTGACAATGTATGAATCAAGGTGAAAAAGCGAAATGCAAAGCAAAGCATATAAACATCTACATGAGCTTCTCAAATAGGCCAAATCTAGTGTCAAAGGCTAAAAATGAGACAAAGATCACACCCATGAATCATAGCATAGTCAAAGCATTGCCACAAGTAATATATGAAAATACAAGCATGTGACAAAGCAAAATTTTCAGATTTAAGCAGTTTTACCAAAAGAAGGCTCGCTTCACATGTAAAAGCCTATCCATGTCACATTTGAGCCACAAACATGCATGCCATTTAAAGATCATACAAGGATATCAAATTCTCAAGAAAAGATCATGGTAAACACCCATAAAGCAAAGCATGTCATGTCAAAGCTCATGAGCCATGTGTCCACTTCGGGGAGACTTCTCCACTGGTGAACATCATGCAACATGTTTTGCACCCATATGTGAAAGATAAGACATTTTAAGCATAGACATGATGGATGGAGCATTTTTCAAGCATTATGCACTTCTTTTCAAGATTAATTCATTTCATGGTACATGAAGTGCCTTTGCGGCAAAAAGAAGCTTATGCTCCCCCATGAATGCAACATAGGCTAAACATTCACAATGATATCCGGCCTTTGGCCCAAATGCAAGAACAGGCATCCAAGCACAATCTAAGCATGAAAAGCACATTTAGACCAAACTGTGACATGGATACACAACTACACACGCGTGGAGCATATTTCATCAAAAATAGTCAAGTTTAGCATTTGATTCAAAAAGGCTATCTCACAACACATATATCTCAAATATTCCAAGAGCATAGCCTCACATAGCTATTTCTCCACACACATGACCAATATCTCACAAGTAGCCAAAGAAACTCAAATGAGGCATATGGAAGAAGCTCATCATCCTAAAATGCAATATGATACAAATGCAACATAGGTAGATATGTACATCAAAATGAACATGATATATGACAGGATGCGAGACACAAATGTCAAACCTACCAAAGTCTATACATCATGATATATGATACAAATGCAATGCAGAATGCATAGGGAGACAAGGAACTTGACTTAACACCAATAAAGCTCACAAGGGAACACACCAACCAAGAATCGCTCCAAGCGAGAGAAGAGCCACCAAAGGTCCCAATTGAGTACCATAGAAAAAGTACCAATTGCAAAACCGCAAAGATCCCAATTGAATACCATAGAAGGAATATCAATTGGAGGATCACAAAGACTGCCCAAAAAGCCACAACCCTTCTTGGAATCAAATTCCCTATCAAAAGAAGTCAAGCTCCCCCTCAAACACAGGCAACTAACAACGCAAAAGCTAGGAAAAGAAAGAGCAAGGAAAACTCTAAAACCAACCGAAAAGAGGAACGACAACACAACTCGAAGACAAGACAAGCACAAAACTCCAAGAAAGGCTCACAACATGCTACACAATGCATTGATAATATCAATTAACATAAATAGAGCATTGTAACATGATTCCACAAATATGAATAAGCATGGGCAAGCAAGTATGTCAACAAGGTACAACAATAAACCAAAATGATACCAAAGAGTAACATGCCAAACAATATACAAGAACTAAACAAAGGCATGATACAAGATCACATAGATCATCCACCAACATATATTACAAAGCTAGCATGACAAGATATACATGGGGGACAAACATGCTAACAGGAAAGGTACCATCGAGCTAGACAAACATGATATGACTGAACAACATGACATATCCGAGCAATCAACCATAAAGCATGACATGATGTTCATAAATATCACCCACCATAAAATCATACAAAGATAGCAAGATAGATATTCAAGATCACAAAGCTATCATGAACAAGGTGGCTAGCCTACCATGGTTTTCACACAAGCAAGACACAAGTATATACAAGAGAGTACAAGGGGAAAAGAAAACTCACTATACATGTGTACAAAGGCTTTCAAGAGCCATTCTCTTCAACGTTACCTTATCACTCACATGCACAACACCCTCGGACAAAGACCCTACCTCGTCCATTGTCCCCAAATGTGATGTACAACTTTTCCTTCATCGGGGTGAGGCCGGAGAACCACTTCTTATCTCCGGTCATGTGTCGAGAACACCGGAGTCGATCAACCAAATGTTCTCCAAGCCTCCCCGCCCGCAATCGAAACAAGAACGAGAACGAGCTAGCGACTCGACACCGGGGTTAGCACGGAGAAAGTTAAACCAGTTGTCGAGCCATCTCGCTCAAAAGAGGGGTTAGCAAACATCACTCCCTTGCCACCAAACTTCCCATGTCCCATGGGAGGAGTACGAGCACCACGAGGGGGAAAACGTGGTCCGTAGTTCCTCTAGAACCCAAAGCCGCGATCATCTCCCCTAAACCCGTACCGAGGACGAGTAGGAGGACGTCCAAAGCAAAACCACCACGAGCCCGACCAAACCTCTCACCAAAGACGCACACCATCATCTCTCCCGACGTACCTCTCACCACCACCTCTCCGTGGGAACCTCGCCAACACTCCTCACACTTCCCACACCCCGTGGAAGTGACACTCTAGACTCGGTGAATACCGCGAGGGCCGGCGATACCTGTCCCGGTTTGCTTGCTCCCTAGCAAGCCTCTCATCCCTCTTCCTCTTGTAGCAAAACTCGCAAGATGCCTCTCCTTGCCACAATACTCACACCCGAAGGGGATGGGTTTTGGTTTTGGCTCGGCTTCTCTTTAGGCTTCTCACCCTTCTCACCCACAAACTTCACTGGTTTCTGGAAATCATTTGTCTTAGGTGGGAATTTGGGTGGATCTTGGGTTGTGTCAAGCTTGTTGCAAAGGTGGTTGGGCTTTGGTGTGAATGAGTTCTTGGGTGCTTTTGGGAGTGGGACTTGGATCTCTCCGATCACCTCAAACCCGGGGTTCGACTCAACACACTTCTCGTACACACTCTCCCCACTGTTCTCTCCCACTTTCTCACCCAACTTCTCAAAACCCAAACCACGACCATCAGCTCTCTTGAACTCCTCAATCATGATCTTCAATTGAGGTTCCCGCCCGTACAACCAACCCAACACCTTCCTCAAATAATCATTTTCCTCATAAATGACATCCAAACGGGAAGTAAGTTCAAGATTACGCAAAGTGACTTCATCACAGCTAGAACATGCATTTGCAACAGGAGATTTCAAAGATGCTTCCAAAGAACTAATGGTAGAACGAGCATCGACAAGCTTAGCATGCATAGTAGGACATGATTTGCAAGCACCAAGCAAAGTAGGCCTAGCCTTAAGCTCATCATGTTCAGTCCTAAGAGCATCTAGTTGAGCCAAAATAGAAGCATTCTTCTCATTAAGCATTTTGATCTCATTCAACCAAGCATCACATTCAACACATTCAACATCATCAGGAGTAGTAGGAGCAAGTTTCAAAGAGTCATTCTCAAGTTCCAATTCAAGCAATTTTGACTCTAACTCTCCTACTTTCTCGCTAGCATTCTCAAGCTGAGCCCTAAGATCTTTCCTCATCTTTTTGGCATCTCTCAGCACACTATCACAGTTATCAAGCAAACTATTCAACCTAGCAATCTCAGCAAGCAAAGAGTCGGGATCACGGTTTACCTCATCCTCCGAGTCGGAGTCGCTGTCCTCCTTCACACTCTTCTTGTCGCTCGAGCTATGGGCCATGCCACAAAAGCCCTCGAGCGCCACACGGCTCGGCCTCCGCCCCGCCGAGGTTCCGCTTGCACTCTTCTTGCCACCGCGCCTCCCGCGTCTTCATCTTCGGGCCGCTTGAGCTTGATCGCTCCTCGCTTGAGCTTGAGTCGACGTCGCTCGCACCGGCCACCATCGCTCTTGCCTTGTTCTTCTTGTAGGTGCTCTTGCTCGGTCGCCGCTTGTCCTTGTCCTTGCCCTTGGACTTGTTGAAGTGCTTGCCCTTGGAGGAGTACTTGTCTTCACGCCTCGGGTGCGTCTTGTACTCGTTCACCTTGTACTTGTTCTCCTCCGCTTCCGGGCACTCGGCGATGAAGTGGCCACGCTTGCCACACTTGTAGCACGTCCCTGAGCTCCGCCTTGCGTTCCTCCGACTCTCGTGTAGTCGTTCAAACCTTCTTGAGAGCAAGGCCGCCCTCCTCCTCGCCCAAAGACATCAAACTCCTCATCCGGAATGGACATAAGAGAGGACAAAGAAAACCGTCGACGGGAAGGGTTAGATTTGCCCTTTGATCCTCCCATAAGAGCAAGACTATGGTCGGCCGAGCCCTCATGCTTGGATAGCATCTTCCTGTCAACCTCAGCCGACTTGAGCTTAGAAAAGAGGTCATCCAACTCAATAGTCAAATAATTCCCAGACTCCTTGATGGCCTCAACCTTAGCACCCCAAACATTTGGGTCCAAGACATGCAAGAGCTTTAAGGCCTGATCATGCTCGGAGTACGGAAAATCCTCAACATTAGCCTTCATGTTGTTCACGATGGCAATGAACCTCTGAAACATCGCATCAATGTCCTCACCGGGAAGTGGAGTGAAATTCTCATATTGCATCCGGTAAGAGACAAAGAGGCGAGCCTTCACATGGTTATCACCACCGTGAGCAACCAACAACTTATCCCAAATTTGCCAAGCAAGATTCAAATGGCGAACACGCTCAAACTCTGGATCACACAAACTCCGCACAAGTGATCAACGGCTTTTGCATTAGCCTCATACTTGGCCTTGGCATTGGCATCGGTCACCATAAGAGTATGGATGTTGACCGGAATAGCATAGGTCTTGTCAAGCACAATAAAATCCAACAAGCTTTCCTCGAAGAAAGATCATCATACGAGCCGCCCACTTGTGGTAACCCTTGCCATCAAAGTGCGGCGGACCGCCCCGCTCAACGTACGCCATCTTAGGATTCGAGACTTGTCAAAGTCGCAAAGAATCCGCACCAAGCTCGATACCAATTGAAGGATCAGATGGCGACTAGAGGGGGGGAGTGAATAGGAGCCGGTAAAAATTCTTCCCAAAGAACCCGACCTATGTCCTACTCAAAACCCGGTCACACACAAGCGATGGATCGAATCACGCACCAATCGCCAAGACTACGAGGTTATGGATCAACCTCTAGCCTTAGGAACGATTCCTCAAAGCACACGCGGAAGCACTAGAAAGGGGAGGAAGGAATCGAACCAAGAAGCAAAGCACACGAGCTCGCGGACCGTCCGCGCAGAGGGGCGGGACCGTCCGCAAGAGCCGCGCGGACCGTCCGGCCGGTATCGCGGACCGTCCGCACCCGGCCGCGGACCGTCCGGCCTTAGCCGCGGACCGTCCGTTAATTTACACAGAACGACCCAAAGACACCCCCGTGCCACGGACCGTCCGCGGGGAGCACGCGGACCGTCCGCCTAGCACCCGCGGACCGTCCGCCCGACACCGCGGACTGTCCGAAACTTCGTCCAACCAAAAACCAACATCACAACGGATCGAAACAAAAGACGAGCAAGAACACGAAGAACCCGGGATGAACTGGAGCCGCGCGGACCGTCTGCCTGGTCCTCGCGGACCGTCCGCCAGGTGCGGACAGAACAGAAAATAGCCCGACCCCGAAAGTCAACTCCCCCAAATCATCATCGGATTTCCCAAACGGTTGAAGCTGTAGAGACAAGGGTTTGGGGACTTGAAAAGCGTCACACAAGGATGCTATAGCCCAAAAATCTTGCCTCCTAACTCCCTAAATCACCGGGAATCGTGAATCCTTTGAGCACCTCCAAAAACTAGAGCACCGAACGAAAACTCACGAATCGAAGTGATTTCCCGCGTTTGAGGGCACAAGATCAAGCACAAAGATGCACAAGGCATCTATCCATGTTTTCCTCAAAGAAATCCGGGAAGAAACTCACTCAAATCCGTGGAATCACACCGAGAACAAAGGCACGAAAACAAGCACAAAAAGCCACGAAAAACAACCCCGAATCTTCTATACAAACCAGGAAAGATTCACAAGGTCTAGCATGCCGCCCTAGCATCCATCCCTCTCAACAAATCTCTCATGAAGCTCTCATGCTAGCCTAGAGAAAATAGGAAGGAAAATAGCTACGAAAATGAGAAAGAGGAGGGGGGAAATGAAACCCTAAGTCACGGACAGACAGAGCCATCAACACACACTCCAGGCTTATATATCAGGTCCCGCCGGAGTGGTAAATGACTCGACTACCCCCAACTACACTACTGGCGATACAACCCACGTAGGGGCATTTTGGTAATGTTTGTGGGTCTTGCCATCGGACGGCCACGCCTTCGCCGCACCCCGCGTCCTCCCGACGCAAGCCATGCGATCCCGCCGCGTGTCCTCCGCTTCGAAGCTTCCCGACACGCTCGGATCCCGTCTCCGTCGTGTTGGGCCCTCGGACTTGGTTTTGAGGCCCAAACCAAGAAACCGACCGCCGGTGGTTTTGTGGGCAAACCACCAAACCCCGCGTGCTCGGTCCGGCCTCCCGCCAAACCACTTGACTTGACCGCCACCGTGCACCGGCTCACTTGTCCATGACTTCGTCTTGCTTGTGTCGCCACCATGTGGCCCGCACCCGCCCCGCCGTCCACCGGTCCCTCGAACCGAGCCTACTTGTCTCTCCATCTCCCGGAGGCCCCTCAAGGCCGAAGACCTTTCGCGCCCGTTCTTCACCTGCAACAACACGAACTAGGCCGCAGCCTACACCTGCGCACTAAGCCAAGAGTCAGTCCAACACCCGTTGTCAATCACTCATCACTAAGGAGCGGTCATCCACCGACCACTGGGACGCTCCTGGTCCTCACTAACCAGTCTAAGATCCAAGGATGGCGTACCAGGAACGGGGTTCGGGTCCTCCACACTTCGACGGCAAGAACTACCAGATGTGGAGTAAGCGGATGGGTGCGTTCCTCCGCGGAAAGGGTCAGATCCTTTGGGATGTCACGGTGGACACAAAGCTATGTCCGACCGATGGACTTCCTCGCTCGAGGATCGAGGGGACGCATTCGACGCCAACAATAAGGCGGTCGACTACTTGTTTCGTGCTTTGTGTCAGCCTGAGTTCGATCGGGTGCACACCGAGCACTTGACTTGTAGAATTTGGACAGTGCTGAAGGAGGCTCATGTTGGGAATGCCCAGGTTCAGGCACGGATATATGCGACCTACTGGAGAGAGTACGAGAACTTCACTCATCTCCCCGGTGAGTCCATCGATGCCATGTTTCGAAGGTTCACGGTGGTTGTGAACAACATGAGGGCCAATGTGGACGTGCTCCCGTACGACGATAATGATAGGGCTGTCAAGCTCTTACACTCTTTGGATCGTACGATTTGGGGCGGAAAGTTTGAGGCCATTGTGGAGTCGGAGAAGTATGACACTCTGATGGTGAACGAGCTGTTCTCGAAGCTCAAGTCGGCTGAGGTGGATAGGGGCATGACAGCCAAGGTCGAGGGCCCGACTGACTCTCATAGTCTCGCCCTCATCGGTGGTTCAAATGGAAAGGCTAACACTAACCCATCCACCAGGATGTTCTCTTTGTCCTCTTTGATGTCTATGCCAGATGAGGAGTTCGACGTGCTTGGAGAGGACGAGCTGGCGCTCCTGACGAGGCGGTTCGAGAGGCTGCACGAGAACCGGATGAACATGAGGAGGAACACGATGACATGCTTCAAGTGCGGCAAGACTGGACACTATTTCGCCGAGTGTTCGAAGGTGAACAACCACGACAAGCACAAGTTCATGGACAAGAGGAAGAAGTCCAAGAAGAAGGATCATGAACATGGGAAGAAGGCTCAGTCTCGAGAGAAGATGAAGAGATCAAGCGACATCGAGTTCGATTCCGAGGACACGTCTTCAAGCTCAAGTGATGAAGACGAAGAGGATGACAAGAAGAAGAAGAAGAAGAAGAAGAAGAAGAAGAAGAAGAAGAAGAAGAAGAAGAAGAAGAAGAACCTCGGCAAGTATCTCAACGACCTTTGTGTGACGGGCCTAAGCCTCAAGGACGACTTCTTCGGCATGGGTCGCAGTTCGAGCAGCAAGAGAAGCCAAAAGGACGCCTCGGACTTGGATTCCGAGGATGAGGTATGTGATGATCTCTCTTCTTTGCGCAAGGAGAATGAGGAGTTGGTTGACTTGCTTGATAATTGTGATCACATGCTTAGAGAGGCTAAGAAGCTTAGGAAGGAGCTTAGATCTTTGCTCGAGGATGCTAGGACTAGAGTGGCTGAGCTAGAAACACAGGTTCTTGATAGCAAGCTTGAAATTGATTCTCTTAAGGCTAGCCCTGTTGTTTCTGATGAGAACGATTGTGCTGATTGCTCTGCTTTCCTGGCTGACTTGACTGATCTTAGGGAGAAGTGTGCCTCCAAGTGTGAGGAACAAGATGTGCTTAGGGTTGAGTTGGCTGAGCTACAATCTAGACCTACTTTGCTTGGTGCTTGCACGTCTTGCCCTAGTTTGCATGAGAAAATTGCTGAGCTTCGTTCTCGCATTGTTTCGCTTGAGGCTGATTTGAAAGTGCCTATTCCTACTTCTTGTTGTACATGTGAGTTGCATGCTATGAAGAATTTGGATCTTGCAAAATGTGTTGGTCGCTTGCAAGATGAGAATGATAAGTTGCGTGAAGCGCTGAGTTGGTTGTCGAGTCAAGAACCTCAGCTTGGTATGATGATTGCTAGCTGTAAGCGCTTTGACGGTTGGGCTTTGGGATTGGATAAGGTTGGTGAGGGCAGTGGTGAGAGAGAAAGGAAATTTGGGAATGTTTCAGTTCCACCACAACCCACACCCAAAGACAAGTTTGCATCCAAGCCAAACCAACCAAGAGAAAAACCTACTGAGAAGGTAAGTGAAACGCCTAGTGAGAAACCAAGTGAGAAGCCTTGTGAAGAGCCTCATCCCAAGCCTAAGCCCATATCAATCCGTTTCCATTGTGAGTTTTGTGGAAAGGATGGTCACAAGAGAGCGTTTTGCTTCAAGAGGAAGCGTGAGGAGAGAATGGCGAAGGAGTGGGCTAACAAGGACAAGTACCACCCTTCTGATGGTGTACTTGAGCCTCGTGTGCAGTAGCCTAGGGCCAAGGCGAGTGTGAGGTCAGTTCGGGCTTGGGGAGAGCGGAAGGCGGTTGGAGGTGCCGCTTGCCTGTGCTACACCGGTCGGACGGTGCGAGCCCGGGACAGCATCGCTTTGGGTTTCGTGCTCGTACAGGTGCGAGGTTTGGTTCTGGAGTTCGTGGTTCTGGTGGTTGGGCTGGAGAGTTTGCAGGAGGTCAGTTTGCTAGGCATTCTCCTCCTCGTGCTCAATACGGGGATGGGAGGATCCGTAGTTTTGAGAAGGAGAGGAGGGACAGTCCACGGGTTTTCTTTCGTGGTTTTGGTCCTCCTCCAGGTAGAGAGGTTTGGTTACCTCATGGTGGTTACCGTGGTGGTGTTCGTGGATGTAGCTTTGGTAGGAAAGATGGTTTGGTTTGTGCTAACCCCACTTTTGAGCAAATGGCTAGGCACTGGTTTTACACATTTGGAACTAACCCCAGTGTTGAGTCATTTGCTCGCTCTCGCTCTTGGTTTTGAGTTGCAGGTGGATGGCCCGGAGAACATTTGGTTGATATCGGGGGTGGTTCTTCGACCTCATATCCCAGTGGTGACATGTAGGTGCATCACTTTCGGGGATGGTGAACAAGGATGAGTGAATTGTGAAGAAATGATAAAGGTAAGTGTTTTTGTAACCTTCGAGTGTGTGGCCTTGGTCAAGCTACTTGGTTTGTTTTGCTCCCTCTCTATCTCATGTGTGTAGGGTGAGCTTTGTATGCTCTTTGGCCCTAGTGCATGTGTTTAGGGGGAGCTTGTGAGTTTTGTGCTCTTTTGCTCTTTAGCCGGTGGTGTCGAGCCCTTTTTGCCTCCCCTCGAGGAGTCGGTCGTTTGTGAGCTTGGTGTGTGGGAGCTCGTTTGTAGCATATGTATAGCTTTCCTTTGTGCATTTCTTGCATTTGGCATGGCATATGTAACATGATGTATAGGCATCCTTGTATCTTAGATTGCATGCATTTTGTATCATATGCATTGGATAGGAAAAGCTTCTCCTATATACATTGTTCACCATGGAATGCTATTTATGTCTTTGTGAGCTTGTTTGGTATGCTATGGTTAGTTTGGCTTAGCTCTTGATATCTTGATGAATAATCCATGGTTGATGGCTATGTTTTTTGAAAAAATGTCACATGTATGCTCTCTCATGTGTAAATGCCTTTATATGATCTTGGCATGTTTTAGTGGCTTGGTTATGCTTAATTTGTGGTTGGATAGCTAGTTTATTGATCATATGGGGCCAAAGGCTCATTTGCCATCATGAATGTTTAGCCCTCTTGATTTATCTTGTGGAGGGGTATAAGTTCCTTTTTGTCGCAAAGACATTTCATGTACCAATTATGAATCTGAAAATGAAATGTAAAATGCTTGGAAAATTTGCTCCCATGTCATATGTGCTGAATTTAATTTGCTTTGGGTGCTAAACCGTTGCATGATGCCTACCAATGAGAAGTCTCATACATAGAAGTAGGCACATGGCTCGGTGGCTTTGACATGACATGAGGTGCTTGTGGGTGTTTGTGATGGTCTTATGATTAGAATGGCTGTCGTAGCATGATGTTTGTGTGGCTTTGCCATTTTGATATGTTTTGATCATGTTTAGGACTTTGCTCATGAGAGGCAAGTATTTCGCAAAATTGCCCAAATCCATCTTAGCTTCGTCCAATGGTTGTGAAACTTGGTGATCATGTAGTTGAGATCGATACGAAGCCGTAGAGTATCTAACTTGCTCATTTGGACATGTGTAGCATTCTTTGTTGAATTTTGTCTATTTGAGAAGCTCTAGGTTGAAAGTTTTGCATTTTTGGCTCGATTCATGCATTGCCAATAAGGGGGAGAAGTCTGAGCTTGAAATGGCTTGCTGGACGCTTTTAGAAGGTTTTCAGGTGGTTTCGAGCCATTTCTGGGCTCTGTTGTGCACCGGTCTGACCGGTGAGGAGCACTAGTCTGACCGGTGTGAGTGCTGATCCTGTGCACATCTTAGGCACCGGTCTGACCGGTGGTGATGACCGGTCTGACCGGTGTGAGCTGAAGTTGCTACAGCTGCCCTGTTTTCAGCTGGTTTGCATGCATTCGTCCAGGGGGAGTTGCATTGGTTCAGGGGGAGCTTGCATGTGTGCAGGGAGAGCTCTTTGTGGTTTTTTGAGCTTTGTTTCGAGGACTGGTGGATGGTCGCTTCCTTGTGTGATGAGTGATTGACAACGTTGTGTGGACTGATTCTTGGCTAAGTATTGCAGGTGCAGGGTTGCGGCTTGACCGGTGTTGGTGCGGGTGAAGAACAAGCGCGAAAGGTCGTCGCGGTGAGGCCTCCGGGTGTGGAGAAGACAAGTAGGCTTCGTTCGAGGGACCCGGTGGCCGGCCGGGGTCAAGTGTGGGCCGCATGGTGGCATGAACAGCAAGATGAAGTCGTGGACGGTTTCTTGGTTGAGCCTCAAAACCAAGGTCGAGCCGGGACTACGTGGGAGCCGAGTCATGAGTGGAGATTGGCGGAGGCTACACCGAGTTCGCGGGGTTTCCGGTGGTTCACCAGAAAACCACTGGTTTCCTTGGTTGATCCACAAAGCCAAGACCGAAGAACCGAAGACGGTGCTGCAGCAGTGGCAGACCGGTCTGACCGGTGAGGAGCACCGGTCTGACCGGTGTGCGACGATGCAGCCCGGAATCTTCGAAGCGGAGGACACGCGTCGGGATTGCATGGTTTGCGTCGAGGCTATGCAGGGTGCGGTCGTCAGGCATCCATCCGATGGAGAAGACATGAAGACTTCCAAATCCGCCGTTGAGGGGCTTGTATCCCTAGTTATTTGGAAAGGGCATTTTAGACTTTCGGTTGCCTCCATATAACCCAAGAGGTGAGAGGATGGTAGCCAACTCTTGGAACCCTAGCTCATTTGTTTTCCTATTTTCCTTCCTATTTCCCTTAGGATTTTCTTAGGACTAGCTTGAGAGCTTCATGGTGAGATCTTGTGAGAGGGTTGGATGATCGCGCGGTAAGCTAGACCTTGTATGAACCTTTGTTGCATGTATAGATGATTCGGCGTGGTTCCTCAAGGTTTGGATGTGTTGTTCCCGGTTGTTCTTGGTGGTGATTTTTGGAGCCCTCTCTTGGTGATTTCTTTGGGTTGTTTTCGGGACCTTTCTCTTGGGGATTTGATCGGGGAAATTTGTGGGAACCCTTCGTGGTTCTTTGGGCTATGATTCCCCTCCCAAATCCGTGAGTAAAGGGGCTCGATTTTGGGGTTTTCCTAGTTCTTGGGTTTGTGGTGCTCTTGGCGGGATTTCTTCGATTCCTCCTTTTTGGACGAGTTTTGGTGGGATTAAACTTGGCTATGGACTCCTCATGAGGTGCTCCTAATTTCCCCAAAGTCTTGTTCAAGTCCGTGGAGCGATTCGGGAGATCGAGGTTTGGATTTGGGGAAGTTGACCCGCGGGTGCTGTTCACCCCGAGCTGCCCAGGCTACACCGGTCTGACCGGTGCTCTTGACCGGTCCGACCGGTGCAACTCTTGGTGGGTTTTTGCTCGGGTGAATGTCTGGGTGTGTTCGCTGTTGTCCTGTGTTGCTGCTGTTTCGATTTTGGGTCTGTTTGGTGGTCGGTTGACCTGTTTGGTGTTTTGGGGGCTTTCAGGCTGTGACTAGTCTGACCGGTGTGTCTCACCGGTCTGACCGGTGTGGAGCCACTTAGTGAAAGTTGCTCGGTTCACCGGCCAGGGGACCGGCCTCGACCGGTGGTGCTTACCGGTCTGACCGGTGTTGGTCTGTAGACTCGAGGTTTGGTGTTCCGCTGCATTCTCGGTTCGGAAGGTTGTGTGTTGGTTCCTAGGTCCAGTGGCACTCTAGTAGCTACATGGGCTTGGCCAACTTGGGTAGTGAGTCGGAGACGTGTGTTGGAAGCCGTGTTCATCTTGTTGGAGTTTCCATCTCCATCGAGAAGAAATTTTATCGGCTCCCATTCACTCCCCCCCTCTGGTTCGCCGTATCGGTCGTTCATACGGTTTGGGGTGGAAAGTTCGAGGACATTGTGGAGTCGGAGAAGTATGACACTCTGATGGTGAACGAGCTGTTCTCGAAGCTCAAGTCGGCTGAGGTGGATAGGGGCATGACAGCCAAGCTCGAGGGCCCGACTGACTCTCATAGTCTTGCCCTCGTCGGTGGTTCGAAAGGAAAGGCTAACACTAACCCATCCACCAGGATGTCCTCTTTGTCCTCTTTGATGTCTATGCCAGATGAGGAGTTCGACGTGTTTGGAGAAGACGAGCCGGCGTTGCTGATGAGGAGGTTTGAGAGGCTGCACGAGAACCGGGTGAACATGAGGAGGAACACGAGGACATGCTTCCAGTGCGGCAAGCCGGGACACTTCGTCGCCGACTGCCCGGAGAAGGTCGAGAACAAGGATGGCTACAAGCACAAGTCAAGAACAGATGGCAAGTACTGTTCGAGGCACGACCACAAGAGCAAGCATAAGAACAAGCACAAGGACGAGTGACGATCGAGGAAGAAGGAGAGCTGAGGCAAGGCCCGAGCGATGGTTGGAGCGAGCGACGTCGACTCCAGTTCCGCATACTCCAACTCGAGCTCAAGTAGCAGTGAAAATGAAGGTGATCGTCGCAAGAGCAGGAAGTCGTCCAAGAACCTGAGCGGGCTGAGCTGCTTCTCTAGAGACGGCTTCTGCACCATGGCGCTGAGCTCCGGCAGCAAGAAGAGCACACAGAGCGACTCTGACTCTGACTCCGACGATGAGGTGCGTGATGAACTCCCCTTCTTGCGTCAGGAGAATGAACGGCTTGGCTTGTTGCTCAATAATCGTGATGACATGCGTAGAGAGGCTAAGAAAATGAGGAAAGGGCTTAGGGCTTCACTCGAGGATGCTAGGACTAGAGTGGCTGAGCTAGAAACTCAGAATTTGGATGCCAAGCTTGAAATTGACTCTCTGAAAGCTTCACCTGTTGTTTCTGATGAAGTTGAATGTGCTGATTGTTCTATTTTCCTTACTGATCTTGCCTTGTTTAAGGAGAAGCATGCCTCCAAGTGTGTGGAACTAGATGTGCTTAGGGTTGAAGTAGCTGAGCTTAATTCTATACTTGCTTTGCTAGTTGCTTGCACTTCTTGCCCTGTCTTGCATGGAAAAATTGATGAGATGCATGCTTACACTATTTCTCTTGAGGCAAAGTTGAAAGAACCAATTCCTACATCTTGCTCTACCTGTGAATTGCATGCTTTGAAGAATTTGGAACTTGCACATTATGTTGATCGTTTGCAGGATGAGAACGATGAGTTGAGAAAGTTGATGGGTTGGTTGTCTGGTCATGAGCCTTAGTTGAGGATAATGATCGAGACATTCAAGAGGTAGGATGGTGAGGGACTTGGGGCAAACAAGGTTGGTGAGGCAAGTGGAGAGAATATCCCAGAGCCACCAAAAACCCACCACAAAAATGATTTCCCTCCTAAACCTAACCATCTTAGGAACCGACTAGACACAACCCCAGCTCCACCCGTGTTTCCTCCACAAACAAATGATTTCCAAAAGCCTATCAAGTTTGTGAGCACTTCCGGGAAAGTGTTCTTTGGGAAAGAGAGTGAGAAGGCTAGTGAGGAGAAACCGGTGGAGAAGCCGAGTGGAGAGAAACCAAATGAGCAGCCCGAACCTAAGCCTCAGCTTGTGAGGTTTGCATTGTGGCTATTGTGGGAGAGATGGCCATAAGGATGAGTTTTGCTTCAAGAGGAAGCGAGAGGAGAGAATGGCGAAGGAGTGGGCTAACAAGGACAAGTACCACTCTTCCAATGGTGTACTTGAGCCTTGTGTGCAGATGCCCAGGGCCAAGGCTAGTGTGAGGACAGTTTCGTCTTGGGGAGAGCGAAAGGCTGTTGGAGGCGCTGCTAGCCGGGCTGACCGGTGCAGACCTGGACAGGCAGCAGTTCGGATTTCGTGCTCATACAGGTGTGAGGTTTGTTTCTGGAGGTCGTGGTTCTGGCGGTTGGGCTGGAGAGTTTGCAGGAGGTCAGTTTGCTAGGCGTTCTCCCCCTCGTGCTCAATACGGGGATGGGAGGGGTCATAGCTTTGAGTTGGAAAGGAGGGACGGTCCACGATTTTCCTTTCGTGGTTTTGGTCCTCCTCCAGTTAGAGAGGGATGGTTCCCTCATAGTGGTTACCGTGGTGGTATTCGTGGAGGTAGCTTTGGTAGGAAAGATGGTTTGGTTTGTGCTAACCCCACATTTGAGCAAATGGCTCGGCACTGGTTTTACTCTTTTGGTACTAACCCTAGTGCTGAGTCATTTGTTCGCTCACGTGCTTGTTTTTGAATTTCAAGTGGGAGACTTGAAGAACATTTGGTTGATTGACTCCGGTTGCTCGAGGCATATGACCGGAGATAAGGGGTGGTTCTCAAGTCTCATCCCAGTGGTGACAAGGAGGTACATCACTTTTGGGGACAATGGGCGAGGGCGTGTGCTTTCAGAAGGTGAGATTAAGGTGAGTGACAAGATTACTCTCAGGCGTGTTGCTCTTGTTCAATCGCTTGGGTACAATTTTCTTTTTGTGTCACAGCTGTTGAATGAGGGTTTTGAGGTGTTGTTTCGGCCTGGTGGTTCTCTGATTTTGGACTCTCGAGGGGACCTTGTCTGTATGGTCGTTCCCGAGGGTCAGGTGTTTCGAGCTGATTTTTCTTAGTCTTCTGGTGTGGAGCGTTGTTTCTTGGTTGGCTCTTTGAGTGAGTTGTGGAAGTGGCATAGGAAGTTGGGTCACTTGAGCTTTGACCTTTTGTCTTGCTTGAGTAAACTCAATTTGGTCCGAGGATTGCCACGGTTGAGGCTTGAGAAAGAGGTGGTTTGTGAGCCGTGTAAGCATGCCAAGATGGTAGCCTCTTCTCACCCGCCTCTCACCGATGTGATGACTGAGCATCCATGCGAGCTGCTCCATATGGATCTTGTTGGGCCAGCTCGTGTGCGATCTGCGGGTAGGAAGTGGTATGTCCTTGTTGTGGTGGACGATTACTCTCCGTATGCGTGGGTGTTCTTTCTCGAGGATAAGGGGGAGACATTTAGTTTTGTTCGAGATCTTGTCTTGAGGTTGGGGAACGAGAGGCATGGAGATGCCATATGAGCAATCCGCAGTGACAATAGCTCAGAATTCAGAAACTCTCGTTTTGAAACCTTTTGCCATGACTTGGGTCTTGAACACCAGTTTTCGAGTCCGTATACGCCTCCATGTATATGAGGTGTTGACAATGAGAGCTTTGCCTGTTTATTAAGGTGGCTCAAGCAGGGAGCCAAAAAGCATGTGTGGACAGGCAAATTAAGGTACACACGCACATATATGGTGTTACTAGCCTAGGTTGACACCGTTGCCCGGGCACAGGTGCCTAGCTACATGCACCGGTACCTATCAAGACACGCGAAGGAGGATGCATCATGTATATGATGTGTTGACAATGAGAGCTTTGCCTGTTTAATAAGGTGGCTCAGGTAGGGAGCCAAAAAGCATGTGGACAGGCAAATTAAGGTACACACGCACACATATGGTGTTACTAGCCTAGGTTGACACCGTTGCCCGGGCACAGGTGCCTAGCTACATGCACCGGTACCTATCAAGACACGCGAAGGAGGATGCATCATGTATATGAGGTGTTGACAATGAGAGCTTTGCCTGTTTATTAAGGTGGCTCAAGCAGGGAGCCAAAAAGCATGTGTGGACAGGCAAATTAAGGTACACACGCACATATATGGTGTTACTAGCCTAGGTTGACACCGTTGCCCGGACACAGGTGCCTAGCTACATGCACCGGTACCTATCAAGACACGAGAAGGAGGATGCATCATGTATATGATGTGTTGACAATGAGAGCTTTGCCTGTTTAATAAGGTGGCTCAGGTAGGGAGCCAAAAAGCATGTGGACAGGCCAAAAGTAGTTGTACAAGAATAAATGAATTAAAAAAATACAATTTCGATGTAACATATTCCAAATTCATATATGGTACTATTATTTTGGAAAAATATGAATTTTTACCATTGCTTTGACATGTAGGAAAATGGAAAAAAAATATGAATCGAATTTTTGAATGATATTTAATTGGTTAAATGTTAATAAGAAAAAATGAATTTAAAAATACAAAAAAAATTGCTAAGGGGCTCTAGGGCCAAGCCAGACCACAACCAGGCTCAACCGGCGAGCGGGAGCCCGATTGGGCCCAGCAGGCCCACTAAGCCCCTTAGCAGATGTAGTGAGCAAGCAGTGCAGGATGTTTAGTAATTAGGAGTTCGGGATGGTGCGCACGCCTTCACTTTTAAGAAGGGTTGCGCCCTTCTTGTTCTCCGATGTGGTACTAAAGGGTGCACTAGGCCGTTGCTGCACACTTCTTGTAATCGGGCCGATAGTAGGATATCTAAATGGGCCGGCCCGTCATGTATATATAGGTAGCACCGGCACCCTCTCACAGTTCCCCGACCCCCGTTGACCCCATCGGTTCCCCACCTCCCCTCCGTTCCCCACGTCCCCTCGGTGGCTCCGACGGCTCTCCTTCGCCATGGCGAGCGGCCGGAGGGGCCCGCAGCCGGGCCTCGCAGCGAGCGGCGCAGGAGGAAGGCGGGGCGCCATCGCGGGATCGAGCGGCGGAGCAGGGAGGAGGGGCCGCATCGAGGGATGTAGTCGCGGCGGCGTGAGTGGTCGGAGGGGCGCCGTCGACGGATGCAGCGGCGACGGAGGATGGAGGAGGGGCCACAATGCCGCGACGCAGTTGCGCGATGCACGCGGGCGATTCAAGGCTCCTACACCGACGCGCTCCCCAACCTCGTCTTCCTCCGGTGGCTGCGGTGGGAACCCTACCTCGTCGATCTCCGGTTCATACGACTCCGGGACCTCCTCCTCGTCGTCCGACGGGCCGCATCGCGAGGTTTCACCGTCGGGTAAGGGGAAGGAGGTCATAGTGGGGTGCAAGCGCACACGCCGTGAAGTTAGGTAAACTGGCATCTCCGGTTTTTCATTTTTCTCCACTTGAGCTGCTGAATTTGGTTGCTTGTTTCCGTGTGATTGCTTGTGGAATGCAGGGTACCAATAATTTGGGTGCTAATTTCCATGTGGTTGCTTGTGGAATGTTGGGTACTAGTCGTACCAGTACTTTGCTAGTCGTGAATTTAGAATTTCTAGCATACCAAGACTGATGTAGGATGTTTTAGTGGATTAAACCATTGTAGATTATGGAATTGATCACCTATGACTGAATTTTGAACTTCGAGGTTAGTTGTGGGAGGTCTGAACTGAGAATGGACGATCTGACATTCTCATGACCTTTGCATAAGTAGACAGTGGATGGTGACACTCATTAAAAATGGATGCACTTATATTAATCATGCTAGTATATAATATAACTTATGAGGTAGGGTTCAATGCATCAGATGCCAATTGTACCAGTACAATCTTCGACATTGAATTGGTGCACATCAGATCCCAAATTGTATCAGATGCTGGTTGTGTGTATATATATCATGAACACTCATTTTCACATGTTGATTTTTTCTTACAAAGCATACATCTGATTTATGACCTTCACAGTTGTGTGTGTTATTTGTTGAGCCTCATCTGTTCATATTAAGATAGCTTCCATTTCTGGTTATTTCTGTTTCTGCTTTGTAGTGTATCTAGTTGCCTGGCTGTAAGGGGACAAGTAACTAGTGCATGTTTCATCTAGTTACCTGGCTGTAAAAAATAATTATGTGAAAGTGCTTTCTACATTTGTATGTACTAGCTGCGATTGGAACCAGGACAAAGTGGTCGGCAAATCTGTGAGTAAGGTGCAAATCATCATTCCTGACTCGGATGATGAAGAACCCAACAGCAACATTCCGTCGCCCTTACCCAAACGTACGATGCGGGATCATCGAAAACAAAGGTGAGTACTATAAATAAATTAACCTTGTACACCGATTATCCGAGTCATTTCATGTTCATAACTTAATCTTGTTGACCGCCGGCAGAAGGTGACCTTGCGCCACAGTGGAGCACTCGAAGGATCGCTACGACGATATGCGTGAGCAGATTGAGAGCCTAGCCCCGCAAGTTGATGGAGCCGAGGAAGCCATGGAAATGAACCCGGAGGAGTTCATGGACGTTGTCGCTAGCAAGTTAGAAGCCATGGATAAGAAGATCTCCAAGTTGTACGCCAAAGTCAGTCGCAAGTAGTACTAAATGCTTAGTACTTTGCATAACCAGTACCTAGGTTAAGTATGGTGGTGTCTTTTGCCATGGACTAAGTGTGGCTACTTGTAATTAGTGGCAAGATCTAAGTAATGACTCTAGTCGAACTTCAATAAGCAAGTTGTAGCAGTACTTAATCTACGTATGGTTGTGTGCTGTTCACATATAGTTGTGTGTTGTTCATATCATCCATGAATTTATGTCTCTTCTGTCCATCCTTTTCATTGCATTAGACCTACACCTTGTTAGCTTATTCATTTGTGTTTCCCCTACTGATGCAAGAATTCAATCACAAGCAACCCTGCTACACCCTAATAGCAAGGACGACTAGTGAAAGTACAAAACTGAAAAGCGCCATAAAGTTGAGGAAACCGCTAAGTAGAGCATTCTTGCAGGGGACTACATAATCGCTCCAAACTAAAATAAAAATGAAATTACTACATATATGATCTCGGTTATGTAAAAAGCTCATCTTCCTCGCCCGGCCTAAAGTGTTCACGTGTGCAACATGCCCGTCATTGACGTAGGTATCATCACTGTCATCATAATCATCGGGTATGTCATCTAAATCGTGTTCGGCACTGTACAAGCAGTTTGAATTATGGTGGCATCTCCGGTCGATCCGTCAAGGTCATTCCTTGTCCAATTTGTCAACTCACTAATTTGGCCGACCATGACCATGTCCTCCACACCTACATCGACCGCGTCAATGTCAATATGTCCCCGCTCGTTCAATATCTTCCGGTTCCGGCATGGCAAACAAGGTCCTAGGCTTCATTCTAACAACATCTGCTCCAGCTAGGTTTATGTGCACATTTCACATAAAAAACCTGTTCCACTTGAGTCCCCAGAACGTAAGGCTCATCCATATATCGACGGCGACTTGTTTCAATATCTACAATCCCATATTCATCTCTACTGTACCCTTTACTTTTACTCTTGTTACTCTTGGATGCGTCAGAACATCAAACCAATCACACTCAAACAATATGACCTATTTTTCACCAGGGAAATCTAGTGCGATTACCTTCTGAAGGACACCGTACCAATCCATATTGCTCTCTTTTTCATCAGACTTCACTACAACTCCAGAATTTTGTGTATTGTAGTTAGCCTCTACGATAGCCGTTCGGAAAAAGAAATCATGAATCACACATCCGTTGAAAACCCGAGCCACATAATGAGGTCCCTGTGAAAGGTCATATAGCTCTTCACTGATCTTCTGTTCTTCATAAAGGACCTTAGCCTGCACTCAAGAGAAAAAAAAATTACAGCTGAAATTTTTTTAAAGTGGAGTACTGCAAAATGTTTTTGTCATGTATGTTATAACATTACTCACCTTACGTTCAAACCATCCAACAAAGTGCTCCTTGTGACGCTTCTCAACACCTTTGCACTAGTTTTTTTCAACACCGCCTTATGCTCACTAAGATTTTAAATTGAAAACAATATTACTATACAACGAACTATAAACTATTTAAGAACAAAAAAAAAGTTTGCGCAGCCTTACTTGATCCAAGACACTGCCTCGTCACAGTTTGACAAAATATAGTGGCGCATCCTCAACATTTCAGATTTAGCAAGATGTCGTAATTTGCAGCCTTTCTTACCGTAGTCGATGCTCGCCAAGTATGTTAGAACCAGCCGGTGGCTCATTTACCACGCTCCCCTCATGGCGCATTGGCCTATCCACCTTCGTTTCAATGTCTTCTACAAAGCGGCAGCGAATGTCATGCACTCCTCTAAGATATATCCCTCTCGCTATCGAACCTTCCGGATGTGCCTTGTTCCTAACATATCCTTTAAGTGTACGTAGATACCTCTCGATTGGATACATCCATCAATAACAGATCGGTCCACCAAATTTAGCCTCCTCGCCTAAATGAACCGGCAAATGGATCATAATGTCAAAGAATGTCGGTGGAAATATCATCTCAAGCTTACATAAAGTCTCCGCAATTGAAGAGCTTAATTTATCCATGTCGGCTTGCACAAGCTCCTTTGAACACAAGTGCATTGAAAAACCTCGCTAAGCTCAACCAATGGTCCGACAATGCCTTCAGTGCAAGATATGCCTAGCAACTAAGGGTAACAATTTCTCGCAATATAACATGATAGTCATGTGATTTTAGTCCGTAAACCTTGCACCCATTCACATCCACACACCTCTTAATATTAGACGCGTAACCATCGAGCATCCTCACTCCTTGTAAGAATGTGCATAACATCTTCTTTTGGTCCCCGCCTAAGGAGTACAATGATGGAGGCAAAGTATACTTTCCATTCTCCACCACCGGATGCCGGTCCTGCCGTATCCCAAGATTTTGCATGTCAAGCCGCGCCTTTTCACTATCCTTGCTCTTACCATCTATGTGAAGCAACGTCCCAATAATGCTTTCACAAATATTCTTCTCAACGTGCATAACATCCAAGTTATGCCTTACAAGCAAATTTTTCCAAAGATCGGAAGCCGAAAAAAATATACTCTTCTTCCTCCAAGCTTGTGCCACCTATTGTCTTCTTCACGTTGCTTCCTCTTCTTTGATGCCGTCCCAAATTTTGGTGTATCAAAACTTTCAAACCGCTGCGGAACCCGATCACCGCCGCGGGCACAGGTGCCGCCCTCATCTCCGTCATGTTGTTGAAGCCGCCTTTGCTCCCCGCGCCACCTATGGTTCCGAGGGAGAAATCGACGATGACCCATATAACAATGCTTTGACCCAAATTTCAACCATAAGTACTCCGTATCTTTGTGGCAAGTATGGACATGCAAATTTTCCTTTAGTACTCCAACCGGATAGCATGGCATAGGCGGGGAAGTCATTAATGGTCCACAACAAAAGTGCCCGAAGAGTAAAATTTTCCTTCTTATCCTCATCCCATGTTTTCACACCCGTCACCCATAACTCAATCAACTCATCAATTAGGGGTTGCAAATAGACATCAATATTCATTCCAGGTGATTTTGGCCGTGTATCAAAGATATACATCATCCAATAGGGTTGCTTCAAACACAACCAAGGAGGCAAGTTGTAAGGGATTAGGATGACAAAGCCATGTAGTATATGCAACATTCAACATCCCAAACGGATTAAAGCCATCACCGCAAGACCAAGTCGGATGTTGCGAGGGTCATCAAGCAAAATCCTTATAGTACTCCTTATTCACATGCTTCCATGCCAATGAGTCTCGCCGGTGACGCATTTTCCCGTCATTTACTAGTTCTTCCTCATGCCAACGCATCGGCTTTGATGTCGATGCTCTCATATACAATCTTTGCAAGCGAGGAATAAGTGGAAAATAACGAAGGATCTTACGTGGAAAATGCTTTTGCTTCTTTCCACTTTCACCGTCAACGGGATCATCCTTTTCGGGCACTTCGTCTCTTTCCACCTAGATTCATCACATGTTGGGCACTTATCCAAATTAGCATAATTCCCACGAAATAACACACAGTCATTAACACAGGCATGAATCTTATCGTAATGCAGGCCAAGATCTCGAATAACCCTCTCCACTTTGTCCAAGGAAGTTGGCAGACAATGTCCATCAGGAAGCACAAGCAAGAACAACCGAAGTATGCGTTCTAAACTTTTGTTACTAATATCATCCATGCATTTAATCTGAAATAGCATGACAATGAAAGAAATCGTTGTAACCTCTTTGCAGCCCAGATACAACTCCTTTTTTCCCTCATTAGTAACCTGAAAAGTTTTTTTGCAGTCGCATTTTTCTCTTCCTCTTCTCTTCCTGTGACTTGTCCATGTATAACACCTCTAATCAGTGAAGAAATTAATTCATTGGAACTCTCAGCATGATTTAGTGCAGTGCCATCGTCGTCGTTATCATTCTCAACTAATGCAGGCTCACAATTACCTTCTCCTTGAATAAAACTATCATCAAAACCTCTCAATGCCACGTGAGTTCGAACCTCCTTTTCACTTCGATAAGACATGCAGCGGCAACAAATACATGGAAAGGGAGTTGTTTCTTCACTAGATCTTCCACCAAAAACACTATGTAAAAAGTTCTTGAATCCCGCCTCGCCATTCACAAGTATACCTAGACATCCGCATCCAACTCTTATCTTCATTTGACATTCTTCCCGTATCCCTACATTGAACATGAATCCATAGAATAAATACCTACTACTTCCTTCACGCATTAAAAAAACTACTACTATCAACCTAACATTACAAATTGACAATCTAATTGCTATGCTTTTGCAGCTCTATACAAATTTAAACTTGGAACTAGTTTACCACCATGAAAGACAATTAAAACTTGTTGTTTATTGTCAAAAAAATTGTTGTCTGCTCACCTTTGTTCGAAGGCAGTGTCGAGGGGCAGGGGGTGGGGTGGCGGGGGCGCGGGGTAGGGGTACCAACTGAGGACAGGAGCCGGAAGGAGGGGGGACGTATTTGCCACCGCGCTGCCGCTGCAAATCCGTCGCCGTCGCCCTGCCTGAGGAGCGGCGCGCCGTCGCCCGCCCTCACGAAGGGCGCCACCGACGAGACGAACAGGTCCTCGCCACGCAAGGAAGGGAGTCGGCCTTTTTTTTCCTTCGCAAGTTTTTTTCCCCTCTCCTCAACCGCCGGTGGGCTGGGCCTATACGGTTTTTAATTTTTAATTTTGTTAATACAAAGCAGTTCATCTTGCTTATTTTTCTATCTTCAAAAGTTAGATGGGCTAATGAATTTTTTATCGCAACCAAAACAAGACTAATGAATGAACAAAATTTGTCGTGGCAAAAGAAGCTAATTGGTGCAACGATTTGTTTTCTGGATGCAACAGTAACATTACCTATCGCAACCAAGTTTAAGTTTTTGGCAACGTAAATTCATCGTGGTTCAAAGCTGGCATTATCGCGACCAACTATGTATTCGTGGCAACATACAAACATCTAATGCAATGAATAATTTTTTAGATGCAACAGCCACATCAGCTATCGCAACACATTTTACACTCTAGACAACGTAATTTCATCGTGGCCATAGGCATGTATTATCGCAACCAAATAAATATTCGTGGCAACAAACACATATCTATCGCAACATTAAATTGATACTATTGCAATGCACAAGTAGTTGTGGCAATAGGTACCATTTAAGGCAACCACCCGTTTCACCGTGGCATTAGCACCAACCAGTTGCAACGACTGTTTCAACAAACACAACCCACATGTTTTGGTTGCCATAACATCCAGATATCGCAACCAATAAAAAAGTTGGTTGCTATAAAACAACCTATTGCAACCAAATACGTGGTGTTGCAAAAACATTTGGTGCTCTAAGGGTCAATTCCTAGTAGTGATGGTGTTGTGGAAAGAAACAACATAACTTTGTGTGAGATGGCTCGGATGATGCTTGATGAGCATAGGACTCCGAGACGGTTTTGGGCTGAGGCGGTGAATACCGCGTGCTATGTGTCGAACAGGATCTACCTCAGAGTGCATAAGAAGAAAACCTGCTACGAGTTGATGCACAGTCGCACACCCAAGGTGAGTCACTTCCATGTCTCTGGATGCAAGTGTTTTATTCTTAAGAAAGGGAAGAAGTTGGTTAAGTTTGAGGCTAGGTCAGTCGATGGTATTTTCTTTGGTTATGCGTCACATTCTCGAGCATATCGTGTGCTCAATCTTGAAACTAACCAAATCGTGGAGACTTGCGAGGTAACCTTCGACGAGACACGGCCACATAGTCAGCTTGTCTTTGAGTGTGTAGGTGATGATGAGCTTGGCGAGGAGATTTTTCAGGAGGAGGAGCATGAACATGGAGACGATGAAGATGAAGATGGCGGTGTGGTGCCCCCCGCTGAACATGTACCTACTACTTCGACTACGGTGGTGGATGGACCCTCTCCCACACCTACGACGACAAACCAGGATGAAGGAGAAGCTGTTGTTGAGGGGGAGGTAGCATCAAGGCGAGAACCTCCCCGACGAGTACAAGTGGATCACCAGCTTCAAGGATCATCGGTGACATGAATGAGCGCACTACACGGTCGAGGGTTCGGAACAATTCTCATTTCGCTCATGCTGCATTTATTGTCACCTTTGAGCCCAAAGACATTGGACACGCATTATCTGGTCACAATTGGGTTAATTCGATGCATGAGGAGTTGGAGAACTTTGAGAGGAATTAGCTTTGGGAATTGGTTGACCCTCCCCCAGGGTGTAAGCCGATTGCGACAAAGTGGGTGTGGAAGAACAAAGAGGGAGAGAAAGGTGAAGTGGTGAGAAACAAGTCAAGACTTGTTGCTCAAGGGTTCAGTCAGAAGAAGGGGATCGACTACGGGGAGACCTTTGCTCCCGTAGCCCATTTGGAGGCGATTAGGATCCTTCTAGCCTTTTTCGTGGCTAAAGGATTCAAGTTGCACCAAATGGATGGGAAGAGTGCTTTCCTGAATGGTGTGTTGGAGAAAAGAAGTGTATGTGAGGCAACCACCTGGGTTTGAGAGTGAGAAGTACCCCCACCGGGTGTACAAGTTGAGGAAGGCACTTTATGGGTTGAAGCAGGAGCCTAGAGCTTGGTATGGTAGGTTGAGGGGATTCTTGTTTGAGAGAGGTTTTGAGATGGGGAAGGTTGATCGGACCTTGTTTCTACTTAGGCAGGGTAGAGATATCCTGATTGTGCAGGTGTACGTGGATGATATTGTCTTTGTTGGCTCGTCTAACTCTCTTGTTGCAAGGTTTGCAGAGGATATGAGCAAGGAATTTGAGATGAGCATGATGGGTGAGTTGCAGGTCTTCCTCGGGCTACAAATCAAGCAATCAAAGGAAGGAACATTTGTGCACCAAGCTAAGTACACCAAGGGCATTGTGCAGAAGTTCAAGATGGAGGACTCCAAGGCTATGACGACGCCGATGAGTACGACTACAGTTCTTGATGCGGACGAGGAAGGTGAACACGTGGATCAGAAGGAGTACCGGAGCATGATCGGGTCACTCCTCTACTTGACGGCGACGAGGTCGGACATTCAGTTCTCGGTATGTCTATGCGCTCGTTTTCAAGCATCTCCGAGGACTTCGCATTGACAAGCTGTGAATCGAATTTTCAGGTACTTGCGTCACACTTCCGACTTCGGCCTGTGGTACTCCGCGTCCTCTTCTTTGGCTCTTCATGGTTTTTTGGATGCGGATTTTGCTGGGTGTCGGTTGGATAGGAAGTCCACTTCTGTGACTTGTCAGTTTTTGGGATCTTCTTTGGTGTCTTGGTCTTCCCGCAAACAATCGAGTGTTGCTCAATCCACTACTGAGGCAGAGTACGTTGCCGCTGCTAGTTGTTGCTCTCAGCTCCTTTGGATCACATACACCATGAGTGACTTTGGTGAGGAGTATACCCATGTCCCACTTCAATATGACAGAACCAGTGCCATAAGCGTTGCAAAGAACCTAGTGCTCCATTCCAAAACAAAACACATAGAAGTGAGGTATCATTTTCTGAGACAATTAGAGAAAGGGAAGATAGCCTTGATCCATGTACCCACACATGACCAACTAGCCGATATTTTCACCAAACCCCTAGATCAAGCAACCCAGGAATTTAGGTGTGTAAATTTTGCGAAAATTAAAAACTTTTTGACTGAAATTGAGTGCTATCAATTTTCAAGCCAAATTGCTAGCCCCCTTCTGAATTCTCCACCAGATTAACCCATTTATAAAAACATATATTCAAACTACGGTAAAATATGTGAGTTGGACTTTCCTGGTTTATTTGGATTTTATTGTGTGTAGTTTGAATTTGGAAATAATTCAAATTCAAACTTAATCTATAGCTTTTAATCCAAAACCTTTTTCTCAAAGCCTTGAACCCTTACTGGGCCGGCCATCCCAAAAGCTCGCAGCGGATCCCCTTAACCCGCCGACCCAGCAGCCAAATCAGCCCACCAGCTCCACCCGCAAGCCTCACCCTTGCCTCTCTCGCTGCCGGGCAGGGCCCACACGTCAGTCACCGCTTACCCATCCCTTCTTCATCTTTTCTTCTTCGCTTTGTCCTGCGGCCGGTCAACCCAACCGGTGCGCCAGGGCGGGCGACGCGATGGGCGCGCGCCCGAGCGGCCCGCACGCCGAGGGCTGGAGCGCGCGCGTCGGGTGCCGGATCCGACCGAGGGAGGGGGCAAAGACCTTAATGCCCCGCACCGCGTGCATCCGAGGCCGGAACAAGCGGCCGCCACGGGATCCACCTGCCCCTTCCCGGAGAATGGCCAGGGGCATTGGGGGCAATCCACCCCGGGCTGCTTGCGGCCTCTTTTCAAAAGGGCGCCAGGCAGGCGTGGCACGGACGCCAAGCCACCAACCCCTTTGGGTTTTCCACTCGCCACCGCCCCTGCTTGCGCCGGATTGGAAGAAGGAGGAAGCGCGCCGCCGCCGCGTCGCGCCGGGCAAGGGAGAAGCCTGGAGCTGGACCGGAGCAGGGACATCTACCCCGCCGGGACGCCGTCGACACGCCAAGGACGTCGTCTTCAACCGCTGCTCGTGGGAAGGAGAGGAGGCCGTCCGCGTCGGGGAAGGGAGCCGGACCGGAGCAGGGACATCTACATCGCCGGGAACGCCTACTTCGCCACGCCACCGCCCGTCCTCGACCCGGCTACCACTACACCGCCGCCCCGACGTGAGCATCACCGCAGTCGCTTTCCCCTTTCCTCCCTCCTTGAGCTCTAGCACCGACGGCGTTGGGGTGTGCCGTCGCGTTGCCATGCCTGGATGCTGGCCATCGAGCCGCAGTACTGCCGCATCACGTTCGTGTGGAGCTCTCGGGCCACCCATGCCCCCGGGCCCGCCGACGCCATGTGAGGACCACCTATGTTTGCTGGCCTTCGAGCCGAGCGCGCTGTGCAGGAGTTGCTGCGTGTCGCCGTGTCGCCTCGTGATGTGCCCCTGGTTACCAGGCGGCCGCGCCGAGCGAACAGGCAAGGCCGCGCGTGCGCTATGCACTCCTTTGGCCCGCGCACGACCGACGAGCTCCATGCCGGGCCACCGGCCGCCCGAGCCGCGAGGGACGCGCGCCGCGGCGCGCCGAGTTCACGGGGGCGCTTCGACCCGGCTCGCCGCCGACGCGCGTGTGCACGGATGATTGAGCCGGGCACCGACCCGTGCATTTGTTTGCAGGTGGGAGGCGTGACGCCGCGGCGTGACGCGCCGGCCGGCGGTGGCATCGAGCCCGGCTACCGGGTCGACGCGCCGCACGCCGAGCGCGAGACCGCGGACGCGGGCGCCGTCCGGCCGGTGCACCCCAGCGCCGAGCCGCGACGTGAGCGTGGAACCTTCCTGTTTGTGACGTCCTGGGCGAGAGACACCCAGACCGGTCACCGGCGACGTGCCGCGCGTCCGCTGTGCCGCCTGGCATAACATCGAGCACCTGGTGTGCATGTTTTTCCTGAACGCGTTTTAATCTAAGGAGTGGGCCGCCGGCCGGATCTGGGCCCTAAGCCCAGCTAATTCCTAGCAGGCCGTCGGCCCAGCGCAGAAGGGAGGTGGAGGGTGATTTCCGAACTTCTGACGAGTTGCCTGTTGGGCTGTTAAGCCTGGTTCATCTGGGTCGTGTCCCACCAGCCTTCTGGGCCAAGTCCACTGGGCCACCCACGGCCCAGTGACGCTTCTGGCCCATCTCGGCCTGACCACCGCGGGTCGCTGACGTCATGCTGACGCCAGCGGCACCTTTTCTAAAAATTCCTTTTCTTTTTCTGGGTTAATTTCCAGAAATGTTTAATAAATGGTTTTAACCTCTAAAAATTCATAACTATTTATAGGAAGCTCAGAAAATTATAAAACTAATTTCTATAAATTCGTATTTTCGAAACCTTGCTGATTGTAGGTAGTTTGAGATCTTTTGGATCTTTTAAAATTGGTTCTTATCTGGAGTTATTGCTTAGAAGTGCACCGTATTCTTATTCTCGCGTCGAATCTTGTGCCGCAGACCCGAGCTTCGACCAGGAGGACGCGGAGGACCCCGAGTACACTGCTCCGGATAGCGACTGCTTCAACGGCAACAAAGGTGTCATGTCACTCCCAACCATGTAGAACCCATGTTGTTAAGTAGCTGCTAGTGCTTTACTTTAAATGCATTGCTCTGATGAATTGCATAACCAGTTTAATAGCCATGCCTTGATGCTTTGTTATACCCTGTTTCCTTGTTTTACTTCCTGTGGGACTAGCTACAGACCCCTAGCTAGTCCCTTACCTCAACTATCCATACTTTTGTTGCTTGATTATGGATGGTACTCTGGGCTTGGACTGAGATGTGGATATCTCGGTGTGTTTCTAGCGTGCGTTCTGGGTGTGTATCTCCTTGCTGTGTTTTGGCGGGAGCGAGCCGCTTGGTTACTTGTGAACGTCTGCCGAGGGAAGATGCGATCTGGCCTCTAACCCGAGGGACGTGTCGTGTGGGATGGAGATGGTGAGTGCTCGCTCTCGGCCCCTTAAGGACCGATCGTCAGTTGACCTTGCTTCGGATGACTATTTCCGTACAAACCGCCCGCCTTGTATTGGGCGGGGGTGCGGGGTGAGACTTGTAGTGGATAGCACCCCTCCTGTAGGCGGATCGGTGCGATCGTGTCGAGAGTGGTCTTTCCCTGCTTAGAAGACTTTGCCCCGGCGAGGCCGGGGAAGGGTTCCACATCTTCGAGGGACCTCTCGCGGGTAGTATGAGCTCTGCCGCGGAGGCTGGGCCAGGCTCGGAGACGCAGGAGGGTACTGTCCACTTACTTGGCCTTCAGCCGCATGGTAGGGTCGAGTACCGGTGACGACCGGTTCCGGTCCTATTCGGGCGGGTACAGTTGTACAACCTCTGCAGAGTGTTAAACCTATAGCTATAGTCCGTGTCCACTGGTTATGGATAGTCTTTCGATCTCTCACCTGACTAGCTACTCTTCTCTTGTGCTTCTTCTCTCCCCCGAGTGTGTGAGCCCGGCTTCGGCCGTTGAGATGTGGGGATAGGAGCAGGTGGGCCCCACATCGCAGATGAGAGTTGGGATCTGGATCGAGGTTGAGATCCGGAGTTTTGGTGTGGTTATCCTTGAGCGGGGTGTGGACCCCAGAAGTGTGGACCTCGGAAGCGGGAGCTTCCCCGAGGTGTGGACCTCCCAGCTGAATTTTGCTTACCTTGTACGTTGCTATGCTACTTTGCTTAAGCCTTCTACAGCCAGAATAGGGATGACTCATGCATAGTAGAATATACACCGCTTTTGCCTCTTTGTTGGGAAGCTGACATGACCTACCCGCTTATCGGGTAGACCCTAGTGCCTCTGACACAGAGCCGGACTACGACTTCGACAACGACGGTTGGGTGGACTAGAGCTCTTCCTACACTCGAGCTGCCTGCGGATATGGAGTTTCCCGCGCTTTCATGGAGTCGCTGCTAGACGTTTTATTTATGTTTGATTCAGTCCCGATGGACTTGTACCCGACATGTGCCGAAGAGATGTACTCTGATTAATGTAATAAAATAAATGTTGTACTCTACTTTACTGTTTTTATCTTTCTGTATAGATTATGGCATCGCTGAGATAGGGATTGCACGTGGTAGCCCTCCTGGGACTACCACCGAGGTGCTAAGAGTCGGGTTTCCGTTCGCGGAATTCCGGGTCGTTTCAGTTGGTACCAGAGCCATGCTTTACTGTAGGACGAGCCCCAGGAATGGTCGATAGCATAGGAAGCCGTTTTTGAACCTTGAAACTTTATATAAACCCCCTTGGCTTCCGTATATATATATATATATACTTATATATATGCATTATCTTGATTAATTCTCACTAACTACCTTACTAACTACGCTCTAACAACGTTGTGCAGATGGCGGAAGAAGCGTGGATCCCTCTGGAGTCGGACGGCAGGTGGGCCGGAGGCTTCTGCCACTTGCTAAGGGAGTGCCTGGAGGCAGCTGGAGTGGGGACCGACCGGGTCAGCTACAAGGGGAGGACCATGGGGCCCATGGACCAGTCTGCCACTTTCCTAACCGTCACGGTACCGGTGGACCCACGAGTGCCAGAGTTCAAGGAAGTTAAGGTACACTGCTTTGAGAGTTCTACCTTGGAGGCACACCAGACTTGCGCACGCCGAGCTCTCAAGGAGGTCTGTGTCCAGCTTGGGGAGAAGCTTAAGGACACCCCGTTCAGCGTGCTTCCGACGGGGGTCTACGACCCGAGTCGCTGGGACACGAGCGACCGAGCGCAGTACCTTGAGGTGACTTCAGAGGAGGAGGACAAGAAGATGCACGCAGCCAGACGGTGCATCCGGCCCGGAGACCGGGCGCTCTTCTGGGCGGACAGTGAGATCGCTTACCTGAGGTGGAAGTGGGATGAGTGTCTGCAGCTGGCCCAGGACCTGGAGATGGAGAGGGTGGACTTAGCTGACCAGCTGGAGGAGTCTCACCAGAGGAACGGTGAGCTGGTACAGCTCGGGCTAGCGGCAGCCAGAGCCAGCACCGAGAGGGACGCCAGGAGGATCGCCACACTGGAAGCACGATTGAGGACAGCGCAGGAGTTGCACCCGGCTACAGTGGAGGTCACGCGTGAGGACAGAGTGAGGCTTGCAGAGGAGAGGGACCAGTTGGAGTCGGTTGGAGCTGCAGCAACTGACTATCAAGTAAGGATGTGGGACCTAAAGGAGGCGAGTCAACACAACTACCACCACTTGTGTTACCTCGGTGGACTGGTCTACGAGGAGAGAGACCGAGCTGCCAGGACCCGCACGGCCTGGGAGCGTTCCGACCAGCAGAGGCTGAGAGAGTTGGAGGAGCTCTCCGCGGCCTACCGCCCAAGAAGAGGCCACGGCGAGGACGAGACCTTTGAGCTACCCCCGACACTCCTACCACGTCTCCGCTCGTACCCGAGAGGCTCCCAGGACACAGCAGAGATGGACCGTGCTCTCCAGGATACCCGAGACTACTACGGAGGACCGGCGATCAGGATGCCGGGTTACCCAGGGGCTTACTCACCACCGTTCTACTCAGTTCCACCAGAATCCAGCCTAGAGGCACCTCAGAGTACCCCGTGATGGGAGTAGAGATCTAGCAGTAGATTCTGAGTCGATGTAATGAGTTAGATGTAATGCTACCGCTCATGTTGTCATGCCTGTAGTAGCTACCCCATGATGTACCATGCGTTAGCGTGATGTGTTGCCGTGTACCCTCGAAGGTCGCTGGAGTAAACCTCGAGGTGCACCCCTTTTGTATGGTGGCATTGATTGAGTGACATGGATCTTCATGGTTTTTTCTCGGATTTCATGCTTCTTTATGTCTGAATGAAATTCTTTGATTGCTAGTAGGATTACTCCTTTATAGTTAATAACCTTAATAACATTCTCCCTACCACTACTGACTCTTGCAAATGGAACAGATGTCGGGGGCAAGGAGGTCCGGGCGACTCCTGGCCCGTTTCGAGGAGGTCGCTGGGGACAACGGGGGGAGGATGCCCCTAACCCAGCAGGAGCGAGAGGCCGCGGATGCCGTGGAGGTCACGCGCCACGAGGAGGGCTCTGCGGAGGCCTGGCAGGCCGCGGAGGCCGAGGAGGCCGAGTCGGCGGTCGAGGACCCGTGCACGACGATGAGGGAGCTCAGGAGAAGGAGCTCGAGCACGAGCAGGTACCCCAGCCCGAGGGAGGAGCAGGCCAGGCACAGGGACACGAGGTGCCACCACCGCCACCTCCCCCGAACTTGGCCGACGTGATGGCAGTACAGACCCAGCTGATGCAGACGATCACCCAGTTGCTAGCTCAGAACAAAAACAACAACAACCACAGGGGTCAGCACCGCAACGCGCCAGAGGGTTTCCAGAAGAAGGTTGAGAACTTCAACAAGCTGCGACTGCCTACTTTCGACCACTCAGCAGATCCGATGGACGCGGACAACTGGCTACGAGAGATTGAGAAGAAGCTGGAGTTGACTGAGCTCACTGAGGAGGAGTGTGTGGCCGTGGCAGCGCACCAGCTGATCGGCACAGCCAGTGCGTGGTGGGACAGCTACTGTGACTCGCACCCGAACCCGTTGCACATCAGGTGGGACGAGTTCATGGAGGCCTTCAGGAGCCACCACATTCCAGAGGCAGTGATGGACAGGAAGGCTGACGAGTTCAGGCACCTCAAGATGGGAAGTATGTCAGTGCAGGAGTACGCCAACCGCTACCAAGAGCTGATGAGGTACGTGCCAGACGACACCGACACAGAGAAGAAGAAAGTCTACTGGTTCAGGAAGGGGCTGCACAAGGGGATGGCACACCACTTGTCCGCACACAACTGCCTGACACTTCGCTCCATTACCGACAAGGCACTGATCATTGAGAGGTCGAGGCTCGAGTACATGGAGGTTCGTGGAAGCAAGTCCAAGCGCACAGACCAGGCAGGACGCTCAGGTCCACCTCAGAGGCAGAGGACAGGTTACGCTCAGGGCCACCAGTCACAGCAGAGGCACCACGTCACTCGGTCTCGGCCCGCGAGCGAGAGCCAACCCGGGCGGGGGTGGAGGACGGAACAACCGGAGACCGAGACCACCACCGCGCGGTCGGCGAGACGGAGCCAAGGTGACTTGCTTCAAGCGCCGTCGGGTTGGGCACAAGTCGTTCGAGTGTCCACAGCGAGCGCCACCAGAAGTCGAACCGCGGCTCTCGGTTCCGGACCCCGCCCAAGCCACCGGCACCGGGAGGACGGCCACCCCGTACACGGCGAGAGGACCGCTCAGCCGCCAGCTACTCGAGGTCGTCTGAACCACCTCACCGCCGAGGATGCAGCAGCCGCACCCGACGTCACACTTGGTGAGTTCCTTGTTGACTCAGTTTTGGCAACTGTTTTGTTCGATACTGGAGCTCAGTTTTCGTATATTTCTACCAAGTTTGTTAAAGAAAGGTCTTTACCAACTAAGTCTCGACCAAGGCCTATCTTGACTAGCTCTCCGCTAGGAGAGAAGAGGAGTACGTTAGAGTGCAGGGGAGTGAGGATGGTGTTTGAGGGGCAACAGTTCACGGCAGACTTGACAGTCTTGGAGTCTACCGGGATAGACGTGATCCTAGGGATGGATTGGTTGGCAAAGAACAACGGGATAGTCTCTTGCAACCCCAGGGTTATACAGCTAGAACACCCCAGTGGGACTAAAGTGCGGATCGAACCACAGAGTTCGAAGGCTGCTACGATGATGTGCAACATGAGTGGAAAAGAAATCGAAGAAATTCCAGTGGTTTGTAAGTTTCCGGACGTGTTCCCAGAGGAGCTTACGGAGTTACCCCCGAACCGAGACGTGGAGTTTGTGATTGAGCTGATGCCGGGAGTGGGACCCGTGTCAAAGAGTCCGTACCGGATGTCGTCCGATGAGCTTGACGAGTTGAAGAAGCAGCTCAAGAAGCTGCTCGAGCAAGGGTTTGTTCGACCAAGTGCTTCACCGTGGGGTTCGCCTGTGCTCTTCGTGGAGAAGAAAGACGGTACCAAGCGGATGTGCATAGACTACCGCACACTCAACTCGATGACAATCAAGAATAAGTACCCGCTACCCAGAATCGAGGACCTGCTGGATAGGCTCAAAAAGGCAAAGTTCTTCTCCAAGATCGATCTGAGGTCAGGATACCACCAGATGAAGATCCGAGAGCAGGATATTCCCAAGACAGCCTTCACCACACGGTACGGCTTGTACGAGTTCGTGGTGGTTTCTTTCGGGCTGACCAACGCCCCTGCTTACTTCATGAACTTGATGAACAAGGTCTTCATGGAAGAGTTGGACAGGTTTGTGGTGGTGTTTATCGACGATATCTTGATTTACTCTGAGACCACGGAGGAGCACGAGGAGCACCTGAGGGTCGTGCTAGAGAGGCTGAGGCAGCAGAAACTATACACCAAGTTTAGCAAGTGCGAGTTCTGGATGGAGAAGGTCGCGTTTTTGGGACACGTGTTGTCAGCAGAGGGGATAGCCGTGGATCCGTCCAAGGTAGAGTCAGTGACCAAGTGGGAGCAGCCGTTGAACGTGACAGATGTCAGAAGTTTCCTTGGGTTGGCAGGTTACTACCAAAGGTTCATTGAGAACTTCTCCAAGATCGCTATGCCAATGACAGAGTTGCTCAAGAATAACACAAAGTTCGAGTGGTCAGAAGCATGTGAGAAGAGCTTCCAGGAGCTGAAAAAGAGACTCACCACAGCCCCAGTGCTTACCTTGCCAGATATCAAGAAAGACTTCGTGGTCTACTGCGACGCTTGGAAGCAAGGACTTGGTTGTGTGCTGATGCAGGAAGGGAAAGTTGTGGCTTATGCTTCCAGGCAGCTGAAGAAACACGAGGAAAACTACCCGACACACGACTTGGAGTTGGCAGCTATTGTGCATGCACTCAAGATCTGGAGACACTACCTGATAGGGAACAAGTGCGAGCTGTTTTCTGACCACAAGAGCCTGAAGTACTTCTTTACCCAGACGGAGTTGAACATGAGGCAGAGGCGATGGTTAGAGCTGATCAAGGACTACGACGTCGAGATCAACTACCACCCGGGCAAAGCCAACGTCGTGGCAGATGCACTGAGCCGGAAAACTTATTGCAACAACCTCATGGTGAGAGAAGAGCAACCTGCTTTGCATGAAGAGCTAGAAAAGCTGAGAATCGAAATTGTTGACCAAGGCCAAGTCAATGGGCTGCAAGTGACCTACGACCTGGAGGAACGAATCCGAACAGCCCAGAAGTCGTGTGCAGAAATTAAAGCTTTGCGAGAACTAATGAAGCAGGGTAAAGCAGAGGACTACCGAGTGGATGAACAAGGCACCGTGTGGTTGAAAGAACGGATCTGTGTACCTCAAGATAAGGCACTCTTAGAGCAGATCATGAGAGAAGCTCCGACTCGAGGTACTCGATCCACCCAGGCAGCACCAAGATGTACAAAGATTTAAAGATCAGATACTGGTGGAAGGACATGAAGAAGGATATAGCACACTACGTGGCTTGTTGCGACACCTGTAGCAGAGTGAAGATCGAACACCAGAAACCTGCGGGATTGTTGAAGCCGTTAGCTATTCCAGTTTGGAAGTGGGAGGACATTTCCATGGACTTTGTGGTGGGACTTCCTCGAACACCAAAAGGGAATGACTCGGTTTGGGTCATAGTGGACAGGCTGACCAAGGTGGCTCACTTTTTGCCGGTAAAGACCCGGTACGCAACCGAGAAGCTAGCAGAACTGTACGTAGAGCACATACTCAAGCTGCACGGGGCACCCAGAAGCATTGTATCTGATCGAGGGCCACAGTTTGTCTCCAAGTTTTGGCAGAGTTTTCACAAACTTATGGGCACCACTCTCAACTACAAGCCATGACCTTTCACCCACGGACGGATGGTCAGACAGAGAGGGTCAACCAGGTGCTGGAGGATATGCTACGAGCATGTGCACTCACCTATGGCACCGATTGGGAGAGCAGTTTGCCGTTTGCAGAGTTCTCGTACAACAACAGCTTTCAAGCGAGTCTTCGGATGGCTCCCTTTGAGGCCCTTTACGGGCGGAAGTGCAGAACCCCACTAGCTTGGTCGGAGGTAGGAGAACGGGCACTGTTTGGCCCAAAAATCATTGAGGAAGCAGAGGAGAAAATTGAGAAAGTTCGTGAGAACCTGAAGGTTGCTCAAAGCCGTCAAAAGAGCTATGCCGACAAAAGAAGAAGAGAGTTGACTTTTGCAGTTGGAGACCGAGTGTACTTGAAAGTCTCACCGCTCCGAGGAACTAAGAGGTTCTTGGTGAAAGGAAAGCTTGCACCGAGGTACGTAGGACCGTACCCTATCACCCAAAGGATTGGAAGTCTGGCCTACCAGCTTGCGCTACCCGAGACAATGGCAGGAGTACACCCAGTGTTTCACGTGTCACAACTAAAAAAGAGTGAGAAGGCAGTGGAAGCTAAGCAAGTGCCCATGGAGTTGCTTGACCTGCAAGACAACCTTGAGTATGCAGAATACCCTGAGAAAATCTTGGACCGAGCCGTCAAGGAGACAAGGAGAACAACCATTCCCTTCTGTAAAGTGTTGTGGAGCAACCATACAGAGCGAGAAGCAACTTGGGAGAAGGAAGCTGATCTCAGAAAAGAATACCCTCACTTGTTCACGGAGGAGGACGAGGACTAAATCTCGAGGACGAGATTCTCGGTGGTGGGGGAGAATGTAACAACTCAAGAATTTAGGCGTGTAAATTTTGCGAAAATTAAAAACTTTTTGACTGAAATTGAGTGCTATCAATTTTCAAGCCAAATTGCTAGCCCTCTTCTGAATTCTCCACCAGATTAACCCATTTATAAAAACATATATTCAAACTACTGCAAAATATGTGAGTTGGACTTTCCTGGTTTATTTGGATTTTATTGTGTGTAGTTTGAATTTGGAAATAATTCAAATTCAAACTTAATCTATAGATTTTAATCCAAAACCTTTTTCTCAAAGCCTTGAACCCTTACAGGGCCGGCCATCCAAAAAGCTCGCAGCGGATCCCCTTAACCCGCCGGCCCAGCAGCCAAATCAGCCCACCAGCTCCACCCGCAAGCCTCACCCTTTCCTCTCTCGCTGCCGGGCAGGGCCCACACGTCAGCCACCGCTTACCCATCCTTTCTTCATCTTTTCTTCTTCGCTTTGTTCTGCGGCCGGTCAACCCAGCCGGTGCGCCAGGGCGGGCGACGCGATGGGCGCGCCGGCCGAGCGGCCCGCACACCGAGGGCCGGAGCGCGCGCGTCGGGTGCCGGATCTGACCGAGGGAGGGGGCAAAGACCTTAATGCCCCGCACCGCGCGCATCCGAGGCCGGAACAAGCGACCGCCACGGGATCCACCTGCCCCTTCCTGGCGAACGGCCAGGGGCATTGGGGGCAATCCACCCCGGGCTGCTTGCGGCCTCTTTTCAAAAGGGCGCCAGGCAGGCGTGGCACGGACGCCAAGCCACCAACCCCTTTGGGGTTTTCCACTCGCCACCGCCCCTGCTTGCACCGGATTGGAAGAAGGAGGAAGCGCGCCGCCGCCGCGTCGCGCCGGGCAAGGGAGGAGCCGGGAGTCGGACCGGAGCAGGGACATCTACCCCGCCGGGACGCCGTCGACACGCCAAGGACGTCGTCTTCAACCGCCGCTCGTGGGAAGGAGAGGAGGCCGTCCGCGTCGGGGAAGGGAGCCGGACCGGAGCAGGGACATCTACATCGCCGCGAACGCCTACTTCGCCATGCCACCGCCCGTCCTCGACCCGGCTATGACTACACCGCCGCCCTGACGTGAGCATCACCGCAGTCGCTTTCCCCTTTCCTCCCTCCTTGAGCTCTTCTCTGTTTAGCACCGACGGCGTTGGGGTGCGCCTTCGCGTTGCCATGCCTGGATGCTGGCCTTCGAGCCGCAGTACTGCCGCATCACGTTCATGTGGAGCTCTCGGGCCACCCATGCCCCCGGGCCCGCCGACGCCATGCGAGGACCACCTGTGTTCGCTGGCCTTCGAGCCGAGCGCGCTGTGCAGGAGTTGCTGCGCGCCGCTGTGTCTCCTCGTGACGTGCCCCTGGTTACCAGGCGGCCGTGCCGAGCGAACGAGCAAGGCCGCGCGTGCGCTACGCACGCCTTTGGTCCGCGCACGACCGGCGAGCTCCATGCGCGGGCCACCAGCCGGCCGAGGCCGCGAGGGACACCGCCGCGGCACGCCGAGTTCACGGGGCACTTCGACCCGGGCTCGCCACCGACGCGCGTGTGCACGGATGATTGAGCGGGGCGCCGACCCGTGCGTTTGTTTGCGAGGTGGGAGGCGTGACGCCGCGCGCGTGGCGCGCGCGGCGGCGGTGGCATCGAGCCCGGCTGCCGGGTCGACGCGCCGCACGCCGAGCGCGAGACCGCGAACGTGGGCGCCGGTCCGGCCGGCGCACCCCGGCGCCGAGCCGCGACGTGAGCGTGGAACCTTCCCTGTTTGTGACGTCCTGGGCGAGAGACACCCAGACCGGTCACCGGCGACGCGCCGCGCGGCCGCTGTGCCGCCTGGCATAATGTCGAACACCTGGTGTGCATGTTTTTCCTGAACGCGTTTTAATCTAAGGAGTGGGCCGCCGGCCGGATCTGGGCCCTAAGCCCAGCTAATTCCTAGCAGGCCGTCGGCCCAGCACAGAAGGGAGTTGGAGGGTGATTTCCGAACTTCTGACAGTTGCCTGTTGGGCTGTTAAGCCTGGTTCATCTGGGCCGTGTCCCACCAGCCTTCTGGGCCAAGTCCACTGGGCCACCCACGGCCCAGTGACGCTTCTGGCCCATCTCGGCCTGACCACCGCGGGTCGCTGACGCATGCTGATGCCAGCGGCACCTTTTCTAAAAATTCCTTTTCTTTTTCTGGGTTAATTTCCAGAAATTTTTAATAAATGGTTTTAACCTCTAAAAATTCATAACTATTTATAGGAAGCTCAGAAAATTATAAAACTAATTTCTATAAATTCGTATTTTCGAAACCTTGCTGATTGTAGGTAGTTTGAGCTCTTTTGGATCTTTTAAAATTGGTTCTTATCTGGAGTTATTGCTTAGAAGTGCACCGTATTCTTATTCTCGTGTCGAATCTCGTGCCGCAGACCCGAGCTTCGACCAGGAGGACGCGGAGGACCCCGAGTACACTGCTCCGGACAGCGACTGCTTCAACGACGAAGGTGTCATGTCATCCCAACCATGTAGAACCCATGTTGTTAAGTAGCTGCTAGTGCTTTACTTTAAATGCATTGCTCTGATGAATTGCATAACCAGTTTAATAGCCATGCCTTGATGCTTTGTTATACCCTGTTTCCTTGTTTTACTTCCTGCGGGACTAGCTACAGACCCCTAGCTAGTCCCTTACCTCAACTATCCATACTTTTGTTGCTTGATTATGGATGGTACTCTGGGCTTGGACTGAGATGTGGATATCTCGGTGTGTTTCTAGCGTGCGTTCTGGGTGCGTATCTCCTTGCTGTGTTTCGGCGGGAGCGAGCCGCTTGGTTACTTGTGAACGTCTGTCGAGGGAAGATGCGATCTGGCCTCTAACCCGAGGGACGTGTCGTGTGGGATGGAGATGGTGAGTGCTCGCTCTCGGCCCCTTAAGGACCGATCATCAGTTGACCTTGCTTCGGATGACTATTTCCGTACAAACCGCCCGCCTTGTATTGGGCGGGGGTGCGGGGTGAGACTTGTAGTGGATAGCACCCCTCCTGTAGGCGGATCGGTGTGATCGTGTCGGGAGTGGTCTTTCCCTCCTTAGAAGACTTTGCCCCGGCGAGGCCGGGGAAGGGTTCCACAGCTTCGAGGGACCTCTCGCGGGTAGTATGAGCTCTGCCGCGGAGGCTGGCCAGGCTCGGAAACGCGGGGGAGGGGCGGCGTCCACTTACTTGGCCTTCAACTGCATGGTAGGGTCGGGTACCGGTGACGGCCGGTTCCGGTCCTATTCGGGCGGGTACAGTTGTACAACCTCTGCAGAGTGTTAAACCTATAGCTATAGTCCGTGTCCACTGGTTATGGACAGTCTTTCGATCTCTCACCTGACTAGCTACTCTTCTCTTGTGCTTCTTCTCTCCCCCGAGTGTGTGAGCCCGGCTTCGGCCGTTGAGATGTGGGGATAGGAGCAGGTGGGCCCCACATCGTAGATGAGAGTTGGGATCTGGATCGAGGTTGAGATCCGGAGTTTTGGTGTGGTTATCCTTGAGCGGGGTGTGGACCCCAGAGGTGTGGACCTCGAAAGCGGGAGCTTCCCCGAGGTGTGGACCTCCCAGCTGAATTCTGCTTACCTTTACGTTGCTATGCTGCTTTGCTTAAGCCTTCTACAGCCAGAATAGGGATGACTCATGCATAGTAGAATATACACCGCTTTTGCCTCTTTGTTGGGATGCTGACATGACCTACCCGCTTATCGGGTAGACCCTGGTGCCTCTGACACAGAGCCGGACTACGACTTCGACAACAACGGATGGGTGGACTAGAGCTCTTCCTACACTCGAGCTGCCTGCGGATATGGAGTTTCCCGCGCTTTCATGGAGTCGCTGCTAGACGTTTTATTTATGTTTGATTTAGTCCCGATGGACTTGTACCCGGCATGTGCCGAAGAGATGTACTCTGATTAATGTAATAAAATAAATGTTGTACTCTACTTTACTGTTTTTATCTTTCTGTATGGATTATGGCATCGCTGAGACAGGGATTGCATGTGGTAGCCCTCCTGGGACTACTACCGAGGTGCTAAGAGTCGGGTTTCCATTCGCGGAATTCGGGGTCGTTTCAGTCGCAACGGAATTTCATGTACCAAATTTGAATCTGAAAATGAAATGTAAAATGCTTGGAAAATGTGCTCCCATGTCATATGTGATAAATTTAATTTGCTTTGGGTGCTAAACCGTTGCATGATGTCTACCAATGAGAAGTCTCATATATAGAAGTAGACACATGGCTCGATGGCTTTGACATGACAGGAGGTTCTTGTAGGTGTTTGTGATGGTCTTATGATTAGAATGGTTGTCCTAGAATGAAGTTTGTGTGGCTTTGCCATTTTGACATGTTTTGATCATGTTTAGGACTTTCCTCATGAGAGGTAAATTTTTCGCAAAATTGCTCATTTCCATCTTAGCTTCGTCCAATGGTTGTGAAACTTGGTGATCATGTAGTTGAGATCGATACGAAGCTATAGAGTATCTAACTTGCTCATTTGGACATGTGTAGCATGCTATGTTGAATTTTGTCTATTTGAGAAGCTCTAGGTTGAAAGTTTTGCATTTTTGGCTTGATTCATGCATTGTCAACAAGGGGGAGAAGTTTGAGCTTGAAATGGGTTGTTGGATGCATTTAGAAGGTTTTCAGGTGGTTTCGAGCCATTTTTGGGCTCTAGTGTGCACCGGTCTGACTGGTCGAGGTCACCGGTCTGACCTGTCAGAGTGACCGGTCAGAGTGCTGGTCCTGTTCACATGTTGCACACCGGTCTGACCGGTGGTGTTGACAGGTCTGACCGGTCAGGGCTGAGTTGTTGCAGCTGCCCTGTTTCAAGTGGTGTTTTGCATGCATTCGTCCAAGGGGAGTTGCATTGGTTCAGGGGGAGCTTGCATGTATGCAGGGGGAGCTCTTTGTAGTTTTTCGAGCTTTGGTTTGGTAGTTTGCGCTCTTTGCTTGAGCTTTGTTTTGTCTCGGATGTGTCGAGCTGTTGCCCTTGCCTAAGGGGTCCGAGACTTGCCTTCTTCAAGTGATCTTGCTCTTTGCCTTTCCTTGGCTTTCGATCACTTGTTGGAGTTTTCTTTTTATTCATTTCTTTTCTTTTTCTTTTCTCTCTTGTTACTTTATGTGGGTGTTGTCAATGCACTCATCAAGGGTTAGATTGAGGACCATGTGTGGTTCGAGGACCGGTGGATGGTCGCTTCCTTGTGTGATGAGTGATGGACAACGTTGTGTGGACTGATTCTTGGCTAAGTATTGCAGGTGCAGGTTGCGGCTTGACTGGCGTTGGTGCAGGTGAACAACAAGCGCGAATGGTCGTCGCCGGTGAGGCCTCCACGTGTGGAGAAGACAAGTAGGCTTCGTTCGAGGGACCCGGTGGCCAGCGGGGTCAAGTGCGGGCCGCATGGTGGCATGAACAGCAAGATGAAGTCATGGACGGTTTCTTGGTTGAGCCTCAAAACCAAGGTCGAGTCGGGACTATGTGGGAGTTGAGTCATGAGTGGCAATTGGTGGAGACTGCACCGAGTTCGCGGGGTTTACAGTGGTCACCAGAAAACCATTGGGTTCTTGGTTGATCCACAAAGCCAAGACCGAAGAACCGAAGACGGTGCTGCAGCTGCTCCAGACCGGTCTGACCGGTGGTCTGACCGGTGGTCTGACTGGTGTGTGACGACACAGTCCTGAATCTGCGAAGTGGAGGACACGCGTCGGGATCGCATGGCTTGCGTCAAGGCTAAGCAGGGTGCGGTTGCCGAGCATCCGTCCGATGGAGAAAATTCGAAGACTTCCAAAACCGCCCTTGAGGGGCTTGTATCCCTAGTTATTAAGTAAGGGTATTTTAGACTTTCGGTTGCCTCCATATAACCCATGAGGTGAGAGGATGGCAGCCATCTCTTGGAACCCATGTTCATTTGCTTTCATACTTTCCCTTCCTATTTTCTTAGGATTTCCATAGGACTAGCTTGAGAGCTTCATGGTGAGATTTTGTGAGAGGGTTGGATGATCGGGCGGCAAGATAGACCTTGTATGAACCTCCTTGGTATGTATAGATGATTCGACGTGGTTCCTCAAGGCTTTGTTGTGTTGTTCCCGGTTGTTTTTGTTGTTGATTTTCGGAGCCCTCTCTTGGTGGTTTTCTCGGTGTGTTTTCGGGAACTTGCTCTTGGAGATTTGATGGGGGAAATTCGTGTGAACCCTTCGTGGTTCTTTTGCCTTTGATTTCCCTCCCAAATCCGTGAGTTAAGGGGCTCGATTTTGGGGTTTTCGGTGTTCTAGGGTTAGAGGAGTTCTTGGCGGGATTTCTTCGATTCCTCTTAATTTGACAAGTTTTGGTGGGATTAAACTTGGCTATGGACTCCTCATGAGGTGTTCCTACTATCCCCAAAGTCTTGTTCAAGTCCGTGGAGTGATTCGGGAGATCGAGGCTTGGATTTGGGGGTGTTGACCCGCGGGTGCTGTTCATCCCAAGCTGCCCAGGTTACACCGGTCTGACCGGTGCTCTTGACTGGTTTTACCGGTGCAAGACACTTGTGGGATTTGCCTCGGGTCAACTGCTTGACTCGTGTGTCTTTGGGTCTTGGTGTTGCTGGTCAGTTCTTGGTCTGTTTGGAGTTGTTTTGCTAGGTTTTGTGTAAGGTTTTCCTTCCGTGCAGGTTGTGTTTTGGGGTGTTTTTGTTCTAGGGCCTAGACAAGTCACTGAGGCTCTCTGGAACACTTGTTGTGCGGCTGTTGTAGCCACCGGTCTAACCGGCGCAGACCACCGGTCTGACCGGTGCAGCACAGGCAGCAAGCCTTGCAAGTTTCCATTGTGCGTGTCGGTGTGTTTTGGCCCGGAAGGTTGTTTGTTGGTTCCTAGGTCCAGTAGCACTTCAGTGGCTGCGTGGGCTTGGCCAACTTGGGTAGTGAGTCAGAGACGTGTGTTGGAAGCCGTGTTCATCTTGTGGGAGTCTCCATCTCCTTCGAGAAGAATTTTTATCGGCTCCCATTCACTCCCCCCTCTCTGGTTCGCCGTATCGGTCCTTCAAATCTTCATCCCCATACTTAACCTCCATCGACACTAGGTCGGCAACAATCTCCTTGAAAACAGATATGTGGCTTAACACCGAACCACCCTCCTCCAACTTAAGCGTGAACAGCTTCATCTTCATATGAATCTTACTGGTTAGATCCTTTGACATATAGATCAATTCCAGTTTCAACCAGAGTGTTGCAGCAGTTTCTTCCTGAAGACATTCTTGCACTATATCATTAGATAGATGAAGCTGAATTAAAGATAGAGCCTTACAATCCTTGCGCTTCTCCTCATCAGTCCAATCTTTGGACGCCTTGCCACTGAACTTTTCCAGTGCCTCATCAAGATCCTGAGTTTGCGCCAGAATAGCCCGCATCTTCACTTGCCACAGTGAGAACCTCGTCTTGTAATACAACAGTGGTAGATCGAACTTCATCGTCGGCGACATCAAGGAACCCTAGTCTGGAACAGGCTCTGGTACCACTTGTTATTGAAGGACCGAAACGATGAACCAGAGAGGGGCGGAGTGAATGGGAGCCGATAAAATTCTATTCAAGAATTCAGCTTATGAACCCAATTTCACTCGGACACCTCCGCAAGCTTCTCTTGCCAAGTCCACGTAGCCACTGGAGTGCTACTGGACCTAGGAGCAAGTCACAACCAATAGCCACTCGAAATGCAGAGCGGAAAACAACACGACCCAGCTGCTGGCAGACAAAACCGGTCAGGCCGGTTTCTGAAACCGGTCAGACCAACTCTCTGGGACTTAGCCTCTCAACAGGCAGGGGAAACCGGTCAGGCCGGTTTGGCAAACCGGTCAGGCCGGTTTTGTCCAGGAACTCCCCAAAACACCTTCGAGACCAAAACTGCCCCAAAACTCGTCAAGAACCTCTCCTCCTTTGAACAAGAAAAGCCATAGCACGACAAAGACCTTCCTGCTCAAAAACACTTCACGACAGCAAACAGGGCTAAACCAGTCAGGCCAGTTTTGCCTGGACAGTCGGGAAGAACTCAGCCCTCGGGAAAAACTCAACTTTCCAATCGATCGATCTCCCGATTTGTTCCACGGATCAAAGTGGGACTCTAGGGATAGCTGGGGTACCTCATAAGCTACCTTTGGCTAGAAGCTCGGTCCCTAAACCCCACTCAATCAAGAGGAATCAAAAGTCAACCCTCAAGAACACCTTCCCATGGAAACCACCGAAAACACCCAAATTGAAGCCGTTTCGGAGGAATTGTTGGAGCAAGATCACCAAGAAAAGAGGCACAAGGTCCTCATACGTGACATACAACAAGAATCCCTCAAAAAACGCCCCCAAAAGTTCCCCACGGAAACTCCAAGCAAAAGCCCCGAAAATTACCAAAAAGGAAAAACGGGAGAAGCACAAACAAGCCTTGAGGAACCATGCCGAATCATCTATACATACCATGAAAGGATCATACAAGGTCTAGCTTCCACCCGATCATTCTTCCCTCTCACAAGATCTCACCATGAAGCTCTCAAGCTAGTCCTATGGAAATCCTAAGGAAAATAGGAAAACAAAATGAGCTAGGGTTCCAATTGATGGCTGCCATCCTCTCACCACTTGGGTTATATGGAGGCAACCGAAAGTCTAAAATACCCTTACTAGTTAACTAGGGATACACGCCTACCAAGGGCACTTTGGGAATTTGTCTTCGCAGCTCTACCGGACGGATGCCCGGTGACCACACTTCGCGTAGCCTCGACGCAAGCCTTGCGATCCCGACGCATGTCCTCCGCCTCGAAGCGTCCGGCGCCCTACGACCCCAAACTGGTCAGGCCGGTTTTGGCCTGATAGCCACACCTGGTCTTCGGCCTCGGCTTTGTGGCTCAGCAAAATAACCCGATGGTTTTCTGGTGAACCACCGCAAACCCCGCGAACTTCATGTAGCCTCCGCCAGTCATCACTCATGACTCGGCTCCCACGAAGTCCCGGCTCGACCTTGGTTTTAAGGCTCAACCAAGAAACCGTCCACCGACATCATCTTGTTGTTCTTGCCACCATGCGGCCCGCACTTGACCTCGATGGCCACCGGGTCCCTCGAACCAAGCCTACTTGTCTTCTCCACACCTGGAGGCCTCATCGGCAACGGCCTTTCGCGCTTGTTCTTCACCTGCACCAACACCAGTCAAACCGCAATCTGCACCTGCAATACTTAGCCAAAAATCAGTCCACACCATGTTGTCAATCACTCATCACACTAGGAAGCGACCATCCGCCGGTCCTTGAACCACACATGGTCCTCAATTATAAATGATGGAGAAAATGACGAGAAGTAAAAGAGATCAAACCACAAGGAGACACGAGATTTAACATGGAAAACCCTCTCAACACGAGAGGGAAAAACCATGGGCGCCAGCCAGCAAGCAACTTCACTATGATCGGGGTCCGGTTACAAATGCCAACGGCGGCGGCTTACAAGAAGTAGAATAAATCAATCTCCAATGGGCTAACTTTAGACTCCGCTCCGCTCCGGCCTTAGCCCCCGACGGGCCTCCGCTATGCTTCGTCAGAAGTTAGCCTGCCTCTTTACAATTAATTTGGATCATCAATCAAAAAGTTTCCATTGGCCTCCCGATCCAAGTGCCTTGGTGTCGGCTGCTAGGCACCCACCGCACGCACACCCCACCTGCTTGTCATTTTCTTCAATCTTTTTTAAGACGTGCATAGCACATTTTTCATTAAGAAGAAGAGAGTTACAAATGACCAAAAGCAGAACACAAAGGAAGAGAGCGGCACAAACAGAGGCGGACACAGTTGCGAACAACACAACGAGAAGCGGACGCAGCGTCAAACAAACACAAGACAACAACAAAGGCTCCTAACCTAACTGCCCGGAAAGCCAACCGAAGGACTGAACCTGCAGAAAGAAGTGCACTACCACCAAGGATGTTGTCGAGGGTGAGCAAGCATGGTCGGAGACAACCACGAAGAAACACAACCACGATGGCGAAGATCCGCCAAGCACGCCAAGGTGGCATAGCAATGACCAACCAACAACCACGTACACGATGACAAAACCTCCATCGGAAAGGAAGCATGACAGACAAGTATCCGTCCAACACAAGATCACCATCTGCTCGACAGGGCGGCAAACATCCGTTACGACCCATAACCAACATCCTAATGTCAGCAACCAACACGGTAGGGTGCCAAAGCATCTGCCACGACCATGACCTCCATGGAAACAGTGCGAAGAATCGAGCACACGCAGAAATATAGACACAAGAAGCTGTAGGGAGGGGCCATCGAATGTTGTCTCCAAGGAGAACACGGCGCCACATGGCGTCGAAATCACCGGCCTACAAGCAAGCAAAGGCTTTCGCCTCTACCCCAACACCAAGCACGTATGACACCACCAGTGAAAACACCGTAGGAAGGGTGCCGCCTCACAAGGCTTCGCAACAACACCTCCAAGGAGTGGAACGGCACCCGCAAGCGTCGTCGTTGATGGCCCATCAGAGCGTCGGGCTGGGTTTTCACCTGAAGACCTTGGAAGGCAAGGCAAGAGGGAAGGCAACCATCCTGCGGAGGGAAGGGAGGATCCCCGGCCAGCCTGCCCCATCATAGAATGGCGACACCCACCCAACTGGCTACAAACGAAGACGGCCAGGGGGAACCCTGTAGCTAGCCAGTCATAACCATGGGCGACGGCCCGGGCGTGGCGACGTGCGGCAGCTCTCATGGCTCCAGGCTCAGGAGCTGAAGATCCAGCTCAGTGAAGCACAAAACCCGACCTGACGATCGCAGATCTGGTGGGGAGGGTAGCCGACAGGGGAGGCGGTGGCCGTAGCAGCCACGGGTGACACCCACCGCCGGTAACGGCCCCCAAGGCTCCAGGTCCGGAAGCGGCCCCATGGCTCTAGGTTCGGAAGCCGGAGATCCAGCTTGGGGGAGCGCAGATCCAGGGTCGGCGGCCGCAGATCCGTCGATGACCGGAGGTAGGGTAGCAGCCGACGGAGGATGTGGAGGCCGCAGATCCAAGACGACTGAGATGGGTAGAGAGGAAGGGGAGAAGAGGAGGAAAGGGGGAGAGAGGGAAGGGGAAGGGGCCACCTCTGCCGCCGACTGGCGACAACAGCGGCCGGGAGGACTCACACTAGTGGGGGCTAGCAGCAGTGTGCATTGTCCCCTCGAGTCGCTTGGGAGAGACGACGTGAGGGTGGAATTAGCTAATGTGAGCTGTTAACTTTGAGGATAAAATTTCATCTACTTCAATCTCTACTTTCAGAAACAACTCGTGAAAGAGTCTTAGTTCCTTTTCTCTCTAATTTTTCTTTCCATGTGTAGAATCAGTGCCTTATGGCTAGAAGATGTTCAGCAAGGTTCTTCACGGATCTGCTCAACAAGAAGCTCATATGTGCAACATTTTTGTCTATGTTCTTTAACTTGTTATTATTAATTGCATCATCTTTAATTAACCACATTCACAAACTTGCATAATGCTTGTGCCAAATAAGGCCGTTGTGGATTTGCCTGATTCCTTTGAATCTTTTCGGTACTTATAAATAGTGGAGAGAAATTTGTAACTGCATATATGAATTTACAGTTTGTGAATTCACTATTGTCATCAAAATAACATTGCTTTCAGGCTTATGTTGGTGGGTAAACCTTCCAATTTATTGCACCTATGGTAGTGCGATTTGATGATACACACCAAGTTTCCGAGAGTTCTTTTTTTTATCGATTTGATGATATCTATTTTTGTGTCTAAATTTATTTCCTGTCACATCATCTATATTTATATAGGAGCACCCCACCACATGCCACAACAACAATTCTCTCATACCTCAATCATCCACATCATCTAGCTTTGATTACTTTCAGCATGCAGCAAAGCAGCCAACATCACCACGCTTCCATTAGGGCATGTAAACCCTCAGGGCAAGTACAATGCATAGACGGCGTTCGTCTTTTTGCCCGTCCTGACACAAAAGTGTCCTAGTTATTGAAGAAAGAGAAAGTAGCCGGCGTCTCAATCATCTACGGCTCGCGCTCGTGCTCCAAGGCAAGTAGACTGCTCCTCCGCTTTGTTGTAGGCATTGTTGCGGCTCATCGACGGTGACATGGATCCGATGCACGTGCTCGGCCGCGCGTGCACGTTTTTATTTCTGGAGCTAAAGAAGCATGCGCTTTCCCCAATCCTTCTTCTCCACGATGCCTACCTTCCTATAATTACCTCCTTCCTCCCTCCACTAGGTTCTCCCCTAGTTCTTCTTCCCCACACGTAGCAGCGACGAGAGCCACCATGTGGCAAGTAGAGAAGCAGACAGCAGCAGTAGCGCGAAAATCTTGCGAGAAAATGAAGCTCGTGGCTTCCCAGGACATGCAGGAAGTATTGATTGTATGCATTGGCCGTGGCATAATTGCCCTAAAGGTTGGGCTGGAAAATTTATTAGTGGTTACAAAAAAGTTCCTACTATGATCCTTGAAGCTGTAGCATCACGTGACCTTCGCATATTGCATGCATTTTTTGGTACCGCTGGGGTCAATAATTAATGATATAAATATGCTGAATAAATCTCCACTATTCATTGATACAATAAAAGGAGAAGCTCCAAGAGTTCAATTTGTTGTAAATGGGAACCAGTATGACACGATGTACTATCTTGCTGACGGAATTTATCCCGAGTGGGCAGCTTTTGTGAAGACAATATTAAAGCCGCAAACAGAGAAACACAAATTATATGCACAACGTCAAGAAGGTGCTAGGAAGGATGTTGAGTGTGCATTTGGTGTGTTGCAATCCAGATTTAATATTGTGTGATGTTGTTAACATAATGCAAGCTTGTGTCATCCTCCACAATATGATAGTTGAACATGAAAAGGAATTGGTTAAAATTCCATTGGATTTAAATGAGAACCCGAGTGCAACTATTGTCCTACCACTGGAAGTGAGTACAAATCGTAATCCTAATCCATGCTTCACAGAGGTACTTACTAGAAACTCGGTATAAGTGCTCCTTCTACACATAAGCAACTCAAGATGGATTTAGTTGAGCACATATGACAGCGTTATGGGCCTAAAGAAAATTAAATCTGCATTGTAATGATATTGCTATCATATCATATCATGTACTCGCCTATTGATATAAATATATATTATATTTATGGTTTTTAAAGTATTTCATGTGAATTAATTTAATATCATGTATTATATCTTTATTGAACATCAAAATGACTACAAAGATGAAATGTGCACACGATCACCATGATTTATGTGTCTAAAGATGAATTAAATGCCTTACAGACAGACAAACAGACAAACCATTGTACAAGCTATATTTTTAGGTGTTTGTATGTGTCAAATAGACAGTAGTCGTCTACACTGGTGTGCATGCCCTTAGATAGGAAGCCGTATGTAGAATCTTGAACTACGCGTATGGACAGATGTACATACAACTCATACAGCCCATAGACAGGAGGCTGTCTGTAGGTTGTTTAATGCTTTGCATGTAGATTAAGATGAACTACAAATGTGTTTGTGTGTACCATTGTGTGGCTATTTGATTGAATAATATCAAGCATAAATAATAGAAGCATGATTACATTAATAATTTTTAGGAATCATAATAATAATAATTACTCATATAATTTATAGTTACAATGTTTCTTGTCTAATTTTGTTTGTTTCCATAGCGTTGCCATATGTGGTCGATTAAATCCTTCTTGAGTTGCCTTGTTAGATGAGCTTTGATAGCCAAATTTCTACGAAGTGCCTCTACATTGCTTGGATCAGGGTTGTCATTTGTATGCACTTCCGGTGGGATCACTATCGTCGCACTTGGAGTAAAATAAGGGGACCAATTGCTAAGTCCATCCACGATACGGATGAACAACGGCCTATTCATTTGAAATCTCCTATGGAACATCTCATCGGTGTATATCGAATTTTCAGAAAAAATAATTAGCAACAAGATCATCATGGGCTTATTCACGATTCCTTGGAATGTACATCTCTGGTATAAATAGTCGATGACGGCGATGTAGAGTTGATGCTTCTCCTTCCAACTCGGCCTCTGCTACTATTTCCTCGAACATCTCATCCTCTGTGATCAAATCTTCCACGGTAAATACCTCAAACTCATCGGCATCTTCAACTTCATCTGCGATCAAGTCTTCTAGTATGTCTCCAACTTTGTCCATTCACAAGTCACGCAAGGAGGTCGAGAAGTGTACAGAGGGAGGGATGGTTCAGAAGTGTACATAGGCAGGGATGCTAGGAAGTGAATGGTGCGCATCACATCATCATTTTATATTATAAACCGCGGCTGCAACTCATCATATGCACGCAACATTCAGATTCAGAAACACTCTTTCTGTCAGGTGTCAGGGGACTAATGGGCCAGGTCCAATGGGCCGGCTCAGTAGGCCCGTCAGGGTTAGGTTTAGGGATAAGATCGAGTCCTTGCTTAGGGGTCAAGTAATCCTCTCTATTTAAAGAGAGGAGATGTATCAATCTAATCAAGCAAGAGATTAGAAGGAAAACCCTTCTCTCTTGCCGGCCGTGGGCGAAGCCCCGCGGCCGGCGTTCGCTGCGCCCCTCCAACCCTAGCCGCCACCACAACCCCGGGCATGAACAGTACCCGGATACTGTAGCACCGTGAGTACTGTAGCTCTGCAGCCCTAATTCTCCACAAATCAGCCCCAAATGCTCCGATCACCTTCCCCTTGCATCGCAGTTCATAACACTTTCACATTCAATACAGAAACTAATTCAGTAACTGACGCAAAGTGGTGGCACCTTTCACATACTAACACATTCAGTAAAAGACGCAAGTGGTGGAACCTTTCACATTCAGATAGATTCAGGAGGTATCCACATGTTCACATTGAAATATTAGTGGAGCACTATGGGAGCACATGCACAATCAGTAAGCATCATAGTGAATAAATTACTGAACTATCACTATTGGTTCAGAAATAAAATGGTATCTTAACCACTAGTCCAGCAAGAAGGCAAAAACTGAACCATGCCACATGAAGAAGTAAATTGCCACCAGGAAAGCTACAAGTGACAAATTTGCCTTCCAGATTGCACCTTGTCCAAAAAGGCTATAGCACATCATATTCATTCAAAAGGAAATTGTGCATAGATATTCATTCGAGGAAAGTCTATAGCACATCACATGTAAAATGAACAAGTTTCAGAACAAGAATATGCACACAATGCATATTCTAAGCTATGCATATTCTGAACAAGATTATGCACACACTCCTGTCGGCTCTGTTCAGATTCAGAAAAAGAAATGATTGCATTCATAAGACTTGTCTTTTAGATCTTATATAAATGACAGGTTCAGTCTTATATTCAGCATATTCTTACATTCAGAATCTAAAGTTCAGTTCAACATGCTTATAAGAAATCATTCATCCTGATAATCTAGCATCCAGATTTGCACAAGGTAAACTAATATAGTTTCAGAGATTGTTTACCTGTTCACTCAAGGAAAAGGGCTTTCTCAAGCTTCTTCAACATACTAAGTCGCTGCGTCTTCTCCTCATTAGTCATTGAACTTGTGTCTTGTGTGGCGAGGTTGTTACAAGTATTCATCATCTTTGTCTCTTTGTCAAGATTCTTTCCTTCTTTATAATCTTGTGCTGTCAGTTGAGCAAGTCTTGTGGCCTCTAGCTTATCAGAAGCTATCTACTCCTGCCTGTCCAATATCTTCATGCGCCTCTCACTGTTTGTCTCCTAGAATTTGCTGTACGTCTCAAATTTATCTAGCTCAGTTGGAGAATCTTTTGAATGACCCTCATCACTGTTGGAGGAGCCATTTAACTTTCCATGTTTATTAGCTGCTAGAGCTGCCTTTTTAGCTGCCTTCTGCCTAATTGGTCGATCTGGCGTCTCATCAACATTGTCCTCATTTTCCTCCGAGTCTCCTTCCAGATGAAATGATTTCCTTTTATGTCCATTCTTCAACATTTCATTGTATGTTTTCCACTCTGGCACATCTCGATAAATTTTTTAAACCTTCTCAATGCAAGCATAAAGGGCCCAACAACATCTTTGTTATCTTTGTTGTCTTCCAAATAGAACCCATCTGCTGCCTCCATCCATCATTTGAATATCCACTTGTAAATACTCTACGAGCCTTAACATGACAACATTCAAAGAGGTCTGTCAACTTGTTAACTTTGTGCCATCTATCCTTGCATTGCTTCACAGTTCTTCTTCGATGTGTAGGGGTAGTCTTGTTGTACATTGCAACAACCTCACTCCAAGACTAGCCACCACCCCTATCTGCTCCACAAGTAGAGTCAGTTGAATGTTCTATCCGGTCACTCATCAATTAACTTCCTCGTCCACATTCCACATGATCCTCTTTTCAGTTCTTGCATTGTCATTTGACATCTTGCCGCAACGAACTCCGATGAGATGGCCACCGCGGCAAGCAGAGCGACACAACACGGAAGGGAGTAAATGCGAGGAAGGGGAAGGTGCGCGTGCGGGAAGAAGATGCGAGGGAAGGCGCGTGCGCGGGAAGAAGAGGCGGGGAAGGGGGGACCGTGAGATCCCGGCCTCCGTCGTGAGACGAGCTCCACAACGTGTCGCCGTTCAACTACAGGATCTGGGAGAACGGGGTGTTTGCGTCGCTAGGCATAGCGACGCGGACGCTGTCGCTAGCGCCACATGGGGGGTTTTCTGCAAATTCGCCATCCTAGTGACGTAGTGTAGTGATGGGTTGTACATGCCCTTAGTGAAGGCATGCCTGGTTTGATGTTGCTTATGGTGAATTAATTTGACTATCATCCTTCTCTGTTAATTTGAATATGCCATGCCATGTGAAATCTCTGAATCTTAATGTTGCTTATGGTGCAACTCTGAACTGGTCTGCACATTGTGCCAGGTAAGGTTACGACCATAGGCCCTTCTGCTTTGGTATGCTTTTTCAGTCCCTTCTATATTGATTAATTGGCTTCTTTCAAAACTGTTCATCGATAGCCTTCCTTTCAACTGTTTTTTTTGTTCCAGCCAAGTTTTAATTTCCAAGGTATGCTCTATTGAATAATTGGCTTCTTTCAATTTTCATACCTGTTCATCGATAGCCTTCCTTTCATTTTTTTTGGTTCCAGCCAAGGTTTAGTTTCCAATGTACATTCAAATCAATAACTTGTATCTTCTTACAACTGTACAACTCAAATTTTCTTAAAAATTGCAATTCTACAACTGTAATTATAAGCCAAAGTTATAAAATTCTAGCGGTATGGTCATTGTATATGATTTATACTAGGATTACGTAATATCTGCTGCAGTGCAGACATCTTAGTACAATCAGACTGATACTTGGTCATATATAGACACTACAATTACCCAATGCATCCATTGAATTGGTGCCTTGAATCTCCGCAACGCGTCGGTATATAATTTACCTAGTTTTACATAAAGGTCAGTGCATATTGAATTGCTGACTCCCTCTGTACATCATGAGTGTGCGATCCAAATAGTCTCTCTGCAATTTCTTAGTTCATTGATGAGACATGATCAGCCGTATATCTGATTATGGGCGTTCTGATCATAAATGCGTCCGTGTGTCCAGCAGATTAGTTGCCCATAGCTTTACCCGTCCCATGAGCAGAAGTTGTTCATACCGTGTTATTTTACTCATATTGAACTTACCTGTATATTCAATTTTCTTATTCCTCTTACTAATACTGAATATAATTGATTCATTAGTTAGTTGATGTTTACTTGTAACACAGATCATGCCAACCTGCACCCACAAGAGTTCATGAAATTTCTTTGCTTGTATTTAGTTTTTTTAGTTCTAGGACCCCTTTTCGTCAACAGCATCAATTTGTGAAACTATCGCCCTATTCGTATGGCTTATCAGCCTGCGGTACTTTTCTCTCAAAACAAATCAGCATCAGCCACCAGTCACCAGCCAACTGAACAAAATGTATGTCTGCGTGAACCATGCCATAAGCAAAGTCAATTAATGCTGAAGCATCAAGCTCCACCTTTACATAGACTAAACAACAGAAATATGTTGCATATGCAGGTAGTGGTTGAAACCAAGCAAATAATGAAGCTGCAACATTAATGGATCAGGTAATGCAAAACAGAAATATCTTATTCCTATTCCTTTTGTGCCTTGTGATTCCAAGTTGATGAAATAGATTTCTTGAGGATTGATCCCTAATGTTGCTACAACAATCAAAATGTGGTGGTGTTGACGCCTTTTCTGGGCAACACACGAAAGCACTAGAGTGTGCGAGTCGCGAACGGACTAAAAAGTAAGGATGCTGCCAAGACTGGTCAGACCGGTCAGTGCGCCGACCAGGCTGGTGTGCTAAGGTTTTCCTGAATCGATCCTTCAAGAGGATAACTACCACACTTACATGATAGAGGACGGCTAGGCTTACTAGCAAACCAGCAAAGAGATAATGAACACACTTACGTGGTGAAGAACGACTAGTTTACGAGCAAACTTGCAAAGGGTGTCGAAGATCTCACTAGGGAGGGACCCCGTCAAGGCGTGGACGTCACTGGCGTGCCCTAGGTCGACCAATGAGCCTTAGTACGCCATCTCTGGTCATAGAGATCAACGGATGAACACATGGAGATTGGAAAAGGTGTCGAGAGGATAAAAAGTAGAAGGTAATGTTTGATTTGATTGTGATTCCTTCAATGGGTCGCGACCCTTCATAAACATAGGGTGGGGAGATCGTGCCCTAGTAGGAGTCGAAGCCTATACAAATCCCATGTTGAAATACAATTTTCCTATCTCGGATTTAGCTTCCCGGACCGGTCAGACTAACCATCCGACCAGTTTGGCACAGGGCTGGTTCTTGCCAGGGCCATAACTCGCTCATCTAGACTCCGAACGAGGTGTTCCACATACGCATTTAGATCTTCTCAGTGAGATATATGCAATGGTGAAGTTCAATTTGCATTTTTAGCACTTTGGTTTGAACGGTCTGACCGGTGGGTGTGAAAGGTCATACCTGTCGGCACTACTCAATCGACCACATGGCCAATAACTAACTGATCAGTTGGCCTTGTCATACCAACCATATAAGCCACTTTTGACTATGATTATATGATCTAAATGTCCACCTTCACCATCCTGGCAAATGTTTCATCTTGGTAACTTGAACTCATGACTGGACCTCTACTGGTGTTGCTCTAAGTGTCTCTTAGTCCCTTGCAATGAAATCACATCCAGAATATCCAAGATAAGCATCATGTCCTGTAAAATGCATATCCAAGCCAAACTTTCAAAATATCAAGAGTTAGTACTAAATTGGAAATTATGGCATCAACCTCACATATCTTGGACCATGCCATTTTTTGGTGTGAACATATGTCCCCCTATTTCTTGGTAAAGTTTGCGTACCAAGAAATACTTATCAGCCACAAAACTGCACTGGAACAATGTTGAGCAAAAGTGTAGCAAACAAGTTCACTTTTTAAGAAATACTTATCATCTCTAGACATTTCAGACCGGCGACTGGTCTAACTTGTGGGTCTGAACCATTCAGACCTTTTGACCACATCGGTTTGTAGGAAGAAACGACAGCAATTGTGGCCACACACGCAGTTTGCCAGCCTCATATGATGGTCTACCTGCACTTTCATGCTTTTGGATTTCATCCCCCCCCCCCTCAATGGGGAGTAGGAGTAAGACTTCTTTGTTGACCAAAAGAAAGCAATTGCTCATCAAATGTTGAAAGAACCTTTAGTGGGGAATAGATTTTTTTGACTACCCCCCCCCCCCCCGATAACTCCAGTTCGAGGTCATCCCAACCATCGACCACTCTATTTCCATGTTCATGAGCCTTTCTCCTTGTGTCGGTACCTCTACCACACCGTAAGCCACCGCAATATGCTTGTTTCTTACTTGAGTGAGAAGCTCACACATGTACCTCATAGTGATGTCATCCACAGGGTACCTTTGGAGGTTTCTTAATGCTTCCGACGAGGCTGGGGGTGATGCGGCCTTGAAGGTTGGGGCTGCTGCTTCCATTGAAGTGAAGATGCTTTTTCACTTGTGCTGAAGGTGAAATTCCGTCAACCTAGCCATGAGTTTACCTTCAGTTTTGGCATGAATTTTATATCTTATCCATTGGTACTAACCCCTTGGTATAACAAGTTCGTTTGTGCATGTCGGTTTTTAAGTTTAGTGTTTATGCAGGGTTTTAGTGTTGAAAGAAAGACATCTGGGTAAAGTTCATTAAGCACCTCGTGACAAGACCTCGAAGCCCGATACAAGTCAAGCAATGAAGTGAACATGACTCCAAGAAGCCCAAGGACCAAATCTTGTGGGACAAGGAGCTTCATCTAAACCGCGGAGAAACTGACATCAACGGCCCACATGCAGTTGGGGAAATACTCTAAGACTCGGGAAGCAACACCGGGCAAAGGAGGCCGCAGGATGGGCCGAAGTGGGCCCAGGCCGGCCAGCCCAGCCCACTTCGAGGCCCAATCGCCCCCCTTGACCTAGCCGCCTCTTGGACTATTTATAGCCCCCTGGCCGAGAGCCACACATCAATTCATTCGTCATCCGTCGGCGAGGAGTAGAGAAGCTCGAGGGACACCATCTCGGAGAGAAGGGTCGTGCTAGTTGTCTAGGGTCTCCCTAGCCGACGTGGGAACCTTGCATGGAAGACCACGTCGGAGCTCCGAAGCAAGGATCAAGATCGAGGTATGATCCAGGTGGTGATCTTGTTCATGTAATCATTCATGGTGAAGTCTTTATAGTGAATCCGATTTCTAGCGATCAAGTGCCTTCTCGATGATTTTATTCTCCCTTGGTTTTGCTTCTTCCCCAATCTATACTTAAGATAGATTGCATAGGGTGCTCTTGTAGTCGCAGTGGCTAGAGGTGCATACCGGACCGACCAAGTGTTTTCAACTTGTTCTTCTCAAACTCTCCCTAGGCTAACCCACACGAATAGGAGTGTGTTGTGACAGAACGGTGGCTCCAAAAGGCGGGCGTCTTGAGGACCATGTATGGTTCGAGGACTGGTGGATGGTCACTTCCTTGTGTGATGAGTGATTGACAACATTGTGTGGACTAATTCTTGGCTAAGTATTGCAGGTGCAGGTTGCGGCTTGACTGGTGTTGGTGCAGGTGAAGAACAAGCGCGAAAGGTCGTCGCCGGCGAGGCCTCCACGTGTGGAGAAGAGAAGTAGGCTTCGTTCGAGGGACCCGGTGGCCAGCGGGGTCAAGTGCGAGCCGCATGGTGGCATGAACAGCAAGATGAAGTCATGGGCGGTTTCTTGGTTGAGCCTCAAAACCAAGGTCGAGTCGGGACTACGTGGGAGCCGAGTCATGAGTGGCGATTGGCGGAGGCTACACCGAGTTCGCAGGGTTTCTAGTGGTTCACCAGAAAACCACTGGGTTCCTTGGTTAATCCACAAAGCCAAGACCGGAGAACCGAAGACGGTGCTGCAGCAGCTCTAGACCGGTCTGACCGGTGGGTCTGACTGGTCTGACTGGTGGGTACCGGTCTGACCGGTGAGGAGCACCGGTCTGACCGGTGTGCGATGACGCAGTCCGGAATCTTCGAAGCGGAGGACACGCGTCGGGATCGCATGGCTTGCATCGAGGCTAAGCAGGGTGCGGTCGCCGGGCATCTGTACAATGGAGAAAATCTGAAGACTTCCAAAACCGCCCTTGAGGGGCTTGTATCCCTAGTTATTAAGTAAGGGTATTTTAGACTATCAGTTGCCTCCTATATAACCCAAGAGGTGAGAGGATGGCAGCCATCTCTTGGAACCCTAGTTCATTTGCTTTCCTATTTTTCCCTTCCTATTTTCTTAGGATTTCCATAGGACTAGCTTGATAGCTTCATGGTGAGATTTTGTGAAAGGGTTGGATGATCGGGCGGCAAGCTAGACCTTGTATGAACCTCCTTGGTATGTATAGATGATTCGGCGTGGTTCCTCAAGGCTTTGTTGTGTTGTTCCCGGTTGCTCTTGGTGGTGATTTTCGGAGCCCTCTATTGGTGGTTTTCTTGGTCTGTTTTCGGGACCTTGCTCTTGGGGATTTAATGGGGGAAATTCGTGTGAACCCTTCGTGGTTCTTTTGCCTTTGATTCCCCTCCCAAATCTGTGAGTTAAGGGACTCAATTTTGGGGTTTTCGGTATTCTAGGGTTAGAGGAGTTCTTGGTGGGATTTCTTCGATTCCTCTTGATTTGGTAAGTTTTGGTGGACAAAATCATGGCTATGGACTCCTCATGAGATGTTCCTACTATCCCCAAAGTCTTGTTCAAGTCCGTGGAGCGATTCGGGAGATCGAAGTTTGGATTTGGAGGAGTTGACCCGCGGGTGTTGTTCATCCCGAGCTTCCCAGGTTACACCGGTCTGACCGGTGCTCTTGACCGGTCTGACCGGTGCGAGCCACTTGTGGGATTTGCCTCAGGTGAACTGCTTGACTCGTGTGTCTTTGGGTCTTGGTGCTGTTGGTCAGTTCTTGGTCTGTTTAGAGTTGGTTTGTTAGGTTTTGTGTAGGTTTTCCTTCCGTGCAGGTTGTGTTTCGGGGGTGTTTTTGTTCCAGGGCCTAGAGAAGTCACTAAGGCTCTCTGGAACATTTGTTGTGCAGCTGCTGTAGGCACCTGCCTGACCGGCTCTGTCCACCGGTCGACCGGTGTCCACCGTCGCGGCGCGCAGCCACCGGTCGGCCGGTGCGGGCAAAGACGAGCAAAGAAGCCGTGCAAGTTTCCGCTGTGCGTGTTGGTGTGTTTTGGTTCGGAAATTTGTTTGTTGGTTCCTAGGTCTAGTAGCACTTCAGTGGCTGCGTGGGCTTGGCCAACTTTGGTAGTGAGTCGGAGACGTGTGTTGGAAGTTGTGTTCTTCTTGTTGGAGTCTCCATCTCCTTCGAGAAGAATTTTTATCGGCTCCCATTCACTCCCCCCCCCCCTCTCTGGTTCGCCGTATCGGTCCTTCAAGTGGTATCAGAGCCGGTTACTGGTCTTGATTGACTCTAACCAGTCTAAGATCCAAGGATGGCGTACCAGGAACGGGGATCGTGTCCACACTTCGATGGCAAGAACTACCAGATGTGGAGTAAGCGGATGGCGGTGTTCCTCCGCGGAAAGGGTCATATTCTTTGGGATGTCACGGTGGACACAGGCTATGTCCAGCCGATGAACTTCCTTGCTCTAGGATCGAGGGACATGTTCGACGCTAACAACAAGGCAGTCGACTACTTGTTTTCGTGCTTTGTGTCAGCCTGAATTCGATCGGGTGCACACCGAGCACTTGGCTTGTAGAATCTGGTCGGTGTTGAAGTAAGCTCATGTTGGGAATGCCCAGGTTCAGGCTCGGATGTATGCGACCTACCGGAGAGAGTACGAGAACTTCACTCGTCTCCCCGGTGAGTCCATCGATGCCTTGTTTCAAAGGTTCACGGTGGTTGTGAACAACATGAGGGCCAATGTGGACGTGCTCCCTATGATGATCATGATAGAGCTGTCAAGCTCTTACACTCTTTGGATCGTACGATTTGGGGTGGAAAGTTCGAGGCCATTATGGAGTCGGAGAAGTATGACACTCTGATGGTGAATGAGCTGTTCTCGAACCTCAAGTCGGTTGAGGTTGATAGGGGCATGACAGCCAAGCTTGAGGGCCCGACTGACTCTCATAGTCTTACCCTCGTCAGTGGTTCGAAAGGAAAGGCTAACACTAACCCATCCACCGAGATGTTCTCTTTGTCCTTTTTGATGTCTATGCCAGATGAGGAGTTCGACGTGCTTGGAGAGGATGAGTTGGCGTTGCTGACGAGGAGGTTCGAGAGGCTGCACGAGAACCGGGTGAACATGAGGAGGAACACGAGGACATCCTTCCAGTGCGGCAAGCCGGGACACTTCGTCGCCGAGTGCCCGGAGAAGGTCGAGAACAAGGATGGCTACAAGCATGAGTCAAGAACGGATGGCAAGTACCGGTCGAGGCACGACCACAAGAGCAAGCATAAGAACAAGCACAAGGACGAGTGACGATCGAGGAAGAAGGAGAGCCGAGGCAAGGCCCGAGCGATGGTTGGAGCGAGCGACGTCGACTCCAGTTCCGCATACTCCAACTCGAGCTCAAGCAGCAGTGAAGATGAAGGTGATCGTTGCAAGAGCAGGAAGTCGTCCAAGAACCTGAGCGGGCTGAGCTGCTTATCTAGAGACGGCTTTTGCACCATGGCGCTGAGCTCCGGCAACAAGAAGAGCACACAGAGCGACTCGGACTCTGACTCCGACGAGGTGCGTGATGAACTCCCCTTCTGGCGTCAGGAGAATGAACAACTTGGCTTTTTGCTTGATAATCGTGATGATATGCTTAGAGAGGCTAAGAAAATGAGGAAAGAGCTTAGGGCTTCACTCGAGGATGCTAGGACTAGAGTGGCTGAGCTAGAAACACAGAATTTGGATGCTAAACTTGAAATTGATTCTCTGAAAGCTTCACATGTTGTTTCTGATGAAGTTGAATGTACGGATTGTCCTGTTTTCCTTGCTGATCTTGCCTTGTTTAAGGAAAAGCATGCCTCCAAGTGTGAGGAACTAGATGTGCTTAGGGTTGAAGTGGCTGAGCTTAAGTCTAGACCTACTGTACTAGGTGCTTGCACTTCTTGCCCTGTCTTGCATGCTAAAATTTATGAGATGCATGCTTACACTGTTTCTCTTGAGGCTAAGCTGAAAGAACCAATTCCTACATCTTGCTCTACCTGTGAAATGCATGCTTTGAAGAATTTGGAACTTGCACATTATGTTGATCGTTTGCAGGATGAGAATGATGAGCTGAGAAAGTTGATGGATTGGTTGTCTGGTCATGAGCCTCAGTTGAGGATAATGATCGAGACATTCAAGAGGCAGGATGGTGAGGGACTTGGGGCAAACAAGGTTGGTGAGGGAAGTGGTGAAAACATTCTAGAGCCACCAAAAACCCACCACAAAAATGATTCCCCTCCTAAACCTAACCATCTTGGGAACCGACTAGACACAACCCCAGCTCCACCCGTGTTTTCCCCACAAACAAATGATTTCCAAAAGCCTATCAAGTTTGTGAGCACTTTCGGGAAAGTGTTCTTTGGGAAGGAAAGTGAGAAGGCTAGTGAGGAGAAACCGGTGGAGAAGCCGAGTGGAGAGAAACCAAGTGAGCAGCCCAAACCTAAGCCTAAGCCTAAGCTTGTGAGGTTTCATTGTGGCTATTGTGGGAGAGATGGCCATAAGGATGCGTTTTGCTTCAAGAGGAAGTGAGAGGAGAGAATGACGAAGGAGTGGGCTAACAAGGACAAGTACCACCCTTTTGATGGTGTACTTGAGCCTCGTGTGCAGGGCCAAGGCGAGTGTGAGGACATTTCCGGCTTGGGGAGAGCGAAAGGCTGTTGGAGGTGCTGCTGGCCGAGCTACACCGGTCAGACCGGTGAGGGGCACCGGTCAGACCGGTGCAGGCCTAGACAGGCAGCAGTTCGAGTTTCGTGCTCGTACAGGTGCGAGGTTTGGTTCTGGAAGTCATGGTTCTGGTGGTTGGGCTAGAGAGTTTGCAGGAGGTCAGTTTGCTAGGCGTTCTCCCCCTCGTGCTCAATACGGGGATGGGGGATACGTAGCTTTGAGATGGAGAGGAGGGACGGTCCACGGGCTTTCTTTCATGGTTTTGGTCCTCCTCCAAATAGAGAGGGTTGGTTCCCTCATGGTGGTTACCGTGGTGGTGTTCATGGTGGTAGCTTTGGTAGGAAAGATGGTTTGGTTTGTGCTAACCCCACTTTCGAGCAAATGGCTCGGCACTGGTTTTACTCTTTTGGTACTAACCCCAGTGTTGAGTCGTTTGTTCGCTCACGTGCTCGTTTTTGAATTTCAGGTGGGAGACTTGAAGAACATTTGGTCGATTGACTCCGGTTGCTCGAGGCATATGACCGGAGACAAGGGGTGGTTCTCAAGCCTTGTCCTGGTGGTGACGAAGAGGTACATCACTTTTGGGGACAATGGGCGTGGACGTGTGCTTTCAGAAGGTGAGATTAAGGTGAGTGACAAGATCACTCTCAGCGTGTTGCTCTTGTTCAGTCGCTTGGATACAATTTGCTTTCTATGTCCCAGCTGTTGGATGAGGGTTTTGAGGTGTTGTTTCGGCCTGGTGGTTCTTGGATTTTGGATTCTCGAGGGGACCTTGTTTGTATGGTCGTTCCCGAGTGTCAAGTGTTTCGAGCTGATTTTTCTCAGTCTTCTGGTGTTGAGCATTGTTTCTTGGCTGGTTCTTCGAGTGAGTTGTGGAAGTGGCATAGGAAGTTGGGTCACTTGAGCTTTGACCTTTTGTCTCGCTTGAGTAAACTCAATTTGGTCTGAGGATTGCCACGGTTGAGGCTTGAGAAAGAGTTGGTTTGTGCGCCGTGTAGGCATGCCAAGATGGTAGCCTCTTCTCACCTGCCTCTCACCGATGTGATGACTGAGCATCCATGCGAGCTGCTCCATATGGACCTTGTTGGCCCAGCTCGCGTGCGATCTGCGGGTGGGAAGTGGTATGTCCTTGTTGTGGTGGACGACTACTCTCGGTATGCGTGGGTGTTCTTTCTCGAGGATAAGGGGGAGACGTTTGGTTTTGTTCGAGATCTTGTCTTGAGGTTGAGGAATGAGAGGCACGGAGATGCCATACGAGCAATCCGCAGTGACAATGGCTCAGAATTCAGAAACTCTCGTTTTGAAACCTTTTGCCATAACTTGGGTCTTGAACACTAGTTTTCGAGTCCGTATATGCCTCCCCAGAATGGTGTTGTGGAAAGGAAAAACAGGACCTTGTGTGAGATGGCTCGAACGATGCTTGATGAGCATAGGACTCCGAGGAGATTCTGGGTTGAGGAGGTGAATACCACGTGCTATGTGTCAAACGGGATCTACCTCAGAGTGCATAAGAAGAAAACATGCTACGAGTTGATGCATGGTCGCACACCCAAGGTGAGTCACTTCCATGTATTTGGTTGCAAGTGCTTTATTCTGAAGAAAGGGTTCGGCAGCCCCAAGATGCACCACTACACATAGTGAGAAACAATGGCGATCTCAGGTCTAAGGATCTAGTAGGTATAACACTCAAGAACAACTGATGGCACATTTAAATAACAATCCCAACATTGTCTTGGAGTGGGTCAATCCAACACCATGTTCACTAACATGTGTCCACATCATTAATCTGATATCTCCATATCTATGATTCGTGAAACATGATCATCAATTAATGCATGTGCTAGTCTCTCCGTCGTTATTGTCCCACATAACGACCCAAACTAGGGATAATTTAGAATAACATCATTATAAACAAAGAGTTTCATGATCAAGTCACGTACTTCATAATCAATATAAATAATAATCATCCATGGAACAAATAACAATTATTCACTATTACATAAACATACTCATGACACAATCTCTCCCACGCACACTAGAATCACTGATGTAAGTATCTAATACCCATAGACCTCATGTGTGCCTCATGCTTTGGTTGTGGGAGAGGCTTTGTCAATGGATCAGCAACGTTTGAATCTGTGTGCACCTTGCAAACCTTCACATCACCTCTCTCAACAAAGTGATGGATGAGGTGATACTTCCGTAGTGTATGTCTGGACTTCTTGTGTGATCTAGGCTCCTTTGCAAGCGCAATGGCACCACTATTATCACAACAGAGGTCCACTGGACTGGACACACTAGGAACAACACCCAACTCAGAAACAAATTTTTTGATCCAAACAGCTTCTTTTACAGCTTCGGAAGCTGCAATATACTCGGCCTCTGTCGTCGAATCAGCCACCATATCTTGCTTGGAACTCTTCCAGCTCACTGCCCCACCATTGAGGCAGAAAACAAATCCGGATTGCGATGCGGAGTCATCTTTATCTGTTTGAAAACTAGAATCAGTGTAAATTAGGAACATATCCTTAGTTCTTCTCAAGTACTTAAGGATACCCTTTACAACTGTCTAGTGATCTTCACCGAAGTCTGATTGGTACCTGCTCGTAACACTTAGAGCAAAGGAGACATCTGGGCGCATACAAAGCATAGCATACATGATGGATTCTATGGCTGAAGCATAAGGAATCGACTCATCTTCTTTTGCTCATCAGGTGTCGTAGCACACTGACTCTTGCTTAGAGTAATACCATGTGACATTGGCAGGAAACCTTTCTTGGAATCTTGCAAATTGAACCGATTCAATATCTTGTCAATGTACGTATCTTGGCTTAATCCAATTAGCCTCTTTGATCTATCTCTATAGATCTTTATCCCCAGAACATAAGCCGTCTCTCCTAAATCCTTCATCAAACAACTCTTTTTCAATGAGGTTTTAACAACTTCAAGCATTGGAATATCATTTCTGATCAGCAATATGTCATCCATATATAGGACCAGAAACACAAGTGCGCTCCCACTAGCCCTTTTGTAAACACAAGGCTCTTCTTCATTCTTGATGAAGCCAAACCCTTTGACTACTTCATCAAAACGAATATTCCAACTCCGAGATGCGTGTTTCAATCCATAAATGGACCTCTGAAGCTTACATATTTTCCTAGCATTTTCAGGGTCGACAAAACCTTCAGGCTGTGTCATGTACACATCCTCACTAAGATGTCCATTAAGGAAAGCGGTTTTGACATCCATTTGCCATATCTCATAGTCATAATATGCAACAATTGCTTGGAGATTCCGAACAGACTTTAGCATTGCGACGGGCGAAAATGTTTCCTCATAATCAACGCCTTGAATTTGTCGGAAACCTTTTGCCACCAATCGTGCCTTATAGATGTGAACATTTCCATCCATGTCTAACTTTTTCTTAAAAATCCACTTACAATCGACAGGTCTAACATCTTCAATTGGATCAACCAAGTTCCAAACTTGATTGTCATGCATGGAATTTAACTCGGATTCCATGGCCTCAAGCCATTTGTCGGAGTCGAGTCCCTTCATTGCTTCCATGCAGGTCATGGGCTCATCATTTTCCATCAATAATACGTGGCACTCCTCCGTAATAAGGAGGTTGAGCTTGTCAGTTGCGCGACGTGCCCGTATAGACCTTCGTGGGGCTGGTGCCTCAACTACGGTTTGTGCAACATCTTGCACATCCCGTGGATCTTCAGTGGGTGCTGAAACAGTTTCAAGTATTTCCTGAATTTCTTCAAGTTGCACTTTGCTCCCACTTAATCCTTTTGATAGAAACTCCTTTTCCAAGAAAACACCATTGCGAGCGACAAACACTTTGCCTTCCGCTTTATTATAAAAATAATATCCTTTGGTTTCCCTAGGATACCCCACAAAGAAGCATTTGTCTAACTTTGGAGTGAGCTTATCTGACATCAAACGTTTGACATAAGCCTCACATCCCCAAACTTTGAGAAAAGATAATCCGAGACGTTTCCCTGTCCGTATCTCATATGGTGTCTTCTCAACAGACTTACTTGGAACCCTATTCAGTGCGAATGCAGCAGTTTCAAGAGCATAACCCCAAAATGACAATGGAAGATCAGCTTGGCTCATCATCGACCGAACCATGTCCAACAAGGTTTGGTTCCTCCGTTCGGATACCCCATTCCATTGAGGCATTCCTGGCGGAGTTAGCTGCGGAACTATTCCACATTTCTTCAAATGATCACCAAATTCAAGGCTCAAATATTCTCCTCCACGATCAGATCGTAGATACTTAATTGTCTTGCCTAATTGATTTTGTACTTCATTCTGAAATTCTTTGAACTTTTCAAATGATTCAGACTTGTGCCTCATCAAGTAGATATAGCCATATCTACTAAAGTCATTAGTAAAAGTAATGAAGTACTGAAAACCACCTCTGTCTATTGAGCTCATTGGTCCACATACATCGGTATGTACAAGTCCCAACAAGTCACTCGCCCTCTCACTATGACTGGTGAAAGGCGCTTTAGTCATCTTCCCAAGTAAACAAGACTCGCACGTTTCAAATGATTCAAAATCAAATGAACTTAACAAACCATCTTTATGGTGTTGTTCGATGCGCTTCTCATTTATATGATCTAAGCGACAATGCCAAATAAAAGTGGAATTCAAATCATTTGGTCTAAGCCTCTTAGCATTAATGTTACAGACAGATTTATCCTCAAGATCAAGAACATATAATCCATTCACCAATGGACAATGAGCATAACAAAATCCATTGCAAAAAATAGAACAATGTTTGTTCTCTATTACAATCTTAAAACCATCAACTTGTTCCAAACATGAAGGGGAAATAATGTTTTGCTCAAAGCATGAATGCAATAACAATTATTCAATTCCAAAACTAATCCGGAGGGTAGAGACAAGTGGTAGGTGCCGACCGCCAACACCACAACCTTTGCGTCATTACCGACACGAACGTCCAACTCACCTCTTGCAAACCTTCTAATCTCACTTAGACCCTGCAATGATTTGCAAGTGTGAATCAGCGACCAAGTATCAAATACCCATATTCACTAGAAGATAATGCAATATTAATTTCTATAACATTTATACCTGAAGTGGAAGTCTCACTTCCCTTCTTCTTCTTCTTTTCTTCCAAGTACTTCTTGCAATTCCTAGACTAATGTCCCTTCTCATGACAGTGGAAGCATTCATCCTCAGAAGTAGGACCAGATTTGGCCTTAGGTCCTGGCTTTAGCTTAGAGCCCGAGGACTCACTGCTGGAACTCTTTTCCTTGCCTTTACCTTTGGTATTAGGAGGCGTCCAACGCTTCCTCTTTTTGTTCCCCTTCTGAATCATCATCACATGATTGGGATTTTTCTTAATGCTCTCCTTTACTGTGTTTAGCATCACATGCAACTCACCCAATGTTTTATCCAAGCCATTCATCTGAAAGTTCAAGATAGAAGGCTCATAACTCACAGGGAGCGACTGGAGAATAACATCAGTAGCCAAGTCAGGGTGAAGTTCAGAACCAAGTCTGTCCAAAGTCTCAATGTAACCAATCATTTTGATCACATGAGGACTAACCGGGCTACCTTCCGCCAGTTTGTACGCAAACAAGGACTTTGAGATATTGTACCTCTCAGTACTAGCTTGGTTCTGAAACATCCCACGCTGCCCCTCGATCATGGTGTAAGCATCCACATGCTCATACTGCTTCTGCGGATCAGGGGACATGGTGGAGAACATCAGACAGCTGATGTCAAGTGAGCCATTGCAGTGCTTCTCATAAGCTCTGCGTTCAGCAGCATTTGCATTGTCAGGGAGATCATCAGGATATGCCTGCTCAAGAACATACTCATTTTTCTTTTGTTTGAGAACAATTCTCAGGTTGTGGTACCAATCAATAAAGTTTGTTCCATTCAACTTTTCTTTCTCAAGAATAGATCGCAAATTGAAAACGGAATTGTTACTGGCAGACATGATCTACAACATTAAAGTAAAGCAAGATTTCAGCACTAAGTTTATGTAAAAACTTTCATTAACTGATTTAACAAAAGACAACCTACTATATCAAAATTCATCTTCCCTCTAATGAAATATAGTAGTTCAAGATTCATAATCACTAAAATCCTAGTGAGCTTTAGCATCACAGCTAGAAAAGTAGTGATGCAGGTAAGCAACAAATTGCTAATCACATCTCTATGCGACTCTTGTTTGTTGGGTGGCATCTAATGCCCCGGCCCCAACCCTATGCCTTAAAGCCCAAAACCATTTTGATAGCTTTGCTGAGTTAACCAATACTATACTTGTGAATGTCCGACATCCACCCTATACAAAAATGATAGCAGAGGGTACTCTACTTTGGTAAACCTACCACACAACGATCAAATTTTATAGTTGTAGATATTGGTAAAAGGCATCAAAATCTCAACTTTTCTGAGGGGAGCTATTCTATCATGACCAAAACATGCACCATATGTGAAGCATGAAAGAATAGCATGACAGGAAAATAAACATCACAAGCATATAATCATATTATTTGTGAATAGTATGGCCTCATGCATCACAATTGGCTCCATCGCCATGGCTCCAATGTGACCTCCATTGCCATCCCTCCCGTCTTGTGGTGATCATCATCGCCATCATGCTTGAAGACTCCATGGATAGATACTAAGCAACTACATCTAATAGCTAGTGAAAAGATTACATGAGGATTCAAACATCACAAGTCGACATGGAGGTCGTTATACAATAATGGTGCAACCTCAACCAGGTTGTGTTAACTTGCGACACACAGGCCGCACAAATTATCACATACATCATCACATGATATTGAGGCCATACCATTCACATCACACCCTGCAAAAACAAGTAAGGCGTACGACGTGTTCTAACAAAGTAACAAAGGCGCGCTTAGGAAGCCGCTATAGAAGGAAGCAACGGGGGGTCGAGGGGGGAGCCGCCCCCCGCGGGTCTTAGGGCAGCGCCCTGAAAACCTCACAGAATTACACAGATCGCATCAATGGAATCCCTTTGAAAATCTCATCGGAGTGATCGCATCACCCCAAATCTGAGCCATTCATAATGCCTCAATTTTCACTTGATCGTGCAACCTTTGCACCTGAGAAGAACGCATCTATGCATGACCTCGATATGTTGGTTCAATCTACTGAATATGCACACAGTTAGTCCCTTATGGTGATTCCAGCCGGTAGGGACATGTCGTATGCACAACAGAGAAGGATCACGAACTAATCTTTTTGGTCACATGCCGCAATCAACTCGCTCCAGTTTTAACCCCTTATGACCAATTGATATAATCAAACTGTGCAAAAGTAATAGATACAATTTACTACAACAACATATCACCTATATGTTAAAGATCCAGACCAAAAACTACACAACTTGGCTCTGATACCACTGTAGGTAAACGGGTAGGCTACGCTAGCTAATCTACCGCGTACACCGAAGATATTTGCGAGTAGGAGATCATATATCGTTACCACTAGACGCGCAGTGCAGCGGAAGAAGTCGCGCGTCGGTGTAGAGGGAGTAGTCGATCACGTCCCATGAATCGAGTTCCTCATCCTTGATCCCAGCAGCCGATCAGCGCAGCAGTAGTAGCAGCGCCTCTACGGAGTCCACACGTACGGGGATGGAACGCCGGACGTCGGTGTGCTAGCACCGCACGTTCGGCTAGGGCGGTGGCAAGAGGGGGCGGCGGCAAAGGGGAGGCGCGGCTAACTGGTCGTGGTGCCCCCTTTGCCCCTGCTACATATATATAGGGCATACTAATGGGCTTCTATCTCATAGGCCCATTAGTAACCCTGATCCCTCTTGAATCAATATCCTCTTGGGCCTTGAAACCGTATTGTGATGATCGGCTCTTGGGCATATCACCAATAGTCTTGGACAGAAGTGGTGTAGTGAACAGAACCACACTAGTGCTACTCTCAGATGGCCTATGGTGTACAAAAAAATATGGAAATAGGCGAAACGAAATGCCCTCTGAATGGAGATCTCCGACCTTGTTTGTTTTCTAACGAAGAGGAACAGGGAAGTATTGATGGGTTGGTTTTAGGTGCAAAGAAAGTTGCAGATCGATGGCGGCGCTTCTTCTCAATGATCCTGTGGTGTAGTGTAGATTGAAATAGAGATGAGAGGTGAGAGATGACAAGGTTGCAAGATAAGTGAAGGGCAGAACACACATCTGACGAGATTCACTAGAACAAGCAGTGACGTAGTTCCCAGCTGGCGCGGCACGTCGGCAAGCTACTGCAGGAAGGATCTCCACGGCGTCCCTAGGAAGAACGGATGCTAGATGGGCATCAGCACAAGAGGGTAGTGCTGAATGCTGATCGTGGAGAACAAGAATGGTGCCGGCGGAGACTTACCACTGGGGACGAATTAGATGGCGGTGTCGGCTCCGGTGAAGGAAGATGCAAATGCGATGGCAACCGCTATGCCTGCGTTTTGTGGAGCAAGGGCAACTGCTAAAGTGTTGCCTACGTTTCGTGCAGTTCGTGGTGGCGCAACTCGATCAGGACAAAGCAAGGATGCAGAGAATATATCCTTGTAGAGGCTTGGGCTCGGCCCAAGCAACAGGATTGGGTCGGCAAAGAGAAGAGAACAAACAACTCCAACAGCTCCTTAAAAATCATTTGGCTAGTTAATCTCTACTACTAAAAAGAATGAAGTGGAGAAAAAACTTGGTACGTAAAATCTTACGCTCAGACGACCACGGACGACCACGGCCCTCCCTCCGCTCGCCCCCTCGCGCTTCCCCCGGTCCCACCATCTCCCACCACCGCGCATCCGCCTCCCCACACAAAATCACTCCTTCCAATCAATCCCATGCACACCCACATGGCCGCATCCGCTCCCTTCCCGACGTCGCCGCCGCTCGTCCCTCCTCCTCCCATCTCCCCACGATGCCGCCGCACACCCCCTCCTCTCATTTCCCTGCGTCGCCACCGCTCGTATCTCTTATACTCCGATGCGCATCTCCCCCACGACCGCCGTCGTCGCCCCTTCCTCGTGCTCTGTCGCCTCACCGATGACCGCCTCCACCAAGCCGCTCTGCCACGGCCGCTTCCGCCACCACTCTCCCCTCTCGGTGGCCGCGGTGGTGGATCGGCATCGAATTCTTGGTGGACGCCACCGAGATAAGTGTCCCACCATTCCTCCCTGACACTTACCTATGCGCCGCGCCTTCAGTCTGGGGTTTCCCGTCCTGCGTCCGAAGCTGCCGCCGTCCAGGGTTACACATTCTCCATTCAGTCACCACGCCGGCGTTGACGTTGTCCACGGGTTACCCATCCTACGTCCCCATCGCCACGCTGCTGCCGCCATCAACTTCTCTCCACTGACGCTGTCGCCGCCCACGGCCAACGTCGCTAGTGAACATCGAGTTACGGGCCATATGAAATAGCAGATCCAATTTGGTGAGAATCAGAGTTTGTCTAAAGATGCCTCCAGACTTGCTATCTTATTATTGGATTCTCCCTCCCTGATCTAATCTAATTGATCTCAACCTAGCATTTCCCCCTTTCTGTCATGTTGGTGTTGAAGGCAGCGAGAAGAGCATCAGAGCTCCATGGGCTCCCCCAACATGCTACGCTGGGGTGCAAGTGAAATCCTGCATTGCTTATTTCTGTATATAACTGATTGTTTATTTCTGTCTTTAATTAAAGGATTTGAAAATATCCACTCTACTATTTGTGCACATTGCAGTGAAAATTGAAATTGATTATTTTGTTGTTCTGATGTTGTGTTGTTGTTGTCCAAACCTGCACACTAGCTATTTGTTGAAAAGGCTTGTGCTTATTGCAATGTGTGACATCCTAGTATTCTAAAAAATCTCAAAAACTATAATCCAACTATCTTTCCTACTCGCAATCCGGCTCATCATATCCGTCGTCCCGCTTGTCAACGATGACCAGCGGCCTCGCTCGCAATCTCCCCCGTGGCCCTGCCCTTCGCATCCTCCCTCGCCTCATTGCCTCCACCACCTTCTTGCCTGCGCATGCGCCTGGGCACGTGCCACGTTGCGGGGGGGGGGGGGGGGGTGAGGGAAGCCCACTATCCTGTCGCGGACCTACTCATGAGCAGCCCACGCGCATGGCGAATTGACGGCTGAGGAGCGTGCCCTCACCACCGACGAGGAGGAGCGGGAGCTCCCCACCGCTGGCAGCAGCGCACCGAACTCGTAGTCCAAGGCCGCACACCACCAGCTGTCTCCTGTCATCGATCCGCCGAGCTTTGGTGAGGTCGTGAGGGATGGGTTACTCTTGCCTCCAGGATGCTCGTCGGCCTCCACTCCCTCACCGGGACCTAGCTGCCGGCGAGTAATCGGTCGGTCAAACCGACGTTTGGACGATTTTGACTGCTGCTGTCGTCCTTCGCCGGAGCAGAATAGAGGCCAAGGAGCTCAAAGTTCAGGCATAGAGTGGGAGGTCACATCCCTACCCAGGCGACAAGCTCGAGGTCCTAGGGTATAACAGGCTCCAACGGAGTGTCGTGTTTCGGCGAAGGGCGACATCGCTGCTTGACGCAGCCGTCTAGCCACAACAGAGCTGTAGGTGGGTCAGGGACTCTGTGCCGGAGGCGATGGAGTAGCGGGCCGCCAGTCCCCAGCCGCCCAGCGTGCATCACTCCACTCCAGCTAAGCAACTTTCCCAATGCTTGACTGTAAGACGCGGGTTTTCGGTGAGGAAAACCTGACTCCTTGTACCCTTGTGGTAGTCACTGGATCAGTAGCTATCACATACATAATTCATTATAGAATAATATCATTTCCATAAAACGAAAACAGAGTACAAAAAATAATATTTACATCTGAAACAACTCACTATACGAATTTAGTACAAGCCCCTTGGGCTAAGTGACAAGTAGAAATCCTACGTAGCGGTAGCCAGGGCTTCAAGTGTTCATCTTCAATCTTTACCACAGGCATCCTTGAGCGAAGCAACGCACCCTTCCTTCATGGATTCCTCAAACTCAGCCTCTCACTCCAAATCCAATCCTACACACTCACAAAACTATCCCCAAGGATTGGGATACGTCCACGTCAACGACTGTATGCAGCTTTAAGTGGCCTAATGCTAAAGGGTAAGAAAAGTGGCAAGGTAAAAGCTCAGGTTTTCTATGCAGCAGTAGCTAAGCAATAAAAGAAAACATCTCTATATAAGTCCCAATCCATACTCTCATCACAACTCGGGAACACCTAGTACCCCAGGGACCCGTCTCCACATCCTATCTCCATCTAGGGTCGGTGCGAGAACTTCCTCTCCTCGCACCTCAATGATTGCAAACGGATCTGTGAGGTAGAGGGAGCAACTCTCCTCTCCCCGACTACAACCACGGCTCACCACACTCTCATCTACAGGGGGAGGTAGAAATCCCAAAACATGAGAACCAACAATCCACTGAGCTCGGCCATGATCGAGGACACGGCTATACATATAGATCTAAACTCTGCAGAGCGTGTACACCTGTACCCAACTCGGGATGACACCCGGCGGTGATTAGCCAACCGAGCCCATCCTACCGTGCGAACTCTCGATAGTTATGGTCCCATCCTGCATCCGGCCCTCAAAGCGATCCCACCTATCCCCCATTGATACCCTCTATCCTGCTAGCAGGTACCCATTGATACCCTCTATCCTGCTAGCAGGTATGGTTCCGCACTTGCTGAGCTCAACCCGGCCCTAACCCCACTCTCAGCGAAGTGGTATGTATGAAAAGTCCCGTGAAATGGTTGGACCACTCGGTTTCAGACCGGGGCAAGCTCATGTCCTCCAAGTGTAAGTAAAACCCCAACACCTGTGCTCCAAAAACCGTAAAAGTGGGACACACTGAGGAGTGCACCCCCATCCCCGATCCCAGACGGTTGTTTCGAGCTCACCCTCGCCAAAGTACCCAAAATGCTTTCTCCTGGCGGTTTACCCCATGCACACCAAGAACCACTATTCCCATCCCAACACATGCATCGCAAAGCTCAGCGTATATACACGATTATATATAACATAGTAGAAGTAGGGCAATCAAGTACGGGATAAATAAAGAAGGCTATGCAAGGTTCATCATCATGCAATTTAAGTAAAGCGCTAGCGTACTACACAACAATGCCTAATAGGAATTTCAGAATCAGTTGGGTGGGAACACCCGTGTGCAAGTAGTCGTCGAAGTTTCCGTAGTTGTTCTCGATCTTCTAGCTTGACTCCTTGGCTCCGGGAAAACCTAGATTCACAAATATAAATAAACACGGTGTCTAGATGCAAATAACTCCAAAGAGAAGCAATAAAGAACCAAATAACTCCAAACGCTAGTCTAACGGGTGCTTCATGATTTTAGAAGAATACAAAACTGATTTCATATTTTTCTAAGGTAGAAACAATTTATTATGGCTTTTCAAATAAACAAAATAGTTTACGAATTTAATTAATGGCAATAAAGCACAGAGCCACAATAAAGAACATGCCACAATAAAACAAATTTAGTGCTCTCAAACTTAAGCAAACTTTAAACCTTTACCTTGTTGCATCGTGAAGAGTTTTCAAAAAGTTGCACATCTAACATAAGTGAGGTTCTCTTGCAAAAGCTCATGGAAACACTCATCTCGGCAAGTCACTCATGCCTACACTAGATTATTCTCAACCTATTCTACTCATATATGAAAGTGGAAAGCTTATGTGGAGCTTGATAGGTAAAACAATCATAGCAAAACATTATACTTGAAATATTGTCAAACTAAGAGAGAGATCTATTGGAATTACCGAGACTAGTCAAAAAGGCTATGGAAAATAAATGTTGGAAAGAGAAAGATGGAACACACACATTTAGAAAGGTGGACATGTGCAAGTGGAAAATGGGTGATCCTGAGACACGAATGAAGTTCTCGTTATCGGATTGCACATGGTTGGAAAACATTGAGTATGGACTTGTCTTCAAAGCTCTCTAAGATTTAAATGAAGCTAAAAAGAACTGAGGAGCATTTTTATTTTTCTCTTTTTTGTTTTTTCTTTTCTTATTTTTTTCTTTCTTTCTTCTTCTTTTTTTCTTTCCTTCATTTTTTCTTCTCTCTTTTTTATTTTTTTGTTCATCATTTTTTATGCTCCTCCGAACTTTTAAGCAACAAAGTACTTGCTATAGTAGTCCTCCCCCATGCTTAAATGATTGCTCGTTCTCGAGCATATAAGTGAGGGGACCTATGGCTACTAAAGAAGTACAAAATTCTTGTATTCCTTTATAAATCTTTTGAAATCTTCAAGGGCATCCTCCATGTCGAAACTCGCATAATCATTGATGAGTCCCTCCATATGTTATATGTCTTGAAATCTTGCCAGAAAATCTTCAGAAAATTCGTCGAAAGATCATCCATACTCAATTTGGGTTGTGGTCAATAAGATAATCACAAAAAGATGTTTTGGGTTTAGGGTGGATGCCCAGCGAAGTTTGTGAAATTTCCAATGCAGAAACTCACAATGCACGGACAAGAATGGCTAGAATGAAAAAGATACGCAAAGAAATGACCAGCTTCTTAGTCTCGTACCACAGAAATCAATCCTAATCTAACTCATCAAGACATAAGTTTGCAAACTAAAGGTTATATCATTAAATTACTTGTATGTGTATAGGCTTTGGTAGGTAGAGCATTGCAAGAGATTCACAAATGTAGATAGCATAATGATTTTAAATAAAACAAGTGCAAGGCATAGGTCATCGGTAAACTTAAATCAAAGAGCAACATAAAGTATGTGGGTCTTAGAAATTAATCATTTAACCTCCAGAAATGAAAGAGCCAGTATTTAATCATTTTAAGTTCCTTTTTATAGAGAGCAAATAGTCATGTTATATAAAACATCACGCAAGTAAAACAAAGCGACAACTTTCATTATTTTTCCATAAGCAAGGCGTACAAATGATATTATCGTGGTAAGCTCAAAAGAGATGTAGATTCATTTATTGAAAAGTAAAAACTAACTAACCTAGGTTGTCCTCCTAGTACCATGTTATTGTTAGAGAGATAAATACAAAGGTTGTCTATGGTTAAGCATATATGTGCAAGCATTTAAAAGGATGATGAACAAAGGTAAAGTTAAGGGTGAGTTACCGTCCTTTTCAATACTCATAGTGAAGTGCAGCGATGCCTCCCCCATGCTTAAGCATTGTGCTTAGCATGGAAAAAGAATGATGAACATCTTGTGGTGAAGGTGATCACTGAACTCTATGTGGCCTTTTCCCTTTCGTCCTTTAAATCCTCCCCCATGCTTAGCATGTTGCTAAGCGTAGAAGAACTTGAATTTCTTGTAATCCCCTATCGCCATGTGTTTGAGAATCGTCTTCACTTCCTTGCCTTTGTTAACTCAGTTTTCCCTCAACTTCTTCTTATCATCATCAAGCCATGGTTCCAATCCTTCGTCATATCGTCATCACCGACTTCAATGCCGTCCTTTGTCGCTGCCTCATCTTCCACAGTTTTTCTTTTTCCTCCAGAACAGAACATATACTGAAACACCCCTCCAAGTTGAAGTTCATGAAATTATCTTTCCAATGAGCCATCGTACGCATGAAATGGGTTCCGAACAAGAGAGTCGTGCCTATTTTACTCCGGCGATGCAATCTGTCCAAGGCTGATTTCAGACTGCGCAACGCTCAATGTTTTTGCCATATCTCCTTGTATAGGTCTTCAAAATTGATGATTCTTGATGCGTTGGAAAGAAAGTTTGAAGGAGCTTCTGAATATTAAATTTTATTCCATTGTAAATCTCTGAACATGTGCTCAAATCTTGATGGAAACAGCGACTTCCCTCTCAAGCCTTGTAGATGACTAACGATCTTGATTGCAATTGGTCAAGAACTCATGGGAACACTTCGTCATGCCTGCAAAACAAATCAAATGCACATTCTACCCTCGGGGTGATGGTCGGGAGTAGAAACAATTGCCAACAAACCAAACGCATCTCTAAGATCTTAACTTGTGGCAAAGCTTAACTAGCAAGAAGAAAAGAAAAATATAATGGGTGTACGTGCATGTAGGTGAAAATGCAAATGAAAGGAAGGGATATAAACAATTACAATGTTTGCACCAAGTTCTAAACACCATGTTTACAACTAGATTGCTTTATTTCTATATAACCATAAAGATTTAACCAAGGTCAAAACACTATGTTCATTTCAAGGTTAATAATTCGTTATGCCGCAAGAAAGTTAAAGCGCATTGCAAAGATTATAAACCAACCTAATGCAATATGATAGCAAGGTATATAAAACTGAATGATGAGGTCTCTAATCATGCCTAAACACCATGTTTACACAAGATTGCAAAAGAAAATGCCTCGTGTGCACGAAGCACCATTATGGAAATAAAGCATTCATCAAAAAGTTTTGCGAAGAAGCCAAGCTAACATATGCATGATAGAACAAAGGGGGTTCATGCAAAATGCAAATGCAAAAGGGGTTAGTAAAAAGGGCTAGCAATGTTTGAAAAGGCTTCGATGTTGTTCCTCAATGATGACATGAGAGGTAGAGTCTTGTCAAAAGTTTTATAAAAAGACCTTAAAACATGCTAACAAGGTTTTAAGGTAAGGCTTATGGGTATCCTATATTTTTGGCTTAAGACAAGAACTTTGAAAAGATAAGTCGGGTGAATAAATTCTATCTAAGGTCGTTTTGAAAAAGAAGAAAAGCAAGGGTTAGATTTTTGGATGAGAAACAAACTTATGGTTTTAGGATTACTAAAGGTATGAGGGGTTTCTCCTAAGGGTTTAGGATGAGGCTAGTCAAAATTTTAGAAAAGGAATAGAGATAGACTTTGTCGACTTGACATAAGTCGATTCCTCCCTTTGTTGGCCTAGGTTCTAGGTGTGGTTTGATATGAAGGTTTAGGCAAAAATGTATATCTTTTTCTTTCTCACAAAAAGGGTTTTAAACATGATATGCATCATGCAACAAAATGCAAGGGTGGAGAACAATGTGGAATGAAGTGCAACATGATATGAATGAACAAAATGACATGACATGATAAGATGGTGGTATAAACCAAAAGCAAAAATTAGCCTAAGTTAACTAGCCACATGTTTAGAATCAAAAGGGATCATGATTCATATTACTCTCTAAAAAAACAAATAAAAAGACTCTAAACACTAATAAGCACACAAAAAAGAGGTCTACAAGTTTTCCAAAAATCAAGTAGCAAAGTACTCCCTCAATATCTATTAAAGCATACAAGATGTGGTTGTGACATTTACTAGAGCAATGGTAAAATGTTACTTGATGTTTTCAAATAAAGAGCACAATGTAGACTTGCCATAGTTTATATAGATATATAAAAAGATCGGGTTGCCTCCTGCAAAGCGCTTCATTTTAAGTCTTAGAGCTCGAATTTCTCACGTACCTTTTTGTTGTCGTGAAGCCATGGTTACTTGTGTGAGAATCCAAAGTAGCCATGCAGCTTGATGTTGCCTTTAGGAAATCCGTCGTGGTTCGCTTCCAACATCATGATGTGTTGAGTGGTGCCTCTTGTGTATTCATTCATCCAAGGTCAAGAGGGTTTGTTTTAGTCCTTAGCTTCTGAATTTCATCATGTACGTGTTGTGAAACCGTTGCCCCATCTTCTCTTTATTGACACCATGTCTATCTCCTCTATTTTGTCATCATTGCCTTGTTGCTGACTCTTCTTCGTGGATTTACCCCTGCATCAAAAACAGAACATATACCAAAATATAGTTCTATTGAAAAGTTTATAAAATTACCTTTCCAACGGATACTCATTCATCTTAATCAGAGTCCGGATGAAGGAGCTACGGCTGTTTCACTTCAGCACTGCTGGCTGTCCAGAATTTCAGCACGTGCAACCTTCGGTGATTCGGCCATATCCGCTTGTAGGAACCTCTGATTGCCTTGCCGCTTGATTCATTGGAACATAGACTTCATGAAGCTTCTGAAAATCCAAATATACATGAAAGGATGTATGGATCACATCCACCTAGCCATAAAGGTGAGCATCCAAAAGGTAAGCCTAGCCTATCGTCTTCTCGTTGCCGTTCCGGCCAAGGTGACGAACCAATCTAAACCTATATTATGATAAGGATTACACTCGATATGGATTAACCCGATATGGAGTGGTTCGATACACGTTCGCTCGCCGCTTTCTCCTCCACCATACTCTCACAACGCAAGGATATTCATCACCGAGCGATAAACCTCGGTCCGTGCACCACTTCGATGTATCCGCAAGACATAGATTAGATCTATTCCTACTAAGGTCATATGCTAGCTACACACATGAATGATAGAAGGCATGCATCAAAGTAGATCAAAGTAAAGACAAGATTAGATTGATATCACCGTCAAAAGTACATGTGCCTTGATGAATCCAAGGCACGGCTCCGGAACTCCACCATGGCTTCACCACGCAGGGCCAACCATGGTGGCTAGGGTCTAGCTTAAGCCATCTCCTAGGCAACTCGAGGACTTGCGGCGGCCATCGGCTTCCTCCCAGTGCTTCTCCTTCGTCTTGGCGGCTCTCTGATGAATGGATGGATGTGGCGGCCGGTGGAGGCAGAGGCAATAAATAGACAAGCACCTAGGGCAAAGGGGGGGCGCAAACCGGGCTAAGAACAGGCTGGGCCGGCCGGCCTGGGCCGACCGGCCCAGGCCCGTTTCGGCCTGGTTCGGCCCCGTCTCGCTCCCTGATGCTTCTGGGTCAATTGTTGACTTGCTCCCTTATGCATGTGGGCCCTTGACGTCGTCTTCTCCACGGTTTGGACAGAGCTCCTTGTCGCGCAAGCTTCAGCATCTTCTGTCCAGGTCCCTGGAGTTTCACGGCTTCATGCTTTGGTCCCTGGGCCCTTTGGAGTCATGTTCATGATGTGTCTTGACTTGTGTCAGGCTTCATGATCGTCTCTTGAAGTGCTTGATGAACTTATCCCGAAAGTCTCCCTTTAAGCTCTAGTTTCCTACGTAAACAACAAACTCCAAAATCGACATGCGAGAGTGAACTTGATACCTCTGGGGGGTTAGTACCATTGCTTAGGATATCAAATACGTGCAAATGTTGACGGTAAACTTATAGCTAGGTGTACCAAAATCGACCGTCAACAGGGCGACAGGCATGGGGGGCAGCGGCGCAGTAGGACGCTGCGACGCGCGGGGGCTCGCGAGTAGCGGCGGCGGCTGCTAGGGCTTGGGGTGGGGCGTTCCGGCGTGGGGGCGTGCCGACGGCTGCTGGTGCTGCGTGCGCTGTGTGCGCCGTGCGCCCGTGCGTGAGTACTGAGGAGGCGCTGAGGGGCTGACCGGCAGAGGCTGAGTGGCTGACTGTTTGGGGCCGTGGGGAACTGCTAGGGTTTTGGAAATTGGATTGTTGGGCTTTAGGTGGGCTATATCTTTAGATGGGCTATTCCCTCGGTTCTCGGGTAACACGGAACCGAACCGAAAGAACCGGGGTAGTTCGGTTCCCCAGAAACAGGAACCGAACAGGAACCGAATTTCTCAGTTCCGGTTCTTTCGGTTCGGGTTCTCGGTTCTTTCGATTCGGTTCTCGGTTCCCGGTTCTTTTTGCCCAGGGCTAAGCGGCGATAGATGGTGGGTGTGAGCACATAGGTTGGACAGAAAGACAGCGAGGCTATGGGTGGAGTGATTTCTCAGTCGGCGACGTGCACGAGCAAGGGTAAGGAACTAGCAACAACGTTTGATTGTGCTTCCCTTGCTAATGCAAACACGGAAAGGGCTCAGGAAGCCATGATATTGGACATGGTGGAGATAGCACACATGTCCTACATGGTTACAACTTGCAAGGTTTAAGCATGGCTGCGCCAGGCACACTATCTAGCACTATGGGTTGAGCAAAAGCGGGTCCCAAGTTACTTGCAAGGCGCTTTGGTGAAAAGTTCGAACGGAAGCGCGGCTGCAAGGTCTCCATAGAGGAGCAGCATTGTGGCTCAGGCAAAAGTTCGATCATAAACAGGGCGCGAACTAGCTCGGGTCAAAGTTGGGTTCATGACCATGGCGCATGTGCCAGGTGCTTGATGAAATACTCCAAAGGCACTCCGTGATGGCATCGGCCGGCCAACGACGAGTTGGTGGCGGCTGGCATGATCAGCATGGTCGCCCCCTGTCGGCGGCTTCAGCTTTGTGTGGACCGTGGCAGCAGGCAGCAGAAGGTGGTGCTGACATCGTTCACCATCATCGGCTCATGTTCCTCGCGGTGCAGCTCCCAGCTTCTGCAGGGCAGTTGCAAGAGCACTCGCCACGCCTGCGCTGTTGCTGGCCGGCGGCACTGGGATCTTGCATGGGAATACCAGAGCTGTCGTTTCCAGCGAGTGCTAGGTGGAGCAAAGATAAACTGACGAGAGCCATTGCTGGTGCTCTGATCGTGTTGCTCTATTGTTTGCTCTTGCTACCTCTCGGTGGAGATTAGAGAGCCAAGCTGACTGCTTGCTGGTTCAGCGGAGAAGAAGAGGAGTTGCAGGTTATGGCTTAGAATTTGGAGCTCATGGCTGCTAGCTGATCTAGGATAGAAAGGATTGGTACTGGTAGTGAATGCTTGCTCGGTGGAGGAAGAAATAAGAGGAGTTCAGAAGAGATGGATAGATTTGCAGAGGGATTGGGGAGTACTGGAGCAGGTAACTGCTTGCGTCCCTCCATTGGAGAAAGGAGTAAAGGAAAGATAGCAGGAAGCGTGCTATATTGGTTGCTTCGATGGAGAAAAAGTGAGAAAGGAGAGGGGAGTGATGGTGGCTTGGAAGAGAGATGGAGAGGAGTGATGAGAGGTGAGGGTATTTAAAGGAAGTAGTTAAGGTTAGAATACGTGGGCTTAGGTTTTGGGCCAAAACAAATTAACCCCGCGAAATAAATCAATAACAATTTATTTCGTAGGATGATATCAAAAGGTTTAGAATCATTTTCTGGAATGAATTAAATAGCAAAGTGTTGATTCGAGAAGCCGGAAAAATTGTCGTAAATCAAATGAGCTCTGAGATATTTAATTCAAATGAATTATAGTCTATTCCCCAAAATCGAACCAATTGCAAAAGATCCTTGCGAAGAGTCAGAAAATAATCCTATAGTCCATTTAAGAACTTCCAGAGCACTTTTGAAGAGATTGGGCTGGGAAAGATTAGAAGGCTGACAAAGGGGTTAAAGAACTCCAGGTAACTTAGTGTTGACGGCTGTTAAGTACTACTTTTACACCGTCAACTCCTGCATAAAATAAATCGAAAGTGATCATCAACACTAGGATAGGGCTTTATACAGAAAATTTCCACAAGTGTTGGTGTTTCTAGCTTTTGATGCAGGACAAGCCAAAATACACATGAAATGATATAGCTGAGAGCAAGTGCATTAATGGCATAAATATGGCATCATCATAAATAGTCCCAAATGCCAATTTTGGACTGCACCAGTGTGACGGGCTCGTCGAGACGACCGAAACGAATATATCATTTGTATACTTCGGAGCTTGGATGAAAGAGATATGTACAAGATAAGATCACACAATATCATAGGCCCAGTGGGACCCACACCAGGCCACGTGGCGACGTGCTGGCACACAGGCGCCCACATGGCCATGACACCTCAACGATCCAAGAGAAGCCCCTACCGACGAATCAAACGCCGCCACGTGTTCAACACAAGGTTTCAAGGGCCCACAACCTGAGCAAACCGCCTCCAACAGACCGATACACCTAGAACAGTCATAAGGGACCACATGTCAGTCACTGGGAGAAAGCACAATGTGAGACGTGGTGGGGCCAGGTCGGCCGATCCCTTGGATCGGCCGAACCGACCTTGCCACGGATCGCCATCTGCTTCCACGTGGTGCTCGGTGATTGGTCCTACAGTGGATTCCCAAGTGCCCAAGCTGTTCTCTCGTAGGTAGCTTGGCCTATAAATAGAAGGGGAGGGGGTAAGAATAAGGACACACCACTCCATCCAAGGATGAGAGCTTCCCTTCAAAGGAGAGGCCTCTCCTTGGTAGATTTGAGAGTAGGAGAGTAAGAGAGGGGTTTGTATCTATGTAGATGCTTCGTTCTTCATTTAGAATAAAGTGAGTATTTTTGCATTTCCTATTTAGACTAAAGTAGTATTCATGCATTGGTGAATAGTTCTTGTGTTCTTCACTTGTTCATGATTTAGAGGCTTATGTTCTTCACAACCTTTGATCTTCTGGTGTAGCTCGTAAGTTGCTAATTCCGTTTGTATGCTGCTAGTCCAATTAGAGTAAAGTGGATGCTCCTGCATTCTAGTTTAGACCGAAGTCCTTCCATGATCCTTGTATAGATAACGGTTACCTGAGTGAGTCCTGGTGTCTCCCTCGTGGGTTCGTCGCTCCGTCTTCGTACGGAGTGCTATAGTGTTGTTACGGCTGGCAGACGTAACCGTGCTATAGTAGTAACCAGTGCTGTAGACGTGGTGTCTAGACAACGGGTTATCCTTCGATTGCCTTGTATCCCACGGTTTGTCTTGGGGTAGGCCGCGGTAGTGACAGCTGTTGGACCCTTACGGAATCCCCCACGTCCGGATATAGGTGTAAGCAACCATTTGCCGTGAACCGACTGTTATAGCCAGGAGGGTCCGGTGTCTGAAACAAGAGTCCCTAACCGAGAGATTGTTCTCAACCCTGCCCACTATCGGCAGGATCCTTTCCGTCTCCATCTCAACTCTGTAGAGTTGTGTCCTTGGACCGTTCTCCTAGAGTAGAAGGTAGTACACACCGTTCCTTGGATTCGATACCCTTGGGAATACTCCTAAGGTGAAGTGCTACAACAGTATTTCCGTGCGCTTTGCGGATTCTTTCGTACCCATAGTTATACCCAGGTGGATCTTATGCTCATGCTAGGTGCGCAACTAGTGGTGAGGTTAAGAAATACTAACACCTATGCACCTAGAGTATCGATCAGCGCACAAAAAGGCTCGGCCTTTGACCGAATGACGGTTCAACAGTGGCTACAGGTTTCCTACTGGTGAAGCAAAGCAAGACGGTGTTCCTGAGTTGCGCGTTGGCGCCGGCGGGTTCACTTGCCTGCAAGCATACGCGGCCGGCAGTTGTGCTCAACGTGGCGATAAGCAAAACCTTGTCCTTGATCGGTTGGGCGCAGCTTTGCACGACGGCGAAGTCACCAGGGCGGCGACGATAGTGAGCGTCGACGACACACCCATCCTTGAGCGAGGAAACGCGCTGAGCGCGTGTGTGTGTTTGTGTTGAGGAGTGAGGACCAATGCCAAAAGGTAAGGCTCTTGCCCCCCTGGATAAGAATGTGTGCGTGCAAGCCAAAGATAAGCCCTCGGCGGCTAAAGGTGAGGTCTTGGTTTTCTCTTGCACGACGATCACACGTGCGCCGGCTCGAGGGAAGATCACGGTAGCGACACTGTGGAGCGGCGTGCGGGCAAAAGATATGGGCAAGACTAGGAACGATGGCTTGGCCAGGCTCGTGCGCGCACAGGCGAGCGCACGACAGAAGCTTGGGCGCTACGAGCCAAAGGTGGAACCCTCTTGCCTTCCTACACTTGTATGCATGCACGCGAGTGCAAGGTGTTCGACGAAACACCACAAAGCGGATGGCGAAGCGGCAAGGCCGCTTGCCGGCAGCGGGATGTTGCAGCTGTTGACCAACAGAAGCGTCGACAAGGTCTAGGACCTCCTAGGATGGCTAAAAGGCCCGGCTTTAGTTCCACCAGCATGTCGAACGCGCATGCGCTGGCGTGTGGGAGGTCACGACGGCGACACGGTGGAGTGACGCGCGGCTATAAGGTCAAGATACGGCGGAGGACAACGGGGCGCGCACGGAACGTCGGCAGCGGCACCTGCAGGCGTAAGGCTCGACTCAGGCACACAAGCGTCGGCGGTCACGCGGTGGCAGCGGTGCGGTTCAGCCGGAGCAGAGCACATCACCATGGGCAAGGCCTGATTCTTTCCCCACGACACAAGACCGGCATCCAGAGCGGGATGAGGAGCACGGTGCTCACCTGGGGGTCCTGGTCGCGAGTGGTCGCGACGCCAGGCGGCGGTGAAGCTGGACGGTGCAGAAATAGCGGCGGAGCGAGAACACGGCACGACAAGGGGAAGCAATGCAGGGTGTCGCGGTTCATCCGTTCATCAGGTCCGGCTCCCTAGCATAGGCGGCCTTGGCAGGGGCGGCTCCGTCTTCGCGGCGGATAGCAGCTCCCTCGGACGGCTTTGCCTTCACGACGCCCCGCGGCACCACGAAACGGCGACGGCGTCCTCAGCGCGGCGTCGTGATGCAGCTGCTCGGACGGCACCGACGGGGGCTTCACAGTGCGGCGACCTCCGGCTCCCTTTCCTCTTCTCTTCTGCTTCCCCCACCCCTCCTTCCTCTTCACGAACAGCGGCGCGGTGGCTCCAGGACGGGCTTTACGGCACCAGCGGCAAAGGGTGCTCGGCGTCCTGAGCGGTGGCCCGACCTTCTTCCCTTCCTCCTCTCCCCTTTCTCCTCCTCCCCTTCTCTGATTCAAAGTGGTGGCGCCGGAATGCCGGATGGATTTGGGGAATTCCCCTGGCGGCAGTAGAACAGGGGGTGAGGCCGACGGATGGTTTAAAAAGGGGCAGCGCTCCAGGGTTTGGGCGCCGGTGGATGGTGGAGATGCATCGCGGGAGGGCGTGGCGGCCATCCACGCGCGCCAGCACGGCAGAAGGTGGCGGCCATGGGGACCTCGACGCTGCGCCGCACCTGACGGCAAAAGGAGAAGAAGAGCAGGGTGCTGAGGTGCTGACGAGCGGGACCCACCTGGCGGTGATAGAGGGAGAGGTGTCTGGTTGGTGTCAGGTGGGCCGGCGGGCGGATAGGAGCCAGGTGGGACGCACGGTTGGGCAGACCAGCGGTGTTAAATGGTGGTGTTTCGGCAAACTTGAGCAACGAGATGAGGGGCCGCTGATAGACTTCTACTAACGAACTTAAGGCCCAGCAAGCTTAGGGTGTTTTCCTATTTCATTTTAAACTCATGCATTCACAATTAAAATTTGAATTTAGAATTCATATTTAAATCACACTCAAATAAGATACAAATAAAATCCTTTAAACTCCATGATTATTCACACTAGCATTTATAACCCTAAATTTATGTTTAGCTCAAAATAAATCTTAGAATTTAGGGAAGGTTCACATAAGACATTCTTATAGTTTAAGTAAGCACTCAAATTCATTCAAAATATTTGAAACTCACATTTTTGCAAACATTAACACTCCGGAAAAATCCGGGATGTTACATTGATGAGCCCGTCGAATCGAGCTCAAAAGCAGTCGAATTGAAAATGTCCCCACGGGATTGACCTCTCCACATCTGAATTAGAGGGTTCCTCTTCATCCGTCGTGGCCACCTTACAACAGAACCGGTAGAGTCGTGGAGAGGAACGGGGAAGAAGAAACACGGAGAAAGATAGAAGTAGGCTCCGCAGTCTGTTCGTAGAGCTTGCAAGTGGCGATGGCGATGCAGGCTGTGGAATGGATGTAACACCCAAAAAAATTAATTTTTGCTTTTAATAAAATTTTTCTTAGCAACAAATGCTTGTTTAAGGATTTTAAGGTTTTTTTTAATTTCTATAGGCATTTAATTATTTTCTTAATTAAATTAATGAACCATAGGAGTTTATTGTTGCATTCATGCTGGAGCACTATTTTTGTTTGGTTGAATTCAAACTTGTGTTTGAATTCCTTTGTTTGAATTCTTTTGAATTTGCAAAAGCATTTTCCTTTTCTCTCCCCCCTTTTCTTCTTTGCTTCTGGCCCAATTCTGCTTTGAGCCCGTGCCGCTTTTGCTTCTCAGCTCGCAGCCCGGCTAACCTTGCGGCCCAAGTCGGCCCAGTACCAACCCACCAGCGCGGCCCCCCCCCCCCCCCCCCCCCGCGTCTCGCTACCAGGTGGGGCCCAGCGGTCATCACCTTCCTTAGGCCACGCCCCGAGCCGGCCGCACCGCGCCGCACCCCCGGCTCGCGCGCCGCCGCGCACCCACGCCTCCTCCCCGTGGGCCCCGAACCGAGGCCGGCCTCCGCCCTTGGCCTATAAGAGCCGCCCCCGCACCGAAGCCCCGAAACCCTAGCTATTCCGCGCCGCCGCCCGACCTCAAAACCCTAGGCCGCCGTCGCCGTCGATTCTCCTCGGTCGCCGTCTCTCTTTCGTCGTCGAGTAGCGCAGGAGCTTCGCGTGGAGGTGAGCAAGCCGCACGTGTGGCTTGTGGACGCCCCCGTGTCGTGTGCCGCCCGTAGGACCTCGCTGGAGTCATAGCCGCACCGCCCGCCGCCCCTGCGAGCTGCGTGTCGCCGTCGTCGTCTATGCGCCCGCTTAGGTGCTCCAGTAGAGTGCACCGTGGTCCCTGCTTCGCCCTCGTGCCTCCAGCGTCGCAAATCGTGCCCGGGAGCTCGGGATCGACCTGCGCCGGTGAGGCCGCCGTCGAGCGCTGCCACCTTCTTCGCCGGAGCCGCAGCAGCCGCTAAATCGCAAGCCAGTGGTCCAGATCAATCCAAACCGCGGGGTCAACCGAAGGGTACCAGTCAACAGATCTGTTTCGTCGCGGTTTTGCATAAAAGCCCCTGTTCTTTTTAAAGCTTGCAGGCCGGCCCTCCCACCATAGAGAGGCCCTTACAAATAGGTCCTGTTCTTTATGGTTCCAACCCTAACTTTCCTAGGATTTGTGTCTGTAGTCCAGCCCTTGTAGTTTTGTGCTATAGACCTTGTATTTATAAGCATAATTCTGTTTTAGCCCCTGAGTTCTTGCAGTTAGGCCCTAGAAGCTTAGGCTCTACGCAGTTAAGCCCTCAGAACTTGTTTACCTCATATCTTTTGCGTTCTAACTCCGTTTTTAGCATTCTTTATATCCATTTGTTCGTCTCGATGAGTAGATCAGTTTAGTGAAGCTTTTGTTCCTGTTTGAAGTGATTGGTGAATTGTTTTATTATTTTATTGTATTGTCTCTTGCATGTGGATGTGTGATGCGCAGAGAACGAGCAGTCCGAAGATTTTCTATGGTGAAGACTTGAAGACTCTGAGCAATTCCGGATCTTGTGAGAGGAAAGTGTCCTTGGTCATACCCGTTTTATCCTATATGAACATGCATTTAATCACTGTATTTACTTTCTTGCTTGCATTAATTTTGACGGGTTCCTATTAAGGTCTATGCCTAGATTCTTTTGGCCGTTGCCTTGTAACTGGGTTACTTAATTAATCTTGATGGTAGATGCTGCTTAGTTGCTCAACTGGGTTGGTAATAAACAACATGATACCCGTTTATGCTCTATGTTCTTTGATGGTAAGTTAATTACAAGATCATATGTTTAATTGGAACATGGAGAACCACCCAGGACAATAGTACAACCACAAGGCTATATGGCTCTGGCTTGGCTGAATAATTAGAGACCTTGGTGTTGTAGTAATCTTACCTGAAAGGGACAAATGGGGAGGCGTTGACGGAGTATAGACCTGCTCTAGCGGGGAGTTGGGCTTTGCTAAGACACGGTACCCGCTAGGGAGCTTTATGCCCCGCTTCGTCCTGAAACCTAGTGGGTTGCTGCACATTAGGGAACCTTTGTAAAGGCCTCATAGCGTCCCTATGCAATCACACCTCAGCAGTGTGGTATGATGCCTGACCAGCATCGTGTGGTTGGGTCTAAAGCTCTTCGGAGTTTTTACGCGACTTGTGGGTAAAGATGTACAACCTCTGCAGAGTGTTTAAAACTAATCGATTAGCCGTGCTCACGGTCAAGAGCGGCCTGGACCCTCACATGATTAATCTATCGGAAGATGAACTTAAATTATTTCTTTACTTTATGTTCATGGTTATGATGTTACACTTTAATTGTGGGATGGTATACACTTACATTTGCTAGTAAGTAAGTTGCTTAATAAAATTTGATCAACTAAAATGCTAAACTGCTTAACCCTTTGGCCATCCACATATACAGTCTTGCATGTTTATTATGTTATTCTTCCCTTGCTGAGTACGACATGTGCTCACGCTTGTTTATTCATTGCATCTACACAACCCGGATTGCTGCTTAGACGTGAAGATTGTTGTTGAGTACTAGGCGTGTGTGCCACCAGTCAGCTGCCTGTGGAGTTCCTTTCTGAAGATCCGCTGCTAGTTGTTCGCTCTGATGATACGTTGTTGAGACTCTCGGTCATGTAATGGTTTTAATACTCTCTTTTATGCTTTGGCACTGTATCTGATATTCACTGAGTCATTATGTGTGTGTAACTTGATCCTGACGCACATGTAATTTATGCATTCGAGTTTTCCTTCAAATTCGGGTGTGACAATGGAGCAGAGGAGGCGGCGACATCACGGAACATGGCACGTGTGTCTGGGTTCCTACCAAGGAGAAACGACAAGGTTGGGAGAAATAGAGGATGACGGGTGGGCCTCGTGTGTCAGTGAGTAGTTGGTGGGATTTGGAAAATGAAAAATAGCTAGTCTGTTGGATTACTCAATACAATCATGAAGTTTTCTATTTTTACAAAGGCCTCAATCTCCAAATTTAGCTAGCCAAATAAAGAGTCTGTTGGAGTTGCTCTAGTCCTTAGATAAGATACGGTCTCTCAAAAAGGAAGATTAGAATTTGGTCTATAATGATCCTAATCCAAACGAAATCAACCTCGACTGAATTTTGAAATACATTTTTGAATCAATAAAAACCTAGTGCAAACTATACAGCATGAATGCACAAAATAAACCATCTACCCTACATTCATTATTGTTTAGAAAATAAATTTTTTTGGTAATTAAATATTTTGCAATTATCTAATTGTCAGAAAAATTTAGAAATATAAGAAAAATCTATTGTTTTCAGTGTTATTTGTTCACATCCGAAAATAGAAATCTTGGGGTGTGACAAAGAAGAAGGAAGTTTCTAGAGGAAGGTTATAATTGTGTCCTTTGTCCTCCTCTGTACTCGAGACCACAGATTTTTTTGAATGGGTATGCAAACATATACAAATTGATTTTTGAAATGTGGGAGTAGATTGGATTTTCCAATATATATAGTGTTTTGTTATAATGCACCTGATCCAGTTGCGCCCACCCTAATTGCAAATGATTCTTATCAAGTTGCAACGGGATCCATTCTAATTACAATTGGTTCACATCAGGTTGCAACTGGATCTGGTCTAGATACAATTGGTTACTATTCACTTGCAACGGGTCAGATCTATTGCAATTAGTTGCAATTAGTGTAGTCTCGCGGTTGTAATTACATGTAGGTGCAATTGGTTCGCACCTAGCTAGTTGCAACTAGTTGGGTCTGATTGCAACTGGTTCCCACCTAGTTGCAACTGGGTTGAGTCCAGTTACAATTGGTTCGTGTCTAATTGCGACGGGTCCATCTAACATAGACTCCACATCAAATAAATTTTATACATTAATAAAAATTCGACCAGCAAGGGAAAGCGCCTCGAAGATATTACACACAAAAAAAACTCTTAACCAAGCCGATCTTTAATAAAAATAAACAAAAGACATCATACAGTTGAATATTCTGATGATTTAGTTATATAATTTAACCTCAATATTCTAATCAAATTTAATGAATGAATAAATAAATATGGATAAAAAAGCTGCTATTTGGTTGGTAATTAATTAAATATAGAATGAAAATATTAGGAACTATAAACGACGATATAGTGTGCAATTTAGAGGATGTGTCAACAACCAGAAAGAAAATATGAGACGCACATACTAACACCACCATATATGGAAAAGTACATTCAAAATGAAAAAATGAAAGGAGAGGGAAAAGTAGCAGTGGTGTGATTATGATCTAGAAAATGAAAGAAAAGTATCAAATGTCAAGAGGGTCAGATCACCAGAAGGTAACAAGAAGTCAAGAACCCGAAGGAAAACTATTTATATTAATTTTAAAAAATTAGTTATATATAATATTCCCTTTTATCCTAAATTCATAGTTACAAAAATCATCACACAATATGATGATTAAAAAATCCAGATGATATCTATATTTATACTATTAACACAAAAAATAAAATGATTGGATTTAAAAAAATTGATTGCATATATTTAATATAGGTGAACCTAAAAAACTCAAATCTTCATAAGTAAGTTACCTGTCACCGTATCAAATGCAAAGCAACCTCTTCGTGCAAACCAATCTGAACCACATGATATTGATCTAAGGGAGCACACGGAGGAGTGGGAGGGACACTTGCCAAAGTGTGATTATGTGACCCTTTTGCAAATCTTCCACGGCCCCCTTGGATCAACATCATGTGACCCAGATTAAAGTTTGCATGATCGGCACAAAGAGATTGATTTGCACTAGATATGTTCCCAAGTTATGCACACTATTTGCATGGAAGAAAACTAAACAATCTATAAAAAAGTATTTTTTCTCCTAAATTCATGTTTTAAAAATCAGCATAGAATATATGATTAAAGGATAAAACAATTACAATATTTGACTAAAAAGCTGATAATATACATTTTATAGGTTGACTAAAAACTCTGATGTCCAATATCTAGGTATCCGTGCTATTTGCGCAGGACACCTTACTAGTTATTTATACTGGAGACCCAAACTGGAATAGGAAGATATCAAAATAAATCTGCTTAAAGTCCATCCACATTTATTAAAATGCAACTTATTTGAGCTCTGCTAGATGCTTAATCTTAATGTAGATGTGATGAGCTAGTCTTCGTTCTGCCTGCCAGGGGCCTTGAGCATCATAGTCTCGACGGTGAGCCCCGGCCCAAGACCCAACAGGACGCCCCACTCGCTGTCCTCACTACCATCTTGCCGGCGACGGCGCATCTCGTCCAGAACAAAGATGATCGTCGCACCAAGCATGTTGCCGAACTCACTCAGCACATGCCGGCTAGCCGCCAGCTTCTCCGGCTGCAGCCTAAGAGCGGCCTCGTAGCTGTCCAGGATCGCACGGCCGCCAGGGTGCGCTGCCCAGAACAGGCCGTTCCAGCCGCCTCCTCCTTCGAGGCCTAGCGGCGCTAGCACATCCACCATGCACCGCTCGATGCTGCCGCGCACCAGACCCGGGAGTTCAGTAGACATGTGGTAGTCAGCGCCACTCTCCCGGAGATGTATCCCGGCTGTGCGCTCCGTCCCTGGCAACGTCGCCTGCGCGGCGGAGACCATGTAGAAGGAGACGCGCTCGACGGCGGTTACCGGCTCGGCGCCGATGATCACGGCCCCCGCGCCGTCACCGAACAGGGAGTTGACGAGCACGTCGAGATGATTCTCGTCGGGGGCGTGGAAGGCGAAGACGTTGGCATCGGCGGTGGCGGCCAGCACGCGCGCCCCGGGGTTGCTCTCGGCGATGTCCTTGGCAAGGCGGAGCGCGCTACAGCCGCCGGAGCAGCCGTGGAAGTAGAGCACAGTGCGCTGCACGGTGGGGCGGAGGCCGAGGAGCGCCGCCACGCGGAGGTCCGGGCCCGGCGAGACGGCGCTGGTGTTGGTGCTGAGGATGAAGTGCGTGATGTCGGCGGCCGGACGACCCCACTCCGCAATCGCCTTCGCAGCTGCGGCCGCGGTGAGCTCCGGCACGGCGCTGTCGGTGATCCTCAGCCGTGCACCGAGAGATGGCACGGCGCGGTCCAGGAAACCCGGGTGGCTGCCGATCATCTCCTCGGTGTGGTGCAGATGGCGCTTCCTGATCCCAGAGTTCTCACCTGCACGCGAATTGAAGCCGGGATTTTTTGCAAATCCTGGAAATTGTGTTCTCTGGCAAAACAGTCGAACGTATTTTAAATTTTGATGGACATGTACGTACAAATTCTCTTCATCTTGGCCTTGAGCTTGGCGAGGTGGTTGCTGCTGGTGACACGAAAGTACCAGTCGGGAAACTCCTCTTGGAGCACGGAGTTCTCCGGGTTCGCCGTGCCTATGGCCAGCACGGCCGCCGTCCGGTTCTCATCGAGGACGGTTGCCACCATGGTCGCTCGCCGGCGAGAAGTTGTGCTCGCGGTCCTTCGTGTTCTGAGACGTGGATGAGATGAAATGTGCATAGGATCGAAATTTCCGGGGTACATATAATGGTGCTGGAAAGAACAGAAGAAGTGCGTTGGTAGTTGAGCAGCAAGCAAATAAGCTCCTAACAAGTACAACTGCCGTAGGAACTGCGACATTTTGCTAGTTGATCATACTTAAAATAGCAATGCACTATATTAACGGATCGCTGGTAGTCTACAAAAATGTGAGGTTGATGAGGACATATCACGTTTTATATGCATTGTTTTAGCATGTTTTTTTTTGAGAATTTTGCATGAAATTGTCTATCAACTACTCTATCATTGTTTCAATACTTCAACATTGTACTCATATGATGTATACTTTATCTTTATCCAACTATAAATTATTTAAAATTAGTAATTATTCTATACACTTTTTCTTACACACCCACACATTATTTTCCAATTTGTGTTTAGCTTAAAAATTAATATTTTCAGCCCTTCTTATATATACATATATGAATGATCTACATAGTGACACTCAACATGAGCATATACCTCAACTTAGTTTTTATATATTTACAATGACACAAATAGGTAATTTAGGATCACATATATTCGTTTACTTTTGAGCATTTCTCGTGAAACCAATGTGGTGTCTCCAATGATAAAAATGAGGTCATATTGCTACAAAACTATTATCTTGAGCTTCCTCTCATATGTTAAATATTCAAACACAATACTTACATGAATATATATTTCATTCAATTGTGATAGATGTTAGTAAGTAATTACTCTATAACATTTTCATCCATTTTATAAGAAATAGAAGATTTAGAATCATATATTGTTGTATATTTGT